>LR990342.1:2500-5002500 GCA_905147345.3 Mythimna impura | reverse complement strand
AATGACGTGCACTTCCGAAATTTTACGTCCCTTCCTAAACATTTCAGGGTTTCGACAGTCAGCTGTCAACGATAGCATGTCACTTTACTTAGGGCCCAAGGACCTATTCAATTTTGATGGAAGAAGCTACTTTTGCCTTCAGAAATAAGTGTACCTTACGGTACTGTTTACTGCCATGGGTCGTCCGAAAGGGAAATCCGGGGTCCTGGGACGCAAGCTAAAGAAGGAACATAGGAGTGAGTTTTATTCCGTAAAAGTCTGACATGATAGAGCGAAAGAAATCACTGGGTGATTTTCCACCTAAAAAAAAACATACTGTTTGCTGCGAAAACGTTTGAGTAACTGTGGCCTTAAAAAACAAAGGGCGACTGTGTGGGATTTAGTTAATAACACTGTCTGACACGCCTTTTCGCTCCACCTAGGAGTGGGAGAAGTCATTTGATAACTTCCCACCTCAAAAACAAATCCTACGAACGTATTGTGGCGTTACCATGATGTGTTAAAATGACAGTCGTACGAGCGAGGAAAAGGGATGAAGCTATAGGTACAGTACAGCTATATGCCTCCATCCCTTTAACAGTTCAGCCCCCCTAGCCAAGTTACAGCCGTTTCGTTTCGATTCTCTTTTCGTTGATCGCCTCGAGTCGGCCACGCCTCCTATTCCTTTGTTCTGACCACGTGACTGAGCGTTGAGATGACGTCAAAATAAAGGAATCGGAGGCGTGGCCTACTCGAAGCGATCGACGAAAAGAGAATCGAAACGAAACGGTTGTAACTTGGCTAGGGGGGCAGTTTACGTCGTCAAATAGACTGCGTTAAGAGCCCACGGGCTCCTAACCTCTGATTACAACAGTCAACCTTAACATCTCATTTAAAAAAAATATCCCCTATTCGAGGCGAGAAAATACTCGTGTAAATGTACCGTTACTATCATGAAACTTATTTATTCAATACTGAAAATGGCGACCGTAAACATTTACTCAGTAAAATAGGTCGTGCAATCGTGCCTGTTGCAAGCTGACATCCACCATAATGTCCTATTGACAAATATTTACCTGAACATTTAGGCCTAGCGAAAAAATATCGATGTATCGATGTGTGATCTTCACTTGATTCATTGTAAACATAGAAAACGTAATTAAGATTTTTTTTAGATGGGAAAATCATCTAATGACATCCCCCGCTCTTGGGCGGAGCCGGGGGCGTGTCAGACTTTTAGTGACTAAAAACTCACTCCTGTTCCTTCTTTGCCATTGTTTCAGGGCCCCGGGTATCTCTTTCGCATCACCCATGGCCCCAGTAGGCTTCGACCCAGCTGGGCCCCTACGGTTGCTGACATCCACGGATATCTATGCTGACATCTCTTTGAGGCGCGCGTGAATACTACGCGCCGTCGACGGTTTGGGCTCGGTCCGGACGGTTACCGGACGGTCGGACGGCGAGCTACCCATTGCTCGCCGTCCGCAAGTCCGCGCCTACGGTGGCCGAAAATCGGGATCGGAATCCTGGCGGCTGGAGCGCGAGGGCCATTTCCTCGCGCGTGCGACCACCTCCTTTGCTAGCCTTACTGCTTCGCAGAAAGAGGCGACCGCCTGCCACTCCTCCTATAATTAAGATATAAGATGACATTTTATAGTACCTAGGTGCTAAGCTAATAGATCGCGTTAGAAACACCACGCTGCGCTCCATAACTCAAATAGCAGTTGTCGGGGAAATAACAGCCAGGCTGAAGTGAGGCGTCGTACGAATGCTCCCGGACAGGTGGGCGAGGATTGTCACTTACTGGACGCCTGATGGTGGCCGACGCCGTCGAGTTCGACCGCGGTGAAGGAAGGTGTGACGATCAGATCATGTTCGCGGGGCAAACTTGGCCAGCGATCTCTGGCCCTAGATAGAGAAGTTTGGAAGAGATGGGAGGCCTTTGCCCAGCAGTGGGACGCAAGTAGACTATAATAAAGTACAATGGGCTATAATAAAAAAGACGATATTTTTACATGTACAGTAAAACTCGCCTCAGTTTAAAAAGGCTTTTTTGCTCATCTTTACCGGTGAAGACCTGTGTCATGCAAAAGGTGAGGCCACCATGGCGCCGCTACAGGAACTCCTCAAAGAGAGGAGCTACCGCCATGATTGTGGCGTGCCCAAGCCCAAAAGGCTTGAGTTTAGAACAGATAATCGATAAAAAAAAATATCTATATATATATATTTTTTTTTTTAATAGTAATGCTCAAAAGCGACATGTATCGACACATTTCAAAACTATCGAAACTTACAATTTCGACATCCCTACTGAAAAATTCCTTTGAAATATGTTCCTAAGTGAAAATAAATACATGGTTAAATAAATATGTTTGTTTTGTATCCAACGAAAAGCTTCGGGGAAATATTGGAGCTTCAGCGAATATTTCATTGAAAGATTTTACGGACAGTGGACTGAATAATTGGAAAACTGTGATTATTTTAACAGCATTCAGTTTTTAGGAGAGTGTATGTGGTGAGTGCGGGTGCGCGGAAATAAAAGTCACTGCTGGTTATAGTACTCATGATTTACTCGCACTAGGTCCATACACAACACATATGAAAAGAAGGAGAACAGACAGGAGAAACACAGAACAATAGTTACAGCACAAACAATAGTCTATACACGCAATCGAGATCACGTACGTAATAAAGATGTTGCAAAGGATTCGCGGCGCGGCGCAAGCGGTTAGCGGCGAGGTCTGTGACCGACTGACCCTCACAACTCGAAATATAAAAGTTGAGCCTGGACGCTCAACCGCCGCGTGCGCCGGCCCGCGCACTGGGGCAGCCGACACCATCCGACATTATAATGATAAACATTATAAATGCCGTGAATGTTGAGTAGTGTTATTGATATACGTAAATGATAATAATACTGTGGCTGTGTTTATGTTTGTGTTTTAATTGTGGTGTCGTGTGTGAGTTTATAATAAACGTAAATAAACTATGTGGTAGGGCTGAACCCTACATCACCCCCCTCCAGAGACCGTCAAGGGCGATAAAAGTCAGGGAACCTGACATGACGACCAGAGCGTGTGGTGTACTCCTTGGTACTGCTAGGTGGAGTGACTTCCTCTGGGTCAGCTTTGTCTGCCAAGATATAAGCTGGCTTCAGGCGGTCGATTGAGACCGTGACCTCTCTGCCCTTGAATAATATTTTGAAGACTTTGTCTCCCCTTTGCAGAACTTTGTGAGGACCTGTGTACGCTGGTTGAAGCGAGCCACGTAATGCGTCTTCACGAAGGAACACGTGATCAGTGGTCTGCAAATCCTTGTAAACAAAAATGCTGGTCTTGTTGTGACGGGACGCTGGGGTTGGTTGCAGGTTTTGTGCAAACTTGCGTATGCGCGCAGTGAAGTCTGTGACGTCGGTCGTTCCTTCGTCACTAGGTGCGAAAAATTCACCTGGGAGCCTTAGTGGTTCGCCGTAAACAAGTTCGGCTGAAGACGCTTGGGCATCCTTCTTGTATGCGCTCCGTATACCAAGCAATACCCACGGCAAGGACTCTGTCCATTTGTCATTTGCATGACACATGATGGACGCCTTGAGCTGGCGGTGGAAGCGCTCCACCATACCATTGGAAGCCGGATGGTATGCTGTTGTCCGCTTGTGCTGAAAACCAGCCAATTTAGACAATTGTTCGAACAGGGCCGACTCGAACTGTCGTCCCCTGTCCGTAACAATATCCAAGGGACAGCCAAACCGGGCAATCCATCCGGATAGCAGCGCTTTAGCTACTGTCTCGGCAGTTATGTCGACGATAGGTACGACCTCTGGCCACCTGGTAAAACGGTCGACTGCCGTCAGACAGTACCTAAAGCCTTGCGAAATTGGAAGCGGGCCCACCAGGTCAATGTGGACAGTGGTGAACCTTGCACGTGGGAGGTGATACGACCCTAATGGCGCAGAAACGTGTCGGTTCACTTTGGCCCGCTGGCACTCAAGACAAGCTCGTGCCCACTCCCTGCAGTCTCTCCTTATGCCTGGCCAAACGAAGCGCTCTGCGATCAATTTGGCAGACGCTGAGACACCAGGGTGGCTGAGGGAGTGCAAGCTGTCGAAGACTTGCTTTCGTAGCATTACGGGCACAAAGGGTCTGGAAGGCGTTGTACTGACGTCACAGTACACAAATGTACGCTCCCCTGGGACCTGCACCTTCTCCAAAACCAACGATGATCCTCCCTGGAGTAGCTTAGACAGCTCCGGATCCGAAGTTTGCGATTCCGCGAGAGTGTCGAAGCTGACCGGTACATTTAGCGCTTCCACGCGAGATAAGGGGTCGGCTACGACGTTGTCCTTGCCGGAAATGTGCCTTATGTCGGTGGTGAACTGGGCAATGTAATCTAGGTACCGGAATTGCCTTGGCGAGCAGTTTTTTTTCCTCTCGTGGAATGCGAAACTGATCGGCTTGTGGTCCGTGTAGACGACGAAGTGTCGAGCCTCGAGCATGTGGCGAAAGTATTTGATGGCCTCGTAAATGGCCAGCAGTTCCCTGTCAAAGGGAGAATACTTTGCCTGCGAAGGGCTGAGCTTCCTGGAGAAGAAAGCTAATGGCTGCCAGCCATCATCGCTAAGCTGCTGTAACACCGCGCCGATTGCGTTATCCGACGCGTCAGTGACTAACGCGAGATTGGCATTGCAATCGGGGTGAGCTAAAAGAGCAGCGTTAGCTAAGCTCACCTTGCAGTCCTCAAATGCTTGCAAAGTATTCTCCACAAGGCATATGGGCTGCGAGCCCTTTACGTTGCCAATCAAGAGGTTGTGAAGTGGCGCCTGGATCTGTGCTGCGTGGGGTATGAAGCGTCGGTAATAATTGATCATACCCAGGAAGCGGCGCAGTTGACGAACATCTTTGGGTGGCGGGAAGTTCCGGATCGCCTCAACCTTGGAGTCTAGTGGTTGGGTGCCCTTCTCGGAGATGCGGTAACCTAGAAAAGTTACCTCCGGGACACCAAAAACGCACTTTGATGTGTTGATAAGCATGCCGTAGTCCTTCATCCTGCCGAAGATAATGCGGAGGTGCTCCTCATGCTCCACCTGCGACCTAGAAAATATAAGGAAGTCATCCAAATAGCTGTAGCAAAAGTCCAAACCTCTGGTCATTTCGTCCACAAAACGTTGGAACGTTTGCCCTGCGTTACGCAAACCAAACGTCATGTACGGGAACTCGTACAGGCCGAACGGTGTGGTAATCGCCGTCTTCGGAATGTCTTCCGGACTGACAGGGATCTGATTATAGGCTTTTACTAGGTCTATGGTGCTGAAGAATTTGCAACCAGAGATGCTGTGTGCAAAGTCGTGGATATGCCTAATCGGATACCTGTCAGGGACGGTCCGAGCGTTGAGCATGCGGTAATCACCACAGGGTCGCCATCCGTTGTCCTTTTTGGGAGCGAGGTGCAGTGGTGATGCCCATGGACTCTCCGACGGTCTGGCGGTTCCATTGGCAAGCATCAGCTGGAACTCCTGCTGAGCAATTTTTAATTTGTCTGGCGCTAGGCGCCGAAATGGTGATGATACTGGAGGACCTGGGGTGGTGCGGATGTGGTGTACGGTGTTGTGAGGTGTGGTGCGTAGTGTATCGGCGGGTCGGGTGATGTCGGGAAACCCGTCTAAAATTCTATGGTACCTCGAATCACCAGAACTTATTTTTACAGAAAATAAAGATGAATCTGTGTGATTCGAGGCAGCGGTAAAAACATTTGTGTTACTATCGACTAGTCGTTGATTACGACAGTCAACGACTAGCGAGTAAAAACATAAAAAGTTCACACCAATAATAGGTTTTGTCACCTCAGCGACCACAAAACGCCACTTAAAGTCCCTACGGAGTCCTAAATTTAAGTTCAATTCTACATACCCAAATGTCTTGATGGGCGTGCCGTTCGCGGCCACTAGGTCATAGTTTGTGCACACGCGACGGTCACTAAGTAGACGGCGGGGGTAGACGCAGAGGTCGCTACCTGTGTCGACCAGGAACTGTGTCTTCGTGCTGCGATCGGTGACAAACAAGCGACCAGTCGAGGGAGGGCAATCGTTTGTCGCCATCACCGACTGCCCGCGGCGTTTCCCTGCCGGTAGTCACAGGGCTTGACGCAGCGCTTCGCTTTCTCCCCGTGCATGGAGTGGTACCAGCACACAGGGTGCTGCCGGTAGCTGGAGTCCGAGCGGATGGAGGACCGGTGACGTGAGCGCCGTCGCGCGTCTCGACCACGACTGTGGGAGCGGTTCCGCGAACGGCTGTCACGCAGCTGCAGCGTCAGGTCCTTCACTGCCCGCTTCAGTTCGGCGATCTCGGCGGCCATCTCGCTTGTCGAGGGTCCTGCTGCCGAGGCTGCTGCAACGTGGTTTGCTGGCGCGACGATGTCCTGGACGCGGTCTGCCAGCTCGGCTAGCGCGCCCAGGGTGCTGTGGGGCTGCGATGCCAGGAGGGGCTGGATGCTGGTAGGGAGTCGGCTACACCAGATGGTGCGCACAAAGTCCTCGGGCACGGTAGGTCCTGCTAACCCCTGCAGGTGACGAAGGAACTGCGACGGCTTCCGGTCTCCCAGCTCCTCATGCATCAGCAGCTGCTTCACCTTCCGCTCTTGGGAGGCTGAGAGTCTCCGCACCAACTCAGTTTTGAGCTTCTCGTACCGATTATGCGCCGGGGGGGACATGATTATGTCTTTCACCTCCTTGGACTGCTGGTGGTCGAGATGTCCAACGACGTAGTTGTATTTGGTGATGTCGCTCGTCACCCCAGCGTTCTCGAATTGCGCCTCAATCTGCGCAAACCAAATGTCGGGCTCCTCGGGCCAAAATGGGGGTAGGCGCAATGCGACGCGGTACACCTCACCCGGCTCGACCTTTGAGCCCGAGAGGCGTTTGGCCTTGCGCGCGCGGTGCGCAACATGATCGTCGGGCTGCGATGATGCTGTGTGCTCAGTCTCACTGTCGCTCATTTTTGTTGCACTGTGTTCGACTCGGGGTCACCAGTTTAGGAGAGTGTATGTGGTGAGTGCGGGTGCGCGGAAATAAAAGTCACTGCTGGTTATAGTACTCACGATTTACTCGCACTAGGTCCATACACAACACATATGAAAAGAAGGAGAACAGACAGGAGAAACACAGAACAATAGTTACAGCACAAACAATAGTCTATACACGCAATCGAGATCACGTACGTAATAAAGATGTTGCAAAGGATTCGCGGCGCGGCGCAAGCGGTTAGCGGCGAGGTCTGTGACCGACTGACCCTCACAACTCGAAATATAAAAGTTGAGCCTGGACGCTCAACCGCCGCGTGCGCCGGCCCGCGCACTGGGGCAGCCGACACCATCCGACATTATAATGATAAACATTATAAATGCCGTGAATGTTGAGTAGTGTTATTGATATACGTAAATGATAATAATACTGTGGCTGTGTTTATGTTTGTGTTTTAATTGTGGTGTCGTGTGTGAGTTTATAATAAACGTAAATAAACTATGTGATAGGGCTGAACCCTACAAGTTTAAGTGGCGGATTTGTTTTCAGTATTGCCTTTTGTGATTGTTAACATTGTAGTATTACTGTTATTTACAATGAAAGCTTTACTATCATTATATATCTATATACGTACGGCGAGTATCCACCCTTACGTTTTTGAAACTTCAACGGTCCGGACGCAACGCGTTTCGCTTCGTCGTTTATACCGCGTACTACGAAGGACTGGAACAATTTGCCTGCTGCGGTCTTTCCGTCTAACTATAATTTAGGTGCCTTCAAGGCTAGAGTGAATAGGCTCTTAATAAACTAGTGCGCCTCACCATCAATGATTGCATCACTGCTTACCATCAGGTGTGATCGCAGTCAAGCACTGGTTTATAAAAAAAAACTATATAGAATTTATAACATAAATATTGTTAATAATCGTGACAACTGTTTGTTAGAGCATTAGGTAAATATAAAAATGTTAATAAAACCTAAGGGTGGAGTCCTGGTGTCCTGAAATACAGGCCCCAAGCCTAGTTTAGGCACCAGTCTCCCGCAATATGCTTACTGTATCTACCTTTACCCTAGAAAATGTAATTATGATGTATTGTGGCGAGAACATAAATAAATCTTATCATTATTATTATACACTAAATAAAAATAAAAGCCCTAAGGGCTCGTACACAAAACTGCGATGCGACGTCGCATCGCAAAAATGTGCGAGCTCTCGCTACGCTAATTTTCTGCGTTGCGAATTCGCATCGCATCGCATCGAAGTTTTGTGTACGAGCCCTAAAGAACTAAAATAAAAGCTTAACTGAATAAATTAATAATAACTCCCATGTCTGAAAATCAGGGTTTAATTAATCTGCGGTTATATCTCTCATAAAACCGTTATAATTGGTTGAAACTAAAATAGAAACGTTTGTAATTTCTACATAAAGATTTCATTTGTTTTGATAGGTTAAATACAGTGTCTAACAAATCGTGAATCTAGAACTAGATCGTCAAATGATCATCATCATCATCATTTCAGCATAGTTCACATAGGCCTCCTCCAAGTGTCGTCACAACGACCGATCCTGTGTCTCGCATCCTAGTGAAAAGGACAAAATTCTGAATAAATAAATATTTAGAATTTGTAAATGTTCAAATATTCAGAATTTGTTTTTGTTGTTATATTTCTATTTTTATTGGTTGGCTTAAAGTCGAACAAAATGTGAATAGATACGTTAGTTCATAACTCCTTCTATGTTTAATGCATGCCGTGGCAGCCTTTAATTAAGGCCTCACTATAGAATGTAAGAATACTAGATCTAGCACGTATAATGGTGTATGTTTTGTTGGTTGTCCATAAATAAATAAATCCTCACCAAGTCATCGGCCTCAAGGAGATGTCAGCAAATCGTAGAGGCCCAGCCTACTGGGCCTACTGCCTACTGGGGCCACGGGTGAAAATGAAACCCGGGGCCCTGGGACGAAGGCAAAGAAGGAACAGGAGTGGGTTTTTAGTCAGTAGAAGTCCGACACTATCTCCCGCTCCGCCCAAGAGCGAGATTTGTCATAGGATGATTTTCCCACCTAAAAAAAAGACCAGGTCATCAGCCCACCTTGCGAGGCCTTCAAATGATACAAAAAGTAAACAAAAACACAAAAAAACCGATCACAATTCTCAAAATTCTAGTCCGATCATTACTTCTCAAGACCACAAGGGTTTATACTGAAGTGATTTCTCAACATAAATATTTTTTCTTTTCATTTTCATTAACACACACACACACACAGATCACACACACACACACACACACAGACACACACACACACACACACACAGACACACACACACACACATAGATTTCTATTGAAGTGTTTTCTTGACAAGAGTAACTTTCCAATACTTAATAAATCAGTTCTGTAAATACGTTGTAAATCACGAACATTTTTCAGTGTTCAGTGTTCCCGTGGTAACTCGCGCGAGAAACTATATCGTAAGCGCAAATCGATTTAGCTAAATTGCGATAGAGAAATAAGGAAATTCCTCTCTTTCTTGTTTCCTTCATATTATTTTATGGAAGTTTTTGTTCAATCCGAAGTTATTTTGCCAAGCCATTGAATTGTATCAAAAGCTATATCCTACTAATATTAAAAAACGCAAAAGTTGGTATATATGGATGTATAGACGAATGGATGTATAGATTGTATGAATGTATAGATGTATTGATGTATGGATCTTTGTTACTCTTTCACGCAAAAACTACTGAACCGATTTAGATGAAACTTGGTACGCATGTAGACCATGTCCTGATACTTCCTATGTGCTATTCCAGGACATGGTCCAGAATACCTGAATTATACAGATTGCCGGTAACATTAGGTATTAAGTACTTGTGTAGGACTCTGGTGTAATTGTACTGATACTGACAGTAAAATGCACAACATAATATAAAACCTGTAAAGATAGATGTAAGATGGAGAAAAAAATAAATAAATAAAGTTTTATAAAGTACCCACGGCTGGGACTTCAGCTTCCTCTTTAAGAGTTCGTCATCCACCACGCGGGTCCAGTGCAGGTTGTTGGATGTCAAATGTCAAAAACTTTTTTCGACCGACATCGTTCTGTCACAAAAAGTAAAAAAAAAACTACAGTGACAGCTAACCATAATATTTTCAGTAAGGAACAGTTTGTAGCAATAACAAAGAAAATGTGTTATATACGGTATCCCATTATCTCTTCATTTGTTTATTTTTTTTCATATTCTACCCAGTGCGGGAGAAGTCATTGGATTATTTTATTTTTTATTTTTATTTTATTAAATAGGAGCTTTGAGCTAGGAGATTTAATTAAAATAAAGACAAGTTTTGGCATTAATGCAATCCACAACGTTGCCCACAGGTAGACAAAATGTATAAAAACTATTATAATCGCTAGGGGTGTTAGTAACATGCAGTTAGTAATAATATTATAGGAACAGTAAAAGAAGAATTAGGATTAGAGAAAAATTCTCAAGGACAATACACAAGGAAATTATTTGAACAAAGAGCTGCAGATAAGTCTTTTAAATTTACTCATGGTACAGTTGAAAATATCTATATTATTGATATTTATAAGTCATTGGATTATTTCCACCCCAAAAAAAAAGTGTGCATGCGGCTCATGTGACCTGCCAACATCAATACCATTTCAGCCTGACATCCTTTTTTCCTACGTCTATGAGCCCCAGTAAAAGAAAAGAATAATAATCTTTGAACTAATTAAAAGTGAAAGTCTATAGGTAATTCTATGAGCGCTTAAAAGGTCACGGGGTCAAACCCAACCATTTTAGATTTTTCCCAACCATTACGGCTGGTAGAACGTCACTTTATCTGAAGCCCAAGAGACGCTACCTAACCTTCACCGTACTCCTAATAAAACAAAGGCAAACCACATAAATGAGCTTCATATTTCAACGGAAAATATATCAATTATAACTAGAAATTCACGTTAGAATTCGCGAAATCATAATGCATTTATAATAGAGTAGACACGAGTTCTACATTAGTAATGCTAGATACACAAAGATAGTAATATATAATGTATGTTTGTATATGTAAATCTAACCATAGTGCGATGCATAATTTACAATAGTTCCAATGTCGAATACTATCTATAGTTGCTTCATTTTAGCATGGCGATAGCGGTCAATGCCCTTACCCAAATTCTGTCTTCGTAGGAAGCCAATAAACTTTGTAGGTATTGTAATATGTTGAGAAAAAAAATGTGTCACGATAGGTGTCGATCCGAGACGGCTTTCAATTTTTATTTCTGTTTTGACCTTTATTGCACGTTTACATTAAGTTGGTCACCGATTCCAGCAACTAATTACGAACTAAATTGAATAAACAATCCAATTGGTTGGTCTTGGATCACTGAATTCGGCGATCACTCGTGCTCTTCGAATAATGTAATCGTGAATTACAATAAATGTAGATTTTTTTTGAGGTGGGAAATCATCCAATGTTTTTTCGCGCCCTAGGGTCGAGCAGGAGGGGGTCGTCGGGAGACGCCTGACACAGGGGTGGACCTGTGTCTTTTAGTTGCCCTGTGCGTTCTAGGACCTTCATGTTTCCTTTTCAGAAATTTCTCGCGGCCCTAGCAGGCATCAATAAATAATAATAATATGAAGATGGGGGGTTGATGATCCCGCGTTTGGGAACCAAATGTCTACTGTAATGACCGCCATCGCCACGCTAAAACGTAGCAACTATAGTACACAAATACCAAATACTGTGTTCATTAGGTATCGGTGCGAATTCATGATTTTACGTGCCGACGTATGTATGTAGATTATGTTAATATTATTGTTTGTGAATAATTAGACTAATTGACGTAAATTGAAATGTTACACGTGAAACCTCCAATCTCTATCTATTACTGGATAGTGAATTGATTGATGTGTTAGATTGTATTGTGAATCGGTAGTTTAGTTGATTGCCATCTATATTGAATATGGTCTAGTCATATTTTAATTATAAGATTTCAAAGATTCAAAGCATTTTATTTCAAATAAACCATTTACAGGCACTTTTGAAATGTCATGAAGTCAGTCAGTCAGAAAAAAAAAATGATGCTAATTGCACATTCCAAAGCGTAGATCTCTATGGAGAAGAATGTGCAAGAAACTCCATGGACACTCTTTTCGATCATGTTTTGTAATTACAAATATCTCTGTTACATGTTTCTTGTCGCTATCATGTGAGAACAATGTAAAGAAAGTAAAAACAAAAACCAAATATAGATATTAAAATAGCAACTGGCAGCTAAGAGATGACCAGTCTCAACTGACAGCGCCCGTTCACGAACATGACGCTAATATTAGCACCACTCAGCTCAACCATCTTGATGGGAACCGAATGATCCAACACATGCGCCTCCATCAGTGAGACATTTGAGTGAGCATGACAAACTCTCAACTGCCGTGCTCATTTATGTCAAACAAGTCCAATAGTAACATAAAAAACCATAAAATAGCTCCTCTTCCAACTCCTCAAGGCTGATTTTCAGCATTTAGAACAATCATTATCACAACTTTACAACTCCATTACTATATTTTTCTTTTTATATTGAGGTGGGAAATCGTCAAATGATGTGAAGTGAGAGAGCTTATCAAACTATTACTGACTAAAATGCACCTATTTTCCTTCATTTACCCCACGGTATATATAGAGCAGTGGTGGCCAAGTGGTAACGGCCCCGACTTACGAGTCATAGGTCGCGGGTTAAAACCCAGCCAGGCGCATTACTTTGTGTAATTTATTTCATCACCACTGCTCTCAAAACGGTGAAGGAAAACATCGTATGGAAACCGGTCCTAGAACCAAAACTTCGAAGACATGTGACATTCACCAATCCGCACTAAGCCCGCGTGGTGGATTACGGCCCATTCCCTCTCCTTGAGAGGAGGCCTGAGTCCCAGCAGTGGGAACATTAAAAGGTTGATTATGCTATGCTTATGCTTACCCCAAGGTAATGGGTGATACGGAGGAATATAAGGATACGGAAACCTCAAAAACAAATACCAAGTACATTATTTCGATACGTCTCCATATTCTATGTAAGTAAACAGTCAATAGCCCTCAGCAAGCTGCGCGGGACTGCGGGCCTTTCCACGAGTATTACGTGAAATATTTATAAGCAACGTTACGGAGCTAGCGATTCGGTAAGTGGGCGCAAGGCGTGTGGGCCAAGTGATGAGAGGTCATAATTCTACTGTACTGGAAGGTTTTTCTTTCAATATATAAATGGCAATAATCGCCAACAGGCTAGACTGTCCATATATCCGACATGGCTGTGGCAGACATGTTACAATTCCAATTTCTGTTAGGAAATCGTAATTTTTAACTAATTGATGGTAATGTATTTTAATATAATAACATGAACTACATGTAAATGATTTGAAGTTGAATTTTATACCATTTATTTTCATATTTAATGCAATTCTTTTAATGTTTGACTGAATGACGTTGTAATTATAAAATTCTATTTAATTTAATGATAACCCAATGCAATTTAAATTATTATAATTTTAACATTTCAATTGTATGTTATTTAACTAAAATGAGTCTTTGGTACATGAAATAAATAAATAAAAATCAGTTATACAATAATCAACGAAAGACGTCCCTCTTCTATCGGTTGAAGTGATGATGCTGGACATATCTACCTCCGCCAAGTATCGCCACAACAACCTGTCTTGTGCGTATCGCATCCATTGAACATGGATAAAAACAAAGCCATGGTAAACAACCATGTAGCACCCACTTCTAGCATGATGAGACTCTTTACTTGAAGTTGTGAAACTTAATCGATCCGTAATCGTTTATCTGGGGTAGAACATCGAGAAAGAGGTTGATCGTCGAATCCGACTCGGCTGGGAGCGTTCGGGAAGCTACTCGGTATTTTCTCGTCTGACATACCAGTGTCTCATGACTAATGTCTATAATCAAGCGTAGAAAATACCAAATAAATGGTGAAGACATAATCTAATTCTGGTAAACGTGGCAAAAACTTTGCTAATAACACGAGTTTGAAAAGCCAATAGAAATTATAGGAGTCAGACTAAATGTTCAAACAATATTTTGGCGAACGCTTGGCAGTGTGCAAAAGATTAACCAGAAAAAATAGAACAGGAAATAAATAAATCGCTTCCGCTTATCCCTCGGCCCAACCTCCACATATGACTTATCCGTTACTCAGTGCCACGGAGCTATAATTTGACGCCAGCCCTCGGTTCCTGCTGAGGTCTAGTGCATTACTAAGGTCTGAGGCCTGTCAGACGGAACGTGTCATTAACTGTCAATAAAGAAGTAATTACGATGTGATAACGTTACAGTAAGGTATTTAATTAAGTTCTTTGCGAATGATTGAATGATAAGTATTTTCAAGATAAAAAAATATTTAAGCTTATTCGTATCTACTGGAGTGGAAGTCCCTGTCGGAGTCGGTGTTTCGTGGTGGCTACAAACAAGGGATCTTTAAGCCAAGAGTGAATATGTTACTTCTTCGCCTTCAGATACTGGGGTTGAAATTTCCTCAAACCTTAATTCTGAGAGGTTCATTGAGTCCAAAACCAACGTCACACCAGGACAGCTTCTAATGTTATACAAAGCACAGATCTGATCGTGTGTGGAGTGTCTGCAGCCACATATGCCATGCGTCAGGCACTAGTTGTCTGACATTTATGCTGAACTAGACCTATTTTGGTGCAGCCGTGAGGCACACAACTATATTTTTGCTTCTTGTTTTTATTTTTGTCTCTTGTTTACCCTATATTGTGTTTGTGCCTTGTGCTGTACCAAATAAATTCTTTTTATTTCTTTCTTTTCTTTATATGGGCTGGTGCTGCAAAATGCCATCTAGCTTTGGAAACAGTGGAAAGGCGTGCGTAGAGGCTAATTGGTTATCCAGATTTGGTTACAAAGCCTGGAGCACAGGCGAGGCGTAGGGTAGCCAGCCTTTCAGGTTTAACTTTGGGAATGTTCGAAAGAGTTAACGCGGTTCGGGAACGCAAAAGGCAGCTGAAGGAACACAGGTGGGTCAGTCAGTCTGACACCTCAAAAAAAGAAACGTTTACCTACCTATATAATTTCTTTTTCGACATAAATTAATTTGGTTTCTACTAACTCAAACTCTAAAAATACGCAACAACTAACAACCATCTACAAAAGTTCCATTCGTAAAGAAATATTGTTAAACATACAATATGTATTCAATGTTAAAAGTAGTAAGCTTGTTATCCTATATTATGTAAGTCGTAGAGTTAGAATAACTCGGGAGGCCCCAATAACGTAAGTAAATGATGTGAAAGTAATTGAATACATAGACTTACTTTACATAAAAGATGGTAATGTTACTATGTATTGAACAACAATTTAAGCAAGTTTATACTAAGGGCGTGAAATAAATTTTTCGCCTACATACTTGGCACTTTTCCGCGCGTTTATACACAGGCAAAAATACGACACGAAAAACTGTTTCTTTTTTTTCGGAGGGTGAGAAAAAAAACAAAGACAAAAGATGTAATCCGAAAAGCTGTTACTCTAAAGTGGGATTGGGCCGGTCATTTTAGCCGCATTTCAGATAAGCTGTGGGCTGAAAGAGCCACTAATTAAACGCAAGACGACATCGCGGCAGACCAAGGTGAAGGTGGAGAGGTGAGCTTGACGATCACCGGAGGGACAGGCCCACAGTGGCTGAGGACAGACGTGTGTGGAAAAGCGAGAGGGAAGCCTTCGTCCAGCAGTGGAACATAATGGGTTAACTACAACTGCAACGTGATGGTGGGAATTCATCAAAAAAAACTCCTCCCGCTCTGGGTGGAGCGAGAGGAAGTGTCAGACTTTCACTGACTAAAACCCACCCCTGTGGCCCTTCGTATTCTGAGGCAGTAACGACTCTTTTAGACAATCCCACAGACCTGGCAGGCATTGCGTGGGGAAATCTTCAAAAGGTGCCTGGACTTTTGGGAAAAAACCAGGAAGTGTGGACCACCCCGGTGATCAATATCAGCACTCGGAAGAGGGCTCCGTCACCTCTTGAACCCTGGGACCCCCTCTGTAAAGCATTGACCCTAGTAGGCCCCACTGTACCTCTACAACACGCTACGCAAGCGAAGCCACAGACAAAAACTAGTCTATTACATGATCCTGCTCATCCGTTACCTATCATTGACAATATTAAAGATCCCAAGTACCCACAGCTGTATAGGCGTCTAAGATCAGATAGTATATAACTAGAAGATTCTTATCAATGGAGACATTAGCATATTGGTCCGGAAATAGAAAGCATGAATTCTATTTAATGAATGCTAACTAAACACCTACGTGGTTCATGCAAAACCACGTAGGTAGGATTATGAAGATTTTGCTGATAAAGACTTCTTCTATGTATTGAGAAATTTGATGCTGCAGAATTTCTGAGATAACATCTGAAGGGAACTTCTTAGGGCCACCTAGAATAAGGATTACCGATACATAAAACTCAGTTAAAAGATTTTACTTTATAATATAATAATAATATTCCACAACTATCACACAACGCCGTCTAGTCCCAAGCTAAGCAGAGCTTGTGTTATGAGTACTAGACAACTGATAAACATACTTATATATTTCTAAATACATATATATTATAGATAAATTACACCCAGACACAGAACAAATGATCGTGCTCATCACAAGAACATTTGTCCTGGGTGGGAATCGAATCCACTACCTCCGTAGCAGTCAGGACCACTAACCACTAGACCAACAGGCCAATCAAATATATATATATATGGTTTTAGGAACAACCCAAAAACGACACAGAGAAAATGCTTCTAGTGCAGCAATGATTTTTTTTACTTTGCTCGACACTGTGAATTACTGCGCTACTGATCACAAACATGTCGACTCCTGCAAGGAATAACATTGTTACTCATGTAAACTCATGACACCTAGACCCGGAACAAATATATGTAAGCCATACAAATATTTGCTACGTGCGGGAACCGAACCCACGACATGCACCGCAGCAGCCAAGGGTCGCTGCACACAGACCACCGGCCACAACCACAAAACGCCGTATTTCCTGCAGTTTTTCATACATTTTTTATGGATTTGCCGCACACGGTTGACGCCGATGGCCGCCACAAGCTACAAATCGTCGCTGCTCGCTTCTTGTGGCCAGCGTCAAAACATACGAACAGCTTTCAAACAGTTCATTTTGATACAAGTGGAGAAAGTTTGACATTGCAACCGTGGCGGAATACGTTTTTCAATACACGTGGGGGTCCCTTAGCGCTCAGCCTGGTACAATAAACGCAATTTATCGAAAAACAAAATTGTGGCGGACAAGTTCGCGCACTTTTCCGCACTACTGCGAAAAACAGTCAATTACGTGCCTTAAAGCGGTAGAGATAAGAGTTTTCGAGTAAATGTATTGAAAAAGAATATTCAAAGTATAGCCTTATATTCTGTAAACTGTTAATTTCCATAGAGACTAAAAGATAACTAGAAAATACGATTACAGGTATTACGAAGCACTCAATATGCAGATTACATTCGACCGAGCGATAATCCGGAAGACTTATGAATTCAACGAGCGAGTTAACTCCGCTATGACTTTACTGCTGGTTAATATAGACGTTAAGACTTTAACTGTTATGAGTACAGCTTCTGTTTTTACCGTTAGAGGTTGTAGTGTTAATGAAAAGAGGATGAAATGTCGTTTTTAAGGTGATTCTGACTGGCCTGTTGGTCTAGTGGTCAGTGGCCTTGACTGCTATGCCGGAGGTCGTGAGTTCGACTCCTACCCAGGACATTTTTTTTTGTGATGAAACACAGACTCCGGCAGGGAATTTCATTCCTTAGCTGTACGCACGATGCCTCAAAAATAACGAGTGAATTACTGTTTCAAATCCAAAGAAGAAATATAGAATCAAATGAAATATTGCGACACGTTTAAAGGATTTTTCTGTAAGAAAAGACTTATATATTATATTTCATTTTGAATAGGGAAAACCATTTCGTTTCTTTACTGCTTAGCGGAATTAAGATAAAATAAAAAAACCCACGATTCAGAAGTAATCTAGGGCCACGGGATATTTCTAAAAAGTATATTTTTGCAGGTAGAAAATCATTTTAATATCTTCTCCTGCTTTAAAGTGAAGAGAGGAGGCGTGTCAGAAATGAAGATATCCGCAAGAGAACCAAGGTTGCTGACATGGCACGAAGAATCGCCAAACTTTATTGGCAAAGGGCAGGGCACATTGCTCGCAGAACAGATGGCCGTTGGGGCCGAAAGGTTCTAGAGTGGCGACCGCGTACCGGAAGACGCAGTGTTTGAAGGCCGAAGGTTGCGGGGATGCGATGGATGCGAGACGCACAGGACCGTTCGTTGTGGCGACATTTGGGGGAGGCCTATGTCCAGCAGTGGACGTCTATCGGCTGAAATGATGATGATGATGATGATGAGGGGGGGGCGTGTCAGACTTTTACTGAATAAAACCTACTTGCGTGTGTCCTTCCTTGGTAACTCGAACTATTCCGCAGCAACCGTATTATCATTATTTGTGAATTCATTTTAATTATTGCTAAATTGGTGCAAGCCTTTTTACGCATAACTACAGATTTGACGGGAGATGAGGTCGATAAAGTTAATTGGTGCAATTCACTCTAAATACTTACAACATATAACTATAACATAATAACCACACATCCTGAGAGTAGCATGTTTTTTTTTTGTAGGTGCGAAAATCATCTAATGACAAATCTCGCTCTTGGGCGGAGCGAGAAATAGTGTCAGACTTTTACTGACTAAAAACCCACTCCTGTTTCTTCTTTGCCTTCGTCCCAGGGCCCCGGGTTTCACTTTCACACTACCCGTAGACTTTCACACAACTTTTTCCCACCTAAAAAAAAAACCCCGTGGAAAGTAGCATGTTCAGAATCGGCTACTGAACTGATTTCAGCTATTTTTAAAATAGGTAATTTTTTTCTTAATCAATGATTAATTATTTTAGGTAAAAAAACCGGGCAAGTGCGAGTCGGACTCGCGCAATGAGGGTTCCTTTCAAACTTACCTATGTAAATAGTAACTCCCGAATGGAGTCTCGAAGATTTTTCCGAATTGCAAAAAATATTTTTTTTGTGAAGTAGGCAACAACAAAACTGTTATCAGATTTATTTCTATACCTGTGCTATAAGACCTTGCTTTATGCCAAATTTCAGGAATCTGGGTCAACGGAAAGAATTAATAACCTATGAATTTTGATTCCTTTTAGAGTACCTATTGAAATATACGTTTTTTGCGAAAGTTTGATTTTTTCACGGACAGACCGACAGACAGACATACCAACGGACAACAAAGTGATCCTATAAGGGTTCCGTTTTTTCCTTTTGAGGTACGGAACCCTAAAAATGACCTATTTTGATGAATTTTGATTGAGTCACTAGCGTATTTGTGTGTGCATGGCGTAGATACCAATACTGATGCGCTACCAACGTAGTGCATCGAGTCCCATATTATTTGACTACAATTATTTGACTGGCCTGTTGGTCTAGTCTTTAGTGGCCCTGACTGCTATGCCGTGAGTTCAATTCCCACCCAGGACAAATGTTTGTGTAATGAGCACGATCGTTTGTTCTGTGTCTGGGTGTAATTTATCTATAATATGTATGTATTTAGAAATATCTAGGTAAGTATGTTTATCAGTTGTCTAGTACTCATAACACCAGCTATGCTTAGCTTGGGACTAGACGGCGTTAT
This sequence comes from Mythimna impura, assembly GCA_905147345.3. Lineage (NCBI taxonomy): Eukaryota > Metazoa > Arthropoda > Insecta > Lepidoptera > Noctuidae > Mythimna > Mythimna impura. The sequence goes on along the minus strand of LR990342.1, from coordinate 4,982,743 downwards.
GTGATAGTTGTGGAAAAAAAAAATTAGGATATTTAATGTCTTTTAACAACACAAGTGAAATTTCAGAGCTAGAAATATTATCGTAACTTAATTTCCTAATTGGGGTGTATAAGGGTGTACATTATTCCAGTTACATGATGTATAGACACGTTAAAAAATCAATTAATCAGTTCGTTAACTCCTTCCATTCAGATATGAAACACAAACTCACCGGTCGTCATCCAAATTTTCCAATCTCGTATAATCCATCGTCACTTCACATTTGAACCAAACCAACACAAGTTTATACATCAAGTTTCTGAAACACTAAAAGAAACCCAACTTAATCCAGCCACGAACATGGACATAATACTGTTCCTAACAAAAAAATATCGACTCCTGCGCAGGGAAGCGAGACAACGGACACCGCACCTTTCCCTGCATTAAGGGTCAGCTTCGATGTGAAAAGTTCTTCTATCCCGCTCTAACTTGTAGTGAGAGAAAGGGATGGAGGATGGGTCGTGTTCGAATTAAGTGTGGTTACTGGAGTCAATGATGACCTGAAGGGAAGCCGATATGGAGTTGATATACAAGTATGGAGGCATTAGTTGAGGATAGGACTTGTCGAGTAAGATTAAAATGGATCCTATTGCGATAAATAACCTTGTTGTCTAGTGAAAGATCCTTGTCTATGATTTATAGAATTGTCGGTGCTTGTGTTAGATTTCAAATGGCATTCGGTGCTAGAAGTTTAAATGATTTCCAGTCCCGAAATATTTTTATTTGACATGGGTAAATATAAAATGTCAGAAGCCAGTGCACGTTTCCAATTGGTCGTTTCTCGTGCACATATGTACATATTAAAAAAACACTATGTTAAAATTAAAATAAATTCATATATAACTGACATGTTTACAATTTATTATTTAATTATTCATTATGCTAAAACAATTTTATTTAATTCAATAATGTTGTTGTTTTTGTGTTGTTGTTGTTGTGTGTGTGTGTGTGTTGTGTTGTTGTTGTTAGTGTTATGTTAATGTTATGTTGTTGTTGTGTTGTTATATGTTGTTGTTGGGTTAATTAATGCCTGAAATAAACGATAAATAAATAATTAAAGTCGAGGACCAGAGTCCCTACCACGAGCTCTTAAAGCGATCTAAACTCAACTGTTAAAGAGATGGAGCTATATGGGTTGTATACCTCCATCCCTCTTTCTCCCACGTACGCCTGACATTTGAACGCGTCATCATGGTAAAGCCCCTGATGTAAATACTAAATACCGATTCAAAAAGCAATATTAAGTCTATAATGTTCATGTTATTAAACAATACTAGCTAACCTGACATACGTTTGACATCAAAATAGCTATTGACACAAAAAAAAAGTAATCCTTTCACTCTATCATCTCACAGAATCGCAAACTATCTGACAATATCGTCTTCCATTCAGCAAAGAAGTCCGATCCAGGGTTCGTCTCCACGAGCGCGTTGAACAAAATTTTTAATTAGATAAGTAAATCTAGAAAAGCACGTCACATTGAATTCGTAACGATCTTTTAAACCTCGCTTAACCAGCCACTTGGGAGCTTACAAGCATACTACAAGCAGGTTTCGACACAGTTGACTGCACATCGGCGCACGCGCAACAGGTGGGCTGCGCAGGAGTGCTTCGGCGACAGCTGTGCGATTGTAACGAACTTTTGCATATGGACGACGGAGGTGAAATGGGGAAAATTTGCAAAATATATTATGCCCAACTTGAAAGTTATTGGAGCCTTTAAAACTAACCTGTTTTGAGTGGAAACATAATAGTTGGACCGTGAACTTATTAGAATTAGTTCCTGATAGGCTAGCAGTGAAATGGCAGAAGTCGTTTCACAAGTTTTTTAAGGATGTCGAAAGAGCGCCTGCTCTTTACAAGAACAATCAGCCTTTTAATGTTCCCACTGCTGGGACTCAGGCCTCCTCTCTCTAGGAGAGGGAATGGGCCGTAATCCACCACGCGGGCCCAGTGCGGATTGGTGAATGTCACATGTCTTCGAATTTTTGGTTCTTGGACATGCCGGTTTCCTCACGATGTTTTCCTTCACCGTTTTGAGAGCAGTGTTGATGAAATAAATTACACAAAGTAATGCGCCTGGCTGGGTTTCAACCCGCGACCTACAACTCGTAAGTCGGGGCCGTTACCACTCGGCCGCCACTATTTACGCCAATATATTCTCTCATATAATGTGGTTACTTAACCTTTTATATATCTTGCTTGTTAGTAATTTATGTTTTGTTTTTTCTTATTATCTGTACCATTTTTGATCAATAAGCTATTATTATTATTATTATTATTATAAAAATATGTTAAAAAGATATGTTTTGGATAGTAATAAATTATGAAAACCTGGTACAAATAAATTATTAATGTAAGTTAATTTTAAGTGAATCTTGTTTTTTTGAGCAAATAACTTCTTTAAATCTAACAGAAGCTTTCCTCATAAAGCAGAAAAAAATAAATAGCAATTTAAGATCTCCATTTCTATAACAACAAGGTAAGTTATTTGTCAGAGAATTTCTTTTTTAGATTTAATTCAATCTATTTTGCAATCACAGCTATCAACGAAGTCACAAATCTTAGATTTTAACAAACCGTTTTAATTCTCAATTTCAGTTTTAGTCCTTTAAACAAGAAATTAAATCTAGATTGGATCCATTTCAGTCTGAAGCGACTTCAAAGACGTTCAGGCAAAGTTTAAAATCAAAATGTAATTAGAGTTATCAGTTAGAAAAATAAGTTTTTTTTTTAGGTGGGAAAGTCATCCAATGACATCCCCGCTCTTAGGCGGAGCAGGAAGGCGTGTCAGACTTTTACTGACTAAAAACCCAATCCTGTTTCTTCCTTGCCTTTCATACCAGGGCCGAGTCTTCCTTTCAGAAGCAGACCCTTGGCCCCAGTAGGCTTCGACCCTGCTGGGCCCCTACGGTTTGCTGACATCTCCTTGAGAGAAAAATAAGATGAGTTTTTTTTAAACAGTGGTCTGAGAGGTTTTATATGTAGGTCTTAGATCAGGTTCATTGCAGATTAAACTAAATTTGCAAATAAAAGAAAAGCTATGGAGGAGGTTAATATACTTATTCAGCCAAAAAAACGTCCTCTGCTATACCAACCCACCCACCCCAAGTGTAGCCACAACGACCGGTCTTGTGGGTCTCGCATTTATCGGATACCCGCGACCCTCACCAGGTTATCAGTCCACCTTGTGGAAGGCCTTTCAATGCTATGTCTTCCGGGACGCGCCATGTGCCTAGGCACGTTATCTACCGACCCGGAGCGGGTCCACGTGGTGAATTGTGTCCCATACCCTCTCTTGTAGAGAAGGACTTTGCAGTGGGAACATTATAAAGCTGAATATACTTAGGATATAAAACATTACTATTAGTAAATACGAAACCCAAAACACGTGTCTAGTATTTTTATGAAAAGAATCTATGTACAAAATTTCATAACTGTATCATGAAAAATCACAAGGTTATAAGCTTGTTATGCTACCTGGTTGTCCGCAGAAATTCACGGTCGCCGGACGATCCAGGCAACTAAGGAGATGTTTTGCTCCCGCACCCAGCAGAGCTGATGGCAAGTGCCTGCTATGACTTGCCATGACCTGTGTTGTACTCAGTGTCGGTGGTGTCCAACTTATGATTTTTTTTCAATATTTTTAGAAAAAAATTTAACATGGTGTAAAAATTATTGGAATCGATTCAGTTACTGATTCTGAACAAATTATATGCAGGTTTCGCATATACTAGAAATAATGTTGTATACATGGCATAAGGAAAATTATTGGCTCTCAGTTATTCCAAGATCGGGTACTGAAATCTGTGAATCTATACTTAACATTTTAATATTATAAAGCTGAAGAGTTTCTTTGATTGAACGGAACGTGCTAACCTCGGAAACTACTGATTCGACTTGAAAAATTCTTTTATTGTTGGATAGCCCATTTATCGACGAAGGCTATAAGGTTCTATAACATCACACTTCGAACAATAGGAGCAGAGCAGTACCTAACCTAAGGCGCAAGTGAAACCGCGGGGAACAGCTAATCAAAGATATAATTCAATAAGTAAATCTGTTTTGGAGTCTTTTTTTAAGTAACTTTACCAGCCTGAAGCCTGCTAATAGGCACACTGCGTATCTCTGGCTTGGGAGGTACAACCCCACTTGAGCATAAGCTCTATCAAACGATAACCCTTTAATTCGGTCAAAACCCGATAAAGCGGTAACCCAATGAATAGGGTTACAGAAACCCAATGAAAATTGTTACGTACACTTTTATAAACTATAGGCATAATCAGCCTTTTTATGTTCCCACTGCTGGGCCTCCAGCCTTCTCTCTAGGAGAGGGAATGGGCTGTAATCCACCACCGAGCCCAGTGCGGGTTGGTGAATGTCACATGTCTTAAAATTTTTTTGAGAGCAGTGGTGATGAAATAAATCACACAAAGTAATGCGCCTGGCTGAGTTTGAACCCGCGACCTACAACTCGTAAGTCAGAGCCGTTAACACTCGGCCAACACTACTCTCAAAAAAAAAAATCATATAATCTATAGGGTTTGCACCTATTGATAGCAATATGGTTTCAGAAACCCCTTGAACGGTTAATCCGAACAGTCTCTGTTCACAGGAGATAAGTCAATTTTAAAACCCACTCATCCGAGGCTACAAGCAAACCGTATTACGTCAGGTTGGGAAAAATTCACCTACCGAGTAATAGAGTGAAATTAAATTATATTCCGCTACGTTGCTGAGTTATTTAATATTCTCCACGTTACATAAAATTACTAGAAGATTATACAGCAATATTTAATATTAAACACTCTTGAGAAATTCAAAGGACGCTAAGCTCAGGAAATATTTCAGAATAAATATTTCTTACTTTCTTGGTCGATTCAATGTAATCGCCGAGGAAGACTATTAAGGGTCGCATTGTATCTTATTGCGAAGTATTAGAGTCTACAATGGTGTGGCAAGATGACATAATGAAAACTTAAGAGGGTGCTTTTCCACTCGCATATCGTCAACATCGAGCATGGTTTAAAAGCTTGTTGCTTTATCTAACGCAATCCAACGCGATGTTTGATGAAGAGGCAATGCAAGAAAAGAGAGATAACGCCTGAAAACTCTGTTGGTTTTCGGTAATTCCGTGATTTACTAGAATATTTCACAAAACTTGAACTTGACTTTCAGAAACTCGATTAAATGTGCAAGGCTTCTATTGATGTACTTTTTTATATTTTTAATATATGAGTACATTATGGAGGGCCAAAGTTCACGTAAAATAGCAGATTTTCAGAGGTCTTTACTAGATTAGCTTTACACAAATTTATGTTTTGATTTCTATAAAAGCCTAGATAATATCCACAAGATAGCTGTGTAACTAAAATATCTAGGGAAATATGTGTGAATAACATCATTATCACGTAAGAGCGGTTGTATGAAACTGTATCTCGAAAAGGACGCTCTTAATAAGGTTTGCCGAGTGTCATTTTTCCCACAAAATAGTAATTTCCCCTGTCGGTTTTTATTGTAAAACAGCGATCAATATAATTTTGTTGGGGTGAGGGGTCTGCGAATAATGATTCACACAGTTAGGTAGTTGTTTTTTTTTTCAACCATCGATATAAATGTACCTACTACGCACATATAAACAGATTACACGCACGCGTAAGGGAACGGACATCCTCACGCCCCAGCCGCCGAGACCCCAACCCCGACTACCAGCCGCCATAGGCGCGGGCTTTCGGACGACGAGCAATGGGTAGCTCGCCGTCCGGTCGTCTGGTGATCGCCCTGACCGAGCACAAGTCGTCGACTGCACGTAGTGTTTCACGCGCTACTCAAAGAGATGTCAGCAAACCGTAGGGGCCCAGCAGGGCCGAAGCCTACTAAGACCATGGATAAAGGAACCCAGGGGTCCTGGAACGCACAGGGCAAAAAAGGATCATAGGTGTGGTTTTAGTCAGTAAAAGTATGACGCGCCCTTTCACTCAGTCCTATTTCGCGAGAAGTCATTGAATGACTTCCCACTTAAAAAAAAAATACAAAAATACTTAACGTTCAAATTCTATGCTTATTTTTTAAAATCACATTACACCATAAACATCGTAAACACAATACCCCCAGGCAGCGCCGGCGCCGCAGGAAGTCAGCTGGCGCAAGTTGTGACTTCCGGCCCACTGCGGCTGATAAGTGGTTATAGTACTTGTTATGTAGTACTAGATAGATATACACTGTTATCACTGTGTCGCACATTGTCGGGAGAGAGATCTCAAATTGTGTAGTAAGCTGGTATGGCTGGATGGTGTAGGTATATGGAAACTGCCTGCTTAGACCAACATCGGTCTTGAAATATAAAAATAAATATATAATGGAAAATAATGTTTAATGCCACGTCACACGTATCGATTTTATTTAAAATATATTATAATAGGTATATATACAGACAGAAGATATAATCATCATCATCATCTTCCTGCCCTTGTCCCATCTTATTTGGGGTCGGCGCAACACGTTTTATTCTTCCATTCTATCCTGTCAACCGTCATGCTATCACTAACTTTCTTTTCTTTCTTAACATTGTTGACACAATCCATCCATCTTTTCTTTGGCCTCCCTCTCCCTCTCCACCCATCAGACAGAAGATATAATATAATTATAATATTGTACGTAAAGAGAAAATAATAGATGTATTGTATTGATGAGTTTTATTCAAATAGATTTACAGTTTTGCAACAGATTTGTAGGCTATATTATTGTAGAACAAAAGAATGAGACATCTGTAGCTGAACTAGACAAAAGCCTGTATTTCGGCTATCAGGCCAATCCCCACAAATAATATATATTAATATAAACTTAGTAGCCATTAGCCATCGAGCAGAATTACAAAAGTTTTAAAAACACAAGCACAAAATTAATATAATAAAAAATAAGTACAAAATTATAAAACATTAGAATTAAAGATTAATAAAACCATTAATTTGATACTATACAATATTAAATTAAAATCTAAAAAAAATAATAACATTACAAATTCAATTTCATTTATTTAATACACTATAGTGTGCGTCCTCGCTTTGTGTGATGTAATATAGTGAGTGAGATGTGTGACTGATATTTGTTTGTAATAAATAAACATTAAAAAATAACTACTAAACCTATTTTAATATAATAAATTAGTTTAGACTGAAGTATATTCGCCAAAGATGTTTGAAACTTTGCTTTTGGTTTGAAAGCTATCCAAATAAAACTAAGTAAGGGCCAAGTTTAATGATTAGATTGACAGTTTGAGTACTATAAACAATGTAAATTTGTTACAAAAGTTTTTAGCCAATATCATGACGCCATTAAAATAGCTAAGCTTCAAGTTTTAGTAACTAAGCCAAGTTATTTGGACGAAGCTTGTTAGTAGGTTTTGCAAAAAAATAATTACAAGTACCTAATGGAGCAATTTATTTATTTATTTAAACTTCATGTACCAGTCAACCTTTGGGCTAAAATAGACAATACTGTGATAGGTGTGCACAATAAATAAATAACAGATATTTCAAATATATCAAGTAGAATGAAGATCAGATGTGGATGAGGTGTGTGTAGCAATGACGCAGTATTGTTAGCAAGGTAACGATTATTATACTAATACTAGCTTCTGCCAGTGGTTTCACCCGCGTAAAAGTAGGTTTCTCCATACAAACTTCCAACCCCCGTTTTACCCCCTTACGGGTGGAGTTTCGTAAAATCCGTTCTTATCGGATGTCTACACCCTTTATAGAACCTACCTGCCAAATTTTAAGTTTGTAGGTGTTATAGTTTCTGAGATTTCGTGTTTAATCAGTGAGTGGTATTTCGCTTTTATATATATAGATAGATAGAAGATAGATTATATGAGCGAAAGTTTGTATATATGTATGTATGTTTGTTAAACCTCCACGTTCAAACGACTTTACATATTTGGATGATATTCAGTGGAACATATTTGGAATATCAATAGTCAACAGCAAACACACAGGATACTTTTTATCCCTAGAGTATATTAACTTGGGATATTTTTTTACTTTTACTTAGGTACAGAAGATAATATTTAATAAATAAAAATAAATAAAAATAAAATATAAATTTTAACTATCTATGTGCCCTTATTTTGGGAGGTGGGAAATCATCTAATGACTTCTCGCGCTATGAGCGGGTTGTATCAGACTTTTATTGAATAAAATCCATCTATGTTCTTTCAGTTGCTCTTTGCTTTCTAGGACCACGGGATTCCTTTTAATAAACTACCCCGCGCCCTATTGGGCATCGGCCCTGCTCAGCCCCTACGGTTCGCCGACATTTCTTTGACCCTTGTTTTCTTAATAATATAATAATCTTTTTTTTATGCACTTGCCTTTTTTGTTCCACCAGTTTTAGTTGGCTGGGAGGCATTAAGCCCGTCTTTCTACCTTTGTGTTGCAAAAAGATTTAATAAATAAACAGATACCTATATTATGTACCTACATATAAAACCTAAATACACCTAAGCGACAATTGGGTGCACCGGAAACGTGCCCAGAAGACTGAAAGCATTGCCACGTTGAAAGGCAGGCACTGCTAATTCTTTGAGCACAGAATGAGCCAGCCTTCTTACTGGTCACGCAGTGTCGATCAGTCGGCTCAGAAATCAGAAATCAGAAACGTTTATTTCAAATAGACCAATTACAGGCACTTTTGAATTGTCAAAATGTCAGTCAGTCAAAAAAAGAAAAGTGAAGCTAAATTGCACGTTCCAAAGCGTAGATCTCTATGGAGAAGAACGTGCAAGAAACTCCATGGACACTCTTTTAAAATCATATTATTGTTACATAAATCTTGGTTACCTACATATTTCATGTCGCTTCTAATATGTGAGTACAATATAGATAAATAAGAATAAAAACTAATTAAAAAGATAGAAATTGAATTAAGCCACTGGCAGCTAAGAGATGACCAGTCTCAACCGACGGCACCCGTTCACGAGCATGACGCGTGCATCAGCCTCACTCAGCTCAACCATTTTGAAGGGAACTGAATGACCCAATAACACGTGCCACCATCAGCGAGACATTTGAGTGAGCATGACAAACTCTCACCTGCCATGCTCGTAATGTCAAACAAGTTGTAACCTAATAAAAATGCTTCATGGTACTTCACATTCACAAAACTTGAAAAAAAAAAGTGCTTCTACATTATACAATGCTATTGTTTCCAAATGCAAAATGTAATAAATTATCATAACCTCTATTGAAATAAACAAATAAAATAAGAAAGATTTCGAAAATAACAAAACAAAAAGGGGAATAGTAAGTATCTCTTCCAATAATTAGAAATATATATATATATTAAAAAAAAAAAAAAAACTTAATTTGAAGGCTGTGGCTGTGGAGCAGAACCGGCATTTAGCCAAGCGTTTTTGTCAAGGATATAATCTTCCAGTTTAAAATACGCTTGTCTACATAGTGTGCGTTTAATGCATGTTTTAAATTTGGACTCATTTAGTTGTAGAATCTCAACTGGTATCTTATTATAAAATCTTACACAGTACCCCATAAAAGAACTATGTACTTTTGCCAATCTGAATCGAGGTTGATCTAATTTGTTCCTATTCCTAGTATAAAAATTGTGCCTGTCACTTATCTTAGTAAAAAGATGAATATTTTTCCGAACATACATAATGTTTTCATAAATGTATTGACAAGGGACCGTCAGGATGTTTATTTCCTTAAATAGTTCTCTAAGAGAATCGCGTCTGCGAAGATTATATATGGCTCTGATAGCTCTCTTCTGCAGAATAAAAATAGACTATGTCTGCAGCCCGTCCCCATAGCAAAATACCGTAAGACATGATACTATGAAAGTAACTAAAATAAACTAGTCGCGCAGTATCTAAATCAGTAAATTGACGGATTTTTCTGACAGCATATGCTGCCGAACTAAGCCGACCTGCCAGAGATGTTAAATGAGGACCCCATTGTAGCCTCGAGTCAAGCGTGATCCCTAGGAAAACCGTATCTTCGACGAATTCGAGTTTCTCCTTGTTCAATACTATGTCGGAGTAATTACCCTTAACATTCGGCAACGCAAATCTTATGCACTTAGTTTTTTTTCCATTTAATACTAAATTATTAACAGTAAACCAGTTTTGGACTTGCTGTAGAGCATTGTTTACGTCATCAAGGTTTGTGGAACGTCTATTGATCTTAAAAATTAACGACGTATCGTCAGCAAACAATACAATATGTGGTTGTTTTTTTAATAGATGTGGTAGATCATTTATGTATACTAAAAAGAGGAAAGGATATTGAGCCTTGTTGTACACCCATTTTGACTTTCAAACCCGGAGAATTGACACCGTTTATCTGAACTTGCTGTTGCCTATCAATTAAATAAGATTTTACCAAGCTGAGTGCAAGTTTACCTAGCCCATAATTTTCTAGCTTTAAAAGCAAGGTTTCGTGATTAACACAATCAAAAGCCTTTGAGAGGTCACAAAAAATTCCTATCGCATCTTGGGCTTGTTCCCACGCTGCAAATATATGTTTTAATAAAGTGACACCAGCGTCAGTCGTACAACGTCCTTTGGTGAAACCATACTGCTGATCGTGAAAGATTTTATTGCTGTTAAAATGGTAAAGCATTTGATTAAGCATAACTTTTTCAAACACCTTACTGAAAACCGGCAATACTGATACAGGTCTGTAATTATTAGTGTCATTATGGTCACCAGATTTAAAAAGTGGTATAACCTTACTGTATTTCATTATATCTGGAAACTCCTTGGTCCACACACAAATTAAATATTAAAGCTAAGTATGGTGCTATGGTCTCAATTATGGATGTGCATACTTTAATAGACATTCCCCATAGGTCTTTGGTTAATTTGACTTTGATTTGCCGGAAAGCCTTTATGACTGTCAAAGGGTTTATATGTTTGAATTGAAATTCAACCGGACAGCCTGGTAAGTTTGCTTTCAATAAAGCAATTGAAGCTTCAGGGGAGGAATTTAGAGCTTCCGTTGTCCTAAGAGGTATATCTGTGAAATAATTCACAAACTCTTGGGCTACTTCTATGTTAGAGCTTTTGGGACCATGTGAAGTCTCCAATAAAAAATCCGTGTTGCGTACTTTATTCCTACCAGTTTCACTATTAATAACTTTCCACACAGCCTTAATTTTATTGTCTGCCGATTTGATCTTATCGCTAATGTACAGGGCTTTCGCTACCTTGCAAATCTTTCTGAAAAGTTTAGAATATCTATTTACATATTTATTAACGGTTTCAGTGTTGAAGAATGGCTTAAGGCCGTACAGCTCATATAGTTTTTCACGCTCAAAACATCCTTGAAAAGAAGACGTGCAATTGGACCCCAATGGTTCAAAATATTTAGGAATTTGTGACCTGTTTGACTTCTTAATTCATAAGTTTTTCTTTAGATCCTAAAAGTACTCGTTGTTACATTGTTTAACCAACAAAACTTCGGACTTTCGATCAAAATCGTGGGAGTTTCCGATCACCAATTAGTGTCTTATTGAGCCTAAAGTTTGTTTATTGTTTCGAACTTTATTAGACCCTAAAACTGGCGATTTTGGGTAACTTTCAAAGCATCAATAAGTAAGTTTTAAGCGAGTTGTTTTGTTATAATTTTGATCGAGAAAACAGATGTTGTTATGTTGATCGACACGATGAAAAGTTGGTTAAGTGGTAGTGGTGATGGTAAAATAATAATAATAATTTGTATTGTTGATGGTACAAATGTAACAATACTGGTCTGAACTTGTTTAGTAGTCTCTTTAACTGTTCTATACATACATATAATTTATAATTACAGTAAAATCAGAAAAATATTAATAAAAACACTTAACTAATTAAAAATAACTAAAAATACATCGCTGTCGACTGGTAATAAGCTCAAAATAATAATTTAATTATATTCTACAACTATCACATAACGCCGTCTAGTCCCAAGCTAAGCAGAGCTTGTGTTATGAGTACTAGACAACTGATAAACATACTTATATATTTCTAAATACAGATACAGAACAAATGATCGTGCTCATCACACAAACATTTGACCTGGGTTGGAATCGAACCCACGACCTCCGGCATAGCAGTCAGGGCCACTAACCACTAGACCAACAGGCCGGTCAAAGATTGTATATCTCCATCCCTTTAACAGTTCAGTTTGGGTCGTCGAATGCATCGCGTTAAGAGCTCGTGTTAGGGCCAGTACTTTATATAAGAATACGGTTGGCAAACCACTGTCAGGGCCACTAACCACTAGACCAACAAGCCAGTCAAAAGACTGGCTGTAGCCATTACCACGTTGTGAGACAATGCTTATCCTCAGTTCAAGGTAAAAGCCAGCCCTGGTTTCATAGCTTTCACATTACCTATTTGTTACCACAATTTTTTCACAAAGATACTCACTTTAACATAAGTATTGATAACACACAAAATTTATTACGAACCTCTAAAATATCACTTACATTATTGTTCTTGCAATATCATCACAAACCTAATACATCAAATAAATCTAATTAGATCCATCTCGAATACAGCCAAGATATCTTTTATTCAGCCATTAATACAATAAAATATGAGTTATAGATCTTCGTAACATAAATCTTTTCATCAGAACTAACATTATGAACAGAAAAATTGTTTGTTTTTATGTATTTTTGTAGGAGTAGGTACCTACCAAATCTCTGGAAATACTAAACCGATCAGTAACTCGGATCTCGCTCCACCCTGAGCTAAAAGAGAATTTTGAAAAATTCACAACTTCGAAAAAAAAAAACAGTAGATACTAAATTGATTTAAAAAAAAAATTACCTAATGGCTGTTATTCAATAGTCAAGTAATTTTTAACTGAACAGTTCTTTTCCAAAGCTATCAAAATTATACAACATGTAACAGAATAAACGCAAGACCTGAAAGTAGTTTGCTCAGAATCGGCTTCTGAATCGATTCCCATCATTATTTATATGTGTTAATTTTCTCCAGAAATATCCTTCATTTAATCTAAATTAGGACCACTGCGTAAAACCAACGTAATCAAATATTATATTTAGGGAATTATAAGCCTTAGCTCAAAGTAATAAAAGCCCATAAAAATGCACGGCTGAATTTGTAGATCGCTTAATATCCATCCATACACACACGTAAAAAAATCAATACATTTTAGAATAAAGTATGATAGTGTGCGAAAGGTAAAATATTTAATTTAAGAAAGATTAGTCTTTATTTCCAAGCAATACGTCTTACTTAACTGCACAACCGAATTTGTAAAAATAAAAATATCATTTCTATCCTTACCTACACACACACGTAGGTTTTTACATTTAAGCTAGTTAAATAAAAACATCATTTTAGGAAATTTCAAACTTATCTCAAAGCAATAAAGCTTTTTTAAATGCATTACTGAATTTGTAATTCCGCATTCACAATATTTTGTTGAGAAATGACAAAATATTAGAAAATCAAAGGTACGTTTTTTGCAAACGCTAAATCAATATGAAAGAGCGAGATGCAATAATTTACTGACTTAGCCCTTTGAGTTGCCGCATTTGTTTGATATGCCGCCGGCGCACGTGCCGCCAAATTAGTCATTCGCCGGCAACCGACAAGTGAATTACGCAATTTTGTTGTTGTTTCTGTTACTTATTTGTTTACGCGCGCGATGGCTTTCCGGTACAGCAATATCCAGCACACTGAGATGGTGAGGACACTGGCTCATTGCGACGATAATGTGGAGTTAGCGTGTCGAGTCTTCAATGAACGACATGGTACCAGAGTGAGCGCCAGGACAATGCTAGGTGCAACTCAGCGCCTGAGGGACTTCGGTACGTTTCGTCCTAACACGGCCTTGGATAGAGGGACGAATGTGCGCTCTACTCGTTTGCAGGAAAACATTCTCAATTATTTCGATGAACATCCAGAGAGCAGCACGAGGGAAGCAGCGCCGTTGTTTGACTGCAGCCACATGTACGTGTGGAGAACGTTACGTGCTGATGGCGAACACCCCTTCCATCTACGACGTTGTCAGGAGCTAATGCCGACTGACTACTTGCCACGACTGCAATTTTGTAGATGGTTGTTGGAAAACTGGCAACGAAACATCATCTGGACGGACGAGAGCACCTTCACACGAGTTGGTATTTACAACCAACATAACATGCATTTGTGGAGGCACGAAAATCCACATGCATGTCGTGTAGACTCATTTCAGCACAGGTTCTCCGTGAACGTGTGGGCGGGAGTTGTAGGTACACACATACTCGGCCCTGTGTTTTTACCGAGGTTGACTGGAGATACCTACCTACACTTCTTGCAAGAGATATTGCCCCAGTTATTGGAGGAGGTCCCTCTCTCGTTGTTACGACGACCCGTGTTTTACCAACATGATGGAGCTCCCGCGCATTTCACGTGGAACGTTCGACGGCATCTTGATGCGGAGTATGGCTCTCGTTGGATTGGACGTGGAGGACCTATACCGTGGCCTCCCAGATCTGCCGATCTAACACCGTTGGACTTTTTTTTGTGGGGTCGAATAAAATCGCTAGTGTATGTAAACGAAGCAACCAGTATAAATGACCTCAAACATAAAATTGAACTCGCGTTTGTTAAAGTGAAAAGTGAAACTGAAGTGCTTAACAAATTAAAAATTAACTTAAGAAAACGTGCAATAATGTGTATCGAGCAAGGTGGTGGACATTTTGAAAATCTTTTAAAAAGAGGACGAAGAAGAAATATTTAGTGTGAATAGCTCAGGTATGTACCTTCGTAATACGATTTTACTACTGTAAATACATAAATGATTGAAATCTTTTAAACACTGAATATGTTTTATACCTACGTAATAATAAAACCGGCCAAGTGCGAGTTGGACTCGCGCACGAAGGATTCCGTACCATTATCGACAAAAAACCGCCAAAAATTCACGTTTGTTGTATGAATAACCCATTTAAATATTAATTTTATTCCGTTTTTAGTATTTCTTTTTATAGCGGCAACAGCGAAGTCTTAACAACAGGGACAATTTTATCCTCTTGGTACGGAACCCTAAAAATGTAAACACACTGACGAGTAGGTGGTAATATCGCGAAATCGGTTAAAAGACGCGTGACATATCTGACTTTAGGTATTGCCGTACTGATAAATCGCAGTGGGATGAAAGGTTGCTCAATTTAAAAATACTTTCTTAGCTATCCGTAGTTGAACTGAATTATTCGAAGTTCAAAGCCTGTAGTAGTAAGTGTGCGGACGGCGAGCAATGGGTAGTTCGCCGTTCGGTCGTCTGGTAAGATTCCGGACCAAGCCCAGTCGTCGACGGCACGCACTGTTCCCGCGCGCCTCAAGGAGTTGTCCGAAAAACGTAGGGACCCTGTAATAGGGTCGAAGCCAGCTGGGGCCCGGGTTCTTTTTCTGAAAAGAAGGCCTGGACCCAGTGCGAAAGGCAACGTTGGAACGGGGTGGGTCGTTTAGTCAGTAAGAGTCTGACACTGTCTCTCGCTCCGCCCAAGAGCGGGATTCGTCATTAGATGATTTTTCCCACCATAAAAAAAGCCTGTAAGTGTGATGGAAAGATGAAATCATTATTTTACTAGTTAGGCAACTAACAATATTTTTTTATTTTTTTTATTTAGCCTATACTGTCCCACAGCTGGGCAAAGGCTGGCAACAATAATTAATAGGGTAATATCACAACTTACTAATATCAGCTAGGTACGTAATATTCGGCCATTAAACGTAAAGATACATACCTAAGCTTACATGCATTGCTTTCTATTCCTACCTACATGTTACGTAGGCACGCGCACGAGTGTGCGCTATGAGTGTGTGCGTAGGGATACAGTAGTATGCTCAAACATTATGCGTCCAGCTAGGACAACTATTTTATAAAAAAAACATAGCGTTCTTTAGGTAAATCGAATTACAGATGTTTCTTTAATTCTATAATTTAATTTTCTAATTGGGGTGTCTGAGGTCTTGCGTTTATTCCGTTACACGTTGTATATTCACCCTAACGTTGTTGAAACTTCAACGATCCGGACTAAGCGTTTCGCTTCGTCGTTTATACCGCGTACATCGAAGGACTGGAACAATTTGCGTGCTGCGGTGTTCCCGTTCAACTATAATTTAGGTGTCTTCAAGGCTAGAGTGAATAGGCTCTTAATAAACTAGTGCGCCTCACCATCATTGATTGCATTACTGCTTACCATCAAGTGGGATCGCAGTCAAGCACTGGTTTTATCATCATCATCATCTTCCTGCCCTTGTCCCATCTTATTTGGGGTCGGCACAACATGTTTTTTTCTTCCATTCTATCCTGTCAACGGTCATGCTATCACTATTTATATCAAATTAAAAAAAATATCTATTGAAAAATCGGTATTAATAGAAAGGTACTGGTAACTATTATTATTATTATATCTATCCTTTACAGCTGGGCATGGACCTTCCTCCATTTCTTGTCCCCGGCTCTTGACCACTTCTGGTCAGTTCCTAAGGAAGTCGTTCCATCTAAGTCGTCCCACCATCTCCTTCCACCGCGTCTCGCGATTTTAGAGCTCCAATTTTGTATTTTACAGGCCCACCGCTCGATCGGCATGCGGCAGACATTTCCATGAGTGAGTGTGATGGATTACGTTTAATGTTTTTTTATTAGAATTATAATAGTTGATCACAGCTAACTATACTCATCGTCATAATTTCAGCCAAAAGACGTTCACTGTTGGACATAGCCTTCACAACGAACGGTTCTGTGCGTCTCGCAACCATCGGATTCCCGCGACCCTCACCAAGTCATCGATCCAACTTATGGGAGGCTAGAAAAGACAAGAAATACCAAAATAGATACAAAGTTCTCGGAAAAATACACGGTTCTTGTAAGATAGACCACGGGAAAAAGCAAGTTAATACAATCAAATACGAGTACGGATTTTGTGTAGATTAAATCTGTCCATTTCATAATATTAGGAAGTTGGTTATGTGTGTGGAAAAACGCGCAAAGCTGACTATTTACTTGACAAGGAAATCGCTGCAGGTAATGAAATGAAAATTGTTTGCTGTTAATCTTCATGCAACATAAAGTACAAAGGCGGGCTTAATACCTTAGGCATTCTCGTGGTGAAGAGACAATAATTATGGTAGGTGCATAAAAAGAAAA
Source organism: Mythimna impura (assembly GCA_905147345.3). Taxonomy (NCBI): domain Eukaryota; kingdom Metazoa; phylum Arthropoda; class Insecta; order Lepidoptera; family Noctuidae; genus Mythimna; species Mythimna impura. The sequence goes on along the minus strand of LR990342.1, from coordinate 4,965,536 downwards.
TTTCATATAAAAAACAAGAGTAAAAAAGTATAGATATAGTTAAAATATACATACATATATATTTAATGTAATATATTTACATATATTTTAATATAAAGTAAGGAAAGATGTTTTGAGACGATTCTGCTATTGGTGGAGAAAATGATTTCGCACTTTCGGCCGTCCCGATATCGACAGGAAGCGCATTCCATAGAAGTATGGACTGTATATAGAAAGAAGAATGGACAAAATCAGAAGTATGAGAAGAACAGAGGCAGGAGATTGTTAGAAGAACGCAGATTCCTTGCATGTGAAGAACATAGGTATTGAAAGTGACTTATGAGATAGGATGGAGGTGTGGGAGAGTTGAGCAGAGAGAAAAGTGTAGTCAAAGCGCGCAAAGTTCTTCTCTGGCGAATAGGCAACCATTTGAGCTCAGACCTGAAGTTCGACACATGATCATATTTCCTCAGATTAAATATGAACCGTATGCAGTTGTTAAGGAGTCTATCGAGCTTATCCAGCAAGACCGAGTTCAGGTCAAAGTAACACACGTCACCATAGTCTATAATAGGGAAAATCAAAGTCTGCACAAGCATTGTCTTCGTCTGCAGGTAAAAAGTTTCTTATACGATGCAGACACCGCAAAGCCCTGTTGACTTTTTGACAGACACTAGAAACTTGACTTTACCAGCCAAGCTTCGAGTCAAGATGCAAACCGAGATCCTTTACACTAGGGCTGATAGGAATGACGGCACCATTGAAAACAATAGGAGGTAGAGAGCTAACCGCTACTCTACCCATCATGCGTAAGCTACCAATAACAATGTCCTGACATTTTGAGGGGTTTACAGACACCCCAAACCTATCAGACCAGCTACTGATAGCATCCAGATCCCGGTTTATATCCTCTATAGCGTCTGACGAACCTTCCACCCGCGCAGACGTATACAACTGAAGATCATCGGCATAAAGGTAATACGAACACTGAAGACAGTAAGTAATAAAATTTATGAAGATGGAAAATAACAAAATATGGATATTTGTAGTGGGGGTTTAGAATAGAAGCCTTAATAGATTTCTTAACCTGAGACACTACCACAAGCTCTTAACGTGAACCATTTGACGACCTACACTGAGTACTTTGAGTATACTGTCGCAACTCTGCGACGGTAGACTTCGGCAGGGGACCTTCTACTTGAATAAAACTCTTGGGAGGCGATCACGTTTTACTTATACTATTCTTCAGGATTCGATATCAGCCCATCGCGCTACAATGGTTATCTTCAAATTGCCAAAACTAGACATTTCTTTGTTCTACTATTCTAAAACTGCAAAATCCTTAAAAATATATTTTACAAGCAGTTGTTTAAAACGGTGAGGTACTTACTTGATGGATAATTAATTAATTTTAGTAGATAATTAAAGTCTTCAGCGGCTACTTGATATTATGTGGTACCTACATATACAAAATCTTTCTTATTTCATCTTCATCAAATATCTTCTCCTTACTTTTTTATGAGTGGGAAAACATCAAATAGATTCTCCCGCTGTGGGCTGAACGAGAGGGATTATCAGACTTACTAAAACCCACCCATGTTCCTTCAGTTGCCCTTGTTCCAGGGCCACGCTAACTCTTTCGAACTATCCCGCAACACTACTCTACCTACCTACGAGTTAAATCGCAGCATCCTCCATATATTATCAAAATCGGTTCAGTAGGTTAGCCTTATTACGTGCCAAACATACACACAAATACAGACTCACTTCCGCGCTAGCTATACCCCAAAATATACTACTTTGATTCCAGTTCACCTCAACTTATATTATAAAGCAATAAAATTGTTTGTGAGCAGTAGTTTCTGGCCCCTCAAAATCCAATTATGGACAGATCTTTTACTGGTGGACAGTTACACTCTTGCCGGGTGCCATAAGCTTGTGTTAATCCCGGGTAATTCACGGTTCACTGGACCGGCAACGCGGGGAAAAAAACTAGTAAATAATGGGGGTAACTGTTCTTCATTTTATTCCTTTTTTCTACTACAGAATATGCAGGCTTGTTCCACCAAAAATTCTAATTATGCACTAAAACACGTAGTTCTAGGATCTAGGTGGGTCTGTGCTCGCTCGCTTGGCTCGCTCATTAGACCCCGCAATCCCCCTTCTAACCTGAACTGTCCGAGTCAGTGTGTCCCAAGTCCCTTTTTAATTGTAAAAAGTCCATTAATATTTGGTGTACAACTAGTATTTTTAGTGAAGAATAAGACTTTTGTTGCGAAGTTAAAAATATCTCGTAAATAATATGTTTACACACTTCAAGAATTACCACATCATCTTAAAAGTTTATAAATTCAAATCGTTTAGAAAAACCCTCCGGAGGGCACTGAAAATTCTCAAGATTCGCTAAATTCTCTATCTAGGTGAATATAATAATATAATTTAAAAAAAGGATTTTTTTTAAATTAATAAAAAAATCGATTATATTGGATTTATTGTGACGTATTTTCTTCAACAAACTCTTAATTGATACCCATATCATGGGGCTGCTTCAAAAATAACTTGTCCGCCATCTTCAGGTGTCCGCCATATTGGATTTAGAATGACGTCCCTTAGCGAAGCATGCTTTGTCATCGAAACTGAACATATCTAAAAAAAATTACCATAATCGGTGTAATTAATTTAAAATTAATTTCTAAGATTTGACCTAAACAAACGTATTGCATAACATAATCAATTAATCAGCCTTATGTTCCCACAGCTGGGACTCAGGCCTCCTCTCTCGGAGAGGGACTGGGTCGTATTCCACCACGCGGGCCCAGTGCGGATTGGCGAATATCACATGTCTTCGAGTGTTTGGTTCTAGGACATGAAGGTTTCCTCACGATGTTTTCCTTCACCGTTTTGAGAGCAGTGGTGATGAAATAATTAACACAAAGTAATGCGCTTGGCTGGAAACAAACGTACCTACATACAAATATTAGAAGTTAAATAAAAGATTGTACTAAGTGTGCTAACCGATACGATACAGCTGCGTAGGATTCAAGGCGCACCCGGTGCAGATGGGTCGCTTTCTCTGAATTATGTATGCTGCTGGGGTACACCACTTGTCTCTGGTAACGACGCAAACGTTTACTTGGTTTTGCAAACGCCAAACTGCCTTGGGAATTTGTGTGAGAAGAATGATGTCATTGTTTTTACAATATTGTTGCAGAAACTCATGGTTATAGTAGTTTTTACTGTGGAATTAAGGTGAATGTTCCAGGGCAGCCTGCCCACCGTAGGCGTGGGCTTGCGGACGACGAGCAATGGGTACCTCACCGTCAAAACGTCCGGTAAGCGGTCCGAACCTGAGTCGTCGACGGCGCAGTGTCCCAAGCGCGCCTCTTAGAGATGTCAGCAAAACCGTAGGTGCCCAGCAGGGCCGAAGCCTACTGGGGCCATGAGTAATCCGGAAGGGAACCCCGGGGTCCTGGGTAGCAAGGCAAACAAGGAACATAAGAGTGGGTTTTTGTCAGTAAAAGCTTAACACGCCCTCTCGCTCCGTCCTAGTGCGAGAGAAGTCATTGGATGATTTCCCACCTCAAAAAAGGGCAGCCCGCGAAATTCATATTTTCATATGTTTTTGATATTTGCAACTCAGAATCGAATACTATAGTAACAAAAATTATATTTGCGGTTGCGACATGTTTGTATTATTTACACAACTATACTTATTAAAACCGTCATTATAACTAGATAAACTTAGAGACAAGGTAAGACGTCAAGTTTTTATTAAAATTACACATTTTAGCTCTTCTCTTAGTTAGACAGTCATGTTAAAGGTTTTAATGAATATAATTGTGTAAATACATACATATCCTGGAGCCATTCATCTTAAAGCTTCGATTCCAAAGGACCTTCTAACGGGCCACTGGGTAATCTCGTCTCACTGAAACTCAAACTCCAAAAAATAACAAATAAACCATTTACTGGCACTTTTGAATCGTCAAGAAGTCGGTCAGTCAAAAAGATAGAACTCATTGCACATTCCAAAGCGTAGATCTCTATGGAGAAGAATGTTCAAGGAACTGACAATAATGAAAATGTGTCATTATGGTCAACACGCTTAGTACCATGGCCAAAATGAGGACAATGTTTTCTTCAGATTTATATTAACACTAGGTATTCATATAGGAATAAAACCTTCATTGTTTTCTAAAATGTGCAGATGGATTGGATATAACTGCTCCAACAGTATTTGACAAGCAGTCTCAACTAGTAAGGCAACAAAGTCATCAAGAAGATGGATGAGAGAGAAGCATTCACCTGCGTACCTGCGTCATTCATTCAAATACTCAACAAAGATGTTTTTTGAAGTATTTATTTTAAAAGGTCGAAGTATACTAAAGGTAAGAAGCTCACATCAACAAACAAGTTATATCAATCTATTACGCAAGTTGATTGATGAATTGCCTCTTCAAAATTGTTTGTTTCTTTTCTACAGGAAATATCTATATTCTTTCGCCAACATTTAGACACAAAATCGCACGAAAAACAAAAAAATAAATCATGGAAACAATTGTTATATTTCCCGCACGATATTTCAAAAGCCTAGGTTCCACTGTTATGAAAACATATAGGTCTCATTTGTCAATGTCTCTCTGCTTATTATTCATTCACGTCCAACAGGTGATATGGCTTATAGGGGCTTATATACCTACATATATACTAAAACCGTCTGTAGGCGGGAGCCCGGTAGTACGATTGCCTTTCGTCAGGTTAGCGCGTTTACCGGCTAAAGGGTCATGGGCGTGACCTCGAAAACTGTTCTCCGCGACCACTATTCTTACTTTAAATTGTTTTATTTTTCTTTCGGTGTTACTATTTCACAGGAATTGAGCATTTCTTCCGGATTAACATCTGGCTATGGATATGTGTGTGGGTGTGTATTGGATCTTACAGTTTTTAACCTCCTAAAATCAATATAATAAATAAGAATTTATCTTTCGTCAAGTTTACCATTTTAACCGAAGGTTGTAAAGTCATGGGCGTGACCTCGAAAACGGTTACGGTAATTTTCAAATGAGTTATGGAAAATACACTTTAAGTATTCTTTATTTAAAATGCCTGTTCATAGCTTAGAGTTAAGTCAGAAACCAATCGTAGATGTTTTAATGGAAGGCCATTCTAAATATGAATGAAAGTTATTTCAAAGTAAGGTTCTTTTTCTTTTGTGTCGATCTGACTCAAATTTGGTCCGACGAATATTTATCCACCTGGACCGCTCTGCCCCCTAGCCAAGTTACAACCGTTTCGTTTCTCTTTCGTCGATCGCCTCCGATTCCTTTGTTCTGACGTCATCTCAACGCTCAATCACGTGATCAGAACAAAGGAATAGGAGGCGTGGCCGGCTCGAGGCGATCGACTAAAGAGATTCGAAACGAAACGGTTGTAACTTGGCTAGGGGGGCTGTCGTTGGTATCGCATATCCTGGGAAGGGGCTCCACACTGGTATTTGCGATGGGTCAAGAATACCCCATTTGACAAGATTATCTTTGCAGCGGCCAACCAGAGCCCGCAATCGAACAAAGTAAGGTAGTAGGCTACACCATATTTATTTATTTTAAAATAGGCTAAGGTAGGTATTTTAAGATTACTATAACATTTGAAGATCAGAGGTGTATATTAGCAGCAAAACGCATATAGATTTGAAAACGGCCGTCGGCGTCGTCCACCTCATTGTTTCCTAGTCCAAACTATTACAAAAATGGGGCAGGAGTACTTGACTAGCGATTGACTGCTGCGCTGTGTCACGGGGTCGATTCTTGCGCATGCCAAATATTTTTGTAAGGTCTACAAATAGTCGTTCTGAGCCTTGGTGCCTTGTGTATAGTTTTTTTTGGTGACGTAACAACAAATTCACTGTTTTCAGATCTATACCTGTGCTATAAGATCTTGCTTTATGCCAAATTTCAGGATTCTGGGTCAACGGGATGTACCCTATGAATTTTGCGACATAAAGGGCCGTATCTTTTTTTTTTCTTTAACCTAAAAGTTTGATTTTTTCACAGCTTCAAGGGACCGCAGCCTTGACTATATGGTTTTAATTTCAACTCTATATCTCCACGTGTTCCCGAGATAAAAGGTTAAATATTAGGGTTCCAATTTTTTCCTTTTGAGGTACAAAACCCTAAAAACGTTAAAACATACCTAATACATTATTCTGTTTTACTCTCCAGATTCACGTAGATACCAACCGCACACATCAGCCGTGTCACGGGTACCATTACAGATGTACCGGAACAAATGTCATGCCATTACGTCCCACAAACATTTGTCCCGAATCGTTCCGAATGTCTCGATTCGTCCCAAATGTCCCGATAGAGAAATCACGTATCGTTAGGTATACACTGAACATTTTGGGAGATACTTACGATGAGGACTAATAAAGGTAAACGAGGTTTCTTTGTATCTGTACTAATCATTACGAGGGTAATACTTTTTGTAAAAGAAAATTAAGATACTCGTACAACTCAATAATCGAACTATTTTTTGAAAACTAGTCATCAATTGGGTATGGATGGAGGAGATGGAGAGGGAGGTCAAAGAAAAGATGGATGGATTGTGTGAGGAGTGATATGAAAGAAAAGGGAGTTAGTGATAGTGATAGTGTGACGGGTGACAGGAGAGAATGGAAGAAAAAAAACGTGTTGCGCCGACCCCAAGTAATATGGGATAAGGGCAGGAAAAAGAAGATAATATAATGTGTCTAATGTTGCATAGATAATGGTACTTCCAACCAGAGCCCGACTCGCACTTAGTCAGTTTTTTTTATAATGTTAAAATATCACACAAAATCACAGCTTGTTAGCGGTGATTTTGTGTGATTGTGTGGGCTGTCACGTACTGAAGGGCACAGCTGTTTCTGTGACCTTCAGTACGTGACATCTAGCCCTGACCTAGTCCACAGCATTCAAGTCAACTAAGATAAATCTCTATCAACACAATGGCGGGTTTTTAAACATTCTTACCAAGGTTTTTAATGAATGAGACGCATCTTCAAAATAAAACGCCTCTTGAGTGATGAATAGGCTCAGTTTCTCATTTTTTTAGTTGGTCATTCATCATGGAAACTGTCTCTAGTTTCTTTTTGTACGTTTTAAAAGTAGTCTTAATGAGAATCTTGAAGTTTTGTCTACGTTGTTTATACAGGGGGACTTTAGATTTAGTTTGGTACCTCTAGTATGTTAAAAATACTTTTGCTATGGGACGAATCCAATAATCGCGAAAAAAAATTTTGTTGAGAGTTTGTCATGCTCACTCAAATGTCTCACTGGGGATGATGTGGACTCGAGATCGAGGACTGGTTTGAGACGGTGCTGGAGAAGAATGGCTGGAGGGACTTGGGGGAGGCCTTTTCCCAGCAGTGCGACAGCAAAGGCTTGGAAAAAAAAAACAAATGTAACTATTTTTAATAACTTAATATCAGACAATTTATATGAAACTTAAATAATAACTAAACTATTTATACTAAAACCGAACTATGTACATACAAACTATAAAAACTATTATACTAAAAACAAATTATGCGGACATTAATTGTGTTTATTTTAATCTACTGATCAACCGATTTGTTTCATACTAAATCACTTTCATAATAAATGCTGAAAAAATACACCCTGCATAAAAAAAGCAGTTTGAAAAAATTTGGGCGATTTCATTATTCAAATTAGAACCAGAATAAAATACAAAAAAGCATTAATTTTACGTAACCCTTACTAAACAAATAAAGTGAAATATGAGAAAGGCCTGAATTCATTATAATAAGATTGAAATCGTAACCGTTAGGAACACGTCATTCTACAAAGAAACAAAGCAATACTTGTGACAGAAGGTCTGTGAAATTTATACATGACAAGGAAAACATGTCGCAAAGTTAAGAGGGTCCTACCCGAGCTGTCTATCGTCAAAATGAGCATGGTTTAAAAGCTTGTTTCATACAACGCAATGATTGATAAAGAGGCAACGCGAAAAAAGATAGATAACGCCTGAACCCTCTGTTGACATTTGGTAATTCTGTCACTCACTCGAATATTTCACAAAACTTGTTCCAGGAAATACCTGTGTTATTTTTTAAAAACCTTTTTAGAAAAAATCGTCATTCAGAATCTCGATTAAATGTGCAAGGTTTCTATAATTTATCTCTTTATTTTTTTAATTTATTAGTACTCGTACATTAAAAAGGTCCAAAGTTCACGTAAAATAGCAGTTTTTCATAGGTCTTTACTGGATTGGTTTTAATCAAATTCATGGTTTGATTACAATAGAAACCTAGATAATATCCACAAGATATGTGTTTTTTGTTTTTTTCATATGGGGGAGGGTTTGCCATAACCATGATCCACCGGATCGTTCATTGTGGCGACACTCGTTGGAGGCCTATTTCCAATAGTGGACGTCTTTCGGCTAAAATGATGATGATGCTGATCTGTGTTTCCAAAATATCTAGAGAAAGATGTGTAGGTAATAGCGTCAAAATCATGTAAGAGCGATTGTATGGTAACTCGGGTTGGTCGCTCTTAAGAAAAAATCTGATTAATGCATGAGCTTGAGACGAATTTCATGAATATTATAATACAGAACATATAACATAATAAACACACATACTGAAAGTGTTATGTTCAGAATCGGCAACTGAAACGATTTCAGGTGTTTTTGAAATATATTTTTTTTATCTTAAAATTATCAAGAATTATTTTAGGATAAAAATTACCCATATTGATAAGTTCTTGATTGCGTCACTAGCGTGTATGTGTTTGCGTGCGTAGATACTAATACCGATGCACTATCAATGTCACTACATCGAAGCACTCTTCGATGCTCATATTATTTTTCTATAAATAGGATAACAAATAATATGATAATAGGTTAAGGTGTGCAATAAAGTAATAAATAAATAAATAAATAAATAACATTTTTTTTTTCTTCTGTGTTAAAATCATCCAATGACATCCCCCACTCTTGGGCAGAGCGCGAGATAGTGTCAGACTTTTACTGACTAAAAACCCACTCCTGTTCCTTCGTTGCCTTTCGCACCGGGGCCGAGTCTTCCTTTTAGAATCAGACCCTTGGCCCCAGTAGGCTTCGACCCTGCTGGAACCCTATTGTCGCTGACATCTCCTTGAGGCGCACGTGGAACACTACGCGCTGTCGACGACTTGGGCTCGGTCAGACCGGTTACCGGACAGTCGGCCGGCGAGCTACCCATTGATCGCCGTCCGCAACTAATTTCTCAAAAAATAACACTTCCTATATATATAAAGACCCGTAAACATAACTGGTTTAACGTATTGATAGGACTGGACCTTTTAACTCTTTCTTATCGTCGTTGTAACAACGAAGTCTGGTGTTAACCCTCAAAGATTTACACCCAAGGTCACTTGAAGGACGCATGTGTATGAATTTTTACTAAAGGTATGAATATGTACTTCTAATGCCGTGTGCTATTACTAAAAGGAAAGGGAGTGACAAAGTATGAGGGCAATCGTTGTGAACTAAATGTTTCTAAGGCAACAAAATTGCAAAAAATTACAAATTCAGTTCAAACTCAAAGCATTTATTTCAATTAAACTATTAGCAGGCACTTTTGAACTGTCGAAATCGATTAGGCTCAAGAAAAAAAGAAAGATGGAGCTGTTTACAAAAGCGTAGATCTCTGCGGAGATGAACGTAGATAAGAAATTCCGCTCGAGTCTTTTAAATCAATAAATAGTTGCAAAATTAGTGAGAGCGACAAAAAAAAACTAGAGCCCACACCGTCGTGGGATCTAGGTTTTTAGGGCTACTATATTGCACTAAATATTGTTTAGTTTTAAAAATATTTGCTGTGCTTAAGATGTAATAAGCGGTTTTAATAAATTTATTATTATTAAATAGCTGACCCAGCGAACTTCGTACCGCCTAACAGTCAATGAATGTATTGATTACCTTTTAACTAAACTTATTGACCGAATTATAGTATCTTAGCCGTGTGCAGCGCCCCTTGGTGAACTCCACTGCGGGTGACGTAACCTACGACAAACTTATTATTTGCGGTTGGTACAGTAATCGGGTCTAGGGATCGAACCGCAAAATTAAGTTTGTTTTTCATTGTATATACTTTTCCCGGATAAAAAGTACCCAGTGTGGTGCCCAGGATATTAAAGAATAATTATACCAAGTTTCATCGTAATCGAACCGGTAGTTTTTGCGTGATGCCTGAACAAACAGACAGACAAAAAATTTTATAATCACATTTTTTGGTTCGGTGTCGGTCTAGTAACACCCCCTGCCATTTTTTTATTATTATATTTTCAATGTACAGAATTTTCACTTCTACAGATTTATTATAAGGATAGATTAAAGTAAACTTCATGTACTGTAAAAAATCAGCAGTAGCCAGTCTGATGGTTACCTCTTAAATTGCGAAACGACTTTGGGACCTTTTTTATTTCGTGTCAACAAAGGTTATCATCAAGATATAGTTTGAAATCATTTTTACTCCATATTTTATCCAGACATTCAAGGTCGCCAACTAGAAAATATGAAAAACACTAGTTGCACAGTATTTTTCTAAGCAGGCAGTTTATTAAGGCTAAGCTGTGCCATTTATTGCGAAACTTATAACCACGAGCTTACCCGGAGCAATCTCAGTTACAACAAACTCGTTAGAAACAGGGACCCGAGCTGTAGATATCAGTTATACTCATCTGTTTAAATATTTTTTTCTGTACGTTTGTTTGTCGCCTAACTGTTCCTAAACGGCGTGGCCGTTTTGCATGAAACTTTTAATGGGTCTCTGGATGGTTTGAAAATACAATTGGATTCGGTAGGTGGCGTTGCAAACGGGTTCTTTTTTTTTCTGAAGAAAAGCCTGATGTTGGACAGGACAATGTCTGTCGGGACCGCTAGTAAACTAATATTATAAAACTGAAGATTTTTCACCTGTCCGTGTCGGGGTGCCTTAAAATATTTTTCATGTCGCACTAGAGTAATGCGAGTAAATATTCATCCAAGACCAATAGTGATTTGATTTCTCTCCGTACACACTTCCCGAGGTCACTATACACACACGCACACAAAATTGGTGACCCCGACGTGATCTGAAAAGACTGTGATGTGATGTAGTGACCTCGGGAAGTGTGTACAGAGAGAAATCAAATCACTATTGGTCTTGGATGAATATTTACTTCGATTACGAATTACATCACAGGTTATTACTTATACGTAAGCGCGTCTATAGTTGGTCGTTACTACGGGCAGACTGAGGCCCGGCACTGCGCACTCTACTGGGATACAAAATGCAGCGTCAGTGCCTCTACACGAGCTTCAGCCCAAGTCGTCGACGGCGCGTACTGTTCCACGCGCGCCTCAAGGAGATGTCAGCAATTGTAGGGGCCCAGCAGGGTCGAAGCCTACTGGGGCCAAGGGTCTGATTCTGAAAGGAAGACTCGGCCCTGGTACGAAAGGCAACGAAGGAACAGGAGTGGGTTTTTTGTCAGTAAAAGTCTGACACCATCTCCCACTCCGCCCAAGAGCGTGATTTGTCATTAGATGATTTTCCCACCTAAAAAAAAAACATCCATTTGTCGAGCTCACGTATTACAATTGCGGAACAGCTATGCAGTATACAAGATCATTGGCCCAATTACCAAAGCTGGTAAATGTCTGTGGTCAAATAACAAAAATAAAATAATTAGGAAACAAATCATTTTGGGAAGAATAACTGCGAAAGAGATGAGGCTAACTTTTCCCGTACGTGCTCGTAATTCATAATGGATAAAGAAAGTGTGAAAAGGAAAAGAAGAGCGATGATACTGTGTAAGATAAACTTTCCGGATGACACAAAATAAGAGCAATATTTCCTAACAACTGAAAGAAACGATTCAGTAAATCAAAAACATCTTATTGTTCAAACAACCAACTTTTGCGTTCTGATTTTGAAACTTTTTGGAATGTTTCTGAGGCAATAACAGTGTCTTTTTTTTTTCGTTTTGAGTGTAGGCGGAATTCGCCCGAGCCAAATGACAGGCGAGGGTGTTATGGAGCCGAGTAGGTACTGCAGTGACTTTCCACGTGTATCGTGTTTTCAACACACTTACGGGTATACTTTAGAGCGCGTTCCGCCTCGGTCGCAATGACAAACTTTCTCCACTTGTATCAACGTATAAACTATTCCCGCTCTGGGTGGAGGGAAAGGGAGTTTCAGACTTTTACTTACTGACTAAAACCCACCGTGTTCCTTCTTTTGCCCTTTGCATTCCAAAGCCGCGGAGAGATCTTTCGAATTATCCTCCATCCCAATATCATTGAACCTAACATTACTATCACTTATAATAACTTCTGTTGATCCCATAAAGATGCTACGCAACAGCAACCAATCGATGTCGTAACACGAACACAACTAATAACAATGTGACAGCCGCATGCCACTGTTTGTCAGGTCTGCGCCGGCGCCGGTGTACGTTGCGTCATGCGAGTTGGGGGTGGCCATGCGATTGTACTTTGATGGAGCGGTCTCTAAATAAAATTGAACTCGCTAAAAAACTATTAATAAAACATGTAACATAATAATGTAACATTAAAAAATTAAAAGTCAAATGGTTGTCATGGCATAGTAAAAACCCATAGATCTTAAGGATTTGTTATTTAGTTACTTATATTCTTGAAAATAAATATAGGTATCATTTTTTGTAAGCTGGTCTTGTAAACTTTCCTTTCCTTGCCTTACTTGGTTAAACCAAATCTTATTCACACAACAAACTTAAGTGGCAGTAGGCAGGGCACATTGCTCGTAGCACAGATGGTAGATGGCGCCTAAAGGTCCTGGAGTGGCGACTGCGCACCAGATGATGCAACGATGGAAGGGCTTTTACAAGGAGGACCGATGACCTGGTTAGGGTCACAGGAATCCGATGGATACAAGACGCACAGGTCTGTTCGTTGTGGCGATACTTGGGGGAGGTCTATATCCAACAGTGGACTTCTTTCAGCTGAAATGATGCATTTCAGCTGAAAGAAGTCCACTGCGGGCAACTGAAGGAACAAGGGCGAGTTTCAGTCAGCAAAAATCTGACACTGGCTCACTGCAACCAGACCGAGAGGAGTTATTTGCCGATTTCCCACCTCAAGAAAAAAAAACTTATTTTTTTTATTTATGTTAAAAATCGCAGTATAGATTACATTTTTTGCTAAAGAACACAAAAGCCTTTAATGGCTTATATATGGCATAGTGAGTTCGGAATAAATAATAATACAAATAGATTAGATATTAAGTAAATTCCTTAGTTTTACATTAAAAATACGGTAGTAAATAAGTGTCACTAATTAAACTAAGTCACTGTATGTAATTTGCTTTTTTGTTAATTAGCATAGCATAGTCGGCCTTATAATGTTCCCACTGCTGGGACTCAGGCCTTCTCTCTCCAGGAGAGGGAATGGGCCGTAATCCACCACGCGGGCCCAGTGCGGGTTGGTGGATGTCACATGTCTTCGAATTTTTGGTTCTAGGACATGCCGGTTTCCTCACGATGTTTTCCTTCACCGTTTTGAGAGCAGTGGTGATGAAATAAATTACACAAAGTAATGCGCCTGGCTGGGTTTGAACCCGCGACCTACAACTCGTAAGTCGGGGCCGTAACCACTCGGCCACCACTGCTTTCTAAATGCTTTTGTTACTTAAATCATATAATTTATGAGTCTAATCGAATCGTAGATATCAGGTTAATGACGACATACACACGAAGGGACGAACATTAGTGTCAGTTGAGTAAATAAATTATTATTTCGTTACGGTGGATATTTTAAGTAACATTGCTCGTTAATGTATGTACATCTTAAAGTGCTTCGGGAGTACACAAAAGCATCGTGTTTTTCTATTCATAACGCGTTATTCTTTGAGGATAAAAATAAGCAACGTAAAAAACACATTAGCTTCCATCTGTTTACTTAATTTGTTTCGAAACATACATAAATATGTTTTACATTGTATCTTTATTATATTTTGCTGTTTCACTGTGCGTTTTTCTTATTTTTCGTTCTATATAAGCTTAAATAACTTTCGTCTTCAAGTTAATACAGTGTACACACACATAACAGAGACTGTAACAATAGTGAAGTGTTAAATAAAATATCAGATACATATATATACTTTGTATGTCTCAAATAAAAGACTCCATCACTACCTCTGCATCAAAACTAAAATTGAACACATTTCAGAAAGGACTAAAGCGCACAGAACGTATTTTTTTTTTTTTTTTTATTCATATAAACCAGTGCTTGACTGCGATCCCACCTGATGGTAAGCAGCGATGCAATCATTGATGGTGAGGCGTATTATCTTCAAATTATCCAGACAAGCTAGCAGTAAACCTTTTTAACACCCAAACGATCGCTTGAAGATTATTTTAAAGATTAAGATTCCTCAAGACCTAATTTAGGAGGCTACAAAAATAAATGGATAAGTAAGTTGATAGCTTCCTTACAAATTTGTAACCGCTACTAAACATATTGCTGAAAATCTATAATGATAGATTCCAATGAAATATATAATTTAAAAAAACATGTATACCTACTTTTTTTTTGTATCTGGGAAAATAATCCAATGACATCCCGCGCTCTTGGGCGGAGCCAGAGGGCGTGTCAGACTTTTACTGACTAAAAACCCACTGCTGTTCCTTCGTTGCATGGATCGACGATATTTCCTTTGGAAAGGCAATATTTTTTGCCGTCTATCGGTGTTACGGTGGGATGTATAAATCAAGAACGAATAGACTATCTTACTTCTAAGTAAGTATGCTCCATCGTCGACCATCAGGTGAGATAGTACTCATACGTAAACGTACCAATGATAATAAAAAAACCATAAAAAATACTTACTTTACACAAGACAATACCAGGACTGTCCGGACACTCACAAACTCATGGTTACTTGCGCAGTGCGTTAGCCGGTAGCACTCACGCGCATGTCAATACGCTCAGCGAAAGTGATTATCATTACTTGTAACACTGCGCTTGCGCAATACAAGTTAATAACTTTTCTTGCGTTTATTGGAATTGTGGAGCGGTATCGCGGGTAGAACCTGGAGGGTGTCAGAGGACAGGTGTTAAAAGAGAGACTTATGCCCAGCAGTGGGTGAACGCAGGCTATGAATGATGATGGCAAGTTTGAAGATTGGGTAATTTTTTAAGACGGAATTGTGAAATGGAGGTTTTTTAATTAATAGGTGTTTTGATCTTTGTAGCTAAGAATAGTTTCAAAAAATTAGTTATGTATTTATTTTAGACTGACTGTTAGTCTAGTGGTCAGTGACCCTGACTGCTATGCCAGATGTCGTGGGTTCGATTCCAACCCAGAACAAATGTTTATGTGATGAGCACGATCATTTGTTGTGTGTCTGGGTGTAATTTATCTATAATATGTATGTATTTAGAAATATATATGTATGTTTATCAGTTGTCTAGTACTCATATCACAAGCTCTGCTTAGTTTGAGACTAGATGGCGTTGTGTGAAAGTTGTGGAATATTATTATTATTAATTTGCTGATGAGGCCGCTCTTTACCACGATCTCGGCTGATGGAAGAAGTCTGAATGCAATGAGCGTGTTCAAAAGATACTTCTTCAAGTCTTCACTCTTGCCTTGAAAGCAATAAATGATTTGCTTTTGAGGTTTTTTTTTTTTTTTTCGGTTGGGAAAATCATCTAATGACATCCCCCGCTCTTGGGCGGAGCGCGAGATAGTGTCAGACTTTTACTGACTAAAAACCCACTCCTGTTCCTTCTTTGCCATTTTTTTCCAGGGCCCCGGGGGTCACTTTCGCATCACCCATGGCCCCAGTAGGCCTCGAGCCTGCTGGGCCCCTACGGTTGCTGACATCTCCCTGAGGCGCGCGTGGAACACTACGCGCCGTCGACGACCTGGGCTCGGTCCGGACAGTCACCGGACGATCGGACGGCGAGCCACCCATTGCTCGCCGTCCGCAAGCCCGCGCCTACGGTGGCCGGAAATCGGAATCGGAGAAAATCATTAAATATCTCCTACTGCTGTGGGTGGAGCGAGAGGGCGTGTCAGACTTTTACTGACTAAAACCTACTCCTATGTTCCATCTTTGCCTCTGTTCCAAGGTCCCAGTAGTCTTCTATCTTTGTTGCCTGGTGTTTTGTTTTGTTATCCCGCAGCTTTGGATGAGTTACGGATGGTGATTGAACATGGACGCTGGCGAAGAGTTACGACCAATTTATTTCCGTACCTAGTTTCCAATTAGCTTTAACCGATTTAGAAGGTTTAATTATGCTAATTTCGTACGAATTTGCAAAATATTTTTGCATCTTTCTACATCCTAACATGATGAAAATATCGTAACAATTCCGCCAGATTATCCCTTTTATATTCCGATTAAATATTAATGCCAAACATTTTCCGTATAAATGGCAAAGAAAAGGAATAAAACATCGTGAAATGGTAATTCTGTCGCGCGGGTTACCCTATGCAAATGGCGGTTTTATGAATAAAACATAGTCTAAAAGCTAAAAAAATAATCCCAGAAATATTTTTCGAAATAGGAAGTTTTAAAAAATACTAAGAGTTGTAACAGGTGAGTAAGAAAGTGGTTTAATTATGGCCTTATTTAATTTAACTCATCATTTGATCATTTGTTCTGTGTCTGGGTGTAATTTATCTATTTATGTATGTATTTAGAAATATATAAGTATGTTTATCAGATATCTAGTACCCATAACACAAGCTCTGCTTAGCTTGGGACTAGACGGCGTTGTGTGATAGTTGTGGAATGTTATATTATATTAACTGACAATGTGAAATATAATCTGAAATTAACCGACTGCGGTCTCAAGATGGCCGGTTGATAACCAATCTGCAGCAAAACAGAGCTTTCTCGATCCATCTCAATATTTTTTTTTAATAACATACTTACATAAATTAGCACGTTTTTGCAAATGACACTATGAAAATGTATACAAGAAATGTAAATACAAAATTTTCATAATTATAGTCCTTTTATGGATAGTCATAATAATATGTCATCTGTCAACTTTATTAGACCCAAGTTAATGCAGAACAATATGAGAAAAAAATATTTTAATTAATTTACTAGAAAGGTTTTAAAATTAGTAGTACTACCTTATATTATAAGGTAGTAGTTATGTAACTACTTTTTTACCGTGTCGTCGATGGAAAAAATAGCAAATTTTCTTAATTACATCCCTTGCTAGACCCAGTATTCGACCCCGGGAATGCCGTCCGCTGGGTAATTGGTCAACTCGTACCGCATACCTATGGCCCATGTGGTACGAGTTGCAGGAAGTAAAAATAAATTATATTTTCATTGGTCAACTCATCCCACGTCACATCACAATAACAAAAGGTACAATCAGCAGCAAAAGTGTTAGTGTGGAAATAATAAAGAAAGTTACGAATTTTCTATAAAATATTCAATCACCACAAAACTATCACATATAAACAGAAATTATTAAACCATCACAAATTTGACATCAATAACCACACAACGTAATAGAAAACATTAATACATGCAGGATTAACTATAAAAAAAAAAACAAATATTATAATATACAATAATAAGCAATCGTCATAAAGATTATAGTCAACATTTATAAAGATATTTTTAAGATATTAATTAGAATTATTTTCTTCCAACTCTCCTTTCGCAGATGTGTTGGAAGAGATTTCTTTAAAAATAAGCATCACCTCTATACCTATTTTTCTGTTTCTTTCTTCTAATCTTTTATTTTGTGTGTGTACGTTAAATAAATAAATAAATAAATAATAATGAATAAATTTAAATAAAATAATCAACAATTTTAAATTAAAACTTTTAAAATTGTTAATAATATAATAGAAATGTATGATTGTAAGTGAGGCTTTCTAGGATTCATTATTAACTTTTAACTCAAAACTACAAAAAATCTTTAGAGTTTCTATGATAGTTTTATAATTGAATATCACATTTTTAAAATGAATTTAACAAATAAACTCTACAGTTCTTAAACAATCAATAGTGATAAGAATAATACACAATAATACACAACACAACAGATACAAAGATAATAAACAAAGTAATCAACAAAATTTTAAAAAGATTCAACAATCATATTATAACTAACAGTAAAGCTTTTTAGGATTTAGCATTAACTTGCACAGGTCTGCAAAAAATATAAAGTTTTTGGTGCTGGTAATCTCATAATATAATGAACTAATGAATGACTTGATATTAAGACGTATAGAAGTTTTAGAATCCACATCTGAAAAAAGTACCAATTTTGGTATGTTGAGTGTGTTCGCATACCGCCAATTTATGTTAATAACCGGTAATATTGTCTAGGTACAGTTGGTTAATTAATTCGAATACATTTTATTCCATTAAGGGTGTATATGGGGAGAAAAAAATTTAAAAAGTCGATAACGGTTTTCGTAAAAAGGCGTATTTTGACTTTTATAAGATCTATATTAAGAACTTCGACCGACCATAGGCGACCGATAGTGATAAACTAGCACGATTGATGTTCGGTATACTATGATTTGGTCAGAATCAAAAAAAAAACTTTTATAGGAGTTATTTTTGTTTATTCAAATTAGCTAACGATTGGTATTTTCGACTAGCCTCAAATAAGAACTTTGATGATAAACAACGATTTTATAATTTTAATTAATAATTTGGAATCAGCGGCTTGAAAATCTTTCGTCATATTCGTCAAAAATAATTTAAGAAATGAAAAGGCAGAAAATTACGTGACATTAGCTCAGGAACTTCTAGATAAAGTTAAAAGTGTTAGCTGTAACATGAGCATAAAAGTATACAACCATTTGGACATCTTCCCTTAAAATCTTGGTACCTACAGCAAGTCTACCATTCTTATTAGTTTCGGATAACACATGAACTTGTGCGGATGCTTGTAAAGTAAAACAAAAAAAAAATGTTGTTACTGACTTTTCTAACCGACATCAAAAAAGAGAAGGTTCTTAATTCGTCAATTTTTTTAAATATGAAATACAAATAATCTGTGAACAAAACGAAACTAAGAAAATTACTATTATTAATCTTGTGTTACTAACTGTACCAAACGTTGATAAGGTTTAAAGTTCCATACAAAAAGAAACGTTGGACGAGTTGACCAATGAAAATATAATTTACTTTTATTTTCTGCAACTCGTACCATATGGGCCGTAGGTATGCGGTACGAGTTGACGAATTACCCCGTCCGCTGACGCTGTCATTAGACCCCTACGTGACCAGGTAACATGGAATGTGGCGCAAGATGTAATGTGGGATATGCTCTGCGGAGAGACACCGCACAAAGACTGAATATATCGGAACCATCCGATTACTCCAAGTACCTACTCATACCATAGGAAAAAGTGAAGGAACACATGTGGGTTTTAGTCAGTAAAAGTCTGACACTCTTACTCCCATTACCTAGAGCAGGAGCTGCTCCTGCTCTAGATGAAGCGGGAGACACTCCTAGTCAGACTTGCCACCAATAAGAAAAGGAGATGGCGGGACCACTTAGATGTCTTCTTTAGGAATTGAGTGTGTGCCTGTGTTTATTTTTGTACAATCATCATCATCATCATTTCAGCCTAAAGACGTCCACTGTTGGACATAGGCCTCCCCTAAGCGTCGCCACAACGACCGATCCTGTGCGTCTCGCATCCACCGCATTCCTGCGACTCTCACCAAAAATATTTGTACAATGTTTTGTACTAAAAAACAAATGACAACAAAAATATTTTTTTTTAAACCGCATAAAAATTGGTCATACAGAGAAGCTGGGATCACCATTTTTTTTTTGTTTATGAGGAAGAGTAGGCGCGTGGTGGGGACATCACACTCTCTTTCCCAAGTGCGAAACATAATGGTGGTCACGTCACATTTCTACCGTGTCAACCGTGTATGATATACACGGTTCGACTACTATCTCGCATCTGCGTAGACCGTCGACCGCTAGTTTTAAAAACGGCTTGGATAAGAACTGCCCCCTAGCCAAGTTACAATACTATCGTTCGCGCCGAACGCCTCAAGTAGGCCACGCCTCCGATTCCTTTATTCTGAGGTCATCTCAACGATAAGTCACGTGGTCAGAACAAAGGAATCGGAGGCGTGGCCTACTCGAGGCGTTCGGCGCGAACGAAACGATTGTAACTTGGCTAGGGGGGCTGTTCTAATGGGAAAACTATACGACCATTTGAAAATGTTTTTAAATACACTAGATTATGAAATTCCCAATAATATGACGACAATATCTTATCTAGAAATTAAACAAATTATTGTTGTATTGTCCGTCGGAAATCATTGATTTTGGCTTCTGCGTGGTTTTAACGGATGAATGCTCTTAACTCAACTTGTTTTGTTTTTTTTGATCAAGTCTTTCAAGGTGATCTATTATTTACTTTGCCCGCGGCAATCTCTTTGTTTCCAACGGTCAAGATCTATAAGTTCAAGGTTCCCATAATAGGAACTGTCTCCAATGAAATATGGTCCGATACCAGTACCTTTGAAAGTAAAACCGGTTTAACCTATAAATTGTAATAAAATCCTTGAAACATCGTAGTGATAGAATCTTTAAAGGAACCCGGTTGAATTTTGATGAGTCGCGCGGTTCTTGAGAAAATTGGGGCAAGTATATAATATATAGCAAAGCGATAAATATCACTAATTTCTAATTCGAACGAAATGTATCAGGTAGATTTATAAATTACGTAATTTAAACTATTATAACGATATTTTAAGGGTTTTTTTTGGGTGGAGGGAGAGGGCGTGACAGACTTTAACTGAATAAAGCTAGAACTACATTAGACCGACGCACACGTGACACGCCTGATTTGTACGTATAGCGACGTCGCGTGGCGTGGATCAAGTGTAGCTCTACAAGTCTAGTTTCCATATAAAATGTATGGAGACCAACGCGCCTAGATCCAGCTTGTGTGGCCCACGTGTGCGCTGTGTAGTTCTAGCTTAAAACCCACCTGTGTCCTTTTGTTGCTTTTTTCGTTCCAGGATCTAATTTCCCGTAGCCCTAGCGGGCATCGCCTCTACTGGGACTTTACGATTTTACTGACATCTATTTGACGTGCGTATGAAACACAACGCGACAAACACAAAATAGAGTAATTTCTAATTAAAAATTAATAGTAGCTTCGCCGTCCGCATATTTCCGCGCGTTAATTTGAAAATATTTATTATTATTTGAAGTATTTTTTTCAATCTCAAAAATACCTCAATCAGTAGGATTGGGAATTTCAATCCCGCAAGACCACGGGATTGGGATTTTGATGCGTGATTGGATTCCCTAGTTGGGAAAACGCTAGGCGCAGACAAGTAAGTACATTATCTGTTACTTTGTAACATTTACATTCTTAATATTCCTTCAATCCTTCACAATGACATTCCTATTAAATTCAGCTCAACAATCATTGAGACGTGACACGCAATCACTTGAAACCGTTTCCTAGGTGGTTAGAACTGTCTATCTTGAATTGTGTACCTAATAACATTTAGTTCCTGAGGGAAATTCTCAGCCTTTGGTAGATAAGGACGTACTATCTCTGTAATGGCTGCCTGCTTTGAAATAAAGTTACTTTTAAAGTTTAAGCACAGGAAAGTACAGCATAGATTCAGCGTTGCGGAAAATTGGGTCTGGTTGATTTTGGGCTGACGAAAATACAATGGACAGGCTAGGAATATTCTGAAAATTCTGTTTTGGTTATAGGTAACTAGTAGGTTAGGAAATCCTATTTTTTTGAGGTATCCCCAAAGTCCGGGCGCCTTTCGAAGGTTTCCCCCCGAAAACAAAAAGAAAGGAAGAAAGAAAAAGAGTTTATTTACGTCAAACATGGCGAATACCTTAAAAATAAAAACAAATAACAACAACGACTTATATTATAAGTGGTAGGAATTGCGCCACATCCGCGCAAAACGGCCACTCTCAACTCACCTTGTTCCTTCTCGGTGACCCTTTCGAAAAATCCCGCAGTTTAGATTTATATTAAGAGCATTCATCCGTTAAAACTACGCAGAAGCCAAAATCAATGATTTCCGACGGACAATAATGTGTTTAATTTCTAGATAAGATATTGACGTCATATTATTGGGAATTTCATAATCTAGTGTAAAATCCAAAAACATTTTCAAATGATCGTATAGTTTTCCCATTAGAACAGTTCATAACCAAGCCGTATTTAAAACTAGCGGTCGACGGTCTACGCAGATGCGAGATAGTAGTTAAACCGTGTATCTTACAACATTTTACTTAAAAAAAAAATGATAACATTGACTAGTGCATGGCCCAAAATTAAACACGACTGCTGTAAGTTTTCATTCAAGAAAAGTAATCTCAAAACTGTAATTTTTAGCCGTTTTTGGAGATATTAAACGTGTTAGTTTAGGATAATACATGAGGCATTTTTGTTTTTTTTTTAGACTTATTAATTGAACGCATTTACGATCTATGACATGGTACAATAATTTTTTTAATAACTTATTTGTTTACACTACAATTAATTATTTAATATCACTATATAATAGACGCGAAATCGCGACAGCGCTTTGTACCGGCCGAGGTATTTCAGATTTTTAGTCTTTCTATTCTACAGTGATACTAAATAATTATTTGTATTGTAGTGCACATTATTGTTATATTTTCCGTCGGAAATCATTGATTTTGGCTTCTGCGTGGTTTTAACGGATGAATGCTCTTAAGGGGAGAGCCCTTAAGAAACACTTCTTACAGTTTTCAAAATTTCTAAAAGTATATCACGCAGAATTATAAAAAAAAATAAAGAACCTAAATAGATGTGCCAACAGTTTCACCACGAGATATTTGCAAACCAAAAAAAAAATTCATATCTCTCAAAACAAAACAGCAAAATCGACCTTTTTTTTCTATTTGCAGGATTTACTAAATTTTTAACAATGAGTCAGATTTATTTATTTATTACTTTATTGCACACCTTAACTTACTACAGGACAACATTTATAAAAAATAAGTGTACAATAGGCGGTCTTATTGCAAGGTCAATTTCTACCAGACAACCTTTGGATGGACTGTAACGAAAGGAAAAGATTTGGGGCTGTCAGTGTACATCAACATAAAAAAAAAAGATAATAAAATACATATAATACATAAATAGGTATATTACCAAATAATAAACTAATAAATATTAAAATATACGACAGAAAAAGGAGAAGAAAAATTAAAGTGATAGGTAATGCTCCTTCACCATCTTTTTGAAAGTCGGTAGCGTTTGGGCACGCCTCACTTCTAAGGGCAATGCATTCCACAAACGCGCTGCTTGTATCGTGAAAGATTTATCAAAGAACGATGTGGAATGCATATGAATACTAAGTTTTAAATTCTCCGATGACCTCAAGGACCTAGAATGTGTGTCACAGAGGAACTGAAAGCGTTCTTTAAGATAAAAAGGAGTCGAAGGATTAAAGAGCACATTGTAAAGCAAAGAAAGTATGTGAGCATTCCGGCGAAGGCGAATGGGAAGCCATTTGAGCTGAGTGCGAAATTCAGAAACGTGGTCATACTTGCGCAAGCCAAATATAAACCTGATACAGAGATTTTGAAGTCGCTCAAGCTTATCCAATTGGTCTTGGTTGAGATCAAGATAGCTGGCATCAGCATAGTCCAAGATTGGGAGAAGAAGAGATTGTGCCATCGCAATTTTAGTAGGGATGGGAAGAAAATTACGAAGGCGCCTCATGGAACCCACCGAGGCAAACAGTTTACGGCTAACTTCCTGCAGCTGTTTAGTCCAGGAAAGAGTGCTGTCGATATAAATCCCCAAGTTCTACACTATATGAGTTACAGGAATTACGGTGTTATTGAAATAAACTTAAGATTTTTACTGACTTAAACCACACCTATGTTGCAGGATTTACTAAATTTTTAACAATGAGTCAGATTTTTACTGAATTAAACCACACCTATGTTGCAGGATTTACTAAATTTTTAACAATGAGTCAGATTTTTACTGACTTAAACCACACCTATGTTGCAGGATTTACTAAATTTTTAACAATGAGTCAGATTTTTACTGACTTAAACCACACCTATGTTGCAGGATTTACTAAATTTTTAACAATGAGTCAGATTTTTACTGAATTAAACCACACCTATGTTGCAGGATTTACTAAATTTTTAACAATGAGTCAGATTTTTACTGAATTAAACCACACCTATGTTGCAGGATTTACTAAATTTTTAACAATGAGTCAGATTTTTACTGACTTAAACCACACCTATGTTGCAGGATTTACTAAATTTTTAACAATGAGTCAGATTTTTACTGACTTAAACCACACCTATGTTGCAGGATTTACTAAATTTTTAACAATGAGTCAGATTTTTACTGACTTAAACCACACCTATGTTGCAGGATTTACTAAATTTTTAACAATGAGTCAGATTTTTACTGACTTAAACCACACCTATGTTGCAGGATTTACTAAATTTTTAACAATGAGTCAGATTTTTACTGACTTAAACCACACCTATGTTGCAGGATTTACTAAATTTTTAACAATTTTTTTTTTCTCTGTTCGAGTCAGACTTTTACTGACTTAAACCACATCTATGTTACTTATTTGGCCTTGCGTTCCAGGATCACGAGTTTCCCTTTCAGAAGTCAACCCATGACCCCAGTAGGCTTCGACCCTGCTGGGCCCCTACGGTTTTGCTGACATCTCTTTGAGGTCAAATAAATAAATAAATGTTTGGATATTCTAGTGAACAAAATGAACGATTAACGATTAATCTTGTTAGTACTTAGTTTCAAATAAACAGGACCTTTCATAACTACTTTTCAGACTTTGAGGTTGACAAAATGTCAAGGTAAGAAGCACTGATAAAACTCGACTGACTTTATGTCTAAAAACTAATCAGCGAACTGCCAGCATTCCAGCAAACCACTTCAATATCTATCAAAACTTCAACCACAGTAATAAATAACAAAAATAATAGCTAAAACGTCCAAATAACTAACTGTGTCAAAGTTTATTTTCACATTGTCACCGCTAAATTGGTTTCTGTTTGCCGCCAACTCGGCCTCCGTATACAATATTTATGCCGCCAAAAAATGGCGGCCATGACCGAGATGACAGTCCGTTGGACGCGTGTTTATTTATTGTAAGCTGTTGACATAACAATGGGTTATTTAAGATTAGATAGATGATGTTATGTCAGGATAGAATTAGATGGGATTTAGGCTGATTTTATTAAAAAAAAATAGGCAGTTATGGTATGTAAGTGAGAGATGTTTCTACGAGTTTAGATTCAGACTACTAGTCTAGAGGTAGACTATTTGAAAAGGATAGATAATCTGCAATAAAAATAACGTTTTTCAAATATAGTTCCAAGTAGGGAATCCAATCCCGATTCCTTCGCATTTTTATTGCGGGATCAGAAATGCGGGATTCCGCACGCTTGCGGGATTGAATTTTTTACTAAGTAATATGGGTATAGATGACGCACCGTTCTGATTATTTATTTATTAGTCCCAGTACAGCCTCATTAACAAGTGATTTAACAACTGTCCATGGACCTCGTGACTTTTCTGTAGAACTTGTACCTATGAAAAATAATTTTGTTTTTAATTTTTATCTAGCCTACAGAAATAAATTTTGAATTTCTACTTGGTTTTTTGCTGGGCACGCCACAATTATGGCGGTAAGTCCCTTCTTTGAGGCGTGGTTGGAAAGACCTCACGGCGCCCTCACCTTTCGCATGACGCAGGTTCTCACCGAACACGGTAAGTTCGGGAAGTTCCTGCACCGGATTCGTGCGGAAGCAACGCCCGGGTGTCGCCACTGTGTGGACCGCCTGGAGGACACGGTGGAGCAGACGGTGGAGGTGTGCCCCGCTTGGGCAGAGCAACGCCGTGTCCTCGTGGGGGCGGCGGTGATCTCTCGCGCCGGGCTTTGGTACAGGCCATGGTCCGGAGCGAGGAGGAGTGGCAGGCGGTCGCCTCCTTCTGCGAAGCAGTAATGCTAGCAAAGGAGGCGGCCGATCGCGTAAGGCAACGGTCCTCACGCCCCAACCGCCGCCGGGATTCCGATCCCGATTTCCGGCCACCGTAGGCGCGGGCTTGCGGACGGCGAGCAATGGGTAGCCCGCCGTCCGACCGTCCGGTAACCGTCCGGACCGAGCCCAAGTCGTCGACGGCGCGTATTGTTCCACGCGCGCCTCAGGGAGATGTCAGCAAATCGTAGGGGCCCAGCAGGGTCGAAGCCTACTGGGGCCATGGGTAGTGTGAAAACGAAACCCGGGGCCCTGGGACGAAGGCAACGAAGGAACAGGAGTGGGTTTTTAGCCAGTAAAAGTCTGACACTATCTTCCGCCTCGCCCAAGAGCGGGGGATGTCATGTCATAAGATGATATTCCCACCGAAAAAAAAAAAAACTTGGTTTTGTGCGAGTCCTAAATTGGAGAAAAGAAACGTAATCAGTGTTAGTTAAAGTTAAATCTTCCTAAATCTGAAAGACGAAAAGTTATTTTATTTTATGTTCCTGATTATTTACACGGTCTACCTCTGCGAAATTCAAATTGCCTAAAGTTTATTTGCATTTTGCAGGTCAGAGTGGCACTGTGACCCGCAAAATGCACAAAACTTTGAGCATCCCCCTTAAAATAAAACGAAATATACCAATCCCGTAAATTACGCAGGATCCGCGGGATTGGTGACTTCAATCCCGCAGGCCTGCAGGATTGCGAGTTTGATGCGGGATTGGATTCCCTAGTTCCAAGTTGACAGAGTGATTAATGATAAATGATATTTATTATACAAATAGGTTATAGTTAACACTTACACGTAAATTTTTTCGTTAATTTAAATTAGATGATGATAAATTTCCTAAGCTGACTACCCTGAGAAGAAACACCGAAACAAATTCATAAGTCAAAGTCTCTTTTAAAGTCCTTAAAGTAAGTATGATTTTTAGTTCAAACAGCCTACGCCTATTCACTGAATGCAACAAGAAATGGCATTTTTATCGACACACAAAAATTTTCAGGCAAATAAACTAGAGGACAATTCATGCGAAGTTAAATTCAGTCATTGAATATTTTTCAAAGCTAAAACTAATATCACAGTATAGATATGGAACAGTACGGAAACTAGGTACAAATGTTCGAAACTGTACACTCACACCAACATACGCATCGACGAGACTCCTATGCGTTTCTTGCTACCGACAGCACCGCGAGAAACTTTTCGTTTGTGTGAGTGTGCCGTTTCGAACATTTGTACGTAGTTTCCGTACTGTTCCATATCTATACTGTGCTAATATCGTGTATACCATACCAAATTTATTTGTTACTAGCTTATGCCAGCGGGTTCGCCCGGGTGAATGTAGGTTTCTTCATACAAACTTTGGACCCCAGTTTCATCCCCTTAAGGGGTGAATTTTGAAAAATCCTCTCTTACTGCTCGCCTAGGTCATAAAAAGAAACCTTGTGCAAAATTTCACGCTCCTAGTCCCAGTAGTTTCGGCTGTGCGTTGATATGTCAGTTAGTCAGTTTCTCCTTTTATATATATAGAGAGACAAACATATTTTGAAACCAAACTATGTGGGTTAAATTCATTAGAAATTCAAACGCCGAAAGTTATTCGCACGTGGCCAAACATTCAACGAATTTTCGACGAAAAATTTGTTCCTAAAGTTCCTTTGAATTACCTAATTATTTGTTCCAGTATTCATGACATTTTTCAGGCTTCGCGAGACTAAGTTTATGAGCAAAGTCAGGCCAATTACCAAAGTCACTGTATCCCTGGTGGTCCACTAAAATATTCAACAGCAATCTTGGAATGTAAGTGATAAATTGCTTTGAAATAACGACTTAAGAGAAACAGTCAATTGATTGGTTTATTTCTACGTGAGCCACCGGGAATTCTGGAATTAAGACTAATAGGTACTTTTATTTAGATAAAATAGTACAAGGTTTATATGGATTGTTTTAGTAACTGTTTTTATACTCGTACGTACCTATATAGAACACAAAAAATATTTCTACCTGTTTTTTTTTTAGGTGGGAAATCATCCAATGACTTCTCCCGCTTTAGGGCGCAGCGGGAGGGCGTGTCAGACTTTTACTGACTAAAATCCACTCCTGTGTTTTCCTTCTTTGCCTTGCATCCCAGGCCCCTGGTTTCCCTTTTGGACAACTCATGGCCCCAGTAGGCTTCGGCCCTGCTGGAGCCCTACGGTTTTGCTGACATCTCTTTGAGATGCGTGTGGAACACTACACGCCGTCGACGGTTACCGGACGGCCGGATTGCGAGTTACCAAATTGATCTGTGGTGTTGTTGTTCTGCATCTTCCGAATCATCAGGGTAAAACGTTTTTGCCAGAAGTTCCGCTGATTGTTCCGGGCTTAAAGTGTCACCGGCGGCGTTCCTCAGGAGCGTGTCTTCCTGTCTTCTGGCTGTCTTGCGTAGGACTCTGTAAATGCCATCCCACATGCTCTCTCGATCTTGTGTTGAGCAGAACTGCTTCCAGCTCTCTGTTGCTGCCTCCTTTGCTTGGATCGTATAATTCTGTTTGGCCTGTACGTACTCGCTGATTGTAAATACAGTACAGGCCAAACGTTTGGCTTAGGGAATTTTCCCTACGACTAGGAGCCGCGTTTCGGATTCTCCTCTTTTTTGTCAAAACCTCTCTCTTTAGTTGTTCTAGAACAGGCGACCACCATGGATGGATTTGAATGGGATTTGGATGGGGTTTGGATGGGGTTTGGATGGGATTTGGATGGGGTTTGGATGGGGTTTGGATAGGGTTTGGATGGGGTTTGGATGGGATTTGGATGGGGTTTGAATGGGATTTGGATGGGGTTTGGATGGGGTTTGGATGGGGTTTGGATGGGATTTGGATGGGGTTTGAATGGGATTTGGATGGGGCTTGGATGGGGTTTGGATGGGGTTTGGATGGGATTTGGATGGGATTTGGATGGGGTTTGGATGGGATTTGGATGGGGTTTGGATGGGATTTGTATGGGGCTTGGATGGGGTTTGGATGGGATTTGGATGGGGTTTGGATGGGATTTGGATGGGGTTTGGATGGGATTTGGATGGGATTTGGATGGGGTTTGGATGGGATTTGGATGGGGTTTGAATGGGATTTGGATGGGATTTGGATGGGGTTTGGATGGGATTTGGATGGGGCTTGGATGGGGTTTGGATGGGATTTGGATGGGGTTTGGATGGGATTTGGATGGGATTTGGATGGGATTTGGATGGGATTTGGATGGGATTTGGATGGGGTTTGGATGGGGTTTGAATGGGAGACCACCTAAAAAAAAAATGTCCATACGACCATATTGAAATAGCACTTCACCTCTTTTATCTGATTATTATAATATTCTTCTTAAATTATAATGCTACACTATCCGACCAGAGCAAAAATAAGCAACCATTTCAACATAAATTTTGTGCGATATTTTCTCAAAACGTAACATTTCGCTCTACTATTCATAGTCTCATACGGTGCTGCAGACACCTATGAATACTGGAGCATTCCCCGCAACTCATTACCACGTGAGATTGAAACATCAAAACTACGCGGAAATTAATTTGCATCTGAATTACAGCAAATAGCGAAGGCACGTTTACTAATTTCTTTATCATTTGATAAAGAAATTATTATGATTATTTTCTCCATTTGGAGAGCGTATAGCACACTATCCAAACTATCTCTTTCTGTCTGTTAGTTTGTCACGCTGTTCCGCCTAAACTGCTGAAGTATTTTTTATGAATTTTGGTATAGAAGTAGTTCGGACCTTGGATAAGGACATAGGATACTTTTTATCCCGAGATGAAATTCCTTGGAATAATTTCAGGGTTTAATAATATTTTACGCGAAGCCACTGGCTGAAGTTAGTTTCATATAAGGCGGCAGTACCTACGAGTATGTGTGCATTTAATTCCGGCCAGTTGCGCCAAGAGTTGCGTTAAGAGCAGTGGTGGCCGAGTGGTAACGGCCCAGACTTACGAGTTCAAACCCAGCTAGGCGCATTACTTTGTGTAATTTATTTCATCACCACTGCTCTAAAAACGGTGAAGGAAAACATCGTGAGGAAACCGGCATGTCCTAGAACCAAAAATTCGAAGACATGTGAAATCCACCAACCCGCACTGGGCCCGCGTGGTGGATTACGGCCCATTCCCTCTCCTAGAGTGGAGGCCTGAGTCCCAACAGTGGGAACATTATAAGGCCGACTATGCTATGCTATGCTATGCAGTTGCGCCCTGATAGAGCTCCGCTGATCTTTAAATCCATTTTCTTTGCGAAATATTGATTGATTTACGTATGCTATGTTGTGTAAACATATTTCTAAAGATCAAACCCATTTGAAAGGAGTAGGGAAAACAAGCGCATAAATATCATGTTGTTAAATATTTTTTTAGACAAAAGTATTAATTGCACGAAAAAATCGTATGTATGATAATGTTGTACCTACATGGATCTATAATAAACATATATTTTTTTTAAATCTATTAACCAGGCCGTTACCGAGAGTAGGCTTCAGAAAGTCACTGGGATTTTGCATATTTAGAATAGGTTTGAAAATTGATAGCTGAAAGAATTGTTACTTTTTTGATAACCAAGGCCAGAGTTCGTTTCCCATATAGCATAATGGAGAGCGCAACGCACAAGATATTCAAACATATAATTTGAGATATCTGTCTGCTGACAATAGAAATGGAGGAAATTGTATGTAATTATGGATAAGTCAAAATGGACAGAAAAGATTCACGGCTACCTTTGTAAAGCGAACACTGGTGAACGGGTATTTTTTATGTAATTTTAGTTTAAGTTGGTAATTCCATTTTGAATGCAGAAAATTGATGCATCAAAAATGAAACCATCGTTTATTATTTTTAACAAAATTAAACAATATAGTACGTAAAAAAAAACAGTAACGAAATATGACAGTATTTACGTAAAAAAACGCGAACCTAGGACATATACAACCCAGGTTTGCAGAATTGTTCGAAAGAGTGACCCTGGCCCTGGAACGCTGAGGGCAACTGAAGGAATATTGGTGAGTTTTAGTCAGAAAAAAGTGTGACATTCGCACACGCTCCACCCAGAAGGCGTGGAGCCTGGCGTATTAGATTTTAACGGCACAGTTTTTTTTTTTGAGGTAGGAAATCATCTTATGACTGCTAAAGTTGTCAAAAAATAAAAGGTCCGTTTTGACATCTGTCAAAATGAATACTTAAATACGCAAAAAGAATACTCGCAATATGTTCCATCATATTATTTAACGCACCAAAAAAAGTATGTATTTTTTTAAAACACCTTTTTGCAATTATTTATTATTATTTTATTGTTCCTTTCAGTTTCGTTCCAAGTTACATTCTTGGGTATTTCTCAAATGACAAAACGTGTCTTTTATTTTTTAACAAGTTTAGGGCGTGTCAAACTTTTACTGACTAAAACGACACAAATGTTCTTTCAGTTAGTTGCCTTTTGCGTTCCAGTACCATAAGTATAGTATATACGAGTACTTTCCAGACTCAATCCCATGGCCCTACTAGTCATCGGCCCTGCTTGGCCCCTACAGTTTAACTGCACGGCTGGCGTAGTGATTGAGCGATTAGTTACTGCGTTGCTTGTCGCGGTTTCGATTCCCGCACGGAACAAATATTTGTATGACCTTACAGATAGGTGTTCTAGGTCTTGGTGTCTTATGTATATGAGATTACATGTTTGTAAACGCACCCACTATACATGAGTTATTCCTAGGAATTACTACTGTATCGTGTGTGGGGAAAAGATTTAAAAAAAAAATCGGTTGTCTGTAAAATCGGTTTACTGACGATAGTTGAACGTGACAACGTGTTACATTTATTTGTACGCATAAATACAAATAAACAATTAACACGACATTCACTTTTCACTGCACTTTATACTTGACGAAAACATGTAAATGTATTATTCTATAGCAGTTGTCACGACGCAGACGCTTCGCTCACTCAAGTAGGAGAGAGACAGATGTCGAACACTGCCGAACGCGGAGGCCGAACGCGCTCTCGCTTGCACATCAAGTCTTAAATGGAACACCTCAGAGCGAGGTAACGCCGCATGCGTCATACTTTTTCGTGCGTGCAGCCGGCTCCATCGAATTATAAGACGTTGTCACGTCAAAAACTTGATCCATCAAGAAGGAGTTATAAGATGAATTCTCACCTAAATAAAATGGACTTATAGAAACAGTACACCAAGACAAAATAAAGCTTACCCAAAGGAAGAATTCAGGAAACCAAACTACTAAATCATTCATCCCAAAGGACACGTTACATTGTTCTGTTGTATCTAATCTTGTACATAGTTAATCAGCTCTCCTTGGAGAATCTAATATTGCCATATTACACCTTGCGCCGGATGCTGGGGCTTGATAAGTCAAGGACGGATGAGATGGAGAATGAAAGGAGTAGATTTTAAAATCCAAAGACCATGAAGGGGCTGTGTTAATAATAACGCTCGCGTTGCTTAAAGTGCGAAAGGGCTGGAGGTTACTGAAGGTAGGGGATTTAGTCAGTAAAAATCTATCTGTCCTTCACGCTTCAACTAGAGCAAGAGAAGTTATTTGATGATTTCCCAACTAAAAATGGTCCCTATGTGATCTACACTAATATTTTAAAAAGGTAGTTTGTTTTTTTGTTTGTAGCAGGTAAGCTCTAAAAGTTCTGGTCTGATTGCTAAAATTTTTTCACCGGTAGAAAACTGATTTATTCTTGAGTGACATAGGCTATATTTCATGTACGCGGGCGAAGCCGCAGGCATAAGCTAGTTAAAAATATGGGTGACAAACAACAGTTTTAACTCGATTTTATGAGGGGCAGAAAAAAAACCAACGAACACTGAAAATAAAAAAAAAACGAACCTCAATATAAATATACGAGTAATGCTAGATTCAAAAATCAAAGCATTTATTTCCAATAAACCATTTTCAGGCACTTTTGAATTGTCAGGAAGTCAGTCAGTAAAACAAAAATTATGCTAATTGCACATTGCAAAGCGTAGATCTCTTTGGATAAAAATGTGGAAGAAACTCCATGGACGCTCTATTTAATCATGTTATGTATTACAAATATCTTGGTTACATCTTTCTTGTCTCTACTATTATGTGAGAACAATGTAAATAAAGTAAAAAAAAAAAACAATTCCTAAATATAAAAATTAAAATAAGCCACTGGCAGCTAAGAGATGACCAGTCTCAACCGACAGCGCCCGTTCTTGGACATTTGGTTACATTTTTGTTTCTACTGAAGTACACAAATTGTACACAAAATACATATCCACCTTCCTATTCAGGATATCATTTCCTCCCTAATTTAAATACAAAGAACATTGTTGTCTATTTTCTCAAGCATACTCTCTGGAATTTAAGAACAAGGGAATTTCCTGTAATTTATTTTCATTGCTTCCTAGCCATTATGTTCACAGGAGATTGTCCTGCCGTGGACGTCCTTAACAAAAGCATGACCTTTTTATATTCAAAACTGCAAAAAAGATGGCAAGTGACAGTCGGGGTCGCGCATTGAGGGTTCCGTACAAACTTTCATATGTAAATAGTTCAATTCCCGGATCGAGTCTCGGTTATTGGTGACGTAAATATAAATTTGCAGTTTTCAGATTTATACCTATACTTGTGCTATGAGACCTTGCTTAATGCCGAATTTCAGGATTCTAGGTCAACAAGAAGTACCGCATAGGTTTTGGTTTTCTAGTAAGTGTCAAAATATGCGCATAAACGGCCTTATCTTTAGATAGCGTTGGTTTAGAAGTTTGATTTTTTCACTGTAGCTTGGGGTAGCACACCTGAGTATTCGATATTAATTTCAGCTTCATACCTAACAGACGGACAACAAAGTGATCCTAAAAGGGTTCCGTTTTTGCCGACTTAGGTATGGAACCCTAAAACACGAAGTTTCCTCTAAATAGGGACTTATCTACGAAACACGAAATACCACTCCGCCCTAGCATTTAACGTAGAACATATAATTAAAAATTGTTAGTTGTTATCCTTAACCAATACTAAAAAATCAAGACTCAAGTTTAAGGAAGTCATCTGAAATCGTAGCTGCTTGGTAACTAAGCCTATCCTGGCTGTCAAAGGACTACACCAGCCTGATATAATTATTGTGAAAGCAAAGAGCGTAAGTACTGTCGCACTCTGCGACGGTATCAGGATCTTCGTGGCTTCTAGCAATGAAACACTTTTATTTCATTGAATATTTGTATTGCTTTACGCGTAATGACATCACTTTACAACGGTTGCGTCCGAACTGAAAAAACTAGACATTATTTTGATCTATTCAATTTTTAAACCTATTCTAGAACAACAAAATCCTTAGAAATATATTTTACATGCCAGTTCGCTAACTTACCTCATACGATCTCCTTTCGATATCACAGTGCCTACAAAGTACCTTCGAACGAGGTATTTGGTGGGACAGGCAAAAATAATCTTCTTTCCACTAAACTACTCATGTTATTTTTAATGTGCGCGGAGGTCGTAACTTTTAAGCTTATGTCATACTTATAACAGTCATTATCCTACTGCACTTATATGCTTCCATCGTTTCTTTGGCCTTCCTCTAAACAATTTAATCCAATGTTCTGACTGACTAACACCTGACAATTCAAAAGTGCCTGTAAATGGTTTATTTGAAATAAATGCTTTGATTAATTGAATAACATTTGAATCACATTCATCACACATATAAGAACGTTGTAAAATAAACATTTTCTCAGCACACTCACAAGTCACAACACTATTAGACACGGGTGCAAATTCTCTGCCTTCATACTTAATAGCTTGTTCGACTGTACATATATTCGGAATCCCTTATACATTCCTCTCTCCAAAAGAAACAATAAAATATACGTACCCAGATATAAAAGCAAAGAGTAAACACTCAATAAATCGTACCATTCGTACCTACATTTTGTAGCATTTCGTACATTTTCCCAAAAGACGAGGGTACATAGAGTGTAACAAGTGGGGATGATGGAACTGTTAGCTGATGTATACGTAGACCCTTACGTTTTAGTGAACATTTTATTTGTTGGAGATTCAGAGAATTATTTATTACGTAAGTTTTTATATAAAATTTTGGTGCTGTGATTGATATGTTACTCTATTTGAAACAACTATTTTCATATAGGTATCGCAGTTAGTAAGTACGCAATTGTTTTTTTTTTTTAAGATGTTAAATAAATCATCCAATGACTTCTCCCGCTCTAGGGCAAAGCGATAGTGCGTGTCAGACTTTTACTGACTAAAACCACATCTATGTTCCTTCTTTGCCCTGCGTTCCAGGACCCCGAAGTTCCCTTTACCTTTGCCCATGGCCCCAGTAGGCTTTGGCCCTGCTGGGGCCCTATGGTCTTGCTGACATTTCTTTGAGCCGTCGACGACTCGGGCTCGGTCCGAATGATGACGGCCGGACGGCAAGCTACCCATTGCTCGTTGTTCGCAAGCCCACATCTACGTTGGCTGGAAATCGGGCGTGACGATAAGTACCTACTAAGAACGTTAATTTCATCTAGAAATAAATTTTTACAGTCGTAGAAACAGAGGTGAGTTTTAAAATCAGGAAAAGACCTATGGGAGCAATAACGGAACAGTTATTTTCTTTAGTCATAGTCTCTCTACTACCCTCGGTTTACTGGTAGAGAATGCCTAAGGCATATAAACCTTTTGAAATATCTTATGAATTTTGATTATTATACCTACAGTTATTAAAAACCCTTCTCGTCACAGCCTTATTTAAAATCCCAATTACGACCCACGCTTTAACACCCGAATTCTCCTAAAATAACAATTTCAAAATTGAACAATAAATTGATAATGTAATATAATGTTTGTTTTTTCTTTACTTTCTTATATATTTATCTTTCTATATAGAGATACTAGAAACCAGTTCCGGGTTCGAACGGGCAAATTTTTTTATTAATAATATGACCGCGATCCCACCTGATGGTAAGCAGTGATGCAATCGTTGATGGTGAGGCGCACTTGTTTATTAAGAGCCTATTCACTCCATCCAGCCTTCAAGACACCTAAATAATTATAATCGGACGGGAAGACCGAATAGGAGAAATTGTTCCAATCCTTAGATGTACACGGTGTAAACGACGAGGCGAAATGCTTAGTCCGGAAAGAAGAAAGAAAAAAAGAAAGAAAGAAAGAAAGAAAGAAAGAAAGAAAGAAAACATGTTTATTCTTCCCAAATAGACGGACAATAAAATACAGCAATCTGTTGGACCATGTGTAAACTGGGCATAACTGTGCTGCACCATAGACACTAGACAAAACACAGTTGTCTAATGACTAGAGTGTTGTATACATAACTCTTTCTCGTTTACTACTCTTACTGTTAGTAGAAACTGCATCAAAATCCGTTGCGTGGTTTAGGTGTTAGCAGATAAACAGACAAACGCGGAAAGCGACTTCGTCTAATCTCATTGCGAATGGAGTACGAGTACCTGTAGACATTATTTACTTTCTGTGTAACAAAAGTTGTAAATGTACTTTGAACGTACGCATACCTGCAACCTTCGGCCAACTGGCATTTTACCTGTACCAGAGACTAGACATAGACACACACAATAGACATGCCAAAGTTATGTAACAAATATTATTCATGTCTGAGTGTTGATTTTTATGTTAATTTTACAAAATATTATTAAAAAAGTAATGATTAATATTTTAAACGCCTAATTAGTAATTCAATGCCTGAGGAGGAGGAGGCCTGAGTCCCAACAGTGGGAACATTATAAGGCTGACTATGCTATGCTATATGTATGCCAAGCGGGCTTGCGGACAGCGAGCAATGGGTAGCTCGCGGTCCGACCGTCCGGTAACCATCCGGACCGAGCCCAAGTCATCGACGGCGCTTACTGTTCCACGCGCGCCTCAGGGAGATGTCAGCAAACCGTAAAGAAGCCTACTGGGGTCTGATTCTGAAAGGAAGACTCGGCCCTGGTACGAAAGGCAACGAAGGAACAGGACTGGGTTTTTAGTCAGTAAAAGTCTGACACTATCTCCCGCTCCACCCAAGGGCGGGGGATGTCATTGGATTATATTCCCACATAGAAAAAAAAAATGTTTGCCAAAAAAATTGGCCGTCGGCCCAACTAAAGGTATAATACTACCTACTTAATCCCACACGTTTTGTTAATCAGTAAATAAGTAATATCTGAGGGCTCACAGACCTTGGATTATAATATTATAATTAGTTTTCAACTGTTTTATTTAAGGTAAAACAAAATAAACTTGAAATGAATAAATTATCTTATCTAAGCTAACATACCTCTCCGAATCCATGATGCTGATGTTTTCAGTTGGTATCCAGTTTTGACGAATTTTGTCAGCGCCCCGTTAAACTGAAACAAAAACAGATAACTTCATATTTTTGTTAATTGAATACAAACTGGACGGGAACCGTTAACGAATTCGTTGAAAGTTTGTCAAAATATTCGGAACACGATTCGTTCCGTTTTTCATAGAATATTTTTGGCTATGCCGCATTATTTTGCACTGTATGAATATTTTGCTAAATGGTTGTACATAGCGTTGCGTCCGGATAAAGCCGAACAGGGTCAGGCTTTTTAGTTGCGGGTCCGGCCAAATTAAGCAGAGTCCGGCCTGTCCGGCTTTTTAAATTGGGCAACTGTTTTTTTAGATGTGTCATATTTTCTACTTTATCTTGTATCGCTAGCGTAAGTGGAGCGGACTAGCAATTATAGCAGCCATTTTTATAGTTGTTTCATTGTTTTATATATTATGGTAAATAATAAAAAAATATTATTGACTTTAAAAAAAAATGTCGGCCTTTTTACTCAAATGTCCGGTTAAATTGGCTGGTCTGTCCGGCTTTTTGGTTTGAAGACCTGGCAACCCTAATTGTACATATTGAATAGGCTGTTGATAAAATTGTATTTCTTATCTATTCATAAGGTTCTGTTTAAAAACGAGACCCTATTTCTAAGACTCCGCTGTCCGTCTGTCTGTCACCAGGCTGTATCTCATGAACCGTGACAGTGAAGTTGAAATTTTCACAGATGATGTATTTCTGTTGTCACTATAACAACAAATACTAAAAAAACAGAATAAAATAAATATTGAAGGGGCTCCCATACAACAAACGTAATTTTTTAGCCATTTTTCAGGTCGGTACGGAACCCTTCTTGCGCGAGTTCGACTAACTCGCGCACGAAGGGCTCCGTACCGACGCACTTGGCCGATTTTTTAAAGGATGTTTTTGGTTGTGCTGCATTATTTGGCACTGTATATAGGTATATATATATATATACTGTTGATAGGCTCGCAAATTCAGCAAATAAAATATTGCATGCATATTGCCCGTGTCTACCGTCAAGTGATTTGAACACTATGGTCAAATGCGAGTCTATCCATAACAAAAAAAACCAGAGCTCAAAATGATTTAATTTTGCAAATAAAAAATTGCATGCATACTCGTATTGCCTGTTAAAGTTAATATCTAATGCTGTTTATTCTGTCTAATATATTTGATGCCGAGACCAAACGGTAAAAAAGATAAGCGCCATTTAAATGTTAATGTAAGCAAATTGAGCATTCCAGTTACTGTTCAGTGTGTAACTAACTGGTAATTCCAATCATTCAGAGGAAAAGTTGCTGGAATTCGCAGTATTTACTGCTTTCACCGGAGGGCCGTGAGATAAGAGTGTACTATAACGTTATTACGTGAGTATAATATAAAAAAGACAACTTGTATTTCTTGTATTTACGCTTCGAGTGACCAGAGGGCTGGGCTTTTCTTCGGTCAACGTATCAGCATTGCTATCCAACAACGTGGCAATGCGGCCAACGTTCTGGGTAGGATTTTTCCCATTGACCATGTGAATGAATTTTTGATGCCCAATGAGTTCTTTTTCTACCCTTTGTACATATTATTATTTTCAATTTGTTTATACAGGGTAATTTGTAAAACACTGGCAATTTCTCAGGACTATGTTACTAACATCATAAACGACTTTTGTTCTAGGACTTTTAAAAATGTATGATATTTTTGTTCATCAGATTACCATACAAAAAAAAAATAAAAAAAAATTGAACGTTCTAAATATTACGAAGTACTTATATGCGAAACAAGCGATAGTACAATAGCGGAGGGGAGCGGGGTTCGGGTGGCAGGTGCTTGCATAGCAAACTTTGTATAGCAAAATACAGAGTTGAAATGTGTTAGATAGAACAACGAAATCTTGAAGGTTTGTTTTTGGTAAATAAATTATGTTTTGTAAAAAATCATAGAACAAAAGTTTTTGTTTATGATGTTATTAATACAGTCCTGTAAGGTTGTTAGTATTTTACAAATAACCCTGTATACCTATTAAGCTATAATATTTGTTAGTTAAGATGTTTTAAGTAGTAAATAATTATACTTGTATTTTGTATATTTTTACTGTCGAAAACCACCTCGTCGTACTCATTCTTTTAATTTCTTGAAAGGATTCGTATATCGTAATTGTGTTGTCAGTGTTGTGAACATGGCATTGAAACGTTGCCACTCAAAGTGGGCCTCATCAGAAGGTTTAGCATAAAATAATCAGTCTTATAATGTTCCCACTGTTGAGACTCGGGCTTCTAGGACCGTAATCCACCACGCGGGCCCAGTGCGGGTTGGTGGATATCACATGTCTTCAAATTTTTGGTTCTAGGACATGCCGGTTTCCTCACGATGTTTTCCTTCACCGTTTTGAGAGCAGTTTTGATCGTTAGGTATCACTTAGCTACTACTGCTCTCAACTACATTTGCTTGATTTAAAAAACTGTTTCGTTTTACGCCTTTTACGACAGAAACAGGCAGCTCATCTAACCATGTTTCCGCAATCGTGCAATAAATGCAAACAATTCAAATAGAATGCCATTTTCTAAACGAGCGTAACTAAACAAATGGCTCGTTTGTATGGGAAATACGATTTTGCTCAGCACTGGGGTATGGTCCAAGATGAAGGAAACAGCGATTTGACAAAAATAAAATTATAGAAAGAATTAGAAATGTTCATTTGGGGTCGAATGAAAAAGTTCAAAGGTAATCAAGATCTCAAGTCAGACAATCAATAACATAAAAAAATCAAAGACTTAAATAATATTTAATACTAGCTTCTGCCAGCGGCTTCGCCCGCGTAAAAGTAGGTTTGTAGCGACATCTATGGCGTCACATAAGAACTAATCCTGCATCGCGCAATCAAAGTTCTCCGCGCGATTAGAACATATAGAACAGCCCGAAATCATCTATTGGGCAGTAGCCCACCAGACATAACACCCGTCTGGTTGGAGGATCCTCCCTTTTCAACGGAGGTTTGCGGGACTTTACTCTCTGTTCCACATACCTCCACAGGTTCCTCCATACAAACTTCCAACCCCCGTTTTACCACCTTAGGGGTAGAGTTTCGTAAAATCCGTTCTTAGCGGATGTCTACACCTTATAACCTACAAATATAGAATTTGGCAGGTAGGTTCCACCTGCCAAATTCTATATTTGTAGGTGTTATAGTTTCTGAGATTTCGTTATTAATCAGTGCGTGGTATTTCGATTTTACATATAGAGATTTATTTAAAAAAAAAAATGAATTGAATTGTCAAGGCGTTAACTCCTAGCTATTTTGTAGATACTTTTAATTGATCGACTATAAGTC
This sequence comes from Mythimna impura, assembly GCA_905147345.3. Lineage (NCBI taxonomy): Eukaryota > Metazoa > Arthropoda > Insecta > Lepidoptera > Noctuidae > Mythimna > Mythimna impura. The sequence goes on along the minus strand of LR990342.1, from coordinate 4,924,802 downwards.
ACAAAGTTGAAGTTAGTTGCACATTCAAAAGCGTAGATTCCTATACGAAAGAATGTGAAACAAAAAAAAACGTTGAAATTAAAGAGTATCTTGAATTCTTGGATAATATGTAAAGGGTTTGAGGAATAAATATGAAAGTATCGGAAGTCAATGATAACATGACTGTTGACAGGACAAATAATAATAATTATGACAAAGACCAAACTAAATTTGCACTTTAAATGGTGGTTCCGAAGCAACAAGTTCATAACTTGCACCAAAAACTTGCGGGGAAGTACAATCTAGGACTACAAAGTGGAATGGAAGAACTGAAATGTTCCCGAGACTACTCTCAAGTACTTTTTTATATTCCTTTCATTCAAGTTTCTAAACAAAATTATGAGGAATGTTGGAGTGGAGAGAGAAGATGGCATTTCCTTATTGAAAGAGGAACAACTTTTTATTTTCCATTTCCGATGTTAAATTGTGTGTGAACAGAATCTCAACGAATATTGTAAATGCGGAAGTTTGTTTGTTTATTACTTTTTCACGCCTGAACCACTGAACTGATCATCATGAAATTTTGCATAGGCGGTGTCGGAGTGTAGAAAAGGACATATGTCATCCAGAAAAAGTATTTTCATCATCATCTTACTGCCCTTGTCGCATTTTAATTGGAGTCTGCGCAACACGTTTTTTTCTTCCATTTTATCTTGTGACCGTCATGCTATCCCCCTCTGCTCTGCTGTCAGCTGCTGTGTCTGCATGTTGCTGTATCTGCTGTCTGTGCCCTTTTCTTTGATATCAATTCTCACACGACGACAAAAGATGGATGGATTATCCATCTTTTCTTTGACCTCCTCCGTCCATCCACATGTTGCTCATAACTCTTTTAGTAACATGCGTTCATCCCTCATCTTCATATAGCCATTTCAAGACCAAGGATTCCCTTTCAACTTTTCAGTGGAAAAGTATTGTAACCGAGGAAAAAACTGGGTAAATGCGAGTCGGACTCGTGCACCGAGGGTTCGAGAATCGTATTTTTTTTTGTGACGTAACTACAAATTTACATTTTTCTGATTTTTTCCTATATTGTGCTATGAGATCTTGCTTCATGCCAAATTTCAGGATTCTAAGTCAACGGAAAGGTTTTTCCTTTTGAAGTACGAACCCTAAAAAACATAACTTTCTACAGACACAATTTTTTAGGACTTTAGACGGCGCTAGGTTAGGGTGTTAAGAATATATTTAAATATGTATTAGTTTTTTTATCAATATTATTGTTAGGCTCCCGTTTGGCCACAATATGTCACATGATGGTACCTAAGCGATGTACGATTACGATTAGACAGCGGTCGATGATGGAGTACGCTTGCCTAGAAGTAACCATTACACTCTGGACTTAAACATCTACCCCTAGGTTGGAGCTATCAGGAAACAAAGACTACAGCAGGGAACACCATTCCTAAGCTGTAAGCACAATAGATGTGTACCTACCTTTTTTTTTTTTATTCTTGATAGGTTCGCGCTTGACCGCTAACTCACCTGATGGAAAGCGACGATGCGGTCGACGATGGAGCGCGCTTACCTAGAAGTAACCTATTCACTCTTGACTTAAAGATTCCCGGGTTGTAGCCATCAGGAAAAACAGATTCCGGCAAGGAATTCCACTCCTTAGCTGTACGCACTATGAATGTGTTCCCAAAACGTTTTGTGCGTATAGGTGGGATGTCCACCATGTACCGGTGGCGCATTGCCGTACGCCTGGTGGTCCGATGATGGAACGGGCTAGGCGGAATTAGGTTATGCAATTCCGACGCACACTCCCCGAAATGCAACCGGTAGAAAACCGACAGGCTAGCAACTCTGCGTCGATGCTCAAGACTTTGAAGCCTCGACTCAACGAGTGCATCATTGCCAATGATCCTCTTGGCTCTCCTCTCAATTGCCTCAAGTGCATCAAGCTGGTATCGGGCAGATCCGTCCCAAAGATGAGAGCAGTACTCCATACACGATCGAACTTGCGCTTGATAAAGTTTGAGCAGCTGTTCCGGCGTGAAGTACTGTCTGACCTTCGCGAGGATTCCCAGCTTTTTTGCTGCCAGTTGAGCCTTTGCTTCGATGTATGGCCCAAAGTTGAGTGTTGACGTCAGCGTAACACCAAGGAGATCAAGATGGTCGGTTATAGGCACGGTTACGCCCCGGAAAGTTGGAGCAGGGCTGAATTGGCTCCTTTTAGCGGAAAAGAACCTGTATTATATTTAGTGTCATGGGTTCGCTCCTGAAGAGAAAACCCGGGGCCCTGGAACGCAAGGCAAAGACGAAACATATCGCGCGGATCGGGAGGACGTGACGATTTTTACTGACTAAAACCGACTCCGTTTTAGTCAGTAGAAATCTGACACGTCCTTCCGTGCCGCCCTAGAGCGTGAGAAGTCATTGGATGATTTTCCACGTTGGAGAGAGAGTCGCAAGCGGAGCCGCGAGCAAAACCTTGTGTAATAAAAACTGTACTGAGTAGAAATTTAATACTCTCTTCTTTTTGGTTATAATAATATTCCACAACTATCACACAACGCCGTCTAGCCCCAAGCTAAGCAGAGCTTGTGTTATGAGTACTAGACAACTGATAAACATACTAATTTGCACCCAGACACAGAACAAATGATCGTGCTCATCACACAAACGTTTGTCCTGGGTGGGAATCGAACCTACGACCTCCGGCATAGCAGTCAGGGCCACTAACCAATAGACCAACAGACCAGTCAAATTTCGTTTGTATCGTTATTTCAGTGAACAACGTTTCTTTGTGTGAAGTTTCGATTTGAGACTTTTCTCATATTATGATTTGGAGTTTCCTTTTCAATTCAATCGAATCCATTTAATGTTTTGTCGAGTTTCAAGTAACATTCGCTTAATTGATGATCGTGGGATTTTTTAAGTACTTAATGGAAATCGATCTTCCTGAAACCTGGGCAAACATTTGGAAAACATTTTGTATTTTTGGTTAGATATTCTTCATTTCTGTGAGCAGTGCTGGTCCAGTACGTGTTGAAGGTCGCGGGTTCGTGAAAACGTAGTGAGGAAACCGGCATGTCCTAGAACTAAAAATTTGAAGAATTTGTGACATCCATCAATCTGGTCTGGGCCCGCGTGGTGGATTATCGCCCATTCCCTATTCTAGAGAGGAGGCTAGAGTCCCAGCACAACATTAAAAGAACAACAACAACATACGGAACATATTGGAACATTACAAGTCTGATTATGATATGCTGTTGTTCATTTTTTAGGGTTCCGCGGAACCCTTATAGGATACCTTTGTTGTCTGTCTGTCTGCAAGACCCTTTATCCCGGGAACGCGTGGAGGTATCGAGTTGAAATTTAAACCATATACTTAGGTTTGCGGTCCCTTGAAGCTGTAAAAAAAAAACAACTTCTAAGTTAACGAAAAAAAAAAGATACGGCCGTTTATGTTGCAAAAAACGTATATTTCGACACTCTCAAGGGAATCAAAATTCATAGGGTACTTCCCGTTGACCTAGAATCCTGAAATTTGGCATGAAGCAAGGTCTCATAGCACAAGTATAGGAAAAAATCTGAAAACTGTTGATTTGTACGTACGTCTCAAAAAAAAATTGCGATTTGGAAACATCTTCGTAACTCGATTCGAGAATTGAACTGTTTTCATAGGTAAGTTTGTACGGAACCCTGCGCGAATCCGACTCGCACTTGCCCAGTTTTTATTCTTTTGCAAAGACAAAAACAATTTGAAAGTAGGTATCTTCCAACAAGCTCATAAAGCACACAACAATACTCTTACAGCACAATATCTAAGAAACCGATCCCAGACGGGTACTTATCTACAAACCGAACTAGGCCATCTGTCTATCACCCCGACAATAGCGTTCAATGGGAACTGAACAGTTTCTACCGCGGGCTTGCGGACGGCGAGCAATGGGTAGCTCACAATCCGTGGCCCAAGCCTGGGTCGAGACGACGACGGTGCGTCGTGTTCCACGCGTGCCTTTAAGAGATGTCAGGAGTAACGACAGGCCAGTTAAGCCCGATGCCTGTCAGGGCTGCGGGATTGCTTTGTAACTCAATATGTACAGGTGGGTTTTATGGTGACATCCCTCTCGCTCCATACACCAGAAAAAAGACTGTTACATTTCTAAAAACCTAACTAGACCATCTGTCTATTACCCCGACAACAGCGTTCGATGGGAACCCAACAGTCTCTACCGTATCACTATCATTCATTAGCACCATTGGCACATTCTGATAAATCGTGAGAACTTTTTTTATTACCTTCACGAAGAATTACTATAGTTAAGTCACCTATTTTACGTAGAAAGTGAGGCAATTTTGCCACGGATTGATAAACAAATGAAGTGGCAATGTGGGAAGATTGTAAAACGTATAGTACAAGTATGTCACAGACTTATCACGACATGGAATCTCAACTAACAAGCACATGTAAAAACTAGACGCACGATACAAAGATTCAAAGCATTTTATTTCAAATAAACCATTTACAGGCACTTTTGAAATGTCAAGAAGTCAGTCAGGCTGAAAAAAAAAGATGCTAATTGCACATTCCAAAGCGTAGATCTCTATGGAGAAGAATGTGCAAGAAACTCCATGGACACTCTTTTCAATCATGTTATGTATTACAAATATCTTCGGTTACATGTTTCTTGTCGCTACTATCATGTGAGAACAATGTAAATAAAGTAAAAATTATAACTAAATATAGATATTAAAATAGCAACTGGCAGCTAAGAGATGACCAGTCTCAACTGACAGCACCCGTTCAAGGACATGACGCGAATATTAGCACCACTCAGCTCAACCATTTTGAAGAGAACCGAATGATTCAATACGTGCACACACAATATGTGTGTTACTACAAATGATAAATAATATTTATTTTGCAAATAGGTTTTAAATTATATTTATTTGCAAGTAGGTTTTTTATGAGACAAAACCAAAGTCATGGTAAACAGCCATTTAGCACCCAATCCTATCAAGATCGGGGACTCTACACTCGAAGTTGTGGACGACTACGTTTAGCTGGGACAGACGGTCCAGTTGGGAAGGTCTAACTTCGAGAAACAGATCAATCGTCGAATCCGACTCGGCTGGGCAGCGTTCGGGACTCGCTCGGTATCTTCTCGTCCAATATACCACAGTGTCTCGAAAGTCTATGACCAGTGCGTGTTGCCAGTGATGACATATGGCTCCGAAACGTGTTCGCTTACAATGGACCTCATCAGAAGACTTAAAGTCAACCAAAGGGCAACGGAAACGGTTATGCTCCGAGTTTCCTTGCGTGATCTATCGTAACATAGCACGAAGAATCGCTAAACTTAAGTGGCAATGGGCAGGGCACATTGCTCGCAAAACGGATGGCCGTTGAGGCCGAAAGGTTCTGGAATGGCGACCACGTACCGGAAGACGTAGAGTTGGAAGGCCTCCTACAAGGGGGACCGATGACCTGGTAAGGTTTTCGGGAATCCGATGAATGCGAGACGCACAGGACTTTTCATTGTGGCGACACTTGGGGGTGACCTATGTCCAACAGTGGACGTCTTTCGTTTGAAATGATGATGACAAGGTTTTTTTTAAAAAAAACTACTTATTTAATGATATCTTCACATATCACACTAATATTATAAAGGCGAACGTTTGTGACTGTATATTTGTTACTCGTTCACGCTCAAACGGCTGAACTGATTTAGAAGAAATTTGGCGCACGAGTAGACCATATTCTGGAATAACATACACCCTTGAGATAATTTGCTACTTTCACGGGGGCACAGTCACAGGCAGAAATAGAGTTTAAAGTATTGTATAAATAATATTGAGGAATTGTTCGAAACCATCACCACAGCACTGGAACGCAAAAGGCAACTGAAGAAACACGGGTGAGTTTTCGTCAGTAAAAGTCTGACGTTCCCTCTCGCTCCACTCAGAGCAGGAGAAGTTATTTGATGTTTTTCTATCCTCAAAGTAAAAGTATTGTATAATCAACCTGCTCAGCTTTTCCCAACTATATTGAAGCTGGTTTCCAGTCTGACCAGATGCAGCTGAATACCAATATTTTACATGGATTGACTTCCTATGTGATCTCTTCCCAATCCAAATCATCAGTAACTGGGAGGATTCAAGACTGGTGCTAGATTTCTGGGCTTCCAACTTGACTGGACGGCTACTGTGTGTGATCGGCCACGGCGAACTCTCGCATCCGGTCCTGATCCAAGCCATTGTATGGAGCGATAGGTTATGGGAAGCAGTCGCATAGTGTGCGTGGCTAAGGTAAGGTTCAGTTGAAAACCTACCTCGTAGTTGTCTGGCATTTTCGCTAAACTGGACCTTTTTGGCGCATACATGAGACACGCAATGTTAGTTTTTTCTGTTATCTTAAGTTTCAACATGTTTTTTCTATACTGTGTGTCTTTCTTATTCTTTCTTTCTATATCCAAGCTTCCTAAAAGAAAATATAGCATTGATTGCCTAGGTATATCTTCAATCGGTAAGTATTAACTGCCACCCAAGATGAAGATCTGCAATACCAATGGAGTCACCTAAGTCACGTTGCCGACCTTTCAGTAAGACGTACACACGTTTATTCAAGGATCCAATCGCTTAGACATGATCTGTCTCCTTTCTACAAACATAGGTTATAACAACGACTTTTTTTAACACCATCCATATTTTTTTACAGGCATTCAATCAATGATTTATAAAATTTATGCAAAGAACACACTAATATCACAAAACTGTGTTCAAAAGACAGAATTGGAAGAGATTTGGCTCTCAGATAGATGTCCTTGAACAGTACGTACTATACTTCTTATCGTGAGTATGTTCCCTTGAGACAAATTTCTACTTTAACCTTTTGAGTGCGTAATTAGAGACACAATAGTAAGACAATGGCGCGTGAACGCCAGCGTTAATGCGGGGATCAACAGCTTAAAACGACAAAGCTCCCGAAAGAACACACACAATTTTATAATACCAAAAAATATTGTCTAATGACAGCCGTTTTGAGAATGTTGTAAATGTAACAAAGCCTAATAATCTTAGAAATAAAAAATCGCCTTAGCACTCCATTAGTTGCTCCTCCTTGCAATTTAACTAAGCCGGTAAAAGCAAGAAACGTAAATGAAATATACGAAAAGATTTCCGTTTGTCTCGGGTGATGAATAGGTCTAATACAGCTGGAAGAAATTACAGTTGTGACTGATGACTTACTGGGGGGAGGCTCTCTAGCAACTCTTGGTGTTCGCTGCGCAGTTTTGGATTGTGATGCATCCAATAGCACAATTTGCTGAGACAATTAGTGCTACCATGAGCTATTAACGCGATCCATTTTACGACCTAAACTCAACTGTTAAAGGGATGGAGCTATATAGGGTGTATAGCTCTATCACTCTTTTTTGCTCGCACAACGTCATCCTAAGGCTCCTGGTCCCTGGTTTACGACTAAAGTTGTACCGCTGTTTTGATGCATCTAAAGAAAGATGATTATTTAACTGATTTTTTTTTAAATTTGACAAAATTTTAACACGACCAGCCCGACGCAAGACATGATTCTCGTTTCTGGTTTAAGAACTTTATTTTCTCATCAGGATTAACAATAAATTATTCAATGAGAAAATAATCTATACATTATACGTTGTTATAAACGTACAGGAAAATATAATGTAGGTAGGTGATCACAAAATTGTTTGTCACTAAAGGGGTGACCAGACGGTTGCAAACCAACGTCCCAACCAAGGTGACCTTGCTAGTCTCAATCCTTGTAGACAGCAGCTGTAAACCATGACGTTCCACCACCGAACGTGTTGGCGCGTGGTTTACATCCATGTAGCCGCAACACAAACCAAACACACAAACCAAGGTCGCCTTGGTTGGAACACTAGTTTGCAACCGTCTGGTCAACCCTTTACTAAGTAAGCACAGATATAAAGATAAAGTACAAACTAGACGTGGCATACAAATCGAGACACTTAATACTAACACCAATATTGGTATATATACATTTTTTTATATCTTATTTAGCTATTACTGTTACATAAATAATAAATAAGTATGTATATAATGATGATGATGTGTTTATTCACATCGCTTTTCGTAACTTTTGGAAAGGTTTCCGGTCGATAAGGCAAAAGAATTATTATTTGAAGAAAATGAGGGAATCATGTTTCTAACAGCGATTTCAACTGAAATAAATACTTCTAAATTATCTTTTAAAATCTTTACTTTATGTTGAGAGGTGACCTCTGGGAGAGGCAAAAAAGAGCAAAAGCAGTGGGATCCATTAGGCACGTCCTATCTCAAGCCCGGGTGCCAATAAATCTCAGTCTGACTGCGGCTTCAGGATTTATTCGCTTTTAGTGCATCCGATTTCGGGTGTCTGTGAAATTCAAATACCTACTTACTTATTAGAACTGTTATCGATTAAAATTTATTATTTTGCAGATTATACGGTTGTTATATAATCGAAACTACTATTACAATAAGAAAAGGTATAATTGTTGGTAGGAGGTGTTGATAACCATAAATTAGTAAACCTAATTTCATCTCTGGTAACCATAGTCAATTGTAATGCAAACTTGACAGTGACAGATGTCAATGTCAAAAATTTAAATTGTCTGTCTCTTTCTTCTAATGCTTTGTCTCTCTGAATCTCGCTACATGATGTACTCAATTTTTTTTTTGTTTGCTGTGATCTGACATTGTATTATTAATAATTTTAAATTTTAACGTCTTCAAATTGTAAATGAAATGTAGTTTAATCTTATTCAACTCTGAAGTCTGAAATAAATGTACTTATTAATTATTATTAGGTTGGTTTTTATGCTCATAATCCTTCAAGAGGTAATCTCTGAAATACTGATTCTTTCATCCATCATTCTTTTTCACTAGAATTATGCACAGGTTTTCTGGGAGATTTCACTGGAGCGAAAACGCGGTCGTATTTTTAATTATTGAGACACTATTTTCTTAGTTTTGGTATTTAAGGACAGTATTATCCTCAATGGCGCCATCTATTATATATTTTTTTTGTTTCTAATTCCCATCCAAGCCGTCACTTACGCCACTTAAGGGGCGTCTCCCCGTGACTGACACTGATAAATTAGCCCTGAATATAATTACGTCATAAAGTAAACCGGAGGATATCTTCGTAAATGCAGGCATGCATCAAAACCCGTAGAAATCTGAAGAAGTAATTTGAGTGTTTTAGTTTTTGGCTCGTTTAGACATTTTTTATATATATTTGAACCCAGTAAACATATTTCTTTCGTAGGGTCATCTACATTAATATTATAAATGGGTAAACTGTTTTTGCAGGAAATAATATCTGGAACTACTATGCGTTCCAAATAAGAATAGGAAAGCCAATAACCTCGATCTGTCAAATTTTGATTGAAAACTACGGTTTGCAAAGAAAACTTATTTGCTTATTAATAACGGTTTTTCTGCTTTGTATTACTGAGTCTTATTTAAATCTGTTGAAGTAAAAACGTTATTGTTTAATCTAAATTAGCTAAATATATATTTATTAAGTCTATAATTAGTTTAAAAAAAAAACCATTTTCTTTCTTATTTTCATTGTTAGGAACAATTCGCCTTCTTTACTCAGACACTTCACACAGTGACGCAGAGATTATCAAAATTGAAGAACAGGATTCTGATTAAACTTTTTTCGTTCATGATTTGTAAATAAATATTATTTTAAAACATTTATTGTTTTGCTCACCCTACCCAATTTTTCGATTTGACAGCTATGACGTCACAACATGGCGTAAAAATATTCTTATTTAGAACGCATTGTACTGAACCAATTATGAAAACACTTTCACCAGTACAAAGCTACATTATTCGTGACACTCCATGGATAATTGAAATCAAAGTTCCATCAAGTATTCATCTCATTTCTTCTCTCAAATGGGTTCATTTCAGTATGTTTCCTTGGAACAGTTTTCTACTTTCACACGGACAGCAGCTAGTTAACAGAATAAACATAATTATACTGATTTTGATTTATCTGATAGTGATGACGAAACGGTTTCTGGAATAATCGGAATAACATTGTTTGATTACAGTAAACGATACATAGCGATCACGACCCTGAGGTTCTCCAGCGCTAGGCAGTTATCGATATAGATATCGATAGAAATAAATCGATTTATTCCTGAGCAGATATCAGATATCCAATATTGACCTTTGTCTGTCGGTCTGTTCGCCCACGGGCGATAGTGTAACCAACACTCGAGATTTAGTTTTGTGTGCCACAAGTTATAAGAATCATAACATCGTATCTCGGCTGTTTTCACCGAAAGATTATTAAGTAATAAAGAATAACACGTAGACTATTCAACGCGACAGCGAATGCGAAGCGACGCGGCTCGAATGGAACAAAGAATCGATAGGTACTCTATTGCGGTGTCCTACGACACCAACCGCAGCGGTGCAGCGATGACCGAAGCGATGCGGGCGCGTTTACGCAGCGTCCTACGTGGGCGATTCAACGCGATTGCGGTTGCAAAGCGATCCGATGCGGTTCAAGCAAATTGAACGTGACGCGGCAGCATGTCCTACGTACACGCAAAGTCACCATTTAACCGCCATTTATACAAAACAAGTCACCGCACCGCAGAGTTTGCGTGAAAATATCAAATATTAATGCAAGTCAACTAAAAATGATAAACAGAGTAATGTCTTTAGAGATAATTAGAGAGCCTATCGTGATTCTTGATCCGTACTGCCTGTAAAAAAAAAATGATGCTAATTGCACCTTCCAAAGCGTAGATCTCTATGGAGAAGAAATGTGCAAGAATCTCCATGTATGCTTTTTTCAATAATGTAATAATACATACCTAATTACAAATATCTCGGTTACACGTTTCTTGTCGCTACTACTATGTGACGCTCTTAAAAAAATATTTAACAATACGCTTCCTTCTTTTACTTGGACCAGCCCCCATCTAATAGTGATCGTGACCAGTCCATACCGGGTCGGGCACGGTTCCCGGGGCCTGCGGAAGTCTCACTTGACGGGCTACCATCCATCCCGGACATTCCCGGGACTGTTCCCCTCACTTTATTGGAGGGTTCATTGTGTTTTTGTTCAACCAACGGTTAAGGCTCCGTGCACAGAATTATCTCATTTTGAACCTTTTTGATCATGGTTTGTGAGAAAAGTAAGAAGAATTTAAACCTTATTTTTTAGGATTATGAAAGTCAAGTTCTTATTCTCTCAGTTGGCTTGACTATTTTTTTAAAATAATGTGTGTATTAATGGCAATTACCCATATTCAAAACCCTTTTCTCGCAAAAGTATCGATCGAGTGAAGTTTGGCTAGGTTTTACACAAACTACAAATGATTTATAACATTTAAAAAAATATTAGTAACATCATTATATGGTCTACTCTCAGATGGGTTGAAAACATTATTGACTTCAATAGGAAATATAGCAGAAAAAAAATGTTGAAAAAACATAATTCTTGGAAAACATCTGTACAAATAAGTATTTTTTTCTATACCTTAGAAACACTTTTAAGAAAATTTAAAAATTACACAACAATCTTAAGTTAATCTGTTAATAGAATCTAAAATTTATTTTATAAATAAACAATAACTTCATTTCGTAAATTACAAACAAATTGAACTATATTATCGACCGCGCAAACACGATCGCGTCAGTAACGATCGGGCTCTCCCAGAGTGACCACGTACTACTTTGTTCCGGAGCCGCTCGCGAAATTCACGTGAATATATTCCCAAATTTGTACGCCGACTATCACGTTGTGATCCAGTAAGTATTATTTTTTATTTTATGTACTTTGTTTATTAAGATTGTTTAAATTTCTTTCGACTTCAATAGTACTTAGAGGTAACTGTTGTATGTTTGTATGTAAAGGTTATCTGCGGAATTACTCTACTACTATGATTAAATTACAATTATTTCACTAATGCCATCTACAATGGTTAATGGCAGCTATATTACCATCCACAGAAAGTTGATATTTTTAACCGACTTAAAAAAAGGAGGAGGTTATCAATTGGGTTGTATGTTTTAATCATTTTTTTATGTTTGTTACCTCAGAACTCCGTCGTTAATGGACCGATTTTTTTGCAGATAATGAGTCGAAAGAAAAGGACGCATTATAAAGGCGTCACTAAAAGAAAAAAAAAAAACAAAATGTGGGGCTGATACGTGCAAGACAAGTTCTTAAAGAACGCAAGTCCAATGCACTGGCTACGGTTTCGTTTCCAGAACATGTAAGATTTTACCTTCGATCAGCAGTAGAAGTGAAATAGTACATTTTGATACAGTGGAGAAAGTTTGTCATTACGACCGAGGACGAATTCACACGAGCCGTAGGCGAGCGTTTTATATGGATCTGAGTGCTGCTGATTGATACATTTTTACGTGATTGCTTAGCGCTCAGCCTGATACAATAAATGTAATAAAATATGTTGGCAACGAGCACGCGTACTTTTTCGCACTAGTGCGAAAAACAGTAAATAGTGTGCCTAAAAGCGGTAGGGATAAGAGCGGGTTTTCGAGTAAGTGTATTGAAATAGCATTTACCAGTACATACTAATTGACAATGTTGCTAATTTTTAGGAAATAGATGCTAATGAAAATTTTGAAACGACTATAGACACTAATAAAGTTGACAATATGTGTCAACTTGAACTATTCATGGTAATTATAACCATTGTGTTACGTACAGGGTGTAAATAAATAAACGCAAGACCTACTTTTAGAAATTCATAACTTGTTTTAGTTGTACTATATATGGTGATCTAATTGTTTCAGTTTATATTGAAAGTCTCATATTTTTTCTCTAAACTTAACTCGTAAAGTGAAATTTTGTAAGTTCTTGGTCCGAGAGACCACACAGGATGTTTTGCGTTTATTATGTTACATCGTATAAAAATGAATAATGTACTTATAATATACCAACAATAATATATTCATTTACAGGGTTATTTGTAAAACACTAACAACCTTGCAGGACTGTATTAGTGACATCATAAATAACAATTTTTGTTCTATGACTTTTTACAAAACATAATTCATTTACCAAAAATAACCCTTCAAGATTTCGTTGCTCTTTCTAACACACTTCAACTTTGTATTTTGGTATACCTACGTCTGTATGACGCGACGCAAGCGCATCAAGCACCCCCGCTGCCCGATCCCCGCTCCCCTCCGCTATTGTACTATCGCTTGCTTCGCATATACTTCGTAATGTTTAGAATGTTCAATTAAAATATTTTTATTTTTGTATGAAAATCTGATGAACTAAAATATGATAAATTTTTAAAAGTCATAGAACAAAAGTTTTTGTTTATGATGTAAGTAACATAGTCCTGAGAGGTTGCCAGTGTTTTACAAATAACCCTATAAAGTAGGTACGCATAGTTAAAACTATTTATATAATACTAGCTGAGCCGGCAAACGTTGTTCTGCCATATAAATAAAAAAAAAAAAAAAAATAGATGTTGGCCGATTCTCAGACCTACTCAATATGCTCACAAAATTTCATGAGAATCGGTCGAGCCGTTTCGGAGGAGTTCAAGTTCGAACACCGTGACACGAGAATTTTATATATTAGAAGATATACTTTCAGAATATAGGTGATAATCATTCGGACGGAAATAATATTCCGCAATATTCAGTCCATGTTGAAGAGGTTCAATCAGATATGGTCAGAAAATAAAAATATTATTTTTACATAGTTTTCGCCATATTTACTTTCTGACTGTCTGGATGTTATACAGCGACTTTACATTTAAAGGTGCCTAGTATATTATGTTAAAATATACTACAATTTGTCACAGAATAAAGAAAATTTACAGGAGAATCAAACCCAACCAGTGGATTTAGATTCAGACGATGACTTTGTTATCGAATCAAATAAGGTGTGATTTTATTCAAAAGTATTTATATTTAATGTGGACGTGTACCTAAGACAATACGAGTCAGGAACATTTTTTTTTTCAGGAATCATCATCATCCTTATCTATAGAAGAGCGAAGAATAGTTGATTTTCAATACCTGTTTGACCAATTGGTAACGATATCTAAACATAATTATAGGTTTGGGTGCAGTTTGTCAAATCTACTGATAAAAGAAGAGAAAGTGCAGTCATTTGCGTCAAAAATATATTTATCATGTTCTGTGTGGAAGTCGATTCGAAATAAACACATGTGAGAGTAAAAAAAAAATGAAATGGACGTTAACAACAGCGCAGTTTCGTGTATTATTAGTATTGGTTGTGGTCGGGCCAACTTGAACGAGCTAGCGGCTTCCATTAATTTGCCACTTAATAGCAAATTGACCTACCAGAAATGTCACGACAACTTGCATGACTAAAAAAAGAAAGAAGTAGCGGCCGGTAAAGAATGCAAGCTCGTCCATGGTTTGGCGCCGAATGTGATCGCGCAGACGCGCTTAAGCACGCGGCATATCGAGCTTGGGCTGACGCTCGTACGCGCAAAGCAAGCGACGTGGCTCAGAAGAAGAAGGCCTTTAACAGGGCTTCCAAGTCCTGCAAGAAGGTGTTGCAGAGGTCTCGGTTTGACCACATAAGCAGAATTGGGAGCAAACTTGCTTCATACCCCGCAGGTAGTAAAGCGTTTTGGTCCCTGGCTAAGTCGGTTGAATCGAACTTCTGCCGTCCCTCACTTCCGCCATTGCTGAAACCCGATGGGTCGCTGGCTCACACCGCTGAGGAGAAAGCAAACTTGTTTGCCTCTCTTTTTGCGGAATCTTCTCGTCTGAATTCTGGTGACGCACGGCCACCTGTTTCTCTTAATGGATGCGCGACGAAGATGTCAGACGTTCGTATCCATCAAAAGGACGTTCGTAGGGTCCTGCGTAACCTCGATGTGAACAAAGCTAGTGACCCCGACGGGATACCAGCAATTGTGCTTAAAACTTGTGCGCCTGAATTGTCTCCGATCTTGACACGCCTATTTCGCATCTCATATGAGACTGGAAAAGTGCCGATTGCTTGGAAGCAAGCTAACGTGCAGCCTGTGCCCAAGAAGAGCAGTCGAGCTGACCCAGCAAACTACAGACCCATCTCTGTTACGTCCGTCCTCTGTAAGAGTATGGAACGGGTGCTAAACAAGAAAATTCTGGCATACCTAGAAGCTAACGACATCCTCAGTGACCGGCAATACGGTTTTCGCCAAAATCGGTCCACTGGGGACCTTCTAGCGTATGCCATTCACATCTGGAGCGAGGCCATCGAGAAGCATGGGGAAGCGCTTGCCGTCTCCCTTGATATCTCGAAGGCTTTCGATAGGGTCTGGCACGAAAACCTCATTGCTAAGCTTCCTTCCTTCGGTCTACCCACTGGTCTGTGTGATTGGATCGCAGACTTCTTGAGGGATCGATCCATCCGAGTGGTCGTTGATGGCTGCTCGTCCGGTCAAATGGATATTAATGCCTGGGTCCCTCAGGGGTCGGTACTCTCAGCAACATTGTTTTTGCTGCACATAAATGACTTACTTAAACCCGGTATCTTTGGGTATGCAGACGACAGCACTGTTGCCAAGAGATACGTGTCTGACACACAGATCCAGTCTTTCCGAGAGACTATGGTTGAACGCTTGAACGCGTGCACTAGCTTCTGACGTTTTATAAGTGCCCATGTAGGCCCATGTGAAATAAAAAACTTTTGACTTTGACTTTGACTTTGAACTGGTCCTAAGGCAGTATCTGATTGGGACGATGCCGATCTAGTCAAGTTCAATGCTACTAAAACCCAGGCGTGTCTTTTTCTGCTAAACGGAGACAATTTCACACGGCTCCATATTTCCGGGGTGTAACCGTGCCGATAACCGACCATCTTGAGCTTCTTGGGGTAACGTTGTCGTCTACCCTCAATTTTGGCTCTTATATCAAGGCAAAAGCTCAGCAGGCTGCCAAAAAATTGAAGATCTTAGCTGAGGTGATTCGGTACTTTACACCGGAACAGACAGCTGCTCCACCTTTATCAAGCACAAGTTTGATCGTGTATAGAGCTGTACTGATCTCATCTTTGAAATATTCAAAAAAAAAATATATATTTGTTTTTAAAAATACGGTGATGTTCTTATTTATTTTGTTTGTTTTCCTTTTTATTCCGATATTTTTGGTTCAATTCGAATACTTGGCATTGATGAATATATTTTTTTTACACCACCTGCTCGATAATGCCCTTTTATACGTCATACAACCATCACTGAAAGCAAGTCATTATGTCCCTAGGGAGATAATGCAGTATGGGCGATCCCTAGGGAATAATGAGATTTGAATTTGGAACGTGAAAAACCGTCAGCATTATGTGAATTAAAATGTAGTGCATCAAACAAGTTTATTCAAATTTCAAACTGGCCACTAACAAAAAAAAAACAATAAAAAAAGTTTCTAAAAAAAGTAATGAACAAGCGGGAGCGATAGAGAAAATTTAAATTATAGAATCTTTGAGTAGTGAATTTTGTTTGTTTCAAATCTCAAAACATTTTGAGTGATAGTTAAGATTAACTCGTAAATAATACTTACATATATTTCTCTATTATATGATTTGTTTTACTAAATTGTCTTTTAATTATCTCACAGATGGTGTAAAAAGTAGAGTATCCAACACGGGGATAAAGCTGTCTTTGTCTTGGGCGGCTTGAATTCCTCACTTCACTCAGGTTTCTTTATTAACTCCCTCGCAGTGCTCGGGAGTTAATTATATAAATCCCTCACTGACGTTCGGGATTAAAATTAGCAACCTTCGTTTCGTTCGAAATTCAACATGCCGCCAGCGACTTAAAGACACTGATTTATCCCCTAGTCACATAATCTACTATTATGCAATAACGCAATGACGTTTGTGAAATGTATTATTTTTATTGTATTTGCTGCGAATTTTTTGGTATATATGTAGGTCTTTTTATTTCCTTTTTTTACGTAGTTTTTAACGATGACCTCAACTTGGTATTATTTTGTCAATTAATTAATTTCTGAGTTGAGCTATACGTTTACTGACAAATGCTTGCACTGACTGAACAGGTCCACTCTAATCTGTATGGTTCCATCCTCAAAAGAACATCTCAGACACTAGTATACACTGTCCGCATACACCTTTACCGAGATTACATATCTGAATTTTAAAAGAGATATCTCGTAAACTTAATTTTTTTTTTGACACATGGAAAGTGTTTTTTTTACAACTATTTTACTTAAATAAATATCATTGTATCATCGTTTTGTATTTATCATTTAGTTAATTGTCTAAATGTATCAACATCCATCTAACACAAAATTGAATAATTTTGGTGTGAATTGTGACAAATATAAAATATATACACGTTCCAGATTTTTATTTATAAACCATACTTACTTTATAATTTTGTAACTCAGAAAAATATCTTATAGTGGCTCAAAATTGTTTGAGCGGCCACCAAGCTCGATTTTTACGCGTGTGTGCGTGTAGCTGCATGCACGATGCACACAAACATAACATTGCAGCGAATTTGCCTAAACTCTAGCGAGTGAATTTTCTGCACGGCCTCTTAAACAAGGATGTGCTTGTTTCCGCTACTTTATAAAAAATATGTTGGACAACGTTCTTTTTATTGTTTTGTGATATTATTGTGGTAAGTATACGATTTTTATTAACAACTTTTATAGAAAATTATAAATAATTTAAATAATAATTTGTAGTAGGACTTTTTTTTTTAAGGTGGGAAATCATCCAAATGACTTCTCGCGCTCTGGGTGGAGCGAGAGGGCGTGTCAGACTTTTACTGACTAAAACCACACCTGTATCCTTCAATTACCCTTTGCGTTCTAGGACTACGGGTTTCCCTTTCAGAAATTCTCCGCGGTCCTAGCTAGCGGGCATCGGCCCTGCTGGGCCCCTACGGTTTGCTGACATCTCTTTGAGGAGCGCGAGGATCACTACGCGCTGTTGACGACTGGGCTCGGTCCGGTTAATTACCGAACAGCCGGACGACGAGCTACCCAGCTACCCAATTTGTAGTAGGACTACCTATTGGCTAACTCAGTAAAGCTTGTCGAGGAGGCTGACTCGATATCATCATCATCATTTCAAACGAAAGACGTCCACTGTTGGACATAGGCCACCCCCAAGCATCGCCACAATGACCGATCCTGTGCATCTCGCATCTTCCGCATTCCCGCGACTCTCACCAGTTCATCGGTCCACCTTGTGGGAGATCTTCCACACTGCGTTTTTCAGTGCGCGGTCGCCACTCTAGATATATTTACCGCCAAATACTGCAAAACATTAGAATGTGTAGCATCCGCATTGTAATGCAACTCAAAAAGATATTTACTACTGATGACGAGGCGGCATAGTCTAAGACCTTAGCTTGCCCAAAAGGGGTGACAAACAAAAAAATTAAGATGCTCATCAGAAAACAGGTTCAATTTTTTACCGCCACATCACCAAAATAAAATTACATGGCTGTTGAATAAATAATTAATTAGATTATTTTTCTTCACAAGTGTGTTGGAAAACGTCGTATATAAACACGTGAATATTGGTGATTACCATCCTCGACTCTCTTAAGATCCTCGCCTTTTGTAATCACCAACATTACACACTTGTATCATAATGTATAGTAGATATATTACATACTTTACTAGGCACTAAAAATAAGTCCAACAGGCAGAAACAACGTATCCGCTAGTCTTATCCATATTATGAACACAAAACGCAATCGTGTGAAACTCCTACACTAAACCTTTTCATTCAAAAGCTTTGCTTTAAAAACATTACGTCCGACACTGGTTTGATAAGTCCTTACGGACCTACTTGAGTAGGACTTACTTAATTGGCGCTAATTGTAAGTATCCCACTTCTGATGTTTTTTATTAGGGTTCCGTAGCTAAGTTGGCAAAAACAAAACCCTTGTAGGATCACTTTGTTGCCCATCTGTCTGTCCCTCTGTCCGTTTATCCATCTGTCAAGACCCTTTTTTTCAGAAACGCGTGAAGGTATGAAGCTGAAATTAAAATATCAAATACATCTGCTACCCCAAGCAGCAGAGAACCAATCAAACTTCGAAATCAATGCAATCTAAAGATAAGGCCGTTTATGATCCGTCTAGGCGCATATTTTGACACTCGTTAGGAAATCAAAGCACTTCCCGTTAACTTAGAATCCTGAAATTTGGCATGAAGCAAGATTTCATAGTAGAAGTATAAGCAAACCTCTGAAAACTGTAAATTTTTAGTTATATCACAAAACACAAATGCTTTTTAGCGATTCGGAAAATCTTTCGATTCAGGACTTGAGCTAAATTCTCGAATCGAGTCTCGAAGATGTTTTTTTTTTGTAAATAGCTATTTTACAAATGTAAGTTTGTACAGAACCCTCAGTGCCCGAGTCTGGCTCGCACTTGCCCGATTTTTCGCTTGTGCGTTGGTGATGCCCACGCGATGGTTTAAGGTGAGGTTAACGATTAGAATGGTCTTTAAAATAAATCTGTATTTCGTAAGACGATTACGATGAATTACATCACAATCAGCTTACTTATTAAAACTACTGCGTCATCAATTCATCATTCCCTTGTCCTTATTTTAGTTTATTTTGAATGGGAAAAAATGTTTTCTTTTTTATATTTACTGACTATACTACACACCTGATGATGTGGTCGATGATAGAGCATGCTGGACTAGAAGTAACCTATTCACTCTTGAATTATCGGGACCTACAAGTCGTAATTATCAGGAAGTTAGGGCGGGTGCCCTAACTTCGCACGGGTCTTAGATAACTTTGAAAATCTCGGCTTTCCTCTACAATAATATGCATGGATTATACACCTAAACCTTCCTCATGAATCACTCTATCTGTTAGCGAAAACTGCATGAAAATCTGTTTAGTGGTTTTTGAGTTTATTGCGTTTATACAGACAGATTCAGAGAGAAACTTTGTTTTATAGTCTGTAAGGATATTTATTCAGACTGAAAATAGATACTTAATATCAAAGTTCTTTAAAAATTTAGTCATCAACATCATCTCAGCCGAAAGACGTCCACTGTTGGACATAGGCCTCCCCCAAGTGTTGCCACAACGAACGGCCCTGTGCGTCTCGCACCCATCACATTCCCGCTCACCAAGTCATTTTTTTTTTTCAAGATTTGGTATTGCATGTATGATATGTCAAGATCAATAATTATGTGGCAACACGAAGCGACGATTCGGGGCGCTTCGCTAAGCCTCGCTCACTCTTTTACTTGTCAACTGTCACTAGACACGAAATAGATTTATTATCGTTAGTCCAATCTGTCTAAGCTAGACCTGGTCACTATTGTTTATAGTGACCAATGTGCCACTGCGTAACAAATACATATTGTCTGCAAGTTGGGCTTTTACTTCCGGCTCCGATCTTCACCTCATTGCAAGAGAGGAATAAAAGGGGAGACGCAGAATACCTTCCATTAGCGTCCCCACAACAGTAACTAGTTGTCCCCGTAGTATCATCATCGTCCTTGGTTACTGCTCCAGTCCTATTGGTCGTATTGTGATGTTATACAGCCTATAACCTTCCTCGATGAAAGTTTTAAGGGAAATGTATTTTTCTTTATCGAATTTAATTAAACGCTTGTTTTAATTAATTTTTTACTTATTTCCTTTTTAACTCTCATTCGTATTCTCAGCAAGTCCTTTCGTTTGATACCCATACTATATGAAAGCATAAAAAAGTTCGCCATGTTGGATTTAGAGTGATCTCACTTCATTTTTTGAGATATTCTGTAAAGATAGATAGTAAGCCTTTTCATTTGATACCCATATTGTAGGAGCACATTAAAAGTAATTAGTTCGCCATCTTGAGTGTTCAGCCATGTTGAATTTAGAATGACGTCACACAGCTAACCATACATTGTCATCCAAACTTAACGTGTATACAAAATTTCAGGTCAGTCGGTTAAAAATATCTGCTTCAAAATTGAGTTGCAAGATTCCACCCCAACAAACATAGTTACATACATTACAAGTTAAAAGTTGTCTTAGTTTATCTTACTTTTATTCCGCAGGTAAGCCGATATTAAATAAAGATGTCATGCATAGTGATGGATGCCTTACTCAATAAAAACTTATTCAATATATTCAGACTGGCAATATTTAATATCGAAGTTTAGGCGCAACACGTAGCGTTGACCTGTTGCGTTTTGAAATCAGTTTGGGAATATGATGTTTGATATTGAAAGATTTCTGAGGGACGAAAGAATGAAAGATTTATGGAACAGGTATAAGTTGTTTTGTATATTAGGAAACAGACCGGCAACTGATCTGACAGGCCTGTTGATGTAGTGGTCAGTGCCCCTGACTGCTATGCCGGAGGTCGCGAGCTCAATTCCCACCCAAGACAAATGTTTGTGTGATGAGCAAAATCATTTGTTCTGTGCCTGGGTGTAATTTATCTGTAATATGTATGTATTTAGAAATATATTTATAAGTATGTTTATCAGTTGTCTAGTACTTATACCACAAGCTTTTTTGGGACGATACACGAGTAATTCCTAGCGTTGGGCAGTTTTATTTTTTTTGAAATGGTCGTATAATGTTTCCAGCCCTTAGCCATTTTAGCTTTTGCGAGTATTAGCGAGCATCTATGACTATGTTGCAAAATAGCTCATATTAAGTGCCCTAAAAATTCCTACCAGGGCCCACTTAGTGGATCGATAGCAGCGTTCATATTTATTGGTCCCGATGCTGTATCGATATCGATAAGATTAACTATAAAATTGATGAAAAGCACCGCAGATCGTATCGTGGACTAGCTCATTATTATCATACAATGTTATATATGCTCTTGCGCAGGGCCGTAAACTTTATAGCTTCATGTTTTATCTAGAATATGGGTAGGTAACCTGTGTGGTATGAGTATGTTTGTAGGTATAATATTTATGAGTCTAAAGATGGTCGTAAAATAAATCGAAAAGAGGAGTGGTATAATGTCTAAGGTTGCGGACATAAATTGCAAAACGAGGATGGAAATATTTATGAAAAACTTACTGGATCCGACCGACGATTTATTTAAAATGTATTTTCACAAAAAAAATGGCATTGGTAAATTGAGGTAGCTTTGGCCCTCAGGTATAAAGTTTGATCCGAGCTTCATTTATTATTTACTAGCTTCTGCCAGCGACTTCACCCGCGCGAAAGTTGGTTTTTCCATACAAAATTCCAACCCCCGTTTTACCCCTGGGAAGGAACCTACCTGCCAAATTTTAAGTTTGCAGTTTCTGAGATTTCGTGATTAATCAGAGAATGGTATTTCGCTGTTATATATACATTTATTTCAAATAAATATAGGTACTCATTTAAGGTACTTATATCATAAACATACTATTAAAATCAAAACTATGTCGGAAAAATCACATTAAATTGCATTGGATTATAATTAGATACACTATTAATCAGTCATATAATCATAAAATTAAAATTTTGAACTAAATTTCTAATAACCAATTGGAACGGGACTCTGTGTTTAAAGTGTTTCTATCGGTTAACGAACTTGAACCAAAGTTTACAACTCAGGGCCAAAGTATAACAATATTAATTTTTTGTCGACTTTACGGTACCTAGAAAAAAGATCTTTTTTCCAGTTTTTCTTTCGTTATTCGAAAAATTACGATGCGACAGCCATTTCGCATTTACCAACGAGAGACGTTCACAAAATGATTTGGGTAGTTATCAAATTCTCCGTTTTGCAGCGTCCGTCTGATTTGTGTTACTTAGAAAGCGACGCATAGTATCAAAACCACACACAAGAAATACAATTACAATTAGTGACAGACCAAAACACGATTTCCAGCGGAATCCGAAACCGTAACCGAATATTTGGCTCCTTTTCCGCCACCACCACACCACCGCGCCGCCGCCGCAGTAATAAATAATAATAATAGTAATAAGAACTTTATTTCAGACTTTTCGATCTAAACGATACAGGTCCATATTAATGTTAGTAAGTACTTAAGAACTATGTTAGTAAACACACACAGGAAATAGACATTACAAACAACTTTTTGACACGTGGAGCGCAATCCAGTGTCTCACAAACGGACCATCTAGTCGGTCCGCTATTACTTTTAGGATGCTGTTGGAGCTTGCTCGTACACGATCAAACAATGAGGCCGCCCTCTTTCTCATGATGGCATGAAAGCCATCAATCCGAGTTTCCAAAAACATGCCAGATGCACTGCAGTATCCAACAACATCCTAAGAACATTATTATATTGTACACGTAGGGCATTAAGTGCCCGCTGAGTACAGCTAACCCACAGGGTGAAGTGTAAAATGACAGGCAGTATGCCCGAAACATAGTACATTTCACCTCACTCGAGTACTTTTTAAACCTGCGAGCCAGCATGTTCCCACGGACAGCCAACGCCCTACGTTCCCTCTCAACGTCCATGTCATCAGCGAGGTCCTCCGTGACCCAGTGGCCCAGGTACTTAACCTGCGTCACTCTGTTGAGCCGTACATTATTAAGTGTGACAGATGGGACAGTGTCGACTTTTACATTTCGTGGTTGAAATACTAACAACTCACTTTTCTTCGCATTGTACCTGAGCCCATGAGTCACAGCGTACTCCTCACATGTCCTAACAAGTTTCCGTAGACCGCTAATTGAAGGACACAGCAGAACCATATCGTCGGCATAACTTAGGTTGTTAATGCACGTGCCATCAGTAGTACACCCGACTGAAGCACTACTGAGACCCTCAATCAGCTCATTGATGTACACATTCATTGTTGCTCATTGTTGTTAATAGAAACATTGACAAAAAATTAAAATAATTTTTCGACAGATACAGTTATTCTCAACTCATCATCATCATCATCATTTCAGCCGAACGACGTCCACTGTTCACCACAACGAACGTCCTGTGCATCTCGCATCCATCGCATTCCCGCGACTCTCACCAGGTCATCGGTCGTTTTTAAATAGGGTAGCAGTATCTCTTCTGGAGATTAGCATTGGTGGCCGGGTGGTAACGGCCGCGACTTACGAGTTGTAAGGCGCGGGTTCGAACCCAGCCTGGTGCATTACTTTGTGTAATTTATTTCATCACCACTGCTCTCAAAATGGTGAAGAAAAACATCGTGAGGAAACTGGCATATCCTAGAACCAAAAATTCGAAGACATGCGACATCCACCAACCCGCACTGGGCTCGCGTGGTGGACGTAATCCACCACGCGAGATTCCCTCTCCTAGAGAGGAGGCCTGAGTCCCATCAGTGGGAACATTAAAAGGCTGATTATGCTATTATTATGTCAAGCCTCGCTGTAACCTTGACCGCTACCGGAGTCAATGGTAGATGGACTGCCGGGCACTACGAGCCATTTTTTGGTTGGTTGTGCTTTTCATTTGGGGGTTTTGCCATAATCGCAGTGTGGTAGTTGAAATGCACAGAGAATGCTGCTGCCCATTCTCTGGTGTGTCCTTTAGTCGCCTCTTACGACACCCACGGGAAGATATAGGATGGTGCTATTCTTTACGTCCGGACACTTTACGGTCCTGTCAACTATATTTTAATATAGCTACAACTTTCATAAAACGTTAAATAATCGAATAAATTGATGATTACATAAAAATGATAACACACAGGCGAACGAGTCGAATATATCACAATCGTCAGCTTAAGGACGCTAGTTTCGGTCGAGCCGAATGTTCGGCCAATTTTAACCGCAACCGCAACTCCAGTTGTTGGACTGTGCGTAGGAAACCGAATCATTGGTCGGTCTCTAGTTACCATCAAAGAAGGGCGACAAATCCGTGTACAATCTATAAACAGTTATGTCAAGAGTACCCATGTAATACGAATCATGTAAGTACATGTTATGTGCGTTCAAAGTGTAAGATGTCACATAAGGAAAGTGATTTTGTAATAGTATATTATGTATGTAAATGCCTACAACCACTCACGATTTATGAATAACTATTTAGTTACCATAACACTTCTTCAGTGTCCCTCACAACACTTCAGAAGTCGGTAATTTCCTGCCAGGGCTGCAGAAGTGTTCAAAAGAGGCGAAAGGAGCTACTGAAGGAACACAGGTTGGTTTTAGTCAGTAAAAGTCTGACATTCATTCTTGCTCAACACGGAGCGGGAGAAGTTATTTGATGACTTAAGCTACGAAAACACCGAAAATGTCTGAAGAATCGCCAAACTTGCTTACAATGGGCCTCATCAGAAGGCATACAGTCACCCAAAGGGCAATGGAAAGGGCTATGCTCGGAGTTTCCTTGCGTGATCGCATAAATAATGAAGATATCCGCAGGAGAACCAAGGTCGCCGACATAGCCCGAAGAATCGCCAAACTAAAGTGGCAGTGGGTAGGGCACATTGCTCGCAGAATAGATGGTTGATGGGGCCGAAAGGTTCTGGTGGCAACCGCGTACGAAATACGCAGCGTTGGTGAATCGATGCCCTTATGAAGGTTAAAAGAAATACGAGGGATGCAAGTCACGGAGTTGTGGTGGTATTTGGGGGCGACCTTTGTCCAGCAATGGAAGTCTTTCGGTTGAAATGAAGATGATGATGGTGATGATGACTTTTCTAGTATATTACATTTTCAAAATTAAAACACAGACAAAGGTACACACAATGGATTTTATTAATCTATATGTATATATAAAAGCGAAATACCACTCACGAAATCTCAGAAACTATAACACCAACAAACTTAAAATTTGGCATGTAGGTTCCTTAAAGGGTGTAGACATCCGCTAAGAACGGATTTTACGAAACTCCACCCCTAAGGGGGTAAAACGGGGGTTGGAAGTTTGTATGGAGAAACCTACTTTTACGCGGGTGAAACTGCTGGCAGAAACTACTAGCTAGTAGTTAATAAAATTTTCCAAAAAAAAAATAAAAAAAATGATTCCTGCCTGTGTCAACCTATATCCGATAAAGACTTTGGAACCATCCAACAGATCTGCTTTAAACCATCTGGTGTGGTGGACATCCCACCTATACGCACAAAACGTTTTGGGAACACATTCATAGTGCGTACAGCTAAGGAGTGGAATTCCTTGCCGGAATCTGTTTTTCCTGATGGCTACAACCCGGGAATCTTTAAGTCAAGAGTGAATAGGTTACTTCTAGGTAAGCGCGCTCCATCATCGACCGCATCGTCGCTTTCCATCTGGTGAGATAGCGGTCAAGCGCAAACCTATCAAGAATAAAAAAAAAACCGTTCGAAAGGCGATGCGAAGGTGGTTTTAAAGTCTAAAACCATTACCATTGTTTTATTGGTCTAAAAGACAATTTTTTGTTTTTAGACCATTAAAACAATGCATTACAAAACTTAAAAGCAAATTTCCTTTTTTTATAACAAATAAAAAAAAACTTTTTTTTGGCGTGATAATAAAACATAAACAAAATATTGTAATTCCCAAGCTCATATTTTCCAAACTTATATTTGGGGTTCGATATTGGAAAATAATTAACTTTGCAGCTGGGTTCAACTTAATAAATTCTTTATTGCTAATAAAAAAAAATGGATGTTCAATAAATTGACTTAAGTATTGTTATTTATATACAAAACGATACTGCACGCTATGAATTACTCTCGTGGCTGCGTTCATCATTATCGGCACCACTCTAAGGGCTATATTTCACCAGGACACCATGGCGGCGCGACCAGTCGCCGCTACCAACAAAATGTATACAGCTCTTTAGAGAGTTACTCACCTGGTGTCCGTTTGGTTGCGCAACCAATTTGGTCGCCCAACCAGCTCGGACACCAATCCGGCCGACAGTGACGCCCCCACCAAAGAGTATGTAAGATGAAAATCTATCTTATGAAAGGGCTATATTTCACCGGGACACCATGGCGACGCTGCCAGTTGCGCCGCCATGGTGTGAAATATAGCCCCATAACTCTCACACTTTCGACGTCTGCGCGCTGCAACGGTCACTGCTAGACTGCCTGTAAACTCACATTCACAAGACACCCAGGCCCGGAACAACTATCTGCAGGCCGTATAAAAATTTTTTCCGTGTAGGAACCGAACCCGTGACACGCAACGTAATTGACAATCGCTCAACCACTGTGCCAATAGTGCCTTGAAATAATATTATACATAGATATGTCGTGGTCAGATCATAGAAATTGATCACTTCATGAAATGGCCAAGTAAAACTGGCCAGATCGTTTAAACGTTAACGTTTTGATGTTTGGCCATATCTCTGATGTAGGATTTCTATGACAATAAAAGGTCTAAAGAAAGTAGGCCAAACGAGGATTGAAATATCATCAAACTTAAACGTTTAAAACGATCTGGCGATGACAGATCATCATCATCATCATCATCATTTCAGCCGAAAGACGTCCACTGCTGGACATAGGCCTCCCCCAAGCGTCGCCACAACGAACGGTCCTGTGCGTCTCGCATCCATCGGACTCCCGCAACCGTTACCAAGTCATCACGATGACAGATACATTAGAATTATCTTTCTTTCCTTCTCGTAATAGTCATGAAAGTAACAAACAGTTGGCATCCACCAATGCCAATCCAGGTGCAGTTGTCATTGGCACATTGTCTATAAAGACCAGCTGGTAAGTAATGAGTGAAAAGAATACTAAGAACGCTATCTAGAATATTAATCGTGAACAACAGAAAACAAGAGTAGAATTAAGGAAAACACAAATAACTCTAATTTCCATTTCGATTAAAGCAGAATAGTAATATATAATGAAAGTTAAATTAGAATTAAACAAACAATTTTAATAATAGAGGAATAAAGGATGCCAAATAACTTTCCTAAAGCTAGCAAATAATGTTGTCTTCATAAATAACTAAATACAATGTTGAAATGAAAAATAAACAGAAACTGTTTCATTTTCAAGTCTCCATCGTAGTTCTTTGTTTATGTTTACTTTGTTTAGTTTCATTGTCCTAGATACTCGTAAGTTAAATTGTTTTAAGAAACGTGTAGCACCACTCCTATCAAGATCGGACTCTACACTCGAAGTTGTAGACGACTACGTTTGTTTACCTGGGACAGACGGTCCATTTGGGAAGGTCTAACTTCGAGAAAGAGATCAATCGTTGAATTCGACTCGGCTGGGCAGCGTTCGGGAGGCTGCGCGGTATCTTCTTGTCCAATATACCACAGTGTCTCAAGACGAAAGTCTATGACCAGTGCGTGTTGCCAGTGATGACATATGGCTCCGAAACGTGGTCGCTTACAATGGACCTCATCAGAAGACTTAAAGTCACCCAAAGGGCAATGGAAAGGGCTATGCTCGGAGTTTCCTTGCGTGATCGAATCAGGAATGAGGATATCCGCAGGAGAACCAAGGTTACCGACAAAGCACGAAGAATCGCCAAACGAAAGTGGCAATGGGCAGGGCACATTGCTCGCAGAATGGATGGCCGTTTGGGCCGAAAGTTCTGGAAGGTGACCACGTACCGGAAGACGTAGCGTTGGAAGGCTTCTTACAAGGTGGACCGATGACTTGGTAACGGTTGCGGGAGTCCGATGGATGCGAGACGCACAGGACCGTTCATTGTGGCGACACTTGGGAGAGGCCTATGTCCAGCAGTGGACGTCTTTCGGCTGAAATGATGATGATGATGATGAAGAAACGTGTATCTACGTGTCTGAAATCAAAAATATTTGTAGTACTACCTAATGATTCCCGGTCGCATTCTGTGAAGCAATAATGCTAGCGAAGGAGGCGGCCGCATGCGTGAGGGAACGGACTTCCTCACGCCCCGGTCACCAGAATCCCGACCTCGACTTCCAGCCACCGTAGGCGTGGGCTTGCCGACGACGAGCAATGGGTAGCTCGCCGTCCGGCCATCCGGTAACCGTCCGGACCGAGCCCGAGTCGTCGACGGTGCGTAGTATTCCACCAGATGTCAGCCAAACTGTAGGGGCCGAGCAGGGCTAAAGCCTACTTACTGGGACCATGGGTTGACTTCTAAAAGAGAACCCCCCAGGCTTCCTGGAACGCAAATAATAATATTCATTACCTACATTCGATTTTTTTTTGTACAACTATCACACAACGCCGTCTAGTCCCAAGCTAAGCAGAGCTTGTGTTATGAGTACTAGACAACTGATATACATCCATACTTATATATTTCTAAATACATACATAAATATTATAGTTAAATTACACTCAGACACAGAACAAATGATCGTGCTCATCACAAAAACATTTGTCCTAGATGGGAATCGAATCCATGACCTCCGGCATAGCAGTCAGGGCCACTAACCACTAGACCAACAGGCCAGTCAAAGATTTTATAGCTCAATCCCTTTAACAGTTCAGTTTGGGTCGTCGAATGCATCGCGTTAAGAGGTCGTGTTAGGGCCTCAGTACTTTAAATAAGAATACGGTTGGCAAACCCCGTATATTGGGTGACTGGTAATTAGTGACCGATACTTAAACACGCGAATGTACTCATGATTACAAACAACTTTCCCAAAGAAATTTTTTTTATATACTCACTAGCTTTATCACAATAACAAAACAGCTGTTTGAATTTAAGGCTGTTTGTAATACGCGCGCGCCTGCGACCGTTCAGCTGTTTTAGCCGCGTGACCCCGCGGCGCCGCCGTACTTACAATAGTGATAGAACACCCGCGACTTGCAAACCCAGCCCAGTGTACGTAATCAGTGTATGTACCGGATTCAAACAGCTGTTTTGTTGTTGTGATAAAAATAATGAGAATATAAAAAGTTTCTTTGGGAAAGTTGTTTGTAATTATGAGTACAATTACGTGTTTGAGTATCGGTCACTAATTACCAGTCACCCTATACTTTAATTTTGGAACCATTCCTCAGTACACATTTCATAACTCCAAAATTCCGAATTTACTTCAAATGAGACTGCGTTCAACTGTATATATTTCAGCCTATTACCAGTCACTGTACCCTAATGATGTTAAATTGAGCGTTTGTAAGCCTCTTGAGGAGAATATTACCAAGTTTATGTTGTCGAAGCGTGCCGTAAACGATTTGATATGCTAGAGTAATATTTTCGTATATTTTGCGTAGAAGTAATGCTAGCTGGAAGATTATTTCACGCACTGGTGGATGGAAAAGGGGTACATTTAAACGTTGAAAGTCGGATTTTTGTGCATTTTATTCGAATGACTGAAATAAAATGCTTCAAGAATTATAACCCTTATTTTCTTAATAATCATTTCTTTTTAGGGTTGCGAGCCTCAAAAGGAAAATACGGAACCCTTATAGGATCACTTTGTTGTCCGTCTGTCTGTCTGTCAAGACCCTTTATCTCGGGAACGTGTGAAGGTATCGAGTTGAAATTAAAACCATATAGGTACTTAGTCTGCGGTCGAACGAATAAAAAAGATACGGTCGTTTATGTCACCAAAAACGTGTATTTCGACACTCTCAAGGGAATCAAAATTCATAGGGTACTTCCCGTTGACCAAGAATCCTGAAATTTGGTATAAAGCAAGGTCTTATAGCACAGGTATAGGAATAAATCTGAAAACAGTAATTTTGTTACCTACGTTACAAAAAAAAACTTTTTTGCAATTCGGAAAAATATTCGAGACTCCATTCGGGAATCTTAGTTTGTACGGAACCCTCAATGCCCGAGTCTAACTCGCACTTGCCCAGTTTTTTCTTCACCACCCTTAGTTGACTGGTAGAAAATGCCTACGGCAAGTCCGCTTGTGTAAAAAGAGTTTTTTAATTCAAGATAATGATTTGACAAGTGCAAATGTCAAACTCCAGAAATATGTTGCCTGCTTTTTGTTAAAAGTGATGTCTTCAAATTCGATTTTTTATACCGGTTCTTATAGTAATACAACATTTAAGGAAAGTAGGACCAAGATACGATAGTGTTTGTTTATAGTAGAGTCTAATATAAATTGAAGATTAAAATAATTAACAATATTCAAAAATATTACCATATTTTTTTATACTCGGACTTTTACATATACTAAGAACTCACAAAACCGTTTTTACCCGCTTCCGCTGCGGTTGCGGGCCCGCAGTTTCTGTAGAATGCTACAGATATATGTATCCCGCTCCCCGCTGCACCGGCGGGCAACTAGTAGAATCATGCGGGCCACGGTCACCCGCAGCCTCGGCGAGTTGCGTCCGTACTCTTTGCGGTCGGTTAACACCCGCAGTGGCCTTCAGAGGGTAGCGAAATCCGAAAATCTATTGATGCACCCA
Organism: Mythimna impura; assembly: GCA_905147345.3. Taxonomy (NCBI): domain Eukaryota; kingdom Metazoa; phylum Arthropoda; class Insecta; order Lepidoptera; family Noctuidae; genus Mythimna; species Mythimna impura. The sequence continues at coordinate 4,893,600 of LR990342.1, read as the reverse complement.
GAACTTTATAGACCATCTTTTTTTAATTCTTCTGTTAAGTAAGTATATGTCCGGCTTCTTGCTTCGCAGAAGGAGGCGACCGCCTGCCACTCCTCCTCGCTCCGGACCATGGCCTGTACCAAGGCCCGGCGCAAGAGATCGCCGCCCCTACAAGAACACGGCGTTGCTCTGCCCAAGCGGGGCACACCACCGTGTGCTCCACCGTGTCCTCCGGGCGGCCCACACAGTGGCGACACCCGGGCGTCGCTTCCGCACGAATCCGGTGCAGGAACTTCCCGAACTTACCGTGTTCGGTGAGAATCTGCGTCTCTTTTGACCCTCGGGTGTTTACCCGAGGGTCAGAATATACAGTGTGGAAAAATAACTCGGGCCCTGGAGGGAAACTACCTTAAATCCTTAAGTTGTCTCATTTTTCTTGAAGGAGACATTCCTTTATTTTTAAAAAGAAACAAAACTGCATTCTAAGATTTTCTAAAACTCGCTTACCTTGCCCGGGACTCGAAACAACTAAAATAAAAAAAACACTAATCGATGGGATTATTATTCAGGCTAGATTTTTTCTAACACACACGGAAGATTTCATTGGATGATTTTCCCACATAAAAAATAAAAAGATGAGAGACAAAATATCATTATCTCGTACAAAATCAGTGTAATGAATAAAATAAAGCAATTTCCCGTCGTTCTTCCTGCCCACTGAAAGCGAGATAATCAGTTAATTTCCATCCATATTTAATGAAGGAACCAGCTTAAAATCCGTTTTAATAATTCGATTTAAAACATCTGTTAAGGGTGCTTCTCCACCTGAGATGCGCTATGCTACGTTGCTACTGGATGCGTTTGATAGGACGGCACGAATGGAGCAGTGGTTGAGCGGTTTGATGCTGCGCTGTGAATTTACATTTTTGTGAACCCTCGATACGGGAGTAAGTCCTAATGTTGAGCAATGCTTTTGTGTCTTTAAATAATGATTTAAAAAATATCCACCAATCATAATCATAGGGGGGGCACATAGCTTAATGGACGGTTGGCTTTATATCAGCAAATCTCGCTTGGAAGTGTTTCTCGATGACAGCCTGTGGGCGACAGTTTCGTTCAGGCATTTCGTGAATTTGAAGGATAAAAACAATGTTAACGAGGAGAGAGGCAACCTCTTACTATCTCCATAATGGTTAGTAAACAATCCTTTAACCTTATAGCTTAGCACTGGTGGAAACGGATTTAACTAAGCTATGTTTTTTATTTGAATGGATGTGTGCTCTAAATGAGTGCTAAGGATGGTCGTGAGTAACGCAGCTATATGCTGAACAGAGTACCAACAATAGGCGCGCCTTCCCTGCTGTCGATACAACGCATAGCTCAAGCTGCGCAACTTGCTCGCACAGCTATCACACGGCGGCGCATCTTAGCACATCTTACTCGCCCGCTACATAGCGTAGCATCTGTGGAAACGGTTACATAGCTTAGCAGCGGTTTTCTACTGGTTATAATTTCGGGGAGTGTGCTTCGGGATTGGATAATTTAATTCCGCTAAGCGCGTTCCATAATCGGACCACTACTACGGCGATACCGGTGGCCACCGGTACATGGCCAATCCTCTTATACTTACAAAACGTTTTGAAAACACATTCATTGTGCGTACAGCTAAGGAGTGGAATTGCCTGACGCAGTCTGTGTTTCCTGATAGCTACAACCTAGCGAATAGGTTACTACAGGCAAGCGTGCTTCAACGTCGACCAGATTGTCGCTTTCCATGAGGTGTGATATGATCAAGCGCGATACTATCAAAATTAAAAAAAATAGCTATTACATCTTGCATAGCACATCTCTGGTGGTAGATCACCCTTAAGCTGGTTTAAGTATTCACGGAAACCCAATTGTTCAGATTGTTACTTTAATCTTGTAATTGTATTAAAGACCTGTTTTGGATGTTTGTAATTAAGATTAGATTAATTAAAACAAGACGGAGCATTGTGATTTTCATTGATTAGATTTTCTGTATAGCCCGGAGGTTGGAGGCGGCAGGCAAAACAGAGGTTTTGGACCTGGCAAACACCAACGTGAGTCAGTGAATCTCAAACTGTTGCCATGTTGATTATGTATTTAAGAATAATGTAGGCAACTATGCTTTTTTTTAGATGGGAAATCATTCAATGACTTCTCTCGCTCTAGGGCGGAGCGAGAGGGCGTATTAGTCAGTAAAAGTCTACTTTTACTGACTAAAACCCACTCGTGTGTTCCGTTGGCTCGTTTGTGTGCGTTCCAGGGAACGCAAGGCAAAGAGGGAACGAAGGAAAGGCTGGGGTCCTGACCCCGTGTTTTCCTTTCAGAAGCGAACCCAGGCCCCAGTAGGCTTCGACCCTGCTGGGCCCCTACGGTTTGCTGGGTCCCTACGGTTTTAGGCAACTAGGTTAGAAGAATAAGCAGAATATGGCAGGTTCTACATCTTACAGTTCACTCTTCACCTATGTTGAAAGCATTTAAATATTTAGCAATTTATTCAACTATTCTTTTATTTCTTTCATTTAAAAAAAAACCTTTGCATTACATTAAGAATACTACTCCCCGGTAAATATTTATTGAACAGAAAGAAGATGGCATCTCCAGTTTGCTATTAGGAAAATGACAGAAAAGTAAAAATACAATACGTATTATTATTCACAACCGTAACTTGGCCTAAAGGTCTAAAGGCCAAATTACGGTTGTGAAAACCAAAAGTTACGTGATAATGATAGATAAACGATATTTATTTTGCAAAAAAACACTTTTACACGACATGAAGCCATTGTTTCCCAGCTGACTACCCTCAGAAGGAAACTCAGGGGTCAAAATCTCTTTTAATGTCCATACAACAAACATGTAATGGTCAAATCATACGAGAACCATGCAGATTAGTGTCTTAGATGGTCTTTTGAGCCACACAGACTTGAGTGGACTTGTCCAGTCAGTCAGTGCAAGCATATGTCAGTATTCAAATAGCTCAACTCAGAACTATTAAGCAGCTCAACGACTTAACGAACAATTCCTTCTTCTTCCTGTCCTTATCCCATATTACTTGGGGTCGGCGCAACACGTTTATTTCTTCCATTCTGTCCTGTTACCCGTCACAATATCCCTTTTCTTTCATTCACTCCTCACACAATCCTTCCATCTTAACGAACAATACCAAGGAAGCTTATTTCTGAATGAAAAACCACGCAACTAAAATTGACAAATTTAAGATCTGATGAAGGATTAATGTGAATGGTACGAGTATGTAAGTATGTACTGACTAATCTTTTAAATGATTCCATGTACCATTCAGTCCTAAACACAACTGAATGTGATGAATAGGACGTTACTGTCTCAAATTTAGAATCCGCAAATCAGTATTTAAGCAAAGCATATGGTTAGCGAGCTTTAAAAATAACACATAGGTACTAGTAATTTATCTTTCTAAAACAATCACAGAAGTTACTTTAGGATTAACTAATCAAAGCCCAGATCAGGCTTACAGAGCCCGAGGGAAAAGTAGGTAATAATAACTAATTAGCTATCCCAATTAGTTTTTAATTGATCACGTATATTGAAGATAAATACGATACGTGAACTGAATGGGTAATTGGAAATAGATTAAACTGGTGACCAGCCAAGCTGGGGCTCACAGGTGAAAATTTAGTAGTTGACTCATTTTTATTACAGATAGCAGCACGAATCTTGAGCGCTCGGCGAAAGAGCGAAGATCGCTTTGCGCATCGTACAACATCGACGAGTCAATCACTGTACAAGGATTACACTCCCCGCCCCCGCATCTCTTTTCATACCACTATAGAGACCCGATATTTCACTTCTGCGTGCTTCTGCGCAAGTAGAACTGTAGAAGTCAGCGCTCAAGATCCGTGCTGGTCTGTATTATTTGTGTTAAGAAGAAAACTTTATACAAAATCACAAATAGAAAGAATTTTCTAATCCTTTTATTATTTTCACGAGTGCTTTCGCGTCCTATTCGCCAGGGTCGTGTGTTTGCGACTGGGTACTCCCATCTAGTTTAGGCCTTCAATCCCTATAGGTGACAGAAGAGCTGACGAGTATTTGGTCGTGAATGTGCGACCCCGGTGAAATAAACGCGAGTGTTTGTCGGATCTTTCCGACGTGGGGGGGGGGGGTTAAGGGTTAAAGGGAGGGTTAAGTTAGAAACCCTTCAAATCTGATGGAAGGGGAAAATGACAAGTTACGTAACACCATGATTGCCTAATGCAAAGCATACATTTGTAGGTAAATATAAGAGCATAAGAACCAACAACATTAGTACACCCTCAAAACTAGTATAATAACTAAACAACACTAAATTCTATGCAAACATGTATACAAAACAAATATTAGTAGAGTGCAGTAAGTAAACAAAATCCGTGCACAAGAATCGAACTCAAAGCCCCGACACTGACGTGCCGAGTCCACATGAGGTGCTACGTGAACAAACACTGGAACACATAGTCTACCCGACTGTACTTGAATCAATATTTGGGTGAGTGTACTGTTCATGACAGAAGTGATTCCATTTTTTATGTTTTCAGAATCGGATTTACGGAGATATTGGCAGAGTGGAAATTATGGCAATATTGACTGAAAAGAGACGAAACTAACCTTGTTAGATTCTAATAAATTGAATAAGCAAATTAAAATCTTGACGGAGTCTGTATATTATTCCATACCCTATGTATGCGTAGATTTATGATATCCTATGTATGGAATAATATACAGACTTACAGCAATAGCTATTATTTAATTTTTTTTAATGATATAAACTTGCCGGAGTCTGTGTTTCCTGATTGCTACAACTTAGGGGTCTATAAGTCAAGAGTGAATAGGCTACTTCTAGGCAAGCGTGCTCCATCGTCGACCACATCATCGCTTACCATCAGGTGAGATGGTGGTCAAACGCGAGCCCATAATTAATAAAAAAAAAAACTAGTGCTTGGCTGCGATCCCACCTGATCAATGACTGATGGTAAGCATTAAGCAAATCAAGCAGATGGTAGTTCATTCTAGCTTTGAAGACACCTAAATTATAAACGGACGGAAACACCGCAGTAGGCATATTGTTTCAGTCCTTCGATGTACGCGGTATAAACGACGAGGCAAAACGCTTAGTCCAGGCCGTAGAGTTACTACTTAGTTTATAATATGACTAAAAAAAGCCCCTCCAGTTCCTCTCGCAGCACCCAAAGCGGGAAGTTATTTGTTGATTCTCCTAGCAACAAAAATAAGTAAAACCACATTGGTCTGCTTGTCAAAATTGACACAGCGAAATCCAGATCAAACTACTATGATTATGACATATAAATCACAAAGCATTGATTAATGTCTATAATTATTTTAATAACTTAATGTGTGTAAAACATAGCAATTTGTTAGTTCATTGACCAGTCACAAAAAAACTACACCATAATAATTATTATCAGCTTTGCAAATTAAATAAGACGACCAAGACGAAGGTGGAGAGATGAACTTGACAATTACTGGAGGAATTGGCCCACTATGGCTGAAGACGGTGTGGAAAAGTGAGAACGAGAGCAGTGGGACCTAATGGACTACCCTATGAGCATTAGTGAGAAGGAGGGGTTCGACCAACTATGGGACCTAATGGACTCGCATAAGAGCATAAGTGAGAAGAAGGGGTTCGACCAGCAGTGGGACCTAATGGACTAGCCTATAAGCATAAGTTAGTAAAAGTTTGACAATCCCTCTCGCTCCACCTAGAGTGGGAGGAAGATGATTTCCCACCAAAAAACCTTCGATCAGAGTTCTAAAGATAGGAACCTCCTCACAATACGAGCTGTATCCAGGTATAGTACTTCTTTAACTAACATATTACTACTTTAATCACAAAAACCTCATACTTAATTAAAATAATCAATTCTAACTTTCATACAACTTAAATAAAGCATTTTAATTAACACATTATTAATTTCAAATTTCTTACTAAAACTTTTTTGACATTCAAAGTGTCTAAAGTCATTGTGAAGCATTGTTAAAGCAATCATAAGTTAATGAATACTTAATTACTGTTAAATAGTTCATTAAGTAATTAAAACGTCCAAGGCTTCGGGCTATGAGATCATAAAGATTTTTGAATTATAGGATCCCTCATATAGGGTGACTGGTAATTAGTGTACGATACTTAAACACGTGATTGTGCTCATGATAACAAACAACTTTTGTTATGGGAGCAAAGCTGAAATCGTGAAAAAAATATCAGTTGTTCAGTACATTAGGCAAACATAAATGTAGGTACTGAACAGCTAATTTATTTTTCGCGATTTCAGGTTTGTTCCCATAGTAAAAGTTGTTGGTTACCATGAGCACAATCACGTGTTTAAGTATCGTACACTAATTACCAGTCACCCTATATATTTAACTAGCTTATGCTAGCGGTTTCACCCGCGTAAAAGAAGGTTTTTTATACAAACTTCCTTCCAACCCCCGTTTTACCCCCTTAGGGTTTTTTTTTTAGGTGGGAAAATCATCTTATGACAAATCCCGCTCTTGGGCGGAGCGTGAGATAGTGTCGGACTTTTACTGACTAAAAACCCACTCCTGTTCCTTCGTTGCCTTCGTCCCAGGACCCCGGGTTTCACTTTCACACTACCCGTGGCACCCTTAGGGGTGGAGTTTCGTAAAATTCGTTCTTAGCGGATGTATACATCCTATAAGGAACCTACATGCCAAATTTTAAGTTTGTAGGTGTTATTGTTTCTGAGATTACGTGATTAATCAGTGAGTGGTATTTCGCTTTTATATATATAGAAGATTGATATTTGTATTACTTACCAAATATGGGCATTGTCCGAAATAAATGAGAATAATAATATTATTGCTTTAAAATCGGTCGCGAACGGATATCTATGGTCGCGAAAGAGGTTGTCCAGCACCAATCTTGGTTTTTCGTTAGAAAAAAAAATTGAGCACCCGATTGCAGCGCCTCCTATTGGGTTCAATTGTATTTTCAACCTATCTAGGGGCCAAAATATACACACAAAATTTCATACAAATCATCGAGCCGTTTAGGAGGAGGTGATTAACATACGCACAGAGAAATATATATTTAAGATAACGATTATCTACATGATTTAATTTATTCAATTTCAGTGCAAGTTCAAATTAACGTAGTCTATATTCCATTAATCAAAAGCACGGAACAGGGCACTCTATCTAATCCCTGGTGGGAAAGGTTTTATAAAATTCCAGAATCTTGCATAATCGACGTTGAATTTCATCATATCCCTAGGGAAGTTCAGTCTGACTGAAATCTTGAATCTAAGTAACGAATATGAGCAAACAAAAACACATTACTTCTTTGTATCATAATAGTACGCAAAATAAAAAAAAAACTTTTTCACCCAACCAAGAGACAATCATGCGCATAAAATACAAGTGCTTCGAAATTCAAACAAATTTTATGATAAGTTTTTAATATATGGTCAAAAGGAATGAAATTTTGCATACTAACGAATTTCCTCTTTTTCACCCCCTTTAAAGTAGCATAGCATAGACGGCCTTATAATGTTCCCACTGCTGGGACTCAGGTCTCCTCTCTAAGAGAGGGAATAGGCCGTAATCTACCACGCGGGCCCAGTTGGTGGATGTCACATGTCTTCGAATTTTTGGTTCTAGGATATGCCGGTTTCCTCACGATGTTTTCTTTAACCGTTTTGAGAGCAGTGGTGATGAAATAAATTACACAAAGTAATGCGCCTGGCTGGGTTTGAACCCGCGACCTACCACTCGTAAGTCAGGGCCGTTACCACTCGGCCACCACTGCCCCTTTAAAGTAAAATTTTTAAAAACCTCTTATTGGTGCTCGCCTACGTCATAAAAAGAAGCCTTGTGCAAAATTTCACGTTCGTAGACCCAGTACTGTCGTCTGTGCGTTGATATGTCCTGTCAGTCAGTTTCTAAAGAAAAAGAAATAAAAATATTTATTTGCCGACAGTCAAAATAAAATAGAAAAATATCTAAATACACTGAAAAAGAATAATATAATATTCACACAACCATCACACAACGCCGCCGCCGTCTAGTCCCAAGCTAAGCAGAGTTTGTGTTATGAGTACTAGACAACTGATAAACATACTTATATATTTCTAAATACATACATATTATAGATAAATTACACCCAGACACAGAACAAATGGTTGTGCTCATCACACAAACATTTGTCCTGGGTGACCTCCGGCATCGCAGTCAGGGCCACTAACCACTAGACCAACAGGCCAGTCAAAAACCAAAATGAGAGCAACTGTCAAATACATACATTCTTCTCAATCATTCAATCATTCGGTCAATAAGTTTAGCGAAAAAGTAATCACTTATCGTTAGGCGGTACGAAGTTAGTTCGCCGCGTCAGCTAGTTGAGTAATAAAAAAAAAACTGGGCAAGTGCGAGTCGGACTCGCGCACTGAGGGTTCCGTACAAACTTACCTATAAAAATAATTCAATTCTCGAATTTAGTTACGAAGATTTTTCCGAATACAAAACTACGAATAACGACGACGTTACAACAAATTTACAGTTTTCAGATTTTTTCCTGTATTTGTGCTATAAGACCTTGCTTCATGCCAAATTTCAAGATTCTAGGTCAACGGGAAGTACCCTATGAATTTTGATTCCTTTGTGAGAGTCGAAATACACGTTTTTTGCGACATAAACGGCCGTATCTTTTTTTTTCGTTAACTCAGAAGTTTGATTTTTTCACAGCCCCAAGGGGCCGCAGACTTGAGTATATGGTTTTAATTTCAACTCGATACCTTCACGCGTTCCCGAGATAAAGCGACAGACAGACAGGGTTCCGTTTTTTCCTTTTGAGGCACGGAACTCTAAAATGAAAAATGTAATATGTGTGTATGTGTATATGTTTACTAGTTCAGATAAAATAAAAATATTTCCATATAGATAGATATAAACAAGGTCAATTGAATCGGCTGGAACGACAGGTAAGCCTTTCCTGTGCCCTTTTGTTTTCACAACCCAATTTGCACTTACTTTTACTTATTGCAAGGCTTTCGCATATCATTTCAACGTTACTTGAATCGGTTCCATTCTGGCCGATCCTTAAAAACGTGATTTGAATAATTTTATGTAAGACTCAGCTCAGTAAGCGGAAATGTTAACAGCTCTACGGTCCGGACTAAGAGTTTCGCCTCGTTTATACCGCGTATATCGAAGGACTGGAACAATTTCACTAGTGAGCCCTCACCATCAACGATTGCATCGCAGTCAAGCACTAGATTTACCAATAAATAAAAAAAAATGCCCGCTGCCCCATCTTCCCGTCCCATTATAATTTAGGTGTCTTCAAAGCTAGAGTGAATAGGCTCTTAATAAACTAGTGCGCTTCACCGTCAACGATTGCATCGCTGCTTACCATCAGGTGGGATCGCAGTCAAGCACTGGTTTACTATATTTTAGAATAGAAGTTTATGCAAGTTGTGTATTTTTGTGCTCGACTTGCTGCTCGCGTCGAATACACAGCGTAATTTTGTTGTTAATGCATCTTCTCATATTACAGACTGGTGCGGAATGTAATATTTTCCTTCATAATTATTTGTTTTGTTTACTTTTATCATATGGCCCATGTTTATGTATTCTTTCATGAACTCATTTTATTTTTCTCAAGTCTTTTTTCTAGTTGTATGAGTCGGGCGGTAGCTTTTTGACGCGTATTCCCGTACTCTAGGGATGGGTCTTTGAATGGAAGTCTGACCGTACAGGTCCCGTTTTTATTTCTTTGAGTCGTGTCTTTATAAAATTGTTTGCACTGTTGGTGTTCTTTGGTAACTTTGTAGGGTGATTCCTGCTAGTTTGTACGGTTTTGTCGTTGATTTGAATTTTTGGTGATACTATTTTCCCCTAGCGACTTTCTTTTTTCATCTATCATTTATATTAAAAATAAAATGTGAGCAAAACAAAATTAAAAGAGATGTTTTGTGCTATGTAGGAAGACCTGAATACGGCCTCCGTTAGTTATATTTTAATACCTGAATACAGCCTCCGTTAGTTAAATTTTTAGGGGTCTTAAGTTAAGAATGAATGGGTTACTTCTAAGCAAGCGCGCTCCATCGTCGAAAACATCATCGCTTACCATCAGGTGAGATAGTGGTCAAGCGCGAGCCTGATAATAATAATAAAAAAAACTATGCGGTGAGGGTAGATGGTGAAAATCTTAATACACTACAAAAGGAAAATTAAGGTAGAAAGAGAGTTAACAGAACTTCTGGTACCACTGCAATCAATATTTAAAAAATCAAAAGAATTACTACCATACTAAAACATAACCATTTTTTTCACTGCTTTTTTTTTAGAAATCATCTAATGACATCTCTCGCCCTTAGTCGGGGCGCAAGAGCGTGTCGGGCTTTTACTGACTAAAACCTAATCCTGTTCCTTCTTTGCCTTCGTTCCTTGCCCTAGGGTTCACTTTCGCACAACTGCTAGATATTAAATTAAATAAACATCAAAAGAACTCACCAAAAACTTAAGCCATACAATATCAATTGCAACATCACAAAAATTAACCGTATTCTCGAGAAAATACCGTTTATCGCTTAGATCATCAATTGCGGAATCAATTTCAATGAGACACCATTGTTAGCGACAGTACTAGAAACGAAAATCATTGGTTTACAACTGAGCAGGTGTACGTGAATGAACCGAAGATTGCTCTTGCGCAGGGTCAACGAACCATCAAGTGAAATTTAATTCTTACAATTCTAGATCTTAAACTGATAATTTCAAGGTTGACTTTTGAATGGGTTGGTAATTGTAATTACTGCTTAATCAAAATCGATTTTAATTGGACAGTTTTAAGGTTGTTTTTTCAGTGGATGGTTTAGTTAGCGGTTACATCAAAACTGTAATAATTATCGGTTACTTCCGGTTGACAGGTGTAAAAACGTGTAAGGATGGGTTGTGGGTGGTTTCTGTTTATGCTAACGGGTTGTTTAATAGTTGAGCTTTTTGATTAATTAGGTCAATATTGATTGATATTGACATTAGTAGCGTTTTAAACGATCAAAATGTTATGAGAAGATAATAGCAGCATGTAGTAAAATTGATTTTATTGATATACTAGCTTCTGAGATGGAGAGGGAGGCCAAAGAAAAGATGGGTGGATTGTGTGAAGAGTGATATGGAAGAAAAGGAAGTTAGTGATAGCATGACGAGTGACAGGGCAGAATGGAAGAAAAAAACGTGTAGCGCCGACCCCAAATAAAACGGGACAAGGGCAGGAAGATGATGACTAGCTTCTGACGTAAGTTAACCCGTATATGGATGGAAACATACACTCGGAATAAAAAGTATCATTAGGTGCTTTTTTTATTACATAAACCTGTGCTTGACTGCGATCCCACCTTATGGTAAGCAGTGATGCAATCATTGATGGTAAAGCGCACTAGTTTATTAAGAGCCTATTCACTCTAGCCTTGAAGACACCCAAATTATAATCAGACGGGAAGACTGCAGCAGGTAAATTGTTCCAGTCCTTCGATGTACGCGGTATAAACGATGAGGTGAAAAGCTTAGTCCAGACCGTAGAGGTTATTGTGTTCTAGGACATGTACCAGATATCATACAAACCCGTTAAGCAGTATGAACGTGAAAGAGTGACTAGGTATCACATATACAAAGTTTCGCTTTTACAATGTGTGTTGATTACAAACCAATAAAGATATAGGGTTGCTTATCATCTGAACATTGATTGAAAATAAAAATATAACAAGAAGTTTACAGAAGTAAAACGATGAAAATTAGTAAGAACTGAGAACATTATATATACCTAGATATCCAAAGTTTCCGGTTGCGGGATAGTTCGAAAGAGTTAGGAACAGAAAGGGGAACCGAAGGAACACAGACGGATTAAAGTCAGTAAATTTGACACGTCCTCTCACTTCACTCAGATACGGGAGAAGTAATTTGATGAGCACCTCAAAAAATAAATAAAAAAGACATCCAAGGTTTGAAACAGTTTGCGCTCAAATCCTTTAGATAACCATAACGATAACTAGATAAGTGCCTTAAACTTATTACAACTACCGTTTATCCCAACAATACCCCAAGTCCACTAACACCAGCGTAAACAATTCACGTCCCTCGAGGGTGACCCGGTCGAGTATTAACGCCTTAAGAGGATCCTAACCCGACCCGTCAATTATCAACGTGAGCATGGTTTAATTAGCTTGATGTTTCATCCTACGCAGACCCATCAGTCGTCAACGTGAGCATGGTTTAAAAGCTTCTTGCTTTATCCAACGCGATCCAACGCAGTGGATGATAAAGAGGCAATGCGAAAAGAAAAGAGACGCCTGAGCGCTATGTTAAGCATTCGGTTAATCCGTCACTCATTCGAATATTTCAAAAAACTTGTTCCAGGAAATACTTACGTTTTTTTTTTTTTAAAAAGCCTTTAAAATTATTTGGAAAAAAATTTCGTCATTCAAAATCTAGATTAAATGGGCAAGATTTCTATAATTATATATATATTTTTTTTATTCATGAGTAGATTATAAAGGGTCAAAGTTTACTCTAAATAGCAGATTTTCAGAAGTCTTTCCTGGATTAATATTACACCAATTTTAGAAACCTAGATATCTGTGTTTACAAAATATTTGAAGAAAGATGAGTCATTAAGGTCATAATCCCGTAAGTGTTGTAGTATGAAAATGTATCTCAGATTGGCCGCTCTTAACATTCAGGGCTGTCATAACAAGCCTATCCAATTCACTCGGAGGATTCCATATTATATCGAAAGTTCGCGACAGCCCTGAAAACGCAAAGTGTGATAATAAAAGTTTATTTATCGAAGGAAAGTGGGTCTTTAATATTTTATTGGAAGAGGTCCTTTGGGATCAATAGCTTTTGTTTGATGCCAAAAGTGGGTGAGAATTTGCGTCCTTCGCTCTTCAAAGGGACGAATATGTTTTCTTTTCTTGTATTAGGATTTAAGGAATTCGAGGAATGAGCTCATTGCCATTTCTTTGCGTGAAATGCAAGATGAGGAAAAAAAATCCTAAAGCCTCCTTAAATTTAAATCAATTGGAGTGGAATTCTCTGCCGGAATCTCTGTTTCCTCATAGCTACAACCTAAGGTTTTTAAGTCAAGAGTGAATAGGTTACTTCTACACAAGCGTGCTTTATCGTCGACTACAACATCGTTTACCATCAGGTGATTGTCTAAGAATACAAAATTATAAGAAACCTTTCAGTAGCACATTAAAAGGAAAGAAAAATCCTTTATTTGCATCGAACATTATTTTCTGTCAGTACTGTGCACTTCTATAAGCGACGAATTCACTATACCTTAAACTTTAAGTGTCTTTTGTTTGTGTATGTTTTAGTAACTCGTTGAGGTGCTTTCTCGATAACTAAGTAAATAAATCAATAAATAAACAAGTTGAATACAACAAAATTAGGAAAATGACGCAAATAATAATATGAACCTACCTGTACCTTTGTGCTCTTCTGTCTGCTTTTGTTATTTTCATTTTTAAGTGTTTGTGTGTACATAAATAAATAAATAAATAAATGTATTTTAAAGTGAAAACTACGGGCTCAAGCGTGGCTATATTGCCACTAGATGGCGCTGAACTCAATATTATTAGTTTATTTGGTTTTTAGTGTATGGGAGCATTATTAAATCAAGGAAATTGTATTTTCTAAAATCGGACATTGCTCTTTATTGAGCTTTGTCAAATTTATTGCACAAAATTCACCTAATTCCGACTGTTAATGTAGTACAGTGCTTTAAAAATTGGCATCAAAACATATATTCTTATAAAATTCCTGTTACTGGCCTCCTCGTTAGGAGGGGAAATGAGCTGGAAACCAGCACGCTGACTAAGATGCTTGATGTCAAGTCTTCAAATTTTTGGTTCTAAGACAAACCGTTTTCGTCGCAATGTTTACCTTTACCGTTTTCAGAGCAGTGAAGGCGAAAGAATTACATAAAGTAAAGCGCATGCTGGCGGGTTTAAGCCCATGACCTACGACTACGACTTGACTACCTACCGACCTACGACACGCGAGTCGGGCCGCACTCACACACATACAAATGACCAAAACATACATCTACTATATCACAAAATCTATGTCAGAAATAGCTTGAATATGACTCTGATCATTTCGAATGAAAATTACGGTATTAAAGACTGACTGGTAGACGGACATTACAGGTAAATTGAGTTGTATCGCGAAGCTCTTATACGAGACTAATTGAATCAGAAAACGGATTTCTGCAGGTATCGTATCTTGATTACTGTTCATGGAGAATCGCTAGAGCATTAGCTGAATAATATTTCGTTTGAAAACTTTTGAGAATGTTTAGAGACTAACTTTGTCTTGTGACTTCGCTTCCGTGCCCTATTTTATAGGAACCGAGTATTTGTTTTGAAATAAATAGTAGCCTTTATCATTATTAATTACAAATATTACTTGTTAAGAGCCGGTTGTAGTTACTGAGTATTTTGTATGTTCTCCGCCAGGGTCTATGTCGATTTCGCAACCCCGTAACAGCGGTTTTATATAAATAAAAAAAAAACTATAACTATTTAAGATTTTTGTTTTTGCGATGCCCTTTTAAAAACAAGCTTTATTATTTTTTTGTAACTTTCAAATATTTCCGTGACGTAATCTCGTAGACACGTTTGAAATCGTAAGTTAGGGTCAGATTCGCGTTTTTTTTTATCGAGCCAATTAATTTATATCATGTTTTGATTTTTGTTCGGCGATGGTGTTTTCTTTTATATTTGTGGATTTCCAGAGATTTAAAAAAGTTCAAAATGTGTAGAACCTGGCCTTAAGAGCAGAGTAAACTTTTGCCAGTGACTTCGCCAGCGTGACAAAAGAAAATTATGCCAAGGGAACATATTCCCAGGATAAAAGTATCCCTATGTGCTATTCCAGCTCATGGTCTACCTCGGAACCCTAAATCCGTTCAGCTGTTCAAGCGTGAAAGAGTAACTTAGGTATATCAAACCAGTCGATAATATCTTGGAATTCTATAGTTTAATTTACTTAACGTACCTGAGAAAAACAAGATCGTAAGCGTAGCTTATCACACAATTATAAAGCTAGACATACATTAGACCGACGCACACGTGGACCACGCCTGATTTGTACGTAGAAGTTAGAACGACGTCGTCGTGGCGTCGATCTAATGTAGCTCAACAAGTCTAGTTGCCATATAAAATGTATGGAGCCCGACGCGCCCAGATCAGCGAACGTGGCACACGTGTGCGCAGTGTAGTTCTACCTTAAAACTTTCGTCTACTTCCATGTTCTACAGAAGAGCAGCTTCGTTTAGTACCTGGAAACAAAAAAGAAATACATTAGTCCAATTCCAATTAGTCATTTTATTTTTTTTGGTTTCGTGCTAGACCAACATCTCATTTGATGGTAAGCGATGATGTGGTTGACGATGAAACACGCTTGCTTAGAAGCAACCTATTCACTCTTGACTTATATATACCCCCAGGTTCTAGCTATCAGGTAACATAAACTCTGACAGGAAATTCCACCTCTTAGCTGTACCAGCTGTACTCACAATGAATGTGTTCCCAAAATGTTTATTGCGTACGGGTGGGAGGTCCACCATGTACTACAGTCAATAAAGGAGATAAGTAACCAGGGTCGTCAGATACAATTGAAATTTTCGTGTAAACCGATGTATGGTTATATATTTTTTTTTTTCATTATTTATCTAAATCATACTTACCAAGATTTATATAAGTAACTCATAATATGATTTAAAAGAGTGTCCATGGAGTTTCTTGCACGTTCCTCTATATAGAGATCTACGCTTTGGAACGTGCAATTTAGCTTCACTTGTCTTTTTACCGACCAACATTTTGACAATGCCTGTAAATGGTCTATTTGAAATAAACGTTTCTGGATACGAGTCTTGACAGTAAACTGGCTGGCAGTACAGTTATGATTATACAACTCACAATATCGCCGAAGATGAAAATGAAAAAGTCAAAAAATAATAAAAGCCACAAATGCCTCTATGCAGTTCACAAGCACCAGGAAGAAGTCTACTCATCCTCTTGAAATAACTTGAGCATATTAAGTGAACGTGTAAGCGTCTCTTAACTTAGAGGTACCACTTTGTGAGGGGCCACTTTCTCCCCTTAAGGGAAAAGCCAGTGAAGTTTCAAGCGCTTACAAGATGCATTGTGTAGTTTAGAATTTTGAACATACTACAACTTTAACCACTAGACGTCGCCTAGAAAGTGTAGGGTACCTAGGTTTTATCTTTTAATACTTAACTTATTTTTAGTGTTCCGAACGTTCGAATGAAAACACGGAACCCTTATAGGATCATTAATGTGTCTATCTGTCATCTGGTCATCCCCAATTTTCTCTGTATCAACGGGATTCAGTTGAAATGTGATTACATACTTGACTGGCCTGTTGGTCTAGTGGTTAGTGGCCCTGACTGCTATGCCGGAGGTCGTGGGTTCGATTCCCACCCAGGACAAATGTTTGTGTGATGAGCACGATCATTTGTTCTGTGTCTGGGTGTAATTTATCTATTTAAGCATGTATTTAGAAATATGTAAGTATGTTTATCAGTTGTCTAGTACCCATAACACAAGCTCTGCTTAGCTTGGGACTAGATGGCGTTGTGTAATAGTTGTGGAATATTATTTATTATTTATTTATTTATTTATTTATTTATATTAATTTCTGTGACCCAAAAACAAAAATGGGAATATAGGGTGATAAATTAGAAAGAAAAGCTACGAATTATCAAATGCATGGCCAAATTATGACGGTTTAGGCAAATATTAATATTTTGATAATTTTAAATTTAAAGTAAAAAAATATCGTAATAAATAAATGGCCCCATATAGTAAAAGAAAAATTATAAATAACCTTGTTAAAAATATATGTTTCGTTAGGAACCCTTTGCAAACAAGACCGACTTGAACTTGGCCGGTTTTTTTAGGGTTCCGTACCCTTAGCATGAAGCAAGATCTCATAGCACAAGTATAGGAAAACATCTGAAAACTTGAAATTTGTAGTTACGTCACAAAAAAAAATCTACATAACTCAGTTCGGGAATTGTACTGTTTTCATAGGTAAGTTTGTACGGAACCCTCAGTGCACGAGTCCGACTCGCACTTGCCCAGTTTTTTATAAATACCTATCTGCTTTCTAGTGTCGTTTTTCGTACACATACGTAACCAGCAACCTGAATTGAATTCTCAGTAAGTAGTCTTCAACCAGTAAATTAAAATAGATTTCGTTACACTCTATAATTAGATTTATTATTTGACTGTATTTCGGTCTCAATAAAATCCTAACTAGTATTTAATTTCCAACACAAATACGTTTAGCTTTGCAAACATCATTTAAAGTCAAATCAGTTACAGTGACCGTCTAAATCGGTTATCAGGCCTCTTACAATGACGGTATTAAAATGTCAGGCGTGCGAGCGAAAAAAAGGGATGGAGCTATACATCCTATATAAAAATCAAACTTCTGAGTTAACGAAAAAAAAAAGATACGGCCGTTTAGTCGCAAAAACGTATATTTCGACACTCTCAAGGGAATCACAATTCATAGGATACTTCCCTTTGACCTAGAATCCTGAAATTTGGCATTGAAGCAAGGTCTCATAGCACAAGTATAGGAAAAAATCTGAAAACTGTAAAATTGTTGTTACGTCACCAAAAAACCATTCTTTTTATTTTTCGGAAAAATCTTCGTTACTCAATTCTTGGAAATTAAACTGTTTTCTTAAGTAAATTTGTACGGAACCCTCGCCTCGGTGCGCAAGTAGTCACACTTGCCCGGTTTTATAATCCATATAACTCTTCACACGATCCATTAATGAATAAAATTATAATTTATATCAAATTGTAATACTTAAAGTAAACATTTTTGGGATTCATAATTTCAGTTTGTACAACCTTTTTATGAGTTTTATTTTAGTTAAAGTCTATTTGGGGCGGTAGAAATGTTTTGTTTTGAAAGTAATTTACATTTTGTTCGAAGTTATTGTAGCAGGAATCCCTGACGGATTGAAGTTACGCTAGTTTTAAGGCACTTTTGGGTGAACAAAGATTTTTACAGTCGTTTTAGAAGTTTCAATAATTGTACCTATTTAGTAAAATCTTTTCTTTGAAACGAAAATTCGAAATGTAGCTATAGAAGAAAAGAAAAACGATACCTCAACGCATAAAGGCGTAACAAAAAATTTATATTTTCTTCACAGTCGCAGTTTTTCATAACTAAAACTAGTAAAAAACAAAGTAATAAATGAATCGAAAAGATAGCACCATAAAAAGCGAAACTAAAAGTATATTTAACAATGGGAAATTTTAAATATCAGACATACAGTATTTTTATCTAAAAAAAAAATAACGCCTCATAACAAACTATAGTAAAATACTAAATAGTCTCTAACTTCGTTTGGTTACGGTTGGTAGACATAATTCTTTTTGGTATTGATTTATCTTACAGTCCTTTAAGATATGGCCTAAGTTTCACTTTTGGCGAAAAAAAAAAATTAAATGCCAGATATATTTTATGGGAAAAGTTTCATTCCCCTTTCTTATCTTTATGGACATCTAATTTTATCAATCGTAATCTCAGAGTTTTTTCGTTTTAAGCAGCATCTTCTAATCAAACTTTAGTCATCTCATTCTTTTTATCTCCGTGACTTGATTTCTGTTAACTACGGAAATTTTATTTCCGGACAAAAGCTTATGTACATAACAAAAGGTCCTGGCCTTCTAATAAAATTAAATTTTCATTACATTTTCTGTTCCGACAAAACGAGCAGGAAGGTACGATTCAATTTCTCTAGCAGAAAATTCTAAAAGAAATAGATATAAAAATGTCAGAATTTCATTAAGTTGGTAAAAGCATTGAAAGGGGTTAATTATAAACTCGATAGAAGTCGGAAAAATGAACGTCCTTACGAATTTTTTTGTCAGGTCGGACTTCAGGGGAATAGACTGATCAGAAGATCTCTGACACGATGTCAGAGATATCGGGTTTATCATTTCAGGAAAAATATTGGAAGCGATAGTTTACGCAGTAGGGAGTTTCCAACAAGTAATTATGATGTTTTTTTTACTTTAGCCATTTCTGTTGGACTAAAGGCTCCCCCTGAGTCCTTCCAGACATCCTTATTCCGCGCCGTCTCGAACCAGTTCCCGTGATACTAGTCTAGATTACCTCGCCACCTGATTCTGGGCCGGCTTCGACGGCACTTTCCCTCTGCTGGATCCCACTGCAAGGCTACATAATATGTCAATAGGAACTATTCTAATAGATCAATAATTATAGTCGTCATTATTTTTTAGAAATATTTTTTTATTACTTAATTACTTTTTAATTAGGAAAGGAATTACAATGGGCATCATCAGAAGACTTAATGTCACCCAAAGGGCAATGGGAAGGGCTATGCTCGGTGTTTTCTTGCGTGATCGCATCGAAAATGAAGATATCCGCAGGAGAACAAAGGTTACCGACATAGCCCGAAGCATCGCCAAACTTAAGTGGCAGCGGGCAGGACATGTTGCTCGCAGAACAAATGATCGATGGGGATGAAAGTTTCTAGAGTGGCGACCACGTATTGGAAGACGTAGCGTTGAAAGGCCACCCACAAGGTGAACCGATGACCCGGGAATCCGATGGATGCCAGACACACAGGACCGGTCGTTATGGCGACACTTGGGGAGGCCTATGTCCAACAGTGGAAGTCTTTCGGTTGAAACAATGATGATGATGAATTAGGAGAGAAAAAACCTGCAATAAACGGAAACAACGGCGATATTGAGGAGTTCCTTTTCAAAAATGACTTCAGTTAAAAATAGACTGTATCTTAAAAACCGGTCAAATGCGTGTCGGGTAAAGGGATTCGTATTCACTTAGAAATGTCAAAAGATACTTCCACATTCCACATGCCTCTGTGTACAGTTTTTTGGTTTTCACCATTTGGCTACGGGACTCTAAATTTAATTTTATCATTACGGAGAAATGAAACTTGTAATACAATATTGCAATATGTCTGGAGTTTACTTTGAAACGTTTAAATTGAGCCGCAAGCCTTACTGAAATGATTGACACTCGATTAAAGTTTATAATGGGCTTGCCAGTCCGTTATTTTGAACACGTTGTCAGATGGAGTGTTGGGAATACAGACACTAAATCGCAGTTACCCTGAATATTATTCATTTTGAATATAGTCTAGCCATCTTTATAATCTGTATATATAAAAAGCAAAGTCCCGATTTACTCACTGACTCATCAAAACTCAGTCCAAACCGCATTGGATCTAGAACGCTGAAATTTTGCGCAGTTTTCTTTTATTAACCGACTTCAAAAAGGTGGAGGTTCTATGTTCGGCTGAATGTACATCTTTTTTTTATGTATGTTCACCGATTTTTCGGTCAATTGTGGACCGATTTAGATTTTTTTTTTATTGAAAATGTATGCTTCCAAGTTGGTCCCATAGAAATATAGTTATAATCTGATCATGAACTTCGAAGATATGGAACAGAACTCCTCATAGGATCACAGCAGAACCGTCGTAACAAGTAAAATTGCTTTATTTACGTGTAGTCTATGACTGATTGAAAGAAGAGGGGAAATATATCGAACTGATCTGATGATGAAGCCTGAAGTTAGGCACCGGAACTCTGTAATAAATTAATTTAATCTAACCGTGTTTGGTATTATTAGAGTTGTCATGAGATGCACTCTGGCTATAAGGTATTTAAGTATAGCTGAGGGGTACTTTTTAGTGGTGGTACCATAACTAAAAAGTGTAAAATAAAAAACTTTTTACAAAAAAAAAAAATACAACCGACTTCAATGTAAAAAAAACACTGAAAAGAGCAAAATAACTTTAATTTCGGAAGTCGGTGTTAAATAACGAAGAGACAAAACTATTATAGAAACACCAACTTCCGAAATTAAATTTATTTTGCACTTTTCAGAGTTTTTTTACATTGAAGTCGGTTGTATTTTTTTTGTAAAAAGTTTTTTATAATGTGAACAAAGAGTAAGAAAAGATTTTCCAAAATTCATCTCCTAAGGGCCGAAACTGCGTTACGCGGTCATGTCATAAAGTAATAAAATAAATTTCATCTTTTTCTATTTGTCGATTCTAATTTCAAATCACCTGCGCCTCGCATACTTAAACCCCTAAATTCAATGTCAATAAAAATCAGAAGCATATTGAATGACATTTCTATATTTGAAAAATTCTCAATTTGACGATATTGTTGGCACAGTGGTTAAGCAATTGACTGCTCCGCTGTGTTTCACGGGTTCGATACCTGAACAGAAAAAAAAAAATCCGGGTCTAGGTGTCATGTAATATTACGATACACAAGTTTCTCTAGTGTAAGGCAACGTTCTATTTAGAAAAAAAAATGTAGGTAAATAACGCATTGAATACCGTTGAATTGGCCAAACGAAAGGTATAGCCATTGATTGCGTGCTAACCCATTACCGTGCCAAAATCATTTCCGATTTAAATGAAATAGAAACGTTCCAGAAAATTTGTATTCTATTACAAATGAATGGTAAAACCAAATTGATTCTGCATACAGAGTTTGTGGGAGAAATTAGTTTCAATTTCAATGTAGCTGCCAAATTATCGCAGTTCAAACAGTCCGCATAAAGCCGGGTACAGACTACTGCAACGTAACATGCAAGGTAACATGAAAAGAGCATTTCATTGTGTGAACGCCACGCGCGCACGAACCGAGCATGTACAGTCAGGAGTCAAAAGTGCAGTTGCACTCTACCAATGCTAAAGTATCTAAAATTTCTTTGTAGTAGAAGTTTTATAGTCCACAACTCTATGCTAAAAATCAAATAAGGCATGAACCATTGACCCTCTTCTACAAAGACATTTTAAACTCAGTATTGATGGAGTGCAACTGCACTTTTGACCTCTGACTGTACCTACTCACATAGTTAAAATGCTCTGTTCGCGCACGTAGTGTGCACGGTTAGCGCGCTCAAGGCGTCCACACAATGGGAATTCTGTTACATTGCATGATACATTGCGACAATATGGACGGCAAATTCTTTCATTGTGTGTTACAATGCATGTTACAGCAGTCTGTACCCGGCTTTATACACAGTATATTGCTGGCTAATTACCAAGTTTCGCGATAATTATTTATACTTGGCAGGCAAACACTGCAGTGAAATTCTCGCCTGTATTGAGTGAAGTTAATTTAGATGTGCGAATGAAATTTTGACGTATAACTAAATTCCGGCGCGAGGGAGAGTACTTTCGAATTCGATTTTCACTGCGATAGAGGCACAATTGGATGATATGTACGCTACTGGACATAGCCCTTTTTTTGAGGATAGCAAATCATCGAATGATAGTGGAATGTATGTGTGAGAATGACACACGTTGACTAACTAAACCCGTGTTCCTCAGCTACCCTTAGATATTTAGGCTCCAGGGCGAAAAGCCTCCTACAGGTGTGCCGATGACCTAATGAAGGTCGCGGATATCCGATGTATGCGAGATGCACAGGTTTGTTGTGGCGATACTTTGGGGAGGCCTATGCCCAATAGTGGACGTCTTTCGGCTGAAACAATGATGATGATGATGATCCAGGGTCATATTAGCCATAGGTTGTGCGAAATAGAACCTCGGGGCCCTGGAACGAAGGCAAAGAAGGAACATAGGAGTGGGTTTTAGTCAGTAAAAGTCTGACAAGCCCTCCTGCTCCGCCCTGGTGCAAGAGAAGTCACTGGATTATTTCCCACCTAAAAAAAGGGTCGCGGTAACTCTTTCGAAAAATCCAGCAACCGTTACGCTATCTATGACTCAATTTTCTTCCTTATCGCTGCTCACACAGTCCATCCATCTTTTCTTTGGCCCTCCCTCCTCATCCATCATGAAGATGTATACTCATAATTCCTTTAGTAACATGCATTTCATCCAGGGGCGCCGGATTTTAGAAAACCTCATAGGTGCTCGTACTCGTTTGATGACTCGAAAAAGTGGCGAAGTGTGAGAAGAGAAATGCACACTAAACGACCGACAAATAAATAAATTTAATAAATAATAATAAACAAGATAAACAAGAACAACGAAGGTACCACAAACACCCATTTTTTTTTTTTTTTTGTTGCCGGGGTGGAAAATCCTCATGGATGTCCTTCACCTGGGGGCAGGCGAAGGGGTCTGTCAGACTCTTACTGACTAAAAACCACCTCGGTGTTCCCTCCCACACTTGGACCGGGGATCGTGGGAGCTGATACGCCATCCATGATCCCCGGACCACAAACACCCAGACCCAACCCAAATATCTGTTTCATCAACAAACAGTATTAATCTTTTATATATTTAGTCGTGATTTTATTTAACATAATTATCTTGAACTATGTACATACAAACTATAAAACTATTATACTAAACCTAACTATGTACATATAATACAAAAACACCTATTACACTCAGGCGTCGAAGTACTCCTCCACATCGCTGTCATCCGGAAATGTGCCCAGAAGGCTGGCAGCATTGCCACGTTGAATGGCAAAGCTAATTCTTTGGGCGAAGAACGAGCCAGCCCTCTGGTCACGCAAAGTGTCGATCAGACGGCGTGAAATTTCCTTAAAAAGGAGACGCGCACTCGGACCCCATGACCCAAGCGTTTCGACCCCAAACGGCTCAAAACTGTAATTACCAATAAGATTACAGTATTTGCGCCGTTTGAGGGTCTCAGCAGCCGCAGCGGCAGCGCCGGCACAGCCCGCCGAACTAAGAACATGGGATGGCGCAAGGGTGTCGACACAGGTTGCGTCCCACACCAGAGGCCTACCCACCTTCCACGGCACCAACGTCATACCATCTGGTCTCTTCCCATCGTCACGTACCAAGCCGCTCGGTTCTAATACGGCAGGAACGCCAGCGGTGACAAGAGCTCGACGAATAATGTCGTTGATGCTAGCGTGCCGTGCTATGCGGCCTGCGCTCCTGCAGCAGGACAGGCCATGGTGTCCGAAGCTGTCGACAGCTTCGCCACAGTGGCACCGATGTGGAGCAACACAAGGTGCGCCTAAGCGTAAACAGATTGCGAGCCGAAACGAGGCGTCATCCATCATAGTGCCTATGGTGGATGACGGGAGTGCCTGAAGCCACAAACCCGACTCCCATTCCCCTACAGCCAGCAGACGCGCACGCTCAGCAGTACTTGACGACGTATTCATTAGGTTGTTCCGTACAATACTGCAGAGCGGCACATCCCACCGTCTCTGCGAGGACAGGTTGTCGGGCAAATCCGTGTTGGGACAAGCCATTTTCCAAGCGTTCAACGCATCGGACAAGCACGGTACCTCAACATTAACCAGTGAGGAAGATAAAATATTCCTGGTTAAAGTTTCAACAAACAGTTGTGTTGGTGCGGGAATCGAACTCGCGACTCTTGCTTCTCAACCGGCGCTCTAAACCACTGCGCTAAACGGGTCGTCAGGTAATGAAATAACACCCATCTCTAACAGGCGATTACTGATTTGTTTTTTGATGTCTTTAATTTTCAGGGGTGCCGCGGCACCCACTGTTTATTTCTCATGGGTGCTCGAGCCCCCGAGCACCCACGGAGTCGGCGCCCATGATTTCATCCCTATTCTTTACATGACCATACCCTGTCAATAATCCCATATATTTTAACTTTTTGACTATCAGTTTTGCCACGTATTACTGATAGGTACGACTGCCTCCATAAAATCTGTGCGT
Source organism: Mythimna impura (assembly GCA_905147345.3). Taxonomy (NCBI): domain Eukaryota; kingdom Metazoa; phylum Arthropoda; class Insecta; order Lepidoptera; family Noctuidae; genus Mythimna; species Mythimna impura. The sequence continues at coordinate 4,868,837 of LR990342.1, read as the reverse complement.
TGATAAAAGAGGCTGAATTTTGCAAAAATGAAAATTAGAAACGTGTGGTAGAATAAGCCTGGCTCATAAATCGTCTGCCTGACTTGTGAATATGTAGTTTTTGTATCACTATGTCTCCAAGGTGATTTTTGATACGAAGCTGAATTTTTTTGCTGTTTTATTCTTGAAATCTGCGTCTTTTCGGTAGAATATTATGCTGAAATACTCGTATATTATCACACTAACATTAGGGCGAAAGTTTGTGTGTATGTTTGTTACTCCTTCACGCTCAAATGGCTGAACGGATTTGAATGAAATTTTGTATACGTGTTGACCATATTTTGGCCTCACCCATCAGCGAGTTCGAGCCCGCGACTAGTTTAGCCTTAAGTTAAGATATGTCTGTCTGTCAGATATGTCGAATCTGTTTTTTATACTGATATTATAAAGAGGAAAGATTTGTATGTTTGTAATTATGGTTTGTAATGAATAAACTCAAAAGCTACTGGATCGATCTTAAAAATTCTTTCACCAGTAGAATATTATACTTAATCATTGAGTGACATAGGCTATTTATTTTGTACTTTCACGCGGGCAATGTCGCTAGCTGCAGCTAGTAAAGTATATACCTAGTAAATATTTGTTGTTCATCAATCAACAGTAGTTGTTCATCACAATACTGACTGAAAACTGCCACAGTAATGAATCATTAAAAATAGTAGCGATGGGCGATTCCGAGATGTTTTAACAATCAAAGAATCGGAGTCGTTAAAATAAATCATCGAGTCAACTATCGACTCGCCGTTCTACAAAATAATCGAGATGTTTATCGATTGATTCGAGTCAACAGAATCGATAGCTAGTTTTAGATTGTTCGAATTAGTCACTCTCATGGCGAAACTCTAAACCAACGACAACTCGCGAAAGAACGCGCCATGCGCCAGTCGCAATAACAGACCGAGTCGGACTCGAGTCAAACTCAAAAACAATCGAGAAGCATCGAGATGTTCGAACAATCGAATAAAACCTCTCGCTATCGCGCATCGTTAAAAAATAGACAGCAAGCGCTCTCGACCGGGTTTTCAGCTTCACGCCCTCTTATTCAGCAAATAAATTGGAGTACAGTTTAGACAAAAAACTTTGTGAATTTGTCATTAACCTAGTTCGTGAGCAATTAATGGAGTTTGCACTTCCTTAGGAAATAGGATATTTTGCTTGAACAGATTACAAAATAAATGTTGATTTGTTAGTGTAAAGACTGAGAAAAATAGCTTGCTGTTTGCGCTTATTGAAGCTAGAAAAAAATGGAATCACGCTAATACTACAAAGACGAAAGTTAGTATGGGTGAAGTATTTATTTGTTAGCAATGTTAAATTCACATACTTAGGTACATTTAATACAGAATTAAGAATTACATATAATACAAAAACACAAAATACACTAAGGTGTCGAAGTACACCTCCACATCGCTGTCATCCGGAAAAGTGCCCACTGTGAAATTTTGTTAGTTAGTATGTATGTATACAGTATGTGTATGTGTGTGAGTGTGTGTATGAACAAACATACACCCTTTCAAGCTCAAACGGTTGAACGGATTGGGATAAAAATTGGCACACGGGTAGACACTTTAGATATAAAACTGTCCAGCCCCCCTAGCCAAGTTACAACCGTTTCGTTTCGATTCTCTTTTTGTTGATCGCCTCGAGTCGGCCACGCCTCCTATTCCTTTATTCTGACCACGTGACTAAGCGTTGGGATGACGTCAGAACAAAGGAATCGGAGGCGATCGACGAAAAGAGAATCGAAACGAAACGGTTGTAACTTGGCTAGGGGGGTAGTTTTTTTATACCAATTGATGTCAATTTTACATCACAATACCAAATATGAATCAATTTGCGAATAATTAAAACAGCCACTGAACTTCACTCGAAAAGTAGGCCAAAACATTTTCTCTATTTTAGAAGCCAAAAGTCAAAATACGTATTCTATGTAGCTTTAATTTGCCTTTGACTAACCTCAACTCAAATTCAATTTGAAAGTAACACCAAACAACGCCACCAGATATGAAAATAATTAGTTGTGGCCTAATTACGGTGGAAAATTAATGAAATTCTGGTGATTTCCGTTCAAATAATATGAAATATTTTTGGTGATAAACATACTAATTAGTGAAACCACATCGCAATATTGTTGCATCATTAAAAAGCTGCCGAATTCACGCAAATGTCACCAAATAGATAGGTACAGAAGTCAATTTACATACAAAGCGCGCTCGAGCAACGCACACATAGCCACGGACACGATATCTCGGCTCAATTCAGCTCAATGCGAGCTCGACTGATATCCGTTTGAGACACGCGTATTTGAACTTTTTTGTGGAAAAATGGACAAATAAAAAAGCTTATTCTAAATGTTCAGTAGACGGGCTACCAGTTGTTTCAGAGAGGTAAGTAGATATTTGCTTGTATTTCGATGGTTTGTTTTAATGTAACACAGAACAGGCCCCACGCCGAGAAAGAGAAGATGATGTTGTGGCCATGTAATATTTTTACAATTCAAATGAGGTAGGCATTTATCACCGCACCGGGTCGCACTCGAACAGTTCGGCGCTACGCGCTGACCCTAGCGCGACCGCCGAGCGTAAGTATGAAAAGTGAAGTACAATACATGAGATTGACTTCTGTACCTATTTATTTTGTGCAAATGTTCTATCGAGTTTCAATCATTTACGCTTCCTAATTATCTACGTGTTAATTACAAAATCATTAACTAAACTATTATTATATTTGATCGACAGACAATTGATACTTTCCTGTACTTAGTTTTTATTCTCTTTTATCGAGTTACTTGCTTCTGCCAACAGCTTCGCCGGGTGATAGTAGTAAATTATCCCTAGGGAACATACTCCTGGGATGAAGTATTCCATATGCTGTTGGTCTATCAGTGTGCTAAATTTCATCCAAATCCGTTCAGCCGTTTAAGCATAAAGGAAAGGAATAACAAATACACACAAACACGCACAAATTCCTTCCATTTTTCCCGGCTTTGGGCCAATTCTTAAGGAATACATCTAGTCGTCCCGCCATCCCCTTGGTAGTCTACTGCAACCCCGTCTCGCGATTTCAGGCCACCAATTTTGTGTTATACGGACCCACCACTTGATTGTCATGCGACAGGCATATCTAACCATATAACAAATGAAAAAAGCACATCTTGTTCAGGTCCTAATCCTAATCACATATCAGAACCTAAAAGTACATCTAAAAGATGTGCTGCGTGTGATGTCTGCCTAACTATCGAGCGGTGTTAAGGTTGTTAAGGCATTTTAGACTTAAAAAGAAAGAGCTTTAAGTCTAAAATGCCTTAGCAAAACACGTAACACATCCTTAGTATACAGTCGAGACTGCGTTACGGCTCGCGAAATAGGTACTTACGTAAGTACATACTTGTGTACGATAAAACTGCAACAGTTGGTCCCTTACTTCCGAGATAAGAGGATCGTTCAGGACTACATCGTGTCTCTTAATCTGAGGATAGGGAACAATTGCTACCAAATGATAGTTACCTTAAGGATAACGGTCAGTTAACTTTATTTGATAAAATTTGTGATAAAATCTGACACTTCTCAGTGTGACATGGCGGTTTACTGATTGCCTGCTGGGCTGCGTGTCATGGGTTTGGTTCCTGCATGGAACAAATATTTGTATGTCCTACTGATCATCATCATCTTCCTGCCCTTGTCCCGTGTTATTTGGGGTCGGCACAACACGTTTTTTTCTTCCATTCTGCCCTGTCACTCGTCATGCTATCACTAACTTCCTTTTCTTTCATATCAGTCTTCACACAATCCATCCATCTTTTCTTTGGTCTCCCTCTCCCTCTCCATCCATCCACATGTAAACTCATAACTCTTTTAGTAACATGCGTTTCATCCCTCCTCTTCACATGACCATACCAAGACAAACGATTCCCATTCAACTTTTCAGTCACTGGCGCCACTTTCAAACTTCCCCTAATGTACTCATTTCTCACTTTATCCATTCTCGTCACACCACACATCCATCTTAACATTCTCATCTCCGCTACATGCAATCGTTTTTCATCCGTCTTTTTCACAGCCCAACATTCTGATCCATACAGTATGACAGGCCTTATCACGGACTTGTATGTCCTACAGTACAGATAAGTATCAAAAATGAAGATAACCGCAGAAGAACCAAGGTTGCTGACATAGCACGAAGAATCGCCAAACTTAAGTGGCAATGGGCAGGGCATATTGCTCGCAGAACAGATGGCCGTTGGGGCCGAAAGGTTCTGCAGTGGCGACCGCGTAACGGAAGACGCAGCGTTGGAAGGCCTCCTATAAGGTGGACCGATGACCTGGTAAAGGTTGCGGGAATCCGATGGATACAAGACGCACAGGACCGTTCATTGTGGTGACACTTGGAGGCCTATGTCCAAGTCTTTCGGCTGAAATGATGATGATGATGATGATGACAGATAAGTTGTTCCAGGTAGGGGTGTCCTAGGCAGTGTACATGAGTTGAAATGTTTGTGAACGACGATACAGGAGTAACTTAGAGAATAGTGGTTCCTAATTTAGGAACTATCTTAATCGATATAATATCTGTGTGTTTGTGAAGTTCCGTTGGCCATATGTGATCTTTGTCATCATTCTCTTCATCAAGTGATACTTTAATTAATGAAAATACTTGAGTTCTTGATGAAAATTCATTATTAAAGATGTGATGAATGATTTGTGAACTTCCTTTCAATTCCTCATAAGTCCCATCGTCAAAACAAGATTTTTGTATAAATGGAATCAATCTGGAAGTGCATCCTTCATAAAAAAAAAATATTTCCAAATCGATTCATAAATTTAAGGTAAAAAATATTTAAAAAAAAAAAATGAATAGTGAACCTTGTATTTTTGAAGTCGGTTAATAAAACTTCTAAGACCTCACATCTCTCACCTAACGAGCTCGTCCTCCAACGCGGCCTCATATGGAGCACGTACCGAGTATTTTCCATCTCGACTCGAGGTAATGCCGAGTGAATTTTTTCCGAGCAATTTCAGTTCAATTTCCCACGCGCAGCGCATCCCGTTTACATTAATGCTAGCTAGGAAAAAACCTGGATATCAGACTGCAATTACTTCTGGTAGGTAATGTCGCTCGTTTACCAAATGTATCAACTATATGTGATGGTACATACCTACATAAATTAAAGCAACAATACTTTACTACACCTATCCACTGCAGGCCTCGTCTTGCGGACGACGGGCATTGGGTAGCTCGCCGTCCGGCCGTCCGGTAACCATCCGGACCGAGCCCGGGTCGTCGATAGCGCGTAGTGTTCCACGCGCGTTTCAAACAGATGTCAAGAAAACCGTAACGGCCACGGATAATGGTAAGGGCCCAGCAGGGCCGATCTCAGAACCCGGCCTGGATCTTTGGAAGGTGTATGAGGGGTCAAAGCCGACTTACAAAAGGCCTTTAGACAATTTTCGTGAAACGTGGTTGCTAAATGCTATCGTAACCGCGACATATGAACTACAAATATTTAAAGGGCTTATTAGAAAAGATCTTAATCTCAATAAATAATATTCATAAACAGCAAAGTTATTAGCATTTGTTTATATCCCAAAATGTCACTCAATTTATGGAAATATTGTACTGGCTATTGATTATGACTCAATAAATGGCGATCAAAATGGAAAAACAACTGCGCATAGTACTTTCTAGTAGAAAATGTTATGAATGATTGATTCAATGATGAATTTACCAATTATGTAAAATAATCGTGGACAATTTTTAAATTCCGTTTTTTTTTTACTTTTTTACTACACAAATATGATCAGTAATGGGTACGGTTAGAGCCCCATTTTTTTTTTGTACTAATTAAAAAATAGGGGTGTATAATTCTACTAGGTTTGCTAGGTTTAATTCCACTGTTGAGCAAAGGCCTTTGCCCACGACTTTAAGATCGGTCGACCCAATTTTAATAGGGACATTTTATAGGTAATTTGCTTGATTACTGCTCGTTATTCCACGATCCTCTAAAACAACATAGTGTAGGTAGATACCTAGATGTTCATAGACACAGCTCGAAGGCTTTTGAGCCTACAGCTCGAAGGCTTTTGAGCCTCTTGTGTACCTAGCTATCGATATCGATGGGAATCCTTTAAAGGACACTCTCCATTAACTAACTAGCTAGGCAGAACTTGTATATACTGACCTGTAGGTCTAGTGGTTAGTGGCCCTGACTGCCATGCTGGAGGTTGTGGGTTCGATTCCCACCTAGGACAAATGTTTGTGTGATGAGCATGATCATTTGCTCTGTGTCTGGGTGTAATTTATCTGTAATATGTATATATAGGTATATATATCGGCCTTATAATGTTCCCACTGTTGGGACTAAGGCCTCCTCTCTAGGAGAGGGAATGGGGCCGTAATCCACCACGCGGTCCCAGTGCGGGTTGGTGGATAACATGTCTACGAATTTTTGGTTCTAGGACTTGCCGGTTTCCTCACGACGTTTTCCTTCACCGTTTTGAGAGCAGTGGTGATGAAATAAATTACACAAAGTAATGCGCCTGGCTGGGTTTGAACCTGCGACCTACAACTCGTAAGTCGGGGCCGTTACCACTCGGCCACCACTGCTCCATAATATGTATGTATTTAGAAATATATAAGTATGTACTTATCAGTTGTCTAGTACTCATAACACAAGCTCTGCATAGCATGGGACTAGACGGTGTTGTGTGATAGTTGTAGAATATTATTATTATTATACTGTAGAGTAGAGAATATCTTTATGAACTTTTTAGATGGTTTAGGAGTTTTTTTGCTGTCTCCGATACCCACTATACGTAACTATTGAACAGCAATTATATGGCTTCGCTTGGGTAAGTAAACGCTGGAGGATGGAAGTAAAAGTCCGAACATTTTATAACAACAGTCGATCATTAGTTATGCTAAGTAAAGTAACTTTACAGGTTGAAAGTTTGAAAAGAGTATTTTCCAAAATTTACCACCTAAGGGGATGAAATGGGGTCCAAATTTTATATGGAGAAACATATCTACTTTTAAGCGGGCAAAGCCAGTGGGAGAAGCTAGCTTAAATAAAAGCTTTTAAAAAGATGATGTCATGAAAATCGGATTCGAAATCAAAGCTGAAACCAAATGACAAAGGTTGGATCATTTAGTGAAAAACCGAGAAAAGAAGATATTTAAGAGGACATCAAAGATAACGAAGATAAAAGTTAAAAGAGCGGCCGTACTTATCTTTTTTTACGAAAAAAAAAAGACTAATGTTTTAACCCTTCGGAAAGGATTTATCTAGACTGAGTAACTGAGATCTAAATATATTTGATCATATATTTGTAATAATTAATCACCACAAGTTCTAGTGTCACTGTGTGTCTCAATTTACTTTTGAATCCATTTACTACATTAGAACTCCGTCATTTATAAAAAAAAACCGGCCAAGTGCGAATCGGACTCGCGCTCTGAAGGACTGTATACAAACTTACCTATGTGAATATTCCCTAATCGAGTCTCGAATTTATTTCCGACTCACTAAAAAGTAATTATTTTGTGATGTACGTTCGAGTAACTACTTTACGGTTTTCGGGTTGTTTCCTTGGGGTTATTCGCACTTCGTCCCATTCGCACTTCGTACCGCGTTCGCAGTTGGTCCCATTCGCAGTTGGTCCCATTCGCAGTTGGTCCCATTCGCAGTTGGTCCCATTCGCACTTGGTCCTATTCGCACTGAGTCCCATTCGCACTTAGTCCCATGCAAGTAGTTTTGCATTTAGTTTTGCATGTAGCATTGCTTCCAACCAAATTTCATCATTCTAGGTCAACGGATCTATATAGGTTTTGATTCCTTCATGAGCGTCAAAATATGCGCCATTTACGGAGCATAAAAGGCCTTAGATTTATTTGCTTCAAGGAGTAGCAAACTTTGATTATTTGATATCAATTTCAGCTTGATACCTCCACGCGGTCCTGGGTGTAAGGTTCTTGAAAGACGGTCTACAAAGTGTTGCTATAAAGGTTCCTTTTTGGCGGATGTACGGAACCCCAAAAATTCTAAGAAACTGGCCAATTGCAAGTTGGACTCGCACACGAAGGGTTCCGTATATACAATACTAATCGAGCAAAAAAAAAAGCTAGACACAATAACGTTCTTTGTATGAGAACCCAATAAAATGTCAACTATCTACCTCTTACGGTTTATGAGGTACAGGCCGCTGACAGACGGAGAGACAGATAGCGGAGGCTCAGTAATAGGGTCCCAATAGCATCCTTCGAGTACGGATTCCTAATCACTGTGCTTAGGCAAATTTTCGATAAGTATTCATATTGGTGCTCCACCGTCGACAACATAATCACTTACTATCAGGACTCCAAGTCTGCTATTTTTATAAATTCGTCATTCCAACAGGACCGTTCTTATTTTGTTAAAAGTTCGTAATCTGATAATTCATAATGATCGATCACTGATCGGCCAATGGTCTCGTACTAAAGTTGTGGTAGAATGACAATATTGAGCTTATTGAAAGCAATGACTGCACAATGACGTTTTAATGGTAGGTCACTGATCAAAGGAACTGTCAAAATTTTAGCAGATTACCGCATACGTCAGATATTCATTTGTCAATATGAACGAAATTACCATTCTATGCCACTTCTTTTAATGGAGTGTCAGTGGTTGACCATTGGAAAGTCATGATGACGCCATTATATTAGTAGATTACCAAAGTTGTCAAAATCAACAATTATGAAATCAATGATAGACCATTCTGACACTATTGTAATAGCAGACTTGAGGCCCAGGTGAGATAGCGGTCAAGCCTATCAATAATTTAAAAAAAAACCAGTACCTATGTCTTTGCGAAACACACCTCATTTATTTGATATCAAACACACTTACGGAACGAGACGAGTCGTCATTAAAGATATATTGAATTCTCCATGACGTGCACATCACCCCATTTAACTCATCGCGATAGCTCTTCATTCCTATCACACTTTCATTGTGATCGCCATCTTCCATGACTTGCGCCAGTCGACATTGAAATGTCGATATAATCTGCCCGTGACAAGAGCTCGATAGAACTCCTCACAATTGTTTGTGCAGGCTTAGCAGCATTGTGAAGGTAACTGGAGCTGGTTATGGCAGGCGTCAGATGATGGGGCGGATGGACTCGTTTCTGCTGTAAAGACTGGGAGAATGGATAGGGATTGTCATGGTGAGCGCCATTGTTTGATCTTTTTATACGACTACGGAATTGAACGGCGCAGCTAAATTGGTACACTACAAGGTACTGTGATATCGAAAGGAGATCGCATGAGTTAGGTTAACGAACTGGCATGTAAAATATACTTTTAAGGATTTGCTGTTCTAAAATAGGTTTAAAAATTGAGTAGAACAAAGAAATGTGTGTGTGAAAAAAACTTTTTCAGTTCGGCCATAACCATTGTAGCGCTATGTGGTGATATCGAATCTTGAAGAAAAGTATAAGTAAAATTTTATAACGTTGCAAGAATTTCATTCAAGTAGAAGATCCCGTACCAGAATTCTACCGTCACAGAGTGCGACAGTACCACCACGATAATACGAGAAACAACTTCAAGAATTGTCTTGTGTCCTAAAAATGTGTCCTAAATAAAAGTTGTGAATAGAGATCAGAATAGGTTTTTTTTAAGGCGTGAAATCATCTTATGACTTCTCACGCCCTAGAGCGGAGTGCGAGGGCGTGTCAGACTTATACTGACTAAATTTACCGAGATTTAAGAAAGAAATTGCAAATATTTATTGTGCTTTGGATACATTTGAACTAAATTAATAAATAGAAGAGCAGGAGGTAAATATACTATACGTATTCCGCTCTCTGGTTGCGTTCTCTGCATGAAATATTAGTGAAAATGTTTCAAACCTATTTTATATTTAGATATAATATATACCTATTTAGATATAATATTCCACAACTTTCACACAACGCCACCTAGTCTCAAACTAAACAGAGCTTGTGCTATGAGTACTACACAACTGATAAACATACGTACATATATATTTCTAAAAACATACATATTATAGATAAATTACACCCAGACACCGAACAAATTATTGTACTCATCACACAAACATTTGTCTTGGGTGGGAATCGAACCCATGACCTCTGGCTTAGCTGTCAGGACCACTAACCGCTGGATCTACAGGCCAGTCTTAGGGCGGAATTCACCAATAAAACTAATCGCGTTTTAACGTTTGGCTCGCATAATCACGTTTAGCCGCTGTCACTAGTGTCACTTGTCTGTATTTTTCTTTTGTTGTATTTTTACAAGTGACACTAGTGACAGCGGCTAAACGCGATTATGCGAGCAAGCGTTAAAACGCGATTAGTTTTATTGGTGAATTCCGCCCTTAATTCAACTTTATCACGTTCATCGCATGAAATATTAGTGAAAATGTTTCATACCGGATTTTCTTTAATATTTAGATAACAAAATATTATTTCAATTCCCAGTCGCCGCCTGCTCTGACTTGTGTCGTGTTCTGTCGGAAATATCGAGACCTGTCATTGACAGCGCGGTCGGGGTTCGATGCTCAGTCTGTGGACTTAATGAAAACTGCGGAAATTGTTCTGGAACCACAGAATGGTTCCGTCGATTTTACCTTGGGCATGTTTAGTGGTTAGAATTTATCTTTTAATGGCTTGGAAAACTTAGGTGAAACTTTATAGTAAGAACGTGTGTGGTTTGAACACAGTATTATTGATTTAGCTTCATGTAGTGGAATACTGAGACTTCTTTTTGCTAGTTGATGAGGAAGAAAAAAATAAGAGCTGGCATTATTTTTACATTTTTAGGGTTCCGTGCTTCAGTCGGCAGAACGGAACCCTCATAGGATCACTTTGTCGTCCGTGAGTTAAGATCCTTTTTCTCAGGAACGCATATCGAGCAGAAATTAATACCAAATGCGGTCTACTACCCCTTGTAGCTGTCAAAATCAAACATCTAAGAGTACGCAATCTAAAGATAACGTCGTTTATGCTCCGTTTGTGGCGCAAATTTTGACACTCGCAGGAAATCAAAACCTATAGGGGACTTCTCGTTGACCAAAAATCACGAAATTTGGCAAAAAGCAATGCCATGTAGCAAAAGTAAAAGAAAATATCCGAAAACAGTAATTTAGTAGTTACATTTACTTTTTTGAATAGAACAGAAAAACTTTTATTCGGGACAGACACAGCACAACGGTTATAAACACAAAGTACAAAATGCGCCGAACGTGCCCGCACCGAAAGGGTGACCACCTCAGCATTTGCTAGGCGTTAGACACCCAGCGCTGGTTTTCAGTTGGAACCCCGCAGTGACGCACGGACTAGGGTAAACATATATAAATCAATATTTATTTAAATTACGTACGAGTATTATTCGTACGTAATTTAAATAAATATTGATATTGTGTACTTATTAGAGTATAATTTTATTGAAATAAAATACATAAATAACTATTTGATAAATGAAATTTGAACCACATTGGATGATAAAAATACCGATTTTGCGATTATAAGCCAAGTTTGTACGGAACTCTCGGGGCGCGTATTCAGCTCGCACTTGACCAGTTTTATTTTTAGTCGCTCAACCAGTTCCTTATTTAAAGTTAAAACTGAAACTTCCCCCACGAATCTACGTAATAATTAATTGAAATCTGAAGTGCCATTGTCAGCTAAATTGGTGTTCATCATCGAGAAATCGGTTGAAGTGGAGAGGCTCTTACACTGATTGAATCAATGGCTATTGAGGTGATACTAGAGGCCCTAACACAAGCTCTTAACGCGACCCATTTTACGACCTAAATTGAACTGTTAAAGGGACGGAGTTATACAACGTGTTTTTTTTTTTAAATCCCATCTCTTTTTTTTTAATGTGGGTAATCATCCAAATGACTTCTCACGCTCTGGGTGGTTCGGGAGGGCGTGTCAGACTTTTACTGACTAAAATCACACCTGTATCCTTCAATTACCCTTGTATCCTTCAATTACCCTTTGCGTTCTAGGACTACGGGTTTCCCTTTCAGAAATCCTCCGCGGTCCTAGCTAGCGGGCATCGGCCCTGCTGGGCCCCTACGGTTTGCTGACATCTCTTGAGGAGCGCGAGGATCACTACGCGCTGTTGACGACTGGGCTCGGTCCGGTTAATTACCGGACAGCCGGACGGCGAGCTACCCAGTGCTCGACGTCCGCAAGCCCGCGTAATCCCATAACTCTGGGGTATGAATGAGACCATATCAAAGAATCAACTTACATACGAATTGTTTTTTAATTATCTTTTATTTTTAACCGACTTCAAAAAGGAGGAGGTTATATGTTCGGTTGAATGTATGTTTCTTTTTTTTTTTTATGTATGTTCACCGATCTCGGTCAATTGTGGACCGATTTTGAAAAATTTTTTTTTGTTTGAATGATTATGCTTCCGAGTTGGTCCCATAGAAATATTGTTATGGTCTGATCATGAACTTCGAAGATATGAAACAGAACTCCTCATAGGATCACAGCAGAACCGTCGTAACAAGTAAAATTGCTTTGTTTATACGTGTAGTCGATGACTAACTGAAAGAAGAGGGGGAATATATCGAACTGATCTGATGATGAAGCCTGAAGTTAGGCACCGGAACTCTGTAATAAATTAATGTAATCTAACCGTGTTTGGGATTATTAGAATTGTCATGAGATGCACTCTGGCTCTAAGGTATTTAAGTTTGGCTGAGGGGTACTTTTTAGTGGTGGTACCATAACTGAAAAGTGTAAAATAAAAATCTTTTTCCAAAAAAATACAACCGACTTCAAAGTAAAAAAAAACACTGAAAAGTGCAAAATAACTTTAATTTCGGAAGTCGGTGCTAAATAACGAAGAGACAAAACTATTATAGAAACACCGACTTCCGAAATTAAAGTTATTTTGCACTTTTCAGTGTTTTTTTTTTACTTTGAAGTCGGTTGTATTTTTTTGGAAAAAGATTTTTATTGTTTTCATTTTCCATACATACATAATAATTCGATAAATTCACGATTATTAATGTAAAACACCCTTACGTGAAATATGACAGCGTAAATATGTAATGTCATTATTTACGCTGTCATATTTTTTTAAAACTCTACTACACTACTGCGAAGTTTGGCAACGTCGCAAAAGTAAAGATTGGTCATACGGGTGACAATTTTTGATCTAAATTAATTAATATTGATGATATCTTCAAAACTATGCATTTTTGGACCACATATTTTAGGACTTTCAGTATTATTTTTCCTTAAAGAATATAAACCTTGAGTTATAGGATATCAAAAAGATCACGTTGTATAGGGTGTAGCCCCATCCCTGACATTTTAAAACAACATGGTAAGAGTTCCCAGGTGACGGGTCTGTCTGGGTTAATGATAGTTGCTACTTGAAACACCAAATACCAACCTAATTATACTATTGGATAAAATTTGTCCTTCCTTACATATTATAAAACTAAATTCCCCACCGCGTCGGTCTGTCTGTTCACGATCAACTCTAAAATATTAAACGGATTTTCATACGGTTTTTACCAATATACAGAGTGATTTGTGAGGAAGGTTTATAAAAAAAACATTAATTCGTATCTCACACAATCGTATAAATTAAAAATACATAATGAAAACAGAACATTATAATCTGTGCGAGGCCAAAAAGGCGCCTAACTCAGTATAAGCTGCGATATTTAAAACGATAAAAAACGCAGCGCCATTGTTTGTTTATTTATGTATACCTACTTATTGAACACCAAGGTAATAAACAATACAATGGGAATCTTAAACTAAAATAACCATACAATTTGCTGCCTTATCGCATTCCACGAACTCTTCCAGGCTACATGGAATGGACAGAGATTGCCTCCTGGACACAACAGAATGTCCAATTTGCAAAGTGTCGAGCGGACGCAAAATGTCCAATTCGCAGAATGTCCAGTTCGCAAAATGTCCAGTTCGCAGAACTAACAGGCCTGACAGGCCTGTCAATCACTCTTTCAGTATAGCTACCTCAAATTGTATAAAACAAAAGCTGCTACTTTATCGTTGAAACTTTACAGACTTTTGCCGTCAGTAAATCCAATTCGAAGTCGAAGCAGAAACTTCGACAGTTCCACCTCAATGTCGAAGTTTCCTTTCGACATTGAAGTGAAAACATTTCGAATTCGGAGATAATAGAGTTTCGTATTTCGTTGGTCAGAGTTCTCGGTTACGAAATATGTAAATTGGGTTTGATATTGATACTTTACGCTCATCCTTGATTATTAACAGATCTTCCTTCCATCTAAAGTTTTGTAAGATATTTTCTGGGTATAGCGCCTACATAATAATATCTATTTCCAGAAAACTTGAATATATTATCCTAGCTTCAACCGCGCGATATTGACTATGTCACTCAGTGTTAAAGTAGCTTTCTATTAGTGAAAGAATTTTTAAAATCGGTTCGGTATTTTTTCAGTTTATTGAATACAAACAAAAAAATAACGATACGAAAATACAAATCTTACGCTCTTTATATGCTGCTTCTTCTCGAATCGATGGTTTTCTCTTCCTTCAAAGTTTATAATATTACTATATTTATAATATTTGTAGAGATAATAATCTTTAAAAATAAATATAATAAGGGCATGGCACAAAACGTTTTTGGGACATATTCATTGTGCATAAAGCCAAGGGGAGGAATCACCTGCCAGAGTTAGTGTTTCCTGATAGTTACAACCTGGGTTTGTTTTTGAGGAGGGAATTTATGAAAGGAGAAAAAGATAAGCACATTACAATCCTTCTTCTGTTACAGAACCCCAACAATAAATTACAATAAAAACACCGATGTTAAAAATTCAATTAAAACATGATAAGAGCGTGGTCAGTGTTCCCGCATCGTTTCAGTTTAATGACCAATCCTACAGCGGCTATCGCCTGCCACGTGATTGCGTTGTAAATTTTGTCTCTTGTTGGCTCAATCAACGATTTTATATTTGAACTCACACAACATGTTTAAAAATGTACATAAAAGACATACATTATGTTACAAACAGTATAGGTAGGTACGTGGTTTTGGAATGTAGAACTTGGAAGCTCCTTGAAGGATGATTTAAGTATGAAGTTATGAGTAGAATAGAATGGAATGGAATAGAATGGAATAGGATGTAATATAATTCATCATTAATTTATTATTATCCATTTACTCATAACTTGATACTTAAATCATCGCGCCCTTTTTTGCGAGGGCCTCAATAACTCTTTCGAATATTCCCGCTCTAGCAGGCATCGGCCCTATTGGGCCCCTTCACTTTTGCTGACACATCACTGATACACAATATCTTCATTATTAAGTATGTATATTATAATTTCAAATAAACACAAAGGAGTTCCTTACAACTCTCTCCATATTGTCAGAGCCAATCATATCGTCTGCATTGTTACCTTCACAAGTCAGTTCTCTTTGAGACGTGATACGTACATTGTTTTGACGTAGTCTTCATGTCGTCTTTGTTTAATGTAAACGAGATTGTGATGTTTTTCAGGAAATCTTGACTATGAACGACATGATTTCTTGGTTGGGCAGAATTGAGTTACTGTTTTTCTTAAGGACAAGACATTGACAGTTCAATATAATAATGCACTCAGGGTACTGTTGGCGCTGCCGTGGGGTTGCAGTGCGTCAGGGATGTTTGCTGAGGCGCGGGTTGATGGCTTTGCCGCCATAATCAGGAAGAGATGCGCCTCCCTACTCGCTCACGTTCGTGGCAGCACCAACATCAACACTATAATGAGTGTTTTTGCAGATAAGTGGGAGTCCCCCATGCTGCAAAGATAGTTGCGGCATCATGATGTAGTATAGTTAAGTAATTGTGTCGTTAATACAGACCTACTAACATTAGTTAAAAAAAAATGTTACTAACAAAACAGGAACCTCGTCCGAAATTAATATTTATTATTATTGATATGGTCTTTGAGTACTGCTAAAGAGCTTCGTGAGCAGAATGCCAAACCAAACTTACATGATCATTATCGACAAGTCAAAAATATACCTATGGGTTGGACATTACTTAAGATCCTATGTCTCCTTTCTGAGGGAGTCCATAGCTATCAAATCGGTCTAGCTCGAGTATAACCAAATTTACATGATCAGTATCGATAAGTCAAAAATGTATGGGTTGGACATGACTTAAGATCCAATGTCCCCGGCAGAGTGAGTCCATGTTGTCACTTGACTAATCTGAAAATTTCGTTTTGTCCTTACGACAATCGCTCTTGTGTATACATTTCTGGAGTCTTTTATAAGTAATGTATCTAATTAGTCATACGAACAAGTAATATAGGGAGATGTCAACAAAACAGTCGCGACCGACGCCTGACAGGACTGTGGATAGTTCACAGGAATTACTGTAATCCTCGCAAAAAAGAGACACTGGGCCTTTCACTTTTGCTGACACATAACAGACACGCCACTTCATATTAATATTATAATTTCAAATAAACACAATGCAGTCAGATCCTTATAACTCTGTCCATGCTGTCAGAGCCAATCATATCGTCTGCATTTTACGCACGCCTCAAAGAGATGTCAGCAAAATTGACGAGGCCAGTCACGGCCGACGCTTGACAGGGCTGCGGATTGTGCAAAGAATTTACCGTAGCCTTCACAAAAAGGGCTGCTGAAGGCACATTATAGGTTTTAGTTTGTACGGAGCTTTTTCATGTGGGAAATCATCCAGTGACTACTGTCGCTATAGGGCGGTGCGGGAGGGCGTGACAGACTTTTACTGACTAAAACCCACTATGTTCTTACGTCCTTTGTTCCAGGACCCCGGGGTTCTCTTTCGCACAACCCATGGCCCCAGTAGACTTCTGTCCCGCTAGGCCAGTACGGTTTTGATGACATCTTCTCAAGGCGCGCGTGGAAGGCTTGTCCGGACGGTTACCAGACGGTCGCCGTCCGCAAACCCAAGCCTCCAGCTCCACTCAGAGCTGGAGAAGTTAGTTTGATGATTTACCTTGTAAAAATTAGCTAACTTTTTTTTCTTTTGTTTATTTTTACCTTTTATATTCAAAGAATAATAATAGCAAAATATACACAAAACCTGCATTTATTAATTAATTTGTAAATCTACGGAAGGGACTGGACCTCACGACACAGGTTATCCTAGTGTGGGGGCCAGAGATATATTGTTTATTTTAGTTTATAAGTCAACTGATGTACCAATTTTTTGTGTATCTTGTACTAACGTTTTAAACAAATAAAGATTATTATTATTATTATTATAAAAAGAGGTATCCAAAGCGCCAATTAAATCTATCAAAGGTTCATCAACCTATTAAATAAGCGAGTAATTTCGCGACGTGTTTAATTTGACCTTATCTCTCAATTGCCACCATATCCGTGACAAGCACAAGTACTTTGAAGCACCAGAAATATGACCGTTTAACTGCGAGATTAATCACGATATACCTGCTAGAAATTCTCGTCAACCTGTCGGATACGTTTCTCGTGTAATTACACCATCTATAGCAGGATATGAAATATTTAGTTAATGACTGATAAGACAAAAAGGCGTGTCTGGTAATCAAGGGTTTTTTCCTCTTCATTTATCAAGTTTCTTTGGTTAATCTGCGGTAATAAAGATGACTAGATGTGCTTTTTTTTATTTGTGTTACCAAAATTATATATTTGGTTTACCCTCGTCCATGCGTTACTGCAGGGTGCCAACTGAAAACCAGCGCTGGGTGTCTGACGCCCAGCAAATGTTGAGGTGGCCGCTCTTTTGTTACGGGCGCTTTTGTATGCTATCCATATGAGCCTTAATTTATTATCTAGTGTTAAATATAAATTTAGGTTATAATGAACCTGTCATATTCGAATTACAACTATAGCATATAGAACAAATAAAAGAAAAAAATACTTACGAAAAAATAAAGGGCCCGACTACTAAAGGGGGCTGCGCGGCGCCCAGCTCGATATGATAAATACAATAAATTGTGGCGGGGTAAGCTCGTGTATTTTTCCGCACTAGTGCGGAAAACAGTAAATTGCTTGCCTAAAAGCGGTAGAGATAGGAGCAGGTTTCCAAGTAAGTGTATTGAAAATGTTTTTTCTTTCTTTCTTTCTATCTTTGCTTGTCAAGAATTGTGCAAAAGGGATTAGCAATTGTGATTGGATTACAGGACCATTATTTGCAATGATCCCTACTTCAAGTAAGGTTCTGCAACTAATAGCTGTATCACAAGTCAGAATAATAATGTTTCTTTATGGAAACAGTTCGGATATGTTAGCTGAAACAATACTAACCACTTCTTCTGAACATTTATTATGCGCATAGCTAAAGTGTGGATCACTTTACTTGATGGATCGAGAGGGACTGTCAGACTTTTACTGTATACACCCCACCTGTGTTCCTTCATTTACCCTTACGTTCTAGGGCCACCACGGTTATTCTTCAGCATTTGTGTACCCTACCACCACCACCACCACCACATCCATCAGTCCTCAATCACGAGTGAATAGGTATTTTTTGAGTGTGCTTGTTCCATCGTAAACCTCATCCATCATTTCCCATTAAAGCAAGATCGAAGTCAATATCTTGAATTAATAAAAGTACTCTTGCCATTTTTTTGAGTATACATGTGAATAGTATCTTGAATATACATGTGGATGGATGGAGAGGGAGAGGGATGCCTAAGAAAAGATGGATGGATTGTATGAAGTGATATGAAAGAGCCGGGTGACCGTACTGAATGGAACAAACAAAACGTTGCGCCGACCCCAAATAAAACGGGACAAGTGCGGAAAGATGCTGCCTTGCCATTTTTTCCGATTCCCTATTTGGAGGCCTCGTGGCCTTCTCCCCACTCTTTAAGTTTTAAGTTTTGTATGTCTTGGCTGGAGGCTTGAATTTATTAAGGTTTGTCCAGTTAAGCAGACGACAAGACAACATCATAGGAAGAGTTACGAGAGGCCACTCGCAAAAAAAATCTAGCCTCTCTTTTCTGTGCACACAACAAAATGAATTAGTGTCCAACATTCACTGTAAAGAGGTTCGTATCTTTTATTTCTTTTCAAATGTGCAGTGCGGAACAAATTGCACTCAGTCAGATACAGGTGCGCCAGCGCCGCAATTTGTGTACACACTGTCGTATCTTTTGATGACTTTTATACAAACATGGGACACAAAAGATGTTGTTATTTTTTAATTAAATTGCTTTTTGAGAGTGTCATGATGGCCCAGTGGTTAAGGCACTTGCTTTGCATGCATGAGGTTGCGCGTTCGAAACCGAGCAAGTACCAATGTGAATTTTTCGATTCATTACTTTTTAGGGTTCCGTACCTCAAAAAGAAAAAACGGAACCCTTATAGGATCACTTTGTTGTCCGTCTGTCTGTCTGTCTTTCTGTCTGTCAAGACCCTTTATCTCGGGAACGCGTGGAGGTATTGAATTGAAATTAAAAGTATGAAATCAAGTCTACGGTCCCTTGAAGCTGTGAAAAAATCACTACAACTACTAAGTTAACAGATACAAAAGATACGGCCGTTTATGTAGCAAAAACCGTATATTTCGACACTCTCAAGGGAATCAAAATTCACAGGGTACTTCCCGTTGACCAAGAATCCTGAAATTTGGCATAAAACAAGGTCATATAGCACAGATACAGGAATAATTCTGAAAACAGTAAATTTGTTGTTACCTACGTCACAAAAAAAGAATAGCGATTCGGAAAAATCTTCGAGAATTGAACTATTTACATAAGCGAGTTTGTACGGAACCCTCAGGGCGCGAGTCTGACTCGCACTTGCCTAGTTTTTCAAGTTAATCTAGGACATTATTGACACCCCGTGCCTCAGAAAAAATGTAAAGCAGTTGGTCCCGGTTCTCATTCGTAGATATTTGACAGTCGTTACAGGTAGTCATATCCATGAGTATCCACCCTTACGTTCTTGACACCTCTACGGTCAGGACTAAGCGTTTCGCTTCATCGTTTATACCGCGCCCATCGAAGGACTGCAACAATTTACTTGGTGCGGTCTTCCCGTTCGATTATAATTTAGGTGTCTTCAAGGCAAGAGTGAAAGTAAATAGGCTTTCAATAAACTAGAGAGCTTCACCATCATCGATTGCATCACTGCTTACCATCAGGTGGGATCGCAGTCAAACACTTGTTTGTCTAAATATAAAAGCGTAATACCACTCACTGATTAATCACGAAATCTCCGAAACTATAACACCTACAAATTTAAAATTTGGCAGGTAGGTTCCTTATAAGGTGTAGACATCCGCTAAGAACGGATTTTACGAAGCTCTACCCCTAAGGGGGTAAAACGGGGGTTGGAAGTTTGTATGGAGAAACCAACTTACGAGCGGGCGAAGCCGCTGGCACGAGCTAGTAGTACCATTATAAAAAAAAGCGCCTGGACTTATGGCGAAAGGCTAAGGAAATATTCTAAGCCTTGGCATT
Source organism: Mythimna impura (assembly GCA_905147345.3). Taxonomy (NCBI): domain Eukaryota; kingdom Metazoa; phylum Arthropoda; class Insecta; order Lepidoptera; family Noctuidae; genus Mythimna; species Mythimna impura. The sequence continues at coordinate 4,848,338 of LR990342.1, read as the reverse complement.
GAAACTGTTTGAAGATTTAGGTATTTCTCTAACTAGCTTTGTCACCTATGTGACGAATGACTTGCGTGTTTAACCCTCATATCATCCCAAGGAATTTCCATCTCTATCCACGCCTACCGCTGAGCAATTAATGCAAAAATCGCGTGTCTTCTATCATAACACTTATCGATCTCCCAGTAATGTGGACGACAGATTCTGTTTAATTGCAAGCGTCTTCAACTAACGGTGTATAATTACTGGTACTGAGCTTTTACAAGTCATTTGAAGATGGTGCAAAGATACTGTTGGTTTCTAGTTTGAATAAAATTAATAGGATTTTTTTAGTTGGGTACGTAAGGCGATGGTGGAGAGTTGAGCTTGACTCTCTTACCAGAGGGCAATGGCCGAAGACAGACATGATTGTGTGTAAAAGGGAGAGGGGAGGCCATCGCCCAGCAGTGGCTCCTAATTAGATTAGGTAACCATCAAATAACATCTCACGCTCTGGGTGGAACGAGTCAAGACAGATTAAAACCCACCCGTTTTTCTTTAGTTGCCGGTTGAGTTCCAGGGTCACAGTGACTCTTTCGAACAATGTCACAACCGCCAATGGACTACAAGAAGCGAGCAGTGAAGATTTGAAGCGGGTGGCGGTCACCGTCGTCAACCGTGTGCGGCAAGTTAATATAAAATGTATGAAAACTACATAAAATATACCGATGGCGGCGTTTTGTGGTTGTGGCTGGTGGTCTGTGTGTGTGGCGATCTTTAACTGTTAACTAAATGTGCAAGTAACTATTATACCAACATAATTACGAAATTACTTTAGTTTTTTTGCTTACGATACTCTTAATCATTCCCGATGGTTGCTGTCTGACTGGTTTATTAAGCTAGTCGCTCGGAGACGTCAGACGGGGTCGCGGCAGTATTTTACATTGAACGACTTCCCATCTGATCTTCACAAACCAGTAATTGGGTAACACTGGTGTCAGATTTCCCAGCTTCTAACAGCCGGGACCAACGGTTTACCGTGCTTCGCGCGGCGCGAAATAATTTCAGAATGTTAAAATGGTCACCCATCCATAAACCGACCTGGAAACCGTTGCTTAATCTAGACGATCGACCCGTGCGACACGAATTCAAAGCAAGAACAAGAGATAATATTAAAATGAACTGGCTATTATCTTAATTATCCCAGTCTTTTACCAAGAAACTCCTTGTCTGTTACTTCCTGGCCTCCTTTAAAGAAAGATAAAGGAAAATATCCAACCTCTTTGATAGCGCCATTGAAGACGACTCTTAAGGTTACACTAGTCGGCGGCTCGAACTCGTTGAAGGGCGACCTTAAAATGTATGCTATCTCATACAAGATCACGTGCGACAGTTAGAAATACTTTGATGACCAATAAGAACTTAAAACACATACTCCCTTAACATATACAATGCTTTCTATCGAAAAGTGCGCGTAAATTTTTATAAACAGAATTTTGAGAGTCTAGATATCATGAAAAACCCGTCGCATTTATAGGTTAATAAATAATTTAATTGATTTTTTTAATAAATATCCCTGTATGGAAAACCTTTTTGCCATATTCATACCTACCCCATAAGTTATTTGGCCTGTTGGTCTAGTGGTTGGTGGCCCTGACTGCTATGCCGGAGGTCGTGGGTTCGATTCCCACCCAGGACAAATGTTCTTGAGTGTGAAATGAGTACGATGATTTGTGCTGAGTTTGGGTGTAATTTATCTATAATATGTATGTATTCAGGCGTTGTGTGATAGTTAAAAATGCGCAAATTAGTATCAAAATATGGAAGTTTTAACACATATAACTTCAGTTTTTTTTTTCTGTTTTTCTTCCATATTAAATAATTACAAACGAAAACAATCGACAACATTTTTTGTTTTGAATTTTCACCGTCAAACAATGAAGTTATTGTCATACTACGTTTATATGAAAGAATGACCAACTAGGGCACCCTTAAGTATTGAGCGCTTCACGGTCTCGGCGAATGAATATCTTGCCTTCTTAATCGCGGAAAGCGAGTTTCTTTATTGCTTATTATACATTTTAAATGTTTTAAAAGGTATTTTATCCAGGTTTTCTCAAAGCCTATTAAGTTTTATTTGTGTTAAAATGAAATACGGTCGTTAATTGTTACTATGTTTTTACGATTACAGATAACTCTTTTTGATCATACTTCAATAGACTTAAAGGATAGTTGGAAATATAAACGAGAATTTCTATTACTTCAGCAAACGAATAACGGTTATTTATAATAATATAATATAATGAGTATTTATTTCACAAAAACACAGCACTTTGCACTGTATACATTTTTGAAAATAATATTTACATTATAATGCAATAGTAGACTCTACCTTTTAAACTAGGACTAGCCTGTATCTTAAAAGATAGGGTTCAGCCAGATGGATTATGTTAATATTAACAATCAAAAACAAGTGACAACTCAAAATCATTTTATTTCCCATATAGATGAGCAGTCATAAAACGTCAAAAGCTAGAGCATGGTTCCAATTGGTCGTTTCGTATAAAAAATAGACTTCACAATATTTTCATAGGTATGAAAGGACAGTGTAGACCGGTCAAAATTGTACCCAAAGGCACAATAAAACACGATGTGTAATTCAATATTCTAGTTGAAAATTCAGCCAGCTCTGGTCACAGTAAAACCCGATCCACAACACTTGAAAAGGTTTAAAACGGACAAAATAAATTCCGCATTTTCCATTTTAAATTCAACACCGTAAGTCCCACTCAAAAAAGTAAATTGTGGCCACATTAGCGGCTACACGTCGACCCATTCATCGCGCTCCATTTCAGAATATAAGAGCCTCCTTATATACTATTTACGTACATTCTAAAGTTACACGTAAATAAAGCTTTTAGTACCGAAACACACTTTTAGGTCGTAAGGGGCCATTCATTTATTACGTAAGACGATTTTTACTAGTTTTTGACCCCTCCCCCTAAATAAGAAAAACTAAGAATAGATCGACCCTTCCCTCCGTTTAATATTTATTACGTAAGAATCTAAAGGATAAATGAATATTTATGTTATGTAGGGTTTTTTTTCGGGGGGAAAATCATCCAATATTAATAATAATAATAACGTTTATTTCGGATAAATATCCATATTTAGTTAGTAGTCCAAATTGCTTAAAACCTATGTTAGTAAGATGGTACTTACTATAGATACCTAGATGGTACACAATCAAATCACATCCAATGACATCCCCCGCTCTTGGGAGGAGCGCGAGATAGTGTCAGACTTTTACTGACTAAAAAACTCGCTCCTGTTCCTTCTTTGCCTTCATTCTAGGGCCCCGGGGTTGTCTTTCGCATCACCCATGGCCCCAGTAGGATTGATGTTTATTTTTAAAAGTAACAATTTTTAGGAACGTTAAACGTTCGCGGCACGGCCGGGCACGTCGCCATTGAAATAGTTTATCTATACGCATTTGAGCGCACATATTCAAAATTTTAACTTAGCGATTTTTTGTGATCTTACGTAAGAGCTATCAAGACACCCTCCCAACACCTTGTAAGAAAAAACTAAGCCATGGTCGGGAGGGGCCCAACCCAAATCGTCTTGCGTAATAAATGGATGGCCCCTTAAGGTAACTTCTGTTTTCAGTTTAGACATATTCAATTTTTGCCAGAAAGATCCTACATTTTAGACCTCTTAGCTAAAAATTAAGTTGGTAAAATAAATAAAGACTTTCTTCAGACGTCACTTGAACTGAAATAGTCCTGAAAGACAGTGTGGCTGAAAATAGAGTCGTTTGAGAGTCCCACGCGCATTCAGTTGTAATGGGTTACTGGCCTTTGAGGGATTTTTGATTCTGTAGGTGCTTTTAGAGCATGCAATAACAATAGAAGCTTGTTGAGTTTCAAAAATAAAAGATTTGAGAGAAGATGACGATTTTATCCCTGATCTTTTTGTCACTAAAATAAACGTAACTCCTTGATAGGGATGCGGAATTTCGTCGTCGTCGGCGCGTAGTGTTCCACGTGCGCCTCAAAGAGATGTCAGCAAAACCGTAGGGGCTCAGTAGAGCTGATGCCCGCTAGAGCCACGAGGGAATTTTTGAAAAGGAAACCTGTGGTAACTAAAGGAACATAGGTAGGTCAGTAAAAGTTCGACACGCCCTCCTGCTCATAGAGCGGGAGAAGTCATTAGATGAAAAAAAAGGAGATTCGAGAATATTCTAAAGAGTCATCATGGCCCTGGAAAGCAAAAGAGCAACTGAAGGAACACAGATGGTAAAAACCCACCTGTGAAAGTCTGACGTTCTCTCGCTCCGCCCCGAGCGGGAGAATTTATTTGGTGACGTCCAATCCAACACAAAAAAATAGCTACGTAAAATTTTCTTCTTCGGCATTACATGACATTACACTAGTCCTTCATCTAACACTAAACATCTATTTATGATTTATCACTTTGTATACAGTAATATATGCATAATTATATACTTATGCTTTTGCCTTGTGCGATAAGACCGCCCATTGTACACTTATTTTTAATTATGTTTGTCCTGTATTTTTGTTTATGTGGTGTACAATAAAGAATATAATAAATAAATAATAAATAAATATATATTTATTTATTTAATTCCCTTATAAAAAACTGATTTTCATCCGTAACTACACTCTAAGGTTCAGTTGAAAACCAGCGTCAGGCAATTGCTACGTAGTTGTCTGGCATTATGCTGAACTGGACCTATTTGGCGTAGCCGTGAGACATTTTGTTATCGTTAATTTTATTTCTACTTATTTTTATATTTTTTATAATTAATTTTAGTTTTTAAATCAATTATTTCTTGATTAATGAATCATGGTGTACCAAATAAACATATCTTTTTCTTTCCTTTCCACGGTGGATTGGTGAAAAAATTAGAGAGGACCTATCCTCTATCCTATTTTCCATCTATATTTCAACGACATCTCATATTAAACTTCTTATAATCCCATCATCATTCCGATCACGTCATCCCAAAACTATATCTCGTAGAGATCCTTCCTTACATCCTATGTACTCCTAATAGGCCCCATTCATACAGCTTCTAAGTAACTCCCGAATTGATCAGGGGATCAATTTGTATGATTGGGTCGTTCAGTTTAGGGCTGTACCGGTTCCTCGCTTCTGCAAGTATGCAAGATATCGTACCTCCGTATCTGCGAGTTTTTAACGGAGGTTTTTAGTATTTCAGGGTAGGTACCCCTCGAAATTCTATCGGGAATAGCACATACTTTTTTTTTTTCATGAAAACGTCATTCAATAGGGATAGCTGCAATAATGTAAATAAATATGCGTTAAATAAGTATGCGTCGCAAACTGACATGAATCTGCAAAATATAAAACCTTTTTAAACCTTTTAACCTTTTTTTTATAAAAAAAAATTAGTGTGGCACTCGGGGACTGCCGCGGTAAAGCTATTGCATAGCATTTTGTATCAACTTATGCAATTATAATTATTTATTTATTTTATTTATGCAGTATTTCTTTTTCTTTGATATTAATTCAAGTTACACTTTTTGAGCGTGGTGACCGATAAGAAAACAATTTTTTTTCTTTCTTGTTTACTTCATAAATTGCTACAAGTATGTTCAGTTGTTATCATAGAACATTACTATAATCTATTATAATACAAAAAGACTATTTTGTTTGACCGAGATTTGAACTCGAGGCACGATGATAACATAGGTAGAACGCTGTACCAATGCGCCACACAGGTCGTTAACGACTTTTCTAAAATAGGTGTTCGGTCTCTGTCGGCCTCCAAGCCACACCTCCGTGCCCGTCGGAGTGGGGAGCGTGAGGTATATTTTTCGTTACGGAATTTCTGGATTCGGTCCCCGCGCTCAAGGCCCGCGATAGAAGCTATGCAATAGCTTAAAAACTTCAGAAAATTTTAATTTCACGGGCTACCCTTTTTTATTTAGGCGAGTAATCGTTCAATGACTTCTCCCACTCTAGGGCGGTGCGATAGGGCGTGTCAGACTTTTACTGATTAAAACCCTCTCCTATGTTCCTTCTTTGCCTTGCGTTCCTGGACCCGGCTGTTCCCTTTCAGACTACCCGTCGCTCCAGTAGGCTTCGGCCCTGCTGGGCCCCTACGACTTTGCTGACATCTGTTTGAGGCGCGCGTGAAACACTACGCTCAAACAAACACTAGCTTGGTCCGTATAACGACCAGACCGGACGGCCGGACGGCGAGCTACCCATTGCTCGTCGTCCGCAAGCCTGGTCCGTATAACGACCAGACCGGACGGCCGGACGGCGAGCTACCCATTGCTCGTCGTCCGCAAGCCTACGCCTACGGTGGTTGGAAATCGGAGTCGGGATCCCGCCGGCTGAGGCGTGAGGAAGTCCGTTCCCTCACGCGTGCGGCCCCCTCCTTCGCTAGCATTACTGTTTCGCAGGAGGCGACCGCTTGCCATTCCTCCTCGCTCCGGACCATGGCCTGTACCAGGACCATGGAGAATTCATAAATTTGAATTGTCTGGAACCCTAGAAGGTGTTTGTCACAGCAAAGGCATAAAATTGTTTCTACAATCGTTAACGCTAGTAGAAAATTTCAAATGTATGGGAATGATGTCATCTCAACGTTAAGTCACGTGATCAGAACAAAGCAATTGGAGGCGTAACCGACTGTAGAAAGAGATTCGAAACGAAACGGTCGTAACTTGGCTAGCCCAGCCCGCTAGCCAAGTTACAACCGTGTCGTTTCGTTTCTTTTTTCGTTGATCGCCTCGAGTTGACAACGCCTCCTATTCCTTTGTTCTGACCACGTGACAGCTTTGTCATGAAGTCAGCGTTGTGATGATGATTTGCAACTGATATTTTTACTACCTATACGGCAATTATTTTCTTGTTGTTATAACTTTTTGTTTTTCGTCTTTTGAAGTAGAAGTCATTCATGGCCTGTGTTACATCCTTATTTCAGTTTACGCTCCGACGGTATAAGAGTGATCAATATCTTCCCAAAATGTTTGTACTGTAACGTTTGTTTAGTAGATCGTAATTTAGGAGTATTTTCGTCTTTTATTTGGGTTCGTATTGTTGAAACGGTATATGAAAATGTCGAGTTATTTCTTTCCGATCTCCATCATTACGATAAAACGAGAACAGTACAAAACAAAATGCAGGAAAGACAACAAGCAATATAGCTTTTTTTACGGAACGCTTATTGGATCACTTTGTTGTCCGTCTGTCAGTCTGTTAAGACCCTTTATCTCGGGAACGTGTGGAGGTATCGACTTGAAATTAAAACCATATACTCAGGTCTGCGGTCCCTTGAAGCTGCGGAAAAATCAAACTTCTAAGTTAACGAAAAAAAAGATACGGCCGTTTATGTCGCAATTTTACTAAATGCGAACTAAAAATTATTTATTTTGTTCGACAGTCTGTTTGTTCATTCCTGCTAATCTCTGAAATGGCTGAACTGATTTTGACGGGACTTCCACTGGTAGATAGCTGATGTTATAAGATGTAACTTGGCTACTTTTATTTTAGAAAAAAAAATAAGGTTCCACGAAAAAAAAACTTCTTGAAATTGTAACCACGGCTTAGTACCCACTGTTTCGAAGTCTCGGATACCATTTAGTTCAGTTAGTATATCGAGACTCAACACTCTTGCAAGATATTATCGGTGACATCTGTCCCCGGCATGCTCTAAGAGATATTCCATGTTCTTCGCAACCATTCCCAAACGTAGAACTTCAAAACCTCAAATTATTGACAATGTACGTGAGTGTACCGCAAAGGATCCTCGAGGCACATCTGTGGTAACAGTGGTAGGTAATCAATATCCCTTTCAGCAGGGGCGTAACTACCGCTGTATCAATGATACGGGGCCCCAAACTACAGGGGCCCCAACATGTGTAAAAATTCGTAACATGTGATCCACAAACTTCAATTCTCTTATTGATGAGAAGTGCATAGTTAATTAATAATCATTAAATCATAGGATGTTTCATTTTTATAGCTCGCTCCGTACGTTCTAGCATTCTCTACATAAGATCACAACAAAATCTTAATCTCTCTTCTATTCCAGAATACTCCAATAAACGAGGTCTTACATGACATAGACGAAATCTATCCAGTTAGTCTGGTCATATCTTTCGAGGCCTATCGTGGCTCTGTCTCATGTCTCTGTGCTAGTAGAGCCTACGTTGTTAAAAAAAAACCTCGATAATCTTTGATATAGAAAGGGGACCCCCTTTGGGACTAACTACGCCACTGCCCTTCAGATATGTTAATTCCAGAAATTAGGGTTTATTTGCACGGTTTCTCCATTTGTCAATACGACGGGTGTACCACGAACGCTCGTCAAACGACGACGGTTGTACCGCTGTTGTTGTCTGCTCGAGTACTTAATGAAGATTGAATTCTCTATTGCAGGGGTCTCCAAACTTTGAGGCCTTAGGGCCATAATGATTTTTTAGCATGTCCCAAACGGTTTCAATTTTTCTGTCTTTAACTATATTTCTAGACTAGTTGCAAAGTGCGATGAGCAGCATGTTGCCAACGGCAGCGGTAACTACAGCCAGCGACACAGGGTCGACATTCGAAATTTGAAGATCAGCGGCATCCGTCGCGCGTGTCAAGTGTCACTGTAGGTCGACGGCTGCAGTTACCTCTGCCGCCTCGTGTGTATGAACTCTAAGCAAACATACGCATTTTTTGCAAATCAATGACTATCGTGTATTCTGACACTTAACGATACCGTTGTACTGGTATGTAGTATTTAACAATAAGACATAGGCTGTCGCGGGCCGGATTGATGACACTGGCGGGCCGGATTTGGCCCGCGGGCCGAAAGTTGGAGACCCCTGCTCTATTGTACCAGAGATGTTAAGGGATATGACACGGATATACGAGTATATTAGAGGTATTTTTATAGGTTTATATTGTATACTGGATCCTACCCTCGAATGTGATCTCTCTCTGTCTCTCAAAGGTTTGCTGATAGAAAATTCATTGATGAATTAAGCTCGCCTTTGTACATGAATTGTCAAATCACTGTTTTAATATTAAGTTTTGTGTACAAAAAATAATTAAAGAGAATTATAGAGGAATAATATTATAGTGGTTCCTAATAATAATATGAATACCAGCTACTATTCCTACTCTTTCTCTGTCCATGCAGTAAGGTTGTGGAACCCTCTTCCCCCTAGCATTCGTGATTTGAAAACTATCTCACTCTTTAAGACTCAAGTAAAAGAGCACTATCTTTTCTATCTTGTGTGATATTATATATGTATATATATATATATATATATATATATTATGTATTTATTTTTAGTATAAGGTATTTATAGTTATATATGTATTTATTAGTGTAATTTAAGATTTCACAAACTCTGCTAATTTTCTACACACTATAGTCTGTATTCTCTTCTAATCTCTCCTTTCGCAGGTCTGCTGGAAGAAATTTCTTTTTGAAATAAGCAGTACCTTTGTACATTTTTTTCTTATGTATATTTGTGTGTACATAATAATGTGTGTAAATAAATAAATAATGCTGCAGATCTTACAGAGACAGGCAAACTTGTAATACTTATCGTAATAACCTAAAACATACCCTGCCGGTGTCTGTGTTTCTTGACAGCTACAACCTAGGGGTTGTTAAAATTGAATAGATTCATCTTTGCTTACCATCAGGTAAGCCTATCAATGTAGCACCTATCAATAAAAAAATTATAATCAAATATTCTATTTTAATGTTGTATTTGCCTTTCAAGTTTTACAGCTGCACTTGAATTGTGTTAAATAAAGTAGTCTATAACTTCCCAGCGCCTGCAATGTTGATGATCCTAATAAATAAAAATACATAGGTCACAGTTATAGTAGTTTATTGGTAAGGGATTCTAAAGGTGGGTCCACGCAAGAGGCCCCGAGCTCGAGCGGACCACGAGCCGATCACAAATTCGTATGACGTCGTGCTCGGCTCCTTAGTGTCGGTCCAGGGTCTAGTTCATAATATCGACAGTCGAATCACTACATCGATGGTCGCTTTATCGAAAAAGTTCCATCGACGGGCTTATGTATCGACAGTACCCCAAATCGATGGTACGCTACATCGACAGTACCCATTTTTTATTTTTGATACTTCCTTTAAGATGGGTACTGTCGATGTAGCGTACCATCGATTTAGGGTACTGTTGATAGATTAGCCCGTCGACGGAACGTTTTCGATACAGCGACCATCGATGTAGTGACTGTCGATATTATGAACTAAACCCGTCGGTCCACACTACACGCATTTGAGTTCGGCTCGTGTTCCGCTCGTGCTCGGCTTCTGTAGCATAGACCCACCTTTACAAGTCATATACGTACACATTACATAAACAAAAACGACTTCCACGTTCCACAAACTTTCCTCGACTTCCAGAACTGTTTAGAATACAAGGTTAGCCATTTAAATCTGAAATACAGGTATAGAGAGAGCTATTTTCGCACGATCGATGTCAGTTGTGTGCCAAGATCCAATCGCATATGCATATATTGATTCTGAGCATTTACAATGTCCTTCGTGTATTGGTTATATGTAGTTGTTTTGAAAAGGTTTAGAGCCGGTTTCTGAATTGAGTATTTGGAGTTAAGAATGTGTCAGACTTTACATAAATGCCAAATTTGACATTTAGGCTAATGCAGAGTTTGAGAAATGCTTAACTTCAAATGCTTGAATCAGAAAAAGGGGGTTCATATTTGTAAGTTCGTCAGTGATCGTGTCTCTTTATTCTATCTACTATTGGCTCATACTTATTTAAATAACTCCTAGAGTATTCTGCTTGTAGTCCAGTCAAATTAGGCCAAAAAATAGGGGTAAGGTTACAATAAATCGCAACCAGCTGAAAATTGGTATGATTGTTCAAAACACCATCATAAACGAAATCTAAAAAGTCCTCATCGATCCGACACCAGGAAAAAACACTCGGGGTCAACAAAGGTCACAAAAACAAGTTTTTCGCGATTTTGGGTAAAACGGTAAGTTTGATCTGATAATTATCTACAAAAATGTCTAAATACTTTTTCCTAAGAGCGTTTTAGAGATAATTATAATGATTCAAAAAGTTGAAAGAGGTAATCGTTATAATACGCACACGTTTCCACACCACCTTTGAGGTAGGTAGTGTACTTAGCGCGTTTTTAGGGTTCCGTACCTCAAAAGGAAAGAACGCATAAAAAACAGATGTAATATATCAGTCATATTACTATATATTCAGTCCCGTTAAATGCAGATGAGCTTATCGTAAATCGATCTTCTTGCATCGCTGGGAATTAACAGCCGTTAAAAAGTAAGACTCGCATAAGGTACTCGTAAATGAAACTGTTTGTGTTTGTAAAGGAACACACTAATTAATTTAACACAGATTAATTGTGGTTGATCACTTCAGTAAGTGGGTTTTTTTTTTTTTCGGTGGGAAAATCATCTTATGACATCCCCCGCCCATGGGCGGGGCGGGAGATAGTGTCAGACTTTTACTGACTAAAAACCCACTCCTGTTCCTTCGTTGCCTTTCGTACCAGGGCCGAGTCTTCCTTTCAGAATCAGACCCTTGGCCCCAGTAGGCTTCGACCCTGCTAGGCCCCTACAGTTGCTGACATCTCCTTGAGGCGCGCGTGGAACAGCACGCGCCGTCGACGACTTGGGCTCGGTCCGGACGGTTCCGGACGGTCGGACGGCGAGCCACCCATTGCTCGCCGTCCGCAAGCCTGCGCCTACGATGGCCGGAAATCGGGATCGGAATCCCGGCGGCGATTGGGGCGTGAGGACCGTTGCCTCACGCGATCGGCCGCCTGCCACTCCTCCTTGCTCCGGACCATAGCCTGTACCAAGGCCCGGCGCGAGAGATCGCCGCCGCCGATCGCCCCCACGAGGACACGGCGTTGCTCTGCCCAAGCGGGACACACCTCCACCGTGTCCTCCGGGTGGTCCACACAATGGTGACACCCGGGCGTTTCATCCGCACGAATCCGGTGCAGGAACCTCCCGAACTTACCATGTCCGGTGAGGACCTGCATCATGCGGAAAGTAAGGACACCGTGTTGCCTTTCCAGTCACTAGTAAGTGGGTTGGTACAAAAAAAAAAAACTAGGTTTTTGGGTTGGTACAAAAATGTAGTGGTTCCATTCATTCAGACAGTTACACGAAGAAACAGCCCATGAAGTACCAGAACTAACAAAACCAACATATTAGTTTTTGGCCTAAAATAAAGACGTTTCATTCCTTATGTAAAATCAACGTGTTACCACAACAAACCACAGTATCTGAAGTGTTAGCTCGCGGTGTGCGAGTTCGCGCCAACATGCCCAGTTTCGCACGCGTCCTAGACTAGTAGGTAAATTACACACTCAAAATTAAGGTGTTGGCACATTTGAAACGTTTTAACTTGAGAATGAAGTAAGCCTTCTTTCAAGGTTTACTAAAATATTTCAGGGGCCCTAACTACGAGCTCTCAACGCGATCCCATTGCTCGACCTACACTGAACTGCAATGGAAAAGGCTATACTCAGAGTTTCCTGCGTGATTGAATCAGGAATGAAGATCTCCAAACTTAAGTGGCAGTGGGCTGGCACATTGCTCGCAGCGCAGTTGACCGATGGGGCCGAAAGGTTCTGAAGTGAAGACTGCGTACTGGAAGGCCTCCCACAAGATGGACCGATGATTTGGTGAGGGTCCCGGGAATCCGATGGATGCGAGACGCACAGGACCAATAATTGTAGCGACACCTGGGGGAGGCCTATGTCCTAGCTGTGGACGTCTTTCAGCTGAAATGATGATACTGCACTTAAGGTCCATTTTGATACTGTCTCAGTGTGGTGTAGCGACTCTGGTTTCTGGATGGTGTCTAGTTTGGTAGCTTACGGACACCATGGCGGCGCAACTGGTCGCGCCGCCATGGTGTCCCGGTGAAATATAGCCCTTAGAGGGTCGTAGCACGCGTTGACAGTCAATGGTTTTATTTTATTCACAAAACTAGCTGTACACCACGGTTTCACCGCATCTTTGGTTACTATTCCGCTCTCGTAGGTCGCAGAGTGATGTTAGATAATCTATAGCCGTCCTCAATAAATGAGCTATCCAACACTAACAGACTTTTGCAATTGAAATCAGTAGTTCCTGAGATTAGCACGTTCAACGAAACAAACTATTCAGCTTTATCTAATTCTAATATATAAAATTCTCGTGTCACGGTGTTCGAACTTGAACTCCTCCGAAACGGCTCGACCGATTCTCATGAAATTTTGTGAGCATATTGAGTAGGTCTGAGAATCGGCCAACATCTATTTTTTTTATTTTTTTATTTATATGGCAGAACAACGTTTGCCGGCTCAGCTAGTAATATTATAAAATAGTATAGATTAAAGTATAGACAGAGCAGATTAACGATCATATATAAGCTAAGCTGGCTAATCTTTAATTTAAAAACGCGAGACTAAGTCACAACTTACATCCGTATAAATCGTTAATTGCTAAAGACTAATTAAAATAAAATCTATTTCCTTTGATAACAAAGTAACAATATTACCGGTCTTTAAACACTGTGGACTAAGAGGAAGTCTTAAAAAACTTTCATTATAATATTTTATAGCGATTATTAATTAATCCTTTTCCTTACATGTATATATGAAAAAAAAAAACGTAAATTATAAAACACAATGTAAAGTGTATTAGTATAGCATAGCATATTCAGCCTTTTAATGTTCCCACTGCTGGGACTCTGGCCTCCTCTCTCTAGGAGAGGGAATGGGCCGTAATCCACCACGCGGGCCCAGTGCGGGGTGGTGGATGTCACATGTCTTCGAATTTTTGGTTCTAGGACATGCCGGTTTCCTCACGATGTTTTCCTTAACCGTTTTGAGAGCAGTGGTGATGAAATAAATTACACAAAGTAATGCGCCTGGCTGGGTTTAAAACCGCAACCTACAACTCGTAAGTCGGGGCCGTTACCACTCGGCCACCACTGCTCCATCAAGTGTATTAGTACTCTTTATAAATGTCGCTATTAATACATATACCTAGTATTATTCATCACAGTCAAGGTACAAGGGTGTCCTTGACATTGACGCACAAACGAATACCATGGATCCAGTACATGATTCTGGATCCCCCCCCCCAGTAGTGGAATTTTTCGTCGGTTTCTTCCAATTAAAAAAAAAACTTTATGTTTTTTTTTAATTTAAACTGTTTATATTCGTTACATTTTTATCGAAAAAAAAATGAATGAATTGAAATGAAATTTTGAAAGTATCAAAATTAAAAATGTCATCGGGATTGATTAGAATAACGATTTTATCTACCCTGATGACTTTTTAATTTTTTTTTTTTAATTTCTTTTTATTAAATATATCATCGGGGTTATATAATTCTGTTAAAATAATTCGGTTCAGTCGGCTCATACCGTAATTCACAAACAGAGCCCAAATTTTCATTTGTCAATAGACATTAAACTAGACATATTGTCACTTGTAAAAAATATAATTATTTTTGATATTTGATTGATTAACTCTAGAGAACAATATTTGTGTGTTAATTTGTAATCAACTTTGTATGTACAGTTGACTGGGGACTGAAAATGAAACATGTATCTGTCAAGACGAGACTTGATTAATGAACCTAGTGGGCGACATGTCACTCATTTATTACTAACTGCCACCAGTTCGTTTCGACGGTACGATCGTCCCATTTAGCACCGATGTAAAGGATCTGGGCTTGCGCATCGATAGTACTATGAACTGGCGTACACAAGTGGCTAGTGTTAGTCAGAAGGTTACAGGAACGTTGCGGGCTCTGTTTCGGTTGAAAAATCTGCTACCATCGAGTACGAAGACAATGCTTGTGCAGACCTTGATTTTTCCTATCATCGATTATGGTGACGTGTGCTACTATGACCTGAATGCAGATCTCCTCAACAAGCTTGACCGTCTTCTAAATTACTGCATTCGATTCGTTTACAATCTACGTAAATATGATCATGTTTCAGCGCATCGGTCGCTTCTAAAGTGGTTACCCATACGTCAGCGCAGAGAGCAAAGGGCGCTCACTACATTGTTTTCATTTCTTGATTCTCCTAATTCCCCTAGTTATTTAGCCCCTCACTTTCAATACATTTGCGCCAACCACAATAGAAATCTGCGCTCATCTCATAACCGCCTACTTCAATGTCCCACTCATCGTACTGACTTTCTTCACTGTTCTTTCTTTGTTCAAGCTATTTCTTTGTGGAATGCGCTCCCCCCGGAGATTAGGATGGCAACAAATCGATTAACATTCAAAACCAAAGTTCGCGAGCTAATTCGTAAGAAGTTGGCAGTAGTGTAATCACAGCGTTAATGTTTTCAAATTGTCGATTAGCACTAATTGTTTGACTTTATTAGTGTAGATATATATGTAGATAGTTTATTAATTTGTGTATGTATTGTATAATTGTATAATATTTATGGTTTATTAGTATATATTTTCTTGTACATATTCGCCTTTTCTCTCTCTCTTTTATTGCACCTACCACTATTTATCTCTGCATTACCCTAAGGTTGACTGGTAGAAAATGCCTAAGGCATTAAGTCCGCCGCTGTACGTTTGTGCATTAAGTATTTAATAAATAAATAAATAAATAAATAACTGGCTTCTGTCCGCGGCTCTGTCCGCAAGAAAGTAGAAAATTATTTATTTATTTATTTAATCTAATAGCGTAATTAGAGACACAATAGAAAGACAATGGCGCGTTAACGCCGGCGTTATTGCGGGGATCAACAGCTTAATCATAACCAACTGCTATAACGAAAGGATAACAATAGTATAATAGTATAAGCATAAGCATAATCAGCCTTTTAATGTTCCCACAGCTGGGACTCAGGCCACCTCTCTCTAGGAGAGGGAATGGGCCGTAATCCACCACGCGGGCCCAGTGCGGGTTGGTGAATGTCACATATCTTTGAATTTTTGGTTCTAGGACATGCCGGTTTCCTCACGATGTTTTCCTTCACCGTTTTGAGAGCAGTGGTGATGAAATAAATTACATAAAGTAATGCGCCTGGCTGGGTTTGAACCCAGTATAGTAGTAGGTTCTCGATTCTCAGTAATGCTCGAGAAAAAGATGGCAGCAACTGTGAGGGAACGGACATCCTCTCACGCCCCATCCACCGCGACTCCGACCTTGACTACCAGCCGCGGTAGGCGCGGGGTTGTGAACGACGAGCAATTTGTAGCTCACCGTTTGGCTGTCTGGTAAGGACCGAGCCTGCAACGTCGACGGTGCGTAGTGTTCACACAGGTGGGTCTTAGTCAGTAAAAGTCTGATACACCCTCTCGCTTCATCCTAGAGCATGAGAAGTTATTTGATGATTTCCCACCTAAAAAAAAGGTACACACTGTCGGGACAAAAATATCCTACTCGTGGAAATATAAAGTTTTTTTTTTTTTCAGGACAAGGTGTGACAAGTTTTATCCGTTTAGCCGTTAAAGCGTGAAAGCGTGAAAGGTAACAAATCAGTTTACAAAGAGTTCTGCTTTCGCTTTTAAATATTAGTATGAATTTCGCAACCTTCGTTTCTTACTTTAGTAAACTGTAAACATCTGTCATTCTTTACAGTTTTGTAAACGTAATGGCTTATTTAGTATCAGAACATAGAAGAGAAATGTTTCTTTGTTCAAGCCTTTTTTTAAGGTGTGAAATCATCAACTTTCTCGCTCTGGGTGGAGCGAGAGGTATTGTCAGATTTTTACTGACTAAAAACCCACTCCTCTTCCTTCGTTGCCTTTCGTACCACGGTCGAGTTTTTCTTTCAGAATCAGATCTTTGACCCCAGTAGAGTATGGACCCTTGGGATGATTTTATACTTCCATGTACGCAAATGCGCTAGCAGGAGCCAGTTTATAATATTCCATACTCTTTTCATACATATTACCTACGTTTAAAAAAATGGTGAAGGAGCATTACCTTTCACTTTGATTTTTTCTTCTCCTGGCTCAATTATATATTTAATATTTATTAGTATTTTTTTTTTTTCTTATCTTGTATGTATGTATTTGTGTTAATCTGTCTTATTGTTTTCTTTTGTGTTATTTTTCTGATGTTGTACACCGACAGCCCTAAATTCATCTCCTCTCTTTCAGTCCATCCAAAGGTTGTCTGTAAGAAATTGCCCTGTGCGATAAGACCGCCCATTGTACACTTATTTTTAATTATGTTTGTCCTTATTTTTGTTTATGTGGTGTACAATAAAGAATATAATAAATAAATAAATAAATAAATATTCCTTTCAGCCATTTTCACATAGTGCCTATTGTATTCATGATCCGTCCATGCAACAAGCTCACGTCAATCCGTTAAACCCAACAATATTACCTAGTGTCTGTCGTTAACATCAATATCATCCATCGGTAATAGGTTTAGTCAAAGCGAACGCGTGGGAGTCTCCCCGCGTTAGGGTTACCAGACGGCAGAATTTGTTCTGACATGTTACGTTTTTAGTGGTCGGTCTGGACTCCGAGAATTTTGTTGGAAATTTCGGAATTGTTTTATTATAAGCATAATCAGCCTTTTAAAATGTTCCCATTGCTGGGATTCAGGCCTCCTCTCTCTAGGAGAGGGAATGGGCCACCACGCGGGCCCAGTGCGGGTTGGTGAATGTCAAATGTCTTCGAATTTTTGGTTCTAGCTGCCGGTTTCCTCACGATGTTTTCCTTCACCGTTTTGAGAGCAGTGGTAATGAAATAAGTTACAAAGTAACGCGCCTGGCTAGGTTTGAACCCGCGACTGTGTCCCCACTCTGAGAGCTCGTGACCTCGGAGTCCCGCCTACCTAGTAAGTACCCTACTGAACCCCGTCAATTTTGTTGACATCTCTTTGAGGTGGCTAAAACTCACTCGAGCTCCTTCAGTTGCACTTTGCAGGGTTGCGATGACTCTTTCGAACATTCCCCGGAGCCCACTAGCAGGCCTCGTCATTGGCAACCCTAAGCTTAATGGCCGCCACAGATTGAAACTATCGCTTCTGATAGCTTTGCCGGTAATATTATCAGCTTACAGCTTTGAGCTGGTCTGTCAAATAACTTTATGTATCAATGCTTGGTTATTAAGCGAATAACGGTGAAAAAAAATATCCGTCGGATACTCAATGTGAGTGCGGTGCTCCTGTTCAAAACATGAGCCACATACTAGAATGCCCCAAGTGCCCATACACCTGCACTTTGGAGGATTTTATGAGTGCTACCGATGCTGCTATTAATGTAGCCACCTATTGGGCCCAAACAGTTTGACGAGTTTACCATCAAGAAGAAGGCGGTGAAAGAATGATTATTATTGACATAAATTATAATTATTATTTTTCATTGCTATATTGTCATTTTTTTTAAGCCAACAAGAGAATTTTAACAACGTTAACTGTGTAATGACTGCATGATCATAATCAACCAAGTTCTACCAACGGATTCACCCGCCTGGTAGTAGGTTTCTCCATAAAACTTTAAACCCCCGTTTCATCCTCTTAAAGTTGTCAAAAATTAAAAGTCCTGTTTTGTTATTTGAGAAAAACTCTAGAATGTAACTTGGAACGAAACTGAAAGAAACAACAAAATAATAATTAGGGGTTCTGTGTAGTAGTAGCCATTTTAGTAGTAACTACACAACACCGGACAAGCCGCTAGGTAGACAAAATACAAATGTCATAACGGACCTTTTATTTTTTGACAACTGTATGCACTAAATTTTAGAAAATCCTTTTTCAGTACTCACCTACGTCACAGTATAGATATATGGAACAGTACGGAAACTACCTACAAATGTTCGAAACGGCTCACTCACACAAACATACGCATCGACGAGACTCCTAAGCGGCATTCTAGCTACTGACAGGAACGCGAGAAACGCTTAGGAGTCTCCGATGCGTATGTTTGTGTGAGTGTGCCGTTTCGAATATTTGTATCGAATATTTGTAGGTAGTTTCCGTACTGTTCCATATATCTATACTGTGCCTACGTCGTAGCAGGAAACTCTACGTAAAATTTTACGCTCCTAGTCCCAGTAGTTTCAACTGAGCAGCGCTCCTGATCAGACAACAGCCCAATTATTAGAGTGCCCAAAATGTCCCAGATCTGCACTCTGGACCTAAAAACCGCTACTGACGCCGCTATTAACGTGGCCACTCACTGGGCCCAAAAACTGAGTGAAAAAGAAAACAATCGATTCGAGCATAAGAAACTGTGCGTTGATATGTCAGTTTCTCCTTATTATATGTCGTGGCCAGATCTTAGAAATTGATCAATTCATGATACGGCCAAGTAAAACTGGCCAGATCGTTTTAAACGTAAAAGTTTGATGATATGTCAATCCTCGTTTGACCTAATTTCTTTAGATCTTTTATTATCATAGAAATCCTACATCAATGATATGGCGAAATGAGGATTGACATATCATCAAACGTTAACGTTTAAACGGTCTGGCCAGTTTTAGATGGACACAATCATCATGAAGTAATCAATTCTAAAGCGCCTATTACACCACTCGATATTCAGACAGTCTTAGTCATAAATACTGTCACACAAGAAAAAGAGCAACTTTTGCCAATGTTGTGTAAAGGAATGAAACAGAACGATGAGATAAATAGATAAACATAGACTAAGACTGTGACTAAGTTCACATCGTTCAAAATGATAGAATAAATTGTTATCGTTTCTACAATCTTCAACGCTACATCCTTTGTTATTGTAGAACGACGTTGTACAACGAGCGGCCGACTCAGGCGCGTCAACATGGCTACCAAGTTATCGTTTTCTACAATCGCTGACACCGAGGCTTTACCGAATGGAGAACAGAATTCGACACGAAACGTTTGTAACTTGGCTAGGGAGGCAGGACCGTTACTATTGAGCCATTACTGCTCATTATATAATTTGGTTGTTCAACCCTTATTTTGGATCTGAATACGGATACATTATTCCTATAGGAACAATATTATACCGGTTTTGGATACGGTTACTTAAATCGTGACTGCATAGCATAGTCGGCCTTATAATGTTCCCACTGCTGGGACTCAGGCCTCCTCTGTAGGAGAGGGAATGGGCCGTAATCCACCACGCGGGCCCAGTGCGGGTTGGTGGATGTCACATGTCTTCGAATTTTTCGTTCTAGGACATGCCGGTTTCCTCACGATGTTTTCCTTCACCGTTTTGAGAGCAGTGGTGATGAAATAAATTACACAAAGTAATGCGCCTGGCTGGGTTTGAACCAGCGACCTACAACTCGTAAGTCGGAGCCGTTACCACTCGGCCACCACTGCTCTATCAGAATCGTGACTGATACTAGCGGATAATCCAAAATTTATCCGCTAGTATCAGTCACGGATATTAGAATTTAAAATTATAAAAGTAAAATAAAAATAGCAAGATAATTGGGAATCAAATGAGCTTACCTGTTAAGCGAAGTCTTGATTCTAATTTTATGAGCGCCGAAACTGAAATGCAATTCTATTATTGTTCACATAATGTAGTAATATTCCAACGGTGATTGACTGGTTTCGTAGTTACCTGTATGGCCGCCGGCAACGTATTTCCATAGATGAGTCCTGTTCTTCTTGGTGTTATACTTCTGCCGGTGTTCCTCAGGGTGGCGTCTTATCTCCTTTACTCTTCGCAATTTTCATAAATTCTATTTCCAAAAAACTTCTTTCCTTCTACCACCTCTATGCTGATGATTTGCAAGTTTATAGACAAACTCCCCATACGGATTTGGATGTCGCTATTAACATCATTAACCAAGACTTGGCTTCAATTTGTGAGTGGAGTGAGGCACACGGTTTGAAGGTTAATCCATCGAAGACTCAAGTCATTGTTGTTGGCAGCTCTAGGTTGATGCCCAAAATAAACTGGTCCCAGCTGCCTCAAGTTCTATTCAACGGTACTGCTATTCCAATAAGCGAGAAGGTTAAGAACTTAGGCGTTTGGATAGACAAACATCTTTCTTGGGGTCCCCAATTACAAGAGGTAAGTCGCAAAGTATTTGCTTCTGCCAAGTCCCTGAGACGGTTGCGTAACTTTCTGCCAACTGCCACTAAAATTGCACTTGCTCAGTCCCTCTTACTCCCTATCCTTGACTACGCTGATGTCAGTTATCTCGATCTCACTGAGGCACAACTTGATAAACTTGAGAGACTTCAAAATGTTTGCATACGATTTATATTTGGCTTGCGCAAGTATGATCACATATCCGATTTTCGTACGAAACTCAAGTGGCTTCCAATACGTTTTCGCCGGAACGTACACATCTTGTCTCTGCTCTACAGTGTTCTGTTCAATCCTAAAACCCCCGCATATCTTAAAGAACGTTTCAAGTTCCTTCATGACACACATACTAGATATCTTAGGTCATCGGAAAACTTGGGGCTAGAGATGCCAAGCCATTCCACCAATTTTTATGACAAGTCGTTTACAGTTCAAGCAGTGCGGCTGTGGAATGCTTTGCCCGTGTCGGTAAGGCAAGCTCAAACACTCACGATTTTTAAAAATATGGTTACGGATCACTACCTTTCCTCTTGAATGTCGTCATTACGTACATCATTTCTTTTTGCTTTCATAATTATATATTTAAATATATATTATATTGTTTGTATTATATGAAATTTATTAGTTTATGTATTGTATATATATAAATAGTACACCACGAACTACCTGCGTATCTTTTTTCTCCTTCTCTGTCAAATCCATCCAAAGGTTGTCTGTAAAAAATCGCTTTTAGCGATAAGACCGCCCATTGTGACACCCTATTAATTTTAAGTTCCTAATGTAATTTGTATTTTTGGTGTACAATAAAGAATATATCTATCTATCTATCTATCTATCTAATATTTTCATTACGGGTCAAAGGATTCGCAAGTTTAGATATATATAAAAAAATACAATCAATGTATCCTGGCAACACCATCGCGTCTAGATGTCACTTACTTAAAGACAGCTTGTTCCTTGTCCTATAATCTCTAAAAGATTATAGGACAAGGAACAAGCTGTCTTTTGGACAGACTTGTTACCGCATACTTACATTCACTATTTCCCTGTAAGGATAACTGTGAGTTAGGTAGGTTAATTATTGCAGCTTTGGGGCTATTAACTAGTGGTGGGTGGGTGATTGCATTTCAGTTTCGGCGCTCATAAAATTAGAATCAAGACTTCGCTTAACAGGTAAGCTCGTTTGATTCCCAATTTTACTTCGCGCCGAAACTGAAATGCAATTCTATTATTGTTCACATAATGTAGATGTTTAGAGTTTGCTGCAATAATTAATTGTTACGCTATTGTTAGTACTGGTACTATCAACTCAAGTGCGGTTTCTTTTTATAGTAAGATATGAGTTGATTTCAGTTTTCCTTAAGGTTTTTTTGTCGCTACAGTCATACGTTCTTGCTGGGAGTGTCCCAAGGTGTTGACTAGACTATCCGTTCATTTTTTTTAAAGTATTGTGTGACAAGTATTCTCGTATTGTAAAAATATATTTGATTCATTGATAGGCAACTGATTTAGATGAGAAGCATGTTATCTTCAACAGGGGCAGTTATAATACCACGGTGTGAGACGTGTATTGTAATTAATTGGATTATTCTTAATGAAAGTCACATAGGACTTACTAGCTTATTTTAGAAATATTATATCATTACTCTCAGTATATTTTAGTACTTACTTGGTTATTTGTACATCATCGTTATATGTACCTAGCCAGGGGCGCCGATTATGAGAAATAAACAGTGGGTGCCGAGCACCCCTGAGAATAGACATCAAGAAACAGATGAGTAATCGCCTTTTAGGTTACAGTTACATTATAATATTTCTTGATACTAAAAACTAGTTTCATTTTTATAAAATGATTTCATTTTATATTTTTATCGAACATAATTAGTAATTAGGTACGCAGTATGTAAGTAGGACATTTATTTATTTGTCGGTTGATCAGTGTGCATTTTTCTTCTCACACTTCGCCACTTTTTCGAGTCCATCAAATGAGCATGAGCACCCATGGGGTTTTCTAAAAGCCAGCGCCCCTGTACCTAGCCGTTGATGTCGGCTATATTACAAGGTCATTATTACTAAATGTAATCAGACAAAAAGTTACTTTGGTTTTATAGTACTGCTGTTCCCACTTAACACAAAGACAATTTGTTGAAATCTATTGAAGCAGAATAATCTCATTAGTTGTTTTTATCATACCATAGTGATGTTTTAAATGTCACTGGGGGTAATGTAATTACATTACATGCATCATATAATTAGCCTTGCATTAGGCAATGCAATTAGGTACATGCATTATATATTATCACATTCATCATTTTCGTTTCAAACGATAAGTATCTATTCACATCTAAGTTATATTTGTGTTGACATTGTAGGTGACTGGTATGGAAGTCTAGCTTATCGATTTTATTATTATTATTCCGTTTGTTCATTTAACATAACATATAAATTATATTTTATTATATTAAATTGTTATTATTATTAATATTATTATTATTATTACAATTTTTTTTTTTTTTTTCTCTACTGCATGATACAGCTAGTATACTAACGTTTATTTCAGCATGTATGTGTATACTTGTATATACCTGTATGTATATGCATATGGGTCTATCTAAATATATGTAAATACAATTATTTTATACTTATGAAGACCATTTTATGTCATTTTTTTGTGCCTCCCGAAATGGAAGTTAATGCGATTGTCTTTCTCTGTCATCACAGTAGTATTTTTGTGTCACAGTTTATGTTATATGTAACGAGAAACTTTGTTTCTTGAGGGAGGGGTTTATGTCATGTCGATGGAATGAACTTCCTGCTAGGGACTAGATACCTAGAGAAGTTGTATGGTCACTGACTTTTCACGAGGACCTGTTGCACTAGTTGGTCCCCAGCATACACCCCCCCCCCCTTTTTTGTTTCAATGCAATTTTACTTTTGTATTGGTAAGTTAAGTACTTATAGTTTTGATGATACTAGTAATTCAAATGGGGTAATTCATTGCCTCAATTAAGTAAGTGTATTTTGAACATTCAGTCCCACTTAGCTATTTTAGAGAATAAAGAGGAGATAAGATATGTTTATTCTACCTGGATAAACATGAAATAAATTTAAAAGTATCAGCCAAAGAAAAGACTAGTTTTACTGTAGGTCATGTGTGGACCGGGTTTTAGCTGCACCGTAGACAAAGTTGTCTATTGCATTTCTGACACTGTTTGACAGTGACAACCTAACAAAGTAGAGAGAAGCCATAATTTCACCATATGACTTATAGGATACATATAGGCTTATAGGCATGATATTAAACTGTGTTCAGCAAACCATTCCTGTTCCAAAATTGGTGGGTATGCCATGCATGTTTTGGGAATGTCTGAATGATCTAACATAAAATCTAACATTACATTTCTTTACCAAGTGGTAGATAGTTGTCTACTTTTATGTTAAATTTTTAAGTTCAGGAGTCATGTATACTGCAAAGTAATTTTTCTATTAAGCGCAGTGAGATTTTTTGATTGTCATAGAAGTGAGTCCTTTGTGAAACAAGTTGCTTTGGTGCACACTTTTTGTGTCCCGTGGCATGAGAGCTCTTATGTGCCAAATGCATCAGAAGTAATGTTTCCATGACAAGGCCAGTTGTCTAGTCATGGGAAGCTTGTTCCTAGGTATTCCCTATAATAAGGCAATTTCCCTCCATACAATATTTGCTTTGAACACAGAAAATATTGTCAATATAAGACAATTGCTACTGGAAATGTTATACCAGTGCAGATCAAATTAAATCTGAATCTTGTTATTTCTGTTTTGTTACAACAAAGATTTCTCTGTTTATTCATTTATTAGGAGCACCAACCAGGTAAGTTTTTACAAAAGATTTGAATTTAGGTTTAGTTCTGTGCAATTATGTCAATAGCAGGCGTACACGGTTTGTGTAATTTGACATTCATTTATATTGAATTTTTAGTTTATTGAGTGATTTAGACATTAAGTACGAGTAAGGTAGATACCTCATACCATTTTGTTCTAACAACTATTTACAAATATATCAGCACATATTTCATTATTTAGTTGTTGTATATCATTATAAGTTTATTGCTGACTTACTCCCTTGGGGTGATTATAAGTAAGTAGGGCTGGTGGTTTTGCCCGTCAATATTATTCCCTTCTGCTTTCAACAGTGAGAAGTTACTTCTTCTTAAAATCAATGGTAGCTTCCTCAAACCGCTCAGCCCAGCGGGTGGCCACACCAATTGTGGCATTGGTGTCATACATCAAGTATTCCAAGGTGCTGGTGCACGGGTTCTTCGAGCCTGTGAGGAGTTCCTGTAATTCTGGTATTGAAACTTTAGAACCTTATAATTTTATTCAGGACTGCTGGTATCAGCAGAGGACTTAACCTGCGATTTCCTTAGGTTTTGGTTCCTTAAAAGTTAGCTTACATGCTCTTTGAGCAAGGTTTTTACTATAAGCTTAAATACTGAGGATGTGGAATGATATGCTGTACCTATGAATTTAATCCGTTTAAATTATATCAAGATTTTCCATAGATATTATTACATGGAGTCATATCATAATCAACACTTACTGATATTTGTTGCTATAAGTGAACATATCATTTGTAAATTGTTGATGAAGTATTCATGTCACTTAGTGCTTAGATATATATCATTGTGAACATCTCGTGTTCCATGGTTTGTTTTTGTTTTTATTATTTTGAGTATATTGCAGGTCAGTGTACAACATAACCATAAGGAAATAATAATATTTCTATTGAATAGGTCTTTACTATTTAGCTCAGCAAAAAATAGGTTTGATAATCGGCCACCGTTATGCTCGCACTATAGCAGTATTTTCCACCAGCATTGTAGCCGGTGAGGGTGTCAATAATTCTGCCTTGCCTTCTCCCATGGTTTTGGGTTGGCTTCTAGTCCAACAACTGGACACAGGTGGGTATCTACCGGCAATCCGGCTAGGTACATTGGATTAACTTATGACAGTTTGGAATATCTCGTATTCTTTAGCATTACTTTGGAAAGTTTATAATTTACATATTAGGCAGTATAACTTGCCACCTTATGGTGGTTTGGAATATCTCGTATTCACTAAAGGAGTTTGAATGTTTTGTAGCGATCTACACATAGGTGGTGTACTGTTTTTACACGAATTAATAATACACAGATGGGTAGTATGAACTTGGCCTTCTCGTGACCTTTATAGGCACTGATAAAGTGGAGCACGTCGAACTTAGTCTTTTTGCCATTTTTGTTCTTTGGATTATAAATGAATGGGACTCACCTGCTATAACAGATGCATACCAGATTAGCAACGTAGAGTAACGAAGCCAAGAGTATCGCGTACTAGTCTGGTAGCTTACAATCAGTTGGCGCGTAAAAATTAACGTCGCCAATGGTATCTCGTACCCTGATTGAAGATTGAACAAGGCCTCGACTCGCAAGTCCGAAAAACAGCACTCGCTATGATCACTTAGTGCCTCCGCCATTGCCCGATGAGGATCGCGTCCTCGATGACTGGTTTCAGGGGCCTTTTCAGACTAGCAACGTAGAATAAGCCGCTAAGAGCATCACGTACCAGTCTGGCAGCTTCCAATCAGTTAGCGTGCAAAAACAACTTCGCTAATGGTATCTCGTACCCTGATTGAAGATTGAGCAAGGTTTCGACTTGTAAGTCTGAGATGCAGTACTCGCTATGATCACTTAGTGCTTTGGCTTTTGCTGGATATCGGTTCTTCATCCTGTGTGATTGTAGATTCAAGGCTTAAATTCGACACTGAAATTCGTTATTGCACAATACACTTTATAGGTTATCACTTGAAATTTTGTTATTTTGCTAAAGAAGGAACTATTTCATGTATTATAAATGAATAATAAGATGTATCACTTGGGATTTTGTTAAATTGCTAAAAAAATACTATTCCATGTATCTTAAATGAATAATTAGATAGGATAAAGTTTTTTCCATGCGAAACTTTTACCGCAAAAAAAATAAGTGACATCTAGACGCGATGGTGTTGCCAGGATACATTGATTGTATTTTTTTATATATATCTAAACTTGCGAATCCTTTGACCCGTAATGAAAATATTACTACATTATGTGAACAATAATAGAATTGCATTTCAGTTTCGGCGCGAAGTAAAATTATGACTTTTATTCCTAGTCAAGATATATCGTGTGTTTATCAAACAAAAACGTGTCATTTAGACTCCGCTTTTATCCGAAACTATCCGAAGCTTTTATGCTTCGGATTCGGTTACGGAACTACATAACATCCCTGGTTTAACCTTCCAGAGAAAAAATGAAACCTACACGTAGGTGTAGGTGCGTAGGCACAGAAATTAATTTTAATACGGTAAAAGACGAGCCATTACTTTTAATACTTCTCATACAATCGCAACTATATTGCTTTATGACATAACCGTCTGTCACTTCCAATCAATTTCACACTTTGATATAGAATATTGAACCGTTAAAGTCATAAAATATTTACTACTAGCTTCTGGCCGCGGCTTCGCCCACGGTGAAGAAAATTATCCCAATTGAACATATTCACGAGATATAGTATTAATTCCGGAATATTTAACTAAAATATCATGAAATAATTGTAATATATGCAGTAGGTAATGATGACTAATCAATTTTTATGAAATGATACAATGGAATGATGAATTTTTATTCATTCACATCAATTTATTATTATTTTATGTTTTTACTATGTTTTTATCAATTATTTTATTTGTTGATTATAGCAACATTTCTACAGAATAAAATAATGACTTTGAAAGAACAATTTTTATTATTTAGTTTTTGATTATTTATTTTATTTATCTAATGAATTAATTGAAACAATATTTTACTCAACTAGTTATCTAACTGAAAGATATTATGACTTGTTTTATTTTTATCAATAAATATAATTATAGATCTGTTTATTCTTTTTTCTATTACAGGACATGGCCCACCCTACGTTCAGCCAATAAGGTGTAAAAGCGTAACAAACAAACAGACATTCGCTTTAATAATATTAGAAAGTTAGGACTAGTATGAATTGAACCGTTTAGTCATAAAAGTGTTTACAGGCACTGAGAGTTTCCTACAGAAAATAGAAAGTCATATTCAGTCCAAAGACTACTGGAAATAAACTAACAAAGTAACGTGTAATCGTACTACCGATTGATATATTACTACGAGATTATCAAAACGTTTAGGGAACACATTCATTGTACGTACAGCTAAGGAGTGGAATTCCCTGCCGGTATCTGTTTCCTGATAGCTACAAACTACGGGTCTTTAAGTCAAGAGTGAATAGGTTACTTCTAGGCAAGCGTGCTCCATCGTCGCTAACAGATACCGGCACGAATTTTGAGCGCTCGGCGAAAGGGTAGGGATCGCTTTGCGCATCGTACACATCGGCGAGC
The DNA here is from genome assembly GCA_905147345.3 of Mythimna impura. Taxonomy (NCBI): domain Eukaryota; kingdom Metazoa; phylum Arthropoda; class Insecta; order Lepidoptera; family Noctuidae; genus Mythimna; species Mythimna impura. The sequence goes on along the minus strand of LR990342.1, from coordinate 4,819,894 downwards.
CAATCACTGTACAAGGATTACACTCCCCGCCCCCGCGTCTCACTTCATACCACTAAAGAGATATTTCACTTCTGCGCAAGTGGAAGGCAGCGCTCAAGATCCGTGCCGGTTACTGTACCATCAGTTGAGATAGTGCTGAGCCATCCAATTTTATAAAAAAAAAATATGCTGGCACTTTATAAAGGTCCTATTTTCATCAAAGTCTTATCATTATATTGGTAACGTATCGAGTACGCGAGTAAGGATATTCAGAAAGGCCTTGGCAATGAAGCGAGGTTGCGATTAAGTAATTTAATACTTCACAATTAGCGTTCAGTTAGAATATAAGGCGAAGCTAAGTAATATTAATGTTCGTTTACTCTGCCGCGAGCTTGGGGCGACAAACAAGTATATACCTGCATAGTGCTTCTAAAGAACAGCGTACCTGTGTCACTTACCAAGTATTATGCCTCATTTACCAGTGTAAATGAGCCGACTCAGTAGTCGTTTTTTTTTTTTTGTGTGGCCTGTCGCAGGTCAACCTAGGAGGTTGTCGGCTGCTTAACCGGACTTGCCAGTGGCGGCCTCGATTCAAGAATCAAAGCCTCCAGCCAGGGCTTACTTAACTAAACTTAAAAACTAAGCGACTACACGCTAAGGGCACCCCCTGTGGGGTACGGACCTCGGCTTAGGGCGTCGCTGGGGGGGGGGCAGCAAGGGACGGGCTGGATCGCACAAAGATATTATTATTAATAACGGGGAATTTTAAAACTACGACTCAGCGGCGCGGGCTGACTCGAGCAAGGGACGGGGAGGACGTTGACGGGATTGTCGCGGCGGGCCTCGGCGGCGAGGACGGAAGGACGGCGGTCTGTATTGTTTGCGAACTGTACTGGTTTCCTTACGGCTCTCTTGGAGCAGGGTAATGGGGTCCTCGGGGGTGACGAGAGTATGCCTAGGACGGCGAATCTTGGAGATGCGGGAGGGTTCGTATCGGGCTGCCGATGCGATAAGGGGGTTGCTCAGTAGTCGTCTCCTTCGTGGCGCTTTTATACTAAAGTCGCCGCATTCGGTTTAAGGCGTATAGTCCCTTGAACATCTGGCCGGAGTTAAGCTGCGCCTGGTAAGATCCCAATCCGAGGCCTACCGGAGCTGAGCTGCAACTCTACGTAATTTCTTTACAAACACCTCTTTTTTAAGAAATTACATAGTTATTGTTGGCAAACAATATGGCGATCGACGTTGGTAGTGCATTGGTATTTGTACCTATCTACGCACGCACACACAAACACGCTAGTGACGTAATCAAGATTTATCAAGACTATCAAATACGTAATTTTTTTATCCTAAAATAATTTTTGATAAAAAAAAATTAACTATTTCAAAAATAGCTGAAATCGATTCAATAGCAGATTTTGAACATACAACTTTCAGGGTATTTTTTTTTATTGGGTGGGAAAATCATCTTATGACAAATCGCGCTTTTGGGAGGAGCGGGAGATAGTGTCAGACTTTTACTAACTAAAAACCCACTCCTGTTCCTTCTTTGCCTTCGTCCCAGGGCCCCGGTTTTACTTTCACACTACCCGTGGAACTTTCAGGGTATGCGTATATCTCAAAACATTGCAATTGATCTAGACAAAAATTCACAGACATAGGCAACAACGCTTGCGACAGTACCGTCTCCTGCCTGTTGCAAGAACCATCAGCACATCATTATGCAAATATAGACAGCTGGCAGACAGAAAAACATTGACAAACTTCTACATGCACGCAATAGTGCCATTTCATACCTGTTGAAAGTTCATGAGACAGAGTTCCTGCAGACAGGAGCGACGTAATAATAGGTTTTCATACAAAATGTTTCAATTATTTATATCTGTAGAACAATTCCTATGAAATTATTACAATGCCCTGTCTACGGGAGTCTTTTGGGCGACACGGTTGGCGCAGTGGCCACAAAGACGAATAAACCAAACGTGGCTGCCAAGTAGACACCAAGAAACAATAGAATGTCGATACAAGGCTGAAGGGTTTTTAATTATTCTGGTGGTTTCAAAAACTGCCATTATTAAAACCGATTTTATTCTCAAAGCATCATTTTCACGCCTTATCTTGCTGACCAACCAATCAAACCAACTTACTTGAAAGATGTCAAAATTCTGAACAAAAACATGATCAATGACCATGCCATCAAAAGCCTGCTGCAGACATAGTAATTGAATAACTATTGTGTACCTTACAGCTATTGAAATAATTTCATTTCTTTCTTTATTTTCTTCAGGTTGAACGACCAGTCATTCATTTATCATCTGGTTGAAATTCAGCTTAGTCTCGGCCAGGGTGATGAGCTGAAGCGGACGCGTTGTGTTAAACTTATGTAATCGCTGTTTGCGTCAATACTGTGGTGAGTACGGCGAGCGGCTAGCACAAAATGACAGAGGTTAATCAAGCAAGCGATAGTCCATTGTTTTACCCTGAGCATTTGAGGAACACGTCTATATTTAGTATTCAACTCAAAGATCAACTTAATACGTAACAAAAACAACAAGATAATGTTAAAAATTCATTTTAAAAATAAGCTTTTGAATTTTTAAAAGCAATTTCTTTTTTTTCGTATTCTTCCAAATAAAACCTTTTAATTGATACCCCCATTTCATGGAGGTAAACAAAAAAAAAACAGTCCACCATCTTCAGATATACGCCATATTGGATTTGGAATAATAATAATAATAATAATAAAATTTTATTGATTGTTTACAAGGACCAGATTACACAAATGGATACAATAGGCACATATATGAGTAAAACAAGAATCTAGTAAGCGGGTGAAGCACTGTACTCCTAAATAGGCTACAAAGCAACCTGAGCTTAGGAGAGACAGGACCGATCCCGATTATACAATATAAATATGGAGGTCTTATATGGCGCAAGACGTGGTACATTTTATAATTAGGTACATAATCCCAGTAACAATATCATGCATGCAGAAAAATAAAGAGAAATGAAAGACGAAAGACGAATCAGTAAATTTCTTGTGTGGGTGTGTGTGTAGTATATTTATGTGTGTGTATGTGAATGTGTTATATGTGTGTCTAATTAATGGGTCGAGTGTGTGTAAAAAAGGTGTGTGCGTGTGTGTGGCGCGAGTGTGCGTGTGTGTGTCACGGAAGAAAAGATTCTGTTTCCTCGTACGTTTTGTCTAATAGAAAAGAGCGGACTGCTGACTTACATTCATGGTAAGGTAAAGAGTATATGGGAATATTTGCATTAATTTTGTTGTACAAGAAGGGACCAAGGTAAAAGAAAATTTTTTTGTAAAAGAGTAACGGGTCTGTGGAAGGGTACAAATTAAATCTTTACGACGCTTGTTAAGTGTAACAAAGGAAGTGAAATGATGTTGAAGCAAGATCGCTTGGAACATAAACAGCTGTCGTACGTTCAAAACATTGCAATCCTTATATAACTGAGTGGTGGGAAATAATATTGGTCGAAAAGTTGCAACCTTTAATATTGCTCTGTGAGCAATCTCTAAAGGAAGCAATGTGGTTTTGGAGGCCCCACCCCAGCAAGAAATTCCGTAAGATATAACTGGTTGACAAAGTGCGTAGTAGACAGTGCGGATAATAAATTGGTTAGCTACAAGTCTAAGTGTTTTAAAAATGTATATCAACTTACGCAATCTGCTCGTTAATGCTTCCACATGGGGTTTAAAGTTTAGAGTACTGTCTAAAATTATGCCCAAGTATCTAATATTATTTACCGACTCTATTTGAGCGCAGTTACAATTTTGCCTAATTTGTGTGCGACATGTGTGAGCTTTGAGCGTTATACAATTTTTTGGCTGGGACGTTGAGCTAATAGAAAATGTAACAAATTTAGTTTTGCTTGTATTTAGTGTTAGGGTGTGAGCAGTAAGCCAGTCAAGAGTGGAGTTAAGACCCTTTTGTGCTACAAGTTGAAGTTCTGACCAGGAGTCTGCGTAAAAAGTTATAGCAGTGTCGTCGGCATAAGTAACAATATTGGAATTTTGAATTTTGAAATTGCAAAGTTCGTTGATAAAAACAAGAAATAATGTAGGCCCAAGAATACTCCCTTGTGGCACCCCATACTCAATAGCAAGCTCGTCACTTACGTGGTTCCCTATTTTAACCACTTGTGTTCGACCTGTGAGGTAACTTTTGAAAAATGTTAGTTGTGAGCCTCTGACACCTATATTTTCGAGTTTTTGTAAAAGGGTTTTGGTGGGAACGGTGTCAAACGCTTTCGCGAGATCTAAAAACACAGTTAGTACTTTTTTATTGTTATTAAGATTAGAAACAATAAAAGTAGTCAATTCGTGAATGGCATCTGAGGTGGACTTTTTTATGCGGAAACCAAATTGTTGTGGTGAAATAAGATTAAAGTGCTCTAAATAGTCTCTCAGTCTCTTATTAATGATGCGTTCCATTACTTTAGAAAGAGCACTCAGCACTGCAATTGGTCGATAGTTGTTAACTACGCTCCCATCGCCACCCTTGAAGATGGGATGAATAATAGCTCTTTTGAAAGAAGTGGGAAAGACGGAGGTCTGAAATGAGAGATTAAAAATATGAGATAAAATAGGTGCCAGAGTAGCTGAGTACCTTTTCAGGATGGTAGATGAGATCCCATCCCAGCCAGTCGCTGCGGTAGATCTTAAACTATTAATAGTTTTCAGGATCTCGTCACTGTCAGTTTCTTCGAGGACAAAAGAAGACAAGCTGATATGAGACTGTGTCGAGGTCGTTTGTGTTTGATGTACAGAAGTTTTAATAATTTTATCCGCGAGCTCTTTACCGATGTTGACAAAAAAATCATTAACTTTGTTACAGGAAACAGTATGTGAGTGTGAATGAAGTAATTGAGTAGATGAATGCTTTGCTTTATTAGTGTAAGTTATGTTTTTTATTACGGTCCAGAGTGCCTTAGTATTTTTACCTGCATTCTTTAGTTGTTCGCTGTCATATTGCCTTTTAGCTTTTTTTAGAAGTTTAGTGCAGAAATTTCTGTAGCGTTTATAGGTAACAATGAGAACTTCGTTGTTTGGTGACAATTTAAGCCTTTTGTGCAGAGCATCTCTGTTGCGGATACATCTCAACAAACCTGCAGTTATCCAAGGTTTGAGTATCCTTTTCTTCGCTGGCTGTTTCGACGTCATTGAGTTCTCAGATATAGCTTTAGATATTATATTTACTAGATTATCAGTGGCAGCGTTTACATCCTTTATAGACAGAATAGGCTTGAAATCCAGCTGCTCGAATGATTTGTCTAGGCTTTCAAAATTAATTTTGGTTACGGTGTAAATCTCATTTGAGCGCGTTTTTTTAGTTTTGATGCATGCTAAGGAGGAGTAGTGGTCTGTTATGGTGGATTTGAAAACGAAAGTGATTGCGGGACGGTTTGTTCGCACAAAAGTGTGGTCGAGGCAGTTGTTACCTCTTGTAGGTAGAGTGTGTGCAGGGAGAAAGCCATGGAATGCAAGACAATTCAAGTAGTTTTGGGAGCAAGTATCCAAAGGTGACCCAATGTCAATATTAATGTCGCCAGTGAGAACAACAGATTTAAATTCACGTAGTGTTGGAATTATGTCATTTAGCGCACGCAAAAAGCTGTCTATATTATCAGTAGATGGTGAGCGGTAAACGCAAAGAAGTGCTATATCGTTTTGAGTCTTGATGATCATCCCAGACGCTGAGTTACCAAAGTCTGGTTCTTCTACCGTGGGGTTAAGAAACGATTTCGTATAGACAATTACACCGTCACTCTGGTTAATATGTTTAGTGGTTTTGTGACTGGTGTAACCGTCTATTTCAGGAATTAGTTGATTTCTCAGGCAGGGTAACCAGCATTCTGTTAGGATCAAGACTTCACAGTCAAAAGAAAAGAGATTTAGAAATGCTTGCAAGCTTAAAAAGTTACAATTAATAGACCTAATGTTTTGACAAAACGTTTTTAAATAGTCGTTAGGGTTGCCTAACAGTTGATTTGCTTGTGATGGTGTGCAGGTATGTGCTTCAGAAACAGAAGTTTCATCCACATTGTTCAAAAATGTTAAGACGTTATCAGTCATGGTGTTTGGTTTTTGTTAAGGTTAAACAGTTGACTAATGCAATGACCGGGTTTTGGATGAAAGGCCTGGATATTAAAGCGCGGATTGAAAGCTCGTATGAGATATGATTTGAAAGAAAAGTAGGCGTGTTGTGTGTATTTTGGACTGACATATTATGTAGTATGTATTGTGTGTGAATGTGTCTAGAATGTGTGTTAAACATGCATAATTGTAATGAAAATGCTGTGTGTTTATATAGTGTGTGTGAAGAATGGATGCTTTGATCAATATAGGTAGTGGTTATAATAATAATACCAGAAAAAACATAACAACAATAAAAAACTAAAAATAGTAAACTCTGATTCAGCAAAACTAGTCATATAACTTTAGGTATAGATAAGCTGTTTAGTTGTTGTTCGCTTCTAATAACAATGGATGGGCTCTCGGGGTTTTTCTTCAACAGGATGCGACCATCTGAGGTCCAGCAATACGAGTACTCGTTGGCTTTCGCGTAGGTACGGGCCAGATAGAAAAGTCGCTTTGAATACGCAGTTAGTTGCTCTGCAACGTAGATTGGCGTTGTTGGTTTTTCGTAACCCAAGTGAGAGGAGTTTATTTTATTGTTAGGATTACGCCTGTTATATTCCTTAACTGCGGCTAAAAACTCGCTCTTTAAGAGGGTGTTCATAAATTCAACCGTCAGCGATGAAGTCGTGCTATCTTTTTTTGAAGGTTGCCGCAGTACGTCGCGTATGTCGGAGGATTGCAAATTCATTTCAATGTAATTTGATAACTTTAGAAGTGAGGTATATAGCATCTTTTTGGTTTCTTTGGACTGTTTTGGGATATTGCGAAGCTCGACACATGTTTTAACAATGCTGCGGTCAAGCGACTCCACTTTCTCTTCGAGTGCAGTTAGTTTAATACTCATTGAGTTGCGTTCTTTTTCCAACCCCGTAATTTTCGTTTCGATCGAGGTTAGCTGATCTGATAAAAACGTCATAGATTTATCGATGTCTATGTTTGATGCCTCGATCTTCGAGGTCGAGGTTTTTAATTCCATTATGTGGTTTTCTAATTTGTCCATACGCGCGTTCTGAACGTTGACCATATTTTTAATCATGTCACTTATTTCATTCCTAAACTCAGTCCAGTTATCGTTGAAGTTGCGTTCACTCGAAGGACATCTTCGTTTGTTACGTTGAGTGATATTAGTCGTGACAGTATTACCAGTGGGCAGTTCCTCTTTGGAGAATAAGCTCGGAATGTCTGACTCCGAGCGTGTAGGTAAATTATGATGTTTATTCGGCGGTGTTCTTGGGGTAGAAGCCATACTTAACTAGTGTAGTTTAAATGAAATGAAATTTAAGAACACAAAAAGTGCTTGCTGACACCGGGGTTTGAACTTGCGACAATTGGTATCAAGCGACGCATTCAACCGCCGAGCCAAGCGTATTGTTATAGGCGCAGGCGAAATAGCGTATCAGTTTGTTCCTTAGTAGTAAAAGTGAAAGGATCGAATGTCAGTGTGACTCTGCTCAAGGTCAGGCGCGTTAGTAAGCGCGCGTGTGCGGTAGTCACAAATCACTTAGATCACACAGTTTTGAGTCACTTTAGTTATAAAACTGCCTATTTAGCACACAATTTTCCACTTTCCTGGTTCATTTAGCGTTCAATATGATGTTATTAGGTCATATGAGTCAAAATTCCACTTGAAAATTAGTTTATTACTCTGGGATAAAAATAGTGTTCGAGGAGGCACAGAGGACACGTCTGTTCGCTGCCGCGGTGCGCGGGGGATGATGGAATGACGTCGCTTAGCACGAATATTTTAGCTTTATCGGGGTACATATTTCATATTCCATTTACAAGATTTGACCTAAACAACCACATAGATACATACAAATTTCTTGTCAAATGAATGCACAAAATCGCGGATCGCATTCACCACCGCGTTCGCACCCGCTCTACTCTCCGCGCGTTCACTGTAGACAAGACCTATAGTTTTGGCTACGGGGTAAATGTTTCAAGTCCAATGCACAATGGACCTGTTGCGGCGCCATCTGTATTTTCTTGAATATGAATAGTTGGCACCACCTGCACGAAATTGCGGACGTTGCTCCGAGCACATTAAATAGGTACGGGGACCATATTTTAGACAGGATAATTTTGGTTCTAAAATAAATACGAAAAATAATGACATTGTACTCGTATATTGCAAAGAATATGGTTACATATTGGAAAATATAATCTAGGCATTTCTAGAATATCTGTTATATAGAATTCAATTAAATAAAATCTAGATTTGGAAGATTTCTTGTCCTATACTTTTTTAGGTGTTTAGGTACATCATCCGATGACATCTCACATTCTTGAGCGAAGCACGAGGGTGTGTCAGCTTTTACTGACTAAAAACCCACTCTTGTTCCTTCGTTGCCTATCATACCAGGTCCGAGTTTTCCTTTCAGAAACCAACCCCATAGGCTTCGACCCTGCTAGGCTCCTACGTTTTGCTGACATCTCCTTGAGGCACGCGTGGAACAGTACGCGCCGTCGACGACTTGGGCTCGGTCCGGACGGTTACCGGACGGTCGGACGGCAAGCTACCTATTGCTCGCCGTCCGCAAGCTCGCGCCTACAGTGGCCGGAAATATATTTTTCATAATAATCCTGTATGTGTGCCAATTAATAAATAAATATATTTCATACCGTCATCTCCTACGTGGTCTTTCGCGAGCCCATCTTAATGTCTTTAAAGGCACCATATGTTGTGCTACTTAGTCTCTCAGTTTGTCGGGCACGAGACAGTCCTACCCAGTCCCATTTAAGTTGGGCAGCCTGTTGAGCCACATCAGCTATCCAGGGTTTGGAGCGCAGTACAGTTTTTGTAAGTTAAATTTATCCCAAAAATAAAAACTAGATTTCTAGTCGCCGCACAACATATTTTAGTCCCTTGTTCAAACCCAGTACTTCAGTTAAAATAATGAAGAATTTTCCTCTCCTATCTCGAGTTCGTTCACACCTGGTAGACAAAGGATAAGAAACCGCAAGTCTCGCCTCTGGGGATGCTGTTGCTAACAAAGTAATTAAAACTACAATCAAAGTGTTCATGATATAATATGACAGCTCTCCGCGAAAAGTTAGGCAGAGATAGAGGAACCGTTTTTTTTGTGGGGGTGGAATAATTATCAAATAACTTCTTGCGCTCTGGGTGGAGCGAGAGGGTGTGTCAGACTTTTACTGGACAAAACCTACCCTTGTTCCATCACTTGTCCTTTGTGTTCCAGCCCCCCTAGCCAAGTTACTACCGTTTCGTTTCGATTCTCTTTTCGTCGATCTCCTCGAGTAGGACACGCCTCCAATTCCGTTATTCTGACGTCATCTCAACGCTCAGTCACATGGTCAGAACAAAGGAATAGGAGGCGTGGCCGAATTGATGCGATCAACGAAAAGAGAATCGAAACGAGAGAGGGTGTGTCAGACTTTTACTGGACAAAACCTACCCGTGTTCCATCACTCGTCCTTTGTGTCCCAGCCCCCCTAGCCAAGTTACAACCGTTTCGTTTCGATTCTCTTTTCGTCGATCTCCTCGAGTAGGACACGCCTCCAATTCCGTTATTCTGACGTCATCTCAACGCTCAGTCACATGGTCAGAACAAAGGAATAGGAGGCGTGGCCGAATTGATGCGATCAACGAAAAGAGAATCGAAACGAGAGAGGGTGTGTCAGACTTTTACTGGACAAAACCTACCCGTGTTCCATCACTCGTCCTTTGTGTCCCAGCCCCCCTAGCCAAGTTACAACCGTTTCGTTTCGATTCTCTTTTCGTCGATCGCCTCGAGTAGGACACGCCTCCAATTCCGTTATTCTGACGTCATCTCAACGCTCAGTCACATGGTCAGAACAAAGGAATAGGAGGCGTGGCCGAATTGATGCGATCAACGAAAAGAGAATCGAAACGAAACGGTTGTAACTTGGCTAGGTGGGCAGAGCCGTTAGTAGTAGATTGACAGTTGACAGGACCGAATGAACTAAGTAACATGGAACAAGGGCACGAAGATTATTATGATGATGTTTAAGTCTTACGCTATAGGAGACAAGCCTATTGCCACAAATCCAGACTACGAAATCATAATTTCAGCCGAATGACGACTACTGAACATAGGGTCTCCCTCAAACGTTGCCACAACCACCGATCAAGTGCGTCTCGCATCCATCGGATTCCCGTAACCCTCCACCTTGTGGGAGGCCTCCCAGCACTCCGTCTTGCGGTACGCGGTCACCACACCTTTCAGCCCTATCGACGATCTGTTCTGCGAGCAATGTGCCCTGCCCACTGCCACTTAAGTTTGGCGATTCTACGAACTATGTGGTTACCTTGGTTCTTCTACGAATATCTTCCATTCCTGATTCAACCATAAAAGGAAATTCCAAGCATATCTCCCCGTCCATTGTGCTTTGGGTGACTTCGAGACTTCTAATAGAGTCATTACTCAGACTATGGGATGTTACTGAGAAATTTCAGATAATATTTGAAGACAGGACCTCATAATCTGCAGTAACTCTTGAACTCTAGACTAATGGGACAAACAAACTTTCATTTGTATGTATTAGTAATGATATTATGCGTAGGTACTTCTGAGTGTGTGTTACTTTGAAACGAGTTTGTCTCAATTTGAATAGAAACTTTGAGGGTTGGAGTTTATAATTAGCTTAAGTGGTTGTTAAAAGATAAAGAAAACACTAATGAAATTAAATGTTATCGTTTTATAACAAAAGTTGAACTCGTTCTAATAACTTGACTGAACCAAAGAAAAACAAACTATTGTAACCATCATCGTGCTGTACTTGTACTGCCGGGAAATATAACACAGTCTTATTGGCAGTTATATTTTCGAGCCGCTATGGGTTCCGTAGGGGCCCAGCAGGGTCGAAGCCTACTGGGACCAAGGATCTGCTTCTGAAAGGAAGACTCGGCCCTGGTACGAAAGGCAACGAAGGAACAGGAGTGGGTTTTTGGTCAGTAAAAGTCTGACACTATCTCGCGCTCCACCCAAGAGCGTGGGATATCATTAGAAGATTTTCCAACCGAAAAAAAAAGCCGTTTTGGTTTAAAACTGTCGAATCATGGGATCCGAGAGCGCACAAATGGTTTTAGTCTATCTACTTACATAATTATAGTTAGTTAAGAATGTTTTGAGTATATAAATAGTAAATAAATGTCCGCAAATGCGTGTGTAGTAAATAAATGTGTATCGCAGCATATGCTGAGATAGGAGCCTTTTTGGCCTCGTACAGGTCTTTATTTTTATCTTTTAATATTGTTTTCTATAATTTTTAAGTATTTATAGGTTAAGTAGTTACTTTTTATTTTAATGTTGTTTGTCCTGTGCGAGTCTCAAATGTTTTCTTTCTTTCTTTTCTTATTTTCCAAACAAAAAGATAAAAAATTGTAACCCTTGCAAGCACATTGATTCCAATTGTACTTTTTAAACTGACCTGGAAAAGATACATAACATAAACATTTTTATTACAATTCCATCCCATATTTTCCCCAACAGCCGTAACAATAAATAAAATGTATGGCATCCTAAATCCCCCAATCTTGGAAGCTGTCAAGGTAACAAGTCGTCCATCAATATTCTAATATGGATGAAAGGTTCCATTCACGGATTTACAAGGGTCCTACTGACTTTTATATTACGTGGAAAAGGGTTAATTTTTTTAAAGGATTCATATTGTGTTCGAGTTTTTGGGAAAAATAACTGATATTCAGAGCAAGATGTACGTTCCTATACACCTTTTTCTGTTGAAGGAGGACCTTCCGCTGTTGTACAACTTTATTTATTTATCCTTGTTTCAGGTAAGTTACCAATAAATTCGTTAGAATTTCTTAACCTATGTTAGTATAATCTATGCTATGTTAGTAATATTAGTATAATCAACCAAAATCTTTAAAAAAAAGTATGGCGTAACGCTTTTACTATCTTCTTAAATATTTTTTAATTAGTCATCACTTTTCCTGCGACATTGATTGCGCTGTTTTCGTACTTTCATTTATACAACATTATTTTTAGTACTTATATGCGAAACCTGAATATAGCTCGTTCAGAATCAGTAACTGAATTAATTCTAATAATTTTTACACCATTATTTTCTAAAAATATTTAAAAAACGTCACAAGTTGGACACCACCGACACTAAGTACAACGGACTTTATAGCGGACATTAGACACTATCGCACAGCTGGATACATACGGGAGTTAAACAAACCCTCAGTCGCCTGGGTGGCCCGGTGATCGTGTATTTGTGCGGCTTATAACTTCGTGATTTTTCATCGTACAGTTATGAAATTTTATACACAGATTCTTTACATAAAAATACTAGACACGTGTTTCGGGTTTCGCATAAACTAATACTAATGTTATGTATATATAGATACATTTCATGATAGTGGTCAAACGAAACCTTTAAAAAAAATTACTCAGCATTAAGTACATGTCCATATCATGATTCACCTCGGTCCTGGAACGCAAAGGGCAACTGAAGGAACACCGGTGGGTTTTAGTCAGTAAAAATCTGAAATCCCCTCTCGCTTCACCCAGACAGTAAATTGATAATATCTCACTCATTTTACCAGATTAAATCTAGCATGCCATTAATAATAATCTGAAATTACATAATTATTGTACTATCCGACTTGATTGCGAAATAATTATTATACATTGCTTTTAATAAAACATTTTACTGTTTGTAATCAGTTCATATTGGCCGTAATAGCCGTAATTAGGTGGAATTTATTAGAACTCGTATAAGGTCCAGTACTTACATAATACATACTTTGAATGAAATATCTACAAATGGAAATAAACTGGACGAAAAAAACGAGAAAAATGAATGCATTAATATGGAAATAAATGAAGTATGGAGAAGATTTTGGAACATAACAACAACAGAAAGGCAAGTGGTATGGCAGCATACAAATGGACTCACCGAGAAAACCCTGGTATTACAAATTGAAGACTGCTAGTAGAGGGTTAATGTTTTTTTTTAAGGTGGGATACCATCCAATGACTTCTCCTGCTCTAGGATAGAGTGGGAGGGCGTGTCAGATTTTTAAAACCACACTTGTGTCTTTCAGTTGCCCTTTGCGTTCTAAGACCTTAGGAGTTCTGCATTCGGGGCAATCGCGCATGCGTGATGAAATCCGCACTATATTAAAAACACCCTAAAACCCACTCGTGTTCCTTTAGTTGCCCTTTGCGGTAACTCTTTCGAACAATCCCGCAGGCGTCCCTTTTGTCCAACTAACTTAACAAAAGTCCCTTCGTAGACTTCTTCCAAACCATTAAACCCATCAAACATTAATATTTGCCCTATGTGATTGCTTTCACAAGTTCCAGCGACCAAAATAGAACCAATTGTGGAATAACTCCCACGTAAGTTGTTCAAACTATCTAGTAATGTCAACTGCACGGCAACAGTGACACTTGAATAGCAAAGCCACCCTTACTGCCATGAAACAATGGCATTGTCGTCGCCAAATTGATACTTTGAATTCGCAGAAGACTGTACCGGCTATGTAAGCCTCAGCTTTATAATTCCGTGGGTAGTAGGGTAGACGGCGATTGAGGACTTACAGGATTTATTAATATTGTTTAGAAACTAATGATGCATTAGCAATACTCTCTTTATGTCTGACATCGGCTTTGCACACTTAAAGGGGTGACCAGACAGTTGCAAACTAGCGTTCCAACCAAGGTCACCTCGGTTTATGTGTTTGGTTTGTGTTGCGGCAGAGCAGAGCAGTGGTGGCCGAGTGGGTTCAAACCCAGCCAGGCGCATTACTTTGTGTAATTTATTTCATCACCACTGCTCTCAAAACGGTGCGGGACAATATCGTGAGGAAACCGGCTTGTCCTAGAACCAAAAATTCGAAGACATGTGACATCCACCAACCCGCACTGGGCCCGCGTGGTGGATTACGGGCTACGGCCCATTCCCTCTCCTAGAGAGGAGGCCTGAGTCCCAGCAGTGGGAACATTAAAAAAAAAAGGCTGATTATGCTGCTTTATGTTTGTGTTGCGGCTACATGGATGAGAACCACGCGCCAACACGTTCGGTGGTTTGAAAAACGCGCATCCCAACCAAGGGCGTTAAGGTCATGGTTTCCAACTGCTGTCTACACAGATTGAAACTAGCAAGGTCACCTTGGTTCTGACGTTGGTTTGCAACCATCTGGTCACCCCTTTAAAGTAGACAATTATTTTAAAGAAACATACCTACTCCCGGTGATCAGATATGGTCTACCCGTGTGCAAAATTTTATCCAAATCTGTTTAGCTGTTGGAGCGTGAAGGAGTAGCAAACACACATACCTAACTTTTGCCTTTATTAGTGTAATGTACCTGAAACTTTGTTAGTTTTGAGTGATGATCTAGGTGTACGTAATAATAGATAATAATCATTTTTATTCAGGTCAAATATACATACCCATTGAAATGTTCATATAAAAATATCACGACCGCGACGCCAATGACAAAATGAAATAGAATAAAATAAAATCTCAAAATAAAACCCAATCATGAATCAAAGTCAATAAATTAAAATCTAAAATTAATTAAAAATAAATTGAAATTAATACTTCATCTCTGGCATTTGGTAACGGAACATGTCTACCCGAACAATGCCGGATGTAAGGACAAACCAGTCTAGTGGAAATCATCGCCAGTACGATGTTGGAGCTAGCCCGCACTCTGCTCACCAAGGATGTTGCGCGCTTGCGCATAGTTGTGTGAAAGCAGTCAGTGCGTGCCTCTGCAAACTTACCCGACGCACTGCAGTAACGAGGCAGCCACATCACCGCCCTAAACACGTTATTATACTGAACGCGGATGGCATTATACCAGTAGCTTTTAATCGAATAGTGAACCCACAGTCTGCACGAGTACAGTACGCTCTAAATAGCGTAACCTTTACCTCATTAGAGCATCGCGCAAATGAGCAAGCTGTCATATTCGCTCTTACTGATAATGCCCTCCGCTCCCGTTCCATGTCGGCATGATCCTTGAGGATTGATCGTGTACAGTTCTGGTACCTACCAACTTAGCTGCATACGATTAGACCGGGAGATGACCTCGACGTAGTGTGGAAAAGGCTGTCCAGATTGACTCGTCAAGCCGCAAGCGCTTACCTGTAAAAAAGAAATTATCACATTAATTACAGTAGAAGCTTTAGCTATGCCACATAGGAACTAAAATTCAAAATCCTGTATCGCGGTATTAGAATATATATTAAACAGCTCGAAATCAACTATCGATCAGTTGCCCGGACCAGACACAACACCCGTCTGGTTGGAGGATCCTCTCTTTATAACGGAGGTATGTGGGGCATATCCCTAAAAATAGAATATTATCAGACTTGTCCTCATAAAAAGTTTTCTTAATACATTGCATACATAATCAAACTTATAATGTTCTCACTCTCGGGACTCAGGCCTCCTCTCTAGAAAAGGGAGTGAGCCGTAATACACTACGTGGGCCCACTCGGTTGTTTATTAATTAACTAAACCTACATTTTACCTTCCCATAGATTTAAGTTAGGGCATAAGTTGAAATGAGTTACCTTTTTGGTGTACAATAAAACTTATACTAATATTACAAACAGAAAAGATTTGCATTTTATTTAATTTTTATTTAATAAACTCAAAAACTACTGAACCGATTTTAAAAAATCCTTCATCAGTATAATGCTTTATCACCAGAGGTCGGGATTAGATAGAGTTAAACATGTACTTACACCAATTTCATACAGCGAATGAATAAAGTGGACATGCCTCAAATCCCGAAATTAATTTTAAAGAGCAGATTTTTTTTATGGCACTATCAGAAATATAGCAGAAAAAATTTCTTCCTGCATTAATGACGAGGAGGAGGAAGTATATAAAGTTAACCTTACCTCAGTTGACGTAGATAGATCTTTTTTAATGAAAAATACTAAAAAAAATTGTATGTTTGTTTTTTTTTGTCGTATCTATCTCTGAGGTTTTTATTATTATTTATTTGTAATATTGCTGGCCACACGGGATTTTTCATTAGAAATCCCGGGAAGATCCATATTAATATCAACATTTCGATGCAAGTACATAAATAACTCTACCTAATTCCGACCCCTGTTTATTACTGAGTGACCCAGACTTATATTTTCTTCTATCACGCGGGTGAAGCAGAAGCTAGTAGAAAACCCTTAAATTTTTCAGCCGAATAAAATCCAAATAACTGTTCTACAACAAAACCCTATGACCGAAAACCGTTTTAAATTACGACCCGTTATTAAAAGTGTAACGGATCGGGTGTCATCATTCTCTATAATGGATTTTTTGGTATCGGTTACAAGCTGTAAAATAACCAATATCAATCAACGGCCTGAAGGCAGAGACATGGCTATCTAAAATGTAATTTAATTGAAAACCGATTTTCATTGAAGTATCTTCTTGGTCATATTTTACGGTTTTGGTAGTAAAAAGATGGTATTGTTATTACATTTTTAAATGGCCGCACTTAAATGTTCGGGTAGCAATACTTTGTGTTTAATTGATGTAGGCTTCCCGCCTATAAAAACCGATCATTACATATAAAAACGAAAAAAAAAAACACATTTCTTGTATGTGAGCCACCATAAATATTTATTTTTTAGTATATTGTGTTGTTATAGCGGCAACAGAAATACATCATGTGTAAAAATTTCAACTGTCTAACTATCACGGTTTATGAGATACAGCCCGGTGACAGACGGACGGACAGCGGAGTCTTAGTAATAGGATCCTGTTTTACGCTTTAGGTACGGAACCTTAAAAATATTTCCGTTGTACGTACAGTTTAAGAATGGAATTCCCTGCCGGAGTCTGTGTTTCCTGATAGCTACAACAGAGGAGTATTTCAGTCAAGAGTGGATAGGTTACTTCTAGGCAAGCGTACTCCATCGTCGACCACATCATCGCTTCTCATCAGGTGAGAGTAATCAAGCAAGAACCTATCAAAATTAATTTTAAAAAAAATTATTCCCTGTTTCTGTGATATCCTAGAATATCATGATATTTTTATACGTTCTGAGTTGCAGCATGATCATCGACAATTGCGTGCATTGACTGGATAGGTTACTACACTACATTCCATCTTGACGAGACCCGCTAGACCAGATACCTGCTAGGCGGTACCTGTATGGCGAGAGATATCATTAGATGATTTCACACCTTAAAAAAACCTGAATTAATCTATTAATGAATTGTTATTCTAAAAAGTTGATGCTTTGTTAGAAGCCGATAATATGGTATCAAAGTGAAAAACCAAACTAAAATTTTGTTTCTATTCACCCCGTATTACGGTACACGTCAATTTTTTCGTCAATTTAAACTAGATGAGGCCGGTGTTTCCTAGCAGACTACCCTGAGAAGAAACACCAAAACAAAATTAGGGGTCAAAGTCTCTTTTACAGTCCATACAGCAAACATGTAATGGTCAAATCATATGAGAACCATGCAGATCCAGTCAGTGCAAGCATTTGTCAGTATTCGTGCGTAAAGCTCAACTACTAAGGATTGCTAAGGAGCTCAACGACTTAACGAATAATACAAAGGAAAGGACATTTGGGTAGGCCGCAGAAAAAAACTCAAATTCCCAGACATACGTCAAACTTTCTGAACTGAATACACAAAGTGAGTTAAACTGTGACCTTTCTGTTCTGTAATATCGTGGCCACAACCCTCAGAAATATAAAAAAAAAAACACAAACAGTCCAAGAATAGCTTAAAAATACTATGATGTGACCTTTTTCGCCCTCACAATTATTACAATAACGCTCAATATTTGAAAACATGGATGTTATAGATATGACGGATCTGAATACGGGTACAGATATAGAAATAATATTAAAACGGTTCCGAATACGGTTACGGATACGAAATTATTTCGGATTATCCGCTAGTTTCGGATAGTTTCGGTTACGGAGTATTTTAAAATTATAAAAGTAATAAAATAGCAAGATTTAACTATTATTTGTAGCTTAAATTTATATTTGTTTGACCGGGCAAAACAAACAAAAAGCTGTTGTAACCTGTTATTTAGACTCCGCCTGTATCCACCTTTATATTGGTTACGATTACGGGTACGGATATTTTTATTTCGAATATTTTCGGTTATGGTTACGAGAGCTTCATAGCATCCCTGTTTGAAAATATCTAGCCCACGCACCGCACTTACGTAGACATGTCAGAACAAGTTATTTTTAAACATTTTCATCCAAAACCATCTCTCCTATGTCAATACGGGGATAGATGAAAGGAAAACATTTGAATACCAAAGTGCGTACAAGCAAATATAATCAAAAATGTCGATAGTCAATATGTTGTGTATTTCCCATTGAAAATCATAACTGTGTGAAGGCAGTCTTGGGATCGACGAGCCACATAATCACACGCCTTTTATTTAGTATTTATTAAAACTATTATTATTATTGTAGTAATATACTACAATAATACATTTTACGATTAATTTTATTATATTATTTTTACATAGTTTTAATTTATTAATTTATATATACAATAAAATAAAATAAATAATAATAAAAACCCTAATCTAATTACAACTAACTAAAACTAAAGTATGGCGTCAAAAAACTCTTCCACATCGCTGTCGACTGGTAATGTGCCCAAAAGACTGGCGGCATTGCCACGCTGTATGGCAATGCTTATCCTCTGTCCGAGGTAAATGCCAGCCCTTGGGTCACGCGAAGTGTCAACTAGACGTTTTGACAGATCTTTATACAACTTGTGAGCACTCGGACCCCACGAACCAAGAGTTTCAACCCCAAACGGTTCGAAAATATAACTTCCAACAAGGTTATTATATTTTCGCCGCTTGAGGTTCTCCGCAGCCGCAGCGGCAGCACCAGCACAACACGACGAGTTAGGAAGATGGGAAGGCGCAAGAGTATCGACACAAGTAGCGTCCCATACTAAAGGCCTACCCATCTTCCATGGGAATAACGACATGCCGTCCGGTCTCTTGCCATCGTCGCGTGCCAGGCCATGGGGTTCCAATACGGCTGGAACGCCGACGGAGACAAGAGCACGTCTGATGATGTCGTTGATATTCGCGTGTCGTGCTATGCGACCCGCACTTCGGCTGCATGACAGACCGTGGTGTCCGAGGCTGTTGACGACTTCGCCACAGTGACAGCGATGAGGAGAACAACAGGGAGCGCCTAGACGTAAGGAAGCAGCGAGGCGGAAAGTATTATCATCGAGCAAGGTGCCTATGTTCGACGATGGTAGTGCGTGAAGCCAGAGACCCGACTCCCACTCTCCCACAGCCAGCAGGCGCGCACGCTCCGCAGGAGCAGTAGATGTTTCAATCAAGTTTTTTTTAACTACTTTGCAGAGCGGCTCATCCCACAGTCTTTGGGAAGATGGTTCATCGGGCGGATTAGAATTCGGGCAAGCGAGTCTCCAGGTATCTATAGCCTCGACGAAGCACGGCACATTGAAATCAACCAGTGAGGAAGATAGGATATTCCTGATTAATTTCTCAGTGCCGTGAACCGAGGATATAAAGGCTGGTAAACTAATACTAGTAATTTTGCGGACGCCGAGGCCACCCATACGGATAGGAAGGGAAGCTTGAGCCCAAGCTCGGTCATCCATGGCCACGTTTAAAATTAACGTAAGAGTATGCCGGATAATTTGGTCCATTTTTTCCAAAAGATGGGGGTGTTTCCATAAATGAGAAGCGCGAAGGAAATATGTTAATTTAGGGCCGAAACAGCAGAAACGAATTATGGTGATGGCCGAATGCATGTTAATTTGTAGTAATCTTTCCGAAATATCATTAAAATTTTGAATTTTTTCCTCAACAAAATTGGGAAAGGAATCCTCGAAAATAGGAGATCCAAGGAGACGAAGAGAGCTTTTTTCAATAATTTTAATTTCTGGGGCTATTGAGTTAAATTTGGAAAGAGTCAGTTGTCTGTCGGTACTGTCGGATAAGAAAAGTTCACATTTTGAAAGGTTCAGATCAAGTCCTATTGACTGAAGTTGATTTTTTAGGAAAATTAAATCATTTAAAAGTAATTTAATTCAATTTAATAAATATGATTACTTAAAAATATTTATTGTTTTTTTTTGTACTTATTTTTCCAATTCTCCTAAAGAGATTTCTTTCGATGTAATAATCACCTACCATCTGTTTCTTTCTGCTTGCCTTAATTTCATATAATGTGTGGGTACATTAATATTTAAATCAAAATAAATAAATAATGTCATGTCTTAGAACAAAAATTCGAAAACATGTGACATTCACCAACCTGCACTGGGCCCGCGTGGTAGATTACGGCCTATTCCCTCTCCTAAGGAGGAGGCTTGAATCCTAGCAGTGTGAACATTAAAAAAGGCTGCATATGCTTATTATATTAAATAAATAATAATCCCACAAAGATCACATTACCAAAAATGACGCCAGACAGTTGTATTGTCGTTGTTAGTGTTGCCAAAAGAAACCTGGAGAAGAGAATCTAAAGGAGAAGTTATTTAGGAAGGAACGCTTGTGCATAGTCGCTAATGTCGCTATGTGGTTGTTCATTAGCATGTAATTTTAGACTGTAGACTGTTGTATTTTTTGTAGCCTCCTAATACTTAATTTAGTGGCGCACTAATTCGAATCTTAATCATTTTAATTCTCATGCCCTCATCCCAAATTATTTAGGGAGTGTGCAAAATGATTTCATTGATACTTCTCTACTAGTTACCATTTTCAAGCCATTCATTCAGTCCACCAATCATTTCGTTGGTCTTCTGGGAGAGACGAACATTCATACATTTCACGATATATTATAATTTATCATTAATTCTTCCGCATCCCATGCCTACACAACAGAAGAATGACCAGTTTCATAAAATGTGGCCGGCTACATTTTGATTGTGGCCCGTCTACACAAATCTATACACGGAAATGAAGTGGACCCGATTCAAAAACGTATAAATTTAATTTAATTTTTTATTAAGAGGAGATTGAAAACTTGGCCGATTTGAAATAAAATGCAATACTTTTGAGATTGGATGCACGTGGCAGTATGCCAGTGCAGTTGCGAACAAGATTGCATCGACATTTTCTATCAGGTACGAAGAATCTGTTGAATTGGAAGCACTTTTGTGGATTATTGCGGATTTTATTAAAATATATCTTTTATATTTCAATGTTTAAAGAAATGAATGAATGGATAAACGAGTATTTAAGAAGAAGTTTGAAAGTGATGAGAAATGAGTATATTAGAAGAAGTTTGAAAGTGGCGCCAGTGACTGAAAAGTTGAAGGGGAATCGTTAGTCTTGGTATGGTCATGTGAAGAGGACAGATTAAACGCATGTTCCTAAAAGAGTTATGAGTATACAGGTGGATGAGTGGAGAGGGAGGCCAAAGAAAAGATGGATGGATTGTGTGAAGAGTGATATGAATGATGAAAAGGAAGTTAGTGATAGCATGACGGGTGACAGGATGGAATGGAAGTACGTAAATAAGACGGGAGAAGGGCAGGAAGATGATGATGATGACATTTCAATGTATTTTCTCGTAAATAAGAATAAGGTTTATTGTTCATTATTACAATAAAAAATAATACCTTAAAACTATTACATAATCTATTACAAAAGGAGAAACTGACTGACTGACATATCAACGCTCAGCCGAAGTTACTGGGACTTGGAGTGTGAAATTTTGCACAAGGTTTCCTTTTATGGTGTAGGCGAGCACCAAGAGAGGATTTTCCAAAATTCATCCCCAAAAGGAAAGAAACGGGGTTCCAAAGTTTGTATGGAGAAACCTACTTTCACGCGAGAAACTGGTCATTAATAAATAGGTATTGTCTGTATCTATTTTAGAAATCAAATATTTTTGAATACTGCTCCCCCAAACTAGGTCGAACCTGTATCTTGGGGAATGTCAGTATTGCTCTCTCCCAAAATATTTAAGTAAATATGTGCGAGTTCTACCAAATAAGATTTGTCTGTTTGGTTTACGTTTGATTTTTTCAGCCGATATTTGTTTTACTTTGCAAAATATATCCCTGGCATGGTAATGATAACTATATCTTCTCTTTTTTAACCGATTTGGCAAAAGGAGGAGGTTATCAATTATATATATCTTTTATTATTTATGTTATGTTATGTGAGGGGAGGAGGTGTTATTATCTGCGTTACGTAAGCAAATAATTTAATATAGTTATGTATGTTAGTCTATAAGGTATTTGTGATATGGGTACTGAAATAAAATTATTATTTATTTTCTTACTTCTTTTTCTCTTACTTTATAAGTAAACATATTATCTACACTCGATCTCTGTTCATGAGTCACAAGCGAGTATTTTCCAAGCTATTTTCAGAGAAAAAATCTTTATAGGATATTAACTTACGACATCCTCTCCAAGCTTATTGGAAAAATTCACGTCCTGTGACCTTCAAGTAAACCATATTATAGAGCTAAATTTTTACCCCCGGCTTTGTTTACGTGTGCAACCCCATAAGATGCTCATAACTTGTTTTTTTTTTTTCGGAATATATCCTAGTCTTTACGCAGAGTGTTAGTATAAGTAATTTATTGTTGTTGTAATTCACCTTCACCAGGCCTGGCGCACTTCTAACTATAGGTATAGAAATCTGCCTACGCCCGCGGCCTCTCTTGCGAGGCTTATTTCGGTAGAGTGTCACACGCGTGTTCGATTTTCCGCTTGACCCGTGCTAACAAAAAATATTTTTGAATTCTTTACCGAATATTCTATCGAGTTTTTATTTCAAGTATTTGCGACATTTTTCACGTAAACGAGTCAATGACCTTAAAATCATTCCATATAGTAGACCTCCCAGTACTAGTGACTACCTTACTAATGCAAGGTCAACATAATTGGAATTATATCTTACAAAATGTTAATTATTATGTATATTATCGTCTTAAACGACCTACCTTTTAAAAATTACATATGAACATATGAACGCAAAGCTAACGCACATACAAAACCAACAAAGTCATATACACTTCATTTTAATTACCTATTTCATTTGTTTAGATACCTAACTAAATGTAAACAATCTCTAGACACTTCTATGAGATGACTTTTAAAAACATATTTTTTAAAGTATGGATATAAGTAAATAGGTAGAAATCAATTAGGTACCTATCTACTATATAATTTTAGAAAATCTGATTATATTTTATGTAATAAAACGTAAGTACCTATTTCACATTTTTCAAAAACACACCAGTCCTAACCCTATAAAAAGAGCGGCCTGTTCAAAGGCGCATAACGGGCATAATAAAAGAGACTCTCGTCACGCGGACTTACGGTGCATTTTGATTCGTTACGAGCGCCACTGGATCTAGTAGGCTAATAAAATCAAGGTCGTGTCCGTGCCGTGCAATGTATTATGGACATTATCACTGTTGTTAGTAGGCTTAAATTCGTATGTTGGCTATCACGGAGTGCAATTTCTGTACTTGTACTATTTCTTATTCTGTGCCTTCACCCACATATTTGTGTGTAAAAGACATATTAAAAAAAAACCCGGCAAAGTGCAAAGTGTGTGGAGTCGGAGTTGCGCACGACCGTTAAGTATATAAAAACTTTTTTTACACAATTTATTTTATTCTGTTTTTAGTATCTGTAGTTACAGCGGCAACATAAAGACATCATCTGTGACAATTTTAACTGTCTAGTTTATGAGATGCGGTCTGGTGACAGACAGACGGACAGTGGAGTTTTAGCAATAGGGTCCCGTTTTTACCCTTTGGGTACGGAACCCTAAAAAGTCGTCAGTTCAGCAGGTACTCTCAGAGATTGCCTTATGTAATGAATCACAATATTATCTCATTCTAATATTTCTTAAGAATAATACATCAGCCAGAAAAATAATAAACACAACGAATCTTGAAAATGTATATAATATTTCCAGTTCAGTGAAGCAAAACGCTCCAATTGAACAGAATAGGTAAAGTTTATTCAAATTACAATCTGAAAACAAAGGTCAATTTAGCCATGAAGTCTTGAACTAATCAGCTGGAAAGTATGCAGGAAAATATACCTTATTTTGTACGTCATAAGACTTTAATATCCATGTTTAATCATAAGATCACTGGATAAGACTAAGGTCGGTTGTTGTATCTACAGACCGTGACAGTCTAGAATCTAGACCAGTGATTCTCAAATAGGGTCGGACCTGGACCCCCAGGGGTCTTCTAAGAGAGGGTTCTATAATAGAGGAAAATAATATTGAAATTAAATTGGAAAATGAGGGTCCAATAAATAAGTGAGAATATTGCCAACGTCTAAATCACACCAGCATGACATTAACAAAACAGAACATTTCGCATGCTTAATCATAAAGAAACCTTACTAAAAAATAAGGTATTAAAACATGTTTTTATAAGTAGGTACTTAATTCTACAATATTTTAATTCCTATGTAGGTATTCTACTGTTTTTTTTAAATTTTACTGTATGTGTGAGGTACAAATAAATGTTTTTTCTTTTTTTCTTTCTTTCTTTCAAAAATAAGGTTAAATTATCAAATATCATCTTTTTTCTCTTTTTGATTAAGCGTGCGATTTTTAATGACAACAATACACGGAAATTCAGCACAAAAAAACACATTAGCACAACAGGTTTATACCCAAAATAGATTAAAAAAGTACGGGGTCTCCGAGACCAAAAAGTTTGAGTATCTCTGGCCTAGACTCTAGTAGACATATGAATGGCGAATTCCAGCTCAGCTCATGTCGCGAATTTACTGGTAAATGCTAATAAGTACCAGATACAAGGTATCAATGCAAATTATTCAAGTCTTTTTCGGTCGCTAAATGTTTTTGACAGTAATTGTATGTTAATGTATTCTTGAGTATTGTTATTGTTATGTTTTAATATGATACGCCATATTAGTGGGGCTTCAAGTGGCTCGGTTTGGAAGCCACTGGTAAAGAGTTTATTTTGCGGTTTGAACGTTGCCAAATGGTGAACACTTGTATAGTTTCTTGTGGTTTTACGCCGATGATTTAGGTAGGGTTATTTTTGTTGACCACAAATAAATACCTGTAGTGAATGAAGTACCTATCTTTATTCTTGAGGATTATTGTTAAGGTAAAATATCAATAATAGTCCTTATTTTTTTTTGGACTCCTCCCGCTCTGAGTGGGGTGAGAGGGAGTGTGAGACTTTCAACTGGCTGAAACTCACCCTTGTATCTTCAGTTGCCCTTTACGTTCTAGGGCCACGGTAACTCTTTTTAACAATACCGCAACGCCAGTAACGATACATGTTGATCTGCTTTTGCAACAATTTGAGAACCAATGGCAATTTTTTCGCCACTGGCCATTGATAAAGGACCAAAAAAAAAGTAACATTATACAAGAAATAGACAACCAAAAATAACATCGTAACTTTTTTAAAAGACCTGTAGTTATTCCTTTCAAAAAAAAAAATCTCAGATTTGATTGATACGTTAATATTTTCCCCTCCGCAAATGCCATTAAATTAATATTTTCCCCAACAGTTTTGACATTAAATAAGTCTTTGGGAAAATGATTTATCGTACCAGAAATTTAATTTTGGTCAATATCCGCCTATTGAAATTTGTCTCGAATGTCCTTTTTATATCGGCTTTTTTGTTTGGATGCCACGAAAATTAATTTATCTTTTTCTTCAAAGAACGTTCCATTTAATTATAATATAAGAAAAATAGGTAATGCCTGACAAAAGATACTAGAAATGCTTCTATAGGTATCTTCACTCGGTTACGGTTAATAGAATGTAATTACGATTTCTCACTTTCCGCCTGACGCAGGTCCTCAACGAACAAAATTGTTTTGGGAGGTTCCTGTGTCGGATTCGGTGGGAAAAACGCCAGGCTGTCACCATCGTGCGGATCACCCGAAGGATATGGTGAAAGTCTGCTTCGCTTGGGCCGTGTCCTCATGAAGGTCATCGGCGACCTCTTGCGTTCAGTCCTGGTTCAGACTGTGGTACGAAGCGAGAGGAAAAGGGAGGCGGTCACTTCCTTCTGTGAGGTGGTAATGCGAGCATAGGAGGTGGCCGAAACCGTAAAGTGGAGACTAGCATCACGTCCCGGATTTCGGGAGTCGTAGAGCGATTCCCGGCCACCGTAGACGCTGGTTTGTGGACGTTGAGCAATGGGTGGCTCGCCGTCTGTCCGTCCGGTAAAGTCCATGCCCCGGTCGACGGTGTGTGGTTATACCATGCACGCTTCAAAGAGATGTCAGCAAGATTGACACAGCCAGTTAGGGCCGATGCCTACCAGAGCTGTGGATTATTCGAAAGAATTACCGTGGAGCATAGGAAAACAGAAGGAACACTGTGAGATTTAGTCAGTAAAAGTCTGACATTCCATCTCGCTCCACCCAGAGCGTGAGAAGTATTTTGATAATTTCTCACGTAAAAGAAAAGGACTGCAGGATTGTTCGTAAGAGTAAAGGTACACAGATGGATTTTAGTTAGTAAAAGTCTGACACTCTCGCTACTCCCAGAGCGGGAGGAGTTATTCGACATGACATCCCATCTCACAAAGAAACCAAAACCGAACACAACATAAAGGTGCCATTCAAACCTCGGCTGCAGGCAGCACACGCGGCGGCTGCACGAAGCCGGCTGCAGCTGCACGACTGGTTTTCTATCTAGTAGTATGGATTTTTATGAAAACTATTCCGAACGCGGCTGCGGCCGCATATGCTGCCGAGTTTCGTCTGCAAGTGCTGCCGCAACAGCAGCCGTAGCCGATCGCAGACCGCAGGCCTGCATCCGCAGCCTACAGCCAAGGTTTGAATAGCTACTTTACTCAACCGGCTCCAGTATCTAATGTCAAATGTCTACCATAGTGTCGTAACAAGACATCAGACCTTTCCGATTTAGCTTGCGTCTGTATTTGGACATTTATACTCTGTGCCATTACCGTACCTAAACAAGGATCGATAAAGGCCGCATAGAAATAAACAAGCATTGGCCCCGATCGGGCCTGCTCGGCCACCATTATATGGAAAATCGTGTGTTCCTGGTAGAGATGTTACGAAGGTTCGAATCCGAATCCAAAATATTGAAACCTTCGATTCTAATAAATATCAATCGGAACTTATATCGGAGGTACAAACAAGTTTATAATTCTCGCGCGGGGCGCCATCTGTCGATTACTCTTTCACTTGTTCTTTTGTTTCGATTTGGAATGTTGTTAAATCGCTTTTCATTTACACATATCCAAGTTTTTTAAGCGGCGTTCAAAGTAGTTTAATTCAAAATTTTGTTATACAAAAAAAAATAAAACAACTAACAAACTATAATATCAGTTAATGAGTTCTTGCAGTAAGCGGATAAATTTGCATTTGTGCACTAGTGCGAAAAATTGCGCGAGATCGTCCCGCCACAATGCGAGGAGAGCTGACCCCAAATTAAATGGGATAAGGCCAGGCAAAGAGAGAGATCGTATCAGGCTGGGCGCTGAGCGACCCCTACGAGTCGCGCTCAACCCCTCTTTATTTATTTATTTCTTCGTCAGTCGAATTCCGCCTTGGTCGCAATGACAAACTTTCTCCACTTGTATCAAAAATTCAAAATATACTATAGTAGTGTTTCATTTGACTCTTCTGCCTCCACCTCCACCTCCGATTTCGGTTACGGTTCCGATAAACCAAATAGGTACTCCGGTTCCGTAACAGGTTCTGATATAACTACTTCTGTTACATCCCTAGTTCCTGGGACGAGGATTGTCTGTATGATGCCTAGCGATATTGACTTGAGAGGTTTGCTTTGAAAAAGGTTGTTTAGTTCGGTGTATGTGTACCGGTTTTGCGAGAAGTGTGTTTCTAGGGATCGAGGGAGGTAAATGAGAAGGATACGTCTTTATTAAGTACTTTATCTTTGCGACCATTATTATCATCTTCCTGCTCTTGTCCCGTATTATTTGGGATCGGCTATTTCTTTACCGAAATGTTTGTAAAAATAATATAATTGTTCTGACCCGTCTTCAAGCACCTTTATTTCTTACACTTGACAGGTACATAAAAAAATTTAAAGGTCACACAGTTTTATTATCGTATTTTTTTAGAACGTAGTATAGCGTTTAACACCTTTTGAAGCTATTTTATCACCAACAGTCATCATCATTTCACGCCGAAAGACGCCCACAGCTGGATTTAGGGCTACTCAAGTGTCGCCACAACGACGGGTCCTAAGCGTCTCGCCTCCATCTGATTCCCACGACCTTTTAACGCCGCGTCTTCCGGTACGCAGTCGTCACTCCAGAACCTACCGACTCCATCGACCATCTGCTCTGCGAGTAATCTGTTTGGCGATTCTTCCCACAGTACTTACCTAAATAAATTATCAATTCAAAATGAAACTAAAACGGTTAATCTTAACGAAGGCTCCCGTAGAAAACCATGACGCGACAAAGCGACATCATCGAGAACACAACGATAATTTTTCAGTCATTTTTCTACAAGTAATATACCTACACTTTTTTTTTTGAGGTTGAAACTCATCAAATGACTTCTTCTGCTCCAGGGTGGAGCGGGAAAGCGTATCAGGCTTTTACTGACTAAAACCCAGTATCCTTTACAGTAACCTTTTTGAAAATTCCTGTAGCTTTAGCCTTTAGGTAATATATCTGTAAAGCAAATTCTACAAAAAGGGTTTGTCGCATTGTCGATTCTGTCAGCGTGAGCCTTAGCCATCGAGACGGATAACATTGTAAGTCCTTCAGCACTGATCCAGAGTAAACCAAAAGACGAAGAATAATTCATGACTATTCCTCGAACGAAAACTTCTTGAAGATGTACATAATTTCTGTTTAGCCTGGTATTAGGTATTCAACGGCAACTTCTTCGAAAGTTCGTCACCTTGAGGACTGTTGGTGGCGTTGGTGTCAAGCGACGAGGGGTCACGGTCGAGTTTGTTGTCTATTGACATGTTTTTGCTGTGAAGGTGAAGACAGTTGTGTTGTTATTTTTTTATTATAACGGCGATTTGAAAGGATTTTGTGATTGTAGAAGTTTCAGTCCTATCTTACCAATCTTCTATCTACACTAATATTATAAAGAGGAATCTGAAATAGGGAATCCAATCCCGCAAGCGCGAGATCCCGCACCTTTTTTGCGGGATCAGAAATGCGGGATTACTAGTACGGGATCCCGCACGCTTGCGGGATTGATTTTTTTTCTAAGAAAAATGGGTTTAGACGACAAGCAGTTCGGATTACCTATTAGTTAGACCACGGAAAAGATGAGTTAGACCCAGCACAGCCTGTTTAACAATCAAAGATTTAACAACTATCCATGGAACTCGTGACTATTCTGTAGAATTTGTACCTATGTAAAATAATTTTGTTTACATTTTTTAATTTTACAGCTAATAATTGAAAGTACTAGACCTATTGGGATTTTTTTTTACCGAGTGTCATAAGATGATTTTCCCACCCAATAAAAAAAACCGATAGAAAGCTGCTTTATTCCTGAGTGACTTAGGCTATATTTTATATATGCGGGCGAAGCCGCGGGCAAAAGCTAGTCTTCTATATATATATATAAATCAATTGCTGTTCGTTAGTCTCGCTAAAACTTGAGAACGACTAGATAGATTTTAATAATTCTTTTTTTGTTTTGTTTTCTAGAGTACTTGTCTAGTACTCATAATGCAAGCTCTGCTTAGCTTGGAACTAGACAGCGTTGTGTGATAGTTGTGGAATATTATTAAAATTATTTAATTTTTTCTTTTACGCGTGTCTAGCTGTTGGAAATTGAAGTTGACGAGTAAATGAAGTTCTCAATAGGAAATAGCTACCTAGTTACTGGGTAAGTGTTATGATGGAGTTTACGGCGGGATTTTTTCAAGTGTTTGAAACAAAAAACCAGCTTATCAAACACAATGTCGTCTATGTGACAAAAGACCAAGTATCCAGTGCCAAGAAAAATTAAAAATTAAATTAGTCTGTCCGCCATGACACCTGTTCCAGCCAGTATTCTTTTACTACGAACAAAGGAGTTCTTTATCCTCTGTCTGCAGTAAGATATTAGAGGTGTTGTGTTTCTAAAGAGTTACGAAAATATAGAAATTTAAAACGTTTGCCTGTCTTTTATTCAGAAAAAGCGATGGAAATGAGGCACGATGATCTTTATAATGTTGGAGAAAAGACTAGTGAAGAACAATTTTGTTCTTAAAACACAGTAATGTGAGGAAATATTCATTAGACAAATGGCCTTTTTGTTAAAATACAATATTATTAATTATTAAGGTATATCATATTCTTGAGTATTTAGCATTTTACAGGTCAGTTTCAAGTTGTATGTTGCTATGTTGTGCGTTGTTGTTGTTGCATCTAAGGTCGAAATTAGGTAATTAGGTATTTATGCACTCACACTGATTTCATACAGCGAAAGAATAAAGTGGGCGTGCCTCAAATCCCGAGATTAATTTTTATAAGCAGTTTTTTTTTATGACACTCAGAAATATAGTAGAAAAAAATTCTTCCTGCATTTATGACGAGGATAAGGGATAAGGACACATTAATGAAGTGTATAAATTTGTTAACTTCACCTGAGTTGTCGTAGAGAGATCTTTTTAAAAAATACTAATAAAAATTGTATGTTAATTATCTTTGTTTTATTTGTCATTTTATTATATCTATCTCTGAGATTTTTATTATTGTTTATTTGTAATAATATTAGCCACACGGGATTTTTCATTAGAAATCCCGGGAAGATCCATATATTAATATCAACATTTTGATGCAAGTACATGAATACATCTACCTAATTCCGACCTCTGGTTATAACACACATCAAAAGAACATATCATCTTTCTGCCCTTGTCCCGTGTTATTTGGGGTCGGCGCAACACGTTTTTTCTTCCATTCTCTCCTGTCACCCGTCATGCTATCACCAACTCCCTCAAAAGCGCCCCACAATCACAATACAAAATCAGCTATCCTTTTTACTCATTCATTACTAAAGTACTTAGTTATTTATTTTTCGTCTGATAATATTTTCCGTCTGATTGTCCCCAATAAAATAAAATAAAATAATAAAATGACTTCAACCTTATTGTTATCGGAAAAATATATAAGCCTTGAGTTACCTAGTAGCCATTTGCTTGCATAAAATTCAATGAATACTCCAACATTTCCAACGTACACAGAAAACAATATTTTCAAGGAATCGTGGAATATAATGATGTTGAACATTAAACCTTTTATGGCAAAGGTAAAACAAGTAGACGAGTTTGGATCAGAATAATGACTATGATTATAGTCCTTTTGATTATTATTTATGACCTTTTTAGATTACATTTTTTTCCACAACTATCACACCACGCTGTCTAACCCTAAGCTAAGCAGAGCTTGATTATGATATGGATATTATGAGTACTAAGGCAACTGATAAACATACTTATATATTTGTAAATACATACATATTATAGATAAATTATACCCAGACACAGAACAAATGATCGTGCTCATCACACAAACATTTGTTCTGGGTGGGAATCGAACCCACGACTTCCGGCATAGCAGTCAGGGCCTCTGACAACTAGACCAACAGGCCAGTCTACATCAGTCCAGGAATTAAGTAACATAACTTCCGTAGGGGCCCAACAGATGCCCGCTAGGGCCACGAGGAATTTCTGAAAGGGAAACAGGGGTCCTAGAACGAGGCCAACTGAACACACAGTTGGGTTTTAGTCAGCAAAAGTGTGACACACCCTCTCGCTCCTCTCTAGAGCGAGAGAAATCAGAATAAATCATTCTGATTTAACTCAAAAAAAAAAGTATCATGACTTGACGTTCGAGGTTGGCGATATGTGGGATGTGGACTCAGCAATCATTAATATAATATAACATTCACACAACTATTACACAACCCCGTCTAGTCCCAAGCTAAGCAGAGCTTGTGTTATGAGTACTAGACAACTGATAAACATACTTAAATATTTCTAAATACATACATAATAGGTCTTTACCTATGAAATTGGAGATTTTTAAAACGGGTTGCTTTGAAGTGTTATATCATTGGATTGACTTGGAATCATAAGTTCAAATAAATTTTATATTAAAGGTATGTTATTCTTCTTTTGAAATTAGGTATTTATTGGTTTCTTTGTGTTTTATATTTTCTGTAATATAGCAGTACTTATAACCATTTTTGTATGAAATCTAAGAAAACTCGCATTATTTTGTAATAAGTATGAGTTCTACCGTGGAAACAATGGGACTCAAGTGATATGCAATATTGATGATGTATACGGACTTAAAACTGCTAATGAATGAGATGTCTATTTTGGTTTCAATCACTTTCATGTGAGAAATTTTATCTCAGGAATAACTTTATTTCTTAGGGCGGCTACAAGACAAAATTTCCAAAACGAAATCTATTAAACCAAGAACACAGAGTTTTTTTGTTAGAAGAAAGTCGTAGGTATGCGACATTGATATTGTTTGCCCTTTGCAATGCATAGTATCTACGTTGAAACTCTTAATATGAAAAAACGTTTTTTTATTAGCTTTCATGGTTATAAGTACTGCGATATTACAGAAAATACAAAACACAAAGAAACCAATAAATACCTAATTTCAAAAGAAGAATAACATACCTTTAATATAAAATTTATTTGAACTTATGATTCCAAGACAATCCAATGATATAACACTTCAAAGCAACCCGTTTTAAAAATCTCCAATTTCATAGGTAAAGACCTATTATTATAGATAAATTACACCCATACACAGAACAAATGATCGTGCTCATCACACAAACATTTGTTCTGGGTGGGAATCGAACCCACGACCTCCGGCATAGCAGTCAGGGCTACTAACCACTAGACCAACAGGCCAGTCAAATTCATTTTACAAATGTTCAAAGGTTCAAATCATTGTACTTTTCTTTTTTTAATTGAAGTCTTATTTTTTTGTAAAACTGTTTTGTTATAATAAAATTCAATATTTTTCTAAAAAGAAAAGTAATTAGTGACTTCGTCCCTTAAATTTCTCGACCGAAATAAAAAGTCAGTAAACCGTCAAATTTTTATTAAAACCTTGAATAACTTTTTATTTAGTAATAAGTTTCCCAGTTACCCATGAGAACATGTAATTCGTTATTCTTTTGTTATAGCGGTTGGTTCTCCTATGACTAAATTCCATCCATTCTACACTTCCTCCTATGACTAATTTCCTCCATTGTACACTTATTTTTAATTATGTTTGTCCTGTATTTTTGTTTATGTGGTGTACAATAAAGAATATAATAAATAAATAAATAAATAAATAAATAATCATTTCTGAAACTAGATAACTCACAAATTGTGACAGTCATGGTTTACGTTCAAGTACGAAAGTATTTTACACAAAGGCACATTTGTGGACGTGTATCTACATACTTATACGCATTACATTGTGCCCCAGAATGCATTCACAGCTGCTGTAGCAGGCTGACTGAAAGAGCCGGTACGAGTCGATATTCAGACAAAAGATAGAAAGCGCATATGTAAACCAGAGAGCACATTATATGTAGGGAATTAAATATTACATATTAGGCTTTCGATAGAGACCGAACGAAACTTCGGCGTCGGTAAAAAAACCTAGTTTCGGCTGGAGTTTCGGTTCCGGCGAAAAGTGGCCGATTATTCGGCTTGACCGTAACTAGCGTCTTTGAGCTGACGGTTATGGTAGATACCTAAAAACTGACTGACTTGTTCGTCTATGTGTATTTTATAATTTTATGTAATCGTAAATTTTTATTATTTCATGAAAGTTATAACTATATAATTAAGCATAACTATATCGAAATATAGTTATAAAATAAATGTATTGAAATATTATTTTTGACAGTTTTTCTGTTATCACGTTAGTTTCAGATTCGGTTTTGGTGACAACCGAAACTGGAAGATGAGGTGAAGTGAGGTGTGGGTGGGTAGTGTGAGGTTACGGTTTTGATTGAAAATCGTGTTTCAGTCGATTACTATTTTCCGATTCTTGAATTTGCAAGCTATGCTGGTTTTTGTGAGATGAATATTGTAGTGGTAAAGAAAACGTGTTGTCGCATATTCTTTGTCACATTGTCGCGTAGCACCTCTCTGTGGAAGCCTCTACACTCCCTCTCGATCCACCCAGAGAGGAAAGAAGTTATTTCATGATTTTCTATAACTTTATTATACTGTACTGTAACGCGATTTATCCTCAAAGATTCCGATATACCCAGAATCGCTTTGACAGCAAATCCTCGCGGCTGACTTGAGTCTCAGCTAACCGGATCGTATCCGTAAGTTAATTAAATGGATTACCAATATCTTAGATCCGACCAATTTCCAATTAGTCACCAGATTGGAATTCAGAAATTGCTTTACGTCTTTACAGTCCGCATGAACTTTTGCAGACTTCCAGACAGACTGATGAACAGCGGAGCAGCTTAGTAATAGGGTCACGTTGGCACCTTTTGGGAAAAGAATAAAAAAAAAAGAACTGTCATCAAGTTTTATTTGAAACTTTCCATGCCGTAGTCTGCGAAAAGACCTTCAGGTCCATTTCACATTTTAAAGTATGAGTGGTTTCTTTTGGCTTATAACAAGCAAAAAGCTAAATGCATGTAAGGTATACGCACCTTTAAGCTAGAACTACACTGCGCACACGTGTGCCACACACGCCGATCTGGGCTCGTCGGTCTCCATACATTTTATATGGAAACTAGACTTGTAGAGCTACACTTGATGCACGCCACGCGACGTCGTTCTACGTACAAATCAGGCGTGTTACACGTGTGCGTCGGTCTAATGTAGTTCTAGCTTTATACTCCTAGCCTAGACTCACACATTCACAGCCAGTGTGGAGCGATGCAAGACTTGGTGCGTATGGCTCAGAGAACACCCGGTGGCTTCACGGTTAGCCTGTTACGAATAGTGCTGGATATGTAGAAAATTTCTCTTTTCATTCTTTGTATAGTGTTTATGGTTTTTGCTGCGTGTGTTTCGTATAAAGATATTAGAATTAAAATTATTTAAGAGTGTACCTATATGGCTTAGTAATTTTATTATTAGAGTATTTTTTAAATCAAAGTTGGACTTTACGTTGGATTTACGGGTTATCCGTAAAAATGACAAATAAAAACATAAAAGTTTCAATTTCTTTAGTAGTAAATAGGTATTACAATATTGTAAAAATGAATAGTTTAGATTGATATCTATTAATATGGACCACAAATGTGGCAAAAACATACACCCATTTTTTTTACAGTTAAGCTATAATAGGCCCACAAAAGTTTTTATTGCTACAAGAGTTAGTAAATGGGATAACAAAAAAGTTAACCTGCACTAAAATAAGCGGAAACGAGGCAAAAAAAAACTTAGCTAGAATTCTAAAGAACTTGAAAAATAATGTCTTCAACTAGAACCAATGTTTACTATAGCACCGCTGCGTTTTAAATGCAAACGATTTTTCTAGAAAGAAATTGAAAAAAAAAAAACAACTACAGAACTAATATTTAAATATTTAATGAAGTACAGACTGGATTTAATTGACTATTTAATTTTCTAGCCAACAGAGCGAATCGTGGGTGCACAGACTACTTAAAAGAACTTAGTTTTTTTTTCTTACTTTCTGTCAATATCTATTTAGAATTTCATTTGCATTACGTTTGCTTAGAATAAACACAATGCCGTTTGATTAGCACGCCGCGAAGTAATTATGTTCTCTTATTAGTTTCATTTCATGACGTTTGGGACTAATGCCACAGATAAAAAATATAGTATCTGCACTAATTTATTATATACTAGCTTCGCCAGCGGCTTCGCCCGCGTGAAAGTAGGTTTCTCCATACAAACTTTGAACCCCCGTTTCATACCCTTAGGGGGTGAATTTTTAGAAAATCCGTTCTTAGTGGATGTCTACACCCTATAAGGAACCTACCTGCCAAATTTTAAGTTTGTAAGTGTTATAGTTTCTGAGATTTTTTTGGTTAATCAGTGAGTGGTATTTCGCTTTTATATAGATATATATAAGAGATTTTTTTCTATGTATTTATTCTTTTGCCGATTGTTCTCTCGTTGATATTTCTTTTGCTGTAATGACCAAGTATTTATTAATTCACACACCAACGACGTAGGTACTTACTAGTTCAACATTATTTTAAAAATTTAGCGCAAAAGAAAAAAAATGTTGCGGGGAATTTGTCACTTTATGCACAGCACTTGTTTATTTAATATTAATAAAAACCGTGGCGCCAGTGACTAAAAAGATGAAAGTGAATCGTTTGTCTTGGTATGGTCATGTGAAGAAGAGGGATGAAAGCATGTTGCTAAAAGAGTTATGAGTTTAGGTGCATGTGGATGGATGGAGAGGGAGGCCAAAGAAATGATGGATGGATTGTGTGAGAAGTGAATTATGAAAGAAAAGGAAGTTAGTGATAGCATGACGAGTGACAGGACAGAATGGAAGAAAAATAACGTGTTGCGTGCGCCGGCCCCAAATAAAACGGGACAAGGGCAGGAAGATGATGATGATGAAAAAACCGGGATTACATAAAAACAATGATAGATATAATAAAATTTGACCCTTAAGTTTGTTTCGGTGTTTCTTCTCAGGGCAGTCAGCTAGGAAACACCGGCCTCATCTAGTTTAAATTGATGAATTGACGGTTGACGTGTAAAAGTATTTTTTTAAAACTTATTTGCAAAATAAATATTATTTATAATCTTTTAGGATTTTAACTTGGCCTTAAAATAAAAGTAAGTATTTTTTTATTTTAAATATTTATAACATACTTATCTAACTATAATTATATATGAACTAAAACAAAAATAGATTATAATGTTCTGGCAAACCTTAAACACGATTATACAACCCGTTTGAGACGAACTAATCCAATCTTAACAAACTTGACTAAATAATGTACAAAATTATGTCGTTTTATTTTGAATTTGGAAACCTCAATTCAACCCTTTTGAGGGTAAACTATGTTTAGTTTAATCGGATGTCAATCATGGTTGTTTGTTTATGGTAGGTACTTAGCCGTATTTTGTCGATCTTTCGTATATACGTCATATGACAAAATGAGATGGAAGGTTCTGGAGTGGTGGCCGCGTTGAAAAGCCAACCACAAGGTGGACCAATGACCCGGTAAAGGTCGCGGAAATCAGATGGATGCGAGACGCAAAAGACCAGTCGTTGTTGCGACACTTGGGGGATGCCTACAGTGGAGTCGCAGGGTGATTAACGTTCTCCGTAGGCGCGAACTTGCGGACGGTGAGCATTAGGTAGCTTTCCGTCCGATTAGAACCAAGCCTGGGTTCCGTAGATTACGCTTCGGGCACGTACGAAACCCTAAATCGATCATCGATATATTCCTTATATTATTAAGTATTCTCCTACGATTCAGCTTATTGGAAATTCAATGAACTTTCTTCATGTTACTAAAATGAAATCCAAACATAATTGGAATCTTTCCTCTCAAGTTATAGGGAGATATTTCCTGCAAAATTCTAAGTACACAAACCACAACTAAGTCAATTATCATTGTTTGCTTGCCTTTAGTCTGTGTCCAGAGAGACCCGTCACAGAATAGACGCGAGGAAATTAAGTCTCTTTAAACAAAGCTTTTATAGTAAATGAATGAACTTAATTAATATAATAAAGACTCAGTGAGAGCACGATGTTTTCAATTTATATTGTTCAATGTGATTTACAGAGTGCTTAATCAAATAAGAGATGTTTTTGATTTGCAAAACTACCGGTGAATATAATAGAATTATGGTACAAAATATAGCGGTTGGAGTATTTCACAGGTTCGTGAGTAGTTAATTAAAATCATGGATGTTAAGGCAGTTGTCCCACCGCTGGCGAGGAAGCGACTAACTATCGGCTATTTCCTCGCTCAAGAAACGTATCTACAATATGATACATAATTATTATTATTCCGTTTAAACAGAAAAGAAAGAAAGAAAAGTCGTTTAAGCTAGAACTACACTGCGCACACGTGTGCCACACACGCCGATCTGCGTCGGTCTCGCATACATTTTACATGGAAACAAGACTTGCAGAGCTACACTTGATGCACGCCACGCGATGTCGTTCTGCGTACAAATCAGGCGTGTTACACGTGTTCATCGGTCTAATGTAGTTCTAGCTTTATTCGTGCCTCACACAATCGTATTTAAACTAAAAATACCTACACAATGAAAAAAAGAAAGTTATGATAAATCAGTGCAAGGTCAAAAAGGTTATTAAAACGATAAATAACACACAGAAGTGATGCATAAAATAAATAGTTGATCGCTGACTACACTGACGGCGAGGACTCGCTCCACTAGTTTGTCGCCGAGGATACTTCCTCAGCAGTACCCGCTTGGCTATCAGAACAGAACACGTGTGTAGTGCGTACAGCTTTGCGCAGGACTAGCCCCTCCAACGAGTGAAGCGAACTGCGAGTAATCGCCCGTCGCACTCGCATGGCCAACGACAAAACTATCGGAAGTACACACTCGCTTCTCGCTGTTCGCCAACTCGTTTCTTGTTTCTCGTTCTGCTCGCTCTTCGCTCATCGTTAGCGATAGGACAAGTTCCTTATTTCAATATCATTGTTTACTGGATTTCCAAAATTATTAAAGGTTTCGTAGATGTAAATGAATCTAACACACGGTAAGGGTGCTCGATGCCCGCTAGGGCAACAGAAAAGGGATACCGTGGCTCTGGAACGCAAAGGGCAACTAAAGGACACAAGGGGGTTTTAGTCAGTAAAAGTTTGACACGTCCTCTCGCTCCACCCAGAGCGGGAGAAGTTATTTGAAGATTTCCCATCTCAAACAAAGGCCCTTTATGTCATAAAAGCGGAAAAAAATCATAATGAAAAACATTGAGGATCACGAGTAGTGCGTTTTAAGTGTATCTGTTGCTATTCGTACCTAACCATTTCAATAAAAAAAAACAAGTTACTTTAAGTCGTAGTAAGACCTCGTTTATTATTTTGCATTTACAAAGTCCTCGAAACGTCGACTACTTCAATGGAAAAGTTGATAAACAGACCGCAATAAGACCGAGTTGAAATTCAACTTACAAGTTTCGCGCAAATGTTGGAAAATATTGAATTGACTTTCGTAGAAACTGATACTGTTCATTGCGATAATGTTAAATGAAATGAATTGCCGCTATACAACTTATAGGGTGTCTTAAAAATAATTAGAATAGGTAGAATATGCCTAATAGAATATAAATAAAAGTTATTCTATTCTATTCGGGACAGACAGCACAACGGTTACAATCACAAAAGAACAAAAGGACGAATGCGCCGAGCGTGCCCGCACCGAAAGGTTACCTCAGCATTTGCTGGGCGTCAGACACCCAGCGCTGGTTTTCAGTTTGAACCCCGCAATGACGTACGGATAATTCACTTGGAGATGCAAAAAAATATAAAAATATATAATACACCTTAACTCACACTCAATACACTTTAAATTACAAAATCAGAAACTGAAGACATGGGAAAATTACTTCTTGAAAATAACATTATTAAGATGTCCTTCGCGGCTCTGGTACTCTTCAAAGTGATATCTAACATTCATGAAAACGCGCCTCAGAAGTTGAGTAGGAATGTTGTTGATTTGAAAGCACATTAAGAGGGCCCTTCCCGACCCGTTTATCATCAAACTGAGCATGGTTTAAAAGCTCTAATTCTTTATTGTACACTAAAACAACTAATAAAATAAGGAGATGACAAAGTTTATGTACAAAGGCGAGCTTAACTCAAAGTTGAGTTTTCTTCTAGCAAACCATTGAGTGATAGAGAGAGATCACAATAGAGGGTAGGATCCAGTCCAGATCCAGATCCAAAAGCTTGTTGGTTCATCCAACGTAATCCCACGCAATATTTGCTAAAAAGGCTACGCGAAAAAAGAGAGGACACCTGAACGCCCTGTTAGAATTCGGTAATTCTGTCATTCACTCGTATATTTTACAAAACTTGTTCCAGGAAATGCGTGTTCTTTTAAAAAACTTAAAAGTTTTTGGAAAAAAATTCATCATTCAGAGTTTTGATTCAATATGGTAAGTTTCGCTAGGTAGTTATATTGTCTTTATTTTTAGTGTTCCATACCTCAAAAGGAAAAAACGGAACCCTTATAGGATCACTTTGTTGTCCGTCTGTCTGTCTGTGTCTGTCTAAGACCTTCTTATCTCGAGTAAACGTGAGGTATCGAGTTAAAATTAAAACTATATACTCAGGTCTACGATCCCTTGAAGCTGTGAAAAAAAACAAACTTCTAAGTTAACGAAAAAAAAAAGATACGGGTAACGGAGGTTTATATCGCAAAAAATATATATTTCGACACTCTCGAGGGAATCAAAATTCATAGGGTACTTCCCGTTGACCTAGAATCCTGAAATTTGGCATAAAGCAAGGTCTTATATATAGCACAGGATAGGAATAAATCTAAAAACAGTAAATTTGTTGTTACATCGCAAAAAAAAAAAAAAAAATTATGAGAACATTATGAAGGGCTTAAGTTCCCGCAAAACAGCAGATGTTCAGAGGTCTTTACTGGATTAGTCTTACACAAATTTATGATTCGATTTCAATAAAAACCTAGATAACATTCACAATATATCAGTTTTTCCAAAATATCTAGAGAAAAATGTGTAATAACGTCATAATCACGTAAGAGCGGTTGTATGAAAATGTACCTCAGGTAGAACGCTCTTAAGGCTTTCCGAGGCACAGAGAAGACTCGTTAAGAAAGAAAGAAAGAAAAGAAAAAAAAAAAGAATTGATTTGGTACAGCACAAGGCACAAACTTTTACTGACTAAAAACCCACTCCTGTTTCTTCATTGCCTTTCATACCAGGGCAGTCTTCCTTTCAGAAGCAGACTCTTGGCCCCAGTAGGCTTCGACCCTGCTGGGCCCCTACGGTTTGCTGACATCTCCTCGAGGCGCGCGAGGCGCCTACGCGACGTTGACGACTTGGGCTAGGTCTGGGCAGTTACCGGACAATCGGACGGCGAGCTACCCATTGCTCGCCGCCATTCCTCTTCGCTTCGGACCATGGCCTTTACCAAGGACCGTTCATTGATATGGCTGCGATTTGATTAATCGACACAGTAATTTAAATAAATCACCCAGATATTATCTTCCGGTATCCGTTAAACCATCCCACGATTTAGCCAGAGTCAGTTATAACAATAATTACATCTAGGTACCGTCCTAGGCAATAAATTTACAGGTTGATAAATAGCCTGAGGAGAAAGCTGAACGGATAGAGCCCCAAAACATGTAACGAATGTATCCTATCTAGATTCAAGATTAATTCATAAAAGAGAACCGATTATTAGTTTTTATTTCGTAGTACTCACCTTTACAATTTTCTGTCTGCTATTTTATTTTCGACGGACATTTTTATTTGTTTAATTCCTTATGCATTTTCTACCAGTCAATCTTTGGGTGATGCAGAGACAAATGGTGAATATTAAACATTATAACTAACTTTATTTGTGTAAAAATATATTTCTACATTTAAATTATCAATACAATAAATTATATAATACCAGTAATATATAGTATAGTACTGTCCTGAGAGACGTTGTCCTGGCCAAAAGCTGACCATTCGTTAGAAAAAAAAACTATAATACGATTTCAGCGCTACCTACCGGGTTCAATTTGAAATATAAACATAAAATATCCAAATCGGTTAAACTATTTATGAGAAGGAGTTAGGTGTCAAAAACACGTACAAAAGAATTATACATATAAAGATATAATCAAATGAAAAAACAAATTACACGAACATGCTAATAAAATAAGAAAACAAATCAGCGCTGTGACGATACTACTACCAACTTTCTACGACTATACTTGCGAACTTTAACTTTGAAGGTGGTTTACTATCCTAATTTCATGGGAAAATCAGGGCTTTCCAAAGAGAAATAAACTGAACGAAGAAAGAACAGCATATAAAGTCATTACAGTGACAAGAACATATTACTCCTACCTCTAAAGAAAGTTATTATCTCTGTCTTTGAAGCAGAAATACATCGAAATCTATATAAAAGGAGAAACTGACTGACTGACATATCAACGCACATATGAAAGTACTGGGACTAAGAGCGTAAAATTTTGCAATAAGGTATCCTTTTATGACGTAAGCGAGCACTAAGAGAGGATTTTCCAAAATTAATCCCCTAAGGAGATGAAACGGGGGTCCAAAGTTTGTATGGAGAGACCTACTGACTGGCCTGTTGGTCTAGTGGTTAGTGGCCCTGACTGCTATGCCGGAGGTTGTGGATTCGATTCCCACCCAGGACAAACGTTTCAGTGATGAGCACATAGATATCCGTGGATGAGCACGATCATTTGTTCAGTGTGTGGGTGTAATTTATCTCTAATATGTATGTATTCAGAAATATATAAGTATGTTTATCAGTTGTCTAGTACTCATAACACAAGCTCTGCTTAGCTTGAGACTAGACGGCGTTCTGTGATAGTTGTGGAACATATTATTATCATTACTTTCACGCGGGCGAAGCCACTGACAGAAGCTAGTATTGGTATAATGTTCATACTCCGAAATTAAACACGCTCCACGTGATCCAATATAACATTAAAAACGTGTCATAATATAAAACCTCAGCCAAAAGAATTCTTCGAGTTAATAAAAGTCGTTCGCAGAAAATCATAACTCACAAGACGAATTTATTTCTCGACCGACACCGTCGAAATAAAACGACGTAACTTTTTCTCAGTAAATCAAGTATTAGGTAAGCTTCCTTCAGTTACACAGAAATGCCTCAATTTGTCTCGGAATCTAAGCCATCGACAAACACAATACCTCTACTAAGATATAGGAAATTCTCACCGTAGAAAACTCGGCACAATCGCGAGAAAATCTGTGCAGAGTGACGTAGGAAACATGGAAGCCATTTGTGGAAAAGCAAGGAATAAACGGTTCCTCAATTATTTTACTAAAAAGTATCTTGAATTTTGTTTGATCTCTTAAAATGTATTGTTCATTAAACGTTGTCAGTTCCTCAAAGAGATGGCAGCATGATTGACGGCTAGGGCCGATGCCTGCTAGGGCTGCGGGATTGTTAAAAAAAGTTACCGAGGTTCTAGAACGCAAAGGGCAACTGAAGGAACACGGATAGGTTTTCGATTATAAACGTCTTACACTGGACCTTGCCCCACCCGAAGCGAGAGCAGTCATTTGATGATATCTCGTCAAAGAAAGCATGAATGACGGGATTCGCTAGAACCGATGCCTTTCAGGACTACTCGATTATTCGACGCGCCGTGGCCATAGAATTAAAGTAACTGACACGGGTGGGTTTTTAGTCTGAAAGAATCTGACCCTCCCACTCAATCCACCCAGAGCGCAAGAAGTTATTTGATAATTTTCCTCTCAAAACACAAGCTTTGTCAGTTCCCTTTCCATCTCCACTCGTTTCTGACTTATTGTAGGGCTAAGCATTTTTCCGCGGTTTCGCTTTCGAAGCCTATACCGCAGTAACCATTGTTTTTTTTTAGACAACGTAGCCAATGGTACACAGCTATGGAGTATGGTTTAGTCAGCCTTATAATGTTCCCACTGTTGGGACTCAGGCCTCCTCTCTATGAGAGGGAATGGGCCGTAATCCACCACGCGAGCCCAGTGCGGGTTGGTGGATGTCACAAGTCTTAATTTTTTTGGTTCTAGGACTTGCCGGATTCCTCACGATGTTTTCCTTCACCGTTTCAAGAGCAGTGGTAATGAAATAAATTACACAGAGTAACATACCTGGCTAGGTTC
This sequence comes from Mythimna impura, assembly GCA_905147345.3. NCBI lineage: Eukaryota > Metazoa > Arthropoda > Insecta > Lepidoptera > Noctuidae > Mythimna > Mythimna impura. The sequence continues at coordinate 4,776,003 of LR990342.1, read as the reverse complement.
GAACCCGTGACCTTCAACTTGTAAGCCCACAGAAATGAAGAACACTAACCAAAAATACAAAATGTTTTCCAAATTCTTACCCAGGATTCAGGAAGATCGATTTCCATTAAGTACTTAAAAAATCCCACGCTCATCAATTAAGCGAATGTTACTGGAAACTACAAAACATTATGTGCTATGGAGTAGCTTTCTATCAATGCAAGAATTTTTGTAATCGGATCATTACTTCCATAGATTTTATTATTGCTATATGAGTGCTATATCTAGCCTGTACTGTCCCACTGCTGGGCATAACCCATAACAGAAAAATGGAGATAAATTCCTTCTATTGATCCCGGCTCTGAGACACTACTTTCCCATTCCTAAATTGTCACAGATCAAATAAGCATGATAGGTTAAGGGCCAAAGCTGCGTTTTAAGCGAGCGCACGCGCTGGCACCCGTCGAGTGCGCCCGTGTCGTGTGCGGCGGTCCTCGACTGGTAGCGGAAACCGGATTATTACCTGCGCAATGTCACTAATTCAACTTTAACGGTGTGCATGTAGTCGTTTCGATGGAGTACTTGAATCTATTATTACGCAGCAAAACGGGCGCAGGGCGCGACTGCCCGCGACGGTGCACTTTTGTATGGGACCGCGTGGGCGACCGCGTAACTCAGCGGCTTCGGCCCTAAATGTCTAATCCCTACCCACAAAATTGACGATGAAGAAGAACTAACATTTTACCTCTTGAACTTTAAACACGTCTGTTTCCAATATATAACCTCACATTGAACATCTAGTAACAATAGAATATAACAATTTATTGGTTTAGATCTAGCTCTCTCCGCTTTGTTCCAAGTCATAATAATCGATGGAGTAAAACAATTTGTTCGATGCGCATACGCCACAACAATGGGATTACACAGATCAATAAAAACTGTAGAGACGTTTATGGGTTATCTGCGTGTTAAAGAGTTATTTAGACAAAAGCTAATATCGCTTCATAAGAGTTAGAAACTCGTGATTTCATTCATCAATCAAAGAAAGAAAAACACGTAAGTATATGACGGGAGTTGCATGGCGATGCCCGGTTTGCGTAGGCGCAGGTTTGCGAACGACGAGCAATGGGTAGCTCGCCGTCCGGCTATCGTATCGTGAATTTGCAACTTTACTATTTTTTTAAATTGATATAAACTAGTGTTTGACTGCGATCCCATCTGATGGTAAGCAATGATGCAATCGTTGATGGTGAGGCGCACTAGTTTATTAAGAGCCTACTCACTCTAGCCTTGAAGACACCCAAATTATAATCGGATGGGAAGACCTCAGCAGGCAAATTGTTCCAGTCCTTCGATGTACGCGGTATAAACGACGAGGCGAAACGCTTAGTCCGGACCGTAGAGGTTTCAACAACGTAAGGGTGGATTTGGAATCTCTAGGACTTAAGTCCGGCCTACTCTTTGTCAGACGCTTAGTTAAGCTAAAACTGGCTGGCCCGCGCGGTTTCACCCGCCTCATTGGTCACTACTCCGCTCTCGTGGGTCGCAGCTTGATGTTTAGTAACTTATTTATTAAAACATTATGCACTAATGAAACACTTTCTACCAGTCGACCTTAGGGTGGTGCAGAGTCATAGCCTAAAGCCTTCCTCAATAAATGAGTTATGCAACACTAAAATATTTTTTTAATTCTAACTAGTAGTCCCATGGAAACATTAGCCCGTTGAACCAGAACTATCGAACTCTTCCACTTTATAATATTACTAGCTTCTGCCAGGTTTAAAAATAGGTTTCTCCATACAAATTTTGGACACTCATTTCACCCCCTTAGGGGTAGAGTTTCGTAAAATCCGTTCTTAGCGGATGTCTACACCCTATAAGGGAACCTACCTGCCAAATTTTAAGTTTGTAGGTGTTATAGTTTCTGAGATTTCATGATTAATCAGTGAGTGGTATTTCGCTTTGCTAGTTATTTTATCTATATATATAATATAGATAAAATAACTAGCAACACGGCTTTTCTCTACGATAATATGCATATATTATACACATAAACCTTCCTCGTGAATCACTCTGTATATTAGTAAAAACTGCATGTAAATACGTTCAGTAGCTTTTAAGTTTACATACAGGCAGACTTGGTGGGGACTTTGTTTTATAATGTGTTATGATATAGATATGAGGTCTAGACAAACATGTTTTTGACACTTATGATTCAATGTAAACAAAATGACATTAATATTCACACAACTATCACACAACGCCGTCTAGTCCCAAGCTAAGCAGAGCTTGTGTTAGAAGTACTAGAAAACTGATTAACATACTTAAACATTTCTAAATACATATATATTATAGATAAATTACACCCAGACACACATTTGTCCTGGGTGGGAATCGAACCCACGACCTCTGGCATAACAGTCAGGGCCACTAACCACTAGGCCAACAGGCCAGTCAAACATTGAAATTGACTTGATGATATAGGTACTTGAATATGAACGTTTTTTTAAGTAAGGGAATTGGCTTACCGTTGAACGTAAACGAGGTAAGATTAGTTAGTACGTAAGGATCGAATTGCCTTTTATTAAGTAAACTCGAGGTTTTTGGATATGGGTAGCCATATCCAAAAACCTCGAGTTTACGTACATATGTATGCATTTTATATACAATGTAACGTAAAGTAAAAATAAAACAAAGAAACCAAATACACTAGAAGTGCTAGCTAATGAGCGTAGAATCCCCTTTAATCAAAGCAGACACAGGTCGTAGAAAAACGTACAAATGCGAAGCTGCAGAAAAACGATAAAAACGGCCAAGTGCAAGTCGGAATCGGGTACAAAGCGTTCCGTACCGTCCGTAGCAAAAAAACGGCGAAAAAATGACGGTTGTTGTATGAAAGCCACACTTCAATATTTATTTTATTCTGTTTTTAGTATTTGTTATTATAACGACAACAGAAATAAATAATCTGTGAAAATTTCAACTGTCTAGCTATCATGGTTCTTGAAATACTGCCTGGTGACAGACAGACGGACAGCGAAGTGATGGCGGGACCCTAATAGTCCCGGTTTTGCCGTTTGGTTACGGAACCCTAAAAACGTACAAATGCGAAGAAAAACATAGATAAAAAGGATGCCCCAGACACTCCCAACTCATTAGTGTTCCAAAGTGAGGATAAATTTTCACGAGCCAAAGGAAAATCCTTCACAGTAAGCCATGAGGAATTATGATACCATTCGTAATTAAGTTATTATGGCATACTAAGCCCAATTTAAAAGCTAATTAAAACAGTCTTGGTTTATATTAATTATAATTTATTTTAGGGTTAATTGCTGATCATTAGGGGGTTGATTTGACTCAGAAAGCACTCTGAAAGGCTTCGCACTTTTAATATAATATTTCTTCTTGGGTTGAGTCGCGAGAGACGATAAACATTGGTTTGGTATTACTAACTTTTCGCCAAATCCAAATTTTTGTCAACCGCTGTTTCCGCCGCATCCTCGGAATCTACTAGCCCGAGAAACCCGAAACAATATTCAACTTAGAGCTGTTAGAAAAATGCTACAAGAGCCCGATCGACCGCCAGATCAAGCGTCGCAAATGGAGATGGATTGGCCACACGCTCCGAATGGATTCCTATCAGGAACCGTCAAGGAAAAAGAAAGCGTGGCCGTCCCCATCAAACCTGGCATCGCACCGGGTTGGCAGAAGAGGCGGGTAACGGAATGACATAACCATAAATCAGCCTTTTAATGTTCCCACTGCTAACCCACTGCTGGGACTCAGGCCTCCTCTCTAGGAGAGGGCACGGAATGACATGGAGCGAGGTAAAGCTTGAAGCTCAAGACCATTCGCGATGGAGGATTACTGTGGACGCCCTCTGCCCCATCTAGTGGACATAGGACATTAAGTCAAGTAAATCATTACTAACCTTTTGACCGTTACATCAAAAAAGCAATACTGTGCTCTCGACGCCAAGCTACGATTTCTTCCTTTAATCTGTCATGTACTCGTAACCATGGCGTGTTGGACACGTTTTACTTTGTCATGTATACGTGACTGGCGGTCAAAAGGTTAAGGGAGGGGAGTGTAGGTGCCAGATTAATTTTCAATAACGGAAACTGACACACCTATTTCTATTCAAAAAATCAGAAAGCGTTCAACGCAAAGGATCTTCAAAAAATTATGAACGACCTTCCACTGTCCTTTTTTTGTTTATTCTCCTTTCTCAATTTTATATTATTATTATTTTATTATTGATAGACTCGCGTTTGACCACTATCTCACCTGATGGTAAGTGATGATGTGGTCGACGGTGGAGCACGCTTGCCTAGAAGTAACTATTCACTGTTGTTTTAAAGACTGCTATCAGGAAACACAGACTCCAGCAGGGAATTCCACTCCTCAGCTGGACGCATAATCATTATTATTATATTTATTGGTATTGTACCTATAAAAATATTTCAAAGGCTAATTTTACGGTGACCCGAGAAAACTATTCAAAATAAGGAAATCTTCATGACCCTTATCTTGAACTATTTCCATTAGTACAAAACTTACTTATTATTTGCTTACTAATGAATCTCACTCAGGCAATGTACACAAGTAACTTTCAGTATGAATACCCTGAAGAAAGTAAATTCACCCCAAAGTTACTCCTAGCTCTGGAATCTGACCCGCACATTTGGAGCCGAAAATTCTTAGCATAACTTAATCCAAACTAACCACCGGTTTTTAGAAAGAAAATGTCGAGCGACACAGTCGAGTAATGCAATTATCTGTTGACAATACATCCAACGTATCATAGGAATTTGAAATGTTTTTTTAACCAACTTCAAAAAAAGGGGGCGATTCTCTGCTTTTTTTTAGGATTCCGTACTTCAAAAGGGAAAGACGAAACCATTATAGGATCACTTTGTTGTCCGTCTGTCTGTCAAGACCTTTTATATCGGAATCGCGTAGAGGTATCGAGTTGAAATTAAAACCAGACTCAGATTTGCGGTCACTTGAAGCTGCGAAAAGATCAAACTTCTGAGTTAACGAAAAAAAAATCATACGGCCGTTTATGTCGCAAAAAACGTGTACTTATTTCAAAAATCTCAAGAGAATCAAAATTCATAGAGTACTTCCCGTTGACCTAGAATCCTGAAATTTGGCATGAAGCAAGGTCTAAAAGCACAAGTATAGGAAAAAATCTGAAACTGTACGTTTGTAGTTATGTCACAATTTTTTTTCGACTCGGAAAAATTCAACTGTTTTCAGAGGTAAGTCTGTACGAACCCTTAGTGCGCGAGTCCGACTCGCACTTGCCCGTTTTTATTTATTTATTATAGATAGGCTTGCTTTTGACCACTATCTCACCGGCCATACATATTGCCTAGACGTAACCTATTCACTCTTGACTTAAAGACCCCTAGGTTGTAGCTATCAGGAAACAGTGACTCTTTCAAATCGGTTGTATTTTTTTTTTCGTTTTTATATATCTAAAACTAACGACCCGCGTCGTGAAGCACCTGTGTTCCTTCAATTGCCCTTTGTGTCCCAGGGCAGTAACACCCGATTTACAATCTACGCAGTATAATTATGCTTAGCACAAAAGTTATACAATGTAATTCTTCCACTCCCAAACTGGAGTCACAATGCACCTCCAAATAAGTAAGAGTACATAGTATTAAGGTCACAAAAGGACTCGCACGTAATGATGGCGTAACCGCATAAGTTCCGGGTCCGCACTAGTGTCGTTAACGTTATCTACGATAACGCGTTTATAATCGTAAGTGAAATGTTTGGTTACGAAATGAAGATTTATTGAAATGATTGTTGTGGTGCGTAATTATTTTGCTGGTTGGAATTAACATGGTGGTAGCTACTTTCCTTGCCAAGGTAATATTGTCCGGTTGTTGTAGAGACAATTTGTCTGATTTTAAACAGGTATAGTTAGAAATGATACCGATGCCTGCCAGGTCTGTGGATTGATCGGAGGTGTTGAGAAAGAGTTGCACTTTACCAATGCTAAAGTGCCTAAAATTTCTGTATAGTAGACGTTCAATGATCGATAAGTCGTTTATTAATACTTTAGATACTACGCTACCAATTAAATAATTCATAAACCATTGACACTCTTCTATAAAGAAATGTTAGTCATTTTAGCATTAGTAGAGTGCAACCACAGTATAGATATACGAGTATGGAACAGTACGGAAACTACCTACAAATATTACGCATCGACGAGACTCCTAAGCGCTTCTCGCAGTCCTGTCAGTAGTGAATGCCGCTTAGGAGTCTCGTCGATGCGTATGTTTGTGTGAGTGAGACGTTTCGAACATTTGTAGGTAGTTTCCGTACTATTCCATATACCTATACTGTGGTGCAACTGCACTTTTGACTCCTGACTGTACATCTCTCATCATCATCGTCTATTATGCCCGTATTATTATATATCATTTTCGAGGGAACAAGCAATTGACAGCAGACAAGAAGAAAGTCTCAACTGAATTGAATCAATAAAAATAAAAATCGTATCACGTAACATTACGCTAAGCCTGATTTAACCACTTCAAATATCCGAAGTACTCGTCAAAAACTCTCATAAATACTAAAGTATAATAAATACTATTAATTGCTACAATAAACAGTTTTTGTACGCCTTTTAGATTCGGCTGTAAGTTTGATCATGATGCAATCATATTTTTTGAGAGATCTTGGCAAAATGCCTATTGCACAATAGTTAACGGTGTTATGTAAAAGCGATAATAATTTTGGAATTTTCTTAGATACGTACTATCCATAGATAGTGTATAAGAAAATTCCTAAATTATTAAAATCATCTAATGACTTCTCCCGCCCTAGGGCGGAGTGAGAGGTCAGACTTGCATTACTTTGGTGCAGGCGCGAGACATTACAATGTTAGTTATTTTTTTGTCTTAAGTGTTTACATGTTGTTTGTACATTGTGTGTATCTGTGAACGTGTGCCAAATAAAATGTTTTTCTTTCTTTCTTTTCTTTCATACTAAATATACAGGCAATAAAAACAAATGGCGACTTTCGATTATCATTCGATTTTTGAGGTACGGGTTTTACTCCCACTTGACCAACTTACGAGTATACGTTAATTAAACCGGCGGCAATTAACGAAAATCACAGTTAAGAGGAGTTTTAGACAACTACAAAATGGGTCAGAGTTATTACTGGTTGATTGTCCACTTGTAAACTATTGGAGTTTTGAGTGGACCACAGTGAAGTTATGGCCAAACTGACGCGGTTTCAGTAGTGGTATAGTGGTTGAAGAAAATAGCTTTTAGAAAAGTCATCACCGTTGATTGCCTTTTTTTCTATCATCAAATAACTTCTTCTGCTTAGGGTGGATCGAGAGGGAGTATCAGACTTACACTGACTAAAATCCAACCGTGTTTCTTCTCTTTCTCTTTCAAACAATCCCGCAGCCCTGGCAGGCATTGACCCTAATGGACCCCGGCAATTATGCTGACATCTCTGAGATTTGAGCCTGATCCTTATCGGACGGTGAGCTACCCATTGCTCACCGTCCTATCCTAGAAACCGACAAGATAGAAATCATACGAAATCTGATCCTAAAAAGTACATTCTGAATTAAAACTGGTCTTCAACAATGCATAGAAAAAATATCGCTGATTTAATACAGCATGAACGGTGACGTTGCTTGGTATGTCTAACCACGCCAAGAGAAGTCAACCCCTTTATTAGTTCTACTGACTAGCTAATCGTTAGACTACGGGCTATGAGGATCAGTCATAATTTTTGTTGAGTATGCAGATTTGTAGCGTCAAAAAAAAAAACAGTAAATACTGTGAAGAAATTATTTAAATCGAACCAAAAATGACGAAGATACAGCAATTTTTGTGTATTAGTTCCAGAAACGCGCCCGAGAATGAAGCGACTCGCTGTGACGTCATCTGTCATGATCGGTCTCCACCGGCGAATGAATACGATCAAGCCGTTCGTCGCACGGATCATGACAGATGACGTCATCGTAAACAGTGTTTCCAAGTAGCCGTTCAGAAAAACTTTAATAAATCCACCATTTCTTGACGGATTTTAATAATTTAAAAAATTTAATGCTCAGTAAATTATTACACATACGATGTACTTAGTAAAAATCGGGTATGCTGTTACGTGATTGATCCTCATTATTCCGTATGAGCTCAAGTGTAGCTTGCACCGAAGAAAAGTGTAGTGGTGGGTGTATGCTAGAGGAGCCAAGCACGTGCAAATTCATGTAGTGTAGACCGACCGGAGCCAAGCACGATAGACACTATTCGAATTTGTGTTCGACGCCTCTAGCGCAGACCCACCTTTTCTAGCTGCATCTATCGCAAACTGCAAAATGACAATCTAGAACAAACAAACACAACAGACGTCTACCATTTCAAACAGTTTCAATCCAACATGTCAGTTAGCACAGTCGTCGCTTCATGTCACATCTCGCGAAGCGTGACTCGAACCAATGCCGATGTATCGACGCTCAAACCATAGAGGAATGGAGTGATCGCTCCCTATCAGGCTGTGGAATTAAAAGTGTGAGAGACACAAAGCGATAGTGTGACCCGAGCTTTAAAACCAATTGATATTCTATGAAAGGTTCTGGAATGGCGACTACGTACCGGAAGATGTAGCGTTGAAAAGCCTCCTACAAGGTGGACCAATGACTTGGTAACGGTTGCGGGAGTCCGATGGATGCGAGACGCACAGGACCGTTCATTGTGGCGACACTTGGGGGAGGCCTATGTCCAGCAGTGGACGTCTTTTGGCTGAAATGATGATGATGATTTTCTATGTTGCGACAACAATATTCAAAAATATATATTACCTAATGATATGCAATGCAAAAATGTCACTTCGTCAATCATTTTATCAAAAGCCACAGTATTTTAATTAACTAGAAGTAACTCTATCTAGTGGCATTATTCATGAGAACGTGAGTCTAACTGTTTGCATGTACATGAAAAAGGGAGTATCTTATATAACCCCTCGTTTGTTTTGTGACCGCATAAATCCCAACCCACCATCCAAACCCACTGCGCTGTCCGCTCGCAGTTCCATTGACAGCTGGTTGGCATTTTCGATTCAGTTATATCAACTACACAAAAACTGCATCAGAAATAGAGTTTGCAGCAAGCATACAGTTCATATTCATCGCAGTATCACCTTCGTCACTATGACAAGCAGAAAAGAGACAGATATTGACTGCACACTCGCTATGTCTCTTTCTACAGAGAGTCAATTTTTCAACGTTATTACTCAGTCCATTCCTCTAAGTCTATACCTCCAATATTCGGATTGAATCCATTCAATCGACACCGTTATGCGTGTCAAAGGATAGCCGTGTCACTTGTTACCTGCCCCCCTAGTCAAGTTACAATCGTTTCGTTCGGCGTGAACGCCTCGAGTAGGCCACGCCTCCGAATCCTTTGTTCTGACCACGTGACTGAGCCATCTCAACGCTCAGTCACGTGGTCAGAACAAAGGATTCGGAGGCGTGGCCTACTCGAGGCGTTCGCGCCGAACGATACGATTGTAACTTGGCTAGGGGGGCTGGTGCGTTCGAGATTGCTCTGAGGTGAGCAGGGAGAGAATGCCAGTTCTATAAAGTGGCATTATTAATGGGGACGTGAGTTTCACTGTTTGAAGAGATAACACGGTTAAATAGTTTGGCTAGGTTTATTGAAAGCTAGGAATTAAAGTGATTTAGTACGTGAAAAGGAGAGAAGTATTTTCGTACCTATATATATTCAGTCATTCATAACGCAGCTGCGAGTTGTTACAGTTAGGTATTGGAAATGCTTTAAAAAAAACGAATAATCATATGAACAAGTACGAAAAAATTATTCATTATTTTTCGTTACCAGTGTCTAAATATATTTGTTCCAATTATGTCATAGTAATATTTTTGGGAAATGACCTTCATTTAGTACCATCATAAACTCGGGTGCGAATTGAAAAAAGTTCATTTGCAAAGGTTCGATTTTCTGATAATTGCAGTATCTTACGAAAAATGTCATATCGGCTTTTCTTTTACGTGTTAAAGTATAAAAATGCATGAAGTAAGGCGATATCTGTAATTTTGTGGAAGTACTAGAATTAAGATACCTAATGGACCCAAAATACGCAAAAATTGCAAGTAATTTTTATCATTTTGCATATGTCTACGACCCATTCCTTCTTCTAGAGAGGAGGTCTGAGTCCCAGCAGTGGGAACATTAGAAAAACTATGCTATGCTACATAAAACCTGATGTCCCGAACAGTAACGCAGACGGGTAGGTTACCTACAGTACCTGACATTCTCCAGGTCAGGTCTTTTGATACCTAGAGCAATACGCTGCAGAGACCTGAATACTGATTTTAGCCTCTTAACTCGATCCTCACTCTTCATCTATTTTCATCCAGGTCTTCAGCAGTCCTAGTTAAACAACTTTATAGTATTTCAACATTTGTTTAAAAAGCTCTTTAAATCGCATTAAAAACACGATCAAACTGTACATCAGATAATCTCTATAATAGGGTCGTTTATCTAAAATGACATCACTTTTACAGATTACATCGTTTTTACTACATTTTTTACGTAGGTTTCTACTTTAAGATATATTGTGATGGGAAATCATACAATGACTTTTTCCGCTCCATGGAGCAGGAGGGTGTGTTAGACTTTTACTGATTAAAACCACTCCTGTGTTCTCCAGTTGCCCTTTGCGTTTCAGGGCCTTACCGTGGCCCTGAAACGCAAAAGGCAACTCTTTAGAACCTCTGCGGCTGTCGTTATGTAGTTACATAATCTTCGCACAAAAAATAAAAAAAAAACAGGTGAGATAGCGGTCAAGCGCAAACCTATCAAGAATGAAAAAAAAGAAATGTCTGTTTGTAATACTTATCAAATATTTTTTTTTTTAATTAAATACATAATAATTATAGTATATCGAATATACAATCAGTAATATTTTTTTTTACATTTCTGTCTGTCTGTTTGTTTTGGCTAATCTCCGAAACAGCTCAACCAATTTTGACAACGCTTTCACTGGCGGATAGGTGATGTTATAAGGAGTACTTAGGCTACTAAAAAGAATTAGGGTACAGCGCCAAAAAGCTTTTGAAATTTAAAACTAAATAGCGTTGAACAGTTTTATAAGTAGTCGCGGGCACCATTTAGTCTATCTATAGTACCAATCTATGCTAATTAGATCTAAGAATCTAGATAAAAATGGCCGACAGTTACTATCGTAAATATCGTTACGTGTATACCGTTATATCGTTAATTGAAAGTAAGAGCTGTGTCGCCAATATGCGTGAAGCATGCGATGGTGTAGGAGTGAGATTAATATCTAAGAAATCAAGACACGGAAGACGGTTTGGTACTGAGATTTCTATTCTTATCACTTCTTGATTTGGCTAGTTTATTAGAACAGATATGTGAATAATATAATGTTTGTAGTGAGGAGAAATGATAAAGTGAGAAATAAGCATAATAGAGGAAGTTTGAAAGAGGCGCCAGCAACTGTAAAGTTGTAAAGGAATCGATTGTCTTGATATGGTCATGTGAAGAGGAGGGATGAAATGCGTGATTGTTGATGATGGATGAACTCCCGGGCGAAGCCACCGGCAGAAACTGGTACAAGATAAACAGACTGTCGTTCGTGTTCAGGGATGCATAGTTTTTATTTAACTGGCCTGCTGGTCTAGCTGTCAGTGGCCCTGACTGCTACGCCAGAGGTCGTGGGTTCGATTTCTACCCAAGATAAATGTTTGTGTGATGAGCTTGTGCATTTGGTTCTGTGACTGGGTATATTTTATCTACAATATGTTTGTATTTAGAAATATATCAGTTGTCTAGTACACGTAGCAAAAACTCTGCTTAGTTTGGGACTAGATGGCGTTGTGTGCAATTTGTGCAATATTATTAGTATAGGTACTGTTGTTTTTAGGGTGTGCCCACATCTGGTGAATGCAGCACGAATGCGCCGCTAGCAACCCACACGCGAGCTGCTAGTGTACTGCACGTGTGCAGTTACTGCAGTAGTTTGGTGCTCCTCTTTAACGCAATCAGGCAAGGTTGAACAGCGTGCGAACTTGAAATGCACGCACTCAGCTTGTGAATGAGTCGCTAGCAGCGCATTCGTCAGATGTGGATACATAGATAATTTCCCTTTCTTCGCTGTTTCCTTATTATTGAATTTGTGTAGCATTCGCATGGGTAAGCACGGTACTGTGTTCACAGCAAACTCAATTCTACGGAGCCTTGAGACAGTAGTTGTGATCAAACGAAGCGCTGTGTTTGTGTTGTCGAGAAATGAAATTATATTTGAAGAGTATGCGGAGAAATTTGTTTGAAATTACAAAATGATTTACGAGTAATTTTTACTCAAAAGTTGTTTAAACAAATAATATGCATAGGTATAAACAGAAGAGCGGGTTTTTTTCAAAACTGGGCAACTAAAGGGATACCGGTGGTTTTTACTCAGTAAAAGTCTGACATTAGGTACCTATGTAAAAAGTTGTACAAGTAAACTTGAATGGTAAGTGAGAGATATTGCCATTTTTTGTCATCAAATAAATTCTCCCGCTCTAGGATGGAACGAGCGGGCGTATCAGATTCCAACTGACTGAAACCCACCTGGGACCTTCAGTAGCTCTATGCGTTCTAGGGCCACGATCACTCTTTCAAGCGTTCCTAGAGCCCTATAATTACCATAAATACATTAATCTGGCATACGAGTTTTAATGGGTCGGAACAATAAGTTTTTAATGCAAAACCAGAAAGATTATAATATAGGTGTCTTCAAGGCTAGAGTGAATAGGATTAATAAACTAGTGCGCTTCACCATCAACGTTTGTATCACTGCTTACCATCAAGTGGGATGGCAGTCAAGCACTGGTTTACGTGAAAAAAGAAAATTAAACACCACTAAGAATTAACGAGCTAATATAAATTATTATAAACCAACATTTTCCCGCAGCTTCACCCGCATACATAAAGTATAGCCTATGTCACTCAGGAATAAAGCAGCTTTCTATCTGTGAAAAAAATTTCGCAATCGGACCTGCACTTTCTGAGATTACCTCCTACAAACAAAAAAGAAAACTTTACCTCTTTATAATATTAGTGTAGACAAAATGGAAAACCTAGCTAGTTCCTGTGTTTACAAACTATATAAAAAAAAAAACCCCAAGGCCTCCCTCCTCCCCCCCCCCCCTCGCCCTCCCCCCTCCCTTTCTCCCCCTTCCTCCTCCCTTCTCCTCTCCCTCGGTCTCCTCTCGTGTCCTAGTATAAAAGTTTTGTTACTATATTGGTGTGCAATAAAGTTTATTCTATTCTATCATTTTCTTACTAGTACGTAGTTTAACAGCTAAAATAAATCGCTACATCTGAACCAGCCAATAAGCTGCAATAAACAAGAAACGAAATCAATATTCGTACAGTCAATTGCACGCTTGTTTAATCAAAACCAACCTAACTGCAACAACAAAATGAAATCGATGGTGTGTGCCTGACTGTACACTCGATACTTTCATTCGTTTCCGGATGTTAAAATCGCTGTTTATTTTATTACTTGTTTCTACAAAACTTCGCGTAATGTAGAAAATTACAATGCGTTCCAAACAAGAATAGGATCGATTGCCATGTTGTGACGTCACGTCATACTGTCAAATCGCAGGAAATTGGGCAAAAATGAAGAACTCAGAGATGAGCAAAATTGAAGAACAGGATTCTGATTAAACTTTTTTCGTTCAAAATATTCTTGTTTTTCTCACTAAGTCACCACAGTAATTCTCCGATTTGACAGTATGACGTGACGTCACAACATGGCAATCGATCCTATCCTTATTTGGAACGCATTGTATCACAACATACTCTCGAAATAAAAAGTAATCTATGTTCTATTTCAGGACATGGTCTACTTGTGTGTGTGCCATAGCATAACAAAATCAGACTTTTAGTGTTCCTGGGACTCAGGCCTCCTCTCTACTAGAGGGAACGGGCCGTAATCCACCTCGCGAGCCTAGTGAGGATTAGTGGATGTTACATGTCTTCGAATTTTTGGTTCTAGGACACGCCGGTTTCCTCACGATGTTTTCTTTCACCGTTTTGAAAGTAGTGATGATGAAATAAATTACACAAAGTAATGGGCTTGGCTGGGTTTGAACTCACAACCTACAGCTCTTAAGTTGGGACCGTTACCACTGGGCCACCACAGCTCTCTTGTGTGCCAAATTTTACCCAAATCCGTTCAGCCGTTTGAGCGTGAAGGACCTACAAACAAACAAACTTTCGCCTTTTTAACATTAGTGTGTTTCCGTTTGAAAGCAATTCGCCGTCAATTTACGACTTCAAAAGTTTTATTATTTAGAGAGAATTCTCAACTTCCTTGCTTCTGGGGGAGAATAACAGATATATTATGAAGTATTTCAAGGTTCCGTACTAATTCGGCAACGGAACTCTTATAGGATCACTTTGTTATCTGTCTGTCTGTCCGTCTGTCAAGACCCTGTTTTCTCTAGAACGCGTGGAGCTATGCTGCTAAAATTAATATAAATAGGTACCTACTTAGGTTTTATAGTCTAAGCAGCAGGGAAAAAATCAAACTTCGTCAACGCAATCTACAGATAAGGCCGTTTTTGCTCGGTTTAGGCGCATATTTTTACACTTGCTAGGAAATCAAAACCTATAGGGTACTTCCCTTTGATCTAGAATCCTGAAATTTGGCATGTAGCAAGGTCTCATAGCACAAGTATAAGAAAAACAAAGTCTGAAAACTGTAAAGGGGAATGAAACTTTTCTCATACATTGCTGGAAAGTATTTTTTTTTTCTTTTCGATCGATTCAGTAATCGAACTATTTACATAGATAAGTTAGTATAAAACCCTCAGTTCGCGAGTTCAACTCGCACTTACCCGGTTTTTTTAGATGGTATTCCAGTCGATGAACTGTTCCAATGTACTGAACAGTGGATATGTGTCAGAAACTGTGTATGTGGGGACATAAAACATGAGTTACGTTCTAGCTTCAGTGTTTATTTGCACTAAAACAGTTCTAAACCTTGTTCCTTCTGATCGAATTGCGGCCATGGCGACCAATCTCAGCGCAAGCGACACGTACCGAAATGATATCACGATGCCAGACGACATACCTGAAACAAAGAAACAATTATTTATTAGTTTGATTGTACTAAATATTATAGGTAATTAATACGGGTCTAATCAGAAATAAGTGAAATGGAAATCTCTTAATCGACTGCGGACCCAGGTTGACCGCTGTAAAAAACAATCTGGCCAAATGGAGCTTTTTTTTTTCGGTGTGAAAATCATCCAATGACATCCCCCGCTCTTGGGCGGAGCGGGAGATAGTGTGTCAGACTTTTACTGACTAAAAACCCACTCCTGTTCCTTCGTTGCCTTTCGTACCAGGGCCGAGTCTTCCTTTCAGAAGCAGACCCTTGGCCCCAATAGGCTTCGACCCTGCTGGGCCCCTACGGTTGCTGACATCTCCTTGAGGCTCGCGTGGAACACTACGCGCCGTCGAAGACTTGGACTCGGTCCGGACGGTCTGACGGTGAGCTACCCATTGCTCGCCGTCCGCGATCCCGCGCCTACGGTGGCCGGAAATCGGGATCGGAATATCGGCGGCGGTTGAGGCGTGAGGACCGTTGCTAGCATTACTGCTTCGCAGAAGGAGACGACCGCCTGCCACTCCTCTTCGCTCCGGACCATGGCCTGTACCAAGGCCCGGCGCGAGAGCTCGCTGCCGCCGATCGCACCCACGAGGACACGGCATTGCTGTGCCCAAGCGGGGCTAGTTGCCCTTAGCGTTCCAAGGCCACGGTGGTTCTTTCAAACAATCGCAGGTGACTGACCGACCTTGACAACTCAAGGAGCCTGTAAATGGTTTATTTGAAATAAATGCTTTGAGTTTTGAGTATAACTATCCATCAAAGTAAAACATAACGCCATCAGCCAACACAAGTCACATCTAACTCGACTACAAAGCCCAAGGTCCACAGTACAACGCAGTAACATTTCATAGCTAGCATCGGCTAAGAGAATAGCTAACTGAAGGCTGTCCAGGGACTAAATGGCGACTATTCACACACCGTAAAGACTATTGAATGTTACTACAATAGCTTCTGTCTGCAGCTTAGCTCGCATGAAACTAGAAAATTATCCCAAGGGAACATATTCCCATAATAAACAAGTTATCAATGAAAATCATTTTTTCATCTAGGTAAGCAAGCTTTTATACCGCGGTATTTGCCTATATAATTAATACTCATCAAGGCCATTCCAAAAATCTCAAACTCGATAGGGTTATCTGAGTTCCTATGTTCCTAACCTTCCAGTTCCATCATCAGACCATAATTTTTTTTTTTTTTTTTTAAATTGATATAAACCAGTGCTTGGCTGCGATCCCACCTGATGGTAAGCAGTGATGCAATCATTGATGGTGAGGCGCACTATAATAATTTTGCATTGTCATCTGATTTACACATGCATGCAAAATTTTTGCTTAATCGGTAACCGGGAAGTGGATCAAAAATTTGCAAAATTTGAATACAGACAAGCAAACATCGGGACAGGTGAAGAAACTAAATAAAAGCTTGAAAAAAGTATCTTAAGTGCTATTCCAGGGCTTGGTCTAACCATGTGCCATCTTATCAAAATCTGTTCGGCTGTGCGAGTTGTTTGAATTGTTGAGAGTGATTAGCGATTTGATAATGAAAAGGAGTGACCAGATGGTTGCAAACCAACGTCCCAACCAAGGTGACATTGGTAGATTCGATCCGTGTAGACAGCAGTTGTAATCCATGACCTTCAACGCCCTTGGTTGGGAGGCGCGTTTTCCCAACCATCGAACGTTTTGTCGCGTGGTATACATCCATGTAGCCGCAACACAAACCAAACACACAAACCAAGGTGACCTTGGTTGGAACGCTAGTTTGCAACAGTCTGGTCGACCCTTAAAGCAGTCTTCAAGCAACTGAAAGTGTCTGTTAATTAAAGTAAAAATCGTAAATGATGTTCTTTTCACATACACAAACAACGGGTCAACAATCTGTGTATATATAATATACAAAGGTATCTATTATTAAAGGTATAAGACGAACTGTGTTTGTACGAGAACGCCAAAATGTCAGTCCGATTTCATGACCAGGCCTCGAAACCTATCCTTCTGCAGCAAGATGTATAGTATATATATATATTAATTTTCTAACTTATTTGTATACACTGTGTCTACATCTCTCATCCAACTCTCCTGCCACAGGTCTGCTGGAAGAAATTTCATTTGAAATAAGCAGTACCTTTGTGCTCTTCTGTCTGCTTTTGTTATTTTCATTTTTAAGGGTTTGTGTGTACATAAATAAATAAATAATAATAAGATGGTGAGGCAGGGAGACGTCCTTTCTCCGAAACAGTTTAAGGCTGCAATGGAAGATTTCTTCAAGGTTCTGGATTGGAGAGAGCTGTCAATGTCAATTAAAAATATTCAGATAAGTTTATCAGCATCTTGTTAAAATATTAGCAGACTTCAATCTTAAATTTATTTCCGAAAATTTCCCACAAACGTGATATCTGTTAAACAATGCCAATTAGTTTCTTTACGCTAATTAAAGGAGTTTCTTGCACGTTCTTCTCCATAGAGATTTACGCTTTGGAACGTGCAATTTAGCTTCACTTTTTTGATTGACCGACATTTTGAAGATTTAAAAGTGCCTGAAATGGTCTACTTATTTCAAACTAGCTTCTGCTGGCCCGCCCGCGTGAAAGTAGGTTTCTCCATATAAACTTTGAACCCCCGTTTCACCCCTTTAGGGGGTGAATTTTGGAAAATCCTCTCTTAATGCTCACCTTCGTCATAAGTGGAAACCTTTTGGAAACATTCATTGTGCGTACAGCTAAGGAGTGAAATTTTATGCTGGAATCTGTGTTTCCTGATGGCTACAACCCGGGAATCTTAACTCAAGAGTGAATAGGTTACTTCTAGGTACGCGCGCTCCATCGTCGACCGCATCGTAGCTTTCCATCAGGTGAGATAGCGGTCAAGCGCAAACCTATCAACAATAAAAAAAAAGTGGAAACCTTGTGTAAAATTTCACGCTCCTAGTCCCAGTAGTTTCGGCTGTGCTAATGTGATGTTGATATGTCAGTCAGTCAGTTTCTCCTTTTTATAATAAAGAATATACGTTGTTGATTGATTTGATTGATTAAATCAAAAATTCAGATAAGTAAGTATAAAGACTCCTTGTAAGTAAAGAAGCTCGACCGCTTTTTCTTAAGGTTTTTGAGCCTATCGATAAGAGTATTTCTTTTCCCTTACTTTTATTTCAGCTTTGTCATTCAAGGTTCGACCGTAGTTCGTTTTATGGTCGGTGGTGCTGAATCCTGGAATGCGGCAATCTCGCGACAGGAGGCTGCAGAAATGTAAAGGAGATTACCACTCTACCTTCCCTCACCAAGCGCTATGGGCGTCGGTGAAGAGCGGATATCGTCCTCTTCCATCCAAAACGGTCCAGGGTGGAGGGCATCCGTGGCAATGGCAAGGTTAAGCAACGTTTGCTGAAGTAGGTTCATGGATGGGTGTGATATGTTATATTTGTGTTGTCAGTCGTTGAGGTGCCTACTCAATAAATAAATAAATAAATTTCGAGAACCTGAGTGCTTACGTGCTGCGCTTCAATTTTACTTACTGCCACTTCAAGTTTATTTATATTTATAATTCATATTTTTTAGAA
The DNA here is from genome assembly GCA_905147345.3 of Mythimna impura. Taxonomy (NCBI): domain Eukaryota; kingdom Metazoa; phylum Arthropoda; class Insecta; order Lepidoptera; family Noctuidae; genus Mythimna; species Mythimna impura. Next base: position 4,757,270 of record LR990342.1, on the reverse strand, counting down.
TGATATATTATCATAAATACTTTTTGATTATGAAAAAAAAAATTCATTCCTGCAAAAAACGCAAACTTTCGTTTACGATATTCTTTCTAGGTAGAAAGAATATCGTAAACGAAAGTTTGCGTTTTTTGCAGGAATGAATTTTTTGAAAAGGGGGTCGATATGATAAATTCAATTTATCAGGAAATGCGGGAAACGTTAGTTTTTCTTACAGAATAGCGTCTCTTGTTACATTTCTAAAGTATTCTCCTAATGTATCTTTCGCGAGCCCGTCTCGAGACGAATTATTGTCAAATTGTATGTTTTTGTTTATCCATAAAGCTAAGTTAACCTACTTATTTTATGTTTCTAATTTTATGTATGTTGTTCAAGTATTGGTATTGTTTTCGTCAAATTTTATATTTTGTTAGCTGACTTTATTGAAATAAGCAACTATATTTTCCAGTGGGACGTATTGTTCTTTGTTTGTAAATTGCAATAAATCATCGATTCTTTTCGATATTTTGAGGCATCAAAGGTCTAGGGGTCGCAAACGGTATTGCTGTGTTTGAGGTCCTGGGTTTTATTGGGTCTTCCATATTTGATTTTATCCCAGGAGTATGTACCCTTTTTTTTGTGTGGTGGGAAAATCATCCAATGACATCCTCCGCTCTTGGGCGGAGCGTGAGATAGTGTCAGACTTTTACTGACTAAAAACCCATTCCTGTTCCTTCTTTGCCTTCGTTCCAGGGCCCCGGGATTCTCTTTCGCATCACCCATGGCTCCAGTAGGCTTCGACCCCGCTGGGCACCTACGGTTTTGCTGACATCTTGAGGCGCACGTGCAACACTACGCGCCGTCGACAACTTGGGCTCGGTCTGGACGGTTACCGGACGGTCGGACGGCGAGCTACCCATTGCTCGCCGTCCGCAGCCAGCGCCTACGGTGGCTGAAAATCGGGATCGAGATCCCGGCGGCTGGGGAGTGAGGGCCGTTCTCTCGCGCGTGCAGTAACCTCCTTTGCTAGCATTACTGCTTCTCAGAAGGAGGCGACCGCCTGCCACTCCTCCTCGCTCCGGACCATGGCCTGTACCAAGGCCCGGCGCGAGAGATCACTGCCGCCGATCGCCCCCAGGAGTATGTTCCCTTAGGATTATTTTCTGTTATCACGCGGGCGAAGCCGGTAGCAGTAGTTAGTTATTAAATAATTACAATTTAGAAGTCTCAAACATTAAAATTAAATTAAATAAATCGGATTTAAATTAATTCACCATAGTAAAATAATTTTAATTAATTCCAATGAACCGCTAAAACATTCTTTACATTTCATGTAATCAATGTCTCACAATTGGGCAAGCCTGTTGGTCTAGTGGTTAGTGGCCCTGACTGCTATGCCGGAGGTCGTGGGTTCGATTCCCACCCAGGACAAAGGTTTGTGTGATGTGAGCACAATCATTTGTTCTGTGTCTGGGTGTAATTTATCTATAATATGTATGTATTTAGAATTTTTTAAGTATGTTTATCAGTTGTCTAGTACTCATAACACAAGCTCTGCTTAGCTTGGGACTAGACGGCGTTGTGTGATAGTTGTAAGAATAAAAAATAAAAAAAATTCACACGAAGATATTTCGATAAACTTTAATTTCTACCATTTTCAGTACAAAAACCGATAAAGCTTGTTTTGCATAAGTTGCTGAAAAAAAAAATCAAGTAATATTTTCAGTATTTTCAGCCTGCTAAAGGCAGCTTTTGTCTTCGTGAGGATAAAATACGACCGTTACAGTTTTTCTCTCACGATCAGAGTCCGATGTTTTTGGTTGTAAATCACGTCTGGAAGGACAGATGAAACAGCTGGTAGAGAACAGATCTCGCACGAAACGTGGTCTACTTTATTTGGTACCGACACCACTCGCATTTATGTAGATCAAATAATTAGCAAGCAAAGCAAAATAACAACAGTAATTCAAAAAGGTACTTCTGAAATGACTATTATACCTTTTTTTTGGAGTGGGTTGGGTAATCATCTAATGACTCCGTGCTAGAGCGAGAGAGCGTGTCAGACTTTTACTGACTAAAACCCACGTTGTCCTACAATTGTCCTTCTCGCGGTCCCTACGGTTTTGTTGACATCTCTTTGAGGAACGCTTAGAATATTCCGCGCCGTCGACGACTTGGGCTCGGCCCGGACGGTTACCGGACGACCAAACGACGAGCTGCCCGCGCCTATGGTGCCCGGAAGTCGTCCTGCGACTCCTGGGCTGTAACTCTCGGGCGTCTTCTGTTGTGGCGACTGGACCGTGAAGCCGCCCCCTACGCATTGCTAAGCGCACTTTACTACTTCGCAGAAGAAGTATTTGTGGGTGAAAATATAAAATCTCCATTCAAACGCGATTTCTAGCAGACATCTTGTTAATTACACCCCTTTATTAAGTTACGTCATCTGCAATGAAACGATGCAATTAATATAAACTGTCAAGCGATTAAAAGCAAAAGTTAATCAACGTAACATCTTCTGACAGACACCTACAGTTCTGCTTATATCATAAGAATATAAAGAGTGATGATAATGTTGCATAATATCTCCCACACATAACTAGACAAATGATTTAATTACATAGGTAAGGTACTACTATATTTTTATTCCTCCTTCTTTTTATATATTTAAAAGGCACTTTTGCATACTCCCCGATATCATTAGATACTAATATTATAAAGAGGTAAGTTAATTTGTTTGTTGGTAATCCATAGAATCACGGGACCGGTGGACAACACTAAATATAAAGGAAAAGAACAAAGGTAACAGATGTAGTACAGAAAATAAGAAAACTTAAATGGAATTGGACTGGTCATATAATGAGGACGAACAGTGGAACAAAATGGACGAAGGACGTAATGGAATGGTACCCAAGAAATGGAAAAAGACAGAAAGGACGTCAAACCAAAAGATGGGAGGATGATCTACCGAAAGGATGGAGGAGGATAGCTCGTGACAGAGATAACTGGAAGGAAATGGGGGAGGCCTATGTCAAAAGACAACCTGACTAAGTTGTTGCAAAAAAAATAAAAAAATTATGTATATTCAAAAGTAGGATTACATCAAGAATTTTGTTTTATACAGACACCGACAGAGAAAAATTAACATACTAGAGAGCATTTTATCTAATTACCAAGTGCAAATCATTTCTTAAAAAATATATTTTTTATTTTATTTCATTTGGAAATAAAGCTCAAAGGAGGTTAAAAATAGCTCAACCCATACCCCCTCATGCTGTGGGCGGTAAAGGTTATCATTACAACATCGGATCATGCAGCTGTGTCCATATTTCAACTAATTATAATTATTTTTATTGTACTGTTTAGTACAATATTGACCGGTCTGCACTGTCCTTACATATTATCTACTTATACTGTAATATGGAAATATTGTAAGAACAACATTTTTTTTAAAAGAGTAACCATGGAGTTTCTTGCCGGTTCTTCTCCTTAAGAAACGACCAATTTGGAACCGTGCACTAGCTTCTGACGTTTTAGACGCCATAAAATATAGGCCTATGTGAAATAAAAAACTTTTTTTTTTTTACTTTTGACCAGTACATGATTCTGGACCCCTCAGTGGTGGAATTTTTCGTCGGTGTTTTCCTATATATTTTTTTTTAATCTTTACGATTTTTAATTTAAACTGTATAAAATCGTAATTCTAATATATTTAGTGAAAAAAAAAAAACGAATGAATTAAAAATGTCATCGGGGTTTATTAGAATAACGATTTTATCTACCCAGATGACTTTATAATTAATTAATATTCAACTAAAACATTTTTTATGTTTTTTTTTTACTAAAAATATCATCGGGGTTGGTTAGAATAACGATTTTACACAGTTTAAATTTTAAAAGTACAGATTATTTTTATTTTAAAAAGGAAAAAGTCGACGAAAATTCCACTACTGTGGGGTCCACTCCACGGGTAGTGTGAAAGTGAAACCCGGGGGCCCTGGGACGAAGGCAACGAAGGAACAGGAGTGGGTTTTTAGTCAGTAAAAGTCTGACACTATCTCTCGCTTCGCCCAAGAGCGAGATTTGTCATTAGATGATTTTCCCACCAAAAAAAAAAAACCAATGGGGGGTCCCGAATCATATTCTGAATCCGTTGTATTCGTTTGTGCGTCGATGTCAAAGACACCCTGTATGTAGGCAACACAAATATTTGTTCCGTGCGAGAATCGATCTCGGTTCACGCAGCGCAGCAGACAATCGCTCAACCACTGCGCCAAAGATGCCGAGAAGTATGTAAGTATGTCATTTCATTCTTCTGGGTTCGCTTGCTTTATCTTAGACCATCCATGGTATGCGATGGATGAGGAACGAGTGAACAGCAATCAGGCGAAATCGCGACTACAATCGGGTTCATCAGGAATACAACATAGTAGATATGTGTATTTAACACCAATCCCAGGTATCTAAAATGATCAAATTTCAAGCTGTTCCCACGCCGTTAAAACCATTTGTAAAGCCGGGTACAGACTGCCGTAACGTAACATGCAAGGTTACATGAAATGAGTATTTCATAAGTGTACTATGTGTTCCAAATAAGAATAGGAAAGTCAACAACCTCGATCTGTCAAATGTTGAGTGAAAAGTACGGTTTTCAAAGAAAACTTATTTGCGTATCAATAAAGGGTTTTTTTTTTTGCTTTGTATTACTAAGTCTTAGTTAAATCTAGGTGAAGTAAAAACGTTATTGTTTAATATAAATTAGCTAAATATATTGTTTTCTTTCTTATTTTCAGTGTTAGAGGAACAATTCGCCTTCTTCTTCCATTTGCCACTACTCAGACACTTCACACAGTGACGCAGAGATGAGCAATAGGTATTGAAGAACTAGATTCTGATTTAACTTTTTTCGTTCAAAATTCGTAAAAAAAAAAAAAAAAATTTCTTGGTTTGCTCACCCTACCCAATTCTTCTTCGATTTGACATTATGACGTGACGTCACAACATGGCAATCGATCCTATTCTTATTTGGAACACATTGCACCTACTCACATAGTCGAAATACTCTGTTCGCGCGCGTAGTGTGCACGGTTCGCGCGCGCAAGGCGTCCACACAATGGGAATTCGGTTACATTGCATGTCACGTTACAGCAGTCTGTACCCGGCTTTAGACAAGTTTTCGTCGAGTTCTCTTCATAATAAAGAAGACAAACGTTGTACGTTACGTTACTTATACAAGAAATACGTTCCCACGCGTTAAATACACAATAAGTAAAGTTTGCCATTATTTTTAATGCATTTAGAATCGACGATCTGTCTCCTCAGTTGAGATTATGTGGTCTTCAAATGTAAAAGTTATAGACATAGCCTGAAGACTCGCCAAACTTAAGTGGCAGTGGACTGGGCATATTACTTGCAGAACAGGGGCCCTACCACTAACTAGCTCGAGCTCTTACCGCGATCCATTTGACAACCTAAACTGAACTGCTAAGGGGATTTCTTTTTAGGTGGGAAATCATCCAATGACATCTCCCGCCCTTGGGCGGGGCGGGAGGCCGTGTCAGGCTTTTACTGACTAAAACCCACTTTTAGTTCCTTTGTTGCCTTTCATACCAGGGCTGTTTTCCTTTCAGAAGTGAACCCATGGCCCCTGTAGGCTTCGACCCTGCTGGGCCCCTACTGTTTGATGACATCTACTTAAGGCGCGCGTGGAACAATACGCGCCGTCGACGACTGGGGCTTGGTCCAGATGGTTAACGGACGGTCGGACGGCGAGCTACTCATTGCTCGCCGTCCGCAAGCTCGCGCCTACGGTGGCCGGAAATCGGGATCGGGATCCCGGCGGCTGGGACGTGAGGGCCGTTCCTCGCTTCGGACCATGGCCTGTACCAAGACCCAGCGCGAGAGATCGTTGCGGTCGGCTGAAATGATGATGATGATGTGACTTTCTACTGATTACATTGATACTCCAAAACATTGATCAATGGATATTTCTTCTAACCCGTCATTTAGCTGTAGACATAGCAATTTTTGGGTAACATACAGCTATTAATCAAATAACTTGAAGCACGTATATACGTCAGAACAGTAAAGTTTTGATTTATAGTCGTTTGGTACAGACGTCTATGGGTCTATGTTCAGCGTTTATTTGGTTGTAGTTGGGGATCATTCTTCTTGTTTATGTTCTACGACCCTCACTGCCAGATACGTCTGCTTATGAGTTATGAACACGTGGGTTTTTCAAGGCTGTGTTAAATTGAGCGGAGGGTAGCTCGCCGTCTGTTAAAGAGCAGACCCGAGTCGAAGGCGCGTTGTATTCTACGCGCGCTGCAAAGAGCATGCAAGAGTCAACAGAAGGAACACTTTTAGTCAGTAAAAGTTTGACACTCCCGTTTCACCCAAAACGAGACGACTCATCACAATCTTCCAATAACTTCTCCCACTCTAGGCTGGAGGGCGTTTCAGACTTTAACTAAGTAAAACCTAACCATCCCTCAGTTGCCCTTAGCCTTCTAGGACCACGGTTTCCCTTTAAGAAATTCACCATGATGAGTTGTCCAATGTCATGGCAGTCCGACACGAACAATCAACAGCGTGACGTGCTTTCTGAGGCACCACCGACTTAGAGACTCTGGGCTGTTACTGAGGAATTTCAAAGGGCCGAAGCTGCGTTAAGCGGGCGCCCGCGCGGTCCCATACAAAAGTGATCCGTTGCGGCTCGCCGCGCAGGCACCCGTCGCGGGCAGCCGCGCCTCGCGCCCGTTTTGCTTCGTAATAATACATTAAAGTTCTCCATCGACACGACTACATGCACACCGTTCAAGTTGAACTAGCGACACTGCGCAGGTAATAATTCGGTTTCCGCTACGGGGACCGCCGCACACGAAACACGGGGTGTGTCCGCGCGGGTGCCCGCTTAACGCAGCGTTGGCCCCACTATGGTTGGCCCTCATGGAAAACCCACTACCACAGCCCGACCCAGGAAGAAATAGCAGGACGTCATGCCCAACATTCGCGCTTTGTGACCACTACACTAACGAGGTAGTCGAGCTATTCAAATAACACTTTTGTCATCCGACTGTTAAGAGGACTACAGGACTTAAAAGAAAGAGATGCGTAAAGCAATGCTTGCAAATATGAAGCATTTTAGCGATTTGCTAAAAATCTACAGATTTGATTATAAAATTAAAACAGTATAACGGTTAAACGTTGCTTGTAGAATAATCTGACAAGCAATCAAAATTATTGCACGTAGAAGTCCGAATTTTGATCGATAAAAGTAATTTTTGGAGGCATCTTCATGATTTTTTTCTGTCATACTAAATTAGCTGTAGGTATTATGTTTTGAACACACTATCTTCCTAATCTATTTATAAAGCATAAAGCATAGCATAATCAGCCTTTTGATGTTTCCACTGCTGAGACTTAGGCCTCCTTTCTCTATGAGGGGGAATGGGCCGTAATCCACCACGAGGGCCCAATGTGGATTGGTGAATGTCACATGGCATCGAATTTTTAGTTCTAACTTCTAGGACATACCGGTTTCCTCACGATGTTTTCCTTCACCGTTTTGAGTACAGCGGTGATGAGATAAATTACACAAAGTAATGCGCCCGGCTGAGTTTGAACCCGCGACCTACAACTCGTAAGTCGGGGCCGTTCCACTCGACCACCACTGCTCTCAATTGTCAACTGTCTATTTACTCGTATACTGAAGACTATCACATATTTTTTCTAATTCTGTTTAATACTTTTGCGCATTTTAAAACTTGCGGTTAGCTCCTATAACAGTCCTCTAAAAACAAGTACAAACACAGAATACGCAATGAGAACTGAACTATTGACATAGATTACCAATACCCAGCTGTGACTAATACGGGACGACAAATTCGCTAATAAATCTCGTCTAACTTTATCCTGGTACTAGTAACCCGGTTAGTTGTAGATTGGTGATAGTCGAGATGGTGTCTTTGTTTCTAAAGTTGCTGTGTTTATTTTGACACGGGAGATATTATTCCATGCCATTTTATGTTTGTTCGTTTTTAGGGTTCCGTACCTCAAAAAGAATAACGGAACACTTAGAGAAGCACTTCTGTCAAGAACCTTTATCTCGGGAACGCGTGGAGGTATCGAGTTGAAATTAATACCATATACTCAGGTTGGCGGTCCCTTGAAGCTGTGAAAAAATCAAACTTCTGAGTTAACGAAAAAAAAAAGATACGGCCGTTTATGTCGCCAAAACGTATATTTCGACACACTCAAGGGAATCAAAATTCATAGGGTACTTCCCGTTAACCTAGAATCCTAAAATTTCGCATGAAGAAAGGTCATCAAGGTCTAGCACAAGTATAGGGAAAAATCAGTAAACTGTAAATTTGTAGTTACGTCACAAAAAAAACTTTTTGCGATTCGGAAAAATCTTCGTGACTCAATTCGGGATTTGAACTGTTTTCATAGGTAAGTTTGTAAGGATCGCTCGCCGTCCGACTCGCACGGTTTTTTTTTCGATGTGTTAAATCCTCAAATAACTCCTCCTCGCTCTCTGGGTGGAGAGGGTGTTTCAGACTTTTACTGATTAAAACCTATCTGTGTTCCTTCAGCCCTTTGCGTTCTAGAACCATAGGTTTCCTTTTTAGAAATTCTCCGTGGATATACTCTGTTAGGCCCCTACGATGTTGCTGGCATCTCTTCGAGATACACCAGGAACTACGCGCCGTAGAGTACTCGGGTCCGGCCCTTGCTGGACGGGCAGACGGGGATATACCCATTGCTTGTCGTCCGCAAGCCCGCGATTACGGTGGCCGGGGATTGCCATGTGACACCCGGATTGTTTCAATTTAACTTCAACCGTGCACAGATCATACTTAGAATATTTCATTAACAATCTTTCATTTGAATACATTAATCAAATTCACAATAGCAATTAGCAAAAAAAACAATCACATCGCTTCCCGTCACTGTTAGTCAAAGGACAACTCCATTCATGTAAACAGGGATACAAATTGCACACAGTCTCCATCAAAGCTATTCTCACAGGATAACCAACAAAGCTTGTATCACACACGAGTGTGCCCGAGCTTCTCGACAAGATCTGTGTTAATCTCTTTTGAAACCACGTCTGAAACGAGCAAAGACAGTGCTGGGATTTCATGTGTTTCTGATTTAGTTAAATAGCTACTAGAAACTTGAATTTGGTCTTTAAGAGTCAAAGTTCTTGCAGACAGGCGTGACGCGACAATGACGCGGCAATGTACCTACAGTACTTTTATTTTACTCTTTTTTGAAGTTTAATAGATTTGATTATATGTTTAGTATATTTTGTTTTATTCTTTTATTATCTATATATATATTTATCCGTCTCTGTGTTCCGTGAGTGTGTCCGTGGCATCACCAGACCCTATCAGAATACCAGCGCAGCGTTATTTTACTTTTTTGTTAAATAGCGCAGCATATGCTGATAGGAGCCTTTTTGGCCACGCACATGTGCGAGGCAAAGTCTGACACGCCCTCTCGGACCGCACAGAGCGGGAGAAGTAATTTAATGATTTCTCACCTCAAAAACCGGGCAAGGACGAGTCGGACTCACACACCGAGGGTTCCGTACAAACTTACCTATGAAAACAGTTCAATTCCTAAAATTAGTTACGAAGATTTTTCTAAATCGCAAAGTTTTTTTGTGACGTAACCACAAATATACAGTTTTCAGACTTTTTCCTGTACTTGTGCTATGAGACCTTGCTTCATGCCAAATTTCAGGATTCTAGGTCAACGGGAAGTACCCTATGAATTTTGATTACCGTGAGAGTGTCGAAATACACGTTTTTTGCGACATAAACGACCGTATCTTTTTTACCGATAACTCAGAAGTTTGATTTTTTACACAGCTTCAAGGGGCCGCAAACGTGAGTATATGGTTTTAATTTCAGCTCGTTACCTCAACGCGTTCCCGAGATAAAGGGTCTTGACAGACAGGCAGACGGACATCAAAGTGATCCTATAAGGGTTCCATTTTTCCTTTTGAGGTACGGAACCCTAAAAAGGCCAAAAAGCGTAAGTGATTTTTAATCTATACTGACATTAAAAACGCTGAAGAGTTTCGTTTGATTGTAGTGTTAGATAGTCATTTATCGAGGGCCCATTTATATACTAATCCTTGTTGATTCACTTCCAAGAAACAGCTGACCATTAAAAGCGCCACAACGGATAAAGTGCAGATAGACAACAAACGAGTCTAGATCGAGTAGAAAGTTAGACAAAACAATGGGCTCTTTAGACAAGTACTTTCTCCTAACTGAAACAATGAGTTTAGTGTAAATCTAAGCAGGTACGTACCTAAGTGGTGTTACGTATACCCTGGTTAGATAAATGTAATCTGTGTTCATCCCAACACTTTCACAGGTTTTGGTACATCAGCGGTTAAAAGGAAACTATTGTATCTTGATAAGGAAGTTTTTTTTTTTTTATTTGAGCAGTGGTGGCAAAAACTAATGCAGTAGAAGCCGTTGAAAATCTGCTATTTTGCGCAAATTTTGACCCTTCATAATGTACTCCTAAATTGAAAAAGTAAAGAAAATATTAATATAGAAACCCTGCACATTTAATCGAGATTCCGAATGACAAGAATTTTTTCCTATAAACTATTAAGGCTTTTTTGCTAAATTCTCTTATCTAGCCAGCCAACAATTTCGGGTTCTTCATAACACCCACATAACAGTAATAAATTCAGTACAAGTTAGATTTAAATAGAAATAGTTTCAGAGAATCTAAAATCTTCTTAGTTTTGTGCCTCGGGTCCGAATTTCATGAAATATATTGCCTATTATCTGTCTAATATGTATACTGACCACGATATTATGTACTAACTAAATTCGTTGGTCTTCGTAATATGCTAAGTTTATATTGTGTAAGCCAAATATTCTGCTTCGCAAGATTCAATGACTCGTAGACTTTAATGGGTGACCTGACCTTCTCAATTCCAGAACAAGTTTTGCTATTAATGACTGAACTCAAAGTAGGACATGAAAACATCTCTGGATGACCAATTTTGTAACCCGAACTTTTTGTGGGACATATTGCGATATCTTTATATACAACGTGTAACAGAAAGGGTATAGTCATATGAAATTGTGTGCTACAGACCATCAAACTGAAGTATTTTCTCCATGTGACAACCATCGAAATAGTAAAAAATAATAAGCTGTCTCATTTATTTGATCGAGTAGGTATTGGAATTTTGTATGGGGCAGTTGATTATATTTTCGCGATTACCATGGTGGTTCCATGGAGAAAGTTCTTCAGTTTGATGATCTGTAGCACACCCTTTCTGTTACTCGTTGTATATATAAATCTATTGTACGTGTGTTTGTCACCTATCTCCTCCTAAACGGCTTGACTGATTTGGATGAAACTTTGTGTGTATATTTGAGTGGAAAATTGGATCCGGTAGGTGGCGCTGCACTCGGGTTCTCATTTTTTTCCCGACGGAAAGCCAGCTTTCGGAGAGGACAACGTCTGTCAGGACAGCTGATTGATTATAAAACACGACCCGACCCCATGCTAGTTGAGAAAAGGTTAGGAAGTGATTGTGTTTGACGTCCATTGACGTCCCCAATTACAATACTAAAAAAATAATTGTACATAGGAACATTTTATATACAATATATTTAACAACTAAACACAATACACACAAACACACGCTCACACTCCTCTCCCTCACTCACACTCCCCCCCCACACTCATTCACACACACTCCTCACTCTCAATAACACATACACAAAAACTTTGTTCCTTTCTTACATTTAGTGGACTCCTTCAGAATTCACCAGATTTTCAATCTACCTTGTGAAGGCTATCTAAGGCTGCGGCCACTCCAGAACCATTTCCACGCCAGTGTCACTAAAACGGTGGTTGCTGAAAATCAGCATCGTAGATTGCTGGATTTGCCCAGCGTCACGGTATAAGCTGAGCAACAACCTATTTTTGCGTAGATGCGAAGCACAACTTGGATTTATATATCGTATTTGTTTTTCTTATACCTATTATTGTTTATATTTACATGTTATGTTAGTCTCTGTCGGTCCCGGCTAGGTGCAATAGACAATAGACAACCACAGACTAAGCTGTAGACATCAGACAACTGTGTTTTGTCTAGTGTCTATGGTGCAGCACAGTTATGCCCGGTTTACACATGATCCGACAGATAGATTGCTGTATTTTTTTGTGCGTCTATTTGGGCAGAATAAACATGTTTTCTTTCTATTTAACCCGATCAGCTATCCGTTCGGCGAGCAATAAGACGGGTTATTAGAACCCGAGGGTCCGTTTTCCACACGGAGAAAAATCGTAGTGAACGTACCCACGATACAGGAGTAATTCTTAGTGAACATATTACTTTAAAAAGAGAAAGAAACCTTGTTTACTGGAATTATGATTGAGATCTATCGAACTAAGATTACACATAACAGATAAAATAAAGCCCCAACTTTAAAAAAAACGACTATTAAATCTATCTACTAGATAAAGATTAACTACAGCTAGATAGAAACACAAACCGGCTACATATAAGAGCATATTAGCTCCAGTCCAGAGTCCAAACTATCATAAATATTTATAACTTCCATAGCCTAACATTTCGTAAACGATATCAATCGGATACAGAATGTTATACGAGAGCTGTTTCGTAATATCGATACACGTATAAAATCAATTTAACCTTTCCCTAGTATCTTGAGCTCGGCTTCCCAGTCTGTCAGAAATCAGAAACGTTTATTTCAAATAAACTATTGAATGAGGATCAGTCATAATTTTTGTGGAGTATGCACTTATAGCGTCAAAAAAAACCAGTAAATACTGTGAAAAGATTATTTAAATCGGACCAAAAATTACGAAGATACAGCAATTTTAGTGTATTAGTTCCAGAAACGCGTCCTGTGACGTCATCTGTCATGATCGGTCTCTACCGACGAACGTTCGTCGCACGGATCATGACAGATGACGTCATCATAAACAGTCCAGCGAGAGCGCGCGTTTCCAAGTAGCCGTTCAGAAAAACTTTAATAAATCCACCATTTCTTGACGGATTTTAATAATTTAAAAAATTGCTCAATAAATTATTACACATACGATGTACTTAGTAAAAATCGAATTTGCTATTATGTGATTGATCTTAATTGTCAAAATTTCGGTCAGTCTAAAAAAGAGAAACTGATTTGCATCGAGCCGGAAGCAGCCGAGTTGTTGGTTCTTACGATCCATCATCATCAACGACTTGGACTCGGTCACTATCGGACGGCCGGATGGCGCTCGTCCTCCGCAAACCCGCGGAGCTCGACCCGTGCAGCTACAATTATTATCGACTAGCTTTTGCCCGCAGCTTCGCCCGCGTGCCTAAACTATCTCTCAAGAATAAAGCAGCTTTCTATCAGTGAAAAATTTTAGCAATCGGACCAGTACTTTCAGAGTTTACCTCCTACAAACAAAACAAAAAAAAAACTACCTCTTTATAATATTCGTGTAGATATTGGCATATATTGGAAAGCTCTAAAACTCCTAGTAATTTATCGCTTATATTAGACGGATCCCTTTAAAGTTTCACTCAAAGACTTCTTAAGTGGTTTATTTTATTAAAAAACCTTTTCAGATCGTCGTCAAAAGTTGCCTAAATTGTGAGTTGAAATTCTGCTCTCGAGCGCCATATTGAAAATCATAATGATTTATTAATAAGGTCCCTAGTAAACATTGTCGCTCTTATAACACACTGTTAGACAGTATAATAAAAATCTGTCCCCAAATGTCCTTTCTTTGGTAATGTTCGTTGAGTCGTGAGCTCCTTACTAGTCCTGTGTTCACAAGAATACTCGCAAATGCTCGCACTGACTAGACTGGTACACTCAAATCTGTGTGTTCTTTCCTCAAAAGACTATGATTTGACCATTACCGCGAGCTACCCCTAGGTCGCCGTCCGCAAGCCCACGCCTACGGTGGCCGGAAATCGGGATCGGGATCCCGGCGGCTGGGGTGTGAGGGTCATTACCTCGTGCGTGCGGGTGCGGCCGCCTCCTTTGCTAGCATTACTGCTTCGCAGAAGGAGGCGACCGCCTGCCACTCCTCCTCGCTTCAGACCATAGCGCATAGCCTGTGCCAAGGCCCGACGCGAGAGATCGTTGCCGCCGATCGCTCCCACAAGGACACGGCGGTGCTCTGCCCAAGCGGGGGACACCTCTACCGTATGCTCCACCGTGTCCTCCAGGCGGTCCACACAGTGGTGACACCCGGGCGATTCTTCCGCACATCCGGTGCAGGAACCTCCCGAACTGTTCATGTCCGGTGAGAACCTGTGTCATGCGGAAGGTGAGGACACCGTGAAGTCTTTCCAGCCACGCCTCAAAGAGCGAACTTACCGCCATAATTAAGGCGTGCCCAGTAGCGTGAGGTCTTGGAAATGTAAATTGTATACTATTTATGGGCCTTTTTTTAAATATTTTTATTTTATTTATGTCAATAAAATCTATACTAATATTATAAAGCTGCAGAGTTTGTTTGTTTGTTTGTTTGTTTGTTTGTTTGTTTGAACGCGCTAATCTCTGGAACTACTGGTCCGATTTGAATGTTTCTTTCAGTGTTGGGTAGTCCATTTATTGAGGAAGGCTATAGGCTATGTTTTTTTTTTTTAAAATAGGGATCCGTAATAAAATTGCTATTTTGTAACACAAGGTGTAAAATCGAAAACCTATTTTTGCGTGCGCTGCAAAAACTATTGACAATAGAACAAAATGATGTACTACGGGTTTGTAGATCCCATTAAGACCTACAAAAAAGTCTGCGAGAACATATATCTAGCTATCATGGTTTAATCACAATAACCGATTTTGTGTTCAAAATAATTATTAAATCGTCTGAAGAAAAAAAAACTACGTTAAATATGTATCGTAATATTAATCTTTATCGAAATTAAGCATTATGTTATCAAGAGTATTTATGTAGAAGTAAAATACTTTTTGTTTCATCTCAATCGGATATTTCGTTTAAAAGTTATCACGTGTGTAAGATGTTAAGAGTGAATGAGTTATGGGCCATAGAGTTTTTTATCAACATAAAATCCTGTAATAATCTTTTTCGAAATATATTTGTTGATGAGATCAAGAAGATGCATTCCATTATCCACAGGAATTTCTTAATTCTTTAAACCCGAGTGGCCTCCCCCCACATTCTCTCAAGTTAAAAATTGGTGCCCCAATTATTTTACTTAGAAATCTTAAGCCACCAAATTTATGTAACGGGACTCGACTTCAGATAAAATTTCTTCGCAATAACGTGATCGTTGCAACAGTTTTGACTGGTCCAGCGGTTGGTCAAACAGTACTTATACCTTGGATCCCAATGATTCCAAATGATTTGCCTTTTCATTTTAAAAGAGTCCAATTCCCAATTAAATTATCTTTTGCCGTAACGATAAATAAATCACAGGGGCAAACATTTAAATATGTAGGATTAGATTTACGGCAAGACTGTTCTTCGCACGGCCAACTATATGTCGCGTTGTCAAGATCAGGTTGCGGAAACAATCAATATATTCTTCTGCCACAAGAAAATAAAACGAAAAATATAATTTACTCAGAAGTACTTTAAAATAATATTTTAACCCGGTTTAAAGTGGACGAACACTCCCGCCTATAGTCGTAATTCTTATGTGTCTGGCTGAATGTCGAACAGATAGACAGCTATTGCCTGCGACTTATACAATTTAACTTAATTTATATTTTTCTTAATATTATAAAGCTGAAAAGTTTGATTGTTTGTTATGAACGCGGTAATCTCGGGAAATACTGATCTGATATGAAAACTGTTTAAATATTCAATAGTCCATTTATTGAGGGAGGCTATATTTATCTCGGTATTTCCACGGAAACGAGAAAAACGCGGGTGAAACCGCGGGGCACAGCTAGTAAAAATATAATAATGGATTCCATAATTTATGGCGGAATAAGACACGGTTCCTTCGGAAATATACGTCCTTTTTTTTTCGATCAAAATATTACTAGGCAACACTGCGGTACTATCGATGTTATATTTTATTGCACTTTCACGCCATTAGAAATGACTTTTAAGCCAAACTACTTCCGTGCGCGTAATAAAAACTTTTATAAGACTTCAGTGGTGAGCAAAATAACGATAGTCCTCATTGCTATCGAATGTCACTTTGTCTAGAGGGTCTTTGTCATTAAAATTGATAATTAAAGCGCCATGAGAATGATGATAATGATGATCAGGACTTCTTCCTCTCTCATACTAGCATTCAAACCGCATAGTAAATAGCAGGCAGGTATTTTTTTTTATTCTTGATAGGTTCGCGTTTGAACGCTACTCACCTGATGGTAAGCGACCATGCGGTCGACGATGGAGCGCGCTTACCTAGAAGTAACCAGCCCCCCTAGCCAAGTTACAATCGTATTGTTCGCGCCGAACGCCTCGAGTAGGCCACGCCTCCGATTCCTTTGTTCTGACCACGTGACTGAGCGTTGAGATGACGTCAGAACAAAGGAATCGGAGGCGTGGCCTACTCGAGGCGTTCGGCGCGAGCGAAACGATTGTAACTTGGCTAGGGGGGCTGTTCACTCTTGACTTAAAGATTCCCGGGTTGTAGCCATCAGGAAACACAGATTCCGGCAAGGAATTCCACTCCTTAGCAGTACGCACAATGAATGTGTTACCAAAACGTTTTGTGCGTATAGGTGGGAAAATAAAAAAGGTACCTAAAAAAGTATATGTTACTATGGATGTACGGCTTACTATTGTACAGCTATGTCACTTCCAGACGATTCCACTCCTCGTCTTAGGGGCCTTACCGTTACGTGTTAAAATGAGAAGCGAGCGAGCGAGATAGCTATACACCCTATATAGCTCCATCCCTTTAACAGTCCAGTTTAGGTCGTAAAATGGATCACGTTAAGAGCTTGTGGTAGAGCCTTTGGTAACGTAGCCCCTAAGATATTCGGAGACATGACACGGGTAGCATTACAAAATCAAATATCAGTATATTATTATGGACATTTGGGTCACGTATATGAGTAGTGGATATCAGACGCTCACTTTTAAGATCACACACGGGTTTGGCGCTTGATAAAAATTGCTCTGTTCAGGACTTTAGTACATTATAAGGGTAGTCAGTTTAGAAACATCGGCCATATCCAGTTTTAATTGACAAAAAAAAATGATCACATTGAATGCCGACAACGAATATATCCTTTTATATTATTAACATACGAGACGAGGATGTGTGCGGAGCAGGATTATACGTTTTTATCCGTATACTGGCACCCAGAGGATGCGTTTCTTTCAGATTCCATTTAAACATAGGTACGGATGCATCCGTACCTAGACAAATGTATGGAGAACCGACTTTGGCAGTGTAGCCAATTTCGTTATTAAATGGGTATTTGTAAAGGCTATTTGCCGAATAAATAAGGTACGCCTGATCTTGTACGAACTGACACACATAAGACTGCAAAAAAATATTGTAGCTCACAGTTTTTCAAATTAGGTAGGTATATTTCGTAATTTAAACGGTATTATTCTGTCAATTCCTCTCACAAACTGTATAACCAACACACGTAATCAAGGTGTCAACACGTAAAATGCATAACAATCGATTAAATTAAGCTCACAATTAAAATAAAGTCAACAAAAAACTGGATTGAACTGGGCTGTGAACTAGTTCGAACCGGTTTTGAGTCTGAAAATGACTGATTACATCTCCATTTTAGCCTTGTTGTTGAAAGTTTTAACGGTATCCTGGCCCAGGGGCGTTTATTTTAAATTACAACTATATTTTAATTATGTGCATTAATTATTGTAGGCTTTTATGCTTACATGACCATAGGTAGACATTGCTAGCTGTAAAAAGTATGCATAAATTCTGTTAAATATTATGTAAAAAAAAGTGTAGGTTAATCCACATGTAATTGTACATGCGGAAGTAACTCAGTCAGTCTGTTCGTTTTTTATGTTTCCACTTCCAAACCGCTGAACAATTTTTATGAATTTTGTTATTGAGACGGATTGAATCTTGAGTCTATAAGGTTCAATTAATCTTCGTATAAGAAACACTCTTGGTATGATTGTTGACTTTCACGCTCGGAAAACCGCTGGCAGAAGCTAAATTTTTAAAATAAGAAATTGTTTTTTTAGGATTATCAAGTGGGTCCTTAGGATTATTTTACTCTTCTTCTTCTTCGTCCGTCCCTGCTCCCATTATCTGGGATCGGGTCTCCTCACAATTCTGCGCCAGGACTGACTGTACTGGGTTGTCGATTTTGGCAATTGGGCATTCTTGAGGTCTCTCTCGATGTTAGACCACCAGAATGAAACTGAAGCTAGCAGCCAAACAAGTCAGGGTGGATCTAGTGTGGGTCCCTAGGCCCAGAACCAAATTGTCAATGTAAAGTTAAATAGAGCTGTATGGTACTGTTTCAACAGCTAAAACAATAAATTTACGCAGATGGTAAGATTCCTGTAATAAGTCCAAACATTTTAATTGAAAATTAAATAATATTTTTAAAACTAATCCCCCGTAACTTTGGTTCTAAACACTCGAATTGGTTTAAATTTGATCCAACGTCTACTTAGAGTGTCATTGAGGTCTGATATTATTTTCAAGAGGGATACTCAATCCCTTCTATTTTTTTTTTAATTTATTAATTTATGAATTTGGATTTTTATGATAACTCTTCTGTTACTTTTATCCTGAACACTCGAATCGATCCAAACTCGGTCCAACGTCTACTTACAGGGTCATTAAGGTCTGATATAATTTTCAAGAGGGATACTCTATCCCTTCTATTTTTTTATAATTTATTATGTTACGAATTTTGGCTTTTATCATGTCTTCTGTAACTTTAGTCCTGAACACTCGAATCGGTTCAAACTTAATTCAACGTCTACTAAGAATGTCATTGAGGTCTGATATTATTTTCAAGAGGGATACTCAATCCCTTCTATTTTTTTTTTAATTTATCAATTTATGAATTTGGATTTTTATGATAACTCTTCTGTTACTTTTATCCTGAACACTCGAATCGATCCAAACTCGGTCCAACGTCTACTTACAGGGTCATTAAGGTCTGATATAATTTTCAAGAGGGATACTCTATCCCTTCTATTTTTTTATAATTTATTATGTTACGAATTTTGGCTTTTATCATGTCTTCTGTAACTTTAGTCCTGAACACTCGAATCGGGTCAAACTTAATTCAACGTCTACTAAGAATGTCATTGAGGTCTGATATTATTTTCAAGAGGGATAATCAATTCCTTCTATTTTTTTTTAATTTATTAATTTATGTATTTGGAATTTTATGATAACTCTTCTGTTACTTTTATCCTGAACACTCGAATCGATCCAAACTCGGTCCAACATCAAATTGGAGTGTCCTTTAGGTCTGATATTATTTTCAAGAGGGATACTCCATCCCTTCTACTTTTTTAAAATTTATTAATTTATGTATTTGGATTTTTATGATAACTCTTCTGTAACTTTAGTTCTGAACACTCGAATCTGTTCAAACTTAGTTCAACGTCTACTTGGAGTGTTCTTGAGGTCTGATATTATTTTCAAGAGGGATACTCAATCCCTTCTATTTTTTCATAATTTATTATATTGCGAATTTTGACTTTTATCATAACTCTTCTGTAACTTTAGTTCTGAACACTCGAATCTGTTCAAACTTAGTTCAACGTCTACTTAGAATGTCATTGAGATCTGATATTATTTTCAAGAGGGATACTCAATCCCTTCTATTTTTTTATAATTTATTATATTACGAATTTTGACTTTTATCATAACTCTTCTGTAACTGTAATTATAAAAAAATAGAAGGGATTGAGTATCCCTCTTGAAAACAATATCAGAGCTCAATAACACTCTAAGTAGACTTTGGACTAAGTTTTAATAGATTTGAGTGTTCAGAACTAAAGTTACAGAAGATTTATTATAAAAATCCAAATTCATAAATTAATAAATTTAAAAAAAATTGAAGGGATTGAGTATCCCTCTTGCAAATAATATCAGAGCTCAATGACCCTTTAAGTAGACGTTGAACTAAGTTTGAACCGATTCCAGTGTTCAGAACTAAAGTTACAGAAGAGTTATGATAAAAGTCAAAATTCGTAAAATAATAAATTATAAAAAAATAGAAGGGGTTGAGTATCCC
Source organism: Mythimna impura (assembly GCA_905147345.3). Taxonomy (NCBI): domain Eukaryota; kingdom Metazoa; phylum Arthropoda; class Insecta; order Lepidoptera; family Noctuidae; genus Mythimna; species Mythimna impura. The sequence goes on along the minus strand of LR990342.1, from coordinate 4,737,096 downwards.
TCTTGAAAATAATATCAGACTTTAAGGACACTCCAAGTAGACGTTGAACTAAGTTTGAACCGATTCGAGTGTTCAGAACTAAAGTTACAGAAGAGTTATGATAAAAGTCAAAATTCGTAAAATAATAAATTATAAAAAAATAGAAGGGGTTGAGTATCCCTCTTGAAAACAATATCAGAGCTCAATAACACTCTAAGTAGACGTTGGACCGAGTTTGGATCGATTCGAGTGTTCAGGACTAAAGTTACAGAAGAGTTATCATAAAAATACAAATTCATAAATTAATAAATTTAAAAAAAAATAGAAGGAATTGAGTATCCCTCTTGAAAATAATATCAGACTTTAAGGACACTCCAAGTAGACGTTGAACTAAGTTTGAACCGATTCGAGTGTTCAGAACTAAAGTTACAGAAGAGTTATGATAAAAGTCAAAATTCGTAAAATAATAAATTATAAAAAAATAGAAGGGGTTGAGTATCCCTCTTGAAAACAATATCAGAGCTCAATAACACTCTAAGTAGACGTTGGACCGAGTTTGGATCGATTCGAGTGTTCAGGACTAAAGTTACAGAAGAGTTATCATAAAAATACAAATTCATAAATTAATAAATTTAAAAAAAAATAGAAGGAATTGAGTATCCCTCTTGAAAATAATATCAGACCTCAAGGACACTCCAAGTAGACGTTAAACTAAGTTTGAACAGATTCGAGTGTTCAGAACTAAAGTTACAGAAGAATTATTATAAAAATCCAATTTCTTAGATTAATAAATTTAAAAAAAATAGAAGGAATTGAGTATCCCTCTTGAAAATAATATCAGACCTTAAAGACACTCCAAGTAGACGTTGATCTAAGTTTGAACCGATTCGAGTGTTCAGAACTAAAGTTACAGAAGAGTTATGATAAAAGTCAAAATTCGTATAATAATAAATTATAAAAAAATAGAAGGGGTTGAGTATCCCTCTTGAAAATAATATCAGACCTTAAAGACACTCCAAGTAGACGTTCAACTAAGTTTGAACCGATTCGAGTGTTCAGAACTAAAGTTACAGAAGAGTTATGATAAAAGTCAAAATTCGTAAAATAATAAATTATAAAAAAATAGAAGGGGTTGAGTATCCCTCTTGAAAACAATATCAGAGCTCAATAACACTCTAAGTAGACGTTGGACCGAGTTTGGATCGATTCGAGTGTTCAGGACTAAAGTTACAGAAGAGTTATCATAAAAATACAAATTCATAAATTAATAAATTAAAAAAAAATAGAAGGAATTGAGTATCCCTCTTGAAAATAATATCAGACCTCAAGGACACTCCAAGTAGACGTTGAACTAAGTTTGAACAGATTCGAGTGTTCAGAACTAAAGTTACAGAAGAGTTATGATAAAAGTCAAAATTCTTAGATTAATAATTTAAAAAAAAAAAATAGAAGGAATTGAGTATCCCTCTTGAAAATAATATCAGACCTTAAAGACACTCCAAGTGGACGTTCAACTAAGTTTGAACCGATTCGAGTGTTCAGAACTAAAGTTACAGAAGAGTTATGATAAAAGTCAAAATTCTTAACATAATAAATTATAAAAAAATAGAAGGGATTGAGTATCCCTCTTGAAAATAATATCAGAGCTCAATGACACTCCATGTAGACGTTGAACTAAGTTTGAACCGATTCGAGTCTTCAGAACTAAAGTTACAGAAGAGTTATGATAAAAGTCAAAATTCTTAACATAATAAATTATAAAAAAATAGAAGGGGTTGAGTATCCCTCTTGAAAATAATATCAGACTTTAAGGACACTTCAAGTAGACGTTGAACTAAGTTTGAACCGATTCGAGTGTTCAGAACTAAAGTTACAGAAGAGTTATGATAAAAGTAAAAAATTCGTAAAATAATAAATTATAAAAAAATAGAAGGGGTTGAGTATCCCTCTTGAAAACAATATCAGAGCTCAATAACACTCTAAGTAGACGTTGGAACGAGTTTGGATCGATTCGAGTGTTCAGGACTAAAGTTACAGAAGAGTTATCATAAAAATACAAATTCATAAATTAATAAATTTAAAAAAAATAGAAGGAATTGAGTATCCCTCTTGCAAATAATATTAGACCTTAAGGACACTCCAAGTAGACGTTGAACTAAGTTTGAACAGATTCGAGTGTTCAGAACTAAAGTTACAGAAGAGTTATTATAAAAATCCAAATTCATAAATTAATAAATTTAAAAAAAAATTAAGGGATTGAGTATCACTCTTGAAAATAATATCAGAGCTCAATGACGCTTTATGTGGACGTTGGACCGAGTTTGGACAGATTCCAGTATTTAGAATCGAAGTTAAAATATTCGATTTAAAATTCCAGTTCAAAATTTTTAAGGTAGAATTTTATTAAAGTGTAATCTGTGTAATCTTTCTTCTCATCTTCGTAAATTTATCAATTTTAGATGACTTTTACTTTATAAATATTTTGTTGCCTAGGGCCCTTTTCACAAGATCCGTCCCTGGCGGCCGCTAGCTGCTAGCTGCTAGTTTCAGTTTCGTACCACCAGATTGATGGCGGGCGGCCTCTCCCTCTCTTTTGTTCCTTAGGATTATTTTACAATTTTTTTTTTATTAATGTTAGGCTCGCGTCTCACTATTTCACCTGATGGTAAGCGATGATGTGGTCGACGATGGAGCACGCTTGCCCAGAAGTAACCTATTCACTCTTGGCTTAAAGACCCCTAGGTTGTAGCTATCAGAGGCCCTAGCACGAGCTATGATCTAAACTGAATTGTTAAAGGGATAGAGCTACATAAATAAGTGTGTTTTTAATATCGTGCGGATTTTATCACGCATGCAGAATTGCTCCGCATGCGGGGCTGCTGCCCGATATCACGCCCCGCATCCCGTGTGCGTATTCCACGCATTACAATAAATACTTGTATGAAAATAACATTTGCGGGGGCTACGCATGCGGAGCAATTAAGCATGCGTGATGAAATCCGCACGATATTAAAAACACCCTAGGGTGTATAGCTCATTCCATCCCTCTTTATCACTCGCAGGTCTGACATTTTAACATAACACGTCAGTTTGACGCCCATGGAAACAGACGCCAGCAAAGAAATCCACTCCTTGGCTGTACGCTCAAAGAATGTGTTCCCAAAACGCTTCACTTCACAAGCCAAGATAAGTAATTCAGTAACAACTGAATTACTTATCTGACTACTTATGACTGGCTTGTTGGTCTAATGGTTAGTGGCCCTGACTGCTAGGCCGGAGGTCGTGGGTTCGATTTCCACCCAGGACAAAATGTTTAATGACAAATGCTAAGGAGTGGAATGCCTTGCCGGAATCTGTGTTTCCTGATGGCTACAACCCTTTAAGTCAAGAGTGAATAGGTTACTTCTAGGTAAGCGCGCTCCATCGTCGACCGCATCGTCGCTTTCCATCAGGTGAGATAGTGGTCAAGCGCGAACCTATCAAGAATAAAAAATAAAAAAAATTTTTGTGTGATGAGCACGATCATTTGTTCTGTGTGTAATTTATCTATATTATGTATGTATTTAGAAATTTATGTATAAGTATGTTTATCAGTTGTCTAGTTCTCATAACACAAGTTCAAGTAGTTGTGGAATATATTATTATTATATTATCTTTTCCGTATAGTTATTTTATGTAGGTAACAGTAAACAACATTACATAGTAAGGGATTTATTGTAGTAAATTAAATGATGAAGTGGTTCCGTAGGGAAGAACCTCAAGTTATTTATTCAGTTTGATAGATTGCGGTGCGCCATACATATTTAATTTGTGATCGCAAGCAAACGAGACCACAGTGTTCGTCGTTGTAACTTTACTGAAGAAAATATTTAGAAAGAAAGAAAAAAAAAACTTTTTATTTGCCGGAAAAGGCGCAAACTTAAAACTAACATATTGCAAACATGTTCAATGACAAAAACGTAATTAAAAATAAAATATATGCGCCACGTCCGAGCAAAACAACCGTACGCTCAGCATAATGCCAAATGCCGTGTCCACACGCATAATGCGACAAGTCCACAGCGCTGGTTTAAAGCGTGGGCCGGTGACGTTATCGACTAACTGACGTAAATTAATAATAAATTTTAGGACAAAGCCATAAATGGAAATAACAATAATAATTAAATAAAGAGGAAATACAATTATCTACATACGTATAAAGTGGCAATATTACGCCACGTCTGCAACAAGGGCGATGGCTTAAAGAACTTAGTATCCAGGTCAAAATCACAACAAGGACGCGATGACGTATAGCGAAAAAGGACATAGTGGCGATTTAGTGGTTAAAAAAAGAAAAACAATCATAAAAACCGACCGCATAAAGTTTTTCGGTCGGGTTTTTATGTTATTTTTCTAGTAGTCTGATGCAGTTGGTGGATTTTATTGTAGTTAAATCATAGATTTGACGCCAGGTTTTCTGACTCTATCAACATAGTTTTATTTCCTACATTTTAATGGGTAATACTTTCGAAATCGTCTCCTTCAGCCTTTTATATTATATACTATACATGACTATGTCACGAAAAAAAACATATAATTTGGCGCCAAAGATCCTCTATTTACGTACGACGTACTGCGTGTGTCCACCCTCACGTTGTTGAAACCTCTACGGTCCGGACTAAGCGTTTTACCTCGTCGTTTATACCGCGTACACCGAAGAATTGGAACAATTTGCTGGTGCTTCACTACTAAGACGAATCTGACGACACTTCTCAAGCTAAAATGCCAATAAGCAGTTTAGGCTCTAGAGCGTGCGAAAGAAATATACATCACACACTCACTATATAGTACATCATACACTCGAAAAACATAAACCTAAAAAACAAAACACACAAAACTACTGGATAGATTTTAAAAATCCTTTCACCAGATGCAGAATGCTGCTTTATCACTGAGTGAACATAGGCTACAATAATAATAAATTTATTTCATCATCATCATTTCAGCCGATAGACGTCCACTGCTGGGCATAGGCCGTAAATAAATAAATGCGGCATAAATTTATTTATTGGAACATAAACAATTTTTACAATAAATTAAATGGTACTTGTTAACAGCTACATTAGTTTAAAAAATAAAACTGTGTCGCAGCCATTAGCGCCCACCTCCTAGAGGACAGACTTCGGCGTTCCAGCATAATTAATGGAAGTTATACAAAAAAACTAATAATATTAATATCTCAAAAGGTTTAACAACCATAATGACCAGAAGACAGCATGAGCATATTAATTCCAGTTCTTCTATCGTGGTAATGGTGTGTTTGTAAGTGTATGAATGTGTGTGCTGTAGGTGTTATTACGGTATATATTTTTCAATACACTTACTCAAAAACTCGCTTTTAGGCACGCAATAGACCGTTTTCCGCGCTAGTGCAGAAAAGTGCGCGTGCTCTCCCCGCCACAATGTTATTACATTTATCGTATCAGGCTGGGCGCGCGTCGACCCTCACGAGTCGCCGGTCAACCCCTGTTTATTAATTTTGTAAGTGTATTGAAAAAAGTCGTTTTTTACACGTGCAAATTTGTTACTGCAGCCCTCGGCTCCATAACACTCTCGCCTACGGCTCGTGCGAATTCCGCCTCGGTCGCAACGACAAACTTTCTGGACTTGTATCAAAATGTACTATTCTACTTTCTTCTCTTGTAAACAATAATTACCAAGTTCCAATTGCCCAAAATGGCGCCTAAATTACCTCAACTTCGCATAACCAACATAAAAACTCAACAAGCAATCATATGCAATCAAATTCGAATAAATCATTAATAAATAGAGGTACTATAATCAATCAGCATCGTGAATAAGACTTACATAATAAATACATAACTGCGGAGGACTAAATTAGACTTACATAATCCAATTACATATTATAAAAACAAAGTCTCTCACTACGTCTATCTGTATGATCACGATTAACTGAACTACTAAACAGATTTCATTAGCCATTTTTTGAGAAAGAGCGATTCAGATACAAAACTTCTCCGTCGGGGCTCGCCGCGCCCCGCGCCCGTTTTGCTACGTAATAATACATTAAAGTAATCCATCGACACGACTACATGCACACCGTTGAACTAGCGACACTGCGCAGGTAATAATCCGGTTTCCGCTACGGGGACCGCCGCACACGACACACGCGCGACGTCACGCGACGGGTGTCTGTGAGGGCGCCCGCTTAACGCAGCGAAAGCCAAAAGGGTTAGGTTATAGTTCCATCCCTCTCTCTTGCTAACACAACTGACATTTTACCACGTCTACGGCGTTCACGTCCTTTTTGCGCCTAAGTCCATACCCTCCATCCCCTGCACCTATACCAAACCCATGGGTTTCATACTCTCCTGCAAAGTTGTATTGTGTCACCCAGCTACAGGGTTATGTAGATCAGCCTTGCTCCTTGTAAAATACTAGAACACAGCTATATCCGGTCCGGCTCCACACGTATGCTAACTGTCCTTATGTGTGGATCGAGGTTGGTCCCAACATTGTCAGCATGTGGAGTTAGCTGTCGCGTGTCGGTATTGTCAAAGGAATACGCGCTAACGCTTACGATCCGTCCACACGTTGGCGCCAACATAAAGGTCTAGAACTACACTGCGCACACGTGTGCCACCCACGCCGATCTGGGCGCGTCGGTCTCCATACATTTTATATGGAAACTAGACTTGTAGAGCTACACTTGATCCACGCCACGCGACGTCATTTTACGTAAAAATCAGGCGTGTTACACGTGTGCGTCGGTCTAATGTAGTTCTAGCTTTAGTCTTGTTGCAACACGCAGCACTGTAAAAACGCTTAGAGCTATTTCGATTTCTGTATCTTACTCTTGCGTTGGCCCTGATCATCATCATTTCAGCCGAAAGACGTCCACTGTTAGACATAGGCCTCCCCCAAGTGACGCTACAATGAACGGTCCTGTGCGTTTCGCATCCATCGGATTCCTGCGACCCTCACCAGGTCATCGGTCCACCTTATGGGAGCTGTGACTTCCGATACGCAGTCACCAGTCCAGAAACTGACGTTGGCCGTGCCAGAACAGAACGGTATGGACGACGATACAGGACACGACGGTAACGGTAATAGTATGATAGCCAACGTATAGACGCCACACTAAATTAATCGACCAACGTCGCGTTGGTACGAGGGTTTTAGACTGGAAGTCCGCTCCAACGGAAATGTCTAGGAAGATGGAATAAATAATTAGATACATAACTGTAAATCAAAATGGCGAAATTACATAAGAATGTGACTAAATAAAATTAAAATGTAGGACAAAAGTGACATTGTTAAATCTGCTGAATAGAACCGGTTAGTTTTTAAAGCTGTTGAAAAGATTTGGAACGATAGTTGTTTATCAAAGTATGCGAATATGGTAGTGGCTGGTTATGTTATTATTCCCTAAGGCAACACAAATTATATAAAGTATAAGGATTTGTGGCTTTCAACTTTGACTTTCGTCGTTAACGATCCGGAAGTAGAAATTTAAATGTTAATGTTTCTGTATTATATAGTTGAAAGTACGAACGATCTTTGTAATTGAACTGAATCACACCAATATATATTTTTTTACGTGGGAAATTATCAAATGACTTCTCCTTATTATTGATAGGCTTACGCTTGATCACTATCTCACCTAATGGACACCTAAGATATGGTCGGCGATGGAGCACGCTTGCCTAAATGTAACCTAATCACTTTTGATCTAGCAGAAACGACCGAACCGGAGTCGTCGACGGCTTGTAGTGGACCTGGAGCATGTTCGCCTCAAAGAGATGTCAGCAAATCCCTAGGGGCCCAGCAGGGCCGAAGCCTACTGGGGCCATAGGTTGACTCCTGAAAGGGAAACTCATGGTCTTGGATTACAAAGAGCAACTGAAGGAACATAAGTGTAGTTTTAGTTAGTAAAAGTCTGACACTTGCGCTCCGCCCTAGAGGGTGAACAGCCATTAGATAATTTCCCACCTCAAAAAAAAAACCGCCATGGCGTCCCAGTGAGGCACGGGCTTTATTATAACAATTAGCTAAAAATAAACTGAATTTCAATGTAGGTAATCTGTACAAATTCAACAGTTTATTAGGCAACCAAAGTCCCCAAAAATCCCAAAATAACCCCTTTAAAAAATCTGTGGGTAAAAATGCTTACAAAAATCAGTAACTGTACTCGTACAGTAAGCAATGTAATTAAGTTAAAATATCGCGGCGTCGCGTGCGGGCAGTCGTTAAACGTCGGCTATAACCCGTTATGCACGATCATAGATGTCGTGTACCGTCGAGCACAGAAGTCGTTAGTATAAATTATATTGGCCATTGTTTTGTGAGATCAGCTGTTTCTAAACAGAACAGCCTCCTAGCCAAGTTACGACCGTTTCGTTTCGATTCTCTTGCATCGAATGCCTCGAGTAGGCCACGCCTTCTAGCTAGCATAGCATAATCAGCCTTTTAATGTTCCCACTGCTGGGACTCAGGTCTCCTCTCTCTAGAAGAGGGAATGGGCCGTAATCCACCACGCGGGCCCAGTGCGGATTGGTGAATTTCATATGTCTTCGAATTTTTGGTTCTAGGACATGCCGGTTTCCTCACGATGTTTTCCTTCACCGTTTTGAGAGCAGTGGTGATGAAATAAATTACACAAAGTAATGCGTCTGGCTGGATTTGAACCCGCGACCTACAACTCGTAAGTCGGGGCCGTTACCACTCGGCCACCACTGCTCACTCCCTGACTCCTAGCTAGGTGTGGGCGAAGTGGGCCCTCGCCCACGGCCTCGCGCCCAAAGGGGCCTCGTGTGTGCGAGGGTTCTTTAACAACGAGGCTTTTGTTTTATAATTTATAGGCTCACGTTTGACCACTACTTCACCTGATAGTAAGCGACGATGTGGCCGAACACTGGGTTGCGACAGTCACTGTCTCGTTTACGAATTTATGAAAGAAAAAGGCCTCGCTGATGCGCCTACGCCCACGTCTAAATTTGTCCACACTACGCCTCTGCCCACCCATGTTCCTTAGGTTGCCCTTTGCGTTCCAAGACCACAGTGAGTCTGTTCACAGCACCTTGGCATTGAATCAGGATTGCGTAAAGAAAACAGTTTCTTTTATTTTTGTTTGATGCATAAACAATACTTAATTCCATTAGTGTCCCTTTTTAATTGCTGTGTGCTAAACACATGCAGCCGTGTCTGTATTGTAAACGACTTGTTTTAAATGGCTCACACGATAAACACAAGCAGTAACTTTACAAGTTAGCATCAAAGTTTGAGTTTCCTCAAACTTTAAGTAACTTATTACAGCTACTTATCTTACCGCAGAAAACTTCAAAGTAAACTCTGCAAAATATTAACATCTAAAAATGTTGACCGTAACTTTTGTTAAGGATGCAACTCAACATAACATACTGTTTCACTGTTTTTCATACAACCGCTCTTACGCGATTATGACGTTATTACACATTTTTCATAAGATATTTTGGAAACACAGTAACTTGTGGATATTATCTAGGCTTCTATTGAAATCAATTTATAAATTTGTGTAAAACTAATCCAGTAAAGTCCTCTGAAAATCTGCTATTTTGCATAAACTTTGACACTTCATAATTTACTCAAAAATTAAAAAGTAAAAAAAAAATAACAATAGAAGCCTTGCAAATATAATCAAGATTCTAAATGATGACAATTTTTTTCAAAAAATTTCAAGGGTTTAAAAAAAAAACGTATTTTCTGGAACAAGTTTTGTAATATATTCGAGTAAATCACGGAATTACCGAATGCTAACAGAGTTTTCAGGCGTTATCTCTCTTTTTTCGTTGCCTTTTCGTCAAACATCGCTTTGGATTGCGTTAGATGAAGTAACAAGCTTTTAAACGCTCGATGTTGACGACAGGCGAGTGAAAAAGGACCCTCTTAATATTTAAAAATATTATATAAGTTTCGCTAAGCAGTAGGTATATCGCACCTAATGCGGCCATATTAATAAACTGCAGCCCTGAACATACAAGATATTTTCAGAGCTTTTTAAATAGCCGCTGAAACCTCGCAGTCTGAATAATGTGCTTTTCTTTCTGAAAAATTCTATCTTGCACAGTGCACACACACACAAGTTTGGATGAGTTATTCAGTTTCAGCATGAAGTTCAAACAGTAGGGTCGAACCTCATCCGCTAGGGGCACGGGATTTTTTGAGAGTTACTGGTACGCAAAGAGTAACTGAAGGACACAGGTGAATTCTAGTCAGTAAAAGTCTGACACGCCCTCTCGCTCCACTCTAGAGCTGGTGAAGACATTTGATGATCGTGAAATCACTTTTTTTTTATGTTGGAACCACAACAAGAGGGCCAAACCTCATTATTAGGGAAAAATTATTAGATTTCTACGAAAGTAATGACTTATTTTTACCATACGTGTATAAAACACACAAGGTTTAACAAATGAATATTTCAATTCGAGACTTCCAGGACAATTTAGGCTCTCTTGAAAACAGGATATACAATATACTATACAGTAAATACTCGAAAACCGTAGCCATGGCAATTAAGTGTAAAATTGGTATTGTAACGCCAGATGTGACCAAAATTATAATAGGCTTTTGAATTTGGCGCTGCATATTGTAAATTGGCAGGAACTCAAACAGGTTCAAAATCATTGTGATAAAGTAGGAATTCCCGGCCTCATCTAGTTTAAATTGACGAAAAAATTGACGCGTACCTAAGTGTTTTTTAAAAACCTATTTGCAAAATAGATATCATTTATAATGATAAATTGGAGAAATTAATGAATTTCCCCAAATTTTTATCGAGACCCGACCCCAAATAATGGGAACAGGAGTTGACAAAGAAGAAGAAGAATAATTCAACTAACAATAACTGGAAATAAAAAACAATCGGTACTTAAACAAAAGGCAGTTCATCATAATCGCACATACGAGTATGTACTCGTACCAATACTAAACGCATCATGAGTTCATGACCCAAGCAGATTGAATTCTAACAGTGATTAGTGGGCAAAGAAGTCTTTTATAGTCGGCAAAGAAGTATTTTGTAGTCGGCAAAGAAGTCTTTTGTAAAGTGTTCTGCCCTCGACTGTACCACCAGTAGAATTGTCACTCCAATCACGCTATCTTCACATTGCGGTGGCGAGGTGACGTGATAACCCTCATATTGTTGTTGTTTTCGACTAGTCTTCGCTTACAACACAAGTGTACAATGTTTTGGCAGTAAGTGTACTTCTGATAACAGATGTCCTTCGCGTTATTGCGCACTGTGCGCGAATGTACTGCACAAGTGTGGTTGATTGTTTATTTGTAGCAATGAGCGCTGTTGGGATAATATTGACTGCATTTACTTAAATAAAGTAAGTAAGTAGAGCAGTGGTGGCCAAGTGGTAACGGCTCCGACTTACGAGTTGTAGGTTCAAACCCAGCCAGACGCATTACTTTGTGTAATTTATTTCATCACCACTGCTCTCAAAACGGTGAAGGAAAACATCGTGAGGAAACCGGCATGTCTTTTTACACTCACCAACCCGCACTGGGCCTGCGTGGAGGATTACGGCCCATTACCTCTGCTAGAGACGAGGCCTGAGTCTCAGCAGTGGGAACATTAAAAAAGGCTGATCATGATCATGATATATAAAGATGCGGTTTCAAATAACTTGTGAATTTTGTTTATTTGTCCTATATCAACTATGAACTGAGTGGAATTTTCTGTTTTTTCCTGCGGCGGAGGTATTTTTACTGGTGTTAGTAAATAAAGAAGTAGTGTTTGCAAATCGTAACATTTTTTTTTCTAAAAGTACAATCAGGCACCAAAAAACAATAGCAAGCAAATAAATAAAAAGCAGGCAGGTATATTGTTACTATTTAAGTGTACAATAGGTAAAGTTTATTCTATTCTATCAGACACCCCATTTTTATCATCTTACAAGCAGAACATGAATTCTACAGACGTTTCGGACTAAGAAAACGGCGACCAACCATCTAAGGAAACTCTCCATTTGTAATGGTATGAAATGGCATCAACACAAAAGGAAGAGAAATCTCGACAAGTTACTTACAAAACCCCACTTCCCTGTCATCTGTCCGGAAACCAGACACACCATACGGCTCTTCCTCCTATCCAACATTAAGGGTGCGTTTCCACTGACGCTGCGCGGAGTGAGGAAGAGCGGACTGTGAATTGGCCAATGACAGTGCATGCAATCTCCGCTCCACATCAGTGGAAACAATATAAGTGGAGCGTAGTGGACCTGACTGAGGCCCTACCTCGAGCTCTTAACACGATCCATTTAACGACCGAAACTGAACTGTTAACGGGATTGAACTATAAAGGGTGTATAACTTCATCCTTCTTTCTCGCTTGTACGCTTGACATGACAGGCCCCAGAGCGGATTTTCAAATAAAACAAACAAACACGCAGCCTCAAGCCGGACAGAACAAAGTCTGGTGACAAACTGAGATCACGAAGTGGAGGGTAGCTCAACTCCACTTCGCTCCGCTCCGTTTCAATTTAAAAAAAAATACATAGGCTTACATGGGCACTTTTGATCGTTTCCTATGGAGAAGAACCAAAACCAACAGAATAACAATGGAAACACTCGTCACTTTTCACTGCTCATCTCCGCTTCACTCCGCTCAGCTCCGCTTCAATGGAGTCACCCTTATGAAGCCAAGTAAAACCGTATCAAATATACCGGAACCGCCTCATAACTCTAACAATGCATCTGAACGACATTTTGATTGACATTGGAATCTAGACGTTGCTACCCACGTAATACGTGTCTTCGTTGTGATGAATTTAGACTGCACCCATATTTAGGAAGGTAAGGTTGACAAACAATAAGTGTCAGATTTAATAATAGGGGCTAAGTAGTGATTTGCAGTGCAAGGGCAGGTGACTGATTTGAATAAATGCATGCATTGCGTGGGAGGTGTAATGTAACTCACTTTGAGTGACATAATACATTCTAAACGCAGCCAGTTTTAAAAGAACATCCGCTTCTAGGCTCGCTTGATCGGTTGCAGATCTTAATCATTGATTTCAATCAAGGCCAAGAGTAGTGGTTTAATATATCAAAGTATCAATCTTTACCATAATAAACCTAATTACTCAAAAAACTCTAGTGTCAACTCTCAAGGTCAACAAGGCCCTTTTATTTCAAACTAATTAATCAATTTAAAAAAAAAACATGAATTTAACTGTGGTATTTATCTACATTCCCTTCACGCTCAAACTGCTGAACGGATTTAGATTTGGAATGTTAAATCTTTATTCTGAAGAAAAAACAAAACACATTAATGAATCAAAATTATGTACGTACATCAAACAAGTTTATTAAAAAATAAAACTGGCCATTAACAAAGAAAAATAATGTGGTTACTGACGAGTCTCTAAAAACAAAAGTAATGAAAGAGCTCGCGTTAAAGAAAATTAAAACTATGCAATCTTGTTAATAAATTTTGTTTGTTTCAAATCTCAAAACATGTCGTTTGATAGTTAAGATTAACTTGTAAGTAATACTTATCTCTAATATATATAATTTGTTGTAGTAAATTGTCATATAATTATCTCACAGATGGTGAAAAAAATAGAATACCTATCCAACACAGGGACAAAGCTGTCTTTGTCTTGGGCGGCTTGAATTCCTCACTTCACTCAGGTTTACATATTAAACTTTTAATTATAGTAGTTAATGACATAAATCCCTCACTGGCGTTCGGCATTAAAACTTAGCAACCTTTGTTTCGTTTGGAATTCAACATGCCGCCCGCAAATTAAAGACACTGGTTTATCCTCTAGTCACATATTCTACTATTTTATCCCGGGAATAGGTTCACTTGGTATAATTTTCTATTTTCACGCAGGTAGAACTGCCGGCAAAACCTAGTTAACCATACAAACAATAAACACATTACCCTCCTTTGCGTCGCGCAGTCGGGTAATAAAACAATGTGGTTACGTCACAGACATAACGCACGAAAAAAAATCTAAGATGGCGTCAAGACGATACTCTTCCGACATTTACCCTACCCACTACTTTCACTAGCGTCGAAAAACTATAATTACGGTGATTTGGACTTGCTACAAAGGTTATGGTGGTACACATAACTATTGTCTTTAAGCCATTAAGGTTGTGTCCGGGTTGAAAGGTGACAGTCCGCCTATGTTCGTATAGTGTGAGAATGTTCGTTGTCTATGTATTTTAAAAAATGAAAACGTCAAATGTTGTGAATGTATAATTAAGACATTTTCGCTTGGCGAAAGTGTTTTGTATATTGGCGTGTGTTCTTGGCAGGGCTACACAGTGACTGGGTTGTCGAGGTCTGATGGGCAGTCGCTTCATGTAAAACAGATGTCTTCAGCCGCATCCGTTTAGACTGGAAGCCATCCCCAAACTAGTTGGGAAAAGGTGGAGATGATGATTCTCGACAGGGCAAAATATAAATAACACCACCACAGTCTATAACGGGCATGTACCAATGTTATTTTTAGGGTTCTGTACCCCAAAGGGTAAAACGGGACCCTATTGCTAAGACTCCGCTGTCAGTCTGTCTGTCACCAGGTTGTATCTCATGAACCGTGATAGATAGACAGTTGAAATTTTCACAGATGATGTATTTCTGTTGCCGCTATAACAACAAATACTAAAAACAGAATAAAGTAAATATTTAAGAGGGGCTGGGCTGGAAGTCACACAAAAAACGTGATTTTTATGCCGTTTTTTTGCTACGGACGGTACGGAACCCTTCGAGCGCGAGTCCAACTCGCACTTGGCAGTTTTTTTTTTATTTTATTTCATATGGACTTTTCTTAGTTTATCTAGGACATTACTGATATCCAATCCCCTCATAAAGCACGTAAAGCCATTGATCCCGGTTGTCATTCGTAGATCTTTAACAGTCGTTATATAGGGTGACTGATATCCGTGGGTGACTGGTAATTAGTGTACGATACTTAAACACGTGATTGTGCTCATGATAACCAACAACTTTTACTATGGGAACAAACCTGAAATCGCGAAAAAAAATCAGCTGTTCAGTACATTTATGTTACAAGTCACCCTATATATAGGGTGACTGGCAATTAGTGTACGATACTTAAACACGTGATTGTGCTCATGATAACCAACAACTTTTACTATGGGAACAAACCTGAAATCGCGAAAAAAAATCAGCTGTTCAGTACATTTATGTTACAAGTCACCCTATATATAGGGTGACTGGCAATTAGTGTACGATACTTAAACACGTGATTGTGCTCATGATAACCAACAACTTTTACTATGGGAACAAACCTGAAATCGCGAAAACAAATCAGCTGTTCATTACATTTTTATGTTTGCCTAATGCACTGAACAGCTGATATTTTTTTCGCGATTTCGGCTTTGCTCCCATAATAAAAATTGTTGGTTATCATGAGCACAATCACGTGTTTAAGTATCGTACACTAATTACCAGTCACCCTATATATAGGAAGTCTGACCATTAGTCTATCCAAGGAGTATCGTGGTGCCTAGTAACTGGGTTGTGGAGATCAGATAGGCGTCTGCCTATACCGCTTGATGTTAAACATCATGTGTATTCAGCCGCATCTGCTTAGACTGGAAGCAGACCCCAAACTAGTTGGGAAGTAACGCCCGGGTGCCACCACTGTGTGGACCGCCCGGAGGACACGGTGGAGCATACGGTCCGCTTGGACTGAGCATTGCTGTGTCCTTGTGAGAGCGATCGGCGGCAACGATCTCTCGCGCCGGCCTTGGTACAGAACATGGTCCGAAGCGAGGAGAAGTGGCAGGCGGTCGCCTTCTTCTGCGATGCAGTAATGCTAGCAAAGAAGGAGACCACACGTGCACGCGCGAGGGAACGGCCCTCACGCGTATGCTGCCGATCGTACGGTAACCGTCCGGACCGAGCCCAAGTCGTCGACGGCGCGTATTGTTCCACTCGCGTATTGTTGCGCGCCTCAAGGAGATGTCAGCAAACCGTAGGGGCCCAGCAGGGTCGAAGCCTACTAGGGCCAAGGGTTTGTTTCTGAAAGGAAAACTTGGCCCTGGTATGATTGATGACTTGATCTGGCAACGAAGGAACTGGAGTGAGTTTTTAGTCAGTCGAGATATGTCATTGGATGATTTTCCCACCTTAAAAAAAAAGCAAGTTGGGAAAAAGTTAAGCAGATTTATTGCCGGCATCATACCTATTTGAACGAGAATCTTTAGATTTTAAATTCATTGATTTTAATCAACCTTAAAAGAGGTAACTTTATTCTAATTATATTAATGCCCACTCAAACACACATGTATCAATCATTCATCAGCTGTAATAAAGGTCTACGCAGACTGTTTCGTAACACGACATAGGCGATCGTCAAAAATCCGCATGTACGAGAATAATTCCTTACTGAAAGAAGAAATTATCCCAGGATTAAAAGATGTATGGTAGTTGTCAGATAAGTTTGCAATAAAGTGCATTGATCCTTCCGTAATATCTCTTCCTGGGTACCTGAAAATAAATTACAATCAGTTTTTTATTACTAGAAAGTATAAAGGATTACAATAGATGTAGACTTTATGTACCATTTATTTTCGTTTTAGAAATGTCTAAATGTAGGTTTTTTCAAGCTGGAAATCATTCAATGACTTCTCCCGCTCTCCAATAATAATAATTATTTTATTTATTATTACTTATATTTTTATTTCGGAATTAACTTCCATATAATAAATTATACAAATTTGTTAGTATCATAATAACTTACAAAACTATGTTAGTAAACAAATAAAAATACCCAGATGTTAGTAACACAAAAACTTAACTTATAAAATGACTTCTCTCGCTCTCCAATGATTTCTTCCGTTATATGTTAATGTAGTTCGTTCAATGACTGCGGGAACGTTTGAAAGCGTTACCGTAGCCCTAGAACGCAAAGACCAAATGAAGGAACATAGGTAGGTTTTAGTTAGTAAAAGTCTGACATGTCCTCTCGTTCTATCTTACAATGGAAGACTGTGAAAATGATTTCCCACATCAAAAATAAAGGTTCAAGGAACTTTATTGTAAATTTATCTGGTACCAACTATAGGAAGAATTGAAAATGGCAGCAAACATGTATAGTAAATTTTTATCCGTAAGGACTGTAATTGCAGTTGCAGATAGCAATTTCTTTCAGAATCCAGACATTATGGATCGAATAACGACTAGCCTGCGAAATAAACTGAAGGCACCGAGAACCGAAAACATGAATGGATGAAATATCGTATCTACATTTTCAACCCGCATAAAAGTCGTTAAGTCAAATTTATGTTTCCTGCTCGTATGGGGGTCTGACCTTTAAAAGTATACTTTAGCTATGTTCTCGAGTTTTTTATAACGCTTTTATAAACTAACCAGCTTTTGCCAGTGACTTCGCCCGCGTGAAATTAGAAAATTATATCAAGGGAAAATACTCTCGAGATAAAAAGTATCTTTTATGGTATTCCAAGCCACCCATATACTTACCGAGTTTCATCAAAATCCGTTCAGCCGTTCAAGCGTGAAGAAGTAACAAACAATTATCACCATCCATCACACTCATAAATCAGAAACGTTTATTTCAAATAGACCAATTACAGGCACTTTTGAATTGTCAAAATATATCGGTAAGTCACTGGCAGCTAAGAGATGACCAGTCTCAACTGACGGCACCCGTTCACGAACATGACACTAATATTATAAAGGCGAAAGATTGTATGTTGTAGATTGTTACTACTTCACACACAAATGGCTGAACCGATTAGGATGAAATTTTGCACACGGGTAAGACATGTCCTGGAATAGCACACACAACTTTTTATCCAGAGAGTATGTTCCGCAGGCGAAGCCGCTGACAGAAGCTAGTATTTCTATAAGCCTTTTGAGGAATACAAGGTTCACGTTAAGCAACTCCGAATTAGTTCACCTTGAAAAAACGACACATTACAGCACAAAAGGTTTTAATACATTGTTAATACCATTCCCAGAATTTGATTCTCACATTATGTGCACCAGGCCTGCGGTTGCGCGCCATTATGTGTATCGACCTTAAGAGCTGCGCTTGCGTCACATTGTGAACGAATTTGACATTAAAACACAAAATGTTCAGAGGTTATGTTACGTTCTCTAATGTGCCAAGGCTGTATTAAGTTTAGATTTATAAGTAATAGCGTCATTCATTGTGAGTTGCGTCGCAGAGCCCAGGTAAAAATAGCAAGAATATCTTGTAGGCCAAATTTTCTGCATGAATCCATGTGGGCCTTGGGCTGTGGATTCTTCGAAAGACTAACGAACGGCAACCCTTGCAATAAAGGGCAACTGAAGGAACACTGTGGGTTTTAGTCAGTAAAAATCTGACACTTCCCCCGCGTTCCACACAGAGCGGGAGTTAAAATTTCTCACGTAAATGTGTCACCGATTAGGCTGACTAGAGAAGAACGGAAAGTGCTCAAAGCAAATAAATATGTATGATGCCTAAGTGTCATGTCACATTGAATATAATAGTCACTTTTTCAGCCTGATGACAATTCAGTTTGAACCGTCTGGATGACTCGTTAAATGACTGTAATACACAATAGAAATCTCTTATGTAATCCGACCGGAATGTCAAAAGTCCAATGCTTTTGTAGGAATGCTCAAACGCAAAGAAAATAGCAGAACTTAGTGATTTTAAGGCTAGTAAGTGAGACTGATAGACCTGCGTGCATCCCAAGGCTGTGGACATCCTTCAAGATATCACACCTTTAAGATAGAACACTGTGGGTTTTAATCAGTAAAAGTATGACACTCCCTCTCCCTACCATTTAGAACGAGACTTCCATTTGATGATTTCTCACGTTAAAAAAACACGCTAAGCGCGAGTCGGATTCACGCGCAAAAGGTTTCTTGCAGTGCGTAACAAAAAAAAAAAAAAAAGTTGTTGTATGGTAGCCCCACTTAAATATTTATTTTATTGTGTTTTAAGCATTTGTTGTTATAGCGGCAACAGAAATATCTGTGATAATTTTAACTGTCTAGCTATCACGGTTCATGAGATACCTACAGCCTGGTGGGTGAAAGACAGACGGACAGCGGAGTGCGTTATTACCTTTTGGGTACGGAACCCTAAAAATATATATTCTCTAGGGCTACTCCGAAACCGATTTAAAAATTATTCAAGTATAAAATTCCTCATTAAATTATTGTTTCTTCGCCAACATCTTGTTATCGTTACAGGGTTTGGGTAAGTTTAGGTAATTAATTAGCCTAAAGCTTCAAATTTAACTTTCAATGTTGATTAGGAACTGGTTAATTAAACATCGTATTCATTTTATTGTTTTGCTAGCTTTTGTCAGCATCTTCGCAAGCGTAAAAATAGAAATTATACTGCAAGCTTCGTTCGAAGACATATTCAATTTAACCATGCAGCTAACGCTTGCGCTAGGCGACCCAATTCGCAGCTTTTCAGAGCCTAAAAGCAAAAACAAAACCCACCGTATCCGAGCGAGTATCTGTCAGTAACGTCAAATGTCATTCCATACGTTTGCGCGGCAACCAATACGTTTTACGTTGTGTTTTATTTGCTTTTTTACCAATTTAAGTAATTAAATAAGAGCATAGTGCTTGTATAATTTGTAATGAAGTATGCCAAAACGAAAAGATATGAAATACTATCTTCATATGATGAAAAGTTTGAAAAAAGGACGAAACGACGATAACATAGTACGTCACCTGTCCTATCTCTATTTAATTCTTTGATTCCAGGTGAAGTAATAGATTTATCTATTAGATTATTCAGTGAAGTAAGAGTTTCACGTACTTAACCCAAATAATTGTATGCATTGACACGATCAAACTCCTCGGGGTGTTCACGAGATGAACACACGAGCTGGTTTCCTTGTTCCATAACTTTAAAGGCTTTGCCATGGTACATTATACAGTGTAAGACTGTAAATCAAATGGGTTTCGAAATATGAATATACCTACTGACGCGGGTTGTGCACGTGATGCATTGACGCGTTTAGCTGACTCGGGATGTTTACGAGATAAACATACGAGATTGTTTTTTGCCCCACACCTTTGGGTAACCTGAAAAGCTTCCTCAGGAAAGTTATCTACAGTGCAAGTAAAATGGATTTTGAATATTGTACCTATGGACGCGAGTGGTGTACGAGATACATTGGCGCGATCCGCTGACTCGTGGTGTTTACGAGATGAACACACGATGATCTTTACCCTTTGGTACATGGACACGGGTGATGTACGAGATGCATTGACGTGATCCGCTTACTCGTGGTGTTTACGAGATGAATGCACAATGGTCATTACCTTTTGATAAAATCCGAAAGGCTTTGCCTAGGTACACTTTGGTACCATAACAGGGTCAATAGTTTTAGGTTTTTAGACCTTGTGTTTAGGATGATCCTCAAGAAGTGGACATTAAACTAGATATCTGTTGTATCATCATCGGCTCCAACAGGCACAACCCTAACTGTTACAGACTTGAGTATAACATTTCCTGAACTAGCATCTGAGCTAGTCGTTGAACCAGTTACTATATTTCCTGAAGTATTCAGAGTATTACAGTATTTATATCTACAAAACCAAATGATTTAATGGCCTGACTTAATGAATGACTTAACCCACATCTAGAATACCATTTTTGGAAATACTCAAGGAATATGAACAAAAACTAGATAAAAATGTGTGTAATAACTGTTTAAAATAATATAGAGATTATTGCCTCAGTCAGTAATTCACTGATAATACAAGAATATACTGATACAAAAAGATTAAATCAGAACAGAATCAGTTGGGATTGGGAATCAGACCCTATCTAAGCTTCACAGCAATGATGGCATAAATAGGCTGAAACTAATTTTCCCAGTTGATTGATACTGGAAGAGTTTTAATAGATTTGCACTTCACATAAACAAAGATATTGTCAAAGATGTTGATAGAGACGACTACCTGCATGGGAATACTTCAACAGAGAACATTTTAAGTCCTAAAGACATGCCACAGAAGCGGCAAGCTTATTATGAAGCCAGCCTAATCTTCAACTGTAACCCGTCAGGGAAACGGGAATGGTCCATCTTGGTACAACCAGCAAAGAATAATACCTAGGCCTGGACGAAAGTATCTGCAGTCCTCATATTAAACTATAACCAAGCAATTCTCGCAACACATCCAGTGTATGCTAGAACACAAAAAGTTTCACCACAGGCTCATGGTTGAAATTAGAGGTTAGTCATGCTTACAGATTAGCCCATTCCCTTCCTCGTTGATAGAGGATTTGTGGTAATGCCCCAATTTTGAAACACATCTGTGGATGTTCGGTAAGTGCATTTTTTCTTCCATAACTTATCAACCAAAATTCAACGGTCCAAAACAAAAATGGTTTTACAAGTGATCAATCAGGATCTTCAAGATCAGGGGCCAAGATGAATGCATATTTATGTATAAAACCATTCATAATTTACTGCCATTGAGCACAAATTCCCCATGGAAACCGTGTGGGAATCAACTTATATCCAAGATATTTTTTGGTTTCCCAACAGGGATGGAGAAGGGAGGTTTATTGAAACCTTTATACCCCTGAACAAATTGGTTCACACATCCAAATTTATAAGATGTAAGATCACTGCGGTAGCTCTAGTGTACCCAGGAGATCTTTTGGCAAAATTTGAATCCAGATCACAGGAGATACCTATTATTTCATTATGATCATTTAAAAAGAGTCTATTGCTGTCCCATATGGGATTTGTTTTACACATTATGCATTTTTGATAGTGGTAGTTACATGTATATCTATGATCAAAAGTTCACAAATCAGTATGTACATCATCTTGATGACCTTTTGTGTATTGGTTCAGACTATATAGTCTACTACTATACACACTACACTATTCATACTAGCCTACTATTATATAATAAAAGGTTGAAAAATATTCAAGGAACAATTACTCCTTTTTACAAAATACGCCATCCCAATCATGTTAATTATTTAGATTTTATATATGACACTTATACAATGACTGATGTCACATACAAAAAATGTTGTTTCTGTAAATCCCTTAAAAATATTTACAGAAACAAGTTTCTTAGCTTATGAGAGATTATTCACTTAATATGTACATCAACTGTTGCATTATTTTGTTGCAACAACATTTGTTGTTGGTTGGTTCTATACTAAAATTAGAACATAAATACTTAGTTATAAGTAAAGGCAACTAAGATTCAAAATAAAAATTCATCCAATCATCAAACTAGACCTACAATGATGCAACAAGAACTGGGGGGGGCGCAATTGTAGTGATAACAGAAGTCTATGGGTTCTGGAAAAAGGATAAAAAATTATAATTATCACATAAATTATTTAGAACTGCTTCACATTTTTTACCTTTAAAAATACTATTTTGTTAAACATGAGCACTTACACATTTTGTGTGAGTTTGATAATAGTTTGCTGTATCTTATTTAAACCGAATGGGAGGAATACGGTATCAACAATTAAATAATATAGCCAGAAATATGGAGCAATGGTGTGAAAATAATTAGATTTGTCTATTTGCTTCATATATGGATACAAAAGACAACAAAGAGACCAATTAACAATCTCATACATCTAACATAGAGTGGGAACAGAATATCTCTACATTTTAGTAGGTATATTGTGTCTCAGTTTGGTCAAACTGATTGATCTTTTCCCTTCTACAAGTAATGCATAAATGTGATGCCTGTGTTTCCTGGAAACCAGATTCAAAATACATTTAATTAGATGTTTTTTACTGCCCTTGGACATGATAATTTATTTCTTTTATGTGTTCTTTCCTCCATTTAACCCAATATTGGGGAGGCTACAAAAATCAAAAATGAAAAGGTGATGTCATATTGACCTTCACAAGCTTGTCCACCATTGAAAACAATGTTAGTTTTTTCAAGCTGTTAGTCTTTATAGGTACCTATTCAATAAAAAACTATTGCATTCCTCTTTTAAAGAGTGTCATCTTACACACCTCCTTACACTAATTTCCAGAATATTGACATGATGTTCTTCCATCAGCCATAGAGGTTACATTAGGTTACCTTCCAAATAATGCCTCAATTCAATGTTACTTATAGGATCTCACTTATTCACACAGTCTATACCAATTAATAAATTAATAGACTCATAAATTGGTGGTAATGATCACATCCAGAGATTATGTTAAGGTTTCTATAAAAATCAAATTGTCTAAAAAGTTAGTGAATTTGTTTGCACTTAGCAGAGCCCAAGTAGCACAGATTTATCATTTATAAAAATACCCAATATTATAGTTAATGAAACCGGTGTAAACATTTCTATCCTAGACACTATAAAAACATCTGGTTCTGGTTGCAGCGGACCGAACCTCTTATTTACCTTTATTTTAGTTTTTATTTTATTGTTTTTAGTAACATACAAAAATAGAGCCATTTTCTGTAACGAAAATGCACGGCAAAACCTGAAATCTGCCCTTACACTACTTTATTTTATTACATTAGATACACTCAAGAGTATTAGGGAAGATAATACTCATTTAATACTTTCTTTGAATAACCCACACAAGCCAATTTCTTCGTCTACCATTAGTAGATGGATAATCCCGTGAGATACACCAGGTACTAGCCTGAGAAAAATTGCCTAAAAAACCATAATAATAATAATATATATATATATATATATACTTTCTCTATGTTTGGCATAGATATTAGCGTTTTTTCAGGGCATAGTACAAGACATGCATCCATGTCGACTGCTAAAGCTAGGGGAGTATCATTAGATGTAATTAGGCAAACGGCTGAACAAACAGTTCTTCAACTTTTGCAAAATTTTATAATATACCTATTTCCAACAATTCATCTGAATTTGCTCATGCTGTGCTTAATGCTGAACAAAATATTTGCTTATAAATGCCTTAATATGTTTAAAATAATTATAAAAAATATAGACATATATACTTATATAATATAAAATGTATAAGTATGACAAAAAGACTGATTGTCTCATATTACCATTATATTAAAAGCCTAATAAGTGCCTAAGAGATTTTGGTTCCTGAAATATATTTGTTTTATATTAAAAATCTTAATTTTGCTTTAAGTTGACTCTTAACATCTGCATGGTTAAATTGAATATGTCTTCGAACGAAGCTTGCAGTATAATAGATGATCAAACGAACTTACCTGTGATGTTCGATCATTATTATACGTAGCTTCGTTCGAAGACATAGGGAACCCTCCCTACCCTACCCAGCAAAACTTAAGATTTATCTCTAACTCTGAAAGAATGACATTTGACGTTACTGACAGATACTCGCTCGGATACGGTGGGTTTTGTTTTTGCTTTTAGGCTCTGAAAAGCTGCGAATTGGGTCGCCTAGCGCAAGCGTTAGCTGCATGGTTAAATTGAATATGTCTTCGAACGAAGCTACGTATAATAATGATCGAACATCACAGGTAAGTTCGTTTGATCATCTAATATATGACATAATTATGCCTATGTTACTCAGTGATAAAGTAGCGTTGTATTGGTGAAAGAATTTTGAAAATCGGTCGAGTATTTCTGAGTTTATTTATAACAAAAAAAAAAATACAAAAATTAATTTTTATGTCGTTATAATATTATTATTGATTTATGGTGGTTTTATTGGTGTGTAGAGAGCAGTGGTGGGCGAGTGGTAACGGCCCCGACTTACGAGTTGTAGGTCGCGGGTTCAAACCCAGCCAGTCGCATTACTTTGGGTAATTTATTTCATCACCACTGCTCTCAAAACGGTGAAGGAAAACGGCATGTCCTAGAACCAAAAATTCGAAGATATGTGACATCCACCAACCCGCACTGGGCCCGCGTGGTGGATTACAGCCCACTCCCTCTCCTAGAGAGGAGGCCTGAGTCCCAACAGTGGGAACATTATAAGGCCGACTATCCTATGCTATGCTATTGGTGTTGGGCTCCTGATTGCAAGCGGGGCCAAAAACTGCTACAATTATATTTTTGATTGTTTGATTTATTCAAAGAAAAATTAACATTGTATGCAAATATTAAACACTTAAAAACTAGGAACAAAAACAGTAATAACTAATGATTGAGTTGCATTACAATAAAAGGAATAAGGTTTATATTAGAAAGTTGCATTGCAATTTGCGATAAGGTTTATATTGTGCACTGGATTCTACCCTCGAATATGTTCTCTCTCTATAATTCAAAGGTTTGCTGGGAGAAAACTTATTGCTGAGTTAAGCTCGCCTTTGTACATGAACTGTCTGTATTTCCATACATATACGTATTTGTGTATTTCCGTACATACGGTACAAAAGGCAACGAAGTAACAGGAGTGGGTTTTTAGTCAGTAAAAGTCTGGCACTATCTCCCGCTCCGCCCAAGAGCGCGGGATGTCAAAAGATGATTTTCCCACCGAAAAAAAAAACCCTGGTTTTACACTGATCAAACCACAGTATTGCATAATTTATCTTTCGAAATGTAAAAAACAAAGAAATCGTTTGTATGATAAGCATATATAAAGACAAGTGTGATCGCGTGACGAGCTGACGAGACGTAGGCGACACGCGATATTTCTTTATTCACTACTTAGCGATTTATGCTTAGGGCTCTCACAAACAGGCGCGACACTGATCATAAAATACCTACTACTGTTGTCCTTACCGTAGAAAAAAAAAACTGTTACATAAGGTTCAGTTGAAAACCAGCGTCAGGCAACTACCACGTAGTTATCTGGAATTTTTGCTGAACTGGACCTATTTGGCGCAGCCGTGAGACACACAATGTTAGTTTTCTTTTTTTATCTTAAGTGTTTACATGTTGTTTCTACATTGTGTGTATCTATGTGTGCCAAATAAAATATTTTTCTTTCTTTCTTTACATACCTATCTCTAGGAGCTGAGGGTTCAGACATTGTATCAGCAATAACCCACCTACCTGGGTTTAAACACTTCAAACACCACTGTTTTAAAAACCCGTCGTCGGATACTCAATGTGTGTGCGGTGCCCCTGTTCAAAACATGACCCACACGTTGGTCCATTAAGTCCCCCAAGTGCCCATAAGCCTGCACTTTAGAGGACTTAATAGTGCCACTGATGCTGCAGTTAATGTAGGAAATTACTAGGCCCAAACAGTTTAAGGATTTAAAAAAAAAAAATTACTTGATCTAGCATTTAGGATTATAGAATTGGCAATTAACATTGGGCACACGTGTGCCACACACGCAGATCTGGGCGCGTCGGTCTCCATACATTTTATATGGAAACTAGACTTGTAGAGCTACACTTGATCCACGCCACGCGACGTCGTTTTACGTACTAATCAGGCGTGTTACATGTGTGCGTCGGTCTAATGTAGTTCCCGTTTTATTGTATCACTAGAACTAGTGTCTAAGTAATCTAGTACCTAAGATCATAAGGTCGTATATCACTTTGCTAATTACATCAAAATCGCTATTAAGTTGCATCAAAAGCCGTTCCGAGTGATTGTAAACGTGATCATCAAACCATATTATGACGTCATCATAGACGCCATCTTGCAATACTCTCACCTCAAGTCGTTTACCTGTGAGCGACCTGTCAGAAGTGACATTTCACTATTTTTTGGTCTGTTTGTTTTTTAATTTATTTTATAACAGCCAAGGCGGTATTGAATTTAATTGTATAACTGGCATTAAAGTTAATTTTCTTAGAAATTACCACCAAATAGGACCAGTTTTAAAACTTTCATCAATAACTTATTACATTTTGCCAATTTATCACTGTTACCAGTTTTATCCAATGATTTTTTATGTTCTGTCGATCTTCTTTTTTGTATTTTGTCAATCAATTTTACCAATTTACGAATGTTATATAATTATTAATTTAATTTTATCTTTTTGCTAAAGTTTACCATTTCAAAAATTAATCAATTTTACTTTTCACGATTTTCATCTGTTTTTGTTTGTTTTAATTATTCCCAATTATAATTTAATTAAATTGAATGTACTTATTACTTAGTAGTTTAGTTTATTTATTGTTTTATGCATGTGGTGCTTACGTGTATGTAATTGTTGCGTTGTAATGTAACTTTAAAAATGTATTAAGTATGTTGCTGTATTCAGTATGAACAATTGTTGGTAAATCTAAAATAATAAATAATAATTCGGAACGCCTTTTGGCGCTGTGGTGGCTAATATCAATATTGTTATGACTAAGAGCGCACTCATAATCGCGACCTCGCACGACTGCGCGACTTTTCACTCTATCGCGCCAATGTGTTGTAGGCCTAATGTCAAAATATTACGATTAGCTCAGTGATCATACAAAATAGAGCGTGGTGAATATCTTCCTGAAGTTATTGTATTATTGAGTGTATTAATTAGCTAATCGGTAATTAGGTGGTAAATGGCTTGAATGAAATCTGAATAATTATAATGCCATAAATGCCTTAAGGCATTAAGTCCGCCTCTGTACTCTTGTGTGCATAAACAGTAAATAAATAAATAAACTAAGTACCTATTTTTTATGATCAATTTTTTTTTCCATATTTTAGATTAATTTCCACATCGAACGGTAGCCGTTTACATCTCACGTTCACCTTGGCTGTTCATCATTTTGTAATTAATTCATCAAAGATTTATATCTGCAATCATTATAACAACAACTAATGTATTTAATTTTATGTAAACTGTCAAATTAAGGTAATTAATTTTAATTTAAGAAAAACATCGGTTACTTAAATGTTTTTACTACAAAAACTACATCTAAATATAAGATAAAAACTTTGACATTGTATAGCGGCCATCTTGGTTAAGCTAAAGCTGTCAAATTTGGCGGGAATAGAGAACATTTGAGACAATAAACGATTCAACAACGCGTTGAAATTGATTTAAAAATCAGTGTTCTGTTTCGTCTGTTCGCCTAATGTGCTACGTTTAATTCCTTTGTGGGACGAATTACACTTATTCAGCTCAATTCGCGTTTAGCAAAACGATTTTGGTTACACTTATGCAGTTCTGCTTAAAAAACTGCCGGAACAGCGCTGAACGCGGCAGAACAGCGCTGAACGCGGCAGAACAGCGCTGAACGCGGAAGAACAGTGCTGAAAGCGGCAGAACAGCGCTGAACTCTATCTATAGCACTCGCATGATAAAAACACATTTGTCCTCATTTTACTCTTGTTTGCCGCGAAAGCAGAATAGAAGCGAAAAGCTGAACGGATGCGTACGCGTCTCCATACAAAATCGATGAGAGAATGAGAGAGCAAATGCCGTTCGCTTGGGGTTTGAATTAAAATAAAAAAATACCGGCGAAGAGCGAGTCAGACTCACGAACAAAGGGGTTCCATACTAACTTTTTTTTTACACAATTTATTTAATTCTGGTTTTTATTATTTGTTGTTATAGCGGCAACAGAAATACATCTGTGAAAATTTCAACTGTCTAGTTGAAATTTTCACAGATGTCTAGTCTTAGTTATAGGGTCCCGTTTTTACCCTTTAGGTATGGAACCATAGAAAGAAAACCACTGAGGCATTATCACTGTTTGTTTTATTCAATTTAAAAGTTTGAGCGCTAGAAGTGAAAAGGCCTATACAATTAGGACACAGTACCTAGGCATCCTTTTAAAACCTGGAGGACATAAAGTCTTGTAGACAAAACGATGAAAAAAAGGTTTTAACTTTTAATAACCGGGACAAAAGGTAGATTAGGCACGTCAAATATAAACGTTTCTTCTATACTGAATAAAATTTTGTAGGCACAAGTACCAAGTACCTATTATGAAATATCATTATTTTCGCACAGTCTAGACTCCTAATTTGGACAATAAAAGTGTTAAGTGTTTTGACCTTGTACAGACCTTATGTTCAGTAAACAGTAAATTATATTCTGCCCACAGTATAATTAAGAAAGAAAAGATAATTTGAGGACCAAGTTTTTTAAGATTTTTTGGTAAATAGTTTATCAAGAAGCAAGTTTAGGATATATTATATCTGTTATAATCTGTGATAAATATTATAGTCTGGTTTTTTATGTGGCAACATAAGCGCCTTCCTTTAGCTATTAAAAAAAAATGTCATGGCGTCACTGTCCTTTTTTTCTAACAAGATGTAAAACCTGTGTTATTTGTGCTGACCGGTAATAAACGTACTAAAAAATATCTAGTGGTCTAATCAATTAATATGCACAACTCCAACAATATCAATTAAAAAACCATTTATTCTAGCCAAGAATAGTTTTAGTGACTCAGCCATTTTTAAATGGCAAACACTGTTCCTCAAAACGTATGGCACTTTTAGCCTGAAAGATGTCGTCTGATATTAACATTATTATGTGTCTAAATATCTCCGAACCCGCCGAACAAGCCGAACCGAGAAGTCTACTCGTAGACACTTTTCACGGTCCTTGGTGGTACCACTACCAACCGACGTATACTGGGCCCGCGTGGTGGATTACGGCCCATTCCCTCTCCTAGAGAGGAGGCCTGAGTCCCAACAGTGGGAACATTATAAGGCCGACTATGCTATGCTATATGCTATGCTAGTGGCCCCAAGGGCAACCCCCGGTTGGTATTATTATTATTATATTATTATATCTAATCTATACCTTCTCACAGCTGGGCAAAGTCCTCCCTCCATTGTTTAATAATAAAAATAAATTAATATCCTAGCTCAAATAGATAAACTTAATAATCTCACTACAATAAAACGGTCCAAGATAACCCATACCTTTCAGCTTTCACAGAACAAAATAAGAAAACGCACGAAAACCTTTTAAACCTTTTTTTCTAGTTATTTTAGTACCAACCTGGCAGTTCAATGAATAGAACGTAAGCCCTGACGACAAACTTGAATATATTTCTCTCTGAGTGTGACCTCCGAACTGGATTTTTACCTGAAATAAAAAAACATCAGAGTTAGTTCGGGTTTTTTCGGAAAACTTCGGGAATGTACCGAGCTATTTGTGATGCAACGGTTTTTTGTGTAAAAGGAAGCATTTTCCGAGTTCCAATGTCGAAGGAATTTTTGGAAATCAAATGTCTCAGCGTTTCGGGCAAATATGTAATCTCGTGAATTTCCTCCATATCGCACCTACAAATAATTTGATTAAGTGTGAATCGAGTTGGAAGTGAGACCGGATTTCAGTAGTTTTGAGGATCATTTTTTGGAAGTATGAAGCGGCCTTAACAGAATTTATTATTTTAGAGATCAACGTCGGATAAAATTTTGAACCATTTTTTGATTTTTTTTGATTCAACAACCATTACACAACGCTGTCTAGTCCCAAGCTAAGCAGAGCTTGTGTTATGGGTACTAGACAACTGATAAACATACTTTTTTTTCTAAATATATACATATACGAGTACATATAGGTAGATAAAATCCACCCAGACTAAGTGTCTGGGTGACAAATGATCGTGCTCATCACACAAACATTTGTCCTGGCATAGCAGTCAGGGCCACTAACCACAAGACCAACAGGCCAGTCCAAACCATTGCGATCGAAAAATGGAGAAATAAATGAATATATTATCTTACGAGCTGACCCGGCGAACTTCGTACCTACCGCCTAACAGTCAATGAATGTAGTATATCTTTCGATATAGTCAACCGATTGCAATGAAACAAAGCCTAAATAATACATCAAGTTACACACAATTTTGATGTATAAAAGTTATCTACATCGATTTCGTATATTTTACGTGATGCGCGCACAACTAAAAGCTTCTACAGATTTATTTTACATATGTATAGATATTCCTCGATGTTTAGCTATTACAGCAATTGTTTACACTTCCAATTACTACAGCGAAAAATAGTTATTACAAGAATATATTTTAACATACTTGTTTTATTTACTCCCACAGAATATTGTGTAATGTTAGTCTAAAAATAACAAAATATATTCGAAGATGAGGTCGCAGAAGCCACATGAGAAAACTCAGTACCGTATTTTGTAAAATGGTACAGCAGCAACAGTTTCCCATCTTTTGAAATGTCAGACCTGTGCTCGTCAATCCGGAGCCGGTATAAAATATAAAGGCAGACAGTCACGACCTTACTATACTATCGAACGGTTCCGTACGCCGTATACTTATAGTGGAATTAAAATCACGACTTTGCACAACACGAAGCATGGCTTACTATCGCTTCTAGCTACCGGTCGGTAAACGTATAACTTACTATCCTATCTCGGTTTTTGTTACGGTTTAGGCGAAAAACGTTTCTTTTGCAAAATCTCTATTGGTCGTGAAAAGACTCTTTCTCACAAATGGCTTATTTGTTCGCTTCTTACAAATTTTTTTTCAATACACTTACTCGAAAGCCCGCAATTTACTGTTTTCCGCACTAGTGCGGAAAAGTATGCGAGCACACCCCTGCCACAATTTATTATAGGTATGTATCGTATCAGGTTCCACGAGTCGCCGGTCAACCCTCGTTTATTTATTTTTTCGTAAGTGTATTAAAAAAACTTTGTCCGCTTCGGTTGCAATGACAAACTTTTTCCACTTGTATCAAAATGTAGTAGTCAAAACGAGTAGTCTAAATCGAATTGCAGAGGCTTAGGTGTGATTCTTTTAAACCGAGAGATGTCTCATTCGTCTGGCCTAGTTTTTTCTTTACAATTTGATATTTTTATTTGCATATTAGTTTTCACCAATCACTAAATGTATCAAAGGCACTCATTTGCGCCCAGTGGCTTACGATTACGATACAGAATGGATAGGTACGAAAGCTAGACCAGATAAATGAGACGTTCCCTCGGTTTCAAAGAATCACCCTTAGACGCTTTTAATGGAAATTATTATTATGCAGAGACATTTTAAGCATAGCATAGCATAGTCAGCCTTATAATGTTCCCACTGCTGGGACTCTAGCCTCCTAGGAGAGGGAATGGGCCGTAATCCACCACGCGGGCCCAGTGCGGGTTGTTGGATATCACATGTCTTCGAATTTTTGGTTCTAGGACATGCCGGTTTCCTCACGATGTTTTCCTTTACCGTTTTGAGAGCAGTGATGATGAAATAAATTAAACAAAGTAATGCGCCTGGCTGGTAAGTCGGGGCCGTTACCACTCGGTCACCACTGCTCACATTTTATCACAGGTAGACATTTTGCCAAATAGACGTTATGCACCTAAGCCGTTGTTACCAGTCGGTATCCATTAATTGGTGCAGGAAGTAACATTTGAACGATTCGTTTTATATGTCATGATGAGTCGGAAACTTCACCGGTGATTACATAGGGTAGTTTGGCATTTGCGTGCGATGGACTCATGCTAAGGAGCGTGTCCAAAATGTGAATATTATTTTAATACATGTTTAATGGTTGTAACAGTTTTATGACTAAACTAGCCGTTGCCAGCGGCTTCGCCTTGTGAAAGTAGATAATTATCCCAAGGAAACAAATTTCGGGGATAAAAATAGTGTTATTCCAGGACATGGTAAGCTGATGTACTAAGTTTCATCGCAATTCATTCAGCCGTTCGAGCGTGAAAAAGTAACAAACATACACACACACTTGCCTTTATAACATAAGTGTGATTTGATTTGTTGGCAGGTGGTAATCTTAAAACAAAATTTTACCTCTTTATCAGTTTAGAAAACACATTTGAACCTCAAACGAACTCATGAAAAAATTCATCTTGCTTCATAACATTCTATCTCTAAAACAAAACATGTAGCACGAAAAAATATGTCTCCTAAAATTCTATTATAATAGCAACAATATGAAACTCATAGTAAGGGTGTCTTATCAGTGAGAGGCATCTTATGGACCTGTTGCCAAACGAGAGGGGACGAGGGTATTCAGGACGGCGAATGGCCTGTAAAAATAAGGGCACTGAGATCTAATATAAAAAGTTCAGGTCAGATGAGAGAAAAACATGAAGAAACTACATGAAAGCGTCACGTAATTGTTTCTTGTTTGTTTGTTTTTTATAAGTATATCAAACATTTTACAACGTAGGTTTTGGGTTTTTTTTAATCATCCAATGATTTCTTCCGCACTAGGGTGGAATGGGAGGGCGTGTCAAACTTTTACTAACTAAAACCACACCTGTGCCTTCACTTCTCCGAGCGAGAGAAGTTAGATGATTTCTCACATAAAAAAAACTTTTTACAAAAAAAATAGAACCGACTTCAATGTAAAAAAAACACTGAAAAGTGCAAAATAACTTTAATTTTGGAAGTCGGTATTTCTATAAGTTTTGTCTCTTCGTTATTTTATACCGACTTCTGAAATTAAAGTTATTTTGCACTTTTCAGTGTTTTATTACATTGAAGTCGGTTGTATTTTTTTTTTAAGTTTTTTATTTTACACTTTTTAGTTATGGTACCACCACTAAAAAGTAACCCTCAGCCATACTTAAATACCTTATAGCCAGAGTGCATCTCATGACGATTCTAATAATACCAAACACGGTAAGATTACATTAATTTATTACAGAGTTCCGGTGCCTAACCTCAGGCTTCATCATCAGATCAGTTCGATATATTCCCCCTCTTCTTTCAGTCAGTCATCGACTACACGTATAAACAAAGCAATTTTTCTTGTTACGCCGGTTCTGCTGTGATCCTATGAGGAGTTCTGTTCAATATCTTCGAAGTTCATGATCAGATCTTAACAATATTTCTATGGTACCAAGTAGGAAACATAACTTTTCAATAAAAAAAAAATCAATATCGGTCCACAATTGACCAAGAAATCGGTAAAAATATATTTAAAAAAAAACACATTCAGCCGGACATAAAACCTCCTCCTTTTTGAAGTCTGTTAAAAAGGCCCTCGCTCTGACTTTAAACAAAATTTACTTTTCAATTCTAGTTCAACAGGCCCCGACAATTCAGACGGCAAAAAAAGAGTAAGTACTAAGTAACCTTCACAGATGTTAATCTACAAGAAACTTATCGTAAATCGACGATCGGAAAAAATACCTCTCACTCAAGGCCCTTTTTTTTGTTTTCGAAGGGAAACCTTCAAAAGGCGCACGGACTTTGGGGATAAGTCAAACCACCCCGATGATCATCAGCACATATAGAAGGGTCGCCGTTACCTCTTAAAAGACCATTCCGGAATCCCCTCTGTGCAACGCCTGTTAGGGCACATCCCTGAGGAGACTGTAGGTACAACGGTCTCCACTGAGCCTCTTGCCATGAGATCTTAACGTGATCCATTTGAGAACCTAAACTGAACTGTCCTAAACTGTCTGTTGGTCTCTTTCTCGCTTGCTCGCTTGACATTTTAACACGTCATGGTTTTTTTTTTAGGTGGGAAAATTATCTAATGACAAATCTCGCTCTTGGGCGGAGCGAGAGATAGTGTCAGACTTTTACTGACTAAAAACCCACTCCTGTTCCTTCTTTGCCTTCATCCCGGGGCCCCGGGCTTCGCTTTCACACTACCCGTGGCCCCAGTAGGCTTCGGCCCTGCTGGGCCCCTACGATTTGCTGACATCTCCCTGAGGCGCGCGTGGAACAATACGCGCCGTCGACGACTTGGGCTCGGTCCGGACAGTTACCGGACGGTCGGACGGCGAGCCACCCATTACTCGCCGTCCGTAAGCCCGCGCCTACGGTGACTAACACGTCATGGTAAGATGCATTAGACCTTGTCCTCGAAACCACTAAAACTTTATTTGCAATGTTTTAGAAGTTACTTTTTGTCCACTCGAACGCAATCGAACTTTGTGTCTGTCTACCTACGCACCACAATTTATGGGGATTTTAAGTGAAATTTATGGAATCGATAAACGTAGGTGATAAAACTGAGGTAAGTAGTGGTATGTCCATGTACAGCTAAAAAATAAAACGCGAGTTTATGAGACAATAACAAGGTTTTTTTTTGAGGTCATTATCGTCAAATGAGTTCTCCCCCTATAGGGTGGAGCAGGGGGTGGAGCAAGAGGACGTGTCAGACTTTTACTTACTAAAACCTACCTAGTCCTTCAGTTGCCCTTTGCGTACCAGAGCCACGGTAACTCTTTCGAACATTCCCGCAGCCCTTAGATTTTAGAACATGGAAAATGCTAATTATTTCTAATGTTGTTCTAGATATCTGAAAATAATTAAAACAGCAAACATTGCTTGCAGGCGAAATGATTTTTAGGCAAAGCGTGCACAGCGGTTGGTCATAATCATAACAACGCGCCTTAGAAGTTGAGTAGAAATGTTTTTGATCTCTTGAACAATGTTTTCTTTCATCCCCCTCTCAGAGCTCAGACCCCAGTTACCAGCCCAGGCAGAGCAGTTATTCGATGCATTCCCATCTCAAAATAAAACCAGTGATAGTCTCTTACTCATGTTACAATGTTAGGTAAGATGCAGATGCATCAACAGTGTCAGACGTTCTCACATAACACTCCATAACTATGACAGGCCGTAAAATTGATAATTACTACCTACATAGTAACCCAATGATTACGTCGATTGACCGAGCAGTTAGTGTGTAACCATTTAACTTATAACTAGGTTCTATTACCACTTAAGTGAAGGGATTAACAATAATAATGATAATCCGCAGGGCAGTTTTGTGGCGAACTGTGGGCATTAGCAACCCCACGGACCCGATCTCCCGGGAAAATTCTTGTTCTTCATCTCCGGCTTGCCTTTATTGGCCGGCTGTAGTGAACACTGATGAGGAACAGAGCTCCCACCTCTCTCTTGCCTTTATTGGCTGGCTTGAGTGGAGATTCGCAAGAGCAAACGTGCTCAGGAGAAGGATGTATAATCCAGTAAGGTGCTGCTAGGGATCTTGACCGTACTTCCGGGATTGTCCTGATAGCCGTGGTATACCTCTCCACTCCTTAAGCACCTCAGGATATGTTGCCCTCTTGTTGCTACGTCACTTCGTGCTAGCGACCGTTTATGGGGGCCCATTTATTGAGTGTGCAAGTCACCCCCTGCCTTTTGTCGATGGATATTAAAAACATTGTTTAGGCAGGGGCCATAGTCTTAACATATTTCCTGGTAACCAGTCCACTTAAGACTCCAAAAACCATAGCCTTATATCTTAGTTTTCCATATGTCGCAATAGTTTCTCACCAACCGGGGGTTGTCCTTGGATACACTAGCATAGTGCGTACAGGGATAATCACCGGTTCGTACCACTTTCCATTAAAAGCGTCTAAAAGGGCCTCTGCGAGTTGGTTTTGGCTCCTCGTACGCCTTCTAAAGGTCCAGGACCTTAGGGTGCTGAGATAAATAAATGTATAATGATAATAATAAGGTATCACCACAAAATAGATAGGTACCTACAGAAGTCAAACTCATGTATGTACTTCACTTTTCATAGCTACGCTCGGCGATCGCGCTAGGGTCAGCGCGTGGCGCCGAACTGTTCGAGTGCGACCGGGCGCGGTGATAAATGCCTACCTAATCTGAATTGTAAAAATATTAAATGGCCACAAAATCATCTTCTCTTTCTCGGCGCGGGGCCTGTTCTGTGTTACGTTAAAACAAACCATCAAAATACAAGCAAATATCTACTTACCTCTCTGAAACAATTGGTAGCATAAAAACGTCAATTCACTGTTTAATGTTGAACTTAAACAACCGCCCACTGAACAGTTAGAATAAGTTTTTTTTTGTGGGTTTATTTTTCCACAAAAAAGTTCACAGACGCGTGTCTCAAACGGATAGCACTCGAGCTCGCATTGAGCTGAATTGAGCCGAGATATCGTGTCCGTGAGCGGTGTCTATGTGACTTCTGTACCCATCATTTTGTGTTATCACGTACCATTAACAGTGTCTGAAGAGCGTCTGGGAGTTGGTTTCAGATCCTCGTACGCCTCCCAAAGGTCCAAGAACTCAGGGTTCTGAGGTGTACGATACATAAAATAATAATAATCCACAACTATCACACAACGAAACTGTGACTCGCACTTGCCCAGATTTTTTTTTTAGGTTGGAAGTCATCAGAAGGCTTAAAGTCACCCAAAGAGCAAAGGAAAGGCCTATGCTCGGAGTTTCCTTGAGTGATCGCAACAGGAATGCCTATAGCCCGAAGAATCGCCAAACTTAATTGGCAGTGGACAGGACACATTGCTCGCAGAACAGATTGTCGATGTGTTATTGTAAATCTGTACTTTTTTTTCTATTGTATTGCCTGCATCGAATAAATCCTATTCTATTCTATGTGGCCGAAAGTTTTTGGAATGACGACCGTACCGGAAGACGCAGCGTTGGAAGGCCTCTCAAATCTATATCATCCGTCATAGCATTTCCAAATCTATGTCTAGGTACATCTTTTTTTCTTTTTGACGTGACAACGTCTTATAAATTGGTTTGCCGGGTGACACTTCAAGAAACTGCGTTACGCTCCGCTCACGTTATGCGCTCACAATGAGAGCGAGTGAGAGGCACGTTATTTCATCCTTCTTCCTACTATACGAATGAATATTCTTAAAATTATTTTACCACTCAAAGTCGTTGTCACGTAAAACTTTCGCCCGTATACCGACTTTACAGGCAACCAATTTTTTTTTAGGTGGGAAAATCATCTAATGACAAACTCCGCTCTTGGGCGGAGCGAGAGATAGTGTCAGACTTTTACTGACTAAAAACCCACTCCTGTTCCTTCTTTTCCTTCATCCCGGGGCCCCGGGCTTCGCTTTCACACTACCCGTGGCCCCAGTAGGCTTCGGCCCTGCTGGGCCCCTACGATTTGCTGACATCTCCCTGAGGCGCGCGTGGATATCTAGGTACTAATATTATAAAGAGGTTAAGCTTTGTAAACTTGCCAGTAGGGGATAATCTCTGCACCTACCGAACCGATTCTGAAAATTCTTTCAATAGCGCATAGCTGCGCTATTCCAGAGTGCTATAGGCTATAAATTTCCTGCTTTTACGAGGGTGAAGCCGTTGGCAAATGCTAGTCTTCAATAAACAGAATATCGCAGTGCAAGTTAGTAAACATTAATAGAAAACAAAGAAAAGAAACCCTAGTACTTTCAATTCACACATCCTACCTTCCGAGCCAGTCGCAAGTAGGTTAATTAGCTGTACGGGACTCTAAAATCCAATTAAGTTGGAATACAACTTCGTCTACACCTCAAAACATTACCATAATGTAGAAAAATACAAAAGGTTCAGTTGAATTTCGAGAACATGAATCACAAGCCTAACCACAGTTTTGCCTGCCTAGGCTGGTTTGTATATTTTTTTTAGGTGGGAATTCATCCAATGCCTTCTCTCAACTAACTAAAACCCTGTAAATTCTTTGCAGGACTCCGGGTTTTCCTTTGAGAAGCGAACCCATGGCCCCAGTAGGCTTCGACCCTGCCGAGACCCTACGGTTTTGCTGACATCTCCTTGAGGCGCACGTGGAACACTACGCGCCGTCTACAACTCGGGCTCAGTCGAGACGGTTACCGGACGGCGAGTTACCCATTGTTCGCCGAGAGCGGTTTTTATATGGAACACCATTCGTGTGGTTGGTAAAACACATACAGTTTTACACGGTGTTATGTGTATAAACCGGCCAGCGCAAGCAAGTCTGTGGTGAATCTTATGCGTATATCGGTGGTTATTAATGTTGTGGTGTCGTCAATATTGATTTTTCATTTATTTCAAGTAACAAATAACTCATATATGTATTCAATTCAGGTGACCAGATGGTTGTAAGGTGATCTTGGTTTATGTGTTTGGTTTGTGTTGCGGCTACATACATGTAAACCATGCGCCAACACGTTCGGTGGTTGGGAAAACACGCCTCCCAACCGAGGGCGTAGAAGGTCATGGATTACAACTGCTGTCTACACGGATTGAAACTAGCCTTGGTTGGGACGTTGGTTTGCAACCGTCTGGTCACCCCTTTTACATTAAAGGGGTGACCAGACGGTTCAAGATTTTGTATTCAAGAATCTGAACAGTTTGTACGAAGTTAGCCTTCTGTTTCCCCAATTTACAGTCGGGGTGTATTTAGCTGTGCACAAAATGACTATCATTACAGTGAAGCTAACACTGTTGGTTAACCGCCGTGGTAATTTACAATTTGCCGCGCATTTCTGTTAATGCCATGCGTAAGAGTGGTAAAAACATTATGTGTAAGCAATTTTACGATATTGCAGATTGCACTTGTGTTTTGTACCTAAACTTTAAATCAAATTGGACATCCTTACGCACAAAACGTTTTGGGAACACATTGGTTGTGCGTACAGCTAAGGAGTAGAGTTCCCAGCTGTCTGTGTTTCCTGATAGCTGCAATCTGAGGATCTTTAGGTCAAGATTGAATAGGTTACTGGGCTAGCGTGCTTCAACTTCGACCACATATATCCATCAGGTGAGATGGCAAGCGCGTGCCGTTTGTTTTTGTTGCCGCGCGTGCGTTTACGCGTTCTCTAAAGGTATTAAGTAAAGAACAAAGATGAGAGAGAATAATCGACCATGTGATATTTATGCAATTTTTAAGTTCTAATATTTAAGTTAATACAGTGTTGAATCAATCGATTTATCTTAGGCAATATTTTATAAGCGCTTAGTAAAGACTGCTATCTCATTGCGAAGACAATTCGTTATTCTGTTGAAATAATGGAAATACACAAAAATGCATTGAAGCGTTTGTCATCCATTAATATAAAAGGAGAAAATGACTGACTGACATATCAACGCAAAACCGAAACTACTGGGATTAGTAGCGTGAAGTTATTTTTTTATGACGTAGGCCAGCACTAAGAGAGGATTTTCCAAAATTCACACCCAAAAGTGGTGAAACTGGGGTCCCAGAGTCAAATGGAGAAACCTACTTAGACGCAGGCAGAAACTATTAATCAATATTTTACAAAATAAACACGGAAGCTTTGTTGAGCACCCAATTATCAACCAATCAAACAAAACTGCGAAGCATTACTTAAGTGTGACGAATAAATGAATAGACCCATCTGCTAACACAAGAAAAAAGGTCTAAACAGATTACTACCGGTTAAAAAACTTACAGAACTTTATTGGCTACATCATCATTACATAACCTTTTGTCTGAATAAATGGATCTGTCATCCTCAGCACTTAATTAAAAACCTATTACTTCAATTAGATTAAAACCAGTTTACATTGGTACGCGGCGAAAATTGGAACTTAAAAGTTATAACGTATAGAATTTGACATTTTGACGTAAGTTATTGCAACTAGCGCCACCCTGAAATGTCAAGATAAGCTGGTCTTTTAAATTGCGTGGGTAATCTTGACAGTTCTCTGTCATGTCAGCAGATATAATCGTTGACAGTTTAAATTGTTTGATTTTAAACTTTGAAATTGGATGTTATCTTCTAATGTCTACTTGTGAAATTGTAAAACAAAGTTTTTGATTGTCTACGGGTATCTTTTCATTGAGCCAATCGTGATTGTCGTAACGAATGAGTGAATGAATGAAAGTGATTGGATGTTTGTTTCTACTTAAGGCGTTTGTGCACTGTGGGATTGTTCGAAACAGTTGCCGTGGCCCTGATACGCAAATGAATATTTGAATGGCCTAAAGATGTTGTTCCGGGTCTGAGAGACGTGACCTATGACGATACAGGATTTAAAAAAAAGCAAAACAAAAAGTCGTCCACTGCTGGACATAGGCCTCCCCCAAATGTCGCCACAATGACCGGTCCTGTGCGTCTCGCATCCATCGGATTCCCGCGACCCTCACCAGGTCATCGGTCCACCTTGTGGGAGGCCTTCCAACGCTGCGTCTTCCGGTACGTGGTCGCCATTCCAGAACCTTTCGTCCCCATCGACCATCTGTTCTGCGAGCAACGTGCCCTGCCCACTGGCACTAAAGTTTGGCAATTCTTCGGGCTATGTCTGTAACCTTGGTTCTCCTGCGGATATCTTCATTTCTGACGCGATCACACAAGGAAACTCCGAGCATAACCCTTTCCATTGCCCTTTGAGTGACTCTTAAGTTTTCTGATGAGGCCCATTGTAAGCGACCACGTTTCGGAGCCATATGTCATCACTGGCAACACGCACTGGTCATAGACCTTCGTCTTGAGACACCGTGGTTTATTCGACAAGAAGACACTGCGCAGCTTCCCGAACGCTGCTCAGCCGAGTCGGATTCGACGATTGACGTCTTTCTCGAAGTTAGACCTACCCAACTGGACCGTCTGTCCCAGGTAAACGTAGTCGTCCACAACTTCGAGTATAGAGTCTCCGATCTTGATAGGAGTGGGTGCACATGGATGTTTACCATGACTTTGGTTTTGTCCATGTTCATTTTCCTGATTATATAATTATATATAATAAAATTAACGTGAAATTAAAAATTCTTCTGGCTATAAGTAACATTTGCATTTGCTTACACTTAACCTGTCCATCGGCCTTTTAATTTAATCTGTCCGTGTCGGGATGTCCTAAAATTACGTCACCTCCATCCCTGCTCTCGTCTTCTACACAGGCACACACATGACCGGCTGCTCATTCGGTATTGTTTAGGATACCTAGGCAAAGTATAAAATAAATAATATTTCATACATTACCTACACGTTTTTGGTATTCTATAGATTGTCTAGGTATTGTATAGAATACCGGATTATACAGATTGCCGGTAACATATGTATAGATCTATACAAATACATAATCATGAATACGTGAAATAAGTGTACAAACGCCTTTAGTGGGCAAACAAGAGGCATGAGGTAGATGTTATGTGGTTCAATAAACAAATACCAATAGTTAATAAATAAACTGTAGCTCGTATTATTGTTATGTTTTGTTTTTCCCGTAATAACATCCCTACAACAATATCGAATGGAATTACTTCGCAAATGTTTTCGGCAACATTGATTTTCGCTCCGACGTAAATTGGCCTACTTTAGTTTGACTGGTAAAAGCCTTTTATTGGCTTTTAACAACAGAAGCGATTTATATTATATTACCGATTCGTTTAAGTACATGCTATGAATTAGGGGTTAAAGTATGAAATTGCTGTTTTTTTTAAAACGGGTTGCTTTGAAGTGTTATATCTTTGGATTGACTTGGAATTATAAGTTCAAATAAACTTTTTATTAAAGGTTTAGGTATATACATATTATAGTGAAGAAAAAAACCGAGAATTTCAAAGAATTTTAACTTCCGTGTAAGCTGAAATGGGTCGCTAGCTTTACAATAAAATTGTTAAAGGTAGGTTATTCTTTTTTCAAAATTAGGTATTAATTGGATTCTTTGTGTTTTGTATTTTCTGTACAGCAGAAGCAGCGGCAGTTCTTATAACCATGTAAGCTAATAAAAAGTTTTTTTCATATTAAGAGTTCTAACGCAGAAACTATGCATTTCAAAGGGCAAGCAATATCAATTACGTATGACCTACGACTAACAGACATAAAAACGACAATTTCATACTTTAACCCCTATTGCACTGAGTGAGCAGTGGTGGTCGAGTGGTAATGGCCCGGACTTATGAGTTGTAGGTCGCGGGTTCAAACCCAGCCAGGCGCATTAATTTGTGTAATTTATTTTCATCACCACTGCTCACAAAACGGTGAAGGAAAACATCGTGAGAAAACCGGCATATCTTGGAATCAAAAATTCGAAGACATGTGACATCCATCAATCCGCACTGGGCCCGCGAGGT
This sequence comes from Mythimna impura, assembly GCA_905147345.3. Lineage (NCBI taxonomy): Eukaryota > Metazoa > Arthropoda > Insecta > Lepidoptera > Noctuidae > Mythimna > Mythimna impura. The sequence continues at coordinate 4,694,559 of LR990342.1, read as the reverse complement.
GGATTACGGCCCATTCCATCTCCTAGAGAGGAGGCCTGAGTCCCAGCAGTGGGAACATTATAAGGCTGTTTATGCTTTGCTAACCCCTATTATTTTAAGTTATCAATTCTAAAAGTACTCGTAATTTACGTCGTAATGGCTGCCACAGACTGGCGCCACGCGACGACAGCCTGTTCATGGTTTTTTTTTCTGCCAACAGATTTCTATTAAAAACCGTTGACGCTTTGTTGCGCCTATCTGCGGAAACCCTAATTTTGGGAACAGAAATGTTTTTACAACAAAATATACGTAGTCGGGTCATAAATTCTGTCAAAACCTGATTTTTAATTTTCGAATACTGGCCAGGTATACTTCGACTAATTTTAAAAATAGAACGTACTTACCTACGAGCTTTACGAAAATAAAAAAAAAACACTTAAAACATAAATCTCATAACTACGAGTAAAATATCTTAACGTCGGAAGTCGTCAAAAAATCTTCCACATCGCTATCGACTCGAAATATGCCTAAAAGACTGGCGGAATTTTTCCTTCATAAATACCTAAACATTACGTGAAAGCAAAGGAGTTTCTCATTCAGCCTCGTCATTCTTTACGCAAAAGTGATCATTTCTATTCAGACAATCCAAGCACAAAGACGTGTTTACAAAACAGCTCTCGCGTCTTACTTTGTCTTACAACTAGGCAGCAAAGATGTCCTAGTTTTATTGAATACGGCTTTACGTAATAACGGAGGGTGGCTTGTTTTGTTTTCTCTTTTCTGTCACATGTGTAGCCAAATTTTGCACATTTAGACGTTGCCATATTGTACGAAACATGTTAAAAACATGAATTAGAGGAGATTAGGATTATGGAACCTTCCTACGGCTTAAACATAATTTATCTACTCTAATATAATATGCATGTATTATTATACACCTAAACCTTCCTCATGAATCACTCGTGTCTTGGTGAAAATTGCATCAAAAATCCGTTCGGTAGTTTTTGAATTTATCGCGTTCATACACACAGAACAGATGCGGGGCGGACTTTGTTAGGATTCCTTATCCGAAGGGTTCCGCTGTCCTTCTGTCTGTCTGCATCTTTGTTTGTCAGCGGTCTGTATCTCATAAACCATAAGAAGTAGAAAGTTGAAATTTTTACAAAATGTGTATTTCTATTTTCTATTGCCACTACTACAACAAATAATAAAATTAAAATCGAGTTTAAAAAAATGAATATGTTTTTTTTTGGGTGGAATGTGAGGATATTTATAATGGATCACCCGTTTTGTTTTGTTTTAAAAATGTAATAAAATATGTTTTCGGTGTTTCTATAATAGTTTTGTCTCTTCGTTATTTAACACCGACTTCTGAAGTTAAAGTTATTTTGCACTTTTCAGTGTTTTTTTTTTTACTTTGAAGTCGGTTGTATTTTTTTTGTAAAAAGTTTTTTATTTTACACTTTTTAGTTATGGTACCACCACTAAAAAGTGCCCCTCAGCCAAACTTAAATACCTTATAGCCAGAGTGCATCCCATGACAATTCTAATAATCCCAAACACGGTTAGATTACATTAATTTATTACAGAGTTCCGGTGCCTAACTTCAGGTTTCATCATCAGATCAGTTCGATATATTCCCCCTCTACTTTCAGTCAGTCATCGACTACACGTATAAACAAAGCAATTTTACTTGTTACAACGGTTCTGCTGTGATCCTATGAGGAGTTCTATTCCATATCTTCGAAGTTCATGATCAGATCATAACAATATTTCTATGGGACCAATTCGGAAGCATAACCTTTCAATCAAAAAAAAATATTTCAGAATCGGTCCACAATTGACCGAGAAATCGGTGAACATACATAAAAAAAACATACATTCAACCGAACATTATAACCTCCTCCTTTTTGAAGTCGGTTAAAAATTGAATAATAATAATAATAAAGTTTATTTGTTTATTACAACATAAGTTTACAGATTACAGTAAAATACAGTAGCGCAGCTATCAACGCCCAATTTAAAACAAATAGACATTATTTCAGTTTATCGTAATAGAACCGTTCTGTTCACACCGAATTCGTTAATTTCTCTCTATTAGTCTGAAATACAATTCCACCCCTCGCACACCTCTGCAGCCGTTTCCACCATATTCACGCCACAAGAAACGTTGATTAATTAAGAATTCTATTACGACTAACGTTAAGCAAATTATTTCACACGAGCTCTGCACTAATTTATTCATAGGAAACTCGATTGGTAGCTGTGACAATAATATGGAGGTGCAGATGTTAGTTGAGAGGTCTCCAAACTTTGAAGCCTTAGGGGCCATAAAGAATTTTTTAGTAGGTATATTCCAAGGGCCAAAACAGTTTTAATTTTTCAGCCCCTTACTTAATAATTGGTACGATTTGTTCCGACATTCAAATTTTCTTAATTATTTTGCAATTTAGTGTCAAGTGTAAGTTTATGTTTTTTAGGGTTCCGTACTCAATGGGTAGAAACGGGACCCTGTTGCTCTGTCTGTCACCAGGCTATATCTCATGAACCGTGATAACTAGACAGTTGAAATTTTCACAGATGATGTATTTTTGTTGCCGCTTTAACGCACGGTTTTTTATGTTTGAATGCACCTAGCTACATAAATGAAATGAAAATGCTAAATAAATTAAGTTCGCCTCAGTAAATACTTTTGTGTGCATAAATAAACAAATAAATAAACCATAATTAAAAGTTCTACTTCAATTTTAGCTGACGTACTTTAATCTTATATTGTTACTTCCTTACCCTCAGAAATACCTCGACCTTTATCCAAGTTAAATATACCTGAGAAAAATAAGATTTATTTATAAGAGAAAATAATAAACCTCAACACAAAGGAGGTACATAACTAAAAGTATTGTCTTGCTGGAATCCTCGGGAGGGACCGCCAAATGGTATGTCAGTCACTCCCTTAATACAAAGGTAACTTGACGTGCTTGCGGACTTGCTATGAAATAAATAGTAACACACTAATATTATAATGAAGCTTGTATGTATGTATGTTTATTTATTAAATAACTTGCACACAAAAAGTACAGAGGCGGACTTAATGCCTTAGGCATTTTCTACCAGTCAACCTTTGGGTTATGCAGAGAAAAATAGTGGTAGGTGCAATAAGAGAGAAAAGGTAAATACAAGAATAGATATACTAATAAATCATAAATATAATCTAATATATAAAAATGAATTTTCATTCCCTCTCCTAGAGTGTGGAGGCCTGAGTCCAAGCAGTGGGAACATTAAAAAGCTGATTATGCTATGCTATCTATATATATAAATATAAAAATGAATAGCTATTCGTTAGTTTCGCTAAAACTCGAGAACGGCGGACCCGATTTGGCTAATTTAGGCCTTGAAATATTTGTGGTAGTCCAGGGAAAGTTTAAATGGTGAGAAAATATGGAAAAACGAATAAAATATCGAATACAACGCTATCTCTAATCAAGCTGGTTCTGGTAACACCAGTAGATGGCGTTATCCTTTGACAGTTTAGCTAACATAACATTAATTGAGTATTAGTCGGAACGAAGTTCGCGGCGGTCATCTAGTACAATTATATAATATACACTCAAATTAATAAACTACATAACTACACTAATATTGTCAAACAATCGGTTCAAATCGTCAAAAACATGTTTGTCATTAAAGTTCTTCACTTCAAACGACTAAACGGCTTTAGATGATATTTGGCACACAGGTAAGGGCGGGTTATACGCACTTCGTCCCATTCGCACTTCGTACCGCGTCCGCAGTTGGTCCCATTCGCACTTGGTCCCGTTCGCACTGGGTCCCATTCGCACTTAGTCCCATGCACGAAGCTAATCGCCGCTAAGGCCACGTGAATTTTTGCAATAAATACCGTGTGATCCTGGAACGCAAAGAGCGACTGAACGACACAGGTGGCTTTTAGACTGTAAAAGTCTAATACGCCTTCTTGCTTCACCCTAGAGCACCGACCGACCGCACCCTAGACCATGTTCTGAAAGCAAATAGGTTACTTTGTATCCCAAGAGTATGTTCCCTTACGATAATTTCAGTCTTTAGTACGAGTGAAGTCGTGCTAGAAACTAGTTTTCTGATAATCCCGATATCCTTTTTTGTTTCTGAAGACTTGGTTACTAATAGTGTCCCTATGGGTTTATGAGGATACGTTCTTCGGAAACTGAGAGGGTACCCAAACCTCGCAAGGGAATTTCATTTTTGGCACTTGAAAGGCCTCTGAATGTATAAGAATTTAACGTATTTTTAGACTTATCAGCTCAGGTAGGCCGATACTGTCCTTGGTAGTGGTTTCAGTTGTAAGTTTTTGTACGTCATCATAACACGTCGTCATAAGCGTTGTTAATCTAATATTAGGTCCTTAAGTCCTTATCTTCTTACCCCTATGAAATAGGCGTTTTTTAAAACAGGCTACTTTGAACTGTGATATCTTCTGATTGACTTAATATTAACAGTAATATCTAATAATAATAATGTGACATGACATGTGACATCCACCAACCCGCACTGGGCCCGCGTGGTGGATTATGGCCCATTCCCTCTCCTAGAGAGGAGGCCTGAGTCCCAACAGTGGAAACATTATAAGGCCGACTATGCTATGCTATGCTAATAATAATGTCCATTTATTTCGGACTGAAATCCATATGTTACTGTGTTGGGCACGCCATAATTATGGCGATAAGTCCCCTCTTTGAGGAGTGGCTGGAAAGACCTCACGGCGTCCTTACCTACCGCATGACGCAGGTCCTCACCGGACATGGTAAGTTCGGGAGGTTCCTGCACCGGATTCGTGCAGAAGAGACGCCCGGGTGCCAACATTGTGTGGACCGCCCGGAGGACACGGTGGAGCATACGGTAGAGGTGTGCCCCGCTTGGGCAGAGCACCGCCGTGTCCTCGTGAGGGCGATCGGTGGTAGCGATCTCTCGCGCCGGGCCTTGGTACAGGCCATGGTCCGGAGCGAGGAGGAGTGGCAGGCAGTTGCCTCCTTCTGCGAAGCAGTAATGCTAGCAAAGGAGGCGGCCGATCGCGTGAGGCAACGGTCCTCACGCCCCAACCGCCGCCGGGATTCCGATCCCGATTTCCGGCCACCGTAGGCGCGGGCTTGCGGACGGTGAGCAATGGGTGGCTCGCCGTCCGATCATCCAGTAACCGTCCGGACCGAGCCCAAGTCGTCAACGGCGCGTAGTGTTCCACGCGCGCCTCAAGGACATGTCAGCAACCGTAGGGGCCCAGCAGGGTCGAAGCCTACTGGGGCCATGGGTGATGCGAAAGAGATCCCCGGGACCCTGGAAAAAAAAATGGCAAAGAAGGAACAGGAGTGGGTTTTTAGTCAGTAAGTCTGACACTATCTCCCGCTCCGCCCAAGAGCGCGGGATGTCATTAGATGATTTTCCCCACCCGAAAAAAAAAAAAAAATATGTTACTGTGTTAGTAACATGTTACTAACACAGTAACATATTATTTTTTTTCTTAAGAATAAGTAGGTATATACTAAGTTCAAATGTATTAAAGTTACATTATTCCTTTTCGATGTTAGTTATTTTTTAGTTTCTTTGTATTTTGTGTTTTTTGTGAAAATCTTGAATGAAAAATATCTGCGAACTACCTTCTACCGGCAGCTTCGCTCTAAATATTCCCGTATAAGTAGTATCTATCTACTCGGTCTACCCGTGTGCCAAACTTCATCCAATTTTGTTCAGCCGTGAACGTGAAGGCGTAACAATTATTCCCAGTGTGAATGGTTGTTATTGTGAATTTCACACACACACAAACTCGCCTTTATATTATTAGTGTGATGAAAAGAGATCTTGGCACATAGTAGGATAATTACAACATATAACAGAATAGGTGGCAATGGGCAGGGCACATTGCTCGCAGAACAGATGACCGCTGGGGCCGAAAGGTTCTAGAGTGGCGACCGCGTACCGGAAGACGCAGTGTTGGAAGGCCCCCTACAAGGTGAACCAATGACCTGGTGAAGGTAGCGGGAATCCGATGGATGCGAGACGTGCAGGATCGTTCATTGTGGCGACGTTTGGGGGAGGCCTATCTCCAGCAGTGTGCGTCTATCGGCTGAAATGATGATGATGAACAGAATAGGTGACAGACAATAGGTATCTGGCAAGGTTACCGATATAGCCTGAAGAATTGCCAAACTTGCACTAGAGGCAATTGAGAGGCGAGCCAGGAGGATCATTGGCAATGATGCACTCGTTGAGTCGAGGCTTCGAAGTCTTGAGCATCGACGCAGAGTTGCTAGCCTGTCGGTTTTCTACCGGTTGCATTTCAGGGAGTGTGCGTCGGAATTGCATAACCTAATTCCGCCTAGCCCGTTCCATCATCGGACCACCAGGCGTAAGGCAATGCGCCACCGGTACATGATGGATATCCCACCTATACGCACAAAACGTTTTGGGAACACATTCATAATGCGTACAGCTAAGGAGTGGAATTCCTTGCCGGAATCTGTTTTTCCTGATGGCTACAACTCGGGAATCTTTAAGTCAAGAATGAATAGGTTACTTAGGTAAGCGCGCTCCATCGTCGACCGCATCGTCGCTTTCCATCAGGTGAGATAGCGGTCAAGCGCGAACCTATCAAGAATAAAAAAAATAAAAAAAACTTAAGTGACAATGGGCACGGCTCATTGTTCGCAGAACAGATTGTCGATAGGACCGAAATGTTCTGGAGCGGCGACCACATACCGGAAGACACAGCCTTGGAAGGTCCCTCACATGTTGGACTGACGACCTAGTTAGGGTCGCAAGAATCCGATGGATGCGAGATGCAAAGGAGCATTCGTTGTGGCGACGCTTGGGGGAGGTCTATGTCTAGCAGTGGCCGTCTTTAATTCATTAACGCTCAGGCGGTAGCCGGCGCCCGCAAGCCATTGTCTTACTATTGTGTCTCTAATTACGCACGTCAAAAGGTTAAACTGAAATGATAATGATGAGGCCTCTAGAACCTAAAAAAATATACCAAAACACTTATGTAAGTACATCAACAGACACTTAACGTTTCTCACGGTAAACGCAAACAGCGACCAGTTACCGCGAACCGCGTGGGTCGCGAGTTCGATACCTACTCGACGCAATCTCGTTAATCGGTTCGATCCATAACGAGGATTTAAGATTTATAGTGCTTTTACGCGCTCGTGTTATTTTCCTGTTTATTCTGAGGAGGTGTGATGTTTGATTTAGTTGGCTTTAAAGCAATTAAAAGGATGGAGGTGGTAATATTTATAGTTCCGGTGGTTTTTGTCGAAAAAACGGTTTTTAGGGTTCCGTAGCCAAATGGCAAAAAAACGGAACCTTTATAGATTCGTCATGTCTGTCTGTTTGTCCGTCCGTATGTCACAGCCACTTTTTTCCGAAACTATAAGAACTATACTGTTGAAACTTGGTAAGTAGAAAAAAAAAACAATAAATTTTGGGGGTTCCCCTACTTAGAACTGAAACTCAACATCTATGGTTAGGTCTTAAAAATGATATTGAGGTTTCTAATATCATTTTTTCTAAACTGAATAGGTTGCGCGAGAGACACTTCCAAAGTGGTAAAATGCCCCCCCCCCCCTCCGTAACTTCTAAAATAAGAGAATGATAAAACTAAAAAAATATATGATGTACATTACCATGCAAACTTCCACCAAAAATTGGTTTGAACGAGATCTAGTAAGTAGTTTTTTTTTTAATACGTCATAAATCGTAAACCGCAATTTACCTTTCAAGTTTGTACGGAACCCTCAGTGCGCGAGTCCGACTCGCACTTGCCCAGTTTTTTTATTAGTAATTTAACTTGAAAGCTGGTTATATCTTCTCCGCGAGAAATGCTATTATGTTTCTTAATTAGCAAATTCAACATAATACATAGTAGCATGGAGTTTAGTTTTTTTTTTTTTTGGGACATCATCTAATAATGGCTTCTTACGCTCTAGGGTGGCGAGAGCGTATCAAACTTTTACTCACTAAAACCCCACCCATGTTCCATCAATTGCCTTTTGCGTTCTAGGACCTCCTTTTCAGAAAAAAAAAGGCCTAAACAAGACCTGAAAAGGAGGCCTAGTAGGCTTCGGCCCTGCTGGGCCCCTATGGATAGAGTCTGTAGTTAGGAGTCCTTTATTTTAAAGGCCTTTTTTTGAATGTTGGAAATCATCCAATGACTTCTCCCACTCCTTGTGTCAGACTTTTACTGACTAAAAACATCACCTGTTACCTTCAGTTGCCCTTTGTGTTCTAGGACTACTGGTTTCCTTTTCAGAAATTCCACGCGGTCCTGCTAGCCCCCTACATGTTGCTGACATCTCTTTGAAGAGCGCGTGGATCACTACACGCTGTTGACGACTGGGCTCTGTCCGGTTAATTACCGGACGGCCGGACGGCGAGCTACCCATTGCTCGACGTCAAGCCCGCGTCTATCGTGGCTGGTAGCCAGGGTCGGAATCTCGGCGGCTGAGGCGTGAGGACGTTCGTTCCGTCACGCGAGCGGCCTCCTCCTTTGCTAGCATTACAGCTTCGCAGAAGGAGGCGCCCGTGCCATTCCTCCTCGCTCCGGACCAGGGCCCGGCGCAAGAAATCGCTACCGCCGATTGCCTCCACAGCGCACTAGTTTATTAAGAGCCTATTCACTCTAGCCTTGAAGACACCTAAATTAGCTATAATCAAACGAGAAAACCACAACAGGCAAATTGTTCTTGTCCTCCGATGTACGCGGTATAAACGACGAGGCGAAACGCTTAATCTGGACTGTAGAGGTGTCAACAATGTTAGGGTGGACACTCGCCTTAATATATATTTCAATTACAGTAGTGAATGCTAACTCGTATCAATTAAGAGATGGGTAGAGGTCGAAAGGCACTAGTGCGTTAGTATTTCGGAGCGTAATGTGCGGTGGACGGCCACACGGCCAACGTGTGGTTTTAGCCGGTAGGAAATCGACACACCTCTCCCCTTGGGACCTTGTACATTCAGTTGATCGGCTTGAAAGGCTCCATATAAGTATAGGGAGCCTTTCAAGTCGATGTCAATATTTCAGGGGTTAAAAGTACACGTGGGAACAGTTTCTTCTTGCGTACAGCTAAAGAGTGGCATTCCCTGCCGGAGGTTGTGTTTCCTGATAGCTACAACTTAGGGGTATTAAAGTCAAGGCTGAATAGGTACATTATCACTTACCATCAGTTGAGATAGCGGTCAAGCGCGAGCCTATCAACAGTAATTTAAAAAATGTACTATGAAGGTCTTTTAATGTAGAACTAATCTACAAAAAAACACCTAATTTAGATAAAAAATAATGATGTTTTTAGGGTTCCGTACCTCAAAAGGAAAAAACGGAACCCTTATAGGATCACTTTGTTGTCCATCCGTCCGACTGTCTGAATTTTTACGAATCGCAAAAAAACTTTTTTGCGATTCGTAAAAATCTTTGAGACTCGATTCGGAAATTGAACTGTTTTTATAGGTAAGTTTGTACCGAACCCTTAGTGCGCGAGTCCGACTCGCACTTGGCCGGTTTTTTTTATAGAGTATATTACAGAGTTGACTCCAGTAATAGCAGTTTATATCTATGCACTTTCATCAAGGGTTGAAAGTACATCTATAATTCTATGCATTTAAGCTAGAACTACACTGCGCACACGTGTTCCACACACGCCGATCTGGGCGCATCGGTCTCCATACATTTTATGGAAACTAGACTTGTAGAGCTACACTTGATCCACGCCATGCGACGCCACTCTACGTACAAACCAGGCGTGTTACACGTGTGCGTCGGTCTAATATAGTTCTAGCTTGACTAATACCATAAAGCTGAAAAGTTGGTTTGTTTGAACGAGCTAATCTCAACCTATTAGTTCGAATTGAAAAATGATTTTAGTGTTAACCCCCATTTATCGACGAAGGCCGCGGAGGCCAATAGAACATAAATGTATACAACGTTTGCTTTTTAATAAAAAATCTTAGTAAATTCTATCCTTGATTAGTTCGAAGTAGGTATGCGAATTTTTTCAAACGTTAAGCAAATCGAATTTTAAGGCCGAAGGTCAAATGTACTAAACAAAGACTTAGGTAAGTACTACCGACCATAGTTTTTAGGATTCCGTATCTGAAGGTGGGGAGCAGGGGCGCCGGCTTTTAGAAAACCTCATGGGCGCTCATGCCCATTTGATGACTCGAAAAAGTAACGAAGTGTGAGAAGAGAAATGCACACTGATCCGATCAGTGTGCATTTCTCTTCTCACACTTCGTTATTTATTTGTCGGTCGATCAGTCTGATCGACCGACAAATAAATAAATGTCCTACTTACATACTGCGTACTTAATTACTAAATTATGTTTGATAAAAATATAAAATTAAAAAAAAATAAAAAGTTTTTATTATCAAGAAATATTCTATTTTTATACGTAACCTAAAAGGCGATTACTGATCTATTTCTTGATGTCTATTCTCAGGGGTGCTTGGCACCCACTGTTTTCTCATGGGTACTTGAGCCCCCGAGCAGTCGGCGCCCATGGTGGGGAGGCACCCTTCAGATACGGAATCCCTTCAGATTCAGATCCGAAACAGTTCTCTGACGGGACCCTATTACTAAGCCTCCGCTGTCCGTCTGTCTGTCTGTCTGTCTGTCAGTCAGCGGGCTGTATCTCATAAACAGTAAGAGGTAGATAGTTTTAATTTACAGAATGCATTTATTTATTTAAACTTCATGTACAGTAGTGGTACATAGGCGGAGTTAATGCAACAAGGCAATTTCTACCAATCAACCTTTGGGTTAAAAAAACAACACGGTGGTAGGTGCGCACAAATAATATTTATTACTAATTACTTATTTGTAATAAATATTGCCGCTATACAACAAATAATAAAATTTCCCATTCAAGAAACGTTATTTTGTCGGCGTGTTTTCTCGATTTTAATATTGTATACGAAACGCTTCGTGTTCGAGTACCATTCGCACTTGGCCAGTTTTTTCTTCCCATCTCACATCTAAATAACACTAACCTCAATGGAGCCTCTTAAAAATCGATAAGAGATCAATATGGAAGCAGTTTTTGTACCAGCTCATCACAACGGCATATCATTGAGCAATCTATATTACGATATTCATTTATTTAGACGAACGGCGGGGCGGACAAAACAAGCTAAAACAATGAGATAACAATTAATTTCTTAACTCTATGCCTAAGCAATTAATTTTGTAAGATGGTGCAATAGTTGGCCTATTGGCAAATGAATCGGTCATGAAAAGATGTTTCCTAACGTGTTAGGTTCGTGATTTGGGTCGCTTTGTGTGGTAAGGCCGTGAATAATACTATTTTGTTGGATGGGAAGTGGAAAGAGGGCCGAGTGTCAGACATCCACTGTCTAAAACCCACCTGTGTTCCTTTAGTGTGAAACCGAAACCCGGGGCCCTGGGACGAAGGCAACGAAGGAACAGGAGTGGGTTTTTAGTCAGTAAAAGTCTGACACTATCTCCCGCTCCGCCCAAGAGCGCGATTTGTCATTACATGATTTTCCCACCTAAAAAAAAACCTGTGTTCCTTAGAACCGCGATATATTGTGCTACCCACAGCTGAGTGTGTTTGTAAGTATGAGTTTTAATTTCAAATTTCAACCTTCACGAGTTCCCGAGATAAAGGGTCTTGACAGACAGACAGACAGACTGATGGACAACAAAGTAATCCTATAAGGCTTCCGTTTTTTCCTTTTGAGGCACGGAACCATAAAAACGATTATTCTTTCGATTTATCCCGCAGCCCCCTGTGAATAATGCTGGTGTCCAGTCAACAGCTGGGCTAGTCTACTGGATTTACAGTTAGAAAAAAGGTTTGTTGGACACAGCTGGATGTGACAATTAAAACGATTGCAATGTCAAGTAGATATATAATATATTCCACAACTATCACACAACGCCGTCTAGTCCCAAGCTAAGCAGAGCTTGTGTTATGAGTACTAGACAACTGATAAACATACTTTAATATTTCTAAATACATAGCTAAATTACACCCAGACACAGAACAAATGATCGTGCTCATCACACAAACATTTGTCCTGGGTGGGAATCGTACCCACGACCTCCGGCATAGCAGTCAGGGCCACTAACCACTAGACAGACAGGCTGACCGACTCGTACTATTTCTTATTCTGTGACCAGACCAACAGGCCAGTCAAAAAAAGTGTATGTGGAAAGTATAACAGTGGGAACAAATGTTATGTATTTGTAACAAGAGCGTGTATGTTTAGTAAGTATTTATGATTTACTAGTTGCCGCCAGCAGTTCAGCCGGCGTGAAATTAGCACTTTCCACCTTAATAAATTATGACCTGTGTTAATCTATATTATTAATATTAGAAAGAGAAGAAAATTGTATTTGTGTTGGTAATGAATAACTCAAAAACCGATTTTAAAACTTGTTCCACCAGTAGAATGCTACTGAGTAACAGGCATAATATTATTGTCTACGTTCAGGCGGAGTAAGCCATAAGGTATCCATGTACCAAATTTCATCCAAATTCATTCAGCTGTATGAGCGTGAAAGAGTAAACATACACACACATATACAAATAAACTTTCACCTCTATAATTATTCGTGTGATTTATTTATTGTACCTATAACATGACACAAAAAGGAAACTAAAACACATGTAACAACAGGCGGCAAACGAAACGTGGAATGTACAGTAATTAACCAAGACATGAAATCTATTTGCAATACAATGTGATCGATATATTATTTTTTATTATATATGGATGTTTGTTTCTATTCATATACATAGATTATGTCCGGGCCTTGGTACAGGCCATGGTCCGGAGCGAGGAGGAGTGGCAGGCGATCGCCTCCTTCTGCGAAGCAATAATTGGAATTCTCATTTGTACTTTGTTGTGAACAGACGTGCCGAAGAATTATTGAAATTAATAAATAAAAACTCGCTGAATCGTGACCTGGTTTTACCTACTGACCGGATAACTGTGTCAAACGTAGTCATAATATGTACTAGTTATTTTACGTAAATAAATAATGTGTAAGGTGTTACCAAGCCAATAACTGTGTCACAATGGCAAGCAGCCCCTTCAGCCGGGGTGACCGATGTGCTCGGAGTCCACCTCCTACACCCGTGCCTACAGCTGCACCTAAACCAGTGCCCGCACTCGCATCTCATCCTCAGACGCCTAACCGAAGTAACGATGTCATGGATGTGATTTCAACGCCGGAAATACAAAACTGGATGACGACTATTGACCAATGTCTAAACGAAGTGTGCACTATTGCATCAGAAGGCAAATTAAATACGGAACAAAAAATGCGCATAAGTGCTTTATGCCGAAAAATTGGTCACGGCACGTCACAGATGGCTGTCCAGTACCAGTCGGTCAAGATGAAAGCAGTCATGGCAAACTCCACCGTGCAAACACTTGAAGACCAAATAGATCTGTCGCAGCAACTGCAAGAACTTAAGATGACAGTTGGAGCCTCTATAAAGCCAAATACGGGATCTTCCTTTGCTGATATGGTGAAAAAAGGTACCAACAAATTTATTCAGCCCTTAAATTTAAGTTCAGTGGCCATATATCCAAACGACAAACTAAAGTCCAGTGAGGAGACCAAATCACTTGTCCAAAAAATTATATGCCCAGAGCAGATGAAACTGCAAGTAAGAGGACTACGCAAGACAAAAAATGGCGGCGTCATTATCAGCACTGAAACAAAAGACGACATTGAGAAGGTGAAAAAATCGATGCAGTCAACAAATTCAGGCCTTACAGTCGACGAACCTCAGAAAAGAAAACCTAGAGTCGTAATTATCGGAGTGCCTTCATCCATGCAAGAGAAGGAAGTTTTTACTTGTCTTTTCAACCAAAATCTAGCCGATAAACTTCAGGATTGCAGCCTCGAGACCTTTTTGTCCTCCATTAAGCTGAGCCACAAGTCAGGTAAGAAGGATGCAGACACCTGTAACTTTATTATTGAAGTTTCTGCACAGATACGTAAAGCCCTGATATGTAAAGACAGAGTGTTTGTTAATTGGTCTTCCTGCCCTGTCAGAGACTTTACCCTAGTCACACGTTGTTATAAATGTCAGCAGTACGGACATGCGGCTAAATCATGTCGGGAGACCGCCTACACGTGTGGCCACTGTGGTGAATTGGGTCATTCCATCAAAGAATGCACTAAGAAGGCAGAGGAACCAAAATGCGCTACTTGCATGCACTTCAAAAAGCCAAGCAATCATAAGACAAGTGCAGCGGACTGTCCGGCGAAAATTATGGCAGAAAATAGGTACATAAACTCTATTGATTATGGAGGCGCCTAAGAGCGCCGTAAATTACGATTCTTCTTGGCCTTTGTTGTTATTTTTAATAATATTTTAATATGATTAATCATTTAATTAGTGACATAGACAATTTCTCTGTATCTCAATCACAAGTTTGTGACGTTGAACACTGCAAGCAATATCTCTCCTCTTACACTAGTCCATTAACCATATTAACCCAAAACATTCGTAGTGTTTTTAAGAATTTCGATAATTTTAGCATTTTTCTAAAACGTCTAGACATAAATTGTGACATTATTGTCTTAACTGAATGTTGGCTTGCTAAACAATATAACATACCACAAATTCCGGGATATTGTATGTATAAGAGTAACTCAACTTCCAATCAGAACGATGGGGTGATAGTTTATGCAAGAGATCATCTAAATGTGTCTGTCGTAGAGCCAAACATGCACGACTGTAGCAGATTGTTGGTTAAAATCGGAGCAGAATTTGCGATATTAGCTGTATATAGATCTCCCTCTTTTACGAATATAAAAAATTTCACTGACTCTCTAAACGACACCTTGCAGAACCTATCATCCTTCAAAAATACAATTTTAACTGGAGATATTAATATCAATATTCTTCCGGGAAGTGGAGACGCTTCCGCTGAGGAATATCTGAACCTATGCGCGTTCCATAGTTTGCTTCCCGCTCACACGCTTCCTACACATCAAAGTGGCTCCTGCTTGGATCATATAATGCTCAAGGCCAACTTCCCTGCACTCACCCTTGTAACTAATTCAACAATAACCGATCACAATGCTACCCTACTCATTCTTAATTGTAAATTGCCTAAGGTAGCCTCTCGCACGGTCTCTAAATTAAATTTACATAAATTTGAAGAAGACTTATGCAATATTGATTTTGCCCCAGTTTACAATTCCGATGATCCGCAGTTTTGTATGTTGTACCTAATTAAAAAAGTGCAAAATGCAATTCAGAAGAACACGGTCATATCTCGGTTAAATAACAAATACTGCAACATAAAACCATGGATCACGGCTGGTCTTATACGTTGTATGAAAAATAGAGATAAACTGCATATGAAAGCTAAAGTTAATCCGAATAATTTAATATTGCAACTGTCATATAAGCGATATCGTAACTTTTGTAACGACCTCATAAAAAAAGTAAAACGCAATTACGATAACACTGCACTAAAAGAGGCTGGTACAAATAACAAAAAGATCTGGAAAATTATTAAAAATGTGACGTATAATTCAAAACAGAATCAGTCTTCTTCAGGTTTATTACAGGCACATTCATCACAGTTAACATCTGCGAACATTGCAAATAATTTCTTTGTTAATGTGGGCAAGTGTCTAGCTGAAAAACTTCGGGGACAATCGCAGTACCTAACAAGCTCATTGTTTGCATCTAGCACTAGCTTATCATCTTTTGTGTTACTAGATACTGACGAAACGGAAGTAGAAAGGATTATTATGGGTCTAAAAGACGACTGTGCAGTTGGCTGGGATAGCATATCTAATAAAATTATTAAGCAATTCAAAGACCTTTTAGTACCACCGTTGACTTACATTTTTAATAAATGTTTAACTACAGGTGTGTTCCCCAAGTGCTTAAAAAAAGCTGTTGTTGTCCCAGTTTACAAATCAGGTAGTAAAGATCAAGTGACTAATTATAGGCCTATTTCCTTACTGCCTTCTATGTCTAAAATATTAGAAAAGATTATAAACAACAGGCTTTATAAATATTTGGAGGATAAATCTATTCTCTCTAAGCGGCAGTTTGGATTTAGACCTAAAATGTCTACAGATGATGCTGTACATCATTTAACTAACTATCTAGCACAAGAACTTGATAAAGGTAACCACACCCTAGGAATATTCCTGGACCTCGCCAAAGCTTTTGACACAGTTTCTGTTCCCATTTTGTTGCGCAAGCTTGAAGCCATAGGCATTAGGGAAACGCAGCTGAAACTATTTAAGAGCTATCTAGAAGAACGTACGCAATGTGTAAAGATTGGTAATATTATCAGCGATGACGAAAAAAGCACAGCTTTCGGAATTCCCCAAGGAAGTATTTTAGGACCTTCACTTTTTTTAATTTACATAAACGATCTCTGTAATCTAAATTTAGATCACGGCCATATCGTTTGTTATGCTGACGACACTGCTCTTTTGTTTTCGGCTGACTCAGAAGAAAATGTTTACAAGTTTGCGCAACACGGATTCAATGTTATTAATAAATGGCTTCAAAATAATTCACTGACTTTAAATGCTGACAAGACAAATTACGTCAAGTTTTCGATGCGGAAGCAAAAACTAACTGGCACTACCTCAACATTGTATGCTCATAACTGCACATCTAGCACAAATAACCAATGTGTTTGTCCCAATATTAAAATGTCAAATACTGTTAAGTACCTTGGAATTATAATCGATGAAACACTTTCGTTTAAACATCACATAGAAGCTGTAAATAATAGAATTCGTAAATTGATATTTGTTTTTAAAAAGTTACGCTACATTGCAGACCCAAAAATAGTTAGACAAGTCTACTTTGCTTTATGTCAATCGATAGTAACATACTGTATTACCACATGGGGTGGAGCGGGTAAAACATTGTTACTAACCATCGAGAGAGCCCAGAGGGCAATTCTCAAAGTGGCTACTTTTCGCCCATTCCTTTTTCCCACTAACCTCCTATACAAAGAATGTGAAGTACTAACAGTCCGACAGCTATTTATAATGGGTATTGTATTAAAACAGCACGCAGATCTAACATATAGCACGGAGTTTACTAACAAAAGACGTAAAGATCTAGTCTGTCCTCAAAATCATACCAAACATGCTTTCACGTCAAAATTTTACCTGTTTCTCGGTCCTCTCCTCTACAATAGGTTGAACGCGAAAGCAAACATTTATAGCTTGAATCAAATTAACTGTAAGAAAATTCTTAAGGAGGCTCTTCAAAGAATGTCCTACGATGATACAGAGAATTTACTGATTGTGCTAAAGTGATTTTTTTGTTTTTATACAATTTTTGACCTAGGTTAAGTATCTTGTTAGTTAAGAAACTAGAAGTTAAGATTTGGTAACATTATAAATTAATAGTATAAGATAACTTGTCTACTTTACAGATTTTTTACACGTTTGTATTGTACTATAAAATCCTTTTGATTATTTGTTAATTTTAAATTATTTTAGCTCTTCTCGCCTGAAACACAGGATTTCCTAGTTCAGGCACGTAAGACTCAGAATTAAGATTTATATTTAAGACTGTATTACTTTATCCTGTAAAGAATTTTGAATAAATATTATTATATTATTATATTATTATTATATTATTATTATTATTATATTATAATGCTAGCAAAGGAGGAGGCCGCACGTGCACGTACGAGGGCATGGCCCTCGCGCCCCAGCCGCCGGGATTCCGATCCCGATTTCCGGCCACCGTAGGCGCGGGCTTGCAGACGGCGAACAATGGATAGCTCACCGTCCGATCGTTCGGTAACCGTCCGGACCGAGCCCAAGTCGTCGACGGCGCGTAGTGTTCCACGCGTGCCTCAAGGATAATGTCAGCAACCGTAGGGGCCCAGCAGGGTCGAAGCCTACTGGGGCCATGGATGATGCGAAAGAGATCCCCGGGGCCCTAGAAAAATGGCAAAGAAGGAACAGGAGTGGGTTTTTAGTCAGTAAAAGTCTGACACTATCTCCCGCTCCGCCCAAGAGTGGGGGATGTCATTAGATGATTTTTCCACCTGAAAAAAAATACATATATTGTGTACTTTTCTAAGTTTATCTAGGACATTGCTGACACCCCGTGTCTCGGTAAGCAAGTAAAACCATTGATCCCGGTTGTCATTCGTAGATCTTTGACAGTCGTTACAGGGAGTCTGACCATCAGTCTATCCACAGAGTATCGTGTTGCGCACCCATTGTAATTGGGTTCTGGAGGTCTGATATAGGCAGTTGCTCCATGTAAAATACCGGAGTTCAGCCGCATTTGGTTAGGCTGGAAGTCGATCCAAAGCTAGTTGGGAAAAGGCTAGGAAGATGATGTTTGTTAAGGCATATAGATAAGAGCAGTGGTGGCCGAGGAAGAGCAGTGGTGGCCGAGTAGTAACGGCCCCGACTTACGAGTTGTAGGTTGCGGGTTCAAACCCAGCCAGGCGCATTACTTTGTGTAATTTATTTCATCACCACTGCTCTCAAAACGGTGAAGGAAAACATCGTGAGGAAACCGGCATGTCCTAGAACCAAAAATTCGAAGACATGTGACATCCACCAACACGCACTGGGCCCGCGTGGTGGATTACGGCCCTTTCCCTCTCCTAGAGAGGAGGCCTGAGTCCCAACAGTGGGAACATTATAAGGCCGACTATGCTATGCTAAGGCATATAGTACCTTGAACATCTGCGCCCGAATAGAGCCCCACTGACCTTTAAAACCATTTTCTTAGCGAAATATTGATTGATTTACATATGCACTAGCTTTTGACGAGTTATAAGTGCCCATGTAGGCCTATGTGAAATAAAAACTTTTGACTTTGACTTTGCTATGTACGAGTACATTCTGAAGAACACTTAAGCAGCAATTTTTTTGTGTAAACATATTTCTAAAGATCAAAGCCGTGTGAAAGGAGTAGGGGAAACAAGCGAAAAAATAACATGTTACTTTTTTTCCAAAAGTATTATTAGTTGTACGAATAAATCATATGTTGATAATGTCGTACATGAATCTATAATAAACATATATTTTTTTCAAACCTATTGACTTATTAGCCGTTATCGAGGAGTAGGCTTCAGAATGTCACTGGTTTATAGCACTGCTCGGGAGTTAGAGCCTTAAAATAAATTTTAGAAGGTAAAGTGACCAGTCGCTTGGAAATTTATTTATTTTCACAGTAATATTGCAAATACGAAACTTTGTACTGTATGTGCAAATACACTCTTGCACGTTTGTAGTCGTGACGCTCAAACGACTGAACGGAATTGTATGAAATTTAGCAAACAGATAAACCATGTCCTAGAGCAGCACATATAAACATTTTATCGATAATTTTCTAGTTTTAAAAGAAAAAGAAAGAAAGAAAACATCTTTATTCTGCCTGAATAGACGCCACAATTCGTTACAAAAATACAAAAACCAAGTTCCCTGATAGGCCATGTGTGTATTAACTGTGTTGCACCACTAGGACCATAGACAACACAGTTGTTGTTGTTGTTGTTGTGTTTTACGAGGGCGAAGCCGCTAACAGGAGCTAGTACCTAATATCATAACATTGAAATTGATGTTCAATAAAGATAGATGGAAATTACTGTAATATTTCATTGAAAACCTGCCAAGGTTCCTTCAGAATCGTGACATAGACGAAGTTTATTATCAAAAGGATATTTGTTCCAGAGTTCAACAACGTATAATAATTCAATATTAAACCCTTGTCAAGCTTGTTCCTAGTTTCTAAAGAAGAATCTAGATAGATAACGACTGAAGGCACCGTTGGCGCAGTGGTTGAGCGATTGGCTGCTGTGCTGCATGTCCCGGTTTCGATTCCCGCACGGGACAAATGATTGTATGGCTTACAGATAGGTGTTCTGGGTCTTGGTGCAGATACAGGAATAATTTCTAGTGTGAGGCAACAATTCAAATGTAAAATTAATTTAAAAATGAAATCGCCGCCAAAGACCAATGTCTCATACGAGTATCATCAAATTCATCACCATTCTTGAGCTCGGCGCAACACGTTTTTTTCTTCCATTCAGTCTATTTAACCGTAATGTTATCACTGACTCCCTTTTCTTTCATATCACTCCTCACACAATCTATCCACCTTTAGTTGACCTCCCTCTACCCCTCCAACTTCTACATATTCATTTACATAATTAATTAATTTAATTTCGTATAAATAAAAGGAGAAACTGACTGACATATCAACACACAGCCGAAATTGAGCCTAGGAGCGTAAAATTTTGCACAATACTTCCTTTTATGACGTAGGTAAACACTGAGAGGATTTTCCAAAATTCACCCTTTAAGGGGATGAGACAGGGGTTCAAAGATTGTGTGGAGAAACTAGTTAATTATAAATAAGATTACATTATGCCATCTGCAAATATCATTTACACCCTTATCTGATATAAGCCCACGGCTAAATGACACCTTTTTCCTGTTACACCATGCTCCATAACCCGTATACAGGTTATTATTATTACACCGTACTCCTTAGCCCGAAGGTTATTATTATAAATGCAATGATCGGAATATGTAGGTATAGTATATTTACTTAAAACTTAAACTTTACTTAAAAAAAACTTATAAACTATTAACTCCCTCAACTTAGAAATGACAAGTACATACATTCCCCTCACACCCATCATACACACACACACACCGTCACACACAGATACGCATACGCAAACCCACACTGCTATGATTGCAACCAACCCCACGTAGTCATCTGTAATTCATAATTATGTAATCTCTATAGGAATATGTAATTTTGGAGGAACTGACTCCCAAGTCACAGGCAATAAGCCTAGTTTGGGAGCCAGGGAACCTGTTATTGTGTACCTACAATGTATGTTATTAATAAAGTTATTATTATTATTACTTAAGAGCGTCCTTCCTCAGGTACATTTCATACGTAACCGCTCTCACGTGGTTATGACCTTATTAGGTTATTACCATCTTTCTCTAGTTTTGGAAACATAGATAGGTATCTTGTGGACATTATCTAGGTTTCTATTGAAATCTAATCATACGTAAGACTAATCAAGTAAAGACCTCTTAAAATCGGCTATTTTGCGTAAATTTTGGCTCTTCATAAGATATTATAAATTAGAAAAAAAAAATGATAATGTAAGTATAGAAACCTTGCTTACCTTGCATATTTGATCAAGATTCTGAATTAAGAAATTATTTTCCAAAAACTTTTAATGTTTAAAAAAAAAACACGTAGTTCCTGAAACAAGTTTTGTGAAATATTCGAGTAAACGACAAAATTATTGAATGCCAACACAGTTTTTAGAAGTTATCTCTCTTTTTTCGCGTTGCATCTTCATCAAACATTGCGTTGGATTAAACAACTAGCTTTTATAAACCAAACTAAGCATGCGTTGACGATAGACGAGTGGGAAAGGACCCTCTTAAAGTTTCGTGGAAGTAAGTAACATAGAGTTGAAAATACCACCTACAAAGTCCCGGAATTATAAACATGACGATCAAATCCTGGGACTTAAGGTGGATGCTCAAAGGTAGCCTTGTAAAACTTGAGAAAGTTTGAATTTCGCGATTCAAACTTTCTCAAGTTTTTAGCATTTTGCAGCCCAATGTAAAATTGTGATGTTGAATAAAATATGATGTGTGGAATTATACAATCCTCCCAGTTCGTCTTACCCTATTAAATGGCTAATGAACTGAGATGGCTGTATTGATGATTTTTTATGGTTAGGTATAATTTCATACATAAATACGTGTTACAGCCGCCAATTACATTTATCAACACACAACCTAACTCAGACCTGCAAAATGCAAAAAAAAACTTATAATTTATATTTCACGGGTTACCCTAGAGCATTTGAACTAAATTATTGTTTGGGTTTCAATCGTGATGCTTAACTTTTAAACATCGCTTCACAAATAGATGCTACTATTTCACTATTACTCTATCTCATCCTTGACCTACCCAGCAATCCCAGCCTCATCTCCAAAGGCCTGCACAGCCTACAGCCTAGATTCTGCAACTTTATCTACACCATCAAGTGTTGAGCTACAAAGTTCGCCGATCGTGAGAAACACTGGATATTAACATTCACATGCACTAAGTCTGTAAGTCGGATACTAAAAAACTGACACTAATAGATAATCGGCAAGTGGCATGTGACACTTTGTGCGGGTGTCTGTTGCACGCGAGAAATATGATTTGATTAATTAGTTTTTATTTTATTTTTTCTTTGGATTATCTATTTATTTATTTATTTATTTATTAAAACTTCATGCAACATAAAGGTACAAAGGCGGACTATACCCGGCCGGCGGCTGGCCGGCGGCGGCGGATTATCCTATGAGCTGAAAGTTAATTGTCAGTGTTATGTAGATTTTATTCGCGTTCGATCTTTTTTCGGTAAATATCTTTCTGGCTTTTTTTTTGTTTGAGGTGGGAAATTAGATATCTAAAGGTGTGTCCAGACCGGGCGAATGCGCCGCTCGCGTGACGCTTGCGGACTGCGCGCGTGCTGCTAGCGTGCGGTTACAGCCTAAGTTTGGTGCGTCACTCTAGTGCAGCTCCAGTAAGGCTCGAGTGAGGCGCGCACGTAGCTTCTTTCGGGTTTGAACTATGTATGTGTACCGCGGGCGGCACGCGCGCACCTACTGCTCGAGTACAGCGTGTAGTTGCGCGCGAGCGGCGCGCGGGGGCGTCGCAAAGGCTTCGTACGAACATGAAATGCACGCGCGCAGTTCGCAAGCGGCTCGCGAGCGGCGCATTCGCCAGGCCTGGAAACAACCCTAGGATAACTTCTCCCGCTCAGGGTGCAATGAGAGGAAGTATCAGAGTTTTACTGACTCAAATCCACCGGTGTTCTTTCAGTTGCTCTTTGTCTTCTAAGAACACGGTAAGACTGCGAGTGGGACTTAGAAAAATGCTGACACTACCTCCCGCTCTTGGTGGAGTTATTAGATTTTTTCCCACATAAAAGAAAAAAAGGTGCTTTGTCCCTGCCATGCCAAAGAATAACATTGTCTTATCACAAATCCAGAGTCACGTCATTAATAACTCAAGGTAAATATTAGGCAGAGTAAGGGCGTCTTCAAATTAGCCGCCCAGTGCCGCGCAACGGCAGCGCGGCTGCAGCGCTGATTTATTATTACATATACTCGTAAATAACAAAGTCACAGAATAAGAAATAGTACAAGTAGTAGCGAGCAGCGCGACTGCACTTTGTGGCTAATTTGTAGGCGCCCTTAAGCATTTTTTTTTTTGAGGTTAGAAATCATCAAATGACTTCTCTCACTCTAGAGCTGGGTGAGGGGGGGTCTGTCAGACTTTTACTGACTAAAACCCACTTGTATCTTTTAGTTGCTTTTTGGGTTCCAGGGCCACGGTAGTAACTCTTTCAATAAATTCTGTTGGCCCATTAAGCACCTTTTTAACCAATTCCTTAAAATAAAATTGATTACAGAAACAGCAAAATAATGTACAATCGCACAGTAATTATTAATTACTTAATTAAAATAAACAATTTGACACACAAATTGTGAAGGGGCTTGCGCAAAACAAAAGTTTGCGTCACCTTGTGTCGCAACAACAGTTGAAAGATCAAAATTAATAAAATACACATGTTTATTTACGTTTGTAAATACGGCAATTAATATTTGTTTACAATAATTGATGGACGCTTTCATTTGTTTCATTGTTTTGACACAAAACTTCAAGAACGTGTTGCTTAAGTTAATTAAAATTTTTCTTTGTTACATCTGTTGATTAATCAATATAATATGTCGTAATATAAAATAAAGGAGCAGGGTTGATTTTTCCCCATCACACACTCAAAAAATAAAAGTTTCTGTTTCCGATTATATATTTTTAAATGTCTCTGTTATTTTTTTTTTCAGTAACAATTATTGGGATAAATAATATAGTCAAAACAATTATTGCCCGAAACGGAGTGTTTCTCCTTTTTTTTTTGCTTTAGGGTTCCGTACCTCAAAATGAAAAAACGGGACCCTTATAGGATCACTTTGTTGTCTGTCTGTCTGACAAGACCCCTTATCTCGGGAACGCGTGGAGGTATCGAGTTAAAATTAAAATCAAAACACACAAACACTCAAATCTGCGGTCCCTGGAAGCTGTCAAGAAATCAAACTTCTAGGTTAACGAAAACAAAGATACGGCCGTTTTTGTTGCAAAAAAACGTGTATTTCGACACTCTCAAGGGAATCAAAATTCATAGGATACATCCCGTTGACTCATTCCTGCAATTTGGCATAAAGCAAGGTCTTATATATGACGTCACAAAAAAAACCTTTTTGCGATTCGGAAAAATCTTCCGAGACTCCATTCGGGAATTTAACTATTTACACAGGTAAGTTTGTACGGAACCCTGTGCGCGAGTCCGACTGACACTTGCCCGGTTTTTTCAATTTAAGTAAATATTTCTGAAACAAGCGCTCCATGTTGAGTCATATTCATGTTGAGTCTCAATGATACTACTAGTAATAAACTTTTATGTAAGTATTCTAAATGTAATTCTATGTAAACTCAAGCGTATAGTCGCGTGCGCTGCGTATGTGAACGTGTATTTATAAAAAAAAAATAATAAATCGATTTGTCAAAGTCATAGTCAAAAGTTTTTATTTCACATAGGCCTACATGGGTACTTTATAAGTACCCATCTAGGCCTAACGTCAGAAGCTAGTGCACGGTTCCAAATTGGTCGTTTCCTATGGAGAAGAACCGGCAAGAAACTCCATGGTTACTTTTTAAAAAAGTGGTTGTTTACAATATTTTCATATTACAGTATTAATAGACATTATGTAAGAACAGTGAAGATCAGTCGATATTGTACCCAAAAGCACAATAAAAATAATCGTAAAAAAAAAAAATGAGTCGTAATAGAAGGTAACCTAAGAATTCGCGGAGTCTACAGTGTTCTCAAGTCTACGGAGTCTACAGTGTCTTTCTGTGTACCTACTAGGCATAGGTACAAACAAACAAAGGTCGAAACTTCCGATCACACGTTCCGATTCGATCTGTAGTTCCGATGGAAAACGGATCTTTTATGACAAAACAACTTTACAGCATTTGACCCCGACTTCGGTTACAATAAAACGAATTGCTTTACCGCTGTTAAAACCTTTGTAGAGTTTATATAGAAACAGTTTCAATGCTATTAGATTGAGGAGGTACTGATTTTAATTTAATACTGAGACTTTACAAGTACTTAGGTGTCCGCGGTGCGAGTATTGAGCGGCCCTTGTTATGGAAGAAAAGTTTTAATAATAATAATAAATCATTTATTTTCAGGCATCTTGACCCATAGATAAATAAATACCTTGTAGACTAACATATATATAAAGTAAATTAAATACGATTTATTGTTAATAAATACGACTTATGACTATGTTAGTAACGCTTCACTGCACTTGTTCACTTTGTGCTGTTCTGTGGCACTTGTCCGCGGAAGCGACGGAACACCACGCCCTGCAGCCAAGTCTTCCTTCAACATGAGGGGCAGAAAAGTGTTCGGGACTCGCACCACGAACGCCTTGAAATTGACGTTATGGTGCGACTCCAGAAGCTGTACCCTCAGTGCGAACTTCGTCTTATGGCGCACGTACTCCACGATGTCTTCCACCCTTGTGGTGTGATGCAGGCGGGAGATGTACACGGGAGTGTTCGGCTGAGCAGCACGCAGTCCTACGCTAGGAGTTGCAGGTGCTATGCCGCAGCGATTCTTGTTGGTTTGCGTACGACGCTTCCTCCTTTGCACCATAACGAAACCATCACTATCATCGACCTTGTTCTTTGGCTACAGGGAGTGGACAAGTAGGTATACAGGATAACACCCCCCTTGCCAAGTTACGATCGTTTCGTTTGCGTCAAACGCCTCGAGTAGGCCACGCCTCCGATTCCATTGTTCTGACCACGTGACTGAGCGTTGAGATGACGTCTACGCTAGGGGGGCAGTAGTTCTAAATCATATTTACTAACAACATAATGTCATATAGTTATATACCTATGATAGTCGATAAGGTATTTTTGATAAAGGTACTTTTATCTAAATAAAATAGTTATCTATATTATAACTATTAATATTTATTCTGACTATTATGTGGATGGAAGGAGAAGGAGTCCAAAGAATAGATGGATGGATTGTGTGAAGAGAGATATGAAAGAAAAGGGAGTTAGTGATAGAGTGACGGCTGACAGGACAGAATAGAAGAAGAAAAAACTGGGCAAGTGTGAGTCGGACTCGCGCTCTGAGGGTTACGTACAAAGAACCTATGAAAACAGTTCAATTCCCGAATTGAGTTACGAAGATTTTTGCGAATCACAAAAAAGTATATTTGTGTGACGTAACTTAAAATTCACAGTTTTCAGTTTTTTTCCTATACTTGTGCTATGAGACCTTGCTTCATGTCAAATTTCAGGATTTTAGGTCAACGGAAGTACTCTATGAATTTTGATTCCCTTGAGAGTGTCGAAATACAGGTTTTTGGCAAAATAAACGGCTGTAACTTTTTTTCGTTAACTCAGTAATATGATTTTTTCACAGCTTCAAGGGACCGCAGACCTGAGTAAATGGTTTTAATTTCAACTTGATACCTCTACGCGTTCCCGAGATCCTTTATCTCGGGAACGCGTAGAGGCCTTGATAGACAGAGAGACAACAAAGAGATCCTATAAGAGTTCCGATTTTTTCTTTTGAGGTACGAAACTCTAAAAACGCGTTCCGCCGACCCCAAGTAAGATGGGACAAGGACAGGAGATGATGATGTTTTATTCTGACTCTAAAAACTAAGATTCTCTGACAGTTAGGTAATTTTTCAAGTTTATAAAGATAGTGAAAATACGTACCTATTTATGTTTTTATAATAATATATTTTTGTACGCCATGTTATTTCTTCACCACCTTTGGTTAACTGGCAGAGAATGCCCAAGGCTTTTGCACTATTTTGAAGCATGAAGTTTTTAATACCTAAATACATATGTAAAAATAAACAAAGAGAATAAGTATTTTCCCGCAGCTCTACTCCCTAGTAGACTATCCTACATAATTCGAAAAAAAAAAATGCCTGCGATAATGTACCTTTCTACCAATGAAAGCATTTTCATACTCAGACGGATCAGTATTTCTATAACCAACAAAAAAAGGAGCAATTCAATAAACCTCTTTAAAATATTAAATTATATTTTTCATCAATGTCAAATCAAAACACTCTCATAACAAATAAACTATGTAAAATAACTATTATCTATAAGCGGATGCGATAAATCACTTTCGTTCGGACAACTACTTACGCGACGGGAAATCAAAATCATACATATGTATCACGTAATGAAGCGAAAACAATACCCTGGGCAGTTTGTCAACACAGCAGGTGTACTGCATGCAAAATCAATCGAGCTACGTCACGCGTACTGGCGGCAAAAATGGTTGGGAAGCAGACAGGTTATGACTATAAAGATAAAGCAGAAGGTTCGCAGCAATAAAGATAGAAACTAATGTGTACTAATTATGAAGTTTTTAGAAGCGACATTTAGCATAATCAGCCTTTTAATGTTCCCACTGCTGGGACTCAGGCCTCCTCTCTCTACGAGAGGGAACGGGCCGTAATCCACCACTTGACACATGTCTTCGAATATTTTGGTTCTAGGACATGCCGGTTTCCTCACGATGTTTTCCTTCACCGTTTTGAGAGCAGTGGTGATGAAAAATTACACAAAGTAATGCGCCTGGCTGGGTTTGAACCCGCGACCTACAATTCGTAAGTCGGGGCCGTTACCACTCGGCCACCACTGCTCTCAAGTAGCGACATCTATGACGCCACAAAAATCTAAAATTCGAAATCATGCATCGCAATATTCTCGATATATTCTCCGCGCGATTATAACAGCCAGAAATCAACTAAGTATCGGGCAGTAATTGTCCGGACCAGATACAACACCAGTCTGGTCGGAGAATTTTTCTTTTTTTTAAATTTAATTTACTTGCCCTACTTTAGTTAAAGCTGACCACATAAAATACCTAGGTGTTACGATTGACACAAATCTAAATTTCCGTAAACATATTGCGTAAATTAATATATATTTTTAAAAACCTACGTCACATAGCCGATTATAAGTTAATTAAACAGGTTTATTTGGCTCTGTGTCAATCGGTTCTTACCTACTGTATTACTTCATGGGGTGGAACTGCCAGGACTATCTTGCTTCCTCTAGAACGTGCTCAAAGAGCAGTTCTAAAGGTTGCAACCTTTCGCCCTTTTAGATTTCCTACTCACCAGCTATACACAGCATGTAAGTTACTAACAGTACGCCAACTATTTATATTGCACATCGTACTTTATCAGCACTCTGAGCTTCCTTTTGACCCAGTACCGTCAACCAGGAGGAGGAAAGATTTGGTTTGCAGAAAACCACAGACGAGACATGCATTTGCTCATAGATTTTATGTCTTTTTGGGACCTTTTTTGTACAACAAGCTCAATAAATTATTAGATATATATAGCATAAATTATATTAAATGTAGTACATTGTTATCGGAGTATCTATTGAATCTCAATTACACAGACACAGAGAAACTATTGGAAGTTTTAGTATGATTGTAAGGTTTAGTTCGTAAGTTGTTATTTCTGTTTAGATGCCCTTGTTCATTAGTCTTGTTAAGTGATGACCCGAAACACAGGTTTTATAAACCTAGTTCGGGCAAGTCGCTACTTATACATAATTCTAGGTGTAAAGTTAATTTTCCTTAAGTCCTTAAAAATTGATAATTTAGTTATACTCGTAGTTATTCGTTGGGAATTAATTTATCTATATTTTGTTTAAGATTTACTTGTGGCTATTACATGTAACAATATTGTATAAAGAAATAAAGATAAAGAGTGTTCAGGACTAAAAAGTAAAAAAAAAAAAAAAAAAAATAATTAGGTTTTGCGTTCAATGGAGTTTGCGGGATTTTAGACCCTGTTCCGTACACCTCTAAATTATTCAGAATAGACCTTCTTCGTCACTCCTAATGTCGCAACGAGCGTATTTGAGCGTAATTCATGTATGTAAATCGTATAATATAACATTTTCAAAACTTTGGAAACGAATAAACAAGTATGAAAAGTAAAAACACAGGGCTACGTGATTGTTCGAAAAAGTCTCCGCGACCCTGAAGCATAAATGGCATCTGAAGGAACACGTGGTTTAGTCAGTAAAAGTCTGACACTCCCCATCACTCCACCGAGAGCGGATGAAGTTTTTGATCATCTCCCGACCAAAAAAGACGGAAAGTAGAAACAGGAGTACAAGACTTCCTGACCAAAGTTTTCTGGGCAAGTTATATCCGTAGAGCTTGTCAAAGAAGATCAGATAAGTATTTCAAGGATTTCAGAATTGACCTTTTCAAGTAATTCAGAGTCTAAATAGAGTGAACTTACTGCTAGCTTGTTCTATGCGACACGACGATAAAACAAATCGAGGTGTCACGCAATTATGAACTTAATTGACAAGAATGCCGTCTTACACCAAGTTTTGATGAACAATCAACATAAAAACGCTTCGGAAAGTATGTTTCTCATAATAAATTTAAAATTTCTCGACTTATCAACTTTTTGTGATCTTTTTTTTCTGTTTTCATTCATATAGTTTTTAATTAACGTCTCAAATGAAGTCGTTTTACGATACGGTCCTTTGTTCTCAGTTACCAATGGAAAAAAATATATAATGGCTAAATTGTGGGAATTGTTAATTCACACGTAATAAATTTTTGACTACGATGTACTGTCTAAAGTTCTGTTTTATACCTAATTGTTTAAGACTATCAAAATCTCGTAGTTTTGTGCCAGCGGAATTTTATTTAACCAAACTTATCACCTATAAACCTGAGTAACCAACCAGAAATTTACGAAATCAAAAGATGTGATAAGGCAAACGTTCAAAATCAAATTGCAATGGGCACAGGTCACATTCAGAGGCTAGAACCACAAAAATGGGCCCATATTATAACAAACTGGACGCCTACAAATGTTAAAAGGAAAAGAGGCAGACCTTTTAAAAGGTGGAAAGATGCGGAGTCAAAGTGGGTGGTAAACTCGGGACCAGAACAGCTAGACTACGAGAGCGATGGAAACATTTGGAGGAGGCTTTTACCGCCACAGGCAGTCCTTACACTGAACACGAGAGCAACGAAGACGAAGATACTAACACACACGGTGTTAGTATCTTCGTCTTCGTTGCTCTCGTGTCACTAACAATTATTAAAAAAAAAAATTGTTGTAAGGAATAATAAAAAACCTTTTTTATTTCTATATTTTACGTAACCAACCAGTAGGTATTTATTTATTGAAAACTTTCACACACAAAAGTACAGAGGTGGACTTATTTATTTATTGTAGAATTTTAGAGTCGCAGGGCGTTTACCGGCCACCGTAGGCACGGGCTTGCTGACCAGGAGCAACGGGTAGCTCACCGTCTGGCCGTTCGGCAAGGACCGAACACGAGTCATCGACGGCGCGCCTCCAAGATACATCAGCAAAACCGTAGGAGACAAGTAGGGTCGATGTCCGCCAAAACCGCGGAAATTAAAAGAGTTACCACGGAACGCTAAGAGCAACTGAAAGACACAGGTGAGTCCCTAGTCATTTTAAGATGGCCTACCTCAAGCACGGAATTCCACCTCATAGCTGCATATAATATTATCTATGATTACCAATTCACCAGGCCAAGGAGGCCATGCCACACCTCAATAAAGCCATCACAAAAAACTCATGAGACTGGACAGAGGCAGCCTGCGCCTGGTGGCGGGGACCATCGCCGGACACTGCACACTAAATAAGCACCTCCACACAATAGGCATCACAGACAGTCCCCTGTGCAGAGCATGTTTGGAGACAGAGGAGACAATTGCACATGTGCTCCTAGACTGCACAGGTGTCACTGAAATACGCACACGAACCTTAGAATCCCCGAACTCACTTAGTGATGCCCTGAAAAACCTGAGAGGCGGGCTTTTTGGAGAGAGGTGGGCTGGTTGGAATAAGCCCACCTAAGGCCCACGTACAATGGTCCGCATAGGACTAAGTGAGAAAACCATACTCAGACATAACATAACCAATTCACCAGTCTCGTTAAGCCAAGCCTGCTGATCATGACATTGACTCCCAAACCATAAAAACGCCTTTACTATGCAGAAGACGAAGAAAGTAATCGGTTAGTCTTGATAACTATCACTAACATTATAAAAGCGAAAGTATGTAAGTGTGTGCGTATGTGTATGTTTGTTACTAACAATTATTGATTGTTTAACGGGTGAGCGGATTTGGATGAAATTTGGCACACGAGCAGATCATGTCCTGGCATAGCACATAGGATACTTTTTATCCCGGGAGTATGTTCCCATGGGATAATTTTCTATTATCACGTGGCCGGATTCGCTGGCAGTAGTAGGTACCTAGCTAGTATAAAATAACGGATAAACAGATAACTATATAAAGAAGATAAACACGTTATGTTCACAACCGGCTTCTGACCGGAATGTCCGGTTGTGTTGCTATTACAGATTTGTTAGAGATTCCACTGATTGCAAACCGTGAGACGCGTGGAGTAATGTAAGAAATTGTTTGTTGCCACCCCACGGACAGAGTAATATTATGGAAGTAAGTCTCAGAGACAAAAGATTTCTAAATATAGCTCACTTAGATTACGAAGATAAAATGGCGAGGGATCCATTTTAACATTCGCGACTTTTAAAAGAATTTAAGGACAATGTTAATAGTAAAATGTTCTAAACGATCTAATTAAGAATTGTACTGCCATAGCCATACATACATAAACTCACGCCTGCTTCTCATGATGATAGGAAAAAAATATAAAACGCTCTTACTGTTAAAAAAATAGTTTAAAAAACTAAAAAACACGCTTTTAGCACGCACTAAAAATTACAAAACCGCCATGTTGGATTTAAGTCACGTGACTATTTTTTTCGTCTTCCTGACAGCAAACCCTTTCATTTGATACCCATATCATGGGGGTGCATTTCAAATAGCCTGTCCGCCATCTTGGACGTCCACCATATTGGATTTAAGTCACGTGACTATTTTTTTTCGTTTTCCTGACAGCAAACCCTTTCATTTGATACCCATACCATGGGGATGGATTTCAAACAGCCAGTCCGCCATCTTGGGGAGACCGCCATATTGGATTTGTAATGACGTTTCTTAACTAGTCATGTATTGTCATCAGAACTCAGAGCATGTGAAAAATGTCATCCTAATCGAAGACCGGGAAGTGGGTCAAATTAAGATTCCAAGATTTTCTTACATACACATAGTTAGTTACAAGTGAAGCTAATAAAAGCGTGTTAAAAAAAACAATAGCGTATTAGTTTTTTTTTTAACAGTAAGAGCGTTTTGTATTTTTATTCTGTATTATTATTATTTTGTATTCCTTAAGAATGACTCTTGTATTTCGGGTGCATTCAAAAAAATGCCAGCTCAAATGCGCAAGATTCTTAGACCCGGAACTACTATCTACAGACTACACAAATATTTCTTCCGTGCGAATCGCACGTATCGCAACAGCCAATCTTCATCAACCAGAAGCAGTAGCTAACCAATAGCTGCCGAACTAAATGCAGAAGCTGTATCAGCTAAAGAAGCTATACAATTCATCTTTAAATCTTAGATGATAACGAAATTACACTAATTAAAGGCGAAAGTGTTTGTTACACCGACACGCATAAATGGCTGCTAAAATGTCCTAGAATAATACAGGATACGTTTTATCCTAGGAGTATGCACCCTTGGTATGATTTCCTACTTTCGAGCAGGTGAGGCTTCTGGCAGAAGCCAGTACCTAAAGCTGGGTCTAAGATAGAGGAGCCGAGCACGAGCTGAGCAGTGAGCACAAACCAAGCCACTCTACTCGCGGTGTCCAGTGTGGACGTACAACGAGCCTCCAACGATTACTGTCCTCGAACGTGGTGCGAAACCCTTTGTGTTCGTCAAAAAATCGACAATAGGTGGAATACAGTCAAGTACCAACCAAACGCTCGAAGCGCGAATTTGATACAAGTGCAGAAAGTTTGTCATTGCGACCGAGGCGGAATTCGCACGAGCCGTAGGCGAGTGTGTTATGAAGCCGAGGCGGGCTGCATTGACAAATTTGCACGTGTATTAAACGACTTTTTTCAATACACTTACGAAGCAATGAATAAACGGGGGTTGACCGGCGACTAGCGGGGGTCGACGCGCGCTTAGCCTGCTACGATAAATGTAATAACATTGTGGCGGGGGAGAGCACGCGCACTTTTCTGCACTAGTGCGGAAAACAGTCTATTGCGTGCTTAAAAGCGGTGGGTTATGAACGTTGTGCTTGGCTCGTGCTCGGCTCTAGCGTAGACCCACCTTAATAAAATTCGTCTTAACTAAAGTCATCAGAACTAGTTTCCAGTCAAGGGCATTAATGTGATTGCACAAATCGTTACTTGTCTATCACAACATCTTTATAACGAGATAAAATATCCAATTTCTAGCCAGGAAACACAATATTGAAGTACAAGTTGGAGTCAAGCACTAGTAGAGACATAACTTGTATCGATTTCGCTTATTACCGCACTTTGCATAAGCAGGTTGATGGCCGAGAATTATTTTATAAGCCTACTGCTTAGTCCGGAATCTCGGCAAGTCAATCCAGTTTTGAGATGTTTTTAATCTCAGCTTTAGGTATGTTTTGATACGAACGAACACTTTCCAAGAATGAGGAACGTATATTGTGCCGTAAGAAGTCTAAAAGGTGAACAAGACAGTTGTAATTCAGCGTCCCAATAGCGGTGACCTTGCTAGTTTCAATTTGTGTAAACAGCAGTTGTAATCCTTCAACGCCCTTGGTTGGCGAGCGCTTTTTCCCAACCGTAGTTGATTTGCGAACGTGTTGGTGCGTGGTTTACATCCGTGTAGCCGCAACAACACAAAAAACCAAGCTCCAACCAAGGTGACCTCGGTTAGAACGCTAGTTTGCAACCGTCTGGTCCACCTTTTAGTGTGAATACCAAAGAATCGATTATCATGTATCTCCTCACGCTCAGGTTGGAGCAAGAGTGTCTTTGTGTGACCTTTACTGACTTAAACCCACCTGTGTGCCTTGAGTTGCTTTGCTTTCCAGGGTCGTGGTATCTCTTTCAAACAATCCATTGTGTGAACGATGATATGGCTAGAAACATATGTAGATAACATATGGCTAGAAAGATGATTTTTGAGATGACGTCAAATAGATAGATTAGGGATACATATCCCAATCCATCCGAGTCCGTCAGTGTCTCTGCAAGATTATGCAATATTTCAGTCACAACGCAAAAAAAGACAGTGGCAATCTCGAGAGCCTCATCATGACAGTAAAGTAGATAAGAAAAGGCCTCGTGAGCGCAACCCAGTACGTTGGTCCGATCAGATCCGCACCGCTCTTGACTCGACAGTACATAGCACCCTTCACACCAGAGACAGAAACAGACGGAGAAATATTGTACGAAAGAAAGTGATGAAGCAGGGAGGTTACGACCCTCAACCCTTTCCTTTCTTTCTCTTCATCCAATGCAGTAGGATGATAATATGGTTGATATGTCCAGAAGAATAATATTTTTAAAGGGTATTAGTGTAGACAGAGAATTGCCGGAAGTCGAGGTATTTGCGGTTTTAACAGCCATAAGCATCGGCGGATTGGAGAGGTTTCGCTGCGCTGGCTGCGGTCAGTATGATTTATTTACCTTAGATAACTATAGTATAGGTAGTTGGATTTAGTCAGATGTAGTTAGATAATACTAGCGAATCTTCCCAGTTTTGCATGCTTGTTTTCAAATCTTTGAAATACTCTTCATGCATATAATAGGTCTTTACCCATGAAATTGTCGTTTTTTATAACGGGTTGCTTTGAAGTGTTATATCTTTAGATTAACTTGGAATTATAAGTTCAAATAAACTTTATATTAAAGGTTATTCTTTTTTTTTAAATTGGGTATTTATTGTTTTTTTTTGTATTTTCCGCAGTACAGTACAATTTCATGGGTAAAGACTTATTATTATTATCTACAACTTTCTGATGAAATTCGTTTGGTAGTTTTTAAGTTTACAGCGAACCGCGACAGACGCGGTGGGGGATTTTATTTTATAATATGTAAGGACTACCTTCTGCCTGCAGCTTCGCCCGCGTGAAAGTAGGTTTCTCCATGCAAACTTTGGACCTCCATTTCATTCCCTTAGGGGGCGAATTTTGGAAAATCCTCTCTTAGTGCTCGCCTACGTCATAAAAGGAAGCTTTGTGCAAAATTTCACGCTCCTAGACTTAGTAGTTTCGGCTGTGCGTTGATATGTCAGTTAGTTACTTTCCCCTTTTATATACATATAGAATATGTAAGGATAATCAGTTAAGCCTGCTCGGCTGCTCTGTACCGTATTATCTGGGAAAATTGACTGGTATAGAAACCGTAATTAGGTATAGAAACCAGTGGTAATACTTTGACCTTAAACCGGACTAGTGCAGCATGGAGGTTTCAATAAAAAAGAGGCTCGGGGCTTATTTAACCAGAAGACATTTAGCATAATCAGCCTTTTAATGTTCCCACTGCTGGGACTCAGGCCTCGTCTCTAGGAGAGGGAATGGGCCGTAATCCACCACGCGAGCTCAGTGCGGGTTGGTGAATGTCACATGTCTTCGAATTTTTGGTTCTAGGACATGCCGGTTTCCTCAAGACGTTTTCCTTCACCGTTTTGAGAGCAGTGCTGATGAAATTAAGTAAATAGCACCTGTAGTGAAAATATTGTTTAATATAATTATTATATGTCAGTTATGTTAACGTGCACGGTTAGCGCAGTGGTTAAGCGATTGACTGCTACGCTGTATACCGCGGGATCGATTCCCGCACGGAGCAATATTTTTATGGCCTACACATAGATATCCATGGGCCTACAGATAGGTGTTCCGGGTCTGTGTGTCATGTGTAAGTGAGTTTACATGTTTGTGAACGCACCCACGATACAGGAGTTATTCCTAGTGCGGGGCAAATTAAAAAAAATACTTTCTATGAAGCTGAAAAATAAGCCATAGTCATGTATATAATGACAAAGTAAAATGTGTCCAGCACGCCACGGTCATGACTACACGACAAACTTAAATGCTAATAAATCTTATAAAAAAAGTATCGAGGCCCAACACTGTTCTTATACTGAAGTACCGCCAATTGTTAAAGGCGTCGTTTTACACATAAACCCCGTATTAGTCCTTGAGTTGCGCAGGCAGATCGTAAGATCCTAATGTATTCGGTCGCATCTGGAGATTATATTTTATAACCCAAGGTTTGGAGAATATTTTTACTATCCATTAGCTTGGCTGAATATTTTATTATTTTTTGTCTTCTACAACACTAGAATAGTTACTTAGGGAAATATTATTCAGTGGTATTATTCGAAAGTCACCGCGTCAGCAACGCAAAGGACAACTGTAGGAACATGTGTGGGTTTAAACCAGTAAAAGTCTGAGACTTCCTTTGAAAATCACACGAAATTTTCCCGTATTAGCATTAGTAATCTTCTGTATTAAAGTTGTCAAAAAATAAAAGGCCCGTTTTGACGATGTCAAAACGGGCGCAATATATTCCATTATATTATTTAACGCGCCAAAAAAATGTATGTGTTTTTTTAAAACACTTTATGTAAATAATTATTATTTTATTGTTTCTTTCAGTTTCGTTTCAAGTTACTTACATTCTAGGGTATTTCTCAAATGTCAAAACGGGCCTTTTATTTTATAACGAGTTTAGGTACGTATAGATCTTTTCGATTTGGATGACACATTGACGCTTTGGTTGGTTGGTTGATTTGGTTTTGGTTTGGTTGTGGTTTGGTTTGGTTTGGTTGTGGTTTGGTATGGTTGACGTTTGGTTTGGTTTGGCTTTGGTTTTGGTCGCCTTTAACGATAGTTCATTAAAGGGGTATAACCAAAGCGTCAATGTGTCAGATCTACTAAGATCTCACAACTTTTTAGATAATATAGCTATTATCTCGTACTAAAACTCTCAAGCCACACAAAGTTAAACTAGATAGATGGTTTGGAATAATGAAACAATATAATTACCAAGTTTTATTTAGGTTTTAGGTCAAGAGTGTACTTGAATAATAATAATAGTTTATTTCAAAATAAGCCAATACAAGGTTTAGAACAGTTTTGCCAGTTAATAGATGGTAAACACAGAAAAGGAATATTTATTAATTAAGGGGATGCAAGTCGACATACATTTTCACTGTTTTTCATACAACCGCTCTTACGCGATTATGACGTTATTACACATTTTTCATTCGATATTTTGGAAACACAGTATCTTGTGGATATTATTTAGGCTTGTATTGGAATCAATTTATAAATTTGTGTAAAACTAATCCAGTAAAGACTTCTGAAAATCTGCTATTTTGCATGAACTTTGACACTTCATAATTTACTCAAAAAAGTCAAAAAAATTATAACAACAGAAGCCTTGCAAATTTAATTAAGATTCTAAATAACGACATTTTTTTTCAAAAACTTTTAAGGGTTTGAAAAAAAAAAACAAGTATTTCCTAGAAAAAATTTTGTGAAATATTCGAGTAAATCATGGAATTACCGAATGTTAACAGAATTTTCAGGCGTTATCTCTCTTTTTTCAAAATTCATAGATTTCGATTCTTTTCAGTGTATCGAAATATACGTTTTTTGCGACATAAACGGCCGTATCTTTTTTATTCGTAAACATAGAAGTTTGATTTTTTTCTCAGCTTCAAGGGGCCGCAGACTTGAGTATATGGTTTTAATTTCAACTTGATACCACCACACGTTCTCGATATAAAGGGTCTTGATAGACAGACAAACAGACGGACAATAAAGTGATCCTATAAGGGTTATGTTTTTTCCTTTTGAGGTACGGAACCCTAAAAATTAAAAAGTGACAGTCTTGGCAAAGACAGGCATAGAAAACCCGTAGTACCTACGTGTAGTATATTTAGTATCTTTGCCAACGTTCTAGGCATAATAGATTTAGTTAGCTAACGAAATATTGTCAGGACAGAGAGCTTAACTAAGGCTGAGAAAGCTATACTGAACGCGGTCACACGGCTTATGGGATAGTAAAGTCACAATTTGTATAGATCTAGCTAGCACATGACTTGTGAGATGACCATAGACAAGAGATTTACATATGGTACGTTATTTCTTTTCTGCTGAATAATCTATAGATCGTATTTACTATTTACGCTTGAAATTAGGTTTTAGTAAAAGATGCCGCATAGTGCCATGGGATTGGTTCTGAAAAGGATATACTTATGAACCTGGAACGCAAAAGGCAACTGAAGGAACATAGGTGTGGTTTTAGTCAGTAAAAGTCTGACAAAACCTCTCGCTACACCCTAGAGTGGGAGAAGTCGCAAGATGATTTCCTCCTTACCTCAAAAAAAAAAAGTTTTAAATTGGATAATAATAATAAATATTTTATTTCTTAAAATTTGTGTGACAGAGTAGACAAAATAAGCTCCCGTCGCACTTTTTTGAGTACAAGGAGCTTTTATTTTTTTATTATTTCTTTTTCTGTCGACAATCGATCAGTAGTAGTTTTCCTTTAGTTCAGTCCATCCAAAGGTTGTCTGGTAGAAATTGCCCTGTGCAATAAGACCGCCTATTGTACACTTATTGATATAAATGTTTGTCCTGTTTTATGTTAAGGTGTGCAATAAAGTTATAATAATAATAATAATATAGTAATATAGCCTCTCTAGCCAAGTTAAGACGTCATCTCAACGCTCCGTCACGTGGTCAGAACAAAGGAATCGGAGGCGTTCGACGCAAGAGAATTGAAACGAAACGGTTGTAACTTGGCTAGGGGCGCCGATCGATTGTCGATAGAAAAAGAAAAACGTTCCAGATACACTAGGACTTGCCAGCGACTTAGTACGTATGAGAGTCGAGAATTATCCCAGGACAAAGAAACAACCGGGATAAAAGATCCTTAGAACCAAATTCAGGTTGTTGTTGTAGTTGTTCTGTGTATCAATTATTTTTAATCTTACTCTTGCAGTTCTATTTTACGACTGTTAATCTCACTAATATTAAAAAAGGCGAAAGTTTGTTACCCTTACACGCTTAAACGGCTGAGCGGATTTGGCACACGCTGATACAAGCTAGTATTCCTCTATAAGTTTAGTACCTACGCAAAACATAACATAAAATATCTATTTACCAACAACGTAGTTGTTGAGATTTAAAGTTTTCCTGCTTTTCTCTGTAGCTGTCTTAAGTTGGAGAGTCACGCGTGCCTTCAAGAGAAATGTGGAGGTTTTACTAGAAGAAAGACGAAACCGACCACTACTACAGAATTGTGTGGAATAAGAAGAATTAAACACAAGATCAACATCAAGGAAACAGCATGTAGGTATTGTCTTATTCGACGAATATGACGCTTGAAGATAGCAAGAATCTACAACCCATGTTTACAATTATTGTGACTTTAATGCACTTCAAGAATTTCTTACTCAAAACATTTTTCTACCAGTCTGGTTATGTCCGTGGTTCCTAGAATTTGAATTTGAAAACATTTCTGTGAATATGAATGTAGTAAGGCTTATTTTTGCCGGTTTAGCTTCGAGCCAAAAATTTTTGGAGTTATCAGTGGACTATGAAAGAAATAGTATACATATAGACATCCTCAGCCTCCGGTGCGCTAAAAACAACATAGTTAAATATTGCAACTATGAAGCAATCAGATTATTGATAATTTTACGGCCAGATTATTTCTAACTTTACGACCATTTATTGCAGCGATCTAAAGATGTTTACCATCGTACCTTCAAGCCAATATCTACAGCACAAACTCTCAGTTAACTACCTCGTTCAAGCTTCAACAAGCAAGTAAAGACATCGTGGTTTTACCGCTTAACTTCTAAAGCAAAACAGCTTTAAACTGTATACTCAACAAGCCGCGGCTACTTATCTTGGCGAAAACAGTTACTAACAACATACTTTTAAATAAATCGGTATGTTCCCCTCGTTAATTTACGGATAAAAGGCTAAAGCGGGGCTCATTCACGTTGATCAGAACCGCAAGCACTAATTTCATGCAAATTGCCCTTCAGTAAACGATTGAGCAGCGAATACCTATAGCAGGTTGTAGGTACAGCGGTTAGTTAAGTAGATAGTGATTTTACAAAGTAATGGTACAGTTTATAAGTACCCGCAAGTTAAGAGTTTTATTAAATGATTTATTTTTATGTTTCTATGAGATTTGTTTGTTTATAATCCTTACCCTGATTTTACGAGGGTTATTTGGTTTAGCTTTCAATCTATTCCAGTGTGTATTTAACCTTGATATCTGTGTTGGGTTTCAGTTCATGATTAAATTGTGTTGGACTTTATTTCGTTGAATTACATGTCAAAACTTGTAGTGTTTATCGAACGACAGCTCAGGAATTGTAGTAAATAAACACGCTTCAAGTGTAAAACAAAGTTAAATTGTTCCTGGTCTAAGGTAGGCGCCAGATATATAAAATGTATAATAGCGGAAAACGGGCCGCTAAGTCGTGTTAGTAATAGTTACACTATTTATAACTCAAGAACGGCTGAACCGATTTGGCTGAAAGTTGGTGGGGAGGTAGCTTAGAACCAGGAGACGGACATAGGATACTTTTTTTTTTGAGTAGGGTAGAGTAGGATATAGTAGTCAGTTGACGGGAGCGAAGCCGCGGGCAAAAGCTAGTTATTTTTAAATAAGGTAGTAGTTGATATGCCTTCTAAAAGAGCAGGAGATCTCTGTAACTGCTTATTATGTCATGATTCCAAGTGTCATGGCCGCATCGCGTCATTTCTTGCCTTTGCTTTTTGAAAGTTTAACCTCACCTTTGCCCATCTATGACTTCTAACATTTATAGGTCCTGAAAGGACTGTTCATCATATACCGCAAAATAACCTTGTTCATTCAATGCCAACACAATATCATCAAGACTTCTCATCGAGAACCTTCAATTATTTTCTAAGAACTCTTTTACGGTTACTGGGTAGTTACGATGCAGCCTTGCTTGTTAAGCTTCAGTTTTCCGATTTTTCCGCTTTCTAGTCCATCGTTTTAGTAACTTCATTGACAATAATTGCACCGGTCTTCTATGTCATACAGAGCTAAATGAAAAGCATTCCTGCATGAATAGATGGAACAAAGAGGATGAGGTATGCAGTGGTAGAATGGAATCCTATCCCATTGTTGTGGCGTAGGGACAGTAATGAAAATATGCGCATTTGTAAGGGACAACTAAAAATTGCAGAAGCTAGTGGTTAGTTTAACAGGACTGCCAGATTTGGCAATGTTTGGAGGCTATTATGCCGAGTACCAGCTTGATGCACTTGGATATGAGTAAGAGTAACAAATCTAGAGGATCATAGGCATGCATTCGTCGAGTCTTCTTCTTCTTAGCGTATCGATGGCAAAACTAGTTAAATTCCTTGCCTGGTCTAGTATTCGGCCACGGCAGTGCCGTCCGCTGATGCTGTCATTAGGTCCCTACGTGAACAGGTAACAGGGCACATGATGCAGGATCGAAAGTGGGATATGGTCTGCGGAGAGACGCCGCACAAACACTGAAGATCGGAACCGTCCGAGAACCCCCATATGTGGAGATTGTCTTTGATGCGCCCAACTTGAGTTTTTTTTTTTTTTAAATTATTGATAGGCTCGCGTTTGACCACTATCTCATCTGATGGTAAGCGATGATGTGGCCGTCGATGGAGCACGCTTGCCTAGAAGTAACCTATTCACTCTTGACTTAAAGACCCCTATTTATTTATTCGTCGAGTCAAAGCTTTAAAGTCTTAAGCATGACGAATTGCTAGCCTGGCGGTTTTCTATCGGTAGCATTTCGAGGAGTGGGAATTATATAACTTCATTCCGCCAAGCCCGTTCCATCCTCGGACCGATAGAGCATGGACACTCATACGTACAAAACATTTTGAAAACACATTCATTGTGCGTACACTTAAAGAAAAGTGGAAATCTCTTCTGGAGGCGGTGTTTTCTGATAGCTACACAACCTAGGGTGTCTTTAAGTCAAAATTGAAATGAGAAGTAACCTTCCAGGCAGGCGTGCTCAATTGTCGATCACATCATTTCTTACCATCAAGTGAGATATGATATGGGTCTAATAATAAAATTTTAAAAAGTGCAGGTCTGAATGATGGTGACGTTAAGTTATACATGTCATTATTGTCATCAAAGGTTTCTGAATTGTTTGGAATATAAATCTTTTAATCCTCACGGTACTTCATACTAACTAGCATGTCTTTATTATTGGCAATTAATTAACCAATTTTAATTAAATTTGGTATACCGTGAGTCCTTGAGGAGTAATCGCTCTTAAGAATGTGTCAAACCCTACTTAAACGTCAAAGCGTGGAACGCTTTTCAAACTAATGAAGATTTTGACAAATATCAACTAAACTTTAAATTCTTAATTAAGTAAGAAAACAGGAGATAGGTCATTGCTAGGGCTGTGGAAATGTTCAAAAGCGTTTTTCAATACACTTACTCGAAAACTGCTCTTATCCCACCGCTTTTAGGCACGCAATAGACTATTTTCCGCACTAGTGCAGAAAAGTGCGCGTGCTCTCACCCGCCACAGTGTTATTACATTGATCGTATCAGGCTGGGCGCGCGTCGACCCTCACGAGTCGCCGGTCAACCCCCGTTTATTCATTTCTGAAGTGTATTGAAAAAAGTCGTTTGATACAAGTGCAAATTTGTATCAAAATGTACTATACCTTGGCCCTAGAACGCCAAAGGGTAACTAAAGGACACAAGTGGGTTTTAGTCAGTAAAAGTCTGGCACGGTCTTGCGCTTCATCTAGTCCAGAAGAATCATTAGATGATTTTTCACCTCAAAAAATAGCATAATCAGCATTATCAGCATTTTAATGTTCCCACTGCTGGGACTCAGGCCTCCTCTCTAAGAGAAGGAATGGGCCGTAATCCACCACGCGGCCCGCGGGCCCAGTGCGGGTTAGTGAATGATGTC
Organism: Mythimna impura; assembly: GCA_905147345.3. Taxonomy (NCBI): domain Eukaryota; kingdom Metazoa; phylum Arthropoda; class Insecta; order Lepidoptera; family Noctuidae; genus Mythimna; species Mythimna impura. The sequence continues at coordinate 4,651,483 of LR990342.1, read as the reverse complement.
TTCGATTTTTTGGTTCTACGACATGCCGGTTTCCTCACGATGTTTTCCTTCACCGTTTTGAGAGCAGTGGTGATGAAATTAATTACACAAAGTAATGCGCCTGGCTGGGTTTGAACCCGCGACCTACAACTCGTAAGTCGAAGCCGTTACCAGGTTACCACCCGGCTACCACTGCTCTACCTCAAAAAATAGAAAGACCATATTTTATGTAAAAAAAAATAAAAAAAAATATAAGTATTAATATCAGCAATAAATTCTAAGTACCAACTTAGTACAATATCTAGCCGCAAGCAGACATAATAAGTACTAATTGTTTAGTAATAACGAGTACAGCCTAGTCTTAATCGTTGAGAGAATTAGTTACATAATTACGATGCTGTAATAGTTTGTAATTAACAACGTAAATGCTTCAATTTATTTAACTGTTTGCTTGAAGCAAAACGTGTTACTAAATGGAGTAAATACATGCATCAGTATAATAAATTGTCTCTAATCAAATTTTATAGGTGTTTTTTCTTCACAAAAAACCTGAATAGGATATGCAGGAGTAAGTAGTATATTTAAGAGCTGATAAAATAAATAGGTTATCGTGACCAGAGGCTGACTTGTTCTTTACCCAAAGAATTTCCATCGCAATTCAACGAGACAATTGCCAGTCTTCTGGCAATTGTCTCGTTGAATTGCGATGGAAATTCTGACATTCTGACAAGGCACGTTACTGGCGTGCCGAGATGACAGCGATGTGGAGGAGTACTTCGATGCCTATGTGCAGTTAACGGGTAGTTAATGAAAATTTATGTTTTGTTAGGCACATCAACATTTTTCCAGTTTAAGTCAACAATTTCATTTCATCGTCATTCTTCTCGTCTTTATCTCAGTAAAATTTATTTGGGAAAAATGTGTTCTTCTTCCATATATTAATGCGTTAATAGTCGTCTCAACAGTTTCCTTAAGCTTAGGTCTTCTAAAGTTTTTCACTGATTTACAAATTCGCATCTCTTAGAAGTCCGTCATTAATTATATTTAATAAAAGCATCTAAGACAATATATGTCTCCAACTGGACAGGACCCTTTCCAAGCATCGCAACTCGAAATACTAAACAAAATAAACAGCTAATTCACAAACAATAAAACAAAACTCGTGATCAGTAAAACAAAGCGTTATTAATGTTACGACCACTTCTGACCATTACGTCGGTCTTTTCGCGCCATTCTGCGCACTGAGCAAAATGGACGCCGGGTCAAATTGTCTCCAAATGATTCTCATTTACCTGGCTGAGGTCAGGTTAATGTTTAATGAAGGCACGCCACAGGTAGCTGAAATAAAATCTATAGTATGGTGGAATAAATAATGCTACCTTTTTGATTGAGATTTAATACGGTTGATATTACTTTACTCGTTATAGTAAGTAGTGATATTAGCGGTCGCTTTATAAGCTCGTGTTCACTCGTAGATATGTAATCGTTAGCATGTTCATCAAGGATGTTTTACCTTACCTTCCTATTGTACAAGTTTCGCAATATATCGCTATTAAATAAGTTACTGTAGATGTAAATATTTACAGGGACTCTGAAAGATGATGGATACAGAAAATAGATTGATATCCGCAAGCAAACATCCAAAATTCCAAAGGTCCTCACAAAACTTGAAATATAGATCTCTCTCGGATGTTGCTGAATTGAGATTGATGAACATTTCCCTAACGCAAAGGCTATAAACATCTCGGAAAACTAACAAAATACTTACATAAAACAATAAATCCGATCCACTAAAATTATTAATAATTTGTAAGTGTTTGTGTGTACATAAATAAATAAATAATAAAATAAATAAATTATTTTACTCTATAAACGAACGAGAAAAACCCTAGCGAATGTCAGGTTACAAATTCCAATAAATTAGCTACGTTCAGTTCAGTAAATGCGGGTAATAACTCCAGTAAGATCCGTTCCAACCAAATGACTTTCTTTTTGCTACCGTTACGAGCTTGCTACATCAAATATTTGCTTTGACTTTAGGTTGTGTGCAGACTGTATCAAAAGTTTGTTTAAAGGTTGAGCTGTGTATCTGTTAGCACCGTTGTCGATCGCCTCGTCGATTCCGCCGCGTGCGATCGCATTCCCGCTCTAGTAAATGACTGATCTAAACGACAGAAAAGGATGGAAGCTTAGGAAAATGCGATTAGGTGCTTACAGATGTAGCACTACACTTAGGTACATTGTCAGTTCTACGTCTATTCAAAACCATATTCCTGCTACGATCCCAAAATATGGACCACTCCTAGACACGAATAGTTGTTTTGTGTATTTATACTGTTTGCATACATCCGTTTTCAGTCACTCAATCTGGCGTAGATTCGTCGGTTCAGAAGATAAGTTTTTTCGTTCATGGACGCCTTCAATCAGACAGTCTATCAATTAACGAAAACAATAATGGTAGGCACACTGGAAACAAAACGGTATCAGACAAGTTTGATAAAGACAAAACCATTATGTATACGGAACGTTTGAAAGAGTTACCGTGGCCCTCGAAAGTGCAATCAAAGGATTTTAGTCAGTAAAAGCCTGACACACCCTCTAGCTCCACACTAGAGAAGGAGAAGTCATTTGTTGATTTCCCACCACAAAAAAAGTGATAGAAGTTAAGGATGTATCTGCAGAAACATTTCCATAAAACTCGTTGTCGCATCGCACTGTCTGCAAACTGTTAGTCGAGCGCACACTGTCTTATTTAGCTCAGGATTAAGAGATTTTTTCCCGAAGAAGGAGTGAACAATCGGTACTTAAAGCCTTTATAATAGGGCTTACTTCGTTCGAGTATCGACAGGTTCGATAAGGATTAATGAACTCTCTAAGCTGGCTTTCGGCGTTGATACGTTAGCGTAAAAATGCAATTTGTATGCAGTCAAAATAATACCGTTTAAATTTTAATTCTGAAGACTAGAATATACTAAGTAATTATAATCATAATGGAACCCAATAAGTGCCTCTTTTAGCCCGCAGCTCATCTGACATTATGGCAGCTGCTATTCGGGTAACATCTGTGATTTTGGTTTTGGCGCGCAGTATTGTGTTCCTTACACGGTTCGAAATTCAAACCCCCTCAAGTAACATCGCGGCAGATCAAGACGAAGGTGTAGAACTTGACTCATATCGAAGGGATTAGCCCGCAATGATAGAAGACAGACGTATATAGAAAAGGGAGACGGATACCTTCACCCAGCAGTGAGACATAATGGGTTAATTAGGTTATTATCATACAGGCATTTGTAGTTTTATCATCCATAGCCCGAGTTCGGAGAGCCACTCTGGGCTCAGGCCTCTCTTCTGGTGCTATCCCCCGTTCTGAGAACGCCACAATAATGGCGCTCTTTGAGAAATGGCTGGAGAGACGCCACGCCATCCTCACCTTCCGCATGACACAGGTGGTAAGTTCGGGAGGTTCTTGTTCCGGATTTAGACAGAAGAAACACCTAGGTGTCACCATTGTGCGGACCGCCCGGAGGACACGGTGGAGCATACGGTGGAGGTGTGATATCCCACCTCTAAAAAAATCCCTCTGCTCCACTTTCCCTTTCCGCATTTGACTGGCCTGTTGGTCTAGTGGTTAGTGACCCTGACTGCTAAGCCGGAGGGGTTCGATTCCCACCCAGGACAATTGTTTGTGTAATGAGCACGATCATTTGTCCTGTGTCTGGGTGTAATTTATCTATATGTATGTATATAGAAATATATAGGTACGTATGTTTATCAGTTGTCTAGTACTCATAGCACAAGCTTTGCTTAGTTTGGGACTAGATGGCGTTGTGTATTAGTTGTGGATTTTACATTTTTGACAATAACTTATCCCATAACTAAAACCATTTCTTGCTTGTAAGACAAGTAATACAATCACGGCGAAACATGGCAGCATGTCCAGGAAATCTAATATTCCTCTCATCTCAGTTTATGTTACGGTAGAGATAATGGCGTTACATAAACTGCCATAATGGTGAGCGCAGCGGGTGGGCGAGCCTATGCCACGACGATACAGTGACATGCGGATGGACATAGCAGCTGGCTTTTGGAGGTTTTATTTTCCGGGTTCAGCAGATATATGACGTGAAGGATAAAAGGAATGTTGGTTGAATGAAGACGATTGGTAATACGGAAAAGTAATAATTATGTTGACTAGCTGTTACCCGCGATTTTATTCGTGTGGAGTTTAAGAACCTTACTCTCTTTTTTTTTGGGCAAATCATTTGCTTTTATAGCATAACACATCTAAGATATCTGTGAAACGTCCCGCCAAAATCGGTTTATCCATTTCGAAGATGTATCGTCCACCAAGTGTTAAGTCCCGTTTTTGCGGGAAAATAAAAAGCTTAAGTTACTCATTATAACATTAGCCCACTGAACGTCCCTTCAAAATCGGTCCAGCCGTTTCGGAGATTAGCCGGAACAAGCAGACAGACTAAATTTTTTTTGTTATAGCTATCGAATATATTCCATACATTATGCTATATAAAAATATGTTTAAAAAAATATATTTTGATATTACAAACAGACATTTAAATTTTATTAATACCTTTACATTATATGTAAGATCTCTTCGTTTTTGAAGGGCGATGCTTGTGAAAGAAAATCATTTGCTTTTCTAATCCCCAGATAAAACGTCCACTTATCTCACCAATATTCGAACATAAATCCGAAAAAAAAAGTATTGCGGTAATACAAATAAAATAAACGTCAATTTATTGCAGCACTTCATAATTTATTGCCAATTATTGTATCGATACATAACTGTATTATTATTTGTCAATTTTGTAACGATTTACAATGACCCACTTTCGATATTTATTTTCGGTCCACGATAAATCGAGTCAATACGACCAATTTAAGAGTTTGTTTAAAACCTCGAGCCTTATACGTGACACACTTGTGCTTTGACAGATTACATTTACATGAATCCAGGCAGCTTAATACATAATCTGACACAGTACATGCGAATGCAATTTATCCCAATATATAAATGTAAAAAACAAATTCCCTTGCAACGTAATTGAGTGGATGGAAAATACTAACATAATATGCAGGCTGAGAGAAAGATTCATATTACGACACAATAAAAAACACGAGATCAGCCCCCCTAGCCAAGTTAAAACCGTTTCGTTTCGATTCTCTTTTCGTTAATCGCCTCGAGTCAGCCACGCCTCCTATTCCTTTGTTCCGACCACGTGACTGAGCGTTGAGATGACGTCAGAACAAAGGAATCGGAGGCGTGGCCGACGAACGAAACGGTTGTAACTTGGCTAGGGGGGCTGTAGAATAAGTGCCTCTTCTAAAAACCATTTTACGGTAGTAGGAGACTTTCCGGAGGACACGGTGGAGCATATGGTAGACTGCACAGCTTGGGCAAAGCTCCGACGCGTCCTCATGGTGGCGATTGGCCGAGAAAAACGCCGCCACGAGAAGCTAAAAGCGGCCACAAAGAAAGCTGAAGCCACTTGTAGCCGGTGGCTGCTACGTTTTTTAACCCTTACGCGCATTATCATAATGGACTCTGACAAAGAAGGTTTAAATGCACGAGTGGCATGTGACGGCGTTTTGTATGGGCGTTTAGTGGCCAGTGCGCGAGCAGCAGCGGCGATTTGTAGCGTGTGGCGGTCACCGGTGTCAACTGTGTGCGGAGAATCCATATAAAATGTGAATTATAGGAAATATGCTGGTAACGGCGTTTTGTGGTTGGATGGCTCGTAAGCGGCGACCCTAAAGCAACCGAAGGGAGACGACATCCTCACGTCGGGAGTCATAGGGCGATTCCCGCCACCGGAGGCGCGGATGTGAGAGAGATGCAAGCAATGGGTACCTCGCTCGTTTGGCCGTCAGATGAGGACCAAGTCTGAGTCGATGGCTCATTGTTCCACGCGCATGTCAAAGAGATATAAGTAAATGGTAGTGCTGCGGGAATGTCCGAAAGAGTTTCTGTGGCCATGGGACGCAAAGGGCAACTGAAGGAACATAGGTGGGTTTTGGCCAGTAAACGTAACACTCCCTCTAGCGCCACCCAATGCAGGAGGGCTTTCCGAAAAAAAAAAAAGACTTCGGTAACCTGCTGAAAACACAGGACTGGACGTTTAGCGGACACATTTTGCGGCTGAAATGGTGATGATGTTGCGAAGATCATCCATTAAAAAATCCTCTGAACTGCAGGTACACGAGGCTCAAGCTAGAAGTACTTTTAAAATCTTCCGGAGTACATAAAATAAACCCCAGTGCGCTACCACAACTTTATTGCGAAATAGTTATGAAATCTAATCGCGCCGTGACTAAAGCCTACCAGAAACTCCTGACTTTCAACCAGGAAGTTTGAAATCAATTTATAGTTTCATCTTCCCTTTATGCAACTAATTATGGTTACGACAAATTTGCTAACTGTATCACAGAATCCCGAGAGCTCTTACGTAATTTGCTTAGCTTGTCGTTACTATGTGCAGCTCTGTTAGTAGTTGGAAATTAATTGGACTTGTTCTATCTAACAAAGGTCTTAGATATTATATCATACAGTAAAAATCTGACACGCTCTCCTGCTCCACCCAGTGCGCAAGAAGTCATTGGATGATATACCTTAAAAAAAAAAACGGTCACATTTAAGTAATTTGTTTAATTTATTTCAATTCTACTTCTCGTTCTGAAAACGTTGAAGGTCGAAACAAGTGACATCCACCAACCGCACCTAGAGTCCTAGCAGTTTGAACATTATAAAAAGTTGATTATCTATGCATTGCATTCCAAAGCATTAGATCTTATAAACCACGTTATTATCTTAGGAAAGAGGTCAAAGATTCTTTAGACGACACCTTTGTTCCAAAGAAGCAGTTAAATCCAACTAAAACTCAACAAATGGTATTATAAGTACCCACAATTGTAAGTCATAGAGGCTGTTGTCAAATATGGATTAAAATTATTCAGGGTTATTGTTTCTTTAATCGTCTGTGACAATAGTGACCTTTGCAGCTGGGACAATGAACCTCTTTTAACACTCGCTATATTTATATTATTTAAGAGCTCTCGGCTTCGTTGCGTTGATGTCGTAAAACTTAAAATTATGCTCGCAGTGTTAAAGATATGCTGCGAGAACGTTTGTAAGTTACCGTAGACCTGGAACGCAAAAGGGCAACTGAAGGACACAGATGGGATTTGGTTAGTAAAATTCTGACATGCTTTCGTGCTCTGCTCATGCTTTTCTGTCTGAGAGCAGTGGTGGCCGAGTTGTAATGGCTCCGACTTACGAGTTAGGTCACGGGTTCAAACCTAACCCAGCGCATTACTTTGTGTAATTTATTTCAACACCACTGCTCTCAAAACGGTGAAGAAAAATATCGTGAGAAAACTGGCATGTCCTAGAACCAAAAATTCGAAGACATGTGACATCCACCAACCCGCACTGGGCCCGCGTGGTGGATTACGGCCTATTCCTCAGAGATCTGAGTCCCAGCAGTGGGAACATTATAAGGCCGACTATGCTATGCTTTCCTGTTCCACCCTAAAGCGAGAGAAGTTTTAGTTAAGTTTAAGTTATTTTCTTCTTGAGTCTAGAAAACTGACGAAAATAAATTTAAGTGGTTGGTTCTACAGAACGTTAAAATGATACGTATTATAAAAAATATCTTTGTGAATTTTAAGGTAGGGAGAGTATTATCTTAAGTAATATCAAGATCCTAAGGATTATGTCTCATCCTAACATCAGACATTATCGTCTATCTCATTTCAAGTCTGAAAACTTTTTCTCTTTATTTTAGATAGTAATTACTTACGTACGTAATATGTTTTAAAATTGATAGTTTTAGTGCCGAATTTATTTTATCAATCAGTAACTTCATTAGCATTATGAACAGAATTTTAAATTCGACTTGATACGATTCTTAGTTCTTTATACTTCTTTTTTTTCTCTCACCTGATGGTAAGCGATGATGTGGCCGACAATGGAGCACGCTTGCCTAGAAGTAACCTATTCACTCTTGACTTAAAGACCCCTAGGTTGTAGCTATCAGGAAACACAGACTCCGGCAGGGAATTCCACTCCTTAGCTGCAGCACTTCAAACATAGTATCGAGCTTTATCAGAAAGAACATTGTAAACGACAGTTTGCATTTTAGCAGGAAGTGGTAGGTATTTTCTTTCCTAATTTAAATGTATTTATGACAATATGTCAACCCGACGTACGGCGAGTATCCACCCTTACATTGTTAACACCTCTACGGTCCAGACTAAGCGTTTCGCCTCGTCGTTTATACCGCGTACATCGAAGGACTGGAACAATTTGCCTGCTGCGGTCTTCCCGTCCGATTATAATTTAGATGTCTTCAAGGCTAGAGTAACATTGCTTTTAATAAACTAGTACGCTTCACCATCAACGGTTGCATCAGTGCTTACCATCAGGTGAGATCGCAGGCAATCATTAGTTTATATATCATTAAAAAAAAGATCTTCTTGGAAAGGCTAGACATATAAGGTACAAATTCAGTGATAAGGACAGCTATTGATTTGTACAAAAGCGAGCTTAACTGAAAGTTATCTCCAAGCGAGCCTTTGAGTGACGGAGAGAGATCACAGTAGAGGATAATATCCGTACATTTCTACAACCAAACTGATTGTGTACTGTTCCGATTGACAAAGCTATCTTCATTTCTTCTTCAATGAAGCGAAACTTCGGATCGGACGGAACGTAATCAACCATCCGTTATTGTCAGTGTATATTTCCTTAGGTCATAGTCGGTAAACAAACAATATCAATCTACCTAACTAACCGTTTACAACTACATTTATGTTGGTATCAGGACCGGTTCTACATGGAGTAACTGCCTATCTCACTTTTTATCTGAACTTCACATACCCTTTGGCACGACTGGTTTTTTTTTCCCAAGACATCCCTCGCTCATGGGCGGAGCGCGAGATAGTGTCAGACTTTTACTGACAAGTCTTCCTTTCAGAATCAGACTCTTGGCCCCAGTAGACTTCGACCCTGCTGGGCCCCTACAGGTGCTACATCTCCTTGAGGCGCGAACACTATGCAAAGTCGACGGCTTGGGCTCGGTCCGGAAGGTTACCGGACGGTCGGACGGCGAGCTACCCATTGCGCCGTCCGCAAGCTCGCGCCTACGGTGGCCGGAAATCGGGATCGGAATCACGGCGACGGTTGGGGCGTGAGGACCGTTGCCTCGCGCGATCGGCCGCCTCCTTTGCTAGCATTACTGCTTCGCAGAAGGAGGCGACCGCCTGCCACTCCTCCTCGCTCCGGACCATAGCCTGTACCGCAAGACTGGTGTCAGATTTCCCTGCTTCTGACTATCCAAAACGACTGTCATAGATCTACAAATGATAGCCAGGACCAACGGCTCAACGTGCTTTACGAAGCAAGAAGGGAGCTCGGTATGAATCATAAAGATCAGAAAAATCGAATGCATAGTTCATGTCTATATTCTTGTCTGATTATTTTGTAGCGATGTTCAGATGCTTTTCTAAATAGATGCATGTTCTTTTTAACAAATAAAGCAGTCTCATATCGAAATTTAAATTCTTACTAGCTTATAAAAAAAAACTGTGTCCTATGAATTTGACAAATATAACCGTTCTATTACTTCATTTTTAGGGTTCCGTACCTCAAAAGGAAAAACGGAACCCTTACAGGATCACTTTGTTGTCCGTCCGTCTGTCTGTCTGTCTGTCTGTCAAGACACTTTATCTCGGGAACGCGTGGAGGTATCGAGTTGAAATTAAAACCATATACTCGAGTCTCTTGAAGCTGTTAAAAAAATACACTTCTAAGTTAGCGAAAAAAAAAGTTATAGCACTGTAAATTTGTTGTTACGTCACAACAAAAAAAAAAAAATTTTGCGATTCGGAAAAATCTTCGATACTCCATTCGGCAATTGAACTGTTTTCATAAGTAAGATTGTACGGAACCCTCAGTGCGCGAGTCCGACTCGCATTTTCCCGGTTTTTTTTTTTAATTAAGACAGCTGGAAAGAACCATAAATGTTTATTTCTCTTTCACAAACTTGCCTTACAAACTAACATAACATAAGACACAATTTAATTATTTGTGGGAAACTGTTATCTACACTAGAAAATCCTATCACATAGATTACCAGGCCCCGCCAGACGGATTTAGACTATCCTCAATCAAAAGCGTATAAAACACATCGATCAAATCAGGCTTTAACACGAGAAGGACCACACACGTTGATTAACTGTGCCATGTATTAAAGTTACCAATAGACAATAGGCTAGGTTGAAATCCCTCCATTCAGTCTCATTGTGCCTTGACATAAGTGTTAAATTAGCCCCTTTAGTAAGATTGGCCAATGCCAATCTGCCATCTATTCACGGTACTTGATTATGTGACCCTTTGTACGATTCTAGTACCTGATGATCGGTAGATGATGGTTTAGGAATGTCAGTAGTAATGACATGTATTGGAGGCCTATTGTAAAGTAGATGAGGAGGTTAGAGCACTGTAATTAATTTTGTGATTAGCTTTCTGTATTTCTGGGTTTGGAAACGGAATGGTTATGTCTTTTTCTTGTATCTGACTGCACGACCATAATTACGGAGTTGTATTTTTTAGAGTTCTGTACCTCAAAAGGAAAAAAGGAACCCACCCTTATTAGAGGATCACTTCTTGGTTGTTTGTTTTTCAAGAACATTGTTCATTTTTCAACTCGAAAGAGTATCAAAATCTATACAGTTCTTAGTAGCAAGGTCTCACAGTAGAAATAAAGGAAAAATTCCGAAAAATCAAATTTTACCAATTATTTGTTTTTTACTGTTACAAACTTACATAATTCCAGTTGGAAAATTTATCAAGATCGATGTATTTAAGGGAGAATATTTATTTTCAACTTCAATTGAGTTTTTCATCCAATCCTACTTATCTTTTCATCACAAAATTACGATGGTTCGAAACAGGGGCGCCGACTCCGTGGGTGCTCGGGGGCTCGAGCACCCATGAGAAATAAACAGTGGGTGCCGAGCACCCCTGAGAATAGCCATCAAGAAACAGATCAGTAATCGCCTTTTAGGTTACGTATAAATTATAATATTTCTTGGTACTAAAAACTAGTTCCATTTTTATACATAGGTATAATGGTTTCATTTTATATTTTTATCAAACCAAATTAAGTAATTCATTACGCAGTATGTAAGTAGGACATTTATTTATTTGTCGGTCGTTCAGTGTGCATTTCTCTTCTCACACTTCGCCACTTTTTCGAGTCCATCAAATGAGCATGAGCACCCATGAGGTTTTCTAAAAGCCTGCGCCCCTGGTTCGAAAGCCATCGTATGAGATTTCGACCCGCACTTGGAATTTTTTATTTGATTGATTCTAATCATTGCATCATAATTTAGACGGGATTACCAAATTCGCAATGCATTTAATTAACACACTAACGATAAAAAAATCGGATCTAAATATTAATACTAGATTTTATAATTAGAAATCAATTTGATTTGCATCTCCGGGCATTGTCCTCATTCAGAACAAGTTACCATGTTTGTCTTACATCAAAATCTAGGTATGATTAGCATACCGTTCACAAAATTAAGTCATAAAAAGAGTGTCTGTTTTTGAACTTAATTTTATTTACATTTTTCGCAAAATATTCAACAACAATCTCTAAAGCTAAGAACTACATTAGACCGACGCACACGTGTAACACGCCTGATTTGTACGTAGAACGACGTCGCGTGGCGTGGATCTAGTGTAGCTCTACAAGTCTAGTTTCCATATAAAATGTATGGAGACCGACGCGCCCAGATCGGCGTGTGTGGCACACGTGTGCGCAGTGTAGTTCTACCTTTAACCGACTGCGGACCCAGGTTAGCCTCGATCCATCTCTAATACAGTGCTGAGTGCCAGTGGAGCCACTGCACAGGACATGCGTCACCTTCTATGCTGTCCATCCTGCACTTTTCAGGATCTATACGAGGCCAATAACAGAGCCGTACATTGGCCAGAAAAAATTACATAGTAAAAGTGCATCGACACGAAAAGAAGAAGAAGAAGCAAAACATTGAAAGGTTAATAAAGTATTTCAAATTTTTTCAAGACCAAAAGTCAACCGTTCAACCATATCACACCCGAGCAATTTCTGATGTAACCATTTGCCTAGTCTTATAAACTAAGATCTTTGTAAATTGCAAATGGAGTCTTTACTTTCATCATTGTTGAAGAAACAGCCATCTTACTTGTAAATGAAGTTGGCAAAGAGCATTAAGCACGGTATTCTTGCAGAAACTATACAAAACCGGAATCGCATACATTCAAAAACTCGTCGTGTAGCAAATAAAAGTGAGATAAATTATGTCTGATTTATGTTACACGTTTCCGAGGCAAGAGTTTAAGTTTGATTTTTGGGGTTCAATACGGTGCTTGGAAAAACGAATCAACGTATTTTGGGCGGTTAGCACTTTAAGGTTCCATTTTAGATATTAAGGATGTCAGTAAATGGAAAACGGTCTATGTACTTCACGGCAAATATTATCTGGCGCCTACCTTAGCACCTTCTAGTTCCCACTGCTGAGACTCAGACCTCTTGTGATTCAACTTATGCCTTAGGAAAAAAAACCAGCCAAGTGCGAGTCGGACTCGCGCACGTAGTGTTCCGTATCGTCCGTAGCAAAAAACGGCAAAAAAATCACGTTCGTTGTATTTGGTTTTTAGTATTTGTTGTTATAGCGGCAACAGAAATACATCATCTGTGAAAATTTTAACTGTCTAGCTATCACGGTTCTTGAGATAGACAAGCAGACAGACGGACAACGGAGTGATAGCAATAGGGTCCCGTTTTGACCCTTTGTACTACTACGGAACTGTATAAAACTGGAATTTTTTTAAAGGATTGACTTTTTCTAACATTCTTTTATTGATATACTAGCTTAGCCAGCGGCTTCGCCCGCGTAAAAGTAGGTTTCTCCATACAAACTTCCAACCCCCGTTTTACCCCCTTAGAGGTGGAGTTTCGTAAAATCCGTTCTTAGTGGATGTCTACACCCTATAAGGAACCTACCTCCCAAATTTTAAATTTGTGGGTGTTATAGTTTCTGAGATTTCGTGATTGATCAGTGAGTGGTATTTCGCTTTTATACATATAGATGAGAAAAATAGCAAATTATCACATTTTTTCTTAGCGTTGCAAAGTGGGTCTAGTTTTTACTGTTAGGTCATTGTCACCTCTCTCTGTTACAGTTCCGACACTTAAGTAATACTTCGTCAAGCATTGTGTGTGTTACGTAATCAAGGAAGTGTAAAAATCAATATAATTTGTAAAACTAAAATACGTAACATATGTGTTTTCTTAGTTTCTGTGATGTAAATGTGGTCTAATATATTTATTTTTGATGTAGCCCGGCAAAGGCCTCCCCCATATCTTTCCAGCCTATTTATAATAAATGTATTAATTGAGGCATCAACATGGCATTTGGCATTTTTGCTGAACTGGACCTATTTGGTGCAGGGCGAGACACACAATGTTAGTTATTTTATTTTCTTATTTTTTTTTTAATCTTAAATGTTTACATATTGTTTCTGCATTGTGTGTATCTGTGTACGTGGGCCAAATAAATATTTTTCTTTCTTTTCTTTCTTTCATCAAAGTTTTTCGAGATTTTTCCGAGTGAAGTGCAGTGACTGTTTTAATTATTCGCAAATTGATTCCTGGTTGATATTGCGATGTTAAATTGGTGTAGTTTTGTATCTCAACAATATGCGGACCTTTTGTTTTTAGGTGGGAAAATCATCTAATGATAAATCCCGCTCTTGGGCGGAGCGGTAGATAGTATCAGACTTTTACTGACTAAAAAGTCCTGTTCCTTCGTTGCCTTCGTTCCAGGGCCCCGGGTTTCGCTTTCACAGTACCCGTGGCCCCAGTAGGCTTCGACCCTGCTGGGCCCCTACGATTTGCTGACATCTCCCTGAGGCGCGCGCGGAGCAATACGCGCCGTCGACGACTTGGGCTCGGTCGGGACGGTTACCGGACGGTCGGACGGCGAGCTACCCATTGCTCGCTGTCCGCAACCTCGCGCCTTCGGTGGCCGGTAATCGGGATCGGAATCCCGGCGGCTGGGGCGAGAGGACCGTTGCCTCGCACGGTCGGCCTCCTCCTTTGCTAGCATTACTGCTTCGCAGAAGGAGGCGACCGCCTGCCACGAGCTGAGAATTTTACTGTAGTATTGACTACCTACTTTGACATATGGCTCCGAAACGTGGTCGCTTACAATGGGCCTCATCAGAAGGCTTAAACTCACTCAATGGGCAATGGAAAGGGCTATGCTCGGAGTTTCCTTGCGTGATCGCGTCAGAAATTAAGATATCCGCAGGAGAACCAAGGTTACAGACATAGCCCGAAGAATCGCCAAAACTTAAATGGCAGTGGGCAGGGCACATTGCTCGCAGAACAGATGGTCGATGGGGACGAAAAGTTCTGGAATGGCGACCACGTACCGGAAGACGCAGCGTTGGAAGGCCTCCCAAGGAACAAGGAACAAGGTGGACCGATGACCTGGTGAGGGTCGCGGGAATCCGATGGATGCGAGACGCACAGGACCGGTCACTGTGGCGGCATTTGGGGGAGGCCTATGTCCAACAGTGGACGTCTTTTGGCTGAAATGATGAAGGGAAGGCTGACTCGATAAAGCTGCCAAATTTTGCAAAATCATTAGAATATGTTACATCCGCATTCTAATAGAACTTAAAAGTGACTGAAAACTAAATACTTTGTAAAATTGAATCTGGCTACATGCACAAACCGTGCGAAGCTTGAATGATTTCAGCATTACTGGGCCTGACTTCCAAGGGCGTGCCGATTCCAATCGTTGATACTATTATCTCCCGGGCAATAATTATTCAGGAACTGTTTATGACATGTAATTAACCTATATATTAATACCGGGAATATACACAACCCACTGTATGGTATTGCCTACCGAGCTTTGCCATAAACTGCCTTAAAAAAATACCGAACAAGCTTTTATCGCTGTTTCGCTCTCGTATCGACTGGATACGAGAGGGTACGTGCATACTTTGTGATATTCGTACATATTATATATCTATACAGCAGCCTATGGCACACAGCGGTGCAGCTCTCTATCTATAAACCTAATTGAAAATTTCGATTGTATCGTTAATGTCTTCCCGATATTACCTCCAACATAATAACATTTAACACAATCAGACCTATAATATTGTTAGTCATATAAATGACAACACACACCAGGAGAACCAAGATTACAGATATAGCCCAAAGAATCGCTCAACTTAAATGGCAGTGGGCACTGCACATTGCTCGCAGAACAGATGGTCAATGGGGCCGAAAGGTTCTGGAGTGACGACCGAGCGTTGGAAAGCCTTCCAAAAGGTGGCCAGACGACCTGGTGAGGGTTACAGGAATCCCGGTCATTGTGTTGACACTAGTAGGAGGCTTATGTCCATGTCCACCACTACCGAGAATCAAGTCTCCACTCTAGGAAAAGGAACGGACCATGGTCTACCACACGCGGACTCAGTGTGGGTTGTTGGATGTCCCATGGCTTCGGATTGTCGGTTCTAGGAAATGCCGGTTTTCTCACGATGTTTTCTTTCACCGGTCATTTTATCTCTACAATATTATTTCGATTTAGGATCATAGACCCAACGATTTTAAAAGGCCACTGAGCCAATTAGCATAGTGCTAAGATCCTATCGTTATCTCGACAGGCGATAGGTAATATCGATCAGTCAACTACTCCACGTACCAACACACGTGATGCCGATATAACGGACCGCCAGGTGACAGTTCAATAATCCTGTTCTTCGCTCCGTAAATTGATACCAAGAAGGCAACGCTTGCTTTTAAAATAGTGTTCGAAATTATGTACATTGCTGGCACAAAATACTATGAGAATTTTAAACAGAATGGTTTTTCGTGTGAAGTTCAGTAGCTGAGAGCCGGTTGCAGTTACAGAGTATTTTGTGGGTACTGGCCCGGGTCTATGTAGACTTCGCGACTTAAAAAGGCTACGAAGACCCAGAAAAGAATAGAGAATACCATCAACGAAAGAAATCAGAAGAATTGCAGTAAGTTTAATTGAAAATGTTAGGATTACTTTTCATAACAATTGCTCATTCTAACTTGAAACTCACAAGCAGGGACGTTGAGTTCCTAAGTTCATAACTAGTTTGTATAATAAGCTAGACAAGTTCTAGAGTTTATAACAGATGCACGTTATGTTTGAGTTTACGGTTTCTTGTGTTCCTGGAAATAATACAGTCAAGCGCTCATTGGTGGTAACTCCTGCATTATGATAATCGTTCTTGTTGTTACGACAAAAATGTGATGCCTCTTCTTCTCCTCTCGAATCGATGGTAAACTCGTTAAACTGATTGGGCTCAGTAGGTGACTACGTTAATAGCAGCATCGGTGGCACTCATCAAATCCTCCAAAGTGCAGGTGTATGGTCATGGGCACTTGGGGCACTCTAACGTGTGGCTCATATTTTGAACAGGAGCACCGCACTCACATTGAGTATCCGACGGGTCTATAAAACCCCATTTCGCCAAGTTATGTTTTGCAGCGGCCTACCTGCTTTCCATATACACCACTGTTATTCTCGTCCAGGGGAGACGTTCTTGGGATTTAAAGTACGCGTTGCCGCTATTTAAAATTAAAGTAAACAAGGTGGACAATGACCTGGGGCCCAAGTCTCCTATTTTTATAAATTCGTCATTCCAACACGATCCCATTGTCATTATGCTAAAAGTTCGTAATCTGCTAATTCATAATGATCGATCATTGATCGGTCAATGGTCTCGTAATAGAGTTGTCGTAGAATGACATTATCGAGCTCTCTCATAACAAATTAAAAGCAATGACTGCACACTGATCATAGGAACTGTCAAAATTTTAGCAGATAACCGCATACGTCAGACATTCATTTATCAATATGTAGGAGATTACCATTCTATGCCACTTCTTTCAATGGAGTGTCAGTGGTTGACCATTGGAAAGTCATAATGACGCCATTATATTAGTAGATTACCAAACTTTTCAAAATCAACAATTTTCATAATTCATCAATGATAGAACATTTTTGACACTATTGTAATAGCAGACTTGAGGCCCTGGTGGGGGCCGCGGGAATCCGATGGATGCGAGACCCACAGCAGCCCGGTCGATGTGGTGACACTTGGGATAACTTGGGAAGTTAGGACAGATGTCTTTTGGCTGAAAAGATGATGATGATGATGATGATATTTAATTTGACGGAGTTTGATGCCTCACGAATAGATTTTTTCGTACACTATGGAGTTTGCAGCTTGTGGCTAGGATAGTTCAACTAGATGTTATCAAAACCTGCCTAGTTATTTGATGATCATAATCTGTATCAATTGGCAAATGCCAATACAGAATAATCTCATAAGATCATCAGTCAAATGGTTAACTCAGGAGGAATTATGTCGTATCAATGTTATGTAGTATGTACCTACAACACACAGGCTTACGCTTTAAATCAAGTCCGTTTTCGTTGAAATTTTGGGCATTTGCATTTCTATTCTTCATAATCTTATCTCGTGCCTATGCGTCCGAGTCGTAGGAAGACATCGTCGCTCAAACTAGATATTTGAAATAAAAATTGTTGTATTTCTTTAAAGGTACCGTACCACTAGGTGAATTTTACACATCTTCGTACCTACAGTGATCCCTTCTAAGGAAACCGGCGTCATGTTATGTTATGTAATGGTGTCAACAATAAGCAGACATGCAATTGCAGCTATCCTGAAGGTTTTGCAAATTTTTTTTATACTACTTACCTACTTGAAATTAGCTAAAAACTACCTATAGATACCTATAGCCAAAGTTACAACACTAAGTACCTACCTACCATGGCATGTGTGAGTAGGAGAGGTAGGTACCTTTCCAGTTATCTACCTACTTACAATACTAAATAGGTATACATACATACAGTTCCGATTAACAAAAACAAAAGTAACTTGTACTCGAATATGAGGAATGATAAGAATTTGAATATTTACCTAAACAAGGCAAGCGAGTTAAACTGGATGTAGTAAAAGGAGGACGGGCGGGGTTTTAGGCCTATGTCCATTGTCCAGGAGCCTGCTATGTAATTCAACACTGTTGGTGCATCTAATATCAAATAAATAAATTGGTAGTCTCTGACTGATTGAAAAGCGTATCAAAGACATTATTTTTAGGATCTACTTAGCTAGGTAAAAGAAACTGTTTATTATTTAGAATTAACCAATATTGGCTGTTAATTTAACTAGGTAGGTAGGTACCTTCTCAATGAAAATGTACCTACATACCTATATGCAAGTACCTATCTACGCAGTGAAACTGCAGTGGTAGAATCATACCATATAAACATAGGTTCGGTGGTTCGGTACCCATTAATTATGTATGTAATGTTAAACTTTATTGTTGCCAAGCATTACGAACGTAACATCACAACAGTTTACATGCAACCGAAATCACACGGGTTGAACGCTCACTAACCTGTTGCCAAAGAACGCCTGGGATCGGCGAAATATTAGCTCCGGACCAGTACAGCTCCAATTAGAATCCAACTCAACACTAATTATACGATAAAATCACTATTTACAACACATATCGAATCACAACAGCAATCCGAACAATCGTTCAATCGAAAAGTTTTAGATGAAAAAGAAATTGCAACACTACTTTTTATCATACAATCTAAACATTCAACTACTTTAAACACACATAAAGTTTATTTTCAACAATATTACACAATTATAGACGTGGGAATATTTAAATATTTACACTTTTCAACTGATTCATCTTTGTTGACGAACGTTTTTGGCGGTAAATTCGGCACTGACACGTGTTCTCGCGGCGCGGGTATAACTGGACTGAAGCAAAAATGGCGGTGGCTGCCGTGGCTGGCTGGCCGGTCGACTGGCGACGAACGGCGCCGCGCAGTCAAAGATCATGCGTGCAGTGCACAGGTGAGAGAATTTATGTACAGGTAGATTAATGATACGGGTAAATTTAATTAGCTGCATAAAACAGATGCAATCGTTTACATTATTGGTTTCAGAAAGAAATTGCATAAAAGGCTTAATAAACCATCAAATTTTTAGGAAACCAATGTAAATTGGAAGGTGTAATCGCAATTAGAACAGATTGGATCAGATTTAGTGTAAATTGGAGGTCCCGACCGCTCTACTTCCTAAATTGTCTACGATTTAGTACAGTATAATCACGACGCTACGATTTAAAATGAATATCTGTCTTCCTTTTTAATATATCTTTATTTAAAGAGCTTTTTCGCTAATGCGAATATAACAAGTGATCGAATTGCTTGGAATCAAGTATCAAGTTCCTAAACATGCACTATAATGGTTCCATATTGAATCGCTTTTTTAAATAACAAATACTTATCGTTTTACCCCACAGTTTATATTTACCTTTTTGTAAGTCCATTGTTCCCACCGTTACCGCTAGAGCAAGCCCAATATTATGTTAATTTGATAAATACGGCGCCATCGATCGAAAATTCGAAACATGCATCCCAGTATGATCCTTCTTCACGAATGCGCCGTCTGTACGATTTAGAATTCAATTTAGTGTAGTGTGATGATCACTAGCATAACAACTTTGCTTCCTAACTGTTCCTAATTTAGTTTCCTAAAAATTGGATAGCGTATATAATAAGCTTCTAAGAGATAGGCTGTTTGTTTCAAGAAGGAGAAATGAAACGAAGCAGTATACTTAGGTAAGTGCCTACCTAAGTAAATAAATAAGCTTATTTCTAGAGAATTTTCTTTATTTATCGTTGTTTGAAAGAAAGTTAATGCTGTAATTCATGAGTGAATGACCTGGCGCCAAACTCAGCCTTGAAACATTTTGATTGTTCGTACCTACCGTTCTACAATACCTAGCTATTTTATGATGTAGGTATGTAAGTAATGCTACATGAATATCGCTAGATCACTTATTTATATCTCGAAAAACTTAATTTTAAACAACGAATAGTTACTTAGTTTGAGTCAAACACTAGAGAAGCAGACTAGGTATTACATTGCCAACAGAGAGAATTCGTCTTTGACGCATCTCTGCATTTCCTAGCCTTAGTCTATGATGCAAGCAACAGTGCAGAGCTACCGCGCTGCAAAAACCAGTTTTTTTAAAATAAGAAGTTCTTTTATGGCCACAAAATGCATGTAAATACTTAGATATTTAATTTAAAGATAACATATTATCTGTTATGTAAACATAAAAGCCGGAGCTAAACTTAATTGACTTGTGCTTTCGAAACGATAGGTATTACTTTTACCAACTTTTAACGAGCGAGCCTAACCGACTAACTTTTTAAAATATTTGTAGCAATTGATCGGTTCCCTAGTTTTGCGGACCTGACCTACAAACTCACAAGTTCAACACTTAGGTAGGCTAAAATGCATAACTAGACACAGCTGCAGACAGTTGCGACGCGACAACGATACGACAGTATTTTCATCATTTTTTTTTCTAAAATTCTACAAATACGGTCACTACAATTAGTCTGACTACTGAAATATAACTTTGTCCTAGTTACCTTATTAACATATTTAAAAATCAGACATGTAAAAATAAGTAAAGTTCATTTATTTATTTTTGAGCTTTAAAGCGTCTGACAGACAGTTTTGGTTCATGGAAAGTGTCTGACACTTATTATACTACTTTAGAATAATATTCTACAAATCATCTATAAAAATCAGCCATAAAAATTTTAAGTTATGTAACTCTTATTTTTAGTTCCCTTTCTCACCTGGTACCTGCCCAGGGGCTCCAAGGAGGAGCTCCACAAGCACACAGGTATTCAAAGCACATGAGACGCTACTGAGAACCAAGGTTTCATCCATGTGAAAATAAGTTATGTCAGACAGCTCTGGGATCTTGGTCTAAACGGGCTTAAATGTAGAACTGTATCTTATTTTAATGATACTTCATTCGATTTTGAAATAGGTATCTAAGTATTTATTTATTGCGCACACCTACCTCAGTGTAGTCTTTTTTAACACAAAGACTGACTGGTAGAGAATATCTTGTTGCATTAAGCCAGAGGCGGCTCTAGCCTTCGGAGCACCCGTGTGCAACCAATACCTTAGCGCTCTCTAATAGGCTAATAGAAAACATGAAAAAAAATATTTTATGGATTGCATTTTAGTCGTGCCCGTTACCGTTTTCACAGTAATTGTACATAATTCTAGGTGACTTAGGAAGAGATTCGCACAAAGATATGAATACCTTTGATTAAATATTTATTCATGTCGCATCGATCAAAACAAGCTTAAAAAATTGTATTCGAAGTAATTACTTCCCGAGCACCTACCAGCACAGAAACTACGATACGCTGGCCAGGACCAGCGTTTCGTCAGTGTCAGGGCGTAAGGGGGTCGTACCAGACGGCGGCCAAACTATCGACAAGTTGCAACTCTCGTGGAGAGGATCTGGCAAGTCAGAGGCTGGTACTTTCATGGACCTCGGAACGCATTACCACCGGGTTTCCAAATTATTTTTTGAGGGGTTCACATCGGCGTCGGATCCCTTGTCTTGTCCTCGACAGCCGGACAAATCGCAACATGGCGGACAGCGTTCTATTGTGATTTAATGACGGTATGGAGACAGCGACTGTCACAACCCAGTGCTGGGTACGCCATGATTATGATGGTAAGTCCCCTCTTTGAGAAGTGGCTAGAGAGCTGCCACGGCGTCCTCATTTTCCGCCTGACGCAGGTACTCACCGGACGGACATGGCCAGTAAGGGATGTTCTTGTTTCGAATTCAGGCGGAAGAAACGCCCGGGTATCACCATTGTTCGGATCGCACACCTCGGAATTGATCGTAACTGGAGTTAGGTAGACTCAAATGTTCCTTTAGTCTTATTGAGGCAGTTTTGAAGGAACTACCGTAACCACAGAATAATTAATAGTACAAGTAACATAAAAGGGTCAATTCTTCCTCTGAAGGAACTAGGTACTGTGAAAAAACACAATTTTTGATGGTGTCGGGAAGTAATAGTATTTTTAAGGACGAAAGGGGTTACACGAATAAAAAAGCACAACTTTGTAGTTATTTCATTGTCGCCAGCGCGGCGAGGCAGGCTGCGCTCGGCGCCCCCTAAAGCCCTGCGCCCGTGTGCACCGCACACCCTGCACTATATAGGCAAAGCCGGCCCTGCATTAAGCCCACCTATGTAATTACTACTACTAACTGTACATGAAGTTTAAATAAATAAATATTGTTGTGTTACAAACCATAGCTTAAGCAAAGTAGGTAGGTAGGTACCAAACCTAACTGCCAGGTGAGAATCGAAATCTATTTTCGAATTTTATTCTACGAAGCTGAGATAGGCATTCACAGTTCAAATGTAGGTCGGGACCGGAACGAAACGGATTGGATTGGTTATAAGACAATTCATCAGATTCTTTGAAAACATTTTTCTTGCCTTTTTCCTGTTATATTCTTCAGGTACGTACTATTGTATCGACCGTCATAATTATGTTGACACTTCGTAACAGTATTTTTTTTAAATATCTACTTATTTTTTTTTGTTAATCCGTTGGATTGATTTTTATTTTTTTCAAATTTAAGTAGACCTTTTAAATATTATAGCATTTCTTTTGGAAATTGGTCGTAAATTCTTTTTAGATTTGAATAGACCATTTTATTGGCCTCTCACGCGCGCGTTGCGCACGCTCATCCTCATAGCTGACGACATGGATATATTTTATTGTGCTCTGAGTGAATTCACTAAGATAGCGCTTTTTAAAATTTGTTACAGAATCTAGTTTGTAAGTTAGAAATAAGAAACCTTAATATCGATTTGGACTAGTCTGTAAGGATATTGTTGGGAATAAAAATAAATAAATAAATAAAAATTGTACCTCCATGACAGCAGTCTACATCGGTTAGTTCCTATGCCTATATTGGCCTATCCTTATTCTTTATCAACTTGCTTAGCTTTTTCCCGTATTTTATTTAAAATTAAATTTAAATAGTATTTAAGTGTAATTGTTAGTATAACTATAATATAATTGCATAATTCGTCAGGATTATCGTTTTAACTGCCGCCCGGGACTAATGGCGGCACGGAGGAATCTCGATATGTTCACCCACCAGTCATCATCCATCCACACGATCTCGGATATCTAATAGTGTGACTGTTATTTCTTATCGAAGAGAGGGCTGTGTAGTATTTATTATTTAGGGGGAGTCCGGGAGAGTATACCCGCCGTCCACTAAAATGCTCATAAATCTTTCTTTACTTAAAAATCGCTATTTTTTGTAAATTGTATCTTAAGCTGCATTATTTAGCTATATTTTCTCATAGGAAAGTTTAACATATCATTATCAATCTATGAGTAGGTAATTAAAGATTTCTACCAAAGTGACATTCGGCTAATATCTCCCGCCTGGGTTGACTTAACCCCCCAAGTAGGGTGCCTTTACCCGGGTTTAAAATAAGCAAACTAATAATTACAAATTGTAATTCTATATGGAATTTAATCATAAAAATATGGCACAATAGTATTAAGTTGTAAATAAATGAGAACACAATGAAAGTACTTTGAGTATCTTTGAGATAATGTGAGGGATTAACTAGTATCACAATTATATTTCATAACATAGTTACTTTTACAATAATGAGAGTAAAATTATTTTTGGTTTTTGTCGTGAATCAAAATCCACCGTTGTCATATCTAGATCTTGAGATATAGAGCTACCTCTGCTAATTGTCTTATTATTGCAATTTGCTTGCTCAGATGCCTTCTCAGTCAAAATTGATGGTGAATTGGCTCTAGAGTTCTCATAATATAGTATTCCATTCATGAATTGTGATGCTGATGTTGAAGGCTCTGACTGACGTTATACAGTAGGTAGATGTTGAAGGTAATTCGATCGTGGTTACATCTGGAGGTAGTTCTGCAGCTACTGAGAGAGAAGCAATCGGGAGAGATTACCCTGGGTAAAGTCTCCTCCCGACATCAGGGTAATGTCTCCCACCCCACCCCAAGCTATCTATCATTACATTTTTATAAAAAACTATGACACTTAAGTAAAATCTATCTGCCGTAAATGTTACTAGGATAATAATACTTACGATGTATATAAATGACATTTTGGAATCTATTCACAGTAATAAACAGAAATCAAATATCTAAAATTGAAAAAATTTACTAACAGGGGATGAAAATGTATTGTCACTTCTCACTCCTAAACCAAACTGCCGACTGCAACGCCGTCTCGTGAGCAAGGTGGGAAGTGCCTATGGAGTCTAAGAAGTGTGGCAATGTCGCAATATCTAGTTCCACAAAGATTTTATGAAGAGTGGCTATTGTCTCCCACCTGCTAAACTCTCCCGGACTCCCCCTACCCACGAGCTCCTTCTTCTGTCCCAATTTTTAATCATCATCATAAGATCAGCCGAAAGACGTCTACAGCTGGACATAGACCTCCCCCTAATATCGCCACAATGAACGGTCCTGTGCGTCTCGCAAATACCGGATTCCCGCGACCCTCACCAGTCATCAGTCTACCTTGTAGGAGGCCTTCTACCTTTGGGCCTTTTGGCCCCATCGACCATATATTCTACGAGCAATGTGCCCTGCCCACTGCCACTTAAGTTTGGCGATTCTTCAGGCTATGTCGGCAACCTTAGTTCTTATGCGGATATCTTCATTTCTGATGCGATCACACAAGGAAACTCTGAGCAAAATTCTTTATTAACTTCGTCAATTTAATTCCACATTTTTTTATTGATATAAACTTGTGCTTGACTGCGATCCCACCTGATGGTAAGCATTGATGCAATCGTTGATAGTGAGGCGCACTAGTTTATTAAGAGCCTATTCCCACTAGCCTTGAAGACACCCAAATTATAATCGGACGGGAAGACCGCTTTTTCAGCAAAACTTAATCCCAGTCTTTGTTCATAAACTTGCAACAGGTACTTAAAGTACCGAGGCAGCGTAAAAATATCGAGGGTTTCATGGCCGGAGCCGGCTAATAAAAAAGCGGAACAACCGACAGTTTCAAATTTTAATAACGTAAGCCACAAACAATATCGATTTTAATCAGAACAAAGGGGCTTGATCAGTTGTTGCTTTCACACTTTTGTTTGAGATTTATGAAAATATTAATTTTTACGTCAGAATTAATCAGGAATCTACGTAACCCCAGCAGGAAAGTGTAATTATTTTCCTTCTAGAATTAATTTGAATAGAATAGAATTTATTCTTCAATTTATTCGGCGACGCGACGACTGACGCCGCGGCAGCGGTCGGCGGGTATATATTTTTTATTCTATTTTTTTTAATGAATGACTAGAGCGCAGGTAATCTGCTGTAGATAAATGGGCGTGAAATAAAGAAAATGTAGGTACTTGGTAACTACATGATGTAGTTATGCAATAAAATGTTAAAAACAAATTCTGCTGGAGTGACGTTGCGTAAACTTGAATACGAGACATTTTAAGCCTATTTTTTCAGGATTTGTATTTCTAAACGCACTCTATTTGTCAGTACCTATCTATATCCTGTTTATCTAACGTTGAATCAGTTTCTTGTATATTGGCGTCAGTTATAACCTAGGTACCTAACTAAATTATCAGTTTTGAGTTGAAGTGTTATTATCCAGAAACGCGTGTACCTACGCACGTTCTTGAACTATTATAGGTTTGTTTAGATAAACAAGAACTAAATACCGTTTTCACTAAGCTTTTATAATTTTTCATGCAAGCGCTAGGATTGGAAGCCTACTGGGGCCATGGGTTGTGCGAAAGATAACCCCGGGGCGCTGGAACGAAGGCATAGAAGGAACGAAGGAGTGGGTTTAAGTCAATAAAAGTCTGACACGTCCTCCCAGCTCCACCCAAGAGCGCGGAGAAGTCATTGTATGATTTCCTTTATTTCGGTTTTTAGCTTCTTTTTTATTATCTATTTATTTCAAGTACCAAAGACTCATTTAAGTTAAGTACATAAACACATACAGACTAATGATATATCATAAAATTACATACAATGAAATGTTAAAATTAAATTAATTTAAATTTACTTTAAAATGTAAATATATTTTTGAGAATCCTGAGCAACTCGAATAGGTAGGTATGTTTTTTTTAAATTCTTGATAGGTTCGCGCTTGACCGCTATCTCACCTGATGAAAAGCGACGATGCGGTCGACGATGGAGCGCGCTTACCTAGAAGTAACCTATTCACTCTTGACTTAAAGACTCCCGGGTTGTACCCATCAGGAAACACAGATTCCGGCAAGGAATTCCACTCCTTAGCTGTACGCACAATTAAAGTGTTCCCAAAACGTTTTGTGCGTATACGTGGGATGTCCACCATGTACCGGTGGCGCATTGCCGTACGCCTGGCGGTCCGATGATGGAACGGGCTAGACGGAATTAGGTTATGCAATTCCGACGCACACTCCCCGAAATGCAACCAGTAGAAAACCGACAGGCTAGCAACTCGGCGTCGATGCTCAAGACTTTGAAGCTTCGACTCAACGAGTCCTATCCTATGCAATGATTTCCGATAAACAAGTTTCTGCAAAACGTTATCCCAGCAGGAAATGAAAATGAAATGAAATTCCATTTTCGGCGCACATTTACTCTCAAATCCTTTAGCTATTCACCTGCACACATTTAGCTCTCCGGTTATTGGTGTAGAATTTTCCTGTTGGAACAACATTAAGTACTCCAACAGAATTCGTTTTTTTTTTTAAACGACAACTAATTTTTTTTTATATCGTGAACATTTACAAATTTACTATAGGTCACTCATGATTGGTTTTTTTATTGAACTCAAGATTAAGTAACAATAGGAACCAGGAATTGGCACCCAATTGATTACCCACTTTATGCAATTAATCGGAGGAGGCTGTGGTAAACTACAACACCTACAAACTTAAAATTTGGCCGGTAGGTTTCTTATAGGGTAGACATCCGTTAAGAACGGATTTTACGAAACTCCACCCCTAAGGAGGTAAAACGGGGGTTGGAAGTTTGTATGGAGAAACCGACTTTCACGCGGGCGAAGCCGCTGGCAAAAGCTAGTAGGTAATATAATTTAGTTCGAGAGGGTCTAGAGACAATCGACTGATTTAGTGAAGGGAAGAAAAGCCCAACACAACTTTTATTAAAAGGAGCAGCGGTTATTTCCTGAAATCTTAATATCTAAAGTTAAAAATTAAACAATACTAATAGTAAATGCACACCGTGAAAGTTTTTAATCCTAAAATCTTCGCGTTGACAGACGTCCACTGTTGGGCATAGGCCTCCTCAGGGGCGCCGACTCCGTGGGTGCTCGGGGGCTCGAGCACCCGTGAGAAATAAACAGTGGGTGCAACATCAAGAAACAGATCAGTAATCGCCTCTGTTACGTATAAATTATAATGTTTCTTGATAATAAATAATGGTTTAATTTTATATTTTTATCAAACATAATTAGTAATTACGTACGCAGTATGTAAGGACATTTATTTATTTGTCGGTCGATCAGTGTGCCACATTTCGCCACTCACTTCACCACGTTTTCGAGTCATGAAATGAGCATAAGCACCCATGAGGTTTTCTAAAAGCCGACGCCCCTGGGCCTCCCCCAAGCATCGCCACAGCGACCGGTCCTGTGTGTCTCGCATCCATCGGAGTACCATGACCCTCACCAGGTTATTGGTCCACCTTGTTCCGAGTCTTGATTTTTTATCCTAAAATTATCTATAATAATATTATCAGTTATTTTTCGACCAAAAATTATACTTATTTTAATAAATTTGCCAACGTAATGCGTCGATGTTGATACCAATATTATTCGTCTGCAATGGGGATAGCTAATATCTTAAAAAAAAAAAAACAATTTCAATGCTTGAATTATGTTTGCAAATTAATTTTCTAGTTGGGGAGTATACGGGCGTGCATTATTCCAGTTACCTACATGTATAACTGCATGTCTACGTCTAACCTAACTCTGGGCACGCCACAATTATGGCGGTAGCCGGTAAGTCCCCTCTTTGAGAAGTGACTGAAAAGACAGCACGGCGTCTTTACCTTCCGCGTGACGCAGGTCCTCACCGAACATGGTCAGTTCGGGAGGTTCCTGCACCGGATTCGTACGGAAGAAACGCCCGGGTGTCACCATTGTGTGGATCGCCCGGAGGACACGGTGGAGCTTACGGTAGAGATGTGCTCCGCCTGGGCAGAACACCGCCGTGTCCTCATGGGGATGATCGGCGGCAACGATATCTCATGCCGAGCCTTGGTCCGGAGCGAGGAGTGGCAGGCGGTCGCCTCCTTTTGCGAAGCAGTAATGCTAGCAAAGGAGGCGGCAGCACGCGCGAGGTCGGCCCTCACACCCCAGCCGCCGGGATCCCGATTTCCGGCCACCGTAGGTCCGGGCTTGCGGACGGCGAGCAATGGGTAGCTCGCCGTTCTACCATCTGGACTGAGACCAAGTCGTCGACGGCGGTAATGCAGTCGGGTAAAAAGCAAATCTTAAAAATATGTAGGTACGAGTAATTTAATTTCCCATGTATTTATTAAATTGTGCATTAGCATTTTCTTTGTTTTTTAGGGTTCCGTACTTCGAAAGGAAAAAACAGAACCTTATAGGATCACTTTGTTTTCCGTCTGTCTGTCAATACCCTTTATCTCGGGATCGCGTGGAAGTATCGATTTGAAATTAAAACCATTTACTCAGGTCTACGGTCCCTTGAAGCTGTGAAAAAAACAAACTTCTGAGTTAACGAAAAAAAAAGATGTGGCTGTTTATGTCGCAGAAAACTCTCTCAAGGAAATTAAAATTCATAGGATACTTCTCGTTCACCATGGAATCCTGAAATTTGGCATGAAGCAAGGTCTCATAGCACAAGTATAGGAAAAACTCTTAAAACTGTTTTGTAGTTACGTCACAAAAAAAAAACAGGTTAAAAAGTGGCTTTAGTTATGACTTGGTCACAACTAAAGTGTAAATTATTATACGTTTTAGTTAGGCACCAGAACGGTGCCTGGCTGCTCACTAGTTCCCCAACCCATTTCTAGCAGCCTAAGCGTGTGACAAAGCGGTAGGTACCTATAGACAGAAAATACAAAAATAAGTATCTTAAAACCTCAGACGAATTTGGTCTGAGCTTAAAACCTTAGGAAGTAAAAAATAAAATATGCTTAAGTAATTTAATATCCCATGTATTTCTTTCCTCTTATAATTCCATTTTCACATAGGTAGGTATGTACTGAAAACATTCCGAAAAGTTTGCCCTTTTTCACAGTCCCAGGCTGCCAGGAGAACTTGGTAAAAAGTGGCTTTAGTTGTGACTTGTGGGAGTGAGTGAAGTATAAGTTATACATTATACAATTTAGATACCACCAGGCAGTACTTGTTAGCAGTGGCGTAGTTAGATGACCTTGGCATAAAAGGTTGAAAAAACTGACCCCTTTTTTACATGGGAAATCATCAAATAGAGGTCATTTGACTACCTGCTCTGGATGAAGAGAGGGGAGAGTGTCAAACATTTACAGAAGTTTGCTAATCAGCCGTGCTATTCTGTAAATGGTAAATCATTTCGAAAATCATTTCACAAATCATCTCGAATGTCACACTCACGTTACGACAAGCGAATTGTATTTCAGAATACCAAATCCTATAGACAAACGTCAAAATACTCAACCGTTTTAGTTCCTTTCACTTTGATCATCACTCGGTGGCGCCAGTGTCGAATTCACTCCATTTCAGAATACGAAACTTTAATTTCACATGATTTCACTGCGGATTCAGAAGTGATTTCGCAAATAAACTTTTCAGAATAGCAATGCAGGTTTTGGGGCCCCCGAGCTTGAGGTTCCCAAGGCCCGCTTAATCCTTCGGTAGTTACGCCAGTGCTTGCTAGTCTCTCAACCCATAATTGGCAGCCTAAGCGTGTGACAAAGGGGCTTTGACAGAAAATACTAAAACTATATCTTAAAATCAAGTCGAGTAAAAAAAATATGTACTTACTAAGTAATTTAATATCTCATGCATTTGTTAGCGTGTGCATTTTCATATAAGTGCTTAATATATTCCCAAAAGTTTTCCCTTTTTCACATTTTTAGGTTGCTAGTAGGTAAATCAGTTGACAAAAGGGCTTTGATAGAAAGTCTAGTCGAGTAACATAAATCAGAGGGAGTACTCTAACTCTATGAGATGGGTACTGACGACTTAAAGGTATGTTAGGTACAGTGGACCGCACGTCAGGGTTGTTAATTCTCATACCTTCAGTTGATCCAGTATCGGGGCCATTCATTTATTACGCAAGACGATTTTTACTAGTTTTTGACCCCCTCAAGAATAGGCCGACCCTTCCCCCCGGTTTTTATGTTTATATTTAAAAGTAACAATTTCTAGGAACGTTTACAAGTGTGGCTTTTACGCGAACAAGTAACATCTAGTTTACAAGCGGGGAGGCGCGGTGCGGGCGTAGTACGTTGCCATGAAAATAGTTATCCGAGCGCACATATCGGCACTCGCACAGTTGCCCGCGCTTTTTCAAATCTTAACTTTGCGTATTTTTGTGATCTTACGTAAGAACTATGAAGACTCGGTCCCACCCCATTGTAAGAAAAACTGAGACACGGTCGACTCCCCTTTTCTCCTAAATCGTCTTACATAATAATGAATGGCCCCATCCTACAAAATTTATGGAGAAAGAGAGGCCAGCCTGTACAGGTTTTATTGACAGTTTAGTGAAGCTTCTTATACATGATGCTCATAGATATTTTACAGTACTTACTAGTTACTTTATAGTACAACAGAGTTTTCAGCTGATTGACTAAATTATATGCATACGTCGCGTCGCATTGCAAACGCACTAGTGAACCAACATACCGCCTATTTACAATTTTAAACTGTAAAAACCTTTATTGCATTGTGTACATAATATACAAGATCCATAATAACTAAAAAAAAAAACAATTATATTAACTCATGCAGAAATAAATTTATAGCTATAAATAATTTGTATTATATCTTAGTACTATCAGCCAGCCACACCTAATCTTAATAAATCAATAAAATCGTATATTTCGTTTTTACAAATTAAATATAATATTTGTACTTTGCACATCTTTTCTTTGACCCAATACAATTGTTTTTGTCTACCTATGTACATATACTCCATTAAAAATAAGATTCGACATATAGACAAACCTTTTTTAATGTTTGTTCAACCGATTAAGACTTGACAAAAATGTCTAATCTTATTTCGAATGGAGTATAGTGTATTAAATTAAAATTGATAAGGAGAACTCTTTAAAATCTAATATTATCGATATTTATGATGTTTTTTATAGATCATGGCAGGGGCGCCGGCTTTTAGAAAACCTCATGGGTGCTCATGCTCATTTGATGACTCGAAAAAGTGCAATGGTGAAGTGTGAGAAGAGAAATGAATTTGTCGGTCGATACAAATAAATAAATGTCCTACTTACATACAGCGGAACAACGAAGGTATAACAAACACCCAGACCCAACACAAATATCTGTTTCATCAACAAAAACATTTGAGTTGGTGCGGGAATCGAACCCGCGACCCTTGCGTCTCAAATGGTGCTATAAACCGCTGCGCTAAACGGGTCGTCGGGTAATGAAAAAACGCCCATCCCTAAAAGGCGATTACTGATCTGTTTCTTGATGTCTATTCTCAGGGGTGCTCGGCAACCGCTGTTCATTTCTCATGGGTGCCCGGGCCCCCGAGCACCCACGGAGTCGGCGCCCCTGGATCATGGCCATAGAAGCCACAGCAGTAGGTACTTAGGCATTCTTTTTATCACTGAAATAGTTATCTTCTCTTTGTGAAATTTACATGGGTACAGAAAATGTTTTCGTAATACTGTAGTTTCCAAAAATATAAACAAACAAAAATGTGTCATCCACTCATACAGTTCATTCTATGAAAAAAACGTTGTGGAGTTGGTTTTCAAAATTACATTTTTAAAGTCAGTTCATTAAAAAAAAGTCATACAGTTAGTTAAATTGTTTTAAGTAAAAACAACATAAATATTGATTATATTTTTTGATTTTAAGTCTTTTTCCAAGTTACAAGTCACTTTTTAATTTAAAAATTGTAGTATTGTTTTGCCGTATTAATTTTGATTTGAGATTATGACAAAACAGGATTCAATGTTATGACGAAATTAGCTAACTTTTTTGGTTCACCATGCTTTTTTAAAATGTGTCTGCGAAGTGAATCTCTACGGAAGAAACTTTTATTACATTCAGGACAGTGAAAATTCTTTTCATCATGTCTTTTTTGATGTATGGCCAGCTTCTCTGCATTTTCAAAAAAGAAGCCACACTCCAAACATACAACGTTATTGGCTGTATGTCTAGATCTATGAGTTTTCAATAATCCCGCTGTGAAGGCTGAATATTCACACATATCACATTTAAAAGATTTAGACTTATCATGTACCCTCTTTCGGTGGTTACAAAGTTCACCCATTGTATAAAAGTTAGCAGAACACATTTCACATGTATAACTTCTAACTCCAGTGTGCCTTTTCATATGATTAACTAAATTGTCACGACTTTTTAACGTTTTTTTACAGACCTCACATTGTACAGACTTCGGTGTATGTTGTCGCAAATGTTTGTAGAATTGATTTCGGCCTTTAATGATTTTACCGCAGTACTGGCACGTTGACACAACCCGATATTCTTTGTGACTAGACTCCCTGTGTCCTTGCAGTGAGGCGTGCTGAGTAAAACATTTCAAACAATCTTTACATTGATATGGCCTGAGTCCGCTGTGTATCACCAGATGAGCATCCATATCCTTGATGCGTTTAGTGCTATAGACACAATCCTTACAATAAAATACTCTTTTTTTGCCCAAACCTTCAATGCGAACTTTGGAGGCAGCTCGACAGCTTATTGATTGTTTTTTCTTATGTATATTGAATGCTTTAAAAGATTTGAACTGCCGTTTGCAGCTAGGGCAAACTAGCTTGGTGAGTAGGTGGACATTTTTCCAGTGGACAGCAAGTTTGCACTTACTTTTAAAGGAACCACCACAATCATCACATATCAACTTTAAGTCTATTGCCCTGCTTGGTTTCACCACTCCGGTTACGTTTCCTATAGCTTTAGATTCCTGATTTACATCTTCACTCTCAAGTTTTTCAATACCTATTTCTTCTTTTGCTAGAGTGTCAATAAAAAGTTCTTCGTCAGATATGTCATAGTCAGGTTCTTCATCTTTTGGTATTAAATTAAGAGGTATGACATTTACTGGTTTCTTAACTTCAGACTTTTTACTCACATCTTTTTTAATATGAGTTGTTTGGTCTGTAGATTTGTCAATGTCAGGCACTTCAAGTTGTACTGTTCCCTTTCTAGATATAGCAGGTTTTGTTGTTCCTGTTTCAGTTTTATTTTCAAACACTACATCTACTTCTTTCTTCACTGGAACCTTAAAGGCTATTTTACATATTTCAGATGCCTGCTTAACTAAGCTTAGTAATATCTTGTTAGATGTTTCACACTTCTGTTTGAAGACTACAGCTGTTTCAAGTTGCAATAAACAGTCTGGACATATTCTACTGGGCAGTCCATCGCTTTCATTAATCTCAATGTTTGCTACATACTTTATTTTTTCTGCTATCAGAGAATTGTTGTATTCTTCAAACAACGACAAACATTTCTGAGATTTTTCTAAATCATACCGTATACAAACTCGACAGTTTATGTTCTTCTTTTGCTCGCTCATGATTCACTCTATTTCACATCAATATTCCACGACCACCTCAAATTTCCAAAGGTTTGTTGTTTAATATCTTCTTAGGAAAATAGAATAAATTAATGAAATAAAGACTTTTTTCTTTCAGCCATTGAACAGTATGTGTAATTTGTTTTTGTAGTTCTTACTAAATTAACTATTAGTGTAATAAAACACTGGAAATGTTGTTTTTTTTTTTGTTATAGTAAAATTATTGTAAATAAAGACAGAATTCGGCAGAAATATATTATTATTTTGACATGACAATGACAACATCTTGTTGTTGACGCTCGCTGTCAGTTACTCAGCCCTGCGTTCAAAAATATCCAGAGTAGCTTCGGGTTGCTTGCAACCCAGAGTCGTTCTTTTATAATTTGAGTAGCTACCCTAGAGTTAACCCATAACTCCGAGCAGGGTAGGTTGGTGTAAGCGGTAGGAATGACAGTTGCTTGGCATTTACAGTTGAACTCTACGTTCGCGTTAAAAAATGCGAGCTAGTATCTACCCGATGACGTCATTAGAGTTACGAGTTACTCGACGCTCGCATTTTTGAACGCAAACGTAGAGTTCAACTGTCAATGCCAAGCAACTGTCATTCCTGCAGCTTACACCAACCGGCAACCTACTCTGCTCGGAGTTAGTTAGTTGGGTCAACTCTAGGGTAGCTACTCCAGTTATAAAAGAACGACCCAGGGCTGCGTTCAAAAATAACCAGAGTAGCTTCGAGTTGCAACCCAGAGTCGTTCTTTTATAACTCGAGTAACTACCCTAGAGTTAACCCAACTAAGTCTAACTCCGAGCAGGGTAGGTTGGTGTAATGACAGTTCCTTGGCATTGACAGTTGAACTCTAGTTCGCGTTCAAAAATGCAAGCTTAGAGTATCTACCCGATGACGTCATTAGAGTTAACTCTAATCTCATTTTTGAACGCAGGGCTGGGTTGCAAGTGTTGCAACTCGAAGTATTTTTGAACGGTTAGAGTAACGACCCTACCCTACTCTAACTCTAAAATCTAACTCCGAGCAGGGTATGTTGGAGTAAGCGGCCATAAATGACTTCTTTTCTTTTTTTTTCGTTCCTTGTGGAACAGGCTAAGGTCATAGACCATGCTGCCTAGTCATCAGTTTTTGTTTCTTTTTGTTTTACATTAGAATGCAGGTGTAACACATTCTAATGTTTTTTGAAGTATTTGGCAGCAAATGTATCGATTCAGCCTTCTCAGCAAACTTCGCTGAGGTAGCTAAAACTACAATAAAATTCTCAGCACCATTTTACCGAGACCGCGCCTATTTTAATGATTCCACATATTATTCCAGTTGCGCAGACACTTGGGATACAAAACAACACCAATTTTACATCACAATATCCACTAGGAATCAATTTGCGAATAATTAAAACAGCCACTGAACTTCACTCGAAGAAATCCCGCCAAAAACCCCATAAATGACACTTGCTTGGCATTGACAGTTGAACTCTACGTATGCGTTCAAAAATGCGATCGTAGAGTATCTACTCTGATTACGTCAATAGAGTTAACTCAACTTCAACTTCAAAATCTGGGTTGCCGTATTTGAGATTAAAAAACATAGATTACTGCCGTATAGAACGACACAAGAGTTTTTTTTTTTTGAATATCATATTTGAATAATTAACCATTAAAACACAAAGAGATACATTTTTACATTTCTATATTTTTTTCACCGTTTCAAATATATTTAACAGCATCAATCTCATGCTTGTGCAATTAATATTTTTCTTTTCTTTTCATTTTGATATCCCGCTTATCTCGTGACATCTAAAATTGTAACTTGAAAGGTCGTTTATGGCGTGTATAAAATGGTGGGTGTACCCACAGCGAATCAAATTATAGTAATTACCGATAAAATGTAACTAAAATGTACTAGTCAGAACCTAGCTCTAAAATATCTGTACCTCTTTCAGAATGAAAAATAATTATTTCAAAATTAAGGTACATCCGTCTTAATGACGTTAAGATGGCGGGTGTTCTGTAATATTTTATTATTTAACCATTACGCATAAAATATAATTACACCAAAAAAAAAATTACCTAAAAAGTATCTGAAGCAGAAAAGACCACACCCTTGATCAGTTGGATAGTTCCTGAGAAATAAAACAATCGTGTCTCGTTTACTTACAAGTTTTTATTAATAATTATGAATGTGTTTCAATGATTTCGCATATTGTCCAGTTCTGCAGTGCAGACATTGGAGATACAAAACTATTTATATCACATTATCCACTAGAAATCAATTTGCGGATAATTAAAATAGTCACTGAACTTCATCATACCGCCAAAAACTTTGTGCTGCATTCAGTGAACAATAATAAATTCAGATTAAATAATTTTTACATTGCTGTCTTTTTGAAACCGCGGCTTCCACAGAATTTAATTAAAGCGAATGATTCTAAAATTGTCACATACATACTAATGAATGTTGCTGGTGATTGTAGATGGGTGTTGTCCTTGGCCCTAATATATTATTTATTTGCGGACCATTTTTAACGTTCCGGACGCTTACATCAGGCCCTTAAAGCCCTCCGTAACCAGTGGTTTCTGGCGTAGGTACTCAACATCTCAAGAATATTCTTTAGTGAAACTTTTACTTCTTTTCCTCTTTTTTCATGAAAATGTCTAAAACATGTCGCTGTTTTTTCCCTCCATTCCTTTAGGTAGAGGTCGGTAGGTAGGGAAGATAAGTAACAGGAAATAGAAGTCCATCCTAGGGTAGGCAGGGGCGCCGGCTTTTAGAAAACCTCATGGGTGCTCATGCTCATTTGATGACTCGAAAAAGTGGCGAAGTGCTGTTTCATCAACAAACATTTGTGTTGGTGCGGGAATCGAACCCGCGACCCTAGCGTCTCAACCGGCGCTCTAAACCACTGCGCTAAACGGGTCGTCGGGTAATGAAAAAACGCCCATCCCTAAAAGGCGGTTACTGATCTGTTTCTTGATGTCTATTATCACGGGTGCTCGGTACTCACTGTTTATTTCTCATGGGTGCTCGAGCCCCTGAGCACCCACGGAGTCGGCGGCGCCCCTGGATAGGTATCCTTTACAATCGAGAAATAAAACGCAATTTGTAAAATAAATATTTTTTACCTTTTTTGTGAATTAATATTTTACTATAATACATATCACTCTCACAATGGAATTCATTTTATCTAATATTTAACACAACTTAATATAAGTATTAAAGTAAAATACTAATAAAATGTTGAAAGTTACAAAGAAACTAAGAAGACTAGCAAAACTTTATGGAGCACAGACACGCTTTCCTTATTTTTTAACTGAAAACATTCTTACAGACAATATTGAAAATAGTTATATTAATTATAATATCAAATGATAGTAATGATATATTATTTAATTGAATGCAATATTTCACAACAGTAAAAAAAGGAAATTACATAAATGTTTGAATGATACAGTTTTACTTTGTTGACTTTGGGCGGAATTCACCAATAAAACTAATCGCGTTATAACGTTTGGCTCGCATAATCGCGTTTAGCCGCTGTCACTAGTGTCACTTGTAAAAATACAACAAAAGAATAATATAGACAAGTGACACTAGTGACAGCGGCTAAACGCGATTAAGCGAGCCAAACGTTAAAACGCGATTAGTTTTATTGGTGAATTCCGCTCTTAGACACAAACGATTGTACAGACATACATAACTACACTGTGTACTTTGAATGTTTGTATGTAATAAAATATGTTGAAAAGTTATTAAATTTATTACAGTGAGCCCAGTATATCTTTGCAGGCGACGGCATTGAGAACTTTTCAACATTACTCAATTATTAAATATTTAGTGCATACCCAGCTGCACTTTCGGCCGTAACTCTCGAGCTTCTGTGTTTTGCTTAGAAATTCTTGGATATTTTTGAAAGATGGGCCATGGATAAAATTGTGTATAATGTATTGCATCTGTCGTCATACATTGTCCCGCTAATTATTCAAACATCATGTGACTTACTTTTATTCTAATTAAATTTACTTACATTTCATTTATTATAATTTTTAATCAGGGACTAAAAATACTAAGGCACTTTTTCTAGACACACATTCGGCATTTTTTATAAAACTTGAATTGAAAATGAGTAAAGGACCCCATACACGGTACGATTTGTCTGTACGATCCGTCGCGCGTCGCTTCAGACCGATCGTAACGACGAATCGATAGTGTATGTCAAGATCGTTAACGATTTACTTCATCGAAGACGATATCATGAATATCGTAACGATGAATCAACAGTGTATAGCTCTTTACTATCTGCGATTCAATTGTGTCTCACTCTGACGCCGGTCACCGCACGCCTTGGCTAGCGCGTTACGTACTCGTACCTACCTACATTCGATGAACGAAACAAAATGGCTACACATTTATCTAGGCTTTCTTTTTTTTTGTTTTTAGGGTTCCGTACCTCAAGGGAAAAAAAAACGGAACCCTTATAGGATAGCTTTGTTGTCAGTTTGTCTGTCAAGACCTTTTATCTCGGGAACGCGTGAAGGTATTGAGTTGAAATTAAAACCAGATACTCAAATCTACGGTTCCTTGAAGCTGTGAAAAAATTAAACATCTAAGTTAACGAAAAAAAAAAGATACGGCCGTTTTTGTTGCAAAAAACGTGTATTTCGATACTCTCAAGAGAATCAAAATTCATAGGATACTTCCCGTAGACTCAGAATCTAGAGATTTAGAATAAAGCAAGGACTTACTAGTACAGATATAGGAATAAATCTGAAAATAGTAAATTTATTGTTACGTCACAAAAAAAAAACTTTTGCGATTCGGAAAAATCTTCGAGACTCCATTCGGGAATTGAACTATTTACATAGGTAAGTTTGTACGGAATCCTCAGTGCGCGAGTCTGACTCGCACTTGTTTTTTTTTGTTATTAGACGAATCAAAGTTAACGCCATATTGGTCAGGAAAAGAAGTTCAAATTTCAGTCTTTATCCTTCAGTTTCAAACAAATAATTGATCGATCGTTACGACCAATCGTTTTGTGTATGGGCGTCATTTTTGATGCGATCAATCGTCACGATTTTCATCAGATCGACCGTACAGACAAATCGTACCGTATATGGGGCCCTTAAATCTCACGAGCGACGATATTTGGTCCCAAAAACATTAAAAGTTTTATTTTAGTGACTACAGAATGCACTATTATTTTATAATGCCAAACTTACGTGAACAGTGATTAAAAAATAACGTTATCCTATTGTACTTGTAACTAAATGGCTTTTTTTATTAGCTACCGTCTGTACTTTTTATAACAAAATTGAAATATCAAAATATCTTCTAATTAATATTATTATAGTGTCTGTTCATTGGTCTTTAACCCTTAGCTATTTAAAATATTATGAAATCTTGCATTCCAGAAACCATAGTGTTATTAACTTAGGAGGTCAATCTTGAGTTACGTTCCTTAGTATATTTCGTTTCAGTGCTTGTTATTTGATAATTTTTTACTTTAAAATCCGTTCATGGCTGTTTTACAGCTAAAGTAAGTGTAACGGATTTCCTTATTTGTGTAAAAACAACTGTATAAAATGTTACGTAGGCAAGTTAGATTTATTATTTCACAGTAAAATGACCTTTATTAATGGAATGCGAAGAGCTAAATTACATTTGGAATTACGAAGTCTAAACAAAGGGTCTGTCCAGTCATTAGTAAGAAAATGCGTCAACGACTCCGTGAATTTCAAATGTAATGATTCATTAGTCGTCTAGTATAGTGGTTATTATGTCAACAGCTGATTAATTGCTCTACAGATTGTCTGTGTCGAGACATTTTTAATAGAAATTACGTCATATATCACGTCAAAGGCACACTAAAGTCAATAAAAAAAGGAAATAATACTTCGAGACTTTCAAGAGTAAACGATTTGTTTGAAATGTAAGTTTTGGACGCCATCATACTTTTGAGTTTGACATTATAGGCGTCCAATACACGGTCATGCAAGCGTCAATCAAAACCATCAATCATGAATGATGGTTGAATGACGGAATTTTATCGCCATACATTTTTCGTCATGCAAACGTTAGTCATCGCATTACACGGTAGGTTTTTCGTCAGTCAAAAGATTTGACTGTGGCAAAACTGACAGCAAAACCTATCGTGTAATAGACGCCTTATAAGTACATGTCGGAGATGTCAAAAAATTTGACAAGAGACATTCTGTCAGCGATAAAAAGGCGGCCTAGTATGTTATTCTCACATTTTTTTAGAATTTTGAGAAACTATGCCTTGATTTTCAATATGTTATGAACAATTCAAAACGAAGGATTATTTCCTTTCCCATAACAGTACCTACTAAGTCATTGCTGTATCGAAGCTAGTCTGCCATACAATTTGTCTTAACTAAAAATATTGTCCTGTGTCAAACACTGTCATAACATCACCACTACACTTAGCCCTAAAATTGTAACAATCTACCTAAACATATGAACTAAGAACGAGTCAGAATCTTCAGTCCGGTGGTTCTTGGTGAGAGCAGTGTGGTACGGGGGTCGGTGAAGACTTGAAGGCTCTCGGGAACAGTGAGGAGTATGAAGGGGGTGGTTCGTATTCTGGCGGGGAGGGCGGGAGGGGCTGCGTGAACAGCTGCTGGGATGCCGCTGTCACTGTCACTGTGGGTGACAGGTCTATGCAAGATGGCGGGATGTTGATTGGCGTGTCTGATGGCTTTGAGCGCTTGCAGCAGCATTCTAAAAAAAGAGAAATGTTGGGTTTAGTAACTATAAAAATGGCGGTCATTTGTTTTATAAGGTGATGTCAAAACTAAGAGCGAAAATGCAAGGCACCCACTCTGTGATGGTTATTATTACTCATTTTAGCCCAGCAGCCTTTTTTATATCTGTGTGATCAAAATCATCATATGATTTTAGTCAATCACCCATTGGCTGCAAAGAGTGGCAATTAATCATTGACACTTCGCGTGACCCAAAGGCTGAATTTTACCTGGATCAGAGATTAAGCATTGCCATACAACGTTGGAATGCTGCCAGCCTTTTGGGCACACTTCCAGTCGACAGCGATGCGGAGGAGTTTTATGACGCCATATTTTAGTTAGGAGTAACCTTTAGTGTATAAATAGTTTTATTTTGTTAAGTGTTTTTTGAAATAATCGTGTAATACATATTGTACATAAATAAAAACAATAAATTAATCATTGGGTGAAAAGAATGTCCATAGAGTTTCTTACACGTTATTCTCCATAGAGATCTTTGCTTTTTAAAGTGCAATTAGCTTCATTATTCTGACCGACCGACTTTTTGGAAATTCTAAAGCTTTTAAATGGTTGCTGTACAAAGACCTTCTTATCTTTGTGCTACTTTCCAAGGTTCTTCTAATCTCTCATCCAAGCTTTTCCCCCCACAACTTTTGTGACGTCATCAGGCCAACTCCCCTAAGTAGTTCCTGGTTTTCTTATAGGCTAATATATAATACAAAAACTTCTCAACTTACCCCAAGCTAAACAGAACATGAGTATAGTAGCACAGACAAGCATGCCCACAACCAGGTAACTCCAGGGTCCATACGGCTTCAGGGCGGCTGCGAACTCCATGAACGCGTTGGTAGACTTTTCTGGCTCGCTGATCTTCACTGAAAGAGTCAAGTCGCCTGTTATCAGTTGGGTACATCTGCTGCTAGAGCCGAAGCATTGGTAAGAAGACTAAATGAGTGTTAAAAAATATTTTTAAAAAGTTGTCCGCCACATTAGATTTATGCCCGAATTGCACAGATGTCGATGTGACTGAAAGGTTCAGAAGTGGCAACCGCGTACCGCAAGGCCTCCCATAAGGTGAATCGATGACCTGATGAGGGTCAATTTGGAACCGTGCACTAGCTTCTGACTTTTTATAAGAGCCCATGTAGGTCTATGTGAAATAAAAACATTTTGAATTTTGGTCGCGGGAATACGATGGATGCGAGAAGCATTATGACCGATCGTTGTGAAAAAAAAACTGGCAAGTGCGAGTCGGACCCGCGCACTGAGGGTTCCGTACAAACTTACCTATGAAAACAGGTCAATTCCCGAATTCAGTTACGCAGATTTTTCCGAATCGCAAAAAAAGTTTTTTTTTGTGACGTAACAAATTACAAAACATACAAATTACAAATTTACAGTTTTCAGATTTTTTCCTATTCTTGTGCTATGAGACCTTGCTTCATGCCAAATTTCAGGATTCTAGGTCAACGGGAAGAACCCTATGAATTTTGATTCCCTTGAGAGTGTCAAAATATACGTTTTTTGCGACATAAACGGCCGTATTTCTTTTTATTGTTAACTCAGAAATTTGATTTTTTTGTAGCTTCAAGGGACCGCAGACCTGAGTATATGGTTTTAATTTCAATTCGATACTTTCACGCGATCCCGAGATAGAGGGTCTTGACAGACAGACGGACAACAAAGTGATCCTATAAGGTTCCGTTTTTTCCTTTCGAAGTACGGAACCCTAAAAAACAAAGAAAATGCTAATGCACAATTTAATAAATACATGGGAAATTAAATTACTCGTACCTACATATTTTTAAAGTTTGCTTTTTACCCGACTGCATTACCACCGTCGACGACTTGGTCTCAGTCCGGAGATGGTAGAACGGCGAGCTACCCATTGCTCGCCGTCCGCAAGCCCGCTCCTACGGTGGCCGGAAATCGGGATCCCGGCGAACCTCCCTTTTCTTTCACATCACTCTTCACACAATCCATCCATCTTTCCTTTGGCCTCTCTTTCCATCCATCCACATGTATACTCATAACCCTTTTAGTAACATAGAAGTAGGTACAACATATAGACTAATACCGTACATTAGGTACAATATGAATGATGACAAATAAATATTCCCATTCAACAATAACGGGGAAATATGTTGAATACATACTAATGTACTTTTTGTTATGTATTGCAAATAATGAGGAAACAAATAACAAATATCTATTATAATATTATTATAGTGTGTTTCGTGAACACTCATCCATAATTATGGGGACAATCCCGTCACATAGAGCCAGACGGATGCCCCGTTCTTTACGACACGTCAGTATTACTTGCTGCCAAATTGGGAATGAGACCTTGGACGAGTTAGACGTGGGACCTCATGTTAATGGAGGGCTTTGTTGAAACAGAAGGCCTACCTCGAACTTTTAACGCAAGCCATTTGAGAACCTAAACTGAACTGTTAAAGGAATGGAGTTATACAATATTAGTTTTAGTATATACGAAACCCCAAACACGTGTCTAGTATTTTTATGTAAAGAATCTATGTACAAAATTTCATAACTGTGTCATTAAAAATCACAAAGTTATAAGCTTGTTTAGTCAGCAAAAATACATAGTCACCGGGCATCCGGGCTGTTTGCTGGCGCCTAATACCCGCTATGACCTGCCGTGACCTGTGTTGTACTTAGTGTCGGTGTGTCCAACTTGTGACCTTCTAAATATTTTTGGGAAAAAATATAACATGGTGTAAAACCTATTGGAATCCATTCAGTTACTGATTCTAAACAAACTATATTCAGGTTTCTCATAAACTAAATAATGGTGTATAGGGTGAATAGCTCCATTCCTATATAACTCTATCCCTTTAACCATTCAGTTTAGGTTCAGGCTAATAATCTTGTTGAAACCCGTTGTAGAGAGACGAGAGACTTTGAAAGTGACTCCCACTTATCTAAACCATCAGAACACGTAAAATACTATCAAAATTCAACACTCACTTATAACAGAAGGCTTCGTCATCCCATCAGGCTGTTCCAAGCCCAGTAACTCCTGGTTCCGAGCTGCGAACCTCCTCAGCAGCTCCAAGAGTGGCGGGTCATGGCGATGGGAGCACGCTCCAGGATCCTCGTCCTCACCTCCAGGGCAGTGGCGAACTCCGTCGCAGACGAGGTATGAAGATATGCAGAGGCTGGTCACTCCGCATATGAACTGGGAATCGTTGTTGCAGATTGAACCTGGAATTGAGAAAGGAGAATTGTGTTTTACCTGACTGCATCAATTTTGAACTTAAGGTCTACCTTAATTAGAGCATAATATTGGCATTGAATGATTTTTTGCAATCATATACCTACAAGTTGTCAGGAAGTAGATTGAGAACCATTGATTGATATCTATTATACACTATTCACTACAATGCACTACAATGCTAAATGACCTCAGTAGAGCTGCATGTAGCACCCACTCCTATCAAGATTGGAGACTCTATACTGAAAGTTGTGTCCGATTACGTTTACCTTGGACAGACAGT
Source organism: Mythimna impura (assembly GCA_905147345.3). Lineage (NCBI taxonomy): Eukaryota > Metazoa > Arthropoda > Insecta > Lepidoptera > Noctuidae > Mythimna > Mythimna impura. Next base: position 4,607,408 of record LR990342.1, on the reverse strand, counting down.
CCAGTTGGGTAGATCTAATTTCGAGAAAGAGGTCAACCGTCGAATCCGACTCGGCTGGGCAGCGTTCAGGAAACTGCGCGGTATTTTCAAGACGAAAGTCTATGACTAGTGCGTGTTGCCAGTGATGACATATGGCTTCGAAACGTGGTCGCTTACAATGGGCCTCATCAGAAGGCTCAAAGTCACCCAAATGTCAAAGGAAAGGGCTATGCTCGGAGTTTCCTTGCGTGATCGAATCAGAAATGAAGATATCCGCAGGAGAACCAAGGTTGCCGACATAGCACGAAGAATCGCCAAACTTAAGTGGCAATGGGCAGGGCACATTGCTCGCTGAAAAGATGGCCGTTGGGGCCGATAGGTTCTGGAGTGGCGACCGCGTACCGGAAGACGCAGTGTTGGAAGGCTCCCTACAAGGTGGACCGATGACTTGGTGAAGATTGCGGGAATCCGATGGATGCGAGACGCACAAGACCGTTCATTGTGGCGACATTTGGGGGAGGCCTATGTCCAGCAGTGGACGTCTATCGGCTGAAATGATGATGATGATGATTATACTAATCGCATGAGTGTCTATGTAACGCTTGCATTGATATATCTTTAAGGTAGCACAAAATCTACGGGATAATTCGAAAGAGTTACGATGGCCGTGGACCACAAAGGGCTACTAAAGTAACACATGTGGGTTATAGTCAGCAAAAGTCTGACACTCCCTCTCACTATGCCCAGAGCGGTAGGGGTTATTTAATTCCCACTAAAAAAGGTAGTACAACTTTGAGGCCCAAATCCAATCCATCACAGTTTTCAATCTCAAATTTCTCAATACAGGCATTAATGTTAAGCAATCATGGGCGCCGACTCCGTGGGTGCTCGGGGGCTCGTGCACCCATGAGAAATAAACAGTGGGTGCCGAGCACCCCTGAGAATAGACATCAAGAAAGAGATCAGTAATCGCCTTTTAGGGATGGGCGTTTTTTCATTTTTCGACGACCTGTTTAGCGTAGTGGTTCAGAGCGTCGCGTCGTTTGAGACGCAAGGGTTCGATTCCCGCACCAACACAAATATTTGTTGATGAAACAGATGTTTGTTTTGGGTCTGGGTGTTAGTTGTACCTTTGTTGTTCTTGGTTTCCATAGCACAACGGGAAACCATAGTTTGAGACCAGGGCAATGTATGTGATGTTGTCTCAATATTATTTATTAACGATGCGGGCAACGCATGCCAGTTACTGATGCCGGTATCGATATCCGTTGAGGTCGATCAATGTGCATTTCTCTTTTCACACTTCGCCACTTTTTCGAGTCATCAAATGAGCATGAGTACCCAAAAGGTTTTCTAAAAGCCGGCGCCCCTGTAAGCAATTATTCTACCATATTAAGCTAGAAGATTACCAGCATTCGATAAGTAGTCCTACTTATATTCGCAACGCATTAGGACACTCAATCATTAAAACATGTCACGCATTCGTTTGACACACCGCTCGACGCGCTCTGTCGAAACCATTGGCTAAACGTATAGCCATGAGAATCGACTGAGCAATACTCTGGTAGAAAGAGACGAGCAGTGGCCTAGCTAGTATGACCAAAGGCCCTGGGGCAAAAAAAAAGTATGATGTGCGAGAGGGAGTGTCATACTTTTACTGCTTTTACGAGTTGCCATAAAGTCATAATTATCAGTGAGCAGTGGTGGCCAGTGACGGATTAACCCTTAATCAAATTAAGCAATTGCCTAGGGCATCACGTCTGGGGGGGCACCAGAAGAAGCTCAAAAAAAATCCGTCCTTAGGGCATCACGTCTCACTCTCACGTCACAAAAAAAAGTTTCTAGGACTAATTTGAAAATTCGCGCGTTTTAAGTTGACATAGAGTCCGACCTATAGTCATAACCCCGCTCCCGCTTGCTCACTCGCTGCCCGCTAGTGCATTCGGCAATTCGAATGCACCGGAATTGCAATCAGCCAATCACAAACCACCCCTTCCGCGCGGGCCCCCCACCTGGCGTCCCCGCAAATCTGTGTCAAGCATGTAAATCCATTTGATTTAATTTTTAATTTTTATTTAATTTAATTTAATTTAATTTTATTTTTGTATTCTTTTTTATAATTTAATTTAATTTAATTCAATTATTTATATAATGTTAATTCTAATTATTATTATTGTTCTCCTTGACATCGCAATGCTAATTAACTAACCATATGTGTTTTAAAATCAAATGTTTTGTGTAATTGTTGTGATTGTCTCTAAGTGTTGCAGCACTTGAATATTGTTTTATAATTGATCGTGTAAATTCCCAGTGCATGTAATGTTGACGATCCTAATAATAAATAAATAAATCAAATGTTTTGTTTTTTGAGTAATTGTGCCGGCCGGCTTCTATGCATAGGTACGTAATAATAGGGGTTAAAGTATGAAATTGCCGTTTTATTGTAATACATACTTCGAATTGACATAGAACCTTCATGGTTTGAGATTCTTGAGTGAAACTTTTTTCACATGTACCTATGAAATTCTTCTTTTAAAAAATGTGCAACATTTGATTATCGACTTTCAGTTGTTCTTTTATTCAACTTAGAAAAGAAAGATGGATACTTCGAAAATTCGACTGATTTTTGAATACGAGTTCCGACGTGGAACTAACGCGGCAGAAACAGCTCGCAATATCAATGTTGCGTTTAGAGAGGGGACTGCTAATGAACGCACCGTGCGATTTTGGTTTAAACGCTTTCGTGTTGGAAACTTTGATTTGAAGAACGAACCACGTGGAAGACCGCTCAAACAGGTGAATAACAATGAATTGAAAGAGATGGTGGAAGCTGATCCGAGCCAAATTACCCAGGAATTAGCGGCATGGTTTAACGTTACTTTACCAACAATATTGACTCATTTGCGTCAAATCAATAAAATAAAAAAATATGAAAAATGGGTGCCTCATGATTTGACTGATCTGCAGAAAGAAACGTGTGTTGAAAGTTGTGTTGCCTTATTGAATCGATACAGAAATGAAGGAATATTGAATTGAATTGTGACATGTGATGAAAAGTGGATTCTTTACGATAACCGTAAGCGAAAAATGCAATGGCTAACCCCAGGTCAAACGTCGCAACAGTGTCCTAAAGCAAAGTTTACCAATAAAAAGGTAATGGGAACTGTTTGTTGGTCTCAGCATGGTGTTATTCACTATAGCTTTCTCCGATCTGGTCAAGCAATAACGGCAGATGTCTACTGTGCCGAATTCCAAACAATGATAGCAAAACTAGCAGTTTAACAACCCCGACTCATGAATCGATCTTCGCCATTATTGCTCCATGATAACGCGAGACCTCATACAGCACGAGACACCATTTTAACTCTACAGGAACTGCAATTATAAACCATTCGTCACCCTCCGTATTCGTCAGACATTGCTCCAACGGACTACCATTTTTTTCGTAATTTGAGGCAGCACAAAATGCTTTCACACAGTTTGTCGAATCTAGATCACCAGAGTTCTATCAAGAGGTTTGCAAGCTGCGCGGGTGTTCTATCACTATTGTAGGTACGACGGCGTCACGCAGCTAACAGCTGAGCGGTCGCCGGTCGCAGGCGCGCGCACGTATTTAAACAGCTGCTTAATTATTGTGATAAAACTAATAAGAATATAAAAAAAGTTTCTTTAGGAAAGTTGTTTGTAATCATGAGTACAATCATATGTTTAAGTATCGGTCACTAATTACCAGTCACCCTATAGATAATAATGGTAATTATTTTGATTAAATAAATATGTTAAATTAAAATAAAGAACGAATTTCAATTTTTCAGTACAAATCGGCAATTTCACTTTAACCCCTAATAAATCATTTAAGCTTTGGTTTTTATTGTTGTCACACCTACTCCACTTCTAAGGTACGTTACATCTCATCATCTTCTTTTACAAAAAACTGGGCAAGTGCGAGTCGGACTCGCACCCGGAGGGTTCCTTACAAACTTACCTATGTAAATGGTTCAATTCCGTAATGGAGTCTCGGAAGATTTTACTGAATCGCAAAAAAAAAAATTGTGACGTAACAACAAATTTACAGTTTTCAGATTTATTCCTATACTTCTACTATAAGACCTTGCTTTATGCCAAATTTCAGGATTCTGGGTCAACGGGAAGTACCCTATGAATTTTGATTTCCTCGAGAGTGTCCAAATGTACGTTTTTTGCCACATAAACCGAAGTATCATTTTTCTCGTTAACTTACAAGTTTGATTTTTTTACAGCTTCAAGAGTCCGCAGACCTAAGTACCTATATGGTTTTAATTTCAACTCGATACCTTCACGCGTTCCCGAGATAAAGGGTCTTGACAGACAGACAGACAGACAGACGGACGGACAACAAAGTGATCCTATATGGGTTCCGTTTTTTTCCTTTTGAGGTACGGAACCATAAAAACTAATGTTTTTAGGCGGTAAAGGTTTAAAGACCGATTCTAGTTGACGTACGGATAGGGGGGCCCACAGGCGTAGATTGCTTAGGGCATCAAGTAGTCTTAATCCGTCACTGGTGGTGGCCGAGTGGTAAAGGCCCCGACTCACGAGTTGTAGGTCGCGAGTTCAAACCCAGCCAGGCGCATTACTTTGTGTAATTTATTTCATCACCACTGCTCTCAAAACGGTGAAGGAAAACATCGTGAGGAAACCGGCATATCTTAGAACTAAAAAATTCGAAGACATGTGACATTCACCAACCTGCACTGGGTCCGCGTGGTGGATTACGGCCCATTCCTTCTTCTAGAGAGGAGGCCTGAGTTCCAGCAGTGGGAACATTGAAATGCTGATTATGCTATGCTATGCTTATGCATCATTATCATCATTTCAGCCGAAGGACGTCCACTGTTGGACATAGGTCTGTGACTCTCACCAGGTCATCGGCCCACCTTGTAGGAGGCCTTCCAACGCTGCGTCTTCCCGTACGCGGTCACCAATCTAGAACCTTTCGGCCCCATCGACCATCCGTTCTACGGACAATGTGCCCTGCCCACTGCCACTTTAGTTTGGCGATTCTTCGGGCTATGTCGGTAATTTTGGTTCTCCTGTGGATATCTTCATTGAAACTGCGAGCATAGCCCTTTCCATATAGCCTTTCATACCATAATTAGTGTTGCAAAGAATTTTATTTAGATTTTGAATGTTGGAGAATTTTTCGCTAGTTCAATAAGAGGTTTGTTAATCAGGTTTGGGTCCCCGACCTTGGGGGCCCTGGGTCACAAGGTCTAAAGAAAGTAGGCCAAACGAAGATTGACATATCATCCAACTTTAACGTTTAAAAAACGATCTGGCTAGTTTTGATTGGCCTTTTAATGAAGTGATCAATTTCTAAGATCTGGCTACGACATATGCTATTTAACAGCTCACAATAGACGCCGAGCTAATAGAAAAAAAGTAAAAAAAATCGCTAGTTGTGGTAACAGGCGGGCGGGTGAAACCTCGGGGCACTGTTAGTGTATATAACGATGTGGCACTTACCACTATTAATCGCGGTGACGACCAGCCGCAACTTTTCAGTATGCTGGTAAGGAGAGGTGGGGGGATTCCAGACGATCCTCAGCTTGGAGGGAAGCAGCTTGGTACCGGCCCTTGCTGCTACAGCTGCCGCGTTTCCTCCGCAGAGGTTTAGCCGCCACATCGGGGTTTTTGCGTCTGCGATGTACTGGAAAAATAAACAAAAAATCAATTGACGTAAGAATCAACAAATTCGGTCCATGCGTTTAGTATAAAGAGCGCTACAAAAAAAAACAAACATAATATATGTATAGACTGATAAACACATAACTCTCCCTTGCGTCGCGCAGTCGGTTAAAAAAACAAACTTTCTACATGATAAATATCTAAGTGTAATCAGACGCCTTTTGAGCATTATAATCAAAGAAAGTTCGAGGAAATCGCCTGAGACGTGTGTGGGTAGATAACAAAGAATGAAAAGTAGCAGCACATTTCAAAAGTATTCACACATGACAGTGTAGAAACTGTCAAATTGTTCTTTCACAAATTTTGTAACACGTAGAAGTTTTCTATAACCGAATAGATACATCACACTAGTATTATAAAGGTGGAACTTTGTATGTACAGTCAGGGGTTAAAAGTGCTGTTACACTCTACCAATGCTAAAATGTCTAAAATTTCTTTGTAGAAGAGGATCAATGTTTCATGACTGATTTAATTTGTAGAATAAAATCTAAAGTATTGAATAAACTAGTTCTGAACCATTCAACTTCTACTACAAAGAAATTTCAGACAATTTAGCATTAGTAAAGTGCCTCTGCACTTTTGACCCCTGATTGTACCTACATATCAGTGTCAGTAATATCAAATAACGTAAGTGACATTTACCCAAATAGTCAATAAGCACTTTAGTGATATTGACTTAAGGAAACTTTTCCAAAAATTCCAAAATGCCATACGATAATTGATACTTCCCCGATATTGACATGTGTGAATAACATATAGGCTGCAATTTATAATGAGTAATACTAATTCCACACGGGCGATTCCGGTAGCGTTGGTAGAAGTAAGTAAGTAAGTAAATATGTAAATATAGAAGATACAGTAAGCCTGGGTCTTTTCAAAACAGTGTGCATGGAATCCATCCATATCGGGTACCTACCTAACTACACCGGTAAAACAACAACAGTCCTTGAAGATATAATTGAGCACATTTGACTCCAATTAACCCGAATATTCTTGTAATACGATAATTGTACCACCATGCTTAAGGCTACCCGCACACGGAACATTCGCGACTAATATTCCGATACTAGTAAATACAAGTACTCGACACTTAATTAAACTAAACCAAGTACTAATGTACTTGGTATCGAGTACTTAGTACGAGTACATTAGTACTTGGTATCGAATTAAGTATCGAGTACTTTTGTACTAAGTATCGCAAGATTTGACTGGCCTGTTGGTCTAGTGGTTAGTGGCCCTGACTGCTATGCCGGAGGTCGTGGGTTCGAAAAAAACCCAAGAAAAATGTGTGATGAGTAAGATCATTTGTTCTGTGTCTGGGTGTAATTTATCTATTTAGGTATGTATGTAGAAATATTTAAGTATGTTTATCAGTTGTCTAGTACAAGTTATAACACAAACTCTGCTTAGCTTGGGACTAGACGGCGTTGTGTGATAGTTGTGGAATATTATATTATTATATAGATTGATTCGGTCAGTTAGTCGGTATCAAAACAAAAATACTTGATAACAAAACAAAAATACTTGGTATCGAATCGAATCAGACTGAAGGAATGTCATTTTAAAATTTCCAAACGCATCAGAATCCTTTCTTTAACTCTTTAACCATTTAACCGCCTACCTCGTATATATCCGACAAACACTCCTGCATTTATTCCGCCCGGGTCGCACATCCACGACCAAATACCCCATCTCTTCAGCTCTTCTGTCACCTATGGGGATTGAAGAGCTAAACAAGATGGAGTACCCAGTCGCAAACACACGACTCTGGCGCGAAAACACTCGTCGGACCAATTCGACCCGGGCGGTTACAGGGTTAATATTGTAGTCGCAATATCGGTTCTAAGCGAGTGCTTATTTTTCAAAGCTGGACCAACAATCTCGCATGTAAGGAACAGATTGACCCTAAAATACCTGGAGCAGTTTTTGGGCAAAAAGAGTTTTATACTTAACTAGCTTTTGCCCGCAGCTTTGCTTGCATACATAAAATATAGCATATGTCACTCAGGAATAAAGTAGCTTTCTATCGGTGGAGAAATTTTAGTAATCGGACCAGTACTTTCAGAGGTTAACTCCAAAAAAATAAAAAAACAAACTTTACCTCTTTATAATATAATATAGCTTTATAGATGACTTTAGTTATTTAAAAAGTAAAAATTATTGTCCTTGAGCATTCATTATATTAGTTCCATTATTGGAACTTATATAAATACCATCAAATAATATAAAAAACCATCTAAAAGTACCAATAAATAAAGTATACCAGTAGCTATCGATAATTTATTGTATTGAGTAGGTATCGGTACTTTGAGGGTATCAGAACATCCCTATTCGTGACTGCCTTTAGAGGTTTATGGACCGTGTGCAAAAACCTTTTATCTGTTGACACAGTTGTCAAGCACAGTTATGAGAAGAACATTGCAGAGTCATAAACAATTAAATATACGTCTGGTGTTATATTTTTTTGAAACAATGAGATTTAGATCCCAAGTAAAGTTTCGAAAGTTATGTTGGAAAAGATAATGGAAAGAGATTGTTTAGACCTCATTTTCGCAGAACTGAGTGATTTTAATGATGTTGCGAAGGTCACAATAATGACTTATGAAATCACACTATAATATAATAAAGGCGAAACTAATAGTTTTCATGTATGTGTGTATATTTTTAAGAGGACACATGGCAGACAGTACTATCTTTTTACCCGACTACGGCAAATCCAAAGGAGGGTTATGATTTTGATAGGCTATGTATGTATGTTTGTATGTATGTGAGTATGTTCATCAGTTCCCTCATAACTCCTAATCTACTAATCGGAACTCGACATATGAGATATCGTTAGAACCGTCCTTATTTTCCGCTGAACATAGGCTACGTGACGTTGCACAAAACTCGATATGGCGCCCTCTAGCGGACAAAAAGTAATGTGTTAAAAAATACTAATGGAGATAAATACGCCGTGTTTGGTACCATTTGAAAGGGCATCACTTGTACATTTCCAGAATATTGCTCAAAATTAAAGTGACGCCCTCTAGCGGACAAAAAGTCATGTGTTAAATTTAACACCAAAATTGTTTATCTTAAAAAAAAGTAAAAAACTAAAATCCGACTACGACAAAAAAAAAAAAACGACGCGGAAAAAGTATGAAACAAGATTTTCATACTTCGAACAGAACAAAAAGAAAAACCGTAGTCAAACGTTATTAAAGTGTTTCGGTCTGTACCTCTAATGTGTGACTGCGGCTTTTCTTTTCGTTCTGTTCGAAGTATGAAAATCTTGTTTCATACTTTTTCAGCGTCGTTTTTTTTGTCGTAGTCGGGTTTTAGTTTTTTTACTTTTTTTTTGACAAGGGTATCATGATGGCACTCGACACTTAATACGGTATATACCAGGTATGCAAGGCGTACTTCCCATGAGGTTAATCACCAGGCTATAGGAGCAGTGGTGGCCGAGTGGTAACGGCCCCGACTTACGAGTTGTAGATCGCGGGTTCAAACCCAGCCAGGCGCATCAATTTTTGTAACTTATTTCTGCTGCTACTGCTTTCAAAACGGTGAAGGAAAATATCGTGAGGAAACCTGCATGTTCTAGAACCAAAAAATTCGAATATATGTGACATTCACTAACCCGCACTGGGCTGGTGGATTACGGTCCATTCCCTCTCCTAGAGAGGAGGCCTGAGTCCCAGCAGTGGGAACACTAAAAGGCTGATTATGCTATACCAGGTATAAAACTTGGCGGTACTCACAATAAGCAGCTTGCAAGCATCAGTACTATTATTAACAGGCGCCGCCTGGTCGGTGGCGGTGTCCTGCGCGTGCGCAGCTGTTCTCGCGCTCCACTTGCGGTTGAGCGCCCCTGCCACTGGAGGCACCTGCACGTCGGTCACGCCTGTGATGCCTCGCTCCCATTCTGCTAGGGACTCCTGAAATCAATAAAGAAGAAAGCAGTTATTTATTTGTTTGTTTCGTCAATGTGTTTACACGTCTAATATACAACATTATTTTTAGTATTATATGCGAAACCTGAATATAGTTTGTTCAGAATCAGCAAATGAATCGATTCCAATCATTTTTACACTATGTTATAATTTTTTCCAAAAATATTTAAAAAAGGTCACAAGTTGGACACCACCGACACTAAGTACAGCACAGGTCACGGCAGGTCATAGCGGTCACTAGGCGCCAGCGCACAGCTGGGTGCGGGAGCCAAACAACCCCTAAGTCCGATGATGGCCCGGTGACCATGTATTTTTGGGGATAAAAAGGCAACCTATCAATCTTATAATTATGTGATTTTTATATGTGAAATACTTTGTGTCAACACTTAAAAAAAATAGTTTTTGTAGTAAAATCCGGGACATACCAACACATTAGTTGAACGCGTGTCTAATGTCAAATTCCATACATAAATATTGTTAGATACTATTTGTACCTTCAAAATTTTCAGGCTTTAGTTTTTAAGTCACTTTGATCTCCTTTTAACTTTATTCGTTTTATGTACCTTTTGTAACATTATCTCCAGTAACAAAAAGCAGTTTTTCCCAAGATGACGCCGCCTAGTTTGGGGACCACCGTATACTACCTACTTAACTGAAGCCCGCAATTAGTTAAAGACCTATATTATTTTATTTTTACTAATTTTTTACTATTTGTAACAATGGTTCAATAAATTTATTATTATTATTTGGCTTTCTGTTTTGATGGGAAATTATCAAATGATTTCTCTCGCTCTGAGCGAAGAAAGAGAGAGTCAGACTTTTACAGACTAAAACCCACTTGTGTTCCTACAGTTGCTCTTTACGTTCCAGGACCGCGGTAAACCTTTTAAGCAACCCCGCAAACCTGGTAGAGTTATTATTTATATCTAAACAAGTGTTAAATACGGTTTTGTGTTAACGAGGTCATCTTCGGCCTCTTACTCTAGTCTCGATTTTATTTATTGTCGGTGCTGCATATCCAAGGCAAGCGATAGACTGGATTATTCAAGAAAAGAGTAAACGTGGTCGTCCTAAGCAGATCTGGCGATGAATGATCATCGCAGAGATGAAGAACATAGGGAAGACCTGGAGCGAAATGAAGCATGAACCTCGAGGTCGAATGGGATGGCGGCGCATTGTGGACGCCATTTGTCCTATCTAGAGGACACAGGAACTTAAGTAAGTCAAGCTGCATATCTTCTTCACCCATCACTTCATCTCTATTGGCCATAAACAGTCAGCCCCCTTTGTAACCATGGTATCTTTCATCTTTACCATTGCATTGTTATCTTGGCACGACTTTTAAATACCAAAGCGAATAATTAATTTCGTGGCTCATTTTTGTTTCTCTAATAGCCATGATTCATATCAAATTAATTGTCATGGGAATTTCTACTCATCATGGCTTCACAGTTCTCATAATTAACTACAGTGACTGACCTTAACATTGGCACAACGTTCAAGACAATTGAATTTAAAAATAAACACAAAAAGTATTTACTGGAAGCAAGAAAAAAAAAGTCTTCCGATCCGGTCTTACGTCAGAAGTGTCAAAAAGTTTGACAGGAACACAATAGCTGCCAAAATCTGAATGAGTACTTAACCGCTTAGACGCTCCCGCCAATTTTTTTTGATGACGTAAGACGCTACGTCATCTGATAACGACGGCGCCCCGCTGCGCCGATTAGTGCCTACGCAAACAAGTGTCTTTTTCGGCGACTCATTTGTAACTTGAGTCACTTCAAGTAATGTTTTTGTTTAAGCTTATTAATGACTCTTTCAAGTCGTCTCAAGTGTTTATTATTATTTGGTTTCAATTTTTGTATATAGAGCTGTAAACATTGACTATAGTTGGCTATAGTTGATATTTGAACTTTAAAGAATATTAGTTTTAAAAGTAAAGCGGTAACATATAGATTTTATGACTTTAATAGGTGGATGGGTTCTATCTACATACGATAAAACAAAAAAACATACTTCATAGTAAATAAATATTTATTTTAGAGGCATATGACTAGCATGTGACATTTGCTCACGGTGAATAATTTTTCACCCAAATTAATAATTTACTACAAATAAATGCTTTCACGTAAACTAAAAATATTGTTACTGTCTGAAAGCTAAGTTTCTGCTGTAACATATATGTAAATATTATGTTGATAGGTTTATCTAATACAGAAAAATATGGAATTGATTGAAGGCATTCCCACTTACGTGAAAATAATCTTAACATTTCTGGTTATTTTTTGTTATTTTTTTTTCAGTGAAATTTGAGTAAAGAAAGATGAATAAAAAATGTAACTATTTTCTACAATAAATACCCTTTCCAATGAGGTATCACACTTGTTATTCAATAATACAATATATTAATATTAATATTTATTAGTATCTCTAAATTAGGTTGGCGGCCATAATGAGTTCAATGACATTTATGTTTTCGACTCCACTTGAAACGAAAAATCTAATATGACCTTAAATCTATTAGCGTTTGTATATTCTTTGGCTGAAAACTATTGACGAATAAACATTCAATACGATAATAAAATCTTTTAACACAGAACTGGTCTCAAAATATAATAAATTGCGATAGCATTATGACAAAATTCTAGGTATCAAACTAGTGCCGTGATAGGTACACATAAATACAAATATACGTATTTTAAACTTACCCAGGTTAAAATCCTGTTGCACACACAAAAACTATATTCTAATTATTCACTAAATCAACACTTTACACAGAAACACTCACTCAAAACCGAAAATATTATTTTTTACCGTAAACCGCTACTAGAATCAGCTGGCGTTCGCGCGCGAAATGCAACGACTGAATTTGACAATTATTTTTTTTAAAGTGTGATTCGTTTTGGAACTGTTATCGTATTTTTAGCATGAAATAATGTATCGAGATTCGAGTAGAAAAGAGAAAAGGTTATAAAACATCGTGTGTTAGACAGAAATAGATATATTATGAGGTCGTATCGTATAGAAACGGCAAGGACGAATTTTGTTTGACAGTTTAAAAAAGTTTGGGACTAGAGTCCCAAAGAGCGTTTGACCGGGTAAATAGCTGAACAAGTCATGGTGACGGTTTTCATTATTTTTTTTAAACGTTGTTCCCACACTAGGAATTACTCTTGGAGGAACCCGCCCACGAGAGTCCATGCACAAACACCTAGACCCGGAACGGGAATCTAACCCGCGACAAATGCCGTGAAACTCTAATAATAATAATAATAACCCCATCGCCGTATCTCTACGTTGACGTCGTGGTGAGGCTTGCGTGCTCCAATATACCCTAGGTCTGTATCGGTGAAGTTTGCTTTGCCGTAATATGCCTAGGGTGAGGGGCCAGATTAAGAGAGATACAATCCGCAGTGCAGTTTTGTGGCGAACTGTTGGGCATTAGCGACCCCACGGACCCGATCTCCCGGGAGAATTCTTGTTCTTCATCTGTTTTCTCCTGATGTGGTATGTGCTTGTTGTGAGTTTGTGTGTGTGAATATAGAGATGTGTGTGTGGATGTATGTGTGAATATGTTTGTAAGTGAGCGTTTTTCATTTAGGCCATGTAAGTGAGTAAAGACTCCGTGTATGTGTAGTCTTTCTGTAGTAGCGACTCTGTTACTGTTTGTTTTAATGTGTGTGAATTTAACAACTCTGTAATTGGTTTAAGTGATAATTGTCATCATTTCGCTATCTCTGTGCAGCGTGTGTAGACCTCACTCTTACATGATCTTTCACGCAGCTATACATTGGGCTGTTCATTGATAGTGGGGTGGGCCTTCTTAACCCATGTAACTTTATAAAATAAACTGTTGAGTTTCCTAAAATAAATAAATAAATAGGCACGCAGCTCAGTAGCCATTTAGCCATTCGCTTGACCATTGCGACAACTATGGCGAGAAAAAATGTCTTCCATTTGTCTTACGTCAGAAGTGTCAAAAAATTTGACTAGAGCACATTAGTTGCCAAAAGTTGAATGAGTACGTAAATAGCTGAACCAGTCATGGTGACGTTGTTCTCGCGTTGTTCGTTTTCTGACCGAGTGGAGGTATTGTCATCGGTCAAGTCCATGGTGAAACAAAATGGGCTCATCCTGACAAAGACCAGTAGCGACTGGTGTGTTTTGATTTGCTGGTTGGCTATGGCGTTTGGAAGAGTCTATTGAGTTATGTATGTCAAAGTCAGAATTCTTAGTTGGTCAAAATCACTTTTAACTGCAAGAAGTACCTTTGACCAGTTAAGACTACATAAAAAATTACTAACATTTGCTCCAAAACCTGTTAGGTTGATACGTTTATTTTTTGTGAGCATTTAAAAATAATTTTTTGCAGTGATTCTAGGTACCTATTTAATTAAAACGTTTTGTAAAAAAAAATGCGTAAGAGTTTTGACTGATGAACAGTCTTGACTACGATAGATTTGAAGCATTTTAATTGCGATCTAAATCTCATAAAAAATGCCAATTGGGTTGAAATCAGAAACGTTTATTTCAAATAGACCAATGATGATGACCGTCATAAAAAAGTCAAAAAAGTGAAGCTAAATTGCACGTTCCAAAGCGTAGATCTCTATGGAGAAGAAGGTGCGTGAACGTGTTGGGACTGCTAAATACGATTAGGGGATGAAGAAGCGTACCTACCCATAACCCACATAAGTATTTAGCATGCTAATGGCTAAGAAATTTGTATTGAATTGAAAGAACTTGAAGAATCGAATCTTAATCAAGACAGTATCGATATGAACTGAGCATAGTAGAGACTTAAAGAGTTAGTGATCGTGAAGTTAACTCATTAAAAGAGGACAAGAAGCGAATTAGAACACTTTAGCTCTAAAAATTAAGTAATAAAATAAAACGATTGTTACAAAAGGCACGATTATTATTCCTATTAAAATAATATCAGACTCGAGCTCAAGCGATTAGCCAACACAATGGTCAAAATGATTACGAAGACGATTATTGTGTCTTATATTAGTTTGTTGGTGCTTAACGCTTGTCATTCTGGTAATGATGAGACAAGACAATCGTTAAAATTAGCTTTGTACTAATGACACCTACCTACCTTTAAAACTAAATAAAGGATTCAAAATAAGCTGAACTTTACGAAGATTCTATATTTGGAGCATTAGTGAGGCTTACTGGAAGATTCGGAGTTGATGGCCATCCTGTGTTGTGCCCACGGAGCAAGTACGAAGGTTGTGACTGAGAACAATGGTGGCCCAGTGGTAACGGCCCCGACTTACGAGTTATAGATCGCGAGTTCAAACCCAGCCAGGCACATTACTTTGTGTAATTTATTTCCTCACCACTGCTCTCAAAACAGTAAAGGAAAACATCGTGAGGGATCAGCCATGTCCTAGAACCAAAATATTCTAAGTCTTGTGAAATTCACCAATCCGTACTGGGCCTGCGTGGTGTATTACGGGATTACGGTCCATACACTCTCTCCTAGAGAGGAGTTCTGCGTCCCAGTAGTAGGAACATTATAAGGCTTATTATGCTTATGCTTTTAAGCTCTAATGTTGTATGTAGTATAGAAAAGAAGAATTCTAGTGATAGCAAACAAAGTGAAGGTACCTATATATGTCCAAAATTACAACGCGAGCTATAACTTATTCAAAGTATTGCAAAGAGCATTCCTAAAACAATTTCAAGTCTAAATGTGGACACAATGAAAATGGAATGAATAGTATCAGAATACAAAATAGGACTATAAATAAACATCAAAGTCATAGACAATAACTTAGCCACGACGGAATAAAACAGCATGTTTGAGATCTTCTTGATTGTAAGCTTACGTATTCCGAAACTTTGCCCAATTTGGTCAGGTCTAAATATTTATAGCAAGTGTACGTGTTGAATTGTAAAAAACCATTGTTACAAAACGGTGGAACGTTCATACCTTACCAAAAAGGTCTTACGTTTAATTTGCCAACAAGATCATGTGTTGTTGTATCCCTAAGTTTAGCTACTGTTTATGTTGTTGGACCTAACGTTTCAGGAACTCTTTATTATAAACGATTTTCCGTTTTAGAGTTTGTTTGTAGCAGATTGTGTAAATCAAGTTCTGTCAGTCAGACTTCTAATCATCTATGTGATTATGGAAAACATTACTTTGAGACCGTTATTGATGATCTAACCATACATTTAATGACCGATGATAGAATAGTAGACACATTGTTTAACATGAAATAAATTGCACATCACATGCATAAATCTATGGGCACAATGGCGTTATAATTATTTTAATAATGACGAAATATCGTGGTTCAACCGATCTATGTATTCCATAAGACAATCGATGACCAATCAGTTGTAATGTAACACCAGTTCGAATAGTACTAACGACCTGCTTGATATTCCATGTGCAAGCAAGGTCGTATAATGCAAGAATTTACGATTAAAATTGCACATATTTTTGTACAAATTTCAGAATTAGTACTGCAATCACGAACAATGAATCTGTTTCCTTTAAATAATGTACAAAAAATACTGTTTTTATATAAGCTTTGTTTAAAAATGATGAGAATATGCTAAGGTAGGAAATCTGCTTAAAGTTGTAATCATGTTCAGTTTCACAAAACAGAATCATGATCACGTAGGGAAAGCTATTTCTTCAGACAAAACCAAGATATGGTACGATCCTGGAAGACCCACTTGCACAAAACCGTCTAAAGATCAAGAGACAGCGGTAGACGATACCTAAATGACTTGAAACTGATGTTGATGGACATGAAGAAGCATTCGTAGTGACCAACAAGGAAGAGTTAGAATACGTCCTCCAGAGAAATGCAAATGGCAAAGCCACTTATATGGTACCTCTACCTATGCACATTAGTACGACCACATAGCATGAATTTTCGCCATAACACCGCAAATATTACAAAGCTAGTCAAACCGTCGAACACAGTTCAAACAAGATAAAAAATTTGAAAAGCTAAACAATAGGTGTTATGAAAGTCCTAACAATGGGATTTCTTACCCAACTGGTCGGGTAACAAATGTGTTGCATATGAGGCAGTAAACCGACAATTAAACCATTGTCTGTAGTTACTGAACTGAAAATCTTAAAATGTTATGAAAGTTGTGAAGACGAAATTTTGGATAGCGCGTATGAGTTGAAGGATGGTAAAAAAACAAAAGTTACCAAGTAAAATGTACCTAAGATATTATTAGAGATATTATAATGGAAATAAAAGAAGGATCGATCGGGTTGTGGAGGTCAGATAAACAGTCGCACTGCATCTGGCTAGACTGGAAGCTGACCCCAACATATTTGGGGAAAAAGCTAAACAGACAGATGGAGGGAGGGTCGAACGATCCAGTTAAAAAGGCGGTGAAGATATCAAAACGACGCGAGAATAAGAAGCTATATAAAGAGAAGTTAATAAGGCAGACAAGGATATTGTTAATATTGATAACTGGATATGACTTAGTGAAGAGAAAACTGAAATAGAAAACGCAGCATAGGTAAAAGCCTTAATTTCGAATGAAGATTATATGTTATGTTGACATGACATAAGTCATGGCGAAACTAATTTCTTCTAGTCTTTAGTGAGTATATAATTAAGGTGACCTTCTGTGATCTTTTCCGAATAAATCCTTTTGAATTCCCCGATTTTTTTAAATAAGAATGGATAAAGTGAGAAATGAGTTTATTTGGGGAAGTTTGAAAGTGGCGCCAGTGACTGAAAAGTTGAAAGGGAATCGTTTGTATGGTTATGGTATGGTCATGTGAAGGGATGCATGTGTGTGGGATGAAACGCATGTTACTAAAAGAGTTATGAGTTTACATGTGGATGTATGGAGAGGGAGAGGGAGACCAAAGAAAAGATGGATGGATTGTGTGAAGAGTGATATGAAAGAAAAGGAAGTTAGTGATAGCATGACGAGTGGCAGGGCAGAATGGAAGAAAAAAACGTGTTGCGCCGGCCCCAAATAACACGGGACAAGGGCAGGAAGATGATGATGATCAACTCCCCTTCCAGGCGCAATATCCAGTTCCTACCTACTGTCCAGTATCTCCCCAACGACTTCAACTGTCCCAAGTATTGCGATAAACAGAATTACTGCTTATCATCTATAACACGAACATGGCGTGTGAGACAAAGGAACAATTAATATCTTGAGTGCAGTTGCATCAGTGTTTCATGACAAGTTACGTGTACGAAGTATTTGACGGTATTACGATGTAAGCAATTAACTCTTGCTTAACTAGCGAAATGACTGTTTATACTGAGGTGAGACATTTCCATTAATTTCAGCATTTTGAATAAGATTGGTTTTTGCACCAGCCTAGCTATCGTAGCATCTCCAACACTCCAATCTCTGGAAAATAGTGAATCGGCTCGATTCAGATCAGTATTTCCAGTTGGCTTATCTCCCAGTGGGAACATTAATGGGATTATACTTAGGATTATTAATTGGTTTAGATAACGTAATACGGGACGAGACCCGGAAATGGCAGGACAGCAATAGTCCGGGGTAGGGAAAGTTACACCGCTCCCGCACCGCAAGCGTATGAGGGAACACTACACTATGGTGACCCCAGGGCGGAAGACATCAATAAGAATGTCAGCGGAAATCAAACCGCACCCGCAGCCCCCTTCGCAAGTGTACGAGAGAACTCTGGGATCTCAGGGCGGAGGATACTTAAAAGGAAGTCCATCCCGAAAAACCAAAAAAAGGATCACGCAGGAGAAACATATTAAACACGTTGTCGATGCGCGTTGACAAGTATAACGCTTGGTATTAGTGGTAAGAACGTAAATTAATACATAAAACTGTACTCTGAAAAATCAGGCTGCTTACTACACTCATTTACGTCACAATAGAGTCTATTATTCTGTTTCACTCTTACGAGTTTCTGTCATGTACTTACATAGTCAAAGTCTGTGGTCTAGTCATAAGGTCGGTCTGCGTCTGCGAAGAAATTCTTTTGTTTAGAGATATATTTATTTTACTGTTAATTCACGCTAAATACTCTCCAGCGTTTGATGGTGTAATAAAAGTTTGCACGTGTTATTGTCAAAGTTGTGGTGTCTTTTCCACAAATGCCATTAATGAAGAGTTGAAGTTAATTAGCTTCAGCTGTGATTTCAATCTAGTTAGGTTTTATTATTTTAATAAGAACTTGTTAATGAAAAATCCTTGCCTAAGGACAAAACAATAAGGACAGTAGAACATTCAAGATTAAAATCTCGCATTTATCTTCGTGAAGGTTTTCAATAATTCATTAAAATTTTAGTCCATAGAGCAAGTTGATTAATTGTTAAAATTATTACAACTATCATAAAGATTAAACGGCCAGTTGTTTGTTCCGGTTGGGCAGTGGCTAGACTAGACACTTCCTGACCATAGACAATTGATAGATTGTCTATGATGTCAAAAGTGAAAATATAGGAAGCGGGAAGTTTATGTAACGTCAGTTGGTAGTAAGTTTGTGTCTGTAGGGTGTTGTAATTGATTATGGTCTTTTGAAAGTTAGATTTATAGGTTTCTTTTGATCACGAAACCTATGAAAAGCAGCTCTGAAATTAGTTTTAAATCTATAATGTGTTCCGTGGAACGTATAGGTTTTTTTTTAGGTGAAAAAATCATCTAATGACAAATCCCGCTCTTGGGCGGAGCGCGAGATAGTGTCAGACTTTTACTGACTAAAAACGAACTCCGGTTCCTTTTTTGCCTTCGTCCCAGGGCCCCGGGTTTCACTTTCACACTACCCGTAGCCCCAGTAGGCTACGACCCTGCTGGACCCCTACGATTTGCTGACATCTCCATGAGGCACGCGTGGAACAGTACGCGCCGTCGACGACTTGGTCTCGGTCCGGACGGTTACCGGACGGTCGGACGGCGAGCAATGGGTGGCTCGCCGTCTGACCCGCGCCCGCGCCACGGTGGCCGGAAATCGGGATCGGAATCCCGGCGGCGGCGGTCAGGGCGTGAGGACCGTTGCCTCACGCGATCGGCCGCCTCCTTTGCTAGCATTACTGCTTCGCAGAAGGAGGCGACCGCCCGCCACTCCTCCGGACCATGGCCTGAACCAATGCCCGGCACGAGAGATCGCCGCCGCCGATCGCCCCCACGTGGACACGGCGTTGCTCTGCCCAAGCGGGGCACACCTCCACCGTGTGCTCCACCGTGTGCTCCACCGTGTCCTCCGGGCGTTCCACACAGTGGCGACACTGTGGCTCCCACTCCGGGCATCGCTTCCGCACGAATCCGGTGCAGGAACTTCCCGAACTTACCGTGTTCGGTGAGAACCTGCGTCATGCGGAAGGTGAGGACGCCGTGAGGTCTTTCCAACCACGCCTCAAAGAGGGGACTTACCGCCATAATTGTGGCGTGCCCAGCACTGGGTCGCGACAGTCGCTGTCGCCATTTCTCCATGAGAACCCGCCGGAGCTCTGTTCGCCATGCTGTGACTTGTCGCGGCAGCGGAGTTTCGCCCCGGGGCGGCGGCGTTGCTTCTCCAGGCGCAGATCGTGCAGATCCCAGATCATCGTTGCCTCCAGATCCTGTGGTGGCTGGCTAGCAAGGAGGCGATCCTCCTTGCTAGCCAGCCGAGCCGCTTCGTGGGAAGTCGTCCGGTATCCTCGCACCATCCGTATGGCCATGACCCTCTGACATGTGTTCAGCCGGGCCGCCGGCTGCTTCCGCAGCGCCGGCGGCCACGTGGAACGTATAGGTATGTCTCTTTTGGTTTGGATACTTATTATTATTATATCTAGCTTGTACAGTCGGTGTTAAATAAGAAACAAACAATACCGAGAAAAACCGACTTCCGAAATTAAAGTTATTTTGATTCTTTTAGTGTTTTTTTTTAGTGAAGTCGGTTATTTTTTTTTGTAAACAGTTTTTTATATAAGTACCATTTTTTTTTTGCAAAATTCTGAATTAGGCATGTTTTTTTGCAGAAAAAAATAAACAAGACGGTTCCATGCCTTGGTACTATTGCTGGCAAATTAGAAACCAGATGAACCAGATAGCCAAACAGAATGTGGTGTGGAATTCAGAATGAGCGGCTCGGCGCCAAGATTTTTTTGTTGGCTGGTACCGCTTAAAATGCCTGTGACTTTGTATCACGAATGTGAATGTACCATACTTGTACATAAGCTGCATTTATAGCAACTTAACACTACCAACCACCCATACAGATAAAAACGTTTTGGGAACGCTTTCATTGTGCGTACAGCCAAGGTGTAGAACTCCCTGCCAGAGTCTGTTTCCTGGTAGCTACAACCTGGAGGTCTTTAAGTCAACAGTATACAGGTTACTTCTAGACAAGTGTGCTCCATCGTCGACCACATCATCGCTTATAGGTGAGATATGGTCAAGCGCGATCCTATCAATAAAAAAAAGGTATAATATAATATATATATATATTCCACAACTATCACACAACGCCGTCTAGTATCAAGCTAAGCAGAGCTTGTGTTATGAGTACTAGGCAACTGATAAACATACTTAGTTTATATATTTCTAAATACATACATATTATAGATAAATTACACCCAGACACAGAACAAATGGTCGTGCTCATCGCACAAACATTTGTCCTGGGTGGGAATCGAATCCACGACCTCCGGCATAGCAGTGAGGGCCACTAACCACTAGACCAAAAGGCCAGTTAACTATAAGAGCAAGACCACGATAATGCCCTTGTAATGTCCTCTGTAGTCTAGTTCTAATACCACAGAATAAGAAATAGTACAATACCAAGAAATCAACCGGAACTACGGAAAACACCTTTTGTAACCCATTACACTACCTAATCACCTATGTTCACACTAATTGGGTGTCATGGCAAAATATACTATTATCATAAAAGTTAATCGTACCGTCACGCCTTCCGTGTGACCTTCAGCCCTTCACCTAGACACAGTTTCTACTCCATCGATCAAAGCTGATCTAGTTATTATGTATGAGTAATATAAAAGTACTAAGAAGACATGTACTTAAGTGCCAGGGCAGATTGCTCGTAGAACAGATGGACGAATGGGCCGATAGGTTCTGGAGTGGCGACCGCGTACTGGAGGACGCAGCGTTGGAAGGCCTCCCACAAGGTGGACCGATGACAAACTACTTTATTCTGGAAAAGGACATTTTGTCTCTTGAGGGAGTGGCCACGGGCTGCGAAGGAAGAACAAATATGTGGCGGACCCTGAAAAATAAGATGACAGATCAACCGACAAGCCAACGGTTGGGTGACCACTGACGTTGAATAGCGGCAATCGTGCAGAAGCGCGAAGCTATGAAAAACCTTCTTTTTAGGGTTCCGTACCTCAAAAGGAAAAAACGGAACCGTTATAGGTTCACCAGGTGGACTTTGTTGTCCGTCCGTCTGTCTGTCAAGACCCTTTATCTCGGGAACGCGTGGAGGTATCGACTTGAAATTAAAACCATATACTCAAGTCTGCGGACCCTTAAAGCTGTGAAAAAAACAAATTTCTGAGTTAACGGAAAAAAAGACGGCTGATTATCTTGCAAAAACTGTATATTTCGACACTCTCAAGGGAATCAAAATTCATAGGGTAGGTACTTTCCGTTGACCTAGAATCCTGAAATTTGGCATGAAGCAAGGTCACATAGCACAAGTATAGGAAAAAAACTGAAAACTGTAAATTTGTAGTTACGTCACACAAAGATATTTTTTTTGTGATTCGGAAAAATCTTCGTAACTCAATTCGGGAATTGAACTGTTTTCATAGGTAAGTTTGTACGTAATCCTCAGAGCGCGAGTCCGACTCTCACTTGCTCAGTTATTTACTTTGGATAAGCTCACGTTTGACCACTATCACATTTGATACTTTTTGTTAGGCGAGTCCGGTTCCAATCAATTTTGATATAATTGTAATAATTGATACTTCGGTCGTCCTTTGTCTACACAAAAGGTAATACTATCATGTTACATAATAATCCTTCATTTTCCTGATCGGAAATCTGAGAAAACACACGTCTTAACGATTTATTGTTTATCTATTAGAAAATCTATGTAGTGAATCATGCATGGTTCGTAATTACTAACACGTCAGAAGAAGATTTATAAACATCAGTAGCGATTTAACTAATTGATCAATAATTGAGTGTTAAAACACATTATAATAAATCACACGTTACTTTTTTATTATTGTGAAATATGACACAATAATCAGATGAGCGACAACAATGGTAGGTAGGTAAAGAAAATATCGAACGGTATCTTTTGAGGCGGCAACGCTCTTGGCACGCTTTCCACCATTAGACATCCTGGCAGATATGGACGCGAGGGTCTATAGCCAGATTCGCGACATACGCCAAAGTGGTAATAGCGTGCCAGGAATCGTAGTAGTAAGGCTGAGGCGGCAGGAACGGCGACACGCGCTCGAGAGGTGGCGCGAGCGGCTACAGCAGCCGCAATTCTCGCGTAAGCGCGTTGTCGAAGCCGTCCTGCCACACTTCGAAGCCTGGCTGAAAAGAGGAGAGCGCATCTCCTATAGGCTAACTCAGGTACTGACCGGGCACGGTTGCTTCGGTGAGTACCTGAATAGGATTGGGCGAGAGGCCACGGCAAATTGCCACCATTGCGGAAGTGACCTTGATTCTGCACAGCACACGCTCGAAGAGTGCCCTGCGTGGGCCTCTGAGCGGCAGATTTTGGTTGCCAAGATCGGGCGGGATCTGTCTCTGCCAGCAGTAGTGAGGGCTATGCTGGCGGAGACAGATAATTGGAGAGAAATGGCGTCCTTCTGCGAGACCGTAATGGTCCAGAAGGAGGCCGCTGAGCGGGATCGTGAGAGGACCGATCCCACTCGTAGAAGGAGGCGTCAGAGGGCCAACCGCCTCGACGCCTAAAACGCTGAAACCCCGCTTGCAATATTTAAGGTAGGCGGGACTCCGAGGTCACGGGCTCTCAGAGTGGGGACTCTGTCCGCCCGCCAAGTGACTTCAGGAAAGACGGTGGCACAGTGATCACGTGCTACCGTGCACAACGAGGCTAAGGGGAGACCTCTCAGTCTCCTCAGGGATGTGCCCTAACAGGCGTTGTACAGAGGGGGTTCCGGGGTGGTCTTTTAAGAGGTCACGGGGCCCTCTTCCATGTGCGGATGGTGATCACCGGGGTGGTTTTAGTGAGGTAAAAATCCCACACTCCCTGGTCTTTTCCCCAAAAGTCCAGGCGCCTTTTGAAGGTTTCCTCCCGAAAACAAAAAAAAAAGAAAAGAAAAAAAAAGGTAAAGAAAATGACAGTTTGCATTCTGCTTTTGGCGGCAAAATATCTTCACTTTACAATATATTTTAATTGGTTAAATTAAGTATTACTTAGTTGTTTCGCTTCCGTAGTCTTCACCATAAAAACCGTGGTTATCGTCAACGGGCAGATATTAATTCGTTTACCAGACATACAAATAGCACCCTTTCTAATATTAAGTAGATTTTAGCTTCAATATGTATGTATTATGACAAGGTAATTTGTCATGTAAACCGGTTTCAAACCGGTCTTAGTATAGCACCTCCTAACTCAAAAAAAGTATAGTGTTAATATCATAGAAAAAATCGGGCAAGTGCGAGTCGAACTCGCGCACTGAGCTTCCGAAAGCAGTTCAATTCCCGAATTAAGTTACGAAGATTTTTCCGAATCGACCAAAGTATTTTTGTGACGTAACTACTAATTTACAGTTTTCAGATTTTTTTCTATACTTGTGCTATGTGACCTTGCTTCATGCCAAATTTCAAGATTCTACCCTAGAATACCTTAGAGTATACCCTATGAATTTTGATTCCCTTGAGAGTGTCGAAATATTCGTTTTGTGCAACATAAACTGCCGTATCTTTTTAGTTCGTTAACTGAGAAGTTTGATTTTTTTACAGCTTCAAGGGACCGCAGACTTGAGTATATGGCATAAATTTCAACTCGATAACTCCACGCGTTCCCGAGATAAAGGGTCTTGACAGACAAACAGACAGAAGGACGGACAACAAAGTGATCCTATAAGGGTTCCGTGTTTTCCTTTTGAGGTACGGAACCCTAAAAACAGTCACTTTGTCAATGTTTAACAATTTCCCGGTAGGTACCGACCTTATTCAAGCCCAGAGGAATTTTCAGCCTGTTTAAATCACACAAAATCCTACTCATAATCTGGCATATTGTCCCAGGTATTAGTAGAATCTAGGTATTGATCCAAAAGCCTACCTACGTCAAGGCGACTGCAAGGTCTAAGCGGACGTGATCTGATGGACCTTGAGCTCAAATACGCAGCATTTCTATATAAATCTATGACTTCTCGTATAAACCGTGTTGTATGCGTTCGTTTCTCAGTAGCCTTTCCCGAAGCTTCAGTTACTTTTCCATCATTATCGTTTCAACCGAAAAATGTCCACTGTTGGAAATAGGCTTCCTTCAAGTGTTGCCACACCGACCGGGTCTGTGCGTGATGCATCCATCAGATTTCCGAGACCCTCACCAGGTCATCGGTCCCCTTGTGGTGTGCCATCCAACGCTGCGTCTTCCGGTACACGGTAACCACTGCAGAATCTTTATTTAGCGGTTTAGTCGTGAAAAAGTAACAAAAAGACAGACTGAGTTACTCTTACTTTTACACGGACAGCTTTTTAGCATTTAGTATGGTTATCTTTTTCTATATAATCTAGGATTACTCGTAAATTTGATGTATTCCTTATAATTCTGAATTAAGGTACGTTCACAGTTTATTGCTTCTGAGGACTGAGTAAGCTTTGAATAATGTATGCCATATGTGTAATGTAGCATTGGTTTTTATGAATGAGTGCAGGTGTGGCATGGTAGGGTCATGTCTGTAAGCTTTTTAGATTGGCGTTTTGTTATGGAAACCTTCGCGCTTTTAGTTAATTGGTATTGGGTTTGTTAAATTCAACGTAATTAGATTTCCGTGTAACTATAAAAGATTTCGGTGTTTTCTTAAAGGCCTTGAGTGACCCTCAAAGTGATTGAAATTCATTCGCGAATTTCATCAAAGGTCATTGGGCGTTTCTGACCCACTTTATGAGAGTTCGCGTACAGAGACCAAATTAGTTTTAAATTGAAGAATTCAATCCCACTATTCAAAATATGTATTTTTTTTTTAAGTATTTAATGGGAGAAAAAAGTTATTTAACATTTAAAAACTTAATAAACTTTTGTTAACCGACTTAAAAAAAAGGAGGAGGTTATCAATTCGGTTGTATTTTTTTTTATGTTTGTTACCTCAGAACTTCGTCGTTTATGGACCAATTTGCAAATTTTTTTTCCTCTTATAGGATATGCTTTCAGATTGATCCCCTTTTTTTTAAAATCCAGTTCTGATGATGGGATCCGTGAGGAATCGAAGGAACTCCTCAAATATTATAGGCAACCATATAGTGATTTTGGTATTTTTATCGAGAACTTAAGCATTTACAGTCAAAAAGTAACATTTGATGAAGTGGAACTAATGAAGAAGACCAGAAATGGTCTACGGAACTTCATACTCACATAGATATCACAAGAAGATAGTGCGACTATGACAATACAAATAAATGAATGGTACTGAATAGTTACGTTGAAAATGGTATCATCGAAGTGATCTAATGATGATGATGGAGCCGGAAGGTAGGCACTGAAACTCCGTAATTAATCAATGTAACCTAGCCGTGTTTGGACTTATTAGAATTGTCATGAGATGCACTTTGGCTATAAGGTACTATCGAACTGATCTGATGATGGAGCCGGAAGGTAGGCACAATAACTCCGTAATTAATCAATGTATCCTAGCCGTGTTTGGGCTTATTAGAATTGTCGTGAGATGCTCTTTGGCTATAAGGTACTATCGAACTGATCTGATGATGGAGCCGGAAGGAGGAAGGTAGACACAGGAACTTTATAATAAAACAATGTAACCTAGCAGTATTTGGGTTAATTGGAATTGTCATGAGAAATAGGCACTCTGTTTATAAGTGTATCGCAAAAAAATAACCGACTTCACTAAAAAAAACACTAAAAGGATCAAAATAACTTTAATTTCGGAAGTCGGTGTTAAATAAGAAACAAACAATACCGAGAAACACCGACTTCCAAAATTAAAGTTATTTTGATCCTTTTAGTGTTTTTTTTAGTGAAGTCGGTTATTTTTTTTTTCTAAAAAGTTTTTTATTTAATCGCTTCGGAAAACAAGTTCTAGGTCTTTTTCTAAAGTTGCTTGAAGCTATTTCAGTCCTTAACTTTAACAAAGTAACTACCAAGATAACAATTTATGTAACTCGTTACAAATAGTCATTCGCTCGTACTATCTAGAATCTAGAGCCGTACAATCCAAGGCTGTTAACCCTACAGTTAGCTGTGATACTAGTGTTATATATGAATTACCTGCAATCAGACGACCTCCATCTGTGTTAGAAAAAACTACAACGTGACATGGGCAGTGTGACAACTAGTAGGGTTGCACGATCAGTTATATGGTTTCTGTGGTCTTGTTGTAATTTTACACTCTAGAATATGTTGGCAAAATATACATTGACAGTACAAACAAGCTCAAAAGACTCTGAAATGAAGAAAAGGAAAATAATAGGAAACATTATAGAGATATTAGCTTCTGCCAGCGGTTTCACCCGCGTGAAAGTCGGTTTCCTCACACAAAATTTTGACATTCGTTTCATCCCTTTAGGGGGTGAATTTAGGAAAATCCTCTCTTAGTGCTCGCCTACGTCATATAAGAAAGCCTTGTGCAAAATTTCACACTCCTAGGCCCAGTAGTTTTGGCTGTGCGTTGATATATCAGTCGGTTAGTTTCTACTTTTATATATATAGAGATGTAATATTTAGTATTAGTTAGTAGTACAATTTCTCTAAAGTGTTCCCTTCCAACTTCTAAAAAAATTCAAAGTTTGTATGTATAGGATATTTATAAACCAATCGATCACATCTAAACAGCTGAACGTATAAGAACATCTCATGATAAAACTCTCTGTGGTTGAGTTGAACATTAGATGAGTTACGCAATCAAAAGCTAGAGCTAAATTCATAAGTTTGAAAATGATTTGCTTTATCCAATCTGCCTTTAGCAATAACGATCGATGATAAATATATATCAATTAATTGCGTTAATTAACAAACGACTTAAGTAAACTAGATCTTGGCTACAGGATAAATATTTTATCGATTACCAACGAGGAAAAGTGTAAATCTAAACACACAATACCCTTTCGCAGAATGATCTGACTAAACATAGAAATCTTGCTTACAGTACTAAATAAAACATTCAAATGAAGAATTTAAAAAAGAAGAAAAGAAAGAAGAAGAAGAGAGATTTCAAGAAGAGATTCTTCACGCTCTTTCTCACATAAAAGATGGAGTTACTGTGACCGTTGCATAAGATTGACCTATTTCAGTTACAAATATAACGGTCATGCATAAACTGTTCAAGAGGTGTATTCCAAAATTCCAAGGAAGCATGGATTTAAAGTTACAGCCTATAGCTATTTCAGTAATAACAATAAAAAAAGAGTTTTTGTTTTTGGAGTGGAAAATTAGTAAACATCTTCTTCCGTACTGGGTGGAGCTGGAGGAAGTGTCAGACTGGTTAAAAGTCACCGGTGTTTCTTCAGTAGTTTTAAGTATAGTTTAGATAGCAACTGTTTTGGAAAAGCCATGCTGTCGCATCGAAGTAGGTAAATCAATACGGGGTTGCCAAACAATCTTTGAAATTAAAGATATGAAGGCACGCTGTAAAAACTGTCCGTGTGTTCTCTTTGTAGATGTGATTATTCCATGATTAGCTATTTAATTGTTTGCAAGATTAATTGCCGGCTGATTATAATTATTTAAATGCTTCAAGTGAAGGAAAATTTTATAACAATGTCTTTGTATGTTAATCAACTAGAAATAACTAAGTTCTTCCTCATTTCTCTTGACTTTATAATTATGTGTTTTTAGGAACAATTTTTGCAGTAAAGACTGACTTTGCTCGAATTCTTAATACCACTCGTGCACAGTGTTCATATACAAAAAATCACCATAATCGGTTAATATTTAGAGGTTGCACAACGCCAATAAAGTTTTCTCATACAGTTATTACGTCATCAGTGTAGGTAAAATTTTTTATATTACTATTTTTTACAGTAGAGGGTAGCAAGTGTTACTAATGTGTTGTTGTGTCTAGTAAAACTTAGTTCCCTACTTGGTAAAAAATAATAATATTAAAAAAAATATCTTTACTGATGACATACTTATTGGTGTTGTGCAACCTCTAAATATTACCCGATTATGGTGATTTTTGGTATATGAACACTGTGCATGAGTGGTATAAAGAATTCGAGCAAAGACAAATGAAAATTGAAAATATTAAAAAAAAACATGAAGCATCCTAATGTGCGCGTTTATACGGTAGGTTTCTAAAGCAGCATACCTACTATGACTACATTCATACCGCTTTGAATAGAAATATCCACTAAAATTCCTACACGCACGTCTTTTAATGGGAAGATGTCAAGAAAACCTAATGAATGAGTGATGGATGACCTGACTGTAAAAGGTTGTAAGTAAAGGCTAATAGATATAATTATTGCATTAGTAGTCATTAGTCGTTCAATTTTGTTGTTACAATTAATTTGTTATTGTGTTTTGTTGACATATGTAATTTAATTTCAGATAGATGAACAAATAGATAAGCTGGTGCTTCGAGCCGGATACGCAAAGAAAATTAACGTAATTTTATGAATCGACAGTTTTTTTTATCGAACAATTTCAACATGCTGTTTTGTTACTTTTTCCTTTTAAATATTTCTTTATTTTTGTATAGTTTTCATTTGACTTTCTTTTTTGTGTGTTTTTCTGTGGAGAATAAACAGTTTTTCTTTCTTTCTATGTAAGTATATATATAGTTTGATTAAAATCTTGCTTTCACTCGCAATTTAAACATAGATAACAGTCATCATTAAACGATTTTTATAAAGCTTTTAAACTTTATGCAAGACACGGCCTTTAATGATGACATTTAGTTTGAAATATGAAAATAATGATGACTTGTGCAAGTTGCAGGGAACTGATTTAGATGATTGATGCGGTGCGGTCTTAAGGCTTTTATAAAAAGATTGCCAAGGTAAGATCGAATTTGATGATCGTGATCTTTTTCATTGAAATGATGTCAAGTGACTGTAAATTGATCAAGTCACAGCCTGCTCTATGGTCCGAAGCGAGGAGGAGTGGCAGGCGGTCGCCTTCTTCTGCGAAGCAGTAATGCTAGCAAAGGAGGAGGCCGCACGTGCACGCGCGAGGGAGCGGCCCTCACGCCCTGCCGCCGGGATCCCGATCCCGATTTCCGGCCACCGTAGGCGCGGGCTTGCGGACGGCGAGCATTGGTTAGCTCGCCGTCCGACCGTCCGGTAACCATCCGGACCAAGCCCAAGTCGTCGGTGGCGCGTAATGTTCCACGCGCGCCTCAAGGAGATGTCAGCAAACCGTAGGGGCCCAGCAGAGTTGAAGCTGGGAACACGGATAGTGCGTAAGTGAAACCCGTGGCCCTGGGACGAAGGCAAAGAAGGAACAGGGGTGGGTTTTTAGTCAGTAAAAGTCTGACACACCATTGCCTTCCGCCCAAGAGCGGGAGATGTCATTGGATGATTTTTCCACCTAAAAAAAAAGTCAGTCACGTTTTTTGCGACATAGACGGCCGTATCTTTTTTTTTCGTTGACTCAGAAGATTGATTTTTCACAGCTTCAAGGGACCGCAGACCTGAGTATATGGTTTTAATTTCAACTCGATACTTCCACGCGTTCCCGAGATAAAGGGTCTTGACAGACAGACAGACGGATAACAAAGTGATCCTATAAGGGTTCCGTTTTTTCCTTTTGAGATACGGAACCCTAAAAATGAGACAGCGACAGTCGCAACCCAGTGTTCGACCACATCGTTGCTTACCATGAGGCAAAATAGTGATCAAACACGAGCCTATCAATTATAAAAAAACCCTCGCTCTTAAAGAGCCCTCCCTTGCAGGAGGCCCCTTTGGAAGCGAGGCCATGGGCGAGGGGCCGCGTCGTCCACGCCTAGCTAAGTAGCTACGCTACTGCCACCCAGGTCGGTTCGAAAACCTTCAGAAAAACCATTACTAACCGTATCTTTAACCACAAAATTCTGCTATTCTACTATTCATACTACGCATTTAATAATTATGTATTTGTGACGGTAAAGACACACCCACACAGCCTTGAAGGTGACATAACGCGCTGACAATCTTGTGCTCAAAGCCTTTGCCGTTCTGACGTCACTCGTACGATTTTAATTGAATTGCCAGGTTCTTTTTTCCCTGGGGTCTTTAATTTTTTAACCGATTTCAAAAAGGACGAGGTTAATGGCAAAATACTATATAATTTTGGAAATTTGTGTGTAAATAACGAAGAAACAAAAGCAGCCAGAAATGACGACTTCCAATTTTTTTTTTTTTTTTATAAGTAAATCGTTTTTTTTTTTCGTAAAAAGTTTTTGTTTTTTTTTTAATCGAATTGCAAATAAGAAAATGTTTAGCGTGTTGCCATCCCGTATGAATCCTCTATGCTGGTAACAGTAATAACAACTAAAATAATGTATGATGTTAGTACTTACCCAAATGAACTTCACAATTGAACATTTTAAAGTTAATTAAAAAGTTTTTAATAGAATACAATTAAGTAGCTAAAGGCCATTGTATTAAGATAAAACTAATTTGTTCTTATTGTATAGTTGCTTAGTATATCTTTTACTTACTTATCTTTAAAACCACTAATACATTTATATGTAGGTAGATGTACAATAAATACGTGTGTCAACTGTTTTATTACTTACTTGCCTAACAAACCGGTAAGTTTAGTTAAAGTAATTATTTAGCAATAATTGATTACATTGTTGAGAAATTACCTATTACAAATCGCATAATTAGCCATTCGAAAGAATTTAATTACCATATTCGATTAACAGAGTCTATAAGGAAATTGAAGCAGGAGACAATAAAATTTAACACCTAATTTATTCAAGCTATTTGTCGATTACATATAGGGTGACTGGTAATTAGTGTACGATACTTAAACACGTGATTGTGCTCATGATAACCAACAACTTTTACTATGGGAACAAACCTGAAATCGCGAAAAAAAATCAGCTGTTCAGTACATTTCTGTTTGCCTAATGTACTGAACAGCTGATATTTCGCGATTTCGGCTTTGCTCCCATAATAAAAATTGTATGTTATCATGAGCACCATCACGTGTTTAAGTATCGTACACTAATTACCAGTCACCCTATACATTTTTTTTTTTTTTTTTTTTTTAGGTCTTTAACTATGAAATTGACGTTTTTTAAAACGGGTTGCTTTGAAGCGTTATATCTTTGGATTGACTTGGAAATATAAGTTCAAATAAACTTTATATTAGAGTTACGTTATTCTTTTTTCGAAATTAGGTATTTATTGGTTTCTTTGTGGTTTGTATTTTTTATAATATCGCTGTATTTACAACCATGAAAAAAAGAGCAAGAGCAACCCGTTTTACATAACGGCAATTTCATACTTTAACCCCTATTATTATGATTATATGTATGTATGTATGTATAGATAATATAATTCATTAAACTACTATCAAATGGTTGAAGAAGTCAAAACGTTCGTTTTGTTATTATTATTGATAGGCTCGCGTTTGACCATTATTTCACCTGATGGTAAGCGTGATGTGGTCGACGATGGAGTACGCTTGCTTAGAAGTACCTAACCCTTTCACTCTTGACTTTCAGACCCCTAGGTCATGGAACTATCAGGAAATAAGTCCGTGTTTCCTAATTAAGTCGTTATTACCTGTAGAAGTCTTTCAGCAGGGAATTCCACTCCTCAGCTGTACGCACAACGAATGTGTTCCCAAAATGTTTAGCCGATATGGGTGAGGTGTCCACCAGATACTGGTGGCGCGGGCGCACGTCTGATGGTGGGATGATGGACCGTATTTTTGGAATTTGCTTCAGTGAGTTAAAATCATAACCCTGTATGTTTTCTGGAAGTACTTACTGATCCGATTACGTCAATTTTTTTACTATCATGTGTTTTTCCTTTTCACTCTTTCTTTGTTTTCTTTCTATACTTTTCGTTATTCCGTCAATCAATCTACCCAGCCTTTTCCCAAGCTGCGGGAAATGATATTTTGTTTTTGTCACAAAAATATTAACTTAAAAGGTTTTTTTGTTTGCAGCAGAGGAAAATCCGGAAAACTAATTAGATAGCCTGTACTATAAAAACCTACCTATACTTCGGAAACTTTATTTTTAGCCTCTACGTTATTTTAATTTAAAAGGGGAACTACTTCAAGCGGTGTTAACCTAATTAGTAACAAGATAACACATGAGCCAATCATAAAGCGATCAATGCTTCTCAGAAGGATATTGACGTATATGTAGATATTAAATAAAAAATAAAGAGTTATGAGAAATCATAACTTAATGCGATTATTGTAGAAAAATGTTAATTGTTTGAAGAATGCGTTTAATGCAATAAAACCACAGGAACGTAAGACTTGCTATTATCATATATGTCTATCTATTTTTTGTATATGTTATGTTGTTTTTCACGATGATAGGTACATACGTAATCAACCCAAATTGAGCCATTACAGTAACACCCGCTGGGTCCGCGTGGAGGATTACGGTTCCTTCCCTCTTCTAGAGAGGTGGCCTGCGTTCAAGTTGTTTAAGGCTGATTACGTTATTGTATCCTAAATGTATATCTATACTATATAATATTATAAAGCTGCAGAGTTTGTTTGTTTGTTTGTTTGTTTGTTTGAACGCGCTAATCTCTGGAACTACTGGTCCGATTTGAATGATTCTTTCAGAGTTGGGTAATCCATTTATCGAGGAAGGCTATAGGCTATGTTTTTTTTTCAAAATTAGGGATCCGCAAAGAAATTGCTATTTTGTAACACAAGGTGTAAAATCGAAAACCTATTTTTGCGTGCGCTGCAAAAACTATTGACAATAGAACAAAATGATGTACTACGGGTTTGTAGATCCCATTAAGACCTACAAAAAAGTCCGCGAGAACATATATCTAGCTATCATGGTTTAATCACAATAACCGATTTTGTGTTCAAAATAATTATTAAATCGTCTGAAGAAAAAAAAACTACGTTAAATATGCATCGTAATATTAATCTTTATCGAAATTAAGCATTATCTTATCAAGAATATTTATGTAGAAGTAAAATACTTTTTGTTTCATCTCAATCGGATATTTCTTTTAAAAGTTATCACGTGTGTAAGATGTTAAGAGTTGGTACCTATTAATGAGTTATGGGCCATAGAGTTTTTTATCAACATAAAATCCTGTAATAATCTTTTTCGAAATATATTTGTTGATGAGATCAAGAAGATGCAGTCCATTATCCACAGGAATTTCTTAATTCTTTAAACCCGAGTGGCCTCCCCCCACATTCTCTCAAGTTAAAAATTGGTGCCCCAATTATTTTACTTCTTATCTATAAATCTTAAGCCACCAAATTTATGTAACGGGACTCGACTACAGGTTAAATTTCTTCGCAATAACGTGATCGTTGCA
This sequence comes from Mythimna impura, assembly GCA_905147345.3. Taxonomy (NCBI): domain Eukaryota; kingdom Metazoa; phylum Arthropoda; class Insecta; order Lepidoptera; family Noctuidae; genus Mythimna; species Mythimna impura. The sequence goes on along the minus strand of LR990342.1, from coordinate 4,573,188 downwards.
ACAGTTTTGACTGGTCCAGCGGTTGGTCAAACAGTACTTATACCTCGGATCCCAATGATTCCAAATGATTTGCCTTTTCATTTTAAAAGAGTCCAATTCCCAATTAAATTATCTTTTGCCTTAACGATAAATAAATCACAGGGGCAAACATTTAAATATGTAGGATTAGATTTACGGCAAGACTGTTTTTCGCACGGCCAACTATATGTCGCGTTGTCAAGATCAGGTTGCGGAAACAATCAATATATTCTTCTGCCACAAGAAAATAAAACGAAAAATATAATTTACTCAGAAGTACTTTAAAATAATATTTTAACCCGGTTTAAAGTGGGCGGACACTCCCGCCTGTTGTCGTAATTCTTATGTGTCTGGCTGAATGTCGAACAGATAGACAGCTATTGCCTGCGACTTATACAATTTAACTTAATCTATATTTTTCTTAATATTATAAAGCTGAAAAGTTTGGTTGTTTGTTAAGAACGCGGTAATCTCGGGAAATACTGATCTGATAAATGATGAAAACTGTTTAAATATTCAATAGTCCATTTATTGAGGGAGGCTATATTTATCTCGGTATTTCCACGGAAACGAGAAAAACGCGGGTGAAACCGCGGGGCACAGCTAGTATATAATACTTGTAGTGCGAGTAGTGAGTATGTGAGGAAATCAGTTTTTTTGTCAGCGTACTACGTTATATGCTCGGAACTTTTTGCTTGTTTTTTTATTTATTGTATCTTAATATCTTGTGTCGTGTGACTGTATGACTGATCAACTGCGTCAATGAGCGGAGTTCGTGTGGCTATATCTATATATATAAAAGGAGACTCTGACTGACTGACATATCAACGCACAGTAGTAACTACTGGGACTAGGAACATGAAATTCTGCACAAGGCTTCCTTTTATGACATAGGCGAGCATTAAGAGAGGATTATCCAAAATTCACCCCCTAAGGGGATGAAACGGGGGTCCAAAGTTTGTATAGAAAAACCTATTTTTACGCGGGCAAGGCCGCTGGCAGAAGCTAGTTATATATATATATGAACAAAGTTGCCCACTGCTTTTGTCTGTCTCAAAAGCTACTGAACGAATTTTCGTGCAGTTTTCACCAATAGTAAGAATTTTGTTTTGCCATTAAAACGCTTAAAAGAAGATGATGTTGAAACTTCAGACAATTTATTATTTCTTTGATTCTTTTTTAGGGTTCCGTACCACAAAAGGAAAAAACGGAACCCTTATATGATCATTTTGTTGTCCGTCTGTTTGTCTGTCAAGACTCTTTATCTCGGCAACTCGTGGAGGTATCAAGTTGAAATTAAAACCATATACTCAAGTCTGCGGTCCCTTGAAGCTGTGAAAAAATCAAACTTCTGAGTTAACGAAAAAAAAAGATACGGCCGTTTTTGTCGCAAAAAACGTGTATTTCGACACTCAAGCGAATCAAAATTCATAGGGTACTTCCCATTGAACTAAAATCCTGAAATTTGGCATGAAGCGAGTTCTCATAGCATAAATATAGGAAAAAATCTGAAAACAGATCTAGAGAGAATCTATAAACAGTTTTTCTTTCTTCTTTCTTTTTTCTGAAAACTGTAAATTTGTAGTTACGTCACAAAAAAAAACCTTTTTTGCGATTCGGAAAGATCTTCGTAACTCAACTCGGGAATTAAAACCGTTTTCATAGGTACGTACTCGCGCTCTGAGGGTTCCGTACAATCTTAACTAGATTGTACGGAACCCTCAGAGCGCGAGTCCGACTCGCACTTGCCCAGTTTTTTTTTAATGATATAAACTAGTGCTTGACGGCGATCCCACCTGATGGTAAACAATGATGCAATCGTTGAGGGTGAAGCGCATTAGTTTATTAGGAGCCTCACTTTAGCCTTGAAGACACCTAAATTATAATCTAATCTTAAGTAGTGAACTCATCAGTCAACATCCATGGGTCACCTAAAACTTAAACAAATTAGCTTGGCACTATTGACTTCTCAAATATTCGTAAAACAAATAGGTAATGTGTTTGAGTTCGTGAATTTGAAGTTGAGTTTTCCTGTAAGTAACTAAGTCCTTATAAATCATTTGGCAGTAAATGATATTGTCAGGGGAGCTACATTACCAGCAGGGCCGAAGCTTACTGGGGTCATGGGTTAAATTCTGGAAGGGAAACCCAGGGTCCGGGACAGCAAGGCAAGGCAGGAACATAAGAGTGTGTTTTAGTAAGTAAAATCTGACATGCCCTCTCTCAGGAATGAACTGGATCGCGAAGGAGGGGTACATAATGAGTATGTTTTGGTAGGATTAGTGTTGAATGGAAACGTCTCGTTTTTTTAATATGGCGGTGGTTCAATGAATTTGGCTCACAGTAGGACAAGTGACTTTACACAATCATATGGAGTATTAATAACAAGAACTATTAAATACAAACGAGAAATATAAAAGGCAGGAAGTCTGACAATTGGACACAAAGGACCAAAATTCCGCTTGTTGAGCGCTGTTAGTAAACATTTGTGAAATTGTCTATGGAACTGAAAAAACAAGATGGCGTTCGGTTCGATTTTGGAGGGAACACCAATTCCTGTTTTTTCTTGTAAATGATTATTTAAAATTGTCGAAGGCAACGGATACATTTGTATATATACAAAAGCCTACACTACAAGCCTGACAGTTAAAATTTACGTTTCCATGGCACAACATGGCGTCAATCCTTTTGTGTTATGTTGACTCAGAACAAAACTGGTTTCAATCGTAGGAGGCAAGAATGGTAGACAGTCAACAACGAATAACCGACCAAGTACAAAACTACTGAAGTTTCTAAAATAATGACAGAAAAAGCAGACTTTTGAAATTGGTCGTGTGCTACGCCTAGCAAGGAATGTCATCATATTTACGCAGGTATTGAGATTGATATTTGTATAGAATATTAAAGAATATTAGATTTTTATACGTAAGTCACGATCTTGATATGTTTATCTAAAGGATATGAAATAACAATGTGAATGTTTTTTCGATGACGATGATTTAGAAATAGTCGTCGAATAAGTTAAATCAATCATTATTTCGTGTCACAAAAACTAGAGAAGAATAGAAAACCGATACGAAGACAAAGTTTTACGTCTGAAACTCAACAAAATAAATGCATTCCTTTGTTTCAGTCCCATAAATCAATACACAGTAAAATCAATAAACCTTTTAGGAGCAAATTATGCATAATTATGTTATCGTTGAAAAGGAAAACGTTTTGTAGTGGTTATAGTAAAGCTTTAGAAAATGTTCAATGAATATTCATTCATAATAGTAACAATGGTGGTGAAAAATAGATTGCATGTAGCGGAGATGAGAATGTTGAGATGGATGTGTGGTGTGACGAGAAAAGATAAAGTGAGAAATTAGTATATTAGAGGAAGTTTGAAAGTGGCGCCAGTGAATGAAAAGTTGAAAGGAAATCGTTTGTCTTGGTATGGTAATGTGAAGAGGAGGGATAAAACGTATATTACTACTATGTTACCACTGCGCAAACCGTGCAGTCTTGTTTGAAGTCATCAATCGTGCCTTATTAGAGTCATCAGGAACCCAGAGCGTGATTTTCACATGTAAAGCTATGGCCACGGTAATATTATTGGCCAAATAGATAAATTGCAATATCTAAGTCTTATCAAGCTTCGTACAACAGGCCACTTATGAGAGTCATGTCATGTGATGACGTCCACAACCTATTGAGTTTTAAGATGCATATTACATAAAATTATAGATAACGGGTCCAACCTAAAATAATATATGGCCGCCTGATTTTTTATCACCATCCGAAATTCACATTTGTTTCCTACATTTTGTCGGGTTTGCGTACAAAAATGGGTATTCGTTAGAATATATGTTTATTTTGTCTTTATTAAGATTTTCTGTTTGCATAAATTGTGTATTATACCTCAAACTTATTAACCATTTAACCACTTACGTCGGATTGGTTCGACGTGTGTTTTCTTTTCCCATTTGCCAAGTTTGTTTGCGTTCTATCTATCTATCTCGTTTAGCTCTTCAATTCCCATAGGTGACAGCAGAGCTGACGTGGTGGATTATGGCCTATTCCCTCGCCTAGAGAGGAGGCTTGAGTCCCAACAGTGGGAACATTATAAGGCCGACTATGCTATGCTATGCTAAATAATTAATAATTCTATTATTAATGTTAAGTTTTGTGTACAATAAAGAATTAAGAAGAACTGCACCTGAGAGTGGGAAGTTTTTTGGTCTGGCTCTGGTCTGGCTAGATTGCCCCTACGTGTTAGTGATCCTTTTTTTTTACTCATCGACATTAGTGAGTGACATTAGAAACCTTTTTGGTAAGCTAATGTCACCTAAGAGTCTGTGCCCATATTTAAAGTTAGACAAAAAGCATGTAACCTAAGCTGTACCCCGAAATGAAATAACCAGTTATAACTAATTAACATAACAAACAACAAATGACGTTTAAGAAACAATAGAGAAAGCAAACGATACGAAACAATCGTTTCACCTACTTTTAATTTTTATGAGTCTTCTTATTGCATTGTCAAGAGTCTATTCTATTGTTTGTATGTATGTGTGTATGTTTGCTACTTCTTTACGCTCAAACGGCTTGGCACACGGGTAGAACACGTCCAGGAATATACATCATCATCATCATTCATTATTTTATTTTTATTTTGTGAGTATGTTCCCTTGAGATAATTTTCTGCTATACGGGCGAAGCCGCTGGCTGAACCTAGTAATTTTATGTAGGTAAATTGAGTGTTACTATGCGTTCCAAATAAGAATAGGAAAATCAATAACCTCGATCTTTTAAATGTTGAATGAAAAGTACGGTTTTTTTAATTTATATTACTGAGTCTTAGTTAAATGTAGGTGAAGTAAAAACGTTACTAGCATAATCAGCCTTTTAATGTTCCCACTGTTGGCACTCAGACCTCCCCTTTCTAAGAGAGGGAATGGGCCGTAATCCACCACGCGGGCCCAGTGCGGAGTGGTGAATGTCACATGTCTTCGATTTTTTTATTCTAGGACATGCCGGTTTCCTCACGATGTTTTCCTTCACCGTTTTGAGAGCAGTGGTGATGAAAATAAATTACACAAAGTAATGCGCCTGGCTAGGTTTGAACCCGCGACCTACAACTCGTAAGTCGGGGCCGTTACCATTCGGCCACCACTGCTCTCAACGTAAACAATGTTACTGAAACGTTGTCAAACGTTACTGTTTAATCTAAATTAGCTAAATATATTGTTTAAGTCATAATTAGTTTAAAAAAATCTTATTTTCATTGTTAGGAGCAATTCGCTTTCTTCTTTCATTTGCCACTACTCAGTCACTTTACACAGTGACGCACAGATGAGTAAAATTGAAGAACTGGATTCTGATTAAACTTTTCTCGTTCAAGATTGATAAATAAATTAATTTTTTTGTATTGTTCACCCTACCTAATTTTTCGTTTTGACAGTTCAAAAAGCTATGCCACAAAAATTAAAAAAAAAGATTTGACAGATAAGACGTCACAACATGCCGTAAAAATCGATCCTATTCTTATTTGGAACGCATTGTAGGTACCTATATGTTGTGTATGAATGTACGTAAGTAACAGAGATAAATTACATTTGATTCATGAATTACAGAATTCTTGTTGTTCCGGACGAATGATGAACTAAATATTTATATTCATTCCGTTTACACAAATAAGGTGAAGGCCTCGGTCTAAGTGAGGATATCCTAGATAAGAAAGATTTCCCACAAAGTCTCAATACTTTTATTTATTTAGACTTTGTAAGTATAGGTACAGGAAGTAGTCGTACATAGGCGGACCTAATGCAACAAGACATTATCTACCAATCAACCTTTAAGTTGAAAAACCATACTGTGGTAAGTCTAACAATAAATAAATGACATTAAATTCAATTTAAAAACCTATCATTAAGGTACTCATATATTAATTAATAACATATTAACATTCATTTACTAATTGAGAGAATTCAAAATCTAATAATATGACGAAAATTAAACTAAGTTTTTCTCATGTTGGTAGTTCCGAATTTTTACGTTTTACGCAAAACATCCATCAAAAAAAACTACAGCTTATAAATAAATTAGCCCAAAGATACAGGTAATAAAGCGAATTAACTTATCTTTTTATTATGAATGAAACGGAACAATAGCAGAATTCCAAGCAAAGTTTAAGCAAAAAGGTTAATCGCTTAGTTGAGTGACGGATTCATTTAATTTAATTCTTCGTTGTTTTGGCCTGTGGGAAGACCGATCCTAATTTAAAGAAGAACTTGAGCAATTTGTGGTGAATCATTAATTTATTTTTTCTTACGTGGGAAATCATCAAATAACTTCTCCCGCTCTGGGCAGAGCGGGAGAGAGTGTCAGACTTTTACTGATTAATACGCACAGTGTTCCTTCAGTCGGCTATTATTGCGAGGGCATCCCTTTTCTTTGAAAATTGTTTAATTGTGGATAGATCGACCAGGTCCTCATAGCATAGCATAGCATAATCAGCCTTTTAATGTTCCCACTGTTGGGACTCAGGCCTCCTCTCTAGGAGAGGGAATGGGCCGTAATCCACCACGCGGGCCCAGTGCGGATTGGTGAATGTCACATGTCTTCGAATTTTTGGTTCTAGGACATGCCGGTTTCCTCACGATGTTTTCCTTCACCGTTTTGAGAGCAGTGGTGATGAAATAAATTACTCAAAGTAATGCGCCAGGTTCTCACTTAGTAATATTAAAACAACGTTATTGCCGTTCAGTCTCATAAAATACAGGTATACCCTAGTTTAACAGTCAGGGAAACGTAATTTGTAAACAGATGTACCATGTATTTACACCAATATATTCTCTCATATAATGTGGGTACTTCACCTTGTATTTCTTGCTTGTTAGTAGTTAAAGTTTTGTTTTTTCTTATCATCTGTACCCCTTTTTGTTCAATAAACAATTATTATCATTATTATTGTTACATCCCCAGTCCTGGCAGGCACCGACTCTGACAGGCCCTATAAATTTTTGCTGACATACCTTTGAGGCGCGCATGGAACACAACGCGCCGTGGAATCATCGTGACGAAACCGGCTTGTCCTACAACCATCACCCTCTCCTTCCACAGACAGTTCTCTCTCTGATAGGTCTTTGTTCCCTCATAGAGAGGATGCCTGAGTCCCAGCAGTGGGATCATTATAAGGCTGATTATGCTTCCAGTTTTAGCAACTACCTTTTCTTTAAGGCTAGTTTACGAATAATGAAGGATGAAAACATAGAAATTACGTACCGACTCGTACATCGTCTTTTACTGGCCTCGTCTTTAACCAAAGCTATATCTATCAGCTCGATATACATACCTGAAACAAACAAAGAAAAGTTTATTAATTTGTGTTCATATTTTAATTATTAAATACTTTACGATAAACAATGAAACATATGTATATTATCATAGTGATGTTATAAAGACGAATGTATGTTGGTTACTCGTTCACGCTCGAACGAATTTGGATGAAATATGAATAAGATATACCTACGCTACTTTTCTCCTGGTAGTTTGTTCCTTTGGGATAATTTCCTCTTCTCTCTTTCCGAAGTTAGTAATTCATAAAAACATCGCTGAACATAGCTCAAAGTCCATCATTCTACTAACACTCCCTTTTTTGGGCAATCATGTTAAAACTGTTAAAAGATCCATAGGGAAAACGACACTACGATGTAAATTAACACTAAATATTACAAAAATACACATGACTTATGACAAAAGACAAGAATAACAAGTTTTTGTAAATCTTGTTTTTAGCGAAACCCGACATTATTGAATAAGGCTAATTGTGAGTTCGTTCGCACGGTCATACAACTCATAAATTGGTACGTGACCAAAGCGGCGGCGGCGTAGGAATCGTAGGGTCAAGTATGGTTGCTAAATAGTTTGTTTACCTTGCCGGATTAAGCTAGCGTGGGGCCTCTAGCAAATTCTATTAAGGGGCCCCATCTTTATAAATGATAACAAATTAAAACTTCTCTAACTTATTTGTCTAACAGGCCGCGGAGCCCTTATGCAGCAATGGGTCCTAGGGAAATGCGGATAATTCGTTAGCATATAGCTTTAGTTACACATCACATTTATACATCGCAGGTATCTTAACTTGTTTTTGTACGTCCAAGCATCGTTCCGTGAAGTGATCCGGCACGGAACGTTTTAGTATAGAAAGATTATGAGGGTATTTAAAGATAAGAGTGAATAGGTACTTCTAGGTAAGCGTGCTAGGCAAGATGTTACGGATGATCGATTCCGATTGCGAGTGTTCCGATTGATTTTGCACCTTCGATTCCGATCAGTTTTAATCGGAACTTATATCGGAGGTAGTCAAACAACATTACGTATACTTATATCTACTTAACTGAATGTTTTTATTAATTTTAATAGTGTTTCATTGGACACTTCTGCCTCCGCCTCCAATTCCGGTTTTGATTCCGATTTCAGTTTCAATTCCAATTCCGACTAACCAAATTTAAAACTCCGCTTCCGAATTCAGTTCAGTTCAATCATTTGTATTAAAATAAAGAACAAAACCAGCGGAAACAATAACCAATAAGATTATAACTTCTCTCTAACAAAAGCATAAACAAAAATTTGAAAATAAAGACCTAGACAGAACAAAAGTAGCAACAAGCATAAAATTAAGAAAGAAAGGAGATGCATGACAGAAAGATACAGTATGCGGAATGAAAGTGCGAGAGGCAAAAGTGCGAGAACAGGCATAGTACCTAGTAGGTAGTAATCTTATAAAAGGATCCAAATATGTTGGAGATGGGAGGACAGGGGAGGGGTCCCCTGGAAAGGAGGCCTGAGTCCGAGCAGTGACACCATTAAGGCTGACTTTACTTATGCTTCTGTTGGAGGTGCTATTAAAAATATACATAGAAAAAACCCCTGTATAACGAAAGAATACACAGTACAAAAGGATAACTATATGCCTGATTGAGTATAGAAAGCAACAAATGACACAGACGAGTTCATTGCATGCAAGACCAATTTAACCATTTCCTTCAATTGACTGCTCACAACTTCAAATAGAAGGCTGCAACAGCTGAATCACTCTCATTGCCTTATCTTCTATACTATATATAAAAGCGAAATACCACTCACAAATTAATGACGAAATCTCAGAAACTGTAACACCTACAAACTTAAAATTTGGCAGGTAGGTTCCTTATAGGGTGTAAACATCCATTAAGAACGGGTTTTACGAAACTCCACCCCTAAGGGGGTAAAACAGGGGTTGGAAGTTTATGTGGAGAAACCAACATTTACGCGGGTGAAACCGCTGGCAGAAGCTAGAAATCTATAAGAACTAATACTAGCTACCCTCGCAAACGTTATTCTGCCTTATAAATTATCAAAGAAAAATGGGGTTGGGGGTAGGAGGGCAAAAATAGTCTCAGACTTATACACAAAAAAGTTCATGAAAATCGATCAAGCCGTTTCGAAGGAGTTTGATAACAAACAGAAAAATCTCGTGTCACAGCACGAGATTTTTATATATTACAAAGAGGAAAGACTTTTTTCCACATTTTAGGAAAGCTTACAGACTAATAACAACATAATGACCATAGTAAATAACTAAATTGCTAATTACAAGCTTCCACCTGTATAATGAAAAAAATTTTCAATGTTGGTCCCACAATACCTTAAACTGTTAGTAACTTTAAACAAACCACCGAAAACCATACCAAACCATACTATGCCAAACCATATAATATGTTTCAAGTTATTTGTAAACTTAAAAACAACTAGACCAAATTAAAAAAATCTTTCACCACTAGAATGCTACTTTATCTGACTTGGCATACTGAGAGACTTAGGCTTATTGAGTGACATAAGCACATATTTTCTACTTTTAAGATGGCGAAGCCTTTGGCAGAAGCTAGTTTGTCAAATAAAGAGGAAAATATATGACGATTTTACTCCATAAAAGAAGTTATAAAGAAGAAACTTGAACAATGAAGCATTTGATCAAATGTTTGGTCGATGGTGTCAAAAATCACGTTGTTAGGCGTTGTCGAAATATGGCTTCTGATTCTTCGAAAGAATTATTCCGGCTTCATGGAATTCCTTCCTCTCAGTTAGACAGTTGTCCTCGTTTCATCTGACTTCAAACAATCATTTTCATTTTCAGTTAAATTAGAATCTTGATAATAAAGGTCGTTCCACATGCGATCGCCTTCGTCAGTACAATACTAAGTACTTAATCTTCTTCTCTTCATTTATTTGGAATCGACACAGCATTATTATCTTCAAGACGAAAGTCTATGGCTAGTGCGTGTTGCCAGTGATGATATGGCTCCGAAATATGGACGCTTACAATGGGCCTCATCAGAAGACTTAAAGTCACTCAAAGGGCAATGGAAAGGGCTATGCTCGGAGTTTCCTTGCGTGATCACATCAGAAATGAAGATATCCGCAGGAGAACCAAGGTTACTACATAGCCCAAAGAATCGGCAAACTTATTAAGTGGCAGTGGGCAGGGTACATTGCTCGCAGAACAGATGGTCGATGGGGACGAAAGGTTCTGGAGTGGCGACCACGTGCCGAAAGGCGCAGCTTTGGAAGGCCTTCCACAAGGTGGACCGATGACCTGGTGAGGGTCGCGGGAATCTAATGGATGCGAGACACACAGGACCCGTCATTATGGCGACACTTAGGGGAGGCCTATGTCCAACAGTGGAAGTCTTTCGGTTATATTCATACTTCTCTATTAATCATCATCGCAGTAACCGCTTTCTTTCTGGACGTATTACATTTCAAACAGTTTATCATTTCTTTGACCTTCCTCTACTCTTGTAGTTTTTGATAATCGTACTCAACACTCACATTTAGAAACTGCTCCAGGGACTTGTGAAAAAGTGCAAAGTAATTCTTTTTAACCGACTTCAAAAAGGAGGAGGTTATATGTTCGGTTGAATGTATGTTTTTTATTTTTATTTTTTATGTATGTTCACCGATTTCTGGAAAAGATGGATGGATTGTGTGAAGAGTGATATGAAAGAAAAGGAAGTTAGTGATAGTATGACGAGTGACAGGGCAGAATGGAAGAAAAAAACGTGTTGCGCCGACCCCAAATAACACGGGACAAGGGCAGGAAGATGATGATGATGATGATGTATGTTCACCGATTTCTCGGTCAATTGTGGACCGATTTAAATTATTATTTTTTTTTTGAAAGGTTATGCTTCCGAGTTGGTCCCATAGAAATATTGTTATGATCTGATCATGAACTTCGAAGATATGGAACAGAACTCCTCATAGGATCACAATTCACAGCAGAACCGTCGTAAAAAGTAAAATTGCTTTGTTTATACGTGTAGTCGATGACTGACTGAAAGTAGAGGGGGAATATATCGAATTGATCTGATGATGAAGCCTGAATTTAGGCACCGGAACTCTGTAATAAATTAATGTAATCTAACCGTGTTTGGGATTATTAGAATTGTCATGAGATGCACTCTGGCTATATGGTATTTAAGTTTGGCTGAGGGGTACTTTTTAGTGGTGGTACCATAACTAAAAAGTGTAAAATAAAAAACTTTACAAAAAAAATACAACCGACTTCAAAGTAAAAAAAAACTGAAAAGTGCAAAATTTCGGAAGTCGGTGTTAAATAACGAAGAGACAAAACTATTATAGAAACACCGACTTCCGAAATTAAAGTTATTTTGCACTTTTCAGTGTTTTTTTTTACTTTGAAGTCGGTTGTATTTTTTTTGTAAAAAGTTTTTTTATAAAATACTAATAAGTAAACTGTAACTTATTAACTATATTATAATCAAATTTTAGGAACTAATAAAAAGCAAAAAAAAATAGCATATCAACAAAATTCTATATCCAAGTGTTTATTATTAATCGCAATCAAAAATCTAATTTATTACCTAACTCTTGCACTAAAAATTATTTATATATCTTCTTTAAGTATCTAAAGCAAGATAAAAATAAATCTCTGACCCCTGATCTAGAGCTATGCCATTATTTTTCGCGGTCAGTGGCCATCTTATCTAAATGAGTCCGTCTCGTGACACAAAAAGACAGATAGTAACGCAGTTAACTTTTAATCCTTTAAGTCTTTTAAGATATAGCGAAAGTAGAGATTGCGAAGGTAGAAAATAATTAAGGAAAAAGGGAAGTGGTTGGAGGGGAACATGTTCGGGAAGTTACTTTAACGAAAGAAAACTTAGCTGTTGACGAACATATTGAAGCTAATGTTAAAACATCTAATAAAAAAATTAAAAAAGGTTTAATTGTAGAAAAAAGCATAGAGATTATTCCTAAAGTAACTAAGTTTGAAAGAAATAAAATAATAATTTTAATCATTACGTTTTTTCCGACAGTTACCAACCGTAACGAAAAATTAAACTGGTCAGTTGCAATTTAATAATATGTGAATAGTTCTGCTTGATTAGAATATCAACATTTGGAAACTTTTCTTTCCGTAGTTGTATGATAATATTAATATCAACCTACAAAATCAGGCGACTACTTGGGTAGCTGTAAGAACCCCTTCTTAACTGATCGATGAAATGATGTATGTGCTTACCATCAGGTGGGATCGCAGTCAAGCATTGGTTTATACCAATTAAAAGAAAGATGTTAACTAGGCTAGGGAATGAGAGCAACCCCAAATAAATAGAGATGAGAGCAACTGAATGACGATACCAATTACTCTATATTACTCCACATTGACCTTACTTGAAGTGCGAAAAACTAAAATGTACCAGTTAAAAGTACAACAGCACCCATCATTGTATGCAGAAGCTGCACTGTCGAAACAATTTGCACGCTCTTGCACAAGTTGCAGTAACATTGCTAGCGAATCTTGCGACATATCATGTGAATTGCGGTTCTGTGGGTCGTTGCAGGCTGGCCTGTCAAGGTCCTTTTGATTTGCTTACTGGTGCAAAGAAACCTCCTCCAGCAGAATTTTAGGTCAAAGAACAAATTGTATCGTGTTGGTTATGAAATTAGTCTTTGCGGTTTGAATGTATGTATGTACCAAAATTAAAGATAAATAATAATAGATGTAAATAATGTATGACCTGCAATAGAAATGTTAGTGGTATTAGACTAATTGAATGGACCCCATTGAACACTAGACGAATTCGCAACGAAAATTATTATGAAGATGGCGGTGTGAGTCCGACTCCTGGCAAAAAGATTGAACTGCTATAGAAAAAAACAGAATTTTGTGGAAGATAGAGAGGGAGACCTTGGCTCAATGCAGTCGGACAATAAAGACTACCTATACTAGATTAATAGTGGAAAGTTTATTAAAACTAGAGATATAAATACGAGGGTGACAAGCTAAGGATAAATGACGTCCGTATAAAATTAAACAAGATTAATATCACATTCAGAATAAGTCATACATGATTGTATAAATAAGGCTTTAAACGTTTTTAGTCAGAAACAGAATTGCCTCAACAGTCAATAAGTCGGTCAAGTTCAGAGCATGCGTGCTGAGTTTGCAATATAAGCGGAATTTTTTATTGATACATTATTCAATGAATGTTAATTAATGTTGATTTTTATAGTATACATACGTTATAGAAGAGAGTGAAGTTGTACCAGTAGCTGGGGCTTTAAGATTAATGCCAAAAAATGTGTCCTTTTATTGGCTCGCATTATCAGAAAACAGGATTGTGTGGAAAAAGGAGAGGAAGGACTTAGCCATGTAGTGGAACAAGACAGAAGAATAGAATATACACAAAATGTTTTGGAACATAATATTCGTTCGTACAGTTAAAAAGTAGAATTCTCTGCCGGAATGTGTTTCCTGATAGCTAAAACCTGGGGGTATTTAAGTCAAGAGGCAATAGTTGACTACTAGGCAAACGTACTTCATGGTCGATCACATTATAGTGCAATAATGGTCAAACGCGTGTCTATCAATAATAATAAAAAGACATTTTGCGCCGACCCCAAATAAGAAAAGAAAGTTCGTTTTGGTCTGAAACTAGAAAGGTGTCTCTTAAAATTTTAGTAACCAATCTAAAAAAGTGTGGAAGAATAGAAAAGGGTTCCTGCTTTTGCCCTGCAATGGGCACAAGGAACTCTTAATAAAAAATAAAATGTCTAAAGCTAGTCCATTTTATTGTCAAGTTTAACTTTACGTATAAGAATTAATGTTTGAGTGCTTTAGTAGATATGGGAAGTTTCTGTCATTCGAGTATTATTGAGATTGATAATCTCGTTAGACTTATTTTATCATTTCGACTGTTTGGAACATTTAAAAAAAAAACATATTAAAATTGTGAGGGAAATGAACCATTTAGTTAAATTAAATGCAGAGGCCTTTTCTAAAGTGAATCACTGGTGTTCACTTGACAGTTGAAAGGATCTAATTTTGTTTGCGTTTGAAAAAACCCGATGATATAATTTTTTACCTTAGTGACACTAAACTCTATGTTTAAGGCGTATATTATTATTATTATATATCTTATAGGAAGTTAAATACAAAGTAAATTCATGACATGGGAACTGAAAATAGCAATATAATAAATTTTGTTGATATAAAAATATTTGACGTCGACATAGCCAATATTTTTCCACTTACTAACAAATTGATGTATCACGATGTTATAGAATTTATAACAAAGTCGTGCTTGGGACATTAACGTCTAATGTGTTTGATTTTAAACGTGGTACTTAAAGTACTTTCCTCATAAGACCTTCCGATTTTTCTATATTTATTTAAACTTCAAATACAGTAGTGGTACGAAGGTGGACTTAATGCAACAAGGCATTGTCTACCAGTCAATCTTTGGGTTAAAAAAGACAACACTGTGTTAGGTGTGCACAATAAATAAATAATAGATATTTGAAATAGAATGAAGTATCATTAATCATCATCAGGCTGGGCAGCGTTCGGGAAGCTACGCGGTGTTCTCGTCCAATATACCACAGCGTCTCAAGACGAAAGTCTATGATCAGTGCGTGTTGCCAGTGATGACATATGGCTCCGAAACGTGGTCGCTTAGGTACAATGGGCCTCATCAGATGGCTTAAAGTCACTCAAAGGGCAATGGAAAGGGCTATGCTCGGAGTTTCCTTGCGTGATCACATCAGAAATGAAGATATCCGCATGAGAACCAAGGTTACAGACCCAGCCCAAAGAATCGCCAAACTTAAGTGGCAGTGGGCAGGGCACATTGCTCGCAGAACAGATGGTCGATGGGGACAAAAGGTTTTGGAATGGCGACCACGTACCGGAAGACGCAGCGTTGGAAAGCCTCCCACAGGTGGACCGATGACCTGGTGAGGGTCGCGGGAATCCGATGGATGCGAGACGCACAGGACCGGTCTTTACGGTAACACTTGGGGGAGGCCTATGTCTAAGAGTGGACGTCTTTCGGCTGAAATGATGATGATGATGATGAAGTATCATTAAATTACTTCGACGTATTCGTTTCTAGATTCAAGGCACTTGAATCTTTTCTTCGAGACTCGAGGAGTTCTACTCCCCCTTTTTTTGAGTTGGGGAATCACCATTCTCCCGCTCCGAGGATGGACCGAGTGGGCGTGTCACCGACTAAAACCCACCTGGTTCCTTCAGTTATCCTGTGCGTTCTATGTTCACTCCTTCAAACAAGAAAAAAGCAAATAGCTTAAATTACAAAATATACTCACATATAATTATTGTGATATTATGTAGTATTTAATTTAGATTTAAATGAGCATTCATTTTAAGTTGTCTCATATAGTTCTTCGCTTAAGTCTTTACATCTAATGCTCCATCGTCGACCAAATCATAGCTTTCCATCAGGTGAGATAGTGGCCAAACGCGAGCCTATCAATAGATAAAAAGACTCCCAACTAACCGTCAGTTTTATCAATTTTTGCTTGCTTGCGTAACAAAGTCGTTGGCCTACGATTTGACCATTGGACTATCAAACTCACGTAAGTACCTCTACCTACGTAGCAGCTATAAAAACCTTGCTCGGGAACTTTTTTGCCGTTCAATCAACTGATGGGAAAAAATAGCACCTGGTCCATTATAGGGCCGTACGAAAAAATCGTGTAATCAATAAATACGTAACTTACAAGATTAACATTTATGTACTTATAATGATTAAGTTTAATACTTATTTTGAGGTGGGAAATCATCAAGTTCTCACGCTCTAGGGTGGAACGAGAGATGTCAGACATTTACTGAGTAAAACCCATCTATGTCCTTTAGTTGCTAAAGAGCAACTACGTCCTAGGGCCGCGGTTACTCTATAAAACGTCCCCGCAGCCCTAAAAGGATGTTTAATACCTTCCTGTACAAGTAAACGAAAGGATGTATACATAAGGATGACATAAGGATGTATACCTATACAAGTATGCCATAAAATCAATGGCGGAAGCGAAAAACTGGTACCTATCAACAACTAAAATTGTTCAAATACATATTTTGAGCTACAGAAATTCACGTCTTCGAATGAAACAGCCCTGTATATGGCCATCATAAAGGTACCATATCTACGTCATCAGATTTCACCGTCAAAACGCCGTAGGCTGCGTAGGCGCCACTTTCTCGAACTACAAACATGTAGCATAAAGATTATTATCTAATTTATGGTGTCATTCTATTTACACCATCAGAGATATGGGAAAGTCCGTAGACAGAAACTTGTAGATAAACTCTAGGCTACAGGATATATTGCAGTTTGTTATAATCTTCCTGCTTTTACTCCATGTTACTTCCCAGGATATTGGGAGTCGCAGTTCGATCTCCGGCCACTGTAGGCGCGGGCTTGCGGACTACGAGCTATGGTTAGCTCGCCGTCCTGCCGTTCGGTAAGGAACCCAGTCGTCGACAGCGCGTAGTGTTCCACACGCGCCTCAAAGAGATGTCAGCAAAACTGTAGGTGGAGCCCAACAGGACTGATGTGGGCTAGGACCACGAGGATTTTCTGAAAAGGAAACTCGTGGTCTACTAAAGGAACATAGATGGTAATTTTTATACCTACAAAATTTGTACGCCGCGCCGTTATAGGCAAAACATGGACGCTCACAACATATTAATTTAATACCTTGCATGTCTGATTAGTCAGTTTATGTAAACGCATGTTTGACAAATAGATTATCTTTCTTTCTTACTTGGGGTTGCTGCTACACGTTTTCGTCTACCATTCCCATGGCTTCTGTCAAACTATCATTGTCTGCCTTTTCATATAAAATCATAATTTCTCACGTAATCTCTTTTTTTCTTTGGTTTCTTTCTCCTTCTCCATCTTTCACCAATTATATTAATTAGGTACCTACTCTTTTAGTTAGATGTCTTTTTTTGCCTTCTCTTCTCTTTGCCTTTCCAAGTTTAACGATTTTCGTTCCAATTTTGTGACACTACAACTATCAACAATCGGAATTTTGGTCCTAGCTTTGACAGTTTTTGTTTTGAGGTGGTTAATCAACTTATTACTTCTCGCGCTCTAGGTTGGAGCAGGAGAACGTGTCAGACTTTTACTGACTAAAACCACACCTACGTTCCTTCAGTAGCCTTTAGCGTTCCAGGAACATGAGTATCCTTTTTAGAACCAATCCCAAAGTTCTTGCTTTAGTCAAAGTTCCTGCCTTTTATATTTCTCGTTTGTATATGATTGTGTAGTATCTTTTGCAGTACCTATGTAAGAATATTCTTTTTATTACTGTCTGTTACTGAAATGGCATACTATTTTTATCCTACAAAGGCCATTTGAACAGGTGTAGTTGTCATGCGTGGATAACGGTAAAAATTACGTTTTTAAAACGGTTTTCACAACAGGCTTTGTTTGCATTTACTGAGGTCGGTCCTCAGTAAATGCTGGACTGTCCATTAAACGAGTAATTGATGTACTTCTCTTAGTATTAGGCTTTAAGGATTGTACATGAGGCTTTTTTTGAGGTGGGGAAATCATCATACTATAACTTCTCCCGCTCTGGGTGGGGCGAGAGGGATTGTCAGACTATTACTGGCTAAAATCTTCAGTTTCCTTCAGTTGACCTTTGCGTTCCAAGACCAGGGTAACTCTTTTGAAAATTTTCACAGCCCTGGCCTGCAACTGACCTACTGGGTCTCGTCCAGTATGTTTGATGAAGCTGGAAACACTTCTATACTCTAGAATTAAAGATGATTATTAAAAGTTTTTTTTTGCAGGAACAGTGGCTCGTGGGCGAGACCTAGTACTTCGCTCACGCACGCGTCACTGTTTCTGTAAACCAGACGGCGGCTGTCTTGGGGGCCAGAGTTGCGTTAGTATAAAATTAAACACATATTTGCTAACGGTGTGACATAGGTCAACAGTTAAATTTTGAGGACGGACCACCTTTACAAATAACATAAAATTAAAATAATGTATGTAGCAACGTTGCCAGATCATGCCTTTGCTTGAAAGGCATGATTGTTTGAAATCTGACAACGTTGTTATAGGTACATGATTTTAAATTCGGTTATTCGGTTTTGGAAGTAAAGTGTGATGACCATAAGTTTGATGGGAAACCTTTCAATAGGAGATAATCGAGTTCTTGGTGAGACAAGACAGATTGTAGTTTTATGGGGGCTCGACATTAGTGCCGTGAAGCTCCGTAACCAGGCAAGAACGTGAATGTGGACGGCGCGGGGTTCACGCGCGTCCACGCATTTTACCCGATCAGAATCGGTATTTTGTCCCGCGAAAAGGGTTCACGCCCCCTTCGCGCGGCGTTCACGCGTACACATCCACATTTTACTGTGCCATTTTACTACGCACTACAAAGGCATACGGACGTATATAATAAATAATTGGAGAAACTTTCTGAAGCAAAAATTGAAAATCCACTGTTTACATAAGAATTAAATTCGCCACTGGGTTCAGAATGTAATACTGCTTCTTCATAGAAAGTCTGAAATGAATTTTATATGATTATGTATTTCAGACATCCACTATCTTTTTTTCCAACGCTTTCTAATAATTTTCTTGTTTTGAACGTCTAAATAGTCATATGTTGCCACAGCAAACTGTAATGTAAGCTTCACGCAGGCGTACACCAAGCGTATAATGACAAATACGCGTCTATGAAGCTACGCGTCCAAGGACAGTAGGCCTAAGGAGTCAGGGGACTATCATGACGTGTTAAAATATCAGTCATGCGAACAAGAAAGCGGGACGGAGGTATACAACCTATATAGCTCCGTCCCTTTAACAGTTTAGGTCGTAAAATGGATCGCGTTAAGCACTTCAGGCCACGGCTATATTTAAGAGCTAGTCACTAATGATACACTGACAGTAGACGTTTGTTTGTAATGACACGTAATGAGCCGGCATCACTCAGCATCTCATTGACTGAATATATACGCATTATCGGTACATAACTGAGTATAATCCAGGCTTGTTATTACAAGTGTCGATTATACGCAAGGTCATTCATACAGTCAACATACCTGAGTAGGTTGCAATATGATCATCATAGCTCAGGTGTACTGGTGACTCAAAGGACCAAAGGTTGCTGGGTGATGAATTTGGTCTTTTGGGTCGGACTTTGCCCAGCGTTCTTTAAAAATATGTAATGAATTATGCTTATTGTGGACATATTAACATACAAAAAGGATAACTCATACCCGGCGCCAGATCAAAACCTCAGCATACTCATCATTTAAGAGGACTAAGGACCAAAGCGCGGTTACTATCGAACTGCATACAATAGAAATGTGCAGACACAATGGTCGCAAAATATAAACATTTTAGCGATTTACTAAAAATCTACAGATTTGATCATTTTATTTTTATTCTTGATAGGTTCACGCTTGACCGCTGACGACGGTGTGGTCGACGATGGAGCGCGCTGACCTAGAAGTAACCTATTCACTCTTGACTTAAAGATTCCCGGGTTGTAGCCATCAGGAAACACAGATTCGGGCAAGGAATTCCACTATTGTAAAATTAAAACACGGTAACGGTAAAACATTGCTTGTAGAATAATCTGACAAACAATCAGAATGATTGCATGTATATTAGTCCAGTTTTTAATCGATAAAAGTGTTTTTAGAGGCATCTTCGTGATTGTTTTGTATTGTAATTGTTAGCTGCATTATGCTTTGAACACACTAACTATCTAGCATTAAAGGTGTGACCAGATAGTTGCAAACCAACGATCCAACCAAGGTGACCTTGCTAGTTTCAATCCGTGTAGACAGCAGTTGTAATCCATGACCTTCAACGCACTTGGTTGGGAGACGCGTTTTCCCAAGCACTGAATGTGTTGGCGCGTGGTTTAGGCCGTGCGCGCACTGCCTTGCGGTGGAATGCGGTGCGTTTATTCTACCGTGCGGTAGAATAAACGCATTCACAGGGCCGCGCACTGCCGCGAAACTAACGCACGTTTTAACCTTTTAGTGTTTTTTTTTTTAGTGAAGTCGGTTATTTTTTTTTTTTAAGTTTTTGTCATTCGAACTCCGGCTGTGGTGCTCACATGTCATAATAATGTTCCACTTCATCAAATGTTACTTTTTGACTGTAAATGCTTAAGTTCTCGATGAAAATACCAAAATCACTATAAGGTGGCCTATAATTTTTGAGGAGTAGGTACCCTCGATTCCTCATGGATCCCATCATCAGAACTGGATTTTTCCTATAAAGGCAAAAAAAAAAATATTAAATCGGTCCATAAACGACGGAGTTCTGAGGTAACAAACATAAAAAAAAATGATGATAAAAAATACAACCGAATTGATAACCTCCTCCTTTTTTTGAAGTCGGTTAAAACGTGCGTTAGTTTCGCGGCAGTGCGCGGCGCTTCCTAGATCTCTATACGATACAAAAATATTTGCGGTAGATTCACCGCAAATTTGCAGCGAGAGGCCAACGGTGATTCTACCGCATGCGTTTATTTCACGGCAGTGCGCGCACTTCTATGAGACTCCATACTTCACAGATTATGCGTTAGAAAAAACTTTTTAGAAAAAAAAAATAACCGACTTCACTAAAACAAACACTAAAAGGATCAAAATAACTTTAATTTTGGAAGTCGGTGTTTCTCGGTATTGTTTGTTTCTTATTTAACACCGACTTCCGAAATTAAAGTTATTTTGATCCTTTTAGTGTTTGTTTTAGTGAAGTCGGTTATTTTTTTTTTCTAAAAAGTTTTTATTTCACACTTTTTAGTTGCGATACACTTATAAACAGAGTGCCTATTTCTCATGACAATTCCAATTAACCCAAATACTGCTAGGTTACATTGTTTTATTATAAAGTTCCTGTGTCTACCTTCCTCCTTCCGGCTCCATCATCAGATCAGTTCGATAGTACCTTATAGCCAAAGAGCATCTCACGACAATTCTAATAAGCCCAAACACGGCTAGGATACATTGATTAATTACGGAGTTCCTGTGCCTACCTTCCGGCTCCATCATCAGATCAGTTCGATAGTACCTTATTGCCAAAGTGCATCTCATGACAATTCTAATAAGTCCAAACACGGCTAGGTTACATTGATTAATTACGGAGTTCCAGTGCCTACCTTCCGGCTCCATCATCATCATCAGATCACTTCGATGATACCATTTTCAACGTAACTATTCAGAATCATTCATTTATTTGTATTGTCATAGTCGCTTAACTATCTTCATTGTGATATCTATTTGAGTATGAAGTTCCGTTGACCATTTCTGGTCTTCTTCATCAGTTCCACTTGATCAAATGTTACTTTTTGACTGTAAATGCTTAAGTTCTTGATGAAAATACTAAAATTACCATAGGGTTGCCTATAATTTTTGAGGAGTTCCCTCGATTCCTCGTGGATTCCATCATCAGAACTGGATTTTGAAAAAAATGGGACCAATCTGGAAGCATATCCTGTATAGGGAAAAAAAAATTTTGCAAATCGGTCCATAAACGACGGAGTTCTGAGGTAACAAACATAAAAAAAAAAATAATGATAAAAAAAAAAAAAAAAAAAAAAAAAAATACAACCGAATTGATAACCTCCTCCTTTTTTTTGAAGTCGGTTAAAAAACGCAAGGCAGTGCGCGCACGGCCTTACATCACACAAACCAAACACATAAACCAAGGTCACCTTGGTTGGAACGCTAGTTTGCAACCGTCTGGTCACCCCATTATCCTGAAGATTAAATTATACTTTTTTTTCTGATTCTGTTTACTGCAGACGATTATATGCTTTTGTCGCATTATAAAACTTGCGATAACTTCTTGTAGTCCTCTTAAGACACCTTACAATGTCGTAAATTGTATTATCTAAGCACAATTAAATATGCCACATACATATTACTAGGCTGTATTTTATCTCTGCTACGTGCCATATTTTGAACAGATGTATGCCAACGTGCTGGTTATTTTTCACGCTCTTTTAGAAATAAGGTCAATATTTTATATGCCAAGTGTGTTATGTATACAACATGCTGATTTTTGAGGGTCAGGACCCTTTCGGACCCGCGGGCTCAGCTTCGATTCTCAGGTCTGGCAAAAAGTTCTATAGAATTTTTCCATTACAAATTACTCTGTTACTGTCCGGAGTTTAGAAGGTGGTGTGATACCCATGTGCCTTGGAAAGCACGTAGGTAAAGCCGTTGATCCTGTGCCTGATCCTTCCGCAGTCGTGAAAGATTGTCGTCCCATCGGACTTTGAGAATAAAAAAAAAACAGAGATTTCATATGTGTGTTTATTTATTAAAACTTTTTGCACTAATAATAAACACTGTACAAAGGCGGACTTAATGCCTTAGGCATTTTCTACCAGTCGACCTTAGGGTGGTGCAGAAACAAAACATGGTAGGTGCAGCTTAATGGTAAAGAAATAGAAAAGAAATACAATAATAAATATATACTTAGATACATACATACAAATTAACATGTAATTATGAAACACGAATCCAACAAATCAACGCTGTGATGATTACACCAACTTCCTGTGAATGTGCTCACGTGCCATCACCTTAAAAGTGAACCGACTGGACGCCATCCTGATGTTCAGCGGGAGCGCATTCCAAAGAGAGATCGCCTGGACAAAGAAGGAGGACTGGATAAACCCAGAGCGGTGTGTGGGACATCGTAGAAGACGATTATTGGTAGGTAGATTAGAGATTTTTATTATGACCAGAGCAAAGAAATTGGATTTGAGAAGTCAAATAAGAAGGATTAGAAGGTTAAAGGTTTATCCAGAAAAGAAAACAAGGTAGTCAAGGCTCTTAGCGCTCTACGTTTGCTGATCTCTTCGCTGTCGTGTCAGATTGTCGTCCCATTGGACTTTGAGAATAAAAAAGAAACAGATACTTCACCTGTGTTTGCGCGCACGTTTGATCATTAATATATCCTGCGTACCTGGCTAATCTCCGTGGAGATTGGTCACCGTGATAGAAGTTTAATTTTTTGCTACAAAAAGTTCTAAGCTCAGGCGAGATAGCTGAATTCGATCTACTAAGATCAATTCTTTTATACTATTTGAAATTAAACTGTCATTTTGACATCTGCTCCTATTCTAATGACCAATACACCCTTAATTAATCATGAGATAAGGTCTCATTAACGTTAATCGACGTCTGTCTGAGTGCATGGATGAGTCTGTCTTAAGCAAGATAATTAGTAGGTATAATGACAGCGTAAATGCCATTAAAAAGTCATTACAATGCACAGGTTGTTCGCCTAACGTTCGAACAACAACCCAAGCTGTGTGCAACTGTGCATATTAATCAGTTTGTTTAAGTTTTCTTGGAGTAGCTCGTGGCTATGACTTAGGTCATAACAAACTGCACGGCTCGAAGGATGAGCATCGTTTACAGAGGTCAGTCGTTAGATGGGTGATCTTCTATCTATATGTATAAAAATAAAGTAAAAAACTAAAACCCGACTACGACAAAAAAAAAAACGACGCTGAAAAAGTATGAAACAAGATTTTCATACTTCGAACAGAACAAAAAGAAAAGCCGTAGTCACACGTAATAGGTAAGGTACCAACCGAAACACTTTAATAACGTGTGACTACGGTTTTTCTTTTTGTTCTGTTCGAAGTATGAAAATC
This sequence comes from Mythimna impura, assembly GCA_905147345.3. Lineage (NCBI taxonomy): Eukaryota > Metazoa > Arthropoda > Insecta > Lepidoptera > Noctuidae > Mythimna > Mythimna impura. Next base: position 4,549,164 of record LR990342.1, on the reverse strand, counting down.
TTGTTTCATACTTTTTCAGCATCGTTTTTTTTTTGTCGTAGTCGGGTTTTAGTTTTTTTACTTTATTTTTATTTAAATAATTTTGGTGTTAAACTTAACACATGACTTTTTGTCCGCTAGAGGGCGTCACTTTAAATTTGAGCAATATTTTCGAAATGTACAAATGTAGCCTTTTCAAATGATACCAAACATGGCGTATTTATCTCCATTTTTATTTTTTAACACATACTTTTTGTCCGCTAGAGGGCGCCATGTCGAGTTTTGTGACACGTCACGTAGCCTATGTTCAGCGGACAATTAAGACGGTTCTAACGATACCTCATATGTCGAGTTCCGATAAGTAGATTAGGAGCTATGAGGGAACAGATGAACAAACTCACATACATACATAGCCTGTCAAAATCATAACCCTCCGTAGTCGGGTAAAAAGAAGAAACTGACTGACTGAAATATCAACGCACAGCCAAAACTGCTGGGATTAGAGACGTGAAATTTTGCACTAAGTTTTCAAAAAGGGGATGAAACGGAGTCCAAACTTTGCATGGAAAACCTACTTTCACGCGAGTTTGCCAGTTAAACCGCTGGCAGCACATTAAGCCGTCGGTCCTACCAGTCATTACTAGTAGTTAGAAGCCGGAACATCTTTTTTTTTTTTTTGCCGGTGTGGAAAATCCTCATGGATGTCCTTCGCCTGGAGCAGGCGAAGGGGTCTGTCAGACTCTTACTGACTCAAAACCACCCCGGTGTTCCCTCCCACACTTGGACCGGGGATCGTGGGAGCTGATACGCCATCCATGATCCCCGGCTAGTGCCGGCCCGCCTACGCGGACCACCTCAAGCCGGGGGGCGTGTGAGGTGTCCTCCCCCCGCGACGTCCAATAAGGGCGCGCGTGGAACACTACGCGCTGCCGCCTCGGGTCTTGCTGGATGGGGGACGGCGGACGACCCCGAGTCCGCCGTCCCTCCGGACCTCTTTATGGGGGCTGGAAGAGGGCGTTGTCTGCCCTCCGCCGACGCCCGGTTCGCCTGCTGCGGCACGGGAGAGTGGCCACGGCCTCCCTCTCCCTCTCCGCAGCCTCCTTCTGCGAAATTACGGCTTCACAGAAGGAGATCACCGCATCCCACGACTTGGCGCCCCCGACCATCGAACGAACGACGGCCGGCAGCGACAGGTCGGGGCCCACTTCAGATACAAGGGCACGGCGCTGCTCCTCCCATGCGGCACACTCTGCCAGTGTGTGTTGCGCCGTGTCCTCCCGACAGTCGGTGCAGTGATGGCACCGAGCATCCGGCTCCCTGTTTATGCGACACAAGTACTTCCCGAAGCAGCCATGCCCCGAGAGCACCTGTGTCGCCCTAAACGACAACCGCCGAAACATCTGGCATCTGGCATCACTCCATGTAAAATTTTAATACTCGACTTCATCCGGAGACCGACCCCAACATGACAGCACGGTTGGCTTGGAGCAGTAGTGGAGCGATTGGCTACTACGCTGCGTGTCGAGATTCTGATTTCCACGTGGATCAAACGTTTGTACGGCCGTTGTGGTTGTACGCACGATCCATTTGACGTTATAAACTGAACTGTTAAAGCATAGCTTAGCATAGTCGGCCTTATAATGTTCCCACTGTTGGGACTCTGGCCTCCTCTCTAGGAGAGGGAATGGGCCGCAATCCACCACGCAGGCCCAGTGCGGGTTGGTGGAGGTCACATGTCTTCGAATTTTTGATTCTAGGACATGCCGGTTTCCTCACGATGTTTTCCTTCACCGTTTTGAGAGCAGTGGTGATGAAATAAATTACACAAAGTAATGCGCCTGGGCTGGGTTTGAACCCGCGACCTACAACTCGTAAGTCGGGGCCGTTACCACTCGGCCACCACTACCACCACACCACACGAAAACATAGTGAGGAAACTCACTATGTTTTCCTTCACCGTTTTGAGAGCAGTGGTGATTAAATAAATTACACAAAGTAATGCGCCTGGCTGGGTTTGAACCCGCAACCTACAACTCGAAAAAAAAAGGGGGGGTAAAGGAATGGAGCTATATAGAGTGTATATCTCCATCCCTCTTTTTAGCTCGTACGCCTGAAATTTCAACACTAAATAATGCCTCCGATTGTTATTTTGGATCTGATGTGTAGGTATGTGATTTTACATGTGTGTGAATGCGCCCATGATACAGGAGGAATTCCTATAGTGTAGGGTAACTTTTTTTAAAGTTAGTTGGATAAAAGATAGGCAGATTGATTGTTTATGATTGCTGGTAGATTGTACTAATGTACGAGTATTTGTGCTATTGAAGTAAACATGGAACAATGGCTGTAAGGTCGTGTACTCGGATACGGGTATTAATTATTCTTTGCCTAAGTGTGTGGTTAACACTTGTATTTGTGTTTGATGTATCTGAGTGGGTATTATAATTATTCTTTTTAATCTTAAAATGAAAAAAAAATTAAGTCTGTCTACAAAACGGTCTTGCCGTCTTTTTAATCTTAAAATGAATTAAGCCTGCCTGCAGTGGCCTTCCCGTCCGATTATAATTTAGGTGTCTTCAAGGCTAGAGGGAATAGGCTCTTAATAAGCTACGTTACCATCAACGATTGCATTAGTGCTTACCATCAGGTGGGATCGCAGTCAAGCACTGGTTTATCAATTATAAAAAAGATTTTTTTCCTAACCAGGAGCTTTCGGATGACAACAATTTTAAACTATAGGTAGTATGTTTCAATGGATGGGTCATATTTATATCCAAGACACTTCGTAATAAGGAGGGCAAAGATCTAATTTTAATTCCCTGACCAGATCAATGCTGATATATTTACATGACACAGGAAAGCTGAGCAACTACGAACAAACTACCAGAAAACCAGCTATATATTAAAAAATAAATTCGTGGTTGATTACTGCAGAGGCTAGTTAGTCAATATGATATCAAAAATTTCTATAACCTGCACAGAAAGTAAATTGCTCCACCTCTGTCTATTACAATCGAATAAAATTGCATATAATTGCATAGAATGGCGGCCGAACGGACATAAACGACTACGTTGAGGGAAATATGTCACGACCGTATGATTTAGTGGTATGTCATTAGAGTATGCGACATAGCGACATAATGCACTCGACAGAGTCATTGCAACAGACACGCTTGTTATTATGTCATAGTCATGTGAAACAAGCTAATTAGGCTGGTCCACAATTTGATAGGAGGATAATCAATATGGATCTTGGAGACTGGATTTTATAAGTTCCGTGTTTGTTTCATCATTACCAGCTGTCTGACTTCACCTGCATTGATGAACATAGACGTCATGCTCCCTAGACACCCCATCGCACGTGTACGCGCACGCAATAAGTACTGGATTAGTACACACTTCAAAAAATAAGTACCTTAACAGGTTAAGAGTTACAAGCAACTGAATTAAGGGTTGTTGTAGAGCATCTCATCAGCAACCCCAAGTAAAATTTGAATAAATGTTACTCTTATTTCTACTGGATACGTATACCTACTAATTCGGAGTATATTGCGTACAATTGTAATATGAATTTATTAACAGCAAAACAGATGATGGGGTGTCTGGGGAGCATGACGTGAACATAGGTCTTTCTTTTCTAGTGTAATTTCTCACGTTTCTATACCAGTCTCATACAGGTTCTTCCCACGATTACAAAAATGTCGTCAAAATGTTACAACAGACGATCAACATTCCTGCTTCATGCTTGCGGTTCTTAGACGCGACTCTGTTACCACCCCACTCCTCGCTAAACCCACACCGTCCTGTTTAGAATCAGAGAAATGGAATTACGCGGGCTTACGGACGGCGAGCATTGGGTAGCTCGCCGTCAAACCGTCCAGTAACCGTTCGGAGCGAGCCCAAGTCGTCGACGGCGCGTACTGTTCCACGCGCGCCTCAAGGAGATGTCAGCAAACCGTAGGGGCCCAGCAGGGTCGAAGCCTACTGGGGCCAAGGGTCTGCTTCTGAAAGGAAGACTCGGCCCTGGTACGAAAGGCAACGAAGGAACAGGAGTGGGTTTTTAGTCATTAAAAGTCTGACACGTCCTCCCGATCTGCCCAAGAGCGGGGGATGTCATTGGATGATTTTTTCTACCTACAAAAAAAAAGCCTTACATTTACCTACACAATCCAGTCTTTGCAAAATGGATGCGATAGGCGTGAAACCTGGTGTTATGGCGCAACTTGGGTAATGTCTATGCGAAGGTGTTAAACTTATAACACAGAGCAACATTAAGAGGAAAAAAAAATCTTAAGTGTTCCACTAGGAAATTCTGTTAAGTACATTCAAATATGTTTGGCCCAAAATTCGAACATTTCAAATCCGCTGGCTGATGCAGTCTTGTGATCCTCAAGCGTATAGGAGTCAGGACGGTGGCCTATTTTACCAGTTCATTGAAGATGATGAGATTTGAGAAGAAGAATTGGAAAGACGGATATAACAGAGTGTGGAGAGTGTAAGGGCGCTATCTCACTGGCGTTTTACGAGCGTTGGCGCTTTTCCAACGTCTGCGCAGCGCCAACGTTACGCAGACGCGACGCTAACGTTACGAGTTTCTAGCGGTAAGCGCCAACGTTGAGCAGACGCGACGTTAACGTCGCGGTTTTTGGTGTACGCAAGGTCTGCGCTACTTTGACTTCGAAGGGAAATTGAGTTGATGTATTTTTTCAATATCTATCACCTAACAATGCCTGGGAACTCCCGCAAGCGATGGGAAAATAATAAAGCCCAATATGATTAATAAATAATAACTTTATTACATAACCTAAGGCTGTAAGATTGGTATCAGCATATAATTACAGTTCCGACAGATTCGTACAAGCTAAATAGCACGATTTTATCCATCTTATGAACATTACATAACTACCTGAATTCTCCCTGAAGATATGCGTAAAGGCTTGTTTTTATCTGTTTAGTATAAAGTAGTAATCTCCATTTCAACACTTTAACATAATAGCATAATCAGCCTTTTAATGTTCCCTCCTCTCTAGGAGAGGGCATGGGCCGTAATCCACCACGCGGGCCCAGTGCGGATTGGTGAATGTCACATGTCTTCGAATTTTTGATTCTAGGACATGCCGGTTTCCTCACGATGTTTTCCTTCACCGTTTTGAGAGCAGTGGTGATGAAATAAATTACACAAAGTAATGCGCCTGGGCTGGGTTTGAACCCGCGACCTACAACTCGTAAGTCGGGGCCGTTACCACTCGGCCACCACTGCTCAACACTTTAACATTGGCTACAAATCGATCTAAAAGACTGCCTGTGGAATTGTTCGAAAAAGTTATAGCAGGCTTAGAACGAAAAGGGCAATTGATAGAGCTATACACCCAATACATCACTAATTTTTAATTAGTGCAAATACTTAAAGGGCTTATTAGAAAAGGTCTCGTTTTTATTTAAGTAAAGTCTCAATAAATAATATTCATAAACAGCAACGTTATTAGAGTTTGTTTATATCCCAAAATGTCACTCAATTTATGGAAATATTGATTGGGCTATTGATTATGAATGAAAAACAATAAAACAATGGAAAAACACTGCGCGTAGTATTTTCTAGTAGCAATTGTTATGAATAATTGATTCAATTATGAATTTACCAATTATGACAAATTTTCCTGGTCAATTTTGGGATTACGTTTTTTTTTTACTTTTGCCTACACAAATATGATCAGTAACGGTTACGGATAGAGCCAATTTTTTTTGTACTAATTAAAAAATAGGGGTGTATAGGTCCACGCCTTTAACAGTTCAATTTAGGTCGTAAAATGGATCGCGTTAAGAATTTTCACACTACTGGTGAATTTTAGTTAGTCTGACACTCCCAAAAGTCCCAAAGGACCAACTGGCCAGCCTGTAGTACAAAGTGCATGTCGTAACAGGGTAATATATACTACACATGTTGGCAGGCAGTTAGGTTGTTTGCCCGTCCGTGTCGACGCGGTTGGGCAAACGGTTCAGTCAATTAACTCTCAATAATAAAAGGTGAAGGTAATGAATGTATTTGATGGTATGCTCGCACACACTTTTAATTCGTCACTTACGAGGTAGAATGACGAATTCGTAGATTGTTATATTGATGATTGGAGTTACGAATATACTAGCTGTGTATGAGAAATATCGTTTCTACGAGAAAATTATGCGTAATTTTGGTGGCAGAATGCGATTTATTAGAATGACAATTGAGATGTAGCTTAGATAAGTGCTGTGGCTGTCGGATCGGTACCTACTGGATGTCGCATCTGCATTTGGTGGAACCTTAAATCAATACTGCTTGTATTTTGATTAACTTATGTACAAAAGACAGCATATACCTATGTATGTGTACGAGAGACTCTGAAACCGGTTTATAAAAGTATTCTCATTTTGGTTTTTTATAAGTATCTAGGTACCTACAGAAGTGGATGTCCTCGGCATTTTCTTCCAGTAAACCTTTGGGGAATGCAGACGAATTGTGGTAGGTGCAATAATGAATATTAAACACTATTTAAATACAAAAATACGCTTATAAACTATAAATTTAAACTCATAAATTATACTAAACTATATACACGAATATATTTAAACAATTGGTACAAACAATTAATAGGAGAACAAATTAGTGCCATGACTATAGGCACTATTGCCAATTTCTTACGAATGTGTTCGCCAATTCGCTGTTTTAATTAAATACTATCTAAGTTTTAGTCATTTTCAGAATAAAGAACATCCAAGACATAACATTACAAACGAAGATAATTATTCTGTTAAATGGATTGTGTGCTTGTTTTGCAAATATTATTACAACTAATGACCTCAGAGCCAACTCGCACATATTTTGCATACATTGATGGATTACAAACAACTTTGATTGACATGTTGTGAACAAGACAAGCGACGGATGTTGAAGCGTGTCCGTCGTATTATTCTGATAATGTACTAAGTCAAGAAATACGTGTTTGTGTTTTTTTAGGAAGTTTACAGTTTGTTATTTAGCACAGTTTCGCACTTTTTACAACAATATCGCAAAGCCGGATTTAGATAAGTGCTGACTAGTTTCAAAGGACACATGAACTTAATTAAACTTCCGTATCTGTCTGTTGTATCTAGTAGATAACTAACTAAACCTAAATAGTTCCGTATTACAATAGTCTTTTTTTTTTTCTTGTAATTACTGATCCCACTGATGGGCAAGTCAAAGTCCTTCCAGACATTCTTCTCCTGCGCCATATCGGTCCAGTCCATGTGGTGTGCGTCTAAATCATCTCGCCACCCCTTTTTGGGCCAGCCTCTTCTTTTTTCGCAATAGTCGAAGGAATAAAGGTCGGTTTTAGTCCTAGAGCAGGGATGATTTTCCAACTGAAAAGAAAAGAAACCAACTTCGTGGAGACTCAAGCCAAGCTGTCACTGTGCAAGCTGTCGCTGTTATCGTTGTATACTTTTGAGAAAAAAAACGTACGTTTTTATTTCTAAATTTATAAATTAATCTAATCACTTAAATAAAGGTAAGGCGGTTTCGGTAGCTTCTTCTTCAGCCTGAAAATCCGTCAACCTTTGGTGTTTTAGTTTGATAATGTTTTTAATTCAAAATTCTTTCTTTCAAATAAATTAAACTTCCCGGAAGTTTAATTGAACGGAACGGAAAGGAGAACTGAAAGGACACATGAGAGTTTTAGCCAGCAAGTCTGAAAAACCCTCTTTCTCGCTTACCTCAAAAAAATGGGGTTCATTTTTATATTTATTTTAACTAAGTATATGTACAGTAGTGGTACATAGGCGGATTTAATGCAACAAGGCATTCTCTGCCAGTCAACCTTTGGGTTAAAAGAGACAACACTGTGGTAGGTTTGCACAATAAACAAATAACAGATACATCAATTAGAAAAAAAAATGTTATTTATAATATTATTATGTTATTTATATTTGAGTATGACTTAACACCACGTATCTTACCCATTACCGGCCATTAGGCACTTAGATACGGAAATCAACCAACTACGGACTAATAAAAATTAGCATCAATCCAAAACTGTGTTAACTTCATTAATATTCTCTCAAACTAGGAGAGCCATACTTGTTCTGTTACATAAATATTATGAAACCTTTTAAAGATTCTTACGATTCTTGTCATGCCACCTATGTATCGACACACATAGGTGGTACTCAGGGCTGTCGAGCTTCATGTCTTTGGGTATTTACAAAGTGGTATTACAAACCGACCGATTTTTTTTTTCGGTGGGAAAATCATCTTATGACATCCACTTGCTCTTGGGCGGAGCGGGAGATAGTGTCAGACTTTTACTGACTAAAACCCACTCTTGTTCTTTCGTTGCCTTTTGTACCAGGGCCGAGTCTTCCTTTCACAATCAGACCCTTGGCCCCAGTAGGCTAAATAAAACAAAAAAAAACAAACCGACTGATTAAAGAGCTGATATTTAAGACTGGCTGGCTACTAATGATAATATACAGGGTGTCTTAGACATCGACGCAAACAAATACCATGGATCCAGTACATGATTCTGGACCCCCAGTGGTGGAATTTTTTGTCGGTTTTTTCCTATTTTTTTTATCTTTACGTTTTTAATTTAAACTGTATAAAATCGTTATTCTAATATTTTTAATGAAAAAAATGAATGAATTACTTTTAAAATTAAAAATGTCTTCGGGGTTGATTAGAATATCGATTTTATCTAACCCGATGACTTTTTAATTAATTAATTTTTAATTCAATTTTGTTTTTGTTTTTTTTACTAAAAATATCATCGGGGTTGGTTAGGATAACGATTTTAAACAGTTTAAAAAAGTACAGGATATTTTTTAATTAGCCGACGAAAAATTCCACCACTGGGGAGTCCAGAATCATGTACTGGATCCGTGGTATTCGTTTGTGTGTCGATCTCAAAGACACCGTGTGTATCTGTACCGGACATCTCAATAATAAGTCACAAGATACTGTATTAAATTCTAAGAATTAATAGAACATACGGCTTTGAGTTTACTGTTTAATTTTGGTCTTCTAACCATCTTAAAAATGATACAAAAACTCAGCACCAAAAAAAAAATTACAACCGAATTGATAACCTCCTGTTTTTGAAGTCGGTTAAAAAAGATATCTTATAAAAGCAGTTGAACATTCAAAATGATGGTTCGATGGACCTTCACCATCGCCGCTCAACGGGCAGCCCTGATTAGCAATCAGTACGTATTCAGGCTGCGTCTCGTCTAGTTACTCGTGTTACATAAAACTAGTTAAGATTATCTACCAGTAATATTGTCACACAGGACCTTCGGAGGAGGGCCGTGAATAGTGTGAATATCAAAGGTAATTGGTATCTGTAGGTAGGTACATTCTCCCCTTTTTTAACCGACTTCAAAAAAAGGAGGTTACCATCATCATCATCTTCCTGCCCTTGTCCCATCTTATTTGGGGTCGGCACAACAGGAGCAGGCAGGGCAGGGGCAGGAGGTTACCAATTCGGTTGTATTTTTTTAAAATAAGAAACAAACAATACCGAGAAACACCGACTTCCGAAATTAAAGTTATGTTGATCCTTTTAGTGTTTTTTTTAGAGAAGTCAGTTATTTTTTTTTTGTTAAATGTTTTTATTATGTTTGAGCAATCATCAAATTACTTCTACCATACTTGGCGGAGCGAGAGGAGGTGTCAGACTTTTACTGACTAAAACCCACTCATGTCCCTTCAGCTGCCCTTTGCCTTTGTACACTGCTGACTTTGTACACCAAAAATAGTACAAGTAACACAATTTATACATAAACTTAAATCTAAGAGTAAAATGGTAGTTTTACCTCTGACAGTGATATCTACCAGACAACCAACCCTAGAAATGAGAACGCTGATTCTATACATCCTGCCAAATAGGTACTTCAAAAACACTAGAATAATTTTCATTCTTCAAAACAAAAACTAAATAATTTTCATTCTTGACATTCGTTGTTGGAAAAGAAGTTCAACGTAACACGAAGCTCCATTTCCAAGTAGGCATTCCTAGTTCTTTTTCTAGTTTTTCCTAGTTTCCTCGACTAGAGAGGAGGCCTGAGTCCCAGCAGTGGGAACATTGAATGGCTGCATAGGTTATTATTATTATGCCCAGTTTCTAAATTGAAGTTTTACCAGTATCTACACAGTACTTGTACCTACTATTACTTATTCTGTGGTATCGATAACTTAAGTGCAGTCAAGTTATTAAAAAAAGGTAATCCGACTGACTGGCGCCAGCAGCTTGTCTACTTAGGTACTTACCGCTAAAATGTTGTTGTGTGTTGATATGTAGGTATGTACATACCTTCATACTACTCCTACGTGACCCGTCTGATACCTAATGCGAGTGCGATGCCCCTTCCCGAGTGCGGTGGCCCTATAGCACACGCATCAGCATCTCAGAGGACTCATAAAAGGTGGCCACAAGTGTATAAAAGAAAGGAACTCAAATAGAAAAAACCGGTCAAGTGCGAGTTCGAGTGAGCTCGCACGCCGAAGGTTTCGTACAAACTTACTTACTACGTAAAGTTCGATTTCCGAATTGTTCTTCTTCTTCTTTGTCTTGAAGATTTTTCCGATTCGCAAAAAAGTATTAAATTAACTTTTTTCAGACTTTGTCCTTTGCTATGAGATCTTGCTTCTTGCCAAAGAGAATTCTAGGTCATCGGGAAGTACCCTATAGGTTTAGATTTCTACACCAATTTCAACACAATGTCCTAGAATCAATTTGGGAATAATCAAAACAGCCACGGAACTTCACTTGAAAAAATCCCGTCAAAAACTCCATTGCACATCTTCTATTAACCACGATGACGTTTGTTTTCGAATGTTACGAAACATGACGTCATAAAACTGTTAAATCCTGATTGTCACCTTCAAAGTCCAAAGTATGAACAAGTATAAAAATCGAACTGATCAGTTCTGAGAAAATCTTGCGCAAGAATGGATCCATCACCGTTTTTTGGAAGCAACCGCCCTCTTTAATGATTTTCGACGAAATCTTTCAATTTACGAATAATTTTCCTGTTTCTTTTCATTTCACAGGTATTTTTGTAGTTGTTATCCTTAAAATAGAAAGTATTATTACATCGTCAGTCATCTTTTCTATCATTAGGTACCTAAGTTATAAAAACATGAGTGGGTGGAAATCATTCTAAAGGGCATATTACACTACGCGATATTGAGCACACGATATTCAGACTGTCTTATTTTTTGTTCCGAGTAAGACTGGTCTAACCCTTATTACACTACGCGACATCGACTAAGACTGTCTGAATATCGAATAGTGTAATAGGCCCTTTAGAATTGGTCCTTTGATACGCACTGCCAGGAAAGTACCTAGGTACTAAAAACCTACAAAATCTCTTGGTGGCCTTCATTCTATAATAACACCAATATTATAAAGTCGAAAGTGTGTGTATGTGTGTGTGTTTGTTTGTTACTCCGTCACGCTCAAACGCTGAACGTATTTGGATAAAAAATCTTTTTACAAAAAAAACCGACTTCACTACTCGTAAGTACAAAAAAAAAAACACTTCTAAGAACGATCAAAATAACTTTAATTTCGGAAATCGGTGTTTCTGGTAGGGATAGCGGCACGAATCTTAAGCGCTCGGTGAAAGATCGGGGATCGCTTTGCGTTTCGTACAATATCGGCGAGCCAATCACTGTACGAGGATTTCACTCCCCGCCCCCGCATCTCTCTTCATACCACTAAAGAGACCCGATATTTCCCTTGTGCGTGCTTCTGCGCAAGTAGAACTGTAGAAGTCAGCGCTCAAGATCCGTGCCGGTATCTTAACTTATTCTTTGTTTGTTATTTATTATTTAACACCGACATTCGAAATTAAAGTTATGTTGATCGTTTTAGTGTTTGCACTGGTAGAAGCTAGTAAATATTTAATAAAAGGATGTATACATATTTCGATAGTTGTCTGCCTGTAGATATCAATACAGCAAAGTGTGTCTAGCCATAATAAACTGTACGCACAGTATCTTTTTTAATATTCTACCAGAAAAAGCTTTCATGGTCTATTGTAATTATAACAAAAGATGTTTCCCCACTATTGTGTTTCTGTCATTTATCATACCCACCTTTCCTTTCATTTCCGAAGGTCCAACAATCCATAAATTAATGGGTGTATAACATACTAGCTGTCCCCCGCGGGTTCACCCGCGTCTTTGCTTACTGCTGCGCTTCTATGGGTCATAACGTGATGTTTAATCTATATATATATGTCGTGGATTGATGGCGCAAGGGTGCGACGGACAGCGCCATCTAACAATTAGTTCCGTAAACTAATAATATCGTCACCGGAAAAGCAAGCGGCGCCCTACCGCTTGGACACGATCGTCGGTAGAAGGGATGCAGCGAGGACTGGAGGGAAGCCTGAGAAGTGCGGCATTCTACCTCGGACAGCCTCGGCATACGCTTAATACCAACGCACGTGTTTGTTTCCTTTTGTAAAACCGTTATCAAAATAAAATTATTCTGATTCAAATTATCTTTCGTTCGAGTACCCAAGTCAGTGCCCACACTTACCAAGAACTATGTCGGATCGTGATGAAGACCCGATGTTTCGCATCTCGGTCACCCTTGATGCGACATATATATAAAAGAAGAAACTGACTGACTGATATATCAACGCACAGCCGAAACTATTGGGACTAGGAGCGTGAAATTTTGCACAAGGCTTCCTTTTATGACGTAGGCGATCACTAAAAGGGATTTTTAATATTAACTCTTAGAGAAATGAAACGGGGGTCCAAACTTTGTATAGAGATACCAACTTTTCGTGGGCGAAGTCACTGGCAAAAAATAGTGGCCTATAAGCATCCTCGATAAATACGCGCAATCACTTAGTGAACAATCATGATTGATTGAGTGATGGGTCTTTAGAATCTAATAGTAAATTAATAATTAATTTTTAATTGACAATTGATATCAAGGTTTGAGCGTTAGTTATTGGAGTCATTCAAGTCAAAACAGCCTAGTGGCCTTTAGCCATCAAAGTAAACGACGATTTCGTACTAAAAGTTCATAAGCGCCATCTTGTGACAAAACTGGACATAAGCGACCGATACGTTAAAAAAATCGCAAAAGCTTTGAGGCTTTTATTTTTTTATTAATAGGTTCGTGCTTGATCACTACCTCGCCCGATGGTAAGCGACGATGTGGTCGACGATCGAGCACACTTGCCTAGAAGTAACCTATTCACTCTTGACTTAAAGACCCCCCTAAGTTATAGCGATCAGAAAACACAGACTCCGGCAGGGAATTCCACTCTTCCGAAATGTTTTTTTGCGTATTTTTGCGTTTGCGTAATCCAAATAGCGAGTCCGACTAATGACGTGCATTTGGTTGCAACATTAACAGCGCAACAAAAACTGCACGCACGAAAAAAAAAACACTTTCTTCGCACACGCTTGAAACCGAAAAAAAAAAATTTATTGCACACAAATATAATTTGTAGCGATCATCGCTTAAGGTGCAAATTACTCTGCAAGTGAAAGGTGAAATGTTCATGTCGTGGACCACGTACGCACCGTTAATGGCTTGTGGTCGAGCTATTTTTGGACTACAGAACCTGCTTGGCTGGTCTCCGGCTGGTTTTGCAGCCTTCTCGGCCGTTCTATCGAGTATTATATAGCCAATTTTAGCACGATTTGATCTCAAGATAGACGCTGATATCTTTATATTTAATTGCTTACGTTCAAGTTTTGTGAGGCCTTTTCTTAAATTATTATTTTGTTTTATCTGTTTTTAAATTACTTCCTAATATCGTGATCAATTAGACTAAAATTCTTAAACGAATCTCAAGAAGTAAAATTGAAGAAGGTCATCTCTGGACCTACTGATTCGATTTTGAAAATTAACACTATGCAATCTCTTACGCATAGTGTCGCCGGGGACCGCCCGAAGGATACGGTGGAGCATACGATGGAGGTGTGCCCCACTTGGGTGCAGCACCGCTGTGTCGCAGTCCAAGCTTTACTTTGTGTTATTTATTTCATCACCACTGCTCTCAAAACGATGAAGGAGAACATCGTGAGGAAACTGACACGTCCTTGAACCAAAAATTTGAAGTCATGCAACATTCACTAATCTGCACTGGGCCCGAGTCGTGGAATACGACCTATTCTTTCGTATAGAAAAGAGGCCTGCGTCTCAGCAATGCGAACATAATGATGCTATACTACAGCCTCATTATGACATTTGGGTACAGAATGTCCCCCAACATGACGCGTAACGCTGTCAAATTGTCCAACATGTCCCGCGTCACGTAAATGCGTTTTAAAATGTTGGGGAGCAGGTTGCGGGACACTGGGCATCGTTGCAGCGTCACGTAGATTGTGCGTAATCAAGTAGAAATACCAAATACCATAAAACTCTAAATCCTTTGAACAAAGACATCACAACATTACGGTACCTACATATAATAAATAAGGATGAACCTCAGATTCTTGTAACGGTTCAGATCGTATGATGCCCTTTGCAAGTCATAACTTCAGAATGCGAATAAATTATTTTTTATTTTTGTTTCTTTATAAAGTAACTGACCTCTAAGGATCGTTGCGTGCCGTTATATTAAAGCAATATTGAGTTGTTCTGAACTTAGTTGAATGAAAGAGATCAAGCTCTCTTTCTCGGCAAGACTGGTGTTAAATTTTCGAAAGATCCAACACGGCCCTGGGACGCATAGCGCAACTGAAGGAACACGGATTTTAGACAGTAAAAGTCCCGCTTGCTCTACCCAGAGCGGGAGACGTTATTATATGATTGACCACCGTCAAAAGACTGGGCACGCCATAATCACGGCGGTAAGTCCTCTCTTTGAGTTGTGCCTGGAGCGGCAACACGGCGTCCTCAACTTCCGCATGACGCAGGTCCTCACCAGATATGGCAAGTTCGGGAGGTTTCTGCAACGAATTCAGGCGGAAGAAACGCCCGGGTGTTATCATTGCGTGGACCGGAGGACACGGTGGAGCATACGGTGCAGGTGTGCCCCGCTTGGGTGGAGCATCGCCTTGTCCTCATGGAGGCAATCGGCGGCAACGACCTCTCGCGCCGGAGCCTGGTTGAGGCCATGGTCCGGAGCAAGGAGGAATGGCAGGCGGTCGCCTCCTTCTGCGAAACGCAAATGGCAACTGCGGACACAGGTGTGGTTTTAGTCAGCAAAAGTCTGACATGCCGTCCCGCACCCAGAGCGGGAGAAGTCATTGCATGATCTCCACCCTTCAAAAAAAACTGTCAAAAGACCATTAAAGAGTCCTATTTTAATATAGAACAAAAATGGCAAAAAAAAAACAGCAACAGAAATACGTCATCTGTGAAAATTTCAACTGTCTAAGTTATTACGGTTCATGTAATACAGCCTGGCTACAGACAGACGGACAGCGGAGTGTTAGCAATAGGGTCCCGTTTTACCCTTTCGGTACGGAACCAAAAGCAATAAAAAGATATTGAAATAGAACTCCTTAATGAAAAAAAAAGTGTCGAGCAAGTAGAAGAATGAGATTGCAGATAAATTCTGTATGAAAATTAATGAGTTTGCCAGACAATATTATTAGAAAGTGACCTAAAAACGGACAGAGCACTATCTGCTGATTCACTAATAACATGTCATTCGGAGACGACGCCTCTTCTCGTTACTGATTTCACTTGGCACAAGTGCAGCCGAAATTATTTTCTCTTTATACTTGCCATTGAAATTACTTATAATAATTTATGTAAACAAAGAAATGTCCGGGTAGTAACAGTGACACAGCATTAAAATTTGTTAGCCGATTGTTGCTATGCCGTGTTCTATCTTCAACCTATTTATCACGTTTAACTAGTTATTAAAACTTTATTTTAATGTAATAAATCTATTATTTAAGTATGCATCACCGTTATAGATTACACTTTATCACTGATTTACGTCCGTTGCGTCACAATCTCAGGTTAGGTTGAAAACCAGAGTCACAGCTGTCATATCTGGCATTTATGCTGAACTGGACCTATTTTGGTACTATTACCACAGAATAAGAAATAGTACAAGTCTATTACGCACACTAATTTATATTTTTGCTTTCTTGTTTCGTTTATTAAATACTTAATTAGTGTTTCGTGTGCTTGTGTTGTGCCATATAAATCTATAATTTTCTTTCTTTCTAAAAATATTTAAATCAAGCACCCACAACCTATATTTGAAAACATACCTAAAGGTTCTAAGGTACAAATGACTAAAATTCTACTTACTTGCGTACTTCAAACCAAAAACAATTAAAAATATAATTGTCGTCGCTGTCGACTGGTAATGTGCCCAAAAGACTGGCGGCATTGCCATGCTATTATGACAATGCTTAAGCTAGAACTACATTAGACCGACGCACACGTGTAACACGCCTGATTTGTACGTAGAACGACGTCGCGTGGCGTGGATCAAGTGTAGCCCTACAAGTCTAGATTCCATATAAAATGTATGGAGACCGACGCGCTCAGATCGGCGTGTGTGGCACACGTGTGCGCAGTGTAGTTCTAGCTTTATTTTAAAAGGCAGCCCTTGGGTCACGCGAAGTGTCAATAATTACCTACTTTAGATAAAAAATATCATTTTAATCTACGAGACGCCCAACGTGTTCTGTGCACTGCCGACAGTAATATAGATCAAAGATAAGACAAGGAAAATGTATCATCTGGATATCGGGAAAGCCCATAAACAACAATGAAAAATGTAAATTGCTTGCTGATGAAAATAAGGAAAGATATTGAGTAATACAGAGCCTTCGAGTAATAACACTTGATCGATCAGATGTATCGTAAAGATCAGAGTTATGGCAGTAAACAACAATAGTAAATAAATAATAAAGGGAAAATCATAAGTCCTCCAAGAGCCAAAATCTGCACAACGCTTTTTAATCATACGTTCAGCAAAAGTTTTTGCATATTTTTGAGTGTTTTTCACATACCTATCATCATTTCATCCAAAAACTTCCACTGTCGGATATAGACCTCCCATAAGCGTCACCTCAACGACCGGTCCTGTATCTCGCATCCATCGGATTCCCGCAACCCTCACTAGGTCATCGGTCCAACTTGTGGGAGACCTTCCAATGCTGCGTCTTCCGTTACGCAGTCGCCAGTCCAGCCCCCCTAGCCAAGTTACAACCGTTTCGTGTCGAATTTCGTTCTCCAATCGGTAACGCCTCGGTGTCAGCAATTGTAGAAAACGATAAATTGTTAGTCATGTTGACGCGCCTGAGTCGTCCGCTCGATCTACAATGTCGTTCTACAATAACAAAAGATGTAGCGTTGAACATTGTAGAAACGATAACAGTTCGTTCTATCTTTTTGAACGATGCAGATGTGAACTTGGCTACGAATTTTCTATTCGTTTGTTCTGAACACGTGACTTAACGTTGAGATGATGTCATTCCCATACATTTCGCTAGCGTTAACGATTGCAGATTATCAACTTGGCTAGGGGTGCAGGACCATTCAGCCCCGTTGACCGTTCTGTACCCACTGCGAGCAATATGTCCATATATTGCTTTTGTATAAATGCACTATACTTCTAGAAGTACAAAATTATATTTATTGTAGGTACTTACTTGACTACAAAAGTGTAAAACTGCAGCCTTAATTGGTTCTAATGATTAAATAACTATGACGGCGTAAGTACCTGAAACCAAAACAATTCATAATTAGAAAAACAATTAAGTTATTCGATAACAATTTATGAATGCCTTGCCTGATTACTATGGTACAATTTCACTCTGCAATTTGGACTTTATTGACTTACAAGAAAGTAGATGCTAGTGATTTTTGATTTGTTTACACATTGGTGTCTATGGAAACCTACGCAACGTCGCGTCCCATAAAAATACTTGCAGTTTTTCCACGCCTACTTAAAGATTCTGGATTGAATTGTTTCGTGTCTGACATTTTGTTTCTTATTATATTTGTATGCGTTAATCATTTTGATACACGAACATGAAATAATGACTTTCAAATATTCATGCAACTAACTTTTTGCCAACAAATCTTCAGCAAACCTGGTGATGAATGCGAGTATCCTTCTCAGTATGAGGCGAATGTTTTCCCCGTTCGACAGTTACAGGCTAGTCATATTAACTAGCTTCTGCCAACGATTCCACCCAAGTAAAAGTGGCAAATTATTCCAAGGGAACATAGGTACTCTCGAGATATAAAGTATCCTATCCATCCCGTTCAGCCCTATCAGCGTGAAGGAGTAACAGACATACACACACATAGAAACTTTCGCCTTTATAATATTAGTGCGATGTGATAAAAGATCCAACTACTATAGTAAATAATACATATAGAGATAGAGACAGACGTAAACAATAAAATACAAGGCAAAGGGTGGATGTAGAAAACATAATTTTGAGTGTCTGCAACATGCTTTATGAATTTAGCTATATTTCGCAAGTCAGGCTAATACAGACCAATACGGATGTCAAAACATGTATCACAGAGAAGCAACGACACACACGTGTGATCTTATTTAACCTTGATCAACGATGCATCCAATTCATTCACTTGTTCTGATTCTTATATCGAAGAGGAGTATCTTATTGTTTCTAATTTGCTATAATAATATCGACCTTCAAGGCACGGAAAATCTCCGGGAATGACACAGAGGAAAATATCGATCTTTACTAAAGAAAAACTTAAATACAATAAGTAATAGAAGTAAACATATAAGTCACGAGAATACACAAAAAAACAACATGAAACAGAAACCTCACAAAAAAAAAACTGCATAAGAAAAGTTTAATGAAGAAATAAATTAAATGAAGATCTGCGTATCAAAATTGAGCACATTAAAAAGATGTGGTGGCAAAATCTCAAATAAACGATTTATTTATATTATTTGAGAGTAAGAGCTGTGAGTGTCCTACGCACGACTGTATAAAAATTCATCACGACAATTCTGTAAACACAAATTTTCTACTGCATGAAGAAATTCTTTAAGAAGTAGCCATGCCCGCTCATCATGATACAAAAAATTGCAAGGAAACAGACTATGTATGCAATGTCGAAGGATCATAGTTCAAGACTCTAATCGTAACTGTGCCAATGTTGAAGACCCGCGCCAATTGACTCTGATCAATCGTGAATGCATTCAATTGCAATCATCACACTGTCCTTTGCAAATTGAGCAGAGTTCTTACAATGTATCATGATATGTCCGCATGCGATGCGGGATCGTGACCAGCTTGAATATAAGAAGGTAGACTGAAGCTATCTAGATCCTGGTCTACAAAGAATCACAGTTTTAAGCCACTTGCACTGCCTTTTATAAAATATGGGAAAGAAATCCAGGTACTATTGGCTAAATTAGAGTAAACTAAGGAGTTACCACTGATCATATTTTTGAGAACCCTGTCACAATTTTCTTGTAGGAGACTTTATAGTAAATCGAAGATCATCGTCCAGGCGCAATATTTGTTTATGATATTACAAGAGTTACAGATACAATGCAAGATTTAAAACAACATCATCATCATCATCATTATCTTAACGCACAAACTTTGTTTTGTTTGTGGTCACAAAACAGCAGCAGATGAAGTAATATATATTTACGAGTGACTTACATTCATAGAGTTCAGTGCATTTGTCTTGTTGTAAAGATATGCGGTCATAACCTTTTTATTAATAAAACATGACTATACATTTTAAACATCCATGTTTGTCAAAATCAAGCATCATGATTATGATATTATGAGTTGAAACGTCATGATGTTTGCATTATTTCAATTTCAAGATTACATTTACAATCTTATTTAATTACTAGATATAAAAAACATCCGACAAGTTTGATGATTATAGAAATATATATACAATAATATTTTCCAAAAGCTTATTGGAGTTTATCTTTTAATTAGAAGATACATTCCAGAGTTTATGACAACTAACAAACCAATAGTGTTTTAATAGGAACAAAACTATATCATCAAGAAATAAACGCAACTAAACGTACAAATTAAGATCAAATGAATAGACAAAAGACATTGCCACCAGCTGTCATTAACGTGGACAAAGACAATGACCAGATAGCGTTTATGAACGACACAGAGGAGACAAGGACACGAGGCATAGCTGCAGATTGATTGGTCGCATGTCTTACGATTAATCTCACGTGCACCACCACGGAGTAGCAGTGCTTTCTCACGCAATTTCTATATTAAGTGTAATCATTATCTTAGAGACTGTAGACATTGCAGGTTTTGTACTCGAGTTACGAGTACTTTTAGTAAGATGAAATGTAGTTGTAAGATGATATATATGTATCCACATACAAACCATGTATTTTAAGTACGGGTGCGACAAGTACTTCATTCGATCCAACCCCATCCTCTTCAAGGAATGCTATTAGAGCCCTGGTGTTACTGACCATTTCGCTGAGGGTATCTGGGTTTCCGAAGTATTTTGCCCTGTATCCACTATCTAGTGAGAGCAACCTAGTTGAGTTGATATACAGCGTCCACTTTATATAATTTGGGATAAGCCAAAATATTACGATGTAGGTACTACACGTAATAATACGTTGGTCAAGGCATCTCGACCAATGTCTGCGAATGCTCTACTTAGATTGGGTCAAGGTCTTGGTATTAAACATGATTCTTTTGTTGATGTGTTTCAATAGTAGTATCAAAAAAACTGTCTTGTCTGAAGAAGGTCTGCAGGCTTTATCGAAATGAATCGAGTTGCGTCTTACACGCAGTCGTAAGTTTTGTACCATTCACTTTTATAATGAAAGATACAGTGTTATTTAAACGTATTTTTGATATTACACAGTAAATTTCAATATGTATTAAAGCTTCAGTTTCCATGAGATAAAACGAAACAGCTTTTTTTAAATTTTTGTTTAAAAATCTGCAGGATGATGATGCTCTTTTGTTTGCAAATAAAATCATGGAATGAATCATTATAGACAAGTAAGGATATTGTACCCGGATGAACAGTTTGGCATTTTAAAAGAATCTGACATATTAATAAATAAACGCCTACGTACATAATATGACATTTAATCTTTGTTGATAGAGTAGTGCTTTTAAGTAAGCAAATACAGCTTTGTTAATATTAATATTTTATCCAATGAATTTGCTTACCTACTTCCTACGAGGTCATACACTATTTAAAGATATATCCAAAAGCCTGCTTGACACTTTGCGTTACTTAAGAGCTGGCTTTTTCCTCGGCCAGAGATTAAGCGATGCCGCCAGTGTTTTTCTTTATTTATATTTTTTTAAGATATTTAATTTGGAGTGTTGGTTTAGGTTTTTGAGTAACATGTACACTCGGATATTAAATTAAATAAAAGTTGTTTTAGCTAACATTGGACAACATTGTTATTATCTTCTTCCTCTTCATTATTCCTTGCGTCTTAAAGTTTTTGTTTGCGGTTTCATTGGATTGATTCTGTTTTGAGAGTATGAATGCGGATGGACTAAAGAAACAATGGATGAATTGTTTAAAAGACAACAGCGACCAAAGTTTATAAAACGGTAAAAGACCTTTCACTCTATTTTTTCTCAATTATATATTTGATATTAATTAATATATTATTTGTTATTGTACGAATATAGTTTATATTATTATATCTGGATCTATTTATTTTTTATTTAAGGATCACCAACGAGTGTTACAAAATAAAAGCTTACGAATAAAACATGGTACACATAATGCACACTTAATTATAGGCAACCACAGCTTATGTATAACCGAGTGTACGTGGCTCTAAATAATTATGTAAATATTAAATAAACTGCAGGCGCACACAATATTTTTTAATTCAATAATTAATATCTTCTTCTTCTTTTCTTCCTACCCTTATCCCATATTACTTGGGGTCAGCGCAACACGTTTTTTTCTTCCATTCTGTCCTTTCACCCGTCACACTATCAATAACTCCCTTTTCTTTCATATCACTCTTCACACAATCCATCCATCTTTTCTTTGGCCTCCCTCTCCCTCTCCATCCATTTACATGTATGTTCAGAACTTTTTTAGTAACATGCGTTTCATCCCTCCTCTTCACATGACCATACCAAGACAAACAATTGCCTTTCAGCTTTTCAGTCACTGGCGCCACTTTCAAACTTCCTCTTTTAATACTCATTTCTCACTTTATCCATTCTCGTCACACCAAACATCCACCTCAACATTCTCATCACCGCTACATGCAATCTTTTTTCATCCATCTTATTCACAGCCCAACACTCTGAGCCATACAGTATGACAGGTTTTATCACGGACTTGTAAATTTTACCCTTCAAGTTGAGGGGCATCCGTGGGTCACAAGTTGTTGTGTGTCAATAATTAATATATCCTATTAATATTAATAGAAATAATGTAATATGAAGTATACCGTAAATTTTATATCCTTTCGTTCAGTCCATCTGAAGGTTGTCTATAAGAGATTGTGCTGCTCGATAATATTTCCTATTTTACACTTGATCTTTTGAAGTCTGTAATAAACTACATAATAAACGAGAAATAATAAATATGGCTATACATCATCATCATCATTTCAGCCGATAGACGTCCACTGCTTTCAACACTACGTCTTCCGGTACGCGGCCGCCACTCCAGAACCTTTCGGCCCCAACGGCCATCTGTTCTGCGAGGAATGTGCCCTGCCCATTGCCACTTAAGTTTGGTGATTCTTCGTGCTATGTCGGCAACCTTGGTTCTCCTGCGGATATCTTCATTTCTGATTCAATCACGCAAGGAAACTCCGAGCATAGCCCTTTCCATTGACCTTTGGGTGAATTTGAGCCATCTGATGAGGCAGATTGTGAGCAACCACGTTACGGAACCATATGTCATCACTGGCAACACGCACTGGTCATAGACTTTCATTTTGAGACACTGTGGTATATTGGACGAGAAGATACCGCGCAGCTTCCCGAACGCTGCACAGCCGAGTCGGATTCGACGGTTGAACTCTTTGAAACTTTTTCTTCATGAAGTGAATATTGAGTTGATGGCGGCCAATAGAAGAATGGAGAAAGAAGACCCGCTGTGTATACACCAAATGAACTGGGAAGACATCAGGGGCCTTAATATGACATGTTAAAAGGTCATGCAAGCGAGCGAAAAACAGGGATGGAGATATACACCTCATATAGAGACTTCCCTTTAACAGTTCAGTTTAGGTCCTGCTCCACAGCCACAGCCACTTTTACCTTCAAATTCGTTTTTTTTTAATATATTTATAAATATTGGAAGAGATACTATTCCCCTTTTTGTATTGTTGTTTTCGAAATGTTTTTTTATTTTATTTTATTTCAATAAGGCTTATGATAATTTATTACCTTTTGTATTTGGAAACAATAGCATTGTATAATGTAGAATAACTTTTTTTTAAAGTTTTGTGAATGTGAAGTACCATGGAGCATTTCTATTAGTTTACAATTTGTTTGACATTACGAGCATGGCAGAATTATTTAATATTTTTATTATTTTTATTTCTATTTTTTAATTCATTTTTTTTTAATTATTATTCCTTATCTACATTGTGCTCACATATTAGAAGCGACAAGTAATATGTAACCAAGATTTATGTAACTCATAATATGATTTAAAAGAGTTATAAGAGTTTCTTGCACGTTCTTCTCCATAAAGATCTATGCTTTGGAACGTGCAATTTAGCTTCACTTGTTTTTTTTTTTGACTGACCGACATTTTGACAATTCAAAAGTGCCTGTAATTGCTCTATTTGAAATAAACGTTTCTGATTTCTGATTCTGATTTCTGTCGTCAAATGGATCGTGTTAAGAGCTTATGGTAGGGTCTCAGGAGCATGATGATGATTCAAGCATACAAGAGCTTTTTACCAGTATCCACTTATAGCCATATTATGTCGGACATGCCTCACAAAATTCTCAGACTAGAAAATAAAACGGACAAGCGACGCCGTATATAGACGTCCTTGTATTTTTTATCTAGAAACTGGTTTAGCCGATCAAAGCGTGTTGTTTGTATGAGAAAAACATACGATTAGGTATGTATTAACTGTTAGAGCCTTCTAGAATGAAAAAAAAAAAGTTTTTGACACCGGAAATTAGTCTACAGGAAGAAATTGAATTTATGGGCATCCATGCCATGCCATCCGGCCATGAATTAAATTTCATCCTGTATACAAAAGCCTGCTTAACATTAGTAAAAAATTAGTAGTTCTTGAAAAAGGGGAAGGGAGAATTGTCCCAGCAGATGCTACATAGAATAATTACACCAACTGCCATGTAACATGTTAGTCTAGCGCTATTGCTGAGCACGAGTTTCTCGATTCGATTGGTATAGAAAAATGTCTTGAGTTTTCTGTTCTCGAAATGGCTTCATCATCAGCCGAAAGACGTTCACTATTGGATATAGGCCTCCCCCTAGTGTTGCTATAACGACCGGTCCTGTGTGTCTCGCATTGATCGCATTCCCCCGACCCTCACCAAGTCATCAGTCTACCTTTTGGGAGGCCTTCCATTGCTGCGTCTTCCGGTACGTGGTCGCCACGCTAGAACCTGTCGTCCCCATCTGTTCTACGAGCAATGTGGCCTGCCCACTGCCACTTAAGTTTGGCGGTTTTTCGGGCTATGTCAGTAACCTTGGCTTATCCCCCATGATTACATGGAACTTACTTAAAAAAAAAATGTATGTATTGTATTAAGAGATTAATGGTGATGACTATTTTTTTTTATTTCTATTCAGATTTATTAGTGTTATGTAATCAGGTCGTTTGATAATGGATTTATTTTAGTGTTATAAAGCTTCTTTTTAATAATAAATATGTTTGTGTTGTGAGACCACTGTAGATTTCGCAGACTCATAGATTATTTTCAATTTCGATCCACTTTTTTATTTATTTGGTAGACTGGTCTACACTGTCATGCCTTTTAATATGGAAATATTATCAAAATCAAAATTTTCTTTTCGGTTCTTCTCTATAAAAACAAACAACCAATTGAAACCGAGTATTAGCTTTGAACGTTTTATAAGTGACCAGTTAGGCCTATGTGAAATTAATATTTTGAATTGAATTGATTTATTAGTGTTTGAAGTCACCTCAAGAAATAATAATCCCATCGATTACAACACGTATCTGTTTTTTCATTACATCAATTCAGTTTATTTATTCTTCAGAGTTTCTATTTCCTTTGATCTTTGCTACAATAACTAAAGCTGTAAACAGTAGATTCTGCTATTTCAACACCTTAAGAGCGGGTTGTAGTCACAGATTATTTTGTAGGGGTTTTTGCCCGGGTCTATGTCGATTTAGCGGCCCCGTAACAGCGATTTTATTTTTATAAAATAAAACATAGTAATTATTCAAGATTTTTGTTTTTGCCAGATCCTTTTAAAAAACATGCTTTATTATTAGTAACTTTCAAATATTTCCATTACGTAATGTCGTAGATATACGTTTGAAATCGTACGTTAGGGTCTGCCCCCCTAGACAAGTTGCAAACGATAAACGTGAACGCTTAGTAATCTCCAATAGATTTTCAACTTTACACCTAAGAGAATAAAGTTGAAAATCTATTAAAGACTACTGAGCGTTAGCTACCGGAACGAACGAAAACACTATGTAATCTTCAATAGATTTTCTACTTTATATCCAATAACATAAAGTTGAAAATCTATTAAAGACTACTGAGAGTTTACGTTTATCGTTTGTGACTTGGCTAGGGGGGCTGATTCGTGTTTTTTTTTTTTGATCCAACTAATTTATATCACGTTTTGATTTTTGCCTAGAAGTTGGTCATATGGCCAATTTTAATAAAATAATTTTTCATGGTGATTTCTTTTATATGTACTTATTTGTGGATTTCCAGAGGTTTAAAAAAGTACAAAATTAGTAGAACCTGTCCTTAAAACAATCTTGCGTAGTCGTCAACTGACGTAACTGTTGACAATCAAACAGACGATTTAAACTCAAAATACAAACATACAAAATTATTTGCCTTTTTTATTTGTAAGATAACATAATGACGTGTGCAATAAAGATTAGACGGTTAATGTTCTTGTTTGGTTTAGGTGTAAAATAAGATAGTATCTTTTTACATTTTAGAACAGAATACAAAAAGCTTTCATCATCATTTCAGCCGAAAGACGTCCGCTGTTGGACATAGGCTCCCCCAAATGTCGCCACAATGACCGGTCCTGTGCGTCTCGCATCCATTGGATTCCCGCGACCCTCACCAGGTCATCGGTCCACCTTGTGGGAGGCCTGCCAACGATAGGTACGTCTTCCGGTACGTGGAACCTTTCGTCCCCATCGACCATCTGTTCTGCGAGCAATGTGCCCTGCCCACTGCCACTTAAGTTTGGCGATTCTTCGGGCTATGTCTGTAACCTTGGTTCTCCTGCGGATATCTTCATTTCTGACGCGATCACGCAAGGAAACTCCGAGCATAGCTCTTTCCATTGCCCTTTGAGTGACTTTAAGCCTTCTGATGAGGCCCATTGTAAGCGACCACGTTTCGGAGCCATATTATTAACATTAATTAATAAGCTTTATTGTACAAAAAATAGTTACAGAACTTTTTACACGCACTTTAATCTATAAGTACAATAGCGGTCTTATTAGAGACAGCGATATGTACCAGACAACCTTTGAATAGACTGAAGGGGTAGTTGGTGGTCTGTAATAAGCATAATTAACCTATATTCCCACTGCCGGGACTAGTGCCTCTCTCGGGTCAGTGCGGATGTCACACGTGTACCTTTCACTTTTCGGTTCTAAGACATTTTATTTAATAATTTTTAAATTTTAGAAGTTATTAGAACATATCTGCAAATTAGCATTTTCATTATGTTAATACGATGAATGTTAACTCATTCATTCCTTTTTAATCTGTAGTTACGGTTCTTGTGGCTGCATGGCAACTAGGCTAGCCTCATTGTAAGTAGAGCTAGCCAAATCTAGGTCAGGCCAGCTCAAACTAGGTTTAACTGTGAATCGGTCTGTGTAATCAAATCGACCGATTACATAATACATACGTCGAATGCCCTTCGGTTGAACTGTTAAAGGACCAGCCCCCCTAGCCAAGTCACAAACGATAAACGTAAACTCTCAGTAGTCTTTAATAGATTTTCAACTTTATGTTATTGGATATAAAGTTGAAAATCTATTGAAGATTACATAGAGTTTTCGTTCGTTCCGGTCGCTAACGCTCAGTAGTCTTTAATAGATTTTCAACTTTATTCTCTTAGGTATAAAGTTGAAAATCTATTGGAGATTACTAAGCGTTCTCGTTTATCGTTTGCAACTTGGCTAGGGGGGCTGTAACAGCCGCATCAAGAAACACTAGCTTTGGCCAGCTGCTTTGTCTGCTTGTACCAATCTACCTACCTAATCATCTATCTAGCCTTTTCCCAACTAGCTTTTTTTTTTGGGTGGGAAAATCATCTAATGACATCCCCCGCTTTTGGGCGGAGCGAGAGGTTATGTCAGACTTTTACCGACTAAAAACTCACTCCTGTTCCTTCGTTGCCTTTCATACCAGGGCCGAGTCTTCCTATCAGAAGCAGACCCTTGGCCCCAGTAGGCTTCGACCCTGCTGGGACCCCCGGTTTGCTGCTGACATCTCCTAGTTCTCAAATAACTTGGGGTCCGCTTCCAGTCTAATAAGAAGCGGTTAAATACCTGGTCTTTTACATGGAGCCATCAGACTTCCACAACCCAGTTACTGGGAAACACGAGACCTCCTTTACTTTCCGACGTCTGACTGACTATCTGTAACGACTGTCAAAGATCTACGAATGACAACCGGGCTTTCCAAGCCACGGGGTGACCAGTAATGTCCTAAATCATCATCATCATCATCATCATCATTTCAGCCGAAAGACGTCCACTGTTGGACATAGGCCTCCCCCAAATGTCGCCACAATGACCGGTCCTGTGCGTCTCGCAATGTCCTAGATAAACTTAGAAAATTACATATTAATTCAAGAATCCACATTGGTATTTGCCCAGTTTCGAACCTGCAACCTCATGCATGAGATTGAGAACCGGGCTTTCCAAGCCACGGGGTGACCAGTAATGTCCTAGATCATCATCATCATCATTTCAGCCGAAAGACGTCCACTGTTGGACATAGGCCTCCCCCAAATGTCGCCACAATGACCGGTCCTGTGCGTCTCGCAATGTCCTAGATAAACTAAGAAAATGACATATGAATTCAAGAATTCACATTGGTATTTGCCCAGTTTCGAACCTGCAACCTCATGCATGAGATTGAGAAGCCTTTACTATTGGGCCATCACGACACTTACCTACCTACTTACGATATACCTAAGATTTACCATCTTAGGTATATCGTAAGTAGGTAG
Source organism: Mythimna impura (assembly GCA_905147345.3). Lineage (NCBI taxonomy): Eukaryota > Metazoa > Arthropoda > Insecta > Lepidoptera > Noctuidae > Mythimna > Mythimna impura. The sequence goes on along the minus strand of LR990342.1, from coordinate 4,520,824 downwards.
GTAAGGGTAATATGGGTACCTACAACTTCGTCAAACCCTTTCCGGAAATACAGGCGTAATTTTATGACTTCTGCCCCCCTCGCCAAGTTACAACCGTTTCGTTTCGATTCTCTTTTCGTCGATTGCCTCGAGTCGGCCACGCCTCCTATTTCTTTGTTCTGACCACGTGACTGAGCGTTGAGATGACGTCAGAACAAAGGAATCGGAGGCGTGGCCGACTCGAGGCGATCAACGAAAAGAGAATCGAAACGAAACGGTTGTAACTTGGCTAAGGGGGATGATTCATTTAGCGACGAGACCGGTTAACGACGAACACGACCAAAGATCATATTAACGTAAGAATTACTCTTCACGCTTCAACAGACATTGCAAAAACAATAAATAGTTAATAAAATATCATTTACAAGCAAGAAGGTGATTCATCAGAATACCCGTTTGTTGATGGTATACATATCGAAACGTATTTCACAAACTAACCGCATTAAATTATTATTGGTATCAATTTTATTGATGTTTATTTGCCAAAACAATTACAACAACTTTTACATATATAATAATATGTGGTCATCATTTCAGCCGAAAGACGTCCACTGTTGGACATAGGCCTCCCCCAAGCGTCTCCTCAACGACCGATCCTGTGCGTCTCGCATCCACCGCATTCCCGCGACTCTCACCAGGTCGTCGGTCCACCTTGTAGGAGGCCTTCCAACGCTGCGTTTTCCGGTGCGCGGTCGCCACTCTAGAACCTGTCGGTCCCATCGACCATCCGTTCTACGAGCAATAGATATGTGGTGCGGTAAGTAAATACATACACATAGTAGCATCTGTAGCCAAACTAGGCAAAGCCTGTATTTTGGCTATCAGAGCAATTGGCAATCAACACTTAGCAAATTTTCCAAAAAAAAACAAAACAAAAAAGAAACATTTTGTTTAACAATAAAAACATGCATTCCCTCTTTTTATGTAAAGGGGGTTGTGTATACAAGTGTAGTGTGAGAGTGTAAGTGAAGTGTTATTGAAATGTTAGTGTAAGATGTAGGAGACTTATGTAATAACTATTCTGGTAGGTTGGTTACTGGTCTTAAAGTGTGGTCCTTTTGGTCCTTCGAGGCGGCTTAACGAATTCCTCAGTTACCTATTACGCGTATAGTTACTCGTAAAGTATGGAATTCTCTGCCAGCGTCTGTGTTCTTTGCCTCCTATTACCCCTTAGTCCCCAAAAAAGCAGGCTGTAGCTATTCTGCTAGCGAAGGAAGCGGTGGAAAGCTTAAGGGAGGGGCAATCCTTGCCTATCAGGTGTCGGGAGTCGCAGGGCGATTTCAGGTCACCGTAGGCCCGGGCTTGCAGACGGCAAGCAATAGGCAGCTCGAGGGCATGTTATTTTCTTCTCCGTGCCTCAAAGTGATTTCGTTTGCCAGGGCTATAACCCAGTCCTGGATTGCAAAGGGCAACTGAAGGAACACTTGTGGGTTTAGTTAGTTAAAAGTCTGACACGCCCTCACGATCCGCCCTAGAGTGAGAGAAGTCATTGGATGATTTCCCACCTTAAAAAAAAACTAATTACGAATACGCATTAAAACAGAGCCGTAAACAGAAAATCGAGTCATTATTTTATCAATTCCACAAACTGATGTTCCATCATCGGACCACCAGGCGTACGGCAATGCGCCACCGGTACATGGTGGACATCCCACCTATACGCACAAAACGTTTTGGGAACACATTCATTCTGCGTACAGCTAAGGAGTGGAATTCCTTGCCGGAATCTGTTTAATTTCCTGATGGCTACAACCTAGGTAAGCGCGCTCTATCGTCGACCGCATCGTCGCTTTCCATCAGGTGAGATAGCGGTCAAGCGCGAACTTATCAAGAATAATAAAAAAAAAAAAACTGAAGCAGTTATACTGTAAAAGTATTTGTTCGAAACGTTAAACAATAATCTTTTCAGCGCTTTTCTTTGATTTCGGATGCGACCTTGTTTTTAAAATGACTTCCTAAAGCGAGATCTATTGATCTATTGTTAGGTTTATCCGCGCGACCTCGTTGAGAGTTTTCCTGGTAAAAATGGATGTATTTACATGCAAATGAACTCTGCTGTGCTGTCTGTAGTAGTTTTCCTTTAGCGGAAAAGCTGGAAAGCGCGGTTTTCTTCCGATTTTTTTTTCAGATCTAAGCTAACTTCAGCCACAAATGAGCCTTTTTTAATCGCCACATCTATTTATCCAAGACCTATAGCTTTTTTATTATTATTATGCATCGGCTCGCGCTTGACCGCTTATGTTCTGCGTTTAACAATAGGAAATTACCTTATTTTGAGAGCAAATTAAGCTACCCAGTATCCGTACACTTTCCTATAAAACAAAGTCCTCCGTCGTGTCTCTCTGTTTGTTCACGTTAAACTCATAAACTGGTGATCGAATTTTCTTGCGGTTTTTACCAATAGACAGGGTGATTCATGATAAAGATTTAGGTGTATATTACATGAATATTATAGAAGAGAAAAGATGAGAGTTTGAAAGATTTCTAACACGTCTTGCGTTCAAGTATCGTCATTATGACCGGTCCTATGCGTCTCGCATCTATCGGAACGCTAGTTACAAAATATGAAGACGAAACTAACCACTTAAAAAAAGTGGAAACAACCCGAGCAGTTGCATTGCATCATTATTGCTAAGTCTTACGATAGACAAGCCGAACTATCACGACAAATGCACGTCTAACTGCCAAGGCGCCATGATGTCCATATATCGACAGTAATCTATTGTCCACGCCTCGTTTGACCACCATAACTGACTCTAATGGGTTCCTGGTTACTACACGATGACTAGATGTTGTAAACAATGGGATGACACTATAATGTAAAGGGATTTTGTAAGATTACAGCACAAATTGAGTCGTTAAGTAGTACACCATATTTGGATTAGGACAACTTGAGATTTATTGCAAAATGTCTGCATTTGTGTTGTGTAAAGAACATTTAGAGGAATGCGGAACAGGGTGCAAGTAGTCTTGTATACCCCCATTCAAAAGGGAGGATTCTCCTACTAGATGGGTTTTGTGGATGGGGCAAGTTGCCTTATAGTTGATTTCGGACTGCTGTATTATGTTTTAGTCGCGCGGAGATCTCTGATACAGCAATGCAGGATTTGTGTTTTAGTTCTTATGTGGCGACACAGATGTCGCTACATGATTGGAAAACTACGTAAGCTTTTATTTTGCGTGAACACGTGGGCCCAGCCTCGGCCAACCGCCATCCCTAGCCAACGTGTAAAAGGGGTCTTAATCTGCTAATGGCGTAAGCTGGCGCCGAACCGGGCTAGTGTCGGTTTTTGGACACCCACTGGGCCCACGTGTAAACGGGGCATTACATAGAGACCAGGGAAATTGCGGATTGCTCAATCAAATTCATATAAATGCATATTCTTAGAGACAGCGTACCTATTCGTATGTCATAACCATTTTCTTGCTCAAGTTACTTGAAATATCTTTGAACGGATTCGACGGTTGACCTCTATCTCGAAGTTGGACCTACCTAACCGGACCCTTTGTCCTTTGTAGATGTAATCATCTACCACTTCGAGTGTAGATTCTCCGATATTGAAAGGAGTGGGTGTTACATGGGTACTAAGCAAGCACCTTTTGAAGATGTTATTTTGCCCATGTTCATTTTAAGATCCACTCTTTCGGAAGGACTTCGATGTGATGGCCAGACTGCTGTACAGACCAAGTCACGATCGAATCGATGGTTTTCTCGTAGTCAACTTATAAAGTAAAAATTTTACTTTGACATACAAATAAACTTTGGCATGAATATTAATTTGGACTGTAACTTATTATGACTTTTCTTTTGATTTATTTATTTTTATATGTGATTTGACTTCTATTTATTTGTGTCTTTTGTTTTCTTTTCTAATGAATTTTCTTTTCTAACATCTTTTATTATTTGACTTTGTTTAATAGTGTAATGTATTTTTAATAATTTGTTGACTTTGATGTAATCTGTATATGACTTGTAAGAATCCCTTACCAATAAATTGCTATGATTAGGCGAAAATTTGACCTTTGAGACTAACATTATAAAGCGGAAGAGTTTTTTTGTTTGTTTAAAGGCGATAATCTCTGGAACTAGTAGTCGGATTGAAAAAATCATTCTGTAAGAGATATCTAGATTCATGACGATTAGTATAAGCTGAAGAACATAACGCTACAACTCACGGAAGCGGAGCTGTAACCAAAAGACGCGGGTGAAACCACAAGGCAGCATGTTGTTTATAAACAGACTAGCTTCTGCCAGCGGTGGTGCCCGCGTGAAAGTAGATTTTTCCATACAAACTTTGGACTCCGTTTCATCCCCTTAGGGGTGGAGTTTCGTAAAATCCGCATTCTTAGCGGATGTCTACACCCTATAAGGAACCTACCTGCCTAATTTGAAGTTTGTAGGTGTTATAGTTTCTGAGATTTCGTGATTATTCAGTGAGTGGTACATATTTTGCTTTTATATATGTATATAGATTAAGGTGGTTCGCGTACCGAAAGATGCAGCGTTGGATGGCCTCCCACAAGGTGGACCAATGACCTTGTGAGGATCACGGGAATCTGATGAATGCGAGACGCACAGGATCGTTCGTTGTGGCGACACTTGAGGGGGGGGGGCTATGCATTGGTGTAGCTACCGAATGGCCAAGCGGGGCAGTACCCTGGGGCTTCCAGGCTCGGGGGGGCCCCGAAACCTGATTAGCAAACCTATTTTTGAACTAGAAAAAATTCTTCCACCAAAATCAACACTGCTTTAATCATGGCAACACGTTTTAGTCAGTAAAAGTCTGATACTCCCTACCGCTCTACTCGGCAGGAGAAGTTATTTGATGATATCCCACATAAAAAGGGCCCCAGATTTTGTTTTCCGTTGGTCACCTAACTACGCCACTGGGCTATATCCATTAGACACCAAAGACGTCCATTGTTAGACATTGCCCAACAATAGACGTCTTTTGGCTAAAATGATCATGATTATGACGGCAGGTGGTCAAATCATTATACTACTAGCTTTTTTGCCAGCAGCTTCACTCGCGTGAAAATAGAAAATATAAGCAGAAAGAAAGAAAAGAAAAAGAAAGAAAGAAAAACAGTTTATTTGCACAAACATGACACATAACTTAAAAAATAATAATAATAACATACATATATAACAAATTATACAAAAAATATAAATTATGCGACACATTCATGCAAAACGGCCAGCGCTCAGCAAAATGCTGGGGCTCATGTAAGCCTATGTTATTCAGTGATAAAGTAGCTTTCTACTGGTGAAAATATTTTGAAAATCGATCCAGTAGACCATAGACTCAAAATGTGACTTTGTGACTGCGACCATTCTAGTTTTAAGTTCGATCGTTTATCGATCGATTACGTCAGTGCTTTTTTGCCAACTGTGTTTTGTTGTTTTTATTTTTGTACCCCTTTACCTACGTATATGCAATGGTTTATTGTTATTTATGTTTTTGGTTTGTTTATTCAGTGATTTTAAGTAGGTATATAATATGTAATCCTTGCTGGCCGATCAACGTTTCACCGTCGATGACGGAAGATGAAAATCAGCGCTGAGGCTCTGTCTTACACAAGCCCCAGCATTTTGCTGAGCGCTGGCCGTTTTGCGCGGATGTGACGCATATCCTACCACTTATAATATAAGTCGTTATTGTTATTTGTTTTTATTTTTAAGGTATGCGCCATGTTTGACGTAAATAAACTCTTTTTCTTTTTTTTTCTTTCTTTCAGTAGTTTTTGAGTTAAGTCGTAACGTACAAATAAACAACAAATCAAATCTTTGATCTTTATAATATTAGTTTAGATAAACAATCAGACGACTTCTCGCCACACGGGCGGCTGGCTTTCCAGCCAGAAAATTCAAGAAAGGAACAATTATTGACTAAACAAAAACTAGTCTTACGTTCAAAGTAACGTTCGATAACGTCACCGGCCCACGCTGAAAACCAGCGCTGTGAACTCATCGCATTTTTCGTGTGGACACGGCATTATGCTGAGCGTACGGCCGTTTTGCTCGGACATGGATCATATATTTTATTTATTTTTAATCTTTTTTTTTGTCATGCAAAATGTTTACAATATGTTAGTTTTAAGTTTGCGCCTTTTCCGGCAAATAAAGAGTTTTTCTTTTTTTTCTTTTTAAGTTGAAAACCTGTGTTTTACTCAGGAGCCCCGACCATTGCCGATAAAACTTCGATAACCGATCGCCTCGCATAATTGATTATTCGGTCCTACACGTGCTGTGACTAACCATAACCGCAAGTTGCAGCATGAAATAATTGATTTCACTACATCATGTAAAATCTTGAGCAAAAAACATGATGAAGGTTGGTTGGATGGGCAAAGATGAAGGATTTCATAGCAACATATTCACACTACAGCTTAAATTTATCTTTCCTTTCATTATCCTTACATCTCTGTTTGTTATTGAAATCCTCAGAAACGACTTGACCGACTTTTATGTTTTTTTTTGTGCATAGATATTTGGTAGGTTTGAGAATAGGTCGTAGGCTATTATTTATCCTCCTTCCCCACTCCCCCCTTTTTATTTGATCATTTATATGGCAGAATAACGTTTGCCGGGTCAGCAAGTATTTACATATTGTAAAAGCAAAGTCCCCCGCCGCGTCTGTTTGTCTGTTCGCGATAAACTCAAATACAGATAGCGGCACGAATCTTGAGCGCTCGGCAAAAGAGCTGGGATCGCTTTGCGCATCGTACAACATCGGCGAGCCAATCACTGTACAAGAATTGCATTCCCTGCCCCCGCATCTCTTTTCATACCACTAAAGAGACCCGATATTTCACTTCTGCGTGCTTCTGCGCAAGTAGAACTGTAGAAGTCAGCGCTCAAGATCCGTGCCGGTATCTATACTACCAAACGTACCTACCTACTTTCATGCGATTTTCAGCAGTAGACAGAGTGATTCATGAGGAAGTTTAGGTGTGCAAATTATAGTAGAGAAAAGACGACAATTCAAGAATTATAACATCTGTGCGACACTGGGGCGGATTTCTAGTTACGTATAAAACAAAGTCGCCTTCCGCGTCTTTCTGTTAATACGCTAAATCCTCCTAAACCTTTTACTGGCCTGTTGGTCTGGTGGTTAGTGGTCCTGACTGACGATCATTTGTTCTGTGTCTGGGTGTAATTTATCTATAATATGTATGTATTAAGAAATATATAAGTATGTTTATCAGTTGTCTAGTACTACTCATAACACAAGCTCTGCTTAGCTTGGGGATAGACGGCGTTGTGTGGTAGTTGTGGAATATTATTATATTAGGGTCTAGTTCATAATATCGACAGTCACTACATCGATGGTCCCTGTATCGAAAACGTTCCACCGACGGGCTAATGTATCGACAGTACCCCAAATCGATGGTACGCTACATCGACAGTACCCATCTTAAAGGAAGTATCAAAAATAAAAAATGGGTACTGTCGATGTAGCGTACCATCAATTTGGGGTACTGTCGATACATTAGCCCGTCGATGGAACGTTTTCGATACAGCGACCATCGATGTAGTGACTGTCGATATTATGAACTAGACCCAGTATATTATATGTATTATATTATAAACCACGCAACAGATTTTGATGCAGTTTTCACTAATAGAAAGAGTATTCAACGAGGAAGCTACGTACGTACGTACGAATATTATTTGCACCCGAGCGAAGCCGACAGACGGGTCACTAGTTTTATCATAAAACGTTTAATTTGATAGTAATCCATAAAACCAGAATTAACTGCCATTATTTACTGTTATGGCCTTCTAGTTCTGAGTGTCCTTAGTAAGTAAACCAATTGGATTTTCCTACATGTTTCTGTCAGAATTATCAATGATCATGTAAGTAGTAAATAACCTTGTTTTTTGGTTTAGGTGGGCAATCATGAAATCGCTTCTCTCGCGTCTGGGTGGAGCGAGAGGGTGTTTTTTTTTGTTGAGGTCGGGAATCTTCCAATGACTCGAGGGCGTATCAGACTTTTACTGACCACACTTGTATCCTTCCGTTGCCCTTTACGTTCTAGAATCATGGGTTACGGTTTACGGGGTATCTCTTTCTTTTTTGTTTTAACTATTTACTTAGAACAATAAAGCACTGCTCGATGGGGCCGAAAGGTGCTGAAGTGGCGACCGCAGAGTTGGAACACCGCCCATAAGGAGGACTGATGACTTGGTGAGGGATGCGGGAATTCGTTGGATTCCAGACATACAGGACCATTCGTTGTGGCGACACTTGGGGATAGCCTATGTCCAACAGTGGACGTCTTTCGGCTGAAATGATGATGATACCTAGATAAGTATCTAGTATTGAATGAAAATTCATCTTATTTAGCACTCCTTCTGCGAAGCAGTAATACTAGCAAAAGAGCCCCCAACCGCCGCCGGGATTCCGATCCCGATTTCCGGCCACCGTAGGCGCGGGCTTGCGGACGGCGAGCCATGGGTGGCCGAGCCCAAGTCGTCGACGGCGCGTACTGTTCCACGCGCGCCTCAAGGAGATGTCAGCAGCTGTAGGGGCCCAGCAGGGTCGAAGCCTACTGGGGCCATGGGTAGTGTGAAAACGAAACCCGGGATCCTGGGATGAAGGCAGTGAAGGAACAGGAGTGGGTTTTTAGTCAGTAAAAGTCTGACACTATCTCGCGCTCCGCCCAAGAGCGTGATTTGTCATTAGATGATTTTCACACCTAAAAAATCTTGTTTAGCAGAGTTAGAAATCCACAGACTGAACAATTCCTCACCACGTGCTCGACCACATTTTCTCTCGGAGACTCGACATCCTTTAAGGAAAATGCCTACCATCAAGGAAAAGTCTGAAAGAAAAAAGGTTGCGACCGTAATAATAGCTGTTTTTACTTGAGGTCAATGCCATATTAAGGAAAACCACATCTGTAGCGATCTAAGATGTCACGATGTCTAGACGAGCGTTTAGTGACGAAATCTGAGGGAAGTCACGCCCTTTATTGTACTGACAATTACAACTTGACTAAGAATGAGCAGTTTTTTCAACCAGAATGCGGAACTTACGATAACTTTTTAAAAAAATGCACGAATTGCCATTACCTGCCGCATGATCTCTCTACTAACCTTGATTTAAAGAAGTGTCAGATTTTACCAATGAAACACCATCAGTTTTCTTTCAGTTACCCTTTGAAATTACGTTTGAGTTCCTCAGTAACTATTTCTAATAATCCCGCAGTCCAGGCAATTTGGTTTACGGGTGAAAAAACGTCTAAGACTTCACGACTTTACTTTACTTTTTAGCACGAGAAGTCTAAATATTAAATAAATTGGCAAAATATTGAAGAAAGCATAGCGTAACAGATTTACCTACTATGATCCCAGGCGAGACAATGGGCCGTCATCCACCGCGCGGGCCCGGTGCGTATTGGTGGATTGTTACATGTCTTTGAATTGGTAGTTCTAGGACATGCTTGTTTTCTCACTTCACCGTTTTGAGAGCAGTCGTGTTGTAATAAATTGTACAAAGTAAATCGCCTGCCTGGGTTTGATCCCACGATACAACTCATAGTAGGGGCCGTTACCACTTAAACACCACTGCTCAAGAAAAAAAAGTTAAAAGAAAGTATTCCATAAAATGAAATTGTTACAAAAACGTACGGTGTTGCGCCACCGGTACATGGTGGGCATCCCACCCTTACGTGCAAAGCGTTTTGAGAATACATTTATTTTGCGTACAGCTATGTGGAGTGGAATTCCCTGCTGGAGTCTGTGTTTCCTGTTGGCTACAACTTAGGGTCTTTAAGTCAAGAGTGAATAGGTTCCTTCTAGGCAAGTGTGCTCCATCGTCGGCCACAATATCGCTTACCATAAGGTAGAGGAGATAGTGGTCAAACACGAGCCAATAATTTAAAAAAAAACTGCTTAAAATAATGTGTTTAATTCAATGTAATAAGTAATAAAACACTATTACAAACAATTAGCAGCGACCTAGTTGTTTTGTAACAAAAACTGAACTGGAATCACACATTTAATTACTTGGTTATGTCACCAGTCAATTAACACTCTCCCTGCCATGGGAACCGCCGGCGACCCCCAAAAAATTTTGTCCAGCAGGCCAAAGCACATTTTTTAATACTTTTATTTGCAGGCCATAGGGTCCGCCGGCAGCCCCCACTTTTTTTTTGTTCGGTACGCTGCATCTATGTACCTATAGTTTTATTCTCCACGCCAATCATAATAATAAGCAGTTAGACGCCGGCGACCCCCACGGCCAGGCGAGAACCCGGTGAGCATAAGTTCGGGAAAAATCCTTTAGCTGACCATCGTAATCGGATTGTGCGTCGTAAGTGCATACACTGTTACGAACAACTAAGATTGCAAGGTAAAACAAGTGTTGACGCCAAGAAACAAACTAAAAAAACTAACACCGTCTGCCTTACTTGCCCATCGAATCCCAGCGTTTGTGCCTCGTGTTTTGCGACTATTCATACAAAAAAGTAATTTTTACGACATTATAATTACTTTTTGTCATAAAAACTTTAAATAAATACGTAAATATTCATATTATGATTATTTTTTTTACCTCACTTTCAAGTCTCATAGCAACTCAATTATTGGTCCTATTGACTTGCTTCTTTTTTTATTTTTTAGCTAAGTTTCGTGTACACGCACGAGAAGTTTCACATTTTCCATAACAGCACGCCAATAGTTGTAAAAATTATTTGAATTCGGGAGGTCAGGGCGGATCCCACGGCGTCTTAAAAGATTTTTTTTTTGACCCGCCGGCGGCTCCCACGGCCTCTTGTAATAATTTTAACTTTTGACTCACGGCGTTCACAATCAACAAATTTGGGACCCGCCGGCGACCTCCATGGCCTCCTGAACTTCAAAAGCTTTATATATTGTCGGCAGGGAGAGTGTTAGTAATGCAATTAACACCTGGATTTTGGAAGAATTACTAACTAGCAGTTTGTTTAATATGACATAATAGTTATTGTATTGTACTGTTTATTGATGATTTTCGGGTCAACAACACAGCGACACGTTTATGTTCACACTAAACATCCGCTCCCGTCTGCCCTGTTCGATGGCCACTGACAGGTGTCAAATACATCATCCCCGTGTTCCGAATTGCGTCAAAGGCGATTATATCGCGAATCCGACCAAATTTAATAGTCACAAAATAAAAGGGCTATTGAGTAATAATTGTGACGTTGCGCGTTGGTCGGATTCGCGATATTATCGCTTTTGACGCAATTCGGAACGCAGGGCATTTTATGCTCGAGACTACCCGCATAGCCAATACACCATAGTTATAATATGGTCCCTAAAGAGACTGCGAAACCGGAGAACACTAATAAAATTGTTTGGCAGCAGAAGTAAGAAACTTAATTAAAGGAGGTGACTACTAAAATGTTGACTAATCACACTAATATATTATAAACGCGAAAGAGTATATATAGTATTAATATACTTGTATGTATCTATCTGTGAGTGTATGTTTGTTAAGTACTCCTTTATGGGCCTATTATACTACGCGATATTCAGCACACGATATTCAGACTGTCTTATTTTTTGTTCCGAGTAAGACCGGTCTAACCCTTATTATTACACTACGCGACATCGACAAGCGGGGTTACCATGACGTTCAAAGTAAGATTGTTTCATTCTTATTTCAGTGTGGGTAAGAGACAGAGCTATACAGGTTGTCTAGCGCCATCTCTTACCTACACTGGAAATAAGAATGAAACAATCTTACTTTAAACGTCATGGTACAGGTCTAAGACTGTCTGAATATCGAGTAGTGTAATAGGCCCTTTATGCAGAAACGGTTGAACGACTTTAGAGGAAATTTAGCACATGTCTAGATGTCATAGGATACTTTTTACTAACACGCGGGTGTAAATATTAGATTATACTAGCTTCTGCCATCGGCTTCACCCGCGTAAAAATAGGTTTCTCCATACACATTTTGGAAACCCATTTCATCCCCTTAGGGGTGGAGTTTCGTAAAATCCGTTCTTAGCGGATGTCTACACCCTATAAGGAACCTACATGCCAAATTTTAAGTTTGTAGGTGTTATAGTTTCTGAGATTTCGTGATTAATCAGTGAGTGGTATTTCGCTTTATATATATAGAAGAAAATTAAAGGTATATTATATACGATTGTACATCTATTTTAGAACTTTGGTAAGTATCTAGTTCGTAATTAGAGATACAATAGAAAGACAATGAGAGAGCGAACGCCGGCATTCGTGAATTAAATTGTGATACATAAGTATATTTTACTTCCGACAGATCTAACGATACATCTGCCATGTAATCTCTCCACCACTCTAGGATGATTGGCAAAGAATTTCTAAGGTATTAAGTCCACATTTGTAAGGAGTTGAAATAAATAAATAAATATAGAAACCATCACGACAGCCTCATACCTACTTAAAGAATGAAGCATGAATGACGCAAGTAAACCTCTCCGAATTGAAACTACCCGAAGATGGACCTACTTTAAAACCTTATAGATATCGTGACCCGGCTATGGCAACGCTTCCACGCAATATAGTCACTTCTTAAAGTGTGTTAGACCACAATTTTCAATAGAACTTACCTTTACACCGTGCAACTATTTAACCACAGACGTATATTGTAACCGCAGTCTACAAACGCGTAGTCATACTTAATCATATTCTGCAATTACACTAGGTATAGTTAGGATCATAAGGTAATAATTATAGTTATGGGTCATGGAACTTGGAAGCCTGTGATTAGGTAATCAGAAAGAAACCCAGGCAAGTTGAATGAGTGCCTGGGTTTCTTTGACGACTGATACAGCCTATGTGTAACATACAATATGTAATACTTATTACAATATCTGAAATGATTTTTCCTTGTTTTCGACAATGGGAGTATTTTTGATAATGGCAGAATTGTTGACAGTGCCAGAATTGTTGACAGTAGCAGAATTGTCGACGTATGCAGAATTATCGACATAGGCAGAATTAACGACATTAGCAGAATTGCCGACATTGGCAGAATTGTCAAAATTGTTGACATTGGCTGAATTGCCGACATGGGCCGAATTAACGATATTGGCGATATTTATGCCATGGCTAAAATTGAAAACATTGGCAGAATTGTTGACATCGGCACCATTACCATAGTGAGAATAAGAATAAAACATTTTTTTTTATTTTTTATTACCAAGCAAAACATGTCTTCGACTTGAACAAGACTCACACGTACGCAGTGGTTTGAAAAATTCACAATATCCTCCTATTGTCCTTTATTTTGACAAAGCAAAGTCAGTTCAGCGTATATGGCTTCGCAATATTGATTTATAATCGTTAATACAAACATACGATAGAAGTGCTAAGTGCTAGCGTAATCGATCGGCGGCGACGCCGACATTACGTGATATATTACGAATAGGTTTAAAAAATGGTTTCAGTCCAATCGTTCGATTTATTGTTCACGATTTAGCAGCATATAAACCGTGACTAGTGTAAGCGTAACTTTGTTTTTAGGGTTCCGTACTCCAAAAGGAAAAAACGGAACCCTTAAGTATGACTTTGTTGTCCGTCTGTCTGCCTGTCAAGACCCTTTATTTCGAAAACGCGTGGAGGTATCGATTTGAAATTAAAACCATATACTCAGGTCTGCAGTCCCTTGAAGCTGTGAAAAAATCAAACTTCTAAGTTAACAAAAAAAAAAGATACGGCCGTTTCAAGTCGCCAAAAACGTATATTTCGACACTCAAGGGAAACAAAATTCATAGGGCTACTTCCCGTTGACCTAGAATCATGAAATTTAGCATGAAGCAAGGTCTCATAGCACAAGTATAGGAAAAACTCTGAAAACTGTAAATTTGTAGTTACGTCACAAAAAAATAACTTTTTTGCGATTCGGAAAAATCTTCGTAACTCAATAGGTAAGTTTGTACGAAACCATCAGTGCGCGAGTCCGACTCGCACTTGCCTGGCTTTTTTTAGTTCTAGTATATTTATTTATTTATGTACACACAAACACTAAATGTAATGAACAAATACAGACAGAAGAGCAAGAGTATATGTTCGATTTTAGGATTTAAATAAATATGCAGTGGTTCTAAATTAAGCTTATTTTTAAACCATTGGAGTACATGTCAAAAACTTGTTATTTCGTACATATCATCAAGATATCAGAGGCAGTCACGCAGTCAGTTCTGCTCTCCGAATTACTGTCTCACACAAAAGATAAACCAAAGTCTTCGAATCGGATTGATCCAGTGTTTTCGCGTCCTATTCGCTAGGCTCGTATCTTTGCGACTAAGTATTGCATCTCCCTTAATCCCCATAGTTGACAGAAAAGCTGACGAGATGGAGTATTTGGTAGTGGATATTCGACGCTGGCGGAAAGATCGTAGGCGGTTAGAAAAAGAAAGAAAAATATTTTATTTGGCACACGTACACAGATACACACAACGTAGAAACAACATGTAAACACTACACCACTACTATACTGGTTAAAGGGTTAAAGGTTCAAAAGCCTTACCTTAACATCAATGAGCCTGACAGCGAAGGCGGCAGCCTCAGGGGCGGTGAGGCTGAGCTGGCAGCTAGCTCGGGTGGCGGAGGGGGGCCGCACTAGCGCGAGCGCAAGCGCAGCCCCCGCGCCGCTGTTGCTGCCCAACTCTAGCTTCTCTGTGCGCCCGCATAGCAGACTAGAACACAACCCTGGAAAGAGGGAAAAGGCGTTTTAGTATAACAGATTTTACAAGACGAGAAACTTACTACTAATGGGCAAAATCATAAAAGAAATAAAATGCACACTAATAAATGCCAAAATATAATAATAAATAGATGGGGAAAAAGGGTATAAATAATAATAATGCTAATAATTGAATATAATAATAATAATGATCATGTTCCATTAAAATTATAATAAGTGCCTCTGCGAGTTGGCTTGCTTTGCTTCCTTGGCTTTTACCTGCTCAGGGGCCCCAAGGGGGAACTCCACAAGTACACAGGTATTCAAAGCATATGAAACGCTACTGAGAACCTAAGGTTTCATCCATGTGAAAATAAGTTATGTCTGACAGCTCTGGGATCTTAGTATATGTATTAGGTGGTTATGTTTTCAGTTCGGCTTATGAATTCGCTATGTGTAGAATCCACCGGTAACATGATCGTCAGTTTTGAGGTACCTGCTTAAGAGGGTCCTTTTCCACTCGCCTATCGTCAACATCGAAGCTTGTTGCTTCATCTAACGCAATCCAACGCGATGTTTGATGGCAATGCAAAAAAAGAGAGATAACGCCTGAAAACTCTGTTGGCATTCGGTAATTCCGCGATTTACCGAAATTTAGATAAATTGTTGTCATTCAGAATCTCGATTAAATGTGCAAGGCTTTTTTTTATATTTTAATATATAATGAGTACATTATGGAGGGCCAAAGTTCGCGTAAAATAGATATATAGATCATATCCACATGATAGCTGTGTATCCAAAATATCTAGAGAAAGATTTGTAATAACATCATAATCATGTAAGAGCGGTTGTATGAAAATGTACCTCAAAAAGGACGCTCTTAATGACTTGTCTACTAATTCATCAACTTTTGGCGAAAAACTCAACAAAGATCATTATTTTTTCAGCAGTGTATAAGGAAATGTTAGCAAGAGTTTTTCAAATAACAACGCTAACAAATTGCACAGCTGCATACTTATAGCAATTAAGAATTTATTGACACCAATTCACTTAATTAAAGCCATCGATATATATGTAATTAAAGCACAGACAGTATGGAGTATAGACACTTGGACAGCTTTTGATGATTTTACATCCAAAAAAAAGCGTAAGAACTTAACAAACTGATTATTCAGAGTTACTTTAGCATAATGATGACGTCCACGTCTGGAGATAGGCCTCCCCCAATTGTCGCCAGAACGAACGGTCCTGTGCGTCTCACATCCATCAGATTCCCGCGATCCTCACCAAGTCTTCGGTCTACTTTGTGGGAGGATTTCTAACGCTACGTCTTCCGGTGCGCGGTCACCACTACAGGACCTTTCGACCCCATTGACCCTGCTCTGCAGGCAATTTGCCCTGCCCAATGTTAGTATGAATTTATTATCTTTAGAACGATAACATTGTACCGTAACAATGAAGAGAATTAAGAGTTTTATTGAACTTTCAGATAATAATATTTTCTGAACAAGACACACACCATCACACCATCATCATCATTTCAGCCGAAAGACGTCCACTGTTGGACATAGGCCTGCCCCAAATGTCGCCATAATGACCGGTCCTGGGGGTCAGGGGGCCCATCCATCGGATTCCCGCGACCCTCAACAGGTCATCGGTCCACCTTGTGGGAGGCCTTCCAACGACATACACCGTTTATGACCAATTTTAGACTTTAGCTAATTTGGTTAGGATTGCAGGATTATTCGAAGGAGTTACCGCGGCTCTGGACCACAAATAGCAACTGAAGGAAGACTGGTGGGTTGTAGTCAGTACAAGTCTGGCACTCCCACTTTCTACCTCAAAAAAATAAGTTATCTAATTTATGGTGAAAAACCACAAATCAAGTGTTGAACTCGTCATAAATGAAAACAAACAAAGAGGCTTCGAAGAGGAGAGACCACGACCTAACAAGTATTACATAACCGATCACAACGTAGGTACCGGATTTTGTCAAATATTGTGTTTTGTACCGGTATCGAAAATCCGTCGCCTGCGCAGCAGCCTTATTGTACTGTTGTTGCCATAACGCCAATTTGTTCTACACGTTTTCTATAATTTTGTTTACTTAGCCTCATGTATGTTTAATGTCTGCCTCTGACTAAAATTTATAGAATTTAGTGAATATACGGGAAAAAAATAAGTAAGTAAGTACTTAGAATATCTAGCATACAAGAAAAAAAATTGAGCTAAGTAAACTTCAAACACACCATCTACAATTCAATTAAGTAGGTAAAAACCCAAAGAAATCTTGAGTACCTGAGGGCATGAACTACGTAAAGCAAGAGCATTTACATTTTCCATACAACAATAAATATTATTGGGCAAATCTCCTTCAACAGGCAGTGGAATTTTTCGAAAGAGAGAGGTACGCAAAAGACAACTGAAGGGACACGGGTGGGTATTAGTCAGTAAAAGTCAGACACTCCCTCTCGGTCCGCCCAGAGCGAGAGAAGTTCATCATCATCATCATTTCAGCTGAAAGACACCCACTGTTAGACATAGCCTAGGCCTCGCCTAAGTGTCGTTACAACGAACGGTCTTGTGCGTCTCGCATCCATCGGATTCCCGCGGCCCTCACTCGGTCATCGGTCTACCTTGTGGGAGGAATTATTTGATGAGTAACCACCTACTGTTGTGATCGAATCCCTCATCAAGCTGTCTCGTTTCTCTCACTGTCTTCGTCTGAGTCTTCCATGGCGTCACTATCTGTCATTTTGCAACCATTCAGATGTCAATGTTTACCTACAATCTCTCAAGTCTGCCATTGGTCATAAATGGCCTGCCCAGTTCCATCAAGCAAAGCGTCTTTAAATTTTGCTAACCCATCTCACGCGCTAATGATAGAAAACCGCCATGCGCCGTCAGAATGCTGAATAGGGTAACATAGCCTAATATATACCATGCAGCCAGATGCACCGTAAAGGACATACAACCAGCCAGACAGAAATAAAATCTATTTAAAATTCTTAGCTATTCCTAGCGTCATTACCCAAGCATTAAATTAAATTACTTTAAATTCTTTAATGGACTTAATATGCGCCAAAAATAGCCTTCCACGCGTCCGTTTGGTAATCGTTGAGCTCATTAATTCCTAGATAAACAAGTTTTTCTAGAACGTGTTTATTATTCTAGTGATATTTAGATATACTATGTGGACTTTAAATTAAAATAGAATCTTTTATAAGGCTTGTTTTTCACAGGAAAACTAGTTTCCACAACACTGGGAATGTGAGTACTATTTGATTTGCGTTTCTAATACTCAAGAGACAGACAGACAGTGTTTTACATATTTTCGAATACAAATATGTTTTAAATAAAGATAAGGCGAAAAGGACGAGCGATCGCTATTCAGGTATGATGTGAATATAGCAGAAAAGTGGGAAAGATAAAACGGTCGAGGGGTCAGTAGAGCGAGCCTTTCTCAAATTCTGATTGGGCCACGCTGCCACGTCACAGGCATGTCTAGATGAGTGTGATACACGGGACATTTTTTGTCAGCACGGTTGATTTCACCTCCTTTTTATTATTGATAGGCTCGCGTTTGACCACTACCTCACCTGATGGTAATTGATGAAGTGGTCGACGATGGAGCACGTTTCATCATCATCTTCCTACCCTTGTCTCTTTTTATTTGGGGTCAGCGCAACACGTTTTTTTTTTTCATTCTGTCCTGTCACTCGTCACGCTATCACTAACTCCCTTTTCTTTCATATCACTTCTAACACAATCCATCCATCTTTTCTTTTTTACGTTTGCTTAGAAATAATCTATTCACTCTTGACTTAAAGACCCCTAGATTGTAGCTATCAGGAAACACAGACTGCCGGCAGAGAATTACACACCTTAGCTGTACACACAATAAATATGTTCCCATAACGTTTTGTCCTTTCTCTCATATCTATGATTTCTTAATTTGTTTTCTGGTCATGTAACCTTATAGAGCTCTTATGAGTCGACGTAGTTTCAAACCCAGGCAGGCGCTTATAATCTTGTGTAATTAATTTCATCACCACTGCTCGAAAATTTCAAAGACTTGACATCCACAAATTAGCACTTTCGCTCTTCTAGTCAGGAAGGAGGCCTCAGTCCCAGCAGTGGGAAAACGTTGTAAGACTGATAATGCTATTTATTATTTACCTTAAACAGGTGTTGTTATTTTATCAATGGAACGCAAACAAAGGTATTTGAATAACTTGGTCATGTGTGTCATTTTTACGGATAACAATACTCATCGACATTGAAAATAATTGTTTTTGTTTGAATAGAAAATGAGGACATATTTTTGGAGAACGCAATGGCAGGTTCAATTAGTATTGACATTGTAAATTGAAAATACAATAATTTTCCATAATTTTACAAATAGCAGGCTGTGTTTAACGTAGGGTTACCATCTGTCCGGGGTTCCCTGGATTTGTCTTGGTTTAAAGGGCGTCCGGGGAGCATCTGGGCGGGATGTCATTTCACTTGTAGTCTGGGTGTAAAAAGTCTGTCAGTCCTTCGTGCTACCAAGAGATGGAGGAGTCACTTGAAGATTTCCCATGTAACAACAAGGATTGTCAAAGATGAAAATAAATAAAACTTTGATTAAATGACAATTTAAACTATTTTTTAACCGACTTCAAAAAGGAGGAGGTTATATGTTCGGTTGAATGTATGTTTTTTATTTTTATTTTTTATGTATGTTCACCAATTTCTCGGTCAATTATGGACCGATTTTGAAAAATTTTTTTTTGATTGAAAGGTTATGCTTCCAAGTTGGTCCCATAGAAATATTGTTATGATCTGATCATGAACTTCGAAGATATGGAACAGAACTCCTCATAGGATCACAGCAGAACCGTCGTAACAAGTAAAATTGCTTTGTTTATACGTGTAGTCGATAACTGACTGAAAGTAGAGGCGGAATATGTCGAACTGATCTGATGATGAAGCCTGAAGTTAGGCACCGGAACCCTGTAATAAATTAATGTAATCTAACCGTGTTTGGGATTGTTAGAATTGTCATGAGATGCACTCTGGCTACAAGGTATTTAAGTTTGGCTGAGGGGTACTTTTTAGTGGTGGTACCATAACTAAAAAGTGTAAAATAAAAAACTTTTTACAAAAAATTACAACCGACTTCAAAGTAAAAAAAAACACTGAAAAGTGCAAAATAACTTTAATTTTGGAAGTCGGTGTTAAATAACGAAGAGACAAAACTATTATAGAAACACCGACTTCCGAAATTAAAGTTATTTTGCACTTTTCAGTGTTTTTTTTTACTTTGAAGTCGGTTGTAATTTTTTGTAAAAAGTTTTTTTTATTATACATATTGAGTAAGTTTAAAACCAACGTAATGATAGGTATATCCGGGGTCTGAGCTACAAAATCTTGGTTTTTAACGCTTTTTATCCTAGTTACCAGGTTTTAGAGATGGCAATCATAATTAAACAGAAAAGTCTTTATGAACTGTTATAGGTACTGTATGGATCAGAATGTTGGGCTGTGAAAAAGACTGATGAAAAACAGATTGCATGTAGCGGAGATGAGAATGTTGAGATGGATGTGTGGAGTGACGAGAATAGATAAAGTGAGAAATGTGTATATTAGAAGAAGTTTGAAAGTGGCGCCAGTGACTGAAAAGTTGAAGGGGAATCGTTTGTCTAGTCTTGGTATGTTCATGTAAAGAGGAGGGATGAAACGCGTGTTACTAAAAGAGTTATGAGCATACATGTGGATGGATGGAGAGGGAGAGGGAGGCTAAAGAAAAGATGGATGGATTGTGTGAAGAGTGATATGAAAGAAAAGGAAGTTAGTGATAGCATGACGAGTGACAGGACAGAATGGAAGAAAAAAACGTGTTACTCCAACCCTAAACAACACGGGACAAGGGCAGAAAGATGATGAGTCTTAAAGCAAACAGCATTTAAAAGAGTGACGCAACTGGAAAAACTTGAAGAAAAATAAAAATTATAGTGGTAACCAAGGTAATGAATGAATTAAGTTGTTAATGAAATAATTTTCAAAGCTGATTGATTGATTTATTATTACCTAGTAAGTTTTTACAGAAGAGACATAATGGAGAAGAACAATGGACATTACAGATTTTATGAGCTATTAGACAATCTATAACTAGACTTGTAAATGTTTAAGTCATAAAGTAAAGGCATTTTTATGTAATAAATAATACAAGAATTATAAAAAGTTATAATAATAATTATTTATTATTTTTTTATTTACTTACTGTGTACTATGTAATATCTTTGTGTATAATAAAGAACTAAAGAATGTAATCTATAAAATGAAGATATCCGCAGGAGAACCAAGGTTTCCGACATAGCACGAAGAATCGCCAAACTTAAGTGGCAATGGGCAGGGCACATTGCTCGCAGAACAGTGATGGCTATTGGGGCCGAAAGGTTCTGGAGTGGCTACCGCGTACCGGAAGACGCAGTGTTGGAAGGCCCCCTACAAGATGGACCGATGACTCCGATGGGAATCCGATGGATGCGAGACGCACAGGACCGTTAATTGTGGCGACATTTGGGGGAGGCCTATGTCCAGCAGTGGACGTCTATCGACTAAAATGATGATGATGAATCTATAAAATCCTTTGAAACAAATCAACAAATGAGGAAAGCGAACCAAAAATACCTTGCCAAGTGTGAGTTGGACGTACACGAAGGATTCCGTACCACTGTAATTTTATTTTTTCATGTAAAGCTCACTTGAATTTATTTTTTTCTTAAAATAAGTTTGTAGTTCAAAAAATGATTGCCCATTTATTTTTATAGGTAGGATCATGGTTAATTTTGGACTAGCTTTTGAAGTTCCATAAGTACCTATGTAGACCTACATGAAAAAAAAAATCTTCTTTGGCAAATGTAAGTTTATGATAGGTAAAAAAATATTTATATTACACATGTGACTAACCTGTATTATTGTGCCGCAAGACCTTGCTTTTTACCAACTTCTTACTCGCAAATAATCTCTTGTTGCGAGTATCAAAATATGCGGCAATAATGGCCTTTTTTATTGTGCTGACTTGGAAATTTGTATTCAGCCCCCTTAGCCTAGTTACAATGGTATCGTTCGGCGCGAACGCCTCGAGTAGGCCACGCCTCCGAATCCTTTGTTCTAACCACGTGACTGAGCGTTGAAATTTTTTTTTTTTTTTTAGTTGGGAAAATCATCTTATGACAAATCCCGCTCTTGGGCGGAGCGGAAAATAGTGTCAGACTTTTACTGACTAAAAACCCACTCCTGTTCCTTCTTTGCCTTCGTCCCAGGGCCCTGGGTTTCACTTTCACACTACCCGTGGCGACTGAGCGTTGAGATGATGTTAGAACAAAGGAATCGGAGGCGTGGCCTACTCGAGGTGTTCGCCCCGAACGAAACGATTGTAACTTGGCTAGGGGGGCAGAGCTCTAAGGAATTGCAGACCTGATATTAATTTCAACTCAATAGCTTTACCTACATGTCAGCCTGTTTTGAACTTAGTACTACTAAGCATTCTTAAGTTTGTCAGTATATTACTTTGTAAAAGGACCTTTTTTTTATTATTACGTTCCTGAGAAATGGTCGCTCCATGTAAAAGGTATTCAGCTACTCAGCCGGATCCAGTTAGACTAGAAGCTGGCCTCGAGCTAGTTGGTAAAAGGCGATGATCATTATGTTCCTGAGAAAAAGGGTCTTGAGAGACCAACGGACAGACAGATGAACGCAAAACGAAGTGATCCTATAAGGGTTTAGTTTTTCTTTTGAAATACGGAACCCTAAAATTACGGAATTTATATTAAGGTAGGTAAGTATGTAGTACCTACATTTATCAACCAAAACACAAACATGGCGTGATACAAACGAATTTGAAATAATGAAAAAAAAAACAACCTTGAGGTTTAGTGAAAACTCGAGAAATAAAAAAGATCCTTTACATTTTGGGCGTCATTTTCATTCGTCGTCAGAAAAATGTGACGTCAGGGAAACGTCAAGGCGTTGTTACACAACACACTTTGGACGTTTCACGGATGAAAGAACAGACGCTGGCTAATAACGCCTAATCAACTGAATAATAATCGTATTTCCTTTAACAAACAATGAACAACACATTTTCGAATGAAAAACTTTAGGTGGGAAATCATCAAGTAACTTATCTCCTGCTCTATGGTTGAACAAGAGGGCGTGTCACTTTTACTGTCTAAAACCTACCAGTGTCCTTAAGTTGGCTTTTGCGTCCCAGGGCTACGGTACCTGTTTCAAAGGTTCCCGCAGTCTTAGCAGGCATCGGCTCTACTGGGTCCCTTCGGTAAGCAATTATGCTGCAGGTATAGAAGGTGCCGTAACTAGGGCGTTGCCAGCGGTGCCCAAGAACAGGGCACAAACCCTGGAGGGGCATAGAAATAATCAAACCAGGGTTTTTTTTAGGAGCACACCTACCAGGGCAGTGTTTTTAACCCAAAGCTTGACTGGTAGAGAATGCCTTGTTGCATTAAGTCCGCCTATGTACCACTACTGTACATGAAGTTCAAATAAATAAATAATTTCCAACTATAAAAAGAAAGGTACTATAAATGCTCACCTGGGGAAAGAAGCTTCAACTATAAATATTGATACGCCTGCCGCCAGGGGCGCAGACTTTTACAAAACCTCATGGGTGCTCATGCTCATTTGATGACTTGAAAAAGTGGCGAAGTGTGAGAAGAGAAATGCATACTGATCGACCAACAAATAAATAAATGTCCTACTTACATACTGCGTACTTAATTACTAATTATGTTTGATAAAAATATAAAATGAAATCATTGTAATTATAAAAATTAAACTAGTTTTTACTATACCTAAAAGGCGATTACTGATCTGTTTCTTGATTCTCAGGGGTGTCCAGCACCCACTATTTATTTCGCATGGGTGCTCGAGCCTCCGAGCACCCACGGAGTCGGCGCCAAAGTTCTCATTATGCTAAGCCTATTCGCTGCTGTTGCCATTCTATTTATAGAGCAGTACTCGCCTTGCGTAAGACGTACCTATCCAGTATGTACCGCAGAAAGCCGCTTCTAACTACGAACACGTCTTCGACACACTGTCTGCATTGCAAGAAATCGATACTGGGTAACTGGAAGCTGGTTTTCACTTACAGAAGTTGGTATAGCGATTTTGATTGTAAGTTTTTCTAAATCATCAGTTTTAGCTTTGGTTGGTTTCGAGAATTTGAGGTTAAGAGGGTCCTTTTTCACTCGCCTATCGTCAACATCGAGCATGGTTTAAAAGCTTGTTACTTCGTCTAACGCAATCCAATGCGATGTTGGACGAAACGGTTACGCGAATAAAAACTTTTTAGAAAAAAAAAATAACCGACTTCACTAAAAAAAACACTAAAAGGACCAAAATAACTTTAATTTTGGAAGTCGGTGTTTCTAGGTATTGTTTGTTTCTTATTTAACACCGACTTCCGAAATTAAAGTTATTTTGGTCCTTTTAGTGTTTTTTTTAGTGAAGTCGGTTATTTTTTTTTTCTAAAAAGTTTTTATTTCACACTTTTTAGTTGCGATACACTTATAAACAGAGTGCCTATTTCTCATGACAATTCCAATTAACCCAAATACTGCTAGGTTACATTGTTTTATTATAAAGTTCCTGTGTCTACCTTCCTCCTTCCGGCTCCATCATCAGATCAGTTCGATAGTACCTTATAGCCAAAGAGCATCTCACGACAATTCTAATAAGCCCAAACACGGCTAGGATACATTGATTAATTACGGAGTTCCTGTGCCTACCTTCCGGCTCCATCATCAGATCAGTTCGATAGTACGTTGTAGCCAAAGTGCATCTCATGACAATTCTAATAAGTCCAAACACGGCTAGGTTACATTGATTAATTACGGAGTTCCAGTGCCTACCTTCCGGCTCCATCATCATCATCAGATCACTTCGATGATACCATTTTCAACGTAACTACTCAGAATCATTCATTTATTTGTATTGTGATAGTCGCTTAACTATGTATATCTTCATTGTAATATCTATTTGTGTATGAAGTTCCGTTGACCATTTCTGGTCTTCTTCATCAGTTCCACTTCATCAAATGTTACTTTTTGACTGTAAATGCTTAAGTTCTTGATGAAAATACTAAAATTACCATAGGGTTGCCTATAATTTTTGAGGAGTTCCCTCGATTCCTCATGGATTCCATCATCAGAAATGGATTTTGAAAAAAATGGGACCAATCTGGAAGCATATCCTGTACAGGGAAAAAAAAATTTTGCAAATCGGTCCATAAACGACGGAGTTCTGAGGTAACACACATAAAAAAAAAAAAAAATAATAATGATAAAAAAAAAAAAAAAAAATACAACCGAATTGATAACCTCCTCCTTTTTTTTGAAGTCGGTTAAAAAAGAGAGATAACGCCTGAAAACTCTGTTAGCATTCGGTAATTCCGTGATTTACTCGAATATTTTACAAAATTTGTTCTAGGAAATACGTGTTTTTTTTTAAACCCTTGAAAGTTTTTGGAATATATTGTCGTCATTCAGAATCTTGATTAAATTTGCAAGGTTTCTATTGTTATACTTTTTTAATTTTTGAGTAAATTGAGAAGTGTCAAAGTTCGTACAATATAGCAGATTTTCGGAGGTCTTTACTGGATTAGTTTTACACCAATTTTTCTATCGCTTTCAATAGAAGCCTAGATAATATCCACAAGATACTGTGTTTCCAAAATTTCTAATGAAAAATGTGTAATAACGTCATAATCGCGTAAGAGCGGTTGTACGAAAAACAGTGAAAATGTATGTCGAGTTGCATCCCCTTAAGGCTTCTGACAGCGGCTCCGCTTGCGTGAAAGTAGACATACTATTCCAAAGGAAAATACTCCCGGAATAAAAAATATTTAAAGTGCTATTCCAGGATTATGGTCTACCCGTGTGCAAAATTTCATCCAAATTCGTTCTGTTGTTTGAGCGTGAAGGGATAACAAACATACCTACATACAAAGATTCGCAATAATAATACTAGCTGCTAGCAGCTTGCTAACGGAGAGTGTTGTATTAATGATTTTAATTAATATAATTCCATAAATAAATCCATGTCACGACCGCCAATCATAATTTTAATCAACATACAACTAGATACAACTTATGATAATTTGAATTAGCGCCACCCAGTCAGTTTTACCTTAAGATTAATAGATTACGTAGCCAAGACTGAAAAAAGGATGGTTGAGTGGTTAAATACCCAGGGTGTGCCGGGTGCAAATAGCACGACCAACCGTAGCCCGTCGTAAGCACCAAGCATAAAATAAATCTCTTAACATTCTAGGAAATAAGTTTACCGAGCCAAAACCATACATTTGTCAAGTCACTACAAGAATTATCAAAGACCCGGTTCTACTAACTTCGTCGTACCTGCTAAGTGACTTCGAATGATGCCAATGCACTTAACATTCTCATGGCGATGCCATTGCAAAAGATCGGGCAAAGTTCCAATAACTGTCCACAAAAGAAACAAATGCAGGTGATGATTGAAGCGATGTTAGTCGAAGACCAGCGAAGAAAGCCGAAGGCCACAGCCGAAGACCAACTTGACAGTTATAAGAAAAACCAAAAATTTTCAAACAGGGAATCACGTATTAAATAAATGCAGGTGATGATTGAAGCGATGTTAGCCGAAGACCAGCGAAGATACCCGATGACCAACTTTTTCCGTGGCAAGCAAAACCACAAATTACTTATTACTGGGCACCACATAGACATAGTAAATGGACTGAGCGTTGCCTATTCTGGTATTAAATGTATCTGGGCAGAAAAATGTGAGTGATAAAGTAATCGTGCGATCGGTAGCTGTAATTTTTCTAGAATTAAGACTAATTACAGGTACACGGTTTGCAGGAGTGTTTAAATTACACATTAAGAATGTGAAAAGAGATGGGTATTCAGCGTATAGCCGTAGTCACTGTCTCATTCCTTAGCGTAGTCAATTTTGTAAGGGTATTGCTCAGTCCATACTCTAAGTCTTTTGATGACACAAATGCGGTTGATGTTCAAAACGAATTTAGCCGAAAACCAGCGAAGACTCCCGAAGGTTTGAAGATTTGCAAGTAAAACCACAAATTACCCAATCACTCGTTTAGCCAGTTCATTCACACCACATACCAATGCACGAACACTGACATAACAAAGAATCGAACCCAGTATTTATAAATCACGTAGCAAGTTCCGTGAATACACTTCTATTATGTTATGTGTAGTGTACGCAACTCTATCGGTCAATGACCTATGCACACCTCACTGAACCTGTAACCAGAGCCATGGGTATGGACATTATGAGATTCAAAGAATTATGGTCCTTATGGAATAGAAGCTATAAAAGAAGAATGAGGTGTTTTGCATGATGCAGAGTCTAGACAATAATTAATTGGCTCTCGTTTGACCACTATCTCATCTGGTCGATGATGGAGCACGCTTGCCTAGAAGTAACCTATTCACTCTTGGCTTAAAGACTCCTAAGTTGTAGCTATTAGACAACACTCCGGATGGGAATTCTATTCCTTAGCTGTTTGTCCTTTTTCTCAGTTTGAATAGACTTGGTCGGAAAGAGGTCAGGTTGAAAATCTAGTAGTAACAGGCTGTACTGTTTTAATTGTGTTTCTGTATGACCTGAAGGTAGGTAATACTGTATCTGCCTAGCCTATTTAAGTTGGAATCGGTTTCTGGTTTAACCGGATGAAGCTGAGCCACCAGTACCAGTGTACCAGTATTCTACCTTGAGAGGCTGCCTATCTAACGTCCACAACCTCCCTAGCAAGACGGGTACAGATTTAGTGGATTCCGACTATCTGTAAAGAATTGTCAAAGGTATACATGGCATGGCAGCCGGAACAGAATAACGTGCTTTATTAGGCGCGGAGAATATTCGGTAATACACAACATTGGTTACCCATTCTTATGTTATGATGGTCCCATCAAACCGGCAAGCAAACGTTGCGACGCGTTGCTTAACCATGGAGATCGACCCGTTCAGATATTGTAATTTTAACCAGCTAAACTTCTATTGCTATTTAATCTGAATGCCATTACAAAATACACAACACTTTTAGAAGCAGGTTATAAACGGCAGTGCAGTTTTTTTATCCTCAAACATTACGTAAGTGTGATAATTAGGTAAAACATTAGCAAATTTTGTAATCGGCGGATCTGTTTTTCAGATGTTGCCTAAGTTTTTAAATGTTTCCTCAAATATAAATTCATTTAATGTAGCAAACTCATCATCATTTCATGATAAATAAATTTAGAAGGGACGAAACCGACTTACCTTTGCAAGATTTTAAGCAAGTCATATTGTATTATAGCCTGTGTCGACACTCTTGCGCCATCCCATCTTCCTAGCTCGTCGCGCTGTGCTGGTGCTGCCGCTGCGGCTGCGCAGAACCTCAAGCGGTGAAAATATAACAACCTCGTCGGTAGTTATATTTTTGAGCCGTTTGGGGTTGAGACTCTTGGGCCGTAGGGTCCGAGTGCTCATGCGCTTTTTAAAGAATTATCCAAACAGCTAGTTGACACTTCGCGTGACCAAAGGACTGGCTTTTACCTCGGTCAGAGATTAAGCATTGCCATACAACGTGGCAATGCCGCCAGTCTTTTGGGCACACTTCTAGTCGAAGGAATTTTTTGACGCCATATTTTTAGTTAAGTGTTTTTATTTTTCTTGTTATATCGTATGTTCAAAATAAAATATATTACCCAGTCATATTGTTATGTCAAATTACAGTACCTCTAAACATTTCTACTTTACATAACGACAGTACATTACTCAACAAAACTCGCTTATCTTGCAGATGTACTCCCTTGAACCGTCTTTAAAACGAGGCTCGAAGCCGTCACCATTACAAATAAGCCCTATACATTGTTCAATGCAAATAAAGGTACCTGTGTCGTGAATCATGTGATATTAACTGCGTAAATCATTGAGCAAGTACGAGAAAAAAATGAAGACATCATCATTCATGCGACATATTATTGCAATATGCATAAAACTCCTTCCGGTACTGACTGTGGAGCTGCAAATGGAAGACGACTAGAACTCTATCATATATGAATGGATTCTTAAAAATGTGTCAAGGTTTGGAAAATAAACAAAAAGTATTAATTCCTTAGAATAATTGCTTGAATAAAGTTGATCTTATTACTATGGATCAGGAAGATCGAGATGATTAGAACTATAAGCTTAAAAATAGAAACATGAAGATTTCCAACGGCTTCGTTCACGTAAATGCAGGATTCTCTATACAAACTTTGGGCTCCCGTTTCATCCACTTACGGAGTGAATTTTGAAAAATCCTTTTCTTATTTTTTGCATTCATCATAAATGGAACCTCTGTGCAAAATTTCAGCGTTCTAGGTCCAAGGGTTTAGGTTAGGCGTTGATGAGTCAGGACGTTGCCTTTTTTTACTGCCTAGAAGATGTAGGTAATAAGAAAGCACTAAAGAACGAAAAATCTGAAAATATTCCCTTCAAATTACATGTATAAAGGGACGATGGATAGCAAGATGTAGAAGAAGCTACACGTAAACGTGTAGTTCTTGCAAAATCTCAGAAACCGGAAAACCCTAATCAAGCTTGTCGAGAAGTCATCATTAATTCAAATAATCCCTTATCATAAACCGGCAGAGGGATAAATAACGTCGCGACCTTTAAATCAGGCAGGGCAGTTAGCAATTAGTAGGTAGCTAATAAAGATTGTGACGTCAGAGTCGCCTTGTGCAACGAATGTGTACTGTGTACAACACACGTGCACCTTCACGGACCGCGTTAACGTTATCGGAGCGAACCTTTAATTGCTTCACAAGGATTTCGTAGTGCAGTTAAAGTTGGAAATAAATAGACGAAAAAGGATATGAAGTCAAAATTGTGAAACGCGTGAATCGTTTAATGGAGCAATTTGGAGAATTGCCTCAGTCTAATGACAGACCATATCGACAGCTTGAAATAAAATTTGAAGAGTCAGTCGGGTGGGTAACGCACCCTTAGCACCCCGGGGTGCTATGGGTCCTATCCGGATATTGCAGAGAGGTAGGTGTTTCGTAATAAATTCTAAACAGTCATTCAAAATAAAAAAATGTCCTCTAAACACAATATCTAATGATGCCCAACTTAACATAGTTTATCATCTGGTTGTTGCCATATTACATTTTCATTACCGTCATGTTTTAATGACAGTCTTACCATTATTGACGTAAGAATCATTAAATCGGCCTATGCGTTTTGTCTTTTGAGCACCTTTACGTCGCGCAGTCGGAAAAAAGCCTTGATGAAAACGATGATAATTAAGACCATTTCAAGGTCACGATAATTAGATGTTTTATAGATCCAGCTTAGCGTCAAAGATTATAAGACAAGAGACTGTTGTAACATCATCAAATATTCGTCCTAAGATTGTGTTAATTTTCATACTAATATAAACCTCTGTAGAAACTGCACAAAATATGGTTAGTGTAAATTGAATTATGTGACACTTTACAGGATGTCAGACATCATATTACCTACTTAACCTTTATTTCTTTGCTGATGCGGGCGACGCAATCAACATCACTGCAATAAGCAAGTAAAATTAGCATATTTTATAAAAAGTGTTCAAAATTGTCTTTTTACACCACCTGCTCGATAATGCCCCTTTATATGCCATTCAACCATCACTTAAAGCAAGTCATTCTATCCCTAGGGAGATAATGCAGTATAGGCGATCCCTAGGGAATAATGAGATTTGAATTTGGAACGTCAAAAACCGCCATCATTAAGTGAATTAAAAAGTACGTGCATCAAACAAGTTTATTCAAAATTCAAACTGGCCACTAACAAAAAAATATATAAATCCCTCACTGGCGTTCGGGATTAAAATTAGCAACCTTCGTTTCGTTCGAAATTCAACATGCCGCCCGCGACCTAAAGACACTGCTTTATCCCTTAGTCACATAATCTACTATTACGAATGAGGTTGCCGTTTTGCATGAAAAAATTTCCTTTTTTTTTTTGACAAAAAATATCTTTTTTTTTTGCTAATCTTATCAACACATTTATGCCATCTTATGAGTAGATTATTGAAGACCGGGTGTTGTAGAAGTCTGCTTCACGAGAAATAACGTTACTTTTTTTTAGGCTTCTTGGATAGAAACAATTCAAAAACTAAAAAAAAAAAAAAATGACGGGTTGCACTCTGGGAGTGCCGGCAGAAGTGAAAACTTAAGTATTAACGTTGTGCGTTTTGGATATTTTGGAATGGTTATGGAATAATTTTGCACGAATTGCTTTTTTTTTTGCACACAATTTTGCACGACATCCGTCTTACGAATTTTCGATCAGGTCACGTGTCCTGACGCGAGTTTAACATTTTTTACCCATTACAAAATTTTTTGCACACAATTTTGCACGACATCCGTCTTACGAATTTTCGATCAGGTCACGTGACCCTGACGCGAGTTTAACATTTTTTACCCATTACAAAAAAGTGTACAACGCCGCTAAAGAAGTTTTCACTTCAAAAATTAATACTAATTTTAAAAAAGGAACAAAATGCCTTTAATACATAGTATATTTGAAAGTCAATCTGAAGTTATCACAGCTTAAAGTAACTAGTTTCATTAAACGGGAACTTTATGTAGTTACATGAGTTCTATGAAGTTGCAGTCAATATCTGATTGACTTTCTAGAGTAGGCAAAAGCTACAATGCAGAATGAAGATTTGACAATTGATAAAGATGTAATGAAAAGTTGGATGAATCTTTTGAGAAATAATATGAATAAAAGAGAATGAATGATAGCGTAACGGTTAACTGGAGAATGTTTTGATAGGAAGATGAAGATGATAAGTTTGGAGGTAAACTTAATGCGACATAAGAACCTACGTATGGAATACCAACTATTCCAGCCACACATTGTATTCCAGTAAAAAGACAGCCTATACTATATGGACAATACAGAAGCCATACGTGTATGACATAATCAGCGAACGTGAAACATAGCCATTCGACCGTGAAGATATAATTAGTCGGCATGTTGTTTGTGGACAATGTTTACTATTGTGCCAGACTGCATAGAGATATGGCAAGGATAGGCCGTTGTACGCTCGGCTATAAATATCTAGCTATATATTTCAGAAGGTGACCTCTCACTGTATAAAAAGCTAATATATTGCGATGTCAGCGACAACTGGATATATAGATTGATGAGCCGTTTACTGTACAGGTTCATACTCGTATATTAACTTGAGGTCAGAGGGCAATACTCTTGCTAAGGTCTTGTAGTAAATGCTGTAGGCAAGATGAGCTTCATTGTGAGCGAATGTCAACGTTCGCTTTGTTTCTTCTTGTGATCTTCTTCATCCTTGATTGTTGTATCAATAACTACTGCTACTTCCCAGAACACCCACTGTAGTATGTTATTGACTTTATTATGAGCGTACAATACATTAATATCATCCCTTCTCGTTGCATCCTCAAAATCTGTCTCTCAAAATAAATGACTCCACCATAGATTTCGGAAGCAAACATGATAACCCACGATATATTTAGTTTTATTAGGAGGTGAAATTTCCGAGGGTAAAATACTCGTAAACATTAGAGATTAAAATAAATTAAAAACATGATGGTCAATAACAAAGTGACGTGGATAGAGAAGTCAGTGGATTATTAAAAAAAATGTGGGAAAACAAAGTCGACATTGACTTTGGTTCGTAAAGGTTAAACGTGAGACCTTCAAGGTCGGGAGTGGGACGTGTGAACCAGAACTAATGGCAGCCATTGACTTTTTCTTTAGTGTACTTTTGATGGGTGTCTTTTATGTGATTGCTCGCCCTTTTGAAGAATGCGAAATTATCTTTCAGTTTCTTGGCATTTGCACTATTTGTCCCTATTCAAAAAAAAATTTAGTCAGGTGACTACGGAACCTGATTAGCACTGGGCATCTGGGCCGGCCATATTGGGTTATGAATGATTCCATTCCATCTCAGTTATCCTTGTTGTGGTAACATTATAGTAATTTTAAGGGGTATGCTCCAAAGAAAGTAGACCGTGTAATTCATATATTTTTGTTTTGCATCTTGCAGGTCAGTGTTTAGTTGTATGTGTCTTATGGTGTCTTGACGTGGTTCGGCTAGCGCATGTTTAGAAGCAAACACCATTTACTCTGAATATAATTTAATCCAATGATTACACATAACACAGTCGACATTGCACAGTACAGGGCAGCCATTGGTGATTTGTGAGCAAGAGGGAATGAGTACGTTCCAATTAGAGGATTCGATCGGGGACCCCGGCCATATTCTAGACCCGAAATTTTCGGGATTGAATTTCACAAATCCCGGGATTATCGATATTAATATATTTTTTAAGTTGTGTTTACCAACAACTGAGTGAAAACTTTGGCTTTTAAATTAAAGAAATATTTATCGAACTGCATAAAAGATCATCGACGACATGTGTTAAGTGGAATATATTAAGTACCTAATAATAATTTAGATAGTGATAGTGACGTAAAGGATTTGTTTTGAAGTCCAAGCAAAATGGCAACAAAAAAACAAACAGATTATTCGGGTAACTAAAAAGATAAACAATTGAGACAAAAATGACAATAAAGAAATAGACAAATGCAGATGGAATCTAAATTTTAAATTACCAAAATTGAAATACCATTGAAGGAAAAGCCTCAGTACGAAATAGAACCATGAAACTCATCATGAAATACTTAGCTCAAGAAGCATATAAAAAAACCGTTTTTTCTAAACCATTAAACAGGAAATTAATCTCTTTGAGGTAGACTTATAAAAACCTCATGACGATTCCTTCATTTTCCATCGAGTATGTACTAGTTACTAATCTGACGTTTTGCAAGTGCCCTTATAGGCCTATATAAAATAAAAACATTTTGAATTTAGATTCAAAACGTGCTTTTTAAGCCTCTGTTTAAACAATTAATGGTGCATTCTATGTGTTATTCTTCTACTAAACTCTTGTAGAAAGTTTAATAGTTTTTTGAATCATTTATAGAAGTGTATGTGTGTAATGCTGAGCCTGTTCACTAGTTCACCTCGTAAACGGAAAAAGTAACTATAAATTAAGTGTAGTCGGTTATTTTTAATATCCTTCGAGTTAATTGCGCAAGTACCTAACCGAAGTGAAAGCCGCATATGTACCTGCTATGTAGAGGTTATCTCTACCATTTATATCTACTTTATGTAAATACGAAGTGTTTGAACACAAGTTGGTAAGTCAAACTTCAACAATGATAATTTTATATTTACTTAAACTGAACTGATGTGTATAAGTTGTTCATTATCTTCTGATAAAGCATGCCATGGCTGAATTGGAAATCTCTTTCAGTTTAATATGTACAATGTATGTAAGAAAGTGGCCACATTTAATAATGTCATTATCTAAACAGTGGTCATCAGGACTATTCTTCAAACCATTAAAGGAGTCACATGGAACCTTGTGTGTGTGGTTCCTTTATATTTTTTTTATCTGAGTACCATATTATATTAAGCTAAACCCTGGTACCAAAATTACAATTTTAAATTAAGAACACTTCAATTTCTGATTTAATGCTACAGTTTGACAAGTAAATGGTTTTTCTATCTAACTAAGTTACCAATAATCCGATGGACTAATACTTAATGAATCGGTTACACTTACAGTATTTGCATTTCGACATGTCACTTATTTAGTATGGCTTTACTGAATTCCTGTATAGTGTTCTATTGAAGTTCCACTGAGTATGTATAACGGCTATGTTCCCATGTGTTGATTCTCAGGCGAAGCAATGGGGCGCCATGCAGCCAGGTCAACCGTTTCTTGGCACACTTGGTTACGGATACAATCTTGTATTCCAACATCTATACGAGTATCAGTATATATTTCACTCTTGTGTTTTACTTTGTGGGACGGATATATGCTAACTCTGCCAAATAATGTTTGCCCAATTAAGTAAGTAATTAAATTGACTAAAAATACGAAAAAGTCAAATCTGCCTGACAACTAACGACAAAAATTTGACTTTGCAAATATCTTGGTAAATCTGGTCCAAATTCAATCCAAGTATGTAACGAAATGGGTTTTTCTGACACTGGTCGACACATAGATATTTTTGTATTCTTAAAATTTTGAGATCATCTTTATAATGACAGGCATCGTAGTTAGTATTTGAATGAATATTTGATTCAATATTTTTAAGTCCAAGAGACATTTTCTAACGGACACGATGGGCAGTTACGTGGAAACCAGCTAATAGCATTTCCACAGTTCGCTATACGAGTATCACAATAGGATTACCTGAAGCCATTTCTGCTTCCATAATAGCTTCACACGTTTTACTAGCTATAAGATCAGCTTCATCACCATTTTTTTATTATCGTTATGAACGGCTGCTTGGATCAGCCTTACAGACATACTTTAATAATGAGATAGTTGAAGATCATCAACCGGTTGTTCTGTCTTCAATTGACACTTATATATTTCTAGGGTTAATTGTTAATAACTATGATTTGGTCAATGGACTTTGTTACACTTTCAAGGCTATGCGTGTTTTGAAGACTTGATTAAAACTACCGAAAGATTCCCATGTCAAACCAATTACATAAATAATCTCTAAAGCTAGAATTTTATTGACACAACTAGACATCAGTAGAAAAAGATGACATCAAAAAGATATATATTTCTTATGCAAGCATTTTAAATTGTATTAAGCGAAATCATAGTTAAGAAGAATAGAAAATTACCTACTATTCCAGCGCAAAACCAAAACGCTTTGCTCTTCTGTTGTCAGTTTGTGAGTTTTGGCAAGTTATCATATTTAGATAATTAGAATGCTGCATAAGTCACATCTCGAAATAAAATTGGCGAATCTATAGGAATTAACAAAAACAACGAAATCCCTAAGCGTAAATACGCTTTTCCACTTGGCAAGCATGCAGTTAGACGATAATTTTCGACTTGTCCATGATTATTCCCATTCTGTTGGAATAAATCAGTCGATTATTTCTTCGATGAAATCATTAACTTCTCCACAAAAGAATTATAGCTTTAAGCAAGGTTAGATCTTTCTTCAAATTATGGATCGGCTAGAGATATCATTAGATTGCTTGAGAACAAACTGAAATGATCTGTTATTTTCCCCGAACTCGCTGATATTGCAGATCCAGCGTGCCAATTGTGGTGACTCGGTGATTATGACCAATATACTTAATAGAAGATATTTTTAGGGAAGCGGCACATGTCTCTTGCTCTAGTTCACACCTAGACATTTTCACTGACATATTATTATAACAATGTTGAAGCAGACGCTTTGTGATCTACACGTGGTGCACTTTCAAACCACGTTGTTTGTTATTGAAATCTTGGCAGAAAACATTGCGAGTTCACTCCTCTTGCGACTACCTACCTACTAAAATAGTACGTTGCTAAAAGCGACTCATCGCAATGTTTATTTACTATGAGATGCTAGATGCATGATGCTAGATGAGAGCAGTGGTGGCACTGACTTACGAGTTGTAGGTCGCGGGTTCAAACCCAGCCAGGCGCATTACTTTGTGTAATTTATTTCATCACCACTGCTCTCAAAACGGTGAAGGAAAACATCGTGAGGAAACCGGCATGTCCTAGAACCAAAAATTCGAAGACATGTGACATGCACCAATCCGCACTGGGCCCGCCTGGTGGATTACGGCCCATTCCCTCTCTCAGGGAGAGGAGGCCTGAGTCCCAGCAATGGGAACATTAAAAGGCTGATTATGCTATGCTTATGCTATGCTAGATGCATTTGTACCTTATTAATTACACCTACTAATATAAATTATGCAGTTTACTTGTGTCGGTCGCTTTAGGGAAATCAGTGCCAAGTTAACAACGTTTTTCTTTCTGGTGACCAGTCGCTTTACTGTTGTTTATTTCTGCTACTATTATTTGTGTCACACACTATTAGAAAATCTGTACTGAACATAAACAAACTTTTTCCACCCAGTAGTGTGGCATTGTGTATAGTCAAAAATATTCCGGAGTTGTTCCATTGCTGTTTACAAGCCGTTAGTGGAAAGTTTTGATGTTTCTTACTTTATGTACAACATATTTGTTTTTACACGACTGCCCAAACAAAGGAGCGTCATGTTTTTATCCTTGATTATCTTTTTCCAAAGTTATATTGATGCTATTTGATAATACATATATCAGTTTGTTCATCGTTAACAATAGTTCTAATAGTTTCACTGTCTGCCTGTATGAACGACGTTCTGCCAAATACTTAATGACTTCTATTTTGAATTATGTAACGATATGTTCATGCCATTTGGTGCGTGGCACGTGCCACTTGGCCCTGGCAGTGATGAGTACATTTGTGACTAATACACTTGCTTGCAGTTACTAATACCATTTCTTTAATAGTGCCATCGTTCATCTTATAGGCATCTTAGGTGACTGATTGAACATGGGCACCATAGTTTCGTAGGTGTTTTCAAAACCGTCAAGGCGTATGGCGTATGTACCTTGCAGCTTTGATTGGTATTGTCTGACACATCTTTTCTTTTATTTATTTATTTAAACTTTATGTAGAGTAGTGGTCATAGAGGATGTTAGCATAGCATAGTCGGCCTCATAATGTTCCCACTGTTGGGGCTCAGTCAGGATGTTGATTAATATAAATGGTTACCACTTCTGTTATGTTTTTCCTTATTTTCATGACTCTGTAGTTCATGTTCATTATATACAGGTGTAGTGTGTTCCTTATTTCCATTATCATCTTCATTATCATTACTTTGAATATATATTTTCTTTAGGAAGATATTGAGTTTATCCATTTTTAACCGACTTCAAAAAAAAGGAGGAGGTTATCAATTCGGTTGTATTTTTTTTTTTTTTTTTTTTTATCATCTTTTTTTTTTTTTTTTTTATGTGTGTTACCTCAGAACTCCGTCGTTTATGGACCGATTTGCAAAATTTTTTTTTCGTTTTATAGGATATGCTTCCAGATTGGTCCCATTTTTTTCAAAATCCAGTTCTGATGATGGAATCCATGAGGAATCGAGGGAACTCCTCAAAAATTATAGGCAACCCTATGGTAATTTTAGTACTTTCATCAAGAACTTAAGCATTTACAGTCAAAAAGTAACATTTGATGAAGTGGAACTGATGAAGAAGACCAGAAATGGTCAACGGAACTTCATACTCAAATAGATATCACAATGAAGATATAGTTAAGCGACTATGACAATACAAATAAATGAATGATTCTGAATAGTTACGTTGAAAATGGTATCATCGAAGTGATCTGATGATGATGATGGAGCCGGAAGGTAGGCACTGGAACTCCGTAATTAATCAATGTAACCTAGCCGTGTTTGGACTTATTAGAATTGTCATGGTTGGCACTTTGGCTATAAGGTACTATCGAACTGATCTGATGATGGAGCCGGAAGGTAGGCACAGGAACTCCGTAATTAATCAATGTATCCTAGCCGTGTTTGGGCTTATTAGAATTGTCGTGAGATGCTCTTTGGCTATAAGGTACTATCGAACTGATCTGATGATGGAGCCGGAAGGAGGAAGGTAGACACAGGAACTTTATAATAAAACAATGTAACCTAGCAGTATTTGGGTTAATTGGAATTGTCATGAGAAATAGGCACTCTGTTTATAAGTGTATCGCAACTAAAAAGTGTGAAATAAAAACTTTTTAGAAAAAAAAAAATAACCGACTTCACTAAAAAAAACACTAAAAGGATCAAAATAACTTTAATTTCGGAAGTCGGTGTTAAATAAGAAACAAACAATACTGAGAAACACCGACTTCCGAAATTAAAGTTATTTTGATCCTTTTAGTGTTTTTTTTAGTGAAGTCGGTTATTTTTTTTTTTCTAAAAAGTTTTTGAGCTTTGTTTTTGAGTGACTGGCCTGTTGGTCTAGTGGTTAGTGGCCCTGACTGCTATGCCGGAGGTCGTGGGTTCGATTCCCACCCAAGACAAATGTTTGTGTGATGAGCACGATCATTTGTTCGGTGTCTGGGTGTAATTTATCTATAATGTGTATTTATTTAGAAATATATAAGTATGTTTATCAGTTGTATAATACTCATAACACAAGCTCTGCTTAGCTTGGGACTAGACGGCGTTGTGTGATAGTTGTGGAATATTATTATGTATTTATGTGTCGAACTGTGAAATAGCTAAAACCCCATAAATTCTATACGACGTGATTAACCTACAGATTGTTGTTACTATAAGTTTATTTTCGTACATTTTATATTCACGGCAATTGAATAAAGTTTTCGCACGTTTCTGTGATTATGTCTGTTATTGGGTCAATGGCTTGTGCCTGGATTACTATCTAAATCTGTCGTGAAATTAGGTTTCTATTCTATGTCGTGTATTTTTGGAAAGGCTCATTAAAGATAACATAACATTAGATCATTCGGTATACTTTCAAACGTGCTAATTTTATGAAGAGGTAAGTTTGTCTCTTTCGGCGGGACGAATTAGACAGATTTTTGCCAGAGCTGGAAGGATTTCTCCTTCCTTGGATTCCTTGAATTCCTGCGTTGGCTCGTGAAAGATGACGTAAGTAAAGGGAGGCCTTTGCCCTAAAATGCGAAAACACAGGCTAGCAAAAAATATATAAGACCGACTGTTTCCAATAGGCCTGTAAGTACCTGAAAGTAATAATCCGGTTTTTCGGGTTATTATGCAATTCCGGTTTGCTATGCACATATGACACAATACTTGCAATTGCAAAATAAAAAGTATTTTAATCATTTACTGAAAAAATTGTTGAATAATCTACACTAATATTAAAAAGAGGTACTTAAAGTTTTTTTTTTTTGTTTGTAGGCGGTTATCTTTGAAAGTACTCAATACTTAATTGCACTGGTCCGATTGCTAAAATTTTTTCACCGATATAAAGCTGCTTTATTCCTGAGTGACATAGGCTATATTTTATATACGCGGGCCGCGGGCAAAAGGTAGTTTAAAATATAAAACAACCACGTTTTGTATTACGATTCAATTCATTATTTGTGATTAATTAATTAATGAACTTTGGAGGATCCGAAAACTCCACTTATGCCGCTATGAACGTGGCCACTTACTGGGCCCAAATACTTTCGAGGTAAAAGAAAACCATCGATTCGAGGAGAGGAAGAAGAATTTATGTAACTAACGCACATCCATTTTAAAAAGGTCAAAATTTTAAGGTATGTTTGACGACCATTTCTCATCAATTTTTTTCGTACTGTCACACTGTTTGTAGTGTCTCAGTAGCTGCAACCGGTGAGATAGTACTGTCCGCCAACGTGTTAAACGTGTTTCTAAAACCACCACGTTCTCTGAAGTTTCATCATCATCATTTCAGCCAAAAGACGTCCACTGTTGGACATAGGCCTCCCCCAAGCGTCTCCACAACGAGCGATACAATGCGTCTCGCATCCACCGCATTCCCGCGACTCTCACCAGATCGTCGGTCCACATCTCAGTCGGTCGGTTTCTAAAGTTTAGTCAAGATAAACATTTTTCAATACACTTACTCGAAAACCCGCTCTTATCCCACCGCTTTTAGGCCCGCAATAGACTGTTTCCCGCACTAGTGCAGAAATATGGCGTGCTGTCCCCCGCCACAATGTTATTACATTTATCGCATCAGGCTGGGCGCGCGTCGACCCCCACGAGTCGCCGGTCAACCCCCGTTTATTCATTTCTTCGTACTTAAGTGCAGGGACTTAAAAACACCTTCATAAAGGTTACAGAATTATAAGTGTTACATGTTGAATTGATAACAGAATCAAATATGTAACACTTATAAATGTGTTTTCAACGTGTTAACCCAAAACACTTACAAAAGTGTAACCGTAACATATCTGTAATAGATATAAAAGTGTTAACAGTGTTAATAAGTGTAACAGGTAAATGCAGCGTTGCCAAATTTACAATGTACTTATTTATTGTTAATAAGCATTAGATAGCCGAAATCCAGTCGCAGTCTGTTGTATCCGTGCAAAACATTTGCGCTGAAGTATTGAAAATATTCGTGATTTTAATTTCAAGTTTATTTGAATCGTTTTGTGTTTATTTGACTGAAATGGATCAATCAAATCAAACCTTTCTTTTAAAAAAATTCCTCGTTTGGATCAAGATGACAACCATCCTAAAATCGACTGCTTACCACTTCAACAAGAAGTTGTGCGTCCTGATAGTCCAGAAGTATATTC
Source organism: Mythimna impura (assembly GCA_905147345.3). NCBI lineage: Eukaryota > Metazoa > Arthropoda > Insecta > Lepidoptera > Noctuidae > Mythimna > Mythimna impura. The sequence continues at coordinate 4,479,869 of LR990342.1, read as the reverse complement.
GGAGGATTATTCGCAATCAATCCTTTCTTATAAGAAAAAAACCCATCTAAATAAGGACGAAGACTATCCTAAATCTAGATATTTACCACTTCAACAGGAAGTGGTGAATTTGGGGGATGAACTGCACGTGTCCGTAAAATTTACTTAGTTCTAACCACCCTACACGTGTCCCCTGGGTAGTGCTAAACGAGCAGTAAATGTGGTGGTAGGCATAGCAGCGTCGGCTGCCGGCTTAAAAGTTACCACCCACCAGACAAAGCCACGCGAGCCGTCGTGTTCCGGCGTGATGTCTGGTGAAGCCGTATGGTGAAAGATGGGTCTGAGCAGTTGTGTTGCGATGTATACCGGGTATGATGCGCCAGCTGTTGCTATGTTGGACGTTTGATCGTGGAGGGTAGTGGGATCCGAAGCACAATTCTCCGCTGGCCGACCGCAGATAGTTGGGGGCCCAAGTAGTGTGCCAGCCACACACAAAAGGCTGCCCCGCCAACTACGAAAAATCCCAGGGTAGCCCCATCGTGCCGGTTCGCGACCGGGTGAGATGACCCGATGGCGATCCCTGGGAGGGTTCGGGCGTCCCCGCAGTCTCCAGATCAAACCTCCATTGGCGCAGCAACTCTGGTCGTATTGTTGGAATTACGTCGCATCGCCTCGCTCAACTGCCATCTTCCACCAACCCTATTCACTCGAAATCTAAAAACAAAAATTAAAGGTAAAAAGAAAAGTATGTGTGTACAGCGGATGCACGACCTCTTACTCCAAGTGCACCTCTCGAACATTCGAGGACTGCACTCCAATCTCGATGCGGTCCACCACCTTCTTGAGACTGACAAGCCTCACTTACTTTTCTTGACGGAGATGCAGATCAGATATCTCGACTACCCAGGATACCCATTGGAGCACCATTTCTTGCAGCGTGCCGGGGTCTGTGTGTACGTGCGCAAAAACATCTGCTGCCAGCGTCTCAGTGACCTTGAGGACCTTAATTTCTCAACGTTGTGGTTGTTGGTGGACACCGGTGTGGACAAAATTGTCTATCACCAAAAAAACGACAACTCAACTGTTTGGCCACCTCAGTGTGGCCGCCGATAAGGCTCTGCATCAGCACCCTGATGCGCAGTTTGTCGCTCTGGGGATTTTAACGCGTCACCAAGACTGGCTTTTCCCGTACCAGAGGACCGATCACGCTGGGAGAGAAGCGCGAAACTTTGCAGTGTCGATGGGCCTCTCCCAGTTGGTAAAGCAAGCGACAAGGGTGCCTGATGTAGTTGATCATACTGCAAATTGTCTGGACCTTCTGCTGACCACCGATCCGGACAGATGTATTGTAACAGCTTCCTCACCACTTGGAACTTCAGACGACTGTCTGGTGAAGTCTGTATCGTCCTTCTCCCCACCTGACTGCGACTCTCGTGGCGAACGGCGAATGTGGCGTTACAAGTCAGCAGACTGGGATGAGATTCGGCACTTCTTTGCATCTTTTTCTTGGCAGCAGGTCTGCTTCTCTTCTGAAAATCCGTCGAGCTGTGCAGATGCTATATCCGATGTGATACGTCAAGCTATGGAGTATTTCATGCCTTATCGCGACGTACTCATCGATAGCTCAGCTCACCCATGGTTCAACGCCAATTGTGTTCTAGCTGAACAGCGTAAGTATTCGGCGTTTCTCGCCTGGGTTGACGCTCTTGACCACAAAGCTCCGGATCTGAGCTCAAAGAAGAGAGCCTTCAACCATGCTGCCAAGTCCTACAAAAAGGCACTAAGGAAGGCTCCTTCGACCGCATTACTCATATTGGCACAAAGCTCTCTGCACAGCCGTCCGGTAGCAGAGCATTCTGGTCCCTTGCCAAGTCGGTCGAAGCGAACTTTTGTCGGCCCTCATTGCCTCCGCTGGTTAAACCTGATGGAACACTGGCTCATACGGCGAGAGAGAAAGTAGGTCTCTTTGCATCTCTCTTCGCCCATAATTCTCGTCTTGACACTAGCAGTGCTACTCCACCGACTCTGCCTCAATGCGACACTTCGATGCCAGAGGTTCACATAAGGAACGAAGAGTTTCTGAGAGCACTGTGTTGTCTAGACGTAAATAAGGCTAGTGGGCCAGATGGTATACCAGCGATTCTTCTCAAGGCTTGTGCGCCCAAGTTGTCTCCTGTATTGACGTGCTTTTATCGCCTCTCATTTAGGACTGGTATAGTGCCCAAGTCCTGGAAACTTGCCAACGTGCAACCCGTGCCCAAAAAGGGCAGTCGTGCCGATCCTGCCAACTATCGGCCGATTTCAATAAACTCCATAATATGTCAGATTGGAGCGTGTATTGAACTCGCGCCTCGTAGCATATCTGGAAGGTAAAGATCGCCTCTGTGACCGACAGTATGGGTTTCGCCACAATCGGTCTACTGGGGACCTACTAATCTATGCTACCCACTTTTGGTGTGAGACCCTCGAGAGGAATGGGGAAACGATTGCCGTTTCGTTAGTCTGATTAACTGGGTAAAAGACTTCCTGAGTGAACGATCTCTCCGTGTTGTTGTCGATGGGTGCTCATCAGAGCCTATAACGACTAATGCCGGAATTCCTCAGGGGTCTTTTCTCTCTGCAACTCTCTTCCTGCTGCATATCAACGATCTGCTGATGCCCGGTATCTATGGATATGCAGATAGATGATAGCTCAGTAATTGTAGAGAGATACCTGCCAAGTACTCGGGCTAGTAAGGAGCTAATCCGGTCCGAGAGAAAAGCTATGGTACAGCGTACGAATGTCTCACTTCAGGCAGTCTCCAAGTGGGGTGAAGCCAATCTGGTGAGATTCAACGCCGCCAAAACACAAGATTGTCTGTTCACCGCTAAAAGGAGCCCGTTCTCTTTGGCTCCTGCTTTTCAGATTGTATCCCTGGAGTACACCGACCGCCTTCTGCTCTTGGGAGTTGAAATTTCCTCAGACCTTAACTTTGGGCGGTTCATCGAGCCCAAAGCCAAGCTAGGAAACTCGGCGTTTTTGCAAATATCCGGCGGTACTTCACGCCGGAACAGCTGCTAAAACTTTATCAAGCGCAAGTTCGATCGTGTATGGAGTACTGCTCTCATCTTTGGGACGGGTCTGCCAAATACCAGCTTGATGCGCTAGAGTCGATTGAGAGGCGAGCCAAGAGGATCATCGGCAATGATGCACTTGTTGAGTCGAAGCTCCAAAGCCTTGGGCATCGCCGCCGAGTTGCTAGTCTGTCGGATTTCTATCGTTTACATTTCGGGGAGTGTGCACTGGAATTGCACAATCTAATTCCGCCAAGTCCGTTCCATCATCGGACCACTAGACGTACAGCGTTGCGCCACCGGTACATGGTAGACATCCCACCCATACGCACAAAACGTTTTGAGAACACATTTATTGTGCGTACAGCCAAGGAGTGGAATTCCTTGCCGGAGTCTGTGTTTCCTGATAGCTACAACTTAGGGGTCTTTAAGTCAAGAGTGAATAGACTACTTCTAGGCAAGCGTGCTCCATCGTCGACCACATCATCGCTTACCATCAGGTGAGATGGTGGTCAAACGCAAGCCTATCATTAATAACAAAAAAAAAAATCTAAACTACTGGGCTTGTTTGTTTCTTTTTAGTTTTTATTTAAGTTAATTTTTTCACGTATTTTTTAAAATTAGTTTAGACGCAGTCGGGTTTTTTGTTTTTCTTTAAATATTTTTATTTTATTTTATACTTTTTAGTTACGATTCATTGACTTCGTTATAAGATGGTAAATTTAGCAATCTAGTCATTTCATTGAGGGAGTTAATATCGTGGGGATTGTTAAGTAACTTGCGGTGGTCTAAACTACTGATGATTAGTCCCTCTAGAGACCTAACTCGGCTCAAAGCTACATATGCTTGACCTTTAGCAAAAATGCGTGGACTTAAGTCAACCACAGCTCGGTCCAAAGTAGTTCCTCGGAGCTTGTGTACAGTTACACCCCAGCACAATATCAATGGCAACATTTTTCGCTCTATTTTACCCTGTCCGCGAAGTGCATCGAATTCTATCGTCGATGGTTCGATTCTGACTCCTAATCCAGGAACATTGTTTTTAATTGCTTTGTCGTCAAATTCTATATAAACAGCTTGTGGCAATTCTCTGGGTTCCAATTGGTCCCTCCGAAGAGCTGGCCACTCAATTTTCCTTATAACACCCATTGCTCCGTTAACAAGACAATGGTTATCATTCAAATTTCTTCGTAACATAACTCGTGATCCTAAACCGATTGTTAAATATTTAACGATTCGTCCAGTTTTGTTAGGAACATCAGAAACATAGTATATACATCTTTCGGTTTTTGACCATATGTTTTCGATTCTACTGTTATATCAACTGCATGTAATTTATACAACCTAGTAGTTTTTTCCAATATAGTTGTCATCTTTTGATTATGTTCATCGACCTGTCTAAAACTCGAATGATTTGATTTACAAACGTGCATCAAATGAACAACGCCATCTATCGAGTTTGGTGGTAAACTTTTTTTTACCAAAAATATTTGTTCTTCATGCTTTTTCACTGTTTTTTTTATTTGTGTATAGTTTATACTTGAAATAAAAACTTAAATCAATAAGTAAGAAAATTTGCGAGAATGATTGTTTTGTTAGACAACTTTAAATCGTTATATTATAACGATTTAAAGTTGTTTAAAGTTGTAGTTAGTTAGTTAGTTTAGGATATATTATATACTAAACTATTATTTAAAATGAAAAATGATAAAAGGAACCTAAAGATGATTTTAAAATACCTATTCAACGACACCCCACTTGACATAGTTCATCGACTTTTTTTTTTTCATTTTTACAATATGGTGTCTGGTTGTAGCTGTGGTGAATTTTGATTACTGTCATGTCTTTAGTGACACTCGCAAGGTTAAGACGAATCGATTGACGTATGAATTATCAAAATCGGCCTACGCATTTGGTCTCTAGAACGCCACATAGAAACAAACATACATACATAGACTGATAAACACATTACCCTCCTTTGCGTCGCGCAGTCGGGTAAAAAAAACTAAATGATTCGGATTCGGGAACGAAAGGTTTGACTGCAGAGAAGTGTGGTGGGAAATGTTCGGAGTGTGCGTTGCATAGTGACGGTTCAGTTGAACCAATGCATCCAAGAAACAAGCATTTTAGTGAATTAATTGCACAGGAACTTCAACTAGTGTGTGTGTAGGTAGTGAAGATCGTCGTAGGCTTTGACAACACGCGTCTTACACTCTTACGGCCACGCGTTGTTGCCACACTGTGCAATTACTTATACCTAAAGCTATACTAAAACTGATTATTTCAGTTACACATATTAACACTTATTAACACATATAAAAGGTTACAGTTTGATTCGGTAACATTATTGTATCTGTTACATTTAAAAGTGTTTTTCTGTTAAAACTGTTTTAAAAAACAGTGTTAAAAACACTTATTACGGTTACAGTTTGAGTCCCTGCTTAAGTGTATTGAAAAAAGTCGTTTGACACACGTGCAAATTTGTCACTGCAGCCCTCGGCTCCATAACACACTCGCCTTGACGTGCGTAATTAGAGACACAATAGTAAGACAATGGCTTGCGGGCGCCGGCTACCGCCTGAGCGTTAATGAATTAACGGTCGCAATGACAAACTTTCTGCACTTGTATCAAAATGTACTATTTTTTCCAGTAGTTCAAAGTACACAGATTTGGAAAAAAATTAATAATACATAATTGGAAAACCAAGAATTTTTGAGTTTTTGCGAATGACAGCGCCTGAACTTTAATCGCTTAAAATCGCTTTGACCTTCACTATGTTTATCACATGCTTCCTATCCCATTGATTTTCAAACAATGGTTTTTCCTTATAGCCATTAATTGCACAATTAATTACACAGGTAGGTATTAACCTGATATGTTTTGAATTTAGCTTACATAACAGAAACTTAAGTTCTGGACCAAGGCACCTTTTTTTTGAGTTTTAAAAACTACCCGAGCTTTAGGGAGTTAAGTAGTTTATTTTTTAAACAAGGAAAACATGCGCTTAAGTGTAAATTTATTCCCATTATAGGTAGGGACACCTTGGTTAGGTATAGGCAGGTTATACTTAAATCTTAAATTTTTTTTTTGGCATAGAAGGACTTTGCAATTCTCAGCATTTCTAATTGTAGGGGCGTAGCTCATGTGGCGACCATGGAAGTCACGTTAATACTACTAACTTGCAAACTGGCAAGATATACTTTTAAGGTTTACGTTTTTAAAAAAGTTTAGGATTGATTGATGAAAAAACAATAGAGTTATGGAGATGTCAATAAAAACCTAGACGTAATATTTTTATGTATAAAATGTATTAGAAAGTGCTTCATATAATATAATAACAGTATAATTGAACCAGAAGCTTTTCGGAGGCCTCCTCCTAAAATATATTCATTGGTGTCTTAGTTCGTATGCTTATTTAATTCAAGAGGATATACTGACTCCTAATGAATGCCTAGGGAACTCCCGACCATAGCTTAAACTTCTAAATTTTCTCTATCGACGTCTACAAAAATCAATAGTGTTTCTAGATGACATCAAAGCTTTTTTTTTGTTTTTATTTTTGAGTGTGTGAAAATTGTCAAATAACTTCTCCCAACTTTTACTGACTACTACACGTGTTCCTACAGTTGCCCTATCTGCTCCAAAGCCGCGGTGACTCTTTCGATAAATTCCGCAGCCTAAATTAATATCGCTTAGATGTCCATATTGAACGGTACAATTTTATTTCGAGATACCTATCTACGCACTAAATGTAATTGTTATGTCAGTTTTCTGAAAATATGCGCAATCGAGACTTCATTAATAAACTATAGATATGTAAAATTTCTTTTTTAGCCTTCGTCGACGCAGCATTTACGTATATATTATTATATACATAATATGTAAGTATATGTTAAGGTTAAAAGTTGAGTTTATCTTCGATAACACCTAAGTTTAGCTGCCTGTAAATAGTACACCATGCATTATCTTTACTTCTTTTATTTTTTTTTATTTATTTACTTTTTTATGTCACACACATCAAAGAACTTGTCAGAAAAAAAAATGATTTTAGCAATAAGACCACCCAATAATTACTGTTAAGCAACTCTTACTCTCCTGTAATTTTTTGAAGCCATTTTTAGAGTATCGTTTATCTATCTATAGACCTATCGTGAAACAACACAAATGACCTGTTATCAGCGTTTCCTTGACTGACCGTATATTAGACAATGTTGCCATAATTATCGTAAGTAACAAGCGTGATTACCTATAGGGTGCGTGTGCGCAACGACACACCTTAATTGATGGTCTTGCAGTAATCTTGTTATAAACACTGGCCTATCTTTAGCTATGCTTCATGTTTTTCTGTTGATCGCCATTGTTGATACTGGCGTCAAAATAACAGAGATTTGGATTAGTCTATCGTAAAACAAGGGGTTAAGGAAAGTTTCAAGATCTGGTTACAATATTTTTCACGTGACATACACTAATATTATAAATAAAAAGGGAAAGTTTGTTTTTTTTTGTTTGTTGGAGGTAATCTCCGAAAGTAATGGTCCGATTGATAAAAATTTTTCACCGATAGAAAGCTGCTTTATTCCTGAGTGACATAGGCTATATTTTATGTACGCGGGTGAAGCCGCGGGCAAAAGCTAGTTATTAATAATAGGCTCGTGCTTGACCACTATCTCACCTGATGGAAAGTGACGATGAGGTCGACGATGAAGCACGCTTGTCTAGAAGTAACCTATTCAATTTTGACTTAAAGAACCCCAGGTCGTAACTATCAGGAAACAGACTCCGGCAGGGAATTCCACTCTTTAGCTCTGTTCGCTAATGAATGAGTTCCCAAAACGTTTTGTGGGTGGGATGTTTACCATGTACCAATGGCGCATCGCCGTACGTCTGGTGGTACAATAATGGTACGGACGTGGCGGAATAAAGTTATGCAATTCCGATGCACACTCCCCGAAATGCAAACGGGAGAAAAAGTCTAGCAACTCGACGTCGATGTTCAAGACTTAAAAAGAAAGTAGATCCAAATTCAAAATGACTGAAACTAATTCAGAACATTTTTAACGCAGTGTTGTGTTACATGCAGTTACAGCTGCCTGCAAAAAGTACAGTAAACTTTTTAGAAAGTCTGACGAAGCGGATATATCATTATTCTTCTAACTAAACGCTTTCGATTCAATAGTCACACCAATTTAGCGATCTGCCATAGACTACCAGCCTACATTAATTGAAGCACATTTAAAAATTAAATCATGAAGTATGTTGATTCACATTCTCAATAAAGCAAAAACTAAGTGGGTACCTACCTACATTAATTTAATTTAGTTAGCACTGCGAATAATGAATGATTTCATCACGCTCTGATGAAGGTAGGTCGACTTTTGGAATAAATGTAAAGTATCACACTAGTGTTGCCAGGTGACCCGATTTGATTCGATTTTTAGGGGTCTGGCGATACGGACGGGACGCCAAAGGCACGGTAATATTACCGTGAGATTACCGTGCACGGTAAGATTACCGTGCCAAAGGTCCCGATTTTTTAATACCTTCCTCAGTTTATTAGATCGCTAATTTTGACGGGTAACATGTCATCGCCGTCATAATTTACCTGTGTACGCTGTTAATATGTTTTTGATCACATTTCACCGCTTTTCACTATCAAACTTTTATGCTATGTCTCGTACTTCTGTATAGATGGTAAAAAGAAATCTTAGCCTTTCTAAGGGAGTGCTATTTTTTTTTTTTAATATTAAGTTTGGCTGCCCCACACCCCGACCGGCTTATTTTTTTTGTTGTTTTTTTGCGGCAATTATAGCAGCTGTCTCAATTAGAATACCAAAATCCCGATTATTTTCATATTTCGTCCCGAATTTTCATTTACTGGACCTAGTAACATTAGGTTCTTACCACCTACCTACATTACCCATCTAATTCTCATAAATGAATTCCTCCTTTATGTAGGTATTTAGATAAAAGAGGTAATGGAAACTACATACTGGATGGGAACTGAAGTGTCCTGGAAAGCAGAAGCTGCTACTTTGGAGACCTCAACCTGTCAGACGAAACTAAGTAGTAGGTTTAGTGGTTTTTTTGCTTTCTTTAAGGTTGGAAAATCATCTAATGACAAATCCCGTCTTGGGCGGAGCGGGAGATACTTAGTGTCCGACTTTTACTGACTAAAAACCCACTCCTGTTCCTTCTTTGCCGTCGTCCCAGAGCCCCGGGTTTCACTTTCACACTACCCTTGGCCCCAGTAGGCTCATGATTTCAAAGGCAAAGCATGAAATTCAATCGAATCTCTTCTCCAGGAATAGATGGATGCAATAACTGAAAGAAGGATTCCGTTAGCCAGTGGATTAAGAATTACCCTCACTACCTACCTAGGTACTTAATAAGACTATTAATATTACTTATACATTTTATTTTATTGACTGTGAATTTTAATAGGTAGTTAGCCATATTTTTACAAACGAGTTTTTTATTAACTACATGCTATTAAATAATGAAGGTCACTAAAAAATATTGAAAGAAACAAATTAAGTGAACTTACCTGAAGGGAATATATGTGAAACAAGCACACAAAACACTAGAAATCCTGTCAACATTTTCTCAGCTGTGCAATTTCGTACACACTTGACAAATACTCAAAAACTATAACCGTTTGCATTGTGTTTGAAATGAAAGAACTAACAAAATACAATCACCAGTCACCACACATTTGTTATCAATATCACTAGCACTAAAAACTGTTGATTTTTATCAATGTGAAAATTAACAGTTAAAAAGCGATCGAGATGAGAAATGTTTAAAAAACGTTCGTTGCGTGAAATCGGAGCGGAGCGAGCATTTTGGCGCGAAACACAACACGTCCGCGCGGCAAAACGCGGCGAGGCGGACTTGGCGGGATTCGATAGTTGATTAACCAACGCAGCCGGTGTCCCAGCGGCTGTGGCGCGAGGCTTGTTTGGGCGGTTCGCGATTACAAACTGACGCTGTTGCGACGCGGCAGTCGATCAGTCCGCTAAACTCCTCCACTCCTCGGTATCCAATCTTATTTGACCTCAAAACGTTTTTACTTCCTTAACCAGCACGGGTCGACGTCTGCTGGTCCGCTTTTCTAAGCAACTTCATTCAACTACGCATATAATCTACCTGGTAGACTTCCGGGGTGATATTATGTTATTTTTCAGCATTTTATACCCCCAGGAACTATTAGTTTTACATTCTTAGATAAAGCCTACCATCCGCGACATACCCAAAGTTACAACCTATGCATATCCTCTAATCCTCCTCATATCAATGGCTTCGAAGGCATAAACAACAAATCAACTTGATATCTACAGTAGCTGACTATAGATCACTCCCAAGTTGCACCACAACAAGGTTATCCATAACCCGGGACCAGTCGCTTTTTTAAGGCTATCGCTGCATCTTTTTGAGGTCCACATAACCTGAATAGTATTGTATGTACATAGTACTGATGGCCCAGGCTGTTGCAAAACTTTCATTCTAATGCTACAGCGCAGCAGACTGAATGAAAAGGGGCTAACTTAGACTAGAAGCTTATTGTCGTACTGACCAATTGGAAACTTAGACTTTTTGCTTTTTGTAAATGCCTGACATTTACAGACCCCCATTTCTGAAGCTAAGGCATAGCGTGAATATATTGCGTGCGTAGGAAGGTGCCTTCTTTTTAAGTCGGTCCAAGCCGCGCTAAATGGGGAATTAACTAGTTGAACGAATATCACAGAATGCGACAGGCAAATTAACAAAGAAATTACGCCATTATGATGAGTCCTACTCGACTGGAGCTTTACATATATATTATACAAACGAGATAACGAGTACTTAGTACCGTCATTGTTGTGAAGTGTCTCTTCATAACATCCTCATGACTCAAAAACAAACGTCACACATCGGGGTTCACCCAAAGTTACTTAACAACAATGAATTAACGATTAGTTCGTTAACTACCAAAATACCTACTGAATGGAATTTTTGGCAGGCCATTGTGCCTTCTTTGCATGTAAAGAATCCCTGGCTCTGTAGACGGAAAAGAACAGGCTAATAGTTTTTGACTTATTTTGACGACATTCGGTAAATGTTCATAAAGCATAAGCGACGCTAACTCGAACGAATCATAATATATTATAATATTTTTTAACAAATTACGGGCACATTCATGATTGCAAATTATAAGTTAAAAATAACTCCGATAGAGAAGATACCGACTTCTCACTTAACCTGGTTACCTTTACCTCTTACCTGTTAATTTTTGTTACTAAAATATATTTTCTACATTTCTACTAACTTATGAAAACGATGGCAACTCTAGAAATATATCGGTGTGCCAATGATTTTTTGAAAACTCCCCGGATTCCCAGATAAAGATGTGTTAAAATCTGAAATCTTCACATTATTTTTTCTTTTGCTGATTTATACTTTTCCTATAATACATACCGGCCTCATCTAGTTTAAAAATGACGAAAAAAAAATTGACGTGTAAAAGTGTTTTTTTAAACCTATTTACAAAATAAATATCATTTATCATTTACCATAACGCGATGATTTACCAAGGAATTCGACACAATACCAGAACTCAGTCTAGTAAATTATATTATTATTGTATTCTTTATTATACACCGCACAAGAAAAGAATACGGAAAAACATTTACAAAAATAAGTGTATAATAGGCGGGGTAATAGTGGTGTGTATATTTTAGTGGCAATAAATGTTCCCATAGCTGGGATTATTAATGTGTCTCGAGGTCTAGGATAATGGGCAATAAAATACTGGAGGCCCAGTGCGGGGTGGTGGATAGAGAGTAGGTACAAGTATTATTCAAATGAGAAGACAAGACAATCCTTGCAGGAATAGTAATGTTTTAATTAATTTAAATGTTTATTTGTAATACTTAAATATTGTAGTAACGCGCCCTAAAGATTGTTTATTTTAACCAACATTATTCAATTGGCACTATTTTGGGTACTTTATAACTGCTGGATTGGCAACCCCAGCCAATGACATTTCAACTGACAAGTTATACGTGACTGTGATCGCGCGCGCGCGTCATCACACTCACACACGTCAGTCAGTGGCATTGTCAACAAAAGTTTGAAGTGTCAAGCCGGGTGCGCGAGCGCCGGTAAAATATAAATATCCTTGGTCCAAATTAAAACTTATCAATGTGATTTAATAATAAACAGAGAGGTAATAAATTAACATTTCAAGAGTTACGAGCAAGAATAAAAGATGGGTGTCTCGCATACAACAGTGAATGTGTTTGTAGGATGTTGCTCTAGCGCTTTTCTTATGGAAATCCTTATGGCAAGGAGGCCTAGTAGCGCTAATTTAGTTACATTTCTACAATTCTTTTTTATTACTCTATATGGCTTCGTATTTACTACAAAATTTGGAACGGTGAGTCATTTACAAAGAAATAATTACGTCAGTTCTAGTTTCTCATCGTATTTATTTTCGTTATTTTCCTTTTACGTTATAAGTTTTTGTTATGACAAAATTACTATATTACAGTAATTTTACTAACCGTAACTAACCAAGCCTTTTATATTATCGATAGATAAGTTTAGTATTTATTTTTATTTAAATTTAGTAATGCCACATCACGTACATAATACATAAAAGGAATTCTAAATTACTGTTACGAATTTCTGTCTTGACTCTTACTATAAGTAGAAACTTTTTTATAAAACTTACTTAGTTTTATAAGAACTTGAATAAACCATGGTAAAGTAATACCTACTTGTTAAAGGAAGGTCTATGAATAATTTAGCAGGAGATTTCCTTAATATTGCATCACAAAGGATGAATCAATCACAGGTTTACCACTGAGAAACTGAATATACCTTCAGGCATTTGTCAATAAATTTAAATTGGTAATAATATTCTAATGAAAATCCTTCAATTGTTGCTCTGTCATTTAGACATAATATGATAAATATTGTTTACCTTTCGAATACCGTAATTAGAGACACAATAGAAAGAAAATGAGAGAGCGAACGCCAGTGTTCGCTTGGGGTATAATGAATTAAGTACTTAAACACATTTGGTGCTAGGGTTCTGGTAGCCAGATCATATAATAATTGAAAAATCAAAGCGTGCTAAGCATTGACGGAACAGTTGGCGCAGTAGTTGAGCGATTGACTGCTGTGCTGCATGTTGCGGGTTCATATTCTCTCACGGAACAAATATATATATGGTCTACAAATAATTGTGTGTGAATTTAGATGTTTCTGAATGCTCCACCACACTGAAGATATTCTTTGTGTGGGGTAACATTCTTTTTTTTTTAAAAGAAAGAAAAATTAAAAGTATTTAGAGTTGGCCTTGCTAGTTGGTTCCCGGTCCTGGGAATAAATACAAGTCCTCATTAACTACATATAATATTTGGGAGGTGGGTTGTTAGGACATAAAAAGATTATTGTTTGTAGAGCTAAAAGTATTAAACCTTTCAAATACTGTAATTAGAGATACAATAAAAAGACAATGAGAGAGTGAACGCCGGTGTTTGTTTGAGGTTTAATGAATAAATTGGGTAATATTTGCATGATCTCATATATGTATAGTATATGTTTGTTTTCATTGAAATTTCTTACTAATACCATGCAATATTTTTTCAGGTAGGACCAAAGATACCTGTAAAGCAGTATTTAATGCTAGTCACTCTCTTCTTCATAACTACTGTGGCTAATAACTATGTCTATGCCTTGCATGTGCCTTCCACGCTGCATATGATCATACGGTAATTATAATATATTCATTGGTTTGTTTGCATAGTTGTCATAAGTGAAATCATATGTTCAATTTGAGAATTGGTTAGGTTAAGGGATGTTAATGGGATTCTTAATTATGAATTTGTTAGTAGCTACTAGGTCTCGATTTGTACACTTTTGAATGCAATAGGCTGAGCCCTAATTTCATGTAGACGCGGGCTTGTGGACGGCGAGCAATGGGTAGCTTGCCGTCCGACCGTCCGGACCGAGCCTAAGTCGTCGACGGCGCGTACTGTCCCACGCGCGCCTCAAGGAGATGTCAGCAAACCGAAGGGGTCCAGCAGGGTCGAAGCCTACTGGGGTCAAGGGTCTGATTCTGAAAGGAAGACTCGGCCCTGGTACTAAAAGGCTACGAAGGAACAGGAGTGAGTTTTTAGTCAGTTAAAGTCTGACACTATCTCACGGTCCGCCCAAGAGCGGGGGATGTCATAAGATTTTCCCACAAAAAAAAGCCCTAATTTCATCAGACAAGAACAGTAGTAGTAGAACAATTTTATGAAGTGAGTATAGGTTCCCTCTGCGTAATCTTTCTAAGAATGCAGGTGTGACATTATCATCAGATAATCATTACTTTTCCAAGAAAGTTATTATTCAATATAATAATTCAGTTATATTAGTTTCTGTCAGGGGCTTTTCCCGAATGAAAGTAGAAATTTACACCAAGAGATAAAAGTCTCCTGTTCTATTTTAGGATATTCTACCTGTGAGTCAAATTTCATCTAAATGCCTTCAGCATTTTCAAAGTGTAGGAGTAACAAACATATAAGTAGCACAAATTTTCTACTTTATAATATTTATAATTGCTGCCTTTGTGAAAGTAGAAAAATAGTCCCAAGTGTACATATTCCCGTGATAAAAAGCATCCTATGTGCTATTTCATGACAGTCTACCTGTGTGGAAATTTTAATTCTATTCGGTTCACCCCATTTGAGTGTGACGAAGTAACAAACATACATAATTATGTTTGGCTGTATGTATTTTTTTTTTTATGTTCATCGATTTCTCGGTCAATTGTGGACCGATTTTGGATTTTGACGGCGGGACTCAGTCTGTCAGACTTTTACTGACTAAAACCTACTCCTATGTTCCTTCGTTGCCTTGCATTCCAGGGCCCCGGGTTTTCTTTTCAGAAGCGAACCTATGGCTCTATGCTTCGACCCTGCTGGGCCCCTACGATTTTGCTGACATCTCCTTGAGGCGCGCGTAGAATACCTACTACGCGCCGTAGACAACTTGGGCTCGGTCCGGACGTTCGGACGGCGAGCCACCTATTGCTCCTTGTCCGCAAGCCCGCGCCTATGGTAGCTGGAAATTGGGATCGGGATCCCGGCGGCTGAGGCGTGAGGGCCGCCTCCTTTGCTAGCATTACTGCTTCGCAGAAAGAGGCGGCCGCCTGCCATTCCTCCTCGCTCCGGACTATGGCCTGTACCAAGGCCCGTTGATATTGCTGGGATGAATTGCAGTAATACACAAGTTACTTACCATTTGTTGTATTTTCTACTTTCAGGTCAGCATCCTCCCCAGCCAGCATGCTAGTGTACTGTTGTGTCAAGAAACAAATGCCTAAACTGAACAATGCCATTGGCTCAATACTTATCAGTGCAGGCGTAGCACTGGCCATGTATGGAGGAGCCCCTACAGATGAAGAAAATAAGGGAACATTCCTATATTGGTGCATCGGTGTAACTATATTGTTGGCTACATTGATCACTGGTGCCTTTACAGGTCTTCAACAAGAGCGTTTATATTCATTGTATGGAAAACATCCAAATGAGGTAAGTATTAGTTATAATAACACAAAAATTATCCTTCATAAAGTTGTCAAAAAATAAGGCCAAAAAAACTTTTTACAAAAAAAAAATACAACCGACTTCTATGTAAAAAAACACTGAAAAGTGCAAAATAACTTTAATTTCGGAAGTCGGTGTTTCTATAATAGTTTTGTCTCTTCGTTATTTAACATCGACTAGTTGTATTTTGTTTTTGTAAAAAGTTTTTTATTTTTCACTTTTTAGTTATGGTACCACCACTAAAAAGTACCCCTCAGCCATACTTAAATACCTTATAGCCAGAGTGCATCTTATGACAATTCTAATAATAACAAACACGGTTAGATTAAATTAATTTATTACAGAGTTCCGGTGCCTAATTTCAGGCTTCATCATCAGATCAGTTCGATATATTACCCCTCTTCTTTCAGTCAGTCATCGACTACACGTATAAACAAAGCAATTTTACTTGTTACGACAGTTCTGCTGTGATCCCATGAGGAGTTCTGTTCCATATCTACGAAGTTCATGATCAGATCATAACAATGTTTCTATGGGACCAACTTGGAAGCATAACCTTTCAATCAAAAAAAAATTTTTCAAAATCGGTCCACAATTGACCGAGAAATCGGTGAACATACATAAAAAAAAAAAAAAAAAAAAACATACATTCAACCGAACATATAACCTCCTCCTTTTTGAAGTCGGTTAAAAAAGGTTTGGCGCGGTAAATATCGTCTAAAATAAAATATGATATGGTTTTATCTTAGTATTAATTTTGTCTGTGCAGAAACAGAAAAACAAAAAAAAAAGCCATTAAAAAGTTACGAGCCAACAAAGTTTCTGTTTTTTGATGATTTTAACGCAAATTTAGATGTAAAAAGTAACAAAAATCGTATAAAATCTCCAAAACGAAGTCGGTACCGACAAAGCTTTATTACCGAAGAGTTCTATACAATTTATGTGTATGTGATTTATGCAGTGGTCTTTTCATAAAACTTATTTTCCAAAGCACTACTCTCAGATTTTACGCACTGTCTAATGTCGTTTCAGTTCGGAACGTTGTTTGTGCATATAACTAGCGTCTAACTGCTCATACTTGATATTATCGCTGTCGGACACAATGTCAGATGAGACATCGCACTTTTTGGCCTCACCCATCAGCGATTTCGAGCCCGCGACTAGTTCAGCCTTAACGCGATCCATATGACGACCAGGTACGACGCTATATAGGGTGTATAGCTCCATCCATCTTTCTTACTCATACCTACGCCTGAATTTGAAAACGCCATTGTAAGGCACCTGTTCAGGCTTAGATTACTTGAAGCACCTAAGTTAAGTGCAGCAAAGATAGCATTCATTAAGATTATGGCCTTCAAAGTGTCGGTGTAAGGCCATTTGGGGAACTCATCATCTGTACAGAGGGCACCGCACGCACATTGGCAGATAGTGCTCATATATCACATATGATTAAAAAATATAAGGAACTAATGAGACAATGTT
Organism: Mythimna impura; assembly: GCA_905147345.3. Classification (NCBI taxonomy): domain Eukaryota; kingdom Metazoa; phylum Arthropoda; class Insecta; order Lepidoptera; family Noctuidae; genus Mythimna; species Mythimna impura. Next base: position 4,462,775 of record LR990342.1, on the reverse strand, counting down.
TGGCTAGATAACATGTTGTACATTTATTTTTATCTTTTAATGTATGGAAGTTTATCAATAGCACAAACTGGGCAGTTGAAATTATCTCTATAATACAAACATTGCATAAATATTTTGTACTAATTATATAAACAGTAGTTTTGTGTTGCAAATACACAGTTAGATGAGTTTTATTATTAAACTAGTACTTTGACAGCAGCTTCCCCCGCGTGAATGTAGATTTAGCTCCACACAAACTTTGGACCCCCGTTACATCCCCTTAGGGGGTGAATTTTGGAAAATCCTCTCGTAGTGCTCGCCTACGTCATAAAATGAAGCCTTGTGCATAATTTCACGCTCTTAGTCCCAGTCCCAATAATTTCAGCTGTGCGTTGATATACCAGTCTGTCAGTTTCTCCTTTTTTATATAATAATAGATAGACGATTTGCGATCGTAACACGTAATTAATTAACCATTGAAATTAAAATCATTAATACAACACTCTCAGTTCAGCTAACTCAATTAAATGACTCCATTCTTTAGGGTTAGACAAAGACAGAAAATTTCAATTTTGCGGGCTTCGTTGGCGCTTTCACCTAACCTCCAACTGATATGATGTGGGTTTGTGGATTGTTCGTAAGAGTTACTGCAACCTTAAGCCGCAAATGGCAACTGAAGAAACGTGAGTGGGTTTAATTCAGTAAAATACTGACACTCCCTCATGCTGTGCTCCCCAAGGGTAGAAGTTATTTGATGATTTCCTACCCCAAAAAAGCTGTTGTAATGTACCTTACATATAGGGAGACTAGTAATTAGTGACTGATACATAAACACGTGATTGTAGGTACTCATGATCATAAACTAGGTAAGGTACAAAAAGAACATGAGACAACGGCGTTAAGCGGCTAACAGCTGAATGGTCGCAGGCGCGCGCACGCAAATTTCAAACAGCTGTTTTGTTATTGTCATAAAACTAATGAGTATAAAAGTTTTTTGGGAAAGTTGTTTGTAATCATGAGGGCAATCACGTGTTTAAATATCAGTCACTAATTACCAGTCACCTATATATCAAAATTATATTCATCCATAGATGGTTAATGTCACTTAACCCAATAATCCACGTAATGAAAGAGGTTAATCATGCCACTTAACCCGATCAATGAAAAAACGCATGGAAACGAGCCGTTTTAGATTCGACTTGGGCTTTACTATCCCACCCACATTTTCATATAATATCAACAGTATTTTCAAGATTTTTCTGTATGTCTCACTAAGAGAATCTTTCCTTACAAGTTATAAAACAAAGTCCATCCAACGGGTTTGTCTGTTTACGATAAACTATTAGGTTACCCTTTCGACTGTCAAGTTAACAGATTTTCATGCGGTTTGCGCGAGAAAAACGTGATTCATGAGTAAGGTTCAGGTGTACATGCATAGTAAAGAAAAGCCGACAATTTCAAAGATATCTAACACCCGCGCGAAGCTGGGGCGGAAAGTATTAATGGAAAAATGTAAGTCAAGCCACACATTTCTTTCTTGGCCACGTGATCAAACTTCTCATTTTATAAATAACCAACGAAAAATGTTATAGAAGCTTGTTTATTTAGTATTTTGGAGTGTGCGCGGGAATACACACACACATATATATATATGACTTGATTCCGTCATCGCTTTTCTACCATAGGACGACCCGACTTACGGCGAGTATTCACCCTTACATTGTTGACACCTCTACCGGTTCGGACTATGCGTTTCGCCTCGTCGTTTATGCCGCGTACATCGAAGTACTGGAACAATTTGCTTGCTGCGGTGTTCTCGTCCAATTATATTATAATTTAGACTGGTCTTCAAGGCTAGAGTGAATAGGGTTATAATAAACTAGTGCGCTTCACCATCAATGATTGCATCACTGCTTACTATCGAGTGGGATTGCAGTCAAGCACTAGTATATCGTATATCAATTTAAAAAAAAATAACACCCATAATATCAACTTTGGGTTCAATTCAAACTTGATTAGATCACCGTGTATTATAGATTTTTTTCTGGTGTACAATAATAATTTCTTCCTTAATTTCATTTACAGATGCTGTTCTACACACATGCTATTCCATTACCTGTATTCTTTGGAATATCTTCCCAGTTAATGGATACTTCATCAGATCTGCCACTGGATGCGTGGTTACTCATAGCTTTGAATATTATTTCCCAGTTCTATTGTACACATTCTGTACATGAATTAGCGACCAAAGAAACTTCAGTAACAGTAACTTTTATACTAACTTTGAGGAAATTTGTTTCTCTGTTGATTTCGACCATAGTTTTTAAGAATAACTTAAATATTTATCATGTAATAGGAACGCTGTTAGTTGCAGTAGGTACTTGTGTATATTTCGACTTTTTCTTTGTTAGACGGCAAAGGCCTGTCAGCATAAAAACTAAATCTAATTAGGATTTTTTTATATTAAGACGTTCCTGGTACATTTAATTTTAAAGAAGACCAAATTGTGATTCATGTTCGTGAAATTTCGACTTATTTAGGATCTTTATTAAGTTTTAAGAATTTATTTTGTTATTCTTAGATCTATTTACCTAAACACCTATTTGCATTTAATTAAAATTATATTATTTTATATTTACCTAATATAAATAGTATTTTGTTTTTAGTACACAGTAAAGATCTATATATTTTTTGAAATTGTGGTTTATATACTAAAACTGTATTTATATAATAAAAAATATATATAGCTTTCAAATCCCACATTTATTAATTAAGTAATCTTAAAAATATTTTGTATGTAAACATATCAGTATTCTTACAAGAAAATTATACAACTTTGTAAGGTATCTACAGCAATCAAAAATATACAACCTTACAGCGAATAAAATAACTACATTACACTCGACATGATGAAGCTGCTTGTACCATAATTTATGAGAAAAAATATACTTGTTACCTACAAAGATTCATACACACGATCATTCTATTCACTTCACGTCACTTATATTACAGAATATTTGTCCAATTATATAACTCCTTCGCTTGCACTGTGTCTTCATATTCTGAAATTATGATAAATACGCGGTTAGCAATCAAGTGCGATATAAAAAAGGGTTTAACTGTTTGCACTTAATCAACACTTAATAGAACCTTCAAGAACGCTTGTTGCTGAATTATACTAACGCATCGTCTTATTAGCTTTTAAAAATGATGCGATACCAAAACAATTTTGAATTAAAAAAAAATGCTGGGTAAAAAGCAAATATGGCTGTATACAGAATACATTTGGGACAAACAAAAAAAAAGTTTTATTGGGTTTACATACCTTACCTGCTCTTGCTGTCGGAGCGGCTGCGTCGGTCACGAGACCGTGAGCGCCGTACAGATGGTGAGCGGCGGCGGACCGACGGCGAGCGACGAGGAGAGCCCGACCTGCCGCGCGAGTACGAACGCCTGCGAGGGCTGCGACTGCGGGATCTAGCAACAGAACCATGTCATGAAAACGTCCAATCTCCCCACAATAATAACACTGCACAACTTCTACACCTCAAGGGTAATTTCAATTAAACAGCGCTTGAATTTAATCTATCCCTCTTTGTAAACAAATCAATTTAGTTATTCACCGCTTTGTTGAATTGATATATTTTCTGTGTAATCTTGTATGACTTAGTATTTAGACATAATAGGGGGCCCATTGAATAGTTAATCTACATTACAGAAATCCCTAGTTACCTACACCTTTAAGCGCCAACACGACGTCTCTAATACTAAGTATAGGCAAGGTAAGGTTCTAAGTATAGGATTTAAAAAGTACCGAGACATGGTGAGCCTGCGAAGGTTGCCGTTGTGGGGCTGCTGTGAGGCCGAAGGGATATTACTGAGGCGGAGGCGATTTTCAATGTTATCTTCCGTCGAGCGGTGGCATTAATTGGAAGTTTCAAGAAAAATTGCGGTACCACGGGGAGGTCGATCGCTGTTAGGTTGTATTCTAGCTCGGTGCCACGGTGACGACGGTGTGTGCAGTCGGTGAAGCATTAGGAGTTGCAATAACATTCAGGATGTTTGTAGGATCCTATACTGTGTGGCGTCTATTATGCATTTTATTCAAGTCCAGGTTCGGATTACGGTTGGGGACTAGGTGATGGCGGTCAGGAGGTAAGTTATAGGAACGCAGATGTTGGAGACTTCGGCTGCGCGCAGAAGTTTGAAGAGCCGATCGCAGAAGTTGAGCGGGATGTTGTTGCGAGCGGCGTTCGCGGATGTCAGATTGGTTAACGAGCCGTAGTGGTGGTGAAGACATGTGGTGAGGTCGTTGGTGTATTGGTGGTTTGTTGATAAAATGGACCTGTAAACGTTCCAACACCCACCACTTTTAATATCGCCAGATCAACTTACTTAACTACTTGTTTTGAGCAGATATGATTAATATAAAACATCTTAAAATTATAGTTATAAGAATTGTGTCATAAGCAATAGTAGATTATGTGACTAGGGGATAAAGCAGTGTCTTTAAGTCGCGGGTGGCATGTTGAATTCCGAACGAAACGAACGTTGCTCATTTTAATCCCGAACGTCAGTGAGGGATTTATATAATTAACTCCCGAGCATAGCGAGGGAGTTAATAAAGAAACCTGAGTGAAGTGAGGAATTCAAGCCGCCCAAGACAAAGACAGCTTTATCCCCGTGTTGGATACTCTACTTTTTACACCATCTGTGAGATAATTAAAAGATAATTTAGTCAAACAAATCATACATTAGAGAAATTTAAGTATTATTTACAAGTTAATCTTAACTATCACTCAACATGTTTTGAGATTTGAAACAAACAAAATTCACTACTCTATGATTCTATAGTTTCAATTTTCTCTAGCGCTCCCGCTTTTATTACTTTTTTTTAGAAACTCGTCAGTAACCACGTTTTATTGTATTTATATTCACGTTTTTGACGTTCCAAATTCAAATCTCATTATTCCCTAGGGATCGCCCATACTGCATTATCTCCCTAGGGACGGAATGACTTGCTTTAAGTGATGGTTGTATGACATATAAAAATGCATTATCAAGCAGGTGGTGTAAAAAATGTATTTAAGTCAATTTGCTAATTGTAGCTCAAGACTCTAGAGGTAAATAATGATAATGTGCATTGTTATTTGTGATAATTACTAATAAGTATTCACAATGAACTCATTTTCTCCTCTACAAAGGTAAGAGGCACTTATTGTTAACGATTTTATCATAATTAGGTATATATAATGCTTTTAAAATGTTGTCTATTGGCACAATCATTATTATTCCCCTTATTTTCAAATAAAATATTGGTAAACAACACCAAAAAGAGAATGAATAAGTTGTATTGTACATACCTGGAGTATCGGCGGTCCCTTCTAGTGCGGCCATTAGACATTTCCACACGAATGCGAGTGCCACAGCATCGACTATAAAAAAAAACATATGCAAAACTTTGTATATCTTGAAGGAAAGTAGATAATCCTAAATATACAAATTAGAAAATACAACTGGAGCGAAAATGCAGGAATTGGCCGAATTGCTTCGATCGGCGCCCAATGAAGGCTGTCTATATATAGTATGGTATAGAATAAGGTCTTAAAAATATCAAATTGCACTGTTTTATGTGGGTTTTTGATGCGTTTTTTTTACTCTATTATTACGATTTTTGAGAATATTTTAGTATAACCGTATGATTATGACAGACTGTTCTTCTGACCACCAGAGAGAGACTTAATATGCTTTTTCTGACGGCAACGTAATCTCGTCGTAGATAATCTTAAAACTAGCCCTGAGACGTCGATAGGTATACTATACATAATGTATTGCCTATTTTTTTCTTACGTGACTGTATAACACCACGACACTATCAATGTTATCATTAATCGTACTTTCCCGGCATTAGGAATCAGGGATTGCGCTGGTTTCCGTCCAGTTCCACTATTCGTCCATTTGACTAAGCTGCTACAAAAATATGCGTAAAACTTGAATACAAACCTACCTTCCCGCGCAAGTTTGGGTTTTTTGCGATGCGTAATGTCTAAGCAACAATTCTACTAAGATGAAAATGTGATTAGACAATTAGCAAATTTAAAAAAATTAAAGTCTGTTGCCACTTCGCATCCGTGCTTTGAAGAAGACATCGAGCTAGAAAAAAAAATGGCGACGGGAAAAGTTCATGGCAAGTTTAATTAAGTACTGATAAAGCTAGTTTACGGAATATTTTTGGCACGTATGTCTACATACAAACATAATAAATACAATTTAAAGTGTTTTTTATGGTTTTTTTCTAGACATCTTAGATAAATATAGTGGACTAATACTAGCATACCAAGTTTGCAAACTATTTGGTTTTCGTCCACATGGACGGAAACACAGTCAGCTAGGTAAATATTTGTAATGGTCATTTTACTTCAACAGACCTATAAAATACTGAATATTTTCTCTCAATATGATCTTTATTGCTATTAGATTAGATATTTTAGTTTCCGTCCACTCCTTTGTTAGTATTGCGCAAATAAAACAATACTTAAAAGACGTGGACAAAAACTAAAAATAGCTTAAAAAGTTTTTTTAGTTTTCGTCCATAAACGAATACTGGGGTGGATGAAAATTAAGAAATAGTTATTCTTTTGAAATCTTAAAGGAAATAATTAAAGATATATAGATAGGATGGATGGATCCGATGGATGCGAGACGCACAGGACCGTTCGCTGTGGCGACGCTTGGGGGAGGCCTATGTCCAGCAGTGGACGTCTTTCGGCTGAAATGATGATGATGATGATGATATAGATAGGGTGATTGCGCTGGTTTTCGTCCAATTATCGGAGTTGCCAGCTTTGTGATGTGAAATAAATATCTTGAAGTACCTTTACATAAATATATCGTATTTGTTTCTATTGCTTATATAGTCGTCTTTGGTTACTGCCCCACTTCCGTGAGTCGTAGCAACCTGGCTATCGCATACAGAAAGATTTTTCCAATTCGGCTTGTAGTTCCAGAGATTAGCACGTTTAAACAAACAAAAGACTTTCTCGCTTTATTATATTACTGTATGGAATAAACAAATTAACGAAAAAAAACTTTGTCAGAAATATATGTCACAATGACAGTGTGCTGTTATTTTTAATTATTTCCCTTAAGATTTCAAAAGAATAACTATTTCTTAATTTTCATCCACCCCTGTATTCGTTTATGGACGAAAACTAAAACAACTTTTTAAGCTATTTTTAGTTTTCGTCCACGTCATTTTAATATTTTTTATTTGCAAAACGCTAACAAAGGAGTGGACGAAAACTAAAATATCTAATCTAATAGCAATAAAGATCATATTGAGAGAAAATATTCAGTAAAGGTCTGTTGAAGTAAAATGACCATTATAAATATTCACCTAGCTGACTGTGTTTCCGTCCAAGTGGACGAAAACCAAATAGTATGCAAACTTGGTATGCTAGTATTAGTCCACTACATTTATCTAAGATGTCTAAAAAAAACTATAAAAAAACACTTTAAATTGTATTTATTATGCTTATAAGTAGACATATGTGCCAAAAATATTCCGTAAACTAGCTTTATCAGTAACTAAACTTGCCATGAACTTTCGCGTCGTCATTTTTTTCGATGGCTTCTTCAAAGCACGGATGCGAAGTGGCTACTGACGTTAATTTTTTTAAATTTGCTAATTGACTAATCACATTTTCATCTTAGTAGAATTGTTACTTAGACATTACGGATCGCAAAAAACCCAAACTTTGCGCGGGAAGGTAGGTTTGTATTCAAGTTTTACGCGTGTGTTTGTAGCAGCTTAGTCAAATGGACGAATAGTGGAACTGGACGGAAACCAGCGCAATCACCCTATCTTTGAAGCCTGTATTGTTTCACTTTGCAATGCATGTTTGCAGCCTCTATAAGACCTACTTAATATTTTTCATCATCATTATTTCAGCCGAAAGACGTCCACTGACGAACATAGGCCTCCCCAAGTGTCGCCATAACGACCGACCACAATAATATTATTTAATAAAATTAAAATGTTCCCCATTCCAAGACAAGTGCTATCCCATATATAGGAGATCACATCTCAGTCTCAGTATGGAGGTATCATGATTTAGCACACTTATGACTCAAGCGTTACACATTGAATGTGAAACGGATCTAAGGAGCGTGCAGAAAAGCAATGAAAACGAAAAGTAAGAATTGAACTTGCGACCTATCGATCGGCAGCCGACGCTATAACCGTTTGGCTATTATCGGTTTCAGAAATGATGCGAATTTGGTATTCAGATTCAGATCAGTGAATAAGTAAAACAGTGGCTGTTATATAGGCAAACAGAGATTTAAAAAAAACATTGAAGCCAAAAATAAGAAAAGCGTCAATAACTAATGATGCGTCTCAGGGACGTTTGACAAATTTATGAATAACATCACGCGGTATTTACCTACTATTAGAAGTATTTCGAGATAAGCAGCATAGTAATCTACGTACGCTCGCCTACATTTGGCAGGGGTAGCAATACCACTACAAATGGGTCAAGTGAAACTAAAATGGCGGATGAAATGAATAGGTATCAACCTAAAACACCGGGTTCAAAAAAGATAGGCTTAGATGGCTAAAAAAACAAATTAGAATGATTACTTACGTGCCGTCTAGCCCTCGCACGGAATCTTCAGCGTCACGTGGATCTTCAAATTCCACAAACGCAAATCCTGGCGGGTTTCTAGCCACCCAAACATTTCTTATATTTCCATACTTTGAGAATATTTTTTCTATTTCATATTTGGATGCATTTGTTCCGAGGTTTCCCACATAAACTTTGCAAGAAAGATCCCACTCTCGGTAGCGAGACATCTGGAAAGCGTAAAAGCAACGTGTAACATTTTAAGCGACGCCATATTGACCGATCTTTACTAAAATATACAGAATTACGACGATATAGTTACACAAGTAAAACTTACATTTATTTTAACACTGCGATATTAGTAGAATAAAAGTAAGTACTTGAAATACTTAATTAACTTGAATATTTAAAACACAAAAATTCACCTTTCCACTACTAACGTCGCGAACGGAATGAAATGGAATGAAAAAATTGAAGTAAAACGAATGCAAATGAAACTATTGATTGAATGAATTTGGCATGAAAGAACGAATGATTGAGTAACCAAAGATAACGAACGAAAAACAAATAGACAATTCGTTCGTAGTACTGTATGTCTCTGTCACAGAGTACCTTTTTACCCTTTTTATGTAGGTATAGTAGTCTCTGTGTAGTCTGTGAAAGACGGCAACACGCTGAAATTCCCGACTTCCGTTCGATTGTCTATGGTATATACCCCGTTCCCCGCGCCGCGTTCCCCGCTTCACTTTTTGTTATTTATTTGTCAAACAGCTGATTGTTTCATTGAATCGCGATGAATTTCTAGAGTAGAGTTGAATAAAAATCGATAAACTTAACGAAGATGGACGTGGTTGGACTACTGAACAATATAAACGACAATTCGAACATGTTTGCTGTGAAAACATGGACGTCCGAGTGGTCAAACAATTTTCAAGACAACCAAGTAAGTATTGATTTTTTGGTCTTAGTCTATCGAATTTTGTGATTACTGGGAAAAGTATGTGATAAAATAAAATATTAAACGTACGTTGTGAAAAAATTATCAAAGCGGAAGTGTTTTGTTAGGTTACAAGGGTAAAGACTTGTAATAATAGAAATCGGTATCCTTGAAACCAATGTTATCGTGTTAGACGTAAGAATAGAATTGGAAATGGTCCGGTTATCAATTAATAAAAGATTACTATCATTTTAACATCCTCTAATTTGTTTAGTTAGGTTCTTGCACGATTAGCAAGCTGTTGATCATATTTTAAAAGTTTTTTTTTTCTCATTGTTTTTTTATTATTGGTACTACTTAGGTGTTTATCCTGTTCCTCACTAGATGGTAAGCATTGCTGAGGTCGACGTTGGAGTGTACTTGCCATTTATTCTTCTTTGTTATTGTCTAGATTTTGTGCCTGTCTTGGGCTATATACTAAGATTCTGCCTTCTTATCCCCCTCAACTAGGAAATTAACTAAAAGTCGAATACCAATATCTCGAAGATACGTTAAATAATTGATAACAAGCGTAATTGATAAAACATAGGGTATCTGTAGTTACAATGTTAAATGGCACTGACCTTTTGAAACAAACATTTCAATTGATAGATAAAATTCAGCAAAGATGTTACTATTTCAATACTAGTAGATATGATTAGTTTTATACTAGTAGATTTTTTCACGTACAATGGTCCACACAGGACTAAGTGCGGAAACCACACATAAATAGATACTAGTAGATTTAACTACCACATTCTAGCAGAGAATGCTTGCCTATTTTCTTTTTCTGTTTCCTTGCATTATTGTTAATATTGCTAGCTACAAAGTAAAGTTTGTATGGAGGTGAAAATAGATCTTAACTTTGGGCAACCGTTTCATTTTACTTAAGGGTTGAATTTTGGAAAATCCTTTATTATTTTTGTAAACATCATAAAAAGAACTTTGTGTGTAAATTTTCAGCATTGTACCTAGACAAAGGTTTGATCTGGGCATTGATGATTCAGTTAGTAAGTCAGGACTTTGTCTTTTATGTATTCAGATTCTATTAGCTTGTGCCAGCAGCTTTACTCCCATGAAAGTAGAATATGTGTAGCCTATGTCACACGGTGATAAGGTAGCATACTGGAGGTGAAAGAATTTTTAAAATCGATTGAGTAGCTTTTGAGTTTACTTATTATTTTTTACTTACCCCTCTTTTACTTATACTTTTCTCTTTATTATATTAAGTACAGACTGATATTTGATTGGTATTTTTTTTTCAAGTGATCACTATGTTGTATTAAACAACCATTTACGGTGAGCAAAGATTTTTTCAAATTGCTTTCATCCAAAAAATCAAAACAAATTTAAACTTTAACTTCACTCATTATAATATAGTGAAGCAGGTACACATATAGGGACGTCAGACGGACTCATCAACTAAGACCTTTTGATAGAGAATTAAAAAAAAAATTTAAGTAATTTTACAATATCTGTCGTCATTATACCGATCTGGGCGCGTCGGTCTCCATACATTTTACATGGAAACTAGACTTGTAGAGCTACACTTGATCCACGCCACGCGACGTCGTTCTATGTACAAATTAGGTGTGTTACACGTGTACGTCGTTCTAATGTAGTTCTAGCTTTAAAATGGCCCTGGAACGTAAAGGGCAACTGAAGGATCAGGGGTGGAATTTAGTCAGTAAAACACTTTTTTTTTTTTTTTTAATTGATATAAACTAGTGCTTGACTGCGATTCCACCTGATGGTAAGTGGTAATGCAATCGTTGATGGTGAGGCGCACTAATTTATTGAGAGCCTATTCACTCTAGCCTTGAAGAGACCCAAATTATAATCGGACGGGAAAATCGCAGCAGGCAAATTATTCCAGTCCCTCGATGTACGCGGTATAAACGACGAGGCATAACGCTTGGTCCGGACCGTAGAGGTTTCCTCTCGTTTCACTAAATAAAACAGCCAATGAACTTCGCTAGAAGAAATCCCGCCAAAAACCCAAAGATAAGGTCAATGACTTATTGATAGTCTGAAACAAAACAACTTCGGTTTATCTAATTAATCTATGTAGGTAATCTTCTAATTGACTAGCTTTTTCCCACAGCTTCGCCCGCGTACATAGAATATAGATTATGTCACTCAGGAATAAAGCAGCTTTCTATTGTTGAAAAAAATTTTGCAATCGGACCAGTACTTTCAGAGAACACCTACAAACAAAAAAAAAAAAAAACAAACTACCTCTTTATAATATTAGTGTAAATGAATGACACACGGTTGGCGCAGTGGTTGAGTGATTAGCTGCTGCGCTGCGTGTCGGTCGCGGGTTCAATTCCCGCGCGGAACAAATATTTTTATAGACTACAGATAAGGTTTTCGGGTCTAGCTTTTTTTTTTTTTTTTTTTTTTTTTTTTATTGATAGGCTCGCGTTTGACCACCATCTCACCTGATGGTAAGCGATGATGTGGCCGACGATGGAGCACGCTTGCCTAGAAGTAACCTATTCACTCTTGACTTAAAGACCCCTAGGTTGTAGCTATCAGGGAACACAGACTCGGGCAGGGAATTCCACTCCTTAGCTGTACGCATTATGAATGTGTTCCCAAAACGCTTTGTACGTATGGGTGGGATGTCCACCATGTACCGATGGCGCAACGCCGTACGTCTAGTGGTCCGATGATGGAACGGACTTGGTGGAATTAAATTGTGCAATTCCAACGCACACTCCCCGAAGTGTAATCGATAGAAAACCGCTGTCTTGTGTATTTGAGTTTACATGCTTGTGAACCTACGATACAGAAATAATTTCGAGTGTGGGACATGTCTAGTGTCAGGTAGAGACAATGCCATCAGAAATCAGAAACGTTTATTTCAAATAGACCAATTACAGGTACTTTTGAATTGTCAAAAACTCGGTCAGTCAAAAAAAGTGAAGCTAAATTTGTACATTCCAAAGCGTAGATCTCTATGGAGAAGAATGTGCAAGAAACTCCATGGACACTCTTTTAAATCATATTATGAGTTACATAAATCTTGGTTACATATTTCTTGTCGCTTCTAATATGTGAATTGTGCTTGTATATTAGATAAGTAATAATAATTAAAATAAAAAATAAAAAAACTAATTAAAAAAAAATAGAAATTGAAATAAGTCATTGGCAGAGAGCTAAGAGATGACTAGTCTCAACTGACGGCACCCGTTCACGAGCATGACGCGTGCATCAGCCCCACTCAGCTCAACCATTTTGAAGGGAACTGAATGGCCCAATAACACGTGGCACCATCAGCGAGACATTTGAGTGAGCATGACAAAATATTCATATGTTCATAATGTACAAGAAATTGTGTATCAAAATACTAATTGATACTTCTTCTTTTCGATTCGATGGTTACCATCAAACTGTTTGGGCCCAGTAGGTGGCTACATTAATAGCAGCATCGGTGGCACTCATCAAATCCTCCAAAGTGCAGGTGTATGGGCACTTGTGGCATTCTAATGTGTGGCTCATGTTTTGAACAGGAGCACCGCACTCACATTGAGCATCCGACGGGTCTATAAAACGTGTTTGTAGCGGCCTATCTGGGTGCGGTACCGATTAAGTGCTTTCCATATAAGCCACTGCAAATCTTCCCAAAGCTTTATTCTTTATTTAGGTGGCGGGTCATCGATGGCCTGTGTGCTACGCAGGAAGCTCTTCCGGCTCTTAAATTGATACCAAGGTTACTGTTAGTAGGAACTAAATTCAATTTTAAGCCATTTCATAGTGATAATTGAGTACCTACTTAGCATCAAAGAGCTTAGCACTTATTTGAGTAGATTGAAGAAGCCACTGTGATTCTGTATTAGATGTTTTCAAATGTTGAGATTTATCATTGGTTTCTTTTTTTTTTAATTGATATAAACTAGTGCTTGACTGCGAACCCACCTGATGGTAAGTAGTAATGCAATCGTAGATGGTGAGGCGCACTAGTTTATTGAGAACCTATTCACTCTAGCCTTGAAGAGACCCAAATTATAATCGGACGGGAAAACCGCAGCAGGCAAATTATTCCAGTCCCTCGATGTACGCGGTATAAACGACGAGGCGAAACGCTTGGTCCGGACCGTAGAGGTTTCAACAACGTAAGGGTGGATACTCGCCGTTCGTCGGCTTGTCCGATGGTAGAAATGAGATGGTGGAATCAAGTCATGCAATTCCTGCGCACACTCTCCAAAATGCATCCTGTAAAACACCTAAAGGCTGGCTACCCTACGCCTGTGCTCAAGACTTTGTAGATTGGAATTAACCAGATCTGGATCACCAATTAGCCTCTTCTATAGATAAAAACCCTTATCAGTCGTTGTGTCCTTTGTTAAAAACATTTCTTTCTGATATAATTGCTGAAAATATTTTTCTAGATGCAACAAAGCTACAATGTAAACTTTGATATATTTTCCACATTTTTATAAAATTTATTAAATTGATTTATTTTCGTTATGCTATAGAGAAAGACAGGAAACTATCTGTATAATTTATTATAGCTTTGTTTCGTCCTATAACAATGCAATTCGCGAGTTCGCGACACGCTTCTGTGGCTTTGACCGTCCCGTAGGACATTGCACTCTTGGCCAATAAAGAGTTAGTCATAACATTTATGCAAACCATTTGTTGCTACGGCAGACTACAAGGCTTTTACGACATGAAATTACACGAATCTATGGTCCTTTTATTGAGTAATCACACACAAACATTTAAAAGCGAAAAAAAAAAAAAATAGGTATAACCACAAAGGTGCTGCTTATTTCAAACGAAATTTCTTCCAGCAGACTTGCGACTAAACAATTTTGAATTATATGTAGACAATTACATCTTACTAAAGTAGACACAATCTTATCCGCCTCAAAGAGATGCCAGCAAAACCGTAGGGAGCCGGGCCCATGTACGCTAGGGCCATGCGGAATTTCTGAAAAAGAAACCCGTAGTCCTAGAACGCAAAGGACAACTGAAGGAACATAGTGGATTTGAGTCAATAAGTCTGAAAATCCCTCCCGCTCTACCCTGGAGCGAGAGAAGTCGTTATATGATTTCACAAATGCAAAAAAAATATCCAGGAAGAGCACATGATATATTTTATAAAGGACAGGCTTAAAAAACTGACCTATATACGCAATAATGGCAATATCTAATCATAAATTAAATAAACTGTGAGATAAGCATAAATATTTTGCTTTGATATGCGTAAAATAATATCAATGACGATTGGCATTACGGACATTGTATTTACAGTGCATGTCGGTGTACGTAACTCCAGCAGCAAACTAACTTTTAGAAAGAATTAAAATTAATAGAAAATTGAGCGTAATCGTGTAACGTATATATCAAAAAAAAAGTCGACGTCGGCGTCGTTGTCGTCGTCGTCGTCGTCATGTCGTAAAAAGCTGTAAATATTGTTGAGTAACAATCGGAGAGGTAAATAATGTATGTGGGCAGATAGCTTACACTTCTAAGTTATTGTGTGTCGAAATTGGAATTTGTGCGGTTAAACTCTTAAAAGATATTTCACTGCCTGCTGGGGTAAAGTTTTGTAGAAACCAAAGGCAATATAATAAATAGGTCTTAACAAAAATTGTGTGTATTTGTGACATAATTAGGTTTTTATAATACTTGCCATTTTATAGAAATCGTGCATTGATGAAAACTCTAAAAAAATCCTAGCTCTTGATGAAATGAAATGAGAAAAGGTAAAAGTTCTCTGAAAATGGTATTGGGTTCTTCTCTTAACATACATATATGTTTCAAGAATTCAAATCATAATACTATGTAAATATGATGTAGGTATCAATGTTAGAGTGCGTTTTGAAATTAACATCCTGAATATTTCAAATCTCAGTCCGATGCTCGTATTATAAATGTAAATATAAACTATACACTAAAAGTTACATTACACCAGTTTATACAACCAAAACCCGACAGAAAAAAAACGACGGATTTATACATTACTAGCTTCTGCCAGCGGCATCGCCCGCGTGAAAGTCGGTTTCTCCATACAAACTTTGGACCCCCGTTTCATCCCCTTATGAGATGAATTTCGTAATATCGTAATATAAGGAACCTACCTGCCAAATTTTAAGTTTGTAGGTGTTATAGTTTCTGAGATTTCGTGATTAATCAGTGAGTGGTATTTCGTTTTTATATAATTACTAGCTGAGCCGGCAAACGTTGTTCTGCCATATAAAAAAAAAAAAAAAAAAATAGATGTTGGCCGATTCTCAGACCTACTCAATATGCTCACAAAATTTCATGAGAATCGGTCGAGCCGTTTCGGAGGAGTTCAAGTTCGAACACCGTGACACGAGAATTTTATATATTAGATATAGATTATTATTGTTGATCTTTTTAAATTTACTCTCGAACCGGTTTGAGTTTATTGCGCCTGGGTATACTGAACTATAAAAAAAACTATAATATTATAGGAAATCGCGACAACATACGCAATTTATTTATTTCGCTCACATTTACTTTACCGTAGATTACGCTTTATTTGTTCATTAAACTTAAATGATTCTAGAAGATATCCTGCTGGGGTAACGTACACTTCACGTCATACTATGTTGATGTTTATCAAGACAGCCTGTTCGCATGACATTCTCGTGATTATGGAAAAATTGTTATTGTATTTGTGATTTCGCAGAATTTTTAAATGAAGTTTGACACCTCTCCTTATCTCCTCAGACTATAAAGGCGTGTAGTATCAGAAATCATGGAATTATAACCTCACAATCAACGGTTGGTTGTCAATTGAATCGAATTGATTCAAGCAAGTAGGTTATTATTACAGTGTGCAGAATGCATTTCAATTAATTGCCATAAACATTTTTCATGCAAACATGAGAAAATATAGTACATAATTAGCGCTATAATGGTTTCTGAAGGACAGGTATTGAGCCGTAATCGACCACGAGGACACAATGCGGGTTGATACCTAGCCGGTGTCTCATGTCTTCGAAATTTCCTTCTAGGACATGCCTTTCCTCGCGATGGTTTTTGAGTGAGCACATTTCCGGGATAAAAAATGGATAAAGTGCTATTTCAGGACTTCATTTTCATTCAGGATTTCATTCACTCTCACATACATTCAAAATTTTGTCTTTGTAATACTAGCTAGGTAACTGGCAGCGTTTTGCACGCGTGAAAGAAGAAAATTCTCCCAAGGGATCATATACGAAGGATAAAAAATATCCTTAGTGTTATTCCAGGACATGGTTTAACCGGGTATCAAATTTTATCCAAATCCGTACAGATACCTACATACACTTAAAAACTTTTTAATTTATAATATTAGTGTGATTATGATTAGGGATGTCAACGCTCTTTAAGGTCACGATAATCCCCAATAGCCCCGGATACTTGTTAAAAACACATTAATCCATGTTATCAATAAATTAGAACGTAATAAATGCTTAACATTGCTTTTTTCCCCCTCTTGCTCCTCATCCAAGGCCATGAGTCGTGACTGTCAACTTATTTGCTCAAGTTTTTCTTTATTTGAGCAACCTTGTCGACCTTGTATATAAAATATCTGATAAATAATAAATGTGACGACGCAGAATGAGTTAAGAATGGACTGACACACCTCCGGCATAAAACTTGTTACGTCATTGAAGACTTGAAGTTCGTAAATCATTTCTGGCGGTGTGAAGGTTCTATTCTATTTTTAGCCGACTTAAAAAAGGAGGAGTTTCTCGTGGGGGCGATCGGCGGCGGCGATCTCTCGCGCCGGGCCTTGGTATAGGCCATGGTCCGGAGCGAGGAGGGGCAGGCGGTCGCCTCCTTCTGCGAAGCAGTAATGCTAGCAAAGGAGGCGGCCGATCGCGTGAGGCAACAGTCCTCACGCCCTAACCGTCGCCAGGATTCTTATCCCGATTTCCGGCCACCGTAGGCGCGGGCTTGCGGACGGCGAGCAGTGGGTGGCTCGCCGTCCGACCGTCCGGTAACTCTCCGGACAGAGTCCAAGTCGTTGGCGTCACGTATTGTTCCACGCGCGCCTCAGGGAGATGTCAGCAAATCGTAGGGGCCCAGCTGGGTCGAAGCCTACTTACTGGGGCCATGGGTAGTGTGAAAACGAAACCCGGGCCCTGGGACGAAGGCAACGAAGGAACAGGAGTGGGTTTTTAGTCAGTAAAAGTCTGACACTATCTCTCGTTCCGCCCAAGAGCGCGATTTGTCATTAGATGATTTTCACACCTAAAAAAAAATACCTGATGGTAAGCAGTTATGCAATCGTTGATGGTGAGGCGCACTATTATCTAACCAAGATCCTCTTTGTATTTACACACCTCCAGAATAAAACAAGTTTGTCTGCGCATGTCCTTTAGCGCGTTGTTGACAATAAAAACAACAAATGAGTAATACATAATGGGTACTCGTGTTTGAATTGTTTAATAAGACGTAGCGTGCGCGAAGAGGAAATTAATCTATAACATAACAGTATAAACTAATATTAAGGCGAAATTTTGTATGTTTGTTACTTCTTAACGCTCAAACGGCTGGACGGATTTGGATGAAATTTGGCATACGGATAAACCATGTCCTGGAATAGCATATAATAGTTACATATGATACTTTTAATCCCGGGAGTGCTCCCTAATGGGATAATTTACTACTCTCCAACGGGCGAAGCTGCTGGCAGCAGCTTGTGTAATATTATAAAGATTTTGTATATATATATTTGTTACTCCTTCACTTTTAAACTGTTGAAGGGATTTGGATGAAATTTGGCGCACGGGGAGACCATGTCTTGGAGTAGCACATATTTTATCCCGGGAATATGTTTCTATGGGATAATTTTCTATAAATTTTATATAAAAAGCAACCGTTACTGACTGACTGATCTATCAACACACAGCTCAAAGTTTCAACGGACTGCGCTGAAATCTGGCACGCAGTTAGTTATAATGACGTAAGCAGGCGATAAGAAAGGATTTTCCAATGTTCACCCCCTACGAAGGTCCAAAGTTTGCATAGAGAAACCTACTTTCACGCAGATTAAGTAAATAAATCTGTATTTTATGACCTAATATTGAAATTATCTAAGTTTTCTGTGTGTTTAGTTTATTATTAGTATTATTACTATTAATATCGCCCTGGGTGGCCATATACTATCTCCTGCTAACTCAACCCAGTCATTAGCAGCAGTAACAACGCGCTTCCTTTGTCTTTGAACTTATGAATCATTCCTTTGTTAGAACTTTGACCCTTTTGCACCTTATTATCACTTAATTGAAAGTCACACGTGGTAAGTATGAAAATAATCAGCGATAGCAAAGTCTTACCAGTCGCTGATTTTGCAGAAAATAGACATTTTCTTTGTTATTTTTTTTTTATGTTGAAACTGATGACGTAAATTGCGCAAAAGTCGCTTTAGCAAAATTACAAAATTAGGTCTAGGGTAAGCGCTAGTGCGTTGTAAAGTGCTACCGAATGGTACATAGTCACAATGCGTAGATAATAATGCCGGAAACTGACTCTGAATTCGACATCACTATCAGCTGTTAGTAACGTTACAAACGAAACGTAAAGGTCTAATAAAGACGTGTGTTGCAACGCGACTGGACGCGCGCGCGCCGCAATTGCGCTTGCGACAGAAAATGAAAAGTCGCACGCAAGGACTAAACTTGTTTACAAACTCGCGATTAGTGCATCCATTCTGTTTAGTATTAGACGGACGTATTATTGAAACTAAAAATAGTAAATATTGCACGGAATAAAGAAAATAATAAAAAAATATATATCTATGGTATTATTAAGGTGCAGGATTTTCAGTAGAAATAGTTACCTACTAATAAAAGTGTGTAATTAATGAAATTTAATAAACATAATTTGTGGTGAAGTGAACTTTTATTAAAAAAAAAATAACATTCCTAAATAAAAAAAAAATATTTAAAAAAAGAATAGAATAGTGGGGAATTTTGAGAGCGAATAATTTTAAGTGTGCAATTAATGAAAAGTGTGTGTACACGTGTAATTTGAAGTGAATATGGTGTTCTTTGTGGCATGTGTGTGCGTCATTTTAACTGCCCAGCTGGGGGACAAACAATATCGCGTGAGTTTAATGATAAATAATTTGCTTGATTGTTTATTTTATTGCACGATTTCTTTATGTTGAAAAAATATAACTTAAGGTTTCTTTACAATTCTGATTGCGGGATTATTCGAAAGAAGCATCGTGGCCCTGGATCGCAAAGAGCATTGATGTATTGGAAAGGGTAACAACGGAAGGGTTTTAGTCAGTTAAAGTCTGACACTCCCTCAGGCTCCTCCCTGAGTTGGAGGAGTTATTTGATGATTTAAAAACCAAAAAAGGCTTATCTGTAATTTAATTTAATGTTCTGGGTTAGGAAGTTATAGATACATATGTGGGGTTAATCTATATAATTAATTTTTTTTATTGTAAGTACGCACAATTTTTATAAAACAATAGAAATAGGACGGTGTACATCAGCTGTCCTACAGCTGATGTACACAGGCGAGCTTAACTTTGTGTGTGTGTGTGTGTGTGTGTGTATGTGTGTGATCTCTCTAATCTTCTCTAATCTAATGTTGTGACCATAATTTGTATTTTTAGTTTACCTGGTGATAAAGCCGAAGTTTTAAGGAAAATTTAATCTCTACTTCATTCTAAAAATAACATTTTAAAACGTTACTTTTGTGATCAAAATATTTTTCAACAGTTCATTATCTAGATATTAATGGCATTATCAACGTCGTCGTCAATTCAGCCGAAAGACGTACACTGCTGGACATAGTCGTCTCCTTCAAGTGTTGCCACAACGGCTGGTCCTGTGCGTCTCGCATTTATAGTGATTATGAATTAAAATAATTATGCAATTATAAACAAGGTGCCAAAAGGTTCTGGGGTGGTGACTACGTACCGGAAGATGCAGCGTTTGACGGCCTCCCACAAGGTTGATCGATGGGATCATCGATTCACCTTGTAGTCCATCTTACCAGGTGGTGAGGGTCGCGAGAATCCTATGGATGCGAAACACACAGGATCGGTTGTTATGACGACACTTGGGAGAGGCCTTGTCCAACAGTGGCCGTCTTTCGGCTGAAATGATGATGATTATGATGAAAACAAGGGGAAAATGTTACAATAAAATGTTTTATGTCTACTCCAAGTAACATGGCGAGGGCTGAAAGATGAATATGAAAATGACAAAATAAACATGTGGTAGCCTGTCATCATATGTTTATGATTTCATTAGAATGTGACGTAACATTTGCGGCTAACGGTTATACGATCTTGTTTATTTGTAGCTAGCTTCTGTCAGCGGCTTCGCCTGCGGAAATGTAGAAATTTATCCCTAGGGAACAAACTTCTGGGATAAAATCGATAGGTCCCAAGATCAAAATCTTATCGAAAATAAAACGCAATGTATTTTATTACTTACTAGCTTATGCCCGCAGCTTCGCCCGCGTACATAAAATATAGCCTATGTCACTCAGGAATAAAGCAGCTTTCTATCGGTGAAAAAATCTTAGCAATCGGACCAGTACTTTCAGAGATTACCTCCTATAAACAAAAAAACAAACTTAACCTCTTTGTAATATTGCGGACGGCGAGTAATGGGTGGCTCGCCGTCCGACCGTCCGGTAACTGTCCGGACCGAGCCCAAGTCGTCGACGGCGCGTATTGTTCCACGCGCGCCTCAGGGAGATGTCAGCAAATCGTAGGGGCCCAGCAGGGCCGAAGCCTACTGGGGCCGCGGGTAGTGTGAAAGCGAAGCCCGGGGCCCCGGGATGAAGGCAAAGAAGGAACAGGAGTGGGTTTTTAGTCAGTAAAAGTCTGACACTATCTCTCGCTCCGCCCAAGAGCGGGATTTGTCATTAGATGATTTTCCCACCTAAAAAAAAACTCTGTAATATTACTTAGTGTAGATTCGTATTGTACACACTAAAAACTATATGGCACTATTTACTTTTTTTTTTGTTTCATATCCTTTTACCTATTGAAATAACCAATCGAACACTTTCATTATTTACATAGAACTTCAAAATCTCATATGCCTACAGTAAATCGATAATTTTTCATATACGATTTTGTTCTTGGGATCCGACGAAAGGTATGCTATGTGCTAATCCAGGAAACGGGCTACCCGTGTACGAAATTTCATCCAAATCCGTTAAGCTGTTTTAGTGTGAAGGAGTAACAAACATACACTCATATAAACTTTTGTCTTTATAATATTAGTGTGATGTGATGCATTGTGATAGCTCCATTGCCAGACTGTTTATCCCACACCGCACAACTAGCGTGAAAATACAAATATTCTTCTCAATGTAAATTTTCGTAGTAATCTCGTTAGTTCAATGTCAACAACTGGTTAAACATTGCAGAAATAGTAACAACTCCTCAAGGCCGTGTGGTTTGACACGTTTTATCGCGCTTTTTGATAGATGGTATGTAAAGAAGTTGTCTAAGAGGTCGTACTATATTAGATTAGAATATAAAACACTCTTAGGGATGGCAAAGTACTCTACGGTACAAGGTTACACGCTACAGTACATTATAAGGAAATTCCTCTCAGGAGCTCTGCTCACCGGGGTAGCTTGGACCCTGTTCTCGATGCCGGTGGGCTGTTTTTATTTGGTACCGATTATACAAAGACTCTAAAATATGTATGTATTAAAAATAGAATGGAATACTAATAATATTAAATTGATTATCAGACCAGAATCGATAAACAAATCAAAAACATTACAATTTATAATAATCAAAACAAACAAATTATACACACAAAATAAGAACACAAAAACTTGGACATAAATGACGCACAGTGAATTGTCATCCAGTGCTAATCATCAGGATGTCCAAGTGTCCATCCTGTCAGCCACAATAGCGACCAGGGTGTTGGAGCTATCGCGCACTCGCCGCATCTGGGATGCTATTCGTATTCAACTGCCTTCTTGCTCTCGTGGTCGCAAGAGCTACTGCTGTGTGTGTGGTCGTAGGTGCAATCACCAGGCCGGGTAAAAAGTGCTATTGAGTTTCTATTAGAAATTACTCAGTAGCCCGGAGTTTGGAAGTTGCTGGTGTGATACCCCAGTGCCTCGGATAGCAGGTAAACCCGTTAATCCTGCTTCTGAACTCCCCGGTCGCGTTGGATTGCCGTCCTGTTGGACTATGAGAGTAAAGGATCAGATAGTGCACCTTTGTTTACATGTAATCAGCCTTATGCTTAAGTTTCCTCTCTAGGAGACGGAATGAGCCGTAATCTGTCATGCGGGCCTATTCCGGGTTGATTGGTGGCATTTGCTTGAGCACTATAATATCTCCTGATTGCACGCTAATCTTCGAAGAGATTGGCCGTCATGATCGAAATGCCGTTGAGAGGAATATTCGGAAAGACTCTTACTGCCTTGATAAATCATCTGATCCCAATATATTTTGGGTCGCATAGTTAGTATCATAATTATATAGATTGTAAAGAGTTTGATCATTTTGATCTGTGTTGATATTACTATACAAATAGTTTCGAACGCAATGCTGGTGGCATTATACAAATAAAGACTAGAATGCAGGAAGTTATAAAGTGGTTTAACTGAATCAGGAAGCCTGTCGTCGGCGTTAAATACTTTAGTCACACACAAACAATTACAACTCATCTATACTAATATTATAAAGCTGCAGAGTTTGTTTGTTTGTTTGTTTGTTTGTTTGTTTGAACGCGCTAATCTCTGGAACTACTGGTCCGATTTGAATGATTCTTTCAGTGTTGGGTAGTCCATTTATCGAGGAAGGCAAAATTAGGGATCCGTAATAAAATTGCTATTTTGTAACACAAGGTGTAAAATCGAAAACCTATTTTTGCGTGCGCTGCAAAAACTATTGACAATAGAACAAAATGATATACTACGGGTTTGTAGATCCCATTAAGACCTACAAAAAAGTCCGCAAGAACATATATCTAGCTATCATGGTTTAATCACAATAACCGATTTTGTGTTCAAAATAATTATTAAATCGTCTGAAGAAAAAAAAACTACGTTAAATATGTATCGTAATATTATATCTTTATCGAAATTAAGCATTATGTTATCAAGAGTATTTATGTAGAAGTAAAATACTTTTTGTTTCATCTCAATCGGATATTTCGTTTAAAAGTTATCACGTGTGTAAGATGTTAAGAGTTGGTACCTATTAATGAGTTATGGGCCATAGAGTTTTTTATCAACATAAAATCCTGTAATAATCTTTTTCGAAATATATTTGTTGATGAGATCAAGAAGATGCAGTCCATTATCCACAGGAATTTCTTAATTCTTTAAACCCGAGTGGCCTCCCCCCACATTCTCTCAAGTTAAAAATTGGTGCCCCAATTATTTTACTTAGAAATCTTAAGCCACCAAATTTATGTAACGGGACTCGACTTCAGGTTAAATTTCTTCGCAATAACGTGATCGTTGCAACAGTTTTGACTGGTCCAGCGGTCGGTCAAACAGTACTTATACCTCGGATCCCAATGATTCCAAATGATTTGCCTTTTCATTTTAAAAGAGTCCAATTCCCAATTAAATTATCTTTTGCCGTAACGATAAATAAATCACAGGGGCAAACATTTAAATATGTAGGATTAGATTTACGGCAAGACTGTTTTTCGCACGGCCAACTATATGTCGCGTTGTCAAGATCAGGTTGCGGAAACAATCAATATATTCTTCTGCCACAAGAAAATAAAACGAAAAATATAATTTACTCAAAAGTACAATATTTTAATCCGGTTTAAAGTGGACGGACACTCCCGCCTGTAGTCGTAATTCTTATGTCTGGCTGAATGTCGGACAGATAGACAGCTATTGCCTGCGACTTATACAATTTAACTTAATCTATATTTTTCTTAATATTATAAAGCTGAAAAGTTTGGTTGTTTGTTATGAACGCGGTAATCTCGGGAAATACTGATCTGATATGAAAACTGTTTAAATATTCAATAGTCCATTTATTGAGGGAGGCTATATTTATCTCGGTATTTCCACGGAAACGAGAAAAACGCGGGTGAAACCGCGGGGCACAGCTAGTTATAATATATTCTTTATGAAATGGTGGCGAGATGGGTCTAGACGACATTGGCATTATTGTCATCGTGGATGGAAGTGAACCTGGATGAAATTGGGATAGGAACGAGGGGATTGAATGATTCTTAATTCTTTATTGTACACAAAAACATAACATAGAACACGGTGATTTGACGGTTCATGTACAAAGGAGAGCTTAAGTCAGCAATGAGTTTTCTCCCAGCAAACCTGTGAGTTATAGAGAGAGATCATATTTGAGGGTAGGACCCAGTGCACAATATACATAAATCTATATAACTAAGTCTAATATACTATAGTTATGTTATATACATATATAAATATTATGTCAATAATGAAAGGAAGACATCCAGAGAAGGGCTGTCGCGAAGGAGTGAGTGAGTATCACGCGAGTGTGGTAGAGTGGTCCAGAGACGCACTGCAGTTACAGAAAAAGAGCCATCATTATGATGATGATTATGTTGATCTATTCTTTTTGTTATTAAGTGACTTGTCCCGCCTATGCACGGGTGCAAATGTTTTATACAAACCTTCCTCGTTTATAGATCTTTCCATAAGTGACACATGAATCAAAATCCTTTGCGTAGCATAGAAGAAGTAAGCTCGGAAACACACGGCGATAAATGACTATTTTGTGTATTTAGATTTACAGCATGACGACATGTTCTAGTTATTGAAACCTTGACCCTTTGTAAACAAAGTGTAATTCGTCATAATCATCATTCGTAACCCGGTTTCGCCCACAGACTCGTCATTGACCTCGCCTTCTTGGGCGAATTCCAACTATCCTGTGCATTGTGAAATTCATCTAGGTTCTATCTGCAATGGCAACGATGTCGTCTGCCCGTCTCGCTGCCTTTGTGTCACGGGTTCGATCCCTGGACGGATCCAGTATTTGCATTGCCACACAATAGTTGTAGGTGGGAAATCATCCAAATGACTTCTCGCGCTCTGGGTGGAACGCGAGGGCGTGTCAGACTTTTACTGACTAAAACCACACCTGTATCCTTCGATTACCCTTTGCGTTCTAGGATTACGGGTTTCCCTTTCAGAAATTCTCCGCGGTCCTAGCTAGCGGGCATCGGCCCTGCTGGGCCCCTTCGGTTTGCTGACATCTCTTTGAGGAGCGCGAGGATCACTACGCGCTGTTGACGACTACCAGCCACGGTAGACGCGGGCTTGCGGACGTCGAGCACTGGGTAGCTCGTCGTCCGGCTGTTCGGTAATTAACCGGACCGAGCCCAGTCGTCAACAGTTGTTCCGGGTCTGGGTGTCTTGTGTAGTTGTGTGCGTTTACATTTTTCTGAGATTCAGGAGTAAGATGATGTATTTTTCTGAGATACAGGAGTATGCTGATGTATTTTTTGTATATACCCGCATTTGAACACTTTCTCGCCTAAATGGTAAGCGATGATGTGATCAACGATGGAGCACGCTTGCCTAGAAGTAGGTAACTTATTCACTCTTGAGTTAAGCTGTTGAGGAAATACAGACTCCGGCAGGGAATTCCACTTTTTAGCTGTCCGCTCAATGTACCTAAGTGACGAAACGAAACGTTTTGTATGTATGGGTGGGATGTTCGCCGTGCATCTGTGGCGCATCGCCGTACTTTTTGTGGTGCGATGATGGAACACAGATGATGACAGACTAGAAATTCGGTGCCTATGTTCTAAACTGGAGTTTTGACTCTACGAAGAGTGCATTGATGCCGATGATAGTCTTGGCTTTTTTCTCAATCGATTTAAAAGTACTCGTATCATTCTTTGATGATTTCGTTTTCCGAGATCACTTTTAAGGTTTCGTACCTCAAAAAAACGGAACCATCATTTTGTTGTCCGTATGTCTGTCAATACCCTTTATCTCGGGAACACGTGGAAGTATCGAGTTGAAATAACTCGACGAAAAAAAAACTTCTGAGTTTACGAAAAAAAGATACTTACAGCAATTAATGTTGCAAAAAACGTATATTTCGTCACTCTCAAGAGAATCAAAATTCATTGGGTACTTCCGGTTGAACTAGAATCCTAAAATTTGTTATGAAGCAAGGTCTCATAGCACAAGTATAGGAAAAAAACTGAAAACTGTAAATTTATAGTTACGTCAAAAAAAAAAAATTTTTCGTAACTCAATTTGGGAATTGAACTGTTTTCATACATAGTTTGTACGGAACCCTCAGTGCGCGAGTCCGACTCGCACTTGCCCATTTTTTTAAAAGAGCAACCATGGTGTTTCTTGCTGGTTGTTCATAAGAAACGACCAATTGGAACCGTGCGCTAGGCCTATGTGAAATAAAATAATTTTGAGTTTGATATCCAAATTTAAAATTCGGTAGATTAACTTTATGACAAGTATACATAAAAAAAATCATAAACTGATATAATCCAACCAGAACAATGTCATTAAAAATTCAACACATTTTGCGTTCTACGCAGTTTTCACACGTCTCCAAGGATGAATTGATGTGTTACTTGCCAAATAAATTAACAAACAAAACGAAGGTTTCGTCTGTTGACTTGGGTAGATAAGATAATATATATTTATTTAATGTTAGGCCTAACAATAACGTTTTGTAAAACAAACAGTTAACCATTCAGGGCTCCTGTTCATACGCATTGTTTCATTGATAAGAAATCTTCCTTACCTAGTACAAAACTAAGCCGACCACTGCTTGTATCTATCTGTATGTTCGCGATAAACTCAAAAGCTAATAAACGGATTTTCACGCGGTTTCTACCAATAGACAGAATGATTCATGAGGAAAGTTTTTATAGAAAAAAAAAGTGTCGAAATATACGTTTTTTGTGACATATACGGCCGTATCTTTTTTTTTCGTTAACATAAAAGTTTGATTTTTACAGCTTCAAGGGACCGCAGACCTGAGTAGGTACATAGTTTTAATTTCAACTCGATACCTTCACGCGTTCCCGAGATAAAGGGTCTAGACAGACAGACATACGGTCAATAAAGTGATCCTATATGGGTTTCGTTTTTCCCTTTTGAGGTACGGTACGGATTTGTTACACTCGTGCTAAGCAGGGCAGGGTCGGTAGTATATACTAAAATATCAAAAATTTTGTTGAAGGCCCTAATCTCGGAAAGTAATGGTTCGAATTGAAAAAAATAATAGTGTTGGATAGCCCGTTTATTGAGGCCGGCCATAGGCTATATAACATCATGCTACGCGACCCACGTAAGCAGAGCAGTAACCAAAAACGCGGGTGAAACCGTGGGGGATAACTTGTATTATAAGCTCGAAGTTAAATAATATAGTCTCATTATAAAAATGAGTTTTCCATTGCTTGCATTGTATGCAATTCCAATACTTTTTCAAAATATGTCTTTGTAAAAAGGTATTTCACATTTTTAGGCCCATTTTTGTACAATAGATTAAACAGAAAATTAGGTTTGTATAAATTAAATTATTATAGCTGTAAAAAGATTATTGTGCAATACTTACTCAGCATCTCTTACGGAGAGACAGAAGATCTCCTTTTAGTTTGTAAATAAATCATGCTTTGCTTTTAGTTAATTAAACTTAGGTTATTCAATATAGTGAAATTAATGATTGTCAATTCATTATTTCTTAGGTTCTTAGTACTTTTTAGCCTGACATACAGGTCCAACCTAGTTCAGGCAAAAATGCAATGCGATGAGTATGCGTTATAATTGTTTTTTATGCATCATAATTTAAATGTGCCACTTTTTTATTAACCTTTTGAGTTCGTAATTAGAGACACAATAGTAAGACAATGGCGCGTGAACGCCGGCGTTAATGCGGGGATCAACAGCTTAAATAAACGATATTCTATATTCTATTCTAATTGCTATTAGAATAAACTTGTCATTTCTCTGTAATTATCTATGTTTTCACAATGAACGTGACAAAGTTAGTCTTTAATTAGTTTGAAACTTCTAATCAGGCACAAGTTGGTTTGAATTTTAATCTTATGTGTTTTCAAATAAGTTTTATTTTTGTTCACAGTTGCTGTGGTCTATTTGCGGTTGTCTTCTCGTATCCTTAGTCGTCGTATTTTTCTACTATTATAGAAGATGGAGGTCGAAAGGTAATTTAAATATACTAACTTACCTCATACACACCTATTAAAAGCAGTTCCGAAGTCCTAACTATATCTTAAAGTACAACTTGTAAGAAACTGCGCAATTGGGTAGTTAACTGATTTTTTTTCATCAAAAGTAACTTTAATATCATCATCATCATCATCATCATCTTCCTGCTCTTGTCCCGTTTTATTTGGGGTCGGCGCAACACGTTCTTTTCTTCCATTCTGTCCTGTCACTCGTCAACTTTCTTTCATATCAGTTCTCACACAATCCATCCATTTTTTCTTTGGATTCGCTCTCCCTCTCCATCCATCCACATTTAAACTCCAACTGTTTTAGCAACATGCGTTACACTAACTTACTAAGCTAGCTCACTAACTTAAATATAATAAAGTTAAATCGCAAATAGAAATAATTTTTCAAAACCGTTCAAAATAAAATAAGTTAAACTCGTTAAAAAATAAAAGGCCCGTTTTGACATTTGAGAAATACCTTAGAATGCAACTTGGAACGAAACTGAAAGAAACAATAAAATAATAATTAATTACATAGTGTTTTAAACAAATGCGTAATTTTTTTTTTTTGGCGCGTAAAATAATATGATGGAATATATTGCGAGTATTCTTTTTGCGTATTTAAGTATTCATTTTGACAGATGTCAAAACGGGCCTTTTATTTTTTGACAAGTTTACAAACCTCACAAATCTGGTGGAAGGGGAAACTGTCAAGTAACAGAAAAGGGATGTAGGTACAAACTGAAATAGATGTTTTCACCATGCCCCCACTCTTCCTCATACCAATATTTAAAATGGTAATTACTGCTTCATTGAATAACCGATTTTAATGCTGTTTTCAGAAACATATTTCTTTTTAATGTTATTTGTTGTGTAGAATGAACTAATCATACGTAAATACTCAATTTAAAATTTGTGAGTTATGGCCGTTTTTTTTTATTTGATATAAACTAGTGCTTGACTGCGATCCCACCTTGTTGATGGTGAGGCGCACTAGTTTATTAGGAGCCTATTCACTCTAGCTTTGAAGACACCCAAATTATAATCGGACGGGTAGACCGCAGCAGGAAAATTGTTCCATGTTGGCAAGTTATAGCTGTTATGAGATACCTTAATACTTCGGGTTATGAGAGTGATAGAACAGAGAACGCACTGTGTTTGTGCACTAAAATATTTTCCGCGCCTATACTTCATTCGTAATAGATTAGACATTTAAACAAATCTTTTTCACTGTCCGTTCAATCGATTTTGACTTCTATTCCGTAGTCATTAGAATAGCATGGCAATGGCATGTTGTAATTTATTTATGTTGTTTTTGTTATTCGATCAGGAGGACCATTATTATTGTAATACCCTAAAGGCTAAAAACATTATATTGCCTCTAGAAGTTTCTTTCCTTTCTAAAGAAGAAGCAAAGAATATCTTGATATCGGTGCCACACAGACACATTACATAATTGTATATAATGTATCCCTTCGTTCCGTTTCCTAACAACAACCACGTCAAAAACTGACATGTTCCTTCCTTTTCCAGAATTAGCAGGTGCCACAGGCGGTGCCGGAGCAGCAGGGGATCCAGTAAAGAGGTTCCGCAAACGAGACAAGATGCTGTTCTATGGTCGGCGCATGCTACGGAAAGTCAAGTCCATATCCAACTCGGGCCAGGGGCGCAAGAGACGCGCCGTCATGCGGTTCGCTAGGAAACTGCTGCAGCTGAAGAAGGAAACGGCTCCTGAACAATTGAAGGTGAGCCTAGTTGATCAAAATTTTCTTAGGGATTTACTACCGATCCTGGGATTTGCTACGTTAACTGTAACGTAGCAACCTAGTGGACCACAGCCGTTTTTTATTTTATTTTATGATATTAACTAGTGCTTGACTGCGATCCCACCTAATGGTAAGTAAGCAGTGATGCAATCGTTGATGGTGAGGCGCACTAGTTTATTAAGAACCTATTCACTCTAGCCTTGAAGACAAATTGTTCCAGTCCTTCGAGGCGAAACACTTGGTCCGGACCGTACAGGTTTCAATAATGTAAGGGTGGATACTCGCTGTACGTCGGGTTGTCCGATGGAAATGAGATGGCGGAATCAAGTCATGCAAATCCCGCGCACACTCTCCAAAATGCTCGTTTAATGAGTTTACCATCGACTGGCAAAGAAGAAGGGAGCCTCTTTCCCCAGGCACATACCTACGAGAAGGGGCTACTAAAGAAATATTTTGTCCTAAGATTTTTAGGTGTACGCTTTATAGCAGAGCTCTTCGACCCTCTATAAAAAAAACTACGCAGTCTTTATGTTTAATCCTTTAACCGCTGGCGTCAGATTGTTCCGAAGAGTGTTTTCGTGTCCTATCCGCCAGGGTCCTGTGTTTGTGACTGGGTACTCAATCTCGTTTAGCTCTTCAATCCCCATAGGTGACAGAAGAGCTGACTTTATGGAGTATTTGGTCGTGGATTTGCGACCGTGGCGGAAAAAAACGCGATAATGTTTGTCGGATATGTTCGACTCTACGTCGAACATATCCGACAAACATTATCGCGTTTTTTTCGGTTGACATGAAGAAGATTTAGTATGATTGTGATATAGTTTGGACTCCATTTTCTACACTAAGGGCGGAATTCGCCAGTAAAACTAATCGCGTTTAGCCGCTGTCACTAGTGTCACTTTTAAAAATACAACAAAAGAAAAATACAGACAAGTGACACTAGTGACAGCGGCTAAACGCGATTATGCGAGCCAAACGTTAAAACGCGATTAGTTTTATTGGTGAATTCTACCTTAATACTCCCTTCGTTTTGTGTGGGGTCCTGGCTAACCTAGTCAGCCTAACACCACAACAGGGTTTTTTACTCTTTAAGAGAAAAAATCTAAAAGCATATTAATAAGATAGCTTAGGTAAAATGCAGTCGGTAAGTGTTAGTTTTAGTTCATAAAATAACAAAATAAATTTTAAAATTCAATTCAAAGTTTTCAGTTTTTATTATCTGTTCTTTATCGCCATGAAATAGCCACCATGTTATTACGTCATTCGGCTGTATTAACTAGAGTGACAGCTGTCAACTGTCAATTGATCGGCCATACTTAGGGCATTTGTTTACACAGCCAACTGACGTCACGACACAGAGTATATAATGGCGTCCACTGCGTTCTACATTTTCGTCAAATCACGCGCGAAATTTGAAATGTACATTTTAAATGTATTTTTAGGGTACTTAGCTTCTTTGTCCAACCCTCTTCCCAGTTTAGCTGGGGTCGGGTCTCCTTGTACGTTTGCGCCAGAGAGTTCTGTTCTGGCTTGTCTGTGCACTCAGACTCGCTTGCTGGATTTCTTTTTGCATATTTGACCACCAGGTGGCCGGTGGTCGTCCTCTTCCTCGTGGTTGGTCAGGGATACTTAGGGCCTTTTTAACTGGGTGATCGTAATTTCGTCTAAGGATATGACCGTACCATCGCATGCGACTTTCTTTTAACTTTTCGGCAATCGGTGCCACCTTAAATGATCCTCTGATGTATTCATTTCGTACTTTGTCTAACCTAGTTACACCTCCAGCCCATCTGAGCATTTTCATTTCGCTCGCTTTTAGGGTACTTAGCGACTGAATAAAAATTTTGTGGCTTATTTAGTAGTTTATTAGCACTATAGAATCTAATTGAGACACTTTTCAAAAATGAGTGTACCCTATTATAACGTACTAGCTCTGCCAGCGGCTTCGCGCGCTTCCCTATGTCACTCAGAGATAAGTAACATTTTATTGGTGAAAGAATTTTTAAAATCGGTCCAATCGTTTTTGAATTTTACCCTGAAGCCCGTTTCCTCGGGTATACGCAAAGGCATAATTATTCTCAACCGAAGCCTGTGGAAGTCATAAAAAGACTCTACGGAAAATAAGATGGATAAACATGACAATATTATGGTAGTAATAGCAACTTTTATCAATTAATTATATCCGACTATTATGCTACCATCACGACTAGACACAGCTAGGTAACTAAACACATTCATATATGTAATGTAAAAAAATGCTAGACACAGCGTTTAAGAGGGATTTTCAGACTAAAAAATATAAATTACAAGTACTGCTTTCGTCATAATTACGTTTAAAATATTTATGTCATGACCTTGTCTGTGTTTATTTGTGTGTTTTGCTTTATAACATACGCATTGTTCTCTAACAGGTAAATTAACGTAGATTTTTTCACTCGTTGAAAAAATCTACGTTACAATCTCTTGAGATTTTTTTCTTTGATTTATTATTTTAAAACTTTATGGGCAGAGGCGCCTTTATCCTTCGGAGCGCCCGTGTGCCACCAATAGCTTGGCGCCCTCTAGTAGGCATGCGGATGAAAAACAATGAAAACGTATCCCATGTTGGACACTCCTAAAGAGATTTGTTTCAATTTTTTTATTAGTGTTTTATGGTTAGGGTTTTTTAACACTATCGACTTTTTTTTCCAACTGGGACTGGGTGTGAATGTGTGAGAAATCTTCGTAACTCAATTCAGGAATTGAACTGTTTTCATATGTAAGTTTGTGCGCGAGTCCGACTCGCACTTGCCCGGTTTTTTATTATTATTGGTATGCTTGCTCTTGTCCACTATCTCACCTGATGGTAAGTGATGATGTGGTCGACGATGGAGCACACTTGCCTAGAAGTAACATATTCGCTCTTGACTTAAAGACCCCTTGGTTATAATCTAACTACCTAGGGGGTCTTTATTTTCTTTTCTTTTGGAATTTCCTGCCTGAGATTCCAAATGACCTGCAGAAACTTCAATTTCAGCCTAATAAAAAAAAATTGTTAGCGTTTATATGGCTAAACCTCCTCATCTTTTCAAGGTACTGGAACCGCCAGCAGAGTACTTAGAAGAAGACCTGACGAGCGATGACAGGGTCCCACCAGACGCCCTCTATATGCTGCACAGCATCAGAGTGTTTGGCCACTTCGAGAAGCCCGTGTTTCTCATGCTTTGTAAGCATACGGAGATCCTCAATCTGCCAGCTGGGTCTTTCCTGTTTAAAGTTGGTAAGTGAACTATGTATTGTATTAAATCTATATATATATATATATATATAAAAGCGAAATATCACTCGCTGATTAATCACGAAATCTCCGAAACTATAACACCTACAAACTTAAAATTTGGCAGGTAGGTTCCTTATAGGGTGTAGACATCCGCTACGAACGGATTTTATGAAACTTCACCCCTAAAGGGGTAAAAACGGGGGTTGGAAGTTTGTATGGAGAACCTGTTTTCACGCGGGTGAAGTCGCTGGCAGAAACTAGTTATATACATAAACCTTCCTCTATTAGTATAAACCGCATCAAAATCCGTTGCGTGATTTAGGAGGAGTTAGCAGATAAACAGACAGATGCAGAAAGCGACTTTGTTTTACACCAGGTGCCTCTTCATGACGTGTTTGCGTTTGAGCGAGAAAGAGCTCCATCCCTTTAACAGTTCAGTTCAGGTCTTCAAAAAGATCGCGTAAAAGAAGTCTGGGTCCTAAACTCCAGCTTGCTTTTATTGGCCGGCTGAAGTGAAAACTGACAGGGAAAAGGCCTCCGTGGGACTTCTCTCTTGCCTTTATTATTAGCCTCAGGTTCAAGGGTGGATTTAAGGGGGGGGGGGTCACAGGGCACGTGCCCCCCAGACGGTATTTTTTGTACTGTGCAGATTCCATCAAAGTACATACTTAGAAGAAAATCAAATTATCAGAGCGGTAAAAATATGAATAAAAATTTGTTGAAATAAACTTGAAGTATGATACTTCAAGTTATTGTTGATTTTTTTGCCCGTCCGCCCCTTCTGCCTCCTACAGATAAAAATCCTGGATCCGCCCTTCCTCAGGTTCGTAGGGTCGCCACTGCTCAACAGTTCGCCACAAAACTATCCTGCAGTTTTAGTAAACATACACATTTTTATCCCATTACAGGCGACACAGACGAGAACGTATACGTGGTACAGAATGGAAGAGTCAACGTGTACATCACGAATCAGGATGGCAGCAGTTTGTCACTGAAAGTTGTAAAGGCGGGCGAGAGTGTTACATCGCTGCTGAGTTTCACTGATGTGCTGACTGTAAGTAAATTATTATATTACCTACTTCTTGCTGTGAAGGTAGAAAATTTTTCTAAGGGAACATACTCGGAAAAACTATTCTATTATATGTGCTATTCCAGGACATCGGTTTTTGCTTTATTTACATTGTTCTCACATAATAGTAGCGATAAGAAACATGTCATCATCATCATCATTTCGAAAGATGTCCACGGTTGGACATAGGCCTCCCCCAAGCGTCGCCACAACGACGGATCCTGTGCGTCTCGCATCCACCGCATTCCCGCGACTCTCACCAGGTCGTCGGTCCACCTTGTGGGAGGCCTTCCGACGCTGCGACAGACAGTGATGACATTTGGCACTGAAACATGGTCGCTTACAATGGGCCTCATCAGAAGGCTTACAGTCACCCAAAGGGCAATGGAAAGGGCTACGCTCGGAGTTTCCTTGCGTGATCGCATAAGGAATGAAGATATCCGCAGGAGAACCAAGGTCGCCGACATAGCCCAAAGAATCGCCAAACGTGGCAGTGGGCAGGGCACATTGCTCGTAGAACGGATGGTCGATGGGGTCGAAAGGTTCTAGAGTGACGACCGCGCACCGGAAAGAAACATATATCCGAGAGTAATACATAACATGATTGAAAAGAGTAAAAAAAAAAGTAAAAAAACTAAAACCCGTCTACGACAAAAAAAACGACGAAACTTAAAGTATGAAACAAGATTTCCAGGATGCTGAAATAAACAAGGTAAAAAGAAAAGCCGCAGTCACACGTTATAGGTAACAACCGAAACACTTTAATAACGTGTGACTACGGCTTTTCTTTTTACCTTGTTTATTCCAGCATCCTGGAAATCTTGTTTCATACTTTTAGTTTCGTCGTTTTTTTTGTCGTAGTCGGGTTTTAGTTTTTTTACTTTTTTTTTATTTAAATTATTTTGGTGTTAAATCACTGTGCTTCTATACCATTTGCAAAAGCTAAATTTAAAATTTCTAATTAATAATGGTAAATTAATTTTTGTCCACCAGAGAGCGCCACATTGAATTTTGATGATATATTTTGATAAGTACCAGTGAAGCCCTTTCAAATGATATCAAACACGGTGTATTTATCTTAACATTTTTTTTAACACATGACTTTTTGTCCGCTAGAGGGCGCCATATCAAGTTTTGTGACACGTCACGTAACCTATGTTCAGCGGACAATTAAGACGGTTCTAACGATACCTCATACGTCGAGTTCCGATAAGTAGATTAGGAGCTATGAGGGAACAGATGAACAAACTCACATACATACATAGCCTGTCAAAATCATAACCCTCCGTAGTCGGGTAAAAAGATTGACAAGGATGTGCAAGAAACTTTTTTTTTTTAATTATGTATTGGCTCGCGTTTGACCACTACGAGTATCTCACCAGATGGAAAGTGATGATGTGGCCGATGATAGAGCACGCTTGCCTAGAAGCAACCTATTCAATCTTGACTTAAATACCCCAAGGTAAACGCTAGTATCAGGAAACACAGACTCATGCAGGGAATTCCATTTCATAGCTGTACGCACAATGAATGTGTTCCCAAAACGTTTTTTGTGCATGGGTGGGACTTCAACCATCTACCGGTGGCGCATCGCCGTACGTCTAATAGTTCGATAATGAAACGGGCTTGACGGAATTAGTTTATGCAATTCTGACGCACATTTCCCGAAATTCAACCGGTAGAAAACCGACAGGCTAGTAACTCGGCGTCGATACTCAAAACTTAAGTTTGGACTCAACGTTTCCATCATTACTAATGATCCTTTTGACCCGCTCCTCAATGAGGATCAATCACATAATATCAAATCCGATTTTTACTAAGTACATCGTATGTGTAATAATTTACTGAGCATT
Source organism: Mythimna impura (assembly GCA_905147345.3). Classification (NCBI taxonomy): domain Eukaryota; kingdom Metazoa; phylum Arthropoda; class Insecta; order Lepidoptera; family Noctuidae; genus Mythimna; species Mythimna impura. Next base: position 4,426,098 of record LR990342.1, on the reverse strand, counting down.
TAATTTTATAAATTATTAAAATTCGTCAAGAAATGGTGGATTTATTAAAAAATTTCTGAACAGCTACTTGGAAACGCGCGCTGGACTGTTTACGATGACGTCATCTGTCATGATCTGTGCGACGAACGGCTTGATCGTATTCATTCACCGGTGGAGACCGACCATGACAGATGACGCCACAGCGAGTCGCTTCATTCTCGGGTGCGTTTCTGAAACTAATACACTAAAATTGCTGTATCTTCGTCATTTTTGGTCCGATTTAAATAATTTCTTTACAATATTTACTACTTTTTTTGACTAAAGTCTGCATACTTCACAAAAATCATGACTGATCCTTATTGAGTCAAGCTCATCAAGCTGGTATCTGACAGATCCATCCCAAAGATGATTATGATGATTGTTTTTCTTTCTTTCTTTCTTTCTTTCTTTCTTTCTTTCTTTCTTTCTTTCTTTCTTTCTTTCTTTCTTTCTAGAGCAAAGGCCCTACCACGAGCTCTTAACTCGACCCATTCGACGACTTAAACTGAACTGATAAAGGGATGGAACTATGTAGATGTAGGCTGTATAGCTCCATCCTTCTTTCTCCCTCGCACTCTTGACATTTTAACACGTCAGTAAGGTCCCAGTACTTCTAAGTCGGGCTTGCGGACGCGAGCAACGGGTAGCTCGCCGTCCGGCCGTTCGGTAACCGTCCGGACCAAGTCAACTCGTTGACGGCGCGTACTGTTCCACGCGCGCCTCAAGGAGATGTCAGCAAAACCGTAGTGGCCCAGCAGGGTCGAAGCCTACTGGGGCCATGGGTTCGCTTCAGAAAGGAAAATTCGGGGCCCTGGAATTCAAGGCAACAAAGGAACATAGGAGAGTGGGTTTTAGTCAGTAAAAGTCTGACATGCTCTCTCGCTCCGCTCAAGGGCGGGAGAAGTCATTAGATGATTTCCCACGAAAAGTACCTACTTCTAGGTAAACATGTTCCGTTGGCGACCACATCGTCGGTTTTTATTCCCATGCTCGCTTTTGACCGCTATCTACACTAGATAGTGGTCTAACGCAAGCCTATCAACAGAAAAATTGATAAAAGCTTGTAAAGGAAATAATTTTTGCGGTTATGTGCAAACCGCAGGCCAAAGTCTGCAGAAATGTTTGAAAGAGTTATCGTTACCCTGTGGAACGCAAAGGGCAACTGAAGGAACACAGCTGGATTTTGGGGCCCAGCAGGGTCGATGCCCGCTAGGTCCGCGGGGTATTTCTGGAAAAGAAACCCGTGGTCCTAGGAAACAAAGGGTAACTGAAGGACACAGTTGTGGTTAGAGTCAGTGAAAGTCTGACACGCCCTCTCTACCCTAGAGTGGGAGAAGTCATTGGATGATTTCCCATCTAAAAAAAAAGTTGACCAACCACATGGCACTGCTTTTTTTCGTCTAATATTGATTTTTTATACAAAGAAAGAAAGAAAACTCGTTTATTTAGCACACAGACACACACAATGAAGAAATAAAGTACAGTATGGTCGAAATATCTTGACCGCTCTGAACTTCGCACAATTGGCTGCGCAATAATTCTTTCTTTTTTCTTAATTTATAATATGGCGAATGCGTATTGCGTGTTTTTTCGAGTACCTATAATGCGCAATATTTACACTAATTTCCGAGTGGCTAACTTATTTTGACCGTACAAGCGGGAGAAGCCATTGGATGATTTTCCACCTAGAAAAAAGAAACTGTGCAGAAACTAAGGGTCTACTCTCCGCCGGGATCCCAATCCCGATTTCAGGCCACCGTAGGCGCGAGCTTGCGGACCGCCGCCGCCGTCCGGACCGAGCCCAAGTCGTCGATAGCGCGTATTGTTCCACGCGCGCCTCAAGGAGATGTCAGCAAACCGTAGGAGACGAGCAGGGTCGAAGCCTACTGGGGCCAAGAATGGAAGACTCGGCCCTGGTATGAAAGGCAACGAAAGAACAGGAGTGGGTTTTTAATCAGTAAAAGTCTTAAACACCCTCCCGGTCCGCCCAAGAGCGAGGGATTTCAATAGATGATTTTCCCACCGAAAAAAAAGGGTCTACTCTAGATCCTCAAATGCGTGTAGTTTATATTCGTGGACCGAATCTAGAGGAGCCGAACTCGAGCGACACTACACGTATGTAATGAGCTCGGGTCGTGCTCGGCTCGGTCGTGCGGACCCACCTTTAAATTAAAAACTAGTGTTTGTTTGGTCTGTTTGTCAAAACTGTCCGTATAGGTGCGAAATGATCTGCAAGGTGACTTAAACATAATTGTCGGAAGGTAATAAAACAGGTCATAATGTTTTAGTAGTTCAAGATAAATAAATGAAGTTTTACTACTGGTACTTCTCCACACAACTCATAAAATTGCTGTGTGCAATTCAATATTTATGGTTATTTGAATATGACTAATAATGACTAGTTATAAACTATTAGCTTGTCTAGTTTGCAAGCGGTACTGCTGAGCATAAAGTTATTGGGTTACTCAGGTCGAGGAAAGTGTTATTGGGTTTTTCAAGTATTTTTCAGTGTCAGCAGAGGCGTAGCGTGGACTATAAATTAGACGTGGGTGAAGGCGCATCAGCGAGGCCTTTTTCTTTCTTAAATTCGAAAACGAGACAGTGACTATCGCAACCCAGTGTTCGACCACATCATCGCTTACCATCAGGTGGAATGGTGGTCAAACGCGAGCCTATAAATTATAAAACAAACCCTTGTGGTTAAAGAGCCCTCGCATGTGTAAGACCCCTATGGTGTGAGGCCGTGCGAGCGACGGCCCACTTCGCCCCCGCCTAGCTACGCTACTGAGTATCTGTCCGGATTCTGGATTGTGCCCGATTGACGGAAATAGACTCGCCCTCTATTACATGGAACTTATTAAAATGTTACTCGAAAAATGTGTGTGTGTGTACTCGTAACTCGTAATTCCACCTGCGCCAAATACTTCGGGGAATACAGGCGTGAAGTTTATTATATGCTAACTGATACCCGCGTGTTACTACGCCAAAAAAAAAAGAAATGAAATATATTTTGTTTTTCATGGTTTGAAATCATCTAACAGTTGGATGGTTTCATAGTAGCAGCTTGAGCAGTGATCGCAGAGTGGTAAAGGCCCCGACTTACGAGATGTAGGTCGCGGGTTCAAACCCAGCCAGGCTCATTACTTTGTGTAATTTATTTCATCACCACTGCTCTCAAAACGGTGAAGGAAAACATCGTGAGGAAACCGGCATGTCCTCTAACTAAAAATTCGAAGACATGTGACATCCACCAACCCGCACTGGGCCCGCGTTGTGGATTACAGCCCATTCCCTCCTAGAGAGGTGGCCTGAGTCCCAACAGTGGGAACATTATAAGGCCGACTATGCTATACTATAAAGCCTAGCTTCTACTAGTAAAGCAAAGAGAAATATTCCAACAGAACATACTCCTGGGATAAAAAAAAAGTGTCACATGTCCTACTAGCTGCTACCAGCGGCTCCACCCGCGTGATAATAGAAAAGTATCACACTCCCGAGATACAGTATCCTATGAACTAATCCAGCTCATGGTCTACCCGGGTACCAAGTTTCAACGAAATCCGTTCAGCCGTTCGAGCGTGAAGATGTAACGATGCTTTTTTTATTTTTTCGTTGGGAAAATCTTCTTATGACATCCCCGCTCTTGGGCGGAGCGGGAGATAGTGTCAGACTTTTACTGACTAAAAACCCACTCCTGTTCCTTAGTTGCCTTTCATACCAGGGCCGAGTCTTCTTTTCAGAATCAGACCCTTGGCCCCAGTAGGCTTCGACCCTGCTGGGCCCCTACAGTTGCTGACATCTCCTTGAGGCGCGCGTGGAACAGTACGCGCCGTCGACGACTTAAGCTCGGGCCGAACGGTTACCGGACGGTCGGACGGCGAGCTACCCATTGCTCGCCGTCCGCAGCCCGAGCCTTCGGTGGCCGGAAATCGGGATCGGAATCCCGGCGGCGCGGCGGTTGGGGCGTGAGGACCGATGCCTCACGCGATCGGCCGCCTCCTTTGCTATCATTACTGCTTCGCAGAAGGAGGCGACCGCCTGCCACTCCTCCTCGAACCGTCTACCAGTGTGCTAAAACTTGTCTATTCCGTTTAGCCGTTTGAGCTTGAAGGAGTAACAAACATACACACACATATACATTCATACAAAATTTCGCTTTTTTAATATCACTGTGACTATTCTCATTCGCAATTTTTTTTTTCTAGGGTCATTCACAACCTTACAAGACGGTAAACGCAAAGGCGTTAGAAGACTCCCAGGTCATCAAGCTACCAATGAGGGCTTTCCAAGAAGTTTTCAAGGAATACCCGGATATATTCGTCAGAGTTATACAGGTCAGTTTAGTGCACTCATAAATACATACTTGAATTCTGAAAGGAATCTTTGTATGGAGTTACTGTGAGTGCCATTAGAATGTGAATATAATATATCCTAATGCAGTATTTGGCGGCAAATGTATCGATCGGCCTTCTCAGCAGGTTTCGCTGAGATAAATCAATATATATATATCAATATTAATATATATATATATCAAATCAATATAAGTATTTAACAAAAATTTTAAATCTCATATAAGTGAACGTTTGTAATATGTTCTTATGAGAAATAAAGATTCTTTAAACCTAATATCGTAAAACCGGGTGAATAGAAACAAAACTTTGGTTTGGTTTTTCACTTTGATACCATGTTATCGGCTTCTAATAAAGCATCGAATTTTTAGAATAACAATTCATTAATAAGTTAATATAGTTAAATGCTGCAAAAAATATTAAAATATCGTGAAATACCCTTCGAAGTTTTGTTTCTATTCACCCTTGAGTTTCTATTCACCCCATTTGACTGTAGTACAATAAAATTCTCATTTTCATTTTGCAGAGATTGCGTTTGTTTCAATGATTCCAGATATTGTCCAGTTGTGTAGACATTAGAGATACAAAACTACGCCAATTTTACATCACAATATCAACTAGGAATCAGTTTTGCAAATAAATAAAACAGGGACTAAACTTCACTTAAAAAAAAACCGCCAAAAAATCTTCAGAATTTTAGTTATGACTAAATGCCAAAGATACACATGTGAAAGCAACGAAAACGAACAATATCTCTAAGTAATATATGAATTTGTAATGTTTTCAGATCATTATGGTGCGTCTACAGAGGGTGACGTTTACTGCTCTTCATCAGTACCTGGGCCTGAGTGCAGAATTGGTGAACCCGGTAAATATTTTTTTCCTTATTCCTTTATTTCATAAAACGATGGAATAAAGAATGGTTTATTGGTATTAGCTTAGACGTCAAACTATTTAGGAGGAGTTAAATGACAAAAAACGTACAGAAGAAGTATATAAAGATACGAGGGTCATTCAATAAATACTTAGCCTACAAAAAGTAAACGAAAATTTTGGAAAAGTGGCAATTTATTTTTCAACATAGTCTCCTTTTAGTTCGATACACTTAGCCCAGCGATGCTCCAACTTTTTTAACCCGTCGGAAAAATAATTTTTGTCAAACTCTGCAAAATAGGCCTCCGTGGCGGCGATGACCTCCTCATTCGATCCATATCTATTCCCGGCGAGTGATTTTTTCAGATTAGGAAACAGAAAGAAGTCACAAGGGGCCAAATCTGGAGAATACGGTGGATGGGGCAGCAATTCGTAAGACCAATTTGGCCATGGCAGCGGCAGACGTGTGAACCGGTGCGTTGTCGTGGTGAAACAGCACTTTTTTCTTCGCCAGATGGGGTCGTTTTTTCTTTAATTCGGCGTCGAATCGGCCCAATAAATCGGCATAGTAAAGCCCTGTAATTGTTTTACCCTTCTCGAGGTAATCGATGTAGATCACACCTTGTGAATCCCAGAAAACGGTGGCCATAACTTTTCCGGCCGATTTTACAGTTTTCGCCCTCTTTGGAGCACGTTCCCCGGTCTGGATCCATTGTTTTGATTGCTCCTTGGTCTCTGGTGTGTACCAGTGGATCCAGGTTTCATCGACGGTCATAAAACGACGCAAAAACTCCGCTGGATTCCGCTTAAACAGCGCCAAACACGTCTCCGATGTGGTCTCACGGTTGCGCTTGTTTCCTGGTGTGAGTAAACGCGGCACCCATCGCGCCGACAGCTTTCTCATGCCGAGTTCCTCGTGAAGAATATGATGCACTGTTCCTTCTGAAATGCCTACAGTCTCAGCTAGCTCCCGAACCTTCAATCGGCGATCTGCCAATACGAAATCATGGATTTTTTAAATGTTTTCTTCCGTAGCAGCTGTTTTCGGTGCACCTGGACGTGGTTCATTAAAAACCGACGTACGGCCACGTGCAAACTCGTTGAACCAATTCTTGACGGTGGCCATCGATGGAGAAGAGTCACCGTACACAGCATCCAAGCGCTCTTTGATTTCGATGCGCGTTCTCCCTTCCAAAAATAGGAATCGAATCACCGAACGATATTGCTCTTTTCCATTTTTGTAAAACCGATCGACACGTTCGCTTCCATAAGTTGTCAAATTAAAACAAATGAAGGGATTGGAATGAAAATTTGAAAAAAGAATTAAAAAAGAATGTGCTACACTGTGGTAAAACTCTTTTGAAACTACAGCGCCCTCTGGCGATGAGGCTAGGTACTTATTGAATGCACCTCGTCCATAATACTAACCTTTTTTTACCGTGAGATTAAACGGAAACTCACCTGCTAAGAACAGAATGAAGAATACAAAATATTAATTCGACACAAATTGATACCTACTATAAAATTCTTTCGAGAAAGAAAGAAAGAAAAACTTCTCCTTCTTTTTGCTTTTCCTTCTTTTTTCTTTCTCTGACAAATCCATCCAAAAGTTGTCTGTAAAAAATCGCTTTTAGCGATAAGACCGCCTTTTGTGACACCCTATTAATTTTAAATTCCTGTTGTAATTTTATTATTGGTATACAATAAAGATATCTATCTATCTATCTAATTGCTCTGAGAGAGCCCGTGTCGGAAGTTCCCTACAGTCTAAAATGATCCTTTACCAACTTGCAGGGCCGCGACCGCCGCCGTCCGACAACAATGGGCTCGTCTCCCGCCAAGTCATCCAAGATGACCAACGTGGACAGCAGCGGCAACATGCATTCCCCCCACCACAGCGACCGAGCCATGTCTGAACATTTGGTAAGTTCAACTACCCTCTTTCTGATGAGTTTAGCATGAATAGTTTTTGTGAAGTTGTATTGCGTAGACCCGTAGAAGACACAGCATACCCCCCCCTTTTAGCATAGCATAACATAATCAGCCTTATAATGTTTCCACTGCTGGGATTCAGGCCTCCTCTCTAGGAGTGGGAATGGGCCGTAATCCTCCACGCGGGCCCAGTGCGAGTTGGAATACGGCCCATTCCCTTTTAGTTTCATTTTTTTAATTCCTGAATTTGTGTGAGTTGTTGAATTTGTAAAATAAGATTAAAGATTTCTTGTTTATTTATGTTTATTTGTTTGTTTGTGCTGAAAATTTTGCATCGGCTTCGCCTGTATAAAGATAGGCACGTTTACTCTAACATTCGGAAACATACTTATTGAAGGGTTAAAAAACAAAAGCAACCCTATCTTTAGTTTTGATCTTAGTCAATAATGATCGAGTCATTGATGACCTGAGCATGAGAGCAGTGGTGGCCCAGTGGTAACGGTCCCGACTTGTAGGTCGAGTTGGTACACTCTCATCACCACTGCTCTCAATACGGTGAAGGAAACCATTGTGAGGAGACCGGTATGTCTTAGAACCAAAAATTCGAAGTCACGTGACATCCACCGATCTGCATTGGGCTTAGAGCCCAGTGCGGATTCCCAGCATAGAAAGCTTGAATCCCAGCATTGGGAACAAGAAAAGATTGTTTGTGCTATGATATGCAGCTGAGCAACAATATTTTGAATGCCATTAACTTCGCTTAACCTCTTGACCGTTACAATAAAAAATGAAATGACAAGGCAAAATGTGCCCCGCACGCCAACATCATGACTCAGACGCTACGCGTTTTAAACGCTAATAGATCTTATAAAAAAAAAAGTAAAAAAACTAAAACCCGACTACGACAAAAAAAACGACGAAACTAAAAGTATGAAACAAGATTTCCAGGATGCTGAAATAAACAAGGTAAAAAGAAAAGCCGCAGTCACACGTTATAGGTAACAACCGAAACACTTTAATAACGTGTGACTACGGCTTTTCTTTTTACCTTGTTTATTTCAGCATCCTGGAAATCTTGTTTCATACTTTTAGTTTCGTCTTTTTTTTTGTCGTAGTCGGGTTTTAGTTTTTTTACTTTTTTTTTTATTTAAATTATTTTGGTGTTAAATCACTGTGCTTCTATACCATTTGCAAAAGCTAAATTTAAAATTTCTAATTAATAATGGTAAATTAATTTTTGTCCACCAGAGGGTGCCACATTGAATTTTGATATATTTTGATAAGTACCAGTGAAGCCCTTTCAAATGATATCAAACACGGTGTATTTATCTTAACATTTTTTTTAACACATGACTTCTTGTCTGCTAGAGGGCGTCACTTTAAATTTGAACAATATTTTGGAAATGTACAAGTAAAGCCCTTTCAAATGATACCAAACACGGCGTATTTATCTACATTTTTATTTTTTACACATTACTTTTTGTCCGCTAGAGGGCGCCATATCAAGTTTTGTGACACGTCACGTAACCTATGTTCAGCGGACAATTAAGATGGTTCTAACGATACCTCATACGTCAAGTTCCGATAAGTAGATTAGGAGCTATGCGGGAACAGATGAACAAACTCACATACATACATAGCCTGTCAAAATCATAACCCTCCGTAGTCGGGTAAAAAAGTATTGTTTTTCTTATTTGTATCGTTAATTATTATGTAGGTAACTAGACTCGTCCCAATTTATGATATGTGAACTGCTTTCTATTTATTTCATCCATATTAGCCTAAGATCACAAAAACGAACAGTATGAAATAGTAGCTTGGTACTGAGAGCACGCTTTAAATTTTTTGACGTAGCGGTCTAAGGTTATATTAACCAAAATAACCCGTAAATCTCATTAAAGATTCATGCATAAAATAAAATAGACAATGTGTGTGTGATAACTAACAGTGTGTGTGTATGCATGTCAGGACGGAGGGCATGCAAGCTCGTCGCCCATACACATTCAAGGGAGACGCCAGAAACCGGACATGGTGCCCGACATCGCTTCTAATACGCCGCAGGTGAGGACTGGACAAAGACTTGTATGTATAACCTGCTAATTCTCGTTGATGAAAGAGTAAACAAATGGCTTTGAAATAGTACCCGTAGATGGTCAATTGAGTGATTACTATATGATTTAATTAAGAATAGAATCAATTTAGCGACATGTTGTGACGTCATAGGCCGGTCGCAAACGTTCGGTTTCCTATTTAGGTTTCCTGGGGGGCTATTGGCTAACTTTTTCAATAACAGTTGACAACTAGCATTCGTCGCACACTAAACTTAGTTGTCAACTGACAATTTCATAAAATTGGTATTACGTATCACACAAGTGACTAACAAACTACGGTAAAAATGTGGTGAATTATAAAAATTTACGGTGCCTATTGTGACCACTCTAAAATTTTATCGACTATTATACAGCTTCAAAAGCTTACACAATCGCAATTTTAAAAGTATCGATACAATAACATCTGTCAAAACGTGTTACGGTGGCTATCAAAGGCACCAGTGGCTAATGACGTCACTGCAGTTGGTCACTGAAGATAGGCAATACGAAACTAGCTGTTTGACAGTTCAATGATGCACATTGTTAACAAGTGATCATCACTTGAACTGTCAACAGAGTTACGCAATAGCCCCGCAGATCAGGAAATCAAATCCGGAAACCTAAATGATCTGCTTACATACAAAATGTTCAACAAGGCGCACACGTTCTTTTTTTTTTAAACGGAAAAAATAACATTTTGTATGTAAGTAAATAGATCATTTAGGTTTCCGAATCTGAATTCCTGATCAAGAAACCTAATTAGGAAACCGATCGTGTGCGGCCGGCCATATCTGTCAAATCGAATCAGGGGTGAGCAAAATAAGATATTTTTTAAATTAAAATTATTTACGAATCATGATTGAAAAAAGTTTAATCAGAATCTATTTTTCAATTCTGCTCATCTATATCACTGTGTGAAGTGTCCGAGTAGTGGCGAGCGAAAGAAGGTTGTAGTGTTGCCAACAATGAAAATAATAAAGAAAACTGTTTTTTTTTTTAAACTTTCCTATTCTTAATTGCATTGTAGATTTCAGTATTTGAATACTTAAATGAAAAGCCTAATTATACTTATGCTCATTTTCATTATTTGACGTCTAAATGAAGGCTTGTATGTACATACAATGCGTTCCAAATAAGAATAGGATCAATTGCCAAGATGCGACGTCCCGTCATACTGTCAAATCGCAAGAAATTGGGCAAAATTGAAGAACTCAGAGATGAGCAAAATTGAAGAACTGGATTCTGATTAAACTTTTTTCGTTCACAGTTCGTAAATAAATTTAAAAAAAAATTATTGTTTTGCTTACCCTATTAATTCTTCGATTTGACAGTATGAAGTGACGTTACAACATGGCAATCGATCCTATTCTTATTTGGAACGCATTGTACACTGTCGGATTATCAATTTTCGGATAAATTGATTTGGATTAAAAATGTCGGATTATTAATTGGAGTAATGACAATAGAAATTGTGAAGAAAAGTAGTGCACGCGCAAGTAGATAAATTAATTATTATATGTAACTTTGTCCTTGTGTCTGAAAATCTTGGCACTTAATTTTTTTTTTATAAACCTAAGGAATTCTTTGGTGTTACATTGGATAATCAAACTGTACTATTTTTGTAGCAGCAACCCGATGTCCAGCCAACACCGTCCCTACAGAGAGCTCGAGAGGGGTCATCCTTCAAGAAACACAACACTGATAACCTTGACGAACAGGTCAGATTTGTTTATTATTTTACTGACTCGGAGCTTACAAAGTTTTAATGGTAGTTTATGAGTTACTGTATCAGAGATACAAATAATAAAATTAAATACGTGATTTCGTAAACTGCATTTTATTACGGCGCTGGGCGCAGCCGCCACTACACACACACACACACACACACACTTACATACACATATCCACTTATACACATTAGGTACAAGTTGTCCCTACAGTAGTAATCTGAGTAGCATAGGCATGGGGCTACTAATTTCACTACCACTAAGGGCTATATTTCACGGGGACACCATGGCGGCGCGACCAGTCGCCGCTAGCAACAAAATGTATACAGCTCTATAGAGAGTTACTCACCTGGTGTCCGTTTGGCTGCGCAACCAATTTGGCGGCGCGACCAGCTCGGACGCGAGCACTTAAGGCCGCCCATTTTGATACTGTCTCAGTGTGGTGTAGCGACTCTAGTGTCTGTATAGTGTCTAGTTTTGTAGCTTACGGACACCATGGCGGTGCAACTGGTCGCGCCGCCATGGTGTCCCGGTGAAATATAGCCCTAAAATGTGAGCAAATAAGGTGAACAGTGCTGACCCAGTGGTGACGGCCCCAACTTAGTAAGTAGGTCGTAGGTTCAAACCCAGCGAGGGGCTTACTTTGTGTAATTTATTTCATCAGTGACATCCGCCAACCCGCACTACACCCGCTTGGTGGACTTACGACAAATTCCTCCTGCTAGAGAGCTTGAGTCCCAGCATTGGGAACATTAGGGTCCGTTCACACTGAGACGCGACGCGATGCAACGCAACGTATTCTAAGGTCTCACAATAAAATGTGTATCTTTTCATATAGTAAACAAAGTTGTATTATGAGTCGCTCTTCGCGTAGCGTCGCGTCGCGTCTCGACTCGATGTGATCTTACCCTTATATGGCTGTTACAATAAGTTAACAAATAATTGTGCTCTGAAATTTCTGGAAACCTTGATTTATTGACGTAGTGTTGTATCTGTGTCGAATATTTACTATTCTATTTAATATACTGAACATATTTTTACAGGCGTTAATCCAAATCGCGACAGAAGCATTTGTGAAGGAATTGGGTCTTGATTGTGACACCGTACTGCGTGGGAATGTGCAGGTTCGAGACCTCCCCGCCGGAACTTACATCATGAAGGAGGAGAGTCATAAGGTATGTTTAGACTCCCTCAATTCATTTGGCTGTCGCAGGCATTTTGAATGAGTGATATTTGAACTATATAATATTGAAATCAGAAACGTTTATTTCAAATAGACCATATATAGGCACTTTTGAATTGTCAAAATTTTGGTCAGTAAAAAAAAAGTGAAGCTAAATTGCACGTTCCAAAGCGTAGATCTCTTTAAAGAAGAACGTGCAAGAAACTCCATGGACACTTATTTACAAATGTCCATTTGGGACAAAAAAATAAGACCACATTAAAGTTAATTATTGTAAGAACCAAATACCTTTCCTTTTTAAAATTATTGATAAATAAATAATAAGTCATTTATTTCGAACCAAAAATTTTGTACATTTTGTAAGCTTACACAAACTGCTTAACAGTTTGTCGGCAGGATTAGCTCTTTTTTTTTAGGTGTGAAAATCATCTAATGACAAATCCCCCTCTTGGGCGGAGCGAGAGATAGTGTCAGACTTTTACTGACTAAAAACCCACTCCTGTTCCTTCGTTGTCTTCGTCCCAGGGCCCCGGGTTTCGTTTTCACGGGTAGTCCCATGGAGGATTGGCGCTTGATTATTTCTTAAAGTAACCTCTTCACTCGTGACTTAAAAGTGGCAGCTATCACGTAAAACAAACTAGAATTCCACTGCTTAGCTGTACGCACAATTAATGCGTTACCAAAACGTTTTTTTTGCGTGTGGGTGAGATGTCCACAATGTACCGGTGGCGCATGATGGAACAGGCATAAGGCTGAACTAGTCGCGGGCTCGAACTCTGTGATGGGTGAGGCCAAAAATTGCGATGTCTCATCTGATATTGTGTCCGACAGCGATAATATCAAGTATGAGCAGTTAGACGCTAAAATATATGCACATCGTATGGTTCACATGCACACAAACACCGTTCCGAACTGAAATGAAATTAGACGGTGCGTAAAATCTGAGAGTAGTGCTTTGGAAAATCGGGTTTTATGAAAAAACCACTGCATAAATCTAATACAAATAAATTGTATAGAACTCTTCAATAACAAAAGTTTGTCGGTACCGACTTCGTTTTTGAGATTTTATACGAGTTTTGTTACTTTTTTACACTTAAAGTTGCGTTAAAATCATCAAAAAACAGAAACTTTGTTGGCTCATAACTTTGTAACGGAAATTATTTTTGTTTTTCTGTTGTCCGTACAGGCAAAATTAAGTATAAGATAAAACCATATCATGTTTTACTTTGGATGTACAATGTCAAACTGTAGAGTAATACCCCCCCCAAAGTTTGTATGGAAAAAGTGTCGACTTAAGGTCTATTAGCAAAGCTTTGATTGTTTTTCTGTTTTGATTTGAATATTATCCATTCTCAATACCTGCGATTTTAACAACAAATTACTAGTCTGGATATACAAATCTTTATGTTATTAAATTGCTTTATAATTTCCTTTCATTAGCTGTATTATAGTATCCCCGGTGAGCCGGAAATTACTCAGGTATGGTTTGAGAGTGATACATTGACAGTACTACATACCATGTTATGACCATCAATATCACTGTCATCTATATCTAAATATCTATATATATAGGGTGACTGGCAATTAGTGTACGATACTTAAATACGTGATTGTGCTCATGATAACCAACAACTTTTACTATGGGAACAAACCTGAAATCGCGAAAAAAAAATCAGCTGTTCAGTACATTTATGTTTGCCTAATGTACTAAACAGCTGATATTTTTTTCGCGATTTCGGCTTTGCTCCCATAATAAAAATTGTTTGTGATCATGAGCACAATCACGTGTTTAAGTATCGTACACTAATTGCCAGTCACCCTATATAAAAGGAGAAACTGACTGACTGACATATCAACGCACAGTCGAAACTACTGGGAGTAGAAGAGTGAAATCTTGCACGAGGTTTCCTTTTATGAAGTAGGCGAGCACTAAGAGAGGATTTTCCGAAATTCATCCCCTAAGGGGAAGAAATGGGAGTCCAAAATTAGTATGGAGAAACCTGATTCCGCGCGGGCGAAGCCGCTGGCAGAAGCTAGTAAATATATAAAAAGAAAAACTGACTGACATATCAACGCACAGCCGAAACTACTGGGACTAGAAACGTGAAATTTTGCACAAGGTTTTATGACGTAGGCGAGCACTAAGAAAGGACTTTCCAAAATTTACCCCTAAGGGGATGAAACGAAGGTCCAAAATATGGGCCAAAATTTGTATGGAGAAACCACAGAATTCTTAATAATAAGGCAATAGAAATGCTATCTACTGTCTTTTAATACTGGGACGCGTGTCGCCGGTTCGCAGAGCTACCAACACATAGACAAAAAATAAATACACACTATCGCCTACACATGCATTTTGTTGTAGCAACAAAAATTAAACTTTTAGTGATGACATTACGCAATATTTTCTAAAACGCATGGTCTCAGGGGGCTCGGCCTCTGTAAGCAATAATAAACGTGTGCGAAAAGCAGAGAATGATATCGCGCGCTCACTCACACTTAGCGCACTTGTGTTCTACGAGACAAATGCGCGGCGACAAGCTCACGCGTCTTTGGGACTTCTATTGCCTTATTATTAAGATTTCTGTGGGAGAAACTTTTCACGCGAGGCAGCTGAAAGCAGCTGCAGCTGGCTGCAATATTGTATTATGGACCCGCTACTTGGATCGGCATGCAGCAGACATATTTTTAATATTTACGTGTAGTTTTCTTTGAATAGTAGGTACTGTGAATTTCGCCTCGATCTAGCTTTTTTTAAGTGATTTTAAATCTCATGTAAAAAGCCACATTTCACTTATTTCGAAAAGCCGTTTTCATAATTATGTAACCTCCACTAGAAACTCACTTATTATTATAAATGTTTCAAATGTGTAAATTATTTCTGTTTTTATTTTGTGTTACACTATCAAGGCCTACATTGTGATTTAACTGATTTGCTTGACCCATAAACATGATAGAATAGAATAGAATAGAATAGTATTTATTCGATGCAAGCAATACAATAGGCAAAAACAAAAAAAAAGTACAGATTTACAATATGATATAGTTTTGTGTCTAGTACATACGAGTATATAACTTTATAGTAATACGTCTCTCGTCAATTAGATTTTTTTTTTGAAGTGGGTAATTCTGGGTGGAGTGAGAGGGAGTGTCAGACTTTTATTGACTTAAAACCTACCTGTGTACCTTCAGTTGGACGCGTTCTAGGGCCACGGTAACTCTTTCGAACAATCCTGCAGACTTTCCGTCAATTTGACAGTAATATCAAACATAGAGATATATGAGAGCAGTGGTGGCCGAGTGGTAACGGCCCCAACTTACGAGTTGTAGGTCGCGGATTCAAACCCAGCCAGGCGCATTACTTTGTGTAATTTATTTCATAACCACTGCTCTCAAAACGGTGAAGGAAAACATCGTGAGGAAACCGGCATGTCCTAGAACCAAAAATTCGAAGACATGTGACATCCACCAACCAGCACTGGGCCCGCGTGGTGGATTACGGCCCATTCCCTCTCCTAGAGAGGAGGCCTGAGTCCCAACAGTGGGAACATTATAAGGCCGACTATGCTATATGTGCTCCTTCAGTTGCCCTTTGCGTTCCAGGGCTAACTCTTTCAAATAATCACGCAACTCTGGCAGGCATCAGAGAGGGTGCCGTCAATCATCAAGCCAAGCCATCAAATTCTGCAGCCCTTCTGTCAATTTGACTGTAATTTCAAAACATAAGTGTATACAGGTTGTCTTTGACATCCACGCACAAACGAATACCACGGATCCAGTATATGATTCTGGACCCCACAGTGGTGGAATTTTTTGTCGGTTTCTTTCTAATTTTTTTTAAATATACTTTTTTTTTATTTAAACTGTATAAAATCGTTATTCTAACATTTTTAGTGAAAAACATAAATTAATTACTTTAAAAAAATATCATCGGGATTGATTAGAATAACGATTTTATCTACCCCCATGACATTTTAATTAATTTTTATTAAAAAATTATATTTTTTCTTTTTACTAAAAATATCATCGGGGTTGGTTAGAATAACGATTTTACACATTTAAATTAAAAAAGTACATTTTTTTTTTATAAATTAGGAAAAAGCAGACGATAAATTCCACCACTGGGGATCTAGAATCATGTACTGGATCCGTGGTATTCGTTTGTGCGTCGATCTCAAAGACACCGTGTATATTAAAGCGCCCAGCCTTTTCCCAACTACATATTATGTTATATGTCGGTTTCCATTCTAACTGAATATACCTAACTAAACATTACATGGAGCAACTGCCTATCTGCTCTCCGTAACCCAGTAATTGGGCAACACAATAACCATTCGTTCCGTATGGTGTCCGGACGTAAAGAATAACACCATCCCATCTCTTCCCGAGGGTGTCGTAAGAGGCGACTAAGGGACATACCAGAGAATGGGCAGCAGCATCCTCTGTGCATTACAACAACCAAACTGCGATCGCCAACCCGTCTGCCAAGCGTGGCGATTATGGCAAACCCCCCCCCCCAAAATGAAAATCAAAATGAAAAAAATGGCCCCTAGTGCCCGGCAGCCCGTCTACCCTTGATTCCGGTAGCGGTCAAGACCACGACGAGGCAAGGGGTGCGAAGAATCTCCGGATGGGATCTGGCTACCCATTTAGCGTTGGAAGGCCTCCTATAAGGTGGACCGATGACTTGGTAACGGTTGCGGGAGTCTGATGGATGCGAGACGCACAGGACCCTTCATTGTGGCGACACTTGGGGGAGGCCTATGTCCAGCAGTGGACGTCTTTCGGCTAAAATGATGATGATGATACCCCTTGGCAATTCTAGCCTCTAATGGTTTGACGTATTTTCCGAGATACTTAGGAGTCTCACTCCGTGGATGGTCCCCACCCTTCCACCTCGACCTCGGCATCTACTTAACCTTGAAAATCAACCCGTGCGGCTGTTATTACTTTGAAAGAAAAAAAAAAGAAAGAAAACATGTTTATTTTTCCCGAATAGACGCACACTAAATAACAAAAAACAAAAACCAGTTTCCCTGTCAGGCTTTTCTACGAGCTCCTGATCAAAACACAAGTAAAATATGTAATTCTTTGTAGGATGTGGCTCTGGTGTATCTACTGTCCGGTGCTCTACTGGTCTCACAGAGAGTAGCGGAGGGAGAAGGAGAAGTGCACATGTTCACTGCATACCCAGGTAAGAGGATATTATGTAATTTATTATTTCAGCGAATCCGTAGCGACATCTATTACGCCACATAAGAACTAAAATTCAAAATCCTGCATCACGTTATCAGAGTTCTCAGCACGGTTAGAACAAGTAAAACAGTCCGAAATTAACTTTTGGGCAGTGGTCCCGACCAGACACGAACACCCGTCTGATCAGAGGATCCTCCTATTTCATTGGAGATTTGCGGGATACAGTATTACCAACAATCAAACCTAGGATTGAATAGTATGATTATTTACTACGTTTTCAAACCTTTACGTAAAGAATTTTTATTACACTTGTAGCGACATCTATGGTGTCACGTAAGAGCTAATCTTTCATCGCGCAATTAAAGTTCTCCGCGCGATTTGAACCCATAGAACAGCTTGAAATTATCTATCGGGCAGTAGCCCACCAGACATAACACCCGTCTGGTCGGAGGATCCTCACTTTTCAACGGAGGTACTATGCGTTCCAAATAACAATAGGAAAGCCGAAACTTCGATCTGTCAAATTTTGATTGAAAAGTACGGTTTACAAAGAAAACTTATTTGCGTATTAATAACGGTTTTTTTGCTTTGTAGAACTGAGTCTTAGTTAATTCTAGTTGAAGTAAAAACATTATAGTTTAATCTAAATTAGCTAAAGATATATTATTAGTTAAAAAAAAAAACTAATTTCTTTCTCATTTTCATTGTTTGGAACAATTCGCCTTTCTCTATTTGCTACTACTCAGACACTTCACACAGTGACGCAGAGATTAGCAGAATTGAAGAACTGAATTCTGATTAAACTTTTTTCGTTCATGATTCGTAAATAAATATTATTTAAAACCTTTATTGTTTTGCTCACCCTACCCAATTTTTCGATTTGACAGCTATGACGTCACAACATGGCGTAAAAATCGATTCTATTCTTATTTGGAACACATTGTATGTGGGACTTTACTCTCTGTTTCGTATACCTCCAAACACTTACAGGACCTGGCTTCTATTCAATAATAGTAGATTATGTGACTAGGGGATAAAGCAGTGTCTTTAAGTCGCGGGTGGCGGATGTTGAATTCCGAACGAAACGAAGGTTGCTAATTTTAATCCCGAACGATAGTGAGGGATTTATATAATTAACTCCCGAGCATTGCGAGGGAGTTAATAAAGAAACCTTAGTGAAGTGAGGAATTCAAGCCGCCCAAGACAAAGGCAGCTTTATCCCCGTGTTGGATACTCTACTTTTTACACCATCTGTGAGATAATTAAAAGACAATTTAGTAAAAGAAATCATATAATACACAAATATAAGTATTATTTACGAGTTAATCTTAACTATCACTCAAAATGTTTTGAGATTTGAAACAAACAAAATTCACTACTCAAAGATTCTATAGTTTAAATTTTCTATAACGCTCCCGCTTGTTCATTGTTTTTTTTTTAGAAACTTTTTTTATTGTTTTTTTTTTGTTAGTGGCCAGTTTGAAATTTGAATAAACTTGTTTGATGCACTACATTTTAATTCACATAATGCTGACGGTTTTTCACGTTCCAAATTCAAATCTCATTATTCCCTAGGGATCGCCCATACTACATTATCTCCCTAGGGACTTAATGACTTGCTTTAAGTGATGGTTGTATGACGTATAAAAGGGCATTATCGAGCAGGTGGTGTAAAATAGTAGATTATGTGACTAGGGGATAAAGCAGTGTCTTTAAGTCGCGGGCGGCATGTTGAATTCCGAACGAAACGAAGGTTGCTAATTTTAATCCCGAACGTTAGTGAGGGATTTATATAATTAACTCCCGAGCACTGCGAGGGAGTTAATAAAGAAACCTGAGTGAAGTGAGGAATTCAAGCCGCCCAAGACAAAGACAGCTTTATCCCCGTGTTGGATACTTTACTTTTTACACCATCTGTGAGATAATTAAAAGACAATTTAGTAAAACAAATCATATAATAGAGAAATATAAGTATTATTTACGAGTTAATCTTAACTATCACTCAAAATGTTTTGAGATTTGAAACAAACAAAATTCACTACTCAAAGATTCTATAGTTTAAATTTTCTATAACGCCCCGCTTGTTCATTACTTTTTTTAGAAACTTTTTGTATTCTGTTTTTTTTTTGTTAGTGGCCAGTTTGAATTTTGAATAAACTTGTTTGATGCACTATATTTTAATTCACATAATGCTGACGGTTTTTCACGTTCCAAATTCAAATCTCATTATTCCCTAGGGATCGCCCATACTGCATTATCTCCCTAGGGACATAATGACTTGCTTTAAGTGATGGTTGTATGACGTATAAAAGGGCATTATCGAGCAGGTGGTGTAAAAAATAAATTACACCCTCTTACATACTTTGTAGAATAGGCTACCCCAGCTTTTTTTGAGACTGGTATCTCATTAAATATCTTCTCCCGTTCTGTGTGAAGCAATGTCTGAATTTTACTAAATAAAACTCACCCGTGTTCCTTCAGTTACCCATTGCGTTCTAGAGAGGGTCACGGTGACTCTTGCGGATAATCCGGCAGTCCTGGCAAGCATCGACCCTGGTGGACCCAATCGATTATACGGACAGTTCTTTGGCACGCGTGAAACACAATGTGTTATCAGGCTACCGAGCTCACTCGCGCCGGGCCCTGGTACAGGTCATGGTCCGGAGCGAAGAGGAGTGGCAGGCGGTCGCATGCGCGTGCAAAGCAGTAATGCGCGCGAGGTAACGGCCCTCACGCCCCAGCCGCCGGGATCCCGACTCCGAATTTCAGCCACCGTAGGCGTGGGTTTGCGGACGACGATCAATGCATAGCCGGGCTACCGGTAACCGTCCGGATTGAGCCCGAGTTATTAACGGCGCGTAGTGTTGTACGCGCGCCTCATAGAGATGTCAGCAAATCCGTAAGGGCTAAGCAGGGCCGAAGCATACTGGGATCATGGGTTGATTTCCGAAAGGTAAACCCGGGGTCCTGGAATGCAAGGCAAACAAGGAACATAGGTGTGGTTTTAGCCAGTAAAAGTCTGAAACGCCCACCCGCTCCACCCTAGAACTGGAGAAGACATTGGGTAAGCCCACCTTAAAAAAACTGGGCTAATGCAAGTCGGACTCACGCACTGAACGTTCCGTACAAACTTACCTATGAAAACAGTTCAATTCCCGAATTGAGTTACGAAGATTTTCCGAATGGCATTTTTTTTTTGTGACGTTTCTACAAATGTACGGTTTTCAGATTTTTTCCTTGCGCTATGAGACCTTTCTTCATGATTCTGGGTCAACGGGAAGTACCCTATGAATTTTGATTTCCTTAAGAGTGTCGAAATACACGTTTTTTTGCGACATAAATGGCCGTATCTTTTTTTTTCGTTAACTCAGAAGTTTGTTTTTTTGACAGCTTCAAGGGGCCGCAGACCTGAATATATGGTTTTAATTTCAACTTGATACCTCTACGGGTTCGCGAGATAAAGGGTCTTGACAGACAGACAGACGAACAACAAAGTGATCCTATAAGGGTTCCATTTTTTCCTTTTGAGCTATGGAACCCTAAAAAAAGAAGGCTACTAAGCTGCTTTATTAGTATTACTATTCATATAACAATTTCTTACCTTCCCAGGTGAAGTAGAAGGCGGTCTCGCCGTCCTAACAGGCGAACCAAGTTTCTTCTCCATCCGCGCGAAGCATTTCTCTCGCATCGGTCTTCTCTCCAAGACCACAGTGTACAGCATCATGAGGGAGCGGCCTTCAGTAGTGTTACACATTGCTAATACGGTTGTACGGAGGCTCTCGCCCTTCGTTAGGCAAGTGGACTTCGCATTAGACTGGGTAAGTGGTTTTAGGGTCAGTTGTGCTAAGGTAAAATTATTGGAATAGACCAAAGCGTGCATATATAGGGTGACTGGCAATTAGTGTACGATACTTAAACACGTGATTGTGCTCATGATAACAAACAATTTTTATTATGGGAGCAAAGCCGAAATCGCGAAAAAAATATCAGCTGTTCAGTACATTAGGCAAACATAAATTTTTGATTTCAGGTTTGTTCCCATAGTAAAAGTTGTTGGTTATCATGAGCACAATCACGTGTTTAAGTATCGTACACTAATTACCAGTCACCCTATATACCAAGTTGCTTTGAATAAACTAAGTTTGGGGTCACCATTCAAGGATCTTGGATCAGCACATTGGATTCAACAAGAAGAATAACTTCTTGGAGTAGAACTTCTGCATGGAAATCATTCTTGAAAGATCTAAGTGCCATACTTGAAAGTCTCTACGTAGGTACCCGAAAAACAAACTTTGAACTGTTTTTCATTAGTAGAAAATTTAAAGGATCACGATATATGTCGATTTAAGACAGTTATCTATCGGGTATCTTAATTTCCGTTTTTGTAATGTAAGAATGTCAAAATTTTTATCTGGCGCCTACCTCAATTATCGTTTAGTTATATGATTAATTCTGTGGCCTATTTCGTAGCAAATGTTCACTTCAAATTTATAATACCCATTTCTTTCAGGTCTTTCTCGAATCAGGCCGCGCGGTCTACCGTCAAGACGAAGAATCCGGGTCCACATTCATAGTCCTGTCCGGTCGACTCCGCTCAGTCATCACCCACCCGAACGGCAAGAAGGAACTGGTCGGTGAATACGGCAAGGGTGACTTGGTCGGGATTGTGGAGATGGTCACGCAAACTAGAAGGAGTACTACTGTTATGGCGGTCAGAGATTCTGAACTGGCCAAGCTGCCCGAGGGCTTGTTTAATGCCATTAAACTGAGGTTCCCTGTGGTGGTGACTAGGCTGATTAATTTGTTGGGCCATAGGATTTTGGGTGAGTGATTTTATATACTTTTCTATCATTGTTGGTCGGTTTCCAGTCTAACCAGATGCGGCGAAACGTCTTTGTTTTATACGGTCAGCGTCATCAATGGGTTACCCCCTTATCTATACTCCATTCGCAATAAGATTGCCAATTTAACAAACCTTTGTTTACTGTCCGTTCAACTGATTTTGACTTCTATTCTGTAGGCATAAAGATGGCATTAAAAGCAATAAAAGTGGTTACAATACCAACTATTTACTACAGCCGCCATTTATCATGCCATCAACGCAATAACATCCCAATTCCAAATCGGTGGAACAGACAGTAAAGAAAGGTTTCTGTAAATGTCTAATCATAACGCAAATGGAGTGTAAGTTATTTTATTGTGAAAGGGGTACCTAATCGATGCAGCTGTCTGTATTATGTAAGATAATCAATTGCAATAGTAGTATAAAAAGAGAGTCAGTGCCTATTATAATACTAACTTCTGCCTGCGACTTCGTCCCCATGAACATAGAAACTTATACCAATAAACTTATACATACAAAAAATCTCTTTTCATTACGTCACAATGTGATAAACTGTCAGTCCAAAGTGTAGATAAAAGATCAATAATAAAATGCAAAAAAAAAAAAAATGACAGCCAAGCTGACCTCTACTATAGCACTGGACAGGCTGTTCCATGTGTTTAACAGCTAATTTTTTGTGCCTATTTGAAGCGCCACTTGCGAGCGTCCAGAGAACTAATTTTGACTTATAATGCAAATGGCTGCAGATAAGTGTAGAGTACTCTGAAGTATTTTTGCATTTTAATTAATTTCGTTCGATTTCCTTGTTATTCTTGCTTCACGAATTATATAAAACCTATGAAATATTAGGTCATGTATTGTAAGCGGCGCGACATTATTAGTTTTAGTACCGTAGACACTCGCCAACACTCACGACGAATATCAAACGGGCACAAAAGCACTTTGACGACCGCCAGTCCAGTGTGGCAAATAGTAGAGGTCAGTGCAGTCAAGTCATCTCGAGATTTTTTCTCTCACACCGTGACGTAACGCACTCCGAGTCTTGCAATAACGTGATATTGGGCATTGTTTTAAACGTTTTTAATTAACTTAATACGCATAATTATACTTAGAAAATATGATTTTCACCATTATAATATTCCCTTCTACTATAACATAACTTTTAATATAATTTGCGATTCATGTCATCCCTTAAGGCTCCGTGCACAGAATTATCTCATTTTGAACCTTTTTGATCATGGTTTGTGAGAAAAGTAAGAAGAATTTAAACCTTATTTTTTAGGATTATGAAAGTCAAGTTCTTATTCTCTCAGTTGGCTTGACTATTTTTTTAAAATAATGTGTGTATTAATGGCAATTACCCATATTCAAAACCCTTTTCTCGCAAAAGTATCGATCGAGTGAAGTTTGGCTAGGTTTTACACAAACTACAAATGATTTATAACATTTAAAAAAATATTAGTAACATCATTATATGGTCTACTCTCAGATGGGTTGAAAACATTATTGACTTCAATAGGAAATATAGCAGAAAAAAAATGTTGAAAAAACATAATTCTTGGAAAACATCTGTACAAATAAGTATTTTTTTCTATACCTTAGAAACACTTTTAAGAAAATTTAAAAATTACACAACAATCTTAAGTTAATCTGTTAATAGAATCTAAAATTTATTTTATAAATAAACAATAACTTCATTTCGTAAATTACAAACAAATTGAACTATATTATCGACCGTGCAAACACGATCGCGTCAGTAACGATCGGGCTCTCCCAGAGTGACCACGTACTACTTTGTTCCGGAACCGCTCGCGAAATTCACGTGAATATATTCCCAAATTTGTACGCCGACTATCACGTTGTGATCCAGTAAGTATTATTTTTTATTTTATGTACTTTGTTTATTAAGATTGTTTAAATTTCTTTCGACTTCAATAGTACTTAGAGGTAACTGTTGTATGTTTGTATGTAAAGGTTATCTGCGGAATTACTCTACTACTATGATTAAATTACAATTATTTCACTAATGCCATCTACAATGGTTAATGGCAGCTATATTACCATCCACAGAAAGTTGATATTTTTAACCGACTTAAAAAAAGGAGGAGGTTATCAATTGGGTTGTATGTTTTAATCATTTTTTTATGTTTGTTACCTCAGAACTCCGTCGTTAATGGACCGATTTTTTTGCAGATAATGAGTCGAAAGAAAAGGGCGCATTATAAAGGCGTCACTAAAAGGAAAAAAAAAACAAAATGTGGGGCTGATACGTGCAAGACAAGTTCTTAAAGAACGCAAGTCCAATGCACTGGCTACGGTTTCGTTTCCAGAACATGTAAGATTTTACCTTCGATCAGCAGTAGAAGTGAAATAGTACATTTTGATACAGTGGAGAAAGTTTGTCATTACGACCGAGGACGAATTCACACGAGCCGTAGGCGAGCGTTTTATATGGATCTGAGTGCTGCTGATTGATACATTTTTACGTGATTGCTTAGCGCTCAGCCTGATACAATAAATGTAATAAAATATGTTGGCAACGAGCACGCGTACTTTTTCGCACTAGTGCGAAAAACAGTAAATAGTGTGCCTAAAAGCGGTAGGGATAAGAGCGGGTTTTCGAGTAAGTGTATTGAAATAGCATTTACCAGTACATACTAATTGACAATGTTGCTAATTTTTAGGAAATAGATGCTAATGAAAATTTTGAAACGACTATAGACACTAATAAAGTTGACAATATGTGTCAACTTGAACTATTCATGGTAATTATAACCATTGTGTTACGTACAGGGTGTAAATAAATAAACGCAAGACCTACTTTTAGAAATTCATAACTTGTTTTAGTTGTACTTACTATATATGGTGATCTAATTGTTTCAGTTTATATTGAAAGTCTCATATTTTTTCTCTAAACTTAACTCGTAAAGTGAAATTTTGTAAGTTCTTGGTCCGAGAGACCACACAGGATGTTTTGCGTTTATTATGTTACATCGTATAAAAATAAATAATGTACTTATAATATACCAACAATAATATATTCATTTACAGGGTTATTTGTAAAACACTAACAACCTTGCAGGACTGTATTAGTGACGTCATAAATAACAATTTTTGTTCTATGACTTTTTACAAAACATAATTCATTTACCAAAAATAACCCTTCAAGATTTCGTTGCTCTTTCTAACACACTTCAACTTTGTATTTTGCTATACCTACGTCTGTATGACGCGACGCAAGCGCATCAAGCACCCCCGCTGCCCGATCCCCGCTCCCCTCCGCTATTGTACTATCGCTTGCTTCGCATATACTTCGTAATGTTTAGAATGTTCAATTAAAATATTTTTATTTTTGTATGAAAATCTGATGAACTAAAATATGATAAATTTTTAAAAGTCATTGAACAAAAGTTTTTGTTTATGATGTAAGTAACATAGTCCTGAGAGGTTGCCAGTGTTTTACAAATAACCCTATAAAGTAGGTACGCATAGTTAAAACTATTTATATAATATATACTTTCAGAATATAGGTGATAATCATTCGGACGGAAATAATATTCCGCAGTATTCAGTCTATGTTGAAGAGGTTCAATCAGATATGGTCAGAAAATAAAAATATTATTTTTACATATTTTTCGCCATATTTACTTTCTGACTGTCTGGATGTTATACAGCGACTTTACATTTAAAGGTGCCTAGTATATTATGTTAAAATATACTACAATTTGTCACAGAATAAAGAAAATTTACAGGAGAATCAAACCCAACCAGTGGATTTAGATTCAGACGATGACTTTGTTATCGAATCAAATAAGGTGTGATTTTATTCAAAAGTATTTATATTTAATGTGGACGTGTACCTAAGACAATACGAGTCAGGAACATTTTTTTTTTCAGGAATCATCATCATCCTTATCTATAGAAGAGCGAAGAATAGTTGATTTTCAATACCTGTTTGACCAATTGGTAACGATATCTAAACATAATTATAGGTTTGGGTGCAGTTTGTCAAATCTACTGATAAAAGAAGAGAAAGTGCAGTCATTTGCGTCAAAAATATATTTATCATGTTCTGTGTGGAAGTCGATTCGAAATAAACACATGTGAGAGTAAAAAAAAATGAAATGGACGTTAACAACAGCGCAGTTTCGTGTATTATTAGTATTGGTTGTGGTCGGGCCAACTTGAACGAGCTAGCGGCTTCCATTAATTTGCCACTTAATAGCAAATTGACCTACCAGAAATGTCACGACAACTTGCATGACTAAAAAAAGAAAGAAGTAGCGGCCGGTAAAGAATGCAAGCTCGTCCATGGTTTGGCGCCGAATGTGATCGCGCAGACGCGCTTAAGCACGCGGCATATCGAGCTTGGGCTGACGCTCGTACGCGCAAAGCAAGCGACGTGGCTCAGAAGAAGAAGGCCTTTAACAGGGCTTCCAAGTCCTGCAAGAAGGTGTTGCAGAGGTCTTGGTTTGACCACATAAGCAGAATTGGGAGCAAACTTGCTTCATACCCCGCAGGTAGTAAAGCGTTTTGGTCCCTGGCTAAGTCGGTTGAATCGAACTTCTGCCGTCCCTCACTTCCGCCATTGCTGAAACCCGATGGGTCGCTGGCTCACACCGCTGAGGAGAAAGCAAACTTGTTTGCCTCTCTTTTTGCGGAATCTTCTCGTCTGAATTCTGGTGACGCACGGCCACCTGTTTCTCTTAATGGATGCGCGACGAAGATGTCAGACGTTCGTATCCATCAAAAGGACGTTCGTAGGGTCCTGCGTAACCTCGATGTGAACAAAGCTAGTGACCCCGACGGGATACCAGCAATTGTGCTTAAAACTTGTGCGCCTGAATTGTCTCCGATCTTGACACGCCTATTTCGCATCTCATATGAGACTGGAAAAGTGCCGATTGCTTGGAAGCAAGCTAACGTGCAGCCTGTGCCCAAGAAGAGCAGTCGAGCTGACCCAGCAAACTACAGACCCATCTCTGTTACGTCCGTCCTCTGTAAGAGTATGGAACGGGTGCTAAACAAGAAACTTCTGGCATACCTAGAAGCTAACGACATCCTCAGTGACCGGCAATACGGTTTTCGCCAAAATGGGTCCACTGGGGACCTTCTAGCGTATGCCATTCACATCTGGAGCGAGGCCATCGAGAAGCATGGGGAAGCGCTTGCCGTCTCCCTTGATATCTCGAAGGCTTTCGATAGGGTCTGGCACGAAAACCTCATTGCTAAGCTTCCTTCCTTCGGTCTACCCACTGGTCTGTGTGATTGGATCGCAGACTTCTTGAGGGATCGATCCATCCGAGTGGTCGTTGATGGCTACTCGTCCGGTCAAATGGATATTAATGCCTGGGTCCCTCAGGGGTCGGTACTCTCGGCAACATTGTTTTTGCTCACACATAAATGACTTACTTAAACCCGGTATCTTTGGGTATGCAGACGACAGCACTGTTGCCAAGAGATACGTGTCTGACACACAGATCCAGTCTTTCCGAGAGACTATGGTTGAACGCTTGAACGCGTGCACTAGCTTCTGACGTTTTATAAGTGCCCATGTAGGCCTATGTGAAATAAAAAACTTTTGACTTTGACTTTGACTATGAACTGGTCCTAAGGCAGTATCTGATTGGGACGATGCCGATCTAGTCAAGTTCAATGCTGCTAAAACCCAGGCGTGTCTTTTTCTGCTAAACGGAGACAATTTCGCACGGCTCCATATTTCCGGGGTGTAACCGTGCCGATAACCGACCATCTTGAGCTTCTTGGGGTAACGTTGTCGTCTACTCTCAATTTTGGCTCTTATATCAAGGCAAAAGCTCAGCAGGCTGCCAAAAAATTGAAGATCTTAGCTGAGGTGATTTGGTACTTTACACCGGAACAGACAGTTGCTCCACCTTTATCAAGCACAAGTTTGATCGTGTATAGAGCTGTACTGATCTCATCTTTGAAATATTCAAAAAAAAAATATATATATATTTGTTTTTAAAAATACGGTGATGTTCAGTGATCAGTGCCGACGCCGCCCCTAGTCACATAATCTACTATTATGCAATAACGCAATGACCTTTGTGAAATGTATTATTTTTATTGTATTTGCTGCGAATTTTTTGGTATATATGTAGGTCTTTTTATTTCCTTTTTTTACGTAGTTTTTAACGATGACCTCAACTTGGTATTATTTTGCCAATTAATTAATTTCTGAGTTGAGCTATACGTTTACTGACAAATGCTTGCACTGACTGAACAGGTCCACTCTAATCTGTATGGTTCCATCCTCAAAAGAACATCTCAGACACTAGTATACACTGTCCGCATACACCTTTACCGAGATTACATATCTGAATTTTAAAAGAGATATCTCGTAAACTTAATTTTTTTTTTGACACATGGAAAGTATTTTTTTACAACTATTTTACATAAATATCATTGTATCATCGTTTTGTATTTATCATTTAGTTAATTGTCTAAATGTATCAACATCCATCTAACACAAAATTGAATAATTTTGGTGTGAATTGTGACAAATATAAAATATATACACGTTCCAGATTTTTATTTACAAACCATACTTACTTTATAATTTTGTAACTCAGAAAAATATCTTATAGCGGCTCAAAATTGTTTGAGCGGCCACCAAGCTCGATTTTTACGCGTGTGTGCGTGTAGCTGCATGCACGATGCACACAAACATAACATTGCAGCGAATTTGCCTAAACTCTAGCGAGTGAATTTTCTGCACGGCCTCTTAAGGTTGAACTACATTGGGCCCACGTGTGCCACGTACGCCGATCTTGGCGCGTCGGTCTCCATACATTTTATATGGCAACTAGATTTGTAGAGCTACATTAGATCCACGCCACGCGACGCGACTCTACGTACAAATCATGCGTGTCCCACGTGTGCGTCGGTCTGATGTAGTTCCCGCTTTAATGTTTTGTTCAGGATCATGGCAGAAACCGACAGCCGGTCTCGGCGGCGCGGCGACCATAGAACCTCGACCCTCACAGCATAACTTCTCAACGGTGGCTGTAGTTCCTGTCAGCGATGATGTACCACTGACTGCTTTCACATACGAACTGTACCATTCTTTGTCGGCTATTGGTAATTATTGCCTGTGTGTTTGTGAAATTTTGAAGTGGTTATTTAGGTATTCGAATATAGTAGGGCCTCGCTAATCCAGATAGAGAAAAACAAGACCCCTTCTGGCTTATCGAGGCCCTACTATATTACACGGCGGTGTTCTGCCCAAGCGGGGCTCACGTACACCGTGTCCTCCGGGCGGTCCACACAATGGTGACACCCGAGCGTTTCTTCCGCACGAATCCGGTGCAGGAACCTCTCGAACTTACCATGTCTGGTGAGGTTCTGCGTCATTCGGAAGGTCAGGACGCCGTGAGGTCTTTCCAGCCACGCCTCAAAGAGGGGACTTACCGCCATAAAATTAACGAGGCGTCAGGATTTATAGTATGCAATATTTTAAAAGGAAGAAAACAGTTATAACTTGGGTAAAAATTTAAAGTCAATTTAGACAAGAATATGTATGTAGCACAAAGGTACTTTAATTTTCGCATTTCATTTCAAAAGTAAGGTTTCTAAGTTGACGGAGAAACAAATAAAATGATTGAAGAAACACGTTGTGACTTGCACGTACCGCTTCCCTGCGAACGTCCCCTCGCGCGAACCTCTCGCCTGTCCGGATTACAGCGGGCACCGAAGTAACGGGGTCCGGATTAGCGAGGCTCTACTGTATTTATAAACAAATTTCTGGTGTCCATCTTAACTCAAAGATAGTCGGTACCTTCACCAATACCGGGGTTTCTATGTTATTATATATATATTAAATGAAATGGAATGAATAATAGTTATAGTGACAAAACATTTTTTTTTTAAACCCATAATTATTTAATTAATAATACTGCTCACTCTGAACATGTAATAAATCCGCGATAAAATACATTTTTCAGGCCCAACAGTTCGTCTAACTTCTGACGTGATCAGGAAGCTGCTCGGCCTGACCATTATGGATCCTAACAACGAGTACAGACTCAGTTCCTGGCTCGCACAACAAGAGGATAAACATAAGGTATGGAAGAACACTAAAAAATCTATCACATTAACATTTACAAGTTAAAATAGGATACAATAGCATTGTATAATGTAGAAGCACTTTTTTTAAGTTTTGTGAATGTGAAGTACCACGGAGCCTTTTTTGCTAGGTTGCAACTTGTTTGACATAAACGAGTATGGCAGTTTGTCATGCTCACTCAAATGTCTCGCTGATGGTGGCACGTGTTATTGGGTCATTTAGTTCCCTTCAAAATGGTTGAGCTGAGTGGGGCTGATGCATGCGTCATGCTAGTGAACGGGTGCCGTCAGTTGAGACAGGTCATCTCTTAGCTGCCAGTGGCTTTTTGGATTTTTTTTTAATTACTTTTTTTTCATTACCTATCTACATTGTGCTAACATAATAGAAGCAACAAGAAATATGTAACCAAGATTATATGTAACTCATAATATAATTTAAAAGAGTGTCCATGGAGTTTCTTGCACGTTCTTTTCCATAGAGATCTATGCTTTGGAACATGCAATTTAGTTTCACTGACTCACCGACATTTGAATAACTATTCAAAAATTCCTGTAGGTTGTGGTCTATTTGAAATAAATGCTTTTGATTTGATTCGACAAGAATCAATTCTTAATTCTCTTCCTTAGTTATGCGGAACAGAGTGCAAACCTCCGTCGAAAAGGGAGGATCCTCCGACCAGACGTGTTGTGTCTGGTGGGCAACTGTCCGATAGTTGATTTCGGAGTATTGTATATGTTCAAGTCGCGCGGAGAACCGCGATACAGGACAGTTCCTATGTGGCGATATAAATGTCGCTACAATTTTTTTTATTGTACACAAAACTTTAACACAGTGGCATAATAATTCTTAATTCTTTATTGTACACAAAACTTAACATTAATACAATTATTTGACAATTATTCATGTACAAATGCGAGCTTAACTCAACAACACACACACAACAACAACAAATACAGCTAACCAACAACTAGGTAGCCAGCTTAACTGAACAATACAAAGTGTACAAAGGTAAGCTTAATTCAACAACACACACAACAACAACAACAAACACAGCTAACCAACAACTAGCTAGCTAGCTTAACTCAACAATACACAGTAATTTGACAATTCATGTACAAATTCGAGCTTAACTTAGCAATACACATACACAACAACAACAAACACAGCTAACCAACAACTAGCTAGCTATCTTAACTCAACAACACAAAAACAACAAACACAGCTAATCAACAACTAGCTAGCTAGCTTAACTCAACAATACACAGTAATTTGACAATTCATGTACAAATTCGAGCTTAACTTAGCAACACACACACACACAACAACAACAAATACAGCTAACCAACAACTAGGTAGCCAGCTTAACTCAACAATACAAAGTGTACAAAGGTAAGCTTAACTCAACAACACACACACAACAACAACAACAAACACAGCTAACCAACAACTAGCTAGCTAGCTTAACTCAACAATACACAGTAATTTGACAATTCATGTACAAATTCGGGCTTAACTTAGCAACACACACACACAACAACAACAAACAGCTAACCAACAACTAGGTAGCTAGCTTAACAATACACAGTAATTTGACAATTCATGTACAAAGATGCCATACAAATGCCTGAATACGTAATGAGGGTGTCCATTGTCCAATGAAATGCACTAACAACTTCGTAATTTGTCATTTCCAGGTTGCCCTCTACCAGTGTGATCCAAGTCTCACTCAATGGACCCAGCGTTGTATTCGCCAGGCCGATTGTATCCTCATCGTGGCGTTGGGAGATAAACAGCCGAGCATTGGCAAGGTTAGTTTTACATTTGAAACAAGAAAAAAGAAAGAAAAATATTTTATTTGTCTCGTTCCTCATTAGACCGGGAGATCCCAATGGAGATATCTTCTTGGAATACTGGATTGTTTAAAAGAGTCACTGCGACCCAGGAAAGCAAAGGGCAACTAAAGGAATACTGGTTTTTAGTTAGTAAAAATCTGACAGTCCGTCTCTCCACTCATAGCGGGAGTAGGTATTTGATGAGTTTCCACCCTGCTTGATCTTTTAGTCCTGGGACCCGCCAGGAACCGTCTTGAATGGGTTATTTTACTCTATATGAGAAAAAATCTAAAAATATGTTATTAAGATAGCTTAGGTAAAATGCAGTCGGTAAGTGTTAATTTTAGTTCATAAAATAACAAAATAAATTTTAAAATTCAATTTAAAGTTTTCTGTTTTTATTGTCTGTTCTTTATCGCCTTGAAATAGTAGCCACCATGATATTACGTCATTCGGTTGTGTAAACTAAAGTGACAGCTGTCAACTGTCAACTGATCGGCCATACTGAGCCCATTTGTTTACACAGCCAACTGACGTCACGACCAGAGTAAATATGGCGTCCACTGCTTTCTACATTTTCGTCAAATTTGCGCGAAATTTGAAAATGTAAATTTTAAATGCATTTTTAGGGTACTTATCGACTGAACTAAAATTTTCTTTTTTTAGTGGTTTTTTAGCACTATAGAATCTAATTGAGACACTTTTCAAAAATGGATGTATTATTTATCCCTATTGTTTCACATATTTAAATTAATTTTTAATTTCTACGATTTATTTCTACTTTTCTTTCTTTCAGTATTCATAGGACCCGATTTTGATACCCAAATGCCGATATTTACAGATTGAGAAAGAAATCGAGCGTCTTGCCATCCGTACTCAAAAGGAACTAGTCCTGCTGCACCGAGAGGGAGGCGCCAATCCTTCAGGAACTGTGCACTGGCTGAACATGAGGACGTGGGTCAGCCAGCATCACCATGTCAGGTGTCCACACAGAATGTTCACTAGGAAGTCGCAGTACCGCATTGTAAGTATACTAATTAACTAGGGAAACTTGTAGGCGTGCTGTCTAATAGTTTGTGTAGTTACGAACTATTAGGTGATTAGGTCGTGTCTTCGTGAAGTTGTATAGAATTAAGAAATTTATATTTAAAATTGTATTACAATGAAAATATGGATTTCGGAAATGTGTGACTCAAAAAGAGGACGATACAATTTAGCCACGCCCCTTGACCATTTGAATTATAGTAAATTAGAAAACCGTGTTTATATCGACTAGTTGAAGTAAGCCCTTCAAACAGTACGGATGCGTCTTTAAAAATGAATATCGCATCAATTCGTAAAAGATATTATATTTTTTAAATAATTACTTTATACTAAATATATTTGAAAATAATGTACAACAAAAAGTTTGCTTTAATATTAATGGCTTAATTTCTACCCTAGTACCTATAAATTAATACGTCTTTACTTTGCAGTTGTATTGATGAGTCACTATTTTCTAAACGTGAATAGACTACAGCAATCTGTTAAACATTGAATTTTCCATTTCCAGAGCGAATTATACAGCAAGGTGTTGATGTCGGAAGCGTCCGTGCATTCGGACTTCTCCCGCCTGGCGCGCTGGCTCACCGGCACCTCCGTGGGGCTCGTGCTGGGCGGCGGGGGCGCCAGGGGCGCCGCGCACGTGGGCATGGTGCGCGCTATACAGGTGACCAACTAATAGTTGTTCTGGGCCTGAGTGTCTTGTGCACACACGGAATAATCCTTAGTTTGGGGAAACATTATAAAAAATATTTTTTTCATGGGGAATTTATTAGTGTCCGACCAAAAGAGTATTGCTACCAAAACTGAAACCGGTTCTCAACTTATTTCAACCATACTGTACATAATTTACATTAATTATGCGTACAGCTGTGGACTGGAATTCCCTACCGGAGTCTGTTTTTCCTGATAGCTATAACCTAAGGGTCTTTAAGTCAAGAGTGAATAGGTTGCTACTAGGCAAGCGTACTCCATCGTCGACCACATCATCGCTTACCATCAGGTTAAATAGTGATCAAACGCGAGCCTATCAAAAAAAAAAAATTACTGTACATAAAATAAACATGTTTGTTTTCGCTTCCAGGAGGCTGGTATCCCTATCGACATGGTGGGAGGCGTGAGCATCGGCGCGTTCATGGGCGCGCTGTGGTGCATGGAGAGGAACATCACAACCGTCACACAGAAAGCCAGGGAGTGGTCGGTGGTAAGTAATCTTTGGTACCGAGACAGGTATAGAGGCGGCGCTACACGTACCTGTAACTGGTAAAAAAGTATGCAAGAATCTTGCATGTCACTGCGCCATTATAAGTTCTGATAGATGTCGCTTACACCCTACACTCAACAATATTGTAAATAAGTTGTGATACAAAGGTGTACCTACAATAAAATAATTTTTTATACCTTTTTTTACGCGGGAAATCATCAAATCAATTCTCCCGCTCTGAGTGGAGGGAGAATATCGAATTATTGACACTTGAAAGGCAAAAATTACTAAGCGACATTGAGTAACTAACTTACAGGAGAGTGATTTTAATTTAAATGTAAAAAAAAAAAATAAGAAAAAGTCGGATTTATACGTTATTAACATCATGGTAATAGTACCTAAATCCGACTTTTTTCAACTAACAATTGTTTTTCTAAAAATTTAAACTTTAAATCATTCTCCTGCAAAGTTTACTCAATGTCTCTTAGTAATTTTAGCCGTTCAAGCGTCGATATCAGACTTTTACTGGCTAAAATACAGTGTTCCTTAAGTTTACGTTTCTTGCGAGGGCTGCGGTAGCTCCTTCGAACAATTCGCAGCCCCGGCAAGCGTCGTCTTTAAATGATCCCATCAATTTTACTGACATCTCTTTGAGATGCGTGTTGAACACAACGCGCCGACGACCCAGGCGGATGGCCAGACGGTGAGCTACTCGTGGCTCGCCGTCCGCAAATCCGTTACTACCGTTACTGCATTATTTTTACATTTACCTTTTGATATATATATATATATACCTATTTTGCGGCATGCGCGTTTTCTCCCACTTCTTGTAGACCTTATTTTCGATATTTACAGACTACTTGAAGAAGTTTGATTATTTACGTTCTTGGATAAATTTCCTACAAATAGAATGCGTATATTTTATAATCTACGCGGACGCGTTCGCTTGGGTGTTGAGTACTTGACCAATTTTCAAGCAATTCCTAAAATGTTCCAGAAAATGACCCAGTGGGGCAAGCAGCTCCTCGACCTGACGTACCCGGCCACGTCAATGTTCTCCGGCCGCCAGTTCAACGCGACCATCCGCTCGACCTTCGGCGACGTGCACATTGAAGACCTGTGGCTTCCCTACTTCACTGTCACCACTGACATCAGCTCCAGCTGCATGAGGGTGCATCGCCATGGTAAGTTTGTACGAAGACATTATGCTTTGAAAGTGTCTATGGATGAATGAAATCGAATATATTGTAATTTATATTTTTATCTACAAAAAATAAAAATAAAAAATTAAACTATCGCATTGGATAATTTCTGTAATGGTGGTTGTATGTATGTGTATTATACATACATACAGCCATAAATAAATAAAAAAAAAGGATGATACATACATAGAACTTGGCGTAAAAAAAAATGAAAGATCAATTTTTACACTAAGTTTCGTCTATACACACGGCGTCTTAGACATCGATGCAAAAATGTGTACGAAGGATCCAGTACATGATTTTGGACACCCCAGTGGTAGAATTTTTTGTCGGAGCGTTTTGATTATTTTTTAATTTTGCCTTTTTTATTTTAGACTGTTTGAAATTGTTATCCTAATAAACCTACAATGAGACTTTTAATTAAAAAGTAATAATAATAATCCAGAGATTCCTCTCTCAGAACTGACCGGCTGCCGCCCAGTCGGTTTGGTCCCTGTTTCCGATGCCGATGGGCTACTATTTTTCTTATATAATTTTGTTAAAAAAATATTTAAAGAATGTAACTTATGTGTATAAAATGAGTAAAGGGAATAATATTTTTTTTTTTTGTATTTAGCTCACTTTTTTCATTAAAAACACAATGTAAATAAAACTAGAAGCAGTGATCTGCTCAGCTGAGCTCGGTTGCTCGATTAAAAATGTC
This sequence comes from Mythimna impura, assembly GCA_905147345.3. Lineage (NCBI taxonomy): Eukaryota > Metazoa > Arthropoda > Insecta > Lepidoptera > Noctuidae > Mythimna > Mythimna impura. The sequence continues at coordinate 4,389,819 of LR990342.1, read as the reverse complement.
ATTGGTGTTGATTAGAATAACAATTTGATGCAATTTAATATAATAAAAAAAGATATATTTTAAAATTAGGGAAACGCCGACGAAAAATGCTATCACTGGGGCGACTTGAATCATGCACTCCCCAATGTTACCATGACGTGTTAGGGATGGAGCTATACACCTATATAGTTCCATCCTTTTAACAATTCAGTGTAGGTCGGGTAGGTGGTATGAATCGTTAACAGCTCGTGGTAGGGCTTCTGGATCCTTATTACACGTCAGTGCGTCGATGTCTGAAACGCGGTGTATATCTTACCTTAACTTCATAGTATTTTTACGACTTCGATTAACTTATTTGTTCGACGATATTGCATAAAAACACTGAAGAACATATATGGTAAGCGAACTGTATAAAGAATGATGCCTCAAATTGAAAAAATAAATAGTATTTTGAAAGCAAAAATATATAATTATTGATTTATTTTTTCATAATAAAACTATTTTTGTGTGTGTGAAGCTTTACAAAATCACATTTGTGTGTGCAATGTCCGTGAAAGTTGCACATGTATCATTGAACTAAATAAATTCTCACAATATCGCTAGTTGTAATATTAGTTAAAATTTAACACAACACATTTCGTGGACAGGAAACTGTAAATTTTTTGTTTATTTTTAAATTATTTTATAGCTTTTATGCACTATACTAACCCAAATTATATTTATTTGCATTAAAATATTATTATTTGAACAGCAATGTCTGGCTTTTTTTTTTACTAAATGGCCAGTTTTAGGCGCATTTTAAAAATTATTCCTAAGAGGTTGGTTTCACTGTTTCGGCCTAATATGTATAGTGAAAACAACCTCTAACTACTTACAAGGCATAAGATAAAAATGCGCCAACCTCAGCCATTGTGTAAACGAGTGTATAAAATATTCGTATTGATGTGATGCATGTTAAAATTGATGATTACTGTGTAAAATTGTTGTTGTAATATCTGCAGACCAGATTATTATTTGTATGGCAGTGTGTTTGCGTAAGGGTGTTTATAGACGAACGACTATAAATCTAGCTGCAGTTCTTAAAAACCGTCTCGATGGCTGACATTGACGACTGCAGTTATGTATGTCGTTAGGAAAGTACCGACTTTTAATTCATCGGCAATGACTGGGGGGGGGGGGGGGGGGCCAAAGGACTTGCAAATACAAACAACTTTTGTCATGGGTTCAGCTCTGAAATATTAAAAAAAATATTAGAAGAGAAAGAAAAATGTTTCTTTTTTCTAGGTCGGAATAGGTAGAATCTATATACCTAAAATTCTCAAAAGTAAATAATATAGTGTTGATAATACCTTCTCTAAAATCTCGGAATCATAAACATGACGATTAAATCCCGGGGTTTATGATATTGCAAATAAATAATAAACTAAGTAATTTAATATCTAATTAACTTATTAATAAACTAGTGTGCCTCACCATCAATGATTGCATCTCTCCATCAAGTGAGAGCGCAGTCAAGCACTGGTTTATGTCAATTAAAAAACAAAAAAATATTTATTGCGCTTTGAATACATTTGAACTAAATTATTATATTGAAAATCTTATTATGTTTTTAGAGTTTCGTACTAAAACTGTTAAGGTTTGTTTTAAAAGCGTTAATCTTATAATTTATTTGAAATTCTTAAATCTAGAATTTAATCCTCATGTTTATGATTCCGTGATTTTAGACGAGGTTATTATCAATTCTATGTTACTTCATCGAACTTTAGGTAAATATGCTCTTCCTATTCCGAACTCTGGTAATGACATATAGAACGAAGGGGAGGGGAACCTTTATTTCGCGATTACAATATTTGTTCCATAGTAAAATTTGTTAAATCCCTTTATATATCCAACAAACATCCTCGCGTTTATTTCGCCAGGGTCGCACATCCACGACCGAATATTCCATCTTACCTCTTCTGTCACCTATGGGGATTGAAGAGCTAAACGAGATGGAGTACCCAGTCACAAACACACGACCCTGGCGAATAGGCCGCGAAAACACTTGCCGGAACAATCCTGCCCCCCTTCCTCGAGTCGGCCACGCCTCCTATTCCTTTGTTCTAACCACGTGACTGAGCGTTGAGATGACGTCAGAATAAAGGAGTCGAAGGCGTGGCTTCCTCGAGGCGATCAACGAAAAGAGAATTGAAACGGAACGGTTGTAACTTGGCTAGGGGTGCAGGGATATCCTAGTGTTTTTACCTCATGAACTAAAAGCCTTTGAATTTAAAGTCGTTCTATAAACGCCCTAAAATTCTCACATAAACGTGTCCACACTACGGCTTTAGTGAAGCAATGTTACCATATATTGCCACTTCACCCATTTGGCCACTTATCACGCGGACGCCTATACCTTCATACGATCAGTATCTATGATGGCAATAGTCGTTACGGGCATAGACGTGCTAATGTTGTGTTCATATCATTTTGTTTTACCACTTTCTGTGACAGATTTGGTTTCATTGTCCGCCACAGTCTACAAACCACACTCACTTGCATTTATATGTTTGTATGATGTTACAAGTGTGTTTGTTACATGCAATAATATGTGTTTATTACACCCCCCCACTCCCCTATCACTCAATGTTCTAAATACCCACCCTCCTCTCTCTCTCTCGTAAAGCTATTAAAATTTTTAATCTTACTTTTTTAACAACAATACGAATCCGACATTTGCCTTTGGGAAGTTGCCATTACTTTAAAAAAAAAAACGCTTGTGATTGGTTTACCTAACGCTAATTATTTGGGAGTTCTTATATTAAAAAAATATATATTATTCATATTAATCGTCCATACAATGTCGGGTTGGATGCGATATAATATAAAGTATGTGTTAAATCATCATACATTTTTCATACACTCTCTCATCTTCATGTATATGCATGAGTGTGGTTCTTAGTTATTTCCTCATTAAATTACTTATGTATTTTAATCTTTTTAACTTCCCATCTGTAGTGTTGCCGCAGCGTTGTCGCAGCGTGGTCGTTGCGTATCATCGTAGCATGTTGCATGTACTGTAGCGATGTCTATTCTCATCATAGATTACTCAAGGAACCGACGACACTGATGATTCTATTTGTAAACTGAATGATTTCTATCACGTTCATTTCCTATCCATGGATTGTGTTGTATAACTTTGACTAATAAACATGTTAGGTATAAACAGAAGGGTCAGATGTCCGTATGTCTGTAGGTTCGCTCTGGCGTTACATTCGCGCCTCGATGTCGCTCAGCGGGTACATGCCACCGCTCTGCGATCCTGTAGACGGCCACCTCCTATTGGACGGCGGTTATGTCAACAATCTCCCAGGTAAACCAATCACAGAGCGAGGTCTTGCGTGCGAGTGTCCGATTGGCTGGCTACCACGCTCGTACTGTTAGGCTGAGTGAAAATATTGTCGTAAGACTCTGTGAGGATTATGAGTAGTTAAATGTTTATGAATTAATAATTGGTGCAAAAACGAATCAGAAGCTTTAATTCTTTTTTTCTTGGACACCTTTAGATAGTCAGGAACACTAAAATGATTCAAACTAATCACAGTCCAATAAGTTACTTAAGATTATCTTTGTTAGTATAATAACCTGTAATATTTACGAAAAACTAAACGTCCATTAGCTGCAAATATTAATTGAAGGTCTCTCAATTAAGAGGTACAGTAATGATGTAGATACGGGATTCTAATTCTTAACTAAAAACAACTTAACTCTAGTGATCGTAGTTCTGTCTCTTTCACACAAAAAAAATCTTTTCACACATTTTCTTCACTATCAATCTCGAATTCTCACTTTTAAAATTCTCTTCCATTACTAACTTAAAAAAAAAAATCGTTTCATAATAGTTCCATGGATTTAAAAAATCAATGTTGCCAACATGAAAGACGTATATTGTCACTCAGTCTAGCTTCAAAGGTAAGTAATGGCAACGGCCCGGGATCGGACGGTCGTTACAATGATAGAGTATCATCAGGTGTTCTATGGAGGTACTGCAGATCTTCGATGAGTATAGCGGGGATTTTTCCGCCTATTTGCGACCCCATGGATGGTCATCTGCTACTTGATGGGTGCTACGTCAACAATGTACCTGGTAATGTATTTAAAAATTTATTTTATTTGTTTTTTTCATGTCTAAGAAGGATAATCTAAAGCAGGGGTCTCCAAACTTTGAAGCCTTAGGGCCATAATGATTTTTTCAAATATTTTTAGACTAATCGCAAAGTGCGCGACATTAGCAAACATCGCTTTTTTTTTTGCATTTCAAGAGACAAGTCACTACTTGTACTATATAGGGTGACAAACAACTTTCCCAAAGAAACTTATTTATATTCTCATTAATTTCATCACAGTAAAAAACAGCTGTTTGAATCTAAGGCTGTTTGTAATACGCGCGCGCACACCTATGGGTTTGCAAGCCGCGCGGGTGTTTTATCACTATTGTAGGTACGGCGGCGTCAAGCGGCTAACAGCTGAGCCGTTGTCGTTGCAGGCGCGCGCGCGTATTTAAACAGCTGTTTTGTTATTGTGATAAAACTAATGAGAATATAAAAAAAAATCTTTAGGAAAGTTGTTTGTAATCATGAGTACAATCACGTGTTTAAGTATCGGTCACTAATTACCAGTCACCCTATTTATTGTACTATGTATGAGTAATTATCATTCTGTGTTTTCTTCTTCAACTTATCACAGCAATAGTAACAACAATAAAACATTGGCTGTCGCGGGCCAGATTGATGACACTAGTCTTAAGGTTGTCGCGGGCCGAATTTGACCCGTGGGCTGTAGTTTGCAGACCCCTGATCTAAAGTATATAAATGTATCAGTAGACCATAATTAAAGAACATTTTGACAAAAGGTTTTTAAATATTTGAGATTATATTTTCGACTGGCCTGTTGGTCTAGTGGTTAGTGGCCCTGACTGCTATGCCGGAGGTCGTGGGTTCGATTCCCACCCCGGACAAATGTTTGTGTGATGAGCACAATCTTTGTTCTGTGTCTGGGTGTAATTTATCTATAATATGTATATAGTTAGAAATATTTAAGTATGTTTATCAGTTGTCTAGTACTCATAACACAAGCTCTGCTTAGCTTGGGACTAGACGACGTTGTGTGATAGTTGTATGAATATTATATTATATTATTATTATTTAGTAAAAAAAAAAAACCCGGTTATGTCAAAATGAACCAACCCACAATCTTACAATGTTTCAGTTAACTGCGTCAAACAACAGATTAAAATAATATTTTGTTTGAGATCTTTATTTGTAATAATTTTAGACCTAAGCTGGGCCAAAAGTAACCAATCCACAATCACATCACACTAATATTATAAAGGTGAAAGTTTGTGAGTGTCTTCACACTCGAACGGCTTAACGGATTTCGATGAAGTTTGACACACGGGTAGATCGTGTCCTGGAATAGAACATAGGATTTTTACTTTGATAATATGTTCCCTTGAGATAATTTTCTACTTGAACGCGGGTAAAACAGCTGGTAGAAGCTAGTATCTTAATAAGGACAGTTTTTCAGTCAAAATAATCTAGTTCATTGTAAACCCAAAAAATATCCTCTTTGCAATTAATCCGCACTGACAATCTACCTATAAGTTATTTTTATTGGTTCATTTTTGGTAAAACTGAGGTTTGGATCCTTTTATAAATCTTTAAATTAAATTTTGATGAAATGATGATGATGATGATCAATACCTCCTATACACATTTACTCTCTTGTTGAGCTATTCATATTTCTAACAGGCTAGTCATATTTATTTGAAAGATTCTTCTTCCCAGTAATGTGGTCTAAAATATAGCTCCTAAACCATTACAGCGGACGTGATGAGGTCTTTGGGCGCTAAGCACATCCTAGCTATAGACGTGGGCTCTCAAGATGATACTGATCTCACAAACTACGGCGATGACCTATCTGGATGGTGGCTTCTGTGGAAAAGGTAAGAATGATCTATTTGTTTAGGTATGTATTAATTTATTACTAGAAGAGCACACCGGTATTCCAACAGAAATTATCTGATAATTATTATTAAATGAGAATATTTAATGATATATTCTTTATTGTACACCAAGATTATAAATTTACAAAAGGGAATCTTATGATAAAAAAAAAAACATACAATTGGCGGTCTTATCGCACTTGGCGAGTTCTTCCAGGCAGCCTGGTATGGATTGAAATTGCCTGGATACAAAATGAGGCTGCACTTGGTGCAAATATAAAAGTAAACAAAAAATTTATAGCTACTTAATTCTAAAATAGATACATATAGGGTGACTGGCAATTAGTGTACGATACTTAAACACGTGATTGTGCTCATGATAACAAACAATTTTTATTATGGGAGCAAAGCCGAAATCGCGAAAAAAATATCAGCTGTTCAGTACATTAGGCAAACATAAATGTACTGAACAGCTGAATTTTTTTTCGCGATTTCAGGTTTGTTGCCATAGTAAAAGTTGTTAGTTATCATGAGCACAATCACGTGTTTAAGTACCTATCGTACACTTATTACCAGTCACCCTATATACATGCATACAAAATATATATAGGCAAAAGAAGTAAGTGGATAATATCTATAATGTAGTATGGAATAATAATATAGGTACTAAAAGCGACTTTAAATTGGTATTGAATATAATATCTCGTTTATCCGTTATCTCACACGCTTGCCTACAACAACAATCTATTCACTGTTTGAGCGCGGGCGTCCGAATTTCTATAAATATAATATGTCGCATTTTTTTGTGACTATGAAATATGATTGATGATTATTATTTACACTAGATTTCATAAAAAGTCATAAAAAAATGCGATTCTACGCATAATAAAACATTAACTAGAGCAGGAAGAACATCGAAATGGATCAAATTTGGGAAGCGCATCTAGTGTTAAATACCCCTAAATTATAGTTATCACCAGAGGTCGGAATTAGGTAGAGTTAACAGGTACTTACACCGAAAGAATAAAGTGGATATGCCTCAAATCCCGAGATGAATTTTAAAGAGCAGATTTTTTTTATGACACTATCACAAATATAGCAGAAAAAAATTCTTCCTTCATTAATGACGAGGCGGAGGAAGTGTATAAGTTTGTTAACCTTACCTCAGTTGACGTAGAGAGATCTTTTTCAATGAAAAATACTATTTTGAACGTTTTTAATACGGGAATGGGCACACATTTGTCGACTTAATATTATTTTTTGTAATAAAATTGATCCGTACGGATTATGGCATTCGGTACGTTTCTGATTTTTGTCTCATTTTTAGCTAGTGCTCGCGACCCTGCCTTAGTGAAATTAGTACTTCCTACCTTAGAGAGGGAATTACCAATTTTGAATTTTTCAACTATTTAATGGGTCTTTGCTTTTTTTTTCTTTTAGACTACCCCTATAAACAAATTAAATAATATTATAATTGGTCAAGCCGTTTTTGATTTTTAGCGATTGTTTTTTTTAGCAGAAAAAGAATTCGAATTTCAAATACTGGCGGGAAACCGCCATCTTAGTAACAAAGTTAGGTTTTGGGCCGCCTAACCAGGTGTCGCTACTAACATGTTGCAAGAGTGGGTTATTTAAAAAAAAATAGTTTTTTTGAGGGTAATTAATTATTGCAATCACATTGTATTCTACAAAAACGACTTAATTAGTAAATAAAAATCTAACTTAATTCTTTGAAAATATTAGTTGACCGCGCACAGCTTCGCCAAACTCGCCAACAGATGTCACTGTGCCATGACGTCACGTTTCTGAATCGCGGTGTTAAGATTCTCCGCCGTCGAATGAGCCTCGCGCGCTACCTGGTGGTGAAGCGTCAATGTTTTTTCTCAATGTGTAATATTTTTTGAGAATGAATAATATAAATTAATTTTTTTTGATGACGTAGGACGCTACGTCATGTGATAACAAACAAAGGCGCCCCCATAGATTTCCTCGAGCGCCGATTGTACATACGTCTGTACAACTTGAATGACCTTGAAAAACACAGTGAATTTCGGTTATAACGACGGCGGAGGGACCACTTTAATATCGTCGCTATATCCGGAGGTCTCTGTATCCGAAATAATAAAAAGCCATGTACATATGTATTTACCTATCTCCATTTTTGAGTCTCGAAATGATGTCCACTTTTTCTTTAACAGTAAATGTACGTCTAGAAGCCATATTTATAAGTTTAAGAAACACTGTTCACTCACCGAAATTTGCTATCTAACTGATTCATAAGTTTAACTTCGTACACGTGCTAAGCAGTCCTACATACAAACAAAGCATTTGTTTGACCATCTGTGAATGTAAACAAAGGATAAGAAAGCTTAATAGTTTTATGAATGAGTCTTTGTGCCTTTGCCGACTCAGTCGCAATATCCGCAAGGGATTTCTAGGAATCGGTTATAAATGATTCACAAAAACAAGTCGCTTTATCCGAAATTGACACTATATCCGAAGTCGCTATTACCGAAAGAATTTCTTACGAAAGTATTCTTTAAATTCAAGGGTCGTAAGTTTGACGTCGCTATAACCAAAAAGTCGTTATAACCGAGGTCGTTATTAATGAAATCCACTGTAATTGTCGTTTTGTACACGGGTGAATATTTGAGAGGCTCCAAATTCATGTCTTTGAAAATTTCTTGAGAACGCGTGTACGTATTTAAAAAAAAAGTGTTACTTTTAATATAGTGTATTCACGGAGACGAGTTAGTATAGCGCCTTCTCTATCGCACATTATCATACAAATGACAAAGACAAAAAAACCTTTTTTAGGGTCAGTGGGCGTTAACAATACCTTAGAAATGTAAATGTGCGTTCACACTGCGCTTCTTAAAAGTTCGCTTAGTTTATTCCTGCGGCTTCGTCTGTCGTATAAATTGAGAGACATTTATTTGATAGAATTTTTTATGGGTACCTACTTTTTTATATATCTGGATGGATATGAAGGAAAGAAATAAAATCGAGAGTTAATGATTAAATTTTCTTTATTATATTATAATATCTACATAGACAAGTTTATAACATATCATCATCATCATCACTCTCCGTACTATCACTACTGTCGTCGTTTCCTACATTTATTATGAATCTTTCAGTCATTGCTTCTACATTTCTGTCCATGGCATCCATTTTGGGCTCAACTTTTTCTATGACATGCTTTATACATTTTTTCTCTGCGTCAATATTATGAATTGATTCGTTTAATACAATTTTTAATTCTGCCATTTTGTGTGTTTTCATGTGTGAAGTTACATTTCCTTTAACTTGAGCCCACACTAGCTCAATTGGATTTAATTCGCAATGATACGGCGGCAGTCTCAATACAGTTTTGTTTTGTGATTTTGCCATTTCGTCTATAATGCAAGCGTCGTATCGCTGTCTATGATTTTTAACGATGTTTAATAATTCACGTTTCAACATTTCAGCGTTACAGCTAATATTTTTTTCGCGTAACCAATTAAATATATCCTGTTTTTTTACATTTGGCCGTTGGGATTCGCTCTATTTTCCTAGAGTGATAGGAAGCGTTATCCATGACTATCACAGAATTATCATCTAGCTTATTTAAAACTTCTCTAAACCAATTTTCAAATTCTTCGGCATTCATCTCCTTGTGATAATCGCCTTGTTTCTTCGACTCAAACATATTTAGACCACCTTCGACGAATCCATCCTCACTCCCGATGTGAGTGATAATTAGTCTTTTGCCTTTTCCTGTAACGAGAATATAAACATGTTATAAAACACGTGTTTCAACAATGAGAATATAACAATAACTTAATGATAATAATAACAATGGATGTAGCGCACCTGGGCCAGTTAACTATACAAAAATTGGGAAATAGTATTTTATTATGATAATGCTCATTTATGACAAAAGAACAATAAACGGGTCATTAGCACACCTGCGCCGCTTAAAAATTTCCATTGACCATTAAATTAAAAAAATACACACCTGAAGGTGTTTTCAAGCCAGTCGTTAGTCCATTAATAAAAGCGTCTCGCCTGCTTTTCACTGTGGTATCGACCCAAGCTTTTGAGGTAGTGTGACCTTCATTCACCCAAGTTTCATCTAAATAGTAGATTTTTTGATGATTATTTCGTGCATTTTTGATAGCTCGCAGATAATTTATTCTCCAAAAGAATATGTCATCGCGATCCAGCAATAAGCTATTTCTGCTTCTCTTACAGAATTTAAAACCAATTTTTTTCAATATTTTATGTAGCGTCGTTCTCTTTATAATGCCCAAAGTGCCATCATCACTGATTTTCTTTAAAATCTTATCTAGAGTAGGTATTTCATTCTGCGCGAAGAAATTGTGGACTATACTTCTGATGGCACATTTTGTAAAGTTATCAATCGTATCAACAATTGACAAACGTTGCTTAAATTTCTTCGGAGATTTTAACTCACCACTATCATTCTTCTCTTTTACAATTCTATGAACAGAAGCCCAGTGAACACCTAAAGAAGATGCAACAGCTTTCAGAATGTCACCCTTGGAGGCCGAAGAGTCTGCTTTTCTCATTGCGTGGTACATATTTAAAATCATAGTCTTCTCGGTAGACAAAAAAGCCCACCGTTATCTTTTTTCAGCAGGTTGTTCGATATCCACCATTATCGCACTATTTCAGTTCACAATGAAAAGTCCTTTTCACAAGCCGCCAAGTCGTCAAGAAAGCAATCAATCTTAAAGTCCAATACACCAGCCGATTCACAAGTTGAGTATACAGTCACAAGTAAGAGCACGTCTGCACAGTACGGGAAGTATGAGTAGATTAAAAAGTACTCGTACTGTGTACACCGCCTTAGCGTTTATCACTGACCAATCGCAGTTAAAAAATTGTGTGAGTGAGATAGCGCTCTACTAACTCGTCTCCGTGAATACACTATAGTAAAAGAATCAACGAAAATGTTGCTCTAAACCACGATTGTAAAAAATTAATAATAAAAAATATATTAAAAAAAAAACTCAATAAAATTGCCACTTTTTCACGTGTCGCCTCGGCACACGCGGTCTATATTTTGATGATATAAAAAATTGTGCCTTCATGGAGCTATTTGCTGTTGAGTGCTGTAATTATACATAATAAATCTTCATATTCTTGATAAAATTACCAATGCCCGTTAAGTTAATAAATAAAAAACTCATGTTCAAAAAATGTGCGTCATTGTCCTGCGCTATGTTTGATTTCAATATTATGTCGAGTAAGAGACGGGAGGGAGGGAAATTAGTGGCTGGGCAAACAGACCTCCCCGCACCACAGTCGGACGACGTGCTTTGGTGTAGATATACAAGGTCGTTTTTTGCAGGCAAGGCTTTGAAATTTCATTCAAAGCCTTACCTGCAAAAGGAATTCAGGCATTCTCCAAAAAGTTATTGCAAACGTCATTTACATTTTCATTTGTTTACCCGTCAAATTCTATTGTTACACTATAATTTTTTTTTTTTTTTATATTCCACAACTATCACACAACGCCATCTAGCCCCAAGCTAAGCAGAGCTTGTGTTATGGGTACTAGACAACTGATAAACATACTTATATATTTCTAAATACATACATATATAGATAAATTACACCCAAACACAGAACAAATGATCATGCTCATCACACAAACATTTGTCCTGGGTGGGAATCGAACCCACGACCTCCGGCATAGCAGTCAGGGCCACTAACCACTAGACCAACAGGCCAGTCAAATTAGCAAAAACGTATGAAGGTTTTGTGTAGATACGCAATTATAAAACGTTTTTTGAAATACTACATGCGCAAAACATGTTTTTACAAGATTTTTTCCGATTCATCATTTTTCTCAACGTCATTGTCCTGAATTTGTACTGCCAGGATAATGACGCACGTTGAGAAGAATGATATTATGTAAAATTATAATGACACATGTTGAGGATAATGATGGGAGTTCGTAATATATGTATTTATTTAAGGTCTTTTCTCTTCTGGTTCGTGTAATTTCAAAGAAGGGCAGCTGTTCAGTTTATTTGAGGAAGAGAGGGAGAAGTTTGTATGGAACCCTCAGGGCGCGAGTCCGACTCGCACTTGCCCAGTTTTTTTTTTAGGTAGTAAGTTGTTTTGTTTTTCAATAGAAACATCTTTTTGCATTATTTTGATCATATTCAAAGTGTTTCTTTTCCAGGGTATGAATTAGAACTGTTACCTTTTCATTTTTTTCTTGTTTGGTTTTATAACCATATCTTATCTTATCTTGTTGTGAGGCTGGCCCTAGGCCAGAGCACTTCGACCCTTCTGGATCATTTGTACTATTCCCCTCCCTTCCACTTAACCCCTAGCCCTCCGTGCACCTTCTTCGTGAGTCCCAGTATGGCCTTGATGGGGCTGAGCCTGTAGTCCTCTGGTCTTGGAAATGGTTGGCCCAGATACTCTAGTCTTTTGGAGCCTAGTGCTGCACAGTCGCACAGCAAGTGTAGCATATTCTCCTCTCCATCTCCACAGATCCTGCAAGTCGGGTTGCTTGCTAGTCCCATGTTGTGGAGCTGTTTGTTGGTGGCATAGTGCCCCGTGAAGACTCCTGTGATTGTTCGGAGCTGTGATCTGCTGTACCTCCATAGTTTTTGGGTCCAGGCCTTATATATTTCATTGAGAAATAGCTTTGCATGCTTCTGGCCTGTTGTGTTGCGCCATTGTGTGCTGTGTATCTCCAACGCAGCTCTTTTCAGTGCTTGGTTGATGACCCTTGGAGAGAGTTCTATGAAGGGTTCCGATCCGTATAGGGGTGTCTCGGATCCTTTCCTTGCCAGAGTGTCGGCTCTTTCGTTGCCTTCTACTCCTGTATGACCTGGCACCCAGATTAATCTGACCTTGTTGCGCCTTCCTATCCGGTTTAGTATTTTAATACAGTTTAGTACCAGTCCAGAAACCACTCTATTGGACCTGAGTGCCTTAAGTGTTCCTTGGCTGTCGCTTAAAATGTAGACAGTGTCCCCTTCGGTGCCTCTGTCTAGTATTTCCTACGCGCATGCGATTATAGCATAGGTCTCTGCTTGGAAGACCGTCGCCAGTTTGCCCATGCTTAGGTTGAGATACAGTTGTCGCTGTGTACCCTCGCTCCTGTACCGGTGTTCATTTTAGAGCCATCCGTGTACCATACCTGGTTGTTCCTATTGTGGGGTTTTATCCCACCCTTCCATTCCTCCCCACTCGGAATGTAGATCTTAAACTCCTTTTTGAGATTGTGAATGGTATGTATTTTGTCATATCACATACCAGAGAATGGGCAGCAGCATTCTCTGTGAATTGCAACAACCACACTGCGATCGCCAATCCGCATGCCAAGCGTGGCGATTATGGCAACCCGGGGGGGGGGGGGTTGCCATAATCGCCCTCCCACTCTAATGACAAGCACAACCAAAAAATGGCCCCTAGTGCCCGGCAGGCCGTCTACCCTGACTCCGGTAGCGGTTAAGGTTACGGCGAGGCAAGGGGTGCGAAGAATCTCCGGCTACCCCTTTAGAAAATGACGACTGGACCTGGCAACATATAACGCGTAAACTCCGGTCCCACGAGAAGATCACCGAACTTGAGGAAGAATTGAGTAGGTTACGATTTAGTATTGTGGGATTATCTGAAGTCCGAAGACAGGGTGAGGACACGATAATTCTCAAATCCGGTAACCTGCTCTATTTCCGGGAGGCTGACCAGCAGTCCCAGGGTGGTGTCGGGTTTATCGTCCACAAGTCCCTTGTGAACAATGTGGTGAAGATCGAGAGTGTGTCGACCAGGGTGGCGTACCTTATATTCAGAATATCATCAAGATATTCGCTGAAGGTCATACAGGTTTACGCCCCGACCTCAACACATCCCGACGACGAAGTAGAATCCATGTATGAGGATATATCAAGAGCCATGCATGGTTCTAAGACTCACCTTCACCGTGGTCATGGGGGACTTTAACGCGAAACTGGGTAAACGAGACGGTGATGAGCTGCGAGTGGGGCAATTTAGATTTGGACATCGGAATCGCCGGGGACACCTACTGGCTAGTTTTATGGAGAAGGAGGGCCTCTATATGATGAACTCCTTCTTCAAAAAACGTGAGCGTAGGAAGTGAACCTGCCAAAGCCCTGATGGTGCGACCAGAAATGAGATTGACTTCATCATGTCGACGAAGAAGTAAATATTCAATGATGTCTCTGTGATCAACGCAGTGAAAACTGGAAGTGATCACCGAATGGTAAGAGGCACATTGAATATCAATATCAAGCTTGAAAGATCTCGACTGATGAAGTCTACGCTCCGTCCAGCACAGATCCAGATTCAAAACTCCGAGAGCTTTCAGCTCGAACTTCACAATCGTTTCGAGTGCCTAGGTGGCTCAGTGGACGAATACAACGATGGGTTCGTGGAAACTGTCCGTACGGTCGGGTCTAAGTTTTTTAAGACTCGTCGTACAAAGAAGGGCACATTGAATATCAATATCAAGCTTGAAAGATCTCGACTGATGAAGTCTACGCTCCGTCCAGCACAGATCCAGATTCAAAACTCCGAGAGCTTTCAGCTCGAACTTCACAATCGTTTTGAGTGCCTAGGTGGCTCAGTGGACGAATACAACGATGGGTTCGTGGAAACTGTCCGTACGGTCGGGTCTAAGTTTTTTAAGACTCGTCGTACAAAGAAGAAAAGGCTCTCGGGTCAAACTCAAACTCTTGAAAGAGAGGCGTGAGATGATTCTGCAGTCTTCAGACGATGCGTGCATCTACCGGCAGCTCAATAGAGGATCTCCAAGTCCTTAAAACGCGATCTCCGCCTCTTTAATACCGAACGGATTAAAGACGCGATCGAGCGGAATAAGGGCTCCAAGGTTTTTGCAAGAGATATCCGGTCTATAGGGTAGAGCCAGCTCACGAAACTGAAAACCGACAGTGGCAGAGTCATATCCGCCGCGAGATTAGGATGGCTCTGAAGCAGCTTAAAAACAACAAGGCGTCGGGTGACGACGGAATTACAGCCGAACTCCTGAAGGCGAGTGGAAAACCGGTCCTAAAGGCCCTTCAGAGGTGGTTCGATTCCGTCATACTTGAGGGAAAGACGCCACAGGCATGGAGCAGAGGTGTGGTGGTACTTTTCTTTAAGAAGGGCGACAATGTCCTGCTTAAGAATTACAGGCCCATCTCACTTCTGAGCCATGTCTACAAGCTGTTTTCCAGAGTCATCACGAACCGTCTCGCGCGCAGGTTTGACGACTTCCAGCCTCCCGAACAAGCCGGATTCCGAAAAGGTTTCAGCACCGTAGACCACATACAAACGCTCCGGCAGGTTATACAGAAGACCGTGGAGTATAACCTGCCTCTATGCTTAGCGTTCGTGGACTACGAGAAAGCTTTTAATTCAATCGAGACTCGGGCTGTACTGCAATCTCTCCAACGGTCCCAGATTGACTAACGGTACATCGAGGTGCTGAAGTGTTTGTACGAGTCAGTTCGACTTTAGGATCGGACCTCGAAACCTATCCTTCTGCAGCGGGGTGTGAGGCAGGGAGACGTCATTTCTCCGAAACTGTTTACGGCTGCAATGGAGGATGTCTTCAAGGTTCTGGACTGAAGTGGACTAGGCATTAATGTTAATGGCGAGTACATCACTCACCGACGGATGCCGACGATATAGTAGTCATGGCTGAGACAACGGAGGAGCTCAGTACAGTGCTCGGCGACCTTAGTAGAGCTTCCGAAAGAGTGGGTCTTAAAATGAACATGGACAAAACCAAAGTCATGGTAAATAATCATGTAGCACCCACTTCGATCAAGATCGGAGACTCTGCACTCGAAGTTGTAGACGATTACGTTTACCTGGGACAGACAATCCAGTTGGGTAGGTCTAACTTTGAGAAAGAGGTCAATCGTCTAATCCGACTCGGCTGGGCAGCGGTCGGGAAGCTGCGCGGTATCTTCTCGTCCAACATACCACAGTATCTCAAGACGAAAGTCTATGACCAGTGCGTGTTGCCAGTGATGACATATGGCACTGAAACATGGTCGCTTACAATGGGCCTCATCAGAAGGTTTACAGTCACCCAAAGGGCAATAGAAAGGGCTATGCTCGGAGTTTCCTTCCGTGATCGCATAAAGAATGAAGATATCCGCAGGAGAACCAAGGTCGCCGACATAGCCCGAAGAATCGCCAAACTAAAGTGGCAGTGGGCAGGGCACATTGCTCGTAGAACGGATGGTCGATGGGGCCGAAAGGTTTTAGAGTGGCGACCGCGCACCGGAAGGCGCAGCGTCGGAAGGCCTCCCAAGGTGGACCTACGACCTGGTGAGAATCGCGGGAGTGCGGTGGATGCAAGACGCACAGGATCGGTCGTTGTGGAGACGCTTGTGGGAGGCCTATGTCCAGCAATGGACGTCTTTCGGCTGAAATTATGATGATGATGATGATGTATTTTGACACATCCCATGTCCATCATCCAGTCAAGTTCCCTGTTTGGTCTTGTGTTTGTATGGTTTGTTTTCCATCCGGAGTTTGTCCAGTGCCCCATACTTTTGAGCCTATGAATGGCCCTTCTCGCCTCTAGTTCCACTTCAATGTGTAAAGGGGTGAGATTGAGCAGCGTTTCCATCGCCGCAGTTGGCGTGGCCCTAAATACTCCTGTAATGGCCATGCAGGCAGTCCACTGTACTTTGCTTAGTGCCTGTCTGCAAGTTGCCAGCTTGGTTCTGGTCCACCATACGATCCTTCCGTATGTGATTAGCGGTTCCATCATGGTGTAGATCCATTTGATAACCTGGGGTCTAAGGCCCCATGTTTTCCCATAGGCAGAGCGACACATGCCAAATACTCTTAAAGCCTTGTTTGCTGTCGCTTCGACATGGCTTTTCCAAGTGAGTTTGCTGTCGAGGATTACTCCAAGATATTTTACTTCTGTGGACAACTCTAGTACGGTGTCGTAGAGCTTTATGGTACCCATTGCTGTAAGGTCCCTCCTTCTGGTAAACGGGATGAACACCGTTTTGCTTGGGTTGATGGATAAATGGTTGAGTTTACACCACCTTTCAACCATGTTTAGTCTCTCCTGTATGATCCCTGACACAGTGTTAGGAAATTTTTATAACCATAAATGAGGCTGTTAAAAATTTAAAATTGTTAATAAGTATTAATATTGTGAAAATGAAAAAATAATCAATGACTATGTTTAATTTATTTTTGTTAGACTTGTAAACTCAGTCACCGTATGATTGTGAAAACCGTGAGTTTATAGTTCGTTATAGTCTGGTTATGAACTAAAGGTTTTTACGATCCTACGGCGAACAACTTTTAATATTTTGATATTCGACTGTTGATTTTGATACTTTTAATTTACATAATCTATCTGAATGCAATCATGTTTTTAGAAGTCTTAGAAGTTGGTTTTTGTTGGACTTATTTTGACGTTCGTTTATATTATTTGATTTGTGATACTTTAAACCAAATAAAAATATCATTTAGATACTTAATTATTTTTATTTTCATTTACCTTCGTCGTTTACAGAAGTACAAAACTAAATTTATTAGCATTATCATTGTCCTCAACATATCGTCATTTTCCTAAGCTTGAAAATCATTTTTCTCAAATTACATCATTATCCTCAACAATGGTTAAAAACAAAATATGAATATCTCCTTAAATTCTTGTTTATCTGGGGTAAATCTGATAAAAATCTTGTAATCTGAACATGCCTATTAATACTATTAAAAATTAAGAGCGATGCACGCAGGTTTACAAGAATCCACAAAATTTACTCAAAAATAATATTTTCTGGAGATCCACACACACGTTTGTACTATTCTTTTTTAGCCGAAAATTTTTGTTTCTATATATTTGTTTTTCCTATAAAAATCCAGAAAAAGTTTGTTTTATTATTATTTCATTTTTTTTTGGTGATTTACGTAAAAACGCGCAATGACGTAATAATAATACCCCCGGGGCGCCCGAGGGGGTATAGATGCGCCACTTCGAGTTAAAAATAGTATCTCTTAGGTGAGGCTATTTACACGCCTTACCACCTGGCATAGGGGATACCGTGATCAAGAAGGCGGTTCCCCCAGGGCGAGGCCTTTCCATTGCACTGCGGTTAGGTTGACCCCTGCGATTATCCCTAATGTGGATAACTCGGATGCGTAATTTTTGGTAGTGGGGACTGCGTTCGCGCCGTCCCCCTTAGAATTTGAATAATGAATATGATGGTACTGTAAATTGTATTTGGTTATGTATTATTTGTTCTATTTCGATAAGTTTGCATTATTTCCCAGAATTTTATCCAGATTAGCGATACTACAATACTACATTATGATGTATAATAATATAGCGTGTATTTTTTACCTCAAAATCAAAGGGTTCGTTCGACTCCTGGCTAGCAATATAGATTATTCAAAAATCTAACGATGTAGTTTTTCATCATAATCGAGCCCAAGGTTCCTTTGAATACGTAGATTCGGATAATCCTTGAATCTTGGCTAAGACATCGAGCCCAGCATAAGTTTATGATTAGCTCGTTTAAAATAAAAAAAACAAGCTTTTGGCTCACGTTTGACCACTACAGACACCTGTAACATGTTCAGTCTTGACTTAAAGACCCGAAGACTCCTGCAGGGAATTCCACTCTTTAGCTGTGCGCACAATGAAACTGTTATTTATAGGAAGTTGTATTGTTTGCAGATGGAATCCATTTACGACGCCGGTAAAAGTTCCCAACTTGCCAGATATACAAAGTAGACTGGCTTACGTGTCGTGCAACAGACAATTAGAGGTAAATATAATGCCATTTTTTATCCTTTGATGAAATAATAAAAGGGTGACCACATGGTTGCAAACCAATGTCCCAACCAAGGTGACCTTGCTAGTTTCAATCCGTGTAGACAGCAGTTGTAATCCATGACCTTCAACGCCCTTGGTTGGGAGGTGCGTTTTTCCAACCACCGAACGTGTTGGCGCGTGGTTTACATCCATGTAGCCGCAACACAAACCAAACACATAAACCAAGGTCACCTTGATTGGAACGCTAGTTTGCAACCGTCTGGTCACCCCTTAATGTTCGTTCACTTCGTTTAATTATGTTTTCTTGACTTTTTTTTTTTAATGTTACCCTACACTAGGAATTACTCCTGTATCGTGTGTGCGGAATGCGTTCACAAACATGTAAACTCACATAGACACAGTACTGCAATCGAACCCGCGACTAGGAGCGCAGCAGCCAATCGCTCAACCACTCCACCAACCATGCCGTCGTGTCTCTTGTATAGTGTCGTTTTCAGTTCTAACTAGGTTTTGCCCGCGGCTTCGCCCGCGTACATAAAATATAGCCTATGTTACTTAGGAATAAAGCAGCTTTCTATCGGTGAAAAAAATTTTACCAATTAGACCAGTACTTCCAGAGATTAGCTCCTACAAACAAAAAAAAACAAAGTTTACCTCTTTATAATATCAGTGTAGATAGGTAAATAGATGATCAAGAATTAAGTTGGTACAGGGTAGCCCTCGAAAAGTTTTTTGCATTTTGCAGGTGTGTGAAAAAATTGTATGATAGTTTGTAGGTCAGTTCGTCTAAAGGTAGCCATACACGCTAGGGTATACCTGACAGGTTTGCCTGCCCTGCGTTGAAATTTGAGGTTGGATTTGACTCTAATGACGTCATCAGAGTAGATACTCTACACTCGCGTTTTTGAACGCAACCGTAGAGTTCAACTGTCAATATCAAGCAAGGGACATTTATGGCTGCTTACACCAACCTACCCTGCCCGGAGTTAGAGTTAGTTGGGTTAACTCTAGGGTAGCTACTCGAGTTATAAAACAACTACCCTGGGTATATAACTCGAAGCATTTTTGAACGGTTGGAGTAGCGACTCTAACCTACTCTGGTTATTTTTGAACGCAGGACTGTACAGTGTTGAGTATTACAGGTAAACCGGAGCGTGTATGTTGCACAACTGTGCAGGTTTCCACACAAGCTTACCTGACAGGTATATCTGTGCAGGCAAACCTGTCAGGTACACCCTTACGTGTATTTCTACTTTAACCCTATTGATAGATTATTTCATGAAAACGTCATTCAATACGGTTAACTGATCTGAGAGGGTAGTATTGATGATTTTAGTGATTATAATTCTATAAATAAATTTTAATTAATTTAGTGATTATGACACTAGCCTGCAAAATACGAAAAACTTAAGAAACCCTGGCGATTTCACCTTAAATGCAATTCAAACGGTTTAAAACTAATTTAAATTTACAGGCATACTAAATATTAAAAATAAAAACAAACAAATAAAGATTATTTTTAAACCCTTTCATGAATTCCTTTCACATTACTTCTGATGTTTCAATAAATCGTTAGTTACAGGACTAACGAAAAGGGCTTAATTAACTTTATTTTAGTTGTAATAGTTTTATAAAAACTATTTTATCATGTGGCTTTATTGTATGCCCATGAAGCTAAAGTCAAACTGAGCCCACGTAAGTTACGCATTATGACACCTAGAATCTTGAATTTGCTTGAAAACAAATTACTTATACTCCATTCGCAGTATGATTAGACACATAAACAAACCTTTTTACTGTCCGTTCAACCGATTTTGACTTCTATTTCGTAGACTTATGGATGGCACTAAAAGCAAAAAAACTGGGCAAGTGCGACTTGCGCACTTAGTACTATACTATTCTACATATTCTATGTGAATAGTTCAATTCCCGAATGGAGTCTCGAAGATTTTTCGAATTGCAAAAAAGTATTTTTTTTGTGACGCAACATCAAAGCGTCTGTTTTCAGATTTATTTCTATATCTATACTGTAAGACCTTGCTTCATGCCAAATTTCAGGACTCTAGGTCAACGGGAAGTACCCTATGAATTTTGATTCCCTTGAGAGTGTCGAAATGCACGTTTTTTGGCGACATAAGCGGCCGTATCTTTTTTTTTCGTTAACTTAGAAGTTTGATTTTTTCACAGCTTCAAGGGACCGCAGATTTTATTGTATGGTATTAATTTCAACTCGATACCTCCACGCGTTCCCGAGATAAAGGGTTTTGACAGACAAACAGAAGACGGACGGACAACAAAGTGATCCTATAAGGGTTCCGTTTTTTCCTTTTGAGGTACAGAACCCTAAAAAGTGGTTTCAATATCAACTACTTACTGCAGTCGCCATTTGTCATGCCACCAACGCTATTGCGTAAACCACCAAACCTACACACAACCAACCGATACATACCTGTACATTCAACCGATTTTGACTCTTATTAGAGTCAAAATCGGTTGAATGTACAGTAAAATAGATTTGGTGGTTTAAATGTCTGTAATCTTATTGCGAATGGAGTATAGAAACATACTTGGCAGACGCAACACTGTCACACGCGTCTCACGTAAGGGCCCAGCAGGGTCGAAGCCTACTGGGGCCAAGGGTCTGATTCTGAAAGGAAGACTCGGCCCTGGTACGAAAGGCAACGAAGGAACAGGAGTGGGTTTTTAGTCAGTAAAAGTCTGACACTATGTCCGCCCAAGAGCGGGGGATGTCATAATATGATTTTCCCACCGAAAAAAAAAAACGCGTCTCACGTAAGTCATCTGTTTTCAAGTAAATTCTGAAGGCTAGATGTCATAAATGCTTAGTATACGTGGACTCAGTATGTGTTTAACTTTATTATTTCTGTTGGTTTGGTTTTAACAAGCACAGTTATCAATTCCGTCGCCACAACTTGCTGTAATTTCATTGAAAAATGTTACATAATTCTATTATACTATTTGTTCTTGTCAATTTCCTTCACCAGGAGGTAAAGAAATCAGACTACTGCGAGTACATTCGCCCCCCAATCGACGCCTACAAGACCTTACAGTTCGGTTCATTCGACGAAATTCGTGAAGTTGGCTACAGACACGGCGCAGCTTACTTTGAGGGCCAGAGAAGGGGTGGCGGAGGGGGAGTGAGCGGGGCAGCTGCTGCGGAAGGGAGACGGCACGATGCGCCATCACTGACTGAGTGAGTAGAATAGAGATAGTGTTTTTGTTATGTGTACTGGCTTTTAGACTTCGGGAGAAGCTGCTGTGGTGTTTGCGAAGTATTTCGAAGGGATCCCATTATCTGTCATATGTTTTGAAGGGATTTCTCTTCTTTATTTGGCTGTTTTGAGTTGTTTAAGTGTTTCTGTGTTGAATTCTCATTCGGAACTTAATTTGTTTTTAAGTGTCATATTATGCTGACATTGCTACTATTATAACGGCAAGAGTATTGGCAGAATCAGCAGAATATCAGCGTCAGCTTATATTTATTTGTCTGACACATGCTGAGTTTGACTCCCTTTTGGTGCAACACGGAGATGCATACAGGTATCACAGGTATACAGGTGGGGATCGCTTTGCGTACGCGTTTTATTTATTTTTTTAAATGTACACCTATTTTATTTTTTCTTTTACCTATTAGGTAATAGGTAGAAGAAAAAAATAAAATAAAATAGTTTACATTTAAAAAAAAAAACGCGTATGCAAAGTGATCCCCACTCTTTCGCCGAGCGCTCAAGATCCGTGCCGATACCTGTACCACACTATGGCTCTCATCTATGTATTTCTTTTTTTTATAAGTACCTACATGAGTTTATAATTGTTTATTTGTTGTTGTTGTTTGTAATTTGTACAATAAAATTTAATTGTGCTTCTTTTTTGTGTTGTAGCAAATAAATGGTTTATCTATCTATCTATTTATTGAAAAAAAATCTTCAATTAAGTGTCGATTGAGAATTCACGGGCAAGAAAATGCATGCAAAATTCACAATCGCTATTAATTTCCATGTTTTTATTTAATAATCATGTTCACCTAAACCTCGCTTTTTTACTAACGCTTCAATGTCAAAGAACTCCTTTTGGATCCTTTATATTTTTTATTTTGAAATGGTCATGTGGTTCCTTCGAAATAATCCAATGGCGAAGGACACTCTGATCGGATCTGACTCCTAAGTGAGTAGCTATCAATAGCTTCTAACTAGAGCATCATATATTTGAGCTGGTCAACTACTGGTGGTGGATCATGATGGAGCTCTCCGGCAGCTAGTGGCAGTAGTGATACCTTCTCTTTTCTATGAGGTACCGCTACGGGACAACGTACTACGAAGGTCAGCGGCGAGGGAGCAGGAGGCCTAGTGGATTTGGAACTGATGGCAGGAAAAGTCACCCGCAACCCTCGCTTACAGAGTAAGTTTGATGTTAGTGATTAGGTGACGGTTTTGTTGAAGTGTACCAACCCACAACATTTTAAAATTATGTAGGAAAAAAAAATCAGGTTATACATTTGTTTTCGTCAAGACATTTTGTGACTTTTGTTAACTATAACCTTGATACAAAGTTCGTGGGTGTTACCCATCGAGGTTTTTTTTGGGTGGGAAAATCATCTTATGACAAATCTTAAGTCAAGAGTGAATAGGTTACTTGTAGGTAAGCGCGCTCCATCGTCGACCGCATCGTCGCTTTCCATCAGGTGAGATAGCGGTCAAGCGCGAACCTATCAAGAATAAAAATAAAAAAAAAACCCGCTCTTGAGCGGAGTGGGAGATAGTGTTAGACTTTTACTGACTAAAAATCCACTCCTGTTCCTTCTTTGCCTTCATCCCAGGGCCCCGGGTTTCGTTTTCACACTACCCATGGCCCCAGTAGGCACCCATCTTAGGCTTAACCATTGAGACCCTTTTTGTAACCGATTTGTATTTTCTCAACTCTTATGTTACTTACTTCCTCGATGTTACTTACTTTAGGTAAATATTCTCTATCTACTAAGATCCTTAACATTTTCTAGCAATGAACAAATAATTTAAATTTAGTGTTAGTGTATTTTCAAAGAGACACTACGAAAAAGTCAATATACTTTATGACAAATTTATTAAACATTGATAGGAGTCTTTCTGCATAATATGTAGAAAAATGTGTGGGTTGGTATATTTTAGCATAATTCGACACAAATATCTTCCTCTAACTCGTCTTCCTTGAAGCTTACCAAGACTGAATCTGTAAGAAATTTAAAAAAATCTCTTTCTTCTCTCTTTGACACAGAATTGCTTCGTTTACTACGTAATGGATACAAGGTGTATGTATTATAGAATTAATCTGGATAAACATACTTAACTTTCCTTTCTTCATTAACATATACATTTATTAAATTTCATTTTAATATGATATTAGCACGATAAAAACATCTTTGAGAACATGGCACAATTTCAGGGCTCGTAAAGAGGGCAACCTCCTTACATTGTTCGCCGTCATTTATATAGACCAGTGGGTTGGATCCTTACATAGTTTGCCGTCATATAGACTTGTGAGGTTCAGCCTACTTATGATTAACAATTAGTAATTTGCGATTTAATGCTTTCTTTAGAATTTTTGAAAATCCACACGTAGAACCAGAAATACTCTGTTTTTTTTTTCGGGTGGGAAGTTATTCAACGACTTCTCTCGCTCTGGGTGGTACGAGAGGGAGGGTCTTTCAGTTGCCCTTTGGGTTCCAGGGTTGCTGTATAACCTCAGATCTTTAGGGGAAAAAGTGTCCACCAACCTGACGCGGCATCGTTGCCCAGTGTTCCGTAACTTGCCCCCAACATTTTACAACGCATTCACGTGATGCGGGACATGGTTTTTGGACAATTTGATAGCGTTGACATCGTTACGCGGCATGTTGGGGGTCATTTTATCTCCTAGTATATTTGAAGCTTAACTCTTTCGAATGATCCCGTAGGCGATCACAAAATATGCACCACCTTTTGAGCACAGACTAAATAAAATCTCTCCAACATATTCCAGCTACACATTCACGGACTTAGCTCAGATGGTATGCTCAGTCCGTACTGGCCGCGACGTTGACAACGATTCCTCATCATCATCAGACTATGAGGAAGACCAGCGACATTTTGAAGGGTATGCGTCGGAGCCCAGCGCTGGGATTTTGGAGGTAAGCCTGGGATTTCTTACTTAGATACCTTTAGTTTTACTATAGTCATGTGGTTGGGCATTTTAGATATGATTTTCATGCAGGATCCAGTCATTATTGTAGATATTTAGAAGATAATTTCTAGTGTTTTTAAAGGTTTCTCTTAATTAAACTTTTTCTTTTTTCGTAATATTTAAGAGCATATCTCTGAGTTGGTATATTCCATATTTTGTTTATTTTTTCTCAGTGATGTAACCTTTTTCTTAAACTTTAAAAAAAAAACTGTAGTGTCTTTTTATTTCTTGTGGTTTACGTATAATGTCTGTAGTTTAGCTCGCTTTTTATCTTAGTTGTCTTGTGAGTGCATAACTCTTTTATTTCGATTTTCGTGCCGCAGAATTAAATTGTTTTTGAAGGATATTACAAAAAAAATATGAAAATGTACGAGTAAAAAACAAGAAAAAGATATGTTACTTACCTTTCCAAGTTTAGACAGATTCTAGACTGCCTAGTTCAGTAACATACATTATAATTTATATACTTAATGTATTCTGTATATGTATTATGTATATTCAGAAATCGAGCATGGACGCGGGCGCCTCGTGGATCAGTGACACTGAATTGGTGGGCACATAATGAACGCACCACACTGTAGTTTGAAATTACGGTGTAGTTGTATTTTATTTTTTACTATTTTTTTTCTAATTGCACTTTGACGTTTTGGGCTTGGTTACCTGGTTGTCTATTCTGTGTTTATGTGGCTATGTGTTTATCTTCTTTATAAAAAAGGTTTTTGTGTATTTAATCTTTAACTTTAAAAAAAAGCTAATATTAATTCGGGAGTTTTTTGCTAGTTAATCTTTAGGAACAATGCTTAATACATAATAGTAATAATTCACTAATGATATATCTATATTTTATCTGCTACTTTATTAATAAGGGATAAGGGGTATTGCGATGGGATGGGATGGGATGTATGTGTATCTGCATATATTGTGGAAGTAGATAAGTTTCTGTCACTAAAAATGTGTAGAGTAGGAGGCAGTCGTTTCGAAGCTTGGTTTAATAGTTCTAATTTTTTTATTGATTTTCTTAATTTAACGTCCCAAAATGTGTCTACTATACAACATGTAACTGAAATAATGCACACTCTTATACAACAGAACACTAATGTACACAAGTCAATCTACACACAAAGCGCGTTCAAGCAACGCGCACGTAGACACCGCTCACGGACACGATATCTCAGAGCGCTCGGACCAGTGCGAGCGCGAGTGCATCCGCTTGAGACACGCGTCTGTTTACTTTTTCGTACAATTTTTAAGCAAAAAAATAAATTATTTTAACTGTTTATTGGACAGTTGTTTAAATTCAACTACATAGGTTAGCCGGCGAAAGGTAGCCGCGCGAATCTTGCTGTCGGACGGCAACCCTAGCGCGACCGCCGAGCGTAGGTATGAAAAGTGAAGTACATACCGCATGCTTATTCATAAAAAGGCCTAACTCAAAAAGAGGTTGTTTGAATTTGAAAACACACGTTTCAAAAATAAGGTTCGATTTTCAATAACCTTTTTTTTTGAGTTACGTCTCTTTTTGATTAAGTGTGCGATACATGAGATTGACTTCTGTATCTATCTATTTTGTGCTTATACGCCCCAATTACAAAATTAAGTTAAAATCATAATTCAAGCACTGAAATTTTTACTTAAAAGTACTTAGGTAGTGTTTTTTTTTTTAAGAAATTTGTGTTCCTAATAGTCAAATAATATGTAAATCGACGCACTACCCTGGTAGAGCATCGGTATTGGTATCTACGTACGCACACACTAACTCTAGTGACGCAATCATTTTAAATAATTAGCTGAAATTGATTCAATAGCCGATTCTGAACATATTATTGTCAGGATATGCGTTTATTATGTTACATTTTGTATAAGAGGTTGCTTTTTCGTTTTCATAATTTACTTATTTATAGGCACCAGTGTACCGAATACAGTATACCTCGGTGCCAGCTAACTTAAACCTTATTACGTAAAAATAACGTGTAAGTTAGCTGGTACAGAGGTGTACCGAAATCGGTACACTGGTGCCTGAGAGGTTAAATATGATTACAAAATAGGTACAGGCTTTTTTTTGTATAGTTTTTTTTCTTCTGTGTCTGATTTATTGTTACACATTATTTTAGACTTCTATACTACTACTAATAACATAAAGAGAAAAGATTTTTATTTTCATTTGTAATGATTAAACTCAAAAACTATCACACCGATTAAAAAAATTCTTTCACCAGTAGAATGCTATATTTAACCTACTTCAAAAAGAAGGAAGTTCTATGTTCGGCTGAATGTATTTTTTTTTTATGTATGTTCACCGATTTCTCGGTCAATTGTGGACCGATTTTGAATTTTTTTTTTTCACTGAGTGACATAGGCTCTATATGGATTACTTCCACGCGGATGAAACTGCTGGTAAAACCTAGTTTACAAATAAGTACTGAATCTTGCAAACACTTCAGAAGCTAATCTATTCAATGTTAATATTGCATGCATTTTAATATTTTTTATATTGTACCTTATTTGCTTTTCAAATTTTTAATGAATAAGTCCACGACTTTGTAAGTAAATAGAGGTAATACCGGTGCATTCACGCTATGTACTACTTATATAGCTAACATTTTAACGCCAAAACTGATACAGAAATTTTGTAGTCTTCATAATCTTGTACATATATTAATTCATGGTATAATCATAAGATTCATGGTAGATACATGGTATAATCTTATTATTATAACCATGAATTAATATCTACAATGTAATGTTATCATAACAATAATCTCATTTATTAAATCTCCACAATTAACCACTAAAGATCAATATTCACGTCATACATACACTAACGTTAGTACAAGGATTTTTTGGCACGTGGCTAAAATGACAATTAATGCTGCCATCTTGTTTTTTTTTTTCAATACAGTCTCCCAGAAGCACTCCAAAAGTTCCTTGTAGCACTGTTCTTATAAACTAGAAAGTCGATTTGAAACTAAACAATCTCAATTTACAGGAGGGTCTACGCACTCGGCGGGTAGGTGGCTCCCTCTCCCTCTCCGAAGACGAGATCGACTCCGAAGCCGAAGTCTACGACCCGCTGAACAAGCGCGGCGGCGGCAGGTGAGACCGAACCCTGCACGACCTGTGCAAGGCGCTCTACGAGCATGCCCAGTTCACTGACTCCTGCGCAGACTAGCGGGACGTGCTAGTATACTACTAGCAAGACATTCGATGTGCTGTCTAAATTCCAGTAACATTATGTGCAAGCAAAATGTCCTTCAGATACGGCATGAAAATATCTGCGAAATCTGTGTGTGTGCACTGACTCTTGCCCAGATTAATAGGACGTAGGCACTATACAAAGACTTTTATCGAAATTCCAGTATAAACCAAATGTCCAGTAAAAAATGTCCTCCAGATAGGACATTAAAATGTCTTGCAGAAATCACAATAATGACCTACAAATAAGACGAGAAAATGTCTTGCATGTAGGACAATTATTGTCCTGCAGATTGGACACTTTGACTTGCAAACGGGACAGTAAAATGTCCTATAGATAAGACAATTAAATGTTTTGCAGATTTGACATTGTATGATGTCAAAAGTCTGTCTTTACAGTATGCGGCAGAAGATACAAGTATTTCACGCAAGTTTGTATGTGTGAAAATACAGATGTACTGCAGATAAGACATTTGTATGAATTCATGTATCAGAAGACTTTGTATTAAAGTGGTCAGTATGCGGTATAGTTAGTGAAGTGTATTATTGTAAATTATGAGAAATGTTATATTGTGATATTTGGGTGGTGTTGCTGTGAAATTTATGTGTATAGTGTGAAATAACTACTGTGCAGAAAACTGCCCAAGATTGATAAACGATATCACGTGCTTTTGTAAGATTCGATAATTTTCATGACAGTTGTGCAAAACTGTCAGAGATAATTCTTAAGGGTCTATTACACTACTCGATATTCAGCACACGATATTCAGACTGTCTTATTTTTTGTTCTGAGTAAGACCGGTCTAACCATTATTACACTACGCGACATCGACTAAGACTGTCTGAATATCGAGTAGTGTAATAGGCCCTTTAGCCAAAAGTTCGTGATTAAAATTTATTAATCTATGAATTAAGTGTCGACTGTATTAAGTAGCAGTAGGCAGTAGGAATTGCCACACTTGTGAATCGTGTTTTTTTTTTCAAAATGGCGTGTCTTCCTCGGCGGGATGATTGCAATAATATGTAGCGGTAAAAGAAAGTGAGATTTTCTTGTAAATTATTGTTATTGTTGGACAGTGTGTGTAACTTGCAACGTTTTAGTGATATTATTATTTCGCCAGTAAAGACCATTTTGCTATTTTAAATATTAAACTAAAGTTTAAAGGTCTTATTGATAGTGCAGTGACCGTAATGTGTGTGATGCCATACAAAGTCACAATTTCTTTAAAATAAAATTATGTGTAACATTTTTGTTTGGATAGTGTACGTGATTGAGCCAATGTAACTAAATAATTTTGGAATTCCTCTTGGATCCATTAGAACAATGCAATTAGATGTAATTTTAGAATATAATAAAAATAACCTGTAGAACATATTATTAAACTTAGCTAAAGAATTAGGATAATTTGTGTAGAATAAAAAAAAGGGAAATTTCCAGTATTGATGCAACAATAGGCCTAAATAACAAATTATACTTAGAAAATATCACCTTACAGTAGTTAATAGTATAATGCATTTTAGAATTGCCTTTACATAAAATCCTTACAAGATATAGATAACATAGATATATACTATAGATAGATGATTTCCCCTTATGTATGTACACATCGACTTATATTCTAGCGATAGACAAGCACGTTCATGGAAACTATTTGTCAAAATACTGAAAAGTTAAAACAAAAGTTCGCTGCAGCGCTAGATTGGCATTATGCAGTTTAACAGAACTATTAAAACATACAGCGCTAAGATAGCTTTTAGAGGATACTTTTTTCGAGACCAAAATGTCTTAAGCGCCATGAATTTCGTGGCACTTATGCGTTTCGATCAACATAGTGTAATGTTCAAGGTGTATGGATTACACTACACCTGAGTCGATTGAAGTGAGTGTTCGGCACGCGTAACCTAGTGCGTAGTACATATATATCGATGTATGTACACTACTAGTAATTTTAAACAAATTAATATAGTAAAAACTCTTTCCTATTTACTCGATACAACAGTAGATGATTTAATCTGGCTAAAAAAAAAAATCTGCATGATGTGTGATTGGCCAGATGTCTATCGATAGACACATAAACTAAGCTCGATTTATCGATAACACCAATGCACTTCACTACTCCTGGCAAAACCTTTTGTATTGCTTATATAGGTTACTCAAATTGTAATTGATATTTCTAAAATAGTACTTGCGTGTATATTGATTTATTAAAAACTGTCTTACAACGCTTTGCACAAAATATCATTTCAATCTCTTGAAAATACAGCTCGATAAAATGTTGATCTTTTTTTACTTGACTAATAGAATGTTTTAGTTCAATGTCAGCTATTTAATTTGTATTAATTATAGTTATTATATTCCTGTATTTTTCTTATATTTTTGTATGTTTTTTTTTTGTTTTATTATTTTTATTTACGGAAGGCGGTTGTATCCGATTGATTATTGGATTAAACCAGGATATATTAAGTTAGACTTATTAAAACAATTGAGAATTGACAAAATATCCAGTGTTTCCTATCCAAGGTTTAATTTTAATAATAAAATATAAATGGTGTATTTCTTTTTTAATTATAATGTTCCAGTTGATCAAAAATTTGAGTCAAAGAAGTTATTGCTCAATTTAACGCATGATTTTAGAAATAATGTCGCAGACTAAGTTTCCATTGTACACAAAACAAAAAGAAATTCATACTTTGTAAAAATATTCTGTGAAACCGTGCTTTTGTTGATGAGTTTTGTGAGAACGAAATAATATTTTTTTTTTACTATGAATTTTCATTTAGTTATTTTTTCTATTTCAATTGTTAGTTACTGGATCCAAATGCTTGGAATTTTCTCTCAATTTTTTTATTATTATTAATGATAGGTTCGCGTTTGACAACTATCTGACCTGAAGGTAAGCGATGATTTGGTCGACAATAGAGCACGCTTGACTTAAAGACTCACATAACAATAATGCCGATGTAATATCCATAAAAGCCTGTTACTTTGTAGATAATAATTTTTAATTTAGTCTTACCGACTGAATGTAGCTTTAAGTATGCCACGAGGCACAAAACATGTTTTAATAAAAACCAAATGTCTAGCTCAAATATTGTAATTCGTATAATTTATAAAATAAAAAATGCTTATTATTAAATATCGAGTTTTAATCAAAAGCTAACACCCTGTATATGAACGAAAGTCACCAAGAGAATGGAATGTGCAGAATTATAATATAGTTTAACAGATTTTGTATAAAAAATTTGTCAAAAAGCTATATTTCGTCGTATTACTGCAAGAACTCATTAACTGAAATACAAAACTGAATAAAGGTACTTTTAGTAACAAAGTGGCTATATTCAAAGCTACAAAAAAAAAAAAAAACAAAACAAAACCTTCAATAGAGCTAATTTTAGTAACGTGGATTTAGTCAGTTTTGTATTTGCCAGTTAATGAGTTTTTGCAGGTTCTTGCAGTAAGCCGACGATTTATTCTTTAGTAAAATATCTGATTTAGAGACCCCGCACAGCAGACTTTCGATCGGCCGATAGTTTCATGAAGTTGTATGGAAGTGCGCACATCAAAACGATTCATAATCGGCCGACAAAAAAGTTTAGCTTCATACTGATTAAGCAACCAATCAAACTATCGGCTTTTCGAAAGTCTGCAGTTTGCGGGGTCTCTTAATCCTTTAACCGCCTGTATCGGATATATCCAACAAACACTCACATTTATTTCACCGGGGTCGCACATCCAAGACAAAATATTCCATCTCGTCAAGTCTTCTATCACATGGGATTGAAGAGCTAAACGAGATGGAGGACCCAGTCTCAAACTCACGACCCTGGCGAATAGGACACGAAAACACTCGTCGATCCAATCCGACGCAAGCGTTTAAGGGTTAAAAAAAAAATGAGCCGTTTAATCTTCATAAGGTTCCGAATTCATTTTATGTATCAGACGCTCCTTTATGGCTTTAACACGTTCTATATAGCTGGCTACACTCAAAGCTTCAACATTGTCACCTAGATCAACCTTGATAGTCTCCACGTTTTTTATATACCTCGTTCTATAGTTATGGCCGATATCGACGCCGTAATGCTTGGTGTCCGTAGTACCGTCCCAATGTTCAGGCTTCCTAATCTTTATACGTCTGATCTTCTTGCTTAAGTTCTTTCTAATGAAAAGTCTGCAATCGGGGACTTCGCACATATTAATTAAAACCTGCATAGCTCTTAGTTGCAGTACTGGTACGTCTTTCTTGACGCACAGCCAAACTAATCGCTTACTAAGTTCGAATTGAAACTCTTTGAATCGCCATTTTGACATTGTCGTTATTGAGGTGTACATCATTAGACCTAAAGCGCTAATTATAACCTGTACATCCTCAGAATAAATGTAAGGTACTAAAAATTTCGTCATGTCGTACTTGTCGGCTAATTTCTTTCCTATGCTGTGCTTGCAGAGTTGTCTCATGCATTCCATGGCACCTTGTACGATTCTTTGATCTTCATATTGGAGCAATTCCAGCATAACTTGGAACGCGTTGGCTTTTAGAGCTTTTGTTGGTTCCCAATCGGTTAGATTTTTCAGTGACTCCAAATGTAGTAGAACAATACCAACGTGATCATTTTTGATTACTTTTAATAGGTTTTCGATGATTTTTTCGTTTCTTGAGATGACTTCGCAGCCGTATCTCGTGAGCTGTTTGAGACAAAAGGCTGCAGCGTATCTGATTTCTTTTCGATCTCGCATGAAGAGAAACATGAGATGGTCTACAAAGATCGGTTGAGAGAGGATGTGGGTCCTGCCTTGGAAGTAGTTCCCGAGTTGTGCGAGGATTAGACAGACTTTTTCCTTGACGATGGGGTCGCGATCCTCGAGGAGGTTAATGAGCCGGTATACGATGTTGAGTTTCACAAGGAATAAGGCGTTTTCTGATATTTGAACCTGTTGGAAGAAATGGCGTTTATTACAGTCTATGTACGCGGAGATAATCATTCACCTATATATAGGTACCTACTTTCCAGTCAACTATTTCTTTTTTTTTTACATGTTCAAAACCAAAGATATGCAATCTTTGCATATCTTTGGTGGTGCTTATGCTTATTTATTTTCATTGCTTATGCTTACCATAGGGTAGGATCGAAGTGAAGCATTAGTTTATATCATTTAAAAAAGGGTAGGTGTAACTCCTGTCTCGTGAGTGCTTTTACAAAGATATATGTACCTATACACAAGATACCTAGACCTAGAACATTTAACTGTAGGCTATAGAAATATGTATTTGTTCCGCGCGGGAATCGAACCCACGATCCTCTCCTCCTAATATATTTCTTGATTTACCTAAAAAATTGAATTAACCTACAAAATTACACACCCCCAAACACAACGCGCAGATAGATATCCCTAACCCATTGTATGAATGTAATTTTAACAAATTACCTGATCAAGTACAGTATGAATCGCTTGCAACTTAATAAAGCTGTCATTTGAGCTCATATCTCTGTTGATGATACGTAGACCAAGACGTTCGAAGCCCATGCGTGTACGGGTGATGTCCGTCCAGGGAGCGTATAGCGATGGCTGCATGGACTGCATTCTTTGTGCTGGTGGGCGTTCTAAAAGACGAAATTCAATATATTAAGCAGAGAGTTCAAGAAGGCTGCAGAAATTAAGTACCTACTCTCTCACATTAAAACATCTTAGAAAAGGGGGTAAATAGTTGATGACGCAGTCCGTACTTACCCCGCAGGGAATGCCTTTATATAGGGTGACTGGTAATTAGTGACCGATACTTAAACACGTGATTGTATTAATTACAAACAACTTTCCCAAATAAACTTTTTTATATACTCACTAGTTTGTAGGTACATTCACTGATTATGTAGGTACGTACACCTATGGGTTTGCAAGCTGCGCGAGTGTTTTATCACTATTGTAGGTACGACGGCGTCACGCGGCTAACAGTTGAGCGGTCGCCGGTCGCAGGCGCGCGCGCGTTTTTAAACAGTTGTTTTATTATTGTGATAAAACTAATGAGAATATAAAATAGTTTCACGTCTATGAAGCTACGCGTCCAAGGACAGTAGGCCATAGTTTTGTATGTAAGCTTCACGCAGGCGTACACCAAGCGTATAATGAAGAATATGCGTCTATGAAGCTAAGCGTACGTGGACAGTACGTCTTAGAGGGGTGACCAGACGGTTAAAAACTAGCGTTCCAACCAAGGTGACCTTGGTTTATGTGTTTGGTTTGTGTTGCGGCTATATGGATGTAAACCATGCGCCAACACGTTCGGTGGTTGGGAAAACGCCTCCCAACCAAGGGCGTTGGAGGCCATGGATTACAACTGCTGTTTACACGGATTGAAACTACCAAGGTGACCTTGGTTTATGTGTTTGGTTTGTGTTGCGGCTATATGGATGTAAACCACGCGCCAACACGTTCGGTGGTTGGGAAATCACGCCTCCCAACCAAGGGCGTTGGAGGCGATGGATTACAACTGCTGTTTACACGGATTGAAACTACCAAGGTGACCTTGGTTTATGTGTTTGGTTTGTGTTGCGGCTACATGGATGTAAACCACGCGCCAACACGTTCGGTGGTTGGGAAAACGCGCCTCCCAGCCAAGGGCGTTGAAGGTCATGGATTACAACTGCTGTCTACACAGATTAAATTAGCAAGGTTGGGACGTCGGTTTGCAACCGTCTGGTCACCCTTTTAATTTTATAAAAATCGTCACGGGCAAGTCCGGTTAAGGCAGGCATAGACAGACACGGGAGAGGTTATTGTTAAAGTGTACATATGTTTAATTTATTTACCGTCATGTGGATCAAACTGCGTCTTTCGCATAGCACGACGAACCGCCTTGTTGATAAGCTTGGGGTCCACGCTCGTCGCTAGCTGGAGGTACGAATTCTTGTATGGACAGTACATTTTTGAGGTTCGTAGAACAACTAAAAAAATCTAAGTAAACAACTACAAACTATCAACTTTTGCCGAGGAGCCACCTCACTTTTGTAAATATTTCGAACTATGAGAAACCACCAAATAATCATGAAACAAATAGGGCAAAATAATTTGACGAGTATGTTTGACATTTTGATAAGGTTTGGCGACCAAAGAGTATGTAAAGCTAACGCTTTATTGGCGACGGCGACGTTACGTCTCTTACGCAGAGTTTCTTTGGTGTCTTGTTTGTGAGATATTCGAAAAAGGTTTTATTGCATTATTTATTGTCCAGAAAGAATCACAATGTCTCTGGTACGTTTGATCACACATCGTATGTACCTACTACTGTCCAAAAGATTGAAATCACATGTTTTAAAACAAAAAAAAACTTTATAAAAAAAGTGTAAAATAAAAAACTTTACAAAAAAAAAATACAACCGACTTCAATGTAAAAAAAACACTGAAAAGTGCAAAATATCTTTAATTTCGGAAGTCTGTGTTTCTATAATAGTTTTCTCTCTTCGTTATTTAACATCGACTACCGAAATTTTTTTTTGTAAAAAGTTTTTTATTTTACACTTTTTAGTTATTTAAATACCTTATAGTCAGAGTGCATCTCATGACAATAATTCTAATAATCCCAAACACGGTTAAATTATATTAATTTATTAGAGAGTTCCGGTGCCAGGCTATGGTCCAGAGTGAGAGGGAATGGGAAGCGATCGCCTCCTTCTACGATGCAGTAATGCGAGCGAAGGAGTTAGCCGCAACCGTGAGGGAGCGAAAAGACTCACACCCGCCTCAGCCCCGCCGTCGCCTCAGGAGACGCCCTGGACGTCGGAAATCGCAGGGCGATTACCAGGCACCGTAGGCGCGGGTTTGCGGACGACGTGCACTGGATAGGTCTAATAAGGACTAAGCCTGAATAGACGGCGTTGTGTTCCTTGCGCACCTCAAGGAGCTGTCAGCGCAAAATTGATGGGGTATTGTTCGAAACAGTTACCGAGGCCTTGGAAAAAAAAGGACAAATGATAGAACATACAGGTTGGTTTTAGTGAGTAAAAGTCTGACACTTCCTCTCGTTCAGTTGCTACAAATGTTCTGAGCTTCTTGGAGATCGATTTTACGCCCTTTATGAAGTTCATCCCAAACAAGTTTAATGGGGAAAATAAAGATGAATAAGATGGTTCTTGCATGATTTTTAAATCTATACATCTTTTCGCGGTTATCTGCGGTGCGCGTTGATTACGTTTAGAGTGAACTTAGATTATACTTTTGATTTGATGTGGATTTGGGGCTACCGGATTTTTTTCTGACTTCTTCTTGCCCAGTTTCTGGTTTTCTAAAGATGTGTCCAGACCTGGCAAATTCGCCGTGAATGCGCTGCTCGCGAGCTGCTTGCGGAACGCGCGCGTGCTGTTCGCGTGCGGTTACAGGAGAAGTTTGGTGCGCAGCACCGGTTCACATAGCTTCTTTCGCGTTAGAATTATGTATGTGTAGAGCACATGGCACGCGCGCACCTACTACGCCGCTCGAGTACGGCTTATAGCTAGCATGCGAGCGGCGCGCGGGCGGCGCAGGGGCTTCGTACGAACATGAAATGCACGCGCACAGTACGCAAGCGGCTCGCAAGCGTCGCATTCGCCAGGTCTGGACACACCTTAACAAACCTGCCCCCCTAGCCAAGTTGCGATTGTTTCGTCTGCGTCAGAACAAAGGAATCGGAAGCGTGGCCAACTCGAGGCGTTCGACGCTAACGAAACGATCGTAACTTGGCTAGGAGGGCTGTACTGTAGTGGACACGGTTACAAATAAAAAAACTTTTCCAAAAAAAAAATATAACCGACTTCAAAGTAAAACAAAAAACACTGAAAAGTGCAAAATAACTTTAAGTCGGTGTTTCTATAATAGTTTTGTCTCTTCGTTATTTAACACCGACTTCCGAAATTAAAGTTATTTTGCACTTTTCAGTGTTTTTTGTTTTACTTTGAAGTCGGTTATATTTTTTTTTGGAAAAGTTTTTTATTTTACACTTTTTAGTTATGGTACCACCACTAAAAAGTACCCCTCAGCCAAATTTAAATACCTTATAGCCAGAGTGCATCTCATGACAATTCTAATAATCCCAAACACGGTTAGATTACATTAATTTATTACAGAGTTCCGGTGCCTAACTTCAGGCTTCATCATCAGATCAGTTCGATATATTCCCCCTTTACTTTCAGTCAGTCATCGACTACACGTATAAACAAAGCAATTTTACTTGTTACGACGGTTCTGCTGTGATCCTATGAGGAGTTCTGTTCCATATTTTCGAAGTTCATGATCAGATCATAACAATATTTCTATGGGACCTACTCGGAAGCATAACCTTTCAATAAAAAAAAAAAATTCAAAATCGGTCCACAATTGACCGAGAAATCGGTGAACATACATAAAAAAAAAACATACATTCAACCGAACATATAACCTCCTCCTTTTTGAAGTCGGTTAAAAAATCAGAGCCTTTCTACGATTTCACGTTCAGTGTCGTTTGAGCACGCACGTAAAGCGCTTCGCTGTTCAAGTGTCATTATTGTGCTTGCGTTTTGCCATTTTCTGTAGTAGAAATCTTTCGAATGTAGGTATGTACTTATTTTTGTACATTTTTGGATCCTGGGACACCCTTTTCCCCTATGTGAAAGCTATGCCTGTGCCTGGACTAAAATAAAAGGTCGAATCATAATATATAATATGCAAATAAGTGTAGGTAAGTTTCTAAATATAAATAAATATAAAACAGCGAGATCATGTACATAATCTTTTATTTGTTTTTTTAAATATAAATTTAACCGATGAAGCCTCTTGTAACTTATATTGGGTAGGTTCTTATAGTATCTACATACCCTTACTTATTCTTGATTGAATGAAGCAGTGGACATCTCTTGACTAAACACCTGACGAAAGATTATAGTCATTAAGAAACACAGAGAACAGACTTGCAAAACCAAAGAACATGGATTCTGATCACATCTCGGGACATGAACTCAATTTTTGTCTTTTCTAGTATTGATAGCTTCTATCAGATTCTGTTTTACAACAGTCATTCTGCTCATGTAACTGTGTACATCATCAGGCTGAACACTATCACCGTAGTCAGTCTTGATAGTCTCCACGTCTTCCAAACACATCGTTTCGTAGTTGTAACCACAGGCAAGCCCATATGTTGTAGTCTCTGACGTACCATAGAAAGCCTCTTGGGGTCTAATCCTCGCATTATTGATAATAACACCTTCCCAGTTGGTTTTTAGTTCGATCCTGATGTCTGAACATTCGCAGAGGTTGATCAGCACCTGCATCGCTCGCATCTGCAAAACTGGAGTGCTTTGTGAAACAGCCAAAGCCACCAAACGCTTGACAATATCATACGTGTACTGTTTTACTCGCCACAATGATCGTTCCGTTGTTGTGGTGTACTGCATGAGATTAAGGGTGCTCACAACCACCTGGATGTCTGGAGATACTAAGAAAGCAATCAAACGATCGTTAACGTCGTAGTTGTCGGCCAGTTTCTTGCCCACACTGTGTTTGCAAAGTTGTGCCATGCAATCCATGGCCGCTTGTACTACTCTGTATTTGTGATATATCAGAAGGTTCAGCATCACTTGAAACGCATTCGCTTTTAGCGCTGGTATGGGGTCCCACTCTGCCAAGTTCTTCAGCGAGTTCAAGAGGTATAACACAATCTCCATGTAGTCATGTTTGATCATTTTTAGAAGGCTTTCGATTATTTTTTCGTTTTGTATGAAGACTTCGCACACGCATCTGGTTCTGGTTAGTGTTTTGAGACAGAGAGAAGCAGCATATCGTATCTGTTTGCGATCCTGCATGATCATGTTTATAAGGTGGTCAACGACGATGGGGCGCTCGACGATTAACGTCCTGCCTTGGTAAAAGTTTGACAGGCGGGTGAGTATGTAGGCCACCTTCTCCCGGACGATGGGGTCGTTATCCGGCATCAGGTCGATGAGTCTGTACACGACGTGATGGTCGAGAAGGAAATAGACGCTTTCTGGTATATGCACCTGTTTGACGATAAAACATATCATATTAACGGCCAACGTCAACTAGGTAGGTTACCATGACGTTTAAAGTAAGATTGTTTCATTCTTATTTCAGTGTGGGTAAGAGACAGAGCTATACAGGTTGTCTAGCGCCATCTCTTACCCACACTGGAAATAAGAATGAAACAATATTACTTTAAACTGCATGGTAACCCACCTGGTTAGTTAGTAAACTAATGGCTTGCGGGATTCTTCGAAAGAATCACTGCGGCTCGAAAACTAAAGGGCAACTGAAGAATCACAGATGGGTTTTAGTCAGTAAAAGTCTGACACTCCCTTTCGCTCCACCCAGAGTGGGAAATGTTATTTGATGATTTCCTACAGCAAAAAAGGGTACAGTCAAACGGGGTGAATAGAATGCAGAGGTGAATAGGAACAACATTTTAAAATGGTTTTTTCACGTTATTAAGAAACTGTTTGAAGCACTTAAGGACTGCATTTTTTTCTTGCATTGTAATACAAAAATAATGGAAGCTTTGCTAGAAACCAATATTAGGAGAAATAAGTGAAAGTCCTATTCAAAGTTTTGTTTCTATTCACCCCTGTGTTCCTATTCACTCCATTTGACGGTACTAAACTATGAATGACTAAATTCTTAGTTTTTAGGTAAATAATTATGAGGACTGTGAGCTAGCTAGCTTATTTCTACTGATGCATGATTTTTTCTTTATTACATTTTTGTATGACGTCACTGAGAAAAATGGATTCTTGTTAGGCATCTAGTCTCGCAATTGATCTTTGGAGAAACCCAAAAAAATAAAGGAAGAACACCATAAGCCATTCTTTGCGTATTCGGTTGGAAGGGGTCTTTTCTTTTTTAATTAAAAAGTATTAGAGATAACATATTAACTGGAACTATTCTAATAGATCAATAGTTATATGAAAAACAAATTACCTATGCAATTTTGAAAAATATATTAGGTATTATAAATACTTTTTAATTATGAAGATAAAAAACACCTTGTGGCAAAAACGTGAACTGTCGCATATTCACGTTTATATAGGCCTACCACGCGCACCATTTTCACCACAGTTTTGCCTGCGCAGGCCGGTTTGCACACGGAACACAGCGCGTGTAGTTGGTAAAACTCATATTGTTTTACACGGTGTTCCTTGAACAAGCTAACCTGCGCAGGCAAAACTGTGGTGAAGCTTGTGCGTGTGGTAAGCCCATTACGATATCCTTAAAATTCTTTATTATCACCTGATCCAGCAAAGTGTGAATGGCTTGTATTTTTACGAATTTGTTATGTGAGTTAAGATCCCTGATTAGGATTTTGAGCCCGATTCGTTCGAAGCCTAGCCGAGCTACTGTGATGTCGACACAGGGCATGGACAGGAAGGGTTGTTCTGACTCCAATTTTAGAGCTGGCGGTAGCATCAAATCTTCACCATCATCTTTTTCTGAAATAGATAGTGAGAAATTGTCAGCCTACGATCTTCTTATTGCACTTCTGGAACAGAATTAAGCCTACCCTCTATGAGAGAGAGCGGGATGCGGGCCCAGTACGGGATAGTGGGTGTCATATGTCTTCGATTTTTTTTTAACAAGATATGACTGTTTTCTCAAATAAGTACCGCAAAGTAAAGTGTCTGTTTAGAATATTGTTTTGAGGTGGGAAATCGTCAAATGAGTCCTCTCGCTCTAGGGTGGAGTGAGGGTGTGACCCTTCAAACATTCCCACAGCCCAAGTTACCTCATTTGCAATACTTCGATCATAATCATCACCTTGACCACCTCATTATAACAGCTTTGAAATATTTTTAAATCTGAACTAAGGGTTAATTCAAGTATTACGTAAGCTCTGCCAGGGGTGTGGGGGGTCTATGCTTTGATTATTTTTAATGTTTCACTCTATATAGCTCCATTCCTTTAAAAGTTCGGTTTAGGTCGTAAAATGGATCACGTTAAGGGTTCGTGGTAGAGCCTCAGTGTGAGCCTAGAGAGCTTTTCAGAAATAGATGGCGTTATCACAAAATCAGCAAATGTTCTGGAACTATTTGTAAAAACTTTTGAATTCTAATTAATTACTGCGTAAATACCAAAAATATTTACGAAAATAAACTGAATTTAGGTCCAGTAATTTTACTATAACAAGATTTTGCAATAGCGTAATGCGTAGCTCGGCATATTTTCTCAGAAAATGATTTTCTTTTAGTGCATAGAGCGGATACAAACACGACTTGACGTGTAGGCGTGCCATAATAGACTAAGCGACTTATGACCATTATAATAAGTATCGGATTATGATTTTGTTCGCTATGTCCTGTCTATTGGTAGGTAGTCCATATTTAATGTCTTTGGAGTTACCCTCTATATATTTCTTCTTCATAGCGTAGCGCACCGCCTTGTTGATGACCCGCGGTTCCATGGGACACACCAGCTGAAGGTAAGCATTCTTTTCAGGATGGTGGAACGTCATTAACCCTTTTAATATTCAGATATAAATAATAATGAAAAACTAAGAAATAAATGTGCAGTAAATGCTACAAAATAAATTGATTTTGTGATATTTTTCGGATACGAATTTGTCAGTGTAGTTTTTGATGACGTTGTCAAATGATGAATATTTGTCTCTGCCTTTGTTTGTTTTTTGTGCAGTAGATCTAGTTCCCAGCCTTTTTTTGACTAGGGACCGCTTTTTGATTTCTTAGTTGTTAGAAATAGAGACCAGAAATCCGGAAGAAAACTTAAAAATATACATGAAAGAATTAAAAATATTTATATCATAAATTCGAAACTTTTAGTACGGGTGTACTACAAGTACTGCTTTGTCATATAAAACACAACATTATCATCATCATTTCAGCCGAAAGACTACTGTTGGACATATGCCTCCCCCAAGAATCGCCATAACGGACGGTCCTGTGGGTCTCGCATCCATCGGATTTCCGCGACCCTCACCAGGTCATCGGCACACCTTGTGGGAGTGTGTGCCCACTAGGGAATGCAAACCGGTTAACCCGAAAGCCGAAAAACCGGTTTTTCGGCATATTTTTAATGATTAAAAAACCCGGGTTTTATTTTCAAGTATCCGGTTTTTTCGAGTTTTTTTTATTACTTCTATATGACACTATTTTTTAGCAAACATTGTTTTAAAACGCTGCTGAGGCTTGGTATCAGTCGTAGTTTGTTTATCGTATCATAGATAGCTACACCAACTGTACACTTCTTCTGTTCACGATCATAAAAGATCCAGTCCGGCCGTGTGTTGTGAGAACTCATCACAACATCATCACCTTAAACGAGTCGCTTATATAGAAAAGAGTGAAAAGATCAAAATCTTTGCATGTTCGTTACAGTGATGGAAAACTCATGGATATTCTTGCTACCGATGAGTCAATTTTCACAATTAAGGAATATTACAACAAGCAAAATGTTTATGCTCGCAATTCCAAAGAACACTCTCAACTGGTTAGCAGAGTCCTGAATGGTCATCATGCGGTAATGGTTTGGTAAGTGTATTCTATCACGGAGTGACCAAGTTTGTATTTCGTGAAAATGGGTGAAAACTTCAGCTAAAGTGTATCAAGATACTATCCTAGACGGCATTGCGAAGCCTCTTAAAGCCTCTCTCTTTTTGATAACATATTAGGGTCTTTTCAGCAAGACTGATCACCCGATCACAAGGCACGCATTACCCAGGCTTGCCTTGCAGCGAATGTTTCGGACTTCATTAGGGATGATGATCGGCTAGCCCAGACTTCAACCCCTGGACTACTAATTGTGGTCTGTATTAGAGGATATGGGCTGCTCCAAACGTCACAATAATTAAGAATCCTTAAAAATTATATACGATCATCGGTGGGCAACTTTCCAATGGTCGCAGTGCGTAAACCGATAGACGCGTGGCCTGAACGCTTAGAAGCCTGTGTTAGGGCTAAGGGTGGATATTTTGAGTAGAAGTATGTTTGATTTCTGGTTTACATTCTCTATGTACGACATCATTCTAAGACATTCGTTTTTATGTAGTTAAGAACTTAAGATGTTTTTATTTCAAACAGAATTTATGGCCATATTAGGTATACAATTTTTTTTTAATAGATAAGTTTCTAAATAATTATTAAAAATATGCAAGTTGTAGGCGGCCTGAATTTCACAAGCCATTGAAAAATTTCACTTAAAAAAAAAAACATTTTAAAAACGGTTTCACCGAAAACCGGGTAAAAAATTAGGTTTTAATTTTGGCCGATTTTGCATTTCCTAGTTAGAGCTTATAATGAAAGAGTTTAAATCTGTAATCAATTATGTTGAGTTTTATATTTTATAGTAATTTATATTCATGCTTGAAATTACGCTTAGTTGATTTTGTTGATCATGTTGATTTATATTGTACCTACTGAGTTTAAACACAAAACGCAAATATAACTTTTACCTAAATTTTTTTTGCATTTTCATTAAAATTTTGAATAAGTATACATTTAAAAAAATTAAATAGATGTTTCAATTTAAATATTAAATAGATGCAAGATGTAGGCGGCCTGAATTTCACAAGCAGTTTAAAAATAACAAACAATAAAAAAAACTTTTTCAAAAAAATTACAAACCGGTTACCCTGGTAACCGGTTTTTTTTTAGGAAACCCGAAAAAAAACCGGTTTTTAATTTTGGCGGTTTTTGCATTCCCTAGTGCCCACCAACACAACATTTCAGATAAAAACATAAAACCAGCTT
Source organism: Mythimna impura (assembly GCA_905147345.3). Classification (NCBI taxonomy): domain Eukaryota; kingdom Metazoa; phylum Arthropoda; class Insecta; order Lepidoptera; family Noctuidae; genus Mythimna; species Mythimna impura. Next base: position 4,345,927 of record LR990342.1, on the reverse strand, counting down.
ACATCAATGTTATTTTTCAGTTCATCAACCTAAACATCAACTGCTCTTTTTTTATTTTCTTCTTTTTAAGGTTCCGTACCTCAAAAGGAAAAAACGGAACCCAGGAACACTTTGTTGTCCGTCTGTCTGTCTGTCAAGACCCTTTATCTCGGGAACGCGTGGAGGTATCGAGTTGAAATTAAAATCATATACTTAGGTTTGTGGTCTCTTGAAGCTGTGAAAAAATCAAATTTCTGAGTTAACGATAAAAAAAGATACGGCCGTTTATGTAGAAAAAAACGTGTATTTCGACCGACACTCTCAAGGGAATCAAAATTCATAGGGTACTTCCCGTTGACCTAGAATCCTGAAATTTGGCATGAAGCAAGGTCTCATAACACAAATATAGGAAAAAAACTGAAAACTGTAATTTTGTAGTTACGTTACAAAAAAAAACTTTTTTTGCAATTCGGAAAAAACTTCGAAACTCAATTCGGGAATCGAACTGTTTTCATAGGTAAGTTTGTACGGAACCCTCAGTGCGCCAGTCCGACTCGCACTTGCCCGGTTTTTCTTTTTTTCTTGCTTTTTCATTTTAAACTTTTAGAACATTCGTAGACCATATTTTAGCTCTTACCAAGGGACCAATTAACGACTATTTATTGGCCAGTGTTCGAAATAGGATTTATACGTAAGAAAATTGCATTGTGATAAGCTGGTAGGTATATTTAATGAGGTATTCTAGTGGATTTTGAAGTTGAGGCTAAATAAAACACTGGTTAAAATATATAAAAATAACTAAACCTATTTATTTACATTAAATCAGCACACTTTTCACAAAACAGTAGTTTGTTTTCTGTAGTAATTACTGCAACTATTGTAATGAGGATCAGTCATGATTTTTGTGGAGTATACAAACTTATAGCGTCAAAAAAAAACAGTAGTTAAATACTGCGAAGAAATTATTTAAAACGGACCAAAAATGACGACGATCATACAGCAATTTTAGTGTTTTAGTTCCAGAAACGCGCCCGAGATAAGCGACTCGCTGTGACGTCATCTGTCATGATCGGTCTCTACCGGCGAATGAATACGATCAAGCCGTTCGTCGCACGGATCATGACAGATGACGTTATCATAAACAGTCCAACGAGAACGCGCGTTTCCAAGTAGCCGTTCAGAAAAACTTTAATAAATCCACCATTTCTTGACGGATTTTAGTAATTAAAATATTAAATGCTCAGTAAATTATTACACATACGATGTACTTAGTAAAAATCGGATTTGCTATTATGTGATTGATCCTCATTGTAACATTATTGTGATTTTCTTTCCTACATTTCTTTCACATTCATCTGTTTATAGAAAGGTATAAAAATTAAAGCCCTTGGACCTAGAACGCTGAAATTTTGCCCAGATGTTGCCTTTATGATGTTTACAAAGAACAAGAAAGGATTTTCCAAAATTCACCCTCTGAGGGGATGAAACGGCGGTCCAAAGTTTGTATGCAGAAATCTTCTTTCACACGGACGAAACCGCTAGCAGAAGCTGGTCTTTCAAATTCATATTCTGCATTTCTCAAATTATTTGAGTTGGTTCTTCGTGAAGGTGAAGGATCTAAATTACTTCTTAGGGTAAGGCAATCTGAACCCTTTCCTTCTGCATTTAGTGTCCACTATCAGTTGTGCCTGTCTCTTGAGGTAGCAGCGAGATGGTATGTCTTCTTCGTCTTCTGAAGCTGAAAAAAATATAGTAGGTACAGGTTTTTAATCAATTTGAAAGACGAGCAAACAGACGAAAATGTAAATTTCGCGGGCTACTGGAGCATTCACCTTAACTAGAAATAATATCAATCAGTATTCACAAAGGAATCTATGTGAATCTGTGAACCATGACATTCGTCGCAAGTTGACTGGTAGAAAATGAAATAATTCGTCTATGCTAAAGACAATTTTAGATGTTTTAATTTTTTTTTTTACTATGGATAGGCTCGCGTTTGACGACTATCTCCCTGATGCTGAGCGATGATGTTGCCGATAATGGGGCACGCTTGCCTAAAGGTAACCTCATTCACTCTTGACTTAAAGGCCCCTAGGTTATAGCTATCAGGAAACACAGACTCCGGCAGGGAATTCCACTCCTTACTGTGATACTTACTCCATCCAGTTCTTAGATACTTACTTTGGGCTTTAACGGGTTCCTTTTGCAAGAGTTCTTTGTATGTGGGCACGTTCTTCTCTGACTCTTTGGGCGTGCTCTGGCTTCCACTCATTCCGGCCACTGATGCGGCCGCGCTGGCCGGCTGTAGGTAGTAATGAAATTCTCTGAATTGACACTTTGAATTAAATTGCTGATATATAGGTAGTAGGTACATTTTGAAGTGGAAAGTTTGTCATTACAACCGAGGCGGAATTCGCCCGAGCCGCAGGCGATGGTGTTATGGAACCGAGTGCTGCAGTGATAAATTTCCGCGTGTATTAAAAATGACGCTTTTCAATACACTTACGAAGAAATAAATAAACGAGTTGTTGATCAGCGAATCGTGGGGGACACTTAGCGCCCAGCCTGATAGAATAAATACAATTAATTGTGATGGGGTGAGCTCACGCACTTTTCTGCACTAGTGCGGAAAACAGTTAATTGCGTGCCTAAGAGCGGTAACTATAAGAGCGGGTTTTCGAGTAAGTGTATTGAAAAATATTTTTTATACAGATTTCTGTGTGGCCGTTTATGCTCTTCATTTAAGAGTGTAGTCTCGTGGATTGACGGAAAAAATGCCGTTTATATGATCATTACTAACTTATTGCGGCTGAACCCGCGTGAAGCTAGAAAATTATTAAAAGGGAACATATTCCCAAGATAGTAATATCGTGATGGCCCAGTAGTCCAGCCTCTCATGCATGAGGTGGCGGGGTCAAAACCGGGTAAGTACTAATGTAAATTGTTCAATTCATATGTACTTTTCTAAGTTTATGACATTACTGACACCACGTGCCTTGGAAGAATCGCCAAACTTAAGTGGCAGTGGGCAGGGCACATTGCTCGCAGAACAGATGGTCGATGGCGACGAAAGGTTCTGGAATGGCGACCACGTACCGGAAGACGCAGCGTTGGAAGGCCTCCCACAAGGTGGACCGATGACCTGGTGAGGGTCGCGGGAATCCGATGGATGCGAGACGCACAGGCCGGTCATTGTGGCGACATTTGGGGGAGGCCTATGTCCAACAGTGGACGTCTTTCGGCTGAAATGATGATGATGATGATGATGTGCCTCGGAAAGCAAGTAAAGCCGTTGGTCCCGGCTGTCATTCGTAAATCTTTGACATTCGTTACAGGTAGATGCCAGAAAGTTTGACCATCAGTTTATATATATTATTTTTAATGTGTGTAAAAGACGAGAGCAGGATTCACGTAATTTTAGGGCACCCCGACACGGACAGCTTAGGTTAGGTTATTTTTAGGGTTCCGTACTTCAAAAGGAAAAAACGGGACCCTTATAGAATCACTTTGTTGTCCGTCCGTCTGTCTGTCTGTCAAGAACCTTTATCTCGGAAACGCGTGGACGTATCGAGTTAAAAATAAAACCATACACTCAGGCCTGTGAAAAAATCAAACTTCTGAGTTGACGAAAAAAAAAGTTACGTCTGTTTATGTCGCAAAAAACGTATATTTCGACACTCACAAGGGAATCAAAATTAATGAAATTTGGTATGAAGCAAGGTCTCATAGCACAATTATAGCGAAAATTCTGAAAATTGTAAATTTGTAGTTGCGTCACAAAAAACGATTCGGAAAAATCGTAACCCAATTCGGGATGGGCACGCCACAATTATGGCGGTAAGTCCCCTCTTTGAGGCGTGGTTGGAAAGACCTCACGGCGTCCTCACCTTCCGCATGACGCAGGTTCTCACCGAACACGGTAAGTTCGGGAAGTTCCTGCACCGGATTCGTGCGGAAGAGACGCCCGGGTGTCGCCACTGTGCGGACCGCCCGGAGGACACGGTGGAGCACACGGTGGAGGTGTGCCCCGCTTGGGCAGAGCAACGCCGTGTCCTCGTGGGGGCGATCGGCGGCGGCGATCTCTCGCGCCGGGCCTTGGTACAGGCCATGGTCCGGAGCGAGGAGGAGTGGCAGGCGGTCGCCTCCTTCTGCGAAGCAGTAATGCTAGCAAAGGAGGCGGCCGATCGCGTGAGGCAACGGTCCTCACGCCCCAACCGCCGCCGGGATTCCGATCCCGATTTCCGGCCACCGTAGGCGAGGGCTTGCGGACGGCGAGCAATGGGTGGCTCGCCGTCCGATCGTCCGGTAACCGTCCGGACCGAGCCCAAGTCGTCGACGGCGCGTATTGTTCCACGCGCGCCTCAGGGAGATGTCAGCAAATCGTAGGGGCCCAACAGGGTCGAAGCCTACTGGGGCCACGGGTAGTGTGAAAGTGAAACCCGGGGCCCTGGGACGAAGGCAAAGAAGGAACAGGAGTGGGTTTTTAGTCAGTAAAAGTCTGACACTATTTTTCGCTCCGCCCAAGAGCGGGATTTGTCATAAGATGATTTTCCCACCTAAAAAAAAAAAAAAAACCCAATTCGGGAATTGAACTGTTTTCATCGGTAAGTTTGTACGGAACCCTCAGTGCGCGAGTCTGATTTGCACTTGCCAGATTTTTTTTTTATTAACCACCCGGAAATAGGAGCCTTACTTTAAACCCCGCAGACAGAAATAGGACCTGAGTACTTGTAAGCAAATTAAATTTCAATTTATTTTATTATCTATGATCTATTTCTGCGCGGTAAGGCTCCTATTTCCGTGTGGTTATAAAAAAATAAGGGTGCCAAAAACGTCAATTTCTTCCCTGCTCTCGTCTTTTACACAGATTGATTTTAAGTAGAACATGTTTCATTTGCCTGTCATTTTATAGGTAGGTCGGTTAACATTGATGGAAATAGACCAAAATCTATTTGTTTTACACATTGCTGGTGGACCAGCAGGTACTCTATACAATCCCTAGGAATTGTGTACATTATCTAGGTAAAGTATGTAATGGACAGTAATATTCATAATATTTCATACATTGCCTGGGCAGGTATTCTATACATTGCCCAGGTATTGTATAGAATACCTGAATTATACAGATTGCCGGTAACATACTCGTAGATATTTATATTTATATGTACATATATTTTTTTCATGTTCCCTATTGGCCATAAGAATATCTTACCGTTGAAGGCACCATGATAATTGTATTATCCTTTTGCTTCTCCTTGATATCTTCGGCTTTGGCCCGTGCCTTCTCATAGCGGACTGTTAGTACCGTCACCAGCTCCTGCACATCTCTTGCTTCCGCTGTCCATTCAGGCATGCTTGGCTCTGGGATGATCTGATATTTAAAATGGAGGTAGATTTTAAATTGAGAGTTAGTTGATGTGCAGAAAAATTTAACTATTCATAAGGTATGTTCTTTTTTATAATCGATAGGCTCGCGTTTGACCACTATCTCACCTGATGGTAAGTGACCATGTGATCGACGTTGGAGCACGCTGGCCTAGAGGTAACCTATTCATATTTCTTTTGACTTAAAGGCCCTAAGGTTGTTGTGATCAAACACAGATATCGGTAGGGTATTCAACTCCTTAGCTGTACGCACAATGAATGTTCGAATGTTGTTCTCAAAACGTTTTGTACGTATCGGTGGGCCTAGGTTAGGTGATGTGGTGAAACACACAAAGAGAGGGAAAGACAATATCGTAGGTGGGAAGACGAAGTAAAAGTAACTGCACTTGTACTTTTGTTATTTTTTACTTTGTGTTTATAATCGTTGTGCTGTGTCTATCCCGAATAAAAGTATTAACATTCTATTCTATTCTTAAGAAAGTGGACGAGCGCTTAATCGAGTTGTAAAAACATGAAGGAGGTCTTTGTCAAAGCTGGAAAAACAGACCGAGTTTTCAGATTTTTCAAAGGCAAGTAATTTACAGCCGTTTTATTTATTTATTGATGCAACACTTACATCTAACAGCTTGCACAGTTCATACAGCAGTCTCTTGATCTCCAGCAGCAGAGTTTCTAGCTCATCTATATTCTTGTCTAGCTCTGCGAAGATCTCATTCTCTTCTGCTATCTCTTCTTTTAGTGCCGTTATTTGATCTTGAGCCCTAAACAATGTTACAAATGATTAAATAAAAAAGAAACGACTTTTGAGTACTTTAACGTCAGCCTTCTTAAAATCAGGGGTCCTTATAAGATGTCTTAAATCGATAATTATTCCGGTTTTTTTTTGAGGTGAGTAATCATCCAATGATTACTCTCGCTCTAGGGTGGAGCGAAAGAGAGTGTGACTTTTACTGACTAAAACCACACCTGTGTCCTTTGCGTTCTAAGACCACGGTTTCCCTTTCAGTAATTCCCCGTGGCCCTAGAGGATATTGGTCATGCTGAGCTGCTCAGGTTTTCTGATATCATCTCTTTGAGGCGAGCGTAGAACATTACGCGCCGACTTGGGTTTGGTTCTAACCGGATAGCTGGACGGCGAGCAACCCATTGCTCGTCTTCACCAAGCCCGCGATTAATATTACGGTGTGAGAGAAAAACGGAGCCATATAGGACGGAGACCAGCAGTTTTTCTTCACAACAGATTTATGATGGCAATGGCACATGTAAGGGACTGGTCATTGCTGAATAAAAAAGCCTTTTCAATTACACGGCTTTTAATTAGACCCCTCGGTTTCTCTGGTCCGGCTGCTACCAGGCAATGGGTAGCTCACCGTCCGACCGACCGGACCGAGCCCAAGTCGTTGACGGCGTGCACTGTTCCGCGCGCGCCTCAAGGAGATGTCAGCAAACCTTACGGGCCCAGCAGGGTTGAAGCCTACTAGGGCCAAGGGTCTGCTTCTGAAAGGAAGACTCGGCCCTGGTATGAAAGGAAACGAAGGAACAGGAGTGGGTTTTTAGTCAGTAAAAGTCTGACACACCCTCGCGTTCCGCCCAAGGGCGAGGGATGTCATTGGATGTTTTTCTCACCGAAAAAGAATCCCTGAGTAATATATATATATATATTTTGGCTTTAAATTATATTTTAAGTGGGCAAAGCCACTGGCTTGTTGATGTCAAGAAAGTCTGGCTTGAAATCTGTACCCACTCATCTTTATCCTTGACGGAGGCAAACTTGAAGGCTTCCAGTTCTGCCATCATGGCGGCTTGAGTCTGTTCCAACTGCAGCTTCTCTTCTTCCGTGGTCTGCTGAAGGTAGCTGAGGCGCTGTGACGTGTCGCGTTGTGCTCGGAACCTGTCGAATACTTCTTCTGCGTCTGTTACTCCTGGAAGATAATTGTTTTTTGTAAGAATTGGATGGGAAGGGCACTGTGAATATGACGTGTTCCAGTTTCCATACTTTTATTTTTGTATTGGAAATCTTAGTTAAGGTAGATAACTTTAACCTAACCTAATCGTTTTCATTAACCAACTTCAAAAAGGAGGAGGATATACGTTCGGCTGTATTTATTTTTTTAAGGGTTATGTTTTTACTCCTCGTAGCGGCCCAGTGGGGCCGAAGCCTACTGGGGCCATGGGTTTACTGCCTAAGGGAAACCCGCTAATGGCGAAGAAGGAACACAGGTGTGGTTTTAGTCTGTAAAAGTCTGACATGCCCTCATGCTCTACCTAGAGCAGGAGAAGTCATTAGATGATTTCTCACCATATAAAAAAATGTTTATACCCAGGTTTTTTCACTTTCAAGTGGATTATAGAAGAGGTTTGAGAAGAGCAGTGGTGGCCGAGTGGTAACGGCCCCGTCTTACGAGTTGTAGGTTCCGGGTTCAAACCCAGCCAGGCGCATTACTTTGTGTAATTTATTTCATCACCACTGCTCTCAAAACGGTGAAGGAAAACATCGTGAGAAAACCGGGCATGTCCTAGAACCAAAAATTCGAAGACATGTGACATCCACCAACACGCACTGGGCCCGCGTGGTGGATTACGGCCTATTCCCTCCCCTAGAGAGGAGGCCTGAGTCCCAACAGTGGGAACATTATAAGGCCGACTATGCTATGCTATAGAAGAGTTTGATATTACCTTTGTTGTGATAATAAATCATTAATCTTAGAATGACTGATTAACAAACCAGTAAGTTTCATCAACCTCTGGAAGATGTCCTCCATTTGCTGAGAGGGTGATAGTTCTTCTGGGACAGTTTCTCCCTCCGTAGATCTTGTGGACTCCTGACGTACCACTGGGCGGGCTGTTAAGAAGAGACGGAAAATTAATACTTTGTATGAAATGTCCGAAACGTGGTCGCTTACAATGGGCCTCATCAGAAGACTTAAATTCACCCAAAGGGCAATTGGAAAGGGCTATGCTCGGAGTTTCCTTGCGTGATTGAATCAGTAATGAGGATATCCGCAGGAGAACCAAGGTTACCGACATAGCACGAAGAATTGCTAAACTTAAGTGGCAATGGGCAAGGTACATTGCTCGCAGAACGGATGGCCGTTGGGGCCGAAAGGTTCTGGAATGGCGACCACGTACCGGAAGACGTAGCGTTGGAAAGCCTCCTACTAGGTGGACCGATGACCCGGTAACGGTTGCGGGAATCCGATGGATGCGAGACACACAGGACCGTTCATTGTGGCGACACTCGGGGGAGGCCTATGTCCAACAGTGGACGTCTTTCGGCTGAAATGATGATGAATGATGATGAAATGTCTGCGCATGGGTGCTTAGAATCGGGCTGCGGCGTTATTCTGACCTTTTGGTCTAGTGGCCAGTGGCCCTGACTGCTATGCCGGAGGTAGTGGGTTCGATTCCCACCCAAGAAAAATGTGTATGGGATAAGCACGATCATTTGTTTTTTTATTTTATTTTTATTAATGATAGGCTCGCGTTTGACCACCATCTATCACCATCTCACCAGTTCTGTGTCTAGGTGTAATTTACCAATAATATGCATGTATTTAGAAATAACAGAAGTAATTATATTTCTGTATGTTTATCAGTTATCTAGTATTCACAGCACAAGCTTTGCTCAGTTTGGGACTAGATGGCGTTGTGTAATAGTTGTGGAATATTATTATTCGAAAGAGTTGTCATACTGTACCGCCGTGTCCTCGTGGGAGCGATCGGTGGCAAAGATCACTCGCGTCGGGCCTTCGTACAGGCCATGGTCCGAAGCGAAGAGGAGTGGCAGGCGGTCGCCTCCTTCTGCGCAGCAGTAATGCTAGGAAAAGAGAAGGCCGCACGTGCACGCGCGAGGGAGTAGCCCTCACGCCCCAGCCGCCGAATGAATCCCAATCCCAATTTTCGACCACCGTAGGCGTGGGCTTGCAGACGGCAAGCAATGGGTAGCTCGCCGACCGACCGTCCGGTAAACGTCCGGACCGAGTCCAAGTCGTCAACGGCGCGTACTGTTCCACGCGCGCCTCAAGGAGATGTCAGCAAACCGTAGGGGCCAAGCAGGGTCGAAGCCTACTAGGGCCAAGGGTCTGCTTCCGAAAGGAAGACTCGGCCCTGGTATGAAAGGCAACGAAGGAACAGGAGCGGGTTTTTAGTCAGTAAATGTCTGACACGCAAGGGATGTCATTGCATGATATTTCCAGCTACAAAAAAAGTTTATGCTCCAAATTATGGCCATCAGCATCACCTTGAGGTGGAAACACTCTCTTTTCCAGCTTCTCCAACTCCCGTTTTCTCTCAGCGAAGCGCTGGGCAAAGTAAGCTCGTTCGGATGCTCGTGAGTGTTCGGCATCGTGCGCCAGCGCAGCCTCTGCTGCTGTCGCGGCTGTTGCTCGTATACGCATCTCTCCAGCTTCTTCACGAATCCGCTGTAATGAGTTACAGTCTGTACTAGTGAAGTTTATAGGTCCGATAATTTTTAATTGATATCAACGGTGAAGGAAAATATCATGTCCAAGACAAGAACTAAAAATTCGAAGACATGTGACATCCACCAACTCGCACCGGGCCCGCGTGGTGGATTACGACCCATTCCTTCTCCTAGAGAGGAGGCCTGAGTCTCAAAAGTTATTTCATTAAAAAGCTGATTATACTTATAGCTTGAAAGTGGGACTGGTGGCAGAAAAGTTGTGTGAAGTTCGGTTGTTGTTGTTGAAAATGCATGGCGTATATAGAGGGGGGGGGGGGGGCGAGTGCCCTCAAGGTATGGTCTAGCACCCACCCCAGGATGTTGGGCTACCGATTCGAAATTTTATGATGGACGCCAAAATACTGATGACTTCACACAAAAAATAGACATATTAGGGGCCAGGTAAATTAACCGTAGATAAGAAAATGTTGTGAAGAAAGTTTTGAATATGAATGTACCTACCTCATAATAAGAGGGGTGCGATAAAAACGATAGATGGATGGAGCGATATATCGAGAAATGGGTGACTACTGATGACGAATTAAAGGGCAGTATGACAGAAGAATTTACGCTGATCCTAAATAAGGTATATTCACAGGCTAAAAGGGTTAACATTAGTAAGGTCATACCTCTAATTTCAGGATCTCTTCTTTCTGTTTCTTCAGAAGATCTTCAATGCGAGTTAGTGAACTTTCAAATTTTACTGAATCATCTAACAAGGCTTGCCTGTAAAAAAATTATTAATACTATGTTTTACACTAGGTCCTATGATTAGAACGCTTTATCGTCAAAATGGTGATAAAAATTCACATACCTTATGGAAATATATTTCTTCTTGACCAGTTCAGCTTCCGTCCATTGAATGAGAACCTTGTGAATCTCGTTTTCTAAATGCGAAACGTGCTGCGTGTAAATTCAGGTATTAGTTTATTCGTCACTACAATCTTAATCTACAAACATAATTATCTCTCTAGCCCTTTCCCAACTTGCTTAGGGTCGGCTCCCAGTCTAATCGGATGCGGCCGTGTTTTACATGGAGTGACTACCTATCAGACCTTCACCCATTTACTGGGTTACACGATATTCCTTAGACAGACTGATTGTTTTTTTTTAGGTGGGAAAATCATCTAATGACAAATCTCGCTCCTGGGCGGAGCGAGAGATAGTGTTAGACTTTTGCTGACTAAAAACCCACTCCTGTTCCTTCTTTGCCTTCGTCCCAGGGCCCCGGGTTTCACTTTCACACTACCCGTGGAGATAGACTGATAGTCAGACTTTCTGGCATCTGACTACCTGCCCCCCTAGCCAAGTTACAACCGTTTCGTTTTGATTTTCTTTTCGTTGATCGCCTCGAGTCGGCCACGCTTCCTATTCCTTTGTTCTGACCACGTGATTGAGCGTTGAGATTACGTCAGAATAAAGGAATCGGAAGCGTGGCCTACTAGAGGCGATCGACGAAAAGAGAATCGAAACGAAACGGTTGTAACTTGGCTAGGGGGGCTGTATCGACTGTCAATGATCTACGAATGACAACCGGGACCACCGGCTTTACGTACTTTCCGAGGCACTGAGCGTCAGTAATGTTTTACTAAAAGTACATATGAATTGATAAATTCACATTGGTACTTGCCCAGCTTTGAATGCGCAACCTCATGCATGAGAGGCGGGTGCTTTAACCACAGGGCTGTCATGAATTAGTCTTCAAACAAATACTGTACAATAATAAAAATTGACTAATGATTTCAGGAGATTAGAAAAAAAATAAAGAAGGAGTAAGATAGGATAACACAATATTACATGGACTGTATTACCTATAGATACGTACCTTCCTAGCTTTGCTACTGTTTTTAGACTTGACAAGTATTCCTTTGTTATTCTCTATCAACAGATGTTCGTACTCCTTCTCCAGTTCTGCCAGTTGCTTCTTTTTATTTCTCTTCTCATATTTTAGCAAGTCTAGGATTTTTCTCTGTTCTGTCACTTTCAGATCTAGATTGTAAATTATCTGTAATGAGAGGAAATTGATTTATTTATCGTTAAGTTTCATTAGCTATTTCGCCTATATAATTCACGTTTAAAGATTACGTGTGCTTTCGATAAATATTTCGGCGCGCTTTGCATTTGCACGAATCATCTCTTTTGGCTTAATATTGTACAAGGAGTTTTAGGCGGGATTTTTTCGTGTGAAGTTCAGTAACTGTCTGTTTTTTTGTTTTAATTATTCGCAATTTGATTCCTAGTAGACATTGTGTTGTAAAATTTACGTAGTTTTGTAGCTCAAGCGTCTACGCAGCTGGACAATATGTGGAATCATTGATCAGGCCCGATTTCGGTAAAATGGAGCTGAGAATTATTGTAGTATTGTCTACCACAGCGAAGCTTACCGAGAAGGCTGACCCGATACATTTGCTGCCAAATACTGCAAAAACATTAGAATGTGTTACATCCGTATTCTTATGAAACTCAAAGTAACTTAAGGTGACTGAAAACTTAATACTTTCTAAACTTGACACTAGTTAAATGAACGAAACGTGCGAAGCCAAAAATAAAAATGAGTGAGCGTAAAGTAACAATAATCGCACTAATATTATAAAGGCGAATGTTTGCTAGGGTGTCTGTATGTTTGTTACTCTTTCATGCTGAAACTGCTGACGGGATTTGTATGTATGTCCTGGAATAGTACATACTACTTTATATCCTGGGAGTCTTACTATCACGAGGGCAAAGCCACCTGCTAGTCTAATATATAAATATCTCGTGTCATGGTGTTTGTGGTCGTATTCCGCCGAAATGGTTCATCATCATCGTCATCATTATTTTCAGCCGATAGACGTCCACTTCTGGATATAGGCCTCCCCCAAAAGTCGCCACAATGAACGGTCCTGTGCGTCTTGCATCCATCGGATTCCCGCAACCTTCACCAGGTCATCAGTCCACCTTGTAGGGGGCCTTCCAACACTGCGTCTTCAGGTACGTGGTCGCCACTTCAGAACCTTTCGGTCCCAATAGCATCTGTTCTGCGTGCAATGTGCCCTGCCCATTGCCACATAAGGAATGGTTCGATCGATTTTAATGTTTTTTTTTGTTTTTATAATAGTTAGGTATGAGAATAGGTCGCAAAGTAGGAATTGTAATCCTCTAACCTTTATCCCTATTTTTTAAATCACGACTATAGTATTTTTGTTTCTATTTATACTTTCTTTAATAAATAATTTATATGGTAAAACATCGTTTGCCGGTTCAGCTGGTAAATAAGTAATATTAGCTACTTAGATACAATCTATATGTGTTTATGTTATGTTATGTTTATTCACGGGTAATTTCTTTGATCCTCGAAAAAGTCCATGTTTCTACGCTACCTTATCAGCACTCTTATCTCCCATAGGGCACACTTCATTGAGATACTTCTTGATCTGCACCTCTTCTTCACCAATCACGGCTCGGGCCTGTGCAAGTTCTGTGAGCCTTGTTTTTATTTCTTTCTTCAACGTATCTATAAGGTCATTGTTTTGTTGTTTCTCTGCTTCATTCTCTTCATAGTTTGACTTTCTTTGGCCCTCTGTGATGAAAAATTTGAGAATATGATTAGATATTATTGTAAGTTAAAGACTTACAATTTTACTTAAGAGTACACGAGTAACACGGTTTTTACTTAGAGTAGCTATATGTATCTATTAATGACCGAGTTTCGAAATGAGTGTTTGGAGTTGTGGCGACACATATTGCATATTATGTGAATGCACCGTAAATTTAGTGTTGAATATTGTCAATATTTGAATTTAATTCAATAATTTTACAATGGGTTGATCAATGTCTGAAATAAACGATAAATTAATAAACAAAATAATTTTAAGTCAATATTGTTAAGTTAAGTGTTGGAGAGGGAGATGGATTATGTGAGAAGTGATATCAAAGAAAAGGAAGTTAGTGATAGCATGACGGGTGACAGGACAGAATGGAAGAAAATAACGTGTTGCGACGACCTTAAATAACACGGGAACAAATAACAAGGGCAGGAAGATGATGAGTTAAGTGGAAACACCAGGCGATCATTTGGTGACTCATAGGGTCTCTCTTGAGTGAGGGGTCTCTCTCTGTATACACATAGGGTAGAGACCCTATGAGTCTATGAGGCAAGAGCCTGTTGACAATCGCGAAACACGGATTAGATTATCTTTATTAGTCCGATCTTCCAATCTAATTATAGTTAGTTATACCCACTCACTAACGATTGTCTACTAATGTTTATAAAAACATATCGTTAACCGAAAGATGTACTTATATTGCCAGCTCCATTCATCACCTAATCGAAACACACAGACTCGGGACAGGCAGAATATCTTCCATCTGCGTCCCCAAAGAGTTTATGCCAAATGTAAATTATTTTTTTTGTAGGTTGGAAAATCATCCAATGACATCCCCCACTCTTGGGCGGAGCGAGAAGGCGTGTCAGACTTTTACTGACTAAAAACCCACTCCTGTTCCTTCGTTGCCTTTCATACCAAGTTTTCCTATCAGAAGCAAACCCTTTGCCCCAGTAGAAGCCAAATGTTCATAGGTTGGCTAAAATAGGGTGTAAAAAATACTCAACTTCAAATTATGTATCTATTCAGAAATCGATGATAAGACCGAGGTAGGTACTCACTAGAGTTTATGTCCAGTTGAATTAAAGTTCTATATTGTTAACGTTTCGGCCTTTCATTAAAATTTTAAGGAACATTGAACGAAAATAAAAATTAATCTAACTGTTTATCATACGCACCTGATAGTTGTATTTTCTTTTTGATCTCAAATATTTTAGTGTTGATAGTAGTTAGCCGGTCTTCTGTTTCTATTTCGAAGGGATGTTTTTGATAACACATCGCCATTATTATAAATATTGTCGCTGTTATTAATAATAAAAAGATGCGAGTTCCACCCTTTCGCTAGGTTCACAATAACAGTCCGGTCAACGAAGTTATCGATCAAACAATACTGCTGACATTTGCAGACTGTATATTATCCAGTTGTTTAGTTCCGTTTTAGTTAAGTTGTTAGAAATAAATAATATCAACAGTTTTTTTTAATTCAAATTATTCAGTTCCAAATTCAACCCCTACTTAAAATAACTTTAAGCGCCATCTGTGTTGTGGCGCATGAACGACAAAGTTCAAAAGCTCTTGATTGGTTGCGCGCACACAGCGCTGCTGAATCGCTTGATTTCTCCATTGAATCAACATTCCTCCGCGTACGTTTGTATGTGTGCGTAATTCGGTTCTCACGGTGTTTTAGCCAAATATTCTACAATTCATGACTTAAATTAGTTGTGTTCTGTTTCCAAATGATTAAAACTAATCCCTCAGTAAGGTGATAAAGCTTAGATACCAAAATATGTATTGTTACAAGGGGTGCGCACGCACACAAGCGCGCTGGCGGCCATTTTGATTTACCGTACGCTGTGTATTTACGGACAAAGCCGTCAGATGCGAGCGGGACGCGGCTGCGCATGTTCCTACCGGGCTTTACGTTATTTTCAAACGTGTTTTACCGCTAAAATGTCCAATAAACAAATGTTTTCGACGTAACAACAGTTCAAAAACAAAATGAAGTGTCAGTTCTTACATTTGGTTCCGTGAGTGTTGATCATTTAGTGTTCAAACGACATAGAAGGAGTAAAACAAATGTGTGTGATCCATGTGTGAATGTTGTGTTACAAAATGTGGTCGAGGAACTTTATACCGGATTATGGGATTCAATTGCTGTCAATCTTCATCGTGCTGTCGACACTGGCCACCAGGATCCATGGTGTCGAAGGTGAGTGCTAGTTATACAAGTAGTTGAGCTTATGAAAGCGCGGTCTGCAAGGTTACGCGGCCGAGTTGAGTTGGCGCGCTTGCTTAGCGAGCTTTCGGCGAGCCGATGTCTTTTGTAATTGTTCGGGTTATTGGTCGGTTCTCACAGTAGGGACTTGTGAAACGAGTCGTTTTAAAAACTGGAGTGAATTCAACGCATCGCATTTTTTAATGTTTTTTAATTGTACCGCGTTTGTTGACGTTAAGCGCAGCTCGTAACCCGACCTCGTATTATGGCATCGGCTTGCTTTCAGCTCCGTACATTTGTATTTTGTACCTTGATTCTAGTAGGCTTAGCTTGTAGACTGTAATATTTAGGTACCCACGTCATACTTTGTATTTATAGCAAGCTATATATCCATACGTAGGTAGGTATATATTTGACCGACATGGCTATGCGCTTTTCTTCAGCTATTTGCGTGGCTGTTCTTTTCAATTACATTCTAACTAATAACACCTCCACTCCGACTGTATCTACCACTACCTCAAATCTCAATACTCTTTACAAATACATATTTATATATATCCAAAGAGAGTACAAAAACAACACGATTTTTTAGTTCGCCTTCCGTCAACTGACATTGTAACCGTGTGGCTAATACATCTACATACAAATCTCCTAATCCCATCCTCTCTGAATATGTATGAATGCGCAGCTCATCCTCTTCTTCCTTACAAACACCATCAGGTGTATGAATATCGATTAGAATCCAAGTAATAATGTCTTCGCCAGAGTTAGTACCAGCGTTTGCAGTTACTTTTCTATCTTGCCGAAAATCAACGTCCGTTAAGTCATTTTATATTATTTCATTTGAACTAGCTTACCATCAAGATTTTCACTAGAAATTGTATTACCATTATCTTGTCGATTTAAAACAACATAGGTATCCTTACCTATTCTTATACAAATGATGAAATAAAGTTGTCTACAGCGTCTATAAATTCGCAATTTCGCGATAAATTCAAAATTATTGAATGGATTTTGAAGATAGTTTACGTGTATAATACATGAATTGATATATAAATACGAAAATTTAAAAGATTTATAACACCTGAGCGAAGCTAGGGCGGGTCATTATGGTCAATACTAATATTACACAGAGGTAAAAATAAGTTTGTAAGTAGAGGGCGATTTCTGAAGCTACAAGGTCGATTTAAAAATCTTTCACTAGTATAATACATATAGGCATATATTTCCTACTTTCCTGAAGGCGTAGCCGGAGGTAGAAACAAGTATACTTTTATCATTTTCTTTAATATTGTAAACTCTTTAGTGGTGAGAAATAAAAAATTATTATTATTAATTATCATTTACCTAATATAATTTTATTATCTTAATCTCAGCCTCAAGCTAGTTTCAATAAATCCATAACTCTGCTTGAAAGTTCTAGGGATAGTTCAAAGTATTATATTTCTCAATTGTAGTAACACTTCTACCTAGCTAATATACAACTAATCGACTCTATTTTATTACCTTCTTAAATAACTTTATCGTTTGATTTGAGGTTCCCTTTCTATATAATTAATTATCCATTCGTACTTAATTCCCTATAATAACTCTTTAATTGCTTTTCATTGATTTGAATTGTTTTCAATACTTACAATATTTTATCTTTTAATGGTTATATGTTATTACTATTAAATAAAGGCGAAAGTTTATCGCTTGAACTAACAAAAGGACTAATTTCTGCACATCCGCATGTACGATTAAAATATTGTTTTGCATATCCGCAATAATCTTATTGAAGGCTCAAAAAATGACTCTGGGCTAATGCCAAATCCTTCTTTACTCCGCCCTTATCGATATAACTTTAATAGTTTTCGAAATCCCGAGATAGAAATGAATGCAAGTAGTTTCCCAGAATGCCGTCTACACTAAACAGATCTAAAACATCGGAATATCCTAGATCTAGTGATAAAAAATAACAGTTTAATTCTATACATCAACTTCTCGGCGTGTTCGCCTATACTGGTCTGGGTGAATACAAATGTTGGTGTCCACCATTTGGTATTCGATGCATCTCCACACGATTTCTGTGGTCGGGACTCGGCCGGGACATTTTGAATATTGATCAACCTAAGTTGTCACTTTACAGTTTAGAAAGGGACAATGTGTATATAAATTCTCGATTTTGGGGGAAAGTTCTTTTTTGTTTTGGTAATTGTTACTTGTTTTGTATGCGAAGAAGATAAACAAACGCGATTCCACTCAAATCTGTTCTGTGATTCGATTTTATATTGCTGTTTTAAGTAATATTGCTCATTTTAAATGTTTATTGTCTTGAGAAAATATGTTTAGATTTCATATTTTTGTCACCTGCTTTGGTTTATTACCGAATTTTAATTGTGTGTAGTAATATCTTATTCTGGGAACATTCTTATAACACCAGTTACAATATCAGTGGCTCTTATCCTGCTATTGGACAACATTTTATAACAAGACTCCTATTGCTATAATTACAAACATCTTTTATTTCTACTTATTTAGTAATAAAAGCTGATGCACGTAAACGCCCGGGTGGCACCATTGTGTGGACCGCCCTGAGTACACGGTGGAGCATACGGTGGAGGTGTGCCCCGCTTGGGCGGAGCACCGCCGTGTCCTCGTGGAGGCAATCGGCAGCAACGACCTCTCGCGCCAGGCCCTTGTTCGGGCTATGGTCCGAAGCGAGGAGGAATGGCAGGCGGTGGCCTCCTTCTACGAAGCAGTTATAAGCAAAGGAGGAGACCACACCCGTGAGGGAACGAATGTCCTCACGCCTCAGCCGCCGAGATTCTGACTCCGACTACCAGCCACGGTAGACGTGGGCTTGCAGACGCTGAGCAATGGGCAGCTCACCGTCCGGCCATCCGGTAATTGACCGGATTGAGCCCAGTCGTCAACAGCGCGTAGTGATCCACGCGCTCCTCAAAGAGATGTTAGTAAACCGTAGGGCCGATGCCTGCTAGCTAGGACCGCGGACAATTTCTGAATAACCCGTAGCCCTAGAACGCAAAGGGCAACTGAAGGACACAGGTGTGGTTTAGTCAGTAAAAGTCTGACCCACCCTCACGCTTCGCCCAGAGCTGGAGAAGTCATTAGATGATTTCCACCCTTCTATCACATTCAACAATCCTACTCTTATCAAGCCTCAAAACGATTCCAAGTATTTTAAACTATTCCAGTATCTAACTGACATTCACCGTGTTACCGAGTGTACTATGCCCAAACAAACTAACGGCTAATGTTATGGACACAACGCCTCAAATATTGTTTGAAACCATTATTGGTTTCCGTTTGTGTATTTTGCAAGTTTTCGCTTTAGTCGTTTAGATACTCGGTTTATCTCAGTTCAAAGGTTATTATGTGTTTCTGAACGCGTGGTGCAGTTAATTCAGATTATATTATCTAAAGATTAACGAGTCCTGGAGTTAAGTATGTAATATATATTGCTTACAATGAATCTGGCTCTGTAGATAATGCTTCTTAGAAATCTATTGCTGCTGTTTTAGCTTAAGACGATTAGTTGATATGATATATATAATGAGTCATTGGCTTAAAGATTAACCCTGTTATTCATAAAATCTGCATCAAAATTCTTTGTACGTCGGTTGCTAGTGCTATTGCTGTCTCACTCTATTTACAAGATAATAACAATGACAGGTAAATGTTATCGTTGTTAGTCTATGAATAGGGGGTTGGTCTTTTGTAGTAGTAGAATTACTTATGAAATTCTCAGGTTCAAGGGTGTTCGAATGCATCGTATTGACAAATTGAAATAAGATCTACTGCATCCGAAATATCTTCAATAAACTATGATTTGCTGACGGTATTATGATTTTTAAAATTTATATTTTTAGAATCAAATCAATAAAAACTTTCAATATTCCAAACAATTTAATTTTTTTTTCTGCCCTGATTCTGTACTGAAGTGCCTATGGGATAGTTACTAATAATACCACACTTGTGATACTTATAACACGGCAGACTTCGTTGGTTCGCCAGCCATGCAGATGTCGCCAATCGCCATGTTGTGTTTGTATTATACAGACGCAGACGGTTCGCTCCAATTCTATAAACACGCGCAATTAATGGCCAATTGTCCAAGTTGTAGCCGGCGGCCACTCGCCCGGGGTCACTGGACACTGTCACAAATAAATCTCAACTAAAGTGTACCCTATATGACCAATTTCTCGTTTAATCTACATCATTTGCATCTGTTACAACATCACCATCAATAAACAACCTTATATCTTGTAAAATAAAGTTTAAATTTGCAAAATCTTATCATGCCTTCGGGTGTCCGCGACAAGAAATTGTTCTGCGAATCGCCTATACCTACTTATTTGTAACGTATGTAGTCTGAGAAACATTGAATATTTGAACAGTTCCAACTCACAGAGGTTACAATACCGAGCTTTTTTTAGTTTTTCTGTTTATAAATACTTAATTTGGTTGTACCTGTTTGCTTAATATGTGTTTCTGCACCAGCTTTGTAAAGTCTTAAAGGTCCAAGACATGACAAGACAAGAGAGAGAGAGTCATGAGATGGCAAGACATGTTTTATTTATTAAAATGCTTAGCTTCAAAGTCAATCATATCATATTTCTATTTTCAGCCAATCACAATCACACGGCAACTTAATACTCAAAGCGAAATTATCATAATGTTGCTAAACTTCACATAAATCAGCAATAATTGTTAATGGTACTTAACTGGTATTACCAAATTAGGAGCAAACTTTTTGTTGCATTAAAATATCAGTTTCTATTTCGTCAAAACGTTGGGACAAATTGGATAAACCTAGGTTTTGCCATATATGTGCCCTGTGTGCGTTGTCAACGTTTAGACCACACAGGTTTTAACGGTTTACTAATTATGTGTTTATTACCATGAGACACTAACTGTCAAGTCTTTCTGTAACATAATGGTGGCTTTTTGATGGTAATAACCACTCAAGTTGGCCCTATGCTAAGGAGTTTATGCTCTGACATGTCTTTGAAGCACATTGTTAGAACGCCAGGTTCTTATGTATTTGAGGGTGCTTATGACTAAAGAAACTTACAACTTAAGAGTAATGGTCATTTCAAAGATGTTTTGCGTTTTGACGATGCAAAAATTTAAGTTCAAGCGTATTGCATTTTGAACTTGCAAAGTACTAACATTTTTTATAATGACTACATTAAAGAAATAAATAAGACTATATCAGTAACTAGAAATACCTTAACAACTAATCAGGATCACACTGATTGGACACCATCTAGACATTCAGGAATGTTTATTCCAATAACAAATATAAAGTCAACAAGCTTCATAAAATCAACAGCGTTTCTGCAGCTCGTCATAAACTGATCAATGCCCCTAACAACTTAATTTACTCTTATAAAATCAAGCACACTGGTTAAATCAGCATCTATAAATTTGTAACGCTTGTTAAAGTTACAATGAGCAACATTATACTGTAAAATGGGTATAAAAGATCATTTGCCGGTGGGAGATTTTTATGAGAGTGTATGTGCTTTTGGTAGTTGCGCACTAACTACATTTTAACAAAGGCTGTTATTTTCTGCTGGTTTTTCTTTATTTCTGTTGTTTACTCTCTTTTCGATTTTGTTATGACTTAATCTCTTATTATCCTGATTGAATTTGATCTTTTACCGATCCTACAAGATATGTATCTGGTTCTTAAATTAATTACATTTCTTGCTCCTATGTCAAGTTTATGAGAATCACTAGTTGTATTCGTTCTTAATTTTTCGTTGTGTCCTTCAGTAAAAACTGTCATAAACTGTTTTAATGTTGCATTGTCCAAACAAGCTGTACCTCTTCTTTTTTTCTTTATTGCTTCTGCATTGGGTTACAACTAAGATTCCACACCAAAACCTTCATCTATTCCTAACACATCTCAGTATCTATCCCTAGTTATCTCCTAGCGTTGTTTGCTCACACAACAGTACGCCTGCGCAGCGGCACGGTGCTCAAACACGCCCGTGTTTGGACCTCACGGATGTCAGATAGGGTTGCCTCCTTGCTGCGCTTACCTTGCTATCTTTGATGCTATCTATAAGTATCTGGCCTTGTTGCTTCAGTGTGTGAGGTTTTACTTGGTTCATGGAATTTTACAAATATGTAGGTAAGGTTACCAGATTTAAGATTCTAATTTCAACATATTAAACTTTTGATTAAGGTGAATTTCTGCTTAAAAAAATTCCTCGTCACACATAAATTTTTACTTTGATTTTTAACAAAGTGTCGTCCCTGATAGACAGGTTTACGATATGAACCAAAGGGGGACGAGTGTTGAAAGTGATAAATCTGTCCTGAGCGTTTTATGATTTATCCATATTTGTGACAAGTTCCATGTAAGACCGTGATCATTATCATGACTTTAACACCTGAATTCATCAACTTTCCTTATAATTACTGCTTTTTCAATGAAAGCTGTGACATTCCCAGTTAAGATTTAATAGACTTTTAAAGGCTATAAATATTTAGACAATCAAACTCTTCTAAGTAAGAAACATTAGCTTGCTAATAGCTTCAATAGCCACCATCATTAGGTATAATTTACAAAACCCATTATGACTATTTAAGAAACATATTTTTTTTGTTCCTTATTATTATCTACACGAACTTAACTTTATGTCGCTGATTAACGTTCGTTTTTAACAAATAAGCAACAATATTGTGAAGAAAAACTAAAAAAGGCAGACAATGGAAGACTTTCGCATGAGAAACCAACATTTCCCATACAATACTGGTGGCGCATGCGCAATAAAAACATGTCGCAGCCTCGTTGGTGACGTGGAAAACCTCAAAACAATTATTTTTACATAACACGCCCGCATGGTTTCAGCTTCTTGTGAGAAATGTTGAAAGAAATGTCACCCGAGATACTTTGTCATCTGAAGATCAAATTCTATAAATCATCATTGTTTTTGCTTATGTTTATTAGCTAGAAAGTTACTTTGTCGATTATGGAAACTGTTGATAAAAATAACGATGTGATGAACTAATGAACTGTCAGGCTTAAATGTTTTTCTAAAGATATGCGTATCATATCACCAAATTACACTCTTGTTGACCTGCAACTCTGTGGTTACATAATTAGATTATTTAACATCATTTTATCCTTCTCTATCTAGTCTCTCTTCTCTTGCTTTATATTAAACTAGATCTTACCTGAACCCAGTCCACTGCCTGTATGCGCAGAGTACTAGAGTTTTTTGGTCATCGTAACTGGCATGGTGAGCCTAAAAGATGGCCAGATCAAGTCCGCTCCACACTGGACACCCAATTGCACGTCGTAGTTCATGACGCCAAGAACCGTCACAGATGGCGAGACACCATCAATAAGAAGCTAATCCAGCGGGAACTTCACGATCCTCAGTAATAAAGAATACGACTCGACGAGAACCTGAACCTAATCACTGCTTATTCTAAACCTACGGTTGTGGGATTGTATGGAAGACAACTGAAGAAACACGGGTGGATTTAGTTTTGCATAAGTATAACACTCCCTATTACTCTACGTATCACCGCTATATATTACACTACAAAACTGTTTCGCGTCCGTTACGTCACAAACTCAGGTTCAGTTGAAAACCAGTGTCAGGCACTAGTTGTCTGGCAATCATGCTGAACTGGACCTATTTTGGAGCAGCCGTGAGGCGCACAATTGGATATCTATATTATTATTATTTCTTTGATTCTCTTTTGCATGGTTTCGTGTTTACATATATTGTTTGTGTGCCTTGCGTTGTGACAAAATAAATTCATTTTCTTTCTTTCTTTTCTTTCTTACTCCACCCTGAGTAGGAGGAGTTATTGGATAATTTCTCACTTCAAAAAAAAAAAGCATATTCTTAACCGTATTTTCTAGCATCCTGGATGATTCTTTAACAATATTCAAACACATTCTGTTCTAGTGTTTACGTTGCCTCCATGCATATGCACTAGTAGTTATCGGTCGTCCGTTCGTCCGTTTGCTTTAATAATAAGCCTGCGCCCGCGCCGCTGTCACGAACTCCAAACATAGCCTCGAGCTAAGCGAGTTTTGTGGCGGGATACAAAAATGAAAAAGTGTTAAAATGTGGGTTGAGAACGAGAGGAGCGGAGAAAAAAAATTAACATTGAAATCATCTTTGATAATAAAAGCTTGTAATAAAAAAAGTGTTAGATTCTGATCTGTTTTCGACTTTTATTGTGGGCATGGATCAGTACTTTATTGTTTGCATCAGTGTGAAGTTTTTTTTAACCGACTGGGGCAGACGGAGGGTTATGTTTTTTTCATAATATCATCTTCTTGATGCCTTAACTTCAAAATTTTTTATATTCATAGTCCATTCCGTGCCTAGTGCAAGTCAGTAAGCATGCAGTATCATATTTTAGCCGAAAGGCAATGCTCCCAATCGTTGACACAACGACCGGTTCTGTGCGTCTCACATCCATCGGATTTCTGTGACCATTATCAAGCCATTGGTCCACCTTGTGGAAGGCCTTCCAACGCTGCATCTTTCACTACGCGGTCGCTACTCCAGAATCTTTCAGCCCTATCGACCATCGACGTTCTGTGAGCAAAGTGCCCAGCCATTTAAGTTTGGCGATTCTTTGGGCTATGTTGGTAACCTTGATTCGCCTGAGGATATCTTCATTCCTGATTCGATCACGTCAGGAAAATTCGAGCATAGCCCTCTTCCTTGCTCTTTAGGTGACTTTACGTCTTCTAATGTGCATTATACGAGGTGTGATCAAAAAGTAAGGTAACTTTATAAATTACGCGCGTTTTATACAGTATACCTAATTTCAAATTTATAATTTTTTTGAGTTGGAACACTCGTCACGACCATATTTTCACAGTTTCGACAATATAGATGTTTGTTGTTTTTGTGTTCGTGTGTTTGCGTGTTCGGCGATCTTTTGCTGTTGACAATAACATTTGTATTATTTTTTGTGTAAAAAATGGTATTGAGGGCTCAAACACTGAGTAAAAAAAAATTATAAGTGGTATAAATTATTGCAAGAGGGTCAAGAAATTGTTAACGATGAACCTTGCTCCGGACGCCTGATGAAAATGTTTAGAAATTGTGATGAAAAATCGTTGAAATACAATCAGAAAAGTTGCTTATGATCTTAACATATCATTTGGCTCATGCCAATCATTTTAACGGATGTTTTGGGAATGGCAATCAGCAAAATTCGTTCCATAATTGCTTAATTTTCATCAGAAGCAGAATGCATGACAGTGGCCAAAAACAATAATGCCATCATGCCTCAGCCGTATTAACCAGACTTCTCCCCCTGCGACTTTTTCCTCTTCCCAAAATTGAAAAGGCCCATGAAGGGACGAAGATTTGTGATGATATAGAAGATTAAGACTGCATCGCTGAAGGAGCTCCAGGCAATACTCAAAACTGCGCTTCATAAGTGTTTTGACGACTGGAAAAAGCGCTAGCACAAGTGCATTGTATTAAAGAGGGATTACTTTGAAGGGGGCAACATAATTTTGGATGCATAAATGAATATTTTTTTATGTAAATGAAAAGTCACCTTATTTTTTGATCACACTCTGTACATTAAAGTATTATTCTCAGATGAAACTGGATTTAAATTTTTATCAGGTTTCCGTAACATATTTAGAATTTCTCCGTAACAGATACAGCTAACCTAAGTGTATTTATTTTAGTTAAGTTCATTTCTAAATCCAAACATTACTTTTACTGGTCAAAGAAACTTGATAATTCTTGAACATACTAAGCTTCATGTAAATATATCGGCTATTACCTTTTATTTGTCCATTTGGTGCCTTCAAAGTCCAAAACCAAAGGGTTGTGGGTTTCTTTCCCGTATCATATGTCTGAATCCTTTCTCACGTAAAAACTCCGACAAACATATTAATTACAATCCACAAAACTTTTAAGTCATTATTTGAAGAAAATTTTACTATGACAACAGCCGCAAAGTTAAGTTTGTCAGCATTTTTATTCTACAATGGTTTGTCATAGTTTCTTAATCGATATGAATAACAAAACGATGGTTCATTAGTGCATTCTATTGATTGTACGGCCATCGAATGTGTATCGATAAATTAATTACATATTTTTTTGTTGTCCGATATAGATTCGATATATTATTATAACGGGTGTTGTCTGTGAACTTAGTTTTTATATATGTGTGTGATGTGTGTTGTGTGATGTGTAGCAAGTAGATATTAATTCATCTTTCTCACAAAAGTTTTCGGTTCCTTTGAAACGCTTTTTTGGTATGAACAGCAACAAACATTCTATGTCTTACTTTGTATTAGCCCGGTCTTTTAATATATCATTATAAAGTGTCATAAAAGCACACATTTTAATATTGACCTTCTATTTTCTCGAGTTCAATGAACTTTTATGTTTAATCTAGAAATCCTGACTTTTGCAAAATCTAATTTCTTCGTTATTCAAATCCTGTTAATTTTTGGTTCCATCTTCCAAATTCTTTACGATACCTGGATTTGCAAGCTTTATCCGCTTAAAGCCATTTCAATAACTGCAAGAATTAATAAAGTCCATCACACTTCACTAAATCCAATTCATAACTTTAAATACCGTCTCACGTCTGTCTGTCCCGCATTTTTTTCAACCTGTCAATTGTAAATTACCAGTCTGGTTCCTAATTGCATCGTAAGTCAATCTAGCCGAAAATTCGACAAGTTTGTACAGAAGGATCACTCCAGAAAATGTTGTTGATGATTGTAAATAAGTCATTAAAATGGGACAATCTTGTAACTTCAGTGACGATTTCATTTGTTTTAAAGATTTTTTGTTTGTTTTAGCGTAGGAACTTAATTGGTATTATTTTCATCATTTGTAATCTTTCTGTAGTGATGTATCTATATTGTGGCCTAGACAATCGTGAAAGCAAAGCTTATCTAAAGTTATGGCAATCAATGTCTGTGATCTAATGTCTGGTGGTATTTAGGCACTTCGAAAATTGATATCGCAACGATTGTTGTGTTATTACGGATTCATTAGGATTCAAACGGCTATGTAGGTTTTGAGTAACGAAGTAGATTAGAT
Source organism: Mythimna impura (assembly GCA_905147345.3). Lineage (NCBI taxonomy): Eukaryota > Metazoa > Arthropoda > Insecta > Lepidoptera > Noctuidae > Mythimna > Mythimna impura. The sequence continues at coordinate 4,319,230 of LR990342.1, read as the reverse complement.
TATTTTAATATTTCGCCACCTGCGAAGGTGGCAACGGTATTCAGAATCAGACTAAGTAAATAATAAGTTTCTGTAAACTAATCTCAGGCAATAAAGCAGAATATTTTAAGTTTGTACTTTTAAAACAAGAAAGTGCCAGCACTAATCTTAAAGCCATATAAATCACTCTTCGAAATAGCGTCCACTTAAGACTTGTGGAATTTCTAACCACACATAATTGATTTTAAATTATTCCGAAATACATTGTGCCATGTGGACATACGTGTAAAGCATTTGGATGGCCCTGATAAAGTGTGGTACCTGTGGTTACTAGTTTCGGGTTTTATAGTCCCCCTATCCACGAGAGATTACGTTTTATGAATCCTCTCTTGACTTCGTTGAGCTTAAAATATTTTTAGTGCTGGATGGCTGAAGAGGGCCGGCCATAGTGAAGTGCCTATTGTTTAATTTATTATACAAATAAAAAGAGTGAACTGTGTGTTTGAGAATGTAAGAGTAATAATCTTGGTGGAAACAGAGGATACTTAAATAGACGGCGTTGTTTGTGAAGACGTGGAAACTAAAATGGCAACTTCTTATGCTTTGTTGCTGTTCTAAATCTGTACTATAGAGAAAAGATTTGTATTTGTGTTTGTAATGATTAAACTCAAACACCAATTTTAACCAACCCTAACCAATTTAAAAAATTCTGTAACCAGTAGAATCTTACTTTATCACTGAGTGACATAGGCTATACATTCTTTACTATCACACGGGCTATGCCGCTAGCAAAAGCTAATTATCTGATATAGGTACTTCAGGTTTCTTATGTAATCCATCATAAACCCATGTCAGCAGCAAATAACTTCAACTATACTCCACATTATAAATCACTAAAGATGCATAGAGATCAAGTTTCTGAAACTGTTTTGTCTTTATAATCATTAGTGTGAAAGTTTGAGAGCTCCGTGCATTACTTGTTACTTGGTCATCATTAATCATTTTTGTCTTACAAATCTATTATTTCATGATGGTTAGAATGTTTTGTTTCGACCGAGCTCTGGATTTGAAACTCATTTCGTCCGTTACATTTTTAATGAAGTTTAAAGCAAAAAATCTGAGTGTGTAATTTAATTTGGCAGCAAGTTCATTGTATTAGTGTAATGCTGAAGTTGAAATAGGATTACTGATTGTGTCTATATCGTCATGAGTTCAAAAATGATTGATTATGCTTTCGCTCTGCTTTTAATGAACAATTTTTATTCTATGAACCGTTTTCCTAAAAAAACACAAATGAGTCTTCTTCTTATGTACATGTATTTCTTCTATACATTTTTTATAGACCTACGTTGTTAGTACTCCCCACCACAGCTAGTCAAAAATCAACTCGGCTTAATCTTTTCACTGCACAACCAACAAAACTTAACGGATCAATAAAGCCTTTAGCAACCGGCCAACAGTTTCATTATTAAAACAAATACGATAAAACATCGAGATAAGATGGCGGCTATAGATGATGAATTACAAAATGACCTTTCATTGTTTTGAGTCGGTCAGCAGCAGCCTCGTAACGGTACCGAAGTGCAATCAAGAATAGATCATCAAGTACCTTAGTAATATGCAAAAACTCGAATGATATGTGAGAGTGAGATATTTTGTTTGAAGATGTAATTACGTGAATGTGAAATCTTTCAAGTTTTATGTGAGTACAGTTTTTTTTAAGGTTCCATAATCTCAGTCGGCTAAACACGGAACCTTTATAGGATCACCTTTGTCAAGACCTTTTTTATAAGGAACGCGTGGAGGTATCTAGCTGATATTAATATCAAATACTCAAATGGGGATAGCCCCTTGGAGCAGTGAAAAATTAAACTTCTAAATCAACGCAGTCTAAAGTTAAGCTCCATTTATGGCACATATTTTGAAACTCACAAAGAAATCAAAAACTATACGGTACTTTCTGTTGACATGGAATCCTGACAGGCAAGAAGCAAGGTATCCTAGCACAAGAAAAGAAAAAAGTATGAAAACCGTTTTGTAATTATATCACCAAATAATTACTGTTTTGTGATTCGGAAAAATATCCTATACTCGATTTGGGAACCATACTAGGTACTTAAGTTTGGACGAAACCCTTAGGGCCCAAGTCCGACTCGCATTTGAGTGAATTTCTTTCTGTTGTATACTTATACTTTTGCTGTTATTTCACATAGAATGTGACGTTGTTTGATTTGATTTTATTCCTTTATCCTTTGAACTTCATTCAGCTCAAAAATGCTTTCTTTTTTCTTTTCTTCTCTAATCTCATGTTAAGCTGCAATATTACTGCCCAGTGCAGATCTTGCACACTTATCTCCATTAATCTCGATTCCTATCATATTCGAATGACGTCTTATTTCACTCCAATTGGGTCTTAGTCAGCATTGTCATGAGTTTCTTCACCAATACCTTCATACAAAAGCCCTTAAACATTTCTATCTTCAAAATCTTCTTAACTATCATAATTAAACCCACAACTTACAATCAAGTTGTCAATATTTAAGTGACGTTCTACAGGTGGCATGAGGTCATATAGTCACGTAATTGGATTACGGAATAGCTCAAGTCAACTGGTGCATGATGTCTGCTGACTCCCAGACAAGTAACCAGACTGATGCTTAACGCCTGGTTGGGTTGTCAATTTAATTGTGTCTGGCTATTAGCGTGTTTGGGTGAGCTTGGTGAATGTTTGTTGATCTGTGTAAGTTGGGATTATGTAGGTAGGATTTGAATATTAACGAGGTTAAATTTTGTTTAAGTCTGGGCAATGATTTGGACTGTGGGTAGCGGCTAGCTTTTTGTTACTTAACTAGAACACCAAACCATGATCAGATCCGTGATGACAAAACCTCTCGAATTAAGTTTGATTCTCAAGATATCAAATATTTGGTCAGAGAAAATGTTGTCTGATAATGATTGTAAATAACTTGCTCCGTCATTTTAATTCTTATGACTTCCGTGGAAATATTTCAATGCACACTAATCTTTGAATCTAAATTCAAATGAGAGTAATTTCGTCCCACAGGTTTCATCATTTATCGGATAATCTTATAAAACAATGAAGGCGATCACTTTAGCATTAAGAAACGTCAATTAATTTCGTGTGAATATGATATTTTCGTAATGTTGCGCGCGCAGCTAGTCGGATAATGATGGGAGCGGCGCACGCGCATAAAACTAGGAAACTGCGGCAATCGCTGTGAGAAGTGAGACTGTACTGTCTCACACGTTGCTTAGTGCTAATAATGTACTAAATATGTAATTATATATTACTTATTTTAAACTCCTAAATCCCTTTTGCTTGCTAAAATTGTAAAATTTTTTCACTGATAGAAAGCTGCTTTATTCCTGAGTGACATAGGCTATATTTTATGTACGTGGGCGTAGTCGCGGGCCAAATCTAGTGTATAATATTTCTCTGTGTGTCTACTTTACCAAATATTAAGACACAATTATTAGAGCCACCATTTTTTTTTATCTTTAAAAAATTTTTCACAAACGGTTCCCTCAGTCACGCAGGCTCATAGGTGACCTTGATCTAAATACCCGAAAATAGTCCACAAAAAAAATAATACATAATATCCATACCCAAGTTATCATTATCATTTATGATACTGAGACAAACATTGTCGTTTGCGGCGTCCGGCGGAAGTGGTACACTGGTCCGATAGCGGGTCAGGTCTGGACAAGTCGACGGAAGGCCGCTCTCGGAAGCTCTATCGTACGTACATACATACCGTGTGAACGTCGCTATCAAGCCGCATGCGCGAGCGCAGACACCATCGAAATGGGCACCGTTCGAATGAAACTGGACACTTTATGAATGGACTAAAATAATAGATATGAACGGTTAAAGGTATTGAAGAAGAATGGAAGTCTATCTGATCAAGCTTGTATGTGTTTGTTGTGGATCAGTTTCTTAATTACCCTATTTCATGCTTGACAAAGGATAATTATATACTTAAGCTAAACAAAAGTCCCCCCTTTCTCCTTCCTTGCATTATAGTATACTAAACAAAAACAAAAATTAACCTCAAAAACGGCAAATGGTACCAAAAACTACAGTAATAATATGTCAGTTCTACACTCATTGCGGTATGACCTCGGTGGCTTGTCGAAATCCAACCTCATTGGTTAATGAACGCTGTCTGATCTAAATCGACGATTTAGAATGGTTCCGGATTCTGGCTGATATTTGGTACTTAGTTACCTTTATTATTGTAATCTTATTCACTAATCTTATTGTCTCGTTGTATCAATAATTTTGGCTGTCCATGATCAATCATGTACTTAAAGTATGTAATTGTGCGTGTAAATTAAAATTATAGTGGTCATTATAATATTTTTTTGTTCTATAATAATCTTGACGCATATTATAATACCGATGACTTTCAAAATAATCTAAATTACATTGTTGTTAAAGGTAGTCAACTCAATCAAATGCCTTAGACAAGTCTACATCTTGCTAACACAGAGAACCCCACTCCAAAATTATTAATACAGTTAGACTATTACCCAACATTGAAAATTTTATCGTTTAACAACTTCCTTTCAAAGTCAAAAGCACAGTCAACACTTAATAACCCAAAACTTTTGTTTAAAGTGCTCTTAAAATGGAGTACGTTGTCCGGAAGAGTGGAATCCGGTAAAGTTGTCGTTGTCAGGTCCTCTCATTGTGGCGAGTCACAAAGAGCCGTAAACTTGCACTTGTCATCTACCTGATGCTGCTCTCCATTGTTTTAACCGCCATAGTGTTTTTAATGAGCTGTATACAAGTTTGTAGAAGGGATGGGTAGGGGTGTCCCGTGACCTTTTTTTTTGGCTAGTGGGGTGGTAAGGATCTACTTAATATTTTATCTTTACGACACATATTTTTTTTTAAGACTTCTTTCGCTCTAAGCTGGAGTGAGAGGGCGAACTTTGAGGTCCAGCCTCGCGGTGACTCTTTCGAAAATTTCCGTGACCCTGGCGGGCATCGTCCCTGCTGGGCCCCTACGGTTTTGCTGACATCTCTTAGAGGCGCATGTAGAACACTACGTGTCATCGACGTCTCGGGCTCGGTCCTTACCAGACGACTGGACGGCGATCTACCCGTTGCTGATCGTCCGCAAACTCGCACATGAATCATGTCATGACGTCTGAAGATTATAAATCTTGAAGGACCAAATGTGTTGCGAAGTTCTTGTTCCAATTCTATTCAGTTTTCGGTTTCTATGAAAATAATGATTCATTTATTTAAACAGCCTATTGTTTAAAGATTTCGACATTCCTTTGAGCCTCATCGTAATCCGTTCACATACACATCACAGATCAACACGAACTGGATGCTAGCAAATCACGCGGGACTGGAAGAAATCTAGAACGTTCCACAGTTGATGGGCTACTAAAACTTAATGATTTAAACGTGGCTTCAACTGCGCGAGATCCTGGTGAAACAATAGCATTAATTATATGGATTATCCTTTACTCAGTCGGACCTGCAAGTCGTGATAATAACGGTATGAGCTTAAAATCGACATCTGGTCCGCGAGCCCTGACTGACATGCGTAATTGCTTAAGTATTATTATAAAGCTACTGAAACCAGAAGGCCAGTCACCGTTGACGGTTAAATACCCATTTGCGGACCGTGAGACCATTTAAATCTGTTTAGATTCAACCCGTATCTCAGGATCGTGGATTATAAACAAATCTAATTGCTACTTACTTCATCGTTGTCGAAAATCGCGTGATCACCAGTCATTTCGGAACCTGAGAGAACATTATAACATCGTCCATATAGACGAAGTCGAGAAAACGAAAAATGAAAATTATGTGATGATTTATCAAGCTTTATAATTATGTCGGCGCGAATAATAAACCAAAATACATCATTTATACGACAATTTAATGAATAAAATAACCTCCACGTGGGATTTCGACACACTTGGTAATGGTTAATTATATAATACCGGAGTATCGTGTCGGTCGCTGCCGCTGCTGTAATTAATACCTCTAAACCTATTCCATGGCTCGTTTTTTGTCTGTCTGTGATGATTTGTGCTGAGAATGGTCCGATGCTCGGCAGCCGCGGACACACGCACGCTGCGCATGCGATGTGCACGGTAGTTGCGTAACACGTGAGATCCGAGTATTTTCTTTTCTGTAATTATGTTCATTACATCTAAATGATTAGATGTGTTATTACTATTAAACACGTAACTGGCAATTTGAACGTCTCAATTCATATTCGCATTTGAAACTAGTTTCAATGATCTCGGCTGCTAGTGGTGACTGGGGACCGTTTACCTGCGCGTCTCCCTTCGCTTACAGCCCGAAGGCATCGCACCCTCCGAGATTTGCGCCGGGTGCGCCGGCGCAGGTGCTCGACGCACGACGCTCGTACTAACCGTCTATTTTACAAAAACAACAAAAAAGCCCAGCCGGGAGCGATGGCAACCGTGTCATGTTATTCCGTCGGTTTATACCATAAAAAAGAACGGAGAATTTGGCCGTTTCCGCTTTCTCGGAACCGTGATTCACGTCGCGTGTGAGCCTACACTATGATTTATACACAGATTATTGTTTGCGGTCAAACTTGAATGTTTTATGCGATTAAATAAATTTTGTTAGAACATGAATTTTAATATTCAACTTTAATAATGCATGTCGGTATGGGACCCCGGCTAAGTCTTCTTAAAGAGTCTTTGAATTTATCATTTAGAGTACGCTTTCACCGCCATAAGTCACGCAACGCTTATAAATATCAAAGTTTAATGATGACAGGATAAGGAGAAATCTATTTTGAATGAGGTGCCCTATAGTGCACAGATATACTATATTGATACTTAAACTATATCATTGTGGCAGGTAGATGATACACATTCAATACTCTATGATGATTTAAGGACCTTAAACTTAGTTTCCCATAGTTAAACCCATATGTGGAACAGTAATTTAATTCAATACTTGCTATAATAAATATTGTTGACACATTGATAACAGTAAACAATGAAACTAAAATTGCAGAAAACAAGAACTCCAAATATAACAGCTTGTTAGCCAAAGTAATGGAGTTCGGTGGATCCTCGCCAGTCGGCCTAAATATGCCGTTTACGGGCGGTTTCGTTTAAAGTAGGGGTATTTAACAGTAAATCGTGAATCCAGGCTATTGTGGTTTAGACATATATGGAATATTTAAGCTGGTTCCCCGAGGGATTTTAACCTGTGGATCACAAACCATTTCGTGACCTTTAAAAGAAAATTGGACATGACTTTTGATTCTAATTAGATGATGCTTTTGTTCGAAGACTTCAGTAAATGCTATAAATGGGGATAGTATTTGAAGCTTGAATAGCGTCTAATGGAGTGGTCGGAGGTTCGCATGCTATTCACAGGTTGTGACAATGATACAACACCTCATTGTTATTAGATTTACGATATATTTCTTTCAACGCACAAAGCGGGTAGAGAACAGAGAACAGGTGCTATAATTTAAGGGCTATACTTTCGAAATCGTTGAAATCTACAGTCACTTCCAGAGCTGCAATTTTGCCGTGAGCGCTCCTCTCACCACACAATAGTTATGGCCACCCGTGTTAAAATTCATCATATTCCTACACATAAAACATACCAGTTAGATTCTGTCTGTCCTAACGACGTAATTTACGATCACCTACTTCCATAATTGGCACACGCAACAAATCTATTTCATCGAGACTATTAGTCATTGTTAGCAGGTCTGGTACCCTGGCTAAACGACGCTGCTCATAATTTAGCCGTTCACGAAGCAACGGGATAATTATGATTAATTTTATGCATGAATTGAGAAGGATTGGAGCTGGAAGGTCTTGTGGATGTGAGTCGTGATGTCTAAATGAAATACAGTTTTACTCAGACGTGTTTGTCTAGCAAGGTGATAGTACAATCAAAGTAGTTGATTGTGGGTTGATAACTAAAGGAAAGAAGAAGGTTGATCCTGTCTTGAGAATTTTGAAGTAGTATAATACAGTTTAACCGCTTCGGTTTGTACCATTTAACCGTTTACAAGCTTAAACGAAGATTTATTTTTATTAAATTAAAATAATCAGATACTTTTACAATTTGTACCTGTTTTCTAGTTTTAAACGCACTAGCTTTTGTCGTGTTTTTCGTATAGCCTATGAGGTTTCCCACTATTAAAGTAACAAATTTTATATTTTTAATATTCTAAATGAATCTCGCAAGGGAGGTATTCCCTTTAGATAACCCTACCGTAAACTCCTGGATATGTCACATCTCGTGATTTTGAGGACCAATTGATATGTTATAAAAAAAATATGGATTCAATTTGATCGAATAAATTCAAATTATTAACTATTCAAAAAAAACTACACTACCTACTCTTTAATTAAAAAATGTATATCAAACTACCTCAAGAATTTATTGTCCTCAAATTGAAATTATGGCAAAAAAGTGGTGTATATTAGATTTAGCCATCGTATATGTCACAGAAAAAAAACAGGATTTAATAATAATACCTACTATAAGTAAGACATAAGCACCCGATCAGTAGTGTTCTATACCCAACATATAATCGTTTTCGAAAGTAGCCAACACCCATACTAGTAACAAAACAAGTTGCTCAACTTTAAAATATAACCGCAATAAGTGAGGCACTTTGAAAAATTACATGCCCATCAAAAAGCTGTAGCTTCAAAACTGGTAGAAGACATATTGTACGGTAACTACTTCTCTGCTGACGCCATTTGTAAACCTCAGACTAATATTCGATTTACTATCGTTCGTATGTTTGTGATTAATGAATGTCAGGAAGATGCCGCCTTTTCAACATGTACTAATTAGTTGAAATCGTTCCGCGTAATGTGATGTGATTATAGGCTTTATCTTTTTATAGTTCTCCTATGTAGATTTGGGGAAAGGTTAGATTGATAAAGAAGAGAAGCTTGACATTGACAGGTCATTATTTCTAATTTTGGTTTATCAAACAGTGTCCCCTATAACAGGAAAAGGCGAGGGTAAAGAAGAAAAAAAGTATCAGTGTTTCAGTTACATGACTTGAAGTAATAGATGAATCACCAAACATAATACTTCGGTACATTGTATAACTGAATTAAACTCAATATGCAACAAAATCGTATTGAAGCATATCACAATTTTACGGTTAGCCATAAACAATTTCAATATTATATTGCGATAATTTGCGAGTATGGACCGTGGTAGACAATTACGTACATTTAAGAACACTGGAGTCGGTTAGTGTCATGACGAATCGAAATCACCATTATGTGATGGCTTTTAGAAGTTCGTTTTCGAACCTAGTTTGATAAAATTCTTGTGAAATGTTATTGTTAGAATTTGATTCATGATTTATTCGGTTAGTTAGACAGATATTTAGTTTAGAAATGAAAGAAGAATTGCATGCTCCAAATTGTTTTACACAGTAACTCCGTGGTGAATTTGAAATTGAAATTGTATGATGCAGAATACTAAATAGTTGTAAATATTACAAACCTTGCTTTACCTGGTTTGCTTAAATCTCACTCCGATCTGGAAAGTAGAAAGGCACGAGTAAATGTAAATCATTTTGCTAAAGATCCATCTTTGGGCCAAGCTCCTTCTAAAACGGGTTTCAACGATTCTATTCCCGTTGATAGACAGTATTGTAAGGTAAGTAATGACTCGCTATAATATTGGATAGTGATGAGTTTATATTTTCTCATCTTCGTTTCTCTTCTGTATTATTGGATTCGAAATTTTCTTTTGAGGTCACTGCTGATATTATTCAATATAAGCTTTCTAGAGTTATTGATAAAATTGTTACTTATGATGTTATCGATATCTGTGTACTAACTACAATCACAGACACGGTTACACGGTTAGTACTTCTGTTTTCTTACTTTGTCATCGTATCCTTAGTTTGCATTTGCGTTTTCCGTCTACAGAGTTCTTGTACTATTTTTGGTTTCTGTATCTACAAAACCATGTCCTATCTATCCTGTATCTACAAATCCTACAACCAATATATTAAATGGACAACACAGAAAGCTCATTGTTTCCATCTAATTGGCAATGAAAATTCTAATTCCAATGTTACATAGGAAGTAATTAGGGCTTATTTATTGAGCTACCTTATCTTTGGGCGTCACGAATGCTCTGGGCACCTGGGCCAACCAATTGTTTGCAATACTGCTAGAAACAGTCGCACGCGCATGTTGTTTAAGATCTAGAAGGCTGTATTGTGCAACGGACTTGACTCCGTCTGGTCATTGTTTAATAATATCTATTGTACTATTGCATGTATTTATAAATTGTTAATTTTCAGTGACCGATGTTTAGTTACTTACTCGTAGTTGATAGTAGTTGTTGAGTTTTTGTTATGTTGATTCTGTTGAGCTGTAGCTTCTGGGTCCTGAAATGTTACTAATGTAACGTAACGAAATTTTTTATTTGGTCCTGTTCACACTTATTTTTGTTGAGCTTCAACCAATACGGAGTATTCCAGACATATGTATATTCAAAAACATCCCTCCCAAACATGTCTGTACTTGTATTAAAAGTTCCTTAAACTTGAACTATAAAAACAAGAATTTCGCAGTTATCCCTCCAAACTGGATATTCTGGTATGTCAGAAAGTGACCAAAGGTGGCATCACATCATGTTTTTATCCTCGTGTCTACGCTTGAGCGGGTCCCATTATTCCCTAGCTGTGACGTCGGTGGCAGCTGCAACTAACGTACGCTACGAGTATGCTTGTCTCTTTCTAACATGCGGAGTTGGTGCGCTATCTCTTTCCCGCACAAGTGCATATCTATCATCCGGTCAAGTCTACTGCGCGCGCGGTGAAACTGTATCGATTTGTGTCATTTTGTTTTTGAAAAATTCTGGCAACTGGAATACTTTTTGACTGTATGTCTTAGAAATTTTTGAGTTTTGTAAATATGCTTATCTAAAATAAACATTTTCCTCTTAATAATATGACAACCTTCAGAAATTTTGGTTATTTTGTGATCACAAGGACCAAAAATCTAGTCCTTCACTAGCTCTGCGTAAAATTTTCAAGATCTTTTTTTTTTTCAATAAATCAACCAAAAGCTCCAAGCTATATATATAGCTAAGGACCATAGCTATATAGCATCAAACTAATCGCCTTATGCTATCGAACGCCCACGTGTTTCGATCCCAAACCTTTTTTATTTATCAATCTTTTATCTTGCTTTGTACTTTTTTGCTTCTAATGGCATATGAAATGTAACACAAAAGGCTGACAAAAAATGGTACTACGAACGTTACATGCAATACGCATGACCTTTATTTGGTCGTTTTTTTTCCTTTTTAGATCTACGTCAAAATGGCGCTGTTTGGATTTGAATTATTAATTGGATTGTTTTGATGGGTTGTTAAAGCTGTTTGGGGCTCTTGAGTAATTACTGTAATTAGAATGATCTAAGTTTTTGACATTATCCTTATTTAAAACTTTAGGTGGTTTATATGTATAAACTAGTTTTATAGACTACACTTTTTAATTATCCATTCTCTGTTTTGTTAATAAATAAAATACTTCTCCACGATACTATACAAAGGGGTTATTTATTATTTTAAACGATTCATTATTTTATTTAAATAAAAGTTCGCTTTGGTTGCTACAATGTAATCCAAGGACTGCTTTTGAAATCCACTTGAATTGTCATTTCTTTCACGACATTTATTTTCAAGACTTTGGTTGTGATATATTAACATAGCATGTAAAGGCAATGCGCAAGCGCACCCCACCTGTGTCGTGTAACGGAAGCGCGGGAACAACGCGGCACTGTTTAATGACGTCACAAATTCTTAATGGCTACAATGTATAGTGGATACAAAATACAATTGTGGTTTTCAAAATAAAAACTTAATTTTGGGATAATTTTGAATTTTAAAATAAACTTTTGAAGAATGTAACTTTGTACTTTATAAAACATATAATGATGTAAAACAACTGTTATTATAATAAAATATTGAACAGAGACTTTGGTTTTGTAAGATACTTTTGAATTACATTAATACCTATTACAAAGGTGAAATTTTATATGTCATACTCGAACAGCTATGCGAATTTTTAATGAAACTTGGTACATGGATATCTTATACATATCTCTAATTCTATAATTAACGTAACAGGCATCAATTTATAATGGGTAAAATGACAAATTATGGGCGGGCGAAGCCGCTGTCAGAAGCTAGGTCTTTATAAATACAACTGCACCTGCGAAACTGATTTTTTTTTCAACCTATTTTCCATTGGTAGATAAAGGTCTGAAAACCCCGACTCATAGTCTCCAACTTTTCGCCACCAAGTTTAATGTTTTTATTTTATTACTGTACTGTTTGTACAACTAATATATCTGCTCATGTCATCCTATACTGCAAGGATGTGTTAAATGTACAAAATAAAGATTTATTATTATTATTAGTTTACATTAAAAGAACGAATTTTTTATATTTGGAACCGTGCACTAGCTCCTGACGTTTTATAAGTGCCCATGCAGGCCTATGTGAAATAAAAACATTTAAATTTTGATTTTTAATATCGTCAAAAAGCTTTATAAATTATTTGTTTCCTATAATAATAGCGATAAAAAGACATCCAAGCAGGCGGTCCATGGCGCCACCGAAGATAATATGCCTTGTAATAAAATTCTATCAAATTAATATTCCACTCTTTAACCAAGTTTAATTAGCTAGGTTAAAACTAACCGTGAGAATACACGTCTGTCGGCTATAACAATTACTGATTTAAGGTTTTTATGTCTAATGCTTATTTGTGTATAAATTTTTTGGTATTAAAATTTAATTACTTTAAATTTTACTTATGTTGTAACTTTGGTTGTGTCGTTTTTAATATTTGACTATATATGTTTTTAAATGTAGGTAATTACATCTTTATTTTTATAAATTTGTTGATTGCTAACTGGTCTTTTGGTATAGAGGCGGCGGTCTTGTTCTATCTACAGTCAAGCAGATTTATTTTTCTGTTTATTGCTTACAGCAAAAGTCTGAAGACACATGTGTTACACGTCTGACTTAGTTAGTGGCAAAAAGTTTGACTTTGATAACTTCATTACCTATCTGAAAGTTTTCAAAGACTGCCTCTTTATCAATCTGCCTCTACCGGGTGCATACCAGTATCTTACATGAGCTCATCTTCATCTCAACACAACACCTCGATCTCGAGAGTGTATCTTTTGATGTTCCATTTCTTTGTTAAAAGCCATGTCCTTTCATGCTATGCACGCGACTTTAAGCTTTCATTCAACGGTATCAGCAAACCTATTCATTAACTCAAGAATTCACCCACACAGCTCAACAATTTCCATACTACAGCCGCGTTTTTCATACAAATACTCGTAAAAATCAATGATACACATGTGAGTGATCGTCGCCAGATGGGGCGCACTTGTGTTTTCATTGGGGATGCGGTGGGAACGAGAGCGCATCTGTACGTTGCTTGCGCAGGCACACCGCACAGGCGTGGAGGGCGAACGGATATAAAGGATAAGGGAGATGTGTGCTGTTTAATTAGGGAGTATTATTATCACATGTGTATCATTTATAATCTTTTCGATGTCTGCCACGTAGAAAAATATTAAATTTAATTACGAAAAGGTGTACCAAGAGAAAGAGACAAAAATATCTGCTATGAAATGTTGAAGCAGAAAATTTGTTTCCGCTTCAACATTTCATAGCAGATATTTTTTAGTAGCAAGTAAATAAATTATTTTGGGCCCCATTTTCAAAGACAGTTTTTAAACTGGCAAAGCTTTGTATCAATTTGATTGGCATTTTCACTACTATTTTAAATAGTTACTAAATGAAGCCACAATAATCTAGAACACCAATTACCTGACCTAGTTTCAACTAACGTACCCAACATATTCTTTCCCAATTAATTTGTCATTCTTATAGTTTAAGCCTTGATTGGTCAACATACAAATTGTCGGAATGACACACGGAAAATTGGTCAAGCACTGATCTATTATGTTCTACTACCATTAGACCAAGGTCATATGACCAGGTTGCTGTCATACGCTGCTATTAAAGATAATGATCAAGTAAGGTCAATATTGCGCATTAATTCATAATATGTTTGTAGTTGACGCGTTCCGTGAGAATGTGTCTGGTTTATATATAACTGAATTGTGATCTACATATTATTAAGTATCTATGGTTGGATCTTTATGTAAAGTGGGTCTTGTCAGTCATTATATTGGACCGTGAACATATACTAATGAACATGGAACTCTATCCATAGAGCTAATAATAGTAGGTCTTATAAAAAAAATCATATCTAAAGCTTTATTTTAGCTTGTTGGATAACATGGGGAAGCACATTCCAGAGGTTTGTGATAGAAATTTAATATTAATTTTATTGAAGAAAACAATCAAGGTTCAACAGAAGATGAAAATATGGAAACGTACAGATAATACTGGAGTTCGAGACAAAGGACCACCTAATAATATTATTAGTAGATAACCTTAATAATATAGATGATAAATGTATGCTGCTGGGTAAAGGCTTCTCTCCATTTCTTTTAACGGTCACGATGTTTCGCTTTTTTTCAATTCTTAAGGAACACATTCAGGTCATCCCACCATCTCCTTCGTGGTCTGCTGCGGCCCCGTGTCGCTGTGTCTGGGCACCAACTCTGTGTTTTAAGGGGTCCACAGCTCGTCAAGGATGCGTCAGACATGTCGAAAATAATTTAAGTTGATTTAAATTTGTTCCCAAGAACCAACCACTGTGGATCTATCTATGGGTTGGTCTAGAGAATACGGGTGTTTCAATACTAAATATTGACATTACATCTTAAGAATGAAAGATTTTCACTGAACAAATTCGTCACTCATAAATGCATAGTAAGCGTGTGATATATCAAAAGGCAGTAGCTTCATTCATATGACTATTTATTAAGTCATTAATATTAATTGTTTTTGAGATTTTTTCCGATGCGTTTACTGAAATCAGGCTTCTTAATTTTAGATTAGTAAATAGTTTTTAAATGTTTAT
The DNA here is from genome assembly GCA_905147345.3 of Mythimna impura. Classification (NCBI taxonomy): domain Eukaryota; kingdom Metazoa; phylum Arthropoda; class Insecta; order Lepidoptera; family Noctuidae; genus Mythimna; species Mythimna impura. Next base: position 4,304,189 of record LR990342.1, on the reverse strand, counting down.
TTTAAGTAGGAAACTAAGAATATTATCAAACGACTAGTCCTCTGCGTCTCACATCTTTCTCATTCTCATACCAGACCATCGGTCCACATTGTGAGTGACCTTCCAACGGTGCGTCTTTCGGTACACGGCTACTCCAAAACCTTTCGGCCCCATCAACCATCTGTTCTGCAAGCAATGTGTCCCTGTCCACTGTCAAAGTTTGGCGATTCTTGAACTTTTTATAGGTACTACGAAATTATTCAAAATTAAAAATAAACGCATATTAATGGCTTGAACTCGAATTGTATCGATATTTATAAGTCTCATTACAATTTGTTATCTAGAGTCTGATTGATTCAGAATCTTTATTCACCGTGACCAATTGGAACAATCAGTCTGTTGCGTCTGCCGTAGGGTTGCCTACGTTAATTAAGATTTATTTTTCTCAATTCATTTTAAATGTAAATAGGATTAAAAAATAAGAATTGTTAATTGGGGTTAATTGTTATTTCAGTGTAGTTTATTTCGACACAAAAGCGTAAGACAACGCATGTGAATGGGATGAGAATGCAGCGATCCCAAGTAAAATGGGACAAGAGCAGAGAGATGATCCAGGAGAATGTAACGAGTCACCACGGCCCTGAAAAGTAAAAGGTAACTGAAGGAAAACGGGTGTGTTTTAGTTAGTAAACAACTGACACTCCCTCTCTCTTCACCCAGAGTAGTAAAAGTTATTTGATGATATCCCACCCACAAAAAAGGGGTAAGAAAATAATGACTATTAAAAACAAAGCGGGAAAGAATGAACTAGAGCTTTTTCGAACATGTTAACTTTATGAGAAAATGCGTTTTTTTTTTTCATATCATATAATTGAAATATTGGCCACTATCACAGCACTCATTTGAAACTTCTATAAAAATAATATCAATTTGTAAAAAATGCTCTCGCCAATAACCTAACGTCTTGATGACCCTGACATTTAATACCGCGGCACCTTTGATCGCTACTTGCTTGTTTATACCAATTAACTAGCTCAGGCACACGGCTTTGCTTCTCTCACTAACTTCAATCAACCACATTTAATTACGTAGAGTAAGTTGCCACAATTTCTGTTAATTACTACAATTTCTTATAATTGGACTGTGTAACTATTTTGTCTTTAATCGCTATTTTGTGAAGATTTATTTTTATTTGGGGCTAATAGTCTTTCGGCATTTTGCTGGCCTCTTTAGTAATAGGTGTACAATATTGTGGCTTCACCGATGTAGTCTTTAATTTTCTTTGTTTGATAGTGAAAATCATTTTAGACACTGACAGAAATATCATCATTGGTTGTCCTTATCTTAATTAATACGAGGTGATTACAGCTATAATTTACCTCTTTTTTATCCATATCATCTTTCATACTGTCTATCCGTCGTTTCTTTGGTCTTTCCCGCCTCTTCTAGCAATTTCTCCTCACGATGTTATTCTTGTCCAGACTCAGGAATATAACCATCTAAATTAATTACACGCGACTCAAAGGACCATATTTTCCTAAAATTCAATGAAATCTACTTACACGAATCTCTTGACACGTAAAACGGGCCGCAACCGATGTTTGATCTCGCCCGTGTTCAAACCGTCCCCTGCCAGAGATTACTCAAGTCGTTCTGATAAATGGATCTATTCTGTTGGATCGATTTATGCAGCGACTAAGCTTAGCCCATTAGGCCACTATTATAGGAGTAACGTGTGCAACTCGGTCAGTGAAGACAGTTTGGTTATTCAAGTGTCAGATTGTACTGGAGCTGGACAAGTTTTGGTCTTGAGAGAAACTTTGGGTGGAGCGGCCTGAATGGAGAACATTTAGGTTGGAGCTAGGTTTTTAGAAAGCTAAATATCTTTTTGTATAGCCTTTTCCTTGGCTTCGATTGTATCGTTATGATTATGACGCCCACTGGCTAAGATTGACCTATGTTCAATACAAAATTCGGTCATAGGTCAAAAATGTGAAAGTATTCTTTGGCTTTGTTCTTTGTTGAAATAATTATTGTCGTAATAAAGTATACTTTATCTACCAAAGATTAATTATTTATAGATGCTCAAAATGTTAGTAGTTTTTCGTAGAGTTAATAAAAGACCGAAAGACCATTTTAAGGACTTCTATAATAATAATTTATTATATACTGGATTATGTGTTCCACTAATAGTACGTGAGACTTTTGGTCCCAAGCAAGGCTAAAGGAATATAGTAACTGTAATGAAACTATGGATTTCAGTTAGGTAGGTGTTGACAAGAGGCTCAGATCATCAGAAACAAATATAGTGTTAGAAAGAGAAAGACAATAGTGTTGAAGTAGGATAGATTAGTTTTTATTATTTATTTATTTATTATATTCTATTATTATATTATTATTATTATTATTTTTATTTATTTTTATTTATTATTTTTTTTGTTAGGCTCCAACAGTTTTTATTTACAAAATCATCGTGTTCATTTGGACTGGCCTGTTGGTCTAGTAGTTAGTGGCCCTGACTGCTATGCCGGAGGTTGGGGGTTTGATTCCAACCCAAGACAAATGTTTGTGTGATGAGCACAATCATTTGTTCTGTGTCTGGGTGTAATTTATCTATAATATGTATGTATTTCATTTATGAGTGTAAAACTTTATGTCAATAAATAATTTATTATTATTATTTATTTATTGCTTTATTGCACACCTTAACATAAAGAATAAAAGAAATAAGAAGAAGAAAAGAAAGAGAGAGAGAATATTTAAGTATGTTTATCAGTTGCCTAGACGGCGTTGTGTGATAGTTGTGTGAATATTATTAGTATTATCCTTTATTTATTTTCTATACATATTTTGTACATTTTTAAATATTTTTTAAAACACATATAAAAAAAAACATTAAAAAATATAAAAAATAGTAGTCCGCCGGAGTCGGGAGCAGGGTCCAAGCTACCGGTGTTACCAGAGACAGAAACCTCCTCACAATGCGAGCCGTATCATGGAGTACTGAGTTATTATTATTATCCATATTATCCCCAACTTAGAGGTACTGTATTGTCTAAAGCTCTAAAATGACCCCACTATCAGTAACTATCATTAAAACCATCGTATCGGGTGGACCGGTAATCGTGTTGTCATGTTGCACCGCAGGAGCCCCAACTATGGTCATAGACCATGTTCTGCGTGTAACCATAACGATTTGTCACAGGTATCAATTCTATAAATCCATGGTATCTCAGTTCTATACGCCACTTGTTTGAATTTGCATTTTCAGATTATATGTAATGTAAGGAAGTGTTGCTAAAGATAATATTAAGAAATACTTTATTGTTGAATGGTATGAATATGGAAGGAGTTTCTGCTTTGAAAGGGACGCGTAAGTAGGCGATATTGAATATGGGATGGCCACTTTATTTTAATGTGGTGTGTAGTTTACAGAAATGTCACTAAGATTGCTGTGCCTTCTGTAGTCACACCACACTACCACACTTAAATTATGAAGGCGAAAATTTGTATAAATGTGTGTGTTTGTTACTCAAACGGTAGAATGGATTTAGATGTTTGGCATACAGTTAGACTATGCTCTGGAATAAGACATAAGACATTTTAAGGGTTCCGTACCTCAAAAGGAAAAACGAAATCCTTATAGGATCACTTTATTGTCCGTCCGTCTGTCCGTCGGTCTGTCTTCTGTCTGCCAAGACCCTTTATCTTGGGAACGCGTGAACGTATCGAGTTGAAATTAAAACCATATTTTTAAATCTGTGGTCCCTTGAAGCTGTAAAAAAATCAAACTTCTAAGTTAAAGGAAAAAAAAGATATGGCCGTTTATGTCGCAAAAAACATTTCGACACTCAAGGGAACCAAAATTCTAAAGTACTTCCCGTTGACCCAGAATCCTGAAATTTTGCACAAAGCAAGGTCTTATAACACAAGTATAGTACTTGCCCAGTTTTTTATCTAATTTTCTGCCTACACGTGGGCTAAGCCCATGGCAAAAACTATTATTCCCAATAAATAGTCTCTATCTGCATGTCTAGTGATTGTATAAAAATTAAAACCCGAAGCTATGTCCAAAGTTCACAATCCAATTCCACTGTTCGAAAAAGTAAACCAGTTTCTTGACCAACGGAAACGCAATATTTGCATGATAGCTGTATTCTCACTTGTAAAAATAAAGTCCTTATTTATTTACCAACATTGGTGTATTGGTCCATGACAGTACCAGTTTCTACATTAGCTCAACTGGCTGCATCCTTAATGCAAACATTTGAGTATTGGCCCCAAGAAGTATTGGTGCTAAAGGACTCTTTGGGACCAATACTTCCACAGCCAATGCAGACATTTGCATATTGGTCCTTAGGTCCAAATCTTGCAAATCCAACGCAGACATTTGCGTAGGTATTGGCCACTACCAAGCGTGGGTTTGCCAGATAAATAGACCAATTTACAACCACCTCTGACTAATGGTGTACTAATGAACTAACGACACATACCCGATGGTTATAATGTGGTACACAGATGATAAAACGACCAGATAAAGTTGGAATATAAAGTAGATTGTTCGATTCGTGGCGTGGTACTTTTAATTAGTTGGCGTTAGTGAATTGCGTAAGTGTGGGCTATGTGTCGTGTTGGTGGGCGGTGACTTGTGGCTTAAGATGCGGTAAGCGATAGTTTAGTGTCGTTTGGGGAAGAAGGGACATTTGGAAGCATTAGTATGGGCTTCTGGGTATATTGAAAGTTAGTAAAAAAGGTTATTGAGCTTCTGTTGAACTTTGAGATTAGTCTCGTTGATTTGTAGAGCTATGGTTTTGTTTTCTTGGTCTCATTTTAAGCCATCACTTTTTTTTTTAAGGCTTGGTTATCATCAAACAACTTTTTCGCTCTGGGCGAGATCCCTGTCAGACTTTTACTGACAATTTCTTTTGCATTCCATGGTTGCGGTGACTCATGTTTTTTTGGTAATTTTTCGAAGTGTTTTTAATGTAGCATCGAATGGGCTAGGTGCTGTAATTTTTTTTCTGTTCTAAGTAATAATGGTTTTAGTCTAAGAATGACAGATTCCCAAAATGACTACATAGTCTATAATTGACAGATTCTCGGAATGTACAATTCTATAAATGCCAGATTCTACATTATGACCGATTCTCAAATTGACTGATTCTATTACTGACCGCTTCTACATATGACAGATTTTTTAATGTTTGAACAGTAGTATAAATTCTATATATTAGAATTGTATATTTCGAGAATCTGTCAAATTATAGACTATGTAGTAATTTCGCGAATCTGTAAATTACACAAGATCCTCTCACACTTTTAAATTCTAGTCCATCTTTAAGGGAAGCACGTTAATTAATTGGCAAGGTATGTCCCTCATTAGTTTCCTAATCTTGGTACATTTAACATACTGGCTCTGCGCGGAATGTAGAAAAATGTGGATCGTCGATTGAGGGCAATTTGTTTAAGCGTCACATTTTATGCGCTTGCACATAGGAGATTTGCTGATGTTTGAAATTAGTCTAGCATTTAGTTAGGTAAATTAAAAGCGTCTTGAGGTTGCAAAAATGCTACAAAATCAAAATTTCTAGGCATTTACGTAGTGTGGCAGCGGCATCAACGTCCATGCGCTTAAGCTATACATCCACAAAGGTATGTCTCAACGGCTCGACTGACTGGAGCAATGGAAGGTTTTTATCTGTCATACTAATAGTGAACCATCAAATATGTCACGACCGTACGGACCGAGCCCAAGTCGTCGACGGTGCGTAGTGCTCCACGCGTGCCTCATGGAGATGTCAGCAACCGTAGGGGCCCAACAGGGTCGAAGCCTACTGGGGCCTTGGGTGATGCGAAAGAGAACCCCGGGGCCCTGGAACGAGGGTAAAGGAGGAAGAGGAGTGGGTTTTAGTCAGTAAAAGGGCGAAACACGAACAGGAAGGGCGGAAGATGTCATTGGATGATTTTACAACCTTAATCAAGAGCTTCTAGGAAAATGGCACTGACACAAAGCTTTTTTTTGTGACTTTGTAGTCACATTCAGTATTACTGTTCGATTTTGTATAAATTTTATCAGTTCATAAAATCTTTCCAAAGTAAACAAGTCCACATTCCCATTACTTGCCGAGCTAACTACATCAGTTAAATCCAGTCACATAATATCTTAGCGAATATTTGTCGAAGAAAGTCTAGATCATACACTTTCTTCAGGTTGCTGCCGAGAGCCGCCATTTAAGGCGTTATGTTATGAGTGCAAAGCGCACTGCACGATTTCTCCGGGCAATTAAAATTAATATGTGGGCAACTCGTTCTTGGCATAATACCATTTTGTTATAGGGCTGCTACTGTATCCGATATCGCAGACCGTTTTCGGGTCATCATCATCATCATTTCACCCGAAAGACGTCCACTGTTGGACATAAACCTCCCCCAAGTGTCGCCATAACGAACGGTACTGTGCATCTCGCATCCATCGGATTCCCGCGACCCTCACCAGGTTATCAGTCCATCTTGTGGGTGGCCTTCCAACGCTGCGTCTTCCGATATTATTTTGTGGTACTTAAAAAAAACATCAATTAATTTCTTCCACTTTTAGTGGAACTAGAGAGAGTGTCAGACTTACCGACTACCCACCTGTGTTTCTTCAGTTGACCTTTGCGATGCGTTTCAGGGCCGCGGTAATTCTTTCGAATCCTGCAGCCTTGGCAGGACTTGATTATCTGTTTTGTACGAAAACCTGTTTTTAAAGTGACCAAATGTACCACGCAGTGCCGTAATTAGCCTTTTATACGCCTGGTGCGAGCTTCTATAACTGCGCTCCTAGTAAAAGTGTAATACGAACTTAATAAAATTTTTACGCCCCTTCAGGGATTGCGCCCTGTGCTTGGATATCGCTGGCACCGCCTTAGTTTCTGCCAGAGATCGCCCAAGGCAGAGAGATTTGGAAAGAGAAGGGGAGGCCTTTGCCCAATAGCGGAACACTACACATTTAGGCTATTAAAATGGTAACAAAATTTCTCACAAGATCAATCTCAAGCGCGGGCTTGCGGACGGCGAGTAATGGGTGGCTAGCCGTCCGGTAACCGTCCGGATCGAGCCCAAGTCGTCGACGGCGCGTACTGTTCCACGCGCGCCTCCGGGAGATGTCAGCAAATCGTAGGGGCCCAGCAGGCCACGGGTAGTGTGAAAGCGAAACCCGAGGCCTCGGGATGAAGGCAAAGAAGGAACAGGAGTGAGTTTTTAGTCAGTAAAAATCTGACACTATCTCCCGCTCCGCCCAAGAGCGAGATTTGTCATTAGATGATTTTCCCACCTAAAAAAAAAGATAAATTTCAAAACTTCTTTGCACAACCCTATCATATATGGATAAATGCAAAAACTCGCAGTGTAATTGAGATCAATATTTATCGTTAACCGAACTGGTCTCGGATTGCGGATAACTTCTCAATTCGGTGCTTTGGATGTGTTACACGTTACAAAGTATTATTGGTAGCTCTTAATGAAATCTGCCGAAAGTGCACTTCTTTTACGTAAATTTTTGACGTTTTATTACATTCAAAACGATTTTGTGACCAGAGTTTTTGGACGTGTTGGTGATTTGGTCCTTTGGCGCTAACCTGACCACATCTTGTCCAGAGTTATCATGTATATGGGAAGGCAAGGCTATTTATTTCTCACGTTGATGACCAAGGTCTATTTTGGTCCTTATGACCTCAATTTGGTTCTTAAAACTTCTGTTCGTTATCCTGTTAATTCTTTATCTTGTCGTCTCTTTGTATTTTTGGTCCTGGAAGTTTGTGAAAATTGATTTTTGTATGCATCTTAACTTACGCCCCCCGCTAGCATTCTCATTGCCTAAAACAAAAGTACACACATCAGTCACACTTCAACATAGACTTAAAATACGTATCTGGTTTTTCACACTTCCAAACTGGCTTAAATTTAATGGGTATCTCGGTGCCTATTATCAGCATTCAGCTTAACAATGGATGGCCGCTGTAGGGCCTTATACAGAGCGATTGTCCCAAGTCCTTCGAGGTTCCTAATGCAATGCGTGCCAAGTTTGTGTGAACTGTATTGTTTATCCAACAAGATGGTCTTAGTTGTATATTTGTTTATTGGGCCTGGCGTACCTGGTGTCGTGCTTTGAAGTTTAATAGGGTTTTTGAGTAAGCCATTTCTTAATAAAGGGAGCAGTGGTGCCCTAATGCTGATGGCCCCGACTTACGAGTCGTATGTCGCGTCAAACCCAGGCATGCTTTAGGTACTTTATGTATTTTCTTTCATCAGTACTGTTCTAAAAACAGGAAAATATTGTGACGAAACTGACATGTTCTAAAACCAAAAATTTGGAGACATGTGACATCCACCAAACCGCATGGGGTCGGCGTGGTGGTTAACGGCTCATTCCCTCTCATAGACTGAAGACCTGAGGCTATATATAGGATTATGCTATGATATAATGCTAAATTTGATAGATAGTCTTGAGTTTCACGTTTATTGAAGTCATGTTATGGATTATTATTTTTATATATCAGTACATCTCAGAACCCTGAGGTCTTGGACCTTTGGAAGGCGCAGTGAAGTCGAAACCAACTCGCAGAGGCCCTTTAGACACTTTTAATGGAACGTGATACCAACCGACGATTATCCCTGTACTGTACGCGTAATTCCAGTGCACCCAAGGACAACCCCCGGTGAAAAACTATTGGGACATATGGAAAACAAAAACAATAGGGTTATGGTTATTGTTTTCCATATTATTATTATTAAGTCGGTCTGCTGTAATTTTCTTAGGAAAGCTATTTTATACAGCACTCATCTTAGTCTCTACAAACCTTGATATTATTCAGACCATTGATATAAAACAGAAGATGCTTTAACTAGAAAATATAGTTATGAGGTCCCATTACTAGCAAAATTAGACCTCAGCGTCCAAGAGAAAGCTCCAATCAAATTATTAATGACACAGCGACATATTAGTTCATCATTGTACGGCAATGTTCCCCGTATTTCATCATCCATTGTGAGCTCAAACGGTATTAACGAATTGCTCGTCGATTTATCACTGAACAATGGACAGCGAAGTGCTTTTGTCGCACGAAAACCGCTCGATAATTATGTTAACAGAGTGGTTTTAAGATTAATGGGAGAAACAGTTTAGTGAACTCTTCATACACAATATGGAGTTTGAAAGATGCATCGTTTGACCCCTTTAGAGCTAATAGCAGGTTCTCCTGGATTTGTTTACGCTGAATACTTACCTCTAAGACTGAACGTGAGGATATAAAATATGCTAAAATTCTAAAATCTATTGCTTCCTCTTTGAGCCTTTTATCGAAGTCGTTTAGCATTCAAATTTTAAAGTAACTGTCGTAGTATATGTTCATTTGTATATTAGCTGAAACATGGTCACTTACAATGGGCCTAATCAGAAGGCTTACAGTCACTCAAAGGGCAAGAAAGGGCTATGCTCAGAGTTTCCTTGCGTGATTGCATCAGGAATGTGGAGATATCCGCAGGAGAACTAAGGTCGCCGACATAGCCCGAAGAAGCGCCAAATTAAAGTGACAGTGGGCAGGGTACATTGCTTGTAGATCGGATGGTCGATAGGACGGAAAGGTTCTAGAGTGGCGACCGAGCACCGGAAAACGCAGCGTTAGAAGGCCTCCCACAAGGTGGAGCGACGACCTGGTGAGAGTGGATGCGAGACGCACAGGATCGGTCGTTATGGCGACGCTTGGGGGAGGCCTATGTCCAACAGTGGACGTCTTTCGGCTGACATGATGATGATATAGCTAGCTTCATTTTCTTGTCTGCATGTAATATAGTCTCTTTCCTCAAACTTTTGATACTATATCTAACAGTCAAAACATTTGCTACCTTACCTTCATTTTCGGTTTTAAATTGATCCATTTAACTTGAAAACACGTTTAGTCGTTAAATCACCGGTGCTAACACTCCGTATATATCTCCTTTACTGCTTTCAACCATCAATAGCCTATTACCATTTCCTTCAACACTTACATCTATATCTATGTTTAGGAAAATCTTATTCTAAACGCCTATAGAAATCGCGATAGCAATCCATGTTTTATGCCCATCGTTCTAGGAATAACGGGGCATATTCTAGACCATATTATGCATTATAACGGCCGTATTGCCATATGCCCTGGTCTGGTTAATACTGGCCTTTTTGTCTGGATAATTTTATGAGATGTTACACAGCTCTGGAGGATGGAAAACATGGTATTTGAATTTTTATGTTCAATTTTACATAATGAAAAATTGACTCCATATCATGGATTATAGTTTTTACTAACGTAGGTATCAGTGAGTTTTTTTTTCTAAGTATGCTTTCGCTTTTACGTCAACCGTTATTTTTGTTTACATATTATTTTTAAAGGTTGTAACAATAATGTTATGGTGGTAAGTGAAGAAGTAAAGGTCTGACACTCTTTCTCGTTTAAACCAGAACGGGAAAAATTATTTGATGTCATCCCCACCCTCGAAAAAAGGGGGTAAAACCCACCAGTGTTCCTGCAGTCACCCTATTCGTTCCAGGGCCGTGGAAACGCTATTGAACAATCCTGCAGGCCTGATAAGGCATACGGTCATCCTAAAGCGTTAATAAGCCCCGTAAAACTCCATTGAACAAGGACCCTCCGACCAGACGTGTGTTATGTCTGGTTTGGTCAACTGCCCGATAGATGATTTCGGACTGTTGTTTACGTTCAAGTCGCACAGAGAACTTAAAATTTTGCGTGATACGGGATTTCATAGATTTTAGCTTGCAAGGTGTTTCATGTCGCTACAAAAAAAAATGGTAACAAGAATCTCAAGTCTAAATCCCATATCGTAAAATTAACCTAAACACAGTTCACACTTTGACCCATGTCACCGAAGGTCGACACACGGCTGATACGATAGTACTCTATAGGTAACAGGGGCCTCAAATCAGCGGCAATAGCGGATGCTGTAGTTTATGCGCAGCATCCGCTGGTAGGCGACACGATTTCACTTCGCTTTTATATCAATAACATCTCATCTCTGTGGAACTAGATAATATATTTTGGGAGATAGATTTAGGTTTTACTTACATTTCTTTAATTCTTTATTGTACACCATGATAAGTTAAAAAATATGTGGATATTAGAGTTCATGTACATAGGCGAGCTTAAGAGCGTCCTTTTCTAGGCACATTATCATACTTCCGCTCTTACGTGATTATGATGTTATTACACATCTTTCTCTAGATATTTTGGATACACAGCTATCTTGTGAATATTATCTAGGCTTCTATAGAAATCAAAACATAAATTAGTGTAAGATTAATCTAGTAAAGACCTTTGAAAATCTGCTATTTTACGTGAACTTTGGCCCCCCATAATGTACTCATATATTAAAAATATAAAAAAGTACATCAATAGAAGCCTTGCACATTTAATCGAGATTTTGAATGTCGACAATTTAACTGAAAAACTTTAAAGGGTTTAAAAAAATCACATATTTACACGGAATTACCGAATGTCCAACAGAGTTTTCAGGCGTTATCTTTCTTTTTTTGCATTGCCTCTTGATCAAACATCGCGTTGGATTGCGTTAGATGAAGCAACAAGCTTTTATACCAAGCTCGATGTTGACGATAGGCGAGTGGAAAAGGACCCTCTTAACTCAAAGTTGAGTTTTCATCCATCAAACCATTGAGTGATAGAGAGAGATCACAGTAAAGAGAGTTACATGTGTTTTAGAAAAGGAAAATGGAGTTGATATAAAAAGTTGAGATTGTTTAAGTGTGAAATACAATCACAATTATAAAGGCGAAACTTTGTGTGTATGTGACTGTGTGTGCGAGTTTTTGTCTGTTGGTTACTTCTTTACGCTCGAACGGCTGAATGGATTTTGATGACACTTGGTACACGGGTATAGGTACCATGTCCTGGAATAGCATATAGGATACTTTTTATCCCAGTATTATGTTTCATCGGGATAATATTCTTTCAACATACGGGTGAAATGATGCAAGCGAGCAGTGAGAGAGTTTCCCAAAATTCACCCCCTAAGGGGATGAAACGGGGGTCCAAAGTTTTTACGGAGAAACCTACTTTCACACGAGCGAAGCCATTGTCAAAAGCTAGTTTATCATAAACATTTGACCACCAAAAACATCCTTTCCAATTGATAAAATAATAATATCTGTACCCCGCCATATTCGATATCGTCGCAAAACTGTTACCGTACAATGCGCGTACGCAGTACACACGCCTCATACTATCCGCTACGGAGGGTGAGCACGACCCCTGTTGTAACACAGGGTAGTAATAATAATTACTATCGAACTTACTAGATGTTATGTGTGTGGAAAGTTAATTGTTTACTTGGAGGGCTTAACTTTTGTGCGTCTGGTAATAAATTATTGCCATTTAATTATCCTACTTGAATTTGTTGTCAGTTACAATTTTCTTTAGTTGGTAGATATATATAACTCGATGGTGTTACGGATAAGTACCAGAAACACCAATTTAAAAAAGAAAAAAACAAATTAATAGCAGAAAAAAATAATTTTAATCAAAAAGGGCCAGAACACTAAGGAAGAAAGAAAAACATTTATTTGTCACTAAGCAGTAACTAATAGCGAGTGACCGTCCGAAACACGATTTGCAGAAACAAAAAAACTGACAAAAACTGAAAATAATATTTCGATACAGTTATTTGTAACTGTAATTCCATATAGTTACGCTTAATTAGATAGCTTTATAACTTTTTTAAAATACTAAATAAATGAATAAATTGATAATTACTTTAAAAATATAACATACATGTAACGAACGAGTCAGTCAGTTTTTAGGCATCTATCACAACCGACAGCTCAAAGAGGCTGGTTTCGGTTGAGTCGAATATTCGGCCCCTGTTTAGCTGCAACAACAACACAACAACAACAACGAAAACAACAACTACACAACACAACAACAACACACACAACAACACACTGGCGAACCTTCGGTCGGCCTCTGAACCTTCGGTCGGCCTCTAGCATCTAAATTAAAATACATAACAAATACACACGTCCAATATTAATCAATTGTTTCTATAATAATTAGAAAGCTAACTACTACTAATACAGGTAAGTACATAATTGATCAATTGTTTCCCGTCACAGTGACAAGCCTCTAATTGATCACGGTAATTAAATTTGGTGATCAGCGATTAGGTTAGTGTTATGTCTAAAAAACAACTGCTTAGTATATCAGGTTCCGTATGTAAAAAAAAAAACAATACATTGAAAATCATATAGCATTGTTTTAGAGTGAAGACCTTATATATGTGAAAGGGACTTAAGATTAACTTTACAAGAGGAAGAAAAAACTGCGACGCATAAAATTTTGTTACCACAGTTGATGAATGTGATTTTATAAAGATTTTCTTTGATTTTAAAAATAAACGATCATCTTTTTTATTTCTTTGTTTCATTTTTCTGCTGTCTGTACGTAGAAAACAAGTGTGGCGAGTTTACAATACTCCAAAATATTTTATAAGATAAAATAAATGTGTGACGAGTTTACACATATTTTTTTCTGTGGCAAATCGTCACTGTGGCGAGTTTACAATAATTCCCTTTTATTCAGTACATGTATTTTAATTTGCAATTTGGTTACATTTTCAGATGCATTTGAATTCATATATTTTAAATTTGTAATCGCATCAAATCTTCTACATGCAATAAAAAATACCAAAATCTTATTTAGGAGCTTCTAATTCCAAGATGGCCCAGCGCGGCGTCGTGTCGTTTTGGAATATGAAAATTATTTAATATTTTTTTTATTCTTAAAATAATTTTGGAGAATAATTATATTCTTTCACTTGCTGTCGATTTTCCATACATACGTAAGATCCCTTTTTTTTCAGACTTTTAGTGTCTAAGTTTCTGTGAAATTGTTACTATTTTGGTGTACAATAAAGTTTATTCTATTCTAAAAGCAACCTGAGTCCTTCAGTTGCCATTTTTACATTCTAGGGCACGATACCTAAGATGTAAATTCTAAGACAGCTTCCATTTCCGCCCCCCCGCCAACCAAAAATGATTATAACAAATTAAAACGACCCATAATACCATAACAGCTGATTAAATAACAATAACCATACCACGATAGGTATCCAAAAACCGGCCAGCGCCCACGCAGTGTAACAGTAGTGGGGACTAGTGGGCCACTAATGCCCACTAACGGTACATAATGTGCCTTTATGCTGGCCCAACATCCGCGAACGACCATGTAGACCATAATCATTTGTATTTTTCTTCTTAATTTAATTAACGGAATGTTTAATGATGAATTTAAAGTAGAGCCTACTTTTCTGCTAAGAGGTGAAAGGTCGTATTTTTTTTAATTTTTGATAGGTTCGCGCTTGACCGCTATCTCATCTGATGGAAAGTGACGATGCGGTCGACGATGGAGCGCGCTTACCTAGAAGTAACCTATTCTCTATTGTCTTAAAGATTCCCGGGTTGTAGCCATCAGGAAACATCGTTGGAATGAAGCTGTGTTGTGTGAAATGTGGATATATGGTTAGTCAGGTGGGTTTTTTCACTAAAAGTCTGATACGCCCTTTTCAGAGCGGGAGAAGTTATTTCATGAATTCCCATCTCCAAAAAAACTGGGCAAGTGCGAGTCGGACTCGCGCACTGAGGGTTCTGTACAAAACTACAATTCCAGAATGGAGTCTCGAAAATTTTTACGAATTCAAAAAAAGTATTTTTTTTTGTGACGTAGGTAACAACAAATTTACAGTTTTCAGATTTATTCCTATATCTGTGCTATAAGACCTTGATTTATGCCAAATTTCAGGATTTTGGGTCAACGGGAAGTACCCTACGAATTTTGATTCCTTTGAGAGTATCGATATACGTACATATATACTTTATTGACAACATTAATTACCCTTTAATCATTAAGCTCACAATAAAAATACCTTATCATGAAACAAAGCAACAATATTAATAAATCAAACTTCTCAAATAAAATTTCTTTATCACTACTCCTATATAAACTTCCTAATTACTATAACTAATTACATTATTTGAAAGCAGTTATCAATTACTGTATAACTGCCACTCCATTGAAAACGACTCGCTTAATTACCAAAACAAACAATAATAATGAATCATAATGATTGATAAGCGTGGATACGGTTCCTTTTAATTAACTTCTCTTATCAATAGAGATAACATCGTCAACTTTGACGTTAGTGAAATAAAAATTAGTCAGATTTTAAGTTATTTAATGTCAAAAGATAAGGGACAATATATTATCTAAGTATATAAATATATTCTCGAGTTCTAGGGTGGAGCTAGAGGGCGAGTCAGACTTTTGCTGACTAGAACTCACCTCTGTCATTCAGTCACAAATTTTTCAAAAAATTTCGCAGCAATAGCAAAAGTTGCCTCTTTGACGAACGATTTACGAAACGAAGGACGACAATGAAAAATTCAGACATGTTACAACAAGGCACAAACATTCGTGACTCCAATTACCACAGAAAAACAATAGACAACACAAGCAATAATCCACTTAAGTACTACCACGCATACCAACTATGAAAATATCCAAAACTCTATGGGAACCGCAAAAGATTTTCCTATCCCGCATTCCAATATGGCGGCTCATCCACAACTGTCAAACAGGCCTGATTCACCGTGAAATCGCTAAACGCAACCAATTATTGTTTTATACGAATATGTATTGAACATATCGGCATTTATCGAACATCGACATGCGATTAAATTTTTTGGGTTCCGTACCAAAAGGGTAAAACCGGACCCTATTACTAAGACCACGCTGTCCGTCCGACTGTCTGTCTGTCTCTCTGTCCATCTGTCACCAGGCACAGGAACCGTGATAGTTAGACAGTTGAATTTTTCACAGATGACGTATTTTTGTTGCCGCTATAACACCAAATACTAAAAAACAGAATAAAATATATGTTTAAGGGGGCTCCCATACAACAAACATGATTTTTTTACTGTTTTTTTTTTGCTACGGCCGGTATGGAACCCTTCGTGTACAAGGCCGACTCGCGCTTGGCCGTTTTTTTTTCTTCGCCTCTTTTGGGCAGGCTAAGGTTTTAGATCATACCGCCTCGTCATTAGTAACAGATATCTTTTTTGAGTTACTTTAGAATGCGGGTGCAACAGATTCTAATCTTTTTGCAGTGTTTGGCACCAAATATATCGTAGTCTGAATATAACTATGGGTTCGTGGAAACTGTCCATACGGTCGGGTCTAAGTTTTTCAAGACTCACCGTACAAATAAAAACAAGAAGCTCTCCGATCCGACCCTCGAGCTAATGAAGAAGAGGCGTGAGATGATTCTGCAGTCTTCAGACGATGCGTGCATATACCGGCAGCTCAATAGACAAATCTCGAAGTCCCTGAAACGTGACCTTCGCCGCTTTAATACCGCAAGGATTAAGGATGCGATTGAGCGGAATAAGGGCTCTAAAGTATTTGCACGAGATCTGTCTATTGGGCAAAGCCAGCTCACGAAACTGAAGACCGACGATGGCAGAGTCATATCCGCCAAATCGGAGCTTCTGGGAGAGATCGAGGCTTTTTATGGACAGTTATACACGTCTACCGCTAAACCCGCTGTAAATCTAGTAAACGACCCAAGAGCTAGATTGACTCGACACTATACCGAAGATATCCCGGACGTCAGCCTGTACGAGATTGGGATGGCTCTGAAGCAGCTGAAAAACAACAAGGCGTCGGGTGAGGACGGAATTACGGCCGAACTCCTGAAGGCGGGTGGAAAACCGGTCCTTAAGGCCCTTCAGAAGCTATTTGATTCCGTCATACTCGAGGGGAAAACGCCACAGGCGTGGAGCAGAGGCGTGGTGGTACTCTTCTTTAAGAAGGGCGATAATGCCCTGCTTAAGAATTATAGGCCCATCTCGCTTCTGAGCCATGTCTACAAGCTGTTTTCCAGAGTCATCACGAATCGTCTCGCGCGCAGGTTCGACGACTTCCAGCCTCCCGAACAAGCCGGATTTCGAAAAGGCTTCAGCACCGTGGACCACATACATACGCTGCGGCAGGTTATACAGAAGACTGAGGAGTATAACCAGCCTCTCTGCTTAGCGTTTGTGGACTACGAGAAAGCCTTTGATTCGATTGAAACTTGGGCTGTACTGCAGTCTCTCCAACGGTGCCAAATTGACTATCGGTATATCGAAGTGCTGAAGTGTTTGTACAAAAACGCCACTATGTCAGTCCGACTACAAGACCAGACCTCGAAACCTATCCTCTTGCAGCGGGGTGTGAGGCAGGGAGACGTTATTTCTCCGAAACTGTTCACGGCAGCAATGGAGGATGTCTTCAAGGTTTTGGAATGGAGAGGGCTAGGCATTAATGTCAATGGCGAGTACATCACTCACCTTCGGTTTGCCGACGACATAGTAGTCATGGCTGAGACTACGGAGGAGCTCAGTACAATGCTTGGTGACCTCAGTAGAGCTTCCGAAAGAGTGGGACTTAAAATGAACATGGACAAAACCAAAGTCATGGTAAACAGCCATGTAGCACCCACTCCTATCAAGGTCGGGGACTCTACACTCGAAGTTGTAGACGACTACGTTTACCTGGGACAGACGGTCCAGTTGGGAAGGTCTAACTTCGAGAAAGAGATCAATCGTCGAATCCGACTCGGCTGGGCAGCGTTCGGGAAGCTGCGCGGTGTCTTCTCGTCCAATATACCACAGTGTCTCAAGACGAAAGTCTATGACCAGTGCGTGTTGCCAGTGATGACATATGGCTCCGAAACGTGGTCGCTTACAATGGGCCTCATTAGAAGGCTTAAAGTCACCCAAAGGGCAATGGAGAGGGCTATGCTCGGAGTTTCCTTGCGTGATCGAATCAGGAATGAGGATATCCGCAGGAGAACCAAGGTTGCCGACATAGCACGAAGAATCGCCAAACTAAAGTGGCAATGGGCAGGGCACATTGCTCGCAGAACAGATGGCCGTTGGGGCCGAAAGGTTCTGGAATGGCGACCACGTACCGGAAGACGTAGCGTTGGAAGGCCTCCTACAAGGTGGACCGATGACTTGGTAACGGTTGCGGGGGTCCGATGGATGCGAGACGCACAGGACCGTTCGCTGTGGCGACGCTTGGGGGAGGCCTATGTCCAGCAGTGGACGTCTTTCGGCTGAAATGATGATGATGATGATATCGTAGTCAGTATTCTCGGCAAGCTTCGTTGAGGTAGTCACTACCTACTACTATAAAATTCTCGGCATCATTTTGCCGTGATCGCGCCTGGTTCAATAATTCTACTTATTTGTCCAGTTTTGTAGACACTTGAGATACTACTAGGAATCAATTAAAACAGCCACTGAACTTCTCTCGAAATAATCCCGTAAAACTCGAAAAAATCCCGCCAAATAAAAAAAAAACCCGCCAATTTCAAAAATATCCCGCCAAATTCAAAAATATCCCGCCAAATTCAAAAAAGTCCCGCCAAAAACTCCCATGCGATTACACTCCACAATTAGCGTTACCAGGTTTGGATACCTATCGGTCTTTTGGTATTCGGTATCTGGTACTGATTGCGTAGTGTCCGGTTCTCGCTTTTTGTAGTTATGGCTAAACTTGTTTTTGTTTATCAATTGACTGGAAGTTCGGAGTTTAATATTGAATAACGAGGGAAGTAATAATCCAACGGTGAAGAAAATTAAAACCGACTTGGATGGATAAGTGATTCTAGTTTTTATTAAGTTACTAGCTGTTCCCCGCGGTTTCACCCGCGTTTTTGGGTTCTGCTCCGTTTCTATTGGGCGTAGCATTATGTTATATGTTCGAAAGGCTGGAACAATTTGCCTGCTGTTGTCTTCCCGTCCGATTATAATTTAGGTGTCTTCAAAGCTAGACTGAATAGACTCGTATTAAACTAGAGCGCTTCACCATCAACGATTGCATCAATGCTTACCATCAGGTGGGATTGCATTTAAGCATTAGTTTTTGTCACTGAAGAAAATACAGCTTATAACCTTCCTCGATAAATGGGCTATCCAAGACTAAAAAAGAAATCAATTTTAACTAGTGGTTCTTGAGATAAGAGTATTTTTTTTTTAATAATAATATTCCACAACTATCACATAACGCCATCTAGTCCCAAGCTAAGCAGAGCTTGTGTTACGAGTACTAGACAACTGATAAACATACTTAGATATTTCTAAATACATACATATTATAGATAAAATTTTATGCAACACAAACGTAGACTTTAATGCCTTAGGCATTTTGTACCGGTCAACCAAGGATGGCAGAGAGACAACATGGCAAGTGCATATAAAATATAAGTACGAAATTACGTAATGTAGTTAAAATAAATATACCTATATATTTAATATTATAAATACAAACAAACAAACTCTTCAGCTTTATGTATACATTCTACATTAGTATACATGTACCTATAATATATATATTAGTATACATGTATACATTTTTCGACCATATATTGCCCTGGAACCTGGTGACTAACCAAACTATGGTGTGGATTTCATGAATATTAAATCACATCTCACCTTACGTATTTATTTTCACATTTAGATAAAATGAACGAAAAAAACATCTCCACCATTTCTCTTCAAACAGTATTTACGAAATCGGAAATCGATTTTAAATATCTAAATTATAACTCGATATATTTGTAAGCGTATGCCCCCGCGGGGTTCGTGTCACAACTATGAATGTTAAGTGAGTACACAGAGTATTACATGTGGTCAGATTCCCATAATGCTGTCAAAATACAATAATGAGCTGATTATACACAAATAACCGTTATATGTACCTTTTTCCGAATATTTACTTGTATCTTGTTTACATGGATCGCAGTGAATTGGACCTGTACCATGACGTTTAAAGTAAGATTGTTTCATTCTTATTTCCAGTGTGGGTAAGAGATGGCGCTAGACAACCTGTATAGCTCTGTCTATTACCCACACTGAAATAAGAATGAAACAATCTTATTTTGAACGTCATGGTAACCCCGCATGACGGATACTTGGTTTTTATCCATACCTATATTCTTAAGCCAATAGAGTTCTAGCGAAACAAAAACCAATGTCATTAAAAGCTTTTTTACTACCGGTATTTCCTTGCTCTTGATAATTATAGTACAAAAGATTAATGTTTTTTAATATTTTTCCATAAAGTAGGACATCATTACAAAATTTTAGATAAAAGTACCAATGCGCCCTTCTCTAGATGTATCCAAAAGGAAAATTAAAGAGCATTTCCTTTAATAATGACATAATAAATAGTATATAATAATCAGCCTTTAAATGTTCCCACTGTTGGGACTCGGGCCTCCTCTCTAGGAGAGGGAATGAGCCGTAATCCACCACGTGGCCCCAGTGCGGGTTGTTGAATTTCACATGTCTTCCAATTTTTCGTTCTAGGACATGCCGGTTTCCTCACAATGTTTTCCTTCACCGTTTTGAGAGCAGTGGTGATGAAATAAATTACACAAAGTCTAAACAATATTTTCTTTTTTTTTTATGCACCTGCCATATTGTCTCTCCACTACCCTAGGTTGACTGGTAGAGAATGCCTAAGGCATTAAGTCCGCCTTTGTACCTTGTTGTTGCATGAAGATTAAATAAATAAATAATAAATAAATCCACCAACCCGCACTGGGCCCGCGTGGTGGATTACGGCCCATTCCCTCTCCTAGAGAGGAGGCGTGAGTCCCAACAGTGGGTACATTATAAGGCCGACTATGCTATGCTATGCTATATCTTTACTAACACGGTTGATTCTCCTTAAAACCTTAGTAATGAACTAATGACTATGTCCACATAATTCTCACTAGCAAAGCTTTTTCTTATCTAACGTTAACATTCTTTGTCACAGTGTCAATTTACTCGAGTATGCAAATACAGGGATAGAGCTGGGCTTTGTCATCTCCTTTAGTTAACCAATATGTATCAAGAATTTAGGCGGTTATACTTTAAGCAAGATTTTTGTTAATAACGGAAAAAACATAATAGCGCTCGAAGTTGTTGACATGCGGAATGTGGGTTAGGCTGTAATTGTGACAATTATCGTTACCGTCAGAGGCATGATGGTCAAAAATCTCGACGACCACCTGTCGAAGCTGTCGTTGTGCGGTGAAATCAATATCTGACAGGTCCAGTAGGTAATGCTCCTTGATACGGCTCACATTGTGGAGACGTTCCTATCTCTGGAGCCCTAACTACCGATAACATGAACCCTACACCCTTTACCCAAGCGGACTAATATATTTAAATGTTTTCAAATTATGTTTTTTTTTTTAATTGATATAAACCAGTGCTTGACTACGATACCACCATGATGATGATGGTAAGCAGTGATGCAATCATTGGTGGTGAGGCGCACTAGTTTATTAAGAGCCTATTCACTCTAGCCTTGAAGACACCCAAATTATAGTTGGACGGGAAGACCGCAGCAGGCAATCAATGTTGATAAAAACATATTTAAAAATCTAATTGGGTATTGAAACGAATAAATAAAACAATATAGGAGATAAGAAAAAATATATAATCTTTAAAAGTGCCAAATGAATTAAGCTCAGAAACAAATCTAGACGCACGGTAGTGTGGCAAGCCAAGTTCGAAAAAAAAAAACCACTCAGTAGTGCATTAATATTGTACAACTATTTTATTAATTACCTACGTTGTTCACTATCGCTCTATGTGGACATTATTTACGTCCTAAGCCTTATCAGAAACCAATGCAGATCAAGTCGAAACTTGACCATCACTATCACCACCTATCACACGCTTTGCGGAAACGTGCGCTAGTAGGCGAATTTTAAATATATTTTTTAAACTAATGTTTATATATTTTTAGTACACTTATCAGTGGGTTACGGGCAATGTTCCCACGGTCCAGATAGGGTTATCAGTATTTCCTGAATGACTAAATGATATACGAATCTAATGATTTTTGTGCGCGTATTTACATGTTATATTTGAATTGATATTATTGTTATTTCTTTGTGTTTATTTTCCGGGTTGAATAGACGTTTATTGCATTAGTATTTCTTTTTAAGGTTCCATACTCCTATTACTAAGACTCCACTGTCCATCTGTCTGTCACCAGACTGTACCTCATGAACTGAGATAACTAGACAGTTGAAATTTACACAGATGATGTAGGATTTCTGTTGCTGCTATAACAACAAATACTAAAAACAATAAAATAAATGTTTAATTGAGGCTCCAGCTCCCATATAACAAACTTTTTTTTTGCCGTTTTTTGATACAGACGGTCGGAACCCATCGTGCGCGAGTCGCACTTGGCCGGTTTTTTTAAATGTCCACTTTGGACAGATAATAAACATTATTTCTTGAAAGTGTATCAGAGGGCATACTTTTTTTGAACACAAAAACTTTTTTCTTACAACTTAAAATAAGTATTTACGACCAAATCATACCAATTACCAATGCAGTTGCCTTGCCAACCGCCATCTGACACATTGGTCGTGAAACTCCAAATCCGGTGTATTTGAAAAGCGACGCAAGCGCAGTATTCCATAGCAAGAGATCAATAAAACATCAATAAGAAGCCAGTCATTACTTGATAGTCATTCCTCAAGCAGTGGCCGACATCGATCAATGTCCTTTAGTAAAAGCACTGTGAGCGGCAGTGTACCGCAGGGACGGATCGAACAAGTTTGCTGAATGGGCATTGACAATGGAGATATGTTTCAAAGTTTATAGAAATTAGCTGTCTGACTAAACTATTAGTAAAAAAACTGGGAAAGTGTGAGTCAGACTCGCGTACGAAGGGTTCCGTACGAAGGGTTTCGTACGACGGTACGGAAAAAAAGCACGTAGCAAAATACGGCAAAAAATAATCACGTTTGTTGTATGGGAGCCCCACTTAAATATTTATTTTGTTCTGTTTTTAATGTTTTTTATTATAGCAGCAACAGAAATACATCATCTGTGAAAATTTCAACTGTCTAGCTATCACGGTTCATGAGATACAGCCCGGTGACAGACGGACAGAGAGACAGACAGACAGATGGACGGACAGTGGAGTCTTTGTAATAGAATCCTGTTTTACCCATTGGGTACGGAATTTCTACTGGAATAAGAATAATTAGGAAACAGCAATTAATTGCAATGTAAATGTCGACCATTGAGGAAAAAGACCTAAGTTTGAAATAAAAACAGTCGTCTTATAACAGCACTATCTAGTGACAGGCTGCCAATCTATCGCCAAATAAAAGCAGTAGGCCTGTCATCTATCAATGGTCAGTCAAATTCATTCACTGATGGTATCGCTGTGGCAGCAGTCACTTTGCCAAAAGTGTAAGCGCCATTTTGTTGATATCGCGTTTGAAAAAGGAACGTTATGATTTGAATTTTTTTTTTTCAATGATGTTTTTTTTTGTGTTTTTATGGCCTTAGTTATGACTTATCTGAAACTCGGTTTTGACAGTTAAGGCATGGATAACAGCGATAATACAGACAGAAAATACGTAGTAATGTGTAGTAGGTTTGTGAACGTAGCCACGATAGGTAAAGGAGTAATGTAATGCCAGGCAATGTTTAAAAAAAAGAAATTAATATATTATTACACATATAAATTATATTATTATTATTGTAAAATTTCAATAAAAAAAATTGGGTCTTTCATATCAATTTTGATCAGCTGCTGATGATGATGGCTACTTAAGTTATTTTTTTTGGAAATTGACTATGACCTCCTTGAAGAAAATTATTCATTTACTTGGATAGAAGCAGAAACAGTATCTAAAATATAACCACCCATTTCCGCTACAACCTGTATCAAAAATTTGTGCAAGTGAACATAATAAGTTTATCTATTAGATGCCAAATCTAGGCTATCGGAAGTGACGTCAAGAGTCCGTGTTATACATATTTAGTTTTACATAATTTATGCTATTCGCAATACTAATTTTAAAATCAAACCGGTTTTCGGTTGCAGATTTAAATTGCGAAACGGCAATTTAATGTCAGATAACTGTCACTAGTGTTTAGATTAAGTAGTTTTGAGCTAAATGGAATTTAAAAGAGTAAATTTCTCAAAAATATTAAAGGCCAGCTGTACCCCGCAGTTTTTTAACCACGTCTTTTTTTATTGCTCTGCTCGACCTGTGAGTTGCAGCGTGATGTTGCCTATTGTCTTTCTCTTTAAATGGACTATTCAACACTATTTTTTTTTTTCAATGCACTTGTAAACTCGCTCTTATCCCTACCGCTTTTAGGCACGCAATTTACTGTATTTCGCACTAGTGTGACAATGCCAGACAGCTAGTGCCACAATTTTATTACATTTATCGTATCAGGCTGGGCGTTAAGCGATCCCCACGAGTCCTTCGACAACCACTGAATGCCGCCTCGATCGCATTGACAAACTTTCTCCACTTGTATCAAAATGTACTAGATTTCAATTTGAACCAGTAGTTCTTCAGCTTTATAATATTAGTATAGATTGATTGCCGCTAAAAATTTCGTTTAGTTTTCCTAAATTTCAATATTCATCACCAAATCCAACATTTCCTCTAAAACAATATTTAGGGTTAGAAAATAAATTGACCTCGTCAAAGTTATCTTTTATTTCTTCATAAACCCACACGGGCCTCACCACAATAGCCACAGAATTATCAGCCAGCGTCCCGCCGGTCCTGCGTTCCTGAACAGCAAAAACAATGGATGACCTTATAAGGTGATGGCAGTTGCGTCCAGTTTTTACTCCAGCACCCGCCCGATACGCGAATTTGGCAAGTTATGCGAAAAAACGAATATGCAGACCTGAAGGGCTCTCGCTTTGTTTAAACTTTTGGAGTTTTGGTGTTGCAAGGATCTTTAAGGGTCAGCGCAGACCGAACTGCAAAATGCTCGCGCTTGGTCGAGCAAAATTTTCGCGCATGAAGAATGTATACTCGAACATGCAGTCGGCTTGCTCGAGCATGGTCGAGCAAATTTTGCGATCATCATCTTCCTGCCCTTGCGATGTATGATAATAATCATATGATTTTTTTTTCAATAATCTCAGAAAATGCTCTGCTCTGCTCTGCTCTTGGTGTGCGCTGACCCTAAAGCTTGAGTGTTTGTTCTGTTGGTAGTGATAAGTAGAGGTCAAAACTCGAGATGTCTCTTTTTGGCAATAGGACGTTCTGTGGGATCTATTTTTGGAGTACAGTTCTCTATTTTTAATGGCTTGTAGTTTAGAATACATTGAGTTAAAAAGTAAAGTTGAAAAGGGAGAGGGTTACGTTTGTCTAGCAGTGGAACATAAAAGGCTAATTAGAGTTGGAAATTAGAATTAAAGATATAAAAAGCTGAAAGGTAAAAAAAAACATGGACAGTGATTATGATGAAAAATTAAAAGGGAAACATGTTTTATGTATCCATTTCCTTTTTTTTATTATTGATAGGTACGTACGTGGTCGCCACTCCAGAACCTTTCGGCCCCAACAGCCATCTGTTCTGCGAGAAATGTGCCCTGCCCATTGCCACTTAAGTTTGGCGATTCTTCGTGCTATGTCAACCTTGGTTCTCCTGTGGATATCTTAATTTCTGATTTGATCACGCAAGGAAACTCCGAGCATAGCCCTTTCTATTGCCCTTTAAGCCTTCTGATGAGGCCCATTGTAAGCGACCACATTTCGGAACCATATGTCATCAATGTTATTGGTACACAAAGTTAATTAGGTACAAATAACTACTTACTTATTTAAAAAAAATATAGGTACATTATGCTCTAGAACTGCTAAAGTGTACGTATTCCCACCAGCCTACAATCTATTTTTGGACACATTTAGACGAAATATAAACGAAAGGTACCCAAAAGCCATTTGCAATCCGCTTGGTATGCGGATCATGGCATTTATCTGATCCCAGTTGTGCGAGTGACCTGAAATTATAGGTGTCCTTCACTCGGCACAATGTGCGCGTGAGCATTGTCGAATTCTATTATAGAGCGGATTTACTATAATTTATATAGGTAGTATGTGTAGGAAATGAATTGTATGCTATTGTATAGTTTTTTTTTTTTTTTTTATGTGGGAAAATCATATGACAAATCCCGCTCTTGGGCGGAGCGGAAAGTAGTGTCAGACTTTTACTGACTAAAAACCCACTCCTGTTCCTTCTTTGCCTTCGTCCCAGGGCCCCGGGTTTCGCTTTCACACTACCCGTGGCCCCAGTAGGCTTCGACCCTGTTGGGCCCCTACGATTTGCTGACATCTCCATGAGGCGCGCGTGGAACAATACGCGCCGTCGACGACTTGGGCTTGGTCCGGACGGTTACCGGACGATCGGACGGCGAGCCACCCATTGCTCGCCGTCCGCAAGCCCTCGCCTACGGTGGCCGGAAATCGGGATCGGAATCCCGGCGGCGGTTGGGGCGTGAGGACCGTTGCCTCACGCGATCGGCCGCCTCCTTTGCTAGCATTACTGCTTCGCAGAAGGAGGCGACCGCCTGCCACTCTTCCGCGCTCCGGACCATGGCCTGTACCAAGGCCCGGCGCGAGAGATCGCCGCCGCCGATCGCCCCCACGAGGACACGGCGTTGCTCTGCCCAAGCGGGGCACACCTCCACCGTGTGCTCCACCGTGTCCTCCGGGCGGTCCGCACAGTGGCGACACCCGGGCGTCTCTTCCGCACGAATTCGGTGCAGGAACTTCCCGAACTTACCGTGTTCGGTGAGAACCTGCGTCATGCGGAAGGTGAGGACGCCGTGAGGTCTTTCCAACCACGCCTCAAAGAGGGGACTTACCGCCATAATTGTGGCGTGCCCAATGCTATTGTATAGTGTAATTTTTTCCTGCCTGGCAGCCGCATGCGCATTGACCCCTGCGCAAGAGTCTTCACAAAGTGGGTTCTTGAGAATGGATGACGCCACCGTGGCCGACTTGTGTTGAGGTGGCGAGACGATCTAGACGCTTACCTCAGGTGCTGGTTCGAGAAAAGAATACCTAGAAGGATTTGGCACAATTGGCCAAAGGTCCCGCCTTTGGCCAATTGCGGGAAATAATACTTAGGTTCATTTAAAAAAAAAAAACTTTGGTGGTCTGGTTTCCCCACTTACTCCTTGGTGGACCATTTTACGTGGCCCATGGCGGTCTTCATTCTAACCAGCCTACCTCTCACCAAAACCAGATGAGTCCTTTCAGTTTACTTAGGACATCTATGAGAGAATTCGGTGCTCCCAGCGTTCGTGTTCGTGTTTCGCTGACGGCTGTGCACTCAAGGAGCACGTGTGCGATAGTTTCCTCCGACTCAATGCAACCTACCTTAGTTTATCGCTGTTTACTTAATGTGAACTTGTTCCCACGCGTGTCAATCATCGAACATGTTTATATTTGTAATGATAGGCAAGTACTTATGACTGATGAGTAGTGATGAGTTATTCCCCTTTCTGCAATTTTTGGACATTATAAGCTCTTACTGAATTTTATTACGAGCGTGATTGGCCGCTTGATGGTTTTTTTAATGTGGGAAATCATCTAATAACTTCTCCAGCTTTAGGGCGGAGCAGGAGGGCGTGTCAGACTTTTACTGATTATAACCACACTTTTGTTCCTTCAGTTGCCCTTTGCGTCCTAATAACCTTTTCAGAAGTCAAACCCTGGCCCCAGTAGGCTTTGGCCCTACTGGGTAGACCCTACGGTTTTACTGACCTCTCTTTGAGGTGCGCGTGGAACACTACGTGCCGTCGAGACTCGGGCTCGGTACGGACGGTTACCAGACGGCCGGACGGCGAACTACCCATTGCTCGTCGTCCGCTAGCCCATGCCTACGGTTTGCCGGTTTGCTGCTGCTATGCGTGTCCCAGTTTTGATTCCCGCACGAAACATATCTTTGTATGGCCTAAGGATATCTAGTTGTTCCGGATCTGGGTATCTTATGAGTTTATATGTTTGTGAACAAACCCACGATATACGACATGTCTAATGTGAGGTAACGTTTATAAAAGAAGTAAAAGAAGATTTTCAATTTGAATTTGAAAATCAAACGTTATAGAAAATAAAGAATTATAGAGATATTGTATATTGTGTTTTCTTCGCTTTAGATTTAGATAGATTTTCCTCAATAAAGGCTTTGCTGTCAATGATGCGAAATAAAAGCATTATATTACGTGAATGTAGACACTTATGTACCTAAATCTTTTATTCGTTTAGTTTGAACTCAAGGTGCATTTTTTTTAATTGATATGACCAGTGCTTGACTGCGATCCCACCTGATGGTAAGCAGTGATGCAATCATTGATGGTGAGGCGCACTAGTTTATTAAGAGCCTATTCACTCTAGCCTTGAAGACACCTAAATTATAGTTGGACGGGAAGACCGCAGCAGGAAAATCCAAAAAATTCAATTCAATTTAATTCAATTTTCATAATAAAAAAATAAAAAAATTAAGACGAGTTTTTTCTTCTTCATCTTCTTGGATCGATGGTTTTCTTTACGCTCAAAGTATTTGGGCCCAGAAGATTTGAACGCATCAATCTCGGGAACTGCTGGTTTGAATTGATAAATTATTTTAGTGTTGAATAGCCCATTTATCGAGAAAGGCTCATATGCTATGGGATATAACATCACTCTACGACCCAAGGGAGCTGAACAGCAACCAAAGACACGGGTGAAACTGTAGGGAAAAGCTAACAATAAATATCATCAATCATATTCATCACAAACAAATTTGTACAAGAATTACCCACGGCCATGTGAAGTAATACTTTCAAGTATGTTTACATTTTTACAAGTACTAAATCAACAAGTGAAAATCACTCTTATCATTTTAATTTTACCAAAAAATTATTTATCACTTGTACAAATACATGTTAGCCCTTATCAGATTCCGTTTAAAATGAGCGAAATTCGTTAGATTTTCCCACAGATGAGTGGTTTGTGAAAAATGTTTTAATGTCTTCTTAATCTTATTTACTTACGTATTTTTGAGGGATAGCTTTTTAATGCAAACATGTTTAATAATATTATGTTTGTTACATTACATTTGAATATATTCCCACGAAAAAATAAATGTATCTCTTTGTTTCGTAACGTTTTTTTTTTAGGTGGGGAAACCATCTAATGTCAAATCCCGCTCTTGGGCGGAGCGGGAGATAGTGTCAGACTTTTACTGACTAAAAACCCACTCCTGTTCCTTCTTTGCCTTCATCCCAGGGCCCCGGGTTTCGCTTTCACACTACCCGTGGCCCCAGTAGGCTTCGACCCTGCTGGGCCCCTACGAGTTGCTGACATCTCCCTGAGGCGCGCGTGGAACAGTACGCGCCGTCGACGACTTGGGCTCAGTCCGGACGGTTACCGGACGGTCGTACGGTTTCGTAACGTATGAAAGCCCACTGTGAAAAATGGCCCACACAGAATGTATTCTAGTAGTTTAGCCTAGTTTGAGTGGACTGTGGAACTAAGACCCTAGCTACGCGATCTATTTTACGAATTGAACTGTTAAAGGGGTGGATCTATACACCCTATATGATAAGCTCCATCCCTTTAACAGGGTCGTGTATAAAAATATTTACAAAAAAAAAATACAATCGACTTCAATGTAAAAAAAAAAACACCGAAAAGTGCAAAATAACTTTAATTTCGGAAGTCAGTGTTTCTATAATAGTTTTGTCTCTTCGTTATTTAACATTTTCACTTTTTAGTTATGGTACCATCACCAAAAAGTACCCCTCAGCCAAGCTTAAATACCTTATATCCAGAGTGCATCTCATGACAATTCTAATAATCCCAATCACGGTTAGATTACATTTATTTATTACAGAGTTCCAGTGCCTTACTTCAGGCTTCATCATCAGATCAGTTCGATATATTCCCCCTCATCTTTCAGTCAGTCATCGACTACACGTATAAACAAAGTTATTTTACTTGTTACGACGGTTCTGTACCAACAATTTTTTTTAAAACGTAATGTTATGTCTTTATTTTAACAGTGAATATCTTCCTCTTTTACTGCTCTTTCTATTTGTGAAAACCTCATCAAAATCCGTTCCGTGATTTAGAAGGGATTAGCGGATAGATAAACAGACAGACGAGGAAAGCGAATTTGTTTTCAAGATCAAGATTGATTGTTTTTTTTTGATTGTTTGTTTTTTTGAGATTTGGTTTCAGAGAGGTTTGGTTTTGGTTTTGTTTGATGTCAAGATTTCTTCAATTATGTTCAAGTCCCATGCTATTGCGGTGAGCTTATATCCAGACTCCAGGCTTGAGAAATTCCAGATAAAAAACCCCACTCATTTTAAATGGAAGCCAAAGAAGGAGCATCAATTACGTACCAGTAGCGACATCTATGTCACTACATAAGAAACAAAATTCTACATCGCGGTGTTAGAGTTCATAAAAACCAGCCCATATCTGGCCGTTGCCCAGACCAGACACAACACCCATCTGATCGAAAGATCCTCCCTTTTCAATGGAGGTTGGCGGAAGTGTCCACCCTGTACAACATCACACCTTATCACTTTTCCCAACATCCCTAAGTTGAATGTTGTTGAGTTTACTTTTTATCGATCAAAATCGATGCCATCTTTTTTATGAATAAAATTAACATTTTAAGTGCAAGAGAAACAATGAAAAAGCCTTTGTACACAACTAGGTGCAGTGTTTCTCCTGCGCTATTTTTATTTATTTATTTAAATTAAATAAAAGCTGCCATTTTGAGTCCAATTTCCTGAACTAAATGTATCCGATATGTTTGGGTGGTCTCGATTCTGACTGATCGATACATCGAGATTATATCGAATCGATACTGGAGTGTCGATAACAAATCGAATGTTTAAGTTTTTTCGTCGGTACCTCTTAACTGTTTCTTTAGGGCAATCTTCAGTAATATCTGATGCTGTATCTGTGCTTATGTAAATATTTACTTTGAAATATGTGCATAAATTATCATATCAGATTTTTATCTCAAAAAATTGTTCCATTTGATGTATCATGGTTTAATGATAGGACAAATCTGCTCTAAACCACGCCTCATGAAAATACGCAATTTTTCTTGACAATAATCAATTTGCGTTTCTTGATTTTTCCTTCAAAAATTTATTTCGCGTGAATTTAAAAGCTTCGGTTCAGAATTTCGTAAGTAGGTACACTTCTGCCCAAAAAAAACGGATACACTAAAAATTCTTCAATTTATATTTCCTTTTTTACCAGACACCTCATCACGTCTCCTAAAATGCTTTAATGCTCACTATCACAGCATCAGCAATACTTCTCCGAGACACAAGCAATATGTTTGGTCTCCCGTCACTTGATCTGTATCTCGCACTTTACCAACGGATCACTCGGATGCTTTTGTCGCCAATCAATCTTGTTTAAGCGTATTTTGTTCAGTTTTATTTTTTGGGTTAAATTTTCGTCCGCAAGCTGACACTTGTTGTTTACACGACGGTGCAGAAGTTTTGGATCAAAATACTGCTCTTTAATTATTCAGTGTTTTCTAAGTTGTAGTTTTGGACCAAAAAACACTGCTTGCAAATTATTTGGTGTTTACTAAATTGTAGTTTTGGACCAAAACTTTGCTCGCTAATAATTCGGGGTTTTCTAAATTGTGGTTTTGGACTAGAGCACTAATCGCTAATTATTCGGTGTTTTTAGGGTTCCGTACCTCAAAAGGAAAAAACGGAACCCTTATAGGATCACTACGTTATCTGTCTGTCTGTCTGTCTGTCTGTTAAGACCCTTTATCTCGGGAACGCGTGAAAGCATCGAGTTGAAATTAAAACCATATACACAAGTCTGCGGTCTCTTGAAGCTGTGAAAAAAATTAAATTTCTAAGTTAACAACAAAAAGATACGGCCGTTTATGTCTCAAAAAACGTATATAGGTATTGCGACACTCTCGAGAAAATCAAAATTCATAGGGTACTTCCCGTTGACCCAGAATCCTGAAATTTTGCATAAAGCAAGATTTTATAGTACAGGCATAGTAATAAATCTGAAAACTGTAAATTTGTTGTTGTGTTACAAAAAAAAAAAAAAATTGCGATTCGGAAAAATCGAATGAACTGTTTGCATAGGTAAGTTTGTACGGAACCCTCAGAGCGAGAGTCCGACTCTCACTTGCCCAGTTTTTTAAATTGTAGTTTCGTATCAAAAACTACTCGCTAATTCATCGTTATTTTCTAAATTGTATGCTGATGAAATTCATTTTGATAATTCAATTTAGATAAGATTATCTATAAATATTGTTATTTTATTCACAATTTTAAACTTCCAATTGCATGCAGCATTGACCTCAGGCTACAAAACACATGTTTCTTTCGCAATCTCAGCACAAATCTAATGGCAACTTTTATCGAGATCTGTCTAATATTACGATTTTTTAATTTCAAATCTCAGCTATGACCCAGATGGCCTTTTACAGTCATGTATAATGTCTGACTGTCATAGTTTTAACGTTGCTGCAATTAATCAGAAAAATTAAATGTGTATAATTTTTAAACTTCATAAAGTTAACGTAACTTTATTTTTGTTGTAGACTTCTTTTCTTTTTGATAATATTTTGTTCTGTTGCATGTCGATTGGGCTAAATATTTTTTTGTAGTTTTGATGGTGTGGCGCTCGGTATACATACCGAGATACAGCCCCCCTAGCCAAGTTACAATCGTATCGTTCGCGCCGAACGCCTCGAGTAGGCCACGCCTCCGATTCCTTTGTTCTGAGGTCATCTCAACGCTCAGTCACGTGGTCAGAACAAAGGAATCGGAGGCGTGGCCTACTCGAGGCGTTCGGCGCAAACGAAACGATTGTAACTTGGCTAGGGGGGCTGGACTCGTCCTAGTTCGGATACAGATGCTTCTATTCTACTAGCCTTTATGTCTATGTTATTCGTAGTAATCCTTTTTACCATCGAATAACCCGACGTACGGCGAGTATCCACCCTTACGTTGTTAAAACTTCTACGGTTCGGACTAAGCGTTTCGCCTCGTCGTTTATACCGCGTACATTGAAGGACTAGAACAATTTGCCTGCTGCGGTCTTCCCGTCTGATTATAATTTAGGTGTCTTCAAAGCTAGAGTTAATAGGCTCTTAATAAACTAGTGTGCCTCACCATCAACGATTGCATCACTGCTTGCCATCAGGAGGGATCGCGGTCAAGCACTAGTTTAGGTATATCAAATAAAAAAATAGTTTTGGTGAAATTAATATTATTATTATTGTTATTTATTATTCTTCTATTTCTAAATAATAACTTGTCAGCATAGGTAGGATTTTATTTTTTAAGTACTATTTTCCCTATACACATTACACAGTTGTATATAAGACATCTACTGCCGCCCATATGCTATTAGAAATAATGCCTACTATTAGATCATGCATCTCTCTTGCTTCCTTTGAAATATTTATCGCACAAATAACAGTTAGTGCTCATATTATAGTATGCTAATATGGTGTTTTCTTTTTCATCAGGTTTCGTGTCGTGTTCGCCCTCGCCATGCAAAAATGGTGGAACTTGCCTGTCAACACCAAGAGGAGAATATTTTTGCAAGTAAGTGTATTAATTTATTAGCTACATAAAATTATTTTTGCTAAAAATAAACCTTAGTTTTAATTTGTATCATGTTTGTTTGAAACTTGAGAATCAGATCAAATATTACGCGGTTTAAATAGGAATAGGACTGTCCGTCACGTCAGCGCATTCTTAACAAATCTACTCAAAGCTTAGACCTGCCATACATGTTCAGTTCAACTGAACTAACTACTACTAACAATTGCTATTCAACTTATACCGCATTATCGCGTATTTATTCCGCATATTAAATGCTATCTAATTCAGTACATATTATCGAAAATATACTTAGCATATACCACCAGTTACTTAAAAATTACATATTTTATCAAAATGCATCATATCCAACGTACAATGCGTTCCAAATAAGAATAGGATCGATTGCCATGTTGTGACGGATGAGAAACCGAGAAATTTTTAAAATTTAATTTATTTACGAACTGTGAACGAAAAAAGTTCAATCAGAATCCAGTTCTTCAATTTTGCTCATCTCTGAGTTCTTCAA
This sequence comes from Mythimna impura, assembly GCA_905147345.3. Classification (NCBI taxonomy): domain Eukaryota; kingdom Metazoa; phylum Arthropoda; class Insecta; order Lepidoptera; family Noctuidae; genus Mythimna; species Mythimna impura. The sequence goes on along the minus strand of LR990342.1, from coordinate 4,270,145 downwards.
TTTTGCCCAATTTCTTGCGATTTGACAGTATGACGTGACGTCACAACATGGCAATCGATCCTATTCTTATTTGGAACGCATTGTAATAAAAATTACAAGCCCAAAACTCAAAAAATCGTTACAACTTTCCGAAAATTGATACCCCATCCATATGCCATAGAACCGTTAGAATTATTATTTCACCGCGCCCCATAGATACCCACATACACACACAAATATGTAAGCTACGCATATACGTGTGCGTGAATATCGTGTGCGCATGCGCCTGTGTGTGTCTCGATCAACGGACAGATGCGCAAGCCCTTGGAACTCAAGTGGGTCCTTAATTGCGTTAAAAATATATTGCAGTAATGAATTTGTTGGGTTCCTTCAAATAAATCATCTGCTTAAATGTGCTTAGGGAAGTAATTTAGACTTTGGTTGATATACTTTTGTAAAATGTTACTTTGTATTTTATAAAAATTGTTGTATATTTTTTTTGTAGTTGATTTGAATTATGACCATGATGCTTACTTACTATTAACAAAATTGTTTTAGTTATAAATATCATCTATTTCGTTAGTATAGTCTCCTATATAATTCAAAATTACCTTATCAATACTACTTTAATATTTTGCATCGGAGCACTGAACCCAAAAACCCTATGGCCATCAATTACCTTTATAAAAGCTAATGGCTTTCAATCGTGTCGATTGATATGTGACGTTCAACCAATATGTTGCAGTTGGCCACTTTTCGATGATCACCTTACAAAAAGTATATCGTCTTTTTTTCCTATATTGCTTTTAGCCTGACTTTGAATTAGGTAATAAATATTGAAGTAAGGATTTAAAAGCTGCAAAAAGGAGATATTAAGAATCGATTCGTACAAAAAATAAACTAAAGAATTTAATGAATGGATTAAGGATAACTATATCTAAAGACATAGCGAAAGATTCGATATTTGTCCAAGCAACATTTTGTCTTATAGATGATGATAAAGATGATAAATAAAAAACTCACACTGAAAATACTGAAGACGCCATACGTCTTACTGCAACAGAGAATTCTGATAACCCTACTTTCGAAATGGTTTCCGAGGACAATGACAATGCGCTCGCGTCGAGAGCAAGCATCGCTTGTCTGCAAATATTATGACTTACCATCCAATAACTTGGCAAAAATGACACTGCAATAACAAGTACGCAGACTAAAGCTTAAAGGCCATAAGGGTCCTTTTGTTAAACCCTCAAGCATTTAAAATATGAGCTCGTTCGTTAAAAGCTCTTTCTTTGACTTTACGATAACTAGTGCGCCTCACCATCAATGATTGCATCACTGCTTACCATCAGGTGGGATCGCAGTCAAGCGCTGGTTTATATCAATTAAAAAAAAAAAAAAAACGATATGTTTTCAAAGGATTGAAACGACCCTTCGTTATCATTTAAAAATAAAATTAAACCGATTTTTTAAATTAATATTTACTACTATATTGATTTGCTGTATTAAAATCCGTAGATTTTTGATGGTTAACAGATATCTTAATTCTCAGTTACTGCTTCGGTTAGTCAGTTAAATCGGCCCACGTGTTTGGCATCTAAAGTGCCACTAAGGTACAAAGATTAAACATATGTAGGCTGATAAATACACTACCACTCCTTTAGTCGCGCAGTTGGGTAAAAACAAAATGCTGAAATCTTTGAGATTGTAAAACATGCACTTTTAAAACCTGTTGCGATAATAATCTCAAAGCTAGACATATGCAGGCAAGTAACATGATGAAATTCAGACAAAATACTGACTGATTATCTTCTAGATTGATGAGTGATTCCTAGAAATTGTTCTTTGTAAGATTTCTTGGCAGTAAAATGTACTTACTGAATATTATTTAGGTACACAATGCCGTCGAAAATCGTGTTATTGCATTAAGAGGCTTAGAAGAGCTAGCTAGTAGTATATAGACTTCTAAAAACTTTGCATTTGAAATATTACAATGTCTTAATCGGATTGACAACAAAGATACATTTTCAGCTTATCTTTTTTGGAAAGTCCCGTATTCCTATAAAAGAATATCTGCAAGTACCAGTTATAGAGTTTACAATCGCAGGTAATTCTTGCCTTACCGTGGTAAGGCACAGTCCCGAGGTAATAAATAGTGGTCCGCTATCAGATGGCCATATATGTCATGTTATGTGCAGGGATTCACACTAGCTACCTTACTAGTGACTTTAAGTGAGAGAGAAGTGAGAATGGATATAGAAATGACGAAGAAGTTATAGCTGTAAATAATTTAGGTATTAAAATAAGCAAAGAAACAATCAGAGAAATTCATGATGGACTGATAAACTACAATTGGAAGTGTAAAATATTGCCAAAGTCGGTAATAAGAATTCATAGTCACTAAAAAGAAAACGAATCTGAACATTACAGCATAGGAGGCCAAAGAAGAATAGTTGTGCCTTTGCTTTATAAATTTTTTCATTCTTCTTTTACGTCTGTGGCTTCAGCCCTAGATCTTTGTTATACATAATAAACTACAACATACTTTTCCCTTTTTCTCATAACATTGTCGCTTAGAACCGGTGGTACGGCCACTGGCGCGGCAGATCCCTTTGTTTTGTGCTCATTAAAATGGCTGCTTTTATGGTGATAATGGCAACTGCTATGACCATAAGCTCTGGCGGAAGTTGTAACAACGCTATCAAATACATATTTGTATCGAGTATCTCCTTATTGATATATTTGCCTAGTTTTATAGCATTTGTATCGATAATTTCTGCGTGATTTTCCTTCTATAACTTTCTAGCTAGATTTGTCATCTCAAGAAAAAAATTATGGTCACTATGCTAAGAAACAAGTTTGATAGATAATAAATAAAATTCTTTAGCTTAAATTCATTTCATGCTTACTTTTATTATGGGTGTATTGATAACTTCATTGTGCTTTTTCTCTGTTTAATTATTATTGTTCTCAGTTAAATTATTACTAAAAGTTTTGATTACAGTGTTATATGGTTCATTATAGTGCAATCCTTTAGCTGTATTTTAAGGGATGACTCATATAGTTTTTGACTCAGCCGGACATTCCAAGTTAGTGCTTGCTTCATTACAACAATCATTAACAAAAAAGTTACAACAGGTTTCTTTTGATTCAAAAAACTGACCATAAGTATGAAAGGTTCTTTGGAAGAAGCACAGATAATAGATAACAATTGTCCACTCGGTTCGTCTAGACGACTAATGGAGGTGGGCGGTTGGCCCGATTCCGCTTATGTCATGCGCGTGCGCTTCTAAGATGTACTGATCTATGACCAAGATCGGCTTTGGGATTATTTATTTTAGTAATTACTTTTTTTAGAGTTGTTTTTGAGTGAGATGTATGTACCTACATATTTACTTTTCATATCCCACATGGATGTTTTATTACATTCAATTAAAAAAAAAATTGTTATAAATTCAATGAAGCTTAAAATCCTTTTAAAAATTTTGTGGAATATACGTATAAAGTAATAGTTTTGATATATCTCCAATTGTGTGTGTTATTATTATTTTCAAGAGGGGAGATTCACCCTAACATTATAAATACAAAAGAGTTTATCGTGAATGACCCTTACACGTGTTTCCTTCCCAAAATGTCATTCAAAACATTAGGATTATCAAATTCATACGCGTTTATGATATCAAATTCACCTTCCATAGCCTTTATTACCAACATTTATAATGGTAATAGCCCCAAATCGTTGGTATAGTCGAAATTATTCGAAATCAATTTAGGTACATCACCATTAGAGACTATAACAATTACGATTATTCGGTTTTGTATCAAAGGGATAATGGGTTGTTTTAAGCAGCAACACTATGGAACAATTTAGATTTTATTTTTAGTTTGTTTGATTTAGGTTCGATAATAGATGATTTTCTAATAATAGAAAAGGTTGTGGCTCTGGTTAGACAATAACAGACGCACGGGTCGATCTCAAAAGTTAAGCAACTTTTCCTGAGGTAGGTCTGTTGATGGGTGACCATCTTAACATATCGAGTCTCCTCCATGCTTTGGACATCACATTAGTCCCAGCTGTCATTTATATAGACCTTTGGCAGTCGTTACTGATATTTAAAAACCAGGAAAACTGACACCAATTTTGGAAAAGGGTGTGTTACGCAATTACTGGATTATAGAGATCAGATTGGTAGACCTTCTATCTAAAATACTATTCTGCTGTAACCGATTTGACTGGTACCCGACCAAAATATAGATGAGAAAAGGTTAGACAGATTGAATAGATAGCATTCAAAAATGGCTCCGAATATTCAAATGTAACTTTTTTTTTTTTTTTGGTCACGAAACATTATCTTAAAAAGTACTGTAGCGAAATAAAAATAAAAAGATTTCATTACTATATATATAATTTTTTGTTATTGGTTTAAAATGAAAACCAAAATGAATGTAAAAAAATAAAAAAGGTTGAAACAAATTTGATAAGTCAGCTGGTGTACAGCAGAAAGTTGCGGTGAAATCCTTTCGCTGCAGTGCCTAAAGTGATCATATAGATAATGCTTACTTAGAAAAATATGGTAGGATGAGCTGACTCCTTAAAGGATTGATTCGAAATTGCTGATGACCAGGAGAAGTGGAAAGAGAGGACCGTGCCATCTATCTATAATCCTCCCGAACAAATTTCGGTTACGGTGGCTAATCTAGGAGATTCTAAAAAGATTAGCCAAGTGAGCAGGACATAATTAGAATGCATAAGCGTGTCCGCAAACACAGGTGCACTCAGTTCCTTTACTATCATAGTCCGTCCGACTGGGACGGCAATCCGATACGACCGAAGAGAAATAAGGTACAGGAACAACGTGCTGTCCGAGGCATGGGCGTGTCATACATGTACATGCTAATAAATTTATCATCTTATATCACTGGTTTCTATACTCCGGGCTGCAACAGAGTAATTCCTAATAGACCCTACTATGACCAGTCGTGCTAGCTAGCCATCACGAGACCAATGATGCAGATTTGCCAATATAATCTACAAGAAAATTGTATCCTAACTTAGACAACTATATCTTGGTTACACCTTAATGCAATGGACATGGCCCTGGTTATGCATGAGAAATAACTGCAACCATGTAGTAACTATTATTTCACACAGTAAAACAAAGCCACGATTACTTTAACCCAAAAGTACCGAAATCTTACATTTTAACAACTACACGGGATTGAACCCACGACCCTTGCTCGGACATGCTCACGATAACGTTATTTGTGATGAAATACGTTACGTTGGATACTTGTACCTATTACTAGATGACTAATATGCATTCGCACTGGAAGGAGGCCAATTGTTGTTGTAGAATGTGTTATGTTTGTTATTACGGTACTTGCCTCTATAGAGGGTTTGAAGACTTAAGAAAAAATTGTCTGGTGTTACACACAAAGATTAAAAAAAATGCTTCGCAAATGAAAATTTATGAAAATGATGTAATTTTACAAATGGTTCTTAGGTATAAAGAAAGAAAAAGAAAGAAAAAAAAGCAAAGTAAGTAACAAGTATAAGACAAGTAAAAGAAGCCAAGCAACAAGACAAGAATTAAGTCAAATAAAAAAGTCAAGTATAAGCGTATCATCTGCGGGATTGTTCGAAAGAGTTACCGCGGCCATGGAACACAAAAGGCGGCTGAAGGAAAACAAGTGGGTCTGAGTCAGTAAAAGCCAGACATTCCCTCTCATTCCATCCAGAACGGGAGCAGTCATTTCATGATTTCCTACCAAAAAACGTACAAGTTTGTCACATTCTTGCGTAGGTACTGCTTTGACTATGTGAAGGATTGGTAACTCATTTAGAGTTGACCTGCAAATATAAGAAAGATTATCTTAGTAGTAATCATCACATTTCCCTGATTTCCCACCTAGCTGGGGGTCGGCTTTCAGTCTAGACAGATGCGGCTGATTACCCGTGTTTTACATGGAGTGACTGCCTATCAGACCTTCATAATCCAGTTACTGGCCACCACGATATGTACAAATCTTTTAAATGTTTAAAACCAACGAGCGGTTTCGTAATTTTTTTTAGTTCACTTTAATATGCAGATTTATTACCAGATTTGTTTGTTAGAAAATCGTGAGAAATTCCAAACTAATCACAAGTTGTTATTTACAGTTTTATTATTTCACACATACCATCGCATTTTCATGTTAATCCGATTCAATTAGTATGTGACACCTAATAAAGATCAGCTAGCCTCGTTCTCTAATTTCCAATTTACGAATGCACAAATACTACATAATATTTCTTTACACACACGATAAAACTGCCTAGATCCAGTTTTACAGCATGAATTATGTATTTAACATACGTCGTGAGGCATAAACTTTTATGATACTATGATACTGAATTACAAAATGTAATAATAAATGATGGTATAAAATTCTATGCATATGTAAAAATATGTTAAAGGAAGTCTGTGGGCGAGCTTTCGTAGAGGTGCCTGTCTCAAAATGCCACACACCCCGTTGTGTATGATACCTCTGCACCAGGTTACGATATTGCTTTAAGAATGGACGTAAAAAGCACGTATACATTTTAAATTTTATTTAATATGACTATATATTTTTGATTTCCCTTATTAGTCAAAGAACACAGCAAAAATAATTTTGACACGCCCGCTCGTTCCACCATAAAGCGGGAGAAGTCATTTGATGATTTCCCACCTCGAAAAAATGGGTTTAGACTCTTACAGGATTTTCTTATTGAAAATTCTTGGGAATAAAATTTGATACCAGCATTTAGTACCAACGATGCGGAATCTAGTCTGGACATTTAACTAATAATTATATTCGACTGCTTTGTGTTTGCTCAGCTGTGAAACCACAGTAGTAACACTAAAACATTTTATTCCACCGTGCATCTGTCAAGTCTTATTAAACACAGTACCTAGTTAAAACAGTTCACACGACTAGTTACAAAATATGAAACCAAGAAGTATTGCAATGTTACTCAATGTTGGTTTAGAAGAAGGTAATGTGTTTTGACTATGTATGTATGTTGCTATTTGACTGACAGTATTGCAAATAGCAGTGTCAAGACATTGTCCTTTGTTTTGACATAAGTTCTGTTTTGCATAACAATTATTAGTTTATACTTTTGTTACTTTTGTTAGTCTTATGCTTGGTCCCATTATGTTAGTAAAACAAACAGTCCTTAGGACAAATAAAAGATACCATCACTTAGAACAAAGGAGCCTTTGGTTCTATAAAAGCATTGAAAATCACCAAATACAGACTAGATTTCACAAACAGCTACGTTCGATAACCACATCGATTCATCATTAGCCTTTAGGAACATGTCCCACATAAAATTATTCATGATACATATAAATTTCTCAAAAAACTTGCGTTACTTATATAATTTGAACATATTCCTTTCCCCTATCAATTCTTACAAATTTCGACTCATTTCCGCAGTTACATAACAGTTCCATTAGTACTAAATGAGTTTATAATAAAGGGCTCCACTGTGCTCTATCTTGAGCCCACTCCTGTTCCACTAAGAAAAGCATTAGTTTAATTGTAGGCCAACATCAAGCTCTCGTAACACCGAATAGAAAAAAAGGGCTTTTTAGAGTTCGGTGTAAGTAGAAAATTGGTGTTGACTTTGAGCATGGTTTTTGTTGAAAGAAGTTATGTAATCATTTTGAAACTGTCGTTTGTTTTTAGGAATCAAGGAATGAGATGATTACTAGTTTTGAAATCGTCATCTGTTGAGGTAAAATGTAACATATATATTGTAACAATATTATGTTTCGAAAAACAGTAGGTACTTAAATGATGAAATACTCGTAGTGACGTTCAGATTACGATCTTTACGTAAAACATCTTCATGTAAAGCTTATTTTCAACCACATTTACTTACCTGTTTTTCTTAATATTTACAAGTCGTGTTTTTCTCTTAACATAAATGACACCTGCCTAAATAAATTTCTTAAAAGTTACGGAACCAGTTTCCTATGTACGACTTACGACCAAGCGACCATGCGACCATTTCTCGGTTTGTTTGACTAAGTTGAAGGAAGATAATAGCGACGACTTCCTCAAATTCGTTTCGAGATGACTCGCCTAAGAGCGTGAGAAATAAAATGATAGTTTTGGAATTGTTTTTGAAGACAGTGTGAAGTCTGGTCATGCAGCCTCTTTAGTTATATTTATTTAAGTAAGTAGGTACTAAGATTTTTATATAATTTTGTATTGTCATTGTCTAAATTTCCATCAACTTGATGAAACGATTGTAAAAAATGAAACTGAATGAATAATAAACTAAAAAAAAGCATAGATTCGTTAAAGTTTCTTCTTCAAATAATGTATCTTGTAACTCTACCTTTAAATTTATGAGATACAGCTTTTTCTACTAGCAATGCTTTCTTTAATTGAAAACACCCAGTTAGTTTATTCAACTTATAAAATCTACGATCAAGTTAGATTGAAATTATAATCATCTACTAAACCAGATCTTGGCGATACCATTCCATTCAATGCGATCAGTCTCAGAATCCCAGTCTTCACAGGTCTTCAAGATTAGATCTTAATGAATCACGTGCGTAGTGTCACTTTGTGGTACTTTTCGTGCCGCTAGAGTATCATATTTCAGGTCTGGTTGTTTAGATGTTTTTAACCGACTTCAAAAAAAGGAGGAGGTTATCAATTCGGTTGTATTTTTTTTTTTTTTTTTTTTTTTATCATTATTTTTTTTTTTTTTATGTTTGTTACCTCAGAACTCCGTCGTTTATGTACCGATTTGCAAAATTTTTTTTTCCCTTCATAGGATATGCTTCCAGATTGGTCCCATTTTTTTCAAAATCCAGTTCTGATGATGGAATCCATGAGGAATCGAAGGAACTCCTCAAAAATTATAGGCAACCCTATGGTAATTTTGGTATTTTCATCAAGAACTTAAGCATTTACAGTCAAAAAGTAACATTTGATGAAGTGGAACTGATGAAGAAGACCAGAAATGGTCAACGGAACTTCATACTCAAATAGATATCACAATGAAGATAGTTAAGCGACTATGACTATACAAATAAATGAATGATTCTGAATAGTTACGTTGAAAATGGTATCATCGAAGTGATCTGATGATGATGATGGAGCCGGAAGGTAGGCACTGGAACTCCGTAATTAATCAATGTAACCTAGCCGTGTTTGGACTTATTAGAATTGTCATGAGATGCACTTTGGCTATAAGGTACTCTCGAACTGATCTGATGATGGAGCCGGAAGGTAGGCACAGGAACTCCGTAATTAATCAATGTATCCTAGCCGTGTTTGGGCTTATTAGAATTGTCGTGAGATGCTCTTTGGCTATAAGGTACTATCGAACTGATCTGATGATGGAGCCGGAAGGAGGAAGGTCGACACAGGAACTTTATAATAAAACAATGTAACCTAGCAGTATTTGGGTTAATTGGAATTGTCATGAGAAATAGGCACTCTGTTTATAAGTCTATCGCAACTAAAAAGTGTGAAATAAAAACTTTTTACAAAAAAAAAAAAATAACCGACTTCACTAAAAAAAAAACACTAAAAGGATCAAAATAACTTTAATTTCGGAAGTCGGTGTTAAATAAGAAACAAACAATACCGAGAAACACCGACTTCCGAAATTAAAGTTATTTTGATCCTTTTAGTGTTTTTTTTAGTGAAGTCGGTTATTTTTTTTTTGTAAAAAGTTTTTTGTAGTCATATTTTTAGAGATAAAACTTAATCTTGTTAGCTTTTGTTTGATCTGGCTTTTGGGTATCATTGTGATTTTGTACAACTGTATGATTTAAACTTTATGATCTTAAATTTTTATTTTACCTGTTACAACTTCTTTCTTACTTTAGTCAACAAGTAGCAGCAATCTTAACCATACACTTGTAACCTCAATTAACATAAACGTAGGTTACAGAATCCCTCGTTACATATTCATACCACGTGGACAGTGCAGTTTTAAGTGGTTTTAGTTTTCTGGTTTTTGGGAAAGAAAGAAATAAGGGAAAAAAATCAATTAACCAAACTTAAAAAAACTGGACTGATTAAAAAAAATCTTACACCAGTACTACTTACTTTTTTATTATTATTGATAAGCTCGCGTTTGATCACCATCTCACCATCTTACTTGCATGAAGTAGCAAGTAGTAAGATGGTGAGATGACACTGAGTGATATACAAAAAAATATGTATTCATTTAGACATATTTTTTATGTGTATACACTCATTTGTACGTACTCACAAAATTAATCTGTTTAATGGATATAGGAACCAGTCATCATATTCAACCATCAACAAACAAAATCTCCAAACTTGGTTTGAAAAACCACTCACCCCAGAACCACTTATAATACAAGTCACAAATGGATCCCAAACGTGGCAAAAGTAACACCAAAAAGATTAACTCCTTTTGTGACTCTTAAAACACGTCCCAGTCTGGACCATGTTTGTCTTTAAGTTTAAATAAGTGTTCTGCTGACCACCATGACACTTAAAGGACAAACTGCGGTCAAAAAGATCAATTACAAGAGTTTTACAACTTTAAAAACCTTTTAACTTCACTTGGCCCGTTATTAAGGGGACAGGAGGAATCTTTGTGGTTCAGAATGTGGTTAATTATAATGAGCAGTTTCTCTGAATATATAAGCAGGCTCTGACTGTGAATCTTGAGAGGGCACCTATGTAGCTGTTTGAGATGATATCTCAACAGCTATTTGCAGAGCATACATTCATGCTCAATAATTTATACTTCAAATCCATGTAGGAATATATTCTATCATCGTCTTTGTTGAACAATCGATGCTCACATCTGCATATATGGCATAAAATTATGATATATTATTTCATACAATGCTCGCAGCGAAATAAACTTGATACACCGTCCCGGAACAACGAATCACGTATATAAGCGCACGCGCAAACCGCCGCCATTGTCTCAAATTTGCCCAAAGAAACCGGTTCCCGAGATAATAGCACCAAAACGATCGTCCACGCACGCAGTCTCGGAGAAATTCCGACCAAAGTAGTTTTATTCGTTAAAACTTTAGGGAATCCTGTCCGAAGGCATCTTTCGATAAAAAGTCATAGACATCCGCTTATTTATCGCTCGACCAACAAATAAATTATGAAAGACCATAATGGATGCTACTGTGATTTTAAATATTATTTCTTACCATCTTAGAACAGGGAATTTTATTCTGCTACCGGTACAGCCATTAACGGTGATAGAAAATTAGTGGCGTCTAACGATTAATTGAATATTAATGTTTTTGATTGGATTCCGGAGGCTCCAGTTATAAAATACAACACTGTCCATACGTTACAATAATATGAACCTGTCATCTACGTAAACTATTTTATTTTTACATGAGAAATAAATTGGAAGACCGAGAGACTCTTAACAATTTGTTTCAATATCAATAAAACATAAACAAATATCATTGTAGATCGATTAAAATTGATATTAGCCGCACTTTTATTCGCCTTGAAACCCCCTAGGGATATATTCAAAGCAGATTACACTTTGTCATTATCAGACACTTGCCTTAGAGCGGCAAAAGATTTCCTACACGGCACCAATGAATAATAATAAGCCCAAAGGTATTGAACCATGACTTTATGCTATAAATAATGTGATACAATCTTTGCTCGGTCGGCAACTTGTACATACTGAGTCATTATAGGAATACTGGCCTTATGAAGTTGGTACATGCAAATGTGTGCTTCTGTTGCAGGTTGAAAAGGCATTTAGTATAAGAGCACCATAACTGGCTCAGCTTGAATATCGTAGACGGTAATACCGTCCCTTTAGTTTAGCTTTAGGCAAGGAATGTTTTAGGAATTTCCGGCGTACAGAATTTGAAATTTTGGATGCAACATATAAATATATAAAAAAATATGTAATCCTTTTATTATAAAAATACTGATTAATTCGAATATGGAAATGATGTAGCTTTAATAAATCAATTCATAAAAAATACTGACGAAAACCACGATGAAAACGTAAAAAATAACAACGTCCAAGAAATAATAGGATTAGATAAGAAAAATTAAGTGACAACTTTAACCCCAGGAAAAATGTAAAGAGAAGCCTGTTGGGTTCAAGTAATTGTGTATATGACAACACTCATTTAGTAAAAATTCAAATCAATGGATTAACTTGGTGAAGATATTCATGATGTTTTATCAAACATGTCAAAACATAGTGTTAATCAGCTGAGTTATGACAGGGATATATCAAATATTTGAATAATACAACTGTTTTATTATTCATAGATGAAAAGTTTTACGTATTAACAAGTTTAGTACCGTGCGAAATGATTAATAAGAGATGTACCGCTTTATCATGATTTCATATTAAAGATTCTTCCAATTAATTTATGTCAAATTAAGAATTTTTTAAGCAGATTCTGTTACAAAGATCCTTTGATGAATATCGAAACATTTAATCTATAAATCTATAGTCTGTCGAATATTTCATGAATAGATCAAGGTTAGTCCTTAAGCAATGCTGAAAATTCCAACTTATTTGAACAAAAGCTAACCACTGCTGATCCATGCGAATGGTCCACTGTAAGCTGGTCACGGACGACTCGATTTTTCTTAACCTTTTTTCGAAACATTATCGGCCCCCGATGATTTAGTTTCGTATTCACGTTTAGTATTTGGCAGATGTTCAGCGGACGTTTGATGGTGGCATTTGCATTTTTGTGTTGTGTTACATTTTTAGTTTTTAGTTGGTTGTTTGGTGTTAGCAGTATAATTTAAAGAAATAAAAGTACAATCGTAATTGTTACTTTCATCTTAAAGAATATCATAAACAGTTTTAACGATGATTAAGGGTTTTAAAATAACACTTCTTAGTTAGCAGTAACCAGGTATTGCTTCGTTTACGTTCCTAGTAGATGGATATCTCTGAACTTCAATCAAGATTAACAATCCTCTAAATGTTTAAGATACTGGTGAGGCCGTTAACATTAGCACTTCGCCCATAGGCCTAATGCTTGTCTAGTCCATTTCCCTAAATTGATGGCTAGTTCGTAACAGTTTCCAATCTAAATTTATTACAGCATTAAAGTTTCTCAATTCAACTACAATTCAAATTGAATCAATGCTTGTTCTCGTTGCGAACATCGATTCCCTTTACCGTATTGTAATTTAGCTAGCTATCACATTTAGAATGGCTCCGTTCCCTCGTCCTTTGGCCAAACTGGAGCATGTGGAGTACCTGTGTTTATGTCCTTTAATTAAATTAGTTTGCGAACATTTAATTTATGTAATGTTCGAACTGTCATTAACTATAAGTCATTATTATAAATTCTACATCAATTACCTATAGTTCTGGGTTCGTAAAGTGTTTTACTTTGTGAAGTTTGCAAGTTGTGGCAAAGTGTTCTAGGTTACAAAATTATTTTGTTGATACCTACTTAGACGCCATTTTCTTAAAAATATCTTCGTGATTAAATCTACAATTAGCCTTTTCTTTAAAATTTTGTCTAACATTTATTTAAAGTATTTCTTTGTTGTCTTACGGAGAATGTGTTTATCTACCATCATTGTCAGTAACCGAAAACAAATCTTTGTTCGGTTTAACTGAGGCCATCTGTCGGCCTTAACATTTAGTAAAAAATATTCCAAAGTCTGTACCGCAAATTAAATATTTATTCTAATTGACATTTTATTCAGTGATGGTCTAGAAGAGCTGTTTTGTAAGTGTTACGTTTGCTTAGTTTCCCACCATAACCTGCATTTTATTCTAGTGTTTTGAATAGCTTAATTATTTTAATTAAACGGCCTTCCGCGTGAGTGGATTATTCTTATTTTTTCGTCTGCAAATTTGAAACTGGTTTCATCAATATATTTTATATTAAATAGATATTATGATCATCACTACGTTGCATTTTATTTCTTAACTTTTTCAAGGAATGGTCATTATCAAAATTATTACCAGGCAACATTTGAGTGGACAGACGTCCACGATTGGACATAGGCCTCCACCAAGTGTCACCATAACGACCGGTCCTGTGTGTCTCGCATCCATCGGATTCTCGCGACCCTCAGCAGGTCATCGGTCCACTTTGTGGGAGGCCTTCCAACGCTGCGTCTTCCGGTATGTGGTCACCACTCCAGAATCTTTCGTTCTCATCGACCATCTGTTCTGCGAGCAATGTGCCCTGCTCACTGTCACTTAAGTTTGGAAATCGGGCAACTATCAAACAAAAAACTTTAACAAGGTTTCTGAAAACAATACTCTACAATCACGACCGTCAGGCATTTGAATCAAACATCAAGCCTCATCAAGTCAGCCGGATCAGTCCTAATGAACGCTTGCGACGCCATTTATGGGCCCGTTCGCTGCGCCCGCGCAATAGGCTCAGCGATATCTGTATCACATCGCATTGTCGTTAACGATGCGGATTGTGTGAAATGTGGAACGATTCTGGTCTTCTATGTTGCAGGAGACGCGTGAATTTTGTTTTTCAACTCATGTTATATTGTCAAGAGACAAAACACATATTCAATTTTGTTTTTAATTTAAACGAAAGGTAAAAAATGATTCTTGATAAGAGTGTGGTCATTGTTTTGTCAGTGAGTGCATTGTGGTTTTTAGAATTGTTTATTTAAAAGAAGGAAAGAAAAAAAATTAATTTATTTTGTCACAACGCAATAATGACTAGTTTCTACTAGCGGTTTCGCCCGCATGAAAACTATCACAATAGTACATACATACTCCCTATGACATGACATGATGTGCGCGTGTGCTAAGTTACATTCAAATCCATTCAGTCGATTGGACATGAAAGAGTAACAAATTTACACGTACAAATTTTTGCTTTTACAATATTAGTGAGATTTATAGCTAAAGAGGATAGGTAACCAATTTTTGATTCTAACTTAAACCGACCCATCTTTTATAAAATATCAGCACCGCTCTGTAGCCAACTTAAAATCAATTGAAATATTTCAAACGGGAATCACATATGATATTATATTTCCAATAAATATAATAATCACGATCATTCAAGATTATTGAGATATTGACAGCTAAATGCAGTCGGAACCACGGTCAGCTTGCATCTTGATAGAATATTCTCCATTAATGATACAAACTCTTGATATGGCGTTCATTATAACGATACAAAGGTCTTGGAATCCAAATTTAGTGTCTATGAAATTTAAATAATTGATAAAGATTGTATGGATAAGGTTATTGAGACGTTATGTTTCGGTAGCCTTTTAGTTGAAAGTGACACTAGAGTTGATTTTGACCGTGTTAAGTGTTACTAAATTATTCCAAAAGAAAACAAAGCAACTATTGAGGTTAATAATAATACGCTTGTAACGAAACCAAACGGTAATCAGGACGATACCGATACAGCTAATACAGACAATTGACGCTAAAGACTGTTGAAACAAAGCACAATCTATCTGTTTACTGTAATGATTGGGGATCTATAGGAACACATTATTTACGATCTGCACGATATTGACATTAGTCCGGACAAATAGACACAAATCATCTAGCAGTTTCAAATGAGGGTTATTTACTGTTCAAAGGCAATGGTTTGTAAACTCGTCAACACTTTTGAATTAACCGATCATAAGCAAGAACTTCACATTCTTCAAAGTCAGGAAAATAATGGGAGTTTTCAACTTTACCACTAAAAACAACAATTTTGACCACAACAGTTACTTCTTTCCTGGAACACTTGAGAACACTAATAATAAAACAGTTATAAAAAACTTTTGTCGTATTATCACGCTTTATCTTGACGACAGCGTAAGTAATAAAGAACTTGGACTTCTACTAAAAAGTGCCGACTTCACCACCACCAAAGTCCTTATTGTTTCAGAAAAATCAACCTTATTTTTCAAGTTATAGAGGTGGCAGAATTTGTTATGATAGTTTGGTACGATTTCTGTGAAAATTCACCTGCGCTCGCGCCTATCTCGATGCATGAAGCACGTCTCATTCGGTCGCTATGTTTTTATCTTGCAGTCATATGTCTTAATGGTCTTAGACCACATGAGTAAGCACGAAGGGTTCAAACGAAGTTATTTTCTTAACAGTACAGTTATTTAAATTGTAACGTTTAGATTTTTTTTTGTCCAAATTCTCAAACTCTTTGTTAATTTTCAATAGCTCTCATTAGTAACAGACTATGTGTTCTATAAGTGTTCTTAAACTGGTTTATATCATATTTTATTCATACTGAATGTACTGATTGTATATTTGTAATATTTTATTTATTTCTTGGATGAGAACAGTATACTATGCTGTTCACAATTATTTGACTTGTTCATATTTAATATTAGTTTAACATGTTTTTCTATGTTGCCAACTTCATGATTATTTTTACAATTATATAGATAGCAAGAAGAAAACTGTGGGTACAAATTCTTGAAATATTTTGATTGATAAAGTACCTTTAATATCAGCACTATCATCATCATCCTTGATGAAATGTTAACGATTAGCTCTAATGACTCTCTTGAGGCAACAATGTAATTGTTAAGACATGATGTATCGAGTTATTTAATCACTCATTCACATTTAAATAGTATTGGTAAATCAGACTGCATGTATGTGCTGCCACCCACGGAACGGTATCGTTGAGATTAGGATAGACTTAGGTTGCGTTAGGAGAAGTTGAGTCTGTTTTTGTGTCTACTACAACCACGCTTTTCATAACTTTTTTGGTGATATCAGCAGTTTGTATCTTTGCACAAATATTTAAAGCTTTGTTATGTTTATTTAGTTTACTTTCGTCAACTCACGTATAAAATCTTAATATAGGCATATTATCGACTCATCAAGGATTATCTTTTACTTTTAGATGATGAATGGTTTCTGATCAATCATACCGTTAATTGAATCAAAAGTACTTAAAATACCATTCTATAACGTGGCGTACTGATAGTATGATTCTTGTCAGAACCATAACGCGTAACACGAGCTATCCATCTAAACTGTATTACAACATCTGAAACGATCAATTATTCGTTTAATGAAATAATAGCGGTGGTGGATCACGACTTATGGTATGATTAGGGCTGGCTTGCAATAGCGATCAAGGCTAAAGAGGTCATCGTATCGAACTATGTCATATCAAAATATCGTTTAAGATTGATTCTATACAAAGCACAGTTAAATCGAGTGTGGAGTATTATAGTCACATATGAGCTGGTGCTGCAAAATGGCTTTGGACTCAGTGGAGAGGCGTGTGAAGAGGCTGATTGGGGATTCAAATTTGGTTAAGACCAATTTACAATATCTGGAGCACAGACGTAGGGTAACCAGCCTTTAGGATGGACTTTGGAGAGTGTGCGCGGGAATTATATGACTTGATTCCGCCATCACCTTTCTACCATCGGACCCTCACCCTTACATTGTTGACACCTCTACGGTGCGGACTAAGCGTTTCGCCTCGTCGTTTACACCGCGTACATCGAAGAACTAGAACAATTTACCTGCAGCGCCCTTCCCGTCCGATTATAATTTAGGTGTCTTCAAAGCTAGAGTTAATAATCTATTAATAAACTAGTGCGCTTCATCATGAACTATAGCACCACTGCTTACCATCAGGTAGGATCGCAGTCAAACACTGGTTATCATTAACTAAAAAATCTAAGTAAATATCTATAACCGGGAAATTGCTCGATATGCATCCTGATACCTATGAAATCATTGCTTTGTATACATAGATAAAACAAACTCAAATATTCTCTATTGGTCTCCAACCGTATCATTGACAATTCCAAGAGTTGTTGTTACTAGACAGTTTGATGGTGTTAGAATTAAACAATGAGATATGTAATTTTTATCATATTTTATGGCAGCGTTGACTATGTCCTGGACATGGGATACTCTTTATCTTGGGAGAATGTTTCCTTTGGATAATTTTCAACATTCATGCGAGTGAACTCGCTAGCAGAAGCAAGTTTGACTATAGTGAAAGTAACTAATGCCACGAAAATGTCTTTCTAAAAATACGGTACAAGCAACGCTGCAAGCAACCCTACAAACAGCGCGTCTTGCGCTTGTGTCGTTTGATATAAATCGAGATTATGTTGGTATTTAACTGAATCAAAGCATCGTCACATATATCCCTGTGAGTGATTCTGATGGACAGTTAATTCAAAATGGTTGTAAGGAGCCCATTAGCTTTATATTAGAACAGAAGTTACTGCTTTGTAATAATGGTCTAAGAAGTCTTGTGAAGTACAAGACTTTTTAGACCATTACATGTTATATTACGAAGGACACTATTAAACATGGACCTTCTTTAAGGACTAATAATAGATGGTTCTGTCAATGCAGATCAGCTTCTAGTTTATTAATTGTTACTTTTAAGAGAATGTTATACTGATGAATGTTTTAGCCCATCTGCACGTTCAGATACTTAGATTCAGTTTTAAGTACATGGATTGGCAAAAACATTTTAAAGAAGAAGGGATTTGAATGTCAATCCCTTCCATCTCCATCTCAAGTCATACATACATCTACACTATAATATTATAAATAGGTTAAGTTTGTTTTTTGTTTGTAGGAAAAATCTCTGGAAGTACTGGTCTGATTGCTAAAATTTTTTCACCGATAGAAAGCTGCTTTATTCTTCAGTGACATATGCTATATTTAATGTACGCCGGCGAAGCCGCGGGCAAAAGCTGGTTCATAATATAATAAAAGCAAAAATTTGTATGTATGTTTATTACTTTAACCTGACCTGAAATAATATAAAGAATACTTTTATCCCGGTAGTGTGTATTCCTGACATAATTTTCTTCTTTAACGTGGATAAAACCGCAGGCGGAACCTAGTATAGAAATAACTATTACCACACATCATGTCACTAGACAAGAGTTTATCACATATTTTTCTAAATGAATGAGCACTGTCACTCAGTTTTTATTATCATAGTATTTCTTTCCACCGCAGTCACATGACCCTCTAAACAAAGAACATTTAATATTAATTATATTCAGATAGCAAACAATGGACAAGAGACTTTACAGGGCAATGAAACTCTAACATTAGCTGTTGTTGCAATACCGTTGCCACAGCGACTGGTGAACAGCTATCATTAATTAAAGCTTGAATACAAAAGTTATAGATAGACGGTAATTCATCAATTGACTTACCAGGTTCTTCCAATTCTAATAATTTATATTCTTTATAGGACCTTTCAATGGCTCTGGGTGGAGCAAGAGAGAGTGTAAAATTTTTACTAACAAATACATGTGTTCATTCAGTTGGCCTTTGCATTCCAGGATCATGGTTACTCTTTTTAATAGACAGCTCTGCTGAAATGCTCAGATTAATAGTTTTGTTTAAAATACTATCACAGTTAAAAGCAATTTTTGTGTCTGCTTGCGGTTCATTTATTCAATTCCATAACTTTGGTGACACATACAAAAAATACCTATACTATTATTTGAAGTCATAGCACATGAAAGTCATATTACTATTACCGCCAACGCGACATTAACAAACGCAATTCCCTCATTATTACACCAATATCCGTTATAACACTAAGTGCCTATCTAACTGTCAAATTATTTAGACGATTAATCATTACCCACAAAGGCACATCCCTATTAAAGCATAGTGTTGTTTACCGACTTTCGCCGGCTAGCGTGGTATCACGCAATTCTGTAGCAGTGCAACTTGAGAACAATGGTGTGGTGTTAGCGCTAACCTGCGCGCACGCATGCTTTCGTTTCACACAGTTTGATGTAATATGGCGCAATTTTATTGTGGCTAATGTCAAAGGCTTTTTTATAATTTGTGTTATTTATTTTCCTGAGTAATGTTAGTTATTACTGTAATTCTTGTTGCGTTATCCGTTTTAAGTATCAGTAGTGTTTTAGTTTCTTCTGTCAGTATCTATAATGTGAGTTCATTTCTGTGTGATGTTGTCCTTCACTCGATCTTCTTTCAAATCTAAAACACCGTCACCACCCAAACTGATCTTACTCTCATCATTTTTACAGTCATCACCTCCTGTCATAGTTACTTCTTCTAAGCTGTACTGTATAGGTATTAGTACATTATATAACAATAGTTTGATCAACACCACGTGCTGGACCAATAACATGGCAGTATCGACCATGATTCATGGCGACTTGAATAAAATAGTTATCTAGCGACCGGATGATGGCTTAGGGTACAGACGTATTATGGCTGTTCCGATCGATACGTTTGTTAGTGTTCGATTGATAGATCAATTATATCAATTCTTAGTAAGTGTTTGATTTATGTTTCAAGTGGCAATCAAACAAGTCCAGTTTCATATTTAGGTTTTTGAATCAGGGTCTGGCTGCTTCGTGGAAATTTTTGGCAGTTATGTATTATGCAGTTTAAATTATCACAATTATTTAGTAAATAAATTTATTCTGAAAATGTCATATATATATTCAAATCCATTCAATAGCGCATTCTTTACATTATTTTACACTGCAACAATAAAAAATAACTGCTTAAACATTACAGCAAAATTACAAAAAAACAAATCAGTACAATCAACTCCGCCTATGCGATCACGATTGAATCACATATGTCAGCACCTTTACGTAACACTTGAACTTTAGCTCCACACAGCATGAAACCTCATCATTTGTCAGTCAACGCATTTGAACGATTTACGTAAATATCAATGGCAGGTCACTAACCTTTACCCAAAGAGGTCTATTGGTTTAGAAATGTACATATTTTGCTTGCTCTTCTTATCTCACGTTTGTTTTGAGACCACCTCTAATGGAGGGCCTATGCGTCATGAGGTCATCGGTCATATTATGAATATGTTATGCACGATCATTATTGCTGTCGGGTTTTGTACAATTTGGTTTATGTCTGATACGACTGACTACTAAAACAAACACTGCGTTGTTACTTCATCACCACGCTTTGCCACTCCTACATTTAATTTCTAATATCCCTGAATATCTCACCGAACCCGAGACGTGACGAGACGTTCCCGAACACTATGACAAAAAACAAACTAATTTCGGATTTAGATTACTCTCTCACCGTGACCAATAGTCTTATACCACTGTTTACTTAACACCGACCGTTTATCAACGCACGATCTTTATAAATCCGTGATACTTGTGAGTTAAGGTTCCATGAAAATATTTCTGGCATCTTTCTTGAGATTAGTTCGCGCGTGAAGTGGTAACGCAGCATGGGACTCCCAATTGGCTCTGCTGATATTGAGAATAATAACCATAGTGATGTTATGATATAATGTTTACCTGGTGATATGTAAGAAAATTCTTCTCCTGTTTTATTACATATCCATTGTGGTATTTGAAGTATTTAAGCGTTCTATGTCCACCTTCATTATCGGACCAGATTCTCAGTGAGTTCAGTAGTAAGCCGCCATCGCATATCTTATTTAATATTTACATTCCATCATTGAGGTATGCTTATTTGTCTGTAATAAAAACTTTTGGTATTCGGTCATAAACTTCTAAAAGAAAAATGAGACGTCTTTCACTTAACATAATATTTTTCGTGGCCAACCACTTAATATCTAAAACTTCGTAAATTACATCATCTGCTCTATTTAACAGCATTCCCATGTCATATAACTAATTAACTATATTTAACAGCTGCCGCATTTCAACTGATGCTTCTATTTAACGAATATTAAACTTAACTACCACTAAATGTCACTCCATATATTTGTTAGTACCTCCAACACGTACAATGTACCCTTTGACTGGTTGTGCGTGTTAATTGCTTTTGTTTATCGTTGTTATGTTAATTTTGTACTTTCTTTTCAACAACTCGATCGAATTTCTCTCAGACTTGTTAGGTTTCATGTACAGGTATCGTTGTTGATTCAATATTTTAAGCGTGGTCTTCTTCATTCAATCACAACATGTCTTTTATTATATGAGCGCTACTTTAAGTTTGCTTGATGTTTCTATCAGCTTCTTTACTCATTTTTACTTTATGACTGTTTTTAAATTTAGCCTCTGACGTGACTGTTCCTACATCTCATGCGCTAAAGTTATGTGATTCAATAGGATCAGAAGTAGAAACGATGTTTTTTACAGTAGTTGACCGGCTTTTTGCCGTCGTACCTTTAACCATTGTCTGATCGACCATCTCGGACATGACGGGCCTAATTGGAAGTTATTGCAGCTGAAAACGATTGGTATTGTAAATTATTACATCGTACCACCAATCAGCGTGATTGATTCGACTGAGTAATGCGCGCACGCAGAATTTTAATTGAAACCTTTAAATGGATTGATCGGAATGACATTTCCGAATGTTTTGATAACATTGCGATTCCTTGAAGTGAGGAAACAATGAAGTTACTTGCACGTCATTCAAGTTTTTCTTGACCTGAGTATTGTTCTTATCGTAATTTCAACATCCTTATACCAAAACATTCATCAAACGTATGTTTTAACCAATATTAAGTTCAATATCTGCAGCTTCTGCATGTGGTTTACCAAATAATTATCACCTGACCACAAATTATGCCATATCCCCAACTGACCTTTACCTACAAGTTAACTCAAAATACAATTTATTTCTTTTATTCCTACGTTTACTGTCTTTCCATTATTTTCAACAAGACATTGTCTGTTTGTGTATATGTCAGTAACAGTTCGCAGTAACACATTCTACCTGATCTTTAACCTGTTATTTCTTGGGCACGGTATGGTCGCCACGCCCTGTCCTGATCGATGGTTGGTTTCTGTAATTAAATAGATGAACTTTATGTTTGGTGATTACCATATTTTGTATTGCTAAAGTTTGGTAAGGAAATACTGGTATGACTCCTTTAGTAACGATAGAAATTCGTTCGTTCCGTTCCGCTCGTGTGTGGAGTACTGCAGCCACATATGGGCTGGTGCTGCAAAATGCCACCTAGCAGCTTTGGACTCGGTGGAAAGGCGTGCGAAGAGGCTAATTGGTGATCTAGATCTGGTTAAGTCCAATCTACAAAGCCTTGAGCACGCACGGTTTTTCCGTCCGATTATAATGTAGGAGTCTTGAAGGCTAGAATGAATAGGCTCTTAATAAACTAGTGCGCCTCACCATCAACGATTGCATCACTACTTGCCATCAGGTGGGATCGCAGTCAAACACTAGTTTATAACGAATAAAACAAAACACACTAACTGGTGCTCAATAAATTCTTCAAATCTATATATACAAAAGCGAAATAGCACTCACTGATTAATCACGAAATATCAGAAACTATAACACCTACAAACTTAAAATTTGGCAGGTAGGTTCCTTATAGGGTGTAGACATCCGCTAGGAACGGATTTTCCGAAATTCACCCTGTATGGAGAAACTGACTATCACGCGACCGAAGCCACTGGCAGAAGCCAGTATTTTATAAGTGAACGTTCTTTTCGATATAGTGGTAATGTGAATTATATAAAGCTTATCAACATGTGCAAAAACCAAGTAAATTATATCAATTTATAGCTAAATAAATTCCAACCGATAATTTTGAAGTTATGTAAGAAAGAAGTATTTATTAACAATTTTAACAATCTGTGTTTGCTTTCTAAATCAAGTTTGATTGCTTTGAAAGTGTATTTTTTAAGTTTCCTGTTCCGATGCTTAAAGTTGAATGGTATCTGTGTTATCTTTACGGGTCTTGCTCCAAAATCTTCACTACGGATGTCATAGTTGACCATAACTCCCTCCAAGCTAAATTGTATCTTTACATTCAGTAGTTAAAGCCTACTATCCTGTACCTTGTAACTTGTATACCTCAAAAAAGTTACTGTTAAAGAGGTTTCAACTTTGTAATTGGTTACCGAAAGTCGATGTTCAATTGTCGGAGAAAATATTATAATCGATTTCTTTAAAACGGACTGTTACTAAGTAAATATTCGGAGATGAAGTTTCAAATCGATTCGCTGGATGTTTATTTAGGAAAAAAATGTTCATGCCTCTCTGAAGTTGAACTGAGCAAGTATCGATTTGACATCGAGTGGAGTATCAATTGATTGTGTGGATGCGATGCGTCATAATATTGTTGCTTGTAGTGTAAACATAATGTGCTTATTCGTTGTCTTGATTGTAAATGAGCATTTGTAAGTTCGTATTTCTTGTTATACTAGCATTGATATTGGAAAGTATGATAGCACTTTAGGATTTTTTAATTGTAGAATAGATTTTTATGATCACTGCGGGATTTTTCGAAGGAATTATTGCAGCCCGGGAACGCCAAGGGCATCTGAAGAAACACATGGGTTTTTTAGTCAGTAATAGACTGACACTCCCTATTTCTCCACTCGGAGCGGAAGGAATTATTAAAATTTGATGTTTTCCCACTTTAAAAATAAAGAATATATTTTTATAATGGTTTAATCTCTTTATGGAAAAATTTATAACTTAATTCTGCTTCGTGATTATGACAAATATATGACTTTCGGATTTAATTTAATTAATATTTTATTATTGTTTGGGATCCATAAATCTCACGCTAAGTCTAATATACAAACAAGACACTATGCGAAAAATCCCACATAAAATAATCCGACGATTGTATTATAAAAATATAAGATCGTAAAAGTGAAAATTTATTGTATGCTACTTAATTTTTAATCGTCCCTGGAATGTTTAGTATATTAAAATTTATTCAAGAGATAATAAGACCACATGATATTAAAGGTCTCTAATTTGGTGGTATGTCCATTAGTAATTATGTATTCCTGATATCGACCATTGAAACAAGCACAGTGCCCGAATGTTAATAAAATTAAAATGAGTTTCGGTAAAACAACACTCTAGATGGTACAAGTTTCGAGATGAAAGCGGTTAATGCTAAGCATAGCATAGCATAGTCGGCCTTATAATGTTCCCACTGCTGGGACTCAGGCCTCCTCTCTAGGAGAGGAGAGGCCCAGTGCGGGTTGGTGGACGTCACATGTCTTCGAATTTTTGGTTCTAGGACATGCCGGTTTCCTCACGATGTTTTTCTTTACCGTTTTGAGAGCGATGGTGATGAAATAAATTACACAAAGTAATGCGCCTGGTTGGGTTTGAACCCGCGAACTACAACTCGTAAGTCGGGGCAGTTACCACTCAGCCTCCAATGCTCTCAATGTTAATGCTAAGACCTAGAAGGAATAGAATTGTACTGTAATGGTTCTGTACTTCTCTATACTCACATTATACAGCTGAAGAGTTTGTTTGTAGAATTTCAGGGACTACAGATTCGAATTGAAAAATTATTTTAGTGCTGGATAGCCCATTCATTGAGAAAGAATATAGTAAGGATATATAACATCACGCTACGTTTTACGGGAGCGGATTAGTAGCCAAAGATGGTGGCGGAATCGCTGGGGACAGCTAGTATTAAATAGAGTAAACTTTTTGTATACCAAAATAATAAGAAAACTTTTACACGTACTAAAATCTAGAGGTATAATGTCGAGTACTGATCAGGTTTTATGATATCAGCTATAACATTATAACATTAGCTTCATAAGCACTGTTTCCTACGAATAGTACAATAAGGATCTGTATTCATATCAACAAATGCAAGGACTGCCCCCTAGCCAAGTTAAAATCGTATCGCTCGCGCCGAACGCCTCGAGTAGGCCACGCCTCCGATTCTTTTGTTCTGACCACGTGACTGAGCGTTGAGAAGACGTCAGAACAAAGGAATCGGAGGCGTGGCCTACTCGAGGCGTTCGGCGCGAACGATACGATTGTAACTTGGCTAGGGGGGCTGGTCTCGATAAATAATTTGCAGAGTTCACTATAAGCTTGACAATTTGTAATTCTATAGGACCTCACGAAAGGTGCCAGAAATTAAGTCATGTTAGGTTCCCATTTCATCAGGATCGCTTTCACTCTTGCCTTAGACTAAAAAACACCGTAAAAAGCGTTAATACGGTGCCGACGACCGATTACCCTGTTCATTTGAATAAGCCCCCGCAATTGTATTGAATTAAAAAAACCAAGTAAATACCTTTTCAAGCAAGAATGCATCGAAGGATGAGCCCAAGATATCAACCAATCGCCAGACAGGAAGAATTAAGAACGGTCCCTGATTGGTCGATGATGTTGGTATTGGATTTCAATCTCATTCAGCTTTATCTTTCACTAATGTTGTTTCCATTAAATCTTTGTATGTATTTGTCTTAGAGATTTAATGGGACACCTTGGCTTATCATTTTTATAGATGATTATCTGGTCATGAATTTTCATTTAGGTTAATTTGAAGGTGGGACGTGTTCGAGTTTCGAATGTTCTGATTTACATCATAATGTTCCAATAAATAATGCCTCTTATGAACGGTAATTTCTATAATAAGCTCATTTGTTATTTCCATTATTAACGAATTAGAAAGATAATTTACTAAATTAGATTGTTGAATAATATACCTATTCGAATCTTGTACGAATAAAAGTATGAACCAAGTACAAGTAAAACAAGGAAAAAAATAAAATTTTATAAATTTCTTAATGCAACCTGTTCTGATATAGCCAACGTTGAGAGCGTCCAAAGCGGCTTAAGCGTCAATCATGAAATTTGGATTAACTACTAATTCCTTAAGACGAAAAAATTACCCGTGGACGGCACTTAAGTATAATACCAAAAGCTTACCGTGATCCATAATGTTTAATAAAAGAACAAAATGAAAGCAAGTTTCATCAGAAGCAATAATTTGATCACTAAGCAGTTTCATTGGATATTAGAATGATCCTGAAACACAGTTTTAAACCCGTGGAAAATAGTTCAAACTGATGTTAGTCTAGAATCCTAGAAACTTGTGATTACTTATGCATAGAGTCATCTCTAAACCTATGTGATCGTTGATAGCTGTAAAACAATATCTGGGTAGCATCTGTACCGGTTGATGCTCCACTTTTCTACATTTTCTAAGGTTTTATTGTTACGATGCATTGAAAAAAGCATAGAGGTCTATTAAAACAATTGTCATCTTCTGAGGTAAAATATGAACAATAGTACTTGAGAATCAATGATCTATATCTATTTCTAGATAAATATAAAAGGAGAAATTGATTGACTGACGTATACACACACATTTAAAACTACTAGGACTAGAAACGTGAAATACAGAAGGCTTCCTTTTATGACGTAGCGAGCACTAAGAAAGGGTTTTTGGAAAATTCAACTTTTGAGGGGGTGAAAACGGGGAAATTTGTTTGTATGCAAAAATTTATTTTCTAGGTCAATATACTATAAACTTAAAAAAATAGTAACTGAAGTAAATAAAAAAGGTTTTCATTATGTTTTCAAAACTACTCCTATATTACCTTCAATAGGACAAAAAGGGGTATAAATTAATTAGCTGTGATGGTTTTATTCGCCATATCCTATTATGTAGGAGAAAGTACAAAGTTCACGCGAACGAAATCAGGGAAAAAAGGTCTACATAAAATATATAGGAAGCGAAAATAAAAGAAATATAATTAAAAAAAAATACAATAGAGGAAAAATCACACCAACTTACAAATAGACTTATCAAAGGATATTTTCTTAGTTCGACTCGTGAATATTCACATAATCGTGCTAGCTCATAAAAATTTATAAAACCGTAGGATTGTTATTAGAAATATTAGATCTATTGGGTCATAAAATCTTTTGATTTTCGTTACCCGCCTTTATTAGTGTTAATCTATTGAAAGACTTTACTGCTTCGAACCCGTTTGATGCACAAATTGGTCTCCTGAGATGGATGGTGCTATGAACTTTATTAGTGTGTGATTTTACGATTGAATTATTCCATAACTTTTAATATGTGGGTAATTGAGGACTGAGGCTCATTATGGTTTTGTGAAATATGAGAAAGTAAATTATACAAGAATGGTTCTGATCTTGTTTTAATGGGTCTTATAGAAATAATAGCATTGATGAAGATTCATCAGTTATTGTTAAATATAAATCTAATATCTTGATCAATCATGAGATTAACCTCGCTTATGAACATCTTACCAAGTGCAATTAAGCCTTCATATTAAAATTTAAAAAGTAAAAATAATCCACACCATTATTACTTCACTTTTTTTCGTTCATCATAAATTACCAATAGTCCATTTGAATTATAATCGTCTTCTCAAATAAAGCTAATTACCCATACAACGCGGCAACCCTCTTTAATTATGACAGCTTGAAAGCTGGGCGGCCACCTGCCCACTCCTATGTCTAACCTGTAGATGATTCATACTTAACTATAGTACTTAACAAGCCCTAATTTTGAAATCTGTGGGATATTAAAATGACCTTGCCGTCTCGTTTCCTCGTTTACTTGTAAGTATCCAATTTGCGATTTAATTTCTTGGCTCTGAGTATTAGTTTTGCTATCATTGTTTATCTTTTAGCTTATTTCTTTCATCTTTGTCGGTTGAAATATTACCTATTATCATTTTATATTATTAAAGTTTTTAAACTAATTTATAACACCATAAAATTAAATAGCATAGAATATGCGATATGTTCCTCCCACATTGACACTTATCTAGACCATCTTATAATAATAACTGTCACTCCAGCTCCATGATTGTAATCTCCCACACAATCAGTGGAACAAATCATATCATCAAACTAGTTATGACTGGTGATGCAACTAGGTATGCAAATTGTCCAGCGTCGGGTCATCGGCCGCCATCTTTGAGCATCGTCGCGCCCCCATTGGTTGGATCTGAATCGATTCGTACTGCGCCCGCGCAGTTAAGGTCAATGTCGATACGCCTTTGATCTGCTACCGATTTTTGATCTAGAATTAATCTCGCGGTTAGCACTCTGGTTAGCCATTCGTTTTTTGAGTCATTTTCATACTTTTTCTTTATTGACTTTTTTTTTTGTTTTATACTGTTTTTATAGTGCTTTAATTATGTTCTGCTAATCGCACAAACACAATTGTTTTTAATCCCATGATTAATATGTATGTATATGAAAAAAAAAATATAGAGGTGTAATTATTCATTTTAACGAAAGCAAAGACTGCATTGCTCTCAATAAAAATCTGTAAATTCATCTAAACGGCGATGGGGCGTCACATTGTACCATTATATCTGATAGCATCTACACTACACGTGAGCTGCCCACGGCATGGCCTTTGCCAAGCGTCTCTTAGAAAGACGCGTGCTTTCACGTTATAGGGATCTGGAGTTGAACTGGAATTTTTGAATAATACAATAACCTAAATTCTCTGTGTACAATTCTTTGCATATAATCTCAAGTCAAAAGTATTCTATATTAGATTTAGCGATTAAAAGTCCCTTTAATTGCAAGATTGACCACACAAGTACAAGGTTCTAATAGTCTAATAATAACTGATGGTAACTGCAGTATTTACATTCAAAATCTATCGTTAGTTCATCGTTTCTCATATACCAATGAACTAACGCTAAATTTTGAATATGAACGATTAGCATATTTTATATTCTATTCAATGTCTCGAAGTCCAACAAAAAAGGTGTTACCATGGTGTTACCCTGCATAAAAAGTCACATTTGATTGACCACAGATCCTTTTATTGATGTAATTTCTAGGAACTAAATAATTTGCATCTTTGAGATGACCTTTTGCTAGTGTGGTATTTATAGATATGAATTCGTAAATCAATCAAGTTTTTGATTGTTGTGTGTCATCATCTCAAATTAGTTTTGATATTGTAATTCTTTACTCTATATTTTGTCTTCGTTGTCGCTTGTCTTGGTAACGTCACGTGAAGAGGAGGGATGAAGCGTATGTTACTAAAAAAAATATGATTTGACATATGGACGGGTGGAGAGGGATAAGGAGGTCAAAGAAAAGATGAATGGATTGTGTAATGAGTGATATCAAAGAAAAGGGAATCAGTGATAGCGTAACGGTTAACAGGGTAAAATCGAAGAAAAAAGAAAGTGTTGCAGCGACTCCAAGTAACATGGGATAAGTGCAGGAAAATGATGATGACAGTTTTACTAAAACATTTTCATCTTTATTTGTGAAGACTTGATCTCCCATGGCGATTCATTTAATTTGAATATGGAATATTTACCTAATATTCTGAATGAAGTATTGCACTAATAAGATGTTATTGCCTTTTCAAATCGAAGATTTCTCATATTAGTATTATTTAGTTTAATTTATATTGAGAAAAGGTGGGCGATATGATAATTTTCTTCAACATCCACGCCATCTCAGTCCACACATCTTAAATCACGGCCTGGTTCTCAAGATTTCCTGTGTCATAAAGAACTATGCACAATATCACTACCGACGCGGCATCAATAAATTCCATATTACATGCTGAATATATCCATATGTATGTATCGTCACTATTTCTCGCTTGCATATTTGAATCTTTAATAAGAATGCATAGTAGTTGTATTTCATGCACTATTTCTATAACCACTTCATTTGTAAGATTCTCACTTATCTAGGTTAGTGATAACTGTATTGCTTAATTTATATTTCCTATCTAGATTGTTAGTTGTAAATAAGTAGATGATGACGGCTAGGAACCAATTTATAGAAGCAAAATTAGCTGTATATTCTGATAGTAATTTAGCTTTAAAAACAGCCTTGCCAAAAATAATGTTATCATCTAATTAATATCCAAGATTATCTTTATTTATTTGAACATAACATCTGCTTAGTCCTATTAAACCACATAAATATTTTTTTCTATAAAGCTTAAGTAAATATGTATTTAATTAAATCTCGAATTCACATAAAATGTTAAGTTTTCGTAGTTTATTTCAAACGCCATGAGGTGTTAGCTCGTTACTATAACACTAATATATGCAACGTAGATCAAAAAGTAGCTCAACTTGGACCAAATAATATATTTTAGGGTTTGAATATCAATGCAGTATTACGACATGATTTAATATAGAATAACTTAAAAACATTTTATTGTGCATCCTAGCCTGATCATTGTACCCATTTATCTAAGTGTATAATTTAACAAAGAATATCGACCAAAGACCACAAAGCTGTGGCCAAAAAGCATTACAAGAATCTTACATTGTATAAAACTCTTCCTCAATCACGGACACAACACAAAACCAATCACAAGCTCAAACCACATTTGTAATCGATTATAAACCAATTTCAATTCTATCATACCACACATTATTTACTAACATTGTTTCCAATGTAAAAAGGCTGCAAGAACCGGTGGTTAGGCCAGGTCGGAGCGCCCGGGGCGGTGGCGCGAGCCCAATCGAGAACCAAGCCTCGAGGGCTCCCATGCAAGCCAAGCCTCTTTCCCACCAACACTTAAATATACCGCCACGGGATCCTAGGCTGTACCGATCGAATTTTATCAAGAACTCTGCAAAATTACTAGCATGAAACAATTTAGGATTTTGCACTAATTTTCTCAATAGATTCGCTGTTTTTTGGACTAGACAAGGGTTTTTTGTGCTCTCGTTTTTGCAGCTGTCGCTAAAGTGAAGTCGGTTTTAAATTTTTTCAGGTCTCTATAGTTAATTTGCTATTCAACCATTACATTACCTGTCACTGTAAACTCAAGTTCGTTAGCTCCCATAATCTTTACTTAGAACTGAATATAATCTTGAATATATTTCTCAAGATTGTACTTTATGTACAAACCATAATCTCCTTAAAGTAATGTTTCTAGTTTGAAACTTATCTTACTTAATAAATGCAGCTTTCGCCCTGTGCTTGTTTACGTATAAATGTCTTTATTACTGTACATTATACAATCTGTTTATTTGCTTTCTAAAACAAAATCGCAAACGACATGTCATTCTCACATACATAATAAGATTGCTCAATATTCAGAGAAGTAATCTGGGTGAATTCAAGAGGCGTTCGTTTTGAAAGTTTTAACGTTTAGAGCGTGTCTTCTTGTCACAATAGGGTGACACGCGTTGCCTAATCATTATTTATTTTAAGAAGTGTACGTCTATGGCTTAAGTTATCAACTTTGAAAGGTTTTGTTATGATTTACTGCGATATTGCAACAGAAATTCTAAGATTGCCTTCAGCCATTCATTGTTTTCAAATCAAAGCATTGAAGAATAATATGTCTTACGTTATACTTATCTGTGATCTAGTCAGTTATTTGGATTTCAATAATGACACCAGATCTAAATGCTGATTGGACAAAAGCGGGACAGCTCAGTCGGTACTCGGCAATGGTCGATACCAAATTAGTTATCGCTTTCGTTCCAAACTTGTGTCGGGAGAACGGCTTTACAATTTGCATATAATGGCTGAACGGCGCGACCACGACTCAGATTTGGAGCAGAGATCTGAGTGTCGTGCGCCTCTCCGCCACTCCATACATCATACGTCCAGATTACGATTCAATCCCGACTTTGAACGTCTGTGTCAACATAAAGGAGTTACACACTACAAATATTTGCCAATTACACTGCACAATCAGTAGCTCGTTTGCAGGCAGCTCCAAAAATGACACTGAGATGCTAACTCAGAAAAACTTAATAAAAGTTTATTGACTTTAAACCTCATTAAAAATAAAGTTCGCATGACTCACGGCATTCAAGCAGTGTTGATGGAAAATCAGCAATCTTTATCTCGACGATGTAAAGCTCAAAATCGCTCATCTTAATACGCTAGTTATGACAGCAGTGCTCGTGTATGTATTCTTATAGTTTTAACTACCGACTCGTTGGTTATTCGAGTTGTTGCGCCGTTTAGCACGGTGACCCGACCCCGGCCGTGCTTGCCAGTACAATCTCATTGATTCGATATGAGATTAAGCGGCGTCCGTGAATGTTTCCATTTTGATTCTGCGGTGATGCTCGCATGAACTCGCACCCGGATGTCATGTTCGATTTACATTTCGTTCTCTTGTTGCCGCATTCAATAGCAGTCGTGATCTAGAAGTATTTACGAGCAAGTACATGATTGACGCTCGTGCGACGTCTGATGTAGACACAATTGTTACGTCCCGAGCACAGATAGATCTGATTCTCACTATAAAAAAGATGGAATTCGATAATCGCAAAAAAGTGTTACGATCGTTGGGGTCGCGTGTTTCCCCGGCTATCAGTATGCACGTCGTACACGAGTCCACATGTCTTGTTTACAATCCGGTGTCGCACGTAGCGATCGTGAAGGAACAATTATGTTGCTAAACCATGGACTATTGTATTCGCGGTTTGTGCGACCGTTAGCCGCGACCTTGAGCGTGATACGTTGAACTCTGCTTGAGGTATTAATCGCTGCGGTTCCAAAAAGAGAAAAATCCTCTCGGAAAGTGAAGTCGCAGAGATACGAGACGGTCGTTACTAAGCGTGCATTCGTTTGGTTCGAGCGCCCGAGGCCAATCATGTCTCGGTATAATAAAGGGTTGCGCGCGTCCTTTCGGCCCGGCTTTTAGATTTATGGGCGAGGCCGGCCGCGAGCCGCCGGCGCCGCCGCCGACGCCCGCTCCATGCGTTTGTCACACCACTATCGCGATCGAATGCTTGCATCCTCTATTGACTTCAGTAATTGCCAAAATGTGCTCAATAGCACAAGTTAGAACTCAACGAGCGTCAATGTAGTCCATAGTCCACAATTAAAATTTAAAGAGAATTGGGCACCATATGATTAATCTTCCTAAATGTAACATGACATGGTTACGCCCATATTAATATTTATGCTGATCGAAGTAGATATCGTAAATCGAAAGACTTTTGTTTTTATTCGGTGATGCTATCGGTGTTACGAAACAAATATGGATGATTATTTATTTTTATGTTTTCTTTTGCTTGGAAGCGGTATTGGGAGCTCCGATTTGGGTCTGAAGGTTGATTTACACACCTCTCGAATATGTTATTGGAAGTGTCTGTAATTATCCAGATCTTCACCTGTGCTTGTTTTCTTTGAAAAAAAAAAAAATAGATCATTTGCAATTTTTTTATTGTCATATTCTTCTGATTTCTCCTAGCGGCATTGCCGGCGTGAAAGTCGTCAATTTTCTCAAGGCAGCATAGTCCAGAAACAAAAAGTATCCCATATCCTATTCTAGGACATGTTCTACCATGGCATGCCAAGTTTCATCCAAATCCGGTTGAGCGTGAAGTAGTAATAAATTTGCGTTGCGCCTTTATAATATTAAGTGTGATGTGATATTCTCATCCTTGTTAAGAGTTAACACATTAAAGGATTCTCATTACAGCCTCACACATCTGTTGGAGATGTTATCTTGGATCTAGCGTCAAGTGGAGCTGCCGTTTCAGGCTCGGATGCGATTCTCGCAAGCCGTTAAATGATCCGATTGATCTCGTATCTTGCTTCGTTTATGTTCAACAGTCCTGTTTCTGTTCCTTTAGGTTTCCAATTACATGCTGATTTCATTCTAAAATTAATGGAGATGGATTTATTTAATTTGTTTTGTCGGTAGTCGCTTTGCTACTTATTTATTTTCTTCATCATCTTAATCGATGCAGTTGAGTTTTATAACTTCAGGGTTTTGAAAGAAGATTAGGTAATAAAAGAATTCTTGGGAATTTGGAGTTTACCGACTCCAAATTCCCAAGAATTCTTTTATCAGTTAGTCTTTTATCTTTACTCAGTTATTTATCAAATTTTGTAAAACGATGAAACTGGCTTGATGTTAGCTACTGCTATATCCAACATCAAAGCCAGTTTCATATCCAAAGTTATGTTTGTTAGTTATGTTTGCCGAATACCAGGAAAAAGATTCAAATAAGCAAAGCAAAGCAACCTCAGGCAAAAAATGAAAATTTCATACTACTGATAAAAATGCAAACAAATTTTTGCATGACCAAGATAAGTTTCTCATTAAAGCTCGTAAAGATTTTAAGACCAGTTCTGTTAAAGTGGCCAGCAATACATTATCAGTGATTGCGTCAGTTAATTGGATGCGTCCAGCAGATTAATAACTGGACCTTCATGGCAATTAGCATAGATTATAGAATTCTATGGCTACTGTAATAGCTTGAGAAGTAATACTGACATGAACGCTGGTTCCATTCACTGCAGACAATCTAATTAGCTTTTACTTAATTTAATGTTGTCCTGCTTTAAAATGCCTGTTATTTACATTCTGAGTCAAATGGAATTTGTTATTGCCTTTTGTGTTGTTAATTTAGTCTTAATCCTACCTTATTTCTATTCTCCAACTATATCACGTCACTATTTAGTTTTCTTGACTATGCTTTCGTCTTTGTATTCTTCTAGTTCCTTGTTTTTGAGTGGAAATGGAATGAGAGGACTGACTTTTACTGATTAAAACCCAACTGTGTTCTTTCAGCTACCCTTTGCGTCCCAGGGCTGTGGTAATACTTTTGAGCGATCCTGCAGGCTGCTGCATCGGCTCCATCAAACATGTTGACAGTTCTTCTAATTCTCTATATTTAACATTACTCTTGTTTACAGAAAACCTGCATTGTCTATCATTTATTATCGCAAAGCTCTGCCGCCATTACATCACATTACCCTAAATCTATGCATTACTCTTCAATGTTACACAACTCACCTTGCTCACATCTACCAACATACCGTATGTAAATCTGACAGCACATGAAACCTTAAACTTCAATCATCTTGACATTACTTACATAACAACCGACCATGACGGAACTGCATCGAGGCAAAATTTCCGCCCGATCTCTCACGGAGAGACGCGCCTGCGCACCAAGGTATAGGGAGGGGGTATTGCACGTGTGTGCAGTAACATGATCCCAGTGTATAGATAATTCCGTATTGTTTGGTACATAATGAAGCAAGGGGATGATGAATAGACGCAGGGTATAATGGTAATTTTTATTTTTAATTTGTGAAGGTGTATTTATTGGAATTGAAGGGAGATGTTTATCAATTGGAAGAGATGATAAGGCAAAACAATATTGGTCATGTTTCAGTTCTGGTAGTTGAGAATTATTAGATATGCTTCACCTCTGCATAAGTCTTTGTGCAGTGACGTGTAAGAAAGACTTTTTTCACCAACCCAATTTTCTCACCAAAAATCAAAATAATCTATCCCACCATTACTAGGTGCAATAAACGAAATAACCTCTGATTTGTAGTTCATAAAGCACAATGCTATCACCTTGACGATGACGTCGACGGTATCAGCAGACGTGTGCTCAATGGGTTCGACGGATGTTGTTCTGCGGGTGCCCACAGATCAAGCGACAGATGTGTTACAACGTTTTTGTTAAGTCCTATTAGCATCTGTGAGGTCAGGGCCACAAAAAAGGGGTTCGTTGATCAAGTTGGCAGTTGCAAATGTTTATGTATTGGGGTTAAATTGTTCAAATCTTTTTTCAAATTCAATGTCATTAGCAGTTGCTAATGCTTCGGTAACGTTACTTGAGATGTCGTTATTTTCAGTTTGAAATTGTATTAAGGAAGCGTGTAACATAGGTTACGTTAAGTTATTCAACAGGCCATTAACGAACCATGTTATCACTATTTTATGATATTCCTTTTATATACATTTCAAAACAAGTTGCCAACTTTGTGAGTATCGAAAGATACAAAAATAACTTCGAAAAAATATCATCTACAAAGTTGCCTACAATTATAAATTTTACGACCAATTTATGTCAAACATTATCCAATTTTAATTTAAACTAAAGAACAAGGGATTGTGAACTGTTGTGTCCAGTCCAGCAGATGTATAGGACATTCAGTAACATCTGCAATTTAGCTGCCGACCTTGCTCTGAACTGGTTCCACGTTTACCGTTGATTGATGAGTTGAAAATTCGTGGTATACCTATCTTCCTTACGTCGACAGAATTTTTGAATTTCAAATGAGATTTTTATGGTTAAGTTGTATTAGAATCTGACAAGATTTATTGTTGTGTTTCGCGTTAATTACTTTGTTTGAGTGGTTTAGTGTGTCTTTGGCAAACATCATCATCAACGTACCATAAATTATTGGCTATACTACAATTATCATCATCATCGCTCTGCCTTTTCCCTACTATGTTTGAGTTAGCTTTCATTATAACATTTTCTGATGTTTATAATTGAAGATGACAGCCGAGATCAGTGATTTAACATGTTTTAATGTAATCCATATACCTGTTCATATTTGCAAAGACAATTCCAAGTTTGTTCGTCCAGCTGAATATAAATTCACATTATAATCTTGCTCTATGAAAGTTGGGAGCGCAAGCTGCGCGCGCCTCACACACACTAGCGCGCGTTGCGCGTGCGCGTGTGTGCGTGCGCGTGGGAACGGGCGCGGCGAACGCGTGCGCGGATTGTGACATGCGACTATTGTGAATTATTTAAACAAATCAACATTTTTCTACCTTTACGTTACGACTTGACTTGTTCTAGCTTTATGATCGACAGTTCAGATTTTGTGGGGGAAGATTTATTTCATGATCATTCTGAATTTGTTACCAGACTCGCTTGCACGTTTGAAAGAGTTACCGTAGCCCCAGATCGCAAAGATAAAATGAAGGAACTTAGGTGGGTTTTAGTCAGTAAATGTTTGACACGCCCTCTCGCTCCACCCTAGAGCGAGAGGGTCATATGATGATATCTCACCTCAAAAAGAAAAGGTGACTCTAGCACTTTTTTTGGTCTTATCAATCTGATAATTCAGTAGAGGTATAACATGCCTTAATATATACTAAATTTTTAGAATAAAAATTTAAAATATTGCACATATTAACATAGTATAGATCTTGGGTCTTCAAATACTTTGACCTGTCATTCGCTCTCCATATAAGTAATAGTAGAACATGACTTAGCTAACCGTATCTTAACCCAGCTCCCAAACCTTGTATTATATAACCTCTATTTGTCTATCGCCATCTAAATGATTCGATGTATAGATTAGAATATGACTTGCACGATCTGAATGATTATTTTATGATGAAGATACTGTTTGTAACCTGTTATGGGTGTATCTTAGACTGTATATTGTTTATTAATACGTACTTTTGAAATTGTCCAAGTTCCTGTGATTTATTTTAGAGTGTTGATGATATTTAGGGTATTTTTTTGCGAGATGGGAAATCATCTAATGACGCTCTAGGGTGGTCAGAATTTTACTGACTAAAATCTACCAATGTTCCTTAGTTACCCTTTTGCGGTATAGGACCACGGGTTTCTTTTTTAAAAAATTCCGCATGGCCCTAGTGGGCGTGGACCCTGTTGGGCTCCAACGGTTTGCTGATATCTCTTTGAGGCGCATGTGGAACACTCACCGTCGACGGCTCGGGCTCTGTCCTTATGGTTCGTTCTTTGCACAAAGATTTAACATTGCCATTCAATATGGTAATACCACCAGTCTTCTGGGTACGTTACCATCATGCCCATATGACAGCAATGGAGGAGTACTTCGACGCCTAAGTGTATATTTTTTCATAATATACATATGTGTGTATATTAAGATCAAATACACTACATATATACCTAACCAGGTTATAAATATTTGTAGTTAGTTAATATTTAAGAATTTAAGTTCTCTGCTTCAAGGATATTGTAACTATGACCTAGGAAATTGAATATATCTGTAGCATACCTGCTGTGTTGATT
This sequence comes from Mythimna impura, assembly GCA_905147345.3. Lineage (NCBI taxonomy): Eukaryota > Metazoa > Arthropoda > Insecta > Lepidoptera > Noctuidae > Mythimna > Mythimna impura. The sequence goes on along the minus strand of LR990342.1, from coordinate 4,231,682 downwards.
AATATGCATATAATCAGCACAGCAGGCATGCAGGTTGTGTGATATTGATTTACATTTACTTAGTACCTTGTTTTTACTTATTTAAACTTTGCATGTTTACAGAAACATTTTAAATAATGGTTTGGTTTTCAGCAACATTATCTGTCAAAACAACATTATAAAATTACAATAATACGTCAGTTAATGCAGCATCACTTAATTCATTTGCATTGAGACCTGAATCTTTAAAAATATATTTAATTTAAAATACTTTTCGACATCATACTCGGACAAACCATTTGCAGTCATTACCATTTGCCGAATGTTTGTAGTCACGATTTCGCAACTGTCTCGAATATCGGTATTATTACATTGGGTAAACTTTTATATGCAGAACGATTGCCAAACCCGCCAAATCCGGGAGTTAGGCCCAAAAATTTTCGTAAATAAGTGTCTTTATTTCGAAACATTGAGAATGTTATAGTATGGTAAAACGTCTGGGATTTTCATAAGCCAAACCAAAAAGGAAAATAAATTACCAAATTACACTGAAGAACTTTAGCAAAACATTCGACCATCCACCATGAGAATCTTAAATTATTATCAAAACTTAGATTTGAACATATCCCATTCTAAAGTCCATGCAAATAATGCATCGTTCATCAATGCCTTTACAAAATCTTCAATCAATAGGAAAAACAACACGAACACTCTTGTCTGGTACTTAAAGTTCAAAATACCGGGCACTGTTCATCTGTACCTAAGGATACTACCAACCGCATATCCATTATAACAATTTAAAGTTTACAGTGTCTGTATGTCGTAGTAGTAAGAGCGGTTTTCAAAGTACAGTGTTATCCTTACCTGTAGTACGAGGTACAGGACTCATTGTGATATGGTGTATTGTCCTGGATGCCCGAGAGCATAGACCCTCTGTGTTATTTGTTCGCGTTCCATTCGCCTCTGCGTTTAATGTCCTCGGTAAATTGAGTTTTGTTAGTGTCATTATTAGATTTTATGCATTTGTTTGTTGGTTATTGTTATCTGTATTGTTGTTACATCTGTCATTATTAGTTTTTGTGACGACTGTTTCTTTTTTAATTTTGATTAGTTCAGCTTCTTAAAGTAGGTACTGTGGTTTTGTAGAAGCCCTTAGTTTAGCTCTCGTCTGTATAGCTCTAGGTTTCTTTTTTCTTTATCTACCATCTGAAAGTTAGCTACCACCGTAATTGCAACAATAAAGTAACCTATCACAACAATCTTGCTTATTAAGAAACATCGACTCATCTCATTTAGTGGGAGCCCCACTATAAATCTCGTTGTCTTTCTGTAGAAAAACTTGAAGAATTCGAGTGCACGGAGGTTAGCTATTACGAGTAGGTGCGGGTGTCCCGCTCCCCTCCCTCGCTACTGTGGCCACGCCCCTCGGCAAATTGCGTCCGTCGCTGCGCTTGCACCTCGCGGTCGCCCAATCACGTCCTAACACAGATTTGAATTTAAACGATCTAGATGCTTGAACTGTGTCTGAGGTTATGTTTGTACTTTGGTAGGTGGTCAAAAAAGGTATATTGGCAGAAGTGTGTACTTGATTGAAGTGGGTAACAACTGTAGTATCTGTAAACAGCTCTAGATTATCAAAGTTAACTCGCGTACGATTCTTGTTTTGTCCCAAAATTATATTTCATAACGCTTTGGGATCATACATATTTACCTATGATATCGAGGAATTTTTTGTAGGAATGCTATTGTAGTTGAGTTGAGTCATTGACACGAATGAGAAAAAAAAGGAATTATTAAACATGCTAAAGCATGTTAATACAATTTCGTTACTAATACCCACGCATCCTCAAATAAACCATATCGAATAATAATTTGCACGAAAGTCCGAACAGGAGACCATTTATTACTACAATGTGTCACTATCAGGGCTCCTATCTATTTTAAGTCCTAGGACATAAAATTGCTGCAAAGGGGTTCAGAAACCTTTAGCTTATTACGTCAATTACGGGGGTCGTGTGGGCTCTTATCGACCAGTGTCTGCGAGCACTATCGGGAAGATTTACACAGTGAGGGAAGTCCTCCGGACTCCGAGATACAATCCAGGGCCTTTGTGTTCGTATCTCTAATTGTTGTTACGCTAATTAAGGGTTTCGATATATCTACTGCAGATTCTTCTACATTGTCTTTGGCTTTTAGAATTTCTTGTAAAATTGGTGAAGAGTTGTAGTGGTGATGTTGATAAAGTTTAGTAGAAATTTTACTGTCTACGTATTTTGTAAACTTGGAAAGTGTTTTAAAATTCCAAGTTTACAAAAAACGTAGATTTCGTTTTCGTTTCGATTCATTTCAAAAATATAAAATCCTTGTAATATTTCTAGGATAATCTCTGGTTTATGTTAAAATATTTAAAAAAATATGTAATGCGGCGAAGTGAAATGGAAATGTAACAAAGTCTGGAATATATTGATGATGTCCTAGCAAATCAAAATTTGAAACTTCTACAAATAAAGTAGAAAGAAGTAAGAGAAACTATTTACAAAATATTTAAAACAGTAACGTAATCAAAACCCAGTACCAGAATGAGCATTGCTAATCTAATTTTACACTTACAAACCTCACCATAACAGATCTTTCTGGGAATCGGAGAAATCTGATCGCCGTACGTTAACAGCATTTTTACACATGTTTAAATAACACGTGTCCGTCTGTATGTCACTTGCTCACATGTGAGAATGAGGTCCACCATTATTTTTATAGTCAACATACTTATAAGTAGGCTAAAATTATGATTTTGGAGCAATGAAGTGCCTGACGTGACTTGCTAGTCGCGTCAGGCACTTTATATTCTTGATTTTAAGGAACCACAAAGTCAATTTTCAAAAACCACGTTCTGTATTTCAAATTGCATAATACATGGATGTATTCAAAATAGAAACTTAGACTAACCATATATATCCTTTCTAAAACCACAAAACGCTTAACCCAATGGCGTAAACTAGCCTTAAAAATCCATTCACAAAACAAATAAGACATTGTAACCACAATTTGCATACAAAGCCAGGAGAAAAGAGAAGTATTTATTGAACAAGCTAAATGTAATGTTTTAGTTGCGCGCAGCCGATGAGCTATGGCGCTGTGCTCGCGCATGCTACCGTGCGTTTTATGCTCCTGCCATATTTATTTTGCTTATTTTCAACGAGCAGTTTATATGGGCTATGGGGACTGTTAATTTTGTAGAATGGAACTGCAGTGTTGTGGAAGTCAGTCCTTAATAAAAGATATTTCTTGTAACTTATTAAGTAAGTCTTAATCGTAAAAATATTCAATTGTCGGTTTGGTTTCATTCTGTTCTGCTTGTAATCACACTAATATCATGATAGCGATTGATTGTATGCATTTGTGTGTGACTGTATGTTGATTCTTCCTTCACGTTCGAACGGGTGCACTGATTTGGATGAAATTTGGCACGCGGGTTAATCATGTTCTGGAATAGGACATACGATAATTTTTTGTCGCGTAAGTATGTTCCCTTAAGATAATTTTCTACTGTCACGCAGAAGAAGCTACTGTCAGAATCTAGTTAAAAAAAAATAAAGATAATTCAAGCAAACATTTAGAACAACATATTTGATCTAACATTTCCAATGAAATCCACCTCAATAGCTTGCTAGTTCTTTTCTCAAAGACAGAAAATCAAACCATATCTTAAGCTACAATAGCTTTTCATACAATTTAACACAAATTACCATAATTCCCATACAAAAATCCCATTAAAACGGTTGATCATCATGAGTCCATTGCACTTCTTATCCGCTCTGTACGGGTCGCATAACTGGGCATGTCCATAGATGCGCAGGCGCTCCTAATGATGACAGGAACTGAACTGGTTCGGCTGCTATAGGTTCTCTTAAGAAAAAAGTGGGGAATCTTGTGGAAAAACACTTTTTCTGGTTCTACCAGCTTGTTACCGTTACAGTTACAAATTGGTATGAAATGATTAGTACGAGGTGATGTGAGATCGACGCTTGCCTTATGCAGTTAGAAGTTCACCGGTAATAGGATCTCTGTTAGTTGGGTTGTATATGTTTTAGAAGGCACTCGTAAATGCTTGTGTGAAACCATGGCAATTAATATTTTTTCAATCTATATCCAGATAAATATTTATTGGTTTTGTTAAGAGCTTTTCGCAGAACAAAATATAACATTTGTTTTATTTTTCCTTTTATCACTGCACTTATCGACAGCACCCAAAAAAACAAGACAACCAAAAACCCTCAATTGAAAGATCCGCCGATACAAAATCTTAATCTCAACCAGAAATAACATTCACATTTCGATGACACTTCTGCGCTAAACGATTTAACGACAAGATACACCCTATGCGCGTGCGCCGAAGCACACGCAGGCCGTCAGCGCGCATCAGATAACTACGACATGCGAAGCTATGCGCGCTTCCACGAACCGAACCCAACAGAATATTTGTCGTCTGTGCGCGTTTAATCATATTATACATGCATTCATACGTGTTCATTCTAATTATGATGTACCAAGTGTTGTTGGTACTGTTATATTTGGTACATACGCATTTGGAAATATAATTATTTTTGAAATAGATGTTACGTGATTATTACTGAAATATTTTTGATGGCGTTGCAACCATAAATATGTTGTAGCAATTAAAATGTTGAAAAGCATTTTAAAATGTTGAAATGCCAATAGGTGATCATTTCTTATCAATGGGATAAAAAATGATCACCTATTGGCATTTACTACAGTGTCTTAAGACGAAAGTCTATGTCCAGTGCGTGTTGCCAGTAATGACATATGGCTCTGAAACGTGGTCTCTCGCAATGGGCCTCATCAGAAGGCTTAAAGTCACCCACAGAGTAATAGAAATCTCTACGCATCTAGCTTAACAAAGTCATTAACATAATCCTAACTTACAAAAAGGACGAGTTTTTCCGCTGATTTTGTAACATAAATGTTGTAACCCTTTAAAAGTTCACTCAGCCTAGCGTATCGTATAACATAGAGCAAGCACACAACTATTTATTTATTGCGGGCACTGGCTACGACACGGGATCTCCTGTCGCCGGCCATAAATTATGGTCGCACAACCAACCTTGGTCTTGCGGGCTTTCCAACTAGCCGTGTGCTTTGACACAAATGTTGTCCTGCGATCTTTGGTTTACAAGGACCAATTATTTGAAAGGTAGAAACTGAACCACATAGTTAATGAATTTGTAGTGGCATCAGAAAAGTATTTGGTTGTTAAATTTTTTTAGATATCTTTTATATTGATGACTCATCTGAAGCATCGCAATCAGGGTACGTTTATTTGTGCCTCAAAAAAGGCTACAACGATTGACATAAAGAAACTAAGATTAAGAAAAGGGTTCAGTCGGTGATGACATGAATAACCAGTTATCACAACAAATCATAAAATACAGCAAACGATGGGATGCCATCTTGAAAATTGCACATAAAAAGCCAGTGTAACCGTGTCGGCATATCGGCTCCTCTTTTTCACCCACCTCTATAATTAGATCAGCGATAATAATAATTTACTGTTTGCCCTATAATGAAGATTTAGCTTCTAGTCTTGTTAGCCGAACAAAAGCCCTATTTTCAAGACAGGTTATAATTTTTAGAGATAATCTCTGGAGCGGTGGCCATCGTCATCTTGCAGTCTTATTGTTTCGCTGATGTCGTAATTAAGCTCGGTGAGAAGCTTCCTCGGGTATCGTGATACAATTTCTGTTTATCTTTTAGACATTTTTATAATGTAGTCACTAATTAAAGGTTTCTTGGCAGATGAAGCACAATGATGTTTGTAAATGACTTGCCAAGATTATCTTTTATAATTTTTGAAACTGCAGTGTTTTTTTTTAATACTTGGTTTTTAGATATTGATCTCGTATTCGGTTTTTTGACAGTATTTTTCCAGGTAAGCAAAGTTAGTGAGTCAGAAAGTTAAATTATTCTGAAACATCTCAGCGTATGCAATGCTATCATCAAGGTAGTAGGTCCAGTGCATGCACCCTCTGGCGAGGTCACTGCGTGGGTAGCCAACAGGCTTGTCCTCCCACGCCAGCACATACAGGCTCACAGGCTTACCTCAGCTTTAATACAGCAACCTAACGAAATCACGATAAAGCCATTTGTATTTGGTGGTATCCATTGTTTAGATCCAAAACATTTTGCTGAAGCAGAAGTAAATCCTTAGTGTTTTGTTTATTTTGTTTTATGCCTAGAAAATTTGTTTTAGGTTAACATTATTATGCTAACCTATTGAAAGTATCGGCTAGTTTCATCTTCATACACTCAACTTTCTCATATATCAAAGCTTGTTGAATCAGAAGTAATGAAACATTAATATTCATAATTATTAGAAAATAAATAACGTTACATCTATACTCATTTTATGAGTTTTACGGTCCATAAATTGTGAGGTTATAATTGTTACAAATAATATAAACAATATTAAATACACAAACCATTTAAAATGAATGTATAATCAAACGGCCAATATGGGTTTATGATGTACAATTTGTGTAAAATGTCTATGGATGCTTGGCTACAGCTTATTTTCCCACAACACCTAAAGTGTTAGTATTGGAACGGTCTAATAAATGAGATTTACTTCGTTTAATTTAAGAAATTAACATACACGTGGGTGGGTACACTTAGATCGTTACTGCTATCGGTAATATAAACTAATATAATAAAAGTGCGGGAGGTGTTATATCCTAACTTGATCTTTCGTTAATCATATTATTCATTAATATATCTTCTTCATTAAATTCGAATACAGTTTTATTTGCGTATCTGAAATCTGATCTGTTTGTAAAGCAACGTGAAACATATGTTTTATATTGAACATACTTCGAAAAAGTTTGATGTTTTAACAGTTCTTCTCGTAAAAAACTGCACTTACAGAATTTTGTGACGTGCATAAATCAGTGGTAGTGACAATGATATATTTTATACGCGTACATTCTGTTCGGTTATCATGTCATTGTAATTTATCGTGAGATTATGATAATATGGCCTTATTACTGTTAAGAGAAGATTTTCTCAGTTACGTGGGCGTTCTTCGACCGTTGTATCTCCGAACATATTGAGTGCACCACCAATTGTGTCAAGAATGTCTATATCAATAATGTTTTTGTCCATTGCTTTGTTATTTACTATCAATAATGTATTCCTGTTTCGAAAATAGAAAAGATTTTTTTTTTTATCTTCAAGTCTCATATTTATGTTTCCTATTTTTTCTTTTTTAAATTCAATATTATTTTGAAGAAGTCTAGACAAGAGATCACTTGAATAAGATGGATAAGTTTAAATTTAATCATTCTCGTGTATTTAGTAGTATAATAAATAAAAACATAGAAAGTACTTAACTGTAAGTTGCACTTTCTGCAAGGTGTAGAAGATAACTGAGGAAAATTGATTACTTAATGGTGTTCTTAGACGATGAGGCTGCGATCCATGATTACCTACATTATGGCAATCTGCAAAAACACCATCATACTCGTACATACATCTTGATGTTTGTTTTTGGTTTGTTGTAGTATTTCTCTTTCGATAGGTTGTCTTGTTACTTTACGTGCTGTAACTTTACAGTTTTATTGTGTAAGAAATTATCAAATAACTTCTTCCACTTTGGTTGGAGTGAGAGAGAGAGTCAGACTTTTACTGACTAAAACCAACCTACAGTTGATTTTTTGGAGTTAAACAAAATTATAATTAGGAAAAAAATGCCTTTAAAAGCTTTTCCGCAACTCACTCTCGCTAGATTTTGTTATGTAAAAGTCATTCTGTCATGGATTTATAAAATTACCATAATTTTAGCTACATTTCCAATTTAATATTTGAAACTCAAAAACGCACCATAGCGATACAAAGGCGAGGGCTGCGCGTGCGCACGTCACGTGGTCGTGTTTGCGACGTATCTGCGTTATTTATTGCCGACGTCCGGCCCGGGCTGCACGACTGCACACCTACGTACTGACACTGCGAGTATGTTATAAGCTTTATAATATAAGGAATATGTTATACAGTTTTATTCCTGAATTTTGTATTTTTATGTGTGTTGACTCCTCCCCCCGAAGTCCTCATTTAATGTGTCCATGTATACTTCGGCCAAATAATTTTTTTTCTGGGAAACAGCAGCAAACAGCAACGCTATAAGTCCCAATATAGTCAGTGGGATGAGCTGGACTTATTTTTGAAAAATTGCCTGAGAAGAAGTTTAGCTTAAACCGCCATCTATTTGAGGGTCCTCATTACCATTTGCTGCTATTTGCCGTACTAAATACATTTTAAAATGACTCGGGGAAAGACAGGAGGAGACCTTTACACTGAACTGGGACAACATAGGCATATATAATAGTTTTATTATGTATAATAATAAAATACAAAAATAACATTGACAACAGTGGCATCATCATTAAAGATTAAATCAATTAAAAATAGATTTGTGCAAAATTATTTATATATATTAATTAATTCGCACAATAAAATATCAAGGTTTTGTTTATATACTCAAATTCCAAAAACTTAATATTAAACGTGATTTGTATTCGGTGTGAATCTCGATACGATGTCAATATTTATTATAATTAATTTGGTCACATATCAAACTTGTCACGGAAGCCTTACCCATGAAGTTCATTAAAACAAGACCACTTTTTACATACATAATTGTTATGAATACAATATCTTCAAATAAACCCAAGTCTGAACCTATACAGAACAGTCATCTGACAGAAAAGGCCGAGCTCACAGATCCATTGTGTGCCCTGAAGACCTCCAACGGAGGCACAGTAATAAATATACTACCATGTTAAATAGAGTAGCTTTAATACATAAACCTTTACACATGTTCTGTGGCTCAGATGTGAAGCCAGCAAGTAAAATAACCCTTCATGAAAAGACTACAGGTCTATGAATCAGGAGAGTCGTACAATGGGATGGAGGTATACACTACGGACATTAAAAAGCCAATGGACTCAAAAGAGCGTAACATTATGAGTCCAAGTCACAAGTTACTCACAGTGGCGATCATTAAATGGCTTATACAAATCTGTCTTCCTATAACTTAGGCGAAAAGTGGATGTTCCGATTCGCGAGTAACGAACTCCTTATACAAATCTGTCTTCCTCTGGATTGTAAGAATGTCTTTAGGTACTATCACTTTTAGTTGAAGATATCACATCTCTTTCATTGACGAATTTTGAATGATGAAACGAAAAAACCGCTGTCAAAAATTTAACACCTTAGAATGTTTCAATTTGTACCTTTTACATTTAACGTTTTTTATCACGTTACTGACATTGCATTATTTTGTTTCAGTTGTACATCCAGATACGCGGGCGAGTTCTGTCAGCACCTGAACCCTTGCCATAGCGAGTCCAGTCCTCGATGCCAGAACGGAGGGTCTTGCAGAGTTCGGCCAGGAGTCAGTGGAGGTCCACCTTCCTTTGCCTGTGACTGTCCTCTGGGCTTCAGCGCATCGCTATGTGAAATCAGGATACCGGCTGCCTGCGATTCTGCACCTTGTCTGAATGGAGCTACGTGTCGATTGACTTCACTTGACACGTATGAATGTGATTGTCCACCAGGTTATACAGGTTAGTAAGAATATTTTTGATAATTAAAAAGTTTTAGGTGAGAAATTTTATAATTAGCCGAATAAAATTAGAGGTTTATATTGCAAAAACCTGAGAGGTTGATCTGCAGTCCCATTTTATGGACGTTAAATATAATCGTTTCGTTAGGAAAGAAATGGATAAAAGTTGATTAAGGAGATAATTCCTTAAGTGTCGGAGTGATTGTTAATTCAATTATATTAAGTGTTATATCGCAGTTTATATCTGTTGGCTTCATAAAATTTCACATGCAGCATCTGAATTTCAATTAACACAAAACGTGTTTATAATCGACGTTTGTAACAAGAGTTTAACATTTCTTATTTTCGTTTGATTATTTCTCTTCATCTTTATCTTCTTTTCTTCTTACTTCGTGCAGATCTATGTAATTATCCAGTTCGTAATCTTAACCAGGAATTGCTGTGATATTATTATCAAGATAATTGTTTGTCCGTCTTTATGAATCTTATATCCTTTATGCGTAATTCGTTACGCATGTTGATGACTAATAAACAGGTGTTTGTGATACAAGATATGAATTTATTATGGTTAAGATATAACAGCGAGAATATTAAGAATTAATTTTAATCTTTGTGTCGATAATTGTGAGCGTCTAAGAGACCGTTTATAGCGCATATCCTACACCGTTTATGGCTTTTGTTATGACTACAACGGTACGCGGTATTTATTCACATTTGTTCTTGACGACGTAATGTAAAAGATAAAAGTAGAAAAATATTAAATCAAGACCAGTGGTGGACCTAGTAGTAACGTTCCTGACGTACAAGTGGGTTCAAACTCTGTGCCATTTATTCAAAGATATGACATCCACCAGCTGGTGTTCCATTCCCTCTCCTAGAGTGGAGGCTTGAGTGTCAGCAGTAGGAGCATTGTAAGACCGATTATGCGATATATATATATATATTACAGATATTATAAATGACCAAAGGATGGGATGTTCAGTTGAAGAAAAGCCATTCAAGAGATCAAAAAGATGTGATCCCGTAGGATAACCAATTAAGAAATTCTAATCCTGATCCAAATTATACAAAGGCAACAATAAATCAATAGAAACCAATAAAGAACAAACAGACACCACAACAAAATTAAATTTCGTATATCTTAAATCACCATCAAAATATGGAAAGATTTAATATGAGTAAACGGCATCAATAAAAGTCAATATAAATCCGTCATCTAAAACGATGAAGATTTTTATATTACAGTTGGTATAAAATAAATTACGAATATAAAAGACGGACAACTAAAAGCGAAATTCGATCAATCAGTGCCTCGAGCGAAACTTGTTACAAAATTATGTTATCAAAATGATTTAGTGAACTATTAATGTCGTAAGCGAAAGAAGGAGTAACTGGTAAATTTTGGAAAGTTGTTATCGTCATTTCCTTTCAAATACTCTTATTATAATTATGGACTGCTAAATCTTATTTTGTTCAAGATAAAATCTATAGTATATTGTCATTTGAGTCTTTGTATCATTCGGAAGCTGTAGGGAAGCTGGAAGTTTCGGCTTTAATATAATATAATATAATATAATATAATATAATATAATATAATATAATATAATATAATATAATATAATATAATATAATATAATATAATATAATATAATATAATATAATATAATATAATATAATATAATATAATATAATATAATATAATATAATATAATATAATATAATATAATATAATATAATATAATATAATATAATATAATATAATATAATATAATATAATATAATATAATATAATATAATATAATATAATATTCCACAATTATCACACAACGCCGCCTAGTCCCAAGCTAAGCAGAGCTTGTGTTATGGGTACTAGACAACTGATAAACATACTTATATATTTCTAAATACATACATATATAGATAAATTACACCCAGACACAGAACAAATGATCGTGCTCATCACACAAACATTTGTCCTGGGTGGGAATCGAACCCACGACCTCCGGCATAGCAGTCAGGGCCACTAACCACTAGACCAACAGGCTTTGTCTTTAAAAGTTCTCAATTTTTAATCTAACAGTATGAAGAGTTGGTTTTGTTCTGTGAAATTGGAAGATTTTATTACCATGTGGTAAAACCTTTTTCTCGTCGATTTAATCTCGTCAGTCCATATCCAGACGTTCGACGTCTTTTTTCGATGAATCGTGTCCCAGAATTGATTCTTCAAATTAATTTCGCGGAACAATGTTCCATTTTGTTATTATTCTGGTTCAATTTATAAAATCTGTCTTTATAACTTTTGTTTATAAGATCCCGCCGTATATTATTTAGTAGTTTTACGACATATTTTATATCCTTTTAAGGAATATCTCTGAGTACTAAGTACTGGCATGTCTTAGTTATTTTTATTTGTTGTATTGCCGTTACAGTATCATAAAGTTGATGGCTATAAAAGTATCGTAAATTGTTCTATGATGTCATGGTTAAAATTACGTTTATTTTTAGTTTGTCTGGTTATATTTTTGTTACATACAACAGGACGTCTGTTATTATATTTTTACTTTAATTACACGTTTTTGTTAAGACGGAACTTTATTACTTTTAATTGTTCGTGACTTTCTGAGATTGTCGGCTAACTAAGATAGTTAGCCGTTGCTCTATCATTTTGTCCTTTAAATGTAAAAATTACTTTAATATTCTTTTAAGGACTAGAAACAGGTGCCACAGATAATATGAGCAGCTAATAGTAGAGCTTTCCGAAGTAGAGATTTGTTGTAAATACAAAATAATCAGATTCTATAAAATGAAATTGGTTTGGACCAAACATGATAATTTTATCATAATTATAGTTATAACCAACTCATAATCTCCATTTGATTTTGCCATTATTACTTATGTGATCTGCGCAAATATTTATTGTTGATTGCGAACCTTTTATGGCTATTCATTGTAAATAGATAAATATGTAAAACTCGTGAACATTTCAATTTAAACGTTGTATAGTGTAGTTAGAAATTATGATTATCATGTTTCTATTAAATTTTCTTTAAAGGCTCTTCCCAATTTCAATTTCGGAAATCCAATATTTTTGTCTGGACTGGGCTTTGATATTAAAATTTAAAGTTGCAATTTTTTGAGAACCAGTATATAGTAAAAGCCGGTCTAAGAAAATTTTATTTTATCTCCTCGACTCATGTGTTTTTAAAAAAGAAAACCACATTGCAAGTACATTTTGATACAAGTGCAGAAAGTTTGTCATTGCAACCGAGGCGGAATTCGCACGAGCCGTAGGCGAGTGTGTTATGGAGCCGAAGGCTGCAGTGATAAATTTGCACGTGTATCAAACGACTTTTTTCAGTACACTTACAAAACGAATAAACGGGGTTTGACCGGCGACTCGTGGGGGTCGACGCGCGCCAAGCCTGATGTACTCGTAATAAAATTGTGGCGGGGAGAGCACGCGCACTTTTCTGCACTAGTGCGGAAAACAGTCTATTGCGTGCCTAAAAGCGGTGGGATAAGAGCGGTTTTTCCTGTAAGTGTATTGAAAAAAATTTTACTAACGTCACACGCACCTAAACCAGTATTCTAAATGCGGTATTCGCCATAATAAGGGTTTTTGAACAAAAAATACTCCTATGCGCCTGCGCAGCCGCCATCTACGGCAAGCAATTATGGACCTCACCAGAGTTTAGAAGCTCAATATTTTTGTATAAGTAGGGCTAGTGATTTAGAATATGGTAGGAGGTAATGGATTACTTCTTTGGACCAATTTCCTTTCTAAGTGGTGAAAAAATGAATTACTTTTTTGTTCTTCGAATCGTGAAGTAGATGATTGTTACTCATTACTCAAGTAGGTACTTATTTTTTACCGTACATAGGTGTGTTTTAGTTAAGCACTAAAAAAGTGTGATTCTCAGACGGAATTCGAGCTCACGATTTTCAGACGCCACCGGAATTAGCGGTGAATCACGGGCAAAAAAAAACCAGGAGAAAAAGTAAATTAGAAATAATGAAACAACCGGTATTGCATGTCTGCGACGGCCAATTACTGTCAGTAGCACGTCTACCTACTTTTGAGGAAACTGCCATCGCGCCAAGTCCAATCAAAAACAATTTTCAATTAAACGAATACGACTTTTAATAGATTACACGGAAAATTATATATTATAAGTGTTTGTATCACACGGGAGTCAGAGAAAGCTAAACAAATATAGAAAGTCTACAATTTGTCATTCCCTGAATTGCACTAGGCTTGTCGAAAAAATATCGATGTTTCGAGTTACAAAAAGAAACGATATTTAAGCTGTTGATCCCCGCATTAACGCCGGCGTTTACGCGCCATTGTCTTACTATTGTGTCTCTAATTACGCACTCAAAAGGTGAATATATCCAAATCTAAGATATCAAAATAATGAGTATCGAATATGTATTGAAAACAATATTATCAAACCTACTAAAAAAAGGTGAGCCTAAAAAGCTCGAAAAGATAAAGTTCCTTCTAGGCTTGTATAAAATTATCGATATTTATAATATTTCGCATCCGATTCTAATCTGTTTTTAAGTATTATCAAAGATTCAAGATTCAAAGCATTTATTTCAAATAAAATATTTGTAGGCACTTTTGAACTGTCGAGAAGTCAGTCAGTCAGAAAAATTATGCTAATTGTACATTCCAAAGCAAAGATCTCTATGGTGAAGTATATGCAAGAAACTCTATGGACAATCTTTTCGTTCATCGATATCTACACTACACATAATTAATATCTATCGATACTTTTTGAAACTACCGTCATCTCTAAAAAACACGTAATACTTTCTGAATATCAGTCGTGTCACAAACACGTTGTGTGAACACGACCAATTCGCCGTTCAATTGTTTGTGCAACTAATGAATTAGACGGTTTACCGTTTTAGCTGGCGGTATCAGCTTTGTTGTTTGTGGAATTTTTAAACAAGAGTTTTAGGTTTCTTTCATATTTATGAAATTCTGCTATAAACGAGGAAGGAAGTTTGAAACTGGCGCCAGTGACTGAAAAGTTGAAAGGGAATCGTTTTTCATGGTATGATCATCTGAAGAGGAGAGTTGAAACACATGTTACTTAAAGAGTTATGAGTATACACATGGATGGATCGATAGGGAGGCTCAAAAAAAGAAGGATAGATTGTGTGAGAAGTGATGTAATAAATATAATAAAGGGGGTTAGTGACAGCGTGACGGGTGACAGGACAGAAGGGAAGAAAAAAACGTGTTACGGCGACCCCAGATAACACAGACAAGTGCAGAAAGATGATGAAATTCTACTATAAACATTAGCTTTTGACATATCAACTACCAATTAGTTGGTATAGCAATAGTTCCAATTTGAGCAACAAGATCAATTCAATTCAAAATATTTCATATAGGCCTACATGGGCACTTATAACACGTTAGAAGCTAGTGCACCATTTTAATTGGGCGTTTGCTATAGAGAAGTACATGGCAAGAAAATCCATGATCAATAATAAAATTAGAAATCAGTGTTACATTTACTGTGCAACCGTATTTAGTTCGTAATGTTATAAGTTCCATGGGGTGAAGGTAGGACAAATCCATTGCCATTAAATTCAGACTCAAGAATTCTGCTGAGAAATTTTTCAAGGTAAAAACTTTGTCCGACCTGAGAATCAAATCCCGAGTCTCATTTTCAACAGTAGCTCTTGCGATCATAGTACCAACGAAGCTTTTAAACTACTGATATTAAAATGCTGCCAAATATTTAGATCTCGTTCTCTTGTTTTCCATGACTTGATTACCATTTGTAATTTTATCTTCTCAGTTTCCAGTTCGATTATACCACGGAGATGGCAAACATTTAAAGCCGTAACCTTTTTATTGCGCCATAAAAAAGACTCGAGTAAGTAATAGCTACATATCAGGCGTTAAACATTTTGTTTTCTGAACTTGCATACATATCGAAGCAATGCCCATAACAGCAATTGAGCTCGTTCCACCAATCAAACCGAATTCTTTCGTTTGGTCTCTTAGTCAGTCTAGCATTCTTATTAGATGATTAATTTCGTGAGGTCAGGTTTTGTTAGTAAATTGGCTGTTTTAGGAGCTGAAATTCTGATCTTTTTATCCGACGAAAGGTAGACAGATGCTATGTATGTTCCTGGTCAGTCAGTTTGCGAATTTTTTAATTTGTAAGTGATTACCGACTACACGTTATGATTTACGTCTCATTAATATATTTTCATTTTTCTTTTGCATTACTACATTATCTTGTTTTCATCTCCGTTATTATTATTAATAGATACTAGTCCCTATTGTCCCACTGCTGCCTCTCTCCATTCCTTTGAACGATCACGATTTTTAGCTTCTTCAGAAACATCCATCTCCGTTTTTTTTCTTGTGATATAAGTGTATAAGTAATAACTTCTATGCACGGGTACAATTTACGAACTTCTAAATTCATAAATTCATACTGTGTAGGAGTTAATTGTTAACTTTAATAAAGGAAAGAGTCAATTGGATATTGATACTTCACTACGTATGTTCAACGGATGATATTGTTTCCAATTGTACTCATTCATAAACGTGATTGTTGATACTCTTGGCGGTTTTGCTCTCTTTCATGGATGGTATCTAGGTACCTACTTCTAGAGTGCTCTTATGTCTCTTTGCCATTGTATCATGTTAATCGGGGTCAATGCAACACTATTTCTTCAACTATTCTGCCATTGTATCGTCTTCATTTAGAAGATTACAGTTATCGTTACCAAAATACCTGATCATATTATGTGGAACAAATTGTACGGACCTCTTTTCCTATATGTGATGTTATGCTTTCTCCAACTATCTTCCATTGATAAAACTAATTCGTATGCAAATAAAAGACACAAAAAAATCAATTACAAAACGATGTCAAAGTCCCAAATTGTATCCAAAACATAAACCCAAACTATTCGATTAACAATCGATATAAAATCGCAATCATGGATACAAATGATTCGATTAATATCGGCTCGTCTATATGCAAATTGTATTTTAGCGAGTTTTACTGATTCACACGTATCTTCATATTCCTGATTAGGTAATAATGTGACTATAGATGCTTTCTTTAATGATAGCTTTATGACTGTTTATAGGTGATATATGTTTGTTAGTCTATTTTATTAGTTCATTCGACTTGGTGTCATTGAATGGAGCCAAGTCTCTTAGCCTTGGTGATGAGTTATTAAGTTCGTTTTTTGTACAAGCTATTATGGAATGTCAGGATTTTAATTGTTCTTTGACGTTTCTCTTGAAAGAATTATGACTATGACTTTTTTCTTTTTAAGTGGTTTTTCCTGATTGGCCTATTATAAAATAATTTTTGTCGATGGTTCTTCGTTTATGTTCCCATGGTATTAGTATAGAGTTTGAATCATCATCATGCACAAGAATTTACCAATTTATAGATACAGTCGTCTCTCTGATTAGGCTGATTCCCAAAATATGAACACTAGTTTCTGATTCCCAAATCTGTTCCACAGGTGACGAATGCTCCCACGAAGACCATTGCGCATCTCAACCTTGCCGCAACGGTGGCCGCTGTGTAGCCGACAATACCACCACTGCCGGCTACTCCTGCGCATGCCCTCCTGGTTTCACCGGCTCCCGTTGTACCGAAGACGTGGTCGAATGCTCTAGTGGTTCCGGACCCTGCCACCACGGCCGGTGCTTTAACACCCATGGGTCTTACACTTGTGTGTGTGAGCCAGGTTACACTGGGAGGGATTGTGATGCGGAGTATGTTCCCTGTGAACCATCGCCATGTCATCATGATGGAAGGTGTACGCCGCTGGATCAGCTGAGATACGAGTGTGATTGTCCGCCGGGTAAGTCATTTTTTTAAATATATTTTCGTATGTAATTATGTCAAATATATGGAATCCCTATCATTGTCAAACTTTGAAGTTATGATATCATAAACAAAAAAATCATACGAGTTTCAAGTTAATAGGTTTGATGCTAAATCGACAAATTACACTGAGAGTACATTAAATGTTATAGTTTAACAAACAGCAATGAACTTGGATATAATCTGCAAACAAGACAAGATAATATTTTAACAATTAATAGAACTAGGTAGTCTAATCAATAAGCACTATTCTCGCCAACTAATTTAATACAGGGCGTGTATTCCAAATATATTTTACCACACACTACCTCGTACAGTAACTTTCTTTATGACCATATTGACCATGTTGGGCAGTATTATTTAATCAGAGAGATGTACAATGTTGTGGTGCTAGTTGCCATAACAGGTGCTACTGTGGCTGGGCATCTAAGCAGTAAGATTTCGCAACAGTACGGGCGTGGCTAGACGTTAGGTGTAACTTTATTGTGTGTATGTGTTGGTGTTGTAGATATTGAGATTATAGACGGAATTGTTTTGGTCTTAGTTTATAAATAGACTAATAAGTAGATAAAATGTATTGAACGTAATGCAAAGTTAAAAGAAATCTACAAAGACGTAGTGCTATAAATGATAAAGTAAACAGTCAAACCTTTGCCCAGCCATAAAACAATTCCTCTAAAAGAAGAAACAGATCATTTAGATAGCATAATACATGGGGTATTAAACGTATCTAGAAACATGGAAGTATGTGTCAAATTCTGAAAACACAAGCCGTTTCCAAAGTTAATTTACAATTTACGCACTATAACTGCGATTCTATTACCATGAACGAGACACCTTATTACCAGACTAGACCAACTTTCCAAGGTCTAACAGACCAACATAAATTTCTCGTACCAATAAACTGCATAAGCCATAGCAAATATAATTCACACTATGTAATGTCACAGCTCTTGAGAGGACTCGAGAAAGTTCGAGATATTTACTGTCTTATCTTACCAAGTTTATGCGATACCTTTAAATATGGTTTGTGTGCGAATTATATTAATTATGCCGTCTTTATCTTGGTAATTTCTAAAGCTTGTATCTAGGTCGATCAGTTGGAAAAGTGTGTGATTTTTTTGGTTTTGGATAAATTCAGATGAGATGTTGTTAGGTTTGTGGATATACGTCTGGGAATGTACTTATCTACCTACTTCAAACAGTTCTAAAAACGCAAAGAAGTTCACACGACATAAACAGAAAAGGTCATGTTCAATACTGATCCTTGGTATATGATTATGAAATTGCTAAACCCAAGAACTAGATTGACAAGACCTCGAAAGTAACTACAAAAAAGCTTGTACAATTATTAAAGAACAAAAAATAAAGATAAACAAACACACTTAATCTAGATTAACATCCCTAGTCTCACGAACATACGCACCAAGCAATAAAATGGACAGTCATAATCGTGTCTGCGTTATTTACGTCACAGCTCAGAACTCGGTCTGAAAGGCGACCGTGGCCTGAGGCGACCACGACTTGTACGAAAGCGGTACACAAAATGGGTATACTGCATAAATCTATAATGTTAATGTACTATGTTTATCTATACTGTAAATAGTTCCAGTTCTTGTAGGTATTTTATCTAGCATGAAGAATCTTTGTTGGTCTTTGACTGTGGAAGTAAAATAGATACGTCAAGCTTCTATGTAGATCAATGAAATTGTTTTAAAAGATTTTGAATATGTACGTTAAGATAATGACGCTGATATAAGAGGTGAACTAATAAAAATTTGAGTGATAAAGCTGCCGGTAGGAATGGAACAGTTGTGAACTAGTTCATTTTGATTAAAGTTGCTAAGTCAAGTATCTACCCCAATGCTTAATTAGTTCAAGTTAAAAGTGGCTTCGCCTCAATAGACTAGCGAGTAAAGGTTTATCTCATGGCCTGTTAATTTTATTTTATTGTCATTATCCTGAATGGGTTTGTAAGTTGTCATTACTTGTGCAAATGTCTGCATATATGCGCAGGGGGCTTAAAGAGACATCAAGATATGATGTACGACTACCGCCTTAATCTTAATCTCAAGAAGGAATACATGATTTATGCAATATCATAAACAAGACAAAAAATATTCAAAGGAAACATATCCAATGGATCCACACTCTATTATTTTAATATTCCGTGTAATTGGTTAAAAACTAACCACAATGATGCAACTCTTACGTCACAATTTTTGTAGTTGTGCGGCGCATCTAGGATTCATTAGCTTCATTACGCTCTTGCAAAATGGTGGTGAGCAGTTTCAACATCCAGTGCTGTGAAATGTTCCATATTTCGAGGTTCCATATTAAGTTTCTGAGTAAAAATTGCGAAACGAGGAAATGATGGTTATAGTAATAAGCACTGAGAAACTTATAAAGCTTTTTGTAATTGTATATGTAGGTAGGCTGCAATTAAGTTCACTTACCTACTGTTTTTATTGCATAATGGCGATGAGATAGAAAATGCGCTGGCTTTTTCAGTCAAAAGTGATTTTTTAGCACGCATTAGATATTAAACTACATATATTGAACTTGAAGTCTATAAAATTTCTACTTTCAATTGGAAACATAAAAACGTCATCAATATACACAAAATGTCAACTCTCTTACAAAAACACTCGTCAAAAGCTATAAAATTAGACCATCCATTCCATACTTGAAGCATACGAAATAATTGACCAATGACTCAATACATATCAATGAAAAGCACTTTCTCCCATACATTCCTCTCTGGAGACATCCATCGACCACTTAAATTAGATCAATGACGTCAGACCCCATGCCCAAGTGTGGGAAAAGCTATACACACTTAATTAACACCAAAAGTAATTTTGTTTATTAACTCGACTTGAACATTTTTACAATGATCATGTGAAAAAATATTTGGAAATTGAAAATGTGGCTTAGTTTAGTTCGTTAGTTTACCAAAATATTGCGGAATTTTCTTTGCAAAACTCATTGATATTTTTTTGTGTATTAAGTTTCATTTGCCGCAGGAAAAATATTCAAGTAATGTTATTTTCTTTTCTTTTGTATTTTGAAAGTATTTTAAATAAATTTACACCATTTCTAACTAAGGGTGTTTTTAATATCGTGCGGATTTCCTCAACGACAAAAGTGCGACGAGGTCGCGCTAGGCTGCTATCCGGGATCACGCCCCGCGTCCCGCGTGCGTATTCCACGCATTTTAATAAATACTGGTATGAAAAGATGCGTGATCAAAACCGCACGATATTAAAAACAAAACTTTTTACAATTTTCGAATTATCATTCAGTTTTATTACAAGTTCTGTGTCATTTACAGTAATCTCAAATGCTTAATCAAGCATCTAATTTTAGCTAGACTGTCAGGTGTTTACTGCATTCCCATTCAGTTAACTATAATTATAATCCAGAGTTTTGTACGCTTCGCTAACTCCTTTGATTTCAAGTTTATTATGGCAATCAGTATTGTAATAAATTCAACATTCATAATTAGTATTGATTTTGTTTTCTACAATCTGTGTTTTATTCTTGCGTTAGTAGCTAAATGCTCATGACTATGATTAAAATAATGGATTTGTATCTCAATATTTATATTTGTAACCTCTGTTAAATAATTAACATCAGGTTTATTCTTTTCGTATCTTAAATTATCAAGATTTAGATTATTATCGGTTTGTTATCTTTTCATTGCTAAAATCTTATCATTGCTAATCACTTTGATTTATCATGAGTAAAATATTTGATGCTTATCTAAAAACAAGTTAATTTTTGAAACCTGCTAACACGTGCTTTGTCGGACTAAAACATTTCAATTCAACATGTTCGAACATCCTTCTTCTAAATTAAAAACAATCAATCATCTGCCATAAAACTATCCATTACGCCTTTCCATTTCCTCCATCAAAAATAGACATTATTAATTTTCCTATTAGTTAATATAAGAATCATTAACACATGTCCAAATAGCCTTAACATGTGTGTGTCTGAAATAATAGCTTCCGTACAAGTCCCAACTTATGGGAATGTAGGGAGACGATCTCACACTCTGCTATATTATGGTAATCTGATTGACAATTTAGATTCTTAAACGTTTACGTAACACGAAACACCAATATTTGTTGCCAGTATTTGTACGTGTATTCAATCATGGTCCATAGCGTACAAAGGTAAATACGGCGGGAGATTTTGGGAATTGTTTTTGGAGAAGCAATGGAATAGAATTCGAAATGTCTGGACAAACATTTGGTAAGATTGTCGATATCGCACTAAAGTTCTTGGGAAAGAAGAAATAATAAGTGTACTTGATATAATCCATAGCAATACTGTTGTAAGAAATGTTGAATAAACATTCAATAAAGTGAATAATTTCAAGGAACTTCTTCCACGACAACTGAATAATAAAAAAATCTTTACTGTGCCAACAGCTTTTTTTTTTAAACTAATGAATTTTTAATTTAAAGCTCAGAGGGAGCACAATATATTATGTTAATTTCCTAATGGAAATTTAATTTGGGAGCATCGTTTCTCAACTGAAATAGTGAAATGTTTAAACATTTTTATATACAATAAAACTTTAGAATTTTGTTTCCAAACACATAAAATTGACGGTGTGAAGATAAAATCTGCGTTTGCGCATCACCGGTGACAGTTTTATAGTGATTTTCGTTTTATTCTCAAACCGCCGTAACCATTTCCAATCTTAATAAGTGCTAATAAGGATTAAATCATTTAATTAAACCGATATTTTAAAATTGTTAAGGTTGATTTTTTACGATCATGTTTATGACTCTTTATTCTCTAAATGAGATGGGAGACGTTTGGAAATAATTTGGGTATGCTCAATTTATTGTTGGTTTACGTTAAATCAACTTTATGGACACTTATACGAAATATTGTTATTATTCTACCAGAAAAAAACCATTAAATTTTAAACCATATGTATATGTCTGTTTTCAGCCTGCAACGAGTACTGCAAAAGCAATCCTAGTTAAAATTGTAACAAAAATATCGACTCCCGACTTTCCGCACGCTGGTTTCGAGGCAAAAAAAGGCGTCGAGAGATTTAAACGAGGCGCCTCCACCATAAACAGTTGCACATGTGTTATTCGTGGGAACCGCTTGGTTAATGAACATAATGAGATTCTCTACTCGCTAATCAAACTGTATGAACCATGGTGTGATTTCGACACTTAGAGATTGACCATTGATCAACTAGTTTTACTCGTAGCTTCGATTGTAAGCGGATTTTTATCAATAGCTGTTGCTGTTTCTAATTGAATTGTATTTAATTGTCTCGTGAGATTTCTTACACAGATATTCTTTTGTCTCATTAGAGTTTATTGTCTTGCTTTTAATAAGATTTTTTGTTGGTCTCCACTTAGTGCTTAGCGTGTTGTTTTAAGAGACAAAAAAGAGACCCATGACTAAAGTAAACACTAAAAAATTATTCTTGTGATATGGTTGAGTGGATTTTAATTATAATGATAATCGCTTAGTGCCCGATTATAACCTGACTTTTTAGCACAAATAGTTTAGAATGCCCCAAGTGCCCATACACCTGCACTTTGGAGGATTTGATGAGTGCTACCGATGCTGCTATTAATGTAGCCACCTATTGGGCCCAAACAGTTTGACGAGTTTACCATCGAATCGAAAAGAAGAAGAAGCACAAATAGTCCAACCGTAGTCTCAACTAGGATTGTCATGTTAAAGATATTTTTGACACAACATATCAACTACAGATATAATAAATTAAAAGTGTTTTTAATCCATATGGTGCCTAGAACACTTCACCAAAAATAGAAACCAGATGTGATACTTAGAATAAAGAGTCTATCAAAATTTTAAGAGGATAGATGACTAATTAATTTGGGAACCGTTTCTAATAGGAACTCTCATGAATGATTCATGGTCTAGGAATGTATGATTTAGCATTAAACTGTACACTTCAGTTACAGTTTCCTTTTAAGCAATTTCGTACAGATTTGATTGCATTATGTATGCATTCCTCTTCACTCTTATAATTGTAGCTTCTATAATCTGGCCCCTCTTTCATATTTCACGTTGTATTTTCTATTATGGAGTTGCAAAGCATCAAGTGGTGCATTACTAATATAAGTTGTTGCACTTAAACACGCATATGGTTCACCATGTGCAGCTGTAAAGTGTTGAGTAAAAATCGATAAACAATTTTAGGAGCATGACATAACTTCGTAGTTAACAAGTCATGAAAATATTATGAAGACCAAAATTATAATAAAATAAGCTGGAAACTTATCGTGTATACATCAGAAATTCTTAGAGCCTAGCTATTGACTTTCTTGGATACCTATCTCAAGTTCAGCCTGAAAACCCACATTAATAAACCTAATAGTAGCTCAAAGCAATTTATCATTACACAGTTATCTAAATCTCTCATCTTTCCCCAGGTTATCGCGGCCAGAACTGCGAGATCGACATCGACGACTGTCCCGGCCATTTGTGCCAGAACGGGGCAACCTGCGTCGACGGACTCAATTCTTACACTTGCGAGTGCCCGCCCACCTTCACCGGGACCCTCTGCGAGACCGATGTCGATGAATGCGCTCTTAGGTAAGTCGATTTTGACCTTAGCTGCTACAGTCTTATGATGTCCTGGTACTTTCTGGTCTGTATCAATATTTTGATCGTGGGTGTTAGCAGCCTCAATATTTATTATGTTAGTATCGTATACGTAGATAATGTTAATCAAGACAATAACTCTCCTAGAGATCCTATAAAACTGTCTGTAAATTATGAACAAACGTACTTCAAAAACTTTATATGAGCTGAACTTTAGAAACGCGACTGCGTTGTTTATTGAAAGCTAACAAGACAATTCTAAAGTATTTTCTAACGTCGTTGCCTTCGCTATTCTTTGATCATTCAACTCGTAAAGGACAGTCAGTAAAACTGACAGTATTGAGAATCAAACTGAATGACAAGAGAATAGGTTCTTGATGTGCGATAGTGAATACAAGACGAAATAATAGCTTTTATTAGTAACGTTGTAGAAACCTTTCACATTAATAACATCATTTGTCAGAATATTTTATTGTTTAAGATGTCATTTTGATGATGACGAACATTATAAAAGAAGAATTGTTGTCCACTTTATGAAATTCCTGGTCTTGAAAAACTGTCGTCAAGCAGTATCATCCACATATATTGGTCGGCTACTTTTGTAGAAACACAACACAACACAAGTTCTCAGAATTATAAAACTAGTCGAGAAATTTAATAATAAATTGGTATAACAGAGATTTTATCTTTAATCTAGATAAATGAAGATATCCGCCCATCAACACGGTTAAGATCGGCGCAAATCAACAAAGCGAAAACCGTTGCTTTGATGTAGCTCCTCAGCAATACTGTCAATTATTTTGAATTAATTGCAGTTTTATTAAAACGTCATTGCTGTGTAAGGTAAACCCAATAGATTCAGTTGCCAGCTTTTTAAGAATCAGTAAGAAGTACCTTTTACCGACCACTTTATTTATGACTCAACCGATAAATTTTTAGCCACAATTAAATTTCATACGCAAACAATTTTATGTGCTCGGTTACAGCTCGCCAATTTGTTGCATCATGTATCCTTCTTGGACCTCGAAGCACTACCTATAATTGACAATGAAATATTACGGCTGCAGTAACGAATGTCATAGAATTATCGACTTTATTGACCAGATGAAAGGGGCGCGGTATGCTCGGATTGGAAAATATGTGTTGCCAGATATTATTCGCTTGTCAAGGAATCGTCGCGGCCCAATTAAACCAGTGTCCTGGCAAAACGAAGTCTGGAACGGATCGGATGATTGCACCGCCGAAAAAATGGATTTAACCAAAGATTACGCTTTATTACGAACACACAAGGCTGAATTTTGGGAGGGAGATCGTTTTAAAAACAATACCACGTTCCGATGTCCGTAATTCAATATCAGACGCCATCTTGGATGACGCTGCGCATGCGACTATGTCCATATTACATTTTTTGCGTAACTCATTAAAAAACCGACAACTTAATGAAACGAATTACTGCCAAATGTTATTATAAACGGGCTAATGATATCTACATCTGTATTGAGATAGTTTTTTGTATGATACAATATCATCTCGGCTGTATGTCGATGTATTGGGCGTTAATTACAAAATAACTCGTCAAGAAGTCAACGGCCCCGCGCCTCAAGCGACGACAGAATAGCGGAACACACTTTATTCTTCCTGTTTACTTTGTTATGTTTGTGTTTTTGATTTTTCCATGTGTTTTCTTTCCTAATTCTACTAATTTTCTTCGGTACGTTTGTTACAACTTCACTATTCTTTCTAGTTGTGTCTTTAACGTTCTTCTGTGGATATTGTGCAATATTTATGACAAGATCGGTTTCAACCTTGACATTTTTAGCCAAATTTAGTTAAGACATTCTTACATTTCGTCTAGTTTTTTAGACATCATCTAAATTATTATGAAATTCTCCCTAACCGGTTACTTTTAGAGACAGGTGATTATTTTCTTCCGCTGACTTCTCACAACTTAGCCTAAGAGCAACGTCCTAAGTCGCCATGTGCGATGCGCCGTTCCTACATTAATTATTAGCTAATGATTGGCTACAAAAAACGCCATGATGTTCCTACGTTCGCACGGTAATAGTAAGCTTCGTTTTCATAATGCTTTTGCGTTTGTACACGCAAATGACTTCATTTTTTCCAGTAATTGACTTCTGAAGTGATGATTAGATGTATTAACGATCGTTTGCGTTTTCTTTATTAAATAAATATTCGATATTGATTTGCATGATTTGATTTATGACTTGATATATAATTTATAACTTAAACTACGGAGAACAGCGGGAGTTTTATAAGTCTTCATTGTCCTTCATCGAATTGTGAGAACATTGATAAATTCATTTGGCTTCTGGTTCATCTTTAGCTGAGTATTTAAGGGGATCAAGTTCACATCCGCCAAGATTTTTAGCAAAGTATAAGGCTTCTGTCTGTCCGGAATTAAAGGCTTCATATCGCTATAAAAAAACTTTCTTTACTACCTAACTGTGGATTAAAATATTTTTTCTTTCGCACGGGAATTAATTTAACTGCGATCATTTTACTGTAAGTTTCGTTAAATGTCGCGTGTATCGATGTTGGCATTCGAAACATTCACTTTATCGTTCATAATCGTGAATATTTAAGAAGAGATTAACTGTACTATAGAGCGATCGTGTCCAAAATATGTCATAAATGTAACATTCCCGTATGGCGCTCCGAAGGTTGTAGATGGAGATTGATGAATGTCTGAGAGATAAAAGATGAGGCGTAAATTCTTCCTATATTATTTGTAGTTCCGTTCGACAATGGTAGACGATGCCAGAGGTGCGTCAATAGAATAACATTGTACTGAAGAGTGTACTACCTGATTGTTTTCATTACTGTTTTATTCATGTTTTCCTAAAACCTACCTTTATGAGGCTCGGTTCAAACATATAAAAGGTGGCCCTTAAACTTCATCTATACAATAATTTCTTAATTCGGCCACCAGGAGACTCCCAATGGTGATCAATTAAACACAGTAAGAACCATCACACAAAAAATCTAAGAATTTATTACCAGCCCAAAACCTCTCGTTTTTGGGTCCTCTGATATATTGTCTACGTCATAAAAGTAATACGATTATAAAAATGAATATTATTACCCATTTCTTTTGAATTAATCGTCTCCGTACAAACTATTAATATTTCGACCATCTATGGATATGTTAGACCTCCCGCTGCAAAGGCCTCTTACGAAACCAAACAACCTATATGTTCACCTTGATGATCTGCATTCTAATAATTCGTATCACAACCCAATAAAGCTGAATTTCGATCACAAAATCCCGCCACGAATGAAAGGATAACTTTGTATGGACACACTTTAGCGTAGTGTTGTTGCTTGTGTTTTGTTTTACTTACAGCATGTACTATAGGGTTTACTTTAATTATGTAATTTTGGACTTTATTCCTTTCAAGTTAAGCTTTGTTTTTAGTTGTGGTTGGGATTCATGGGATAGTGTCACAGTATCCGAGTCGCTGGTTCATGAAACGCGTCAGATAAATGCGTACCCAATATCGGGTTACGTCTTGGTGCCTTTATTCTTTTATTTTCATTTAGTTCAAAGTTTTGTGAGGTGGAAGTCGATACAGTTTTATAATAAAGTTTTATGCTAGATCGGGTCGCACCTTAGGTGTTGCGTTTGAGGTCATAAGAACGTTTTGTCTCATAATAGCTCCGTAAATATGGTTTTACATTCTAACTCAAAATGTCACTGAAAAATGAAGTAGACTGGAGCTGTTCATTAAAACACAATTTTCTTTGGAATGCACGGTTTTTAGTATGTGTTTTTTTGCCTCCCTTTTTCCATAAAACAATGTCTCTAACACATCACCAACCCGCACTGGGCCCGCGCGGTGGATTAAGGCCCATACCCTCTCCTAGAGAGGAGGCCTGAGTCCCAGCAGTGGGAACATTAAAAGGCTGATTATGCTTAATGTCTCTAAACATATAGTTTGTTTTTGCACTATCTTCTGACGTTTTATAAGTGTTCATGTAGAGGTCTACTAAGGTAAAAAAAAAAAAATGAATTTTGAAAAACAATAGCCAGCTCTAAGTTTACGATTAATTCTGTTTCATCAATCATCTCACTATGTCCCTTAAGGCATAAACAGGTATAATCTAGTGTCAGTCATGACTTACGATGTATCTGTTGCGCTTACGCCGGATGCGTAGACAACGATACAGGTGGCGCTGCTATCGTATTACCATGCTTAGAAATTTATTATTGAACCTGCGTCTTGTATTTGTCTTATTTCATAGGAAAGTCTTAACATATTGGCTTTTTTTTTATCGTAAATTGTCGTTTAAGAGAGAATTATTTTGATCCTTATGTTTGCAGATGTGATATTTATAGCTATTTCTTCCTGACCTATGCATATATTGATGTATCTTAAAACTATCGTAGTGCTGTATATTTTTAACCAATATTTCAAAGATTAGAGGTGCTGACAATTCCATTAAAAATATTTTGACCGTTTCAAAAAAAACTTTACAATTCGATTGAATCACCAAATAATTTTTGTATCCCAGAAAATAGTCTACGGATACTTCAAGAAAGTCTCAATTAACATACCTCTTTCTCCATTTGGTCAAAATGTTGATAGTAACCACCAGAATTCTTAAACACATTACATGTTTATTCATGATGTGTCCCGTAGCTGTTCAATTATTCGTAAGTATGTCTTTTAATTAACGAAATGAGGAAAGTTTAATTACAACAAACGATAATGTTTGTTCTTGTTGATATAGGACATTGTTAAAATAGAAAGGGCGGACATATTCTATTAAAACGACATTTTATGAGACTTTTGATTCAGCTGGTAATAAAAGAATACTGTTTTTGTTGGACCGAAGGACCAAATCACTAAAGTGATTTTTAATAGTTCCAATAAATTATACAAACGTCTCACGTTACTGACTGTAGCTATAAAATCCTAATAAAATATGGGGACTATTAAAAACACACCTACACTTAAGCATCAAAGAAGCAATCAGCCACTTAAACCTTCTAAAAAACATAACCTCACCTAACCCTAAAACAGTTACAGAAGTCTTCAACAAATTACTCACCCATGGATTTACAACGTGTCGGCAAATGTAGCCAACCATCTTGTTAGGCGCACAATTTTATTTTTTACCCCGATTCCAAGGGAATTGGCTGGCTAGGAAATTGTCGCATAAGTACGCACTATTATAACTGTTCCCCTGATGGTGGCTGCAGAAGAATGTGTCAGCTGCCTGTCTTCCTGCGAAGGTCGGAGGAGTCAATTGAACTTTAAGCCTTTGGTCCTATATGGCCTGTTTATAAATATCCTGTTATGTTAAATTATAATTGAGTTTGCTTCAGTTCCGTCTTTATCTTTTCTTTTATCTTTATTATTATTATATCAGACCTGTACTGCCCGCCAAAGGCCTCCTTCCATTTCTTCCATGGTTCTCGGCCTTCTTGCCAATTCCTAAGGAAGAAATCTAAGTCATCCCGCCATCTCTTTCGTGGTATGTTGAGACCCTGTCTCGCGATTTTAGGGCTCCTTTTTTTTGTTTTACGGGCCCACCGTTCGGACAGCCTTTATCTATAATTTATCTTTACTAGTATTATCTTTAATAAATTCAAATTCGGCAAATTCTATGTTTGTCTCATTTCTTTCATTTGTAGCATGGCTGCTAACGGTAATCTTGAGCAAAACATATTAAAAATTATCACTACCCCTTAGAACAAAAAAGAATTCGCTTCATTTTATAAACTAGTTTTTAACATTCTAGTGACGTTGCCTTCGTTCGTTGCCATAATTTGTAACTGACTGGCTACCAGATCGCCGATAGGATATTCAATTTGAGCATCATCGATGGGCTATTAATCATTGCTAATCGATTATTTTATATGCCGAGGAGTAATCTGCTCAGAAACGCGTACACTCGCTTACAGATGTTGTAAGATACAAGCTATTAAGGTTATGCGAAACTGGTCTTTTATCCTTTTCTTTATTTTAGTCTTTTTTATTATTAGGCTAATGTTTTGGTTTTAAAACTAGTGGTTTCTGAAATGTAGTTATATTTTTAGTTCATTCTGTGTCAGTACTTGCAGTGTCTGTATTTCATGGCACTTTCCCGTTTCGATCAATCATGTTCGGAGGTGTAATTGTCAATCTCTTTTATTTCCTCAAAACACTAACGAGTATTCTCAAAACCAGTTATTTTGTCAAACTTCATCACTTTTTTACATATCCTTACTGTACCGTCCTCAGCAATCAGTCTCGTATAAAACTTTTATAACCGAACTTTTTGAACATGATACTTTTATGAGGAAATTGCTTTGGTACAATTTGCGCTCAGCACGCAGTGTCGGTGTAGATCGTTAAGCGAGGCTGCGCTTGCGCATGATGGTGCTACCGGGTACTTGAAGTGGTTGGTTTAAGTGGGGAGAAAGGGCGGTGGATAAACGATGATTGTGAAGGGAGTAATTATAATCAAGCACGATACATGTAGGTGGTCGCAGTTTTTATTTGTACGATATGATTACTGATCGGAATTTTACTTTATTATCCGTTGCTGACTTCCCAATTAATTAAAATTAAATGAAATTGCTGTTAAAGAATTATGACATGATTGACTTTATTGCTTGATATGTGGTAATTAAATTGAAAATCTTTGACCAAATCGAAGCCAGGAAGTAAATGATAGCGATCTGATGTGTGTTATGGATATTCAGTGTTAACAACATAATCAAGTTTTATCAGAGCTACATCATAGAAACTAAATCAAAGGCAGTTACATCTAAAGATCAAATCTTCGATCCTGATTTGAGCGTCGGCGTTGGAGCACCCAGTGGGTCCCGTAAAGCGGAGTGATTAATGATGATGACCCCTGCAATCATCTCGGTTCACTTCCGTGCAGAGCTAGTGATGAATGGACCCTCATCCCGGTCTAATAGATAGATAAGTGATGATAGTTATATCGCCAGCTAACTTGAAGTAAAAAGGATTTTGCTACTGCAGACTTTGAAGCTACTGATGAAGATATAGTTTTCCTGTTTGAAAGTTTTGGGACTTGCAATCATAAAATTCATCGTAAGTCTTTGGAACGATTTTACTCGTAGTCATTCGAAAGTTGAAGAGTAGTGGTCGCCTAGTGGTAACGGCCCTGATAATGGATGATGGAAAAAATCGTGAGAAAATCTTCGTGTCTTAGAACCAAAACTACGATGGCATATGATATTCACCAACGAAAGTTGGTAATTCACATAGTTAAGCTGGAAGATATGTTGTTTTGAATGTCAAACCTAGTCTTGATCCCGAAAGTACTTGATATTATAAAAAAAGCAAGCAGTTTTGAACAAAATATGATAGATGGCATAAATTAATAAATTTATTTACATCATAAGTTATGGTTTCCGTCACCCAGTATGCAAATTATTTAACACATTTCACAGTGGTGTCAGATATAGTCAAAAATTTACAATTTATTGACACTCCTACTGAATTTACGTTGGTAAGCCTACGAAATATTAAGCTGCGGTTTAGGCTTAGCTTGATTTAAGGCAATGGTGGCAAGCAAGATAGCATAATCTGCTTGGTTTACTCACATTTTCTCTTTTAAAATATTGTTTCTATACATCTATGTATTTTTTTTTATTGCTGATATGTCGTTTTTAGAAACATTCTCTATTTTGTAACTATATTGCGCATTATTTTCAGTCGGCACGGTATTTTTGTGAATTTTTGTGAATAGTTTTATTGCCTTCAATTCTTCTGTCGTGATGGCCCAGTGGTTAAGGTTATATCTTCTTTATTGTCCGGCTGATTAAAGTCCTCCCTGTCCCCATTTTGCTTATTATTATTATTTTCTATCTATACTTTATATCTTTTATTTAGACCCTCATTTTTAAAAGTGAGTATTCATCAAATAACTCCTCTCGCTCTGAGTGATGCGGGAGGGAGTGTCAGACTTTTACTGACTAACAGTAACATCTTTCAGTTGTCCTTCGCATTCCAGGGCCACGGCAACTCTTTCGAACAATCCTGCAGCCATTTGGACCTTTTTATAGTTAGGAATATAATAAGAACTACAATCACACTACTAGACCAGCCGTCTGTCTGTCTGTCTATCTGTCTGTCAAGACCCTTTATCTGGAGAACGCGTGGAGGTATCGAGTTGAAATTAAAACCATATACTCAGGTCTACGGTCCCATGAAGCTGTGAAAAAATTAAACTTCTAAGTTAACGAAAAAAAGATTCGGCCGTTTATGACGCAAAAATCGTAAATTTGACACTTAAAGAAATCGAAATTCATAGGGTACTTCCCGTTGACCTAGAATCCTGAAATTTGGCATGAAGCAAAGTCTGAAAACTGTAAATTTGTAGTTACGTCACAAAAAAAAACTTTTGTTGATCCGGAATAATCTTCGTAACTCAAATCGGGAATTGAACTAGGTAAGTTTGTACGGAACCCTCAGTGTGTGAGTCCGACTCGCACTTGCCCGGTTTTTTGTATACCTATTTAAACAAAGCCTTTCCTCCACCACACCCACCTCCTTAACTTATCAATCTGACACCGCCAACATACGACCCCTTAACTATATATTAAAGGTTTGGCAATATTGCTTTTGCTTGCAATATGATCTGATATGCGCGGGCGCTCGTGCCGCGCCCGTTCTCGATCCTTGCCGATCGTACCCGATTGTGCCCGGCCGGCCGCATAAATCTTTCGTAATACGTACTTTAGTGATTTACATTGTGCCTTTAACCTTTATTGTTGAAATATTTAAATGTAATTACTATGATTTTTGATAGTTGATATTTTTAGTGACGGGTTTGATTGAAGCCTAGATGATTTCTGAAGGGCAAAAAGCAATCGTAGAAGTAGAAATCACCAAATTAGGAGGTCATGGATACTTATAGAATTGCTTATTTTAACTATTGTTTAGTGTAAGTATTTTAACTAGCAGTTGCCAGCGGCTTCACTCACATGAAAGTAGAAAATTGTCTCCAGGAGCATGTCTTGGAATAGCTTAGAGGATATTTTTTATCTCGGGAGTATGTTTTTTCAAAATAAAAAGTATCCAATAAGCTATTCCAGGACGTGCTCGTATGCCAAATTTTATCCATTAATCCGTTCAGCCATTCGAGCGTGAATAAGTACCAAACATACTCACCAAAGCTAGAATTACATTAGACCGACGTACACGTGTAACACGCCTGATTTGTACGTAGAACGACACCGTGTGGCGTCGCGTCTCGCGTGGCGTGTATCTAGTGTAGCTCTACAAGTCTAGTTTCCATATAAAATGTATGGAGACCGACGCGCCCAGATCGGCGTGTGTGGCACACGTGCGCGCAGTGTAGTTCTAGCTTTACTTTCGCGTTTAATAATATTAACGTGGTCATAGTAGCAATACTTAACATCTTAGTAATTAAAACACAAAAGACATAAAAATGCAATGAAAAGTTAAAGAACTTCCATAATTACACTACCAGGTGATTATTTTTGTGCCACAATACATATTAAATTTACAAAGTCACATTAAAATACAGTAAAATATGCTAAACGACCATCAACGAGACGGACTTAAAATCTGCACCAAATTCCACCCCGAAATTACGACGAAAGTTTTACACAAAAATTCAAACCTCCTTAACAAGCTATATTTAAAATAGTTTTAAAAGTAAATCTGGTGACAAAGATGGCGACCACTTTTTGTTAATTTCGCGCGAAAATTATTGCACTTTTATACGCATTCTTTGCTTCACTTAGAGTTTTTCTTTCGAAATGCGTTGTATCATTATTTTTTGGAAATTATTTATAATTTACGGTTATTGAAATGTAGGTTTTACTTTACCTTACTCTATCAATTACTTCTATATCACATGTGTGCGTTCACAAACATGCTAACTGATATAAAATCACATACACAAGACGCCCAGACCCGGAACTATCTGTAAACCGTACAAATATTAGTTCCCGCAGGAGCCAATTCAATTCAATTTTCTTTTATTTATTTTTTATCTACAATTATTACAAAACCGTCTATTTTTGCGTTTACAACCGATTGCCTAATTTGCGACTACCAAAATATGTTTTTTGTCATTGATGCTGCTAACACCTCAATACGCTTTATTATCCTACGAATTTGGTTTTGTAATTTTTTATTGTTTAATCTTCACATCATCTAACCTCGTTGTCTTCTTTCTCAGGCCTCTAGTCTGTCAGAACGGAGCCACCTGCACGAACTCTGTTGGTGGTTTCTCCTGCATCTGCGTCAACGGTTGGACTGGTCCGGAATGTTCTGTAAATATCGACGACTGTGCTGGTGCAGCTTGCTTCAACGGCGCCACTTGTATCGACAGGGTTGGGGCTTTCTACTGCAAGTGCACGCCGGGGAAGACCGGTAAGTCCACATTAATTTTCTATATTGATATCATGTATTTCAGTCCAAATTGGTAGGTATAATGAAAAGAACAGAAATTAAGTCAGCACGTATGATAGGCTGCCTTATTTTCTCGTCAGAGCTCGTGTGTTGAATTTCTGCTATGTCTCATTTTAAGGAAGTAGGTCGGGAAAAGACGGATGTTATGTGTACGAACTGATATGAAAGAAAATTGAGTGACGATAATAAGACAGAATGGAGGAAACAAATTTGTTGCACCGACCCTAAGTAACATGGGACAAGGGCAGAAAGATGATGAGAGATGATGAAAGTGTTACCACTTCTCTTTCTGATAGATTCAAAAGGTGCAACATAGATTTCACTGAGCTGAATAATTTTAAAGTCTTGCAGTCCTATTAACCAGTTGATACATGCCTTATCTATCGTATAATATTGTGCATAAGTATAAGCATAATCGGCCTTGTAATGTTCCCACTGCTGGGACTCAGGCCTCCTCTCTAAGAGAGGGAATGTGTTGAAATCCACTTCGCGGGCCCAGTGCGGATTGGTGGATGTCACATATCTTCGATTTTTTGGTTCTAGGACATGCATGTTTTCATTCACCGTTTCGAGAGCAAAGGTCATTATATATTGTACATTTATTTTAAATACTAGAGTAACAATTGTAATTCAATAAAGAAATAGTGTACCGTCTACAGTCAATGACATAATTTCTGCCATCCTAACTTTTGTGTCTTCTCCCCAGGTCTGCTATGCCACTTGGACGACGCGTGCACCTCCAACCCTTGCCACGCGGATGCAATCTGCGATACCAGCCCCATCAACGGCTCCTACACCTGTTCCTGTGCATCCGGTTACAAAGGATTAGACTGTTCTGAGGACATCGATGAATGTGAACAGGGTAAGTTTTGAAAATGAAGATAACTCGTGGCCAGTCATGGCTATGGCATTATTTTGATGGCCAAAAGAATTGTAAACGTCTGCTATATGTATGTTATGGGTGTTCCTCTTATTAATCAAGTTATGTTTTTACTATTGTGGACCTTTCGTTAAGGTCGTTTCGTCCACTTCCACTTGGAAATATTAACCATAGTCTGACGACTTGCAGTTTTAGAAATGGTTACCCATCCACTTAATGATTTCAGCAAGGACAGCTAACCTTAATGCCAGATGTATTCATACATATCTTGGTACTTTACAATAAGAGTTATTTTAAAATTAGAAGAAGCGTTCTCAACTTGTTAGAAAAATATTACGTCTAAAAGTAATTTTACTAGCTTTTGCCTTCGGTTTCACCCACGTCTTTGGTTACTGCTTTTGCTCTCGTGGGTCCTGATGCTAGAGTGATATCATAAAGCCTTTAACCTTCGTCGATAAATGGGCTATCAAAACAAACCAACACTTCTACGTTCGTCACTACTTCTTTCGTTTCAATTCGAACCAGTAGTTCTTAACATTAGCGGGTTAAAACAATCAAACTAACTAGTTAGCTAGCTTTATAATATAAGTACAGAAGGATAGATTTAACACGTCTCTATATCCGTCTTCCCTTCTCAGGATCACCATGCGAACACGACGGTATCTGCGTGAACACGCCAGGGTCGTTCGCTTGCAACTGTTCCGTGGGTTTCACTGGACCGCGATGTGAGACCAACGTCAATGAGTGCGAGAGTCATCCCTGCAGAAATGACGGCTCTTGTCTCGATGATCCTGGCACCTTTAGATGTGTATGCATGCCTGGTAAGTTGATTTTGATCTTTTGTTACTTTTTCTTCTGCAGACGACTTTTTTGCACAAGTGAAAAAACGTCCTAGCAGAACTTTTTAGGCTGTCTTCTATAAGTACAAACCTTTTAACATTCCCAGCCCTATTGCTGATCAAAAAGATTCTTGTCTGTGGGCTCAAGATGCTGGCTCGGTGCGGGTTGGTTAATTATGAGCTAGTGCAATGCCAATAAGAAACAACTACAGTTTACTATTCATTTTCGAAGAACAGTTATAGGCATAAAGCAATTTATGTACTTATAACTTATATCAAATGACTTCTTCCGCTCCGGGTGGAACAAGAGATAGTGTCAAACTTTTACTGATAAAAACCCACCTGTGTTCCTTCAGTTGCCCTTTGTGTTTCAAGGCCGCTATGATTCAAAGAATCAAAGCATTTTTTTTTTCAAATAAACCATTCAGAAAAATGATGCTAATTGCACATTCCAAACCGTAGATCTCTATGAAGAAGAATGTCCAAGAAACTCCATGGACACTCTTTTCAACCATGTTATGTATTACAAATATCTCTGTTACTATTGACTACGACTCCTTCGAACCACTACTCAGCTCTAACATATCCTTTTAACTTATGCTAATGAGTAAAATCAGTTTCTTGCATTTTGCATTACTCATTAAAGGTGTTATATGCTCGATTGCTCGCATAGTCAGTCATAATATGCACGAGCGTTTACCTAGTTCCATTAAAACCAGTTCCATCTGAGTCATTGAATTAACATTCAAACCACTTATCTTTCTGAAACAAACACACAAATTGCCTTATCAAGCATCAAACGACTATATCACTAATTTGCATAAACCTGAACATTTACCGAACATTGTAATAGTCAGTACCTACTTAGGTAGTACTCTTGTACTGGTACACGTAGCTAAAGAGATTGGTTAGTGGGATTGTTTGAAATAGTCACCATAGCCCAGGTCGTTTCACCCAGAGTGGAAAAATTTGTTTGATGATTCCCCATCTAACCCCCCCCCCAACCAATGATGAACAGCTTTGTGATGGCTGTAGCTCAACAGCTAGGCAGTTACTATCTACATTGGACTGTCTTGGTACGTCACTGAGCTAGGTAGCGTAGCTAGCGGCATCAACTGGTAACCTCCTTTTCTTAGATATTTCAATTTGAGAGGATAACCGTTTGATACAGCCATCTGTACTTATAATGGACTAAAAATAGGCTGTAGTAGGGTTTAATTTATCACAGAACAATTTCATTTTACTCATTTTTTTTTTATGTATAGGTAGCAGCACTGTTTGTAATGCTAAAAGTGTCAAGTTCTATTAAAATTAGTTAGGTATTGTGGTAGGCACTAAACGGGCCCCTAATAGTTGATTTAAGAAAATCAAAAATGGACTTTTGCCAAACTTTTTATTATACCGTCAAAAAGTATCTAGGTAACAAAGTATCAAGATTCTTTCAACAATAATATTGTGGTCGACAATCGTATCTCTATGGGTTTTTTTTTTTGGAAAACCATCGAGCTTTATTGAGTAAAACCACACCTATGTTCCGTCAGTTCACTTCAGCTACGTTGCATTCTAGGACCACGGGCAACCTGTTCAGAAGTTAACCCATGGCCCTAGTCTCTACGGGTACCGTTGTCACCACGTAGGTAGGCATCTCTTTTGCCAACTGTACAAGTAGGGCCTATTTTCTCCGGTAAAGCTGGCTGAAGCCGCTAACTTACAATTTGCTTCCAGTTGATGGCAAGCTTGATGATTATCATTAATTCCTATTAGACAGAGACAGGCGATACCGCGGGAACTTAGGGCTGTCCCTTTGTCATTTGTTAGATACCGTTAGAATTTGTACTGTTTTACATAGAGGAGTAAATTTCGGGAACCTGCCTAAGATTGCATAGATGGTGCCAAAACAGCTGCCAAATTGATCAATTCCCTCTTTGTGTGTGTGTGTATGTGTTCTTTTCTTTTTTATTCTATGTTTTTAATATTTATAAGGTTTAAGAGCAGTGGTGGCCGAGTGGTAACGGCCCCGACTTACGAGTTGTAGCTCGCCAGTTCAAACCCAGCCAGGCGCATTACTTTGTGTAATTTATTTCATCACCACTGCTCTAAAAACGGTGAAGGAAAACATCGTGAGGAAACCGGCATGTCCTAGAACCAAAAATTCGAAGACATGTACATGAACCCGCACTGGGCCCGCGTGGTGAATTACGGCCCATTCCCTCTCCTAGAGAGGAGGCCTGAGTCCCAACAGTGGGAACATTATAAGGCCGACTATGCTATGCTATGCTT
This sequence comes from Mythimna impura, assembly GCA_905147345.3. Taxonomy (NCBI): domain Eukaryota; kingdom Metazoa; phylum Arthropoda; class Insecta; order Lepidoptera; family Noctuidae; genus Mythimna; species Mythimna impura. The sequence goes on along the minus strand of LR990342.1, from coordinate 4,193,142 downwards.
AAAGGTTTACACCCTTTACATCAAAAATCTAGAAATAAAAACGATGCTTTCGTTTTTTCCTTTCACATATTTTTTCATATTGTATTTTTTGTTTCTGTTAGATATCTTATCTTCTCTTCGTCTTGCAATAATTGCAGCCAACATTTTCTACGTAAATTTTCTCTTATCGAACACTTAAAGCAAATTGCAGGAGATAGCATTGTCATTACCATTATCCACTAGCACTTCTTCTTCCTGTCCTTGTCCCATATTACTTGGGGTCGGCGCAACACGTTTTTTTCTTCCATTCTCTCTTCATCACACGTCACACTATCACTAACTTCCTTTTCTTTCATTTACTCCTCACGCAATCCATCCATCTTTTCTTTGGCCTCCCTCTTCTCATTATCCACTAGCACTAACCTTCTTAAAAACCAGTTCCTCATCATCTATTACATCATTACTATAGTTTTTATCAACAACTGAACCTATTTCCTTAACTAGAAGATGTATAAGATCTATCGCTGCTCCAATTACCACCAGAACTATAGCAGCCCTATCCAAGACCCGATTCCCATAGCGATGAGAGCGCCTGCGCCCGCGCATTGTCTTGACGCGGAAACGATTGCGCGCAGACCTCACTATCAACGTCACAGTTAACGTAATCTTTGCTACGCTGCGCTGCGCTAAACATTGTGCTATAATACGTAGTATTATTGTACTGTCCCCTATATTTTCATTCAGTGAGGTAGGGATTTAGGAAGCAGTGTTGTGTGACGATTGTCTTACGTAGATAAAGGAAAGGATGGCTAGAAATAATAGTTTTGCGAGACAACTGAATTATAAGAAATGACAATGAAGAGATGGAATAGCACAGAGGATACTTTTTATCTCGGGAATATGTTCCTTTAGTTTAGTTTTCTGTTATCACTAGGTGATTATAAAGGCGTCAATAGTTTTACTCCTCGCCCCACTCCTTCAAGTGCACCCATTCATTGACGCACCTACATTGCAAAAGACAAAAGGAAATCGGAAACTTAGACCACGATAAACTCAGTTCTCGTCATTATTAATGCATCTTTTAAAATAATCTGTGAACACTAAACGTGAAGTCGGAGGGTATCGGTACATCTTATATTGGTGTCGCCTCAAGTTTTGATGGCCTAATAACCGTGAGAATTTATAAAGGTAATTAGTTGCTGCTAGCGGTGTCACCTGCGTGAAAATAGGATACAGACTATGGACCCCGGTTTCACTCCCTTAATGGTTGAATGGAAAGGAGTGGCAGGCGCTCGCCTCCTTTTGCGAAGCAGTAATGCTAGCAAAGGAGGCGGCCGATCGCGTGAGACAACGGTCCTCACGCCCCAACCGCCGCCGGGATTCTGATCCCGATTTCCAGCCACCGTAGGCGTGGGTTTGTGGATGGTGAGCAATGGGTAGCTCGCCGTCCGACCGTCCGGTAACCGTCCGGAACGAGCCCAAGTCGTTGACGGAGCGTATTGTTTCACGCGCGCCTCAAGGAGATGTCAGCAACTGTAGGGGCCCATCAGGGTCGAAGCCTACTGGGGCCAAGGGTCTGATTCTGAAAGGAAGACTCGGCCCTGGTACGAAGGGCAACGAAGGAACAGGAGTGGGTTTTTAGTCAGTAAAAGTCTGACACTATCTCCCGCTCCGCCCAAGAGCGAGGGATGTCATAAGATGATTTTCCCACAGAAAAAAAAAAAATTGTTGAATTTCCAAAAACCCCTTCTTAGTACTCGCCTACATCTTAAATGTAAGCCTTGTGCAAAATTTGATACTCGCTAGTCCCAGTAGTTTTAGCTGTCAGGTGTTGATTGTTAGTCAATCAGTAGTAGTCATATACAGGGTGTTTTGACATCGATGCACAAACCAATACCACAGATCCAGTAGGTACATGATTCTGGATCCCCCAGTGGTGGAATTTTTCGTCGGCTTTTTCCTAATTTTTCACCATGCTTCATGGCAAATTTCAGGATTTTACGTCAAGGGGAAGTACCCTATGAATTTTGATTCCCTTGTCGAAATACACGTTTTTTATTTATTTATTTATTTTATAATTCATGTACACACAAATATACAAAAGAAGATAGGTGTCTTTATATATGTTTTTTGCGACATAATTGACCTTATCTTTTTTTTTCGTCAACTCAGAAGTTTGATTTTTTCAGAGCTTCAAGGGACAGCAGACCTAAGCATATAGTTTTAATTTCAACTCGATACCTCCACGCGTTCCCGATATAAAGGGTCTTGACAGACAGACAGACAAATGGACAACAAAGTGATCCTATAAGGGTTCCGTTTTTTCTTTTGAGGTACGGAACCCTAAATAGCCAGAGAACACTATAAGACAGTCCATTAAACTCAAACATAGTCAAGTGGACATAACATGTTAAAATATGTCAGAAACGCAATGGTGCGAGCAAGACCAGTCTTTGGAACGGGTTGACTTTACTCCCATGAGTAAACCAACCAAATGATATAGTACCCGCTACAATACCAACGTGCTTATAAGCTGAAACCTTTTTCATATGTCCGGGTTATAGCAAAATTGTTGTGGTATAATTTTCTATTTTAATAATGCACTATTTTTCTGATATTATTTTGTCCTGTTTCCTTTTTAGATTTCCAAGCCTAAGTTGGCAAAAACAGAACCCTTATAGGATATACTTTGTTGTCTGTCTGTCAATACTCTTTTACTCAAGAACGCGTGGACGTATCAACTTGAAATTAACATCAAATACTTAGGTCTGCCACCCTTTAGGGCAGTGACAAAATCAAACTCCTAAGTCAACGCCATCTAAAGAAAAGAATACTCTGTTGCGGTGCCTATTTTGTCATTCGCTAGGAAATCAAAATCCCATAGGGTAGGTCCTTCTCGTTGACCTAGAATCCTGAAATTTGGCATGAAGCAAGGTCTCATAGCACAAGTAAAGGAAAAAGTTTTAAAACTGTGTAGTTGTTTTTGCGATTCGGAAAAATCTTCGAGACTTGATTCGGGAACTGAACTTTTGACATAGGTTAGTAACTAGGAACCCTCGGTGCACGGGTTCGACTCGCACTTGACCAGCCTTTTAGGAAATGAAGAGGGAAATTTCTAATTTATATGGTATGTATGTACTGTATTGATAAAGTGGTTCTTTTTTTCCATAGACCAATACACTAATATTATAAATGGGTAAAGTTTGTTTTTTTGCTTTTTTACTTTTTTTTGTTTGAAGGAGGTAATTTCCGAAAGTGCTGGTTTGATTAGCATAGCATAGTCGGCCTTATAATGTTCCCACTGTTGGGACTCAGGCCTCCTCTCTAGGAGAGGGAATGGGCCGTAATCCACCACGCGGGCCCAGTGCGGGTTGGTGGATGTCACATGTCTTCGAATTTTTGGTTCTAGGACATGCCGGTTTCCTCACGATGTTTTCCTTCACCGTTTTTAGAGCAGTGGTGATGAAATAAATTACACAAAGTAATGCGCCTGGCTGGGTTTGAACTCGCGACCTACAACTCGTAAGTCGGGGCCGTTACCACTCGGCCACCACTGCTCTGCTGGTTTGATTGCTAAAATTTATTATACCGATAGAAAGCTTCTTTATTCCTGAGTAACGTAGGCTATATTTTATGTACGCGGGCGATGCCGCGGGCAAAAGCTAGTTCTGAATAAAGCGGTCAAAATTCTTTAATCTCAGTTTTTCTTGGTATTTTGGTCTATATTCATACCATCAATGATTCTTAAGATATATCGCCATGTTTCTAGTACAAGAGACATGAATGAAAATCGTACAACCATCTTCATTCGGCACATTGATTCTCATCCCACGGCGAGGGCAAGAGGTATTTGAGCTCTCAAAAGTAGATATAAGCGACACCGCCCTTTGACCTCAAGCTTCCTGTAGAAGATGTTAATTGTGTGCCTATGTTGTATATTTATGTTGAGTTTTCCACGTAGATCTATCTCTATAGGCATCCTTATTTATTGTTATAAATCTGATGTACCAAAGCTTCTCTTGGCAGCTGTCTTCTCAAAAATTCAGTAAAGTCGAAAAAATACTGAACAAAATAATCTTTGTGATCCCCTAGGCCTTATAATTAACATTGAGGTTTAAGGGAGACCACACCACAGTTTCCTCAAGCATGTGCCCTAACAGGCGTAACACAGAGGGGGTTCCAGAGTGATCTTTTAAAAGGTAATGGGACCGCTTCCTTAAGCTAATGGTGACCACCAGAATGGTTTTAATGTCGGAAAAATTCCACAGTACTTTGTCTCTTACCTAAAAGTCCGAGCGCCTTTTAAAGGTTTCGAATTAGAAGCCCTATGATCATTGTCTCCAAGTTATCTTTACTTGAAATATGAAAAGACACTTCGGTGCAAGTTGTTTTTATGTTAATTAGATCGTTTACCGCGTTTGGCTCTCTGATTGGTTAAGAGCTTGACGCGGACCAATCGGAGCACCGAACGCCATAAACAAAACAAACACACAATAAGCATTCTGCATGTTCAACGAGAGCGAATAGATATTGCCTCAATCACATCGCTAAACTCACAGTATTTGGTTATCTCTCTTTCCCATGCCTTCAACCTCATAATATTTCGTTAAAACAACAAGGAATTGAGTCGTCATTACACCGAGACCACAAGTTCATCTGGTTTTGCTCGTGTTACCTCGCGATGCTCGACTGAGCTCGAACTTGTCACGCCACTACAAATAAGGGCATGACTGCACTGTATGACGACATTATAGTTTTTATAAAAACATCTCTACAGGTCTTTGAACTTTTATTATTAAAAAAAAAACACGACCGTTGGTTTTGTATATTTTTTTTTATAATTGACCTTTTTCTAGGACACCTGATGTGTATCTTTTTGTATGTTGAAAAAAAAAAATGAGTTTCAGACCAGAATGTAAACAAGCAGTAACTGTTTATATGCTATTAGATGATTTCCAACGTTAACAAAAATATTTGCTGTAAATTGTATTTTGTCATTTGTCATTTTAAAAGATAGATACCATAGATAGCGGCATTAATAAATTTTCTTTTTGTAAAATAAATTATGAACATATACAGTTAGTTACGTAAAAAATTCTCACCATCCATCAGTCTTTCCATCTACCTAACCTGATCCATTAATCAATCATAATTCCAAAGAGTTTTTACTTGAAATACATTCAATTGAAAACCTCTAAAGACTGTTAAGTAGGAAGTGAAGAAAAAGCTGGAAAAATTAACTTTTTATATTGACAACGAAATTGTTCAACTGGCTTTCGTATGCTGCCCACCCATAACCCACCTGTGTCCTTCAGTAGGCCCTATTAGAAGCGACAAGAAATATGTAACCAGGATTTATGTAACTCTTAGTATGCTTTAAAAGAGTGTCCATGGAGTTTCTTGCACGTTCTTCTCCATAGAGATCTACGCTTTGGAACGTGCAATTTAGCTTCACTTTTTTTTTTTTGGCTGACCGATATTTTGACAAATCAAAAGTGCCTGTAATTGGTCTATTTGAAATAAACGTTTCTGATTTCTGATTTCCTTTACGTTTTAGGATCATATTATTTCTGGTATTTCTTGAACGCTATTTAACGCATTCTTTAAATTGAAATCTTCACACTGATACTTTTCTTTTCACACTTCAATAGATACTAACGCTAACACACATCTCGATAAAATTTTCGTCCGCCTTCACGATTGTCTAGGTCAGAATCAAAGGCTATTTATAAATTTTGTGAAGGTTTTTTTTTTTTTTTCGGGTCGGAAAATCATCTAATGACATCCCCCGCTCTTGGGCGGAGCAAGAGATAGTGTCAGACTTTTACTGACTAAAAACCCTCTCCTGTTCCTTCTTTGCCCTTCGTACCAGGGCCGAGTCTTCCCTTTTAAGGTGGAGCTCTATCGTGTCAGACTTTTACTGAGTAAAATCACATCTATGTTTCTTTGCCTTACGATCCGGGACCCCGGGTTTCCCATAAATTTAGCAGTAGACAGCATTATTCTGTTTACAATGGGGGTTGGTTAAGCGAATTATTCCGTATATCATTAACATTCTGCTATTAGCGTTATGTTTTTGCAATTTTTCCCACAAACAGTCATTCTGATAGAGACATTATATTTTATTATATGTTTGTAGCGGTCAATTTCAATAAATTTTTACAAAGCCACAATTCCCACATCTTTTGGGGTTTCCCAAACAAATACCTACATAGTAATAAATACATAATATTTAAAGCATTTAGAGCCAGCTGGGCATATGTATTTAAAACTGGTATTAGGCATTCATGTATGCGAATAGTACCCATTAGCATGCACCAAACATTCTCATTGTGGCTTGTGATCCGAAATCGTGACGGTGGAGCCACGGCGTAAACTATAAGATATCTTGATAATATACATGCTATATTAAGATTACTAGGATTTGCGAGATTAAGTAGGAAGGCGACATTGTTCGGTGACATATGTTCTTCAACCTTTTAAATCCATTCCAAGGATCCATTTACAATCAGAAGAATACAGGGGTCAAAAGTGCAGTTGCACTCCATCAATGCTAAAGAGTCTAAAATGTCTTTACAGAAGAGGGTCAATGGTTCATGCCTGATTTGATTTGTAGTATAGAATAGAATAGCGTAGTATTGATTAAACTAGTTGTGGACTATGAAACTTCTATTACAAAGAAATTTTAGACACTTTAGCATTGGTAGAGTGCAACTGCAATTTTGACCCCTGACTGTACCTACTGTTTCATCATCATCGTCTTCTTGCCCTTGTCCCATGTTATTTGGGGTCGGCGCAACATGATTTTTTTCTTTTATTCTATCCTGTCAATAGTCATGTTATCACTGACTCCCTTTTTAGGGTTCCGTACCTACCTCAAAGGGAAAAAACGATACCCTTATAGATCACTTTGTTGTCTGTATGTCTGTCAAGAGCCATTATCTCAGGAACTCGTGGAGGTATTGAGTTGAAATTAAAACCATATACTCAAGTCTGCGGTCCTTTGAAGCTGAGAAAAAACCTAATTTCTAAGTTGACAAAAAAAGATACGGCTGTTTATATCGTAAATTTCGACACTCTCATGGAAATCAAAATTCATAGGGTACTTCCCGTTGACCCAGAATCCTGAAATTTGGCGTAAAGCAAGGTCTTATAGCTCAAGTATAGGAATCAATCTGAAAACAGTAAATTTGCTGTTACGTCACAAAAAAAAAACTTTTTTTGCGGTTTGGTAAAATCTTCGAGACTCCACAAGTCCGACTCACACTTATCCAGTTTTTCTTTCTTACGACCTCACACAATCCACCCATCTTTTCTTTGACATCCCTCTTTATCCAGCCACATAATTATATTCATTCTATTCTTAGAAAATAGATAAAAGAAAAAGCTGTGTTACGCCATGACTCCCAAATAACACGGGACAGAGCCAGGATAATGAAGATTCTATCCTTAGAATATAAATACTTGGAAACTTAGGATATAAAGAGGTGTCAAAAAGTAATCTCTGTCAGGGTCAAAAAGGCGATTTTTTAGTATTGGCAAAATGTTTAGTTCATTCATCGATTTGGTAATGTCGATGTCTCTTATTCCCAAATAAAATCGCTTGTCTCTCAAGCCTTAATCCCAAATGACCAGTACTTGCGCTGGCGCACAGAGGCGGGGCATCCCTACCAAAGCCTCACCATCACCACTCAAGTGGACATATCGCTCATAGAACGGCTGCGGTTTAGTTGTAACACATTTTAGTGGTACAGTTTTGGGTATTTCTAATTCTGGTTTAGCGGTGTAATAGAAAAAAAAATCCTCCTTTTTAAAGTCGTTTAATAAAATCAAGGGCTATTTTGGAAATGGTTACAAATTACTGTAATTTGAAGCATCAGCATGTCTTTGTTTCCATCTTTTTTTCAGTCTAAGTAGTGTCTGAATTACAGGTAGCTACCATTTCAACGAAGCTATATGCTTCAAGTGATGGAATTTTTGTTTCAATTAAAATATTTAAAAGCACTTTTGCTAATTTCTCATTCGAAAGCGTAGATCTCTAAGGACAAGGACAACTCCATAAACACTTTTAAATATGTATATTACAAAAATTATAGTTTTGTACCTCAAGTGTCTCTTACGCAATAATCATTGAAAAAGGCACGAACTCGGTAAAATGGAGCTGAGAATTTGGTTCTACTATTGACTATCGCAGCGAAGCTTGCCGAGTACGCTGATTTTAATGTCTTTGGCTGATTTGCTGCCAAATACTGAACTAACATAAGAATTTACATCTGCATTTTAATTGGTATAGAATTCCTGTATTTTATACCAAAAACGAAATACTTTATGAACTTAACACTGAGTAAATGCATAATCGTACGAAGACAAGAAAATATAAACTGATTTTCTTCGATATTCATCATCATCTTCCTGCCCTTGTCCCGTTTTATTTGGGGCCGGCGCAACACGTTTTTTCTTCCATTCTGTCCTGTCACTCGTCACGCTATCACTAACTACCTTTTCTTTCATATCACTTCTCACACTTCAGGGAGAGGTCTCTCAGGTTCTTTGGTCTCACTTCAGGGAGAGGGAGACCAAAGAAAAGATTGATGGATTCATCAATCTTTTCTTTGGTCTCCCTCTCCCATCCATCTCTACAGTTTTTCTTCGATATTATCGAGTCGAAATCAAACTCCCTTTAATGCTTCTCTTATAAACAGAGGTCGGAATTAGGTAGAGCTATTCATGTACTTGCATCGAAATGTTGATATTAATATGGATCTTGCCGGGATTTCTAATTAAAATCCCGTGTGGACAACAATATTACAAATAAATAATAATAAAAACCTCAGAAATAAGACAAATAAAACAAAGATAAATAACATACAATTTTTATTAGTATTTTTCATAGAAAAAGATCTCTCTACGTCAACTGAGGTGAGGTTAACAAATTTATATACTTCCACCTCCTCGTCATTAATGCAGGAAGACATTTTTTCTGCTATATTTCTGAGTGTCATAAAAAATTCTACTCTTTAAAATTAATCTCGGGATTTGTGGCATATCCACTTTAATTTTTCGCTGTATGAAATCGGCATAAGTACTTAAATAACTCTACCTAATTCCGACCTCTGCTTATAAATGACAGACTTTGCTACAGTAGCATATTTTATAGTCTAGTGTCATTTAATAAGTAGCTGTCTCCTGTGGCTTCACTCGCGTCTTTACTCCTACTGCTCTACTTCTATAGTAGCTCTATTATAGTCGTAGCATGTTGTTATATAGCTTTTCTCGGTATGAGCTATCCAACACTAAATGAACTTTTGAATTCGAACGAGTACCTAGTTCTTGAGATAAACGCGTTCAGATAAACAAATAAGGGTAGAATTCACCAATAAAACTATTCGCGTTTTAACGTTTGGCTCGCATAATCGCGTTTAGTCGCTGTCACTAGTGTCACTTGTAAAAATACAACAAAAGAAAAATACAGACAAGTGACACTAGTTACAGCGGCTAAACGCGATTATGCGAGCCAAACGTTAAAACGCGATTAGTTTTATTGGTGAATTGCGCCCTTAGGAACTCTTCAGCTTTTATAATATATATATTTTTTTTAACATGATATATACTAGTGCCTGACTGCGATTCCACTTGATGATAAGCAGTGTTGCAATCGTTGATGGTCAATCGAATTAGTTTAATAAGAGTAAGACCCTATTCACTCTAGCCTCGGTTATATTAGTTTAGATTTCTATTTGTATGTGCGGGAGTTTATGTTAGCTTCTTCTAAGAGTGCACTGTCTTCATTAAGTTAGATTCCATTTCATCGTTCTTGTTTAGAACAGGTACAAGATATTTCTGCACGTTTTCTTTTATTTTTTCGTATAATAAAGTAAGATTCTACCACTCTAGAACCGCTATTTAAATATTTAATTTACTTTTAAGGACTTAAACGGTCTTCAATTTACGATTCTTTTAACCAGTTAAATTGAACTCTAGCACAATGCACTAAGAGTCATTCAACTGCGATTATTTTCATTTTTTGCTATGCAGAACCACATTCCCAATTTGGTGGGATAGTGATTTTCTTAAGAATAATATTGCCAACTTAAAACGTAACATAAGCTAACAAAATTGAACTTTATGCCTTTACGATAGAGGTCAAGAAAGTGCGTGTTTATTTTTGCTTCTTTAAAAGGGCAGACTTGATACTGGTCGGAGCTAGATTGTCCTGCCTCGAGCACTTCTCCATTCACGTTTCAAATATAAACTTTACTGCTCTGGTTTATAGTTCATATTTCTTTGTCACACTTCAACGTCCACTCCAATGTTGGCCAGGGTAAACAATAAGTAAAATTAAGACCTATTTACGGTGTAGTAAGGTAGATCTTTGAATGGGTTACTTAATGGTATGGTTTTGATGGGACTGGAACGCTGACGTCAATTAGCATTCTCGAGAGACGGGTCTATGGTACAAACGTTAAATTTGTTTGTCTGTCATAATGGCATTCATGTGAAGTCTGTATGAACTGAGCAGTCTCTGATATGAGTTCTATTGTAATGTATAATTTGATTTTAGGACAAAAGAATGATGATAATCGAATAGGCTGGATTTTTCTATAGTTTTATTTATTTATTTTAGTTTTATTAAAAGGTATAAGACTAAGTATAGTATAAGACTCGTGACATTTGATCCCATTTTCAAGAATTTAGTTTTTACGCGGAACCTTGTTTTAAGTTCTTAATGTAATTTTTATTTTTGGTTTACAATAAAGAATATATCTATTTATCTATCTTAATTCTTTTCTAAAACTAAATGAAACCTAAGATACTACTTATAACATCAGTTATCTACTAGTGATAGTCCCATCAAAATAGGTCCAGCAGTTTAGAGATTAATTGTAACAAACAGATTGACAGACAGACACAGAAAAAAAAATTAAACCATAATTTTAGTTTATACTCGAATAAATTTTGTTTTTAACTTGAGTTAACGATACAATAATTTTCAAGAAAATATCATCATCATCATTTCAGCCGAAAGACATCGACTCTCGGCTGGATATATACCTCCCCACAAGTGTCGCCATAACGAACGGTCATATGCGTCTTGCATCCATTGCATTCCCGCGAAAAAAAATGTAATTACAAGAAAATATAATTTGGCTATTTAGAAAAATACGGATACCAAAACTGAACTGAACCCTTAAGTTGCAACCTAAAACAACTAAGTATTTTAGTTAGTTATTTTAGGTTGCAAATAAAGGTGAACTAAGTGAACATTGTACTTTGTAGTCACTATCATGTACAACATTTTACGAGGGCCCGCTAACTTAAAGTCCATACTTTAAACTAAGTCATTCGCTCAAGTTGTATTATTAGTCTTTCAACTTGAAAGGCTATAAAGAGCTGTGATTATGCTTTGTTTGGTCCCTTTGTTGGTTTCGACTGGTTTGTGAAGACAAAGATGTAGCATAAAAAGAAAAGAAAAAAAAAAAGAGTTTATTTACGTCAAACATGGCGCATAGTTTTTAGAGTTTTAAACGTAGTATAAGCTAGCCTATATTTATTGTTTACCTCCTATAAAGTTTTCATAAAATGTATCTATTATTTAGTTACTTCTTCATCCAAGGTCTCCAGCCCCCCTAGCCAAGTTACAACCGTTTCGTGTCGAATTCCGTTCTCCAATTGGTAACGCCTCGGTGTCAGCTATTGTAGAAAATGATAAGTTGGTAGCCATGTTGACCCGCCTAAGTCGGCCGCTCGTTCTGCAATGTTGTTCTCCAATAACAAAAGATGTAGCGTTGAACATTGTAGGAACGATAACAATTCATTCCATCATTTTGAACGATGTGAACTTGGCTACGAATTATCTATTCGTTTGTTCTGACTACGTGACTTAACGTTGAGATGATGTCATTCCCATACATTTGATTAGTTTTCGACTAGCGTTAACGATTGCAGATTATCAACTTGGCTAGGGGTACAGAGCTACAGGATTTATCGAAAGAAAGAGAAAAGTATTTACGGAAAGCGTATGTCAGTTTACATGCACATACCAACAATGGAGGAGTAATTCCTAGTGAGGGTAACGTTTAATACACTTACGTTTAATACATTTATTACGGGTTAAATTCTGATGCTCCCTGTCGTTCAACCCTGAGTGGAAAAAGTTATTTGATGATTTCACACCTAGTAAAAAACTAATTTTTATCTTATTGTCTGCAATACTGTGGATCTTGGTTAGAATAATAGAAGAGGCAGAAGTAATGTCTATTGTATTAATTAATTAATTATCTTTGTCACCTTAGCAGCCATAGCCAATATTGCCTTAATCTTCTCCCTTTACATTCTTAAGCCATTAAGTCTTAAGCTCTATTGTTTACTTCATCATTCGCATCATCTTCCTGCCTCATTTTTGACTGGCCTGTTGGTCTAGTGGTTAGTGGCCCTGACTGCTATGCCGGAGGTCGTGGGTTTGATTCCCACCCAGGACAAATGTTTGTGTGATGAGCACGATCATTTGTTCTGTGTCTGGGTGTAATTTATCTATATATGTATGTATTTAGAAATATATAAGTATGTTTATCAGTTGTCTAGTACCCATAACACAAGCTCTGCTTAGCTTGGGACTAGGCGGCGTTGTGTGATAACTGTGGAATATTATATATTAAATTATATACATTGTCCCATGTCATTTGAAGTTGATGCAAAACCTTTTTTAACGGTCCTGTCAACCATTGCGCTATTACCGACTTCCTTTTCTTTCCTCACACAATCCATCCATCTTTTCTTTGACCTCCTTCCCTCTCTCTATCTCTCTCTCTGTCTATCCATCCTCACGTATAGTCAGAATTCCGTTGTTTACGTAATTTTCTAAATAAAATTTTCTTTTTCTTCCAGGATTCACGGGAACGCAATGTGAGGTGGAGATCGACGAGTGCGCCAACAACCCCTGTCTGAATGGAGGAATCTGCCACGACATGATAAACGCGTTTAGGTGTACTTGTGTGATAGGGTAAGTCTTATCTATACTAATGTTATAAAGAGGAAACATTTGTATTTTTTAACCGACTTCAAAAAGGAGGAGGCTATATGTTCGGTTGAATGTATGTTTTTTTTTTATGTATGTTCACCGATTTCTCGGTCAATTTTGGACCGATTTTGAAAAATTTTTTTTGATTGAAAGGTTATGCTTCCGAGTTGGTCCCATAGAAATATTGTTATGATCTGATCATGAACTTCGAAGATATGGAACAGAACTCCTCATAGGATCACAGCAGAACCGTCGTAACAAGTAAAATTGCTTTGTTTATACGTGTAGTCGATGACTGACTGAAAGTAGAGATCCCCCTCAAAATCTCACCGACTTCCGAAATTAAAGTTATTTTGCACTTTTCAGTGTTTTTTTTTACTTTGAAGTCGATTGTATTTTTTTTTTTTTTTTGTAAAAAAATTTTTATGTTTCCTCTTCACATTTTGTACACGTTAAATCACATGTATGTATATCATACTATTATAATTATGTTTATAATAGATAAACTTTAAAACTAACTACTAGATCGATTTTATGAATTCGTCCACCAGTAGAATGCGAGTACTGTTGATAAAATTCCACATATCAAAGGTAGCGAAGTGTTAAAAAAAAAATCAAGGGTCTAAAATCCCTTGGTTTTTCTCGTATTTAAGATAGTTCTTAAATACGAGAAAAACCCACTCGTATCTAACCACCACTTTAATTCTTCAGGTTTACGGGCGCTCGTTGTCAAGTGAACATAGATGACTGCGCATCCAGTCCTTGCCGGAATGGCGGGACCTGCCACGATTCGGTCGCTGGATACACCTGCGAATGTCCACCTGGTTACACTGGTAAGTTTCTTCTTTCTTTCTTCATTGAAAGTAATAATAATATTCCAGATCTCAGTAATGTTTTTTATATATATATTTGCGATCTGAGGAAAGACTAGATAACAATCATTATGACATCGGTGAGGGAGCTATGCAGGGTCGGCCTTAACCATTATGAAGCCCTGGCTGGCAGATCTTTGTGAGGCCCTTCGAGCGGCAGATCTTTGCGAGGTCCTTCGTGTGGTTGCTCTGTTCCCCACCACCTAAGGTTACCACTGGGGCTATGACGTCTCCTGGACACTCTTCAGACAATAGTTCATTGCAATATTTCAGGAGTATCAAATCAATCACCACAGATTTTTATCGCCTGCTGACCTTGTTACTGACATCGCTAACTATTTTTCTCATCAACTCTTCAATTCCACAGGTATGTCATGCGAAACGAACATCAACGATTGCCTCTCAGCGCCATGTCATCGAGGCGAGTGCATTGACGGAGACAACAGTTTCACATGCAACTGCCACCCTGGGTACACCGGCAGGGTCTGTCAGACCCAGATCAACGAGTGTGAGTCGAACCCCTGCCAGTTTGGAGGTAAGAATCATATCTCTAGTAGAAAATTGAGGCCTTACCATGAATTATTAAAATGTCAAGCATGTGAGCGAGAAAGAAGGATGGAGCTTTACACCCTATATAGCTGCATCTCTTTAACAGTTCAGTTTACGTCATCAAACGGAGCTCGTGGTAGGGCCTCAGGGACAGATACGGATACAGATCATCATCATCATCATCATCTTCCTGCCCTTGTCCCGTTAACAGATACAGATACAGATATAGAAATAATATTATATCGGTTTTGGATTCGGTAACGGATATTCGAATTTTAAAATTAAAATAGAAATAGCAAAATTCAACTTTTATTTCTATTCTTGATTATCATTTGTTTTGCCGGGCAAAACCAACAAAAACCTGTTGTAACATGTCATTTAGACTTCGCCTTTAACCGGAACTGTTATATCGGTTCGGTTACGATTACGGATATTTTTTTAATTCGAATATGCTATATTTTCGGTTATGGAGCCCCATAACATCCCTAGTCTCGGTAGAAAGGTAAACAGTTTTGTTTTTTAGGCTGAGGTATAAGTACGGCCGGCGAAAGATGGCGAGAGTGAAGTTAGCCTCTAGCAACTTTAGCGCTTTAATACTCTTAAGAAAATAAACAATTTAACAAAATAAGTTCCATTTGCTATTTTCAATGCTGTAATTAACGGTTATTGGCCTTTATTTTTGTAAACCACTTATTTTTTTTACGAATACACAAGCGCGAAAGTTGCTAGAGGCTAACTTCACTCTCGCCATCTTTCGCCGGCCGTACTGTATCATGGACTGCTGGTCACAAGACGTGAGTCAGTCATAAGGAAATTTTGACTTCTGCTCCCCTAGTCAAGTTACAACTATTTCGATTCTCTTTTCGTTGATCGCCTCGAGTCGGCCACGCCTCCTATTCCTTTGTTCTGACGTCATCTCAACGCTCAGTCACGTGGTCGGAACAAAGGAATAGGAGGCGTAGCCGACTCGAGGCGATCACCGAAAAGAGAATCGAAACGAAACGGTTGTAACTTGGCTAGGAGGGCAGTCGTTATGAAATAAAGAGACATTGCGCTACCGTGGTGAAGAAATCTCGTCCCTTCTCTGCAAAAGAAGAGGCTTTAGTATGGGGCGAGAGTGATCTCATCATTGAATGAAGCATCGATAAGTCTAAATGACTGTAATAATATTTTATTCACGTATACTGAAGCTCGCAGTGATGCTTTCAATGTGATTCATCGTGATGAATGTACGCCACAATCGATGTGTCACGTAATCTTTAATGGGACAATGAAACTGATTGCAATATTTTTGATCTTGGTTAAGGCGTACAGTCCCTTCAACATCTGGCCGGAATTGAATGCGTACAGCTAAGGAGTGGAATTCCCTGCCGGAGTCTGTGTTTCCTGATAGCTACAACCTAGGGGTCTTTAAGTCAAGAGTGAATAGGTTACTTCTAGGCAAGCGTGCTCCATCGTCGGCCACATCATCGCTTACCATCAGGTGAGATAGTGGTCAAACGCGAGCCTATCAATAATAAAAAAATAAATAAAAAATAAATTTAAAAAAAATGCACAGATTCTCGTACTGCCACCTAGGCGTTAGTACGAGTATGTTTGCATTTAATTCCGGTCAGCTGCGCCCGGATAGAGCCCCGCTGACCTTTAAATCCATTCTCTTTGCGAAATATTGATTGATTTACATATGCTATGTAATTTCTGAAGAACACTTAACCAACAATTTTTTGTGTTTAAAACATATTTCTAAAAATCAAAGCCGTTTGAAAAGGAGTAGGGAAAACAAGCTAAAAAAATATCATGTTGTTAATTTTTTTTTTGGCATAAGTATTAGTCTTACGAAAAAATCATATGTGTTGATAATGTTGTACATGAATCTATAATAAACATATATTTTTACAAACCTATTGACTTAGCCGTTACCGAGGCGTAGGCTTCAGAAAGTCACTGTTTTATAGCATTGCTCGGTAGTTAAGGCCTTAAATTGAAACGGATCTTAAACTCCCTCCCTCCATGGAGCACTATTGGCATAGACTTTGACTTTGAACCGGTCTTAACCTACATAGGTTGTCCGGAGCGAGGAGGAGTGGCAGGCGGTCGCCTCCTTCTGCGAAGCAGTAATGCTAGCAAAGGAGGCGGCCGATCGCGTGAGGCAACGGTCCTCACGCCCCAACCGCCGCCGAGATTCTGACCGTCCGGTAACCGTTCGGACCGAGCCCAAGTCGTCGATGGCGCGTACTGTTTCACGCGCCCCACAAGGAGATGTCAGCAACTGTAGGGGCCCATCAGGGTCGAAGCCTACTGGGGCCAAGGGTCTGATTCTGAAAGGAAGACTCGGCCCTGGTACGAAAGGCAACGAAGGAACAGGAGTGGGTTTTTAGTCAGTAAAAGTCTGACACTATCTCCCGCTCCGACCAAGGGCGGGGGATGTCATAAGATGATTTTCCCACCGGAAAAAAAAAACCTACATAGGTTAAACAGTTTTTAGGGACAGTGTTTCCAATACCATATGTTTTATAAGCCTGTTGTTGAATTATTGATAGGCTCGCGTTTGACCATTATCTTACGAGATGCTGAATGATTTTTGTTCTCGTTTCTCTCTTCTGAATCATTAAATGCAAATCTGAGTTTTTAGTGTAACTTTACTAGTTTATTAAGAGGGATGGAGAACTGGGTGTAAAGTCCCACATATCGAGTGTTCTTGGGGCAGCTGGCCCATATTTCGATCTGTTGTATACAGGATGTCTTTGACATCGACCGACGCATAAACGAATACCAGGGATCCAGTACATGATTCTGGACCCCCAGTGGTGGGATTTTTCGTCGGTTATTTCTTATTTTATTTTTTAATCTTTACGTGTTTTAATTTAAACTGTATAAAATCGTTTTTCTAGCAGTTTAGTGAAAAAAATGAATAAATTACTTTTAAAATAAAAATGTCAACGGGATTGACGGCGTTGTGTGATAGTTGTGGAATATTATATTATTGATTAGAATAACGATTTTATCCACCCCGCTGACTTTTTAATTACTTAATTTTTAATTAAATTTTTCTTTTTACTAAAAATATCATCGGAGTTCCGTTCTACGAGCAATGTGCCCTGCCCACTGCCACTTTAGTTTGGGGCCGAAAGGTTCTAGAGTAGTGACCGCGCACCGGGAGGCGCAGCGTCGGAAGGCCTCCCACAAGGTGGACCGACGACCTGGTGAGATTCGCGGGAGTGCGGTGGATGCGAGACGCACAGGATCGGTCGTTATGGAGACGCTTGGGGGAGGCCTATGTCCAGCAGTGGACGTCTTTCGGCTGAAATGATGATGATGATCATCGGGGTTTAAATTTAAAAAGTACAGATTTTTTAAAAACAAATTAGGAAAATGCCGACGAAAAATTCCACCACTGGGGGGTCCAGAATCATGTACTGGATCCATGGTATTTGTTTGTGCGTGGATGTCAAAGACACCCTGTATAATGTTCCAATCGCGTAAAGATCTCTTAATATGCAAGATTTTGTATTTTGGTCCCTATTTAGAGTCATAGTTGTCGGATTACTAATCTTAAGATTTCAAAATAGTGTTATCTAAACATTTTCCATTTTTCCCCAGGTCATTGTGAAGATCTAATAGGCGGTTACCAATGCCGCTGCAAGCCAGGCACCTCGGGCCGTAATTGTGAGATCAACGTCAACGAATGCTACTCTAACCCCTGCAGGAATGGGGCCACTTGCATCGATGGAATCAACAGGTAAGACTATACGTACAACAATAATATTAGCCTGTTTCACTACCCCTGGATTTATCTGGTAGATCCTGTCATTTACCTAATAAATTGTGACTATTAAACTGCCTCGCTGATCTCGCTGTCGCAAAAGCGACTGTTTGGGCTATATTTCACCGGGACACCATGGCGGCGCAACCGGTCGTGCCACCGTGGTATCCGTAAGCTACCAAATTAGACACCATACAGACACCAGAGTCGCTACACCGTAGTGAGATAGTATCAAAATGGAGTGCACACATCCGAGTTGGTCGCGCAACCAAACGGACACCAGGTGAGTGACTCTCTATAGAGCTGTATACATTTTGTTGGTACCGGCGACTGGTCGTGCCGCCATGGTGTCCCGGTGAAATATAGCCCTTTGTGTTGTGGTAAAGAGGATTGGGTTTTCAATAAGAATTACTCAGTAGGAGCTCGTAGTTTGAAAGTTGGAGGTTTGATACCCTCATACCTTAAAAAGCAAGTAAAGACGTCAGTCCTGCATCTGATATTTTTCCGGTCTTGGGGGATGGCCATCCCATCGGACTAAGGAGACTAAATAAACTGAAACTACAATTGTGACGGCGCACACACTTGTGGACTATAATATCTCCTGCGTACTTATGTAATCTCTGTCTCCGTGTACGAAATTCCGTTGAGAAGATTATGAGGCTATACAAAGTTGGTGAAACAGGTCGTTTCACCAACTTTAGATAGCCTGATTGTATGGCGTCAATATTTTTCGTTTCAACGATTCTCTACACTGAATAGTCTACACTGTATATTTTACCACTATAATACTAGAGCTTTAGCACTGCACGTAGAGAGCAGTGGTGTGGTAACGGCCCCGACTTACGAGTTGTAGGTCGCGGGTTCAAACCCAGCCAGGCACATTATTTTGTGTAATTTATTTCATCACCACTGCTCTCAGAACAGTGAAGGAAAACATCGTGAGGAAATCGGCATGTCCTAGAACCAAAAAATTCGAACACGTGACATTCACCAACCCGCACTGGGTCCGCGTGGTGGATTACCGCCCATTCCCTCTCCTAGAGAGAAGGCCTGAGTCCCAGCAGTGGGAACAATAAAAAGGCTGATTATGCTATGATTATGCTACTGCACGTAATATCTGTCACTTTTTAAGTTTCACATTTTATCTAGTTCTGAATTATTTCAGAACTTTCTGTACAGTTTTTGATTATGTAAATATCCTTCTATTATTTTAACGCTTCTTTATTTTCATTACATGCAGCAATACTTATTTTGAGTAAGTTCCCTAATCTTTTAGTAAAAATAAAACGCATGGTAATTAGTACGTTTGCTTAGTTTTCATATTTTACTGGGTTACAATCTGTGACCCTTTACATGAGTATAATCCAGTAGCTTTGCATGTAATTAAAATAAAAAAGTTCTTTTCTGTGTGTTCTGCTGTGCATCCTTCTGCTTATATCATATACTTTAAAAGTCTTAAGCTGAAATTTATAAACATTCCTTAGTACACTATACGTTTGGCTAGCATATTTTTGTAACTGTCAAACTACAATAATTTCAAGATAAAGATGAGCCTTGAACAAATCTAAGCCAATGATGTGCCAACTAACGTTTATCGATCTCGGCTTAAGAGTCAGTTTCACCATAGAACCTCTGGCAAATTTATCACCAATACCCAATAGAGTATGGTAAAATTGACGCCCATTCGATTCCTAATCAGCGACATGTCCCTTATCTGCTCTATACTCGAAAAATCTCCTCTAACATCTTCTGGTCATCCTCAGATATACCTGCGAGTGCATCCCAGGCTTCACCGGCCAGCACTGCGAGACCAACATCAACGAATGCCTGTCGAACCCCTGCGCCAACGGTGGCAAGTGCGTGGACAGGATCAACGGATTCCGGTGTGAATGCCCTAGAGGATATTATGATGCTAGGTACGGACGGTAGCAGGGTTGGATGCTGGACTACTACTTTAAGGGTTTTGGGATTACTTTTATCGGATGGCTAGAAGGATACGACAAGGATAACTACAGAACTGCTGCTAAAGGACCACAGTTAAATTGCCTGAAGACAGTTATCTCATCTTTGGCTAGGAATCCCAAAACGTTGCATCTTGCACCTTTTGCAGTAAACTACAGATAAGATCTTGTACCTCGTTGCTGATCAGCAATGGAAAAACAACGCCATATTAACCATGTTTCTTCTGAAGTCCCAGTTTTTGGCCACCACTATCATGAGAAGTTTCTCCTTATTGAAAATTTGCAGGAACATCATCTTCTGTAACCAAATTTTCCTCTCAATATAGTTATATTCTTGCCTGGTACTCATGATATATTTCCCTTTACAGATGCCTGTCTGACGTGAACGAGTGCGCTTCGAACCCTTGCATCAATGGAGGATCCTGTGAAGATGGAGTCAACCAGTTCATCTGCCACTGTCTGCCTGGTTATGGAGGTGAGTCCTTTTAATATTGACATTATTTTCTGTTTAGCTTTAGATTTTTTTGAAAATCATACAAATTTTCTGCAAATGTTTTTGGTGGATAACCACCCATCTTTTTTTAATTTATTTTCTTTTAATTTATGTCAAAATTCTGGTCTTGTACCAGCAGTGTAGTGTATAGTGCTAATTGTTATATTCTGTTTCAAATCATTGGCAGACATCCTAGATGGTTCATCGAATATTTTGTACTAAATCATCCCCTATGTTTCAGGTCAACGCTGTGAACGAGACATAGACGAGTGCAGTTCCAACCCCTGCCAACATGGAGGAACCTGCCATGATAGACTGAACGCTTACAAATGCGATTGCGTGCTTGGATTTACTGGTAAGAATCAACACCACTTCTTCATTAACATATTCCAAAATTATTGTTATGTTCTGTTAATCCACATTACTATTTGGACCTGCTTGATTTTAGTTATGATAAAATCAGTTTTTTGGAGTTCCACCAGTTTCATATACTGGCTGTTTCAATTACGTTCTTGTAAGAATTGTAGATGGTCATGAATATTATTTTATCTTTCTTTTATTGATATATTTCTGATATTTTAGGTGTCATTTGTAGCAGAAAATGTGAAGATTAATTGGCTTCCATTGGGTTTAAAACACTTTATAAAAATGTTCAATTTGTTTGTTATGGTAATGTGAAGAGAGTGATGAAACCTTCGATCAACAATGAAACGCATATTGCTAAAAGAGTTATGAATATACATGTGGATAGCTGGTGAGGGAGAGAGAGGCGAAAAATGAAAGAAAAGGGTTTCAGTGATAGCGTGACGGATGATAGGCTATATAGGAATGGAAGAAAAAAACGTGCTGTGCCGATCCCAAATAACATTCGACAAGGGCACGAAGATGACGTTGATGATAATGTTCGATTTGTTTGGCTTCAGTTTTTCCCTGTATATAAACTAATTCAAATTTCACCTCTAACCCTACCTCCTCCTCCTCAGGTGTAAACTGCGAGACGAATATCGACGACTGCGCCGGCAACCCGTGCCTGCACGGAGGCTCGTGCATCGACCTCGTCAACGGGTACCGCTGCGTGTGCGCACCGCCGCACTCCGGGAGGAACTGCGAGAACACGCTCGATCCTTGTACACCTAACCAGTGAGTATCTTCATCGTTTTTACTTCTTCTTCTTCTTTTCGTGTCGATGTACTCAAACAATGTTTTTTCTGAAAAGTATTTCTCAACCTGTACAGTTCTGTCATTGACCTCGTATAGATCCAGGACATACCTCACCTGCTATACTGCCCATCCTGCCCAACCATCATGTCACCAACAATTGCATCTTAAAATCTTGAAGAATATTTGCTGACATAGGCGCATCAAACTTTAAGCAACTCTGTCTTAACAAGTCTTATGGTTTCTTTATCACAATGGGCAGCAATCTTCAAATCTTGCAGCAGATTTGCTGACATTGGCACATCAAACTTTCAGAAACCTTGTCTGAACTCTTAAGTCTTACTCTTAGGTCTTAGGACATGATGAAGAGATCATGTGCCTTTAACCTAACACCATCTTAGTTAATGATGCAGAATATTTGATTTTTAAGACATTTATGGCTCAACGTCTTGTTCCCTCTAATGTAATTGTCCTTTTCTCCCATAGATGTCGTCACGGCGGCCGTTGCGTAGCCGAAGCTTCGTACGCGGAGTTCACTTGTCAATGCCCAGTGGGCTGGACAGGCGCGCTGTGCGAACGAGATGTAGACGAATGTGCAGTCACTGCTCCTTGTCATAATGAAGCAACTTGCATCAACACTGAAGGCTCTTACGCCTGTTTGTGTGCGAGAGGGTATGAGGGGAAGGACTGCGCGATTAATACTGATGACTGTGCTTCATGTGAGTATACATATATTATATATATTTTTTCTCTAAGAAAATTTTCTGTAGCCGTTTTGAATAAAAAATTGGTTAGACTTCGGAAATATACCTCTTATTACCTACCTATCCATTCGGAGGCATCTTGTCTTAAAAACTTTTAAGAATTGGTACCCCAAAATGGATTATGCTTCATTTACTCTTCTGTATGGAACTTTTCAATGTGGCTAGTAAGTATTAGGTACTTACTTGTGCCAGCGGCTTCAAAGTAGAAAATTATCTCAAGGGAACATACTCCCGAGTCCCGGGAGAAAAGTATCCTTTGTTGTCTTCCAGAACATCGTCTGTCCGTTTGCCAAATTTTATCTAATTCCGTATAGCCGTTTGAAACACAAACTTTGTGTTTGTGTTTCAAACGTAGACGCACACACACATGCAAACTTTCACCTTTATAATATTATTGTGATTATATCGTAGGGATATATATTTTTTGATTTCAAAACTATTACAATTATTATTTTAAGTGTAACATTTCACCCAAACTAGAACTTCAGAAAGACATTTTTCTCACTAACTTTACGATGGTTTCTTGTAGTCAACGACCTTACAGCCACTAGACGTCTAATAATAGGCGACGCATGTCTGTCAACACAAATATATATCATATTTGTCTCGACCAATCAGAACGCAGTACTCTGCTCCCCGTACCTCGGCTAGTTGACAGAATTGTTTTGGTGCGCTAGTTTAAGCATGAAGCGTCTAGTGGCTGAAAGGTCGTTGCTTGTAGTACATTGTCACAATTATGTTTTTCTTTTACAGTCCCATGTCAAAATGGTGCAACCTGCCTGGACTCAATCGGCGACTATAACTGCGTGTGCGCAAGCGGGTTCGCGGGCAAGCATTGTGAGGTGGACATCGACGAATGCCAGTCTAGGCCGTGCATGAACGGAGCTACTTGTAATCAGGTGAGAATGTGAACACTAAACTGCTCTTCGAGTTTAAGATAAGCTCAACTTAAATGGCTTTAAGTTGAGCTTATCTTAGTTGGTTTTGGCAAACCCAGACAAAACTACTGCAGAATACGGATAACTTTGAAAGCATTTGTCACTCACTTAGGCCATTAGGCCCTCTTAACGCAGGTTTGCTCTCTGATTCTGATGATACCTTCATTAGAAAAAGGAGTGAGTATACTCCTTTTTATAATGAAGGTAGGAGAAATCTATAGAATGCAAACCAAGATAAATATTGGTTCAAACACAATTATGGGTTTATCATTTCATGTGTGGTACAGAAACATCATTTTTTGAGCGAGTTATTCTGTAAAACCAACACTGCTCACTAGAATCTCCTAATGCACTCCTTTTTTACCGTCTATCATTTTAGCCTTAGAATTTCCCCATCAATGAATACAATATAATAAAATCAACCTTTTCTTTCTTACAGTACGTGGCATCATACACCTGCACCTGTCCGCTCGGGTTCTCCGGTATCAACTGTCAGACCAATGACGAAGACTGCACGGAGTCCAGCTGCATGAACGGTGGCTCCTGTATCGATGGCATCAACTCTTACAACTGCTCGTGTCCTCCTGGGTATGATTATGTCACATTTTTTCTTTGTTTTTGTTAGAATTTAATACCCATATTCTGCCCTTGGAAGCCCAAAAATGCTAACTCAATCAATGTAAGTTTCGAGAAGAAGGGATTTTGTAGGATAAGATTTCCGTCTTTATAATGAAGTATCGACCCTAAGAACATCTATTATTATTTATTTATTGTGCACACCTACCACAGTATTGTCTGTTTTAACCCAAAGGTTGACTGGTAGAGAATGCCTTGTTGCATTAAGTCCGCCTATGTACCACTACTGTACATGAAGTTCAAACAAATAAATAAACATCATAAGCATCGTAAGCTTATGTTTGCGCATTAGGTAGAAAGGGTTCTTTTCATTCTTAATTAAAGAGTAGTTGAGCGATGGCTGCTGTGGCTACCGTAGGGACGTTGACGATTTCCCGATTTTCAGAAAGTAAAAAAAAATACTGAATAAAACCTTGTTGAATAACTTCTTGTATTTAAGAATTGCATTATCAAAAATAAATAAAAAATGGAGTACTTACCGATTCATTTTTAAGCTATTGCATAGCTTCTATCGAGGGCCTTGAGCGCGGGGACCGAATCCAGAAATTCCGTAACGAAAAAAAACCTCACGCTCCCCACTCCGACGGGCACGGAGGTGTAGCTTGAAGGAGGTGTGGCTTGAAGGCCGTGCATTGTCTAACGTCGTTTCTTTTCGGCAGTCTTCGACACGGTGTTTGTGTGCGTGCAACTAGCCGTATTGTACGACTCTACGAAGCTCGTTTATTTATTTAATAAAAGAAAAAAAAAATGTTTTCTTATCGGTTACCACGCTCAAAAAGTGTAACTTGAATTAATATCAAAGAAAAAGAAATACTGCATAAATAAAATAAATAAATAATTATAATTGCATAAGTTGATACAAAATGCTATGCAATAGCTTTACCGCGGCAGTCCCCGAGTGCCACACGTCTTTTTTTTTTTTACTCTTACCGACGTCCGTGCGTCACTGCGGAGTACCAACTGAAAACCGGCACTGGGTGTCTGACGCCCAGCAATAGTTGAGGTGGATCCTTTCGATTCGGGCACGCTTGGCGCACTCTGTACTTTGGTTTTCTTTTACTTTGTGTTTGTAACCGTTGTGCTGTGTCTGCCCCGAATTAAAGTTTTTCTATTGTATTCTATTCTTATCCCTAAAACTATCATCTACTGACCTATCATTTCGTAATACAGCTTAAGTAATATCTTTTCTTTCTCTCATTGCAGCTACACTGGCTCCAACTGCCAGTTCCGCATCAACATGTGTGACAGCTCTCCGTGCGACAACGGCGCCACCTGCCACGACCACATCACGTACTACACCTGCCACTGCCCTTATGGCTACACCGGGAAACACTGCGAGACTTATGTTGATTGGTAAGTGTGCCTACATTTTTTTTATGTAGACTTGTAAGTCCTGCCCCCCTAGCCAAGTTACAATCGTATCGTTCGCGCCGAACGCCTCGAGTAGGCCACGCCTCCGATTCCTTTGTTCTGACGTCATCTCAACGCTCAGTCACGTGGTCAGGACAAAGGAATCGGAGGCGTGGCCTACTCGAGGCGTTCGGCGCGAACGAAACGATTGTAACTTGGCTAGGAGGGACTGAATGATAAACTTGTACTACATACTTACTTTTGGTGGATAGTATTTTTAGACAATCCTGCCTCTAAAATCAAAATGATATGTATAGGATATCGGTTTTCTCAACAGTTATTTATAGTTTGCAGAGCTTTATGTCTCCAAAGAGAGCAGGAACACTACATCTTATTCTTGCTTGATTGAGGCTTCCTAAAAGCTGCTAGTGGATCGCCAATGAAAATAGCTAAAAACAAAATAGCAGCCGCCTTTATGCTTAAGTGTAATCATATTTTTTAAGACTTAGTCATGGGTGTCGAAATAAAAGGCTCGAGGTGATAATTCCAAAAATGTATGGTGTCATTAAATCAGTGATTGAACTAAATCAAATGCCAGCTACTGCATCAGTCTTCTTTAAAAGTGACTTATCTGATGCTTTTTAGTATTTTTTTGCAGTCGGGTTTTTAATATTAGTTTTTTTATTCGCTATTTAATAGTTTCTCGAGGTAGTTTGTAATCATAAACAATCTTTCTAATCAACAAGACAACTAACCTATCCTTTTCCTGCAGGTGCGAAAACAACCCATGCGAGAATGGAGCCACATGTTCACAGAAGGGTCCACAGTACACATGCACTTGTGCCCCGGGTTGGTCCGGAAAACTGTGTGACGTCGAAATGGTTTCATGCAAAGACGCGGCTATCAGGAAAGGTATGGATTTCAGAGGTAATTTAGTGTTAAATTGTTGTTGATATTGAACATTTTTAAGATTATTTTTACATCCATTAAGTACTTGGTTTAAAAACCTTCTTTAAATTCTGATCTTTCGTTATTCATTATTATCAAAGGCTATCAGTTTGAAAGGTTAATTCATAAATTAATTTTGTCCCCAGTTGTAAACATAAAAGCACTATGCAACAACGGTTCTTGCGAGGATATCGGAAACTCCCACCGTTGCCACTGTCTCGATGGTTACACAGGATCTTATTGCCAAAAAGAAATCAATGAATGTGACTCTGCACCTTGCCAGAATGGAGCCTTGTGCAAAGACCTCGTAGGAACCTACCAGTGTCAATGCGCCAAAGGATTCCAGGGACAGAACTGCGAGCTCAATGTCAACGACTGCCTTCCTAACCCATGTCAAAATGGAGGAACCTGCCACGATCTGATCAACAACTTCTCCTGCTCCTGTCCTTTCGGAACTCTTGGCAAAATCTGCGAAATCAACGTAAATGACTGCAAACAAGATGCCTGCCACAACAACGGTACTTGTATCGACAAGGTTGGAGGGTTTGAGTGCAAGTGTCCGCCTGGCTTCGTTGGTCCGAGATGTGAGGGAGACATCAACGAATGCCTGTCAAATCCATGTTCAACGCCCGGCACTCAGGACTGCGTCCAACTTGTCAACGATTACCATTGCAACTGCAAACCTGGCTACATGGGGAGACACTGCGATGCTAAAGTTAACTTCTGCGCTAACTCTCCTTGTCAGAACGGTGGGATTTGCACAGCTATACAAGGTGGACACGAGTGTCTTTGCAGCGATGGTTTTTACGGCAAGAACTGCGAATACTCAGGATACGCTTGCGATTCTAACCCATGTCAGAATGGCGGATACTGTCGAACCTCAGAGATCGGAGGCTACGTCTGCGACTGTCCATCAGGATTATCAGGTATCAACTGTGAAATCGACTCTATGAACGAATGCCTCAGCAACCCTTGTAAGCACCCTGAAGCTAGATGTATCGACAAGCCGGGTGACTACCTCTGTTACTGCCCACGACAATGGACCGGCAAGAGCTGTGACATCCACGACCCGCACTCTAGAGGTGGCTACGGTAGTCCAGTAGGAGTGAATGGAGGTTTCGGCAACAAGAAACCGGGACTTACCTTTGAAGAATTAGACTTGGCGTTCCAAAGAGAGCAATGCGTAAAGAAAGGCTGCAAAGAAAAGCAAGGCGACCACCACTGTGATGAAGAATGCAATACTTACGCGTGTGAGTTTGATGGAAACGACTGCTCTTTAGGACTGAATCCTTGGGCAAACTGCACAGCGCCAATCAAATGCTGGGAAGTCTTTATGGATGGAGAATGTAACGAAGTATGCAACACACAAGCTTGTCTATTTGACGGCAGAGATTGTCAGAAGTCCTTACAGCGTTGCAACCCAATCTATGACGCGTACTGTCAGAAACATTACGCTAACGGTCATTGTGACTACGGTTGCAACAACGCTGAGTGTAACTGGGATGGTCTTGACTGCGAGAACGAACCACCACACTTGGCCGAAGGTGTCATGTCAGTTACTCTCCTCATGGATATGAAGACCTTCAAAGAGAATTCCATCGCTTTCCTCAGAGATTTGGGCCATCAGTTGCGGACGACGATATTGATAAAGAAAGACCATTTAGGCAATGATATGGTCTACCCATGGAAGGGATCAACCGATGTTGGTTTACAAGATACAGAGTTCGGCAAGAAACACAACATCGTCTTCACAGAAAGGGGACAAACAGGAGTGCAGGTATACTTGGAAATTGACAACAGAAAGTGCACATCGATGGCTAGCTCTGAATGTTTCTTCTCGGCGAGAGAAGCTGCAGAGTTCTTAGCGGCGACAGCATCCAAGCACTCCTTGTCACCTGACTTCCCGATATTTTCCATCAAGGGTGTAAACACCCCTGAGGATACCGAGGACGTGCCAACAAACTCTAAATACGTCTTCATCGGAGTAATTCTGGTCCTTCTGGCCGGATTACTGATTGGCGTGTTAGTCACAGCTCAAAGGAAGAGAGCAGCTGGTATAACATGGTTCCCCGAAGGTTTCATCGGCAACAACTCTTCAACCAGACGTAGATCACGCAGACGTGGTCCTGATGGGCAGGAGATGCGGAACTTGAACAAGGGATCTATTGGTTGTATTGATGTTGATATCAATGGTGGTCATATGGGACCTCCTCACCATTGGTCGGATGAGGATGACGATGGTTCAGCGCCTCCAAGAGCTAAACGTGCTAGAGGGCCTGGTGATGCTAACGGAGCTCCGGGAGGTTACGCGTCTGACCATACTGCTATTACTGATTATGAAGAGGCTGGTCATGATGGTCGAGTCTGGACTCAACAGCATCTAGATGCTGCTGATATCAGGGTACCTCCAAGCATGATGACACCACCGGCTATCGTGAGTATTGACTTATTTACCAACAAACATCAAAAATGTTTTATTTTATATTTACTTTTCGCTAAACTAATATAGCCCTCCGATTTCTTCCAGCATGATGGTCACGTAGAGGTGGACGCTCGTGGTCCTCTGGGCATGACGCCTCTCATGGTGGCTGCTGTTAGAGGAGGCGGACTGGACACTGGATCTGATGCTGAAGACGAACAGACTGCTCATATTATATCAGAACTGGTCGCTCAAGGAGCTCAGTTGAATGCTGCAATGGATAAGACTGGGGAAACTAGCTTGCATTTGGCTGCGAGGTAAGGAAATACTACTTTGGTGGAATTTGTCCAAGTTTTTTGTCAGGGTCGAGTAAAAGTAAATATTTTGGATTAAGGTATTTTTTACATATTAAGGTATTTTTTACATAGTATGGTATGGTAGGATGATAGCAGGACGAAAATATGCATCTTTAAGATGAGAGAAAAGGATAGGCAGCTACATTGTATGAATCTGACAGCTGTCACCCGCACAATTCTATAGTAATTGTAGTGTAAGTTAGATGATGACATGAAAATGATTAATATGTATGATTGAAAATCAAGGACATCATACTGAGTCAAACTCATAGATACGTCAATACCAGTCATCTGTAACTACCAATCAAGTTTTTATCAAAGTAACTTAGTTACTCTTTTTTACTTTTATTTTCATTGTTGAACATGCCTATGTTATTTTTCCGTATCACGAAATTAAGCAAGACTGTATTTTTGTGAAGAAATTCTTCTAATTTGCACACTGAATGGATGTGTATTAAGACACAACATGCATCTAGTAGGTACCAATCTAACTCCAATTTTTCCATAGATATGCACGTGCAGACGCAGCTAAACGGCTCCTAGATGCGGGCGCCGACGCGAACTCACAAGACAACACGGGACGCACGCCACTGCACGCGGCAGTCGCTGCAGATGCCATGGGTGTGTTCCAGATATTACTCAGGAACAGAGCCACGAACCTGAATGCGAGGATGCATGATGGGACTACGCCACTTATTTTGGCTGCTAGGTAAGTTTACTAATAAATCATTAGGTTATGATGGGGCTGACATGCTCTTTGAGATTAAAGTCCCTAAAAAATAAAGAGAAAAAAAAAAAAAAACATTTTTAGTACAGTTGACACAGGTCGATCTTCATAGAAGTTTTGTTACTAAAAAAATATTCAAAAATATTTGTTATCTACCTCTGGTAATTCTAGGTAAATAATATAGTATCGACAAATTACATTGGTAGCGCAACGGTATTGGTACTACGCACACATATACATACAAAACACGCTAGTGACACAATCAACATTAATTAAGAATTTACCAAAAAATCGATTGTTTTAGGATAAAAAATAACTGAAATCGATTCAGTACCTAATTCTGATCATACTGCTTTCAGGGTATGCGTTTATTATCTTACATATTGTGTATTTTTTTGTTTGGTCTAAAACCAGCAATCTTCAAGCATATCCACTAAACTAGTATCTTTTTCACCCCAACAGGCTAGCCATAGAAGGAATGGTGGAAGACCTAATCAACGCAGATGCAGATATTAACGCAGCAGACAATAGCGGCAAGACAGCACTGCACTGGGCCGCGGCTGTCAACAATATTGATGCTGTCAATGTACTGCTAGCTCATGGAGCTAACAGAGACGCACAAGATGATAAGGTAAGCAAATTTAGACAATATGACATTACTAATAGAATCAAAGAAGGATTTTTAGCAGGATTGTGCGAATGAAGTTCAGTAGCTTTGTTTTAATTATTCGCAATTTTCTTCCACACAATTCCTATCAATCAATACAATCCAATAGATCCACTAGGATATTGTGATGACAAAAGGACAATATACGAAATCATTGAACAAGGTGCGGTCTCGATAAAATGAAGCTGAAATTTTTTTTTGACTACTTCAGCGTAGCTTGCCAGAAAGCCAACATTTGAATGTGTTACATCCGTATTCTAATGGTAACAAAGTAAAGAAAATGAAGACTAAAATTCTAAGTTATAAATCTGTTAAAAATATTGATGCAGTCAATGTTCTGCCAGCTCATGGAGCTAACAGAGACGCACAAGATGATAAGGTAAGCGAAAAGAAGAATTTTTAGCAGGATTGTGCGAGTGAAGTTCAGTGGCTGTTTTAATTATTCGCAAATTGTTTCCACACAATTCCAATCAATCAATACAATCCAATTGATCCACTAGGATATTGTGATGACAACTAGACAATATACGAAATCATTGAAACAGGTGCGGTCTCGATAAAAATATGAAGTTGAGATTTTTTTGACCACTTCAACAAAGCTTGTAGAAAGTCAACATTTGAATGTGTTACATCCGTATTCTAATGGTAACAAAGTAAAGAAAATAAAGACTAAAATTCTAAGTTATAAATCTGTTAACAATATTGATGCAGTCAATGTTCTGCTAGCTCGTGGGGCTAACAAAGACACTCAGGATGATAACCTTATCATCCTTGCGATTTTAAATAACAAAATTACTACTAGAATCAAAGAACAAGCATTTAGTCACGGGTATACCCCGTAGTTCTTGTAGACTAGCCTTACCTAGCCAGGAAACTATAGCTTTTTAGATAGTTTCAGAATAGGTCGATTGAAAGGACTAAAAGAAACTTTGAATGCCTGAGTTATGAAGTTGTCTGTAACAAATTTAAGAATTTATTTCTATATCGGCATAGTTTTTGAAAAAATCTAGCGTATATGATTTTATGGATCCTCATTATCGGACACCTTATTTAAATCTTCAATTGTATCAGATCTAACTCCCATTTTTCCCCCACAGGACGAGACGCCTCTCTTCCTAGGTGCCCGCGAAGGTTCCTACGGAGCATGTCGAGCGCTACTAGACGCCATGGCCAACAGAGAGATCACGGACCACATGGACCGACTACCAAGAGATGTAGCGCAGGAGAGGATGCACGACGACATCGTGAGGCTACTAGATGAGCACTGTCCACGGCCGCCGCCGCAGCATCACCATCTTATGCGTGAGTTTAATAAGGGTAATTTGAATGTAGATGTTTTTTACTTGGAACTAACTTACTAATTTTACTAGTATATCCTCCTTTACGAAATTCAGAAACCATCATCCATCATCAAGGGAATATATTCCTGAGCTAAAAAGTATCTTTGTATTTTTTTGTTCACGCGTGACCACTGTCAACTGATTTCTTACTTTCTTACTTCCCATTTATGCCGCCAACTCATCACAGCATGACTAATATCTTCATCTATCTCTGTCGTAAGACTATCATCCCTTTGCTATTTCACCAAGAGATGATCTTACACCCAATTTTAGTCAGAGGGTAGACAGACATCTAACTTTATTCTGTTCCACAGCATCACCAAACCCGCACCCTCAGCTAATCAGTCAGCCGACAGTGATCAGCACGTCTGCGAAGGGAAAGCCGAAAAAGTCGCGTGCGAAAGCCGGCCCAGACAGTCCCGACCAGGCGTACGACAACAACAACTTGCAGACTACACAAATTAGACGGTATGACATCATTTATTATTATGATTCCATTTATATGAATATTATTTACATTTTTTAAATATTTCTTTAAAAAAATACATATTTAAAAACATTAAAAAAATATAAAAAATAGTTGCCCACTGGCATCGGGAACAGGGTCCAAGCTTCTCAGGGCTCCTGAGAGAGAAATCTTCTAACAATACGCGCCAATGCGAGCCTCCTAAAATGTTGATCGAGGCTCTTTGCTATTAATCTATTGGCAGTCACGACTATCAGCATAATTACTGCTTTGTCCACTTCGCGAGCCAAGTCAAGATACATAGTTAGTTTATCTTTTTCAGCTTTCACGGGGTTCTCGTCATGAGGGACCGCTATATCAATAATAATTGTGTGACGCTCTAGTCGATTTATCACCACTATATCAGGTTTATTGGCAACAATCGTCTCGTCAGTGATGATAGATCGATGCCAATACAGCGTGGTAATATCATTGTCGGAACTGGGTCGGGCACATACCTATATTACGGTTCTTCTGATTCTACAACATTGTATTTAAGAGCAAATTGCTGTTGAATAATCCTAGCTACAAGGTTGTGTCTATTTAAATAGTCTCCGTTAGACGTTAGACGAGAACACTTAGAAATCTGCCAGATTGATTCCCCAGGCCGATGGCATCCTCGACAGATGTCAACCGTACTGTCCTTCACAATATGTATATTACTGTATATTTCTGGTAGTCGTCATCATAACTTCGTCCATAATCGCCTTCGGTAGCCCCGAAGAGGTCACCAAAGTGTAGTCAGGATGCGGACAGTTTCAAGCTTCTCGGGCTGGATTTGAAGAGTATCAGTTTATTTGATTCTTATTAATGTATATTTTTATATATTGTTTACAGGAAGCCTAGTGTAAAAAAGAACAATAAGAAAGTGGCACAAGAAGTGCCACAGAGCGTAGAAAGTTTGGGTTCCAGTTTGAGCCCGGTTGAATCTCCGCTCCAAAATTTACAGGTAAGAATAGAAATAGCTTAACCTTTTGAAAATGTATCAAATGCTAATCAAAACTAAATTGCATCGAGATGACCTAAATAACATAATTTTGAGAAATAATTACTTTATAAAAATATCGCATCAAGTTCAGTAGATATACAGTAAAAGCTCTTTATTCGCGGGGAATACGTTGTGTAAATATGCCGCGA
Source organism: Mythimna impura (assembly GCA_905147345.3). Lineage (NCBI taxonomy): Eukaryota > Metazoa > Arthropoda > Insecta > Lepidoptera > Noctuidae > Mythimna > Mythimna impura. Next base: position 4,159,562 of record LR990342.1, on the reverse strand, counting down.
ATATGGAATGGTAATTTATATGGGATATGTTCCTAGGTGACAAAAAAAAAAACAAATATACATATAGAAAAAAAACAATTTCATTGAAGTTTTGACCATATTGATTTATTATTATATCTTCAGGCTTTGGCAATGGTTTAAAGACTTTTGTGATATTTTCTTGCTTGGCAGCTTTTAAAAGCTCTTTCAATTCAGACTGATATTCAGCAGTGGCATTAGCAATTTGTCTCTTAAAAAGAAGACTTCGTTCGATAGACGGATCAATTTTCATAAAGAGATCACAAAGCCCATTTGCCATTCTTAAATATTCGCAAATATAGGAATTGGGTCGCATTTTTTTAATCCGTGAATAGTGAAAACGCGCATGAAGGAAGCGCGAATAAGGAGCTTTTACTGTATTCCATTTCGATTCCGACCTTTTTTTGCTGTTTCATTACCTACACATCATTTTACAACTGCTATATTTTATAATGTAATCTGTCTATCCAAGGAGTATCGTGTTACTCAGTAATTGGGTTTAGGAAGTCTGATAGGTACGGTTGGCGCAGTGGTTGAACGATTGGCTGCTGAGCTGCGTGTCGATTCGATTCCCGCTCGGGACAATTATTTGTATGGCCTTCAGTGTTCAGGGTCTGGTTGTCTCGTGTATGTGAGTTTACATATTTGTAAACGCAACCACGATACAGGAGTTATTCCTAGTAACCCCCAGTTTAAAAAAAAAGAAAGAAAGAAAAATAAGATGAGTATTTTATAATGTTATGTTTGCATTTATAGGACTTGCCGTCGCCGTACGACGCAACGTCGCTGTACTCGAACGCGATGGCGCAGTTCGTAGGCATCGAGCAGCTAGTGCAGCACAAACAGCCGCCCAGCTATGAGGACTGCGTTAAGGTAATACACATACACATTCTATATATTTAATAGAGTATCTATCAAGGCATAATACCCGGCCGGGATTTTAGATGGGGAAAAAACAACTCAATGTAACTTAATTTATTGAATATTATAGTTACTTACATTCACGTCAAGAAAATAGTGACTCATCAGTGCTACTGCAAAGTAAGGCGTATTCATACTAGGGTAGAAAAAAAACACATTAATATTAAAGCAAACTTTTCAGCGTACAGTATTTACAAATGACATGTATTTACAAGTGATTATTTTTTAAATTTAATCAGAATTTTCACTTTTATTTTTACGAATAGATGAGCTATTCATTTTTAAAATTAACGAAAGAGGTATCTGTACTGTCTGAAGGGCTTGTTTCAACTGGTCAATGTGAACACGGCTTTCTAATTTACTATAATCTAATTGATCAAGGAGCGTGGCTAAGTTGAGTGATAACGATGTGTCACTATTTTCTTAACGTGAATACACTATACGTAAATAAACTCTAACTATTCAAACCTCTGGCCATTACTTCTCAAGCCATCTAAGATGGTTCTACAGTATTAAGTGATGTATAGAACTAGTAGCTAATAAAACCAGTGCTTCGTCCCGCAGACGGGTCAGACGCTGCAACAGTCGTTCGGCGGCGGCGCGCACGGAGCGTCCCTCTCGCCGCCATACTCCAACCACTCCCCCACGCACAGCAATCACACCACATCGCCACATGCGTATATAGGTAAGCACATCTATACTTCTGTATCTACTAATATTATAAAAAGGAAATATTTGTATTTTTGTTTGTCCCTCTCATTTCGTCACCCTATTGAATGTAGTAGTAGAAGTAAAACAATATTTTTTTAGAAGATTACCTTCCATGGAGTTTCTTGTCGGTTTTTCTCCATAGGAAAGTAGTTTTTTTTTTTTTGCTACGGACGTTACGGAACCCTTCGTGTGCGAGTCCGTCTCAAACTTGGCCGGATTTTTTATTTAGTTCTAGTATTTAAAAAAAATATTCTCCCAGGATCTCCATCCCCGGGCAAGTCCCGGCCGTCCCTGCCCACGTCGCCGGCCCACATGGCGGCGCTGCGCCACTCGCACCAGCACCAGCTCGACGCCGCGGCCTACTCGGCGCTTGCGCATCTGAGTGAGTATATCTTTCAACCCAGGTTACTACTAGGCAAGTGTGTTTTATCGTCGAACAAGTTACGCTGATCCCAAGTAATATGGGACTAGGTCAGGAATGTGACGATACCTTTTTTATAGGTACTTAAGCAGTTTGGGTTCACCAGGGTGGTCCCCTCAAGATGAACTGATGATTTACTAAAGGAATAGTACATTTTGATACAAGTGGAGAAAGTTTGTCCCGCGACTCTCACCAGGTCGTCGGTCCACCTTGTGGGAGGCCGCACCAACGCTGCGTTTTCCGGTGCGCGGTCGCCACTAGAACCTTTCGGCCCCATCGACCATCTGTTCTACGAGCAATATGCCCTGCCCACTGCCACTTAAGTTTCGCCAAACTTAAGTGGCAGTGGGCAGGGCATATTGCTGGGGCATTGGATGGAGCTACATATACTGGGTGACTGGCAACTAGTGTAAGATACTTAAACACGTGATTGTGCTCATGACAACAAACAATTTTTATTATGGGAGCAAAGCTGAAATCGCGAAAAAAATATCAGCTGTTCAGTACATTAGGCAAACATAAATGTTTTTTTACCAGTCACCTTATATATGTAGCTCCATCCTTTTGACTGTTAGTTAACTCGTGGTAGGGTCTCTGATATTTCCTAACGATGTGACATGTCACTAACGTCTTAAATGTATTGCTTCTCCAGGTGCCAATGGACAACACAATGCACAACTACAAGCGGTGATGACGCATGCAGCCGCACTAGGACAAGTGCAGGGCGCGCAGCATCCCGCGCTCACGAATATGATGTCAAGTGAGTATTAATGTTTCGAGGTTCTAGTCTATCATAAAATTAACGGGATTAAGCGAAATTTCTAAGCTTATCTAGGACCTCAGCCCCCCTAGCCAAGTCACAAACGATAAACGTAAACTCTCAGTAGTCTTTAATAGATTTTCAACTTTATGTTATTGGATATAAAGTTGAAAATCTATTGAAGATTACATAGTGTTTTCGTTCGTTCCGGTCGCTAACGCTCAGTAGTCTTTAATAGATTTTCAACTTTATGGTCTTAGGTATAAAGTTGAAAATCTATTGGAGATTACTAAGCGTTCACGTTTATCGTATGCAACTTGGCTAGGGGGGCAGAAATCACGTGAAGTCGTTGGTCGGTTGCTGTTCGTACATCTTTGACAGTCGTTATTGGTAGTCAGACGGCAGAAAGCCTAACCATCAGTCTACAAGGAGAATCGTGTTGCCCAATAACTGCCCCCTAGCCGAGTTACGACCGTTTCGTTGCGATTCGCCACGTGACTGAGCGTTGAGATGACGTCAGAACAAAGGAATCGGAGGCGTGGCTAACTCGAGGCGTTCGATGCAAGAGAATTGAAACGAAACAGTCGTAACTCGGCTAGGGGGGCTGTTCTTCAAGATACATGATTGTTTCCTAGTTTGAAGGACAGTGATCTTATTTATGTGAAATAGCCACTATCATTTTTAGTGTTTCATCACTGATGTTACTTATAGGCTTATATTTTTTTTTACACAATAAATGATTACTTACTTATTAACCTTTTGACGTGCGTAATTAGAGTCACAATAGTAAGACAATGGCTTGCGGACGCCGGCTACCGCCTGAGCGTTAATGAATTAAGCAGGGCTTCGTAGTTTCAGCATCACATTTTCCCAATAATGTTGATGTCGTTAGGCCTTTTCTTATCTGCATGATGTTAGGGATGACTCGTAGTGTGACACTTGGGGAACCCTATGTCCAACAGTGGCCGTCTTTCGGCTGAAATAATAATGATGATGGCCCTGGCGCTTCCCCATTAACAGCAAATATTTTACAAACTAACTTTTGGCCAATGATTTTACAAAAATTATGTCTTCTACAGGTATATACGGCGGTTGGGGCATCGGTGATACATTCCCAACGCCATCACCAGAATCACCAGACCATTGGTCAACGCCATCACCGCAGACGCCGCTCACGCAATCCCCGCACTCTGATTGGTCGGATCGCGCCGCGCTGTCCCCCAACGATATACAACAGACCAATAAGGGAGGGACAGAAGCCATCTATATATAGGGATAAAGTTAAGGTTTGGGTTTAGATGAATTTCTGACGTATTCTTTGTATTTGTAAGTGGTGACTTTTTGTTGGGTTTGGTCAATATTGTCCCTTAGGCACATAGTCTCTTTTGCAATCATAGATTTGTCTAGAACTGGTGCTAAAATACTGAATTAAATGGCAAATCTAAAATAATGAGCCTTACTATCTTTAAAAAGATTTCATTAATTTAAACTCTATAGAATAAAAACTTTACTTGACCCTAGTAAGATTCCTTAAAAAATAACAAAAATACAAAACACGTTTACCATATTTGCATAAAATTCCTAATATTCCCAATTTATATTTAATTACCAAATAGACGCCATATCCAACTACAAAAGCACCACAAGAAAAGAACGTCCAGCAGCATACGAATAAAGACAATGTACAGAACGACGCGTGTATTACCGTCCGGCGTCCATAGCTGCGTTCGTTCGGCGTCCATAGCTGCGTTCGTTCGGCGTCCACAACTGCGGTCGTTTGGCGTCCAGCTGTGTTCTTTGGCGTCCATAGCTGCGTTCGTTCGGCGACCATAGCTGCATTCGTTCGGCGACCATAGCTGCGTTCGTTCGGCGACCATAGCTGCGTTCGTTCGGCGACCATAGCTGCGTTCGTTCGGCGACCATAGCTGCGTTCGTTAGGCGTCGAGCGTGATGTCGTGAACATAGACTGACTTGTACAGCCATGACTCGAGTGTATAGCTATTAACCTAGTGTAGAATGATGCACTAACATTTGGTAATCTCGTGATTTTTAACATTCCCCTTTCGGTGTATTTTTTGTGATCAAAGATGCAATTTGATTTAGAAAATTTTACAATGAAAATGTATTAGTAATATTACAGTTTTGAGTACCTACTGAAATAGGTACATCTTATTCAATTTTATAGTACTATAAAAGAGCATTTCATATTATGAAGGCAAGTTAGTTTTAATTAAAGTTTATACAAAGGAATATAATATACCCGTCAGTAGTACAATTTTAGTGTTCACGAAGCAAAGTGAAAAGTTCTTTTAAGCAGCATCAAAAATACACCGAATAATAATCACATTTTGATAATGACACACACACTTGTTACGTTGTTGATTTTTTTTTATTATTTACTTGTTTGTAAGCTGTGTTTTTGAACCCTTGGTTTGAAATACATGAAATTTGTTAAGTGCGGTCGATGATGTCACTTTCATGAGAGAGAAGCCCGGTAGGCGTCGACTACACATTTGTACGGAAATTATTTATGTGTGATTCTATAGTTTAGGATTTCATCGCTTTTAGTGTGTAGATAGTTTCGATTTGTTACTAAAGCTGGGATAAAATTAATAGATAATATTATTATTATTTTTTAAAATAAGCATGGCTTTTGGATTTGCAATGAAAAATAGTAAATTAATGAAAAAGGGTTTTTAAGAAAAACGATTTAAATCGGCTTTAGAAACAAATTGCGTTAATTTAGTATTTAAATGTAATATTGACTGAGATTGCTGCCTACATCGCATTTCTCACATTTATTTTGGTTTTTTTTTATTTAGTTTGTTTTACAGACTTTATTTTTGATCTGGCAATAATCTCAGTTCTGAATATTATAATTGATAGTTTACATATCTTCCGTATATTGAATCATTCCATGATTGCTTCCAACTTTACTTTTAAATGCAGAGGTGTCAAAAACAACATACCTACCTTTTTAATAGGTATTACAACCATTTTGGTATTATTTGATAATACAGGAGCAAATCTAAACCATTCCACATTTCCAGTACATAAAATGTTGCCATTAATAACGTGCCACCTCTTGCATATTGCATATTTCCAATTGATATAAGATCTCATTCATTCCATTTGCGCTTTAAATGACAACACTAGTTGATTTGTTATTATTATGTATTATAATAGTTGACACGGGATCACTCATGCTCAATTTTTACTCAATTCCATAACATACTCTATTATATTGTAATATATTTTATATAATTAAGTAATTTTAACGTTTTTAGCTTCCGATGTTGTAACGCCTGCATCATTGTAAATATTTTATCATTTTTTTTTAAATGTAAGTAATATTTAAATGCGAATGAAATAACTGATTTTCGTAGATTTACGTTAGTATTAATTTTATTTTTTTGTGTCATCTATAATGTGCCAATGAGCAGATTTGAATACTGTAACCGTTAGTGATCACACAGAAATGTTACATGACGTGTATTACTAGTAGTAGATTATATATATGGATAAGCGAATTGTGCTTCCTAAATGCTTATTTTTAAGCAATAAATGGCCCTAATACGTATAGGAATTGGCTAAAGTACAAAAGGATAAAATCGTAATTTTTCGAAGTAAAAGCAATTAACTGGAAATTATTGTAACGAATGAAATATAATGACAAAATAAAGACTGTGAAAGATAATTAAGTGCAAAAATTATACTCATAAACGTAACTCTGTGTTTTTATATTTTTGTGTGTGTGTAAAAAAAGTAACAACTCGGCATATTTTTTTGTGAAAACTGACACATCTTGAATGCACCTTGAAGGCACTTTGTTACGAATAAAATAATTAAAATGATCTTCAATCCGTGTGCCTTTTAATTAAGATGTTTGTAATTTAAACTATTAAATTAGTCTAGCGACGTAGTAATAGTTGGTAAGTTTGTACATATATTATAAACAGTTATTTTCATTGAAGATAATTGCATTTAAATTGTAAGGAAAAAATGAAATTTTAATAAATGTTCTCCCGTAATGACAATAAAGGAATAAAATAAATTTGGTCGTTTTATTATCTCTTGTTTTAAGGCTTATAGTCACTTGAACATCTGCCCCGGAGTTAAAAGCACATATACTCATACTGCCGCCTGAGCCCGGATAGAGCCCCGCTGACCTTTAAAAAACCATTTTCTTTGCAAAATATTGATTGATTTACTATAATTATGCTATGTAGTTAGGGGTCAAACAAAAGAGCAGTTGCACTTTAACAATGCTAAAGTGCCTATAATTTCTGTCTATTAGACGTTCAATGATCCAAAAGTTGTTTATTCAATACCTTAGATACTACGCTACAAATTAAATCATTCATAAACCATTGACACTCTTCTACAAAGAAATGTTAGTCAGTTTAGCATTAGTACTTAGAGTGCAACTGCACTTTTAACCCCTGACTGTACATTCTGAAGAACACTTAACCAGCATTTTTTTTTTTTTGTGTAAACATATTTCTAAAGATCAAAGCCGTTTAAAAGGAGTAGGGAAAACATGAGAAAGAATATCATGTTTTTAATTTTGTCGTAAGTCTCCAAAGATCTTTGGAGAACTACGACAAAATTGCTTTCAAGCAACGATGTTTACAAGTCAACATATTGTTAGGAATTGGGTATTTTCCTGTATTTTCAAATATTGGAATGAGAAAGAGTGAGGGCGAGGTGGGAACATCTTGCGATCTGTTGTACTGTATGCGCGTAACCTAATGGTAGTGAAGTCACATTTTAGTTTGTACATCCTTTTTCTTTTACTTGTTAGTTTCCCTTTTAAAACGATTTGAAAAATACTTTCTTTCTCTTTGTGGTTTTAGTTCATTTTTTTTTTAATTATGCTGAAATCGAAACTATATCTGTCGTATTAAAAAAAAAAAAAACTGTCATTAATATTTCTGAATACCCTCATTTTTTTTCATATTTAAATAGAACAACAGCTTATTCAATTGTTACAGTGAGAAACATCGATTTTACGAGAACCGCATTTAGTCACAGACACAGTGTTATTCAATATTACTAAGAGAATAATATACCGGTGATTAGTATCTATTATTGAGATGCATTTTATATTAGAAGCTGCATTAAGTAACTGTTATATTTACTCTAGTATTTAGTACGACGAGAACGGTCGTCCGGAAATAAGCAAGGAGTACATTTAATAGTGAGTTTTGTTTCAATTATCGTAGTTTTTCAAGTGAGTGAATTTCTTTGCCTATTGTTTTCGTGTTACCTACTTCATTCATTACCTAAAATTCCTATGTATTGTGATTATCATGTAGTATGTTTCCTGATATGTAGCTACAATCTTGGGGTCTTCAAGAGTGGATAGGTTACTTCTAGGCAAGTGTGTTCAGTGCCGGATTAAGCCAGCGTGGGACTTGTAGCAAATTTTACCAAGGGGCCTCTAAATCTTTATAGGTAAATGATAATAAATAATATGCCGGTTTTGCATGACATAATTCCGCCTAGCCCATTCCATCATCGGACCACCAGGCATACGGCAATGCGCCACCGGTACATGGTTGACATCCCACCTATACGCACAAAAAGTTTTGGGAACACATTCATTGTGTGTACAGACAGAGTAATACGTACAGAGCGTAGCAAAAGATGGAAGAAGTTTTGTCATCATGTAAAGACCAAGCTTATTTATTGGAGCATTCTGGTCTAGGATGGGTATAGTTTTTATTGTGATTTTATGTAGAGAATGCAAGGACAAGAGGAGCGAACTACAATATTGGAACGTACAATCTTATAGTTATTATTCTTTCACTACCGGATTCTTATCAATAAGAGAATTTAAGGTTGTGGACAACATATCACGAATTTTTGCAAACGTCGGGGCCCTTGTAGCCCTCCCTGGGGCCCCATATCGCCCCTGCCTAAATATCAAACCCCGAATTCCTTTATCATTTCTAGATCAACATGAGCACTCTACAGCCTCGTGGTGGGCTCACCACCAGCTGGTGTGCAGTGGCGGCTGCGATGGCCGCCCTCACTACAGCCACGACCATTGGCAACGCGGCCGTGTTGGTCGCTCTCCACCGATCAAAGACTGCGCCCGCGCATTACCCGCTTGCGAGTTTGGCTGCTGCTGATCTTTTGGTGGGGCTGTTTGTGCTGCCTGTAGCTGCTGCGAGAGAGTTGTTTGTGTTTCAACTAGGTGAGTATTGTAGAGATAAATGCTAATACAGTAGTAGTATTTGAGGTATGATGAGCTCATGATAAATCTGGATTATAGCAGTCTATTCTTGCATTTTTTGTAGATTTTTTCATTGTCCAGATGCAATGGAAATTTCAGGTGAACGCATTGTTTTTATGAGAGCAATTGTTTGAACTAGTGTTGCAACAGAACTCTGCTTCCGCTTCCGCTTCTGCAGAAGTTCCGCAAGCTTTTTCACTTCCGTTTCCGCTTCTGCTTCCGCAAAATTTGTAACAGTACTCTAATCGGAAGAATACAGCGAGAACCGCGGGGATGGGGGGCGCGTGGACGACTAGACACATCGGAAAAGGCACGAAGGGGGGAGGGGTACACAACGTTTATTATTATATTTTTTTGGTTCATTCTGGGCATCACCGCGCCTCGTAACGCGATTACGACGTAAACCTTCTGTTATTTAAAAAAAAAAATTGTGCTTTTTCTTCATTGTATTATCTAACACTTCTGTCATTCTGTGTCCGCTTCCGCATCCGCAAAGATTTACTTTTGACATCTGTTTCCGTTTCCGCTTCCGTTAGGACACTTCCGTTGCATCACTAGTTTGAATCCACGACGGCTTTACGTTATGTAATTTATTATAGCATCATTGTTCTCAAAACGGTGAAGGAAAATATAAACTGGCATGTCCTAGAACCAATCATTCAAAGACTTGTGACATCCACCAACCCGCACTAGGCCCGCTTGGTGATTGATGGCCCATTCCCTTTCGTAAAGAGGAGATCTGCTTCCTAGCAGTGGGAAAATTATATGGCTAATTATGATTATGCTCTTTCATCACATAACATCATCACCGAACTATAAGATGCTGCAGTATAGCATGAACCTCTGTACAAAACGCGAATGAGCGAACAGCTACAACCTGAGGGTCTTAAGTCTAGAGGGAATAGGTTACTTCTAGGCCAGCGTGCTCCATCGTCGACCACAACGTCGCTTTCCATCAGGTGAGATAGTCCTCTTCTATTCGAATCAATAGTCATCATCATCATCATTTCAGCCGAAAGACGTCCACTGTTGGACATAGGCCTCCCCCAAATGTCACCACAATGACCTCGGTCCTGTGCGTCTTGCATCCATCGGATTCCCGCGACCCTCACCAGGTCATCGGTCCACCTTGTAGGACCGATGTGGCCTTCCAACGCCAAATCGATAGTAAACTCTTTAAACTGTTTGGGCCCGGTAGGTGGGTACGTTAAAAGCAGCTTGTGCTGCTGCTGCTAGGTGAGATAGTGATCTAGCACGAGACAATCAATAGTAAGAAAATAATCTAAGTATCTACAATAACCGGGCAAGTGCGAGTCGGACGCGCGCACTGAGGGTTCCGTACAAACTTATTTATGAAAACAGTTCAATTCTCAAATTGAGTTACGAAGTTTTTTCCGGATCACAAAAAAATATTTTGAGACGTACCTAACTACAAATTTACAGTTTTCAGATTTTTTCCTATATTTGTGCTATGAGACCTTGTTTCATGCCAAATTTTGGGATTCTAGGTCAACGGGAAGTACCCTATGAGTTTTGATTCCCTTGAGAGTGTCGAAATATACGTTTTTTGCAATATAAACGGCTGTATCTTTTTTTTTCTCGTTAACTCAGAAGTTTGATGTTTTCACAGCTTCAAGGGACCGCAGACCTGAGTATATAGTTTTAATTTCTACTCGATAACTCCACGCGTTCCCGAGATAAAGGTCTTATCAGACAAACAGACAGACGGACAATAAAGTGATCCTATGGGGTTCCGTTTTTTTTCTTTTGAGGTACGGAACCCTAAAAATAAGTAACGAATTCTATCTATACCTTTCCAGATCCTCTAATCTGCAGCTTCTGGAAGACTCTAGACATAATGTGCTGTACAGCATCCATCCTCTCACTCTGCTGTCTTGGCTGGGAGCGCTGGAGCGGCATCACTGCTCCCTTCGCTCGAGCCAGGCGAGCTAAGCGAGCAAAACTCTTCGCTGGTCTGGTCTGGCCGCTGTCACTAGCTGTGGCGGTGCCTACTATCTTCATACCGTCTCCGAAAGCCTTGGTTCATGAGGATAAGGGGTGTCCTGATAATACTAATCGTGGGTAAGTTAATTTTATTTTATTTTTTAATAGGTCTCATTGGGCCTCATCAGAAGGGTTAAAGTGGAAAGCAATGGAAATAGCAATGTTTGGAGTTTAATTGCATCTGAAATAAAGATATCCGCAAGAGAACCAAGGTTACCGACATAACGGGTACATTACTCGCAGATCAGATGGTCCTTGAGGCCGAAAGTTCTGTAGTGATGACCGCGTACCGGATGACGCAGCGTTGGAAGGCCTCCCACACGGTGGACCGATGATCTGGTGACGGTTGCGGGATTCTGATGGATGCGTGACGAACAGGACCGGTCGTTGTGGCGACACATGGGGGAGCCCTATGTCCTGCAGTGGACGTCTTTCGGCTGAAATGGTGATGATGATGATAATGATGAATGTCTTTGTTTTCAGCTACGTGTTCTATTGTGCAACCCTCTCATTCTACTTACCCGCTATCGTGATGGTGACATTGTACGCTCGAATTCTGTGCGCGTTGTCCGTACCCTTGCAGATCCGATCACATAGGGGACGCTTGCCTTGCCCGGACACTGGACAGGCGGTAAGCTTCATTTTAAATGATCTTTTTAGGGTTTCGTACCTTAAAAGGAAAAAACGGAACCCTTATAGGATCACTTTGTTGTCCGTCCGTCTGTCTGTCTGTTTGTTACTCTGTCTGTCAAGACCCTTTATCTCGGAACGCGTGGAGGTATCGAGTTGAAATTAAAACCATATACTTAGGTCTGCGGACTCTTGAAACTGTAAAAAAATCAAACCTGTAAGTTAACAAGAAAAAAAGATACTTCGATTTATATGGCAAAAAACGTACATTTCGACACTCTCGAGGAAATCAAAATTCATAGGGTACTTCCCGTTGACCCAGAATCCTGAAATTTGGCATACAAGCACAAGTATAGGAATTAATCTGAAAACTGTAAATTTGTGGTTACGTCGCAACAAAAAAAAAAATTTGCTATTCGGAAAAATCTTCCGAGAATCCATTCCGGAATTGAACTATTTACATAGGAAAGTTTGTACGGAACCCTCAATGTGCGAGTCCGACTCGTAGTTGCCCAGTTTTTTTATTATAAGTCACAAAACTGTTGTAAAACCACACATACAAAAAATAAATCACAATGTAACTTGGTACACTATTAGACCATGTCCTGAAATAGCGCATATATGATTTTTATCACAGAGTATAATTTTCTACATAGAAATAGATGTTGTTTGTGCTTACTTCCACAGTTTTATAAAGCTTCTAATGAAAACAATTTTTGATTAGGTAGCCCCGGTAAGTTTCGCAGTTTACCGATGTATGTACTGTCAACAAAGGAGATTAGTAACCAGGGTCGTCACACATAGTTGAAGTTTTTATGAACACCGATAGATGGATATGACACACACTACTTTTAGATGATGTGGGCGGAGTAGAATAAAAGATCGTAAAATAATTTAAACTACTGTATTGTTCCAAAGGTTTTGGTAAAATGAACTAATGAACTGATGTGTGTGAAATGAGTAACACGTGGCCCTTGTTGACTGTGATGAGATCTTTCGGCTTGATGGCTAGACGCGAATTGAACATTGTTATAAAGTAAAATGAGTGTGAGGCGTAAATGCTGACTTGCAGTATGTGCGGTTGTACCGTACATGCTCCCGAGCGGGAAGATGAATATCATATGAACATAAAAAAATGAGGAACAAGATGATGCCAATGGGTCCTTATACTAGATAATTAACAAGGTGATTCCAATTGGTCCTTATTCTGTGTTTAGAGTCTCTACTTAAATTCTGTTTTGCGAGACATAAGCACTGTACACTTGTCTACTTTATGCATTTTAGGAATTTCACTGTAATCGGACACACACAGAATCTCACACTGATTACGCGTACTAACACTATACTGAACCGCGGACGACGAAAAATAGGCCCCAGCCTCTGCCCGTGCAGGCGTCACATGTTGCGGGGTCCGTAGACGACCATGATGACTACACCAACTACCAACACTATTCCGATCACTACATACAATGCTGTATAGTTATGGATATCATGATAAGAAAGTTGATGTGGCAAATAAAGAACACGTTACTAAAATTAATTAATTCTTATGCATCCATCGGTTTCTTCTTCTTCACATTCACAAAAAACTAAGTTTCTGTTTCCAAATTGTAACAACAGCCACGACTGAACACTGTGTTCCAAAATACAAGCGATAGCTTAGTTTGGGAACCAGTATCAGCAACTTCTGCGATTATTGGGCCCATTTTCTTGGATTTATAATATCGTGAATGATTTTCCTGGTACCCATAAACATTTTTTTTTTTCCATAAAAAACTTCAACTATATCTGACGACCCTGGTTACGTATCCCCTTTGTCGACTGTACTTTGTTTTTTTTTTCAGGACCAAAATCCTAAACCTGCATTAAAAAGATGTGCCGCTTCAGTCGATATTTGTTCACAGGAACATCAAACGAACGCTGTGTAAGTTACGTTACCACCTTTTTTAGTTCTTTTTACAACTGATTTTAGTTACACGAAGGCTTAAAGTCACCCAAAGGTCAATAGAGAGAGGGCTATGCTCTGAGTTTTATTTATTTATTAAAACTTAATGCACTAGTAATATACACTGTACAAAGGCGGACTTAATGCCTTAGGCATTTTCTACCAGTCGACCTTAGAGGTGGTGCAGAGACAAAACATGATAGGTGCAGCTTAATGGTAAAGAAATAGAAAAGAAATACAATAATAAATATATACTTAGATACATACATACAAATTAACAATGTAATTATGAAAAACGAATCCAACAAATCAACGCTGTGATGATTACACCAACTTCCTGCGAATGTGCTCACGTGCCATCACCTTAAAAGTGAACCGACTGGACGCCATCCTCAGTTTTCTTGCGTGATCGAATCTAAAATGAAGATATCCGCAGGAGATCCAAGGCTACCGACATAGCCCGAAGAATTGGCAAAATTAAACGGCAGTGGGTAGGGGATACAGCTCTCAGAACGGATGGTTGATGGAAGCGAAAGGTTCTCTAAAATGGCGACCACGTATCAGAAGACGCAGCGTTGGAAGACCTCCCGCAAGGTGGGTGTTGCCTTGGTGAGGGTCGTGGGAAGCCGATGGATGTGAAACACCAGGACGGGTACGGACCATTGTCTTCTGGCTGAAATGATGATGATACCTTTGTTATGTACCTATAAAAGGGCTTACTTAGGTATTCGCTTTCTGATTGATAATAATAAATCATTTATTTTTAGCCATCTTGGCCCATAGATAAATACCTTATGCTCCGTTTACAGATGGGCCCAGCCTCGGCCAATCGCTATCCCTAGCTATTGTGTAAACGGGGAAACCCCGTTTAAAAAATGGCGATTGGCCGACGCTGGGCCCACGTGTAAACGCACCATCACACCAACAGACTAACATATATACAGTACAGACAATTTTTGTGGTTATTATATAAGAGTTAGAACTATGTTAGTAACACTTCACACTGCACTTGTCCACGAAAGCGACGGAACACCACGTCCTGCGGTCAAAAGTCTTCAACATGAGGGGCAGAAAAGTGTTCGAGACTCGCACCACGAACGCATTTCTGCATACGAATTACTTCCATTGTCATTCTAGGGTACCATCACCAAAAGGATGTCACCTGAATCTAACCGAAGGACCTAAACCAGGTAGTTGCCCCACATCGCCAGTGAAGCATCCTGGAGCACCGTAAGTGTATCTATCTCTTTAATAAAGAAAAGTTCATTTTAAAGGTAATTGACTGGCCTGTTGGTCTAGTGGTTAGTGGCCCTGACTACTATGCCGGGGGTCGTGGGTTCGGTTCCCACCCAGGACAAATGTGTGATGAGCATGATCATTTGTTCTGCGTCTGGGTGTAATTTATTTATATATAGGGTGACTGGTAATTAGTGTACGATACTAATTACCAGTCACCCTATTTATGAATAAATAAACCTGAAATCGCGAAAAAAAATCAGCTGTTCAGTACATTTATGTTTGCCTAATGTACTGAACAGCTGATATTTTTTTCGCGATTTCGGCTTTGGTCCCATAATAAAAATTGTTTGTTATCATGAGCACAATCACGTATTTAAGTATCGTACACTAATTGCCAGTGACCCTATATGGTGAAGTGTCAATGCCTTTTCTTAAGGTGTATATATTTTTAGAGAATAAATAATATAAATTAGTTACCTTTCCCGCATTCTCTAAGTTAATTGAGTCTCTGTTGAGGATTTCATTCACCAATACCCGCAACCGCAACCGCAACGCCCATTGGTTGACGTATCGAATGCTTCCTTGAGACGCTCGCTAAATTCCGCTAGAGGGCGTCTACCCGCTAACAAAAACAGTGTGTCCGCTCCGCTATATTCGCACGCGTCGAATAAAAACCGCTCCGCGATATAAATCCCATATATGTTGAAAACCTGAGAATTCTCGTGTAATAAGTGTATCTGCTACTGTGAGACATTGAGACCTTATAGTGCAGTGTTGGTTTCACGAGTTCTGACCAGCCCACCGGTGGATGAATCCAGATTAGCTCGCCGGCACACCGACCACGCATCCGTGAACGAGGCGCATTCCTACCTGCAGAGTGGGGTCCCTGGATTAGCAAGGTACGTGGGCATTCATGTTGCAATCGACGTTGTTGGGTATTGGTGTCTCAGGGAATCGTCAACAGGGATTTAATTTTGTGTAATATAAACTTAATTTCACCGACATATTGGTTGTCTTAAAACACCACCCTTCTCAGATGAGGCTACTTACACGCCTCATCACTATATGTACATATGTATTTAGAAATATATAAGTATTAGTAGTAGTTTTAGTATTATATTTATATATTTCTAAATACATATGTACATATAATAACTGATAATCATACGATTATCAGTTGTCTAGTCAAGTACTCATAACACAAGCTCTGCTTAGCTTGGGACTAGACAGCGTTGTGTGATAGTTGTGGAATATTATTATTATTATAATTTCAGAACTAGGTCCCTGATCACTAGCTGCTACTAGCGGCTTTGTCCGTGTGAAATTAGAAAATTGTCCCAAAGAAACATACTCTCAGGATAAAAAAAAATCCTATATGCTATTCCAGGTTATGGTCTACCCGTGTACCAAGTTTAATCAAAATCCGTTTAGCCATTCGAACGTGAAGAAGAAACAAAGATACACACTCCCAAACTTTCGCCTTTATACACCACTAATTTTTAATTAGTGCAAATACTTAAAGGGCTTATTAGAAAAGGTCTTGTTATTATTTAAGTAAAGTCTCAATAAATAATATTCATAAACAGCAAAGTTGTTAGCGTTTGTTTATATCCCAAAATGTCACTCAATTTATGGAAATATTGAGGCTATTGATATTATGAATAAATAAATGACGATCAAAAAATTATGACAAATTTTCGTGGACTATTTTGGGATTCTTTTTGACTACAAAAATATGATCAGTGACGGGTACGGATAGAGCCCAATGTTTTTTTGTACTATTTAAAAAATAGGGGTGTATATTACTGTTAGTTGCTGCCAGCGGCTTCAGGCTTCACCTGGGTGAAAGTTGAAAATAGTCCCAAGCGAACATACTCCCGGGATAAAATAGTATCCTATGTACTTAGACATGGTCTTGGACGATGAACGGATTTGGACGAAATTTAGCACACAGATGCTAAATTTCGTCCGTTCCGTTCAGCCGTTCGAACATGAAGAAGTAACAATCATATGCATTCACAAACTTTCACTTTTATCTATATATATAAAAGGGAAAACTGACTGACTGACATATCAACGCACAGGCGAAACTACTGGGACTAGGAGTGTGAAATTGTTCACAAGGTTTCCTTTTATGACGAAGGCGAGCATTAAGAAAGGATTTTCCAAAATTTACTCCCTAAGGGGATGAAGCGGGGGTCCAAAGTTTGTATGGAGAATTCTACCTATTTTCACGCGAGCGAAGCCGCGGGCAGAAGCTAGTAAATTATATTAGTGTGATTTATAATTTTGTCCCAAATATCATTGCCATGTTTGCAGTTGCTCCATCATAACTCGTCAACAACGCGCTACCCGCACTATCATCAGGCTGATGGCGCTGTTCCTCCTCTGCTGGACTCCATTCTTCATCGTGCTGCCACTTGGTAACTATTCTAAGTATTCCTCTCGCTCCACCCTTGTGTAGGAGAAGTATTTGATGATTTCTCACCAAAAAATTATTTCACAAAAATACAAGTGGTACCTAATAGTATTTGGTATTAGAATGGAATAAATCGTGGGATGATTTATTCCATTTTAATAGATTTTTTAAATTCATTTTGATTATGTTTGACTGAGCTGACTGTACCAAATTCTAGTTGTTGGTATTCGTTCGGAACGGTAAATAAATGATATCACAAAAAAACAAGTGGTAATAGTTTTTGGTGTTAGAACGGAATAAATCGTGTGATGACTTATTCCATTTTAATACCAATAACTAATACCACTGGTATTTGTTTGGACTCGTATTTAAAATTCATTTTGATTAGGTTTGACTGAGCTGACTACCAAATTCAAGTTGTTGGTATTCGTTCGGAATGGAAAATAAATATGATTTCACAAAAAATACAACTGTTAATAGTTTTTGGTACTAGAAAGCAATTTTTGGCAATGGAAAGGGCTATGCTCGGAGTTTCTTTGCGTGATTGCATAAAGAATGAAGATATCCGCAGGAGAACCAAGGTCGCCGACATAGCCCGAAGAATCGCCAAACTAAAGTGGCAGTGGGCAGGGCACATTGCTCGTAGAACGGATGGTCGATGGGGCCGAAAGGTTCTAGAGTGGCGACCGCGCACCGGAAAACGCAGCGTTGGAAGGCCTCCCACAAGGTGGACCGACGACCTGGTGAGAGTCGCGGGAGTGCGGGGATGCGAGAAGCACAGGATCGGTCGTTCTGGCGACGCTTGGGGGAGGCCTATGTCCAACAGTGGACGTCTTTCGGCTGAAATGATGATGATGACTAGAACAGAATAAATCAGTGGGATTGAGTTTCAGAAGAGGTAGTTGTTTATTTTTCCATTTAATAGCTCGCTAATTAAAGGACTACTCGGATCTGGATATGATAGACCGTGTGATCAAAACTTAAATCTCAAGTTTTGGAACCAATATTTTACTACCATGATTTTTTTCCCTTTATTATTAAGAACAAATTTCTTAATAATTGATTACAATCTAGCCTAAAAGACTAATAAGTAATTTAACTCTGACTTAATATTATAGGTACGATATAGGTTTTGTTAAAACTAAGAATAACGTTCTTTAGCACTTTTATAGTAGTCCATAGTACTTTCATAAAGTCTGATATTGATAAAAATACTTTTTTCAAGTGTTATATGCATAGCACAGCATTGATCACTATTATACACTAAGTTTAAACACTAAACTAACTCAAAGGGTTTAGTTCTCTTTAGTCTACGCACGAGGTCCGTGTTGTCTAACAGCTGGCTTGCCCCAACATTCACGTGGCGGTGAAGTCTGTGTCCGTGGGCTTCAGCAAATTTTTGAGTGATGGTGGTGACGAGTTCCATTTTAAGGCACTACCATGATGGTATTTTTTCCAGATTCTCTCTGCGACTGCGTCTTGGACTCAGTCTGGGAGTGGTGTACCTGGCTGGGGTTCACCAACTCAGCGCTGAATCCTTTGGTGTACGCAGCAGCATCACCCAGCGTCCGCCGTGCGCTGCAAGCTTCACTGACAAGCTCAGTCAGACCTGAAGTTCCTCTGACACCTGTTAGAAACCGCTGAAGTGAGGAGTATATGTGCCTAAATATGTTTTTATTCTAAACTAGCTGACACGGCGAACTTTGTAACGCCTAACATTCAATTAATGTAGTATATCTTTCGATATAGTCAACCAATTGCGATGAAACAAAGCAAGTAACAAAGTAATAAATCAAGTTACACAAAATTTTAATGTATAAAAGTTATCTACATCGATTTCGTACATTTTACGTGATGCGCGCACAACTAAAAACTTCTACAGTTTTAATAGATCTATAGATGAGAAAAATGGCGAAAGTTTTGTATATTTGTTACTTCTTCACACTTGAACGTCTGATCGGATTTGGATGAAATTTGGCACAGGTGGGGAAACTTTTTTTTTAAGAATGACTGGAGACTGAATGCTATGAAAGAAAGAAGAAGAAAAGAAAATACTTTATTTGGCACACGTACACAGCTACACGATCTGTGTACGTAAACACTTAAGATAAAAAAATAAGAACCTAAAATAACTAACATTGTGTGTCTCGCGCTTGCACACACACACACTCGCATCATCACAATCACACATCACATCATCACACAATCACACACATCATTACACATCATCTTACAATGAAGACCTGGTTCCAGGTTCCGCTTTGGACTTCATAGTAGAAGGATCACATTACCTGTGGTCGGGGTCAGTAGGAGTTTAATATAATAAATTAGAATAACTCAGTTCTAAAATAAATAATATTTATTTACACAATACATTCAATATTTGTGTACACTTCTTTGGCATAAACACTACCCATTTATTATTAAAACAAATATATAAAATTGCACTCGCAAAATACTGTTTTATGTGAAATAATAATCTACACTTAGAATTTACAGTTTTAACAACAACAAATATTATTTACAACTTAAATAAACTTTGAAATAGACTACGAACAATGTAACAGCCTAAAAACTAAAATATTGTGCGATATATTATTAAATTTTCTAGAAAATGAAAATTGATGTAACTTGGCATTCCATACTCAAGGATGACTTTGGAACGCACTCAGCAGTTACGTGGTTTCAAATAACTTATTATGGTACACAACATTCTGGTGCTAAACGAATCATATTATTATTTTTCACTTCATACATTTTTTATACTTTCAGCATTTACGTATGTCACCTTTTTAAGATCTTAATAAAATAACAAAGACCGAATCACTGATTGATTCGATTTGCAAATTTCTTCTTCAATATTTCCAACTGTTCTGCCTTCGATATTAATATCATTTTTCCTTAGACAAGTCTATATAAAAACAATAATATATTAACAATCTGTACAATTTCTATTTTTACAGCTGGTATCTCAAGATGGCAGCAATTGACAAAATGGCGGACACGATTAATGGCGGGCGCGAAAGTGTGGCCGCTCCGCCAAAGTCTTTGGCGTCCGGTGAACAATTCTTGCATGTGCAACGACCTGACAAACAGTATCCTGGCTCGTTTTCTTCTGAGACACATTCCTGAAAAAGAAATTAGGCTTAAAGTGAATCAGACTAGTGAAATGTTGATAAGAATCGTTGTAAGTAGGACTATTTTGAAGTGGATGTGATAGGCCTGGTGCCATATAAAGATATCGAAACTGAATTATTATTTTAAGATTTTAAAGATCAAGTGTGTTGTTACTGTAGATATTTTAATACTATGAAATAAAGTGAATTAATTTTATTCAACTCTTTTTATTTATTTTTCTATAAACTTATCCCTGAATCTTTATAATGATGGTTAGTTAGTCCTGTAGAAGAGTCCATATATTGGTTGGCTTAGCATGAGATGTTTCGATCTAGCGGGGTCATTTAAGACAGACCAAAAAAACTAGTGGCATTGCTTTGTTTGTTCAATATACCTCACGAAGTTACTAACAACATAAAATGTACTTCAACCATTTTGACAGAAATTGCAATTAATCGTCTCATCCATTCAGTTTAACAAAATAGAGGAAATTCAGCAAGAAAACTTTGTCTGCCTAGCAGGGCCTTTGGAATTTGAATTCATATGTGCATAAAAAGCACACCATTGCACCTTATTACACCTTATAATACTTAACAATTTTTCGTTTTTTTTTTTTTTGTATTTTACATACGAGAGGTACATTGAACAAACAATGCAATGCCATTAGTGTTTTCGATCTAGCTCTAGTGGCCCCGCTGTATCGAAACACATTAGCATGAGATACCCAAAGCCAGATGAAGCGACGACCTTAAAAAGGTGGCTGGGGCAAACTATGACTAGAGGCGGGTTGTGACAGTTGAATAATTATTACCTCGTCTCTTCTACACTCCTGCCCCGGCCTCTTCCTATGCCAGCACCTGGCAGGGGTGCCAGCCGGGCGCGCACTGTAGGCGCAGGCGCAGGCGCCTCCCAGGCACAGAGCGGCGCCCGGAGACCGCGCGTCTGGTAACCCGGCCAGACCGTCGCATTGGACATCGTATTCGCAGGAGTCGTTTAGTTCTTTGACAGCTGTAAAGAAGGAAAAAATAATTAATAACATTCCGTGATGAATAGATTGATCACAAAAATTTTATGGTCTAAATATTTGTAGATAACTAACGGTCAAAAAAAATAATGAGAAAACGATTACAGCGCCGCCTACAGGATTCAATTGTAATTTCAAACCATCCAGGAGCCCAATTAAAAATATACATACAAAAAAATACATCCAAATCGGTCAGATCATTAAGAAGGAGTTATGTCATCTAACTCCTTCTAAATGGTTTGACGAACACATGCACAAAAGAATAATATATAAAAGTATACAAAGATAATACACACCACTGTTTTTTAATTAGTACAAAAAAATGGGGCTCTATCCGTACCCGTTGCTGATCATATTTGTGTAGCCAAAAGTAAAAAAAACAAAATCCCAAAATTGTCCACGTAATATGTCTTAATTGGTAAATTAATAATTGAATCAATTATTCATAACAACTGTTACTAGAAAATACTACGCGCAGTGGTTTTCCAATGTTTTGCTTTCAATAGCCTGTACAATATATCCATAAATTGAGTGACATTTCGGGATATAAATAAACTCTAATTACTTTTCTGTTTATGTATATTATTTATTGAGATTTTATTTAAATAATAACAAGACCTTTTCTAATAAGCTCTTTAAGTATTTGAACTAATTAAAAATTTGTGGTGTATAAAGATTAGTCGAACATAGACAAAGTACCACAAAGGGAATTAACTAACTGGACTCATTATCGGTAGACCCAGTTAATGAGTCAAGGGAATATCTTGCTAATTCATTGACACCATACTAACGAAACTAATAAATCAACAAAATACAAAATACCTTATAACCATAATCTCTCTGACCCAAATAATTAATTCTCTCAACATGTACAGCAGTTATAGAGTAAGTATTAATTTCGATTTTATGAAAAGTACCTTTCAACATCAAAATATGTAAGCCCTGGCCCTAATAAGATGCTAACCATATTAACGTCCAAACTGGATGTAAACTGCATCTAACTATCAATTAATTCGGCCCTTGTAATCAAGGGTATAGTAAACTTACCTAGGGCTTGTTAATAAGAATAGTTAACGTTATTGAACTGAACGCCATTGAACTAAATGATATTGTACTGTACGATATTGAACTGAATGATATTGAACTGAACGCTGTTGAACTGAACGTTGAAACCAATTATTAAAATTGTTTGAATTTATCTCAAAAAATAAATGTTGTGCACACTTGCTTCTATAAACCTCTTTTGTCTAACGCAGAAGTGAATGGAGTATATATAAAACTGAAGATTACCATATAAGAGATACTTACATTCTACGCAAGAGTTGGTACCATTATGCGCCACCCAGTTGTCCCTGCAGCGGCACGTGCCTCTGCACTCCAGACCTGGACCTGCGCATTGCAGTTGATCCTCACACTCCTCACCCAGCGCCGCGTCACGGACACATCTGTCAAAAACATGTTGTATAAGTCAAATCTTAAGTCAAGTTTCCTTTTTTTAAGGTGGGAAATCTTTTAATGACTTCTCCTGTTCTAGGGTGGAGTGCGAGGGCGTGTCAGACTGTCGACCACATCATCGCTTACCATCAGGTGAGATGGTGGTCAAACGCGAACCTATCATTAATAAAAAAAAAGACCTGTACTGACTTAAACCACACCTCTGTTCCTCCAGTTGCCTTTTGCGTTTTAGGACCACGTCATCCTCAAGTTATAGCGGGACCGAGGGGAACACCCAAATACTCCGAAATATTTTATTCCGAATTTCGATGTTCCGATTTTCAAAAGTCCGAATTTCATAATACCTAAGAATTATAATGTCTATTATTAAAATCACGAAATTTATTTTACCGAAAGTCGTAAATGCGATTTGTTAGTTTTCCGATTTACATACGTTCGAAGAATCAAATGCTCGAAGGGTTCTCGGTGAATGTTCGATCAAATCATGAACGATGTAATGATCAAATCATATGAGAACCAAGCAGATTGGTGTCTAAGATGGTCTTTTGAGGATAGAATCACACAGATTTGAGTGTTCCTGTCCAGTCAGTGCAAGCATTTTTCAGTATTCGTGTAGCTGGGTGTGCAGTTACACACTTTCCAACATTCACATACACACTCACCAACATGCACGGGTTGCACCATCCTTTCATATACATTAACCCTTCACCAATGCCCCTCAAATCTATGGAAGACCGACACATTCCACAAGTTTTGTTCTTGGTTGTATAAAGAAATTTAATAGCTGACCACTGTCTCTTAAGATGCAGGATAACCCTAGTTTAAGAGACAGGGCTCACCAATTTTGTACAGATCTTATTCGCTGGATACGTCTAGTACTACTCTACCAGCCGTATTTACTTTAGGTATCTTAACTTCGTTACTTTACGGTATCTTTTAATTTTGTTTCATATATATTTCTTTTTTTTAAACAATAACTGTTTGTATCTGTAAGTTTTTTTGGAAAAAAAAAATTATTATTATGTCCTTTAATTATTTTATATACATATTTTGTACATTTTTAAATATTTCTTAAAACATATATAAAAAAAAACATTTAAAAATATAAAAAATAGTACCCCACCAATATCGGGAATAGGGTCCAAGCTACCGGCGGTCAGGGCTCCAGAGAAAGGAACCTCCTAACAATGCGAGCCGTGTCCAGGAGTACCGCTTTCTGAATCAAGCCCTTGATCCAGTCGCCTAACGCGAGCCTCCTAAGGTGTTGGTCGAGGCTCTTGGCTATTAAGTCATTGCCCGACACGACTATCGGTACAATGATCGCCGAGTCCACATCCCACATGTATTATTATTATTAGCTCAACTCAGGACTACTCAGGAACTCAAGAAGATATAGATTATCCCATTTTCTTCTGAAGGTTTTAACTCCATAATTCTAACATGATTTCATACCAGTATTGTACCAGAAATTGTACCAACCTCGTGCCATTATCTCTAGGACTGAACTGCAGTTGACATGTGCAGTATCCTCGGACGCAGTAAGCCTGTCGCTCCGGACCCTGGTCTCCTAGGTAGCAGTTCTGGTCCACTACGCATCTTTCACCGATTACTGGAAAATACGAAAACAAATATGATGATATCTTTTGCATCAACCAGCATTCGCACGCCTTTTGTAGTATTAAATACTTCGCTGGTAGGAATTTAACAAACATTTGACGTCTGTTATTCATAAAGTCTTCTCATTGCATCTAATGTATTTTACAAATAATTACAGGGCACAGTTTAATGGCACATACAGTCATACTCATACTAAAAAGTACTTTGTATTATAGAACTTGTCAATTTATATTCGTGCTCGTCACACAAACACACACACACATACATATATCTTTTTTCTTCCAACTCTCCTTTCGCAGGTGTGCTGGAAGATATTTCTTTAGAAATAAGCACCACCTCTGTACATATTTTTCTGTTTCCTTCTTCTAATCTTCTATTTTATGTGTATAAACAAATAATAAGCATTTGCCTTGTGTGGGAATCGAACCCTCCGGCGGCATAGCAGTCAGGACCACTAACCACTAGACCAACAGGTCAGTCACAGTCGTAGTTACCTAACTGAAGATGCAAAAATAATGTTAAAAAATTATATGATTTACTAACCGGCAGTCTCATAACAGCGATCATCTTCGAAATGCGCGGTGGATGCGCAGGCGCATACTCCGTTTGCGCACTCGGAGTGGATGCCTGTCGTTGAGTGACACTGGATGTGCTGCACGCATTCCTCGCCGATGCGAGCCTCTGGAATCAAAGTTAGAGGAAATAAGAATGGATTGAAAACTCTCTTATGAGTAATGATAACGAAAGAGGGACATTGACGGTTGGAGGGAGAGTATAAACATCTGTAGTAGGTATGGACTGTCTGTAAGGAGGCTGCCTGAAGGCTGCGGGATCATTTGAAAAAGTTAACGCGGCCCTGGAATGCAAAGGGCAACTGAAGGAACATGTGTGGGTTTTTAGTCAGAAAAAGTCTGACACTTCCTCTAGATGACATTATGATTGCGTGCAATAAGTCCATTTTAAAATGTTGTTTAAAGAAAGTAGTACTTAGTAGTTTAGAACTTTAGACACCCTTGTCTAAAATTACTCAGCCTCAACGGGACAAAACGAGATAAGACAGGACCAGGCGTGACACGGTGGGGCAAGGCCAGGAAAGACCGGGGCAACACTGGAAAAAACGGGACAAGACAGAGCAAAGCTGAAACAAGGCGAGGCAAGACGGGGTAAGACGGAACAAGACATGACAAATAGCATTATTTGTTATGTTAAAGTAAAATTTATGTTCCTCTAACAAAACGAAAACGTTAGAACAGTACAACATCTGTTGAGTCTGCTAGTAAAATATAGATAAATAGACTTCTTATCAGAAAAATAACAAAAAATAAATAACGAAATCGAGCTGACCTCAGCAGGCTCTCATTCCAAAAACTGAGCCGGTCAGGTTACATGCAAATTGTTTCGAGTGTTACAAATAAAAATGTCGTAATAATAACAGCACTTAACATTTTTTGTACTTGATAATAGCATTCGCGATATCCTTGGAAACGCTATTTGGTTTCGACAAAGTTAAAAAAAAGCGAAACGATGCTAATGCTAATGACAACAAGTAAAATACATAAAAGGCGGCTGTTTCAGCCCGGGTATAGTCAATTATTCACTGAATTCATCATGACCAAAATTATTTTGGTGGACCATTAAACGTTTCATAAAAAGATTTTTTATTTTATTGAATGCCATGTTCGTGAATTCTTAGGTCTGCGATTTTTACTTGTAGCACTAGTACTGCTTTACGAAGTATTATAGAGGTGGGGTGCGGCGAAGAGGGAACGAATGCTCAAGGGTATTTGGTTAGGGTACCTACCGCCTTAAACATAACATACTAATGCCTATTTTACATGTGGGCCCAGCCTCGGCCAATCGCCTTCCGAAACGGGGTTTCCCATTGTGTTAACGGGGAAACCCGTTAACACAATGGGAAACCCCGTTTAAATAATGATGATTGGCCGAGGCTGGGCCCACATGTAAACGAGGCATGAAACACTCGACCAGAGTCCCAATAGCCCACAGTTCTAAAGGTTAACATGTAAACTCACATATAAGACACCCAGACTCCGAGTCTGGAGGTCTTGCATATGCTTGTTTGGTCTGGGTGTCTTGCATATGCGAGTTTGAGTTACACCTATCTGTAGGTCATACAAATATTTGTTCCGTGTAGGAATCGAAAATACAAACACATAACGGTCAACCACTTCCAATTGTACGAAGTGTCTATTGAGATGAATCTATGAATAAACTATCATCATTTCAGCCGAAAGACGTCCACTGTTGGACATAGGCCATAATGACCGGTCCTGTGCGTTTCGCATCTATCAGATTTCAGCGACCCTCACTATGTCATCGGTCCACCTCGTGGGAGGCCTTCCTACGCTGCGTCTTCCAGATCCTTTCGTCCCCATCGACCATCTGTTCTGCTACCAATGTGCCCTGCCCACTGCCACTTGGTTTTCCTGCGGATATCTCCATTTCTGATGTGATCACGCAAGGAAACTCCGAGCATAGCCCTTTCCATTGCCCTTTGAGTGACTTTAAGCCTTCTGACGAGGACCATTGTACAATGGGCCTAATCAGAAGGCTTAAAGACACTGCAAAGGCCGGACCGTAGAAGTATCAACAATGTAAGGGTGGGTACTCGCCGTACGTCGGGTTGTCCGATGGTAGAAACAGAAAGATAGAGAGAAAGGAAGAACTTCTTTTACTGGTGGATAGCTCATTTATCGAGGAAGGCTAACATCACGTTACGACTGGAGCGAATCGGGAGCAGAGCAGTAACCAAAGACACGGGTGAAACTGTGGGGGACAGTTGGTAAAGGATAAGAGTAAAAAAATAATAGTTTAAAAAACTAAAAAACACGCTTTTAGCATACACTAAAAATTAAAAAAAAATTCGGAAATTTAGTTTGATGACTCAAGAGTTTTCCCTTTGCCAAATCTTCATTAGATCGCAGGTAAACATAAAAAATTTCAGTTCGTGATGAACGATAAATAATTACCTATGCGAAATGGTTATAAGTAGGTAATCATCTTTATTGAATATTAACTATGATTTATTATGAAAGAAAGCGTTTATGTAATCTTTACTCTTTTTGGACCAAAAGAAGACCGGGAAGTGGGTCAAATTTTCTTACATACATAGTTAGTTACAAGTGAAGCTAATAAAAGCGAGTTAAAAAGACGATGATAAATAATATTTCTAAACGTTACATACCTTTTAAACATCCCTTGTGAGTGCTGTTAACAGCAGCGTACACGAAGCCATCCTTGCAGACGCAGTAGCTGCCCAGCCGGCAGAAGGCGTTGTCGGGGCAGTCCATGTCAACGGCGCAAACATTTCCCGTCCGACCTGGGGAATAAGATAGATTTTTTTAATAACACTGTAAACATAAATAAACTAATTTCATTTTAGGGTTGTATAAGAAGTGATATGAAAGAAAAGTGAGTTAGTGATAGCGTGACGAATTACAGCCAAGAACTTGCGAATTGATTCGCACCGCACATTGTGTGGTCACCTGCCCCCCTAGCCAAGTTACAACCGTTTCGTTTCGATTCTCTTTTCGTTGATCGCCTCGAGTAGGCTCCGCATCCTATTCCTTTATTCTGACGTCATTTCAACGCTCAGACACGTGGTCAGAACAAAGGAATAGGAGGCGTGACCGACTAGAGGCGTGTTTCTCGGTAGTTTGTTTGTTTCTTATTTAACACCGACTTCCGAAATTAAAGTTATTTTGATCCTTTTAGTGTTTTTTTTTAGTGAAGTCGGTTATTTTTTTTTTGTAAAAAGTTTTTATTTTACACTTTTTAGTTGCGATACACTTATAAACAGAGTGCCTATTTCTCATGACAATTCCAATTAACTCAAATACTGCTAGGTTACATTGTTTTATTATAAAGTTCCTGTGTCTACCTTCCTCCTTCCGGCTCCATCATCAGATCAGTTCGATAGTACCTACCTTATAGCCAAAGAGCATCTCACGACAATTCTAATAAGCCCAAACACGGCTAGGATACATTGATTAATTACGGAGTTCCTGTGCCTACCTTCCGGCTCCATCATCAGATCAGTTCGATAGTACCTTATAGCCAAAGTGCATCTCATGACAATTCTAATAAGTCCAAACACGGCTAGGTTACATTGATTAATTACGGAGTTCCAGTGCCTACCTCCCGGCTCCATCATCATCATCAGATCACTTCGATGATACCATTTTCAACGTAACTATTCAGAATCATTCATTTATTTGTATTGTCATAGTCGCTTAACTATCTTCA
Source organism: Mythimna impura (assembly GCA_905147345.3). Taxonomy (NCBI): domain Eukaryota; kingdom Metazoa; phylum Arthropoda; class Insecta; order Lepidoptera; family Noctuidae; genus Mythimna; species Mythimna impura. Next base: position 4,130,774 of record LR990342.1, on the reverse strand, counting down.
TTGTGATATCTATTTGAGTATGAAGTTCCGTTGACCATTTCTGGTCTTCTTCATCAGTTCCACTTTATCAAATGTTACTTTTTGACTGAAAATGCTTAAGTTCTTGATGAAAATACCAAAATTACCATAAAGTTGCCTATAATTTTTGAGGAGTTCCCTCGATTCCTCATAGATTCCATCATCAGAACTGGATTTTGAAAAAAATGGGACCAATCTGGAAGCTTATCCTATGAAAGGAAAAAAACAATTTGCAAATCGGTCCATAAACGACGGAGTTCTGTGGTAACAAACATAAAAATAAAAAAAATATGATAAAAAAAAAATACAACCGAATTGATAACCTCCTCCTTTTTTTTGAAGTCGGTTAAAAAGAGAATCGAAACCAAACGGTTGTAACTTTTCTAGGCGGGCTGGACAGAAACCCAAATAAAACGGGACAGGGGCAGGAAGATGATGAAACTAATATCATTTTAATATCATATCTATTTGAGTTATAGTAAGTTCTTGTGGTATTTTCTTTTTTGTTAATGTTTTTGGCTTAGATACAGTCCTTTAATCCCTCGTATCCCTCGTCTTTACTCCTTCGTATTAATGAAAATATGATGTACACATTCTAGTTTATTTGTAGTATTTGGCAGCAAGTCAACCTTCTCGGCAAACTTCGCTGAGGTAGCCAAAACTACAATAAAATTCTCAGCTACATTTTACCGAGATGGCGCCTGTTTCAATGATTCCACATATTGTCCAGTTCCACATACACTTAAGATACAAAACTACACCAATTTTACATCACAATATCCACTCGGAATCAATTTGCGAATAATTATAACAGCCACTGAACTTCAGCAGTGAGTTCAGTTGAGCTTCTGCAGTGGTGGCCGAGTTGAGAGCAGTGGTCGCCGAGTGGTAACGGCCCCGACTTACGAGTTGTAGATCTCGGGTTCAAACCCAGCCTGGCGCATTACTTTGTGTAATTTATTTTACCACCACTACTCTCTAAACGGTGAAGGAAAACGTTGTGAGGAAACCGGCATGTCCTAGAACCAAAAATTCGAAGACATGTGACATTCACCAACCCGCACTAGGCCGCGTGGTGGATTATGGCCCATTCCCTCTCCTAGAGAGGAGGCCTGAGTCCTAGCAGTGAGATCATTGAAAGGCTGATTATACTGAACTACACTCGAAGAAATCTCGCCAAAAACTTTGTGGTATTTTCTCGTCCAACATACCACAGTGTCTCAAGACGAAAGTCTATGACCAGTGCCTGTTCCCAGTGTTGAATTATGACTCTGAAACGTGGTCGCTTACAATGGGCCTCATCAGAAGGCTTAAAATAAACCAAAGGGCAACTAAAATGGAAATGCTTAGAGTTTCCTTGCGTGATCGCATCAGGAATGAAAATATCCGCAGGAGAACCAAGGTTACCGATATAGCCCGAAGAATCGCCAGACTTAAGTGGCAGTGGGCAGGGCATATTACAGGCAGAACAGATGGTCGATGGGTCTGAAAGTGGCGATCACGTACCGGAAGACGCAGCGTTGGAAGGCCTCTCAAAAGGTGGACTTATGACCTGATGGGGGTCGCGGGAATTCGATGCATGCGAGACACACATGACCGGTCTTTATGGCGACACTTGGGGAGACCCATTTCCAACAGTAGACGTCAGTGAAGTTCTTGTATGAGGTACCGAAAAATAAACATTTTTTCTTACTTTCTATCTACTTAAATGTGTTTAGAACGATATAATTATCTGTTTTGTACATCTGTACATGTTACTAAATGAGCTTTTTTCGTTTTTGAAGCTTACTGGCAATATACCAGTCCCCCTAGCCAAGTCACAAACGATAAACGTAAACTCTCAGTAGTCTTTAATAGATTTTCAACTCTATGATATTGGATATAAAGTTAAAAATCTATTGATGATTACATAGTGTTTTCGTTCGTTCCGGTCGCTAACGCTCAGTAGTCTTTAATAGATTTTCAACTTTATGCTCTTAGGTATAAAGTTGAAAATCTATCGGAGATTACTAAGCGTTCACGTTTATCGTTTGCAACTTGGCTAGGGGGGCAGATGGTTTAATTAAATGTATTTACTTAAGTCTAAATTCAATATGATTCACTATCATATCATAGAAGACCAAAGTTAAAAGACACAAAACAATTTAATCTTGTACTGTTTCTATTATACAGTCATACAATATTCGGGGAACATAATCTATCTAGGCTAGTACTCATGTCCATTTACTTTGTCTTTATCATACTAATATTATAAAGACGAAAGATTGCATGTATGTTTGTTAGAGCTCCCACACATATCTGCGATGCGATTTCGTGCGGCAAAGAATCGGTTTAGCCACCCTAGCCAAGTTACAACCGTTTCGTTTCAATTCTCTTTTAGTTGATCGCCTCGAGTCGGCCACGTCTCCTATTCCTTTGTTCTGACCAAGTGACTGAGCGTTGAGATGACATCAGAACAAAGGAATCGGAGGCGTGGCCGACTCGAGGCGATCGACGAAAAGAGAATCGAAACGAAACGGTTGTAACTTGGCTAGGGGGGCAGGTGACCATACAATGTTCGGTGCGAATCAATTGGCAAGTTCTTGCGATGCGTTCTCAACATCGAGCATGGTTTGAAAGCTTGTTACTTCATCTAACGCAACCCAACGCGATGTTTGACGAAAAGGCAACGCGAAAAAAGAGAGATAACGCCTGAAAAATCTGTTAGCATTCGGCAATTCCGTGATACGTGTTTTTTATAAACCCTTAATTTTTTTTGAAATAAGGCTTCTATTGTTATAATTTTTGACTTTTTAAAATTTTTGAGTAAATTATGAAGTGTCAATGTTCATGCAAAATAGAAGATTTTCATAAGTCTTTCATGGATTAGTTTTAAACAAATTTATAAATTGATTTCAATAGAAGCCTAGATAATATCCACAAGATAAATACTGTGTTTCCAAAATATCTCATGAAAAATGTGTAATAACGTCATAGTCGCGTAAGAACGGTTGTATGAAAAACAGTGAAAGTGTATGTCGAGTTGCATCTCCTTAAAGTCAAAAAAGTGTTTACAATACCAACAATTTACCTACTGCAGTCGCCACACACATTATCATGCCACTAACGCAATAAAAGCCAAAATCGCTTGAACGGACAGCAAAAGAGATTTGTTTAATTGTCTGATCTTATTTTGAATGAAGTATAGAGGGTACAGGGGGTAGGGTGGAGAATGGAGTAAGAGCAGTGGTGGCCGAGTGGCTAAGGCCCCGACTAACAAGTTGTAGGTCGTCATCACCACTGCTCTCAAAACGGTGAAGGAAAACATCGTGAGGAAACCGGCATGTCCTAGTACCAAAAATTCGAAGATATGTGACATCCACCAACCCGCACTAGGCTCGCGTGGTGGAGTACTGCCCTTTCCCTCTCCTACAGAAGAGGCCTGAGTCCCAGAAGTGGGAACATATTAAGGCTGACTATGCTGTGCTATAGAGGGTAACATAAAATGACGAATCCTCAAACAAAGACAGTTCATATAATTCTCTACTATTATAATTTCAACTTCGTTCCACCAAATGACGTAAGACTTAATCTATAAAATATTGCTGAAATAAATTCAAAGCTGATGAATATGCCAATTTTTTCCTGTCACTGTTGCCACAGTCTTTTGTTATAATTAAGTAAAGTTATTCTGCAGAATTCGCTCTAAGATTTGTCTTCGAGTCATGATGTAGTGTAAAATTATGTTAATTAGTCCGTATCTTAATGAGATCACGCTGTATTTTGTTGGCTAATTTTTGAAGAGAGATCAAGTTTCCGTCTTGTTTCTTTAAAAATATTTTCAGTTAGTGAAACAAAGTTCATAACAAGTTCATAATGCGTACAGCTAAGGAGTAGAATTCCCGGCCGGAGTCTGTGTTCCCTGATAGCTACAACCTAGGGGTCTTTAAGTCAAGAGTGAATAGGTTACTTCTAGGCAAGCGTGCTCCATCGTCGGCCACATCATCGCTTACCATCAGGTGAGATGGTGGTCAAACGCGAGCCTATCAATAATATATAAAAGAAAAAGCAAGTGATTTGATATTATGCAGTTGAATTATGAACTAAGCTAGCTTCTGAAAGCGGCTTCCCTCTTGTGAAAGTAGAATAATATCCCAAGGGAACATATTCCCGGGATAAAAAACCTATGTGCTATTATATCTACTCGGCTATATTTTTTAGGTGGGAAAATCATCTAATGACAAACCTCACTCTTAGGCAGAGTGGGAGATAGTGTCCGACTTTTACTGACTAAAAACCCACTCCTGTTCCTTCTTTGCCTTCGTCCCAGGGCCCCGGGTTTCATTTTCATACTAACCGTGGCCCCAGTAGGCTTCGACCCTGCTGGACCCCTACGATTTGCTGACATCTCCCTGAGGCGCGCGTGGAACAATACGCGCCTTTGGGCTCGGTCCGGACGTTTACCGGACGGTCGGACAGTGAGCGACCCATTGCTCGCTGTCCGCAAGCCCGCGTCTACGGTGGCCGACAGAAACAGACACACACATGCATACAATCTTTCCCCTTTAATCCTTTAAAATATTACTGTGACAGTGTGATTCTTCGAAAGAACGAATTCCGAAATAATAACAAAGATAAAATTGTTTGCAGGTTCTTTTTTAAAAAAGAATATCTCTGGACTTCCAACAATGCAATGTAAGCAAAACAAGCTCAACGTTTTTGTCCGCATGTCTGTTTATTCTAGTTAATCTCCGAAACGGCTGTATTGATTTTGATGGGACTTTCACTGGTTGATAGCTGATATTACAAGGTACTCTTTGTAAATTACTACTTAAGCTATTTTTTTATTTTTAGGTACGCAATAGACTGTTTTCCGCACTAGTGCAGAAACGTGCGCGTGCTCTCCCCGCCACAATGTTCCCCGTAACATTTATCGTATCAGACTGGGCGCGCGTTGACCCCTTCGAGTCGCCGGTCAACCCCCGTTTATTAATTTCTTCGTAAGTGTATTGAAAAAAGTCGTTTGATACACGTGCAAATTTGTCACTGCAGCCCTCAGCTCCATAACACACTCTACGGCTCGTGTGAATTACGCCTCGATGACAAACTTTCTGCACTTGTATCAAAATGTAAATACCTGTATTACTGAACAATAAATAAAAAATAAAATATAATAATAGTTTAAAAAACTAAAAAACGCTTTTAAAACGCACTAAAAAAAAATTTCCTGACACTGATACCCATATCATGGGGGTGCATTTCAAATAGCCTGTCCGCCATCTTGGACGTCCGCCATATTGGATTTAAGTCACGTGACTATTTTTTTCGTTTTCCTGACAGCAAACCCTTTCATTTGATACCCGTATCATGGGGGTGGATTTCAAACAGCCATTCCGCCATCTTGGGGAGGCCGCCATATTAGATTTGTAATGACGTTTCTTAGCTAGTCATGTATTGTCATCAGAACTCAGAGCGTGTGCAAAATTTCATCCTAATCGAAGACCGGGAAGTGGGTCAAATTAAGATTCCAAGATTTTCTTACATGCATAGTTACAAGTGAAGCTAATAAAAGCGTGTTAACAAAAGACATAATTAGTCAGTGCCTATCAACAATTCTATTTACTCAAATTTCACAAGGAAAACTTTACAAGCTGGTACAATATAATAATATTTATTCTTTCTTCAGTTCGAATGACAACAAGGAAATATATACTTGTACAAGAATCAGTCATTTTGCGATAACTTTGTGTGCACTCCAGTGTAATCGCTGAACAAACTGTTGCGAGACTCGCCTATTATATGGCACGACAGTGTACAGGAGGTGTATTTTTTGTACCTTGAAGGTCATTTTTTCAGGCGATTGTTTACAAGGCTGCTCTATTTTAATCCGTCTTAGATAAATTACGTTGATTGTTTTAAGGGTTTTTTATTACTGGCATACAAAAAGGTGCTGTTGTTCTGAGATAGATTAGATTACGTTATTGAACAACGTTTTTGATCTTGATAATGATTATGATACTTAATCAATGTTTTTTTTTAAATTAAAAGATTTTTTTTTATCAGCTTGACTAATATTTTTTCAACGCCTAATAAATGAACCTTCTTTAATGTTCAAATAAAAAACGTACTCTTATAATGATCAGGGCTGAAATGATATTTCAATACTCGGAAACCCTCTCTTATCGCTACTGCTTTTAGGCACGCAATTTACTTTTTTTCGCACTAGTGCGGAAAAGTGCGCGAGCTCGCCCCTTACATAGATCCTATCAGGCTGGGCGCTAAGCGACTTCCACGTGTCGCGCTTCAACCCCCGTCTATTTATTTCTTCATAAGTGTAAAGGCTAGGCCTTTGAGTGAATTCTGCCTCGGACGTAATGACAAACTTTCGTTCAGGCCACGGCAGACTTATGTGACCGCCAGTAGTAAATAAAGACATAATTATAAAAGCTGAAACTCTGTATAGGTAATAAAACAGTAGATCATTTATTGCCTTATCTTTAACATAACAAACAAAAAACTTGGTGAAGATTTTTTTGACCTTTGGCACCTAACTTGTTTAGACAAATTAAATTAAAAAAAACAATATACATTAAATTTCTTAGAATTATAAGACTCTCACTTTTTAATTTCATTATTTGCTGCAGTAGATCTGACAACTAACCAGGTCGATGTTCATGGTTTAAACCATGAAAACGCTGATATTAAAACTCTTAAAATTACTTTTCAATTTGATCCAAAAACCTATCAAGATACCGAAGTAAATGAATATCTGTCGAGCATCACAAAAGATATTAATATAGTCACCCGTGCGCGACAAAAGATATTTAAAATGAATGACAGAATATTGAGTAAAGAAAGATATAGAAAATTAAATACATAACTACACTTCTGGACACATCTATTGGCCCACCTTAGAGTTTAGGTTTCGATGGCCCCTACCGAAATATGATTGCTAGATTGAACAAAAACTGTTGATGCAGTTTTAAACCTGATACATTTTACCATCTTTTTCGATAGTATTGTTTTAAATTTGAATTCAGAATACCATACGACATGGAGCTACGCCTAACAAGTCGGATATGCGCCTTGTTAAAGGCAATTGATTTTTGAATAAAAAACATGTTTTATCAAATAAAGGTTTAATTTAATAACGCGTGTTGCCTCCATGGGCATCTACCACAGCTCTCATACGATTAGGCATAGAGTTTATCAACGAAATTTTGAGGGATCATCTCCCATTCCTCTTCTATGGCAGTTTTCAACTCCTGCATCGTCTGGGCAACTGGCTGACGAGCCCTAACACGTCTTTTTAGCTCGTCCCACATGTGCTCAATGGGGTTCATGTCTGGGCTTCTGGCTGGCCAGTCCATAACTGTGATGTTCACATCCCGAAGATATTCCCTGACGATGCCGGCCGCATGGGCTCTTGCATTATCATGCATAAAAAGGAAATTTGGGCCCACATAGGTCGCGTATGGTATCACGTGAGGTTCTAAGCACTCACGAATGTACCTTTCAGCATTTAATGTTGGCAGCCGTGGTCCTGTAACAACCTCAAGTTGAGTTTTGCCGCTCGCGGATATACCGCCCCAGTCAGTCCATGAGCCACCGCCATAAGCAACCCTCTCTTCAAAGCAGCATTGTGCGAAATGCTCTCCCTTACGTCGGTAGACCTTCTTCCTTCCATCATTGCCATGTAACACAATTTTAGACTCATCAGAAAAGAGTACACGGCTCCAATCTTGCTGTGTCCAATTTAAATGACTGCGTGCGAAATGAAGGCGCGCTGTTCGGTGGGCTCGCGTTAGTTTGGGCCCATTAGCTGGCTTGTGTGGTACCATATCGCGTTCTTTTAACCTTCTCCGAACAGTTCGAGCGCTCACAGATACTCCGTGGAAGTCGCGAAGTTGGTTTTGTATCTCAATGGAGGTAAGGTGACGATTTCTCAAGCTGGTCGTCACGATGAATCGATCCTGCCTTTCAGTTGTGACCCGAGATCGTGGCCTTCCTTGGCGACGAACAAAGCCGCCAGTCTCTAGGTACCTCCGATAAACATTTCGGACCGCAGATCGACTTAAATTAAGTTGAGCACTCACGTTTCTTTGGCTGTGTCCGGCCTGAATAAGTGCCACAGCTTGGGCGGCGACTTCAGGTGAAGTATCCATAGATTATTGATAGAACCTCACCTTAATGTTAAGAATAAGTAATGTTTGTTGCAAAACCAAAGATATCAATCACTTTTTCAAGAATTAAATCCAAGTAAACCAATAAAACCAAGTTTTCTTAGTATTCGATTGTTTGATATCAACAAACAGGCTCCAAATTGTCTTTTGTTTCTTTAAATTCTGTGTTCGAAATTCATAAAAAGACTATTGAATGAAATTGTGAATGTGCCAGGTTCAAAACTGCATAAAAACTTTTTGCTCGACCTAATATAAAATTTTAGCTAGGACCAAACGAAACTGAAAATACAAGGTGGGCCAATAGATGTGTCCAGAAGTGTAGTTTTATTTAAGACTTGCTAAGAGGATCTTCGATGAGCAGTGGTGGCCGAGTGGTAACGGCCCCGACTTACGAATTGTAGGTCGCGGGTTCAAACCCAGCCAGGCGCATTACTTTGTGTAATTTTTTTCATCACCACTGCTCTCAAAACGGTGAAGGAAAACATCGTGAGGAAACCGGCATGTCCTAGAACTAAAAATTCGAAGATATGTGACATTTACCAACTCGCACTGGGCCCACGTGGTGGATTACGTCCCATTCCCTCTTCTAGGGGCCATCACGCAGGCCCAGTGCTGGTTGTTGGAAGTCACGTATCTTCAAATTTTTGGTTCTAAGACATGCCGGTTTCCCCACGATGTTTCCTGAATGAAATAAATTACGCAAAGCAATGGGTTTGGCTGGTGTTGAGCCCATGACCTACAACTTGTAAGCTAGGGTCGTTACCACACTGGGGTACCACTGATCACGCCTGTCTGTTCGCAAATTATTTTACAAGTAGGAAAAAATTAGGTTTTTTTTTTTATTAATTCAATTTCATTTTATATACATTTAAATGTAATAATAACGTAATTAAAACTAACTTACAAAATAAAAATAAAAGCTCTAAAGTACTAAAAAAAGCAATCTAAAGTACAGCGTCGAAAAACTCTTCCACATCGCTGTCGACTGGTAATGTACCCAAAAGACTGGCGGCATTGCCACGCTGAATGGCAATGCTTATCCTTTGTCCGAAGTAAAAGCCAGCCCTTGGGTCACGCGAAGTGTCAACAAGGCGTTTTGAAAGTTCTTTAAATAATTTGTGAGCACTCGGACCCCACGATCCGAGAGTTTCAACCCCAAACGGCTCGAAAATATAACTACCAACAAGGTTATTATATTTCCGCCGCTTGAGGTTCTCTGCAGCCGCTGCGGCAGCACCGGCACAGCACGACGAGCTAGGAAGATGAGATGGCGCAAGAGTATCGACACAAGTAGCGTCCCACACTAAAGGCCTACCCATCTTCCATGGAAATAAAGACATACCGTCCGGTCTTTTGCCATCGTCGCGTGTCAGGCCATGAGGTTCCAATACGGCCGGAACGCCGACGGTGACAAGACCACGTCGGATGATGTCGTTGATATTCGCGTGTCGCGCTATGCGACCCGCACTTCGGCTGCATGACAGACCGTGGTGTCCGAGGCTGTTGACTACTTCGCCACAGTGGCAGCGATGAGGAGAGCAACAAGGAGCGCCAACACGTAGGGAAGTAGCGAGGCGGAAGGTAGTATCGTCGAACAAGGTGCCTATGTTCGACGACGGTAATGCATGAAGCCAGAAAGGAATTTAAATTTAATTTAAAATTTTTAGGGTTCTGTACCTCAAAAGGAAAAAGCGGAACCCTTATAGGATTACTTTGTTGTCCGTCTGTCTGTTTGTCTGTCAAGACTCTTAATCTCGGGAACGCGTGGAGGTATCGAGTTGAAATTAAAACCATATTACTTAGATCTGCGGTCCCTTGAAATTGTGAAAAAATCAAACTTCTGAGTTAACGAAAAAAAAAGATACGGCCGTATATGTTGCAAAAAACGTATATTTCGACACTTTCAAGGGAATCAAAATTCATAGAAAGGACTATGCAAAAAATCGTCCCATATCATCAACAGATGCCAAACATATCTCATTAAATACATCTCGACATTATGATTATTTTTTACTATGGCGACATCACTGTAGGATATGGGGTTATCGTGCAATAAAAAAAAAAATGTTATACTTATACAGTTTTATTAAGTATTAAGAATCGAATTAAAAATGTACTATTTAACTAAAAAAAACTCGAGAGAGAACAGCCGTAAGACGTACTTTACCCTCCCTCCTTGCTCCGTTACCCCGACCGCACCCTTTCGACGCCTGCGCCCGCGCACCTCCCTCAGTCGTGGCTAGTACGTTCTGCTGTGTTCGCGTTGTTTATTTGTGCGTTATCGGCTTGTTTGCGACTATTACTAACCTCTGCTTGTTTATTGGACCTTTTGATTGCTACTCGATGACCCCGGCACGTTTAATGGACTGTGATTTATAAATATGGAGACTGGACGCCAATGTGTAATGTGTCCTAGATCTGTTTTAAGACAGAGACGACATATATTACAAGAAACATTGCTTCATAGTAGTCCTGAGTTAGCGGCCTACATTTTGCAAAATGGATTGACACAAGTAAGTCACAGTCATTGTATTTATTTACTGATTTATTATACATATATCGATAACTTTTAGATATTATGTAGAATACGTATAATGAATAAGAATAAGTGTCATGTAGTTAGAATATATAAGCAGATAGAACATTGCTACGATACTATATGATACATTTTAGAATTGCTTGAATAGAAATATAGCACTTAAAGTATAGCTTACGTTAGGAACGACTCAATCGTCCGGCCATAATTCCTATGAGGAATGAGATATTTTTACCTGCATAATTATTTAATCTCACCTTAATATTTTTATAGTCTAGTCCAAAAGTGAGTGTAGATTGTGTTCCGAGTTCTAGACAACTGACAAGCACACATATAACACCGATATAATCAATATAACACAGAAAAAATACTTCTGCTTATTACAAAAACACACATATGCTGATATCTTCATTTTTTCCCTTTTCAGGTAGTATTCAATAACGTAATGGCAGTATGCCATAGATGCTGGCAGAGAGCCAATAATAATGACGGTGGACAACTACGTCTTGAGAACGCTCCCATTGTAGAAGGTAATTACATCTGTGCTATTAATCCTTATCAAAATAAATTATTTCATCACTAAGTACAGTCTAGCTTCGCCGGGACAGCTAGTAATAAATAAATAAATAATTTTAGATGCTGACAATCAAGAACCCCCCAATGTTGCTGAAGCCCGCAATGTTGCTGAAGCCCCCAATGTTGCTGAAGCCCCCAATGTTGCTGAAGCCCCCAATGTTGCTGAAGCCCCCAATGTTGCTGAAGCCCCCAATGTTGCTGAAGCCCCCAATGATCCTCAGGACAATCCAGAGGATGATGCTCGTTTCTATGTTCGCGATTACGTACGTGCACCGAACACTTCACGGCTCTGTATGTATAGGCAATGTAGACATGAAAATCTACGACGAGTTCCTGTGTCTATCAAGCTACATTTGGTATGTCATTATCGATTATATATTCCACCGAGTTCGCGAATATGTGAAGAACATTTAAATAACTATGATTTTGAAGAGTTACTGGATAATGTAAATGTTACACATTATTTTAATGCTTCATTTTTTAGTAACATGACAAACATGTTAATTGAAGCAATCAACAATAGGACAAGATTCGATTTTGAAACATTATCTTCACTGAATAATAGTGAACTTATGTTTTGGACTGGATTCACTTTAGAGCAGTTCAACGTCATTTTGGAAGAAACGCCATCGCTCGCAGAAAAATGCAGACATCCCCGATCAGTTCTCGGAGCTTATTTAACGAAAATACGAACTGGAGAACCTAACGAGCGACTAGCTACGCTTTTCGGCGTAACACGTCAAGTGTTTGAATATCGCCTAAAAATAGCGCGACAATGCTTGACAGGTCAATATGTACCAAGACATCTTGGTATAGGTCATATTTCTAGAGATGAGCTTCTAGAGAGAAATCTATTTTTGCCCAAACATATTTTTGGAAATGAAAACAACACCAAGTTAATTATTATCGCAGATGGCACATATGTATATATTGAAAAAAGCACTAATTATTTATTTCAAAGAAAAACTTATAGCCTCCACAAGTTTCGCAATTTATTGAAACCATTTATTTTAGTAAGCAGCGATGGATATATCATAGATGTCATAGGCCCTTTTCCTGCAACAACATCAGATGCAACTATTATGCAGAACATAATGAATGACGAGGAGCACTTACTACATTGGTTACTACACAGAGAGGACGTCTTTATTTTGGACAGGGGCTTCAGGGACAGTATTAATGATATTGAGTCCCTTGGCTATGAACCTCACATGCCACCTACCAAGGACAGGAACGCGACCCAGCTATCAACAGAAAAGGCAAATGATTCTCGGTTGGTGACTGTGTGTAGATGGATTGTGGAGGCGGTTAACGGCAAATTCAAAAACCGTTTTAAGTTATTAAAACAAACTTATTTTAACCGAGCTTTGCCAAACATGTTTGTCGATTTCCGCATAGCAGCATCATTAATAAATGCTAATTACCGTGTTGCTACAGACCACAGGCTTGCGCCGGAATTCTTTGAAATAATTCAAACTAAGGTTCATCAACCTAACCTTTTGAAAAATTATGTCGAAGGCAAAAATCTTAACAGACAAAGAGTTAACTTTGTGACGATGGAGGCCACCATGCCACATCTTGAGGACTTTCCAGAACTGACTGATGATGATATCATTTTATTCGCCTTGGGGACCTACCATATAAAACTTGCAAAATCCTACTGTGCGGAACATATTCGGAATGGAATTTATTATATTGAATTATTTCGAGAAAACCAGCTAACTGATTTGCCAAGGTATAATATTCGAGAAGATAATGTCTGGTTAATTAGAGGACGAATACAATCTCGACACGTTAGATCGCGCGTTTATTATTGTTACATATTAATAAACCGAAGTGAAACTGGCAGACGTGCTATTGAACAGTGGTATTGCACATGCCTAACAGGGGCGCGTACGGTTGGAAGTTGTGCCCATATAATATCAATTATATGGTATATGGGCAAAGGTCGACATATCGACTTTAATCTACCAGCGGCAATGTTATCGACTATTATAATAGATGAATAATATAACGTTATTTTTGTCTGGATAATAGTTCTGTTGTTATTAAGTGTCTACTTGCACAATTGTTTTTGTGTTATTAATACTTAAAATGTCTAGTTGAACAATTGCTTTTTGTAATTATCGTCTAAAATGTATTTTTTTATTTTAAAATAAAAATACTTTATTTTTGTCAAAAGTCTTTTTAAAAAAAAAACCCCGTCGAATTCCGAACTAAAAATTGGTACTGACTTTTCATGGGACGTAATAATGATATTGAAACTTGTCCCATGTCTGTTGATGGGATGGGACACTGCCCATACATTTTTTGCATGGTCCTTTGACATGAATTCAATTCGGGAATTGAACTGTTTTATAGGTAAGTTTTTACGGAACCCTCAGTGCGCGAGTCCTTTTAATTTTAACTTTTAATCTGAAAATAAGACAGACAACTAATATAGCACAAAACGTTTTTACTCAATAATCATAAACAATTTTTTTCAACCATAAACTACCGTTAGATAAAAATTTATTAAAAATTAGAGAGTAGAAAAAAAAACCAATTTCCTCCGGTCATTCGCGGTTTTCAATTCTCTCCGGCCGTTTGCCAATGATGCTACGTTCAGTGCGATGCTTCGTTTAGTAAGCGGTCGAGTGCGACAGCGCAGGTTCGAGTCCGGTTTAATTGAAACGAATCGAGTGTTGCAAATGGTTCCTAACGGTGGATAGCGCTATCTTCAGTTGTTGCTACAATGGAATGCTGGGTATTGACGGTTATTCTTAATGCTAGTGAGCATTGTCATAGTCTCTATCGATTTATGGGCTTTTCTTTTTTCGATTTCTTATATAAATTAGATAAATTACAACCAAAATTCAAGCACTGACATTTTACTTAAATATACCTACTTAGGTGCCAAGTGTTTTTTTAAGAAAATCGTTATACTAATTGTAAGCATTATTCGAATCGATGCACTACGGTGGTAGGCTGGTAGCGTATCAGTATTAGTATCTATGTCACGCACATACAGTAATCGATTCAGGAAATTATTTTAAAAAATCTGAAAAATATATGTTTTTCAATGTTGTGATAATAAGAAACTACCTACTACTTACTAAACTACTTTTTAATTTTATTTAAATAATTGAACATCAAAACTAATAAATGGTAATAAATTAATAGGAATATATACAAATTAAAAATAATAATATTTACAAACGGGAAGAAAAAGAAATTATTGGGCATCAAAAAATTCATCCACATCGATATCAATAAGAAAAGTGCCCAGAACGCTGGCAGCATTGCCACGTTGGATGGCAATGCTGATTCGTTGTCCGAAGAAAAGCCCAGCCCTCTGGTCACGCGAAGAGTCGACCAGTTGTTTGCTGATAATAATATCACGAACAACTCGATGAGCGCTCGGACTCCATGGCCCTAGTGTTTCGACCCCAAACGGCTCAACATATAACTTCCGATGAGGTTATATTTAATAATAACCTCATCGGAAGTTATACACCGTTATACGCCGTTTGAGGTTTTCTGCACTTGCACCAGCCCCCCCAGCACAGCCTGCCGTACTCAGAAGATGGGATGGCGCTAGGGTGTCAGCTTAATTGAGATTTATTATTTTCAGTAACACAGTTATTTCTCTACCCTAAAGCAGAAGTCAATTGACGCTTTCCAACTTCAAAAAAAAAATGCTGACTCACGAAGCTACTAATCAGTTAACTAGTATAGTCCAAACAGGTCGATGTAAGTACTTAGCTACAAGTAGGTACACTTGCCTTGCCCTCCTTACGTCACTTATCAGGTAAGGTAAGACCGCAATTGGCTAATATAGCTGTCTGACTGTGCGCATCGGTATTTGTGGAGGAAAAACTGAGGACGTGTGGAGAATGTTTATAGAACACCGGCGTGGAGACTCCTAAAGGGGTGACCAGACAGTTGAAAACTAGCGTTCCAACCAAGGTCACCTTGGTTTATGTGTTTGGTTTGTGTTGCGGCTACATGGATGGTTTAGCGCCAACACGTCCGGTGGTTGGAAAAATATGCATCCCAACCAACCAAGGGCGTTGAAGGTCATGGTTTACAACTGCTGTCTACACGGATTGAAACTAGCAAGGTCACCTTGGTTGGGACGTTGGTTCGCAACCATCTGGTCACCCCTTAAGAAAGAAATAATAAGGAATGATGATGAAGGGTCTACATTTTATAGCAGAACTTTTTAAGTTAACTTCATTTCGCAGAAAATCATTAGGCATACACTCATTTATCATACATTCACCACAGCACACCCATAACCCAACCCACTCATAACCCGACGAACGGCAAGTTTCCACCCTTACGTTGTTGAAACCTATACGGTCCGGACCAAGCGTTTCGCTTCGTCGTATATATCGCGTACATCGAGAGACTGGAAGAATTTGCCTGCTGAGGTCTTCCCGTCCGATTATAATTTAGGTGTCTTCAAGGCTAGAGTGAATAGGCTCTTAATAAATTAGTGCGCCTCACCATCAACGATTGCATCACTACTTACTATAAGGTGGAATCGCAGTCCGGCACTAGTTTATATCAAATTAAAAAAAAAAACTCATAATTTTGTTAGTCAAAATCATCTTTAGGTATAAATTTTATAACCATAATAAGTAATTATAAAGCAGCAGAATCATAATGTCGCAGAAAATTCACAGTGAGAATCGTCTTATGGCATACTTTTTATATCGATAGTCATTATATAATAATGGTGGTAATAGTAATATCAAAACGGTAACCTAAATATTAAGTACAAAACACTGTCGGCTTGGAGAGGGTCGATGGAGGCCCCCTTCTGTAAGTACCTTAATAATAATAATAAATAAATAATAAATAACTTTATTGCTTAACATATTGGCATTAAATTGCATGTCGAGGAGTCTCCATTTAGGCATATAAATGCCTGTAGTTGAAGGCTCCGCTCTTCCCTTACATTATAAATATTGAACTAAGCAGATGACAAAAAGAAAAACAAAAAATAAAATAAAATAAAATAAATAGAGCAAAAAGTAACAAAGGAAAAAATAATAATAATAATAATAAACGATCAATTGTATATGTGCGTGAGTGTATTTGGGTGTGAGTGTGTGTGTGTGTGTGTGTGTGTGTGTGTGTGTGTGTGTGTGATGGTGTGGGTGTGTATGTTTGTGGGAGAGAAGGAGATTATGAGTGAGATTTATAATCAAGTCACGCGTTGCAAAAGTAATTCTGTATCATTATAATTTAAATTTTGTAGCCATATTGTAATCACCTTATCACGAAGGAATAGCTAGCGGGGGCTTCGTTCCTTGCTTCGGGCACTTTAGCCCCCGTCATACCAAGAACCGATACCAAATAGGGTTGGATTGACGGAGGTCCCCTGTCTGGGCCTCCTATTTCTATATGCGGGGTTTCAAGTAAGTTTCCTATTATTGGGTGGTTATAAACAAAATGGTGCTTGCTACGCTCGCTCAACGTTCAAATATAAACCCATACGAAATAGTCGTCGCTCTAAATAAACGTTATGCTAAACGAAATTATGCGGAATTTTAACTATGGCAAAAGTTGTTAAGCCAAATTAAAGTTCTGCCTGCTACAGTAAATTCGGACACGTAACTATTCGGGCAAACAATAATTATGTTAAATATTTTTTATGCCTTGAAAATATTCGATTAAAGATTATGCCAAATAAACGGAGCATCAAGATACTGCCAGATAGGTTGTTATTACACGGTTAAAACTACAATGAAATTAATTTGTTATTGTAGTGCAAATATCTTCCGTAATGATTAGTTCTAAAGCCCATGAAATTTTCGTTTATTTATCGAACTATTTAACACTGCATTACTTTCCAATTTTCATACTTTCCATTTCCAAAACTCCTCATTTATTAACGACCATTAAGAGGACCACAGGCAGGGGCGCCGGCTTTTAGAAAACCTCGCGGGTGCTCATGCTCATTTGATGGACTCGAAAAAGTGGCGAAATGTGAGAAGAGAAATGCACACTGATCGACCGACAAATAAATAAATGTCTACTTACATACTGCGTACTTAATTACTAAATATGTTTGAAAGAATATAAAATGAAACCATTATATAAAAATGAAACTAGTTTTTATTATCAAGAAATATTATAATTTAAACGTAACCTAAAAGGCGATTACTGGTCTGTTTCATGACGTCTATTCTCAGGGGTGCTCGGCACCCACTGTTTATTTTTCATGAGTCGGCGCCCCTGACTACAGGACCCTAAGGCGCATAATTATATAGGCGAAGACTGCATAGGTACAAAAGAATGAGCAAAGATACAATGAATGCAAATACGAAGCATTTTAGCAATTCACTAAAAAAAATACAGATTTGATCATAAAATTAAAAGATTATAACGGTAAAACGTTGCTTGTAGAATAATCTGACAAATAATCAGAATGATTGCATTATGTATATTAGTCCGGTTTTTAATCGACCAAAATACTTTTTAGAAGCATCTTAGTGATTTTTTTCTATCGCACTAAATTATCTGTATTATTATTATTTTTTTTATTTGATATAAACCAGTGCTTGACTGCGATCCCACCTGATGGTAAGCAGTGATGCAATCGTTGATGGTGAGGCGCACTAGTTTATTAAGAGCCTATTTACGAGATTATGTTTTGAACACTCTATCTACGAGTATCTAGTATTTATCCTGGAAAATCTATATTACATAAAAGCGAAATACCACTCACTGATTAATCACGAAATCTCAGAAACTATAACACCTACAAACTGAAAATTTGGCAGGAAGGTTCCTTATAGGGTGTATACATCCGCTAAGAACGGATTTTACGAAACTCCACCCCTAAGGTGGTAAAACGGGGGTCCTAACTTTATATGGAGTAACCTACTTCCACGCGGACATATATTTATCTGATTCTGTTTACTGCAGTGAAACATTTACTTTTGCCTCGTTATAAAATTCGCGATTAGCTCCTATATAATAGCATAGCATAGTCGGCCTTATAATGTCCCCACTGTTGGGACTCAGGCCTACTCTCTAGGAGAGGGAATAGGCCATAATCCACCACGCGGGCCCAGTGCGGGTTGGTGAATGTCACAATGTCTTCGAATTTTTGGTTCTAGGACATGCCGGTTTCCTCACGATGTTTTCCTTCACCGTTTTGAGAGCAGTGGTGATGAAATAATTACACAAAGTAATGCGCCTGGCTGGGCCGCGACCTACAACTCGTAAGTCGGGGCCGTTACCACTCGGCCACCACTGCTCATAATAGTCCTCTTAATTTAATTTAGAACTGCCGTCTACAACAAGTCTATCATTGCGTTTCTCTTAACAATTTACGATAATATCTGTAAGTGTAAGAAAAGGAAGCGGATAAAAGATTTCTTACACCATATCGTGGGAGAATATATGTAACAATATTGTGTTAATTTCCTTGCTTTACATAATAAACATGACTCGGAAATAATAGTTTCTATTGATCGATAATTCTCTCGAGAAAGTTAGGTATTATATGATTTAACGCACGCCTCAAAAAGATTTCAGCTAAACTATGGGGATCCGCTAGGGCCAAGGGGATTTCTGAAAGGGATACCGTGGTCCTGGAACACTAGGGGCAACTGAAAGACAAAGTAGGTGGTTTTGTTTCTTAAGCCCCCGTTTTTCCCTTCTAGGCACTACAATGTATTTTCAGTACTTTAGATTATGGACAGAATGAGATTATGTCTTGCTACGAGTACAATTCTAAATACTCGTAGATGCATAAGGTGTTTTTTAAGGTGCCGTACCTCAAAAGGAAAAACGGAACCCTTATAGGATCACTTTGTTGTCCGTATGTCTGTCTGTCAAGATCTCGGGAACGCGTGGAGTTATCGAGTTGAAATTACCATATACTCAGGTCTGCGGTTCCTTGAAGCTGTAAAAAAATCAAACTTCTAAGGTAACGAATAAAAAAGATATGGCCGTTTATGTCGTTACGTAAACGTATATTTATTAAAGGAATCAAAATTTTATATATTAAAGGAATCAAAATTCATAGGGTACTTCCCGTTGACCCAGAATCCTGAAATTTGGAATAAAGCCAGGTCTTATTGCACAGATAAAGGAATAAATCTGAAAACAGTCATTTGTAGTAATTAACTACGTCACAAAAAAACAATACTTTATTGCAATTCGGAAAAATCTTCGAGACTCCATTCGGGAATTGTAGTTGGTACGGAATCCTCAGTGCGCGAGTCCGACTCGCACTTGCCCAGTTTTTTTTGGAGGTGGGAAATTATTCAATGACTTCTCCAACTCTTTTACTAAAACCCACCGGTGTTCCTTCAGTTGTCCTTTGCCTTAACGGGTCACGGTAAATCTTACGCACAATCCCGCAGTGCTGAAGAGCATCTCACTTTACATCTACCCTTTGCTATCTAGGATGACTGAAGCGAAGTGATTTATAACTTGCACAAGATTGATAAGCGGTTGACAAGCTGTGTAAGGTTCCACCATTGTTTACTGATAACCGAGTCAATGACATAAAAGTTTAAAGCCTTGAAGCAAACATGACGAAACGTGGACTCATCACGAGAATTTCAAATATAGGTCTATGTTGTAAAAAACATCTTATTATAAAAAGAATAACAATATAAAGTAAAGAAACAATGTATTAACAAAACATACATAGACCTAGTGTCTCTACGTGATTAGAGGACTGACTATTTCTATGCCTAAAACTTTATACAACACAAATAAACAGTTTTTCTTTCTTTCTTTCTTTCTTTCTTCTTTCTAAATGCATTAAGGTGGACTTAGGCATTTGACTAGCCTGTTAGTCTAGTGGTTAGTGGCCCTGACTGCTATACCGGAGGTCGTGGGTTCAATTCCCACCCAGGACAAATGTTTGTGTGATGAGCACGATCATTTGTTCTGTGTCTGGGTGTAATTTATCTATAATATGTATGTATTTAAACATTTAAAAGTATGTTTATCAGTTGTCTAGTACTCATAACACAAGCTCTGCTTAGCTTGGGACTAGACGACGTTGTGTCATAGTAGTGGAATAAAAAAAAATCTCTACCAGTCAACCAGAGGTGGTAAAGGGAAAAAATGGCAAGTGCATAAAAAAAAGATTATTAAAAAAAATAAGGATACAAAAGTAGTAAAGTTCTATTTTTTACAATAAAATTCATTATCTCGTTTCCTATGCGGAATTAAAAGATAAAAAATAAAATGGATTCGTAAAAATAAATGATGTAATAATCCTTTAATTCAAAAGGAAAGTAGAATCTTTATTTTCCAAATTAAGTGTCGGTTAAGCGAAAATCACTGGAACATTATAGGGAAATAGGTACAATACGATACAAATAAGAATAGGATCGATTGCCATGTTATGACGTCACGTCATACTGTCAAATCGCAAGAAATTGGGCAAAATTGAAGAACACAGAGATGAGCAAAATTGAAGAACTGGATTCTGATTAAACTTTTTTCGTTCACAGTTCGTAAATAAATTAAATTTTAAAAATTCTTGTTTTGCTCACCATAGTAATTCTTCGATTTGACAGTATGACGTGACGTCTCAACATAAAAGAAAGAAAAAAGAAAAGAAAGAAAAACATTTTATTGGCCGGAAAAGGCGCAAACAACAACCACACACAACAAACAACATGGCAATCGATCCTATTCTTATTTGGAACGCATTGTAGCTGATAGAGGATTTGACTTCAAATTCAGAGACAGCGACATCGGTTTAAAAAACCGGTTTTCTCGTCGATTCAGCTATATGAAACGTAAAAAACCCTCACAAAAAAGGACAACTGAAGGAACATTGTGGGTTTTAGTCAGTAAAAGTCTGACACTCCCGATCTACATCGATATGGAGACATTATGGGGAGACTTAATAGGTCTAACAGAAGCATTTTTTGCTAACAATTATGATAATAATGATAGATCTATAGATCGAGCAAGGTACATACGATAAATTCACGTGATAGCTTTTGTAGGCAGGGGCGCCGACTCCGTGGGTGCTCGGGGGCTCGAGCACCCATGAGAAATAAACAGTGGGTGCCGAGCACCCCTGAGTGAGAATAGACATCAAGAAACAGACCAGTAATCACCTTTTAGGGATGGGCGTTTTTTCATTACCCGACGACCCGTTTAGTGCAGTGGTTTAGAGCGCTGGTTGAGAGGCAAGGGTCGCGAGTTCGATTCCCACACCAACACAAATGTTTGTTGATGAAACAGATATTTGTGTTGGGTCTGGGTGTTTGTGGTACCTTTGTTGTTCCTGGTTTCCATAGTACAAGGAAAAACCTTAGTTTGGGACCAGGACAATGTATGTGATGCTTTCCCAATTAATTATTATTTATTGAATTTATTTATTTGTCGGTCGATCACTGTGCATTTCTCTTTTCACACTTCGCCACTTTTCCGAGTCACCAAATGAGCATGAGCACCCATGAGGTTTTCTAAAAGCCGGCGCCCATGTTTGTAGGGAATTTAATAGTTATTATAAATGGATTTTTGGCCCATCGACTTTTTACTTATATCCAAGTCTATCAATAAGTACTTGATCGTAATGTAATTGGTTACATAAATACCTTCGATAATCGACTAAAAATGAGGTAAATGATCAAGCCGAAATTGTATAACCCACTCAAAGTTGTATTAAAATAATAAACATTGTTACACAATTCAATAATGGTAGCTATATTACGTGATACAATGTAATAATTTTACTTACACAAGAAAAATTGCGCAACCATAAATATTCTGCTGATTTTTCGACTAACCAAAAAACTTATTAATATTTAACCACAAAATATATAAAAAAAATATTTAAATATAAAAAATTAATATTTATTATTTATTATTTGTAGTCTGCCGTGCAAACAACAGGGATACCTACAATTCTATCACTGTTTGGGGGACGAAAATGAGTATAAAAATTATAATTATATATAAAATAAAAAAATACTCACGTTTTTCCGGCCCTTGCCCCAAGACGACTCCCAAAAGGGCCAAAAAGCCCAATAATTCCCATCCCTTCATTTTCCGGCTACTCAGGGATCCGGGGCAATCGGCAAACGTCGGGAGAGATCGGGATCGTTCGACGCAGGAACTCACGCGCACACGACCTCACGTCTAGGAAAAAAATTAAAATGTAATTATAGTAAGTATAACAGAGTGATGATAAGATTTTATCGCATCTCTATGATTAATTGTATGATAGGAAAAATACTCATCACGAGATGGGAGGTGGGGATGGCGGACGATCTATTGTATTAAATATTGTGTTAGATAGAGACGTACCAAGATATATATCTTGTACAATATTAATAAGGCCTATCGCATAGCCAGACTTAAAACCTTTCTTTTAGAAAAATAGGTACTTATAATCAGTCTATGAACTCGGAAATCTATTTATTTATGGTAGTACCTATTTACAATGATAATTATGAAATTGTTTTGAATAAATTTATAAGAATAAGAATTCTTAAAAAAAAAGAATAAGAGGAATAACATTATAAGGATTCTTATAAATTATTATTATTATATTATATTATTGTATAAGTTGATAACTATGACATTGTAATGATTTTAATTAATACTAGCTTTTGCGGCTTCAGCGACTCGCGCTGAAAATCAGTGCTGTGGCTCTGTCTTACACGAGCCCCAGCATTTTGCTGAGCGAATGTAACGCATATCTATACTTATTTAATACTATTTTTAATATATACAATAACGACTCTAAATAATATTACTATATATTATTTAGAGTCGTTATTGTTATTTCTTTTATTTTTAAGGTATGCGCCATGTTTGTCGTGAATAAACTCTGTTTCTTTCTTTTCTTTCTTTCAAAATATAGCCTATGTCACTCAGGAATAAAGCAGCTTTCTATTGGGGAAAAAATGTTAGCTATCGGACCAGTAGATTCAGAGATTACCTCCTATAAACAAAAAAAACAGACATTACCTCTTTATAATATTAGTGTAGATTAAATACTTAATTTAGTTTTAAGAAGATTATAATTATTAATTTATCAAAAAATATTTGACACAATTATATTGTTATAAATAAAGATGCTAGTAGAGAGCTGGTTTTATAAAGAAGAATTGTAAACTGATTTGATTGATTTGTTAAGAAGTAGATTTAAAGATTTTAAATAGGTTAGAAATACACTCAAAACTGAGACATATTTCATTGGCGTATTGTACGCTCAATGTGATAATGAGTGCCGAGGAAAGCAGGTCAGGTGAACCTGGCTGTATAGCAGTTTAGCTTAAACTTGTCAATTAAGTTAACGAGGCGAGGCGGAGCGGGAGGGTGTGTCAAACTTTTACTGACTAAAAACCCACACCGGTTCCTTCGTTGCCTTTTATACCAGGGCCGAGCCTTCCTTTCAGAAGCAGACCCTTAGCCCCAGTAGGCTTCGACCCTGCTGGGCCCCTACGGTTTGCTGACATCTCCTTGAGGCGCGCGTGGAACAGTACGCGCCGTTGACGACTTGGGCTCAGTCCGGACGGTTACCGGACGGTCGGACGGCGAGCTACCCATTGTTCGCCGTCCGCAAGTCCGCGCCTACGGTGGCCGTAAATCGGGATCGGGATCCCGGCGGCTGGGGTGTGAGGGCCGATCCCTCGCGCGTGCACGTGCGGCCTCCTTCTTTGCTAGCATTACTCCTTCGCAGAAGGAGGCGACCGCCTGCCACTCCTCCTCGCTTCGGACCATGGCCTGTACCAAGCCCCGGCGCGAGAGATCGTTGCCGCCGATCTCCCTCACTAGGATACGGCGGTGCTCCGCCCAATCGGGGCACACCTCTACCGTGTGCTCCACCGTGTCCTCCGGGCGGTCTACACAGTGGTGGCACTCTGAAGTTAATCTTTTAGCCGCTTGTGTCGAATTGATTCGACAAATATTTTCTTGTCCATTTCGCGAGGGTCGTATATCTACGACCAAATACTCCATCTCGTTAGCTCTTCTGTCACTTGAAGACTTGAAGATACATTATTTTAAGCAATATGTTTTCTACGCAATTTCGTAACAGATAAGCTTTACAGTTTTGTACGCAATAGGTATATTTTGTATACAATTTTGTAACAGGTAAGTCACATAGATTTTATGCAATTATATGCAAGTTGTTGCTTTTTGGTCAAATAATCTGGGCAAGTGGGAGTCGGACTCGTGCACACGTTCCGTACAAACTTACCTTTGAAAACAGTTCAATTCCCGAATAGAGTTACGAAGATTTTTTCGAATTGCAAAATAAAGCTTTTTTTTTGTGACGTAACTATAAATTTACAGTTTTCAGATTTTTTCCTATACTTGTGCTATGAGACTTGCTTCATGCCAATTTTCAGGATTATAGTCAATGGGAAGTATGTAGCCTATTTATTTATTTATTTATTACTTTATTGCACACCTTAACTTAACTTAACCTACCTGAATTTTGATTCCCTTGTGAGAGTCGAAATACACGTTTTTTTGCGACATAAACGGCCGTATCTTTTTTTTCGTAACTCTGAGTTAAAAAATCAAACTTCTGAAGTTTGATTTTTTCACAGCTTCAAGGGACCGCAGACCTTAGTACTATATGATTTTAATTTCAACTCAATACCTCCACGCGTTCCCGAGATAAAGGGTCTTAACAGACAGACAGACGAACTGACAACAAAGTGATACTAAAACGGTTCAATTGTTTCCTTTTGAGGTACGGAACCCTAAAAACTATAAAAACTAAATAAATAAAAACTATCAAAGATTCGCTGAGCTACTTTCTCTAGTTATATTTTTTTAAGACCTTATTTATTATTGATAGGCTCGCGTTAGACTTAGACCTCTATCTCACCTGATCGTATTTGATGACGGAACAAACTTGCCTAGAAGTAACCAACATAATTTACTATTTACTTAAAGACCCCAAAGACTATAAACACAGACTCTATCAGGGTATTTCACTCCTTATTTGTATGCTCAGTAAAAATACTCTCAAAAGCTTTTGTATGTTTCGGTGGAATCGAAGAATTATTTACCTAAATCCTGACCGTTCAGAAATAAACCGGCCAAATGCTAGTTGGACTCACACACAAAGGGTTCCGTAACATTATAAAGAAAGAAAGAAAAAACGTTTTATTCGTGACTCACACAATCGTATAAACAAAAGATACACAATAAAAAAAGAAAGGTATAATCAGTGCGAGGCCAAAAAGGCACCTAACTAAGCATAAATGATAAATGATATTTATTTTTTAAATAGGTTATTCATTAACGCTCAGGCGGTAGCCGGCGTCCGCAAGCCATTGTCTTACTATTGTGTCTCTAATTACGCACGTCAAAAGGTTAAAAAAACACTTTTACACGTAAATTTTATTTTTTCCGTTATTTTAAACTAGATGAGGCCGGTGTTTCCTAGCTGACTACCCTGAGAAGAAACACCGAAACAAACTCAGGGGTCAAAGTCTCTTTTAAAGTCCATACAGTAATATGTAATGGTCAAATAACAAGAGAACCATGCAGATTTGTCTGAGATGGTCTTTTGAAGAAAGAACCATACAGATTTGAGTAGACCTGTCCAATCAGTGCAAGCATTTGTCAGTATTCGCAAAGCTCAACTCAGGACTACTAAGGAAATATATGCTGCGTTATTTAAAACGATAAATAACGTTGCGCTGGTATTCTGTTAGGGCCCGCTGTGATGCCACAAACACACTTACGGACGTTAAATAGTGTATCGAAATAAAATAATAAATAATGAAGACATAGATAAAATTCGTTAAAATTATCTAGGTACCTATACAACATTTTTTTTTTTAAACAATTTATTTTATTCTGTTTTTAGTATTTCTTGTTATAGCGGCAACAGAAATACATCACCTGTGAAAATTTCAACTGTCTAGCTATCAGGGTTCATGAGATACAGCCTGGTCATAGACAGACGGACAGTGGAGTCTTAGTAATATGGTCCCGTTTTTATCTTTTGGATACGGAACCCTAAAAAAGAAATGTCAGTCTTGTTTAAATTAGATGCTTGATGTAAAATTCATGCTAAAATCCAAAACCAACGCAACAGTTTCCAAATTAAGCCGACAATCAAATACCTATAATAAACTCTGCGTCATAATAACAAGAAGTTATCAAACTAGATTAACTCTAAGTTATAAAGAAACAGTGTTATCTTTCCTTATTGTAACTGTTCGAGTTATTAGGTCACTATGTCGTTTTTTCTGATAAGCATTTTTTTTACGGTGGAAAATCATCCAATGACTTCTCGCGCTCTGTGTGGAGCGGGAGGACGTGTCAGATTTTTACTGACTAAAACCACACCTGTGTACTTTAATTACCCTTTGCGTTCTAGGACTACTTGTTTCCTTTTCAGAAATCCCCCGCGGTCCTAGCTAGCGGGCATCGGCCCTGCTGAGCCCCTACGGTTTGCTGACATCTCTTTGAGGAGCGCGTGGATCACTACGCGCTGTTGGCGACTGGGCTCGGTCCGGTTAGTTACCGAACGGCCGGACGGCGGGCTACCCATTGCTCGACGTCCGCAAGCCCGCGTCTACCGTGGCTGGTAGTCGGGGTCAGAATTAAGGCGGCTGGGGCGTGAGGAAATTCGTTCCCTCACGCGTGCAGCCTCCTCCTTCGCTTTATTGCTTCGCAGAAGGAGGCGGAAACTGTTATCTTTCCATATTGTAACTGTTCGAGTTAATAGGTCACTATGTCGTTTTTCTGATAAGTATGGAATGAGCGTGACGTCTAAAACCCACCGTGGAATACATTGGCGCCATACAAGAATTGAGTGAGTGAATTCACTACGTGTAGTTATCTACATTTGCTTTTTTTTCGCTTAATCATCATGGTTCTTGAAACGGTGAAGGAAAAACATCGTGAAGAAACCAAGAGACGTCCTAGAATTAAAAATTCAAGGACATTTTTTTTTAGGTTGGAAATCATCTAATGACATCTCCCGCCTTTGGGCGGAGCGAGAAGGCGCGTCAGACATTTACTGACTAAACCCCACTCCTGTTCCTTCTTTGCCTTCGTTCCAGGGTCCCAGGGTTCACTTTCGCACAACTCATGGCCC
Organism: Mythimna impura; assembly: GCA_905147345.3. Lineage (NCBI taxonomy): Eukaryota > Metazoa > Arthropoda > Insecta > Lepidoptera > Noctuidae > Mythimna > Mythimna impura. Next base: position 4,103,425 of record LR990342.1, on the reverse strand, counting down.
CAGTAGGCTTCGGCCCTGCTGGACCTGGCTCCTGGACGGTTTGCTAACATCTCCTTGAGGCGCGCGTGGAACCCTACCCGCCGTCGACGACTTGGGCTCAGTCCGGACGGTTACCGGATGGACTGACGCGTGCGGCCTCCTCCTTTGCTAGCATTACTGCTTCGCAGAAGGAGGCGACCGCCTGCCACTCCTATAATATTTTTTTCAGTCTCTTTCTAAATGATAGAAGCACCCACATCACCTATGCCTACAACAACTTCTCTACAAAGTAAACCAAAACAGTCCAAAGACTTCCCACGCTTAATTCCACAGTTAACACGACCATTACAAGATTCTTATCGCCCAAATGATACACTCGAACACAAATCGAATGTAACAAATGCTACAAATCGTTATAAAACAATAGTTTTTACTAGTCAGTATAATTTCTATGTAGTGTATTTTCTATCCGCTCTAGTGGTTGCGCTGTGATTCTCACGGTGACCACTCTAGCGAAGAGAAATAACTCTCAAATGAAATGCTGTCATATTATATTTTTGGTCTATATTTCTGCCCTTGGAAGCAATGAGAATCAAAGTGAGCTTTGAAAGGTTTGTTTTAATTGATATAAACTAGTGCTTGACTGCGATCCCTCCTGATGGCAAGCAGTAATGCAATCGGTGATGGTGAGGCGCACTAGTTTATTAAGAGCCTATTTACTCTAGCCTTTAAGACACCTAAATTATAATTGGACGGGAAGACCGCAGCAGGCAAATTGTTCCAGCCCTTCGATGTAAGCGGTATAAACGGCGAGGCGAAACGCTTAGTCCGAACCGTAGAAGTTTTCCGTGGGATTTAAATAAAAATATAATTTCCGTCTTCTTAATGACATGTTCTTGCACATTTAATAAAGATTTTTTCTTCGACCCATCTGGGCCCTATGTTTTTGCTGACATCTCCTTGAGGCGCGCGTGGAACACTACGCGCCGTCGACGACTCGTGCTCGGTCCGGACGGTTACCGGACGGCCGGACGGTGAGCTACCTATTGCTCGCCGTCCACAAGCCCACGCCTACGGTGGAACAATAATATCATGAGGTCTGAAAAAGGAACCTACTCGTATATGAAAAGTTCACACGACAAACAAAAAAGTGATAGTTGAAACATAAGGTGACCACACGCAGAAGGTTGTATTTTCAATCCATATAAAAATAGACACAATATTTACGTAAGCAAATGTGTCATGTATACAATTCCTCAACTTAACATGCTGCTCCAGTATCAGAGTTACACGCGCGTTGCATTCGGACTTGCGCAAGCGCATTTACAAGTTTTTTGCATTAACAGCTAACAAATAACATTCCACTGAAAGTTGGTCATTGGGTTTCTTCATTTTGTAGACGATATTTAAATGAAATGCATTAAGAAATCATTTTTAGGGTTCCGTACCTAAACGGTAAATATGAGACCCTATTACTAAGATTTCACTGTTTGTCACTAGGCTGTATATCTCATGAATCGTGATATCTAGACAATATTTACAATATAAGGTTACAGACATAGCCCGAAGAATCGCCAAACTTAAGTGGCAGTGGGCAGGGCACATTGCTGAACAGATGGTCGATGGGGACGAAAGGTTCTGGAATGGCGACCACGTACCGGAAGACGCAGCGTTGGAAGGCCTCCCACAAGGTGGACCGATGACCTGGTGAGGGTCGCAGGAATCCGATGGATGCGAGACGCACAGGACCGGTCATTTTGGCGACATTTGGGGGAGGCCTATGTCCAACAGTGGACGTCTTTCGGCTGAAATGATATATCAATGTAAATCCGCCTTACAAGAATATCTTTTGAAAGTCGACTATTTCAAGACGGAGAATCTTCTGATAGGAAACTATGCCAACTTAATACAGTTGAACTCTATATAGATAAATTAATTTTAACTACTCAAAGTTATTAAATATTTCGCTCACACTCATTCCTACATACAAATACAAACTCACTTACACTTAACCCACACATACTCTCACACTTTTACCATCAGTCACACACACACACCACACACACCTGTCACACAACCAATTATATAATACTTTTTTTTCTCTCTCTCTTTATTAAGTTTTTGCATAATTTTATAACAATTACTTTTTATTTTTTTGTATAACTTTGTGTCCTATCCAGGTAATTTTATAATTGTATTGGCTTATGCGCACATAATTTCGAAGGCACATTTGTGATTTTTTTGGAAAAATAAAGATTTAAGTATTATTTTTTTGTTATTATGAATTGAAGTTTTCATAGATGAGATGAATTTCTGTTGCCGCTATAACAACAAATACTAATAACAGAATAAAATTAATATTTAATTGGGGCTTTCATACAACAAGCATTTTTTTTGCCGTTTTTTGTTACTGAGGCGGTACGGGTCGCGCGGCGTACCGGTTGACGGTACCCTTCGTCTGCGAGTTCGATTCGCACTTGGCCGGTTTTTTCTTTCGTGACACGGTATTGATATTTTTTATGCGATTACAGAGGTTAAGGGTTAAGTTAGACATTTTTTGTTCGTTGAACAAATTTATTGAAATGAAACCAGCGCAATTTATAAAGTAAAGTAAGTTTTGTGGTCACATAATTGTCAATTTGTGAACAATTGAAGCGCGACGAAAATCACGCTGAGTGTGATATTGTGTATCACTTACGTTGTATACAGGCTGTACTTGTGGCATTATTAAATGAATGAGAAATTATAAGACAAACTACACATTTCTTTATTGGCCACGTGATCAAATTTCTCATTTTTAACCGACTTCAAAAAAAGGAGGTTATCAATTCGGTTGTATTTTTTTTTTATCATCATTATTATTTTTATTTTTTTTTATGTTTGTTACCACAGAACTGCGTCGTTTATGGACCGATTTGCAAATTTTTTTTCCCTTTATAGGATATGCTTTCAGATTGGTCCCATTTTTTTTAAAATCCAGTTCTGATGATGGAATCCATAATGAATCGAGGGAACTCCTCAAAAATTATAGGCAAACCTATGGTAATTTTAGTATTTTTATCAAGAACTTAAGCATTTACAGTCAAAAAGTAACATTTGATGAAGTGGAACTGATGAAGAAGACCAGAAATGGTCAACGGAACTTCATACTCAAATAGATATCACAATGAAGATATAGATAAGCGACTATGACAATACAAATAAATGAATGATTCTGAATAATTACGTTGAAAATGGTATCATCGAAGTGATCTGATGATGATGATGATGGAGCCGGAAGGTAGGCACTGGAACTCCGTAATTAATCAATGCAACCTAGCCGTGTTTGGACTTATTAGAATTGTCATGAGATGCACTTTGGCTATAAGGTACTATCGAACTGATCTGATGATGGAGCCGGAAGGTAGGCACAGGAACTCCGTAATTAATCAATGTATGCAATGTATGTAAGCAAGGCAAAATGAGATATCCTCTAATAAAATAATTCGTCTTTTTTTCAATGCCAACTAAATATTCTTAGTCCAAGACCGAGCGAAGTGAACTCGGAATTGTTGGGCACCGGACACAGGCAGATTAGGTTAGAAGGCTAAGGTGGGAGCGGAGCGGAGTGCACCCGCCTTAGACTTAATTCTATTTCTATTTTTTAATTAGTTTTTTTTTAATTATTTATACTTATCTACATTGTGCTCATTTAGAAGCGACAAGAAATATGTAACCAAGATTTATGGAACTCATAATATGATTTAAAAGAGTGTCCATGGAGTTTCTTGCACGTTCTTCTCCATAGAGATCTACGCTTTGGAACGTGTAATTTAGCTTCACTTTTTTTTTGACTGACCGACATTTTGACAATTCATAAGTGCCTGTAATTGGTCTATTTGAAATAAACGTTTCCGATTTCTGATTTCTTCATAGTAATTTTTTTCATAACCACCCGGAAAGAGACTTACTTATAAGATAACTCGTGGCTAAGATAGAGACGCTCGTTAACTGTGGCTGATTTAGTAATTTAAAGGGAGCAGTGGGTGGTGACGCAGTGTCGGAAGGCCCCCTACAAGGTGGACCGATGACCTGGTGAAGGTTGCGGGAATCCGATGGATGCGAGACGCGCAGGATCGTTCGTTGTGGCGACGTTTGGGGGAGGCCTATGTCCAGCAGTGGACGTCTATCGGCTGAAATGATGATGATGATGATGAGTGGTGGCCGAGTGGTAACGGCCCCGACTTACGAGTTGTAGGTCGCAGGTTCAAACCCAGCCAGGCGCATTACTTTGTGTAATTTATTTCATCACCACTGCTCTCAAAACGGTGAAGGAAAAAACATCGTGAGGAAACCGGCATGTCCTAGAACCAAAAATTCGAAGACATGTGACATCCACCAACCCGCACTGGGCCCGCGTGGTGGATTACGGCCCATTCCCTCTCCTAAAGAGGAGGCCTGAGTCCCAACAGTGGGAACATTATAAGGCCGACTATTTACTAGTAATTTAAAAAGCAATGTAGCCTGTTACCATTTTTAATGTTGATCGCATTGCGGGCGTACCGGACCGAGTAGAGACCATATTATTAAGAATCAGAATCATTTATTCATAAACATAGGTGATAATTATATACAAGATCTTAAATATTTGGTGCGCGTAAATTGGCAAAACATACTTGCCAATTTACATACAAATTATTAAGAAAAAAATATTATACTATTAAATTAAAATATAGTCCAGGGAAGGTTTAAACGGTGAGAAATCGACGATGAAAAAAATCATGAAAAAAAAAATCTGAATACAACGCCATCTTTAATTAAAATGTCATTTTAATATGAATTATGCTGATAAGGTAATACCAGTAGATGGCGTTATCCTTTGTCAGTTTAGCTAACACAACAGGCGGTACAAAGTTCGCTGGGTCAACTGGTTCATAATAAAATTAGCATCAAATTAAAAATTCTTTTGACTTTATGTAACATAATGTAATTTGCTTACAAGTACTCAGGTTCCATTTCTGTCTGCGGAGTTTAAAATAAAGCTTCTTTCCGGGTGGTTATTAAAAAAATAACCACGAAAAGGCCTTAGTCTTCTTACCTAACCTAGGCTGTCAGTGACGGTGTCTTTTACACACATTACCAGCTGCGAATTCGGTAGTGTATCGAATACCTAGGTAAAGTATAAAATAAATAATATTTTATATATTACCTACACGTTTTAGGTATTCTATACATTACCTAGTTATTGTATAAAATACCGGATTATACAGATTGCCGGTAACATATATATTTGACTGGCCTGTTGGTCTAGTGGTTAGTCGCCCTGACTGCTATGCCGGAGGTCGTGGGTTCGAGTCCCACCCAGGACAAATATTTGTGTGATGAGCACGATCATTTGTTCTGTGTCTGGGTGTAATTTATCTATATATGTATGTATTTAGAAATATATAAGTATGTTTATCAGTTGTCTAGTACCCATAACACAAGCTCTGCTTAGCTTAAGACTAGACGGCGTTGTGTGATAGTTGTGGAATATTATATTATTTTATATATTATAAATTTATACTTTTCATGAGCGTTGAGCGAACTTTCTCTGAGAAATTAATTTAATTCCAGTTTCCTGAAGATCGAAACATTATACTAATTTTATAAAGGCGAAAGTTTGTGTGCTTCACGCTCGTGTTATTTCATTCAAATCCGTTGAGTCTTAATCAACGAATTTGAATAAAATATGGCCCACAGGTAAATCATCGAGAGCAGTGGTGGCCGAGTGGTAATTAACGGCCCCGACTTACGAGTTGCAGGTCGCGTGTTCAAACCCAGCCAGGCGCATTACTTTGTGTAATTTATTTCATCACCACTGCTCTCAAAACGGTGAAGGAAAACATCGTAAGGAAACCGGCTGTCCTAGAACCAAAATATTGGGAGACATGTGAAATCCACCAACCCGCACTGGGCCCGCATGGTGGATTACGGCCCATTTCCCTCTCCTAGAGAGGAGGCCTGAGTCCCAGCAGTGGGAACATTATAAGGCAGACTATGCTATAGGAGTATGTTCCCTTAGAAAAAATCTCTTTTTTTCACGCGGGCAAAGTGGCTGAAGCTAGTTGAAAGATAAAAATCAAAAGGAGACTAAAAACCAAAATTTCGTTGTTTTGTCAAATGTTAAAATCGTCGCTTTCCATCAGGTGAGATAGTGGTTAGCCTATCAACAATAAAAAAATGTTCTATTTTTTTATGTTTTTCAACTGATTAGGATTACAGGTAAAATGCGAAAATACACAGTATTTTTAATACCATCTTTTCGAAACGGCAATAACAACTACAAACAACAACAACAACACACACAACAACAGCAGCACAACAACAAAGTAGAACAGCTAAGGAGTGGAATTCCTTGCCGGAATCTGTGTTTCCTGATGGCTACAACCCGGGAATCTTTAAGTCAAGAGTGAATAGGTTACTTCTAGGTAAGCGCCCTCCATCGTCGACCGCATCGTTGCTTTCCATCAGGTGAGATAGCGGTCAAGCGCGAACCTGTCAAGAATAAAAATAAAAAAAACGGGCGCAATAAAATGGTTGGTCGTTCATCGTGACAGTACCAAATACCAGAAAATATTTATTTATTTTCCAAAGAAATGAAACGCGACACAAGTCCATCCAGCAAGGATACTGATGCTAGCGAGCAGTTTACACTGACAAAGGGCGGAATTCACCAATAAAACTAATCGCGTTTTAACGTTTGGCTCGCATAATCGCGTTAAGCCGCTATCGCTAGTGTTACTTGTCAGTATTTTTCTTTTGTTGTATTTTTAAAAGTGACACTAGTGATAACGGCTAAACGCGATTATGCGAGCCAAACGTTAAGACGCGATTAGTTTTATTGGTGAATTCCGCCCTAAATTCATGTTGCTTGACGATATAACAAAGATTAACTCGCAAATCTAAATTCTCTTCGCAGCATGGTTTCAAATCGGCAGCCAACTTAAGGTGTATAGTCCCTTGAACATTAAATGCACACATACTCGTACTGTCGCCTAGGCGCCTGCGTCCGGGCTTCTTTTTTTAGGGTTCCCTAGCCAAATGGCAAAAAACGGAACCCTTATAGATTCGTCATGTGTCTGTCTGTCCGTCCGTATGTCACAGCCACTTTTTTCCGAAACTATAAGAATTATACTGTTGAAACTTGGTAAATAAATGTATTCTGTGAACCGCATTAAGATTTTCACACAAAAATAGAAGAAAAACAATAAACTTTGGGGGTTCCATATACTTAGAACTGAAACTCAAAATATTTTTTTTCATCAAACCCATACGTGTGGGGTATCTATGGATAGGTCTTCAAAAATATATTGAGGTTTTTAATATCATTTTTATTTAAACTGAATAGTTTGCGCGAGAGACACTTCCAAAGTGATAAAATGTGTGTCCCCCTCCCCGTAACTTCTAAAATAAGAGAATGACAAAACTAAAAAAAAAATATGATGTACATTACCATGCAAACTTCCACCGAAAATTAGTTTGAATGAGATCTAGTAAGTAGTTTTTTTTAATACGTCATAAATCGTAAACCGTAATTTACCTTTCAAGTTTGTACGGAACCCTCAGTGCGCGAGTCCGACTCGTACTTGCCCAGTTTTTTTATATAGACTAGTGCTTAACTGCGATCCCACCTGATGGTAAGCAATGATGTACTCGTTGATGGTGAGGCGCACTAGTAGTTTATTAAGAGCCTATTCACTCTAGTCTTGAAGACACCCAAATTATAATCGGATGGGAAGACCACCGCAGGCAAACTGGGCTGAACTTTAAATCCAATTTCTTTGCGAAATATTTATTGATTTACATAGTTATGCTATGTACATTCTGAAGAACACTTAACCAGCAATTTTTTTTGGTGTAAACATATTTCTAAAGATCAAACGGGGTTTTTTTTTTAGGTAGGAAAATCATCTAATGACAAATCTCGCTCTTGGGCGGAGTGGGAGATAGTGTCAGATTTTTACTGACTAAAAACCCACTCCTGTTCCTTCGTTGCCTACGTCCCAGGGCCCGGGTTTCGTTTTCACACTACCCATGGCCCCAGTAGGCTTCGACCCTGCTGTGCCTCTACGATTTGCTGTCATCTTCGGGAAAACAAGTTAAAAAAAATATAATGTTGTAAGATTTTTTTTTGGCAGAAGTATTAGTCTTACTAAAAAATTATATGTTGATAATGTTGTACATGAATCTATAATAAACATATATTTTTTTCAAACCTATTGACCTAGCCGTTACCGAGGAGTAGGCTTCAGAAAGTCACTAGTTTACAGCACTGCTCGGAAGCTAGGGCCTTAAAAACAGCAGTAACAAAAATGACTCATCGCCTCTCTCAAAGAAACCCAGGTTATCACCCTGTATAGACACGTTTGTTAGAAAAATTACGAAATGTAAGTAAGTACTAATCCAAGGTACAGTCGACAAAAAAACGTTTTGTGTCACGATCGATCGTGACGGTACATAAAACGGGCGTGCGTTTCTATCTCCGCTTTTTACAAACGGTAGGTCTAGTTTGGAGAATTCTTTTTTTGGTGTTAGTTTTTGTTTTGATTATCTACAGAATATACCTATGATAAAGAGCAGTGGTGGCCGAGTGGTAACGGCCCCGATTTACGAGTTGTAGGTTGCGGGTTCAAACCCAGCCAGGCGCATTACTTTGTGTAATTTATTTCATCACCACTGCTCTCAAAACGGTGAAGGAAAACATCGTGAGGAAACCGGCATGTCCTAGAACCAAAAATTCGAAGATATGTGACATCTACCAAACCGCACTGGGCCCACGTGTGGCCCATTCCCTCTCCTAGAGAGGAGGCCTGAGTCCCAACAGTGGGAACATTGTAAGGCCGACTATGCTATGCTATACAGCCTATACATATGATAAACTAATTAAAAACATGATTGAAAAATTTTACTAACTGTACTACACATCATGTAACCTGAATAATGTAGGTACATCTAAAACAACTGAATTAGAAAATTAATTTAGAATCATATTATAAGCACCGAAATGTTACTGAAATGCATTTAGGTTGTGTTTTTTTAAGAAATTAGTTATCCAAATATACATCGGTATGATTGTCTACACACATGATCCTGAGTGATGCAATCAAGATATATGAAGAATTTATCAAAACAGGTAATTATTATATCCTAAAATAAACTAATTCCTGATTATTTAATGATGACAAAAATATCTATTTTAAAAATAGCTGTTTTGAAATCGATTTACAAGTTATATCTACCTAACTAAATATCTTAAAATAGGTATGGCAACGTAAAATTCCTCCGCATTGCTGTCAACTGATCGCATCAGGAATAAGGATATCCGCAGAAGAACCAAGGCCGCCGACAAAGCCCGAAGAATCACCAAACTTAAGTGGCAGTGGGCAGGGCACATTGCTCGTAAAACAGATTGTCGATGAGGCCGAAGGATTCTAGAGTGGCGACCGCGTACCGGAAGACGCTGCGCTGGAAGACCTCCCACAAGGTACACCGGTGACCCGGTGAGAGTCGCGGGAATGCGATGGATGCGAGCAGAACCGTTCGTTGTAGTGTTCTTGGGGGAGGCCTATGTCCAACAGTGGACGTCCTTTGGCTGAAATGATAATGACGATGATGATGCTGTCAACTGGAAGTGTACCCAAAAGACTGGCGGCATTGCCACGTTGTATAGCAATGCTATATCTCTGGCCGAGGTAAAAGCTACCCCTTGGGTCAAGCATAATGTCCAGGATGATAAGCGATGGTTGAAGATTACAATAGAAAGAGCGAGCACTGAGGATGAACAAATCTTCTAGCTCAATTCTTGCTTTGAAGATTGACGAGATCTAAATGGTAGAACTGATAGGAACACAGATGATGGCATTGGGTTCCAAAGAAGAGTTTCACGGGCTCACGTTCCTTATAACAGATGCCTAATTTTGACAGAAATGAGACATAATTATTGAATATACATACTTTAAAAGAAAATCATCATCGCAAAGAGCACTGAAGGGGCATAGGTGGGTTTTAGGTTTTAGTCATTAAAGGCTCATACTTCCTCTTGCTCCAATCAGAGAGAGAGGGGTTATTCGAAGATGTCCCACTCCAATACAACAGCGTCATGGTTATCCTTTTAAACAAATCTGCGGCTCTAACAGGCTACACAAATATCCTAAACATTGTATCTAAATCAGTAAGAACCGACAAAGCTTGTTAGAAGGTCTAAGTTAATGTGCCATAAAATGCCGACTGTGTTAAATGAATCGCTAGAGATGTTCCAAGACCTAGGCATTAGATCTCTCTGAGGCTTCAGATTTGAATGATATGAGAAAAATATAAAAATGTTATACTAAACTGACCTTTTCAAAGTTTTATAATGTAACTTTCAAATACACAATTTTTGAGTTGTGTCTCGATTAAGCCATATAATTATAACTAAAACAAATAGGCTAACACCAGCACACCGCAGACTACCCCCCTTTTTCTATTTCAAGTTCTTACATTCCATCCTAAGGTTGTCTGGTAGATATCGCTCTCAGCGATAAGACCGCCTTTGTACCCATAGATTTAAGTTAGTGTAAAGTTTTGTTACTAATTTGGTGTACAATAAAATTTTATTCTATTCTATTCTAAGCTCATTCGCCCGTCGCGTCAAGAGTCGCAAAGGCGTGGGCTTGCGAACGACGAGCATTGGAGCTCGCCGACCAGCCGTCAGGTAAGGACACGGCCCGATTCGTGGACTGCGCGTAGTGTTCCACGCGCGTCTCTGAGATGTCAGCAAATCTCATTCGGCCCTCTTTTTTCGAATTGTGAAATCATAAAATAACTTTTCCAGCCCCCCTTGCCAAGTCATGACCGTTTCGTTTCGATTCTCTTTTCATTGATCGCCTCGAGTCGTCCACGCCTCCTATTCCTTTGTTCTGACCACGTGACTGAGCGTTGAGATGACGTCAGAATAAAGGAATCGGAGGCGTGGCCTACTCGAGGCGATCGACGAAATGAGAATCGAAAAGAAACGGTTGTAACTTGGTTAGGGGGGCTGTTCTGGCTAGAGCGAGAGTAAGTGTCAGACTTTTCGAAACCTACCCATGTTCCTTCAGTTTCTCTTCGCTTTCCAGGGCTACGGTATCTCTTCCGAACAATCCCGAAGCCCATTCGTCCCCTCTCTAAAGCCTCATCCTCTTTACAAAGAAACCGGACGGCCCACACGATCCTATTGTATACAAGCACTGACCGTGACGTGATGTATGGTTCTAACGTAATTAGCTAACTTAATTAGCGCAGGTTGTTGACTCGCATGTGCCCGAAATGTTGATAAGGCATTCTAAGTGAATAGTTATGTAAGGCAATGGGGAGGGCGCGTGATTGGATCAGAAATGTAGATATCCACAGGAGAACTAAGTTTACGGATATAGCTCGAAGAATCGCCAAACTTAGTGGCAGTGGGCTAGGTACAATGCTCGCAGGACAGATGGTCGATGCGGCTGAAATATTCAGGGGCCCAAGTCTGCTATTTTTATAAATACGTCATTCCAACACGACCCCATTGTCATTTTCCTAAAAGTTCGTAATCTGCTAATTCATAATGATCGATCATTGATCGGTCAATGGTCTCGTAATAGAGTTGTGGTAGAATGACAATATCGAGCTTACTGCACAATGACGTTCTAATGGTAGTTCACTGATCAAAGGAACTGTCAAAATTTTAGCAGATTACCGCATACGTCAGACATTCATTTGTCACTATGTACGAGATTATAACCATTCCATGCCACTTCTTTCAATGGAGTGTCAGTGGTTGACCATTGGGAAAGTCATAATAACGCCATTATAGTAGTAGATTACCATACTTATTACTTGTCAAAATCAACAATTATGAAGTCAATGATAGACCATTCTGACACTATTGTAATAGCAGAGTTGAGGCCCTGGAGTGGCGACCGACCACGTACTGGAAGACGCAGGGTCAGAAGGCCTCCTACAAAGTGGAATTGATGGATTCGAGACACATTGGACATTCATTCGGTCATTATAGCGATACTTGGGGGAAGTTTATGACCAGTAGTGGACGTCTTTCAGCTGAAAAGATGATGATGATGGTACCTATTATGTGAATACTTGAGCGCAAGGTTGAGGGATCTTGGAGTATAAGTTTTTAGATTTGAAGTTTCGTAACTGGAAAGAACCAATAATTAAAATCATGTGGGTGTTATTTCTGAAGATATTGAAAAAGATGCTTTTGACAGGCCTTTTTTTTTTCGGTGGGAAAATCATCCAATGACATCCCTCGAACGGGTGGAGCGAATTCAGAATCAGACCCTTGGCCCCATTAGGCTTCGACCCTGCTGGGACCCTACAGTTGCTGACATCTCCATGAGGCGCGCGGAACAGTACGCGCCGTCGACGACTTGGGCTCGGTCCGGGCTGATTCCGGACGGTCGGACGGCGAGCTACCCATTACTCACCGTCCTCAAGCCCGCGCCTACGGTACGCCAGAAATCGGGATGCCGATCCCGATTTCTGGCGGCTGGGGTGCGCCTTTGCTAGCATTACTGCTTCGCAGAAGGAAGTGACCGCCTGCCACTCCTCCTCGCTTGGAACCATGGCCTGTACCAAGGCCCGGCGCGAGAGATCGCCGCCGCCGATCGCCCCCACTAGGACACGGCGGTGCTTTGCCCAAGCGGGGCACGCCTCCACCGTATGCTCCACCGTGTCCTCCGGGCGGTCCACACAATGGTGACACCCGGGCGTTTCTTCCGCACGAATCCGGTGCAGGAACCTCCCAAACTTACCATGTCTGGTTAGGACCTGCGTCATGCGGAAGGTGAGGACGCCGTGAGGTCTTTCCAGCCACGCCTCAAAGACAGGAATTACCACCATAATTATGGCGTGCTCAGATATAGGACATGATTATCTTTTTATGCCTGGATTATAATTTGTTCCCTTGGGAATATATTTTACTATACTAAAGAGGTAAAGTTTGTTTTGATGTTTTTTTTGTTTAGATGATGGTTTTTTTGGAGGTAATCTCTGAAAGTACTGGTCCGATTGCGAACATTTTTTCACCGATAGAAAGCTGCTTTATTCCTGAGTGACATAGGCTATATTTTATGTATGCGGGCGAAGCCGCGGGCATAAGCTAGTAATTAATAAATTTAATCAGGGACTGTAGTTATTTAAGTTAATTAAAGGGTTTCGAAAATGAAAGCCTTCATTTCTAGAGATTTTCCAGAAACTTTCTTCGTTATACGAATGTCAATGGCCAATTTCCAGCTAAGTGATAAGGAAATACAAAAGCGCTCTTATCTAAGAGCTATTTCTTAAGTATCAATTAACAGACTCTTCATCTCTTGAAATTAACTTCGTTTTAGATATTTTACTAGCTTTACCAGAGGGTTCGCCTGCGTCAAAGAAAAAGAGTGTCCATGAAGTTTCTTACACATTTTTAACCGACTTCAAAAAGGAGGAGGTTAGGTATATGTTCGGTTGAATGTGTTTTTTTTTATGTATGTTCATCGATTTCTCGGTCAATTGTGGACCGATTTTGTATTTTTTTTTTTATTGAAATGTTATGCTTCCGAATTGGTCCCATAGAAATATTGTTATGATCTGATCATGAACTTCGAAGATATGGAACAGAACTCCTTATAGGATCACAGCAGAACCGTCGTAATAAGTAAAATTGCTTTGTTTATACGTGTAGTCGATGACTGACTGAAAGTAGAGGGGGAATATATCGAACTGATCTGATGATGAAGCCTGAAGTTAGGCACCGGAGCTCTGTAATAAATTAATGTAATCTAACCGTGTTTGGGATTATTAGAATTGTCATGAGATGCACTCTGGCTATAAGGTATTTAAGTTTGGCTGAGGGGTAGTAAAGTTTTTATTTTACACTTTTTAGTTACCACCACTAAAAAGTACCTCTCATACTTTTTAGTGGTGGTAACTAAAAAGTGTAAAATAAAAACTTTTTACAAAAAAAATACAACCGACTTCAAAGTATAAAAAAAACACTGAAAAGTGCAAAATAACTTTAATTTCGGAAGTCGGTGTTAAATAACGAAGAGACAAAACTATTATAGAAACACCGACTTCCGAAATTAAAGTTATTTTGCACTTTTCAGTGTTTTTTTTTTACTTTGAAGTCGGTTGTATTTTTTTTGTAAAAAGTTTTTATTCTCTATACAGATCTACGCTTTGGAATGTGCTATTTGCATTATTTTTCTGACTGACTGACTTCTTGACAGTTAAAAAGTATCTGTAAATGATTTATTTGAAATCTTTGAATCTTGACGTTGGTTCCGGCTGACATTTGTAGAACTTTGACAGCTGTTACGCATGATCAGAAGCCAGGAAATTGACACCAGTCTTGCCAAAAGGGGTCTTACTTACCCAGTAACTGGGTTGTAGAGGTTAGAACGGCAGTTGCTCCATGTAAACTACTAGTATCCAGTTGTATCCAGTTTGATTGAAAGCTGACCCCAAGTTGGGTAGGTAGCCTCTCGCGCTGGGCTCTGGTACAGACCATGATCCGGAGCAAGGGGCAATGGGCGGCGGTCGCCTCCTTCTGCGAAGCCGTAATGCTAGTGAAGGAGACGGCCGCACGCGTGAGGGAACGGACATCCTCACGCCCCAGCCGCCGAAAACTCGACTACCAGCTACAGCAGGCGTGGGTTTGCGGACGACGAGCAATGAGTAGCTCGCCGTCCGGCCGTCCAGTAACCATCCGGACCGAACCCGAGTCGTCAATGGCGCGTAGTCTTCCACGCGCGTCTCAAAGATATGTCAACAAGGCCCAGTATGGCTGTAGCCTACTGTGGCCATGGGTCGACTTCTAAAAGGGCTACCCTTAGTCCTGAGACGCAAAAGGTAAAGAAGGAACATAGCTGTGGTTTTAGTCAGTAAAAGTCTGACACGCCCTCTCGCACCGCCCTAGAGCGAGACAAGTCTTTAGATGATTACCCACATTGACGCAAAGGGTGAAGAAGGAATATAGCTGTGGTTTTAGTCAGTAAAACTCTGACACGCCCTCTCGCACCGCCCTAGAGCGAGACAAGTCTTTAGATGATTACCCACATTAAAAAGAAACAAATCAGTATGTGATTTGCATGGACAAGTCGAAATGGCGTCAGTTCCATACAGAAGTCAAAAATATGTAAATAAAATTGTTTTCTTTCATTGTTACATCCTAATTTATTGTTTATAATTAGTCATCATTTGATGACATGGTTGCATCGTTAAATTGAATGAGTATGACACAAAAATTGCGTAATGAACTTGATTCACGAAGGGCTAATGACACAATCAATAAAATTCAGTTATGCACAAAACTATTTAATTAAGATTTAATTGCTACTTGTGCCTTAGTGATTTAATTAAATTAGTTATAAAAATATGCATGTAGAAAATAATGTGTTTATATTAGAATCATAATTAAAATTAGTAGGGCTAGGAACCTAAGGCTGCCCCTGAAACACAAAGGGCAACTGAAGAAACACAGATGAGTTTTAGTCAGTAAAAGTCTGACACACCCTCCCTCTCCAATGAAACTGAAACTAATAGATAACAGCTGACAGTCGCCATCAGGGACGAATCGTAAAAGAAGAGGCCCTGGCTTAGACAATATTTAAGAAGTAAAACTATCTTTCTTGGGGCTCTCATCTTACATCCAGAGCAGAAAAAAATATTTTATTGTTATGGTTAGAAACCTACCTCATTAACTAATGTGTTAAAAATCTAGTCTCTCATTACCAGGTACCCAACTAAAGGAAGAAGGTTCCTACACCGTCAAAGATAAGCGGCGTGAACATTATTTAATTTACAGGCCCATTTTTTCTATGACCAACACAAAATGAGATCCAACTAAAAAAAATCTTCCAAAATTATTATATCATCCCAATTTCAGCCGATTCAACCGTTAAACTGCGGTTAAGTTTATTGCAAAACGAATTATTATCGATTTGCGTAAAAATGTTTCAACCGAAAAATCAGCCGACTTTCTAAAAATCTTTTACGCTATCTCGGTTTACGAGAGTTATAAGTAACGAAATATAATATCTGAGTATCGCATGTTACTGAAATATTAAGATTTGTGCTGTC
The DNA here is from genome assembly GCA_905147345.3 of Mythimna impura. Taxonomy (NCBI): domain Eukaryota; kingdom Metazoa; phylum Arthropoda; class Insecta; order Lepidoptera; family Noctuidae; genus Mythimna; species Mythimna impura. The sequence goes on along the minus strand of LR990342.1, from coordinate 4,087,345 downwards.
GTTACGATGATAGCTGTCGTTCAAGCATTATGTATTGGTAAAAGTTGAGAGCGTGGACAATCAAAATAGCGTTTAGAAAGCTTATCTAGAAATTGCAGAATGTTAAGTTAACGATATATACCAATGCATAAAAACACAGCATAATGTGATATACAGGTTAAAAAAAATAGAAAGCTATACGAATTGTCATTTTTATAGACATAATTATTGAATGAGTTGGGCTTGCGCTACCAAAAGCACTTATTTAACCCTTTTGACAATCGTTATTGAAAATAAAATATCTATTTATAGAAAGCCATCTCTGTTGAATCTTTTATTTAAGCCACAACATATTTTGACTCTACACGGAATCCTACCAATAACCACACCTCCTCTACATGATTCCAACTCATATTAATGTATCATCCTAAAACCACAGGAGGAACACTCTAAACCACACTGTTAATCAATTCAATAACAATAAAACCACGTAACCATTTTCCAGAGCATTAACATTAATCTTAATTTAACCAGTTGATTTATTAATCAAAGGTTAACGCACGGTGCGACCCGCCTCGCTCGATAAACTCGGGTCAAATCAATATAAACAAACGTGGTTAATAGAATTTTACATTTAGATAAAAACATGTTTTGATCAGTATCAGTATCGGTATATCGTTTTGTCGATAAGCGTCGTATTTATCTTCGTTCCACGTTTTTTGTGTCGCAAGAAGGATTTCAAAGGAATTGAGGTAGGTAGACTTGAATGCCGATGTGTTGATCTAAAGAATGGCATCTAAGTATAATTACTTTGATATTGATTGTTCTTAAAACATAATGCATACCTACTCTTTTGTGGTATATCTGCTTAAGAGAAAAATGAAGGTAATTTAAAAGGTTCTATAAGTTCATGCATTTCTGTATATTTTTTTTCAGAATTTTTTGATGGACTCTTAGTCATAAGAGTAACTATTGAGCTTGGGATCGGTTAGATTCCTAGGTCAGGCAAAACGGGCTTTCTTATTATGTACCTGACCGGAGTTTGGAAGTTGATAGTGTTACACCCGTGTACCTCGGAAAGCACGTACCTAAAACCGTCGGTCCTTCGCTTGATCTCTACCCTGTCGGTCTGTAAAGAAATACTCTCTGTTGCTTTAACTGTGCACCTGTGTTTGCAGAAACACTTGAGCAGTAATATAACTACTGCGTTCCAGATTAATCTGTATTTTAGTATGCTATTTCCGCATTTGACTATGGGCGAATTTTAATAATGAAACATGAAGTGATTAGGGAATTCAAGGATGTCTCTAATTGCAGAAGCCCACTTTAAAGAACCCTTTGTAAAATTGTGATTTATTTTCTAGTATATTCGTTGCTAAATGTTGTTTTATAGTGTATGTTGCTATCTAAATAAATAAAGCGTAAATATTATTTAGCCATCGACAGCTCTTAAACTTGGTTTAGATGTACTGATTACGGTTAGTTTTATCGGTGAAATTGGCCCTAAAAAAGTTATCAAATTATATTACTCAGTGAATATGAAAAAAATATGAAATCAATTACTAATACTGTAGGTATTGAAAATGGCTTTAGACGATGAATTACTGGAATACGAAAGTGATAAGATTAGATTATTTTACCTACAAATAGATGTAGTTCGTTATATAGTCATAATAAAAGAATTCTATTGTTCTGCAAACGAAACAGTAATAAACAAGTGCGAGTCGGACTCGCGCACTGAGGGTTCCGTACAAACTTACCTATAAAAACAGTTCAATTCCCGAATTGAATTACGAAGATTTTTCCGAATCGCAAAAAAGTTTTTTTTTGTAACGTAACTACGAATTTACAGTTTTCAAATTTTTTTTTTCTATACTTGTGCTATGAGAATATTTTTTTTTCCATTAACTTAGACGTTTGATTTTTTCACAGCTTCGAGAGATTGCAAACTTGAGTACTTATATAGTTTTAATTTCAGCTTGATATCTTCTCGCGTTCCCGAGATAAAGGGCCTTAACAGACAGACAGACGGACAACAAAGTGATGCTTTACGGGTTCTATTTTTTCCTTTTGAGGTACGGAACCCTAAAAAAGATGATTATCTGTAACTAGAGGTCCCGAAAGACGTTGTCTTGCCTTAAAGCTGGCTTTTCGTTAGAAACAAATTAAGAACGCGATCGCAGCGCCACCTACCGGGTCCAATTGTATTTTAAAATTGTCCAGAGACTTACTGAAATATACACAAAAAGAATTTATAAAAGTCGGTCAAGCCATTTCGGAGGAATTCCTTAACAAATACTGGGACACGAGATTTTTATAGGTACCTATACTCCATCTGTTTAGGTAATTAACTAAATTTAAACAATCTTGACATGTCTTTTAACTAAAAGTTGTCTAAAAATGTTTACAATTTGTTATATTACCTATACCGATGTTTGGTAATCAACAAAATTTAAATAATCTTTGTATGTCTTTTATACGATTTTTTTTAATAAAAAAACATATCATGATTGTTTACGTTTAGTTAACTACCTAAACAAATGGAGTATGTATACATTTTAGAAGATCTACTTCGCAAATCAAGTGACCAAGATAAAGACTTGTGTCTTAGTAACCGTACAGTCATTAAATAAATACAAGATTTCTAACAAGTCTATTCAAGATAGGAAACGTTTAATCTATTCGCGAAAGTTGTATGGAACCAAGGGAAATGAGTAATTTTCATATGTCATCACAAGTTATGTAGTTGGTAATTACAACCGCTTCGGTATTACTTCTGAATATACATTACGTTTAAATTGCTGTCAATGGTTTTACTCGCGTGGTAATAGACAATGACCAAAAAAACTGGGCAAGTGCGAGTCGGACTCTCGCACTGAGGATTCCGTTACCAACTTACCTATGAACACAGTTCAATTCCCGAATTGAGTTACAAAGATGTACCTAGTCTCGAAGATTTTTTCGAATCGCAATTTTTTTTGTGAAGTTACAACAAATTTACTGTTTTCAGATTTATTCCTATACCTGTGCTATGGACGGCGAGCTACCCATTGCTCGCCGTCCGTAAGCCCGCGCCTACGGTGGCCGGAAATCGGGATCGGGATCCCGGCGAGAATTATCCCAGGGGAATCTACTCCCGGGTTAAAAAGTAAGTATCCAATATGCTATTCCAGGACATGCATCTACTCCAAGTTTCATCGAAATCTATTCAGCTGTTTGAGTGTGAAGAAGTGATAAACACACAAACACACCCAGAAACACACACACTCAGAAACTTTCGCTTTTATAATATTAGTATGATAGGCGTGATAGTATTTTTTCATTATTCCAATCAAGTTAAGGATTTTTCGACAAGCTTGCCCAGTGGCCATCTTACGGGAGATAGTGTCAGACCTTTACTGACTAAAAACCCACTCCTGTTCCATCGTTGACTTCGTCCCAGAGCCCCGGGTTTCGTTTTCACACTACCCATGGCCCCAGTAGGCTTCGACCCTGCTGGGCCCCTACAGTTGCCCAGTGGCATTCATAAACTGTCGCCTATATCATTTTAATATTACATAGTGAGATCAAGGAAACATAATATATTCTCGGGATAAAAAAATCCTATTTGCTATTCCAGGACATTAGCTACCCTTGTGCCAATTTCATTCAAATCCGTTCAGCCGTTTGTGCATAAAGGAGTAACAAGCATACACATTATAAAAACTATCGCCTTTATTAGTGTGATGTATGTCAATTAAAAAAATACATGTCTACATCAAAATTGGGATTATGTGCCAACACAATGTGTTTTATTCAGCGAAAAACTTAAAAAAAGTTATGTATTTCGCGACTATTCAAAATATTGTTCACTGAAACATTTATATCAACTGAAAAAACGAGGTTGTATTGTTGTATTCTTCAATAGTGATAAAAACAATGGACGTATCAAGAAATTCCTGACATTATGAATAAAAAATCATATATAAACATTACAGTAGTAAATTACCTACTGCCTATTCAACAAGAAAAAATACTCATTCATTCCAACTAAAATGAAAAATAAACTTTACAACAATCCTATAATTTAAAAACAAAACAACTATACAAACACATACCTTTAAATATTAAAAACTGAATCCAACACAAACACTTATAAAACACAAGGTATCACAAATATCATTATGTATATTTTTGAAAAACACGTGTATATTTTCCGCAGCACTTTTGTTCGTACGTCCGTCGGTCAACGCGGTCAGAATCACACTGATTCACTGATCGTGCTGACCGGACGGCTGAGAGGTATTGTTGATTAGATGATCGCTTGCGAATTTAATTTCATACCTATTTGGGTACGTACCGTATGTATTGTTATACAGTATGTGACTATGTGTTAAAGTCACGTGTCTACTAATTTTCCGGGGTAGAATTATCCACTCTGTATTTTCCTGTTGGGTTTGGGGGCTTTCTTTAATTATGAACGCCCAGGTGATGGTTTTTATACACTTCAAATATATTTTTTGAGAAACTGGACTAATATTTATTTATAATTATTTATTATATACTTTATTGTACACCATTACACATACAAAAGGAAACTAAAACACATACCTACATACAATGGGTGAAATAATGCAATGGCTAATAGTATATATTATTAAAAATATTGTTATTGCCGGACTGATCTATAACACACAGCTCTCAATCAGACTCCAAAATTTATCCCCCAAGAGAGAGAAGTGTAAAGTAATGCTGAGCTAAATGTTCTTCTCCCTTTTCCAAATATGTCTATCCTCTGACATTGCGGGATAGTCCCCCACTGGGGAGAGTTTCTCCCTCTATCTTCGATTTGGTCTTGCCCAGCATTTTTTGTTTTATTATTGTTGATAGGCTCGTTGTAAAAACGTGTTGCGCCGACCTCAAATAAAACGGGACAAGGGTAGGAAGATGATGAAGATGATGATGATAATGATAGGCTCGCGTTTGACCACTATCTCACCTGATGGAAAGCGACGATGTGGTCGACGATGGAGTGCACTTGCCTAGAATTAACTCTTGACTCAAAGGTCAACATTATATGGGAGAACTTTAGTAAATTCAAAGTCCATTATAAACATACTAAAACTCTATTTATTTATATGTTCAATTAGCAGTTCATTTGATAACAATCAGTAGCATGTTGCTTACCTAGAACGCTGATAACCTTCTGATTCGTTTATCAGCAAACGTCAATTTGATAAGAAATAATACGAATTCGATTCTAAGTATTGTGAATCATTGATATTAAATTAGTATTTTGATAATGATTCGTATTTGTTTGGTAAAAATTTAGACCTATGATAAAAAATGTATAAAATGTAAAAAAAGAAAAATAATAAGTTTAAATATTTTTCTTATATCTAAGTGATAACAATATACCCACTGCATTACCCGCACTTTAACAAAAATTTCTGCTAAATGAGCATTACTAGATTAATTAAAATATTACATAAAAGTATTAAATACATTAAAAATTAATAGTTAATTAAAAAAATACATTAAAAACAATACAAAACAATAATAAAAATATCAAAATCATACTAACATCATTTTTAGTTATAAATTTTGGTAACCGTAGATTTTTTATTTATTTAGTCTTTTATGAAAGTTATAACTAAATAATTTTAGGCACAATTGTGTCAAAATATAGTTAGGAATAACTATATCGAAATACTATTCTATTTCGTGTTAGTTTCTTTGTTACCACGTCAGTTTCTGTTATGGCCGAAACTGTAAGAGGAGCCGAAACTTCAGCTACTAACTGTTTCGGTTTCCACTGCAAGTTGTGTTTTGCTCGGTCACTAATAAAATTAAGTTAATATTTGTTGGATAAATAAAAAGGTTATGATAATAATGATTCTTTTTAGGGTTCCGTAACTCAAAAGGAAAAAACGGAACCCTTATAGGATCACTTTGTTGTCCGTCCGCTTGTCTGTTTGTCTGTCAAGACCCTTTCATCTCGGGAACGCGTGGAGATACAGGAGATACACACACGATACAGGAGTAATTCCTGGTGTTTGAAAAGTTTTTTTTTTTTTAATTCGATTGGTCTGTTGGTCTAGTGGTCAGTGGCCCTTGACTGCTATGCCGGAGGAGGTTTCGATTCCCACCCAGGACAAATGTTTTTGTGATGAGCACGATCATTTGTTCTGGGTCTGGGTGTAATTTATTTATAATATTTATGTATTTAGAAAAATATTTGTTAAGATGGATGTGTGGTGTGACGAGAATGGATAAAGTGAGAAATGAGTATATTAGGCGAACTTTGAAAGTGGCGCCAGTGACTGAAAAGTTGAAAGGGAATCGTTTGTCTTGGTATGGTCATGTGAAGAGGAGAGATGAAACGCATGTTATTATAAGAGTTATGAGTTTACATGTGGATGGATGGAGAGGGAGAGGGAGACCAAAGAAAAGATGGATGGATTGTGTGAAGAGTGATATGAAAGAAAAGTGATAGTATGACGAATGACAGGGCAGAATGGAAGAAAAAAACGTGTTGCGCCGATCCCAAACAACACGGGACAAGGGCAAGAAGATGATGATGATTTAGAAAAATATGAAGTAGGTATGTTTATCAGTTGTCTAGTACTCATAGTAGAAGCTCTGCTTAGTTTGGGACTAGATGGCGTTGTGTGAAAGTTGTAGAATACTATTTTTAAAAAAATTGTAAACCGGTCCCTAGCAATGTGTTTTTTATAATTTACTACCAAGGAAACACTATATAACGTCATCGGCGAGTATAGTATTTTGTTTTCCTAAAGTGACTCACCAATTACGTAACTCGGCGAGCCATTTATAAGTATTTGCACAAGTTACACTATTGTCACCAAGCCTATGAAAAACACAGGAAATAATGATAACTTGAATGACACATACGTAATGTTAACTTGTATGATTTGAAACTCACAAGTAGACAATGTGAAATCTGTGAAACTGTTACACCTTGACCAGGGGCGCCGACTCCGTGGGTGCTCGGGGGCTCGAGCACCCATGAGAAATAAACAGTGGTAGCAGAGCACCTCTGAGAATAGACATCAAGAAACAGATCAGTAAGCGCCTTCTAAGTTACGTATAAATTATATTATTTCTTGATACTAAAAGCTAGTTTCATTTTTATATAATGATTTAATTTTATATTTTTATCAAACATTTGTAATTAAGTACGCAGTATGTAAGTAGGTCATTTATTTATTTGTCTGTCGATCAGTGTGCATTTCTATTCTCACACTTCGCAACTTTTTCGAGTCCATCAAATGAGCATGAGCACCCATGAGGATTTCTAAAAGCCCGCGCCCCTGACCTTGACCAAATAAAAACAAGAATGATATAAATAGAGATGCAAATAAAAATCAGGACCAAGAAATAGAAACATCAAACAAACATCTCAAAATAATTCAAGTTCAGATTAATAAAGTAGAAAGACAAGAGTCAAGACATCCTGTCATGAAGAAGAGTTTCATAATCCACTGACAATCAAACTAACCCGCACCACATAATCCGAAGAATCACCAAACTTAAGGCCAGGTTCTCATTTTGAACTTTTTTAAACCTCTGGAAATCCACAAATATATAAAAATCTTTTTACAAAAAAAATACAACCGACTTCAATGTAAAAAAACACTGAAAAGTGCAAAATAACTTTAATTTCGGAAGTCGGTGTTTCTATAATAGTTTTGTCTCTTCGTTATTTAACACCGACTTCCGAAATTAAAGTTATTTTGCACTTTTCAGTGTTTTTTTACATTGAAGTCGGTTGTATTTTTTTTGTAAAAAGATTTTTATTTTTCACTTTTTAGTTATGGTACCACCACTAAAAAGTACCCCTCAGCCATACTTAAATACCTTATAGCCAGAGTGCATCTTATGACAATTCTAATAATACCAAACACGGTTAGATTAAATTAATTTATTACAGAGTTCCGGTGCCTAATTTCAGGCTTCATCATCAAATCAGTTCGATATATTACCCCTCTTCTTTCAGTCAGTCATCGACTACACGTATAAACAAAGCAATTTTACTTTTTACGACAGTTCTGCTGTGATCCCATGAGGAGTTCTGTTCCATATCTACGAAGTTCATGATCAGATCATAACAATATTTCTATGGGACCAACTTGGAAGCATAACCTTTCAATCAAAAAAAAAAATTTTCAAAATCGGTCCACAATTGACCGAGAAATCGATGAACATACATAAAAAAAAAAAAAAAAAAACATACATTCAACCGAACATATAACCTCCTCCTTTTTGAAGTCGGTTAAAAAGAGAACACCATGAATAATTATTTTATTAAAATTGACTTTAAGACCAAGCGCCAGGCAAAAATCAATACATGATATAAATTAGTTGGATTGACAAAAAAAAATCGCGAATCTGACCCTTACTTACGATTTCAAACGTATATGTCTACGAGTTTACGTCACGGAAATATTTGAAAGTTGCAAAAAATAATAAAGCAAAAACAAAAAGCGGTTTTCTTTTTTACAAAAATAAAACCGCTTTTATGGGGCCGCGAAATCAACATAGACCCGGGCGGAGTTCATACAAAATACTCAGTGACTACAACCGATGGGAACGAAAGGTTCTGGAGTGACGACCACTTACCGGAAGACGCAGCGTTGGAAGGCCTTGTAGGTGGTACCGATGACCTATGTAAGGATTGCGGGAATCCGATGGAAGCGAGACACAGAACCGGTGGTTATGGTGAAACTCGGGGGAGGCCTATGTCCAACAGTGGACGTCTTTCGGTTGAAATGATGATGATGATGATGGATCACAGTAATATTACAAAGGCGAAAGTTTGTGAGTGCGTGTCTGTATGTTTGTAACTTCTTCATGTTCGAACGGCTGAATAGATTGATATGAAACTTGGCACACGGCTAGACCAAATCCCGAATAGCACATAGGATACTTTTTATCCCGGGAATATGTTCCCTTAGGACTATTTTCTCCTTGAATGCTGGCGAAGTCACAGGCAGCAGATATTAAAATAACTTTACGAGATAAAAAATTACAAATGGGGGACCATTTTTGTAATTTTTGACATTCTGATTCTCAGTCTTCTATACTAATTCTTATATTCTTTATTGTACATAAAATAACAAATTATTCAATAAATTTGACAGCTGATGTACAAAGGCGAGCTTAACCCACAATTGGGTTTTCTTACAGCAAACCTAAAGTATATTTCTAAGAAATTTTATTTATGAGGATAACTGAAACAAATGCACAACAAAAATCTAAGTTAAAAAAAACATCTAAAATAAACTACACAAATACGGACATAGCACACAATACGTATAAAAATACTATATACAATAAAACCTATACATATATATATATATGGGTCATGTTGACATGAAATGAAACATACTAATATTACAAAGAGGAAAGGTTTAACTTTTTGAATGTTTATTTTAATTACTGGACTGATTTTCAAAAAAAATTCTCCTTAAGAAACATATGCCTATATTTTCTATTTTCAACAGCTAGTCTTTGAATAAATTAATTGTGCTATTCTACCGGCCTGTCTCATAAAAGGGTCAACAACTTCCCATCAAAGCAGAGGCTGAACAAAAAACATCACCCCATTGAAATCGGACTCCACTTTCGTAAGTAAAAGCGCAATAAAACATACTACAACAAAAGTATCGGCGCCATGTGAGCAGGATGCGCGCGCGCAGGCCGGAACGCCCGCGCTGACCTTGAACGGCGCTCTACTAATGTAACCAGTAACCACGCTGTTTTCTCCGGATACATATAGTGGTACTACTTACTATGTTGTCATAATAACTTAGAACTTGCTTCGGAAAATAATGACGAACAGACTTTTTAGGGTTTCGTACCTCAAAAGGGAAAAACGGAACCCGTGTAGGATCACTTTGCTATTCGTCTGTCGGTCTATCAAGACCCTTTATCTCGGGAACGCGTGGAGATATAGAGTTGAAATTAAAACCATATACTCAGGTTTGCGGGCCCTTGAAGCTGTGAAAAAATCAAACTTCTGAGTTAACGAAAAAAAAAGATACGGCCGTTTATGTCGCAAAAATGTTGTTCATAGGGAACAATTCCGCAGTCCTATAAGTAATTTTCCCTAGCAGTCCTCGTCAAAATTGGATTTATAGCAGGTCACTGTCATATATGGACTGATGATGCCTGATACCAGAGAGAAAACAATAAGTTTTACGGAATACCTAAAGGAAATGTTTACTGTTTACTGTGGTCAGTTATTCGTATGATTCACTTATAATCTTTCTGCGTTCTTTGCGACTCGGCTTAAAGCCATATAAGGGCTGGGTATTGAAATAGCTCACTTGTAATGAATGTCGACTCAGTGTGCGTTACAACGATTGTGTTGATATTTATTTTTATTTTTGCTAAGAAGGAAGAGACCTTGAACCGACCAAATTGCTATTTATTAAGGCATTAGCAGCTGCCCGCGGCATCACCTGTGTAAAAATTATCACGAAGGTTCATACTCCAGGGTTTAAAAAGTGTGATATCGAAAGGAGATCGCATGATTTAATTTCTTAATAGCTAGCGGACTCGGCGAGCAATGGGAAGCTTGCCGTCCAACCGTCCGATAACCGTCCGGACCGAGCCCAAGCTGTCGACGGCGCGTAGTGTTCCACGCGCGCCTCAAGAAGATGTCAATGTCAACAACCGTAGGGGCCCAGCAGGGTCGAAGCCTACTGGGGCCATGGGTGATGCGAAAGAGACCATCGAACAGGAGTGGGTTTTTAGTCAGTAAAAGTTTAACACGCCCTCGCGCTACGCCCAAGAGCGGGGGATGTCAGTAGTAGATTATTTGTGGAATATTATTGTTATTAATTTTTTTCGTCAATTTAAACTAAATGAGGCCCGTGTTTCCTAACTGACTACCCTGAGAAGAAAGACCGAAACAAACTCTCTCTTAAAGTCCATACAGAAGACATTTAATGGTCAAATCATATGAGAACCAAGCAAATTAGTGTCTGAGATGGTCTTTTGAGGAAAGAACCTCACAGATTTGAGTGACCATGACCAGTCAATGCAATCATTTGCCAGTATTCCTGTAGCTCAACTCAGGACTACTAAGGAGCTTCATTTGTTAATCATATTCCGCCCTCATTTATATTACTGTAACTTTGACTTAATAAATGAGGTCCTCGAAGTTACTGTACCAAATAAAATAAAGAACATGTAAAAATAGCTCCCAGCAGCTCTAATCGTTCAATCTTCATTCGAACAGTGCCTTAGGCATGTACCCGCGTTTCGTAAGAACGTGAGGTCAAATCAATAAGGCTGGCCTTAAGAAAATAATCTACTGACATTGCTGCGTGTGTGATTGTATATTTGTTTATCCTCGTAAAGCCCAACGACCAAATTTAATGACAAAAATATTTAGTCACTAGCTTCTGCCATCGGCTTCGCCCGCGTGAAATTTGGTTTCTCTATACAAACTTTGGACCCCCGTTTTACCCCCTTAGAGGTAGAGTTTCGTAAAATTGGTTATTAGCGGATGTTTACAGTTACACCCTATAAGGAACCTACCTGCCAAATTTTAAGTTTGTAGGTGTTATATTTTCTGAGATTTTGTGATTAATCAGTGAGTGGTATTTCGCTTTTATAAATATATACGTAAAGAAGATTCCGGACTAAGATACTTTTATAAAATCATAAAATTATAGCCCAACGACCTAAAATTATAACATGATATTTAAACGTAATTTTTGGTTTAAACAATCTAAAAAATATTTGCCATGAACATATTATTCCAATAGATTTTTTACATCAAATAGTTAACTTTAGGTACATCAAATACCGCTTAAAAGAATTTAGCCAAAAGCATTAAAGAAGAAAGAAAGAAAGATTTTCCTGGTTCGCAACTACTTGCGACTATTTTTAGTACATTGGGTCGTAATGTGTTCGACCTAAATTTAGGTCAGGCCTTACGAGGTTATATGGAAAATATGGGTAACGACGGGCTAGAAATTTTAAATAATATTTGTCCTTAAATGCTGAGTTTAGTGGTCAATTTTGTGCAGGGTCAAAACCATTACGATTATAAACAGATAGGATTGTTTGATCAAAATTGTTTTGGGTTTTTTCTCAGCACTTTAGTCCTATTACTCATATTTGGTAACTTTAATAATGATTCTGTATTCATTCACCATCATTTTAGCCGAAAGCTGTACACAGCTGGACATACTCCCTCAAGAGTCTCCATAACGTCCGGTCTTATCCGTCTCGCATTCATCGGATTCCCATGACCCTCACTAGGTCGCCCACCTTGTGTGGCCTGCTAATGCTGCGTCTTTTGGTATACGTTCGCCACTCCAGCTCTGTGTTCAAAAATAACCAGAGTAGGGTAGAGTCGCTACTCAACCGTTCAAAAATGCTTCGAGTTGCAACCCAGGGTCGTTCTTTTATAACTCGAGTTAACCCAACTAACTCTAAATGCGAGCAAGGTTGATTGGTGTAAGCGGCCATAAATGACACTTCTTTGGCATTTTTTTTTGGCGTGAGGGCGTGTCAGACTTTTACTGACTAAAACTCACGCCTCACGATTCACTTTCACTTAACCCATGGCGCCCTGCCCGCCCTGTATTGTATTTAATTCCAATATGTGTCATCATCTGATTATAGTCGATACCTAGCAATATCTAGCAATATCTAGCAATATCTAGCAATATCTAGCAATATCTAGCAATATCTAGCAATATCTAGCAATATCTAGCAACATCTAGCAATATCCAGCAATATCTAGCAATATCTAGCAACATCGTCTAGCAACAACTAGCAATATCCAGTATTATCTAGCAATCTCTAGTAATATCTAGCAATATCTAGCAATATCTAGCAACATCTAGCAACATCTAGCAACATCTAGCAACATCTAGCAACATCTAGCAACATCTAGCAACATCTAGCAATATCTAGCAATATCTAGCAACATCTAGCAATATCTAGCAATATCTAGCAATATCTAGCAATATGTAGCAATATCGAATGAATAGATTTGATAGCTGCTGCCAGCGGCTTCACGCATGTGGTTGTAAAGAATTGTCCCAACATACTCCCGGGACAAAAAGTTTCCTATGTACTATTTATTAGCATAGCATAGCATAGTCGGCCTTATAATGTTCCCACTACTGGGACTCAGGCCTCCTCTCTACGAGAGGGAATGGGTAATGGATGGTGTAATCCACCACGCGGGCCCAGTGCGGGTTGGTGGATGTCACATGTCTTAGAATTTTTGGTTCTAGGACATACCGGTTTCCTCACGATGTTTTCCTTCACCGTTTTGAGAGCACTATTTATTATAATGTGCTAAAGGATAATATCATCTACCCGTGCTGCTATTTCCCACCCTCAAAAAAATGCTGCCAAAACTTGGCTATGAGACTGATATCCTTGGCTTTTGTGTCTAAAACCAGTCGTCTAGACTAGACCATGCAGTAGGATGGAGACTACTAGACGTAAATACTCGTAAGTAGTTTTGTTTTGTTTGTAAAAACTCCTTAAAGCGCTGTGTGCCCGTTTGAGCAAGAAAACCGGTTTTTGATACTTACTATAATAACATTGAGTTATGTATTTATTGCGACCTTGAACTTGTTTATGTATCATAACATTATTCTGCGTAGTCTACCAACGCGTGGAGGTATAATAATATATAGGTATTATTATGATGCCATGAGTAACCATAACATACCAGTAATTTGATGTTTAGATACCTTACTTTTTTGCTATGGGAAATCAACCAATGATTTCTACCAATGGAGGGCATATCAGACTTTTACCAGGGACGTAACTACCACTGTATCAGACGTATCAATGATACGGGGCCCCCAAGTTACAGGGGCCCCGACATGTGTAAAAAATCGTAACATGTTATCCCCAACCTTCAATTCTCATACTGTGTAGTTAATGAAATAATATGATAGGATGTTCCATTTTTAAAGCTTGCTCCGTTCGTTCTAGCATTCTCTACATAAGATCACAACATAAACTTAATCTCTCTTCTATTCCAGAATACTCCAATAAACGAGATCATCGGTCTCGGTCTTACATGACATAGATGAAATCTATCCAGTTAGTCTGGTCATATCTTTCGAGGCCTATCGTGACTCTGTCTCATGTGTCTGTGCTAGTAGGTCCTACGTTGTAAAAAAAAATAAGTGTGGCACTCGGGGACTGCCGCGGTAAAGCTATTGCATAGCATTTTGTATCAACATAAGCAATTATAATTATTTATTTATTTTATTTATGCAGTATTTCTTTTTCTTTGATATTAATTCAAGTTACACTTTTTGAGCGTGGTGACCGATAAGAAAACAATTTTTTTTCTTTCTTGTTTACTTCATAAATTGCTACAAGTATGTTCAGTTGTTATCATAGAACATTACTATAATCTATTATAATACAAAAAGACTATTTTGTTTGACCGAGATTTGAACTCGAGGCACGATGATAACATAGGTAGAACGCTGTACCAATGCGCCACACACAGGTCGTTAACGACTTTTCTAAAATAGGTGTTCGGTCTCTGTCGGCCTCCAAGCCACACCTCCGTGCCCGTCGGAGTGGGGAGCGTGAGGTATATTTTTCGTTACGGAATTTCTGGATTCGGTCCCCGCGCTCAAGGCCCGCGATAGAAGCTATGCAATAGCTTAAAAAACTCAATAAGTTTTGATATGGGGCCCCTTTGGGACTAGCTACGCCACTGACTTTTACTGACTAAAACCCAACTGTGTCCTTCAGTTAACTTTTGAGTTCCAGGACCACGATATTCCTTAAAACCCGCTGCCCTCGCAGACATTGGCCCTACTGAGCTCCTACGGCAAAAATCCCAAACAGTAAAAACTGAAGTGAATTTGGGATTTTTATCTGAGACTAGTGCTTTTTTTTGAGATGGGCAATCATCGAACAACTTCTCCCGGTGTATGGAGCTTTTACTGACTGAAATCTACCTGTGTTCCAGTTGCCTTCTGCGTTATAGAGACCACTGCTGTCTAGCAGAACATACAGGACAGAAACTAAAACGTAATAGCAAAATCATACCGTATGCGCTGACTAGAGACACAACGAAATAGAATGCGAGTAAGCAAAACAGACCGGAACAGAGCCAGTGAAAAGAACACGTGAGCACAGACACTATACTTTCAGAGCTACAATAATGGTATCACACTAATATTATAAAGATGAAAGTTTGTTTGTTTGTTTATGTGTGTGTATGTTTGTTACTCTTAAACAGACATCCAAAAAAGCAGGAGGTTCTCAAGTCGTCTGAATTTATTATTGGATCTTGTTCAGCAATATTTTCTTCTTTTATCTTCTCTTCTTTCTTACACTCCATCCTAAGGTTGTCTGGTAGATATTGTTGTCAGCGATAAGACCGCCTTTGTACCCATAGATTTAAGTTAGTGTAAGTATAAGTTTTGTTACTATTTTGGTGTACAATAAAGTTTATTCTATTCTATCTTCGCCAAATGTAAACCGTTTTTGACGATTCTTTTTTTTATTTCGAAGAGTTTCTATGTCAGATGGTTCTATTTAAATTTGGTGCAGATCTGATGAAGAACTTCTGAGATAGATCATGTACCTAACATTTCAATAAATGATAGGAAATCTTCCGGGTTTGCTGTAATCGCATGTCTGTTTATTGTTTACACTATTTGATAAAATAACATCACGCTAGTACGCTCTACGCGCGGTTGCAACAGTCGTGGAGAGGATCCAGCAGTTGGGACTCGAGCTGACCCTCTGAAATCTTTTTTTTATTTATTTTTTTTATTTTTTTCGATCGGAAAATCATCCAATGACATCCCGCGCTCTTGGGCGGAGCGGGAGGGTGTGTCAGACTTTTACTGACTAAAAACCCACGCCTGTTCCTTCGTTGCCTTTTATACCAGGGCCGAGTCTTCCTTTCAGAAGCAGACCCTTGGCCCCAGTAGGCTTCGACCGTGCTGGGCCCCTATGGTTTGCTGACATCTCCTTGAGGCGCGCGTGGAACAGTATTTATTTATTTATTTATTGGCACACCAACAGCATTACATACATGATTTTTTGTGAAAAATGATATTAAAATTTAGTATCTGGTATGCATGCCTAATATAGGTATGCACAGCTACGCGCCGTCGACGACTTGAGCTCGGTCCGGACGGTTACCGGACGATCGGACGGCGAGCTACCCATTGCTCACCGTCCGCAAGCCCGCCCTGAGCCCATGTGTTTTCATGGCCCTCGGAATGCGCCACCACCAACAAGTTAACAATAAGAGTGCTGGTGTCATGAAACATTTCGACTTCGTCTTTGGAAAGGTGATGCATCTTTTACGCATCTAGTTGCAGATACCAATGACCTCTTGGCACCAGGAAACCAGTCACAAAGTTTTTGCCTATTCTGCCCCCCTAGCCAAGTTACAACCGTTTCGTTTCGATTCTCTTTTCGTTGATCATCTCGAATCGGCCACGCCTCCTATTCCTTTGTTCTAACCACGTGACTGAGCGTTGAGATGACGTCGACTCGAGGCAATCGACGATAATAGAATCGAAACGAAACGGTTGTAACTTGGCTAGGGGGGTTGCTCACCTTATAAAAAATATTTGACCGTGAGGATATTAAAGATTCCTTTCTTTAAAACGTATGTATTATATAAATGTATGTCTGTTAATAACTTTTTTTAAAACAGCAACCCGTCTCAAGGCTGTTCTTTATGTCCATTGTTATTACTTTTTAGGGTTCCGTAATTGCTAAAGAATCTTTTCTATAGGTACTGTTTTCTATACCAATTACTAATATTATAAAAAAGGAATGATTAATTTGTCACTCTAACATTATAAAGGAGAATATTTGTTTATTCTGCTCTCAAAACGGTGAAGGAAAACATCGTGAGGAAACCGGCATGTCCTAGAACCAAAAATTCGAAGACATGTTACATCCACCAACCCGTACCGGCCTCGCGTGGTGGATTACGGCCCATTCCCTCTCCTAGAGAGGAGACCTGTGACCAGTGGGAACATTTAAAGGCTGATTATGCTAATGAACATTTGTAAGTATGTTTGTTATAGATTTGAAGAAATTTGACACCCGGGCTGAACATATCTTGGAATAGCATATGGAATATTTTATATCCTGCGAGTAAAGAGCCCTCGGTACAATAATAATTTACCATTCAATTTTTTATTTCGTACGGAGTTGAAAACAAGATAACGGCACTAACAGACAGGGGCGCCAGCTTTTAGAAAACCTCATGGGTGTTCATGCTCATTTGATGACTCGAAAAAGTGGCGAAGTGTGAGAAGAAAAATGCAAAGTGATCGACCGACAAATAAATAAATGTCCTACTTACATACTGCGGAACAACGAAAGTACCACAAACACCCAGACCCAACACAAATATCTGTTTCATCAACAAACATTTGTGTTGGTGCGGGAATCGAACCCGCGACCCTGCGTCTCAACCGGCGCTATAAACCACTGCGCTAAATGGGTCGTCAGGTAATGAAAAAACGCCTATCCCTAAAAGGCGATTACTGATCTGTTTCTTGATGTCTATTCTCAGGGGTGCTCGGCACCCACTGTTTATTTCTCATGAGTGCTCGAGCCCTCGAGCACCCACGGAATCGGCGCCCCTGCTAACAGACGCAGTTATTTTTTTTATTTGTAAACACATTTTTAATAAATTATACCAATTATGTTTAAAAAAAACCATAAGATTAGGTATAATCCGAAAAGCTACGATCAAAATTTAATTTATTATAGGAAATATTTTACCTCATGGCCCCGACTCGCACTTGACCGGTTTTTGTTTCATATTAACCTTCAACTGCGTTGTTCACACGATCTTATAAGAATAATATAATAGATGTTATTATCTTTTGGTTATTTTGTGATAAAAAATGTTTTGTAACATTGTTATTGTCTATCCTTAACATTTTTACTTTTGCAACATATTGTTTAATAAGCTTAGCTTCAGACAGCGTCTTCGCTTGCGTGAAAGTAGTAAATTATCATAAGGGAACATACTCCCAGGTTAAAAAATATCCTATGTGATAATCCAAGACATGCTTTACCCATGTGCCAAATTTCAACCAAATCCGTTCAGCCGTTTGAGCGTAAAGAAATAACATACCTACATACACACATACAATAACTTTCGCTTTTATAATATCAGAGCTATATCTACCTATTTGTTTTGGCCCACATTCCAACTAAAATGGTCATCATGACCATTGACTTGATAATCTTGTATTTTTGGTATCTATTGAGATCGCATAGGAAACGAACCTTGGGTACGCCACAAACGTGGCGGCAAGTCTCTTTGAGGAGTGGCTAGGGAGGCGCCACGGTGTCCTCATCTCACGCAGGTTTGCACCGCACATGTCCAGCTCGGGAGGTTCCTGTTTTGGATTTAGGTGGAAAAAACGCCTAGGTGTCACCATTGTGCGGATCGCCCGGATTATGGAAGTTTGCCCTGCTTGACCGGAGCACCGCCGTGCCTTCATGAAGGCGATCGGTGGTGGCGACCTTTCGCATCCGGCACTGGTTCAGGCCTTTGTCCGGGGCGAAAAGAAATGGGAAGCGGTCGCCTCCTTCTGAGAAGCAATAATGTGAGCGAAGGAAATGGCCGCAACCATGAGGAAACGGATATACGCCCAGCCGCAGCTTGCGGAGGTCCAGTATGGACCTAGCTTAAGTCGACGGTGCGTAGTGTTCCACGCACGCTTTTTATAGATATCAGCAAAACCACAACTGATTTTGATACGATATTCACTAATAAAAAGAACAATAACCGAGGAAGGTTTATGTATGAAGAAATAAAAACATTACACACAACACACACACATTACATCTCCTATTGTAATTTTATTTATGGTGTTTATAAAGCAGTATATCTGTCTATCATTATAATCATTTGATTCGATATTTATAAACAGCTTACTACAAGAACATCAATGAATCCAACAGCATTATTTCTCAACTCAGCTAAAAAAAAAACATATCAAAACTAAAAAAAAACCTGCTACCTACAAAAAACCAATTGACCCCATTAAGGTAATCGTTTTCCCTACACAAACCGCATGCTTACACCAACCAATACTTTCAAGTGGGTCAATTGTACCAAAAATATAACCCGTCTCCGATCGATGTATGGTCTTATTGACCGAGTGACCGGTAAACGGAGCGGATAAATATTTAAGGGCAACGCACACTCGTACGAGCCGAACGCGTCGAACGAATCGAAGTCAAGAAGGCCTCGCACACATATCCGTACCGAAAGATTCGTTCGCGCCGAAGAAATCGTTTCTATTACCTTTACACCTGTTGCACTGAAATGACATGTGAATTGTAGTGGATCTTGACGACTTTTTATTGTTAGTGCTTTATTAATGGAATATGAAGAAAGTCAAATACATCATTTAAAGCGAAACAAGAATGTGGGTTCATAAAATTACCTTAAAAAAAGTCAGTGCTGGATTTCTAGAGTCCTTCCAGACAGGGGCGCCGGCTTTTAGAAAGCCTCACGGGTGCTCATGCTCATTTGACGACTCGAAAAAATGGCGAAGTGTGAGAAGAGAAATGCACACTGAAAGACCGACAAATATATAAATGTCCTACTTACATACTGCTTATTTCATTACTAATTATGTTTGATAAAAATATAAAATGAAACCATTATATAAAAATGAAACTAGTTTTTATTATCAAGAAATATTAGATATAATTTATACGTAACCTACCTGAATCTACTAAATGAACACAACACAATATGTACTTGTACTGTACGACATTAAACTGATGATAAACTAATGAAGATAGGTACTACAGACAGATTTTTAATGAAATGACTAATCAACATTAATAAACTTTCGTATATAAATCGAACTCGCGACCCTTGCATCTTAACCGGCGCTCTAAACCACTGCGCTAAACGGGTCGTCGGATAATGAAAAAACGCTCGTTCCCTAAAAGCACTAGCTTCTGACGATTTATAAGTGCCCATGTAGGCCTATGTGAAATAAAAACTTTTGACTTTGACTTTGAAAAGACGATTATTGATCTGTTTCTTGATCTCTATTCTCAAGGGTGCTTGGCACCCACTGTTTATTTCTCTGGGTGCTCGAGCCCCCGAGCACCCACGGAGTCGGCGCCCCTGCTTCCAGAATCGGACGATTCGACGCAGGGTGTCATAGATAAAGAATTCTAAAATTGTTTTCTTTCAATTCGTTCGACCCTTTCGACTCGGATAGTGTGCGTTCACCTTATAAGATGGCGGCCGGGCCAGTAAAAACTTGATCGTCAGTTAACAGTACCTATGAATGTTTGCACGACTTGCGAGTAACGTGTGTTTGATCTTAATGGTCAGATTTATTAGTTTTTTGTTTGATACTAGTTTTAGAACTGCGAGATGCGTCGGATTTGTTAATCGGAAGAAGTTTTGACGGATTATTCTTGCATCCTTCCTGAGAGCAGTGATGGCCGAGTGGTAACAGCCGTATAGGTCACGGGTTCAAACCCAGCCAGGCGCATTACTTTGTGTAATTTATTTCATCACCACTGCTCTCAAAACGGTGAAGGAAAACATCGTGAGGAAACCGGCATGTCCTAGAACCAAAAAATTCGAAGACATGTGACATCCACCAACCAGCACTGGGCCCGCGTGGTGGATTACGGCCTATTCCCTCTCCTAGAGAGGAGGTCTGAGTCCCAGCAGTGGGAACATTAAAAGGCTGATTATGCTATGCTTATGCTTATCCTTGCATATTAGAAAACAAAGTCTCCTTTTCTAAGTCATCATTTGACAGTGGTTCATGAGGAAGGTTTAGAATTTAGATTTATAACTAGCACTTTGCACGCGACTTCGTTCGCGAAAATGTTTTCATAATAAATGTTAACACTTCTTAAACCGTATTTCGAGGTTAATTTTGAATAAATATAATGAAAGTTTTTATTATTTATTTTAGCAAGAATTTGTGACAAGTTTGAAGTTTATTAACCCAAGAAATAAGAATCCTCCATACAATCTTTAAACCCCATTTTTTTTTCTATTGGAAGTTTTGAAAAGCTAATAATGAAAACCTTTATTATTAACTTAGGTTACTAAAGTTGTCAAAAAATAAAAGTCCCGTTTTGACATCTGTCAAAATGAATAATTAAATACGCAGAAAGAATACTCGCAATATATTCCATCATATTAGTTAACGCGCCAAAAAAATGTAGGTATGTATTTTTTTTAAAACACATATGTTAAAAATTATTATTTTATTGTTCCATTCAATTTCGTTCCAAGTTACATTCAAGGGTATTTCTCAAATGTCAAAACGGGCCTTTTATTTTTTAACGAGTTTATATGTGCTAAGTTTGAAGTATCAAGGAATAAAAATTTGCATAGAAACGAATTTACCCCTTTAAAAGTTAAATTAGCAGTTAGTGCCACATAGCCGAGAGTTCTTTTAATTTTGAAAACTTATAGGTACATGACGTTGACGTCAATTTAACTAATGTCATCAATATAAGCATATTCGAGGGAAAAACACCACAGGCATGGAGCGGAAGTGTGGTGGTACTCTTCTTTAAGAAGGGCGACAAGGCCCTGCTCAAGAATTATAGGCCCATCTCACTTCTGAGCCATGTCTACAAGCTGTTTTCCAGAGTCATCACGAACCGTCTCGCGCGCAGGTTCGACGACTTCCAGCCTCCCGAACAAACCGGATTCCGAAAAGGCTTTAGCACCATAGACCACATACACACGCTACGGCAGGTTATACAGAAGACCGAGGAGTATAATCTGCCTCTCTGCTTAGCGTTTGTGGATTACGAGAAAGCCTTTGATTCGATCGAGACTTGGGCTGTGCTGCAGTCTCTCCAACGGTGCCAGATTGACTATCGGTACATCGAGGTGCTGAAGTGTTTGTACGAAAACGCCACTATGTCAGTCAGACTGCAGGACCAGACCTCGAAACCTATCCTCCTGCAGCGGGGTGTGAGGCAGGGAGACGTCATTTCTCCGAAACTGTTCACGGCCGCAATGGAGGATGTCTTCAAGGTTCTGGACTGGAGTGGATTGGGCATTAATGTCAATGGCGAGTACATCACTCATCTTCGGTTTGCCGACGACATAGTAGTCATGGCTGAAACTACGGAAGAGCTCAGCACAATGCTCAATGACCTCAGTAGAGCTTCCGAAAGAGTGGGTCTTAAAATGAACATGGACAAAACCAAAGTCATGGTAAATAACCATGTAGCACCCACTCCGATCAAGATCGGAGACTCTGCACTCGAAGTTGTAGACGATTACGTCTACCTTGGACAGACAGTCCAGTTGGGTAGATCTAATTTCGAGAAAGAGGTCAACCGTCGAATCCAACTCGGCTGGGCAGCGTTCGGGAAGCTGCGCGGTATCTTCTCATCCAATATACCACAGTGTCTCAAGACGAAAGTCTATGACCAGTGCGTGTTGCCAGTGATGACATATGGTTCCGAAACGTGGACGCTCACAATGGGCCTCATCAGAAGGCTCAAAGTCACCCAAAGGGCAATGGAAAGGGCTATGCTCGGAGTTTCCTTGCGTGATCGAATCAGAAATGAAGATATCCGCAGGAGAACCAAGGTTGCCGACATAGCGCGAAGAATCGCCAAACTAAAGTGGCAATGGGCAGGGCACATTGCTCGCAGAACGGATGGCCGTTGGGGCCGAAAGGTTCTGGAGTGGCGACCGCGTACCGGAAGACGCAGTGTCGGAAGACCCCCTACAAGGTGGACCGATGACCTGGTGAAGGTTGCGGGAGTCAGATGGATGCGAGACGCACAGGATCGTTCGCTGTGGCGACGTTTGGGGGAGGCCTATGTCCAGCAGTGGACGTCTATCGGCTGAAATGATGATGATGATGATAAGCATTTTGACAGATGCCTGGAACTGACGACTGTGCTGCCACCTGGTGAACGTCATTTTAGAAAAACCCTAATGGAACAAATATCGTTAGAAAGTGATCTAACCGATAAAGAATTGCACTAAAAAACATCATTACTTTGCTTTTTTTTTGAGATGAGAAATAATTTTATTTTTATTTATTGATTAGAATCGTCAACATTACTTATTCGAGAGTGGTCTGAAAAAATTCCGACCTCAGCCTGAAAATAGTAGCACTCGTCCATAAAAACTAGTGAATATAGTTGAACATATTTTGACAGTACCTACTCATCAGTTTCAGCCATTTTGGACACTTAGTTTTTCTTTGACAGTTGTTCGAGTGAGTCAATGTGAGATGCAGAAAAAGAAAATCCTGTTTCACCAAAACAACACACCGTCTCACACCTCAGAGCGGTTGCCACGACGAAAATTCAGGAATTAGGGTTTGAACTGCTTGATCACCCGCCTTAATATATTTTTTAATTGATATAAACTAGTGCTTGACTGCGATCCCACCTGATGGTAAGCAGTGATGCAATCGTTGATGGTGAGGCGCACTAGTTTATTAAGAGCTTATTCACTGTAGCCTTGAAGACACCCAAATTATTATCGGACGGGAAGACCGCAGCAGGCAAGTTGTTCCAGTCCTTCGATTTATTAACCAGATCTAGTCACAAGCGACTCATTTTTGTTCCAGCAAATTAAGCTCGGAGGAGATTACCGTCAAATATGGAGGTAATCACTTTTGTAAACAATTATTTTGCACAATATTTGGACGGATTACATAGCTGGGAGAAGTCTGTGGAGTTACAAGGAGACAATGTAGAAAAAGGTAGATAAATTGTAAGATAAAATGTCTTATATTTCTGCCAGGTCGGAAACTTTTCAGACCATCTGTGTACACTAGAAAATTATACCTAATGTATGTACATTATTTTAAGACAGTGTGAGTGCCAATCAGAACTTTAAGCAAAACATTTAAAAAATACAAGAAGGGAACACGCAATTAAATAATCTACATATCTATATAATTATATAAAAGCAAAATACCACTCACTGATTAATCACAAAATTTCAGAAACTATAACACCTACAAACGTTTAGCAGATAGGTTCTTTATAGGGTGTAGACATCCGCTAAGAACAGATTTTGCGAAATTCACCCTCTAAGGGGATGAAACGGGGGTCCAAAGTTTGTATGGAGAAATCGACTTTCACGCGGGCATAGCCGCTGGGAAAAGCTAGTTATAAAATAAAAACGTCAAAATTAACATTCAATAAGTCCTCTTCATTATATAAGTCTTCGAAAATCATCAAATAATCGTATTCCAAGGCTCTGGTAATGCTTTCAAATGATACCATAACCCACTTTCCATAGCTGCAAACAAAAAAAAATGTGTTACGAACCTAACTACTCACTATTTTGCTTAATATCTACACTAAATTTTTTTGGTATAACATCTACTATTGTTGCTAAATTTCAACACATTTCCCACCAAAATATATCTAGAAATACCCACATGTAAATTCACATGAATATTCCACATCCCTGGTGGGGATCGAACCCACGACCTTTGGATTAGAAGTCCAACGCGCTATCCTCTGCGCCACAGGGACAGTTGCAATGTTAATAATTATTACGGTCCTCAAGAAATACAATTACTTTTGTAACTAGTGGAACTAATTGATAAACAATAGAGATTGATTATAAAATTATGAGTTACTTAGGTGTGTGTTTAATTAGAATTATGTTCAATATATGTAAGTCTAACAAATTTATATGAGACTAGCGTTCCCGGCAGACGTTCTCGTGCCCGAAAATTGGCTTATTGTCAGAAAAAAAATTGGAACCCGATTGCAGCGCCATCTACCGGGTTCAGTTGTATTTTGACACCATACAGGGATCTACTCAAATATGCACACAAACATCCAAATTGGTCAAGCCGTTTAGAAGTTGGGTACAGAAATAGATGTATAAAGATAAATACCAGACGAGGCGCATTTTGTAAGATTTATCAAATTAACGTGATCATTTTGGGGTTAATTTTTCAGATAGGTATATTTAAGGAGGAGAGAAGGGACAATCCTCGTAATTTTAAGGAACGTTCATATTTGCAGTGTCAAAAACACATGACAAGCATTTTGTACATTTTGAAATGGATTGTCTACGACTACGATTTGAATTTGAACGTTTTTTATAAAACGAAAATTGGAATTTAGAATAATAGATAATGAGATTTAAAAACTTACATCGATTTTTAAATTATGGAGCCATATAATAATTGTACCCTGCGTTCACAAATACATCGGAATATGTGCCTACTTAGATTTTTTTTTAATGATAATATAAACTAGTGATTGACTGCGATCCCACCTGATGGTAAGCAGTAATGCTATCGTTGATAGTGAAGCGCACTACCTTTGAAGAATAAAATGTCTTCTGACATAAACATAGAAAAAATATGCTATCAGTACCAGGAAAAGGGTCCAAGCTAACGGCGGTCAGGGTTCCAGATAATGAAATCTGCTAACAATACGAACGTTACCCAAAAGTATCTGGGCTGGAATCAAGCCCTTACTCCAGCCGCCTTACG
Source organism: Mythimna impura (assembly GCA_905147345.3). Classification (NCBI taxonomy): domain Eukaryota; kingdom Metazoa; phylum Arthropoda; class Insecta; order Lepidoptera; family Noctuidae; genus Mythimna; species Mythimna impura. The sequence continues at coordinate 4,061,861 of LR990342.1, read as the reverse complement.
AGTGCCTCAAGGTTGTTGGTCGAGGCTCGTGGCTATTAAGCCATTGGCTGACACGACTATCGGTAGGTATACTGATCGCCGAGTCCACAATGTCGACAACCTCGGGATTCCGATCCCGATTTCCGGCCACCGTTGGCGCGGGCTTGCGGACGGCAAGCAATGGGTGGCTCGCCGTCCGACCGTCCGGTAACCGTCCGGACCGAGCCCAAGTCGTCGATGGCGCGTACTGTTCCACGCGCGCCTCAAAGAGATGTCAGCAACTGAAGGGCCCAACAGGGTCGAAGTCTACTGGGGCCAAGGGTCTGATTCTGAAAGGAAGACTCGGCCCTGGTACGAAAGGCAACGAAGGAACAGGAGTGGATTTCTAGTCAGTAAAAGTCTGACATTCTCTCCCGCTCCGCCCAAGAGCGGGGGATGTCATAAGATGTTTTTCCCAACGAAAAAAAATATATATATATGTCGACAACCTCGCGAGCTCAGGCAATACCCATACTTGATTTGCTTATCTTTCTTGGCTTACACGAGGTTTGACGAATTACATTTTTATAGTTCTTTGAATAAAATAGCACCATAACATTAACACGAGAACCCCGGGGTCCTGGAAAGAAGGCAAAGGAGGAACACAGGAGTGGGTTTTAGTCAGTAAAAGTCTGACACGCCCTCCCGCTCCGCCCAAGTGCGAGAGAAGTCATTGGATGACTTCCCACCAAAAAAAAAAACAATATATTTTTAAGAAACGCTATAGTTGTGAATTAACCACAAAACATTTCACTTCCAAAAAGACAAAAAATACTATTATAAAATAAACCGATCTACTGAAAATATTAGTACCTATTATTATTATTTAATATGTATTTGTGTGATATTTATTTTACTATGTAATTATAATAATAATTTTAATAGTATATCTTTTTTTGCATGTTATTTTATTTCATTATTAACTATGTATTTTGTGTGTAACAATTTTCATTTTACTTCTACACACAGGTCTACATCTCTATTTTCTCCAACTCTACTTTCGCAGGTATGCTGGAAGAGATTTCTTTAGAAATAAGCATCACCTCTGTACTATTCTTCTGTTTCCTTCTTCTTTTCTTATATTATTGTGTGTACCTAAATTGATAAATGAATAAAAAAATACAAAAAAAAATCTAGAACGAAACAAATATTCTTTATAAATAACTACAAAAAATAAAAAAGGAATTTCTCACGTGCGATTTGACTCCCAGTGAAATATCGCATCCCTGGTGGGGATCGAACCCACGACCTTTGGATTAGAAGTCCAACGCGCTATCCTCTGCGCCACAGGGACTATGAGCGAGACGCCGTAATAACGTATTGCGTTCTACGTCACGCACACACCCACACGTATATAGGTCGTGTTGATGTGTGCGTTGTGTTGGCAACGCAGACTGGGTATGTCATGCGTCGTGTAGAAGGAAATTATACGATATTTTTGATTGTGTATTGAACTCTATTGAACATGAGTTTTTTATTATTTTAGCATCACGCTTTACGTAGGTAACAGGTTGAACAGAGTTTTAGGTGAGACAGATAACAGTAAATATGTATTTTAGTGTTATGTATGTAGGTACTTTGTTTTTTTTTTCACCAATTGTTTAGCTTATTTTGTACCAAGTGCAACCCCATTTTATGTCCAGACAATCTCTTTCCATACCAGATTGCCTGGAATAGATCGCGGAATGCGATAAGGCCGCCAATTGTGTGTTTTTAAATATAAGGCTCAAATCTATCATTTATTATCTTGGTGTACTACAATCGTCATCATCATCATCATTTCAGCCGAACGACGTCCACTGTTGGACATAGGCCTCCCCGAAATGTCGCCACAATGACCGGTCCTGTGCGTCTCGTATCCATCGGATTCCCGCGACCCTCACCAGGTCATCGGTACTACAATAAAGTATATATACATAAATAAATTTAATAAATAAAATAAATAACAATATTGAAGCTTTATGCTTAATAAATAATAAACCTACAAAATACCTACTGGTTGCTTACATGTAGGTACTTTATTATGTACCTTGTGTTAAAAAACTAATCTACCCGCTAATGAGGTATGATAATTTATGTATTGGATTTATGTGGAGATTAAGCTGTTGATCCCCCCGCATTAACGCCGGCGTTCACGCGCCATTGTCTTACTATTGTGTCTCTAATTACGCACTCAAAAGGTTAAGTATCTATTGCTGTATCTCAATAAAAACAAGCCATAGATTATTTTTTAATGGTAAACAATATCAAAATAGTAAAAAACATACCTACCTTAAGTACCATGGAATGAGACGACTCCATGACGAATATTGACTTAACAACATTAATCACTAAAAATAAAACAAGTCGAAGTTCAAACTATGAACTACCTAATATTTATTTGTTTAACTTTAAACCACCAAAGACCTTCATCAACTTAAATACTTCAAAGTAGGTAAATCACAATATTTCGACACATCGTTAACAGCTGAACATCTGAATAAATAAAATGTGTTTCTAGTCTACGAATATACCTACTTAACTGAATCTACAGAAATATTTGTTTTAGTTTTACTGAAAGGCGAAGGGCGATATGAAGATGGATTTGTGGTACACTTAGGGTACCTTTCCACCGGAGATATGCTATGCAGCTATGCTGCGAAGATGTCAAAGCTAAACTACGAACTATCAGTGTTCCGCAAAGGGTTTGCCGTGGTACACTGGTGTACCGTGCGTGATGATTAGTTGGTGTGCCTCGGAAAAATAAGGTTACCTCTCACCAAGTTACTAGGCACACGGAAAAAAATGTAGATCAACCAATGGACTGGATTTAAAAAAGCCCATTTTCTGAGGGCATTCCGTTTTGACACTTACGGATTTACGAGTAGGAAGAACTGTTCGAAATGAAAACCAATTGCACATTAAAAGTATTTAGAATCTCATTTAGATCATTTTTTTGTGGTGGAAAATCATCCCATGTCTCCTCTCGGGTTTAGCGAGCAGCTCTGTCACCGATTACTCTAAATTTGGACCGCCTAGTATGCTAATTAAACAAGCTCATGTTTTGCATTAAATCCCTTTTCTGAATTATACGGTGTACCTCCAAAATTTTTCGATTTCCTAGGCGTTGTTGAAACTTCAACGGTCCGGACTAAGGGTTTCGCTTCGTCGTTTATACCGCGAACATCGAGAGACTGAAACAATTTGCCTGTTGCGGTCTTCCCGTCCAACTATAATTTAGGTGTCTTCAAGGCTAGAGTGAATAGGCTCTTAACAAACTAGTACGCCTCACCATCAATGATTGCATCACTGCTTACCATCAGGTGGGATCGCAGTCAAGCACTGGTTTATATCAATAAAAAAAGGCGTACCTGGAACACAAAAAGTTTGCCGAACACTGAACTATATGACCATTTTCACTGATGCTAAGCTAAGTATGTAAGCGAGTAAGGTGTGCTATAAAGATGTGCCGCCAGCCGCGCGTTATCTGTGTTGTGCTTTCGGTAATAAACGCATGCCTACTGTAGGTAATCTGCTCACGACCATCCATAACACACATCCAGAGCACGCGTCCTTATAAAAAACATAGCTTAGTTGAACTCGATTTCACCAGGGCTATTGGCTAAGCTATATCATCATAGAGATCCACTGCTGGTGTCCTCTAAGTATCACCACAATGACCCACCCTGTGCGTTGCATCCATCGGATTTCCACGACCCTGAACAGGTTTTTTTTCGATGGTAAAATCATCTTATGACATCCCTCGCTCTTGGGCGGAGCGAGAGATACTGTCAGACTTTTACTGACTACAAACCCACTCCAGTTCCTTCGTTGCCTTTCGTACCAGGGCCGAGTCTTCCTTTCAGAATCAGACCCTTGGCTCAGTAGGTTTTAACCCTGCTGGGCCCCTACAGTTGCTGACATCTCCTTGAGGCGCGCGTGGAACAGTACGCGCCGTCGACGACTTGGGCTCGGTCCGGACGGTTACCGGACGGTCGGACGGCGAGCTACCCATTGCTCGCCGTCCGCAAGCCCGACTCTCAACAGGTTATCGGTCCACCATATGGGAGGCCTACCAACGTCTTTCGGCCTCATTAACCATCTCAATCTGTTCTGCTAGCAATGTGCCCTGCCCACAAGCTAAGCTATAGGAACCAATATGATTGGTGGACATCAAACGCATCCATAGCAACGTAGCATAGAACATCTCTGATGGAAATACACACATTCTGCTATTGTACAGTAGACAGGGAAGTATTTGATCCTTAGTAGGTTCAATTTAAAGCCCCTATTTCAGAGACACTAATCAATGCTCTGAGTGGTTTTATTGTTTGATTTTCTCTCGCATTTGAGCACCATCTCACCTGCGATGATGTGGCCGAAGATGGAGAACTTAAAGACAACCAGGTTGTAGCTATAAGGAAACTCAGAATCTAGCACTAAATTCCACTCCTTAGCTGTACGCATAATGAATGTGTTCCCAAAACATTTTGTGCCTGTGGATGGGATGTCCACTATGTACATTCAGGGGTCAAAAGTGCAGTTGTACTCCATCAATGCTAAAGGGTCTAAAATGCCTTTGTAGAAGAGGGTCAACGGTTCATGCCTGATTTGATTTGTAGCATAGAATAGCGTAGTATTGTTTAAACTAGTTGTGGATTATGAAACTTCTACTACAAAGAAATTTTAGACACTAGCATTGGTAGAGTGCTACTGCACTTTTGACCCCTGACTGTACCGTTGGCGCAACGTCGTACGTCTAATTGTCCAATAATTAATTAATGTTAAGTTTTGCTCCATATAAATAAGTGAGGAGATAAACCTGAAAATGTTATGTTAATCTGGAGATAGGAGATAATACGGGTTGGTTATCAGTTTAATCATCTTGGTGTGTTAAAGTGATAACCAGTATTATCTCCAGATTAAAAAATCTGTTAGACTTGGGAAATCGGTTAGACTTGGACTGCGAGAGGAGTTACCGCGGTCTTAGAACGCACTCAGTAAAAGTCTAACACAGGGAGTGTTAGACTCGCTCCACTTAGAGCAGGCGGAGTTATATAAACTAACCCAAAAAGCGGTTAGACTTGGAGTATCTTTTTTTTTAGGTGGGAAATCATCCAATGACTTCACCCGCTCTAGAGAAGAGCGAGAGTGCGTGTAGACTTTTATTGACAAAAACCCACTCCTATGTTCCTTGTTTGCCTTCGTTTCAGGGCCTCGGGGTTCTCCACCCATAGGCTTCGACCCTGCTGGGCCCCTACGGTTTTGCTGACATCTCCTCGCAGCGCGCGTGGATCATTTACGCGCCGTACTTGTACTATTACTTATTCTGTGGCGCCGTCGACAACTTGGGCTCGGTCCGGACGGCGGGCCACCCATTGCTCGCCGTTGGCAAACCCACGAGACTTGGCGAGTATCTATGAGCTAACTACAAGCAAACCCCCCCCCATTCATGTCCCTTACACTGGAATAAATGTTGTCCTAGAAGGAGGCTGATAGTACATACAACCTACGAGCAAAAGCCGTGCACAGAGAGAATCTAGATATAATTGGACACACATACAAATGCTTGCATGATAAAAAAGTCAATTGCGAGTGTGTAAAATTAGATTATGTCACCTCATTTCAATATTTAGGCCTTAGTATAAACGAATTTTAACTGGAAAACACATGTGACCAACGTTTGTAATAGATTAAGATCAGTATTAGGGAAGTTCTATCAATTAAAAAATGTTGTGAATGGACGCACGTTATTAATGGTCTACTATGCACTGGCTGACTCAATAATCAGTTATGGGCTTATTGTGTATGGAAGAACATTTAAAACATATTTACAAGAGATCAAAAATATCCAGATAAGACTGATTAAGTTCCTAGTTAGCAAGCAGGTTAAGAATAAGTGGAAAACAGACTATGAAAAATTATTCTCAGTCTGTAAAATCTTGCCTGTAGATATGAAGGTCGACTACTTGTTAGGTTTGGAACACTATTATAGTGATTTGTACAAAATGAGTGAGAAGAATAAATTTAATACAAGAAGTGTAAGAGAGAAAAAACTTATTCAGCCAAAAGTAACAAACTACTATGGAAAAAGAACGTCCAAATATTTAGTGCCACGGGTTTTTAATAAAATAGACTTTTTAAGAAATACGCCTAAGTTGAGTAAAGGTGTCATTAGGTCGAGACTAAAGAATCTGTTGCTCGAGAACGGCGACACTGCAACGGGTGTTTTGGTTGGAGACTCATTGCTTACTACATAAGGAATGGGTCTCGGACTAGAATGACCCGCCGGATCCGCCGTTGTCGAGAAAGAGATTACTCAAAGAGGAAAAAAAAATGTATTAAAAAAAATAGATATATATATATATATATATATATATATATATATATATATATAATAATTACAATATATGTACATAACAAAAATTCATAAAGTAAGTATTAAGTTTATATGATATTTTGTACACATCCTGAGGTAGCAAAGCCACTCATACTTTTACTGTTTTACGATGTCATAGAAATAATTATATAACGAGCGTTTCTCGCCATCAAACTGTAAAGTTTGGCGAGCTAAAAATATGTTAAACGATTGTTAAAAATGTATGAGATAAATAAATAAAAAAAAAAAAAAAAAAAAAGTAGGTATGGGTGTTAGGGTACACTGTGGAAAGTGTTACAAAATACGTCATGATCGTTGATCAAATTGGTACACCAACATAGTAAAATAAAATCAAGTAACAAATAGCGTGTCAATCGATTGACTTAGTCACTAGATGTATTGATAGCGACAGCACATAAACTGCTTTGAAATGAGTAATACTGGTAATTTGTAGTCTTTGCGTGTTTAGTAAGACCTTGGTCGATGGCTGGCGAGGACTGGATACTCCGTGGGAATACCTGTTCATGCAAGGTTAAATACCTTCTGATTCACTTAATTTCCCTTTCTTCGACTCGGTAAGGAACCACACTTGTCTTAGCCTAATCCGCCTTAAAATATTCTCACTGCTAGGGCTCAGGCCTCCTCTTTACGAGAGGGAATGGGCCGTAATCTATTTCGCGGCGCCTATTACACCACTCGATATTCAGCTATTCTTAGTCTATGTTTATCACATCGTTCTGTTTCATTCCTTTACACGACATTGGCGTAAGTTGCTCTTTTTCTTGTGTGACGCTATATAGACTAAGACTGTCTGAATATCGAGTGGTGTAATAGGCGCTTTAAATCTATGGGCCCGCGAAGTAGATAGTTACTTTTTTGGTTCACTATAAAGTTTATTCTATTCTATGGATCGATGAATGTCACATGTCTGCGAATTTTTGGTTCTAGGACAGAGCGGTTTTTTTTAAATAGTTTTGTGAGCAGTGGATAATTATGAAATGAATATACTTTGTGTAATTAGGGTATTTTACTCTTTATGAGAAAAAATCTAAAAAATAAATTATTAAGATAGCTTAGGTAAAATGCAGTCGGCACCTAAGTGTTGGTTTTAGTTCATAAAATAACTAAATAAATTTTAAAATTTAAATTAAAAGTTTTGTTTTTATTTTATTATATTATTATGCTCTTTATCACCTTGAAATAGTAGCCACCCTGTTATTACGTCATTCGGCTGTATAAAATAAAGTGACAGTTGTCAACTGTCAACTGATCGGCCATACTGAGCGAATTTCTTTACACAGCCAACTGACGTCACGACCGTAGAGTAAATATGGCGTCCACTGCTTTCTACATTTTCGTCAAATACGCGCAAAATTTGAAAATATAAATTTTAAATGAAAGAAAGAAAGAAAAACTGTTTATTCGCGCGAAATGACGCAATCTTAAAACTAGTTAACAAACATTATCAGTTGAATAGGGAAGATATGCGTCACATCCGCGCAAAACGGCCGAACGCTCAGCATAAAGCTGCGGCCTCACGCATTATGCGATGAGCTCACAGCGCTGTTTTTCAGCGTGGGCCGATGGCGGTGTTGACATAAAGACGCCCGAACGGTGCAGCGTACAACGAGATTTCGACAGAAAAAGGAAATAAAAATAATTACAGAATTACAAATTAAAAGGAAAATTAAATTAAATTAAATTAAAATAATAAATAAATATGTAACGTGACAAGTATATATATAATATAAAGTGGCAACACCACGACGCGCCCGTAGCAGCACTCGTTTTTATAATCTGTGGCAATTTGCATAGACCACAGACGCTAACACGCTAATAGGTACGTGATTGGACGCGATCGCGGTGCCGCTCACAGAATATTTTGACAAAAGGATATGACCGAATGTGACGACAAGATAAGATGGTTTTGGAAATTCAAATAATTGTTATATAGTACTATTATGATGGTTCATGTTTGCGACAATGTTTTAAGTATTTGTGACGAGATGTGAAATTAGACGAACTCAAGAAAAGCGAACATGGGAACAGGTAAGGTTGATCAAATTGTTCACTCACATTGCTTTGTGGAAAATTCCAGGGACGAATGTATAAATATAATTAGTTTATCTGTAATTAGATTAATAATGGATTACCAAGTCAACAAATAAGAATAAACAGTAAAAATTAAAATTATATGCATTGTAATGTGACTTTATTGTGAAAAGTGTAATGAAGATAATTAAAACGTATAATTAATATTTGTTTTGTTTGTAGGTTCCTAGCATTATATTTAAAAAATAGTATGACAACGCAAACTGACAGCAGCGAAACACCACAGGGACAAGACAAATTGAATGCCAAGCCACAGCACCGCTGAAGATCCAAACCAAGTACTGCAGGTCATGCACCCATAAGGTGACAAAAAGTTTATTTTATTGTTGTGAAAGTTGTGCTAGCAAGAGTAACTTTTTATGGTTATATTTAAATGATTGTATTGATTTTAGGCCTCGCATCGGTGGAGGAATAACATTCCAGATCTTCGCAGCCATGTACTTGAAGGAACCTCTAAATGCCGCGGTTTTGTGTCGCGGTGCTGATAGTGGAGCAACTCCAGAACGAAGACCATACTTGTAGTGTGTTTGTCGCCAAGTAAGTTTGTCAAATAGATAGCGTGGCTTTTGGGTTGTTACAACGCCAAACAGTAAACTAGCCAAATGCAGCCTGCGCCTAGCAGCCATTTTCAAGATCTTCAGTTGATTTATGTATGGAGTCACATGACTCCTACGTGGGACATGTACACAAAAGCGAACACATGCGTTCTGGATGCGCTGAATCAGTCTATCCGTCCTAGCAAGCAAACATGGCCCATAAACAGTGTCACAGTAGTTGAGTTTTGATAAGATTAGGCTGTCAACAAGCAGCTTACGGAGTGGGATGCTAAGGTATTTTCGTATCCCATACAAAACCTTTAGCTTGTAAAAACAGTGTCTTAGTGCACTTTTTATATGGGCCTCAAAGCGCAGCTCTGGCTCCAGAATCAGCCCCAGGTTGCATGTCTGCTCTACACGCTCAATTTCTTCTCCCCCAATCATGACCTCAGGCTTGGCCAACAGTATTGCAGCAACTTGTTTCTTTGTGCCCAGCACCATGAATTTCGACTTAAGCGGGTTCAGGACCAAACAGTTCTCTTCAGACCAGGCCACAACACGTGCCAAGTCCTCATTCACCCTCTGCACAGCCAATGACGTGTCTTCTCCTTTAAAGGATATGTACAACTGGATATCATCGGCATACATATGGTACTTGCAGTTTATGAACGATCCAGTTATATCAGCGCTATAGAGAATGTACAGAAGAGGACCCAAAATTGATCCCTGTGGGACTCCTCTCGTCACAGGAAGGGGGGGGGAAGATATAGTTGATCCATCTTTCCTATGAATTTGCACGAACTGAGACCTATCAGTTAGGTAGCTATTAAACCAATCCACAGCGTCTTCGTTGAAGCCATAGTATGCTAATTTAGACAGCAGCAGATTGGTATTAATTGCGTCGAACGCCCGTGAGAAATCCAAAAGAACCAGGATTGATCCCTCCCCCTGATCACGTGCCTCCAGGATATTGCCCACAACATCAGCCAGAGCTGTTGCAGTACCTCTGCCCTTCCGAAAACCGGACTGGAGGTCTGGAAGAATGTTATTTGTTTCCAGATACTCAATAACTTGTGAGTACACAACACGCTCCAGGATCTTCGAAAGGCAGGGCAGGATGCTAATTGGCCTAAGATCCTTCACGTTGGCTGGGTCATTGGTCTTCGGGATAGGGCGCACCATTGCACGTCTCCACAGTTTAGGGAAGGTGCGTGTCTCAATGGATCTGTTGATGATGTCAGTGATGGCTTGCAAGGTAGTTGGCAATGTGAGAGATAACATCTCCAGACTGATACCATCAACACCCTGAGCATTTGAAGCTAGACTTCTAACTATCTTCAGAACTGTATCCTGACTGGTTGTAGTGAGTGAAAACTCAGCCGGACCGTGTCTGCAAGATTTGAAGTAGCCAATTTTTGAGGCATTATCGCAGCAGTTTCCAGGGACATCAAGAAATGCTGCATTGATATTTTCCGGGTTATCAAAATGACTAGGAAGTAGTTTCTGGCTGTGATCTGGAAGCACATCTGATTTCAGTTTTTTCCATAGCAGTTTGGGATCCTTCTTTTGCTCGTTGATGTTTTTGGCAAAGTATGCTGTTTTCTCCCTCACTAACGCGGCGGCTGCTTCATGTTTAAGATCCAGATAGTACTGCCTATGATTCGGTTCTCTAGTCATATGATATCTGGCTCTAGCTTCATCTCGCAATTTGAACATCAGACGTATATTGTCAGTTATCCATGGTGTAGGCGGTCTCTTGAAGGTCCTGCGCTTAAGTGGAGCATGAAGATCAAATAGCTGGATAAAGTATGAATTAAAAGTGTGCACCATAGTGTCAACATCACTTATATCCCCAATAGTTGACCAAGGAATCATATTCAAATCAGCATTAAACTGATCTTGCAAGATGTCGGAAAAAGAGCGGAATTCGACCAACCTAGGTTTAACCTTAGGCTTTCTGAAAACAGCCTCGCACGTGACAAATGAGTGATGGCTGAGCTCACTGATGTGATTCACCATAACATTTCGCGTTGAGGCATCAGTAAATGCATGTTTAGGGTACTTAGCGACTGAATAAAAATGTTGTTTTTTAGAGGTTTATTAGCACTATAGAATCTAATTGAGACACTTTTCAAAAATGAGTGTAAAACCCTATTCATTTCAAATCCACATTCATTCCATTCAGCCTGGGTTTAAACCCGCGGCGGGTGACTCCTAAGTCAGGGCTGTTACCACTGGGCCAAAATCACTCTTCCAGATGAACCCACACGGTACCTTTTCCTAAATTATTGGTGGATATTTTTGTTTAGATATTAAATAGGTGTTAACATAAATTAAAATAATTATATTCATTCATTAAGACTACAAAGGTACAATTTGTTGTGTAAAGAGCTCATCAAATCGGATAACTATAGTTCTGCTGACTGCGGCTTGTAAGCAGTTGTTATTTTGATCAAATAAGCAGCTTAATAAAAAAAAAAAAAACAATTTCAAAACTTATCCTAAAAGATATAAAAGGTGAAGTATAAAGTGAGATGAGTTTAAATATTTTGATTAAATATAGATTTTATAAAAAATATTTTTATATTATCTCTCCACCTCTCTAGGTTAACCGGTAGAGAATACCTAAGGCGTTAAGTCCGTCTTTGTACCTTTGGTTGCATGAAGATTAAGTAAATAAATAAATAAATTAGGTACCACAAATACCGACAATCTGTTTCCCTCATAAATCACCCGAGTGGATAAACAGGTAGGCTGGCAACCGCAAAACCAACCAGCTGCCGGTTCTGTTCATCCTCAAATCCGTATTGGCACAATATAGATAAGGAACAGTACGGAAACTATGTACAAATGTTCGAAACGGCACACTCATACAAACATACGCATCGACGAGACTCCTAAGCGTTTCTCGCGGTCCTGTCAGTAGCAAGAAACGCTTAGGAGTCTCGTCGATGCGTATGTTTGTGTGAGTGTGCCGTTTCGAACATTTGTACGTAGTTTCCGTACTGTCCCATTTCTATACTGTGGTATTGGTCAGTAGCTAGGCGTCTTTTTTTTTTTTTTTAATTCATATAAACCAGTGCTTGACTGCGATCCCACCTGATGGTAAGCAGCGATGCAATCATTGATGGTGAGGCGCACTAGTTTATTAAGAGCCTATTCACTCTAGCCTTGAAGACACCTTTGCCAAAGGTGACATATGTGGTTTGGGAAAAACGGATGTCATGTGTTTCCTCTTGACCACTTGGGTGTTCAATGAACGAGTCCCCTTGCAATTACGAAGACTGGGATATCGATACGTGCTTATTGTTTAAGTAATATCCGAATCCTTATAAGAGCACCTGCAATATGTACTTACATAGATAGGGTTACTGGGTAGCTGGTGGCACAGTAAGAACAGCGATCGTTTATAGTGCGAGAATCGCAGCAGCCATTCGCTCTACACCTGCGCCAACTGTGTGATCAGGGTTTAAATGATAAATGATAAATTATATTTATTTTGTAAATAGGTTTAAAAAACACTTTTACACGTCAATTTTTTTTTCGTCATTTTTAAACTAGATGAGGCCGGTGTTTCCTAGCTGACTACCCTGAGAAGAAACACCGAAACAAACTCAGGGGTAAGTTTAAGGTGTTATGTTGTTGTTATGATTCTTCCGCCACATACCTTTCTTTAGAAGGTTCCTGGAGGTTTGAAGAAAAGACCAGGGGCCAGTAGCGTAGCTAGGCGGGGGCGAAGTGGGCCCTCGCACCCAACGGGGCCTCAAATAAGAGAGGGCTCTTTAATAACGAGGGTTCTTATAATTGATAGGCTCGCGTTTGACTACCATTTCACCTGATGGTAAGCGATGATGTGGTCGAACACTGGGTTGCAACAGTCACTGTCCCATTTTCGAATTTATGAAAGAAAAAGACCTGGCTGATGCGCCTTCGCCCACGTATAAATTAGTCCATGCTACACCTCTGTCGGGGTCTGAAGACTGTTTTCCGCACTAAAACCATCCTGGTGATCCACCAGCACATAGACCCGTAGCGACATCTATTGCACCACACAGGAACTATCCTGCATTACGTTATCAGAATTCTCCGCGCGATTAGACTATACATGTCGAATAGCTTTTTCGTATAACACGCCGTATTTGGCGCATCGTATTGAAAAACTGGCCAAGTGCGAGTCGGACACGCGCTCGAAGGGTTCCGTACCGTCTTTAACAAAAAACGGCTAAAAAAAATCATGTTTGTTAATAACTATTTTATCCTATTTTATGTATTTGTGGTTTTAGCGGCAAAAGAAATACATCATCTGTGAACATTGCAACTGTCTAGCTATCACGGTTCATGAGATAGAGCCTGGTGACAGATGGACAGACAGACGGACGGACGGACGGACGGACAGCGGAGTCTTAGTAATAACGTCCCGTTTTACCCTTTAGGTACGGAACCCTAAAAACGTGGGCGGCACATGGTTATTAATCCGCTTTAACAAACGCGAAGTGCGCATTCAATTCGGCGTACCGACTTTATTTCGGCGGTATTGAAACCTAAGCTAGAACTACATTAGACCGACGCACACGTGTAACACACCTGATTTGTATGTAGAACGACGTCGCGTGGCGTGGATCAAGTGTAGCTCTACAAGTCTAGTTTCCATATAAAATATATGGAGACCGACGCGCCCAGATCGGCGTGTGTGGCACACGTGTGCGCAGTGTAGTTCTAGCATTACATAACGACGACGTTTTTCAATCAGTTGCACCAATATGTAAAACAGCGTGTTAATACCATACAGCTGCGATATATACAGTCCGAAATCATCAACTATCGGGCAGTTGCCCCGGAGGATCTTCCCTTTCCAACGGAGGTTTGCAGGACTTCAAACCCTGTTCCGCACATCTCTTAAGTCCTCCTAAGACTCGTGCCCCCCTGCCCCCCTAGCCAAGTTGCAAACGATAAACGTTAACGCTTAGTAATCTCCAATAGATTTTCAACTTTATACCTAAGAGCATAAAGTTGAAAATCTATTAAAGACTACTGAGCGTTAGCGACCGGAACGAACGAAAACACTATGTAATCTTCAATAGATTTTCAACTTTATATCCAATAACATAAAGTTGAAAATCTATTAAAGACTACTGAAAGTTTATGTTTATCGTTTGTGACTTGGCTAGGGGGGCTGATCTCATGACCATTTAAAAGACCAACCCGGAAGCCCATCCGTACAACGCCTGTTAGAGCACATCTCTGACAGTTATTAGGTAGTTTGTCATGGCAACCGAGGCGAGATTCTGCTGCGAAAACGACATTTCATTACACTTACAAAGAAATGAATAAACGGTGGTTGACCGGGACCACTCGTAGGAATCGCTTAGCGCCAACCCTGATACGATAAATAAAAATCAATTGTGGCGGGTTTACTGTTTTCCGTACAAGTTGCTTGCCTAAGAGCGAAAAATTCTTGTCCATGACAGTTTCTTTACGAATCACGAATCCATAGTAAATAATAAGCCAGCTCTATTGTTTGTGAACCACATTGCAATTTAAAAAACCTTTTCGAATTCCTATAAAAAAAAAAGATTACAGCTCTTGTCAAACCAAGTGTCTCACGTTTTTATGTATATATATATGTGGAGAACGTTGTTGATATCACATGTGTAAAACTATTTCTAAGCCTTTTTTCTGTAATTCCCTATGTGTTATTGTTTGTTTTCCCCAATAAATAAAATAAAAATAAAATAGTAGTGTGATCAATGAATTCATATTGCTATGAGAACCAACCCCCCATGGAACCATTTAGAGCAATACTTTAAATCTTCCTCTTTATGGAGAAGTTAAATAAATTTAACAGACAGTATGAAATTCAATGCAACTGAAAGTGCCGCAATATCCCATTGTGTCAATGACGTTTGAAGATAAAATGTACTTTGCGCAATTGACTTTTACTAGCGTGAGAAAGTAGGCTTCTGTTATAGGTAGGTAGATTGTTTTTCTTCTTTATTTATTAAGTTACATTGAGAAGCTGACGACTATTAGCAATTTTACTTCGCGCCGAAACTGAAATGCAATTCTATTATTGTTCACATAATGTAGTAATATTTTCATTACGGGTCAAAGGATTCGCAAGTTTAGATATATATAAAAAAATACAATCAATGTATCCTGGCAACACCATCGCGTCTAGATGTCACTTATTTTTTTTGCGGTAAAAGTTTCGCATGGAAAAAACTTTATCATATCTAATTATTCATTTATGATACATGGAATAGTATTTTTTTAGCAATTTAACAAAATCCCAAGTGATACATCTTATTATTCATTTATAATACATGAAATAGTTCCTTCTTTAGCAAAATAACAAAATTTCAAGTGATAACCTATAAAGTGTATTGTGCAATAACGAATTTCAGTGTCGAATTTAAGCCTTGAATCTACAATCACACAGGATGAAGAACCGATATCCAGCAAAAGCCAAAGCACTAAGTGATCATAGCGAGTACTGCATCTCAGACTTACAAGTCGAAACCTTGCTCAATCTTCAATCAGGGTACGAGATACCATTAGCGAAGTTGTTTTTGCACGCTAACTGATTGGAAGCTGCCAGACTGGTACGTGATGCTCTTAGCGGTTTATTCTACGTTGCTAGTCTGAAAAGGCCCCTGAAACCTGTCATCGAAGACGCGATCCTCATCGGGCAATGGCGGAGGCACTAAGTGATCATAGCGAGTGCTGTTTTTCGGACTTGCGAGTCGAGGCCTCGTTCAATCTTCAATCAGGGTACGAGATACCATTGGCGACGTTAATTTTTACGCGCCAACTGATTGTAAGCTACCAGACTAGTACGCGATACTCTTGGCTTCGTTACTCTACGTTGCTAATCTGGTATGCATCTGTTATAGCAGGTGAGTCCCATTCATTTATAATCCAAAGAACAAAAATGGCAAAAAGACTAAGTTCGACGTGCTCCACTTTATCAGTGCCTATAAAGGTCACGAGAAGGCCAAGTTCATACTACCCATCTGTGTATTATTAATTCGTGTAAAAACAGTACACCACCTATGTGTAGATCGCTACAAAACATTCAAACTCCTTTAGTGAATACGAGATATTCCAAACCACCATAAGGTGGCAAGTTATACTGCCTAATATGTAAATTATAAACTTTCCAAAGTAATGCTAAAGAATACGAGATATTCCAAACTGTCATAAGTTAATCTAATGTACCTAGCCGGATTGCCGGTAGATACCCACCTGTGTCCAGTTGTTGGACTAGAAGCCAACCCAAAACCATGGGAGAAGGCAAGGCAGAATTATTGACACCCTCACCGGCTACAATGCTGGTGGAAAATACTGCCATAGTGCGAGCATAACGGTGGCCGATTATCAAACCTATTTTTTGCTGAGTTAAATAGTAAAGACCTATTCAATAGAAATATTATTATTTCCTTATGGTTATGTTGTACACTGACCTGCAATATATTCAAAATAATAAAAACGAAAACAAACCATGGAACACGAGATGTTCACAATGATATATATCTAAGCACTAAGTGACATGAATACTTCATCAACAATTTACAAATGATATGTTCACTTATAGCAACAAATATCAGTAAGTGTTGATTATGATATGACTCCATGTAATAATATCTATGGAAAATCTTGATATAATTTAAACGGATTAAATTCATAGGTACAGCATATCATTCCACATCCTCAGTATTTAAGCTTATAGTAAAAACCTTGCTCAAAGAGCATGTAAGCTAACTTTTAAGGAACCAAAACCTAAGGAAATCGCAGGTTAAGTCCTCTGCTGATACCAGCAGTCCTGAATAAAATTATAAGGTTCTAAAGTTTCAATACCAGAATTACAGGAACTCCTCACAGGCTCGAAGAACCCGTGCACCAGCACCTTGGAATACTTGATGTATGACACCAATGCCACAATTGGTGTGGCCACCCGCTGGGCTGAGCGGTTTGAGGAAGCTACCATTGATTTTAAGAAGAAGTAACTTCTCACTGTTGAAAGCAGAAGGGAATAATATTGACGGGCAAAACCACCAGCCCTACTTACTTATAATCACCCCAAGGGAGTAAGTCAGCAATAAACTTATAATGATATACAACAACTAAATAATGAAATATGTGCTGATATATTTGTAAATAGTTGTTAGAACAAAATGGTATGAGGTATCTACCTTACTCGTACTTAATGCCTAAATCACTCAATAAACTAAAATTCAATATAAATGAATGTCAAATTACACAAACCGTGTACGCCTGCTATTGACATAATTGCACAGAACTAAACCTAAATTCAAATCTTTTGTAAAAACTTACCTGGTTGGTGCTCCTAATAAATGAATAAACAGGGAAATCTTTGTTGTAACAAAACAGAAATAACAAGATTC
The DNA here is from genome assembly GCA_905147345.3 of Mythimna impura. Taxonomy (NCBI): domain Eukaryota; kingdom Metazoa; phylum Arthropoda; class Insecta; order Lepidoptera; family Noctuidae; genus Mythimna; species Mythimna impura. The sequence continues at coordinate 4,044,432 of LR990342.1, read as the reverse complement.
AGATTTAATTTGATCTGCACTGGTATAACATTTCCAGTAGCAATTGTCTTATATTGACAATATTTTCTGTGTTCAAAGCAAATATTGTATGGAGGGAAATTGCCTTATTATAGGGAATACCTAGGAACAAGCTTCCCATGACTAGACAACTGGCCTTGTCATGGAAACATTACTTCTGATGCATTTGGCACATAAGAGCTCTCATGCCACGGGACACAAAAAGTGTGCACCAAAGCAACTTGTTTCACAAAGGACTCACTTCTATGACAATCAAAAAATCTCACTGCGCTTAATAGAAAAATTACTTTGCAGTATACATGACTCCTGAACTTAAAAATTTAACATAAAAGTAGACAACTATCTACCACTTGGTAAAGAAATGTAATGTTAGATTTTACGTTAGATCATTCAGACATTCCCAAAACATGCATGGCATACCCACCAATTTTGGAACAGGGATGGTTTGCTGAACACAGTTTAATATCATGCCTATAAGCCTATAATTATGTATCCTATAAGTCATATGGTGAAATTATGGCTTCTCTCTACTTTGTTAGGTTGTCACTGTCAAACAGTGTCAGAAATGCAATAGACAACTTTGTCTACGGTGCAGCTAAAACCCGGTCCACACATGACCTACAGTAAAACTAGTCTTTTCTTTGGCTGATACTTTTAAATTTATTTCATGTTTATCCAGGTAGAATAAACATATCTTATCTCCTCTTTATTCTCTAAAATAGCTAAGTGGGACTGAATGTTCAAAATACACTTACTTAATTGAGGCAATGAATTACCCCATTTGAATTACTAGTATCATCAAAACTATAAGTACTTAACTTACCAATACAAAAGTAAAATTGCATTGAAACAAAAAGGGGGGGGGGGGTGTATGCTGGGGACCAACTAGTGCAACAGGTCCTCAAAGCGAAAAGTCAGTGACCATACAACTTCTCTAGGTATCTAGTCCCTAGCAGGAAGTTCATTCCATCGACATGACATAAACCCCTCCCTCAAGAAACAAAGTTTCTCGTCACATATAACATAAACTGTGACACAAAAATACTACTGTGATGACAGAGAAAGACAATCGCATTAACTTCCATTTCGGGAGGCACAAAATATGACATAAAATGGTCTTCATAAGTATAAAATAATTGTATTTACATATATTTAGATAGACCCATATGCATATACATACAGGTATATACAAGTATACACATACATGCTGAAATAAACGTTAGTATACTAGCTGTATCATGCAGTAGAGAAAAAAAAAAAAAAAAAAAATTGTAATAATAATAATAATATTAATAATAATTTAATATAATAAAATATAATTTATATGTTATGTTAAATGAACAAACGGAATAATAATAATAAAATCGATAAGCTAGACTTCCATACCAGTCACCTACAATGTCAACACAAATATAACTTAGATGTGAATAGATACTTATCGTTTGAAACGAAAATGATGAGTGTGATAATATATAATGCATGTACCTAATTGCATTGCCTAATGCAAGGCTAATTATATGATGCATGTAATGTAATTACATTACCCCCAGTGACATTTAAAACATCACTATGGTATGATAAAAACAACTAATGAGATTATTCTACTTCAATAGATTTCAACAAATTGTCTTTGTGTTAAGTGGGAACAGCAGTACTATAAAACCAAAGTAACTTTTTGTCTGATTACATTTAGTAATAATGACCTTGTAATATAGCCGACATCAACGGCTAGGTACAGGGGCGCTGGCTTTTAGAAAACCCCATGGGTGCTCATGCTCATTTGATGGACTCGAAAAAGTGGCGAAGTGTGAGAAGAAAAATGCACACTGATCAACCGACAAATAAATAAATGTCCTACTTACATACTGCGTACCTAATTACTAATTATGTTCGATAAAAATATAAAATGAAATCATTTTATAAAAATGAAACTAGTTTTTAGTATCAAGAAATATTATAATGTAACCGTAACCTAAAAGGCGATTACTTATCTGTTTCTTGATGTCTATTCTCAGGGGTGCTCGGCACCCACTGTTTATTTCTCATAATCGGCGCCCCAGGCTAGGTACATATAACGATGATGTACAAATAACCAAGTAAGTACTAAAATATACTGAGAGTAATGATATAATATTTCTAAAATAAGCTAGTAAGTCATAAGTGACTTTCATTAAGAATAATCCAATTAATTACAATACACGTCTCACACCGTGGTATTATAACTGCCCCTGTTGAAGATAACATGCTTCTCATCTAAATCAGTTGCCTATCAATGAATCAAATATATTTTTACAATACGAGAATACTTGTCACACAATACTTTAAAAAAATGAACGGATAGTCTAGTCAACACCTTGGGACACTCCCAGCAAGAACGTATGACTGTAGCGACAAAAAAACCTTAGGGAAAACTGAAATCAACTCATATCTTACTATAAAAAGAAACCGCACTTGAGTTGATAGTACCAGTACTAACAATAGCGTAACAATTAATTATTGCAGCAAACTCTAAACATCTACATTATGTGAACAATAATAGAATTGCATTTCAGTTTCGGCGCGAAGTAAAATTGGGAATCAAACGAGCTTACCTGTTAAGCGAAGTCTTGATTCTAATTTTATGAGCGCCGAAACTGAAATGCAATCACCCACCCACCACTAGTTAATAGCCCCAAAGCTGCAATAATTAACCTACCTAACTCACAGTTATCCTTACAGGGAAATAGTGAATGTAAGTATGCGGTAACAAGTCTGTCCAAAAGACAGCTTGTTCCTTGTCCTATAATCTCTAAAGTAAGTGACATCTAGACGCGATGGTGTTGCCAGGATACATTGATTGTATTTTTTTATATATATCTAAACTTGCGAATCCTTTGACCCGTAATGAAAATATTACTACATTATGTGAACAATAATAGAATTGCATTTCAGTTTCGGCGCTCATAAAATTAGAATCAAGACTTCGCTTAACAGGTAAGCTCGTTTGATTCCCAATTATTGCGTAGTAAATTCACAAAGAAAGATAGGTACGTACGTGTGTCACTTGATAATTCAAGCTACTAAAGATGTGGACAGTTTTTGAAGTTACAAATTTCATTTTAGGGTTCCGTACCTCAAAAGGAAATAACGGAACCCTTATCACTTTGTTGTCCGTCCGTCTGTCTGTCTGTCTGTCAAGACCCTTTATCTCGGGAACGCGTGGAGGTTTCGAGTTGAAATTAAAACCATGTACTCAAGTCTGCGGTCCCTTGAAGTTATGAAAAAATCAAACTGCTAAGTTAACGAAAAAAAAAGATATGTTTCAAAAAACGTATACTTCGACAATCTCAAGGTAATCAAAATTCATAGGGTACTTCCCGTTGTCCTAGAATCCTGAAATTTGGCATGAAGCAAGGTCTCATAGCTTATGTATAGGAAAAAATTGAAAACTGTAAATTTATAGTTACGTCACAAATAAAAAACTTTTTTGCGATTCGTAAAATCTTTGAGACTCGAATTGAACTATTTGCATAGGTAAGTGTACGGTTTTTACGGAACCCTCAGCGCGCGAATCCGACTCGCACTTGCCTGGTTTTTTTTAAATCGCTCTTCATTTACAAGGTTTTTTTCTGTACAGAATTATATGTCATTCCGATGATAGGGTGGGTTTTAGTCAATGGGAGAAGTCATTTGATTACTGCCACCTCACCACACAACCTCAAAAAAGTTTTCGTAACTAAAGGTACCGAAATAGTAAGTATAAGGGAGAACCTAAAAAATGTTACCAGGTTTTTAAAACGGCTTCACACTAAAGAGTAAGCATTTCGTTAAAAATATTCTTAACTCATGAAATATGGTAACTAATAATAATTAAACCTAACTAGACCATCAGACAGTAACGGTAAATCACGTTCTAACATTTGGCAATTTATTACAACTGCGGTTTTGTACCGCAATCTGCGAAGTCGGCTAAATGATTATTATGATTTTGTGTGTTGCATAGACTCGCACTTTTATCAACTGTATAGGTAATCGTAATTGGAATTGTTGCAATAATAGTGTTAAATAATAGTGAAAAATAAGAGACGGATGGGAAATGATGGTAGCTTGCCTTTTTTTGAGGTAGGAAATTATCAATTGACTTCTCCTGCTCTTGAGTGGAGCGAGAGGGTATCTCAGACTTTTACTAACTAAGGGTTCCCTCAAAAAATCGTGATGCGGTGCCATGAGATAAAGCATCGGTTCAGGTGACCATACAAGGTGTATATTTTTTATCCGACTTCGGAGGGTTATGATTTTGACAGGCTATGTATGTATGTGAGTATGTTCATCTGTTCCCTCATAGCTCCTAATCTACTTATCGGAACTTGACGTATGAGGTATCGTTAGAACCGTCTTAATTGTCCGCTGAACATAGGCTACGTGATGTGTCACAAAAATTGATATGGCGCCCTCTAGCGGACAAAAAGTAATGTGTTAATAATAAATATGGAGTAAAATACGCCGTGTTTGGTATCATTTGAAAGGGCTTCACTTGTACATTTCCAATATATGCTCAAATTTAAAGTGACGTCCTCTAGCGGACAAAAAGTCATGTTTAAAAAAAATTAAGATAAATATACCGTGTTTGATATCATTTGAAAGGGCTTCGCTAGTACTTATCAAAAAATATCATCAAAATTCAATGTGGCGCCCTCTAGCAGACAAAAAGTATTGTGTTAAAAAAATACGATAAATATGTCGTGTTTCGTATCATTTGAAAGGGCTTTACTTGTACATACCAAAATAAATAGTAAAGAAGCACAGTGATTTAACACCAAAATCTTTTAAATAAAAAAAAAAGTAAAAAACTAAAACCCGACTACGACAAAAAAAAATGACGCTGAAAAAGTATGAAACAAGATTTTAGAAGAAAAGCCGTAGTCACACGTTATTAAAGTGTTTCGATTATTACCTACCTATAACGTGTGACTACGGCTTTTCTTTTTGTTCTATTCTTGTTTTTCCAGTTACCTTGTCTATTTCAGCATCTTGAAAATCTTGTTTCATACTTTTTCAGCGTCATTTTTTTTTGTCGTAGTCGGGTTTTAGTTTTTAACTTTTTTTTTTCCCAAAAATATTAAAAAAAAAACTTTTTACAGTTTTGTTTTGTTTAGTGAAATCGATTTTTTTTTTTGTAAAATGTTTTTTAATTCACACTTTTTAGTTGCGATACACTTATAACCAGAGTGCCTATTTCTCTTGACAATTCGAATTAACCCAAACACTGGTAGGTTACATTGTTTTATTATGAAGTTCCTGTATCTACCTTCCATCTTCCGGCTCCATCTTCAGATCAGTTCGATAGTAACTTATAGCCAAAGTGCATCTCATGACAATTCTAATACGCCCAAACACGACTTGGATACATTGATTAATTACGGAGTTCCTGTGCCTACCTTCCGGCTCCAACATCAGATCAGTTTGACAGTACCTTATAACCAAAGTGCATCTCATGACAATTCTAATAAGCCCAAACACGGCTAGGTTACATTGATTAATTACGGAGTTCCAGTGCCTACCTTCCGACTCCATCATCATCGTCAGTTCACTTCGATGATACCATTTTCAACATAACTATTCAGAACCATTTATTTATTTGTATTGTCATAGTCGCTTAGCTATCTTCATTGTGATATCTATGTGAGTATGAAGTTCCGTTGGCCATTTCTGTTCTTCTTCACCAGTTCCACTTCATCAAATGTTATTTTTTGACTGTAAATGCTTAAGTTATCGATGAAAATACCAAAATCAACATATGATTGCCTATAATATTTGAAGAGTTCCCTCGATTCCTCATGGATCCTATCATCAAAACTGAATTCTGAAAAAAATATGACCAATCGGAAAGCATATCCACTAGGAGAAAAAAGAAACTGCAAATCGGTCCATAAACGACGGAGTACTGAGGTACATAAAAAAAAACATACAACCGAATTAATAACCTCCTCCTTTTTTTGAAGTCGGTTAAAAAGGTCACTAGTTGGACACCACCGACACTAAGTACAACACAGGTCACGGTAGGTTATAGCGGACATTAGAAACTAGCGCAAAGCTGGATGCGGGAGCAAAACAACCCTTCACTCGCCCGGGTGGCCCGGTGATCATGTATTTGTGCGGACAACCAGGTGACATAACAAGCTTATAACTTTGTGATTTTTCATGATACAGTTATGAAATTTTGAACATCTCTGAGTTCTTCAATTTTGCCCAATTTCTTGCGATTCGACAGTATGACGTGACGTCACAACATGGCGTCGATCCTATTCTTATTTGGAACGCATTGTACCAAATTACACGCTCCCTAGTCCCAGTAGTTTCGGATGTGTGTACCTATGTCAGTCAGACAATTTCTCCTTTTAAGTATAGATTTGTTTAACTCCGACAAAGTCCATACGATAGGTACTTACGTAGTTAAAATTAAAAGCAAATAAAACATTAATATTATTGCAATGATTAAGTTGCATGAATAAATGAAATAACAAAAACAACACAAAACACAAACTACAACAATCACAAAATTAGACATACACTGTAATTACAATTACGAGTATATTCATAGGTACACGCAATGTTAAATAATGTAGGATAATAATTAAATAAATAATTAATTATCTAAGTGAGTAACTTAAGGTTTAGCTTCGGGTTTGCATAAGGAATTCGATTTTTGAAGTCTCACAACACGGAACACAAAACGGCTTTAGTCATTTTCCACCAATCACGCGCTCTTTTTGTAAACATTATGAATAAAAATAATGAAATACTTAATATGTCAATTTTAAGTATTGCATGAAAGAGTCAAAATTGAGCTATTAATAAAATTATACGAATTAAAAAATTATTTCTCTTTGATTAGCATTCACATAAATCACCTAATTAATTAGCTACTGCGCAAATAGATTTTTATGTACCTAGTGATGAACCTGCTATCCAATTACTTATAATTTTTATTCACTTACAGTCTAAGCCAAGATCCAACCGTACAAGACAATTCGACAGACAAAACCAAAACAGCTTGAAATGCACTATAAAACCAATAAAAAGTGCAATAATCGTAACACATACCTACTTACTTTGCTTCACAAAAAAAATCATACAACAGAACAGCGTTGCAATTGTTGAAAAATCCAAAAACGAGTTCACCATATTTTTTTAAATAATTTAAAACATTATTCACAACCACAATAATGTTTATAAACGATTAAAAAGAGTAGTTTATTTGGTTACATCCGCGTTGTTATGACAACGGCAAGATGGCGTCCGTTCGCGCATGCGCTCTCCCGACCGAGCGGGCATCGACTGTCAGAGTGTCAGTTTAGATTAGTTTTGGCGCCAAAGCGTTACCTCCAATGATGGTGCGCACTGGCCCGTGTGAATTCCTTCCGTGATTGCCCCGGAAAAGATTAGAGGTACTGACGCAGTAGATGCGCCATCAAAATTGGGACTTGAGAGTTGACGACATGTTTTTCTAGTTGTAACATAGGTACTGGCTTGAGAAAGATTTTACTAAATTTGCTTGCGAGTGAAAAGACGTGGTCAGTGGTCGTTTTACTGGGAGTTGTCAAACTGCACAGATTTATGTATTCGGTTCTCTACAGAGCAGTACAGCTCTATGATAAGTTTATTTTAAAACCCTATTTTCTGTGTTTAGTCATAAGTTAAAAAGGTTGCTGAAAAACTGAAGAAAAATGTTCAATAAACTAAAAGGCGAGTAAGATTCCTGATGGAGATAGGATCTCTTTATAGCAATGCAACATCATGTCGATGAGATAAGCGTTGCTATGGTACTTATTGCTTGTGTAACTGTCAGTAAAAATATACTTACGCCTGTGATATAAGCTGTGCTGTGTTTGTTACTGCCCACTCTACTAAATAACCCAGATCTAAATAATTCATAAAGTCCTCTCTGGAATCTACGCCATTCTAGGGTATCATCATCTCCTTGTCCATGTCCCGTCCTGTCAACCGTCACGCTATCACTGATTCTCTTTGATTTCACTCTTCTTTGGTTTACCTCTCCCTCTTCAAACATGTATACTCATTATTCTCTAAGTAACATGCGTTTCATCCGTAGGTATATCAAAAACAAACGATTCCCTTTCAAAGTTTCAGTCACTGGCACTACTTTCAAATTTCCTCTAATATACCTATTCATTTCTCACTTTATCCATTCTCGGTTATCTGATAATGTTTGTCATTGCGATCGAGGCGGAATTCACACGAGTCGCGAGTGTGTTATGGAGCCGAGGTCTGCAGTGACTTTGCACGTGTATCAAACGACTTTTTTCATTAAACTTACGAAATGACTAAACGGGGTTGACCGGCGACTCGTGAGGGTCGACGCGCCCAGCCCGACACGATCAATGTAATAAAATTATGGCGGGGAGAGCACGCGAACTTTTCTGCACTAGTGCGGAAAACAGTCTATTGCGTGCCTAAAAGCGGTGGGATAAGAGCGGGTTTTCGAGTAAGTGTATTGAAAAATATATAGGTACTATTTTTACAATGAAACAAAAATAGTTCTATGATACAAAACATTATTACAACATAAGCCTTTTCGATCGAACAATAACGTTCCTATTTTAAAATCGTTGCACAATCGAAAGAATCGAAACTAAGTATCGATACTCCATAGACCACATGCCATTTGAATCGAATGGGATCGAGATAAAAATTTATTGTTCGGTAATAATAACGTTTCGTGCATTGTCGGGTGTCCGACCGGATCCGATGTCGGTCAGTTCGGACGGTGGGTGTCCGGATGGTGACCATATCTTAGAAAAAGGTGGGATAGTCTTCGCTGGTGTTGTTTTTATTTTTTTGAGGTGAAACCCACTGGGGACCACGACAAGTGTAATATCAGTGGCAAGAGTCGACAGATCGAGCAGACCTAATATATAACCTTAAACTTGCTAGTTTGGTTAACGGACGACAAGCAACCGGTAGCTCGCCGTTCGGCCGTCCGGAATAGGAGGCGGTCCCGCAGGAGATGCTTCAGGCATCGGGAGTCGTAGGATGACTACTGGCCACCGTAAGCGCGGGCCGTCCGACTGTCCGCTAAAGACCGGGCCCGAATCGACAGCGCGTTGTGTGTGCCTCAAAAAGATATAATTATCATCAAAACAGGGTCACAGTCTAGCCGATGCCTGCTAGGGATGCGGGAAATAGTTCACTGTGGCTTTAGAATGCAAAGGACAATGGAAGGACACAAGTGGGTTTTAGTTAGTAAAATTTAACTCTCCCTCTCGGTCCACTCCTTCCCACGTATCATACAAAAAGGATAGTAGACTACATTCATTCACTTTTTCTTAGTTGGATCTTTAGAAGAAGATTTTACAGTTGGCAAGGAATTTAGCTGAAACGCATGGTCTTCCTACAAACTGGTACAAAGAACAGACTCGTGAAAAATTAAATATTACGTGAGCTATAGCGCCGGCTGGCAGACGACTCCGGGCGTCTAACTAGTTTTGTAGCTTCACGCTCGCCTCCTGCCTGGGTGGGCAGATACCCATAGGAATTACGTTAGGCAGGTTCGGTGTTGAGTTCACCGTTCTATTGTGTCAGCTTTTTGAAAAAACTTAGTGATAATGGATATACTTTATTGTACACTAAAACAGTAACAATTTTACAGAAACTTGACTTACAAAACAAAAATAAAAACCCTAAAGTACCTACTAAAAAAAGCAATCTAAAGTACAGCGTCGAAAAACTCCTCCGCATCGCTGACTGGTAATGTAGCCAAAAGACTGGCGGGCATTGCCACGCTGAATGGCAATACTTATCCTTTGTCCGAAGTAAAAGCCAGCCCTTGGGTCACGCGAAGTGTCAACAAGGCGTTTTGAAAGTTCTTTAAATAATTTGTGAGCACTCGGACCCCACGATCCGAGAGTTTCAATCCCAAACGGCTCGAAAATATAACTATCAGCAATTTTTTCATATTTCCGCTGCTTGAGGTTCTCTGCCTGCAGACGCTGCCGCAGCACCGGCACAGCACGACGAGCTAGGAAGATGAGATGGCGCAAGAGTATCGACACAAGTAGCGTCCCACACTAAAGGCCTACCCATCTTTCATGGATATAAAGTCCGGTCTTTTGCCATCGTCGTGTGCCAGGCCATGGGGTTAATAATGGATTGTGTACAAGACTTTGATATTTTATACAATTTATACAACACTAGCAGTCCCGATAGTCGTTGTTCTGTCAAAAAGCTGGATTTTTGTAAAAAAATAAAATGAGAACCCCATTGTAGCGTCACCAACAAGGTTCAATTGTATTTTCAAACCATCCAGGGACTCAAATGTACACCCCGATTAAAAAAAATAAGTTACAATTACAATTTAAGACCAGGTTCAACTCATTCTGAGGAAATCCACAAATATAAATTGACTTACATATATGACCAACCGCCGGGCAAAAATCAAAACATGACTTAAATAAGTTGGCTCGATAAAAAGAAATCGCGAAACATACGTGTATGTCTACGAGATTACGTCACGGAAATTTTTGAAAGTATAAAAAATAATAAAGCTTGTTGTTTGCTTGTTATGGTTTTTTTTTTTAATAAAAATTTTCCGCTGTTACAGCACATGTACTCATGTGGTTACGGGGCCGAAAGAACGACATAGACCCGGGCAGATTTCATACAGAATATTCAATGTGTGTGTGTGCCGAGGCGAAGGTTCGATTCCAGAATCGAATCTCTAAGATGACATTATGTATGAGTCTCGAGAATTTTCGCAGAAAGAAAACCGTAATGCACTGGCAGTGCCTTATTCCCCTCAAGTTGTAATAGTATACGAAGGGAAATGCGTCATTATTGTGCTCATCCACGAAGTATCACAAGACACAGTCTGTCATTAGGTTCGTTTGTCACGGTATGAACATAAATACTTAGCATTCGTTGTGGGAAATAAGGATCAAATAGATAAGCACTGTATTCAGTTCCTGGACAACACATCAAATTATGAAAAAAAATATTTTAATATTTTTTTTTGAACCACCTCCCTTGGTAGACTGGTAGAGAATGCAGAAGGCTTGCCTTGTCCACCTTTGTAGCTTTGTGTTGCATGAAGTTCTAATAACTAAATTAATAAAATTGATTTATGTCGCCCGAAGGGCAATAGAGAGGGCTATGCTCAGAGTTTCCTAGCGTGATCGAATCAGAAATGAAGATATCCACAGGAGAACAAAGGTTACTGACATGGCCCGAAGAATTTCTAAACTAAGTGGTACTGGACAAGGCACACTACTCGCAGTACAGATGGTCGATGGGGCCGAAAGGTTCTGGAGTGGCGACCACGTACCGGAAAACGCAGAGCTGGGAGGCTGATGGTGATGGATGCGAAACGTACGGGACCGGTCGTTGTGGCAACATTTGGGTGAGGCTGGGGAGGTCTATCCTGTAGTATACGACTTTTGGCTGAAATGATATAATGGTGATGATAAGATTAATAATTCGTGTCTTATTTATGTAAGTTTACACGTTTGTCCACCACCGATACAGGAGTAATTCCTAGTGAGGGGCAAAGTTTAAAAAAAAAAACTCAAATAGCTAATCGAATTTGGATGTGTGTGTGTGTGTGTGATTTGTGTGTGTGTTTGGTTGTGTGTGTTTTTGTTTGTTTTGTTGTTTTGATTTGTGTGTGTTTTGTTTTTTTTTTTTGGTTTTTTGGGTGCAAGTTCTCTTGAGATGATTTTCCACATTTACGCAGGCGAAGACGCTGACAAAAGCTAATAAATTAAAAATAAATAAATAACCAGAAAGGCTACTTCGAACAGGAAGTCTTAAAAACTAATAAAATGAAAAACTTTACCAATTAAGTACGTAATAAATTGATGACCATAAACGCTAAGTATGTCTCGATTCTCACCAGTTAAGCCCTATAAAAAACGGTGTAGTAAACTGCAATCGTAAAAGTCACTTCGTAGTTACAAAATGCTCGTAGATACAGATTGTTGTAGGCGTCAACAATTTGTCAACAAGTATATTGTGATAGTCATCATCTTCCTGCCCTTGTCCCGTTTTATTTGGGGTCGGCGCAACACGTTTTTTTCTTCCATTCTGTCCTGTCACTCGTCACGCTATCACTAACTCCCGATGGTGATAGTAATTTAACTAAATTAATGTAGAAATAGGAATGAGGATATCCGCAGGAGAACCAAGGTTACCGACATAGCAAGAAGAATCGCCAAACTTAAGTGGCAATGGGCAACACATTGCTCACAAAACAGATGGGGCCGAAAGGTTCTGCAGAAAGGACACAGCGATTCCCGAGGCAACGATGCAGCGGATGAACTCGCCAGAAGGGGATCGAATATGGCAGCAATGGGACCCGAGCCAATTGTGCCGCTCCCCTTCGGATACCTACGCAATCTGGTAAGGAAATGAACTAGAGACCTACATCACAGACTATGGAAAGACCATAGTGAGTGCAGGCAGGCCAAGGAGGCACTTCCCTCCATCGATGGCCGCTTTACGAAACAGGCCCTACGACTGACTAAACCTCAGCTGCGAAAAGTGACGGCAGTAACAACTGGCCACGGGACCTTTAATAAGCACCTCTCTGTCATAGGAGTTACAGACAGCCCACTGTGCAGAGCCTGCATGGAGGAGGACGAGACAGCAGCACATCTGCTTCTAAGCTGCCCAGTTGTCGCTGGATACAGGGCAAAATACTTCGGTAACCCAGGTAACCTCCGCGAAATGGTCAATAACACCAAGGCGCTGCTGGCCTTCCTGGAGGAGCTGGAGTGGCTCGAATGACGCATTTGTCCCACCCGTACGCAAAATACGCGCTTAGTCGTGGAGTTGCGGATACCAGCCCGAGATACTAATACTAATACTAAGGTTCTGCAGTGGCGACCGCATACCGGAAGACGCAGCGTTGGAGAGCCTCCTACAAGGTGGACCGATGACCTGGTAAGGGTTGCGGAAATCCGATGGAGGCGAGACGCACAGAACCGTTAATTGTGGTAACACTTGGGAGGCCTATGACCACCAGTGGACGCCTTTCGGCTGAAATAATGATGATGATGATGACCCCTGGTGCTTGCTTCGTTGCTCACTGCGAGGCTCTGGGAAGACCTTTTTGTAGCCTCTTCTGAGATATCCGTGATAGGCTCGGAACAGTAGTCCCCAACAGGGAGATTTTAGTAAAGGATCTAAGAATCTCACTCTCCCTGGGCATATGTTCCAAGTGCAAGCATTTTACGATAGATGCTCCCAAACTAAAGGTGACGTGCCTACATATTTGTAGAAAGAATAGAATAGACTTTATTGTACACCAAAAAGTAACAAAATTTTTACACAAACCTATGGGTACAATCGCGTTCTTATCGCTGACAGCGATATCTACCAGACAACCTTAGGATGGACTGTAAGAACATAAACGGGGGTAGAGTCTGCGGTGTACTTCTAGTATAATAATTAAATATTAAATTTTACATTAAATTCTATATGCTAGACTACGTCTAGCCTACAATAGTGCCATCGTTTTTTTTAAGTGGTAACATAATGAGGGTTTTCAACAAAATTCACAACACCAGGAGTTTTTGGCGGGATTTCTTCGAGTGAAGTTCAGTGGCTGTTTTAATTATTCGCAAATTGATTCCTAGTGATGTAAAATTGGTGTAGTTTTGTATCTCAAGTGTCTGCGCAACTGGACAATATGTGGAATTATTGAAACAGGCGCGATCTCGGTAAAATGGAGCTGAGAATTTTATTATAGTTTTGGCTTCCTCAGCGAAGTTTGCCGAAAAGGCTGACTCGATACATTTGCTGCCAAATACTACAAAAACATTAGAATATGTTGCACCCGCACTCTAAATATGTGATACATAGTGCAGTGTTTTGAAAAATAAAATAAGACTTGACAACCTTTTGAGTAGCGTAATTAGAGACACAATAGAAAGACAATGGCGCGTGAACGCCGGCGTTAATGCGGGGATCAACAGCTTAAAAGTCCAAGTGTTCATTAAAATAAAAAAAAATCACAACACCAGTTGGGACCTTAACTGAGACGTCTTCTATTTTTGAAAACGTATACATGACGTTGACATCTAACGTTTGACGTTGACGTTGATGTCTAATGTCAATACCTGGTGAACATCATTTTAGAAAACCCTTATTGTTATCATTATCGCCTATGAAAACGGCCATTCTTTGTTCGTCTGTCAAAAGTCTAGTGCAGGGTGATTGAAACGCAGTGACTATGGGGATGCGCTCATTCATCGACTTTTCTAATCTAACACTATGTAACAACTTGACAAACGTATGTAACTCAATTAGGTATACTTCGGTATTCATAAAACTGGCTATTGTAAAACAAGTTACTAGCACCTACTTACTCTTCCATCAAAGTTACAACTCGCTATCATGAATGAACCATTTGACATTAAATAACGTGTTCCTATGAATGGGACGCACCCACTAAATGTCATGCGTGTGAGCAAGTCGCCCATGCGTACAGTGGAACGTCACAAATCTACTGTAATGCTACATTATAATGGTACTCGTGTACTTTGATGACCAACCACGTTTTTGTTTTTTTTTTTATATTTTTATATTATGTGTAATTCGTCTGCTTGTCACCCAACTCCTCCTAAACGGTTTGACCGATTTAGGTGAAATTTCGTGTGTATATTTGGGTGGGTACCTGGATAGTATGGAAATACAATTGAACCCGGTAGGTAGCGCTGCAACCGGTTTTTTTTTTATGAAAAACCATCTTTCAGGCAGGACGTCTGCCTGGCCCGCTATTTTATATATATATATTATTGTATCTACATACCTATACCGCCCTGCCCATTGCCACTTTAGTTTTGCGATTCTTCGTGCTATGTCGGTAACCTTGATTCTCCTGCGGATATCCTCATTCCTGATTCGATCACGCAAGGAAACTCCGAGCATAGCCCTTTCCATTGCCCTTTGGGTGACTTTAAGTCTTCTGATGAGGCCCATTGTAAGCGACCACGTTTCGGAGCCATATGTCATCACTGGCAACACGCACTGGTCATAGACTTTCGTCTTGAGACACTGTGGTATATTGGACGAGAAGATACCGCGCAGCTTCCCGAACGCTGCCCAGCCGAGTCGGATTCGACGATTGATCTCTTTCTCGAAGTTAGACCTTCCCAACTGGACCGTCTGTCCCAGGTTGCTCGCAGAACAGATGACCGTTGGGGCCGAAAGGTTCTGGTATGGCGACCACGTACCGGAAGACGTAGCGTTGGAAGGCCTCCTACAAGGTGGACCGATGACTTGGTAACGGTTGCGGGAGTCCGATGGATGCGAGACGCACAGGACCGTTCATTATGGCGACACTTGGGGGAGGCCTAAGTCCAGCAGTGGACGTCTTTCGGCTGAAATGATGATGATGAATGATGACCTATACCGCTACTATAGGTAGCGGTATAGGTCATTCATCATCTGCAAACCGCAAACGCATTGACACCTTTGAGACGTGGTGCTGGAGAAGGAATCGGATGCTCCGTATACCTTGGACAGCATTTCGGACCAACGTATCCATATTGCGAGAACTCAAAATCTGCTCGCGGTTGTCGTCAGAGTGTCTACACAAGATTCTACAATACTTCGGTCACATTGCAAGGAAAGATGGTGGCAACCTCGAAAGGCTCATCGTGACCGGTAAAGTGGATGGGAAAAAGCCTCGTGGACGCAGGCCAATACGTTGGTCTGACCGTCCTGTGCGTCTCGCATCCATCGGATTACCGCGACTCTGACCAGGTCATCGGTCCACCATGTAGGAGGCTTTCCAACGTTACGTCTTCCGGTATATGGTCGCCATTCCAGAACCTTTCGGCCCCAACGGATGACCGTTGGGGCCGTCCTGCGAGCAATGTGCCCTGCCCATTCTTTTTTAATTGATATAAACCAGTGCTCGACTACGATCCCATCTGATGGTAAGCAGTGATGCAATCATTGATGGTGAGGCGCGCTAGTTTATTAAGAGCCTATTCACTCTAGCCTTGAAGACACCAAAATTAAGACCGCAGCAGGCAAATTGTTCCAGTCCTTTGATGTACGTGGTACAAACGACGAAGCGAAACGCGTCCGGACCGTTGAAGTTTCACTTAAACAATATTTACTGTACCATAATTCACACTTTCTTTTTTAATTCCGTCTTGTTACTTAACTTAAAAACTTTAGCAAGTCGTTTCATATATAACTCCGGTAAAAAAATAATAACCATAATTTTCAAATTGGACCAAAGAAACTATTAAAATCGCCTCAGATACATATCTTCATTAAAAATCGTCTGTCAAAAACAAAGTACAAATTACCTCTCAGTTTCCGAAGCAAAATCGGACAGTCACGAATTTGTGAAGGAGACGGCGTTATACGACTTTGTGTAGATGGGAAAGAGAGGGAAAATTTAGCCTTTCATCGCACCGAAGTTCCCACGACACGAAGAATACGTACCTACTTATGTACTTAAGCTTATTAAATACATGTCAGATGCAGTAATGTTGCCTTGAAATTATTCTGGTATTGTTTGTTAGATAAATAAGTATCTTGATAGTCGAATCTCACCTTAAACTTCTTGTTTTTGCCATTTTTGAGACACTTGAGAATTATCTAGTTGATATTGTTGCGACCGTAGATGCCACACTATATGGCTGGCTTGCATACTGGTAGCATAACAATACCTTTTAAGGTTTATGTATCAGAGCTACAAACAGCAGTCGAGCGATTTCTAGAGCAAGTTAGGCCATCTTTAGTTGGCCATCTTTAATGTTTATTTGGCAAAAATTTAAAAAGCATATTCGAAACAAGATTGATTGGGGATGTCAAATAAGAAAAAATATAGGTGGGCGTAATTTTTTATAAATAATGTTAAAATATCACGCTTCTATTAATACAATGTATTAAATAAGTAAGAGCAGTGGTAGCCGAGTGGTAACGGCCCCGACTTACGGGTTGTAGGTCGCGGGTTCAAACCCAGCCAGGCGCATTACTTTGTGTAATTTATTTCATCACCACTGCTCTCAAAACGGTGAAGGAAAACATCGTGAGGAAACCGACATGTCATAGAACCAAAAATTCGAAGACATGTGACATCCACCAACCCGCACTCGGCCCGCGTGGTGGATTACCATTCCCTCTCCTAGAGAGGAGGCCTGAGTCCCAACAGTGGGAACATTATAAGGCCGACTATGCTATATTAAATAAGTACACAAAGCGTTTCACTAGAGCCCCGTCCCCACAATATTATCCACCAAAGACGTTTGGAACTGTTGAAGCTTTGAAAATATATGGGGTTTTGTATTTGAGCCTATTAATAACGTAATACTTACTGTTTTAAAACGATGTTGAAGTTAGTTACAGACCAGAAATCACCTCTCTTCTTCGATCTTTCAATCAATTTTTAATTTTTCATATATTTTTTTTTGCGTTTTAAACCACCCGTATAATAAATCGAACAGAAAAAAAATGATTAAAATATTTTTTTGGGTTTTAGCAAAACTAAAGAACGGCAGTTGATTTTTATATGTAGATAAAAAGATATATAACATTATACTATAATATTTCAGCCGAAAGACGTCCACTGCTGGACATAGGCCTCCCCAAGTGTCGCCATAACTCTTGACATAAAGACCCCTAATTGTTAATGATATAAGTAACCAGTCTTCTTCTTCTTTTCGTGTCGATGTACTCCAACTAAATTTTATCTGACCAGTATTTGGCAACCTCTACGGCTCTGTTGTTGGCCTCGTATAGATCCTGAAAACTGCAGTTGGTTGTGCAGGATGGACAGCATAGCAGATGACGCATGTCCTGTACAGTGGCTCCACACTGGCACTGTGTTAGAGATGGATCGAGGAAGTCCCATTTGGCCAAATTATTTTTACAGCGGCCAACCTGAGTCCGCAGTCGGTTAAGAGATTTCCAGATTGGCTCTGCACTGCAATTCGCGTCCAGGGGGAAGATGCTCTGACGGGGTGATAAAATGTGTAGGAGTTGGGTGCTTCTGCTTCCACAGCACGCATCTCTCGTCCTCTGCACTGTCTTTTGAAGAGGTCGAAAATCGCATAAAGCTTTTACGACTCTTTAGACGTGCAGGTATAAGTTGATGTTTATGCAGGGGGTGACGGCCGTCCCGTTCTTGTTTACTCTTCTCGATGCGGCTGGCTATCTCGCGGCGAACTTCTGGAGGAGCTATACCTGCTAGAGGGTACAACATTGCAAGAGGGGTAGGTTTTAAGCATCCCGTTACGATGCGGCAGGTATCTCAAACTCAAACTCAGTAACCAGTGAAACACTTTTAAATAATATTTTGTGCGCACCAGCTGTAATTGCATTAGGAAATAATAGGTACATAATATTTATTTAATTTTAGAATAGAATAGAATAAACTTTATTGTACCTACACCAAAATAGTAACAAAACTTTTACACTAACTTAAATCTATGGGTACAAAGGCGGTCTTATCGCTGACAGCAATATCTACCAGACAACCTTAGGATGGAATTAAACAACAAAAAATAAATATTAATTATATATTTTTTATACAATTTTATTCATAACAGTGGCTCGATCAGCTGTGTTGTGTGCCGTTTTAGAAGTACCTCGTATTTCTCTAAAAAAAATTTATGCCATTGCCAATGTCGAACCACAGCATAAATCCTCGTGACTAGAAGTAATATTCGAAAGAACCAAAAAATAAGGACCAATATTTGACTATGATCACCATCGTTACGTAAACCCTTTTAAAAGCACCATTGTGTCACAATTGTGCTAACTACACCACTTCTGTTAACACTATAACTAACGGCCCATCCATAAACTACGTAACAAGTTTGGTTTGGGGGTGGGGATCGTGTCCACGAAGTGTGTCATTATTTATTTAATACTGTAGGCTAGGGTGTCTCATATTTTTTAAATTTTCGATTTTTGACTTTGCTCCAATTTTTGATACCACTCATGCACCATATTCTTACACCAAAACATCACAATAATCGGCTAATATTTAGGGGTTGCACAGCGCCAACAAAGTTATCTCATACAGCTAGTACGTCATCAGTGTAGGTTAAATTTTTAATATTATTTTTTTTCTCAGTGGAGGGTAGTAAGTGTTACTAGTGTGTTGTTGTTTCTAGTAAAACTTACTTCTCTCCTCTGTTAAAAATAATAATATTAATGACATACTTAAATTTATTTTCAACTCTCTTATTGGCGAATTCAATTTGAATTTCGTAATTGCTGCACTCATGGAAGTCCAGGAGCCTTACCAAGTGAGAAAGAGAGATGGAGCCATAGGCCCTATATAGCTCCACCCCTTTAACAGTTCAGTTTAGATCGTATAAAAGATCGCGTTAAGGGCTCGTGGTAGGGCTTGTCTGTGACAAGGACGAAGGGAGGTTAAAAAACTGGGCAAGTGCGAGTCTGACTCGCGTACAGAGGGTTCCGTACAAACTTGAAAGGTAAATTGCAGTTTACGATTTAAGACGTATTAAAAAAAAAACTACTTACTAGATCTCGTTCAAACCAATTTTCGGGCGGAAATTTGCATGGTAATGCACTTCATATATTTTTTTAGTTTTATAATTCTCATATTTTAGAAGTTACAGGGGGGGGACACATTTTACCACTTTGGAAGTGTCTCTCACTTTTAGAAAAAAATGATATTAGAAACCTCAATATCATTTTTTAAGACCTATCCATAGATACCCCACACGTATGGGTTTGATGTACACCCACAAGTATGGGGAACCCCCAGTATTTATTGGGTTTTTTTTTCTATTTTTGTGTGAAAATCTTAATGCGGTTCATAGAATACATCTACTTACTTACCAAGTTTCAACAGTATAGTTCTTAAAGTTTCGGAAAAAAGTGGCTGTGACATACGGACGGACAGACAGACAGGCATGACGAATCTATAAGGGTTCCGTTTTTTGCCCTTTGGCTACGGAACCCTAAAAATCATGAAATTCATGTGACGTAGTTAATCGACGGCCCCTAACTTACCGTGAAGTTGTATGTTATAACTTCACGAGTTTGAAAGCAATAAAAACTTGGATGTTTCACAAAGAATTGATTCATGAATGCGGGTCTATTGGATGACGTAAATCATTAGTATAGAGTGTTCTATTTGAGGTTCGGTTGAGTAAGAGGTGAAAGAGGTATTGGGTTTTGTTATCTATGGTTATGAAGGATGCTAGTTTTTTTTTCCCAAAGGCGTAAACTCACATACACCAGCCCCCCTAGCCAAGTTACAACCGTTTCGTTTCGATTATCTTTTCGTCGATCGCCTCGAGTAGGCCACGCCTCCGATTCCTTTATTCTGACGTCATCTCAACGCTCAGCCACGTGTGTGTCGAACAAAGGAATAGGAGGCGTGGCCGACTCGAGGCGATCAACGAAAAGAGAATCGAAACGAAACGGTTGTAACTTTGCGAGGGACTCAGACATCTAGACCCGAAATACACGTTCACGATCGCGACGTACGCGACGGCACGCCAGAGTTTATTTTTCCTTGTAGCATGGACGCGCACAGTGAACCAAAATAAATTAGTACTTACATACAAGTTTATTACTAGTAGTATCATTGAGACTCAAAATGAATATGGTTCATGGAGCGCTTATTTCAGAAATAATAACTTAAATTGAAAAAACGGCAAAAAAGTACAAAAAAGGGTGAAACACTCTCTGTTTGGGTAAAATTGCTTTGACTTACTATATTATTTACTAGCTTTTGCCCGCAGCTTCGCCCGCGTACATAAAATATAGCCTATGTCACTCAGGAATAAAACAGCTTTCTATCGCAGAAAAAAATTTAGCAATCAGACCAGTACTTTCAGAGATTATCTCCTACAAACAAAAAAACATTACTTAAAACAAATTTTGATTTGTTTTAAGTAATGTTTTTTTTCTATTTTAATTTACACTAATATATAAAGAGGTCTTTACCTCTTTATAATATTAGTGTAAATCTGAATAAAAAATATATAAGTATCTTCAACTATAAAAATCGCTTAATTGTCGTTTTGTACACACGGACTACGAATTCAGCCGAAAATTCATTTTTCCTAGAAAAAACCGGATTTATTTACTTTTTTTTTTGGTGATTTTACGTAAAAAAGCGCAATTACGTAATAATAAATACTCCTATACGTGCGCGGGGTTAAAAATAGTCGGAAACAGAAACTTTTATTTTTTGAGTGTGTATTGGGCGGGATACAACAAATAACCATTTCCTCACACCTTCATCCAAAAACAATTTAAAATAGCAAATCAAACACTACCTCAGCACACGTTAATAAAAATCCCAACACTCTCTCTCTTTCAAAAGGATTCCATTATTCTTTCCCATAAAAGACAAACAATGAATCACGATGTGTTCATTAATAACTGCGCCGGCGCATTGTGTAATAAGAATTAATCATGGCGGCTGTGACGTAGCGTTTGTTTGTTTGTATGTGCCGACGGATTATAATATCGCGTTCCTTTTTGACTTTTGATGGGCATTTGAGCTGTCGGGTTGAGCAGTGATTATTTTTAAGTGTTGAAATATCTTGCTGTGGATGGATGCTGCAATTAAGATGCTTTTTATCTTTACTGGGATCTAGAACGGTCGGTTTCAGTAGATATCACTCGAAAGACGTGCACTGCTGGACGTAGGGCTCCTCCAAGTATCGCCACAACGACCGGTTCTGTGCGTCTCGCGTCCATCAGATTCCCGCGACCCTCACCAGGTGATCTATCAACCTTGTGGGAAGACTACCAATGCTGCGTCTGCCGGTACTTTTACTGACTAAAACTTTCAGTGTTTCTTCGATCACCCTTTGAGAAGTTGAAGGTTTTCGAATAATCCACATCCGCGCCATCGACCCGGGCTTATGGTCCAAACCAGCGCCTAAGATGGCCGGGAAAAGCCTAAGTTTCTTTGGTTCATCATCATCAATTTAGCCGAAAGACGTTCACTGATAGACACAGGCCTCCCTCCCCCAAGCCTCGTCATTAACGACCGGTCCTATGGGTTTCGTACCATCGAATTCCCGCGAACCTGTCCAACCACTGGATGAACAAGTCATCCAGTCCAAGAACTTTTCGGCCCCAACGACCATCTGTTCTGTGAGCAATGTGCCCGCCCTGCCCGGGCAATTTTTCGGGTTATTTCAGCCCCCCTAGCCAAGTTACAACCGTTTCGTTTCGATTCTCTTTTCGTTGATCGCCTCGAGTAGGTCACGCCTCTGATTCCTTTATTCTGACGTCATCTCAAAGCTCAGTGACGTGGTCAGAACAAAGGAAAAGGAGGCGTGGCCGATTCGAGGCGATCAACGAAAAGAGAATCGAAACGAAACGATTGAACTTGGCTAGGGGGGCAGTAACAAAGATTCAAAGATTCAAAAGCATTTATTTCAAATAAACCATTTACAGGCACTTTTGAAATGTCAAGAAGTCAGTCATTCAGAAAAAATGATGCTAATTGCACATTCCAAAGCGTAAATCTCTATGGAGAAGAATGTGCAAGAAACTCCATGGACACTCTTTTCAATCATGTTTTGCAATTACAAATATATCTCTGTTACATGTTTCTTGTCGCTATCATGTGAGAACAATATCAATAAAGTAAAAATAAAAACTAAGTATAGATATTATAAAAACTTTTTACAAAAAAAATACAACAGACTTCAAAGTAAAAAAAAACACTGAAAAGTGCAAAATAACTTTAATTTCGAAAGTCGGTGTTTTTATAATACTTTTGTGTCTTCATTATTTAACACCGACTTCCGAAATTAAAGTTATTTTGCACTTTTCAGTGTTTTTTTTTTCTTTGAAGTCGGTTGTATTATTTTTGTAAAAAGTTTTTATTTTACACTTTTTAGTTATGGTACCACCACTAAAAAGTACCCCTCAGCCAAACTTAAATACCTTATAGCCAGAGTGCATCTCATGACAATTCTAATAATCCCAAACACGGTTAGATTACATTAATTTATTACAGAGTTCCGGTGCCTAACTTCAGGCTTCATCATCAGATCAGTTCGATATATTCCCCCTCTACTTTCAGTCAGTCATCGACTACACGTATAAACAAAGCTATTTTACTTGTTACTGTTGGAATATAACAAAAACAAATCTATCCTACTTCAACACTATGGTCTTTCTCTTTCTAACCAATAAATATTATATTTAATTGGTCTGAGCCCCTTGTCAACACTTGACTGAAATCCCTAGTATGGTTACAATTACTGTATTCCTTTAACCATGCTTAGAAGCACACGTCTCACGTAATATTACTGAAACACACCTTCCAATATAAAGTAAAGGATTAATAAATAGTTATTATTCAAATCCTTAAAACCGTGTTTGCTTTGGTGTCCACCTATTAACCCCAACAGGTTATGGGCCCAGAGCGCTAAGCCAAAGTGCGAATAAACGAACATTAAATAATAAAAACATTTTGTGTATCAAATTGAATAAAACGCACATTAAACAATTTGATGGTCATAAGTACAGTGTGTGGAAATTTCGAATTCAAAAATTATTAAAATTAATTAAGTGAATTACCTACTGAACGTTGTTGACGTTGAAGTTCCGGTAGAAACAAGTACCTAGTGAGTGAAGTGAAGAAAAATGCGTGGCG
This sequence comes from Mythimna impura, assembly GCA_905147345.3. Taxonomy (NCBI): domain Eukaryota; kingdom Metazoa; phylum Arthropoda; class Insecta; order Lepidoptera; family Noctuidae; genus Mythimna; species Mythimna impura. Next base: position 4,020,788 of record LR990342.1, on the reverse strand, counting down.
ACGCAGCTGTCTTTTAGTAAAAACTTGCTGGATTTGAAACTGGTTAGAAACATCACACTAACCAAACATTTTCAAGAATTTGCTGACATCGTCATTGAACCTATGGCTGCAGGAGCAAAATTAGAATCCGATTAAGTGATCCGCCCTTTTCATGACTCTACCAAACAAGTACGGAGCAGTATTGTCACCGCAATCGAGATACTGTACTGACTGAAGACAACATAACATTAACTTTGGAAAACGAGATTGTGAGATCATGAAATCAAACTTACAAGGGATGTATGTGATCTTAGCCTAAAAGTACTTCAGGCTGAAACTTACGAGACCACAAGTCACACCTTCAAAGAATTCAAGTGATCATCGACAAAAACAACAGTCAATAAAGAACAAAAAAAAAGGGAGATTCGAAGAATTGTCAACAAAACCGCTATTGAAAGAATGGTGCCAACAATAAAATGGTATAGTTGGTTACTTCAAAAAAACCAAATTTCTCAAATACTTTTGAATTTGCTTTTATGGCGGGCCGTGATATGATGGAAAAACAAATCTACTTTTGTTTGGGATTCTGGAGCAGATCATTTGATAATCAAGACAAATTGACAGTAAACTTCAATGAGCGTGTGAAGCCAAGAAGTGATTCGGTTGCTGTACTGGCGCGTTTATACTAGCGGCGAAGAATTATCAAGTGACCAGTAATTCGGGCGTACCAGGTATACTACAGAATGTGTATTTGTGATGAAGATGATAAGCCGGTAATAAAGGGTAAGTCTTTGAACACTATTCAATGGCAACTGGTTAGTGCTTGAAAATGCTTTAAATAGCGAATGTTCATTAGATAAAGTCACAAATAGTATTTACGAATTATTGTGGAATAAAATAATTGCAAATCCGAAAAGTGGATATAAATCATTAGATAAAGTCACAAATAGTATTTACGAATTATTGTGGAATAAAATAATTGCAAATCAGAAAAGTGGATATAAAATGAATGAAACTATTTTTTTGAAAATTATAGAATTGATAATATTGTACCATTGTGTGAAGCTTAATTTGTTTAATGTGATAAATAAATTTGTCTGTCATTTGATAAATTGGAAACAAAAGGTTTGAAACGAGAAGTCGTTTAGTCTCAAGTGCACACAGATGTTTGCGATCCTAAGTTTTTTTTTGTTCGTCTATTGAAGAGCAAAAACTATGTTGTGATTTTAAGAATAAATCAGATATTTCTATATATATAATAAATCGGTTAAGTTTCGGGACTATGTTGCAAAATGTGAAGCTCATTTTGGTCTGAGAATTGTTAACTTTATGTTGTGATAATAAAAGGGAAATTATATCCAGTTAATCGAAAAAGTTCTGAGCTCGAGAAGGTATTGGTCATCCCTAAACAGTGCCGCATACTCTGGCTGTAAATGGTATTGCCGAATGTATGATGAACAATGATAGAACGGGTTTACATAAAACAAAAAAGGTTCTGGGATCAGATTGTTCTGGGGAGCACTGAGGTTAGATTATACACCAGATGATGAGTTATGGCATAATAATAAGCTAAAACCGTACATTTTAAAGTTTTTGATTCTACTGTTTACTAAGATAGTAAAAGTTTAAAAACGAAATTTGACAAAGAGGTTGTCAAAGGGAATTTCGTTGATGATGAATCAAATTTAATGGTTATAAGGTGTGGGATGTGGTAGACCAAAATGTTTGTGGGAGTCAGAGATGTGAAATAGATGAGATTAAGTTCTTATCAAATAGGCTAATGAAACTTGAGCCTGAGTGTGTTATGAGCTATAAATAGCATAACTTGGTAACTCTGACTTGGTACACCCCTTTGAAAGGAGGTGTGAATCTGATAAGAATAAATCAGTTTTTAAACAATAAAACATAATACAATACCTACCATAATTGAAAATAAATCTGTTTGGGAAACAGAGGAGAGCTCGAGATGGTTATATCACAATGGAAATAAGTTAACTTTATTTTAAGATCGAGAAACATTACCTACATAGTTAGAGACAACATGGTAGGATGCAAAACTTATTTTCTGTTTCGTATAATGAATACGATAGCGACAGTATTTTTGATAATATGTTATTACTTATTGTGTGCTGGATAATAATAAAAAAATAATTAAATGCTGATATGATAAGCATTTAAAAGAAGAATGTTTTCAGTAATTGATTAAACTAGGAAACTATTGAAAATGATGATGAACTACTGAAAAACTGTTACTAAAAACAGATGAAAGAAATATTAATTCGATTAAATTAAATCGATTGTAAGTGAATAGGTACAGTTGAAAATTAGTTGTAAAGCGTGTTTATTGGCTCGTGGTTGTAGTCAGATATATGTTAAAGAAAATTTTGTATCAGTTGAAAGAATCGCAAGTTCTAGTTACGCCTTTATGAATCAATGTAATTTCTTGGTTAAGCATGTGGATATAAAAGCATAATTTTTATAAGAAAACTGGATGAAGAAATTTTAGTGTATGAATATTGCTGAGGGTATTCTGGCTGACAATTAATGGTTTGTACATTAACGAAGTCATTATAATTATGAATGTATGTAGTCTGTATACTGTTGGTTCCTAATGTTTCGGTGAGCTTAGACAAAAAGGTATTACTAATACTCATCAGCAGACCAGTGTATTTAAGTTTCAATGCAGGTAATGAATGAAGTCTGGTAGTTGCCCAGTTACTAAATTGTGGAAGTCGCTCCATGTAAAGTACTGGTATTTAGCCGCATTTGGTCAGACTAGAAACCAACCCCAAGACAGTTGGGAGATGATGATGCATGAAGTCTGGTGCCTGGTTAATGGCAATAGGTTTGCTCACTATTATAAAGTTCGTTATTTATTATATTGGTGTACAATATATACTCCCTTATTTATATATAAATAAATAAATAAGGGACTTAAACATAACTGATGAAATGTGGGTGTACTATAGGTGCACCTCTGCCTGACCTGACTGGGTAAAAAGGCGTGATGTTTATGCTATGTGATAACGACCGAAGTTTTACTTAATGTCTATGTTATTGCATTTTAACAACTATGTTATAATGTGTAATGTAGTAGTTGAGTAAAACATACCCAAGCAAAATTTTTTTTTAAATCATTGACTAATAATATATGAAATGTTTTCTGTGAATCAAAAATAAACAGATCAGAAAACATAATTACTTTACTTCAGGAAATGTAGATAAATAACCGTTCTTGAAAAGTTTAACTTGAGGGATGCTTGAGGGGCAATAAATCAGCCAATACACTCTTTGAAAGTCAAATATAGGTATAGATTACAAAACATCACACAGAGTTCGTGTGAAATTACAAGACCCCTTTGTAGAAATCTTATCAGGTGCTTGAATCGTGCTGAGCTTAATCTTAGTTTTCTGTTTACATCATGATTCGATATGCAAACAAAAACTATTTGTAATTGTTCCACTTAGGTACAAGACCCTTTGTCTTGATCTCAAGTTAATTTTTAAACAAAACGATTTTAAAATTTTATAAGTGGGTGTTTGTTAATTGTGACTGGAGTGGTAATGAATAAATATAAAATGTACTGTGGGTTACTTGTATAAATTATTTAAGCAATATACAATTTGCTGGCAAACAAAGTGGCAGCAAAGAATGGCAAGATAGTACACAGTAGTAATGCAGAGTATGGTTTAATGTAAAGCAGTGAAAGATACTGTGATTAAAGTCGTTGGTGACAAGTATTGTATATTAAGTATTATTTATAGTTATAGCGATTACTATAGCTGAAAAATATGTTATAATATGCTACAAGTTAACTAGATAGCTGGTATCCTGTGAAAATTTCAACGGTGCGTTATACCTAGATAAGAATGAAATTCGGGGTGACGTTGTAAATACATGAAAGGTGCATAAGGATATGTTATTATTATTATGTTAATAATAAGAGCTTGGTTATAATAAGTAGATGAATAAGATTCATAATTTCAATAATCAATTAAATGATTGATTGGTCTGATTAGGTTTTACTGGGTTTTCCCTAATCCTGCGCAACGAATGTTGGACCATGATGATATTGTATTCCCAGAAAGAAAAAGGAAGGTGTGTGTTTTTATTATTGTATAAAGATGTTTGGTATAGTATTATGTAATAGATATTATATCGTGATTAAATAGAAAGGGATTTATTTTTGAGGGGGGCGTGTTGGAATGTAACAAAAACAAATCTATCCTACTTCAACACTATGGTCTTTCTCTTTCTAACCAATAAATATTATATTTAATTGGTCTGAGCCCCTTGTCAACACTTGACTGAAATCCCTAGTATGGTTACAATTACTGTATTCCTTTAGCCTTGCTTAGAAGCACACGTCTCACGTAATATTACTGAAACACACCTTCCAATATAAAGTAAAGGATTAATAAATAGTTATTATTCAAATCCTTAAAACCGTGTTTGCTTTGGTGTCCACCTATTAACCCCAACAGTTACGACGGTTCTGCTGTGATCCTATGAGGAGTTCTGTTCCATATCTTCGAAGTTCATGATCAGATCATAACAATATTTCTATGGGACCAATTCGGAAGCAAAACCTTTCAATCAAAAAAAAATTTTTCAAAATCGGTCCCCAATTTACCGAGAAATCGGTGAACATACATAAAAAAAAAAACATACATTCAACCGAACATATAACCTCCTCCTTTTTGAAGTCGGTTAAAAATAGCAACTGGCAGCTAAGAGATGATCAGTCTCAACTGACAGCACCCGTTCACGGACATGACGCGATTATTAGCACCACTCAGCTCAACCATTTTGAAGGGAACCGAATGATCCAAAACACGCGCCACCATCAGTGAGACATTTGAGTGAGCATGACAAACTCTCAGCTGCTAACTAACTGCTAACTTTGGGTCTCCTGCAGATATCTTCATTTCTGATACGATCATTCAAGGAAACTCCGAGCATAGCCCTTTCCATTGCTCTTTGGGTGACTCTGAAACTTCTGATGAGGCCCATTTTGAGCGATCACGTCTCCAGCGGGAGTCCTTAAGTTTATTTTGTTCGTCAATTGAAAAAGTCATAAATATTAACGACTTCACGCGAAATAGAATGACACCATCGTTTAGGTACATCAAGGGTTCACTCAATAGTAATGTTTAAGTTCAGACAATCGACCTCTATTCAAGGAAACAGTCGTCCGTTCACATTGCTCCCGTGGTTATGGCTCTATTCTAACTGGTTCACGCTTAGTTAGAATAGAGCCTGTAGTTTGTTTCAATACAAACAATGACCCTTTTCATGAAAGGAGTGGTTATTTAAAGTTTTTATATAGTTGGTACCGTAAAAAATAAAACAATCGGACCACTAGACGTACGGCGTTGCGCCACCGCACCGGTACATGGTAGACATCCCACCCAGTGTACAAAACGTTTTGGGAACACATTTACATATTGTGCGTACAGCTAAGGAGTGGAATACCCTGCCGGAATCTGTGTTTCCTGATAGCTATAACTTAGGGGTCTTGACTTAATCAAGAGTGAATAGGTTACTTCCAGGCAAGCGTACTCCATCGTCGGCCATATCATCGCTTACCATCAGGAGAGAAACTTAGTGTTCAAATACGTGCCTATCCGTACCTAATAAAAAAATCTAAACATGTAGTTATATTCTGTTCTATATAATAATTATCACAAATTGTCCTTTCCTATTCATTTTAGGATATCTTATGTTTTATTATTAAACTATCACTTCGCAACGACTTCGTTCGCAAAAATGTTTCATAAAAAGTTAACACCTCTGTAATGACAGTTTTTATTACATAATACGTTTAGAATTTGTGCCAAGTTTAAAGATTATTAACCCAATGAATAAAAACCCAATAAATCTTTAACACCCTCTAAATACTTTCGTAGGGGTAGTTTAGAAAAACTAATCATTAAAACCCTTTTTATTTACTTGGGTTACTATTTATCCTAAATTTCAAGTAGGTATATAGCGCCAAGGAATACAATTTTGCATACAAACGACGTTTTAAAACCCTTAAAAGTTGAATTAACAGTAACCCCTTCTACTAAGAAGCTCGCCTACATCATAGAAGGAAGCCTTGTGTAAAATTTCACGTTTCTAGACCCAGTAGTTTCGCTGTGCGTTGAAATGCTAGTCAGTCAATATAAACTTTATTTATATTATGTATATGAAATTCAAAAAAATTCAAAATTCAAATGTTTTTATTTCACATAGGCATACATGGGCGCCATATTTACGCACTATACCTATCTATAATACATGATCAGTCAGAATTAAGTGAATTTTAATTTATAGTTATCACAGTTGAGTATGTTGCTGTTGAGCAGTGGTGGCCGAGTGGTAACGGCCCCGACTTACGAGTTGTAGGTCGCGGGTTCAAACCCAGCCAGGCGCATTACTTTTTGTAATTTATTTCATCACCACTGCTCTCAAAACGGTGAAGGAAAAAATCGTGAGGAAACCGGCATGTCCGAGAACCAAAAATTCGAAGACATGTGACATCCACCAACCCGCACTGGGCCCGCGTGGTGGATTACAGCCCATTCCCTCTCCTAGAGAGGAGGCCTGAGTCCCAACAGTGGGAACATTATAAGGCCGACTATGCTATGCTATGCTATGTTACATGGGCACTTATAAAACGTCAGAAGCTAGTGCGGTTCCAAATTGGTCGTTTCCTATGGAGAAGAACCGGTAAGAAACTCCATGGTTACTCTTTTTAAAAAAATTGCTGCTCTTACAATATTTCCATATTACAGTATTAGTAGATATTATGTACAATCAGCGAATTTTTCGGTTGATCTCCCTTAAGGCCAATTTTGTGTGCAGTGTGCAGTGCATGCCTCCGCGCAGACCAATAGGGTTTTTAGAGGGTATTGTTTTTTTTTGTAGTCCAGATGTTAAGACACGCCTCTTTTTATACTTTCTTAAATTTGTTCTCAACAAATTTTTATATTTGCAGATCTTAAAAATAATACCATATAACTGTAACTCTATGGTTGGTAAAAGTAAGTGAGATATTAAAATCATTGTTTTTTTAATTTACACTTAGAAGCCAAAAATCAAAGGCTTTTATCGTTTTACTGCCGTAAAACAATCGCTCAGCGTCGTTACTGAACAGATGGCTGGGCAACACGTGTTCCTTTTGTTTTGGAATGACAATGGCTTACAATTTACTGAGTTCTTAGTACTTTCATTGGTCATTAAGAAAAAGGCACGGCACGATGGTAGCTTGCAAGGGATAAATTTTAAAAATGGTCAACCAAAGAATTCGCTGACCGTACAATAAAAATCATCATAATAAAAAATGATTAGTAATAGGAAGTAATCTAAGAATTCGTGGAGGGTACAGTGTTCTCACATTCACATTATAAAAAATGCAAATATGCATAGATTAACCAATCACAAAGATTTTAGAGAGTGGGCAAAGTAATACTTTGCCCACTTTCTGATTGAGAAGATTTCTTACAACACAACGAGTTCAATTTTACTTAAATTCAGTGTAAATGCGGTGTGTGTCCTAATGTGAAGACCCTTCTTGTCAGTCGGATATAAATCCTAATACCTAAAATAGAATTTCCATCCCATCATAAAGAACAGATGTTGATGATAATGGTATATGTTATCACGACACGCCTCATTACATTAGAGACACCATTATCAAATGAATTGTCTCCACAATCAACTTTTGTCTTTTAAGAGAAAAAATTATTACCATTTCTAGACGCATCGTTCATGGGATTCTGAATTGTAGTGTTTATGAAATAAAGGTCAGTGTTGTGTAAGCTAATTTTGGTGTAATTCGATGTATGCATTCATTGTCTTAGAATAATCTATAGAGTGAGCAGACAGGATAGAGATCTATTTCATGCCTACGTTGTTGAAGTTTCATTGAAGACAAAATCGGACAGAATTTTTACTAACATGTTTGTGCCTTGGGATAACTAAGGCCTACTTTCTAGAACAAAAATAAAACATGCGCTATTTGCAGTGATTGATTTCGAAAAATCTGTTTTTTTGTCTGTGGTGCGAAATAATCGAATACCGTCTCCCACTTTGTGGTATTTCTCTATGGTATTTCCTTCAAAAAATCCTGTGGGCCTAGACCCAAGGAGCCATACCAATCAAGTCTTTGTTTTTCCCGCTGCTGAATATCTAGGCAATAATACAGCAACAGCAATCACCTATGCCTATGCCTAAGGTATTAACTCCGCCTTTGTATCTTTATGTGCATGAAGTATGTAATAAATAAATAAATAAATCACCTCAATCTGCAGTATAACTGTTCTAAGTGCCGGCTTAGGTAAAAATATCGGCGTAATGCCACGTCTTGATGTTGAGTGTCTGTTCTGCTTCACTCAAATTCTTTGTTCCATTGTGTGTGTTCCGTCATTTTAATGCCAGGATTCTATCATCTTTGCGGTCATTATACAGATTGGCCGCGTTCAAGTAATTTCTTTCGTAATCCTCTAGGAATGTAGGGAATGACTTAAGAGCGCCCAACCCGTGATTCCCATACAACCACTCATATGTGATTATGACAATGTTTAGACATCTTTCTCAAGATATTTCGGAAACAGATATCTTGTGTGGATATTATCTAGGTTTCTGTCGAAATCAAAACATGTTTAGAGTCCAATCCAGTAAAGACTTCTGAAAGTCTGCTATTTTGCACAAATTTTAAGTGAATTGTGGCCCTTCATAATGTACACATGAATTAAAAAAAAATGTAAAGGAAATATATTTACGGAAGCCTTGCACATTTAATCTAGATTCTGAATGACGAAAAATTTATTAATAATAAAACACATATTTTCTGGAACAAGTTTATTAAGTGAAATATTCGAGTGAGTGACGGAAGCTACCGAATTTCAAACGAGCGTTCAAGCGTTATCTTAATTTTTTCGGGTTGCCTCTTTATCAAACATTGTGTTGGAAGAAACAATAAGCTTTTATAATAATAATAATAACTATTTTATTTAAGGCTACTAAGGCATAGACACTATACATAAATAACAGTCTTAAAAATAATAAACTAATATATAATAATAACATTCTTTTTATTTATTATTAAAACTTCGTTGGGTCGGCGACGTATTGCGTATTTGCGTATTTTTATATACACTGGCGATAGATGGACCGGGAAGAGCCCTCTTAATGGGTCATTTTCGTATTCGTGGGAGGGACAGGAGGGGTTAAGAATGACCTGGGGGTATGAGATTCCGTGTCGGGACTTTGATCTTTGTGAGTACATTTTTTTAACGTTATTAAGAATTTCTTCGTAAGCATCGTGCTTGTTTCAAATCGAGTGTAAAAAGCCGATAGGTAAGTACCTACGTTATCAAAATTAACCCTATAAACGCTTGCGTCAGATTGTCGTCAAGTGTTTTCGTGTCTTATTCGCCAGGGTTGTGTGTTTGCGACTTAGTGCTCCATCTCGTTTAGCTCTTCAATCCCCATAGGTGACAGAAGAGCTGACGAGATGGAGTATTTGGTCGTGGATGTTCGACCCAGGCGGAATAAACGCGAGAGTGTTTGTCGGATATATCCGACGTAAGCTGTTAAAAGGTTAAGGGTGGAATTCACCAATAAAACTAATCGCGTTTTACCGTTTGGCTCACATAATCGCGTTTAGCCGCTGTCACTAGTGTCACTTGTCTGTATTTTTCTTTTGTTGTATTTTTACAAGTGACACTAGTGACAGCGACTAAACGCGATTATGTGAGCCAAACGTTAAAACGCGATTTGTTTTATTGGTGAATTCCGCCCTAAGTATCGCGCCGCTCGTGCTTAAAACAATAGCAGGCACACAGGACAATCTTCAAGGTTAAGCAACGATAGCTGAGGTCAGTCTCTTGATGGGTGACTATCTTAACATGTTGAAGTCCACCGGGAGTCTAAAAGCTCGCTAAACCGTTTAGCCCGTAGCTGTCATTTGACAGCCGTTACGGATAACCAGGAAATCTGACAATAGTCTTACCAAGAGATACCCAGTTACTAGGTTGTGAAGATCTATATGTAATAAATTGTGGCGGCAGCGATGGCCAGCACTTTTCCGCACTAGTGCGGAAAACAGACAACTGCGTGCGTAAAAGTGGTAAAGATAAGAGCAGATTTTCGAGTAGGTATTCATATATATAGATAAGATATTATTCTTTATCTCTACTTTTATGTAGACAAAACCGCCGCGCCATAGGAAACTATCTACTAAATAAATAAACGGTGCCATGCCAATCCAATCTTCCGAATCTTGCTTCTTTAATACCTCCTTACCCTAGCTTCCCAAGCTCCTGCCACTAAAACAATGTGCGTATAATATAAAACAAGTTACTCTCAGCAGGTTCCCACGGTGGCGGCGTGTCTTATGACGTGATTACGACCGTCTGCCATTGCGGACGAGGGCTACACGACGACACACGATCCACGAAGATTATCTGGAACATACAGAGGTACTTAGGTACGGTGACGGCTCGACGGCATGGTAGGCGTAGTAGATAAGAGATGGATTGCTAAGCTGTGGGTCGCCAGTTCAATTCCCACACGGAACATATATTTATATGTCCTACAGATAATTATGTGTTTCGGGGCTGGGTGTCTTTTTTTTATGGCCATCTTCCAGTTCCATCATCAGATCCTGGTTACCATCTAGCACCAAAGTACTCGTCAAGACGAATCATACGAGCCCAAACTCGATGGCGTTGTGCCGTTTAATTAAAGAAAAGAAAAAGAATTTATTTGGTACAGCACAAGGCACAAACACAATATTGGAAAACACGAAACAAAAATAAAAACAAGAAGCAAAAAATGTAGTTGATGTGCCTCACGGCTGCACCAAAATAGGTCCAGTTCAGCATGAATGTCAGACAACTAGTGCCTGACGCTGGTTTTCAACTGAACCTGTGGTAATTGCCGAGTTCCTTTGGCCTCCTCCCAGTTCCATCATCAGATCAGCTCCATATCATAATAATTTTGCATTGTAATCTGATTTACACTTGCATGCAAAATTTCAGCTCAATCGGTAACCGGGAAGTGGATCGAATTTAATTTGCAAGATTTGATTGCAGATAGTGATGTAACGATTATTCGCATTCGCATTCGCATCCGCATGCAAGGAAGTAATATAGTGATTGAATGGATATAGAATTACAATACAACTGATCATCATAATCATCATCATCATTTCAGCCGAAAGACGTCCACTGCTGGACATAGGCCTCCCCCAAGTGTCGCCACAATGAACGGTCCTGTGCGTCTCGCATCCATCGGACTCCCGCAACCATTACCAAGTCATTGGTCCACCTTGTAGGAGGCCTTCCAACGCTAAGTCTTCCGGTACGTGGTCGCCATTCCAGAACCTTTCGGCCCCAACAACGACCATCCGTTCATCCGTTCTGCGAGAAATGTGCCCTGCCCATTGCCACATAAGTTTGGCGATTCTTCCGTCTTCGTGCTATGTCGGTGACCTTGGTTCTCCTGCGTGTGGTATACAACTGATACAATTTTATATTTACTTTAATATTTTTCCATTACACAACTTTCATTTCACATTTTCAGTGTCAGAAATTGAAATGAAAGAACACATTAGAGAAGTTTTGATACATAGTCATTTTTTTATATCACTTAAATTTAACAAATACATTAATACTACCTACTAAGTAACCTCAAATCATAACAAATGAATATGTGATTAACTTCGTTCAATTAGTCTGTAACGGCTCTGCTATGTTCGGTTTAAACTTAGCTGACACGAAATGTCAAACCTGTATGACATTTTGCGCGTACTTTATTTGAAAGTCAATATTCGCATTCGCGAATATTGAATTTGAATATTCGCATTCGCATTTGCGAATGTGAGAAATATAACATTCGTTACATCACTATTACAGACAAACAAACAACGGAACAGGTAAAACTAAATAAAATCTTGTAAAAATGTCCGGTTGTTCCGTTGTTCCGAAGCGAACATCTCGGTGTGATGGTTGCAACGACCTTACAGCCACTAGACGTCTAATAACAGACGACGCATGTCTGTTAACACATAGGTATGATTATAGATCTGATGTCTCGACCAATCAGAACGCAGTAGGTATTCCGCTCCCCCGTACCAATCAGAACGTAGTTCGGGCTCCCCGTACCTCGGCTAGTTGACAGAATTGTTTTGGTGCGCTAGTCCAAGCATGACGCGTCTAGTGGCTGGTCGTTGGATGGTTGGTAACAAGTTGCACGATGTAAGCATCTCGTGCCCAGAGGCCTTACTATGACGTGTTAAAATGTCAGGCATGCAAGCGAGAAAGCGGGATGAAGCTATACACCTATACATATAGCTCCATCCCTTTAACAGTTCAGTTTAAGTCGTAAAATGGACCGCGTTAAGAGCTCGTGGTAGGGCCTTTGAACATCTCTGCAAAATTTCAGCATAATCGGTTAGGGATACCTGTTTTAAAATTCATTCGCAAGATTTGACCTAGAAAAACATACAAACATAGGTTCCAACGTACAAACATTGTAAGTTAAATAAAAGCTTGTAAAAATACCCAAAATCATTAATAACAATTATTTTCGCGTCCATTTTGATTACGGCATCCATTTCGTCTGTCTGTCATTTTACTCATCGCGTTCTGTAATGGGCGTCATTTGTCATCACTAATCGTCGGTGTGATGTCGGGATTATTATTATAATTACCTGTAATTGTAGCTCTCTAATTTAATTTCTGTGTGTATTTTGAGAAATGAGATGTCTAGATGATGGTCGGTGGTTTTAATGTTTTATTTTTTAATTATATCTAATTGAATAGAATGATAATGAGTGTGTGTAGTTTTTATGATCTTTGTTGGTTTGTTTAAACTGATAAAATCTTTATTTTAGGTGGGAAAATCATCTAATGACATCCCCTGCTCTTGAGCGGAGCGCGTGGGTGTGTCAGACTTTTACTGACTAAAAACCCACCCTTGTTCCTTCTTTGACATTGTTCCAGGGCCCAGGGGATCTCTTTCGCATCACCCATGGGTCCAGTAGGTTTCGACCCTGTTGGGCCCCTACGGTTGCTGACATCTCCTTGAGGCGCGCGCTGAAACTGATAACATCTAAGAGTTGGAACACTATTCTATCTAACACCTACTTCAATAAATAATATAATAGGTAATATCTTTTGTTCGGTATTTATTTATTATAATTAAGTAGGTACTTTCATCATCATCATCGTCATGATGGACTTAGGCCTTCTCCAAGCGTCGCCACAACAACCGGCCCTGTGCGTCTCGCATCCATCGGATTCCTGCGACCCTCACTAAGTCATCGATCCACCTTGTGGTAGGCCTTCCAACGCTGCGTCTTCCGATACGTAGTCGTCACTCCAGAACTTTTCGTCCCCACCGACCATTTGTTCTGCGTGCAATGTGCCCTGCCCATTGCCGATTCTACGAGCCCTTTCGGTAACCTTGGTTCTCCTGCAGAAATCTTCATTTCTGATGTGATCACTTCTACTTTGAAAGCAACGAGCCAAATGCACATTTTATTTGTTTTTCTGAACAATAAATTAAATTATTATTATTATAAAATACCAAAGAAACCATCGTCATTTTAACAATTTATTCATTTTATTCATATTTTCTGTTCAATGTACATACGTATGACAGCGACATCTATGTTATTTTGTTCAAACTATAATTGCCCCTGAGAACCTATTTCCTGCGTGTTGAGAAAACAACGTAGAGCGTATGACGGTCATGGCTTTAACAGTTACACGAAAAGCTCCTAGATGGCGTTGTAATAAAATTATTTTAAATTCTTGTGTTCAAACTTCAAACTGTTACTAAAACCCTAGAAAGTAAAAAAAAAAGTATTTAATAAATTTAATTTCAAGTCAGACAAAATAATCTAATCTAATATAAAAATAGTCTAATTCTGTACTTTCATTATTGACACAGAGTCACAGATTTCCAAAATTAATGTTAAGTATTTTGAGGGTGGTTTTTTATTGTTTTTTTTTTATGAAAGCATTCATACGTGCTCATGTCAATAATCTACAATTAAAACTAAATTAAGTACCACCTTTTAAAATTTGGGCATTAATTAGGTACCTATACTTACATGTATAATTGTGTATGTGTGTGGTAGGCACTACGGCCCTGGAACACAAATGTTAACTGAAGCAACGCAGATGGCAGGCTTTTAGTCAGTAAAAGTCTGACATGCCTTTCGCTCCACCCAGAGATTTCACACATAAAAAAGGTTTTTTTTTACACCAACTGCTCGATAAATCCTTTTTATATTATGTCATACAACCATCACATAAAGCAAGTCATTCCGTCCCTAGGGAGATAATGTAGTATGGGCGATCCCTAGGGAATAATGAGATTTGAATTTGGAACGTTCAAAAACATTGAGTGAATTAAAATGTACCTGCATCAAACAAGCTTATTCGAAAATCAAACTGGCCACTAACAAAAAAAAAAAGAATAAAGAGTGGTTACTGAAGTATCTGAAAAAAAAAAATATGAAGGAGGGAGCGTTATAGAAAATTAAAATTATACAATCTTAGAGTTGTGAAATTTGTTTGTTTCAAATCTCAAAACATGTCGAGTTGTAATAATACTTACTTAAATTTCTAATTTGTTTTTAGTAAATTGTCTTTTAATTATCTCACAGATGTGTAAAAAGTAGAGTAGGTATCCAACACGGTGATAAAGCTGTCTTTGTCTTGGGCGGCTTGAATTCCTCACTTAGGTTTCTATATTAACTCCCTCGCAATGCTCGGGAGTTATTGTGTGTTCGGGATTAAAACTTAATAACCTTCGTTTCGTTCGGAATTCAACATGCCGGCCGCGAATTCAAAACACTGCTTTATCCCCTAGTCACATATAATCACTATTAATCATTGAATAATTTATTCTTGACCATTTTTTGACGGCAGTGTAGCGCAGTGGTTGAGCGATCGGCTGCTATGGTGCGTGTCGTGAGTTCATGCATTCCCGCACGGAATATAATATTTGTATGGCTTATAGACAGATGATCCGGGTCTGGGTTGTCTTATGTATGTGAGTTTACATGCTTGAGAATACACCCACAATACAGGAGTAATTCCTATTGTAGGAAACGTTATTTTTTTTGGGTTCCGTACCTCAAAAGAAAAAACGGAACCCTTTTAAGATCACTCTGTTGTCCGTCCGTCGGTCTGTCTGTCTGTCAAGACCCTTTATCTCAGGAACGCGTGGAGGTATCGTGTTGAAATTAAAACCATATATTCAGGTCTGCAATCTCTTAAAGCTGTGAAAAAATCAAACTTCTGAGTTAGCGATAAAAAAGATACGGCCGTTTATGTCGCAAAAAACGTATATTTCGTCACTCTCAAGGAAATCAAAATTCATAGGGTACTTCCCGTTGACCCAGAATCCTGAAATTTGGCATATAGCAAGTTCTTTTAGCACAAGTATATGAATAAATCTGTAGTTACGTATAAAACTGTAAATTTGTAGTTACGTCACAAAAAATAACTTTTTGCAATTTGGAAAAATCTTCGAAACTCAATTATGGAATTAAGCTATTTATCTACTAATACTAGGTAAGTTTGTACGGAACCCTCAGGGCGCGAGTCCGACTCGCACTTGTCCAGTTTATTTTTTAGGAAAAATCTGATCGGCGTCAATATGGCTACAAGAACCGACCAGTTCTAGGACTTCACTGGGACCACCTTGTCGAATTTTCAAAATCACCCCTCATTTAATAACTGCAACTGAATCGCTATTTGAATACAACCCTGAACCAGTTACAGCATTAAACAGTCATGCTGTCTGCAACGTCATCGATATCATTATGGCATCATTAAACAAAATATTTTGCCGAGATCATTGTTTGTATACTAAGACTTGATCGAACAATGATATTATGTCGGCATCATCATTGCATTGTATCTACATGCAGTCATAATAAGTGCTTGGGTAGATATTTTAAAGTTGGGGCGTAAAATGAATCAAAACTTGTTTTAATAGATATACGAGGTCTGTAAATTAATTACTGAGACTGATTTTTTTTTTTATTCAAATAGAATTAATTACAATTTTATATTGTTACTCTCAAAATAACTTCCTTCTGAAGCCACACAGCGCTGGAGATGGTTCTTCCACTCCTCATAGCAGCACTGGAACTCTGATACTGGAATAGCCATCAGCTGGTCGGTTACAGCCGTTTGAATGTTTTCGAGCGTCCCAAAATGAGTTTCCTTTCAATCTCGGGAAGAGAAAAGGTCACAAGGACTCAAGTCAGGCGACTAAGGAAGCTGAGGAACCGTGAGAATGTTTTTACAGCCCGTTTTTTAAAACCATTTTACGCAGAGTTTTCTCATCCCCAATTCATTGGTCGGAATCTGATTAATGGTGGTGTGAGTCGAATTCAACTCTTCCCCGATCATTTAGACTGTCAACCGATGATCTGAATGCACAAGATCTCGGATTCTGTCGATATTTTCATCGGTTCTTGAAGACGAAACCTTCTGCTTCGTGGTTCAGCTCTCTTCCTTCTGAAAATACCTTAAACCACCGATAATCTTTTGATAAAACACCCTCTCTGTAGGCCTGCTGAAATTTAGCAAGAGTTTCTGTTGTACTGTGCCCAAGTCTGAAGCAAAACCTGACAGCACACCATTGCCCGAAATTGATGTCACTCATTTTTAACCGACTTCAAAAAGGAGGAGGTTCTATGTTCGACTGAATGTATTTTTTTTAATGTATGTTCACCGATTACTCGGTCAATTGTGGACCGATTTTGAAAATATTTTTATTGATTGAAAGGTTATGCTTTCGAGTTGGTCCCATAGAAATATTGTTATGATCTGATCATGAACTTCGAAGATATGGAACAGAACTCCTCATAGAATCACAGCAGAACCGTCGTAAGAAGTAAAATTGCTTTGTTTATACGTGTAGTCGATGACTGACTGAAAGAAGAGGGGGAATATATCGAACTGATCTGATGATGAAGCATGAAGATATGTACCGGAACTCTGTAATAAATTAATGTAATCTCACCGTGATTGGGATTATTAGAATTGTCATGAGATGCACTCTGGCTATAAGGTTTTTAAGTTTGGCTGAGGGGTACTTTTTAGTGGTGGTACCATAACTAAAAAGTAAAAATAAAATTTTTTTTACGAAAAAAAATACAACCGACTTCAAAGTAAAAAAAACACTGAAAAGTGCAAATTAACTTTAATTTCTGAAGTCGGTGTTAAATAACGAAGAGACAAAACTATTATAGAAACACCGACTTCCGAAATTAAAGTTATTTTGCACTTTTCAGACTCATTAGATGATTACCCACCTCGTAAAAAAGATAACTATGTAAATGATCGATGCCTTTTTTCGAATCTCAGAGGTTCAGAACATTTCGGAAGTTTTTAGCGGGATTACTTCGAGTGAAGTTCAATTGATTCTTCGTGTTTACTGTGATATAAAATTGATGTAGTTTTGTATCTCTAGTATCTGTGCAACTGGACAATCATTGAAACAGGCGCGATATCCTCAGTATACCACAGTGAAGTTTGCCGAGAAGGTTGACTTTTGCTGTCAATTATTACAAGAAGATTAGAATGAAAAACAAATTCTTACAGTTAAAACAAGACATGCTTAAAGGACTTAGCATCCAACCCAACAAAATTAAAAAAAAAAATGGCATTTCGATTTGTACTTTCGACTGACTGACCGATGCAACCTTTACAATAAAAATAATCCTTTAAAATTAAACTATCCTCTAATTCACATCTAATAATCAGGTCCCCGACAGACGGCAATAAAAACTAAAATTTAATACCACTCAGTCCAAAAAATATTTGCAAACCGCTTGACTGTAAGAGATTAATTTTAAATCCTTACGTATCAATAACTACCCCCGTTTTTATTACCTCTATAATCTTTGTTTACCGCCATTTTTGACAATAGACCATAGCTTAGCATTATAAAGAGATAATGAGGCGCCCATCATAGACAACTTTTTATTTTTTTAATACGTGACTAAGCATACAGGGGTGATTATTTTTAGGGGATCAGCTTGACATTGATGGCGGTGTTTTGCTTTTTTTAGGGTCCCGTAGTTAGTGTGTTGGTCTAGGAGTTTTGCGAGTCTACATTGCATATTGTGATATCGAAAGGAGATTGCATGAGTTAGGTTTGTTATAGCTAACGAACTGGCTTGTAAAATATACTTTTAAGGATTTTGCTGTTTTAGAATAGGTTTGGTAATTGAGTAAAACAAGGAAATGTCTAGTTTTTTCAGTTCGGACATAAACATTGTAGAGCGATGTGCTGATATCGAATCCTGACGAAAAGTATAAGTAGAATTTTATAACGTCCCAAGAGTTTCATTCAAGTAGAAGATCCATCCAACCACAGTTCTATCGTCGGAGAGCGACAATATTTAGTGATGTCCAAAAGATGAGTAATATTCTGTCAGGGATAGCTTTGTAAAAAATGTTTTTAATTTGGATATGTGATTGACTTGTATTCAATAATACAAGTCAATCGTAAAATATATTTCAATAGATATCACATGGTCAATCTGAACCAATAGGGAATATTAACCAGTTTATAATAAAAAATAGAATAAGAACTTACAGTAAAATAAAAAGTAGATAACAACTTTTTAGAAAAAAAAAATAACCGACTTCACTAAAACAAAAACACTAAAAGGATCAAAATAACTTTAATTTCGGATGTCGGTGTTTCTCGGTATTGTTTGTTTCTTATTTAACACCGACTTCCGAAATTAAAGTTATTTTGATCCTTTTAGTGTTTTTGTTTTAGTGAAGTCGGTTATTTTTTTTTTCTAAAAAGTTTTTATTTCACACTTTTTAGTTACGATACACTTATAAACAGAGTGCCTATTTCTCATGACAATTCCAATTAACCCAAATACTGCTAGGTTACATTGTTTTATTATAAAGTTCCTGTGTCTACCTTCCTCCTTCCGGCTCCATCATCAGATCAGTTCGATAGTACCTTATAGCCAAAGAGCATCTCACGACAATTCTAATAAGCCCAAACACGGCTAGGATACATTGATTAATTACGGAATTCCTGTGCCTACCTTCCGGCTCCATCATCAGATCAGTTCGATAGTACCTTATAGCCAAAGTGCATCTCATGACAATTCTAATAAGTCCAAACACGGCTAGGTTACATTGATTAATTACGGAGTTCCAGTGCCTACCTTCCGGCTCCATCATCATCATCAGATCACTTCGATGATACCATTTTCAACGTAACTATTCAGAATCATTCATTTATTTGTATTGTCATAGTCGCTTAACTATATCTTCATTGTGATATCTATTTGAGTATGAAGTTCCGTTGACCATTTCTGGTCTTCTTCATCAGTTCCACTTCATCAAATGTTACTTTTTGACTGTAAGTGCTTATTCTTGATGAAAATACTAAAATTACCATAGGGTTGCCTATAATTTTTGAGGAGTTCCCTCGATTCCTCATGGAATCCATCATCAGAACTGGATTTTGAAAAAAATGGGACCAATCTGGAAGCATATCCTATAAAGAGAAAAAAAAATTTTGCAAATCGGTCCATAAACGACGGAGTTCTGAGGTAACAAACATAAAAAAAAAAATGATGATAAAAAAAAAAAAAAAAAAATACAACCGAATTGATAACCTCCTCCTTTTTTTTGAAGTCGGTTAAAAAGCAAACGAGACAACAATTTTAAATCAAAGTCAAAGCCATTTATTTGCATTAAATGCGGTACAAGAGATGGTAACTTATAATTTATTAGAGCAAAGACACATTTTGCCATGAGTTGGCATGCAAATGTTAAAATATGTTATGTGGTGCTCACAGTAAGCAAAACTACAAAATTTCCTTTAAAGAAAATATTGAACCTTCTGAACTCAGGACAACAAAATATTTTTTTTAAAGATATTGTTCTTACATAAACAAAATAAAAACTTTACACAAATTAATGATTAGAAATTTATATATTTATTTATTAACACGTCTTGCCAGGATGCCGTTTTCTATGGCAGCTAAAGGTACGGGCCTTTTACGTCTCTTGCGATTTTTTTTTTCTTTTTTTCTTGTTTTGTTTTCTAATGTTCCCTTTGCTATTATTTTCTACACTCAAGCAGGCGAAGCTACTGGCCGAAGCTTGTTATTGATATTAATGTTATTTATTTGTCAGGAGCAATACGAGAGTCCTTACCTTTCATCTAATTCTCTCTCATGCTCCTGAATGGGTGCCGTCAGTTGATACTGGTCATTTCTTAACTGCCAGTGACTTATTTCATAGCATAGCATAGTCGGCCTTATAATGTTCCCACTGTTGGGACTCAGGCCTCCTCTCTAGGAGAGGGAATAGGCCATGCTCCACTACGCGGGCCAAGTGCGGGTTGGTGAATGTCACATGTCTTCGAATTTTTGGTTCTAGACCATGCCGGTTTCCTCACAATGTTTTCCTTCACCGTTTTGAGAGCAGTGGTAATGAAATAATTACACAAAGTAATGCGCCTGGTTAGGTTTGAACCCGCGACCTACAACTCGTAAGTCGGGCCGTTACCACTCGGCCACCACTGCTCTCGCACGGCTTATTTGGCTTATTTCAATTTATATTTTTTTAAATACTCTCTTTTTTTCTTTATTTATAGACATTGTGCTCACATAATAGAAGCGAAAAAAAATATGTAACCAAGATTTAAAAGAGTGTCCATGGAGTTTCTTGCACGTTCTTCTCCATATAGATCTACGCTTTGGAACGTGTAACTTAGCTTCACTTTTTTTGACTGACCTACATTTTGACAATTCAAAAGTGCCTGTTATTGGTTTATTTGGAATAAAGTGTCTGATTTCTGATTTAAATTCTATTTAAGCTGTTGATCAACGCATTAACGCCGGCGTTCACGCGCCATTGTCTTACTATTGTGTCTCTAATTACGCACTCAAAAGGTTAATAAACAATTGTTCATCGCAACAAATGTTCTTCAGAAACTCATTGAACCTTATCCAATAAACACACGATTGAGAAACCCTGAGGCAGTATACAGAGAGAAAGATCAGATGGTTTACTTCTTGCTACCTAAATCGTTCTCTGACATCTTACCACGATTCCGCAGATACGTGTATTTTTTGCAATTTCGCTTGTCTTAAGTTTGATGGCGAATTCTCCGTAGATGAAAAGATCTATAGTTAAAAGAGATTATAGGTTTATCTTTGTGTCGGTGAAACATTCTATTATTCTATTCTATTCTATAGCTGAAAAGGCCTGTCGTCGAAAGTGACATAAATGAAAGTTTCTGTTGGCGAAATATCCGCAAGTGAAGGTACACGAATAGGAAGATTCGTGTATTCATCGATGAACTGTCCAATAGGCCCAATGGCAAATCGATTTTAAGAGAACGATTTCAGAGTCTCTTGCCTCAAACATCTAACTGTAACTGTGTATTTTTTATCCTTGTTTGTGTACTACTAACACTAGTTATAAGATATTTTACTAACAAAATGGACCATATTGTTGTTTGTAGCCAAGAAAAACAATATATTATATAGGGTGACTGGTAATTAGTGTACGATACTTAAACACGTGATTGTGCTCATGATAAACAACAACTATTACTATGGGAACAAACCTGAAATCACGAAAAAAAACAGCTGCACATTTATGTTTGCCTAATGTACTGAACAGCTGATATTTTTTTTGCGATTTCGGCTTTGCTCCCTTAATAAAAATTGTTTGTTATCATGAGCGCAATCACGTGTTTAAGTATCGTACACTAATTGCCAGTCACCCTATATACATCTTTTACCTGCTCTCATCGAGATATAAGTACTAACGTACTAGAGAAGCTACGTCAAATAACTGAATTGTCCTATTTTCGTAATTTGAATCTTTAGTTCGCTGCAGCGCTAAAATAATAACAATTCGTCTAAACCGTAACTAATTTACCACAGCGCTAGATTTGCTGCGGAAGTGTATTTATTCTCGGCGAAAAGGTCTTAAGCGCCATGTAAATCACGGTACTTACGCGTTTTCTTCGACAAAGTGCGGCGCGATAGCCGCAGTTGAACGAGACAAAGTAGGAATTTACGGTGTCTTCTCTAGTACGTTAGTACTTATATCTCGATGCCTGCTCTTAATTAATTTAGCTGCTAAACTTTGATTTATGCTGAAGTTATGCTTTGTCCGAGATAGGGTAACTCTTGGAACAGCTCCAACAAATTAAATGACCCATTTAAGTATATTACCTAACCAACCATTTTATCAGGTAGGTACTTTAACTTCGAAAATTTCTAGACAGTTTTAATCTCTTGTCCATGATCGAAAGAGTCACCGTGGCGTTGGAAGGCAATCGACAACTGAAGGTTTTAGTTATTATAAGTGTGATTACTCCCTCTCGCTCTGCCTAGAGCGGGAACGGCTATTTGATGATGTCAAAGTTTTGGGTGCTGTAAAAATTTACAGTCAAAGTTAAGTAAGTGTAAGTTTCTTTTTGTCATAAATTTATGACATTGGCATTTGTATACTTATACAATCTTCGCTTTTCCAATGTAAACTAAAATAAAGCTAAACAACTGTTGTAATAGTCTACCCAAGATTGTAAGTTTTTTTGTATTTTTCTGTGCTGCACCCCTAGCCAAGTTGATGATCTTCAATCGCTTACGCTAGTCGAAACCTAATCAAATGTATGGAAATGACATCTCCTCAACGTTTAGTCACGTGGTCAGAACAAACGAAAAATAGAAAATTCGTAGCCAACTTCACATCGTTCAAAATGATAGAATGAAATGTTATCGTTTCTACAATGTTCAACGCTACATCCTTTGTTATTGTAGAACGAGCGGCCGACTCAGGCGCGTCAACATGACTACGAACTTATCGTTTTTTACAATTGCTGACACTGAGGCGATACTGATTGGAGAACGGAATTCGACACGAAACAGTTGTAACTTGGCTAGGGGGGCTGGGCGATGTGGTCGCTAAGCGATAAAGCCCTTAACGTTAAATAATATATCGTACCCAGATTCCCAGATCATCGATCGTCAAACACTTTGTTATCAGTTTTAAGAACTTTGGATCTACTCCTATAAATTTTATTTTTCTCTGAAATTCCCACATCTGGGCAAAGACCTCCCCCAAATCTATCCCACACTCCTTTCAGTTACTCGGTACTATTAATATTTCACACCTAATTAAAATGTAAAAAACGGAACCCTCAACACGTCAATATGCACAATGCATATCTACGTTTGTTAATCCGTAGTCTATGGTTCGTGTTTATGGTATATGAACATAGTTTACGGATGGGTAATTATTTGTCTATTGAAGCATGTCGGCTTATAGATAAAGGTGGGTGAGTAGGGCTGTCTATTGAGATACTTTCTCTACATCCGTTAGAATAGATAATCCTACAGCACACATTGAATAATTTGGTATTTGTTTACAGCAACATCATTATGGGCCTCGTCAGAAGGCTTAAAGTCACCCAAAGGGTAATGGAAAGGGCCAAGTTGGAGTTCCCTTACGTGATCGCATCTAGAACGATGATATCCGCAGGAAAACCAAGGTTACCGACATATAGCCCGAAGAATCGACAAACTTAAGTGGCAGTGGGCAGGGCACATTGCTCGCAGAACAAATGGTCGTTCTAGAGTGGCGACCGCGTACCGGAAGATACAGCGTTGGAAGGACTGAGGTCTCCCATAAGGTGGACTAATGACCTGGTGAGGGTCCTGGGTATTGTGGCGACCATAGAAGCCACACATATATGGCTGACTTTCATACTGGCAGCATAGTTACCTTTTAAGGTTTATGTAAAAAAAGCATAGGTTTCTTATTGAGATGGAAGATTGTTTCTAGATGTCAAATAAGTAAAAATATAGGCTTATATTAAAATGTATTTATAAGGGCTTCATACCTTCATATAATATAAGTATGTCTCCGCCCTTCACAGTATCAAGGGTTGGGCAGTATTTGAATTACTTGTAATTAAAATACGTAATTGAAATACAAATACGTATTAAGTCTTTGTATTTCAATTACTTCCCTAAAATGTAATTTGTAATTCGTATTTCAAATACCTGACGGCGAAGTATTTTGTAATTAGTATTTCAAATACTTGAGGCTTCAAAATACATTTTAACATTAAAATACATTTAACCTTCAAGAAAGATTGTTTTCTTTAGCAGGTTTTATTCACTCTCCAACAAGAGGCTGTTTGTCCGACAGTACATTTAAAAATCTAGTGTTCATGAAAGGAAACTCTGGTTTTACTGATTAATTAATCTTGTTTTCCTCTAATTTTCAGCCCATGCTGGTCTAGATTACTTATTTTGTAATATGTATTTTGTATTTTAATTACTTGCGATACTGCATTTTGTAATTTGTATTTCAATTAAAGCAAAGCATGTATTTTGCCCAGCCCTGAAGTATCGTATGTCCAACAGTGGACAACAGTAATTATATTATGATTGTGATGATGGCCATCATTATGAGCCTGTTATGTACCACCCACAGTAGGGCAAAAGCTTTTTTTCTTATAGCTAGAAATTATCAAATCATTTCTCCGCGAGAGCGCGTGTCAGATATTTACTGACTAAAACCCACCAGTGTCCTTCAGTTGTCTTTTGGGTTCCTGGACCACTGTATTTCTTTCAACAATTCCCGTGGCTTTAGCGGCCATCGGCCCTACTGGATTTTGTTAATATCTATTTGAGGCGCTTGGAACACTATGCGTCGTTGACGACTATAGTGCTGTTGCTGTTTAATTTCCAGCCTTTTTTACAATTTTTCTTTATTGATAAGCTCGCGTTTGACCACTATCTCACCTGATGGTAAGCGATAATGTGGCCAACGATGGAGCACGCTTGCCTAGAAGTAACCTATTCCCTCTTGACCTAAAGACCCCTAGGTTGTAGCTATCAGGAAACACAGACTCCGGCAGGGAATTCCACTCCTTAGCTGTACGCATAATGAAAGTGTTATAAAGGTTAATGAGGGAGAACCTCCAGGGCTCCCGGAAACTTTTCCAAAGTCAAAGTCAAAAAGTTTTTATTTCACATAGGCTTACATGGGCACTTATAAAACGTCAGAAGCTAGTTCACGCCAAAGAGCAAGTGAAAGGACACAGGTGGGTTTGAGTCAGCAAGAGTCTGACACTCTCGCTCAAACCAAAGCGTGAAGAGACATTTGATCATATCTCGCTGAAAAAAAAAAGGAAAATATCTGTATTTATTTATTAACACATACAATTGTTTTAACAGGTATACCCAAGATAACAAATGTAGTCGCAAAATAGCTGCACTCAGAGACGCCACCTACAGACTGATCAAATATCCATTAGTTAGGCAACATACATAATAGTTGATGGTCAGTCTCAAGCAGCATGCACCCTGGAGAACCGGTACAAGTTACACAGAGGACAACACACCTATTGTCACCCTCTCGAATTCCGCCAATGTGCAAGAAAAAATATCCAATCGCAGAGAGACGCTACCTATTAAGTATTTCAACCGCCCGAGTCACGAGTGCGAACTTTAACAAATTTGTGCGGGTTACCGGGACTCTAAACAGCCTTTTCCTCGGTCCTGAGTGCAGGCTACTGTTTGGAACGAGCAATCTCAACGATTCTAGTATTTGTGGATTATTTAGGATATCCCTAGGGAGTATTATATTAACAGCCATTTGTTCAGTAGATTTTAGTTCATAAACTTGAAATAACAATAAACATTCAATCTCACCCAATCACTGACCAATACACAATCCATACGGGCAATACTCGCTAATCCGTCATGCCCTCAGGCTGTGGCAATGACAATCATTATGACCACTTATTACTATGCCACGGCTTATGATTCTACCCATACCCTTTATGTAAACAGTTTGATGATATTCCATTGTCTGGAACAAAACGAATCGCCCCCTACTGGTATAGGATATAGAGTAGGAATTTGTAGATGCGAAAGGGAATAGGAATAGATATTTTATTATATTATTTATTTATTTATTTAGGACTGGCCTGTCGGTCTATGCCGGAGGTCGTGGGTTCGATTCCCATTCAGGACAAATGTTTGTGTGATCAGCACGATCATTTGTTTTGTGTCTGGGTGTAATTTATCTATAATATGTATGTATTTAGAAATATATAAGTATGTTTATCAGTTGTCTAGTACTCATAACACAAGCTTTGCTTAGCTTGGGGCTAGACGGCGTTGTGTGATAGTTGTGGAATATTATTACTATTATTATTTATGTACACACAAACACTTAGAATCGAAAAGAACAAATACAGATAGAAGAGATACAAAGGTCCTGCTTATTTCTAACGAAATTTCTTCCAGCACACCTGCGATAGGAGAGTTGGATGAGAGATGTAGACGCAGTATTATATTGTTTTGATTTGCAAAAATAAACGTTCAAAATATATTATCTAACTAGCTTCTGTCAGCAACTTTGTCCGCGTTAAAGTTGGTTTCTCCATACAAACTTTGGATCCCCGTTTCATCCCCTTAAGGGGTGAATTTCGGAAAATCCGTTCTTAGCGCAAGTCTACACCCTATAAGGAACCTACCTGCCAAATTTTAAGTTTGTAGGTGTTATAATTTTTGAGATTTCGTGATTAACCTTTTGAGTGCGTAATTAGAGACACAATAGTAAGACAATGGCGCGTGAACGCCGGCGTTAATGCGGGGATCAACAGCTTAATCAGTGAATGGTATTTCGCTTTTATGTATATAGATTATTAATCATTTATTGTGCAAAAAGATAGCTTATCAGTGATTTTTTCGTTTGTTTTTGAGGTGGAAAATCATCCAATAACATCAGCTGCTCTTTGCGTTCCAGTCTATGTAGTATTTGGCAGCTAATCAGCCTTCTCGACAAACTTCGTTAAGATAGTAAACACTAAATAAAATTCTCCGCTCTACCGAGGTGGCGACTGTTTCTATGATACCATTTCCACATATTGTCCCGGGATGCAATACCTTGTGATACAAAACTACACCAATTTTACATCACAATATACTTTAGGGATCAATTTGCGAATAATTATACCACTGAACTTCGTTCGAAAAAATACTTGCCAAAATCTCACCTCTGACTTTTTTTCTTTTTTTTTATTCTTTTTTTTTGTATTCTAATTCTACTTTATTTTAATTCTACTGTATGTGTGAGGTACAAATAAACGTTTTTTCTAACTTTCTTTTCTTTAATTATACTAGTAATGTTATACTGTTTTAAATTGCTTACCTTATCATCCTACGCGTCTCTGTTAGCTCCATGATAGCAGAACATTGAGTGCACTCTAAAAAATCCCGCCGAAAACTGTCTACAAATTACTTACTCTATGGTCAGGAGCTTAGTTACGGCCTGCGGGCGCGTATTCTGTTTTCGATAGAAATGTGACAATTGAGAGTTTGGGCAACAAAATATTTTTGAATAGCTATCCTTTATTATGTGTTCGAGTTTGCTGGTCATGGTTTTTGATATGTGATATAAGCTGCGATACTTTGACAATGCATGGAAATAATCAATCAAGTTGGTTTTAACGTTGTCTGAAGACTGGACATGAGTTTGTCTAGATTAGACATTTAAACAAACAATTTTGACTTTTAGGTATTGCGTTGGTAGCATAATAAATGGCTGCTTCAGTAAATATTTGGTATTATAACCACTTTTTGCTTTTAATGCCATCCTTATGCCTACGGAATAGAAATCAAAATCGGTTAAACAGACAGTAAGAAAAGGTTTGTTTAAGGTGACATACATTTTCACTGTTGTTCATACCACAGCTCTTACACGATTATGACGTTATTACACATTTTTCGTTAAATATTTTGGAAACACAGTATCTTGTGGATAATATCTAGGCTTCTATTGAAATCAATTTATAAATTTGTGTAAAAATAATCCAGTAAAGACATCTGAAAATCTGCTAATTTGCATAAATTTTTACACTTCATAATTAACTCAAAAAATAAAAAAGTCTAAAAGTATAACAATAGAAGCCTTGCAAATTTAATCAAGATTCTGAATGACGACAATTTGTTTCAAAACTTGTAAGGGTTTAAAAAAAAACACGTATTTCCTGGAACAAGTTTTGTAAAACATTTTTTAAAAATCACGGAATTACAAAACAGAGTTTTCAGGCGTTATCTCTCTTTTTCGCGTTGCCTTTTCGTCAAACATCGCGTTGGATTGCGTTAGATGAAGTAACAAGCTTTTAAACCATGCTCGATGTTGACGATAGGCGAGTGGAAAAGGACCCTCTTAAATGTCTAATCTTAACGCGAATGAAGTTATAGTCGACTGGCTTTTCAGCTTGGTTCTACAGAATTGCTGCTATCGTAAATGGATCTTTCTGCTAATTGTAAAGATTCACCTTATAATGGATTGTGAATTGCATTTACTTATAGTATAAAAATGCAATTCAGGAATAAGAGTTTTGGTAATAAATAACATTTAAAAAAAACAGTCAGATAATGCTATACCTATAGGTACTCGAATTATCTACAGTTACGGGAAAGTTCGAAAGAGTCATCGCTGCTCTGGATCGCAAAGGGTAACTGAAAGAACACGGTTGGGTTTTAGTCAGTAAGTCTGACACTCCCTCTTTCTGCACCTAGAGCGAGAGAAGTTGTTTGAAGATTTCCCACCTTAAACTAAAAAGTAATTTATTAAGTTTTGTTAAAACAAACCCACCCATACGTACGAAAATAACCGACGTCCAAAAAGGAGGAATTTCTCAATTCGCCTAAATGTTTCTTTTTTATCTTGTTCAGGGATATCTTATTATTATTATTTTTGTTTGGGAGAGTTTTGCCTCTCTAGGTGGTCCCATTTAAATTTGGTGAAGATCTAATGAAGAACTTCGGAGTTAAACCATGGAATACTTCAATTAATGATAGCAAAATCTTCCGGGAATGCTGCGATATGCGATTTATTAGAGACTTAAGAGTCTGTTTATTGTTAACACCATTTACCTTACGATATGAAGAGGTACTGCAGATGTGTAAAGTCCACTCTGGTATATTCTCAATTCACTTCAATTATGGTCAAATTCCATGTTAATGAGGTTATCATTTTGCTCTTGCACTTGCTCATCACTTAATAAAAAAGTAAAAAAAAAAGAAAAACTAAAAATAGTTTTTTACAAAAAATACAACCGGCTTCAACAAAACGAATACCAAAAATCGCAAAATAACTTTCAAGTTCGGAATTCGGTGTCTAAAAACTAAAAAACAATACCCAGAAACTTCGACTTCCGAACTTAACGTTATTTTGCCATTTTTAATTTTTGTTTTGTTTTAGTTTATCAATTTAGTATTAAATATGGCTCGAATTCGGGAATCAGCTTAAGCGGGGCATGAGAAGGTCTTTCTTTTTTGAGATATGGGACTCACACACAAGTCATTAAATGATTTCCCATCAACGACAACAACAACAACATCTAATGACACTCTTTGGTGTAGCGACAGGGCGTATTAGGCATTCACTGACTAAAATCCACTTATGTTTCTTCATTTGCGTTCAAGGAACACAAGTTTCTTTTTCAGAAATTTCCCATTCTTTCGTTTGAATCAAAAACAGGAATCTCTTGAACATGCCATGTCCGGTAAGGACCTGTGTAATGCGGAAAGTTAGGACACCGTGGCTTCTCTCCAGCCACTCTTCGTAGAGAGAACCTGCCCGCTTGTGTTGTACCCAGCACGGGCACTTGCGCTAACGAAAATAAGTGTGAGAGTTAAGTATCAAGCAACACATCGTAGATTATATTACATAATACAATTTTCTCTTGCTTGTAATAAGCAAGAGAAAATTACTAACCGCATTAACTTCTTGAGTAGCGTAATTAGAGACACAATAGTAAGACAATAGCGCACGACCGCCGGCGTTCGTGCGGGGATCAACAGCTTAATATATTATAGTTTGGTTTGTAATACCAAAATCACGGTATTGGTTCGTCAGTACCGTGATTAAAAAAAGACCAATATATCCGTGATCACGGTGTTACTTAATCCGTATTTGAAAGCCGTATACAAAACCTTTTGGGAACAATCGGAACACATTTATTGTGCGTACAGCTAACGAGTGAAATTCCCTGACGGAGTCTATGTTTCCTGATAGCTACAACCCAGGAGTTTTTAAGTCAAGAGTTAATAGGTTACTTCTTGGCAAGCGTGCTACATTCTTCGACCACATCTTTGTTTACCATCAGGTGAGATAGTGGTCAAACGCGAGCCTTTCAATAATAATAATAAAAAAAAACTACCTAATAAAATAAATATAATAATTATACCGGCAACTTAAAATGTCCTCCATTAAAACTTACAAGATATAAGACCCCGTCACACGACTTTATGCCCATCCGTCTATGACATTGTCTATGAAGGGCATAGAGACGAAGGGGTTGCATGGTGGTTGCTTAAGTTGAGGGTGACCATAAGAATGTTGTACAATGACTGCTTACACTAATTGAAACTGGTCGGGGGACTCGGATTGGTAGGTGGTGGATAAGGAATTTATTCTAATAATATAAAACTGAAGAGTTTGTTTCTTTGAACGCATTAATTAATCTCAGGAACTATGAGTTTAAATTGAAAAACTATTTGTGTGTTGGATAATACATTTATCGAGGAAGGCTATAAGCCTTAAATACATATATAATATCAGGTAACAATTCATAGCAATGGAGTATTAACCAAAGACGCGGGTGAAACCGCAGGGGATGGTTAGTATTAAAACAAATATATATTATAAGGTTTTCATTTCTTGACTATCAGTATCTTCGCGGTGACAAAGCCATATAGTCCTGTTTACGAGTATTATCAAAGTATTGTTTCATTAATTAAACGACTTTTTATTTGAGGTAGGAAACCATCCAGCGACTTCTCCTGCTGAAGGTGGAGCGAGAGGGCGTGTCAGACTTTTACTGACTAACACCTATTTTTTTTTTTTTTTTTTCGGTGGGAAAATCATCTTATGACATCCCCCGCTCTTGGGCGGAGCGTGAGATAGTGTCAGACTTTTACTGACTAAAAACCCACTCCTGTTCCTTCGTTGCCTTTCGTACCAGGGCCGAGTCTTCCTTTCAGAATCAGACCCTTGGCCCCAGTAGGCTTCGACCCTGATGGCCCCTATAATTGCTGACATCTCCTTGAGGCGCGCGTGAAACAGTACGCGCCATCGACGACTTGGGCTCGGTCCGGACGGTTACCGGACGGTCGGACGGCGACCCACCCATTGCTCGCCGTCCACAAGCCCGCGCCTACGGTGGCCGGAAATCGGGATCAGAATCCCGGCGGCGGTTGGGGCGTGAGGACCGTTGCCTCACGCGATCGGCTGCCTCCTTTGCTAGCATTACTGCTTCGCAGAAGGAGGCGACCGCCTGCCACTCCTCCTCGCTCCGGACCATGGCCTGTACCAAGGCCCGGCGCGAGAGATCACCGCCGCCGATCGCTTCCACGAGGACACGGCGTTGCTCTTCCCAAGCGGGGCACACTTCCACCGTGTGCTCCACCGTGTCCTCCGGGCGGTCCACGCAATGGTGACACCCGGGCGATTCTTCCGCACGAATCCGGTGCAGGAACCTCCCAAACTTACCATGTCCGGTGAGGACCTGCGTCATGCGGAAGGTATGGACGCCGTGTTCCCTATCCAGCCACTCCTCAAAGAGGGGGACTTACCGCCATAATTATGGTGTGCCCAGCACTGGGTTGCGACAGTCGCTGTCGCCATTCCGCGACTAAAACCTATTGTGTCCTTCACTAATGAAACGACTAAAATATATAAAAAAAAAACTAAAATAGTTCATTTTCTAAACATACAATGAAATTATCTTCCCATACCATTAAATTTCTTATCCAACCCTCACCTATTCCACGCTAGGGTTCACACGTGCACCTCGAACGGTTCCGTAAGTAATTATTAATTGTCTTGATATCTGTCAGATAAGATAAAGTCATCGGTGATACCCTTTAATTGCATTTTAGGGTATGCCACAGACACTGAACATGATAAATTAGTTTTGTTGTCCAAAATTGAGGGACCTGCATCTGGTGGTCTACGTAATGGGTTTAAAAAGTGGCCATTTTAGTTTCATAGTAACGTTTTATTGACCTATTACGCATAAGGAACCAGCCAAGTGTTACTGGGGAAGCAGTGATCATAGTATAAATAAAATAAAAATAAAAAAGCCTTATACTTTCAGTTTAACAAATTGTTTAACAAACTTAAAAAAATTGTTTTCTACTTACTTAATTAACAAAAGAATTAAAAAATAGAGAAATTATTATTTAGGTAACTTAAATTATCTATATATATAAAAGGAGAAACTGACCACTGTTGGACATAGGCCTCCCCCAAATGTCGCCACAATGACCGGTCCTGTGCGTCTCGCATTCATCGGATTCCCGCGACCCTCACCAGGTCATCGGTCCAACTTGTGGGAGGCCTTCCAACGTTGCGTCTTCCGGTACTTGGTCGCCATTCCAGAACCTTTCGTCCCCATCGACCATCTGTTCTGCGAGCAATGTGCCCTGCCCACTGCCACTTAAGTTTGGCGATTCTTCGGGCTATGTCTGTAACCTTGGTTCTCCTGCGGATATCTTCATTTCTGACGCGATCACGCAAGGAAACTCTGAGCATAGCCCTTTCCATTGCCCTTTGAGTGACTTTAAGCCTTCTGATTTAATTATTACTAATATGAAAAACCATATTTTAAAGTAAGCAGTAGCAATTTACTGTACTAGAACCCCCTTCAAGTAAAGGCCTCCTCCAAAGCTTTCCATTTCTCTCTGTGTTGAGCTATTTATTGCCATTCTGGACCAGCAATTTTTTTAAATATCGTCGCCCCATCTAGTTAACGGTCTTCTTCTATATCGTTTGCTCGGTGAGCCTTTCCATGACATAACTGTTTTTGTCCATCTATGATCTTTAAGATGTGCTATATGACCGGCTCATTTCCACTTTAACTTTTGACTGTAGTTGAGAGCATCTATTGCTTTTGTTTTTGATCATATTTTGTTGTTTTATTTTTTGTATTTTCTTGATATTTAACATACTGCGTTCCATTCCTCGCTGACATGTGTTGCCGACACATGTCACATGTCAGCGATCATAGTATAGTCAGCATTTTAAAGTTCCCACTGCTGGGACTCAGGCCTCCTCTCTAGAAGAGGGCCCAGTGCGGATCGGTGGATGTCACATGTCTTTGAATGTTTGGTTCTAGGGACCGTTATAGTATTACATAAGCAGATTTTTTGCAAATATTAACCCCCCCTAACCCCCCAGCAAAAGTAAGTAAAGCACTCACCCCCCTATATGCATACGTAAACATTGGTACCTACGTGCATTTGTCAATGTGTTAGTTTGGTTATTAATTTATGAGCAGTAGTTGTGTCTCAAAAAAAAGGAATACATAGGCGTACATCGAAGGACTGGAACAATTTGCCTGCTGCGGTCTTCCCGTCCAACTATAATTTAGGTGTCTTCAAGGCTAGAGTGAAAAGGCTCTTAATAAACTAGTGCGCCTCACCATCAATGATTGCATCTCTCCTTACCATCAGGTGGGATCGCAGTTAAGCACTGGTTTATATCAATTTAAAAAAAAAATACTTACTTCAAATAAAGGAAAAAAAAAACAGAGTGAATTTAAAATTTTGACATTATTAATTCAAATTAACAGTTCTCAGTCCATGACACACTAATCCATGACACTAAGTCTTCAATGACATTAGATGTATGCTGCTTAATGAGGTGTGTCTACTCACTTTCTTGTGATTTTGAAACATCGACATTGTTTTCTTAAAAAACTAAAGAAAATTGCACTGTTGGCGTAATCACCATCTAGACCCCCCATCCCCCATGTCATAAAAAATAAGCAAAGCAAAGACCCCCATCCCCCTGTAGTGCTTACGTAAAACCTTGAATGCCCCCCTAGTATATGCCGGTTTCCTCACGATGTTCACCGTTTTGATAGCAGTGGTGATGAAATAAATTACACAAAGTAATGCACCTGGCTGGGTTCGAACCTGTGACCTACAACTCGTAAGTCGGACCCGTTACCACTAGGCCACCACTGCTCACTGAATGAATGTTTTTTTTTTTTTAATTGATAAAAACCAGTGCTTAACTGCGATCCCACCTGATGGTAAGCAGAGATGCAATCATTGATGGTAAGGCGCACTAATGATGAATGAATGATCATTGAAAGCGATTTTATTTCAAGATAAGTCTATTGATTTTACGGAGTATTGGCCGGTGATAGCTTATCACGGTCCAATACTCCGTAAAATCATTAGGTTCAAAACCCAGGCAGGCGCTCGATAAGTCCCCTCTTTGAGGAGTGGCTGGAAAGACCTCACGGCGTCCTTACCTACCGCATGACGCAGGTCCTCACCGGACATGGTAAGTTCGGGAGGTTCCTGCATCGGATTCGTGCAGAAGAGACGCCCGGGTGCCAACATTGTGTGGACCGCCCGGAGGACACGGTGGAGCATACGGTAGAGGTGTACCCCGCTTGGGCAGAGCACCGCCGTGTCCTCGTGGGGGCGATCGGTGGCAGCGATCTCTCGCGCCGGGCCTTGGTACAGGCCATGGTCCGGAGCGAGGAGGAGTGGCAGGCAGTTGCCTCCTTCTGCGAAGCAGTAATGCTAGCAAAGGAGGCGGCCGATCGCGTGAGGCAACGGTCCTCACGCCCCAACCGCCGCCGGGATTCCGATCCCGATTTCCGGCCACCGTAGGCGCGGGCTTGTGGACGGTGAGCAATGGGTGGCTCGCCGTCCGATCGTCCGGTAACCGTCCGGACCGAGCCCAAGTCGTCGACGGCGCGTAGTGTTCCACGCGCGCCTCAAGGAGATGTCAGCAACCGTAGGGGCGTGTACTATTTCTTATTCTGTGGTAGGGGCCCAGCAGGGTCGAAGCCTACTGGGGCCATGGGTGATGCGAAAGTGACCCCCGGGGCCCTGGAAAAAAAATGGCAAAGAAGGAACAGGAGTGGGTTTTTAGTCAGTAAAAGTCTGACACTATCTCACGCTCCGCCCAAGAGCGGGGGATGTCATTAGATGATTTTCCCACCCGAAAAAAAAAAAAAAAGGCAGGCGCTTTACTTTGTGTGTTTTACCCCCCAGACGGTGGGACCCTGACTCTAACTTCCAGCCACTGTAAGCATGGGCGACGAGCAATGTGTAGCTCGCCGTCCGGCCGTCAAACGACGGCGCTTAGTGTTCCACGTGCGCCTCAAAGAGATGTCAGCAAAACCGTAGGGGCACAGGAGGTCCTAAGCCTAATTTTTTTTTTTTTATAGGTGGGAAAATCATCTTATGACAAATCCCGCTCTTGGGCGGAGCGGGAGATAGTGTCAGACTTTTACTGACTAAAAACCCACTCCTGTTCCTTCGTTGCCTTCGTCCCAGGGCCACGGTTTCGTTTTCACACTACCCATGGCCCCAGTAGGCGTCCTAAGCCTACCCGCTTAGACGCTCCTGCCAATTTTTTTTGATGACGTAAGACGCTACGTCATCTGATAACGACGGCGCCCCGCTGCGCCGATTAGTGCCTACGCAAACAAGTGTTTTTTTCGGCGACTCATTCGTAACTTGAGTCACTTCAAGTAATGTTTTTGTTTAAGCTTATTAATGACTCTTTCAAGTCGTCTCAAGTGTTTATTATTATTTGGTTTCAATTTTTGTATATAGAGCTGTAAACATTGACTATAGTTGGCTATAGTTGATATTTGAACTTTAAAGAATATTAGTTTTAAAAGTAAAGCGGTAACATATAGATTTTATGACTTTAATAGGTGGATGGGTTCTATCTACATACAATAAAACAAAAAAACATACTTCATAGTAAATAAATATTTATTTTAGAGGCATATGACTAGCATGTGACATTTGCTCACGGTGAATAATTTTTCACCCAGATTAATAATTTACTACAAATAAATGCTTTCACGTAAACTAAAAATATTGTTACTGTCTGAAAGCTAAGTTTCTGCTGTAACATATATGTAAATATTATGTTGATAGGTTTATCTAATACAGAAAAATATGGAATTGATTGAAGGCATTCCCACTTACGTGAAAATACTCTTAACATTTCTGGTTATTTTTTGTTATTTTTTTTTCAGTGAAATTTGAGTAAAGAAAGATGAATAAAAAATGTAACTATTTTCTACAATAAATACCCTTTCCAATGAGGTATCACACTTGTTATTCAATAATACAATATATTAATATTAATATTTATTAGTATCTCTAAATTAGGTTGGCGGCCATAATGAGTTCAATGACATTTATGTTTTCGACTCCACTTGAAACGAAAAATCTAATATGACCTTAAATCTATTAGCGTTTGTATATTCTTTGGCTGAAAACTATTGACGAATAAACATTCAATACGATAATAAAATCTTTTAACACAGAACTGGTCTCAAAATATAATAAATTGCGATAGCGTTCTGACAAAATTCTAGGTATCAACCGATTGCCGTGATAGCCACACATAAGTACAAATATACGTATTTTAAACTTGCCCAGGTTAAAATCCTGTTGCACACACATAAACTATATTCTACTTATTCACTAAATCAACACTTTACACAGAAACACTCACTCAAAACCGAAAATATTATTTTTTACCGTAAACCGCTACTAGAATCAGCTGGCGTTCGCGCGCGAAATGCAACGACTGAATTTGACATTTATTTTTTTTAAAGTGTGATTCGTTTTGGAACTGTTATCGTATTTTTAGCATGAAATAATGTATCGAGATTCGAGTAGAAAAGAGAAAAGGTTATAAAACATCGTGTGTTAGACAGAAATAGATATATTATGAGGTCGTATCGTATAGAAACGGCAAGGACGAATTTTGTTTGACAGTATAAAAAAGTTTGGGACTAGAGTCCCAAAGAGCGTTTGACCGGCTACTGGGGCTATGGGTTGGCTTCTGAAAGGAAACACACGGTTCTAGAACGTAAAGAGCGACAGAAAGACACAGGTGTGGTTTTAGTCAGTAAAAGTCTGACACTGTCGCTCCAGCCTAGAGCGGGAGAAGTCATTGAATATTTCTCACATAAAAAAAATCGTCTTCTATTTTTAAAGTACTTAGTAGAAAAAAATCATTTAACCGATAGTAGTGATTATTGACCACAGACCAAATTTAAAAAAAGAATCTTCGATTTTATTAACATTTTATTTTTAACCATGCAAGTTACAACTTAAGGGCCTATTACACCATTCGATATTCAGACAGTTTTAGTCTATGATTCGACATATCGCGTAGTGTAATAAGAGTTAGACCGGTCTTACTCGGAACAAAAAATAAGACAGTCTGAATATCGTGTGCTGAATATCGCGTAGTGTAATAGGCCCTTTATACCTCGCCCCGTAAACATGCACTCAGATCTACAATATTATACAGTAAGCTTTATAAATCATACGGCAAAAACAGATGTGCAATGTCCACACGAAATGAAGCGTGACGGAGGGCGATCCTCGAATATTAACGAGTATTTACGAGGATCCACAAATGCACCCGACCTCGCTCGAATACATATTAATGAAGTGGCATATTTGCACTGAATGCTATAATGAGCTATGGGGCAGTACACAGAATATAGAAAAAGGACTGAACTATAAGCATAAGCGTTTTGCAAACCTTTTTGTTTCTCATTTTTCTTAAATTTTTACCGACCCATACGATAACACCTCAACCAGGCTTCGGCTGCGAGTACTGCCGCGTCCTGCAGCCGCAACCGATCGCAGACCAGTAATGCTGCGACCGCAATCGATGCGCACGTGCTTACGTCACTCCAACCTGTTTAGGCAAGTCCGAAATAATCGCTACTCGGAGCCAATAGCGCTCATATTGGATTGAATCGTAGATTTG
The DNA here is from genome assembly GCA_905147345.3 of Mythimna impura. NCBI lineage: Eukaryota > Metazoa > Arthropoda > Insecta > Lepidoptera > Noctuidae > Mythimna > Mythimna impura. The sequence continues at coordinate 3,982,913 of LR990342.1, read as the reverse complement.
CGACTGGCAGCCTCGGAATCACTCCCGGCTGCTGATGCAGGCAAAGGCTGCGTGTCAGGCGTGTGCTACATGCGTCCGCAGCCTGCATCCGTAGCCTGCAGCCGAGGTTCGAATGGCACCTTAAATACTATAAAGGCGAAAGTTTGTGAGTGTGTGTGTGTGTACATTTGTTACTTCTCCACGCTTAAACGGCTCAATGGATTTCTATGAAACTTGGTATTCGGGTAGACCATGTCCTAGCATATAGAATACTTTTTATCTCCGGATTATCTTCCCTTGGGATAATTTATACTATCACGCAGGCGAAGCCGATAGCAGCAGCTAAAATCCTTTAAAAATAAAAGGCCCGTTTTGACATTTGTTTTTAAAAACCCTAGAATGTAACTTGGAACGAAACTGCAAAAAAACAATAAATAAAAATTTTGGGTCCGGTGTAGTAGTAGCTAATTTAGTAGTAGCTACACTACACCGGACAAGTCGCTAGGTACAGATAGCGGCACGAATCTTGAGCGCTCGGCGAAAGAGCGGGGATCTCGGAATATCGGCGAGCCAATCACTGTACAAGGATTTCACTCCCCGCCCCCGCATCTCTCTTCATACCACTAAAGAGACCCGATATTTCACTTCTGCGTGCTTCTGCGCAAGTAGAACTGTAGAAGTTAAGGGCCTATTACACTACGCGATATTCAGCACACGATATTCAGACTGTCTTATTTTTTGTTCTGAGTAAGACCGGTCTAACCCTTATTACACTACGCGACATCGACTAAGACTGTCTGAATATCGAGTAGTGTAATAGGCCCTTCAGCGCTCAAGATCCGTGCCGGTATATATTAAGATACAAATGTCAAAACAGGCCTTATATTTTTTGACAACTTTAGTAGGTAAATCCGGAAAAGTACTGGAGCTATGACAACGTAGCGTGCAGAGTTAGCAAGCTTCAGTGTCAGTGGGCTTGCCATGTTGACCTCCTGCAAACTACAAGCCAACGGGAAACCACGGCTTTATAAAAATAAATAGTATTTTCTCCTCACCGTTGCACCCTCATGGCTGTGACTTCCATGTAACTGTCAGCTCTCACCGTTCAGACAGTACACAGAGACTGTCGGAGTAAACATTGTGTGGCGAACAGAGCAGAGAATCTACTTACCCGGCATTCAACGATTAGGCGCCATATATACAGGGCGGCCCTTATTTTTTTTTAGATTGAGCGCATCTTAAGTAATCGTTTTGCAAAACATTCGTTTTGCAAAAATCTATATAGTTCAGAAGATGTGATTAATTTTCGTGAAATCAAATGTATGAGTAAAAAAAAAAGGTAATTACAGCTAAGAAACACAAATGAACACACAGAGAGACATGACTGCACTACTTTCATACAAAAATTTTGTTTGATACTGCTACGATACCATATACAGACACATGGACCCACAGGATACACTACACACGTCACACCTGTAACTGCTCTTATGTTTTTGGTAGGGGGTTAAAAAAAATATTTTTATTGGGGCTTAAAAAATCCTGGTTTTATAGGCCGCTTCGACGCCTTTCTGTGGTGTGCTGTATCCGCAGCTTTGAGTAGGCATGTCCATTTGCATTATAAAACAATTGAAACAATGGCTGTCTTTTGTTTTAACTTGGTAGGGTTGCAAAAGGACTCCCAATTTGTGCCTATGCTACTAGTGTAAAATGAAAATGGAAGAGAGAACCTTGATCGTACGTATTTTGGAGTTTACAGGGTAAAAAATGAATGATGAAGAATCTAAAAACTTGACAGTGAGTGACAATGGGCTGGGCACATTGCATGGAGAACAGATGTTCGATGGGGTCGAAACGGTCTGGAGTGGTAACCGCGCATCGGAAGACACAGCGTTAGAATGCCTGTCACAAGGTGATGAATACGAGACACATCCATCAGATTGTGGACCATCCATCACACTTGGGGGACAGTTGGGGGAGGCCTAAGTTTATAGAGGACAAAGGACGTCTTTCGGCTGAAATCATGATGATGATGAGACCAACAAAATATTAAATGTAAGCTGGGTATGTTCCGTAAGTAAGGCGGGCTGTGCAGGCCGCTGCCGCTGCACTACTGAGGCTCTCAAGTGGTGCAAATACTGTAACCTTATTGGTTAGTTTGAACCTTTTGGGGTCAAATACTCCATCGTCGACCACATCATCGCGTAACATCAGATGAGATAGAGCTTGGCTCTATCTCATCTGATGTTACGCGATGAACACGCGAGATACGCGAGAGTCTATCAATAAAAAAAAAATTGTAATTATACGTCTCTATTTTTAATATATTAAAAAAAAAAAATGGAGCTGTATTCGTAACCGTTGCTAATCATATTTTTGTAGTCAAAAGTAAAAAAAAAAGAAATCTCTAAAATGTCCACGAAAATTTGTCATAATTGGTAAATTCATATTAAAATCATAACAATAAATTGCTACTAAAAAATACTACGCGCAGTGTTTTTCCATTTTGAGCGTCATGGGATATAAACAAACGCAACTTTGCTGTTTATGAATATTATTTATTGAGACTTTACTGAATAACAAGACCTTTTCTATTAAGCCCTTTATGTATTTGTACTAATTAAAAACTAGTGGTGTATACTGGTAAATATTGTGTATGGGCTGTTACTCTAGTTCAAATCTAACTGACTTCAATAGCATGCAAATCATTTGATAAGCACTTATATTAGAAGTTCGGTCCCAGCCAGGGCGGGAAACGTGACTCCTGCGCATGCCACATCAACGCAGCGCATGCGCCAACCCTTACTGCATACCAAATTAGCCGGTACGCCACATACATCTGTTCCTTGTTGGTACTGGCGAAGAGAGAGGTGCTAACAAATTTGGCTGTTAGAAATAGAACGAATAAATTGGTTTTTTTTTTAGTTGGTTTATCATTAAATGGCTCCCCGTACCTCGGCTAGTTGACAGTGTAGCGACATCTATGGCGTCACATAAGAACTAATCCTGCATCGCACAATCAAAGTTCTCCGCGCGATTGGAACATATAGAACAGCCCGAAATCATCTCTTGGGCAGTTGCCCACCAGACATAACAGCCGTCTGGCCGGAGGATTCTCCCTTTTCAACGGAGGTTTGCGGGACTTTACTCTCTGTTCCACATACCTCCAAACTGGTGACCCTCGACAAAGAACGTCAGCGCAGCCTTCATGCAGCCACTACTTCGTGACGTCATCATCACTTCCTTAAGCAGAAACAAATTAGCAATTGTTTTGGTGCGCTAGTCCAAGCATGTAGCGTCTAGTGGCTGATCGTTAGATGGTTAGTAACAAGCTGCACGATGTAAGCATCTCGTGCCCAGGGGCCTTCCCATGACGTGTTAAAATGTCAGGCATGCAAGCGAGAAAGAGGCATGAAGATACACCAATACATTTTTTTTTTCAGGTGGGAAAATCATCCAATGACTTCTTCCGTCAGACTTTTACTGACTAAAACCTATTCCTATGTTCCTTCTTTGCCATGCGTTCCAGGACTCTGAGGTTTCCTTTCGGACTACCTGTGGTCCCAGTGGGCTTCGGCCCTGCTGGGCCCCTACAGTATTGCTGACATCTCTTCGAGGCGCGCGTGGAACACTACGCACCGTCGACGACTCGAGCTCGGTACGGACGGTTACCGGACGGCCGGACGGCGAGCTACCCATTACTTGTCGTCCGCAGTCACGCCTAACGTTGATTTGTTATGAAGCGTTGAAATTATGAAATGTATTAGAACTATCGATAATAATAATAGATAATAGACACGGACAAATATTACTGCCATAGGAAATGCATCTTATTATCTCTATCTTTAGTAGATTGAACTAAACATCTTCTCTGAAGTACTCACGTAAATTTTCTCACAATAAAAAACACACCATTATGTACTCGCAACTATATCCTGAGAGCGGTGGCGAAGAGCTATACACCAAATCTTAGCCATTTTGTGCGAAGGGTGATAAGGTAGGAACCATATTTTCCTGCTTTGTCATCTTTTGTTTTATAATATTTTTTTATATCACTGTTACTAACACTAGAATATAAGCTGTTTGTAATACGAACAAAATATGGATCACTGTCGTCCGATTTTTAAAAAAAATATTGTTGAAGCAGGTTTTTAATACCAATGAAATCTTCGAAATTAAAAAAAAAACCTATACTTATCACAAAGTTGAAAATCATTTAAATAAAATTCGAACACTTTTGTCCTCGACAGTACTTAACCGTGAACCACGCGGTGGGTATTTTGATCCTACTTAAGATATCACATATTTGCATACAAAATTATCGTTTACTACGAGCTGTCTGTCCGTATGTTTTGTAGTGCGTAGCTACGTAACGTATCCGTGGTCCCGTTTCCTAGTTTTGTAGGACACGGTCGATTGATTTTATATGTCGTTTTGGGGCATTTTTATTGAGAGCTAAGCGGTTATTGGTTGTATTTAAATATCTAATTGATAGGCTACTACTGGGTATTTGAAAAGGGGGTTGAATTCGATCTCATTCTGTGGGGTACTTACGAGCATGTTAAATTGCTGTGAAGAATACATTACGATGTAATGCCCATTCCATTTTAAGTAAACGGTTAAAAAATATTTCCAAATCTACATAATATACTACCAATATTTTATAAAGTTGAAGTTTTTTTTACTTGCTTATTTGAACGCACTAATCCCAGGTTGCCGACATAGCACGAAGAATCGCCAATCTTAAGTGCAATAGGCAGGGCACATTGCTCGCAGAACAGATGGTCGTTGGGGCCGAAAGGTTCTGGAGTGGCGACCACGTACCGGAAGACGCAGTGTTAGAAGGCCTCCCACAAGGTGGACCGATGACCTGGTGAAGGTTGCTGGAATCCGATGGATGCGAGACGCACAGGACCGTTCATTGTAGCGACATTTGGGGAGGCATATGTCCAGCAGTGGACGTCGGCTGAAATGATGATGATGATGATGAATCTCAGGAATACTGGTCCGAATTAAAAAAATATTTTAGTAATGAATAACCCATTTATTGAGGAAAGCTATAGGTGAAAAACACGACGCTACGACAAATAGGAGTGGAGCAGTAAGTAACCAAAGATGCGAGTGATACTGCGAGCACAGCTAGTGCGTTTGGAAGCAACAAATATGTTTAAAGAAACTTTATTCTCAATAAAAACATAACATGTCGCTTTTTTGAGCAATGGTGGCCGAGTGGTAACGGCCCCGACTTACTAGTTGTAGGTCGCGGGTTCAAACCCAGCCAAGCGCATTACTTTGTGTAATTTATTTCATCACCACCGCTCTCAAAACGGTGAAGGAAAACATCGTGAGGAAACCGGCATGTCCTAGAACCAAAAATTCGAAGACATATTAGATCCACCAACCCGCACTGGGCCCGCGTTGTGGATTACGGCCCATTCCCTCTCCTAGAGAGGAGGCCTGAGTCCCAACAGTAACAGGAACATTATAAGGCCGACTATGCTATACTATACTATAATCAGCCTTTTAATGTTCCCACTGCTGGGACTCAGGCCTCCTCTCTCTAGGAGAGGGAATGGGCCGTAATCCACCACGCGGGCCCAGTGCGGATTGGTGAATGTCACATGTCTTCGAATTTTTGGTTCTAGGACATCGATGTTTTCCTTCACCGTTTTGAGAGCAGTGGTGATGAAATAAATTATACAAAGTAATGCGCCTGGCTGGGTTTGAACCCGCGACCTACAACTCGTAAGTCGGGGCCGTTACCACTCGGCCACCACTGCTCCACATGACTATGCTATGACTATTCTAATTTAGGTCCGACAACATCCGTCACAAAACAATCTTAACTACCCGAAACTTGACCCACCCAATGCATTCATTTTCGAGTAATGTCTGGTTGTTAAATAGACTATGACAGCTGAAAAATAAAAAATTACATTAATGTTTCACCGTATTATTAGATAAAACCGTTACCAATAGCTGATTTGCATACAAAATTGCAATAATATCTCGCCCTCGTTAACACATCTGACCAAAATGCACAACTTGCAAAATAACTCTTCGAAAAACCATTGTTATTTCAATATCGCAATTAACCCTACAAAGCCCACTGACCATAATTAGGCCACAAAATTCGAACTCACGTTTTCTATTGTTAACAAAATATGGATGTATCATTATTTTAACAAAATAATTAGGTTGCACTAAATATTTAAACGGTCAGTCGTTATTACAATCGGGCATTGTTATAATGTAAATAGTTTATAAAATTAACAATGGGCGCGTGCTTAAAAAATATGTGATTGGGATAAAAATAGCCCGGTCGCCCGGTCGGTCGCATTTGAGGGTTGAAGCATCTGCCGCGGTACACTGCTGTAGACAAAACACTTGATCTATGCTCGGATTATGAAAATCTTGTTGTTTATTAGGAAATAAATAAAGTTATGTAAAAGACTGGATTAGATTCATATTTGGGGTGCATTTGTAAGTGCCTAATAATGGCTTGGTTTTGGTATTGTTCCAAATGAAACCAAAATCAATTCTGGTTTTAGGGTATCAAAAGTAAATGGAGTGGTTGATATTTTTATTTCTAAGTAACCTGTGACTGAAATTTATTTATTTATTTAATCTTCATGCAACAGAAGGTACAAAGGCGGACTTAATGCCTTAAGCATTCTCTACCAGTCAACCTAGTGTAGTGGAGAGACAATATGGCAGGTGCATAAAAAAAAGAAAATATTATTTAAACAAAAAGTATTACAAAATAGCTTTTAGATAATAATATTAGTGAACTAGCATAGCCGGGCAGTTTTCCTTTACCTGAGAGCACTGGTAGGGGTAAGTATACCTGACTGGATTTGAACTCGTCCATCACTAAATATTTTTCACAAATTCTCAATATCCTCATGAATTTCCCAAAGCAATGAAACTTATCTTGTTTAAGTAGGTATTTCTTTAATAAAACCCACGTATTAATAACTTTACTATTTTAAACTAAAAATGCTCCAAACATTTAAAACTAAAGTAAATTACAGGTTAGATACCAAGAAATAATAGTGGCGTAGATCTGGGTCACGGGTGACGGCCACAGGGCTGGCAGGAATTACGATTTATACTTAAAACTAGCTCAGCTAGCGGTTTCGATTTTTAAAATCGGTTTATAAGTTTTTGAGTTAATTCATGGTGAGGGTCGCGTGAATCCGATAGATGCGGCACGCACAAGATCGGTCATTATGGTGACACTTGAAAGACGGCCATTGCTGGACATAGGCCACCCCGGCCTATGTCCAGCAGTGGCCAACTTTCGGCTGAAATGATGATGATGCTGATTACACACACTTAAATATTATAAAACAAAGTCACCCACCGCATCTGTCTGTATGAACGCAATAAACTTAAAAACTGCTGAACAAATTTTCTTACTGTTTTCATCTATCATCTAAGGTTCAAGTGTAAGTATAATATAGTAGAGAAAAGGCGAACATTTTGGTTTCTGAAAATTCTAAAGAGTTAGTTTGATTGAACGCGCTAATTCTACGTACGGGTTGTTATTTCGTTTTGGGAACAAATTCATCGTGCGTACAGCTGCTAAGGAGTAAAATGTCTTGCTGGAGTCTGTGTTTCCTGATAGCTACAACCCCGGGCACCTATAAGTCTAGAGTGAATAGGTTACTTCTAGGCAAGCGTGCTCCATCGTCGACCACATCATCAGGTGAGATAGTGGAGAAACGCGAAGTCATACATAAAAAAAAATGTTGGATGGCCCATTTGTTGTGAAAGGCAATTCGCTATAAATCATCACGCCATGACCAATTGGAGTGGAGCAGTAACCAAAGACGCGGATGGAACCGCGAAAAACAACTAGTTAATCTATAAAGTACCTACTAGGAATTAAAATTATTTCAAATTACCAACAATGAAATGAAAATGAAATAAAGACGAGCTCTAGAAAGATTCCCGAATTTGAGATTCGATCAATTTATGCCCGTAAGTATGCCGCAACCGTAAATGTTAAAAGGAAGACATATATATCATTTCATGAATTATTTATTGTTCGGAGCTTGGTGAAATATAATTCCTACTTCAGATTCTTCCATCTTTCTTGGGCGTTATACACCGTGTCTTAGACATCGACGCATTAACGTGTACTATGAATCTAGTACATGATTCTGGACTCCTCAGTGGTGTAACTTTTCGCCGGCGATTTTCTAATTAATAAAAAAATCAAACTATACCGCAAAATTAAAAAGAAAAAACTAGAAACTATTTTCGACAACCCTGAAAAGTAAATAATTTGTCCTCAAGACATGAAACGTCCTTGTCTCGACAGTTTGAGACACCCCGGTCAATTAGACCGGGCGCCGTCATTCCCACGGTTTTGTAGAAAGTCAAGCACAGTGGTCAATGGGAAGTTTTTTAATATTTTGAGGTTTTGGCCCATTGTGTAATTAGAAGGTAGCTATTGATGGGTCCTATGTATTTATTTTTTTCTGGTTCTGGATGGTTGGTTGAATTTCGTCTAGAGAATAAGTGCATATTTAAAAAAGTTACAGAATGTAAGGTTGGTATTTAGAAGATTTATTTATGTCTATGATAGCACAGTCAAAAAAGTAGATCAGATAAGTAACCAGGAGCGTCAGATGTTAGTTGAAATTTTCATGGAAATTAATGAAACAATTAATTTCACAGTAAATAAACAACTCATAAATAAAATTAAAATTCATTCATCCGTCGGTTTCCATGAAAACTTGAATTATACCTAACTAGCTTTTGCCCGCGGCTTCGCTCCCGTCAACTGACTACTATATCCTACTCTACCCAACTCTATCCTACTCTACCTTACTCTACCCTACTTTACCCTACTCTACCCTACTTTACCCTACTCTACCCTACTCTACCCTACTCTACCCTACTCTACCCTACTCTACCCTACTCTACCCTACTCTACAAGTATCCTATGTCCGTCTGGTTCTAAGCTACCTCCCCACCAACTTTCAGCCAAATCGGTTCAGCCGTTCTTGAGTTATAAATAGTGTAACTAACACGACTTTCTTTTATGTTTAAAGATTAAAGATCCTGACTTTGTTGAGTTTATATTTCTGCGCCAGCAAATCTAAAGCCTGCTCTACACTACTCGCGAAGTTGCCTCGTCGAAGTTGATCGAAGTCCGAAGTATGTGACTACACACTCGTGCAACCTCGCGAGGAGCTCAGTCGCCCGTTGCCCGCACGATAGGAATCATGGATAACGTTCAAGTGGCAGCTTATTTTTCTTTAAATCTGCTGTGGGTATTTTAAGGATTTCCTGGATACGCAACCAAGCATCGTTGATTTTTTTTTTTGTCTTTATGACCTCTCTCATTTGGGTCCCAAATAACTGGCTCTGATTGCAGTGTTTCGAGGAACAAGAGAATTTGTTCTTGTGTCCACTGTATAACACTCATCGTACCAGTTCTGTTAAGTGTTCTGTGAATTACGGAACGATGAATGCAACATGCGCTGTTGACGTCTCGATGCGAACTGAAGTGAGCCGAGTAGTGTAGTAAGACGCTTCGTGTTCGCAACTTCGGGACACTTCGAGTCCTTTGACTCGGGCGCAAAAACCGACGACTGGAAGTCGCCCGATGCGAGCCGAGGTTGCACGAAGCGAAGCGAAGTGCCCCTTCCACACTATCGTATTCGGTCAACTTCGACCAACTTCGCGAGTAGTGTAGAGCAGGCTTTAATATTAACGATTTTATTTCTGAAAGTCATAAATAATTGCTAAAATTAGGTATTACACCTTTTACCTAGAAACATTAGGTCTCATCTATCTTAGATATTAATCATCATTTGTTTCTAATAAAGACAGACATTGATCAATACAGCGTTATTACAAAGTATCTTAAAGAACTTAAATACACTTACAGCTTACGAGGTTAGTAAGTAAACGCCTGATCATTATCGAATAATGATAAACTGCTAAGGGGGCGTCTATTAATTAAGTTGGGTGATTTTTGTGATTTTTTGACCCCTTCTGTCCTCTCTGTGAGATGTTGTGAGATTTGGCTCGACCTTGTTCCTCTCCTCCTTACCTCACATGAGATTAAAAAATTAAAATTTTTGACGCTAATAGTATTGTGTTAGATACATTATAAAAAACATAGTTCGTTTAATTCATTCCTGTTCTAGTTTAAGGCCACATTTATTGTAAACTTGCACGTTAATCTTCTAAATAAAATAAATAAATTGTTTTATGTAGGACTAATAAAGTTTATTCAAATTAACCCTTCTTTCTGGGATTTTATCCTGCTTTTTGTGGAAAAAAGATACGTAATACTTGCCGAGACCCTCCCCTCTCCCCAATATGAGATTGGATGGGATTCGACTCGACCCCCTCCCCCTAAATGCCTCACGTAATTAATGGTCGCCCCCCTAAGTCATTTCTTGTAAGACGCCGTGGTTACCGACTGTCCTTAATTAGTTGTACTTTTAGTACTAAGAACTACTTACTTTCTGTTATTTTCTCATTTCTATAATAATCAGAATTATAATGTTCTCAAAACTGGGACCCAGGTCTCCTCTCTAGGAGAGGGCATGGGCCGTAATCCATCACTCTGGCCCAGTGTAGGTTAGTTTATGTCACGTCTTTGATTTTTTTTTTTGTTGTAGGACATGCCGGTTTCATCAAGATGCTTTTCTTTCGCCGTTTTTTGTGTATGTTCATTAAGATAATATCCAACTTTCATTGACAGAAGCTATTTTATTTTATACTAGCTTCTATCAGCGGCTTCGCCCGCGGATAAGAAGGTTTCTCCATACAAACTTTGGACCCCCGTTTCATCCCCTTTCGGGGTGAATTTTGAAAAATCCTAAAAAGCCCAGTCACTAGTTTCTTTTAAAAATTTAGTTAAGGATCATTTTCTTTCACAATAATTAATTCTGCTACTATCCAAATTCAGTTCTTGCCCTTCTTTTTCTATTTTTTTTTTTTTTTCTTTCTAGTCCTTTCACTTTTTTGTATTTATTTTTTTATTTTTTTCTCTATTACTCTCTTTGAAATTGTGTAACATATAATATGTATATATATATAAATAATATTCATGAGTTTGTTTTTTTTGTCTTTTATATATAATAGCTATACAATATATTATAATTTTATATCTATGTATAGTCTTAAATATATTTTTAATTTAATTAAATTTTAATTTAATTTGCAGTACACCGGAGTCTACCCCCCTTTTTTTTTATATATTAAGTTCTTACAGTCCATCCTAAGGTTGTCTGGTAGAAATCGCTGTTAGCGATAAGACCGCCATTGTACCCATAGATTAAGTTAGTTTATAAGTTTTTGTTACTATTTTGGTGTACAATAAAGTTTTATTCTATTCTATTCTATTCTATTCTATTCCTCTCTTAGTGCTCACCTAGGTACATTGGAAACAGGAAACCTTGTGCAAAATTTCACGTTCTTAGTCTCAGTAGTTTCGGATGTGCGTTGATATGTCAGTCAGTCAGTTTCTCCTTTTATATATATATAGATTATTAATTATTATCTTCGTCGTGTGTCCATTGAATGGCGAGCGTTATTGTATCTTAAGATAAAAATTATAGTATCTTAGCCGTGTGCAGCGTCCCATAGTGAACACCACTGCAGGTAACGTTACCTACGACAAACTTATTATTTGCGGTTGGTACAGTAATCGGGTCTAGGGATCGAACCGCAAAATTAAGTTTGTTTTTTATTGTATATACTTTTCCGGGATAAAAAGTATAGAATTTTCACTTCTACAGATTTATTATAAGTATAGATATTATACTAGCTTTTGCCAGCGGCTTCGCCCGCGTGAAAGTCAGTTTCTCCATACAAACTTTGGACCCCCATTACATGCCCTTAGGAGTTGAATTTCTGAAAATCCGTTCTTAGCGGATGTCTATACCCTTTAAGGAACCTACCTGCCAAATATTATGTTTGTAGGTGTTATAGTTTCTGAGATTAATCAGTGAGTGGTATTTCGCTTTTAAATAAATAGATAGGGGAAAACAAACGATAATACATTGGGTTTTACACAAAGAAAGGATAAAATTGCTACCTATCGTTATTGCTGGGCTATTTGGCCATAAATGTGGCTTAATAATTTAAAATTACAGTGGAACATCGTATGCAAACATTATCGTCCAATACACAATACCCTATATTTTTATAACAATTTATTCATTCCAATAATGTCTCAATCATTCATCAAAATTCAAAGTACTGTGTGTAATATCAACTTTGCAAATGAGGCATAGCCTTTGCAAAGAGAGTCTAGTTGACTCTAATGATTTAGCCGTGATGAGCTATTTAATTAATTTTTATTGCTTATAGATTCTGGAGTAAATTCTAATAATGAGATCCCATAGGTGGTCCAATACAATTATGGCTCTTTGTCCTCTGGCCCGATAAGCGTCTGTTGGAACTAAAGTCATGACGGTATTGAGTCTTAGAGTGTAATCCCGGTCTGGGAGGTTGTCACTTTGGCATCCTAGGTTAGCAAGGGCGGTGCGCTGTGGCTTTTAGTATGGTTTTGCTGCAGCGGGGTTTAAGTCAAACCAACGGTAATTATTGAGTGTGGATTAACACACAGTAATTATATAGGAATTTTATAATGATTATTTATCGTTGACGTTGACTTAAGCTCGCTCTAGAGAGACGTACGCCATTACATAAGTTTTCATCCATACAAAGGTAGGGACATCTGTGTTAGGTAATAGGTAGGTCATGCTCAATCCTTCGAAAGTTTTCTTTAGAATATAAATGTTTGTTGCCTCCACATTTCTATTCATTGGGGCGTAGCTCATGTGATATCGAAAGGAGATCGCATGAGGTAAGTTAGCGAACTGGCATGTAAAATATATTTCTAAGGATTTTGTTGTTCTAGAATAGGTTTGAAAATTGAATAGAACAAAATAATGTCTAGTTTAAGCAGTTCGGACGCGACCCTTGTAAAGTGAAGTCATTATCGTGAAGCAATATAAGTATTCAATGTAATAAGCGTTTTCATTACTACATACTTGAAGATCCTGGTACTGTCGCACAGAGAGTTGCGACAGTACCTACCTTTTAAAAGTACATTAAAAAAATATTGGTCAAATATCTCATTAAGTACAGTTGGGAACAGAAATCCGTTACAAATGTTTTAAAAATAAAAATATAATTTGATAAACCAAATTACTGACCGCCATAGCGAATGAATTGAAACGCATGCGCAGGGGCACCCTTCCCGATCGCGTATGACAATAATAACGATGTTTGAATTTCGAACACCGGTGTTACTCGTAGTATGGGCAAATAAATTACAATTTACAATTTACATTGCTGGTATGCTTATAATATTCGCGACGATTTTAAACGAAATTCCTGGAAAAAAGAACTTACAGATCATCATTCAATAACTTCTCTCGCTATAGGGTAGAGTGGGAGAGCATGTTAGACTTTTACTTTTTAGAAGCAGACGCGTAGCGTGGACTAATTTAGACGTGGGTGAAGGCACATCAGCGAGGCCTTTTTCTTTCATAAATTCGAAAACGAGACAGCGACTGTCGCAACCCAGTGTTCGACCACATCATCGCTTACTATCAGGTGAAATAGTGGTCTAACGCGAGCCTATCAATTATAAAAAAAAACCTCGTTCTTAACGCGCCCTCGCTTTTGCGAGGCCCCTTTGGGTGCGAAACCGTGGTTGCAGGCCCACTTCACCCACGCCTAGCTAACCACCAACCTAGCGAAATCAACCCATTGGCCCTAGTAGGCTTCGGCCCCGTTGGGCCCTTCTGCTGACATCTCTTTGAGGCGCGCGTAGAACACTATGCGCCGTATCTGAAAGACTGCTTAGATTTCGTCATAGCAAAAGAAGAATGAGTAGGCACCTATTGAAATTAATTACAAACATCGTTCGGTAAATAAAAAAATCATTTATAACCAAGATCCTGCTTAAAAGCTGACTAGCAAAATTTTCTACAGAGAATAAGTTTTCAATAATAATATAATATTCCACAATTATCACACAACGCCATCTAGTCCAACTAAGCAGAGCTTGTGCTATGATGTGAGTACCAGCCCCCTAGCCAAGTTACAACCGTTTCGTTTCGAATTTCTTTTCGTTGATCGCCTCGAGTTGGCCACGCCTCCAATTCCTTTGTTCTGACCACGTGACTAAGCGTTGAGATGACATCAGAATAAAGGAATCGGAGGCGTGGCCTACTCGAGGCAATCGACGAAAAGAGAATCGAAACGAAACGGTTGTAACTTGGCTAGGGGGGCTGATAACACGAAAAATACGATGAGGTTGTCTTGTCGCGCTCAGTAGTACCTATGGCCACTATCCGACAAAGCTCCATGGCCATGGCACCATCAATTCACTGTCATGTAAATTACAAAAGATACCAAATTTCAGCTCGATCTGATAAGGATAACTATTTCAAAATCCGTTTGCAAACAATGCAAGTTAATAAATATTACATTCATTTTGATACAAGTGGAGAAAGTTAGCCATTGCGAAGAAATAAATAAACGGGGGTTGACCGGCGACCAAAGATAGTCATTGCCGGCGGCTCATGGGAGTCGCTTGGCGCCCAACCTGGTACGATATATACAATGAATTGTGGCGGGGGCGTGTTGGTACACTTTTTCGCACTAATGCGGAAAAAAGTATTGCGTACTTAAGAGCGGTAGGGGTTTTTATTGAAAAAGCATTTAAAAAGAGAGAAAACTTCGCAGTCTTTTTAAAACTGTAAATCTATTGATAGGTCATTAATTATTTTTTTCCATTTTAACTAAAAATAATAATTAAAAAACTATGAGAATATTATTTCTCATTTACTCAAAACCGAAATAGAATTGACAAACCCTGTACACCGCGATGTATTCAATTTTTCCCCAAATACGCCACTCAAATTCATAGTAAGGACGCACCCTTACATCTATTCATTACTATCCATTTATTGGGTGTATCGAGTGTTCATTACGCGCGGTTGATAATTTTGTCCGTATGTGTAATGTGTTAACCTGAGGTGCGATGCGGGCGGCAGATGCACTTGAGTGTACTATTAATGGACCTCTATTGCTTTTTGTGGTTACTAGAATGTGGTTTGACAAAAAAAATATTTTTTGGAATACAATAGTTTGTTTCGACGGAGGCAAAGTAAAAAACAGTTATCTGCAATTTTCTGTTAATTCCAAAGGTCCAAAGTTTGTATGGAGAAACCGACTTTCACGCGGGCGAAGTCGCTGGCAGAAGCTAGTGTTATATAACAGTATATGAGTAATAAATGTAAACCAGGCTTTCATTTTCGATGGGAAATCATCAAAAACCCTACAGCTCTGACTGAAGAGCGACGGAGTGTCAGACTTTGACTGATTAAAACCCACCCATGTTCCTTCAGTGCGATCTCTCGCGCCGGGCCTTGGTACAGGCCATGGTCTGAAGCGAAGAGGAGTGGCAGGCGGTCGCCTCCGCGTGCGAAGCAGTAATACTAGCAAAGGAGGCGGCCGCACGCGCGAGGGAACGGCTCTCACGTCCCAGCCGCCGGAATCCCGATCCCGATTTCCAGCCACCGTAGGCGTTCGCTTGCAGACGGCGAGCAATGGGTAGCTCGCCGTCCGACCGTCCGGTAACCATTCAGACCAAGCCCAAGTCGTCGACGGCGCGTATTGTTCCACGCGCGCCTCAAGGAGATATCAGCAAACCGTAGAGGCCCAGCAGGGTCGAAGTCTACTGAGGCCATGGGTTGTGCGAAAGTGAACCCCGGGGCCCTGGAACGAAGGCAAAGAAGGAACAGGAGTGGGTTTTAGTCAGTAAAAGTCTGACACGCCCTCTCGCTCCGCCCAAGGGCGAGAGATGTCATTCCCATGTTTCTTCAGTGCCAATTGCGTTCTAGGGTTACGGTAACTCATTCCAACAATTCTCGCAGCCTAAACTGTAAACAAGACTATAATATTCTCATTAGTGGCTTGAATCCTTCTTTCACTTTCTTTTGGCACAGTTCCAAACAACGCTTTTCAGCGCTGTAAGCTTTCCTAGTTTGCTGTAAGCGCTGCAAAGTATTATACAGTGTAACAGCAGTAGTGTAACAGCTTCTTCAGTACGATAGTGCACAATGAAAGAAAGTCTTCAACTGCCATAATAGTGGGCAGCAAAAAATTTCTTTATTGTACACAAAAACACACATAGTACACGGTGATACATACAGTTTATATGCAAAGGCGAGCTTAACTCAACAATGAGTTTTCTCCCAGCAAACCCTTGAGTTACAGAGAGAGAACACATTCGAGGGTACAATAGGATCCAGTGCACAATATAAACCTTACATAACTAAATCTACTTAACTAACTAGTTTTCGTACCTATCTATTTTGTGTCCTAAGCCGCTGGGCGCAAATGAGTGCCTTTGATAAATTTAGTTATCGGGGAAAACTAATATATGCAAAAGAAATATCAAATTGTAAAGAAAAATCTAGACCAGATGAATGAGATATTCTCTCGGTTTCAAAGAATCACCCAAAACTCAGATGTGTGAAAATAATAATGTTGGTAAAGCTTGTTCGAGTGGTTTCACCCACGTGCAGGTTAGAAATTATCTTCTACACTAGGGATTGTGGAAGATGATTTCTGCATGGAGCAGGTTTTTATTAATTCTTTGAGGATTTAGCCCACGAGATAATTAGCAGGTAGTACTATTGATGTGTCTTTTGTATTTGTGTTTTCTGGTTCTGGATGGTTGGTTTTTTTTTCAGGTGGGTGATCATCCAATGACTTCTCTCTTTGCCGTGCGTTCTAGGACCCCGGGTTTCCCTTTCGGTGGCCAACCCATGGCCCCAGTAGGCTTTGGTCCTGCTGGGCTAAGGGCCCAGCAGGACCCGGTTTTGCTGACATTTCTTTGAAGCGGGCGTGGAACACTACGCGCCATAGACGACTCGGACATATCAAGAGTATACAATATGAAAATAGTAAGTACCATTCAAAATGTTTTCTTTAAATATCAATCATCAAACAGCCCTATTCAATTAAAAATTTCTAGTGTTGTACCTACTAAAGCTACTCCACCTAATCTAACATCAACTATTTTGTTAGCCAATTCAAACTAATTCTATTACAAATGCTTTAAAAAAAAAAGCAAAATATTCAACCGGTCATTAGACACTATTCAAAATGAAATATTCAATTGTCCCATAGCAAATTGTTTAAGTGTAGGGGTTTCAAAACCGGTTTTGGCACAGTATAAAATGGTGCAATACAATCAAATGGTAATCAGATATATTCCACAATGGCATTTCTGTTTTATAATACGACTTGATGGACACACGTTTAATTCCATTGTTGGTTTTGTACTCATATGCCGCAGTTTATTGTTAAAAAGTTGTGGAAGAACTTCATTTGGGATTGTGGTTAGGAAATTCCTATATCATACGAAAAAAGTGGGAACAAAGTCAAATAAACATTACAAAAGTTCCCGTTTTGTTCATTTAGGTAAATATTATGTAGACCTCATATTTTTTGTAATACATAATATGCAATGTGCTTTTCCATGACAAGATGACTGCAAAAATACGAAAATAGATTTAGGAACCGTGTCTGTGTACCTTGAAAGCTACAACCAAGGTCTATAAGTCAAAAGTGTATAGGTTACTTCTAGGCGCACATTTGTGTAGATGTAACCTATTCGCTCTTGACTCTCATAATATTTTCTTCTTCATCGACTTCATCGTCACTTACCATAAGGTAAGGAGATAATGGTCAAGCGCGAGTGTTAAAAAAACCGACTTCGCTTCAGAAAACACTAAAACGTTCAAAATAACTTTTCATTTCAAAAATCGGTGTTTCTGGTTTTATTTGTTTGTTATTTAACACCGACTTCCGAAATTAAGTTATTTTGAAAGTTTTATTTAATGTTATGTCACGTGTGTTAATGTCACTTTTCAACTTTGGTTCCAAAAACTATAGTCTTATTGTCTTTATTTTCCACATGTCGCATTTTTCACCAACTGGGGGTTATCCTTGGGTGCACTAGCATAGCGCGTACAGGGATAATCGTCGGTTGGTATCACATTCATTACATTACGAGTTGGTTTCGGCTCCTTCTCCACAATGAATCCATATATAGTAGTGTTAGTAAATACTTAAAATTAATGTTAGTGTTTTTTAAAAAAAAATATATAATTTAATGTTTGAAATCGAACCTGACACTATCCACGCAGTATCTAATACATACTCGTAGAGGTATGAAGTCCGATCCAGTGACGCAGCATTGGGCAATCCCAGCTACCGCACAACACGCTCAGGATGCCGTGGGAGCTGGCATGCACTCGCTTCAGGATCGAGGCAAACCGTTTTTGGATTAAGACATGAAAGCCATCAATCCTCGCCACAGCAAACATCGCCGATGTGCTACAAAACCGCGGCAGCCCCACTAGCATCCTGAACGCGTTGTTGTATTGCACACGCAGGGTGTTGTATGCCCTTTGCGTATACCTAACCTGGATAGACCGCAAGTGTAGAATGACTGGCAGTAAACTCTGAATAGTGTCATTTTAACTTGCTTGCTACACCACCGTGCAAATCTTCGGATCAGCATATTATTATGTGTTACTGACAGTTACTTTTGGCACGTTGGAGTAACACTTGCCACGTGATTTAAATACGAGTAACTCACTCTTTTTAGCGTTATACCTGAGTTCCTGAGCCACCGCATAGTCCTCATATTTCTGTAGAAGGCACCTGAGAGCGCTGATCGTCGAAGGACTCAGCAACACCATGTCGTCTGCATAACTGATATTATTAACACACGTCCCATCTATGTGACAACCGAAATTAGTGTTACTGAACTCAACGATCAGCTGATTAATATAAAAATTAAAGAGGCAAGGTGAAGTTATCCCCCTTGTGAGGCAAGGGGGATAACTGCCCCGCATTTCAAATGATACAACAATAATAACAACATGATAATAAATATCATCATAATCTTTACAGCGGTCTTATGCGTCTCAGAAACCACATCATATTATGGAAGGCTGCATTTTCCTGTATGCCGTTGCCACTCAGTAATTCATTCATAATAGATCATTCAATTAACTTAGTTATTATATACTTTACTAGCTTCTGCCAGCGGTGAAAGTAGGTTTCTCCGAATAAACTTTGGACCCCCGTTTCATCCCCTTAGGGGGTGAATTTTGGAAAATCCTCTTTTAGTGCTTGCCAACGGCATAAAAGAAAGCTTTGTGCAAAATTTCAAGTCTCTTACTTCAAAAACATAGAATATTCATATAAACTTCCAACCCCGTTGTACCCCCTTAGGTGTGGAGTTTCTTAAAATCCGTCCTTAGAAGATGTTTATACCCTATAGGAACCTACCTGCCAAATTTTAAGTTTGTAGGTGTTATAGTTTCTGAGATTTCGTGATTAATCAGTGAGTGGTATTTTGCTTTTATAATTATTTTACTTATAGATTGTACACCAATACAAGCATTCAAAAAGGAAACTAAAACACATACATATTGGGCGCCCTTATCGCATTACGCGATCTCGTCCACGCAAACTGGAATGGACAGTAATTGCCTGGACAAGAAGTGGCTGTCACTGGTGTGACAATACCCCTAATTTGTTCTTCAATTTTAATAATACTTCAATAATAATCATAGCACAGCATAATAGCATAATCATCCTTGTAATATTCCCACTGCTGGGACTATGTTCCCTCTCCTAGAGATGAGGCCTGATTCCCAACAGTAGGAAACATTATAATAAACATAATTATCCTCCTCCTTGCATCATTTATCCTTAATGCTGAAGGTCGTGACCTCGATGAATAACTTTCTTGTGGACTATATTTCGCCATGTTGTCCTATCTTCGGCGATGTGGATGGCGTCGCAGACTGTGGTCTCCAGTGTAGCATGGATTGTGGCCAAAGAAATCAAAGATTCTTGAGTTCGGCAATTATGGAGTCGTTGGTCTGATGCTCTGTCCAGTGGATTCCGAGCATTTTCCTCCTACACCACATCTCAAAAGCGTCAATCCGGCAACGGTCAGCTTTTTTAAGGGTCCAGGTCTCTGCACCATACAGGAAGATGGAGAAAAATCGAAGGTGGAAAACATAATTATATCTTATAATAATAACTTCACACATTTAAATCCAATTTTTCAATACGTTTGTAATTGAATATGAAAGTGTACTGCAAATACAGAAGCCTTCTCCTAATTTATAAATGTCAAGAAGATAAATCGATTTTCGATACTATTTATCAAAATCTGTCTGAAACTTTAAACGCTGCGACAATTCATTACATTTCACACAAAAACCTACAATTTTTCCAACACTGAAAAATATATTTCAGTCTTTATCAGTTAAAAAGTCACCATATTGCACAGTTGGGAATTTTCCTAAATGAAACGCTGAAATGGGAAAACTCGTATCATCAAAAATGAAATGAAACGAATTTGTGAACGGACTCCCCGTCAAGTTAGCTGTAAACCTTACGAACTTGAATACCTGACAGCACTCTCGATGGTAACAAAAAAGAACTTTTTATTCAGTATCTTGCTTCTAGAATTGAAATGTTTAACCGACTTCAAAAAAAGGAAAAGGTTCTATGTTTGACGCCTATATTTTTATTTTATTAATTTGTGAACTGATTTTGATAATTCTTTTTTTTTGTGTTTCTTACTTTAGTCGCCAAAAGCGGAACCTTTATAAAATCACTTTGTTGGCTATCTGTTCGTCTTTCAAGACCTTTTTCTCAGGAACACGTGGACGTGTTAACCCTAGAGTTGGCGCGTCTTTCCCCGAAACGTCAGTGGTCGAACGAAAGTGGGGGCCGCTACTCAAAAGCGCAAACTTAAAGGGCCATTGTTTTACGACTTATTAAAATTAAAGTGTTTTTTATGACGGCGGCAAAATGCTCATAGCGCGCCCACTCCAGGGTTAAGCTGAAATTAATAGTTTAGTCAAAGCAATCTTTTAACTAAGTCGGAGCAAAGTTGAGCGATTGGCTGCTGCGCTACTTGTCATGGGTTCGATTCCTGCACAGATCACATATTTGTATGTCATACAGATAGGTGTTCAGGATCTGGGTTGTATATGAGAGATTATTTATTTATTATATTCTTTATTGTACACCACATAAACAAAAATACAGGACAAACATAATTAAAAATAAGTGTACAATGGGCGGTCTTATCGCACAGGACAATTTCTTACACACAACCTTTCGATGGACTGAAAGAAAGGAGATAGATTTAGGGCTGTCAGTGTACAACATCAGAAAAATGTTAATAAGATATAATAACACAAATACATACATACAATATAAGAAAAAAATATACTAATAAATATTAAATATATAATTGAGCCAGGAGAAGAAAAAATCAAAGTGAAAGGTAATGCTCCTTCACCATTTACATATTTAAAAATAATAATGTAGATAAATAGTTCGCAGTTCAAACCGTGCGGCTGTGGAAGGCTTTACCCGTGTCAATAAGGCAAGCACAAACTTAACGATTTTTAAAAATATGGTCCAGAATCTCTCCTCTTGACAGGCATTAAGTACACATTTATCTGCTTTCGTATATACACGGTGTGTCTGACATCGAGGCACAAACGAATACCATGAATCCAGTACATGATTCTGGACACACCAGTGGTGGAATTTTTCGTCGGCTTCCTAATTTAACATTCATGTAAAACACGGGTATTCAGCCGCATTCGGTTGGACTGGAAGCTGACTCCATGCTAGGCATGATGCGACGCGCTGGCAAAAACTAGTTACAAAAATAACCTCTTCAATTTAATTTTAACCTACGATTTTTATCCGAGAACTTCACAACTCTACCATAAAGTACTCGAACAAAAGTCTCGTGTATACTGTAGTATACATTTTTAACAGCGCGTACCCTGTATGGTTTATAGTCCAATAAAAAGCCCCAATTTGCGAGGACGCCGCGAACAAGTGCATGCTACCTCTGTCGTTAATAAAATGTGGTATTCGGTAGAGAGCATGGTGTGAGCGGGTAGCGATTTTAAATAAATTGCTGAATATTGCAAAAGGCATCATTTTTTTTTTCACGAGTCAGTTCTGTCCCACTCTTAGACAAAAGCCTCGTTCCACTTTTCACAAGTCCGCGCTTCCTTCCAGTTCTAACGAAATTTGTCCAGTTCGTGACTTGTTGTCGTTCAGAATCTTGATTTTTGCAAGGCTTCTATAATTGTTATATTTTTTTGACTTTTTTTTAATTTTTGAGTATATTATTAAGTATCAAAGTTCATGCAAAATAGCAGATTTTCAAAGGTCTTTACTGGATTAGTTTTACACAAATTTACAAATTGATTTCAATCGAATACAAGATACTGTGTTTCCAAAATATCTAATGAAAAATTAACGTCATAATCGCGTAAGAGCGGTTGTATGAAAAACATTGTAAATGTATGTTGAGTTGCATGCCCTGAGAAACTTATACTGATTATTATTAAGGATTAATTATCTTCCCCCGAATATGTTTCCATAACTATCAGAAATCACACATTTTCCAATATAAAATCGCTCATTCAAAGTGTAACACGCTTCCACCTTTAATGAATCATACCCCTAAAAACAGTAACGCACGTCGCGTCGGTAGACGACATGTGGACAGTTTTTAATGGAAATAATGACTGAAGCACTTTGATGGACCTCTGATGGACTTTTAAACGCAGACACATGTACTCGTAATTATTTAATTCTATTCGATTTTGTGGCTCGTGCCTTATGCCAGCTGTTCAATTTAATTTTTGTGACAAATTATCTTGCGCATTGGAAAGTGAATATTTAAAATGATATTTGTTTTGTATCGTGTTTTTTTTAATTTGCCGTGGCGATCTTTGTTGTTGTTTTATCGTAGTATCATTGTTGTTTGTTGTTGTGTTATCATTGTATCGTTGCTGTATTTTATTTAGATCATCATGTAACAGATGATTTAAATATTGCATCACTGTTTGTTTTTATGGTTTTTTTATTTTTTTATTCTTGATAGGTTCGCGCTTGACCGCTAACTCACCTGATGGAAAGCGACGATGCGGTCGACGATGGAGCGCGCTTACCTAGAAGTAACCTATTCAGTGGTTTAGTGTCCATAGAGTGTGTAATAGATTGTTTCATCGCTAATTTGTGTTCTCTTTTTGAAATTCGAAGTATCCGATTGTTTTTGGACCAACCGGTATAAGTTTGCGTTTCCACTGAACCGGAGTTGGTCGGATTGGAGCGGAGAAAAGCAGTGAAAAGTGGCAAGTGTTTCCATTGATACGGAAAGTGGGGCGGAGTGGATTTGAGCTACTCTCCGCTTCATGCTCTCCACTTGATATCTGACTCCGTTCTGTCTGGCTCAAGGCTATGTTCATTCGTTTTATTTGCAAGTCTGCTCAGCTTCACTCCGCTTCACTTACACTGTCTCCAATGATGCGGAGTGGAGATTTCGGGCACTGTGATTACTTAATTCACGGCCCGCTCCCCTGTGCATCAGTGGAAACTAAACTAACCTAAAACAGGAACTTTCACTCACAAGAGTTTGTATGCCCCTGCCAGGGCTGCGGGATTGTCCAAAAGAGTCACCTTGGCTCTGGAACGCAAAAGAGTCACCTTGGCTCTGGAACGCAAAAGAGTCACCTTGGCTCTGGAACGTAAAAGAGTCACCTTGGCTTTGGAACGCAAAAGAGTCACCTAGTCTCTGGAACGCAAAAGAGTCACCTTGGCTCTGGAACGCAAAAGAGTCACCTTGGCTCTGAAACGCAAAAGAGTCACCTAGTCTCTGGAACGCAAAAGAGTCACCTTGGCTCTGGAACGCAAAAGAGTCACCTTGGCTTTGGAACGCAAAAGAGTCACCTAGTCTCTGGAACGCAAAAGAGTCACCTTGGCTCTGGAACGCAAAAGAGTCACCTTGGCTCTGAAACGCAAAAGAGTCACCTAGTCTCTGGAACGCAAAAGAGTCACCTTGGCTCTGGAACGCAAAAGAGTCACCTTGGCTCTGGAACGTAAAAGAGTCACCTTGGCTTTGGAACGCAAAAGAGTCACCTAGTCTCTGGAACGCAAAAGAGTCACCTTGGCTCTGGAACGCAAAAGAGTCACCTTGGCTCTGAAACGCAAAAGAGTCACCTAGTCTCTGGAACGCAAAAGAGTCACCTTGGCTCTGGAACGCAAAAGAGTCACCTTGGCTCTGGAACGCAAAAGAGTCTCCTTGGCTCTGGAACGCAAAAGATTCACCTAGTCTCGTTATTAACTCGACTATCGGTATCTCACATGTCGATTACCTCGCGGGCCAAGTCAAGATACTTGATTTGCTTATCTTTCTCAGCTTTCACGAAGTTCTGTTATTATAATAATGAGCCTATTCTGTCCCACTGCAGGGTGAAGGCCTCCCTTCCATTCTTCTAATCTTTGTCCTTAGCTACTTCTGGACAATCGTTCAGGTATGTGTCCAACTCGCAACGCCATATCCGTCTTGGTCTACCGCGTCGCCGGCTCCTGCTGTTCAGGATCCAGCCAGTGGTTGCCTTCGCCCAATTTTGTTGCAACATGCAACAGATGTGGCCTGCCCAGTTCCATTTTGGTTTGGCAGTTGAATTGTAAAACCACTAAAGTTAAAAAAAAAAACAACAATTATTTCCATCAACAACAGTTTCGTAAATCACAATATAAAATTGAACAAGTGCGAGTTGCACTCGCGCCCCAGACGGACAGACGGACCGACGGACAGACGGACAGACGGACAGACGGACAGACGGACAGACGGACAGACGGACAGACGGACAGACGGACAGACGGACAGACGGACAGACGGACAGACGGACAGACGGACAGACGGACAGACGGACAGACGGACAGACGGACAGACGGACAGACGGACAGACGGACAGACGGACAGACGGACAGACGGACAGACGGACAGACGGACAGACGGACAGACGGACAGACGGACAGACGGACAGACGGACAGACGGACAGACGGACAGACGAACAGACGAACAGACGGACAGACTTACAGACGGACAGACTTTCAGACGAATAGCCGAAGAACAAAGTAATCCTATAAGGGTTCCTTTTATGCCGACTTAGGTACGAACGGAACCCTACACAAAAAAAAAACAAAAAATAAAAATTATTAATTCATATAAATTGCAATCAAGTAACCACAGCAACCCATGGTGCCACAGCATAAATAAACTTGCAATAGCAATAACGCAATATTTGCAGTGCACGTGCCAGATTGCAGATAAGTGAACAATTAGGTTTGATTGTCACAGCTGGAGTATTGCGTGTTTGTTTATCGCCAATCTGAGCAATGGGTGAATTGTTATTTGTTAGATCTGTTCGCGAATTTTGCGCTGATTGTCGGTTGATTTGTGATTTTAATCTATAACAGTAATAATAACGTTTATTTCGGACAAATATCCATATTTAGTTAGTAGTATAAATTGCTTAAAACCTATGTTAGTAAGTACCATCAATGAAAATAATAAATTATGTTGCTTAATATGCAGGCTCAGTTATACATTTCACACTGTCTAATTAGCACCCG
This sequence comes from Mythimna impura, assembly GCA_905147345.3. NCBI lineage: Eukaryota > Metazoa > Arthropoda > Insecta > Lepidoptera > Noctuidae > Mythimna > Mythimna impura. The sequence continues at coordinate 3,957,379 of LR990342.1, read as the reverse complement.
CATGAAAGCCTGCATTTCTTTTGAGTCGACTATGTCAGCGACTACCTTCAGATCCTGAAGGTAGTCGCTTATTAGTGCTGCCCCGCACTCTGCGCAGCAAGGAGGCGGTTCTCTTGCGTATGACGGCATGAAAACCATCAACGCGAGCCTCCGCAAACATGCTAGATGCACTACAGAAACGGGGCAGCCCCATCAACATCCTGAAACCGTTATTATATTGAACGCGCAGGGCACTGAGCAATCTCTGTGTATAACCACAGAATAAGAAATAGTACAAGTGTATAACAAATCCACAGGCTGCTTTATACTTGCTAGTATTATATTACATCCTGGTTTTTAAGTCGAGAATGAATAGGTTACTTCTAGACAAGCGTGTTCCACATCATTGCTTACCATCAGGTAAGATAGGGGTGAAACGCGAACCTATCAATAAAAAAATATTTAAAGCTGCAAAGGTTTCTTGGATAAACGAGCTAATTTTAGAAACTATCTACTAGTTCGAATTGAAAAAACCGGTCAAGTGCGAGTCAGACCCGCGCTCGAAGGGTTTCGTTGTTATAGCGGCAACAGAAATAAATTTTCAACTGTCTAACTATAATGGTTCATGAGATACAGCCTGGTGACAGACGGACGGCCAGACGGAGGGACGGACAGCGGAGTCTTAGTAATTTTTAGGGTTTCGTTCCCAAAGGAGTGTTGGATAGCCCATTTATCGAGGAAGGCAACCAATAGGAGTGGAGCAGTAACCAAAGACACGGGTTTTACTTAAGTTCTTAGGGAGTAAAAACTAAATCAATAATTCCACTAAGTCAACACTGTGTTATGTTAATTTTCCTTTTGTGCAACAAAATAAAACTTTTTTGTTTTTACACCTTTTTTAAGGGAGGGATATATATATTTTTTTATAACTTTCCCGTTTTGGATTTTTTTTTCCGGTGGGAAAATCATCTTATGACATCCCCCGCTCTTATGACATCACTATCTCGGGGCGGGAGATAGTGTCAGACTTTTACTGACTAAAAACCCACTCCTGTTCCATCGTTACCTTTCGTACCAGGGCCGAGTCTTCCTTTCAGAATCAGACCCTTGGCCCCAGTAGGCTTCGACCCTGCTGGGCCCCTACAGTTGCTGACATCTCCTTGAGGCGCGCGTGGAACAGCACGCGTCGTCTTGGGCTCACACGACTTGGGCTCGGTCCGAACGGTTACCGGACGGTCGGACGGCGAGCCACCCATTGCTCGCCGTCCGCAAGCCCGCGCCTACGGTGGCCGGAAATCGGGATCGGAATCCCGGCGGCGGTTGGGGCGTGAGGATCGCTGCCTCACGCGATCGGCCGCCTCCTTTGCAAGCATTACTGCTTCGCAGAAGGAGGCGACCGCCTGCCACTCCTCCTTGCTCCGGACCATGGCCTGCACCAAAGCCCGGCGCGAGAGATCGCCACCGCCGATCGCCCCCACCAGAACACAGCGTTGCTCTGCTCAAGCGGGTTTCCGTTTTGGATGGAACGAGAGGCCGTGTCAGACTTTTACTGACTAAAAGCGCACTGTCCAACCAAATAATACTAGAATTTTAACACTCGTCTCGGCAGTGATTTTAATGGGTCTTGGGCTTTTTTTGGACCGGGACCGCGGACCTATAAAAATATTTTTTTTGAGTAGTATTTTGGGACCACAAATAAAATAAATACAGTTTTTTTGGTAACTGTACTTTAATGCCTTTTTCCTTGTGGTCCCAAATTACTACTAAAAAAAAAAATTATAGGTGGAAGTTGGGATTGGGACCGCGGAGCCTGTCCAAAGAGCCCCACGACCCATTTTCTTGATTGTGTTAGTTTTTTTGGGAGTTAAAACAGGAAAAAATGTTATGATTTTACCTTGCATTTGGTACTGGCCATGGTTTATCTTTTATCTTCAATCAATCTTCTACTGGTAGGGGGCAGATGCAGTTGAAGGCATGGCGAATGCTGCCCGCTTCGTCTTCATTTCAGCCTCTCTCGTGATCCCGTCTACGCCAGGATAGGTCTTTGTGACCAGGGACCAAAGCAGATGTGGCGATGTCTTGTCCTTGATGTGGACTAAAGCGGAAAAGCTCACGGACACGCGATATTTTTAGCATACCTATATATAATATTATTATTTTTTTAAATTATATAATTATGACACAAATCATGAGGACTGAAAAGAATGTCTGGAAGGATTCGGGGGAGGTCTTTGCCCAGAAGTGCGACAGTAATGGCAATAGAAAAAATTAAGAGAGACTCACTTCTTCTTTTAAATAAACCCCTACCCGTATTATGCAAATAAACGTATTGATTGATTGGTTGACACTAATGGGAGAAGACACTAACCTCTTTTCTTTTGGGTGGGAAAATCATCTAATGACATCTCCAGCTCTTGGGCGGTGCTAGAGGGCGTGTCAGACTTTCACTGACTAAAACCCACTCTTGTTGCTTCTTTGCCATTGTTCCAGGGCCCCAGGGAACTCTTTTGTATCACCCATGGCCCCAGTAGGCTTCGACCCTGCTGGGCCCCTACGGTTGTTGACATCTCGTTGAGGCGCGCATGGAACTCTACACGCGGTCGACGACTTGGGCTCGGTCCCGACGGAGTTACTGGAAATCGGGATTGGATTCCCGGCGGCTGGGGCGCGAGGGCGTGTGGCCGCCTCCTTTGCTAACATTCGCAGAAGGGGGCGACCGCCTGCCACTCCTTCTCGCTCCGGACCATGGCCTGTACCAAGGCCCGGCGCGAGAGTTCGTTGCCACCGATCGCCCCCACGAGGACACAGCGGTGCTCTGCCCAGGCAAGGCACACCTCAACCGTATGCTCCACCGAGACACTAACCTCTGGTATACAGCTGGTTTCTACCTAGCTCAGAAATCAGGACTTTGTGCATCGCCGTACGTCTAGAAGTAAGATGATGGGAACGGGTTTTGGAATCGATGGCTTAACCCTTAGATTGTTTGAGCCTAGCAGTTGGTCACATTTATAGCAGCATCTAATTTTAATGATACTTTAATCTATTTGAAATATCTTTAATTTATTTATTGTGCACACTAACCACAGCGTAGTCTATTTTAACTCAAAAGTTGAATGGTAAAGATAGCCAAGTGGCTATGTACCAGTACTATTCATAAAGTTTGAATAAATAAATAAATCAATGGCGTTCAAAATCCGTAGGTATCGAATATCTTGATAATGTCTGCCCTTTTTATGAAATAGTTTCCTGCATTTCCGCTACCGCCCTTGGCCTAGACAACCTATAAAGGCTTTAAGTTTTCACACTGCAAGGCTTCTTAAAATCTAGGTCACGTTGATTCCAGGTGCACGTCGTGTGATGTTTCATTTTGGTATCCTACTCGTACATCATTACCTACCCCTGCATCCCTGCTGTATTATCTAAATTATTCTAGATAAATATATATAAATAGATATACTCTTTATTGTACACCATAAAAAGGCCATCATAAGATGTATAGATGAGAATCTGTTTACTCTGCTAGGGAGTTAACATAGCCTTTTTTTAAATATTGACACAATCGGCAAGTAAATGAACTACTTTTACAGGCATAATCCTTGGATGGTACCACGTTCGTTGGCTTCAGACCCTCGTACGCCTTCCAAAGGTCCATGATCCTTGGGTCCAGGTTTATGGTTATAAATACAGCGATCTTACAAGAAATACAAAACACCCAGATACCATTAAATAACGATAAACGAATAACATACCTTTAATATACCTAAAGTTTATTTGAACTTATAATTCCCAATCAGCTCAGAGATATCACAGTTCAAAGTAACCCGTTTAAAAATTCGCCAATTTCATAGGTAAGGACTTAATAATTGACCCAAATAATAGTATCAAAATTGGCTCAAAATGACAGAGTTACGTAATTGAATTATACGCTTAACTTAACAAAATATACACTGAATGGGTAACCAAATGGGAATTATGAATACTTAGTATAGAACTTTATCAAATCGAAGGGACGAGTGGATTAGTAGGTCTCACAATAGGTTGACAACCGTTCAGCTGGACAAATGTCTACTCCTACTAATTGTGTAACCTATTCCATAGGTTGCTGGTTCATATCCGGCTCGAAGGACCAAAAATAATGTATGCTCTCTTGCTAGATCACACAATACTTTTAGATGATATGGGTGGAAAAAATTAAAAGATGGTAAATTAATTTAAGCTACTGTATCGTTCCAAAAGTTAAAGGTAAAATGAACTAATGAACTCATGTGTGTGAAATGAGTGATGTGGCCCTTGTTGGCCGTAATGAGATCGCCCAGCTTAATGGGTCGACGCGAACTGATGGTTATTATAAAGTAAAATTTGTGAAAATAAAATGGGGCTCTATTCGTACCCGTTACTGATCATATTTGTGTAGTCAAAAGTAAAAAAAAAACGGATTCCCAAAATAGTCCACGAAAATTGGTAAATTCATAATTGAATCAATCATTCATAAAAATTGTTACTACAAAATATTACGTACAGTGTTATTAAATTTTGATCGCCATTTGTTCATTCATAATCCACAACACCCTGCCAATACAATACACCCACAACGAAGGTCCAAGGTGCTGCCTGTACAATATTTCCATAAATTGAGTGACATTTCGGGATAAAAATAAACGCTAATAACTTTGCTGTTTATGAATATTATTTATTGAGACTTTACTTAAATAATAACAAGACCTTTTCTAATAAGCCCTTTAAGTATTTGTACTAATTAAAAATTAGTGGTGTATATAATGTGCGGGTGTACCGTAAACACCTGGTCAGCCCCCTAGATACATTATGTTGATTATGTTTATCCGGGATTAAAATTTATCCAATAGCATTCAGTGATTGGTATTTATTTATATTTTAAACTAGGAATATAGCTTCTGCCAGCGACTTCACCCGTGTCAAATTAAAAAATATATCACAAGGGAATATAGGTACTCCTGAGGTTAACAATGTTCCTGTTCCAGTAACGGACAGAGATTTCGCGTTTATAATATTATTAATATGTTTACAAAATTCATAGTATGGATTATATTATACTTTTTTTGCCTTGAGTGGAGTGGGAGGGCGTGTCAGACTTTTACTGACTAAAAACCCACACCTGTTCCTTTTTACCTTCGACCCTGCTGGGCCCCTACGGTTTGCTGGCATCTCCTTGAGGCGCGCGTGGAACAGTATGCGCCGTCGACGACTTGGGTTCGGTCCGGACGGTTACCGGACGGTCGGACGGCGAGCTCAACCCTCACGCCCCAGCCGCCGGGATCCTGATCCCATTGTTCTCCGTCCGCAAGCCCGCGCCTACGGTGGCCGGAAATCGGGATCAGGATCCCGGCGGCTGGGGCGTGAGGGTCGCTCCGTCGTGCGTGCACGTGCGGCCTCCTTCTTTGCTAGCATTACTGTTTCGCAGAAGGAGGCGACCGCCTGCCACTCCTCCTCGCTCCAGACCATAGATTCGTACGCGGTATCACCCACATTATAGTAGAATATTATCCTAAGGGACAAAATAAATGTACTTCTGGGATGAAAGTATTCTACGATCTATTCCAGGTTTTTTTTAGGGTTCCGTACCTCAAAAGGAAAAAATCAGAATAGGATAGGATCACCTTTATGTCCGTCCGTCCATCTGTCTGTCTGACAAAACCATTTATCTCGGGAACGCCTGGAGGTATCAAGTTGAAATTAAAATCATATACTTAGGTCTGCGGTCCCTTAAAGCTGTGAGAAAATCAAACTTCTGAGTTAAAGAAAAAAAAAGATACGGCCGTTTATGTCGCAAAAAAACGTGTATTTCGACACTCTCAAGGGAATCAAAATTCATAGGGTACTTCCCGTTGACCCAGAATCCTGAAATTTGGCATAAAGCAAGGTCTTATAGTATAGTTATATAGTATAGAGATAAATCTAAAAACTTTAAATTTGTAGTTAGGTCACAAAAAAAAAAAACTTTTTTTACAATACGGAAAAATCTTGGTAACTCAATTCGGGAATCGAACTATTGTTTTCATAAGTAAGTTTGTGCGGAACCCTCAGTGTGCGAGTCCGATTCGCACTTGTATTTCTTATTTTTTTAAAACGTTGCCCCACATTATTAATTACTCCTATGTCGTTGATGCCTACACAAACATGTAACCTCACATACTTACACAAGACACTCAGACCCGGAACACTTATCTGTAAGTCATACAAACATTTGTTCCGAGCGGGTATCGAACCCGCGGCCCGCAGCGCAGCGGCCAATCGCTCAACCATTGCGCCAACTATCCCATCAAATATGGCCAAGTTTAATCGAAATCTATTCAGCCGTTCGAGCATGTAGAAGTTACAAAGTGATATTAGTGATATTATATTGTAATTCTTAATTCTTTATTGTACACAAAACATACATAATACACGGTGATACATATACAGTTTATGTACAAAGGCGAGCTTAATTCAACAATGAGTTTTCTCCCAGCAAACCCTTGAGTTACAGAGAGAGAACACATTCAAGGGTAGGATCCAATGCACAATATAAACCTTACATAACTAAATCTAATATATAGGGGGCAAAATTTCATGTACCTAGTTCCAGCAGTTTCGGCTGTGCGTTGATATGTCAGTCAGTTTCTCCTTTTATATATATAGGGTGACTGGCAATTAGTGTACGATACTTAAACACGTGATTGTGCTCATGATAACAAACAATTTTTATTAGGGGAGCAAAGCCGAAATCGCGAAAAAAATATCAGCTGTTCAGTACATTAGGCAAACATAAATGTACTGAACAGCTGATTTTTTTTCGCGATTTCAGGTTTGTTCTCATAGTAAAAGTTGTTGGTTATCATGAGCACAATCACGTGTTTAAGTATCGTACACTAATTACCAGTCACCCTATATAATTATATATATAATTATTATACAAAAGTCTAATATATAATTATAATATAAATACTATTACATACTAATATATACATATTAATATTATGTCAAAAGTGATTCCGATATTACATAAAATTGCAATGCGTAACATTAAGTAATTTCCCCGTGCATGCATTCATAAACATATAAACTCAGATATACAAGACCCAGAAGAACTATCTAAAGGTCATACAAACATTTGTTCCGTACTGGAATCGAACCCGCTACCCGCAGCGCAGCAGCCAATCGCTCAATCACTGCGCCAACCGTGCCATCCAATTGGTTTTATTACCTAATAAAAAAGTAATGTATCATACCCCAAAATTAATTTGTATTTTCTTTATTATTGTTATTTACTACACTTACAAAAATACTATTTCTAAAAATAAATCATTTGTACGACCAAAAATGGAATATAAAGAATATTACTTAAAAAAAAAGTAATTTATTATACCTCAAAATTAATGTGTATTTTCTTTATTATGTTATTTACTACACTTACAAAAAATACTATTTCTAAAAACAAATCATTTGTACGACCAAAAAAAAACAAGTATTAGGTAGAAACTTAAATAAAAGAAAAAAACAATAATATTATTTTCACAATGAAGTTGATTAAATCTATTACAATACACAATTGATGCATTATTTTTCCCTAAAAATTAGATACTTCCATAATACTATCAATATTTTGCGCAAACAATGAATATTCAACTAAACATCAAAACAAAAGCGAACATGTGCATGTTTTCATAGCAACATATTGTTAAGCCAGGTCCAGACAGATGTATGCAACGCGTAATGTAATCTATCGTATAATGAAACACTGCAAGTGGATCATGGCACTACGAGAGCATTACATGTAACGTTGTATCGTGTGTACGCTCACAATGAGGAGTGACGAACAATCGCTTGAAATTATTAGCGTGTAAGAACAATACCTGTCATTTGGAACAAAAAACAAGTGCGAGTCGGACTCGCGCCCTTAGGGTTCGGTACAAACTCACATTTTGGATCACGGTTTATGCTTAAGGTTTATGTTTATGAAATTATTTTAATTTTTTTTTTAATTTTTTGTATTTCAGTTGATTGAATGAAAGGTAAATTGCGGTTTACGATTTATGACATATTAAAAAAAAAACTACTTACTAGATCTCATTCAAACCAATTTTCGGTGGAAGTTTGCATAGTAATATACATCATATATTTTTTTGAATTTTATCATTCTCTTATTTTAGAAGTTACAGGGGGGGGGGGGACACACATTTTACCACTTTGGAAGTGTCTCTCGCGCAAACTATTCAGTTTAGAAAAAAATTATAGTAGATACCTCGATATCATTTTTGAAGACCTATCGATAGATACCCCACAGGTACGGGTTTGATGATTTTTTTTATTTCTAAGTATGGGGAACCCAAAATTTTTTGTTTTTTTTTCTATTGTAGTGCGAAAATCTTATTGCAGTTCACAGAATACATCTACTTACCAAGTTTCAACAGTATAGTTCTTATAGTTTCGGAAAAAAGTGGCTGTGACATACGGACGGACAGACAAACAGACATGACGAATCCATAAGGGTTCTATTTTTTGCCATTTGGCTACGGAACCCTAAAAACCGAATTACTTTTAAAAAAATCGGAAAAAAACGCACCACCAAAAAGCAACACCAGCTATCATGACCTTCCTATACGGCATATTCATAGCAACTGAGTGGAAACAGTTCATGAAAAAAATTCGCTTACACGATTCGCGTTGAGTTCGTGTGCTGTCCACAATGTTGGCGCTGCATTAAACCCAATGTAAATCCGGGTACAGACTGTTGTAACGTAACAGGCAAGGTAATTATGAAAGAAGCATTTCATAATTACCTTGACGTGCGCACGATCCGAGCATGTACCTACTACACACATAGTTGAAATGCTCTCTTCACGCGCGTAGTGTCACGCACGATTCGAGCGCGCAAAGCGTTCCCACTAAGGGAATTCTATTACATTGCATGATACATTGTGACAATGTGGACGGCAAATTCTTTCGTTGCGTGTTACATTGCATGTTAGGTTACAGCGGTCTGTACCCGGCTTTAGGTTGATACAAAGCTCGCCCCTATGTTGGTAGTACTGTAATAAAACTGCGTAATGTTGTTGGTCGTTGATGTGTCGCTCGTAATTATGTTATGTTGGATACGGGCGGCAGATGTGCAACATAGATACAAGTGGTTTAGTTTGTAGAGTAGTTTAGGTGCCGTCGTAGATCTGTTCGAAATACAAAAAAAAATATATTAAAAAAATAACGCCTCCCGCTCTGGGTGGAGCGAGGCGACTGGACTGTCAGACTTTTACTGACTAAACCCACCCGTGTTTCATCAGTTGCCCTTGGTTTTCTAGGCCTTTTTTTAGGTGGAAAATCATCTAATGACTTTTCTCGCCCTTGGGCGGAGCGTGAGGGCGTGTCAAACTTTTACTGACTAAAACCCACTCGTTTGTTCCTTCTTTGCCTTGCGTTCCAGGGCCCCGAGGTTCATTTTCACTTAACCCATGGCCCCAGTAAGCTTCGACCCTGCTGGACCGCTACGATTTGCTGACATCTCCTTGAGGCGCGCGTGGAACAGTACGCGCCGTCGACGACTTGGGACACGTTCTAGAGCTGCGGGGACTCTTTCAAACAATGCCGCAGAAATTTAAGGGTTGCAGCAAAACCCATTCGTGTTCCATCGGCTGCCGAGAGAACACGAGTGGGTTTTAGTCGGTTTTAGTAAAAGTTCTAGGTCCACTCAAAGCGGGAGAAATTATTCAATGAATTACTACATAAAAAAATAAAATAAAATTCAGCTGCATTTCAAAGGATTATGCCAGGACGCGTGTCGATGCATCACAGACACAACAGTTATCTTTACCCAGCTGAGCAAATGCTGATCGTGTATTTTGTAACTATAAAAAACTCAAAGTCACGTGCTTGCTCCAGTTATAGGAGATTGATTGTAAAGAATTTGGCTTCGAGTTTAAAATACATATTCAAACGATAGTCATTTTGGTCGTAAACCTCAAATTTAGTACGCTATACTTGAAGGTCGTTTTAAATTTCTTTTAAAGATATATACTTACTTCAAAAAAGGAGGTTTTGTTTGAAAGCCATACACGTAGCCGTATACGCGTAGTTATAACCTGCAGTTTTATTCTCTAAGAAAACAGCCTTGAGCGCAGTGCTGGCCGCAGTGACGAAATCCGAATACGTACATAGGATTAACAATCCAATGGACCTATACATTGGATTGTTATCCTTTCCTATATAATCCTTTTTTATGTAACCTCACAGCTGAACACTGTCTCTTAAGATACATGTTAACCTAGTTTGAGAGGCAGGGCTCACATTATCTGTATACAAACTTCAGCAGCGTAGTTAGCATTTTGTTAATCAGTGTATACTAATGTATGTATATTTCTTTGTGACAATAAACTTTATTATTATTATTTATTATATGTTAATCCAATGTATTATCCAATATTTGAATTTCGTCGCTGCGGCCAGCGCTGCGCTCAAGGCTGTTTTGTTAAGGGCCTAATACACTACTCGATATTCAGACAGTTCATTCCAATGTCGTATATAGGAATGAAACAGAAAGATGAGATAAATAGATATACATAGACTAAGACCTGTACCATGACGTTTAAAGTAAGATTGTTTCATTCTTATTTCCAGTGTGGGTAAGAGATGGCGCTAGACAACCTGTATAGCTCTGTCTCTTACCCACACTGAAATAAGAATGAAACAATCTTACTTTGAACGTCATGGTAACCCCGCAGGACTGTCTAAATATCGAGTGGTGTAATAGGCCGTTTATAGAATAGCACGACTGTAGTGAGTTGTGACCGACCGAAGGGCAGGTTTCGATTTTGGCCAATTTCGGCCAAAAATTCTCAGAAAAAAATATATTTGCTAGTAGTACACCACAGGCGAACGTCTTTTTTAGTAGTCCATCCTAAGGTTATCCGATATGTGTCAGTGTCAGCAATAAGACCGCCATTTGTACCCATAGATTTAAAGTTTCTGTAAAATTATCTTACTATTTTGGACAATAGTTTATCTTATTCTGCCGAACCTTCGGTCGAATTGGAACTCTGCGAAAAAATCGATATTCGTGAATGGACGTCAGCTGACTTTGGGTAAATTCGTGGCTCGCGTGTCACCTACCATCATCAGCTGAATTCGCCAGTAACCACACAAACAATAAAATTACGTAGGATGATTTAACTGCGTGTTACCTTTAGATACTTGATTATAACTCTGAGAAAACATGCATAACGTCTGCGACTTTCTGTAGGCGCATCGGGAAAGGGGGCAAGATGAATACTTAATTCATCTTGCCCCCTTTCCCGCTTACTGAGCGATGTGCCTACTGAAACTTCTAGGAATATTCATTTTTTTTTTAGTTGATAATATCATCCAATGACATCTCCCGCTCTTGAGCGGAGTGAAAAGGTGTGTCAGACTTTTACTGACTAAAAACGCACTCCTGTTCCTTCTTTGCCTTTCATACCAGGGTCGGGTTTTCCTTTCAGAAGCGATTCCATGGGAATATTCATTTAATTCTAACTCATCACCATTTTCCTGCAATTTTTACTGACTAAACAGTAAAAGTTTGACACTCCCTCTCACTCTACTCAGTGTGGGAGAGGTTATTCGATGATTTACTACCTTTAAAAAAAATTTGGGCCCCTCGCCCACGGCGACTTTTTGTAGCGATGCTGTAGCGCGTTCGCATCGATACTGTAGCGCGTTAGTAGCGCGTTGGCATTTTTTCTATAGCGCTTGCAAATGCGAGTAACGCGCGTTAGTGGCGATGCTGTCGCGCACTTACGAAACGCGCGACAGCATCGCTACATAAAGTCGTCGTAGGCGAGAGGGGCCTTAGTTACTTTTTTATCGATGTTTTTAACAACTTTATCTTCTATCATTATACCTATTATTTGAAAAACTTCATTAAAAAATCCTGTGGGTCTTTAAGTTAATAGTGAATAGGTTCTAGGCAAGCGTGCTTCTTCGTCGACTATATCGTCGCTTTTCATCAAGTGAGATAGTCGCCAAGCGCGAGTATATATCAACAGTAATAAAAAAAAAACAATCGAATGTATGTGTAACATTAATTTCTTTCTGTAAATCGATATGATATCTTGATCTTTTAACGATTTATGATCAGAAATAAAGATATTTACAGTCGATTTGTAATTAGAACAAAAAACTAACAATAAAATTAAGAACTTTTGTTATAGGAAATTGATCCTTATAGCTTTCTGATAAGGATCTTTTGAAAAAGTTGTACTCTCAGCAGATGTTTAGACAAAAACTATCAGTACTTATCAGACAAGGTTAGGTATGCACCGAACATGAACTCTATGCGGATAAAAATAGCGTTTACTTTCTACCGCTACAGCTGTAACTCAAATATGGTAAACTTCAATAGTGATGACAAGTTACAAGATCGAAAGATATTAACAGTTTTGTTTTTATTATCGATGTAAAAGGGATGCACATTCACGCTTTTTTTTGCTATTCTAGTAAGGTGTAAAGTAGTAAATTATTCTAGACAGAAACACACATGAAATTTTAAATCGATAAACAAGTTTTATTTTGTTTTATATTTAAAAATGTAATTTATAATAAGGAGGCATTAGAAGCTTTTGAAAATCTCAACATAAATCTAGATCAAAATAAGACAGTTTTTTGAAATCGTTAAAATGGTAAATTTTTAAGTATGATATCTATTAGATAATTACGTCTATAATTCATATAGACGTGATTATATAATATTTATAATATAATAAATATATAAAATTATGAAGAGGAAATATTTGTGAGTTTGTAATGAATCATCTCAAAAACTACTAAACCGATTTTAAGGCATATGATTTTTTACTTTTACGCGGGCAAAACCGCTGGCAGCAGCAAGTAAGAGTAAATAAAAACTTAAAATGGATGGATACCTACATAAAATGGATGGATACTTAAAATGGATGGATACTTAAAATGGATGGATACTTAAAATCAGATACAATCTAGTGGCAACTGGCAACCATAGACCATAAACAATGGCAAAAAAAGAAAAGAAGAAATGTTTAAATAATAAAACACAAATTATATCAGCTGTTTCTTAAAAGTCACATCCCAAATTCGCTCCCTTAAAGTTACCGCTAGCTTTTGAAACACACAATTCAACGTCTTTTCCAAATAATACACGCTTCAATAATGTTCAAAGAAAGTTTCCTTAATCCTAAGTCCGATTGTATTTTTTCACTGATTGCACAAATTGTTCATTATTCTGCCAATAGAAAAAAAAATGCAGCTGCCCGGGCCCACGTGCTATAGAAGGAATTTTGCTCCAGTTCTCTTTGTCACACACCCTCGCATCAGAAATAAGAAGTTTCGACCCGAATTCATAATTATTTCTTTTCATACAACAGAAAACAAAATTACCTTTGCCTATACACAACTCAAAATGGCGACCAAATCATTCTGCAACGTAATTTTTGCAATTCCAAATTTAAAATTGTATTCGAATTGACATTTCATAGACCTCCAAAAATTATAGGACCAGATTAAAATGTAAAATGATTAATTCAATTTTAAGCTCTGCTCCTTTGAAAGAAGGTGGTATTGACGTGAAGATATATTTTTGTTTTTTTTTTCAATTCACCGTAAGATTATGTTCGGCATTGTACTGTACCTAAGATTTACAATTTCACAAAATGTTAGTTGACAGTAGCGTGCGGATTTATTGCTTTGCAAAAATTGTAACAAATCATTGTAGAAGAGTTTTATTGTCCAATTTGTATGTGAGACAGAAAAAAAATTGAGTGTCTAACAGACTAACTGAAGTAACCTTAAAGTAAATGGAGACAGTTGCTTTGTGTATAGTGTAGTTTACTCAGTTTAACCAGTGCTGGTAAAAGTTATTATTTTACAAAGATTTCCTGCAATATTTTTCTTAAAGCACGATATAAAAAAATAACCGACTTCACTACAAAAAAACACTAAAACGTTCAAAATAACTCTAATTTCGGAAGTCGGTGTTTCTGGTATTGTTTTTTTGTTATAACACGGACTTCCGAAGTTAGAATTATTTTGAACGTTGTAGTGGTTGTTTTTTTTGTAGTGAAGACAGTTTTTTTTTGTGTTAAGTTTTTATTTCACACTTTTTAGTTATGATAGGTACACTTATAGCCAGAGTACCTATTTCACATGACAATTCCAACTAACCCAAGCACTGCTAGGATACAATGCTTTATTAAGAAGTTCCTGTGTCTACCTTTCACCTTCCAGCTCCATAATCAGATCAGTTCGATAGTACCTTAAAGCCAAAGTGCATCTCATGACAATTCTAATAAGCCGAAACATGGCTAGGATACATTGATTAATTACGGAGTTCCGGTGCATACTTTCGGGCTCCATCATCTTCGATGATACCATGTTCAACAATACTATTCAGAGCCATTTATTTATTTGTATTATCATAGTTGCTTAACTATCTTCATTGTGATATCTATGGGTGGTCTGAAAAGTTTCCGACCTAACAAAGACACAAGACATTTTTTCTTACAATTTATTTTTCTTTTTTTACATTGTAACTTTACACACTTCTCCCAGCGAAACCCCCATCTCACTAACCCTTTAAAATATTAGGTGGCGTTTTTCTCTGCAAAATAATTATTCACGAAGTTTTCCTCTGCATTTGACGGAAATCTATCCTCCGAGCGCAATTATTAGATGAGGGAACAAAAAGAAGTTGCTTGTGGCTAGATCTGGTGAGTAAGGTGGATGATCAAGCAGTTCAAACCGTAATTCGTAGATTTTCGCCGTGGCAACCGCTGAGGTATGAGAGGGCGCGTTGTTTTGGTGAAAAAGAATTTTCTTTTTCTGCATCTCACATCGAACACTCAAGTGACTGTCAAATAACAATTACGCGCCCAAAATGGCTGAAACTTTGGTTAACTGTCAAAAGCATGCCAGCAGCAATGCACAACTACATCCACTAGCTTTTATTGACGAGTGCTATCTTCATATTGAGGTCGGAAACATTTCAGACTACACACGTAATGTATGTGAGTTTGTAGTTCCGTTGGCCATTCCTGATTTTCTTCACCAGTTCCACTTGATTAAATGTTACTTTTTGACTGTAAATACTTGAGTTCTCTACGAAAATACCAAAATCACCATATGGTTGCCTTATAATGTTTGAGGAGTTCCCTTGATTCCTCATAGATTCCATCATAAGAATCGAATTTTGAAAAAAATGTTACCAATCTGGAAACATACGAGTATCCTTGTAGGGGAAGAAAAAAATGTGCAAATCGACTCACATACGACGAAGTTCTGAGGAGACGTTATGTACCTACATAGAAAAAAAAATGATGATAAAAAAAACAAGCGAATTGAGAACCTCCTCCTTTTCTTGAATTCGGTTAATGATAAAGTACAAAATCAATGTAATGTAATGTTCTAGTAGCTTTTTCAGGATTTTTAGCTTTGATTTTTTTGCTTTAACAAAATTACCGTCTCTGTGATCGCCCTGGCTATGCTTCTGGTTCTTAGTATTTATTACGAATTCTAAATCTACATTGAAATACTCCGATTTGACATAAATACTATCTTGATTTTTTTCTGCGTCGGATCCTGTCAAAGAGCAGACGACCGCGAGCTTCACCTGGCCCCTAGTGATGTACCCATGCAGACAATTTGTTCGATAAATATTTAATCTATGTTGATAGTCCGGGCGGCCGGAAGGAGTCCTGTTCAAATATAGAACATGTTTTCCACCTTTGTTACGTAACGTGTGGTCTGCGTTTTGAGTTTCCTCTTTACAAACTCAGTGTTTTAAAAGTGCTTATTTAATAAATGATTAGAGATCAAAGTAGATTTAATCTAAACGATTTACAGAAATAGCTCAGTTTTCTTTTAAATCTTTCTAAATTACAGAAAAATTATTAAAAAAAAAAAACTGGGCAAGTAGGAGCTGGAATCGTGCCCTGAGGGTTCCGTACAAACTTACCTATGTAAATAGTTCAATTACGGAATGGAGTCTCGGAAGATTTTTCCGAATCGAAAAAAGAAAATTGTGACGTGTCAACAAATTTACAGTTTTCAGATTTATTCCTATACTTGTGCTATAAAACCTTGCTGTTCACATTTACAAAAGCATCACTCCAATCGCTATAACTCGTCTAAACCGTACATCACTATCACAATTTATGATCACCGTCAAAATCTACGCATATTTTCAAATTTTATTTTAAAAATCTCTTTGTTAACTGTTTTCTTTCGACAATACACCGTTCAACCGTACACATCGTATTTTTATTAAAAAATACTCCTGATTTTCCCAAAACACTTGCTTTATGCCAAATTTCAGGATTCTGGGTCAACGTGAAGTATCCTATGAATTTTTATTTCCTCAAGAGTGTCGAAATGTAAGTTTTCTGCCACATAAATCGAATTATCTTTTTTTCTCGTTAACTTACAAGTTTGATTTTTTTACAGCTTCAAGATTCTGCAGACTTGAGTATATGGTTTTAATTTCAACTCGATACCTCCACGCGTTCCCGAGATAAAGAATCTTGACAGACAGACAGACAGACGGACAGACAGATAGACGGACGGACAACAAAGTGATCCTATAAGGGTTCCGTTTTTTTCCTTTTGAGGTACGGAACCCTAAAAATACCCTAAGTTGCAGGTAAAACATCAACGAAATCTTTTTGTAAACTCCTTTTCGATGAATTCACGTAACTCAATGTCGATAAAGCTCCAACCCTACAGCTTCTAACAAGCATTCAACCGCATTTCGTCTCGCAAATACCTTTGCACAAAACTCCTTCAAGATATATTTATTCCGTTTCAAACAAAAGAAGGGTCGAGGCAGCTGATTTGCTTTTTTGTAATAGAAACACCAAACTTGCCTCACTTCGAAAACTAAACAATAATCGAAATCCACCCTTATTTCTTAGACTATAGGGATGTACATTATATTCTGGACAGCAAAACAGAGTTGCCGCACAAAAAAATAGTCCACGCGTTCAAGAATTAGTACTCAAATTACTTGACTCCACCAGAAGAGGTCTTGTTACTGAAAAGGGTACGTATTGCGGTACCGCATTGTGGAATTAAAAAGAGTGTAAATGTCTTGAAAAAAATAAAGGAAGTGGGTTGAAGTTTGTCCAATTTTGACAGCGAATCCTGACATTTAATTAGTGGTGTTACTATAAAATTAAAAGGATATTTTTTCGTGTGGCAATAATTGAGCCATTGAGATGGCTAATTAAAAAGGTCGCTTATTTTGTGTAACACGTGCCAACTAGATTTCCGGGATGCGAGTCAATGGTAATTATAAAAAAAAAACATACGAGTGGTACTTAGGTAATTTATAGTAAAAATATTTAAAAAAAAACTTGAAAAGCCCAGGATTATCATAATTTAAAAATATGACAGCAAATTCAATTTAAAAATGCAAAAAACTTTAGCAACATATTTTAGTAAGTCATTCGCTATTTTAACTGAGGGTTCCGAGGTTCTTAAGTTTGTACTTACCTATAAAATCAGTTCAATTCTCGGATTGAGTTACGAAGATTTTTCCAACTTGCAAAATTTTTTTTTTTTTTGTGACGTATCCACAAATTTACCGTTTTCAGACATTTTCCTATACTTGTGCTGGGAAAACTTGCTTCATGCCAAATTTCAGGATTCTAGATCAACGGGAAGTACCTACCCTATGAATTTTAATACCCTTGAGAGTGTCGAAATACACGTTTTTTTGTGACATAAACGGCCTTTTTTTCGTTAACTCAGAAGTTTAATTTTTTCACAGCTTCAAGGGACCGCAGACCTGAATCATCATCATCATCATCATCATTTCAGCTGAAAGACGTCAACTGTTGGACATAGGCCTCCCCCAAGCGTCTCCACAACGACCGATCCTGTGCGTCTCGCATCCACCGCATTCCCGCGACTCTCACCAGGTTCGATTGTCGGTTTAATTCCTACTCGATACCTCCACACGTTCCCAAGATCTGGGTCTTGACAAACAGACAGACGGACAACAAATTGATCCTATAAGGGTGTTTTATATTGAAATATTTTTTCCTTTTGAGGTACAGAACCCTAAAAAAGAAACAGCACAACTAAAGCACACAAATTCCGTGTACGGCAGCAATGCAAACAACCTCAGTCACATACACCCATAAGTCAGATTCCTATCCAAGTCAGATAATGTATGTAAGTAGACAGATTGCTCCGCCTAATCCTTTCACCGGTGACGTAAGCACGTCAGATTGAATAACAGGATATAGCTAGCTGGAAGCGCCAGGCGGATTAATGTGCTTACCTTACCTGCTTGCCTGGTAGGAGCACTATTTCCTGACCTACATACCTAATAAGATAAATGCTGTTGGAATGTGTTCTAGTTGGAAAACTATCTACTTTGTTTTTTCTTGTCTCTAATTGACTTTGACATAACAATTGTGTAGTTCTCGGGCTATTTGAAACGTAACTTAGTTGTAGGTAGAGAAAGTATTGTTTCTTATATCATCACCATCATCATTAATTTAGCTGGAAAACGTCCACTGCTGGACACATGCCTCTCCAAATGTCGCTTATGACCCTCGCCAGGTCATCGGTTCACTTTGTGGGAGACCTACCAATGCTGCGTCTTCCGGTACGCGGTCGCCACTCCAGATTCTTAATTTAGCCCCATCGACCATCCTGCTTTACGAGCAATGTGCCCTGCGCACCGTCACTTACCACTGTGTTATTTAGGAAACGTTAACTAAAAGTACCTAGAAAAAATATAATGAAAAATAATAAAAATAGTTTTAAAAAATAACTCTACCCCAAAAAAGAAAAAGTATATTATAAACACGCTTTCCTCCAAATAAAACATTAAATACCCTCCGATTAAACATAAAACCAAATGGTACAATAACTATGAACAAATGGCAGCAGAACTAGTCCCTCTTTTATGCATTTTACCCGCATCATTAATTTAATATTTAATTTTTGTTAATATTCACGACTTCTGTGCTTTATTCGAGTGTACACGCACGGATGGACACTGCGTTCGCTTTTTGAATGTCACATCTCTAAACGCTTGTCATTTTATTTTATCGTGGACAATGACGTCATCATATCGATAAAGTGACAACGTGGACAGCCCTAATCGTGTAACTAAAATGTTATTCAATTGCTACTTTTGATTGTTTGAATTTTTTATAGTAGGATACGAAATAGTAGTTTTTAGTGCACATGGTAGAATCATAATTATTATTGAATTGCCTTTTGATTTTTACAATAGTTATTTAAGTATTATAATTTTATTAATTCGGAGTAATTTTTAATTAAAACCGGTCTTTTTAAACTTAAAGTTAGAAAGTTAACTTTGCACTGGACACATTTTGAAAATAAACTACCTATGTACTACTAAAACTGATAATGTAACCCATTCCCAATCATTTCTTCCCAAACGTCATCAAGAAGATCTTGAAATATTGAGGATGCACCTCCTTGACATCAATACGATACTCAAAGATAACTATCTCGCTTCCGACCTTCATACACACAATATGATTCTACAATCCGATACCTATGCAATCGATAATGCCACAGAGTATAGCGACGCCATAGCGGCCACGGAGTTCGCATCGTGAAAACTTTAATTAACTTTATCCTAAGTCGCAAATAGAAAGATTTTGTCAAATTCGTTAAAAATTAAGTAATTTAAAAACCTTTCAAATCTTGTGGAAGGGGAAACTGTCAGAAACAAAAAAAAGATGCATAAACTAAAATATGACGTCACCGCATTAGGTTATGTGCGTACAAAAGAGATAGACATCTAGCTAGATATTCCGGCTATGCCCCTAATTTACCTCATACCAATATTATTTGTTTAATTCTAACTATCTCTAATTTGTCTAACTCTGAAAAGAAAACTCATGGATATGTGTATCGTGCCCGTCCTGATCTACAGTGCACAAAGTTGGTCACAAAAGTACAAACTCAAGATTGTCAACGGGTAATGGAATCCAGCATAATAGGTGTTAGGCGAAAAGATTGCGTGAGAAACACCACCCTGCGCTCCGTAACTCAAGTCTGCTACTTGAGTTACGGAGCCTGACCTGACCTGATGTCGGTGAAAAAACTACCAGACTGAAGTGAGACTGGGCTGGCCACGTCGCATTAATGCACCCGGACAGATGAGCGAAGATTGTCCTGGACGCCTGAGGGAGGATGACGTCGTCGAGGGCGACCGTGGTGAAGGTGGCGTGACGGTCTGATCATGGTTGTGGGGGCAAACTTAGCAAGATATCGCCCAAGAGAGAGAAGTTTGGATGGAAAAAGGCCTTTGCCCAGTAGTGAAACACTATAAAGGCTAATAAACAAAAAAAAAATGCGATTAATGGCGCCTGTAGACATTCCACGCTCTATGGACAAAACGGTAGAGGAAATAGAATCGTTTACAGTCGAGATACTCGATTGTGGGTAAAAGGGTTGTATTCATGCTCAATTGATATTTTGTGAACCGATAGCTTTGACATCATGTGAACTGATATTGCTTCGATATTGATACTTCGTTTCTTGTTGTGATAAGTAACTTCCCTTAAGTGGTTTTAGTTCGATCCCTTTCCGATGTTATTGTAGTAATTTAGCTTTTTATATAAAATATTATAAATTTATGGAAAAGTTTTGTTGGAAGCGTGAGTCCATCTCATGGTATTGTAGCGACAACTATGCCGCAAAATATGAACTAAACTGCGAAATCCTGAAACACGCAATTAGAGTTCTCGCGCGTCTTGAGCATACAACAACCCAAAATCATCTACCAGACAGTTTCCCAGGAGGATTAGCCAAGTTAATAATCTACAATCGTTAATTCTAGTAGAAAACTTCGAATGACATCATCTCAACGAAAAGTCACGTGGTCAGAACAAAGGAATCGCAGGCGTCACCGACTGTAGAAAGAGATGCGAAACGAAACCGTCGTAACTTGGCTAGGCTTGCAGATCAGACAATACATCCGTCTGGTCCCTTTTCAATGAAGGTTGGCGGGGCTTTACTCTCTGTTCCGCTTTCTTCCAAAGTATCATCACCTCTTCTCGTCCAATATACCACGGTGTCTCAAGACGAAAGTCTATGACCAGTGCGTGTTGCCAGTGATGACATAATATGGTTCCGAAACGTGGTCGCTCACAATTGGCCTCATCAGAAGGCTCAAAGTCACCCAAAGGGCAATGGAAAGGGCTATGCTCGGAGTTTCCTTGCGTGATCGAATCAGAAATGAAGATATCCGCAGGAGAACCAAGGTTTCCGTCATAGCATGAAGAATCGCCAAACTGAAGTGGCAATGGGCAGGGCACATCGCTCGCAGAACAGATGGCCGTTGGGGCCGAAAGGTTCTGGAGTGGCGACCACGTACTGGAAGAAGCAGTGTTGGAAGGCCCCCTACAAGGTGGACCGATGACCTGGTGAAGGTTGCGGGATTCCGATGGATGCGAGACGAACAGGACTGTTCATTGTGGTGACAGTTGGGGAGGCCTATGTCCAGCAGTGGACGTCTATCGGCTGAAATGACAATGATCATCACCTCGACAAGATGCCACTCATTGAGTAACGAAATAACCCAAATTCCTGTTCCACTTATTGTCAATAACCCTAACAACATAGTGACTCAAGGCCTTTGGACTTGTAATGGCACCAGCCAATCGAGTAACTGTCAGGAAACCACCATGATGACTGACGTTCGATTTACCGTTCAGAATTGCCCTTTGGAATTCTAATCGGAAGATGTGACTTAACTAGGTAAGGTTATATGAGGTTATTAGATGGTGAAACTGATGACATCGTCATGACGATAAAACCTACAATTTGTCGGTTTTTGGATATGGTCTATCCGTGTACCTTCCACCGTAGGCGCGGACTTGCGGACCGTCCAGTAACCGTTTGGACCGAGCCCAAATCGTCGACGGCGCTACTGTTCCACGCGCGCCTCAAGGAGGCAAACCATAGGGCCCCTATGGTTTGCCTCCTTTAGGCGCGCGTCGAAGCGCAGGGTCGAAGCCTACTAGGGCCATGGGTTCACTTCTGCAAGGAAAACCCGGCCTTGGTAAGAAAGGCGACGAAGGAACTAGGAGTGGGTTTTAGTTAGTAAAAGTTTGACACGCCCTCACGCCCCGCCCAAGGGTGGGAGATGTCATTAGATAATAACCCAACTAAAAAATAAAATCCGTGTACCTTTCAACAAAAATCGTTCAGCCGTTGGAGCGTGTAGAAGTAACAAACATACATACACACTCCCACTCACAAACTTTTGCCTTTATAATATTAGTGCGATACAAAGATTAAGAAATAATTTTACAAAATTCAACCCCTAAGTGTACAAAACGGGGGTCCAAAGTTAGTATGGATAAACCAACTTTCACATGGGTGACGTCGCTGCCAGTAGCTAGTAATACTATAAAAACCGCTCTTACGTCATTAACATAGTGTTAATTTTTTAAACAAAGGTTACGAATTCGTGACGGATTTGTGAGATTTTCCATGGATATCCTAATTGCGTCTTAACATGATCAATTCTTTTTTTTACCGACTACAAAAAGGAGGAGGTTATATGCTCGGCTGTATGTATTTCTGTTAAACGTTGCTCCACACTTTGAACTACTCCTCTATCGTTGGTACTATCACAAACAAAACAAAAAAAACTCACATACATATAGGTCAGCACAGACCGAACTGCAAAATGCTCGCGCATGGTCGACCAAAATTTTTGCGCATGTAGAATACATGCATGCATACTCGAACACGCAGTCGGCTTGCTCGAGCATGGTCGAGCATCAAATTTTGGGGGTATGTGAAACAGAGAGTAAAGCCCCACATACCTCCGTTGAAAAGGGAGGATCCTCCAACCAGACGGGTGTTATGTCTGGTGGGCTATTGCCCGATAGATGATTTCGGGCTGTTCTATATATTCCAATCGCGCTGAGAACTTTGATTGCGCGATGCAGGATTAGTTCTTATGTGACGCCATAGATGTCGCTACAGGCGTATTAAATTTTGCGATGTATGATAATAATCATAAGATATTTTTTTCAATAATCTCAGAAAAATGCTCTGCTTTGCTCTTGGTGTGCGCTGACCCTAAGATACCCTGACTGAATAACTATCTATAGGCCATACAAATGTTTGTTCCGTGCAGCCAATCACTCAACCACTTCGCCAATCGTGTCGTCATACTTAAAGCCCTTTTTTTTGTAGGTGGAAAAATCATAAAATGACATCCCTCGCTCTTGGACGGAGCGAGAGGACATGTCAGATTTTACTGACTAAAAACCCACACCTGTTCCTTCTTTGCCTTCGTCCCAGGACAAAGTTTTCAGAAAAAACCCTTGGTTAGTAGGCTTCGACCCAGCTGGGCCCCTACGGTTTGCTGACATCTCATTGAGGCGCGCGTGGAACAGAACGCGCCGTCGACGACTTGGGATACTTAAGGCCCTAACTTCCGAACAGTGAAGCTATAAAACAGTGACTTTCTGAAGCCTACTCCTCGATAACGGCTAAGTCAATAGGTTTGAAAAAAACACATGTTTATTATAGATTCATGTACAACATTATCAACGTATGATTTTTTCGAAAGACTAAATACTTTTGCCAAAAATAAATTTTAACAATATGATATTTTTCACTGGTTTTCCCTACTCCTTTCAAACGGCTTTGATCTTTAGAAATATGTTTACACAAAAAAATTGCTGGTTAAGTGTTCTTCAGAATGTACATAGCATTATGTAAACCAATCAATATTTCGACTTTACGCCTTAAAGGACGTCGTTGAGTTTTCAATTAGTAGGTACCAGAAAGTTCCTGTTTGAGCATTGAACTTAAGTTGAAGGCTGTGGTTCTTATTGAGTGTAACTTCTAAAGTCACTCTTTAGTTCACAGACGCTAGGAGCAAAGGGTACCTAAGTTAGTAACCTCAAACTTTGAGGCTGTGAAGTACCTCTTCGAGTTCTTTATATTGAAGTCAAAAGCAAAACTCAACTGAAAAGCAATGGGCACACCACCATCATGGCGGTAAGTCTCCTTTTTGAGAAGTGGCTGGAGAGGCGCCACGGCGTCTTCACCTTTCGCATGACACAGGTCCTCAAGCTAAGTTCGGGAGGTTCTTATACCTGATTCAGACGAAAGAAACGGTCGGAGGGTATGATGGAGCATATGGTGGAGGTATGCTCAGCTTGGGCGGAGCGCCACTGTCTCCTCATGGAGGCGAACTGTGCGCCCGACCCTGGTTGATGTCATGGGCCGGTGTGAGAGGGAATGGGATGCGGTCACCTCCTCTTCTGCGAAGCAGTTATGTTAGCGAAGCCGCATGGCTGCAAGCGTGAGGGAACGGACATCCTCACGCCCCATCCGCTGTGACAGGAGACGCCCCGGGCATTGGGAGTCACAGGGTGATCCCCGGCTACTGTAGGCGCGGGCTTGCGGACAATGAGAAATGGTTAGCTCGCCGTCTGGTAACCGACCAGGACCAAGCCCGAGGCGTTGACGGCACGTAATGTTTCACACGCGCCTCAAAGAGATGTCAGCAAAAATGTAGAGGCCTAGGAGGGCCAATGCCTAGCGGGCATTGGCCACAAGGGCCACGGCAATTTCTGAAACGGAAAGTGTAGTGTGGTGCCGTGGTTGTCCACCTGAAGGCCTTCTCTTCCAATGCAGTGTCTTCCGGTACGCGATCACTACTCCAGAAGTTTTCGTCCCCATCGACCATCTGTTCCACAACAACGTGCCCTGCCCACTACCACTTAAGTTTGGCGATTCTTCGAGCTATATCTGCGACCTTGGTTCTCCTGCCCACTACCACTTAAGTTTGGCGATTCTTCGAGCTATGTCTGCGACCTTGGTTCTCCTGCCCACTACCACTTAAGTTTGGCAATTCTTCGAGCTATGTCTGTGACCTTGGTTCTCCGGCGGATATCTTCATTCCTAATTAGATCACACAAGGAAACCCTGAGATAAATAAAGATATAACATAGAACTCCTCCGAAACAGCGCGTTTTTGTGTATTTTTTTTTTTTTGGTAAGTCTGAGAATATGTCGTAGGCTATTTTTGACTCTCCTACCCCGACCCTCCATTTTGTTCTGTATTCCCACTGCTGTGACTCAGGCCTCCTCTCTAGGAAAGGGAATGGCCGTATTCCACCACGCGGGTCCAGTGCGGGTTAGTGAATGTCACATGTCTTCGAATTTTTGGTTCTAGGACATGCCGGTTTCCTCACGATGTATTCCTTCACCGCTTTGAGAGCAATGGTGATGAAATAAATTACACAAAGTAATGCGCCAGGCTGAGTTTGAATCGGCGACCTACAACTCGTAATTCGGTGCCGTTACCACTCGGCCACCACTGCACTTCTATCAACTAGTTATCAAATATTTATTTCAACCCATCAACAGTTTAATTAATTTTCTCGTTCATTATTATAAGAGGATCGTAACAGTAATGAAGTCAATTAATCTCGTCCTTTAACCTTTAAATTAAACTCTGCTACCTTAGGGATTTAGGATACAGATATCCTCCGAATTTATAATAATTAAAACATAGAGTCGACCAAAACTTGGATATACAACACCAAACCGCCTAACTGGGGTAATACACACCCCTCATCATCATCATCGCCCTTGTCGTTTTATTTCTGGTCGGCGCAACACGTTATTTTCTTCCATTCTGTCCTGTCACCCGTCACGCTATCACTAACTCCTTTTTTTTTCATATCACTTCTCACACGATTGTGTGAAAAAAATGAAAAGATGAATGAATCCATCCATCTTTTCTTTGGTCTCCCTCTCCCTCTCCATCCATCCACATGTATACTCATAACTCTTTTAGTAACATGCGTTTCATCCCTCCTCTTTACATGGCCATACCAAGACCAACGATTCTCTTTCAACTTTTCAGTCAGGTGCCACTTTCAAACTTCCTCTAATATACTCATTTCTCACTTTATCTTTCTCGTCACACCACATATCTACCTCAACATTCTCATCTCCACTACATGCAATCTTTTTTCATCCGTCTTTTTCACAGCCCAACATTCTGCACACCTCTATACACCCCAATTAGAATATTATGTTACATTCATGATTCAAACACTGAAATTTTGCCTAAACGCACTTGATAATTATTTCTTTTGAAAAATTAGTTATCCTAATTCTAAGAACATAATAATTATGGAAATCGACCCACTACGGTACGGGGTTCCCGTACAAGAAACCTTTTCATTTTTAACTTAATTTTAATTTTATTATTTTTTGTTGTAACAGCAATAGAAATACATATTCTGTGAAAATTTCAACTCTTTTCCTCTTTCAGTTTATGAGGTACAGCCCGCTGACAGACGGACGGATGGATGGATAGCGGAGGCTTAGTAATTGGGCCCCGTAGGCACCCTTCGGTTCATCATTATTTCAGCCAAAAGACGTCCACTGTTGGACATAGGCCTCCCCCAAATGTCGCTATAATGACCGGTCCTGTGCGTCTCGCATCCATCGGATTCCCGCGACCCTTACCACCCGGTTACCGATAACCTCATCGGTCCACCTTGTGGGAGGCCTTCCAACACTGCGTCTTCCGGTACGTGTTCGCCATTCCAGCAGCAGCCATTGCAGCACCTTTCGGTTACGGAATCCTTTAAAATCACCAACTTTTAAAATAAGTACATTTTTCCACTGGCCTTGCAAAAGGCCGAAAGGATGGTATGGCTATAGAAACATGGTGATAACACCACGATTACTTTATTTTTTATGATAACAGCGGTACTCCTTGGTACCGGCAGGTGGTACCATATCTAAGTAGGGAGAACATGCTTAATCAAATATTTAAATATGGCTTAGTAACTGCAGATTTGAAGATGGGATTGTACTTAATACATAATATATAGGTCACGAGGTTCACAAGTAATATCTATCGTGATGGCCTCTGCAACGGTCGATACCTGCCAGGGCTGCTAATTACCTATATTGACGGGTTGACGGGGTCCCCTTGTCCCCGTAACAGAATTGAACGAAAGAAACATCATGGCCCTCGACCGCTAAGGGCAACTGAAGAAACATGGGTGGATTTTAGACAGTAGAAGTTTGACACTCTCTTTCGCTTCACCTACTTCGGAAGAAGTTATTTTTTATCATAACATCGGTACTCGTTGTTATCGGCAGGTGCTACCATATCTAAGTAGGGAGTACATGACTATCAAATATTTAAATATGGCTTAGTAACTGCTGATTTGAAGACGGGATTGCAATATAGGTCACGAGGTTTACAAATAATATCTATAGTTATGGGGTCCTCTTGTCCAATGCCTAGCAGGGCTACTAATACCTATATTAACGGGGTTCCCTAGTCCGATGTTTGGCAGGGCTGCGGGATTGAACGAAAAATTCATCGAGGCTGAGGAACGCAAAGGGTTAACAGTTGTAGAGCTTTTTTTTACTTGTGTATTAGTTCAGAACTGTGACGCCAGTGATTGAAAAGTTGAAAGGGAATCGTTTGTCTTGGTATGGTCATGTGAAGAGGCGGGATGAAACGCATGTTACTAAAAGAGTTATGAGTTTACATGTGGATGGATGGAGAGGGAGGCCCTTTTCTTTCATATGAAAGAAAAGGGAGTTAGTGATAGCGTGACGAGTGACAGGACAGAATGGAAGAGAACAACGTGTTGCGCCGACCCCAAATAAAACGGGACAAGGGCAGGAAGATGATGATTAGTTCAGACCTTAATTCATAAGTTTAGCAATTAATGGTAGGCTAACACTACATGCAATATTTTAGGTTATAAATATACCTATAACTTTAAACAATTACTAATATCAACAAATTATAATATTTAAGAAATTAGTGTATTAATAAATAAAAGGACATTAACACCACAACTGAATAAAAATATAGCCTAAACAAATTAAACACAAACATTCTCTATTTTTTCCAATTCTCCTTTTGCAGGTATGCGAAGGTAGCCTGTGCATTATTTCCGTAAATTGAGTGACATTTTGGGATGTAAACAAACGCTAATTACTTTGCTGTTTATGAATATTATTTATTGGGACTTTACTTAGATAATAACAAGACCTTTTCTAATAAACCCTTTAAGTATTTGTATTAATTAAAAATTATAGCGTATATAGCATAATCAGCCTTTTTAATGCTCCCACAGCTGGGACTGCGGTCTCCTCTCCAGGTGAAGGAATGGGCCGTAATCCACCACGTGGGCCCAGTGCGGGTTGGTGAATGTCACATGTCTTCGAATTTTTGGTTCTAGGACATGCCGGTTTCCTCACGATGTTTTCCTTTACCGTTTTGAGAGCAGTGGTGATGAAATAAATTACACAAAGTAATGCGCCTGGTTGGGTTTGAACCCGCGACCTACAACTTGTAAGTCGAGGCCATTATTACTCGGCCACCACAGTTCATTTTCATTAAAAATTTGTGGTGTATAAATTATATGAAACAAATCGAACTTAAGTATCAATTGAAATAAATAATACTAAAATTGCGATTAAAAAAATGGAGGGTGATGAATATTTTACGACCTATCTTCATACTTACTAAAAAAATGAAAATCGGTCGAATCGTTTTGGAGGAGTGATACGAGACATTTATATATAAGAATTTTCTGCGTTGTTCTGACAGAATAAACAGTTTTTCTTTCTTTCTTCCAGGTCTTAATAACTTTTCTAGTTCCAATAAATACACAAAGCCTGCATGGAGGAGGACGAGACAACAGTTCATCTGTTTCTAAGCTGCCCAGTAGTCGCTGGATACAGAGCAAAATATTTCGAATCAAATTTTCGAATTTGTATTATGTATGTGATTTATGATTTTTTTTATTACTTTTTTTTATATTGTAATTTAACTGATTATTTATACGTGTTGGTCTCGACTGTTAGTGCAGATAGTACTTGTTATAAAATAAAGAAATCACAAAAAATAACTTCATCAAGAAATAACTTTATCCCACCCGGACGCAATATACACGATTTTGACGTATATACCTACATACCTACTCCCAAATTAAATATGCTATATCCATTACAAAAACATTATATTTTTTACCATACCACTCAAATTGAACAAAAATACGTTAATATTCACAAATTAACATAAAACACGAACAATCACAAATCAAATCGGTTCCGCGTTGCTGCGCAGGCGCAGCGTTGCACAAAACATGTCATTATGGGGTCAACATGTTAATATTTGTCAATCAATGCATGCATTAGTAATATAACTATCACGCTACTATATCGACACCTGGCTGGCTAAAGGTTCTTGCAGCCTGCAGACAAGCGACGACGGTGTTAAATAACGAAGATACAAAACTGTTATACAAACACCGACTCACTTTTTATTGTTTTGACATTGAAGTCGGTTGTATTTTTTTGTAAAAAAAAATTCGTTTTATTTGTTACATTATCCAGATGTCGTAAAAAAATCGTTTTTAAAATATTATATTACATTAGTTTTAATTTCAACTCGATACCTCCACGCGTTCCCGAGATAAAGGATCTTTACAGACAGACGTGCGGACAACAAAGTGATCCCATAAAAGTACCGTTTTTTCTTTTTGAGGTACGGAACCCTAAAAATACTAAAAACAGAATAAAATAAATATTTACGAAAGGCTCCGGACCGTGTTTTGCTACGGACGGTATGGATCCCTTCGCGCGCGAGTTCGACTCGCACTTAGCCGATTTTTAATTATAACACAGATTGTTCATGTAACTGTGGAAGCTGCCCAGCTTAAGTGGGGCTGGGCTGGACATGTTTGCCACATACCGATCGACTGGTGGGCCCGAAAAACACAAAATTGGTGTCCTGAAATCGAGTGAAAGCTGGGAATTATGGAAAGAATGGAGGGTGGACTTTGCCCAGCCGTTGGACAGTATAGGCTAAATATCTAATATATAAAATTCTCGTGTCACGGTGTTCGAACTTGAACTCCTCCGAAACGGCTCGACCGATTCTCATGAAATTTTGTGAGCATATTGAGTAGGTCTGAGAATCGGCCAACATCTTTTTTTTTTTTTTTTTTTTTTTTTATATGGCAGAACAACGTTTGCCGGCTCAGCTAGTAATATAATAAAAGTTTATAAATGTATAGTAATATTGTAGTAATATTGTTGTTGTTGTGTTATACTCAGTAAAAAAGAAACAGAAAAATTTCCTTGCGTGATCGAACTTAAAATTTTGCAACAATCATTATTGTGGCTACTATTAAACACCCTACCCAAGCTGCATACTCATCTCAAATGACTCAATCACCATTCAAATCCAAAACAAAAGATTACCAACACTTCACTGAATCACCGAACCATAAAACCATACCAGAAAAAAAATTATAGCGTCATCGAAGACTCGTTAACGTGGGACAAACTCGCACCATAATCCCCTAAACCAGGGAGGTCAGGGGTCAAAGCATAGTTGATTTATTTGTGAGCATAGACCTGAGGGTTCTATGGTCTATGAGTAGAGAGCTACTTAATGTACGACCAGTTCTGAGGTGTGACTATTGGTTTGGATTCTTAATGCAACCCAAAGATAAATTATTACATTTATCTTTGGGTTGTATTAAGAGTCGGCAGTTGTAGTACCTACATAATTACGAGGAATTCATTAAGGAAAAAGAATAAGAAACTCGTTGAAATGCGGCTGGTAACTGTAGAATCAAAAATAATCAGATAAAAGATCCTCATGTGGAGTTTATAAAAAAAATATCTTCTGTCAGGGGCATCGCCCACGTGAACGAAAAAAATATATAGCCTAAAGATGAAGTCTCTAATATTCTACTGGTGAAACACGTTTCAAAACAGTTCAGTAGTATTTTTATTTTTTTGTTATACTATAGTATAGAAAGATAAAGAAAGAAAGGAAGTTAGTGATAGCATGACGAGTGACAGGGCAGAATGCAAGAAAAAAACGTGTTGCGCCGACCCCAAATAACACGGGACAAGGGCAGGAAGATGATGATGATGACTATAGTATAGAATAATAAAATAATATATAATTCGGATTAATATAATTTATAGCGTATATAATGTGAGTAAACTAAACTTCCTATTTTGAAACAAGGTAGTTGTTTGAACAATATCATCACAGAGGAGAATCGTACACCTCTTCTTTTCAAGATGGGGTTGGAGCTAACCCGCGCTCTGCCGATCAGAGGCAGATTTTTGGCAGACGATGGCATGGAAGCCACGAACGTGTGCCTTTGCCAACAAACTTGACGTGTAAAAGTGTTTTTTTAAACCTATTTACAAAATAAATATCATTTATCATTTATCATATCATTTATCATTTATCATTTATCAAACCTGATGCACTGCAGAAACGAGGCAACATCCTGAACCTGACCTGACCTGCAGGACGCTGATAAGAGTCCGCTGAGTACAGTTTTTCCATATGCAACACGTGTGCAACGCTTGACAAAACTTTCTAAAGCGCTATTTTGGCTTGCTACAATATCCAAACCTAAGTGCCAACATATTACATCGGACTTCCAAGGCCCTATGTTGTCTCTCAATATTATCTTTATACGGGTTGATATTATATATTTACGAAAAACATCAACAAATATATGCGAATAAATCTGCTTAAACTGCAAGTGAATAAAATCACAATCTAGCCTCAGAATTCTTTGCATTATTCAGTTGCAGATCATTAAGTTTTTTTCTCTAATTCATAGTTTCGCAAATCACATCATTATAAATAAGATATATTATATCAATGTGATGCTGAAACTCCAAGAATTTAAATAGAAATGTAAAGAAAACAAAGATTTTCATAAATAAAAAATAGCATACTGTATCACGGCTATAAAAGCCCATAAAATTTAAATAACGATATTACATCAAACACCTCAAATTACCTACATTTAGGATTTTAATACCATGAGTTATGTAATAAATGACCTTGAAAATGTCATTAAATGTAATATAAAATAATTCAAATAAATAAAAAAGAAACTAGAAAAAATACACAAAATTGACAATGGAAAAATAAATAAAAAGTAATAGGTAAAACTTATTACAAATTTTAATAAAATATTCCAATAAAATAAACGTAGGTATTCAATTATAATAATTTACAGAAAAGATATGTATTGTAGGTACAATTGAAAAAAAAACAACCGCTTTTCTTTCTTTTCTAACCTATAAAAACAGTTCAATTCCCGAATTAAGTTACGAAGATTTTTCTAAATCGCAAAAATAGTTTTTTTTGTGACGTAACTACAAATTTGCAGTTTTCAGATTTTTTCCTATACTTGTGTTATGAGACCTTGCTTCATGCCAAACTTCAGGATTCTAGGTCAACGGGAAGTACCCTATGAATTTTCATTTCCTTGAGAGTGTCGAAATATACGTTTTTTGCGACATAAACGGCCGTATCTTTTTTTTTCATTAACTCAGAAGTTTGATTTTTTCACAGTTTTGAGGGACCGCAAACCTGAGTATATGGTTTTAATTTCAATTCGATACCTCCACGCGTTCCCGAGATAAAGGGTCTTCACAGTCAGACAGACAGACTGACGGACGGACAACAAAGTGATCCTATAAGGTTTCCGTTTTTTCCTTTTCAAGTACGGAACCCTAAAAACAGAAAATATAATTTTTACTATTACCTACTATAGAATCGAAAGAAAATCTTAAAATCCAATTCTTATAATTCTATTTATCAGTTCAACTCGATTCCAATGCCTTTAAGAGCAAACACTGAAGCAATATTTCACCCCCGTTAGTTTATACTACTTTATGCGCCTCTCATAAAATATTTAATAATAAAAGCGTCTAGAAAACAATCTGAACATTCACCTGGGGATTCAAGAATATCAAAACTTATATCTTTTCATCTTAGAGCTGCATTTTGTTGATATAGTAATGCACTTTTGTTACTCCTCTGAGGCATGAGCCATTTTGAAATTTATAACGTTTCTTAGGCAACTAGTATTTACTGAGGAATAGATTCTATCTATGAGTGTGTATATTCTATTTGATAGAATATAGGTACATACTTAAATATATATAGCGGCATGAATCTTGAGCGCTCGGTGAAAGAGCGGGGATCGCTTTGCGCATCGTACAATATCGGCGAGCCAATCACTATACAAGGATTTCACTCCCCGCCCCCGCATCTCTCTTCATACCACTAAAGAGACCCGATATTTCACTTCTGCGTGCTTCTGCGCAAGTAGAGCTGTAAAAGTCAGCGCTCAAGATCCGTGCCGGTATCTATAACACTCACGGCATACTGTGATGGGCTTGCGGACGACGGTAACCATTTGGAACGAGCTCGAGTCGTCGACGGCACATAGTCTACGTTAAAATCATTGGGGCCCAGTAGGGCTGATGCCTAGGGCCACGGGGACCCATGGTTCTAGAACGCAAAGGGCAACTGAAGGACACATTTGTGGTTTTAGTAAGTACGTCCTTCCACCTTACCCAGAGCTAGAAAACTCATTGCATGTTTTCACAAACTAAAAGAAAAAATCGACATACTACGATCAACGGGATTGTTTGGCTCTGGAATGCAATGCGCATCTGAAGGGACACACTCTCCACTCAAAGCCGGAGAAATTACCTTGAAAATTGTCCGCTTCGAAAAAAAATCGATGTGCCTAGCCTTTAAGACATTATGTCTAAAGACACGGAATGCCAACAAACACTTACATACATACATACATATTCAGCCTTTTAATGTTCCCACTGCTGGGACTCAGGCCTCCTCTCTCTAGGAGAGGGGACAAAACACTTACGAGGACATTTCCTCAAGCTAATAGGAAATATATCTTGAAAGAAGCCTTTGAAGCAATCCTTTAGGCCGAGTAACAACATGGAACAGGCTCCCGGAAAGTGTTGTGACAGCTTTAGCTGGTTCAAAAATCAGTTGAACCGACTAAAATTAAATATCTTCAAGTTGTTATTAGAAACTGTTTTATTTAGTTTAATTTTAGACTAAATTTAAATTGCTTGCTTTTGTAACAAAAAATTACTATAGTTCTTTTTTTATAAAATCGGAATAAAATGAATTTATTCGTGTTTGATTAATTTGATAATTGATTTGATTATAATTTACTTACTTTGTTCAATTATTTAAAACTAAATGTACTGTGCCCTGCCAGGGTCCTTAAATTGTACTTAACTATCGTTTGTAATAATTGAATATGAATAAAAATGAACACACATATCAGCTAAATTAGCTGCTAGTGTGTGTGAATAATTAATAATAATAAACCAAAATTGTAACACAAATCTTTTACAAGGTACTTATTGCTAATTCTAAACGTACAATGGTAGTCCTATCGCTTGACCATCTATAAGTACACATTCTAAAAGTAAAAAATATATTTAAAACTCTATTTGAAAACTTGTTTTGTTTAACTTAGAAAGTGTTACCATATATATACTCAAATTCGCTGCATTAACAATTAATCCAGTGACCCTTAAACTGCAAGCAAAATATTTTCTCACCAACAATGGTGTCTGAAATCCAGTTTCATTAGCTAATTTCCCACTTCACTACAACTCATTGTAACTTCAAATTAAATGTAAGGCAGCGTACATAACGAACTAACTCGGAAACTCGGAACTCCTGTTACCAAGGGTGTAACAAACTAGCTCCTCAAGAATCGAGCCCGTAAATTCCCATAACTACGATGCATTGTTGACGAAAATAAATCAACATTTACATGAAGTGAAAAAAAAAACTAGTTTGGTGGACTACGAAAAAAAATAGAAGGGCGCAAGCTATTGTCGTCTTCGCTCCGTTTTCGCACACGGAAGTTCCCGTTTGAAGAATACGCATTTTAAGATAACAATGCAACAATGGCGGACTGACAATAGGTTAGAACGAGAGCAGTTTTATTGTGTAAGGAGCAGCTGATCTACTGTTCATACTTTAACTTAGAAATGCAAAGACGGTAACGGTGATTCAATTTTTCCGAATTTCGAGCTCCAATTTTGGTGGGTTATGCAATTGTGCACCCACCTTTAGTGCCATCTGCCTCTGTTTAATTCTTTTTAAATATTTTCAAAGTATTTTTATGTAAATCTTATAGCATTGACAGTACCTACCTATAACAATAGGATTATGACAAGTTTACTTTTCAAATAATGTGTCTTGTCAAATCTCTGGAAGATTGTTGCATTTTCACTTTCAAGTATTCAATCATATCCAGGACAAATGTTTGTGTGATGAGCACGATCATTTGTTCTGTGTCTGGGTGTAATTTATCTATTTATGTATGTATTTAGAAATATATAAGTATGTTTATCAGTCGTCAAGTACCCATAACACAAGCTCTGCTTAGCTTGGGACTAGACGGCGTTATGTGATAGTTGTGGAATATTATTATTATATTATTATATAACACAGAAGTGTTCATGTATATAAATAACATCAGCCTATAGTGTTCCCACTGCTGGGACTCAGGCCTCTTCTGTAAGAAAGGGCATGAGCAGTTATCCACCAATACGGGCCCAGTGCAGGTTGGTTGATGTCACATTTATGTCATCTAATTTTTTGATTCTAGAACATGCCGGTTTCCTCACCACGTTTTGAGAGCAATGGTGTTGTAATAAATTGCTCAAAGTTAAGCGTCTGCCAGGGTTTGAACCCACGACCTTCTACTCGTAAGTCGGGCCCGTTACTACTGGGCCACTATTGCTCCTTTATGTTTATAAAAACGTAAAGTCAACGGCACTACGGTTGTTGCAAAATTAGTATGCACAAAACGACCACCGCTACTTAACAATTCCTCAGTGGTCGTTTAACTCTTCAAGTGTCAGGAATTACCACCAAAACCACAAATAAACCCAATTAGTATGCACAAAAGAGGTTTGACAGTTCTTTTTTCTTGACATTTATGTACGTCATAATCTTTTTTTTATAGGCGGCCAGTGCGATTGTAACCATCCAGTTAACCCGTTTACCGCGCGTGCCACTCATCTAGACATTAAACTAGACCATAAATAGTAACTAGTTTAATATTATAGTAATTGCAACCGTTGGCAGATGTAGTGTAGCACGCGCCTAACCTTTGGAAAATGTCAAGTTTTTTTTATTAACTCCACTATCTGGAATTATGTACCTTTGAAGTCGATATAAAAATGTCTTAAAATGTGATAAATTGTTTTAATTTTGCGTTCAACGAATTCTATAAATTACAACGGTTGCTTTTTTGTGTTTTATTAAGTTTTGTACATAAAGGAAATATTTACAGTTCCGTTTCTGTAGTAGCAGCGTTTTTCACAAGTAACGGGTGGTGAAATTGTAGGATATTGTAAAAAGAATGCACATGAAACGATTTTGTTGAATTCACTATTAACGCACTACTTTTTGAAAATACAACCGCCAGTTTTAATAAACATTTATTATTTATTTAAACTTCATGTACAGTAGGCGGACATTGTAACGTATGTATAAAAATAATTATAACTATACTAGTTTCTGTCAGTGGTATTGGCCGCGAGAAAATAGACACTATACATAATGACTATTTCAGTCAATGATAAACTAGTAGAATACTAGTTATCACAATCAGTATATCACAAATCGTGTAAGAGTTCATGACTTATTTATCGTTAATATTATATAAAATAAACTACATTCAGTACCCGTTTTATAGCCAATAAATATAATTCACAAGAAATAAAACTCCAAAGACAGACCATTAGCGGCGAAGAAATTCAACACAGCATTAAAGGTTTATTCTATAATCCTTACTAACCCAATTATCACATGACATGCATACATTACTATTTTAAATTCAAATATTATCGCACCGATTAGAATTTTTATTAATTTTTACAATTTTTATTTTACCGACTTCCTTTTCTGACTCGCGACTTAACCCAGCAGCGTAAGGGTTAAAGTCGTTTCAAAAATATTTATTTAGAAGAATAAATAGAGCGGTTGGTCTTGTCTATCTTTTATAACGTTTATTGGTGGGGCGTTCTCTAAGATCAGTGCACAAAAGAAATACTGCTCCACATAGATAAAAATATTTTATTCCTTAAATATCTTGAGTAAAAAATTCGTACTGTCATCGTCACCCCTCTTCTAATGTGGGGTTGGTGATTATTTTTTTAAACGCTCTCTTCCGTAAATAAAAAACGTGGGTA
Source organism: Mythimna impura (assembly GCA_905147345.3). NCBI lineage: Eukaryota > Metazoa > Arthropoda > Insecta > Lepidoptera > Noctuidae > Mythimna > Mythimna impura. The sequence goes on along the minus strand of LR990342.1, from coordinate 3,920,278 downwards.
AGTCTTCGGAGATAGAGAATAATAATTTTGTATCGAAGTGAGTTTTTTCCATGTGTGTTGTAGTTAAGGAATGATTTAGATCGGTTGAAAGTAGTGAGGTGTAAAATTTTTAAATAGATATTTGGAATTGTTCTTCTTTTGTCCCCCTTAGAAAATAATGTTAAAATAATATCATTATTACACTGGAAATTCTTAAGGTCTAAATTCTCTTTTATTTCAGAGTTTTAAATTGGATAGAGACCGACTGAAGATTCAGTTCAGAAACTGGTTTCGGCTGGAGATCCAGTTTCGGCCAAAAAATGGCCGAATATTCGGCAAAACCGAACTTAACGTCTTTCTGCTTGCGTTGTGTCAGAAACCTAAACTGACTGTTTCGTTCGTCTATGTATAAGTATGTTACCATTTTTGGGTAATCGTCGTTTTATTAATCTATTTAATATTTTATTAAAGTAAATTTTAAATGAGTACTTAAGCATAACTATTTCAAAATAGAGAGGAGGGCTGAGTCTTAGTAGTGGAAACATTATAAGACTGATAATGCTATAAATCAAATTATACTTTGTTAGAAATAACTATATCGAAGCATTATTATTATTTTTTGTCTGTTTTTCTGTTACCACTTCTTTACCACCGATTTCTGTTATGGCCGAAACTGGAAGAGGAGCCAAACATTAAAATTTGGTTACGGTATCGGCAGTAATTCGTGTTTTGGTCGGTCACAAATAGTAATACATATTTGTTTTTTGTTTAATTATTATGATTAGAAAAAAGAAATGGTTGTCGACATAAAATCAGAGGTCTCATTTAACCATTTTACGTAGAGATACAGCTTGTAAAAGTCTAGAATAAAGAAAGTAAATTAGTAAAAAAAAACAACGGTTCAGTGAATTTTTGGTCGCATAACTCGACAAAATGTAGGAAACAGCTATTTTATTTTATTATTCCTTTTTAAGAATCATTTTTGCAATAATTGTCTCGTTGACTGATATGTATTTATTTCATATTTTATCAATTTAACGACGATATGCTCGTCCCTCTCCTAGAGTGGAGGCCTGAGTCCCAGCAGTGAGAACATTATAAGGCTGATTATGCTTATATGCTATGCTCGTAAAAAAAATATTTGATTGTTTTAAAAACATGAATACACTTAGATAGGTAGTCATTTTAACATTTATTGACTTATCAAATTATTTATCAGCTACCTACTACGAAAACCTGCTAATCTTTTTATAAACTCACGCTATGTTAATATTACAGCACTAGTGCTATAATAGAATCATCAGCTGCTCTTAATTATCACTCCACCGCTAACCATGCGCCTGCGCAAAGGTTACAGAGGAACGTTACATACCAATGATGACCTTTGTTTTTGCGTCAGCACTTGAGGGTTATTGATTTTTTTAATGAAGGTCGAATTTATAATGTGTAAAGAATTTATTCAAGTTGGTCAGGGAACTAAAAGGTGCAGGAAATATGAACACACGCTATTTGTTATGTCAGTTAATTAATTTTACAAAAATGTGATAAAGTTATTTTAGTTTGAAATTGCATTTTTTTTTTTAAGTAGGTAATCAATAAATGACTTCTCTCGCTCTACGGGTTTTTTTTCGGTGGGAAAATCATCCTATGACATCCCCCGCTCTTGGGCGGAGCGCGAGGTTATGTCAGACTTTTACTGACTAAAAACCCACTCCTGTTCCTTCGTTCCCTTTCATACGAGGGCCACGTCTTCCTTTCAGAAGTAGACCCTTGGCCCCAGTAGGCTTCGACCCTGCTGGGCCCCTACGGTTTGCTGATATCTCCTTGAGGCGTGCATGGAACAGTACGCGCCGTCGATGACTTGGGCTCGGTCCGGACAGTTACCGGATGATGGAGCGGGAGAGCGTGTTAGATGTTTACTGGCTAAAACCAACACCTGGGTACTTCAGTTGCTCTTTGCGTTTCAGAATCTTTTAAATAATTCTGTACTTGGACAAACCTATAAGTATCACAGACGGTAGAAGCTCTACTATGGACTATGGTTCTTGTAGGACAACAAACTTCTTAAAATTCGAAGTCTTGAAATTCTTAGTGACTTTTTATTTTATTTTTACAGTTCATTGAACTATTTTCCGCGATAAAATTACCAATTCGACCCACCTCCATCATTAATAGAGTAACACCTTTATCCCATACAAAATGGAACAATCGAATCCATAATTAAAATATCCAATTATAAAATCTGCTATGCACACATTCGTTCGTTCATACTCTGTCAACCCTTTGTCTGCCACCGGGGTGTGGGCGACCCGGGGCCCGCTGCGCCCAGCGTGCGATAATGCCGGACAATACGCACTAGTGCCAGACAATGACGACTGACGTGTAATGTAATGTAATGAACACGTATTCAGTTATTTTGTGTTAAATTTCGACACGTGTAGGTATTGTGTTTGTTTTCTCGCCTGAGGCGTCAATAAAGGGGGATTTTGGACGATTGTGATAGGTCGGGTGCTGTTAATGAACGCTATTGCTGAGTATAATCATTGAAATGATAATATTTCGTCGACACATCTTTAAAAGTTAAATCACGACAGATTGAATTTCCAACACCTTTGGCACTACCACAGAAATTAAGATTTCCGCGGGAGAACCATTAAGTTTACCGGCTGTGACGTACTAATAAAGGGCAAAAGTGACGTATACACGTGTGCGGGACAGGTAAATCATTATCCGTTTAACTGTCAGCGGGAGCGGACGTGTTACGTAGCTTGGTGAAACCCGTGTATGACTTTTATTTACCAACCTTGCAGCAATGTATTTTTTATTTTTGTTATTGATAGGTTCGCGGTTGACCACTATCTCACCTGCCTCCCTAGCCAAGTTACAACCGTTTCGTTTCGATTCTCTTTTCGTTGATCGCTTCGAGTAGGCCACGCCTTCGATTCCTTTATTCTGACGTCATCTTGATGCTCAGTCACGTGGTCAGAACAAAGGAATAGTAGGCGTGACTGACTCGAGGCGATCAACGAAAAGAGAATCGAAACGAAACGGTTGTAACTTGGCTAAGGGGCCTGAACATGACCCATTGAATCTCCAAACGAACGTTGAAGTGGGCAGGGCACATTACTCACAGATAGAACGATGGTCGATGGGGGCGAAGGGTTAAGGAGTGGTGACCACGTACCCAAAAACGCAGTGTTAGAATACCGATGACCTGCAGAGACGCTCAGGACCGGTCATTGTGGCGCCACCTGGGGGAAGCCTATGTCCAGCAAAGGATGTCATTCAGGTGAAACGATGATGATGATTGGCGTATCTTCATCGTTTCTCCGATTAAACACTACAAATTGTGACTTAGCATCCAAAAATACCATTTTTTTTAAATTGATAGATAAAAAGTAGTGCTTGACTGCAGCAGAAGATTGCAGCAGTGATGAAATCGTTGATGGTGAACCGCATTGAGCCTATTCACTCTAGCCTTTAAGACACCTAAATTATAAACCTGAAAACTAAATGCTATATACACATTAAACGCAATAACTACCCACACCACACAAACCTACACACCATCAATCTTAAGTACATACAGTATACCAATTAACATCCACTGATGACACGGCCATCTTTATTACACTTCCAGCCAATAAATTGCGTCACACATCGGTCGCTGTATCAGAAGTCTTAACCCGTAAAACTCAATGGGAGAACGGTGTAAGGGTCTGGCCACACTACAGCACCCCTAGCCAAGTTGATAACCTGCAATCGTTAACGCTAGTCGAAAACTAATCAAATGTATGGGAATGACATCATCTCAACGTTAAGTCACGTGGTCAGAACAAACGAATAGAAAATTCGTAGCCAAGTTCACATCGTTCAAAATGATAGAATGAATTGTTATCGTTTCTACAATGTTCAACGCTACATCCTTTGTTATTGTAGAACGAGCGGCCGACTCAGGCGCGTCAACATGGCTACCAACGAAAACGGAATTCGACACGAAACGGTTGAAACTTGGCTAGGGGGGCAGGAGCTAATCGGGAGTTCTTTAACCCTTTAGCCACTGAGTGTTTTCGCATCCTAACCGCCAGAGTCGTGAATTTGCGACTGAGTACTACTCCATCTTGTTTAGCTCTTCAATCCACATAGGTGACAGAAGAGCTGACGAGATGGCGTATTTGGTTGTAGATGTGTGACCCTGGTGAAATAACGGGAGGTGTGTTTGTTGGATATATCTGACGAAGTAGGCGGTTAATAGGACAATGCAAAAGTAATGCACTGCAGTAAACAGAATAAGGAACATATGTATGTTATTATTCTTCTTATACAGAAAGCGGGTTGTGTTAGGGGTCACCGGTTGGTCATTGGTGTAAACGTTAAACAGCAAGGGAGCCAGAACACTACCTTGTGGCAGTCCATTTCCCTAAACAGACTCCGCACCCAAGTTGGACGCAGCAAAGTGTGAATTGGAGAGTGTGCGCGGGAATTGCATGACTTGATTCCGCCAGAAAAACTGTTACATTACATTATCATAACACAAGCTCTGCTTAGCTTGAGACTAGACGGCGTTGTGTGATAGTTGTGGAAAAAAAAAACTGTTCCATTACTGTCTCTTGGTACAAATCAAAAGGAAGGAGCTAAAATATGGCGTCTTAAAATTCCTCCGCATCCATCCGTCTTTATTTCCGTGGAAGATGGGTAGGCCTTTAGTGTGGGACGCTACCTGTGTCGACACTCTTGCGCCATCCCATCTTCCTAGCTCTTCGGGCTGTGCTGGTGCTGCCGCTACGGCTGCGGAGAACCTTAAGCGGCGGAAATATAACAACCTCGTCGGCAGTTATATTTTTGAGCCGTTTGGGGTTGAAACTCTTAGGCCGTGGGGTCCGAGTGCTCATAAGCTTTTCAAAGAATTATCTAAACGCTTAGTTGACACTTCGCGTGACCCAAGGGCTGGCTTTTACCTCGGTCAGAGATTAAGCATTGCCATACAACGTTGCAATGCCGCCAGCCTTTTGAGCACACTTCCGGTCGACAGCGATGCGAAGGAATTTTATGGCGCCATATTTTAGCTAGTAGTTTTTGCCTTTAGTGTACATATAGTTTTAATTAGTTAAGTGTTTTTATTGAATTATACAGTTAATGTGCCTTTAAAATAAAAGAATAAATATAAAAAAAGGAAGAAGCTTATTTATACTTAAAGGTCTTTGACGGAGAATGTGCGGCGGTGGTGACCTCACCCTGAAGAAACATAGGGGTGGTTTTAGTCAGTAAAAGTCTGACAAGCCCTCCCGCTGCGCCCTAGTGCGTGAAGGCGTAGAGAAACCTATTCTTAAGCATAAGTATCTATCTATCTTTGTGATCTGGTTCCTGCACTCAGTCCTTGGTGGACCATTGTACGTGAACCAGGTATTTATCAACTCTATGTTATCTACTATTAACTTCCATGAATTTTAAGTAAGTAAATATACTCTACCTATTCTAATCTCTGATAAATTCTATGCTGTTTCTACTACTGTTCTTCTCTCGGAAACCCAGGCCGTAGTAATCCACCACGCGGATACTGTACGGGATGTTGATGTACCATAAGCATAAGCACAATCCGGGCCTTGGTACAGGCCATGGACCGGAGCGAGGAGGAGTGGCAGGCGGTCGCCTCCTTCTACGAAGCAGTAATGTTAGCAAAGAAGGCGACCGCACTTGGCCCTCACGCCCCAGCCACTGGGATCCCGATCCTGATTTTCAGCCACCGTAGGCGCTGGCTGGCGGACGGCGAGCAATCGGTAGCTCGCCGTTCGACCGTCCGGTAACCTTCCGGACCGAGCCCAAGTTGTCGACGGCGCGTAGTGTTCCACGCGCACCTCAAGAAGATGTCAGTAAAACCGTAGGGGCCCAGCAGGGTCGAAGCCTACCGGGGCCACGGGTAGTGTGAAAGTGAAACCCGGAGCCCTGGGACGAAAGCAAAGAAGGAACAGGAGTGGGTTTTTAGTCAGTAAAATCTGACACTATCTCCCACTCCGCCCAAGAGCGAGATTTGTCATTAGATGATTTTCCCACCTTAAAAAAAAATATATATCGGTACTCCATTTAAATATTTTATCAGATTACAATAATTCCTCAAACTTCGAACAGATCAAACACAACTGTTCCGGAACATCTGTTATCCAGCAGATAATCTAATTTGTACAAATCGTTTGTAAACCAATAAAAATAAAGTTATAGTATAGTCAGACCCTCAAAGGTGCGGAAGTGATAGAAAAAAGGTTTAAACTTTAAACTGTAACAGTTGTTTATTACTTATAATATCGTTATATAGTAATCTTGTTGGTTTAAATTTTGGTAGTTTCAATGATTTTAACGTATTGTCAGATGGTCGATGAGGCCGAAAGGTCCTGAGTGCCTAGTGGAAATTAATATATAATAATAGTATAATATAATATTCGCACAACTATTACACAACGCCGTCTAGTCCCAAGCTAAGCAGAGCTTGTGTTATGAGTACTAGACAACTGATAAACATACTTAAATATTTCTAAATACATACATAGTATAGATGAATTACATCCAGACACAGAACAAATGATCGTGCTTATCACACAAACATTTGTCCTTGGTAAGAATCGAACCCACGATCTCTGGCATAGCAGTCAGGGCCACTAACCACTAAACCAACAGGCCAGTCAAATTACGTTTACGTTAACGCGATAGACACGTCTATGACGTTCGGTGCTCCGATTGGTTCGCTCCAAGCTTTTGAACCAATCAGAGAGCTAAACGCAGTAAACGATTCGATTGCGTTAACGTAAAAACAACACGCACTCAGTGCACTGAAGTGACTATCGCGTACTGGAAGACACAGCGTTGGTAAGCCTCCCAGGTGTTCCGATGACCTGATGCAGGGAGTAGCGGGAGTCTGATGGATGCGAGACACACAAGACCGGTCATTGTGTTAACACTCAGGGGAGGCCTAGATGTCGAGCAGTGGACGTCTTTCGGCTGAAATGATGGATGATTTAGGCATTGTGGAGACTCTTTCATCAGGGACTCTTTATACACCTTTCTATATAATGTAAAAGAAAGTCGATTTCGCATCTGTCTGTATGTTGATAATCCGTAGCCCTGGCAGGCAGCAGCCCTAAATGACCCCGTCAATTTTTACTGACATATCTTTGAGGCGCGCGTGAAACACATCGTGCCATTGACCTGGGCTTGGTCTTTACAGAACGGCCGGACGACAAGCTACCCGTTGCTAGCCGTCCGCAAGCCCGTGCCTGGTCGGAAATCGTCTGCGACTCCCGACGCACTGGTCATCTCCAGTAGGGAATTTTTGTGTAAGCTGTCTCATTGTTACTATGAGTTTAGCCGAGAACTTGATATTAGTTCAGCTTTACCTCCACGCGTTCCTAAGAAAAATATTCTTGACAGACGGACAATAAAGTGATCCTCTAAGAGTTCCGTTTTTGCCGACTGAGGTACGGAACCTAGTTACCAGTTAGAACCCAGGAAAAGAAAAGAAAAAGCAATATCTTGAGCGGATTCTATTTCCACTCATCGCCCTAGAACTTAGATCCGAAGCTGACCTCACAATGCACTTGAAATCTTAATATAACATGTCTTTGCCATCTAAACTTAGCAATAAAGTTTGACATTTCATTTTTACTGTATACAATACAAATAAGTAAATCTATCTATTATATTAAATCTATATATTTGAGAGCAGTGTTGGCCGAGTGGTAACGGCCCCGACTTACGAGTTGTAGGTTGCGGGTTCAAACCCAGCCAGGCGCATTACTTTGTGTAATTTATTTCATCATCACTGCTCTCAAAACGGTGAAGGAAAACATCGTGAGGAAACCGGCATGTCCTAGAACTAAAAATTCGAAGACATGTGACATCCACCAACTCGCATTGGGCTCGCGTGGTGGATTACGGCCCATACCCTCTCCCAGAGAGGAGGCCTGAGTCCCACCAGTGGGAACATTATAAGGCCGACTATCGGCATCACAGACAGTCCCCTGTGCAGAGCTTGTTTGGAGGGGGAGGAGACGATTGCACATGTGCTCCTGGACTGCACAGGTGTCACTGAAATACGCACACGAACCTTAGTATCCCCGAACTCCCTTATTGATGCCCCTGTTTTTGGAGAGAGGTGGGCTGGTTAGAATAAGCCCACCTAGGTTGTGGCCGCTATGGCCCACGTACAATGGTCCACACAGGACTAAGTGCGGAAACCACACATAAATAGATAGATAGATAGAAGGCCGACTATATATAAGATAATCTATCTATATATATAAAAGGAGAAACTGACTGACTCAACGCACAGCCGAAACTACTGGGACTAGGAACGTGAAATTTTGCACAAGGTTTCCTTTTATGATGTAGGTGGGCACTAAGAGAAGATTTTCCAAAATTCATCCCATAAAGGAATGGAACGGGGGTCCAAAGTTTGTATGGAGAAATCTATTTTCACGCTGGCGAAGCCACTGGCAGAGCTTAGTCTATATGTAAAAGGAGAAACTGACTGGCATCAACAATGTGGCATTGTCAAGGCACAACCGAAATTACTGAGACTATGAGCGTAAGGATTCCTTTTATGATGTAGTTTTGTGGTGGTTAGTTTTTAAGTTTTATTTTTTCTCGAGCTTCTTAAAAACTACGTAAAAAAACTCGTCTCACAGAGAAAAAACCTCACTCTCTCTGCTTAAATTATAATTAATTAAGTACGGCCAGCAATAAGAAAGGTCTATTTTCCAAAATTCATCCCGTAAGGGGATGAAACGGGGTTCAACATTTTGTATGGAGAATCCTACTTACAAACGAGTGAAGCCACTGGTAGAAGCTAGTTGAAGCAAAGAAACTGGGCAAGTGCGAGTCCGAGTCGCGCACTGAGGGTTCTGTACAAAGAGGTAAGTTTGTACGGAACCCTCAGTGCAAACTTACCTATGTAAATAGTTTAAATCCCGAATAAAGTCTCTTAGATTTTTCCGAATCGTATTTTTTTTTTGTTACATAACAAAAAAAAACTGTTTTTAGATTTATACCTGTGCTATAAGACCTTGCTTAATGCCAAATTTCAGGATTCTAGGTCAACAGGAAGTACTCTATGAATTTTGATTCACTTGAGAGTGTCGAAATATACGTTTTGGCGACATAAACGGCTGTATCTTTTTTTTCGTTAACTTAGAAGTTTGCTTTTTTTCACAGCTTTAAGGGACTGCAAACCTGAGTATATGGTTTTAATTTCAACTCGATACCTCCACGCGTTCTGCAGATAAAGGGTCTTCACACAGACAGACAGACAGACGGACAACAAAGTGATCCTATAAGGGTTCCGTTTTTTCCTTTTGAGGTACGGAACCCTAAAAATAAGATCATATATTTTCTTTCCATAGACAACTAAGCGTAAAATTCGACACTGTATTGTCGGATTCGACACGCACTTAATAAACTATTCTTAAAATGAAAATCATCTGTCGATTTCAATACACTAGTGGCTGCAATCAATACCGAATATTGGCAAAAATCTTTACAGTTCCATAATCAACCCTAACAATTGGTAGTAAGGTCTAAATAGATTTGTCAAAGAGAAAATAGAGGCTATAAGTTTGAAAAAGTGTCCAATCATTGCATTTGATTGAGTTTGTGGGCACTTTAGTGCCCGCAATGACATGTAACTGTTTACGTGTTTTTGCAATGCCAAACTGTAATAGTACATTGTTACCCTAGGGGTGAAAGTAACTTATTTAGTCCGGAGAAGGAGTTTGGCGTCCGAGCGTAGCAAGGTCGCCAATAGTTCGAGGGACTAAATGAGTCTTCAGCCCGAGGTAAACACTGTAAATGAGTCTTCAGTAAACACTGTGCTTTTCATAACGAATATAAAGAAAGTAAAAATAAAAACCTGCGACATCGTATGATTTTAGGTAGGTATCTTTCTTTTGATTTAGGCGGTTAAAGGTTTTCCACTACTGCTTTAACCTCTTCTCTTATGAAATCAGGCGTTAAATTCATAACTGAATCTGATGAACTTATCGTGTTACTACATAGCTCTGATATACGTACGGAAGTATACTTATATAAAACTCGAAAAAACAAATGAAGATCAGATTGCCGTTTTCCCGCCTATTTTGTTTTTTTTTTCTACGGCTACTTACACAGTAATTTCAGCCATTATTTTTTATTTTCATCATAGAAAAAAATGGAAAATATGTTGCCCAAGTCTGTGTTTTTTTTTAATAAATTATAATAAAGTCATTTAAAAGAATATATTTTTAAATAATACTTAACTTTATTTCAATTTATAGGCGGTATAGAAAATTGGGACGTGGTTCAATAGAAATGTAAAAATAGAAGTAGTTTTTTTTATATTTTGACAGCTGTCAGTTGAAAGCGATTCTCTCTAGGGCTGAAAAGCATTACTTTCAGCCGCTTTCAGGCAACTTCAGGCCTACTTTCCGAGTATGAGTAATGAAAAATAGTTATAAATATTTGAAGCACAAATCTTAAAAACGCGTCAACAGGGGCCGTACCTACCATGACGTGTTAAAATGTCAAGCGTGTGAGTGAGAAAGAAGGATGGAGCTATACACCTTATGCAGCTCCATCCCTTTAACAGTTCAGTATAGGTCGTAAAATGGATCGCGTTAAAAGCTCGTGGTCTTAGAACGCAAAAGGCAATTGAAGAAACATAGGTGTTTTTTTAAAGTGTGAAAATCATCTAATGACTTCTTGCGCTCTGACCAAAACCACACCTGTGTTCTTCAGTTGCCCTCTGCTTTCTAGACTACAGGTTTCCTATTCAGAAATTCTTCGCGGTCCTAGCTAGAGGGCACCGGCTCTGCTGGGCCCCTACGGTTTGCTGACATCTTCTTGAAGAGCGCGTGGATCACTACGCGCTGTTGGCAACTGGGCTCGGTCCGATTAATTACCGGACGGCCGGACGGCAAGTTACCCAATGCTCGACGTCCGCAAGCCCGCGTCTACCGTGACTGGTAGTCGGGGTCAGGAACATAGGTGTGGTTTCATTCAAAAGTCTGACACGAAAGAGCGGGGGAAGTCATTAGATGATTTCACACCTCAAATAAAATATTTGTGCTTCCATAAGCACAAATCTCGTACATCCATGTGTTACGGGTAAGTATGGAAAATCTAGGGTGCTGATGGAAACCAAGTGTTATTTTCATAAAGTGTCACATACAAGCAAAAAAGGGCGAAGAATTAGTGAACTTTTTCAGTGTACGTGACGCAAAAAATATGCAAATATTTATAGGATTTTAATTATTGTTTATATCGCAGCCGTATCGCTAAACTCGCCATTTTACACCACTAAAACATATACACAAAATTTTACCCAAATGCGTCAAGCCGTTTAGGACGAGTTAGACGATCTACAGACAGTGGCGTCAGGTCTGAGTGTTTGTGCATGTGAGTTTATAATTATGTTTATTAATACACACACGCTTCAAGAGATTTTTTTTGTGTAGGGCAACTTTTTATTTAAAAATAAACCAGCCCTTAAACGAATTTTGCCCTCCAACGAAGGTGTTAAAAGTAACATTACAAGTTCACTATCTAACATTCCCCTTTACACCCATCTACCCCTACCTACCCCCTTAACACAACTAACAACACCCGCTATCAGTGACGTCAGCTATGACGTCACGGGTGCGCGAGCGCAGGTGTCGCCTAATTAACGTGACAACGTGAGAAAACAACCAATTTGCTGCACTTTACCGAAATTATGGGGCTTTGGTACATGTTCCATTAGTTGAATTGGATGATAAAATTTAATTTGGGACAAAGCATAAGGGTAGACGGGGTCACGCCATAATTATGGCGGTAAATCTCCTCTTTGAGGAGTGGCTGGAAAAACCTGTAATGCTAGCAAAGGAGGCGGCCGCACACGCGAGGCAACGGCCCTCAAGCCCCAGCGGGATCCCGATCCCGATTTTCGGCCACCGTAGATGCGGACTTGCGGACGGCGAGCAATGGCAGCTCGCTGTCCAATCGTCCGGTAACCGTCCATGTCGTCGACGGCGCGTAGTGTTCCACGCTCGCCTCAAGGAGATGTCAGCAAACCGTAGGGGACCAGCAGGGTCGAAGCCTACTGGGGCCATGGGTTCGCTTCTGAAAGGAAAACCCGGCCCTTGAATGAAAGGCAACGAAGGAACTAGGAGTAGGTTTTAGTCAGTTAAAGTCTGACACGCAATCGCGCTCCACCCGAAAAAAAAACCAAAAAAAAAGGCCCCAGGGTAGACGGGCGGACCCCGTCTACCCTGGAGCCTACCAGGGCTGCGGGATTTTTTGAAAGAGACACGGTCCTGGTAGTGGTAGTTTTAGTCAGTAAAAGTCTGCAAGTGGGACGATTTGACTGGCCTGTTGGTCTAGTGGTTAATGGCTTTAACTGCTATGCCGGAGGTCGTGGATTCAATTGCCACCCCAGACAAATATTTGTGTGATAAACACGATCATTTATTCAGATTACCTTACTGCTTCATTATCATCTACCTGCCCTTATCCTGTGTTATTTTTAGTCGGTGCAACACATTTTTTTCTTCCATTCTGTCCTGTCACCCCTCACACTATCACTAACTCCCTTTTCTTTCGTATCACTCCTCACACAATCCATCCATCTTTTCTTTGGCCTCCCTCTCCCTCTCCATCTATTCACATCATCATCGTCATTTCAGCATGGAGCAGGACATAGGTCTCCTCCAAGTGTCGCCACCATGACCGGTTCTGTGCGTCTTGCATCCATTGGATTCCCTGGACCCTCACCAGGTCATCGGTTTACCTTGTTGGAAGGCCTTCCGACGCTGCGTCTTCCGGTAGGTGGTCGAACTCTAGAACCTTTCGGGCTCCATTGACCATCTGTTCTGCGAGCAATATCAAATATGCCGTGCCCACTGCCTCTTAAGTTGGGCGACAATTCACATGTATACTTATAATTCTTCCAAAAAAAAGGAGGAGGTTATCAATTCGGCTGTATTTTGTTTTTATGTTTGCTACCTCAGAACTCCGTAGTTTATGGACCGATATGCATTTTTTTTTCAATTCAGAATAGTTATGTTGAATATGGTATCATCAAAGTGATCTGATAATAATGATGGAGCCGGAAGACAGGCACTGGAACTCCGTAATTAATAAATTTATCCTAGCCGTGTTTGGGGGCTTATTAGAATTGTCATGAGATGCAATTTGGCTATAAAGTAGGTACTATCGAACTGATCTAATGATGGAGCCGAAAGGTGGAAGGTGGACACGGGAACTTCATAATAAAACAATGTATCCTAGCAGTGTTTGGGTTAATAGTCATGAGAAATAGGTACCTACTCTGGCTATAAAATGTATCGCAACTAAAAAGTATGAAATAAAAAACTCTATCCAAAAAAGAAAAATAACCGACTTCACTAAAAAAAAACACTAAAACGATCAAAATAACTTTAATTTCTAAAGCAGGTGTTAATTATGAAACAAACAATATCGAGAAACACCGACTTCCAAAATTAAAGTTATTTTTATCGTTTTAGTTTTTTAGTGAAGTCGGTTATTATTATTATTATTTTTTGTAAAAAGTTTTTTATAGTAATATGCGTTTCATCCCTCTTCTTCACATGACCATACCAATGACGTCAACATCACTTCACTCGTTCATTCGGTGTCAAGCTTCCTTACTATTGACTTTCACCGACAGACATAATACCGATCTCATACAAATCTCTCAGTGTCTGTTAAAATAACAGCAACGGGCGCCATATTGGCCGGCAGGTGTCAGCACGTAAATCAAATGAGATAATAATCTCTTAATTTAATTTACAACGGATAGATCACGATATGGAGAGACCTGTTAAATGAGAACGGAACTCATGGCGGGGGGTTCTGTCGTCAGATCAGGGAGAGTAGAGGGTTGTGTTGAATTACCGTTGGAACTGAAATGACCATAATGCGAATACAAAATTAATTTAGGACTGACAAAACACATACCTAATGATGTATTTGAAGTCCATTAGACGTCAAATACACCATAAGATATGTAAAAAAAAAAAGAAAGAAAAACATTTTATTTGGCGGAACAAGGCGCAAATTTAGAACTAACAAATTATAAGCACACTATGTGCAAGAAATATCCGCCACATCCGCGCAAAACCGCCGAACGCTCAGCATAATGCCGTGACCACACGCAAAATGCGATGAGTCTACGGCGCTGGTTTTCAGCGTGGGCCGGTAACGGTATCGACATAAAGACGTCGGCACGGTATTGTGTGCTAATAGATTTGAATAAAATAGATAAATATAAATAAATTATAGGGAAAGGAAAAAAAACAATGAATAAATAAAGTGGAAATTTTTATACGAAATCATAATATTATATAAAGTGACAACATTACGTTTCGTCTGTGCCAAAGGACGTGGTTCTGTTTTCGTGTACCTATAGTCTATGGACGCGATGACGTAAAGAAAGCGTGAAAAGGATATGATGCATGTTATGACGCTGACGCTGTTCTTTCTTACAAAAAAACAATGCTAAATATCTTTCCACCCGTCTCTACTTCTTGTAGCTTTATTTCTGTTGTCGATATTTAATACTAACTTCTGCCAGCGGCTTCGCCCGCGTGAAAGTTGTTTTCTCCATACAAACTTTGGATCCCCGTTTTATCCCCTTTGGGGGTGAATTTTAGAAAATCCTCTCTTAGTGCTCGCCTATGTCATAAAAGGAAACCTTGTACAAAATTTCACGGTCCGAAGCTCTATAGGTTCGACTGTGCTTTGATATGTCAGTAAGTCAGTTTCTCCTTTTATATATACAGGGTGTCTCTGACATCGACGCACAAATGAATACCACGGGTCCAGTACATGATTCTGGACCCCCCAGTGGTGGAATTTTTCGTCGGCTATTTCCTAATCTTTTTAAAAAAAAAACTATACTTTTTTAAATTTAAACTGTGTAAAATCGTTATAGACAATGTCAGAGACACCCTGTATAGATTTAGATTATATAGATTAGTACACCTCCACACCATCTATAGAGCATACATTTTAAATTTCAAGTCTCTTACTTCAAAAACGTAGGACTTTCATACAAACTTCCAACCCCCGTTTTACCCCTTTAGGGGTGGAGTTTTGTAAAATCCGTTCTTAGCGGATGTCTACACCCTATAAGGCAACTACCTGCAAAATTTTAAGTTTGTGGGTGTTATAGTTTCTTAGATTTCGTGATTAATCAGTGAGTGGTATTTCACTTTTATATAGTATATAATTATATACCTAGAGATCTAATAAGATCTGTTTCAAGTATCACCAATTAAAACACAAATTATTTAGTAATAAGATATCCTGAAACTGACAATGTCTAAACTGTCAGTTGTAAATTGTGACAACTTTATCTACGGCCTGCGATGCTTATCTAAATATCAACCTGCATCAAGAACTATTGATATTACGCCTTAACTCCTGCTTAGGAGTAGTGGTGGCACAATGGTAACGGCCACGACTTACGAGTTGTAGGTCATAGGTTCAAACCTAGCCAGACACATTACTTTGTGTTATTTATTTCATCACCACTGCTCTCAAAACGGCGAAGAAAAACTTCGTGAGTAAACCATTTCCTAGAACTAAAAATTCGAAGATATATATACATCCACCAACCCGTATTAGCCCGCGTGAGATTACGGCCTATTCCCTCTCCTAGAAAAAAGATCTGAGTCCTAGCAGTGATAGACGAGCAATGTCGTCGACAGTGCGTACCTAGTGTTCCACGCGCGCCTCGAAAAGACGTCAGCAAAACTACCCAACATCAACTCTTCAATCCAATAGTGACCTATGGTCACTATAATTAAGTAGTAATTGAATCGAAATTTGTTTTTGTGATGGTGGTGGAAATTTACTGAATTTAGGAAGAGTTGTTATATAGAGGCCTTGGTCTAGCAGTGAAGGTCTTTTGGCTGAAACAAATAGAATAAAAATTCGAGACAGACAGCACAATGGTATACAGGCACAGAATACGCCAAGCGTGCCCGTACCGAAGGTGTTAGATACCACCTCAGCATTTGCTGCACGTCAGACCCCCAGCGCTAGTTTCTAGTTGGCACCCCACAGTGACGAACGGATGGGCCTCATCAGAAGGCTTATAGTCACCCAAAGAGCAATGGAAAGGGCTATGCTCGGAGTTTCCTTGCGTGATCGCATTAGGAATGAAAATATCCGCAGGAGAACCAAGATCGCCGATATAGCCCGAAGAATCGCCAAACTTAAGTGGCTGTGGGCAGGGCACATTGCTCGTAGAACGGATGGTCGATGGGGCCGAAAGGTTATAGAGTGGCGTCCGCGCACCGGAAAACACAGCGCTGGAAGGGGCCTCACACAAGGTGGACCGACGACCTGGTGAGAGTCGCCGGAATGCGGTGGATGCGAGACGCACAAGATCGTTCGTTGTGGCGACGCTTTGTGGAGCCCTATGTCCAACAGTGGACGTCTTTCGGCTGAAATGATGATGATGATGAGTGACGAATGGATGAGGGTAAAAAATATATATATACTTAAACTTTTTAAAGGATGACGACTTTTCTAAGTTTGTCTAGGACTTGCTGACACCTCGTGCCTCGGAAAGCTCGTAAAGCCGTTGGTCCCGGTTGTCATTCGTAGATCTTTGACAGTCGTTACAGATAATCAGATGTCAGAAAGCCTGACCATCAGTCTATCCAAGATGTATCATGTTTCCCACAAACAGGGTTGTCGAGGTCTGGCAGGCAGTCGCTGCATGTGAAACACAGGTATTCAGCCGCATTCAATACCACCCGACTTCTTGAAACCCCAAGAACATCTCCCGTCTGGACGCGATTTGCAGTGGTCTGTATGGAGAGCACTAAATCGGTTGCGAACCCAGGTAGGCCGCTGCAAACACAACTTGGCAAAATGGGGTTTTATAGACCCGTCGGATACTCAATGTGAGTGCGGTGCTCCTGTTCAAAACATGAGCCACATACTAGAATGCCCCAAGTGCCCATACACCTGCACTTTGGAGGATTTGATGAGTGCTACCGATGCTGCTATTAATGTAGCCACCTATTGGGCCAAACATTTTGACGAGTTTACCATCGAATCGATAAGAAGAAGAAGAGCCGCATTCAGTTAGACTGGAAGCTGATCCTAAGCTAGATATGAAAAGGCTAGCGAGATGATGATCATTTCATAATATTTTTAACAAACGTAGAGAAACATTAAGTTCATAATCATATGTAGCATAGCATAGCATAGTCCTTATAATGTTCCCACTGTTGGAACTCAGGCCTCCTCTCTAGAAGAGGGAATGGGCCGTAATCCACCACGCGGGCCCAGTGCGGGTTGGTCGGTTTCACATGCCGGTTTCCTCACGATGTTTTCTTTCACCGTTTTGAGAGCAGTGGTGATGAAATAAATTACACAAAGTAATGCGCCTGGCTGGGTTTACAACTCGTAAGTCGGGGCCGTTACCACTCGGCCACCAGTGCTCATAATCAATCATATCAATCATATCTACTTACACATTTTGTCGACAAAACCAAAACACATAACATATTTTTAATAATTGACAACTATAAATTAACAAGGCAACACATAATAACACTAGAGAATGTCGGAAACACTACAACAACATGTAGGAGACATTAAGGACCTTACACACCTGTCTGTGAGCGTATAATTAGGAGTACGTAAAATATACGGACTGCCAGAATAAATATTAGTGAATAAGTGTGAAGGGATGGTTCTCAAAGATTCTTCATTGAAGGAGTAAAGGCACAAGAGCGAGAGGTGCCAAGGTACATGAATGAATATATGTATAATATAATAATAATACGCCAACCACTATCAGACAATTATTATTATTATATTATTATTATTTATTTATTTCAAGTACCAAAGACTCATTTTAGTTACATAAACACATACAGACAATATATATCATAAAATTACATACAATGAAATGTTAAAATTTAAATTAAATTAATTTAAATTACATTGGATTATCATTAAATTGCATTGAATTGTCATTGGATTATCATTAAATTAAATTGAATTTTATTACAACGTCAGTCAAACATGCCAAATGCCGTCCAGTCCCAAACTAAGCAGAGCTGGTGTTATGAGTACTAGACAACTGATAAACATACTTATATATTTCTAAATAAATACCTACATATTATAGATAAATTACACCCAGACAGAACAAATGATCGTGCTCATCACACAAACATTTGTCCTGGGTGGGAATCGAACCCACGACCTCCGGTATAGCAGTCAGGGCCACTAACCACTAGACCAACAGGTCAGTCGATGTCAGGTAAGTCGCTCTAGTGGGCGCGTATTTTACGTAAGTACATGTGGGAAAAATGTAATATTCGATCCACCCCAGCTCCCCAAGGAAAACCAACAGCGCCTTGGTGTTTCTGACCATTTCGTGGAGATAGATATACTCTTTATTCTAAGTAAATCTTCAAAAATAAAAGCAAGAGCTTAAAATAAGTAGGAATTACTCCCTGCTAATTTTAAGCTTTGCGAGAGAGCAATGGGCGGTCTTATCGCTAAAACGATTTTTTAGAGACAACTTTTGGATGGAGCAGTTTCAACAGAGCAGTGGTTACCTGAAAGAAGAAAGAAAGAAAGAAAAATATTTCATTTGCCGGAAAAGGCGCAAACTTTTAGCTAACATTTTGCAAACATTTTGCAAGACAAAAACATAATTAATTAGAAATAACAAATATGCGTCACGTCCGAGTAAAACGGCCGTACGCTCAGCATAATGCCGTGTCCACAACGCAATAAAAACTTTTTACAAAAAAAAAAATAACCGACTTCACTAAAAAAAACACTAAAAGGGTCAAAATAACTTTAATTTCGGAAGTCGGTGTTTCTCGGTATTGTTTGTTTCTTATTTAACACCGACTTCCGAAATTAAAGTTATTTTGACCCTTTTAGTGTTTTTTTTATTGAAGTCGGTTATTTTTTTTTTTGTAAAAAGTTTTTATTTTACACTTTTTAGTTGCGATACACTTATAAACAGAGTGCCTATTTCTCATGACGATTCCAATTAACCCAAACACTGCTAGGTTACATTGTTTTATTATAAAGTTCCTGTGTCTACCTTCCATCTTCCGGCTCCGTCACCAGATCAGTTCGATAGTACCTTATAGCCAAAGTGCATCTCATGACAATTCTAATAAGCCCAAACACGGCTAGGATACATTGATTAATTACGGAGTTCCTGTGCCTACCTTCCGGCTCCATCATCAGATCAAGTCGATAGTACCTTACAGCCAAAGTGCATCTCATGACAATTCTAATAAGTCCAAACACGGCTAGGTTACATTGATTAATTACGGAGTTCCAGTGCCTACCTTCCGGCTCCATCATCACCATCAGATCACTTCGATGATACCATTTTCAACGTAACTATTCAGAATCATTCAATTATTTGTATTGTCATAGTCGCTTAACTATTTTCATTGTGATATCTATTTGAGTATGAAGTTCCGTTGAACATTTCTGGTCTTCTTCATCAGTTCCACTTCATCAAATGTTACTTTTTGACTGTAAATGCTTAAGTTCTTGATGAAAATACCAATATTACTATAGGGTTGCCTATAATTTTTGAGGAGTTCCCTCGATTCCTCATGGATCCCATCATCAGAATGAGATTTTGAAAAAAATGGGAATAAAGGGAAAAAAAAATTTGCAAATCGGCCCATACACGACTGAGTTCTGAGGTAACAAACATAAAAAAAATGATAAAAAAAAAAAAATACAACCGAATTGAATAACCTCCTCCTTTTTTTGAAGTCGGTTAAAAATGCGACGAGTTCACAGCGCTGGTTTTCTGCGTGGGCCGGTGACGTTATCCTTTACCTGGGTTTCCGAAGTATTTTGCTCTGCATCCAATGTACACTTGGCAGCTTAGAAGCAGATGAGCTACTGCCTCGTCCTCCTCCATGCAGGCTCTATAGAGTGAGCTAGTGAGTGATGCCAAGGTAACGCTATACTCCATCTGTTTAGGTAATTAACTAAATGTAAACAATCTTGACATGTCTTTTATCTTAAAGTTGTCTAAAAATTTTATCTAAAAATGTTTACAAGTTGTTATTTACCTATACCAATGTTTGGTACTTAACTAAACTTAAATAATCTTTGTATGTCTTTTATACAATTTTTTTTTTTAATAAAAAGACATATCAAGATTGTTAACGTTTAGTTAACTATCTAAACAAATGGAAAATAGGTTCGTAATATAAGTAAGTAATAGTACATTATGATACAAGTGTGTAATGTTAGTGATTACGTCGAGGCGGTATTGTGACCCGAGCCGTGGCGAGGGTCTTAAGAGAGCCAAGAACGGTAATCATTAATTACTCACGTGTGTCATACGACGTTTTTCAATACACTTGCGAAGAAAACAACAGTAAAACTAATAAAATTTTCTGTGACATGGCGGTAAAAATCTGTTATCATAATGGCGCGCATCATTTTTTTTTATTTACCCCTAGAGGAAGGCTAAGGTATTTTGATCATACTGCCTAGTCTTACGTTTATGTTTTCTTGCGTGACAAGTTTTTACGATAATGTCTTTCGTGGTGACAATAGAATACGGATGTAACATTTTCCAATGATTTTGTAGTATTTAATTTTATTTAATTAATACAGCCGAACTTCACTGGAATAAAAAAAATCATGCCAAAAACCGCGCGCATCTTAAAATGGCGGCCATAGACCACAAAAAAAAAACAAATTTTATTTGAGTGTACGATTTATTTACTAAATGTTTTTTATTAATTTAATCGTTTGTACAAGTTAAATTTGTCCATTTTAACTTTGAAATTGGATGAAATAAGTAGGTAAGTAAGACACTAATTTATATACTATTGAACGCATTCGAATTCAAAATTTGTTTTGCGAACAAAGAGGTTGAACAAAAAGGTTTTAACTACATTATAGCACTAGTGCGTAATGGTAATCAAAATGTCACAGTTTGGTAACGAGTGCCATTATATACCTAAGTGCAGTGCAATAAGAGTCACTTTCTGAGCAAGTGTGTTGAAAAGCGTTTTTAAGATTTTTTTTTTAAATTAAAAACGTCCATTATATTTAAAACCTCCACCACTTTGAGAACCTCCCTATTATCGAACAGCAGGTGCGTAAGTTGCGCACGCGTCGATCTCCTGACGTTATAAATACTTTAACGTTCTTGCACTAATTTGTTTCACTGACAAACTGTTTTATTTTACTATACTTGACAGCCGTAGGAAATAAAACATTTTGTTTTTGTTTAAAAACTTGTGCATTCAAAGGCTTTTTTTTTTGTTGGCCCGTTGTGTTTGGTACGCTGATTTGTGATTGAAAAGGAATCAATAAGTATTGGAAGGGTTAATTATCATTTGCCATGTGTGTTCCTGATTAATGAATCAACCTGTTACTTTCATAAATAATATATGATCAAACGAACTTCCAAGTGAAGTTATCATCACAATTAGTACATTTTTGCTTACGTTCGTCATCTGATGATGATAAATGTAATATCCTTCGTTTTTGTCTTTGCTTTTCTTCTAATTTACGGATTTTTTAAATATAATGCTCAATTTTTGACAGTGTGCTCCTTTTTGGCATGTTGCTTGCAGAGCACATGCGACAGTTACCGCGCACGAAAAAGGAATGAGCTAAACGTCAAACGACGCGAGGTGGACATATTGAGAGTATGGAACTAAGAAGTTTTGAAATTAATAAATCTTTGAAAAATGTGCGAAGGTTAACGAGTAAGTAGGGAAACTACGTTGTTATAATCATATCTTCAAATGAAGCAACGTATTATAATAAAATGACAAGCTTGCATTTATTATCAGTATCAGTGCAAGCGATTATGAAAAGTTTAAAATTATGTGAATATTGTGATATCGAAAGGAGATCGCATGAGTTAGGTTTTTTATAGCTAACGAACCGGCTTGTAAAATATACTTTTAAGGATTTTGCAGTTCAAGAATAAGTTTAAAAATTTAGTAGAACAAAGATATGTCTAGTTTTGGCAGTTTGAAGATAACCACTGTAGCGCGGTTGGCTGATGTCGAATCCTGAAGAATAGTATAAGTAAAACGTGATAGCCTCCCAAGAGTTTTATTCAAGTAGAAGATCCCCTGCCGAAGTCTACCGTCGCAGAGCTGCGACGATATATATGAAATCACGTCTTGAACTCCGACGCCGAGTTGCTATCCTGTATGTTTGCGCTTGCATTTCGAGAAGTGTGCGTCGAAACTGTGCTTCCACCACCATCTCCTCCAAACGCACAAAACATTTTGGGAACACATCCATTTTGCGTACAGCTACAGATTGGAAGTCCCTGCCGGTGTCTGTTTCCTGATAGCTACAAACTAGGGATATTTAAGTCAAGAGTGAACATGTTACTTGTAGATAAGCATGCTCTACCGTAGACCACATCTTTGCTTAGCATCACTCGCCGCGTGAGATAGTGTTTAAGTGCAAGTCTATTATTAATATGGCGGTAAGTCCCCTCTTTGAGGCGTGGTTGGAAAGACCTCACGACGTCGTCACCTTCCGCATGACGCAGGTTCTCACCGAACACGGTAAGTTCGGGAATTTCCTGCACCGGATTCGTGCGGAAGCGACGCCCGGGTGTCGCTACTGTGTGGCCGCCCGGAGGACACGGTGGAGCACACGGTGGAGGTGTGCCCCGCTTGGGCAGAGCAACGCCGTGTCCTCGTGGGGGCGATCGGCGGCGGCGATCTCTCGCGCCGGGCCTTGGTACAGGCCATGGTCCGGAGCGAGGAGGAGTGGCAGGCGGTCGCCTCCTTCTGCGAAGCAGTAATGCTAGCAAAGGAGGCGGCCGATCGCGTGAGGCAACGGTCCTCACGCCCCAACCGCCGCCGGGATTCCGATCCCGATTTCCGGCCACCGTAGACGCGGGCTTGCTCGCCTCTGTCGGACGGTGGCTCGCCGTCCGATCGTCCGGTAACCATCCGGACCGAGCCCAAGTCGTCGACGGCGCGTATTGTTCCACGCGCGCCTCAGGGAGATGTCAGCAAATCGTAGGGGCCCAACAGGGTCGAAGCCTACTGGGGCCACGGGTAGTGTGTAAGAAACCCGGGGCCCTGGGACGAAGGCAAAGAAGGAACAGGAGTGGGTTTTTAGTCAGTAAAAGTCTGACACTATTTTCCGCTCCGCCCAAGAGCGGGATTTGTCATAAGATGATTTTCCCACCTAAAAAAAAAAAGCCTATTATTAAAAAAAGTAATATTTCGGTAGCGGATGTCAAAACAGTAAAATAATACATCATTTATTCAGAAATCAGAAATGTTTATTTCAAATAGACCATTTACAGGCACTTTTGAATTGTCCAAATGTAGGTAAGTCATTAAAAAAAAAAGTGAAGCTAAATTGCACGTTTCAAAGCGTCAGATCTCTATGGAGAAGAACGTGCCAGAAACTCCATGAATTGAAGGGAACTGAATGACCCAATATTTAATAGTTAATACAAAAAAAGAATGCAGAACTGAAGTACCCAGTGAAAACAACTCAAAATAATGTTAAACCAGCCTAGTCCTTCTCCTAGAGTAGAGACCTGAGTCTCAACAGAGGAAAAATTATAAGGCTAAAAATCGATGTACTATTGTACGACGTATTACGTTTTCTCGTCAACGACTCAATGCACCTTTTACTTGATTCTATTGTCAACATACCATGGCCTAACAACAAATATATCAACATTCTTTATCTCCAAAAAACTGTCGAAAAACAGCATCCATTTTATTTTATTCATATACAGTTTTTACAAAAAAAAAAAAAACTTTTAAATCGCGTCATGGTAGATCCAAGTAAATCAGATTCGCCGCAGTTCTATTGTCATTAACTAATAATTTATGTTGTATTTTTTAAATCATATTGCCTGTTATTTTAGGATACGGTTGCCTCTTCAGAAACTGTGTGCAAACAAGGCATGATAAATAAATAAAAGATGGTACTGGCTGTAGAAATAGAATTTGAAATTGGAAGCTTTTTTCGCGCCGCTGTAACCCGCCATCTAGTTTTTTTTTTTTAAAGATATTTTGTACCTTTGATTTTGTGTGACGAAGCGTCGAATAACTTCTCCACTCTGGGTGGAGCGAGGAGAAATCAGACTTTTACAGGCCTGGTACAGGCCATAGTCCGGAGCGAGGATGAATGGCAGGAGGTCGCCTCCGCGTGCGAAGCAGTAATGCTAGCGAAGGAGGCAGCCACCGGGACCTCAACCCCGATTTCCAGCCACCGTAGGCGTGGGCTTGCGAACGACGAGCAATAGGTAGCTCGCCGTCCGGCCATCCGGTAACTGTCCGGGCCGAGCACGAATCGTAACCGGCGCGTAGTGTCCCACGGGCGCCTCAAAGAGATGTCAGCAAGACCGTAGGGGCCCAGCAGGGCCAAATTCTAATTTCAAAATACACACTCACAATCACATTATGGTTCAAATTAGTTTGATGGTCAATAGCATCAATATTTCTACTTCATTTGCAGATTGTTTATTTTAGGGTTCCCTAAATTTATCCCAAGACGGAACCCCCTTTTATTTTAACCCCTTTCGGTATTTCCTCATTTCGTAAAACTTTCTACTCTCATACCGACTTTCATGTGAACAGTTTCATAAAAAAAATTACGTTTTCTCTGATACAATAAAAACGAGATGCATAAGTTTACTCATAAAACTTGTTATAAATTGTGCGTAAAAAAGTTTCTTTTTCGCAACGGTGAAATTTTATATTAAAAAAGAAAATGTGGGGAAACGACTATAATTGATATATTAGGTTATATTCTCATATGTTATTATGAACAAGCTGACCCGGCGAACTTCGTGCCGCCTAACAGTCAATGAATGTAGTATATCTTTCGATATAGTCAACCGATTGCGATGAAACAAAGCCTAAGTAATATATCAAGTTACACACAATTTTAATGATAAAAGTTATCTAGGTACATCGATTTCGTACATTTTACGTGATGCGCGCACAACTAAAAACTTCTACAGATTTATTAGGTACCTATATGTACAGATATGAAATCTCTTGAGTACGATATAGATACTTTTTATGAGTTAGTTGAAAAGTTCACCTACGGAAAAGCCTTTTTTTGAGAGTAGAAAATCTATCAAACAACTTCTTCTGCTCTGGCATAAACTTAAATCTACGGGTATAATGGCGGTCTTATCGCTGGCAGCGATATCTACCAGACAACCTCTGGGCACGCCACAATTATGGCGGTAAGTCCCCTCTTTGAGGCGTGGTTGGAAAGACCTCACGGCGTCCTCACCTTCCGTATGACGCAGGTTCTCACCGAACACGGTAAGTTCGGGAAGTTCCTGCACCGGATTCGTGCGGAAGCGACGCCCGGGTATCGCCACTGTGTGGACCGCCCGGAGGACACGGTGGAGCACACGGTGGAGGTGTGCCCCGCTTGGGCAGAGCAACGCCGTGTCCTTCTCTCGCTCCGGGCCTTGGTACAGGCCATGGTCCGGAGCGAGGAAGAGTGGCAGGCGGTCGCCTCCTTCTGCGAAGCAGTAATGCTAGCAAAGGAGGCGGCCGCTCGCGTGAGTGCGGTCCTCACGCCCTTACCGCCGCCGGGATTCCGATCCCGATTTCCGGCCACCCTAGGCGCGGGCTTGCGGACGGCGAGCAATGGGTGGCTCGCCGTCCGACCGTCCGGTAACCGTCCGGACCGAGCCCAAGTCGTCGACGGTGCGTATTGTTCCACGCGCGCCTCAGGGAGATGTCAGCAAATCGTAGGGGCCCAGCAGTGTCGAAGCCTACTGGGGCCATGGGTAGTGTGAAAACGAAACCCGGGGCCCTGGGACGAAAGCAAACGAAGGAACAGGAGTGGGTTTTTAGTCAGTAAAAGTCTGACACTATCTCTCGCTCCGCCCAAGAGCGGGATTTGTCATTAGATGATTTTCCCACCTAAAAAAAAAACCAGACAACCTTGGGAAGAAAAAATACAAGGCAAGCGCAAGTCAGACTCGCGCACTGTGGGTTCTGCACAAACTTATCTATGAAAACAGTTCGATTCCCGAATTAAGTCCAAAAATCTTTGATTTTTCCGAATCGTTATAAAAGTAATTTATGTGACGTAATAACAAATTTACAGTTTTCAAGAGTGTTGAAATATAGGTACGTTTTTTTGCGAAAAAAACAACCGTACTTTTATTTTCGTTTTTGTTCGTTAACTCAGAAGTTTGATTTTTTCACAGCTTCAAGGGACCGTAGACTTGAGTATACGGTTTTAATTTCAACTCTATACCTCCACGCGTTTCTGAGATAAAGGGTCTTGACAGACAGACAGAGCCAGACAGACGGACAACAAAGTAATCCTATAAGGGGTCCGTTTTTCTCTTTTGAGGTACGGAATCCTAAAAAGGTAAAACAAGTATAATCATGTAATAGTTTATAGCAATACCAACCAATCGCAACAACCACCAACACCAATATACCAATTAGATATCTTCTAACAGTAATAATAACTATCTCAAAACTCTACAGACAAGCATGACTAATAAAAACCAAAGCCACAAACGATGATTAAAGTGTAAACGTCACACAAACGCAAATTCACGAGTGCACAGCAAATCGTTTAATTACATCAAACGGGAACAAACCTACTGACCAACATTACCCGCAGTCCCGCTATGCACACAACGTAACGGAGTTGCAGTGACTCGAGCATTTTGCACTTGAACTGGCTTCTGTTAGCGACTCCGCCCGCGCAAATATAAGTTTCTCTGTAAAAACATTGGACCCCCGTTTCATTGCCTTGGGGGTGAATTTTGGAAAATCCTTTCTTAGTGTAAGCGTCCCCTATATCATAATCAGGGGAATTAGGTACCGTTATTCATGTACTTGCGTCGAAATGTAGATAATAATATGGATCTTCCCGGGATTTCTAATGAAAAATCCCGTGTGGCCAACAATATTACAAATAAATGATAATAAAAACCTAAGAGATAGATAAGACAAATAAAACAAAAATAATTAACTTAAATTTTTATTAGTATTTTTCATTGAAAAAGATCTCTCTACGTCAACTGAGGTATGGTTCACAAATTTATACAATAATAATATAATATAATATTCCACAACTATCATACAACGCCGTCTAGTCCCAAGCTAAGCAGAGCTTGTGTTATGGGTACTAGACAACTGATAAACATACTTATATATTTCTAAATACATACATATATAGATAAATTACACCCAGACACAGAACAAATAATCGTGCTCATCACACAAACATTTGTCCAGGGTGGGAATCGAACCCACGACCTCCGGCATAGCAGTCAGGGCCACTAACCACTAGACCAACAGGCCAGTCTAACAGTAATAAGTTTCTCTGTATAAACATTGGACCCCCGTTTCATTGCCTTGGGGGTGAATTTTGGAAAATCCTTTCTTTGTGTAAGCTTCCTCTATATCATAATCAGGGGAATTAGGTACAGTTATTCATGTACTTGTATCGAAATGTTGATATTAATATGAATCTTCCCGGGATTTCTAATGAAAAATCCCGTGTGGCCAACAATATTACAAATAATAATATAAGCCTCAGAGATAGATAAGATAAATAATTAACATAATTTTTTTATTAGTACTTTTCATTGAAAAACATCTTTCTACGTCAACTGAGGTACGGTTAACAAATTTATACAATTCCTCCACCTCGTCATTAATGCAGGAAGAATCTTTTTTCTGCTATATTTCTGATAGTGTCATAAAATCACGGGATTTGAGGCATATCAACTTTATTCTTTCGCTGTATAAAATCGGTGTAAGTACATATTTAACTCTACCTAATTCCGACCTTTGGTATCTGCGTGCCAAGTTTCAGCGCAACAGCGGTAGCTTTAGAGGTTTGATCTATGCCTTGATAAATAAGTCAATCATACAGATAGCATATAGCCTCTTTCTGGGATATTGGAATGCTATGCGATAATTTAATAGAAGATTTAATACAGCTTTGCATATAAGTTCTAAGAGACACTTGTAAAAATAAAATTATTTGGCTTAACTAAAATGTCCTGAGTAGTTATCAACAAAAAACTACTACAAAAAAAGTTATAATTATTTTGCGATTTAAGCTTCTTCTAAGTACATAAAGGACAGGACTTTTCCATTTTATATCTATATCAAAATTCGTCAAAATCGGTTCAGCGGTTTAGATGTGATAACGATACAAACAAACAGACAGACGATTTCTTTGTTGTGTACAATATTAGTAAGTATGAAAGTTAACTGCAAGTTCCTTTGGTATGGTTAAAATGTAATGAGTGTGTAATTTTTAGCACTTAACATGCTTTAAATAATGTGTTACTTCCTTTTACATTTTTCCCACAGTGTGTTCGGTTTTTAGAATTTTGGAGGGGTTTTTTGTGGTGAGAAATCATCCAAAGTCTTCTCACGCTCTAGGGTGGGGCGAGAGGGCGTGTCAGACTTTTACTGACAACAACCACATCTGTGTCCTTCAGGTACCTTTTGCGTTCTAAGACCTCGGGTTTCCCTTTCAGAAAATGCCCGCGGCCCTATGGGCATCGTCCTTACTGGGCCCATACGGTTTGCTGACGTCTCTTTGAGAAATGCGTGGAACACTACGTGGTGCCGACGACTTGGGCTCGGTCCGGACCATTACCGGACGGCGAGCTACACTTTGCTCGGCCTCCGCAAATCTACTTTGGCTGGTAGTTGGGAGCGAGGTTGTTGTAGGGCGGGAGTAGTCATTGGATGATTTCCAAACCCATTTATATATTTCAAATTATTATCGCAAAAACATAAAATGCTAACCATTCATAAATGAACTTGCTATTATATAAAAAGTTCATCGTGAACCATAATTGATTTTGTAATAGGTTACTAGGTTATCAGGAATGAAGATATCCGCAGGAGAACCAAGGTCGCCGACATAGCCCGAATTATGTGCAGATGGTCGATGGGGCCGAAAGATAATGGAGTGGTGACCGCGCATAGGAAGACGTAGAGTTGGAAGGCCTCCCACAAGGTGGACCGATGATCTGGTGAGAGTCACGGGAATGCGATGGATGCGAGACACACAGGACCGGTCGTTGTGGCGACACTTAGGGGAGGCCTATGTCCAGAAGTGGACGTCTTTCGGCTGAAATGATGATGAAGATGACAGGTTACTTAACTTTTTTGGTTTGAAATTGGAACGTGCGTCCCCATCTACTAATATTTTAAAAGATAAGTAAATTAATTGCTCTTGTCCTACAAAACCCAGAACCCCAATATATATTCCTAAAACAGTTTCCTAACTACAAAACGTATTTTTCAGCTGTCCAACTAAGTCTAGAAAAACATTTATCAATGCGAACTAATGAACATTTATTTGCCGCCATTATCGGCAAAACAAGGGAGCCCATTCAAAAACTTTTAATGGCATTTTTATCAATGGCTCTTATCGAAGACACAGTTATCAACAGACCGCTGAAGATAACGCGGGAAAACAATGCACCGGGCGAAGAAAAAACTTTTAACATCTTCCCGACCGTTCCCACCTTCAATAAAATATAGCTCACTCACTTACACATGTTCATGCAATATACGAAAGAAAGAGATAGATACGTCACATGAATGTCACACCGAACCCCAGGTAAAGTTACAATTCCATTTATTCGAACGCGAGCTTTGCGCGCGAAAGCACGGTTGCGCGAGAGCCATTCCATTTTTAAAGTTTCCGGCGGTTTTATTCGAAAATGAAATCGTTTATTTAAAGTGTTATTATTTTTTAATTTTATATTTTTACGTGGTTCAGAACTGTGTGTTTTGAGGAGCTTCTAGTGATTTTTGTGAAATGACAGTTGGTTGTTTTTTTGTTCGCGGACCATCTTATTGTGCAATAGGGATTACTTTTTTGTGTCGGAGCTGAGGATACGGTGAGTCGGGTTCCTATTCAATAAGACATTCATGTTGCAACTGTTACCTTTCTGTTATATATTATGTAAAATACATAAATTGTGTGAGAATTTTGATACCTAAAAAAGATTCTAGTATTTTTGAACTGAATGAGCTTTTCGCAGAAACTTATCTTAGAAGTATAAATTGTATTTCTTATGTGTAGCTATATAATTTTATTTTGTATTTATTTGGGTAAAAACCTCTTAATATACCATTAACCCCAACCACACAGGGGGAACATCAGAATTAATGACTAACAGACATCCTCAAAAAAAAAAGATTACCCGCCAAAAGTCCACAACTTGAGAATCGCTTGCTCTATATTAAAGCAAGGCCTTTTCAGCTAACTAACACATTTATTTAGTATGTACTAAATAGATACAAAATTGTACAGTCAGCTGAAAGAAGATCTCTCTAATCGACGATGACTACCTAAACTCTAGCCTATTTCGCAATATATATGATATGTTTTGGATTATCTCATACAAACTTCAATACACCTAACTTTTAGTGCAATTTAAGGGATAGAATTATGCAAAACAAACTGCATTTTTCATTATTCTTACTTAAGAAAACTATGTGTGTGTGTATAATGGTCTCACAGAAAAAGATGGATGGGTAAACAGCGTATCAAGCCAGAGTCTGTGTTTCTTGATAGATACAACCAGTGAGTCCAGTGGCGTAACTATATCATTCTGAGGCCTGTGACAAATTCACTGGAACCCCGGGGGCCCCAGAAAAATCGTCACGTTGTGATATAATATTTTTTTTATAATAATAGTTCTTCTGGAGAGCAGTGGTGGTCGAGTGGTAACGGCCCCGACTTATGAGTTGTAGGTCGCGGGTTCAAACCCAGCCAGGCGCATTACTTTGTGTAATTTATTTTCATCACCACTGCTCTCAAAACGGTGAAGGAAAACATCGTGAGGAAACCGGCATGTCCTAGAACCAAAAAAACGAAGACATGTGACATTCACCAATCCGCACTGGGTACGTGTCGTGGATTACATCCCATTCGCTCTCCTAGAGAGGAGGCCTGAGTCCCAACAGTGGGAACATTATAAGGCTGATTATGCTTTTATTATCTAGCTGACTCGACAAACATTGTTATCCCATAAAGCTGAGCTCACGGCGTCTCAGACCGGAGGCCCCGTTTGACCGGGGGCCCGTGGCATTTTGCCAGCCTTGCCTCCCTATAGTTCCACCATTGAGTGAGTCTTTAAGTCAAGAGTGAGTAGGTTGCTTCTAGGCAAGCGTGCTCCATTGTCGACTGTATCGTCGTTTACCATCAGGAGAAATAGTCAAGCACGAGCTTATTCTTAATAGAACCTGGGCTAAACACAGACATATTAAAACATTTATACACTTACTCGAAAACCCGCTCTTATCCCACCGCTTTTAGGCACGCAATAGACCGTTTTCCGCACTAGTGCAGAAAAGTGCATGCTCTCACCCGCCAAAATTTTAATACATTTATCGTATCAGACTGCCGCGCGTCGACCCCCACGAGTCGCCGGTCAACCCCCGTTTATTAATTTCTTCTTAGTGTATTGAAAAAAGTCGTTTGATACACGTGCAAATTTGTCACTGCAGCCCTCGGCTCCAGAACACTCACCTACGGCTCGTGCGAATTCCACCTCGGTCGCAATGACAAACTTTCTGCCCTTGTATCAAAATGTAGGTACTATCTTTTTTTAATTCTACGCAATTACACCGTATTATTAACAGTCATTTCTGGAGGTATACACTGACGGAAGTTTTAGCAAGACTTGCTTATGCGCATACTCGTAAGTGCATCCGGTTCCTCTTGTGTAAGCAATATAGATTTTATCTGATGGTATCTTTTCATTCATTGTCACTGCATCTACGGTCGGTGTCCCGAATGTCATGAATTATTATAATTTATGCTGTGTATCGTACGGCGAGTATCCACCCTTAGGTTGTTGAAACTTCAACGGTCCGGACTAAGCGTTTCGCTTCGTTGTTTATACCGCGTACATCGAAGGACTGGAACAATTTGCCTGCTGCGGTCTTCCCGTCCAACTATAATTTAGGTGCCTTCAAGGCTAGAGTGAATAGGCTCTTAATAAACTAGTGCGCCTCACCATCAATGATTGCATCACTGCTTATTTATTTATTTATTAAACACTTTATGCACAAACGTACAGCGGCGGACTTAATGCCTTGGGCATTTTCTACCAGTCAACCTTAGGGTGATGCAGAGATAAATAGTGGTAGGTGCAATAAAAGAGAGAGAAAAGGCGAATATGTACAAAGATTCAAAGATTCAAAGATTCAAAGCATTTTATTTCAAATAAACCATTTACAGGCACTTTTGAA
This sequence comes from Mythimna impura, assembly GCA_905147345.3. Classification (NCBI taxonomy): domain Eukaryota; kingdom Metazoa; phylum Arthropoda; class Insecta; order Lepidoptera; family Noctuidae; genus Mythimna; species Mythimna impura. The sequence goes on along the minus strand of LR990342.1, from coordinate 3,888,011 downwards.
ATGTCATGAAGTCAGTCAGTCAGAAAAAAAAAAATGATGCTAATTGCACATTCCAAAGCGTAGATCTCTATGGAGAAGAATGTGCAAGAAACTCCATGGACACTCTTTTCAATCATGTTTTGTAATTACAAATATCTCTGTTACATGTTTCTTGTCGCTATCATGTGAGAACAATGTAAATAAAGTAAAAATACAAACTAAATATAGATATTAAAATAGCAACAGGCAGCTAAGAGATGACCAGTCTCAACTGACAGCGCCCGTTCACGAACATGACGCCAATATTAGCACCACTCAGCTCAACCATTTTGAAGGGAACCGAATGATCCAACACATGCGCCACCATCAGTGAGACATTTGAGTGAGCATGATAAACTCTCAACTGCCATGCTGATTTATGTCAAACAAGTCCAATAGTAACATAAAAAACCATAAAATAGCTCCATGGTACTCACATTTACAAACTTTGAAAAAAATGCTTCTACACTATACAATACTTTTATTATTTAAAAATTCAAAAAAAAAAATACATTTAAAAATAATAACAATAATTTCCAAACTAATCAATTTGTTCACCCCGGTGGTAGTGGAGCTGGACCAGCATTGAGCCAAGCATTTTTATCTTGAATATAATCCTCCAGCTTATAATATGCCTGCCTGCATAGTGTGCGTTTAATACAAGATTTAAATTTTGTTTCATTGAGTTCTAATATTTGTGGAGGTATTTTATTATAACATTTCAAACAGTACCCCATGAAAGAAGACGCCACTTTAGCCAGTCTGAAACCTGGTTGAACTAATTGGTCCCTATTTCTTGTAACATAATTATGTCTATCGCCTCTTTTGCTAAAAAGATGAAGATTTTTTCTAACGTACATGATGTTTTCATAAATATATTGACAAGGCACCGTCATGATATTAATATCCTTAAACAGTTCCCTTAGAGAATCGCACCGGCGAAGATTGTAAATAGCTCTGATGGCTCTTTTCTGTAGTATAAAAATTGAGTCGATGTCTGCAGCCCGTCCCCATAGTAAGATACCGTATGACATGATACTATGAAAATAACTAAAATAGACTAGTCTAGCGGTATCAACATCCGTAAATTGGCGGATTTTTCTAACAGCATATGCAGCTGAGCTAAGCCGTCCTGCAAGAGATGTTAAATGAGGACCCCATTGTAGCCTAGAGTCAAGCGTTATCCCCAGGAAAACAGTTTTGTCGACAAATTCTAGTTTTTCATCGTTTAGTATTACGTCACAATCACTACTTTTGACATTCGGACATACAAGAAAATATATACTAATAAACCATAAATATCATACAATTATACAATACATATACGAATTAATAAACTATTGTAGCGACATCTATGGCGTCACATAAGAACTAATCCTGCATCGCGCAATCAAAGTTCTCCGCGCGATTAGAACATATAGAACAGCCCAAAAATCATCTATCGGGCAATAGCCCACCAGACATAACACCCGTCTGGTTGGAGGATCCTCCCTTTTCAACGGAGGTTTGCGGGACTTTACTCTCTGTTCCGCATACCTCCACACTGGTGACCCTCGACAAAGAACGTCAGCGCAGCCTTCGTGCAGCTACTACTTCGTGACGTCATCATCACTTCCTCAAGCTTTCGAGCAGCGAGCCATACAGCCAGCACCCACGGCTTTAAAGGGTATCCTGACCACCAGCATGCCTACCTGGTCATACCTGGTCATCACCCTCAGCCTCATCAGCGACCTTGGCGAAGCACACTGCACCTTCGGCCAGTCATACGAAGAGCTACGAAGAACCTCTCCTGGTCGACGCCAGCAGTCAAGCCGTACGTCGCACAGCACCGCTCCGACTCACTGGAGCCAGCAGCACTACTCCGACTCACTGGAGCCTGCAGCATCATCCCGACTCACTGGGACATCATCACCCCGACTCACTGGGGCATCATCCCGACTCACTGGGACAGCACCACCCCGACTCACTGGGGCATCATCCCGACTCACTGGGACATCATCACCCCGACTCACTGGGGCATCATCCCGACTCACTGGGATAGCACCACCCCGACTCACTGGGGCATCACCGCAGACAGTTCCGACTCACCGAGAACTATGCGGCATTCGGTTCCGACCCACTGGAACCAACCTACCACTGGCCTGGCACGCATCAAGAAGCATCAAGAACCATCGATCTCCGATCTCCGGAGGGGAGTGATGTAGCGACATCTATGGCGTCACATAAGAACTAATCCTGCATCGCGCAATCAAAGTTCTCCGCGCGATTAGAACATATAGAACAGCCCAAAAATCATCTATCGGGCAATAGCCCACCAGACATAACACCCGTCTGGTTGGAGGATCCTCCCTTTTCAACGGAGGTTTGCGGGACTTTACTCTCTGTTCCGCATACCTCCACACTATCTACATATATATCTACACTAATAAAGTCAAACAATTAGTTCAAATCGACAATTTGAAAACATTAACGCTGTGATGACACTACTGCCAACTTCTTACGAATTAGCTCGCGAACTTTGGTTTTGAATGTTAATCGATTTGTTGCCATCCTAATCTCCTGGGGGAGCGCATTCCACAAAGAAATAGCTTGAACAAAGAAAGAACAGTGAAGAAAGTCAGTACGATGAGTGGGACATTGAAGTAGGCGGTTATGAGATGTGCGCAGATTTCTATTGTGGTTGGCGCAAATGTATTGAAAGTGAGGGGCTAAATAACTAGGGGAATTAGGAGAATCAAGAAATGAAAACAAGGTAGTGAGCGCCCTTTGCTCTCTGCGCTGACGTATGGGTAACCACTTTAGAAGCGACCGATGCGCTGAAACATGATCATATTTACGTAGATTGTAAACGAATCGAATGCAGTAATTTAGAAGACGGTCAAGCTTGTTGAGGAGATCTGCATTCAGGTCATAGTAGCACACGTCACCATAATCGATGATAGGAAAAATCAAGGTCTGCACAAGCATTGTTTTCGTACTCGATGGTAGCAGATTTTTCAACCGAAACAGAGCCCGCAACGTTCCTGTAACCTTCTGACTAACACTAGCCACTTGAGTACGCCAGTTCATAGTACTATCGATGCGCAAGCCCAGATCCCTTACATCGGTGCTAAATGGGACGATCGTACCGTCGAAACGAACTGGTGGCTTGACCTGATGGCTTACCATCAGGTGGGATCGCCGTCAAGTACTGGTTTATATCAATAAAAAAATAAACATGATTTGGGGCGATAGAGTAAGGTATCTATTTATTTTTTGCGGTATTTCTTGGATGGGTTGCAGAAATTGCTTTCAGATGATCAGTGGATTATAAAAAATAGACTATTTAAATAATTTAAAAGTTGACTACTGGGTAAAAATCCGTTTACTACAGATTCCGTGTTCTAGATAAAAATGCATTAATTGTGTGTGTACCATTGACATATATATTACTGTGTGTACGTAATTCTGCTTCTTAGCTGTAGCTAAGGAGTGGAATTCCTTGCCGGAGGCTATGGTTCGTGGTCGCTACAACCTGGGGTACATAAATCAAGAGTGATTAGGTTACTCTTGACTAAAGTTCAAAATTACTCAAGAATATGGTTTACAGCGATCTTGCTAGTGTTTTGAATTTTCCGGTTTATTTGTAAGACTGGCCTGTTGGTCTAGTGGTTAGTAGCCCTGACTGCTATGCCGGAGGTCGTGGGTTCGATTCCCACCCAGGAAAAATGTTTGTGTGATGAGCACGATCATTTGTTCTGTGTGATGTAATTTATCTATAATATGTATGTATTTAGAAATATATAAGTCTTCTTCTTCTTTTCGTGTCGATGTACTCCAACTAGATTTTATCTGACCAGTATTTGGCAACCTCTACGGCTCTGTTGTTGGCCTCGTATAGATCCTGAAAACTGCAGTTGGTTGTGCAGGATGGACAGCATAGCAAATGACGCATGTCCTGTACAGCGGCTCCACACTGGCACTGTCTTAACCGATTGCGGACTCAGGTTGGCCGCTGTAAAAATAATTTGGCCAAATGGGGCTTCCTCGACCCATCTCAATATATAAGCATGATTATCAGTTGTCTAGTACTCATAACACAAGCTCTGCTTAGCTCAAGCTAAGCAGAGCTTGTGTTATAACTGTGTGTTGTGTGATAGTTATGGCATATTATATTATTTTATGGGGAAGAAAAGCCTTACCAAAACTATTTTAGACTGGATTTAAGGCGGCAACCTCGGGTAACAAATTTATTTATATTATATTTTAAGACTTTTTTTAAATCTGATTATACTAAATAGCTTCAATAAATTTGGTGGTGTCCGAATAGTCAGTAAAAAAAATATTGAAAATAAAATGTGTTGATTTGGACACTGTGTCCAAATTGTCAGTAATTCAAGTTTATCATGTAAAAATGAAATAATTAATTATGTGTCACATAGTAAAAATACAAAAAACTTTTATGCTCACTACTAACTGCAATAATACTACAAAGTAATGTAAGTACTTACTCCCAGTCATAACATAATAACATAGCATAATCAGCCTTTTAATCTTTGCTTTTAATGTTCCCACTGTTGGGACTCAGGCCTCCTCTCAAGGAGAGGGAATGGGCCGTAATCCACCACGCGGGCCCGGTGCGGGTTGGTGAATGTCACATGTCTTCGAATTTTTGGTTCTAGGACATGCCGGTTTCCTCACGATGTTTTCCTTCACCGTTTTGAGAGCAGTGGTGATGAAATAAATTACACAAAGTAATGCGCCTGGTTGGGTTTGAACCCGTGACCTACAACTCGTATGTCGGGGTCGTTACCACTCGGCCACCACTGCTCACACTCCCAGTCAACCACAATAAATTATTCCTACTCTGCAACCCCTCAATACACTCCCATGTTCCACACGACATAAATATTGATTAAGCTAACATTTTTATGTTAACTTTATGTACATAAATGAGTCCTAAACATGTTATTAATTCAACCGATTCGTTATAGGTACAGTAAACTGCATATTAGTAGTCACAATTAAACATTGACAGCGGCTTCAATTTGTGACAGAAAGGGCGATATTCAGTGTTACTAGTGATGCGAATGACTGTTTAGTGAACGATATTTTATTTTATAAAGTTATTGACTTGTCACGGTTGAATAATTCAACCGTTTTGTTTGTTCGATTTTTGTATGGTCAGCATGGAAATTAATAGGAATAAGTAAAGATTTTTTCAAAAAAAATATATGACGGTTGTAAAACATTTTAGTTTTACAATGATATCGTTATTAAGAACCTCCCAAATCTACAATAAGACAATTATTTGAAAGTGGGTTTTTGTGTGTTTAAATATATAAATAACATAATCACAGTAATATTATTAAGGCGAAAGTTTATATGTATGTATTTTATATGTGTGTGTGTATATTTTGTTACTCCATCACGCATAAACGGCTAAACAGATTTAAATGAAATTTGGCACACGGATAGATAATGTTTAGAATTTGCACATACTTTTTATCCCGGAAATACGATCTCTTGGGATAATTTTCTACTTTTACACAAGGTGAAGCTACAGGAAGAAGCTATTTTTAACATAAAAGTACACAAAATCAGGTCTATTTTACCCAAAGAAAAACAAAAGAAATTAAATAGTTGTATTATGAAATGATTTATGATTTTCTTCTCAAAGGCATCCTTTTTATTTTCAAGAAACTTGACAGAAGGTGGCTTACTTAATTCTTTAAAGTAGGAGTCCTTTTATTTCGTTGATTAAAATCTATAGCAAAATACTATTGAAAATTAAGTACTTACAAAAATCTAAAAAAAATTGCCACAACAAAATTTGCTGACCGTATCAATTCCACAAATCGCAATGCATGTTCGAAAAGTCAATACTAAACTATAAGAGCTCTTACACACTTAACTGCACCACAATAAGACAAAAGATCATAACAAGCACTTCTCAAGCACTTGGTGAGGTCAGTTATGCCCTTAATTATGGCAAGAGAGAGACGGGAATATATCGCACTCCTGTGTTAGACAGAGAGGGAAGAGTAAATAGATTATAATAAAGCACCCTTGCGATCCAGCGAAGCGTTCGCGCGGATTTTTTTGCACGAATTCAAACCTCTTTGGTTGGAGTTTTTTTTTTTTAAGTCTGTGAGAACTCGGCTTTTACAGTCTAGTGCTTTTGCCCAGTAATGGATAACCATCACGCTATCCTTTTATGGGAATGGAAGTTTTTTTAAATATAGTTTTTAATTTAGAGAATTAATTGACTACGTTTCGTGCTTTGTGGCGGAAATGGGCAAGATTGATTTATTTTTCATGCGGTCGTAAACGGTTTTTAGATTCGCAATTATTAAAAGGTTGTTTGAAAAAACGATGGTCACTGGCAGTTGGTAACTTAGTAGTTTTTATTATTACTATAATGATATAAAATCGGTTTTTTACCACAATACATTTAATAGATGAAAATATGTAAATTATGAATATAAAAGTTAAATGTTGAATAGGTTAGAACTTCTACAAAAAATGAAATTGCAAAGTTACTTATTAATTTACTAGTGTACATTACATACATACCATTTCGATATTCTACAAATTAATCTTACTCAAAATGGCTCATTCTTTTTTCCGTCCCCTTGCCCATTCAGCCGAATCAAATACGATACACAACCTCTTTACAAAATGTCACTTCAGAAAAAAAAAGTAAAAACAAATCATAGATCGAAAACAAAAGACTAGTCGAACGCCCGGAATCACTCGCTCCTTTATAGTGTCAACCAAACCGTAAAATATTTTATTATCATTGTAATTTATTTGTTTAGCTATAAACGTGGAGTGCGCATTTAATTAAAAGATTCAAGGGGTTGGCAGTTTGTAAGATATTAGAAAAAATATCGTTGATTGATGCGTACCGGTTATATTTAGTTATTCAGGTAAAAAAAAGTGTCTTGAAGTTGTCAAAAACTTGATGTCTGTTCATAATATTTCTAGCCTTGACAGAATTCTTTCTTTCTTTCATTTTTTCTTTAAAAAATGAAAGAAAAAACGTGGGTGTGTTCACAAACATGTTAGTATACACAAGTAAGTGAAAATGAACCCCCGGGGCCCTGGAACGCAGGGCAAAGAAGAAACAAATGAGTGGGTTTTAGTCAGTAAAAGTCTGACACGCCTCTCTCGCTCTGATTTCCCACCTAAAAAAAAGGCCCGGAACACTTATCTTTAGGCCATACAAATATTTGTCTGGTGCGGGAATCGAACCCGTGAAACGCAGCACAGCAGCCAATCGCTCAAATAATATAAATAATATATTTATTAGACAAAATTAAAATAAGCAAAAATTTAAAAATCGAGTAGGGTAAATACGCGTTAGAAACTGTAAGTACTTACTTGTGAAAATACTAAACAAAAACAAAAAAAAAACGAAAAAAAATATTAAAAAGATAAAAAAATGTTCCTCACAGTCGGCGGTTTAAAATTATAAATCTAATTTATGAATATATTTAAAAAAAAAAAACATAATGATGGAATATTTTTTGCTATCACTCCTTTGATCGTGTATTGTTATCTGCTGTTTAACATTAATATTCGTAAAAAAAAATACCAAGATACTCTGAACGAGTTTGAAAAAAATTCTAAAGATACCGGTATATTTGACTTTTTCAAACTTATTCACAGGTAGACTCACATGTCACGAAAAAGTTAACCCATTAGCGATCTTGTGAGGGACTGATTTTTTTTTTGCTGAAAAAAAATAACATTGACGATTCTCACGGAACGAAAAAAGGTTGGACCCAAACGTAAGAAAAAAAAAAAGTAAGAATTCGAAACACAAATAATAAAATTATTACAGTACGTACGAAGGGTTGCCAGCTGCAATAAAAGCAAATTAAAAGATATGGATCACTTTTTTTTCGTTAATTGAAGAGTGATTTGTTCAAGTGCCCCCGTTTTTTTTGCACTCTGTAGGTATTATTTTTGAAAGATTCAATTACAATAAATTAAATAATAATGTCAAGTCAAGTCTTGTGCTTTCAATTTAATAAATGGCGATTGAAGTGTTTAATAGTATTCTCGATTTATTCATTCGCAAACTTTACCATGAAAAAAATATTAGATAACAAAAACACTTTTACTGTTAAATATTAGATTGTTCAAAAGAGTCACCACGCCCTAAAATGGAAAAGGCAACTAAAAAAACACGCGTGAATAAAAAAAGAAAAAAAAGAGGAAGAAGGAAGGGTTCAAAAGAGGAGTGTCAGTAAAAGTTTGACATCCTTCACGCTCCACGAAGAGCGGGAGAAGTTATTTCCCATTACAAAAAAAACAAGGTACGGTCATTGTAAGACATGCAATGGACACACTTGAGAGCGAAATATACATTACCAAGTTCCTACAGTAGGATGTAGGACAGTACATACTTTAAAATTAAAGGGGTCTGCATATAGAGCAACCGTGGTTGAAGTGGATTCAATCCAACATCAACCCTTTGTGAGCCTTTTGAAAATCAAAACTTTACTGTACTTAAATAGTAAGTACCTCTTGAGTACCTAGTCTTTCTGTTGATGAAGATATAATGCTTGGTGTAAATAGCTACTTAAAAAAAACAAATTGTCTGTGTGACAAACTTCCTCGCTTATAAAAGTAAGTAATTATCTTAATATCTGTGAAAAACTGCGCTAAATTTTTAAGTTTGATTTTAAAATAGTTGGATAACTTTAACTTGAAGAGTAAAGATGGCGGTTTGACAGATTATTATTCGTTTATTTATCTCACGACCCTGAGGCCCTGGACCTTTGGAAGGCGTACGAGGAGCCGAAACCAACTCGCAGAGGCCCTTTAGACACTTTTAATGGAATGTAACTGTCAAATTAGTACACCCAAGGATAATCCCCGGTTAGTTAAAAACTATTGCGATATATGGAAAACAAAAACAATAGAGCTAGGTTTTTGGAGTCTTAAATGGACTGGTTACCAGGAACTATGTTAAGACTATGGCCCCTGACTAAACAATGTTATTAATACCCATCGATAAAAAGACGGGGAGTGACTTCCAGACTGAAGATTATAATAAATACACTAGCTAGTTTATACCAATTAAAAAAAAAAAAAAAAATTATTGGGTATTGAAAACTCAGCCTTTAGTGGAGTTATGGGAATTATTTCAAGGACAACCAACAAAACATACACCATTAAACATGCTAAAGATTCAGTAAAATCAATTAAATTTTTTGTTCAATTTAAAAGCAGAAATAAAAGAAAACAATTTCTAATGACTCAAAACCATTTCTTCGAGTAAACCCCATAAATATTGCCTAAAGGGTAAAGACGACATACATTAAAATCTACCCTACAACCCATAAGTAGGTGTCAACCCGTAACTGCTGGGAACTTATCCCCTAATCCCTGGGCATCCAGAGGTCAAGGGGCGAATAGGGCTGATTTATATTGATAAACCTGCCACCTGGTTTACCTGGTGACTTTGAAGAAACAGACTTGTTTATCGTTATTCTAAAAAATATATAAAATTCAATGGTACAAACTTTGTAACTGTCAAAGTTAGAAACAGGCATAATAACGCTTCATGTGCACTTGGTTTCGAACTGACGCTGTCACTTTTTTTATTAAAAAAAATCTATTTTTTTTACTACTAAAACAAAACTGGACGTTCTGAAAAAGATGAGACACCCAAGATAAGCTGAATAACTTATGTTAGCATAGCATAGTCGGCCTTATAATGTCCCCACTGTTGGGACTCAGGCCTCCTCTCTAGGAGAGGGACTGGGTCTTAATCTGGATTAACTCATGTTATTGTTGATTAATTTAAGCGAATTCTTGGTGAGTTGGAGATTTTTAACCCAAAAACATGGCCACACTTTCATGACTATATTTTACTCTCGTGTTTGCTTCCGTTCCCTCTCCTAGACAGGAGGCCTCAGTCCCAACAGTGGGAACATTATAAGGCCGACTATCCCAGCAACATTGTAAAGATGTATTGGGAACATTATAAAGACTGTATGCTATGCAGTGCATGTCTCCTAGCTATCTATCCCACAGATAAACAGCAATTTTCGGCATAAAAGTGTAGCTGTGTATCAAAAGGTGAATAGGTTACTTCTAGGTAAGCGGGCTCCATATTCGACCGAAGTCGTCGACGACAGTGGTCAAATGCGAACCTTTCAACAATAAAAAAAGGAAAAATATTTTTGTACTGTAATGACCAACTATCCCACAGACACAGTGACCACCATTTTTGTATTGTAATGACTAAAGGGGTAACCAGACGCTTACAAACCAAAGTTCCAACCAAGGCGACCTTGCTAATTTCAATCCGTGTAGATAGCAGTTGTAATCTATGACCTTCAACGCCCATGGTTGGGAGTTTTGGGAGGCGTATCTTCCCAACCACCGAACGTGTTGGCGCGTGGTTTACATCCATGTAGCCGCAACACAAACCAAACACATAAACCAAGGTCACTTTAGTTGGAACGCTAGTTTGCAACCGTTTGGTCACCCCTTCTGTCCTACAATAGCATCACGCCCGAACCGCCGAGGTCTCGACCCTGATTTCCAGCCACGGCGCCGTAGGCGTGGGCTCGCGGATGACGAGCAATGGCTCGCCGTCCGGCCGTCTGGCAACCATCTGCAATGAGCCCGAGTCGTCGACGGTGCGTAGTGTTCCACGTGAGCCTCAAAGAGATATTTAGTAAAACCGTAGGGGCCCAGCAGAGCCGAAGCCTACTGGGGACATGGGTTGACTGCTGAAAGGGAAACCCGGGGTCTTGGAACACAAGGTAAAGATGGAACGGGTAATAGTTAGTCTAATAATAATGAAATTTTGTAACTTGTCGATGTTTATGACTAGAAGTTGATACCTCACTAAAGAGTCGAAGAGTACACGTGATAGACATACGCCAAAGTCACATATATCAGACAACTAGTGATGCGAAATTGAATTGCTTTTAACATTGCATAGCAGTCAGGGCCACTGACCACTAGACCAACAGGCCAGTCAAAAGGCCGAAGGGAATGGGCGGTGGTCACCTCTCATAAGTGTGGTTTTAGTCAGTAAAAGTCTGAGACGCCCTCTCGCTTTACCCTAGAGTGGGAGAAGTTATTAGATGATTTCCCAACAGAAAAACTATGACACTCAATAACAGTAGGTACCTACAGTGTATATGTGTTTCTATTACTCATAGATTTACAAACATCCTTTTTTTTTTACCTGTAATCCATAGACAATCAATATGCACTGGTTGTTGTGTTATCGGAAAACTTTCGGCCTTGTTTTGTATAAGTGGAAAAATAAATTCGAAATCGGGTCAACATTGGAATATTGGATTTTTAAACTTGATTACACCGTCGCGTCGCCGTGGGCAATACCGGAATGAAACTACATTTTGCAATGTTGTTGGGGAAATAAATGTTACTTTTTTTGAGGTGGAAAATCATCCAGTGACTTCTCCGTCTTCCGGTACGTGGTCGCCATTCCAGAACATTTCGGCCCCAACGGCCATCTGTTCTGCGAGCAATGTGCCCTGCCCATTGCCACTTTAGTTTGGTGATTCTTCGTGCTATGTCGGTAACCTTGGTTCTCCTGCGGACATCCTCATTCCTGATTCGATCACGCAAGGAAACTCCGAGCATAGACCTTTCCATTGCCCTTTGGGTGACTTTAAATCTTCTGATGAGACCTATTGTAAGCGACCACGTTTCGGAGCCATATGTCATCACTAGCAACACACACTCGTCATAGACTTTCGTCTTGAGACACTGTTTTTTAAGTACGAAATACAAATTTAACTGCAAAAAATAGCATAGCATAGCATAGTCGGCCTTATGATGTTCCCACTGCTGGGACTCAGGCCTCCTCTGTAGGAGAGGGAATGGGCCGTAATCCACCACGCGGGCCCAGTGCGGGTTGGTGGATGTCACATGTCTTCGAATTTTTCGTTCTAGGACATGCCGGTTTCCTCACGATGTTTTCCTTCACCGTTTTGAGAGCAGTGGTGATGAAATAAATTACACAAAGTAATGCGCCTGGCTGGGTTTGAACCAGCGACCTACAACTCGTAAGTCGGAGCCGTTACCACTCGGCCACCACTGCTCTGCAAAAAATAGCATACATGTAATATTAGACTCCACGTAACCTACCAGCGACCTTCAAATGGAAACTAAACTTGTGACTCTTGACCTGGTTCTTAGCAACGGGTGGTAAAAAAGTTATTTATTAAGTCTAATCGGTTGATCAGTACTACTGCTGCTATAAATTAAACGTTAATTATTACTAGACCGTGATACTTATGCGTAAAGTGTGACTAACTAGGTTTTTAGGGTTCCGTAGCCAAATGGCAAAAAACGGAACCCTTATAGATTCGTCATGTGTCTGTCTGTCCGTCCGTATGTCACAGCCACTTTTTCCGAAACTATAAGAGCTATACTGTTGAAACTTGGTAAGTAGATGTATTCTGTGAACCGCATTAAGATTTTCACAAAAAATAGAAAAAAAAAAACAATAAATTTTGGGGGTTCCCCATACTTAGAACTGAAACTCAAATTTTTTTTTTTAATTAATAAAATTAATTTACCTTTCAAGTTTGTACGGAAACCTCAGTGCGCGAGTCCGACTCGCACTTGCCCAGTTTTTGTATATTATAGTAAGTACCTAGTTGTTACCAGCGGTTTCACCTGCGTGATAGTCGAAAAGGAAGCTTACTCACGGGATAAAAAGTATCCTATCTAGGATTTTTTTTAGGTGTGGAAATCATCCAATGACTTCTCCCGCCCTGGGCGGAACGGGAGGGGCATGTCAGACTTTTACTGACTAAAATCACGCCTGGTCCTTCAGTTGCCCTTTGCGTTCTAGAACTACGGGTTTCCTTTTCAGAAATTCCCCGCGGTCCTAGCTAGCGGGCATCGGCCCTGCTGGGCCCCTACGGTTTGCTGACATCACTTTGAGGAGCGCGTGGATCACTACGCGCTATTGACGACTGGGCTCGGTCCGGTCAATTACCGGACGGCCGGACGTTCTATCTAGGTATAGGTTCAGGGCATGATCTACCCGTGTGCCCATGTGACGTTGGGGCCGAAAGATTCTGGAATATCGACCACGTATCGGAAGACGTAGCGTTGGATGGCATCCTACTAGGTGGACCGATGACCTGGTAAGGATCTGGGAATCCGATGGATGTGAGACGCACAGGACCGTTCATTGTGGCAACACTTGGGTGAGGCCTGTGTCCAACAGTGGTCGTCTTTCGGCTGAAATGATGATGATGATGACTTAGTATACAAACAATTTTTTTTTCGCCTTATGTATACCTAACTTCTGTTCTACACAATGTGTGTTTAATATAAATCTTAGACTAAAGCACGTTACAAAACAGAATTTTAATAAATCTTCCTAAAAAAATATTTTTTCCCTAAAAGCCACAAAAAAAAATCAAATCGGATCAACCATTCTCTTTAACTATTCGCAATTACTTTTTAAAAATACACATTTACATTCTGGTTAAATTAAAAAGCTCTCGTCTCCGAATTACTCTTTTACTCAACCGTGTATAAAAAAAAAATACAAAAAGAGTTTTTGGCGGGATTTTTTCGAGTGTAGTTCAGTAGCTGTTTTATAATTATTCGCAAATTAATTCTTAGTGGATGTTCTGATGTAAAATTAGTGTTGTTTCACAGGCGCAATCTCTCAAAATGGAGCTGAAATTTTATTTTAGTATTGAATTCAACGATGCTTGTCGAGAAGTCCTACGCCAGGGATGGCGAACCCTTATTGAAGAACGTGCCACTAAATATATGAAAAAAGACATAAGGTGGTTATGACGTGCCGCAAAAGAATCTTGACTTCGTAATTTAAAATTTATAACTCTATAACCCGAAATTTGTATAAGTAGCGTAATGTTTACAACTGTTTGTTTATTAAATTAAATAAAATAGAAAATTATAATAGTGTTATTAGATTACTGTTGTTTCGAATAATCTTGATGATATAAATCTTAAACTGGCGTGTCCGAATTATTTGCCGCGTGCCACCACGTGCACGCCTTAGGTTCGCCATCCCTGGCCTACGCGTTATTTTTGCTGCCAAATACTGCAAAATCATCCGCATTCTAATGTCATTCAAAGTAACTATTACTTACGAAAAAATACATAGTATTCAAGTCAAAAAATCAAAACAAAAGCAACTACAAAAAAGAAACGTTATCAATAAACGTTATATCACCTTTTTCTTAAAACCTCAGATTAACTCGATCATCCATTTTCTTGTACCTGGCAGGAATTTAAAACTCTCTGCCAGAAAAACTACCGCGAAACGTCAGAAAAGTTCTTAACTTTCGAACTGTGCGAGTATTTTCAATTGTAACCCGAAAGACGTGGGTTGCTTACTTTGTGCTAGAACTTTCCTTGCGTAGTCAAGATTGGGCAAAGATTTGTCTTATAGTTTGTCCTCGAAACGGTTTTGAAATGTTTTGGAGAAAATGTGTGTTGTGCATGTATTTATTTTATATATACCTCCGTGCTTTTTCTATCATATTTTATTGATTAATAAATTTTAATTACTGCTAGATATTATTACTATTACGACGTTTCTCAATTACTAAATTACCTTGTCTTTTGCACAATGTTATCTTGCGAAAATAAATAAATGTCTTGACTCACCTAGATAGGAAGATATTTATTGGCAACCGATTGTAAAATTAATTCTCTTAAAGCTTAATTTACGCGGGGTATAAAACTTTATAATCGTTTATCGGATTCACAAACAACAAATACTACAATATTGTCGATTAATATTAATTTCGTAATAAAAAATATTGTTTTAATCTACTTATTTCAAAACAAAAACGAGGTGTCCTCTTTCCCACCTGTCTAAACTTGAACCAAAAAAACAACTGACATCGTCCCATCAATCAAAAGTACACCACTAACCGTTGAAAATCAAGCCGGTATTGCCATGTGGAAACAAAACGCCATTTTGAAAAATCGCATCAACAAAACATGTTCTCATTTCAAAAAGTCGACAATAGCTACGAGCTTTAGTTTTTTTTTTCGCAAACTTAGGCACAGGGGCTAAATCTTGCAGCCAGGTTAACAATAAGGGGAGTACCTATTCTTCAAAAGCAGTCTTAAAAAAATCGTGACGCTTTATCGTTCTACTGTATTGTTGGATATAGGTTATAAAAATTTTACGTCTCTATTATAGAGTTGGGATTATGTTTTCGATATTAATCGGTTATATGAAGACGGTTTATGACTGTTTTTATTGTATAACGTAATAAAGTTTATATGAGGATTTAAGTAACCTTGGTAAGTGAATTGGTTTTTAGTTTGTTAGTCCCAAAAGCAGGAGTTCACTTCTCATTAAGGCTTGTAGTGAACAGTCAAAACTTTTGCGGCATATTAAATTTGTTTTGCAGAACTTTATGCTGCTGTAATTATTAGCTGGCATTTTGCTAATTAGTTAACCTAGGCCCCGCCTGTAGAATAGTTTCCTTTCTCTAAAACCCTATTTCTGTTATTCTATTACGAGACAACAAGCAGAACTGTAGTAACCGACATTATTAATATCTGCCGTTCCAATTTTCATTACTTTACAATTAACCTATTCTGTATGTAGCACAATAACATGAACCGTTACTTTCTATTAAAAGTACATAATAAATATAGATTAAAAACTTTCGCTACCTCACCTGTCTAAAACGTTATTTTTACAAAGTCATCTGCTCCATAAATTAGTTCACAATACATAATCAAAGATTCAATACGAGCCCACCCCTTAATATCCTCGTAAATTTCCCACAACGACTGCCGTGTTCCTTGTCACAAAATAAATCATGACATTTACATGTACTCTTTGAAAAAAAAAAACTAGATCGGAACCGACTCAACAAAACGGCTCCTTAACAAATGCGTTTGAAGATGCTCCCCAAAATTTAACTTTAATTCATTAGAATTAAGGTCGGAATTTGTTTGTGCAGCTGAGTTTCAAAACTGCGAATCTTTCGGACAGGAACGCATCTTCGAGTTTCGCACACTTCCTCAAACAATAACGAGGAGAGCAGAGCATGGTTAACAAAAGGATGAAGTTACTCCAGATTGTATAACAATAAATATTATTACTCCAATTTCTTCGAAACGCCAAAGGTGAACGATTGTTGCGTTAACAATAGTTTCAATTTGGTAAAGGTGAGGGCTTGCTACCTTTGACATAACGACATCTGCTATTTTTTATGTCTTCTTATTATTTTTGTGGAAGAATAATTTGTGTAGCTTTAGCGAACCTGGTCCATGTGTGTTGAGGTTAAGTTTCATTTCATATTATTTATTTTAATTCTTTTCTCTTCGTACCTCTAAAATCCCGTAATGTTAAGTAAAGTAGCCACAGGATAGTCCACAAAAAAAAACTAAATCGCTATTATTTTTGTAAGTCATATTCATCGAAAGATGATCATAATAAATTCGAAGATCGTAAAAAATTAAAACGCGTTAATGTTCAAGTCGCAATATTATCTCAAATTAATCAAAGTCAAAAATTTGTCAAAATGAGAGGTTTTTTTGACATCGGCAATGCGAATGTAAGGAACGTCCACCTTAAAAATATAAGAATTACCCTTCAGTTCATTAATTTAATATATGAATTGACCATACAAAGCTATTTTATATAAAACGTCGATTTTACATTAAAAATCATCCAATCAAAATGCTTAAAATACGCAATATCAAAGACAGAAACAGATACCAATCAACACAACAATCGATTTAAACGAATTTATAGCCAAAACCCGCCATAACCCAGCGGGTAACATGCAAGGACTTATTGACACTCCATTCTCAATGGCGGCTATCGTCCATAATATTGTATTTCTTTCCCATGGCCATCGAAATGTTTACCTTTTAAATTAAAAGTATCATTGATAGCAAGTTATAATTTTACGGACTACGATTTTGTCTATATAGTTAGGGGTAAGTTTAATTGGAATCATTATTTTTATGATTCAGTGGTTGTTTTGCTTAGGATGTCCGGGCTATAGATTTTTCTAATGGTTTTTTTTGGACTTCATTGTAGAATTGGATTTCTCATAGAATTTTGTGTTTTTGGTAAAAAAAAACCGTAAAATTTATTAAAGTGGAAACATCGACCACAGTCAATAAAAATTCAATCAATTTCATTAATGTATCCACCTAGCCTGACTCTAGCTAAGCTGGGTTCAGTCAGCTTACCAGTAGTAGTAGAATTAATAGGTACCAGTATTTTACGTGGAACAACTACCTAGCTGGTCTCCATTAACCAGTAATAACATTACTGGTAACACGATACTTAAGGGAAAGACTGGTAGCAGATTTCCTTGTTTCCCATCATCTATTACTATTGTCAAACATCTACCAATGGCAGCCGAGACCAGCAGCTTAGCGTGTTTTCCAAGGCACGGAGGTAGCTCGGTATTTTGAGATGGTCAATTAAAGATTTCATCATTAAGGGGATGCAATTCGACATACATTTTCACTGTTTTTCATACAACCGCTCTTACGCGATTATGACATTATTACACATTTTTCATTAAAAAAAATTTGGGAACACGGTATCCTGTTGATATTATTTCTAATTGGCTTCTATTGAAATTAATTTGTAAATTTGTGTAAAACAGGACACAGGGAACAGTAAAGACCTCTGAAAATCTTCTATTTTTCATGAACTTTGACACTTCATAATATACTCAAAAATTTAATAAGTCAAAAAAGTATAACAATAGAAGCCTTGCAAATTTGAATGACAATTTTTTTCAAAAACTTTTAAGGGTTTAAAAAAAAACACGTATTTCCTGGAACAAGTTTTGTGAAATATTCGAGTAAATTTCGGAATTACCGAATGCTAATAGAGTTTTCAGGCGTTATCTCTCTTTTTTCGCGTTGCCTTTTCGTCAACCATCGCGTTGGATTGCGTTAGATGAAGTAACAAGCTTTGAAACCATGCTCGATGTTGACGATAGGCGAGTGAAAAAGGAGCATCTTAACCTGTAAATCATCTTTTTCACTGGAAAGATGCATATCTCAATCATTATTAGCAAAGGTATATTTGGTAGGAATGTAAATTATACTTAACTTAAAACCCTTTTTTGCTTAGGTGAAATTCAAACAAACAAATTTTTCAAGCAGTCCTCTTACCTTCCAAATTCCAAATTTTAATTGCGTAGGTTTTAACCCATGTCCCTCATTAAGGGGTATGAGGAGGAAAATACTCGAAACGGCTAGCTTAATCAGCCTTATAATGTTCTCAATGCTAGGACTCAGGGCTCCTCTCATTGAGAGGAAATTGGCTGTATTCCACCACACGGGCCCGATACCGGTAATCTTCGAATTTTTAGTTCTAGGACAGGCCCAGTTTCTTTACGAATTTATCCTTTACCATTTTAAAAAAGTAATTCAATGCAAAGGTAAACACAAGGTAAAAACGGTCTGCCTTGATTGTTCGGAGTTCGGGTAAGTCGGAGGCATTATTACCACTGGACCATCACTACCTTCTAGGCAAAATTTCTAATGAAACATAAAGAAGTCATCATTATTTTGTGCTATCGTCAAAATATTATTAGTATTATCTAGTAGAATACTGATGGTATCTCCATTTTCATCAATTAGGTTAAGAATACCTTTAATGTATTTATTATTGTAATTATTTCTTTTCTGTTTGTCTATTTATTAAGTTGCGCCTGCCATGTTATGTTTCTGCACCACCCTAAGGTCGACTGATAGAAAATGCATTAAGTCCGCCTTTGTACAGTGTTATTTACTAGTGCATAAAGTTTTAGTTAAATAAATAATGATGCTATCATTAATCTTCCATCTCCTTGCTATTTTCAGAATTTAAATTTGATTATTTTAATGACTTTTGTACTCCATTACAGTCTGCTTCTTATTGGACTTACAATTAAATAGAAATAGTCGAAAAATTTGTATTCCACTTAAAACTAAAAATTCTAATAACCATGTGGAAAGACCACATGGTTATTAGAATTTTTAGTTCTCAAACAACCAACAGCTCCTTAAAAAAACTCGTTAAAATAATATTGTAATATTTTGATTCATAGGCCCACGACCCCATGGCATGCGTGCGCGCCACCATATGGTCAAAGATTGATAGATAAAAATGTTGTAATGACGGCATGACGTTAAATAGATACAGTTTCTTGACCTTACCGAACTATATTTTGTAATATGAAATAAGTGGAATGATATGTGACCTCAGTGTCGACTTTCTCAAAATAATTGACACCTAAGGTGCAGATGTAGCAACACTTTCGAATAGTTTTCGCAGTTTTGAAAATATTCTAATAAGAGAAATAAAGAAAGTTCTCACTGTTGTCTTAGAAAGATCTTGCGATATCGAAAGTAGATCAGAATGAAGAGTTTTTGCTTTTTATAACAACTTTATTTTGTTTAATGAACCTACACCAATAGTGTCTGCAGAATTGTTTGAAACAGTCACCGCGGGTGAATTTTAGTCAGTAAAAGTCTGACACTCTTTCTATCTCCACCCAGAGTGGAAGATGTTATTACTTCCGACCTACAAATAAGAACACCATTAGTAAATTTTCTTAATGACACTAATTATTATCAATTGTGAATTAACACGATTATCGAAGTATTTCAAAAAATTCTGAGGAACAGTTAAAAAAATTTCAAATGTTTTTGACCTATTATTGGTAGACAGATTCTTATTGGAAAACATTTTTAATAAATAACGCAATCACGTTAAGAGACTCTTTAGGCTTGCAGGGTCCTTGACAGAACCATGACATAATAAAATGTCAGTCAAGTGAGCGAGAAACAGGGATGAAGCTATTCACCCTTTATAGCTCCATCCCTTTAACAGTTCAGCTTATGTCGTCAAATGTCAAATAAGTGATAAACGAATCAAAAAGATACGTGTTAGTGTTATGATAGTGATTGACGAATGCGTACTCACCATTTAAACCGAAACAAAGACTATATTTAACAATGGTAACCTTAAAATATCAGACATACAGTATTTTTATTTAAGATAAATAACGCCTGATAACAAACTATAGCAATATACTAAATAGTCTCTAACTTCGTTTGGTTACGGCTGGTAGACATAATTCTTTTTGCTATTGATTTCTCTTACAGTCCTTTAAGATATGGTTTCACTTTTGGGGAATAGAAAAAAAATACATGCCAGCAATTTATGGGAAAAGTTTCATTCCCCTTTCTTTCTTAACTTAACTTTTCTTTTTTTCTTTTTTTCCCTTTTTTTCTTTTTTTTTTTATTATCAATTGTGAATTAAGACTATTATCAACCAAGTATTTAAATAATTTCTGAGGAACAGTCAGAAATTTTTCAAATGTTTTTGACCTATTATTGGTAGACAGATTCTTATTGGAAAACATTTTTAATAAATAACGCAATCACGTTAAGAGACTCTCTAGGCTAGGGGTTCTTACCATGACGTGTCAATATGTCAGTCGTGTGAGCGATAAACAGGGATACCCTTAGGGGGACCCTTTATATCTCCATCCCTTTAAGAGTTCAGTTTATGTCATCAAATGGATTGCGTTATTAGCGGTAGAGCCTTAGTTGGTAGACAAATTCTTATTGGAAAACACTTTTACTATGGCGTCACATAAGAACTAATCCTGCATCGCGCAATCAAAGTTCTTCGCGCGATTAAAACATATAGAACAGCCCGAAATCATCTATTGGGCAGTTGCCCACCAGACATAACACCCGTTTGGCCGGAGGATCCTCCCTTTTCAACGGAGCTTTGCGGGACTTTACTCTCTGTTCCGCCTACCTCAAAAACTAAATAACAAATTACATCAACAGACTAAGCTTTCAGGTATGTTTGCAGATGCTCAATTGGATGGCTTTCAAGCGTTACATCGCAAAAGAATAGCATCTCTGATGCACCACATACGGGGCAGCCCGAACAGCTTCCTGCAGCTCAATGTAGGAAGGATGGATGTGGATGGTTCCTTCATGAAACATTGGATATTATTTCATATACAAGTACTGATCTTCAGTCGGGACCCTTTAAAATAATCTACACTAAAATCATTCCATCTAATATGGGTCCCGACTATTGCAATCTATATGTTCCGTATTAGGATTTATTATTTGTTTTATTTTATGAGTTTAAATTAATGCAATTAAATTGGTTTCTACGCTACTGGACTGAACTTGTTTTTTTCTTTTCAGTTTTTATTTAAATTTATTTTTTGTCGCAGTTGGGTTTTTTATTATTATTATAAGGAAACGGCTGCGCTGCATGTCGTGGTTTAGAGATTCCCGCATGGAACAAATGTTTATATTGCCTGCAGATACTTTTTCCAGGTCTGAGTGTATTGTGTATGTAAGCTTACATGTTTTCGAACGCACTTTACGATACAGCCCCCCTAGCCAAGTTGCAAACGATAAACGTGAACGCTTAGTAATCTCCAATAGATTTTCAACTTTATATCTAAGAGCATAAAGTTGAAAATCTATTAAAGACTACAGAGCGTTAGCGACCGGAACGAACGAAAACACTATGTAATCTTCAATAGATTTTCAACTTTATATTCAATAACATAAAGTTGAAAATCTATTAAAGACTATTGAGAGTTTACGTTTATCGTTTGTGACTTGGCTAGGGGGGCAGGAGTAATTTCTAGAGTGAGGCAACGTTACAAGAAAATATCTTTTACTAGCTTCTGCCAGCGGTTTCGCCCGCGTGAAAGTCGGTTTCTCCATACAAACTTTGAACCCCCGTTTCATCCCCTTAGGGGTGATTTTCGGAAAATCCGTTCTTCCCGGATGTCTACACCCTATAAGGAACCTACATGCTGAATTTTAAGTTTGTAGGTGTTATAGTTTCTGAGATTTCGTGATTAATCAGTGAGTGGTATTTCGCTTTTATATATAATTATAGATTTAAAAACCTATGCTTGGATGATTATAATATGATTATATAATTTATCTTAAATAAATTGAATTTAATAAAGTAAAATAACGTCATATTAGCGACAAATGATTGTCGAGTAGTGAAACTGACCACGCACAAATCAATATTTTTTTGTTTTTTTTTTTTATTATTGTCTCGCGTTTGACCACTATCTCACCTGATAGTAAGCGATGATGTGGCCGACGATGGAGCACGCTTGCCCAGAAGTAACCTATTCACACATAACACTCTCAGGTGGTCGCTATTAGAAAACACAAACTCCAGCTTGATACACTGCTTAAACCCATCCATCAATATACCTTACAATACCTAATAATGGAAATAAACTAAAAACAACGTCTAATTACGTAATAGCATCGTTTAATTATCAGCACTTATGGAGGCGCCTGCGCAAACGAATCGCGTGGGGGCGGCGACAGCTGCGCGGGCGCACTTAGCATGGGAAATTAATACTTAGCCGTAAAGTCAATAGTTTTAGTGTGAGTTGGTGTTTTAAAGGGTAATGTTGGTAGTAGAATTTGTTTTAATTTTTGCAGGTGAGGCTATGAGGTTGTTTTTTTAAACTATTCGTTCTTGACTTAAACAGCCCCAGGTTGTTTAACTATCAGGAAACAGAGACCAACAGTTACAAACTATAAATGTGAATTATATGTAACCAAAATTTACATCCCAAAAATGAAAATGTAATACATGTTTTGATCCAGTTTTTTCAGTAATTATAATGAATAAATTAATAATAATAATCAATAAATCGTTTATAAAATTTGCGTAAATAAAGTACCGAAGATTGACAACATAAATAAAATTGATCTCTTATTCTGCCTTTAATTTCGAAGTCAAATATAAAACATAGTAGTTGAAATTAAATTAATTATATTGATTTAAATCATGCACTCATTATACAGATTTGCATTCCATTAAAATTAAAATTGTATTTTTGAACTAAAAAATGTCAATATAACAATGAAAACTAATAAAAATAATAATCACAAATGTCAATAATAATCATGTCAATAATAAGAATAACACGTACCTCAGACACATGTTTGATCAAGTTGATCCGATAATAATTGTCTACTTTGCACCTGATAATCATTAGGTACGTCTTTGCTAATCGCATTTAACACAATCATTAGGGAATCGCCATTCTACATACTTAATTGCAAAATCCATTATAATTAGGACACATCATCATCATTTCAGCCGAAAGACGTCCACTGTTGGACATAGACCTCCCCAAGTGTTGCCAAAACGACCGGTCCTGTGCGTCTCGCATCCATCAGATTCCAGCGACCCTGACCAGGTCATCGGTCCACCTTGTGGGAGGCATTTCAACGCGGTCGCCACTCCAGAACCTTTCGACCACGGTTCCAACGGCCAATCTGTTCTACGTGCAATGTGCCCTGCCTATTGCCACTTAAGTTCGGCGAGCCTTCTTGCTATGTTCATATCCTTAGTTCTCCTTAGGACACAAAAAGTTTTAATACTATCGTTCACTAGTGGCTTTACGCTATTGCAACTTGCAATATTATCTCATGAGAATATTTTACTAGAATCAAAAAGTACCTTATCCCCCCTACCCCTCTTATGGATTTGGTACACGATTAGACCATCTCCTGCCCCCCCCCTAACCAAGTTACAACCGTTTCGTTTCGATTCTCTTTTCGTTGATCGCCTCGAGTCGGCCACGCCTCGTAATCCTTTGTTCTGACCACGTGACTGAGCGTTGAGATGACGTCAGAATAAAGGAATCGGAGGCGTGGCCTACTCGAGGTGATTGACGAAAAGAGAATCGAAACGAAACGGTTGTAACTTGGCTAGGGGGGCTGGAATAGGATACTTTTTCTCGGGAGTATGATCCCTTGAGATAATTTTCTACATTCGCACAGACAAAGCCACTGATAGAAGGTAGTCTACTAATAACATAAAAAGGAAAAGCTTCTATTTTTGTTTGTAATTAATAAACTCAAAAATTACTGGACTGAAGATTGGACATTTCAGAAGACATTGGGCTGAAGAAGATTGAGTGCTACTTTATCACTGAGTGACATATAAAAATATATATATTTCCTACTTTCTCGTGGGCGAAGCCGCTAGCAAAAGTTTGTAGTATGTCGTAGTATGTCGCCTAAGTATGTCGAAGTTTAACAAATCGACAAGATGCGGTTGACTGTAGCAAGAAAAAAAGAAAGAAAGAAAGAAAGAAAGAAAGAAAGAAAAAAAAACTTTTTATTTTCCGGAAAAGGCGCAAACTTAAAACTAACATATTGCAAACATTTTGCAAGACAAAAACATAATAAATTAAAAATAACATATATGCGCCACGTCCGAGCAAAACGGCCGCAATAATGTTCCATTGTTGAAGTATTTTCTAGATTAAAAACACTGCCCACCCCAAAAACAGAACACGTCAACATAACAAATGACGTCAAAACCGGAACCAATAATAAAATATTCTGAAATGTCCCCAAAACATGACAGCATTTGAATTCCATTATTGAACCATAAAACCCTGGGTTCCGTACAAACGGGTGCGTTCTGAATTATTCATGTCAACGCCACCTGTCGGCCAACCGACAAACTAACGTTTGTGACCATAAAATATGTACTAATAAATATTTTATCGGTTTGTGCTTCGTAATGATGGGAGTGGAAATTTTCTGAAAAACGGTCTATTTTCTTCACTTATTTTGTTACTAGGGACCGTTATTTTAACCTACCCTTTAATTATCAAGTATATTTCCATTAATTTGCTCTCCGTCTTCAAGCTGTTTTATATAAAGTATTTAACCCCATCTTACTGACAAAAACCAAACCTATTTTGAAACGTCAAATAGTCCTGGTAATAAAACACTCGCCTTTTAAGTAATTGAGCAATATACAGATCCCCGTGCAGCATTTAATACTCTTGACTATAATGATAGAGCAACCTTTGTTCAATCCTTGTTACGTGTAATCTTTGGAATAATAATTCTGAGGCACAGATTCTAGCCTATTCTAGTTAATAGATTTGCAAACAAAATTATCAATTTGCCTTTCCTTTTTGTCATTTCGAATCCGCAAATCCATTATGAATATTTCCAACTCAGTATACAGACCTTCATAATGTCTTCTCACGTCAAATAAAATCCCTTAAATTGGACTACAAGCACAAGGTAACAATTCGTAAAATTCAATTCTAGACGACAAAAACATCCGGCCATCTTGGCGAACTTCAAGACAAAGCTGATGGATGTCTTGCTACTTTATCTTACGATCTTGACGTCAATAGAATCCTTATCTCAAGAGGATAAAGTTTCAATTTCAATTGTCCAAGTAACCTACAATCTTATTTACTTCTTATGTTACTGTAATGAGCCGTATTTGCGAGTAATAAAGCCCAATATTGCTAAGATGGAGCGATCGATTATTTTGTATTACTCAGTAACCGCTCAGCAAATTCGAAAGATTCAAATTCAGAATCCGCTAAAACGTGTTCCATTCTATTCAGCCAGCAGCTTTGACATTCAGCACGCACCATACGTTCCAAAAAGTATTCCAGACTTGAATCCAGACCTTATTCCTACGTGAGTTTGTCATTTAAAAAGTATATCGGCCAGTAATATAATATGGAGTTTGTGCATTGGGTAAGAAACTTTTTTGTTTGGCGACCCCACGTTTTGCGAGTCGAGACGTGCATTCGATATTAAAAAATGCTTCAGAAAAATCTTTAAATTCAATAGTAATTTGGTGTTGAATAGGTAGGGAGAGGATAATGTAAGTACGCCCTGTTTTTGCGGTGTTGTATTTAGTTCGCGAATTTCTCGAGTCGCATTGTGTACACACTGGTTTCTTGCCCAGCGTGAGTCTGTCACAGTCCCTGGATATGAATGGAGCGACCGAGTTTCTAATTACACAGTCAATTTGGTAAGTAAAGCGGGAAACATGAGTTATTGCCCTGGCCCGTAACCGAGATGAAATCGGCCATATTTAATATGTGACAATAGCTTGAAAATTTTTGTGAACGACTTAGCATAATAATGTGCATATTGGATTGTATTTTTAAACGATTAGTTAGTGATTAGCCCATAATAACAGCGCGCAGTTCAAGGGCGTACCTTTTTAGAAATTACCGTTTTGTTTGTTTTGCAAATTATGCCACTGGAAGCCAAATTACTTAGCACGTGGTTCTACTATAGAAGCATCTATATTGAAGTTTGTAAGTTCCATATAAGGGGCATTTTAAATAAGTAGTTTTCTGAGCTAAATTTTCAAATAAAAACAGTAATTCTAGGGTTCTTAGAAAGATTTGTCAAATCTAATAATAGCAAGGACCAGATGTTATATCTAACCACATGAGAATCTATACAATTCGAAAGATGATTACGTGCCCAAAAATACCAAAGACAATCAAAGATTTGAGCTCATCTTCATCTAACAAAACTTTCACTATTTTTGCAACACCAAACTATTACACAACAATTATTTTTAAAAAAAGAACGCGTGCAATATATCGATTTAGCGGCATAACTAATATCATCAGTGCCACATTCCAAATTGCATACGCTATGAAATGCGTGATGCCGCAAATGATAGCTAACGGTATGTTTCTATACCGTATTGAAAGCAATATGTTATTGTATGGTTATATTATATAAGTTATCATTAGGTAGTGGTGATGTTAAATTCGTGGCATAGAAAGCTACCGAAGCAGGATAAGTTTTTAAAAATCAAACTGAGCCAGATTTGCAAATTTACTTCATTTTAGTATAGATCTGTGAACTTGTAGAGAGCTATAACAATTAGCTACCGATAATCATGATTCTACTAATGATAAACAAAATATTGACTGCGACTATAAAAATCTATATCTATAATTTGCAAGTAGCCCAATCTAAAATGTTCTTAATGCTCTAGATGATCCAGACAACCAAATGGCCAGTCATGCTCTTACAAAATCACACCCCAGACTCAAAGTACTGTCCAGCCTAACCCCCCAGTCCTATATTCATAAGAAAGTCGTTACGCACATCTTTCATAAAGCCGCGAAGAATCAAAAGATTTTACTTCGCGAGGGGAAGTGATGAAAGATATTTACGATGATCATATTCACGCAATTCTCTTCGATGACCGAGACGCGTACGAATCAGTATCGTATATAGGTAATGACCATGTTATGAGTTTTGAATAGCCGTGAGATGTAGCATCGATGACGTTAAAGTTATCGTAATGGTTCTACGCTAATGTAACGTTTTGTCTAACGTATTTAGGTGGGCCGAGGAAATTGGTCTGTGTTAATGCGTGCAAAGCAATTATGGACCTCTTATGGCTTGATGAATATTGATGTGATTATTTTAGAAATATTTGCATTTTTATTGTTCTGCATATATTCTTTTTATAAAGACTACGATAGATTCTTGTGATCTTATTTTTTGTTCATACACAATGTTTTTAGGGCAATAACAAACTTCAAGGGGATATAAAGGGGGTCATGTACGAGTATTTATAACTCAAGATATTCCCTTGAGGCTATATTCTCACAATATTTAAAGTAATGTATTTTGAACATTTGAGAAAAAGTTGGGTTAGTTGAGTAACAGTGGAGTTTCTTGTTGTTTTTTCTCCATAGGAAACCGCCAATTGAAACCATGTACTAGCTTCTGACGTTGTTATATAAGTGCCCATGTCGATATGAAATAAGTAATTTTAGTTTAGATACAATAACATTATTTTTGGGTCTTTTATGTAACTTACATTAACGACCTTTATATTCGTATTGTGTTATTGAGTGCTTTAATCAATGACATCTCCTTTTCTTGCCCCATTTTAGTGTCGTCGCAATTTTATTTCCGTAGGTATTTCATACTTTTCTATTAGCCGTCATTTTTCTCACTTCCTTGCTAAACATTATCATCAATTGTTTCTTATAATCTAAAACAATGGCTTCAAATGATAGGCTCTATCTTTTTGTAATACCCAGACAAACTCTGCCGTCTTCAATCACTCAATGTTGGTCCCAGAGAGTATATAATCACTACGTTATAGTTGGTCCCATACATTATACATGTGAATACATAATCGCTCATTTCTCATACCCATGTGAACACAGAACATTGACATCTGTCGTAGCTATGACAAATGTCAGTCGTAATTGCTTTGAGTCATTAGGTGCTTTCATTAATTCATAGACGCTTTATTAACGTCTAGATTAATATAATTTGAATCTATTGTTATAAAATGTCTCTAGGTTCACGGTATCTAGGTAATAGTTTTATTATAATTTAATCTGAAAACACTATCTGATTGTACTTTTAAGTACTTAGTTGAAATTGTGCTAATTCACTCATAAAATCCTTTTTTCTTATTCCAGATCAAAAATGTTGAAGTGGGCAGTCTACGGTAAAAAGAACCAAGAACTTCGAGTGTCCAACGACCTTGAAAATGAAGATTGTGATCATTATACTGACGAACCTTACAACAACAATAAAATCAGAAGATCTCTTGATGCACAAACAGTCAAAAAGAGCAAAAAGCCCAGCAGATACCAGCGAAGATCCTTAGGATCCAATGCAGTAAGAAAAAATATAAGAGCTGTAGACAAAGAAAATGTAAACTACATAGGAAATACACCAAATTATTACAGGGAAGGTTTCATCAAAAAGGCAGAAGGTATTGCTCTAAAAGACGTAAGCAATATCACACCAACAGGTACTCCTGTTAAAAAAGTTGAGAGAAGAAAATACTTATTAAGTTGTTCTAAAGATGATATTCCTCCAGACTTACCACCCACTCCTCCTACTTATAGCAGAAGAGTAAGAGAGGCGAAGAAGAGGAAACTAGAAATGGCTAGCGCCAATGAGGTATTTAGAAGAGATAGTTGTGTATATAAATCTGAAAGAAGAATAAAGCCTATAGATAGAAACTCGTTAAGTCCTAAACTAAGTCATAGCTCATCTGAGCCCTCACTAAGTGATCTATCTAATAGATTGAGTGCTACAACCACTAGCAGCAGAAATTCATTTGCTTTAGGAAAACAAATGAATCTTCCAGTATGTACAACAAAAGCAGTTAACGACGGTTTGGTTGAAATAGAATATGATCAGGATCTAGTATTAAACTGTATAGAAAAACCTCTAACTATCAACAAGAGTACCATTGAAAAAACAACTTTACCTATATTTGGACATCACATCTTTATGGAAAACCCTTTATATTTCAATAACAATGACATCGGTCTTACAAATATACGACCTTTAAAAAGAACGAGAAAGAAATCAAATGAATTTGAAAGTGACTTCAAATCCCCGTCTGTTGATAAAAAGGATGTACATACACTAGTAAGAGAAGGATGTTCACCTATCTCTATTACACCCTTATCCAATAAACTAGCTGCCCTAAGATTTAGCACTATGAGTGTACACAGCAAATCACAAAGGGTCGTTTTTACTAATGATATAACTGAATATTTTCCTAAAGTAGAGAATCCTTTTACTATCCCTCTAAGGGACGAAGAAACGTCTACAGAAATGGAAAACAAATTCATCCTAGGTAAGGATTTAACCAGCAATAACACTGACTCAACTGTGTCAACCACGCAAATGGGTGATGTAACACTTGAGAGGATGATTGAAGACATTATAAAAAGTACTAAAATTATCAAATCCAAGAGAAGGATATTGCACCAAGCTCCAGAAGTGGAAATCCAAGAAGAAATTCCACCTCTTGAAACAGTAAAAGATCTATTTGTCAATCCACAGGCAGAGAACAAAGCCAATTTAATAAAAGAAGCCAAATATTTGAACTTATCACGAGAAAACTCTGTTTCACCTAAAACTACCCCAACTAAGAAAATGCCTGTACATAGGGTAAACGACAAATTACTGAAGAACCTTCCCATTGGTTGCTTCATTTTAGATGATGGAGATGGTTATAATGAAAGGGAAGTAAGGACACCAGACAATGCTATCGATGTTAAACGTAAGGCAAGCTCAAAGAAGCATGTCACAACACTTAGCAGATCGCAGTCTATGAATGTTTATTTTGAAAGAGACAATCTAGAATCCATGTCGTCAGAATCAACGCCTGATTTATATTCAGCGGCCGAAGAACGTGCAAGTCTTAGATTAAAACGACAAAAGTGCATACGAAGAAAAAAATCTACAGTAAGCAATGAAAGTCAGTGGAAAAACAAGGATCTGAAGACGTCAATTCTCACTTTAGAAATTGGAATACCTAGTCCAGCAACAGAACTACCTAATACATCATTATGTGAACCTCTAAGTCCTCCATTATCAAATCCAACAGTAACTGATGATTACCAGAATATTTCGTTGAAATCTACTGTATCTCATAGCAGCTTGATGCCATATGACACTCTCAACAATTCTCATAACAAGCGATCAAGGGAACTGTTTGGTCTTACCTTAGAACACGGTATTCCTAGTCCTATTACTCCCGTACCGAACCTTAAAAGACCTGGTAAAATATTGAGCGAAGAAAGAGCTCATAAAACTAGTAAACTGGATGAAGATTTTCTTCCAACTGATGCGTATACTCCTGTTATCGAGCATAAGTCAATACGACGATGTTTGACATATTCTCCAGAAGAGAATAGCATTAGTAGTAGTGAAGAAAAAAGACGAAGCGTTGCAAGCAATCGACTAGAGCGTTCCAGTGAACGTTTCCAAGCACTCAAAGGGACGATAGATTTAGAAATAATGACTAGAAATGACGTCATAGACGTACACGGTGAGTGGTGACTATCGACCTTCATATTACCTTATTGTTATAGTGGTGTCCAATTGGGACGAGTTTTGATAGGTCTTTTTATGTTCGCAGTTATAAGATGCCGAGATCTTCTGAGGTCCACAGGGAAAGCGGATGATATCAATGCTTATGCGAAGGTTAGTAGTAAATTACTTTATTACATTGGGGGTTACCTACTTGAGATATTTTTTGTGAAGCACTTTTCTTTGTTTTTTTTTTTATGGGTTAAATTAAATCAGTGTCCTGATTTTATCGTAGCTTTGTTTTGCGTCTTTTTTCGGTGAAATTTGTCTTTTTTAAGGTACTCTAGGGTAGCTCGCGAAATTCATATTTTTGAAAGTTTTTTTTTTGTTATTTGTGGCTCAGTATCAAATATAGTATGGTAACAAAAATTATATTTGCGGTAGCGACATTATTGTTTTTATTAACATTTAACACATTTTAGCTCTTCTCTAGTTCTTTCTTTATACATGTCATTACCGGAAATATATTTCTTTTTACCTTATTATCTGATGCTGAAATGCAATAAATTTTAAAAAAATTGCGGACTGCCCTGGAGCATTTACCTTAAGATTTTGTTGTTAAATAGGATACAGTATAGGCCTCCACTGTAATATTTTCTATCCTTTCGTAAGATCATTGATATCTTAAAAACGTTGATGGATCAACTAGAAACCACAATCACCCAATTTAACCCTTTAACTGCTTGCGGTTCTGACGAGTGTTTTCGTGTCCTATTCGCCAGGGTCGTGTGTTTGCGACTGGGTACTCTATCTTGTTTAGCTCTTCAATCCCCATAGGTGACAGAAGAGCAATGAGATGGATTATTTGGTCATGGATGTGTGAGCCTGGGAATAAATGCGAGTGTGTTTGTCGGATATATCCGACGGACGTATGCGGTTATAAGGTTAAAAAAAAAAAACGAAAAATCATTAAAACAGAGTGAATAGTCTCAAACTAATAAAAGTTACGATACAAATCGTAACAAGGACAAAACAATTATTTTAGTCTTCTAAACAAAATTATACGAGAAAAAAAAAACTTTTTCCACCAGGTCGTAATCAGTGGTGTAACAGAAAGCCAGACCCTTCCGTCCCAGAGGTCGATCTTCCAGAGGACATCGGTGCTGTACGGCAAACGGGCGCCTGAGTTCCAAAGGCACTTGAAGCTGCCTCTGCCAACAGCGATCTACGAACATCAGGTGCTTCACATCTCTGTGTGGCATAGAGATAAGAAATATCGGTAAGTACCACTAGAAAGTAGTTCTTAAAAGAACGAAAAATGCTAAAAAAAACCGAAAAAAAAATTGTTTTAACTGGATTAATGATCATGATGAGAGTTCGTAATAAAATCAATTGGATTATAAAATAGTAATTTACTTAGATTGACGAACAACTATTCAAAATATTTGCACAATAAAACGTGATTTGAAAATAAAGTGTAATACTTCAAGCATACTCAAAGGTAAGTGTTTTTTACTTTTATCTTTAGTAAGTTCCATTATCACAATGTTATCATTAAGTAAAGAGAACATTCTGGTAAGTCGGAACACGTCATGATATTTTTCAAAGCACTAAGAGCGGAATTCACCAATAAAACTAATCGCGTTTTAACGTTTGGCTCGCATAATTGCGTTTAGCCGCTGTCACTAGTGTCACTTGTCTGTATTTTTCTTATGTTGTATTTTTACAAGTGACACTAGTGAAAGCGGCTAAACGCGATTATGCGAGCCAAACGTTAAAACGCGATTAATTTTATTGGTGAATTCTGCTCTAAATAAGTTTTCCTTTTATTACATGCCAGTCACTCCAATCTTTAAATATACAGCACTGCGCCAATTGAACGATAGTAGAGACAAGAAACATGTAACCGAGATAGTTGTAATACATAATATGACTGACAAGAGTGTCATTGGGGTTTCTTGCACATTCTTCTCCATAGAGAAGTTTACGCTTTGAAAAGTGCAATTAGCATCACATTTGTTGACTGACTGACCTTTTGATTTAACAATTCAAAAGTGCCTGTAAATAATTATTCCTTATGTAAGTAAAGGTTCTAAATAAAAATATTTAAACAAAAAATAAGAAAAATATTTTTAAGTTATAAATATATACTTAGTTATAATATTTTTCTTTCCTCTGCTTCTGCCAGCGGGTTTCACCATTTGAAAATCAATCTTGAACGTATCGAGTTGAAATTAAAACCATATACATCTGTGGTCCCTTGAAGCTGTGAAAAAATTAAACGACCAAGTTATCGGAAAAAAAAAATATTGCCATGGGATATTTCGACACTCATGGGAACCAAAATTCTAGAGTACTTCGCGTTGACCCAGAATCCTGAAATTTTGCATAAAGCAAGGTCTTATGTCATAAATATAGGAATAAATATGAAACCAAAAAAAAGTTGTTACGTCATAATTCTTTTTTTTCTATTTGGAAAAAACTTCGAGACTCCAATCAGGAACTGAACTCCTTACAATAGGTAAACGGAACCCTCAGTGCGCGAGTCCGACTCGCACTTGCCCAGTTTTTTTCTGACGAAAAGCTTTCAGGCAGGACAACGTCTGCCAGAACCGCTAGTATTTTTTAAAAGTAATCAATTTCATCGAAGCTTCCAATTTATCGGCAGCAAATAATCCCTCTGAGCCAAGGCTTATGGCGGCACTAAAGCAGATTTATCGATTTAACTATAATTAAATAAACGGGCCAAACCCTAATATTTTAAGTAACACAGATTCTCTATTACCTCTTTAAGTACTCCTTAAGCTAGGTTATTAGTACTAATAGTAGTAAATTGAGTTTACTTTGATACAAGTATAATATGTCATCGGAAAATTGCAAACGCCGCGACGCCCGCCGTAAGGTTATAAAAAAATATCACGAGAAATTGTAAACTATTTTTTTCTTAATAAGACACGGTTGCATTGGAAACTAATTAATTTGAATGTGGTTTATCGTATACAAAATTTTTTTTCATAATATATCGAGAAATATTATAATCTAATAAAGATTTATTACAATTTTTCGGTAACATGTAAATTGCAAAATTTTGGAGCTAAAAAAACCCGGCCAAATCCTTTTTAACCGACTTCAAAAAGGAGGAGGTCTAGATCACAACGCTGTCTAGTCCCAAGCTAAGCAGAGCTTGTGT
The DNA here is from genome assembly GCA_905147345.3 of Mythimna impura. Classification (NCBI taxonomy): domain Eukaryota; kingdom Metazoa; phylum Arthropoda; class Insecta; order Lepidoptera; family Noctuidae; genus Mythimna; species Mythimna impura. The sequence continues at coordinate 3,854,154 of LR990342.1, read as the reverse complement.
TATGAGTCCTAGACAACTGATAAACATACTTATATATTTCTAAATACATACATATTATAGATAAATGACACCCAGACACAGAACAAATGATCGTGCTCATCACACAAACATTGTCCTGGGTGGGAATCGAACCCACGACCTCCGGCATAGCAGTCAGGACCACTGACCACAAGACTAACAGCCCTGTCAAAAATATAGGGCGTACGTACTAATTTCACACAAAAAAAGTTCGGTAACCTGTAACACCACCAATGACGATTCATTAGGACACAGGTGTGGCTTTAGTTAGTAAAAGACTTACAGTCTTTGTCTTGGGCAGCTTGAATTCTTCACTTCACTCAGGTTTCTGTATCCCTCGCAGTGCTCGGGAGCTTATCATGTAGATCCCTCACTGGGTTCGGATTAAAATTTAGCAACCTTTGTTTTTTCGACTTAAAGACACTGCTTTATTCCCTAGTCACATAATCTGCTATTACAGAGCATAGTTTTTTCTTCCTCATGTAAAGATAATATACTCTGTTTATGAAGTTTCCACTTAAGAGCGACGTCACTCCGTCGTTTTCACATAACGTGGTGAAATACATAGAACATACAAACAAAAAATTCCTATGTAGACTAGACCCCGTCCCTTAAAATCACAGGCACATATCCTCCTATACGTCTATTTTCGTCTTACATAACGTAAACGAAAACATTCGCTGACGCACGAGTATATCTATCATCCTCCATATCTAATTAAGTGTTCCTACGCAACCTTCTTTGGAAGTTACCCGAAAATATTCCATAAATATTTAATATCCGTCAATTTACCTGCCTTGTTTTGATCATCTAGTGACCGGAATTTCCCATCAGCAAATCGGGAATCTAAATTTCTGCCCAGTGATGACAATAGGCTCATTTGCTATTACATATAGTCACCGTTCCGGAAGCTCAGTGTAAAAGCGCAAGGCCTCCTGCAAAATGGACTGATGACTTGGTGCACAGGACCGTTCGTTGTGGCGACATTTGAAATGGTGATGATGATGAGAATATAACTAGAAAGACTAGAACAATTTGCCTGCTGCGGTCTTCCCGTCCAATTTTAATTTAGGTGTCTTCAAGGCTAGAGTTAATAGGCTCTTAATAAACTAGCGCGCCTCACCATCAACGATTGCTTTACTGCTTACCATCAGGTTGGATCGCAGTCAAGCACTGGTTTATACCAAAGCAACAAAAAAAATTGTAGGACCCGTAGGTTGTGGAAGCTCAGAGTAAGACTCGGTCCATCCACTAGCCTACTCAGAGAAGATGGTGGCACAGTGAGCACGTGCTGCTATGCAGTGAGGCTCAGTAAAGACCCCTTTTTAATTTCCCCAGGTATATAACCTAACAGAATTTGGACACCGAAGTAGATTTTGACCGTTAAGAATCACATAGTCTTATCTTCGCAGATTTCCACCTTAGGCGTGGGCTTGCGGATAACGAGCAATAGGTAGCTCGCCGTCCGTCTGTCCGGTAACCGTCCGGACCGAGCCCCAGTCGTCGACGATGTGTAGCGTTCTTCCACGCGCGCTTCAAACAGATGTCAGCAAAACTGTAGGGGCCCAACAGGGTCGAAGCCTACTGAGGCCATGGGTTAGCTTACGAAAGGGAAACCCGAGGTCCTGGAGCGCAAGGCAAAAGGGAAAATAGGAGTGGGTATTAGTCAGTAAAAGTCTGACACGCCCTCCTGCTCCGCCCTAGAGCAGGAGAAGTCATTGGATGGTTACCCACCCACCCTAAAAAAAATCCTCTCAGCCTTACCCAGCCATGATGTTGTATACTCTCCAGGTTATCTGCTAAGCCAGGTCAGCTTACCTGAATTTTGTATTGAGCTCATCTGTAATTCAGTGGCATGCATGTAGCGATATTTAATTCACGGAATATGAGAATAGTAATGGCATATAGGGTGACTGGCAATTAGTGTACGATACTTAAAAATGTGATTGTGCTCATGATAACAAACAATTTTTACTATGGGAGCAAAGCTGAAATCGCGAAAAAAATATCAGCTGTTCAGTACATTAGGCAAACATAAATGTACTGAACAGCTGATTTTTTTTCGCGATTTCAGGTTTGTTCCCATAGTAAAAGTTGTTGGATATCATGAGCACAATCACGTGTTTAAGTATCGTACACTAATTACCAGTCACCCTATATAGCTATGGTATATACTTGTATCATGCTTACGAAATGAAATACGTTATTTTGGACGGATATTCAGTGATACTTAGCAGAAATTTTGGGGGATGGAAGAAGAGAACGTCTAGCGCCAACCCCAAGTAACATGGACCACAGTATCAGACGCTGGATTTAATAAGAAATAATAATATTTGTTTTATCTTTCTAGCAAAAGTGTGCCAACTAAGAAGAAGAGAGTCATATTTTAAAAATTGTACTATGCTCCTATAAAGAAAATCCATCCACATAGGTACCATACATGACTATGATCGCCGACCCACATTTCTGGCGTGGTGATTATAGCTGTACCCCGCGAGACCATTTTTTGTAAAAGGCTTTGAGAGAGGTCCACACAGAGAATATTATAACGTTTAGGGTCTATATCTCTCACGTATTTTAGGTCCTAAATACAGTATTTGATATAAATATTTCATAGGCTTTAAAACAAGGTTATTGGCCTGTCTTTTCTAAACTTTCGTCTTAATCAAAGTTAAAAGGTTACAATTTATTTAAAAGCGATTAGTTTCCAACTCATTGTAACTCAGTTAAACTTAAAACTTTAAGCCATGAAACAGGTTATTAAAACTTATTTTATTAGAGGCTGTGTTTCAAGTTAATTGAGGCTGAGAGATTATAAAATACAACCGTTCATTAAAAATAAGTAGTACAGGCCTATCCTTAATTAATGATATAATTTTTTCAGTAAATATTTTTTCCAAGGAGAAATCATTTCCCTCGCCATAGTCACGTTTTTTTTTCGCTTTACCCAAACCCATATAAAAGCAGGAACCGATATCAATGTGATTGTTACGAAAAAATAGCTGAAAAGCGAACATTTTGTCAAGTCGACTCGACGCGTGACATGAATAAATGAATTTCGAATGTCGGCATTCGAATTTCAAGTTCCACGTTACTATGGTGAGCCGCCATTTTGTTGTTTTTAAAATAAGAAGTGTTAATGAAAATATAATGCACGGCGCATGTTTTAAGTAGGAGTTCTGTATTCACTTTTTCCTCCTGTGTAGCACTTTCATACATAAGATATTGGGGAGTTGAAGTGACGCTGGCTCGACTGGACCTGCGCACAACGATCGATTGCCCACCGACGCAGACCCGGGCAGTTGCGTTGCCGACTCTAGACGGACAGCGGTCCCGTTTTTGCCGCGTCTACCCCTTTAAAAATACGCATAGATTTATTTAAGTGCCGTGCAGTGAAGTGATTGTGTGTTCTTATTGTTAATAAAGTGGATTGAATTTTTTGAAGGGTAAGGTTATATTTTTATCGTTTTTCTGTAATACTTAACGTATCAAAATCGGATTAAATTGTCACTGAACCTGCATACCCATATTTTTTTTAATTGGATATTTTTTTGCTTTTGTTTTATTTTTTTAAATCGATATTCATCCTGTATTTATTTTTTTCGAATATTATGTAGCGAATTTAGAATTGTAGTAGTAGATAATAAGGTTTAAAAACGAACAGTAAATTACGGTTAATTATTTCAATCATCCAACAAAATTACCGTAAATTATTTGGTCCTTAATTTGGTCCTTAGTATAACAGTTTTAGCTATATAAAAAGGGCAGGATATCCTTTGTTACTATTTCTCGAAATTATCAAAATTTATCATTACAGTGACGCTCATATTTACGTAATTTCCTTCGTGACATCATTAGATATTAAGGAACTCATTATTATTATAATCATAATGATATTCATCCCCTCACTGCGGTGGCATCCCCTTTTGACTCGTTATATAGGGATATGGGTGACATCCTTACGTCTGCGGGCCATGGGTGGCGGGATAGCACACTAACACAATAAAATTTTGAAGGATTTATTCGTCAGTTTTGAAACAGACGTCAACCTATTTCTTTTTCTTCCAATTCTATTTTTGAATCCTCTAATCCATTTGTTTTGTTTTTTTTGGGAACTAAATTCCACCTAGTACAAATTTTATTCTATATTCAAAAAATGTTGTAATTCCGACAGTTTTATAATTGAAAATCGAAACCTTCCTCTATGATTGTTGATTCTAAATAAAAAATCCAATTTTTTTATTTTTTTTTTCTGGAAGCACTGTCGTTGGATTCATGAATATTTTAATTTCTTATTGAGCCAGTTAACCTAAATTCTCGTAGGCATACTAGTAGGTAGAACAGTTTATCTATACTGGGAGTGGTTTACCTACTACAATACCTACAATCAATGTATACAGTGTGAACTCGTTGACGTCACAGTAAGGAATCTGCATAAAAAAAAAAACTAACCAGTTTATCAATAAATATACAAAAATAGAATACTAATTGTGAAAACAATATCAAAATTGGTAGGAAAACAAACGAGACATAACAATTTTAATCAAATATTATATCTGGCTGTCTCGTTAAGACTCCGTTATCTATGACGACTGTACGGGTGACTTTGACGTCAAAGACCATGGCGGACTTCTCTTTCATAATAGCAGCTTTGAAGCTTTATTACTTAGGGCGGAATTCACCAATTAAACTAATCGCGTTTTAACGTTTGGCTCGCATAATCGCGTTTAGCCGCTGTCACTAGTGTCACTTGTAAAAATACAACAAAATAAAAATACAGACAAGTGACACTAGTGACAGCGGTTAAACGCGATTATGCGAGCCAAACGTTAAAATGCGATTAGTTTTATTGGTGAATTCCGCCCTTAGTTGTTGACCACCATTTATATTAAAAAAAAAAAACAATTCAATACTGGACGTAAGACTAATCCTTACAAATACATAATATAGATAGTAGGTAAAATAAGTCTCCCACCGCGTTTGTCTGTCTGTTCGCTATAAACTCAAAAACTACTAGCCAGTTACTGGATTCATGAGGAAGGTTTGAAAGAATCTATATATATAAAAGGAGAAACTGACTGACTGACACACCAACACGAGGACGAAACCACTGGGACTAGGAACGTGACATTTTGCCTTATATGACGTAAGCGAGCACTAAGAGAGAATTTTCCAAAATTCACCCGCTAAAGTGATGAAAAGGGGATCCAAAGTTTGTATGGAGAAACTTATTTTCACCTATTTGCTAGTATAGCTAGTACATGCATATTATAATAGAGAAAAGAGAGGATTTTAAAGATCCCTTGCGAAGCTCGGGTGTATAGCTAGTTTCAAATACCTAAAGTGACTACAGCTGAAGTTTGAAACTATTCCACTCAAAAACTTCTTGACAAGTACTAATGATGCTCTGCTGGTACTGCCTTCCATTACATTCTTAGTTCTCAGTTTCCTTCATTCTAAATCCTCACAAAACTTTTGTTTCATAATTATGCATGAACCCTTCCTTTAATTAAATCTGACGTTGCTGTTGGCAAGGGGTATCGTGTTACTCAGTTTCTGGGTTGTGGAGGTCAGATAGGCAGACGCTCCATGTGAAATACTGGTATTTAGATGCAGCCGGGTAGACTGGAAGCTGACTCCAACGTGGTTGGGAAGATTGGGCAGATTGATCGGTGATAACGGCCATACGACGTGGGCGGGAAGACGTAGCGTTGGAAGGCCTCCCACAAGGTGGACCGATGACCTGGTCAGGGTCGCGGGAATCCGATGGATGCGAGACGCACAGGACCGGACGTTGTGGCGACGCAACGTTGTCGCTTACAATGGGCCCCATCAGAAGACTTAAAGTCACCCAAAGGGCAATGGAAAAGGCTATGCTCGCAGTTTCCTTGTGTGATCGAATCAGGAATGAGGAGCAGGAGAACCAAGGTTACAGACATAGCACGAAGAATCGCCAAACTTAAGTGGCAATGGGCAGGGCACATTGCTCGCAGAACGGATGGCCGTTGGGGCCGAAAAGTTCTGGAATGGCGACCACGTACCGGAAGACGTAGCGTTGGAAGGCCTTCTACAAGGTGGACCGATGACCTGGTTAGGGTCGCGGGAAACCGAGACGCAAAGGACCGGTCGTTGTGGCGACGCTTGGGGGAGGCCTATGTCCAACAGTGGACGTCGTTCGGCTGAAATGATGATGATGTTGATGAACGGTCTTACGATATATCTAGTAATAGCGTGGTTTCTCCAAACTTTGAAACCCCGTTTCACCCCCTTAAAAGTTGAACTTCCAAAAATCCCGTTTAGTACTCGCCTACGTCACAAAACGAAGCCTTGAGCAAAATTTTACGTTCCTAGTCCCAATAGTTTCGGCTGTGCGTTGATATGTCAGTCAGTCATTTTCTCCTTTAAACATCTAGATATAGAATCTGACAAGAATACATCTACGAGATATCTCGTAGCTGGCATTCAATGTGTATAATATTTAGTGGTATAACGACTAAATATGCACACACATGTCATAAAAAAATATATCGCAATAAATTTCAGTCAGCCTGCCCTTCCTACCATTGTGCTCTTTGCGTATATCTTTGTCAACACCACATCCCAGAAACATACACTCAAAGTCTTATCCAGGTCTTCAGATGAGCTAAAACGATTAAAAAGAAATGATTAATAGATTAATCATTTCTTAACTACTGCGTAACGTAATAATCCTTCATTTACCAGAAGCAAGGCAAGCGTACTCCATCGTCGACCACATCGATGCTTTCCATCAAGTGAAATAGTGGTCAATCGCGAGCCTATCAAAAGTTTAAAAAAAAGTATTTTCGCAGAAAATTATCCTGTCACTATTTTACCTATTTTCATCATTCCCTTTGACATTATCTAGGAACATTATAGAAGTTGGTACTTTCTAAAAAAACATCCTGTGCAGCTTTTCTAAGAATTTTCATTACTCGACATGTTTTAAAAGCTTCGAGTCTTTCATGGAATCTGTAGCAAATGTCAGGTAACTAGAAAACGTTATTTATTTATACTTCACTAGTAACTCGCCTCTGGTTCACTCGGGTGTAAATTATATACACAAACCTTCCTCATTCATTGTTCTGTATATTTGTGAAAACTGTATCAAAATCCGTTGCGTGGTTTAGGAGTAGTAAGCGGATAAGACAGACGCGCAACGCAACTTTGTAGTAGGTACAGTAATTTTCTACATGTTGATTCTACACTGTGTATATATAAGTGTGCCAAATAGAATATTTTTCTTTCTTTCAATACAAAAGCTGGAACTTAAACCCTAGAAAAAACTAAGCACTAACCTTCCGTGAACACTGGATCTCATAGCAAGTGACCTACTTCTACCTTATCAGCTTAAAAGCCTATTTATTGAGCTTAAGCACACGACTGTAAGCTATTACCAACAATTTATTTAAAACTATAAATCTCGTAAGCTAATGGTATTAGAGAAAATTATAGAGTCACATACGATTAATTTTTACGAACTAGTTTTGGTGGGAGATAGCACGTGAATTTAAATTCTACTATTTCGTTTTCCGCGCTTGTTTTTTCCATTCAAAATTCAATTCAAAATTAAAATGTTTTTATTTCACTTAAATCTACGTGGGCACTTATAAAACGTCAGAAGCTAGTGCACGGTTCCAAATTGGTCGTTTCCTATGGAGAAGAACAGGCAAGAGACTCCATTATCTTGATAACTCACAAATTCACATAATTATGTATTAGGAAACAACCTCCCTCCATTTCTTCCAACGGTCACAATATTTCGTCTTTTCTGTCCAATTCTTAAGAAACACTCCAGGTCGTTACGCCATCTCCTTCGTGGTCGCTATATGTCAGGCCATCAATTCTGTGTCCAGGCTCCACAGCTTGTCAGGCATATGGGAGACCTATCCTGCCCAGTCTCACATATAAACACATAATTCACCACTCACCCAGCTGTGACTCGGCTATCCCCAAATAACCAAGCTTCTAAAATTAATAATAATACTTAATACGCCTTTTCCCAAGGAGTAGATAGGTAGAAGTTATAGAATCTCACTTGAGTGTTTACGTTTTCGCTTCAATAATTTTCGCAAAAAAAGTCAGAAAAAATCGACAATCTTATACAATTTTAGCCACATGTATAATTTAATTATACACGTGACATTTCGCAACCAAAAACACGGGCCCAGTGTCCCAATAACTATTTCTTTTCCTTATCTGAGGATATGAACACGCGGAAGCTCCTGAATAATGCATAGGATACGCATCATGGGTGAAGATTACAGCACTAAATATAAGGAGGAACCCCAGCAAGGGATTCTGCTTACTAAGAATTTATGCACCAAATCTTCCTTGAAAATCGGTCCCAAGTGGCGGTAATGGCAAAATTCACCTAACATTTTCTTATTGTTCCAAGTTCTAAATAATGCAATTGTCTTGTTTTAGTAGTAGCTTTCTTAAGTGCATATAGGGGTATTATTATTACGTAATTGCACGTTTTTACGTAAAATCATAAAAAAAAAAAACGAAAATAGATAGACCAAAATTTTTGGCCGGATAAGCGTCATTCAAGATCACTCAAGTTGTACAGACGTATGTAAGTACAATCGGCGCTCGAGGGGTTAAAACGTTATGTTATTACTGGTACAAAATCAAACACTGTATCTTATGTGTTATTTCATCAATGAAACCTTATAAGAAATCTCGCAGCCCAGATTCGTGACCCTAGACCAAACTGGTCTGTGAGATTGACCGAAAGAGTTAACGCGGTCCTGAAATGCAAATAGAAAAAACACAAGTGGGTTTTAGTCAGTAAAAGTCTGACACTTCCTCTCGCTCCACCCAGAGCGGGATAAGTCATTTGATAATTCCCCGTACGTAAAAAAGGACAAAGAAAAACACCAACTTTAAAAAATTACATTCAAAATTCATAAGTACAGGTACCGTTAGACAAAGTGTAAGAAAACACACTATATCCTCGAGGGAAATCTTAGGAATAAATGGGCCCATTTCAAATGACCTCTATGACTTATTCGTTATTCATATAGCTTCAGTAAATGTATATAGTAAAGCATGGCTTGGACATCGATTGGTGACACGAACGCGAAGGTGTCTTGTAGGGCGTTCTAGGGCTGATTCTTTGAACTAGAATTTTAAAATATCACTTTAACAAGTTTTACCTGAAAATAGCTAGCTTTAGTGACTCCGTGGGTATGTCTATCGCGAAGCAGCGAGTTTTTGGTAGGTAGATGCTGAAGGTCAGCACTTTGTTATATATAATCTGGCTATACTTTACTGGATTGGAAGCAGAAACGGTTGGTGATCTGGCGGCGAGATGAGCAGATGATATTGTAGCCATGGTGGGTAGAACCTGGATTAGAATGGCACAGAAACGTGTGCAGTGGTTTTCCAACGAGGATGTTGTAGTCTGCTTCTAGTTTAACCGGTCATCCGCCCGGATGACCTCAACAATCCACTCCTTGATTGTTGTTTGGACTTCTGGCTATGGGTAACGACTGGCAAAAATTATGACATATACTTATGACAGCCGAGACGAACGGCCTTTTCATGTAGAAGAACAGATTCAAATCTAGATTTGTCTGCCATATATTTTTAAGTATAACCTCTATAAGGTTATAGTAACGTGATTAAATTGACACATTGCCAAAGAAAATTAATGATTACCAAGCAAAACGTGATGATTGGTTTAAAGCTTATTTTCATCAAAATTACTTATTTCAAACATGAGCCTCCGATTTGACTAAAACCATGATGATTAAAAATAAATACCAATAAAAAGTATACGGAGAATATAAAGGGCCTAATATAATTTTATTATTTCGTCAATAAACCGATTTATTTATTATTAAAGCTGACATTTCGGTTAGGGCTTCTTGTATAAATGCCAGGGATATTAATAAACCAACATAAATTAACGGAACCGAACCAAAGGACAGAGTTCTATCGATCTTTAATCTAATATTCGTTCTCCATGTACTAAACAAAGGCCATTTATAAATACAATCATGGCCGTCAATCTATATTGAAGAATCAGTAAGGTCATTTTAAAATTATAGTTGGATTAGGATAATAGATTTTGTATATTTGGAAATAGTTTCCAAATATACAAATTTCAAAATATGCAGGTTCGTATGGGTAATTTTAGTCTAAAACTCAGAGCATTTGTTTCAATCAAACCATTAATATGCAATTTTGAATTGTCAAGAAGTCGGCTCAGTCAGAATAATCTAGATCACTATAGAGAATTATTATTATTATTATTATTATTATTATTCTTGTTGCTTGAGAAAAATGTTAATAAAAAAAGCAATTCAAAATATAAAGATTAAAATAAGCCAGTGGCAGTTACGAAATGTCCAGTCTCGACTGATAGCGCCCGTTCACGAACACGTCGCGTGTATCAGAACCATTCAACTCAAGCTCAACCATTTTGATGGAACTGAATGATCCAACATCCAATTGTAATGTAACTAATTTAGAAACGAGAATTTATTCCTGGATCAAAAGTAATGTTTGCGATAGTGTAGCTTTCCCTCAACCCGTTTGGTTTACTTTATCTATTTAGATAGTGTCATGTCATACGGTATTCTATTATGGGGATAGATATACCGCCGATATCCAGACAATTTTTTTTTTTTCAAAACAGGGCATTTCTTTTGATTTATAAATTACTATGTCCCAGATACTTACTCCAAGATAAATTTTAAGTTATAATGACTGCAGTACCTTCTTATTATATTTACGAAAATATATTATAACAGTAATATCCATTATATAACTACTAGGAACAAACACAACTTTATTTTATATTAATCTAAATGTAGAACCAACGTAAATCATTTTTCTTTTCAGTAAATTTAACGTTTATTCGGTGGTAGTGATGTTGTTTAAGTACTCTATGCGGTCACCTAAATGCCTTTTTGCTGGTATTGTTCATGACACTATGTCGTTGAGATTCTCGGCAGTCCAGAGTTGAGCTATACGAATACTGACAAATGCATGCTCTGACTGGACAGGTCCACTTAAATCTGTGTGGTTCTTTCCTCAAATGACCTCGTGAAGATCTGCATGGTTCTCATACGAATATAAACCTTGAGTTATGGAATATCAAAAACAACACGTTATATAACGTACAGGACCTCTCTACTAGAGTAAAGGCAGAAATAAAAATAAATATTCTAGTTTTTGAAACCATTTGGTCGTGTAGGCACTTGGCACACGCGACTATTTTTCATTTCTATGCGGCTACGAGAAGCACTTTTATTTCTCTTTTATACATATGTTTGTGTTTTCCTGTTTCATGTGAGTTGTTTTTTTATGGGGTGAGTACTTAATATGGAATTATCTTTTTGACTAAAAATTCACTCTTACAACATAATTCCACATCTGTATTCTATAAATAAGGCAAGCTTGTGTGTTTCACTCACATTTCACCAGGGAAGGAACAAAATTTTTTTTTGGCCGGAAATAATAATCCAAACTCTGTTCTGGTAGCTTCTGGCAATCTTTGGTACACAAACGATTCAAAGTCATAATTTCTGTCTGTACTTTTTTTCGTGATGGGAAATCATCGAATAAATTCTCCCGCTCTGGGTGAAGTGTGAGGGACTATCAGACTTTTAGTGACTAAAATCTACCTGTGTTTCTTCAGTTGCCCTTTGCGTCTCATAGCCCATGGTTACTAGCCACTCTTTTCGAGAATCCCGCAACCTTGTCGCCTGCCTTCATTCTGTTTGTATGCTACCTTTGTGATTTAAAAACCCTGCAACATTTCCATTACCCATAAGGTATTCCCTCAATTATCAAATTTCAGCCGAAAGACATCTACTGTTATATATAGATACCCACCATAACAACCGGTTCTGTGCGTCTCGCATCCATCGGATTTTCGTGACCTTCACCAAGTCATCGGTCCACCTCATGGGAGGCCTTCGAACGCTACGTCTTCCAGTACGTGGTCGCCACTCCAGAACCTTTCGTCCCCATTGACCATCGTTTTATGAGCAATCTGCCCACTGACATTTATGTTTTTAGATTCCCTCAATGAAAAACCTCAAAATGACCACAGTCCAACCTGGCTGAAAGCCAGAGGAGGATAATGATAGATCACAAGCTCACTGCTTAACTTATGCAAGTGTATGAAATAGTGACGCACTCTCTGTATAACTTGGAGGTCTGCCCACACTGAAAGGGAAAGTGTGGTAAAAAGTCGTTTTCTACAAGTTATAATTAGTTTACTTTTTAGCCAGATTTTTTGGGCTTCATTTTTACCGTAATATTGATAACAGCTGGTCATGGTTATTCCCTGCTAGCTGGTTTAATGTTCTGCTCGGAAACCTTTGAATTTTTTTTGTCAGATCACCATTTCAACCGAAAGACATCCACTTTTGGACATAGGCTTTCTCCAAGTGTCACCACAACGACCGGTCCTGTGCATCTTGCATCTACCAGATTCCCGCAACCCTTACCAGGTCATCGGTCCATCTTGTGAGAGACTTTCTAACGCTGCGCTTTTTCTCAGATAACTGCAAACAAAAATATAAAATAATACTGGAATCTGATATTCAAAATACCCTTATTACATTGCAATACGAACTTGTTTACTAGATCCAATAAAAAACCCTTTCTCATATCACATTAAGTTTAATGTGAGATGAGAAAGGGTTTTTTAAGCCAGTTGGCTTATCTTACCAAAACATAATCTCCTTTTCATCATGACATAAAATATTTACTCTCACTTTTAAAATCCTTTACGTATCGACGAGCAGCGAGTAATCTGCTTACCCCCAGTGAAAGTGTAGAACCAATTAGGTTAGAACCGAGCTCTACGCGATGACCTGTCACTAATGCGACCTTAAAACCACAGCGAAGGGAAGTTATACAATTATACATGTGGCTATACGGTAGTGCCAACATATAGGATAGAAATTTTTGGTTTGTTTAATGTTGGTATGCTTGATGGGTAGAAGAATAGTCTTAAAAGTATAGTACCAACATTTGCACAAAAATTATTATCAAGAATAAAACTAAACTATGTTTCTGTGATAAACTAACATTAATTTACTTCCTGCGGTGTAAATAAGTTAAATTATACAATTATACATGTGACTTTAAGTGAATGAGTGCCAACAATGTAGATTGAATAGTTGTCTTTTTGTTTTAGTTTTTTTATTGGTACAGAAGCGAAGATGGTAAATATGTCTATACAACGTGTTGTTTTGATATACCATAATTCAAGGTTTATATTCTATATATCGTCAGCCCACCTTCTTTTAGGTCTGCCTACTCTTCTTTTCCCTTCTGGCCCTTTCCACACTGTAGTTTTGGCTGTCCACCTACCGTCTTTGTAGCGTGATACGTGGCCAGCCCATTGCCATTTCAATTTTAGGGCTTGCGTAAGAGCGTCAGTTACTTTTGTTTTTTGTCTAATGACTTCACTTCTTATTTTGTGTATTTTCCTTATATTTAATATACTTCTCTCCATGGCTCGTTGTGTTGTTTCGATCTTTTGTTTGGCTCTTGTGGTGAATACCCAAGCTGGCTGGCAGGCTGACGATATAACTGATACAGCAGGAAATGATTGGCAAAATATAGCTAGTGACAGGGACAAATGGAAGGAACTGGAGGAGGCCTTCACCCGTGGAGGGGCCCATATCCCAATGAACTTACTAACCTAGATAATAAGGATAAACTACTAACAAATTAGAAATGAAAATAGTACTTAGAAGTAAACTTTATAATGTTATGTTAAGGGTAATGGGAAATAAAGGCTTTTTTATTTTTTATTTTTATTTTTATTTATTCTATATGGAAAAATAATACCAAAAGTCCTAGAATATGTGGTCCAAAAATGTATGGTTTCAAAGATATCATCAATTATAACTAATTTAGATCAAAAATTGTCACCCGTATGACAAATCTTTATTTTTGCGACGTTGCCAAACATTGCAATAGTGTAGTAAAGTAATAAAAAAATATGACAGTGTAAACAATGACATTACATATTTACGCTGTCATATTTCACGTAAGGGTATTTTTTATTGATAATCATGAACGTATCGAATTATTATGTATGGAAAATGAAAACAAAAAAAAAAGATAATTGAAAAATAATTCATATGCCAGTTGATTCTTTAATATGGTCTAATTTATACCCTAGAGTTATGGGATTTTAAAAAAAAATACGTATATTAGAAAGGAGAAACTGACTGACTGACATATCAACACACAGCCGAAACTACTGAGACTAGGAGAGTGAAATTTTGCCCAAGTTTTCCTTTTATGTCGTAGGCGAGCACTAAGAGAGGATTTTCCAAAATTCACCCCCTAAGAGGATGAAATGGGGGTCAAAAGTTTTTATGGAGAAACCTACTTACACGTGGGCAAAGCCGCTAGCAGATGCTAGTCTTATCATAAAAAAACCGGGCAAGTGCGAGTCGGACTCACGCCCTGAGGGTTCCGTGCAAACTTACCTATGAAAACAGTTCAATTCCCAAATTCAGTTTCGAAGATGTTTCCGAATCGCAAATAAAAGTTTTTTTTTTGTGACGTAACTACAAATTTACCGTTTTCAGATTTTTTCCTATACTTGTGCTATAAAACCTTACTTCATGCCAAATTTCAGGATAAAATCCTGAAATTTGGTCAATGGGAAATACCCTATGAATTTTGATTCCCTTGAGAGTGCCGTAATACACGTTTTTTGCGATATAAACGGCCGTATCTTTTTTTTTTTCGTTAACTCAGAAGTTTGTTTTTTTCACAACTTCAAGGGACTTTATCTTTGAGTGTATGGTGTTAATTTCAACTCGATACCTCCACGCGTTCCTGAGATAAAAGGTTTTGACAGACAGACCGACAGACAGACGGGGACGGACAACAAAGTGATCCTATAAGGGTTCCGTTTTTTTTTGAGATATGGAAACCTAAAAAAGAAACAGTATCTGAAAACTCATACAACTAAAAGTACACAACTACGGTAGAAGTTATGTAGTGTTACATGTTGCTTAAGCAACATGTAACACATTGTACTGTATGTACTGTACGTTGGTACAGTAGTGCCAACTTGTAGGAAGTGACATTTTGTATGCATAGAATGTTGGTATCCTTGCATTTCAGATTATCCTGTTGGAACAATGGGTAGACATAGAGTGATAATGTTTTTGTTTTCTTCCTTACTGTCTTCCTTCGTTAATTTTATCGATTTCTCTCAACAAAATGAAGTAACCCATAAAATCATATGACCACGGACAGTTAAGATTTTACGCCAATTTTAAAATTCCATTTGTTTTTTAGGATTCCGTACCCCAAAAAGAAAAAATGGAACCCTTATAGGATCTCTTTGTTGTCCGTCCGTCTGTCTGTCTGTCTGTCTGTCTTTCTATCTGTCTGTCTGTCAAGCCCCTTTATCTCAGGAACGCGTGGAGGTATCGAGTTGAAATTAAAACCATATTCTTAAGTCTGCGGTCCCTTGAAGCTGTGAAAAAATCAAACATCTGAGTTAACGGGAAAAAAAGATACGGCCGTTTATGTCGCAAAAAAACGTGTATTTCGACACTCTCAAGGGAAACAAAATTCATAGGGTAGGTACTTCCCGTTGACCTAGAATCCTGAAATTTGGCATGAAGCAAAGTTTCATAACACGATTATAGGGAAAAATCTGAAAACTGTAAATTTGTAGTTACGTCACCAAAAAAAAAAACTATTTTTGCGATTCGGAAAAATCTTCGTAACTCAATTCGGGAATTGAACTGTTTTCATAGGTAAGGTTGTACAGAACCCTCAGTGTGCGAGCCCGACTCGAACTTGCCCAATTTTTTTAAACCTGCACTACACGGGGACAACGGGCATACACGGTCCGCTTGTAATATTCATCTACTTTCGCTTGAACGAAGCCATTGGTCGATGCTAGTTAATTAATGGAAACCTTACCTATATATTAAAACTTTTATTGAAGCCGTTACGAAATGCCAAGGTAAGAAAAAATCTATATTTCATGTGTAGATTGACCTATCACGAAGTTCCGAAGGGTGAATTGAGAAATCTAAAAAACGCATGGATGAATCTGAAACATAGTCTAGAAATGAAGCATCATTTCTGCCAAAAGCCGTCCACTGCTGGACACCAAGTCTCCACCAAATATCGCCACAACGAACGGTCCTGTGCTTCTCGCATCCATCGCATTCTCGCGACTCTCACTAGGTCATCAGTCCACCTTGTGGCCGTCGACACTCTAGAACCTTTCGGCCCCATCGACCATCCGAAACTATCGAATATCCGAAATAAAAAGTATCCGTAACCATAACCGAAACCGATATAAAAATTTCGGATAGTTTCAGATAAAGGCAGTGTCTAAATGACAGGTTACGACAGGTTTTAAGTTTCTTTTGCCCGGCCAAAAAATTAATAATCTAGACTAGAAATAAAAGTCAAATATTGATATTTGTATTTTAATTGAATTATAATTTTAATATCCGTAACCGAAACTATCCGGAACTACCGGATAATCCGAAATAATTTCATATCGATAACCGTATTCGAAACCTAGCATCCGCTAGTTTCGGATTAGTATTCCTATATCTCTATCTATTTGGAATGGCGACCACGTACCGGAAGACGCAGCGTTGGAAGGCCTCCCACAAGGTGGACAAGGTGGATGACCTGGTGAGGGTCGCGGGAATCCGATGGATGCGAGATGCACAGGACCGGTCATTATGGCGACATTTGGGGGATGTCTATGTCCAACAGTGGACGATGATGTGATGAACCGAAACTATCCGGAACTACCGGATAATCCGAAATAATTTCATATCGATAAACGTATTCGAAACCTAGCATCCGCTAGTTTCAGATTAGTATTCCTATATCTCTATCTATTTGGAATGGCGACCACGTACCGGAAGACGCAGCGTTGGAAGGCCTCCCACAAGGTGGACAAGGTGGATGACCTGGTGAGGGTCGCGGGAATCCGATGGATGCGAGATGCACAGGACCGGTCATTATGGCGACATTTGGGGGATGTCTATGTCCAACAGTGGACGATGATGTGATGAACCGAAACTATCCGGAACTACCGGATAATCCGAAATAATTTCATATCGGTAACCGTATTCGAAACCTAGCATCCACTAGTTTCAGATTAGTATTCCTATATCTGTATCCAGATTCGAAATTTCGTATCCCGAAACAATCCTGGTTTATACGCATTAGTGGACACGACCCTACACGTTATTTCTATTTCTGTACAGTTGGCAAATGAGAGGAGTATTCAGGGTACCTTTTGAATGAGTCGTGCTGAATTCGCAGCTTCATTATTTTATGCATCAGCGTTGCAAAGTTTATTTGAAAGGCTTCCTTTCTACCGTCTACAGTACTTATATGTACCCTTGTACCTACTGGAATTTTAACTGCTTCTGTTGCATTTTCAGTAATGAATTTTTAAAACAACGCTTTTATAGTTATCGTGAGCATGTTAGAAGCTGAATAAGTTCCTACTTTTATAACTACTCTATTGTGCAGTACACACGATCAATCGGATCGCATCGCAGCTTTCTGCGATGCGATGTTGCATTGTATTGCATCGCAATTTCGTGTGCGAGCCCTTAAATTCTATGCTACAACTTAAATCAGTCACGAACCATTGATCCTCTCCTACAAAGAAGTTTTCAATACACATTATTATTCCAACCACTTTTAGGCACGCAATTGCCTGTTTTCCGCACTAGTACGGAAAAGTGTGTGTAGCAGGCTGGTCGCTAAGCAACCCCCACGAGTCGCGTGTCAACCCCCATTTATTTATTTCTTCGTAAGTGTATTGAAAAATTTCGTATGATACACGTGGAAATTTATCACTGCAGCACTGGGCTCTATAACACCCTCGCTTGTGGCTCGGGCGAATTCTGCCTCGGGCACAATGAAAGAATTTCTCCACTTGTATTAAAATATACTTTTTAGACACTAGCATTGATAGAGTGTAACTATTATATAATATGTAGATACAGTTTTTTGGCTGTACCTACATACAAATAGATAAAACCTATACTATTCCACTATATTTATGTTTCCTACACGTTTTCACAGTTCTATTTTTCTAACACTATTGATCTTTAGACCTGGCGACTGTGTATTGTTTTACAATGGAAGCTAGAACGCCTTTGTTCTACGTTTTATTGAAAAGTGCTCGGAAACTCGGAATACTCGGGAAGTCGGAACTATTGTCGTTTTTTCTGACGCCTCTACCCTTATTGTAGTCGCCGTATTGGAAAATTCTCGCCCTAAATGCTTCGAAAGGGTAAACAAATGGAGCATGCATCCTATCGGGTCTGTGGCTTTTCAACTAGTTTTGTGTAAATTATTTCGACAGAGACGGTCTGTGTTTACTTAAATTTCTTGCCCTTTTTGGTCCAGTGGCGACCTTAGTAATTAAATTGCTCCGACGATCAGTCAATGACAAGGATTGATTATTTATATGGATTTTCATTGTACGTACAGCTAAGGAGTGGAATTCCTTGCCGGAGTCTGTGTTTCCTGATGGCTACAACTCGGGAATCTTTAAGTCGAGAGTGAATAGGTTATTTCTAGGTAAGCGCGCTCCATCGTCGACCGCATCGTCGCTTTCCATCAGGTGAGATAGCGGTCAAGCGCGAACCTATGAAGAATAAAAAAAAAATTAAAAAAAAGATTTTTCCACTAATCGAAGTTTCCATTGTTTAAGTTTTTCATCAGAATTTTATAAGTTAACAAACCAATTTATAACATAGGTACTTAAAGGCCTCTCTAGATAATGAAAAGCTGATAAATCTAACTATATACATAAATTTTAATAGTTACAGATAATAACAGTCAGAATTAATTGAAATGTCTGATTTTAGCAAATACTCAAAATAGAGTAAAAATATTGAGTTCTGCTCCATTTAGCGGGTTCACACTCGGGCCCGTAACTTTTACCTTAAGTTCTTGGAGTCCTAAAAAACGAAACACTTTTAAATTTCATTGCCACACAAGTGCGATTTCCTGTAACTTAATATATATTTCAATACCCTTACTCGAAAACATGCTCTTATCCCTACCGTTCTTAGGCACGCGATTTACTGTTTTTCGCACTAGTGCGGAAAAGTGCGCGAGTTGCCACCGCCACAATTGACTGTATTCATCATATCAAACTGGACGTTAAGCAAACGCCGCGAGTCGCGCGTCAACCCCCGTTTATTTATATCTATATGTGTATTGAAAAACGTAAATTAATTTTTTTTTTTTTTTTTTTTTTTTTTTTTTATTGTTCCATACACGTATCTTTACATTTTTGGTTTCTATTGTACCATTAAACCATACTTGGTTTGTATTGGTACTCACATTCACATAACAACAATGCTTAATCAATAATGTTAAACAAAGATGACAACTCAATTGCGATAATACACAAATTCAAATACTCATAAAAAGAAAAACAATTCATACACCATAGTGGGTAAGAAAAATAATCGCCCAAGTTATAGAAACGTAAACATCTATCAGTACGTGGACTTGTAGGTACATGAATAATTTGCACGTTACGTATCTACGGAGCGTTGCGCTATTGGTCGCTCATTATGAGATAATTTCAACTCAATGTATACAGGTGGTTTACTTTTTATTAGTATAGTGTCTATTACCTATTTTATGAACTTTAATGTTAATCGTGGTTTTTTTATATTGTGTTATCGAATTTTATATCATTTTAATTAGTTTTGCTGTAGTGATCAAATAATATTTAATTTGTATTTGTGTTTTTTTTTATTATTATTATTATTTTGAAATTGGGACTTTGTGCCTGAATAAATAGATATTATTGTAAATATACTCAGTAATAGTTTATAGTTATGATAAGTTGTTTATATAGTCGTGATAGTATTTTTTATATGTTTGTTTATAATTTTTAATATTTATTTCTTTTTTGATATTATTCGGGAGTTCATTAATTAATTTGGGAATCAAATATTTTATAGTTCGCCTTCCATAGAAGTTTCTAGCCCGAGGTACGATTAATGTATTATTGGTGATACTTCTGGTGGTAATTTTATGAGATATAGGTTTTTGATTGCTTTTATTATTAAATTGTTCAATTAAGAGGGTCATGTTAAGTCTGGTTTGTACTGGCAAAATGTTACAGTATTTAAATAGATCAATAGCGTCTTCTTTGAATTGGTTTTTAATTTTTCTAGGCACTATAAGTTTCAAAAGTCTAACTTGCAGTTTGGAAATTCTTTCAATATACGATTTAAATGTTCTTCCGTAGCTCGTGATGCCGTACGCTATTATTGACTCCGCTAAAGCAACGTACATGTTGATTAAGATCTTAAACGGAACTTTAGGTTTTAATATGTAGAACTTTGCCAGAATGGCTCGCAACTTATCACAGACTGAGTCTACGTGAAAGCCCCAGTTGAATCGATTATCTACAACTAATCCTAGGTAAGTATGGTGTGTGACTTGTTCGATTGCCTCACATTGACATATCCCTGAAGGAGTGGAGTGGAGACAGCTATGACTATGGGCAATTATCCCAACGGAGGCAGATTGTTTTAAGTGGCTAGAGTGAACATGGATGATTTTTGTTTTACTTGCATTAAGTACCAGTCCAACATCGTGCGCCCATTTGGAAAGTTGAGTAAAATCATCCTGGAGCCATTGAGCAGCTACATTTACGTCTTTATGGGCAGCTACAAGACATGTGTCATCAGCATACTGATAGATAGAACAGTGGTTGACCACATGTTCCATGTCATTAACATAAGTTAGATAGTGTAATGGTCCAAGTACTGAACCTTGGGCCGTTCCTTCAGTGACTTCAATAGCATTACTGCTCTCATTATCGATCCTAACTTTATATTTACGATTTTGAAGGTAGTCCTTGCACCATTCAAGTAATGGACCTCGAATTCCGGAGTCATCCAGTTTTTTTAGTAAGGTGTCATGCCTAAGCGTGTCGAAAGCCTTGCTGAAATCAATAAAAAGCAATATGACATGATTTCTATCATTAAGACATTCATTGACCTCGTCCGTAAATTTTGACAACAGCTGTGAACTTGATTTATTTGGTTGAAAACCGTATTGTGTGCTCGACAACACCTCATTTTTTATATAAAAGTCTTGTATCTGGTTAGAAACATATTTTTCAACAATTTTGTCAATAACTGGAAGAATAGTGATCGGTCTGTAGTTTGCATAGTCGGCGAGACTGCCCTTTTTATGTATTGGGCGTACTATACCTGTTTTAAGTACTTCAGGGTATTTGCCTTGTTTTATGCTAGTGTTGATCAGTTTTACGATGACACCTGTCATCTGACTGCAGATGGATTTTATGTCAACACACCTAATATTATCTACCCCAGGGGCTTTATTAGTATTAAGGTTTTTAATTAATTTACTTACACTAGCACTTGTAGCTTTCGTGAAGTACATTGATGTGTTATTAGGAAATACATATTCTGATTCATCCAGTAAACGTTGGTTACATTTAGGAAGAATCTTTATAACACTGCTTCTGAATTCTGTGGCAAAGTTGTCAGCTATTGATTTAATTTTTATATTTTTTTTTTTAAAGGCTTTTATGATGGTTTCATCAATTGAATTTTTGTTACGACCAGACAGCTTATTTAGTATTTGCCACAGTATTCTGAGGTTCATTTTGTTATTATTTATCTGTTTCATATAATATTTGTTCCGACATTTTTCTATTGTTTTATGAGTCATATTCCTAATTTTATTATATTCTAATCGCAATATTTTATTCGTATAATCGTTTTTCCATTTAATAAATAACTGATCCTTTTTTTTACACATGTTATCAATTTTATCATTTATCCATGGCTGTTTGTTTCATGGCTGTTAATACACGGGGAAATTCGTCACTGCAGCACTCGGCTCAATAAAGAATTCCCCGTCGGTTCCAATGACAGACTTTCCCTAATTGTATCAAAATGTACTATTATATCAACAGTTCCATTCGGTTTGGGTTAGAACTTTATGACCTTTCCAGCATTTTAAGACCCAGTACCCTTTAAAACCGTAACCGAACGTTACGAAAAACCGTAAAACACATAATATTATCAATAAGTAACAAGCTGATCTCACGGGGGCGTTGTGCGCTGTTCAAAGCCATAAACACTTCGGGACCATCGTAAAAGACCGCTCGGTAAATCTTGGATTAGCTCCCGGGTTATAATGTGCCGTTTATTTAGGACGTCAGTGTAATTGCTCGGCTGTGGTGGATTTTTTTACACTGGCGTGGAGAAAAACTGGGTAGATAATGGGTTAATTTTTATCGTTACACGTTGAGCCTTTAGTACTTAGAGTATTTTATTTAAAGAAATATTGTACCCTATTTTATATAATTTGGTCATTAGTAAGGCCTACTGTTCACAGAGGCGTAGCTTCATAGACGCTTATTCGTCATTATACGCTTGGTTTACGCCTGCGTGAAGCTTACATACAAAACTATGGCCTACTGTCCACGGACGCGTAGCTTCATAGACGCGTATTCGTCATTATACGCTTGGTGTACGCCTGCGTGAAGCTTACATACAAAACTATGGCCTACTGCCCTCGGACGCGTAGCTTCATAGACGCGTATTCGTCATTATACGCTTGGTGTACGCCTGTGTGAAGCTTACATACAAAACTATGGCCTACTGCCCACGGACGCGTAGCTTCATAGACGCGTATTCGTCATTATACGCTTGGTGTACGCCTGCGTGAAGCTTACTTACAAAACTATGGCCTACTGTCCTCGGACGCGTAGCTTCATAGACGCGTATTCGTCATTATACTCTTGGTGTACGCCTGCGTGAAGCTTAATACAAAACTATGGCCTACTGTCCACGGACGCGTAGCTTCATAGACGCAACACGACGTCGACGCTGCCGTTTCATCTACAGTGTTTCATTATTTTGTATGTAAGCTTCACGCACGCGTACACCAAGCGTATAGTGACGAATACGCCCCTATGAAGCTAACGTCCATGGACAGAAGGCTTAAGTTGACCTACGAGTTTTCAGCTGACAGAATCGTCGCTGTATTGCACTATTGCACCACTTGGGGCCCAGCGGGGCCGATGCCCGCTAGCTAGGACCACGGAGAATTTCTGAAAGGGAAACCCGTAATCCTAGTACGCAAAGGGTAATTGAAGGATACAGGTGTGGTTTTAGTCAGTAAAAGTCTGACACGCCCTTTCGCTCCATCCAGAGCGCGAGAAGTCATTTGGATGACTTCCCACCTTAAAAAAAAATTATTGAACCACTTGAGGGTCTTGAACTTATTAATTTACTAGTAACACTAACCTGTCCCAGCTTTGCACGGGTGTTAAAAAATTTGAAATACTCGGCGTTCTGTACTATGGTATACATGTATTAAATATTTTAACCTTCCTCGTGAATCACGCTGTTTATTTGTTGAAACTGCACGAAAATCCGTTCCGTAGTTTTTGTGTTTATTGCGTTTATACAGATAGACACACACGGTATACAGACAGACAAATCTTTATCATCATCATCATTTCAGCCGAAAGACGTCCACTGCTGGACATAGGCCCCCCCAAGCGTCGCCACAACGACCGATCCTGTGCGTCTCACATCCATCGGATTCCAGCGACCCTGACCAGGTCATCGGTCCATCTTGTGGGAGGCCTTCCACCGCTGCGTCTTCCGGTACGCGGTCGCCACTCCAGAAACTTTCGGCCCCAACGGCCATCAGTTCTGCATGCAATGTGCCGTGCCCATTGCCACTTAAGTTTGGCGATTCTTCGTACTATGTCGGCAACCTTGGTTCTCCTGCGGATATCTTCATTTCTGATTCGATCACGCAAGGAAACTCCGAGCATAGCAAACAATTCAGACAAATCAACAGACAAATCTTAATGTAGGTCATTCAAGTGCTCTTTAATTCTTCCTGGCCAATTAAGAAACATTAAAATCTTTACTATTAAACGTATTAGACAAAATTCTCGCAATTAGGTACTTTAACTAACTTGGCTTATTCAAAATCGAACCCCAAAACCCAATTTCAAAGCTAAACTCAGAATAGCATCGAAATGGATCCCCCTATGCCATTAGGAAAGTTTTTTGAGCATCCAACTTTCAACTAATGCTTAGCTGAACCCCCTTCGTGTTCATATAATAGGGCTGGCCCGAAAATCACAGTTTTATTAATACTATTGATTTAATTTATGACTGTGACTGTGATTGTGACTGGTCTGTTGGTCTACTGGTCAGTGGCCATGACTGCTACGCCGGAGGTCAAACCCAGGACAAATGTTTGTATGATGAGCACGATCATTATTCTGTGTCGCGGTGTAATTTATCTATAATATGTATGTACTTATGTATGTTTATCAGTTGTCTAGTACTCATAGCACAAGCTCTGTTTAGCTAGGGACTAGATGGCGTTGTGTGAAAGTTGTGGAATATTAGCATAATAATCAGCCTTTTAATGTTCCCACTGCTGGGACTCAGTCCTCCTCTCTCTAGGAGAGGGATTGGGCCGTAATCCACCACGCGGGCCCAGTGCGGTTTGGTGAATGTCACATGTCTTCGAATTTTTGGTTCTAGGACATGCCGGTTTCCTCACGATGTTTTCCTTCACCGTTTTGAGAGCAGTGGTGATGAAATAAATTACACAAAGTGATGCGCCTGACTGTGGAATATTATTATATTATTATTACTCAAGTCAAAAAGTCTCCTGTGTTCCTATAATTGTTTTTTACAATTGTGAATGCCTTTTTTCATTATTAATAGGCTCGAGTTTGACCATTATCTCACCTGACGCTTGCCTAGAAGTAACCTACATAATTGCTCTTGACTTAAAGACACAGATTCCGATAGTGTATCCCACTTCTTAGCTATAGGTACGTACAATAAATATTATTTCCAGATAAGAAATAATGTAATCGTATAAGTTCTTGAACACAACAGTTTGTCATTCTTGGCTTGGCTTGGCTTCTTGTAATGTTTATCACTATTTGGCGCAAATAAATTTATTCTGAACTATCTGTGAGATATGGATG
Organism: Mythimna impura; assembly: GCA_905147345.3. Classification (NCBI taxonomy): domain Eukaryota; kingdom Metazoa; phylum Arthropoda; class Insecta; order Lepidoptera; family Noctuidae; genus Mythimna; species Mythimna impura. Next base: position 3,829,079 of record LR990342.1, on the reverse strand, counting down.
TCCTGCTGATATTAAAATGTAAGTACTGAGGTCTTGTGTCTTACATTAATCTTAAATGAAATTCCTTTTCACATCTTTGAAAAGAAACATCTGCGCAATCATTCAAGTACTATGAATTTTGAAAACGCACATCACAAAGGTTTTGTTTCTGCCCTAATCCTAAAATTATTCACTAGTCTTTCTTTAAAAATATACACAACACTGCAAATGTACTAAAAGACAGAAAGACTAGGAAATTATTGATTTTGAAGAATACACATTTTGTAGTCTCGGAGTTTCCTTGCGTGATCGAATCAGGAATGAGGATATCCGCAGGAGAACCAAGGTTACCGACATAGCACGAAGAATCGCCAAACTAAAGTGGCAATGGGCAGGGCACATTGCTCGCAGAACAGATGGCCGTTGGAGCCGAAAGGTTCTGGAATGGCGACCACGTACCGGAAGACGTAGCGTTGGAAGGCCTCCTACAAGGTGGACCGATGACTTGGTAACGATGCGAGACGCACAGGACCGTTCATTGTGGCGACACTTGGGGGAGGCCTATGTCCAGCAGTGGACGTCTTTCGGCTGAAATGATGATGATGAATGATGACTCATTTTGTAAACAAAACGAACTTCTTGGTACGGTCCTTCAAATTGTCTTTCTAGGAAAGAAAAACACGGAGAAAATAAAATTGAAACAATAAACACCGAGTAATTTGTTGTTTAGTGTTTGTTTTATCATCGTAATTAATGTTTCTCTTGTTGACACTTTCTCTTGTTTACTCGAATAAAAGATTACTTACGCAATGAAAATAAAATTTATTCATGCGAAAATCGATACCAATTCAAAAAGTAAACGGAGAGGAAAATTCCCGGATTTATTTTCTCATTAGGGACTGCTTTATTCGTATTTTTCACTATTGAACGATTATCTTACAAGCTTCTGCATTCGGCTTTGCCCGTGTGAAAAGTATTTACACGAAATAAAATTATCCCAACGGAATTTAGCTATTACGGTATTAATAAAATATTAATAAAATCAAATGTTTTAAGTCAATGTAGTCATTGTCTCTAAGTGTTGCAGCACTTGAATAGTCTTATAATTGTATCTATCAACTCCCAGCGCCTGTAATGCTGTTCAAAAAATAAGTAGGTATACTATACCCTAATCCAGTTCATGGTATACCTGTATTCCAAATTTCGTCTAAATCCATTCAGTCGTTGAGACGTGAACATCCAAAAAATAAAACCTGTCACATTAAAATATTAATATAAAATCTCAAGACTTCAGGTATTTCATGGAAATCTTAAATTAACTGTCAAATGTTCACCACAGCTAATTCATACCTCAATACGCATAAATTTAAAAAAAAAAATACTGACACAAATTTTGCCGCCAAAATTCAAGCTCAATTTTTATCGACACCCCTAAACCTCATTTCGTTCACGGCAAACAGGGGCTGGGCTGACATTCCCTGGCTGTTTGCGTCTATGCCTTTGCCTCGAACAAATTATTTTTATGTTTGTTTGCCACTAAGCTAATACAGCTCCTATTTGATTGGATTTTGCTCAACGAGATTTGAATAAGGAAAGATCCCCCACCATGAGTTAAAACAAATGAAAATAGAATATAGGTTTGTTAGTTAAACCCAGTTAAACCCTTTTTTACCCGACTGCAAGAAGGGTTATGTTCTTTTTTTCAAAACTTTTTGGTTTGTAATTGACAGTTGACTTAACCTTTTTATTATTAACTAGCTTTTGCCCGCGGCTTCGCCCGCGTAAATAAAATATAGTCAATGTCACTCAGGAATATAGCAGCTTTCTATCGGTGAAAAAATTTTAACAATCGGACCAGTACTTCCAGAGATTATCTTCTACAAACAAAAAAACATAAAAACAAAAAAACAAACTACCTCTTTATAATATTAGTGTAGATGTAGATATTTATAGTCCCCACCCTTGAATCTTTGGAACGCTTTGAGTATCTTGTCTCGAGAGGAAAGTCTTGTCGCTCATCATCCTCCCTTCTCCTTCTTTTTCTCCCCACTCAACACTCAAGTGCAAAATTTCTCTCTCATTTATATAAGGTTTGCTTATCATCCTCCGTTCCCCTTCTTTTTCTCCCCACTCAACACTCAAGTGCAAAATTTCTCTCTCATTTATATAATAAGGTTTGCTCATCATCCTCCCTTCTCCTTCTTTTTCTCCCCACTCAACACTTATCAACAATAAACAACATAATAAATTAGTGTAGGGTTCATTTATTATGTTGTTTATTATACAATAATTGAAAAATCTAAATTTACTAAGCATACTTAAACGTTTTTTTTTAAACTAGAGAGTTTATAATAATATTTTTTTTTTAAGAAATATTATTTGAATTTGTGTTTAAAAAGTTAGCCACACACTGTCGTTCCACCCTAGAGTAGAAAAAGTTACTTGATGATTTCCTACCCCAAACAAAAATGAAGCAATGTCGGCGGAGTTGTTCATTGCTCTGTTTTCCACTCCACCTACCAGTCTATAAACCACCATCTGTAACGACATTCACCGGGCGCCGCCCCTACGAGCCGTTCTGTTTACCGTTCGTAAGCCAAAGGTTAATGGCGCTCGTCAAATACTTAATAACCGCTCGTTATTAGTGGAAAATGTTACCGAATAAGGTTCGTTTTCAGTGTTAATTTCTACTGAAACGCATGACGTCAAGAAGTGACCGGAGTTTAATTGGTTACTGTTATAATAACTAGTTATGACTCAAATATTACCTAACTACGAATATTTAATGTAACTTAACTGCGTACATATCGACCCTTTTTAGGTAAAACCTCGTAAGCGACAATTAATATACGTGTTTTGCAGGAATGGGTTTTTCTTCCATAATTAATTCGTTTACGATGTACTTCCTTTAAACTCTGTACGTAGGTATATATTTTACCAGCCTAACCCTCAATATTAGCAAGCAAAGCAAGCTTGGAATTTTAGGGCACCCCGGCACGGGCAGGTTAGGTTTGAAGGCTTAGGCGGGAGCGAAGCGGAGCTTCCACCTTAGCCTTCGTGGTTATTTTTTTATTACCATCTAGAAATAGGAGCTCTAAGGTTTGGCATAGGTGGAAATAGTTAATCCTAAAATCGGGTTTAGTTGGCAACATATATACTATTGTTTTCGTATAATAAATATTACCGGCTTATTGTTGTCTGATACTAATATTATAAAGAGGAAAGATTTTTATATTGTATGTTTTTATTTTTTAAACCGATTTTGAAAGTTCTTTCACCTGTAGAATGCTACTTTATCAGTGAATGACATAAGCATATATAGGGTGACTGGGAATTAGTGTACGATACTTAAACACGTGATTGTGCTCATGATAACAAACAATTTTTATTACGGGAGCAAAGCCGAAATCGCGAAAAAAATATCAGCTGTTCAGTACATTAGACAAACATAAATGTACTGAATAGCTGATTTTTTTACGCGATTACAGGTTTGTTCCCATAGTAAAAGTTGTTGGTTATTATGAGCACAATCACGTGTCTAAGTATCGTACACTAATTACCAGTCACCCTATATACTATTGTTTTCGTATATTATGTTACCGGCTTAAACCGAAAATACACTTAGGCGTCGAAGTAGTTCTCTACGCCGCTGTCATGTGGGTGTGCTAGAAACGTGCCCAGAAGACTGGTTTGCTACGTTGATTTGCAATGCTATGATAAACAATGAGCCAGCCCTCTGGTCGCACAGTGTCAATCAGTCGGCGAGATATATTTTTGAAAAGATGACGTGTATTTGGACCTCATGACCGCGTTATTGTTGTCTAATATTATAAAGAGGAAAGATTTTTATTTTGTATGCTTTTATTTTTTAAACCGATTTTGAAAGTTCTTTCACCTGTAGAATGCTACTTTATCAGTGAATAACATAAGCATTTATATTTTCTGCTATCACGCGAGCGAAGCCGGTAAGCAGGAGCTGGTATTCGAATAAAAGAACTAGGTAAAGAATTACCTAGTTCTTCCTTTACTTTATACGAGAAATAATGACTTATTTACGAAGCGATTTTAAGCAATACAGCATTAATCCTCATCCAATGAAGTACCTTAAATACATTATGCATTTAATATAGATCAATATGGCTCTTAAAAGCATGTAATTTAAATAAATATTTTCGAAGTTATTACAGATTTAAAATGCAGGGACATAGCGGTTGCGGTTATATCAGTATGGCACCCGTGCGAAGCCGGGGCGGGAGTTTTGTATAAAGTATGAAGACTGATAGATTGTCAATTAATTTTAAAAAATTATCAAATTTTACAACAAAATCCTTACGTACTACAGTCGTCTTTAATTCAAAACCACTCCCAAACTAAATCATCCACTTCAACAAACCGTGCTCTGCCCACCCCTCAACAACTTAGCTTAAACGTACCCATAATCCAGGGTAGCTGAAGTCCAAACGAGCCCTGGCAGGCTGCCAGATCGACAGCCCTTTAGCCAGGCACCAATCGTGTATATACGCATAAGTAAATAATATGATACATGAGTGTATTGCTGCCGACTCCCCAGCTATATGAAAATTAATGTAGGTTTCATTTTGGATAGTTTGTTTTTATATTCCGACTGTTGGTTGGAAGGTTGTTTTTTTTTCGTTTATTAAACAACAACATTAATACATATCTACCAGCACAAACCATCGCGGGTTTAACAGCGGTATGTCAGAAGCGACAAACTCGGCGCCAAATATACTTTAGGCGAACAGGGTATACATACATAGTCATCATTCAAAAGATACTTTCGATCGTATTATAATCTAGAAAGTATCTCTTCAACACTCTTGAGCAGTTTTTTTATATTTATTGCCTTACTAATTTCCAGTATTCAGTTTCCAGTGTTTTAGTTCCCTACGTAGTATATTAAGTATATAGGGTGACTGGTAATTAGTGTACGATACTTAAACACGTGATTGTGCTCATGATAACCAACAACTTTTACTATGGGAACAAACCTGAAATCGCGAAAAAAAAATCAGCTGTTCAGTACATTTATATTTGCCTAATAAAAGAAAAGAGAATCGAAACGAAACTGTTGTAACTTGGATAAGGGAGCTGATATTCAAATATGAAAACAAGTCAAGAATCACTTCCCTTTAAAATACAAAACGATATTTGAAAACACTGTAAACTGAAGCCTCATTAAACTGAACAGTATTCAGATTTCAGTTGTTAGTTTTAAAAATAATGTTTTCAAAACAACTGCGAAAATATTCCCCGTTATATTGGTACACATAGTCCTTATTTTGCGTATGTTACCGGGTCATTAGGGCAAATTTATTTCAGAGGAAAATAGACCGAATATGCGCTGGCTACAGTGATAGTACATTACCTATGTTACCTACATTATATCTTTATGCGATGGTATTAAGGTCTATATTACTCGATAAACATACTCTCTAATATGGAAAAATCTTGCGTCACAATATTTGTTATCGAGCTCCTTTAACATGGCTTGACCGGTTTTTATGAATATTTGGAAGGTCTGAGAAAAGATCACTGGTCGCCACCATGAGGACACGGTGGTGTTCTGCCCAGACGGGGGACACCTCCACCACAAAATAGATAGGTACAGAAGTCAATCTACATACAAAGAGCGCTTGAGCAACGCACACATAGACACCGCTCACGGACACGATATCTCGGCTCAATTCAGCTCAATGCGTGCTCGAGTGCTAGTCGTTTTAGACACGCGTCTGTGAACTTTTTTGTGGTAAAATTGACCAAAAAAAAAATTTTATTCTAACTGTTCAGTGGACGGTTGTTGAACAGTCAATTGACGTTTTTTAGTCCACCAGTTGTTTCACGTAGATATTTGCTTGTATTTTGATGGTTTATTTTAACGTAACACAGAACTCTTTCTCGGCGTAACACAGAACTCTTTCACTTGAGATGATTTTGTGGCCATGTAATATTTTTACAATTCAGATTAGTTAGGCATTTATCACCGTGCCCGCTCGCACTCGGACAGTTCGGCGCCACTCGCTGACCCTAGCGCGATCGCCGAGCGAAGGTATGAAAAGTGAAGTACATAATACATGAGATTATGAGATTGACTTCTGTACCTATCTATGTATTTTGTGCCTCCACCGTGTGCTCCACTGTTTCCTGTGGTTACTGTTTCTTGTTGGCGGTCCACACAATGGTAATACCTGATCGTTTCTTCCACTAGGGCGGCGCGCGGGCACGTTTTAATGAATGACTGTGGCCCTAGAACGCAAAGGGCAACTGAAGGACACAAGTGGATTTTGGTCAGTAAAAGTCTGACACCCTCTGTCTCGTTCCACTCTAGAGTGGGAGAAGTTATTGGATCATCCAATGACTTCTGATCTTCCAATCTCAAAAGAAAAAAAAACCGGGCAAGTGCGAGTCGGACTCGCGCACTGAGGGCTCCGTACAAACTTACCTATGAAAACAGTTCAATTCCCGAATTGAGTTACGAAGATTTTTCCGAATCGCAAAAAAATGTTTTTCTATTGACGTATTCTACAAATTTACAGTTTTCACATTTTTTATACTTGTGCTATGAGACCTTGCTTCATGCCAAATTTCAGGATTCTAGGTCAACGGGAAGTACCCTATGAATTTTGATTCCCTTGAGAGTGTCGAAATTCACGGTTTTTGCGACATAAACGGCTGTATCTTTTTTTTTTGTTAACTCAGAAGTTTGATTTTTTCACAGCTTCAAGGGACCGCAGACCTGTGTATATGGTTTTAATTTCAACTCGATACCTTCACGCATTTCCGAGATATAAGGTCTTGAGGCTACAAAGTGATCCTATAAGGGTTCTGTTCCTTAAAAAACCGGTGACTTTGCCTCTGCGAAAGAATAAAATTATCCCAAAATAACACATTCTCGGGATAAAAGTTCAGACCATATCCTATACCAGGATATTGTCTATTCATGTGCCGAATTTCATCAAAACACGTTCAACCATTTAAGACTAAAGAAATAAAAAATATACACCACACAAACTATCGACATTATAAATATAATGTAATACAAGGACCTAATAACAAACGAAATACACGTTACAGTAACCCATAAAACATGCTTCAATTGCTTCTAGAGTCCCATATTCTCAAAACCTCCTCACGAACGAAAAAAAAAAAAACAATAGAGTAATTTGTACAAATTGCCAATTCATTAATGGTAGGGTGTTCGTTCCTCGCGTGATGCGCGACGATTTGTACATTTTTCCTTTTTCAACCTTCAGTCGAGACAAAGGGCACTTTCAGACCACGTAAAGAAGGAATAGAAGTAGTTATTTACGTGTGCTCGACTCCCTGTGGAGTAACCTACAGTCCTCGGCCGAAACCTCGTGCAGGGAAAAGGTCTAGTAAACATTGATGTAGGTGAAATTGGGTCTACAATTGTGGTGAGTAAAAACAAAGTTACTATTAGTTTTTTAAATGAACTCCCAGTAGGGACGGCTGCTAGGGCTGCAGAATGTACGAAAGAAATATAATATTTGCCTGCTGCGGTCTTCCTATCCGATTATAATTTTGGTGTCTTCAAGGCTAGAGTGAATAGGCTCTTAATAAACTAGTGCGCCTCACCATCAACGATTGCATCACTGCTTACCATCTGGTGGGTTCGCAGTCAAGCACTAGTTTATAACAAATAAAAAAAAATAGTTTTCGTGACCCTGGAACGTAAGGGGTAATTATTATTGTTAGGGTTCCGTACCTCAAAAAGAAAAAACGGACCCTTCATAGGATCACTTTGTTGTCCGCATGTCTGTCTGTCTGTCAAGACCTTTTAACTCAAGAACGCGTGGAGGTATCGGGTTTAAAATAAAACCATATACCTACTCAGGTCTGCGGTTCCTTGAAGCTGTAAAAGAAAAGATACGGCCGTTTATGTCGCAAAAAAACGTGTATTTCGACACTCTTAAGGAAATCGTCATAAGGTACTTCCCGATGACCTAGAATCCTGAAATTTGGCACGAAGCAAGGTCTCATTGCACAAGTATAGGAAAAAATCTGAAAACTGTAAATTTGTAGTTACGTCAAAAAAAAAACTTTTTATGCGTTTCGGAAAAAAAATCGTAACTTAATTCGGGAATTGAATTATTTTCATAAGTAAGTTTGTACGAAACCCTCAGTGCGCGAGTCTGACTCGCACTTGCCTGGTTTTTACAACCGTTTCGTTTCGCTTCTCTTTTCGTCGATCGCCTCGAGTAGGCCACGCCTCCGATTCCTTTATTCTGACGTCATCTCAACGCTTAGTCACGTGGTCAGAACAAAGGAATAGGAGGCGTGGCCGACTCGAGGCGATCAACGGAAAGAGAATCGAAACGAAACGGTTGTAACTTGGCTAGGGGGCAGTTCTCTACCAGATGGTTAAACTTGGTCGGTGTAATACGAATAAGTATATGAAATAACACTTTATTTAAAAAATCCTTCAACATGATTAATAGTTGTTTAAAGCTGTTTAAAGGCAACTCAACAAAGTCTAGATCGCGTGACTAGTTTTTGTTTTCTCTTTTATTTTTAAAGTTTTCGATTTCTAACTTATCGTAGTTTCAGTCCATAATTGGTTAACACCTATATTTTTTTATTTTTTATTATTGATAGGCTCGCGTTTGACAACTATTCTCGGCTGATGGTAAGCGATGATGGGAATTCCACTCCTTAGCTGTACGCATTATGAATATGTTCCCAAAACGCTTTGTACGTATGGGTGGGATGTCCACCATGTACCGATGGCGCAACGCCTTACGTCTAGTGGTCCGATGATGGAACGGACTTGGTGGAATTAAATTGTGCAATTCCAACGCACACTCCCCGAAGTGTAATCGATAGATAACCGACAGGCTAGCAACTCGGGGTTGATGCTCAAGGCTCTGGAGTTTTGATTCAACAAGTGCATCATCACCAATGATCCTCTTGGCTCGCTTCTCAATCGACTCCAGAGCATCAAGCTGGTATCGGGCAGACCCATCCCAAAGATGAGAGCAGTATTCCATACACGATCGAACTTGCGCTTGATAAAGTTTGAGCAGCTGTTATTATAAAGTTATAGGCATATCAACGTATGTAGGTATATGTAAAGCTAACGTTTAATTGGATCAATTAGCCTAGATAAGATTAGCTAGTCTTGTGTTAATTGGAGCTAATTGGATGTTCTACTAATTAGTAGCTACAGGGTTTGTTTAATTGTTAGTAATAATATGTAAATCAACTGTACCTGACGTGTCTTCGGTTGTTTTTTAAAACAGAATATAAAAGCCATCGCAACTTGCAGGAAACCGTTTATTTTAACCACGCTTTTTAAACCCTTAAGAAACGTTAAAACAGCTTCCTTCCTCCCCACTGTCCATTCTATAAAACCATATATTTTACAGTAATATCTCAAAAAAAGATGTCGTTCGTATCCCAAACGGTTGCCGGGCTGAGTCAGACCCGGGTACGCGAGGACCCGCCACCTCGGCAGCACTGCTCACACCAGCACGCCCATCGCCAAATGCAGCTCAGCAGAAAGAACAGCCTCCCAGAATGGGACCCGCCAGAACAAAGAACGAGAAAGAACAGTCTACCAGCAGATATATTGGACAGAATTACGGAATCCACCATCAGCACGATATCAGAAGAGTGACAGCTATCCCCGTAAGTTTGGTGTCCCCGTCACTCTATAGTACGCATGGATGCACTCCAATGTAATGCACAGGATGGGAGGAAAGGCTTTGGAACAGCCCCTTGCATGCTTAGAGGCTTATGTGATTAGGGGAAGACCCTGCACGAACCCCATAGATATATGTTGTGCGTAAATGTTGTAAGCGAAGATATGATAACGAACAAAGAATGTAAAGAAGAAATGAGTGTAGATGAGCAAGAGAGAGAAGACATTATAAATGTATTGCCACTTGATTGAGGAACGATCGTATTTGACAATAATTTACAGACAGATGTGGATTTCCTTTCGGATCCCAATTGCTTCTTATTAAAAATAAACGATGATAACGAAAAGGCAATGACACAACAAATAGAATATATATAATACATGCGAGTGGACGTAATTTGCCTCCAGAATAAAAAAATCAACGATACCATGTCTAGACATAATGCACATCGATTATCATACGAATGCATATAGCATTCGTATGAAAATCGATAGTGTCATGTTGATAAGCAATGTTATTGAACCCAAAAGAAAATAAATAAATATTGACTAAGATATATATACTATAATCTTGTAAAACGAGGAATGGAAATATCAAAATGTATCATTCATTTTCCATAATCTATAAATACATTTCTGAATTTATACGGCTATCATTATTATTTGAAACGAAACTTTGAATTTCCGATATTCGTGCACAAAATCATAAAAATATTCGACAGCAAAAATAAGCTGTAAAATTTCACTAGCCTGGATCTCCAATTAATATTCGTAATCAATTTTCAGTTACCCTGCCAGTCTGCCAGGTAACCGGGTGGTGTTCAAATCTCAAGTTGAAATTGGTTCAATTAATGACCGGCGTAATTGAGGTCCGATCAATTTTATTCAGGAAATTTAACATTTTTGACTTAACTTTGCTTCATAAAATGTTATCGTGTTGCCAGTTTACTACAAAGGTTATTCATATTGTGATACTGTTGAGTAAATTAATGCTTTGTTTGTACTTTGTTAATCAAACAAAACTTTTTCAGAGGCCGTTACTTTTCTATTCCATATTGATGGTGATGAAGATGGATCAGAGAAGTTACAAATTTTAGGAATATTTTTCGTCCAATTGTTACTAACGTTTGACGTACAGATGTTGTGTAATGTATCAAAGAATCTAAGTATACTTAAGTCCATTGCCCTAATTTGCCACCGGTTCGTTACCAACATGAGAGCATTTAGACCTTATTAGACATAATGATGTGAACTAACCAGTGGTTGACGATGAAGTATCACATACGTATAAGGAAGCAAGTCACTGGTTAGAAGGAAACAAAACTAAGTTACTTTATGGAGTAGTTTCATAATATACGTTTAATAACATGTGGTTAGTGGGCACATTATAGATTCGTTATGTGATAGGCAATATTGCCATTTGTGTGATTTATATCGTATTTAAACTTCGTGATTTCTGATTTCAATTGTGTTTTTTTAGTTAAAGATTGGTCACAGTTTAGAAATAATTTTTCATATTCGCTACATTCTTATAATTGAAATTATATCCAATCTAAAACTATGCTATCTTCCGAAAACTAAGAACAGACGGTTCTGAGTTCACTTACGTTTTAACTAAAGAAACCCTCAAAGCCAGACTATGTAGGAACAATTTATCAGATGAACCTGCAAGGTCGAGCGCACTTTCCCCTTACGTGCATGCTAATAGAGCACGCGAAGCTATTTCTGTTAGAGTGCATGCCACTGCACAGCTGTTTATAAGCACAGATTAAATTGCGATACCTATAAAAACAACATTCGTGCTCGAGTTGATTACACTGAAAATAGTTGTGAAGAATGTAAAATAATTATACAGGATCGTTACGAAGTTGATATTAATAAAAGCAATAAACAGATTGAGCAGAAGAATGAGAAAAAAGAAAAGAACAATCGAGATACTAATGACAACTTGAAAGAAGCGATCTGAATTCCAAAGTTGGTAACAAGGAAAAAGTGGACGATACTGAAATTAAATCATTGAAGAAAATAATGAAAAAGGACAGTAAATACTACGACTGAAAATCAAATAAAGCCTTCCCATTCCTGACTCAATGCGTAACAGACAAGCTATGTCGATGACTCCTTACGTAATACGCATTATGTATGTAGGCCATGACTCGTGAGCCTCCCTGACACGCTGCATTAAAGGCAGCTTACTGATGACTCATGTATATTAGCCTCACTCCCCGGCTTTTAATATTTTATTAATAAACACTGTATTCGTTGAACCAGCGAATGTTTTTCGTATTTGTAAACCCCGCTTTAAATGCTGTATCCGATGTTTTCTTTATTTGTGAACTCTGTATTCATCCGTTTTTGATTCTGCCTTATTGTATAAAGCTACTTGTATAATTTTATTGTCATCGTATTATTCCTAAAAGAGGTTGTTATTTCCTCGTGCGTATTTATTGTTATTATTAGTAACCCTTTACGTATGTACATCGCTATTTATATCGGAAGGTCTAATTTTATCCAATTGATATAAACTTTCATCATGACCAGATCCTATATGTTCTTTTAGAATAAATTTCCATTATGGATCCTTTTGTCCATGTGGATCCGGCGCGGACTCACCATTATTATATGTAACGACATCACCCCATTGCGTACATTTACATATTATTCCCATTTCACAAGTGATTTATTGTTCTTTAACGATTGAAATGGAGCTGATGTAGAAAATTCACCTTTTGTACTCAAATTTGAAGTTCAATTTTAGAAAACTATAGATGGACCAAGATTCAGTTCAGGATATTACTGCACAGTCATTTGTTAATTATTTCTCCATTGTTACAGGCGGAGCGAGTTTTTAGGATGTGTCTCGTTCCCACTAAAAGATGCAATTAACTGCGACATATCCGGAACGTACTTTCTGCAACAAGGCTCTGGGCGCGGCCAGAACGCGGCGCAAGTGCACACAAATGACAGATTCGTTAGAGAGGACCGCGTGACTGAAGGGGATTCACGTAAAATGGCTACTGATAACATTGAAACTAGCACTAATGATGGCACTAAAGAAAACCACAATGATAAGGGTAAGTTTGTTTGTTTTTTCAAAATGTACTTGTAAGAAATAAAAATCATACTGCTACTTGTAAAAGGAAACTTTCTTTAAAAACTTTTATTAATTAACTTTTTTTAATTTTATGTAAGTAAAATTTTTCCTCATTTTATAAATTGTGGAGAATCTTGTCTTATAGAGAATCTACCGTGCTGATCCTATTCACACCGGTTGTGTTACTAAAAGTGACTATTGTTTGTACCGCCAATCCTTTTTATCAATGACTAGCTTTTGAAAGTGGCTTCGCCCGCGTGAAATTAGGTTTCTCCATCCGTACTTTGGACTTTCGTTTCATTGTTTTAGGGGGCAAATTTTGGAAAAGCTTCCATAATGCTCGTCTACGTCATAAAAGGAAGCTATATGCTAAATTTCCCACTCCTAGTTCTTGAAACCGCGACCTACAACTCGCAAGTCGGGGCCGTTACCACTCGGCCACCACTGCTCTTTCGGCCACTACTGCTCTGTTACTGGGCAACATGATACTCCTTGGATAAATGAATGACAATCAGGACCTACGGTTTTACGTGCTTCCCGAGACACGGAGTATCAATAATGTCCTAGACAAACTTAGAAACATATAGATGAATTAAAAAAAAAACTTACAACATCCAATATGTAACAATCTACCTACCTACCCAATTGGCTAGTCTTCATCATGCATATTTTCAACATCATCCTCATCTCCAGGGGTGTCAACAAATGGACCAGCATCTACCACAGCGAGCGCGGCGCAGGCGGCGGCCGCAGCCCTGCAGAGAGAGGCTGATGAGCACCTGTTCCTCCGGTACTTGGAGCTGGACCCACCTGAAGACCCTAACGCACCCCGTAAACCACCCAGGAACGGGCGGACACCGTTTACTACCACAAGAAAGTGAGTACGATCTTTAGACTTTTATGACTAGATATTATCTCTAAATACGTTAGAAAATTACAACTGACTTGAGTTGAGACTTTTGTTACAGTGACAATTTATCGAAATAGAACTTACTTATTAATAACTCTTAATTTATTAGAATTTAAATTAATTAGTCGAACTAAAACATATTAAGAGTAGGTTTTCAAAGCATGTTAAATATTAAAGTACACATTAATTTATCATTATAAATCCAATCTTAATTACCGTTTCATAACTTGAAACAAATTTCATCCAAATCTGCCGTTCATCGGTTAGCCGTTTGAGCGTAAAGAAGTAACAAACATCTTAATTTTTATACTATTAGTGTGATAACACCTTTATAATCTGTTTGACGAGCTAGAATATTATTTAGTAAAAGACAACATTATACAATATCCGCTGGAGAACTAAGGAATATAGCCCGAAGTATCACCAAACTTAAGAAGCAGCGGGCAGGGCACATTGCTCGTAGATCAGATGATGGTCGATGAGGCTGAAAAGTTCTGGAACGGCGACCACGTAGTGAAAGACGCAGCGTTGAAAGGCCTCCCACAAGATGGACCGACGATCTGACGACGGTCGTGGAAATCCGATAGATGCGAGACGCACAAGACCGGTCATTGTAGCGATATTTGGGGGAGGTCTATGTCCAGTAGTAGACGACTTTTGGCTGATAATGTTGATTATGATGACAACATTCTACATCAAAAAAAAAATCAACTAACTAAATCATCCTTTTTTCCAGACTCATCCGTGCCACGACCGGTGGCTTCGGCTTCACAGTGGTGTGGACCAGACCGCCTAGGGTCGAGAGGGTTGCAGCAGGAGGGTCAGCTGAACGCGCGGGGATCCGGGCAGGAGACTATCTCGTGTTTGTGGGCAATAAGAATGTGGTGACGTCCAATGAGGAGGAGGTTCGGGGTCTTGTCAAGTGAGTAGATCAGCTGTTTGTAGAATTCGAACCATGATCTTGACTTTACAAAGTATAAACAGCTGAAAATATTCCTATTCCTCCCTGTGAGAGAAAGAGAGTCGTAATCCGCCAAATAGCCCAGTATGAATTGGTAGATGAGATACTCGTATATAGGATTGTAAATTGTTCAATCTTATAAGAGCAGTGATTTTAAACTTAATTCTTCTAAAAACTACAGCTTGTTTCTCCCAAATGCAATATATATAACCGAACATACTGAATATATATAGGTTCATACTTGAACTTACTTCTTTATAACTTGGAAATTTCAGAACTTTAATAAACTCGTCTTCCTCCTTTCCAGATCATCGGGACAAATGCTGAACATAGAAACATTCAGAAGAGTGCCGCCAAACGGTGTCGGGATCCGACCGAAGTTAACCCAAGTGACCATACCTACTGCAGAGTCCACGCCACCTCCACCTCCTAGGTCACCTAGAGCTGCAGCCTTGGCGTCTCCAGCCACTGTTGCAAGGCCACCTACTGCGTGTTCTTCGACAAGTCAGTCTTTAGACCGACGCAAGCTCCATCTACCCCAAGTGACGTTCTCCAAAGAGGTCGGTAACGGTATTATCGTTTGAGAGCTCATAGATACCGTTTTGGAAACTAGTCATCTTTCTGGCCAGTCCGTTTGAAGTAAACTTGACGCTCATTCTATTAGTTTATCCTTTGGATTGAAATTATTATCTAATTATAATATTAAAATATTCATTCAATGGCAGACAAAACACAAACCATACCGTGTTTTGTTACTTTCAAAAGGAGCCTAGACTTTCGGAGAAAAGGCCAGGGGATGTGAAATTTTTACCTCTCTAAAACCACCCCGATGATCACTGATGACCATCAGCACATTAAAAAGGCTCTGGGGAGACTAAAAGGGTGTCTACCCTGAGCCTCAATGTGCACAGCAAAACAACCGTGATCACTGTGCCACCGTCTTTCCCTTAGTCACTCAGGGGGTGGACAGAGTCCCCACTCTGAGCGCCCTTGACCCTGGAGTGACTGCTTTGTATGAAGCGGGTAAAATTTGGACATTTGAGGTGGCCCTCAACGTCTCCTTCTCCGAGCTGAATCGTCTTTTAGTACTGCATAAGAGCATTAAATATTGATTTTTGAACATTAAATTCTTAAGAACGTCCTTTTTGAGGTAAATTTTCATACAACCGCTCTTACGTGATTATGATGTTATTACACATTTTTCTCTAGATATTTTGGATACACAGCTATTTTCTGGATATTATCTAGGCTTCTATAGAAATCAAAACATAAATTTGTGTAAAACTAATCTAATAAAGACCTCTGAAAATCTGCTATTTTACGTGAACTTTGGCCCTCCGTAATGTACTCATATATTAAAAATATAAAAAAGTACATCAATCTGAAGCCAGCTTGCCCATTTAATTGAGATTCTGAATGACGACAATTTTACTGAAAAACTTTTAAGCATTTAAAAAAAAGACGCATTTCCTGGAACAAGTTTTATGAAATATTCGAGTAAATCACGGAATTACCGAATGCCAGCAGAGTTTTTAGGCGTTATTTCTCTTTTTTTGCATTGCCTCTTCATCAAACATCGCGTTGGATTGCTTTAGATGAAGCAACAAGCTTTTAACTTTGCTCGATGTTAACGATAGGCGAGTGGAAAGGGACCCTCTTAACTGGCTTAAATAATAGATGTTTTGTTTGAAAGTTCATCATGATAGCCGATAGAAAATCCCGTCGGGTGGACGTCTTGTTACAAAATTAATGACCCAAAATAGAGTTTTTTTTTTTTTTTTTTTCGGGTGGGAAAATCATCTAATGACATCCCCCGCTCTTGGGCGGAGCGAGAGATAGTGTCAGACTTTTACTGACTAAAAACCCACTCCTGTTCCTTCTTTGCCATTTTTTTTTTTCCAGGGCCCCGGGGATCTCTTTCGCATCACCCATGGCCCCAGTAGGCTTCGACCCTGCTGGGCCCCTACGGTTGCTGACATCTCCTTGAGGCGCGCGTGGAACACTACGCGCCGTCGACGACTTGGGCTCGATCCGGACGGTTACCGGACGATCGGACGGCGAGCCACCCATTGCTCACCGTCCGCAAGCCCGCGCCTACGGTGGCCGGAAATCGGGATCGGAATCCCGGCGGCGGTTGGGGCGTGAGGACCGTTGCCTCTCGCGATCGGCCGCCTCCTTTGCTAGCATTACTGCTTCGCAGAAGGAGGCAACTGCCTGCCACTCCTCCTCGCTCCGGACCATGGCCTGTACCAAGGCCCGGCGCGAGAGATCGCTGCCGCCGATCGCCCCCACGAGGACGCGGCGGTGCTCTGCCCAAGCGGGGCACACCTCTACCGTATGCTCCACCGTGTCCTCCGGGCGGTCCACACAATGTTGGCACCCGGGCGTCTCTTCTGCACGAATCCGGTGCAGGAACCTCCCGAACTTACCATGTCCGGTGAGGACCTGCGTCATGCGGTAGGTAAGAACGCCGTGAGGTCTTTCCAGCCACTCCTCAAAGAGAGGACTTATCGCCATAATTATGGCGTGCCCAGCACTGGGTTGCGACAGTCGTTGTCGCCATTCCACCATGAGATCCCGCCGGGAGTCTTTCCGCCATGCCGCGACTTGGCGCGGCACCGGAGTCTCGCCCCGGCGTTGCACCCAAAATAGAGTTAAGATATCCAAAGTCAGTTTGACAGATTTGTATCTGACATCAATCACACAACAAGTTTCAAGTTTCACCAACGATAACTTCAAGTTACCAAAACTGGGTTCCGAAGTTATTTAGAGTTACGTTTCATCACATTTCTGCAACAAGTTTACGTCTTGTGGATTGGCCATTAGAAACATTATTCGAATTTATTATTTTGGTATTGAAAGGCAAAAATTTAACGAAATTGGTGCTAGTTTTTTAGACCTTCTAATTTCTTGAGTTGTGGAGTAATAAAAGTGAAAATCTGTTGGTTGTACAGTAGTGTGTATTGTATTTTGTTATTATTTCTTTTTTTTGTAAATACTTCATGATACATTCCATTATTTTAGTTTGTAATCGCTAGAATCTTCTAATTTAATTAAGAAACAATGTGTACTGCCGGTTTTTGATCGATAATGTTTATCACCCTTTAGGAATTACTAATGAAATTATTTATTTAGATACTAACGTAAATATGATTATGTCAAAATTTTATTATAATTAATATATTCCTTAAAAATCTGCAGTTTACACGTTCTTAGTTCGTAGATTGTCATTTATTTCATGGTTAGTTTGTAAGTGAAAATCATTGAATGGGGAATCGTTACGTTTAAGCTTACCTACCTGTTTTTGTTAATATTTATTTTGTTAATGTTTTTCTTTTCATTATTTATTTCCTTTGTCTTAATTCGTGCGTGTTGTAACTTCATAGTATCGTAGGCGTGTTTTTGTACAATTTTCATTTTTTTTGTAACTTTATGATTTTGTATTCTACTTTTAATTTATTTTATTCGTGTATTGGATGCAAAAATTTGGTTCCTGTTGTTTTTATTTCGTTTTTAATTTATGTTCTATAATTTTAAGTGCAAATAAATTTATTGCTTTTAATTTCTTTTTGTTTGTTTATTTTTGTTTTTTTATATATATATTTCCATAAACCAGTATATCCATCAATCATCGTCAGGATAACATTTACAGTTATTAGTAAATAACTAAGATTTACGATTATCCTAAGTGACAGTAGTCTACAGACTGATGTTTCATTTAATGAATCGGTTCTCACAACTTGGCAAATGTTTTTGATAGGTACACAGTTTGATTGATGAAAAGAGGGAGAGGGAGGCCTAAGAAATGATGGATGGATTGTGTGAAGAGTGATATAAAAGACAAGGGAGTTAGTGATAGCGTGACGGGAGATAGGACAGAATGGAAGAAAAAAACGTATTGCGCCGACCCCAAATAACACGGGACCAGGTCAGGAAGATGATGATGACATAGTTTAATTGAAGCATACAGTCATGCAACAGATTGCTATTTTCAATGCACTTTCAATGTCAATACTTACTTACCAAATAAGAATAGGATCGATTGCCGTGACGTCATGTCATACTGTCAAATCGAAGAAATTGGGTAGGGTGAACAAACCAAGAAATTTAAAGAATTCTTGAAAATAATTGTAATGAAAATCATAAAGACAATAAATCAAAAAACTAAAAAAAATATAGTGAAGCCTGAACAAAGTTATTTGATACTCAGGAGACCTCTCATTTATTCACATTTAAATAGAACAATTACATTCGATGGTTTCTTAAATTACATTATTTAATCTCATGTTCTATTTAGCCTGCGTATGGCATGTAAAGTTAGTTTTTTATACAAAGAAATAGAAAAAGAATGGTTATTTAATAACAATAATAATTCAATCCTAATGTCTCTGTCAAAAATGGAAGTAAGTACCTATACAAGTTAACCATGAAGACATGACATGATGTCATCTACCTGATTTCGGCCACAGCAACCGCATTTCTTGGCTCTTCATGGTGGTTGTGAGCACAAATATGCTGCCCTGCCTCCCTATCCAAGTTACAACCGTTTCGTTTCGATTCTCTTTTCGTTGATCGCCTCGAGTCAGCCACGCCTCCTATTTCTTTGTTCTGACCTATTTCGTTCTTGTAACTTGGCTGGGGGGCTAGTCTGATTGCTAAAATTTTTCACCGATAGAAAGCTGTTTTATTCCTGAGTGATATATTTTATGTACCTGAGCGGGCGAACCTGCGGGCAAAAGCTAGTATATAATAAATATAGGTACTCTTAATAAAATATTTTCTGCCCTTACGGTACAGTACCTTCAATCTGTCCACTGTAAGATAAAGGCATCTCACAAGGCTCACATGGAGCAGGCCCGGAGCATTTACCCAGCTCGCGACGTTGACATGTTTTTGGCTTGGATACTAAGTTCTTTAAGCCATGTTTTCTATAAATGGTTAATTAGTTTGCTATTAAAATATGGTTACATTCTAATATTTTTGCAGTATTTGGTAGCAAATATATGAAATCAACTCGGCAAACTTTGCTGAAGTAGTCAACACTACAATAAAATTCTCAGCTCCATTATACTGAAATCCCGCCTGATTTAATGATTCCACATATTGTCTAGTTGTACAGACGCTTGAAATACAAAACTACACCAATTTTAGATCATAATATCCAATCTTAATATCTTTTGCGAATAATTAAAACAGCCACTGAACTTCACACGAAGAAATCCCGCCAAGAACTCCCTTCTTGCATACTCTTAAGTTAACAAAAACCCTTGACCACCAGACGCCAGGGCTGTCAACTGACGGCAGAAAGCGTGCCCTGCTAGCCGTGGTCGCAAGAGAACAGCACTACGGCACGTGCCTTCAATTCGGCCTCGTCAGATTCGTGTCACCCCTGAACGAGAGAGCTGACCTCATCGCCCCCAGTGATCACCAGCTGTTGTTCCAAAATATTGAAGAGGTAAGTTGTCTAAATGAATATTGAAAGTGAAATAAGCTTGTAGCGACATCTATGTCCCCAAATAAGAATTATCTTGCATCGTAATATCAGAGTTCTGCACGCGATAAGAACATACGCAACAGTCCGAAATCAACTGTCGAGCTAGACCAGACACAACACCCTGGTCGGAGGATCCTTCCTTTTTAACCGACTTCAAAAAAAAAGGAGGAGGTTATCAATTCGGTTGTATTTTACCTGTGCTATTTAAAATTTAAGTTATTAATAAAAAATAAAGGTTCAGTCAACCCCAACATAGTGGGCAGATTGACTTTCTGCTAAACTCTCCTGGAAAAACAGGTTTGATGATATTCTATATGTTATGCTCAGACAGAATTATTTTAATGAATGAATAATAACTCCTACTACCAAAACGTCTGGCCTTGACTGAAACCTTTGTAAGGTCACTCCAATGAGTCAGCACTTTCTATTATGTCTCACTGAATTATTGAACGCATAATTATGTTATTCAAGTAACTGAAGTCAATATTGAAATTATTAATATCTACAATAGGTACAAAAAAATGTAAGGAATCAAGTTATTATTTGGATGGAAATGGGTGGCTAATTTATTTTTAGGAGGTAATACAAACAATTAGATAGTATAAAACTTCACTTCTAATTTATTGTAGGCTAAACGTAAATCATACTTGATGAAAAGTGGTAAATAAATATGGAATATGGACTTGGCTGCCATTATGTCAACGGCCTGATAGCCACTAGCTTCGACGACCACCTGTCTAAGATGCCGTTTTTTTTTAAGGTGGGAAATCATCCAATGACATCTCCCGCCCTTGGGCGGGGCGGGAGGGCTAGTCAGACTTTTACTGATTAAAACCCACTCCTGTTCCTTCTTGGCCTTTGTTCCATGGCCCCGGGGTTCTCTTTCACATCACCTATGGCCCCAGTAGGCTTCGACCCTGCTTGGCCCCTACGGTTGCTGACATCTTCCTGAGGCGCGCGTGGAACACTACACTACGCGCCGTCGACGACTTGGGCTCGATCCAGATGGTTACCGGACGGTGGGACGGCGAGCTACCCATTGCTCGCCGTCCGCAAGCCTACGCCTACGGTGGTCTAAGATGCCGTTGCGCTGTTAGAACAAAGACCTGATTTAAAAGACAGTACTCTTCGACACAGCTTGCATTGTGAGGAGGTTCTTGTCTTTTAGCCCTAGTAATTTGGACACTGCTCTCGTCACTGGTGGACTACTATTTTATTTATGATCATTTTCAAATGTACTTTTTATGTAAGACTTTTTTTAGGACTATTTAAAATAATAAATATGTACATAATAAATAAACAAAATATGACTAATAACACCACGATGGACTAAACATTAAATATCTCCAAGACAGCAAAGACCTGCATTGTAATACACATCCAAATAATGGTAATGCCAAACAAGACGATAGGACAGCAGTAACAAAGAATCCGCTTCCAGATCTTCAGACTATCAGAAGACATCCTGGACCAAGTGGTGCAGGACGACAGCGAGATCCAGACGTCGACGGTGGTGGCCATCTATCTGCAGAAGACCCCTGTGTTCCTTAGCCTTTATAAGAAGTACTGCCTTGGACTGAAGAGAGCCGACTGTGTTTTGGTAAGCCAGCAGATATATACAATATTAGCATAGTCGGCCTTATAATGTTCCCACTGCTGGGACTCAGGCCTCCTCTCTAGGAGAGGGAATGGGCCGTAATCCACCACGCAGGCCCAGTGCGGGTTGGTGGATGTCACATGTCTTCGAATTTTTGGTTCTAGGACATGCCGGTTTCCTCACGACGTTTTCCTTCACCGTTTTGAGAGCAGTGGTGTTGAAATAAATTACACAAAGTAATGCGCCTGGCTGGGTTTTAACCCGCGACCTACAACTCGTAAGTCGGGGCCGTTACCACTCGGCCACCACTGCTCTCAACATTGGTTTCAGTATATGCGAAACCCGAAACACATGTCTAGTATTTTTATGTAAAGAATCTATGTACAAAATTTCATAACTGTATCATGTAAAATCACAAAGTTACAAGCTTGTTATGTCAGCAAAAATACATAGTCACTGGGCCATCCGTGCAACTGAGGGGTAGTTTTGCACTTGCACACAGCCGCTTGCTGGCGCCTAATGCCCGCTATAACCTGCCGTGACCTGTGTTGTACTTAGTGTCGGTGGTGTCCAACTTGTGACCTTTTTAAATATTTTTGCGGAAATATATAACGTGGTGTAAAAACTATTGGAATCTATTCAGTTACTGATTCTGAACAAACTATATTCAGGTTTCGCATAAACCAAAAATAATGTATACAACATTATTTTTGGTCATGATAAACTTACCTCATTTGAAACTCCATGAATAAGTAACGTCTGACAAAATGGAAACGTAATTTGAATATCAAGCTAATGTAAAAAATATCATAACGTTGCAAACTCAATCTCGATACAGAACACGAACACAGAATTCTAATGAAATTAATGAAAAAAAAAACAGTCAGAAGTGATATCATTAATAAATTGAGCACACAGATCTTGCTAAAAAGTAATGAGAGAATAAAACAATATCCTAGTTAATCAAAGAACTCCATTATTATTGTTATTATAGCTAACCCGTATCACGGCTGGGCTAAAGTCTCCCTCCATTCTTTCCGAAAATCACGATTCTTCGCTTACGCTTTCCAATTTTCATGGAAGACATCCTGCCCCCCTAGCCAAGTTACAACCGTTTCGTTTCGATCCTCTTTTCGTTGATCGCCTCGAGTCGGCCACGCCTCCTATTCCTTTGTTCTGATCACGTGACTGAGCGTTGAAATGACATCAGAACAAAGGAATCGGAGGTGTGGCCTAGTCGAGGCTATCGACGAAAAGAGAATCGAAACGAAACGGTTGTAACTTGGCTAGAGGGGCTGATCGCTTCACCATGTCCTTCGTGGTCTGATAGTAAAACACAATTCTCCTAAAATTTTAAACATATTTAACCCTTCCACCACTAGCATCGGATTGGTCCGACGAATGTTTTCGTGTCCTATTCGCCAGAGTCGTGTGTTTGCGACTGGGTACTCTATCTCATTTAGCTCTTCAATCCCCATAGGTGATAGAAGAGCTGACGAGAGTATCTGGCGGAATAAACACGAGTGTTTGTCGGATATATACGACGTAGGCTGTTAAAAGTATAAAAGGAAAGAGGTCCAAAACCTCCACCCCAATAAATAAAACATATCTTCCATCACCAGGTAAAAAAATCAAAAGACCCCAGCGGGGCGTTCTCCCGGTTCTGCACAAGTCCGCCTATCCCCCGGAGAAGACCTGACATCACATCACTGATCCACAAGCCCCTGGAGCAGTTCCGAGAATTGCTGCGACTGATGAGGGCGGCTGCGGCAGCCAACGGTGCCGGACCTTATGACCAGCTGGAGAAGAAACAGCTGCAAGTTATTGTGGATCAGTTACAGGTATGTTTAACGAAATAACGTTTTTTACGATGTATCTATTTAGCAATGACCACATGACTAAGCGTTGAGATGACGTCAGAACAAAAGAATCGGAGGCGTGGCGTACTCGAGGCGTTCGATGCAAGAGAATCGAAACGAAACGGTCGTAACTTGGCTAGGGAGGCTGCTGAGTTTGACCGCTATGTGCGCCTGTCTGTGACACCGTAGCTCTTCAACGGGTGAACCGATTTGGAAGTGTTTTTTTTATTTGAAAGTAGATTTTCTAGCGATTGTTCTTGGCATGTTTTATTGAATGAACCACCGAATGTTTGCATATATGGCGATAAGTAAGGTCTTAGACAGACTTGTCTCAAGTGTGCGCAGGCCCTAATGAGCGAATCTCGCCATCAAAGTATAAAGTTTGGTGAGGAAATTATGTACAAAAACAACAAAAATTGTTAGAGAAAAAAATAAAAAGTGGAGTATCAAATGTAAAGGTATCAGATGTAGGTACATTACAAAAATGTATTCATGCGAACCTATAAATAATAAAAAAAAAATTGAAAATCAATTTAACTTGCATACATTTTTATTTTGTAGTTTACATTAAAATTTTAAATACTTTGTCGGGGATTTTAATTATTTTTTTTTTAATTCATTTGGGTATTTTTATAATTTTTAAAAATTTGGGCAAGGTTTATATTATTTTTTTAAAGATTTGGTCTGGGGTTTTTAAATTTAAAAACATTTGGTCTGGCGTTTTCAAAATGTTTAATTTACATTGTATCATAAACATGGTATGTTCAGACAAGCGAGGAGATTAAAGTTATTAACTTGACTGGCCTGTTGGTCTAGTGGTTAGTGACCCTGACTGCTATGCCGGGGGTCGTGGGTTCGATTCCCACCCAGGACAAATGTTTGTGTGATGAGCACGATCATTTGTTCTGTGTCTGGGTGTAATAATAATTTATCTATATATGTATGTATTTAGAAATATATAAGTATGTTTATCAGTTGTTTAGTACCCATAACACAAGCTCTGCCTTGCTTGGGACTAGACAGCGTTGTGTGATAGTTGTGGAATATTATTATTATTATTATTTAACTATTTATTTTCCAGAGCGGTTATCAAGATGTAACAGCCGGTTCAGGCCTGATGGGTCTCGCTGGTGATGGCAAGCCTCTGCTGTCCGTCGCCGACTTGGAGAGTCGACTCGTGTTCACTAGGTGTAAGGTAAACATCGTAGAAAATTCTATTAACCCTTTAACCGTTTAAAACAAATATTTTCGTGTCCATTTCGCCAGGGTCGTATATTTACGACCAAATATTTCTCCTCATCAGCTCTTCTGTCACTTACAAGACGACACTGGAAATTGAAGACCTAAATGAGATGGAGTATTGTAGTATTAATATAGGTTTATTATAATTATTATATTTTGTTATCTAAAATTGAAAAAACAAGAAAGGTACGACAATAAATAAAATAACACATTCATATTATTACTTATGTCAATTACTTAGGGGAAAGGCAGGCAAAACGGACCACTTAAAAAACAACTATATGAAAGAAACTAATAATTTTTATTAAACTTCTTCAAAGTAATATTAATTAACATTCTTTACTCTACATTGCGTACGAATCAGACTTTGATAAAATCACAGACAATGAAGATATTAGATGATTTCTAATACCTTCAATATGTCCGTTTTACCTTCCTGGGTGAGGCAAAATGAACCACAAATGAAGGCAAAACAGACTTACATAAATTTAATCAGTCAGCACATTTATCACATAAAAATACCGGCTCGTCATCCTCATAGAAGCCTTATTGAGGCCCATTTCTCCAGCAGCCACTTTCTCGATTGCACTTTTCAAGCTAGTTTCAACCCAAGAAGTTTCGATTAGATTTTCTTTTGTAATTATTCACTAAAACTAAAGCAAAATAATGATCATTATAATATTAAATATATTATCTTCTTCTATTTTCATTGCATTTATATTAATATTCACGTTACTTTATAGAAGGCGGAAACGGACCCAGTCAAGAAACCCGTTATACCTGGGTCCATTTTGCCTTATTGCTATAAACAACAAAAACTAAAAATTTAGATTTTACAAATTGAGATATAGTCGACATACTTCGTTATTAGTTTAAACATGTCAGTTTACATGCGGTTATCTTCAGAGCACACTATTACAACCCAACCAAACTAAACTCTAGGCTAATTAAATAATGCAAATTTAACATCAATGTCTAAAAAAATAACTTGCCTTGCTAAATCAATACACGTGTGGCCAGTGGAATTGAATACATTAACCGATAGCAGGAACATGGCTGCCAATATTTTGATATAACAAACATAGATAACATTACACGTTCCAAAATTATCAAGGTGGGCCGTTTTACCCACAGGGTCCGTTTTGCCTTCCTTTTCCCTATTTAAAAAAGACATATATACCAAACTAATCAAATGCTTAAATACATTGACTGGACTCCGGACATTTCTAATCATAAATAAACATAAAGAAGAGCCATTATACAAAACATAATATTCCAAAATTTTACTAAACCACCAATTTTATCCAGCCATTCGTGCTAAGCACGGCAGGACGTCAATGGATATTCGGCGGCGAGCTCTCGAGGGTAGAAGGCCGCGCGGTCAGACCATACTGGGCACTGCTGTTCAGCGACCTGCTACTCTTTGCCACTGTGTCCAGAGACCGGGTGCTGTTCGTGACTGAGGAGCCCGTGGCGCTGGGCACTATCTCCGAGGCACAGTTCAATGTTAGGAAAAAAGGTGAGAATAATTTAGTTAATTTCACAATCAACTTTTTTAAAAGGGGCAAAAGGTATCCTAAAAATCGCTTAGGTGGCTAAATAAACTCTTCGGTGACTGAATAAACTCATAAGTGGCTAAATAAACTCTTAGGTGGAGAATAAACTCCTTGGTGGCTAAAAAACTGTTAGGTAGCGAATAAGCTGTTAAATAAACAAATAATCTCTTAGGTATCTAAATAAACTCTTAGGTGTCTAAATAAACTCTTAGGTGTCTAAATAAACTTTTCGGTGGCCGAACACACGCTTAGATACCTATTATATATATAAACTCTTAGATGGCCAAATAAACTCTTAAGTAGGTCGCTAAATAAACTCGTCGGAGGCCCAATAAACTTTTTGGAGGCGAAATGCAATCTTAGGTGACAAAGAAGCCTTCAAATAGTTACAGGTACAAGAGGATTTTAGTCAGTAAAAGTCTGAAACACCCTCTCGTTCCACCCTAGAACGGGAATAGTTATTTGATGATAACCCACTTCATAAAAGGCATAAGATGCTCTGAATTGACCTTGATTTCTAAGCAGGACAGTTTTCCCCCATATTGATCCTGTGAAACAAGTTATGCGCGTCAATATATCTATGCAGGTATTACTTTACTTAAGGTACAAAGTAATTGGGATTTTAGTGAAAATCATTAAGGGGTGACAAGACGGTTGCAAACCAACGTCCCAACCAAGGTGACATTGCTTGTTTCTATCCATGTAGACAGCAGTTGTAATCCATGAACTTCAACGCCCATGATTGGGAGGCGTGTTTTCCCAACCACCGAACGCGTTGGCGCGTGGTTTACATCCATGTAGCCGCAACACAAACCAAATACATAAACCAAGGTCACCTTCGTTTGAACGCTAGTTTGCAACTGTCTGGTCACCCCTTTATAGTAAACAAATTATTCTTACATTCTAGCGACTGAATTCCGATTGATCCTGGGACGCGCGGGAGGCGAGTCTCCACTAGTGTCGTGTTCGCCGCGCACGCCAGCTCGGACAAGAACCATCGTGCTACGAGCTCCCTCAATCGACCTCAAGGCAGTTTGGCAGAGCTTGCTTCAGCGACAAATGTGAGTTTGTTTTATATATGGTATATATATTTACAGTAAATATGATAGTATGGCACAGAATCCTTCGTCAATTCTACAAGCCAAGTAGACAATTGGGAACGTAACCTTACCGATCTCTGCCAGGTTGGATGTCGACTAACAAATTTAAATAAAATTAACAAATAAAATATTCCTAAAAAATAAATATTGTATTATTAAAGTCACTTCCATTCTTCCAGTTACCGCGCTCACACGATGTCTGGCACGCCGCTCGGCTCTCCGTTGGACTCTCCGGACCCTCAGCTGACATTCTCCCTCGCCACACTGGACTCGCAACAACGCCAGGTATCCGCGTCCAGTATCCAGCGGCACTCCAGCCTGGCCCTTTTACCGGCCAGCTCTTACCGGTCCCACCTCAATATGCTCGTCGAAGAACGACCAGAAAAGGAAGTTAGAGTTAGTTTTGACGTCAGAACCAGCTCAGGTACTCCCACCCCTCAACCCGTCAGAGGCCCCCTAAGCACAGTTTGGAGAACAGCTCCCACCCCTGAAACGCCGTCTGCTAATCTCTCTCCGGCAGACTCACAAACGTTCTCCTCACATTTTGTCTCGTCATCGAGCATTGAAAAGAACGATGAGCCTCACACGTCACCCAGTGCTCAACTAACGCCAGACGGTGGCGAAGATTATTCAGAAAGTTCGCCCTGCAGATGGGAATCCTTCGAAGCTGATTTAGCTCTAGCAGACTTGGATGTAGACCCCTCGTTTAAGCATGATGTTGAGGAGCTCATCTTTCTGCCTGACGATCCCCTTCTGCAGAGTATGGCTCTACCAGAGCGGCCGACTCCGCCGGCCTATCTGGAACTTTGATCTGCGGAGTCCGATCCGGATTTGGCAGACTCTTGCTATCCCCGGAATCGTAGAAATTGGAGATAAGGTTTCTGAAGGGAGCCTTCAACGGTGTGTTCTAGTAGTCATGTTTAGCTGGTGTTTAGGAGAGGAAGAAGAAAGCTTTCGCCGCGTAGACTGGCGAGTTTGTTGGATTGTTATAAAAATCGCTTATAGTCGAGATTAAGGTTGTGGTAACAAAATTTTGAGAGACATATTTTCGAACATTAGCAGTATTAAAGAAATCTCGGTATTTTGATTATATTAGAGAAATAATTTGTAAGTCTGATGCCCCACTTATGATATGCGACCGGGTATTAATGAAAATTTACTTATCACAGAACTGAATTCACGATTGGGTATTTTACAAATCGCTTTAGTGTAATCGAAAATGTGTATGCCAATATTTACCAAATAGAAAATCAGTGTCAAATGTAACTATAGGATACCAATAGTGAAGATTCGTGTACAATACATTACACTTTTTTGGATACCAGTTTGCTTAAGTCTTCCGTCCTTTTCTTAAGAAATTCAAAAAGCTTCCTTATTTTTGGTACTTGATGGAACGGCACACTCTACTTCTTGACTCCTCCAACTGTAATGGAACAATTAGCTGATAAATGTTGATGTTGTAAATGTACAGACACTGAACATTGTAAATCTGTACATAGAGATATTTGTACAGGTCATGTGGATATTTGGCGATCTGCTTCGCGAAATCAATCATGTAGTTGCCATCATTGCACACTTAGAGCATTTTAATTTGAACAATGCTTCTTATGTTGAAATGTCATCGCCATTAGATATAAATATATTTACAAAGAAAAATGGTAGTCAATGTTAAATGTGACTGATTTATTTGATGCTTTTTTATTTATTAGTGTAATAAATAAACACATAGAATATTTTACTCATGTAACAGCAGAAGTTATTGTAAATGACGATTTAGAGGATCGTATATTTGTGTCGCTAGCATCGCAAAATGTTCACATAACCTAAACGTTTCCCGGGAAAATTTTTGTATGTGTATAAATGATTTTTTTTACAAATCTACGTAGTTAGAATCCGATAATTTTCGATGTCTTTGGCTGTGTGTAAATTTTTAATATAGTCTAATGATAGTATGAGGAAAAAATTATAATTTTGAGAAAGCATTTTACTTATAGTTCCGGTTTCTTCATGACATAATAATGGATTAAATGATATAAAATTTGGATGTTTATGTTTAGATCGGAGCAGAATATTTCTTATTATCCGTAAATAAAGTGATTTTGTCAATGGCGAAATATACATCTTTTTATTTTAAATTGGTTAAAGGCCCAGAATTTTGCGACGCTAACGAATATTTAAATATTTATGATTGAATTATCTACCATTTTTCTCTGTATCTTATAGTCTTAAGTAGCCGTCAAACAGACAAACTAACGTATTTCCCAATAACATTAGTATTTGATGGCAAGGAATAAATAATTCAGTATAAGTAGGAAACACAAAATTATCAAGTTAAAAAGAATTTGTCCAATTTGGTATAAAATTCGTGGAACTCAATATTTCTTGAGATTGGCTTCAAGAAATCTAACACTTATTTTTTATTTTAATGACAATAATTATGAATCCTTACGTGCCAAAGTTAACTAATGAAAACGCAAATATGAGATATATAGGGTGACTGGCAATTAGTGTACGAAACTTAAACATGTGATTGTGCTCATGATAACAAACAATTTTTATTATGGGAGCAAAGCTGAAATCGCGAAAAAAATATCAGCTGTTCAGTACATTAGGCAAACATAAATGTACTGAACAGCTAATTTTTTTTCGCGATTTCAGGTTTGTTCCCATAGTAAAAGTTGTTGGTTATCATGAGCACAATCATGTGTTTAAGTATCGGTCACTAATTACCAGTCACCCTATATGACAACAATAAATACGAACCAAACATATATTAAGAATACCACACACAATTTAGCTAAGTAGGTATGTATAGGCTATATAAAATAGCTATCAATCTTCCTGAACTTTTCAACCACCAGCTAACAAATAAAAGTGTGTTACTCTAAACTACATCAGAAATTAAGACGTATCATAGTCATAATGGTAAGTTTGAAAATTGTTATACTACCTATCACCAAATATCCACATTACTTGAATTCGATTATAAATAATCATTAACCATACAAAATGACCAAGACATCATCAAAAATATCTTGGAATTGGTTTGAGGCAGAGAACTCAAATACACTAGAATACTTTTGAATATTCTAGACGCGACGCAGTTCAGTGGAAACACAGACAGGGGGAGGAGGGAGTGCCACTGAAGGAGCCAGAAGTACACGGAGCAGAGGTTCAACCCTTCATCTTCAAAGATGGATGACGCAACTGCCTGAAGCCGAGGAGCTTGATCCACCTGAACCCGATATGGAGGTAAGTGAAGATGGAGACTTAAGTATTGATACACCTTTCAAAAAAAAATTGAAGAAAGTTGAAAAATACTAACGATTTTGACTGAACTAAAAGGGGAGATGGCTGGGGATTATGTGTGTGAACTTCGATTTTATAATTAGTGACTTAACTAGATGTTAATGATTTATATTTTATCAACCCGTAGAGGTAAGCAACGTCATATATTACAGTTATGAATGGTTGATGGTGATCACTTATTAGAAGGGCCGCCAACTTGATTTTCACTAGATGGAGTAAACAAAAAAAAATTTTGTTTTCTAGATGTGGAGCGTAGAAGAACTAAGAAAAAGATCCAAAGAACTTAACCTCCTAGAGGTAGCTGAACTTGTTTCAAGTCATGAAGCCAAAGGAACGTCCCCCGGTGATAAGAAGGAAAATGATCGAAGCCCATCAAAAAGCAGCAATTCAGGAAGTCAAGTATGTATCGCTGAAGTCAGTTTCAAATGTTGTGTTGTACTTTATTATAACTACATGTTACATTTCAGATAACGGTAAGGACAAGCCCGGTGGTAGTTGACACAATACCCGTCTGCAGACAGTGCCACAAAAAGTGTTTGTCCAAACCAAATAGCCCCCTTGTGTCCCAAAAAGAACCACCAGTGATACCCGCCAAACCAAAACCTGAAGCATCGCCCCAAACTTCCAACTCAAATAAAAGTTCCACAAGTCCGTGTAGTGCGCACTGTGGCAATCGTAAGCCAAGAAACTTCTCACACTTAGAACGTAAAAATGCTATCAAATTACGTCCTGAAGACGGACCCAGAGCAGCAAAGAAAGTAATAGATTCAATAGAACAAAGCCAGAGAATGCTCAAATCAACGTCTTACGAACTAAAAACGGATTCGCCAATTTTAAGCAGAAGTGTTCACTCAGTTCATACGAAGAGCCAGTTAGAATTAAGAAAAGATAACTCAATAAGATCGCCAAGCCCGTCATCTAGTAGTCGAAACAGTCCACTTTCAACTAGCCACACAACTTGTAGTTCTATGGTTTTTAATTCTAGTTCTAACGATTTAAGGATGTCCAATTCGAACATTGCTAATCAGGTCCAATGCGTCATTGCTCAAGAGAAATACTTGAATGAGGTTAAATGTGCTGAAAGCATAACTTTAACAAAAAATAAATCAATCACGTCCAATTATCCGTCGCCGGCAACTGCAAGAAAAGAACAAATAACTAGACAGAAGGCAGAAAACATACTGAACAAAGTCTTAGGCATGAATATTGTAACTAAAAGAGAAAATGTTGGTTCTTGTTTGAAGACATCATCGGTATTCCTAGAAGATGATTCAATACATGATGATGAACATGACTTTAAAATAGAGAGAGGTCTAAGACGCTCCCCAAGAATGGGCATTTCAGCAGTCAGTAAAATGAACGGCGATATAAATAAGAAGACTGAAAGAATGGAAGATGTTAATGCAAACAATACAATCGATGCAGGTTCCGATGAAGATTTAGAGTTAGGACCACTAATGTTGATGGGTCTTTCGGCTATTAATCCTGCAGCGCATTTGATGAGAGTAGAACCTTTCAAGAGAGGTTCAGCGACGAGTTTGAACAACCCTTGTTCTAGACCAGGTAGTCTTGGCTCGATCAAGTCAGAGTCTCCTGTTCCTAACATAGCTGTTGTTCCACCAACGCCCGACTTTAATTCCACTAATAAGACTGTGAGTTCATTTTTGAGGACTTGTTTCGTTACCTATAGATTCTGATGATTATGTCCCAACTCTTATATTACAGGATGACCTTGTAGATGAGTCCCCAGATTCCCCCGATGTTCCAGATGACCTGCCTTATGTGACGCTCAAAAGGTGTGTTAATAAAAATTATAAAGTAGTTATTAAACTAGTTGGTATTGTTGTAAAGACTACTAATGTTGTTTAAGATATGGCACAATGTCAAGCCTGGAGAGATTACCGTCCGATGAGACTGACGATGGCAACGTAAGACTGACAGCACAAGAGCCAGAGACTTCGAAGGCTTATAATAATCCAGGTAATCACACTAATATTATAAACGAACGAAAGTATGTATGTATGTTTGTTACTCCATCATGTTCAAACGACTAAATAGATTAAGATGAAAATTGGCATATAGGTAGACCATGTCTTAGAATGAGACATGGAATACTTTTTATCCTAGAAGTACATATGTTCCTATAGGTTCCTTTACGGGTAGAAGCTAGTTTACTATATAAATCTAAATAATCTTACCAGTTACAATGGCCAACGATAAGATATGTCTACAAAGTAACGTCAAGTTAATAATTTCAAAATGTGTTCTGTTTAGTGACGGGTGCCGCTGGTGGTATCATGGGCTATGCGGCAAGAGCTGGCTCCTTTGTCGTGGAAAAAATGAATATCTTCAGTTACACTGAGAGTGTACCCAGCACAGCCATAGCGCACAAACAACCCTCGTTTTTAGAAAGGTATGCATTTTTTGATGACGTACAAGTTTTATCATCGCAGCTATTTAAGGAGAAAGCTACGATCCCGAGCGCGGGAGTTATCACACTATAGTTAAAACTATAGTTATACTTAAACACTATAGTTGAACAGTTAGACTTAGGTGGATTTTGAGGCAATAATTTGACTAAGTTCATTAAAGAATGTGTGATTTTAGCAAATACCATTTCCTTGACTTATAAAATTGTTCAGTTCAACACCACCTACCGAGACATATGGCCTCTATCGGGCCTGTAGCTTTCGTTTTAATGTTAATTAATTCTAATAACTACGTATAAACTGTTTCGTCTTTAGATTTGTCAACTGACACGACTCAATAATAATAATAATAATAAATCCGCAGGGCAGTTTTGTGGCGAACTGTTGGGCATTAGCGACCCCACGGACCCGATCTCCCAAGAAAATTCTTGTTCTTCATCTCCGGCTTGCCTTTATTGGCCGGCTGTAGTGAACACTGATGAGGAACAGAGCTCCCACCTCTCTCTTGCCTTTATTCGCTGGCTTGAGTGGAGATTCGCAAGAGCAAACGTGCTCGGGAGAAGGATGTATAATCCAGTAAGGTGCTGGTGGATCTTGACCGTACTTCCGGGATTGTCCTGATAGCCGTGGTATACCTCTCCACTCCTTAAGCACCTCAGGATATGTTGCCCTCTTGTTGCTACGTCACTTCGTGCTAGCAACCGTTTATGGGGGCCCATTTATTGAGTGTGCAAGTCACCCCCTGCCTTTTGTCGATGGATATTAAAAACATTGTTTAGGCAGGGGCCATAGTCTTAACATATTTCCTGGTAACCAGTCCACTCAAGATTCCAAAAACCATAGCCTTATATCTTAGTTTTCCATATGTCGCAATAGTTTCCCACCAACCGGGGGTTGTCCTTGGATACACTAGCATAGTGCGTACAGGGATAATAATCACCGGTTCGTACCACTTTCCATTAAAAGCGTCTAAAAGGGCCTCTGCGAGTTGGTTTCGGCTCATCGTACGCCTTCCAAAGGTCCAGGACCTTAGGGTGCTGAGATAAATAAATGTATAATAATAACTCGATTGAACTCAATTGAGAACTAGAAATATATACTCAGGAATAAATAAACGATATTTGTTTTCTTTTTGTTATTATAAGATTTCTTTGTATACTAATATTTTTCCTAACGTAGGTGGAAATCAACTCGATGCAGAAAAATAAAGGATCGATGAGTATGTGTGGGTGAAAACTGTAGTCCATTGATAATATTTTGATTAAGACTGTAATGACGGTTCCTATTTTAGAGCTAAAGTATAACTTATAAAAATAGATTTAGTTTAAACGGTAATTGTACTTTTGTGCCTACTTTGAAAGTTTTGGTATTTTAGAAATATTAGATTTTTCGCTAGAAATCTGTTTTAAATATAGCATTTTGGAGCTAGCATTCAGTACAATTTTCATAAAAAAATTAAACCGATCTAGATTTTGCAAAACTATTATCAGGAAAATACAATATTAGATATTTAACAACTAGAAATTAGGTATACCTACCAGTATACAATAACTATTTTAAAATATACATTAGTATTTAATTAGTAGAATTGTATAACGTAAACGTAGTTATTTTGTGTGAATTTTATACTTTTTATGTTCATAATATATTATATCTACTAAAATATTTAAAAAGATAATAGAGATATTTAGTTTTGCTCTAAATGACATACTACATTTTTTGTAAATACTTTTGACACTTAATAGAGAGTTAAAAAAAATCCTACTTTACAGACTTCTTTGTTCTCCAACATCTTAACAGTTCTGATTTTGCTAGATGTCTTGGAGTCAGTGATTGGAAGTCAACAATTGGTACTGAAGAAGGTACTGGTGAAACTGGAGAAGGAAGTGGGGCAAGTGGAGAAGAAGCTTGGGGCACCCCTTCATCTGGAGATCTCTCCGATAACCTGCCCGATTCTGAACATGGAACTCTATCGGTAACGATTTTGGTAACATTTCTAAACAGAAAAGCTTAAGCGTTGCAAAGTTTATAACGCTCAAGCATATAGCTCTATACTTAAGCACTATAGATCAAGAAAAATTATTATCTCAAAATTAACTTAATTGTGATTAAATGATAACTTCATTCACAATAAAGACACACAATACACAAACTAACAAAACAACTAACAAACAAACAAACAACAAACAAACAAACAAACAAACAAACAAACAGACAAACAAACAGTTAACAAATTAACTTTAATCACAATTAAGTTAATTTTGAGATAATAATTTAACATAGTTAAATAAATTGGAATATAACGTCCTATTTCAGCATATACCATATCCTTGACTTAAAAATGCTCCCATATACTTAAAAAAATACTAAAACTTTTGAGTTCAGCGCCATCTAGTAACACCATATAAAAATTCATAGATATAACTCTAACGCTTATGTTATTTTTAAAATATTCATTTGTTAAAAGCGGATGTGGTACATAAATTATGTGTATTAAATATAATAATATATCTGTTAACATTATTGAAAATTTTAATATAAAATTTTCACTAGGTTTGTTATGCCCTTTGAATGGAAAATTCTTCACTATTTCAGTCCCCTACGAAGTCGTCATCATCATACGCTGGTGACGACGACACGGAGCTGATGATGGACGAACTCCTCATGGCTCCTACTATCACCGGACCAACGACGCTTAGGCCGCTTCTTCCAAGGTGAATTTCACTATCATCAATATAAAAGCATGCTAATTTATAAATTAATTATTAATAATTACCACATTTTTATTAAATCAAGTAATGCGTCACTAATTAGTAAACGTTCATAGCTTAAACACATATTTGCAGCAGCAACTTTCTCAAGATTCGTATTTTGTCTTACTTTCAAATGCTTTACTAGATTTTACACCTCCGACACTCCTCCACCTTTTGTAATATTGAGTATTTTGATAAAACAAGTTTCAATTATGAATCACGAACCAATCGGCAAAATCATATAAATTTTAAAGGTACACCATAACTAATGACAATCTTGAATATAGGGATGTTTTTAGAAGAAGACTAGAACCTCTCATGGAAGAAGAATGCTCTGATAGCGATAGTGAAGACAACAAGCCTACCCCCACCAACTCTGACGACCAGGTGAATATTAACATTAATTACAATAGACAATTGATCATTAGTTGCACCAAAGTTCCAAAGTCCTAAGTATTTGAAATTGTAATGCTACACGATAAATTTTGAAAAAAATCACAATATTAATATAAAACGCACTATATTACCCCACAACAATATTCTGAAATTTATCAGAATTAAAGTTTGGTGCAAACACCTTTCCTTGTAACAAACAATTGTTATTATTATGTAATAATTAATACATACTTACTGTTATGTGTAATTTTATGACCCAACATAATATCTGTTTACTTCGAATGTATTATATGTATACCATACCTAATTAGTCTGTCAAAATTGATGTTACTTAAAATGCCTCAACATTATATTGTTTAGTACCATAATATATAATATAGCTACATAGTCCCTTATCCGAAATTAAGTCAAATTTGGCAGATAGCGATTAATTATTATAGTTATGTAGGAGTATCGTTGTAACCCATAGCATGCCAATAACCATACAAAATGTTATTGGACAGAGCATGCTTGTTGCATGTAATATTTCAGTAAGACCTACGGTATCGTAAATGTTTAATTTTTACGTTTCATAGATTCACTGTAAATTGAATCCTTTAAAGTCGCGATAAGATCAAAATGAACATCAAAATTGTCAAAAGTTAAAGTTTTGTAAAGATATTTCTAAATTTTTCGTCCTGGAATTGGATCCAGGTTATTGGCAAATGGAAGTAAAGTCCCGTAGCTAGGTTATATCTCACATTGTGACTGGTCCGCTGGTGCGGCGCTTGGCGCAGGACAGCGAGCGTGGCCTCGATGCTGACGACTGTTGCGACGTGCCGCACCCGCCGCCCTCTGCTTCAGAACAAGGTGAGTTCGCAAGTCTATATGGATGACGTTTTAGTTTTCGGTAAGTGTGTAGATGATCCTGTGCGCGAATGTTTTGTGGACGATGGTAGAAGCTGACTGTGTGATGTTAGGTGGATTCATTGTTGAATTCATAGCTTGTAATTTTTCTGCAATATTTTGTACTGATCGAAGCAATCTTCGCTAGTCTATCTTTTTGGGCATTGATTAATTTATTCATAAAATTTTCTTGTCCATCTAGTAAATTAATTGTACATAAACTGTGACTGCTTAGAGGAGATGAATGCATTCGTTTAGAATGAAAACATTGGTAAAAACATCAACTTCAACATTTGCACACAACACAACGTCAAGCACCCATAAACATTACTAACAGAAAAAATACATTTTGACAGA
The DNA here is from genome assembly GCA_905147345.3 of Mythimna impura. Taxonomy (NCBI): domain Eukaryota; kingdom Metazoa; phylum Arthropoda; class Insecta; order Lepidoptera; family Noctuidae; genus Mythimna; species Mythimna impura. The sequence goes on along the minus strand of LR990342.1, from coordinate 3,791,479 downwards.
GAAATGGACAGCTTGACATATGATGAAAGGTGAGAGATGACAACAGTCTCGTCGTAAATCAACACCAAAATATGAACAATGCCGACATTTTAATAATAAAATCAGCACGGTGCATGAGCATTATTATGGATATCATTACTTGTACACATTTTACCAGAAATAATTACTGTTTTAATTTTAAGCTTAGCTTCTTTGTAATTTACACTCGGGCTTAAAATTAAATATTAGTTTCTGGTAATCAGGTAACGTTGTTAATGTACCCCTGTACTAGCACGGTATCAATATGTAGATATAGCAATCCACTTATAATATATTCATATATATAATATTTAAACACAATCTCTATTTATTCAATACATCTTACCTATACGAGCCACTTACAAAAGACACTGAACTGTTATCGACTGCTCACAATAGTGTGTTGGTTTCTTGAGGATTGAAGAATGATAATGTTGCAGAAGCAGAGGAAGGGTGTGTGCACGTCGACCAGGATGCTGGAGGGGGGGGAAATGGTGGCGCCGGGTGCGAGCTGAGCCCCGACCGGACACCCACCAACGAGGCGCCCTCGACGCCCTTACTATCTGGTTTGTCTATTCCACTACTTTTTAACATAAACATCTTCATTTTTATTATTCATATGAACTAAAATAATAGACAATATAAACATGAATATTGTCGGAACCAAGTTCCAATGCGATTGCATACCTATGCAACTAATAGAAAAAAGGCGTCACTGGATAATTCGTCTTTGTTTTAGCTGCCAATTCTGCGCTGAACTTTATGTCGTTAACGATATAGTTACGTTTGGCAGTGTACAACCAATTGTTTAACTTGTTTCTTCGCCAGAATGATTACATAAAAACTTTAAAAACCCTTAAACTATTTTAACGAGATTGTTTTGAAAACCGAATAAAGAAAACCTTTTTTAATTACTTGGGTTACTATTTACAGATAAACAAATAAACATATATTTATTTTTACATCACCTGCTCGAGATTGCCCTTTTATATGTCATACAATCATCACTTAAAGCAAATCATTCTTTCCCTAGGGAGACAATGCAATACGGGCGATTCCTAGGGAATAACGAGATTTGAATTTGGAACACCAAAAACCGTCAACATTATGTAAATTAAAATTATGTGCATCAAACAAGTTTATTCAAAATTCAAACTGGCCACTTACAAAAAAAACAATAAAACGTGGTTACTCACGAGTCTCTGAAAAAAAGTTATGAAAGAGCTGCGTTATAGAAAATTGAAACTATAGAGTAGTGGATTTTGTTTCTTTCAAATTTCAAAACATGTTTAGTGATATAAGATTAATTTGTAAATAATACTTATATTTTTCTAATATATGATTTGTTTTACTAAAGCTTTTAATTATCTCACAGATGGTGTGAAAAGTAGAGTATCCAACACGGGGATAAAGCTGTCTTTGTCTTGGACGGCTTGAATTTCTCACTTCACTCAGGTTTCTTTATTAAATAACTCACTAACTTTAGGGATTAAAATTAGCAGCCTTTCGTTTCGTTCGGAATTCAACATGCTGCCTGCGACTTAAAGAAACTGCTTTATCCCCTAGTCACATAATCGACTATTATTCGCGTTGATATGTCAGTCAGTCATTTTCTCCTTTTTAACTGACTTCAAAAAGGAGGAGGTTCTATGTTCGGCTGAATGTATGTTTATATATAAAGACAAATAACGTTATTGGTTGGCTTTGTGACAGTTTCAAGAGAGTTTGCGGAGGTGCGTGCCACTGTTGGAGCTGGTCGTCGGGGCTCAGCCAGCTCGGACAGCACGCCCTCCACACTCGAACGCACCACTATACACAACCCCATGACACTCAGCCCACCCGCACAAGGTAACAACTTGACATTATAGTAACTAACTGATATACATACAGCTAAAATGATTCAATGCTTGGACTATAGTACATTTTGATACAAGTGCAGAAAGTTTGTCATTGCAACCGAGGCGGAATGCGCACGACACGAGCCGTAGGCGAGTGTGTTATGGAGCCGAGGGCTACAGTGATAAATTTGCACGTGTATCAAACGACTTTTTTCAATACACTTACAAAATGAATAAACGGGGGTTGACCGGCGACTAGCGGGGGTCGACGCGCGCCCAGCCTGATGCGATACATGTAATAACATTGTGGCGGGGGAGAGCACGCGCACTTTTCTGCACTAATGCGGAAAACAGTCTATTGCGTGCCTAAAAGCGGTGGGATAAGAGCGGGTTTTCGAGTAAGTGTATTGAAAAATATTTTTAAGAGTAAAGGTAACAGAACTTCGGTTGTCGTTGATGTTGTTCGGTTCGGTTAAAATGGCCGGACAACCTTACCTTCAGTAGAATAAGAAGGTTTTTATCCGAGAAACGGTTTTTTACGGTTACGGTAATGTTCGAAAGAATAACCGTGGCCCTGGAACACAAAAGGCAACTGAAGGAACACAGATAGGTTTAGTCGGTAAACGTCTGACGCACCCTCTTGCTCCACCCTAGAAAAATTTAAAAGTTAAAAAAAACACGTATTTCCTGGAACAAGTTTTGTAAAATATTCGAAAAAAATAGGGAATTACCGAATGCTAACAATCTCTCTTTTTTCGCGTTGCCTCTTCGTCAAACATCGCTTTGGATTGCGTTAGATGAAGTAACAAGCTTTTAAACCATGCTCGATGTTGACGAGAGGCGAATGAAAAAGGACCCTCTTAAATCAATAGAGAATAGAGCTATACAGGCTATACAATGCGTTCCAAATAAGAATAGGATCGATTGCCATGTTGTGACGTCACGTCATACTGTCAAATCGAAGAATTAATAGAATGAACAAAACAAGAAATTTTTAAAAATTTATTTAGTTACGAACTGTGAACGAAAAAAGTTTAATCAGAATCCAGTTCTTTAATTTGGTCATCTCTGAGTTCTTCAATTTTGCCCAATTTCTTGCAATTTGACAGTATGAAGTGACGTCACAACATGGCAATCGATCCTATTCTTATTTGGCACGCATTGTACACCGGTGTATAGCTCCATGCGTCTTTCTCGCTCACACACTTGAAAATTTAACATGTCATGGTAAGATCCCAGGACCTGATGATGAAGAAATACTAACAATGATATCGGTAGCCGTTTCAGCCTCGGAGCCAGCACCAGCACCGGAGGGTACCTCACAACCGGAGGGACAGAGACCACCGACGCCGGAGCGACTCAGTCCTCGAGCGGAGATGAGATTGGCACTGGACCAGGGGAAGGATATGCTGGCCGATCAGGAGGTGCCCTGGGTATATATTTTTATCATAATTAATTTCAGTAGCTTTTTACCAAATAGAATATGAAGATTTTATTTATTAAATTCAATTTTATTTCAAAAATTTAAATACTACAGTACTTCAAGGAAGCTTTGTTCGTCCACCTCGAAGTACCAATAACATCTTAGCAAAATTAAAATGCCTCCTACAAGGTGGACCGATGACTTGGTAACGGTTGCGGGAGTCCGATGGATGTGAGACGCACAGGACCGTTCGCTGTGGCGACGCTTGGGGGAGGCCTATGTCCAACAGTGGACGTCTTTCGGCTGAAATGATGATGATGATGATGATGAAAATTAAAATTACCTCTCATCCATGGCCTCAGAAACCATAGATCACTATTTCTGTCCGTTTTTTACACCGGAACAAAAACTTAGGTTTTGAAAGATATTTATTGATATAGAACAAGAGCCTAAAAAGAAAACGCTGAGAGTAAAGTTGTACTTCAAGTTATAATTCGGAACTGTTACTTAAAGTCCTCTCAAACTTAGTTTCTCTCTGTTTTGATATTATTAAAGTATTTATTAATTAACCGACTTCAAACAGGAGGAGGTTCTATGTTCAGCTGAATGTATTTTTATTTTATATTCGATTTCAAATATTATTTATTTATTGTTGTACACCAACCACAGTGTAGTCTTTTTTAACTCAAAGGTTAACAGTAAAGAATGTCTAGTTCCATTAAGTCCGGGTAGGTACCACTTTTGTACTTTAAATTTAAATAAATAACAAGAGAAAGATGCAATTATGTGCAATTTGTAACATATAAGATGTCCTCACTACGCTACCCCCGCAGGCTGGCGCGTGCGACCCCTGGTCGTTTCGCGCGGCGTGCCAGCGCTCGCTGCTGCGGCGCGTGGCGAGCGCCGACGCAGTGACGCTGTGCCGCGCGCACCCGCGCCGAACCGCCCCGCATACTACTTCGCGCAATTCTGTATATGCCTGGAAGGGTACGTTGGAAACCTTATACTTACTCAAGTAACGATAAAATTTATAGATGAATACACGCTGTGCAAGCTCCAAATAATATAGATAAGGGTGATGATGCTGCAAGGCAGACTCTATCAGACAGAGGAGGTTAAATGTCCAGATTTTCTCACAATATTTCCTTTACTGAAAGGTACCTAACATTACGGCAAATTAAATAATAATAATAACATCTGCACTTTCTGCCCTTGCCCCATGTTACTTAGGGTCATTGCAACACATTTTTTTGTGAACGTTAAAATGGCCAGTCAACAGTCGTGTTTATTTTCCATCCGACCTTTCTGAAGCTCAACACTCAGATCCATACAATACAAAATAATCCATATAAGTTAAAGGGGAAAATATACGAAATTCTTCATTGGTATATTTTCCTTCTTTAACTTGAGGATCAACGATGGGTCGCAAGCTGTTCCAGTGATCTGTCGTCATGTCATCCATCCTAAGTTAATCCGGTGCGTTATGTCTTGGCCATGTCAGATTAGCTTTATTCCTCTAACGTCCTTAACATGTACAAAATTGAGAATCAAAATTCTATTTGAAGTTAATCTCATATTGCATTTCAGTTCCAGAAAGCGAGAAACCTATGGAGATGGAACAACTGGCACGAGCGGAAGTTCAGACGATGCGTTCGCGGACGCGCTCTCTATGCCAGAACGGGAAGATGTTAGTATGATACTCTTCTAGTTGTATTATTTTTACTACTTGCAGTTAGTAGGTATGCACTAATAGATTTTGATGAAGGAATGCAGATTTTCAGTTATGGTTAATAATTTGAAATGATCAAATGATTTCAGATTAAGGCCTTTTCAACTTCAATTTCAACATCAATATCTTTATTGTGGATCATAGGTTTGTACATATTACAAGTCTTAAAATTAAATAGATCAGCTACGTCTCGCCCTGGGGGCATTCAATAGTTATAAAGGAATATAGGTACATTATTTTTTCATATTGTTAATATTTCACTTAAAAATTAAAAAGATAAAAATCAAACGAAACGAATTAAGGTAGGACAGATCAGTGGGCTACTGAACACATGACTGAGGGGAACTATATCGGTCTATACTTTTAAAGTTGCATATTTCTCAAATCCTTGGCATATAAGTACCTACAATTCGATACGATCATAACTCAAAATACTCAATTCAGAAACCCAACCATAGCCATTGAATGAAGGATGTCACAAGGCTCTATAGTAGGTCTCCATATGTTGCTAACGACTTTAATTGGTATATTTCCAGAATGGGTTTCCTCCGTCGTCGCGCATCGTCCGATAGCCCCCGCCGCGAGCCCTTCATGGTGGCGAGCTCGACGGCGCGGCCGTTCTCTCCCCGCCGCACATCCGTGAGCAACAACGGCTATTACAAGATATGCTTTGTCAATGGCTATGTGTGAGCACAGCGCACGCACGAGCTTATCTGTGCCAATCAGCTGGATTTAAACAATTGCGGGAAGTTTTTTCATTGGTTCCTCCATTCTTACTTTCAGCATTCGTGGTCGCCTGTGCCTCTATCTTTCTAACTTTTGTTGGATGGTTGATATTTGTTGTTTTGAAGCGGTTGATACTATTTACATTATTATAAACAGAAATCTCGCGTAAGGGTGTCGATTAATATTAATGTAATGAAGAAACTTCCTATGTAGTATGTACACGTTTGTAAAATAAGATGTGAAAACTTTAAATAAATAATTAAATATTGCTGCGGGGTTTAGTGAAAATAAGTAAATATGTTCAGAAGTGTCAATGGAACAATTGAAAAACCTGCCTTAATTTTAGATGCAAAATTTATGTTTAAACAATTTCGTCCTAGTAAATAAATTAGAACAAGTAAATAAAATCGTGTAAGTTAGTTTGTATGGGAAACATAATTCGAACTGTTCAAAACGATTCAATAATACTATAATCGTGTTTTATAAAATTTTAATGGACATTTTAATATTTGGAAATTATAGGATTCGTGAATGTAACTGAAAGGTTAAAATAACTATTAATATACGAAACAGTAGTGAGTGATAATGTTAGTAAATTTTCAATAAAAATTGGCCAATAAAATTGCCTTTCTTTTCAAAAATCTTTAAATTTCGAAAATGATATTGTTAAATTAGTACTAAAACCTTTTTTAGTGAAAATATTCCATGTTTTTAACCTTTACCTATGTCTTAAGATTGATTACCGTTTGGTATATTGTTACAATTGTGATTGTCTTGGCACTAAGCTCATGTCAATTTGTTCTTTGCTTAACACTTAGAATTAAAGTTTAAATCCAGCTTTCAGATATGCTAAATTTGTTTTTGTTGTCTGTTGAACTGATCTGTCCATTTTGATTGGAACGAGTGTTCTCGAAAATATATTTTTAATAAAATATCATTAAGCTTTTCATTCTTCATCCTGCAGCTTAGCTGATCCTTCCTTTATTTTACACAATCCTTCATTTTGTTTAGCGCTGTTAAAGCCGTCCACTTCTTCCTTTTTGCTAATATTTTTTGCATTTATTAGTCTTACAATGTCTTTAATATTTAAATTTGTAAAAAGACATTTCACGCGGATTATATCCTCTAGTTTCCACTTTGAATCTAAATTAGCAAGCTGAAGTAGAACATACAGGGTTATTTAAGAAATTACCTAAAAGGCTGTCTATTTCATAAAACTAAACCTAATTAACCCTGTATTTTTAAGCAAATGTAAAACAGTAAAGCGCATAGCATATACAAACATAACAGTCCGTAAAAATAATACAATATTCTTGCAGGAAAAACATTTCGAGAAAAGATTCTGGAAACAAGTGACTAGAAGACGGCAATCTCTCGGATCTATCAGTCAAATATAGACTTTATATACAAAATAAAAAAGATGATATAAAGTGTTCACGTGTAGAACTTCACAATATAGTAGTAGATGATTCAGCATTAGAGACTGTAATACAAGAGGGTCGTAATTTGGACCAGAAATAAGATAAAGACTACTGAGTGCTTACGAAAGTGTTAAGATTAGAAAATGAAGAAGTCAATGGATTGCCAAACGATAACAGATATATGCCAAATACTGACGAAAGGGACCTGTCAATACTTCATATCTTAGAGTCATTGTGTTTATAGTACATAACACTGAAATAGGCCTAATTGTTGACTGTAAATAAAAGAGCTGTTTATTTCTCATAGTTGTACAAATAGAATTATTTGTAACTGAGCTTGTTAGAGGATGTAAAATATGTGATAGGTTACGAACTGTTTTAACTGTCTTGTAAATTGTTACATCTGAAACAAATATGTAAATTGATTTTTTCGTAACTAATGTAATATATATTTTCTCGTCTTTGTCTTCAACGTCGATTTGTCATTTGAAATGTGTAACGCTTGATTTGTTATGTCGCACAATTTTAGATGAATCTGTGTGATCTATGGACTTGTACACATTAGCTATGCGAACAATAATTCAGTATTTTTGGCGAAGACTTTTGTATCAATTTTATTTCTTTAGACCAGGATGGATAATATTGTTTTTTTTTTTATAAAAATCCATTTCATAGAGAATAAAGACATTGTTTTGTTTGATAGGTAGCCATAATATTAGATTTTCATTAGACTGTCTAAATAGTGAAATACTTGATGAATCATATATGTTGAACCTGTGGCAATGTCTTTTATGATAAACATTTCTCAAGTACCGTTTTGTTATAAATTTTTAAATAACTTTCGCACGTATGTGCAACATTTTGTAGATATGAAACATTATAATATTATTATGAAATATAAATTATTAGGAAATTTGTGCAAAAAAATTGCTTGATTAAGTTCCTAAATGACGAATTATGTAGAAAATTTAAAAAAATAATAATATCATTATGTATTTAAATATTGAAATTTTGTAGATAACAATGTCATGATCGTCGAATTTATTAATTTTAAATTCCTTGTACCAAATGTTTAGTATTTCAAAGATTTTCATTTGTATTATTTTCTTTTAATCGATGGATCAAAATAAAATTATTAATTCAATTTTTTGACAATGTTATTTTGTTGTGATGCTTGTGAACGGTTGAAACCGGTGTAGCACCTGTGAGGCACGCATTTTGTTGATTTTTACACTTACGCTAGCTGCTGAATAAAGACTTCTTTGTTCTTTATTTTTATATCTGAGGTCAATTTTATTAAATACTCTAAAACATAACGAAAAAATTCGTAGTTCGAAAAAAAAACTAAAAATAATTATCTTAATTTGAAAGGTGACTGCGTGAATATAAGTCAATTTTGACCTGGCGAGAAATTCAATTTAACTTAAGTATACGGGCCCAATGTGGATTTACCTTCAGAGGTTGAGGTAATAGACGCTTATAAGAGAAACCCATGATTAAAACAACAACATAAAAATGTTAAGGTACGTATATTTAATATTAAAATACATCAATTCACAATGTAAATACAAAATTTACATGTAAACAAATTCAATTGTTACAAAAATATTAGATATTTTGTCTTAGCACCACATGGTTTTCTTATATTTTATATTTTTTTGTTTTTTAACTTGAAACCCATATTTACTTTCTTTTTTAACAAATCATGATCTTGACAAAGTAAATTGCATTTCAGTGGCATTTCTTAAAAAATCATATTTTTATCGGTTGACTCGGTTCCAGAATTTCATCAAATTAATATTACATATAAAATGTTCAGATAATAAATGTTACAACCGCTAATTGAGCACAATTTGCACTATCCCATTGCCCTTTAGACCCCACACTCACATAGCAATCAAGGCAAGAAATACTTCCTAAATAAAAAGTAAAGGGCTTAAAAAAACACATTGCTATATAGACGATATAACGATATCATCAACATTGCATTTTGTTTGATAGTTCTGATTGAAAAGTATTGTGATGAAAGATTTGTTATTGAATTCAGAAGAAAAGCCCGTCTTGCCTCAATTGCTAGGTATATCTCTTCATTGACTTACATTTACCTATATACACCTAAGTTTAGTGTTGGCAGAAACAATAAGTAAAAAAGCGAAAAACCTTCAATAACCTTCACCGAGATTACTAAAGTCAAAGCTATTTCGAAACATTTTCAAATGTACATAAAACTATAGACAATTAAACAAATATTAATGTATTCACTGATTGTTAGGAAGCATTATTAATTCATTTTGGCACAATGTTAGTTACATTATATTTTTATAAATTTTATTTTATTAAAACTTATCTTAGTTGAAATTAAAAAAAAAAAACTTGTTATTTATTATAAAATAATGGTTTAATTTGTATACAATGTACCTATGTACGGACATACTTTTTTCTAGGACTATTAAGTACGAACTAATTTGAAACAAAATACAAAAGTATCATGTCAAAATATGTAAAAGTTAAACATAAAAAATAAAATTCCACGTGAAAAATATACACTTGCAATGTATTGACCTATACTTGATACCGGAAATATACACTTGTATACTTAAACAATGTATCTCATAAAAATAATGTCAAGCAATAAAATTGTATATAAAATAAATTCAATTACAAATATTATGTCACTCAAACAGGTATTAGTCACGAATGGACGGAGTCTCATTACACTAAAACATCAAGGAATGTAACGAAACGTCAATAAAAAAAGGCAGTGAAAATTATCACTTGAGTAACTTTGAGCTTATCACAAAACCTAAAATATTTTGTTATTGCCATAGGATGGTGCGGGTGACAGCTGTCAGATTCATACAATGTAGCTACCTATCCTTTTCTCTCATCTTAAAGATGCATATTTTCGTCCTGCTGCCATCCTATCCATGTTAAGTAAACAAAGACATTAATTACAATCAATTCCTGAGATTTCATTCAATTTACAAAATTGCGAACAACGCCATCTATTACTCCCTTCAAGAGTTACAACGTTCTTCAAGAGTTTCGTATCGCGACATCAAAGTTTTCTATTCGCGCCACTCTCGGGACGCTTGGAAGGTTCGCACTTCAGATGATGTGAAGGTCGTTAATCCTTGGGGACCTGAAAAAAATCATTAAATATTTATTTGCATACTGCTGAGTCCCATAAATAAATTATTATACGTCAGAGTAAAAAAAAACTGAATTGTTATTTAGGCTTGTCTATTGCAATAATTAGGCACACAAACATGCAGGCTGTTATTTAGAACTCTGTAATGCATTATCAGCCTTATAATATTCCCACTGCTGGGACTCAGGCCTCCAGAAAAGGGCATGGCCCACTGAACCCATTGAACAGTGCCTTTTGGTGGATCTCTTCGAATTTTTGTTTTAGGACATGCCAGTTTCCTCACGATGATTTCCTTCACCGTTTTGAGAGCAGTAGTGATGAAATAAATCACACAAATTATGGCTGACTGGGTTTGAACCTGCGACATACAACTCATAAGTCGGGACCGTTAACACTAGGCCACCACTACTCTATAATGAAAAAATTGTCATAAAACATTGCTCGACCCGAGTTTCAAACCCAGGACCGCTAAGCAGTTACGCTTGGAACAAAAGCAGGTTAAAAATCGACTAAAATTCATCTATACCGCAATTATTCCATGAAAATCAGTTTTAATTGATCACCATAGTGTCCTTACCTCTAATCCTGCGTCCAGGCGTTGGGGTAACGTCACCTTCAGGAGCTGTCCACTGTTCCACCACCTCCGTGGCCGAGCGCGCCAGTGAGGGCTGGCTCACCGAGCGGTTCAGCGAGTGGCGTGACCATGACCTGGAGACGTAGCATATAATCACTTTACAAATGTTCAAGTAGGACGTGTTGGCGAACCGAACTGTATTTGTAATAGATAACACCATAAATTCAGTTCATTAACCCTTTAACCGCCTACAGCAGATATATCCGACAAACACTCAAACGCCTTTACTCCACCAGGGTCGCACATCCACGACCAAATACTCCATCTCGTCAGCTCTTCTGTTACCTATGGGGATTTAAGAGCTAAACGAGATGGAGTACCCAGTCGCAAACACACGACCCTGAGGAATATGACACGAAAACACTCGTCGTTAAAGTTAGATAAGGTAATATTAAAAAAAAAAAACCAGCTTTTAAAAAATTGTCCGCCATATTGGATTTACAGTGAAGTAGTTTGGTTTTCGTATTCTTCTCAACAAAGGGTTGGTTGAGAAGAATTATTTATAGTAGTTTTGTTTAATTTAAAAATAAAACTACGTCACAATAAATTCAATGTAGCGGACAATTTTTCTGGGGGTTCATAAAAAATCTAGTCCACCATCTTAAGAAGTCCGCCATATTGGATTTAGGATGATGTCACTTAGCTAAGCACATGAAACTACCGGTCGGAGGATCTGAAGCAATGACAAAGGAACCTTAAGGGTGCGATTCCACTGAAGCGAAGCTAATAATAATAATAATCAATTTATTTCAGGTAACATGTACCCATATCATAAATACCTTATAGACTATACTATATAACTACCTATAATAAATCAAAGCGGAAATCTAAATGGAGTGGAGTGGAGTAGAGCAGTGAAAAGTGGCAAATGTTTCCATTGATGCGGAACGGGGAGGAGTTGAGTTGAGTCCGCTTCGTACCCTCCGCTCGGCACTAGAGCCTGCTCGACTCTGTTCTTCCCGGCTCGGCTTGCAGCCACGTGTTCTTTTGTTTCAATTGAAAGTCTACTCACTCCACTTAATTTGTTTCCACTGATGCGAAGTGGAGATTTCGAGTACTGTGATTGGCCAATTCACAGTCCGTTCCTCTCTATTCAAACCAGCTCCTCGTGAGTGGAGACGCACCCTAAGTCACGACCCATAAATAGTTTCCGTAAATCAATCATCATTAAAGAACAAATGTGTACTCACTGGTTCTGATGGAAAGGATGTTCGGAGTCGCTATCATCATCATAGTATCGCCCGAGCTGCGTGCCGCCCGACACCTCCGAGTGTGTGTCTGCTTGCTCACGCGCATAGTCCACCATCATCTCTGACATTGATCTGGAACACAAGAGCATGAGATAAGTTTAAAGTTCTTCGTTGAAATCTGTATCTATAGATAGTAGCGGTCACGGGAGACGTTGTCCTGCTCGAAAGCTAGCATTTTTTCAGAAAAAAAAATTAAGATCCCGATTGCAGCGCCGCCATCCAGAGACCCACTAAGACCCAACGCTGCGTGTGCTTGTGCACCCGCTTGCGCACGGGTCTTGTGACTATGCGCGTGTGTGGTGTGCTCGGATCCCCGTCTCGGAAACCGGATTATTACCTGCGCAGTGTCGCTAGTTCAACTTTAACGGTGTGCATGTAGTCGTGTCGATGGCGAACTTTAATGTATCATGTCGGCCCTCAAATATACACACAAAAGTCGGTTAAACCGTTCAGGAGGACAAACACACGTACAGAAGAATTATATTATACATAGAAAAAAAAAACTGACCGACTGACATGTCACTGCACAGCCAAAACTGTAGGGACCAGAAACGGGCAATTTTGCACAAGTCTTACTTTTACGACGAGACGAAGACGAGCACTTAGAAGATGTTTTTGAAGATTGAACATTTAAGTGGGGTGAAAAGGGGGAATTTAATTTGTATGAAAAACTTTGCTCCTGATGCCAATATACTTAAAACTTAGCATAAATAGCATGCATATTGTAGTAGAGAAAAGCACTGAATTTAAAATATAGGTATACTAGCTTCAGCCAGCGTCTTCGCCCGCGTGAAAAAAGGTTTTCATCATACAAACTTTGGACTCCCGTTTCATTCCCTTCATCATCATCATCATCATTTCAGCCGAAAGACGTCCACTGCTGGACATAGGCCTCCCCCAAGTGTCGCCACAGTGAACGGTCCTGTGCGTCTCGCATCCATTGGACTCCCGCAACCTTTACCAAGTCATCGGTCCACCTTGTAGGAGGCCTTCCAACGCTACGTCTTCCGGTACGTGGTCGCCATTCCAGAACCTTTCGGCCCCAACGGCCATCTGTTCTGCGAGCAATGTGCCCTGCCCATTGCCACTTTAGTTTGGCGGTTTTGGTTTCATTCCCTTAGGATGTGAATTTTGAAAAATCCTCTCTTAGTGCTCGCCTACGTCATAAAAGGAAATTTAGTGTAGGTAAAATTACACGCTCCTAGTCTTAGTAATTTTGGCTGTGCGTTGATATGTCAGTCAGTCAGTTTCTCCTTTTATATATATAGATAATAGTCGCTCGAAGCTGGGGAAGGTCGCTAGTCTGAATGTAGGACGACAATTTGACTGGCCTGTTGGTCTAGTGGTTAGTGGCCCTGTCTGCTATGCCGGAGGTCGTGGGTTCGATTCCCACCCAGGACAAATGTTTGTGTGATGAGCACGATCATTTGTTCTGTGTCTGGGTGTAATTTATCTATATATGTATGTATTTAGAAATATATAAGTATGTTTATCAGTTGTCTAGTACTCATATCACAAGCTCTGCTTAGCTTGGGACTAGACGGCGTTGTGTGATAGTTGTGGAATATTATTATTATATATATAATTATTATCAAAAGGCCACGTTTAAAATAATGGTCAAAGCTACAGAAACTTGTCGAGGCCATACCCTGAGTCTTTGCAAGACCATTAACATTAAATCCATCAGAGATACTACTTACAATAAATTAGGTCAAAGCCTTTTCCTGCTCAGAGTCACGCGAACGCCGGCGTTCGCGGCGTGACGTCATCGCGCCACACGGTCGAAAGCCAAGCGAACGCCGGCGTTCGCTCTCTCCCACTTCATTGTAGGCCCTATTTTCAATACTTAGAGACTACTTTTGTATGAACAAGTTTGATTATTTATGTTCTTGGAGAAATTTCCTATAAATTGAACGCAACAATATTTTATAGTCTATGCTCTGCTTTTTTTTTTCGGTTTGACATCACAAAAAGTAATATTTCCGCCGCCATTTTATTTATGGCGGCGCCCCTGCAGTCATTTCCGAATGGCGCGCGGGGTAAGGTTCGAAAGGTTAAGAAAAAACATATTTAGCTAAGTAAATTTACTTATCTAAATATGATTTTTTATGCCTATAACTAAAATGCAGTCTGTTTGTTTACTGTTCTAGCTAATCTCAGAATTGGCTGGACCGATTTATTTTCACAAGACTTTCATTAGTAGATAGCTGCTTTTATTTAAAAAAAAGAATTAGGGTTCCGCGCAAATAAATAACTTCAAATAAATATCCAAATGACATTGTGCTGTTTAACGAGTCTGCACCAGACACCAATTAGTTCACAAATATTTTGGTTCAAGAGAACTGGAATCCTGTGTGAATCGTGATCATGAAACCCTCTCCTTCCCCGATCTTATTCTCCAATTAACAAGTCGACAGCAACACTCATTTTTGTATTATTTCCATTTCTGCGGTACGGGGCGTTTAGGACCACGTTTGAAAACTATAATTATTCATTTATTTAAACTTCATGTACAGTGGTGGTACATAGGCGGACTTAATGCAACAAGGCATTCTCTACCAGTCAACCATTGGTTTAAAAGAGACAACACTGTGGTAGGTGTGCACAATGAATCAATAACAGATATTTGAAATAGAATGCAGTATCGTTAAATTAAGTTGCATAAATAAGAGCATTATAATTAAGAGAACTTAAAATATAACAATTACTTATGACGAAAACCGAACTAAGGTTGAAGTAGTAGTTCCGAATTTAAAAGGGTAAGGGGCTTATTAGACCCCGTAATGTTTAAGAAACTAAACCGAATTAAAGTATATACACCACTGCATTTTGTTTTATCTTAGGTATATATTCGTGACTCACGAATATATACCTAACGTGACTACGTGACTTTACTAAACTCAAATTGTAGTTACGGCCTCCTCACGACAGAGAAGACTCTGTTTTTCTTAGCTGCATCGCAAGGAAGACACGTACATGGCATATTAGACCTCGTCCAGCACTGACCGTGTTAAAGCTACTTCAAGTACTCACCTCATATCAACATGATCACTGCGGTAAGAGGACCGGCGGGAGCGCTGCGGGTCCCTCAGGGAGGTCGCATCGCTGTCATACTCATACAGCGTCGGAAGCGAGCTGCGGCGCGAACGGGAGTCCCACTCTGTCTTCTTGCGGTAGCGGTTCTGAGGGAAACAAAATCAATGATGAAAATCGATGTACGTAAACTCCATTCGCAATAACATTAGACATTTATACAAACCTTTTTTTACATGACTGCCCAAAAAAAGGAGTGTTATGTTTTCAGGGTTCATGTATGTATGTATGTGAGTATCTTTATTCCATCATAACTTGTAAACGACTGGACTGATTTACATGTACTTAACTACTTGATCTACAAAACTGAAATTTTTATCGCAGTCGGGGGACTATAAGAAAATATTTTACAGAGTGGTCCCCCGACTGCAAGATTCGAGACGAGAATTCCGAGATTTTTTCCGAGATTCCGTGTTTAGTCAATGAGTGACTACTTTCTCACTTTTCTACATCTTGTGTTTTGATTTTTAGTTTATTTTTTTGACATGGCAGTCGTATTTTTAATTATTTGTTTTTATTACTGTCCGTTCAAACGATTTTGACCTTTAATGCGTTGCGTTACACGACTATCTTTCGTCACCACAAAGAGGGAACGCGGCCTTAGTGTTAGCCAATTTGCAGTCTTTACTCAAGAACATTTCAGCTGTGCTGGCATTACCGTATCCTATTAGTGTTACTCGTACCTTGGGTTTATCCGGAGGCGGCGCCAGTATACGTATGATGACCTCCCACTTGGGAGGCGCGTATAGCGGCGCAAAGCGGTGGTCGTGCGCGACGCGGCTGAACTCGTCGCGCGTGCTCGAGCGCGCCAGCTCGCGCCGCAGCGTGCTCTCGTGCGTGATCAGCTCGCGCCAGCGGAGCCGCTCCTCGCGGGTCAGGCGGTACGAGCGCTCGGTTTCGGCCAGGACCTGAGAATGATCATAATGGTAACTTAAGAGATAGATGAAGCAGAAGATGGAAAGCTAGGTCTTATGGAAATAAACTGAGAGAAAACAGTTATCCTTCCTAGATATTTGACAGTCGTTATACACCAGAAAGCCTGACCTTCAGGAACCCAAGTATCATGTTGCCCAGTAACTGGGTTGTGAAGGTCTGATAGGCAATCGGTCCAGGAGTATTCAGCAGCATTCAGTTAGACTGGATGCCAACCCCAAGCTAATTACGAAAAGATTAAGGAGATGATGCATTTGTCGCTCACAAGCACAAAGTCCTACCTCATCCTGAGCCTCGGTCTTCAGCACCCTGGTCAGCACACTCCAGTTGACGGGCACAGGTGGTGCCGGTACTGGCTCCGGCACATCCTCATCATCTTCGTCCCTGAACAGAGGGTTGCGCGCAGGAGGCAGTTCCGGGAGTAGCGGCAGGTCTGATGATGGGGATTGGTACACCTGACCGGTCTGCTTGATGAGCTCCGGAGAGAAAAGGTCGGGGCCGCCTTTACCTGGGGATATAGGAACAATAAGATTATAATGAGAAAGACATAATAAAAGTCGATATAAATCAAGTTAACAATATGAAAAGAGTTATGAGTTTCCATGTGGATGGGTAGAGAGGCAGAAGGGAGCGAAAGAAAAGATGGATGAATTGTGTGAGATTGGCCCACGTACAATGGTCCACATAGGACTAAGTGCGGAAACCATACATAAATAGATAGATAGATTGTGTGAAGTGATATGGAAGAAAAGGGAGTTCGTAATGGCATGACGGGTGACAGGACAGAATGGAAGAAAACAACATGTTGCGCCGACCCCAAACAAAACGGGACAAGGGCAGGAAGATGTTGGTGATGATTTTTGGGAGTATTTTTGGACACACCATCATTAGCCTATACTCAGACTTATACTAATTAGCTTGAAAGTAGGTTTCTCCATTCCCCCCGTTTCATCCCCTGAGGGGGTGAATTTTGCAAAATGTTTTCTTAGCGCATGCCTAAGTCGTAATAACTATCTGCATGCTAAGGGTTCAGCGCAATCCGTTGAGTGGTTTGAGCTGTGTGTTAATTGATAGATCAGTCAGTCAGTCAGTAACGGTTGCTTTTTATATATATATTGGGTGTTTAGACAGACGGCTGGCTTTTCGTAGGAAAAAAAAAATTAAAACCTGATTCTGACTGTTCAGTTGTATTTTCAAACCACCCAGGGTCAAACCATTTATGAAGACTCAGGTGACAATAACACAAACAGAAGAATTATACAACGTGTTTTCTTTAATATCCCATAACTCTAGGGTATGAATGTGACCATTTCAAAGAATCAACTAGCATATTTTTTTGTTTTCATTTTCCATACAAAATAATTCGACAAATTCACGATTATTAATGTACGTGAAATATGACAGCGTAAACATGTAAAGTCATTTGTTTGTTTGCAATTCATTCGTCGTTCATCGATGACGACGAGGTGGCTTTCCCTTCACTAGCTGTCACTGGGAAGCCCAATACCTACACACATAAATATATTTTTTTACAACTACACTACTACGAAGTTTGTAACGTCTCAAAAGTAAGAGTTCTTGTATGTGTAACAATTTTTGACCTATTTATTGATATCTTCGAAACCATGCATTTTTGAACCACATATTTTAGGACTTTTAGTTTTATTTTTCCTTAAAGAATATAATTGTATAAACAAAGATGTTTTTTTTTTAATTGATATAAACTAGTGCTTGCTTCATGTTGATATTATAGTCTGTTTTTATTAGTCTAAACCGCCAAACCAATTTGACTTTTGCGTGACTTTTGCGTGCTTCTGCCCGTGCGATGTGAACGCAAGCACGAAGCCAGTTATCAAAAATAATCACTCAGACAATCAGTAAGTTATTTTTACTATTTAAAATCACTGAAACTCTTACCAATATACTTCTGCGGCGGCAACGATAGCGGAACCCTCTCCATCTTCGGCGTCAACGTCATTCCTGATGCGGAGCTGATGTCGGAGAAGTTCTCCCACTGCGCCTCGGGCACGGTGTGGTTGCGGATGGTGACGTCGAAGTGCGGCGGAGGGGGGGGCACCTGCTTGTACTCCGTCACCAGCCGCTTGTGACGCTCGATGTCCTCGATCGTCTTCTTCTCCGTTATGGTACGGAGGAACACGTCGTCGACTACGTGGGAGGTGATCTCGGGTTTTCTGGAGAAAGGAAGATGTGAATGCAAAGAAATGTTGGTAGAGCACAGGCGGCTACAAAAATGTTCGTTGGTTGTTAATAATATACATATTGTTAAGTTTGTTCATAAGTTATTTTTGTAGCTTTCTATCTTTAGATTGTTTTGATATTTATTTTATTTGTACTTGGTCCCTGTATTAGTATTTTTTTATTCGTATTTTGGTCAAATGCCAATAACAGTTTTTTTACAAGTGTACATGCACTAAATTTCGCGTAGCCTATGTTCAGACTCGCCAAGTTACGTCGGCCGTATTGTACGCGTAGCTACATAGGCTCAACAAATTATCCCTTATTAATAAATTCCATAGCATAACAGCTAGATGGTTAATTAACTTCATAGTTTTCTTGCTATAAAGACTAATCAATGATTGTATTAAAGCTTACCTGGCTGGCATGATAGGTGTCTCTGATATGGGTTCAAGACTCTCCATCAGCATCTCCTGTTCTTCCGTCTCCAGACGCTCTCTCATCACAGGAGGTGGCGGAGGAGGTTTCTATACAAAGTAATTGTATTAGAATTTCGTCCGAAATATATACGTCATTTCAAAGCATTAAATGTCTTAACCAGCAAAAAGGTCAAAGATCTGTTTGAGAAGAAACTCAAACTACGGCGTTGAGACGGTGAGATCTGAATACTTGAGTATTATACTACTACTGATTTCTACTGATTTCTTCCAAAATAGATGAAGTCACTGGCTCCTGAAATACAAACACCTAACCTAGCTCAGAAGTCAAGGGTTCACTTATTTTTACCTACACGTATTACAACAATAAAGAATTATTATTATTATATTACTGATGTGCTTGTTGCTGATCAGGTTTCTTCAGAATCTGTACGGTCTGTGCCATTATGCCTCGCCACCGTCTCGTCTTTCAAGTGGCCTTAATTTTTGAGCCTACTTCTAATTCTATTTCAATATTAAAATTAGTGCATCTAATAATACTGGTCGATTTTTAAGTCTCCGTACCTCAAAAGAAAAAAACGGAACCCTTATAGGATCACTTTGTTGTCCGTCCGTATGTCTTTCGGTCTGTCTGTCTGTCAAGACCCTTTATTTCGGGAACGCGTGAAAGTATTCAGTTGAAATTAAAACCATATACTCAGGTCCGCGATCCCTTGAAGCTGTGAAAAAATCAAACTTTAAAGTTAACGAAAACAAAGATGCAGCCGTTTATGTCGCGAAAAACATGTATTTCGACACTCTCAAGGGAATCAAAAATCAAAGGGTAGTTCCCGTTGACCTAGAATCCTGAAATTTGGCATGAAGCTTGTCTCATAGCACAAGAATAGGAAAAATTCTTAAACTGTAATATTTTAGTTACCCACAATAAAAAAATTGCGATTCGGTAAAATCTTCGTAACTCAATTCGGGAATTGTACTGTTTTCATAGGTAAGTTTGTACGGAACCCTCAGTGCGCGAGTCAGACTCGCACTTGGCCGGTTTTTTTTTTTTATATTCAGAACGGAGGTTGCCATGTGGCTTTGATTCACTAAATCCAACTTTATGAGTTTTAAACGTTCTCGGTCGCGTTGAAAAACTTGCTCTAGGCATTTTGTAAATAATTAGATAACGACTAGCTTCTGGCAACGGTTTCGCTCGCTTGAAAGTAAGTTTCTCCGTAAGGCGTTTGCAATTTTTCGGTAACATATGTATAAATAAATTAGTATACCTTGAGATGGAACATCTTCGCATGCGACCTGTCGGTGACTTCGGTGACGGAGTGCGTGTCCGTCATCTCCGTGTTGAGGGAGACGATGGAGCGCGGACGTCTCGACCACTCCTGGTTAGTCACACGGGGTGATGGTGATAGATTATTATATTAATCATTGTTGCAAGAACATAAGGTGACAGAAAAAAACAAGCCCGAACGCGGCCATTTTCTCGATAGATGTCGCTTTGCGCAACTTTTTTTTTTGATAGCGCGTTTGGCGCAGTGCTTGAACGATTGACTGCTGCGTGTGCATCAAAATCTACCTGATTCTGACTGTTCATGTAGCTATAGTGTTTTAGCGCTCTACTAAAACAAAATCAATTCTATTAAAAATGTTAAGTTCAGCGCCATCTAGCGAGGAAACGGCCTGTAGCTTTCACCTTAAGTTGGTTTCTGTATCATGTGAGTGATAGTGAAATGTGTGTTTTAAAGTAAGGGTGAATATGTGTGTGATTAAAAATGAACTTAAGTTTTCGCATTCAGGTGATATTGTGTTGGTGAGTTACTAAATAGAGTGAATATGTATTCTGAAAAACTTTTGATTTTCGTTCGTGCAATCAGTGACATTTGTGCTTATGATAGGTTACATTTTCAAGTAAGGATAATGTGAAAAACATAAAATAGTATCAGTACCCCTAAACTATTATCTAAATGTCCAGTTAACACATAAGCGTATTACTGTGTCTATTTTGAAATGAGTCAAACAAAAATTAACAATTACCTCACACAGATACAAATAAGCAATAACATATCAACCCAAAAAAAAATTACGAATTGATTTTTCGCTACCGTGGCAATGTTATTAAAAAATAGTATTAAGTGAGTTGAGATATGGCGCTATGAAAAAATACTTTTTTTATCATATTAATGTTATATGACAATAAGGCTGTATTTCAACTAGGGCACCAGTGGCGATGCCATCTATCGCGTCACCCACAAACTGTATATAGCTATATAGAGACCCACCTGCCCTGGTGGCCATTTGCTTACATTACCACCAATAGCAGCTTAATGCAAGACTTCAAAAACCTCAGACGCTATTTTCTCAAAATCATAGATGTATTGGGTCACATGTCATTGCTTTATTGCGTCTACTTATCTATTTTTTTATTTAATTTTCATGCAACACAAAGTACAAAGGTGGACTTAATGCCTTAGGCATTCTCTACCAGTCAACCTAAGGTGGTGAAGAGGTAATAATGGTAGGTGCATAAAAAAGAAAATGTGTATATTTAGTACTCTATCACTCCCGACACTCCATTAACCCTTGTCCCTCCATACCTGTTTATCTCTGGACACCTGCGAGTAGACTGCAGGAGGACGCGGCGGCCTCTCAGGTGGCGGCAGCTGCGAGGCGCGCGCGGGGAGGGGAAGTGCCACGGGAGATACTGTGCGGACTGATTCTTGGCGTTCGTGCTCTTCAGAGATCATAGTTTGTCTGTAGAGGGAAGTAAGATGGGGTTTAATAAGTTATATTGAAAACATGGTACCTAATATTTACTTACTAACAGGTCTCTTTCTGCTATCTAATTTATTGATTCGGTTTCAAATACAATGCCATGTTGAACACAGCTAAAGTTAACTCATTGCTATTAGTTTTTAACCTTAGTTCAGTTACCACATGACCCAGTTGGGCGCCATTTAGAATACCATAATTATGTAGGTACCTAATTATTTCGGATAAAGTAAACGATTCTCACCTCATCTTTCACCACGTGCATATGCAAGAACAGTGAACAGTTAATACAGCGAAAAAAAAACTAATGGCGCCCAACAGGGTCTCGAGTAAGAAACCTATATTACGGGTGTAGTATCTTACCTGATACTTCCTCCGTCAGTCTCAGTGAGAGTGATGGTGGAGGGTGGAGAGGGCGGCACGACGGGACGCTGCACGCGCACACGCACGTCGAAGGCTGGCGCCGCACCTGATACCAGGCGGGCGTTGCTTGTCATTGCTTCACGAGTAGAGCCGTAGCCTAGTAGTAATGAATGTTGGGTTAACAATATTATAAGCTTACATTTTAAATAGGTAGACAACCATTTGAAAGTGGCCGTCATTAATAATTTTAGATATAAGTGATGTAAAGTGGACTATTTATTGTAGAATGAAACGCTTAAATACTCAGATAGGAAAATAAAGTATTTATTCTAACTCGTGAGATCAGTTTTACAATATGGCATAAATATCTTTACAGGAATGATTACGTGTTTAAAACAATACAATTAACAATGTAAAATACATTTTACGAAAAGCACTTGGGTCCCAATTGGGCGCCAATAGTCACTAATGGTGCCCAATTGGGACTTAAGTGGGAAAACTATACTGTATTTTAGATTGAGGTATACCATATACATACTGAGAACTATCTAATAACATCTCAACGTACCTTCACTATGATAAGACTCATCCATCATAAAGGCGGCATTGCTATGCGCCTGTTCGGCTTCACTTGGCGTTTCCGAAGGGTAATCGGAAGGAATCGTGTCGGAAGCCACGCTGGCCACCTCGGCAGCAGCAGGGTAGACTGGGTGAGCACGAGGGATTTTGACTTCTGTTGGAAAAAGATTTAAATTCAAATTAAATTTTGTCTAACATCCACTAAGTTACTCGACTTTTCAAAAATTCTTATTCTCGCGCTTTTAACGTGACAGTATTAATTAATTTAACATTTTATGTAAACTCAATATTATTATAATAAAGAGACTGAGGAATAAATAAAATAAGTAATGAGTACTTGCAATCCTTGCCTGCCTTCTAAAGTCATCGTCATTATTGCATGTTACTGCAATAATGTTGCCACAAAATAGCAAGTTTCTAGATTATAGCTCACTATTTTTGTATAGCATGTGAAGTGAATTGAAATATCTTGAAATATTTCAATGATACCATTTTCTTTCCTTTGATATCTACCCAACCAGATCTCACCTTGTATACTCTCCCTGCTAACAATAGAAGCAGAGGAGTCATCGATGAACCTCCTCGGTGCGGGCAGGGCGCGTCTCCTAAGACAGAGGTAGGAGACTCCCAAGCCCAGAAGTAGCAGCGTGAGGAACAGGATCGCGCAGATTATCATAAGGATGTGAGTGCCGGCGAGAGGAGCCTTGGCTGGGAGAGGACCGGCTTCAGGGCTGTAAAATGAAAAAAAAAATAAGCTATTGGACACATAGATAAAACATGTATTCAGTACAACAAGAAAACAAAATACAATACCCAAAAGGCTTTTCTGTCTAATGACTTAAGTAGCTCAGTTACTTTTATTAAGACATTATACATAGATTAAAATAAGGAATTAAAACTACAGTACAATACAGTTAAAAGAAAATAGCGTTGTTTGTATGTATGTGATTCCAGGAGAAAAATGTTTTTTAAAGTTGTCTGTATATCTGACAAGTTCGGTGCTGTGAATATTAAGTAAAGAAGGCTAGAGCCCTGATAGAAATACGATCAATTTAATTGTTAATTTGATGGTTATTAAAGATATTTAAATTCGATAGCCATTCAAAAACAAGTTTCGATGTCTTCTAACCAAAGGTTAAAGATATCAAAAGTCCAATGTCAACTCGACCAACGAATGGAGTAAAGCTAGGTTTATTAGATTTCATTAAAGATATTCTCAGGGGGACGGCGCGAACGCAGTCCCCACTACCAAAAATTACGCATCCGAGTTATCCACATTAGGGATAATCGCAGGGGTCAACCTAACCGCAGTGCAATGGAAAGGCCTCGCCCTGGGGGAACCGCCTTCTTGATCACGGTATCCCCTATGCCAGGTAAGTATGAGTTCATCACGGTAGCGCGCGAGGGTCGTTCGACGGCGGAGAATCTTAACACCGCGATTCAGAAACGTGACGTCACGGCACAGTGACATCTGTTGGCGAGTTTTGCGAAACTATAAGCGAAGTGTTTGTCGTTCGTTTGTGCCCATTCAATGCTCAATGCTCTTCTGCTGACTTCAACATCTGAGTGTGACTTGTTTGCCGGGAGATGGATACATGTGTCTCGTGAATGTTTTGTGAAAAGGTGGATGAGCGATGAGTAAACCTAAAATTCTTTGTATATTTTTATTACTAATTGTTCAACATTTTTTTGCTAATTTGCTTGTTATTTCAATTTGAGTTTGTATTTTTATTTGTTATAGTACTTATCTACTTTATTTTGTTTTAATTAGGTATAATAACGAGTGGTATATTGAATTGGTCATTAAATGTTTACCTATTTAAAGTACCTACCTACCTACATACGTTTTATAATTGCACTGTACAACGCTTTAGATTTTCTGATCTATCTTTTTTTTTAATTTAAAACTTTGGTATTATCACCTTTACAGCTCTAATACGCAATGTGTAATGTAAATCACCAAATCTGTTCGTTAGTCTCGCTAAAACTCAAAAACGGCTGGACCGATTTGGCTAATTTTGATCTTGAAATATTCGAGATAGTCCAGGGAAGGTTTAAACGGTGAGAACAAATGGATAAAATCACGAAAAAAAAAAATCCGCCTACAACGCCATCTCTAATAAAAATGTCATTATAAACTGAATTATGCTGTTCTGGTGTTGCCAGTAGATGGCGTTATCCTTACTATTAGGCGATTCGAAGTTCGCCGTGTCCGCTAGTTGTAAATAAAATGAACATTGTAATTTTATATTAATTTATTTATATCTTGGCAAGTGAGTTTTGATTAAGTACTGTTTTATTTAAGCTACAAAACAGTGAACCTATGCTTTATCATCAGGGGCTATGTTATGACTCTGATGCGAAAAATATTAAAAAATATAATTTCTTACAAAATGAAGCAATCTACCAATTATACTTTCGTAATACTTACGTAAATATAAGAGGGTTGAAGACCGGTTTGGGTACGATAGGCGGCGGGTAACGGCACACGATGGTGATGACTTCATCTCCATCCATCTCCAGACCAGGGTGGAACCGCACCACTATGTTGTTCGTGAAGACTCGAAGAGGATCCTGATGAAAGGTAAAGAATTTGATAAAAATAAAAATAAATAAAAAATATTTTTAAATAAATAAATATTTTTTCTAAAAGTTCTGTTGGTATCAAAACAGATTCGATGGTATTTATTTACCCGTCCAATTACATCAATTAAAGTATATAACGTTGGCAGTGGAATATAATTTTTGAGAATAATTGATTATTACAATAATAATTATAAATAATAATAAATAATAATATTCCACAACTATCACACAACGCCGTCTAGTCTCAAGCTAAGCAGAGCTTGTGTTATGAGTACTAGACAACTGATAAACATACTTATATATTTCTAAATACATACATATTATAGATAAATAACACCCAGACACAGAAGAAATGATCGTGCTCATCACACAAACATTTGTCCTGGGTGGGGGGAATCGAACCCACGACCTCTGGCATAGCAGTCAGAGCCACTAACTACTAGACCAACAGGCCAGTTAAAA
Organism: Mythimna impura; assembly: GCA_905147345.3. Classification (NCBI taxonomy): domain Eukaryota; kingdom Metazoa; phylum Arthropoda; class Insecta; order Lepidoptera; family Noctuidae; genus Mythimna; species Mythimna impura. Next base: position 3,765,874 of record LR990342.1, on the reverse strand, counting down.
ATTACAACAATTAAACTAGCATCTCGCAGCGACTTCGCCTGCGTGAATCCGCATCCCACGTAAAATACAAGTTGGAAGTATTGGGGATTATGGTCGCCGTGATGGCAGTCATCATTTTAATAACATGTGTAATAACAGTGTGCAAAATATGTGCAAATAAAATCAGAAGTGTATTTACTAATGTAATGGAATAATTTTATTAATATACTTATTGCAATAATTTATCTAATCTAATTTATTTTATTTATATTATGCTGTAACAATTTAATTCAACAATTTATTTTTAATTTAATTCATTATTGTATAAATAATTCATTTCATATTTTAAAATTGTGTCTTGCAGTGTTCCTGCCCATCTGGAAAGATCCGCGGAGCGACCTATGCCTCTGACTATATTAGACACTTATTATATTATATCTTACCTGCTTGGTGCCGCATCCTTTGAGCGGCAGTTCCAGCTTGTAGGACAGAGCGCCCTTGCCCACCACCTGGCAAGCCGAGTGTCGGTCGAAGTCCGCGTAAGCTATGCCATAGAATTTTTCGTTGAATTTCAACTCGATCTGAAATACAAAATAAAAATTAAATAAACTGAGAATTATGAAACTATATTAACAACGTCTCTCTCTCGTCGGGACTTCTAAGGTCCCGACAGACGTTGTCCTGTCCGAAAGCTGGCTTTTCGTCACAAAAAAAATAAGAACCTAATTGCAGCGCTGCCGAGAACCCAGTTAGGGCAATGATTTTTTTATTCAAAAAATCTGTGATTTGGTGGAATTGTTTTTATTGAGCATTCATAATAATGGCGCGAAAAGATTACGTCACTACATGACACGGCGCTGTTGTCACAGGTTAGTGTACCTATATTATAAATGGTGTTCTATTTTCTTGACGATTTTATGCTATTTAGTTTGTTTGAAAAACATCATTTTTTAGATTTCGATTTTAGGTTTTTTTTGTAGTTTAATAATATTCCTATGGACTAGTACTACGAGTGTTTTAATTTAATGTCGTGGTATTATATGGTATATTACTAGCCGTCCCAGCAGACGTTGTGCTGTCTAAAAGCAAGCTATTCATCAGAAAAAAAAATCATAACCCGACTGCAGCTCTACCTACCGGATTAAATTGTATTTTCAAACCATCCAGGGATCCACTCAAATATATACACACAAATCGGTCAAGCTGTTTACTGAAGAGTTTGGTGACAAACTCACGTACAGATAAATTATATTTATAAAGAATATAAAGAGGCAAAATGTTTGTATGTAGGGGTAATCTCTGAAACTACTGAACCAATGCTGAAAATTATTTAAGTAAATATGTAGTTACATTATCCCTAAATTTAAAAAAAAACCGGTGTCAAGATACCCACTACTATCAAGAACTCGATTTACGTTTATGGAATTTCACATATCTTCGCCACTAATCTCAACGAGACTACGAGACGTTATCGGTAACTATTACGACTCGCAGGGGCGCCGACTCCGTGGGTGCTCAGGGGCTCGAGCACCCATGAGAAATAAACAGTGGGTGCAGCACCCCTGAGAATTATAGACATCAAGAAACAGATCAGTAATCGCCTGTTAGGGATGGACGTTTTTTCATTACCCGACGACCCGTTTAGCGCAGTGGTTTAGAGCGCCGGTTGAGACGCAAGAGTCGCGGTTTCGATTCCCGCACCAACACCAACAATGTTTGTTGATGAAACAGATATTTGGTTTGGGTCTGGGTATTGTGGCACCTTCGTTGTTTCATTGTTCCAAGGGAAAATCTTAGTTTGGGACCAGGCCCTGTACCATGACGTTTAAAGTAAGATTGTTTCATTCTTATTTCCAGTGTGGGTAAGAGATGGCGCTAGACAACCTGTATAGCTCTGTCTCTTACTCACACTGAAATAAGAATGAAACAATCTTACTTTGAACGTCATGGTTACCCCGCTGGACAATGTATGTGATGTTGTCTCAATTTATTGTTCGTTATTAAATTTATTTATTTATCGGTCGATCAGTGCGCATTTCTCTTCTCACACTTCGCCACTTTTTCGAGTCATCAAATGAGCATGAGCACCCATGAGGTATTCTAAAAGCCGGCGCCCCTGACGACTCGTACACCGGCTGACAGCGTCCAAGTAAACGGTTACCGACACTTAATGGACCGTTAGTGCTTGTTCTATTGACAAACGTATTAGACGCTTACCTATATTGGTGTCACTCTCAATGCAAGCAAACTGCATTAGACGTATATTCTTTGGTTAGATATTGATGTTATTAGACTCTTACCTATATTGGTGTCACTCTGAATGCAAGCAAACTGCATTAGACATATATTCTTTGGTTAGATATTGATGTTATTTCTCTCAGGAATTTTGTTTATTGGCTCAAAAAATTCTGTTTCAAAAGCAAATAAATTTTTAGCAGCGTATAGAATTGATTTTGCAAAACAATTTATATCCAGTACAAACCCGGGCCTTGGCCCTAAGAGAATACCAGCGCTACATTATATATTGTTTTAAATACCGTAGCATAATATTATGCTGAGGTAGGTGCCTTTTTGGCCTCGCACAGATTTTTGGTAATTTTTTTTTAAATTGTAAATTTTGTTGTTTTTTTTTAATTATTACTTTTGACAAAAACTTTGTTTTTTCTTTCTAAAAATAGTTCTTTTGAGTTGATATTTTAGTCAAATTCAAAATCGACAATAAAATGCTGGCCTGTCTAAACCCCACAAAAAACATAACCCTTCTTGGCAGTCGGGTAATTATTAGGATCCTCCTTCCTCAGGTTGATAAGCCCGGGCTCCCAGCCAAGTTACAACCGTTTCGTTTCGATTCTCTTTTCGTTGATCGCCTCGAGTCGGCCACGCCTCCTATTCCTTTGTTCTGACCACGTGACTGAGCGTTGAGATGATGTCAGAATAAAGGAATCGGAGGCGTGGCCTACTCGAGGCGATCGACGAAAAGAGAATCGAATCGAAACGGTTGTAACTTGGCTAAGGGGGCTTATGGTCGCAAGCGCAACTTCTGAGCGTTTCAATTCGCAGGTCGGGTTAAAGGTGCTATTGGGTTTTTGCATTAGGAATTACTCTGTAGTCACCCGGAGTTTAGAAGTCGATGATGCCCCGTGCCTCAGAAAGCACCTAAAGTCTCTGTTCCTGCGCCTATTATCTCTATGAGAGTAAAGGATCACAGAGTACACCTCAGTTTGCGCACACGTTTGAGCGCTATAATATCATTTGTGTACCTTAGAGAATATCCGTAGAGAATGGCCATCATGATAGAAATTCGGTCAGAAGGATTATTATAATTATAATTACTAAATTTTTAAGAATTTCTCAAAAGGGACTCTCATTCAAATTCTAAAAGGAGTTTGAATGAGAGTCCCCTCGAAAGAATTCTTGTTTGGTCATAGTAAGGTGGTTCCGCGCCTGCAATGGGCCATAGTAGGGTGTTATATAGTCTCATAGTTTACCTTGATAAATGGGTTATTTGGATAGCTAAATTAATCAAGGTTTGGGTAGTAGTTCCTGATATTAGCTCGTTCAAACAAACAAAATCATCAGCTTTATAATATTAGTCGTTATATAGATTTGAATCAAATCCAACAAATACAGACCTGCATAGACCCAGCGGCACAGTTGAGGGCAGCCTTCGTCCTGTTCAAGAATATGACTGGGCTCAAGTCATCCAGCTTTGTGACCTGCAACAAACAAACATTTTATCAGATAAAGGGTAGTGACCGAATGAAACACGATTTGCAGCCGAAACTGAACCCGTAACCGAATGTTCGGCTCCGGAGACGTGGTATTAGAAATATAACAAAAACATAATGTTTTGATGCAGTTATTCCTAACTAAATTTTGATATGGTTTTGCTTAATCATATACATAGTTATAACTTTCATAAAATACTAAATAATTGAACAAAAATGATAAAACTCGTAGACGAACAATACATTCAGTTTTTAGGTATCTATCACAACCGTCAGCTCAAAGACGTTTGTTTCGATCGAGCCAATATTCGGCCAATTTTTGGCTGAAACCAAAACTCGACCGAAAACGTTTTTTGTTGCCGAAACTGGCCATAACTGAAACCGAATCTTCGGTCATCATCATCATTTCAGCCAAAAGGCGTCTAGTGTTGGACATAGGCCTCCCCCAAGTGTCCTATACGTCTCGCATCCATCGAGCCATCGGATTCCTGCGACCCTCAACAGGTCATCGGTCCACCTTGTGGGAGGCCCTTCCAACGCTGCGTCTTCCGGCACGTGGTCGCCACTCCAGAACCTTTCAACACCATCGACCATCTGTTTTGGCGATTCTTTGGGCTATGTCGGTTAGATTGGTTCTCTTGCGGATATCTTCATTTCTAATGCGATCCCCTTTCCATTTCAATCTTCGGTCAGCTTCTAATAAAGGGTAGCATTTTATATAAATTATAGGTACACAAAAGCTCTCTGTAGAAACCCAAGTAGGATAGGATATTAGAGAATCTAAACGGCTTTGTCCCCGATAGGAATGGCCCATCCCTTCACATAAGAGTCAAGAAACACGATTATAAATGGTGTTATCTAAAACAATTGACCATAGTGGGGTATAAAATAGAATTTAATATCGATATTGCGTTGTTTTCCTATCGAGCGACAGTATCTTAACCTAGTGTTCACCTTCGTAAATAAATCGTTTAAACTGGGACTAGACCGAAGTAAAACGTACAATGTCCTTTGCCCCAACAAGTCATTTATTGGAAACTTTTTAAATTGTCCATTTACAATTGTTAGCTTTTCCCAAATAAAAAAAAAATGTAATCGAATCAGGCTTATTTTAGCATGCACCTACAAACCTACCTTCCTTTTTTTAGATAGCAACTCATAATACAATGAGATTTTTATAATAAAGGATCTGACTAGTATTAAGACAGCTGAAAACCAGTGCTGTGGACACGACATATGCTGAGCGTACGGCCGTTTTGCTATGACGTGGCGCATATATATATTTTTTTTGTCATTGAAAATGTTTGCAATAGGTTAATCTTAAGTTTGCGCCTTTTCCGGCAAATAAAAAGTTCTTCTTACTTTTTTTTAATTATAAAGATGAAAGTTTCTATGTACATACACATGTGTGTGTATATTTGGTACTTTTTCTTGCTCTAACGGCTGAACTGATTTTAGATTTATGGCAGAAGGGTAGACCATGTCCAGTAATAAACCGACTGGACTGTTGGTCTAGTTGTTAGTGCCCTGACTATGCCGGAGGTCGTGGGCTCGATTCCCACCCAGGACAAATGTTTGTGTGGTATATAAGTATGTTTATCAATTTTTTAGTACTCATAACACAAGCTCTGCTTTGCTTGAGACTAAACGGCGTTGTGTGATAGTTGTGTATATTATTATATTATTATTATTATAGAATGTAGGATACTTTTATACCTTTGTACTTTCAAGTTGGCGAAGCCACTGGCAGGAAATAGAATATAGTATTTTACTATTATTTACAGAGAAGAGTAATATTATTATTATTTTCAGAAAATAGTATAATATAACTAATTGCATTACGCAAATGGCCCGCAGATAGACTTATCTAATCAATGCTAGTACTAACAAAGCCAGTCCATCCTATCCCCTACCCAAACAGTAAATCATAGTTAATCAAGAATCTCTTACAAAATGCTAGGGTCCAGTATAGCAGCCTCGAGTCAGAAGATCGCAGCAACAATTCTATATTTAGTTAGTTGCCTGCCAAACGCTGCTATAAATCTTTACTGCTAATTATTCCCTTGGGGCAGTTACTATCGGTGTTTGTTTACATTGTGAAGTGGGCTAAGACACGAGAAATACCTTTAGAGGGATGCGGCACCGGTTGTAAAGTCCCGCACACCTATTGAAAAGGAAGGATCCTCCGACCAGGGGCCCAAGTTTGCTAATTTTATAAATTCGTCGTTCCAACACGATCCCATCGTCATTTTGCTAAAAGTTCGTAATCTGCTAATTCATAATGATCGATCATTGATCGGTCAATGGTCTCGTAATAGAGTTGTGGTAGAATGACAATATCGAGCTTATTAGAAGCAATGACTGCACAATGACGTTCTAACGGCAGGTCATTGATCAGAGGAACTGTCATAATTTTAGCAGATTACCGCATACGTCAGACATTCATTTGTCAATATGTACGAGATTACCATTTTATGCCATTTCTTTCAATGGAGTGTCAGTGGTTGACCATTTGAAAGTCATAATGACGCCATTATACTCGTATTAGTAGATTACCAAATTTGTCAAAATCAACAATTATGAAGAATATGTGACATATGCGGTAATCTGCTAAAATTTTAACAGTAATTTTATTAGTGACCTCCCATTAGAACGTCACTGTGCAGTCATTGCTTTTAATTCGTTACAAGACAGCTCTTACCACAATTCTATTACGTGACCACTGATCGATCAATGATCGACCATTATGAATTTAGCAGACTGCTAACTTTTAGCAAAATGACAATGGGATCTTGTTGGAATGACGAATTTATAAAAATAACAGACTTGGGCCCCTGGAAGGAGATACGGGGACGACTTCGATGTCTTCCTTGGGAATTGGCAAGAAGTAGTTCAGAACCGGGAACAATGGAAAGAATGGAGGGAGGTCTTTGCCCAACAGTATAGGCTAGATATAATAATAATAAGAATATTTCTAACTTCCACTCAAAAGCATATTGACGGGTATTTGATACCCTATCTGATATCTTTATAAAAACAAAGAATAAACAAAATCAGAAGTTTCATTCAAGAGTAGAGAGAGAGATAATATGAGAGATAATGAGAGATAATATGTATGTATTAAAGAAATATTTAAGTATGTTTATCAGTTGTCTAGTATTCATAGCACAAGCTCTGCTTAGTTTGGGACTAGATGGCGTTGTGTTATAGTCGTAAAAAAAAAAAGTATAAAAAGGACAAAGCAGTAGCAGATTGTTAGAAGAATGCAGATTGCTAGCGATTTCGAAATTTTCCTTCAAGCGCAAAATTCGGAACTACTACTTGAAGTCCTCTCAACCTTAGCTCGGTCTTCATCTGAATTGTTATTAAGTTCTCTTAATGATTTGATAGTCTTCATAGTATTTAACAATTTATAATTTAATAAATAACCTTTTTTTTCTGTTTAAAGTATCTGTTATTTGTTTATTATGCAAACCTACCAGAGTGTTGTCTTTTTTTACCCAAAGGTTGACTGGTAGAGAATGCCTTGTTGCATTAAGCCCGCCTATGTGTGGTACATAGGCGGGCTTAATGCAACAAGGACTTCTCTACTGTACATGAAGTATAAATAAATTTCTAACACTCCAACATAGGTTCACATACTCTTAAAATTAAATTTCCAGATAACCGTGCCGTAAAACAATGGACAAACACGCAGCATTCAGGCTATCACCACAACAGACAAGCGTATCTATGTACAAGGTATATGTATCTGTACTGGCCCAATAACAATATCTCGTCTCTCAGACGGCTGTTAAGCTATGTTGACACTGGAGCTATGGGATACAATGGCCGGCCGCTGGCTATCGACTTGTAATCAGTCTATAATAATATTTCATCTTGTACGCCGTTTGCCTGTGCAGTATGAATCTAAAAACTTCATCCATTATTTTCTTCATTCTGAATTCTGAATGAAGAAAAGAATGAATGATCTTTTCTTCATTCGTTCCTTTCTTTATTCATTCTTTTCCGTACCTCAAAAGGAAAATAACGGAACCCTTACAAGATCACTTTGTTGTCAGTCTGTCTGTCAAGACCCTTTATCTCGGGAACGTGTGGAGGTATCGAGTTGAAATTAGACCTGAGTATATGACTCAGGTCTGCGGCTGCCCTTAAAGCTGTAAAAAAAATCAAACTTCTGAGTTAACGAAAAAAAAAAGATACGGCCGTTTATGTCGCAAAATCGTGTATTGCGACACTCTCTAAAGGGAATTAAAATTCATAGGTCTCATAGCACAAGTAGGTATACGAAAAAAATCTGAAAACTGTAAATTTGTACTTACCTCACAAAAAAACTTTTTTACTGTTGATAGGCTCGCGCTTAACCTCTATCTCACCTGATGTAAATCGACGATGGAGCCTTGCTGGACATGTCATTTAAAAAATAATTAAGTTTCGTCTACGTTATGCAGAAGCTTATATATTTTCTACACCCGATTACAACCGAAAAATTACAAACGAACAACAAAAAATACAGCAAAAAATCATAACAATACGAAAACGTCGCCCACATAAAATTGATATTGATTAAAAAATCTATTTCCGCCACGTACGATTTGATTTGATCGAAACTTAATAATAAAAATAAAAATTCTATCGAACGCAGTTAATAACTGACACAGTTTATTTTAAAGGTCAATTCACACACGACTGTAGTGTGAAATCGAAAGTGGGATTCCTTTTTTTTATAGTTATCGCTACTGAAAGAATTCTCTTTTTCTTGTATTTTTATCAGACCTAACAAAATACTAAATGTCAAATCTGTGTCATTTTTAGATTGGCAAGTTAGGTTTGGTTAGGTTAGTAGTTGTGTTGTGTATGTATGTTTGTTTATAAGCAAAATTTGAATCTTGCAAATGAATTTCAAAACAGTTGCCTAGGGGCAACTGTTTGCAGACATGTTCAGTTTAGATGACAATGCAAGCTTAGCTAAGTGACGTCATTCTAAATCCAATATGGCGGACTTCTGAAGATGGTGGAATATACCTTAATTTTTAATTAGATGGACTAAAGTGACAGCTATAACAATGTTTAAATGTCATCGGGGCATTGTACATTGACAGCTGGGCATTATCCACTGCTGTCAGTTTAGTACAGCTAATTAAAAATCGGAATATAGTTATTTTTATTTTTTATTTTTTTTTATTTTTTTTTTTATTCGGGAAAAATAACAGCTATACATTAAAATCTTATACTAGGTTATAAATATGCAGAAATTATAAATGTATAACCTACGACATTTTCCACAACATACTATGAGTTATATTTAACAATGCGCTATTCTTAGATGTTAAAACAGAAAAGTATTAACAGTAAACATAAACATAGGCATGCAAGTAAGAAAAAAAAAATGGAAGGAGAGAGAATGTGTAAATTAATTAAACAATAAACGAACTAGTTTATTTCTTTTTTATAAATAAGCTTTTTAAATTTTTGAGCAGAAACAAAAAAGAAGTCGATGTCTGCACAGAACTTATTATATTGATTAGTAAGACGGCGAAGAGGTGCTCGCGAGCCTGCGTTTGTACGACAAGAACTTACTGCAAATAAAGGTCTTGCACGCACCCCCCGGTATATCGTTGTTCTAGGCACTACATAACTAATCTTGTTACGCAAATCAATACAATCATAAGTATTGCACAGATCAAACAAAAACATCGCTTCCAACATGACTCGTCTAGATTTTAAACTTTGCAGATTATACTTTTTCAATAGGTTACTGTAGGATGCATAAGTACGATAGCAACGAAAATGCATGGCTTTTAAAAACTTCCGTTGTACTTTTTCGAGCATATCGGAATATTTTTCATAGTGGGGATTCCATACTGAAACTGCATACTCTAGCTGAGAGCGAATCAACATTTTGTATAAGTATAAATAGGTAAAAGGTCGGGTAAATACTGTAGCCGTTCTCATAATAAAACCGAACATACGGAAGGCATTATTAACAATTTTGGTGATATGGGAATCTAAGTGAAGTTTGTCATCTAACAGAAACCAACAGAAAACCCAAATAGATCCTTTGCTTTCTCACTAGGAATAAGATTGTCTTCTTGGACATCGGAATATTCTATTTGTATTTGAAAGAAATATCTTCACTACCTACCATATTGCTTTGATAAGACGAGCTCCTACCGAGCTTCACAAAAATTATCCCAACGGAACATACACCCAGGATATCCAATATCCTATACCAGGACATGGTCTACTCTTGTGCCAAATTTCATTTCCAAATCCAATCAGCGTGAATGTTTGAGTTTGAGAAATAATTTGGCCAAATGGGGCTTCCTCGACCCATCTCTAACACAGTGCCAGTGTGGAGCCGCTGTACAGGACATGCGTCATTTGCTATGCTGTCCATCCTGCACAACCAACTGCAGTTTTCAGGATCTATACGAGGCCAATAACAGAGCCGTAGAGGTTGCCAAATACTGGTCAGATAAAATTTAGTTAGACTACATCGACACGAAAAGAAGAAGAAGAAGATCATGGTGAAGGACTAACAAAACCTTTATAATAGTAGCATGATTACTAAAACTTCAGTTACGAATATACTGACTACTGTTCAAAATAATAAAACCGCTGACCACAGATTTCTTGAACATCTCCCGGATAAAAGAACGGCAGGCATTGAGTGCATGCAGAATATGGTAACTGAGTCAAGGTCGCCCAGAACTGGCAAAGTTCAGACAACATCTGCTGTGAGTTGATTTAAGAAATATGCAATATATCGGTAGATGAAGAGTACAGTTTACAGAGAAAGAATAAATGGCTAAAACTGATAATAATTATAATATTTAAAGAAGGAAAAATGAAAAACGGTAGATATACAGAATTTAAGAGAAGAGAATCAGCACTATGTTGTTATGAATATATTGTCATACCTGTATGGTTTTTCGGGAGTGTTTGAAAGAGTTACCGTGGCCCTAGAACGCCAAGGGCTAATGAAGAAACATACGCCTGTAGCGACATCTATGGCGTCACATAAGAACTAATCCTGCATCGCGCAATCAAAGTTCTCCGCGCGATTAGAACATATAGAACAGCCCGAAATCATCTATCGGGCAGTAGCCCGCCAGACATAACATCCCGTCTGGTTGGAGGATCCTCCCTTTACAACGGAGGTATGTGGGGCTTTACTCTCTGTTCCACATACCTCCACACGCCCTCTCACTCCATAGAGCGAAAGAAGTCATTTGAATGAGTCAAAGGATTAAACCTTATGCAAAAATTTCATGTTCCTAGTCCCAGTAGTTATGGCTATGCGTTGATGTGTCAGTTCTTTTATATAATTATATAGATAAACCAAAATTCACGCAGTTTCAAACCAATTTTCAAAGCTTCTAACTCTTGAAATCTAACTTCTACAAGGTAATTATAAAAAGAGTTTTCTATTAACTCTTTACTACCAGAGATAACCTCATAGTAGTCTATGCCAATTGGAACAGTAATTGTGTTCTTCCTTTTTTAAAATTTGCCCAAAACAACACTATTCTCAAATGTTAGCTGCGCTTGGAGGTACCTACGTAGGTACCAATTCAGCAGTGGCCTCTGAAATAATGTTACATAATACATTTGCATCGTCATACTGCACGGCTTCTGAGATTCCAAGGCTACAAAAACTTGAATACAACTGTCACATCACGCCGTGATTAAATGTCAATTACGTTTACCACCATTTTGTAAATTATACCCAGTTCTTAAATTACGTATAATAAATCTGTAGAATTTTTTTGTTGTGCGCGCATCACGTAAAATGTACGAAATCGATGTAGATAACTTTTATACATTAAAATTTTGTGTAGGTATATTACTTAGGCTTTCTTTCATCGCAATCGGTTGACTATATCGAAAGATATTATATGTACTACATTCATTTTGACTGTTAGGCGGTACGAAGTTCGCTGGGTCAGCTAGTAGAGAAAATGCATACAATTTTTTTTTTTTTGCTAATTTAATTACTTTTTAGCTCTGGTAAACATGTAAAAAAGTATCTTCATCAACAACGAATTAATAAAGCTTCGGTCAGTGGGTCGTCTTAGGGGCGGATTTTTAAGAGTTGAAGTATACGCTTAGGTGCACTATGAGCAGCAAAGAAAACCAAAAAAAAAATATTTTGGTTAAAAAATATATTTTTGGTTAAAAAAAATTTTTTTGGTTAATTTTTTTTTCTGAAATCTGTTTTTCTTTTTGCTGTTTCGGACTCACAAAAAAAAAAATTAAAAAAAAATTTTTGGACTTAGTCAATTTTCTTACATAATTTTTTTTTTTGGATATCTGATTTTTTTTTCAAAGCTGCTATTATATAAATTATTATATCTCTTTTACTTTTCTACCAATTTTGATATTGTTTTCACTGTTAATATTCTATTTTTGTATATTTATTGATTAACAGGTTAGATAACAAATATTTTTTTCATTCATTTTCCCTATCAATATTAAACGCGCGAACTGTAATGAGTATGACATTGTATTTTTTCAACGTCACAGTATCCATAATGTCTTTTTTATAAACGTTTGCATTGACATGGGTTGTGGTTTGGATGTCATTTTTCTCCGAAATTCCTGAACCAATCTGAGTGCAGTTTTCGTTTCGAGTTTTGTTCTGTTAAAAGCTTTTGAGATAACGAAGTTGAGTGTAGGTAACTATTTGTTATTTGTGTTTATTTCTTCTTATTAACAACCGATGACCTTCTTATCCAAATCCCAGTTAACAATTATTATTATTCATTCTAATATTAATATGTCGGCGCAAGGATGCCGGACATCATTGAAGCACAATGTACTTTGTAAATCATAATAAATCAGTTGAATGATCTGGAATAGTTTGTTTATTGCTCGATACCCAGCCATCGCCCACGAAACAGAGTCCCTGGACAGATCTTCAATGATGATCGGCAACCTTGCACCGACAAATATATTACTTAGGCTTTGTTTCATCGCAATCGGTTGACTAAATCGAAAAATATATGTACTACATTCATTGACTGTTAGGCGGTACCAAATTCGCTAGGTCAGCACATAGAGAATATGCATACAATATTAATAAAAAAACGAATTTATAAGGCTTCTTATATTGATACTAATAATATGATTATTACTTTTTAATCATATAATCCTAGTCCTTGACCGCGATCCCACCTGATAGTAAGCAGTGATGCAATCGTTGATGGTGAAGCGCACTAGTTTATGAGAAGCCAATTCACTCTAGCCTTAAAGACACCTAAATTATAATCGAAGACACCTAAATTATAACTCTTTAGGTCTTTGAAAATATGATATCTTCTATAAAATTTAACTTTTAATAAATTCATTGTCATCTTCTTTCGAAATGTTTGATATAAATGAATCGAAACCTAGATCAGCGGGGCTATTGCGTAACTCTGTTGACAGTTCAAGTGATGATCACTTGTTAACAATGTGCATCATTGAACTGTCAAACGCTAGTTTCGTATTGCCTATCTTCAGTGACCAACTGCAGTGACGTTATTAGCCACTGGTGCCTTTGATAGCCACCGTAACACGTTTTGACAGATGTTATTGTATCGATAATTTTAAAATTGCGATTGTGTGAGCTTTTGAAGCTGTATAATAGTCGATAAAATTTTAGAGTGGTCACAATAGGCACCGTAAATTATTATAATTCACCACATTTCCACCGTAGTTTGTTAGTCACTTGTGTGTAATACCAATTTTATGAAAATGTCAGTTGACAACTAAGTTTAGTGTGCAACGAATGCTAGTTGTCAACTGTTATTGAAAAAGTTAGCCAATAGCCCCCCAGGCAGATTTAGCACTTAGAATTAAATTTTCTTCCATTTTAATTAATGTAAATTATAAATTTATTTATTCTTAATTCTTTATTGTACACAAAAACTTAACATACATTTTTTTTAAACCGATTACCCTCCGATACTACAATCTACACAACACTTACCGAAATTGCATCATCTATTGAGGAAGAGATGGGCCGCTAGACACACAAACACCTATTTAATCCCACCATTACGTAAGGAACATTGTAAACAAACCAACTCACAACATTGTATCGTAACAACACCATTCCTGCTACACTTCGTGCGCGTGCGACGGTATTAAGAGCCGGTTGTAGTCACAAAGTATTTTGTAGGTACTGGCTTTGGGTCTATGTTGACTTCGCTGCTCCGTAAAAACATCATCATATTCCTGCCCTTGTCCCGTTTTATTTGGGGTCGGCGCAACACGTTCTTTTCTTCCATTCTATCCTGTCACTCGTCACGCTATCACTAACTCCCCTTTCTTTCATATCACTTCTCCACATCCATCTTTGGCCTCCCTCTCCTTCTCCATCCATCCACATGTAAACTCATAACTCTTTTAGCAACATGCGTTTCATGCCTCCTCTTCACATGACCATACCAAGACAAACGATTCCCTTTCAACTTTTCAGTCACTGACGCCACTTTCAAACTTCCTCTAATATACTCATTTCTCACTTTATCCATTCTCGTCACACCACACCGTAACAGCAATTTTATTAAAAAAAAAAACAGCAACTATTCAAGATTTTTGTTTTTTCCGGACCCTTATAAAAAACAAGCTTTATTATTTTATGTAACTTTCAAAATATTTCCGTAACGTAATCTCTTAGATTCTCTTAGATTACGTTACACGTTTGAAATCGTAAGTTAGGGTCAGATTCGCGATTTTTTTTATCGAGCCAACTAATTTACTTATATCATGTTTTGATTTTTACCCAGCACATCAGTTGGTCATATGGTCAATTTTAATAAAATAATTATTCATGGTGTTCTCTTTTATTATATTTGTGGATTTCCAGAGGTTCAAAAAAGTTCAAAGTTACTACAACATCGCCTTAAACGTAGGAGATGAGTAATAACTTATAACAGACTCGCTCTTACACCGGTACTCTGCGGTTAGACCCACTTTGTGCAGTGGGTAACAATAACCATCACGTCAGTACATTTGTAGCCATTGTTGGTGACCGCTATGTTATTATAGAAAAGTGAATTTGTGACCAGATTTGGTAAAATCAGGGTTTTGATTAAAGTGCTTGGCAGGAATTTGATCTACTTTCGAAAATTTCACTTAGGGTTGGAACGAAATGAAGCCTAAAATATTGATAAATTATCGATATCGACGAAACGAAACCGAAATAGATATATTGATACCGAATATCTATATCTATATATATATATATATATATATATATAAATGAATAGCTGTACGTTAGTCTCGCTAAAATTCGAACCGATTTGGCTAATTTTGGTCTTGAAATATTCGTGATAGTCCAGGGAACATTTAAACGGTGAGAAAAAATGGAAAAAAAACACGAAAAAAAAATCCAATTACAACGCCATCTCTAATTAAAATGTCATTATAAAATGAATTATGCTGATAAGGTAATACCAGTAGATGGCGTTATCCTATTGACAGTTTAGCTAAAATGTATCACAACATTCATTACAATATAATAATATACAATACAATAATATAATATTCACACAACTATCACACAACGCCGTCTAGTCCCAAGCTAAGCAGATCTTGTGTTATGAGTACTAGACAACTGATAAACATACTTAAATATTTCTAAATACATACTTACATATTATAGATAAATTACACCCAGACACAGAACAAATGATTGTGCTCATCACACAAACATTTGTCCGGGGTGGGAATCGAACCCACGACCTCCGGCATAGCAGTCAGGGCCACTAACCACTAGACCAACAGGCCATTGACTATAATGGCGGTACGAAGTTCGCCGGGTTAGCTAGTTATCAATAATATTATCGTAACGAATCACTCTGTTCCTTTAGTTGCCCGTTTGTGATCCAGGACCACGGTAAATCTTTCAAACATTCCCACAGCCCTTCAATAGATGCCGCTACAGTTTTTTTTTTTTTTAATTGTTATATACTAGTGCTTGACTGCGATCCCACCTGATGGTAAGTAGTGATGCAATCGTGGATGGTGAGGCGCACTAGTTAATTAAGAGCCTAGTTAATTAGTGTCCGCAATTCCACGACTAAAGTGTGTATTTTGCGTACGGGTACCCAGTTCCTGAAGGAAGGCCAGCAGCGCCTCGGTGTTACTGACCATTTCACGGAGGGTACCTGGGTTTCCGAAGTACTTTGCCCTGTTTCCAACGACCACTGGGCAGCTTTGATGCAGATGAGCTGCTGTCTCATCCTCCTGCATGCAGGTTTGTCGATGATGTAAGAAGACTACCTCCATGGCAATCATCTCGTAAACCCATAGCAGCATCTTCCACCAGCTTTTTAATGGAGAAGTGGAAGGAGAAATGGCCTATTTAGTAAAATGATACTGACCTTCCCATCCAGCACAGTTTGTTCCGGGAGTCCTTCTCCCTGGTATTCGATATTGTTCGCTTGAGAGCCGTAGTTCGACTGCGCCTGCGCTGTGGCCAGCGCACACGCCATCACACACCATAACAGCGCCATCTCTTGTCTGGAAAAGAAAAAAGAAATATTAGGTTGATATCGAAAGTTGGATAATTATTCAATGAAGTCATGGAATTTTTAGAGCATGACAGACGCTTTCGAAATTATTGTTTGTAGTTCTCGTTGAAAACAAGCTTGTAAATGTGGTGATGAAAGGTGACTTCCAAAGAGAGACGAAAGACGTCCACTGCAGGACATAGACCTCTCTCAAATGTCGCCATAACGACCGGTCCTGTGCATTTTCATCCATCGGATTCCCGCGACTCTCACCAGGTCATCGGTCCACTTTGGGCCTACCAACGTTGGGTATTCCGATACGTGGGGTCACTGCAGAACCTTTCGGCCCTATCGACCATCTGTTCTGTGAGCAATGTCACTTAATTTTGGCGATTCTTCGGGCTATGTCGGTAACTTTGGTTCTCCTGCGGACATCTTCATTCCTGATTCATTCACAAACTTGTGTTGGGTTGTTATAAATATAACGTAATGAAAAAAAAGCAGCGAAACTAAGTGAAGTTATGACGCTGGAGCTACTCTATGGTTTTTTTTTTTTTAGGGTTCTGTATCTCAAAAGGAAAAAACGGAACCCTTATAGGATCACTTTGTTGTCCGTCTGTCTGTCTATCTGTCTGTCAAGACCCTTTATCTCGGGAACGCGTGGAGGTATCAAGTTGCAATTAAAACCATATACCTATTCAGGTCTGCGGTCCCTTGAAGCTGTGATACTTTTTTATATTTTTAATTATGAGTACATTATGGAGAGCCGATAAAATAGCAGATTTTCAGAAGTCTTTACTAGATTAGTTTTACACAAATTTATGTTTTAATTTCTATAGAAGCCTTGATAATATCCACAAGATATCTGTGTATCCAAAATATCTAGAGAAAGATGTGTAATAACATCATAATCACGTAAGAGCACTTGTATGAAAATTTATCTCGAAAAGGACGCTCTTAAGTTAGTCTAGAAAGTCCATACATTTTCCATAAATCGATAACTATTATGTTCGATCGTAGAAAGTAGTATACCATCTCACGTTACTCGCTGCATTTCACTCAGGAAGTTTTTCTACCAAGTTTTCTATATACTACACATCGCACTGTTTTCACTTCGAGAAACTCGCCGGTAATTTTCTTCTTTTCTCGTCTACTTATATGTAATTAGATTAGGTTTTTGTTGCATTTTCTATCATATTATAAAATAGAATGGAAAGTAGTCTCGTGCATTAAGTAATCGCAATGAAAATCTGCTAATAAATTTTATTTTACCTTCATCTAAGCTATTCCTATTAATATTATAAACGCGAAAGTATGTATGTATGGATGTTTGTTACTCTTTCACGCAAAAACTACTGAATGGATTTTGATGAAACTTAGTACACGGGTAGACCATGTCCTGCTGGTCTACCCTGGGATAACTTTCTATTATCACGCGGGCGAAGCCGCTGGCAACAGCTAGTAATATTATAAAGCTGAAAAGTTTGTTTGTTTGAACGCGCTAATCACAGAAACGATAGCCTATTTATCGAGGAAGGCTATAGGAAGCAACTGAAGGAACACAGGTATGTTTTAAGTCAATAGAACTCTGAGACGCTCCTCTCACTCTACCCAGAATGAGGTAAGTTATTTGATAATTTCCCACTTTCAAAAAACCTATAAATCTTCTATAAGTAGATGTATTCAAAAATTGTACCAAATAATAATAGTTAAACTAATTCTTTATGTTATTATATTTTTATTGACTTCAACTATGTGTACTTATATTCGACATTTTTTCATGAAATTACATCATAATGGATTTTATTGATATTACATTACTAGAATTTTATTGACATTATATTATTTTTTATTTTATTTTTTGCTATTTTTTTTTGTCATTATTTACATTTTATTGACATTATTCAAACTGTATTGACATTATTTACATTTTATTGACATTTAGCTTTTTTATTATTGTAACTATTTAAACTATGATATTAATGTGATGACAAATAATGTGGAATGTATTTTTATTTATTTACCTGGCAAGTTCCTGTACCAGCATGTCTATATAAATTGATTTTTATTTTTTTAATTATTAGTATTGTGGTTTTTGAATGTTTTATTATATTGTAAAATTTTCAACCATTCGACACAAATGTAAATTTGTTGATGAAATGAATAAATAAATATTGAAAATCAAGGTAAATTGTACGCCCACTGTTCTTAGGCCTTCTGTCCACAGACGCGTAGCTTCATAGATGCTTCAAAATACGCCAGGCAGCTTGAACAGCACAGCGTAGGTACTGGACCCTGTCCACGAGCCGTATTACACGTGTACGTTTTCAATCATTTATGACAACGCCATTGAGTGACGAAGACGATCCTGCCATTTTTACAAAAATATAAACGTGTTTATATTTTCTGTCCCAGCAGGCGTCACGAAGCCTGCATTAGGCGGGGGCAATGTGTGTCATCTTTGCGATTGTAACATTTGCATCTGAATCACTGAAAAGTTCCGAAACAGTGATATGTATCATTTGGAACATCGGCTCAAAAGATACAAACGGAGCATTTGAAACATCGGCTCACAAGATACAAACGGAACATTTGGAACAACGGCTCAAAAGATACAAACACAGACACCGACTGTTATGATACGGATATATCTGTTACGTTGCGCCATATACACCAACAGTTTTATTTAATTGAATTTTGATTTGAGAAAAATTTAAAGCAGATGTTTTTAGCTCAGTTCATTAAAATTTACACTATTTAAGTTATAATTAAAATTTTAAAAAGACTCACTTAAAGTAAAGAGTGTTTCAGTGTTCCAATTGTTCCAAATGATGCATTTAAAACATTACTGCTGTTCCAATCTTTCGGAACATTAAAATGTTTCGGAACAGTGAGTCGGTTCAGTAAAGAGTTACACACGCCTAGCCTGTCCACAGAGATTCATAGTTTTGTATCTAAGCTGTGAGTAGGCGTACACGTACACCAGGCGTATAAGCTACGCGGCCTACTGTCCAAGAAGGCCTTAGGTCAATAGCGACTGGTAAACGGCAATGGGAAATTAGGTATAAACAATTGCACACCTATAAGCTACGGGCCAATTGTACTTAGGCACAAAACCCTTTAATTGCCGCCTCATACTATCCAGCGAGCATTGTCACGCTCTGTCTAACTAAGTAACTCTATCCACACATCAAAGCCACCGCATCATATTTATAGCAGATACAAAACTCATATACCATCCTTAATACCACAATAAGTCACCCACAGTAAAAAACGA
Source organism: Mythimna impura (assembly GCA_905147345.3). Taxonomy (NCBI): domain Eukaryota; kingdom Metazoa; phylum Arthropoda; class Insecta; order Lepidoptera; family Noctuidae; genus Mythimna; species Mythimna impura. Next base: position 3,746,384 of record LR990342.1, on the reverse strand, counting down.
TCGTGTTGGCATTAAGACGCCATTAACATATTTTGTATCTGTCAATCCGGACAAGGATATATTCCGGCTGCGCGGGCGCGTAACCTTTCACCGAACAAGACGACAAGGTCGTTGCATACAGTCAACATCAAAAATAGCTAAGTAACTCTGGCAAAGTGACATTCTTTTAACGATTAGTGGACCACCTTCAATGTTCCAACTGCCGGGACTCAGACCTCTCTTTAAAAGAGAGTGTGCCATGGGCCGCCGATAGTGCCTGTGGAATCGCCCTGCTTATACTCCCGACTGGGTCTTGGACATACCGATTCAGTTCTTGTGTGCTCAAAATTACTCGCTCAATGAAATTTTACCGCCCTTTTGTGTTAAGAGGGTCATTTTCCACTCGCCTATCGTCAATATCGAGCATGGTTTAAAAGCTTGTTAGTTTATCTAACGCAATCCAATGCGATGTTTGACGAAAAGGCTACACGAAAAAAGAGAGATAACGCCTGAAAACTCTGTTAGCATTCGGTAATTCCGTGATTTACTCGAATATTTTACAAAACTTGTTCCAGGAAATACGTGTTTTTTTTAAACCCTTAAAAGTCTTTGCAAAAAATTGTCGTCATTCAGAATCTTGATTAAATTTGCAAGGCTTCTATTGTTATACTTTTTTGACTTTTTAAAGTTTTGAGTAAATTATGAAATGTCAAAGTTCATGCAAAATAGCAGATTTTCAGAGGTCTTTCCTGGATTAGTTTTACAAAAAATTATAAATTGATTTCAATAGCCTAGATAATATCCACAAGATACTGTCTTTCCAAAATATCTAATGAAAAATGTGTAACAACGTCATAATCGCGTAAGAGCGGTTGTATGAAAAACAGTGAAAATGTATGTCGAGTTGCATCCCCATAAGTACACCCAAGTGATTGCCAAGTTAGACTTACTTGACGACTATCAGCTACCCTTGAGGCAATGGACCTCCAGGTTTCTTCTTGATATTTTCCTTCGCCGTTTTGAGAGCAGTGGTGATGAAAAGAATTACAGAGTGTAGCCTGACTGAGTTGGAAATCACGACCTTTAACTTCACATATGTGCGGTTGACTGTACCTACAATATTCGTAGTCTGTGGTCGTAGGAACACTTTATCTTTTGTCGCGGTTGATTAGTATTGGTTTTTGTGTGTTGGTGTGGTTATGTCAATGTTTACATAAATGATTTAATGTTTCGGTTTTTGCTAGACGCCAATTACATCCTCACGATTTCAGGAAATTGATAAAGTGTGAATTTTTTATCACCTGTGCACACCCGTAGTCTGATGTTTTAATGGAAATTATAATCGACTTTATACTCGCTTCTGCTTTAGCTTGAAATCCCTTTTCACCCCCTTAACCGTAGGGGCCCAGCAGGGCCGATGTCCGCTAGAGCCGAGGGGATTTTCTGAAAAGGAAACCCGTGGTCTTAGAACGCAAAGGGCAGCTGAAGGACACACCCAGAGCGGGTAGTCATTGGATCCCCCTTAATTCCACCTAGCCCGTTCCATCATCGGACCACCAGGCGTACGGCAATGCACCACCGGTACATGGTGGACATCCCACCTATACGCACGAAACGTTTTGGGAACACATTCATTGTGCGTACAGCTAAGGAGTGGAATTCCTTGCCGGAATCTGTGTTTCCTGATGGCTACAACCCGGGAATCTTTAAGTCAAGAGTGAATAGGTTACTTCTAGGTAAGCGCGCTCCATCGTCGACCGCATCGTCGCTTTCCATCAGGTGAGATATTAGTGGTCAAGCGCGAACCTATCAATAATAAAAAAAACATAAAGGGAATTTCGAAAAATCCGTTCTTATTCCTAGTCTACGTCTTAGAAATAACACCAGCTTTCTATGTCCAAGGGTTTACGCTAGGCGTTGTTGAGTTAATGTGTTAGACCTTCTCTTATTTACGAGTTTGTGAGTAATTTACTACCTGACCCGGCTAACGTAAATCTGCCATATTTAAAATTAATTTTATCAAAGGAGGAAATGGGGAGTGGACTTTTTTTTCGCTGTAAAAATCATCCAATGACATCCAACGCTCTTGGGCGGAGCGAGAGGGTGTGTCAGACTTTTACTGACTAAAAACCCACTCCTATTCCTTTTACACCAGGGCCGAGTTTTCCTTTCGGAAGCAGACCCTTGGCCCCAGTTGGCTTCGACCCTGCTGGGCCCCTACGGTTTGCTGACATCTCCTTGAGGCGCGCGTAGAACAGTACGCGCCGTCGATGACTTGGGCTCGGTCCGGACCACATCCGGTCCGGACGGTTACCGGAATGGGGAGTGTGTCTTGGAGAGTAAAAAATAGCCTACGCCCTATTATCAGACCAACCAAAATATACACGAAAAAAATCATAAAAATCAGTCAAACCGTATCGGCGAGGAGTTTATAAGAAACAGTGTGACACGAGATTTTCATTATATTAGATTTATTACAAGCGATTCATTTCGGGCTAGATATAACTAATATAAATAAATATTGCCTACAGTAGTTACAACTAAAGTGTCACAAGGACCTGTAGTAGTATCGTTGAAAAATTAATTATAAGGAACATAAAATTGTATAGTAATTGACCAGTCAATTTATTGTTTGTTGTTGTTGTTTTGTTGATTGGTTGTTTGTTGTGTTTGTTGATTGGTTGTTTGTTGTGTTTGTTGGTTGATTTGATTATTGATTGATTTTTTTTCAATTTTAGTAGTGATTGTGATTGTTTTTTCTTTTGTGTTGTTGTTGTAATTGTATTGTATTGTGTTGCAGTTGTATTGTATTTTTGTGTTGTTTGTTTGTTATTAAAATTGTATAAGCACGATTTTGAATGATTACTTACTGACAGATCACCCAAAGAAACGAATTACAGATACAGCTTTCGATTTGATTACACATACAGGAACTCAAAAACCGACTACCAATTTCAACACAAGATGAAATCATCCATATACATTTAATTCTCAAAAACAGGCGTGTTACGGAGAGACTAATATTTTCTGAGCAAACTTAATGTAATGGCGAATCGCATTGACGCCCCCTGGCTCCAAATATAGGGCTTTGAATCCAATTCTGTCATTATCGAGTGCTTTTTTTTTGTAACAAAGGTGAGGCTATAGTGATGAGCGGGTTGTAGAAGCGATTTTAAAGCAGCCATTTCAGTTTCGTTGACCCTCACCAAAATATGATTCTGTCTTTTCGGTTTTTCTGCTTGATGAAAAAAAAAATGTTCCCTTACGGACAGTAAGAGAAAAAAGAGAATATGGACGGATTGTGTGAAGAGTAATAAGAAAGAAAAGAGTGTCAGTGATAGCAAGACTGTTGACAGGACAGATACAAGATATATGACATATTTATTTTGTAAATCATGAGTATACTTTATAGGTCTTATAAATAATACGAGGAAAAAACAGAAAAGTTACAAATTATAATTAAAATGTCAAAATTTAAATGAAATGGTATTTAAGTCAAGAGTGAATAGGTTACTTCTAGGCAAGTGTGCTAGGTGAGATTGTGGTCAAACGCGGCCATAATAATAATTTTAAAAATATGGAAATCAAAATGTTATAATTTAAAATTGATTCACAATAGCACTAGACATAATGAGAGAAAAAATACGTGTTGCTCTGAACCCAAATAACACGGGACAAGGGCAGGAAAATGATGAAAACTGTCAAATTTTCTTTCTTGGTTAAAAACTATTAAAGGTCGATTTTCTAGGTTAAGCAATGCCTACCGAGGTCGATCTGTAGATGGGTGACCATCCTTAATTATTAATTTGGAATTGAATGGGTATCAATAACTCAAAATACCTCTTCTTTCATACAAATTACAGTAAAAAATTACAGATAAAATTAAAATTTCATTTTATAAGTGTAGATTTCAAGCCGTGATTTAGGACGACAAGATTTGTATCTTAATTAAAACAGTTATAAAATGTAGTTGCTGGAGAAAATACCTTTTTGGGACGAAAGGAAGCCATTTATATTGTACTAAATGAGTTGAAGTCGTGTAGTTTAAAGGAACGTTTTTATTTCCTGTACTTAAGCTTTCTGTGATATTAGAAAAACTTCAATCGTATATAACAATTCGAAAAGATCTTTTAATCATATAAAAAACTGATTTAAATAATAGACAGGAATGGATCTATTATGTTTTCTTTTTTTTTTAATCTTAAGTGTATAATGTGTGTATTGTATTATCGAAAGGAGATCGCATGAGTTGTTTTTTTTTATAGCTAACGGACTGGCTTGTAAGGATTTTGCATTTCTAGAATAGGTTTCAACATTTAATAGAAAAAAAGAAGTGTTGTTTTTTTGGGAGTATTGACGTGACTTTGATAATGAAATGATGTATTGTTGAATGTTGGTAGTATGTATTTAATGTCTTTGGTTGAATGGCAAGAAAAATTTGCGATTCCAAGTCTTTTATTCAAATAAAGATCCCAATCCGAGGCCTACCGGAGCTGAGCTGCGACAGTAATCTAGGTGTGCCAAATAAAATATTTTCCTTTTTTTATTTTTCTAGAAATAAATATATAGTATCCTTTGAACTTTAGAAGGACGATTTATTTTTAGATTTTAGTTTAGATTTATGATTGGCGTATCTATTATAATAAATACGCCAATAGAGTCCCCCAGAAAATTAAATAAAAAATCAAAGGGGGCCTGGTTCTTGATATGCCTGATTTTTGTACGAAGTTTTTTTTAATGTATAGGCTCGCGTTTGACCACTATCTCACCTAATGGAAAGCGATGATGTGACCGACAATGGAGCACGCTTGCCTAGAAGTAACCTATTCACTCTTGAATTAAAGACCCCTAGGTAGTAGCTATCAGGAAACACAGAGTCCGGCAGAGAATTCCAAAAAACGCTTTGTGCGTATGTTCGCCAGTTATCAATATTTTGGCGACCATCATAGAGTTTCGAATTAGCGGCCTAACATCCTGGGATGGGCACTAGACTATACTGGGGTGGACCATGTGGGCATGCCCCATAGAATGATACAATAAAATTTCTTTTTTTTTTTGTCAAAACGCTCATCAGCGAATTCACAAAATCGCTTATCGCTTCTCAGGTCCCACCCTTATACTGATATCGTTCACATCACGAACCTCCAAATAATCATTTCACAAATACATTAAGTGCCGAATTTATGGAGAAATAAAACTCAGAGCGAGTCCGACTGGTTTCTGCAGAATTATACTTTAAAACTTGTGAATTTTAACGTTTTTAGGGTTCCGTACCAGAAACGTGCCAACGGGATCCTATTACCAAGCCTCCGCTATCCGTCCGTCCATCTATCAGCGGGCTGTATCTCAACCGTAAAGGGGTGACCAGACGGTTGCAAACCGACGTCCCAACCAAGGTGACCTTGCTATAAGTATATAGTTTCAATCCGTGTAGATAGCAGTTGTGATCCAAGACCTTCAACGCCCTTGGTTGGGAAGCGCGTTTTCCCAACCCCCGAACGTGTTGGCGCGTGGTTTACATCCATGTAGCCGCAACACAAACCAAACACATAAACCAAGGTGACCTTGGTTGGAACGCTAGTTTGAAACTATCTGGTCACCCCGTAAGAGGTAGAGTTGAAATTTTCACAGAATTTGTATTTCTATTGCCGCTACAACAACAAATTATAAAATTAAAATAAAGTTAAAAATCAGAGCGTATTTTCGTGCATGAAACGTTATTTTATCGGCGTTTTTTGCTCGATTTTAATATTGTACTACAGAACCCTTCGTATGCGAGGCCGACTCGCAATTGGCCAGTTTTTTTTTATGGTGCACAAATCATGTGTGGATTAAAATAAAGATATTTTATAAGTCGTATTTTAAAATGTTGGAATGAAACAAAATACATTTATTTTGTAGAGATTAAAACACTCAGTAAATCCAGATATTACTGTTTTATTTATAGCTTCACAGTTATAATCAGACATCTTTAATCCTAGATAAGAATATTAGCAAGAAATAGCTGTATTGTCAATGTTATAGACAAAGGAAACTGGTTTTAATGTTATAATGGTAAAACACCATAATTAATTATGGTAATGAACTCATGACAACGCCTTGAACGAACAAATTAAGAAGGAAGCAATGGCATATGGGCTGAGTAAGTACATTGCTCACAGAAAAGGTGGTTTACCATGACGTTCAAAGTAAGATTGTTTCATTCTTATTTCAGTGTGGGTAAGAGACAGAGCTATACAGGTTGTCTAGCGCCATCTCTTACCCACAATGGAATAAGAATAAAACAATCTTACTTTAAACGTCATGGTAACCCCGCAGATGGCCAATGAGCCGAAAGGTTGAGTGTCGAGCACGTATGCAAGGCGTAACAATGGAAGGCCTCCCACTAGGTGGACCGATGTCCTGGCGAGAGTCCCGGGAATGAGATGGATGCGAAACGTACAGGACCAGTTGTTGTAGCGACACTTGGGGGACACCTTTATCCGATAGGACGTCTTTCGGCTGGAATGGATGATGTTGATGACGTTTTATATGATCTAAATACTCATTAGTATATTATCTAAGGCCTATAATTTATGCGGCATTGTTCGAACGGCCTTATTTAGTAAAAGTGTCACACGCCTGGCGAGAGGGAGTGGGAGAACTTATTTAATGATTCCCTTCAATAAAAAGCGTATATATATATACGTTTTTTTCAGGGATCCTTCGGGAGGAAACCACATCCACTCGAATCGAATCGGCCAGGACAATGCTGCAATATGTATGTATCTGTGAACGTTTTTTACTCCTTCACGTTCAAACGGTTGAACGGCTTCGGTTAACGACGGACACGGGTGCAAACATACGGGTAGACTATGTCCTCTATCTATTCTATCTATTCATGTACGGTTTCCGCACTTAGTCCTGTGTGGACCATTGTACGTGGGCCATAGCGGCCACAACCTTAGGTGGGCTTATTCCAACCAGCCCACCTCTCTCCAAAAACAGATAAGGCCTCTTAGGTTTTTCAGGGCATCAATAAGGGAGTTCGGGGATCCTAAGGTTCGTGTGCGTATTTCAGTGACACCTGTGCAGTCCAGGAGCACATGTGCAATTGTCTCCTCCCCCACTATGTCCTAAAATAGGACAAAGGATACTATTTATCTCGAAAGTAAGTTAAATTCTCTTAGGATAATACTCTACTTTCACGCAAGCGATGCCGCCGGCAGGAACTTGTTTTCCAAAATGTGCCTCCTCCATAAGTCTCAATAACTGTGATAGGACGAGACATAAAGCAGCTTCTTCCCATGGGACTTAACCCTCAGATCTCATAGCGCATTCCTGACTTATTTTCCTTCACATCGACTACCAATAAAGTAATACAACTACATTAAATTTATGTACGCACATATTCAGCCAAACTCTGCTAATTCTGTACCCGACTCTTAATTGGTTCGGTCCGTTCCCATTCAATTCAACGTAAGACCGGTGAATGAATGATTCAATTAGCACTCATATAGGCTTGCCATAGACCTGCACAAACTATTCAAATATCCAATTGATGTTATTTTCACGTAATCTAAAATCAACTTTAATTTTATACACAGTAAATCCATTTCAGAATGACTGAGACTATTGAAAAAGTCATAAAAGTGAAAGAAGCTGTAGCGCAAACTAAACTTAATGTGTCGGTATTAAAGTTGCTTTTAAAAAAACACATATTTGTTTACATGCGTGGTAACAAAATTACGAATGCAGTATAGACCTTGTAGTCTCCCACGGAGCAACTCCTGCGCACCTTACGGTACAGTCGACGGCTTTAATATGTATGACTATTGGCTACGTCGTGTGACGTCTGGATTGAATCCCGTTTTTCTATGTATCCGGCGGATAAGGAAGATCGTATCTTGTACCTTATACGGATTCTTCATAGGTTTATAGAACTGTTGATGGTGGTTGATAAGGTAAGCACATAGTGGACAGGATGGGTTAGGGAAACTCATGTAAATTTTAGGATCTTTAATGTTCCCACTGCTGGAACTCAAGCCTCCTATCTAGGAAAGGGAATGGACCGTAATCATGCTGTGATCCTCCACGGGCCCCGCGTGTTTTGGTTGTTACATTTCTTTGATTTCCCACTTATAATTTTTGATTCTAGGAAATACCGGTTTCCTCACGATGTTTTCCTTCACCGTTTTGAAAGGTGGGTTCAAACTCAGCAAAGTGAAATACTTTGCGTCAAACTACTGGCTTTCAACTACTGGTTGAAATAGAAAAATAATTATTTTAATGTTGGATAGCTCATTATTAGACTGTCCAGTAAACTATCGTATCTGAAAATTAGATTTTTTTTGTTTTTGTTTTAAGCTTAATAAAAACTAGCAAGCTTAAAAAAATATATTTTATCTAATGATTCTTAAACCCAACCATATATGAAACCAAATTTATATACAGATATAGTCATTAATAACAAGGTTAGCCATAAAATAAACTTCAAATCGCTATCCTGTAAAGTAAGCTTTTTCACTTCCGATAGTTTACATAGAGACAGTCGATTTATCGAGGAAGGCATAACATGACGTCACGAGGAGTAGTAACCAAAGACGCGGGTGAAACCGCGGGGGTCAGCTAATTCACAATACAAAAGTTTAATCTTCTAATCTGCAGAAAAACTTTGACAGGTCTGATTAATAGGCGTCCTCATGGCAGATCTTATAAGTAGTACCTATATAATTTTATTAGGTTCTCAGAATAAGTCTGACGATGATGAATGTCAAATTGTGTTTGAATTCTGCATGGCACGGGTTTTTTGGGACAAGAATTTTGTTTAATAGAATCTCTAAGAGGAAAATTGATTCTAAAGGACATCATTTTGGTGCAAATATTTTAAGATTGGCTTCTTCGAAAGAACTTATAAAAACATCTTTTTCCCGCGGCTTTGATCACGTTTTATTTAGATTTTGATATTCAATTCGAAAGACACGTAGCTCTATCTAACATCCTTAAGCAATTATGATTAGGTATCCAATGTTATTTTTCTTTCCCTCGGCAGTAGCACTTCTTTCCGGAATGAAAGGTACCCCATATCTTTTTCTGTACCGTTGAAAACGTATTGTAAAATTTTATGATTATCGTTTTTTATGGTTTAAGCGTGCCAAAGTGCATAACGAACTTACTTTTGCATTTATAATATACATCATCATCATTAATATAAGCCTCCCCCAAGTATCGTCACAATAAACGGTCCTGAGCGTCTCGCATCCATCAGATTCCTTCATCACAGGTCAACGGTCCACCTTGTGGGAGGCCTTCCAACACTGTGTCTTCCGGTACGTGGTCGCTACTCCAGGAGCTTTCGTCGCCATCGACCATCTGTTCTGCGAGCAATGTGCCCTGCCCACTGCCATTTAAACGATTCTTCGGGCTATGTGTCAAAATGACGATAAATACCACTTAAATAATCAGGTTCATACTTCTTTTCTCACAAAGGTTTATTTAAATATCACGCAGACATTCTGATATGTCTTTGTTTGTCTTTAAAGGCAGTTAATCACTATTTTGCCATTTGCATGCAGATGGCGTCTGTAGGCGTCTTGCATTGTGTCTATGGAGATAACAAACCGGTTTAATAATATAATTAATTACTTGAAGCAAAATAGCAACCGCTTTGTTAATAAACTTGTATTGTTACGGAATACTGTGTTAGGTACTGTTGTATTCTGATACGCCCACTGTACATTACCCAAAGCTGTTTTAAGGGAAATAACAGTTTGGTAGTCTTTTGTGATACATCGCTTGGCCTAATATATTTTTAACATCATATAAATACAATCACACTCATCGTCTTCCTGCCCTTGTCCCGTTTTATTTGGGGTCGGCACAACACGTTTTTTTCTTCTTTCTTTCTTCACCTGTAAGGTTCTCTCCATTCGGAAATTGTTCATTTTAAATTTAATTTTAACAGTCCACACTCGCAGTTTCTTTAACCCGGATAAGTTTAAATCCCTGAGACGAAAGCATACAGTTTGTTCATCCATCCCTTCTCGTTCGAGGCTAGCTCAACGTTTTTATAATTTCCTTGGTCCCTATGTTTACTACAGAGTAAATAAAATCTTACATATGTATGAAATGACTAAATATAAATGTAAAACAACAGTAAGGAACTGGCTCCTTGATTTGGACTATGAAGACACAGAAAGTATCATCCAAATCATAAAGTAAATTTAATAACATTCATTATAAACACATACACACACATACATTATACACTACACACAGATTTCAATAAAACATCCCTTTTCCTTTACACTTAACATGTAATTTTACAAATCTCTCAAATAATAATCTTACAAACATAAGATTCATGTTTATGTGCCGCAAATTGCGATTATGTTTAAAAGGGTGTGAGCCTGGAGATCTGTCTTACAGGTCTCGAACCTAGTTCAGACTCCAGCTCTCACAAAGGTTTTTTAGCCTTCAGGCAAAAATTGTAAAATAAACTTGTTACAATGTACCTTTATGAGAGAAATAAATGATATTTATTATTATTATTATTATTCACCACCCTCCCTCCCTCCTCCTCTCTCTTTATTCTCCTCCTCTTCCTTCCTGTCACTCGTCATGCTATCACTAACTCCCTTTTCTTTCATATCACTTCTCACACAATCTATCCATCTTTTCTTTGGTCTCCCTCTCCCTCTCCATCCATCCACATGTAAACTCATAACTCTTTTAGTAACATGCGTTTCATCCCTCCTCTTCACATGACCATACCAAGACAAACGATTTCCTTTCAACTTTTCAGTCACTGGCGCCACTTTCAAACTTCCCCTAATATACTCATTTCTCACTTTATCCATTCTCATCACACCACACATCCATCTTAACATTCTCATCTCCGCTACGTGCAATCTTTTTTCATCCGTCTTTTTCACAGCCCAACATTCTGATCCATACAGTATGACAGGCCTTATCACGGACTTGTAGTCAATCACACCAATATTACATAAATAAAAGCGAAAATTAAAACCTCTACGGTCCGGACTAAGCGTTTCGTTTCGTCGTTTATACTGCGTACATCGAAGGATTGCAAAAAATTGCCAGCTGCAGTCTTCCCGTCCGATTAAAATATAGGTGTCTTCAAGGCTAAAGTGAATAGGCTTTTAATAAACTAGTGCGCCTCACCATCAACGATTGCATCACTGCTTACCAGGTGGGATCACAGTCAAGCACTGGTTTATATCAATTAATAAGAAAAAGTAGCCACTGAGTAAGTAAACTGGTATTGTTGCAGAATACTGTGTTAGGTACTGCTGTATCCAGAAGGACACCGCGAGCTCATAACGCAATACATTTTACGACCTAAACTTAACTGTCAAAGTGACAGCTATAAGTGTATAGCTCCATCTCCCTTTCTCACTCGCACGACTGACATTTAACATGGTAAGGCCACTGATCCGCCCACCTGTATATAACCCAAATAGGATACCTAAGCTGTTATTTCCCAAGTTTGGAAATCTTATATGACACTTTGCTTGGCCTAATGCGTTTTATTTTTTTATAACACAATATAGAAAGGCAAAAGTATGTGAGTGCGTGTGTTTGTTACTTCTTTATGCTCGAATAGCTAAACGGATTCATCTAAATTATGAAATTGGCACACGAGTAGATCATGTCCTAGAATAAAAAATTTAAAAAAATATATTTATTACATTAAGTTTGAACCAACAACACTATTTACAACTATGGTTTGTGACAAGAGAAACGTTCTCGATGAACTCTGGCACCCAATGTAAGATTTAATTTGTGTTTAGGGTGCCAGCGTTCTCGCCTATCATTTGAACATTTATAACATTAGTCTTAAGACGAGCACAATATATTTATAATATTAATAAAAGATCTTTTACTTATTCAATTTATGTGTTTTGAGTACTTTAAATGTGTATGTGAGGGTGTGTTTATGTGTGTGTGTGTTGTGTCTGTATGAGAGTGAGCGAAACCACGATGCAAACTTGCGCCCTTGTCAGTCCATATTTCAACAATCAATAAAGATACTTTATTACCTTTAAGTTAGAATATTTTTTATTATATTCTCTTATTATTAAGGATTATGTTCTCTTGGGACAAGTTTTTACTTTCACGCGAACGAAGGCACTGACAGCTGCTAGTATGTTTAGAAACAACTAATAAATAACGTAATTGATATCTATGAGTACCAACAGTAAATGATAATGTGTATAAACGCTTCTAAAAATAATTCATTGGGAAAAAATTCGTCCACATTGTTGTCAATGGGAAAAGTGCCCAGGACGCTGGCAGAATTGCTATGTCAAATAGCAATGTTGATAATACAAAGAAAAAAATTAAATGTTGGTGATCGATCACCCAAAGATGGCTAATGAATGATGACTGGTAGGAAATGCCTAAAGTATTAAGCTGTTGATCCCCGCAATAACGCCGGCGTTAACGCGCCATTGTCTTTCTATTGTGTCTCTAATTACGCTACTCAAAAAGTTAAGTCTGCCTCTTTTATGAGCATAAAGAATGAAATAATGGAGTATATAAACGACACCAGTAAACACACTAGCAATGACTATGTTTACAGAAATTCTACCTTAAATAAAAAAGCATGTCTTTCAACGCAATGGCTCTATCAAAAATTAATTCCCATAACTAACCAAGCGATGGAAAGCAATTAAAACGCAGCAGAATTTCAATTTAAATTCTAAGCTTTGAGAAATGAACTGTCTTGTCCGTGGGACTAAAACACGAATAAATCTCAAGTATCTAATATTATAAAAACCGGATTTCAAATATTTTATTACGTATGTCATTGTATGTTATTATTTTTTGTCCAACAACCTAAATTGTATTTTATTTTGTTAAATTTAAAGTTGTAATTTGAATGCAGGGCAGGCGACGATGACTTAACTTTTTTCGAGAATATAAAAACTCGTCGTAAAATGTTTTTATTGGTATTTGTTGAGGTCTGTGTCACTAACTATATTAATTTAAAGCACATACACAGTGTGTTAACTGTACAAAAATGGTTGACCACTGTCAGGAACGGAGAAAACCGACTACACTTACCGCATTTGATTTATTGCAGTATAATTTTGTAAATGTTGATAAGAAAAAGCAGACAATGGTGATATTTTTTGACACCTCAAAAGCATTTGACTTCGTTATTCGTAACCTGCTTTTAAAGTAATTAGATAACTATGATATTAGAGGCCCAGCGTTAGGATGAATAGAAAAACTCTTATATAATCGTGAATAATGTGTTGCAATGATTAAAACAAGAAAGTCCGAGTATCTTGTTAATAGTTACAGCGTTCCGCAAGGAAGTATCCTCGGACCCCTTCTTCTTCTTATATATGTCAATGACTTACTTACTTGACATAATTACCAGTAAATGTATATTGTTTGCAGAAAACATCTCTCTCATATTGACATATGAAAATGTAATTAATAACAATTTTGACAATAAAATTAATAACACTTGATTTAGCTATAGGGTAACAAATAACTTAATCAATTACTAAATTATTATTTTCATGCATTATTAATCTCAGGACCCTGGGGTTCTGGAACTTTTGTAAAGCATACGAGAGGTCGAAGCCAACTCACAGAGGTCCTTTAAACACTCTTCGTGGAACATGGTACCTGGACGTGGGCTAAATTATTATTATTAAATATCCATCCTATGGATGCGAAACGCACAAGACCGGTCATTATGGCGACACTTCTGGGAGGCCTATGCCCAACAGTGGACGGCTTCTTTCGGCTGAAGATGATGATAATAATGATGATAACCCATTCAATTCCTCTATTTCTTTTTCTTTCTATTCTTTTTCTTTGTGGTTTCTCATCTAGATTAAAAAATATTACATGAGAAACTATCGATTCTATTTACCTCTATTTAAATATGAACTTGAATTAAATAATTTAATTTCATATTACCTGTCTCTTGGACAAAAAGTACTAAAAAAATTGCAATGAAATTACCCACTTAAAAATCTGGAAACCTAAAAGGGAAAACCACTCTCCTTAACATATTTAACCAACCCTGCTTTATATGTTCCGACAATTTAAAACCTTGAAGTTCTTAAAACTGGTCGACAGACGAATATATCCACGACAAGTGCCTTACAAAATACCTTACTTAACATTACTCGTAAATATCATTGCTCACCAATCCAAAATCATCCCTAGCTCTTGGTAATAAGGTGAGAATTAAGTTGGTGATAATGAAAGGTGAGGCCTTTCATTCTTTTTTGGCTGCAGTAACTTTCACTTTTTGCAAGTATCGCCTTCTTCGTGTGTTTGTTTATGTACTTATGTAATGATTGAGATTCAGATGGGTCTGTGGCCAAATCTGTGGATAATGAAGCGTGGTGGGTATTTGTGCCAAGTTTTGAGAACGGCTTGATCGATTTTGGTGAATTAGTTTTAGTTTTTATGTAATATGTGAGATTCATCTTCGTCAAAACTTTGCGTCTCTTAAATTATTACATAATTAACTAGCTTCTGTTAGCGGCTTCGCCCGCGTGAAGGGAAAAAAATATATGCTTATAACCCACGATTAAAAGTAAGAAAGAAGAAAGATAGATAACATGTTTGTTCTGCGTAAATAGACGCACAATTCATTACAATAATACAAAAACCAAGTTCCCTGACAGGCCATGCGTGTATCGAGCATAACTGTGTTGCACCATATAACCATAGACAACACAGTTGTCTAGGTTATCTGTTGCATTTTGACGCCGGCCTCAAAAGAGACAAACATAAACAAAAATATAAAAGAAAAAAACCTAATTTTAACAATAAAAACTAAGAATCAAAGTTGTGCGTCGCATAGCATATACCGTGACGCTAGGCAAATCCAGCCATCTACGGTACTGGTTTTCATTAATGATTTAAGCATTTGAAGTTGAAACTCAAACTCTACTCTCAAGCCTGAAAACTTGTCAAAAGTTTGGCATTTAAGTAGTGTTTGAGATGTTATTAACTCAAAATATTCAATTCTGAAACCCGGGGTGGTTATGTCGCTTTGTGATAAAGTTGCTTTCTAATGGTGAGAGAATTTTTAAAATCGGTGTTTTTTGAGTTTATTCATTGTAAACGTGTAAGTACGTGTTATGTAAACGTGAAAATACAAATCTTTCTTCTTTATAATTAAATGATGAAATTATTTTGACATTTATAATGAATTTAGTTCTGACAATTGAAACAATATACATATTTTGCCATTTAATGAAATTATGACATTTACTATTTTTATCTACTATGTTAGTGACATTTGTATTTCATTTAATTTGAGTTGTATATCCGATATTTGTTTTCTCTAATTATAACTTTATTCACTTAAAATTGTACTTCTACCTACTCACCTTTATTAAATTGCTGTGCCCGACAGAGTCCATGTGCACTTGTTCTATTTATAAGATCTTATGTAACACATGTGATATAGCAATAAAGAATTGAATTGAATTAATATTATTAGTATAGAATCAGGTAAGATATTGGTCAAGATCGAACCTATCAATAATCTAAAAACCGGTCAAAAAGTGCGAGTTGGACTCGTGCATGAGGGTTCCGTTTCTACAAATCGTGTCTCGAAGATTTTCCGGAAAGTAAAAATAATTATTTATATATCTAAAAAAATACGGATTTTTCCTTTATTTGTGCTTTAAGACCTTGCCTCTTGCCTTTTTTTTCGGTGGGAAAATCATCTAATGACATCCCCCGCTCTTGGGCGGAGCAGGAGATAGAGTCAAACTTTTACTGACTAAAAACCCACTCCTGTTCCTTCGTTGCCTTTCATACCAGGACCGAGTCTTCCTTTCAGAATCAGACCCCTGGCCCCAGTAGGCTTCGACCCTGCTGGGCCCCTACAGTTGCTGACATCTCCTTGAGGCGCGCGTGGAACACTATGAGCCGTCGACGACTTGGGCTCGGTCCGGACGGTTACAGTGTCTCAACTTTGTTGGGGTTAGCTTCCAGTCTACCCGGATGCAGCTGAATACTAATATATTACATGGAGCAGCTGCCTATCTGATCTCCACAACAGCATTGGGTAACACGATACCCCTTGGCAATACTAATACCAATTCCTAGTCTGACTATCCGTAACGACTGACAAAGATCTACAATGGAGGAATCTAGGAAGGTACTGATGTAATGTATGTTAAATTTCTCACATTCGCGAATGCGAATATTCAAATTTATTTATTATTTATTTATTGGTAACTTACACTTACAGTTTACACAACACATATAAATTATAGGCACACATTAATAGCGATAATACAACAAAAATTTTAAAAAACATCAACATAATAATAATGAAAATAATGTTAAAAATAATAAAAATAATGTCAGAATGAAAGATTAAAAAATAAAGTAAATAAATCATCAAATGTAAAACAAGCTTGCACTAGACACTGAAAACAATACAACAAAAATTAATGTTGACTTTCAAACAAAGTGCACACATAATGTCGTACAGGTTTGATATTTCGAGTCAGCCAAGTTTATACCGAACATAAGAGCCGTTACAGACTAATTGAACGAAGCTTATCACATTAAAGTTCATTTGAAAATATTTGTTAGGTTAACATGTTGTTTCACAATTTGTGAAACTGCAAATGTGTATAGAAAAATATTATCAATCATATCATGTACAATTTCCCTAAAAATCTGAGGAGCCTTTAAGGCATTTACGTAGTGAATCAAACGCCAAGTTCAGAACGAGTAATTTTATTTACAATATGCAAGGGAGTTCATGAAACCGCTGAAAATCTTAACACCGCCATTCAGCGGACGGTCCAAAATGTACAACACCATCTATCGAGTTGATGTGAACTAAAATGCATAAAACAAAATGAATGATAATTCTACTTTTGAATCCTAACATATCAGTTGTATTTTATTTTTTTATTTTACTTTATTTAGGTAACCAACAGCGATACACAAAGTATGTTACAGAGCAAGTGCTTACAGTAAACTATGGCTAATAACAGGTTTCCCTTCATGACTGGGATAATTCTATAACATGCGAACGGACTAATAAGGAAAATTAACAATAATGTACAGTTACAACTTTGCAAGAATTCATTTTGGAATAAAAATTAGAAAAAATAGATTAAATTATGGGAGATTAATTGCTAGTCATTTGCCTTCTTTTAAAGTTTTAACAATTAGTTTTTTGAAAGTTGGCTTATTGCAGTTGATTATATCTACATGAAAGAAATCTTTGTTATAAATTCGAGCAACGCGAGTCATTACACAATTTTTAGCAAAATTAGTGGAGTGCTGAGGCACATACAACATCGGTGTGTGACGAGTGCGCCGCAGGGGTGTGTTAAAACCTACCTGTGCGACCAACTCCGGGCAGTCCAACCGCCCATTAAGTATTGCCATTCTATATCCATTCAATCAATATATTAATCCCTTTTTGTTTGTTAGAAACATTCGCCAAACATTCGCATGTTTCTTACTTGTAAAAATACAACAAAAGAAAAATACAGACAAGTGACACTAGTGACAGCGGCTAAACGCGATTATCCAACTTTTCTTTAGCCTCCCTCTCCATCCATCTACATGTAAACCCATAACTCTTTTTCAAATAAAAACTAAAAACTCAGTTCTCTAAGAGAACTAGATCATATTGCATCGCACGCAAGCAGCGCCGGCGCAAGCTGGACAGATCGCTTAAGTAATGCTAAGATAAATAGCTGGTATGCAACGTAAACAAGTCTAAGTAGCATGTCAAGGTAACTGACTATTACTAATGTAATGTAACTTGTGCTGGTGTGGTCAGCAGAACAAGTAAGCGGTTATGATTTCTTTGTTATGTTTGTTTTAACAGGTATTAACCCAAGGTAACAACTGTAGTCGCATAATGGCTGCACCCAGTGACGTCACTCACAAACTGATCACATACCTATCAGTGCAGACAATATAGGTACTACAAAAATTAGTTAGTCTCAAGCAACACCTTGGAGAAACGGCAGAAGTTATATAACTTCTTCTATATAGAGGACTAGCTTTTGCGCGCAGCTTCGCCCACGTACCTACATAAAATATAGCCTATCATCATTTCAGCCGAAAGACGTCCAATGCTGGACATAGGCCTCCCCCAAGCATCTCCACAACGACCGATCCTGTGCGTCTCGCATCCACCGCACTCCCGCGACTCACCAGGTCGTCGGTCCACCTTGTGGGAGGCCTTCCGACGCTGCGCCTTCAAACAACAACAGCTTCAACAATATAGCTATATTCTAGAACAGTGTAGAATATAGCCTATGCACGTACATAAAAGTTTTAGCAATCGGACCAGTACTTTCAGAGATTATCTCCTACAAACAAAAAAAAAACTGCCTCTATAATATTAGTGCATATTAGTGTACATAGCACACTTAACACTTAGTGTCATCCTCTGGCATTCCGCCAATGAGCAAGAAAAGATATCCAATCGTAAGCGGTGATTCATGCAAGTTACCTTTAAGCAACCTTTCCTTCGGTTCTGATTGATATTTGCCTACTGTTTGGAACGAGTAATCCAAACGTTTGTGGTATTTGTAGTTGTTTATTTTTATTATGGTTACAGCTCTCCGGTTGAGACAAGTCTGACACTCCCTCGCACTCCATCAAGAGCGAGAGATTTTTTGATGATTTTCCTTCGAAAGAAAAATGAACAGGGTTATGATGTGAGGGGTCGTTTGGAAGAGTTACCTCGGCGCTGAAACGCAAAGGACAACTAAAGGAACACAAGTGGGTTTTAATCTATAAAAGTCTGACACTTTCCTCTCACTCCACCGAAACCGGGAGCAGTTGTTACATTGGATGACTTCTCATCCAAAAAAAGGGTGATGTGATGATTATAAGCTGACGAATTCTGATTCAAATTTCTTTATTTCCACTTTCATATCTTCTCCATACAGTATAGAACAAAGTCACTTTCCGCGTCTGTCTGTTTATCAGCTTAATTCTCCTAAACCACGCAACGGATTTTGACACTAACAGATTAAATATAATCATATATTTGTATTAGCCTTTTGACGTGCGTAATTAGAGACACAATAGTAAGACAATGGCTTGCGGGCGCCGGCTACCGCCTGAGCGTTAATGAATTAATAATAAATGCTATTTCAATTAATCAGCGAACGATTATCCTGACATTCAAAATGTACGAAATTAACGTAGACTTCCGAAATGTTACGCGGTAAATCCTAAATACTTTTAATAAAAACGTGCTCCACACTTGGAATAACTTTTGTATCCTGGATACGGTTCACAGATACGTAAACTCACTTACACAAGACACTTAGACCCAGAACCACTATCTATAGACCACACAAACATTTGTTCCGCGCGGGAATCAAACCGCAGCGACACGCAGCCACAGTATAGATATATGGAACAGTACGGAAACTACCTACAAATATTCGAAACGGCACACTCACACAAACATACGCGTTTCTCGCGGTCCTGTCAGTAGCGAATGCCGCTTAGGAGTCTCGTCGATGCGTATGTTTGTGTGAGTGAGCCGTTTCGAACATTTGTAGGTAGTTTCCGTACTGTTCCATATTTCTATACTGTGACGCAGCGCAGCAGCCAATCACTCAACAACTTTGGTGCAGTGGTTTTTTTTAGGTGGGTAATCATCTAATGACATCTCCCGCCCTTGGGTGGGGCGGGAGGGCGTGTCAGATTTTTACTGATTAAAACGCACTCCTTTTCCTTCTTTGCCTTCGTTCCAGGGCCCCGGGGTTCTCTTTCGCATCACCCATTGATAGTTTTGACGTACTGTGACAACTTTTTTATTATTCTTGATAGGTTCGCGCTTGACCGCTATCTCACCTGATGGAAAGCGACGATGCGGTCGACGATGGAGCGCGCTTACCTAGAAGTAACCTATTCACTCTTGACTTAAAGATTCCCGGGTAGGTATTATACCAATATTTTGACTTTTGACAACCATTTCTCTAAAAGAATTACATTTTGTGTGAAGGCCAAGGATTATTTTCAACAGAATTCAGTTTAACACTATTACATACGGATATTGAACAACAGAACACAGATCAAGGCAATTTCCGCCCGATAACCTTATAACTAACAGAATTTTTTGTGCAAATAGCACATTTATAGATAGTTTGACATAGTACGTTGTGTAATTTGTAACTAGTAACTATCCTAAATTATATCACCTTTTTTTTTAGTAGGAATACATCAAATAACTTTTCCCGCTCCGAGTAGATAGAGCGAGAGTGAGTATCAGACTTTTATCGAGTAAAATCCACCCCTCTCCCTTCAGTTGCAGTTTGCGTTCCGGGTCGAAGCCTACTGGAGCCATGGGTTATGCGAAAGAGAACCGCGGGGCCCTGGAACGAAGGCAAAGAAGAAACAGGAGTCGGTTTTAGTCAATAAAAGTCTGACACGCTCACTCGCTGGCGGGGGATGTCATAGGATAATTTTACACCTAAAAAAAACAGTCAGGTCCAAAGGCAAATTGCGGACCCCGTTTTTTTCGAGGTAAATCATCAAACTATTAAGTGAGCCTTTTACTGACTAAAAGCGTTCCTTCAGCTGTCTTTTCGCGAGGGCCACTATAACTACTCGATCCGAACAATCCGCAGCCCTAGCAGACTAGGTATCGGCCCTATCTGGTCCCGTCCAATTTGTTAACATATCTTTAAGGAACGTAGAACTCAAAGCACGCGCAGAGATTGCGCTAGGCAGTAAGGTTTGGAGGGAAGAGTCTTTGGTCAGATGGACCCATTCGCTACTTGACCCGCGGGTCCACTTAACCCCCTAATTTATTTTCAGTATTTTTATTAGTTATCTGGAACCAAATTGGATGTGATTAAGTAAAGTGATCGCGCGGATCAACTCGAGTGGGTCCAGTTAACAAAAGACTGAAAACTTTGTCCAGCTGCAGAACAAAAAATAAGGCTAGGAAATATATAAATAAACAAATCATGCTGACTGTACTTCCAAGTAATAACCTCGGTGATTTAGACACTAGCGGACCAATCAAATTGTACCCAAGTTTGCGTCTAGACCTAGACTATGAATACATCCATTTTCTTCAATAAGTACCTTGCCGCCTATTCTTATAATTAAGACATAAGCAATTTAACTTTATCGATTAACTTCTATATGCAAAATGTTAATGTTAAGTGTTATTCTTAGCGAGTTTATAAATGGCCAGTATTTCCATTGGCTTGTTGCCATTAGATTCCACAAGTAATTTTATTTTAAGTAATTATATCCTCAACAATTATTCAGAATAAATACTTCTTGTATTTTATTTATTTATTTATTTTATTTGGCTTCTCAACAATGAGTAAAGAGAGAATGAAAAGTAATATTTTACTTCGCGCCGAAACTGAAATGCAATTCTATTATTGTTCACATAATGTAGTAATATTTTCATTACGGGTCAAAGGATTCGCAAGTTTAGATATATATAAAAAAATACAATCAATGTATCCTGGCAACACCATCGCGTCTAGATGTCACTTATTTTTTTTGCGGTAAAAGTTTCGCATGGAAAAAACTTTATCCTATCTAATTATTCATTTAAGATACATGGAATAGTATTTTTTTAGCAATTTAACAAAATCCCAAGTGATACATCTTATTATTCATTTATAATACATGAAATAGTTCCTTCTTTAGCAAAATAACAAAATTTCAAGTGATAACCTATAAAGTGTATTGTGCAATAACGAATTTCAGTGTCGAATTTAAGCCTTGAATCTACAATCACACAGGATGAAGAACCGATATCCAGCAAAAGCCAAAGCAATAAGTGATCATAGCGAGTACTGCATCTCAGACTTACGAGTCGAAACTTTGCTCAAACTTCAATCAGGGTACGAGATACCATTAGCGAAGTTGTTTTTGCACGCTAACTGATTGGAAGCTGCCAGACTGGTACGTGATGCTCTTAGCGGCTTATTCTACGTTGCTAGTCTGAAAAGGCCCCTGAAACCTGACATCGAGGACGCGATCCTCATCGGGCAATGGCGGAGGCACTAAGTGATCATAGCGAGTGCTGTTTTTCGGACTTGCGAGTCCGAGGCCTTGTTCAATCTTCAATCAGGGTACGAGATACCATTGGCGACGTTAATTTTTACGCGCCAACTGATTGTAAGCTACCAGACTAGTACGCGATACTCTTGGCTTCGTTACTCTACGTTGCTAATCTGGTATGCATCTGTTATAGCAGGTGAGTCCCATTCATTTATAATCCAAAGAACAAAAATGGCAAAAAGACTAAGTTCGACGTGCTCCACTTTATCAGTGCCTATAAAGGTCACGAGAAGGCCAAGTTCATACTACCCATCTGTGTATTATTAATTCGTGTAAAAACAGTACACCACCTATGTGTAGATAGCTACAAAACATTCAAACTCCTTTAGTGAATACGAGATATTCCAAACCACCATAAGGTGGCAAGTTATATTGCCTAATATGTAAATTATAAACTTTCCAAAGTAATGCTAAAGAATACGAGATATTCCAAACTGTCATAAGTTAATCCAATGTACCTAGCCGGATTGCCGGTAGATACCCACCTGTGTCCAGTTGTTGGACTAGAAGCCAACCCAAAACCATGGGAGAAGGCAAGGCAGAATTATTGACACCCTCACCGGCTACAATGCTGGTGGAAAATACTGCCATAGTGCGAGCATAACGGTGGCCGATTATCAAACCTATTTTTTGCTGAGTTAAATAGTAAAGACCTATTCAATAGAAATATTATTATTTCCTTATGGTTATGTTGTACACTGACCTGCAATATATTCAAAATAATAAAAACAAAAACAAACCATGGAACACGAGATGTTCACAATGATATATATCTAAGCACTAAGTGACATGAATACTTCATCAACAATTTACAAATGATATGTTCACTTATAGCAACAAATATCAGTAAGTGTTGATTATGATATGACTCCATGTAATAATATCTATGGAAAATCTTGAAATAATTTAAACGGATTAAATTCATAGGTACAGCATATCATTCCACATCCTCAGTATTTAAGCTTATAGTAAAAACCTTGCTCAAAGAGCATGTAAGCTAACTTTTAAGGAACCAAAACCTAAGGAAATCGCAGGTTAAGTCCTCTGCTGATACCAGCAGTCCTGAATAAAATTATAAGGTTCTAAAGTTTCAATACCAGAATTACAGGAACTCCTCACAGGCTCGAAGAACCCGTGCACCAGCACCTTGGAATACTTGATGTATGACACCAATGCCACAATTGGTGTGGCCACCCGCTGGGCTGAGCGGTTTGAGGAAGCTACCATTGATTTTAAGAAGAAGTAACTTCTCACTGTTGAAAGCAGAAGGGAATAATATTGACGGGCAAAACCACCAGCCCTACTTACTTATAATCACCCCAAGGGAGTAAGTCAGCAATAAACTTATAATGATATACAACAACTAAAGAATGAAATATGTGCTGATATATTTGTAAATAGTTGTTAGAACAAAATGGTATGAGGTATCTACCTTACTCCTACTTAATGTCTAAATCACTCAATAAACTAAAAATTCAATATAAATGAATGTCAAATTACACAAACCGTGTACGCCTGCTATTGACATAATTGCACAGAACTAAACCTAAATTCAAATCTTTTGTAAAAACTTACCTGGTTGGTGCTCCTAATAAATGAATAAACAGGGAAATCTTTGTTGTAACAAAACAGAAATAACAAGATTCAGATTTAATTTGATCTGCACTGGTATAACATTTCCAGTAGCAATTGTCTTATATTGACAATATTTTCTGTGTTCAAAGCAAATATTGTATGGAGGGAAATTGCCTTATTATAGGGAATACCTAGGAACAAACTTCCCATGACTAGACAACTGGCCTTGCCATGGAAACATTACTTCTGATGCATTTGGCACATAAGAGCTCTCATGCCACGGGACACAAAAAGTGTGCACCAAAGCAACTTGTTTCACAAAGGACTCACTTCTATGACAATCAAAAAATCTCACTGCGCTTAATAGAAAAATTACTTTGCAGTATACATGACTCCTGAACTTAAAAATTTAACATAAAAGTAGACAACTATCTACCACTTGGTAAAGAAATGTAATGTTAGATTTTATGTTAGATCATTCAGACATTCCCAAAACATGCATGGCATACCCACCAATTTTGGAACAGGGATGGTTTGCTGAACACAGTTTAATATCATGCCTATAAGCCTATATGTACCTATCCTATAAGTCATATGGTGAAATTATGGCTTCTCTCTACTTTGTTAGGTTGTCACTGTCAAACAGTGTCAGAAATGCAATAGACAACTTTGTCTACGGTGCAGCTAAAACCCGGTCCACACATGACCTACAGTAAAACTAGTCTTTTCTTTGGCTGATACTTTTAAATTTATTTCATGTTTATCCAGGTAGAATAAACATATCTTATCTCCTCTTTATTCTCTAAAATAGCTAAGTGGGACTGAATGTTCAAAATACACTTACTTAATTGAGGCAATGAATTACCCCATTTGAATTACTAGTATCATCAAAACTATAAGTACTTAACTTACCAATACAAAAGTAAAATTGCATTGAAACAAAAAGGGGGGGGGGGGTGTATGCTGGGGACCAACTAGTGCAACAGGTCCTCGTGAAAAGTCAGTGACCATACAACTTCTCTAGGTATCTAGTCCCTAGCAGGAAGTTCATTCCATCGACATGACATAAACCCCTCCCTCAAGAAACAAAGTTTCTCGTTACATATAACATAAACTGTGACACAAAAATACTACTATGATGACAGAGAAAGACAATCGCATTAACTTCCATTTCGGGAGGCACAAAAAAAAAAAAAAAAAAAAATGACATAAAATGGTCTTCATAAGTATAAAATAATTGTATTTACATATATTTAGATAGATCCATATGCATATACATACAGGTATATACAAGTATACACATACATGCTGAAATAAACGTTAGTATACTAGCTGTATCATGCAGTAGAAAAAAAAAAAAAAAAAAATTGTAATAATAATAATTTAATATAATAAAATATAATTTATATGTTATGTTAAATGAACAAACGGAATAATAATAATAAAATCGATAAGCTAGACTTCCATACCAGTCACCTACAATGTCAACACAAATATAACTTAGATGTGAATAGATACTTATCGTTTGAAACGAAAATGATGAATGTGATAATATATAATGCATGTACCTAATTGCATTGCCTAATGCAAGGCTAATTATATGATGCATGTAATGTAATTACATTACCCCCAGTGACATTTAAAACATCACTATGGTATGATAAAAACAACTAATGAGATTATTCTGCTTCAATAGATTTCAACAAATTGTCTTTGTGTTAAGTGGGAACAGCAGTATTATAAAACCAAAGTAACTTTTTGTCTGATTACATTTAGTAATAATGACCTTGTAATATAGCCGACATCAACGGCTAGGTACAGGGGCGCTGGCTTTTAGAAAACCCCATGGGTGCTCATGCTCATTTGATGGACTCGAAAAAGTGGCGAAGTGTGAGAAGAAAAATGCACACTGATCAACCGACAAATAAATAAATGTCCTACTTACATACTGCGTACCTAATTACTAATTATGTTCGATAAAAATATAAAATGAAATCATTTTATAAAAATGAAACTAGTTTTTAGTATCAAGAAATATTATAATGTAACCGTAACCTAAAAGGCGATTACTTATCTGTTTCTTGATGTCTATTCTCAGGGGTGCTCGGCACCCACTGTTTATTTCTCATAATCGGCGCCCCTGGCAAGGTACATATAACGATGATGTACAAATAACCAAGTAAGTACTAAAATATACTGAGAGTAATGATATAATATTTCTAAAATAAGCTAGTAAGTCATAAGTGACTTTCATTAAGAATAATCCAATTAATTACAATACACGTCTCACACCGTGGTATTATAACTGCCCCTGTTGAAGATAACATGCTTCTCATCTAAATCAGTTGCCTATCAATGAATCAAATATATTTTTACAATACGAGAATACTTGTCACACAATACTTTAAAAAAAAAAAAAAAAAAAAAAATGAACGGATAGTCTAGTCAACACCTTGGGACACTCCCAGCAAGAACGTATGACTGTAGCGACAAAAAAACCTTAGGGAAAACTGAAATCAACTCATATCTTACTATAAAAAGAAACCGCACTTGAGTTGATAGTACCAGTACTAACAATAGCGTAACAATTAATTATTGCAGCAAACTCTAAACATCTACATTATGTGAACAATAATAGAATTGCATTTCAGTTTCGGCGCGAAGTAAAATTGGGAATCAAACGAGCTTACCTGTTAAGCGAAGTCTTGATTCTAATTTTATGAGCGCCGAAACTGAAATGCAATCACCCACCCACCACTAGTTAATAGCCCCAAAGCTGCAATAATTAACCTACCTAACTCACAGTTATCCTTACAGGGAAATAGTGAATGTAAGTATGCGGTAACAAGTCTGTCCAAAAGACAGCTTGTTCCTTGTCCTATAATCTCTAAAGTAAGTGACATCTAGACGCGATGGTGTTGCTAGGATACATTGATTGTATTTTTTTATATATATCTAAACTTGCGAATCCTTTGACCCGTAATGAAAATATTACTACATTATGTGAACAATAATAGAATTGCATTTCAGTTTCGGCGCTCATAAAATTAGAATCAAGACTTCGCTTAACAGGTAAGCTCGTTTGATTCCCAATTATATCTACATATTTAAAATTTAAAATAAATTATATGCATTGAGATACCTACCTTAAAACAAATATAAAACGGTAACCTAGAAACTGCTATTGACTGGTTTATATTAAAACATCTGAGAAAACAAAACTAAATACACACCCAGTATTGACATATAAATTGTCCATCGAACTATTTTCGTGTCATTAAAACAAGAAATTGTAATGTGCAATACAAAGCGGGCGTGGCTAAAACCCATACTTATACGAACATTGACGAAATTAGACGAACACGAACACCTACGTATACTGGCATTTGTCCTTGCGCTAGCGCACCGTTCCACATTCGGACGTCAATTAATGTCTGTGGTATGTCCATTGCTGCTTGTCAATCATTATTTTTTTTAATTAATTGGCAAAATAAAATATAAGGTCACATTTTTAACGCTTGGTTTCGTACTACCAACCTGGCAATTAGAAAAAAAATAGATTGAACTCTAAGAAATAAATTGTTACTACTTCTTATTTCGAAATTCAGCTAACAACAACTGACTGGTTTTTTTTTTTCTTATGACAAATCCCGCTCTTGGGCGGAGTGGAAAATAGTGTCAGACTTTTACGGACGGCGAGCCACCCATTGCTCGCCGTCCGCAAGCCCGCGCCTACGGTGGCCGGAAATCGGGATCGGAATCCCGGCGACGGTTGGGGCATGAGGACCGTTGCCTCACGCGATCGGCCGCCTCCTTTGCTAGCATTACTGCTTCGCAGAAGGAGGCGACCGCCTGCCACTCCTCGCTCCGGACCATGGCCTGTACTAAGGCCCGGCGCGAGAGATCACCGCCGCCAATCGCCCCCACGAGGACACGGCGTTTCTCTGCCCAAGCGGGGCACACCTCCACCGTGTGCTCCACAGTGTCCTCCGGGAACAACTGACTGGTAAGAATATTGTAATCTTTATAAATAAAAGGCAACCGTTACTGACAGACTGAGGCCCTATCACGACGAGCTCCTGAACTGTTACAAAGATGGATCTATACAGGATGTATTGTATAGCCCCATCAATATTTCACGCTCGCACGACATTTTAACACGTCATGGCTTACCATAGGCCCTGCGTGGTTACCATGACGTTAAAAGTAAGATTGTTTCATTCTTATTTTAGTGTGGGTAAGAGACAAAGCTATACAGGTTGTCTAGCGCCATCTCTTACCCACACTGGAAATAAGAATGAAACAATCTTACTTTAAACGTCATGGTACAGGGCTTGACCTATCAACACATAGCTCAAACCACTGAACGAATCAGCACGCACGCAGATAGTTGTTATGACGTATGTATGCTTACGTCATAGCAACTGTGACGTAATCACGTAAGCATTCGTGAAGAAAGGATTTTCCAAAATTCACCCCCTTATTGGATATGGGTTGTGCGAAAGTGAACCCCGGGGCCCTGGAACAAAGGCAAAGAAGGAACAGGAGTGGGTTTTAGTCAGTATAAGTCTGACACGCCCTCTCGCTTAGCCCTAGAGCGGGATATATAATTAGATGATTTCCCACCTAAAAAAAAAAACACCTTATTGGATGAAACGGAGCTCCAAAGTTTGTATGGAGAAACCTACTGTCATATGGGCGGCCGCAGCAGAAGTTAGTCAGTCTAATCACTTAGGAATGTGGATCCAACAGCGTCGGAATCTCATCATCATCATCATCATTTCAGCCGAAAGACATCCACTATTGGACACAGGTCTCCCCCAGGTGTCGCCATACATTGCTCACGTCGGAATCTGGATTACAGCATATACTAACAGAAATAACATTGGGTTTTTTTTATTAGAAGGAATCTTACTATTATTATTATAATATCTAGCCTACTGTCAATACTGTCCCACTAGTGGACCAAGGCCTCCGTCCATTCCTTCCATTGTTCCCGGCTCTGGACAATTTCTAAGTCGTCCCGACATCTCCTTCGTCTGCCATGACTCCGTCGTGCGATTTCAGGGTACCAATTTTGTGTCTTTCAGGCACATCGCTCTATCAAGAATCTCATGAACTTTTTTTTGAAGTGGGAAATCATCAAATGGCTCCTCCCCCTCTAAATGGAACGAGAGGTAGTGTCAGACATATGATCCTTCGTGGGCCCTTTACGTTCTAAGGCCACGGTAGAATAGAATAGAATAAAACTTTATTGTACACCAAAATAGTAACAAAACTTCAAACTTTCCCGCAACCCAGCAATCGTTACCACACTAATGTTAAATAATTGCTCTAAAAGCAAGGCAAGGTACCGGAACAGAACAACTATGAAGATGTTAATTCACCGCCCAAATGATATTACAAACAGCCTTAATAAAACTTCCAAAAACCGTGAAAAAAATCGTGTCCGGAAGTTTTAAGGCACCCTCTATCTTCCCATCTGTACTTAATTAATTGGCTACATTAATAGCTGCATTCACAAGGCCTCATGTTTCGACATCAGTCGTAATTTCAAAGATATAGATTTGTTAATGCAGGCAGAGCCGTAGCGTGGACTAATTTAGACGTGGGTGAAGGCACATCAGTTAGGCCTAAACTACCACACTCTTTCTTTTCTTCTTTTATTTTCTTATTTTTCTTTTTCTAACTAATATTATAAAGAGGTAAAGTTTGTTTTTTTGTTTGTAGGAGGTAATCTCTGAAAGTACTGGTCCGATTGTGAAAATTCACCGATAGGAAGCTGCTTTATTCCTGAGTGAAATAAGCTATATTTTATATATGCGGGCGAAGCCGTGGGCAAAAGCTAGTCTTTCATAAATTTGAAAACGAGACAGTGGCTGTCGCAACCCAGAGTTCGACCACATCATCGCTTACCATCAGGTGAAATAGTGTTTAAACGCGAGCCTAATATAAATTATAAAACAAAACCAATGTTGTAAAAGGGCCGTCGCACACACGAGGCCCCTTTGGGTGCAAGACCGAGGGCGAGGACCCACTTCGCCCAAACCTAGCTACGCTACTGAATTTAGCCTTAAAGATGGAAGATAACGAGTAACAAGCGGTCTCGAACAGTATCGAAGTTATTGCATAATTATAGACATTGATACGAATAAAGCTTGATAAGTGAGAGTCGTGTTATGTCTGTTGAGTATGTAATACTTTTTTTTATCAGCTGGCAACCTTCATAATGACGTATGGAAGCAGCCAAAAAATGGCCTCGTTTATACATTATCTGTGGCACATGTGTTTGTGCATTTTACTTTCAGAGTTTTCTCAAGTTACAGTCTTTGTTTTAAAGTAATTAAAGAAGAAAGTGTAAATGATAGGTTATCGATGCTTTTTTTTTAGGTGGGAAAATCATCTAAAGACAAATCCCGCACTTGGGCGGAGCTGGAAAAAGTGTCAGACTTTTACTGACTAAAAACCTACTCCTGTTCCTTCGTTGCCTTTCGTACCAGGGCCGAGTCTTCCTTTCAGGATCAGACCCTTGGCCCCAGTAAGGTTATCGATGCTCAAAATCATATGCTCTACCTACAAAACCGTAGGGGCCCAGCTGAGCCGAAACCTACTGTGCCCATGGTTTGGCTTCTGAAAGGAAAACCCGTGGTCTAGAATCGCATATAAAGGGCAAGGAAGGAATATAGGTGTGGTTTTAGTCAGTAAAACTCTGACACACCCTCTCGCCCCACCCTAGTAATCATCAATCATCTAATGGCTTCTCTCGCAGCCATTAGATGATTTCCCACCTAAAAAACTGTGACACCCTGAGGGTTCCGTACAAAGTTATCTATGTAAATAGTTAATTTCCGGAATGGAGTCTCGGACGATTTTACCAAATAGCAAAAAAAATCAGCGAGGTAACAACAAATTACAGTTTTCAGAATTATTCCTATAATGGTGCTGTAAGTCCTTGCTTTATGCCAAATTTCTGGATTTTGGGTCAACGGAAAGTTTCCTATGAATCAAAATGTACGTTTTTTGCCACATAAACCGAAGTATAATTTTTTTCTCGTTAACTTACAAGTTTGATTTTATACAGCTTCAAGAATCCGCAGACTTGAGTATATGGTTTTAATTTCAACTCGATACCTCCACGCGTTCCCGAGATAAAGGGTCTTGACCGACATCAGATAGACAGATAGACAGACGGACGTACAACAAAGTGAACCTATAAGGGTTCCGTTTTTTCCTTTTGAGGTACGGAACCCCAAAAATAAACTAAAAACTCAATTTTGTTTCCATAAAACTCACACATAAGTATCAAAATCTCCTTACACATAAAACAAATCAAAAGTGAAATAAAAAGCACTCTCTCACTTTGGCTCATATCTATATTTGGCACACAAGGTCAACAGGAGTTGTCTTGTCCCGGCGAGTTCTTTCTCTTCATTAGTGGCACCCTTTTTGGAATGGAGCGGCAAAAAGCAGGAATTCTTAAGTGGAAGTTTACCTTTATTGCCAGTGTGAGTGACTGGCCTGTTGATCTAGTGGTTAGTGGCCCTGACTGCTACGCCGAAAGTCGTGGTTTCGATTCCCACCCAAGATGTTTGTGTGATGAGCACGATCATTTGTTCTGTGTCTGGATGTAATTTATATATTATGTGTATTTAGAAATATACAGTATGCTTATCAGTTGCCCAGTTCTCATAGCACAAACTCTGCTTAGTTTGGGACTAGATGACGTTGTGTGATAGCTGTGGATTATTATTATTATACATTTATTTATCTCAGCACCCTAAGGTCCTGGACCTTTGGAAGGCGTACGAGGAGCCGAAACCAACTCGCAGAGGCCCTTTTAGACGCTTTTAATGGAAAGTGGTACGAACCGGTTATTATCCCTGTACGCACTATGCTAGTGCATCCAAGGACAACCCCCGGTTGGTGGGAAACTATTGCGACATATGGAAAACTAAGATATAAGGCTATGGTTTTTGGAGTCTTAAGTGGACTGGTTACCAGGAAATATGTTAAGACTATGGCCCCTGCCTAAACTATGTTTTTAACATCCATCGACAAAAGGCAGGGGGTGAATTGCACACTCAATAAATGGGCCCCCATACACGGTCGCTAGCACGAAGTGACGTAGCAACAAGAGGGCAACATATATATTATTATTATTATTAGTGTTATAAATTTTTTTTTAAACATGGTCGCTTACAATGGACCTCATCAGAAGGCTTAGAGTCACCCAAAGGGCAATGGAAAGGGCTATGCTCGGAGTTTCCTTGCATGATCGTATAAGGAATGAAGATATCCGCAGGAGAACCAAGGCCGCCGACATAGCCCGAAGAATCGCCAAACTAAAGTGGCAGAGGGCAGGGCACATTGCTCGTAAAACGGATGGTCGATGGGGCCGAAAGGTTCTAGAGTAGCGAACGCGCACCAGAAAACGCCACGTTGGAAGACCTCCCACAAGGTGGACCGACGACCTGGTGAGAGTCACGGTAATGCGGTGGATGCGAGACGCACAGGATCGGTCGTTGTGGAGACGCTTGGGGGAGGACTATGTCCAACAGTGGACGTCTTTCGGCTGAAATGATGATGATGATGATGAAATGATTTTTTTATGGGAAATCATCAAGTAGCTTCTTACGCTATGAGTGGAGCGAGAGCAAAACTTTATGCGTGATTATTACTTCTTCACGCTCGAATGGCTAAACGGATTTCAATGAAACTTGGTACACAAATAGATCATATCCTGGAAAAACACATAGGATACTTTTATATCCGGAAGTATTGTTCTATTGGGACCATTTTCTAGTTAGACGCGGGCGCAGTCACTGTCAGCAACTAGTCAATTTTGAAAGTCCGTACATGACTATGGGGCTTGGTTAATTGCTGACAAAGAATAGTACTATAATTACCAATCCGTCTTACAAACATGGTCATTAAAGTTAAACACCCTTAAACCCCTGTAACCATCACTCACAAGAAGGCCGTTTTTAGCAGTTAATGTAACCCAACAAGTTCTTAAATCAGTTCAAGTCATAAATCAGTTATTTTCGGCTCAACAAGATTTATTTGCTTAAAAATTAAAAGTGATTCTCGTTACTCAAATGGCTGTTATTACTCGTATAATGATGGATATCAATTTCGCGTCTCGTGAGAATCTAATTTGTATGCCAAACGCGTGTCCCCCGGTTTGCTTCCACTTATAAAGGGCTGTAGACGCTTGTACGTACTCTTGAACTTTTTTTTTTGTAGTTGGTAAAATCATCCAATGACATCCCCCAATCTTGGGCGGAGCGGGAGATAGGGTCAGACTTTTACTGACTAAAAACCCAATCCATTTCCTTCGTTGCCTTTCGTACCAGGGCCGAGTCTTCCTTTCAGAATCAGACCCTTTGCCCCAGTAGGCTTCGACCCTGCTAGCCCCTAAGGTTTTCTGACATCTCCTTAAGGCGCGTGTGGAACAGTACGCGCCGTCGACGCCTTGGGCTCGGTGCGGACGGTCGGACGCCGAGCCACCCATTGCTCGCCGTCCGCAAGCCCACGCCTACGGTGGCCGGAAATCAGGATCGAAATCCTGGCGGCTGGGGCGTGAGGACCGCGCCCACGTACTCTTGAACTTGAATGTAAACTTACAAAGGGAACTTCTTTTTTATCAATTTTCGTTTTGACAATAATTAAATGACGTGAATGACCACCATTGAAATCTGGATTATGCATTTAAGACACCGCTGATTCGAAGGGCACGATGGAAGACCCCGCTTGGGCGGATCACTGCAGTGTCTTCGTGAAGGCAATTAGCGGCGGCAACGTCTCACATCCGGCCTTGGTTCACATCATGGTACCGGGCGAGAGGAAATGAGAAGTAGTCACCTCCTTCTGTGAAACAGTAATTGAGAGCATAGGAGGTGGTGGAAAACGTGAGGGACAGAACCTCTTCTTGCCCCAGCCACAGCAGAAGATGCCCCGGTCGTAGGGAGTCGCAGTACGATTCCAAGCCGTAGGTCTTGCGGACGGCGACCGATAAGGACCAAGCCCAAGTCGATGACTTGTAGTTTTCTACGCACGCCTTATAAAGCTATCAGCCTGCTCAGGCCAATGACTGCAACGGTTGTGGAATTCTTCAAAAGAGTTACCTTGGTTCTGGAACTGAAAGGGCAACTAAAGCAACACAGGTGGGTTTTAGTCAATAAAAAGCCTCTCTCACTTAGAAGGAGATGATATTTAATCATTTCCCACTTCAAAAAGTTCCCTTTAGTACAAGACCTGACATTCAAACTTTAATTTTCCTGATAAAACTCAAACGAAAAGTGCAATCAATTTGTTTTTGACAGGGATACTGGTTTTTATTTTTTATAATTATTTGTGCGTCTATTCGGACAGAATAAACATGTTTTCTTTCTTTTTTTTCGATCCAACCTTATTAACCCTTTCAAATCGTTGGGCACGCCACAATTATGGCGGTAAGTCCCCTCTTTGAGGCGTGGTTGGAAAGACCTCACGGCGTCCTCACTTTCCGCATGACGCAGGTTCTCACCGAACACGGAAAGTTCGGGAAGTTCCTGCACCGGATTCGTGCGGAAGCGACGCCCGGGTGTCGCCACTGTGTGGACCGCCCGGAGGACACGGTGGAGCACACGGTGGAGGTGTGCCCCGCTTGGGAAGAGCAACGCCGCGTCCTCGTGGGGGCGATCGGCGGCGGCGATCTCTCGCGCCGGGCCTTGGTACAGGCCATGGTCCGGAGCGAGGAGGAGTGGCAGGCGGTCGCCTCCTTCTGCGAAGCAGTAATGCTAGCAAAGGAGGCGGCCGATCGCGTGAGGCAACGGCAACGGTCCTCACGCCCCAACCGCCGCCGGGATTCCGATCCCGATTTCCGGCCACCGTAGGCGCGGGCTTGCGGACGGCGGGCAATGGGTGGCCCGCCGTCCGACCGTCCGGTAACCATCCGGACCGAGCCCAAGTCGTCGACGGCGCGTATTGTTCCGCGCGCGCCTTAGGGAGATGTCAGCAAATCGTAGGGGCCCAGCAGGGTCGAAGCCTACTGGGGCCATGTGTAGTGTGAAAACGAAACCGGGGCCCTGGGACGAAGGCAACGAAGGAACAGGAGTGGGTTTTTAGTCAGAAAAAGTCTGACACTATCTCGCGCTCCGCCCAAGAGCGGGTTTGTCATAAGATGATTTTCAAAAAACCCTTTCAAATAAATCGTCTCGCCGCAAAATGGCTTTAGTTACAAAAAATCACGTTATTTATTGCATCGTTTTCGGCTCCGAAATCAATTAGGGTACAAGGCTAAGTGGCGAACCATCACTCATGTTTATACTTATGCTTTTTTAAAGAAAATACGAGTTATGTTAGGCCGACAGGTCCACGAATTTTGGGGCCAAGAGCTTTTGTGAATTACCGACGAAATTTTGACGAGGTATTGCTGATTTTTAAGAAGAAAGAGGATATCTTGATTCTTATAGCTTGGCTGCCAGTCTCTGATGCTTGTGCATATGAAATAATTAACCAAGTAATGTTTTCGGGTGTTTCAACTTACCCTTAAAGCTAAAGGGTAAGTTTAAAAAAACTGGGCAAGTGTAAGTCGGACTCGCGCACTGAGGTTTCCGTAAATCCGTACAAATTAACTTACCTATGAAAACAGTTCAATACCCGAATTGAGTTACGAAGATTTTTCCGAATCGCAAAAACATTTTTTTTTTCTGACGTAACAAATTTACAGTTTTCAGATTTTTTCCTATACTTGCGCTATGAGACCTTGCTTCGTGCCAAATTTCAGGATTCTAGGTGAACGGGATGTACCCTATGGATTTTGATTCCCTTGAGAGTGTCAAAATACACGATTTTGATTCCCTTGAGAGTGTCAAAATACACGTTTTTTGCGACATAAACGGCCGTATCTTTTTTTTTATTAACCTTTAAGTTTGATATTTTCAAAGCTTCAAGGGACCGCAGAACTGAGTATATGTTTTTAATTTCAACTCAATTGCTCTATGCGTTCCCGAGATAAAGGATCTTGACAGACAGACAAGACAAGAAATAGAACTAAAAACATATAATTTTCTGAAAACAGCATCAAAATTTGGTTATAAAATGAAGCAGTAATTGGCTTTCAAAACTTTGGACATCTCGCTATCTCCTCTGTGCACACGTAACATAATGTCAGTGACGTCACATTTCAGTGTCTCCATTCTCATTCTGTTACTTGACAGTTTCCCCTTCTACCATATTTGAAAGGAAACATTATATTGAACAGATTTATAAAAATCTTTCCATTTACGATCTTGGATAAAGTTACTTTTTTTATACAAATAACGTAATAAAAAACCTGACCAAGTGCGAGTTGGCCACGCCTCCGATTCCTTTATTCTGACGTCATCTCAACGCTCAGTCACATGGTCAGAACAAAGAAATAGCAGGCGTGGCCGACTCGAGGCGATCAACGAAAAGAGAATCGAAACGAAACGGTTGTAACTCGGCTAGGAGAGCTGTTGGCATCCATCGGGTACGGAACCCTCAAAATGAATCATCTACCCAATTGTCCAGTAAATACCAGATTCACTTATTTGAATTACCGCTTACTAAATTGACGTTTCCCGGTTCCAAATTAGGTTTTAATTAACAATTGTTCCACACACATCTCCAGACTGTTCACAAGCCAGCCTTTCAAGCGACTTCCACTAATGAGCAGAACCGACCAATAGAGTGCTTTCCCTGCAATACGAACAATTCATTCCCCGATAGATGCGGGCACTTTGTTTACCCAGAAAGGACCATCCTTGTACAGTGATCCGAATGTATAGTCCGGGACTATCTTACGCACATCTTCAAGCCTTGCCTATTGAGGTGTCGCGACTAACGAGCAGATCTCAGATATCCAGCACAATGCAAGAAAGGCAGGTAGAAGATGAACACGAAACAATGTGTGAGAGAGGAACACAGAGATAAATTAAATAGGTGAAAGTGAAAAAAATCGAGTGAGTGATAAATTAGGCGTTAAAATCGAGATGGCCATCGATGTAATAGTAACAAGTCATACTAATAATAATAATAATAATCGACTCCCTGAAGCAGAAGGTTTGTGCATGGGCGAGCCGCATTAGGCGGTATAAGCGGCGGGTTGATCGGTACTCGCAGAATCGCATGTTCCAGAGCGATGAGAGGTGGGTGTATAGAGCTTGGGAGCGACCTGAACAAAATGTGATTGACGGGCGCCGCCCAGATGATTTTGCCACCATTACATTCTGGCGAAACATTTGGTCGATGCCTGTCAGTCACACTGAGGGTGACTGGATGCGTGACGTCGAGCGCGTGTGTGAAGCTATACCAGAAATGGAAAAAGTTGTCATTACTCCAGCGGATGTAGCCAAAGCAGTTCGTCCATTACCGAACTGGAAATCACCGGGACCGGACGGACTGCAAAATTTCTGGCTGAAATGGTTTAGCAACTCACACGCGCCCCTGGCATCGCAATTCCAGTCAACCTTAGAGTCTGGGTCGCTACCAGAGTATCTAACAACTGGCATAACCCACCTGCTCCATAAGACAGGTAACCCCGTGGAACCCAAGAATTATAGACCGATTACATGTTTGTCGACGGTCTATAAACTTCTTACATCCATTCTGAGAGCAAAAATTAATCGACACATAGAGAATAACTTGATTATGTCTGCCTCTCAGAATGGATGTAGGAATGGGTCCCGGGGTACTAAGGAGCTACTCCTCATTGACATGGCCATAAGCCAACTGGCTCGTCGATCCCGCAAGGATCTGTCGACATGTTGGATAGATTACAAGAAGGCCTATGATTCTGTTCCACATACATGGCTCATGAGGGTGTTGGAGTTATACAAAGTAGATATGACTTTACGCACCTTCCTTGAGTCATGTATGAGGCAATGGAAGACGGTCCTTCGCTATCCAGGATGTCGACCGATCCAGGGTAATGATGAGCCTTTTAGGATTAAACGGGGAATATTTCAGGGCGACAGTCTGAGTCCACTTTGGTTTTGCTTGGCTCTGAATCCTCTTAGCACATTGCTGGAGGAGTCAGGACTGGGCTATCGGTTGAGAAGAGGTGGTCAGGCCATATCTCACCTTCTTTACATGGATGACCTGAAACTCTTTGCCCCCAGCAATTTGCAACTAATGGAGCTACTGAAGGTAACTGAAACTTTCAGTAGCGCCATCAGGATGGAATTTGGTGTGGACAAATGTGCAGCCATGCATGTAAAGCGAGGGGAGATTATGGAATCCGAGGGAATTCAACTCCCGGATTCCATACACCTTAGATCCCTCTCCTCGACCGAAACTTATAGGTATTTGGGTATGTCGGAAGCGTTGGGCATTACCAATGCTGACATGAAGCAATCGCTGAAGGAGCGCTTCTTTGGCCGCCTGAAGAAGGTATTAAATAGCCTTCTGTCGGGCGGAAATAAGGTGCGCGCCTTCAACGGTTGGGTCATGCCAGTTTTAATGTACTCTTTTGGCATACTCAAATGGACTCAGACCGAACTAGACGCTCTGGATAGACGGGTCCGTACACTACTGACCGCAAACCGGATGCATCACCCACGATCATCGGTGATGAGACTGTACATCTCGCGGAAATGTGGAGGTCGAGGCTTTTTGAACGCAAAGACTCTGCACAACCGCGAGGTGTGCAGCCTCAGAGAATATTTTCTTAAAACCGATGTGGGTATGCACCGAGATGTGGTCGCAGTGGACAAGGGACTCACCCCGTTATCCATGGCTAAAGAGGACTGGTGCAAACCTGTAATACTGACTACTGATGACCGCAAGGAAATATGGAAAGGCAAGGAGCTCCACGGGCGCTTTTACCGGGCTCTTCATGAGCCTGATGTAGATTTATTGGCGTCCGTGGCCTGGTTACGTTTCAGCGACCTCTTTGGGGAAACTGAAGGTTTTATCTGTGCGATTATGGACGAAGTTATCTTAACGAACAACTACCGGAGATATATAATGAAGGACGGGACGGTTGACGTGTGTCGGGCATGCCACCGTCCGGGTGAGTCTATCAGAAATATTATTTCTGGTTGTTCTCGTTTGTTTTTTCGTTTGTTGTTTCGTTCATGTTACAACGGACAGCCAGCGACCTGCGTTCCCTATCAATATCTATATTGTCATTTAAATCATCTGTGACCCAGTGACCCAAATCTATACTTACTAATATTATAAACTAGCTGCTTGCGGCTTCGCCCGCGTGATGGTAGAAAATTATCCCAAGGGAACATTTAATAATATAATAATATTCCACAACTATCACACAACGCCATCTAGTCCCAAACTAAGCAGAACTTGTGCTATGAGTACTAGATAACTGATAAACATACTTATATATTTCTAAATACATACATATTATAGATAAATTACTTCCAGATATAGAACAAATGATCATGTTCATCACACAAACATTTGTCCTGGGTGGGAAGAGAATCCACGACCTCCGGCATAGCAGTCAGGGCCACTAACC
Source organism: Mythimna impura (assembly GCA_905147345.3). NCBI lineage: Eukaryota > Metazoa > Arthropoda > Insecta > Lepidoptera > Noctuidae > Mythimna > Mythimna impura. The sequence continues at coordinate 3,707,263 of LR990342.1, read as the reverse complement.
ACTAGACCAACAGGCCAGTCAAAAAAAGATTGTCATTAAGCTGTTGATCCCCGCATTAACGCCGGCGTTAACGCGCCATTGTCACGGTAATATTTATAGATAATATTACCGTGCCATTGTCTTTCTATTGTGTATCTAATTACGCACTCAAAAGGTTAAATACAAACAAGATGGCTGCATTGTCAACTGTTTGAAGCGACATCTATAACGGCACATATAAGAACTAAAATTCAAAATTCTGCATGGCGGTGTTAGAGTTCTTTGCGCAATTAGAACACATACATACATACATACATATTCAGCCTTTTAATGTTCCCACTGCTGGGACTCAGGCCTCCTCTCTCTAGGAGAGGGAATGGGCCGTAATCCACCACGCGGGCCCAGTGCGGGTTGGTGGATGTCACATGTCTTCGAATTTTTGGTTCTAGGACATGCCGGTTTCCTCACGATGTTTTCCTTCACCGTTTTTGAGAGCAGTGGTGATGAAATAAATTACACAAAGTAATGCGCCTGGCTGGGTTTGAACCCGCGACCAACAATTCGTAAGTCGGGGCTGTTACCACTCGGCCACCACTGCTCTAGAACATATAGAAAGAAAAAAGAAAGAAAGGAAAAACGATTATTCGTACCTCACACATACAGTAGAATTAGGATACATTAGAATTAAAATACAGTAGAATTAAGTATGAAATAATAACTTTTAAAATCTGTGCAAGGCCAAAAAGGCGCCTAACTCAGCATATGCTGCGATATTTAAAACGATAAATAACGCAGCGCTGGTATTCTGTTAGGGCCCTCAGTGATGCCACGTTCACACTCACGCATATACAACAGCCCAAAATCAACTATCGGGCAACTGCCTGACCTGACCTCGGCTGAGACGGGTGTTGTGTGTGAAAAGACCAGAGACCAGACAATACCCGTCTGGTCACCCTGTTCCGCATTTGAAAAAAAAAGCTCAATATAAAGTGGTTAATTACATAGTGTTAGACTTCTTCACTTATTTATTTACTCTTTGCACCTAGTGGGACAGCTTGTTAAAATTCTGCTAGATACACATCAGTGGAATAAATAAATCTTATTGTGTCGGTTAAAGGGCGGTGATTGTTGCAGTTTTTAAAACTATACATAGATATGGACTATTTTTTGGTAAGCGTCTATTCTTCTAGTCACATGATGGAAGGAGTGTTAGATTTAAGAAAAACCTGACACTAAGAGAGTGTCAAAAACCGAAACAGAATCTTTGGTCAGTCTCTCCGTATTAAGTCTTTTTTTTTGTTTCAGTGAGAAATCATCAAATAACTTCTCCCGCTCTGAGTGAAGCGTGCTACGTGTTTTCCTAGCTTACTGAAGATATTGCTACGTGTTTTCCTACCTTACCGAAAATATTGCTACGTGTTTTCCTACCTTACCGAAAATATTGCTACGTGTTTTCCTACCTTACCGAAAATATTGCTACGTGTTTTCCTACCTTACCGAAAATATTGCTACGTGTTTTCCTATCTTCCCGAAAATATTGCTACGTTTTTTCCTACCTTACCGAAGATATTGCTATGTGTTTTCCTACCTTACCGAAAATATTGCTACGTTTTTTCCTACCTTACCGAAGATATTGCTATGTGTTTTCCTACCTTACCGAAAATATTGCTACGTGTTTTCCTATCTTCCCGAAAATATTGCTACGTTTTTTCCTACCTTACCGAAGATATTGCTATGTGTTTTCCTACCTTACCGAAAATATTGCTACGTTTTTTCCTACCTTACCGAAGATATTGCTATGTGTTTTCCTACCTTACCGAAAATATTGCTACGTTTTTTCCTACCTTACCGAAGATATTGCTATGTGTTTTCCTACCTTACCGAAAATATCGCTACGTGTTTTCCAGCCTACCTGGGGAGTTTGTTACTCTTTTACATACACGGTTATGCCCAATACAATCATAGCCTGACGGAAAAACTGTTTTTTGTAAATAATTGTGCGTCTATTTAGGCAGAATAAACAGGTGTTCTTTCTTTCTTTACATCCCTGATGATTTTAGCCAGGACGCAGATAATGATGATATGGCCCTGTCAGGTCGTTTTATACAATGTAAAAACGACACCTCGGCAATTTATTTCCAGAAACCTATAAACAGCTAACTTGCATATCCCGGAAACCAACTAAAAGTTATTATTGTTGAAAATTTAAATACATTTGCAATTTCTATTCGCATCGTCCATTCATTATTTTCTCGTACAGCCATAGTAGCTGCACCAAGTACAAAATCTATACTTATGAAGAAAGGGAGACCCAGCATTGTTACTTTCTGTGTTGTCACAATAAATCCTTGGACGAAGGACATATATTTCAAATTGCACACGACTTATTTTTGTTAGGTTGGTAGTAAAGTTATGGGACGGAAGTTATGGAAAAATATTTGTTTTTGCATACGAGAGGTTGGAAGAAGTAAGACTGAATAGACTTAGACTAGCTACCCGTCCCGGCTTCGGACGGGAGCAATTTTTATTTTAATTTCATAATTATTATTTTTATAAACTAGTGCTTGACTGCGATCCCACCTGATGGTAAGTAGTGATGCAATCGTTGATGGTGAGGCGCATTAGTTTATTAAGAGCCTATTCACTCTAGCCTTGACGACACCTAAATTATAATCGGATGGGAAGACCGCAGTAGGCAAGTTGTTCCAGTCCCTTGATGTTCGCATGATTTGGATAACAAGTGCTTAATGACAATCTTTATTATTTACTTAGGTCATTATTCATGCAAAGTCTAAAGTTTATTGACCTATACATGGAATAAGATTTTGCATACATACGAATTTCCCCTTTTAACTCCCTTAAAACTTGGATTTTCAAAAACTCTTTCTTAGTGCTCGTCTACGACACAAAAAGAAGCCTTGTGAAAATTTTCACATTCCTAGTCCTAGTAGTTTCGACTATGCGTTAACATGTCAGTTTTTTTCTTCACCTAGTGTCAATATTCTAGTATTTTTATGTAAAGAATCTATGTACAAAATTGTATAACTGTATCATGAAAAATCACAAAGTTATAAGCTTATTAGGTTACCCGGCCATCCGGGCGACTGAGGGGATGTTTTGTTCCCGCGCCTGCGCACAACTGGATGTGCGCAGACGACTAATGCCAACTATGTCCAGCTGTGACCTGTGTTGTATTTAGTGTCGGTGGTGTCCAACTTGTGACCTTTTTTAAATATTTTTGGGAAAAAATATAACATGTTGTAAAAATTATTGGAATCGATTCAGTTACTGATTCTGAACCAACTATATTCAGGTTTCGCATATTATACTATAAATAGTGTTGTATACATATAAGAGTCTATTTCAATCTAAGAGATTAAAATCAAACATCTGCATTTTACCGAACAAAAACGATAAAGTGGTTTTCTCTATCTCTTATTGCATTGAATACAGTAATTTCCTAAGCTGTAAAGCTATAAAAACAGCTGTGTCCGTCCAATAAATCTAATAGCGGCCCGATTCATGCAATTTGCTGGAGAAACTGCGAATCCTCACGTACTTACCTAGTACCCACTAGAGGTAGTGCTGACCGCATTATGTTCGTAATTAAAGGAAATGGCAACATTTGCGAGATTCTCAACGATTATCTGCCTTTTATAGACTTTGGATTTTTCCTTGGACCTATTTATTTTTAGTCTAGGTTCGCGTTTATTGATCTTGCTTGATTGAAAGCGAAGACATAATGAAATTGCGTACGTGGAAAAATTCAATTTTATTTGAATCAAAGGATGCGTTCTTTTATAGTTTCAAATCCTTTGAATTCCTTTAATTAAATGTAGAGATAAACGTCGTTTGATTACGTGATATAAAAACTAATATAAGAGAAAATAATCTCACCTGGCAACAATTGTCTATGATAAAATCAAGATGGTGGACGATCACGTTTCGGCGGGAAACTGCCGCGACCCGTCACATTGTCGGCTTGTTACTGCAACAAAGAAATAGATGGTTTTTATTTATACAGCGGGATACAGAAGATCTCTTAGCTGCCAGTGGCTTATTTTAATTTCACATAATAATAGCGACAAGAAACATGTAACCAAGATATTTGTAATACATAATATAATTGAAAAGAGTGTCCATGGTCTTTCTTGCACGTTCTTCTCCATAGAAAACTACACTTTGGAATGTGCAATTAGCATCATTTTTCTGGCGGACTTCTTAACAAAACCAAAGTGCCATTAAATGGTTTATTTGAAATAAATGCTTTGAATCTTAGAAGTGGAAAAAGAAAGGGTTATAATGGAGTAAAACGCTAGGCAAAGACCACCTTTGAAATGTTGATACAGCAGTTTAATTTATCAATTAATTATTATTTCAGAACCACGACAAGAACTTCATACAGCGCGAACAATTTTATAGTTCAAAATACTTTTTTCTACTTTGCCGGCCAGTATCAATAACACAATAAAAAGCACTCACTGCATAAAGAAAAAAGTTTACAAACACATATCGAACTTTTTTCTCTCCGAAAAAAAGTTGTTCAACATTCTCCAAACACCAGTAGGCGTTTGAAAAAAGAATAATTTAATCGGTACCATTGTACCCCTGTCATCACATCTGCATACAAAGGGTTAGTTCTAACGGGGGCACTAAGACCATACTGACAGCCCGAGCATTGTTTTGATAACGGTCGAACTTTTTGCTAACCGCTTGCTAGAAATGTGGATTAACCGATTGAGAATTACGATTGTTATTTTTTTTTATGTAACGGCATTAGTTGCGGTTTATCAGATGAATAAAAAACGGAACATCACTGGCAGGTTGATAGAAAAAAAGATGGCGGCAACCGGGAATTGAATGCAACTGTCAAAATCGTGACGTTTGGTTTTTTTTTTTTATTTGGTGTTGCTAGTGGTGATATCCATTGTGAGCTAAAGGTCGTAGACATCCTTGAATCGTTTACTTTACGGAGTGATGACCTAGGACTTGAGCATAGTATTCCCTAAAATACATTACCTACCCAAATGATTAATCAAAATATTAAAAAACAATGGCAACCAACTTTTCAAAGTTTTTAATTCAATCAATTTACTTCAAATTCGCCCTGACTCAAAATATTGACCATTAAAAGACTGAATGACTCCTTGCCAAGTATTGATCAAATCAGCGCAAACGCAACATTCTTCTGCGTCACTCTGACTCACACGCAGGTGACATTACTATTCCTTGTATGCGATGTATTAAGACAATCGTTGTGGTGTCAATATACCTACTACAGGTTAGTCATGTACCTTTGTCATTAGATGATTAATTTTTATTGATAAATTGTGAGAATTGTTGAGATTATTTGAAGAATTTTTTAGCTTTTCAGATGCGTAAGTCGTTGTAACTCGACAATTTGAGTCATAAAACCACAAAATACTTGGAAACAAATGGATTCTCAAAAAGTTCTAATGTAACAAAACATCAGGCCTGTAACATTGTCTGTTTACAGATGTGTACAATGCTTTCCAAATAAGAATAGGATCGATTGCCATGTTGTGACGTCACGTCATACTGTCAAATCGCAAGAAATTAGGCAAAATTAAAGAACTCAGATATGAGCAAAATTGAAGAACTGGATTCTGATTAAACTTTTTTCGTTCACAGTTCGTAAATAAATCAAATTTTAAAAATTTCTTGTTGTGCTCACCCTATTAATTCTTCGATTTGACGGTATGACGTGACGTCACAACATGGCAATCGATCCTATTCTTATTAGGAACGCATTGTACCCACTACTACTACCTACCCCAATGTAACATTATGCATCTTCTTCTAAGGTGAGTCAGACTTTTATTGACAAAAACTACCTGTATTCCTTCAGTTGACTTTTGCTTTCTAAGGCCATGGTAACTCTTTCGAATATTCCCGCAGCCCGATCTGCATACTCGTATTATCTACTTTTTAACCGACTTCAAAAAGAAGGAGTTATGTATGTAAAGAGGTTATGTATATTCACCGATATCCCGGTCAATTGTGGACCGATTTTGAAAATTATATTTTTGATTGAAAGGTTATGGTCCCATAGAAATATTATGATCTGATCATGAATTTCAAAGATATGGAACAGAACTCCTCGTAGGATCAAAGCGTAACAAGTAAAATTACTTTGTTTATACGTGTAGTCGATGACTGACTGAAAGAAAACGGTGTTGGGATATATCGAATTGATCTAATGATGAAGCCGGAAGGTAATTTATGTAATCTAACCGTGTTTGGGATTATTACAATTGTTATGAGATGTACACTGGCTATAAGGTATTTAAATTTGGCTGAGGGGTACTTTTTAGTGGTGGTGGCGAGCCACGCTCGACCTTGGTACATAAGCATAGGCATAAGCATAATCAGCCTTTTAATGTTCCCACTGCTGGGACTCAGGCCTCCTCTCTCTAGGAGAGGGAATGGGCCGTAATCCACCACGCGGGCCCAGTGCGGATTGGTGAATGTCACATGTCTTCGAATTTTTGGTTATAGGACATGCCGGTTTCCTCACGATGTTTTCCTTCACCGTTTTGAGAGCAGTGGTGATGAAATAAATTACTCGAAAGCAATGCGCCTGGCTGGGTTTGAACCCGCGACCTACAACTCGTAAGTTGGGGCCGTTACCACTCGGCCACCACTGCTCCCGACCTTGGTACACACGGACCAAATCCGTCGTACCAAGTTCAAGCGTGTGTTAACACTATTAAAGTTCCAAGCGAAAATTCCTTCCGCTATCTACAATCCACATCATTATAACTGGTCCAATAAAATTCAACACAAGTCCGCCATGTCGCTAACACACCGTTTTGTACTGCTATCATGTGAATTGCCATTACGTTACAAGTGTACAGTTAAATTCTTGGGAAATAACATTAAAAACTGTGGTTAGTTTTAACAAAATGTTTTTTATCGAGAATTTGAATAGATGTGAACTTTTTGTTGAATTTTTTTTTTAATTGATATAAACCAGTGCTTCACTGCGATCCCACCTGATGGAAAGCAGTGATGCAATCATTGATGGTGAGGATCACTAGTTTATTAAGAGCCTATTCACTCTAGCCTTGAAGACACCTAAATTATAGTTGGACGGAAAGACCGCAGCAGGAAAATTGTTCCAGTCCTTCAATGTACGCGGTATAAACGACGAAGCGAAACGCTTAGTTCGGACCGTTGAAGTTTCAACAACGTAAGGGAGGATACTCGCCGTACGTCGTATTGTCCGATGGTATTCCCGCGCACACTCTCCAAAATGCAACCTGTAAAATACCGATAAGCTGGCTACCCTGCGCCTATGCTCGAGGCTTTGTAGATTGCACTTAACCAAATCTGGATCCCCAATTAGCCTCTTTGCACGCCTTTTCACTGAGTCCAAAGTTGCTAGATGTCATTTTGCAGCACCAGCCCATATGTGACTGCAGTACTCCACACACGATCGGACCTGTGCTTTATTTTAGGAAATGTTGCATTTAAATGCCACCACTGAAGGGATCCCGAACAACTGGAACCGGCGACGTGGCAGGCCCAAAAGGAGATGGCGTGACGAGTTGGACGCTTATCTTAAGGACTGGTCTGATGTAGCTAAGAACAGAAAAGAATGAAAAACAAAAGATGGGAAGACGTTTGCATCTCTCGTCTTAAATTACAATAATGTTTTTAATATGTTTCTTTTTTTTATGACTAGGAGTAAGTACCTATACATACCTCCATGACTTTAAATGTATTTTACAAGTTTATTTTATCTATATGGCTTTTATTTTCTGAAATAAACGATTATTATTATTTACGCAAGGTTTAAGTTAGCTGGTATGAGGTGTACCACTGGTCCTTAGACGTAATCTTCTCTTATTAAAATCTAGAGCCTGTTTAGCAACTAATTCGCAGATGCGACTCAGATGCAGATTTGCAGATGTGAATCTTATTTTAACTTGAAAAACCTTATCTCGAAAATCTTTTTAAAAACCTCATAATTTCTCCTCAATAAGTGGTCCAGTTGACAAAAACAAAAAAGATTCTAATTACAAATTCGAAACCCTCGGCCGGTTCGGGCCCATCTAAATTCATGAACACGTTTGCCCATAAAAACAAAGGGAAATATGATCGTAAAAACTAAATACGTCGAAGAGGTCTTAAGGACTCTGGTTGATTAACATTTTAGACCACCTGTGCGGGTTTTGAGTGTATTGGAATCTTTGAAAAAACATTATGGGCTGTATGTGGAAAAACTTTTTCAATATACTTACTCGAAAACCGATTTAGGCGCAAGTGCGGAAAAGTGCCACAATTGATTGTATTTATCGTATCAGACTGGCGCTAAGCGACGTCCACGAGTCGCCGATCAACCCCCGTTTATTTATATCTTCGTAAATGTATTGAAAAAGGTCGTTTGATACACGTAGAAACTTTTCACTGCATTATTCGGTTCCTTATCATAGATAAGTAAGAAATAGTTTGATAGTTTAAAAGCATTAAGTCCGCCTTTAAAAATAAGGAAAACGCAGCGTTGGAAGGTCTCCCACAAAGTGGACCGACGACCTGGTGCGGTGGATGCGAGACGCACAGGATCGGTCGTTGTGGCGACGCTCGGGGGAGGTCTATGTCCAACAGTGGACGTCTTTCTTTTTTAAATAAATAATAGGAGGACAGGGATTTCCACCTACGATATCTCTGAAAATACTGATGAATGCTACACTATGGGTTTTTTTCCCAAGGAAATGCATCGTTTCTGTAATCAGTATGATAAACTACTTGACAGTTTTACCTCGTGGACACAGCCCTAAGCAACGATTTTATATTTTTTTCAGCCATTAACACAAGTATTTACTACGAAAAGCTTTTAATTGTACAACCTTTGTTAAGAGATTTTTATTTTGATTGTGTGAGGAGCCGACAGTGAGGCTTTTAAGGGAGTTTTAAATCTAGAGACTATAGTAATTAATGGGAATTGATTAAGTTAATGAGTCATGCCTATCGTCATTATTTTAAAACGCCATACTTCTTCTTGAATCTTAAACTATACATGTTTTACGAATTGGTCTTAATTGTTCACTGTATGACTACTTTTGTATAGAAACCAATTTTATACATATAGAAAGCCTCAATACTCTAGAAGATGACTTTACATCAAACACAATTGATATTTCAAAACCCAATTGAAAAATTGAAAAACCTTTTGTTGACCGTGGATATTGTTGCCATTTTCCCTAAATATACTGAAAAAGAAGTTCCATCACTAAACATCAAGCATGGAACTCCACGATCTCACCAAACAAAAACCACAGCCCACTGTGTACACGGCCATCAGCCATAACAAACTGTTTCCCACATCGACACAGTCGTCACACATCTATTAGCAATACGACGTAACGCAATTTGAGGAACTCGTCGCTTGCTGTCGGCGCAGTAAAGGCTCACTTACACTGGTTCGACGGGACGACTTAGGCCACTACGGTTGGCGGCCGAAGTCGACTAAATTCGGCATTATTGAAAGCTGCACGCTAGTAAAATGTGAACGATAATTATTATTGATTATCTTCGATCCAGCCCATCCTTTACTGTCCTCCCCTCAACCACGCCCTAATCTATACAGGTCCTATATAGGTCCATACCCCCACGAAGGGTGCCATAAGCATGTAGTAGCTTAGTTTTAAGTAGTAGCTTAGTTTTTTATAGAAGTCCTAGTTAGAGGCCTTAATTTTTTTTTACTAAAGTAGTCACAGTTAAGTCCAGCTAAGCAGATGACATCCTCTTAGGTTGACCTGCTGGAAGCCATTCACAAAAAAAGCCAATTTTTTGGAAGAATGTTGTGTTGTAAATGCCCTGATGTATTAAGTCCGCTTTTGTACCACATAAAATAGTTAATAGTAGTTTTAATTAAATAATCAATCAAGACATACGGTATCAAAATGTTACATGGTCAATCCTGAGCATTTTGAACTTTCAACAATAATTTTTCTGACATCAAATCATCATCACCATTCGCCTCTGTAAGCAACGCTTCTAGTCTTCGGCTCACCACCATCGCGTCGAAGTCAGAAGATGCCCCAGTGTAAATGAACCATAAGTTTCTAGGAACTGCGCCCGCGCTACCAACATGCGCGCGCGTGACGGCGCGCAGTTATGTGCAAGCTTTGTAATACAGTTGGGAGTTTTTGGAATTATTGATAAATGACATGTGTATGACTACATGAGTACTGCTTAGAATTTTGAGTGGCTCCTGCTTATAATGCAGCCCGGTGCATTGGCAGCAAGGTGTTGATAATAAGGTTGGTTAACACCAAACTACAAAGCCTGGAGCACAGGTGTAGGGTAGCCAAAATTTCGGTATTTTACAGGATGCAATGTGGATGGTCGTAGAACGGATGGTCGATGGAGCCGAAAGGTTCTAGAGTGGCGACCGCGCACCGGAAAACGCAGCGTTGGAGGGCCTCAACCAAGGTGGACCGACGACCTGGTGAGAGTCGCGGGAATGCGGTGGATGCGAGACGCACAGGATCGGTCGTTGTGGAGACGCTTGGGGGAGGCCTATGTCCTACAGTGGACATCTTTCGGTTGAAATGACGATGATGATTATGTGGATGGGAGTGTGTGCTTAGGAATTACATGACTAGATTACTCCATCACCTTTCTACTATCGGACAATCCGACGTATGGCGAGTGTCCACCCTTACGTTGTTAACACCTTTACGGTCCGGACTAAGCGTTTCGCTTCGTCGTTTATACCGCGTGCATCGAAGGATTGGAACAATTTGCCTGCAGCGGTCTTCTCATCCGATTGTAATTTAGGTGTCTTCAAGGCAGTGAATAGGCTCTTAATAAACTAGTGCGATTCACCATCAAAGATTGCATCACCGCTTCCAATCAATATTTAAAAAAATAGGGACTACTCTAAGGCCACTTGTACACACACGTTTTTTTTGACGTGAAAAGCTAGCCACTGTTAACTCGCCGTGTGTAGGAACGGTCGTCAGTGTTGTGTAGATCACTGTGAAAGCTTGTTGACAAAAATGTTGCATAAACCGCGGCGGAGTTATCGTGGCGGAGAAAAAAGTGTGAACAACTACGCACGGTCAATAAACCATAGATTTTTACGGCGAAAAATCGTGTGTGTACAAGCGGCCTAATGCCACGCTAAAACTGTGTACATGAGCGAAGCATATTATGGGCGAGGCATGCCTTTATGCCAGCCACATACGATCCAGTTTACTTTCAAATTAGCAGCCGACTTACGTCATGCACGATACTTGACCGCTCATACACACAGTAGACTTGTCATGCGTACTGTGGCCTTACCATGATATGTTAAAATGTCAGTAATGCGAGCGGGAAAGATGGAAGGAGCTATACACCCTATATAGCTCCATCCCTTAATGAGTTCAGTTCAGGTCGTAAAATCGCGTTCCGAGCTCGTGGTAGGGACTGTGATAGCCACACACGGTCGAGTTTACCGGACGCCGCTTCAAGTGGGCTGCAAATTTGACGAAAAACTGGATCGTGTGTGGCTGGCTTTAGGCGAAAATTTAGCTCAACACTTAGGTCTATATTTCACCGGGACACCATGGCGGCGCGACCAGTTGCGCCGCCATGGTGTCCGTAAGCTACCAAACTAGACACCTTAAAGACACCAGAGTCGCTATAACACACTGAGAAAGTATCAAAATGAACGCATCCGAGTTGGTCGCGCCGCCAAGTAATTGCGCAACCACACGGACGCCAGGTGAGTAACTCTCTATAGAGCTGTATACATTTTGTTGGTAGCGGCGACGGGTCGCGCCGCCATGGTGTCCCGGTGAAATATAGCCCTTACGCCTAGTTCCGACCGTCCGGTAACCGTCCGGACCGTGCCCAAGTCGTCGACGGCGCGTACTGTTCCACGCGCGCCTCAAGGAGATTTCAGCAACTGTAGGGGCCCAGCAGGGTCGAAGCCTACTAGGGCCAAGGGTCTGATTCTGAAAGAAAGACTTGGCCCAGGTACGAAAGGCAACGAAGGAACAGGAGTGGGTTTTTAGTCAGTAAAAGTCTGACACTATCTCCCGCTCCGCCCAAGAGCGCGGGATGTCATAAGATGATTTTCCCACCGAAAAAAAAAACGCCTAGTTCAAATAGTTTTTTACCCTAAAGAAAATTACATCCAATCACTAACTAAAGACGATTGTCGAAGAGTACAAAATGAATAGGATTGACATGAGTGAAATTTCACTTGGATTTGCGCACGGCAAAGCATTGTTAAAGGAGGTTATCCTTGACATGTGAATGTCATTTCGTCTAAGCTCTTTTAGTCAATGTAAGTCTCAGAGTAAAGCGACCCTTCGTGAATCGAGGAAATCCACGTCAACAAAATCCTAATAAAATATCTATCTTAGAGTAGAAACAATGTGATGTTATCATCCTGATAGGTGCCTAGATCTTTTTATTTTTCTTATGGCTACACACAGTTTTTGCATTTTTTGGAGGTAAGCGGAACAGAGAGTAAAGTCCCGCAAACCTCCGTTGAAAAGGGAGGATCCTCCGGCCAGACGGGTGTTATGTCTGGTGGGCAACTGCCCGATAGATGATTTCGGGCTGTTCTATATGTTCTAATCGCGCGGAGAACTTTTAATTGCGCGATGCAGGATTAGTTCTTATGTGACGCCATAGATGTCGCTACACATTTAACCAGTGCCGAAAATAAATATAGAAAGTATTTATATTTTTTTAATACAGAATATCTTCAGAATAGCTTCCTCGGTAAGCTTCGTTGCTGTACTGAAGAAATCAATACTACATTGAAATTCTTTGCTTTATCTTACATAGATCGCGCCTATTTCATTGATTCCACATATTGTCAACTAGACAATATGTGGAATCAATGAAATAGGCGAAAAAAATCAGCTGTTCAGTACATTTATGTTTGCCTAATGTAGGTACTGAACAGCTGATATTTTTTTCGCGATTTCGGCTTTGCTCCCATAATAAAAATTGTTTGTTATCATGAGCACAATCACGTGTTTAAATATCGTACACTAATTGCCAGTCACCCTATATATACGAGTACACTAAAGGCAAAAACTGCTAGCTAAAATATGGCGCCATAAAACTCCTCCGCATCGCTGTCGACTGGAAGTGTGCCCAAAAGGCTGGCGGCATTGCCACGTTGTATGGCAATGCTTAATCTCTGACCGAGGTAAAAGCCAGCCCTTGGGTCACGCGAAGTGTCATCATGTTGCAAGTTAGATTTTCAACACAAAACTGCAGAAATTTGAGGTCACAATATTTACTAGAAATCAATCCTTATAAAACATATATTATAAAATCATGTCCCCCAACGCGGCTGTCTGTCAGTGTCTATCTGTATGATCGAGATAAACTCAAAAACTACAGACCTGATCTTTATTCGGTGTAAGTGCAGCCATGGCAATCGACTTGTAGAAGATAAGGGCCTATTACACCACTCGATATTCAGACAGTCTTAGTCTATGTTTATCTATTTATCTCATCGTTCTGTTTCATTCCTTTACACGACATTGGCGTAAGTTGCTCTTTTTTTTCAAGTGTGACGCTAAGACTGTCTGAATATCGAGTAGTGTAATAGGCCCTTAACAGCTACTCTGGGTCGAGATTATACCAGCATATTATAGTAGAGAAAAGTAGAGAAATTCAAAAATTCGTAACTCCCGTGGGAGGCTGGGGTGGGTAGCTTGTTAGTTTAGTTGTAGTGAAGTTTTAATGTCGGCTGTTTTAATTATACAGATAATTAAAACAGCCGCTGAACTCCACTCGTTAAAATGCCTCCAAAAACCCCTACACAACTCTGACCTCTGCCTAATTTTTAATACATTTACTTTAATGGACAGGTTTGTTGGAAAAAAACTGGGCAAATGCGAGTCGGACTCGCGCCCTAAGGGTTCCGTACAAACTAACGAATGGAGTCTCGAAGATTTTACCCAATCGCAATAAAAGTTTTTTTTGTGACGTACCAACAAATTTACTGTTTTCAGATCTATTCCTATACCTGTGCTATAAGACCTTGCTTTATGCCAAATTTCAGGATTCTGGATCAATGGGAAGTAAGTACCCTATGAATTTTGATTCCCTTAAGAGTGTCGAAATTTACATTTTTTACGACATAAACGGCCGTATCTTTTTTTTTCTTTAACTTAGAAGTTTGAGTTTTTCGCAGCTTCAAAACCGCAGACTTGAGTATATGGTTTTACGGACAACAAAGTGATCCTATAAAGGTTCCGTTTTTTCCTTTTGAGGTACGGAACCCTAAAAACAGATTCTTATACAAAATGTCAAATACCTCGCTAGTTATTTGTTATCCAACGTGACATCTACTGTATTAATTTACCTAACATATAAAGTGTTTGACCTTAGGTCTCAACTGTGAATGAGATAAAAACAAGCAAATATCTTAGTTTTATTCGAAAAATATCTCGTTATAGACTTGTTTAGCTAGTTTTAAAATATCAAGAAAATTTAACAAAATATAGCGTCTAAAATGTCTGTTATATATTTATAGCCCATAAAAAAATGCTTAAATTAATGGCTTATTGGAAAATCATAGTCTTAAGGCTATGACATGACCTTTATTTGAGGCAGGAAATCATCAAATAGCTCCTCCCGCTCTGGTTGGAGGGAGAGGAAGTGTCAAACTTGTACTGACTAAAACCCTCGTGTGTTCCTTTAGTTACGCGATTACGCTTCAGGCCCACGGTAACACTTTCCAACAATCCTGCAGCCCAGTATTAGGCACCTTAGCCCGTGTTATTTACTCGACTAATGGTAAATTTAATGTACCTGCTAGGAAACTCGGCGTTCTTGCAAAGGTCTGGCTGTACTTCACACAGCTTCTAATGTTATACAAAGCACAGGGCCAATCGTGTGTGGAGTACTGCAGCTACATATGAGCTGGTGCCGCAATATACCATCTAGCAGCTTTTGACTCGGTGGAAAGACATGCGAAGAGGCTAATTGGTGACCCAGATTTGCTTAAATCCAATCTACAAAGTCATGATCGTAGGGTAGCCTGCCTTTTGGTATTTTACAGGATTGAGCGGAAACTGCATGATGATCGGACAACCCGACATACAGCGAGTATCCACCCTTACATTGTTAACACCTCTACAGTCTGGACTAAGCGTTTTGCTTCGTCATTTACGTTTTGAGGTACGGAACCCTACAAAGAAATATATTTGTAGCGACCGTCTATGACAACATAATATACAAATGTTCGAATTCAACTACCGGGCAGTTGCCCGGACCAGGCACAACATCCATCTGGTTTTTCGACTCAATATTTCCAATATCGAGCACGCTTACTCAAGGAGAATAAGCAATTTGAAACTGCCTCATTTTCTGCCTTCTCTAGATACGAGACAGTTACAATCTGGCTATTTTTGTTTTCATTCCAATATCCTCACACACGTAAAGCTGCGCCAGCGCAGTTTATATCCTACTACTTGACATTCTAGTCACGGATCACCTCGGCCGCCCGGCCGAGTAAACAAGCTGCCTCAATTTTGTGTATAGTGCATACAGAACGAGGTTTTTTTAGCGTCTGCGGCCATTCGAACGGTTGGTTTAAAGGGTAACTTTAAAGTCATATAGTGTTCCAAAGTAATATGAACGGTTTAAAAAGTAGCTATTTAAACAGTACTAGCTTTTGCCCGCGGCTTCGCTCTCGTCAACTGACTACTATATCCTACTCTACCCTACTCTACTAGGGTAGAGTTTTTTTTTTTTTTGAGTAGGGTAGAGTAGGCTCTACCCTACTCAAAAAAAAAAAAAATCCTATGTCCGTCTCCTGGTTCTAAGCTACCTCCCCACCAACTTTCAGCCAAATCGGTTCAGCCGTTCTTGAGTTATAAATAGTGTAACTAACACGACTTTCTTTTATATATATAGACTAGCTGAGCCGGCAAACGTTGTTCTGCCATATAAATAAAAAAAAAAAAAAAAAAAAATAGATGTTGGCCGATTCTCAGACCTACTCAATATGCTCACAAAATTTCATGAGAATCGGTCGAGCCGTTTCGGAGGAGTTCAAGTTCGAACACCGTGACACGAGAATTTTATATATTAGAAGATAATATATTTTATTGAGAAATTATAAGTCAAACCACACATTTCTTTATTGGCCACGGGATTACATTTTATGACTATACAATGGGAAGGTGAGGTAACTCCTAATAAACTAATTCGTCTTTTTTACAACGTCAACTACATATTCTTAGTCCAAGAGCGAACGAAGCGAACTCGGAACACTCCGACGTCACGTACAGGTTAGCCGTCGTGGTTATGTTTTTTATAACCACCCAGAAAGTGGCTTACATAGAAGATAACTAGTGGCTAAAATAGTATAATTCAGACGCTCGTTATTTGTGGCTGACTTAGTAATATTTAGATTTTAAGAGGCGAAAAATGCTATTAAATAGAAGTCTGTTTAATTATCAGGATATTTTTTTTTAAATCAATATATACTAGTGCTTGAACGCGATCCCACCTGATAGTAAGTAGTAATGCAATCGTTGATGGTGAGGCGCACTAGTTTATTAAGAGCGAATAGGCTCTTAATAAACTCTAGCCTTGAAGACACTTAAATTATAATCGGACGGATTATAATTAATAGGCTCGCGTTTAATCATTATATCACCTGATGGTAAGTGATGATGAAGTCGCCGTTGGGGCCACACTGGCCTGGAAATAACCTATTCACTCGATTTTGAAATTTCGCCCACCGTCTTTCTGAACTCTTTTTTCAAAAATGTTCGTAACTAACTTCTTAGGCCTAGATACGTTGCGTATGTTTACGTTTCATTAAAATCGGTTCATTAAATTAGGAGAATAAGTATTTGCCAGTTTGTTTGAGTACCTCCGACAATATTAAACAATGCTACCTGGTCAAGTTTAACAAAATTCTGCGAGCAACATACACTCCCTTGTTCCTCTACCAATATTTTCTTATAATTAACTCAAACCTCTACAAGGCTAATGTAAATAAAGATGAATATTAAAATCCACAATACCAAGGTCAGGCTCGAACCCACAGACCGTGCAAGCAAACACACATCCTCCGGAAACTGAGTCATTGGTGACGTCAGAGAAATACTTAAATAAAGACTATTTTAAGAAAATTGTTACTTGGAACTTTGGAGTGTAAAAAAACTTATATTGTACGTTTGGGGGACTTAATTATAGTCTATGTATGGCCAATATTGATTGTATGAAATTGTTGTATGACGGTGAAGCCAAAAAATAGTGGTGAAGCTGCAATACGTTTTTATAATGCTTTTTCTATTGACAAGAACGACGAAGATAAGTCGTTCCATAACATTATAAATAATTTAGTTTTTTTTTTCCCACTATTTTGGAGACTTTAACTGACATTGAGTGTTGAATATTGTTATGAATTTTATTTTCTAATAAAACATAGTGTATGATCTTCTATCGCCTGTGATAAACAGATAAACATGTTTTTTTTAAATTACATTTACAAGTCACAACATATTTTAATTAAATGAAGTATGTACTTATTTGTGTAAAATATTGCTACAATTAATTCATTAACCCTCCCACAGACGACAGACATAACGACGGACAAGGAGCTGGCTCTCCACAGTAAAGGTATTAAATAAATAAAATAATCAAGCAATAACATAAAATTACAACAATTGTTTTTTTTTAAATTCATCATTCCATTGAACTTAATTACTTAAATAATAATAAATTTGATCATTAAAAATTAAATAAATTGATTATCATTGGTTATTGATTGATTACAGTTTTATCCTAATAGAGATATACAACATAGCCATTCTTTTGTAATTCCTAAGATTTTATGTATCTACTAGCGATTCCGGCAGATATTGCCCGAAGGCTTGACGCTAGAAAAAAAATTGAGACTCGATTGTGGCGCCACCTACCGGTTCCAATTGTATTTTCAAACCATCCACGGACCCACACAAATATACACACAAAGTTTTAACCAAATTGGTCACGCCGCTTAGGAAGAGTTAGGAGACAAACACACGTACAGAAGAACTATATGTGTAATGATTTTACCAAGTTATAACTCTGAATAAATATATTGTTATTTTGTTTATTTGATCTCTAAAATCATCTCGTCATCTCTTCGGGTTCTACCTATCGATATAAAATAACGCGGCAAAATAATGTCTAAAATAAAACAACCTTACATCTCAACGCAGCAGAATAATGTCTGGAATATAACTGGGGGTAGGCCCTTAGCCAGTAACGCACATCTCAACGCAGCAGAATAATGTCTGGAATAGAACTGGGGGAGGCCCTTAGCCAGCAACGTACATCTCAACGCAGCAGAATAATGTCTGGAATAGAACTGGGGGGAGGCCCTTAGCCAGCAACGTACATCTCAACGTAGCAGAATAATGTCTGGAATAGAACTGGGGGGAGGCCCTTAGCCAGCAACCATACATCTCAACGCAGCAGAATAACGTCTGGAATAGAACTGGGTGTAAGCCCATAGCCAGCAACGTACATCTCAACGCAGCAGAATAATGTCTGGAATAGAACTGGGGGGAGGCCCTTAGCCAGCAACCATACATCTCAACGCAGCAGAATAACGTCTGGAATAGAACTGGGGGGAGGCATTTAGCCAGCAACCATACATATCTATTTTTCGTCTCTTCATAGTCTCCTTAATACATTATGGCGCTGCAGAAATGTTCAAAACAGTTACCGTGATTGTGGAATGCAAATGTCAACTGAAGGAACACAGGTGGGTTACCATGGAGTTGCCTGGATGCAGTAGCATGAAGTGAGTAATCTTTCCAGATCTTTTCCATAGTAAACGACCTATCGGAACCGTGCACTAGCTTCCGACGTTTTAAATCTTTTTATTTCACAAAAGCCTACATGGGCACTTTCATGTAGGCTTTTGTGAAATAAAAAGATTTTGTTGTTTTTTTTTTTTAATTTTTGAAGGAACTCATTTGGCAAGGCGGCTGACTGACGATTCGGACAGAATAATGTTCGGACACAGTATCCGAATTGGTACATTTAACTAACTAATACAGTTAAATAAAAAAGTTAAAGTTAAAGTACTAAACAACTTCTATAAATTTAGTGGTGTCCGAACATAATATTGTGTCCGAATCATCAATAACTCGACAAGGCTTTATGTGCTCAACACGTAGGTTAGAATTACAGAGTAAAATAATTGTTTTTTCATCCACCAAGAGCGAGAGAAGTAATTTAATTAACACAGGTCAAAAAAAAGATTGTTTCTGCACTCATATACCGCCCATGCACTATACCATATATCTGTTTACTATATTATGGCCTACCTAGCTACATTACAATTTTAGTGAAATGAGAAAATTTTCACATCTAAAATAGTCAGATTATAAAACCTCTGTTTTATTCTTATGTTTATCTACGAGAAAGCTAGCTAGGACAGGGCCTATGTCATCTTTGTCATGACATCACCAATGATGTCATAAATAAGCCATCTTGTCTTTAAATAACATTCAAACATAATAATAGTACAGAGGATGAACGTTATTGCTAAGTTACTTCGATCATTATACGGTTTTTCCATCCATATCGAGCCAAAATTTAATTATGCTTGCGATCCAAAGAAAAAAACATAGAAAATTAAATATAAAGTGTTGTATAGGTACATACAGTACATGAAGCATCGAGGAATTTAGAACTGCCCCCCTAGCCAAGTTACAATCGTTTCGTTCGCGCCGAACGCCTCGAGTAGGCCACGCCTCCGATTCCTTTGTTCTGACCACGTGACTAAGTGTTGAGATGACGTCAGAACAAAGGAATCGGAGGCGTGGCGTACTCGAGGCGTTCGGCGTGAACGATACGATTCTAACTTGGCTAGGGGGCAGCTCCCTGAACCCAGGCTTACTGTGTAGATACGGACCACCTGGGTGTTAGAAATCTTTGAAATTCTTGGATTTTCTTAACTATAATATGCATGTATTAAACACTTTATTAAACATCACAACAACATTAAACACAACCTTCCTCAGGAATAACTCAGTTTATTGGTGAAAACTACACGAAAATCCGTTCAGTCCTTTTATCGCGTTCGCGTTTTGAGTGTAACGCGTTCATATAGACAGACAGACGCAGTGGGTACTGATAATACGTAAAGATAAACACGTATTATAATTTTTGCATTTCAGACTATAATTTTACTAACGCAGCCAACTGAATTTCGAGGTACGAGGAAACTAGGTAAATTAAAATATAATTAATGTACACAAAACACTTAATAAATATTAACTATTAGCCGACCCGGTGAACTTCGTGCCGCCTAATAGTAAGGATAACGCCATCTACTGGCATTACTAGAACAGCATAATTCATTTTATAATGACATTTTAATTAGAGATGGCCTATTCGGATTTTTTTGTGATTTTTCCATTTTTTCTCACCGTTTAAACCTTCCCTGGACTATCTCGAATATTTCAAAACCAAAATTAGCCAAATCGATCCAGCCGTTTTTGAGTTTTAGCGAGACTAACGAACAGCTATTCATTTCACAATCGTGTAAATTAAAAATACATATAGAATATAAAATTAAAATCTGTGCAAAACCAAAAAGGCGCCTCAACTCAGTAATTTAGATACTGTTTTTGGTCGACATTAGGTTTCATAATGTCAAAACTTTTTACACATATCTATAAGAGATCTGAATTAGGTAATCTTTTGTAAAACGTTCAAAGTAAAAAAGTGACTTGGAATAAAAAATAAATAATAATAGCCTCTGTGAAATAAATGACCAACCAATATTTTTTTCATTATAATAGTCAACACAAAAGAACCTTAGTAATAACAAAAGAATGACAACGCTACA
This sequence comes from Mythimna impura, assembly GCA_905147345.3. Lineage (NCBI taxonomy): Eukaryota > Metazoa > Arthropoda > Insecta > Lepidoptera > Noctuidae > Mythimna > Mythimna impura. The sequence goes on along the minus strand of LR990342.1, from coordinate 3,686,427 downwards.
AATTAATTACATTCCAATAATGCATTTGATTACATTGTAATTGTAATCAACTCGTGCGCAAGACTTGTGTGACCTTGTTGTAACCTTCTTGTGTTAGTGGGTGGCATTAAGCATTACTGTCGCTTCTTGGATTTGAGGTGGGGAAATTATTTTCATAATTTGCGCTGCTTTGGGTGGAGCAAGAGGGACTGTCAGACTTTTACTGACTAAAACCCACTTGTGTTTCTTTAGTTGCCGTTTAAATGGACCTCGGTAACTCTTTCGAAGAATTCCGCATACTGGGGAGTTTGAAATATGCACTGGAATTGATGTAGACCAGGGGCGGCCCACCTTGGCTCTTAAGAGTTTCCTTTTCCACTCGCCTATCGTCAACATAGAGCATGGTTTAAAAACTTGTTGCTTCTTCTAACGCAATCCAACACTATGTTTGATGAATAGGTAATGCAAAAAAAAAAAAGAGAGATATTATATTACATTAAAACTTGTTTCAGGAAATACGTGTTTCTTTTAAACCCTTAAAAGTTTTTTTTAGAAAAATTGTCGTCATTCAAAATCTCGATTAAATGTGCAAGGCTTCTATTGATGTACTTTTTTATATTTTTAATATAAAAAACATTATAGAGGGTCAAAGTTCACGTAAAATAGCAAATTTGTGCCAGGACAGTCTGTCCTGGGTTGTCGATATTAGCAATTGGGCTTTACTGAGGTCTCTCTCGTTGTTAGACCACCAGGTTAATGAAGGGCGGCCTCTCCCTCTCTTTTGTTCTGAACCAACCTACACAATAACTACAATAGGTACAATGATAAAAGGTCCGATATCCATAACGCACTCAACACATGAGTGAGATTCACGGCCTTGTTACGACAGCCTTCAAATCAAGTGTGCAGACGCTGCGTGGGTGGCTTAAACAGAATTATAGCGACTCATAGCGTATTGATCAGATTCTGATTTCGACATGAGTTTAATTCTTTCCATGAGTTACAGAGCTGATTCTTTTGTTTTTAGTTAGCAATGCAATATTATCCATATATATAAGGTGTAAAAAAATTAACTTTAAGAATTTCGAGGGGACATTGTACTCCTCATTATGAACAACTTTTACTATGGGACCAAACCTGAAATAGCGAAAAAAAAATCAGCTGCTCCATACGTTTTGACGAGTTATGCGAACATAAATGTAGGGAACAGCTGATTTTTTTTTCGCGATTTCAGGTTTGGTCCCATAGTAAAAGTTGTTCATAATGAGGAGTACAATGTCCCCTCGAAATTCTTAAAGTTAATTTTTTTACACCTTATATATATAGGGTGACTGGCAATTAGTGTACGATACTTAAACACGTGATTGTGCTCATGATAACGAACAATTTTTATTATGGGAGCAAAGCCGAAATCGGGAAAAAAAAATCAGCTGTTAATCAGCTGTTCAGTACATTTATGTGTGCCTAATGTCGGCGTTCGCTCTCTCATTATCTTTCTATTGTGTCTCTAATTACGGTATTCGAAAGGTTAAATGTTTTTTGTAAAATCGCCTATTATGATGTTGATTCTACTTTTTTTTTAATCTAATATCATATTTTGCAACTGGTTTCCACTATCGGCTTCACCTACGTTTAAATAGGTTTTCCATACAAACTTTGGACCTCCGTTTCATCCCCTTAGGGGGTGAATTTTGGATTATTCTAGTCGCCTACGTTATTAAAGGAAACCTTGCGCAAAATGTCGCAATTCCAGTCCCGGTAGTTTCGGCTGTGCGTTGATATGTCAGTCAGTTTTAACTTTTCTACACTAATATATATTAAATAAATATTTAATAATGTATTTAATTTTATTTATTTATTATGTTATGACAATTTTAATTTAAATTTTATTTAATTCTATAATATTACTATGGATATGCCTGAAATAAACGATAAATAAATAAATATTTAAAAAAATATCATAAAGAGGTAAAGTTTGTTTTTTTTGTTTGTAGGCGGTAATCTCTGAAAGTACTGGTCCGATTGCTAAAATTTTGACACCGATGGAAAGCTGCTTTATTCCTGAGTGACATAGGCTATATTTTAAGTACGCGAGTGAAGCCGCGGACAAAAGCTAGTATATTATATATAGATAAAACTTAGGACAGTATCTTAAGAACATTTTCTTCCTCTAAGGATCAAACCAATAAACCGGTCCTGTGCAGTTTCAGTACATAACTATCGAAAAATCCTCATTAAACAATTACACGATATCTCCATAATATATCTCCACTTTCAATTATGCTGAAGTTATCATAATAACATCTAGACGTACTTGTACGAAGGTAACTAACGTTCAGTGTTCTAGCCACCTGGCTCTTAACAGCATTATTTAATAGCTACGCTATGAAAATAGTTGCAAGAAATAACACATTAAATGACTTATGTAACATAAATGCATAACATGGAAAATTATAATCTATATACATATATATAATCAGCCATTTAATGTTCCCACTGCTGGGACTCAGGCCTCCTCTCTAAGAGAAGGAATGGGCCATAATCCACCACGCGGGCCCAGTGCGGGTTGGTGAATGTCACATGTCTTCGAATTTTTGGTTTTTGGTTCTAGGACATGCCGGTTTCCTCACGATGTTTTCCTTCACCGTTTTGAGAGCAGTAGTGGTGATGAAATAAATTACACAAAGTAATGCGCCTGGTTGGGTTTGAACCCGCGACCTACAACTCGTAAGTCGGGGTCGTTACCGCTCGGCCACCACTGCTCTACATACATAAAAGGAGATACTACTATAAAAGGAGAAACTGACTGACTGATATATCAACGCACAGCCAAAACTACTGAGACTAGGAGCGTTTATGATGTAAGGGAATACTAAGAGTTTTTTTTTTCAAATTTATCCCCTAAGGGGATGAAACGAGGGTACAAAGTTAATATGGCAAACCCACTTTTATACGGGCGAAGCCGCTGCACAAGCTAATATGACGATAAAGGATAAAATGTAAGTCGTAAAATGTGAGGTCATGATTACGATCGACACTCAATTTAAGAATAGTATGAATATAATTATGTTAGGAAACTGAATCTTTAACTTTATTTTACAAAAAACTCTACAACTTTCACATTCTGCAAAACAAAACAAATAATTCTATATTGTCGTACAAATAAAAATCAAATACTATTATAAACCTAAATCAACGAAACATGTTTCGGAAATGGAAACAGCCTTGAATTCTCATAAACATTCGTTGTTTTAAAATCGCAATAATGAATTACCAAATACAAAAATATTTACCAAAAATCACTTTGGTCAAACAAATCTTCAGTACGAAAGACATCAACGAGCACCTTGCGCAAGCGCACACCATCAGACTCGCGTGTGATTCGTGTGAACATAGAAAATTACAGTTTTTTACCGCTTTTTTATACTTCCGTTCATACGAAATTGTAGAGTCAACGGATCGAAGGTAAATATTGATTCTGACCGGGCACGAAAAAAAACGTTAAGCGTGATTTTTTTTTATTGTGGAGTTCCTTACAACAAAATCTTGAAAAGAAAATATGTTTTTGTGAACAATACCTTTTTCATTTTTGAGTCATATCATTGATACAGTGTGATATAATGAATCAAATAAAATAGTGATTCACAGTTCACGTGTATGTACTACGGCACGTGAATCACGATTTCTTAGGAGTTTATATTTGAAATGCGAACAAGGTTCAACTTCGATGGTAGTTAGGGTCAATCATAACTTGTTTAATGGGAAATACTATATACTTAACTACTAACTTTTTCCCGTTATGTCATAAGAAACATCGCAATATTGTTGCATAGAAGGAAGACGTTTTTCAATTACAAAAAAAAAAAAATAAGCGTTCATTGCTGGATAAAACCTATTTACAATAAACGTAATATTAAAAAAATAAGACCTTTACTTGTAAGTAATATTTAATAATAATTAATAGTTTTTTAAATTTACTCAAAAGCACATCTCATTCAAATCACCGATTCAAAAATTTATCAAATAAATACGTAAATCAAAGTTCAATCGAGAAAATTACCATGACATGTTAAAATGTCAGTCATGCGAGCTGAAAGAGGGATGGAGCCATACACCCTATATAGCTCCATCCCTTTGACAGTTCAGTTTAGGTCGTAAAATGGATCACGTTAAGAGCTCGTGGTAGCACTGCTGATCATTTCGCACGTCATAGTAAATACGTCTATAACGTATTAACAACACCACATCAAACACCTCAGATCTAATGCTACGAGCATCAACACATCATACGTCAAAGGGCTATATTTCACCGGAACACCATGGCGGCACAACTATAGTCGCGCCGCCATGGTGTCCGTAAGCTACCAAACTAGACACCAGAGTCTCTACACCACACTGAGACAGTATCTAAATGGGCCTTAAGTGCACGCGTCCGAGCTGGTCCCGCCGCCAAATTGGTTGCGCAACCCAACGGACACCAGGTGAGTAACTCTCTATAGAGCTGTATTATACATTTTGTTAGTAGCGGCGACTGGTCGCACCACCATGGTGTCCAGGTGAAGTATAGCCCAAATACAAGCACATATGCACATATACCCCTAGTTTTTAATTAGTACAAAAAAAATGGGGCTCTATCCGTACCCGTTACTGATCATATTTCTGTAGTCAAAAGTAAAAAAAAACGAAATCCCAAAATTGTCCACGAAAATTTGTTACAATTGGTAAATCCATAATTGAATCAATTATTCATAACAATTGCTACTAGAAAATACTACGGGGATTTTTTTTCCATTGTTTTTCATTCATAATCCTGTTCAATATTTCCACAAATTGAGTGCCTTTGAAACTAATAACTTTGCTGTTTATGAATATTATTTATTGAGACTTTACTTAAATAATAACGAGACCATTTCTAATAAGCCCTTTAAGTATTTGTACTAATTAAAAATTAGTGGTGTATAGTTAATTTGTTTACCATTAGAATAAAGATCTACACATTCTAATGTTTTTGTAGTATTTGGAAGCAAATGTATCAAGTCAACCTTCTCGGAAAACTTCGCTATTGTAGTCAACACTACAATAAAATTCTCAGCTCCATTTTACCGAGATCAATGATTCTACATATTGTCCAGTTGCGCAAACATTTGAAATACAACACTAGACCAATTTTACATCACGTCATCCACTAAGAATCAATTTACGAATAACAGTCACTAAATTTCTCTCAAAGAAATGCCGTCAAAAACTCCCACAGGCACATTTAGAGTATGCACGTTCCAACGACATCGACATCTAGAGTGGATTCATTAACAAAAACAAAAATAAAATTGTGTTCTTCCATGTATCAACGGAACCCTAAATCTAGCTACTAAAAGATAATAGGTGCAACAAACTTTGGCCGCTTGCTAATTGTTTGGACTCCGCTATCCGCTAGATACGGGTTTACAACCATCGATATGTTTACAACATAGTAACAGTGAAAAAATGATATTAGCTACGGAGAATTCACGGCGTTTCGTCTTTATTCTTTCTAGGAAAAATTATGTTTAAAAAACTGGTTGATAAAGCTTGAAATCTCTGTATGGTTATGCAAGACTGTTTAGATTTTTTTTACATAATGCAATGTGGGTTTTTGTGAATTTTGCACATGGCTTTGAAGAACATCAACTCAACTGAAACTCGTGTAAAAGAACACTATCTTTCCTCTCTTGTGTGATTTTTAGTTATAAGGTATACATAGTTATATGAGCAAAATTTCATTTTTCCTAGTTTCAGCAATTTCGGCTGTGAGTTGATATGTCAGTCAGTCAGATTCTCCTTTTATCTAGGTTTCAAATTAGGCAAACCTGGGTGGGTCACTAGTTATTTCTAAATAATAGGTCTTTAACTATGAAATTGCCGTTTTTTAAAACGGGTTGCTTTGAAGTGTTATATCTTTGGATTGACTTGGAATTATAAGTTCAAATAAACTTTATATTAAAGGTACGTTATTCTTTTTCCGAAATTAGGTATTTATTGGATTCTTAATGTTTCGTATTTTCTGTAATATCGCAGTTCTTGTAACTATTTTTGTATGAAATATAAGTAAACTCGCATTATTTTGAAAGATATAACACTTCAAAGCAACCCGTTATTAAAACGGAAATTTGATACTTAACCCCTATTATTTGCTAATTGGTAGAATACCGTCATTATTGTCCGAATGTCGAAGCACAATGATAAGTTTACCTTTTTAAAACTTAGACTGACTTTTAGAGAATATATTGCGGTCACAAATTTTCTTATTAATCGCGTTGATTACGTAATTATTTTCGTAGAATGTGTTTCTAATGTTCAATGTAGAATAAGTTGACTAAATAAATAAATAAATTGAGAATTTGGAGTACATAATGTAAAACCCTATTTGAATACGAAAGTTCCTCAGGCTTATAAACTAAAGTGTGAAATAACCAACTTCAAAAAAACTAAAATAATAATATGCCATGGGGTCCGAGCGCTCATCGAGTTGTTCGTGATATTAGCAAACCACTGGTCGACTCTTCACGTGACCAGAGGGCTGGGCTTTTCTTCGGACAACGAATCAGCATTGCTATCCAACGTGACAATGCTGCCAGCGCGAGCGTTCTGAGCACTTTTCCCATTGATATCGATGTGGATGAATTTTTGATGCCCAATAATTTCCTTTTCTACCCGTTTGTAAATATTATTAGTTTTAGTTTGTTTATATTCCTATTAAGTTATAAAATAAGTATTCAAAATAAGCGAGGCGGATGACTAGGTAGGTATGTAAACTTTAAAGTGCTAAATGTACGCCTAAAATAGAGTGAATAAATAGTGATATTAGATTATAATAGCTAAAAAGTGTATAATAAAAAAAAAACTTCAATTTTTTTTAATAAAAAATCACAAATAGCTCACCTTACACACACGCTCAGTATCACATCCACCAACTTTAAATATTCATTTTCCTCTTTCAACCAAACCGAACCTTGTCCACGGAGACAAAACCACTTTTTGCCCTCATTAAAGCAGTCACACTCAATCCAGTTCCAATAATAACGAGTCTAATACTAAACGTGCCTCACCCTACATTCTCATCTTGTATGGAAATGTGATAGAAAACCAGTATACATGCTAATTCGTTGGCCATCTTGAGAGCGAGGTGTATATTATGTAAATATGTTAGCGGAACTGGCCTGATGAGGCAATGCTAAGCCTTGTGACTGTGTGGCGTTATGTCATGGCTGTTGTATATATGTATATTCGTATGTCTTTTTTTTTGAGGCAGGAAGTGTTTAAATTACTTTTAATGTTTTAGATGGAGTGAAAAGGAGGAGTCAGTAAGTCTGACTACTGACTAAAACCTGCATATGTTCCTGCAGTTGCCCTTAGGTTGGTGATTCATTCGGACAATCCTGCAAGTTGTGTACAGTCAGGGGTCAAAAGTGCAGTTGCACTTTATCAATGCTCAAGAGTCTAAAATATATTTGTAGAACAGGGTCAATGGTTCATGCCTGATTTGATTTGTAGTATAGAATCTATAGTATTGATTAAACTAGTTGTGGACTATAAACTTCTACTACAAAGAAATTTTAAACACTTTAGCATTGGTAGAGTGCTACTGCACTTTTGACCCCAAACTGCACATCATGCGCAGGGTACGCCTCAGCCCCAACATCATCCTGAAGACAATAGCGGACAGGTGGGACAGTCCCATACTGGAGCATTGGGTACGCCTGCATACCCCTGTGGCATATAATACGTAAACAAAAAAAAATCCGGTATTTATAAGTACTAACACTGGTTTTTAAGTTCTGTGTATACTATGGACTTTGTCCGAAATATAAGTTTTTTTTTTTATTAGTATATGTGGATGACAAGCAGTAAATAGCTCGATGTCCGGTCTTCCGGTGAAGACCAAGCGGGAGTCAACGGCGCGTTGTGTTCCAAGTGCGCCTCAGAAGTTAGTAAGGCCGATGAACATCAGGGCTGTGGGAATGTTCGAAAGAGTCACCACAGCCCTAGAACACGACGAGCATCTGAAGGAATAGAGGTGGGTTTTAGTCAGTAAAAGTCTGACGCCTCCTCTCGCTCCATGCAGAGCGGGAGTAGTTATTACCGATTAAACAAAAGTCTTTATTAAAATAGCTCCATATCTGATTAGAACAGATCAAAATAGGTAGAGTATATTAATTTAAAATTCGTGGAAGTCCAGGAAGTTCGTTCGTGGAAACCTCTGTTGATCAGATACTTTTTTCTTAGAATGAATGCCAAGTCATAGACAAACAAATGACGGAGCTTATTGCATAATGTTAGTAATCGCAGTTGCTTGTGAAAGTTATTAAAAGAGCTTACATTATGACCAACTTATTGGATAAATCGCAATAAAGTGCAAAATACTTCGAATTTGATAACTTTTGTATAACTCATAACTTTTTGTTTTTGAGGTGGGCAATCATCAAATAGGAGAGCAGTGATGGCCGAGTGGGAACGGCCGCGACTTACGAGTTGTAGGTCGCGGGTTCAAACCCAGCCAGGCGCATTACTTTGTGTAATTTATTTCATCACCACTGCTCTCAAAACGGTGAAGGAAAACATCGTGAGGTAACCGGCATGTAGAACCAAACCGGTACCTAGAACCAAAAATTCGAAGACATATGACATTCACCAACCCGCACTGGGCCCGCGTGGTGGATTACGGCCCATTCCCTCTCCTAGATAGGAGGCCAAAGTCCCAACAGTGGGAACATTAAAAGGCTGATTATGCTTATTATTATAATCATCAAATAACTTCTCCAGTTCTTGGTGGAATAAGAAGGAGTGTCAGAGTTTTACTGACTGAGCCCACCTGTATTGTTGCCCTTTGTATTCCAGAGAAGCGGTAACACTTTCCAACAATCCAGCAGCTCTGGCAGGGAGCGGCTCTATAGGACCCCGTCAGTCACGATATTAGCAAGCTAATGATTCAATCTCTGATTTTGGACTCCCATGACCCATATAGACTTAACGTTTTGTAGGTGGGAAAAACATCTCTTGGGCGGAGCGGGAGATAGTGTCAGACTTTTACTGACTAAAAACCTACTCCTATTCCTTCTTTGCCCTTCGTACCAGGGCCGAGTCTTCCTTTCAGAATCAGACCCTTGGCCCCAGTAGGCTTCGACCCTGCTGGGCCCCTACGGTTTGCTGACATCTCCTTGAGGCACGCGTGGAACAGTACGCGCCGTCGACGACTTGGGCTCGGTCCGGACGATTACCGGACGGTTGGACGGCGAGCTGCCCATTGCTCGCCGTCCGCAAGCCCGCGCCTACGGTTGCCGGAAATCGGGATCGAGATCCCGGCCGTTTGGGAACACATTCACACCTAAGGAGTGGAATTCCTTGTCGGTCTGTTTCCTAAGAGCTACAACCTAGGGGTCTTTAAGTCAAGAGTGAATAGGTTACTTCTAGGCAAGCGTGCTCCATCGTCGACAACATCGTCACTTACCATATGTTGAGATCAAGCGCGAGCCTATAAATAATAAAAAGAAACTGGGTAAGTGCGAGTCGGACTCGCGCACTGAGGGTTCCCTACAAACTTACCTATGAAAACCGTTCAATTCCCAAATTGAGTCACGAAGATTTTTCCGAATCGCAATTTTTTTTTTGTGACGTAACTACAAATTAACAGTTTTCAGATTTTTTCCTATACTTGTGCTATGAGACCTTGCCTCATGCCAAATTTGAGGATTCTAGGTCAACGGGAACGGAACCCTATGAATTTTGATTCCCTTGAGAGTGTCGAAACATACGTTTTCTAAGACATAAACGGCCGTATCTTTTTTTTTCGTTAACTCAGAAGTTTGATTGTTTCACAGCTTCAAGGGACTGCAGATCTGAGTATATGGTTTCATTTTCAGCTTGATACCTCCACACGTTCCTGAGATAAAGGGTCTTGATAGACAGACAGACAGACAGACAGACGGACAACAAAGTGATCCTATAAGGGTTCCGATTTTTCCAAGTACGGAACCCTAAAAATAAATTTACCTCATTAAAGAAACAAATTCTACCAATCATTGGACCTGTACCATCCATCATCATCGTTGCGTGCCGGCCCTCAAATCACAATAATTGGCCCTAAGGACACATGTCACGTGTAATAACAGACCCTGCTATAATAACACATGTAATACCTGTAAAGAAACACCGCTCACAGTTAGTATTTGACGGTGAATACTAAAAAAATATGATGTGCAGTGATAATTACGGCTTGCGGCAGTCACGGACTGTTCCAAGACGCGATACAAGTAAGAAAATGGATAGAAGGCTAACTGAGATTGCAAACCAAAGATAAGGGTATTATAAATCCTTTTTTTGTAGGTGGGAAAGTGATCCAATGACATCCCCCGTTCTTGGCGAAGCGTGAGGTCGTGTCAGACTTTTACTGACTAAAAACCCACTCCTGTTCCTTCGTTGCCTTTCATACCAGGGCCGAATTTTCCTTTCAGAAGCAAACCCTTGGCCCCAGTAGGCTTCGACCCTGCTAGGCCCGGTTTGCTGACATCTCCTTGAGGCGCGCGTGGAACAGTACGCGCCGTTGAGGACTTGGGCTCGGACCGGACGGTTACCGGACAGTCGGACGGCAGGCTACCCATTGCTCACCGTACGTTTGTAATCACAGTTAGCATGAAAAAAAATATTTGCTATCTAACCAGTTTTTCAATTAATATACTCGTACAAAAATAGATTAAGGTGAAAACAATATCAAAATGGGTAGAAAAATAAACGAGATACGTATGTAGGTATAACCATTTTAAACAAACTCTCTCGCCAAGACACCGCGCACCGTTTTCTATGGTGCATATACGGGCGTACTAAACTTTGAAGTCAAAATCCATAACGGACTTTTGTTTCTTATTAGCTGTTTTGAAGCTTTATAACTTCGATGTTGAATGAAGATATTTCAAAAATTCTTTCATATTTCTTTACTAGAGCTGAAAGGGAATCGTTTGTCTTGGTATGGTCATGTGAAGAGGATGGATGATACGCATGTTACTATAAGAGTTATGAGTTTACATGTGGATGGATGGAGAGAAAAGGAGGGAGGAGTGATATGAAAGAAAAGGAAGTTAGTGATAGCGTGACGTGTGACAGGACAGAATGGAAGAAAAAAACTTGTTGCGCCGACCCCAAATAAAACGCGACAAGGGCAGGAAGATGATGATGATGATGATGATTGGTTTACTAGAGCTAAAATTGATTTAATTTAGTACATAAAAAAATTACATGCATATTCCCTATTAGGGTTGTTTTCCTGTTTTTGTTAGTATGACGATTTGCAAACTTGTAACTTTTTGTTTCGAACTAGTCCTTCTGTACAAACCCACACATTGGTATAACAATAAAATGTAATTTTATAATCAACTGCGACGTGTAAGTGTGAAGTAACTATAATTACTGTTGTACATGCGTTTTGTGTGCGTTTTGCGTGCGGTTTGTGTGCGTTTTTTTTTTTATTTTAATGATGGGGCGACTAGAGCTGTCACGATGTTCTACGATCTTTATGCAGACTTGTTTTAATAATGTAGTTTAAGTGGCACAAATAGAAGGCTTGAATTAAGAATGTTTGAGTCTGTTGTTAGTGTTGAAGATAATTATCTGTGACTTTGGTATTTAAATTGTTCATAATTATGTGGGTTTAAAAGATAGGCTAACGTTTTTACTCTGTAGGTTTTTTTTTTAGGTGTTTCATGAATAGATTTGGAACATTCAAGTGAGTCTAAAGTTTTTTTTTTTGTATATTATTTGGGTACAAATTATATACAAAAGCCAAGTGCGAGTCGGACTTGAGTACGAAAGGTTCCCTACCATTATATAAACAACATTAGACACTATAATATAACCTTTTTTATAGTTACACCTGTCCGGAAATGTTAAAAAATCAATTATTCTGTTTTTAGTACTTGTTGTTATAGTGGCAACAGAAATACATCATTGTGAAAATTTCAACTGTTTAGTTATCACGGTTAATGAGATACAGCCTGGTGACAGACAGATGGACAGTGGAGTCTTAGTAATAGGGTTTTTACCCTTTAGGTACGGAACCCTAAAAACCTTCCTCGTTTACTGTTCTTTATCTTAGTGAGAATCACATCAAAATCCGTTAGGTGGTTTAGGAGTTATCGAATAAAAAGACGGACGCAACGATTTGATTTTATACTAGGTATGTACAATGCGTTCCAAATAAGAATAGGATCGATTGCCATGTTGTGACGTCACGTCATACTGTCAAATCGAAGAATTATTATGGTGAGCAAAACAAGAAATTTTTATAATTTTATTTATTTACGAACTGTGAACGAAAATAATTTAATCAGAATCCAGTTCTTGAATTTTGCTCATCTCTGATTTCTTCAATTTTGCCCAATTTCTTGCGATTTGACAGTATGACGTGACGTCACAACATGGCAATCGATCCTATTCTTAGTTGGAACGCATTGTACATAATATGTTGTATGCATCTGTAGAACAATTTTAATTTAAATAAAATCTTTGGACTCGGTGGAAAGGCGTGCAAAGAGGCTAATTGGTGATCCAGATCTGGTTAATTCCAATCTACAAAGTCTTGAGCACAGGCGTAGGGTAGCCAGCCTTTCGGTGTTTTACAGAATTCATTTTGGAGAGTGTGCGCAGGAATTGTATGACTTGATTCCACCATCTCATTTCTACCATCGGACAAGCCGACGAACGGCGAGTATCCACCCTTACGTTGTTGAAACCTCTACGGTCCGGACCAAGCGTTTTGCCTCGTCGTTTATACCGCGTACATCGAGGGACTGGAATAATTTGCCTGCTGCGATTTTCCCGTCCGATTATAATTTGGGTCTCTTCAAGGCTAGAGTGAATAGGCTCTCAATAAATTAGTGCGCCTCACCATCAACGATTGCATTACCACTTACCATCAGGTGGAATCGCAGTCAAGCACTAGTTTATAACAATAAAAAAAAAAAAAAAATATTTATAATGTCAACGACCTAAAAGGCGGTAAAATGTCACCGAATCGTGTTCAAATTAAGAATTGAGAAATAACGTTATATCCAAAACTAGACTCCCGTAGGCGGGATCGAGCATTTGCATATAAATGGTCATTTCTTAAGAGGTATCAATAATTAAACTTACTTGTAAATCATTGTCGAAATTAAGTCTTGATAAATTGAATATAGTACTTGGATGATGATTGGGCAGATGTAAAGCTCACCCATTTTGCTAGGCAGACATTTGAAAAGTAATAAATCAATAGATAAATGAAGAGGGACGATGACAATTATTATGCTATTATTCCAAAAACACTAGCTGAATCAAAGATTTTTTTTTACATTAGACTAACACTAAACTACCAATAACTAAAATAAAGTCAATTTTTTCTACTATTTACTCAAAAGTAGCAACCCTCACCTCTTACGTTCACTCAAAGCCAAGCTTTCTTTTGACCACCTCGTCTAAATAAACCGCAAAGACCACATTTCTTCAGAACACGTTTAAAATAAAATAAGCATTTTTTGCCACATGACTTACATATTTTTACATTATTATAAAATACTTTCAATTTTTGCACTATTAAATCTACTTCCAACAAAAACTGACTTTAAACGCGCGCTTGAGAATTGCATGTTATTATATTGTTTTTACCCGCGATCCGGCACGCTCCGTCATTCGCAGAAAAAAAAATGTTTTTAAAGGACACTAGGCTATGGAAATATTATAAGAATGCCTATATGTGCACGGAGAGCGATTGCATATCTTCACGCGTTTGAAATAAGAATATGGAAACTGAAGAAATGTACTTATTTTATAAAAATACATTTCTTCAGTTTTTTTCTTCAAATATTTTTATGCGTAATTCCTAGGACCTATAAAAGGAATTGTTACGGGATGGCAAAAAAGGAAGGTTTAGTCTTAGTTGGCAACCCCATTTCCATTGAATCTCTATCTACAGCCTATACATTATATTTTTGCCGTGCCATAAAATAATTCTACCGTATAAAACTACCATTGATAATAATATCTGGCATCCCAGTCGTAAAAATAGCGAAAGCGACAATCGGAAAAATATAAAGATTGCGAAATTACAGCTGCAGTCGCGCCATAAATCTCTATCCATAGACAAGCAACATGGCCGCTTATTCTATATTGTCTCTGGTCCACATGAATTCGTTTTATTCGCTTATTAACAAGGTAATCTTTGGGGGTGATTTAGACTTTAAAATGATTAAAATAAAGGTTATATTTGAATGTTTTTAAAGGCTATAATAAATTTGTTTTGTAAAGTGCATAGCGATGACAATCTTTGCCGAGATACCCTGCGGTTTTATTGGTTGCAATAGAGAAGCAAAAATATGTTTATCAGTAAAATATTTATTTACATTACTTTAGGAATCTTATGTTTATTTTATGATTTTATGCTATATGTGCTACCTCTGTAAAAGTATGAGTTACTTTTTTGAAATGTAATATTTTTGATGCAAATAAACTCTGGTGCGGATTGTGCTTGATAGTAAAAATAAGAAAATGTTGGTACTAAAATATACACACTAAATAAAATAAAGTATTAAATTGATTACAATCTAGAGTTACCTATTGTTAATTTAATTTTCATTAAATAAAGTAGGTACAACAGAGACTTTGTTTTATTTTCCTAAATAAAAATATAAGTATGACCACTACCCGTAGTAGCTATCGATCCGAAAAAAGGACTACATGACCAAAGACTACCAAACTTCTCCAATGGCTCAAGATCTAATTTCAAAAATTTCCCAAACTTTTTTTTTATTATACGAAGCAATTATTTTTTCAACTGGCACAGGTATTAACTAAACATCAACCTTATTTATATTTACCTCGTTTATTCGACGTCTCTGCAACGGACCCCAGTCGAGGGCGGCATTTAAGACGTGCGTTCGATTATCTGCAAAAATAAAAATAGACACTTTAATTTCTTACACATTATTTTTGTTTAAATAAAGAATAATTTTAGCTTCGAGCGATGGCTGATGCTGATATATTTTATGAGCGGAATAAAGTTATATTCACTTCGTTAATTTTAACTCTGGTTGAAGTTTGTTAGTTAGCCTATCGTGTCCCACTGTTGGGCGAAGGCCTCCCTCTCCCTTTTCCACACACGTCTGTACCCAGCCATTGCGGGCCAGTCCCTCTTGTAGTTGTCAAGCTCATCTCTCCACCTTCGCCTTGGTCTGTCGCGTTGACGCCTTGCATTTATTGGGACCTAACAAGTGGTTCTTTTAGCCCACAGCTCATCTGACATGCGACAGAGACACGTCCGGCCCAATCCCACTTTAGGGTAACAACTTTTCAGGTAGGTAACATCTTTTATCTTAATTTTTGAAGTCTTCTAAAGTAGTACAGTGTTACTCGAGTCTTTAAAAAAATCAGCCATATTTTACGTAAAATGTCTGACATCATCATGCGTTGCAATAAAATGGAATTTCCTTTATCCTTTTATTCATTTCAATTTATTGAATTGACCTTTCGCGGTTAACCGTTTTTGAAAGCGCATTCAGATTTTTTAAGGTTACATATTGATTTTTATAGGTACCGATATCTTTTAACTTATTGCCAATAAGTTAAAAGCTCGACAAAATGTAGAGAACTGTTAATTTTTGGAAAAATCGGAATAAAATCCTAGTATTTAAGGTGTAGTTATTGTAAAAAAGTAGTTGAGTAAACAAAAAACCATGAAAGAATTCCAATGTATTAAATCGCTCAGTAAGTATACCTTGGTTTAAAAATAAACTTAAAAATTAAATTAAATGACATCAGATTTCATCGTTTTAATTTCGTATTTAGAAAAAAATACCCGAGAAACATGCCTAAAAAATAAATTACCTGTTTAACTTAAATAAACAAGAAAAATTAAAACAAAATAATGTGAAAAAACATACTTTTAAAACATAGGGTTACCATATGTTAAATATTTACTGGATTTACGCAACGCCACACATGTTATTTAAACGCCAGAAGCGACCTACTTATTATTTATAGGTACTATTGTTCGAGATATTTAGAGCATTTATTTGCCAATAGAAAGTTCGGGAGTATTTATGACAGGTATAGTAAATTTTTAACTAGACCATGGTGAGGAAAGTAACACTTTTTTCAAGTTAGCATTTCTTTTAGCCTTATGTTCGTGTAGTACCTATGAATTACTATTTTAGGATTCCGTCATTTCGCGCGAATAAACAGTTTTTCTTTCTTTCTTTCTTCTTTTATTTGTTTCTCTGAAAAGGAGTACTCCTTCTCAGACAAACAAATTGACAATACCTATTATTTAGGTATTCGAGTACCACAAAATTACATCGATATTTTTAAAACACTGAGAACTAGTTGAAACTTCGCATAACTCAAGGGCTGGCTTTTGCCTCGGGCGGAGAATAAGCATTACTATAGAACGTAGCAATGCCGCCAGTCTTTTGGGCACAAACTTCCAATCGATTGCGTTGGGGAGGGACTTTTTGGCCCCATATTTTAAAATATTTAGTTACGAGTTTTCGTTTTAAGTGTAAATATACATATTTATAGTAAAGTTATTTTTTTAAGTTTATTATAGATATATTTTGTTGTAAATACGAATTATAAACGCTACCTTAAAATATAAACTCAAACATCCCTAAAAGCCATGGTTACCCTAACCATTGTTAACTCAAAAATCGAAACTTTTTTTTAGGACATGCGTTTCCCAGACGCACCAAGGACCTGCCAATGTGACTCCTTTGACATTACCAGCCGGTTTCAAGAGCAAACAACGAGAATTGGCCCTTACCTGACGAACCGAAAAAAGACAACATTGTGATATCCATTACAGTTTTTGCTGCGGGAAAGAGCTGAGGGATCGATTTAAAAGAGCAATGGAATGCAAATAACAGACTTTTACCCTAAGGCGAACCGAAAAAGATAACTCAACGACATCCATTACAGGTTTTTCTCTGCGAAAGAGTAGAAGGATCGTTGTAAAAAAGCAATGGAATGCAAAAAAATGATGTTTAAGATTTTTTACTTGGTCTTTCTTAGTCCATCATAATAAAAAGTTATGCTAATGGTAAAGTTATTTTGAAATTGAAAGTGACCGAGTGGCCTTGGACGAGAGGCTTTGTAGTTCGTTAACAATGTTTTGGAGCTACATTGTTAAGAGCTTGTTTTGTAAGTATAATTTAATGCTCGCAATTTAAAGCTGACAAACATGTTTTTTGAGAAATATTTGGTACTTAAAACAATGGTTTGTAACAATACAGAAAAAATAAAAGATAAACAGCAGAGTCGTCTCAAAACCCTCTTTCTATCTTCTTATACAACACTAGCATAAAACTTGACGCGTGTAATTAATAGAAGACACTGGCTCCTGTAACACAGGTTACTATGCCTTTTTTGTTTAGATGGGAAATTATACAGTAACTTCTCCCGCTCTTGTATCAGTTTCAGACTTTTGTGCTTTTACTGACTAAAACCAACTCCTATGTTCCTTCTTTCGTGTTTCTTTTTTACGCATAATTCGGGCTCTTCTGAGATGAAATTTGAAACAAAATTTGTAGCAAAATCTGAAGTTAGGTATAGTAATTTTCACTTAGGTTACTTTCATTCTAAAGATACGATATTGACGGGTGCAAAGTAAATAAAGTTATCAGCAACTTTGCGATTTTCTGATATTTGCAGAAACTTACTTAATATTCATATTCTATGACATGGATAATCGTCTTTCAAGTGTCAAAAATGCAGAAATGGTAGTTGTTTATTCGAAAATATTTTTGGAAAAAAAACTTAATAACTGCTTATTATTCACTTGTTAATACTAATTATCAGAAAATCGCAAAATTGCAGATAACTTTATTTACTTTGCACCCGTCGAATTTATTAAACTGCTTTACCCGTTTATCCAACGTCCGGTGTATTTTACAATAATTTACTTTTCAAAATCCGAAAATAAAGACCATTTATGGGATCGTATTTCGTCCAAAAGCACCAAGCGCGTGACCACTTTTTGGATGACATCATTGCTATATATCCTGAGTGTATTTTAATCAGTTCGGCTGCAAAGGGGATTTAGAAATGACATCATGTGTCAATGATCTTCCATTGGATTCAATGATCAGCATCCACGCACACAGATTCCAAGAGTTTTAACCATAAGACTGAGAGCGAGAGCGTTTAATTTTTATTTTACTGAAAAGGGTATTAGGGAAAAGGGCTATACGCGGAGTTTCTTACGTAATCGCATCAGAAATGAAGATATTCGCAGGAGACTAAAGTTACCGACATAACCCGAAGAATCGTCAAACTTAAGTGGCAATGGGCAGGGCACATTGCTCGCAAAACAGATGGTTGATGGGGCCGAAAGGTTCTATAGTGGCCTCCCACAAGGTGAAACGATGACCTGGTGAGAGTCGCGGGAATCCGATAGATGGACTAGCACCAAACGTTATAGCGACACTTGGGGGAGGCCTATGTCCAACAGTGGACGTTTTTCGGCTGAAATGATGATAATAATGAGGGTTAGGTATAAGCACCTATTTTTGAAAAGTATCTCAATTCGATCCGGGTTAATTAATAAATTACTAAAAAAACATGAAATTTTTATTCAATCGCCTATGCAATAAAAATGCATTAAAGTTTTACATTTTATCTTTTCGCGCGTAATTTGACGAATACTCTGGACGCCATGTTGCTCTGTCATGACGATGCGCTGACATTAAAAAATAAAGTAATTCACACCAGTTCATCATTTGACATTTTTTAGTTTATAAACATGACCCTATGACCTAATATCATGGCGCCGCGCGGCGATTCAGAATTCGAAAAGGTGAAAACTTTGATATGAATTTTGAAATAAAATGAACATTTACCGACTGCTTATTGCCTAAGCTGTCTTAATTGTATACTTTTAGTTTTTTTCTCTTACTCAATAAAATACCCTATGGGATATTTGACGTAAATAACTTATGCGACATAAACAGCCGTATCTTTTTTTTCGTTAACTCAGAAGTTTGATTTTTTCACAGCTTCAAGGGACCCCAGAGGAGAGGGCGGAGGCATTGACTAGAAAATCCATATACTCAGGGTATATGGATTTTCTAGTCAATGCCTCGTCGCGTTCCCGAGATAAAGAGTATTGACAGACAAACAGACGGGCAACAAAGTGATCTTATAAGGGTCCTGTTTTTCTTTTTGAGGTACGGAACCCTAAAAAGATAAGTACGTCTGTTATTCATAACCTATTTATTAGATAAAGATATTAAAATTATTATCATTAGCGTGAAGGTCGGTTTTTCCATACAAACTATTCCAACCCCCGTTTTACCCCCTTAGGGGTGGAGTTTCGTAAAATCCGTTCTTAGCGGATGTCTACACCCTATAAGGAACCTACCTGCCAAATTTTAAGTTTGTACGTGTTATAGTTTCTGAGATTTCGTGATTAATCAGTGAGTGGTATTTCGCTTTTATATATTACTAGCTTTTGCCCGCGGCTTCGCTCGCGTTAAGTATTATTATTATTAGGTATATTTTTTGCGGCACAATCTTTCATCCCCTATTTTATCCCCTTGGGGGTAGAATTTATCAAAATCCTTTCTTAGGGGATGCCTACGTCATAGTAGCTATATGCATGCAGTCTCAGCCCGATCGGTTTAAAATTGACAAAGTTTCATACAAACTTTCATCCCCTATTTTATCCCCTTGGGGGTAGAATTTATCAAAATCCTTTCTTAGCGGATGCCTACGTCATAACATCTACCTGCATGCCAAATTTCAGCCCGATCCCTCCAGTGGTTTGGGCTGTGCGTTGATAGATCACTATGTCAGTCAGTCACCTTTGAGTTTTATATATTTAGATTAGTATTATCATTCTGCATCCGTAAAGCTGCAAATTCTTGTGGCTCTTACGACCTATACTAACTTAATCTAACAATGTATACCTTACCCACAGACATTACCCACGTACCCAAGTAATCAAGTTTCCTCGGATCAGTTTGGCAAGCTTCGCCCACTCAGTGTGGTATTTGAAGTAATTTGCATACACAGGGGCCATAAGTAACTTTGGTTATATTGTAACTTTTCTTTTATAGTTAGGTTTTCTTCTGAACTTTTGGTCCCTGCTAACAACAGAAAAAACAAAGTAGTCCCTGGTAAAAAAGATAGGGAACCACTGATCTAAAAGGTGCCATCTTGGGAACCAATACCCAGTGCCGTAACGAGGGCTGTGCAGCGGTGTGTGCGGCGGTGCCCAAAAGGCGTAGACCCTGGAGGAGAAATGAAATGATCAAACCTGGGCTAAAGTTTTGTATCATGTAAGTCGTTCTGATAAAGTAGCATTCTACTGCTAAAACAGTTGATAGAAATTAAAAATTTTTTCAAGGGGCGTAGTTATAGAAGATAGCACCAGGCGAATAAAAGGCAGTTACGGTACTGTCAAGACCTATGTCGTTCTAGTGTAGGTAAACAAAAACTCCAACGATGTACCTACATAGCTTAATCATCATTAGATCAAGACACATTAGCAGCAATCTACATCCATATTTATCAGGCTCAATGACCAGTTTCTCATCATGAGGCAATCCTGGCATTTCTACCAATATGACTAAAACAGCTTGACATAATAACGTATTACCTAATACGGTACTTGTCCTTCCAAGTTGAGAGCAATCTCTATTAGTCAGGGATGTGTAGGCGAAGCAAAGAACGCGGAATCGTGTGGCTGTTTTATGTTTTTTTGGTTTTACTGGCCGTAGAAGTAAACCTAATTTTCGATGGAAAAAGTTAAATTGTGGGTTTAGAGACGGGTTTGTATGGGATCTAGGACCGTCTTAGCAAGCTGACTAGCTGCATCCAGCGGCTTCGCCTGCGTCAAAGTACAAAATTGTCCAAGGGAAGCGTAATCCCGAGATAACAAGTATCCTAATCAGGTTTTGGGGGACCTCCGCGGCACTTCCCCGCCTAGGCCATCGATAGCTAAGCCAATGTGTCCATCATATACGCACCGTGTGGCGTATCGCACCGTACAATGCGTTCCAAATAAGAATAGGATCGATTGCCATGTTGTGACGTCACGTCATACTGTCAAATCGCAAGAAATTGGCCAAAATTTAAGAACTCAGAGATGAGCAAAATTGAAGAACTGGATTCTGATTTAACTTTTTTCGTTCAGAGTTCGTAGAGAAATTAAATTTTAAAATTTCTTGTTTTGCTCACCATAATAATTCTTCGATTTGACAGTATGACGTGACGTCACAACATGGCAATCGATCCTATTCTTATTTGGAACGAATTGTACGTTTGGTGATTCAATGGTGTAACGTATTTGGCGGAATTAACTTATGCAATTCCGAGGCACACTCCCCGAAATGCAACTGGTAGAAAACCGACAGGCTAGCAACTCGTTGTCGAGGCTTTCATTTCATTGCTTTCAAAAAACCGAGTGATACAATAACACACACACACATAACACAATTTAAATTGTACAATTTAGCTATAAAATTAAACGATATATATAAAAAAAACTGACATGATTTAGCCAGCAGATGTCTGCTTAAAGGGGTGACCAGACGGTTGCAAACTAGCGTTCCAACCAAGGTGACCTCGGTTTATGTGTTTGGTTTGTGTTGCGGCTACATGTATGTAAACCACGCGCCAACACGTCCGGTGGTTGGGAAAACGCGCCTCCCAACCAAGGGCGTTGAAGGTCATGGATTACAACTGCTGTCTACACGGATTGAAACTAGCAAGGTCACCTTGCTTGGGACGTTGGTTTGCAAACGTCTGGTCACCCCTTAACCCATGTCTGAAACCTGACACTGCCATAAAGAATTAAGGCAGGAATAAAAACCATTTTATAGGTGTTTATTTTTTACACACCCATCATTCTTTAGTACACACGTCAAAATAAGCTTGAAGTTTTGAATAGCCATCCCGTCATCGCTTAAATGAATCTGACATGCGTGTACAGTGAATAGACACTCAGGAGTCTATTAAGAGGGCCCTTCTCTATCGCCAATGTGAAGTCTGTTGTTTCATCTAACGCAATTCAACGCAATGTTTGATAAAGAGGCATTGCAAAAAGAGAGACGCCTGGGCCCCTAGCCAAGTTACGATCGTTTCGTTTGCGTCAAACGCCTCGAGTAGGCCACGCCTCCGATTACTTTGTTCTGACGTCATCTCAACGCTCTGTCACGTGGTCAGAACAAAGGAATCGGAGGCGTGGCCTACTCGAGGCTTTCGACGCAAACGAAACGATCGTAACTTGGCTAGGGGGGCTGAACACTCTGTTGGCATTTGGTAATTCCGTCACTCGAATATTTCACAATATTTCAATAAATACCTACGTGTTTTTTTAAACCTTTGGAGAAAAGTTCAGCATTCAGAATCTCGATTCAATGTATAAGGTTTCTATAAATATTTATATTTTCTTTACTTTTTAATTTTTGAGTATACGATGAATTTTGGGTCTTCATAGACCCAAAATTCATGGAAAATAGCCGATTTTCAAATTCATTTCAAATTTATGTTTTGATTTCAATAGAAACCTAGATAATATCCACAAAACATGTGTGTTTCCAAAATTTCTAGAGAAAGATGTGCAGTAACGTCGTAATCACGTAAGAGCGGTTGTATGGAAATGTATCTCGGGTTGAGCGCTCTTAAGCCGGGCTGGGTGGAGCAAGAGGGAGTGTAAGTTATTTACTGACTAAAACCCACCCGTGTTCCTTCAGGTGCGGTTTGCGTTCCAGGGCTAGGTTACTTTTTCGAACAATCCCACAGCCCTAGCAGGTTCTATTCACCCCGTTTGTAGTTAACCATGATTTTTATATCGGATAAAAAGAAGCGTATGACACACCTAGAGACAGTATCTCTCTTTGTAATGGATCAGTACTTCCATGTTATGAAAAAGACTAGACAAAATAAGATATTACACTTATTTTGAAGTGTCTACAAAAAAAAACACGAAATTTTTAATCAATCGTAAAAATGCATTTAAATTTTACATTAAATGTATTTAAATGCATTTTTATAAATTCAGTCAAATTACGCGCGAAAATATAAAATTTTTATATTTTCGCGCGTAATTTGACTGAATTTGAAAACGCAAAACGCCAAGTTGCTCTGTGGTCATGACGTCAGTCGATCATGTAAACAAATGCGTTACCAAAGTACTCTGTGCAAATGCGCTAGCATTAAAAATTAGAGTAACTTAAAGACACAAGACGTCAGTTCATCAGTTGACACTTTTTAGTTCACACGACCATATGACGTAATATCATGATGGCTATTGTTTCACTTATTAAAAAACAAATAAAAAAAGTGAAAACTTTGAAATGAATTTCGTTATTTTATGAACTAAAATTAACATTTACTGGCTGCTTAGTGCTTTATCTCAGTTATATATTTTTCTCGTATTTTATAATAGAATACCCTATTATATTTAAGTTACTGACGATTCGGACACAATATATTCGGACACAGTGTCCGAATTGTCACATTTTATTGTCAATATATTTTGAATATTTTTTCACTGACGATTCGGACACCACCAAATTTATTATATATACAGTCAGATAAAAAAGTTTTTTATTTTAATGAAGTTTAAAAATATAATATAAAGTTTACTGCCCGAAGTTGCTACCTTAAATCCACCTTAAAATAATATTGGCACTCTTTTTTCCCCATGTATTATATTTTAAAACTTTTTATCTGACTGTACTACTCATTGTGGCTCCGAAAGTCCGAACAGTCCGTGAAAAAAAAATTGAAATATAAATGTGCCAATGTGGACACTATGTCCGAATAAAATGTGTCCGAATCGTCAGTAACTCTTCTATTTAGCCCTACCGACCGACCACCAAATCGTACTCGCGTCGTGTCGTGAACTCGAAGCTATGATATAACTGTACCCACGTCAACGGTACAGCACATTCGTGCTTGCCCTGCTATCACAAACGCCGTAATAATATATAATTGAATGCTGCCTCAGTTAGGGCCTGGGCGCGAAGCCCTTGGGAATTCTCTACGTGACGGCATTTTGACGTGTGGGAGATGTTGATTTTAATATAGTAATAGTGTAATGAGATGATGGGAAATAATTATTGTTGAGGCTCCAAGAACCAGTTCTAGCTATGTGTAATGAATGAGGGTTGTAGGGAGTAATCAAATTAGGTTCCTTGCATACTAAATATACTCCTAAAGGTGCATAAAATAGTTTTTTTTTTTTTGTAGGATTAACTATGTAAGTAGATACAGCGTAGTGCTGTGTTGTAAACATCATATCGTTAGTGTAGTTGAAGTTTTTTGGAGGGATTCATTTCGAGTGAAGTTTATTGTCTGTTTTATTTACTTATTGATTCCTAGTGGATAATGTGATGTAAAATTGATGTACATGTAACTATAAATAACTGTCTATTGCACACGACTTTCCCCACGTATGCATGTATTTAAATTGGCTAGTTACTTGAAAATATTATTATTTTAGCAACAATTTGAGTACACTGTCGGCTTAAGTAGGCCGACTATTTCTTTTTGCGGAATTTAAAATAACCTAACACGAAGGGAATAGCGGGAGCCAGAGTGAGCAAGCAAAGCGAGCGAACGAAGTCCCTTGTAACCTAACCGGCTCGAGTTGGAGTGCCCTTACTTTTTATACATTTTATAAGAAATTATTGTAGCTGACCGTACATAGATACGTCAAATTTTCACGGTCGAGCGAGTTAATGTCAAAAAAAATTGGTAAAATCGGAAGGTGCCAAAATGCCAACTCGCGCACACGCGCATGTTTCACACTCGTCAGTTGACGAACAAGCCAAAAAATTTAAGAGGATACCATTCCCCAGATCCCAGAAAGTGCACAAATATATCTCTGGAAATGTTCAATTCAGAAACCGGAACTAACTAAACTGAATAATTTGATCTTTGCCTCACCAAGAGTGAAGATAACATTTTCCTGTACCAGACTACAAATAAAAGTAAAGAGACACAACAAAACTGTTGTTTTTGCAACGTTACGAAACGGTTCCCATGCGACATAACTCACAATAGACATTACATCCATTACTTTCTATCGGCATTGTCTTCATAAGTTTTTTATTACGTCTGGAAGTAAACGCCTTTCTCCAGTTTTCATCGACAACATTATATATTTTTTTTTTTTTAATACATTTTCGTTTCGCAATTTTGAGCCAACGTCGTCGCCATTTATACAGCCTGTGCGAAGTGAAAAGTCTCACTGACATTTTCCTTGATGATTAAGTTAATGGTTAAATCTATTAAATCTACTTTAATGTTTAGGTACCTACTTAAATGGTAGCATGGTCATGTGAAAAGGAGAGATAAAGCGCATGTTACTAAAGATTAATGGGATGTGCATAGAGAGAGATAGAGAGGCGAAAGTAAAGATGCATGGATTGTGTGAGGAGCTTTATGAAAGAAAACGAAGTCAGCGATAGTGTGACGGATGACAGGACAAAATGGAAGAAAAAACCGTGTTGCGCCGACCCTAAGTAAAATGGAACAAGGGCGGATGGTGATGGCGGGAGATGATGATGAAGAATTACATCAATATTAATAAAGATGAAGAATGCACGGACGTCTTTCGGTGTAGATTCTACCTAGTCTAGTGTTGCAAGATCAAATTTTGATCTTGCAGCATTTATTCTCCATTGCCAAATATTTCAGTATTTAGTACAATCACCGGTAGTCACTATTCAAGTGTCAGTTACAAGTGTACTACCTAATTAATAATATTTAAAAAGTAACTTCCTGTGCTTGGATTGCAATACGTCGGTAGAAATACTGGTTTTAGTAAATAAAACTCTGACACTCCCTCACGCCCTACCCAGGGAGAAGTCATTGATTTCCCACTTAAAAAAATGTACCTGTAACGTATTATTGCAGAAACCCATCGTTACACGTCGCTAATTAAGAAAGTGCAGCCTACACACGATTTCCTCAGAGATCGATAGAATTACCTACATATGTATCTACTTACAGTCTACACAGTACAAACTTACATCACCGCTGTTTTGCTCCGAATCACATCGCAGACTAGTGATTACGATAGGAATGGTGATGATGCCATATAATCACCGCGCTTGGCAAACCAGGCAATAGTATACAGGCTGGTTCAACAGCGTCCAAGGCTTACCAACCTATGTAAATGCCCCAGACAGTCCTTCAGTACTCCCGTACCTAGATATTGTTACTTCCAAAAAGACCAAAATGGTGTGAGAGGGTGAAAGCTAAAAATGATATAGCTAATCGCTAAAACTCGAGAATGGCTGGAGCGATTTGGCTAATTTTGGTCTTGAAATATTCGTGACAGTCCAGGGAAGGTTTAAACGGTGAGAAAAATAGAAAAAAAAACCGAATACTACGCCATCCCTATTTAAAATTTCATTATAAAATGAATTATGCTATTCTGGTAATGTCAGTAGATGGCGTTATCCTTACGCGTAGGCGTTACGAAGTTCACCGGGTCTGCTAGTTACTACTTATATTATTATCTCCCGATCACCACAACACCAACTCCGATCAACAAAATCTTACCCAGACCTAATATCCATTAGTTTTCTATCCTAGAAATAAACAAAGCGAACCTTGCTAAGTGTCCACTTAGTCGGCGATGTTCACGGAAGGAGAACTAGTCTAACTAGTTCTAGTTGTTGCACAAACATGTTTAAGAATGTACTAAGCGTTGCTATTTTACGCGTATCATAAAAATAGAACACTTTGAAACAAACGCGAGTGTTCGTTTAGTGTTAGGACTTGAGTTTGAGACGAAAAAGTTGGAAAGATATTGGAAATTATAGATGTTTGGACATTTGTGGGCAGGGCACACTGCTTTGACTGGCCTGTTGGTCTAGTGGTTAGTGGCCCTGACAGCTATGCCGGAAGTCGTGGATTCGATTCCCAGGACAAATGTTTGTGTGATGAGCACGATCATTTGTTCTGTGTCTGGGTGTAATTTATCTATATGTATGTATTTAGAAATATATACTTAAGTATGTTTATCAGTTGTCTAGTACTCATAACACCAACTCTGCTTAGCTTGAGAGTAGACGGCATTGTGTGATAGTTGTGGAATATTGTTATATTATAATTATTGCTCGCAGAACAGATGGTGGATGGGGCCGAAAAGTTTTCGAGTGGCGACCGCGTACCGGAAGGAGCAGCGTTGAAAGACCTCCCACAAGATGGACCGATGACCTCGTGAGGGTCGCGGTAATCCGATGGATGCGAGACGCACAGGACCGTTTGTTATGGTCATACTTGAGGGACGCCTGTGTTCAGCAGTGGACGTCTTTCTAGTGAAATGATGATGCTGATGGACAGTTGTTCTCTTTTGTATTAGGTGATTTGGATGTTCATATAGGTCAGGTAAAAATCAAATACTTTGTAAGTTAAGTATCACTGCTTACCATCAAGTGGGATCGCAATCAAGCACTGGTTTAATAGCATTAAAAAAAATTAAAAGTATAGGCAGGTAGATCGCGGTGAAATAGGTAGGTAAATCAGTAGGTGTGATAAACTTCGAAACTAAAAGACTTTCACTATAGACCTAAGTACAATTATTTTACAGATTTTCAACAGAAACAAATAATTAATATCTTAGTTTATTCCCAATCGTACCCATTTTTTTGAGATGGCAACTCATCAAGTAATTTCTTCCCGCTCTAAAATCTACCTGTGTTCTTTCAGTTGCTCTTTGCGTTCCAGGGCCACAGTAATTCTTTTGAAAAAACCTGCAGCCCTGTCCTAATTGTACCCTAGATTATGATATTTCTCTTCGCAGATATACCTTTGGTTGGTATTTAAGCAACCGTCTAAATCTCAATGTCAAATCTACCCACAATACTAGGACTGCGGGAACGTTAGAAAGAGTGACCGAGGCCTTAGAATGGAAAGGGCAAATGAAAGAATTTACGTGGGTTTTAGTCAGTCTGACATACCCTCTCACATCACCTTTGAGCTGGAGAAGTCAATGGACGATTTCCCACCTCAAAACAAAAAAAAAAAAAAAACTTTGACCTGTCAAAATCAATAAATGTCAAGTCAATTTAAAAAAGTAAGAGCAGTTGAACCTTTGTCGAGCTGTTAGTTGGCACTTTGGCTGTAATACGTCGTCATATCGGTTCCACTTTCGACGTTACACACGACTAATAGCAGGTACTTAGTTTTACATAACCGATGTGGGTAGTGATTGACGGCTTGTGGTTATTAGGTTATAAGCGCCGAGCGATTTAGCTAAAAACCATAAGTCAGATTTTTTCGTGTCTTAGATCTTATAGGTCTTTGGCGTAACAGTACGATTCTACTGAAATCCTAAAAACTAAAAAGAGTAGACTATGACCGGACCGTAGCAACTTCACTCAAATTACCCCAGCTAAGCAAGTTAATTAAATAATCAATTTAATATGGAACGAGCTAATTAAGAGCCCCTGTTATGCCAATGCTTCCTTGACACGCACAAATTGCAGGCAATTTTTGAAAAAGTCCCAGTCCCTAGGACCTAGGATAACACCGCTTAACACGGGAATCTATACCAGATTTCCGGGACCAAAAGCTTTTAAGGCAGTGTACCTACATATATTTTAACATCTGAATAATGCCCCAAGTTACGCCTTAGGTACTCAAAAGAAAAGAAGGAATCCTTACTAAAATAATCTAGGTAAGCTCGCCGAAATCTTATGCCTCAACGTCTACAAAACTTGTCGCGCCGGGTGTTCGAACATAAAAATCGTGTCACGGTCAAAACATAATCGTGTATTGACAGCCGTGGCTGTATGTAAATGTCAGCGTGACACTTGCGCCAAATCCGACAAACATTACGTATTGTTGTGCATGATGCTCTAAAAATGAGTTTATTAACTTTGAAATGAGGTTTTTGAACGATAACTGCAGGAAAAATTATGTACACACTAATACAATGCGTTCCAAATAAGAATAGGATCGATTGCCATGTTGTAACGTCACGTCATACTGTCAAATCGCAAGAAATTGGGCAAAATTGAAGAACTCAGAGATGAGCAAAATTGAAGAACTGGATTCTGATTAAACTATTTTCGTTCACAGTTCGTAAATAAATAAAATTTTAAAAAAAAATTGTTTTGATCACCATAATAATTCTTCGATTTGACAGTATGACGTGACGTCACTACCTGGCAATCGATCCTACTCTTATTTGGAACGCATTGTACAAACTCAATCAACCTGTAACGTTCCTACTGCTAGGACTTAGGCCTCCACAGAGTAAAAGGAAGTAGGCCATAATCTTGACATTTCAAAAGTGCCTCTAAATGGTTTATTTGAAATAAATGCTTTTGAATCTTTTGAATCTCTTTGAATCCTCCACGTAGGTCCAGTGCAGAAAAGTGGACGTCATGTCTTCGAAATTTGGTTCTTAAAACCAAAAATTCTCTGGAAAAATGTTTGGGGGTAGTTTGGGTTTACGTAACATAGGACCAAGAATATATTGTATTATGGACCAATAACGACGAAGATTCGGTCCCACACTTTTACGTTCATAGCGTAGTAAATAGAAGGAGCATTGACCTCGCGACCGCTATGTACCTCATTGGCTATTTGGGCAGTAATTAGCGTATTAAGAAACTCCTCAATTACCGAACAATATAGTGTTCTAAAACTTCTAACGGTCAATAATTACCTATCTGTGAGATTATTTGTGCAATACATAATGAACTATAGAGAAAATAAATTGACGCATCGCAAAGAAAACAACACTATTAGACAATGTAGAATCATTTATTTAACGGAGATATTATGACACTGTTTACGCTCATTCAATACTGAATCTGTTTGCGCCGTAGCTAAAGGCCCGTGCACACAATGGCCCACTATTTATTCAAGAATTGTGTGTAAGGACGTGTCGAACGAAGGCCTGCCTAATTTCATGCCTCATTGGATGTAGTAGCCATGGATCGAAGTAGCTAGTAGCCACTACACTTTGTAAAGTACCAATTGCCCCAATTTTCGGTCATTTTTAATTGACTTAATTAAAAATTACCGAAAATTCAAATCACTTTTCTTCTTCTTGATCGTTACACTCTTATCAAGTGGTCGTGGTTGTCATAAGGATAGATCTCCGGAAGCTGTCAGGGTACGCCGGCCCCGGCTGCACACAACTTCTCGCCGCTTTTGCCTGCTGGCAGTCATCCGGGTGCACTCGTTCAATGGACCGCCAACAGCCGCTTTGATCTGCCCCCCTAGCCAAGTTAAAACCTTTTCGTTTCGATTCTCTTTTCGACGATCGCCTCGAGTCGGCCACGCCTCCGATCCCTTTGTTCTGACGTCATCTCAACGCTCTCAACGCTCAGTCACGTGGTCAGAACAAAGGAATAGGAGGCGTGGCCGACTCGAGGCGATCAACGAAAAGAGAATCGAAACGAAACGGTTTTAACTTGGCTAGGGGGGCTGGTCTGTCCATCGCATCGGTGATCTGCCACGCGGCCTCGTCCAGTCCACCTTTCCTTGTATAACAAGGCGTTCGATGGAGTCAAACAGTCAAAAATTTAAAAATTATCTACCGAAAGTGAAATTAGTTCTTGATCGTCGTTTAGACAGCCTTTAAAAATCCAATATTTCAAATTACCTTTATTGTTTAGTTCAGGCCATTGTGTACAAGAGCCTTTTCACGGAATTCCAAATCTTTTCTCTTTAAATGCAATTTTACTTCAACACATAACTAAACAATATAAGATTATGATAATAATATACTTATAAAGAACAGTTGTGGTTTTTTTAAATAAAATTATTATGAGCAATCATTTTAATACACTGTAAACCGTAAAATAGGTATATAAAATTGAGACTTAAATTAAATATATTATGTAAAAAAAAAAACCATAATTTGGTTGTTTAGAATGAACAATCACAACAAAGTTGGTTAAAGACACATCAAATTAACTTACTTTTAGCAAACATTGACACTCAATCCGAAAACATATTATAATTAATATCACTTTAAAAACTGCACCATTCTAAAATAATCTCTTATAAGTTACAACATCAAGAAGTCTGTGACTCAGTAGAATTAAAACAATTAAAAAATCACTCAATATTAATAAGATCACTAAACTTGAAATCCACTACATCCTCATTCATCCTCCTTCTTATTAATAACTCACAAATAATTAATTTCATGATTACTTATATCACTAAAATCCTGGCAAAAATATTTAAGGACCACAATTAATGACTGGTCCTAGTAGGACCACAGTTAATGACTAGTCCTAGTAGGACCAGCTTTTTGTGGCCCATAAACATGTGGTCCTTTGTGGTCCTTAATACCACACAGATTTAAATTGAAGGACCACATAATTTTGCCAGAATATTTTTATGATTGTGCTAAATTATGCCTAAGTTTGGAAAATCTGGGACAAGTCGAAATTCTTCAGGTCAACTAGACCCATATGTCCATTTATCATACAGTAGTATTCAGCCCCCACTATGTAGGATAGCACCATAGCTCCTACGATGCTACCCAGGGAAGCCGACCTGGGAAGAAGTATCCCGGTAGCCACCAGCAGACCCAAGTATGTCAAGTACCTTGAACGAGAAATTTGATTTGTTAGTAAAATTATTTTTATAGGTCTAAAATGCCCCCGAAATGGTGGTATTAGGTAATGAAATAAATATAATAAAATCCTAAATACTCATACATGGTAATACACCAATGAAAGCCAGGAATCATTTATTAATCCCATGATAATTGGAATGTTCATTTTTCAGATAAGTTACAAATAATAAAAATAATATAGACGTGCATATATCTATATATATAATAAAAATGAATCCCTATTTCCCTTGGACATGCCATCACGCGTAAATGGCTGGACCGATTTCACTATTATTTTTTTGTTGTGTTTGTTATTGTCAGGAGAAGAATCTTATGAAAGAAAAAATTAAAAAAATTGGTAGTAGGGTAGAGTAGAATAGAGTAGTCAGTTGACGGGAGCGAAGCCGCGGGCAAAAGCTAGTTATATATAGATTTGTATTAGGTACCAGTATCATTTGATACAAGATTTATTTAAATTAAATAAATACCAAATCACATAAATTATTTTTGCCAATAACTAAATTAATTGAGAATTTCATTAATATTAATAGAATAGATAATATTTCAAACAGTGTGACACATAATGTTATATTTGATGCCAAGAACCCCAATCAAATCCAAAAATAAATAAAACATAAATTCAAATAAAATGTTTGTAACAAATAAATAATAATTGCCAATAAAATGTGACTATATTAAACCCAGCACCAAAAAATCAAAATGTTCATTTACCTACACAAATTATGACCACTATTACAGGATGCCCTATAACTCCTCGTTTCTGTAAGAAAGTTTATTAAATTATAAACAAAAAAACACTAGTAAACTTGGGTTACATTAGAATTGTGGTTGGAATTGAAAATCAAAATATTTATGAATTGGTTCTTATTTATAGAACGGAGATCATGCAATAATGGAATAAGTGTTCCCTTTAACTTTTTATGACATGTTATAAAACAGAAATACTAATCCAACACAATAGAAAATTTGTCTTAGTCATTATGGATACAAAGACCACAACCAATTCTCAGGATAAGGGACCAAAAAATACACAAAAAAGAAACAAAAATACCTTGTAGTAGTCAACTTCTCAGACTGGTCCTCATCTTCCCTCTCAGCAATACAGAACTCTCCTTTCTTAATATACTTTTTGGCACACTTCCGGCACATGTCTGGCCCGTCTCCGTGACACGTATCACAGGACTTATCACAGGTCATACAGGTAAATGACCCAATAGAATTCATACAAAATTGATTCTTGGTACATTTGTTTACATCGTCACATTCATTGATGTCTAAACAGCCTTCATCCGAATCAAAGGCAAAGCCTGCCTTGCAAGCCACGCAGTCTTTTTGTGAACCCGCTCTACATCCCCCCATGCAGGATCGGTGGCATGCAGAACACAACATCTTCGAGTCATCCTTGTATGACAAGTAATATCCAGTCATGCATTGATCACAGTTCTCGCCAGTGTACCCTGGATCACATAGACATGTCCCATTTCCCTTCCTGGTTCCATCTCCTCGACATTTACCATTACCACTGCATAATTTTTCATGATCCCCAGGGCATGGTGTGCAGTCTTTACCATAGTGGTGTTGTGGACAACACACTTTCAAATTATCAATGCAAATGTATTGGAGTAAGTCAGTGTTTTCATCTGGGTCTTGAGCCCACCAAGTTTCAATGAACTCTTCAGCTTTTTCAGCCATATGGTGGCACTGGAGGGAGTACTTGCCCTCCTTGCATATTCCTTCCTGTATGTCAATTAACCGTATCTCGCTTCGTTTATAGGATAGTTTTAACTTTTCTTCTTCCCACGCTGCATCACCTCCCTCGTATTTACCCCTTGATGTTCGCTCTAATCCTTTTTTGAATGATTCCACGAATAACTTACAAGCCTGACATTCGCCGAGGGTTTTGGACTGAGTAAGAATGCCAGGATCAACTATTGGAGGCTGTACAGCAATTACGAGCGGCAATATTACGAACGTGATTATTATGTTTAACAATTTTTTCCCACTGCTCCCCATGGTGACACAGCTCTGTAAAAGTGTTGAGCAGACGATAGAATCGTTAAATTTACACATTTAATTCAGCAATTTTCGAATAATAGGATAATCGTGCATCCTCAACTTATTGTTGTGGCATAGTCAAGTACCTTTATCGATCCGGGAGATTTCTCGAAACACAACACTACGGTGAAGCTGAATCGCACCACCGTCGCAACTTATCAATATTAAGTTCGGTTAAGGATTAATATTTCATATATAACACGTTTATTATAAACGTAAAATACTGACGTGTTCTAATAAGACTCGCCGACCGCTTTGAGATTATTTGACGTTTTAGCTATCCATTCAGCTGGCTTTGACGAGTTTGACATAACGCCATCTTGTTACGTTTCGTTCCACCCAACGTTCACGCGCAGAAAAAACTAAGTTAAGTCAAACTTAAAAGTTAAATCTTTAGAAATGAAATTGCAATATATTATGAACACCTGAACACCTAAATAAAATCCTTTCCATAAATATTTTAATAGGATTCACCTACACATAACACCTACACGTTGTTGTTACGTTTATCGGCCGTGGGAGGAAATCCGTTGACCTTACCTACTGATATTTCGCAAACTTGTGATGTTTATTCTTTTCGAAACTTGTGTAAATAAACCTTACGTATATTACGCTATACATAACGCAATATGCTACGTAGCGTGTTTGTAAATAAAATTTGAAGCCTATCTCACAATTCATCATCTAAATGGCTGCGGACGCTATGGTACACAAAGCCATCAATTTCTTTTACTTTTTCGCTCGCATGAATAGCAAGGGAAGTTCTTACAACTCAATCTTCAGACATCTTGACCACAACGTTTAAAACCTGCGATGCTCATAATATAAAAGAAAATACGATAAAACATGTGGGGAGGCGTGATCAAGATGTAAAATGATCGATAGCAGACGCGATACGAATGGTATCTTCAATATCTTGGTATTATGCGAATAATGAATAATAGTACTTCAAAGAGACTATCATTTATTTTCCACCGCATTCGCATTCGATCATCGTAAGTGTAGTCTTAAACAAGGACCTAATTACGTGTTCCTTAGCTATGAATAGCGTTTATATCATGTTCCTTTTAGACATCGCAGTAAAAAGGCTTCTATAAGATATGAAAACTTATTTTATTTGTAAAAGTTCCCCTGGGCAAAGATAATAAAGCTGATTATTTATAGGCTGAATAAATTATGCATTGTATTTGTTTATTAAACTAGACACCTAGTTAAAGTAGGTAGATATCTTGTAATTTAGATGCGCTATGAAACTTTATGTGACAAGAACCAGTAGCTTTTCGTAAAAGGTACACAATAAACAGTGTTATTTAGAGTAGGTAAGTAGATACGATAAATAAAGTGTAGTTAAAACTAGAAGTAAGTAATGAGTACATAAACATGAATATGAACTTGTTATCTATAAAAATCGTCCACATACAAAATACGAAGTTCAATGTTTAATAACACGTATACGTAATTACACCGGCAATGATACTTGCATAATAACTTCCTGCTTTCACTGTAACAAAGACTATTTCTCTTGCACGACTGTGAACTACAAACTCACACGTGCGGGTGGCAAAATGCAGGAACTAAAAAATGTTTGGCAGAAACCACGGTTCGTGAAGACACTAGCGCCATCCGCTCGGAAAGGGTGTTGGCTTTGTCGCCAGCATAATTGCGTTGAACAATAAGGTGTTCTTGTTGTAGTTTAGCGGTTTTGCAGCTAACGAATTTAAGGAACGCGTTAACGGTTTGCGGAAAAGGGAACGTTAGAGGCAGAGTGATAACTCTTTTGCCTTTCTTGTTTTTCGGTTGGAAAAAAAAAACGAAAAACTTAAGGACTGTGGGCAATTTTGACCATTTTTGAATTTTGATTAACTCTTCATTCAATAAGTGCTAGATTTTTTTAATTTAAGGTAATTACAGTTATGTAACTTGTTACCTATATAACTTTACTAACCCACTTGCTTAAAAGGTATTTCTTGAGATCACAGTAGATACACACAACACAGTAGTTACAAACAGATTAGTAGGTACCTGTTAGTATCTCTGAATCAGGATTAATTAGGTATTTTACTAGAAATAACATATTGTAAAGTTCTACGATACTAGCTTCTGCCAGCGGTTTCGCTCGCGTGAAACCAGAAAATATATAGTCTATGCCACTTGGTGATAAAGAAGCATTGCGTAGGCAAGCACTGGTGTAAGATTTTTTTTTAAATCATTCCAGTAGTTTTTGAGGATATTCATTACACACAGAAATACAAATATTTCCTCTTTATTATAATATTATATGATAAATTACAAACTTGAGTATTTCTCTACAAATTACGGTTGTTTCTGTCAGTAGCTAGGTAATTCAGGTGGTAACGATTGTGACCCTGGCATACATCAAAGTATTGTATTTACCTACCCTACCTACTCTGCGGAG
This sequence comes from Mythimna impura, assembly GCA_905147345.3. Classification (NCBI taxonomy): domain Eukaryota; kingdom Metazoa; phylum Arthropoda; class Insecta; order Lepidoptera; family Noctuidae; genus Mythimna; species Mythimna impura. The sequence continues at coordinate 3,650,356 of LR990342.1, read as the reverse complement.
AAGACAAACTATTCGATGAACGACAGACGTGATGATACGTTATTAACGTATTTAATTTAGGTGTCTTATATTATAAGTTAAACAAACAAAACTCACAATGTAGATAGCTAAGAGTTTTAATTCAAGTGTTGCAACATCTTCTATGTAGTTAATAACGCAATGAAATTAGGCATTTCTAAAAGCAGTTTTTACTCCGGTTCGGCTGTCAGTCCATTACAATAGAGAGAAGAGTAGCAGTGCAAAGATTAACAGCATATTTTGTTATCTGGCGGAATAGGGGTTTTTCATCGATAACTCTAGAACCTACACATAACCCAAGCATTTTCAGCAGTCCACCTCCATCTCTCAAATCGTTTACAAGCTATCAATCAATGTTCTAATCAATCAATCAAATGGGCATCGAAGCGTCACCAATTTAAAATGCCATAGAGCCACATAGAGCAATCATAACTCTTTTGTGTGGCATTCAAAACCACAAGACGCTTATGCATTTACAGCCGTAATATCGAATCAAAGCAATACGACATGAAATATTGTGTTAAATTGCAGTTGTAATACCTGGTGATTAGTATCACAGTAACTAACAACGCTTGCCGATGCCGTTTCCTGGATGGGTTCCACCCTTTACATTCTAACACCCCTCCAAACCTCAAATAGTAGGTACGTAAATCCAATGTAGAGAGGAAAAGACAGTAGAACCATTGCATTAAGTATTTGTAATATTACGGATTTTTTTTCAATATTTTTGTTTCATTCAAAAGTGGCCAGTTTATTTTATCATTTCATGGGGGCACCACTTATGAGAACGCTTGATTTCCCCCACAGCACTGTTAAGCCATTTCTCTTCAGACCTCGTCCAAAAAGTTCTTAAAAATTAATTGATAAAAAGTATCGATCTTCAAAATGTATAAGGCTTGAATTCCCTAAGTGCATTGACATGCATGATTTCATTTTTCACGTTCATAATGCTGCATTTTAAATAGAGCGTGTAAGCACAACAGTTAGGTACTTAAGATAGCACATTTTATAAATAGGAAATCTTGAATGAAGGCCTATTTTAATCAAAGATTTATTTGATTGAGTAAATAGAAAAAGTCGGAATATAACAAGTAAGTACCTAATAAACAAAATTCCATTCGTCAAAAAAAAAATGTTTAGTACTGAATAGGCCAATATTCCTGTATTTTGAATTTTAAAAAATATGCAAAAAAAAATTCAAAAGCTCTTCGTTCATAGTTCGAATACCTACATTGGCGCGCGTTCGGATCTCGCATCAACTTTATTTTCTTTTTTAGTAATGGTTTTATCGTATTAATACAATAGTACCTGCTCGGCCGGCAAAGGAAACTATTTGTTCGTTTTTGCATTGTCACACAGCTGTTTTAAAAGCGAAAAGTTTATTTTTAAGATGGGTATCTAGTGACTAGAGTGGCTTGGCCGGTATGTTATTTATCTCACGCAATCCATACATAGCTGAGCCTGGCTATTTTTATTTTCTGTCAATCTGGTTTAGGACAATAAAATAAAGAATGGAGAAAATTTAAGTTAAAGGCTGTATTTTTTAATGTCTGTGAAAGCTGCCAAAAAACCATTTTGACAAATCAGAAAAAACATAAACAGTGTTGTGAAAAACAAAGAGAAAAAACTGATTAATTTGATGATTGGCAAATCAATTAGGTAAATTGTATGTAATTAGGTAAATTGGTTTTATTTAAACTAATGAAATTAATCCCAGAAGTCGGAAACCGCAATATTTTTTTTGGTACCTAACTGTTTAAATATTCAAAAACTCCATTGAAATATTAAAAATAACAAAAATTTATAAAATAATAAACATTGTAAAATTAATAACTTAAATATCAATAAATAATTAGGTACCTACTTAGATGTTGTATGAGCATGACGAAACTAAAAACCACTTTTTATTTCACAAGAAGAAAGCTTCTAAAATCCAACAGTTTATTACCGTAATAAAAAATAATTGGCAGGTAATTTACCTTAATACCAACATTGTCGACATAAGAAAATATATAACAATTAATTCTAGTCTAAATTAATGACCGTCAAATAGGGTTTCAATTAAGTTTTAAAAAAATACCATACACGGTATAAAAAGTCACCCACGAGTGGCCATTAAAGACCAGAATGTGTGTATAAAGACGTAAAATAGAGATATAAATTAAATATATATTTTCACACAAGATATGCGTGCAAAATGCACTTAACAATTGTATCGTAATCATAAATTATAGACATCCGATACTGGCTGTAAACGAGAACATTCCACTGTGCTATTTTTAGGACGAATTAAAAAGTTAAACACAACCCATGATTCCATGAATGGAGACGCGTTTTACTAGATGCTGATGAAAAGAGACGTTTTAAATTATTGCGAAGACCTTTTATTGCAAGCTACCTAGGTACTTTAATTAAAATTTGAAATACCAACAATAGCTTTTAATTTTTAAACGTAATTTGTTCTAGGTCTATATTTTGATAATGACGTGAAATATTTCAAATATCATCTTTTTAATTAGTCCGAAGTTCAGGCAGAAACTGTAAAAATCGTAGGGCTATTCTAAACCAATTATTTTATCAAAGATCGATTTTTAATTGCCGCTCAAATCTGATAATAGATTCTTATAATCGAATAGCTGGCTATGACTAGGCACGTTCCTACAAAGCCGCAGAGCTATTCGTTCGATCTCATAAAACGATATTCGATAATCTTTAGTAGCACAATCAAAGATGTTCTGTATCAGAAAAAAGTCTTTGTGTAGGCTTAATTTACAATTAGAAGATAGATATACAGTAAACAAATAGTCTTAAAACGGTCAACTGATTTAAGTACTTAGTACTACAGACTGACTTTACAATCAAATATTTGGTTGGAAAATCTACTTGTTTTTTCGTTAGTTTATGTAAACAAAGAATGGAAATCGGTTTTTTAATTTTATTTACTTTTAAAGCTCGTAATCTCTATCCACTTTCGTGTTTATTTTTTATATAGGTAGATAACAAGAAAACGCACTACAATTTTATAGCAGAAATAAGCTTGTAAATCAAGAATATCTAGTATATTAATAAAAAAGAAGCTCAACATACAAACTCATTACTCGCCAAGTACTAAACACTACCATAATCTTGTAAGCGTCGTAATTAAAATAAACAGTTTTATGACTATTACGCAAAAAGTGGAAAAAGTCTTTCAGTTAATTAACTTTGCCAAGCAGGCCTACCGGTAACTATGAAGAAAGGTGCAAACAATCCATGATGCGTCTCACTTGTTTTATGAGATTTTTATAGGATCGGTAAGTTTTTTATAGGCTTCTGGGTGATGGTTTTTTTTTATGCAAGCGTGGCGTGGCGCCACGTTAATATTTTAATTAATAGTGCCAACAGTTGTCTTTGCGTGGACATGTTCTAATGGAAAAATTACCTCAGGATACTGTTTATGGAAATCCATATAAATGAAAAATAAATAAGAAAACATAATCCTCTAAATATGATCCAATCGGTAGCTAAGTCTATAAAAGACTTCACCACAAAATACAGTTGCAATAAAAATAAAATCAAACTGAAATACACCTTATACCTTTCTTTTTGGACCGTAAATAACAAGTGAGCTAGCTCAGTGCTAACAAGGGCTATAGTTTTGTGTAAAACAAATACAATTTATGGCTATCGAAGGCTTTACATTAAAATACTTTGTAGGCAACAGAGCAGGCAATTTCTTGAGTCACCGTAGAAGACTGACGTCATCGTTGCAAATGGCAACCGGCTTGGCAAGGCCTCGCGACAACTTTACCATACCTACCGGTGCGCGGTACGCAGTAAATAGCAAAGTTTTGTCTACTATACGTAGTATTATAATATAATCTACAAAGTTGATTCAATTACGTAGTAAGCCGCTTATTAAAAAAAACACATTTTTTTTTAACTATTTTATTTGTTTAGTGTAGGTACTGAAATGAACCTACTTTTAGAAATATATATTTTTTTTATAGTATTAAATTTACTTTCACTAAACAAATGTGTGGAATTTGGATCCATTTTCAATGAAAAGGAAGCAATAACAATTTGAACAGTATGATGCAACATAGGTAACTTAGCGTCGAGAAATTGTTATGTATTTTGCACTTAACCTATATTACACCACAAAAAGACAATTTTCAAGGCTGTTTTAACTCATTGACTATCATAGAGTAGAGAATAGAAAATGTAAAAAACAAAACTCGAACACTATGTTTCATATTGTAAAATGTAAACTGGCACTTGAATTTTATGACCACGAACGACATCTCCATTCTGTCAAGGCAAAACACAATAAAACTTCAACGTTACAGCTTACACGGACCGTAAAACGAAACGGGACAGTCGTCCCGCCACAGAAATAATATCAATTCCCGCCAATTTTCACCCGCCATGTTAGGCAGACAGAAGACATTTCTTGCCTAGCTTCTAAGTAAACAAGATATTGTACTTGTCTTGCCATTACTTTTCCTGTTTACTATAGTTTCATATTGGATAGCTAATAGTCTATTTTATGCATCTAAATCAGTAGGTACTAATACAGTATGAAACGGAAAAATGTATTCATATCTACTTATTTTAAAAACTGCTTCTGCCTCTCGTAATGAATAATTTCCTAGAAGTCATGAGTAGTCAATTCATTATTTCCATTTTTAATCACTTTATTATAACTTTGTACAGAAAGTCAAAATTCTTTCACTTTTTATTATTTTTCATGGGCAGATGGAGTTTTTTAAAATATGACTACACCAGTTGTACAACTGTTACATTCTGTATTTGTGAAGACAGCATGCCACAAACATGCCAACAATTGTTCGACGTCAAGATTTTGCAACATTTCTTCTTTGATTTTTCCTCACACGTACCTACTATAAAATAAATGCTTTTTGTTCCGTTACAGCCCCGTACACAGAATTAATCTCAATAGTAAAGATTGCAACGGTGCATAAGCTGTGACAAGTTGACATCACATTAACTGTCGTTACAAACACCATAGCAACTAGTTTACTCGGTCTTTCATTCATTCGACGCGGTTGCTGAACAACCCGGAACCCGTACCTATAGTACTTTTATTTTTCTTAAATATTTTGTGTGTAGCAAAGCACAATACGTAACTTCTAATTTTACGTAGGAACTGTGCACAGTATATTACAAAATATTTTGTGATGTGCACCTTATCGGTTGCCACCGTTCACGAATTCCATTATATTAATTCCCGCCATTATTCAAATTCCTATAATATATTTTGCAGCTGGCAACTGCGAGTGGGTGCGCCCACCGCTGAACCTTGTCCATACATCTAGTTGCGTAAGGTCTGACTTATTGCAACTCGAATAATCCTGTTCTAGATTTTGAATTGCTAATAAATGAGGTCGTGTAACCGATGCAAATAGTTTAGTGAAGGGCTAGGCGTTAGTTGGGCTCCATAACTCGTTTTAGAACAGTTAGCGACGCTGGTGGGTGGAAGAAAAGCGGTAGCGATGCGTGAATGTTGCAGTATTATACTGATGACAACCATATGAAAGCTAAAAATTCTAGTAATTTATCTTCGACCCAATCTGCGTTAGAAAATCTTCAATTTCCTCATGATCTATGAGGACTAAAGAGCGAAAGCTGGAAATATATATTCTTGATTTAGAGTGCTTTTAAACAGTTTAGAAAAAACGACTCCTTATATTTCGACAGCATATAAATGTCCAGTAACTGCTAAAAACAACTACAACCTTTTAATAAACTCAATTCCACTTAATCAGAAAGCATTAACTTGCAGAAAAAATTCAGTAAAACATGTCGCTCATTCTTAATAGGTTTTCTTTCAGTAACCGCGATGTAGTTACGTTACTTTTTGTCGTCTTATATCAAATCGCGAGGGTACAACCTAATAAATAAGTCACGTACAAACATCCTGCGCGATGCGTCGTCGATGTCCATAAAAAATGCGCCACGGCTAATCGCCGGTCATCGCACTCTCTAGCTCTTTCAAAAAATATAATATTTTATTATAACAACCCAGACGCTTACGGGAAAGACAAGTTCCATGTCATTCGTGTCTCGTTGTGTACACAAGTGTGCGCTGTGTAATTGTGATATTGCCTAATTTGGTTCGAACAAAAGAGTGGTCTACATTTACAAAAAGTCTCGAACAAAACGTAGCTCGATCTACACAAATCACTGAACGCATCGGCATCCATTACCTAGCATCGTGTTATTTGCCTAAGTGGTTCGATACAGGATAATAAGTTAGAAAGAATAGCCGTAGGTTACGGCCACCTTTGTCTGGACTTCGCTTCGGTCATGACACCTCGGGGCTAGACAAAACGTGGTCTAATCTTCCACAGGCAAATTGCCATGTAATGGGCCGTGGGCTCCGCGATTGTTTCTATACAAGGCCGTACGTGCTTTAAATGTAACGTTATTGGAAGATTATTATTTAAAAAATAAAAACAGGGTGTGCATCCGACCATATAGCCGAATTCGTTAATTTAAAAAAAAAAGCGACCGTCACAACTTCCCGCGTTAACTGATGACATCAGTTAACGCATTTAAAAAAAAAAGTATTGCCACGTAAATTGGCAGCGGCAAATAAAAAGGTAAACAAAAAAGTATTGATCGGTCCCAGCAGGGCGCCTCGATAACTCTTGGGCCTAATGATGCATCAACTATCATATTCGCAAGGATAATAAAGATGTTTTTGTGAGCCCTTATTATCGCGCTTTGTTCCATTTTTAACCGACTTCAAAAAAAAGGAGGAGGTTCTCAATTCGGTTGTATTTTTTTTTTTTTTTTTTTTTTTTTTTTTTTTTTTTTATCATTATTTTTTTTTTTTATGTTTGTTACCTCAGAACTCCGTCGTTTATGGACCGATTTGCAAAATTTTTTTTTCCCTTTATAGGATATGCTTCCAGATTGGTCCCATTTTTTTCAAAATCCAGTTCTGATGATGGAATCCATGAGGAATCGAGGGAACTCCTCAAAAATTATAGGCAACCCTATGGTAATTTTAGTATTTTCATCAAGAACTTAAGCATTTACAGTCAAAAAGTAACATTTGATGAAGTGGAACTGATGAAGAAGACCAGAAATGGTCAACGGAACTTCATACTCAAATAGATATCACATTGAAGATATAGTTAAGCGACTATGACAATACAAATAAATGAATGATTCTGAATAGTTACGTTGAAAATGGTATCATCGAAGTGATCTGATGATGATGATGGAGCCGGAAGGTAGGCACTGGAACTCCGTAATTAATCAATGTAACCTAGCCGTGTTTGGACTCATTAGAATTGTCATGAGATGCACTTTGGCTATAAGGTACTATCGAACTGATCTGATGATGGAGCCGGAAGGTAGGCACAGGAACTCCGTAATTAATCAATGTATCCTAGCCGTGTTTGGGCTTATTAGAATTGTCGTGAGATGCTCTTTGGCTATAAGGTACTATCGAACTGATCTGATGATGCAGCCGGAAGGAGGAAGGTAGGCACAGCAACTTTATAATAAAACAATGTAACCTAGCAGTATTTGGGTTAATTGGAATTGTCATTAGAAATAGGCACTCTGTTTATAAGTGTATCGCAACTAAAAAGTGTGAAATAAAAACTTTTTAGAAAAAAAAAATAACCGACTTCACTAAAAAAAACACTAAAAGGATCAAAATAACTTTAATTTCGGAAGTCGGTGTTAAATAAGAAACAAACAATACCGAGAAACACCGACATCCGAAATTAAAGTTATTTTGATCCTTTTAGTGTTTTTTTTAGTGAAGTCGGTTATTTTTTTTTTCTAAAAAGTTTTTATTGATTACACCTCGAGAGCAAGCGAGTGGGAATCATTTCTTGAAAGCGCACATCAAAAAGGATTTATTTTGACGTTTATGTTTTTGCTGGTGCAGTCTGTAATAAAGCCTTAATAATAGAGTTTACCTAATAATAGACAGATAATTAAGTAATAAAAACTTTGACGTGTTTTTTACCAGCGCTGTCCAAACAACGTCAAGGTTTTGATGTACCTAACATTCTTATGTAAAGTAATTAACATAAATTGAGAAAACTTCATGTTAGATTAGTTTTTACTTATATTTTTTCACATATGATCAGCTTAATTTGATATTGTTGCTATGTTGCCGTAGATTAGGCAATTTTTTTTTATATCAAGTCCAAGAGAAGCTTAGAAAAGTATTATAAAAACATTCAGATGTCTGATGAATAAATATATAAACAAAAAATAAAGCACCGATCAAAGCTTCTATTGTACCTCGCTACCATAGTCACAACGAATTTATAAAGTTATCTGTGCACGAATTAAAAAAACTCCATCATCTCATGAGGTTGTAAAAAAGCTTTAGCTACTGATGTACACTTCATTTATTTTTAAAACGACGAACGAAAATCTCATTACCGTCCTCTTTTAACGGCTTACTCTCAGAATTAGTTTCGTTAATAATGCCGGAATAGTTCAAGTTTTATGGTTTCTAAAGTAAGACGCAAGCGAGGAACTTCTGGCTAGCAAAACCTTTTAAATTTTTTGAGTATCAACAAAATTACATAAAATAATGACGTCAGAAGAAGAATAATAAAAAAATAACTTAGAAACTGCAGATAAAGGAGGATGAGTGGTTTGGTTTATAAGACCGATAACCAATAGCGATATGGCCATTGGCCATACATTTCTGCCCAACCTCCTTTGACTACGTACAAAGTGTTAACACAACTGTGTCCTTTGTAAAGGACAAAAGGTGAATTCTTGATTTCTATTGTTTTATTCAGTTCACACACTCACGGAATTTAAAAACCTAAGACAAAAAAGTTTCCTTCTATCCCTGGTTAAAACTACTAACTTATTTTTTGGTTATTTCTTCATCTGAACCTTCTTCAACACGCTTAACGACATTTAAATCACAATCAAAGTTCACGTCGCCGTTTTCCCATCACTTGGTCTGTTCTTTAGATTCCCGCCATTCTAAAGTCGTCGACGCAAGCGCATCCGAGAGGCGGAACTCAAGTAATAGGCGCATTCCGCCGACCAGCCTGTGAATGCCGACGTAGTACTTACGATCTTTGAATGACTTAGAATGACTTAGGAAGCCATTAACGGCCTCTCCGTTTAAAGCTCGAACATAATACCTTCCCATTGTTTATCGATTTAAAGAACAAATTCAATGTTTTATTATTAATTCTAAACGGTTTGTACGACTGATTCCATTGCCATAACTGGGTAAAGTTCATTATAGCTATTTTACGAGTATAATATTAACCATAAACAAAAATCAAAGACAATGGTGCCAAAATATAAGCCAGATATTTTTTTAAAGAATTAAAAAAAACCGGCCAAGTGCGAGGCGGACTCGCGCACGAAGGGTTCCGTACCGTGAGTAGCAAAAAACGGCAAAAAAAAAAAAAAAAAAAAAAAAACACATTTGTTGTAGAGCCTCCTTAAATATTTATTTATTCTTTTTTTTAGTATTTATTTGTTCTTATAGCGGCAACAGAAATACATCGTCTGTGAAAATTTCTATTGTCTAACTATCACGGTTCAAGAGATACAGCCTGGTGACAGACAGACGGACGGAAAGCGGAGTGTTAATAATAGGGTCCCGTTTTAACCCTTTGTGTACGGATTGTACGGAATCCTAAAAACATACCTAGTTACCTAACGAGACAACGTAATAAACAGGTAATTTCATCAAGGTAACAAAGATTAAATACAAAAATAACAGGTAGGTAATGACGTGACGACCGTATAATTAGGCATCACTGTAATACCTAGAACTAGCTAAACCTCAAATCCATTAGGTATATAATATATCCAGGGTTTCTCACCAAAAAACTCATAAGATTGGACAGAGGCGGCCTGCGCCTGGTGACAGGGACCATCACCGGACACTGCACACTGAATAAGCACCTCCACACAATAGGCATCCGTGTGCGCAGGAATTGCATGACTTGATTCCGCCATCTCCTTTCTATCATCGGACAACCCGACGTACGGCGAGTATCCACCCTTACGTTGTTGAAACTTCAACGGTCCGGACTAAGCGTTTCGCTTCGTCGTTTATACCGCGTACATCGAAGGACTGGAACAATTTGCCTGCTGCGATCTTCCCGTCCAACTATAATTTAGGTGTCTTCAAGGCTAGAGTGAATAGGCTCTTGATAAACTAGTGTGCCTCACCATCAATGATTGCATCACTGCTTACCATCAGGTGGGATCGCAGTCAAGCGCTGGTTTATATCAATTAAAAAAAAAAAAAAAAATCCTAGACAGTCCCCTGTGCAGAGCATATTTGGAGGGGGAGGAGACAATTGCACATGTGCTCCTGGACTGCACAGGTGTCACTGAAATACGCACACGAACCTTAGGATCCCCGAACTCCCTTATTGATGTCCTGAAAAACCTAAGAGGCCTTATCTGTTTTTGGAGAGAGGTGGGCTGGTTGGAATAAGCCCACCTAAGGTTATGGCCGCCATGGCCCACATACAATGGTCCACATAGGACTAAGTGCGGAAACCAAACATAAATAGATAGATAGATATCCAGGGTTTTTTTTACGGTGGGAAAATCATCTTATGACATCTCCCGCACTTGGGCGGAGCGAGAGATGGTGTCATACTTTTACTGATTAAAAATCCACTCCTGTTCCTTCGTTGCCTTTCGTACCAGGGCCGAGTCTTCCTTTTAGAATTAGACCCTTGGCCCCAGTAGGCTTCGACCGTGCTGTACCCCTACAGTTGCTGACATCCAATAGGTATTATAATAGTATTAGGTATATAATCCATTAGCTGGGTATATAATATTTCCAGGGCTACGGGATTATTAGAAACAATTGTCGTGAACTTGGAACGCGGAACAGAGATGGATTTTAGTCGATAAAAGTCTGACACTCTCTCGCTCCACCCAGAGAGGGAAAAGTTATAAGATGATTTCACACCTCAAAAAAAAAGACCAAAATACTTAGGTACCCGAATTTTTGGAAAATATGTCCAGTAAAATCAGTGGCCATTTTTACCCGACTACGGAGGGTTATGATTTTGACAGGCTATGTATGTACCTATGTGAGTATGTTCATCTGTTCCCTCATAGCTCCTAATCTACCAATCGGAACTCGACAAGAGGTATCGTTAGAACCGTTTTCATTGTCCGCTGAACATAGGCTACGTGACGTGTCACAAAACTCGACATGGCGCTCTCTAGCGGACAAAAAGTATGTGTTCAAAAATAAAAATGGATACGCCGTGTTTGGTATCATTTGAAAGGGCTACATTTGTAAATATCGAAAATATTGCTCAAATTTAAAGTGACGCCCTCTAGCGGACAAAAAGTCATGTGTTAAGTTTAACACCAAAATTGTTTAAATAAAAATAAAGTAAAAAACTAAAACCCGCCTACGACAAAAAAAAAACGACGCTGAAAAAGTATGAAACAAGATTTTCATAATTCGAACAGAACAAAAAGAAAAACCGTAGTCACACGTTATTAAAGTGTCTCGGTTGGTACCTATAACGTGTGACTGCGGCTTTTCTTTTTGTTCTGCAAGGTGGTACAAGCAAGGTGTTTGAAAGTATTCATAGATCAAGTGAAAATAGATCAGGTGGAGTCGACTAGATTTCTCGGTTTCCAGGTTGACAGTGGCTTGAAATGGAATGACCACATTGATAGTATGTGTTCAAAACTTGGTAGCGCCTGTTACGCACTCAGTAGGTTGTCACGGGTTGTCGCACCAGAAATAGTGCGGACTTGCTACTTTGCTACTGTCCACTCAATTCTGCAGTATGGAGCAGAGCTATGGGGTCATGCTGCTGATAGGTTACGTGTCTTTAGGATGCAAAAAAGAGCAGTCCGAGCAATTGCCCACATATCCCAAGAAACATCTGCACGACCTTTCTTTGCATCGCTTGGAATACTAACCTTGCCAGGGATTGTAATATTTCAAGCTGCTATGTTCACGTGGGATAACATGCATTTATACAAAAAGTTAGGAGACAGACATAATTACTACACTCGACAAGCCAATATGCTAGCTGGAGTACCACATCGACTATCAAAGTCTGATAAGCTTACGCACATTATAGGTCCCAAAATATTCAACAAACTACCGTCGTCGGTTACCTCTCTGCTACGACGAGATGTAGCTTTAAGGTCAAACTTAAATGCTGGCTCACTCAGAAAGCGTTTTATTCCATAGAGGAAATGCTAGATACTAAAATATCATATAATACATTAGCTAATGACAATGACTAATCAATGTTAATCTATTAAGTTCAATGACATTCAATTTATTTATTTTTTTATTTTTTTAAAATCAATTTATTATTATTTTATATTTTACTATGATCGAATTATTTTTAATGAAATGATGAATCAATGGTTTTAATTTTATGTTATTAATTGTTTTATTTATATGATGAATTAATTGTATCAATAATTTACGCAACAAAGTACTTCATTTAACTAAAATATATTGTGACTTGTAAATGTAATCTTTACCAATAAATGTGTTTATCTGTTTATCTGTTTAGTTTCTATGAGGAGTGGCTAGAAATGCGCCAAGGCTTTCTAACTTAACGCCTGAAGCCACCGCGCCTGTCCTCATCAAACATGGTCAGTTCGGGAGGTTCCTGTTTCGGATTCATGATTCAGGTGGATTCATTCATGGGATTGCCGATCACCGGAGAACATGGTGGAGCATGCGGAGGAACTTTGCCTCCCCTGAGCCAAGCACCGCCGGGTCCTCATGGAGGCGATCGGCGGTGGTGGCCTCTGGTGTCCGGCGTTGATTCAGACCATGGCTCGGACCATGACTTGAGAGAGAATGGGAAGCGGCTTAATGCAAATATCCGAGCGGTGGGACCTGTCCCTGATACAGAGGTGGATGCAGCTTCATGTTAGCGGCTCTCCTCGTATAATTTGACTTTGTGACAGTGTGTGTGAAAATTATTGTATCTCAAATTTTGTGATTTATGGACATACGTAATGTGTTATTTTATTTGTATTTTAATTTCCTTTAATTTTGATTTGAATTTCATTTTATGTGTATAATGACATCTCATGTATGTGTATTTGATTTGATTATTTTAATGTTTTTTTTATTTCAATTTTGTGTGTAATATATGGACTATGTCTGAAATAAATGAATACAACAATTAATGGGAAGGAGATGGCTACAACCAGGAGAGTAAGGACATCCTCACGCCTTTTCGCTGCCTTAGGAGACGCTCCAGGCGTCTGGAGTAGCAAGTCGCAAGGCAAATAAAGGGCAACTGAAGAACACTGTTGGATTTTAGTCAGTAAAAGTCTGACACGTACTCTCGCTCCACCTTAGAGCGTCAGAATTCATTTGATGATTTCAATTTCATATCTCAAAAAAGTCGGAATTTTTTCTCTTTACATTTTTTTATAAACTGGACTGAACCATTAGATTGCATTGACCAGCAGCTTAGGTTGATTTATTTATTGATTTATTGTATTTTTTTTTTTGTTGATGTAGTACACTCGGCTTATGGTGGAATTCACTAATAAAACTAATCGCGTTTTAACGGTGACTTTGGTGAATTCCACCCTTAAACTCAACCCGCCTTATTACAAAATGCGATCTAGGTGTAGTTCCGGGACTATTAATAGGTTTAAATACTATAGAAAACGTTATTATAAAATGAAATTTATCACTAGCACAGTCAATATTTATACTGTGTCACTAGTTTCCGATCTATGAGTAAAGTTAGACCGCCGAAACCCCTATTTTAACTATAGTACCAACTTCGATACTAATATAGGTATTTAAGTTTAGCTTTGTTGAACATGTTAAAAACTATTGGTGTTGGTTTTATAATAACCTTATTCAAAAGTAGAAGACGTCATTGCGTATAAATAAAATAATACCTACTTACGAAAGAAGGCTCAAAGAGCCAATCGTCTTAGCCGCCAATTTAATCTCACTTTATAGCGGGAAGCTTAGTCTATGGAAACGGCCACAGATTGTAATAACGATGAATAAACTTTTTCTTATTTACTCACAACTGTGTTTATGTACCTACCTAACGTTATTTTTATTAACAGATTTAAATATGTTTTGCTTTCATAGATTTGGTAATTATCAAAATTAGGACAGCCCACATGTTCTATAACTGATAGGTAAAAGATCTCTCTTTTACCTATCTGTTATGGAACTTGTGGGCTCTGAGCTATTTAGCTCAGAGGCGTTGAGGTTTAGATGTCAAAAAAATACTACTATCCTCAAATTTTTTTACCTATTTCACTTGATTTGGTTCTAAACTTTGCAGGTAATTTGGTTTGTAGAGCGGTAAAGCCAGCGCGTACTTAAAACAAACTAACGATCTAGGACATGGTCAAAATTTTAGACTGAAAACTAATTTCTTAGTAGATTACTTCTGTTTCAGAGAAAATTTAAAAATACAATACCTAATGTGAAATAAACAATTTTTCAAAACATTGTCTAGCAAGGCTAGCGAGTTTTAATTTTAATTCACCGCTAGAGGTGCTGGTGTCGCCTGAGGTCTTGGTAATGTCAAATTGCATTGTTTATGGGCTTTTCACGGGAGCTTTTTCACGATTTTTTTTTAAATATTTTACTATGTAGGTACCAAACCGATTAATTACGACGGTAAATAAGATATGGTTCTACTAACCGCTGCTGAAAAAGATACTTTTCTTTCAGAAACATAATTATGTCCCTCTTTTTTAACGAACAAGGACTCCGCAGCACCCGCAGTGTTGCCTTCTTCGGTCTTCGTTTAACATTCACAAATCACAAAAACTTTATGGGTGGGTTTCTGAATTGAGTATTTTGAGTTAAGAATCGAACGTCTCAAACCCTACTTTATAACCAAATTTTGACAGGTTCAGGGGCGCTGGTTTTTAGAAAAAGTCATGGGTGCTCAGGTGCGAAGGTACCACAAACACCCAGACCCAACACAAATATCTGTTTCATCAACAATAATTTGTGTTAGTGTGGGAATCGAACCCGCGACCCTTTCGTCTCAACCGGCGCTCTAAACCACTGCGTTAAACAGGTCGTCGGGTAGTGAATAAACGCCCATCCCTAATAAATAGGCGATCTTTTTCTTGATGTCTATTCTCATGGTTGCTCGAGTCCCCGAGCACCCACGGAGTCGGCGCCCCGGTTTTCAAGTTAATGTAGAGTTTGAGAAATATCAACTCAATACCTAGCATTTTACTTCTAAAATACGTAATATGATCTTAGTAACTGTAAATCTGTTACAAAGATATGATATACCTATTTACTTAGTCAATTTACTAGGTAATGTATGAATGTCACATGTCACACCTTGTTTGTTTTTCCTATTTCGACGTAACGTAACCTTTTAAATTTTAACGAAAATCTACTTAATTTGATCACCTTCAGAACTGATTTGTAAGTCAAAACAATTAAATTACTTTTAATAAATACAGCTCCGACTTCGTTATAAAACTGGTAAAATTACTTAAAATGACATCAGAGATATTTACATCACGATACAACACATTGTTTGTCTAGCTTGTACACTTCTATCTAATAAGCGATGGAAATTAAGTGTAGAGGGTTTTGTCAAAAGAGGACCACTGCATGTTTCTTATTTTTCTGAAAAAGGTAAAAACTGATTCTAGAGTTATTACACTCTTTAGCGCCGGATGGAGAGATAAAAAATCCTTTATTATTCGAACAAGCTTTTTCAAGTCTTATTTGCTAATAAGAATATCCTTTCTGCATTCGTTCAATATGTACAGTAATGTATTTTAGCATAAATAAGAATACCTTAAAAATTCAGTTTGGATATATTACAGGCTTTTGAAAAGGCACTTTTCATTCTTTATACAAAAATCTGCTTGCTAGAGAGTCCACCAATTCCTGAGAATTTTTCGGGACAATATCAATGAGTATCTAGAATTTTAATAAGAGTTAGGTAAAGTCGACAACGCGACTGGCCCAGACAGGGATAGAGGAATGAGCTGGGGACTACAGTATCATCATATCGAAAAATGTGGAAAGAGGGAAGGGAGGTTTTGGACCTGCAGTGGAACAATAAGCATATAATAGAAACAAAAAGGTGAAAGTGAAAAAACGTCGGTTTTTGCAATAAGGAAATACTACACCCGCATCATGATTACTTGGTAATATTATGTAGAGCAATTCTCTAAAAACTGTAACACCGAGCATACTGCTGCTAAACCCAACCCTAGCTTCTTAGTAGGAAATTGTTCAACTAGAAAATTCAAGTTAATTTTCTATCGGCTGTTTTCCCAACCGCAGAGTGACATATTGTAGTAAATATTAGTTGATAGGTAATTTGATGTCTAATCCTAAAAAAAAAACGCTCTTTTGACGAATCAAGTGCTCAGAAACAAAACAACAATATTTACCTTCACGCAACAGTATTAAATTAAATCTCAAACTCCACTGTGGGCACAAATAATCCACTCGTGCGCAATCAGAGACACGCACCAAGCAATCCTACAAGTGTTATAATTTTGAAGCTCTCCGAGGTCAGGTTAAGTAATCCTTGCAACGAACCGTAACAACTCATTCATTGCTTTACAAACCGATGCAAATGAACCCGCGAATGGGTACCGAGTATCGAGTACCAACCATTTATCGACTAGACCACAATACTAGACAGAGAGAGCATTTGCTATTTCAAATTAAAAAGTAAACAAACCTCTTTGCAGAGTCGTTGAAGCGGGGTGTCCTTTAAAAAAAAAACAATCACTGAACGGTTATGAAACACTATTGTAACGGGCACGATTGACAGTTTACGACACAATATGGATCCCGCGATCGTATTCCGACTGTGTGATGCCGCGACGTGCGTACGCGCCGTTCGTTCCGCGCTGACTGCCTGCCTCGCGAGACGTGCCCAGTGAACGTAGCATGACCTTCCTGCCCACAGAGCCTAGCAATAGAACCTCTTTTCCTTTTAAGACGTGTCCCCAAAATTAATGACCTTCTAGGAAAAATAGGACCTGTCCTTTTACAGGTTTAAGATTTCTGGACACCCGAAACTACAAAACGGTTACACTTTATTTGCTGAAGATGGATTTCTTTTGTATTTATTATATCTACTATTACTCTATTTCTAGCTTTTTGAGAAAATTGGTATTTAAAAATAAATGCAGTCATCTTATTTTTGTGTATGAATCATTATTGTTGTGAATGGGACTACTTCGAAATCCATTGTATCATTATCAATGAAAGCAAAGCCCTGTCTAAAAACTACCCTTCGATAAAAAATCTATAAAAAGTAGTTGAAAATCGCTGGAAACTCATAATACTTTTTATTTTTTTTATAATTAAACATTATTATTATTATTATCAATATTTATCTCAGGACCCTGAGGTCCTGGACCTTTGGAAGGCGTACGAGGAGCCGAAGCCAACTCGCAGAGGCCCTTTAGATAATTATAATGGAACATGATACCAACCGACGATTATCCCTGTACGCGCTATGCTAGTGCACCCAAGGACAACCCCCGGTTGTTGAAAAACTATTGCGACATATAGAGAACAAAGATAATAGAGCTATGGTTTTTGGAGTCTTAAGTGGACTGGTAACATGGAACTATGTTAAGACTATGGCCCCTGCCTGAACAACGTTATTAATATCCATCGAAAAAAGGCAGGGGGTGACTTGCACACTCAATAAATGGGCCCCCAAAAAACGGCCGCTAGCACGAAGTGACGTAGCAACAAGAGGGCAACATATTCTGAGGTGCTTGAGGAGTGGAGAGGTATACCACGGCTATCAGGACAATCCCGGAAGTACGGTCAAGATCCCTACCAGCACCTTACTGGATTATACATCCTTCTCCCGAGCACGTTTGCTCTTGCGAATCTCCACTCAAGCCAGCCAATAAAGGCAAGAGAGAGGTGGGAGCTCAGTTCCTCGTCAGTGTTCACTACGGCCGGCCAATAAAGGCAAGTCGGAGATGAAGAACAAGAATTCTCCCGGAAGTTGGGGTCCGTGGGGTCGCTAATGCCCAACAGTTCGCCACAAAACTGCACTGCGGATTGTATCTCTCTTAGTCTGGCCCCTCACCCTAGGCATATTACGGCAAAGCAAACTTCACCGATACAGACCTAGGGTATATTGGAGCACGCAAGCCCCACCACGACGTCAACGTAGAGATACGGCGATGGGGTTATTATTATTATTCAATTATTATTATTAAATTATCACACAACGCCGTCTAGTCCCAAGCTAAGCAGAGCTTGTGTTATGGGTACTAGACAACTGATAAACATACTTATATATTTCTAAATACATACATATATAGATAAATTACACCCAGACACAGAACAAATTATCGTGCTCATCACACAAACATTTGTCCTGGGTGGGAATCGAACCCACGACCTCCGGCATAGCAGTCAGGGTCACTGACCACTAGACCAACAGGCCAGTCAAAATTTGTCTTTGCTTGAATGTTACTACAATTCAATTACCCGTTTTTCTCCTAATAATAATTTCAATTCAACCAGTAGTTCGCGTGTTTTTTCTGTAAATGTACTTAATATTAAAAAAATTAAGTCCCTATCCAGCCTTCCTTACGTGTTATTATTTTTATAATCGTAGCATAACTGCTTAACGATTCGCATCATTGCGGTAACAACGGTGAAGAAAGTGTTAACAGGTGATTTCAGTTGAGTACTTTATCATTAATAATTATTGCGTCTACTATGCGCAGTTATGTTGCGTAGGTATATCAGAACTGGTAAGTGTTGCCATAATGATTTTCTTCTGTAGCAGTAGAAAATAGTATATATAGCAGTAGAAATTAGTCAGGTTAACTAAGACTTATAATACGGTGGAAGCGCTGGAGTAGCACACGAAATCCAAATTATTGAATTTAGTGGAAAAGAAGAATGTTCATTTCCCGTACCATATTGCGTCACAGGTATATTAATACCAAAAATAATGTTTTATTTTTGTGTACAATGTACTGATTTTTAACCGCTTTTTTTAACCACATTAAAAATATCGTGAAAATGATATTAAATGATTAACAATTCCTACTTCCGAAAAAAATAACGTCATTTCAGAAATCTTTACGTTCCGATTACAGTTGCCAGTTATTTTCGTAATCTGACCAAAGAGTATGTAAAGCTAACGCTTTTAATCTTACAATGATCATAAATAATTGGTTCGCCTAATTAATTTTATCTGCTATCTCAGTAAATAAGATTACTTATATAGTAGAAAATAATTAAACTGCTAAAAATAAATTCTGTTAAATTATTTTATTTTAGTTCACCATTTTATAAAGTAAACATTGCGTATATTAGAAACTCAAAACTTGACACTGTCAATTTGATTAGGACATTTTGGTATTTTGTTGCCACAGAGTACTTTGGTAATTGTTTGTTGCTAAAGTGACGTATATATCGTTTGATGATTTTGTACTGTATTTGAGTAGTTCTGGTAGTTTTATTGAATAATAATTAATTCAATACGTCTATAATAATTATTGACAATGTTGAGATAGTGACTCATAGTGTTGCAAGTGGCAAGGTTTGTAAAGTGGGTGCGCGCGGCGCACGTTCGGGGCGAGCAAATCGCGGGCATACATTTCCATTTGCTTTCTGCGGGCACGAGGAGCAGCGCGCGGGCCGCTCGCGCACGGTTTGGTGCATGGCGCGAAGGGCATGGAAACGGCGCGTTAACTTGAAATGCACGCACGCAGCTCGCTAGCGGCATATTCGCCAGATGTGAACACACCCAAAGAGGAATATAGCCAAAGAATAGCATATCATAGCATAGTGGGCCTTATAATGTTCCCACTGTTGGGACTCAGGCCTCCTCTCTAGGAGAGGGAATGGGCCGTAATCCACCACGCGGGCCCAGTGCGGGTTGGTGGATGTCACATGTCTTCGAATTTTTGGTTCTAGGACATGCCGGTTTCCTCACGATGTTTTCCTTCACCGTTTTGAGAGCAGTGGTGATGAAATAAATTACACAAAGTAATGCACGCCTGGCTGGGGTTTGAACCCGCGACCTACAACTCGTAAGTCGGGGCCGTTACCACTTGGCCACCACTGCTCGCCAAAGAATAAACTTGTGAATATATGGAGAGGGGGATATAATGGAATAAAAAAATGTTTTGGGCCTACCTCAAGCAACAAGGGCCAAAGGCAGGAAGATGACGATGATTTGATACTAATGTACCCTAAAAGTAAATGTTTTAACTGACTAACAATTACAAATTCATTATTTGTGTTACCTTGTTAAGTACTTATGTTCACGCGAGAAAGTGGCAGTGAAGCCGAATTGACGTCAATATTAATTATTAATCACTAAAATAATTCGACTAGGTACATCAGTTGTTTCAAACAAATGCATTAATAACTAATGTAAATAGATTAATATAAATAATAAGTAAATAATATTTACTTATTATTTATGACATATTATGTCATAAAGTCTCTTTCTACGCTACGAGCAACGCTGTTTCATTACGACGAAACCATCGACTCCTCTCACTGTTACTGCGCCTGTAAATGGTTGCCGATAGCTCTGGCCTTATCCAGCGTTAGTTATTGGTCGGTCCGTGAGGTTGCGGATCGGCAGTGATAAAATCCCGTCCTATACACCCTTCATTCTTCCCACCTTCCGTCTGTTGCCTTGGGTCTCATGACAACAGGCTTCCTGCACTATTATTTATATACGTATATATTGTAGCTATATGGCTAGGTTGCTAGGTGCAGCTAAGGTTGTTGATAGGCTACAGTCATCCCCCTTATTGTACATTTCGGTAGCTGAATGTAGAACCCATAACCTGTAAGTGATGTATTGCGTTTTTTTTTTCGAGAAATCGAACTAAAACACGTAGTAAGTTTGTTTAGGTCTTGATAACTTTATAAATAAATAAAAGACTAAACCATTACGATTTTACCAGTCTTAAGATCGTGTTCTTCAGTGTAGGCCTAGGTATAGCGTAAAAATATTACCCATGCGTGATAAAAGCCTGAGCGTAAGTAACGCCACAATATAGGAGCGAAGGAATCCGGGTCCTGACTTATCGCGTATATCAATAATAATGCAATACACTACTCATCAATTTTGCCTAAAACGCATACCTATAGTATAGAATGCAAATTATAATAATCACTACGGTTAAAAATTGCTATGAAATATGATCAGGCGTTTTCGAACTTTTTTTAATATCTCAAAAATGTGGTTAAATATTAACAAAAAAATTTTAGATAGTGAAAATTTCAATAATAACTATACTCTTGAGAGTAAATTTGGTTTGACGCAAGTTGGTACGGATCCACATACAAATTTGGGCAATCTCTTTTAACCTATTGAATGACTTTGTTATGAAATAGCCATTCAATAGGTTTAGAGCAGATGAACGACGATTTGAATTTTGCGGACGAAGAAATAACGCACTCTCATTTTTTGCTTACGAGCGGAGCGAAACAAAACAAAGCTTTGCAATGGTAGAACCATACACGTTTACTGTTGCAACATTACCGTGATTCTGACACCCGTCAAGACTGACACCAGTGTTGCCAGTTCATCTTCTTTACCACTAAAAATGGCAACGTTTGCTTAGCAAAAAAAAATCTTGGCGACCAAAAAAAATATTTTAGTGACTTATCTAACGACTTTTGGAGTATAAATCAAAACATTTTTAAGTAATGTTTTTTGTGAACTTTAAAAAAGTTATAAAACTTAAAATTTTCAAGTGGGCAAATGTTTAAGTATGGAGTAGATACATTCATTCTCATAAATCAATGGATACTCACAGCTAGAAATCTTATTATTATTTGATAGTTTAAGCATATTATAAGAAAATAAGTTTAGTTGCTACACAGGAATTCTACTCTCTTTCTCTGAAACAAAAATTCGTAAACGAACGATATTCAAACAAACCTTCGTTATGAACCTACTCTATTAATTTATTTTTGGACCCATACAAAAGTTTAATCAGCATTTAAAATAACTAGACAATAATAAACAATAGGTACACTGATTATTTTTGTAGCCATAATTATAATATTATAGTTCGTTATTCATAACACTTATGTATAAACTAAAAGTATATTGTGTATAAAAACTACTAGTATATTGTGGTCGACAATTTATAAATCTTTATCGCAGACGATTCAATATTTAATTATAATTTAATTACATTAAAATATATTTATTTTTTGTTTGTCTAGTGACTTGGAACTTTTGGAGTTGGCAACACTGATAGTCACTGGTCACTAGCGAAGGGCCAACACGCATTTTTGACAACTCGAGTTACTCGAGTTGTAATGGTTGCTGACTCGAATTGCAACAGTTGACTCGCATCTCGACTCGATGGACAAAAGCCCAACTCAGCCGACCGAGTCATCTCGTCCGACAAGTCAGCTAGTTCCGCCGAGTCAACTCGATCCTCCCAATAACAAATAAAAAGCGTCGATCGAAGAATTCAGTCAGATCAACTGGACTTAGATGGATCTTAATGTAATCTTTTGGGTTCGTAATAAGACTAATAAAGTAAAACTGTTTGCAATCGTTTCAATGACTAATTTACTATCATTTTAACTAGCACTTTGCTTGTTAAAACGATATGTTACGTTTCGTTCACGCGAAATGTAAATGGTTTATTTATTTATTTACGTATTCATGTCAAGTTTATAAACACAAGGAATAAGATTATTTTACTTAAACTTAGCTATCCATAAATCATTCGGCGTCGTAAGTCGCATCGCGCGTCGTCTTGCTTTCAACCATCTGCTGAACCACTGCCGAATTATTGACCGTATCAACTCGAGGTGAAAGAAAAAACAACTCGAGTTGACTCGTTTGCTGTTTGACTCTAGTAACTCGGTTAAAATAACTCGATTTGCCCATCGCTAGCGATGCTGCACCGCAGCTGTCAAAGAGTATTGGCTCATTGGCTCTGGCCAAAGACTACTAGAGGTGGGTTGAAACAGATAAAATTAGAAACCTGTTTCACCTGTTTCAGTTCCAAGAAGAAAACAGTTCCAAAAACCAGTTCCAAAATAACAGCCTGTTCCACTAGAACTAAAGACTCATTTGTTGCAACAGATTCAGAAATAGTAATATTTATATAAATTTAATACAAATAAATATTTAATACAAAATTAAAGTAATATAATAATAAAAATTATACGATAGTTTTGTTCAAAGGTAAGTTCATTATTTAT
This sequence comes from Mythimna impura, assembly GCA_905147345.3. NCBI lineage: Eukaryota > Metazoa > Arthropoda > Insecta > Lepidoptera > Noctuidae > Mythimna > Mythimna impura. The sequence continues at coordinate 3,627,144 of LR990342.1, read as the reverse complement.
ATGTGTGTCCGAAAAGGAACAGTGACAGGTAGGGAACCATAGATTTAATCTATGCAAGGAACAGATGCTATCTCTTTCTATTACGATGGACCAGAGGAGCAAAGAGCTTGTTCCAAAGAACAGATGCTGTCTCTTTCTATAATAATGTCAGAAGAGAAAGGAGCATGTTTCGTTTGAAACAGTACCACATAGCTGTTCCAGGTCGTTTCGTTTGTATCTATCGAAGTTACGGCTGTTTGTGGAACAGGCGAAACAGGTAGGAGCTGTTATTTCGGTTCTGAGATACCTGTTTCATGTTGTTACTTTGAAATACCTCTTTTTTTTAACTGTTTCGATAAATACGCCTCACTCCTAAAGACTACTACTCTGGCTGTCGCTGTCACTCACTGTTATGGCGTCTGGTCTGTTTTGCTGTGGTGTTCGTTGCTTTATTTTGCTATGACCTAAGTCTCTCAGTAAATCACAGCAATTGGTTAGAAAACATCCCTCAGTGTCATTATAAAGTAAATCAAGATGCATCACTTCAGAAAACTCGTTACAAATACTGGTAAGCTGTCTTTAATAAAACAGGTTATGTTTTCTGTTTCATAACAAATAATATAATAGTAAAAAAACATTATAAAAGAAGCTTCTAATTAAATACGCAAAAAAGAATAAAATAAACCTTTCTTTTAAACATTTTACTATCAATTTATAACTTCAATAAACAATCTAAATGATAATTTAAAAGTTTGTGTTAGATTGAAAATTAAAAATTAAAATTAAGTTGATCAAATTATTATTTATTTTACTTGTTTATCTACACAGGTAAATCTCGTAGCGTGGTTTTTTTAACTTTTAATTAATTTTTGCTTTTCAGTTCTTTCTTTTTTAACTCGAATTGTTTCGTATTCTCAGAAAGTCCTTTCATTTGATACCCATTTTAAAGGAAAGCATAAAAAACCTAAGTCCGCCATCTTCTGATATCCGCCATATTGTTGGATTTAGAGTGAAGCCACTTTTTTTTTGTTACTCTTAGCAAGCCCTTTCATTTGATACCCATATTGTAGGACTGCATAAAAAAAAACTCATCTGCCATCTTGGGTGCTCCGCCATGTTGGACTTAGAATGACGTCACATAGCTAGCCATGCATTGTCATCTAATCTAAATGTGCATACAAAATTTGAGTTTAATCGGTTGAAGATGTCTGTTTCAAAATTGAGTTGGAAGATTCCACCCAAACTGACATAGTTACATACATATGTGCATTGCAAGTTAAATAAAAGCTTGTAAAATGCTTTGTTATGGTATAGGATGTTATAACTTGCAACGTTTATCAAATATGTAACATTTGAAGTTAAATAATCATCTGCTTAAATCTAATATTAGTAATGAAGTTGTAATAGCAATGCAAATAGCATGGTATCTCACAATGTGTAACTGTAGAGCAAATGTTTACTCAACATTAAGTATACACGGGAATCATTTATTAGTGAGGGCAAGGACTTCGAAACCAAACGGTGTAAACAAACAAATATAAACCATGAAAGCCAGAGAAACAAATAAATAAAATGGCTAAATATCAATTTTTTCAGAACAGAAAATTAAATTAGGAACATTTTTTTTCTCTTTTTCCAGCAACCAAAGAGCACAAGAAACTTTTTAGACTGCCTCTATTCAAAGACTCATTAAGAAGATGTTCAAGTACAATAGAAACACCTCCTAAAGATAAAGAAAGTGACACTTCAACCAAGAAAATGGATAAGAAAGAAAAGGGTGTCGGGGGTGGGGGGCCTATAGACTTGCTTGGTATACCCAAAGGTATCCTGGGACAGCCAACATACCACACACATCGTCATGTGATATCATCAGAGGACCATTTGACTTGTGGAATAACTCAGGCTGAGTATAAAGAGAGGAGGGAGAGGTTTGTTAGCAAGCTGACAGAGGAACTAAACGTTAACGCTTCGCATATTGTAAGTTGTGGTCTTTTATTTCACTATAATTCATTAAACCCCAAGCACAGGCGTTCACTCTCTCATTGTCTTTCTTTTGTGTCTTTAAATGTGAAAAACGAATAAATTAGCCTTTCGTATGCCGTAATTAGAGACACAATTAAAAAGCGATTGTGTGGATCGCGTGGATCCGCGCACCGGGCATTCAATGAGTTAATGACGGTATTTGAAAGGTTAATAAAGATTCCTTTGTGACACACATTCTAGGTCCTTGAGATCATCAGAGAATCTGAAATTAAGTATTTGTATGCATTCCACATCCTTTTTTGACAAATTGTTTACTGTTCAAGCAGCTCGTCTGTGAAATGCATTACCCATAGAAGTTAAGCATGCTCAAACGCTACCAACCTTTAAAACAATGGTGAAGGAACATTACCTTTCACTGTAATATTTATATGTATTTTTATTATTATGTGTAATTAATATTATTTATATTTTTTTGTACACTGACCGCCCTAATCTATCTCCTTTCGTACAGTCCATCCTAAGGTTGTCTGTGAAAGATTGCCCTGTGCGATAAGATCGCCCTTTGTTCACGTTGTTTTTGTATATGTTTATCCTGACCACAATATGATGTGTACAATAAAGTATATGTATAGGTAATAAATAAGTTAAATTAAATGTTTGCAAGATGTTGACCAGATATTGCGGTAATTACAAATTACCTGAGAAATGTCTTTGTCCCCATCGTTTTATTTATCGTATTTTAGTTTAGCACTCAGTCCATGGTGAACTATTGTAGGTAGAACTTTAAAAGTAAAACATCCCAAAAACATCTTCAAAAAAATACCACTGACTGCAGGTTACCTGATATGTATGGAACTAACCTATAATATCTGTTTCTCTATTGTTGTTTCCTATTCATCATATGACACCTTTCTACTTTTTTTTTTTAAGTTCTTTATTGTTATTATTATGGTGGGTAAAGACCTCCCTCCGTTCCTTCCATTGTTCCGGGTGTACTACGAGAGCTCGACAAATGAATGTGCGATTAACGCTTGTGCGACACACTGAAGCTCGACATCACGCTGTGTGACAAACGATTATGCGACAATAGTTCGACACTACGGTAATGCGACAAACAATTGTGTGACTACTATAATTTGAAAGTATGTTGGTGCAGTATTATGCTAGAACTACACTGAGCACACGTGTGCCACACACGCCGATCTGGGCGCGTCGCGTCGGTCTCCAAACATTTTATATGGAAACTAGACTTGTAGAGCTACACTTGATCCACGCCACGGGACGTCGTTCTACTTACAAATCAGGCGTGTTACACGTGTGCGTCGGTCTAATGTAGTTCTAGCTTTACAGTTGTTTGACACTATCGTACTTTCCAAAATAGGCCTACTTCTGGGTGGTTATAAAAAAATTACCATGAAGGCTAAGGTGGGAGCGGATCGAAGCTCAGCGGAGCTCCCGCCTTAGCCTTGTAACCTAATCTATCCGTGTCGGGGTACCCTAAAATATGTTAATTCTTCGTGTCGCACTAGAGTCCTGACGAACTTCAGTATGTCGCACAAGCGTGCATTCGAACTATGGTGAGTCGCAGCGAAAACCCTTTGTTCTACTTTGATTTAGAATCTAGAACAAAGGGTTTTCGCTGTTTGGCCGTTTTCACATTAGGTGATAACAACACACAATGTGAGAGAGTTTGTTTCAAAATGTATGGAACTAGCAGTCCCACGATATCGTGTCGTTATCTCCTAATGTGTAAACCGCCTTTGTTGATGAATCATTCCTAATTATATTACCCTTTTTATCTTAAACAACTCTTTCAGTATCTCTGTGTCACACATTCTAGGCCCTTGATTGACGTCATTGGAAATTCTAAAACTTAGTATTATATGAATGCTAAGTTTAAGCATTCTGCTCCGTTCCTTGATAAATCTTTCACGATACTAGCAGCTCGTTTGATGCATCGCCCAAAGAAGTGAGGCGTGCCCAAACGCTACCAACGTTCAAACAAATGGTGAAGAAGCATTACCTATACTCCATCGGTTTAGGTAGTTAACTAAACGTACACAATCTTAATGTCTTTTTATTAAAAAAAATATTATAAAAGACATACAAAGATTATTTAAATTTAGTTAGTTACCAAACATCGGTATAGGTAAATAACAAATTGTAAACATTTTTAGATAAAAATTATAGACAACTTTTAGATAAAAGACATGTCAAGATTGTTTAGCATAGTCGGCCTTATAATGTTCCCACTGTTGGGACTCAGGCCTCCTCTAGGAGAGGGAATGGGCCATAATCCACCACGAATTTTTGGTTCTAGGACATGCCGGTTTCCTCACGATGTTTTCTTTCACCGTTTTGAGAGCAGTGGTGATGAAATAAATTACACAAAGTAATGTGCCTGGCTGGGTTTGAACCCGCGACCTACAACTCGTAAGTCGGGGCCGTTACCACTCGGCCACTACTGCTCTTTGCAAGATTGTTTACCTTTAGTTAATTACCTAAACAGATGGAGTATAGATCACTTTAAATTTTCTTCTCCTTTCTCAATTGTATATATTTGATATTTATTAGTATACTAGCTTCTACCAGCGGCTTCGCCCGCGTGAAAGTCGGTTTCTCCATACAAACTGGACCCCCGTTTCATCCCCTAAAAGGGTGAATTTCGGAAAATCCGTTCTTAGCGGATGTCTACACCCTATAAGGAACCTACCTGCCAAATTTTCAGTTTGTAGGTGTTATAGTTTCTGAGATTTCATGATTAATCAGTGAGTGGTATTTCGCTTTTATATATAGAAAGCGGCGTCTCCCGCGTGAAACTCGGTATCTCTATACAAACTTTGAATCCCCGTTTCATCCCCTTAGGGGGTGAATTTTGAGAAATCCTCTCTTAGTGCTCGCCTACGTCATAAAAGGAAACCTTGTACAAAATTTTACGTTCCAAGACCCTGTAGTTTCGGCTATGTGTTGATATGTCAGTCAGTCAGTTTCTTCTTTTATATATATTGATTTGGTATTGTATTTATGTATTATTTTTTACATTGTTTATGTTGTTATACACTGACAACCCTAAATCTTTTCCTTTCGTTCAGTCTACCAAAGGTTGTCTGTAAGAAATTGCCCTGTGTGATAATACCGCCTATTGTAAACTTATTTTTATAAATGCTTGTACTGTGTTACGGTGTGCAATAAAGTATAGATTAATAATTATTATATTCTTATTTTCAGATAGTAATCCCTGCCGCTCGAAAACAGTACATGTCAGACAAAATACCATATGTGTTCAGACAGAATTCAGACTTTTTCTACCTCACTGGTTGCCTCGAACCTTCTGCAGCACTAGTCCTGGTGAAGCCATCACAGACAGACAACTTTAAGGTATGAAAAAGGATAAACAGTTACAACTTAATCAATTCAGTTCAAATTTTTTTATTTCACATAAGCATACAAGGAGACAAGGAACACTTAGAAGCTCGTGCACGGTTGCAGTTAGTGGTTTCCTATGGAGGAGAACTGGCAACAAACTCCATAGTAACTTATTTAAAAGATGATGAATATCTGAGTAAAATTATGGTGAGAATTTTGTTGTAGTATTGTCTACCTCAGCGAAGCCTGCCTAATAGGCTGACTCGAAATATTTGCCGACAAACACGGCAAAAACGTTACATCCGCATTCTAATTGAAGTCAAAGCAACTCCAACAGACTGTAAAAGTAAATATTTCCTAACTGAGTGAATCCTAAAGCATGGCCCACTCGGATGCAATCCAGCGTCCCAACAGAGGTCACCTTCCGCCGTGTCCTCGTGGGGGCGATCGGCGGCAGCGATCTCTCGCGCCGGGCCTTGGTACAGGCCATGGTCCGGAGCGAGGAGGAGTGGCAGGCGGTCGCCTACTGTGAAGCAGTAATGCTAGCAAAGGAGGAGGCCGCACGTGTACGCGCGAGGCAATGGCCCCCGCGTCCCGGCCGCCGGGATTCCGATCCCGATTTACGACCACCGCAGGCGCGGGTTTGAAGACGGCGAGCAATGGGTAGCTCGCCGTCCGACCGTCCGGTAACCGTCCGGACCGAGCCCAAGTCGTCGACGGCGCGAAGTGTTCCGCGCGCGCCTCAAGATGTCAACAACCGTAGGGGCCCACCAGGGTCGAAGCCTACTGGGGCCAAGGGTCTGATTCTGAAAGGAAGACTCGGCCCTGGTACGAAAAGCAACGAAGGAACAGGAGTGGGTTTTTAGTCAGTAGAAGTCTGACACTATCTCTCGCTCCGCCCAAGAGCGGGGATATCATTGGATGATTTTACCATCGAAAAAAAAAATGACACCTTGGTGGAAGCTTGGTTTGCCTCTACTAATTGTGTTACGGCTAAAGGATCTAATCCGCGCGCCAACACGTTCGCAAATCAGTCACGCGGTCGAAACTGCGGTTGGAAAAACGCGTCCGCCATCCAAGAATGTTGAAGGTCATATCAAAATTTGGATTATATCCACTGTCTACACGGATTGCAACAAACAAGGTCACTTCTCTTGGAACGCTAGGTTACATCCATGTGGTCCATGCTTAAACAACAAAAATGTTTACCTTTTTGATGTAGTAAAAGTTCTACGTGTATTGTCGTGTCTCGGTGTGAACTGATTCTTTATGAATGAACAATATTTGACATTGCATCTCTTTCTTTCCCAGAGCATTCTATTCGTGCATGACAAGAACGCTCACGCCGAACTCTGGGAGGGTCCACGAACAGGCTGCGCGGTCGCCCCCAAACTCTTCTGCGTCGACGAGGCCCAGCCCGTCGAGCAGTTTGGCACTTTTCTCAACAAGTGAGCATATAATTAAACTTACTTTACACAATGCTATTCTGCTACTTTCTTACTTACTTACATTTTTTTTTATTAGGGAATATGCATGGATTTTTTTTACTTGCTATATTAAATCAGGTTTAGCTCTAATAAACAAATATCAAAGATTTTTAATTAAATATCTTCATCAGTAATGAAGTTATAAAGCTTCAAAGCTGCTAATAAGAAAGAAAAGTCCGACATGAACTTTGACGTCAAAGTGCCACGCGCCGCACCAAACAAAATGGCGTCTTCGCGAAAGAGACAGATATATGTTTGTTAAAAATTGTTATATCTAGTTGTGTTCTGTTAAGTTTATTGCCAATTTTGATATTGTTTTCACAGTGAGTTTTCTATTTATGAATATTTTTGATAAACTTATAACTAGTTTAGGGGCCCCTTGGGAAGATTTGAATGGGCCCCGACTGTGAGTCGTTCTGTTCTGCATTAGAATGTATGGTTTGTTTTATTTGGGTATCGATTATAAAACTATTTAAATTGTGTAGTTATTTAGTATTACATAACAGAATTCTAAACTACTGGGCTTGTTTGTTTCTTTTTAGTTTTTATTTAAGTTAATTTTTTCACGTATTTTTTAAAATTAGTTTCGACGCAGTCGGGTTTTTTGTTTTTCTTTAAATATTTTTATTTTTAATTTCGGTAGTTTTTCTAAATAATTTCTTTCATACAAACCTTGTCCTGGCAGTTACATAAGCAACAAATAGTTTTTTTTTTATAATGATGATGAATTTTGAACAAAGTTACACAAAGTTATTGCAAGTAGGACATTTCAGTTTATTGAACTTAATCAAATTATTATACACGAGATGAATGTTGGTCCAGTGGTAACGGCCCTACTTCGGCCTGGCTGGGTTTGAACCCGCGACCTACTACTTCGAGTTGTAGGTCGCGGTTTCAAACCCAGCCAGGCATTACTTTGTGTAATTTATTTTATCACCACTGCTATCAAAACGGTGAAGGAAAACATTGTAAGAAAATCGAATGTATACAAATTCGCACTGGGCCCTCGTGGTGGTTTAAGCATTGGAAGACCACCCACAAGGTGGACCGATGACCTGATGAGGGTCGCGCGAATCCGATACGCTCAGGACCGGTCGTTATGGCGACACTTGGGGGAAGCTTATGTCCAACATTAGACGTCTTTCGGCTGAAATGATGATGATAGTTTTTATTTTATTGTTGTTTGCCCTGTGCGAGTCATAAATAAATTTTCTTTTTCTCTTTGAAACAATAATTTGAAGTTCAATAAAGTGAAATGTCCGATTTTATAAAAAAATACAATTTCTTTGACTTAACAATAGTCGTCTCGTACACTAAAAAGAAAAATGAACTAAAAATAATAATAATACTTAATTGACACAAGTTTTTGCATTCGAAAAATGTCAGTGTTCAGCGCCATCTAGCTAGAACAAGGCCACGCTCGGCCCCATAGCTTTAGCTTCCGTATCATATGATAACTTCTGTAAATTTCACTACTCACCAAATATGATAGTTCGATTCAAACTTAGTGGTGGCTCGAGACACTACACAAATCGCTGCGCAGTGACAATTTGGTGATGATGATGCACTTATCGAGTCGAAACTACAAAGCCTTGAGCATCGACGCCGAGTTGCTAGCCTGTCGTTTTTCTATCGATTACATTTATGGGAGTGTGCGTTGGAATTACACAATTTAATTCCACCAAGTCCGTTCCATCATCGGACCACTAGACGTACGGCGTTGCGCCATCGGGACATGGTGTACATCCCACCCATACGTACAAAGCGTTTTAGGAACATACTCATTATGCGTACAGCTAAGGAGTGGAATTCCCTGCCGGAGTCTGTGTTTCCTGATAGCTACAACCTAAGGGTCTTTAAGTCAAAAGTGAATAGGTTACTTCTAGACAAGCGTGCTCCATTGTCGGCCACATCATCGCTTACCATCAGGTGAGATAGTGGTCAAACGCGAGCCTATAAAAAAAAAAACGTGACAACAGCGTGGGTGAGAGATTATCTTCTTGTCTTCCGCTCTGGGTAGAGCGAGAGGAGGTGCCAGACTTTTACTGACTAAAACCCACCTGTGTTCCTTCAGATGCGCTTTGCGTTCTAAAGACACGGTAGTTCTTTCGAAGAATCCCACAGCCCTGGTGGATGAGGGATGGGGTGCTGCGCAGTGTATAGCTAACTTTTTTGTTATAAACTAGTGCTTGACTGCGTTCCCTCCTGATAGTAAGCAGTGATGCAATCGTTGATGATGCCTTGAAGACATCTAAATGAGGATCAATCACATAATAGCAAATCCGATTTTTGCTAACTACATCGAATGACATGTGTAATAATTTACTGAGCATTTATTTTTTCAAATTATTAAAATCCGTCAAGAAATGGTGGATTTATTAAAGTTTTTCTGAACGGCTACTTGGAAACGCGCGCTCTCGCTGGACTGTTTACGATGACGTCATCTGTCATAATCAGTGCGACGAACAGTTTGATCGTATTCATTCGCCGGTGGAGACCGATCATGACAGGTGACGTCACAGCGAGTCGCTTCATTCTCGGGCGCGTTTCTGGAACTAATACACTACAATTGCTGTATCTTCATCATTTTTGGTCCGATCTAAATAATTTCTTCACAGTATTTACTGTTTTTTTTTACGCTATAAGTCTGCATACTCCACAAAAATCATGACTGATCCTCATTATTATAATCAGACGGGAAGACCGCAGCAGGCAAATTGAAAGCAATTGAAAAACCTCAGAGCTGCCATTAGGTTTAGAATCGAGTTCTACCACTAAACTATAGGGTAGGGTAGGTATACTTCACAAAATAAAACTAAACATATACTCGTAGATAGACTTGTAACCACAAATATAACCTGACATAAAGATTTAAATACCTAGTAATTGCTACAGGATGACCTCATCAACCAAGCCAGCAGTTCTCTGGTACAATACGGAGTCTGTAGCTGACCCGGAGATCCAGAAGGCCGTGCAGGGAGCCCTGAGAGGGGACAACAACAACCTGACCGTAGCTGACCCTCAGCGCGCTCTACACTTTATGCGCGTTATCAAGTCACCAGCAGAAATTGAAGTGATGAAGGAATCTTGCTATATTGGGTCGCAGTCGATTAATATGGCTATGGCTTGTACTAAATCAGGTAAGTGACATAATATATTATAGCGAATGCACCAGAGTAGTTCTAGCTCGCCGTCTGGACCGAGCCTCCTCAATGGCGCGTAGTATTCCACACGCGCCTCAAAGACGTCAGCAAACCGTAGGCGCCCAGTAGCAGCTGTAGCCTATTAGGTCCATGGGTTGACTTCAAAGACAAAGACAAAGCATTTTATTTCAAATAAACCATTTACAGGCACTTTTGAAATGTGAAGAAGTCAGTCAGTCAGAAAAAATGATGCTAATTATGGAGAAGAATGTGCAAGAAACTCCATGGACACTCTTTTCAATCATGTTTTTTAATTACAAGTATCTATGTTAAATGTTTCTTGTCGCTATCATGTGAGAACAATGTAAATAAAATAAAAATAAAAACTAAATATAGATATTTAAATAGCAACTGGCAGTTAATAGATGACCAGTCTCAACTGAAAGCGCCCGTTCACGGACATGACGCAAATATTAGCACTACTCAGCTTAACCATTTTGAAGGGAACCGAATGATCCAACATACTTCTGAAAAGGTTACCCGTGGTCCTAGAACGCAAAGGCAACTGAAGGAACATAGGTGTGGTTTTAATCAGTAAACGTTTGACACGCCCTCGAGCTCCACCCTAGAGCGGCAAGTCACTAGATGATTTTCCACCCACAAGGCTAGCCCGTGAAATCCAAAGTTTTTTGCAATTTGCAGCTCAATATTGAATAGTATAGTAAAAACAAAATATATTTGCGGTAATCACATGTATGTGAAGCAGCCATATCGTATAACACGCCGTATTACAAATTGTCGCGCCGTACCTATTGATAACAGATATACATCATCTGTGAAAATTTCAATAAAATAAATATTGTGTATAAGTTACCCAGGCACCCATACAACAATAGTTACTTTTAACACGCTTTTATTAGCTTCACTTGTAACTAACTATGTATGTAAGAAAATCTTGGAATCTTAATTTGACCCACTTCCCGGTCTTCGATTAGGATGAAATTTTACACACGCTCTGAGTTCTGATGACAATACATGACTAGCTAAGAAACGTCATTACAAATCCAATATGGCGGCCTCCCCAAGATGGCGGACTGGCTGTTTGAAATCCACCCCCATGATATGGGTATCAAATGAAAGGGTTTGCTGTCAGGAATACGAAAAAAAAAATAGTCACGTGACTTAAATCCAACATGGCGGACATCCAAGATTGCGGATTGGCTATTTGAAATGCACCCTCATGATATGGGTATTAAATGAAAGGGTTTGCTGAATGGGATACGAAAAATTTTGTAATTTTTAGTGCGTGCTAAAAGCGTGTTTTTTAGTTTTTTAAACTATTTTTTGCCGTTTTTTTACTACGGACGATACAGAACCCTGTGAGTCCGACTCGCATTTGGCCGGTTTTTGCCTTTTTGTTGTAGGGACCTTAAAAAAAAAACTGATTTATAAATCCTCACCAATCTTCTCCTCCAGGCATAACAGAACACATGATAGCTGCCGTCCTGGAGTACACGAGCAAGATAGCCGGCGCGGACCACCTGGCCTTCCCTCCGGTGGTGGCGGGCGGCTCCCGGGCCACGCACATACACTACGTGGCCAACAACCAGGTGCTGAACGACGATGAGTTGCTGCTTGTTGATTCAGGTACGATTTTTTAAATTATTTATTATTGATAGGTTCGCGTTTAACCACTATCTCACCTGATGATAAGCGATGTGGCCGACGATGGAGTACGCGTGCCTAGAAGTAATCTATTCACTCTTGACTTAAAGACACCTAGGTTGTAACTATAAGGAAACAGACTCCGGCAGGGAAGTCCACTCCTTAGCTGTACGCATAATGAATGTGTTCCCAAAACGCTTGGTATGTATGGGTGGGATGTCCACCATGTACCGATGGCGCAACGCCGTACGTCTAGTGGTCCGATGATGGAACGGACTTGGTGGAATGAAATTATGAAACATAAAGGTGGGTCTATGCCAGAGGAGCCGAGTACAAATTTGTGTAGACTGTCCTCCACCTCTTGTTGGTTTTTTGACGAACACAGATGGAGGTCAAACCCAGCCAGGCGCATTACTTTGTGTAATTTATTTCATCACCACTTCTCTCAAAACGGTAAAGGAAAACTTTGTGATGAAACCGGCATGTCCTAGAACCAAAGATTTGAAGACATATGACATTCACCAACCCGCACTGGGCCCGCGTGGTGGATTACGGCCCATTCCCTCTCTTAGAGAGGAGGCCTGAGTCCTAGCAGTGGGAACATTAAAATAGCTGATTATGCAATGCTTATGCATGACGAACACAAAGGGTTTCGCATCACGTTCGAAGGCGGTGATCGTTGGAGGCTCGTTGTACGTCCACACTTGACAACGCGAAAAGAGCGGCTCGGCTTGTGATCGGCTCCTCTAGCGTAGACACACCTTAACATATCACCTCATCTATATTCATGGTTAGGTCGTTATGTTTGGGCACGCTACAATTATGGCGGTAAGTCCCCTCATTGAGGAGTGGCTGGAGCGGCAACACGGCGTCCTCACCTTCCGCATGACGCAGGTCCTCACCGGACTTGGCAAGTTAGGGAGGTTCCTGCATCGGATTTAGGCGGAAGAAACGCCCGGGTGTTATCATTGTGTGGACCGCCCGGAGGACACGGTGGAGGTGTGCCCCGCTTGGGCGGAGCACCGTCGTGTCCTCGTGGAGGCAATCAGCGGCAGCGACCTCTCGCGTCGGGCCCTGGTTCGAGCTATGGTCTGAAGCGAGGAGGAATGGCAGGCGGCAGCCTCCTTCTGCGAAGCAGTAATGCTAGCGAAGGAGGAGGCCGCACGCGTGAGGGAACGAATGTCCTCACGCCCCAGCCGCCGAGATTCTGACTCCGACTACCAGCCACGGTAGACGCGGGCTTGCGGACGTCGAGCAATAGGTAGTCCGGTAATTGATCGGACCGAGCCCAGTCATCAACAGCGCGTAGTGATCCACGAGCTCCTCAAGGAGATGTCAGCAAATCGTAGGGGCCTAGCAGGGCCGATGCTCGCTAGCTAGGACCTCGGAGAATTTCTGAAAAGGAAACCCGTGGTCCTAGAACGCAAAGGGCAACTGAAGGACACAGGTGTGGTTTTAGTCAGTAAAAGTCTGACACGCCCTCCCGCTCCGCCCAGAGCGAGAGAAGTCATTAGATGATTTCCACACTTAAAAAAAAAGGTCGTCATAATCGTTTCAACCGACAGACGTCCACTGCTGGACACAATCCTTCCCCTAACGTCGCTACAACAACCGATCCTGTGCGTCTCGAATCCATCGGATTCTCGCGACCTTCATCAGGTCATCAGTCCACCTGGTCAGAGACCTTCCAACGCTACGTCTTCCGGTACGCGGTCGCGCATAAAAACTTATTCATTTAAAAAATATAAAAAAAAAAACAGTATCACACTGGTATCAGGAACAGGGTCCAAGCTATTGGCGGTCAGGACTTCAGAGAAAGGAAGGTTTTTTTCTCTGGAGTCCTGACCGCCGCCCGGTAGAGGAAGTCCCAACAATACGAGCCGTGTCCAGAAGTACCGCTTTCTGAATCAGGCCTTGATCCAGCCGCCTTATGAGAGCCTCATAAGATGTTGGTCGAGTTTCGTGGCTATTATACCATTGACTGAAGCTACTATGATTATTATTATTTATTTATTTACATCAATCAACATTGAATCATACATTAAAATTAAACATTGAAAACATTAAATTTCATACATTAAAATGATAATAAATAAGATTAAAGAATTACATTTGAACTAATAAGTTATACAAGCATAAACGACACAAAAATTAAGATAATAATAATAATAAAATTTAATAAATGATTTAAATTAAAATAATATTTTAAAATTACTGAGTACGTGAATCATGCAACAGTGATTCAGGTACTGACAGTCGACACGTTCGGCAAAGGCCTTCAGGATACTGTTGCGGCTGGCGCACCCTGCGCACCTGGGATGTGCGTACGCATGATTCACGCGCGCGTTTTATTATTTATTTATTTTTTGTTGATCGCGTTCAGTTTAATTGATGAAATCCTTCCTCAGATGAGTTTTACGTGTTGTTTAACAAGTTGTTTCACATAAAATAGCCACCAGGGGTTTACGTGGGCCTGTTTTATAGAACCTTTACTAAATACGTTCATAACTTTCAGGCAGTCAACGATCGATGTACAACTCGGACATATCGCGGACGTGGCCGGTGTCCGGAAAGTTCGACAAGTACCAGACGATACTGTACGAATTAGTTCTCGCTGTGCAGGTAACGTATCTACTCTAACCTATCTATACCCGCGCCAATTTTTGTGATATCTAAACCACAATGGTAAAGGGTCGTGTGACGTCACACACTGGAGCGTCGCGTGATACGAAATTATTCTTGCACGCGCAACTTTCAAGTTCCATAACTCTTCGATTTGTTGAGAGATATTTTAATGATACATTTATATTTTTGTTACGTTTTCTTATTTTTTTCACAATTATTATTTTTTTATTGTAAGTTAGTGACACCTATAACACCACATACGTACTAACATTCGAAATCTTACATCGCGGTATTAGAGTTATCCATGCAATTAGAACATATTATTATAATAAATACAAAAAATAAAAAGAAACTAAATAAAAAATTAACTTGCAATAAATCTTAAACTAGGTGTTAGGACTTTTATATCTACCTGTATGTTAGTGTGTCCTAATTCTAATTTTATTCTAAGGTAGGTACTTAGCCCTTAACTGTTAGATTTATTTTAACTCTAAGTAATACTATGTATCTGCAACAACCCCTGTACAGGTGAAGGCCTCCTCCAAAGATGTCCACTCTTCTCTAGACTGGGCTGTTTGCATCCAGTTCATTTCGGAAATCTTTTTGATGTCGCCTTCCCATATAGCATAGGGTCCCCCTTTCTTGCGTTTTCCTTGGGGGCCCTGCCATGCCGTTACCATTTTCGTTCCTCACCTATGGTTACAAGACCACAGATGAGGACGCGCAACATGCCCGGCCCATTTTCACTCGGAACACACATTAGAACCTCAACAGCCCAAAAGCAACTAGCTGTCTGGACTTCTCGGGATCCTCCCTTTTCAACGGAAGTTTGCTGGACTTTACATTATGTTCCTTATTCCTCTAAAACTTTGTTTGCTGAAAATATTTACAACTATCACATTCATTTTGAACCAAACATACATTTTAGATTTTTAAGACCCCCATAGGAGCCTTATTAAAACTCCTTTATATTTTGTATGTTCCAGGCCCGTTTGATAGAGATCTTAGGCGAGCAACGGCCGCCCCTGGACCAGCTGTTCGACACCATGTGTCGCTTGCTGGGCAAGCATCTGCAGCAGGAGGGCATCCTGTCCAAGGACATTGATGGACAGGAATTGCTTGACGTGAGAATTCAACTTTAACCTTTTGACAACCACGTGGGCAGCGCAAATTGCTCGTAGAACAGATGGTCGATGGGGCCTAAAGGTTCTGGTGTGGCGACTGCGCACTGAAAGACGCAGATTTGCGATGCCAGACGCACAAGACCGTTCGTTGTGGCGATACTTGAGGGAAGCCTATGTCCAGCTGTGGACATCTTTTGGCTAATGATGATGATGATGACAACCACGTCTAAAAAGCTAAAGCGTGGTCTCGACGCCAAGCTACGATTTCGTCCTTTAATCTGTCATATAGTCGAGACCGTGGCGTGCTGGACACCTACTTTGTCATGTGTGTGTGGTGTGATGTGTGTGTTGTGTCATTGTGTGTGTGTGTTCTTTGTCGTGTTTGACTGTGGCGGTCAAAAGATTAACTAGCTTTTGCCAGCGGTTTCGCATGCTTTAGACCTATAAATTATCTCAAGGTAACATATTACTCGCATAAAAAAAATCCTGTCTTAATTTATGCCATGGTGTGTCATGTTCTGGATTGCGGGATAGCTCGAAAGAATTACGTGGCCCTGAAACCCAAAGAGTTACTGAAGGAACAGGGGTGGGTTTTAATCAGTAAAAGTCTGACACTGCCTCACGCTGCATCCGCAGTGAGCGACGAGCGAGTTATTTGATGGTTTCCTACGTACCCACATATTTATTACATCTTGCATGAACCCCTTTTAATTTTGCCGACTGTCTCACCTTTAATTTGACTCAAAATGTGTAATATTTACATCAACAGAAAGCGTACCGCCTATGTCCCCACCACGTGTCCCACTACCTGGGTTTAGACGTCCACGACGCGCCGCTCGTGCGACGCAACGTGCCCGTCAGCAACAACATGATCGTCACTGTAGAACCAGGTGAGTTGTGTCTCATCTACTGTACCATTACTGAGTCGCCTGTGTCTCACTCGATTGCCATGTTGTGACGTCACGTCATACTGTCAAATCGCAGGAAATTGGGCAAAATTGAAGAACTCAGAGATGAGCAAAATTGAAGAACTGGATTCTGATTAAACTTTTTTCGTTCACAGTTCGTAAATTATTTTTTTTTTTGTTTTGTTCACCATAATAATTCTTCGATTTGACAGTATAACGTGACGTCACAACATGGCAATCGATCCTATTCTTATTTGGAACGCATTATGCTTGTCCCTGTAGCTTAGTGTATTATAAAAAAAAAACTCTCGTCTCCAGGACTCTACATTCGACCTGACGACACGACGGTCCCCGAAGAGTTCCGAGGCGTCGGCATACGGATCGAGGACGATGTACTCATCACAGATAGAGGTTCCTATATCTTAACTGCAGCATGCCTAAAGGAAGTCCATGAAATCGAAGATTTAGTGGGCACCCACGGCCAATTTACATAACCGCGACACTTAACGACTATCTATTACTTTGGACCAGGCGAAAATTCTGAGCTTAGGTTACCTACTATAGTATTAGGAAATAACTAAAATGTTGCCATGATTTGGCTATTCTCAAAGGACCACTATAGGTTAATACCAGGTGTTAACATGAACAATTTTCGTGGAGATACAATTGGCTAATAGAAATAATAATTACGCAATAAGATTTTGACTGGATTTAAATGATTTTTTCTTTATTTTTCGACTAATTTGCGTAGTTATTGTTGCGATTGTATAATAATTAAATAATCGTTTGTCAACTAGGTACATAATTATGTACATACATATACATTTTTACCACTATACACTAAGTTGGACCTATAATCGTATTCAGTGACTTGATAATTGGACGGACGAAATCGCTAAATTGCGTCTAAAAAATCATTGAACTGAAATTAATTTTACTCTTGAACGCAGATATTTAAGCGCTTTTTTATTCGTAGGTTAAAAGAGCTGCAAAATAATTATTTACAATAATTTTAAAAAGGTACTAACGCATTTTATTTCATTTATTCGAATTCAATTATATTTACCATTTCGCTAATTCGTTCGCTCTCCCTACATTATTAGTTGTAGGTTGGCAACATTATAATGCTAAGAACTGTCAAGTTACTGAAGTCGCTTCTGCGGATCTTAAAATGTTGCTATCATAAAAATGCCGCCATTTTTCAGACAACAGTTTTGTACTAGAAGCGCAAATACAAACTTGTAGTACAATATTAGTGATACTTTTTAACCGACTTCAAAAATGAGGAGGGTTCTATGTTCGGCTAAATGTATGTTTTTTTATATATTTACTCATTTCCTAGCATTTGTGCGCATATTATTTTTACTATTGTATGCTGTTCATATTATAAGTTGTGTTGTACTGTTGTACAGAACACCAAATTGTCATGTTCCTGTGTAAGTAGAAATTAAGATAAATAAAATGTTTAATTGTGTGATTAAGTTGCGTTTTTTTTACCCGACAAGATTTTAATATGGTTAAGTAATATATGGTATAATTACAGAATCTCTAATATTTACAAGATACAGTTGTTATAACGATCAGTTAATATAATAAACGATTGATATAATTTTCAAATAACTAATTTTTATAAGCATAACATACATTGATTATAAAATCTTTACATATACCACTCAAAAGACAAACTTACAAACAAAAACTTATCTAATCTAATATGAAAGAACAAAAGCTTTTTATAAATCATTAGCTTTTTCCCGCGGCTTCGTCCGCATACATAAAATATAGCCTATGTCACTCAGTAATAAAGCAGCTTTCTATCGGTGAAAAAATTTTTGCAATCGGACCAGTACTTTCAGAATTACCTCCTACAAACAAAAAAAAAAACAAACTACCTCTACATAATCTAATATTAGGGGCTAAAGTATGAAATTGCCGATTTGTACTGAAAAATTGAAATTCTTTTTTTTTTTAATTTAACATCCAAATAATAACCATTATTATCTATTCATTGCTGCCATCTAATAGGAAGGTCATTTATGCCTTTGCGATAGAACTCTGGTGATCTAGATTCGACAAACTGTGTGAAAGCCTCCTGAGAAGAAAACTTTTTATCACATAGAAAATTGTCCAAATCACAAAAAAAATGGTAGTTCGTTGGAGCAAGGTCTGGCGAATACGGAGGGTGAAGAATGGTTTCTAATTGCAGTTCCTGTAGAGTTAAAACGGTTTCTCGTGCTGTATGAGGTCTCGCGTTATCATGGAGCAATAATGGTGAAGATCGATTCATGAGTCGGGGCTGTTTCACTGCTAGTTTTGCTGTCATTGTTCGGAGTTCGGCACAGTAGATATCTGATGTTATTGCTTGACCAGATCGGAGAAAGCTATAGTGAATAACACCACGCTGAGACCACCAAACAGTTACTATTATTTTTTTATTGGTAAGCTTTGCTTTAGGACAAAGACATTAAATATATACTACCAATAGACAGGACATAGCGAACAAAATCGTGCTACGATACTTATTACCTAGTGGTCATAAGTTGCTCAGTCTAGTATGACGCCCCTACACGTCAAGTCGTGTTTGTATCCGCTCTATACATTAAAGAAAATCATTTTCTGAGAAAATATGCCGAACTGCGCATTACGCTATTGCAAATCTTGTTATGATAAAATGACTGGACCTAAGTTCGGTTTATTTTCGTAAATATTTTTGGTATTTACGAAGTAATTAATTAAAATTCCAATAATTTTTATAAATAGAACTCTAGAACATTTTCTGATTTTGTGATAATGCCATCTATTGCTGAAAAGCTTAGCCTTACCTTTATCACACACTGACTCTCTACCACGAGCTCATAATGTGATCCATTTTACGACCTAAACCGAACTGTTACAGAGATGGAGCTATATAGCGTGTATAGCTCCATCACACTTTTTCGCTCGTACGACTGACATTTTAACATTATCATGGTACGGGCCCTGGCCATCTACCGAGCTATAGTCAAATATTTATAAATTTTGACAAATGTAATTCGCGTTTGCTATTCAAAGCCCGATGGCGTCACTGAGACATAGGATGACAGTTTTTCTAAGACATTTGTTCTGATAGCCGCTCTATTGTATCTCTTTAAATCTCTTTGCTTTAGGACAATGTTGCGGCGTTTGACCTGTGGCCATTGCATTTTTCGCTTACGGTTATCGTAAAGAATCCACTTTTCATCACATGTCACAATTCGATCCAATATTCCTTAATTTCTGCATCGATTCAACAAGGCAACACGCGTTTCTTTCTGCAGATCAGTCAAATTGTGAGGCACCCATTTTTCATATTTTTTTTTATTTTGATTTGACGCATATGAGTCAATATTGTTGAATACTGCTAATTCCTGGGTGGTTTGGCTCGGATCGGCTTTCACCATCTCTTTCAATTCATTGTTATTCACCTGAGTGGGCGATCTTCCACGTGGTTCGTTCTTCAAATCAAAGTTTCCATCACAAAAGCGTTTAAACCAAAATCGCACGGTGCGTTCATTAGCAGTTCCCTCTCCAAACGCAACATTGATATAGCGGAGCTGTTTCTGCTGCGTTAGTTCCGTATCGGAATCGGAACTCAAATTCAAAAATCACTCGAATTTTCGAAGTAAGTATCCATCTTGTCTAAGCTGAATAAAAAAAAATATTATTATTCTAAAAGAAGAATTTTATAGGTACCATGTGAAAAAAGTTTCACTCAAAAATTTCAAACCATGAAGGTTCTATGTCAATTCAAAGTACCTATTACAATAAAACGGCAATTTTATACTTTAACCCCTATTATTTGTTTAGATAATGTCCTAACCTAAGCCAGGTGCGATTTATACCCAAATGTTTCACTTACAATAGAAGGAGATCTGGCGCTTGGCGACTGCTGCCGCGGCACGCTCGTTTCTAGACATGCGTCCACAGAGTACCTTGCATGCGTCCGATATATCAAAACGTATTCAAAATCCGATACCAGGCACAAATCGATACGTATCGATATCACAAACTAGAAAAACCGATTTTACGAAAACCAAACCAAACGCAGAACTAAAATCTGAAATCTAGGCAAAATCGAGATATTTATATTCGCCCTGTAATTTAATTCCACAATGTTCCGCTAAGTTAGAAGAGAGGAGGCGAATTTCGTATCGCATCAGTCAGTTTGCGTTTGAATATCCACAAAAATAGTTTTGTAATATCCAGATACGATTTGGATTTTTGAAGTTTGCGTTTAGATTTTCACACAAATCGTTCCGTCATTTCCTGATTGGCCAATCTTTCACCGCACCCGCCGTCTCCGTCACTACGATCGTGTTGAGCAGATGCGCCAGAACTTCTGGAGTTGATGGTCCAAGAAATATGTTTCTGATCTCCAGAAAAGAACGAAATGGCAGACCAGCAGAAACGCTATTGCTCGGGACACCCTTGTGCTCGTGAAGGAAGACAACCTGCCTCCTCAAGTGGCGTCTAGGCCGGGTTCTACAGACATTTTCGGTGAAGGATAACATAGCTCGCGTTGATAGCATATAAACGGCGACGGGTACAATCAAGCGCTCCTTCTCGAAGATATGCCCACTCCCGCTTTCTGACGATGACATCTGCTTCTTTAGAACCAAGTGCTTACAAGGCCGGGGCATGTTTACAAACAACTGGCGCCATCAAGCGGACGTTTTAGGCGACAGTGCAGCGTGATGGCCAACGACGACGTGGAACCTAGAGCGCGGGGGGCGCGCGGTGACCCCAACGATTAATCCAAAAACTACCGGCGATCGAGTGCGTCTATACTCAAGAAATTACCAATTGTAAAACGATATTAAAACTGGATAGGTATATCTTCATCATCAAGTCTTTCCATTCGAACATCCTCAACCTCCTGCACAGGCCCAGAAAGGTCGAAGCCTACTGGGGCCATGGGTTCGCTTCTGAATGGAAAACCCAGCCCTGGAATACAAGGCAATGAAGGAATATAGGAGTGGGTTTTAGTCAGTAAGTCTGCCAGTGGCGTAACTATGGGGTGGCAAGGCTGGCAAAATGCCACAGGCCCCTGGCCTGGTGGGGCCCCCGGTCCAAGAGGCCTTGAGCTCAGAAAAAGTAAATATATAAAATTCAAGTGAATTATTAAGATTTATTTAACGCATTCATAATAAAAGGATCAATTTTCCGTGGTATGTTGCCAGCTTTACCACCTTATAGATACGCCACTGGGAAGCCCACCTTCAGAGACGAAATATAAAAGTCCTCGTGTAATAAAGAACTTGCCGATTGGATGATTTATTAATAATAAATAATATTTTATGCCTGTACTTCAGTGATTTATCCAAATAAAATGATAAAGTTGACTATTTTCCTTTGGCCCCATCCAATGATTTTGCTACGGGCCTCAGATGGTATAGTTACGCCCCTGAGTCTGACACGCCTACTCGCTCCGCCCAAGGGCGTAAGATGTCATTGGATGATTTCCCACACCTACACCTATATATATTTATGCAGGTAGTGTACTGAAGCCCTACCACGAGCTCAACGCGATCCAATTGATGACCTAAATGGAGCTATGTGCGGGCTGTTTAGCTCGATCCATCTTTCTTGCTTGCTCGCTGACATTCACACATTTCTAACAAATCATGGCACCCGAGGTATCAATGAATGTGTGATCAGTTTTTAGATGATCAAAATAGTCTCTCTGTCTGTCTCTCTTACGGAGACACAGAAAATCTCCTTACAGTTTGTAAATAAAACATGCTTTGCTTTTTTTTAACTAAAAGTTAATTAACTTTAGGTTATTTAATATAGTGAATTTAATTATTGTTAATTTATTATTTGTAAGGTTTTTAGTACTTTTTAGCCTGACATACAGGTCTAACCTAGTTCAGATAAAAATACAATATATGCGTCTTAATTGTTTTTATGTATCTTAAGTTAAATGTGCCACTTTTATTAAATAAACGATATTCTATATTTTCTTTATTAGTGTGTATGAAATAAAACAACAAGAATAGAAAAAAAAACATTTATGTAAAGTACATATACATTTTCCGGGCTCTTCGATTTTAACATTACAAATAGTTGGCCAACACAACCAAAGGGAATGATTAAATTATTTCACACAATTTGGACCAAAATAAAATCACTATTAGGATGTATACCTTATTTTTTCAGTACGGCATTTTGAATAGTGGATACGTCAAGTTTCTTTTTAGTCTTATACAGAATACAAATTATTATTATGATGACATTATCCTGCTTAGTAAAAAAGATGTATTTTTTGCCATAACAAAAGAATTCTAACATTTGGTCCCATAATAAACAAAATGAGTTGAAACTTATACATAGTTAAAGGACAAAGGTCTTAAAATTATTACATTTACTTAAACTGTGTACTTTTTTATAAAATAAGATTGTATGAAAATTATCATGAAAACTGATAGATTCACACCATTTTGTAAAGTTCTCAAAATTATGAAGACAATATAATGCATATAGTATGCAACTTCTTGACAATATAAATTCTATATACCCAATTGATGATAAAATATAAAACTATACCTATTTATTTGTAAGCTGTAAATCTTTTTTTTGCATTTTTCCATTGCATTACGAACATAGTATAACAAAAATGTATAAAAATTATGTATTTATAGGAATGTTTCGAGAAAAAAAACTACTTAATCTATATTAAAAATAACGTAGACCTATAGAATCTGTAGTCGTAACCAGCACGACTGTCCTAAAAACAATATATATAATTAAATCTAATTATTCGAGGTATGATTCGAATCAAATGCAAAATTATTTGAGAATGTTTTAACTTTTAAGTAGTGAAGATGTAACCGTGAGGAAATTTGAACACAAAATAATTACTTACTAAATTAAAATACCTAATTTTTTAAAATATTTTTTTTAAACTTCGATCAAAATTGAAAATCGCCATCAAAAACTTACTATTTCACTACACTAAATTCTGAAAAACTATAAACGCCCGCTTTCTAGAACGAAAATTAGCTACTAATTGCCAAGCACTTGTTAACTGCCGACACTAGTTGGCCAAATCATTAACAACGAAACAATTCCCTCCATTTGCCTTTAATTTTGTCACATCCATTAAAAATGTTCGTTCCAAAAACCGGGTGTCACTGGCATCAACAATGATTTCTTCATGTATCAAATATTCACTGAATCATCATATAATTTCATACCTTAACTGCTTACTGGGTAGCGATAAAAGTAAGGCATTAAAACTACCTCCACAAGTCCACACTTACCACTTCATAAATTATATGAAGAAAATTACGGGCCCAAGCGTAGCCATATTGTCGCTAGATGGCGCTGAACTCAAAATTTTTAATATATAATTTGTTTTTAGTATACCCTAGGTAGCTGATAAGCTTTTTATTTAATAGGGGTTAAAGTATGAAATTGCCGTTTTTTAAAACGGGTTGCTTTGAAGTGTTATATCTTTGGATTAGTTTGGAATTATAAGTTCAAATAAACTTTATATTAAAGGTACGTTATTTTTTTCTCGAAATTAGGTATTTATTGGATTCTTTGTGTTTTGTATTTTCTGTAATATCGCAGTATTTGTAACTATTTTTGTATGAAATATAAGAAAACTCGTATTATTTTGTAATATGAGTTCTACCGTGGAAACAGTGTGTCTCAAGCGGTATGCAATATGGGATACTTATGGTGTTACAGCACTAAACTTATATGCACATAAAATAAACTAAAACTGCCAAGTTCAGCTCCATCTAGCGAAAGAAGGCCACGCTTGGCCCCATAGCTTCCACTTTAATATTCAATTACTACTAAAATAGGTAGAAAAGAAAACATTTTGTAAATAAAGTACTTATAGTATACATGATTGTACACTATTTTAGTTTACAATTACCTTCTCGCGCGACTTTCGTATCCCATTCACACACAATATAGTTTTTCTTTGTTTTATTAAGTATTTCCTAAATAATTACAACATTTGTCTTGAATTCTTTACAATAATGTCGTGTCGCTTCTGAAATCAACTCATTTTTAGGTGAATATAAACGTTTTGGAACGGAAGTTATATAAGAAATAGCTAACAGACTGACTCAAAAGACCTGCTGGAAATCATCATCATCAAAACAGGCTCCCTGCGGCTGTCGCCACAACGCCCGGTCCTGTGCGTCTCGCATCCACCGGATTCCCGCGACCCTCACCAGGTCATCGGTCCCCTTGTGGGAGGACGCGCCAACGCTGCTGAGACTACTTATAGTTAGCCAATTCTTGTGTTGATTAGGCATTCCGAAATTGAATTTTATGTTTGCCAATTAAAAGCCACGTTTTGCTTTGAACAGTATCTATAAATACCGTTCACAGCTTTACTACATATAGCGCCAAACGTATTTAAATCATTTTTCGATTTCAAACATCAGTTTGAAAATGGCAAAGACATAATAATATCCTAAATATGCTGAGTGTTAACATCACTATTATAAAAGTAAGTTTGTATGTACATATGTTTGTTACTCCTTCACGTTCAAACGGCTGAACGAATTCGGATGAATTTCGCTACACGGAAATACCATGTCCTGAAATAGCACATATTGATTTTTTTCCCATGGAATAATTTTCAATTTTCACGGGGGTGCAGCCACTGATTGAAGCTATAGTGCATAATATAGCTTCATGGTGCGAGTAGGCTTTAGCCTTTCAGGCGATAACTACTACCCTATGTAGGCATCAAACCTACAACTCTCATGAACTTAATATTTTGTATTGTTAACATCAGACTGACTGCACACCTGTTCATACTGGGACGCTGATGGGTGACATGTCAACCCGCCAGAATTTTTTATTCTCTTGCCGTCAATTTTCTATGAACCATGAAATTGAATAATCTGAAACGCGTTATCCCAAAATCGCAGCTGTATGGGATGACAGGAATACTTGTCTGCGTTCACTTATATAATCTATGAAACTGTATCAATGATCAGAAACAATGTCATGCAATGAAGAGCAGTGGTGGCCGAGTGGTAATGGCCCGGACTTACGAGTTGTAGGTCGCGGGTTCAAACCCAACCAGGCGCATTACTTTGTGTAATTTATTTCATCACCACTGCTCTCAAAACGGTGAAGGAAAACATCGTGAGGAAACCGGCATGTCCTAGAACAAAAAATTCGAAGACATGTGATATTCACCAACCCGCACTGGTCCCGCGTGATGGATTATGGCCCATTCCGTCTCCTAGAGAGGAGGTCTGAGTCCCAGTAGTGGGAACATTAAAAAAAAGGCTTGCTATGCTATGTATCAATGCATGTGAAAATGTACCTACTGTTCTTCAAGAAACAGGATTGTTTCCAAGTTTGAAAAACAGTGATCTTATTTATGTGAAATAGCCACTCTCATTATTAGTGTTTAATCACTGGTTTTATTTATAGGCTTATAATTTTATTGCGCAATAAATTATTACTTACTTACTTTTCAAAATAAGACCATCACTAAAAAACGTTTATATCCACCCAATAAAACTTCACACACTTTCCACTCATCACCATTCACTAGTCACCATCACCATAACGTTCACCACTCATCTTCAGGCACTCCGCCTGGATACTCTCCAGTTAAGCACGCGGTACAGTGACCTCCGAGTCCATCGCTGGGAGTCGACTTCATGTTGTAGTGGACGGCTGATACTAGACCTTCTACGCTTAGGTATTCTAGACTGTCGGCCCCTGGAAATAAGATTGGTTTTGGGTTAGAATATGGTTTTTGAAACAATGCTTTGTTCAATCAATCAATAATGTTTATTTGTCAGAATATGGTACAATAGATATTACAATTTTGGTTCCAGCATATCCTGCCACACTATGGCGTACAAATATTTCTTTACAAATGAAGGCTCATTTATTAACCTATTAATTAATAAATATGAATCAATTAATAAATTATTAATAATAAATATTATTGTAATAAAAATTGGAATTGTATTGAATAAAAGTCATGTCATTAATTCATTAACGCTCAGGCGGTAGCCGGCGCCCGCAAGCCATTGTCTTACTATTGTGTCTCTAATTACGCACGTTGAATAATTATGTCATTGTTGGGTATGGTAGAATAAAGTCTATTTTTATGTATTATGCTATTAGCGACTTATCTACTAAATATTCTTTAACACTGTAACAATTTTTCTCCAATAACAGTCTAAATAATACCCTTTTGAACAACGACGATGGCAAATCTTGACTATTATTTGGCAAATGATTATATACAATAATGTTTTGATTAGATAAATACGAATAGGAATTTATCGACATGACGTATGACATTGGTTTTTTTTTTAGATGGATAATCACATTAAGAGCATTCATCCGTTAAAACTACGCAGAAGCCAAAATCAATGATTTCCGACGGACAATATAACAATAATGTGTTTAATTTCTAGATAAGATATTGACGTCATATTATTGGGAATTTCATAATCTAGTGTATGTTCCAAAAACATTTTCAAATGATCGTATAGTTTTCCCATTAGAACAGTTCTTATCCAAGCCGTTTTTAAAACTAGCGGTCGACGGTCTACGCAGATGCGAGATAGTAGTTAAACCGTGTATGGTAAACTTACAACATTTTACTTAAAAAAAAAAATGATAACATTGACTAGTACATGGCCCAAAAAAAAACACGATTGCTGTAAGTTTTCATTCAAGAAAAGTAATCTCAAAACTGTCATTTTTAGCCGTTTTTGGAGATATTAAACGTGTTAGTTTAGGATAATATATGAGACATTTTTGTTTAATTTTTAGACTTATTAATTGAACGCATTTACGATCTATGACATGGTACAATAATTTTTTTAATAACTTATTTGTTTACACTACAATTAATTATTTAATATCACTATATAATAGACGCGAAATCGCATCAGCGCTTTGTACCGGCCGAGGTCTTTCAGATTTTTAGTCTTTCTATTCTACAGTGATACTAAATAATCAATTGTATTGTAGTGCACATTATTGTTATATTACTTATATTTTCCGTCGGAAATCATTGATTTTGGCTTCTGCGTGGTTTTAACGGATGAATGCTCTTAACATAAAGGCGAAAGTTTGTGAGTGTGTGTGTTTTACTTCTTCACGCTCGAACAGCTGAACGGATTTCGATGAAACTTGGTTACGGAACACAAATACTTTTTATCTCGGAAATATGTTCCCTTGGCCTTCTTGGGACAAAATTTCCTACTTTCACGTCAGTGAAGCCACTGGAAGCAACTAATCATCAAATAACTTCTCCTGCTCTGAGTGAAGCGAGAGAGGAAACCCACCCGTGTTCCCTTAGCGTTCTAGAGCCGCAGTAACTCACTTGTTTTAAAAAACCGGCCAAGTGCGAGTCAGAATCATGCATGAAGAGTTCCATACAACATTAGACACTATATTATAACCTTTTTTTAGTCTACGTGATGCCGTTATTAATATCGAGCAAATAAGACAAAAAAATCACGCTTGTTGTATGGGAGCCCCACTTAAATATCTATATTATTCTGTTTTTAGTTTATATGTTGTTATAGCGGCAACAGAAATATATCATCTGTGAAAAATTCAACTAATAATATAACATATTCCACTACTATCACACAACGCTGTCTAGTCCCAAGCTAAGCAGAGCTTGTGATAAGAGTACTAGACAACTGATAAACATACTTATATATTTCTAAATACATACATATATAAATAAATTACACCCCGACACAGAACAAATGATCGTGCTCATCACACAAACATTTGTCCTGGGTGGGAATCGAACCCACGACCTCCGGCATAGCAGTCAGGGCCACTAACCACTAGACCAACAGGCCAGTCTAACTATCAGTATTGTCTAGCTATCGCGGTTCATGAGATACAGCTTGGTGACAGGCATACGGACAGTGGAGTTTAGTAGCAATAGGGTCCCATTTTTAAGGACCTATTATTTATTCTTCATATAAAATATTACATAACCAGGGGCGCCGACTCCGTGGGTGCTCGGGGGCTCAAGCACCCAGGAGAAACAAACAGTGGGTGCCGAGCACCCCTGAGAATAGACGTCAAGAAACAGATCAGTAATCGCCTTTTAGGTTACGTATAAATTATAATATTTCTTGATAATAAAAACTAGTTTAATTTTTATATAATGGTTTCATTTTATACTTTTATACAAACATAATTAGTAATTGAGTGGCCTGTTGGTCTAGTGGTTAGTGGCCCTGACTGCTATGCCGGAGGTCGTGGGTTCGATTCCCACCCAGGACAAATGTTTGTGTGATGAGCACGATCATTTGTTCTGTGTCTGGGTGTAATTTATCTATATATGTATGTATTTAGAAATATATAAGTATGTTTATCAGTTGTCTAGTACCCATAACACAAGCTCTGCTTAGCTTGGGACTAGACGGCGTTATGTGATAGTTGTGGAATATTATTATTATTATTATAATTAAGTACGCAGTATATAGGTAGGACAGTTATTTATTTATCGGTCGATCAGTGTGTATTTCTCGTCTCAGACTTCGCAACTTTTTCGAGTCCATCAAATGAGCATGAGCACCCATGAGGTTTTCTGAAAGCCGGCGCCCCCTGTGCTTAACCATCTCTAAATCATAACAATGTCTTCAGTAATTATAGTGGTACTCACCAACATGCTCGGCTAGTTGGTAGGCGTCCATCTTGTTGGCGATGAGCTCTTCTCGCGTGGGGATGTTGATGCCCATGTAGCACGGGTACTTCAGCGGCGGCGACGCTATCCTTATGTGTACCTGAAGACAAAATATACAGGATTACACTTAAAAAACTGTTATATTAATAGTCATTGTCTACTTTGCACTTTAAGCGGCAAAAATCCGGTAAGTGCGAGTTGGACTCGCGTACTGAGGGTTCCGAGGGTAAGTTTGAAACTTACCTACGAAAAAGGTTCAATTCCTGAATTGAGATACGAAGATTTTTCCGAATCGCAAGAAGTTTTTTTTTTGGTGACGTAACTACAAATTTACAGTTTTCAGATTTTTTCCTATACTTGGGCTATGAGACCTTGCTTCATGCCAAATTTCAGAATTCTAGGTCAACGGGAAGTACCCTATGAATTTTGATTCCCTTGAGAGTGTCGAAATATACGTTTTTTGCGACATAAACGGCTGTATCTTTTTTTTTCGTTAACTCAGAAGTTTGAATTTTTCACAGCTTCAAGGGACCGCAGACTTGAGTATATGGTTTTCATTTCAACTCTGTACCTCCACGCGTTCCCGAGATAAAGGGTCTTGACAGACAGACAAACAGATAGACAGACGAACGGACCACAAAGTTATCCTATAAAGGTTCCGTATTTCCTTTTGAGGTACGGAACACTAAAAATGGCATAAAGCCTACAATTGGGTGTTGAACTAATTTTTTTATTATTTGTATCAAAAAGTAACTATCCACAATCGCAAAAAAAATAAGTAAGTTAGAAATATGTTAAAACATGTGGAAGGGGAAATTGTCAAGTAACAGAAAGACGAAACAGACTGACTGAAATGTGACGTTCGCATCACCATTATTAGCGAATAAAAAAAAGAGACTACGAAAGAAAGAATGCAAGAAGTTTAAATTAAATAAATAGCTGTCCAATATCAATGGTTTAGTAGTCAAGAAAATACCTTTCACAATTTATCCCACTTTTGCAAGCTCCAGGGCAAATTCATTCTTTTTTAAGTTTTTTGCTTTGTGCAGGTCTGCGTCAAGTTCTAAAGTCCCACTTAGGCCTCCTCTCTAGGAGAAGGAATATGTCGTAATCCACCAAGCGGGCCCTTCAATTCGAAAACATGTGATATCCATCAGGATATCACATGTTTTCTAACTTTAATCATTTCGAATTGTCTAACTTTAATCATTTTATCGTTACCTCAGCCGCGCCAGCGTCTCTCAGCAGCTTAATGATGGGTCCGATAGTGTTCCCCCGCACGATGGAGTCGTCGATGAGCACGATGCGCTTCCCGCGCACGTTCTCGGAGAGCGCGCCGAACTTCTTGGCGACGCCCAGCTGGCGCAGGCGCGTGGACGGCTGGATGAACGTGCGCCCCACGTAGCGGTTCTTGCACAGCACCTCCATGAATGGGATGCCCGACTGGAAGCAAAACATGAGCTTGCTTATAGGGACGTGCGTGCAATAAAAGTAAATAAGCCCGGCTTTTATGTGAAAATATATGAGACCTAACATCTAAATCATAGAACATTACAAATAAATAAAATAAAAAGTTAAATTTTAAACTTCGCGCGTTTTACGTCCTATTCTACTGCGCAAACAGTTGCCAAATTGTAGATTCTCATTCGTAAGATATTGAGACGTTGCCGCCCTGCTGCCACGCTCGTGCAAACTGCACGGCAAATCTTAGCTAACGCGATTTGCGATCTCGTTCTAACACATAACAAAAAGAGATGAACACTAGTGTATTGCTTTCTCAATCGAGGTGTTGGCTTTTGTACTTGGCTTATATGCCATCTCTTTTTTCCCTATAACAACATAAATAGTATGACTATGTAGAATGAAAATGTGTAAGTAGTCATTCGAATAAATGTCCTAAGATAAAGCCAAGCTTCGGAAAAAGTATGGATGAAAGAAAGTTTACGAAAATTACGAGACGCCCTCTACGACGCGCAATGAAGTTGTGCAAACTAGAAATTAGTTCAAATTTGCTTTGAGCGGTTATTGTTTTATATGTAACTGCTTTGATAGATTTTTTTAGTTTTCTTTTAACGTTTCATGATTAAAGTTTATTATCTTTGAAATGAATTCGGATACGCATGCAATTGTTCCATGTGACGAATTAAAATGTGTGGAATCTATACTGGGCCAGGTATATAAATACTTTGAGTTTTATAGACAATTAAGATCTCGTAACTTCACCTAAACCTACCCCTGATTTGAATATTTCTCAGAAAACGAAATCACAGTAGATTCATCGCTCAGTTTACAAAACACAGTGGATTGCAGGCTGCTCTCATTTAAACAAATTGTTCTGTTGGTGTTGCATATTTTTCTCAAACGATAAGAATGCTTGGAATACATCAGCTTGCCCCCTATATAGGCATCAGGCACGCCACTGCTTAATTACTGAGGTTATCAGGAAACTATTTCTCTAAATCAACAACTCTTTGATTTCCTGTTAAATTATACTAGCTAACTCAGCAAACGATGTTCTGGCGAATAAATTATCAAAGAAAATGGGGAGGGGGCTGGAGTTCGATGTTACCTGTCTAGCGTATCCGTGCGCGGCCGCGGTGCCGGACTCGGGCACGGAGGACACGATGTCGGCGTCCACGGCCGACTCGCGCGCCAGCATGCGGCCGCACTGCATGCGCGCTGAGTACACCATTTGTCCTGCAACAACAATTATATTACGTTACTAAGACTCGCTAACGCATCTTTAAAAAGAACGATCAATAGTTTTTTCTCAAATGTTGCCTTATTGTAATTAATTAGTACTGGGTGAGTTCACGAACCTGTAAACTCACATATACATATAACAATCGCTCAACCACTGCGCCAAATGTGCCA
This sequence comes from Mythimna impura, assembly GCA_905147345.3. Classification (NCBI taxonomy): domain Eukaryota; kingdom Metazoa; phylum Arthropoda; class Insecta; order Lepidoptera; family Noctuidae; genus Mythimna; species Mythimna impura. The sequence continues at coordinate 3,595,308 of LR990342.1, read as the reverse complement.
ATATTATATTGCTATACTATGCTATGAACGAACAATTATTTTTCCAAACGTTGCCTCACTCTGATAGGACTATATCGTGGGTGCGTCCACAAACATATAAACTCACATACATAAAACATCCCGATCTGGAACCGTAGGCCATACAAATCAGGATTGTTATGGAGCTCCGTAACCATAACCGAAACTATCTAATATCCGAATTAAAAAAATATTTGTAACCCTAATTGAAACCGATATAACAGCTTTGGATACTTTCCGATAAAAGCTGACTCCAATGGCCAACGCTGCGTTAAGCGAGCACACGCGCGGGCGTCCGCGCTGGCACCCGTAGCGTGACGTCGCGCGTGTGTCGTGTGCGACGACGCCTCGACGGTCCCCGTACCGGAAACCGAATTATTACCTGCGCAGTGTCGCTATTTCAACTTTAACGGTGTGCATGTAGTCGTGTCGATGGAGAACTTTAATGTATCATTACGTTGCAAAACGCTTAACGCAGCGTCATCCCTTAACGAAAGGTTACGACAAGTCTTTGTTTATGTTGTCAGGCCAAACAAATGATAATCTAACTGCTATTTTTATTTTACTTTTATCATTTTAATATTGTATAGCCAATAAGCCACATAATTTAATGATAATTCATTCTATTTGTAATATCTATTATTTATTTATTGTGCACACCTACCACAGTGTTGTCTCTTTAAAGGTTGACTGGTAGAGAATGCCTTATTGCATTAAGTCCGCCTATGTACCACTACTGTACATTAAATTTAAATAAATAAAATCCTTACATCCGTATCCGAAACTAGCGGATAATCCGAAATAATCAGAGGGTGGTCCTATATTCCGTATCCTATAAAATTCATAATCATAACATCCGTCATACAAATATTTGTTCCAACTAAAAACAAAATGTATTTTTCTCTAGTATTTTATATCCATTGGCAACAAACAAATACGAGTTCAGCCCTTACCTTCAAAGATACTATCAGCTCTAGCGAAGTAGACGTATTCAAATATACAGAAGGCTTGTTGTTTGTCGGCCGGCCTCTCCACGACGTCGACAGTCCGGATCCCATGCTTAGACATCTCTACTATCTCGCCGGGGAGCACCTCACGGACGTAACGGGCACCTGGAACACAAGATATATGTGAAGAAATATTCGTGAAACTCATCTACATCAGATATTCTCAGGGATCAGTCCTCAGTGAGAGTGGCAGAAGTAGGTAAGTACATTATTTTTCTTCTTTTCGTGTCGATGTACTCAAACAATTTTTTTTTTCTGACCAATATATGGCATCCTTTACAGCTCTGTTATTGGTCTAAATCCTGAAAAGTGCAGGTGGTTGCACAGGATGGGTAACATAGCGGATGACGCAGAAGTAAATAATAAAGCCTTTATTTGCTGTTAAACAAAAACTAATATTTTAATATAATTACAATATGCATAATTGTAAATATAATATTGTGGACATTTTTAATTTTTATTCCATGACATTTGATTTAGAGAGACAATTGTAATTTAATACGTAATTTGTTTTATTGTAAGAATACCAAATTTTATTGTAATATTGTTGGACTTCTGAACTAACATAGAAATAAGTGATACTAACAAATAATGTGGACCAAAAGTTGTCTTTGAATAAATTATTATTATTTATTTGTTTATCTACTGTTATAAAGCTGAAGAGTTTGTTTGGTTGAACGCGTTAATCTCAGGAACTACTGGTTCGAGTTGAAAAATTATTTAAATTTTAGATAGCTTCTTTATCGAGGAAGGCTTTAGGCTAAATAACAACACGCTACGACCAATAGGTGCGGAGCAGTAATCAAAGACACGGGCGAAAGTAGCATACTGACCAATAGAGAGGAATCCGCAAGACTCTGAGGACACGACCCATCCCTCGGCCCTGTCTTCCACGCCGTTCTTCGCACAGCCGTTCAATAAAACTGAAATAAAAACAGGAAATAAATATCTCTGTATTCTTTACTTTAGTAGTGTTTTTAATACACGAAGTAAATATACAAAGAGTTTTTCATTGGCACATACAAAAGTGGTTATACAGTGAACCTTATCATTTCAAAGATAACAATGTGTTTTGTACTCAACTATTTAAATATTTCGGTATTTTTAGTGCGATTTAATTTAAATGTATTGAAATAATATGTCTTTACGATTATAAAGTATGAAATTTTGTTACCACTACGATAAAATAATGAAGTTAGACCCCAACTGAAAGAACACGGGTGGGTTTTAGTCAGTAGAAGTCTGACACTCCCTCTCGCCCCACCCAGAGCGGGAATAGTTATTTAATGATTTCCCACCCTCAAAAAATTCGGTTATTATAACGAAGAGTAAGTTGTTATGAAATGTCTAAGAAGTTATATTAAATCATGCCCCTTATGTTAATCTTTCGCATTCGTGTAATTCAAAATCATGCATTATTACAATGGAATGTACAACAGGCCTTATACAACGGGCTCAAAATAAATATAATTTAACAGATTAAAAACACACGTATTTTAAAAGGTTAAAATCATGTGATTAACCTTTAAATAACACAATCCATGGAAAGATGAGATCACAATGAAAATTCAATGCAATGGGGAGCAAGGAGCATAGCAAGGAGTTGTAGAAAATATATTTAGGTAGAAGTTAAATTTAAATTTATTTTATTTTATTTATTTTATTTTATTTGGAAAACTTACAGCTAATAAAAACATGTTAAACTAGCTTATAGTATTAAATTGCTAGATAAAAGGCCTCTTCCAAGACACAAAGTTTGTAAACGATTAAACTTTGACTGGCCTTGGTCTAGTGGTTAGTGGCCCTGACTGCTATGCCGGAGGTCGTGGGTTCGATTCCCACCCAGGACAAATGTTTGTGTGATGAGCACGATCATTTGTTCTGTGTCTGGGTGTAATTTATCTATAATATGTATGTATTTAGAAATATATATGTATGTTTATCAGTTGTCTAGTACTCATAACACAAGCTCTGCTTAGCTTGGGACTAGACAGCGTTGTGTGATAGTTGTGGAATATTATATTATTATTATAAACCACTCTACCGCTGTCCACTTCTGTCAATAACCTTTTTGGTGGAATTCAGCAACTTGGTCTCTCATGCTACGCTCCTAAAATAGCCCAAGTTATGGAGAAAAATTAAGTATAAACCGATCAAGACAATCAGACAACTGAGTCAGATACGCTCGTCTCAATTCTCGATGTATTTCATGAGTTCATTGTCGTAAGGTATTTTTCTTTTTTGTAAGGTAAGGTATAAATTGGACTAAAAAGTTTTTTTAGCATTTGTATCTAAACTCGCAAGTACTCAGAAATATCTTTCAAACCTGGTAGAAGGGGAAAATGTCAAGTATGTAACAGAATAAGGATGTACGCACTGAAATGTGACGTCACCACCATTAGTTTACGTGTGAACAAAATTGATATCGAGATGTTCCCACCACGCCCCACTCTTCCTCATACCAATCATTTAAATGCTGATTGCTGCTTCATTTAATAACCAATTTTAATGCTGTTTTCAGAAAAGATTTATTTTTGTTTGTTTTTAGTATAAAATATTGTACAATAATTAACATAGGATTATACCCAATTGACATGACTTCATGAAATGCATCGTACCGTTAAATCCTGTCAAATGAATGAATGAATGCACAGTTGTGTAATCAACTTGATCGGTTAGTAAGTAATAAATGAAATGTGTTCATGCATTACCCTCGGCATGCCGCGCTGACGACTGTTTGTAGACATCTGTAAACGTTTAGTTATTACCATTTTATTAATATGTATTAGTTCAACTATCAATGACTGGTGAATAAAATTTACAAACAATGGTTTTTTGTAATGCGCGACGATTTCGGCTTACAGGGGGCAGGTGTTAAAATGTCAGTCGTGGGAACGAGAAAGATAGATAAAGCTATACACCCTATACAGCTCCAACCCTTTAACAGTTCAGTTTAGGTCGTCAAGTGAATCGCGTTAAGAGCTCATGGTATCAGCTCAGTTTATCACCAGGGGGTCGGAATTAGGTAGAGTTATTAATGTACTTGCATCGAAATGTTGATATTAATACGGATCTTCCCGGGATTTCTAATGAAAAATCCCGTGTGGCCAACAATATTACAAATAAATAATAATAAAAACCTCAGTGATAGATAAGACAAATAAAACAAAGATATTATCATACAATTTTTATTAGTATTTTTCATTGAAAAAGATCTTTCTACGTCAACTGAGGTGAGGTTAACAAATTTATACACTTCCTCCTCCTCGTTATTAATGCAGAAATATACTTTTTCAATACTCTTACTCGAAAACTGAGAGCCAGTTTTCGCACTACGATTAGGTTTAACATGCCATGTTTATCACCCTCGTGTTTTTTTTTTTAATTTATCACAACAAGGGCTTTTTTCATTCCTATCTCGTCACGGTCAACGGTGATTATTGTTTTTTTTTAAGCAAAGAGGCGGATATTTTTAAGGTTTTAATCTAATAAAAATTTAAATTGTGTTTTTGATCAGAATAATATAAATAAACACGATGACTTACTCTCTTGACTTACACAATAATTGGTTATTAACAATAAATTAACATTTATCCGTGTTCTAAATTCAAAAATATTTGAATTTGTTATTTTTAATATTAGGATGTATATCGGCTTTATACCTTTGCTTCTCCTTTAACCTGCGAAGGTTATGCGCGGGAAAAAAGTAAATTAAATCACATTATTGGTGTTATTGTTGATTTGGTGAATTTAAGTTTTGAAGACAATTATTTAGATGTTACGCCTCCAGATATTGTGATTGAGGCACAAAATGCTTGCGATAGCTGCCATCTAAATCTAAACGGAAATATATGGCAACTTTGGATAATTTAATTTAAAAGTATTTTCGTATTATTTTTCTTCGTAAGTGTATTGAAAAATGTCGTTTGATACACGTGCAAATTTGTCACTGCAGCCCTCAGCTCCATAACACACTCGCCTACGGCTCGTGCGAATCCCGCCTCGGTCGCAATGACAAACTTTCTGCAGTTTTATCAAAATGTACTATTTCTGCTATATTTCTGAGAGTGTCATAAAAAAAATCTGCTCTTTAAAATTAATCTCGGGATTTGAGGCATATCCACTTTATTCTTTCGCTGTATGAATTCGGTGTAAGTACCTAATTCCGACCTCTGTCTATCATGAATACATTTGTATTGTTTGCTGTTATTGTTTTAGAAACTTTTTATTTTTATTAAAAATATTGACCAGACATTTAAAGTTGTTATACAACACGGATGATAAGTCACATACATCATAGGTGTTCCCATATTATAGTATGTTATCATGAGGCCGTTACATATCTGTCGAGTATTGATATTGTTAGCAACCATTCGATACCTCCAACACATAAAGTCCTAACATATCTTATTGAGTAAAATTGTATTATAAAAATGTAAAATAAATAATTATTATAATTTCTTATTACATCCAGCGTCTGGTATTGTGATCTGAAACTGATTATTTGATTATATAATGCAAAAACATCGGTTACAAGGATTTTTACAAATACAAAAACAGACGCAGTTACAAATACAGAAGTTAACAAATACAAAAACGCTTCTGAAAAAATGCTCTTTCTGCCTTACGATCTTATGCGTGGGAGGTGTCGCATTGTTTAATGTAAACATTAATTTAAAAAGAACTCAAGACAGCAGTTTCTAAAATTTCAAAATACTACACGCCTTTTTAATTGCTCTACATAAGAAAAAAAGGGAAGTGTTAGTCTCATCATGAAGAATACTTACATGCATTCCAGATTAGCAGCATGAGACAAAACACATTATTTATTTTTTATTGAAATTAAGATGTATTTATCCAGTAGTGGAATACCAACTGATACACCCATTATCCGAAAACGGATATAAAAAAAATACAATTCAATTCCATTCTTTACAGTAATACAAATCAAATGATACTAAAAGAGTTCTGAGTATACATGTAGATGAATGGAGAGGGAGAAAGGGGCCAAAGAAAAGATGGATGGATTGTGTGAAGAGTGATACGAAAGAAAAGGGAGTCAGTGACAGAATGGAAGAAAAAAACGTGTTGCACCGACCCCAAGTAATATGGGATAAGGGCAGGAAGAAGAAGAAGAAGACAGTAATACAAATCAAATCGATAAGTAGACGATCAAACATTCGATAGTGAGGTGAACATTCAATTTTTCTATTTTTCATTAGCTTTAGTAGCCCTACTGCTGGGCAAAGGCTTTGCCCAAGTTTTTCCAGGAATTGTTTTAATTGCGCCACCGGCCACCTGTTCCTGTGGCGGCCTCGACGGCGCTGACCGTCTTCTAACAACCACCGAGTGGAATCTTTTGCCGAATTTGCAAATACGTTTTTTTTTTTAATAATTACACATGTTACATGCTATAAACATGCCACTGCTGCACAATGAACTTGTGATGAGATGATAATCATTTTATGATTAGCCTATTCGCGTTGAGAAAATAGTGATTCATCAGTGCAACTGCAAAATAATATATATCTACTTATTCATACTGTGAATTGTCTTGTCTGAAGGGCTTACTTCAACTTGTTAATGTGAACACGGCTTTCTAATTTACTCAGATCTGATTGGGGCATGGCTAAGCTAAGTGACAGCGATGAATCACTATTTTCTTAACGTGAATACATTATAGTGATGGGTGTACACACAAATATTCTTCGTGTATTGCTCTCTCTTTCTATAAGTGAAAACCGCAACTAAATAATAGTTACGGCACTGTGTAAACATAAAGCATTTCCTTATTGTCTATCACTTACATGAGGATCCTAGCGGTAAGATCTTGCCGAGACACAGCGGTCTGTTTCCGTAGGGGTCGCGAACCGCGTAGATCTTGTCTTTCAGCATTATTACCAGGGAGTAACTTAGAGGGGCCAGTCTGAATGCAAACAATAGAAAAAAAAAATGTTAATTCATTTATTTGAACAAAAGCAGATAGAACAGCACAAAGGTATTGCTTATTTGAAATGAAATTTCTTCCAGCAGACCTGCGACAGGAGAGTTAAATGAGAGATGTAGACACAGTGTATACAAATAAGTTAGAAAATGAAAAATATACTATATTAATATTCATGTGCTGCATCTGATCGCTCAACTACTACACTAAAAGTCGGTTTTCTTTGTCGCTTCACACAGTTTGTTAAAAGCACAAAAAAATTAGAACTGCTTAATTTTTTACAGAACACATTAATTTTGTTAAAAAAACATTTTATTGATTTTGTAGTATTTTACAAAGTTAAAGATTTATTTGCAGATAAATATGGTTATAAAAGTTCTTACAATGGTTTTAAATATAATAGTAGCTTAACATATTTAATCATAACATAATGACATGCAAATATTTGTTGTAGGTAAAATTAATTAGATATATATTATTTCAATTATTTTGCAAACACACTTATTTCTTAATTTTGTGTGTCTGTGTGCCAAATAAACAGGTTTTCTTTTCTTTTTCATTAAAAAAAAAATAATATAAGCAATTTATAATAAAATTTAAAAAAATAATAATAAAAAAATATAATAATAATATTTAATATTTTTTTATTTTTATGTATTTTAATTTAATATATTTCTAATTTGTAAGTTCTCATTGTACTAACAAATATGGTTTAATCGCAAGATGAATTTGAAATAAATAATTTATTATTATTATTATAGGTTTGCCAAAGACTTCGCTTACCTCATGAGGTGGTTAATACGCGCTGGCCAGTCAGGTCCATTAGTCTCTCCCTCTGGGGGATTGAGGCAGAGCGCTTGTGTGATCAGTTCCGAGTCGGAATGTGTTGATAGACCTACTCCACGACCTAACACCTGGAAAATTATCATCAATATTATTAAGGGCAATCATCAAGTAACTTCTCCCGATCTGGGTGGAGCGAGGGAGTATCAGACCTTTCAGAATTGTAAACATAGTGCTGTATTTTGTATTAACAACTAAACACTTTCTAAATGCACAAACCATGCGAAGCCAAGAGAATAAAACAACATAACATATAAATATAATCAATCATGTCATGAAGCCTGTAAAAAAAATCTTTTTAGGGCCTATAATGGGCTACAGAACTGTTCGAAAGAGCAAGCTTTTGTCAGTGAAAGTCTGACACACCCTCTCGCTTCACTCTGTGCGGGAGAAGCAATATCATGATTACCCACTTAAAAAAAAAGCTACGACCAATAGACGAGGAGCAGTAACCAAAGGCGCGGGTGAAACCGCGGAGGACAGCTAGATATATTTTTATTTACAGAAGATATATTTGAGAAAATAACACACGGATAAACTTTTTAACTTTCTTTTCGAAAGAAGTCCGCTCTTGGACATAGGCCTCCCCTAAAGGGGTGACCAAACGATTGCAAACTAGCGTTCCAACCAAGGTGACCTTGGTTTATGTGTTTGGTTTGTGTTGCGGCTACATAGATGTAAACCACGCGCCCACATGTTCGGTGGTTGGGAAAACGCACCTCCCAACCAAGGGCGTTGAAGGTCATGGATTACAACTGCTGTCTACACGGATTGAAACTAGCAAGGTCACCTTGGTTGGGACGTTGGTTTGCAACCGTCTGGTCACCCCTTTAGTGTCGCCACAACGAACGGTCCTGTGCGTCTCGCATCCATCGGATTCCCGCGACCCTCACCAGGTTATCGGTCCACCTTGTGGAAGACCTTCTAACGCTGCGTCTTCCGGTTCGCGGTCGCCACTTCAAACTTTCGCTTTTTTTTTTTATTAGTGTGACAATGTGATTACCATCTTTCTCAAACTGCTGCAGTTGACAAGTTCGCCGTTGTGTGCGACCGCCAACGCGCCGTGAGCTGTGTGTACCACGAACGGCTGGCAATTCACCTCCTCGGATGCTGCTGATGTCGAATACCTGGTCAAAACAAGTTGATAAAGATTATTTACAGGGCTAACATAGCAAGCCTTCTGCTAAGTGATGATAAGAGTAGAAATTCAACTTTGTTTAGATTTAGGGTTTAAATTGGTATAATTTGATTAAATCATGCTTTGTCTCATTGTCACTTAGTGCTGACCGTTTATTAAAAAAAAAAATTCTAGATTGGGGATCGTTTGCGAGAATGCTTTCATAAAAACTAAAAGGGTGATGGTTGCAAACTAGCGTTCCAACCAAGGTCATCTTGGTTTATGTGTTTGGTTTGTGTTGCGGCTACATGGATGTAAACCACGCGCCAACACGTTCGATGGTTGGAAAAACGCGCCTCCCAACCAAGGGCGTTGAAGGTCATGGATTACAACTGCTATCTACACGTTTTGAAACTAGCAAGGTCACCTTGGTTGGGACGTTGGTTTGCAACCATCTGGTCACCCGTTAAAACTGTATTTTGAGGGTAGTTTTGAAAAACATATAATGGCAGTCTTTATTAAACATTGTGCTGGTTGCCGAGAGTGGCCTAGAGGTCCAGAACAGATTGGAGGTGTGGTGGCACAGACTGGAGAGTGTTGGCTTGAAATTGAGTACTTGTTCTGCGATTTTGGCGGTCTCTCCAATCCTGTGCCTTTAGCTCTCGCTGGAACGCCTATACCGATCTGTTCCAACTTTCGGTACCTCGGGTCGCTCTTCCAAAGGGATGGTGAGGTAGACCGAGACGTAACACATCTGATCAACGCAGGATGGAAGGGTAAAGTTTACAAGTCCTTGATAAGACCTGTCATACTGTATGGATCAGAATGTTGGGCTGTGAAAAAGATGGATGAAAATAGATTGCATGTAGCGGAGATGAGAATGTTTTGAGATATATGTGTGGTGTGACGAGAATGGATAAAGTGAGTAATGAGTATAATAGGGGAAGTTTAAAAGTGGCGCCAGTGACTGAAAAGTTGAAAGGAAATCGTTGGCATGGCCATGTGAAGAGGAGGGGTGAAACGCATGTTACTAAAAGAGTTCTGAGTATACATGTAGATGGATGGAGAGGGAGATGGAGGCCAAAAACAAGATGGATGGATTGTGTGAGAAGTGATATGAAAGAAAAGGGAGTTAGTGACAGTGTGACGAGTGACAGGACAGAATGGAAGAAAAAAACGTATTGCGCCGACCCCAAGTAATATGGGATAAGGGCAGGAAGAAAAAGGCAGTCTTTATTAAACAAGGGACAAAACCTTAGACTGTAGCGGACAGTCTCATAGCTACTTTGGAAGTCCTTCGTGAGACGAGTAATTTAACATAATTTTATAGAATTTCATTTCATTTCCTGTAATTTTAATATAATTTGATAATATTACTTAATAATATAATTTACCATAATTTTAGTTTAATTTAATTGTATTATGGAATAACTAAATGTACCTATGTGTCGTGACAACTGAAATAAATAAATTTTTAATTTTGATTAGAATTTGTGCCAAGTTTATTAACCCAAGAAATAAAATTCTCCCATACAACCTTTAACACCCCCGTTAAACCGTTTTATTGGGGTAGTTTTGAGAAACGAATAATGCAAACCTTTTTTACTTTACAATTTTTACATTACATACATTTAGGGTGGAGGTATATGTGCCCAAGAAATAAAATTTTGCATACAAACGAATTTCCTCTTTTCACCCTCTTAAACATTGAATTTCCAATAACCCCTACTTAGTGCTCGCCTACGTCATAAAAGGAAACATTGTGCAAAATTTCACGTTCCTAGTCCCAGTATAAATTTCTCCTTTTGTATAATGTTTGGAAAATGCCCAAAGCATTAAGTCTGCCTTTATACTTTTGTGTGCATAAAGAAATAAATAAATCATTTAAGTACAAACCTAGTGTGTCCAATGCCGAGGTTTCCTTTGAGTTTCTTCATGGCTTCGTCATTGAATATGTTGTTGATCAGTCCCATGCCCTTGTGCGCGTTGAACGTGCGCGCGCTTTTGCCCTCTGACGTCACAATGCCCGCTGACTCTTGTCCTCTGAGGAATTCATTGATGACATTAGATTTTTATTTTTTATTTTTTTAAATTAGTTTAAAGAATGCGATCTGTTCGTTTATAAACTAACGGATCGTGTTCGAAACACTATACTGCGACGATTGCACATGTGCTCCTGGACTGCACAGGTGTCACTGAAATACGCACACGAACCTTAGGATCCCCGAACTCCCTTATTGATACCCTGAAAAACCTAAGAGGCCTTATCTGTTTTTGGAGAGAGGTGGGCTGGTTGGAATAAGCCCACCTAAGGTTGTGGCCGCTATGGCCCACGTACAATGGTCCACACAGGACTAAGTGCGGAAACCATACATAAATAGATAGATAGATAGATAGACACTATACTGGGCTCCAAAACACAGATCATTGACGTGGCTCAGGCTACCCAGCTTAAAAGGGACTGGGCTGGACACTGGACATATCTGCCACATGCCGATCGAGCGGTGGGCCCGTATAACATAAAAATGGTGCTCTGAAATCTTGAAATGTAGTCGCGGCAGACCACGAGAGCTGGTGGGACGACTTAGATGTATTCCTTAGGAAGAAGTAGCGCAGAGCCGAGAACAATGGAAAGAATGAAGGGAAGTCTTTTTTCTCGCTACTGTAGCGCGTCGGAGATATTTACGCAAACTCGTACCGACGGTTTCAAAAAACTGCGTCGCTACTGAGGAGAGTGAGGGATAGTCAGAACAGCATCCTGAAAACTGTCGCTGAGAGCTTTGGCTCTCCAATTCTTCAGAGGTTTGTGCGGAGATTGATAGTTACTAACACTAGGCAGTAAGTTTTTCTTTGTTTTTTTATCCTTGTATTTTACTAACACTATATGGATTTTTGGTGTCCGAAATAAAATTATTATTATTATTTTCCCAACAGTGGAGCAGTGTAGGCTAAATATAATAATATTAGGTATGAGAAATCGGTAAACCTTATTTAGATTTTCACCATCCGCGACCCTTGAAAGGAAATGGTAACTGAAACGGATGGGTGATTTCTTTTTCTTATTAGCAGCTTTGAAGCTTTATGACTTCGTCGTTGAGTTAAATAGTAGATTATGCAACTATAATAGGGGATAAAGCAGTGTCAACAAGCCACCCGCGACTTAAAGCGGGTGGCTTGTTGAATTCCGAACGAAACGAAGGTTGCTAATTTTAATCCCGAACGTTAGTGAGGGATTTACATAATTAACTCCCGAACATTGCAAGGGAGTTAATAAAGAAACCTGTGGGAAGTGAGGAATTCAAGCCGCCCAAGACAAAGACAGCTTTATCCCCGTCTTGGATAATCTACTTTTTACACCATCTGTGAGATAATGAAAAGACAATTTAGTCAAACAAATCATACATTAGAGAAATAGTATTATTTACAAGTTAATCTTAACTATCACTCAACATGTTTTGAGATTTGAAACAATCAAAATTCACTACTCTAAGATTCTATAGTTTCAATTTTCTATAACGCCCCCGCTCTTTCATTTTTTTTTTTTAGAAAATCGTAAGTAACCACGTTGTATTGTTTTTTTTTTGTTACTGGCCAGTTTGAATTTTGAATAAACTTGTTTGATGCGCGTTGACATGTGACATTCACCAACCCGCACTAGGCCCGCGTGTTGGATTACGATCCATTCCCTCTCCTAGAGAGAAGGCCTGAGTCGCAGCAGTGCACAGTGGGAAAATTAAAAGGCTGAGTATGTATATGTGTGCGTTTACATACGCACACAATCCATCAAAGCTACTCCTTGTGGAGTAAGGCTTTGATGGATTACTTGTTACAAGTAAACAATCCCTACTAAACACACAAGCCTTCTTATCGTATTTCTAGGGAACCTTAATCCACTTAATGTTAACAACGTGGTTCCCCTGATTCTCAAAACAAATAAGGAAGAAGGATGTGTGGTGGCTTACAATACAAGTGCTCTGCGCAAAATGAAACAATGTTTCATTATTTTAGTTCCTAGTAATCTGGCTAGATATGAACGGTATACATGTGAAGGGACTACCCAATTAGATTTATCGGTCAACATATTATCTACATTATATTAATATATTATCTCATCCGGTTAGTTACTATGAAGTCTAAATTAAAAAAAAATATAAAGTAAAAAGTTAGGTACAAAGTTGTCCCGTCTTTCTGGCGACCAATAGTGCTACCACGAGATTTTAACGCGACCCATTTTACGACCTAAACTAAACTGTTTTTTTTTTAAAAATTGATATAAACTAGTGCTTAACTGCGATCCCACTTGATGGTAAGCAGTGATACAATCGTTGATGGTGAGGCGCACTAGTTTATTAAGAGCCTATTCACTCACACCCAAATTATAATCGGATGGGAAGACCTCAGCAGGCAAATGGTTCCAGTCCTTCGATGTACGCGGTATAAACGACGAGGCGAAACGCTTAGTCCATTGGAACAGTTAAAGGGATGGAGCTATATAGGGTGTATAGCTCCATCCCACTTTCTCTCTCGCAAGACTGACATTTTAAGGCCAACTGTAACGACATGACGGCACGACGTTGCCGCTTCGTCGACAGTTTCATAGTTTTGTATGTAAGCTTCGAGAAGGCTTACACCAAGCGCATAATGACGAATACGCGTATAGACGCGTAGCTAACATAGAAAGCTATGCGTCCATGGACAGTAGGCCTAAGGCAGCATGGTAAGTCTCCTAACGTTGAATGTTAACGCGCTAAGTCAATATTCACCACAGAATTTCGAAGAAGCTAATTCTGTCTATCTGTTACCTCTTCATGTCTGGTCGAGACAGAAATCAAGACGTAAATTGGGGCCTTAACATGACGTGTTAGATGTCAGCAACTGTAGGGGCCCATCAGGGTCGAAGCCTACTGGGGCCAAGGGTCTGATTCTGAAAGGAAGACTCGGCCCTGATACGAAAGGCAGCGAAGGAACAGGAGAGAGTTTTTAGTCAGTAAAAGTCTGACACTATCTCCCGCTCCGCCCAAGAGCGGGGGATGTCATAGGATGATTTTCCCACCTAAAAAAAAACATGACGTGTTAAATATCAGTCGTTGCCTGCATCCGTAGCCGAGGCTGGCGGCACGTGCTATAAATCGGATGCAGGCAACGACTGCGTGTCATGCGTGTGCTACCTGCACTCGCAGCGTGCACTCGCAGCGTGCAGCTGAGGTTCGAATGGCACATATGTAACTTGCATGCAATGTGCTTGTAGCTGGAAACGCGGCCTAACAGAGACCCTACCACGAGCTTTTAACGCGACCCATTTTACGACCTAAACTGAACTGTTAAAGTGATGGAGCTATACAGGGTGTAAGCTCCAGCCCTCTTTCTAGCTCGCACGACTGATATTTAACACGTCATGTTAAGGCCCCAATTTACGTCTTGATTTCTGTCTCGACGATAAACAAATTCTAAATCTACGATTCAATCCACAGCGCTATCGGCTCCGAGTAGCGATTATTTCGGACTTGTCTAAACAGCCCCCCTAGCCAAGTTGCAAACGATAAACGTGAACGCTTAATAATCTCCAATAGATTTTCAACTTTATACCTAAGAGCATAAAGTTGAAAATCTATTAAAGACTACTGAGCGTTAGCGACCGGAACGAGCGAAAACACTATGTAATCTTCAATAGATTTTCAACTTTATATCCAATAACATAAAGTTGAAAATCTATTAAAGACTACTGCGAGTTTACGTTTATCGTTTGTGACTTGGCTAGGGGGGCTGGTTGGAGTGACGAAATTACGTGCGCATCGACTTGCGGCCGCAGCACTACTGGTCTGAGATCGGCTGCGGCTGCAGGTCGCTGCAGCACTCGCAGCCGAAGCTCGGCAGCACGTGCGGCCGCAGCCGCGTTCGGAATGATTTTCACAAAAGTCCTTACTACTACATAGAAAACCGGTCGTGCAGCTGCAGCCACCGCATGTGCTGCTTGCATCCGCAGCCTGCAGCCTAGGTTCGAATGGCACCTTTACATTGCGAACTACCGAGTTAAGATGTGATGAAGCGGTCGTTCGTATCACGCAATGCGATACGATTTGCATGCAATTTGCTTGCAGGTGGAAACGCGGTTTTATAATATCTCACCTGTGCTGTAGCGCCACTAGTCCTAGACATATGACTTGCGGTATGTCCACCTGTGTCGGCCATTCTCCAGTACTGATGGCTCCAAATACTCCACATTCGTGGGTTAAACCTGCAACAAGAATGGTGAGCGTTAAATATAGTACATTTTGATACAAGTGAAAAGAAGAAGAAAGTTTGTTATTGCGACCGAGGCGAAATTCGCATGAGCCGAAGGCGAGTAACAGAAAAAAATAAAAATTATGTATATGCGCCACGTCCGAGCAAAACGGCCGTACACCTCTCCCTATGCCGCAAATCTTTTGAGAACATTACCAGACGACAGCGATACGGACGAGTTTTTCGAAGACGTGTTTTCGATTGTTTTTAGTTAGGTGGTTTTAATTACAGAGTTTTTTGTGTTTAGTGTACATATTGAAAAACATATTTAAAAGAATTAAAGTCTGAACTGTTGGAAAAATAAGTACATCCTTGGAAGAACAGAAGCATGTTTGACAAAACAATAAAAACCAGTCTCTTACCAAGACTGATTTCTTCCAAAAATTAAAAAGATTGTGGAGTATTTCCACGATTGGCTGCAGTATAACGTTTTATAATCAGTGAAATCGAAACGTTTCTGGATAATTTAGGGAGTGCGATGTGTAACGAAACCATACCGCGATGCAGCCGGAAACGTCTGGCGGCACAACGCCATCTATCGAACACGTCTGATCAGACACTTCTACACGCTGTATCACCCTTCCTATAAAAGTTTACTCACTCACATTTATCATTGTTTTTTTTTTTTCATTTAAATAATGGAAAGTATTCTGTAAACCTATCCTAATTCGCTTAAAATACAATAAAATACTAATACAAAAATCGGGCAAGTGCGAGTCGGACTCGCGCACTGAGGGTTCCGTACAAACTTATCTATGAAAACAATTAAATTTCCGAATCGGGTCTCAAAGATTTTTACGAATCGCAATTTTTTTTTGTGACGTAACTACATAGTTTTCAGATATTTTTCCTATACTTACTTATGCTATGAGACCTTGCTTCATGTTAAATTTCAAGATTCTAGGACAACGGGAAGTACCCTATGAATTTTGATTCCCTTGAGAGTGTCAATATACTTAAACGCTTTTTGCAACATAAGCGGCCGTATTTTTTTTTTCGTTAACTTACAAGTTTGATTTTTTCACAGCTTCAAGGGACCGCAGATCTGAGTATATGGTTTTAATTTCAACTCGATACCTATACGCGTTCCCGAGATAAAGGGTCTTGACAGACAACAAAGTGATCCTATAAGGGTTCCGATTTTTTCTTTCTAGGTACGAAACCCTAATAAAAACAACACACAATAAACAACAAAAAAAAAAAAACAATACAAATAAAATGAAAATAGAGCATCCTACAATTTTAGTTAAATATTTTATTACTATTTAAGAAAAAAACCGGCCAAATGTGAGTCGGACTCGCACATAAAGGGGTCTGTACCGATACATGGTGGGCATCCCACCCATACGTACGTTTTGGGAATACATTATTTGTGCGTACAGCTAAGGAGTGGAATTCCCTGCTGGAGTGTGTGTTTCCTGATAGCTACAACCTAGGGGTCTTTAAGTCAAGAGTAAATAGGTTACTTCGAGGCAAGCGTGCTCCATCGTCGGCCACATCATCGCTTACGATTAGGTGAGATAACGGTTAAACGCGAGACTATTCAGAATAAAAAACAAACTAACTAACTAAAGCGCGGTTAGGTGTGGGGGGGTTTCATCGGATTTCATATTAAGATTTCTAAAATTCTTTTCTTTCGATTCGTTCGGCGTGTTCGGTTCGCGGATAAGTGTGCGTTCACCTTTAAAGGTCAGCGGTGCTCAATGCGGGCGCAGGCGGCAGTACGAGTATGTATGCATTTAACTCCGGCTAGATGTTCAAGGGACTATACACCTTAAAGACAGACAGTAAGACTATAGTACATTTTGATACAAGTGCAGAAAGTTTGTCATTGCGACTGAGGTGGAATTCGCACGAGCCGTAGGCGAGTGTGTTATGGAACCGAGGGCAGCAGTGACAAATTTGCACGTGTGTCAAACGATTTTTTTCAATTCACTTACGAAGAAATGAATATACGGGGATTGACCGGCGACTGGTGGGGGTCGACGCGCGCCCAGCCTGATGCGGAAAGCAGTCTATTGCGTGCCTAAGGCAGTGGTCCGACCGCCGACGATGAACGAGAAACGAGTAAAACTAGAAACTATAAACGAGTTGACGATCAGCGGGAAGCCAGTGTGTAGTTTCGATAGTTTTGTCGCCGGGCTATAAACGAGTGTGCAAGTGCGATGAGCGATTACTTGCGCCACTCGATCGCGGTCGCTCACAGTGTGGCCAACGTAAGCGATTTGTCGTACTGTAAAGAAATGATCACTCGAGCGAGCATCGCTGAACGAGTATCGCTGAGCGAGTTTATTTTTGAAAGCTCGTCGCTCAACGACAAAACTAGTAAAGCGAGTCGTCGCCGGCAGTGTGAACAGTCAGAGAACAACTTTTTATATATGCATCTCTTTCGTTTACACGGAATGTACATTTATTGTGCTTTTCTTGAGAGAGAAAATCGGTCATAGTTAGTCGTTTTCTCGCCGGCGGTCGGACCACTGCCTAAAAGCGGTGGGATAAGAGCGGGTTTTCGAGTAAGTATATTAAAAAAATCAATGTCATCATTTTAGCTGAAAGACGTCTACCATTGAACTTGGCCTAAGTTGACGGTAAACAACAGCATGGCCTCGCATTTATAACACAAAACGCCTACCAGCTACTTCAACACACGCGAAGCTCTTATCTTCTCCACTCATTCTATAAGTTCACAGCAAGACCTCGCTAATCTAACACGTTTCTGTCAAGTGCGCCGTCACTGCGAAAGCGACCGGCGGCCCAGCTGAACGCGTGCCAGAGGGTCATGGCCATACGGATGGTGCGGGGATACCGCACGGTTTCCCGCGAAGCGGCGAGCCTCCTTGCTGGCCAGCCACCATGGGATCTGGTGGCAACAGGCCTTGCACGCATGCACGACCTGCGCGTGGAGATGCAACGTCGGGGCGAAACTCCGCTGCCACGACAAGTTGCGGCATGGCGGACAGAGCTCCGGCGGGGTCTCATGGTGGAATGGCGACAGCGACTATCGCAACCCAGTGCTGGGCACGCCATAATTATGGCGGTAATTCCCCTCTTTGAGGAGTGGCTGGAAAGGCAACACGGCGTCCTTACCTACCGCATGACGCAGGTCCTCACCGGACATGGTAAGTTCGGGAGGTTCCTGCACCGGATTCGTGCGGAAGAAACGCCCGGGTGCCACCATTGTGCGGACCACCCGGAGGACACGGTGGAGCACACGGTGGAGGTGTGTCCCGCTTGGGCAGAGCAACGCCGTGTCCTCGTGGGGGCGATCGGTGGCGGCGATCTCTCGCGCCAGGCCTTGGTACAGGCCATGGTCCGAAGCGAGGAGGAGTGGCAGGCGGTTGCCTCCTTCTGCGAAGCAGTAATGCTAGCAAAGGAGGCGGCCGATCGCGTGAGGCAACGGTCCTCACGCCCCAATCGCCGCCGGGATTCCGATCCCGATTTCCGGCCATCGTAGGCGCAGGCTTGCGGACGGCGAGCAATGGGTGGCTCGCCGTCCGACCGTCCGGTAACCGTCCGGACCAAGCCCAAGTCGTCGACGGCGCGTGCTGTTCCACGCGCGCCTCAAGGAGATGTCAGCAACTGTAGGGGCCTAGCAGGGTCGAAGCCTACTGGGGCCAAGGGTCTGATTCTGAAAGGAAGACTCGGCCCTGGTACGAAAGGCAACGAAGGAACAGGAGTGGGTTTTTAGTCAGTAAAAGTCTGACACTATCTCCCGCCCCGCCCAAGGGCGGGGGATGTCATAAGATGATTTTCCCACCGAAAAAAAAAAAAAAAAAAAAAAACACGTTTCTGTCAAGTAACCTTCAGTTAATAATGACCCAGTTTTTTACCTTCCTCCCGTTCATCGGTAATAATAACTAACAAAGATAGAATGCCTTCATTCATTTCATAATTTAGTCATTGATTGCGAAATCACTAAACGTAGTAATAAGAAGTAATTAAAATATTCTGTGGGTTATCAGATTCGGAGACCTCTACTGCGTTTTGAGTGGTTATAGGTGCGACCCATAATCAAGCAAATCTGGTTTTCAGAAGTGTACCTACACATATCCAAGGCTGCAAGATTGTTGTTGAAGGAACACAGGTGGGTTTTTGACAGTAAAAGTCTGATACGCTCTCTCGCCCATAGCAGGAGAAGTTATTTTATGATTACCCACCTAAAAAAAAGAGAGGTTTGGTCAGATTGAGAAATATTGTGAAATATTCGCACAATTCTGTCTGCTACGAGTTCTGCCTATTTTATTTAAATGCCCTTGTACCATGTTGTCGGGGGTCGGCGCAACACGTTTTTTTCTTCAATTTTGTCCTGCCACATTTTCTTTCATATCACTCTTCACACAATCCATCCATCTTTTCTGTGGCTTTCTCTCCCTCTCCATCCATCCACATGTATACTCAGACTAGGTTTAAAATAAAAACACTTTGACACGTTTTATTTTCGTCAGATTAAACTAGATGAGGCTGGTGATTTCAAGCTACCCTGAGAAGAAACACCGAAACAAACTCGGGCTTTTAGCTTTCTACTCACATTGTAAAACATAACCCCCTGAACTAGGCGGGAACTGAGTGCACCACAGAGAATACGTGAAAACAGATGGACCCGTCTCGTTTGCTAGTGGAGCCCTAGGAAACACTGGTAATGTCTTACTCGTAGAAACGTATCCAAGGGGGCTATTGGCTAACTTTTTCAATAATAGTTGACAACTGGCATTCGTTGCACACTAAACTTAGTTGTCAACTGACAATTTCATAAAATTGGTATTACGTATCACACAAGTGACTAACAAACTACGGTGGAAATGTGGTGAATTATAATTTACGGTGCCTATTGTGACCACTCTAAAATTTTATCGACTATTATACAGCTTCAAAAGCTTACACAATCGCAATTTTAAAAGTATCGATACCATAACATCTGTCTAAACGTGTTACGGTGGCTATCAAAGGCACCAGTGGCTAATGACGTCACTGCAGTTGGTCACTGAAGATAGGCAATACGAAACTAGCTGTTTGACAATTCAATGATGCACATTGTTAACAAGTGATCATCACTTGAACTGTCAACAGAGTTACGCAATAGCCCCGCAAGAGATGAAGGCAATAGCCTTCTTCGATGTGTCGATGTGGAGATGTGTCTCCCGGTGTATTTTCACCGGTAGCAGTGTGGAAGGCTGTAGGGGATACCTCTAACCAGCAGTAGGACAAAATAAGTTACCAAAAAATATACAGTGAAGGTTTCTTCAGAAATCAAAAAAAGAGATGGTCAAAATAGCTAGCCAAGTCAGTTTATAAACAAGGCTTAGATTGTGTGACAATCGCGTAATATTAGCTAACGTAATTATAAAAAGTCAGTGCGTATCCGGCTCGAAGGACCATGTAGAAATTTGTTATTTGTCTGCGCGATACCAACTTTCTGGATTGGTTGATATTTTAGTGGTTTTGGTTTACTGTTGATGGTATGGTTTGATATTGGTTTGGTTCCTTAGGCCTACTGTCTACGGACGCGTAGATACATACGCGTCGTATTCGTCTTTGTATGTTTGGTGTACGTCTGCTCACAACTTACATACGAGTATTCGACATTATAGACCAAGACCTGTAGAGCTATACAGGCTGTCTAGCGCCATCTCTTACCCACACTGGAAATAAGAATGAAACTATCTTACTTTGAACGTCATGGTAACCCCGACGTGTAAAATGACGATTACATGTCTATGAAGCTACGCATCCGTGGACAGTATAGGTCTTATTTGGTTAAATGATACGACTTTAGATTGGTATAGACAACTAAGTAATATATTTGTATGTCAAGAAAACAAGTATTTGTTGACTGGCCTGTAGGTCTGACTGCTATGCCCGAGGTCGTGGGTTCGATTCCAAACCAGGACCAATATTAGTGTGATGAGCACAATCATTTGTTCTGTGTCTGGGTGTATTTTATCTATAATATATATGTATTTAGAAATATTTAAGTATGTTTATCAGTTGTCTAGTACTCATAACAGAAGCTCTGCTTAACTTGAGACTAGACGGCGTTGTGTGAATATTATTATTATTTAATCTAAAAACGCGATCGATGGCCGAATACGCATTGACTTGTAACAATAACGTCAGCTAACGTTATTTTGTGAAAATGCACGAAGACTGAAGTACTGAGCTGTTCGGTTCCATTGCTCCGAACAGCATAAGTAAACCAAAATCAAGTCTACCCAAAAAATATCCCAAATCACGTGCCGGCCGAAGTTTCTCCAATAATCATAATTATTAACAATCATGTAACATGTGGTCCTTATCGAAACAAAGCTGATATCTGCCGTATTGACCTCTGAAGTTTCATCAACGTTGATAATAAGCGTCAGAGCGATAGCACTCTGGATCGATCAGTTCCAAAATTGATCTGAAGAACGTTCACAGTTTATTTAATGGGTATGGACTAATAACTGGCAATAGTTACACGAGACATATCAGACAAGACTAAGGTGCGAATGAACAAAAAATACTTGACAGTCTTAAAATAGTAAAAATAACAATAGATAATAATAGTAGGTAAGTACGCTGGCTGATAGGCTTACGTTGTTGAAACCT
The DNA here is from genome assembly GCA_905147345.3 of Mythimna impura. Classification (NCBI taxonomy): domain Eukaryota; kingdom Metazoa; phylum Arthropoda; class Insecta; order Lepidoptera; family Noctuidae; genus Mythimna; species Mythimna impura. The sequence continues at coordinate 3,573,512 of LR990342.1, read as the reverse complement.
CTACGGTCCGGACCAAGTGTTGCGCCTCGTCGTTTATACCGCGTACAGCGAGGGACAAGAACAATTTGCCTGCTGCGGTTTTCCCGTCTGATTATAATTTAGGTGTCTTCAAGGCTAGAATGAATAGGCTCTTATTAAATTAGTGCGCCTCACCATCATCGATTGCATTACTACTTACCATCAGGTGGGATCGCATTCAAATTCAATAATAGTTTGTATCAATTTTAAAAAAAAAAGGTAATAGTAGTTACTTAGTTTTAAAATAGATAGTAAGTTTACTAACATATGTATAAGTTTTTCTTAATTGTTTACTAACCCATAAAGATGTCAAGATTATATTATTTTACTTTATAAACAGCGCTCCAATACCATGATAGCTGATGTGACTAAAAAAGCAGTGAATGCTTCAGTTCGAATTATTTTTTTGCAATTTGCAGCTCAGTAATGGAAAGTATAGTCACAAAAATTATATTTGCGGTAACGACATGTATGTAGCACTGTACTACGAATATATTCATTAACACAAAACCAGCATGGGTGGTTCATTGAGTCCAAAGCCAAGGTAGCTGCTAGAAAACTAGGCGTTCTTGCTAAGGTCCGACGGTACTTCACACCGGGACAGCTTCTAATGTTATACAAAGCACAGGTCCGATCGTGTGTGGAGTACTGCAGTCACATATGGGCTGGTGCTGCAAAATGCCATCTAGCAAGCACTGGTATATATCAATTAAAAAAAAAATGCATGACTATAACTTTAGAGACAAGGTAAAACTAAAAAATCAAGTTTTTTATTAAAATTACACATTTTATCTCTTCTATAATTTAGGTAGTTATTTTAATGGTTTTAATGAATATAATTGTGTAAATACATACATGTCCTTACAGCAACATTACAAAAAAAAAATGGCGATTATTCTATCATCATACCGAGTTTGCTATGTTACTGATCCCTCAAACAAAGATCAATAATATTCGCAGACTGAAAAACTCCTAGAGTAAAAATTTTAGTATTTTAAATAAAAATTAATATTCTTATTTTCAAGCATGTTGTTATTAATTAATTTACTCATTTTTTGTTTCTATACCTATTGATTTTAAGGAAGGGTCACTTCGATAATACAGGTTTCTACCTAGCTCAGAAGTCAGGGCTTCAAATTTTACAGTGTAAAATAATTGTTTGAATTGATTTTGATTTGATAATAACAATAACCATATAACCACAAAAATCTCGCAATCTTAAGAATAAACAAAACATAATGGCGTAGTATAACGCTTAATTGCAGAGGGTCGTTATCAAGTATGAAATCAACAATGGTAATAGGCGAAGTGCAGTTTCAAACACTGTGATAAATGAACTTAATATTTAGAAGTATTTTTATCGTCACAGCTACGGCATAAGATTTTGTAATCTATATATATAAAAGGAGAAACTGACTGACTGACATATCAACGCACAGCCGAAACTATTGGGACTAGGAACGTGAAAATTTGCACAAAGCTTCCTTTTATGACGTAGGCGAGCTGTAGTGTGATCCTCTCTTAGTGAGAGGATTTCACAAAATTCACCCTCTAAGGTGATGAAACGGGGGTTCAAAGTTTGTATGGAGAAACCAATTTCCATGCGGGGGAAGCCGCTGGCAGAAGCTAGTCTATCATAATAAGAGAATGCCTAGGAAATTAGGAAGGAAGTCTCGCAGGACCAGGATATTCAGCAGAATATGTCCGGAGAACTAGAACGGAACGGAAAACTATCTCACGTGGTGATGAGTGATAATGTGGTTGACGATGGAGCATGCCAACCTAGAAGTAGCCTATCCACTCTTGGTTTAAAGAATCGCCAGAAATTGGGCAAAATTGAAGAACTCAGAGATGAGCAAAATTGAAGAACTGGATTCTGATTGAACTTTTTTCGTTCACAGTTCGTAAATAAATTAAACTTAAAAAAAATCTTGTTTTGTTCACCATAATAATTCTTCGATTTGACAGTATGACGTGAAGTCACAACATGGCAATCAATCTTATTCTTATTTGGAACGCATTGTAGGTTGTAGCTATCAAGAAACAAAAGACTTCGGCAGGGAAATTCCCCTTCTAAGCGGTAAGGCCCGTTGCCTCAGGAAGCGTCAGCATGGTTGGCCCTAGACCTGGCTGTCTTTAGATCTTTGACATGCGTTATGGTGTTTATCCAGTCATCTAATAGATTGTGATGGTCAGACGCGTAGTCGCACCGAGTTAAATGCCGGTTACACTGAAGGTGGCTACGTGATTGAAAAAAGGGTAGGCAAATTGATTGATAGAACTTTTTTTTTTTTTGGGGTGGGACCTCATCGAATAACTTCTCCCGCTCTGGGTGGAGCGAGAGAAAGTGCCAGACGTTTACTGGTTAAACCTTACTGGCTATGTGGAATCATTGAAAAGCGCGATTTGGAGTTATGAATTTTATTGCTTAGTTACTAACTACCTCAGCGAAACTTGCCGAGAAGGCTGGCATTTGCTGCAAGATACTACCAAAACATTTGAATGTGTTACATCCGGACCGCGTTAGTGGAAAATGACCTGAAATCGCGAAAAAAAATCAACTGTTCAGTACATTTATGTTTGCCTAATGTACTGAACAGCTATTTTTTTCGCGATTTCAGCTTTGCTCCCATAATAAAAATTGTTTGTTATCATGAGCACAATCACGTGTTTAAGTATCGTACACTAATTGCCAGTCACCCTATATACAGTAGAATCCGTTTATTATGACTCCGTCTATATTGACCAACCGCTTATTATGAAGTTAATTTATTACACAGCGAAGTTTGGTTTGCATAATATAAAATACTTGATACCTCCATGCGTTCCCAAGATAAAGGTTCTTGACAGAAAGACAGACAACAAATTGATCCTATAAGGGTTCCGTTTTTTTCCTTTTGAAGTACGGAACCCTAAAAAAGCCAAAAGAAAACAAAACTATGTATCGTTCATGCCAATTTGCAAATGAAGACATAATCCATGGTTATAGACTATAATATAACTTATAGTATACATATTATGAATAACTGTAAAACAAAGGGCTTTCTATCGAATAAAATGTTTCTATACTACGTTTAAACGTTGAACCACTCGTGTTGTTGTTTATTATTTGTAGTGGGCCAGAGACCAAACCACAGTATAGATATATGGAACAGTACGGAAACTACCTACAAATGTTCGAAACGGCTCACTCACACAAACATACGCATCGACGAGACTCCTAAGCGGCATTCGCTACTGACAGGACCGCGAGAAACGCTTAGGAGTCTCGTCGATGCGTATGTTTGTGTGAGTGTGCCGTTTCGAATATTTGTAGGTAGTTTCCGTACTGTTCCATATATCTATATATAAGCATAAGCATAATCAGCCTTTTAATGTTCCCACTGCTGGGACTCAGACCTTCTCTCTAGGAGAGAGATTGGGCCGTAATCCGCCACGCTGGCCCAGTGCGGGTTGGTGGATGTCACATGTCTTCGAATTTTTTGTTCTAGGACATGCCGGTTTCCTCACGATGTTATCCTTCACCGTTTTGAGAGCAGTGGTGATGAAATAAATTACACAAAGTAATGCGCCTGGCTGGGTTTGAACCCGCGACCTACAACTTGTAAGTCGGGGCCGTTACCACTCGACCACCACTGCTCTCAATTATAGAATAAGTAAGTTTAATAAAATTATTACACAAAAAACGAGCCCGCGTCTGCCCTTCGCGCTCGGTACCGCAAACTAAGTGTGTTTGCGGTACGCGGCCCGCGCCGCCCGACCCCCCGCGAGTTCCCCTCCGTTGCTCTGCGCAAGTACATTCGTCGCGCTACTGTAGGAAATATTGTAATACTGTGGTCTCGTCGATGCGTATGTTTGTGTGAGTGTGCCGTTTCGAATATTTGTAGGTAGTTTCCGTACTGTTCCATATATCTATACTGTGACCAAACTAACATTCATAATTTCATACCAAACCAAACAATAGCAGTTTCTAGTTTCTACTGCTTTTAACGTGATCATCTCAAGGCAACTGAGACGATAAAGGGCTACTCGAGGGCAATGCGATAGGATCGCAGATGATATTGACCTGTGAGACGTAATTGCTTCAAATTGACCGTAACTATCTAGGGAACCGCCATTGTCAACTGATTGGGTAGTTAAATATTTTATTGTTTGTAGCAAACCTAACTCTCGAGTAGTGCCATAAAATAATAACTTTCTGAAATCTACTTACTCCTCGGTAACGGCTAAGTCAATAGGTTTGAAACAAATATATAATATTTATTATAGATTCATGTACAACATTATCAACATATGATATTTTCGTAAGACTAATACTTTTGGCAAAAAAAAAATTAACATGATATTTTTTCGCTTGTTTTTTCTACTTCTTTCTCGCTTTGATTTTTAGAAATATGTTTACACAAAAAAATTGCTGGTTAAGTGTTTTTCTTAATGTACATACATAGCATGTAAATCAATCAATATTTCGAAAAGAAAATGGATTTAAAGGTCAGCGGGGCTCTATACGCCTTAAAAGAAGGTTAAAAACTTTTCAAATCTGGTGGAAGGGAAAACTGTCAAGTTACAGAATAAGATGCACATACTGTAATATGACGTCACCGCTATTAGAAAATGTGTGTACAAAAGAGATAGTGACATATTCCCATTCTGAAATCCATTTCATTTACTAATCAATTTCGTATGCTATTTTCAGAAAAAAACTTCCATGCTAAATTAAAAAATGTGAGTCTGTCTGTCTGATTCGACTGATTTTATTTCGTCAAATAAATGATGTCATGATAACTATACAGATGGTCTGATATTTCTTTCAATAGGCTTCAAACAAACGTGCAGACATCGTAAAAGAGCACATACTTACTTCATAAAACATGAACCACGATACGCTCAAATCGCGAACACTTATAGCCCGACACGTTGGTTATCAAATTGACTTTTCTACTTCAAAAAGGTATTTTTTTTAAATAATATCAAAGGTAAAATGAAGATAACTAAATACTGGTGTGATCCAATGTCAAAACCAACCTGGAAGATGTTTCACTCATGCACTGTGACGCGTTTTACGAAGTACTCGTATAAGATAAAACCAGAGGCAACGAGGATGTTGAGATCCGGAGACGAGTGTAAGTTTGTTTTTAATATGTTTTGCTAAGTAAGTTAAAGATACGCCAGAGAAAGCAACACAATGAAGAGTGGAAGGCCATAGGGGAGGCCTATCCCTATTGTCAGGTGGCCCCCCAATCTCAATACAGTAACGCGTTCCGGGCTGCCGCGACACTGCGGAGCCTCCGCGATGTTCGCGGCTGCTGAAGCGGGAAAGCTACGTTAGACCGACGCACACGTAGGCAATGCCTTAGTGTAGAGTCGCGTCGCGTGGCGTGGGTTTAATGTAGCTCTACAAGTCTAGTTGACATATAAAATGTATGGAGACCGCCGTGCTCAGATCGGCGTACGTGGCCCGCGTGGGCCCAATGTAATTCTACATTAACACAGTCAGCTTCGCGACCATCATGCGCAGACGGTGCGCTTCTATCACGCGCTGCACGCGCGACAGTCTCAACACCAACATGCACGCGCTGGCGGACCGGTGGGACTCTCCGATGATGGCTCGCTGGATATGGCTGCACGCAGTCGTATAGGGATTTGCCACCATCATTGAGAAGTCCACCTGGACCTGCCACTTACTGTTTGCGTGATCATTCAATTTGTTACTAGTAACACTAGTTTGTAAGCTCGCTTTTGTACTATCACATGGATGTAATCGCAAGATGAGTCTGAATTAAATTATTTATTATTATTATTACCCAGGAATGGGACCAAAACATCAACTTTGAAACTGTAGGCTTTAGTGTAGGTAACGCTATACTTACAGACATGAACAGTCACAATTAGGTGGATTTAGTGGTAATCATTTGACTAAGTTCAATAAAGTGGAATTTCCGATTTCAGCAAATACCATTTAATTGACTTAATAATGCCTCCATACACTAAAAACAAAATAAACAAAAAAACTTGAGTGTAGCGCCATCTACCGAGAACAAGATCACTCTCGAACCTACTACTTCTCTCAGAACTACTACGTTATGAGTAAATTGAATTGAAGTGTTTATTGTCCTATATGGTTTTGTATTGAATGCGAGTTTAACGAACGTCATAAAAGTGTTTAATCTACGCTTTTATGACGTTCTGTGCTCCGATTGGCCAGCTCCAAGCTCTTAACCAATCAGAGAGCCAAACGCGGTAAACATTTCAATCACGTTTTAAAGTAAAAACAACTCGCATTCAGCGCACTGCTTTGTCAAGTGATAATTAATGTTTTTATGACCAGTGACATCTTGGTCCTAATAGAAGAAAAAATTACTAACCTGTCTGCACCGCCCCTCTTCCAAATCTCTTGCTGTTCACTTTAACTTCACCAGGGGTAGTCCTGGCATCACAACCGGGGGTTTCTTCCATTCCTAAACGTTCCATAGCGGCTTGTGTGTTGCTCTGATCCTCACAACCTCCTTGGCAGCATCGGGCAGGTCCTTCGGGACCGTTCATGTTGTTTCTGGAAAGACCAAGTTCAAATATTTAGAACTAGCTTCTGCGTGAAATAATCTCAAAGGAATATTTTCCAAACTTAAGTGGCAGTGGGTAGGACACATTGCTCGCAGAACAGATAAATGATGGAGCCGAAAAGTTCTGGAGTAGCGACCGCGCACCGGAAGACGCAGAGTCAGAAGGCCTTCCACAAGGTGGACCGATGACCTGGTGATGGTGAGGGTCGCGGGAATCCGATGGATTCGAGACGCAAAGGACCATTCGTTGTGGCGACACTTGGGGAGGCCTATGTCCAAAAGTGGACGTTTTTCGGTTGAAATGATGATGATGATGATGTTGAACATACTCCTGAGATAAAAAACTGTCCTGTATTCAAGGACACGGTCTAAACCGGTAGACCGGGTCTTGGATTAGTCATAAGAACTTGGATTGATGATGAGTCGGTGATGATCCTTTTGGCCGTAAACACTCAAAAAGGATCAACAAAGTAACTTTCGCATTTGTAATAGTATTATGTATTGAAGTTTTAAAAAGTTCTTAAAAAATACTAGATTTTAAAGTTATTAAAAAGACCAGTTGAGAAGACTGAGTATGATCCGTTTTCAACAAAAAAAAAAAAAACTGGACAAAGTGCGAGTCGGACTGGTGTCCTGAGGGTTCCGTACAAACTTACTGTAAACAGTTTAATTCCCGAATGGAGTCTCGAAGATTTTTCCGAATGGCATTTTTTATTTTTTATTTTGATGTAACAACAATTTTACTATTTTCAGATTTATTCGTATACCTGTATAAGACCTTGCTTTATGCAAAATTTCAGGATTCTGGGTCATCGGGATAGTACCCTATGAAACTTAATTTCCTCGAGAGTATCGAAATATACGTTTTTTGAGACATAAACGGCCGAATCTATTTTTTTCGTTAACTTAGAAATTTGATTTTTTCACAGCTTCAAGAGACCACAAACTTGAGTACTTATATGGTTTTAATTTCAACTCAATACCTCCACGCGTTCCCGAGATAAAGGGTCTTGACTGACAGACAGACGGACGGGCAACAAAGTGATCCTATAAGGGTTCCGATTTTTCCTTTTGAGGTACGGAACCCTAAAAAATCTAAAAATATTTATAAAAAGTAGATAAATAAAACACCAAAAAAGCCCGATGTTAAAACTGAAACTTTAATTCAAAACTTTTCCTTATTGATTATCCTTATTTGTAAACACGGATATTTTTATTTATTTAAAAAATAAAAAAAACTTACTTCAAGGCTTGCCACCAAACAATAATAAATAAATAAAAAACGAAAGTTTTTATAATCAAAACAAACACAAGAGGTCACTAATTACTCTGACCGCACAAAATGACACAGCGACGCTGTGAATCAAACTAACCAGTACTCCCTTAACACTTTAGATTATAAACGACTCAAGCGTATGCAAACAAGTTTTTAATGCCAATAACATTTCAATTGCTCGATAATAAAATAAAAACATAAGCTAAATTAACATTCGACTAAATGACAAACAGTTCTTCTTCACAACACTATTACGATGTTCCAATTTTAAATTTTGACGTCAAGGGTTTATGTCAATAATATATTTGACGTCATACCATATTGGGATAGCGATAATTTGACCGAGATAATGTTGTCAAGCGCAATATTGTCAATGACAGTTAGATCTATTTGCGCAGTTTCTTCGTATATAGGTCAAAGTAGTGTAGGGGGTGGGCAATTGAACGTAGTCTGCATACGTCATGTTGTTTCGTGAAACAACTTTAGGATGACATGCCTTTTTTTTTTTTTTTTTTGTTGCCGGGGTGGAAAATCCTCATGGATGTCCTTCGCCTGGGGCATGCGAAGGGGTCTGTCAGACTCTTACTGACTAAAAACCACCTCGGTGTTCCCTCCCACACTTGGACCGGGGATCGTGGGAGCTGATACGCCATCCATGATCCCCGGAGGATGACATGCCTAGGTCAACAAATAGTAGACGATGCCTGAGTGGAGTATATCTTACCAAGGAAGACTAAATATAGTGATAATAATCATGTATTAGGAACAAAAACAAAATACGGACAGACAAAGCAAAGCGGTACGATGATAGCTTAAATGTTAAATTAAAACAGTGCCGCAGGCGCAGCTGCCAAAACGCCCAACTCATCATCATCTCATTGTGAGGGATAGCTATTCCCACGTTGTTCCAGACTAATGCAATAAGTAACAAATTCTTCAAGTAAAAAAATACATTGTAATGGAAGGTTGGCTGGTTGGGAAAAAACCAGGTGGTCAATGCACCTGTCCAGCCAGACCACTTACCTCAGTACCAATCAATCTTGACTAAAGGGAAAAGTACAACAGTACTGACACCACCTACCAGGACCTAGCCTAAGTAGATCTCTGCTACACCCCCTCCACCAATTGGTCCAACGTCTTTTAAGATTCTGTCCGTCTCACAAGTAAACAAGACGTCAATCAGAGTCATCGACTTGTGTGATCGACACCATTTTTGGCATGTACAGTGTGCAAAAAAAGTAGGCCATGTCATGTACAGACGTAGTAGTTCTTCAGACCGCGGCTTGTGCTGCTAGTGTGTAAATAATGGTTTTTGCTTTAGTAAGCAGTTTTTGAGTTAGTACTCGGGTTATTTCTTGTGCGGTTTTTTCTTATGGTAGTATAGCAAAAAGCGACAAATTAACTTCATCTGCCTGCCTAGCTTTTTCCAAACTGTTGGTGTCGGCTTCCAAACTAACCGATGGAAACGAATACCAGGACCTGTACCATGACGCTTAAAGTAAGATTGTTTCATTCTTATTTCCATTGTGGGTAAGAGATGGCGCTAGACAACCTGTATAGCACTGTCTCTTACCCACACAGAAATAAGAATGAAACAATCTTACTTTGAACGTCATGGTAACCCCGCAGTTCTTTAGTCAGGGCGTATGAACAACATTCACGCTCGAACATTAAAATAAACCAACTTATCGAAGTGGTAATGAATCACTTAAATGAACTAGGTATAATACCAAGTTCTTAGCTATCATTTACGAACATGAATTGGCAACCTGTAATTCCTATTCATACATGACTTACCACCAAATATCTAAACCCTATGTAGGGGCCCATCAGAACCGATACCTGCCACACCTGCAGGATTGTTTGAAAGTGTTACGGAGGCCCACGCACAGGGCAACTATAGGAACACTACTGGTTTTAGTCAGTAAAAGTCTAACACGTTCTCTTGAGAAATTATTTGATGATTTCCCACCTCAAAAAGTTGTACGTATTGCTCAGAATTATCAAAAAAAAGAAGCTACTAGAAACCTATCCTATCACAAATAGTCATTCATTACGGACATTAGAATAACCTTTCTGTGCTAAATTAGAATCAAACAAAAAACAGCAAACTGACTACAACTTGCGTATAAAACGTTATCAAAAATGATGAAACAATCTGGAATAAGTACCTACAAAACAAAAACAATGTAATTTTTGCTTCGCATTCTACAAATATCAACATTAGTAATACGCTAGAAATGTGTCGTCATTACAAGAGACGCTTGAGTCGTAGGGGGTCAGTTATCTTGTGACTTTAAGTACATTTCCACGAGGGGGAGCAATAAACAATATGCGATAAGATTAACATTAATAACTGTGATGATGACAGTGCCTCACTATTATTTAGTCGAGTCTCACTGGTGCAATATAAAACATCGTGTTGTCGTCTTGTGTGCATATTTTTGTCACATGTTTTCGATACTGAGATTGAGTTGACCTATGCAATTATCGGATCAACAGTTCTCGATTGTTGCTTCTTGATTTGTATGTAGGTACATACTTCTAGACTAAAAATACAAACGTTGTGATTCGCCAGAAACATTGCTGATAAAAAATGTTCTTGGATTGGTAAATTGATATGGACGACCCTGGGTCATCATTTCATGTTATGGATCAAACGCGATTACTTTGAAGACAATGTAAGGTCTGTGCGACTGTGTATAAAAAAAATTGGGCAAGTGCGAGTCGGGCTCGCGCACTGAGGGTTCCGTACAAAGTTACTGAAAATAGTTCAAATTCCGAATTCAATTGCGAAGATTTTTCCGAATCGCAAATTTTTTTTTTGTGACTGTGTCTACAAATTTACAGTTTTCAGATTTTTTCCTATACTTGTGCTATGAGACCTTGCTTCATGCCAAATTTCAGCATTCTGGGTCAACGGGAACTACCGTATGATTTTAGATTTCCTTGGTTTTTGCGACATAAACGACCGTATCTTTTTTTTTTCGTTAACTTAGAAGTTTGATTTTTTCACAGCATCAAGGGACCGCAGACTTGATTATATGGTTTTAATTTCAACTCGATACCTTCACGCGTTCCCGAGATAAAAGGTCTTGACAGACAGATAAAAGGTCGGACAACAAAGTGATCCTATAAGGGCTCCGTTTTTTTCTTTTGAGGTACGGAACCCTAAAAAATGGTCCTTTGGTACTTTTGCGTACATGGTTTAGTATAAATAGATACCTACTTAGTTTAGTTAATATTAAGTTTCTTATGTACCTACATATATTAATCAAAGAAAATCAATCAAATTATAAACTATCATCGTCACTTAATTACCATCAGGTGAGATAGTGATCTAATGCGAGCCTACCAACAATAAAAAAAAAACATACTAATTGTATCAATCTATCAAAAGAGACGATGGAATGACCATGATTATTTTTTATTTCTTTAAAAGAAATGTTGCTGTAAGTTGAGCGAAGTCCACAGCCATTGCTTATTTTTTTTTTTGTAATTATTGAACGCAGTTATCTACCATAAGTAAATGATCATTGTTATTTTTTTTTTCTGTAAAAGTTTTACCTACTACGCTTAGCGATGACCATAGCTATCCTTTTTTTAAGTATTAGTGCGCGATTTACCATAAGTAAATGCAATCCCATTTTCCTTTGTATAGGTACTCTTGGTATCACTATTGTGGCATGTGTACACTCATTAACAACTATCAATGAAATCAAAACTTTCTCTACCACAGCCAGTTTTCCAACCGGGTTAGGGGCCATTCATAAATTACGTAAGACGATTTTTACTAGTTTTTGACCCTTAAATAAGAAATTTAAGTAAGAATAGGCCGACGAAAAAATGATGGTATGAAGGTTGGTTAGTTTTGATGTTCATTTTTAAAAGTAACATATGAACGTTTACTCAAACAAGTAACGTCTAGTTCACAAGCGGGGAGGCGCAGTGACGTTGTCTTGCAAATAGTTTACCGATACCATACTCATCCGAGCGCTCTAAGTAAAATTACAAAAATACGCAAGTGCTAATCTTGTGTATTTTTGTAATTTTACTTAAGAACTATTAATCAAGACTACCTCCCACCCCCTAGTAAGAAAAAATAAGACATGATCGACCCCCCTTCCCCCTAAATCGTCTTACGTAATAAATGAATGGCCCCTTATGTCCGGAAAGGTCTGGGCCCTCACCATGACGTGTTAAAATGTCACTCGTGCGAGCGAGAAAGACAGATGGAGCTAAACACCCTATACAGCTCCATTATCTTTCACAATTCAGTTTAAGTCGTAAAATTGATCGCGGTAAGAGCTGTGATAGAGCTTCTGATCTCTGCACCGTGCAAAATAAAGTCGCTTTCGACGCCTATCTGTTTATTCGAACTTCTTTGAATCCATAGTATAGCATAATCAGCCTTTTAATGTTCCCACTGCTGGGACTCAGGCCTTCTCTCTAGGAGAAGGAATGGGCTATAATCCATCGCGTGAGCCCAATGCGGGTTGGTGTATGTCACATTTTTTTTTTTTAAAGGTGGGACAGGGAAATCATCAAAATGACTTCTCGCGCTCTGGGTGGAGCGCGAGGGCGTGTCAGACTTTTACTGACTAAAACCACCACCATCCTTTCAATTAACCTTTGCGTTCTAGGACTACGGGTTTCCCTTTCAGAAATTCTCCGCGGTCCTAGCTAGCGGGCATCGGCCCTGCTGGGCCCCTACGGTTTGCTGACATCTCTTTGAGGAACGCGAGGATCACTACGCGCTGTTGACGACTGGGCTCGGTCCGGTTAATTACCGTACAGCCGGACGGCGAGCTACCCAGTGCTCGACGTCTGCAAGCCCGCGTCTACCGTGGCTGGTAGTCGGGGTCGGAATTACGGCGGCTAGGGCGTGAGGACCTTCGTTCCCTCACGCGTGCAGCCTCCTCCTTCGCTAGCATTACTGCTTCGCAGTGTATGTCACATGTCCTCACGATGTTTTCCTTCACCGTTTTGAGAACAGTGGTAATGAAATAAATTACAGAAAGTAATGCGCCTGCCACCACTGCTCTAATCTCGCTCATCTAATCCACCGTAACGGATTCTGATGCTGTTTTTACTAATAGAAAAAAAGCAATGAATAAACCAGGAAAGTTTGCCAATATAATTTGTTTTCTTAAGGGGTGACCAGATGGTTGCAAACCAACGTCGTAATCAAGGTGACCTTGTTGGTTTCAATCCGTGTAGACAGCAGTTGTAATCCATGACCTTCAACGCCCTTGGTCGGGAGGCGCGTTTTCCCAACCACCGAGCGTGTTGGCGCGTGGTTTACATCCATATAGCCGCAACACAAACCAAACACATAAACCAAGGTCACCTTGGTTGGAACGATAGTTTGCAACCGTTTGGTCACCCCTTAAAAGCAACTAGAGCAACAAGTCAGCACTGTCACTTCGTTACAAGTTACAACAGGCAGACACCTTCCTGATTGTGTTTGTAATAACTACCTACGTGTAACAACTCGGTTACATAATGGCTACCTTTTGATTGTGATGTAACGTTACTACGGTTGGTAGATAATTAATATGTTTTTATTTAATAGGAATATTTGCAAAGGTAAGTACCGTCAGGGGCGCCGGCTTTTAGAAAACCTCATGGGTGCTCATGCTCATTTGATGATTCGAAAAAGTGGCGAAGTGTGAGAAGAGAAATGTACAGTGATCGACCGACAAATAATTAAATGTCCTAATTACATACTGCGTAACAACGAAGCTACCACAAACACCCAGACCCAACACAAATATCTGTTTCATCAACAAACATTTGTCTTGGTGCTGGAATTGAACCCGCGACCCTTGCGTCTCAACCGGCACTATAAACCACTGCGGGTGAAAGGGTCATCGGGTAATAAAAAGCGCTACGCGATTACTGATCTGTTTCTTGATGTCCATTCTCATGGGTGCCCGAGCCCCCGAGCACCCACGGAGTCGGCGCCTGAGTTGTCAGTGTTATGGTGTTACACTGGCAGTAATTTTTTTTTTTTTGGCTAGGAAATCATCAAATAACTTCTTCTTTACTGACTCGGATTTGCGGACGGCGAGCAATGGGTAGTTCGCCGTCCGACCGTCCGGTAACCGTCCGAACCGCCTCTAGGAAATGGCAGCAACCGCGTAGGGGCGTAGCAGGGTCGAATACTACTGGGGCCATAGGTTCGTTTCTGAAAGGAAAACCCGGCCCTGGTATGAAAGGCAACGAAGGAACTAGGAGTGGGTTTTAGCCAGTAAAAGTCTGACACGAAAGGGCGGGAGATGTCATTGGATGATTTCCCACCTAAAAAGACCTTTACTGACTAAAATCCACCTGTGTTCCTTTAGTTGCCCTTAGCGTTCTGGTCCACGGTAACTCTTTCGAAGAATCTCGCACATTTCGAAAAATCATTTACACACAAATATTTTTGCATGCTGTAGCATTGAAAATATTTATGCATAGAGTTTAACGAGTTTATCCTAACAGCTATAATTTAGAGATATATGGTACTAAGATAGCTCTGCGTTTCCTTGCGAGATCGAATCAAAAATGAAAAAATCCGCATGAGAACCAAGGTTGCTGACATGCTCATTGCTCGTAGAACAGATGTTTGTTGGAGCCGAAGAGTTCTAGTGTGGCGACCACATCGATGGTGGTGGTCGACAAAGAGTACCGAAGACCTGGTAAAGGTCATGGAAGCCTAGTCCACTGGATGGGAGACGCACAGGACCGGTCTCAGTAGCGACACTTCTAGGAGACCTATATCTAGCAGTGGATGTCTTTCGGATGAAATTATGGTGATAAAGAGAGTTCCAAGAGTTTTTGTATTTTAACTAAAATCCGCCAAATAACGTGTTATTTTCCTCAGAACGTACGTACATTACACGAATAAGCCCCTTCGTACACAAGGCTACTAAAATCTTAGATACTCAACGATTTTAGTCTTAAAGCGACTGCTGCCATACAAATCCATTGAAGTTCGTACACGAGTCGAGTCGCCGACATTCGGATTTGTATAGCTTGAAGACTAAAATCGTAGAGCATCTAAGATTTGCGAAGCCTTGTGTACAAAAGAGCTAATTTGACCGTACCGTCACTAATTTATTATGTACCTAAATGAGCTATTTAAAAAAAAACAATAAGTTGGCTTTTATCAAATTGGTAGTTATAGTTAGTAATTTAATTAGCCTTACAACAATAATACATAATATATATATAATTATACATATAAAAGGAAAAACTGACTGACTGACATATCAACGTACAGCCGAAACTACTGGGACATTTTGCACAAGTTTTCCTCTTATGACGTCGGCGAGCACTAAGATTTCCAAAGTTCATCCCCAAAAGGGACGAAACGGGGGTTTAAAGTTTGTATAGAGAAACCTACTTTCACACGGGCGAAGTCGCTGGCTGGAAGCTAGTGAATAAGATAAAAAGCTTTTTACAAAAAAGAAGAAGAGATTAGAAGTCGGTGTTTCTCGGTACTTACTTAATATTTGTTTTTTATTTAACACCGACTTCCGAAATTAAAGTTGTTTTGATCGTTTTAGTGTTTTTTTTAAGAGAAGTCGGTTATTTTTTATTTATTTTTTTGTTAAAAGGTTTTTTTATTTCGCACTTTTTAGATGCGATACACTTATAACCAGAGTGCTTATTTCTCAAAAAAAAAAATACAACCGAATTGATAACCTCCTCCGTATATTTGAAATCGGTTAAAAAATCAAAGTTACTAGTATCTAGTATGTAGTATAAAACAAAGATTTAGATTCGTTTGTCGGGTGCTAGACATAAACACAATTTTACAATAACTATGTACAACAACGACTCCCCCAATAAACACCCATACAGATAGACAAAAATCAGGACTGTGGGATTGTTTGTAAGAGTTACTGACAAAGGCAAAGGGCAACTGAAAAAACACAGGTTTTTTTTTTTTTTTTTTTTTTTTTTTAAGGTGGGAAATCATCCAAATGACTTCTCGTGCTCTGGATGGTGCGCGAGGGCGTGTCAGACTTTTACTGACTAAAACCACACCTGTATCCTTCAATTACCCTTTGCGTTCTAGGACTACGGGTTTCCCTTTCAGAAATTCTCCGCGGTCCTAGCTAGCGGGCATCGGCCCTGCTGGGCCCCCACGGTTTGCTGACATCTCCTTGAGGAGCGCGAGGATCACTACGCGCTGTTAACGACTGGGCTCGGTCCGGTTAATTACCGAACAGCCGGACGACGAGCCACCCAGCGCTCGACGTCCGCAAGCCCGCGTCTACCGTGGCTGGTAGTCGGGGTCGGAATTACGGCGGCTAGGACGTGAGGACCTTCGTTCCCTCACGCGTGCAGCCTCCTCCTTCGCTAGCATTACTGCTTCGCAGAAGGAGGCGACCGCCTGCCATTCCTCCTCGCTCCGGACCATAGCCTGAACCAGGGCCGGACGCGAAAGGTCGCTGCCGCCAATTGCCTCCACGAGGACACGGCGGTGCTCCGCCCAAGCGGGGCACACCTCCACCGTATGCTCCACCGTGTCCTCTGGGTGGTCCGCACAATGATGACATCCGGGCGTTGCTTCCGCCTGAATCCTATGCAGGAACCTCCCGAACTTGCCATGTCCGGTGAGGACCTGCGTCATGCGGAAAAAACACAGGTGGGGTTTAGTCAATAAAAGTCTGACACACCCTCTCACATAACCCATAGCGCGAGGACTTATTTGATAATTTCCCAGCTCTAAAAACAAAGCCTAAAGGACCAGTTACCTATCTAAGTAGAGTCAAAAATGTTACATTTTATTATCTAATTTATTTACCCGAATTCGATCAAAGTCAGAGCTCTTAAAAAATGCAAGTGACAAAAATACTTCGTATGAAAATAAAAAATGTAAATAGTTAACAAACTACAGTACAACGTTCAAGAATCATTCAAATATTATTAATCTATTAGCGAAAAAAAATGCTAATAACTTATTGGCAACATGGCACCCGCATACGAATTTAGAATGACGTAAGTTTAAAGCGTAGTTAAGGAGTATTGCGATGCGATGTTATTTAATTCGAAGGCTTGAGTCTGGTAAGGGGCTTGATTCCTTGTGACGTATTAACACAGTGGTTAAGGCACTCGCCTCTCATGCATGAGGTAGCGGGTTTGAAACTGAGTAACTAATGTGAATTTTCGTTTCACATATACTTTTTAAGGTTCCGTAGGTACTTCAAAAAGAAATAAAAAAACCGGCCAAGTGCGAGTCGGACTCGCCCATGGAGGGTTCCGTAGCAGCAAGTAACATAATAATGGTTCACGGTGTATGTACATAATTATAAGGTTTATGTTTATGAAATTAAATGTTTTTTTTTTTATATTTGAGTTGATTGAATGAAAGGTAAAATGCGGTTTACGATTTATGACGTACTAAAAAAAAACTACTGACCAGATCTCGTTCAAACCAATTTTCGTTGGCAGTTTTTATAGTAATGTACATCATATATTTTTTTTAGTTTTATCATTCTCTTATTTTAGAAGTTAGAGGGGGGGGGACACACATTTTACCACTTTGGAAGTGTCTCTCGCGCAAACTATTCAGTTTAGAAAAAAATGATATTAGAAACCTCAGTATCATTTTTGAAGACCTATCCATAGATACCCCACACGCATGGGTTTGATGAAAAAAAAAATTTTGAGTTTCAGTTCTAAGTATGGGGACCCCCAAAATTTATTGCTTTTTTTCTATTTTTGTATGAAAATCTTAATGCGGTTCACAGAATACATCTACTTACAAAGTTTCAACAGTATAGCTCTTATAGTTTCGGAAAAAAGTGGCTGTGACATACGGACGGACAGACGGACAGACAGACAGACAGACAGACAGACAGACAGACAGACAGACAGACATGACGAATCTATAAGGGTTCCGTTTTTTGCCATTTGGCTACGGAACCCTAAAAACGGAACCCTTATAGGATCACTTTGTTGTCCGTCCGTCTGTCTGTCAGTCTGTCTGTCTGCCTGTCAAGACCCTTTATCTCGGAAACGCGTGGAGGTATCGATTTGAAATTAAAACCATATACCTACTCAAGTCTGCGGTCTCTTGAAGCTTTAAAAAATCATATTTCTAAGTTAACTGAAAAAAAGATACGGCCGTTTATGTAGCAAAAAACGTATATTTCGACACTCTCGACTCGAGGGAATCAAAATTCATAGCGTACTTCCCGTTGACACAGAATCCTGAAATTTTGGTATAAAGCAAGTTCTTATAGCACAGATATGGAAATAATCTGAAAACTGTAAATTTGTTGTTACGTCACTACAATTTTTTCAGTTTATCTAGGACATTACTGATACCCTGTGCCTCGAAAAGCACGTTAAGATGTTGCTACTGGTTGTCATTCGTAGATCTTTGACAGTTGTGACAGGTAGTAGAAAGAGACGCTTGAAAGTATGACCATCAGTCTATCCAATGAATAATGTCTAGGTATGTAAAGCTCTGCTTAGCTTGAGACTAGACGGCGTTGTGTGATAGTTGTGGAAAAAAAAACTGTTCCATTACTGTCTCTTGGTACAAAAAAAATGTGTTGCCTAATAGCTGAAGTTTGGAACTACTCCACTCAAAAACTTCTTGACCAGTACTAATAATGCTCTGCTGGTACTGCCTTCCATTACATTCTTAGTTCTGTTTCCTTCATTCTAAATCTTCACTCTACTTTTGGTTCATAATTATGCATGAACCCTTCCTTTAATTAAATATTCACACACACAACTACTATCACACAACGCCGTCTAGTCTCAAGCTAAGCAGAGCTTGTGTTATGAGTACTAGACAACTGATAAACATACTTAAATATTTCTAAATACATACATATTATAGATAAATTACACCCAGACACAGAACAAATGATTGTACTCATCACACAAACATTTGTCCTGGGTGGGAATCGAACCCACGACCTCCGGCATAGCAGTCAGGGCCACTAACCACTAGACCAACAGGCCAGTCAAATTAAATCTGACGTTGTTGTCGCCAAGGGGTATCGTGTTAGCCAGTTTCTGGGTTATAGAGGTCTGATAGGCAGTACAGTACACGGGTATTCAGCCGGTTCGGGTTAGACTGGAAGGCGACCTCAGACTACTTGGAAACAGGCTAGAGAGATCATGAAGGGACTTATTCCTCAGTACAAATAGTACAGACAGCTGTATCAATTCGGTACCCCTTTCACATTAAAATACCTTAGAAACAGGGGGGTAACCAACTGGTTACCCCACGGCGTCATCAACTGATGACGCTGTCCGTGCTAAGCAAGATACAATATGTATAAAAAAGTAAACGTTACTATTATAAATTACCAAGTCTTTCGGGTGACTTGGAATACACATTTGTGTTTCTTCGAAAGAAACTAGAAAGACTTTACTGACGCCGGCGTTCGCTTGGTGTATAATGAATTAAATTATAACGAAACTCATATCAAAATCGGTTGAGTGGTTAAGAAGAAATGAATACACATACAAATAGCCAAAAATCAGGGCTGCGGGATTGATTGTGAGAGATATCGAGCACGCGTTCTAGAACCACGGTTTCCCTTTCAGAAATTAACCATGGCCCTAGCGGGCATCGACCCTGTTAGGCGCCTAAAGTTGTGCTGACATGTCCTTGAGGCGCGCGTGGAACACTACGTGCCGTCGACGACTCGGGCTCGACGGCCCGTACCTACGATGGCCTAGGATCGCCCTGTGACTCCCGACAGCTGAGGCGTGAGGATGTTCGTTCCCTCACGGTCGCGGCCGTCTCCTTCGCTAGCATTATCGCTTCGCAGAAAGGGGCGACCGCATCCCATTCCCTCTCGCTCCGAACCATGACTTGAACCAGGATCCGGCACGAGAGATCACTGTCTCCAATCGCCACCACGAGGACATGGGCGCCGGCGCCGGCGGTGCTCCGCACAAGTGGGACACAAAAGCGGAAAATGTTATTTGATGATTTCCCACTTCTAAAATAGCGACTATAATTTATAAAGCAGACAATAATTGATGAAAGTGAAGGTTTTACTCAATGTTTTAGAAATCGATCTGAAAGGACCAATTTTTTATTGTTTGCAAATTTTGCAATCGCAGCTAGCTTTCTAAGATTGAAAACCAGGTTTGGCAACGTAATTAGGTGTTTCAGAAAGACTTATTTCAATACCTAACCGGAGATTGGTAATTTTAGGCAACACTGTGAAATGCTACATTTAGGGGCGCCGACTCCGTGGGTGCTCGGGGGGCTCGAACACCCATGAGACATCAAGAAACAGGATCAGTAATCGCCTTTTAGGTTACGTATAAATTATAATATTTCTTGATAATAAAAACTAATTGAATTTTATACAATGGTTTCATTTTATATTTTTATCAAACATAATTAGTAATTAAGTACGCAGTATGTAAGTAGGACATTTATTTATTTGTCGGTCGATCAGTGTGCATTACTCTTCTCACACTTTTTCGAATCATCAAATGAGCATGAGCACCCATGAGGTTTTCTAAAAGCCGGCCTCGGCACAGTATAGATATGGGACAGTACGGAAACTACGTACAAATGTTCGAAACGGCATGGAAACGGCACACTCACACAACATCATCATGCTCTTAGTGTAAGATAGCCTATTTATCGAGAAAGGCTATACAACGTGTTTTTTTTTTATTTTCTCTAGGGTATGAATGAGACCATATCAAATAATCAACTGGCATATGAATTAATATTCAATTATCATATTTTTGTTTTCATTTTCCATACAAAATAATTCGATAAATTCATGATTATTTATGTAATTTTACGCATTACATATTTACGTTATCATATTTCACGTAAGGGTGTTAAGTGAAATATGATAGCGCGGCGTAAATATGTAATGTCATTTGTTTATTTGCAAACTAATTTAGATTTCATCGATGACTGGCAACGTCACAAAAGTAAAGATTTGTCATACGGGTGTAAATTTTTGATCTAAATTGATTATGATTGATGATATCTTCGAAACCATGCATTTTTGGACCACAAATTCTAGGACTTTTAGTATTATTTTTCCTTATAGAATATACACCTTGAGTTATGGGATATCAAAAACAACACATTGTTTAATGTCACGCTATAATAATATACGACCAATACGAGCGGAGCAGAAACCTAAGACGCGGGTGAAATCGCGGGGGACAGCTAATGTCAATTAAGTTCATAACCCAGGTACTAGTCTAGCAAAGGTAATAATTATTTTACAGTCTCTTAATATGCAAATAGGTCATACCATATTAGCATTATAAATAACAAGATTGGCGTTAATAGTAGGTATTATTTTCTTTAATGTCTGTGTAGCATGAACCTATTGATAGACAGGGCAAGTAATAAGTGGGCCAATAACACCAGCCATTGGCATTATTGTAAGTTATTACTGATAAAACATAAAAACATTTGTTAACTTAGATTTATAAACGTAGGTAAACTAACTTCTGCCAGTTGCTTCAACCATGTAGAAGGTGTAGAAGTTGGTTTCTCCATACAAACTTTAGACTACTCCTTATGGGGTGAATTTTGGAAAATCATTTATTAGCGCATGCTTATCTCATAATATGGATTTGTTTATGTATTGTATATATATAAATAGTACACCACGAACTACCTGCGTATCTTTTTTCTCCTTCTCTGTCAAATCCATCCAAAGGTTGTCTGTAAAAAATCGCTTTTAGCGATAAGACCGCCCATTGTGACACCTTAATAATTTTAAGTTCATAATGTAATTTGTACTTTTGGTGTACAATAAAGAATATATCTATCTATCTATCTAATAACTATTCGCATGCTAAATTTCAGCGTAATCCGTTTAGTGATTTGAGCTGTTTTGAATGTTTTGATTGATAGGTCCGTCCCTAATGGATGTCTTTTAAAAAAAGTAGGTATAGGTAAAGATTTTAGTAAGCAGTCTTTTAACAAACAGACAAGTAAAAACTTTTTAGAAAAAAAAAATAACCGACTTCGCTAAAAAAAACACTAAAAGGATCAAAATAACTTTAATTTCGGATGTCGGTGTTTCTCGGTATTGTTTGTTTCTTATTAAACACCGACTTCCGAAATTAAAGTTATTTTGATCCTTTTAGTGTTTTTTTTAGTGAAGTCGGTTATTTTTTTTTTCTAAAAAGTTTTTATTTCACACTTTTTAGTTGCGATACACTTATAAACAGAGTGCCTATTTCTAATGACAATTCCAATTAACCCAAATACTGCTAGGTTACATTGTTTTATTATAAAGTTGCTGTGCCTACCTTCCTCCTTCCGGCTCCATCATCAGATCAGTTCGATAGTACCTTATAGCCAAAGAGCATCTCACGACAATTCTAATAAGCCCAAACACGGCTAGGATACATTGATTAATTACGGAGTTCCTGTGCCTACCTTCCGGCTCCATCATCAGATCAGTTCGATAGTACCTTATAGCCAAAGTGCATCTCATGACAATTCTAATGAGTCCAAACACGGCTAGGTTACATTGATTAATTACGGAGTTCCAGTGCCTACCTTCCGGCTCCATCATCATCATCAGATCACTTCGATGATACCATTTTCAACGTAACTATTCAGAATCATTCATTTATTTGTATTGTCATAGTCGCTTAACTATATCTTCAATGTGATATCTATTTGAGTATGAAGTTCCGTTGACCATTTCTGGTCTTCTTCATCAGTTCCACTTCATCAAATGTTACTTTTTGGCTGTAAATGCTTAAGTTCTTGATGAAAATTCTAAAATTACCATAGGGTTGCCTATAATTTTTGAGGAGTTCCCTCGATTCCTCATGGATTCCATCATCAGAACTGGATTTTGAAAAAAATGGGACCAATCTGGAAGCATATCCTATAAAGGGAAAAAAAATTTTTGCAAATCGGTCCATAAACGACGGAGTTCTGAGGTAACAAACATAAAAAAAAAAAAAAAAAAATGATGATAAAAAAAAAAAAAAAAAAATACAACCAAATTGATAACCTCCTCCTTTTTTTTGAAGTCGGTTAAAAATAAAAAATATTGAAAAAATCTTTTTTTGCACATTATTATTTTTAAACAGAGAAGGCAACTTTTAATGCTGATAGACAAATTAGTATATTTTTTTTTATTTTGTTAATTAGGTACTAAATTTGAGTTTTTTAACCGAAATCAAAAAAAAGGAGGAGGTTATCAATTCGGTTGTATTTTTTTTTTATGTTTGTTACCACAGAACTGCGTCGTTTATGGACCGATTTGCAAAATTTTTTTTTCCCTTTATAGGATATGCTTCCAGATTGGTCCCATTTTTTTCAAAATCCAGTTCTGATGATGGAATCCATGAGGAATCGAGGGAACTCCTCAAAAATTATAGGCAACCCTATGGTAATTTTAGTATTTTGATCAAGAACTTAAGCATTTACAGTCAAAAAGTAACATTTGATGAAGTGGAACTGATGAAGAAGACCAGAAATGGTCAACGGAACATCATACTCAAATAGATATCACAATGAAGATATAGTTAAGCGACTATGACAATACAAATAAATGAATGATTCTGAATAGTTACGTTGAAAATGGTATCATCGAAGTGATCTGATGATGATGGAGCCGGAAGGTAGGCACAGGAACTCCGTAATTAATCAATGTAACCTAGCCGTGTTTGCGCTTATTAGAATTGTCGTGAGATGCTCTTTGGCTATAAGGTACTATCGAACTGATCTGATGATGGAGCCGGAAGGAGGAAGGTAGACACAGGAACTTTATAATAAAACAATGTAACCTAGCAGTATTTGGGTTAATTGGAATTGTCATGAGAAATAGGCACTCTGTTTATAAGTGTATCGCAACTAAAAAGTGTGAAATAAAAACTTTTTACAAAAAAAAAAACCGACTTCACTAAAAAAAAACACTAAAAGGATCAAAATAAAATAACTTTAATTTCGAAAGTCGGTGTTAAATAAGAAAAACAAAAAATACCGAGAAACACCGACTTCCGAAATTAAAGTTATTTTGATCCTTTTATAGTGTTTTTTTTAGTGAAGTCGGTTTTTTTTTTTTGTAAAAAGTTTTTATTAGGGTGGTGTTTAGTGTAGTTTTTTTTATGGTGGCGGTTTTAATTATTCGCAAATTGACACCACACCTCTGGAAAGCTGGGAAGGTTGTGCGGCTACAATTGATTGTTTCATAAAGAAAAAAAAAGCATTTATTTTTATAATAATTATTTCCATATTAATAGGCTTACTGATCTACACTGTCCTTTCATAAGAATTAAGAGGACAGTAGACCAGTCATGTAGGTAAATACTAAATATCTAAAATAATAAAAGTACCTAGATTGAAATAGAAAATAATCTATGAATCCACATTATCTGTCTTCTCAAATTCACATTATAATAAAAAAAAGTGATTAACAATATACAAAAATAAACCAGTTAATAAACGGCATGACTATATGACTATAATAAATCACTAATGGAGTCGGTGGTATAAATAATACTGTAAAAACATTGCGAAAACAATGTCATAAATAAATAAAAAACTGAATGTGTTACATCCTTATTTTAGTAGAAAACTTGACTGCATTTGGTATTGAAAACTTAATCTACTTTCGTGGCTAAATGCACAGACCATGCAAAGTAAAATTGAAAAAATAATAATGTAAGTATATCATTTATGTATTATGTGTTAATTTGATTGTACGGGCAATATTAACATAAGTTTGCCAATTAAATTCTTTGGGTCAGTTTTCTTTGATAAATAAGGTCTTTATCGTTATGATGCAATGCCAGAAACTTGCGATGCAATAACACAGATATTATTATTGTACCTACTCAATATCAATAGCGAGTAAATGTTTTTTTAAAGCTATCATACTGGTATCAAGAAAATGCTGATTAAAACAGTTTCAAATTAAATATAAGTTTCTAAGAACACTATATTTAAATTTTATTTTCTTAGGTACTTTGATTATATAATGTCCTTAATTATTAATTTTTGTAGATATACCTAATAAATTGTAAGCAAAAAAATGCTTTTTTTAAACCATCGTTGATAAGTATATAAAAACATATAAAAAGAAACCCATTGCAGTAGCCACGTAATTATATAGGTTCTACTTTTCAATTAAATAAAAACTTAATTACGTAAATAAAATAAGTAAGATAAAAAAAAAACAACTAGTAAGGCAGAATTTAATTGCTGCCTTCGCCTGAATAAATATTAATGACATTGACGTTTAAAGAGACATGTGATTTTTTTGTCAAAACAAAACCATGCTGATGTCAACAAATCGAAAAGGAAATAAAAATTGCGAGGCCATACGACCTAACCTTGCATTGTAACCACAAATATTTCCACAATTGGACAGCAATTGTTACAAATTAGGCTTACTACGATCACATGTGACACACCAATTCAAGATCAGCTAATAAATTACGTAAAAAATAAATCTTAAATTATTACCATGTGGTGAGCTTAGCATTCATGAATTAACATTATAACCAGACTAAATTGCAATGGACGTTATAAACAAACAAAAGTTGTAACAACTTGAATGAATTTCGTTCCGTCGCATTATTTTGGAGACAACAGGTAAATGCACACCTGACCTGATTATGTACTATGTTAGTAAAGTTCTTGAAATAAATCACTCACCTGGACGGATTACTTGAGGACAGAATAGTTCGCGAGAAATCTTAGTGTATTTCTTAATTGTGTAATAACAGCAGCGGAGCGACAACTTAACTTATGTATTGTGAAGGAAGTAATTGCAGTCAGTCGTCTGTATTCATTCATTTGTTTGAATTAGTTTGACGTTAAGTGTGCGACAAGGATAGAAAATCGGAAAGATAAAGTGTGCGTTCCGAATTTTAGTAAACCATACTATTAGATACAAAAAAAAAAAACTATCATGAGACAAACCTAGTAGCCCGAAATGTTGAAAAACCAGGCTATTTATTTACTGTCTCTAAAAAAATAAGCAATTAAGTAAAAATAGACAAACAAATTTTTGTTCCTTTATAATATTACTTCGATGTTATCATGCCATTGTCTTTCACTATTCGATTTCATTTGTTTTTAATCTACAGACATACCACGTGATTGTCCTAATCAAAAAATAAACCTTTAGTTCAAAAACCGTCAGCCACAAATCAACTAAGGTAAATGTAGGAAACTAAATTTTTCGTTAATATAATAATTGGTCAGCCTTGAACGCCTTGAACATGGTGTTTTCAGTTTCAGTTTCGGAACGCACCTATAGTTGCCTTTTTCTTCGAAACGATTTTGATACTTGAATATTTTATTGACGTCTAAATAATTATTCAACTTTTAAAATAAATGAAATCTTAAAATTAAATTGAGCGACGAGTAGTTTTATTAATCTGATGTTGTTACAGATATTATCAAGTTATATTCCTCTCAAATATTCCAAGAATAAGACAAGTTGTCAGCCTCTGTATTTTAAAAAGATACTAATTATTAATTTATATAGTAGGTACTTATACTAATAACAATATTGAATGTTTCATAATACATATTTCTCAAATGTTAAAATGAACCATGTTTTTACTTCAAATATAATTATTTACTCGTGATACGCACACAGGCACAGACACAATAGAAAAATAAAGTGTCCGTATACATATACTTTCGGAAAATCACAGTCAGAGAAGAAAATCATAGGTGACACTTCACTTTATCCTGACACTTTCCTGACTTTTTCCTAGGTACAAGTTTTAAACACCTAGACATTCTTTGGCAAAAATGACATACATCTAAAGTTTTATACACTATATATCAAAGATGGGATACCGATATTTAGCAGTATTAGCTAATACATATGAATATATTAGTCAAGTAATATTATATTATTTAAACTATTATTTGAGTATTGGCGATATCTGAATATGATGGAATATGTAGATATCAGTGCCATATTCGTATTCAATAGACATATATTATCTATTATTTTAAATAGTATCTAGATATTTAATATTGCTAAGTAGATAATGAATATTAATACTGTTGTTTATGAGTGATACAACATTTATTATAACATAGTGCCTGGGACTGGAATGAAAATAAATTATTATTAAGTATGGAAAAAAAAACAATTGTATAAACAACATTTTTTACTTTATGGATAGCCGAATACATCGATCTGAAATCAGCTTCCCAGATCTCTCAAATATTCACTCACAAAGGTTTGAAGTTGCCAAAATACAACAGTACTTTTTACCTTACTGAGTTTGGGATACAAAACAGCGTGTTGAGGTCACAAACCACACTTATTTTTCATTGTTTACATTACTAGTCATGACGGGATCACATATGAACCCTTTCTTATCTCGAGTATTTATTGAAAGTTTTTGGAATAGCAGGAATAACAATAAACAACATGATAATATTATAGTAAATTAAGTCACCTAATATTGTATTGAGTTAATTTTTGTTCAGATATAAAAAAGTAAGAATTAAAAACTACTACTAATTCAATCATACTAATTAAATTCTTTTTGAAAACACCGTTTGAATATTAATAATTATGTATTATATTTTCTTTAAAAAAATGTTATTAATACACGTTTTAAAGTTTATTACACGTTTATTTTGATTTAAGTGATATAAATTAGAAACGATTTTTCAAAATTTCTACTTTGGAAGAAAAATAGGGCACTTAATTGGCGAAAAATACACTGTTTTTCTTGTACGAGGAATACCGGTCTCATTCGTACGTAGGCACTTAAACCTACATGAGAATGAGATAGAAAAACACACACAGTAAATTTGTTGCCATAGTAGTAAATATGATCCGTCCGAGTCAATCGAATGAATCCCGAGTGATATTTATTATTCGACCTGTGTTAAATGGTCATATTACGTGAATATCAAATATTAGCATACCAGAGTTAGTCGGATTACTAATACATGAATCCATTGAATATCACTAACATATCAGTTACATTACAACTCTACTACATATACAGTACGTATTAGACAGATACAATACGGCCGTTGTAACTTGGCGACCGTGAACATAGGCTCTGCAAACTTTAGCGCATATACACTCGTAAAAAAAAACTGTTATTGACATTAATTTTTTTAAACAAAATTACGAATAAAAATTTACTAATACAGGGACCAAGTACAAATAAAATAAATATTAAAACACTTTGAGACAGAAAGCTACAAAAATAACGGCTAAACTGAACTATACTGGACAGCCAGTTTTACGCTCATAATTTTTTATTGAAAAGGTTATGTCTAAAAAGTAATTATGCAAAGTCTCAATGTTAGAAAACATATAGTTTTTGAGAAAATAAATAATGAAAATCAACAATTTTTCGAAATATTTGACGCTATTTTGACAGGTTTCGTTCACTTTTTACCTCGTTAGTAGTACTATGACAAAGGTATTAGTTTATACAGCCACAATGAATATTTAACAAAACACAAATTTACTTTAATTTACATTAAAAATTACAAAAATGTAGCCAAATGACATATTATACATAATTAAGTGAATTTAGCTTGTCCAATGCTAATAATAATATCTGAAAAGCATAAAAGTATACAACTGCTACTGTGGGAGGTTAGGTTTGGGTTATTTTTTTTTAACCACTCAGAAAGCTGTATTACAGTGCAAAAATATTTTATACAATGGTAGAGCGCTCCCCGACAGCAAAATTTATTTTTTCATTTTTAAATACATGAGAGTATACAATTGCTACTGTGGGGGGATGGTCCCTCAAGGGGTTGAGGGTGACCCTCCCCCTAAAACCCTCAAATCTGCCCCAAAAATGCATAAAATGTGCGATTTTTTGATTCCTAACCTCAAAATTTCAATCTTGAGTATCTTCAAAAGTATGCGTTTCCTAGATTCGGGAGGGGGTTCGGGAAGGAGAGGACACCCCCCCTCCCCCCATAACCCAAACATCCCAATATTTCGCTGTCCAGTATAGTACAGTTTTACCAAAATAACTTATGAATTAAAGAAACAAACTAACAAAAAACTTAACAATATAATAATAACAACCAATGAAAACTTTTGTCACCGCCTGTGCTCAAGACAGAGACAGCGACACGAAAATAACGCCAATGCTAACGTGTGAGTGAGACATATTACTGCGTACCGAACATTGCCGAATAAGTACGAAGCTTTAAGAAGTTACCGAAGAGAGATGTCCAATACGCGTGTCTGATTTTAATCGTTTTTTTTTTCAAATCTATGTAAATTAAGTTATAAAAATATATTTATATTCAATTTTCTATGGAGGTTTAAAATATTCTCAAACAATCGTTTTTCAAGTAGTTGTTTATAAATAACTGATATTTAACTAAATCATGTCTTTCAACCAAGAAAATAAAATTTTATTAGTTTTTTTTTTTTTTTCATTAAAGTCAAAATCTCATTTACTAACGACAGCATTCACTATGTTTGTAAATCTATTCCGTCCAATATCTCATAGAAACAAAAATTAATAAATTCCAAATCGATAAAAATCGATTGCAATATTTGATTGAGTAAAGGGTCGATTGTATTTACATAGAGTCCATCTCTAGCCTAGACCTCCGCCCCGCGCACGTCGCCCGCCTCATGCCACCTTTTTGTTCCTAGAAAAAGTTCGTGCGCAGCCTTCTGCGCAAAGTTCGGGGTCGCCGAGATATAACGGGCGTACAGTACAGTGAAATGACAAAAAAATATCCGAACATCTAAAATCTTGTGTTGCAAATAAATAAAAGTATCAAAACCGTTTCATCCCAATATACTGCTTGTTATCAAGCCTTTGATCAAGCCGAGCCGGTCGTGTACGCAGCGGAGCACGTGGTGATATTCCTCACATCTCCGTACACAAAACTTTATAAAAGGCCCTCGCTGTGTCGTGGAACAAACGCGCGACCCTAGTCTTGCAATTTCCACACAGGAGCACTTACTCGCGCTACACAGAAAATGGCTACACCGAAAGAAGGTAAACTTTTTATTTACATTTTCAAAGTTTACGACTGTCAAAGATAATCCGCCTAAATTATAAAGGACCATAGACGAGGACAACAAAACTAGTCGGTTTCTTTCTTATTGTAAAGGAATTGCTTTGTTCGACCTTGAGAGTAAATTAGATGTTGATCTTTTTATTCGTTTTTATTATTTGTTACTATTGGTACACGTTTTTGTTATCTTTTGAAACTGGATAACATGTTCTATTCATTTGATAGAACAGTCCTTGATCTGTAATCTTTATATCTGTAATGCGGATGGCCTCCTTCTTGAAGTTTTTTATACCAACTACCCACTTTTTTTTTCCTTTGTGTTACCATCTTATTTCAGTTTATAATTAGAAAGTAAACGAAAATATTTCACTGAAAATATTTTGTTTTGTGATTTTTCAAGTCTCAATAGCAGGTCATGCATAACATACTATGTAATTAAAGATTAGCTAAGTACCAATCTTTAAAAAAACATAAACCGATAATAAACTTTCTATTTACTTATAATTATTACGGCGACTCGGAAAACTAAGCAGAGATTTCCTGCTAATCTTTACTGCTACACCCGTTATCAAGTCATTTTCACTGTCTTTAAAAATACCTACTGGGCGCTATGTATTAACGCGTGTCTGCTAACAATCTAATCTATCATGCTGACTTTTATCCTAATGAGTCCCATGGAGAGTTGTGCACAGAATTACCACTTTTTTAGGTAGGGAATCATGAAATAACTCCCGAGTGGAGCGAAGCGAGAGAGTTAAGCGCCTATTACACTACTCGATATACGATATACAGTCAGGGGCGTCGACTCCGTGGGTGCTCGGGGGCTCGAGCACATAATATATTGATTATGATATATATATATTAATAGTATTTTTAGTTTTTTCAGTTTGTGAGGGTGCTTTAGGGTTATCTATTTTAGTTTCTATAATTGTGCATAAACAGTGGGTGCCGAGCACCCCTGAGAATAGACATCAAGAAACAGATCAGTAATTAACCTTTATAGGCCTTTTTTCGCCTTTTAGGGATGGGCGTTTTTTCATTACCCGACGACCCGTTTAGCGCAGTGGTTTATAGCGCCGGTTAAGACGCAGGGTCGCGGGTTCGATTCCCACACCAACACATGTTTGTTGATGAAACAGTGGGTCTGGGTGTTTGTGGTTCCTTCATTGTTCTGCAGTATGTAAGTAGGACATTTATTTATTTGTCGGTCGATCAGTGTGCATTTCTCTTCTCACACTTCGCCACTTTTTGGTGTGTCAAATGAGCATGAGCACCCATGAGGTTTTCTAAAAGCCGGCGCCCATGCAGATAGCGTTCTGTTTCATTCCTTTAGACGACATTGGCGTAAGTTGCTCTTTTTCTTGTGTGACGCGACATAGACTAAGACTGTCTGAATATCGAGTAGTGTAATAGGCGCTTCTTTAGACTTTTACTGACTAAAACCCACCTGTGTTAATTCAGTGACCCATTACGTTCCAGGGCCACGGTAACTGTTTCGAACAATTCCGAAAGCGCATCACCGTGATATAATCAAACGTACAGTCAAACGGGGTGAATAGGATCGCAGGGGTGAATAGGAACAAAACTTTGAAGGGGATCTTCGCGTCAATTATCAATTTTTCCCAGCATTTAAGTACTCCTATTTATTCACTAATTGTAATAAAAACGGATGCTTTGATAGAAATCAATTATAGAAATATATACCAATGTGAAAAACCTAACCAAAGTGTAGTTCCTATTCACCCCTGCAGTCCTATTCACCCCGTTTGACGTATTCTAAATTTAAATTATTATTTTTCCAGTTGGCGGCTACAAGCTTGGAGATCTCATCATCGAAGGAAAAACAAAGCAGGTATTCGACCTGCCAGAACTACCAGGCCACTGCCTTCTTCTAAACAAGGACCGCATTACCGCTGGAGATGGCGTCAAAGCTCACGACCTTGAGGGAAAGGCCGCTATCTCCAACCAGACCAACGCCAAAGTCTTCGAAATTCTTAAGTCTGCTGGTAAGAAATGTTTTGAAATTTTGCTCCAAATTCTACTATAACTTGCCCACTAGAATTGCACGTAGTAAACGAGCATACTGCGAGCGTTGAAACGCTAGTTCTTGGATTGGACCAAAATGGCTGTCAACTAGATAATTGTAGAGCTTATAGTTCGATGTATCTATCAGCCTAGGCCAGTTCGCTCCTCAGACGCTTTGCAAGACGCGTTAAAAAATGCTTATTAATCATAGCTATGGGAAGCGAAGGCGCTCTTTTGACACGTTTTTAACAGGTTACTGTCAAGGGTCGAAAATCGTACATAATATATGTAAAGTACCTTAAAATAGCATAGTTTTTATGGTACTTTATCACTAGCTCGGTATAAATTTCTTATAGGATAAAATTAGTATCGAATGCTTAATGACGCTCATCATTAATTAGCAAATTATAAGTAATCAAATTGCTCCTGTGGTCCGATATTCCAATCCAAAGATAAGTTGAGTGCCCTTCGTATGTTTATCATTTATAAATTCATGATACAATACCGTTCTGTTACTTTTATCGGTGAGATAAACGAATATGGTCAAATGATGTAACATTGGCCAATCCTCCAATATTGTATGATTGGAGTTATATAAATAGGTCTTACTACTATGTTGATAAAGCTACTATTGAATTAAAATTTGTAGTTTTGTAAGCTCATTGACAGTAAATCTAAAGATGTAGCTAAGTATTTGATTGGTCCGTTATTTTAATTAGGTAGATATTCTCATTCTCTTTCGTCAATAGGTTACTACTATTTGTTATTTTTTTCTTTGGCTTTGCATTTATTTAGCAGTGACAAGTTTAAAAAGTTTTTCGGTTTTGATACGGTTTACAATCACTTTGATTTCCATTTCTTTTCTTTTTTCATATCCAATGAAGCATGTAACACATTCCAATGTTTTTCCTATTTGGCAGAAACAGTATCGAGTCTAGGCTTCTCGGCAAGCTTTGCGGCTTTGCTAAGGTTGTTAGTACATAGGTACTACGATGTCGATAACATTCTCAGCTCCATTATGCCGAAATCTCGCCCTGTTTCAATGATTCCACATTTTGTCCAGCTGTGTATAGCCACTTGAGATATAAAACTACACTAATTTTAAATCACCATATCCAATTTACCGATTTTATTTTTTACATAGGTATTTAAATTTAAAAATACTAACTATAATTACAATAAAATACAAAAAAAAACCCAGCACTAACTAAAATTAGACTAAAATATGGCGTCAAAAAACTCTTCCACATCGCTGTCGACTGGTAATGTGCCCAAAAGACTGGCGGCATTGCCACGCTGTATGGCAATGCTTATCCTCTGTCCGTGGTGAAAGCCAGCCCTTGGGTCACGCGAAGTGTCAACTAGACGTTTTGACAGATCTTTATACAACTTGTGAGCACTCGGACCCCACGAACCGAGAGTTTAACCATATCCGATAGAATCAATTTGCGAATAATTGTATCTACCACTGAACTTAGAAGTTGATAAAATACAAACGAAAACTTTTTTTTTTCTAAAATGATCGTTCTTATGCATGGACGTAAGACTTTCACTATTACGAACAGACAGAGACAGTGAAAGTGCCTTAGTGTTCCTAGATTTAATAACTGCGCTGATCTGCAAAATTTGTGGGTACCATACCTACTCTAGGAAGAATACCACTATTTGCGCTGAATCGGAGTCCTTGGGCACAGATAGTCTGGGCTAGCTTCTCCTGTCATCCATCCGTTTACCCCGTGTCAGTTTACCCCCTAAAGCAACCATATTACGTATAAATCATATCGTACGCTCGTTATTATTGTGGCCCCCTGACCCCCGCGCAAACAACAACAGATAATCTTGTAACAGTTATGAAACATTGCCTTCGTTAAAGGTCATCTTAATAATATTTATTTTACTATAATTATCAGTAACGAGCTTGTTTTTTTAAATTACAGAAAACAATTGCTTACGTCTTTGGAGTGGATTGTGAAGTTTTGTTTATGTAGATGGTTATTTTTATCTTCGTTGTCAAAGCTAATTTGAAGTAAGATAGTAAGATTGTTAAGTATATTTACTAGTACCTACTTAGGTTTATTATCATCATCATTTCAACCGAAAGACGTCCACTGCTGGACATAGGCCTCCTCCAAGTGTCGCCATTACGAACGGTTCTGTGCGTCTCATATCCATCGCATTCACGCGACCCTCAACAGGTCATCAGTCTACCTTGTGTTGTGGGAGGCACTCTGGCATTTACGTATAGGTTTAATAAAAGTGGAAGCTTGAGGAGCGCTTTCCGAGGCACTAGCCCGATCTTTGAGCCAAATCCAAGCAATCAGGAGCCATCCTTTGACATCCTACTGTTGCCACACTGAACTAAACTGGATACCTGCCGCGCTGAGCGCTCCCTGGCCACATACCTCGCCCGCCCGCTGCCGCTCTGCTCGTACGCAACTTGGATTCGGTTCAGACGCAGTGCGCGAGCGTTCATACAAATAGAATAGTACTGTTACTCCATCAATAATCTTCTCCGGCATGGAGATTCACGAATGACAGAGAGAATTCAGATGACAGAAGTCGGATCTAGTGGGTAAACTACCATAGAAATAGTTCTATGATGACTCCGGATCGTATTTTCGCGGGTTCGGATCCAGACGAGCATCTGACATATGTACACCTAGGGTTGCCAGGTTTTAAAACCAAAAAGCCGGAAAGACCAGCTAGTTTAGCGGACATTTGTGTAAAAAGGCCAAAAACCCTTTTTTAAAGTAAAACAAGGCTTATTCTTTTGAAATTCTAATAAAATGTAAATAAATTTGAATGAAGCAGGTCTCCTTACTAATCGTTCAATAATCATTACAATACTAATTTCAATAATTGTAATAGTCGTTAGTAGTAACTTCTATTGTAATTTGCAATGGAAAACCAATCTTCTTATTATATTAATGAATTTACAAATTCAATGAATCAGTTCCCTTTTTAATTATCATTATTTACTTACCTACTACTATTGCAATTAGCAATGGAAAACAAAATTAAACTAAGCTTTTATTAAAATCACCTCAGGGTATTTGAATTAGTTAATAATTATCTTCTTGTGAGCGAAGAGGAAACAAACGCGAGACAACTTAAAAAAAACAGTCAAATTTAAAAAACTTAACAAAAACCGGAAAGGCCCCTTCTAAATTGGTAACCAAAACACGTAACCTACGGTCTTACTCTGTCCGGCTTTATCTAGACGCCTGGCATCACTAACTACACCAATAAACCATTTTGGCATTGAAACTTCACTGCTGGACAAAAGCCAAGACCTCGCCACGACGGTCTTGTGCTTCTCTCATCCAACGGATTATTAAAACTTAATTCCATTTCATTTTCAGGAATCAACACAGCTTACGTCAAAATCGCGTCCCCGACAGCGTTCCTGTCCAAAAAATGCGACATGATCCCGATCGAATGGGTGACCAGACGCTTGGCCACCGGCTCCTTCCTCAAGAGAAACCCTGGAGTGCCTGAGGGCTTCAGATTCACTCCCCCTAAACAGGAGACGTTCTACAAGGATGACGCCAATCACGACCCTCAGTGGTCTGAGGAACAGATCGTTTGTGCCAAGTTTAACATTAATGGACTTACTATTGGTGAGTAAACTTCCATATATTAATCACTTCAGACTATTTCTGTCCACTGCTGGGCATACGTCTCTTCCAATTTGCACTGCAACACCCGGTTCTCCGCTGTCCGTATCCAGTAGCAGAGCCGTAGCGTGGACCAATTTAGGCGTGGGCGAAGGCGCATCAGCGAAGCCTTTTTCTTTCATAAATTCGAAACCGAGACAGTGACTGTCGCTACCCAGTGTTCGACCATGTCGTCACTAATCATAAGTTGAAAATATAGTGGACAAACGCGAGCTTATAAATTATTAAACAAAACCTCTTTAACAACAAGGTGAGCCCTCGCATACGAGAGGCCCCTTTGGGTGCTTGGCCGTGGGCGAGGGCCCACTTCGCCCACGCCTATCTACGCTACTGTCCAGTAGATCCGGTGTTATTTAAGTTGTCGAGAGTGTATGATTTACTTGTTATGTGAATATCAAAGAAATGTAGAACAATAAATCTTTTCAAAATACTTGAATCTGAAAATGGGTTTAAGCTATAGGCCCAGAAAAAATCGCACTATGCCTTTTTCAAAATTGGCACGGCCCGTGGTCTTACGTTTAGTCTCCTCCACACATTCACTCGTTTCTCTTATATTGCCGGGGCCTTTTGACTTCATCTATGCTGTCCTCATCAGGTCAAGATGAAGTGGACTACATGAGGAAAGCCACTATTCTAGTCTTCGAGATCTTGGAGAAGGCGTGGGCCCTTCGCGACTGTGCGCTCATCGACATGAAGATCGAATTCGGTGTTGACTCTGAAGGTGAGGAATGTCAAGATATGTTTTTATTGCTATTCAATATAGCTTTAGGTATAACCTTCTGGTTTTTATTGGGGTTGATAATGCTGAAAAGTGTACCTACCCTTAAATTTGACAGCTGTAGCTTAACCAAGATGGCCGATAAACACTGTCAAAGTTCGAGCGTACCGATTGAAAGATCCTATAGTTGGTAATATTACCAGCTGTGGCCATATCCATATTACCTACATAGTATCACGGTAATATTTTACCTCCTTAGT
Organism: Mythimna impura; assembly: GCA_905147345.3. Lineage (NCBI taxonomy): Eukaryota > Metazoa > Arthropoda > Insecta > Lepidoptera > Noctuidae > Mythimna > Mythimna impura. The sequence goes on along the minus strand of LR990342.1, from coordinate 3,537,002 downwards.
GCAGTATTGCTCACACCTGGCACTATTGCCCGCACCACACAATATTATCTACTTCCACATGGCAATATTATCTACACTTGGTTATATTACTTATAAATGGATCAAGTTACCTGCATTAGATCAGAGTAAAAAGCATAAAAAGCGAGTAATTTTTTATGTTACCATCTGTTAAAAGGCACAAAGTCACAAAGGTAGCCAGCTGCCTGGCTGCTGGTGCTGTTAGTTTTAAGTTTGCGCCTTTTCCGGCAAATAAAAAGGTTTTCTTTCTTTTTCAGCCCTAGTACCTATGTATTGCTTTATAAAATTGTTTCCTTTAGTAAATTATTCTCCATAAATATTCAGGTAACATCTTATTGGCTGACGTCATCGACTCCGACTCCTGGAGGCTTTGGCCATCTGGAGACAAGAGGCTTATGGTCGACAAACAGGTAAGACTATTTACCCAGGTAAAGATTCAAAGCATTTTATTTCAAATAAACCATTTACAGGCACTTTTGAAGTGTCAAGAAGTCAGTCAGTCAGAAAAAATGATGCTAATTGCACATTCCAAAGCGTAGATCTCTATGGAGAAGAATGTGCAAGAAACTCCATGGACACTCTTTTCAATCATGTTATGTAATTACAAATATCTACTGACTGTTACATGTCTCTTGTCGCTATCATGTGAGAACAATGTAAATAAAGTAAAAATAAAAACTAAATATAAATATTAAAATAGCAACTGGCAGCTAAGAAATGACCAGTCTCAACTGACAGCACCCGTTCACGGACATGACGCGAATATTAGCACCACTCAGCTCAACCATTTTGAAGGGAACCAAATGGTCCAACACACGCGCCACCCCATCAGTTAGACATTTGAGCGAGCATGACAAACTCTCAAATAATACATTCCTTCTCAGAATAGAAAGCTAGGGAACACCGGCCTCAGTACCGTATATATAACATTTAAAACTAAGTACCTACCTAGTTTAAAATGTTTAAATTAACAAAAATATTTTTTTTTATTGTTATTATTGATAGGCCTGCGATTAACCACTATCTCACCTGATGGTAAGTGATGTGGTCGACGATGGAGTACGCTTGCCTAGAAGTTACCAATCCACTCTAGACTTAAAGGCCCGTAGATTTCAGGGAAGGGCAGGGAATTCCAATCCTTAGCGAGATTGACGTGTAATAGCGTTATTTTGAACCGAATTAAAAAAAAAATACATCAATAACACATGTTTACCCGGTTTTCAACCTTATTGTGATGAAAGTAAGGGTGATAATCATATGACAATCTGCTCATCCCTTCCTATCTTTGGTCCGCAGGTGTACAGGAACCTGGCCACAGTAACCGCAGCTGACCTGGACGTCGTTAAGCGTAACTTCGGATGGGTGAAGGACCAGCTCGACTTCTTGAAGCCCAATGTGCACCACAAAGTTGTGATCTTCATGGGCTCACCTGCCGACCAGGATCATTGCCAGAAGATCGCTAAAGGTGAAAAATTTCTATATAGATTACATGATGCTCTGAGACACATGGACTTATATTTCCAGCAAAGTTATGTTGTAATAAACTAAGCTAAGCGTATCTTGTTTGTGTGGATTGCCCAGAGGACACATTGGAGATTTGCCCCGCTCAAGGGGAGCACCTCCGTGTCCTCGTAGAGGCGATCGATGGCGGCGACCTCTCGCGTCCGGCCCGTTCTAGGCCATGGTACTGAGCGAGAAGGCTTAGGAAGCAGTCACCTCCTTCTGCGAAGCAGTAATGCGAATGAAGGAGATGGCGAAAAGCATGAGGGAAATGACATTCTCATGCCTTAGCCGCCGCAGCCACGCGTCGGAAGTCACTGGGCGATTAACGGCCATCTTAAGCGCGGACTTGCGGACGCCGAGCAATGGGTAACACACTGTACGATAAGGGCCAAGCCCGGGTTGAAAGCGCGTTCTATTTTACGCACAACTAAAAGAGCTGTCAGCATATATTTCGCTCGCCACGCCAGTCGGGCTCGCCAGGACTGTAGAATTGTTCGAAAGAGTTACCTACCGCGGTCCTACAAGACAAAGGGTATCTGTAGGATCATAGATTGGTTTTAGTCAGTAAAAGTCTGACACTCCCGTTCGCTCTATCGGGACCTTCGGTACCTCTGAGAATACGCACACGTATGATAATTTCACAGTTTTTGTTCAAACGAGATTATTTTTGCTCATCATTTTGTTCCTAACCTAAATAAGTATATTTTGCAAATATGGATGATATCCTACAATATAAGGTGATAAAACAGTAAAAAGTTCAGCCAAGGTAAACCTGGAAATGAAATTGTTATTATATTTTACCACCTATTCTTCTTGATCTGCTCAAGTCTTTTGAGTTTTTGCCCGTAATTACGATGAGGATATATTTTTGAATCTCTTCACGTTATGTCGAATATACCTAGACAAAGTAAGATTGTAATAATTCTTGCAAGAGTGCAAACTCTCGACACAGTATGCATAGATAATTTTAAATACAATAAATGTCATGCAAATTCGATAATTTACAATATATCCGTGAAGTCGACCTTACAGTTAAAGAGTACAATTTTACGTGATTTATTATAAAGTAACGTTATTTGATCCGGTGATATTATCAGACTTTTATCACGCTTTGCTAAAATTTACGCAACATCCAGAAATAATCCTTAGAAGATACTACCTAACCGAGTTGTAACAGCATGGAACAGGCTCCCGGAAAGTGTTGTGAAGGCTCCCACATTGAACTGCTATAAAAATCGGTTGGACAGACTAAATGTCTCTAAACTATTTAAAACGCAGCTGATGCGCGCTAGTGTATCTTTCCAAGTGTTAATAATAACTCTTTCCTCCACAGCGGCTCGTGACCTTGGGCTGAACGTAGACCTGCGCGTGACTTCAGCACACAAGGCCACCGAAGAGACCCTTCGCATCATGCAGCAGTACGAGGACACTCACGGAGCTCTGGTCTTCATCGCAGTCGCTGGCAGGTCCAACGGCCTAGGACCTGTACTCTCAGGGAACACGTCCTACCCTGTGATCAACTGCCCGCCACCTTCCGATAAAATGGTCCAGGTAAATCCTTTACGTGATTGATATATTTTTAGGAATCAGCGTCCTGTTCCTGTCGTACAAATTCGAAAGGTCTCGTAATGGCTCTTTACATAGCTTGGGACTGTATATAGCGGAACCCAGAAGCAGTGGCGTAACTAGGCGTGGGCGAAGCGGCCCCATGCCCACGGCCTCGTACTTAAAAGGGCCTCGAGCGATGACGAGCGAGGGCTCTTTAAGTGTCAGGTTTAAATTTCATGTAACCAACTATTACTAAAAATTACCAGTTTTTATAAATTTATGTTTTTCTATTTACAAAACGATAGCCAGATCACAGCATTCATCATCCTTCTAACCTTTTCCAACTATCTTGGGGTTGGCTTCCAGTCTAACTAAATACGGCGGCGACTGATTATCAGATCAGTCAAGATCTGCACCTAGAAGACCTATTTTTGCCCGAGATCAAGCACTGCATTAATCTCAGGCAAAAATAGGTACTGAAAGAAAAGGGCCTCGCTGTTGTGCCTTCGCCCACGTCTAAATTAGTCCACGCTACGCTTCTGCGCAGAAGTTGATTTTGCAACATGGAGAATGTAGGTGCGAAGTCATCAATCTTATTCAGCTAGTAGTTTTGACATCTACTTACCAATACATGCCCTTGTTATGTTTGATTTAAATACGTCCCGACGAAATTTAGATACTTTGCAAGCATATTATAAGATGGAGGAATATAGAATAAAGCTGGTGCCCGCGACTTTGTCTGCGTCAGACTCGTTTTTTGCGCGCGGAACCCTTTTTTTTCTAAAATAAAAGTAAAGTAGCCTAAGTCACTTCACTTCTTAAAACATCAGCTATCTACCTGTGTAAGTCCCTTCAAAATCGGTCAAGCCGTTTCGGAGATTAGCCGAAACAGACACACCTGGTTGTGGAAGTCTGATCCGCTTAGATTGGGAAAAGGCTAGGGAAATGATAATGTATAGATTAGAATGCTTGGCTCAGTGCTGATCCAGTTCTACTTACACACGAGCCATGCCGCTGGCGGCAGCTAGTGATTTGTGACCGTCAAAATTAAGGGACCAAGTCTCGGATGTCTGTCATACATACATATATAAAAGATTAATACCTTTAATCTACTATTTGCTACTTTTGCTAAAAATTTTGCTACCTCTTCATTTACATAATTACCTTAATAAAATGTTGGTTCCGCCATTATGATGTCAAGATGGAGGGACCAAACTGGTAAACTGCTCCCTGGACTGATCTACGTAGTTGGTGTTTTAATACTTTATTCCTACCTTAATAATATTGATTTTGACTTACCGAAACATTTGTTGTTTTAAAATAATAATAATAATATTCCACAACTATCACACAACGCCGTCTAGCCCAAGCTAAGCAGAGCTTGTGTTATGAGTACTAGACAACTGATAAACATACTAATATATTTCTAAATACATACATATTATATATAAATTACACCCAGACACAGAACAAATGATCGTGCTTATCACACAAACATTTGTCCTGGGTGGGAACCGAACCCACGACCTCCGGCATAGCAGTCAGGGCCACTAATCACTAGACCAACAGGCCAGTCGAAAAATATCGAGTAATTTATTTGGTCCCTCCCAAATTGACGATTCAATTATTTAGTGAAGCTTAGAGATGAGCAGTTTATTTCCAATTTTCGAAGGATTAATGTTTAATACCTATTTACTACCTTTATATAATGTAGGTCTTTTATATATGTATGACAGACATCCGAGACTTGGTCCCTTCATTTTGACGGTCACAGTGATTTGGAATTGAAATAAATGCTTTGAGTTTGTGAGTTTAAGTACATTTTCAAATAAATAAATATAGTACCAAGCTTTACTAATCACCAACATTTTTGCAGGATATCTGGTCATCCCTCTCCGTGCCTTCCGGCCTGGGTTGCGCTACGGTCATTTACCCCGACAGCGCCGCGCTCATGGCTGCGCAGATCATCGGCCTTCAAGACTACCTCGTGTGGGCCCGCCTTAGAGTCAAGCAGCTGCATATGGCACATGCCCTTAGACAAGCCGACCAGAAACTCAGGAACCAAGTCTAAATCTGATTCTGTACCAAATTTTTAATCTGTTAAACTCGAATATTATTACTTTTTGTGCAGTATTTTGGAAAGGAAGTTATTTTTTGTTTTTGTTGAAGCCGTTTGTTGCGATGATTTGTATACAATGCAAATACTGCCATTACATTCCGTAATTTTTTTCAATTCAATTCAATTCATTTACTGTGGATCATAGGTTCATAAGATGTTGTTTTAGTTACAGGTTCTGCTATGTCCCGCCAATGAGGCATACAAATTTTTAATCTGTTAAACTCGAATATTATTACTTTTTGTGCAGTATTTTGGAAAGGAAGTTATTTTTTGTTTTTGCTGAAGCCGTTTGTTACGCTGAGTTGTATACAATGCAAATGCTGCCATTACATTCCGTAATTTTTTTCAATTCAATTCATTTATTGTGGATCATGGGTTCATAAGATGTTGTTTTAGTTACAGGTTCTGCTATGTCCCGCCAATGAGGCATACAAAATTCTTATTATTATTTTGTTATATATATTTTGTTATGTTTATTCTTAACAATTAAACATGAAATATTAAATTGTTCTTTGTTTTATTTTACCTGGGTCTGTCTGTCATCTACTGTAAATGAAAGGCTTTTTTAAATTGATATAAACCAGTGCTTGACTGCGATCCCACCTAATGGTAAGCAGTGATGCAATCATTGATGGTGAGGCGCACTAGTTTATTAAGAGCCTATTCACTCTAGCCTTGAAGACACCTAAATTATAGTTGGACGGGAAGACCGCAGCAGGCAAATTGTTCCAGTCCCTCGATGTTATGTATGCGGTATAAACGACGAAGCGAAACGCTTAGTGCAAACCGTTGAAGTTTCAACAACGTAAGGGTGGATACCTGCCGTACGTCGGGTTGTCCGATGGTAGAAAGGAGATGGCAGAATCAAGTCATGCAATTCGTTTGAGAAGTGTTATGATGAGATATCGTATGCCTGTACTGTATTCTCTAAAGATGTAGGAAAAATACATGCATATTATACACAGACAGAGTGAATTTAAAAGTGGGCGCGAAAAATATGGAATCGAATTGGGCCGTCTCAACTGAATACGAAACCATATTTTTCTCGTTCTCTCATTGTTTTGGTTTTGCCCTTTCACACTCTTGAAAAATTCGCCCTCTTGTATGTTTAGTATACCCACGTTACCCATGTACACGAATAAATAACATTTCCTGACTGGATATCGAACCCTAGATTCAAAATTAGAAGTCATGCTTGCACGACCATTCCACCAACGATTATGTAATTAGTGTAAGTGGTTATAAATGAGGAAATGTTACAACACAATTTTATTACTCAATCCAGTCTAGTCTAATCCGGCCCATACTATAATCTTATCTTCAGAAGTTTGGAAGAGGTAATCTTTCAGTTACTTGTAAATTGAGCGTTACAACACTGCAGTATTTTTTGACCTTGGCAATACTGCAATTTAAATGTCAATGTCAGGTCTCTTACAAAAGTGTCGTGTGAGTGCGTATTGTGGTGTTTTAAAAATAAGAAAATCATACAGACCGATTCATACGTATAAAATGGCAGATAAATCTACAGATTATTCAACTGTCAATGGTTTTGAGAGTAAAACTCCGTTCCTGATTGGTGTGGCAGGCGGCACGGCCAGCGGGAAGGTAAGCCTAACCTAATGTTTTGGTATACCAATATCGATTTTCTTACTTGCGTTGTTACTTACGTAACAAAGAATTCTGCGGCGTAGTTTTGTACTGAAATTATTAAAAAAATACAGATTTGTAATGCTTCAAATTAGTTTTGATTCACTGCGTTGTTTGTATAACCTCCATGGACCAACCTCATTGTAGCAAAGGATAAAAAATAATCTTCCATTTGCTATGAAATCATAGTAAATTTCTATTAACTTTTCGTAGTGTTAATAGGATACGTAGCTATCTTTAAATTAGTAAGCAGTGTTGAACAGTAATCAATTGAATGTATTACTCAAAACCTGCTGTACTGCTATATAGACAAAATTACACTAAACTAGGCAAATAAATCTAATGATAACTGCAAACATTAAAATATTACATCTGCAAGATATAGTAGCATAGAAGGAATTGGTTAGTCAGCATTTAATTCAACAATAATAATCAATGAGCACATAATGTACATAATGCACTGGACACAGAATTATAATCCACATTTTGCCTGGACCATGCAAAATGTTTTGGACCTACTTAATATTAATTTTCACATTTGACATTTGTAATATAAATTATAATGATATTATTGTTAAAATACTCATCTTTTATTTATGTAATTGCTCTAGTCTTTGAAGGGTTCAAAATAAACCCCTATATGAGTAAAGATGAAATGCCCTAACACAGGAAATTTTTAGGGTTCCGTAGCTAAATGGCAAAAAACAGAACCCTTATAGATTTGTCATGTGTCTGTCTGTCCGTCCGTATGTCACAGCCACTTTTTTCCGAAACTATAAGAGCTATACTGTTGAAACTTGGTAAGTAGATGTATTCTGTGAACCACATTAAGATTTTCACAAAAAATAGAAGAAAAAAAAAAACAATAAATTTTGGGGGTTCCCCATACTTAGAACTGAAACTAGAAAAATTTTTTTTCATCGAACCCATACGTGTGGGGTATCTATGGATAGGTCTTCAAAAATGATATTGAGGTTTCTAATATCATTTTTTTATATACTGAAGAGTTTGCGCGAGAGACACTTCCAAAGTGGTAAAATGTGTCCCCCCCCCCCATAACTTCTAAAATGTGGAATGATAAAACTAAAAAAAATATATGATGTACATTACCTTATAAACTTCCACCGAAAATTGGTTTGAACGAGATCTAGTAAGTAGTTTTTTTTTAATACGTCATAAATCGTAAACCGCAATTTACCTTTCAAGTTTGTACGGAACCCTCAGTGCGCGAGTCCGACTCGCACTTGCCCAGTTTTTTTATTTTTGCTATGGACGATACGGAACACTTGGAGCGCGAGTCTGACTCGCACTTGGCCGGTTTTTCTTTAATTCTGTCCTATCAACAGTCACGTTATCACTAACTCTCTTTTGTTTCATATCACTCCTCACACAATCCATCCAATGCATCCTTGAATAGTGTGTAAAAACATCACTCCTTTTATAAAATTGTCAAGAAAATAGTTTTCCCACGCATTTTTACCCGCGTCTTTGGTTACTGCTCCGCTCCCGTGGGTCGTAGCGTGATGTTATATCTAGCCTATTGGCTTCTTAGATAAATATATATCCGACATTAAAAAGAATTTTTCAATTTTTTTAAAACATCACTTCAACCACTAAATGTTGTACTTAATTAATGAAAGGAAATAAATTATTTGTATTTGTAAATATTTTTACTATAATCTCAGACGACCAGACCAAGCCTTGTGCTTTAAAATCATAACGCAAACAGTAGAATTGATACACATCCGACATTCCCCAGTCAACAGTATGCCAGCGCATCATGGAGAAGCTGGGGCAGCAACACAAAGAGCAGACAGAACGCCGAGTAGTCTGCATCAGCCAGGATTCCTTCTACAGGACCCTAACCCCCTCCGAGAGGCTCCGCGCTGAACGGGGACAGTTCAACTTTGATCACCCTGATGCGTTTGATGATAAGAAGCTGCTGGCTATTTTAAAGGATATACTGGCTGGCAAGAAGGTGGAAGTTCCTGAATATGATTACATCACAAACTCTATTAGGTGAGTAAGTTAATAGTAAAGTTCTAAATAGGTATTCCAAAATAATAATATAATATTCCACAACTATCACATAACGCCATCTAGTCTCAAACTAAGCAGAGCTTGTGCTATGAGTAATAGACAACTGATAAATATACTTGTATATATTTCTAAATATGTACTTATATATTATAGATTTTTTAAAATATAATTCTTATCATGTAATCAGTCATGTAGACTATAAACAGATGGGATGTAGTCTGGATGGTTTGTAGGGTACTGCCCCCTGTGGGGCATGCCCTTCCTTGAAAGTAGTCACATGTATAGGTGACTTTTCTAGTCAAAGATATCACGCCGCTTCTTCAGTCGGCGAATACTTTCAGGATAGTAAGCTGTCCTGCTAGCTGTTTTGGGTGCTTTTGGAGACGTGATTTGTAATTGGCACCATGGCAGTTGATCACTTCTTTTACCATTGGCACATTCAAGATTTCATGGATCTCCTCTGTTTTTATGAACCAGGGCGCATTAGATATCTGCTTGAGAATGTAGTTTTGTGCCCTTTGTATAATCATAATAATGGAGTCGCATGCCGAACCCCAGAGTTCAATGCCATAGGTCCAGATTGTATTATATTATAGATATAAGCATAAAGCATAATCAGCCTTTTAATGTTCCCACTGCTGGGACTCAGGCCTCCTCTCTAGGAGAGGGAATGGGCCGTAATCCACCACGCGGGCCCAGTACGGATTGGTGAATGTCACATGTCTTCGAATTTTTGGTTCTAGGACATGCCGGTTTCCTCACGATGTTTTCCTTCACCGTTTTGAGAGCAGTGGTGATGAAATAAATTACACAAAGTAATACGCCTGGCTGGGTTTGAACCCGTGACCTACAACTCGTAAGTCGGGGCCGTTACCACTCGGCCACCACTGCACTGCATTATAGATATATTATAGATAAATAACAAATTATTGTGCTCATCACACAAACATTTGTCTCGCGGGTTCAAACCCAGCCAGGTGCATTACTTTGTGTAATTTATTTCATCACCACTGCTCTCAAAACGGTGAAGGAAAACATCGTGAGGAAACCGGCATGTCCTAGAACCAAAAATTCGAAGACTTGTCCACCTTCCGCACTGGGCCCGCGCGGTAAATTACGGCCCATTCCATCTCCTAGAGAGGAGGCCTGAGTCCCAACAGTGGGAACATTCACAGTGCGGACAATGGGACCGCCTATTGTACACTTATTTTTTATAAATGTCTGTTCTGTAATAAGTTAAGGTGTGCAATAAAGAAATAAATAAATAACATTATAAGGCCGACTATGCTACCTGGACAATGAAGGAAGACTGGATAAACCCAGGGCTATGTGAAGGACATTGTAGTAGACGATTATTAGTAGGTCGGGACATTTTTATTGTAGGCAAAACAAAGGTATCGGATTTAAGAAGTCAGATAAAAAAAAGAAAAAGACTTATACATAATAGGAAACCAAGAAAATAAATGATATCTAACTCTGAGTACTTTTATTCATTTGTGTACTACAAATTTGATTCCAATACTGACCAGTATTGGAATCAAATAAGTCTAGCTCAGTAACTCAATATCTGTAATTAAATAAGTGATACCTGCCCCCCTAGCCAAGTTACGACCGTTTCGTTTCGATTTTCATGCGTCGAACGCCTGGAGTAGGCCACGCCTCCGATTCCTTTATTCTGACGTCATCTCAACGCTCAATCACGTGGTCAGAACAAAGGAATCGGAGGCTTGGCCTAATAGAGGCGTTCAACGCAAGAGAATCGAAACGAAACGGTCGTAACTTGGCTGACGTATTGAACTTTGTAAAAAAAATAAAGTAAAAAACTAAAACCCGACCACGACAAAAAAAAAAAACTTAACACATGACTTTTTGTCCGCTAGAAGGCGTCACTTTAAATTTGAGCAATATTTTCGAAATTTACAAATGTAGCCCTTTCAAATGATACCAAACACGGCGTATTTATCTCCATTTTTATTTTTTAACACATACTTTTTGTCCGCTAGAGGGCGCCGTGTCGAGTTTTGTGACACGTCACGTAGCCTATGTTCAGCGGACAATGAAGACGATTCTAACGATACCTCATATGTCGAGTACCGATTGGTAGATTAGGAGCTATGAGGGAACAGATGAACATACTCACATACATACATATCCTGTCAAAATCATAACCCTCCGTAGTCGGGTAATGAGTGCAGCCAAAGTGCTGAAGTAACCTAACCTATTAGATACTTAAGCATACTGTATGTTTATGGAAATTCAAATTCTCCTATAACAATAGTCGGAAATTCGGAATCACAAAATTATGGATACCTTTACATGCTTGACGAAGCTTTCACCACATAATATTGATGTGTTATTGCAGTCTTGTTGATTTGTGCAATAATAGGATTTTTTATTGTACACCGAAATTTTGTCATAGTACAGTATTTAGACACTTCATGTAGGTATTAAAAGAGAAAACTCAACTATGAGTCCCTTTAACCGCTTACGTCGGACCAATCCGTCGAGTGTTTTCGAGTCCTTTTCGCTAGGGTCGTGTGTTTGTGACTGGGTACTCCATCACGTTTAGTTCTTCAATCCCAGTAGGTGACAAAAAAGCTGACGAGATAGAGTATTTGGTCGTGGATTTGCGACCCTGGCGTCTGACGTAGGCGTTTAAAAGGTTAATTAACAATGCCATTGGAGTTGATTAGGATAACGTTTTTATACACTTCAAAATAAACGAAGTACAATTCTTAGTGTGCCAAATTTCATCCAAATCCGCTTAAGCTTGAAGAAGTTACCAACATACTCACACACACTCATGCCCTGGTACAGGCCATGATACACAGGGAACGGATATGCTCACGCCCTAGCTGCCGGGATCCCGAAACCGATTTCCAGCCGTAGGCGTGGGCTTGCGGATGACGAGCAAAGGTTAGCTCGCTGTTCAGCCGTCCGAAATGTCAGCAAAACCGTAGGGGCCTAGCAGGGCCGAAGCCTACTAGGGTCATGGGTTGACTTCTGAAAGGGAAACCCGGGGTCCTGGAACGCAGGGCAAAGAAAGAACATAGTTGTGGTTTTAGTCAGTAAACGACTGACACGCCCTCTCGTTCCGCCCTAGGGCGGAAGAAGTTATTGGATGTTTAAAAACCTTAAAAAAACTCATCAACTCTCCTTTCTTTGTTTTCTTAACTTTCTTTTCCTTTTTATTTAATGAAAGAAAAGAAAGAAAGAAAATATGTTTATTTGGCACACCATGATTCATTAATCAACAAATAATTGATTTAAGCTGTTGATCCCCGCATTAACGCCACGCGCCATTGTCTTACTATTGTGTCTCTAATTACGCACTCAAAAGGTTAAAAACTAAAATTAAACATGAAAAAAATAAATAAAAAATAAATAAGGAGAAATCAAATTAACAATAACAAAATGTCTCACGGCTACGCCAAATAGGTAAGCCTTTATAATATTGGTGTGATATAGTGATATGAAAGAAAAGGAAGTTGGTGATAGCATGACGGGTGACAGGATAGTATGGAAGAAAAAAACGTGTTGCGCCGACCCCAAATAAGACGGGACAAGGCCAGGAGGACGATGATGATGATGATATAGTGTGATTTTGTTGTCTTCGTCTGAACGGCGGTATTTAATATCATTTTTATTCTGCACCAGCCCAAATCGCTCGCACACTATCTACCCGGCCGACGTGGTGCTGATCGAGGGCATCCTGGTGTTCTACTTCCCGGAGGTGCGCGAACTGTTCCACATGAAGCTCTTCGTTGATACCGACTCTGACACCAGGCTGGCGAGGAGAGGTGAGTCTTGTTTATTGAACTGTATTTTTTTAATGGTATAAACTAGTGCTGCGATCTCGCCTGATGGTAAACAGTGATGCAATCGTTGATGGTGAAGTGCACTAGTTTATTAAGAGCCTATTCACTCTAGCTTTGAAGACACTTAAATTACGGTCAGCAAGACTGTCCTAAAACTTAAGGTTATATTATACTAGCCTCTCCCAGCGGCTTCGCTCGCGCGAGAGTTGGTTTCTCCATACAAACTTCCAAACCCCGTTTTGCCCTCTTAGGGGTGGAGTTTCTTAAAATCCGTTCTTAGTTGATGTCTACACCCTATAAGGAACCTACCTGCCAAATTTTAAGTTTGTAGGTGTTATGGTTTCGGAGATTTTTTAATTAAGCAGTGAGTGGTATTTCGCTTTTATATGTATAGATTATTATTATACCTAGGCTATACTGTCCTGCTGCTGGGCAAAGGCCTTCCTCCATTCCTACCATTATTTTCGGCTCTGAGCCACTTCCTCATTCCTAAGGAAAATATCCAAGTCGTCCCGCCATCTTCTTGGTCTGCGACCCCGTCGTGTGATTTTCAGGGCACCAATTTTGTGTTTTGCCGGCCCACCACTCGATCGGCATGCGGCAGACTTGTCCAGCCCAGTTCTACTTAAGCTGGGCAGCCTTCTGAGCCACGTTTGATTTGGAGCGTAGGCCTAGTGTTTCGAACGCGATCCATTAGATTTGAATTTTGAAATTGAATATAATTTGAATTTTAAAATCGAATTTGATTTGAATTTTAAAATCGAATTTAATTTGAATTTTAAAATCGAATTTAATTTGAATTTTAAAATCGAATTTGATTTGAATTTTGAAATTGAATTTAATTTGAATTTTGAATTTATTTTAGTTTGACCGAACCCGCATTATATATACAAGCGTTATGGGTTATTGTAATAAAAAACCTCAGTGAGCTAACATTTTGTCAGGCAGGCAGGACTATGCTTATTAATCATTGTTCACATGAGCAAATCAAAATGAACTCCATTCTCATTCAAAGACCTATTATAGTGATCTCGTTCAAAATTCATCAGTTTCGGGCGTTCGATACGCCCGGTTTCGCTTTAGATATTAATTGCCTGTTTGTGTTGAATGTAATCATGCTAAAGTCGACCACTGCTGTGAAACTGTATTGGTATCGTATATTAATTAATATGCTCGTATGTGACTATTTTTTTTGCTATCGGCCGTAGACTGACGAAAACGACTGATGATGGAATAACTTTGCTGCCGAAAATTATAGTCCTTAATTGGGTAGACTCGTTTTTTTTTTCTATTTATTGATAAGTAAACACTTTTTAAGTAGGTAAGTTTTCCAAAATCGAAAATAGTATGAATTTTTCAATGGCATTTTGGTAAAAACTTTTTAAATCTTTTGGAAAGAGGACCTATCAAGTAACAGAAAAAGAATGTATGCAGTGACGTCATAGTACCCTGTGACGTCACTGCCATTAGGTTACACGAGTGCAAAAGAGATCGCGAGATGTTCCCACTACGCCCCCCCACTCTTTCTCATACCATTATTTGAAATGCTAATTACTGCTTCATTTAATGACTAATTTTGATGCTGATTAAGAAAAAGATTTATTTTTGGTGTTATTTATGGTTTATTATAAAATATTGCACTGAAATAAACACAGAAAAAATACCTACTTGTATCGAACCACTAATCCTATCATCATAATCAATCCTAGTACCCAGAATGGTGATGTCGTATTCAAGACACATATCTACATCCAAAACAGTTTCGCCAACAGGGTGTCTACTTACTGGAAAGTCAGGGAAAGTCATAGAAAGGTCAGAAAAACTCAAGGTTGTCTGGGAAAATCAGTGAAATTGAGGGACCACCTGGAAAGTCAGGGAGGTGGAGACCTAAGTACTTGGTTTGCGTCCCAAAATTTCCTATTGCTTATAAAATGAGAGATATAATTTAATCCAGACACAGACTTGAATATTTTTTACCAGATTTGAATAGTCACTGAAAATTTTCACATTTTTAATGACGAAAATGGGTTCGAAATTAAACACGAACAGGCACTAACGAAAATTTGTTTTTTTTTTAATCATGGTTTTTAGGTTACTACGGAACCCTACACCTGGCCAATTTCTTTAAAATGAGCTTTGTTTTGAAATAGAACATTCAGGGATTTTTTTGAGCAATTTAACAGTGGGCATCCTGACTAATGTCTTGTTACATTCCAGTGCCCCGCGACATAATGGAGCGTGGCCGCGACTTGGAACAAGTCCTGAACCAGTACATGAACTTCGTGAAGCCTGCCTTCGAGGAGTTCTGCTTGCCGGTGAGTTATACGCAGTATTAATCATGTGAATGTTGTTTGTTTATGCTATTTTTTTATTACCGATGAAACAGGTATGCCAGTACAAATTACTTTGGGGCCGGCCGTTCAAGTATTACGTAAGATTTTTTTTGCAAATATTAACCCCTCCCCCTTGTTAGCAAAAGTAAACAAAGCTCTTCCCCCCTCCCCCAAGCTTACGTAAACATAAGCATTTTTCATGTGATCTGGTTTCGTTATTAATTTATAAGCAGTAGTTATAAGTCTAGAAATCAGGAATAGGCTTAAAATAGAAGAACAAAGCAAATTTAATTTAAAATTTTGGCAAATTAATTCAAATTACCAGTCCTCAGTCCATGACACACGAATCCATGACTCTAAGTCTTCAATGACATTGGATGTTTGCTGCTCAGTGATGTGTAACTGCTCACTTTAATGTAATTTTGGAACATCGACATACTGTACTGAATCCCTCATGACATAAGTTAAGCAAAGACCCCCCCGCCCCCCTCTAGTGCTTACGTAATACTTGATTGGCCCTTTTAACAAAGTGCTTGTAAAGGACGTAGACAGATATTTTCATGCTTAACCTTAGAAAAGCTTGGTCTATATTACACTACAATTGCTATAGGATGGTGCGGATGACAGCTGTCAGATTCATACAATGTAGCTACCTATCCTTTTCTTTCATCTTAGAGATGTATATTTTCGTCCTGCAGTCATCCTACACATGCTATGTAAAAATCACCTTAATTACTTTTGACAGCTTATAAATCTATGACAATTCTTCCATTATTGAAAACCGACTTCACATAAATAATAATAAACCATACACAAGATACAATGAACTCATTTACGTATAATTGTTTGCAGACCAAAAAGTTTGCTGACGTCATCATTCCTAGGGGAGCTGACAATCTTGGTGAGACATGTTTATACATTTTCATTATAATTTTATATTCTTTAGTTAGAAAGAAAGAAAACAATTTAATTGCGGGAAATGACGCAATATTAAGACTAGCTTACAAATTATAAACATTCTATAGTTATTAGATTAGCTTAAACAACACAAGACAACTTCTTCTTTTTGTGTCGATGTACACTAAATTTTATCTAACCAGTATTTGGCAACCTCTACGGCTCTGTTATTGGCCTCGTATAGATCCTGTAAGGTTGTGCCGGATGGACAGCATAGCAAATGACGCATGTCCTGTGCAGCGGCTCCACACTGCCACTGTGTTGGGCCAAATGACAAGACAACAGTATGGTTCTTTAAAATAGAATACTAAATTTATATAAAATACATACTGTCCTACGTTTATTACTACTGAGTGAGAATATTTCTACATATTCAATCGATTAAAGTTACAAATAACAGATTTTCATTTTAAAAAAATATTTATGCTTGATAGAACTTGAGTTTAATTGCACGCTAAGCCGTTAGTCCCGGTTGTCATTCGTAGATCTTTGACAGTCGTTACCTGAGGTCAGACGCCAGAAACTCTGACCATCAGTCTATCAAAAGAGTATGGTGTTGTCCAGTAAACGGGTTGTGGAAGCCAGTCGCTCCATGTAAAACACGGATATTCAGCCGCATCTGGTTAGACTTGAAGCCGACACCAAGCTAGGTAAAGGCCCGTTTTGACATTTGTGAAATACTCTAGAATGTAACTTGGAACGAAACTCAAAGAAACAATAAAATAATAATTAATTATGTAGTGTTTTAAAAAATATAAACATTTTTTTGGCGCGTTAAATAATATTGATGTAATATTTCTAGTATTCTTTTTGCGTATATAAGTATTCATTTTGACAGATGTCAAAACGGGCCTTTTATTTTTTGACAACTTTAGGGAGATGATGATGAGAACTTGAGTTTATTTGCGGTATATAATAACAAATTGATTAACATACCTTCGCTTCGTTTTAAATACCGTATCGAAAACGGTTTTTATTATTCTAAGTGTTATTTAAATGAAAGGTAAGTGACACAAGGTCATAGCCACTGCAACGAGGTCGTATACTGCAACATTCTGTATTCGAACTTTAAAAAAAATAAAGCAAAAAAGAAAGTTTGCAGCGGCTATGCTCTTATGTAGCTGCAAAAAGCGACCGTATTCACCGCGTTTAAAGTCCGTTTTGCATTGTTGCAGTGGCTATTGACCTAATCGTGCATCATATTTGGGATATCATGTATAAGAAGCGAGCGTCTCCGCCGAAGATTGTGAACGGGTGCAATGGACATCTGGAGGTGGACGAGACTACTGGAAGGCGGATGTCTGGCAGTTCAGAAGACACGCTGAGCCGATAGTAATAGTTTGTATGACAGTGTGTGACCTTGTGATCTACTCGCATTATTTGTTTGATCAAAATCTGAGGTATGTTTACTATTCTTTTCACTGAACATGTACTTTAAATATGACGACAGCTAACAATAGGGAATATGCATGAAAAATATTTTTGTTATCTATCAATAAATATACAAAAATAGAATGGTATCTGTGGAAACAATATCAAAATTGGTAGAAAAGCCAACGAGTTAATATAACAATTTTAAAAAAATATGCCTCTCTCGCCAATACCGTTTTCTATGGTGGCCGTACCGCGACTTTGACGTCAAAGTCTATGACTGACTTCTCTTTCTTACTTTTGAAGCTTTATAACTTTGTTGTTGATGAAGATATTTAAAAAAATCTTTCATATTTGTTTACTAGAGCATTTTTAAAAAAAGTTACATACATGTTTAATATAAACGTAATTTCACAACCACATAACATCCAGACTAGGAACATGTATCTGTAGCCCATATTAAATATTTGTACCCTGCGAGAAAATAGCATACGTATTCCCTATTATTTCATAAACTGCCATAGTGTAAAACAATTATTAATAAATAAAATCAGACCAATGACCTTGGAATGTTTTTCAGCAGTTCAGCATAATATTAGTTCCAAAGACTTGCCCATTTTCGCAGTAAAAGTTATAACTACCGTTGTTCAGTTGTAAAACGAGTATATTTCGATCACAAGGTCACGGACGGGTTCTGTCACGCACGACCTCCGAGGGTATGGCACGTCCCTGTACCTCATACACTTGTGTTGTTAACGTATATCCGATTCTATTGCTTACAGCATATGAGAGACAATGGTGATCTACTTATACTCCATTTAAACAAACCTATTTCACTGTTCGTTCAACCCATTTTGACTTCTATTGGGTTGGTATCATGCCAAATGGTAGGTGCACTAAAAAGTTTGTTTTTTGTAACCACTTTTTTTTTTGCTTTGAATGCCATCCTTATGCTTACGAAATAGAAGTCAAAGTCGGTTGAACGGACAGTGAGAAAGATTTGTTTACATGTCTTATCTTATTGCGAATGGAGTGTAGGTGGTCTACACTCCACTCTATATAATAAAGTATAGTCTATGCGCGTTAGGAAAATAGTGACGTCATCAGTGCAACTGCAAAGTAAAGGCGTATTCATACTGGGGGAAAAATTAGACCAGTAATATTAAAACAAACTTTTCACAACAAATTATTTTCGAACAATAATATTAAATAATCAGGATCACCAGAATTTTCACTTTTATTTTTACGAATAGACTCACCTATTCGTAAAAATAATAGTGATTTTTTTTTGAGGCGGTGAATTATCAAATAACTTTTCCCTCTCTGAGTGAAGCATTCTGACTATCATCCATGTTCCTTCAGTTACCTATTGCGTTCCAGGGCGGCGGAAACTCTTTCAAACAATCCCCTAAAATTGCCACCCCTTAAGTTCTATGAAGAAATGATTTTTATTTCAATCCGTATTAGTAGATAACAGTTTCTCATGCGCTTTAAGTAAGAAATTTCTCCAATATCTATATATAATTATGTTGCCGGCTATCTGTATAATCCGGTATTCTATAAAATACCTAGGTAATTTATAGAATGCCTAAAACGTGTAGGTAATGTATGAAATATTATTTATTTTATACTTTGCCCTAAAATTATAAGGAGGCGACTCCTTCCCCGCTCTGGTCTTTTACACACATTACCGGCTGAGCATTCGGTATTGTATAGAATAACTGGATTATACAGATTGCCGGTAACATACATAGGGTGACTGGCAATTAGTGTACGATACTTAAACACGTGATTGTGATCATGATAACATACAATTTTTATTATGGGAGCAAAGCCGAAATCGCGAAAAAAATATCAGCTGTTCAGTACATTAGGCAAACATAAATGTACTGAACAGCTGATTTTTTTTCGCGGTTTCATGTTTGTTCCCATAGTAAAAGTTGTTGGTTATCATGAGCACAATCACGTGTTTAAGTATCGTACACTAATTACCAGTCACCCTATATATGAGTAATATGTGGTTAAGGTCCATTATTGTTTATTATAAGGCTGACGCTTTTCAAAGCATATAGTTTAAGTAATTTGTATAGCGTGTTCACTCCAATTGTGGGGATATAGAAATATTTTACGTGGGTTTATGTTTTTTTTAAATCCATTTGGTCCCCAGTTTTTGAAAGCTGCCAATATAATCTGTGTTAATATTTTGTTAAGCGATTGTTTGTTGTTATTCCCGTCAACAACACATGACAACAGTATAGTTGTTGCGTTTTGGCACACCGGTTATTGACAAACAAAATATTAAAAAATAAAAACTGCAATTAAAGAAAAAAAAGTGAAAATAAAAAGCATCTAATCGTCTTCCGAAGTCAGTGTTTCTTGATAGCTACGATCTGAGAGTATTAAAGTCAAGAGTGAACAGGTTACTTCTAGGCAAGAGTACCCAATCGTGGACCACACCATCGCTTACCATCAGGTGAGATAGTGGTCAAATGCGAGCCTATGAAATGAAATCGTCTGCATTTTTCTAATGAAAACGATACATAGTGTATTGTTTGGATTCTTACGAAGAATTAGTTTTGTCTTCGATGTGCGCGCCTGCATACATATAAAAGGGAAGCCGGTTGTCGTTAGACAGACTTGTCGCTGTGTGGGTTTTGTTGTTGTTAGACAATTTTGTCTATGAGACGTCTTGTCTCAAGTGTGCGCGTCTTCATATGTTTTGTAAAGCAATAGTCTGTCTTAAGACTGTCTTGTTTCAAGTGTGCGGTCAACCTAACAGAACAAGAACAATAGAATAGTAACTGTAACATTAGGTCCACAGATTTAGATACCTGTACAGAGATTTGATCAATCCTGATTTACTATAATAATGTCAATTATCTTACAGATAACATAGTTAGACTTATATGTAAATTATTTCTATGTCCCCATAAATATTTTTCTAATTATAGTCCAATTTGCTTCACAGGGTTAATCTGTATACTTTGTAACAATTGCCCCAACATTTGACGCCAATGTCTTATATAAAATTATAGGGTACCAACATTTGTGACTGTCACAAACATTTGTTTTTAATTTTTGACTACATGATACGCTTTATTTATCGGGTTTATTATGGATAAATTAATTTTGACTTAGAAATTTAGTAGTTGGTTAAGATGTATACTAAATTATAGGCGTGGGCAAAGTGTGTCATCTTTGCGATTGGAACATTTGCATCTGAATCACTGAAATGTTCCGAAACAGTGATATGTATCATTTGAAATATCGGCTCACGAGATACAAACGGAACATTTTAAACATCGGCTGACAAGATACAAACGGAACATTTGGAACAACAGCTCAAAAGATACAGACACTGACTTATGAATCGTGATCTGTTACGTTGCGCCATATACACCAATAGTTTTATTTAATTTAATTTTGATTTGAGAATAATTTAAAGCAGATGTTTTTAGTTCAGTTCATTTAAATTTACACTATTTACGTTTTAATTTGAATTTTAAAAATACTGCAGGTCATTTAAAGTAAAGAGTGTTTCAATGTTCCAATTGTTCCAAATAATGCATTTAAAACATTACTGCTGTTTCAATCTTTCGGAACACTAAAATGTTTTTGAGCAGTGAGTCGGTTCAGTAAAGATTTACACACGCCTACTAAATTATATCAGGGTTGGCTGGTAAAATAATATATGTGATCAGTATTTAAAAATACACCATCAAGGTAGGAAATAAATCATTAAAATGTTTCATCCATTTTTGGTAGTAAGTGCTCGAATTACAATATTGAATAATGCATTTTTTGTAACGGCCCAGTTCGGATAAGTTTGCGATATTATAATATACTATAGCAGTGGTGGCCCAGTTATAATTGCTCCGACGTGTAATACGTCGGGGATTCAAACCTAGGCAGGCGCTTTACCTACTTTGTTTAAAATTATTCCATCACCTCTCAAAATGGTGAAGGAAAACATCGTTAGGAAACCAGCATGCCCTAAAATCAAAAATTCAAGGACATGTGACATCTACTAACGCGCACTGGGCCTGCGTGGTTGATTACGGTCCAGAGAGGAGGCCGAGTCGAATCGAGTTAATATAAAAGGTATAAGTTTTCTTATTAATTAAGTATAATATTAATAATATATTCCTAGCTGTGAAAGCGTGCTTATCCATTTATTTTACCGAAAACTATTTTGCGCACAACATTTATAATATAAGTACTCCATTTTTTATTTTTTATATTTAAGCCAATTATAGCTAGTTTTATTTACCTATTATCTGTATGTATTTTATTCCACACAAACTGTGTTGGAGAATGACTTCTTCTTTGTAAAATGGTGACTATCTCAATTTAGAAAAATGATGTTTATTTACTGTATGAAATGATTTTCGTTAATATTGTTTATGTGACGTAGATTAGGATTACTGTTACCATTGCCTTTTACGAATAATTACAAACAACCTACACAACCTATAGCTATTAAAATGTAATCTAATATTTTTACAACACACTTTAGTAAAAACTTGTTTGTTTTTGTCCAAAATTCTTATATTTTAACACTCTTATTGCCAAGATGTAAAATCAATAGACACCTGAGTAAAAATAACACTCGACTTAGCGCCGAGAATTGAAAACCTTATGTGGCAATAAATAATAAATATTGTCAATTCATTTCAGTAGGTACTTCCTGGTATTGAAGTCAAGCATAAGTAATAAAAAGAAATAGATTCGTGCAATTTACTTAGTTCTTTTTTTTTGTAACAAAAACAGGAGACTAAAAGCTTGGGCAAAAACATTAAATATTCCTGTAATGAAATAACATCATCAATTTTATACATATTTATGTAAACATTATATAATTTACAGACTGATTCAAAAAATTGGAAAAGACTCGTACATCAATGTTATCATGTAGAAAATTTGTAGAATTTACATCGTATTTGACTGTTCACAACTAAATATCATCTATGTGCCGTCTGTTTCTTTATTTGTTCACTAGTAAAACTATATTAGCCCCTTTTTACATTTACGGACTGACAGATACCAATGACAAAGGTGTATAGGTATTTTATCTCATGATCTCGGACAACATTGATGTCTTCCGACCTGACTTAAGAAACAATATGCAGTCACACTACACACACGATTACTACTACAAACGAACGATTACTAAAGCTTTTCAAATAAACAGTTCATTCTGTTTTCCAAAACGTAGCACGACCCGGCGGTGTGAAAAAGGGCTAATTTTCTCTTGATAAACTCTTTAATACTAGAATTAAAAAACAATTTAACTAATTCTAAATAACTTGCAATACAATATTAGTGATAGTAAGATAGAGTAAACATATAAAAATTATATTTACCAGATACAAAATCTGCATAGAAATTAAAGCCGAAAGAAACAGAGGGTGTGGCCAATTCCAATGATTAAATGTGATAAAAAATGTGGAAAACGTAAAAAATATGTAAAAAAAATATAAAAATGTATGTCGTTGTATTGGACTTTAAGGTAAACGCGATTTTTTGCGGCTAACAACCATGATTGGTCATTGTCATCGTGATTTAACATATGTAATATGTTTTTCTATATAATAAACATTCATTCATGATCGTCGTCATTGGTAATGATGCACTCGTCGAGTCGAAGCTTCAAAGTCTAGACCACCGACACCGAGTTGCTAGCTTGTCTACCGGTTGCATTTCAGGGAGTGTGCGTCGGAATTGCATAATTGAATTCCGCCCGCGCCCCTTCCATTACCGTACCACCAGTTGTGGCGCGGCCACCCATACGCACAAAACGTTTTGAAAACACATTCATTGTGTGCACAGTTAAGTAATGGAATTCCCTGCCAAAGTCTGTGTTTCCTGATAGCTACAACCCCCCAGGTGCAGCTATCATAAAACACCTTCCTGAACTATGAATGCTTGATGGATTAATAGCGACAAAGGTGTAAATATGAGTTTTCGCAGCAGGACGCGTTTCGTTTTTGCAAGCAACTTTTGCCATCTCGGGGCACGATCGAGCGATTATCTCGTTTTATCTCGGAAGCCCGCAATGTAATACAACTTGCATGCGAACTGGGGTCCAAGTCTGCTATTATAAATTCGTCATTCCAACACGATTCCATTGTCATTTTGCTAAAAGTTCGTAATCTGCTAATTCATAATGATCGATCATTGATCGGTCAATGGTCTCGTAATAGAGTTGTGGTAGAATGACAATATCGAGCTTATTAAAAGCAATGACTGCACAATGACGTTCTAATGGTAGGTCACTGATCAAAGGAACTGTCAAAATTGTAGCAGATTACCGCATACGTCAGACATTCATTTGTCAATATGTATGAGATTACCATTCTATGCCACTTCTTTCAATGGAGTGTCAGTGGTTGACCATTGGAAAGTCATAATGACGCCATTATATTAGTAGATTACCAAACTTCTCAAAATAAACAATTATAAAATCGATGATTTACCATTCTGACACTATAGTAATAGCAGACTTGAGGCCCTGGTTGTATGTGGAAACGTTGTCTTAGTTAGACGATAGGTCATCCATCAAACAAAGTAGTAGCCATAGCCGCAAAAATCCGCGTTTAATCAAAGAATAAAGTCTTAGTTGTAAATTTAACATAGTGAAATATAATTATTGTTTAATTTACGTTTCGGCATATTAACTTGTTTTTTTTTTTGTGATATTATTGACTGAGATTTTTGAATTGTTTGTCTAGTAAAATGAAATTTGGAATGAAACAACAATAAATCAAATCCTTGAATGATTTTTATATAGTACAGAAATTGAAGGATTACGTGGACAAAGGTGTACTGGCACATAGTTCTAAACGAGTAATGAGCGTTTGAAAATGATAAATGTATTATACTTGATTGACAATTAACACCTTTGCGAGTATCTGTAACTATGTAACGAATTAGAATTTTATGAATGAATTTATCATCAGTTAAAACCATGTTCATGCAAAAACGTCTGAGTTTTTAATTTTGTCAGATAACACGTTTGTCTACTTGGCCCTTCAATTATAAGGAACTTGACCTAAAACCATATCAAATCTACTGCAGTAGATGTTCGTATTACCATTGCGTATACAGAATAAAATAAACAAGGTGAAAATGTAATCATTATAAACATAAATTAATGTTGTATAATAGTTAAAACTAACTATACTCCATTCGCAATATGATGGGACATTTAAACGAATCTTTTTACTAATTGTCTACGGAATAGAGGTCAAAATCGGTTGAACGGACAGTAAAAAGGGTTTATTAAAATGTCTAATCTTATTGTAAATGGAGTATACATACATACTTTAAAATTAGACTTCGTCTGTCTTGTATTTCCTAGATAATTTCCCTTAGGAGTATTATGTTTTTTATGCACAATCGCATATTGTAATAATAATAATAATAATTATTATTATTATGTACAGCTTCAGCATTTTATGTAGCATTTATATACAGTTGACGCGTTGATTTATATAGTCAAATCAATGTGTGTGATGTCCTCTATGTTTAATCTAAATACTTTCATTGTTTTGCGTGAAACAGCCTTTTAAATTATGATAAAAAATATTCTGTACCAAAATATTTGCACGAAATTGTATGAATTTAGTGGTCAGTGGGTATATAAGCCTAACAAATCATACACGCTCAGTATAGCTTCTTCACTTTCACGTACTCTAAAAATGTAGCTAATATTATACATATACTTATGTCGAAGCGTGGAACTCACCATTTTTGTTGTTATGCAGCGCTACTTGGATGCATCAAACCGGGGTGTATCTACGATGCGGCGTACTTTATTTCAGCCAAATTCAAAATCTGGCTGATTGTGAGGTGGTCGCATTACATTACAGCGTCATTTTTTAATCCGGCGCGCCAACTTGTAATATGGTGTGATGTGCAATACGATACACTACTTTTAACCGATTTCAATAGACGAGTCGTACTTACAATTATTTTGTTTTAAGAAAGTATTATTTTGGCTGTTTTATGCATAACACAAATGTATAATTTTACAAATAATTATGTAATCAGCACAAACAATGTATCTGTTTATTGTATATCTAATTATATAATTTCCATTTAAAAAAATGTATATGTGAAGTCATTTATGTATATTTTAATGGAATAAAGTGTTTGCAAACTTGAATCGGCATTTTTTTTTTTAATCATACATATCTATTTACAAGTTATGAAATGATTCTTCATTTGATTTTAAATATTATTTATTAGCTTTCTTCAGAGGCTTCGCCGTCTTGAAAGTAGAAAATTATACTAAGGGAACATAGTGCGGGAATAAAAAGTATCATAACTATTTCAGGATATACCTAGCTTATCTGTTAAATTTCATCCAAATCCAGTTAAGTTCAGCCGTTTGGACATGAATTAGTAACAAACATACATGCAGCACCCTCTATAATATCGTACCCTTACTGCAAAAACCAACTAACTATCTGCAATTTTTACTCAAATTAAAGTTAAATCTGTTCATCCATTCGTCTCATTAGGATGAATCTACAGGTAAAACCGGTTATTAGCAACGACACTTATTTACAAAGATAGCTTCGGCAAAAAGTAAAGATTGAATAATAGTAATAACATAATATAATAATACAAAAATGTTGGTGCGTTTAGTTGGTTTTTGCAATAAGGGTACGATGTTATAGTGATTTATTGTGCACTTGGGATAGTGTAGTCTTTTTTAATCCAAAGGTTGTCTGGTAGTGAATGCCTTGCTGCAAGTCCGCCTATGTCCCACTACTGTACATGAAGTTTAAATAAATAAAACCAGAAAATACATAGTTACTTTCTGCAGGCTAGATCTTTACTATCTCACATTGTTAGTTCATATAATCACAATATTTCTACTTACTGTTGAATGTGTTTCTTGGCGTCTTTTTCAAGCTGTCGCGGGGTTTACGCCGGGTACACTATTTCTTTCGAAAAGCTTGGTTTTCTGTAGGCTACCTCATCACAACCCTTATAGTAGCAAATCAGAACTATAAATCATAGCAAACGATTTGTTGTAGGCATTTCTAATTTCCATTAGGACTATGTATACATACTTATTATGCAAAGCTCATGAAACTATGACTTGACTGGCATGTTGGTCTAGTGGTTAGTGGCCCTGACTGCTATGCCGGAGGTCGTGGGTTCGATTCCCACCCAGGACAAATGTTTCTCTGATGAGCACGATCATTTGTTCTGTGTCTGGGTGTAATTTATCTATAATATGTATATATTTAGAAATGTTTATGTATGTTTATCAGTTGTCTAGTACTCATAACACAAGCTCTGCTTAGCTTGGGACTAGACGACGTTGTGTGATAGTTGTGGAATGTTATTATTATTTATTTAGTTTATGTTCGTAATGCCAGTCTAACTCATCCTGAACGATCCATCATCATATAAAAGTAGGTCCTGAACTGTAAGTACCTAGTTCATAAATCCATTAATTTAGATTGAATGATGACATTTATTTGTATTGTTTAGTTTTCAACCAATTTAGCTATATTCTATGCAGGGTTGTTATAGTTTCCGTAACCGTAGCCAAAACCGATATAAAAGTTTCGGATAAAGGCGGGGTCTAAATGACATGTTACAACAGGTTTTAGTTGGTTTCGCCCGGCCAAACAAATGATAATCTAGACTAGAAATAAAAAGTCGGACGAAAAGAAAATACAAATAGCATATTTGTATTTTCTTTTATAAATTTAATATCCTTAACCAAAAGTAAAGGATAATTCGAAATAATTTTATATCCGTAACCGTATCGGAATAATATTATTTCTATATACATATCCGAAATTGCATATCCATAACATCCCTGATTCTAAGCCAGTATTAGGTACCAAATACAGTGCAACCTTGATATAAGAATACTCAAGGAATTATATTCTTTAAATTTTTTCATAAACCCGGTCAAATCCAACTCTCTAATAGATTTCGGAATTTTATTATAAATTTGCGGAGCTGTGCAGAATATGCTTTTCCGCATAAGAGCGGTCTTGGCTCTGCGTCCGCGTAAAATATCATTTCGCCTATTACGTTGGACCGTATCAGATAGGTAAGGAAATAAATGTGGATTGGATCTTACAAATAAGGCAGTCTCATATATATACAAAGCTGGCAGTGTCAGAATTTTATGTTTCCTGAAATATGGCACACAACTGTCCGTTACCTGAAATATGGCACACAACTGTCTGTTACCTGAAATATGGCACACAACTGTCCGTTACCTGAAGCCCAAACATTGCTCTTATGCAACGCTTTTGCGTTTTAAAAGCAGCTTCTCTATTTGTAGAGTTGCCCCAGAATATGATGCCGTATCTTAGTATAGATGCAACAATACCATGATAGGCTGTGAGTAGTGCATCTGTGTTAACTGTTGGAGCAAGTTTATATATGGCAAAGGATGAGCTACTAATCTTCTTGCATAATGTTTCGATATGATCCTTCCAGTTAAGGTGACTATCAATTATAAGTCCTAAGAATTTTGCACTATCCACGTCATTTATATTATTATTTTTGAACTTTACGTTCACTTTAACACTAGGTTTTCTATGGCCAAAGTGCATAATTTGAGTTTTATCTAAATTGATTTTTAAATTATTATTACTAAGCCAAAAGAGATTATTGAGGTTAAAGCGTTATTAACATCTGCTTCATATAGGTCGGGATTATTACAAGCTACTGTTACTGTACTATCGTCAGCAAATAGTGTAATGGGGTAGTCTATGGCTTTGGGCAGGTCATTAATATAAATTAAAAAAAGCAAAGGGCCTAGAACACTGCCCTGTGGTACGCCAAATTGTACAGTACGTTCTTTAGATAGGTATGTAACTTGTTCTTTAGTTTTCAGATTTAAGTCTGTTATAGCAGTTAATTGCTTTCTATTTGAGAGATAAGTCCTTAATAAATCTAAAATGTTACCTCGTATACCATAGGAGTCAAGTTTTTTTCTTAAGATATCATGGTCAACACAGTCAAAAGCTTGACTCATGTCACAGTACATAGCACAAACAAGAGTCTTATTATCAACATTAGTCATAATTGTACGAGTATTTAGGAAGTCATATATTGCCATATTTATTGTTTTATTTTTCCGAAACCCTAAATAAAAAATCAACGTGCCTGATGAACCTGTCGAAATATAAATAATTGTGAAACCATTTTTCCATTCCATTCAGGCCACGTCGGACAATGGTGACCGACAGAGGTGTTCTTTACTTCGATTTACTTTTGCACGTGATTGGTCTCATGCGGATCACATGGCAAAAAGGGGGGAGGGTGTCAAAAATACTAGGGTGTCCGACAGAGTGACCCACGTAGCGATATTAAGTAATTTTTAGCCGATTTCCAAAATCATTTTTTTTTCCATCTTTTTATGCGTTATCTTCGCCAAATTTGAACCGATTTTGTCGATTCCTTTTTGTTTCGAAGAGTTTATCTGCCTGGTCGTCCCATTTATATTTGGTGAAGATCTGATGAAGAACTTCGGTGACAGATCATGGACACTTCAATAAACGACAGCAAATCTTCCGGGATTGCTGCAATTGCATGTCTGTTTATTGTGAATACCATTTCATAACATAACCTCACGCCAGTACGCTCTGAAGGGGTACCGCAGATGTGTAAAATTCAATTGTATATTCTCATTTTACCAATTATGTTATTGTTTGTTTGTACTTTTTTGTTTATAGGCCGATATTTTTTCCAAAGTTATTTTTCATTTATTTCCCTTTGGCGACTAATGCTTTCTTTTGATTGAATATTTTGACAAATGTATTCGTAATAGAGAGGTATTTTCGCATTGAGCTCTTACGGGTACTTCTTGGAGATTTGTTAAATCGAGGTAATCGTTATATTAAGGTTACACTGTATAATTCAATTAATTATGTCTAAATGATGTCACCTCATTGAGCTATATTTTTTGATTCATACATACGTTACCTACCGCAGACTGTTGATAAAATTTCTAAGTTTCTTTTTCCGATTCCAGTGGCAATTGAACTGATAGTGCAGCACATATCTGACTACCTGAAGCGGAGCCCTGCGGACAAGACCATCGCTCTGGAACTCGGGCTCTCCTCTCAGTCATCAGTGCCCGGCAGTCCGCAGCGCGCTGGGAAAGGGGGCCGGCCGCATTAGACTCGTTAGGTAAGGAGGGTCAGGGTCGAAGCCTACTGGGGCCATGGGTTATGCGAAAGAGAACCTCGGGGCCCTGGAACGAAGGCTATGAAGGAACATAGGAGTGGGTTTTAGTCAGTAAAAGTCTGACACGCCCTCCCGCTCCGCCCAATAGCTGGAGACATCATGGGATGATTTCCCATCAAAAAAAAAACTTTCTTAATTCTTTATTGTACACCAAACTTATTAATAAACACATTGATTTGACAATTCTTGTACAAAGGCGAGCTTAACTCAACAATGAGTTTTCTCCCAGCAAAACTTTGCACCTTTTTTATTTTTAACTTTCATACTTTTAAGATAGATAGATATATTCTTTATTGTACACCAGAAATAAAAATTATATTCGGAACTTAAAATTAATAGGGTGTCACAATGAGTGGATACGCAGGCAGTTCATGGTGTACTGTTTACATATATACAATACATAACCTAATAAATTGCATATAATACAAACAATATATACTAGCTTTTGCCCGCGGCTTCGCTCCCGTCAACTGACTACTCTATTCTGCTCTACCCAACTCTACCCTACTCCACCTTACTCTACCCTACTTTACCCTACTCTACCTTACTCTACACTACTCTACCCTACTACCAATTTTTTAAATTTTTTCTTTCATAAGATTCTTCTTCTAACAATAACAAACACAACAAAAAAAAAAAATAGTGAAATCGGTCCAGCCATTCACGCGTGATGGCGTGACCAAGGAAAATAGGGATTCATTTTTATATATATTTATAGATATATTTAAATAATTATGAAAGCAGAGAAATAATGTACTTAATGACGACGTTATGGTTAACTCTAAGCTATAAGCTATGTGCGAGTCCTAATTTTTACAACACGAGTTGCTGACACCTCGCTGTAACAAGATGAAAGTACTAAAAAGTTTCTGATTAAGCAAAGGAAGACGCAGCAATATGGCGCAGCCAGGACCAGGACCTTTGGATTTGTTGTTAGCAGGAGAAACGTACCGTGTCGTAAACATTGCATAAAACCTGCCAGAACATAAGAAAGACAGAGGTCGCCCACCAATGACCTGGTGGTCTAGAATCGAGAGAAGCCTCAAATTGACGCATTTGCCAGAGCCGACAATCCAGCATAGAATATCCTGGCGTCGATTAGTGAGGAGACCCGACTACATAATGGGCAAAATTAAGGACAAGGAGAGAGAGGCTTTGACTACTAACTTTTTGAACCGTTGCCAACAACAGCTACAAATGACAGCTATCTTGACTGCCATATTTAATCAGTGTCATCAACAACTCTCTCTTATCATTTTGAAATTTTACTGGGAGGCCAAAGAAAAGATGGATGGGTTGTGTGAGGACTAGGAGTGATATGAAAGAAAAGGGAGTTAGTTATAGTGTGACGAGTGACAGGACAGAATGGAAGAAAAAAATGTTTTGCGCCGACCCCAAGTAATATGGGTTATGGACAGGAAGAAGAAGGAGAAGAAGAAGACTGGGAGAGAACATGTTGGCACAAAATGTCTTTTTCCATTTTTGTCTGTCACTCGTCCTCTTATTGGTTACCACTCCCCCCCTTTCCAATCCATACCGTCTCATCAGTGTCATATGCCTCTTATAGTATTTGTCTTTTTTTGTAGTGGGAAATCGTCAAATAACTCCTCTCGCTCTAGGTGGAGCGAGAGAGAGTGTCAGACTTTTACAAACTAAACTCACCCGTGTTTCTTCAGTTGCCCTTTACGTTCCAGGGTTGCGGTGATTGTTTCGAACAATCTCTTACGAGTACAGGCTAAACCTTGTAACATTTTTTTTTTTTTTCAGGATAGATATTGAAGCGACAGCAATAATGGGTGAGATGGACGCTTACGACCAACAAGGCAACTGCACCGACATAACTGGCGGTATCATCACCACGCGTGGCTTCGCAATGTGGCGGGAAATGGGATGTTACCTTTGTATCCAAAAATAATATTTAACTTCAACTCCAGCACATCATTGACTAAAGTCTGCAACAACGTCTAACGTCAGACTTAGGTCATTGTGTAGAGTTCAATTTTACCGACCAAAGTGTTGGCATCGCTTGGAGCTGTGCTCACTCCCTAAGGGACAATGGTCGTGAAGGTACACTTGTATTAAAACATATTTCGAAAGTAGATAAGCTTAAATTAGATATTTATACCAAATGGAATTGGCTCGTGAGTGGACCGGACCTAGTGGTGTGCCTTTCTGAAAAAGGAAGTTATCGATATCAAAATAAATTTTATTAAAAACACGTTAGTATCTAGGTGTAGTTGTTTCTATCTCAATAATTTGGCAAATTTCGAGATTTCGTAAATTCTCTTGGCAACTACGTTTTAAGCACAAAATATTTTTTTATAGAATCGTGTTCCGCCTTTCAGAGTAGTTTCCCGCCATTACACTGCTGCGCCATATTGAAAAAAAAAACAGTTGCTCTTTAACATAGATTATATAACATAAGTAAATAATTTTCTAAACGAAATTTTAAATAGGTAAATCTCATATGAGAGCTACATATCTAGGGCTGAAAAATATTATATAGAACTCCTCTAGTTAGCCACTAGTCAAACAATTTGTTTAAACTAAAGAGATGCTCAATGGCATTAGTACTTATTCTGTTGAAAGTTTTGATGTTAATATTGGCATTCTATTGAATTGTTAAATAAGATAAATTATTAAAATAAATACCTACCTAAGTTTTGAAAAGGATTGTGTGAAATTAAAATGTAATCGCAAAAACCGATCGAGGGGTGTTTACGAAAAAAAAAAATGGTAGTATTAAAAAGTTTGCTTGCCATATGGCCTTTGTCAAAAAATATATTTTTTAATGTTAAGCCATAAGTGACTAGTACCTTTTAAAATGTAAGTTCGAGGGCCTGTTCCACAGTGCCGGGTTAGGAAAAATCTTCCATAAAAATACTTTTAAAAAAAATTACCCCGTAAATCTGCCAGATAGGTAAACTGAAACTTATCTGGTGGAACAGGCCATGGGCCTTCTTCTCTTTTGAACGTCCTAAACAGTGTGTTACTAGTCAGTTGTTTACGGATAAAGTAAGGAATGATCGAGGCTGTTGAAAAAAATTGATTGTCGTTAAATCGCGATATTCGCTATTATGTTGTTGATTTTATTTATTATAGTTTGTAATTAAATTAAGCTGTAGCTTGTACGCTTGAGGCTCTATTCCTCATTGTATTGTACAAGAAGATATGTTCGTTACTGGTACGTGACTTGTATGGCTCAGATGATACTGAATAATATACCTTATTTCTAGTACTTTAAAGCGCAAATCAAATCGAACGAACCCGCTTTTGCAATCGTCTGATGTTTGTACAAGTTTGCATTTTATGTCACTGAAATATAGTGTATTATTCTCTGCTCTGGGTCTTAGGTAACCAGACTGTTCAAGTGAGGTCTGGCCAACCTGATGGGCTTAGCCCTTTTAAGATAGCCATTCAAATGTGCCTACTGGCTGCTTCCGATATGACAGTCTGGGAACTCGTTGCACTTTAATAGAGGTAAGTTGCAAAAAAAGTACGATTATAATCGTTACCACCTTGATAATTGAGTTGATAATGTAATGCAAGACATGAAAAAATATTTTAAATTTTTCCCTAGGGTTATTGTATCTCTTACTAGTTGTAAGCAGCAGATTAGCCATATTAATGTCACCAAGTTATTGAAAACACTGTAAGTTAAAAAAATAATTGGCATGATCGAGATTGTAAAATTTTCTTCTTCTGTTTTTTTAATTTTTGTTCTCTGTTAGAATAATATTGTGAACTATCGAATTTCGATGGGATTTATTGTATTTGAAATTATCTATTTACAACAGCCTTGTTAAAATCAAAGTCACTAGTGGGTCAAAAACATGAAGACCGTAGACTAAGCGGGCTGCAAAACATAATTTTAAAGAAGACATATTACTGAAAAACTTAATGTAAAAAAAATAATTTTACAGTACATATTCTCATTTCTTGGTATGAACAGGCAACAACATTTTTTTTAAATGTAGTTCTGACACTGAATCTGAAGCAAACATAGAATCTGCAAGTGTCTCTCTAACAATACAAACTGTATCAAACTATATCTCTCTCTAAATTGATAGCAAAGGGTTTTTGACAAGCTCGAGGACCGCATTATCTGGCCGTTTTCAAAATTAATTCCAGGAAAATACACAATGGGCCGCAAGTATATATCGAGAGCTTATACATTTATTATTTTTTAATATTTATTACAATCTTACAGTGTTCGCAATAATCCGATGACATAAAAATATCTTCGTATAAAATAGATACTTGAAATAGTGTATGGTGTCCGTCTTCTTTGTAATCCCTTTAGTATGTTGATTATTTTTAATTTAAAAATGCTAATTGATTGTTATTAATTAATTAATACAAAATAAGTTAAAATAATTTTCGCGGTTCCGTTTTGAGATAATCGCAGATTTGTAAACTTTTTTACTCATTATAATTTTAAGAATGTTAAAAGACAATCAAATGAAGAGATTCTTTTTATTTTTAAAAGATCTGCAATTATTTCAAAATGAACCGAGTTGTTTGTTCCTTAACTCTTTCACCGCTTGCGTCGGATTGGTCCGACGACTGTTTTTGTGTCCTATTCGCCAAGGTCGTGTGTTCGCGAATGGGTACTCCATCTCGTTTAGCTCTTCAATCCCCATAGGTGACAGAAAACCCGAGGAGATGGAGTATTTGGTTGTGGTAATGCGAATTAAGGCAAAAGTGTTTGTCGGATATATTCGACGTGGGCGGTTAGAAGATAAATTATTTATTTGATTGGGTTAGCTTTTGCCGTTTTGTTAAACACATGTGACATACGCCTAATTAGTGATTGTACCAAAGAAAAATGTTTATATGTTAGTTATGTGATTGTTTTTTTTTAAATATTTATTGCTTTAAAATTGTGTTATTTAAAATATCATTTGAAATAGGCCCACTATTAAACTGCTGGCAAGTATGTGATTTCCTAGAAGTTTGAGGGTATTTTCTCTACAAATATTTGTTCCGCTGCGCGGGAATTGAGCCCGCGACTCGCAGCGCAGCAACCAGTCGCCCAACCACTGCGCCAACCGTACCATCTTTTGATATTAGTTTCATTTTATGTCAACATTTACAAAACATAACGTCTGTGTTCCTCAAAGGTTTTACAAGCAGTGTTTTATTTCCAACTAAAAAGGGGGGTTTAGTATATAATGAGAGCAGTGGTGGCCGAGTGGTAACAGCCCCGACTTATGAGTTGTAGGTCGCGGGTTCAAACCCAGCCAGGCGCATTACTTTGTGTAATTATTTAATCACCACTGCTCTCAAAACGGCGAAGGAAAACATTGTGAGGAAACCGGCATGTCCTAGAACTAAAAATTCGAAGACATGTGACATTCACCAACTCTCACTGGGCCCGCGTGGTGGATTATGGCCTATTCCCTCTCCTAGAGAGGAGGCCTGAGTCCCAACAGTGGGAACATTATAAGACCGACTATGCTATGTATATAAGGTGTAAAAAAATTAACTTTAAGAATTTCGAGGGGACATTGTACTCCTCATTATGAACAACTTTTACTATGGGACCAAACCTGAAATAGCGAAAAAAAAATCAGCTGCTCCATACGTTTTGACGAGTTATGCGAACATAAACGTAGGGAACAGCTGATTTTTTTTTCGCGATTTCAGGTTTGGTCCCATAGTAAAAGTTGTTCATAATGAGGAGTACAATGTCCCCTCGAAATTCTTAAAGTTAATTTTTTTACACCTTATATAATGTGTCCCTCTGTTGGGCAAAGGCCTTTTCCCTTCTCCTTCCAAACTTTTCTGTCTTGGTTTAGTTCTGGCCAAGTTTGCCCCGCGAACATGATCAGACCGTCACCCCACCTTCGCTACTAAGAGTTGACTTCAGAAAAGGTTACCCGTGGTCCTAGAATGCAATGGGCAACTGAAGTTAGTAAATGAAAGTCTTACACGCCCTCTCGCACCGCCCTAGAGCGAGAGAAGCCATTAGATGATTTCCCACTTCAAAAAAAAAATCCTTCACCGCGGTCGACCTCGGTGACGTTGACCTCTCTCAGGCGTTCAGTGACGATCTTCGCTCACCTGTCCGGGTGCATTCGTGCGACGTGGTCAGAAAATTTATATAAAAGAATAGCGGTCCCAGCAGACGTTGTCCTGACCGAACACTGGCTTGTGTTCACAAAAAATTAAAACCCGATTACAGCGCCACCTACCGGCTTCAATTGTAATTTTTTTTTCATATTATTAACATTACATAAAATTTATTTTCATATTATCCAGGGACCCATTCAAATATACAACAAAATTTTATATTTTTTTATTTTTATTATTAATGATAGGCTCACGTTTGACCACCATCTCACCTGATGGTAAGCGATGATGTGGTCGACGATGGAGCACGCTTGCCTAGAAGTAGCCTATTCACTCTTGACTTAAAGACCCCTAAGTTGTAGCTATCAGGAAACACAGACTCCGGCAGGGAATTCCACTCCTTGGCTGTACGCATAATAAATGTGTTCTCAAAACGTTTTGTGCGTATGGGTGGGATGTCTACCATGTACCGGTGGCGCAACGCCGTACGTCTAGTGGTCCGATGATGGAACGGACTTGGCGGAATTAGATTGTGCAATTCCAGTGCATTCCCCGAAATGTAAACGATAGAAAACCGACAGGCTAGCAACTCGGCGTCGATGTCCAAGGCTTTGGAGCTTCGACTCAACAAGTGCATCATTGCCGATGATCCTCTTGGCTCGCCTCTCAATCGACTCTAGCGCATCAAGCTGGTATTTGGCAGACCCGTCCCTAAGATGAGAGCAGTACTCCATACACGATCGAGCTTGCGCTTTTATACCTAAAAGTTGGCTGGTCGGACGACGAGATAAGCCGGGTACAGACTGTTGAAGGTAACTTGAAGGGAGCATTTCATGCGTGTGAGCAGGGTGCGCGTACTCACCTCGCACGAACCTCCTCACATAGTTGTAATGCTCTGTTCGCGCGCAGTGTGCACGGCTCGCTCGCGTATGGCGTCTACACTATGGGAATTCTGTTACTTTACATGTTACGTTACAGCAGTCTGTACCCGACTTTATGTAGGTGACAAACACACTTACAGAAAAAAATATATAGGTATATAATATTACATTTTGATACAAGTGCAGAAAATATGTCATTGCGACCGAAGCGGAATTCGCACGAGCCGTAGGCGAGTGTGTTATGGAGCCGAGGGCTGCAGTGACAAATTTACACGTGTGTCAAACGACTTTTTTCAATACACTTACGAAGAAATGAATAAACGGGGGTTGACCGGCGACTGGTGGGGGTCGGTCGACGCGCGCCCAGCCTGATGCGATACATGTAATAACATTGTGGCGGGGGAGAGTACGCGCTCTTTTCTGCACTAGTGCGGAAAGCAGTCTATTGCGTGCCTACAAGCGGTGGGATAAGAGCGGGTTTTCGAATAAGTGTATTGAAAAGATATTTTTTTTTATTCATTGCCAGCAGTTACCCTCAAGTTCACTCCACCTCTACTGACACTGTTACTGTAAATAAGCATTATTTTATTCCGTACTACATTCTAACGTTTTGTATTCTGATGCAATAGTTCGTTATTTACACACAAACATTGTAAAAAATATATTATTTTTCAAATAAAACCACTGCAGTTTGATTTCTTACTTTTAGGCTCCTGACATGCCTGATTTTTGTGTGATGCTATCAGTATTTTTGCGGTGACCATCAGAATAGACGGTCACTGCCCATATTTTATATTTTCTTAAAATAAATAATAATAATATTTATTTATTATAAAATACATATTTGACATTATCTATAAATCAAATAAATTCTATTAGGTAGCGCCTGTTTATGGAAAAGCTGTTTTGTATTTAATTTCAAATACAAAACCGCTTCTGAATGATGCCAGGGTTTCTATTAAATCTGGTCCCACCTTCCAAAAGCTATATGTAATATCGTAATTCAGAGCTGAAAAAAGTTACTATGGCACCAAGTTACAAATCTTAGTCCGTTCAGAGTTATTCAAATGTTTCTTTTTTTACAAATGATAATGTATTTTGTGATTAAATGGCTTGTTTTTTCACTCGCTTTTTTATAAGGGTAGGAAAGAGACAGAGGACAGTTTCCAATTGTATGGTTAACACAGGACAAAACAAAGTTACTTTGTCTCACACACGTCACCGCGTGATAGACCACGCATCTGCATCACTTGCATGGAGTGAAAAAGTAAATGTAATTTTATTGTGGCAGTACTCAATAACTAAATAAATAAAAAAGATGAACCCACGCGGCCCGCTGAAAATGAAAATGCGATTTTGCTTACCGACGCAGCAAAACTTAACCAACGATACTAACCTAACTTCGAAACAATTTGTAAGAGGCCCTGGAACGAGGGCAAAGAAGGAACAGGAGTGGGTTTTAGTCAGTAAAAGTCTGCCCTCCCGCCCCGTCCAAGGCCAGGAGATGTCATTGGATAATTTCCGACCTTAAAAAAAATCTTTTAAAGCTCTGAGGTCCAAAATGATGTATAAGAAGGTAGCAAACGAGTAGCAACTACTAGTTAAAAGAAACTCGATTCATTTGCGCAGATTGTTCTCAATGGATAGGTGAAAAGGTGACAGAATGGTCCGTCACCTTAAATAGTAGTTTATTTAAAAAAAATCGGGTGTAGCAATTATCTAACGATTAGTAGCAACTTTCTATAACTATTTAGATGTAAAATATAGGTAGAGACCGTCCATTCAGATGGTCACCTTTAGGCGTCCATCAAAGAATTTCGAATCGGTAGATCAACACCTTGGGGTGGGCGCTACATCATTTGTTTATACTTACATAATTGTTCAGATTAAACTACATGGAATCAATAGATGATTTAAATATACATCTAGGCAGTTAGTGTTAAAAAAAAAATTGTCGAAAGAGTAACCGCGGCTTATAATCCCGTAGGATTACTGTCCTGTGGTCGCTGGATATAGGGCAAAGTACTTCGGAAACCCAGGTACCCTCCGTGAAATTTTCATTAACACTAAGGCGCTGCTGGCTTTCCTTGAGGAGCTGGGGTGGATTGAATGACTGACTCTCATTTGTCCCACCCGTACGCAAAATACGCGCTTTATTCGTGGAGTTGCGGATAACAGCCCGACATACATACATACAATCCCGTAGGATACAACCATTTCTGTTACGTCCCTACTATCCATTTAACCTGATGGACTCGTCGAATAAATGTTTTCTTTCTTCATGGGAAGTTTGCGATTTGGGGTCTTTCCAATGCTCAAACCTCAGTTGGTTCAAAAAAATGTTTGATCCTTGTTCAATATTCAATTTTAACTTTCTCTAACAATTTACTGAAAAAGCATGTGTAAAACAAGTGTAGTGTATGACGGTTTTTTTGTAGGCTGAAACCAGTGAACGAGAACAATAAATCATGGTATATAAGTGGTACAAATAGGTAAGTAATAATAAAACACCAAAATTAAAATTTGATCCATATAATACACAATAAAATAATAATTATTGCAATAATATAATAGAAAACAAGTTAATCGTTGTTTATTAAATAGATTTACAATGCGTTCCAAATAAGAATAGGATCGACGCCATGTTGTGACGTCACGTCATACTGTCAAATCGCAAGAAATTGGTCAAAATTGAAAGAGATGAGCAAAATTGAAGAACTGGATACTGATTAAACTATTTTCGTTCACAGTTCGTAAATAAATTAAATTTTAAAATTTTCTTGTTTTGCTCACCATAATTCTTCGATTTGACAGTATGACGTGACGTCACTACCTGTCAATCGATCCTATTCTTATTTGGAACGCATTGTATTTAAATATAGTCTCGCCTTACTGACGCGGTTGCACGTAGGGTGGCGCGCGGACTAGAGGGCGTTAGTGTCGCTTGTACAGTGACATGACTTCAGTTGACAAAAAAAAAAAAGAAATATCATGAGAAACGAAATGGAAAATAATAGATGTAATGAAGAAAAAGCTTTTCATCGTTATAAAGTTTAAAGGTACATAGTTAAATATTTGTGTACAAGGTTAGCGAAAGTATTCAGTCATGTCACTGATCAACCGGCTATTGGCGCCCAGCGTGGGTCACGCGGTGCTAATCACAAACGTTGCTTCAAATAGCCTTTTAACCGATAGTTCTTGTAATTTCAAGCGATTGCTATAAATATGTTCCTAAAAATATTTCATGCCAAATTGATTCTTGTGAACATGTACATTATAATCGATTATGGCTCATATTTGTATGTCATATTAACGTAATAAAAATAAAGGTAAATTGTAAAAAATATTTGAACAAAAACTATCCAACGCACATCACGTTTGCTTATAGTACATTATTGTACGAATCGATTTTCAACCAACTAAACTGACTAAAACTATTTAGTCGATATACCAAGCTATTTATAAACCTAATCGTCAAGTTTAGTTGA
This sequence comes from Mythimna impura, assembly GCA_905147345.3. Lineage (NCBI taxonomy): Eukaryota > Metazoa > Arthropoda > Insecta > Lepidoptera > Noctuidae > Mythimna > Mythimna impura. Next base: position 3,496,970 of record LR990342.1, on the reverse strand, counting down.
TTGAATCGACTAATAAGTCAACTATTCGACTAAAGTCAAGATAGTCGAGTTACAACACTCGTACACCCGAAGCGAACAAAAAAATATATCCGAATTTATACTATACATTTGGTCAAAATATTAAAAAAGAAATGTACAATTAAATACTACAATTATTATAATAATAATAATATATAAGCTGTAAACACTATGACGCTCTATTTGTTACAAATCAAAGTACAACTTATTAACTTAGGATTCATTCACTGGTTAGAATCTGCGGACGTGGAAACTGTGAAAGGTCGATTGTATGTAAGTTTTTTTTGTTCAAGTAGACCAATGAATTATTGTCTAAAGATGACACTATAAGTTTAGAGATACAATAACAAACAAGAAGTATTATTTAACTATTATTTGTACTTTACATCAGAAACTATAATACAACAGAGATGAAAAATAAATCGTTCTAATTAGAAAGTTTCCAGACAACGTTAGTTTTATCTCAGACAATTTTTTTTCTACACTTTCGCAACTAACCAGTAAACAAATCCTTAAGTATATTAGAAATAAAACACTTGCGCTATCTGTATTGCATTATCTGTCACTTACAATAAAATATACACGATATTTACAATTATAGAAATCGTTATCTATTACTATTGATTGTCGAATAGGATTACAACCCCAAACTGTACAGTGCATTCTATAATAGCTATGTACTGTTGTGATTTAGAAGTTGCAGATTAGGGAACCTCTCGCCTCGGCAAGCGTTGCCGTGGTCAACCTGGAAAAAGGTTGTGGCCACAGTTGACAGCCACCAAAAAATCAGCAGTGAGAGTCGGAGTATGAGCTCGCCGTGGGACGAACACTAGCAAATTAATAAACCTATAAAATATTTATTTGTTCGGTCACGTAAATTAAAAAAAAAAGCGGCCAAGTGCGAGTCGGACTCGCGCACTGAGGGTTCCATACAAAGTTACCTATGAAAACAGTTCTGTTCAATTCCCGAATTGAGTTACGAATATTTTTAAACTTTTTGGCGACGTAACTACAAATTTACAGTTTTCAGATTTTTTTCCTATGGGGCCGTTCAAGTATTACGTAAGCAGATTTTTTGCAAATATTAACTCCCCCCTCCCCCTTGTCAGCAAAAGTAAGCAAAGCTCTCACCCCCCCCATGCTTACGTAAACATTGCATAGTACAAGCATTTGTCAATGTGTTGGTTTCGTTATTAATATAGGAGCAGCAGTTGTAAGTCTACAAATAAGGAATAGGTTTGAAATAAAGGAAAAACAAACTTCATTTAAAATTTTGACATATTAATTCAAATTACCAGTCCACAGTACGAATCTATGACTCTAAATCGTCAGATGTTTGCTGCTTAGTGATGTGTGTCGTGTCAACTCATTTTATTGCGACTTTGGAACATCGACATCATTCTCTTAAAAAACAAAAAAAACATAATACTGCTGACGTAATCACCATCTAGACCGGGGGGTCGGGGGCATCCTCCATGTCATCAAAAATAAGCAAAGCAAAGACCCCCCCACCCCCCTGTAGTGCTTACGTAATACTTGAATGGCCCCTATATTTTTGTTATAAGACCTTGCTTCATTCCAAATTTCAGGATTCTAGGTCAACGGGAAGAACCCTATGAATTTTGATTGCCTTGAGTGTCGAAATATACGTTTTTTGCGACATAAACGGCCGTATCTTTTTTTTCGTTAACTCAGAAGTTTGATTTTTTTCTCAGCTGACAGACGGACAACAAAGTGATCGTATAAGGGTTCCGTTTTTTCCTTTTGAGGTGCGGAACCCTAAAAAAGTAACATCATCAATATAATCGTGTAAATATGACATCACAAGTCTATTAGTGTTATGGGTATGCCCATCGTGTCCACATCAGTGGATCCGGATCGCTATTCCGGGTTTGGGTGTCTTCTGTATGTGAGTTTACATTTGTGAATGCTCTCACGATACAGAAGAAAATCCTAATAGAACAAAAAAAAAACTGGGCAAGTGCGAGTTGGACTCGCGGGGGTTCGTACAAACTTACCTATGTAAATAGTTCAAATCCCGCAAAAAAAAAGTATTTTTTTGTGACGTAACAAAAAATTTACTGTTTTCAGATTTATTCCTATACCTGTGCTATAAGACCTTGCTTTATGCCAAATTTCAGGATTCTGGGTCAACGGGAAGTACTTTATGAATTTTGATTCCTTTGAGAGTGTCAATATAAATGTTTTTTGCGACATAAACGGCCATCTTTTTTTTTCGTTAACGTAGACGTTTGATTTTTTCACAGCTTCAAGGGACCGCAAACTTGAGCATATGGTTTTAATTTCAACTCAATACCTCCACGCGTTCCCGAGATAAAGGGTCTTGACAGACAGACGGATAACAAAGTGATCCTGTAAGGGTTCCGTTTTTTCCTTTTGACGTACGGAACCCTAAAAATGCAATTTTAACTGGTTAATTGTTGGTTTAGTATGCAGTTGTCTTCAACTTGTACATTTTATTCCAAAGCACTACAGTACACAGCCTACCAAAACTCAATTCCCCATTCAATACGTAAAGTACATATTGTCAAAGCTACACTGCTCGGATTCTTTAAAAATATTAGGTCTCACTTTATTGGTGCACATACGTATGTCAAATATTCGCCGTACATTTACTTGCCATTTTATGCCGGAGGTCGTTAGTTCGATTCCCACCAAGGACAAATGTTTGTGTGATGAACACAATTGTTTGTTCTGTGTCTGGGTGTAATTTATCTATAAAAAAAGTAAATTTTCTTTCAAGCGTAAAATTCGGAACTACTACTTGAAGTCCTCTCAACTTTAGTTTGGTCTTCGTCAGAATTATTATTAAGTTCTCTTAACGATTTGATATTTTTCATAGTATTTATTAGTTTATAATTTTAGCATTTAGATGTATTTTATTATTATAAATAACTTATTTTTTTATTTTATTTTTTCTGGTTGAAGTATCTGTTATTTATTTATTGTGCAAACCTACCACAGTATTGTTTTTTTAACCCAAAGGTTGACTGGTAGAGAATGCCTTGTCGCATTAAATCCGCCTATGTACCACTACTGTACATGAAGTTTAAATAAATAAATAAATCTATACTATATTATATAAGTATTTAGAAATATATAAGTATGTTTATCAGTTGTCTAGTACTCATAACACAAGCTCTGCTTAGCTTGGGTATAGACGGCGTTGTGTGAATATTATATTATTATTATTTATTACTTAAGCTTTCACGGTATCTTGCTGTTGCATAAAGCCCCCAGACAGGTTTTCATATAAATTTTAAACAATTTCTATGAAAACCCCTTTAACCCATCGGATATATCCAACATAACACTCTCGCGTTTATGCCGCTAGAGCCGCACATCCACGATCAAATACTCCATCTCGTCAGCTCTTTTGCCACCTAGGGCATTGAAGAGAATAGAATAAAACTTTATTGTACACCAAATTAATAACAAAAAATTTACACTAACTTAAATCTATGTCTACAAAGGCGGTCTTATCGCTGACAGCGGTATCTACCAGACAACCTTAGGATGGACTGTAAGAACTTGAAATAGAAAAAGGGGGTTAGTCTGCGGTGTACTGCAAATTAATAAAGTAAATATTGGATTAAGAGTTAAACGAGATAACGAGATGTAGTCGCAAGCACACGACCCTGGCGAATGGGACACGAAAACACTGGTCGGACCGACGCAAGCGGTTAAAGGTTTAAAATTGCACTACAGACAGAACAATAACACATTATCGCTTCACACTTTTCTAGGGAGTCCTTAAAAAAGGCAGAAAAAGGAATTAAAAATAGACCACGAAAAAATACGATAATTCTGTGCACCAATAAAACAACACCTGTATAGCCCACAAACGTTAATTTAAATATGTATACATGGTGTTTACAATCTGTGATTCACAAATGGTGTTCTTAGCTGAAATAATTAATTTTACTCCTGATATAAGACTGGTTTAAATATCTGAAGAAAATTTGGTATTTCATTTTATAGGCGTATTCTCATTCTACAACACGTCCGTCTTAGGGCCTAACACCACGTTTTTTAAACGCGCCATTGACGCGCGTTTGAGAAACGCTTTTATTCTATTATAGGTCTATAGGTTGCGTCTGACTCGCGTGCGTATCGCGTCTGTATCGCTACAAACGCGCGTTAACGGCGCATTTAAAAAACGTGGTCTGCACAGGCCCTTAGGTACACAGGATGACAAATTCTTTCACCATCCAAAATTTTTCTAGGCATTATCAACCATAGTACATGATGTATGCAAAAATCCTTTCTTATCCTTTTACATATTATAAAACAAAGTCCCCCTGCGTGTCTGTTCGCGATAAACTCAAAAACTACTGAACGTGTTTTCATACAGTTTTTACAATAGACAGAGTAATCATGAGAAAGGTTTAGGTGTAAATTTCAGAGTTTTCTAACACAAGTATGAAGCTGGGGCATATCGCTAGAAACAAAATCTGCTATTTATATTTTTGCTCATATAGCTCAACAAAATTATGAACGACTGATCAACTTTTATTTAAACGCAATTTTTTTCATAACTTTTATGATACCTAATGCCTAGAAGAGATGGTGATAAAAAACCCGTTGTAGAAAGTGAGTAGTCTACGTAAACCTGTCTTTACCCGACTACGTTGAAGCCAAGATGAGTGCAACATAACACAATAACTCAATGCACATATGAACGAACCTTTTTAAATGGTGTGCAATGAAGTCCTTAGGTTCTAGTGTAGATAAAAACTAGTATGGATCTTTCCCAAACTAAATTAACAATTTAATTGTATCTTAGACTCCTCCCTTATTGGTTGATGAAGAAAAGATAATGGTAAGGCTTTTGCGCATGCGCAGAACTATCAAATATTCTTTAGCCCTGTTTCTGAATTGTATATGTGGCAAATTGATAATCGGGCGTTCGCTACTGCGATGGGTTGAATACATTTTTAACACTTTCGGTGTGAAGGATATGCAATTTGACTGGCCTGTTGGTCTCGTGGTTAGTGGCCCTGGCTACTACGCCGGAGGTCGTGGGTTCGATTCCCACCCAAGACAATGTTTGTGTGATGAGCACGATCATTTGTTCTGTCTGGGTGTAATTTATCTATACTATGCATGTATTTAGAAATATATAATGTTTATCAGTTGTCTAGTACTCATAACACAAGCTCTGCTTAGCTTGGGACTAGACGGCGTTGTGATAGTTGTGGAATATTATTATATTTATATTATTTAATAATTCCCTCGTGTGCCTACACCCTGCCTCCTGAGTCGTAGCTGTTATAGACTTGTGTTCATGCCCAGGACCTGACTAAAGAGTCCAAATCTAAGTATGCATAGTATATAGATTTTTCCTTGGCACCGAAACTATCAAAAATCAGTCGCAATAGTGTTGCGGTTAATTTGTAACGCTTTGATCATAATATTTCACTACTATTTCCCTGTGTGTACAAAAATAATAAATCAAATATATTCTACAAAACCAGGCAGAAAAAAAAAAACACACCAACAAATAAGAGAGAAGTCTCAATGGCACCGTAGTCAGGTTATTCGCAATCACAGAATCAACTAGTATATCCCAAAATATATCACTATGACGTCACAACTCAGTACTAAATGTTCCTTTATAACTACTAAACGCGTTTTGTTCCAAAATATTCATTTTACGTGTACTATGAACATGTGCTATGTTACTATTATCACGCGATAAGCCTTTGAACACCGTTGCTAATACTGCACGGCCGTTGACTATTTTCAAAAAGGTGTGGTTCCATGCACGCGACTGATCCGCAATCTCGACTAAGAGCTCATACATGCAGCATGTTGCCAACGGTAGAAAAAAATTTGAATATCCGCGGCAGTCGTCGTGTGTATCAAGTGGTATATGTCGACGGCTGCTATCGACGGGTCGACGGCTGGTGTAACCTCTGCCGTCAGCAAACATGCCGCGTTTGAAATGCTGTATTTTTTATTACTCCATGAAGACTGATTTAACGTTAAAAAATAGTCGAGGAGTGCATCACATTGAGAGGTAGCTTGTTTATTCGATATACTCGGTTTTATGGACTATTTTTGTTGTTCTCAGTCAAAAACTCAGTCTTAAGTCAGGCACTTTGAATACAATTGTTTAGTAGGCAGACATAGGCAAGTATTTACACCGTATTTATCAAGAAATCTGTCTTGAAAGCTCAGATCTGTCTGGGAGCAAATAGACAGCGATTTCGAGTTCTAAATCGACTTCAGTCGCGTGCACGTGAAGTGGAAGCTATGGGCTCGAGTGTAACCACGCTGTCACTAGGTGGCGCTGTACTCAACATTTTTAGTTTATTTAGTTTTTAGTGTATGGGGGCATTATTAAGGCAAGGAAATGGTATTTGCTAAAATCGGACATGCCACTTTATTGAACTTAGTCAAATTATTGCCTTAAAATCTACCTAATTCTGACTGTTCATTACTCTAAATATATAGTTAGAGTAATAAACAGTGCTCTATATTTAAGCATGATAGTGAGCCACTAACGAAGACACGGCTACACTCGGGCTCATAGCCTTCACATTAAGCAGTAATAAAATACAAAGCGATCGCGCCCGTCTTTCTATAATGTTATGTTTATTATTTATCGATATAATTATATAGCGTAGTACGTTGAACAACAATGGTTGCGAGGACAACGTGGCATCAATTACTCACTGAAAATGTTCACTGCAACTTTATAAATGGTTTTGTTATGTTTTCTAAGGCCGAACACGCACAGACAGGCGGTTTCCTTAGTGGCTAGAGGGTAGCGACTATCAAAATAATACAAACGATCTAAAATATTTGTAACCGATCACACTGCGTGCTTGGCGACGTCACTTGTGTTAGTATAACCGGTTATGAACATTTTTCGCTAGACTTTAAGTCAGAACGTCTTCGGCCTAAGTTTTTTTTAACAGAATTTTTAAATATTGCCAGGTTCAGAAACATTATTTAACGATGGCAACATTTTTTGTTAAAAGTTAATAGTCTTCTTTTTGGTGCTTAGCTGACGTACTATTCTCATTCTGTCATTTCAATGAGCATGAGCTCATAGTTAAATAATTTTCCTGCAAAATGTTTACAATGATTTCTTGTTTAAGCGACAAAAGTAAAAACTGAATATTTCTGACGATTTTGGGCCTAAACTGCCAAAGTAGTCAGAAACGTTTGACAATCAACAAAATTGAAAGTACACCTAAGTCTACTTCGTTTAAAAATAAAAAACAAACTGTCTCGAGTTTTCTCGCTAAGCTTCTTCAAGCTAACTGATTCAGGTTCCGGTGTAGGCAGTGGTGGTTGTCCTTGATGCCACAGTGCGGGGTGGGGGGGAGTGGTGGCTAGTCGGCGGGGCGCGGCGGCGGCGCGCGGGGCGGGAGGGGGGACGCCGGCATGCTCCAACTTTCGCTGTTGCCCCATCTGTAAATGGCAGGATGGTTGAAGAACTTTTACTTGGGGGTATAATATGACCCAAATTTAGTATTTTGTTAAGTCTGAGTTATTTCTGACTATACTACAACGTGTCACTGCCACCAAGAATTCGCTGTGAAAGAGACAGTGCTACTCCGTTCCGTATAGCTCGTGTAAGAGATATAATATCCCATCTAGTCCCAAACTAAGCAGAGCTTGTGCTATGAGTACTAGACAACTGATAAACATACTGACACGTTTCTAAATAAATACATATTATAGATAAATTACACCCGGAAACAGAAAAAATTATCGTGCTCATCACACGAACATTTGTCTTGGGTAGGAATCGAACCCACGACCTTCGGCATAGCAGTCAGGGCCACTAACCACTAGACCAACAGGCCAGTCAGGTCCAAATATTTTTTTTCTGTTCAATTAAAGCCTCATTGCTCCGTTCTGCTCTGTTCTTAAAAAGCAACAACAGCTGAACGTAGACCTCCCCTAGAATAATTTTACCATTTATATTTACTTTACTGCAAGATGACCTATTGCTGGTTACAAGTGACAGGTTGTGTTTAGGTACGTTTTTCTATAAAACTAGCTTTTGTCAGCGGATTCGCCCGCGTGCAAATAGTAAATTATCCCAAGGAAACGTTGGGATACTACCTGGGATAAAAAGGGTTTAGTCGTGGTTCAAATCTCATCCAAATCCATTCAGGCGTTTGAACGTAAAGTTGTAACAAACATACGCACTAAGTTTCACTCAAGAATCAGAATCATTTATGTATTTGCAAAATAATTTAGCATGCAAACATGGCATGCAAATTTACCTAACATAAAAGGTTTGAAAAAATAAAACTAAGTACGAATTTTTAGATCTCGCTACCGCATGAGAAGGGCCAATTGTCAAGAAAATGAATGGTATTGCTCACCTATGCTGCAGATGATGTTGGTGATGGTTGTCCCGGCGCGCTGCAAGGTGATGCCACTTGACGTACCCGCTGAGCCGGCGCTTCACGAGCCCGGCGAGCGAGTGTAGCCAGCCTGCGACCGAGCACCATCGACACGCGACCAACGACCCGACAACCGACCGCGAACTACACGCCGCTCTGCCCGCTCCGGACGTACCGACTCTTTACTTTGCTCTATTTTGAGACTGGCCACCAAATTTTCAAACTAAATTTTGTATTACCTATTCTAGAACGATCCAAGTTTGACAACTCAACAATTATACTCTATTTGAAACAAGACTAGACATTTAACCTTTTAACCTACGTGGGATATACTCGACAAACAATCTCGCGTTTATCCCGCCAGGGTCGCACATAACGACCAAATACTTCATCTCGTCAGCTCTTCTGTCACCTATGGGGATTGAAGAGCTAAACGAGATGGAGTCGCAAACACACGACCCTGGCGAATGGGACACGAAAACACTCGTCGGACCAATTTCAACCGATTTAGACTTCTATTGCGTCGGTAGCATGACAAACGGCATTGTGCAGTAAACATTTGGTATTGTAAACGCATTTTTGCTTTTAATGCCATCCTTATTTCTAAGGAATAGAAGTGAAAATCGGTTGAACGGTCAGAAAAAAGGTTTATTTAAACGTTTTATCCTATTTCACATAGGGTATAAATAATAAGCTTATCTAGAGTTGAGGAGAAAGCTACAAGCCTAAGCGCGGTTATGTTCTGCCCCCTAGCCATGTTACGATCGTTTCGTTCGCGTCGAACGCCTCGAGTAGGCCACGACTGCGATTCCTTTGTTCTGACGTAAACTCAACGCTCAGTCACGTTGTCAGAACAAAGGAATCGGAGGCGTGGCCTACTCGAGGCGATCGACGCAAACGAAACGATCGTAACTTGGATAGGGGGGCTGGCTAGATGGGGCGCTGAACTCAACCTTTTTATTAATTTTGTTTTTGCAGTAGTCGTTGAGCTCCTTAGTAGTCCTGAGTTGAGCTATACGAATACTGATAAACGCTTGCACTGACTGGACAGGTCCACTCAAATTTGTGTGGTTCTTTCCTCATAAGTCATCTCAGACACTAATCTGCATGGTTCTCATATGATTTGACCATTACATGTTTACTGTGTGAACTTTAAAAGAGACTTTGACCCCAGAGTTTGTTTCGGTGTTTCTTCTCAGGGTAGGTAGTCAGCTAGGAAAATCCGGCCTCATTATCATAAATTGACGTGTTAAAGTGTTTTTTAAAACCTACTTGTAAAATAAATATCATTTATGATGGAGGTATACTTAAATTGAGGAAATGGTATTTGCTGAAATCGGACATTCTATTTTATTGAACTTTGTCAAATTCTAGGCTTAAAATCCTCCTAATTCTGACTGTTCATGCAGTATAGCTATAATGCTATACTTGAGCATTATAGTTAGGGAAACAAAAATGTTGAGTTTAGCGCCATCTAGTAAATTCGAACAGGACCACGATCGGGCCCGTAGCTTCCATCTTTATTTTAAGATTTATTCTTGAGAATCTTCCTAGAATAGGCCGTTACAACGCTATCAATTAAGAGTTAAGTTTGAGAATTCGGTCGTTTCTTTCAGTATGAAGTGCAGTTTTGAAAAAATATTTCGTTTGAATTTGTCTGTGTAAGATGTGCGCGATATTTGGTGTTAATAAATCTCATAAACTGCCTTTGCAATACTCGTGCAGAAACTGTACTGGCACATGAAAATCATTGTCAAAACTGTTTTTATTATACTCCAGTCTAGATATTTTGCACCCTTAAAACAAAAGTGATTACCAAAAAGGTGATTTTTCAGAACAGTGTCATAATTTTTTAAAATGTTTTTTTTTATCTACTCGATAAGAAATTGCGAATCAATTACTGACGAATATCATCTATTCGAACAAAGACTTTGACAATCGGATTACAAATGGGTTCTTTTGGATAGATCAAAAAGTTGGAAATTTAAAAAAATTCAGTCTAATCCGCGAAATCCAATTTTTCAAAATTTTTTTTTTTTTGCTTTTTGCAACTCAGTATTGTATAATTTGGTAACAAAAATTATATTTGCGGTAACAACATGTACGTATTCAGACAATTATACTCATTAAAACCATTTATATAACTCTCTAGTTTAGAGAAGAACTAAAACGTGCTATTTTAATAAAAACTAGACGTTTACCTTGTCATTACAGCCAAAATCAATTTTTACTTTACTATTTGATACTGAACTGCAATTGCAAAAAATCTTTCCAAAATTTAAATTTCGCAAGCTTCAGCAATTCACCTTAAGGATGCTATTTTTAAATCTGACAGCTATAGTATGATTGGGATGTTAGACGAAACGGCCTTCAATCCCATCTCGATAATTCAAAAGTTATTTCTAGTACTCAGCTCACTTCTTATACAGACAGTTGTGTGAATGAAACCAAAGAGTCGGTACTCATTGCCTGCTAATGTTACTGACAGCGAAGCTACCATGATTATGAAAGATGAAGAACAGCTGTCTCGCTTACACCTCGCCAGTAAAAGCCACGTTATTTACTATACAAGTGGATAGCTTACAGGACGGAGAAAAAAGTAACATTCTTTGTTTCTTTAAAAAAGAACATTTCCATAGACTAGGAATGACTCCTCTCTCGAAATCATCCTATGACTTTTCGCGCTCTAGGGTGGATTGGGAAGGCCTATCAGATTTTTTAGTGACTAAAACCACACCTGTGTCCTTCAGTTGCCCTTTGTGGCGTAGGACCACGGGTTTCCTTTTCGCTGAAGCCCAGTGGCGGTACCTTCATACAAGCAGAAAAGCCAGGCATGCCTTACTAAAATGCTCGATAGAGAATCAATATCAAACCCGAACTATTTAAAAGTTCGCGCGCTTTAATTCTTATCAAAATAACACAAAGTATCTACCTATGCCACACACACAGCGCGCGCAGAGTTTCGCATTGGCAGCATCTACGCGAGAGCTATATCTATCTCGCTTACACGTACCGGCTTTTACCGGGCTTTCAAATACTATCTCTGTCACTTTCGCACTTATAGCGATGTGCCGTATAACGAGTTAGAACTTTATGCGACTACAAATCGATCAGTATGGAAGATTTAAGCCGGGCATTCGTATGAAGTTGCATTCGTATGAAGTTGCTCGCGTATGCGTGATCTTGTCACCTTGCCAACTCTGCAGTGTTGCCGTTTTAGCGACGTTGTGAGATCTTGGAGATTTTTAACGAGTTTGGAAACTTTTTTAAGATTTAGCAACAATATAAACTAGCGACTTTTTAAAATAACGAAATTAAATATTCAAAAATAAAGGCAATTTTTTAGAACTGGTCTCGTTAATTTCAAAATACGATGTCGTTTTAGAAAAGCATATGCAGCATTAGAAAAGTGACAAACCGGGGCCGAGTTATTTATCTAACAAAATTCAAAACGATATTATTCATTCCGTAGCCGATGTGATGCAAACTTGCATCGATTACGAAGTTAGGCAAACAAAATTTGTTTCAATTATTATTGACGAAACCCCCGATGTTAGTCATAGAAAACAACTGTGCTTGATTCTCAGATATAATTTTATATGAAATTCATGACTGTCTTTTGGGCTTTTAATTTATTGTACCTAATCAGTAGTTTGTGAGAAAATTGCGATGATACATACGTAGGTACCTACATACTCAGTCGAAAACTGAACTTTCTTTTTTTGAAATCGGTTAAAATTTTATTGGGCTTGCCTTATTTTGAAACCCTAGGCACGCCACTGCTGAAGCCCTACCTGGCATCGGTTCTGCTGGGCCCCAACAGGTGGGTGGGTGCGTTCACAAACATGTACACTCGCATACACAAGATAGCCAGACCCCGAACAACTATGTAAAGACATTGAGGGTTTTTTTTTTTTCGGGTGGGAAAATCATCTAATGACATCCCCCGCTTTTGGCCGGAGCGGGAGATAGTGTCAGACTTTTACTGACTAAAAACCCACTCCTGTTCCTTCTTTGCCATTTTACCAGGGCCCCGGGGATGACTTTCGCATCACCCATGGCCCCAGTAGGCCTCGGCCCTGCTGGGCCCCTACGGTTGCTGACATCTTCATGAGGCGCGCGTGGAACACTACGCGCCGTCGACGACTTGGGCTCGGTCCGGACGGTTACCGGACGATCGGACGGCGAGCCGCCCATTACTCGCCGTCAGACATTGAGGGTCAGGGTATTGAGATTAGAAGAAAGAAAAACGAGAAATCATTGTCTTAAGTCTTCCTATAGCAAGTTACACGTGTTGCTCGAATGTTTTAATATGCTTTTAGGATTATTCCAACCTGGGCTGCGAGATTGTTCGACACTCCATCTCGCTCTACCCGGAGCGGACGAAGTCATTTGATGATTTATTATGTAAAAACCACCTAGAGCTTTTCAATCGCAAACGCCTTAGCTTGACGGCTTTCGAGGCGTTTTCTTCCTCTAAAAAGCTTTGTAGGTGATGAAGAGAGGAAATAATACTGGTAGGTGCAAATATGAGAGTGCCATTGTGAATAAACCATGTCATCGCTCTAAATAGGCCAAAACACACTTTAATTTTCCCATAAACCATCCACTTCAAAAAACATCGTCGCAAATCTCGACATAAAATACAAAACACAAGTAAATACTTTAGCAACGCTTCCCAAAGCGATACGTACCCGCAGTATACAAGTGTAGCCCTTATTAGCTAGGTGTTAGGGTCGTGTTTAGTGTAGCGAGGCATGTGACAGAGCTACTATGGGCAGGCGATGTGTGGGACGCGGAAGGACAGCGGCAAAGCACAGACACATTGGAGAGAACTTTTCAGGAGCCTTAATTTTATATGGAGAGAGCTTCTCATCTGTTTTGTGACGAGAATTGTGTTTTAAAGTCGATTCTCGTCAGTTGAGGATACGAGAGAAAATGTCTCCATATAAATGAGCCTTTACTAAGAATAATATAGTAAACAGTTTTAACGCTTGCCGTTGCATAGTTTGACTTTACAGTACAAGTGTTGAAACTGCATACATAGTTCTAAAATTAATTTCGTTGTTAAGACTTTGATTGTACAACTTTAGATGGCAGAGAGAACTGTAATTACACACAATTACACACGTACAAATATATTTAACAAGATTTTATTTCTGCAAAGATATTTAACCTTTTGATCGCCACAGTCATGTATACATAACAAAGGAAAATGTGTCCAGTACGCCATGGTCACGAATACACGATAAATTAGAGGACGAAATGACTTGATGTGGCGGTCAAAAGGTCCATCATGCAAAAACGTATAAAGTTGTACAATCAATAAAAAAAGTTCCCTCAATATGTTATAACATATTACATACATCAACATGTTCGTAAGAAACATTTGGGAGAACAAACAATTTTGAAAAGCAGCCGTCTTAACACATACGAAAGTGACACTCCAACCAGACTAAAAAGTATAAAACCTAGAAAATTTTCTTGTATAAATTTCGCGCCGAAACGAGTGACTGTTACGAACATCAACGAAGGTATACCAAAGCGGGGTTGCAGGAATTTTTGGAAGAATTACCGCCGCCCTGGGTTTTTGACAATCCCTCTCGCTTCATCCACAGATGGAGGAGTTATTTGGCGACAAGGTAATTTCGTCACTCGCTCAAGCTACTAGCCCAGTTGGTGGAATAATTTCAAGGTATTTATATGCCGTGTAGGTATGTGTTAAGACTGCTAAACATACAATGAGTGGGTTAGGTAATAACGTAGATAGTTTGCAGCTAAAACTCTAATAAAAACGAGAGTTTATTTCGATATAAAACATTAATTTAGCACATTTATTTTATCGACACAAAAATTTGATATCGAGTTTTTTAGATAGAGTTGTGAAAAATCTACAATGATAATATCGATAACAGTAATGATGTTAATTCGTACAAAACATGTTTATATTCAATCAATCGTATTTTTAAAGCAGCCGACACGAAAAACTATATTATTCCAGTAATAATAATTATGATTTTGTGTATCGATCTGTCAAAAATCTATCTACAAAACTCGACGATAATTTCCAAAAAGTGTTTCGGCAAAAAGCCTCGTTCCGGCTGCCTGACTCCGGTTGTGTTGTGCGAAAGCATATCACCGCAAAGCGCAGAGGACGCGTCATAAGCATATATCCCATACTTCATGGTTTTCCTCCTGATATTTACATAATGGAAGGGTAGAAACAGACTGTATGAGAATGAGATGATTTGTGAAATTATTGCAATTTGAGCAAAAATATTATTTTAATCTATAAGGCACAAAATGAGACAAAAGCTTAGTATTTAAGGCTAAAAAAAACGAGTACTAGGCATCATCGATAAAATCGGCACCAATTCTTTTTTTTACAACGTTTTCTACGAAAAATGTTGACCAGATATTTCAATGAGTCTAATTTAAACCTCAAGTTAACTGCCAGCGCTCATAAACCACGTTCCAGAGCTTACAGTATTACCATTTTTGTAGAATACCGACACTGACAGCCCTTGAACGCGATTTAGACGTACGAATCGCGTTCGGTTTTAACATTTAGGGCGAATTTCAATAAAAGGCTTGGTAAGTATAATTTTATTTAACTTTTATTGACGTTTAACATAAAAAAGTACGTGTACCTATTGCAATAATTTCACGCGTCTATACACACGATGCGTGCGGAGAGCGTGCGCGCGCGCGGAGCAGCGAACAACGCGCGTTTAAACTCATTGTAGTCATAGGCTGGCTGTACTCCTTCGTTACAAATTGTCATCGTCAATCATAACATTGTTATAGTGTAGTCTGCTATCGATCGGAAGGAGATGGGACCTTGTCATAGCCGTGACTCTGTTCCCTTTGTGCCAAAAAAACCATGTAAGGTCAACTTTATTACCAATTAATCAGATATCAACTTTATGTGACTGATAATAAAGTAAATTTTAGAATAACTAGTTTCAAAAAAGGTTTCGTAAATAGTTGTAGCGGAATCTGAAAATATTTTTTTTTTTTAATGGTCTGTGTAACAATCATATTTCTTGATGTCTGGAAACTTATCTGCGCACACAGATTAGGTATGCTATCTCATTCCGATCTATTGCAGACTATACTATACAATAGAATAAATTGGACAAACGATATTTTACGCTTTATTGAACTATTAAAATCTAAAACATATTCGATATTACGTAAAATATTGTGTGTCATTTAAATGAATCTAATTTATTTTCTAAATAAATTGTGTTATTAAATAATTTGTAGAAAGTAAATTCTAGTAACAAATCACTAAACTAAGTTTTAAATAATGTGAAAATAAGATAGTTTTAAACCTAGATAATAACATATAACAAGGAACTGTAAAATTAAATTAAATCACTTCAAATTAGGTACATTTATTTATTTTTGACAACTATTGGGCGTATCCAGCCTTTGAACCCTCATGAGTTGAACTACTTTCGGCCGCATCGAATCGCACTTGGCTATGTTTCTATTCCTGTATACCACTTAGAGCCGTCATTTACTAGAGCGAGAATGAGAGTGGGAGTGCGACCGCACGCGGCGTAATCGACGAGGCGTTCGGCAACACTCATAACATGAACACCTCATAAATGTGAAAGAGATAACGTCACAAAAGTGTAGTGTAAACTCGTTAAAAAATAAAAGACCCATTATGACATTTGAGAATGTAACTTGGAACGAAACTGAAAGAAACAATAAAATAATAATTAATTACAGTGTTTTAAAAAAAACACATATACTTTTTTGGTGCGTGATATAAATTGATGGAATATATTGCAAGTATTCTTTTTGCGTATTTAAGTATTCGTTTTGACAGATGTCAAAACGGACGATTTACTTTTTGATAATTGTAGTACCTACTTAGAACTTCAGTAATAGATTATCTGTAGGCGGATTGACTTATACTTCCCAAATATTACAAAAAGAAAGAAAAAAATTGTGTCTTGTATTTTTTTTTTTAGCATAATCTGTCTTATCCCTAATATACCCAGTGCCAGGATTCAGGCCTCCTCTTTAGGAGAGGGAGTGTGACGAAATCCACCACGCAGGCCCAGAGCGGGTTGTTGGATGTCACTTGTCTTCGAATTTTCGATTTTAGGACATGCCGGTTTCCTTACGGTGTTTTCCTTCACCGCTTTGAGAGCAGTGGTGATGAAATAAATTACAAAAATTACCTGCCTAGGTTTGAACCCACGACCGGTAAATCACACCTTACATGTATCTTAGTCGGCCATTTGGGTATGCTTTTAGATGCATTTAACTTACATTACCAGTTATTATCGTAAAAACGTCAAATGCTAGTTGTAAAGACACTTGAGAATTTTTACAAGGTTCTTAACAAGATCCGTCCAAATTGATTTCGTGTGTAATCAGTGTGTTCCGAGCTTATCTGTCAGGTTGGTTGTCTGTAACTTAAAGGTAGACTGGTAGAGAATGCCTTCTTGCCTATTGTATCAATACTGTTGGTACATAAAGTGTAAGTAATTAAAAAAATCCGCCAAGTGCGAGTCGGACTCACACACGAAGGGTTCCGTACCGTACGTAACAAAAAACGGAAAAAAAATCACGTTTGTTGTATGGGAGCCCCACTTAAATATTTATTTTATCCTTTTCTTAGTATTTGTTGTTATAGCGGCAACAGAAATACATCTGAAAATTTCAATTGTCTAGCTATCACGGTTCATGAGATATAGCCTGGTGACAGACGGACGGACACCGGTTTCTTAGTAAAGGGAACAAAAATTGAATACAGAACCCTAAAAAAGGCTGGATACGCTCAAATAGTTTCAAATTCCACGGTTTGCAAGAATTGGGAGGAAAAAAACTGTTTATTTCTCGAAGCCTCTTTTCTCGCAAGAGTTTTCAACACCTCTAGTTTTCCTTCTGAACTACGCCGTCGAAGATAAAACGCGTGATAGACATGCATCAAGAAGTACTAGGTAAATCCGTCCCCCACGATGGGCGTCTCGTCAGGTACTTACCCTGGTCGTCGTGATGGTGTTTGTGCGGCGCGGGCGCAGGCGGCTCGCCTCGGTAGCCGTTGCGCAGCTCTGCGCGAGTCAGACTTTGACTACGACCTTCTGATAGCCTGCGGAATGTTACCATTGACACTTTGTAGTTAGAGGACAAACTTAAAGAAGTAGGTTACGCATGTTCACAAAAATATAACCGTATGAAGGACTTGAAAAGAGCTTCATTAAATGCCGTTTTGCATCCGTCATTAGTGAAAGATTCCGTAGTTTGTGAATCCTGTAATATACTAAATGCTAGAGACCCATGGTACTGGTACTCTCTCTCACACTGCTAGATAAAGGCCTACTCCGACTCCTTCCAGATATTCTTCTCCTACGCCGTCTTGAGCCAGTCCTCGTGGTAGCGTCTCAATCATCTCTCCACCTATTTCTGAGTCTCGACGGCCTATAAATCTGCAAAAAAACTGCGTGGCGACTCGTGTCCACCGGTCACATTACTTGTTCTCGTTTTAATCTTGCTCCCCGGACCAGGTCTGAACCCGGTCGTTCTTTACCGGAACCAGTAGGTTACAAAATGGTACCGGATCCGCTAGATTACCGGATTCGATAGATCGGATTGAAATATAAAAACAATACATACAGAGTCCCAAATCACCTCCTTTTAGTGCTTAACTCTCGCGGCTGATATGGGTGTAAACATGGCGTACTTACCTATCGTTGAGTAATAATGGCGACGGCGGGTGCAACCTCTCATGCAGCGCAGGAGGCTCTAGATCCGTCGTGCTACCATTTGCTGAAATCATAAATCAAGTATTAATTTTTGAGACTATTTTTGCAGACAACAACGTAAATATGTCTCGTTATACATACGTATAAATGACTTTAAAATGCTCCCAACATACACTTCAAAATCTTGAGCATCTACGCCGAATAGCTAGCCTATCGGTTTTCTATCATTTACATTTCGAGGAGTGTGCATTGGAACTGCACAATTTAATTCCGCCCGCGCCCGTTCCATCATCGGAACACTAGACGTTCGGCGTTGCGCCACCGGTACATGGTAGACATCCCATATGTACAAAACGTTTTGGGAACACATCAAGTTTTATTTTGTTTTTTTGGTACAGCTAAAGAATGGAATTCTTTGATGGAGTCTGTTTACTGATAGCTACAACCTGGGTGTCTTTAAATCAAGAGTGAATAGGTTGCTTCTAAGCATGTGTGTTTTATCGTCGACCACATCATCGCTTACTATCAGGTGAGATAGTGGTCAAACCCGAGCATATCAATACATAATAAAAATGCGAGAACCGGTCTACACATGGGTCCGTAGCTTTCACCTTCAGGGGATGCTCAAAGGTTCACCTTAATGACGAACTGAAAAAATGGACATTACGTGCTTGTTTATTTACCTTCATGTCCTAACATAGTGTGTTGTCGACTAGTCCTCGGCGGCGGTTCGGGTGACCGTCCTGTACTGTGTTCTCTACTTAAACTGAAACAATATAAATATTCATTTTGAGTTTTTGACGGGATTGTTTTCGAGTGAGGTTCAGTGGAAGAAAGAACAATATTTTCTTAGGCACACATAGATCTAGAGATCCGATGTCTCCGAGCGAAACCAGTTCAGTTCTAAAATGGTGGTCAGTTAGATGTACTCCCGAAAGAACGTCGGGGTGTCCCGTCAACTGTTGACAGTCCGATTGGGCTTCTCTGAAAGTCTTACACAGGGTAGAAACAACATGGAGAAACTTAAGATTAAAAAAGAACCCTGACACAATGTGAGTGAGGTACACAATGGAAAAAAAAGTGACTGTGAAAACTAAATATTTTCTGAATATGACATTGTTTAAATGAATGCATAAACTGTGCAAAGCCAAAACAATTAAAAACATTCATTTGTTGTCCCTTGCTCGAACCAGTCCACTCTTAAATTCGCCCCAAAATAATATTCAACGTTAGATCCAGCTCGTCCTTTGCCATTCTCCCCCATCGCCGCTCTCAGGAGAGGCTCCTAGCCCACAGGTGCAATTAGCGTGTAGTCACTTATTTTAAGTTTTTCCTAAGCTCTGGCTGAAGGCTTGAATTTTATCAAGGTCGCCACAACCAAGTTTGGTTAAGCAGACGACCACTACATAGGGTAAATTGCGACTCACGAAAAAATAATACCTTTAATTTGTGAGCCAGTAGGATTTGAGTCTTATCTTCCTAAGAAATTAATTCAATTTTGATTAGCTCCGTTAAAGCTTATATGTCAATCCTAAATAAGTTATCCTGGTACCAAAATTCATCCATTTGTGCTTGAAGAAGTAACAAAAACATACACTGTTGCTGCAACCAGCGTCGCTGCGTGATAGTAGTAAATTATCCCAAGGGAATAAAACATGGTCTACTCGTGCACCAAGTTTCATCGAAATCCGTTCAGCCATTCGAGAGTGAAGAAGTAGCAAAAACACACACAAAGTTTCGCCTTTATAATATTAGTGTAATATAAACTTTGATGTTGTTTCGTTTTTATAAAGGTAGAACTACATTGTAAACACGTGGGACACGTACGCTGATCTGCGGGGCTATTGCGAACTCTGTTGACAGTTCAAGTGATGATCACTTGTTAACAATGTGCATCATTGAACTGTCAAACAGCTAGTTTCGCATTACCTATCTTCAGTGACCAACTGCAGTGACGTCATTAGTCACTGGTGCCTTTGATAGCCACCGTAACACGTTTTGACAGATGTTATTGTATCGATACTTTTAAAATTGCGATTGTGTAAGCTTTTGAAGCTGTATAATAGTCGATAAAATTTTAGAGTGGTCACAATAGGCACCGTAAATTTTTATAATTCACCACATTTCCACCGTAGTTTGTTAGTCACTTGTGTGATACGTAATACCAATTTTATGAAATTGTCAGTTGACAACTAAGTTTAGAGTGCAACGAATGCTAGTTGTCAACTGTTATTGAAAAAGTTAGCCAATAGCCCCCCTGGGGACGTCTGTCTCCATACATTTTATATGGCAATTAGACTTGTAGAGCTACATTAGATCCACGCCACGCGAAGCGACTCTACGAACAAATCAGGCGTGTCCCACGTGTGCGTCGGTCTAATGTAGTTCCCGCCTAAGTTTAATGTGACGAACTGACCTTCTATGTCTAGGTGTCGCATGTAGGTCAACACGCGATCTTCGCTGCTGGTTCTGATGATAAAACCTCTGCAATACTATGGGACTAGTGTTACCGGAACTCTGCGGAAAGAAATAAATTTTCATAGTTACGTATATTAACAAACATGGGCGTCAGCAGGACTTGTTCCGGAGGGTGTATCTTCAGCCCTCCGTTTTGAATAGATATTTTAAGCCCATTCATACAATAATAGCATTAACTTTATTAACATTTTTTTTTTTAAACATTGCTCCGCACTCATGTATTGTGGGTGCATTCGCAAATATGTAAACGTACTATAAAAAAGACACCTAGACCTAAATCACCTTTTTGTAAGCCATACAAATATTTGTTCCGTGCGGGAATCGAACCTGCGATAAGCAGCGTAGCAGTCAATCGCTCAACCACTGCGCCCACCGTGCCAGCTACATACGATCCGATATCGATTACGATCTGTTCTCTGTTAAGAGATTATTTCTTTATGGCAAGTATTTTTTTTTTTTGGTTATTTTATTGAAAGCAAGGAGGGTGCCAGTGCACCCCATTCCACCCCTCTCCCGGAGCTCATAACAAAAAAGTTGTATTGGAAACTTATCGATATTCTGAACTATATCAGTACACTAAGGTGATTTTGCTTTAATTACGTGAAATATCAAAACAAGTCTGACAGTAACTATTTCAAATGTCAACTGTAAAATCATGAGTACACTAAGTTGATATTACGATGACAAAATGTGGAAAAGGTCATACAACAATTCCTGATTTAAAGCGGCAGATGTAGAAAAACAACACATTGTAAGTATAAACTGCATGAACAAAGATTATATTAAAATTATAGGAAAGATAAGAAGATATACCAAGAATTGGAAGTTGCAATTCTAATCGAACTGTACTCCATTTCAAATAAGAATAGACATTTAAACAAAACATCTCATTTCTACCATCGGACAACACGACGTACGGCGGGTATCCACCCTTACAATGCGTTCCAAATAAGAATAGGATCGATTTTTACGCCATAAAAGAAAGAAAGAAAGAAAGAAAGAAAAAACGTTTATTTGTGCCTCACACAATCGTATAAACTAAAATTACATAATAAAAAAAGAAAGGTATAATCAGTGCGAGGCCAAAAAGGCACCTAACTCAGCATATGCTACTTTATTTAAAAAAATAAAAAATAATGCAGCGCTGGTATTCTGTTAGGGCCCGCTGTGATGCCACGAACACACTTACGGACGTTAAATAGTCTATCGAAATAAAATAATAAATAACGATGACATAGATAAAATTCTTGAATGTTGTGACGTCATAGCTGTCAAATCGAAGAAATTGGGTAGGGTGAGCAAAACAAGATATTTTTTAAATTTTATTTACTTACGAATTATGCACGAAAAGTTTGATCAGAATCCAGTCCTTCAATTTTTCTCATCTGTGCGTCACTGTGTAAAGTGTCTGAGTAGTGGTAAATGGAAGAAAAAGACGAATAGTACCTAACAATGAAAATAAAAAAGAACATAGTTTCTTTTTTTAAACTAATATGACTTTAATAATATATTTAGCTAATTTAGATTAAACAATAACGTTTTTACTTCACCTAGATTTAACTAAGACTCAGTAATACAAAGCAAAAAAAAAAAACGTTATTAATACGAAAATAAGTTTTCTTTACAAACCGTACTTTTCAATCAACAATTGACAGATCGAGGTTATTGGCTTTCCTATTCTTATTTGGAACACATAGTACGTTGTTGAAAACTCTACGGTTCGGACTAAGCATTTCGCTTCGTCGTTTATACCGCGTACATCGAAAGACTGCAACAATTTGCCTGCTGCGGTCTTCCCGTCCGATTATAATTTAGGTATCTTCAAGGCTAGAGTGAATAGGCTCTTAATTAAATATTACGCCTCACCATCAATGATTGCATAACTGCTTACCATCAGGTGGGATTGCAGTCAAGCACTAGTTTTATTCAATTAAAAAAAAACCTTTTTCACTGTCCGTTCAACCCATTATGACTTCTGTTACGTTGGTGGCATGACAAATGGCAGGTGCAGTAACGGTTATATTTCACCGGGACACCATGGCGGCGCGACCAGTCGCCGCTACCAACAAAATGTATACAGCTCTATAGAGAGTTACTCACCTGGTGTCCGTTTGGTTACGCAACCAATTTGACGGCGCGACCAACTCGGACGCGTGCACTTGAGGTCCATTTTGATACTGTGTCAGTGTGATGTAGCGACTCTAGTGTCTGTATGGTGTCTAGTTTGGTAGCTTACGGACACCATGGCGGCCAACTGGTCGCGCCGCCATGGTGTCTCGGTGAAATATAGCCCTAAAGTTTGTATAGTAACCACTTTTTTGCTATAAATGCCATCCTTATGCCTACGGAATAGAAGTCAAAATCGGTTGAACAAACAGTGAAAAAGGTTTGTTTAAATGTCTAATCTTATTGCGAATGGAGTGTCGGAAACTTGTATTTGATTACATCTACTGTATGTTAGCTGATTTGAATGATGGAAAGTTTTGAAGAGATTATTTCAGCTTCTTAATTGGGTATTTGCGTTTATTTTTGTACAATATTTTATACGAAACAAGTAACACTAAAAAGAAATCTTTTTCTGAAAACAGCATCAAAATTGGTTATTACTCGTAAATGGAGTAGCAATTAGCATTCCAAATACTGGTTTGAGGAAGTGTGGGGGCGTGGTGGGAATATCTCGCCATCTCTTTTGTAACCAAATAGCGGTGACGTCACATTTCAGTATGTGCATCCTTATATAAAGTTACTAGCTTCTGCCAGCGGCTCCGCCCGCTTAAAAATAGGTTTCTCCATACAAACTTTCAACCCCCGTTTTACCTCCTAAGGGGTGGAGTTTCGTAAAATCCGTTCTTAGCGGATGTCTACACTCTATAAGGAACCTACCTGCCAAATTTTAAGTTTGTAGGTGTTATAGTTTCTGAGATTTCGTGATAATCAGTGAGTAGTATTTCGCTTTTATATAAATAGATTTGACAGTTTCCCCTTCCACCACATTTTAACGTTTTCTAACTTGATTAATATTGAACGAATTTGAAAATTTCTTTCCGTTTGTATAAAGATACTTTTTGATACAAAATTGATTCAAGTACCCAATTCTAAAACATTATTGCTAGTACAAAGTCTAGTGACATGATTATTTACGACGCTTCACTGATAACAAGACGCCGACTACCATTCACAACTACGGGCGGTGACACACGGTGCAGTTTCACTGCGACGCTACAGCGTTGTACAACCCCTGAGGCTCTACCACGAACTCTTAGCTCGATCCATTTAACGACGTAAACTGAACTGTTAAAGAGATGGAGCTATATAGGGTGTATAGCTTCATCCCTCTTTCTCTCTCGCAGGCTTGACACGTCATGGTAAGGCCCCTGGTTTCTGTAAGCTATGTCAAGCTATAACATCCAATCAAAATTATTTTCAACTACTTCTACTCCTTTTAGGCACGCAATGTGTGCAAAAGTATTTCGCACTAGTGCGGAAAATTGCAGCGGACCGCTCCCTTTATTTTAATTTTATATTTTATACAACATTAGTTTTAGTATATGCAAAACCCGAAAAACGTGTCTAGTATTTTTATGTACTTAAAGAATCTGTGTACAAAATTTCATAACATACATGAAAAATCACAAAGTTATAAACTTGTTATGTTACCTGGTTACCCACGCAAATACATGATCACCGGGCCATCCGGGCTACTGGAGTTTGTTTTGCTCCCGCACGCAGCTGTACGCTGGCACCTAATGCCCGTTATGACCTGCCGTGACCTGTGTTTTACCTAAGTAAACCGACTCTAATGTCGGTGGTGTCCAACTAATGATCTTTTAAAAATATTTTTGGGAAAAAATATAACATGATGTAAAAAAATATTGGAATCGATTCAGTTACTGATTCTGAACAAACTATATTCAGGTTTCGAATACACTAAAAATAAAGTTGTATTGTGTCAGGCTCGTCGACGGGCAGCCACAATGGCGACCAAGGCAGCCCCCGCCATGTCACATGAATATAAATCCGCAAGTCATTTCACACAATCATCATAAATATTACGTTTATAAACTTTTACTTATTATTTTCGACCGTGTTGAAAAACGTCGTTCGATTCACGTGTGCAATTATCATTGCGGTCTCTCGACTACAAAAGTCCGAAAAAACAAGCAGTCCTGCCAAGAAGTATCGTGTTTCCCAGTTACTGAATTCTCGAGGCCGATCCCAACTTTTATGGAGTAACAGCCAGGCAAAGTCACATGAAATTTATCGCTGATGGAATTAGTTAGGCTTACAGAAACCAGTGGATTATTTACGATTACACTCGACTTTAAGGGCGTGCAGCGTCGCAGTACACATTCCCAACATACATGTACAATGTCCTGCTGTTCCAGCTCCGGAGACCTAATGAGCAGCGGCGCCTGGATGTAGGCCGCCAGCCGCGCGGGAGGCGCTACGGAGAAGCTTATGTCCAGCACCGGGCGACGATACGCTGGGGCTGACTCTTTGTTGGCCTAAACCGAGTCTTCTCTGTCATTAGTCTACTCTATGGTTTTGGGTTTGAATTCAGAATCTTATTTTTTTTTTCTTGACCATGGATACAAAGTCCTTCAGTACGAATAATAGAGATTTCAAGTTTCTAAATAGTTAATTTGTTGTACACATTCTAATGTTTTTGTAGTATTTGTCAATCTTTTCGGCCAACTTAGCTGAGGTAGTCCACACTACAATAAAATTCTCAGCTCCATTTTACCGAAATCATGCCTGTTTCAATGATCACATATTGTCCAGTTGTACAATGATCAACACTTGAGATACAAAACTACACAAATTTTACATCACAATA
Organism: Mythimna impura; assembly: GCA_905147345.3. NCBI lineage: Eukaryota > Metazoa > Arthropoda > Insecta > Lepidoptera > Noctuidae > Mythimna > Mythimna impura. The sequence continues at coordinate 3,471,516 of LR990342.1, read as the reverse complement.
TCCACTAGGAATCAATTTGCGAATAATTAAAACAGCCACTGAACTTCGCTCTAAGAAATCCCGCCAAAATCTTTATTAGTTTACAATCATTGTCAGTCGACTACCTACTTTAACTTAATGGTTTTAAAGTGAATTTTTTATTGACTTTTTACACTGTGAGCAATGACGCATTGGTCCATTCCCTCGTACCATAGAGGTTTGAGTTCCAGCACAAATACATTTATTTTTCTATTTCTCTTTCAACAATGGAAATCATATAGGCTGTTATTATTATTATTATTTATGCATTTTGTAACAAACATTTTTTTTCTTTGTACTGGAATTTTAACACATACTTTGAATTAATAGTTTCATGATTTCATGAAGTATGTAAGATTCTGAATTCAAACCAAGATAATTAATAATGTTAAAGCGTGAGAGACTTACAGCAGGTGAAGCTCTCCAGCGATTGTCTGCGGAAACTCTCCGCACGGGCGGCGGGGGCGGCGATGCGCACGCGTCTATAGTTCTGAGAAAAAAAAAAACACGTTATGAGAACAGTTAAAAGAGTGTGGTATGCTCTAAAGGCCATTATAATTAAGAGTCCTTAAAACAATCCCTAAGATTGACAGTAAAGAATTTTACCAGCGTTCCTATTGATAACAAGTGGCTTCAACTATTAAAACCATTGGAGACAATTTTGAATAAGCTTCATATATTTTAAAGTTATTATATTAATGTTAATCACCACTGCTCTCAAAATGGCGAAGGAAAATATCGTGAGGAAACCGGCATTGCCTAGAACCAAAAATTCAAAGACATGTGACATCCATCAACCCGCACTGGGCCCGCGTGGTGGATTACGGCCCATTCCCTCTCCTAGAATGGAGGCCTGAATCTCAGCAGTGGGAATATTAAAAGACTGATTATGCCGCTTATGCTTATATTAATAATAATATAATAAAACGTTTAATTCGACCATAGATCATAGCACACATCATCATCATCATCATCATCTTCCTGCCCTTGTCCCGTGTTATTTGGGGTCGGCGCAACACGTTTTTTTCTTCCATTCTGCCCTGTCACTCGTCATGTTATCACTAACTACCTAGCACACACACAATAAAATAACAACAAAAACTTTTTACAAAAAAAAAATACAGCCGACCTCAATGTAAAATCTAATAGTTGTCTCTTCGGTATTCCGAACAAAGTAATTTTACTTGTTACGACAGTTCTGCTGTGATCCTATAAAGAGTTCCGTTCCATATCTTCGAAGTTCATCATCAGATCATAACAATATTACTATGGGACCAACTTGGAAGCATAACCTTTCCATCAAAATAATAATTTCCAAAATCGACCGAGAAATCGGTGAACATTCATAAAAAAAAACAGACATTCAGCCGAACATAGAACCTCCTTTTTTTAAGTCGGTTAAAAACATATACAATTACAAGGACCAATTAAGATCAATTACATACACAAATTCATTAGACACGTAATAGGTATTTACAGATTCCGATTGCTCAGTAAGTGAACCATACAGCAATGAATGTTTTAATGTATTAACTTACACACTTTTACAATATTAAATGTTTTATGGAATAGAAAAAAAAAAAAATATTTCTTTGTAGGAATATCCATGGGAAGACTATGTATTTATAAATTACTAGCGGTCCCAACAGACGTTGTCTTGTCCGAAAGTGGCTTTCCGCCAGAAAAAAAAATTGAGAACCCAATTACTACAATTACTACCGGGTCTAATTTTATTTTCAAACCGTCCAGGGTCTCTGATACACACACAAAGTTTCATCCATGTCGGTCAAGCCGTTGGGAGGAGATATGCGAGAAACACATGTACAATGCGTTCCAAATAAGAATAGGATTGATTTTTACGCCATGTTGTGACGTCACTGTGTCAAATCGAAAAATTGGGTAGGGTGAGCAAAACAACATTTTTTTTAAATAATATTTATTTACGAATCATGCACGAAAACAGTTTAATCAGAAGTTTTTCAATTTTGCTAATCTCTGCGTCACTGTGTGAAGTGTCTGAGTAGTGGCAAATGGAAGAAGAAGGCGAATTGTTGCTAACAATGAAATTAACAAAGAAAATAGTTTTTTTTTTAACTAATGAAATAATATATTTAGCTAATTTAGATTAAATAATAACGTTTTTACTTAGATTTCACCTTAGACTCACTTAGATTTAACTAAGACTCAGTAATACAAAGCAAAAAAAAAACGTTATTAATAAGCAAGTAAGTTTTCTTTGCAAACCGTACTTTACAATCAACATTTGACAGATCGAGATTATTGATTTCCCTATTCTTATTTGGAACGCATAGTACAGAACTATATTATAAAAAAAATGTATATTTACCTTCTTCTAGGGTAAGGTGAGTGGTTGCTCATGTCAGTTTCTAAGCTAGTGGGCTGCGAACTGCTACCGCCAGCGTTTGCGTTGCTATTCGTCGCCCACCACGCTCTGGAAAGGAAATACAGGGTCATACTAGCGTCTGCCCATGAAACTAGAAGGATGTCCCCAAGGGAACAAACACTCGGGCTTATAGATTATGTGACTAGGGGATAAAGCAGAGTTTTTAAGTCGCGGGCGGCATGTTGAATTTCGAACGAAACGAAGGTTGCTAAGTTTTAATCTCGAACGGACGTGAGGTATTTATTTAATTAATTCCCGAGCACAGCGAGGGAGTTAATATAGAAACCTGAGTGAAGTGCGAAATTCAAGCCACCCAAGATAAAGACAGCTTTATCCCCATGTTGGATACTCTACTTTTTATACCATCTGTGTAATTTATTTACTAAAACAAATTATATTAGAGACATACAAATATTATTTACGAGTTAATTTTAACTAATCACTCGACATGTTTTGACATTTGAAACAAACCAAAATTCATCACACTAAGATTCTATAGTTTTAATTTTCTATAACGCTCCCGCTCTTTCATAACTTTTTTTTCATAGATCTTGACAGAGTAACAAACAACACGCTTGTTTTGCTTGGTGCTTTTTACGGAGGAATCTCGCTTTTTGAGGCACAGAGGAATCTCAATATATGAAGATTGTCACTCAACCACGAGCCGATCTTAGCAAGCAATGCTTAAACTTGTGGATTGCCCCTTGCAGTTATTATTGCGCTGTTTACCACTTTCTCATAAAAAATACACATGTTAAAACTTACCTCGCCGGCGTCGGTGTAACCTGCTCCATCCAATGCTGGGAACTGGTCACAAAGTTCCTCACAGGTTGCGGCGTCACCGGGGTCTCCACTCCATTACTGGGCGGCGTCACGGGCTGCACCAGTGACGTCACGGAGCCAACTTTCGACGCTCCCGATTGCCCGAAGATGGACAGGGATGCGTACCAAGCCTCCACGGAGATGGAGCTTCGCGCGGCTTTCACTACGAAGGGGTGTTCTAGGAGTTTTGCGTATTTTGGACGTTGTCTGTAGTTTTTTGTTAGGCTGGAAAAGAATTATAAATACATTTTATAAACAAACAAGGTACAACTAAAGCTGTAGAGGGAGAGAACATAGTGTTTTGGTCTGCCAGTAGCATAAGCATAATCAAGCCTTTTAATGTTCCCACTGCTGGGACTCAGGCCTCCTCTATCTAGGAGAGGGACTGGGCCGTAATCCACCACGCGGACCCAGTGCGGATTGGTGAATGTCACATGTCTTCGAATTTTTGGTTCTAGGACATGCCGGTTTCCTCACGATGTTTTCCTTCACCGTTTTGAGAGCAGTGGTGATGAAATAAATTAAACAAAGTAATGCACCTGGCTGGGTTTGAACCCGCGACCTACAACTTCTAAGTCGGGGCCGTTACCGCTACTTAAATATTATACTTGTACATGGTTTAACAAAATAGACTAAAAATACATACAATGCTTACAAACTAAGTACTCAACGCACCCTCACACTATTACACACTCGCATACATCACACAAGTGCACTCTTTTTTATATTTACATATTTTCTTTAGATTTCAATTGTGTACATTGTACCATACAATTTATGAGAGCTGAGTCACCCTACATAAGCATCTGCTTCAAAAGCAACATGTAACTGAAATCAACATTTATTTTATTTTTTTAGTGTTATGTCAAAGCCTGCTCTTTTGAGCGATTGCTTTTCGCTCAGCAGTCAAAGCATGAGAGTTTAAAAATCATGAGCTCAATCTGCAAAATCTATAATGTATTTTTTTTATGATATAAACTAGTGCTTAACTGCGATCACACTCCCCGAAATGTAAACGATAGAAAACCACCGATGCTCAAGGCAATATACAATAGTTAAAACTTACCACTGTGACACAAATAATTTAAACTCAGGCGTGAAGTCAGTCGTGTCTGGAAGCTGTGGCGGGTCGTCCGCTATTACCTGCGGAACAAAATATTATTTAAATTAGTTTCATATACATCTAAAATGTAATTTAGAGTCTTTCTATGACGCTACCGTTGGCATAAAGCCGAGTACAGACTGCTGTAACGTATCATGCAATGTAACAGAATTCAAATAGTGAGGACGCGTTGCGCGCGCGAGCCGTGCACACTACGCGCGCGAACAGAGCATTACAACGATGTGAGGAGGTACGTGCGAGGTGAGTGCGCGCCCGGTCCACACTTATAAAATGCTCATTTCATGTTACCTTGCATGTTACGTTTTCTTGGCTTTAGAGATGGGCTTTCAACTTTTGAACATTTTACTGTCCATTTTTATGGTAATGTTACTTTTATTGCGCAGTCATTCAAAAGACAACTAATGGTTATGGTTGGGTTTCTGAATTGAGTATTTTGAGTTTAGAACGTCAGTTTTGACAGGTTTTCAGGTTAAAATAGATTTTGAGAAATACTTAAAGACAATTACTAAAATCATAAATCAGTGGTAAGCGAATAATCAGCTCGTCTTCTTTTTTTTTTATTCTTGATAGGTTCGCGCTTGACCGCTATCTCACCTGATGGAAAGCGACGATGCGGTCGACGATGGAGCGCGCTTACCTAGAAGTAACCTATTCACTGTTGACTTAAAGATTCCCGGGTTGTAGCCATCAGGAAAAACAGATTCCGGCAAGGAATTCCACTCATTAGCTGTACGCACTATGAATGTGTTCCCAAAACGTTTTGTGCGTACAGGTTGGATGTCCACCATGTACCGGTCTTCTTCTTAGTTGGGCACTCTTGTCAGGGTGGTTGTGGCAGTTGTAGATAGACTAGGTTGCGGCGTGACGTCGTCGTTTGCCTCCAAGGCTGCGGCATGTCGAGCGATGTCTCTCCATTTCTGGCGGATTGCACGATTGTATATATGCCACCGCTATCTCCCTGGCTTCAGATCTTTGCCAGTTGATGAAACAGCTATACACTTGCTGATGCAGCCGAACAATTGCTGATCGCCAACACTAAATGTATTGTTTCCCATGAAAATAAAGCTTAAATTCGCTTGGCACTCACCCTAGTGAGCACCTCGAAGTCATTCTGGCAGTCTCTGTATGGGAAGACGCCGGTGGCGAGCTCCACCAGCGAGATGCCGAGCGACCACACGTCCGCGCGGATGTCGTAGTCCGGCCGCGTCGGGTCCGGCGGGTCTATCCGCTCCGGCTGTACGGAAACAATTTTTTTTTTAAATATTGACAACAATTATAATAATAATAATAATATTCCACAACTTTCACACAACGCCTAGACATATCTCGTCCCAAAGTAAGCAGAGCTTGTGCTATGACAACTATAAAACTGATAAACATACTTATTTATTCCTAAATACGTACATTTTATAGATAAATTCCAATAATAGTAAACAATAATTATAAAAAAAATGTATCTAATGATGTATATGGTTGCGCCTATATCGCTTTGTAATTGCCGCGTAAAATTTAGTTCCGTAATTAGTCGCATAGAATTTAAATACCGCGTTTTGTTTGTGTGACAACTTGCAACACCTCCCATTTTGCTTCCCTTTCCTGCACAACCTTGTGAGACAGAGAACGCACCAGACTCGCTCGGTACCGCTCGCAACGCTAACACGACAGCGTCGCGCGCATTTTACAAGAAAAATTAGTTATTGTAGAACTTATCCGCTAAAGACTCAGTCACTGAAGCAGGAGAAGAGGATTAAAGACTTGAAGACACTGTAGAGGTACTTTGGTTGTCTTGGAATAAAAGACGTCTTTACTGTACGAGGTATATTTAGCGACTGTTCGGCGTAGCTGACATGGTCTCTGTTATTAATCTAAGTATACTTAATGTTACACACTACAACACATGGACACGAAGGTCAAAAGGTTAGTGCAATTTCCCTCCCATATACGAGCTGTTTTTCTTTGTTTCCTAATCCTAAACCGCTCCAATAAGATCCATCTGATGCAAGTTGTCAAGTACATTATCTGAGAAACGCTAATCCGCAAAATACAGTCCACTTCCAATATTAGTAGCATACGCGCATCCAGTATAAATGATATTTTTTTTATTAAAAATGTTGTTCCTATTTACTGTATTATGGTACATAATGTACATATATCAGGTTCCTAAATAAAATTTAGAAGATTTAGTTTGAAACTTTTAAACATCTATATTGCTCTGTTTGAAATTAAAGAAGTTTTCTATTCATGTAATCAACGTGAATAGAAAACTTCTATTTAATCTATATAAACTTCTTCTTCTTCTTAACAAAACATTAGAATGTGTTACATCCGTGTTCTAATGGTAAGCAGAGTTACTGTATTCATATGATGATATAGCTTAAAGGACTTAATATCCAAGCTAAAAACATTAACAAAAAAAGAGTGTATTTCTGTAACATTTACCGCCATATACGCAGCACAACCAGCGCTCCGTGTCTTGGCTTTGGAGTCCACCAGGCGACCGCTGATGCCGAAGTCGCATAGCTTCACGTTCCCGCGCTCGTCCAGGAGGATATTACTTGGCTTCACATCTCGGTGGATGACGCCGTGAGTGTCTTTTAGGTACGATAGCGCGTTCACTGTCTGTGGGACAAACATTTCAGTTTTAAGTCGAGTTTTACGAAAAATCTAACTGCGAATGGTTGACTGTCAGCCCTAAGTCCACTTTCACCACACATTATAATAATATTAACAGTTTTGAAAAATTTTAAATTCCTCTGAAAAATACCATATTAATTTATAGAACCAGTACTGGTACAATCTTCTGCAATATACACATTCTAGCGAGGACCGCTTTTTCAAAATCCATCCAGACCCATAAGCAAGACTGCTTACTGCCACAGTCACCTTCCCCTGTCTTTTCAGCAGTTTGTCGATACAAGACGCCATCAGCACCATACAGATCCACACCCACACCGTCGGTGACGAAGCAACCCACACACCAGACAGAAGATACTACTTACTGCTACAGACACCTTACCCCGTATAGCCTCATGGATAGACACCTCCAATCTCTCCAGCAGCTTGTCGAAGCTGGACGCCATCAGCTCCACACAGATCCACACCTCCGCGTTGGTGACAAAGCAGACTACACAGTAAGAAGATACTACTTACTGCTACTGTCACCTTCCCCAGTATAGCCTCAGGGACAGACACCCCCAATCTCTCCAGCATCTCCAAGTCGTCGTCCAAGCAGGACGCCATCAGCTCCATACATATCCACACCTCCGCGTTGGTGACAAAGCAGATTATATACCACAAAGTAAGAAGACACTACTTACTGCTACAGTCACCTTCCCCAGTATAGCCTCAGGGATAGGCGCCCCCAGCCTCTTCAGCAGCTTGTCGAAGCAAGACGCCATCAGCTCCATACAGATCCACACGTCTGCGTCGGTGACGAAGCAGCCCAGACAGCGCACGATGTAAGGACAGTCGTGAGAGCGGACTACCACATCTAAGTCCATTAGGATGCGTTTGGTTTCCTCTGAGTTGCCGGAACGACGCATTTGCTGTTGATGGAAAAATTAATAAAATAACAGTAAAATATGGAAATGCTTATGGAGGCCTAGAAGTTTTAATAAATTATAATTTAAAAAATATATCTATAGAAGTTGAAATATCCCTATCAAAATTATTATTTATATTCTATTTAATCTATTTTCTATATATAAATATTATTTACATTTTTTAAATATTAATATAAAAATAGTAGCCCACCGGCGTCGGGAATAGGGTCCAAGCTACCGATGGACAGAACTCCTGAGAGAGGAATCACAGGACCTAACAATATGCGCCGTATCCAGGAGTACCGTTTTTTTTATTATTGTTATTCATATTATTGATATTACTATATATGTGACTAGCTTTCGCCCGCGGCTTCGCCTGCCTACATAAAATATAGCCTGTCACTCAGGAATAAAGCAGTTTTCTATTAGTGAAAAAATGTTATCAATCAGACCAGTACTATCAGAGATTACCTCCTACAAAGAAATAAACTTTACCTCTTTATAATATTAGTGTAGATGTAGGTTAACAAGGTTCCACCTAATATTTCAAGGGTCGTCAGCTCAGCAGTTTTCCTCAGCTTTAATTGTAAAGTTTGAAACATATGTTTCAAATACTGTGTTATTTTTAAATACTAACTTTAACAGCTATGACGGTGTTGGAAGGCTTGTGCAGCATCTTGACGACATGGCCGCAGGTGCCGCTGCCGAGCTCGCCCAGCTGTTGTAGGTCGTCCACATGCGATCTGTACTCCACGCCGTCCACGTTCAACTTGCCGCTAACCTGTGTAATCATTTTTATCGTAAGTTAAAATCATTAAACCAAAAATAAGGATAGGTAGATCACATCTGGACAGACTTTATTGCCTTCACATGAATATTGAACCTTATGCAGTTGTAACAAGGTCACGCCACAATCGCGGCCGTAAGACTCCCCTTTGAGGAGTCGCTAGAGAGGCGCCTCGGCGTCCACCTGACGCAGGTCTTCACCGGACATGGCTAGTTCGTGAGGTTCCTGTTTCGGATTCAAGCCGCAGAAACGCCAAGTCACCATTGTGGGAATTCCCTGTAGGACAAGGTGCGAAAACCGGTGGACGTCTGCCCCACTTGAGCGGAGCATCGTCGTGTTCTCGATGAGGCGATCGGCGGAAGTGGCCCTGGTTCAGGCCATGATCAGGAGCGAGGGAATGGGAAACGTTAATTACTTCTGCGAAACAGTAATGCGAGCGAAGGAGATGGCTGCAACCACAGCTGCAACCGTGAGGGAACGGACATCCTAACGTCCCACCCTCCGACACAGGACACTCAGAATCGGACTTACAGGGCGATTTCCAGCCACCGTAGGCGCGGGTTTGCAAAAGATGAGCAATAAGTAATTCGCCATTCGACCGTCCAGTAAGGACTAAACGTCGACGGCGCGTAGTGTTCTACACGCGTCACACAGAGATGTCAGCAAAACCGAAGGGGTCTAGTATGGCCGTTACCAGCTAGGGCTGTGGAAACCTTGGAAAGAGTTACCGTGGCGCTAGAAATAGCTAGTAAATAAATGTTTCCTCCTACTCTAAACTAGAGTAGGAGAAGAAATTGATAAATTCCTACTTAAAAAAAAATGAGGTTTTAAAGAAGATAGAGGTATTTTTACTTCTTTATTTACGTTCACTATACGTTTTTATGGGATTTTTTTTTTTTTTAGGTGGGAAAATCATCTTATGACAAATCCCGCTCTTGGGCGGAGCGAAAAATAGTGTCAGACTTTTACTGACTAAAAACCCACTCCTGTTCCTTCTTTGCCTTCGTCCCAGGGCCCCGGGTTTCACGCGTTTTTATGGGATTTGGACTATCTTGTTAAAAATATGGTTAAGATTACAATAAAATTAAGTTCGTCTGTTGAGTATGACAATTTGACATGCTTCTATTATTTAATGAATTCTTTCTTCAGTAATTAATCTTGAATGATTTGAGATATTTTGGGAGCTGATTTGGACTATATATGTAATGTATAATTTCAATGTGAATTGTCAAATACCTTGTAAACCTCTCGCATTCTGTATTCAGTCTCAGTAGCCTGTGGTGATCTTGGTGGGAATGCTGGTATTTCTCTACTTGAGAACATTGGTGCTGAAACAAAAATAAATAATTATGAACAGATGGACAAACTGATAATTTGTTTCAATATCTTAATTCTTTATTGTACACAAAAACATAACATAATATATTGACTTACAGACACTTCATGTACAAAGGCGAGCTTAAAATTTTCTTTATGTATATAATTCTTCTTTATGTGTGTATAATATAATATATAATATAATAATCCACAACTATCACACAACGCCGTCTAGTCCCAAGCTAAGCAGAGCTTGTGTTATGGGTACTAGACAACTGATAAACATACTTATATATTTCTAAATACATACATATATAGATAAATTACACCCAGACACAGAACAAATGATCATGCTCATCACACAAACATTTTTTCTGGGTGGGAATCGAACCCACAACCTCCGGTATAGCAGTCAAGGCCACTAACCACTAGACCAACAGGCCCGTCAACCGTACACCGTCACCGTTCCGTCAGGTCCAGGTATGTCACTGAACTCTGCCTAAACGGCCTATGGTTTAGATTAAGCCAATTAGACTAGGTAGATGGCACTGCAATTGAGATCTAGTGTTTGGATAGGATAACATCTGTCAGGTCCTCTATTAAACATAAATAAATTATTTAAGTTATGATTACAAAAATAATCTTTATTTTGAATAAGCAACATTCTAATGTTGTGGGATAGTAAAAAATATCTTCTTATGTTAGTTTTTATTAAAATAAACAGCAATTATAATGAAATTATTAATCATTTCAGGCTTTTGAGATAAAAGCCTGTCAACAGTGTAACAGTCTAAAAAATCAGTCTTGATTTGACTCCTGCAATGGTAAATATAGTAGCCAGCAGAGAATTAGAGTAATACATATAATAACATTTTGGCAAGGATTGAATCGACAAATCATATCCAACAATGTATGCCATCTGGCACTATTATTTCCCGTGAATGTTGAAAGATATGCAAAGAGATTTCAGACTGGTCTTGCTAATAAAATAATTACTTAAAAGATATTAGAGATGTGCAATCCTACATCATACGAACAATATTATAAATATGAAAATCTGTATAGATGTCTGTTAATCAATTATGAAACATGCTTACATAATTTTCAGTATTGAAGCTATTGTATGTAAAGAAACATTCAGGAGGGGAGTCCCCCTTACATGTTATCCTTGGTGGAGGAAAAAGCTATAATTTTAAACATAAGTTTAACACTAATCACTTGTTCCTTCTTTAAATAATAATTTTATTTAAAAAAGACAACAATATGGTCCACTTTATTAGTAAAATATCTTAAAATTCATGTTAGTAGTAAACAAAGATACAAAAATAAAAACATATTACAATGAAGGGGGTGTCTGAGGCAAGATGTGCAGAGAATGATATAGCAAGGAGTAAACTACCTGAACAATCTCTCCACATAGTGCCTGAGAATAGGGGTGTAAGAACTTTCAACCACTATTTTCAATCAATGAGAATAAATGAGAGTTTCATTAGTAAAAAAAAACTGACCTTGAAGTTTCTTATCCTTAATTGCACACAAAAAGATATAACTACAAAAACAAAAGCCTAGCAACTTTGTGCTATGTTTTATTGACTTATTTTATGCCCTTGTCCCATGTTAGATGTTATACTGTCAACTATCACACTATCACTGACTCCCTTTTCTTTCATAACACTCCTCACACAATCCATCCATCTTTTCTTTAGCTTCTCTCTCCTTCTCCATCCACACACATGTATATTCATAACTCTTACAGCTATGTAAGTCATAATTTATATAAGTAATCTGATTATTTCTAAGAAGACTCACTATACACACCATAAGGTACAAAATTTATGACAGGAAGTCTTGAATCCTTGGGTCAATAGGTATGCATTATCAATTGACATTATATTGAATGAATAGATAAATTAATTATGAATAGATAGAGGACTTTTATTTTTTTTTCTGACACACCATGGACTTTTAAAGGGGGGTATGTCTATTAATGGTAAGGGGTTGATAAAAATAATAAAAATATAATATTAACTAGCTTTTGCCCGCGGCTTCGCTCCCGTCAACTGACTACTATATCCTACTCTACCCAACTCTATCCTACTCTACCTTACTCTACTCTACCCTACCCTACTCTACCCTACTCAAAAAAAAAAAGTATCCTACGTCTGTCTCCTGGTTCTAAGCTACCTCCCCACCAACTTTCAGCCAAATTGGTTCAGCCATTCTTGAGTTATAGTGTAACTAACACGACTTTCTTTTATATATATAGATAATATTCACACAACTATCACACAACGCCGTCTAGTCCCAAGCTAAGCAGAGCTTGTGTTATGAGTACTAGACAACTGATAAACATACTTAAATATTTCTAAATACATTTATAGATAAATTATTACACCCAAACACAGAACAAATGATTGTGTTCATCACACAAACATTTGTTCTGGGTGGGAATAGAACCCACAACTTCCGGCATAGCAGTCAGGGCCACTAACCACTAGACCAACAGGCCAGTCAGTATATTTGGTAAAGGGATTATGGCCAATACAGCCATATACTTGATGTATGTTGAATATTGTGCCACATTTATGTATCTTTAAAAAAATTATTCACGTTGTTGTATTATATGACTATACTAATATTATAAAACTGAAGAGCTTGTATGGTTGATTGCGCTTATCTCAGGAACTACTGGTTCCAATTGAAAAATTATTTTAGTGTTGAATAGAGGAACTATTTAATGAGGAAGGCAATTAAAGGCTATATAACATCATCTATGTCCAAAAGCAGCAGAGCAATAAGCCAAGATGTGGGTAAAACTGAGAAGGACGGTTAATTAGTGTATTTTGATAGATATTTTCATAAAAATATTATGTTATTTGTTTTGTTTAGTGTTATAATAAGTCTGTTTTATCAATTATCTCTTAATCAATTTTATATCAAACAATAGTTCTACTAGTTGTTAATCAAACCAATAATGCAAAGGCAAAAGTTTGTAGATATGTTTGTAACTCTTTCACACTCAAACAGCTGAACAGATTTGGATGATAATCGACCTATGGGTAGACTATGTCCAAGATAATTCTAAATCACATTAATTTAAGGCGAAAGTTTGTATAATTTTGCAAACCCTTCACTCTCAAACAGCTGAATGGATTGGGATGAAAATTGGCACAAAGGTAGACCATGTCCACAAATAGGACATAGGATAGTTTTTATCCCAGGACTATTTCACCTTGGGATAGATATATCTTTACTTTCATGCATGCAAAGATGCTAACTGATGCTAATTAACAAGCAATGAATTTACATCACTATTGTATGTCACATACCTAATACATACACACACATTACAATAAACATTAGTTCCAAAAGATATCTATGTACAATATAAGGTTGCATAGGTTTAAATAAAAATAGAAAAACAATGCACAACGTCATGTCTCAGCAATGACCACCCACCGCTCACTCAATGCCAATTTATGCAAATAATTTGTACACAATGTGCAACACAGGCGGCAGGGAAGCTGCCTGCATGCATTATATCACATTAATTTGTCACAAAACACTGCATAACCTTTAGGCATATTGATAACAGGGGCTCACTTTTTGTAGACAAATCTTAGCTTCAATTTCATAGTTCTAACCACAAACATGCATTATATATTCATGTATCGCTTTGATAATGAGCTGGAAAAGCAAAATAACAAACAAAAATAATAGCACAGCATCAAAAAAGTGACTGAAACGTAAAGATAAAGTGTTATGGGGATGGTTATAAATGTCGAATGTATCGAGTTCACGAAGTGCACGTGCCCGGAATATCGATGTTTTCAAGATACTCACGGGGCCTCGGCCTGGTCCTGCCGCTCCCCGGCCTGGGAGCCCCAATTCCACCTTGGTTGTTGAAACCACCTTCTCTTCGAATACGCATTTCATTTTCGAATCGTTCCTGTAAACCTTTCAGTTTCCCCTCAATCGAACTATTTGACATTATAGCAACAAAAATAGTGCACTGATAACATTTAAGTACTTATTACAAAACAAATATACTAAATTTTATTTACACAAAATTACAATGAAAAGCGCAGCAGTCCAAGGATTTCCTTCAATTTCCTTAGCCAACCATTTCCATTCGCTCATTTTTAATCTTTATTCACTTTTTGTTCTTCGCTCATACGGTCAAAACATTCTTTTTGTAACCCGACCAAATCATAATGCTGTCATTTCATTCGTTGGTCGCGGTTGCACCTACTAAAAAATAGTGGAAGATGAAGAATACGAAACGCTCCATATAGCATTTTGATTTTGGTAGGTTTGAATTGAAGCTGTCAAATGTAAAACGTTCAGGAATTATCGACTTTAAATACATGAGAAATTTTTAACATTTTAGTAAAATAAAATAAAGTAGAATATAATTTTGAGCTCAGCTAAGGTTTGACTGACATATCTCTGCATTGGAATGGAAAGTTGTTTTCAATATCGTATGGTTTGTAAGTAATTCCTGAACGTAACTGTCAATCATTCATTCACTGTCTCAAAAGACAGAGATTTCAGTCAAGTAAGATATTAAAAAAATACGAAATTCATTTCGCGTTTCTCGTCTTTTTGCCTTACTTTCCGAAAAAGAGAAAACGAGAAATTATATCTAGTAATCATCAAGAAATAGTGTCCTTCCAAAATTAAATATCGGAAGATATTTACAATCAAATGGATAGGAAAATACAGTGTAGGACATAATAAGCAAGCGTAATGAAGGAAGTGAAAAAGTGTCAGAAACTTGTTTCCTTTTAATGAAATGACGTGAAAATACTATTTCATTAACATTTTAGTGCGAAATGTGTTTGTTATTGTGCTTTTGATTGTGAACGATCATGATGCAATCAACGTCGGAAGGATGTATGAACATCGCCGAACTAGCGAATCAGCTGAGGCGAGAGAAGATATTTATCAACTCTGAAAGGCAGCTGTTGCAGAAACTCAATGAGGAGGTGGAGAAGAGGGCACTGGAGCTGCTGCAGGTGGCGTGGATCTGTTCGCAGCAGCGCCAGAACCTGACGAATTTGATCACTTCAAGAAGCGATGCTGACTCCATAGCGTTTTGTCAGAGAGCCAGCCTCCTTGAAAGAGCAATTTTTGTGGATGCCTTCAAAGTCTTGAAGTACAAGGTAAGTGATAATGCGTCGGCATAGTGATATTTTAAAAATACATTGCATGACATTTACATTCTGTAAACATACAACTTAAATGAATTATATTGGAAAACTAAAAATCTTACAATTATAATCAGAATCAATTGTAACATAGGCTTGTACTTGATAATTATATCAAAATAATAACTTTGTGAAGTGTTTTTTTAACAGCATTACAAAACAATATGACCTACATGTCCACCCACTTTTTACAGCTGTTATTATTGATTGAGTTATTACTCAGAAATCCTTGTAATTTGTTTAATTATGACTTTGCATGCCTATTAAAGAGTTTAGTCAACCGTTTTAGAACATTACAAACTTGATTTTGAGATAATCATAAAAAAGTAGCATTTTCTTAAAAAAAATGCTAATGGGGACTATTGCAGAATCACAAATAGTAGCATATTGTAGTGTATAATTTCTAATCAGCAAAATAATGTTTACAATCAGACAAGAATTTCCAGAGACAAACAATTTCAAAACTATAATTTTAAATACATATTTACACACAAAACATTTTGGGAACACATTCATTGTGCGTACAGCAAGGAGTGGAATGCCTTGCCGGAATCTGTGTTCCCTGATGGCTACAACCCGGGAATCTTTAAGTCAAGAGTGAATAGGTTACTTCTAGGTAAGCGCACTCCATCGTCAACCGCATCGTCGCTTTTCATCAGGTGAGATAGTGTTTAAGCGCGAACCTATCAAGAATAAAAAAAAATAAAAAAATAGATAATTTTTATTTAAAGTTTTTTGTAATGAGTGGTTACACTTTAAAATTCAACACATTGTATGACATCAACTGAGCTCAATGATTTAAATAATACACCATTGTATGTGGGGAATTTTTCTCTTTCCAACAAACAAAAGTCTTTCCGTGCCAGGAACAAAGAATAATTGGTTGTGTGCTGACAACCTTCCTCGCAGAGTCATTGTAATCCTAGCTATTGCTAATTTAGTACCTGACTAGCAAGTACAACTTTCAACTTTCTTTCCAAGACATCTTTAGAAAAAATGTTTTACAAACATACAAATAAAAAAAGCCTTTATTTCCCATTACCATACACACATACACACACAACACATCACACAACAGTTTATTACATTATTTTTTTTTTTTATTATTTTCGAAAAGTCTGAAATAAAGTTCTTATTATTATTATTATTTCCCATTACCTTTAACATGACATTTTAAAAGTAGTAGAAGCATGAAAACCAACACAAGAGTTCCTTAAATCATAAAGATGAAATATTTACAAATATCCTTGATATTTGAAAATCCATCCCCTATAAATCTCTCTAAGTGTAAAATTCAGGTGATAAAGTGTAAAATTAAATAAAAAATTCATGGGATATCCCATTGGCAAACAGCTTGTATTGTATAAAACTATAATATTTATACAGGAAAACAAAATAGTATCAATTATATGTTTATATTTAATTCATTAAATCCCAAGCGAACACCGGTTCGCTTGCTCATTGTCTTTCTATTGTGTCTCTAAATACATACTCGAAAGGTTAATAAATAAAAGATAACAAATATCATGATATAATAATTAACAAACAATTTTCTAATTACGAGCCAATTAAAGTGGATTAGGAAACAGACAATGACAAATAAGTGGGGGTATTAAATTTCTGTTTGGAGGCAATCAATTACAGTACAGATCATCCAACATTATATAACTAAATATGTTGGAGACATGCAAATTACCCACTGTCTCAAAGGAAAGCATCCAAACACAGTATCAAAATAAAAATAGTTATTTTTTTGTTTGTTACGAAGAAACTCAGTAACAACTGGACCGATTTTGAAAATTCTCTCACCAGTAGAATGCTACTTTAGCACTGAGGGACGTAGGCGCATATATTTTCTACTTTCACACTGTCAAAGCAAGTATAATATTGAACCTTATCAGGAAGAATGTTGTAACTGACAGTTGGTTGTTTTTGCCGGAACAATTATTTTCTTTCTTAATAAAAATATTTATGATAATATCATTCTAAAAATATTAGGACTTGTTATTCATAAAACTACTACTCTATTAGAATGGTCTATTATCATCATTTCAGCTGAAAGACATCTACTGTTGGACATAGGCCTCCCCCAAGCATTCCAAAACGATTGGTTGTGTGTCTCACATCCATCGTATTCCCGTGACCCTCACCAGGTCATCGGTCCACCTTACAATCTGGTGTCCATGGAGTTTCTTGCACATTCTTCTCCATAGAGATCTATGTTTTAGAATGTAATTTCTTCTTGTCATTTCAAAAGTGCCTATAAATGGTTTATTTGAAATAAAATGCTTTGAATCATTGAATCTTTAATGTCTTTGTGGGGCCTTCCAAAGGGTCAATATAAATAACAAAACAATTTCCCAATCAAGACCCAGTGAAAGAAGACCAGGAAACAGACAATGACAGATAAGTGGGTGTACTTATGTCATTGTAACATAACTTGCCCCTAGTCACACATAGTGAGCCAAAAACAATAGTGTACATTACCATGTAGGTACTGGGAGTACAAGCCTTTGTCTGTGCTCACATATGACAAGTTGACGTAGTAACCGCGTTGGTGAATGGGTACGAGTTGGTACGACCATAGAGTAAATAAGGAATAGAAGTGAACTTTTGCTAAACGCAATTTTTATGGCTTCAGTTTCGGGTACGGCGTAGGGCTGAAGGTTTGTTCGATAGAGTTACCGTAGCCCTGAAATGCAAAGGTACACAGCCTAGAACACAATTGAGATCACACATAGGTTTTAGTCAGTAAACGTCTCATTGAATGATTTCCCTCCTCAAAAAAAGGGGATACGGCGTCGCTTTGAACGCTCGCCATACGTTAAGTTTTTTTCTACGGTGCATGATATTATACCTCGTCTAACTGCCTCGTTGATCTGGTCTCAGCGCGACTGCTGAGCGTGGAGTACTAGGTTCGATTTTCAGGTTCGGCAAAAAGTGTATTTGAGTACTTGTATGTGTTTATCTTTGTACAATATTTTGGAATAAATAACACTAAATCTTTTTCTGAAAACCGCATTAAAATGGTTTATAAAATTGATTGCGACGATGAACATAATAAGGAAGTAAATAGTATGTTATTGTGATTATTATAAGTGTATTTTGTTGATAAACATAATGTTTAAGACTTCAGTAATAAGTGTACAGTGAATCATGTCATGTAAACAATGTCAGTAATTAATGAAGTATTTATGTATTCATAAGTAACCAACCAGTTCAGTAGTAGTAGCGGTTAACTTTGGCGTTTATACCACATACATCGAAAGATAGGAACAATTTGCCTGCTGCGGATTTCCCCGTCCGATTATAACGAAGGTGTATTCAATTTAAGGCTATAGTGAATAGGCTCTTATTAAACTAGTGCGCTTCAATCAACGATTGCATCACTGCTTACCATTAGGTGGAATCGCAATTAAACGCTAGTTTATATCTTAAAAAAAAAAAACCTTTGCTGTGATGTGATTAATAAAGATTTGGTTTAAGTCTTCATTTGATAGGGGACAAGTTTTACAATGTTCCGTAAGGTTTCTTTAGCCTTCACTAGAAAGATTATTTAAGAAATAAAAGATTTATAATATATAATATGAAGTAAGTGTATAATAATAATAAAGTTCGATTCTCGCAGTCTCGAAGATTTTTCCGAATCGTGTACTTAATTATTTCGGAGTATTTGATATTAATAAAAAATCAGCTTATTACCTCCACGCGTTCCTGAGAAAAGGGTCTTGACAGACGGATAGACTGATAGACGCAGGTACGAAACCCAAAAATAAGTCAAGTTCCCAAATGAATGTCCAAGAACGTCTAGTGTCAATGACTGGCTTTCATTTTGCGTACAGCTAAAGAGTGGTATTTCCTGCCGGAGTCGTGTGTTTTCTGATAGCTACAACCTTTAAGTCAAGAGTGAATATAAAACTTCTAGGTAAGAGTGCTCAATCGTCGACCACATAGTCACTTTCCATCAGGTGAGATAGTGGTCAAGCGCGAGCCTGTCAAAACTAAATAATTATGTCCGCTTCGCTTAATTATGCTTAGGTACGTCGAAGCAGAGTAATAAAACCGATGTTTTATTACTCTGCTTCGACCAGGGACTCAAACTGTAACCGTAATAAATGTTTTTAACACTGTTTTTTAAAACAGTTTTAACAGAAAAACACTTTTAAATGTAACAGATACAATAATGTTACCGAATCAAACTGTAACCTTTTATATGTGTTAATAAGTGTTAATATGTGTAACTGAAATAATCAGTTTTAGGTATAAGTAATTGCACAGTGTGGCAACAACGCGTGGCCGTAAGAGTGTAAGACGCGTGTTGTCAAAGCCTACGACGATCTTCAGTACCTACACACACACTAGTTGAAGTTCCTGTGCAATTAATTCATTAAAATGCTTGTTTCTTGGATCCATTGGTTCAACTAAACCGTCACTATGCAACGCACACTCCGAACATTTCCCACCACACTTCTCTGCAGTCAAACCTTTCGTTCCCGAATCCGAATCATTTAGTTCTTTTTTTCAATTTCTTCTGTATCATCTTCAAATAATTTAAGACGCACAACTTTTTTTTTTAATGTTATAAACTAATGCTTGACTGCGATCCCACCTGATGGTAAGTAGTGACGCACTAGTTTATTAAGAGCCTATTCACTCTAGCCTTGAAGACACCTAAATTATAATCGGACGGGAAGACCGCAGCAGGCAAGTTGTTCCTGTCCCTCGATGTTTGCGGTATAAACGACGAGGCGAAGCGCTTAGTCCGGAGCGTAGAAGTTTCAACAACGTAAAGGTAGATACTCGCCGTTCGTCAGGTTGTCCGATGGTAGAAATGAGATGGTGGAATCAAGTCATGCAATTCCCGCGCACACTTTCCAAAATGCGTCCTGTAAAACACCGAAAGGCTGGCTACCCTACGCCTGTGCTCAAGGATTTGTAAATTGGACTTAACTCGATCTGGATCACCAATTAGCCTCTTCGCACGCCTTTCCACCAAGTCCAAAGCTTCCAGGTGGCATTTTGCAGCACCAGCCCATATGTGGCTGCAGCACTCCACACACGAACGGACCTGTGCTTTGTATAACATTAAAAGCTGTCCCGGTGTGAAGTACCGCCGGACCTTTGCATGAACGCTGAGTTTCCTAGCTTGGCTTTGGACTCGATGAACCGCCCAAAGTTAAGGTCTGAGGAAATTTCAACTCCCAAGAGCTGAAGGCCGTCGATGTACTCCAGGGATACAATCTGAAAAGCAGGAGCCAAAGAGAACGGGCTCCTGTTAGCGGTGAACAGACAAACTTGTGTTTTGGCGGCGTTGAATCTCACCAGATTGACTTCACCCCACTTGGAGACTGCCTGAAGTGAGACATTCGTACGCTGTACCATAGCTTTTCTCTCGGACCGGATTAGCTCCTTACTAGCCCGAGCACTTGGCAGGTATCTCTCTACAACTGTGCTATCATCTATCTGCATACCCATAGATACCGGGCATCAGCAGATCGTTGATATGCAGCAGGAAGAGAGTTGCAGAGAGAACAGAACCCTGAGGAACTCCGGCATTAAGTAGTCGTTATAGGCTCTGATGAGCACCCATCGACAACAACACGGAGTTATCGTTCACTCAGGAAGTCTTTTACCCAGTTAATCAGACTAACGAAACGGCAATCGTTTCCCCATTCCTCTCGAGGGTTTCGCTCCAAAAGTTGGTGGCATAGATTAGTAGGTCCCCAGTAGACTGATTGTGGCGAAACCCATACTGAGGCGATCTTTACCTTCCAGATATGCTACGAGGCGCGAGTTCAATACACGCTCCATAATCTTACATATTATTGAAATCGGCCGATAGTTGGCAGGATCGGCACGACTGCCCTTTTTGAGCGGGCACGGGTTGCACGTTGGCAAGCTTCCAAGACTTGGGCACTATACCATTCCTAAATGAGAGGCGATACAAGCACGTCAATACAGGAGACAACTTGGGCGCACAAGCCTTGAGAACAATCGCTGGTATACCTTCTGGCCCACTAGCCTTATTTATGTCTAGACAACACAGTGCTCTCAGAAACTCTTCGTTCCTTATGCGAACCTCGGGCATCGAAGTGTCGCATTGAGGCAGAGTCGGTGGAGTAGCACTTCTAGTGTCAAGACGAGAATTATGGGCGAAGAGAGATGCAAAGAGACCTGCTTTCTCTCTCGCCGTATGAGCCAGTGTTCCATCAGGTTTAACCAGCGGAGGCAATGAGGGCCGACAGAAGTTCGCTTCGACCAATTTGGCAAGGGACCAGAATGCTGTGCTACCGGACGGCTGTGCAGAGAGCTTTGTGCCAATATGAGTAATACGGTCGAAGCGAGCCTTCCTTAGTGCCTTTTTGTAGGATTTGGCAGCATGGTTGCAGGCTCTCTTCTTTGAGCTCAGATCCAGAGCTTTGTGGTCAAGAGCGTCAACCCAGGCGAGAAACGCGCATTCGCCGTTCGCCACGAGAGTCGCAGTCAGGTGGGGAGAAGGACGATACAGACTTCACCAGACAGTCGTCTGAAGTTCCAAGTGGTGAGGAAACTGTTACGATACATCTGTCCGGATCGGTGGTCAGCAGAAGGTCCAAACAATTTGCAGTATAATCAACTACATCTGGCACCCTTGTCGCTTGCTTTACCAACTGGGAGAGGCCCATCGACACTGCAAAGTTTCGCGCTTCTCTCCCAGCGTGATCGGTCCTCTGGTACGGGAAAAGCCAGTCTTGGTGACGCGTTAAAATCCTCCAGAGCGACAAACTGCGCATCAGGGTGCCGATGCAGAGCCTTATCGGCGGCCACACTGAGTTGGCCAAACAGTTGAGTGGTCGTTTTTTTGGTGATAGACAATTTTGTCCACACCGGTGTCCACCAACAACCACAACGTTGAGAAATTAGGGTCCTCAAGGTGACTGAGACGCTGGCAGCAGATGTTTTTGCGCACGTACACACAGACCCCGGCACGCTGCAAGAAATGGTGCTCCAATGAGTATCCTGGGTAGTCGAGATACGTCGTATCTGACGGACGTCTGATCTGCGTCTCCGTCAAGAAAAGTAAGTGAGGCTTGTCAGTCTCAAGATGGTGGTGGACCGCATCGAGATTGGAGTGCAGTCCTCGAATGTTCAAGAGGTGCACTTGGAGTAAGAGGACGTGCATCCGCTGTACACACTTTTCTTTTTACCTTTCATTTTTGTTTTTAGATTTCGAGTGAATAGGGTTGGTGGAAGATGGCAGTTGAGCGAGGCGATGCGATGTAATTCCAAAAATACGACCAGAGTTGCTGCGCCAATAGAGGTTTGATCTGGAGACTGAGGGGACGCCCGAACCCTCCCAGGGATCGCCATCGGGTCCTCTCACCCGGTCGCGAACCGGCACGATGGGGCTATCCTAGGATTTTTCGTAGTTGGCGGGGCAGCCTTTTGTGTGTAGCTGGCACACTACTTGGGCCCCCAACTATCTGCGGTCGGCCAGCGGAGAATCGTGCTTCGGATCCCACTACCCTCCACGATCAAACGTCCGACATAACAACAGCTGGCGCATCATACCCGGTATACATCGCAACACAACTGCTCAGACCCATCTTTCACCATACGGCTTCACCAGACATCACGCCGGAACACGACGGATCGCTTGGTGGCGTGGCTTTGTCTGGTGGGTGGCAACTTTTAAGCCGGCAGCCGACGCTGCTATGCCTACCACCACATTTACTGCTCGTTTAGCACTACCCAGGGAACACGTGTAGGGTGGTCAGAACTAAGTAAATATTACGGACATGTGCAGTTCATCCAAATTCACCACTTCCTGTTGAAGTGAAGAAAAACCGGCACTGAAACATGGACGCTTACAATGGGCCTCAACAGAAGGCTTACAGTCATCCATCCAAAGGGCAATGAAAAGGGCTATGCTCGGAGTTTCCTTGCGTGATCGCATCAGGAATGAAGATATCCGTAGGAGAACCAAGGTCGCCGATATAGCCCGAAGAATTGCCAAACTAAAGTGTCGAAAGGTTCTAGAGTGGCGACCGCGCACCGGAAAAAACAGCGTTGGAAGGCCTCCCACAAGGTGGACTAACGACCTGGTGAGAATCGCGGGAATGCGGTGGATGCGAGACGCACAGGATCGGTCGTTGTGGCAACGCTTGGGGGAGGCCTATGTCCAACAGTGGACGTCTTTCGGCTGAAATAATGATGATGAACCGGAAATTCATGATATTTTTCACCGAATGCGATTTTACTGGAATAAATTTTGTATCAGCATTGAAAGGGCGATAAGCCCGCCCCCCAATGACGTGAACGCAATATACGTCATCTACGACACATACGCCTATCAGATGTAATGAAAAATACGGTCTGTGAATGCGGAAATACTGCCATTATGCAACTTGCGTTACAAACTACTACTATTTCTGTTAACGCCCCTTTGTGCTGGTTCATTTAATGTGATTTCATGTCAATATTTGAATGGAGTCACTCCAGACTACGAAGGGGAGGGCGGGATGACTTAGATGTCGTCCTTAGGAAGTACCGAGAAGTGGCCCGGAGCCGGGAACAATGTAAGGAATGAACGAAGGCCTTTGCCCTGGTTTTGTTTTTTTTTTCAGGTGGGAAATCATCAGAGGGAGTGTCAAAAGTTTACGGGCTGAAACCCACCTGTGTTCCATCAGTTGGAACTTTTTTGAACGCTCCACAACTTTTTAATATTTGTCCTGGTTTTCTAGTTCCATTGCCGTTTTTTAATGATGTTTTTCTTCACCGTTCTGAGCTCCATTACGTCTCGAAAAAATAATCTTCTATAATATAAAAATGAATCGCAAAATGTGTTGGTAAGTGCATAACTCAACAACGCCTGGACCAATTTGGCCAATTCTTTTTTTAAAATGTTCGTTGAAGTTCAAGGATGGTTTTTAAGTAGGGTAGAGTAGAGTAGGGTAGAGTAGTCAGTTGACGGGAGCGAAGCCGCGGGCAAAAGCTAGTACTAAATAGTTTTGCAGTTTCGCAATTTATTGATTAATTTCTATCAGTTCACTAGTGCCGGTGAATTGTCAGTATTTTGATGTTGTTCATCTAACCCAGCTCGTTACAAACGAAATTATGCTTTGTTTACTAAATTATCTGTAGGTACGCTTAACTCTTATCCAAGGTACATTTTCATACAACCGCTCTTACGTGATTATAATTTTATTACACATTTTTCTCCAGATATTTTGGGTACACAGATATCTTGTGGATATTATCTAGGCTTCTATAGAAATCAAAACATAAATTTGTGTAAAACTAATCCAGTAAAGACTTCTGAAAATCTGCTATTTTACGTGAACTTTGGCCTTCGATAATCTACTCTTATATTAAAAAAAATAAAAAAGTACATTCATAGAAGACGACATTTTTTCTCAAAAACATAGGGGTTTAAAAAAAACACGTATTTCTTGGAACAAGTTTTGTGAAATATTCGAGTAAATCACGGAATTACCGAATGTCAAGAGAGTTTTCAGGCGTTTTCTCTCTTTTTTTGCGTTGCCTCTTCATCAAACATCGCGTTGGATTGTGTTAGATGAAGCAACAAGCTTTTAAACCATGTTCGACGTTGACGATAGGCGAGTGGAAAAGGGCCCTCTTAATAGATTTATTTATTCATTAGCTTCTGCCAATGGCTTCGCCTACCCACCCAAGTTTCATTCAAATCAGTTCACCCGTTTGAGCTTGAAGCCTTGAACAAGTAACAAACAAACATTCACCATAC
Organism: Mythimna impura; assembly: GCA_905147345.3. NCBI lineage: Eukaryota > Metazoa > Arthropoda > Insecta > Lepidoptera > Noctuidae > Mythimna > Mythimna impura. Next base: position 3,446,548 of record LR990342.1, on the reverse strand, counting down.
AAACTTTCGCCTTCATTGCATTGTCGGCCTTTTAATTTTCCCACTGTTGGGACTCAGGCCTCCTCTCTAGGAGAGGGAATGGGCCGTAATCCACCACGCGGGCCCAGTGCGGGTTGGTGGATGTCACATGTCTTCGAACTTTTGGTTCTAGGACATGCCGGTTTCCTCACGATGTTTTCCTTCACCGTTTTTAGAGCAGTGGTGATGAAATAAATTACACAAAGTAATGCGCCTGGCTGGGTTTGAACTCGCGACCTACAACTCGTAAGTCGGGGCCGTTACTACTCGGCCACCACTGCTCTACAAATCAATCAATCAATAATAGTAATGTATTTTTAGGGTTCCGTAGCCGCATGGCAAAAAACGCAACCCTTATGGACTCGCCATGTCTGCCTGTCTGTCCGTCCGTATGTCACAGCCACTTTTTTCCGAAACTATAAGAACTATACTATACTGTTGAAACTTGGTAAGTAGATGTATTCTGTGAACTGCATTAAGATTTTCACACACAAATAGAAAAAAAAAAAACAATAAATTTTGGGGGTTCCCCATACTTCGAACTGAAACTCAATTTTTTTTTTTTTAAATTTCATTCAATCAACTCAAATATAAAAACAAAAAATAAAAACATTTATAAGGAGTGGAATTCCTTGCCGGAATCTGTTTTTCCTGATGGCTACAACCCGGGAATCTTTAAGTCAAGAGTGAATAGGTTACTTCTAGGTAAGCGCGCTCCATCGTCGACCGCATCGTCGCTTTCCATCAGGTGAGTTAGCGGTCAAGCGCAAACCTATCAAGAATAAAAAAAAATAAAAAATAAAAAATTTTTCATAAACATAAACCATATGCATAAACCGTGAACCGTTCCCTCTCCTAGAGAGGAGGCCAGAGTCCCAACAGTGGGAACGTTATAAGGCCGACTATGCTATGCTATATAAGTTTGTACGGAACCCTAAGGTAAAAAAAAACTGGGCAAGTGCGAGTCGGACTCGCGCGTCCGACTCGCACTTGCCCAGTTTTTTTTTTATGGAGAGGTTAGCTAGCAGCGATATTATGATTTTCTCTATGACACTCAGCTTATTAGAACACGCAGCGTTTTTAGGCCTTTCACAAGGTAGACCGATGACCTGGTGAGGGTCGGTGGATGCGACACTTGGGGGAGGCTTATGTCCAACAGTAGACGTCTTTATGCTGAAATGATAATAGTGATCTATGAAAAATAACGTAGAAATCAATCATACCAAGAGATTGGAATTTAATTTTACCGAAAATGTCCACTGTTGGGCATAGGCTTCCCCCAAGCGTAGCTACAATGACGGGTTCTCTCTCCTGGCCAGGAAGGGCCTTCCTGCATTCAGCAGATTCTCACGACTTTCACGTCTTAGTTGATCCACCACACGAAGTTCTACCATGGTGCACGTTCCGTTCGCTCTAAATTTTTCGGCCCCTTTGCGCACTTGACAATGCAAAAATACCTGAATAGGTATAAGTAAACGAAACCGATTAATGACTATGCTTCAATGCGGACAATGCAACGTTTAAAACAAGGAAATCACCACCGTTGCGAATATTTTAAAGGGAAATGAACGAATAACAATAGAACATGAAGTTTTACTGATTAGTTAACTCAGAAATTCGTCATATCGTGGCGTGGGCTTGCGGACGGCGAGCAATGGGTGGCTCGCCGTCCGACCGTCCGGTAACCGTCCGGACCGAGCCCAAGTCGTCGACGGTGCGTATTGTTCCACGCGCGCCTCAGGGAGATGTCAGCAAATCGTAGGGGCCCAGCAGGGTCGAAGCCTACTGGGGCCATGGGTAGTGTGAAAATGAAACTCGGGGTCCTGGAACGCATGGCAAAGAAGGAACATAGGAGTGGGTTTTAGTCAGTAAAAGCCTGACACGCCCTCTCGCTCTGCAGTCTTCCTTTCAGAAACAAACCCTTGGCCCCAGTAGGCTTCGACCCTGCTGGGTCCCTACGGTTTTGCTGACATCTCCTTGAGGCGCGCGTGGAACTACGCGCCGTCGACGACTTGGGCTCGGTCCGGACGATTACCGGACGGTCGCGCCTACGGTGGCTGGAAATCGGGATCGGGATTCCGGCGGCAGGCCCGGGAGGGCTGTTCCCTCGCGCGTGTTACCGCCTCCTTTGTTAGCATTACTGCTTCGCAGGAGGCGACCGCCTGCCATTACTCGTGTTCCTTCAGTAGCTCTGCATTCCAGGGCCGCGGTGACTCTTTCGAACAATGACGCAGCCTGAAAGATCGGTTGTGTGATGCATGGTTACAAGGTGTACGAGGATAGTTATGTCATCATCATCTTCCTGCCCTTGTCCCGTTTCATTTGAGGTCGGCGCAACACGTTTTTTTTAACCGACTTCAAAAAGGAGGAGGTTATATGTTCGGTTGAATGTATGTTTTTTATTTTTTTTTTTTATGTATGTTCACCGATTTCTCGGTCAATGGTGGACCGATGTTGAAAATTTTTTTTTTGATTGAAAGGTTATGCTTCCGAGTTGGTCCCATAGAAGTATTGTTATGATCTGATCATGAACTTCGAAAATAGAGAACAGAACTCCTCATAGGATCACAGCAGAACCGTCGTAAAAGTAAAATTGCTTTGTTTATACGTGTAGTCGATGACTGACTGAAAGTAGAGGGGGAATATATCGAACTGATCTGATGATGAAGCCTGAAGTTAGGCACCGGAACTCTGTAATAAATTAATGTAATCTAACCGTGTTTGGGATTATTAGAATTTTCATGAGATGCACTCTGGCTATAAGGTATTTAAGTTTGGCTGAGGGGTACTTTTTAGTGGTGGTACCATAACTAAAAAGTGTAAAATAAAAAACTTTTTACAAAAAAATACAACCGACTTCAAAGTAAAAAAAAACACTGAAAAGTGCAAAATAACTTTAATTTCGGAAGTCGGTGTTAAATAACGAAGAGACAAAACTATTATAGAAACACCGACTTCCGAAATTAAAGTTATTTTGCACTTTTCAGTGTTTTTTTTTACTTTGAAGTCGGTTGTATTTTTTTGTAAAAAGTTTTTTATCTTCCATTCTATCCTGTCACTTGTCACACTATCACTAACTCCCTTTTCTTTCATATCATTTCTCACACAATCTATCCATCTTTTCTTTGGTCTCCCTCTCCATCCATCCACATGTAAACTCATAACTCTTTTAGTAACATGCGTTTCATCCCTACTCTCCACATGACCATACCAAGACAAACGATTTCCTTTCAACTTTTCAGTCACTGTACGAGGATAGTTATGTATCCTGCAGTACATTAAGCTAATATAGTATTGTTTTTATTTTAAATCTGCAGTCAAGGTGGAAATCCTCGAATGACTTCTCTCGCTCTAGGTGGGGCGGGAGGGAGTGCAGACTTACTTACTAAAACCCTCCTTTGTTCCTTGTCCGTGCTAATTCTTTCGAACAGGTGCGCGTAAAACACGGCGCGTTGTCGACCCGGGCTTGATTAATACTGGACGGAGAGCTACCCATTGCTCAACGTGGAGGTGACCGCCTCCCATTTTCTCCGGACGTGAGAGGTTGCCGCCGCCGATCGCCTTTACGGGGGACATTATCTTTTTAAAAAAAAAAACGTGTGGCACTTGGGGACTGCCGCGGTAAAGCTGAGCATTTTGTATCAACTTATGCAATTATAATTATTTATTTATTTTATTTATGCAGTAACAATACGGCTAGTTGCACGCACACAAACACCATGTCGAAGACTGCCGAAAAGAAACGACGTTAGACAATGCACGGCCTTCAAGCCACACCTTCGTGCCCGTCGGAGTGGGGAGCGTGAGGTTTTTTTTCGTTACGGAATTTCTGGATTCGGTCCCCGCGCTCAAGGCCCTCGATATAAGCTATGCAATAGCTTAAAAATTCTGACCATTATTATCAGAATAATTGAAATCCTTGATCTACTTAACACAATCAAGTCTTTGATTTGGCTTTAGTGTTGCCTTGATCGCAAATAGCGTCTGGACTAAACTTTCAGCAATAACTAACAAGTTCAACAACCCTTCTGGCGACATGCTAAGAAACCAACTCAACACAAAGAATGTACTGTATATGTTCTTACGTAGGGCTCTCGACAATGGCTTTCTTGACCTAAGCCAACAGGAAGTACTTACGCAATAACAGCGTATGAGCGGGACAAAAAAGCCTATGTGTTTTGTTATTGCTTTTGGTCTAGTTTCCGCAGAAAAGTGCAACTACTACTACACTAATACAATTATTAGTTTGTTTCTAAAACATTTACTATTGTCTTCGGAGTTTTTAACCGATGATAACATCGCCGATCGCACGCGGTGATCGCGTACATTTATATTTTAATGATTTTTAAATTTTTGTTTCCATATATGTATAATTTACTAGCTTCTGCCAGCGGCTTCGTCTACATAAACTTAGGACCCCTATTTTAACCCCTTAGGGGTGGAGTTTCGTAAAATCCGTTCTTAGCGGATGTCTGTACCCTTTAAGGAACCTACCTGCCAAATTTTAAGTTGTAGGTGTTATAGTTTCTGAGTTTTCGTGATTAATCAGTGAGTGGTATTTCGCTTTTATATGTATATATAGATTTAATTAAGCTATACATAAGGATAGCTATATATATAAGGAGAAACTGACTGACTGACTGACATATCAACGCACAGTCGAAACTACTGGGACTAAGAGCGTGAAATTTTGCACAAGGTTTCCTTTTATGATGAAGGCGAGCACCAGCGAGCACTAAGAAGGGGGAAATTGTTTGTATGCAAAATTGTATTCCGGCCCATATAGGTACTTGAAACTTAGTATAAATAGTAACCCAAGTAAATAATAATATTCCACAACTATCACACAACGCCGTCTAGTCTCAAGCTAAGCAGAGCTTGTGTTATGAGTACTAGACAACTGATTAACATACTTATAATATTTCTAAATACATACATGTTATAGATAAATTACACCCAGACACAGAACAAAATATGATCGTGCTCATCACACAAACATTTGTCCTGGGTGGGAATCGAACCCACGACCTCCGGCATAGCAGTCAGGGCCACTAACCACTAGACCAACAGGCCAGTCAAAAATAAAAAAGGTTTTCTTTAATTGTTTTTCCAAATTACCTCGAAGGGGGTATTAAAGGTTGTATGGTTAATACATTTGAAACTGCACAATTTTTAATTAAGATAAATAATAAAAAATGTACTACCATCAAAATATGGTTTAACCCCAAGCGAACGCCGGCGTTCACTCTCTCATTGTCTTTCTATTGTGTCTCTAATTACGGTATTCGAAAGGAAGGGGTATTAAAGTTTTTATGGAAACGTCCTCGCGAACAAAATCGCGGGCAAAGTGCTAGTATGATAGGCAGACTTTACGTTTTAAGTCTTATACAAATCTGTACAATATTACAATGATTGACGTACAATGCAATGAATTCGCGTGCATTCTAAACAATTCTCTTGACTTACGACTGCAGGAAATATTAGCGGTAAGCGGCACGACAAGCTGTAGACTCGCTAAATATGTACAACTGTTTAGCAAGTGCATAGTGCAATGCGTTGGCATTATGGACTTGACTGGACTTTGTTCTAAGTAAATACGTGTATGTACTGTCGCACTGGGAAGCGCAATGAAAGGCTTTATATTGTTTTATAGACTGTTATTATATAGTATTAAAGCACTTTCATATATATTTTTTATATAAAATATGTCCTGACTCTTTTACATTTTGGGGGCTGAGTCACCCGCGTCCGTAGGAGAATACCCATAGATAGGCCCTACACGTGGTCCCCGGGTGGTGCTAATCAGGTGACATTAACTGGTGGTAGGTTTCGACCGATGGCTTGTGACCACCCACTGGGCAAAGACGTACCGCCAAGCGGCCTAGCCGTGTTCCGGTACGATGCCCAGTGTAGCCAATTTTGAGGAGTTGGGTCGAAGTGGCGGTTCTAATGTATGCAGACCAGCCGGACCCGCGCTGGTATTGACATATCGGGAGACTAGTCGCGGAGGGTAGCGGGATCCGAGGCACGGTGCACCGCTGGCCGACCGCAGTTAGTTGGGGGCCCAAGTAATGTGCTAGCCACACATGAAAGGCTGCCCCGCCAACTGACGAAAAATCCCGGAATGCACCATCGTGCTGGTTGGCGACCAGATGAGAGGGCCCGATGGTCATTTCCGGGGGGGCTCGGGCGTCCCCGCAGTCTCCAGACTAGTACCCCAATGATGTTGTCCTGCCAGTGCGTGACGAATGTTAGCAGCATGGGACTCCATTTCACTTCCTTCTCCTCTCCTACCTCACTCATAATATGCCAAGGTTGAAAAAGAGAAAAGTTAAACAGCGGCTGCACTCCCTCTCACTTAAAGTGCACCTCAGCAATATTAGAGGTCTGCACTCAAATCTCGCAGCAGTCCATCATCACCTGGAGACTGAAAAACCTTCCCTCTTTTTCCTTTCGGAGACGCAGATAAGAAGTCCGTCAGACGTGTCGTACCTGTCTTACCCAGGGTTTACCCTGGAGCACAATTTTAAACCACACGCTGGTGTGTGTTTGTACGTCAGGGACGACATCTGCTATCGGCGTCTCCGTAACCTTGAAGATACCAGGTTCTCAACGCTTTGGGCTCTGGTGGATACAGGCATGGATAAAATTATCTATGCTTGTGTCTACCATTCGCACAGTGGTGATCAGGAGACGACCAGGCTCACACAGTACTTTAGTGAGGCGGCGGATGCGGCTCAGCAGAGGTACCCTTCCGCACAACTGGTGTTACTGGGGGATTTTAATGCCCACCATCAGGAGTGGCTTTTCCCATACCGGTGCACAGACCATGCTGGTCGAGAGATGCGAAAGCTTGCGCTAGCGTTAAATCTCACCCAGCTGGTCCAGGGAGCTACGAGGGTGCCGGATGTTGATTCGCACACGGCCAACTGCTTGGACCTTCTGCTGACAACAGATCCAGACCGCTATTCAGTGTCGATATCATCACCGTTAGGTAGTTCCGACCACTGTCTGGTGAAATCTGTATCAGTCTACTCTCCGCCTGATCCCTGCCTTAGAGGCACCAGGCGGGTTTGGCGATATAGGTCAGCAGATTGGGATGGCATGCGATCTTTCTTCGCATGTTATCCTTGGCAGCCTACTTGCTTTTCTTCGGATGATCCATCGTCGTGCGCAGATGCTGTGACAGATGTTTTGCGGCGGGGGATGGAGTATTACATTCCATTCTCTGACGTAACAATGTCTGGCCATGCTCGCCCTTGGTTTGGTGCGGAGTGTGATCGCGCTAACGCGCTTAAGCACACGGCATACCAGGCATGGGCCGACGCACGTATGCATAAGGCGAGTGACGTGAGTCAGAAGAAGAGAGCCTTCAACAGAGCTGCCAAGTCTTGCAAGAAGGTGATGCGGAGGTCTCGGTTCGACCACATTAGCCGCATCGGGAACAAACTCGCATCATACCCTGCTGGTAGTAAGGCGTTTTGGTCCCTGGCTAAGTCGGTTGAATCGAACTTCTGCCGTCCCTCACTACCGCCACTGCTGAAACCCGACGGGTCGCTGGCCCATACCGCTGAGGAGAAAGCAAATTTGTTTGCCTCTCTCTTCGCGGAATCTTCGCGTCTAGATTCTGGTGACGCGCGGCCCCCTGTTAATCCTGATGGTTGCGAGACGAGTATGTCGGATATTCGCATCCATCAGAAGGACGTCCGTAGGGTGCTGCGTAACCTTGACGTGAACAAGGCTAGCGGTCCAGACGGGATACCGGCAATTGTTCTAAGAACGTGTGCGCCTGAACTGTCTCCGATCCTGACACGCCTATTTCGGCTTTCATTTGAGGCTGGAAAAGTGCCGATTGCATGGAAGCAAGCTAACGTACAGCCCGTGCCCAAAAAGGGTAGTCGGGCTGACCCAGCTAACTACAGGCCAATCTCAGTAACGTCCATTCTCTGTAAGACAATGGAACGTGTACTCAACAGTAAGCTCCTGGCATACCTAGAAGCTAATGACATCCTAAGTGACCGACAATACGGCTTTCGCCGAAATCGGTCAACTGGTGATCTTCTAGCGTATGCCATCCACATCAGGAGTGAGGCCATCGAGAAACACGGGGAAGCTCTTGCCGTCTCCCTCGATATCTCGAAGGCTTTCGATAGGGTCTGGCACGAAAGCCTTATTAGTAAGCTTCCTTCTTTCGGATTACCTGCTGGTTTGTGTGCTTGGATTGCAGATTTCCTGAGTGACCGGTCCATCCGAGTGGTCATCGATGGTTGCTCGTCCGGTCAAATGACCATTAATGCCGGGGTCCCTCAGGGGTCAGTGCTCTCGGCAACATTGTTCTTGCTGCACATAAATGATCTGCTTAAGCCCGGTACCTTTGGGTATGCAGACGACAGCACTGTTGCTGAGAGTTACATATCCAGCGCGCAGGCTAGTGGGTCACAGATCCAGTCTCTCCGAGAGGCTATGGTCGAGCGCTTGAACTTGTCCTTGGAGGCAGTCTCTGAATGGGGCGATGCCAATTTGGTCAAGTTCAATGCTGCTAAAACCCAGGCGTGTCTATTTTCCGCTAAAAGGAGCCAATTCAGCCCTGCTCCAACTTTCCGGGGCGTAACCGTGCCAATAACCGACCATCTTGATCTCCTTGGTGTTACGCTAACGTCAACACTCAACTTTGGGCCATACATCGAAGCAAAGGCTCAACTGGCAGCAAAAAAGCTGGGAATCCTCGCGAAGGTCAGACAGTACTTCACGCCGGAACAGCTGCTCAAACTTTATCAAGCGCAAGTTCGATCGTGTATGGAGTACTGCTCTCATCTTTGGGACGGATCTGCCCGATACCAGCTTGATGCACTTGAGGCAATTGAGAGGCGAGCCAAGAGGATCATTGGCAATGATGCACTCGTTGAGTCGAGGCTTCAAAGTCTTGAGCATCGACGCAGAGTTGCTAGCCTGTCGGTTTTCTACCGGTTGCATTTCGGGGAGTGTGCGTCGGAATTGCATAACCTAATTCCGCCTAGCCCGTTCCATCATCGGACCACCAGGCGTACGGCAATGCGCCACCGGTACATGGTGGACATCCCACCTATACGCACAAAACGTTTTGCGAACACATTCATAGTGCGTACAGCTAAGGAGTGGAATTCCTTGCCGGAATCTGTTTTTCCTGATGGCTACAACCCGGGAATCTTTAAGTCAAGAGTGAATAGGTTACTTCTAGGTAAGCGCGTTCCATCGTCGACCACATCGTCGCTTTCCATCAGGTGAGTTAGCGGTCAAGCGCGAACCTATCAAGAAAAAAAAAAAAAAAAAAAAAAACATGACGTCTTCCATCTTATTCATTGAACATCAATCAAACTAAACTTTTTATAACGTAAACCTTAAAAGTCTAACATGCCAGTTTTGCAAGTTAATAATAGTTGTGACCTTCAGAGTCGTCACATGAGCTACGCCCCTGCGAATAGAAATGCTGAGGATCGCAAAGCAATTCTATTAAAAAAAAAAAAACTTAAGGTTTATGTATAACCTGCCTATTACCTAACACAGATGTCCCTACCTGTGGAGGAAAGAACATAGAAAATACGCGTGTATGTAGAAAATACTTTGTCACGTAGGTTTTGTAATTTTAAAATTAACTGGCAACTACAAATAAGAATACAAATGTGAATGTGAGAACACTGTAGACTCCGCGGATTTTTAGGTTACTATTTTTATTGTGCTTTTGGGTACAAAGTTGACCGGTTCTACATTATCCTAGCCTATCTCTTAATATTGTAGAATCAATTTTTTTTTTTAAAGACATGGTTGGTTTAAATAAAGATGAAAAAAAAACTAGAAACACTGACTTCCTTAATTAAAGTTATTCTGTACTTATTGAAGTTTTTTTTACATTGAAGTCGGTTGTATTTTTTACCTTACTTATCCGATAATAGGAATTACTGAACTGTCAATTGCAAAAAACGTACGAAATTTTCAACTTTCTGGAGCATTCACCTTAAGAAGAAATATAACACAAAATATGTGGCTGACTGAAAATTCGGACACAATACGAGGGTCATTCAATAAATGCTTAGCCTACAAAAAGTAAACAAAAATTTTGGAAAAGTGGCAATTTATTTTTCAACATAGTCTCCTTTTAGTTCATAATACACTTAGCCCAGCGATGCTCCAACTTTTTTAACCCGTCGGAAAAATAATTTTTGTCAAACTCTGCAAAATAGGCCTCCGTGGCGGCGATGACCTCCTCATTCGATCCATATCTATTCCCGGCGAGTGATTTTTTCAGATTAGGAAACAGAAAGAAGTCACAAGGGGCCAAATTTGGAGAATACGGTGGATGGGGCAGCAATTCGTAGCGTAATTCGACCAATTTGGCCATGGCAGCGGCAGACGTGTGAACCGGTGCGTTGTCGTGGTGAAACAGCACTTTTTTCTTCGCCAGATGGGGTCGTTTTTTCTTTAATTCGGCGTCGAATCGGCCCAATAAATCGGCATAGTAAAGCCCTGTAATTGTTTTACCCTTCTCGAGGTAATCGATGTAGATCACACCTTGTGAATCCCAGAAAACGGTGGCCATAACTTTTCCGGCCGATTTTACAGTTTTCGCCTTCTTTGGAGCACGTTCCCCGGTCTGGATCCATTGTTTTGATTGCTCCTTGGTCTCTGGTGTGTACCAGTGGATCCAGGTTTCATCGACGGTCACAAAACGACGCAAAAACTCCGCTGGATTCCGCTTAAACAGCGCCAAACACGTCTCCGATGTGGTCTCACGGTTGCGCTTGTTTTCTGGTGTGAGTAAACGCGGCAGCCATCGCGCCGACAGCTTTCTCATGCCGAGTTCCTCGTGAAGAATATGATGCACTGTTCCTTCTGAAATGCCTACAGTCTCAGCTAACTCCCGAACCTTCAATCGGCGATCTGCCAATACGAAATCATGGATTTTTTTAATGTTTTCCTCCGTAGCAGCTGTTTTCGGTGCACCTGGACGTGGTTCATCAAAAACCGACGTACGACACGTTCGCTTCCATAAGTTGTCAAATTAAAACAAATGAAGGGATTGGAATGAAAATTTGAAAAAAGAATTAAAAAAGAATGTGCTACATTGTGGTAAAACTCTTTTGAAACTACAGCGCCCTCTGGCGATGAGGCTAGGTACTTATTGAATGCACCTCGTATGTTCGGACACCACCAAATTTGTTAAAGCTGATTAGTACATATAGATAAAAAAAAATGTTCTAAATGTGCCAATTCGAATACTGTATCCGAACATATTGTGTCTGAACCGTCAGTCAGCCAAATATGTTAGTAATAGTGTAGCTCCACTCAATACAAAAATAGTCTTCCTGTTTCCTACTTAAATGTCGAATACTGACAAAGTCCAAAGGTCGGGCGGTGCACTCCCTTCATAGTGTCAATAACGTGGGGACAGACTCGCAAAAAGGAGGGACGTCATAATTGGGACATGCGCTGTGAGTCTGTGACCTACCGCCTTAGCTTCGTTGTTGTCGTAGGTCAAGACGGACAACAGGGAACTGTTCATAATGTTCTGCGTATTGACAACATTGTAATATTAACAAGATCCATTGTATTGTAATGACAAAGTTACTATGACTCTGAGGTCATTAGAAGTATGTGTGAAAATATTATAACGCTTTAAAATGTGGTATCAGAGAGAAATAAAACAAATAATTCCTCGTGCTCTGGGTGGTTGGAGAGGGAGTGTCAGATATACTGACTAAAGAAACACGGTGGGCACCGTGTTTCTTCTGTAGCCCATTGCGTTCCAGGGCCTCATTCTTTTAACAACGTTTTCTTTTAATCAACATCATTTCAGCCGAAAGATATCCACTGTTGTACTTAGGCCTCCCCCAAGCGACGCCACAAAGACCGATCCTGTGCGTCTCGAATCCACGGCATTCCCGCGATTGTCGGTCCATCTTGTGGGAGGCCTTCCAACGCTGCGTATTCCGGTGCGCGGTCGCCACTCTAGAACCTTTCGGCCCCATCGATCGATCATCCATTCTACGAGCAATGTGCCCTGCCCACTGCCAATTAAGTTTGGCGATTCTTCGGGCTATGTCGGCGACCTTCTCCTGCTTTTCTCATACCTACTAGTAATTACTCCTGTATTGTGGGTGCATTAACAAACATGTAACCTCACATAGGTACACCTATCTGTGAGCCATACAAATATTTGTTCCATGAGGGAATCGAATCCGCGACACGTAGCGTAACAATCAATCACTCAACCACTGCACCGACCATGCCATCAAATCTCTAATCTAATCACAATTCTCCAATCAATCTTCTTTTTTCTTCAACAGGAAGCGACAGCGCTAGGCGAGCTTCTAGGATGGCTACGGGAGTCCCCACACCTCGTCTCCCTATGCCTACTCCTGGGCGAGGATCACATCCCGTCCAGTCTACCTTCAGCTCTAGTCTCCGGGCTGTATGGAAGCTGTCGATCTGCTTCCGACAGGACCAGGTTCCTGGCTGTCGTGAGGTCACTGATCAAGCATCAAATGGCTACATCCGGTGATCCTAGGAAGTAAGTATCTAAGCTTTTAGAAATTCATTTTCATTCATTCATTTTTTTTGGGATCGCAGTCAAGCACTAGTTTATATCAAATTATTAAAAAAAAAATTAAGAAGAAAACGAAGTAAGGACTTGGAATTACTTCTTTCCAAGTCCTTACTTAGCTTTCTCCTTCCATAATAATTATTATTGTACAAAGAGAACACTGTAGACTCCACAGATTCATAAAAAATCTTAGAATTTTTTTTCTTCTTTTTCTTTGTTTTGCGTTTGAGTACAATGTTGACTAGTCTAAACCACGGTAATATTATCTATACAGTATTGTAACTCGGCCGTATCTTTGAAATAAATGCCTACAGCCGCGCGGTACGTAAACATGCGATAGGGCTGCCCGCACTATGGCTGCCCGCCTCCAGCATTTTAATTACATTTGCCTACTTTGTGTTTCCATTTAGTTTTGTGATTGTAAATATACTTTTTTTATATAAACAAATAAAATACTTTGTGAATTGAATAGGAAGTGTTCAATATTTGCGCCTCGACTGAGACGTACCTACGAAATGCTTTATTATTACATTTTAAAGTACAAAAATCCGCATTCTAAAGCTTAATTAAAAATTGTTTTGGGAAACATGGACAAGGTGGAGAAAAAGGAATATCTTTTACTTGGTTATAGATACCTGCAGCTACTTTACAATTTATATGTTTGGTTTTAAATGAAGCAATATTTATGTGAATGAAAAACAGCACAATATATCCTACTCGTCATATTAAATATATAAATATGTACTTGAACTTATTTTTAACCGACTTCAAAAAGGCGGAGGTTATATGTTCGGTTGAATGTATGTTTTTTATTTTATTTTTTTATGTATGTTCACCGATTTCTCGGTCAATGGTGGACTAATTTTGAATTTTTTTTTTTTTTATTGAATGGATATGCTTCCGAGTTGGTCCCATAGAAATATTGTTATGATCTGATCATGAACTTCGAAGATATGGAACAGAACTCCTCATAGGATCACAGCAGAACCGTCGTAACAAGCAAAATTGCTATGTTTATACGTGTAGTCGATGACTGACTGAAAGTAGAGGGGGAATATATCGAACTGATCTGATGATGAAGCCTGAAGTTAGGCACCGGAACTCTGTAATAAATTAATGTAATCTAACCGTGTTTGGGATTATTAGAATTTTCATGAGATGCACTCTGGCTATAAGGTATTTAAGTTTGGCTGAGGGGTACTTTTTAGTGGTGGTACCATAACTAAAAAGTGTAAAATAAAAAACTTTTTACAAAAAAAAAATACAACCGACTACAAAGTAAAAAAAAAACACTGAAAAGTGGAAAATAACTTTAATTTCGGAAGTCGGTGGTAAATAACGAAGAGACAAAACTATTATAGAAACACCGACTTCCGAAATTAAAGTTATTTTCCACTTTTCAGTGTTTTTTTTTTACTTTGAAGTCGGTTGTATTTTTTTTTGTAAAAAGTTTTTTATTATTGAAAATATCGCGCGGCACAGACGCGACTGTCTGCATCCCGAGCGCACCTCGAGATCGAGGCGCGTAGGTATAGCTCGCGTTTCGTCCGTTTGTATGAAGTTGGAATACTGTATAGATAATATTACCGTGTCTAAACTGTCCTCTCATACCTATTTTTTTTTTATAGATTAACTATTTTTGTGTGGTTTGGTATGGCCGGTTCTTCTCCATAGGAAACGACAAATTGGAACCGTACACTAGCTTCTGACGTTTTATAAGTGACCTAGGCCTGGGTGTATGAGAGCATTATTAAGCCAAGGATATTAGGGTATTTGATAAAACGGGACCTTCCACTTTATTGAACTTAGTCAAATATTTAATCAAGCTCCACTAATTAGCACTAGCGCTATATTTACGCACTATGCCTATCTATAACTACATGATCAGTCAGAATTAAGTGGAATTTAATTTATAGTTGTCACGTTGGTCTTGAAACCGAAAAGCCGGACAGACTATCCTATTTAGCCGGATATTTGGTCAAAAAAGACGATATTTCTTTTTATAGTCTAACATGACTTTTCAATAACAATAAAATTCATAAAATATTTTTAAATTATAATGAAAAACAATAACATTAAGTGATATGCTCTGCTCGTGCTAGCGATACAAGGTAAGGCAAAACTCAAATGACAATTCTAAACAAAATGGTCAAATTTAAAAAGCCTAACAAAACCCGGACGGGCCGGACTCCGCCTAATTTGGACACGGACACGCAACTAAAAAGTCTGACCGTGTCCGGCTTTATCCAGACGCCTGGCAACGCTAGTTGAGTAAATGGTTGGTGTAATCGTTGGTTGGCTCTTGGTATACCTAAACCAAGTTTCGTGCGTCAAGCAACGCAATCCACTGCTGTAATTGGACATGTTTCAATGGAGGACAATGACTCAAATACGGATAAATTCACGTAAAACTTTCTCAATCACCTAATGACTTAATTTTTGACGCACCAATTATTATTTACCAATGCAATAGTCATCGGAAGAGGACGTAAAGAAAGAATTTGAACTGTTTATTTTTCCTGTTTTCACACTTAAAAGAGAAACGGATGCATTTGTTCTGCAATGAGAAATGCATTTATAAAAAAAAATAAACTCAGACTAAAATTAAATAGTACCATCATGCAACGCTCTAGTCGATCTATCCACTATGTTATACTGATTTACAACTATACTGTTACCACTATGTTAGGCTGATTTGCAACAATAGTCATATTGTCAGTGATGATAGATTGATCCCAATACAACGTGATAGTTTCGAGACCTGAGACCCAGGCACAACGAAGCGATGCATTTGACGTCGGAAATTGAACTGTTAAAGGGATGGAACTATACAAGATTAGTTTTAGTACATATATGCGAAAAACAAAACACGTGGCTAGTATTTTTGTGGAAAGAATCTATGTACTGAATTGCACAACTGTACCATGAAAAATCGCAAAGTTATAAGCTTGTTATGTTACCTGGTTGTCCGCATAAATACACTTCTGGACACATCTATTGGCCCACCTTGTATTTTCAGTTTCGTTTGGTCCTAGCTAAAATTTTATATTAGGTCGAGCAAAAAGTTTTTATGCAGTTTTGAACCTGGCACATTCACAATTTCATTCAATAGTCTTTTTTTGAATTTCGAACACAGAATTTAAAGAAACAAAAGACAATTTGGAGCCTGTTTGTTGATATCAAACAATCGAATACTAAGAAAACTTGGTTTTATTGGTTTACTTGGATTTAATTCTTGAAAAAGTGATTGATATCTTTGGTTTTGCAACAAACATTACTTATTCTTAACATTAAGGTGAGGTTCTATCAATAATCTATGGATACTTCACCTGAAGTCGCCGCCCAAGCTGTGGCACTTATTCAGGCCGGACACAGCCAAAGAAACGTGAGTGTTCAACTTAATTTAAGTCGATCTGCGGTCCGAAATGTTTATCGGAGGTACCTAGAGACTGGCGGCTTTGTTCGTCGCCAAGGAAGGCCACGATCTCGGGTCAGAACTGAAAGGCAGGATCGATTCATCGTGACGACCAGCTTGAGAAATCGTCACCTTACCTCCATTGAGATACAAAACCAACTTCGCGACTTCCACGGAGTATCTGTGAGCGCTCGAACTGTTCGGAGAAGGTTAAAAGAACGCGATATGGTACCACACAAGCCAGCTAATGGGCCCAAACTAACGCGAGCCCACCGAACAGCGCGCCTTCATTTCGCACGCAGTCATTTAAATTGGACACAGCAAGATTGGAGCCGTGTACTCTTTTCTGATGAGTCTAAAATTGTGTTACATGGCAATGATGGAAAGAAGAAGGTCTACCGACGTAAGGGAGAGCGTTTCGCACAATGCTGCTTTGAAGAGAGGGTTGCTTATGGCGGTGGCTCATGGACTGTCTGGGGCGGTATATCCGCGAGCGGCAAAACTCAACTTAAGGTTGTTACAGGACCACGGCTGCCAACATTAAATGCTGAAAAGTACATTCGTGAGTGCTTAGAACCTCACGTGATACCATACGCGGACTATGTGGGCCCAAATTTCCTTTTTATGCGTGATAATGCAAGAGCCCATGCGGCCGGCATCGTCAGGGAATATCTTCGGGATGTGAACATCACAGTTATGGACTGGCCAGCCAGAAGCCCAGACATGAACCCCATTGAGCACATGTGGGACGAGCTAAAAAGACGTGTTAGGGCTCGTCAGCCAGTTGCCCAGACGATGCAGGAGTTGAAAACTGCCATAGAAGAGGAATGGGAGATGATCCCTCAAAATTTCATAGAGCGGTTGATAAACTCTATGCCTAATCGTATGAGAGCTGTGGTAGATGCCCATGGAGGCAACACGCGTTATTAAATTAAACCTTTATTTGATAAAACATGTTTTTTATTCAAAAATCAATTGCCTTTAACAAGGCGCATATCCGACTTGTTAGGCGTAGCTCCATGTCGTATGGTATTCTGAATTCAAATTTAAAACAATACGATCGAAAAAGATGGTAAAATGTATCAGGTTTAAAACTGCATCAACAGTTTTTGTTCAATCTAGCAATCATATTTCGGTAGGGGCCATCGAAACCTAAACTCTAAGGTGGGCCAATAGATGTGTCCAGAAGTGTATAATACATGGTTTACGAGCCATCCAGACGACTGAGGGGTTGTTTTGCTTCCGCCCCCAGCTGTGCGCTAGCTTCTAATACCCGCTATGACCTGCCAAGACCTGTGTTGTACTTATTGTCGGTGGAGTCCAACTTGAGACCTTTTTGATTAAAAACCAAAATGTAAGGGCAATAGCCTTTACATATAATGTTGAATGTTGTGAAATGAAAGGATATAAATAATGTTTAATAATACACTTCACTAATTTAATGTTACTTAAAAATGTTAAATAAATGTTACTTAAAGGGACTAATAAATGTTCTATAAAATGTTAAATGTTAGATACGAGAGTTCGGTGCCAAACGTACTACTGACGCACTTGTGGTTCGTGACAATACAGCAAACCTACTTTTACCCGGTTTACAATAATTACTAACTAGGTCTAAGTCCAATGTACGGATGCTGACCGTACATCTTGGCGGGGGCCAGTATATATTATATAAAAAAAATGTAGAATAAGAACTAACTAATGTTATACAAGTGTAAAAAAGTAAAATAAGAACTAACTAATGTTAGGCAAGTATATAAAATGTAAAATAATAACTAAAAACAATTGCTAGCTAAATGTTAAACACATGAGGTGTTGTGTAGGTAGCGTTTCTCATGGTGGTCATTTCTACGTCTTCCGTGGCCGTCGTCTGTAACCTCCGTGATGTGGCCCTCTGTGGCTTTGGTGGCGGTAATCTGGCGGACACGCCTGTGATGGCACTGCTGCCGCAGCGTTTGCAGTACACGTAGGTTCCTCCCGCCGCAACTACTGCCAACACCAGAAGTCCCAACGCGGTGTAGGAAACGATGTATTGATGAACGTCATGTTGTAACATTTCCACCAGTTTCGTTTCTTCCTTTAATTCCTTCAGCGAGTTGTGAATTTGTTCGTAATTGTTTTTGACGAATTTTATATTTTATAATTATCCTTTTAATTTTATATTATTAATCTATACATATAATAAAACAGTAAAATGGTGGAGCGTTGGTATTAATTGGCGAAAAAACTACTGAACCAATCCTGTTCAAATTTTGCATACATAATCCTTATAGGCCGGGTCAACTGTTAGGCTACATATTATCACGCTATTTGCTATGGGGGGTGAGCAATAATCCAAAATGTCGATATTGAACGACATTTGCCAGTTCGATCCCCAGCTACAGTTAAAAATTTTGTCATTATTTTATCTTCTTTTTTGCAATAAAATAACTTTTACCATTTTTTCAAAATTAAATTGACATTTCTATTCGATATCTTCTAAATATTTTGTAAAAACTAATCAAAACACATAATAAAATCAAAACGGCGAGTAAAATCACGTACTAAAATGTAAATATTCCACACGCAATTTAGATACTCGCAACGCCATCTAAAGACTGAAAGTAGAAATAATGATGACAATGATAGTTGAACGTCATATTTGATAGATGGCATTGTGTATTTTACGTAATTTTCTGAGTGGCGGAAGAATGACCATCGCCCAAGTTTGCAGACAGTTTTATTGTTTAAAATTGGACGAAAACCGTTATGGTTAAACTGGAGTTAGACGGAGGCATTTTTAATCCTACTGCTTTTTTCCCCGTGGTTGTAACAAGCTAATTGACCGTGATTATTCAAGGGATACCAACCAAAGGCGATAAAAGTAAATACACTTCTGGACACATCTATTGGCCCACCTTGTATTTTCAGTTTCGTTTGGTCCTAGCTAAAATTTTATATTAGGTCGAGCAAAAAGTTTTTATGCAGTTTTGAACCTGGCACATTCACAATTTCATTCAATAATCTTTTTTTGAATTTCGAACACAGAATTTAAAGAAACAAAAGACAATTTGTAGCCTGTTTGTTGATATCAAACAATCGAATACTAAGAAAACTTGGTTTTATTGGTTTACTTGGATTTAATTCTTGAAAAAGTGATTGATATCTTTGGTTTTGCAACAAACATTACTTATTCTTAACATTAAGGTGAGGTTCTATCAATAATCTATGGATACTTCACCTGAAGTCGCCGCCCAAGCTGTGGCACTTATTTAGGACGGATACAGCCAAAGAAACGTGAGTGCTCAACTTAATTTAAGTCGATCTGCGGTCCGAAATGTTTATCGGAGGTACCTAGAGACTGGCGGCTTTGTTCGTCACCAAGGAAGGCCACGATCTCGGGTCACAACTGAAAGGCAGGATCGATTCATCGTGACGACCAGCTTGAGAAATCGTCACCTTACCTCCATTGAGATACAAAACCAACTTCGCTACTTCCACGGAGTATCTGTGAGCGCTCGAACTGTTCGGAGAAGGTTAAAAGAACGCGATATGGTACCACACAAGCCAGCTAATGGGCCCAAACTAACGCGAGCCCACCGAACAGCGCGCCTTCATTTCGCACGCAGTCATTTAAATTGGACACAGCAAGATTGGAGCCGTGTACTCATTTCTATGAGTAGTATACTCTTTTCTGATGAGTCTAAAATTGTGTTACATGGCAATGATGGAAGGAAGAAGGTCTACCGACGTAAGGGAGAGCGTTTCGCACAATGCTGCTTTGAAGAGAGGGTTGCTTATGGCGGTGGCTAATGGACTGTCTGGGGCGATATATCCGCGAGCGGCAAAACTCAACTTGAGGTTGTTACAGGACCACGGCTGCCAACATTAAATGCTGAAAGGTACATTCGTGAGTGCTTAGAACCTCACGTGATACCATACGCGGACTATGTGGGCCCAAATTTCCTTTTTATGCATGATAATGCAAGAGCCCATGCGGCCGGCATCGTCAGGGAATATCTTCGGGATGTGAACATCACAGTTATGGACTGGCCAGCCAGAAGCCCAGACATGAACCCCATTGAGCACATGTGGGACGAGCTAAAAAGACGTGTTAGGGCTCGTCAGCCAGTTGCCCAGACGATGCAGGAGTTGAAAACTGCCATAGAAGAGGAATGGGAGATGATCCCTCAAAATTTCATAGAGCGGTTGATAAACTCTATGCCTAATCGTATGAGAGCTGTGGTAGATGCCCATGGAGGCAACACGCGTTATTAAATTAAACCTTTATTTGATAAAACATGTTTTTTATTCAAAAATCAATTGCCTTTAACAAGGCGCATATCCGACTTGTTAGGCGTAGCTCCATGTCGTATGGTATTCTGAATTCAAATTTAAAACAATACGATCGAAAAAGATGGTAAAATGTATCAGGTTTAAAACTGCATCAACAGTTTTTGTTCAATCTAGCAATCATATTTCGGTAGGGGCCATCGAAACCTAAACTCTAAGGTGGGCCAATAGATGTGTCCAGAAGTGTACTTATATTTATTCAATTATTGACTTTAAAATAACACGGCCAAATTTTCGGAAGGGGTAGCATGGCACCTTGCGTTGGAAGGCCCCCAGGTGGACCGATGACCTGGTGAGGATCGCGGGAATCCGATGGATGCGAGACGCACAGGACCGGTAATTATGGTGACACTTGGGGATGCCTATGTCCAACAGTGGACGTCTTTCGGGTGAAATGATAATGATGGCACCTTTATTTTTCTTTTTTTAAGGGTGGAAGTCATCCAATGACTTCTCCCACTCTGGTTGGTGCGGGAAGGCGTGTCAAACTTTTACTGACTAAAACCACACCTGTGTCCTTCAGTTGCCCTTTGCAACATCTCTTTGAGGAGCGCGTGGATCACTACGCGCTGTTGGCGACTGGGCTCGGTCCGGTCAATTACCGGACGGCCGGACGGCTGTGGATGACCCATTGCTGGATGTCCGCGAGCCCGCGTCTACCGTGGCTGGTCGTCGGGGTCAGAATCTCGGCTCGGCGTGAGGACGTTCACTAGCATTACGGCTTTGCAGAAGGAGGCAACCGCCTGCCATTCCTCCTGCCATTCCTCCGCGCTCTGGACCATAGCCCAAAGTCACAAGGCCCGGCCCGAGAGGTGACTGACGCCGATTGCCTCCAAGAGGACAACACATACCTCTGTGTGCTCCACTGTATCCTCCGTGATGATGGTACCTTGCGGCCTAATAATGGTGTGTTTTATTATTAGCAGTTACTGCTTCATATAAAACGGGGTCGAAAGGTTTGCTTTCCTGATCACAGTTCGACAACGTATGATGTATCTCAGATTCCTTGCAGCCTTACGTCGACATCCGTACGTTACCTTGCAGTGAGAGGTGACCAACACTGGAACCACCCTCTGAGGGAGGCCAGTCTCAGGGATAACACTAATCGGCTGCTACATTTGTTTACCGGAATTTCATTATTAGGATACACAAGCTCAGGACTGTTGAGGGTGTTTCACGCGCTTTCTGTTCCGGATTCGGTTGGAAGTACCCTGATATTACCATTTTGCAAATCGCCCGGAGGACCCGTTGTAGCATGCGGTGGAGAACTATCCTGCTTGGATGAACCGCCGTGTCTTCATAAAGGCAATCGGCGTCAGTGACCTCTCGGTTTGGCCTTCAATATGCGAGTTTGATTGGACAGGGATACACGCGTTCAAGATTTCACCGAAATTCATTCAAAAGTTGGAGACTCTTCATAGGGTAGTTCCCACTATGGAATAACATTTGTCTAATATACGAGGACGTCAGTCAAATACACACCAAAAAATCCTAGGTAAATGAACAAGTAATTTTTACACCCCAAATGATCAAGTTGCAACAATCAATTCAAGCATGCTCTCGCAAATTCTTTATAACTACTGTTGTGGAGGAAGATAGTTGATGATGATGGTAATTTTTGGATTCACTGGCTTTTTGGCTTTGCACCATAAGTGCAAACGTTATCCAGCTGAAGGTCGGTGTCCCGATTATGTTCCTTCGTTTACCTCTACCAAAGCTGTCTGACGGCTTAAACTCTTCAGTGAAACATTATTGAGGCGAATATTTTACAGGAGGTAACTCTTTCGAACAATCTCGCAGCCTTAGCAGACATTGGCCCTAGAGGGCCCTATCCATTTGCTGACATCTCTATGAGTCGCGAGTAGATTACTACGCGCCGTCGATTCAGAATTGCTTTGACCAGATGATTGGACGGCTCCACCGCAATCGCCCTGCGGCTTTCAACACCTGGAGCATCGCTTCCCTCATCATCCCTCATAGTTTCAGCCACCTTCTTCGATCGTAGTGCTTCACTGAAGGAGGCTACTGGTTGGCATTTTTTCCACTAATCGCCTCCATGAGGACACGGCGGCGCCGGCGCTCCTACCAAGTGGGACTGACTTCCACCGTAAGCTCCATCGTATTCTCCGGGCGATCCGCACAATGGTGAGACTCGAGTGTTTCTTTTCGCTGAATTCGATACAGATACCTCCCAAAACACCCACATCCGGTGAGTCCTGCACAAAGAGAGGATGCCGTGACGCCTCTGTAGCCACTCCTCAAAGACAGGCATTACCGCTGCGATTGTGACGTGCTCACTGTGACAATGTTGTTTTGCCAGAACATAAACCAGAAACATACATAAACTAGTGCCTTTTCCCTTGGGGTAGGCAGAAATGCCAACTGCTACGACCCTTACCCATTTACCCTTGACCCTTATTCATTGATGTTCATACATCTGGATCTGGACGAGTACATAACATGTATCCTGAAGGTAATTTGCATTTTTACCTTTAACAGTTTTATGTGAAAGTACAATAAATAATTACGATGCTTTCAGAATGAATTGCAAGCACAGAATGATTGTACAGTTTTACGAACTTAACGCAGACGAAGTCGCGGGCAACAGCTAGTTTTATAATATTTTTGGGAAAAAAAATAACCCAATAAAATAATAATAATATTTCTCCTTTCGCAGATCTGCTGGAAGAAATTTCTTTGGAAATAAGCAGTACCATTGTACTATTGTCTATTTTGTATTGTCTTTTTCTGTTTTTTGTGTGTACATAAATATTAAAATAAATAAATAATTGGAATCGATTCAGTTACTGATTCTGAACAAACTGTATTCAGGTTTCGCATATACAAAAAATTATGTTGTATAGGGTGTAAGCTCCATCCCTCTTTCTCGCTCATTTCTCTCCTGGCATTTTAAAATGTCATGGTAAGGCCCCTAGCCATTGCGTAGTCGGCCACCCGGTCTGCTTAAAACCGTACTGCCGTCCTTGACTTCCGAAGTCGCGGCACGACTTCCCCGCGTTCGCTAAAACGACGATATCTCAGAAAATACGAGTCCTAGCTCAACGAACCTTACGTTACTGAACTTGTTATGAAATAAGCTATCTGATTATGTAGGGTTTTGGGTAGATTCACCTTGTAATGTATTACTAATTTGAACTTGAAAGTAGTCTGATGGACTATTTCCCAGTTTTGTGTACAAAATTCGTCATATTTATAAAATAAAACCATATTTAACAAAAATAACTTTTGTATTTATTATTATACACATCATCTTACAATATTAAACAAAAAGAACAGACCTCTCTATACATTTTTACATACGACAAGCGAAACAAAAGCCGTCGTCAAGTGGGCAACCCGAGCGCCGGCCATAAAAAAAGGTATGTTTACACATCGATACCGAGAAGTCGGTGAGTCATGCGGCTCGAGTTAGTGTCTTATTACTTAGTATGGTATACGAACATAATACAAACAAAGCTGCAGCGTCTAGAAATGTTTGGTTTACGATATCTGAGTAACAATGCAAGCACTTGAAAAAACGGGCTAAAAAAGACCCACTCGTACTTTGAATCACAGAGTAAATATTTTTGCATTTATTTGAAATCTAACTTTGCATCGTACAATACTATGATATTTGCTAATGGAAAAACACAGTACAAAGGCCTCACGCATAATGCGTGAGGCCACAGCTTTATGCTGAGCGTTAGGCCGTTTTGCGCGGATGTGACGCATATCTTCCCTATCATTTTACAATGTTTGTTTGCTAGTTTTAAGATTGCGTCATTTCGCGCGAATAAACAGTTTTTCTTTCTTTCTTCTTTCTTTCAAAGGCACGTTGCCTAACAAAAACATTGCTAAATCAACAAATGAAGATCACAAAAATCGAACAATTTAGGTAAAAAATGGATGGTCACAGTAAAAATACAGCCAGTGGGTCAAATCTGAACAACAGAAAAAGGAAAAAATTATGAAACGACTTTCAAACATAATTTAATGTGTGAAATCTGTTTTTTTTTTTAATATATATATTAAAAAAAAAACAGAAGTAAAAAAAATTAAAAATATTCAAAGCTCACGCTGTTAGGATGAACATTTTACAATTCGCCGGTGAAACGAACAAAGATGCGGTCCAAAAATAGATAAAATATATAGATAATACAAAGACATAGCGTCAAATGTGACGCACAGATTAAGTGGACCACAGTGGTTCTCTCACAGACAGACATTTTTATAGGGTGTCTGAATGGCTCCGCGCCACAGACGGGGGGATAATCCCCAAAATTATGAATGCACATGCAGTTAGAAACATAAAACCCAAAACACAAACAAAAACCCACAACCCACCCATCTACCATCACACAAATACACATTAAAAAAAAATTCAACATACCAAAAACCATCCCATCAACCAACCACACCAACATACAAACAATTGTTTAGCTGACCGTTTCACTTTACTGTGGCACACAAGACACAACAAACATGGCGGTTTTGAGGTCATGACCTGCCAACGGCAGCGATTTACGCGCCAATTTTACCGTTTTTTTTTCTTCCGTTGAGTATTTTACGTAAAAATATACGAATTTCACTAGTAAAATGTCTTGTACAAACGTAGGAATGTATCTAAATCATGTTTCTAACGACATTTTGCCGTCTGTAGCGTAATTTTCACACACAACACATCGAAATGGTGCCGACTAGTCGCGCGAAATTTTCGACTACAGCTGACGAAATCATCAGATCTTGACTAAAATCTATAACACACACACACAATGAAGCAGTTTAAAACTGTTGATTACTTACCTTTCAATTGTTTAACCCTTTAACGCACACCTTAACTTTTTTTTAAATTTATGATGATTTTAAGTGAAATTATATTCAGTACTGTTATTTATAATAATATGTAGTGATATATTTTTCAGAAAGTTGTTATTTTCCGAGAAAACCCAAAAAAACTAGTGGCCAGTATACTGACCACCGACCGTTCTGCATCAGTAACTCTCCCTGTATAATCACTGGCCTGTAAACTGGACACATAAAAACCGGTTGCTTTTTACATAATAAAATGAAATTTCTGTGTATTTCATAATTAGTTTTTAATCAGTCTCCAAAAAAATAACATAATTAGCGTATCATTTCAAACAAAATTTTAGTCGTTCTTCTTCTTAGTCTAAAAACATAAAAAATCAATATCAAAGTGTTTTCTCCTCTAAATTATTAATAAATTAAACGAAAAATCAAAAATTACTATTGTGGTGTTCAAAATTCAATAGAAAAGGATAATTTGGATAGGCGATGATAGCAGAGGCAGTGAGGGATGTGGCAGTGCTATTGGGGGTTGTGGTGAAGGCTGTGGTGGAGAAGCTGGTGGAGGAATTTACGGAGATACAGATCCGTGTGGGAGTTCTGAAGAAGACTATGATTGATGACTATAACTACGGGTACTAAAGCTGCTAGTATTCGAGACAATATCGTCAAAACAATCATCAGCGTCGGAATCACCACCAATATCAGAATGGATGGCCTGGTCATCAGTAATGGCCATAATTTCTGCCCATTGATCTTCACTCAGCATCTCCAGATCCTGTGTGCTAAAATTCTTTCTAAAACAGCAGAAAAACGAGAATGAAAACACAATAACTATACGTACCTACAAATCGACGTTTTTCGATATGAAAAAATAGCTAAAAAATTAAGATAATAAGCTATAACTACCGAACCCGTATATTTGTGCTTATTGCACTATTTTATCCTAAAAATAGACTATATACTTGGTATAAAATGATGTAATTGATAAGCATTAATCGAAATATATACTTATGAGACTACCTCCAACACACATGTGTAATTTCTAAGTTAGATTTTTTCAACACACCTGTCTGGTTTTAATGGCAAAATAACATTGTTTATTTTATGATACTCGATTATATTTGTACGCAATAAGAAAGTTTATACTATAACCAAAACGTTTTACTCATCTTTTTTACGAAGACATGTTTTTTCCTTGCACTACACACCGAAATACTTGACGTCTACTTGTGTTGACAACAAATACTAGTGCAGGTATGCGCAGTGGCCAGTTGACAGGCCACCGTAAAAAAAGGCGCGAATTTTGCATTGCATGTGACGTCCTTGAGCACTGGCTAGTTAAAAGGCTAGCGTGCTTTATTGGTTATCGTTTATGATCATAAGGTTCAACATTATTAAAAAAGTCTTTGAATTGTCGACCTTAAAGTGATCGTCCAGTTTACTGGCCACTTTGTATGGGCCGTCCTATAAAGGGTTAAAACACTCAACAAAGAAACACTGGCCACAAAAACTGTTTTATTCTACGTTGACTTTGAATTTCGAATGCGCAATGACCGTGGCGCGGGGCGGCTCAAACCACTTGACATTACACCGAAAATTGTAAACAGATGTCTAGCAAATGATGTTCTATGCCTGTCTCGTTCTATATTCTTACACTCTGCTCAATATAAACAGGATAGATATAGTTTTGATCGACATTTGTGTACATTTATACGACCGGATGCGCATCGAACTTTAGAAGTCTGGCGACACACACGCTTTTGATTCGATATCTTTAGAAGTTCGATTGACACACGGGCGGCTAGGTCGAACATGTAGCGTTCTACACCGTAATTTAGCTTGTATTTCTAGTTTATACGTATACGGAACAGGGTGTAAAGTCCCGCACACCTTTATTGAAAAGGAAGGATCCTCCAGTCAGACTGGGGCAGGTACCCAGACCAGAGACAACACACGTCTGGTCGGAGGATCCTCTCTTTTCAATGGACGTGTGCACGACTTAACAAATGTTCCGCATATTTCTAAAGGCACAACTGTATTCTCTCCTATGCTGAGGTAAACATTTACCATTTATGTTGTTATCTATGTCAAGAAATAATAACTCCTGTGAGTACCAACACGATAAAACTAATTGACTTTGATCCTGTTGATTCCGAATCTGACATCGAGGGCTGGTGCAACGTCACAGAAGTAATAGTGCAGGAGAAAAATCTTGTAGGTTTTGATCTGTTGATGGCACTTACTAAGGCGCTCAAAGGTCGCGCAGCGACCCACTTGACCAGAATGAACCTCAAGGAAATAAATTAAATGCAATTTTACAAAAAATCAGAAAAAGGGAATAAAAAATATTGTAGTATAGACACCCCGATGCTTTTCTGGACTCACCCCCGATCCCAGTTGCCCATGTCATCGAAATATGTAAATCAAAAACCCATGTCCATTTTGCTTACGTAATACTTGAATGGCGTATAGTACGATATTTCCGATGCCAATAAATTGTTTTTATGAGCAAGCGGTAGGTGAGAATCCTTTTTTTTGCGTGAGAAATCATCAAATAATTCCTCCTGCTCTGGGTGAAGTGAGAGGGAGTGCCAGACTTTTATTAACACCCACAATGTACCTACAGTTGCCCTTTGCGAGGGACATGGTAATTTTCTAAGATCTTTTTTACAAAGCATGGGTAGGATGACAGCAGGACGAAAATATACATCTTTAAGATGAGAGAAAAGGATATCCTATAACGGGGTGAATAGAAACAAAACTTTGGTTTGGTTTTTCACTTTGATACCATGTTATCGGCTTCAAACAAAGCATCGACTTTTTAGAATAACAATTCATTAATATATTGATATAGTTAAATGCTGCAAAAAATATTCAAATATCGTGAAAATAACCTTTGAAGTTTTGTTTCTAATTTTCTACTAAATGGGGTGGGGTGGGGTGTGGTGGGGGGGGGGTAGTGGGGTGTTGGGGTGGGATTCATACAATGTAGGCAATGGCCTACATTGTATGAATCCGACAGCTGTCACCCACACCATCCTGTAGTAATTATAGTGTAAACAATCTGCAGCCCTATCAGGTAGTGGATAATCCGGACCACCAGCTGAGAACCCCAGAAGTAATGTCTCAGATTGATTCTAATAGATGTGTTGTCTAATCCTGTTTCCCTTTGCCAGGTTTTTCCGTGCAGGCAAGTGCGCGCTATCCTCCCTGTACGCGGTCTACCGCGACGGTCACACCCCGGCGCGCCAGTTCCTGGTGGCAGCGCTGCAGAACCCGGTGATGGCGGTGCTACATGAGGACGAGTTCTTCCTCGATATCGACCCGGATAAGGCTATGGAGAGGTGAGTGGGGTTATGGCAGGATCTTCTTAAGTCTTAGATGATGGTTACACAGCCTCCTTGGTCTTGGTCGCCAGCACTGAGCATGAGGCCATTTTTTTAAGGGTGAGAAATCAATTTGCCTGCTGCGGTCTTCCCGTCTGATTATAATTAAGGTGTCTTCAAGGCTGGCTCTTAATAAACTAGTACGATCCACCATCAACGATTGTATCATTGCTTACCATCAGGTGGGAGCACAGTCAAGCACTTGAGTATAGCTATTAAAAAAAAATCACTCTTGGTGGAGCGAGAGGAAGAGTATTACTGACTAAAACCCATCGGTGTACCTTCAGTTACAATTTACGTTCCAGCGCCACGATGTCTTTTCAAAAAATTTGGGTTTAATTCACAGATCGGTCAAAGAGAGTTTTGATTGAGGTTTAGTTATTCTGTGTTAGTTTCTGTTATCTACAAATGACAGACCGAACTAACGACTTAAGGTGCTTTTCGAGACGCAGAGGAATCTCGGTTTGTTAGGAAGCACCGTCCATCCACGAACCGACCTCGGCGAGCGTTGCTTAACTTTAAAGACCGACCCGTGCGTTCTTTTTTTTTTATTCTAAGCATGAGCTCGTTATCATTCCTTAGACCCGGAAGCGTTGGGCACGCCACAATTATGGCGGTAAGTCCCTTCTTTGAGGCGTGGTTGGAAAGACCTCACGGCGTCCTCACCTTCCGCATGACACAGGTTCTCACCGAACACGGGTAGTTCGGGAAGTTCCTGCACCGGATTCGTGCAGAAGCGACGCCCGGGTGTCGCCACTGTGTGGACCGCCCGGAGGACACGGTGGAGCACACGGTGGAGGTGTGCCCCGCTTGGGAAGAGCAACGCCGTGTCCTCGTGGGGGCGATCGGCGGCGGCGATCTCTCGCGCCGGGCCTTGGTACAGGCCATGGTCCGGAGCGAGGAGGAGTGGCAGGCGGTCGGTCGCCTCATTCTGCGAAGCAGTAATGCTAGCAAAGGAGGCGGCCGATCGCGTGAGGCAACGGCAACGGTCCTCACGCCCCAGCCGCCGCCGGGATTCCGATCCTGATTTCCGGCCACCGTAGGCGCGGGCTTGCGGACGGCGGGCAATGGGTGGCCCGCCGTCCGACCGTCCGGTAACCATCCGGACCGAGTCCAAGTCGTCGACGGCGCGTATTGTTCCGCGCGCGCCTCAGGGAGATGTCAGCAAATCGTAGGGGCCCAGCAGGGTCGAAGCCTACTGGGGCCATGGGTAGTGTGAAAACGAAACCGGGGTCCTGGGACGAAGGCAACGAAAGAACAGGAGTGGGTTTTTAGTCAGTAAAAGTCTAACACTATCTCTCGCTCCGCCCAAGAGCGAGATTTGTCATAAGATGATTTTCCCACCTATAAAAAAAAAAAAAAAAAAGACCCGGAAGCGTAGAAAGCCAACCCCGCATAACTTTGTGATTTTAGTAATAGTTGGTGTGGTATACACATTATATGTAGACCCGTTCCCGAGGACGAGTAGACGTCATTCTGAAGTTGCGCCTACTTACTGATAATTTGGTTGTTTTATTTGTAAACCCAAATCTCTAAATAGTGATTATAGTGAACACCACAGTTGGGTACACGAAATTTAACCGTTACTTTTAAAGAGCCCTCGTTTGCGCGAGGCCCCTTTAAGTGCGAATCCGTGGGCGAGGGGCCGCTCTGCCCACGCTTAGCTACGCTCTGCTCAGACCCTGATGTCAAAGAAAATAAGATGTTCTTCAGACTCTGATTTAAAATTAACGTCGAGACTGGCTCAAATGTGTTCGGCCTTATAAAACTCTGCTGTTCGTCATCGAGATTATATAGATCCAAAACTGTTACATGTGGCTTGCACCGGTTAATCCTTCGACTTAAATTGTATTTCCACTGACCCGAATTTAAACTTTAATTCAAGTTTTTTAGAGTTGAAAATAGGTTGGTATCACACAAGTAACTTTGTTTTCAAAACAAACGATGCAAAAGGTGTGAAGTGTTATTTATAATCTAAATATTTGCGGAGTAGTGCGAGATCAGACGTGTCGTACGACTCTTTTTTAGTGTAAACTAGTTTTATGATAATCTTGGGACATGCATCTTAGCTGCAAGGAAAATTGTTGAACAGAAAAGATTTTTTGCCTTGTTAGGGGCTTGTTGTGGAGCTTGTGTCTTTTTTTTAAGGTGAGAAAATCATCTAATGACAAGTCGCGCTCTTGGGCGGAGCGGGAGATAGTGTCAGACTTTTACTGACTAAAAACCAACTCCTGTTCCTTCTTTGCCTTCGTCCCAGGGCCCCGGGTTTCACTTTCACGCGTGGCCCCAGTAACTACCCGTGGCCCCAGTAACTACCCGTGGCCCCAGTAACTACCCGTGGCCCCAGTAACTACCCGTGGCCCCGGTAAGTACCTGTGGCCCCAGTAAATTCCCGTGGCCCCAGTAACTACCCGTGGCCCCAGTAAGTACCTGTGGCCCCAGTAACTACCCGTGGCCCCAGTAACTACCCGTGGCCCCAGTAAGTACCTGTGGCCCCAGTAAATTCCCGCGGCCCCAGTAACTACCCGTGGCCCCAGTAAGCTTGTGGCTAAGTAATAACACCCACATGGGCCGATCTTCATGGTTAACTAACACTTAGCCTTAGACAAATTAGTGGACAAAATGTCCCCCAACTATATTAGGGGAAAAAAAATATCCCCAAACATGACGCGCTACGTATACCGCGTCACGTGAAAATTTTAAGGGACAAGTTGCGGGACACTAAACAACGTTTCAAGCCTCCGATACACTAGGGGACAAAATATCCCCCAACATGACGCACAACGTAGTCAAATTAATTGTACCACAATAAGTTTCGCGTCACGTGAATGCGTTGTAAAATGTTGGGGGGCAAGTTGCGGGACATCGGACAATGTTGCAGCGTCACGTAGATTGAGCGTTACGCGTCATGTTATGGGTCATTTTGTCCCCTAATGTATCTGATTTTTCAACATCACGTAGATTGAGCATTGCGCGTCATGTTGGGGACATTTTGTCTTCTAGTGTGTTACGTGACGCTGCAACTTTGCCCAATGTCCCGCAACTAGTCCACATTTTGCAACGCATTCACGTGACCTGGGACATTTTGGACAATTTGAAAACGTAGCGCGTCATGTTGGAGGACATTTTGTGCCCTAGTGTATCGAGGCATTATCGGGGTCCATCTGCGGTATAATAATAATAATACTTGAAAAGAAATAAACCGAAGTGCTCTCCAAATTCTTAGCCGTTTATGTCAATAAAATACATTTTATTTCAACCTTTCGACTTCAAACCTGCATTTTATATAAAAATAATTGCTTCGATCGATACTAGTTCTCAAACCAGAAGCCCTGGTAGTCTAGCCATCTGTTTCTCCGACCTTCATCGATCCATCATTTTGTAAATAAATAATAGACTTGTCTATTATTTGCACTATTCCTAGAAATATCGATGCGATTCATTCTTTCTTTATGTGATATTTGCTACGATGTCATTTGCAATTTGCGTGGAATTTGTTATCTGTCACTTATGTGGGACACATTTTAATTGCTTTTAGCTCACGGTTACATAATTATTATTTTTATAACGATTGTAATTACACTAATATTATGAAGGTGATATTTTTTTGGTCTATATGTGTGTGTTTATGTTTACATACTTGTTTGTTACTCTTTCACGCTCAAACGTCTGAACCAACGACCTTACAGCCAGTAGACGTCTAATAACAGGCCACGCATGTCTGGCAACACATATGATTATAGATCTGATGTCTCGACCAATCAGAACGTAGTACCCCGCTCCCTGTACCTCGGCTAGTTGACAGAATTATTTTGGTGTAGTTCAAGCATGAGGCGTCTAGTGGCTGTAAGGTCGTTGGTCTGAAAAGATTTGAATGAAATTTGTCACCCTTGTCACGTGTCCTGGATTGGAGTTGGGATCCTTTCTATCTCGGGAGAGTTCCCTTGGTATAACTTTCTACTTTCATGCGAGCGAAACTGCTTGCAGAAGTTAGTTGATTTTATAGTTTTACTAGGTTTAAAACAAAAACGTGTCACTGGGATAAAAAATGGGATGGAAATGGAATTAAAAATAAGTCTCGTATTTTGTGTCCTAATACAGATGTTTGTCTACGCGTGTGCTTAGATCATCCAAATATTATTTATTACTAGCTTCTACCAGCGGCTTCGACCGCATGAAAATAGGTTTCTCTATACAAACTTTTAACCCCCGTGTTACCCGCTTAGAGGTGGAGTTTCGTGAAATCCGTTCTTAGCGGATGTCTACACACTATAAGGAACCTACCTGCCAAATTTTAAGTTTGTAGGTGTCTGTCAATCAGTGAGTGGTATTTCGCTTTTCGGCGTGTCAGTGTTTTACTGACTAAAACCCACCTGTGTTCTTTTAGTTGTCCTTTGCGTTCCAGGAACATACCGTGTTCAACTCTTTCGAACTTTCCCGCAGTCTTAGCAGACATCCAAACAAACTGACTATCACTCTTATAATATTCCCGAAGGACATCAGGCATTTTTTTTTAGATTTAATGTGTGCTCGTCACGATATCGAGGTGTGAAATCATCCAATGAATTCTCCCGCCTTAGGGTCGAGAGCAAGAGGCCATGTCATATTATATACTGTCTAAAAATCACCTGTGTCTTTCTTTATACCTTTAAGAAATTCCCCATGGCCCTATAGGGCATCAACCCTACTCCACTCCTCAAACAGGGGGACTTTACCGCTGCGATTATGGCGTAGGTACTGTGGCAACCGTGCAGGTTCCACTAATAATTACTAACTTGCAAAACTGGCATGTTAGACTTTTAAGGTTTACGTTATAAAAAGTTTAGTTAGATTGATGTTCGAATAGAATAAGAAGGAAGACGTCATATAGATGAACGTCGATATAGATTTTATATTGAAAATATATAATGAAAGTGCTTAAATCTAAATAATAACAGTCTGAAGAACAGAAAAGCCTTTCATTGCGCTTCCCACCCCCACTAGAAAACAGTGCATTGGAAATACATTATTCTACAGTCATTTGCAAGTATAGAATAGAAACGTAATTTATCTCTTTTGGCGAACTATTTATTACACGTGCCATATTTTGGGCAAGTTTCCTACTGTCTAGAAGTTATAAATATATTTATTTCTGTTTCCACAAATCACAATCGGCCATTATACTCCTTACCTATATGTATAGCCAAATGTAATATAGTGGGTCAACGAAATGGCCTTGTGGAGAGGTTGCCTTCAACAATGAACTGCATTTTGCAGGTCCTTGTTCCATATTTGAAAGCATCTATTGTTATTTGCGGGGTAATCGATCACCACGCATGCGCGTCGTTCTGCACTGAGATGACATTGAGTTTTAGGATAACTTACGCCAAAAATGCAGCTGCATCTCAATCAGGACATTGCGAAATTGACATTTTATTAAGTAAATAGGCTCTAAATCACATCACACTAATATTATAAAGGCGAAACTTAGTATGTGTGTCTGTATGTTTGTCACTCCTTCACGCTGAAAAAGCAGAACGGATTTACATGAAAAGGCACACGGGTAGACCATTTCATACATGCTTATCCCCAGGGTGTTTCCTTGGGATAATTTTCTAGATTAATGCAGGCGAAGCGACTGGTAGAAAGTTGTATTTAAAAAATTAAATTTGAGCGATTGTGCGCCTAGATTCGAGCACGTAACCGATATTGATTTCGAATAACTGCAAATTAACACAGACATTTATAAAGATCTAAATCTGTTACATAGATATTTGAGATTTCCAATAATTATCACTCGTGAAGTATGGATGTCCTTCACACCTCTACCTACGCTACACCTATGGTATACAGGCGTGATGATAAGAAGTTTTTTTTTTTTAATAAACTTTCAATTGGCTCATGGTCAATTAAACAATGCGAACTTTGTTCAAGATTCCGATTATGACTTTTTACATCAGAGTGCCGTGTGCGAATTGTTTTTACGTTAACGCGATCAAACGGTTTAACGCGTTTGACTCTCTGATTGGTTAAGAGCTTGGAGCGAGCCAATCGGAGCGCCGAACGTCAAAAACGTGTCGACGATCGCGTTCAGTGGCGGATTTACAAATTTTCAAGGCATAAGCTATACAGTTTTTGTTTTCCTTGCCTCTACAATTGTCATCTCCTGCATTATTTTTTCAATCCAAAAATTTCGTTGAAATTACACGTAAAATAATTTTTGGGTATATTTTTGAGCTATTCAAAGCTCAGTCATGTACGAGCTGACTACCTCACTATCACTGTTCAAGGTTTTTTAATTTTTTTTTAGAAATCCAATTGAATTTTTCTACTCTCGGAATGCGCAATGACAAGTGAGAGAGGAAAGTCATCAGCAAAATTTGTTGCAGACTTCTATCTGTTAGACATCAGAAAACCGTCATGCAAAAATATTTTTGATTTCTATGAGATAGCAAAAAAAAAAATAAAATCGGTCCCCAAATTTGCCGCCCCAAAAATCTACCGCCCTAGGCTCAAGCCTACTCAGCTTGCTGGTAAATCTACGACTGATCGCGTTTATGTAAAACACAACTCGCATTAGGCACTCAGAACTAACTAGTACATTCTAAAACCTCCAATTCTCCACAGGTTCACTCCAGCCGACCGCGCCAAGAAGTTCGGTCAGCCGAACACCCAGGAGTATGCGACCAAGGTGGCCCGCTACCGCAAGTGGACCATCCAGTCGCTGTACAACCTAACCAGCAAGTTCATCGTCTCGCTGAGGGAACACTGGCCCAACTTCCCCGCAACCATCGCCTGGATCGTACAGCAGATTGTGCACCTGTTGAAGCAACATTCCAGGTAAGGGGATTATAAATAAAAGAATAGGTTTCAACTGTGCAGTATTTAAAAAGTTTTAAAAGGCAGTTGTGAATTAGCCTTTGGTTGGTGACCTGCCACCGCAAGTAGACCACCTACGTGG
The DNA here is from genome assembly GCA_905147345.3 of Mythimna impura. Taxonomy (NCBI): domain Eukaryota; kingdom Metazoa; phylum Arthropoda; class Insecta; order Lepidoptera; family Noctuidae; genus Mythimna; species Mythimna impura. The sequence goes on along the minus strand of LR990342.1, from coordinate 3,411,071 downwards.
GCTTGCGGACGGCGAACAACGGGTAGCTCGCCGTCCGATCGTCCGGTAACCATCCGGACCGAGCCCAAGTCGTCGACGGCGTGTAGTGTTCCACGCGCGCCTCAAGGAGATGTCGGCAACCGTAGGGGCCCAGCAGGGCCGAAGCCTGTTGGGGCCATGGGTGATGCGAAAGAGATTTCCGGGGCCCTGGAAAAATGGCAAATAAGGAACAGGAGTGGGTTTTTAGTCAGTAAAAGTCTGACACATCTCACGCTCCGCCCAAGAGCGTGGGATGTCATTAGATGACATTCCCACCCGAAAAAAAAAGTAGACCACCTAGATTCTGCAATTATTGCAACAATATATTATGTACAAAACGTTTTGAGAATACTTTCATCTAATTTGTTTCCGGATTATGTTTCCTAATAGCTACAACCTGAAGGTCTTTAAATCAATAATACATAAATAGGTTACTTCTAGGCAAGGGTACTCTGTCGTCGACCACATCGACTGAAGATCTTCTCACTGTTGTAAAGTTGCTTCATCGCTGTTTTACGGTTTCAAAGAATACCTACTATAAGGATAGATAGTTCAAAGTATAAGAGCCAACATGTAAAAATATATATTTATGTTATAAATTGGAATAAGTAACACATTGTGATTTAGGAGGAATCAATGGATTTCCAAAATACAGCCATTTCTTGTCTAGTTTTGGGACCAAATGGTCTCACCTAAATATATGTACTGACTAAACTGAAAGATACAACTGTTTTGTACACAAGATTCTGTCCACAGTCTATATTTACTATGTACCTACCTATAACCCGAGATTGTTAAGTTCTTGTGTGTTAATTGGATGTTTTCGAATCAAACAAATTTATTATTATTATTACATCAACGCTTACCATTAAATGAGATAGTGTGCAAACGCGAGCCTATTAATAATAAAAAAAGCTTTTAGGTAAGGGTTTTACAGATGATTTTGACATTTTCAAGGGCTACAGAACTTGTGAATCTTGCCTAATATGTAATCTCAAGTTGGCAGTAAAATAAAACCTTAGGATTATGCTAAAAGTTGTTTGTTTTATAAACAGGTTCAAAAAGCAGCTGTTTACGTTTAGATTAAACTCGGCGTCATCTTTCTTACCTTGGATTAAACTACCGATTTTATCATCGCACACACTACTTGAGTGTGTAAAACATGATTTAAATTCCCACACTTCTGTATATATAAAAGGTAAAGTCCTGACTCGCAGACTCATCAATGCACAGCCCAAACCATTGAACCTAGAACGCTGAAATTTATTTTATGATGTTTACAAGGAAAAAAAAAAAGGATTAATCAAAATTTACCCCCTAAGGGCTATATTTCACTGGGACACCATGGCGGCGCGACCAGTCGCCGCTACCAACAAAAACACTATAGAGAGTTACTCACCTGGTGTCCGTTTGGTTGCAACCAATTTGGTGGCGCGACCAGCTCGGACACCAGTCCGGCCGCCAGTGACGCCCCCACCAAAGAGTATGTAAGATGTAAATATAGCCCTAAGGGAATGAGACGTGGGTGAAACCGCTAGCAGAAGGTAGTATGTCAAATAATCAAGTAAAGATCCAATATAAGAGTTTCAACTCGATTAAGAACTTCTCAGGATATTTCTCGCTGACTGCGTGACCAGAGGGCTGGCTTGTTCTTTGCCCAAATAATTAGCATTGCCTACCATATTGTACTAATATAGGGTGACTGGTAATTAGTGTACGATACTTAAACACGTGATTGTGCTCATGATAACCAACAACTTTTATTATGGGAACAAACCTGAAATCGCGAAAAAAAATGAGCTGTTCAGTACATTTATGTTTGCCTAATGTACTGAACAGCTGATATTTTTTTCGCGATTTCGGCTTTGCTCCCATAATAAAATTTGTTTGTTATCATGAGCACAATCACGTGTTTAAGTATCGTACACTAATTGCCAGTCATCCTATATAGTTAGGGTTTTAGTATAATTCGTAAGTAATATTGAAAGTTGCTTTAAAAAAGTTAGGAACTAAATAAAAATAATTTTGTTTATAAATGTTTTTTTTTTTTTTTTTGTTTCCAGAACATCAGAGCGAGAACTCCACGCGATATGCACAGACCTCATACTAAACCACTTCATATGCCCGGGTATCGTGAACCCCGAGGCGCACGGCGTGGTGGAGGTGCCGGTCTCCTACATAGCGCGCTTCAACCTCATCCAGATCGCGCAGATCATACAGATGCTGTGCCTCGCTAAATACCAGGAGGTAATACATCATTAGTTCATGTGCAGGTCCTTACCGGCCAAGATTGTTTCGGGAGGTTTGGGTGTGACCACAGTGGAGGTCAGCTCACTTGGGCGGCACACTGCTGTGTCCTCGTGGAAGCCGAGTCGCAGCCGGCTCTAGTCTAGGCCATGGTATGGATTGAGAAGGTACGGAAAACCGTATCCTTATGCCCTAACCATAAGGAGTTGCAGCGCAGATTCCCAGCCACCGTAGGTGAGGTCTCGCGTTCGTTCAATCTTGCGTTTGTCCGGTGTTCATTAAAAAGGACGACACGCCAAACACGAAATAAATCTGTGGCACTACTAACTCAAATAATAATGAGTTCTACATTATAATTTTAGTAATATTATGATGATAAATAACATTGTTCAGGCTGGGAAAATAGTCTTTGCGAGTTGGCTTTGGCCCCTCGTACGCCTTCCAAAGGTCCAGGACCCCAGGTTTCTGAGATAAGACAATCACATAAAAATAATAATCAACATCATCATTTCAGCCGAAAGACGTCCACTATTGGACATAGGCCTCCCCCAAATGTCGCCACAATTTATTTATTTACAAGCATTTGTACAATGTTACAGAGGATGTCCAAGGCATTGTACAATAGAACCTCTCCTCTCGCCTCTGTACTCCTTTGTGCATAAAGTTTATATAAATAAATAAATGAATAGAAACTTACAAACTACAATGAAAGGTCCTGTGCGTCTCGCATCCATCGGATTTCCGCAACCTTTACCAAGTCATCGGTCCACCTTGTAGAAGGCCTTTCAAGCCTGCGTCTTCCGGTACGCGGTCGCCACTCCAGAACCTTTCGGCCCCAACGGCCATCTATTCTGCGAGCAATGTGCCCTGCCCATTGCCACTTAAGTTTGGCGATTCTTCGTGCTATGTCGGTAACCTTAGTTGTCCTGCGGATATCTTCATTCCTGATTCGATCACGCAAGGAAACTCCGAGCATAGCCCTTTCCATTGCCCTTTGGGTGACTGTAAGCCTTCTGATTAGGCCCATTGTGAGCGACCATATTTCGGAGCCATTTTCCATCACTGGCAACACGAACTGGTCATAGACTTTCGTCTTGAGACACTGGTATGTTGGACGAGAAGATACCGCGCAGCTTTCCGAACGCTGCCCAGCCGAATCGGATTCGACGGTTGATCTCTTTCTCGAAATTAGATCTACCCAACTGGACTGTCTGTCCGAGGTAGACGCACTCGTCCACAACTTCGAGTGTAGAGTCTCCGATCTTGATAGGAGCGGGTGCTACATGGTGGTTTTATCATAATAATATGTAATAATAATCATTTTGATTCAGGTCCAATACACCCATTGCCATTTTCAATAAAACAAAGTCAAATCATTATATAATAAACTAGCCAGCGGCTTCGCCCGCGTAACAGTCGATTTCTCCATACAAACAATCCCCGTTTTACCCCCTTAGGGCTGGAGTTTCGTAAAATCAGTTCTTAGGGGATGTCTACACCCTATAAGGAACCTACCTGCCAAAGAACAATGGCAGAATCTTATTTGAATAAAATTTTAGTGTCTAGAAGTGACATATATACGAAGGAAATTTAATTATTTTTTTATGTTTATTCAAACAATCACATTAATTAATTATGGCCGTACAAAAAAATAAGTTTAAATGAAAAGTTAATTGATTACTTTCGTGGACTTTTATTAATTTAGTGTTGCCATTTCAGCTTTTTAAATACCACTTAAAAAAAATTTAATGTTGCAGTTTGTTGTGAGTCGTGGTAATGAAATAATTTTTAGTTTTAGATTATGATTAAATTAAATAATTTCTTTTTCTTAAATTGGTATGCCTAATTTAGCACCGTGGGAATAAATAAATGACATGAATTAATAATTCTGAACTTTTTATGAAGGATTTGGCAAAAAGACTTGTGTCTAAAATAGTCCTTGATTGAAAAAACATAGAAATTAAAAAATAAACTCGTCGTTTCTCGCTTGGCTTGTTGACATTGACACCAGACGTAGATTTAATTTTATTCCCCCTGGAACGTACCAAATAAGACAAGCTCGCTCATATTATGGCGAGCATGTACGTTTTCACGGTGGGTATAGAATCGAAGTGTCCAGTGAACATATTGATTTATCTGAATATAATTTAAGAGCTACTGGCGTGACAACACTAATAAGAGGAAAAATAAAGTCACGACACGTATCCAGAAAGCAATATTATATTTATATTTTGTTAGAAAATGATAATCCAGGCCGGAAAGGTATCTGTGAATATTGCTGTAGTTGTTTAGTTGGTCGGCGCCACAGAGTACATTATAAGTCGGCGCACAGTGGGATGTTGCGCTCATGTAATGACGCTGGTCTTCTATTTAGGATGGGCCAGACATCAACAAAATATTTCCGCACCTGCAGAATTTCTTGATGACATTATTATAAGATAGGATGAAGATGAATAAATATTTTTGTATAATAATATACTGGTTTTTAGTCACCTTCTTATTTATTAAGAAATGCTATTCTAAGATAAGTTCTTAGGTTTCTCATTCTCATTTATTAAAGCATTAGAAAAATAACGTACAGTGTTTAGTATTTGTTAGATTATTGTATCTTTTGCATATTAGTGACATTTTTTAAATACGGATAACCTAAAAAAAAGTAAAAGTTCATGTTTGAATATCTATTTTTCTCGGCTTCCTCTAACCAAAATTCTTGTATATATGGTGTCAGGGCCTAAAGCTTAGTTAAACAGAATATTTTTTAATTGAAGACATAGAGTTTTAATCACAACTAAAACAATGTATGGGAACCTGCCATTGTTCTTTAAGTTTTTAGGTGTTATAGTTTCTCAGATTTCGTGATTAATCAGTGAGTGGTATTTCGCTTTTTTAAATATAGATAAGTCAAAAACAATTTCATTAAATCATAATTATGGTAATACTGAATTTAATTTATTTGAATTTCTGATCGACCGCTGACTTATGTCCTAGTAACCAACCAATAAAGACCAATGACCTGATGAAGATGTAATGATATGGAAAGTACACGACAATTGTTGTAGCAATGCTTGACCGTAGCCTATATTCAGCCAGCATTCGGCCAAGCTCTAGCGTCTATGATTAAACAATGATGGATTTTTGTTTTTATTTTGACTGGCCTGTTGGTCTAATGGTTAGTGGCCCTGACTGCTACGCCGGAGGTCGTGGGTTCGATTCCCACCCAGGACAAATGTTTGTGTGATGAGCACGATCATTTGTTCTGTGTCTGGGTGTAATTTATCATATAATATGTATGTATTTAGAAATATATAAGTATGTTTATCAGTTGTCTAGTACTCATAACACAAGCTCTGCTTAGCTTGAGACTAGACGGCGTTGTGTGATAGTTGTGGAATATTATATTATATTATAACACTTTCTTTTTATACACAGGTTGAAGCAAAAGTTCGCGATGTGTACCTGAAATTCGAGCGCTCGTGCGTGTGGACGCTCATAGAGAACGTGGCCAGCGAGGCGTGGGCGTGCGCGGCCGCGCCCGCGCCGCCGCACGCGCACGCCGAGACGCCGCGCATCACCACGGACGCGCATCTACATACTACGGTCGCCTTGTTTACTCCTCAAGATGCACAGCTACTGGTGAGTATGAAAAATAGCTAATCGACAAGATTTCAAAAACGACCGACCAAAACGGGAACAGATTCACTATGCGTACAGCTAAGGAGTGGAGTTCCCTGCTAGAGTGTGTGTTTCCTGATAGCTGCAACCTAGGGCTCTTTAAGTCAAACGTGAATAGGTTACTTCTGAGCAAGCGTGCTCCATCGTCGACCACATCATGGCTTACCATCAGGTGAGATAGTGGTCTAACGCGAACCTATCAATAATAAAAAAAAGGATGAGGCTAATGATGTCCCAGATCCTTGATCGCCCAAACAGTTCGTCAACTAACTGTCACCGATAAAACACATAAAAGAAAATCCGTGAAACATGGCTTATCTCGGATTTTCCAAATCAATAAATCAAGGAAAACCCATTAATTTCGCTAAATGACATGGTTCCGGTGTTTCCTCTAAAGTCCCCTTTCGAAAACTTACTGTATGCATTTGTTTCAATCCGAGTATTCAAATCTAATATTTTAATTCACATGAATTTCTACTATAACCAATTGTTATAAATATATCTAAAAAAACAAATGTCTGCAAATAACACTTATTTTGTTGTTACAGATAATGTTCCTGAAGCGTATATCGTCAAAGCTGAACAACAACACGCCCAGCGTCACATCAGCTGACGAACACTCGTCGTCGAGTGGACCTGTCCCTGAAGCCGCTGCGTTGAGGTAACTTGAAGATAAGGGCCGAAACTGCGTAAATCGGAAACCCGCGGCGGGCACCCGTCGTGTATGTTCACTTGGACGGTCCCCGCCGCAAACCGGATTATTACCTGCACAGTGTCGCTAGTTCAAATTAAACGATGTGCATGTAGTCGTGTCGATGGAGAACTTAATATATCATTACGTAGCAAAATGGGCAACGCGGGACCCCGCAACGAAGCACTTTTGTATGGCACCGCGCGGGCGTTCGCTTAGCGTTCGTTAGATGAGTCGCTGCGACACTACTAGTTTTCATGAAATACAGTACCTTCCGCAGCTAGAGACACATCGCCTGACTACATGTCGCTCGACCGCAGACGACTTGTCGTCCAACCGCAGATCAGTAGTGCCACCGAGACTACGTGTACTCACGACGTGACACGCACGAGTCATGACGTGTGACTCGTCGTCTGCTGCAGCTATCTGCAGTTGGGTTCGAAATCATGACTCACGACGTGACACGAGTCATGACGTGTGACTCATCTGATGCAGCTATCTGCAATGGAGTTCGAAATCATGACTCACGACGACGTGACACGAGTCATGACGTGTGATTCGTCTGCTGCAGCTATCTGCAGTTGAGTTCGAAATCATGACTCACGATGTGACAAGAGTCATGACGTGTGACTCGTCTGCTGCAGCTATCTGCAGTTGAGTTCGAAATCATGACTCACGATGTGACAAGAGTCATGACGTGTGACTCGTCTGCTGCAGCTATCTGCAGTTGAGTTCGAAATCATGACTCACGATGTGACAAGAGTCATGACGTGTGACTCGTCTGCTGCAGCTATCTGCAGTTGAGTTCGAAATCACGACTCGAGACGTGATACGAGTCATGACGTGTGACTCGTCTGCTGCAGCTATCTGCAGCTGGGTTCGAAATCATGACTCGCGACGTGACACGAGTCATAACGTGTGACTCGTCTGCTGCAGCTATCTGCAGTTGGGTTCGAAATCATGACTCACGACGTGACACGAGTCATAACGTGTGACTCGTGTGCTGCAGCTATCTGCAGTTGGGTTCGAAATCATGACTCACGACGTGACACGAGTCATAACGTGTGACTCGTGTGCTGCAGCTATCTGCAGTTGGGTTCGAAATCATGACTCGAGACGTGATACGAGTCTTGACGTGTTACTCGTCTGCTGCAGCTATCTGCAGTTGAGTTCGAAATCACGACTCGAGACGTGATACGAGTCATGACGTGTGACTCGTCTGCTGCAGCTATCTGCAGTTGGGTTCGAAATCATGACTCGAGACGTGATACGAGTCATGACGTGTGACTCGTCTGCTGCAGCTATCTGCAGTTGGGTTCGAAATCATGACTCACGACGTGACACGAGTCATGCCGTGTGATTCGTCTGTTGCAGCTATCTGCAGTTGGGTTCGAAATCATGACTCACGACGTGACACGAGTCATAACGTATGACTCGTGTGCTGCAGCTATCTGCAGTTGGGTTCGAAATCATGACTCACGACGTGACACGAGTCATAACGTGTGACTCGTGTGCTGCAGCTATCTGCAGTTGGGTTCGAAATCATGACTCGAGACGTGATACGAGTCTTGACGTGTGACTCGTCGTCTGCTGCAGCTATCTGCAGTTGGGTTCGAAATCATGACTCACGACGTGACACGAGTCATGACGTGTGACTCATCTGATGCAGCTATCTGCAATGGAGTTCGAAATCATGACTCACGACGACGTGACACGAGTCATGACGTGTGATTCGTCTGCTGCAGCTATCTGCAGTTGAGTTCGAAATCATGACTCACGATGTGACAAGAGTCGTGACGTGTGACTCGTCTGCTGCAGCTATCTGCAGTTGAGTTCGAAATCATGACTCACGATGTGACAAGAGTCATGACGTGTGACTCGTCTGCTGCAGCTATCTGCAGTTGAGTTCGAAATCACGACTCGAGACGTGATACGAGTCATGACGTGTGACTCGTCTGCTGCAGCTATCTGCAGCTGGGTTCGAAATCATGACTCGCGACGTGACACGAGTCATAACGTGTGACTCGTCTGCTGCAGCTATCTGCAGTTGGGTTCGAAATCATGACTCACGACGTGACACGAGTCATAACGTGTGACTCGTGTGCTGCAGCTATCTGCAGTTGGGTTCGAAATCATGACTCACGACGTGACACGAGTCATAACGTGTGACTCGTGTGCTGCAGCTATCTGCAGTTGGGTTCGAAATCATGACTCGAGACGTGATACGAGTCTTGACGTGTGACTCGTCTGCTGCAGCTATCTGCAGTTGAGTTCGAAATCACGACTCGAGACGTGATACGAGTCATGACGTGTGACTCGTCTGCTGCAGCTATCTGCAGTTGGGTTCGAAATCATGACTCGAGACGTGATACGAGTCATGACGTGTGACTCGTCTGCTGCAGCTATCTGCAGTTGGGTTCGAAATCATGACTCACGACGTGACACGAGTCATGCCGTGTGATTCGTCTGTTGCAGCTATCTGCAGTTGGGTTCGAAATCATGACTCAAGACGTGACACGAGTCATGACGTGTGACTCGTGTGCTGCAGCTATCTGCAGTTGGGTTCGAAATCATGACTCACGACGTGACACGAGTCATAACGTGTGACTCGTCTGCTGCAGCTATCTGCAGTTGGGTTCGAAATCATGACTCACGACGTGACACGAGTCATAACGTGTGTCTCGTGTGCTGCAGCTATCTGCAGTTGGGTTCGAAATCATGACTCGAGACGTGATACGAGTCTTGACGTGTGACTCGTCTGCTGCAGCTATCTGCAGTTGAGTTCGAAATCACGACTCGAGACGTGATACGAGTCATGACGTGTGACTCGTCTGCTGCAGCTATCTGCAGTTGGGTTCGAAATCATGACTCGAGACGTGATACGAGTCATGACGTGTGACTCGTCTGCTGCAGCTATCTGCAGTTGAGTTCGAAATCACGACTCGAGACGTGATACGAGTCATGACGTGTGACTCGTCTGCTGCAGCTATCTGCAGTTAGGTTCGAAATCATGACTCACGACGTGACACGAGTCATGACGTGTGACTCGTCTGCTGCAGCTATCTGCAGTTGAGTTCGAAATCATGACTCACGACGTGACACGAGTCATGACGTGTGACTCGTCTGCTGCAGCTATCTGCAGTTGGGTTCGAAATCATGACTCACGACGTGACACGAGACATGACGTGTGACTCGTCTGCTGCAGCTATCTGCAGTTGGGTTCGAAATCATGACTCACGACGTGACACGAGTCATGACGTGTGACTCGTCTGCTGCAGCTATCTGCAGTTAGGTTCGAAATCATGACTCACGTCGTGACATAGTCATGATGTGTGACTCGTCTGCTGCTGCTACTTTTTGCAATCGGCTACGAACTCGGAAATGAAAAAAAAAATAAGACAAATGTTGATCGTGTTCTGTTTTTGTTGTATCTAAGAAAGACGGTTAATTTGTATACTATACTATTTTTATTTGCAGCAGTGAATCAAGCAGTGAAAGCTCAAGTAATGGAGAAGCCTGTGCTAATCGGCTGGCTGCCTTACTGCAGACCACTGAACCGAACTACCGCAGCCGCCTTCACGACCTGCTGCGCAAGATGCCAGACCTCTCCAAGTACAGGTATGAACTATAAAACCCGTCGATTATGAGGTAGAGAAACTTGTCTGATATGGTGATCTAAGGTGGTCTAAGTGGTTTTGGAAATCATCAATTAACTTTTACCGCTCTGGGCAAGGCAAGAGGAAGTGTCAGACTTTTACTAACTAAAACTCACCCGTGCTCCTTCAGTTACCCTAGCACTCTTTTGAACAATCTCGCATATTTTTTACCATGCAATTTGTAGTTGTGCCTATTTAGAAAAGCACTTAATTGTCCTTCTCCACAGACAATCTTCACCCTCCGAATCAAAAGACATGCCCTCCCCCATCGAGAACGGGCACTCCAACAAGAAGAGCATCCTCGCCAAGGTCCAGCGCCCGCGCCTGCCCCGCAGCGCCAGCTCCAACTCCTCGTTAGCGTCAGCTGCTGATGACAAGCCCATGAACGGCAGTGCCAAGGAAGATGGGAGTGTGGAGCATATGGAGGTGCTGGTTATTAAGCTGGCGAATGTTGAAGAGCATGATTATGTGGGTGAGTCGATGAGGTTTGGATGTTGTGCGCTAAGGACACTTCTTTTTTGTAAATGTTATTGACTTGGATACCAAGTCCTTTAAGCCATGTTTTCGTATGAATAGTTAATTTTTTTTTACCATTAGAACATGGATGTACATATTATAATATTTTTTTAGTATTTGGCAGCAAATGTATCAAGTAAACCTACTCGGCAAACTTCGCGGAGGTAGTCAACATTACAATAAAATTCTCAGTTCCATTGTAGCGAGATTACGCCTGTTTCAACGATTCCACATATTGTCATGTTGTGATACAAAACTACACTAATTTTATATCGCAATATCCACTAGGAATCAATTTGCGAATAATTAAAACAGCCACTGAACTTCACTCGTAGAAATCCCGCCAAAAACTCCTTATGGACCCGATGGAATCTGTCAGATAGTAAAAAAATATGCCATGCGTAAATGAAGGACTGGAAAGAACATTTTAAGCCTTCAAATTAAGGTGGAAGCGAAAGTTTGGTTGTAGCCATGTTCTCGCTAGATGGCGCTGAATTCAACATTTTTAGTTTATTTTGCTTTTAATGTGAGGGAGCAATATTAAGTCAGGGAAATGGTATTTGCTATAATCAGACATTCCACTTTATTGATTTTAGTCAAATTATTGCCTTAAAATCCGCCGTATTTTGATTGTTCATGCTATACATAGTTAGAATCATGACTCTAATGTGAACAGTGTTGGAAGGCCTCCAACATGATGGAACGATGACCTGGTGAGGGTCGTAGGAACCCGATGCATGTGAGACGCACAGGACCGGTCGTTATGGCGACACTTGGGGGACGCCTGTGTCCAACTGTGGACGTCTTTTTGCTGAAATAATGATGATGAATGTGAACAGTCCGATTGGCAAGAGGTGCGTTCACACCTCACTCGTTTTTAATAAAAACAAAAAAAAAAACCACGCAGGTTCTAGGGGATACAACTCGACATACATTTTCACTGTTTTTCGTACAACCGCTCTTACGCGATTATGACGTTATTACACATTTTTCATTAGATATTTTGGAAACACAGTATTTTGTGGATATTATCTAGGCTTCTATTGAAATCAATTTATAAATTTGTGTAAAACTAATCCAGTAAAAACCTCTGAAAATCTGCTATTTTGCATGAACTTTGACACTTCATAATTTAAGTCAAAAAAGTAAATAGAAACCTTGAAAATTTAGTCAAGTTTCTAAATGACGACAATTTTTTTCAAAAACTTAATTCCTGGAAGAAGTTGAAATATTCGAGTAAATCACGGAATTACCGAATGCCAACAGAGTTTTCAGGCGTTATCTCTCTTTTTTTTTTGCATTGCCTCTCTTTTTTTGCATTGCCTCTTCATCAAACATCGCGTTGGATTGCGTTAGATGAAGTAACAAGCTTTTAAACCATGTTCGTCGTTGACGATAGGCGAGTGAAAAAGGACCCTCTTAACCTAGCATATCCGAATCATTTTAGCGAAAATTTTCGAGATATTTTTGCTCGCTCTTACGTCATATTTCTTTAGTTTTCAAGCTATATAAGTATTCATTGTTTGATTTATCTCTGTATGAATGAGCAAAAGAAAACTATTCGAGACGGGATGCAAAAAGCCAGGCAAGTGCGAGTCTGACATGTGCACTGAGGGTTCCGTACAAACTTACTTAAAAAAACAGTTCAATTCCCGAATTGAGGTATGAAGATTTTTCCGAATCGCAAAAAAAGATTTTTTGTGACGTAACAGCAAATTTACAGTTTTCAGACTTTTACCTATACTTGTGCTATGAGACCTTTTCAAGATTCTAGGTCAACGGAATGTACCCTATGAATTTTGATTCTCTTGAGAGTGTCGAAATACACGTTTTTTGATATATATGACGAAATAAACGTTTTTTGACAAAAACGGTCGTATTTTTTTTTTTCGTAAATCCAGAAGTTTCATTTTTTCACGGCTTGATTCACAGAGACCGCAGACCTGAGTATATGGTTTTAATTTCTACCCGATACCTCCACGCTTTCCCGAGATAAAGGGTCTTGACAGACAGATAGACAGACAGACAACAAAGTGATCCTATAAAGGTTCGGTTTTTTTTATTTGAGGTACGGAACCCTAAAAATGCATCCGCCATACGGCAGGACTATTTTCAGGAGGGGGAGTTAGTTTCGATAGTAACAAGAGCTAAGATACACGCCCCACCGCCGCTCTCTTCTCCTTCGTACTCCGCGTCATACTTCCAGCCACTATAATGGATCCTTTTCTGTAACTATTGCGTGTAGGTAGGTACATCATCACGACCTCGTATTTCATTTAAATAGCGTTCTTTTTTTATAGGTTTAGTACCCGAGTCGAAAGTTCTGGAATGCTACTACGGTGGCTCTGAAGCTGGTGATGCAGACGACACTGGATCAGCACTCGCTGTGGCAGGTCCCGGCGCGCCGGTGCAGAAGCGAACCAGGTGTGTATATATTTTGAATCTTATTTGCTTTTTTTTTAAATATATATTGTGTTGACAGTCTTTGTGTAATAATGTTAGAGATGGGTGCAAGGTCGAGGTCTTTGCATGGCATAGGTAGATTAGGGTCATAATGTCAAAATGAAGGGAAATTGGACATGTTTTTAATTATAATGATAAACTTTTATTTTAGTATTCACTTACGACATAATTGTATAATGATGTCGTAAGTGAATTGTTGCGTTTTTGTATAAACACGCAATAAAAATAAAATAAAATTCAATTATTTCAGGTACCATTATGACCCATATAAAAACCATTCAACATTTAGATTATACAAAATTTAAAAAAAAAAAACAAAAATTTCATTAATTAAAATTATTACAAAATACACTAGGCATTATAAATATTCAATACATTAAAATTCCAAAATACAAAATGCAATACAATACACAACAAATGCTAGTTTGACACATAATGAAAGAATACATTATAATTAAACAAAAAACTAAACTTTTTTGTCAGAATGTGAATGTGATGCGAACTTTTTTAAAAACACACGAAGTACTCCCTTTTTTATGCGGGAAGTCATCAAATAACTCATGGCATGGGAGAAGCAGTGTCAGTCTTTTACTGACTCAACCTTTTTCTTCATAACTAATGATCCTCCTGGCTCGTTTCTAAAATGACTGATTTATCTCTCTTGTTTAGTAATAATTTGCAGGCTAGTAAAACTAGGTTTTATTGTCGTCAGGTTCTCAGTGTCACACGATGAGGTTTCCCTGGGCAATACGTCTGACAACCTGGAGGCCGTGTCCGAAGCCGCATCTAACCACAGCGTCACTTCCAGCCTGGAACTGGAAACTGAAGATCAGAATGATAACTTGTCTGATATGGTGAGTAACTTTTCCGCTGTGATAGTTCTGGTAGTGCACGATTTCATTCTTGTCTACGGTTTTTACCTAGTTAGCAAGCAAAAGCTGTGTGCTGTTTTTCTTTCTTTTCTAAGGGATTATCATTTTAGATTTTGTAAGTCGTGTTTGATTTTGTATTCTATTTTGAATAATAAAATCTTTAAGCAATGTAGCCATGAATCTGAAAAAATCTGATATTTATCAAGCGTAATTAAACTCCATTCGCAATAAGATGAGATATTTAATCAAACCTTTTTTACTGTCCGTTCAACTGATTTTGACTTCTATTTATTATGTCTAAATAGAAGTGGTAGATGGTATTAAAAATAAAAAACCGGGCTAGTGCGGGTCGGACTCGCGCACTGAGGGTTGCGTACAGTTATCTATGAAAAAAGTTTAATTCCCGAATTTAGTTACGAAGATATTTCCGAATCGCAAAATAAGTTTTTTTTTTTTAATGACATCTACAAATTTACAGTTTTTAGATTTTTTTCTTATACTTGTGCTATGAAACCTTGCTTCATGCCAAATTTAAGGATTCTAGGTCAACGGAAAGTAAGTACCGTTTGAATTTTGATTTCGTTGAGGGTGTCGAAATACACGTTTTTTGCGACATAAACGGCCGTATCTTTTTTTCGTTAATTCAGAAGTTTGATTTTTTTACAGCTTCAAGGGCCCGCAGACCTGAGTATATGGTTTTAATTTCAACTTGATACCTTCACGCGTTCCCGAGATAAAGGGTCTTGACAGACAGACGGACAACAAAGTGATCCTGAGATAAGGGTTCCGTTTTTTCCTTTTGAGGTACGGAATCTTAAAAAGTGGTTAAAATACCAACTACATATTTAATGCAGCCGCCATTTAACAGTAAAAAAAAGTTTATTTATATGTCTAATCTTATTGTGAACGGAGTACAGAATAAGACAGATTGTGGTTGAGTTTTGTGCGAAAACCAATTTATTTTCCTGTTTCGCAGGTGTCGGCAAACGTGAGCGGTCGCGGCAGCCCCAACATCTCGGGGCGCGAGACGCCGTCGTCGCAGGTGACGGACGGCGACGCGGCCGGGGACGCCGCGCCGCGCCGCCTGCCGCTGCACGCGCCCGTGTGCCACGCGCACAACGCCAACAAGCTGCTCAAGCAGACCAGGAACGACATCGAGGATAAATTTTGCAAGTTTGAGATCAAGGTAATCCCTTCAGTTTTTTTGGCGGGTATTTTTCGAATGAAGTTCAGTGGCTGTTTTAATTATTTACAAATTGATTCCGAGTGGATATTGTGATCTAAAATTGGTGTAGTTTTGTATCTCAGGTGTCTGCGCAACTGGAAAATATGTGGAATTATTGAAACAGGCGCGATTTCGGTAAAATGGAGTTGAGAATTATTGTAGTATCGACTACCACAGCGAAGCTTACCGAGAAGGCTGACCCGATACATTTGCTGCCAAATATTGCTAAAACATTGGAATGTGTTACATCCGCATTCTTATGGAACTTAAAGTGACTGAAAACTTAATACTTTCTGAACTTGACACCGGCTAAATGCACAAACCATGCGAAGCCAAAATAAAAATTATTCCCTTATTGAACTTAGTTGAATTATTGCCATTATATCCACCTAATTCGAACTGTTCATGTCTCTAACTATGTAACGAAATCTTGTACAGAAGCTGCTGGAAGGCGACGAGACCATCAGCATAATGTCAGACACATGGAGCACGGATGTATTAGCTTCCGACTCGGAGACTATCGGAGATTCCTGCGACCACACGCAAGTCGCGGCTAGCCAGGGTAACTATATCTTATCTATTGATAAATGTATGTAATGTGTAAATAAAAGCAAATTGTCACCTGCGTGTTTTGCGTCTACAGCAATTTATTTTTTTAATATTCTGTATTCTAGCGGTGGAAGAAGACGCCTAGAAAGTTTTGCAAAATTATTGAATATTATACAAGTTTAAAGTTATCTTCTTAAGCTGGATACTGACCGGCGTTACGGGGCGTAGTGTAACGTGCTACACAGCGAGCATTCGTGCAGTCAGTACGTCGTGTTACGGGGAAACCAGCGAGCAACGAGCCGCTCGTTGCTCGCTTTGAGTGCTCCACCCGGCTGTCGGTT
The DNA here is from genome assembly GCA_905147345.3 of Mythimna impura. Lineage (NCBI taxonomy): Eukaryota > Metazoa > Arthropoda > Insecta > Lepidoptera > Noctuidae > Mythimna > Mythimna impura. Next base: position 3,394,821 of record LR990342.1, on the reverse strand, counting down.
TTTTGGCGAATCCTTTGACTGTTACACGGTTCAGTCAGTACGCTGTTGCAAGTCGTCACGAGCGCACGCGGTGCGTCGCACGTCGCGAGTGATCACACGTTCCTCGTAATTATTTCATTTATTTCTTAAAACATGGAGTGGAACAAAGAAAAATCTCTGTATTTTATAGAAAAATGCAGAGATGAATCTTAATTTGGATGAAACAATAATTAAGTAGAATCAAAGATACCAACACGTCCTCGCTGTCGGCCATCTTGAATAAACTGGCGGCGAAAACGGAGCACAGAGTTTTGACGAGCGTGTTACGCCGATTTTAGAACACAGCGTAACATGCTCGATGCGAAACACGCTCGATGAGAATGTTACATTACACCTCGTAACGTTGGTCTGTACCCACCTTTAGAGAAATTCCAATCATGTGCGTAAACACTTCTATATTTATACTACATATAAAGCTGAAGAATTGGTTTGTTTGGTTAATTGAACACGCTAATCTCAGGAACTACTTGAACAAATTGAAAAAAGAATGTAGTGTTCAAAAGCCCAGTTTATCGAGGAAGGCTATAGGGTACATAACATCAAACTATGACCAATAAGAGTGTAGCTAAAGACGTAGGGGAAAACTAGTTTTACATTCAGTCAGAAAAGTATCGGGAATGGATGATTTGTTTATGGTTCCAAATTCAAATTTTCGTTTTTTTTTGTTGTTGGTAGATTGGCACAACGGTTTTCCATTTTGGCGCGGAGTTTGAGTTGCATCTGTTATTTATAGTGCTGTTTTTAGTTATATCATATCTAGTGTGTATTGCGAATTTCATAATGGACAAAAACATCGAACAAAGAGTTTGTCTTAAATTTTGCATCGCCAATGGAATTTCGTGTTCGGAGTCACTGAAAATGTTACGGTGAATCGACTTTATCAAAAACACGTGCTTATGAGTGGTACAAAGCGTTCAAAAGCGATCGAGATGTGATGGAAGATTTGCCTCGCTCTGGTAGGCCATCAACGTCTTCAACTGAAGTTAACATCGCAAAAGTGAAGGAAATAGTGACTGAAAATCCTTATTCAACTTTGAGAGAGATAGCCGTCGAACTTTCAGTATCTCACGAGTCGATCCGTACCATTTTAACTAATCATTTGGGTATGAAACATGTTACCGCTCGGCTAGTCCCAAAAGACCTGAATTTTCTCCAAAAACTCAATCGAATGAGAGTCGCTGAGGACATGCTAGAACGAGTGAATTCCGACCCAACATTCATGAAACGCATTGTTACTGGTGACGAAACGTACGAGGTTTACGAGTTTGACATGCAAACTAGTCAACAAGCTTCGGAGTGGCGCCTTCCAACTGAACCGAAACCGAAAAAACCACGCCAAAGTCGATCAAAAGTCAAAGTCATGTTGACTGTTTTCTTTGATTATCGCGGTGTTGTGCACTCGGGATTCTGGCCGGAAGGTCAAACGGTAAATAAAGAATATTATTTGAGCGTTATGCGGCATTTAAGAGAGCAAATTCGACGAAAAAGGCCAGATTTGTGGAAAAAAATTCTTGGATTTTGACCACGATAATGCGCCTTCGCACAAGGCTATCATTGTGAACGAATTTTTGACCAAACACTCAACAAATACCATCGAGCAACCACCATATTCACCAGATATGGCTCCAGCCGACTTCTTTCTTTTTCCTAAACTCAAATTACCACATCGTGGCACCCGTTTTCAATCGGTAGAACACATAAAGGAGAATTCGCGGCGAGAACTGAACTCAGTTCCGGAAACAGCATTTAAAAAATGTTTTGACGATTGGATTATTCGTTGGCGTAAGTGTATCGTTTCTATAGGAGCATACCTTGAAGGTGATAAAATAAATTTGGATGAATAACAAACATTTTGTGTATTATTGATCTTTTCCCGGTACTTTCTTGACAGAGTAGTATAATGTACCAGCTTCTGTCAGTGGCTTCATCTGCCTGCAAGTAGAAAATTATCTCAAGGGAAATAGGTTCCCTACTACTTATTCTTGGGATAAAAAGTCCTCTTATGTCCTATTCCAGGACATGGTTTACGCGTGTGCCAAGTGCCATCCAAATCCGTTCAGCCGTTTAATTTATTAAACCCCAAGCGAACGTTCGCTCTCATTTTCTTTCTATTGTGTCTCTAATTACGGTTTTCGAAAGCTTAGGCGTGAAGGAGTAACAAACATACATACGTTCAAACTTCTGCTTTTATAATGTAAAAATACGTCTGTACTCCAATGTCCATACTCCTTGGTATCCACGTTGGGTTGGTGGTTGTGATCCACGGTAATGGAGCGTTTCCAGTAATCACTTCAAAATTCGGACTTCAAGCTGTTGACTTGAACAAGTAGCTGACGGAAAATGCGAAAAAGTATAATTATGTAGAATTCAGAGACGCACACATTCTAGTGATAAATTACTAGCTTATGTCAGTGGCTTCGATACAAAATATTATATACAAAAATACAAATCTTTCCTTTTATAATATTACTATTGATGAACAAAATTGTTTTCTTAGGTACGAGCACAAGTAATACTAACGCGCCAGACGTATCTGAGACGGCGAGCGAGTCCGCCTGGAGCATGGACGTGCTCGCGTCAGACAGCGACCGGAACACCGAGGTAACATTAGCAATTACCTTACCTTAAGGGAACCCTAACCTACAGCGACTAGACAGAGTCCGCCTGGAGCATGGACGTGCTCGCGTCAGACAGCGACCGGAACACCGAGGTAACATTAGCAATTACCTTACCTTAAGGGAACCCTAACCTACAGCGACTAGACAGAGTCCGCCTGGAGCATGGACGTGCTCGCGTCAGACAGCGACCGGAACACCGAGGTAACATTAGCTATTACCTTACCTTAAGGGAACCCTAACCTACAGCGACTAGACAGAGTCCGCCTGGAGCATGGACGTGCTCGCGTCAGACAGCGACCGGAACACCGAGGTAACATTAGCAATTACCTTACCTTAAGAGAACCCTAACCTACAGCGACTAGACAGAGTCCGCCTGGAGCATGGACGTGCTCGCGTCAGACAGTGACCGGAACACCGAGGTAACATTAGCAATTACCTTACCTTAAGGGAACCCTAACCTACAGCGACTAGACAGAGTCCGCCTGGAGCATGGACTTGCTCGCGTCAGACAGCGACCGGAACACCGAGGTAACATTAGCTATTACCTTACCTTAAGGGAACCCTAACCTACAGCGACTAGACAGAGTCCGCCTGGAGCATGGACGTGCTCGCGTCAGACAGCGACCGGAACACCGAGGTAACATTAGCAATTACCTTACCTTAAGGGAACCCTAACCTACAGCCACTAGACAGAGTCCGCCTGGAGCATGGACTTGCTCGCGTCAGACAGCGACCGGAACACCGAGGTAACATTAGCAATTACCTTACCTTAAGGGAACCCTAACCTACAGAGACTAGACAGAGTCCGCCTGGAGCATGGACGTGCTCGCGTCAGACAGCGATCGGAACACCGAGGTAACATTAGCAATTACCTTACCTTAAGGGAACCCTAACCTACAGCGACTAGACAGAGTCCGCCTGGAGCATGGACGTGCTCGCGTCAGACAGCGACCGGAACACCGAGGTAACATTAGCAATTACCTTACCTTAAGGGAACCCTAACCTACAGCGACTAGACAGAGTCCGCCTGGAGCATGGACGTGCTCGCGTCAGACAGCGACCGGAACACCGAGGTAACATTAGCAATTACCTTACCTTAAGGGAACCCTAACCTACAGCGACTAGACAGAGTCCGCCTGGAGCATGGACGTGCTCGCGTCAGACAGCGACCGGAACACCGAGGTAACATTAGCAATTACCTTACCTTAAGGGAACCCTAACCTACAGCGACTAGACAGAGTCCGCCTGTAGCATGGACGTGCTCGCGTCAGACAGCGACCGGAACACCGAGGTAACATTAGCTATTACCTTACCTTAAGGGAACCCTAACCTACAGCGACTAGACAGAGTCCGCCTGGAGCATGGACGTGCTCGCGTCAGACAGTGACCCGAACACCGAGGTAACATTAGCAATTACCTTACCTTAAGGGAACCCTAACCTACAGCGACTAGACAGAGTCCGCCTGTAGCATGGACGTGCTCGCGTCAGACAGCGACCGGAACACCGAGGTAACATTAGCTATTACCTTACCTTAAGGGAACCCTAACCTACAGCGACTAGACAGAGTCCGCCTGGAGCATGGACGTGCTCGCGTCAGACAGTGACCCGAACACCGAGGTAACATTAGCAATTACCTTACCTTAAGGGAACCCTAACCTACAGCGACTAGACAGAGTCCGCCTGGAGCATGGACGTGCTCGCGTCAGTCAAAATCAAGAGTGAATAAGTTACTTCTAGGCAAGCGTGCTCCATCGTCGGCCACATCATCGCTTACCATCAGGTGAGATAGTGGTCAAACGCGAGCCTATAAATAATAATAAAAAAACCTAATGATTTCTCTCGCTCCGCTCTAGAGCGAGAGAAGGCATTAGTTGATTTCCCATCTTAAAAAATAGTGTTCCTTCAGTTGACCTTTGCACTCCAAAGCCACGGTGACTCTTTCATCCTCTATTCTTTTTTCCTCAACGTAACTAAATAAACACACGCTAGCTGATTCTATAAGAATTAACGTATAAGTATCTCAAATTTTGTGTTAGGTGGACACAGACGACTGCGTATCCGTAGCAGCAAGGTCGGACACATCATGGCCGCGCCGACCCTCACAGCAAGATGACCCTCCCTTCAGGAATAATAATCATCAGGTAACTTGTACTTTACCATCATCATCATCAAAATTTCAACCGAAAGTCGTCCACTGCTGGGCACACATACCGAAAGTCGTCTACTGCTGGACACATTATGTGTGCCCAAAGTGTCGCCACAAAGAAGCGGACCGATGACCTAGTGAGGGTCTTGGGAATCCGATGGATGCGAGACGCACAGAAATTGTAATTGTTTAAAATTAATAAATAAATGTTTTTTTTTTATTAATTAATGGGATATTTTACTATTTTTTTAATTATGATTATATTTGTATTAAAAAGTAACTTAATCTAGAATAGTAAGTATAGTAGAAATAAATTTTCAACTCCATTTAAAACTTAGGGCGGAATTCACCAATAAAACTAATCGCGTTTTAACGTTTGGCTCGTGAGCTCGTTTAGCGAGACGCTCCCACCACGTCGGGCGTGGTGGGAGCGTCTCGCTATCTCTTTTCTACGCGAGTAGCCTAATGGCGGTGACGTCATATTGTAGTTTGTGCATCCTTTTTCTGTTACTTCCCAGAACCCCTTTGTTTATATTAAACCAGATTTGAAAGGTTACTTAGGGCGGAATTCACCTATAAAACTAATCGCGTTTTAACGTTTGGCTCGCATAATCGCGTTTAGCCGCTGTCACTAGTGTCACTTGTAAAAATACAACAAAAGAAAAATACAGACAAGTGACACTAGTGACAGCGGCTAAACGCGATTATGCGAGCCAAATGTTAAAACGCGATTAGTATTATTGGTGAATTCCGCCCTAAGTTGATTGCAATAAGGGTTTTCTAAAATAACTTTCACGAGGTGGCAGCACTGGCTCTTCAGGTCCAGGCACCTGTCAAAATACTTATTTTAATGACACTAGTTACAATGACGTCAACGTCATGTATACGTTTTCAAAAGTAGAAGACCTCTCGGCTGAGTGGCGCCAACTGGTGGTGTGAATTTTCTTGAGAACCCTCATTATCGAAATTATGTTTATTTCAGAATGGGAATGTAAAGCGAGCAGAAGTAGGCAGTCCCCGACACACGTCACGACCACACTTGACCAACAGGAACGAAACTCATAATGAAAGGTGACATACATTTCTTAAGCTCCCCATTTCTCGATCTATCTTTTTTTATGTAGGAAAAAATCAAATTACTTCTGCGTCTCAGGGTGAAGGAGTGTCAGATTTTTATTGGGAACGGGAACCACGGTAACTATTTCGGACAATCTGCAGCCCTGGCGGACATCGGTCCTAACTGCCCTCGTCAATCATGTTGACATTTCTTCGAGGCGCGCGTGTCACAGTGCGTTGATTCTTACCAGATGAGGAAACACCTAGTTTTTTTTTTTTTTTTTATTAATGATAGGCTCGCGTTTGACCACCATCTCACCTGATGGTAAGCGATGATGTGGTCGACGATGGAGCACGCTTGCCTAGAAGTAGCCTATTCACTCTTGACTTAAAGACCCCTAAGTTGTAGCTATCAGGGACACCTATTGCTCACTATCAGCAAGCTCGCGCTTACAGTGACCGGGAATCACTGCGCGACTCCCGATGTCCGGGGCGTGAGGCTCTTCTCCGCCTTAGGCCTACCTGTCCACGGACTCCAGGCAGTTTGAGCTGCACAGCGTGCTAAACCCTGTCTACGAAGCGTATTACACGCGTACATTTTCAATCATTTGCGACAATGTCGTCGGACGACGAAGACGTTCCCGCCATTTTTACAAGAATAAAAATGTGTTTTCACTCGATTTACGCCCCGACGTATGACATGCGGTACGACAGGCGTCGTGGAACCTGTATGCAGTGACGCAAGTACGATGTTGCTGCTTTGTCGACACAGTTTCATAGTTCTGTATGTAAGCTGTGAGCATGCGTACACTATAAGCTTAAAATCTACACTAATATTATAAAGAGGTTTTGTTTTTATGTTTTTTGTTTGTAGGGGGGTAATCTCTGAAAGTACTGGTCCGATTGCGAAATTTTTTCACCGATAGTAAGCTGCTTTATTCCCCTGAGTGGCATAGTCTATGTCTATATAGGGTGACTGGTAATTAGTGACCGATACTTAAACACGTGATTGTACTCATGATTACAAACAACTTTCCCAAAGAAACTTTTTTATATTCTCATTAGTTTTATCACAATAATAAAACAGCTGTTTAAATACGCCCGCGCGCCTGCGAGCGGCGACCGCTCCGCTGTTAGCCGCGTGACGCCGTCGTACCTACAATAGTGATAGAACACCCGCGCAGCTTGCAAACCCATAGGTGTACGTACCTAATCAGTGAATGTACTGTCGCACTCTGCGACAGTATCAGGATCGTCGTGGCTTCTAGCAATGAAACACTTTTATTTCATTGAATATTTGTATTGCTTTACGCGTAATGACTTCACTTTACAACGGTCGCGTCCGAACTCCAAAAACTAGACATTATTTTGTTCTATTCAATTTTTAAACCTATTCTAGAACAACAAAATCCTTAGAAGTACATTTTACATGCCAGTTCGTTAACCCAACTCATGCGATCTCCTTTCGATATCACAGTACCTACAAACTAGTGAGTATATAAAAATAGTTTTTTGGGAAAGTTGTTTGTAATCATGAATACAATCACGTGTTTAAGTATAAAGAAAGAAAGAAAAATATTTTATTTGGCACACATGGATACACACACTGTAAAAACAAAAATTTAAGACAACTAAGAAAAAAAGAAGTAGGAAAAAAAAAACAATGTGTGTCTCACGGCTGCGCCAAACAGGTCCAGTTCAGCAAAAATGCCAGACAACTACATGGTAGTCAGTGGTAGTTGCCTGACGCTGGTTTTCAACTGATCGGTAGAGTATCGGTCACTAATTACCAGTCACCCTATATATTTTATGTATGCGGGCGAAGCCACGGGCACAAGCTAGTTACGAATACGAGTCTATGAAGTTATGCGTCTGTGGAGAGTAGGCCTTAAAGGCGATAAATGTTATACTGATCGTATGTCCTGTGGCGCCAGGTCAGGCGGCGGCTACCTGACGGCGACGGGCGCGCTGGCGCGGGGCGGCGAGCTGGACCTGCCGCACGCGCCGCCGCACCACCAGCAGTACAACATCGAGAACAGGAAGAGCATACTCGTCAACGGATATCCGGTGAGCGCCACGTCATACCTATGGTATTTTTTGAGACCCTTTTTTGATGAGGGAAAAAGATAGGCAGCCACTTTGTATGAATCTGACAGCTGTCACCCGCACCATCCTACCCTGATAATGGGACACCTAGCTCAATTTACCCTTAAAACTTTACGGTCACAGAATTATAGATATAGACAAAAATTCAAATCATACACATTAAAGAAATCAGAAACGTTTATTTCAAATAGACCAATAATTGGTCTATTTGAAATAAACGTTTCTGATTTCTGACATTTTGACTAATTCAAAAGTGCCTGTAATTACAGGCACTTTTGAATAGTCAAAATGTCGGTCAGTTAAAAAAAAAACAAGTGAAGCTTTAGTGAAGCGTTAAATTGCATTGTAACGAAAATTATTTAGAACCTTTTTATAATTTAAAATAACCTTACGTCGCGCAGCGCGCTGCTACAATAAATTGATAGCCGAATAACAATGTATGTAAATTGTCAAAGATTCTGAATTCGTGTAAAGTTATACTGGAACAAGCAATTTGGTTGTTATAGAATCAAATTCTTCTATGATCTTAAAGAACAGCTAGAAATTAAATGTCTAAAGTAAGGTCAACGAGACAAGATAAAAAATCTTATCCTCTACCGAGTTACATTACGATTGCAAGCGATTAGTATCTCTGTCCGAATCTCTCGCATGCAATAAACACGTCAGTTATTTCGCCGCCATCGTAAGATAGCTGTCATTGTGTGAGTCGTAGTACAAAAAAAAACCGGCCAAGTGCGAGTCGGACTCGCCCATGGAGGGTTCCGTAGCAGCAAGTAACATAATAATGGTTCACGGTGTATGTACATAATTATAAGGTTTATGTTTATGAAATTAAATGTTTTTTTTTTTATATTTGAGTTGATTGAATGAAAGGTAAAATGCGGTTTACGATTTATGACGTACTAAAAAAAAACTACTGACCAGATCTCGTTCAAACCAATTTTCGTTGGCAGTTTTTATAGTAATGTACATCATATATTTTTTTTAGTTTTATCATTCTCTTATTTTAGAAGTTAGAGGGGGGGGGGACACACATTTTACCACTTTGGAAGTGTCTCTCGCGCAAACTATTCAGTTTAGAAAAAAATGATATTAGAAACCTCAGTATCATTTTTGAAGACCTATCCATAGATACCCCACACGCATGGGTTTGATGAAAAAAAAAATTTTGAGTTTCAGTTCTAAGTATGGGGACCCCCAAAATTTATTGCTTTTTTTCTATTTTTGTATGAAAATCTTAATGCGGTTCACAGAATACATCTACTTACAAAGTTTCAACAGTATAGCTCTTATAGTTTCGGAAAAAAGTGGCTGTGACATACGGACGGACAGACGGACAGACAGACAGACAGACAGACAGACAGACAGACATGACGAATCTATAAGGGTTCCGTTTTTTGCCATTTGGCTACGGAACCCTAAAAAGAGTCAAAAATGTTTTAGGTGGTTGTTGATTTTTATAATAAAATCACAGTCATGAAATGACGACAAAAAAAAAATCATAAAATTGAAGTGTTTGTTTGTAATATCAAAATAACGTTCCTTTACGAAAATATATTCAAGAACTAAAATAAATGCAATTTTTTGTCTGTCTGTTTGTTTTAGCTAATCTTTGAAACGACTGGACCAATTTTGACGGATAAATTAATTTAATTCGTGGTTTGATTTTAAATCTGCGAACTAAACGAAAATTTTTAAACGCGATTGTCCTAAAAAAGGAGAGTAATATTCTTAAACTCCACACGAACAAAGTCGCGGGTAACAGCTACACGACAATAAAAATTATATGAACCCCTGAAATTTAGTTAACATTCTTTATCTCGTCTCGTTGGCCTTTAGTAAAGTTTTACACAAACAAACATCGCTTTGACAACTTTTCTACTGGAAACGATGATTGATATGTATGTACATATATGTATATATAAATTATTGCAAAGTTATGTATTGTGTTTTATATCGGTATATAGGGTGACTGGTAATAAGTGATCGATACTTAAACACGTGATTGTACTCATAATTACAAACAACTTTCCCAAAGAAACTTTTTTTATATACTCACTAGTTTGTAGGTACATTCACTGATTAGGTACGGTACATCTATGGGTTTGCAAGCTGCGCGGGTGTTCTATCACAATTGTAAGTACGCCGGCGTCACGCGGCTAACAGCGGAGCGGTCGCCGGTCGCAGGCGCGCGCACGTATTTAAACAGCTGTTTTATTATTGTGATAAAAGTGATGAGAATATAAAAAAGTTTCTTTGGGAAAGTTGTTTGTAATCATGAGTACAATCATGTGTTTATGTATCGGTCACTAATTACCAGTCACCCTATATAATTATTTTATATATATGCTTATCTATTGTGTTTGATTAATTTGTAAGCAGTACACCGCGGACTACTCCCTGTGTTATTTTAAGTTCTTACGATCCTTCCTAAGGTGGTTTGGTAGATATCGCTGTCAGCGAAAAGACGAGTTTATTCTATTATATATATAATAAAATTGAGATATCAGTTAACACTATTCTTATTTCATTACAAGTACGAACAATATAATATGTACATAAAAAACTTAAATATTAACTAAACTATTTAAACTAACACCTAACTATATTTATAATATAAGTTGACACTTATATTATAAATGTCATCACTTTACCGTTCCATTTGTCATCTTTGTAGGTTCGTGTGACAAATCCAGGTACTCAGGATCAAAACACCAACAGTAGCGGTCAAAATGTAACTATGTTATTTAGTCAATGTTTAAAATTCTATTATTTAATGGTTGAGGATCAAAATTATTTAGTAGGTTTTATGACATTTAAAGCCTTTTTTTAGCACGAACAGTACAAATTTGTACTATGTAACACATATTGAAACAAAATGAGCCTACTAAATGGCATTACTGCTTACCATTAAGTGGGATCACTGTCAAGCACTGGTCTATTCATAAAAAATGCAATCTTGTTCATATTGCATTTTTTTTAATGCGTAACATAACCTTATATTGTTCCCTTACCGGACTCAGGACTCCTCTCTAGGAGACTCTGAGAGAGGGAATGGACCGTAATCCACCATGCGGACCCAGTGCGGGTTGGTGGTTAACTGTTAAATTAAATGAAAAATTGAAATTCAAATTTTTCATTTAATTTAACAGTTATTAATATTTTGTGTCCGGGTCCTAAATCGAAAGTGGAAAGGAACGTAATCAATGTCAGTTAAAGTTTATCGTTCCAGATTATTTATAGGTATCTCTGCGAAATTCAAATTGTATTAAGTTTTTTGCATTTTGCTGTAACCTACAAAGAGCAAAAAAAAAATTAAGAAAATTTGAATTTCGCAGGCTATCTTTGAGCTTTTTAAGGGGGATTTAAAATAAAATATTTAAAATATGTAATTCCCGCGAGATCCGTGGGATTGATGACTTCAATCCCGCAAGCCTGCGCGATCACGATTTTGATGCGGGATTGGATTCTCTAGCCACGGTGGACCTTACTATTCGTAAGTCGGGGCCGTTACGACTGAGCCACCACAACTTCTATGACAAAAAACAATTAGTAGAATTTGTTTCAACGTGTGTTACATCACCAATCGGTACCTCTGTATATTAGAATTTCAGTAATCGTTGATATGGTTGCAGGTGATGACATGTTACGCGACGTCGGCGCCTGAAAGCCCGAGCACGTCGACTCCTGCAGCGCTGCCCAGCGACGTGTTCGACTATGTGCCGCAGAACAAGTAAGTTAGAACAATAGGAATCTTCAAAAACTAATAATAATGAGTGTACAAGTCACGCCCTGCCTTTTTTATATCGGTGTATATTAATAACATTGTTCAGGCAGGGGCCATAGACTTAACATGCTTCTTGGCAACCAGTCCACTTAAGCCTCCCAAAACCATAACCTTATTAATAATAATAATAATGTTTCTTGTTCAGAAAAATATTTCACAAATTTATATGACCCTAGTCTCCACACTAGGATCACAATGTGTTAAAAAATATTTCAAAGATGCTTCAGTGGATATTATAATAAATTATTGGAGTTAGAAATTAGGGGGATAAATCTTAAATTTCTAAACAAATTCAACATCCAAATCATGAATTAGAAGAAATAGAAATTAAATTTCTAAAAAGCTAGGATTAATATCTTTATTTTCCATATGTTGCAATAGTTTCCCACCAACTGAGAGTTGTCATTGGGTCCTTTAACATAGCTCGTACAGGGATAATCGTCGGTTGGTATCACGTTCCATGAAAATGGTCCAAAGGGTTTCTGCGAGTTAGCTTCGGCCCTTCGTACACCTTCCAAAAGTCCAAGACCTCAGGGTCCTGAGATATATAAATGCATGATAATAATAATATTCCACAACACACAACGCCATCTAGTCTTTGGGACTAGATGGCGTTGAGTCTGACACTCTCTTGCTCTCCACTTAGCGGGAGAAGTTATTTGATAGTTTCCCACCCAAGAAAAAAAGTATATAATACCATAGGTACACTCCATTATATTACACACTAGCTCCTGCCCGCGGCTTCGCCCGTGTACATAAAATATAGTCTATGTCACTCAGGAATAAAACAGCTTTCTATTGGTGACAAAATTTTAGCAATCGGACCAGTACTTCCAGAGATTACCTCCTACAAACAAAAAATCAAACTTTACCTCTTTATAATACTAGTGTAGATATGTTTAAGACGATTTTCAATAGCAGCAATTTCAATGATTTGAATTATTAATAAATAACTTTCCTCTCAGCAGCGGCGCCCAAACCGAATCAACGTTAGACGCGAACAGCCAATCCGACGCGACCTCCCAGTGGGTGGACGACAGCTTCCCCGCCCCCCACCACTCGCCCGACAGACCCTACCCCTCCACCTCCAAGTACGACATCCCCTCCACCTCCAAGCCTTACGACGACAACGACATGATGGACCGATCCCTCAACTCCAGCGAGAGCTCCTTCAATGCGATGTATGGAGGACGATTCGATTCAGGAATCGATACCGAACAAGCTGAATCGAGATCGACCATCACCGATTTGATGACGCGAATGAGTTCCGCAACAATCTCAACATCCGCTAATCTCGTAAACAATATAACAAATCGAATAGTCAAATCTGAAATACGAACCAGTATAGTGTCAATATCTTCGTCTAAAATCGAGAAGAAGAGGGAAGGGACGAGTAATATGTCGCTGAGTACGTTGTCAGTGAACAGTGCGGAGACGTCGGTGTCCGACAAGAGTTCTTCGCAGGACGTCAACTCGGAGATCGTGACGGAGCGCCGCGTCAGCCCGCCGCCCGTCAAGAATGTGTCCACCGGCGCCATCCCCAAGAGTATCAGCTTTGATGCCACCGCGGAGAAGTCGCAGAGGTGAGTCAAATCGCGTGCATTTCATTAATACTATGTCATATGACAGTATACATACAAATTGCACCTTTGTTAGATTAAGGACACATTTGTCAAATATTCCAAAAACTACTTTCGAGGTCCCTTTCCGATCCGTCAATCGTCAATGTGAGCATGGTTTAAAAGTTTGTCGTTTCATTAAACATTGGTTTAATAAAGAGGAAACAGGAAACGCGAAAAAAGACAGATAACGCCTGAACACTCTGTTGGCAATCGGTAATTCTGTCACTGAATCGAATATTTGACAAAACTTTTTCCAGAAAATACGAGTTTTTTTTTTAAACTAAGTTTTTTGGAAAAATCTTTCGTGGCAGGCTTTCGTGAACTCAACTGCTACGAGACTTGACATTTCTAGGTCTTAAGTGCGCAAATGTTTAAAACACTTACCGCAGTCCTAGCCCCGCAGGCAACTGATAGAGCAGAGGTGGATTTTTGTCAGTAAATGGACGAAAAGGAATGAATTATGATTTCCAATCCCTAAAACAAAATGTATCTTCTACGCTTTGGGTACCTCTAACATGATTTTATTTTGTAAAAACAAGCAGTTGGTGATACTAAAACATATATTTCTCGCACAGGAGACGTATGGGCGAGGACGGTCTAGTTGGCAACCTGGACGAACTCAAGAACAATGTGAAGCGCTCAGGGGGCAACCTGCTGCACAAGATCAAGATGTTTCGGCAGAAGGGACGGTCACATACTCATCAAAATGGTAAGAAATCCTGCTTGGTTCTTTTTTAAACTACTTTAAGTACTTTTTGGTACCACATCCCGTGTCCTTTTTTACTTATACTGGGGAAGGATCAGTCGCATCTGGAATATTCGTATCCTATAGGAGAAATCTGCACTCGGCTCCATAACACCCTCGCCTGCGGCTCGGGCAAATTCCGCCTCGGTCGCTATGATAAACTTTCTCCACTTGTATCAAAATATACTATTTTCGTCCAGATGTAAAACTACCCGAAGAAGAGTCGCGCAGTGATGACGGCAGCCGCGCCGAGTTGCCGGCTGGCGAGAGCTCCGAGGAGATCCTCGCCAAGTACCGGCGCAAGTGTTCCACAGAATCCAGCGGCTCCAGACACAAACGCACGCAGAGGAGGGTGTCCGATGTGCCTGATACGGAGCTGGACAGGTAAACAACATTACAGTAGTGCTAGAATCGTTCTCATACACTGCTTTGAAAAGGTGACACGGATTATTTGTTCTTCGAATTGGTTTTTTTTTTTGTTCTCGATGTTTTTAACCTGCACGTCTTTCTACATCGTTGTCACATATTTGTATAAATTAGCTTCTGCTAGCGACTTGCCCGTGTGAAGGAAGGTAGGAAATTATCCTGAGGAAACTTACTCCCTGAACAAAAAGTATCATATGTGCTATTCCCGGTTGGCCAGTGGTCCAAATGGCGTCGGCTAATATAAACTAGTGCTTGACTGCGATCCCACCTGATGGTAAGCAGTAATGCAATCGTAGATGGTGAGGCGCACTAATTTATTGAGAGCCTATTCACTCTAGCCTTGAAGAGACCCAAATTATAATCGGACGGGAAAACCTCAGCAGGCAAATTATTCCAGTACCTCGATGTACGCGGTATAAACGATGACCTTTTTACCAATGTCACTATAAAATTGGTCCACGGAGAAAAGAGTTATACAATCCAGTAAAATGGTACCAATTGAAGATGAACAAATAAACCACAACCCACATAGGTGTATTTAAGTCAAGAATGAATAAGTAACTTTTAGGCAAGCGTGCTCCATTCTCGACCATATCATAGTTAGTGTTACTATATTAAACTAGCTTTTGCCAGCGGCTTCGCCCGCGTGCAATTAGGTTTCTCCATACAAACTTTGGACCCCCGTTACATCCCCTTATTGAGTGAATTTTTGAAAATCCACTCTTAGTGCTCAGTCTCACTAGTTTCGGCTGTGCGCTGATATGTCAGTCAGTCAGTTTCTGCTTTTATATAGATTATCAAGTAATTAAAACCGGGCCTCAAGTCTGCTATTACAATAGTGTCAGAATGGTCTATCATTGATTTCATAATATTGTTGATTTTGACAAGTTTGGTAATCTTACTAATATAATGGCGTCATTATGACTTTGCAATGGTCAACCACTGACACTCCATTGAAAGAAGTGGCATAGAATGGTAATCTCGTACATATTGACAATTGAATATCTGAGGTATGCGGTAATCTGCTAAAATTTGACAGTTCCTTTGATCAGTAACCTACCATTAGAACGTCATTGTGCAGACATTTGCTTTTAATAAGTTCGATATTGTCATTCTACCACAACTCTAATACGAGACCATTGACCGATCAATGATCGATCATTATGAATTAGCAGATTACGAACTTTTAGTAAAATGACAATGACATCGTGTTGGAATGACGAATTTATAAAAATAGCAGACTTGGGTCCCAGGTCTCATCATCCGACGCCACTTGGACCAAAGGTAAGTCAAATGTTTGATTTAATTTGAAAGTGATTATTTCCTTTGTACCAGGTGTGAAGGTGTAGTAGATCTGAACGACCCAGAGGTGTTCAATAGCATGAAGCGCAAGTTACGGGTGGTTTTGTCCAACCCTGATCTGCACTGTGCGGAGTACGTACCTAATGTAAGTATTTATTAAATAGTCTATTTTTGTAGGAATGATCTACTCGGTAATAAATTGAAATTGAAATTTTTTGAAGTTGTAAATATTTATTTCAGACAGTAATGACACAAGCCCATATTATGTTAGTACAAACTTATAACTATGTTAGTAAAATTTAAATTTATTAATATTTTCCAAAAAAAAAAAATTTGGACTTGCATGAGCGAGCATTGCCTCAGGATTTGGCTGTCCACTCTGTCCGACACCACGCCCAGAAGCGTGTTGGTGCTCCTCTTTATACGAGACCACAGGGAGGCCGTTCTCTTGCGAAGTACAGCCTGTAATAATAAAAAATAATGCAAAGTAATAATTTTAGTTTGTGATTTTCATGCGATCTTTATTTGGCTATTTAGGTTGTTTTATTTCGTGTTTGCCAATGTTATCTTTTAATGAAATTAATTTTGCTGGTTGATGTAAAAACTAAAGACTAAATAAATACCTTTTGTTTGTAAAAACTAGCCTTTGTCCGCGACTTCGTCCGCGTAGAAATTGTAAATATTTGTTCGTCGTGGAATAAATGGCTTATCTAACACTGAAAGAATTTTTCAAATCGGATCTGTAGTTCCTGAGATTAGCGCGTTTAACCAACCAAACAAACAAATAAACTCTTCAGCTTTATAATATTAGTATAGATAACAGTATGTCAGTATTTCTTGAGAGATCGGCCAAAGGGCTGCGGGATCGCTCGAAAGAGCAACATGGCCTTGGAACGCAAAGGGCTATTGTCGGATTTTAGTTAGTAAAAGTCTGACACTCCCTCTCGCCCCATCCAGGGTGGGGGATGTTGTTTGACGATATCTTACCTAAAAAAAAGAGTGGTGTTTTGTAACGCGACGTGTTTGCCTTCGATTCGTATGCACTAATGAATGATTTGTGTCCAGCGCTGCACGAGCACGTCTCTAGTGGAGTGGGTGCGCGCAGCGGGCGCGTGCGCCAGCGCCGAGAGCGGCGCCGCGCACGCGTACGAGCTCACGCGCGCGCTCGGACACAGCGCGGCGCTGGCGGCCCGCCTGGCGGCCGCCTTGCGGGCAGACCTGGCCGCCAGGAGGCCCTACGCGGCCTATCTGGCCAGCTGTAGGGCCGCGCTCGCGCATACTGACCACACACTTACCAAGTACGTATGAATTGGCGACACCAGCTCACTTTCAAAGGAACACATAAGCCTTAAGATTCCTGCTAGTTTGTACGGTTTTATCGTTAATTTGCTCATGTAAATTTTGTATTATTTCCTCGAATTGTTCTTGTGCGTTTGTAAAGCAGTCATTAGTGAAATATTCGTCGTCGATTGTACCGCGATGAGTGACGTAAGCGAGCGACAGCGCGAGCTAATTTCAGTCCACTTTCCAATCCGCTCCTTGCCGCCGTACTAACGGGCTAACTAACGACCCTCGTCACGGGAATAACAAAATAAAATATATTCATCACAAGTAATATACATGAATTGATGTCATTTAATTTTTTTTGTCAATTTCAGTTTAAATACTTACTTCTTGCTAAGTATTTAAACTATATTATTATACTTATTATTTTTTTCTTTTCTATAAAGAAAAGGTCAAAAATGGACCTTTATTCTGAAGAAATCTGAACACCAATGTGATATACCTTATAAGAAAGCTTATTTATTATGCTATTCAATCACAATTAAATGTGAATTTTCAAGCCCTCGTTTTTGTAAAAAGCTGAAAAATATTTCAGTCAAAATCAAAAACGAAAACCACATTTTTTTATTTATTTGTTTCTTTTATTTAATTATTTCAAATGTAGCTAAAATTGCCATTAAGATTTTTTTTTATTTCCACTTAAGAAAAAGCAGAGGGGGCTGTTAAATATTATTTAATGTTCGAACAATCAGAACTCTTTATATTATTATATTATAGTGTAGATTAAGTTAATGCATGCTTAGCGTTCCATACCCTCTCCTAGAGAGGAGGCCTGAGTCCCAACAGTGGGAACATTATAAGGCCGACTATACTATGCTTAGCGTTCTATGTCATTTTACTTGTTTTATATTTGAACGCGCCTAAATGTGCTAAACGAAAGCACCCGGAAGGAAGAGGGGACGCGGGCGCTGTCGGACATATTACTCATAAGCGAGCACACGTATCTGTAATGTCGCGATCGGGTGTCCACCATTTTCATTGTAAACTGTCGTATCATTTTAATACACACTTTAGAGGGTGACTGGCAATTAGTGTACGATACTTAAACACGTGATTGTGCTCAAGATAACAAACAATTTTTATTATGGGAGCAAAGCCGAAATCGCAAAAAAAATATCAGCTGTTCAGTACATTAGGCAAATATAAATATACTGAACAGCTGATTTTTTTTAGATAGTAAAAGTTGTTGGTTATCATGAGCACAATCACGTGTTTATGTATCGTTCACTAATTACCAGTCACCCTATATATTTTAAGAAGTTGTTGGAAGAGTTATTTCGATCTCAACCTCAACAATATTAATTAAATACAGATTTCATGGTGACTTTGCTAAAGATTTGATTGTCCTTGGTTTTCAGCAATAAAAAGTTGTATTTTAAAGTATAATAGCAAGAAGTAATGTAATGTCCCCTCACAGACAGATCAAGCTAGTCCGAGAAGAGTGGTACTGGTGCTGCCGCGCGGCGGCGGCGGCCCGCGTGCTGGAGCAGCTCGAGCGCGGCAGTGCGCTGCGCAGGCTCGCCAGGCATCACCACGCCACCAATAAGCATGCCATGCATAATGGTACCTACTCGATTCATAATCATAATATTCATTTATTTACAAACAACAACAACACAATAACAATTTAAAAGAAATCAAATAAAATTTTAAACCATACAGACACATACATACACACATATTACAACACCATACATAATTATATACACATACACACACACATACAACTTTTTTTTACATATATTTATTTTTATTATAATTGTTTTTTTTTTTAATTATTTTTTAATTTTTATTAAATTGTTATTGTTAGTACAATAACAATTTAATAATAAAAAGCTAGAACTATGACGCTAAACTAGCTTCTGGCCGTTGCTTCGGTTCGTAAAAGTAGAAAATATACAACGTGACGCTGACAATAGGACAATAAATTATAACACTTGTAGTACTAGTCCTTTGGGAATATTTTCTGCTATTACGCGGGCGAAACTACTGGGAGCATCTTTTTCATTTTTGTTTATAAGTTTTATCATGTAATCAGTCATGTGGACTATAAACAGATATAGTCTGGAGGGTTTGCAGGGTGCTGCCCCCTGCGGGGCCTGCCCTTCCTTAAGTGTGGTCACTCATGGCGTCCATTACACGATAGGTTTTGCTGTCAGTTTGGCCACAGTCAATGTTTTGATTGATGAAAAACCTACCGTCTAATGCGATGATTGACGTTTGCGTGACGAAAACCTAATGGCAATAAAATTCCGTCATTCAAACATCATTTATGATTGATGGAATTGATTGACGCATGCATGACCGTGTACTGGACGCCTTAGGGTAGTGATGAAACGGAAGTGTCTTAACGGAAGCAGAAACGGAAACAGATGTCAAAAGTAAATCTTAGCGGAAGCAGAAGCGGAAGTGAAGAAAAAAGCATTTGCAAATTTTTGTATTTTGTACTTTACTTACTACGTACTCGAAATTAAACAGAGGTAAATTATATTTAATAAAAAGTAATTTGGCCGCTTTTACACCTTTGTGTCTGTTTCGGTGTTCTTCATTATAGTAAACGGCTCCGCTAAATAATTTCTCACTGGCTACACTTCTGGTGGGAGCTGATAAGTATTGGCGAACTATTGGCAGCAGAAGAACAAAAAAAAAACATAAGATAAAAACAACAAGATTTACGCGCTTACGCTAAACGTCACGAGGCGCGGTGATGCGCAGAATGAACCAAAAAAAATATATGATACTTTATAAACAAAGAAAAGTCGCTGCGACGCTGCACGTTTGTGTACCGCCTCTCCCCTTCCACGCCTTTTCTGTCGTGTCCAGTCGTCTACTTGCCCCCTACCCCCGCGCTCTGTTATAAAGTTCTGCAGAAGCGGAAGCAGAGTTCTGTTGCAATACTACTTATGGGTGATTTTTCTGGTCCTGCTATTTTGGTGCTTTTGGTGACGTGTAATTGGCATCATGGCAGTTGATCACTTCATTGACCATTGGCAGATTCAGGATTTCATTGATCTCCTCCTCCTGGCAACATCTAGTTGCAAAATGGATCAATTAGTTTTACAAAAACAACATCATTAAGTTTGAAAATATGACAACGCTTCGTAGTTCACAGCAAGCTAACAAATATATCTTTCTACTTTTGCTTTTTACTACAGGAGGAGAGCTGATGGATGAGAAAGCAACAAGACTGACTGCCAGCATAAAGGCCATTACCGCTGAAGTAAAGGCAGACCCCTCGTGGGAAGGTGAGTCTCTTAGTTTTGTATTGTAAGGGACTAACCCTCAGCTTTTGTCCATAGAAAATTTTAGTTTTGAATGATTCCGTTGGTGGCATCTGTTTAGCTTTCCGCGTGAACTCATCTTCCTGCCCTTGTCCCGTTTTATTTGGGGTCGGCGCAACACGTTTTTTTCTTCCATTCTGTCCTGTCACTCGTCACGCTTCACTAACTCCCTTTTCTTTCATATCACTTCTCATATAATCCATCCATCTTTTCTTTGGTCTCCCTCTCCGTTTCCATCCAACATGTAAACTCATAACTCTTTTAGTAACATGCGTTTCATCCATCCTCTTCACATGACCATACCAAGACAAACGATTTCCTTTCAACTTAAACAAACAATGCGTTAATTTATGTGCAATAAAGAGTATATCTATGTATCTAATTATCTTTGTCGACCACATTATGATACTTCATTCCAAAAGATCAATAATCAAACAAGCCCAATGACCTCAACTCTCTCCCTTGTCTCTCTCTCTGCTCTCTCTCTCTCTTGTCTCTTAACAGTGGCCTCTGAATTACATTTTCTAGTAATATTATTTTTATAGCCTATATTATGTCTCACTGCTGGGTGAAGGCCTCCCCATTCTCCTTCCAAACCTCTCAATATTTTATTTTATGTATGTTTATTTAATTTTTTTGGTATCTAGGTGCTACGGCAACACTATTGGAGAGTGCAGAAGTGACGGTGGAGCGTGCGGCGTTCGCCAGACTGTACCTACACGTACTATTCCCCAACGGGGACGGAGACATCGCGCGAGATCAGTGAGTTTACAGCCTTAATTGCGATTTCTAGCTGTCCTAGCGGTTCCACTCGCGTTTTTCAATATATCAATCAAACTAATATTATAAATGCGCATGTCTGTATGTTTGACCTTTTTCATGTTCGAATCGCTGTACAGATTTAGATGAAACTTAGTACACGGGTAGACCGTCCTGGAATAGCACGTAGGATAGATTTTATTTTGGGAATATGTTCCATTAGGATAATTTTCTACTATCACTATGTAGGCTATACATAAAAAAAAACTCGATTCGATATTTTTTCTTTTTTAATACTTCTCGTAAACAAATTCAGTTCGAGGGAATGATGAGAAGTCTGACGATGATCATTATCATAACAGTTACTCATAAGAGGAACACTTGGCAGTCCCAACTGTTACAAATATTACCCATATTTTTATAGTAGTATTTGTAATATGATCCGTTATACAGGGTGTTGAGTGAGCACATCCGCCGGGTGTCATCAGTGACATCGGCGCGCTCGGTGGGCATCGGCGCCGCGCACCGCTGGGCGGCGCCCTACCCGCGCGCGCAGCGCCACCTGCGCCACCTGCCCGTCTACCGCACGCCGAGAGACAAGGTAGCTACACTGTACACGCCTAGCGCGCTCGGTCACATCGGCGCCGCGCACCGCTGGGCGGCGCCCTACCCGCGCGCGCAGCGCCACCTGCGCCACCTGCCCGTCTACCGCACGCCGAGAGACAAGGTAGCTACACTGTACACGCCTAGCGCGCTCGGTCACATCGGCGCCGCGCACCGCTGGGCGGCGCCCTACCCGCGCGCGCAGCGCCACCTGCGCCACCTGCCCGTCTACCGCACGCCGAGAGACAAGGTAGCTACACTGTACACGCCTAGCGCGCTCGGTCACATCGGCGCCGCGCACCGCTGGGCGGCGCCCTACCCGCGCGCGCAGCGCCACCTGCGCCACCTGCCCGTCTACCGCACGCCGAGAGACAAGGTAGCTACACTGTACACGCCTAGCGCGCTCGGTCACATCGGCGCCGCGCACCGCTGGGCGGCGCCCTACCCGCGCGCGCAGCGCCACCTGCGCCACCTGCCCGTCTACCGCACGCCGAGAGACAAGGTAGCTACACTGTACACGCCTAGCGCGCTCGGTCACATCGGCGCCGCGCACCGCTGGGCGGCGCCCTACCCGCGCGCGCAGCGCCACCTGCGCCACCTGCCCGTCTACCGCACGCCGAGAGACAAGGTAGCTACACTGTACACGCCTAGCGCGCTCGGTCACATCGGCGCCGCGCACCGCTGGGCGGCGCCCTACCCGCGCGCGCAGCGCCACCTGCGCCACCTGCCCGTCTACCGCACGCCGAGAGACAAGGTAGCTACACTGTACACGCCTAGCGCGCTCGGTCACATCGGCGCCGCGCACCGCTGGGCGGCGCCCTACCCGCGCGCGCAGCGCCACCTGCGCCACCTGCCCGTCTACCGCACGCCGAGAGACAAGGTAGCTACACTGTACACGCCTAGCGCGCTCGGTCACATCGGCGCCGCGCACCGCTGGGCGGCGCCCTACCCGCGCGCGCAGCGCCACCTGCGCCACCTGCCCGTCTACCGCACGCCGAGAGACAAGGTAGCTACACTGTACACGCCTAGCGCGCTCGGTCACATCGGCGCCGCGCACCGCTGGGCGGCGCCCTACCCGCGCGCGCAGCGCCACCTGCGCCACCTGCCCGTCTACCGCACGCCGAGAGACAAGGTAGCTACACTGTACACGCCTAGCGCGCTCGGTCACATCGGCGCCGCGCACCGCTGGGCGGCGCCCTACCCGCGCGCGCAGCGCCACCTGCGCCACCTGCCCGTCTACCGCACGCCGAGAGACAAGGTAGCTACACTGTACACGCCTAGCGCGCTCGGTCACATCGGCGCCGCGCACCGCTGGGCGGCGCCCTACCCGCGCGCGCAGCGCCACCTGCGCCACCTGCCCGTCTACCGCACGCCGAGAGACAAGGTAGCTACACTGTACACGCCTAGCGCGCTCGGTCACATCGGCGCCGCGCACCGCTGGGCGGCGCCCTACCCGCGCGCGCAGCGCCACCTGCGCCACCTGCCCGTCTACCGCACGCCGAGAGACAAGGTAGCTACACTGTACACGCCTAGCGCGCTCGGTCACATCGGCGCCGCGCACCGCTGGGCGGCGCCCTACCCGCGCGCGCAGCGCCACCTGCGCCACCTGCCCGTCTACCGCACGCCGAGAGACAAGGTAGCTACACTGTACACGCCTAGCGCGCTCGGTCACATCGGCGCCGCGCACCGCTGGGCGGCGCCCTACCCGCGCGCGCAGCGCCACCTGCGCCACCTGCCCGTCTACCGCACGCCGAGAGACAAGGTAGCTACACTGTACACGCCTAGCGCGCTCGGTCACATCGGCGCCGCGCACCGCTGGGCGGCGCCCTACCCGCGCGCGCAGCGCCACCTGCGCCACCTGCCCGTCTACCGCACGCCGAGAGACAAGGTAGCTACACTGTACACGCCTAGCGCGCTCGGTCACATCGGCGCCGCGCACCGCTGGGCGGCGCCCTACCCGCGCGCGCAGCGCCACCTGCGCCACCTGCCCGTCTACCGCACGTTTTTCATTTGTTGTTCCACTTTTTACTGTAACTCACAATTACGTTCACAACAACAACACAACAAACACGAGTTAAGTATAAACAAACCAACATGTAACACTTAACAGTCACAGTAACAAGAGTAATGAATAAATTATTAATTATAAATCCGTCTAAATGAGCCTCTACTGTAACAAGCCTAGACCTTTTACCCAAAAAAAAAAATACAAAACAAAATATGCTTTAGTACTGTAGTACTAAAGCATTTTTTGTAATAAGACGGTTGAAGTCTTGATTATTTCTTTTATAACCGGACTTACTGTGATCGTCATGCCAGAATTTGTCAAAGCGTGTACAGGGGGGCTATTGGCTAACTTTTTCAATAACAGTTGACAACTAGCATTCGTTGCACACAAAACTTAGTTGTCAACTGTCAATTTCATAAAATTGGTATTACGTATCAAACAAGTGACTAACAAACTACGGTGGAAATGTGGTGAATTATAAAAATTTACGGTGCCTATTGTGACCACTCTAAAATTTTATCGACTATTATACAGCTCCAAAAGCTTACACAATCGCAATTTTAAAAGTATCGATACAATAACATCTGTCAAAACGTGTCACGGTGGCTATCAAAGGCACCAGTGGCTAATGACGTCACTGCAGTTGGTCACTGAAGATAGGCAATACGAAACTAGCTGTTTGACATTTCAATGATGCACATTGTTAACAAGTGATCATCACTTGAACTGTCAACAGAGTTACGCAATAGCCCCGCAGATACCGGCACGAATCTTTAGCGCTCGGCGAAAGAGTGGGGATCGCTTTGCGCATCTTACACATCGGCGAACCAATCACTGTACAAGGATAACACTCCCCGCCCCCGCGACTCACTTCATACCAACCACTAAAGAGACTCGATATTTCACTTCTGCGCAAGTGGAAGGCAGCGCTCAAGATCTGTGCCGGTATCTGTACATGTCACAAAGCGTCATGTGACGTGTGTCGTTGTCAAAATGGCTTCTGTACTATTGACTTCACCGACATGACATTAAATTGTAAATATTATCTGCGTGTACCTGCGAATTGCTGCTGTGTCCAGCCTAACTTTTGTGTAAACTCAATGACTATTAATAAATATATCTCATAATAATATTATTTCCCCCAGCTATCGTGCATAATGCGCTGTATGACGTCAATAATGGCGGTGCTGGGTCTCACGGAGGGCACCACGCCTTCTGCCGACGACCTCACGCCCGTACTCGTATACGTTATACTGAAGGTGAGATATAACTACTATACCTAACCTATCGTCAGATAAATTAGGAATAAATTCAATGATTTCTTTTCCTATATCTCTGCATAGAAAATATAAGACACACACACACATTCGCAGGAAGTTGGTGTAATCATCACAGCGTTGATTTGTTGGATTCGTTTTTCATAAATACATTGTTAATTTGTATGTATGTATCTAAGTATATATTTATTATTGTATTTCTTTTCTATTTCTTTACCATTAAGCTGCACCTACCATGTTTTGTTTCTGCACCACCCTAAGGTCGACTGGTAGAAAATGCCTAAGGCATTAAGTCCGCCTTTGTACAGTGTTTATTACTAGTACATTAAGTTTTAATAAATAAATAATAAATAAATAAAACATTTCAAAAATGACGATCCAAGACAGTTTAATTTCTTAATTTCCGCTATTCCAAATTTATCTGGGGCTTACCTTACACTTTTTTACACAAGGGTTTTTTATTTTTTGAGTAGAAAAGAAATTACTTTCATAATAGCACTCGCTTTTTATGGCTTCTGAGTATTACATATAATATAAGCTTCAATACGATTATTATTCGAGATGCATTTGATTATATCGAAACATCCACTCCCATTTTTGACACCAGGTGAACCCACCGTCTCTACTATCAACGATCGAGCTAGTGAACGCTCTGGGAGGCTCCGCCCTCCAGGGCGAAGCGCTATACTGGTGGACACAGTTCTGCGCCGCGGTGGCCTACATCAAGACCATGGACTACCCGCGGCCCGACAACAACGATACCTAGCCCATACAGACGCGCCTGGTGAGTTACACACTTATGTTTCACTGTATTTTTGGGGACCGTTCAACTATTACGTAAGCAGATTTTTTGCAAATATTAATTTGCTTTTATTCTCTTCTAAAACCTATGTAACATAAAAACGGTGAAGGAAAACGTGAGCGTCAGGACCCCTGGACCACTAGCGATATTTGATGTTTAGAGAATACCAAAATTAACTACCTTTTTGCTACTATTTGGTACCTACCTTCAAATATTTGGTACCTTTAGTGACAGCGAGAAAACGCCAGAAGAAAGTGGCCAGACATTCTGACGTCAGGATGTCTGGACCATTTTTTTTTTCATAGTTCTAGACAACACAGCTAATTTATCTTTTTGTAAATATTTACTACCTTTTTAGTACCTCACCATATATTTTTTTCAACATTTTTTAGCATACTTGAAAAAAGTTAGATGTGAAATATTTTTTTTCAAAATGGATATTTATTTTGCCACATATGCCATGAGATATCTGATGTTTAGAAAATACCAAAATATACTACCTTTATGCCACTACTTGGTCCCTAACGTCAAATACTTAGTACCTCTATTACCAGCGAGAAAACGCATGAAGAAAGTGTCACCAGGTTGTCTGGACCATTTTTTTATTTTCATGGTTCGAGACAACACAGCTAATTTATCTTTTGAAAAGTATTTACTACCTTTTTAGTACTTCAACAAATATTTTTTTCAGTTCTTTTTGGCACACCTGAAAGATGATACGTGTATTTTTTTTTTTCAAATTGGATATTTAATTTGCCACATTATGACATGAGATATCTGATGTTTGAAAAATACCTAAATACGCTACCTTTATGCTACTGCTTGGTAGTATGGTACCTAACATCAAATACTTAGTACCTCAATTAACAGCGAGAAAACGTATGAAGAAAGTGTCATTAGGTTGTCTGGAACATATTTTTTTTCATGGTTCGAGACAACACAGCTAATTTGTCTTTTTGTAAATATTTACTACCTTTTTAGTGCCTCAACATACATTTTTTTAAGCAGATTTTTTGCAAATATTCATTTGCTTTTATTCTCTTCTAAAACCTATGTAACATAAAAAAGGTGAAGGAAAACGTGAGCGTCAGGACCCCTGGACCACTAGCGATATTTGATGTTTAGAGAATACCAAAATTAACTACCTTTTTGCTACTATTTGGTACCTACCTTCAAATATTTGGTACCTTTAGTGACAGCGAGAAAACGCCAGAAGAAAGTGGCCAGACATTCTGACGTCAGGATGTCTGGACCATTTTTTTTTTTCATTGTTCTAGACAACACAGCTAATTTATCTTTTTGTAAATATTTACTACCTTTTTAGTACCTCACCATATATTTTTTTCAACATTTTTTAGCATACTTGAAAAAAGTTAGATGTGAAATATTTTTTTTCAAAATGGATATTTATTTTGCCACATATGCCATGAGATATCTGATGTTTAGAAAATACCAAAATATACTACCTTTATGCCACTACTTGGTCCCTAACGTCAAATACTTAGTACCTCTATTACCAGCGAGAAAACGCATGAAGAAAGTGTCACCAGGTTGTCTGGACCATTTTTTTATTTTCATGGTTCGAGACAACACAGCTAATTTATCTTTTGAAAAGTATTTACTACCTTTTTAGTACTTCAACAAATATTTTTTTCAGTTCTTTTTGGCACACCTGAAAGATGATACGTGTATTTTTTTTTTTCAAATTGGATATTTAATTTGCCACATTATGACATGAGATATCTGATGTTTGAAAAATACCTAAATACGCTACCTTTATGCTACTGCTTGGTAGTATGGTACCTAACATCAAATACTTAGTACCTCAATTAACAGCGAGAAAACGTATGAAGAAAGTGTCATTAGGTTGTCTGGACCATATTTTTTTTCATGGTTCGAGACAACACAGCTAATTTGTCTTTTTGTAAATATTTACTACCTTTTTAGTGCCTCAACATACATTTTTTTCAACTTTTTTAGCATACTTGGAAAAAGTTAGATGCTCGTTGCTCATCACACAAACATTTGTCCTGGGTGGGAATCGAACCCACGACCTCCTGCATAGCAGTCAGGGCCACTAACCACTAGACCAACAAGCCAGTCAAAATAAAAATATATATCCTAAAAATAAGTATGTTGTATGTGGCAAATTCATCATCATCCATCATACATTATTAAAAAAAAATTACAGCTCGCAGCGTAATTTTTTCTATAGTATGCTAAAAAAATATATATAATATATGGACCTATGAAAAAAAAAGATGTGTAGCCGATGTCAGGATGTCTTACCGTTATTTTTACGCGTTTATTGACTGAGCAAAAAGTAGTAAATGTTGGTATTTTCTAAACATCAAATATCTCATGCTGTCTATGTAGCTAATTACATATCCATCATGTTTTTTTTTAATGCGTTACTATTTTATAGAACGACAAAAAAAATTGAATTATATGTGTACTAAAAAGGTAGCAAATACATACAAAACGATAAATTATCTGTTTTGTCTTGACCATGAAAAAAAAATGGCCCAGACATACTGATGTCAGAATGTCTGACCACATTCTTCACGCGTTTTTTCGCTGTCAATAGAGGTACCTACGTAAGTATTTGACGTTAGGTACCAAGTAGTAGCATAAAAGTAGTTCACATCTAACTTTTTCCAAGTATGCTAAAAAAAAGTGGAAAAAAATGTATGTTGAGGCACTAAAAAGGTAGTAAATATTTACAAAAAGACAAATTAGCTGTGTTGTCTCGAACCATGAAAAAAAAATGGTCCAGACAACTTGATGACACTTTCTTCATGCGTTTTCTCGCTGTTAATAGAGGTACTAAGTATTTGACGTTAGGGACCAAGCAGTAGCATAAAGGTAGTATATTTTGGTATTTTCTAAACATCAGATAACTCATGGCATATGTGGCAAAATAAATATCCATTTTGAAAAAAATATTTCACATCTAACTTTTTTCAAGTATGCTAAAAAATGTTGAAAAAAATATATGGTGAGGTACTAAAAAGGTAGTAAATATTTAAAAAAAGATAAATTAGATGTGTTGTCTAGAACTATGAAAAAAAAAAATGGTCCAGACATCCTGACGTCAGAATGTCTGGTCACTATCTTCTGGCGTTTTCTCGCTGTCAATAGAGGTACCAAATATTTGAAGGTAGGTACCAAATAGTAGCAAAAAGGTAGTTAATTTTGGCATTCTCTAATCATCAAAAATCGCTAGTGGTCCAGGGGTCCTGACGCTATAGGAAAACATCGTGAGGAAACCGGCAAGTCCTAGAACCAACACTAGGGTATTACACTCATTTTTGAAAAGTGTGTCAATTAGATTCTACAGTGCTAATAAACCACAAAAATAAAACACCAAATTTTTATTCAGTCGCTAAGTACCGTAAAATGCATTTAAAATTTACATTTTCAAATTTCGCGCGTATTTGACGAAAATGTAGAAAGCAGTGGACGCCATATTTATTCTGTAGTCGTGACGTCAGTTGGCTGTGTAAACAAATGCGTCAATCAGTATGGCCGATCAGTTGACAGTTGACAGCTGTCACTTTAGTTTACACAGCCGAATGACGTAATAACATGGTGGCTACTATTTCAAGGCGATATAGAACAGATAATAAAAACAGAAAACTTTGAATTGAATTTTAAAATTTATTTTGTTATTTTATGATCTAAAACTTAGCGACTGCATTTTACCTAAGCTATCTTAATAATATATTTTTAAATCTTTTCTCATATAGAGTAAAATACCCTATTCCAAGACATGTAACCACAGAAATCTTAATAATAAGGTAAAGAAGTCCCAAAGACGCGTGACCTTGTCGCCGCGCATGTGTCTCGTAGAACACAAGTGCGCTAAGTGTGAGTGAGCGCGCGATATCATTCTCTGCTTTTCACACACGTTTATTATTGGTTACAGGGGCCGCGCCTCCTGAGACCATGCGTTTTAGAAAATATTGCGTAATGTCATCTCTAAAATGTTTTTTTTTTTTGTTGCTACTATGCAAAATGCATGTGTAGACGATAGTGTGTATTTATTGTTTGTCTATGTGTTTAAAAGTAGTATTAAAAGACAGTGGATAGCATTTCTATTGCCTTATTATTAAGATTTCTGTGCATGTAACATACCAACCCGCACTGGGCCCACGTGGTAAATTACGGCCTATTACCTCTCCTAGAGAGGAGGCCTGAGTACCAGCAGTGGGCATATTATATGGATATCAATATAGTCACTAACATCCTATTTAATTTTCAGATTTCAGCGCGTGTTCGGGATACAAAATTGGAAATCATTCGCCGTCAGCGGTGCCACTCTGTATAAACAACGATTAACATAATCAGACACTGCAGCTACACTTAGAGATCTATTACGAAATCATGCTATACTATTTAACAGACATTTAGAGATACGCGAAAATAAATCATGTAGTGAAATCAATGAAGGTTGTCAGGAAAATTCACAACACCAGTTGGCACCACTTAAGCCTACTGTCCAGGGACGCGTAGCTTCATAGACGCGTATTCGTCATTATACGCTTGGTGTACGCCTGCGTGAAGCTTACATACTTTGTCGACGAAGCGGCCATAGTTTTGTATGTAAGCTTCATGCAGGCATACAACAAGCGTATAATGATGAATACGCGTCTATGAAGCTACGCGTCCCTGGACAGAAGACCTTAGCCGAGAGGTCTTCTACTTTTGAAAACGTATGCATGACGTTAACGTCAATTTAACTAATGTCTTTAACATAAGCGTTTTGACAGGTGCCTGGACTTGACGGCTCAGTGTTGCCACCTGTAATAGTTTTCCTATTAAATATTTCATGTAAATCTCTCATATACAAGGTGCAATTTTGAATCTGCACAAAAATTCAGGAGGCAATTATGTAGTATGGGTAGGTACTTTTTTTTTCTTATTTAGGGCAATTGGTAAAAGCGTTTCGTAGAGTAAGTGGGCGGAGCTTCGTACAGGCTGTCGCTGTGCGCTTACGCACACAGTGACATGACGTGCGATAAATCGCAACGGGTGATTCTGTTTTTTTTTTTTTTTAAGAGGTTTATTAAGATAGTTATTCTGAATAACACTCAAAATTAAAAACAACTAAAATAATAAGTATTTGACTGATTTTTGACCAAGTGTTGTATTTACATAACAACCTCTTGAAATTTTGTGCAGATTCAAAATTACATCTGGATTAATCACTCCTCACTATCAAATTCGGCAATGAAAATAAAATCTTCATATTTGACTATAGATGTGATATTTGTAGTAAAAACTGCTACGCTTATAAAATATCAAAATTATACATAGTGTAAACGAAGTAATCAGAGGCATACATTTGAACGCATTTCATAATGTATATCCTTAAATTATCGCATTTTAGTAGATACTTATTCACTGTAAACACCATATTACGAATACTAATAAAATACAAGCTTCAATCTCATAGAAATTCTTCTGTTGTTTGCAACAGAAGAATTAATGTTTCATAATATTTATATAGTAATATTTCAAATCATTTTAAACATTAAACATCTTTAACCGTCCGTAAATATGGCACATCGAGTTTAAGACAGAGTTTTACTTGAGTAGAGTGCCATCTCAGTCACTCATACCTGTTTTTTTTTGTCTAGTGTGGATATCATCTAATAACTTCTCCCTCTCTGAATGGAACGAGAGGGAGAGTGTCTGACTTTTACTCATTATAACCCACATGTGTTCCTGCAGTTGCCCTTTGCGAGGGCTACGGTAGGTAATTCTTTCGAACAATTCGGAATCCTGCATCAGCCCTAACTGGCTCTGTCAATCTTGCTGACATCTCACCGTCAGCCCTGGCTTAGTCCTTACCGGACGGTGAGCTACCCATAACTCGCCGTCCGGAAGCTCTTCCTCTATATATTAAGGTACATATAACGTTTACAACTAATTCGGTGTTCGGCTGCGGTCGCTCTTTCAAATAACCAGTTACGCAGTTACCTGAGTGACAAAATCTTTCTACTTGATGTGTCAAATTTACATCCGAGCGCTGTACCTACCATACGTACTCCATTCGAATTAAGATGAGACGTATAAACAAGTCTTTTTTTTACTGTACGTTCAACCGATTTTTATAGCAGTGGTTGCCGAGTGGTAACGGCCCCGACTTACGAGTTGTAGGTCGCGGGTTCAAACCCAACCAGGCGCATTACTTTGTGTAATTTATTTCATCACAACTGCTCTTAAAACGGTGAAGGAAAACATCGTGAGGAAACCGGCATGTCCTAGAACCAAAAATTCGAAGACATGTGACATCCACCAACCCGCACTGGGCCCGCGTGGTGGATTACGGCCCATTCTCCTAGAGAAAGGAAGCCTGAGTCCCAGCAGTGGGAACATTAGAAGGCTGATTATTCTATTATTTTTCTATTCAACCGATTTCAACTTTTATTGCGCTTGGCATGATAAATTTCGGCTGCGATAAATAGTTGGCACTGTAACCACTTTTTTTGCTTTTTATGCCATCCTTATGCCTACGGTATAGAAGTCAAAATCGTTTGAATGGACAGTAAAAAAAAGGTTTGTTTAAATGTCTAATCTTATGTCGAAAGGAGTATAATTATTACTGTATATATATTAAAACAAGAATCTATCATTCAACAGATTCATATATGTTTGTACCGAGTATTTTTAATGAATAAAATATTAGGCTTATCAATGTAGAGGTAGGATAACAATTCAGTTAACTATTATGTAGTAAGCGATATTCGTAAGATGTGAAGTGTGCAGATGCGATCATATTGTGTTCTCGACTAAGGGCGGAATTCACCAATAAAACTAATTGTGTTTTAACGTTTGGCTCGCATAATCGCGTTTAGCCGCTGCGCTGTCACTAGTGTCACTTGTAAAAAATACAACAAAAGAAAAATACAGGTTTGCACGTGTTATTGGCAAAATTGGGGTGTCTTTTCCGCAAATGCCATAATGAAGAGTTGAAGTTGAAAAATACAGACAAGTGACACTAGTGACAGCGGCTAAACGCGATTAGTTTTATTGGTGAATTCCGCCCTTAACAGGCCATGTAACCTGGATTTTGGGCCATAGGTTTATTTATTTGGAGGTTGGGAAACCATCAAATATCTCTTCCTGCTCTGGTTTTAGCGAGAGGTAGTGTCAGACTTTACTAAAACCAACCCGTGTCTCTTCAGTTGCTCTTTGCGTATCAGGACCGCGTCGGCTCTTTCGAACCATCCCGCATGAAAGAAAAAACGTTTATTCGCTAACTTCACACATACAGTAGAATAAAGTATGAAAAAAAAAATACTTTAAAATCTGTGCAAGGCGAAAAAGGCGCCTAACTCAGCATATGCTGCGATATTTAAAACGATAAATAACGCAGCGCTAGTATTCTCGGTGGCATGGTCGGTGAACCAAAATTATGTTTGATTTTCAATCATTTGTATTCTTCTAGATAACTGCAAGGTTAGGATCACTTTCAAATGTGTATAAATTCAGAAAACTACTGTTCATTCGTAGTTTCACTAATGTGGGCATACAAAATATTTATCAGCTTTTTGTCTAGAAGACATTATCTTTAACACTATGAAACTAAAAAAACATAATCATCTATATATTTATACTGGAATGGAATCTTTAAGAGTAACGTTAGATCGATTGGCCTAACCATTCGTTAAACTGTTATTTTAATTATTTTATGTCTATAGGATTTATTTAAATTTTTGGGTGAATTTCCTACCATGTCGTATTTGAAATTCTGACATCCATAGGCAGTTGTAATGTTGATTTTGAGCTCTCGGTGTAGTGGAACTGTCGAAGTCTTTACCAGAAGATGTATAATAAATAAGGAACTGTCTTAGCATTTTCATTGTCTAGATCGAGACAGCTAACCAGTTCTCACCATTTGAAACTTGCAGTGTAAAAATCTCAATCTCACCCGCTTATATAGTTTGTATATTTTATTTCTATGTACCTGTTTACAACGGCACGGTCGCTGCCGATCCTCTTGCGCACTGTTACCTAGTACGACATCTTCATTGGTCTGTGATTTTAGAGTTGGATTATAATACTCGAAAATGTGTATTTTTGAAAATGATATAGGTATCTGAAGGTGTGATAAGTAATATTAAAATTGATATCGAAAATAAGAGGCCGATTTTAATAAAAATAATTTATTGGAAAGTGTACATTTAATAGACTAGTTTGTGTAACTTAGTTAGGTTCAAATAGTAATAAATAAGCGGTTAAACTCGCTTGTAATGTAAACTATAAACCATTTAATCATTGAGGGAACCCCGTAATCAAAATATCATCAATTCTCATGTTTAAAGTAGCTGTAAGATTAGTTTTATTCGTTGTCTAAGCACCGGTTTACTTCGCACCCCGATTTAAAAGACACTATTTTTGAACTAACTTAGCGTGTAACGAAACCTAATAAAAAAAAAAAAAACAGTAGGACGTAATCTTCTAGTTGTTCCATGTGTCAAGGATTCATGCTTCATTGTAAACGTCAATTCTTAAAATTCAGATGCTGGGCTTAAAAAACTAAAATGCATTATTTTTGGGAATAACCAAAGCATTTAAAAAACCATTCTACAACAAAACAAACGTGGATGGCTTATTTTATTTTTATATCAGAAATTTCCAAAATAATTATGTCATCTGAATATTAAGAACTGATGGAATTAGAGAATATTCAAATATAACTTGCAAGTTGAGAAGAGACGCGAATTCTTAGGCAAAGCAAGGACATCAACTTGCTGAAACCGAATCCATCTTAAACAAAATTAACTCTTCAAACTATGTTCGCGTGTCGTCGTAACTGGCTCACTTATAAAATTACTGGCATATAGCTTTCTAATCTCTTGCCTAGGTAGTCAGCAGACATATAGGGTAGCAGGCACTGCTGCCGATGCGTCTCATGTAAACATGTACCTAATGTAATCAGAGCAATGAAATTATATTTAGCAATAATATTTACTGGCTTTTATTTGTAGTACCTTTACACACCCACTGCCCAAGGCGCTCTTCTTCTACAAAAGTTTTTAGACCTTTATCCGGTTCATAACTGTGGGTGTCTTATCCCACTTCTGATATTATCTAATACTTAAAATGTATAGTGAAACGACTTGGGCCATGAACAAAACTATATTAATATTATCCGAGTCGTCAGTATCTCAGTATGCTACTGCAAAGTAAAGGCATATTCATACTGGGGTAAAAATATAACCATTATTATTAAAGATTTTTTTTATTACACAGTATCTTCAACTCTTAATTTTTTTGATCACAAAAGACGCGTCCGTACTGTCTCATGTCTGAAGGGTTTACATCAATGTGAACACGGTTTCCCACAATGATCTAGAGGCCTGAACTGTGTAAAGCCACAGAATAAGAAATAGTTGGTAAAGCGGGCGCCCACGCGGTTCCATACAAAAGTGCTCCGGTGCGGCTCGCCGCACGGTCATCCGGCGCGGGGAGCAGGGCCCTGCGCCCGTTTTGCTACGTAATAATATATCAAATTCTCCATCGACACGACTACATGCACACCTTCCGCGTGAACACGCGCGTGCTTTTGCGCTTTGTCACGCGCGTCCATTTTACGCAGTTTCAGCCCTAGTTTAATTAATGTCTTTGTTCAGCCCTATTGGTCAAGGGGCGTGGCTAAGCCGAGTGACAACGATGAGTCACTATTTATAAAACGCGAATAATAATGGTGTTTTCAAACATTTTCTAAATAAAATACCTACTTGTAGGTATTTAGAAGGTAATGAGACCTTACCAATTGGATAGATGTCCAGTTTTACCTTACCTATTGGATAGATGTCCAGTTTTTACCTACTTAATTTGCCCACTTATATTGATCAGAGCTAATGGTTGGAGATTGCGAACTGGGTGGTTTGGTGATATTTTTGGTTTGTATATATTCTGAATAAAAGATGTAAGCATATAATGCTGCGGTATACATTACTCTTCGTTGTCCTACGACCTACATGCTGGGGCAATTTCAACCAAATTCTTATTTAGAGATAAGAGCGGCAAAAATTTGTTTTGTTACATGTGGGGGAGAGGTTCTCATCGCTGTATTTTAGAGCGCAATGATGCAATATAGCTGTCGGCACCGGTTGGTAGGACTAAGGGAGCAATGCTGAAGATGATGTACTTACGCGGGGGGGTTGGCGCTGTAAGCCGAAATACAGACTAGTTCTAGTTCGGCTCCAGCTGCTAAAACTTTTGTGTACATGTATATTACTGTTTAGAGCATTTATTTGTTAAAATACAATAAGTACTTTGTTTGTGAAATAAATATTATTATTATTACTTAGTGTGATACAATCGAGAATTGAGCTCTGAAACTTTCATACCCCGTTAGGTAAAGTTTTTTTTTTACATAATACATAGAGAAATAGCAGTTCCTTGGTTGACTGATGCAGGAAACTTTAAGAATTGAGAGTGCAAAAGGCAACGAAGTGACCTAGGATATTTCCTGGCAGAAATTGCTACAGGCCCCGACACCGCTTGAATCAATTGCACGGCTATCTTACTCGGTGTTCTACGTAGGCAAATCAATGCGAAACCAAAGCAATCCGGCGCGAAAGGAACAAACAATATCGATACTCTATTGATGTGGCCAGGGGCGCCGGCTTTTAGAAAACCACGTACTGTGCACGGGTGCTCATGCTCATTTGATGAATCGAAAATGTGGCGAAGTGTGAGAAGAGAAATGCACACTGATCGACCGACAAATAAATAAATATCCTACTTACATCATCATCATTTCAGCCGAAAGACGTCCATTGTTGGACATAGGCATCCCCCAAATGTCGCCACAATGACCGGTCCCGTGCGTCTCGCATCCATCGGATTCCCGCGACCCTCACCAGGTCATCGGTCCACCTTCTGGGAGGCCTTCCAACGCTGCGTCTTCCGGCACGTGGTCGCCATTCCAAAACCTTTCGTCCCCATCGTTTAGTCCGACTTCAGGACCAGCCTATCCTCTTGCAGCGGGGTGTGAGACAAGGAGACGTTATTTCTCCGAAACTGTTCACGGCCGCAATGGAGGATGTCTTCAAGGTTCTGAAGTGGAGAGAGCTAGGCATAAATGTCAATGGCGAGCACATCACTCACCTTCGATTTGCCGATGACATAGTAGTCATGGCTGAGACTACGGAGGAGCTCAGTACAATGCTCGGTGACCTCAGTAAAGCTTCCGAAAGAGTGGGACTTAAAATGAACATGGACAAAACCAAAGTCATGGTAAACATCCATGTAGCACCTACTCCTATCAAGATCGGAGACTCTACACTCGAAGTTGTGGACGACTACGTTTACCTAGGACAGACGGTCCAGTTGGGTAGGTCTAACTTCGAGAAAGAGGTCAATCGTCGAATCCGACTCGGCTGGGCAGCGTTCGGGAAGCTGCGCGGTCGGTATGTTCTCGTCCAATATACCACAGTGTCTTAAGACGAAAGTCTATGACCAGTGCGTGTTGCTAGTGATGACATATGGCTCCGAAACGTGATCGCTTACAATGGGCCTCATCAGAAGGCTTAAAGTCACTCAAAGGGCTATGCTCGGAGTTTCCTTGCGTGATCGCGTCAGAAATGAAGATATCCGCAGGAGAACCAAGGTTACAGACATAGCCTGAAGAATCGCCAAACTTAAGTGGCAGTGGGCAGGGCACATTGCTCGCAGAACAGATGGTCGATGGGGACGAAAGGTTCCTACTTACATACTGCGTACTTAATTACAAATTATATTTGATAAAATGTGCGGGAATCGAACCCGCGACCCTTGCGTCTCAACCACTGCGCTAAACGGGTCGTCGGGTAATGAAAAAACGCCCATCCCCAAAAGGCGATTACTGATCTTTTTCTTGATGTCTATTCTCAGGGGAGCTCGGTACCCACTGTTTATTTCTCATGGGTGCTCGAGCCCCCGAGCACCCACGGAGTCGGCGCGCCTGGATGTGGCCTACGTGACAAACCGCATGTGGGTATAATACGGCGACGACGTGCGAACACAAGCGGACGCGATCAGTTGGTTTTATATCTTCGCATGAACTCTTGCAGTGCGGTGGCTTGTTTTAGATAAATTGCGACTACTGCTGCGTCGCGTTGAATTTGCGTGACCCGCATCGGATCACTTAGCATTGAATCGCCGTAAATGCTTGTTTACGGAGACGCTGTGCCTGCTGCGTGGCGCGTCTAGCGTTTTTACTGTTTACAGAGAAGCGGTACGTGCAAACACAAACATATGGCAATCTACGATGTTGTTTACAGAGACACGGGACGTGCAGAGCAGCGGTGGGCGCAGTAGCAGGTAGCAGGTATTGCTGTATGCTCGTATTGGGTGGGCCGTGCGGAGCCGCGGGTGTCACTACGATTTACCCTGAACGGGGAACGCCGCGTGCAACGCGGCGGGCACCGCCCGTTTCAAGCAAACGCGTGTAAAAACGCTTCTCCGCACAACTCATACAACTCACACTCTCATACAACGCCATAATTATGTTTGAATTTAGTGCAGGCCCCGCCGCGCGACACCCCACGTTTCCGTACAAGCACTATGACGCCTCGTAATGAAATTCAGTTGAAATTGGTTGAAATGTTGCGATGCCAAAATGACGTCAATGGGCATAGCTTTTTTTTAAAACTTAACTTATCAAAGCACATTGCATTTTCGTTTTGTCAACGTGCTTAACTTTCGTAGTACCGACTATGACACGTATGTATTGCGGCTCCCTAAACAAGTTCAGAGGTCTTAGGGCCAACGCTGCGTTAAGCGGGCGCACCCGCGGGCACCCGTCGCGTGACTAAGAGCATGTGTCGCAGCAAAAAAGGCGCGGGGCGCGGCAAACGTCAGAGTCGGAGCACTTTTGTATGGGACCGCGCGGGCGACCGCATAACGCAGCGTCGGCCCTTAGGTCGCTGCCTACCTGCCCCAAAGGCCAATACTTCGCATATGCAGACAGTCGGATATTATAGATTTAAAGTGAAAAACATCTTAGGCTTGAGTAAATAGCATAGCTTAGGAGGCTTTGGTATCCCTCGATGAGATTCTTGCACGTGTATGTTGATGTGTATCATCGGACAAAAATTACGCGTGAAAGATTAGTCACATTGATAGAATCCCACACCCCGGCTCAAAAGGCGCGATGCGGATTTTTATTTCGTTTGGTCGATTTTGCAGGTCATTTCTTCGCTTCAATGGCAATGCACCTTTAGCGGGAATCAGCCGAAGTTGGTTCCACGACCTTAGTCTGCCTGCAGCATGTCGAGTCGTCAGGTGACTCCTGTTCTAGCACAGAATATAATTCTAGTGCATAAAAGTCAAGCCAAGTTCGGTATGAAACGACAGACGCTTGTCTAGATTCAAAGCTTCGATCGAGCAGCTTTTGGGACGAGTCCTCAGACAAGCCAGTAGTCCAGTCATAATAGACAATCACTTCTTGCGAATGAACGTAAAAACTACTACGAGCATTTACACACGTAGGCAGGCAGTAAAAGCGACACGCCCCCTAACCGTGAATGGCGGGCTATAGGTATAAACAAGTTTGGCCATTACGCGCGCACCGGAAGAAAAGCCACGCGCATGCATTGAGCATATTGATTGAGCGTACGGCAGAAACCTCTGCTGCGTTATTACCTAAACATTTATTATGATGACGTTTCGTTCGTTGCAGAAGAATTTTAGCGAATGACTGCATCTGATCATGCGTGAGTCACACGCCATGTGGTCACATATTTCGTGGTTATTGATAGAATATTTATTACGGGTTTGGTATTAATTGTGTGTATATTTTGTATTTATTACGGTTTTGTACTCGTGTGATTTTTTGTCAATGATGTATTCACACCTTGAGGGCCGAGGTTGCGTTAAGCGAGCGCCCGCGCAGTCCTATACAAAAGTGCTCCGTCGTTGGCAGCCGCGCCCTTTTTTTGCTACGTAAAATCCATAGTTCAGATGCACACACTTGAACTAGCGACACTGCGCAGGTAATAATCCGGTTTCCGCCACTGGGACCGCCGCACACGACACATGCGCGGGCGTCCGCTTAACGCAGCGTTGGCCCTCAGTGAATAATGTTGTGTAGATGTGTTATTGGAAAGGATTTTCAATAAAAATACATATTGGCGCACATAATTTATTATGTACTTGGTTTTACATTATATAATGTACACTTATAAACAACACGAGCTTTGCAGCAGCAGGTCACTGAAACAAAAAAAAAATGCTTTGTTAGCATCTGTCGTATTTTCCTTACATTGTTTATACTGAAGAATATTATCAGTTGCAGTGTTGCGTCATGGCATTCAGTAGTAGCAAATAAGAGTAATTACATCATTTGAACCACGTGTAAAATGGCGAGAATTGTAAATTTATGAAAGGGCAACCCTACTGCAGTATGAGGTTCGAATTTTCAAACAAGCATCTGCCAATAATGCCATGATATTTTTAAGAGAGGAATTCATAAAATAGTAATAATTACCTTATCACAGTGTAAGTCACGCTTACGAACGTGGCCTTTCCTTCTTTTCTTTGTACAAAGCTAGGAGGGAGACATTGGCCACCTTCACGACCTGTTAAACAAAATACAAATCATCAGAACATGAGGACAAAAGTTTTACGTTTGGCAAAAAGATTCTATTCATTCACTCACATATATCAAGCCATCTTAATATTAGGAGTGAATAGAATCATGGTTACCAGGGATACAACTCCAAAATTAAGCAAAATAGGTTATACCTATGTATTCAATGAATTTGAAAAACATAATGGTTAACTGGATAAATGACAGCCACTTTAACAGTCCTTTTTGTAGTCATTGCTTTGACATGGGCTATCTAGAGATGGCCTGCTTAGAAGGCTGTTCATGTGATTTTCTGTTGCAACTTTTAAAAATTTAAGACAACACTTGTAAACCAATTGTATATAAGCTATCTAGAGATGGCCTGCTTGAATGCTTAGGAGGCCGTCCAATGTGATTGACGCTTTGTCTTGCAGTTTTAAAAATTTTGACCAGCACTTGCATACTACACAAATTGAGTAAATTCTCACCTTAAACCTGACTCCGGGAATGTCACCAACGGCGTGACCCTTACGACCGAAGCCTGCTACTAGTACTTCGTCGTTCTCTTCAATGTGGTTGAGACAACCGTCCCGGGGTACGAATGCTGTTACTTTCTTGCCATTTTTGATAAGCTGTACTCGCACACACTTGCGGATGGCAGAGTTAGGCTGCTTGGCTTCAACACCACTGTGGGCAAGAAGGAAGTGGTCAGTCAAATGTTACAGAGGATTGTTAGGCTGGCAAACGAGTACACATAGAATCTTATAAAACATGAAGGAAATGAGTCTCTTGAAACAAGGCTACAGACCTACTAATGCTGAGAAGCATCAAATACTATGCATAATGTGCAAAGAGAGCAACTTATCATGCTGTATCTGTATTGTTAAAATTTTTGAATTTTTGACAGAAAACTTTCGTAACAAAGTAATTTAACTGTACCAAAAACGCCAACATAAAACATAACTCATGAATTGTATATTATAAACTTTTGGGAAGTTGTAAAATTGTTAACAGTTGTCCCACAAAGACCTAGAATGTACTGTAAACAAGACTCCACAACTAAAAAATCAATATAGGCGGCACAAACACGTAAAGTAACGGCGCAAGAGCGTAAACAGCATGCCTATACATGTGTATAACCTCATTCATAGTTCAATGACCCATGTGGTATTTACACATCTCATGTTTCAAGCATTTTGTTTTTATAACAGCATTAAAACAGTAGAGTAATGAGCTAGAAAGTTTCTTGAATTTACATTTAAAACCATGCGAAAACACGACACCTAGGTTAAGCTTCAAGCATTACTAGCTCTAGCTTGTAGTAGCATAGTACAACTGTAAAAACACTGTTAGAGCAATATTTCTTCAGTTCCAAGTCTTGATCTTGCATCTTCTTCAGGAGCGTCACGAAGCCGCCACTCGCAGTATTATCCTGTGATTGTAGTAGGAACACATTCACGGGAATAATACTGCGCGCGGAAGCGTCGCTATACAACCGCCGCGTCCATCTTCTTGACTTCATTAAACAAACATGCAAGTGCGCCAAGTTCAGTAAACACTTCAGCATTCCGTGACACAAACATACATCGACACACCACGCACAGGCTAACAGTGCATCAGAGACATACTTACACTTTCTCCAGGACGATGCCCTTAGCGTGAGATGCACCACCGAAGGGATTGGCCTTCCACCTCGTCCCCATGTGGGCTTTCTTGTAGTCTTTGTCAGCCCATCGCTGCTCTCTGCGGTGATTCACGTGCTTTCGCGCCGTGCGAATACCACGGGGCTTACCTGAAATATTGACGGAGCCGGTTATCACTTGTGTTTACGACGCACGACACAGAAATCAATACACCATAGTTATAACTGGATAACATAAAAGGGAAAACTTTTAATGCACCTCATAATTAATGCGGTGTCAGAGAGATTGAAATGGATTAGTTTTACACCACGAGAAAAACATGTCTGCGCCATGGCCGACACCTATGCGTGCACGTATAAGTTACAACTTTTTTAGGAAATATACTTGAAAAATTCACTCCTTCATAACATGCGTATTAATTACACTGTTACACACAATTTTAAAACAAAAATAATAAATAAACTACATCAAAGCTGCACAAAACTTCCTTACCCATTGGGATAGCACGACACCAATCGGCTACGGATGGGAAAAGAAATTATCAAGCCAGCCAGCCAACCATCGGCTTCAACTCATCACTATTGCCAACATAAGAACACTAACATAGAGTTGCCATTTCTGTGAAACACGCAGGCAATCAATAGTATTATTTTATTTTTAAGTTAATATTTTTTTATTCTACATGCTGTAAAATAAAGTAATGTGGAATTTATTTACAAAATTAATGTTATCAAGTAGTCGTAATTATTTAACTATTAATCGCCAACTTTGAATGAATGTCCGTCTGTGTAAACATGGCGCAATTTCATTAGTATGGTAATACAGATAACAAAACATTCCCTTGAAATCATTCGTTCAATTTATCGTCACTCAGCGTCCTCGACACTATGGTCCTCGATGACAAATGACGTGACAGCAATAAATAAATGAGTAGAAAAAAAAAGGGCGGGAAACTTCAATTTGAGCGGGCTAATTTTTTCGTTTCAAAATTGAAAAATAATTTTTAGTAGAAAGGATTGACGTAAAGTCGTTGTGTTTGTATATATTTATTACTGTAGTATATATTTTTTAAGATTAGCGTGTAGTAGAACCTGTAAATATTCGGTAAGTCTTAAATATTTAATCTTATAATGGGCGATACGCCCGAGGACCCTGGGGGGACAGCAGTGCCTCCAGCAGCTAATTATTTAAATGTTGTATATAGTACTAATAATAACAATAATGAAAGAAATACACAAACCCCGATGGAAATGCTGATTGCTGCCGCAGAATCATCTATGGATACCGATTGTTCGGGTTCAGATATTAATACTCTCAAACGGAAACGAAGTTTAC
Source organism: Mythimna impura (assembly GCA_905147345.3). NCBI lineage: Eukaryota > Metazoa > Arthropoda > Insecta > Lepidoptera > Noctuidae > Mythimna > Mythimna impura. The sequence continues at coordinate 3,351,349 of LR990342.1, read as the reverse complement.
CTAGGGTTTTGTGTACAACTTGTAATAAAAAAAAGAGGAGACAAGGATCTAAAACAGACAAGTCGAATGATTGTAAATGTTTAATGAAACAGCAGGAAACAATAAGCACTAAAACGGTTTCTCAATCTCAATCAAACATGCAATCGACAAATCAAGATGAGTCCCCTCATTTGCTTATTGGTCGTACATTTTATCAGGCGTCTGATGTAGCACCATACGTAATACATGTACAGAGGGAAACATCCTCTAGTAACGATGGTGTAACTCTCCATCCCGTCACCTTTGGCCGATTCCTGAAAAGAAACAATATAAAAGGCATTGTAAATGGTAGCATTAAACGTATAGGACGTAACCGTATAAGTTTGGGATTCACGAATCAAGCAGAAGCCAATGTATTCCTGTCAAACAATCAATTAAAATCTGAAAACTATAAAGTTTTTATTCCCACTTTTAACATAACGAGAATGGGAGTAATTAGAGGCGTACCATTGGACTGGTCTGATGAAGAAGTTAAATCAAATATTTCAGTTCCAATTGGGTGTGGTCCAGTAATTAAAGTAAGGAGGCTTAAAAGAAAGACTACAATTAATAATACAAAACAATTTGAAAATACAGGCACTGTAGTCATCACCTTGGATGGCCAAGTGTTGCCAACTCGTATCTTCATGTGCTACACTGCACTACCAGTTTCGCTGTACATTTACCCTACTGTCCAATGCTTCAACTGCTGCAAGTATGGGCACATGAAAAGTCAATGTAGGTCAACATCTAAGTGTTACAAGTGTGGTCAAGGTCACTCTGGGGACAAGTGCAACATTGAAGAAGAATTTTATTATTGTTGTCTATGTAATGGTTCTCATCAGGCCACCAGCAGAAAATGTTTAGAATTTGAGAGACAGAAATCTATCAAAGAGACCATGAGTAAGAGTTGTGTCTCTTATATGGAAGCAGTAAAACAACATCCACCAATCTCAAAAATCTCATATGCTGATGCCTTACTTTCTTCTCCTCCTTCCTCACCAAGTCCAACCAGAATTTACAATAATCCTGCCCACACTGCTCCTTTACATGTCTCTCCATCATATAAAAAAACAGTTTTTTTGAAACCAAAACCACTCCCAAAATTCTCTAAGGGATATGACCATAAAGCCCATTCTGAAATAATAAGACAACCAACATTATCATCTAAACCTATTTTAAATTATGAAAGTCCAAATAATATAAATGATGTAAATATTCCTGAAACTATAAAACTATTAGTTCAATTGCTGTCTCAGTCAAACATTGTTTTACCGTCCAACGTTGCAACAGTTGTTAATACTTTATATCAAATTTATAATAAACCTAATAATGGATCACAAGGCCAAAGTAATTCAGTGGAATTGTCGAAGTTTAATCAATAAGAAACATGCTCTAATAGATATGATTAACAAATATGCTCCTTCCATTATTTGCCTGCAAGAAACCTGGCTTAAACAACAGTCCATTTTCAAGATTCCAGGTTTTTCTTGCATAAGATCTGACAGGAATGATGGGTATGGTGGAGTAGCCATACTAGTTAATAACCTTTTTTCCTATACTCTCCTTTCACTTCCCTCGTTTAGTAATGATATTTCAGTTGTTGCTGCTATTGTAAACAAAATCTGTTATGTGTCTATATATTTTTCTCGACCTAGCATAAGTATTTTTAATGAAATTAACCAGCTTTTTAATTTTCTTCCAAAACCATTTATATGTTTAGGGGATTTCAATTCCCACCACACTGTCTGGGGTTGCTCTTCCTCTAGTTACTATGGAGAGCAATTACTAGAATTGATTGATTCTCATGGTTTATGTATAGTAAATACTGGCTTACCAACTCGTCTCACAAATCCTACAGAGAGTATAAGTGCTCCAGACTTATCCATTTGTACACCTGACTTGGCTTCAGCCTTATTATGGCACCCGCTCGATTCCACACATGGCAGTGATCACTTCCCATTGGTAATTTCTCTCCCCTTCAACAAACCTAAAAAACAGATAAAACAACCCCGGATTAAGCATAAATTAGAAAATGTAGATTGGAATTTATATAAAACAAAGGTAGAACATAAAATATCACAATTACCTGAATTATTTTGCTCCAATGTGTCTGCCTCTTCTGAATTTTTGGCTAAAACATTGATAGAAGTAGCAGATGAAATTTTTCCAATCAAAAGCACGGGTTGTGATAGGATACCATCGCCCCAATGGTGGGATCAAGAATGTACTTATGCAGTGAAATTAAGAAAAGACGCGGAGAGGCAATATTGTACAGTAATGTCTGATGAAAACTTTCAGATATATTCACAGGTCGCTAAGGAAACGCAGGAACTTCTTAAAAAGAAAAAAATTGAAGCCTGGCGTAGATTCTGTGAAACTTTGTGCCCTAATGTAAAGTCTTCCATTGTGTGGCAAAATATTAGAAGATTTAGATCTGCATTTAATAATAATCAACAAAATAAGATCCCTTCAAATCTTGCTGAACAGATCATGGACCGTCTTGCGCCCCCATTTGTACCTGAACAACCGAGTGTTGTTCCATCCTTACCGTCAATCCCTGCAATAGTCAACAACGATAACTATAACCTAGATCTTAATTCCCCCTTCACAATGTGTGAATTGAAAGGAGTGCTTTCGTCACTGAAGGATTCAGCTCCTGGGGAAGATAGTATTCCCTATTCTTTTATTGTAAATCTGGATGATGATAGTCTTAAATATTATCTTTCTATAGTGAATACAGCTATGATGACGGGAAGTATACCACAGTCATGGAAAACACAGTCTCTAGTTTTATTATTGAAGCCGGATAAACCTAAAGCAGATCCTTCATCCTATCGACCTATTGCTTTAGCTTCAGTTATAGCCAAGATAGCGGAACATCTTATTAAAATTAGACTCGAATGGTTTCTCGAGCACAACAAATTATTGACAAAAAGTCAATTTGGTTTTAGAAAGGGAAAGAGTACTCTTGACAGTTTAAGTATTTTTACCACAGATATTCGTTTAGCTTTTTCTGGAAGTGACTCTGTTGTAGCTGCTTTTTTGGATATAACTGCAGCCTATGATAATGTGAATATTTTAGTTCTTAAAAAGAAATTGGAGGCATTAAATATTCCATGTAATTTAGCTAACTTTATTATAAATTTATTATCAGAACGGTTCATAAAATTCTCTCCTGAATCTGATCAAAGCACTAATATTATTCGAACAGTTTGGAAAGGATTACCGCAAGGGTCAGTCTTAAGTCCAATATTATATAATATATATACCTCTGACTTGGAATCTGCTATTAAGAATAATACTAATATCTTACAATATGCTGATGATTTGCTCCTTTATGTTTCTGGTAGTTTGGTTGAAGGTATTAGTAAAACATTATCCGATTCATTAAGGAATTTAAAGATTTGGCTAGATGACAATGGTTTGGAATTATCACCGTCTAAAAGTGTAGTTGTCCTTTTCACTAGGAAAAAATCACCCTCAGTAGTCAATGTTTTCTATGATGGATCTCTTTTACCTGTGAAAAATCAAGCAAAATTTTTAGGTGTAACTCTAGATTCTAAACTTACAGGAGTTCCCCATTCTGATAATGTTTTGGTGAGATGTGAAAAAAACTTAAATATTCTAAGATGCCTCAGTGGTGTCTGGTGGGGAGCTCACCCTCTTACTATGAAACTTTTGTATAACGCGCTTATCAGAAATGTATTAGATTACGGCACGTTTTTGTTACATCCTGGTAATATCGCGGCTCTCAAAAAGTTAGATAACATACAGGCAAGGGCGCTAAGAATTATAACGGGGGCGATGAAATCTAGTCCTATAAATTGTCTACAGGTGGAATGTTGCGAGCCTCCTTTATCATTGAGAAGACAATATTTGTCCGATAGGTTTTATCTCCGAAATTTGTACTTAAATAACCATCAATTGTTTCCTAAAGTGCGTAAGCTTGCCGAACAAGTAGAGACTTCCAACTATTGGCGTCATAAGGATGTGCCATGTTTAGTAAAAAGCTTCCAAAAATGTCGTGATCTCGAAGCTCCGGTACAGCAAAGCCAACGTCTCCCATTATACGAATACAGTTATAGTGCCATAGTTTTAAATCCACAGATCAATTACAATTTAGGAATAAATAGAGACGACAGTAATCCAAACGCTGAATTTAATCGTATAATCAATAGTGATTGGGATACATGGCATTACTTATACACTGATGCTTCGAAACATTCCGATGAAGGCTGTGTTGGAGTGGGAGTTTACCATTCCCAGTATAAAGTTATCCAACAAATCAAACTACCACCTCAGTCTACCGTCTTTACTGGAGAATGTTTTGCAATTTTCAAAGCAGTTGAATACGTGATCCTTGCAAGACTATCAAGAGCAATCATTTTTAGTGACTCTTTAAGTGCGTTGCAGGCCTTATCACGTTTTCCTTTTAAAAGTAACAAACAATATCCGATTATCTTTGCTATTAGGAATTTGTTATTATCGTGTTTACGCATGGGTTACAGTATTGTCGTTGCATGGATTCCAAGTCACGTTGGCATTTATGGAAATGAAAGAGCTGACAGACTGGCTAATGAGGCGATTCAAGTAGGTGATATTGTCCCATACCATAATTATTCGCATGACCTAATTTGTTTAGCTAAAACCTATTTAACAGAAGCGTGGAATAGAGTTTGGGTCGATAGTACTCCCAAAGGGAAGTATTACCGATGTGTACAGAAATCTATTCCAAATAGACCTTGGTTTTTTGAGCTTAAATTAAATAAAAGAACTACTTCTATTCTCTGTAGAATGCGTTTAGGTCATGTTTGTACACCATCTCAATTGTATAAATTTAATATTGTGTCTAGTGCTATGTGTTCCTGTGGCGAATACGGGGATGTAAATCATATTTTCTTTAGCTGTCCTCAATATGATCGTTCCGACTTTATTTCCCAACTCCTTTCGATCCGTGTTCCTTTTCCCACCTCTGTTATTTGTTTACTAACTAATAATAACTATGATATATACAAAATATTGGCTCTATTTATAGAAAGTAATAATATTCGAATATGATATGCAACAGTATTTATAAATATTTTAATATTTTTGTATCTGTGTATCGCAGCTCCTTACCAACAATCGACAATCCTTTCCGATTTTCCTTTTCGTTACTTTTATATCTGCGTTTCCCTAACTTTTTGATTGGCTAATGCTTTCGCAAAGCCAAAAAAAAAAAAAATAAAAAAAAAAAAAATGAGTAGTGTCAGTGTCAGTGTCATTGTTTATTAAAGAATCCGTTTTCTCAATTTTCTAGAATTTTAAGCGTTTTTAAAAAATTATCACATGTTAAAGTTCAATTTGCTGTGAAAAAGCCACTACAATGACATTGAATCTGGGAAGAAAGGATGGGGGTCCAGGTTACGTTGGCATACAGTTCTGCCAGGAGTGTAACAACATGTTGTATCCACGCGAAGATAAAAACAACAAAGTTCTCCTGTATGCCTGCAGGAATTGTGACTATAAACAACTTGCTGACTCAAACTGCGTGTATGTTAACAAAATTATGCACGAAGTCGATGAATTAACGCATATTAACCCCGATGTTGTGAGTGATCCTACTCTGCCCCGAACGAAGGATCACATGTGTCCCAATTGCAACCACAGAGAGGCAGTCTTCTTCCAAGGTCAGACAAGACGTGCTGAAGAAGAGATGAGACTCTACTATGTGTGCACTAGTTGTAAACATAGATGGACTGAGTGAAAGTTCTATATTGTAAGATTAAAATTAAGTGTAACAATAAATTGCTTCTTATTAAACTGGTTTTTCTTAAAACTTCTGTAATATCTGCCAAATTTCTATTTAACCTTTGTAAACTATGCAGCATATCATATCCTTCACACCTCAAGAAACAGTCTGCCTAGTTTACGGCTTGCTTGTAAACAATTACTTTGTAACATAACTATACGTAAAATTTAACACTGCAATGCCATGTCTAAAAAAGACCCAGCATGTGGGTCGTAAAATAATTGAAAAATCTAAAAAAGCACTGGACACACAGCTATGAATAACAACCACTCGGGAAGCGGGTTGTCAGCACATTAACAAATTATTGTGTTCCTTAGCACTGAAAATGTTAAAGTTACTCACATTGACTCACCTTCTGTTCACCAGTGTCATGACACTGGTGAACAGAAGGTGGTTACTGAATTGCCTGGACAAAAAAACCATTTCCAACTTTTTTGTATACAATCTAATTGGGTAGAATTAATATTCTAAATAAAAATCAACTTTACTTTTGTACACTTTATTTATTAACTAAAAATATTGCCAAGCATATCTGTTCTAAATAACAGTTAACAATTCACAGCCATTTATTAATAATAAACACGGAGTTTTCTACCTGACTTAACTCAAACATACCTGCCATTTTATTGTTTTAAATAATTCATCACAACAATTTTTGGTTTTGTAATCAATAATTTTATGACATAGGCCTGTTGAAACTAGAAATATTATTCTGCCATTACTAAAAAATATAATAGATCAAAACTAAAACACTAGGTTTACATCAAGTTGTAAATTAACTTTAGCTTAGCTTGTAAGTGATTTAAAAAATAACATTAATTTTTGGTTACATTATAAAATGCAGAAAATAATAGAAGAATTCAAAGCAAAGAATATTCATTCAATATATTGTAGGTTGTCCCAAAATGGACTGGAATAAAATTTATCACTGCACCCAGTTTGTGTTATTGATTAACACAGAGAGACATTAAATTACTAGCCTAATTTATAACTGGTGATAGCAAAATAAATAAAGTATAGAATTAACAGTAAAAGTGATGGAAGTAAGCAGTTTGCACTAATTTGGCACATAGTGAAGTAACTACTTTATTTTTCAGTAATTTTTTGCAACCCATCAAAACGGCAACAGTCTACTTGAATTAATTAGAACTGTCAGAGTATTTCTCGTATTGCAATAAATCAATCGAAATAAAAGCACCTTAAACTAGAAATAAAAATAAATATTTCTGTTAGAATCTAACTAATATTTAGCTTAAAAATCTACTAAATATCTAAAAACAGCCTCCCTGTTTCAAACATCAGGGTTTTTAGAAGTCTAGGAATAGATTTAGTTTATCAACAAACAACAGAGAGTAGGACTAGTGTAAAGGTCTGTGCCCTAAAAGCGTGTGCAGTAAAGTTCAAAGTCTAAAATCAAGCTTACACTAGGTAAAGGTAGAATTTAGAAATTGTTAAGTTATATAGTAAATGCAGAGTTACAACAGTTTAGGTTTCATATATTTTATTAGGCCGAATATATTTTAGTTAAACGCTATTTGAATTGTTTTATTAATTAGTTATTGCATATTTTATTTCCATTTTAATTACCTTCTTAAATGCGGTAGTTTGGTGTTCAATAAAATTTTACTTGGTATCGATTCGATCTTTGAATTTAATTTAATCAATTACATTATTCGGCTGTAGACAGTGACCACATAACTTTACATAAACAATACTACCCTCACTAAACAATCTCGAATTAACCCATTTCAATTGGCCTTCTAGGCAATACTAAATCTAAATACAAAATATTTTCTCTCGTAGACTAAAAATTACATTCAATAAAGTTTAAGTTTCACATGACCCTGCCGCCAATTCAACAGGAAGAGACGCAGTTTTTAATTACAGTGGACAAGATGTTGACAGGTTTGGAACATTGCCTTTTCAGTTTCTGATTGGGTCGCACGATTAGGTACGGTCAGGACCAGCGTCTCAAGTCTCGACTCTCAAAAATTGATTTTGAAATATATATATAAAATAATTATATTAAAAAAAAAAATGGCGTAAATCTCGTGAAAACACCACTTTTTTATTATAAATTAATAATTCAAGAAATAAATGAACTGTCCTTGTTAATTTGGTAGTTAAGATCGTTTAGTCGAGACTATCGGCCCTGATCTCAAAGTAGCATCATTTATAAAAAAAAAGTTGACGTGAATGCATCATAATCATTTCAAATATAAATTATGCTACCTTGATTGCAGCATTGGTAGAAGCATCGGCGTATATAGAGAATGGGAGGGGGGGGGGTTTCGAGCGAGTGTGCCGTACCCATCCCAATATGATCTAGCACCCATGTCAGAATGTTGCTTTACCTATTCGAAATTCTATGATGGACGCCAAAATACTGATAACTTCACACACAAAAAATCAGGCATGTCAAGAGCCAGCACCCCCCCTCCTCCCCTGAAAAATAATCGTAGATACGCCAATGGGTAGAAGTTACAGAAAAAAGTTATCAATCAATCACACAATTAATTATTTCTTTCAAATTCACTCGTACAAAGCATTATACATTTAACAGGAAAAACTTAACAAGTGTACATTATAATTTTATCATCAACCTTTAGGAAGACGGGTTTTCAAAACATTTAAAACAAAAAACCTTCTAATTGGTTGCGAAAGTGGCGCTACCTTAGATTAAAAGCATTGTGCTATTTTTACATTTCCAGGAAGGTACATTATACTAGATCGTTAAGACAATTATGCAACTCATAAAAAAAACTTGGAAAACATATTAAAGGATACGAGTAGGTATATTACCAGTGACGCATAAAGAGGTGGCACCGGTATTGCAATTAACAGCTTCTCGCATAAAGTCGTCTACAATGGAATAGTTCAAGAGGAAAATTCAACGGAGCAGCAAATTCGGCTGAGACAAAACCCTAGATAATGGTATCTAGGGTTTTATCTAGGGTGAGATGATGGCATCTCATTGATGTTATTTTAGTTTGTGTACCTATCCCTGGCCCTGTTCACTCGACTATAATCTTTATATGTATAATTCTTCTGTATGTGTGTTTGTGATCTAGATATTCTTAAACGGCTTGACCGGTTTGGATGAAATACGAGTATGTGTATACATACTTGAGTGGGTCCCTGGATGGTTTGAAAATACAAACGAACCCGGTAGGTTATACTGCAATCGGGTTCACAATTTTTTATTTTGACTAAAATCTAGTTTACGGACAGGACCGCTAGTAATAATAATAATAATTTTATAAATTGCAGTTTGTTATGTTATTGTGAACAGTACAATGATGGTGCTACCGGCTTCGCCATTTGAACGGGGCCAAAAAAGTAAATGACATAATTTTTAAAATTATCGAGCGATACACACGGTAGTGTGTATCCAAGCAGAGTATAGCCAAGTTCAGAGAAGAAGTAGGTTATTTTCTCTCTCGTGGACGGCGCGTTTGTTTCTAATTATTTAATGGGTAGCTTGACAGCAAAAAACGAGTCTTATTCTAATGGTATTAACTACTAAATCGTTTAATTCTGTGGTATAAATATGAATAAATAAATCCGTACTTCATTAATTAATTGCGTTATACGTATGTTATTATATTGACTTTTTAAGCACCAAAAAAATCTATTAAGGCTATATGGTACTAGGGGCAACACTTGAGTTTTTTTTTTTATTTGATATAAACCAGTGCTTGACTGCGATCCCACCTAATTAAAGCGTTAGCTTTACATACTCTTTGCACCTAATGGTAAGCAGTGATGCAATCATTGATGATGAGGCGCACTAGTTTATTTATTAATAAGAGCCTATTCAGTATTAGTTATTGGCCCCTACAGTTATTGGCCATTTCAACTTTGGCGGCCTAAAATAAGCAATACCTACCAGAATAGTAGATTCAAAACTGTATTATGTAATCAGTAAGTAGTTTTAAACGTATAACTGTTTATGAGTGTAACCGTGTAACTGTATAGGGGCCAATAACTGTAGCGTTTTGTATGCTGATCTAATGGCGGCCCGGCCATTATAATTAGGACTTTCATATAAAAATGCTGCCTAGTTTAAAATAGACGACTAGGTACAGGTATCTAATGGGTTTTACGGTTTATGTACTTATAAATGTATTCAAATATTGACTCTACGCATCGGATATAATATGTCACTAATTATTTTATAGGTCAAGTGGTAGTAATGAGCGCAACTTCACAGTCACGCATGATTAGTATCGATTTGTAGCAATGATTAAAAAAGAGTAGGATTAAACAAACTTCAACGTGTGAAGTTTTACCAATTTATTTAATGAGTTAAACTCTTCTTAGCAGCACGATGGGCAGGTAGGCCTTACTGTTATATAACGCAAATGTATCAACAACTTATTGGGTTTATTTGTATATTTTTTCGCGCGTAAACTTATCTATTTTTAAGTTACTCCCTAAAGTTTTATGTGCGTATAACTGTATTGCTTCTATGTTCTAATAAATTTTATCAAATTCAAGCTCGGGCAAAACAACCATTTCTCTATTCTAGGTTTAAGCTTCGAAGATAAATAGATCAAAATATTTTAAGTAGATAAAGTACAGTTCCACCAACTTCTCGGAGCCAGGGGCAGCGAGTTGTCACTAGTGTTGCTAGTGTCAGAAATGAGTATAGAGAGACCGACCGAAGATTCGGTTGCGGCCAGTTTCGTATTCGGCCAAAAAGGGGCTGAATATTCGGCTCTGCCGAAATTAGCCTCTTTGACCTGGCGGTTGTGGGAAATACCTACCTAAAAACAACCTCGTTCATCAATGCGTATTGTGTATTATAATTTGTATGTAGGTCCGTAATCAAATATTTAGTAGGTATCTATGAAAGTTTACCTATACAATCAAGAAAATATTCTTAACTATATTTCGATATAGTTATCGAAATATAGTTAGGAATAACCATATCAAAATATTTGTTTTTATTTCTTGTCAGTTTTACTGTTAACACGTCAGTTTTGGTTTTCGAAAAACCGAATATTCGGTTACGGTTTCGGCTGTAAATCGAGTTCCGGTCGGTCACTAAAAATTAGTTACATTTTTGATCAATTGGTTGGTGGCGCTGTATATAAGTAGGGAATGATAGAGAAGACCATTTAAATATTTATTTTTAAGATGATCATATAGTTTATGGTTATTATCTCTCCTGCAACACGATAGAGATATATTTTTATTTAGTTTTAATGAATTCTTTACGTTACCTTTCCAGTTTGACAATGCTAGCCATAACTGCTCGAAATATGAAGCTGTTCTAGGTAAGTACGTGTTGTAACTTTGTTGAATTTGAAAATAATTATTTGGAATGTGAAGATTCTGACTAAAGTAAGTAATAATTGACCACCTATATGGTTAGGTTAGGCAATAATATATATTTTTTTTGGGTTTTAATGACCTGGTCACTTGGACCTTTAAGTCAAGTTAGGCTATCATGAGCCTTTCAATTAGGACCTAAGTAATGGTTTCGTTATGGTTCGTTTTTTTTTTCATTATGTAAGCTAGTGTTTGACTGCGATCCCTGATACCTGATGGTAAGCAGTGATGCAATGTTTAATGGTGAAGCGCAGTTTATTAAGACTGTACCCGAAATAGGCTACAATATTGAAGACAATTCTAGTAGCATTTAGTACTTTTTAGCTGGTGAAGTTTGAACAACAATGATTTTTATGATGATTATCGACACAATTTTTTAACACGGAACATCATTTTCTGAGCGAAGCGGACGGCGGCATGATTCGAAGACGGATTATTTGGTGTTCCCTTATTGCAGAGTCGATGGTTTACGAAATATCTTAATTGCCCCCCTACTATTAAGAGTCAATGCCATTATGTGAAAAAGGGAAAGTGCTATTCGTGGTGTATAGCTGTCTCTCTCTCATATTCATAATGGAATGATGAAATGGTAGGGGTTTAAACTGTTCTATTGCATCTAATGAGTGTATCTCATTTTGCAGTGGAATCTACAGCGAAGAGCTTCTTGGCACATACGTTCTCAAATGATTAATTGACATGTCTCTGAATAAAAAAGCCACCTTTAACCGCCTACGTCGGCTATATCCGACAAACTCTCTCGGGTTTATTCCACCAGGGTCGCACATTCACGACCAAATACTCCATCTCGTCAGCTCTTTTGTCACCTATGGGGATTGAAGAGCTAAACGAGATGGAGTACCCAGTCGCAAACACACGACCCTGGCGAATAGGGCACGAAAACATTCTCAAAAGGTTAACTTCAATTCACTAAGATTCCCCTGCAAAAATATGTCCGAACCTTTTGACCGACACGTCAAAAAGCAAAAGCGTGCTTTCAGCGCCAAGCCACGATTTCATTTTTATGATCTTATGCTTAAATGGATGAAATAAATAGTAAGCAGTTCACATAATATAAATTAGAATAAGTCTAGCTATTTATTTAACGATACAAATGGGAAAAACAATACTTTTTTATAAGATTAATTAGCGTTTAAAATTAAAACGTATAGCGTATGTCATGTAGACATGACATGGGCGTGCCGGACACATTTTGCTTTGTCATTACTTGACTGCGGTGGTCAAAAGGTTAAGTCGAGTTTTGTAAATTTTAGTAAGACGTATAGGTACTAAAATTTTTAATAGACATATACAAATACTTGAACGAGACCTTTGGCCCTACCACGAGCTCCTAACGCGATCCATTTTACGATCTAAACTGAACTGTTGATGGGATGGAGCTATATAGGGTGTATAGCTCCATCCTTCTTTCTCGCTCTCACGCCTGACATTATTACTCATCATGGTAAGGTCCCAGATTATAATTACAGATTAGGTAACAAACATGTGTAGACTTAACACATTTTGTATAAACTGTCTGAAAACTTACAATCCTCAACTCCACAAAATGAGTGTTCTAAAATGACGTTCACCAGGTGGCAACACTGAGGCGTCAGGTCAAGGCTGTCAAAACGCTTATGTTAATGACATTAAACTTGTTAAAAAACAACAGGCCCATTTTGACATTTGAGAAATACCCTAGAATGTAACTTGGAACGAAACTGAAAGAAACAATAAAATAATAATCAATTACATAAAGTGTTTTAAAAAATACATACCTACATTTTTTTGACGCGTTAATTATTATGATGGTATATATTACGAGTATTCTTTTTGCGTATTTTGACAGAAGTCTAAACGGGTCTTTTATTTTTTGACAACTTTAGTTAGAGATCAACGTCAACGTCAAACGTTAGACGTCAACGTCATGTCACGTACGTTTTCAAAGGAAAAGACCTAACGGTTAAGTGGCGCCAACTGGTGGTGTGAATTTTTCGTAAAATCGTAACTAATCGCATTAATGTAAAAACGTGGCATCAATCTTCAACCTCCTACCACGTATGGAGAGCCGTCGTCAGTGCTGCGGAGGAGTCGGTATGTCTGGAAAGTTTTCTGGCAGCGGAGGCAAGACATTGGCCTCGAATTGCCCGGACAAGTTGCCCGGGGGAGAGTAGTTGGCGACTACGATGATCTTGCCATCCCGAGAGCGAGCCTTGCCGACGCCGAAGAATGTTGTTGCTACCCAAACCATTTGGGTGAAGTGACCTGAAGATTGGGATAATTTTCATTAGTAATTAGCACTTTGCCAGCGACTTCGTACGCAAGAATGTTTTCATAAAAACTTGATTAAAACCGTATTTTGAGGGTAGGTAGTTAAAAAAAATATATGTCTGTCTTTGTATTCATTTTGATTAGAATTTGTGACAAGTTTCAAGTATATCTATGGGTCCAAAGAATAAAATTTTGCATACAAACGAATGTACTCCTTTTCACCGTTATATAAGTTGAATTTTCAAAAACTCCTTATTGCTTGTCTACATCATAAATTATGCAAAATTTCACACTCCTAGTCCCTGTAGTTCCGGCTGTGCGTTGATATGTCAGTCAGTCAGTTTCACATTTTATATATTTAATAGATATAATTATAATAATCTTCGTTTATTTTTCTCCTCACAAAACCAGATCTCATGATTATACATAAATTCTATGAATTCAAACTTGTAGAAAATCTTTTTTTCAGTCATGTGTGCTTAGCTGATTACCAGAAGCCCACGAGCTCTTAAAGCGATACATTTGACGAACTAAACTGAACTGTTAAAGGGATGGAGCTATATAGGGTGTATAACTCCATCCCTCTTTCTCGTTCGCTGGACTGTCATTTTGACATATCACGTTAAGGGCCCTGGTCCTGTACCATGACGTTTAAAGTAAGATTGCTTCATTCTAATTTCCAGTGTGGGTAAGAGATGGCGCGAGACAACCTGTATAGCTCTGTCTCTTACCCACACTGAAATAAGAATGAAACAATCTTACTTTGAACGTCATGGTTACCCCACAGGTCCTCACCCCATGAACAACAGAGTTAACACAAAAACATAAAACGGATCGAATTTACTAATCATAATCACTTTAATAATGCACCAAAAGCGTACAGTGAATGTAATGACATATGTGTGTGTTTGTGTGATGAACCTGTACTTGAATTTAAAATTCGAAAACATTTTCAAATGTTGGAAAAACTAATTCAATTCCAAAGATGATAATGTTCCTGAAGATTCTATTGGAAGACATTCTTTTTATAAGGTCCCTTTGATAATGACACTTAATTTAATCATTATTTAATAATTACTAAAATCATTCTTGCTATAAAATGTTTGTTTACCCGCGTTAACGTTGGCGTGAAGAACATCAGGCTCTTTAAAAAAATGATACTGGCGTACCGCTGCATACCAATAGGAAGACACTTCTTGACCTGCAATCAGAAGCAAAAATCATTCAACTTTTCTTAAAAGAATGTATTGTCTGTTAAAGATTTTTTCAACACACTTATTCGAAAACTGGCTCCCACCTCACCACTTTTAGGCACTGTAGTGTTACCCTGCATAGTCCTCTAGGTCCAAAACTCTTTTGATTTGCTTTTTGTTTTCTTTTTAGTAAAGTTTGGATTTTAGAATTTTAAAATAGATTTTTTTGTTTTCCAAAGAACCCATCGCCCCCACGAGGACACGGCGGTGCTTTACCCAGGCGGAGGACACCTTTACCTTATGCTCCACCGTGTCTCCGGGCGGTCCACACAATGGTGGCACCCGGGCGTTTCTTCCGCACGAATCCGGTGTAGGAACCTCCCGAACTTACCATGTCTGGTGAGGACCTGCGTCATGCGGAAGGTAAGGACGCCGTGAGGTCTTTCCAGCCACTCCTCAAAGAGGAGGAATTAACTCCCATCGCAATGCTCGGGAGTTAATTGATCATGATCTACTATTTTTTATTACTGGTATAATACCAGTCGGCAGGCCCATCTTTTTCTTTCTGGGCCTTGTTCCAGTAACCCTATACAATCGCATATCCCAAAAAGTCTTCGTCTTTGTCTGTGCCAAGTGGTCCATGATCTGAGGCAAGTTTGAATGATGCTGCGTGCCAGAACTATTGCAACTACCAATATTACTAATCTGTGAGCTGCTCTGTCGGAGTCTAATCGTGGAATCACAACAGCCGCTCATCATCAGCCGCCGACAACGAGAAGGGCTCTCGGAAAGGACCCTATTTTTATTTCCTTATAAATAGCCGACGGGACGTGATGTGATGATTTGACTGTCAAAATAAATTTAGTGTTAGAATTTAGTATTTGTAGGGTTCTATTTTAATTATAATCATACTGTACAGGCCGTGTAGCCGTTGCAACTGCTCTTAGGTCCTCTAATCTCGATTTATATCTTTAAATTCTCAAAATTCAAAATTTACGCTGGCACTAGCGCAATAGGTACTCACTATTTTTGGCATCCTCATTCGGCCAATAGGTTTTTTTTATTTCTTTTGTTACCATGGTCTCTTTCATGGTTTCTTTTCTTTTTTATGGTTGTATTTTGATAATTAACAAAAAATCATATCGTGTTGCATTTTTGGTTTTTCAAATAACAAAATTAAACGTGTTGTAGTAAAAAGTGTCCTTATTTTTTTTTTCGCTACAGCACGCAATGAAATATATTTCGTACTAGTGCGGAAAAATGCTCCGGCTAGCACCCAAGGTGGCTAATTGTATTTAAGTTGGCCACCAAGCAGCCCTCATATTGGGCGATCGCTGGGCTTTCCCACAAAAATCGAACTTGTCGCTCCAATAAGAATCCGCGTATAATAATTTATTACTCCAATAAGAATCCGCAGACTACTTATTTCTCACAATAATTTAATACTAAATAGTACTGTTTTTTTTTTTTCCGAGCTGTGTGTTGAAAAACGTCGTCTGAAACAAGTGAGCATTTGTCATTGCAGTTCTCGGCTCCATAACGACCTCGTCTGTAATGACAACGT
Source organism: Mythimna impura (assembly GCA_905147345.3). Lineage (NCBI taxonomy): Eukaryota > Metazoa > Arthropoda > Insecta > Lepidoptera > Noctuidae > Mythimna > Mythimna impura. Next base: position 3,335,175 of record LR990342.1, on the reverse strand, counting down.
TTGCCCAATTGTATCAAAATGTACCTACTATTAATAGTGCTGTTGTAATTATATTCAGGTTTGTTAGATTAATTCAGGAATAAAAAAGTCAGTATCTTCTTAATGATGACGTCAAACTCACGCTATTCCCAGCCTCTGTAAGACTCGAATGCCAGATTTTGGCGACTACGAGTAGCATTAAAGCTCTTCAACGAAACATATAAACTGCCTTGGACTGCGCAGCAAAATTAAAAAGGTGGTCAAGCTCAAAGCTAACACTCCCATGTTAGACCTTTACTGACTAAGACCCGCCTGAGTTCTAATAAATAAATAAATAAAAAAAAAACGGTGTGGGAAACAGATTATTGAAACGCGACGCGACCCGACGCAACGCAAGGCGTGTTGAGTCAAATCAAATCTAATATTTTTTATAATAATAATAATTATCTTTATTTAATCTTTTATACAATATTGTTACATATAATAGCCACAAGTAAATCTTAAACAAAATATAAATATGCTAATTCCCAACGAATAACTACGAGTATAACTAAATTATCAATTTTTAAGGACTTAAGGAAAATTAACTTTAAGCCTAGAATTATGTTTAAGTAGCGACTTGCCCGAACCAGATTTTATAAAACCTGTGTTTCGGGCCATCACTTAACAAGACTAATGAATAAGGGCATGTAAACTGATCAGTATCAAATTAGGAACATCCGACGCGCGGGAGAAACACGCCACACGACGTGGCGCACGCAGTGTGTTTCCAGACAACACCCAACGCCACGTGTCAATCGTTCGAGAATTTTTGCAAAATATGTTTATCAATTTATTTTTTTATATAATCTTCTTGAAAATCTTCATCTGACTCGGTATTTTTAAATCCATAACACACGACCATACAATACACTGTTGTCAGACAACTATATAGGGTGACTGGTAATTAGTGTACGATACTTAAACACGAGATTGTGTTCATGATAACCAACAACTTTTACTATGGGAACAAACCTGAAATCGCGAAAAAAAATTAGCTGTTCAGTACATTTATGTTTGCCTAATGTACTGAACAGCTGATATCTTTTTTGCGATTTCGGCTTTGCTCCCATAATAAAAATTGTTTGTTATCATGAGCACAATCACGTGTTTAAGTATCGTACACTAATTGCCAGTCACCCTATATATACTAAAATTGTTTGTGTGTCGTGGCATCGCGTGTTGGCAATGTGCACGGTGCACATCGGGTGTGGACACGTGGTGTCGCGTCGCGTTTCAATAATCTGTTCCCGCCTTTACCTGTGACGTCAGGCTGTATAGCGCTGACAGGCCTCTGGTACAGGTTCTGACCGACGTCGCGGTCATTCCTGTAGTGGAACTTGTTGGTGTGGGCCAGGTGATTAGCCCACGCCTGCGCGTAGTCACAAAGCTGGGAATTGAATAGTGTATGTGTAATACATATAAACAGTCTTATTTAAAAAAAATATATTTAAACTCGAGTGTTTAGTTTGACAGATGTTAAGCAAATTATTAATAATAATAATGAATATTATTTTTTTTTTGTAATGAATAAATTTAAAAGCTACTGGACCGATCTTAAATATTCTTTCACCAGTACAATGCTGCTTTATTACTGTGTGACACAGGTATATATTTTCTACTTTGAAACGGGTGTAGCCACTGTAATAAAAAAGTCGTTAATATTATTGCTGGTGAACATAAAAAGAAATTTTTAACATGTAAACTTCCCAAGCAAAAAAAGGGGGTTTTATAATTATCCTGGAAACACTATTTTTTAGGACTATAACGGAATAGTAAGCTCATAAAACAACGGAAAAGGGCCCGATTTATAGGCGTACTCTTTCTTCTAAGATACCCTTAGTGGTCTTGGTGACTACCACTTCAACCAATAGTATCCTCATAATGGATTTAGAATGATTCTTGTAAGCATTTACAAGTATAGCTTATCAGAGCACATATTCTCTAGCGTGGCTGTAACCACGCTTTTACAATACTTTTATAGGTCGGCTTAGCTTAAACTGTGCTGTTAAATTAGCTCTATAGACGATAATACATTTTTTTTGTCATTTTACAAGACCAAACAGACTCCGTGCATGCCATTATAAGTTTGGCAGCAAATTCCAGAACCACTAAGAGATCGTTATTAGTGCTGCAGGCCTATATAGCATACACTATAGGATAATTTTGTTGCTTATCACTCACCTTTCGAGTAATGCAGTTTGGCGCCCGACATGGGGCTACTCTAAGAGTAATTTATTTATTAGGCTAACAAATATTTAAAAGACTCATCTATAGTACTGGTTTATCATGAGTGACCTTTGACAGCTAATAACATTAAAAAAAAAATTACGTGCACCGTGGGAAAAGCAATAAGTTTATATTATTTTCCTTTTCTCCTCTATATAGGAAAAGAAAATATTATATTAGTTTAACTCGGGCGCAATGTTCTAGCTATAAACAGTGTGCTAGTAAAATTCACTTGACAAATAATTAGCATGATATATTTGGCGCCCAACGTGGGTCAATCTAAAAGTTTATTATTTGAATAATAAGTATAGATAATAGTGGTTTCTTTTTTAACTTGGGTGTCCAGTATTAGCTACAAAGATCGTGCTAGTAATATTCACTCGACAAATAACTTGCTTTTTTTTTGGCGCCCATCGTATACGGTAAAATTAAATACTTTTTAAACAATTGTAAAACTTTCAAAATATATTACCTCTGGTGCCATATACAGCTGTGGAGAACCATGTCGTTGACGATACACGTTATGCCAGCACAAGCACTCCGTGATAAAGTCGCTATCTTGCCACGCAGTTCGGACCTCACTCCATTGCACCACCATGGTCACTGGTCTGGACAGCAGCACCTGCAAAGTGTAAGACAAACCTACTTAATTGTGTACCGCACATTTTAAATCAATCTTCACTGCTGCAAAATCAGATCATTGTTTTAAGAATCATAGACCCATTATCAGCATTTTGTACTGTTCATCATTATGATATTATATCAAAAACCAGGCAAGTCCGAGTCCGACTCGCCCACTGAGGGTTCCGTACAAACTTACCTATAAAAACAGTTCAATTCCCGAATTGAACTGTTTTCATAGGTAAGTTAGGTAAAAATTTGAAAAATCTTTGTAATTCACCAAGATTTTTCAAATCGTAAAAATGATTTTTTTATGACGTAACTACTTTACAGTTTTCAGATTTTTTCCTATACTTGTGCTATGAGACCTTGCTTCATGCCAAATTTCAAGATTCTAGGTCAACGGGAAGTACCCTATAAATATTGATTCCCTTGAGAGTGTCGAAATATACGTTTTTTTGCGACATAAACGGCTGTATCTTTTTTTTTCGTTAACTCTGAAGTTTGATTTTTTCACAGCTTCAAGGGACCGCAGACTTGAGTATATAGTTTTAATTTCTGCTCGATAACTCCATGTGTTCCCGTTAAAGGGCCATGAGAGACAGACAGATAGACAGACGGACAACAAAGGGTTCCGATTTTTTCTTTTGAGGTACGGATCCCTAAAAACGTGTTTATTGAAAAAAAAAAGATTTACATAGTTACGAATGATCTCGCACGAATGTATTACCTAATACTAAATTCAGGTCGCATTAGGAGACCAGCATTATAACATCCTGCTAAGGCTAGGGGATAGTTCGAATGTAAAATTCTGACACTCCCTCTTGCTCCACCCAGAGCGGGAGGGTCCTCTTAGTTACCCACGTAAAAAAAAACAAGACTTTACCCCAAATATCTGAAAGAAAAGATTTCAAATTGATCCCAGTATAAGTACCTACCCGTATTCCACAGAATTCGTGACCTGTTTGGGCCGGAGCCAAATAACTTAGCGGCATAGGTAGTCCAAAATAGGATTTATATGTAATGTGAGTCACGTATAAAATGTTATGCAATATATGAGGTGCTCGAATTTCTACGGTCTAGGGAAGCTTGACTCGGCATTTTTTACGCTTCACTTGGTTTATTTATTTTGCTCTACCGATTTCAGTTTTCGAATGTGCTGGCATCTATATATTTTTGAATATGGGTTACTATATTTTTTAGTTTATTGCCTCAATTTATTTTTAGGTGTGTTTGAGGTTAGAGTGAATAGGCTCTTAATAAACTAGTGCGCCTCACCTTCAACGATTGCATAACTGCTTACCATCAGGTTGGGAACGCAGTAAATTACTAGTTTATATCACTTATAAAAAAACACCTCTTACAAATGTCAAAATAAATTAATACCAAATGTCAAAATAAATTAATACGAATGTCAAAAAAGAAAAATGTGTGCGTGTACTAGCGTACACTCGTAAGAAGTGAAACTTCTTTATGACGTTATTTTTCAAAAAATAATTTACTATATGAAACTTTACAGAAATAAATAACATGGATTTCAAAAATGTAACTACTCAAAACGGGCCGCAAAATACATTGGAGACCAATCCCTACTCCGCTGGAGAAAGTATACTTCGAATCACGCGTGGTAGGGATAAGAAAAAGATGGCGCGTAACGGAAAAATGTGACGCGTAACGAAAAAAAGTTACACTAAATTTTTTTCCAACCCCGATAAAGAAGTTTCACTTAAAAAAAAATCGTAACAAATGTCAAAAAAAAATTCATTGATAATATCAATAAGATCCACGAAAACATAACAGATTTTAAACAGAATATGGAAAAGATGTATATATTTGAAGCTCAATAAAGGTATTATTAAGTTTTAAAGTCATCATCAAAGAATTCTTGCACTGAATAATAGCATTTGTCGACTAGCAGTTTTTTTAGCCGTTTAATAAATATTCTGTCACTTTCCTCGCTTTTGATGTCATTCGGTATTTTGTTATATATTTTTATTGACCCTACGTGAGGACTCGAACTGTGTAGTTTTAACTTTGATGGAGGTTTCAAGCGTGTTTTCAAATTTTAAACGCGGTGCGTATCGGCGAGGTTGGTCTCTTATTTTTTTGTAGAAGTTAGGGTTTTGTCTTACAAATTTACAGTTTTCTAAAAATATATATATTTATATTTTGTGTACGCTGGTATATTCTGTAATTCTAATCTCCTAGTCATTAAAATGATATTTTTTCTCCTCAGGGTTTCAGAGTAGGTTTTATAAGGTAGTTAGGTAGTGGTAAGGTAGTTTATTGTACAAATATAACCAGAAGTAACAGGAATTTTGAGTTAGGTCACTTTTAATTTAAGGGTACGATGCGTGGAACTGATAAAGCATTGATATCAAAAATTCGAAATTGTGATTCATGCATCCATACCTACCTGCTATCGAGAACTATATTTTTCCTGCTACGTAAAATAATAATGGTCCCCAGTATATTGACATCAAAATTCAGACTGAAACCTTTGTGAATAATCCATTATTATTTTTTTCAATTTCTTTTAACTTTTTATTAGACAAAATGGAGGGTAGTATGTAATTTTGTGCAGGTATGAATATTGTTTCTAATGGCTCATCAATCAATAGAAGCACCTGATGTTGCTCGTCGTACTCGTACCTTATTTATTTTAAGAATGATTGATAGACTTTTCTAGCAATATTATGCAGCAGAGTATTTCAATGTTTTTTTAAATATTTATAAGTGTCTGAATGTGTTGATTAAACCGAAATAATTTAAAATAATGCGATCTATCTGTAGTATATTTTAAATTGACGAAATTATAAATTTAATAAAGCTTCAAAAATAATGAAAAGTTAGTATTGAACCTTGATCATAGTTATATTTATTAAGTATTCATTAGTCATTACCTACGTTCAAAACCCACCATACAAATCTGACTTACAATTGCTTTATTTTTCCCTAAGTCATTCTCATTCAGCCCAGCACTTACCTACCTACGACGTAGATTCTACGTAATATATCTACGTCGTAGATATATCAAACGTTAACTCCATAATTACCACATTTCGTGAAGGCCATAAGCGTCTTAAATACCGGTATACAGGGTGTCCAAGAACCTGGCGTCCAACTGGATTCCCACGATGCCCCAAGTTCTAACAGTACTCAGAAAAATATTTTAAAAAATCCACCCCATGTACTTACAGAATTATACTGATTTCAAAAAAAAAGGGGAAATGAGCACCCTGTGACATACTTTTGAATGCTGTGACTGCTAATGCTGATAATTTCGATATTTCTTGGAGGTTTTGTAATCTAGGGTATTGCTGTGTCTAAATAGAATGTAAAAATAAAGTACTTATTGTACCATTTTAAAATAAAATATTATTTTAACTAAAGGTGATATGGAAAACTATTGAATTTCGCAACTTTGACCGACTGTAGTGTAAAAAAAATGTACCAAAATAGTATGGCAAGTGACGTCAAATTTTGACGCGTTTATTCCTCTTTTTAAAAAGGTATAATACTTACACATTAATTTGAAAAAAAAAAATTTGATAATATTTTTACTCAACAACCCAATTTTTACGATGTCTTACAGAATTCTTAGAAAGAAAAATTTACGACGAATTGAATCTAACCTCTAAAGAATTACTATTGTATGCTCATAAAAATAACAACAGGCCTCTCAAAAAACAGGTTAGACCGTAAGGGACGGTATGTGCATGCATCTCACCATAGTGATTCGTTATTACAACAGGAGGGAGCAAGACAGAAACTATCTTTGCGATTTGCTGGTTCTTCTTTATGGTACCCCATTATTCAGGTAAGAGTGAGGGAGAAAAAGGTAAGAGGTGCGAGTGGGATAGATAGTGACGCTATCTGGGATCGTGCTATTTAGGATAACAGTACGGTCAGTACGCGTCACTGCCTCCTGCCGTTACTACGCACCTCTCTCTTATTGTTACCATTGATCACGTACTACGATTTAAAGCTTTGTTTATTGGACTCGATTACTCTTTGTGCTCTGGACTTTGAAACGAACTCTTTACGACGACCTTTGCCTGTGTTTGGACAGTTTGTGTTTTGTGTGTGCTACCATGGCGACCTACACTCCGCAAGAATACGCAAATATGCACTACATTTATGGAGAATGTAGAGGTAATGGACGAGCTGCAGCGAGACTTTACAGAGAAAGGTATCCGAGGGCTACGCGATATCCCGACCATCGAGTTTTCATTAATGTGCACAGATCACTATGTGACGGGCGGTTCCCCAATCAAGTAGCTGGTGAAGGACGACCCGTAAATGACTTCATACGCGATGAAGTTTTAGAGGCGGTGTCGGCAAATCCAAGCATCTCTGTGCGAGGAATAGAAGCTGATACGGGGATACCGAAGAGCACAGCACACAGTATTCTCCAAAAAGAAGAATATCATCCGTACCACGTACAGCGAGTGCAAAGTCTTTTACCTCGAGACTATCCGAGCCGAGTCGCGTTTTGTGAAACAATCCTGCAAAAACATCGAGAAGACGAAAACTTTATCGACAAAATTTTGTGGTCAGATGAATCAACATTTAAGAAGGATGGCTACATGAACCTACACAACTTGCACGAGTGGCATGTGGAAAATCCGCACTTGATGCGAGAAGATAGATCCCAGTACCGGTTCAAAGTGAACATGTGGACCGGTATTCTCTGTGGGAATATTATTGGTCCATTTGAGATGCCCGAGAATTTGACTGGCGAATCATATTTAAATTTTCTTCAAAATGATTTGCCAAACTTACTAGAAGAGACCCCACCAGATATGTGGTTCCAACACGACGGCTGTCCAGCACATTTTCGCGTATCCGTTAGAGAGTTTTTGGACGAGCAATACCCGAACAGGTGGATTGGGCGATCAGGGACAATCCCGTGGCCAGCCCGCTCACCTGACTTAAATCCGCTGGATTTTTTTTTCTGGGGAACTATGAAGGAGCTCGTTTATGCGAAGCCCATTAATGACATCGCTGACCTTCGTGAGAAGATAACACAAGCAGTGCAGGTGATACGTCAAAAAAGTTACTCGCGAAACATAAAGCGGTCCTTTTTAAGGAGAGTGAGAGCTTGTATTGCCGCGGGTGGTCAACATTTTGAACATTTATTGTAATAAAATATCTTTAAACTAACATTCTTTGCTTTTATTCTACTGGGAACCCATCTACCTGTGTGTATTTCCTTCTTGCTCACTCTTGGAACCGAAGTAAATAATAGTAGTAACATAACAGTTTCTAAGATAAGAAAGGGTCCGACAGTTACCGTTAGTAGGTAGGCACTTCGTAAAAATTGGGTTGTTGAGTAAAAATATTATCAAAATTTTTTTTTTCAAATTAATGTGTAAGTATTATACCTTTTTAAAAAGAGGAATAAACGCGTCAAAATTTGACGTCACTTGCCATACTATTTTGGTACATTTTTTTTACACTACAGTCGGTCAAAGTTGCGAAATTCAATAGTTTTCCATATCACCTTTAGTTAAAATAATATTTTATTTTAAAATGGTACAATAAGTACTTTATTTTTACATTCTATTTAGACACAGCAATACCCTAGATTACAAAACCTCCAAGAAATATCGAAATTATCAGCATTAGCAGTCACAGCATTCAAAAGTATGTCACAGGGTGCTCATTTCCCCCTTTTTTTTTGAAATCAGTATAATTCTGTAAGTACATGGGGTGGATTTTTTAAAATATTTTTCTGAGTACTGTTAGAACTTGGGGCATCGTGGGAATCCAGTTGGACGCCAGGTTCTTGGACACCCTGTATATAGGGCCCATCAGTCAAATAAATGCAAATATGCAGCTTTACATAAACTGGCCCCGAGCCGCCCCAGCACGCGATTGTTGGAGGTAACAAGGACACTTAATTACTTTTTAATTGGCCTTTATTTTTCGCTTCTTTGTTGCAAGAGTTAAGATTCTAAAAGAGTTTTTAATGAGGCACAGGTTGGCTGCTCTGAGTGAGTTTGCCAGATGAAAAAACATTTTAATTAAACAAATCTCCCGGGTGAACCACATTGAAGTTAAATGATAAGTGGAAGTAAACTTGGCAGTGTTAGGCATAAAAAGCTGATGCATTTTTTTTTCATATTTATTCGACGATCGTTCTTTATTTAAATTAAAAAAAAATATAACTATCTCAGGGACAAGTCTGTACTATTGAATCCCATTGAACCCTCAGAATAATGAAACTTAATCCAACCAGTATCAAAGGCGTTGTTTAAAAAAGGAATAAAAAAAACAGTTTGATTGAGATTTTTAAGTGAGTTGAGGTCAGGGGGTACTCGAGCCTCCGACCGGCCAAAGCCGCAGGGGGAGTAAACTCTTTAAGACGAGTGGCCTGGCCTCTGTTCTCATTACTCTAAAAGCCTGTAGTCTCCCAGGCTTTACTCATAGCCACAACATCTGTGTAGACGTAATATCTAGACATTTATATTTCTCCGATATTGAGCTTCAGTTTTATTTGTTATTTCCAACTTAGATTATTATTCTCGTAGATACCGGTAGATTTGCAAATGGAGAAAACATTACTGTTATTACTTATTTGAGAATGGAATGAGGACGTGTAGGTAGCCCAACTGTTTAGTTAGTTAGAGGACCATATAGATCTTTACCGAGTAAAAATATGATCATTAAATAACGACGGTTTTAATTTGAAAAATATAATTAGTTCTTTTATTGTTCACTAGCTTCTGCCAGCGGCTTCGCCCGCGTGATAGTAGGTTTTTTCATACAAACTTTAGACCCCCGTTTTATCCCATTAGGGGCTGAATTTTGAAAAATTCCTTCTTAGTGTTCGTCTACGTCATAAAAGGATGCATTGTGTAAAATTTCACGCTTCTAGTCCCAGTAGTTTCGGCTGTGCGTTGATATGTCAGTCAGTTAGTTTCTCCTTTTATATACATACTAGCTGAGCCGGCAAACGTTGTTCTGCCATATAAATAAAAAAAAAAAAAAAAAAAATAGATGTTGGCCGATTCTCAGACCTACTCAATATGCTCACAAAATTTCATGAGAATCGGTCGAGCCGTTTCGGAGGAGTTCAAGTTCGAACACCGTGACACGAGAATTTTATATATTAGACTAGCTGAGCCGGCAAACGTTGTTCTGCCATATAAATTAAAAAAAAAAATAGATGTTGGCCGATTCTCAGACCTACTCAATATGCTCACAAAATTTCATGAGAATCGGTCGAGCCGTTTCGGAGGAGTTCAAGTTCGAACACCATGACACGAGAATTTTATATATTAGAAGACTAGCTGAGCCGGCAAACGTTGTTCTGCCATATAAATAAAAAAAAAAAAAAAAAAAAAATAGATGTTGGCCGATTCTCAGACCTACTCAATATGCTCACAAAATTTCATGAGAATCGGTCGAGCCGTTTCGGAGGAGTTCAAGTTCGAACACCGTGACACGAGAATTTTATATAATTATAAGACTAGCTGAGCCGGCAAACGTTGTTCTGCCATATAAATAAAAAAAAAAAAAAAAAAAAAATAGATGTTGGCCGATTCTCAGACCTACTCAATATGCTCACAAAATTTCATGAGAATCGGTCGAGCCGTTTCGGAGGAGTTCAAGTTCGAACACCGTGACACGAGAATTTTATATATTAGACTAGCTGAGCCGGCAAACGTTGTTCTGCCATATAAATAAAAAAAAAAAAAAAAAATAGATGTTGGCCGATTCTCAGACCTACTCAATATGCTCACAAAATTTCATGAGAATCGGTCGAGCCGTTTCGGAGGAGTTCAAGTTCGAACACCGTGACACGAGAATTTTATATATTAGAATGAGAATCGGTCGAGCCGTTTCGGAGGAGTTCAAGTTCGAACACCGTGACACGAGAATTTTATATATTAGATATAGATTTATGACACAGTTTTCTTTTTCATTTTTAAATGGCCCACACATATAGATAATGCCTTTTCTACAGTTTTCTTCTAACCAAGTTTCAAAGGTATATACTGAATGACTTTTGCATAAAATTGCCATTCAATAGTGTTAGAGGGAATGAGAGGTAGATTTATAGATTGTATAGATGATTTTAATGGATATTAGTCATTAAATAAATACAGATAAGACCGCCAATCATATTTCGATCAACATAACAAGAATAACAATTTTTTTTTTAAAAAGAGTAACCATGCAGTTTCTTGCCGGTTCTTCTCCATAGAAACGACAAATTTGGAACCGTGCTTTTATAGTACAAGTGTGTAATGTTAGTGATTACCGTCGAGGCGGTATTGTGACCCGAGCCGTGGCGAGGGTCTTAAGAGAGCCAAGAACGGTAATCATTAATTACTCACGTGTGTCATACGACGTTTTTCAATACACTTGCGAAGAAAACCACAGTAAAACTAGTAAAATTTTCTGTGACATGGCGGTAAAAATCTGTTATCATAATGGCGCGCATCATTTTTTTTTATTTACCCCTAGAGGAAGGCTAAGGTATTTTGATCATACTGCTTAGTCTTACGTTTATGTTTTCTTGCGTGACAAGTTTTTACGATAATGTCTTTCGTAGTGACAATAGAATACGGATGTAACATTTTCCAATGATTTTGTAGTATTTAATTTTATTTTATTAATACAGCCGAACTTCACTGGAATAAAATAAAATCACGCCAAAAACCGCGCGCATCTTAAAATGGCGGCCATAGACCACAAAAAAAAAAAAAAATTTATTTGAGTGTACGATTTATTTACTAAATCTTTTTTATTAATTTAATCGTTTGTACAAGTTAAATTTGTCCATTTTAACGTTGAAATTGGATGAAATAAGTAGGTAAGTAAGACACTAATGTATATACTATTGAAAGCATTCGAATTCAAAATTTGTTTTGCGAACAAAGAGGTTGAACAAAAAGGTTTTAACTACATTATAGCACTAGTGCGTAATGGTAGGTAATCAAAATGTCACAGTTTGGTAACGAGTGCCATTATATACCTTAGTGCAGTGCAATAAGAGTCACTTTCTGAGCAAGTGTGTTGAAAACGTTTTATAAGTGCCCATGTAAAACAAAAACTTTTGAATTTTGAAAAAAAAATTTTTGAACATGACTATACTTGATACTGACCAGCAAAATGCATAAATTTAAGAAAATTTAAATTTCGCGTGCTACCCTGGCACTTTCACATAAAGCATAATCAACCAGTAATGTTCCCAATGCTGGGACAATAGCCTCCTCTCTGTGAGAGGGAGTGGCCTGTAAGCTAACTCGCGGGCACAGTGCGGATTGGTAGATGGCACATATTTTCGAATGTTAGAACAGCCCTGTATTACCACACTTGACACTAATATTGTGTACTATAACGACCCGCCCCGGCTTCGCACGGGTGCAATGCTGATACCATCATCGCAACCGCTATGTCCCCGCCATTTTTAATCTGTAATATCTTCAAAAATATTCATTTAAATTACATAGTGTAAGGCGCCATATTGATCTATATTAAATGCCCAATGTATATAAGGTACTTAATTGGATAAGGATTAATGCTGTATTGCTTAAAATCGCTTCGTAAATAAGCCATTATTTCTCGTAAAAAGTAAAGGATAAAAAATGGTTATTGTGGGTTATCCCTAAGAGATAGACATATAATATATAATCGCTGACTTTTTTGTAGATCTTTTTAAGGCGTACAATACTGTACCACATTATTTTGATCTATCTCATCTCGTAGAGTTCAGGTAGCGTTTGCAATGTAAGCGCAAAAAAAAATTATATTTACGACATCACATTAGAAACCTCTAAAATTATCAGTGTTTCTCTACTATATTATGCATGTATTATACATATAAACCTTCCCCATGAATCACTCTATCTATTTAAAAAAACACATCAAAATCCGTTGCGTAGTTTTAAAGATCCTAAGCATACATAGGGACAGACAGCGGGAAGTGACTTTGTTTTATACTATGTAGTGATGATGTGTATATTTATTACTCCTTTACGCTTAAACCGCTGAACGGATTTATACGAAAGGGTAGACCATGCAGTGGAGCAGTGGTGGCCGAGTGGTAACGGCCCCGATTTACGAATTGTTGGTCGCGGGTTCAAACCCAACCAGGCGCATTACTTTGTGTAATTTATTTCAACACCACTGCTCTCAAAACGGTGAAGGAAAACATCGTGAGGAAACCGGCATGTCCTAGAACCAAAAATTCGAAGACATGTGACATCCACCAACCCGCACTGGGCCCGCGTGGTGGTTTACGGCCCATTCCCTCTCCTAGAGAGAGGAGGCCTGAGTCCCAGCAGTGGAAACATTAAAAGGCTGAATATGTATGTATGTAGACCATGCTGCAGGACCGTTTGAAAGAGTTACCGCGTCCCTGGAACACAAAGGGCAACTGAAGGACACAGGTGGTGGGTTTTAATCAGTCAACACACAGGTTGTCATCGTTATTGGGTCATTTAGTTCCCTTCAAAATGGTTGCGCTGAGTAAGGCTGATGCACGCGTCATGCTTGAGTGACTGGCCTGTTGGTTTAGTGGTTAGTGGCCCTGACTGCTATGCCGGAGGTCGTGGGTTCGATTCCCACCCAGGACAAATGTTTGTGTGATGAGCACGATCATTTGTTCTGTGTCTGGGTGTAATTTATCTATAATATGTATGTATTTAGAAATATATAAGTATGTTTATCAGTTGTCTAGTACTCATAACACAAGCTCTGCTTAGCTTGAGACTAGACGGCGTTGTGTGATAGTTGTGGAATATTATTATTATTATTATTATTATGCTCGTGAACGGGGGCCGTCAGTTGAGACTGGTCATCTCTTAGCTGCCAGTGGCTTAATTCAATTTCTATTTTTTTAATTGTTTTTTTTTTTTTAATTAAGTATTATTACTTATAATATAGCTACATTGTGCTCACATATATTAGAAGCGACAAGAAATATTTAACCAAGATTTATGTAAGTCATAATATGATTTAAAAGAGTGTCCATGGAGTTACTTGCACGTTCTTCTCCATAGAGAATCTACGCTTTGGAACGTGCAATTTAGCTTCACTTTTTTTTTTTTTTGACTGACCGACATTTTGACAATTCAAAAGTGCCTGTAATTGGTCTATTTGAAATAAACGTTCCTGATTTCTGATTTCAAAGTCTGACGCTCTCTTTCGCTTCACCCTAAAGCGGGAGAACTAATTTAATAATACTTACCACAAAAAATCGAGTAGACCATGTCACTTTATATTTCCCAGGTGTATGTTATCTACTTTCAACCTAAGCGTTGTTTAAAGCTAAGTGTAACCAGCCAATTCTTTTTATAAGGAATACATATAATAACCAGCAGTTGTAGAACTAAAAGTACTTTAATAAAACTGCGTTATTCATCCCTGCCCACGGAGGCAGTGTAATAACTCCTCACGGCTTCACATACTACCTACGTTTTTAAAGTTTCACGCCCGGCTGGCACGTCTCGTTTGAGCCACGCTTCGCCTCGCCTCGCCTCGCTTCTGAAGGGGCTAAATTACTCATAAGCCTGTGTGAGAAGTTCGCCACCTGAATCTTGTTATAATTCATCCGTCTTTAGTGGAACGTACCCGTGTTAATTGAAGCGCGATATGGTTCGGTGTTATGGCAAATATTACTAACTGATTCATCAATATGTAAAATGTCTTTTCATTACCTAGGTTATAGGTACGTTTAAGAGTGCGCACTAGTGGTTTTTCGCAGCAGCAGAAATTTTATAAATTAATAATTAATTTAAATATTTTTCTACTGCTGCGAAGTACAAATGCTTTAGCGAACGTAGTGGCTGAAACCGTGAGAGCGAGGACATTCTCAAGCCCCAGCCGCCACCGCAGATGACGCCCTGGGGCCCAAGTCTGCTATTTTTATATATTCGTCATTCCAACACGATCCCATCATCATTTTGCTAAAAGTTCGTAATCTGCTAATTCATAATGATCAATCATTGATCGGTCAATGGTCTCGTAATAGAGTTGTGGTAAAAGGACAATATCGAGTTTATTAAAAGCAATGACTGCACAATGAGGTTCTAATGGTAGATCCCTGATCAAAGGAACTGTAAAAATTTTAGCAGATTACCGCATACGTCAGACATTCATTTGTCACTACGCACGGAGATTACCATTCTATGCCATTTCTTTCAATGAAGCGTCAGTGATTGACCATTGGAAAGTCATAATGACGCCATTATATTAGTAGATTACCAAAACTTGTCAATATCAACAATTATGAAATCAATGATAGACCATTCTGACACTAATGTAATAGCAGACTTGAGGCCCTGGGCGTCGGTCGGTCAATTGCTAGCTTGTCGTCCGACCATCTGGTAAGGACCAAACAGTCCGGTAAGACCAAGGTGTCGGCGACGCGTTGTGCTCCACGCGCGTTTCAGAGTGATGTCAGTAAAAATTCAGGGCTCAGTAGAGCTGTGTGTAGATGCCTGCTAAGGCTGCGGGAATGTTTGAAAGAGATACTGTGGATCTGGAAAGCGAAAGGCAACTGAAGGTTCACATTAGGGTTTTAATCAGTAAAAATGAGACACATTTCACCCAGAGTGGGAGAAGGTATTTAAGGTCAACCGGGGTAATCGCGTCATATTTTTCGATCACTTCAAGTTATCGCTATAGTGAGAGCGAATTAATTTCAATGTCCCACTTTTTGAAACTCAAGCTTCTTATACGACTATTTCTGAACAAAATTCTAGCAGTGATTTGTTTGCCGGAATATTAGAAAGGTTTCATATTCAGGTGTTTTTAAAAAATCACAATTTTAGACGCATTTTCTCCGTTTGAGACAAATGCGGCTTTATAGTTTTTTTTAGCATGCCTACGTGGTGATACCTGGTCATCACTCTCAACCTCATCAGCGACTTTGGCTAAGCACACCGCACCTTCGGCCAGTCACATGAAGACCCATGAAGCACCTGGTCGACGCTAGCAGTCAAGCCCTACGTCGCACAACACCGCTCCGACTCACTGGAGCCAGCAGCACTACTCCAACTCACTAGGAGATCATCACCCCGACTCACTGGGCACGCCACAATTATGTCGGTAAGTCCCTTCTTTGAGGCGTGGTTGGAAAGACCTCACGGCGTCCTCACCTTCCGCATGACAAAGGTTCTCACCGAACACGGGAATTTCGGGAAGTTCCTGCACCGGATTCGTGCGGAAGCGACGCCCGGGTGTCGCCACTGTGTGGACCGCCCGGAGGACACGGTGGAGCACACGGTGGAGGTGTGCCCCGCTTGGGAAGAGCAACGCCGTGTCCTCGTGGAGGCGATCGGCGGCGGCGATCTCTCGCACCGGGCCTTGGTACAGGCCATGGTCCGGAGCGAGGAGGAGTGGCAGGCGGTCGCCTCCTTCTGCGAAGCAGTAATGCTAGCAAAGGAGGCGGCCGATCGCGTGAGGCAACGGCAACGGTCCTCACGCCCCAACCGCCGCCGGGATTCCGATCCCGATTTCCGGCCACCGTAGGCGCGGGCTTGCGGACGGCGGGCAATGGGTGGCCCGCCGTCCGACCGTCCGGTAACCATCCGGACCGAGCCCAAGTCGTCGACGGCGCGTATTGTTCCGCGCGCGCCTCAGGAAGATGTCAGCAAATCGTAGGGGCCCAGCAGGGTCGAAGCCTACTGGGGCCATGTGTAGTGTGAAAACGAAACCGGGGCCCTGGGACGAAGGCAACGAAGGAACAGGAGTGGGTTTTTAGTCAGTAAAAGTCTGACACTATCTCCCGCTCCGCCCAAGAGCGAGATTTGTCATAAGATAATTTTCCCAACTATAAAAAAAAAAAACCCCGACTCACTGGGGCATCATCCTGACTCACTGATATAGCACCACCCCGACTCACTGGGGCATCACCGCAGACAGTTCCGACTCACTGAGAACTATGAGGCATTCGGTTCCGACCTACTGGAACCAACCTACCACTGGCCTGGCATGCATCAAGAAGCATCAAAAACCATCGATCGCCGATTTCCGGAGGGAAGTGATGTAGCGACATCAATGGCGTCACAAAAGAACTAATCCTGCATCGCGCAAATAAAGTTTTCCGCGCGATCAGAACATATAGAACAGCCTGAAATTATCTATCGGGCAGTTGCCCACCAGACATAACACCCGTCTGGCTGGTGGATCCTCCCTTTTCAACCGAGGTTTGCGGGTCTTCACTCTCAGTTCCGCTTACCTTCGAACTAGTTTGGAACTTTAATTGCGTGATGCAGGATTAGTTCTTATGTGACGCCATAGATGTCGCTACAGGGGAAATGCGTCTAGTTTTTTATGGACGCATTTACCCCATGCTAAATCCAGATGTTGTCGGCTATATAAAGTTTATTTGAACTTATAATTCCAAGTCAATCCAAAGATATAACACTTCAAAGCAAACCGTTTTAAAAAACGGCAATTTCGTAGGTATTATGTAAAACATTTTAGAAACTCCAGATGGTTCTTTAAATGTCCTGAATGTATTAGGCCGAAATAAAACTGTCTGTTACATAAGAGAAGGTCACGACCACATGGCACAGTGCCAGCCAACTGTGCGCCCCTATTTGAACAGGCCACAGACAATTTCCATATTATTCAGTAAAAGTTACGCAAGCACAACGAATTCCATTATGAGAAGTCCTCAAAATAAAGAAACGGTTGAAGCTTACATTAAAATTCAGCACATACATAAATTAGATAATTTATGTTAGTAAAAAAGTATAAAAAAGCTGTGAAGCTGCTGAAGAAAATTTGAAAGAGGCTCTAAAAAATATATTAATAAATTACGAACCTTCTAGAATAGTAGGATAGACCCTATAGGTACAGCTTGTGAAAGAAGGAAAACCTGTAAAAAAATATTATACATACCTACAGCCGAACACACAACATCTCTTTTTAACCGACTTCAAAAAAAAAGGAGGAGGTTATTTGAAGTCCTGATACAAGCTTTGTTTCTTCTAATATTGGAAAAATAACAATACTTATAAAAAAACCGGGCAAGTGCGAGTTCCGTACAAACTTACCTATGAAAACAGTTCAATTCACGAAACGAATCTCGAAGATTTTTCCGAATCGCAAAAAAAGTTTTTGTTTTTGTGACGTACCTAACTACAAATTTACAGTTTTCAGATTTATTCCTATACCTACTTGTGCTATGAGACCTTGCGTTATGCCCAATTTCAGAATTCTAGATCAACGGGAAGAGTACCCCATGAATTTTGATTCCCTTTAGTATCGAAATATACGTTTTTTGCGACATAAACGGCCGTATATTTTTTCCGTTAACTTAGAAGTTTGATTTTTTTCACAGCTTCAAGGGACCGCAGACCTGACTACATGGTTTTAATTTCGCCTCGATATCTCTACGCGTTCCTTTCGCGTTCAGACAGACAACAAAGTGATCCTATAAGGGTTTCGTTTTATAAAAAAAATGGGCAAGTGCGAGTCGTACTCGCGCCCTGAGGGTTCCTTACAAACTTACCTATGTAAATAGTTCATTTCCGGAATGGCGTCTCGGAAGATTTTTCTGAATCGCAAAAAAAAAATTGTGACGTAACAAAAAAATTACAGTTTTCAGATTTATTCCTATACTTGTGCTATAAGACCTTGCTTTATGCCAAACAGGATTCTGGGTCAACGGAAAGTACCTTATGAATTTTGATTTCCTCGAGAGTGTCGAATGTACGTTTTTTGTCACATAAACCTAAGTATCTTTTTTTAAATAACTACCCTAGCCAGACACAGCACAGACACTCTCGTTACTAACTGAGCCTTGACTGAGCAAAGAAGATAACACCCGCTTGTAACGAATTCGCCATCAGCCCCCAACCAGCAAAGATAAATATTTAGACAAAAATTTACGTTAAACCCACAGTTATAACTAAGGGCTTGTAGTAAATTGGGTAGACCGTAAAGCCACCGGCTGTTTCATGGCGAGATAAGTTACGCTTTGGTCACAAATCCTTTAATTAATTGGGACTTAAATGCAGATTATAAATGGGGCTGGCTGAGTACGGTGCAATATGAAGATCGCTTTCTCATTTCATTCACCTAGATCTGCTATGATTGGTGAATCATGTGAAATGAACTTACTTTGCAGCTTTGTAAGCATTTAAGAATCCATAACATTATAAGGCTTATGTTCCCACTGCTGCCTCTCTAGGGGAGGGAATGGGCCGTAAATAACCACGCGGGCCAAGCACGGGTTGATGAATGTCACATGACTTCGAATTTTTTTCTAGGCCATACCGGTTTTCTCACGATGTTTTCCTTCTTCGGTATGAAAGCAGTGGTGATGAAATAAATTACACAAAGAAATGCGCCGGGCCGTTACCTCTGGGCCACCACTGCTCGTGTGGATATTGTGATGTAAAATTTATGTAGTTTTTGTATCTCAAGTGTCTAGTATCCTTGCCGACCTGCCACCGAGGGATCTGGAGGCAACAGTCTTTGCACGTAGCACGCGCATACAGATGCAACACCGGGGCGTAACATCGCTGCCGCAACAAATCACGGCTTGGCGGACAAAATTCTGGCGACAGCGACTGTCGCACTCGCAACCCAGCGCTGGGCACGCCGGGGAGATTTTCTGGAGATGACACCCGTGGTCCTAAACAAAGGGCAACTGAAGGAGACAGGTTTGGTTTAAGCCAGTAAAAGTCAGACACGCTCTTGCTGCATTGGATGATTTCCCGCCTCAAAAAAAATCCTGTTCATACACGATCCTAAGAAGATAGTAGGTAATATGGAAGATTTTTTTTCCAAAAGTCACAATAATATGGAGGGAAACGCTTGTTTGTCGTGTCCCTATCCTCGACACGTCGCGACGTCATCAATTTGTGCCAATCTGTCTCGTCTGTAATCTATCGGTGTTCGAAGAATACGCTCCGCTGGTGATTAATAAATGGTTGTGTTGTTTTCATTTATTTCAGAAATTGTCGTTCATTTTAAACAGTGCCCTGTTTTTATTTTTTACGAAACGATGTAAGTAGGTTATAACGCGCAAAAATATATTATCCACAGCAGTAAACAGAATCAGAAAAATAAATTTTATTCTTCAGGATAATCACTTTAGGCCCTGCCCTCCTAGCCAAGTTACGATCGTTTCGTCTGTGTCGAACGCCTCGAGTAGGCCACGCCTCCGATTCCTTTGTTCTGAAGTCATCTCAACGCTTAGTCACGTGGTCAGAACAAAGGAATCGGAGGCGTGGCCTACTCGAGGTGTTCGACGCAAACATAACGATCGTAACTTGGCTAGGGGGCAGTAGTCCTCTTAACGAACAACCTACTTAATTAAGTACTTTAATCATGCTTAAGTATTTCATATTACCTATTCGTTTTTCTCTTTAAGTACCTATTTCCTCACTCATCCTCTATTTTAAAGTAGTACGGTAGCTGTACCTACTTTTATTTTGGTCGAAAATGCAATGCAAAGTGTAGATCTATAGATCTTACACGTGTCTATACTTTGATTATTCTAAAAGCAACGTTTTACCTTAGAGTGTTTTAATTTCTTAATCTGTAGATTTTTAGTAAATCGCTAAAATGCTTCGTATTTGCAAGCATTTTGTTTTTGCGCATCTCTCTCTTTTCTATGCAGTCCGAGAGAGACCGCGCTTTAGGTCCTGTAGTCCTCTTAACGAACTACCTACTTAATTGAGTACTTTAATCATGCTTAAGTATTTCATATTACCTATTCGTTTTTCATTCGTGTCTCAAGACGAAAGTCTATGACCAGTGCGTGTTGCCAGTGATGACATATGGCTCCGAAACGTGGTCGCTTACAATGGGCCTCATCAGAAGACTTAAAGTCACCCAAAGGGGAAAGGAAAGGGCTATGCTCGGAGTTTCCTTGCGTGATCATATCAGGAATGAGGATATCCGCAGGAGACCCAAGGTTACCGACATAGCACGAAGAATCGCCAAACTAAAGTGGCAACGGGCAGGGCACATTGCTCGCAGAACAGATGGCCGTTGGGGCCGAAAGGTTCTGGAATGGCGACCACGTACCAGAAGACGTAGCGTTGGAAGGGCTCCTACAAGGTGGACCGATGATTTGGTAACGGTTGCGGGAGTCCGATGGATGCGAGACGCACAGGACCGTTCATTGTGGCGACACTTGGGGGAGGCCTATGTCCAGCAGTGGACGTCTTTCGGCTGAAATGATGATGATGATGATGATTCGTTTTTCTCTTTATGTACCTATTTCCTCACTCATCCTCTATTTTAAAGTACTAGGTACGGTAGCTGTACCTACTTTTATTATTGTCGAAAATGCAATGCAAAGTGCCACTCTATAGATCTAACATGTGTCTACACTTTGCAAAAATATTTATCTACTTACATTCTGTAAATAAATATTTTTGTAAGTATAGCAGAGAATGTCAGATTAGGTTAAAATTACTTAGTACCTAACCTCCAACAATGCCTACATAGAAACTGAAATCCCATTGTAACGCGGTAAAATGTATTATTTATGGCTGAATCGTATCCGAAACAGCTAGGTAGGTAATCTTTTTGTTCCCAATCTTCTAATTAACTCGGCTTTCAGCACAAATAAGGGTGTTCAGGTCAAGGACGATTATTATGGGAAAGTTTGGACCATCCCCAATTCCGAAAAGTTATTTAATTTCAAATTCAAGAGTTGAAGGTAAAATTCGACGAAATGGTCGGTTGATAATAGAAAGCCAGGCTACGGAAAACAGTTGATACAGGGTAAAATATTTTAAGAATACTTGAGTAAATATTTTAATTCTAGGGGCGGAATTCACCAATAAAACTAATCGCGTTTTAACGTTTAATCGCGTTTAGCCGCTGTCAATAGTGTCACTTGAAAAATACAACAAAAGAAAAATACAGTCAAGTGACACTAGTGTCAGCGGCTAAACGCGATTATGCGAGCCAAACGTTAAAACGCGATTAGTTTTATTAGTGAATTCCGCCCTAAGATTAACTTGTAAAACGACTACAGACAGTATGCTCGGAATTTAAGTAGGTACCTACCTAAGTCTCTTCGGAGCTAATATTTTAATAACCACAATGAACTCCGCTTTTATGTTCAACTAGCTGTTACCAGCGGTTTCGCCCGCGTGATAATAGAAAATTATCCCTAGGGAACATACTCCCGGGATAAAAAGTATCCTATGTGTGTGTGTGTGTGTGTGTTTTTCTTTCTTTTTTCTTTCTTTTCTTTCTATGTGACATTCCAGGACATGGTCTATCCGTGTACCAAGTTTTATTGAAATAAATTCAGTAGTTTTTGCGTGGAAGAGTAACAAACATCCATACATACTAACTTTCCCATTTATAATAATAAGTAGGGCTTACAGACACGGTAGGTAAGTATTTACACCTGAAATTTAGGGTGAGAGTTGACTGTTGTCGTGGGCTTGCGGACGACGATCTATGGGTAACTCGCCGTCCGGCCGTACCGGTAAGGACCAAGCCCGAGTCGAAGGCGTGTAGTATTCAACAAAACTAAAAAGGGCCAAGTAGGTCTGAAGTCTGCTAGGGCCACGGGGAATTCCTGAAAGGGATGCCGTGGTCCAGGAACGCAAAGAGCAAATAAAGGATACAAGTGGGTCTTAAACAGTAAAAGTTCGTCACGCCCTTTCGCTGTAACCTGGAGCGCGAGAAGTGATTTCATGATTTCCAACCTAAAAAAAATTAATGATTGACTGTTGCCCTTAGTAAAGAGAAAACGTCGGTAAAAACCTCAAAAATACTGCTTCTATTTCTGCACTCGGCTCGAACGAACTACGTAATATTAAGAGGGTCCTTTTCCACACGCCTATCGTAAACATCGAGCACGGTTTTAAGCTTGTAGCTTTATCTAACGCAATACAACGCGATGTTTGATGAAGAGGCAATGCAAAAAAAGAGAAATAACGCCTCAAAACTCTGTTGGCATTCGATAATTCCGTGATTTACTCGAATATTTCACAAAAGTTGTTCCAGGAAATATCTGTTTTTTTTTAAACCCTTAAAAGTTTTTCAGAAAAATTGTCGTCATTCAGAATCTCGATCGAAGGCTTCTATTGATGTACTTTTTTATATTTTTAATATATGAGTAGATACATTATGGAGGGCCAAAGTTCACGTAATATTGTACGTAAACTTTGGCCCTCAGAGGCCACAGATTTTCAGAGGTCTTTACTGGATTAGTTTTACACAAATTTATGTTTTGATTTCTATAGATAATATCCACAAGATAGCTGTGTATCCAAAATAGACAAAGATGTGAGAATGTACCGAAAGTGAATGAAGTGAAGTGAGTGAATGTGATGATGTGATGATGGTGTGAAATGAAAATGTACCTCGAAAAGGACGCTCTTAAGAATTCAGTTTTGCTAGCAGCTGCTAGCTGGGCTATGTAGGTGGATAAATTGACCTGGCTGCAATCCGCTCTTGCCGCAGGTATACAAATATTTTACAATGTAGGTACGCGAATAGTACATGTTCGCTAAGGGTATAGAATTCAGCCCAATGTCGAGTTTCTGTGTAGGTATCGAAGCTGTTTCGTATAATACACCGTATTACATACTGGCTACGGTCTGTGCTACGGTGAAGGAAAACATCGTGAGGAAACCGACATGTCCTAGAACCAAAAATTCGAAGACATGTGACATTCACCAATCCGCACTATGCCCGCGTGGTGGATTACGGCCCATTCCCTCTTCTAAAGAGAGGAGGACTGAGAACCAGCAGTGAGAACATTAAAAGGCTGATTATGCTTATTATATGCTTATGCGCTAGATAACGTTGCCGTTGTGTAATTCGGCTATCTCACATTCAGCCGGATTTCAATTTGGCAGAAATAAAGTACGCCACATTGAATGTACATTTCGCATGGAAAAATCGGCTTAGCAACATGCAGCTCACATGATACAAAAAGGCATATTGTCGATACGCCACAGTAGCTGCTGCTTTGAATATTTTAGTTCCAATAATCGCCGCGTGCTCCATCGTCGGCCACATCATCGCTTACCATCAGGTGAGATGGTGGTCAAACGCGAGCCTATCAATAATAAAAAAAAAAAAAAAAGTAGTGCTGCATAACAACAAAAATGGGATCAAAGTCGACAAAGTGTCACAACAAAATGGAATTAGTGTGTCCTCCAAAAAAGTAAGTATTTAAAATAATAGAAGCACTTCAGAATAATTACTCCAAGAGCTCGGAATTTTAGGGCACCCCGACAGACACGGACAGGTTAAGTGAGAAGGGGATTACGTTATTCCCTTCGTGTTAGGTTATCACGCAGGGGGCCTCTGTCGATCATACCCAAGCTTTTTTTTTTGGATAGGTTCTTCATAATTTATAGTCACCCTACACTGAGAACACGGCTAAACGTTGGACGCCGCTTTGTGGAACGTATCGCTACCACAATCCGGCTGAAAGTGAGATAACCGCATTACATTACAGCGACGTTTTTAATATGACGCGCCAATATGTAATACGGCGTGTTATATGATATGGCTGCGACATAGATATTCCGAAGCAATCATTCTATCCAAATCTTACTACATGAGGATTTATGCATGACACTTATCACACTAAC
Organism: Mythimna impura; assembly: GCA_905147345.3. Taxonomy (NCBI): domain Eukaryota; kingdom Metazoa; phylum Arthropoda; class Insecta; order Lepidoptera; family Noctuidae; genus Mythimna; species Mythimna impura. Next base: position 3,310,750 of record LR990342.1, on the reverse strand, counting down.
AAGATAAAGGCGAAAGTTTGTATTCACAAACAACATATTCTATAAACGAAGTCCCCACCGCATTTGTCTGTCTGTCTGTTCGCAATAAACTCAAAAACTAAAAAGAACAGCTTGTCATACGGTCTTCGCCGAGATACAATTAATGATAACGAGTGATTAATTTTAGATTCCCAATGAGTTTTTTTATACTCGTTTGTACACAATTATAATTAGTATTTGTGTAGTTAAATTATAAAGAAGGCTTTTTTCTACTAAGTATATAATACATGCATGTGCCTACTTAGTAGAGAAAAACCGGTGCAAAGAATGATTGATATCGGGGGCGCTGGCGTTTAGAAAACCTCATGGGTGCTCATGCTCATTTGATGGACTCGAAAAAGTGGCGAACTGTGAGAAGAGAAATGCACACTGAGCGACCGACAAATAAATAATTGTCCTACTTACATACTGCGTACTTAATTACTGTGCTCGGCACCAACTGTTTATTTCTCATGGGTGCTCGTGCACCCGAGCACCCACGGAGTCGGCGCCCCTGATTGATATACTCTTATTGTACACCATAAATAAAATTACAGAAGGAACTTAAAATTATTAGGGTGTCTTGCTGGGACAAGGCGCTAGTGTATTTAATGTTAGATTAGGTTATAGGCTACGATTTATAATGGAGAAAGACCTACTAAATCCACATGGGCCACTGGGAGAAGCTATAGTAAGTAGGAGATACTTTGTACCTATAAAATAATGCTACTCGAAGCCCGAAGGAGCATTGTAAACCGCCAGCTTTATTGCGCCATTTTAGCAGGTAAATTATTAGTAGCGTAAATAAAACCTATCATTATTTGCCTTGTAGACCACAAAGTACCTAAGGCTCTATTCACATGTATGTACCACAATCACACCACACCGCTGCGACAAAAAGTCGTCTAAATAAGAATTGGATCGATTTTTACGTCATGTTGTTGTGACGTCATACTTAGGGCATACTGAAATTTTCTGGATTCTGATAAATAAGTCTAGATAAAAGGCTTACGATATATTTATTGTTTTTCAAAGTATATTTCCTCGCAATTAATGCATTTTTGCATTCGCTGAAACCACTGTACAAAGTAGTTCCATGGACCAATCTTCTTTAAGACCTCTTCAATGGCTTTATGGAACGCATTCACCGTCGATTTAGGGCTCGTAAAACGTGTGCCTCTAACTTTTTCTTTAATTTTTGGAAATAAATAGAAGTCGCAGGGTGCGAGGTCCGGGCTGGACGGCGGATGCGTCATCAGTTCCACATTTGAAGCCTTTAAATAGGCTTCTGTTACCTTAGCGGAATGTGAGGATGCATTATCGTGGTGGAGGAGTACATTGTTTCGAGGACGCTTTTCACGAAGTTTTTCTAAGTCTCTGGGCAAGCAAGTGTTGACGTACCAATCTGCAGTCACTGTCTTTTGATCTTCAAGCGATACTGTAATGTAATGTCCTGATTTGCCGAAAAAAAGTAACCATTTTTTACCAACACTTCGACTTTTTTAACTTTCGTCGGCAAATTTTCTAAAGGAAAGACTGACTCTGCCGACTGGCTTTTTCTTTCGGGTTCAAAACAGTACACCCAGGTTTCGTCACCTGTCATGATATTATAGACAGCCAATGACTATCCTCCATTAAACATTTTTATCATTTTACACACAGTCGTTTCTGGTCCTCCGTTAAGTCATGTGTTATCCATCGAGTGCAAAGCTTCCGAACCTTTTGATGCACATGTGCTCGGAAAATGTTTTGCACTTGGCTCATTTCAATGCCTAACAAAGTACGAATTTGCTGGCAAGTAATTTTTTGTCAGTTTTAATGAGTTGTCGTATGGTGTCAATATTCGAATCTGTAACCATAGTTGCTGGCCAACCTTCACGTACCTCGTCATAGAGATGATCACATCCACGTCAAAATCTCCAAACCACGAATACACAGAGCTGCGACATGGTGTTTCATCACCAAATGCCAATTGAAGTCTCTGGCAACTCTCACTACAAAAATCATAAAAAATCATTGAGCGAAAATGTTCACGAGTTAAATTCATTTTGGTAGCGACGCACAATCTTCGAAAGGACGCCAGAATGAAAAAACAAATGACAGTCTTGCAAATTAAAAAGTAACATGCTCGCAAAGAGTTCCATTTTCGAATTCAATATTAGTTTCTTCATTCTTTTATTGTAAGTGGCCAGATCCAGAGACTTTCAGTATGCCCCATGTACTGTCAAATCGAAGAAATTGGATTGGGTGAGTAAAAGAAGAATTTTTTTTAAATATTGTTTACAAATCATGAATGAAAAAAGTTTAATCCAGACATCAGTTCTTCAATTTTACTCATCTGCGTCACTAAGTGAAGTGAGTGTCTGAGAAGTGGCAAATGGAAGAAGAAGGCGAATTGTTATTAACAATGAAAATAAGAAAGAAAATAGTTTTCTTTTTAAACTAATTATGACTTATTTCGCGATGTCGCTGGTTGCATTGGGTTACGATGTGGGCCAGGTGTAGTCGATATCATCCACACTTGCGTTCAACGACAAAATGTGGTTAGAGTTAATGAAACTATTTATTTTTGTAAAAAATAGCAGTCTAACTACGTGTTTTTGTTGTGGTGTGGTTGTGGCTGTGATGTGGTTGTGGTACATCTGAATAGACCCTAAGCTAGTAAATAATACTAAACTTAATTTCCCGTTGAAAGCGATGTGAAAGGTGATTAAGGGTTTTTGTTTACCTAGTATGTAGTGTATAATGGGTCCTTATAGCTACATATACTTAATAGTAAAAGCTGAAGGGTTAGGTAGTTTGTTTGTACGTTTGAACGCGCTAACTTCAGAAATTACTGGTTCGAATGAAAAAAATATTTTGGTGTTGGATAACCCATTTATCGAGGTAGGCTATATTGTAATAAAAACCAAAGACGCCAGATAAAACCACAGTTAGTCTAGGTATTTCTAAGGGAACATACTCCGGGGTGTGTGGTATGTAGGGAATCCAGTCCGGCATCAGAATCGTAATCCCGCAAGGCTGCGGGATTGAAGTCAGCAATCTTACGGATCCCGCGGGATTTGCGGGATTGGGATATTTTAGATATTTTATTTTATTTTAAGAGGGATGCTCAAAGGAAACTCGTGAAATTCAAGTTTTTTGCATTTTGCAGGTCACAGTGCCACTCTGAACTGCAAAATGCAAAAAACTTAAAACGATTTGAATTTTGCAGAGGTATTTACAATAATCAACGATTACGACGAAAATATTTAACGATTCATCTTTCAGACTTAGAAAGATTTTTTAATTTTACGTTCTTTTCGACTTCTGATTTAGGACTCGCTCAACACAAAATAGAAATTCAAAATTTATTTAGCTGTAAGATAAAGATTGAAAACAAAGCTAAGCTATGGGTAATAACTTTGTATTCAATTTTTATCGGTTTCGTGGTACAAATTCTTCAAAAAAGTCATGAGTTCCATGGAAAGTTGTTAATAAATCGCTTTGTTAATGAGGCTGTGCTGGGTCTAATTAATAGGTAAAAATTAGAACGGCGCCGGCGCATCGTCTAAACACATATTTCTTAGAAAAAAATAATCAATCCCGCAAGCATGCGGGATCCGACACGAGTAATCCCGCATTTCTAATCCCACAAGAAAGTTGCGGGATTGGATTTCCTAGTAGTATGCATGCAGTTCATCATTTAAACAAATTAAAGGTAACGGACAAGGGCTTAGCACAATAAGCGTAAGCAGCCACATAACATACCCACTGCTGGGTCTCAGGCTCTAGAACATGGTTGGGCCGTAATCCACCACGTGCACCCTATGCGGATTGGTGATATTTTCCTTCGCCGTTTTGAGAGCAGTGGTGATGAAAATAAATTATTCAAAGTAATGCGCCTGGCTGGGTTTGAAACCGCAACCTAGGTATAACTCGTGTAAGCAAACCGTAGGGGCCCAGCAGGGTCGAAGCTTACCGGGGCCAAGGGTCTGCTTCTGAATAGAAGACTCGACCCTGGTTTGAAAGGCAACGAAGGAACAGGAGTGGGTTTTTATTCAGTAAAAGTCTGACACACCCTCTCGCTCCGCCCAAGACCGGGGGATGACATAGGATGATTTTCCCACCTAAAAAATCCCTACAACTCGTAAGTCCGGCCCCTTACCACTTGGCCACCACTGCTTAAATGGACAAGTCCAAACGTTTCATGATTTTCATTGGAAGATGTTGAAATCAATCTAAATTTGGTAGGTATAATTTATTTCTTTTAATTCACAGAAAACCAGATTCAAATCGCATTTTCACGTAAAGACTAAATTAATGGCGTATAAAGATCGCAGATAAGATTGCTGTAAGCTGTTGATCCCCGCATTAACGCCGGCGTTCACGCGCCATTGTCTTTCTATTGTCTCTAATTACGCTACTCGCGCTAATTAGATATTTCCTGAAGACAAGTGGCCCTACCACAAGCTCCGTTTTATGATCTAAACTGAATTGTTAAAGGGATGGAGCTATTTAAGGTGTATAGCTCCATCCTTCTTTCTCGATCGCATAACTAACATTTTTACACGTCATAGTAAGGTCCAAGGTTCTACGTTGACGAGGACTTGTCGAAAAAAAAAGAACAATGTAATAGCAGAAGTCCGTTTCTAAGAGTTCAACGAGTTTTTTTTTTAATTTTATTTGTGAGTTCCAGGCCGTTTTTTGGTCAATAAAAACAAAACTTTTTTTTTAATGTTTGCTTGCCCGCAATTTTCTCAAAACCAACGAAATCGGATCAGTAGTTGTTGAGAAAACTGCGGATATTAATACATACGGGTTGAATACAGAAACTCCATTTTTAAAGACAGTAAAAACAGAACCGGCGACATAGAAAACACACTATTAATTCACTGTGGTCTGAAATAAATGTTATTATTACTTATTATAACTTTAATTTCGGAGTCAAAAAAAAGAAACAAAACCGAAATTCGTTTATTCTTTTTTAAAATCGTTTCTATTTTTATTTTTTTTATTTTCTTCTAGATTTTGACAGCCAGGAGATAATAACCCTTAAGCTACAGAACATGGTAGACTTATGAATATTCATTTTAAAGGCCTTGAAAAGGTAACTATTTAAATTGATGATCGCTGGCAGAATTCCCATTCTTGAGGAAAATAATGAAACAACAAATACCTACCTGTTTCAAGGTATACCTACAGTAAAAATGCATGCAGCTCTTATTGAAGAAAAGAAAGATCGGCAAGTGGAGCAAGGTCAAGAATCAAGCTTACGAATCAAGGGTTCAAAACGTGGTTCTAGCTTAGGGACTCGAGAATCACACACATAAGGGCTTTCTTTTTACTTCAAAAACCACAGTGTGCCACTTGTCTTACAAGAAAAATTCGGAAAAACCCTTCCACCCGCTGAAATTGGTGACGAAGTACCGTATTTTCATAAAACCCAGCTAACGAGGGGGCTGCGAAAGAAAAGTTTTCTTTTTTCTTTGTCCCTTTTGAGGTTTCTTGCAATTAGGTAAGGTAGGTACTGTGGCGACCATGGAGGTCACATTAATACTATTAACTTGCAAACTGGCAAGATATATACTTTTAAGGTTTATGTTTTAAAAAGTTTAGGATTGATAGAGGAAAAAACAATAGAGTTAGGGGGATGTCAATAAAAATCTAGACGTAATTCGTAATTTTTTATATATATAATAGTAGATTATGTGACTAGGGGATAAAGCAGTGTCTTTAAGTCGCGGGCGGCATGTTGAATTCCGAACGAAACGAAGGTTTCTAATTTTAATCCCGAACGACAGTGAGGGATTTATATAATTAACTCCCGAGCATTGCGAGGGAGTTAATAAAGAAACCTGAGTGAAGTGAGGAATTCAAGCCACCCAAGATAAAGACAGCTTTATCCCCGTGTTGGATACTCTACGTTTTACACCATCTGTGAGATAATTAAAAGACAATTTAGTAAAACAAATAAAATATTAGAGAAATATAAGTATTATGTACAAGTTAATCTTAACTATCAGTCAACATGTTTTGAGATTTGAAACAAAAAAAAATTCACTACTCTAAGATTCTATAGTCTTAATTTTCTATATCGCTCCCGCTTTTTCATTACTTTTTTTTTCGAACCTCGTCAGTAACCACGACCACGTTTTATTCTGCTTTTTTTTTTGTTAGAGGCCAGTTTGAATTTTGAATAAACTTGTTTGATGCACGTACATTTTAGTTCGCTTAATGTTGACGGTTTTTGACGTTCCAAATTCAAATCTCAATATTCCCTAGGGATCGCCCATACTGCATTATCTCCCTAGGGACAGAATGACTTGCTTTAAGTGATGGTTGTATGACATATTTAATAAACGGGCATTATCGAGCAGGTGGTGTAAAAAACGTATTAGAAAGTGCTTCATACAATATAATAACAGTACTGTATAATAAATTAAATGTATAAATTTTCGCCTCCCAGTACCTACGGGTCAAATATGACGTAGGTTTGAGTATATTTTGTTTAGTTATTTATAATAATTATAAATACCTATATGTTGAGCAGTGGTGGCCGAGTGGTAACGGCCCCGACTTACGATTTGCAGGTCGCGGGTTCAAACCCAGCCAGCCGCATTACTTTGTGTAATTTATTTCATCACCACTGCTCTCAAAACGGTGAAGGAAAACATCGTGAGGAAATCGGCATGTCCTAGAACTAAAAAATTCGAAGTCATGTGACATTCACCAAACCGCACTGGGCCCGCGTGGTGGATTACGGCCCATTCTCTCTCCCAGAGAGGAGGCCTGAGTCCCAGCAGTGGGAACATTAAAAGGCTGATTATGCTTATATGTTGAGAGCAAATGAGTACTTACGTTTTGTACCTATACTAGTGCGTTCATAAAATGTTACTTACTTGACATCCGTAAAGAAATACTCATCTGTCACATTTTCTATCTGTCGAGTTATGTAATGAGAATGGATGGCTAAAGGTAAGCACACTTATTCGAGGCGAACGCGTCGAACGAATCGAAAGAAAAGAATTTTAGAATTCTTTCTATGAAGTTCTATGAAACCCCGCACACGTAACCGCGTTGAGTCGTCTGAATCTTGAAGGACTCCTGAATAAAGAATTCTAAAGTTCTTTTCTTTCGATTCATTCGACGCATTCGTCTTGTAGGTAAAGCGCCTGACTGACATCAATTTAGTTTTTTTTTTATGAAACTATTTGTTACAGGTCTCAGTAAGAAAGGAGGAAGAAAGGAGGAAGAAATTGGATAAAATGCGCGTTAGGGTTCCGTATCTCAAAAGGAAAAAACGGGACCCTTATAGGATCACTTTTTTGTCCGTCTGTCTGTCTGTCTGTCAAAACCCTTTATTTCGGGAACGCGTGAAGGTATCGAGTTGAAATTAAAACCATATAGGTACCATAAAGGTCTGCGGTCTCTTGAAACTGTAAAAAAATCAAATTTCTAAGTTAACGAAAAAAAAGATACGGCTGTAACGTATATTTCGACAATCTCAAGGGAATCAAAATTCATAGGGTACTTCCCGTTGACCCAGAATCCTGAAATTTGCCATAAACGTCTAGGCAGATAAAGGAATAAATCTGAAAACAGTAAATTTGTTATTACGTCACAAAAAGAACCTTTTTTGGCGATTCAGAAAAATCTTCGCGATAAGCGATAAAACCGCCATTGTACCCATAGATTAGGTTAGTTTATAAGTTTTTGTTACTATTTTGGTGTACAATAAAGTTTTATTCTATTCTATTCTATTCTTCGAGACTCCATTAGGGAATTGAACTACTTACATAGGTAATTTTGTACGGGACCCTCAGTGTGCGAGTTCGACTCCCACTTGTTTAGGTACATTCAAACTGTTCTTAGCGATCCATATTAGGATTAACTGTCAATCCCAGATTTTGACAGAACTAACTTAGCCGAGTGAGCTAGTATAACTTATAAATTTCCAATTTATGGTGGAGTCTTGTATCTTCCAGAACTTCACGCGTTACGTGTAAGTACTGCTATTTTTAAGATTAGTTGAACTACCTGCGTATCTTTTTCTCCTTCTCTGTCAAATCCATCCAAAGGTTGTCTGTAAAAAATCGCTTTTAGCGATAAAACCGCCCATTGTGACACGTTCCTTTTGTAATTTTTATTATTGGTGTTCAATAAAGAATATAAATCTATCTATCTAACTTCAAGGTTTTTGGTTATCTTCGCCGCCCACTTAGATTTATCACAACCTAACTAAAGCACAAAGAATTATATATCGCTTCAGGCTTAACGCCTAAAATGCCTTCGTTTTCCGGGTCCATTCTCTGGTCGATCAGTGTTAACGAGTTCTTTTTATATGGCGGGTTGGTGGACTCAGGAACCCTATTATTCAGCCGAGGAAATTAGTTTCCTCAGTTTCTGCTGAGTCAGTGATTGATGGAGTGGTGGTGATAGGCAGTTTCTGTAAGGTTCATTGACGAGTGTATAGGTAGGTACCTTATTTGAACCACTTTGAAAACCTAACTGTTGAAGGGGTTGGTTCACATTGTTTTTTCTTTTATCCTAGACGTGTACGGAATTAGTATCATCAGATCTTGCAGTCAATCCTTTTTAACCGACTTCAAAAAAAAGGAGGAGGTTATCAATTCGGTTGTATTTTTTAACCGACTTCAAAAAAAAGGAGGAGGTTATCAATTCGGTTGTATATTTTTTTTTTTTTTTTTTTTTTATCATCATTATTTTTTTTTTTTTTTTTATGTTTGTTACCTCAGAACTCCGTCGTTTATGGACCGATTTGCAAAATTTTTTTTTCCCTTTATAGGATATGCTTCCAGATTGGTCCCATTTTTTTCAAAATCCAGTTCTGATGATGGAATCCATGAGGAATCGAGGGAACTCCTCAAAAATTATAGGCAACCCTATGGTAATTTTAGTATTTTCATCAAGAACTTAAGCATTTACAGTCAAAAAGTAACATTTGATGAAGTGGAACTGATGAAGAAGACCAGAAATGGTCAACGGAACTTCATACTCAAATAGATATCACATTGAAGATATAGTTAAGCGACTATGACAATACAAATAAATGAATGATTCTGAATAGTTACGTTGAAAATGGTATCATCGAAGTGATCTGATGATGATGATGGAGCCGGAAGGTAGGCACTGGAACTCCGTAATTAATCAATGTAACCTAGCCGTGTTTGGACTCATTAGAATTGTCATGAGATGCACTTTGGCTATAAGGTACTATCGAACTGATCTGATGATGGAGCCGGAAGGTAGGCACAGGAACTCCGTAATTAATCAATGTATCCTAGCCGTGTTTGGGCTTATTAGAATTGTCGTGAGATGCTCTTTGGCTATAAGGTACTATCGAACTGATCTGATGATGGAGCCGGAAGGAGGAAGGTAGGCACAGCAACTTTATAATAAAACAATGTAACCTAGCAGTATTTGGGTAAATTGGAATTGTCATTAGAAATAGGCACTCTGTTTATAAGTGTATCGCAACTAAAAAGTGTGAAATAAAAACTTTTTAGAAAAAAAAAATAACCGACTTCACTAAAAAAAACACTAAAAGGATCAAAATAACTTTAATTTCGGAAGTCGGTGTTAAATAAGAAACAAACAATACCGAGAAACACCGACATCCGAAATTAAAGTTATTTTGATCCTTTTAGTGTTTTTTTTAGTGAAGTCGGTTATTTTTTTTTTCTAAAAAGTTTTTTTTTTTTTTTATCATTTTTTTTTTTTTTATGTTTGTTACCTCAGAACTCCGTCGTTTATGGACCGATTTGCAAAAATTTTTTTCCCTTTATAGGATATGCTTCCAGATTGGTCCCATTTTTTTCAAAATCCAGTTCTGATGATGGAATCCATGAGGAATCGAGGGAACTCCTCAAAAATTATAGGCAACCCTATGGTAATTTTAGTATTTTCATCAAGAACTTAAGCATTTACAGTCAAAAAGTAACATTTGATGAAGTGGAACTGATGAAGAAGACCAGAAATGGTCAACGGAACTTCATACTCAAATAGATATCACATTGATAGTTAAGCGACTATGACAATACAAATAAATGAATGATTCTGAATAGTTACGTTGAAAATGGTATCATCGAAGTGATCTGATGATGATGATGGAGCCGGAAGGTAGGCACTGGAACTCCGTAATTAATCAATGTAACCTAGCCGTGTTTGGACTCATTAGAATTGTCATGAGATGCACTTTGGCTATAAGGTACTATCGAACTGATCTGATGATGGAGCCGGAAGGTAGGCACAGGAACTCCGTAATTAATCAATGTATCCTAGCCGTGTTTGGGCTTATTAGAATTGTCGTGAGATGCTCTTTGGCTACAAGGTACTATCGAACTGATCTGATGATGGAGCCGGAAGGAGGAAGGTAGGCACAGCAACTTTATAATAAAACAATGTAACCTAGCAGTATTTGGGTTAATTGGAATTGTCATTAAAAATATGCACTCTGTTTCTATGTGTATCGCAACTATAAAGTGTGAAATAAAAACTTTTTAGAAAAAAAAAATAACCGACTTCACTAAAAAAAACACTAAAAGGATCAAAATAACTTTAATTTCGGAAGTCGGTGTTAAATAAGAAACAAACAATACCGAGAAATTCGACATCCGAAATTAAAGTTATTTTGATCCTTTTAGTGTTTTTTTAGTGAAGTCGGTTATTTTTTGTTTCTAAAAAGTTTTTATCAGGGACTATTTTGGTTAGCCTTACAAGGGTTTTACCAAAAATGTTAACGAGAAATGTTCCACTTTGAGCGGTTTTTTTAACCGACTTCAAAAAAAAGGAGGAGGTTATCAATTCGGTTGTATTTTTTTTTTTTTATCATCATTATTTTTTTTTTTTTTTATGTTTGTTACCTCAGAACTCCGTCGTTTGTGGACCGATTTGCAAAATTTTTTTTTCCCTTTATGGGATATGCTTCCAGATTGGTCCCATTTTTTTCAAAATCCAGTTCTGATGATGGAATCTATGAGGAATCGAGGGAACTCCTCAAAAATTATAGGCAACCCTATGGTAATTTTAGTATTTTCATCAAGACCTTAAGCATTTACAGTCAAAAAGTAACATTTGATGAAGTGGAACTGATGAAGAAGACCAGAAATGGTCATCGGAACTTCATACACAAATAGATATCACAATGAAGCTATACATAGTTAAGCGACTATGAAAATACAAATAAATGAATGATTCTGAATAGTTACGTTGAAAATGGTATCATCGAAGTGATCTGATGATGATGATGGAGCCGGAAGGTAGGCACTGGAACTCCATAATTAATCAATGTAACCTAGCCGTGTTTTGGACTTATTAGAATTGTCATGAGATGCACTTTGGCTATAAGGTACTATCGAACTGATCTGATGATGGAGCCGGAAGGTAGGCACAGGAACTCCGTAATTAATCAATGTATCCTAGCCGTGTTTGGGCTTATTAGAATTGTCGTGAGATGCTCTTTGGCTACAAGGTACTATCGAACTGATCTGATGATGGAGCCGGAAGGAGGAAGGTAGACACAGGAACTTTATAATAAAACAATGTAACCTAGCAGTATTTGGGTTAATTGGAATTGTCATGAGAAATAGGTACTCTGTTTATAAGTGTATCGCAACCACGGAATAAAGTAAAAAGTGTGAAATAAAAACTTTTTAGAAAAAAAAAATAACCAACTTCACTAAAAAAAAACACTAAAAGGATCAAAATAACTTTAATTTCGGAAGTCGGTGTTAAATAAGAAACAAACAATACCGAGAAACACCGACTTCCGAAATTAAAGTTATTTTGATCCTTTTAGTGTTTTTTTAGTGAAGTCGGTTATTTTTTTTTTCTAAAAAGTTTTTTTTTTTTTTTTTTTTTTATTCTTGATAGGTTTGCGCTTGACCGCTAACTCACCTGATGGAAAGCGACGATGCGGTCGACGATGGAACGCGCTTACCTAGAAGTAACCTATTCACTCTTGACTTAAAGATTCCCGGGTTGTAGCCATCAGGAAAAACAGATTCCGGCAAGGAATTCCACTCCTTAGCTGTACGCACTATGAATGTGTTCGCAAAACGTTTTGTGCGTATAGGTGGGATGTCCACCATGTACCGGTGGCGCATTGCCGTACGCCTGGTGGTCCGATGATGGAACGGGCTAGGCGGAATTAGGTTATGCAATTCCGACGCACACTCCCCGAAATGCAACCGGTAGAAAACCGACAGGCTAGCAACTCTGCGTCGATGCTCAAGACTTTGAAGCCTCGACTCAACGAGTGCATCATTGCCAATGATCCTCTTGGCTCGCCTCTCAATTGCCTCAAGTGCATCAAGCTGGTATCGGGCAGATCCGTCCCAAAGATGAGAGCAGTACTCCATACACGATCGAACTTGCGCTTGATAAAGTTTGAGCAGCTGTTCCGGCGTGAAGTACTGTCTGACCTTCGCGAGGATTCCCAGCTTTTTTGCTGCCAGTTGAGCCTTTGCTTCGATGTATGGCCCAAAGTTGAGTGTTGACGTTAGCGTAACACCAAGGAGATCAAGATGGTCGGTTATTGGCACGGTTACGCCCCGGAAAGTTGGAGCAGGGCTGAATTGGCTCCTTTTAGCGGAAAATAGACACGCCTGGGTTTTAGCAGCATTGAACTTGACCAAATTGGCATCGCCCCATTCAGAGACTGCCTCCAAGGACAAGTTCAAGCGCTCGACCATAGCCTCTCGGAGAGACTGGATCTGTGACCCACTAGCCTGCGCGCTGGATATGTAACTCTCAGCAACAGTGCTGTCGTCTGCATACCCAAAGGTACCGGGCTTAAGCAGATCATTTATGTGCAGCAAGAACAATGTTGCCGAGAGCACTGACCCCTGAGGGACCCCGGCATTAATGGCCATTTGACCGGACGAGCAACCATCGATGACCACTCGGATGGACCGGTCACTCAGGAAATCTGCAATCCAAGCACACAAGCCAGCAGGTAATCCGAAAGAAGGAAGCTTACTAATAAGGCTTTCGTGCCAGACCCTATCGAAAGCCTTCGAGATATCGAGGGAGACGGCAAGAGCTTCCCCGTGTTTCTCGATGGCCTCACTCCAGATGTGGATGGCATACGCTAGAAGATCACCAGTTGACCGATTTCGGCGAAAGCCGTATTGTCGGTCACTTAGGATGTCATTAGCTTCTAGGTATGCCAGGAGCTTACTGTTGAGTACACGTTCCATTGTCTTACAGAGAATGGACGTTACTGAGATTGGCCTGTAGTTAGCTGGGTCAGCCCGACTACCCTTTTTGGGCACGGGCTGTACGTTAGCTTGCTTCCATGCAATCGGCACTTTTCCAGCCTCAAATGAAAGCCGAAATAGGCGTGTCAGGATCGGAGACAGTTCAGGCGCACACGTTCTTAGAACAATTGCCGGTATCCCGTCTGGACCGCTAGCCTTGTTCACGTCAAGGTTACGCAGCACCCTACGGACGTCCTTCTGATGGATGCGAATATCCGACATACTCGTCTCGCAACCATCAGGATTAACAGGGGGCCGCGCGTCACCAGAATCTAGACGCGAAGATTCCGCGAAGAGAGAGGCAAACAAATTTGCTTTCTCCTCAGCGGTATGGGCCAGCGACCCGTCGGGTTTCAGCAGTGGCGGTAGTGAGGGACGGCAGAAGTTCGATTCAACCGACTTAGCCAGGGACCAAAACGCCTTACTACCAGCAGGGTATGATGCGAGTTTGTTCCCGATGCGGCTAATGTGGTCGAACCGAGACCTCCGCATCACCTTCTTGCAAGACTTGGCAGCTCTGTTGAAGGCTCTCTTCTTCTGACTCACGTCACTCGCCTTATGCATACGAGCGTCGGCCCATGCCCGGTATGCCGTGTGCTTAAGCGCGTTAGCGCGATCACACTGCGCACCAAACCAAGGGCGAGCATGGCCAGACATTGTCATATTATTGTCACATTCTAAAAAGTTTTTACTAATAATAATAATAATTTTTGCTCATCGCCGTATCTCTACGTTGACGTCGTGGTAGGGCTTGCGCGCTCCTATAAATCCTAGGTCTGTGTCGGTAGCGTATGCTTTGCCGTAACAGGCTTAGGGTGAGGGGCCAGACTAAGAGAGATACATTCCGCAGGGCAGTTTTGTGGCGAGCTGTTGGGCATTAGCGACACCAGGGACCCGATCTCCCGGGAGAATTCTTGTTCTTAATCTCCAGCTTGCCTTTATTAATTGGCTTGAGTGGAGATTCGCAAGAGTAAACATGCTCGGGAGAAGGATGTCAGAAATGTAAGTAGTTCCAGTGGTATCGTAGCAATTATTTACACTAAAAAAAGTATTAAAAAAAAATTTCCCAGGAAAACCAAATAAAAACAACTTTTTTTTACCCGACTACGGCAAAGCCAAAGGAGGGTTATGATTTTGACAGGCTATGTATGTGAGTATGTTCATCTGTTCCCTCATAGCTCCTAATCTGCTTATCGGAACTTATGAGATATCGTTAGAACCGTCTTAATTGTCCGCTGAACATAGGCTACGTGACGTGTCACAAAACTCGATATGGCGCCCTCTAGCGGACAAAAAGTAATATGTAAAAAAATAAAAATAATTAAGATAAATACGCCGTGTTTGGTATCATTTGAAAGGGCTTCACTTGTAAATTTCCAAATATTGCTCAAATTTAAAGTGACGCCCTCTAGAGGACAAAAAGTCATGTGTTAAATTTAACACCAAAATTGTTTAAATAAAAATAAAGTAAAAAACTAAAACCCGACTACGACAAAAAAAAACGACGCTGAAAAAGTATGAAACAAGATTTTTATACTTTTAATAGAACAAAAAGAGAAACCGTAGTCACACGTTATTAAAGTGTTTCGGTTGGCACCTATAACGTGTGACTGCGGCTTTTCTTTTTGTTCTGTTCGAAGTGTGAAAATCTTGTTTCATATTTTTTCAGCGTCGTTTTTTTTGTCGTAGTCGGGTTTTAGTTTTTTTAAATAAAAACAACTTTTGTTTTTAATAAATATTTCTCATTAAATCATGTTTCCTGTATCAAAACCGTTCGAGTCAGTGTTTAAGAATAGTGTATAGTCTACTGTAGCCGAATATTCCTAAAGTTGGTCTCAATCTTATCCTTGGCGGCAAAAAATCTTGATGTTTTGGCGGAAACAGTATTTTTAGATACTTATAACTTTTTCGATTCAAAATAGCAGTGGGCGGTCATATTAAAATAGCATTATAGTTTATGGCATATTGTTCTGCAGCTGATGTAGAATTAATTTTCATATCACAAAAGAGAGCAATCCGGGCTATTTAAAAATAGATATACTGACTCTGCCTTTACTTTTTATTTTAGAACGTATTTTGTATGTTCGCAAAAACTTAGGACTTTTCAAATAAAAGCGATTTTCATAATATATTTATATAGCGTATTTACGCTTTGGAAATTGTAATGTAATACCCAAATGTAGACTAACTGAGAAAAGCAAATCATTCCTCATAAACAGCATACGCTTTTATTACAAGCCGCCAAAGTCGGTTGCAGAACTTAATGAGGGAAAGTTCAAAACCCACATCAATCGTGACATTATTATGAAAGTGTATTACAAGATTGAAGACACACTTGTTTGGCCAATGACTGCTTCAGTTCATGTGGCTTCCCTTGGCAGTTCATTGACTGCATTACCGTGTAAACGTCTATTAATTACTCCATCTTTGATTCAATTTAATTAAATTTTTTAAATTTATTTTTTTTAAATCGTTTTTGACAGTGAATTGAAATGACAGTGTTTTTGCAATGTTTTTTTTACATTATTTAGACCTCAGCCGCCTTAACTTCATTAGGAATTTATTATTTTAGGTTAAATGATAGGTTTTTTTAATCTTCTTTTTAATATTTTCGGGTTTTTGGGTACAACGTTGACTAGTCTACAGTGTCCTCTCATACTTATATTAATATTGTAATATGATAAGTTTTTTTTTTAAGAACTCTAAAAAAAAACTTATGATAAGTTTTTTTTTAAAGAACTCTTTAAAAAAAAAAAACTTATCATACCATGGAGTTTCATGCCGGTTTTTTCATAAGAAACCACTATTTAGAATCGTGCACTAGTTTCTGACGTTTTACAAGTGTCCTTGTAGGCTTATGTGAAATAAAATATTTTAATTGAAATAAAATACACTATTACTGTAACAGTCGCTGCTACTAGTATTATTAGTACCTACACGTATATGACTGATTGATTGAACTTTACTGTAATGCATCGATTTATAATTGAGTCATAATTATGTATTTATTTATTTATTTATTTATTATATTCTTTATTGTACACCACATAAACAAAAATAAGGACAAACAAAATTAATAAATAAGTGTACAATGGGCGGTCTTATCGCACAGGGCAATTTCTTACAGACAACCTTTGGATGGACTGAAAGAGAGGAGATGGATTTTATGTTTTTTTATGTAATGTTCATTAATGTAATAACTTTTGGATAAGTAATAATAATAACCCCATCGCCGTATCTCTACGTAGACGTCGTGGTGGGGCTTGCGTGCTCCAATATACCCTAGGTCAGGGATGGCGAACCTATGGCACGCGTGCCAGTGGTGGCACGCGGCAAAATAATTCGGGCACGCCAGTGAAAGAAGAACAACATGTAGGTGATTTGAAACACTAGTAATCACACCAATTTTCTCTTTTATACATATAATTGAATAAACAAACTACTGTAAACATTACGATTTTCGCGGATGTGACGCATATCCTACCACTTATAAATAAGTCGTTATTGTTATTTGTTTTATTTTTAAGGTGTGCGCCATATTTGACGTAAATAAACTCTTTTTCTTTCTTTCTTTCTTTTTCGATATATGAATTTTGGGCTGCTAATTAAAAGTTAATAGCATTTAGTTTAAATATTTGTTCACTAAATCACTAAGCCAAGATTCTTTGGCGGCACGCAATGACAAAATTTTCTTTTTTAAATATTTTTAGTGGCACGTTCTCATAAAAAGGTTCGCCATCTCTGCCCTAGGTCCATCGGTAAAGTTTGCTTTGCCGTAATATGCCTAGGGTGAGGGGCCAGACTAAGAGAGATACAATCCGCAGTGCAGTTTTGTGGCGAACTGTTGGGCATTAGCGACCCCACGGACCCGATCTCCCGGGAGAATTCTTGTTCTTCATCTTCGGCTTGCCTTTATTGGCCGGCCGTAGTGAACACTGACGAGGAACTGAGCTCCCACCTCTCTCTTGCCTTTATTGGCTGGCTTGAGTGGAGATTCGCAAGAGCAAACGTGCTCGGGAGAAGGATGTATAATCCAGTAAGGTGCTGGTAGGGATCTTGACCGTACTTCCGGGATTGTCCTGATAGCCGTGGTATACCTCTCTACTCCTCAAGCACCTCAGGATATGTTACCCTCTTGTTGCTACGTCACTTCGTGCTAGCGGCCGTTTTTGGGGGCCCATTTATTGAGTGTGCAAGTCACCCCCTGCCTTTTTTCGATGCATATTAATAACGTTGTTCAGGCAGGGGCCATAGTCTTGACATAGTTCCATGTTACCAGTCCACTTAAGACTCCAAAAACCATAGCCCTATTATCTTTGTTCTCCATATGTCGCAACAGTTTTTCAATAACCGGGGGTTGTCCTTGGGTGCACTAGCATAGCGCGTACAGGGATAATCGTCGGTTGGTATCATGTTCCATTATGCTCACTAGACCAACAGGCCAGTCGTGGTTAGTGGCCCTGACTGCTATGCCGGAGGTCGTGGGTTCGATTCCCACACAGGACAAATGTTTGTGTGAGGAGCACGATCATTTGTTCTGTGTCTGGGTGTAATTTATCTATATATGTAGGTCTGTATGTATTTAGAAATATTTAAGTATGTTTATTAGTTGTCTAGTACTCATACATAACACAAGCTCTGCTTAGCTTGGGACTAGAGGCGTTGTGTGCGAGTTGTGTGAATAAAAAAAAAACATTGCTTTTCTCTTGACTCCTGGCACAGATTTTGGAGCGTTTCAGTTTACTGATTGGTGTTGGCCTGAGGAAAAAAATGCACTATGTATTCATTCTGAGCAGCACTTGGTCCAACTCCGATACAAAGACTGGCAAAATGTCCTTTTTTGTTTTTTTTTTAATGTCAAAAAATTGATTGAAATTGATTGTGATTGTAATCGTCTTCATTTTAGTTATCTAATTTTCTTTTTATATTAATCTTGTATGTAGGTAGGTAGGTAATTAAAATTTTAGGTAGAGAGAATTTATTCACTTGTTGCATACTGCTCTCAAAGTTTTATCTACCTAATTTAAATGGAAGAATTTACTGTCTCCTAAAATACGAGCACCTAACCCAGCTCAGGGTAAGGTAAATAAGGGTTTCATATACTACATAAATAAAAATAAAAAAACTCTCAAAACCAAATTGCGATTTGATAACCAATAACCACAACCCACAAGATTTAAAGAGGGTACTTTTTACGTTTTCCTGTTCGTTATAATAATCATAAATCATTAATTTATTGAATGATTAGCTCTTCAAAATGATCCCAAGGGAACATACTCCCGAGATAAAACATTCATATATCCTATTCCAGGACATGGCCTGACTGTGTGCTAAAGTTCATCCAAATCCGTTCAGCCGTTTGAGCGCAACATGCATACAAACTTTCACCTTTATAAAGCTAGAACTACATTAGACCGATGGTCACGTGTATATGGATCTTGAGCGCTGACTTCTACAGTTCTACTTGCGCAGAAGCACGCAGAAGTGAAAAATCGGGTCTCTTTAGTGGTATGAAGAGAGATGCGGGGGCGGGGAGTGAAATCCTTGTACAGTGATTGGCTCGCCGATATTGTATGATGCACAAAACGATCCCCGCTCTTTCGCCGAGCGCTCAAGATCCGTGCCGCTATCTATAACACACCTGATTTGTAGGTACCTACGTAGAACGACGTCGCGTGGCGTGGATCAAGTGTAGCTCTACAAGTCCAGTTTCCATGTAAAATGTATGGAGACCGACGCGCCCAGATCGGCGTGTGTGGCACATGTGTGCGCAGTGTAGTTTTATACCTTTATTCTAGCGTGTGACAAATTAATGTTTTACTTCCTTCATTGTGTCTAATGACAAATAAATAATAATGTCAAATTGAGAAATAAATAAATATATAAATAAATGCCTCCATTATTCATACCACAGACATTCCAGTAAATTGGAATAAGTAGGTGATATACAGCTACTTCGTGACATGATTACAAAAATGGAGCCTTCGAAAACAAAACCATTATTCTTCATTACGATCGAGGAAGCTCGAATATGTGTGTCTACAAATGCTTGACCTTCCGCTAGCTTATCGAGACCCACTTAAATATCTAAAGTTTCGATTCTAAATATTTATGTTCGTATATACCTAATCTATATATAAGTACTAATAAAATGCTTTGTCCTGAATGGCTGACTGACGGATCAACACACAGCCTAAACCGCTGATCGTAAAGACCTGAAACTTGGAGGGTATGTTCTTTGTTTGACGTAGGCATCCGATAAGATAGGGTTTTTCGAAATTTTACCCCTAAGGGGGTAAAAAAGGGGAGCAAAGTTTGTATGGGACAACGTGATTCCTTGGTCCAATCTATCAGGTGCCATTTGCTCAGGTGCTGTTCAAGCGGGTGCCCAAAATGGAATACCTCTCAGTTAGTCTAACCCTTTATAGGCAAAAACAAGTGCCAATGTAGCGACACTCTCTAATTATGTAAGTACTCTCTAGTTGAACTTCATGGCTAAACGATGAACCACCATATTACAAGCCCACGGCCTAGTTTGGTGGTTACATCAGATGTACTGTGAAACATTGTACTTGCTGAATGTGACTCTTTAACCACGGTTTAATTATTATGTTAATTGTGTCAAATAAACGTTTTTATTATTTTATTTATTTATAACCCTATTGAATTGCTATTTCATGAAATAATCACGTGTAAAAGTCGCTAATGTACATAAACCATGTCACCGTCCTACAAAATGCAATAACTTTTCGAAAATTTGATTTTCTCGGGCTACCCCGTAGCATTCACCTTTAACAAAACTCGTTTCGAAATCCTGAATTAAAAAGTTAATTCAAAAAGCAGAAAAAAATATCTATGAACTTCTATGACCACATTTATTTTTAACCGACTTCAAAAAGAATTAGAAGGAATTATTATCCTATGTTCGGCTGTATGTATTTTTTTAAATGTATTTTCTCCGATTTCTCGGTTCAATTGTGGACCAATTCTGAAAATGTTTTTTTTGATTGAGAGGTTATACTTCCGAGTTGGTCCCATAGAAATATTGCTATGATCTGATGAACTTCAAAGATATGGAACGAAACTCCTCATAGGATCACAGCAGAACTGTCGTAACAAGTAAAATTGCATTGTTTATACATTCAGTCAGAAAAGTATCGGGAATGGATGATTTGTTTAAGGTTCCAAATTAAAATTGTTGTTTTTTTTTTTGTTGTTGGTAGTGTAGCGACATCTATGGCGTCACATAAGAACTAATCCTGCATCGCGCAATCAAAGTTCTCCACGCGATTAGAACATATAGAACAGCCCGAAATCATCTATCGGGCAGTAGCCCACCAGACATAACACCCGTCTGGTTGGAGGATCCTGTCAAACTTCTCAAGCTTTCGAGCAGCGAGCCATAAAACCAGCACCCACGGCTATAAAGGGTATCCTGACCACCAGCATGCCTACCTGGACATACCTGGTCATCACCCTCAGCCTCATCAGCGACCTTGGCGAAGCATACTGCACCTTCGGCCAGTCACATGAAGAGCTACGAAGAACCTCTCCTGGTCGACGCCAGCAGTCAAGCCACTACGTTGCACAGCACCGCTCCGACTCACTGGAGCCAGCAGCACTACTCCGACTCACTGGATCCTGCAGCATCATCCCGACTCACTGGGACATCATATCATCACCCCGACTCACTGGGGCATCATCCCGACTCACTGGGACATCATCACCCCGACTCACTGTTGGCACAACTATTTTCCATTTTGGCGCGGAGTTTGAGCTGCATTTGTTATTTATATTAAACACAGTGCTGTTTTTAGTTATATAATATCTATGTATCTAGTGTGTATTGCAAATTTCATAATGGGGTCATAATCAAAACGTGCGAAAAAAATGTTATCACTGAATATTTCCATATTTATGAGACTTAGTAAATATATATTTTTAATAGAGTTATAGATTCTGTGCTAAACTATATTCGTAATAAAGAATGTTCAATTTATTTTTATTAAATACGTATTTTTTATGCGCACAGTATGATGAAGTATCCTTCTGTGGACTTGTTACTACTAAGAGTAGGGAGCTTAGCATGGATATTAAAAATAAAATATTCTTCCAAGCATCGTCAAACTTTTGACAATATATAACTTATACATTGAGCTTTTATGTTCTGGTTATAAAAAAAAATAATCCCACCTATTTTTAATAAAAACCAGATTAAACAGTTCGTTACAGATTGTGTATCCATTCTGTGGACCCAAAATACCCAGCTCTAAGAATCGATTTCACAAATTACAAATCGATACTTTTATTTTTAAGCTGGCAATTCTATGTGGCTGTCATTTGCCATTGTGCCGACGTGGAATTAACGGTGAATATGTTTTAACGAACCAAAAAATTGTTTTCTCCAAGTTTTTCGTCAAAGATCGTGTGTCTTTCCTTACTATCAAATATTTCGGTAAGTGTGCACTAAATTATTACGAGAAACTTTGCATTATTGAGTCAAATGAACTTTTTTTACAATATTTACATTGTTTTTAATCTAACCTAAAAACATATCACTTTAATTTTGTTTTTGTATAAGACAGTCCCTTCTGTGGAATTCTTTTCTGTGTTTCTGTGTCCACAGGAGGGACGACTGTCTACAGAATGGATAATAATGAAAATCCTCAATTGTTATGCTTGTGTTGATTGTTTATTATGGCCTCTTTATTATCTATTGCTGATTTCTCACGTTAGTCGGTTTTGGTTTACTTTTTAATGCACTTTTTAAAAAACCAAACCCAACATAGTTACTTTGGGAAAAGGCTATGCGGATTGATTTAAAATGCACATAAGCTACCAAATGATTTTACTCTTATGTTAGTTTATGACAATACACAAGCGATTGAAGGTTTTTATGCTTATATAATTTTTGGTTTCGGACGCAGGTATTGTATTTAGCTTATTTTGTTTTAGCAAATATGCCTCCAAGAAAAAAAATAACAGAGGAACAAAAAAAAAAAAGAAGACGCCGGGAACAGAAGAAACAGAGTATGCGTCCGTGCTCGGGCAAGATTAGATGATGCAGCTATTCAAGAAAGAAGAAGAAAAGACCGAGAAAGATACCATAAAAAGAAGAAAGACGGTCTAGTGAAATCTATCGAACAGTACCTACACACGGCGTCAACAGCGCCAAATTCTAAAGATGTGGCGAGATAAAGCAAGAAATCGTCGTAAAGATATGAACCAAAAACTCTAGAATGGAATCACACAGAGGTAGTTGGTGTTCCAACTACCTCTGTGTCATCCCATTCTAGAGTTGCATCAGGCAGAGCAGTGATTGCTCGATATAAGCGTAAATTAAAAGCTGAGAATCTTTATCTGAAGGAAAGGTTAAATATTCTAGAGTCTAAATTGGCCAAATACAAAATGCGTCTAGGAAGGGCAATCAAAAAATACCATAATATCAACAAACAGGTTGCTACGCGGGACAATAATAGGAAATCAGGAAATAAAACTCAATTACATGACTATTTACAAGATGATGAATACAGCAGATTGACAGCGGGCAAAAACGAAACTATCACATGTAATAAAAAAAAATGCAAATACTTAATGACTCCTTGCTAAATTTAGACAAGATATTTTTAAATAAAACAGGGCTTAAATTGTCGTACCCAAACATTTAGGCGAAATCGTCCATTGTGGGTTATATTTCCAAAAGTGATTTCAAGAGACACTTGTCTGTGTGCATTACATACTAATAATAATTTAATTGTTCATGCATCTTTATCTAGATTTAGAACCCCGAATGCCAGTTGCTTCTAGCAATTCTCCCACATCTGAAGGTACAATAAAATTACGTGCTCCAGTTACACGGAGACTTTGAAGATGTCTATTCAGAAGATGATGATTTTGTTGTACCACTTCACAGAACTAAGAGGATGATTAATAATAGCATTTTCAACGAAAGTAATAGCGATAATAATAATAATTTTTTAATGGTCGTGTAAATTAATGAAAGTATGGTGATTTTAAATGACTATGTAGGTCTTTTCTGTGGACTATTAAAATATTTCCTGTGGAATCTCAGAATTTATTTTTTAAATTGTTTTTATGACTACTTGATTTAAAAAGATGCTGGTTATTTTGTTATGCCACATACATTTAATCATTATAAGTTTTTTGTTCATCATTACGATAAACACTATTGATGCAACTGTTGATTTCATTGATTTCTGTGGACAGCTCGATATTTTCTGTAGTCTATAAAAAAGTAAATAGTGGCTATATTTACAAAAATAATTAAAGTCGATCTTATTAGAACCTTTGATTATATTAATTTGGACATTTTACAATTAAAAGTCGATTTTAAACGTAATCACATGAGTTTTATTTTTACCAAAAATCAAACTTCGATTTTGATTATGACCCGACAAAAACATCGAACAAAGAGTTTGTCTTAAATTTTGCATCGCCAATGGAATTCCGTGTCCGGAGTCACTGAAAATGTTACAGAAGGAACTGCTTACGGTGAATCGAATTTATCAAAAACACATGCTTATGAGTGGTACAAAGCGTTCAAAAGCGGTCGAGATGTGATGGAAGATTTGCCTCGCTCTGGTAGGCCATCAACGTCTTCAACTGAAGTTAACATCGCAAAAGTGAAGGAAATAGTGACTGAAAATCCCCATTCAACTTTGAGAGAGATAGCCGCCGAACTTTCTGTATCTCACGAGTCGATCCGTACCATGTTAACTAATCATTTGGGTATGAAACATGTTACCGCTCGGCTAGTAGCGGAGTGGCGCCTTCTAACTGAACCGAAACCGAAAAAACCACGCCAAAGTCGATCAAAAGTCAAAGTCATGTTGACTGTTTTCTTTGATTATCGCGGTGTTGTGCACTCGGAATTCTTGCCAGAAGGTCAAACGGCAAATAAAGAATATTATTTGAGCGTTATGCGGCATTTAAGAGAGCAAATTCGACGAAAAAAGCCAGATTTGTGGAAAGAAAGTTCTTGGATTTTGCACCACGATAATGCGCCTTCACACAAGGCTATCATTGTGAACGAATTTTTGACCAAACACTCAACAAATACCATCGAGCAACCACCATATTCACCAGATATGGCTCCAGCCGACTTCTTTCTTTTTCCTGAACTCAAATTACCACTTCGTGGCACCCGTTTTCAATCGGTAGAAGACATAAAGGAGAATTCGCGGCGAGAACTAAACTCAATTCCGAAAACAGCATTTAAAAAATGTTTTGACGATTGGATTATTCGTTGGCGTAAGTGTATCGTTTCTGAAGGAGCATACTTTGAAAGTGATAAAATAAATTTGGATGAATAACAAACATTTTGTGTATTATTGATCTTTTCCCGGTACTTTCTTGACAGAGTAGTATGTGCATTCGAAGACTGACTGAAGAAAGAGGGGGAGGGTATCTATCGGACTTATTTGATGATGAAGCCGGAAGGTAGACACCGGAACTCTGTAATAAATCATTGTAACCTAACCGTAGTTGGGATTTTTAGAATTGTCATGAGATGTACTCTGGCTATAAGATACCAACAAGCTAATCTGACGAAAACTCCGTAATAAAACAATGCATCAGGCGGTGGTTTGGCTTATTGAAATTGTCATACAATTTTTTAATGATTATATATACTATAGGTACCTTACTTTAGAACTTGCAGACTAAGTTTGACTAAGGGGTACTTTTTAGTTGTAGTACCGCAACTAAAAAGAGTAAAATAAAAAACTTTTTACAAAAAAAATACAACCGACTTCAAAGTAAAAATAAAAATATTTATGTAAATTAAATGAAATTAATAATAATTGAATTGAATTATATACTATATTAATTATGATTATAGAAATTAGTTTGTTATACATGAAGCTTTCGCAGAAGGCACTGTACTCTGTAAACTCTTACCACAGTCCTTCACTTCTTTTATTCAAATGTCAAGATGTGGACATTGGTGTGGGTTACATGTTTGTGCATCTAGTTTTAAGGATTTTTTTTTGTATTTCTCTAGCATGTAACTGTTTTTTGTCCCCAATAAAATAAAATAAAAAAATAAAAAAACTGGGCAAGTGCGAGTCGAACTCGCGCACTGAGGGTTCCGTACAAACTTACCTATTGAAAACGGTTCAATTCCCGAATTGAGTTACGAAGAATTTTCCGAATAGCAAAAAAAGTTATTTTTTGTGACGTAACTATGTACATATTTACAGTTTTGTCTGTCTGTCAGAGCCCTTTATGTCGGTAACGTACCTCCACAGGTATCAGGTTGAAATTAAAACCATATACTCAGGTCTGCGGTCCCTTGAAGCTGTAAAAAAAATCAAACATCTGAGTTAACGGAAAAAAAGATACGGCCGTTTATGTCGCAAAGAAGGTGTATTTCGACACTCTCAAGGGAATCAAAATTCATAGGGTACTTCCCGTTGACCTAGAATCCTGAAATTTGGCATAGCACAAGATTAGGAAAAAATCTGAAAACTGTAATTTTGTAGTTAAGTACGTCACAAAAAAAAAATCTCTTTTGCGATTCGGAAAAATCTTCGATTCGTGAATTGAACTGTTCTCATAGGTAAGTTTGTTCGGAACCCTCAGTGCGCGAGTCCGACTCGCACTAGCCAGGTATTTACAATGAAGTCAGTTGTATTTTTTTTTTTTTTGTATAAAGCTTTTAGGGTCTTAAAAATACCTGTTCGTACTTCGTACTCCAAATGTCAAGGTAATCCAAATCCAGTTTTCTAACTTTTGGGAAAGGTTTCACCTTTTTGTCACTTATTAGGTCATTTTCATGGTTGGAAGCAGCTCAGTGAGCACGATCAGGCCCTTCACGCAAAAACACCTCCCTACTTCCGTATAGGTCAAGGACGCGTTCCATTTCCCGAGATACCTAATAACTTAATGTTACGCATAACACCCAAACAATGTGATACTTAATTTTGAGCTTGATGTAGCATTGTGTTGTTGTTACAAACCCTTGTCAAACTTTAAAAGTATATAAAAAGTTTAAGTGACGAACTGGAGCGTTGGTGGTTTTTTGTCAAAAAACTTTTATTTCCATTCGAACGTGCTCCAACTTTTGATAAAGTATGTTGATGCTTGCATCTCGGAGTTTACTTTGTGAAAGTTTAATCAAGAATTTATTACTTACCCTACCTTAACAGAACGACCGAGACGTCTAGAAACTTGTAAATAAATCAATCGAAAGTATCTTGAAAACGTGTTGTGCCTCAGTAGTCTATAATTCAAAAATTCTGAATAAAAGATCAAGATTTTAAAAAAAAATCCGTTAGTCCTCTCGATGACATAGACAAATAATTTCATGACAATAGACTTCGTTTAGACCATAGATGTTGTTCACGCAACACCCGCGTGTACCAGCAGCGGTGGGGACGCGCGGGCGGAGGGGTCTATACTACAGCTGCCCCCCTAGCCAAGTTACGATCGTTTCGTTTGCGTCGAACGCCTCGAGTAGGCCACGTCTCCTATTCCTTTCTTCTGACCACGTGACTGAGCGTTGAGATGACGTCAGAACAAAGGAATCTTGAAACACACTTGTCTTAACACTTTCTTTTTATATTTCTATGGTCTAGAATTCTAGATACTAGATCAAACGTAAAATATAACATGAAAGCCGAGCCTCACCCTTTGTAAAAGTTTGGGCCTGTTGTCTAGAGGTTCTACGATTGTATTCTTATTCTGTTCGTTGTCATTTTTGTAGGCGTTCCTGTGAACAAAAACAAAGTCACTATTAGAATCAAAAATTTCAAAATGAACTCATAACTAAAGTATCTACCTATACAACATTGGTCACGCCATAATTATGGTGGTAAGTCCCCACTTAGAGGATTGGCTGGAAAGACCTCACGGCGTCCTCACCTTCCGCATGACGCAGGTTCTTACCGGACATGGTAAGTTCGGGAGGTTCCTGCACCGGATTCGTGCGGAAGAATCGCCCGGGTGTCACCACTGTGTGGGTCCACACAGTGGTGACACCCGGGCGATTCTTTTGATTTCACCCGGAGGACACGGTGGAGCATACGGTAGAAGTGTGCCCCGCTTAGGCAGAGCACCGCCGTGTTCTCGTGGAGGCGATCGGCGGCAACGATCTCTCGCGCCGGGACTTGGTACAGGCCATAGTCCGAAGCGAGGAGGAGTGGCAGGCGGTCGCCTACTTCAGGCGAAGCAGTAATGATAGCAAAGGAGGCGGCCGCACGCGCGAGGGAACGGCCCTCACCCCCCAGCCACCGGGATCCCGATCCCGATTTCCGGCCACCATAGGCGCGGGCTTGCGGACGGCGAGCAATGGGTAGCTCGCCATCCGACCTTCCGGTAAATCGTCCAGACCGAGCCCAAGTCGTCGACGGCGCGTAGTGTTCCACGAGCGCCTCAAGGAGATGTCAGCAAACCGTAGAGGCCCAGCAGAGTCGAAGCCTAGGGTTCGCTTCTGAAAGGGAAACCTGGCCTTGGAATGCAAGGCAACGAAGGAACATAGGAGTAGGTTTTAGTCAAAGTCTGACAAGCCCTCTCGCTCCTCCCAAGGGCGGGAGACGTCATTGGATGATTTCCCACCTAAAAAAACCTATACAACATGTAACTGAAACAATGCACATCCCAATTAGAAAATTAACTTACAGTCATTATAATTTAAGCACTGAAATATTAATAAATACACTTAGGTATATTAATATCGCTCATGTATCTACTTGCTTTTTTTAGTCTTAATTTTTGCATCAATTGGTTGTGATTAAGAGGATATTTAAAACTCTCTGCTAGTGATTATGAGGGTGGGCGCTGATACCTATATATACTTACAAGATATTAAGTTATCTTAGCTTAGGTATCAGCTGTAACACTTATGGTGCGTTTACATGTGGGCCCTGCCTCGGCCAATTGCCATTGTTTTGGTTGGCCAACATCAACGCACTATTTATTTATTTATCCTCATACAATTATCTTGACAGGCCCTAACATAATGCGACAGTGCATTTGTAGTGCATCGGTATTGGTTAGTGTTTCCAGATGCCAGATATGCGCGGGACGGCGGCACAGATTACTGAATAGTTACTACGTAAACGGCGGCACGGCGCCGGCGGCGGCGGCGTGACCATTTTTTATTTCATTTAATGACTTCTCTCGCTCTTGGGCGGAGCGAGAGGGCGTATCAGACTTTTACTGACTAAAACCCACTCCTGTTCCTTCTTTGGGTTCGTTCCAGGGCCCCGGGGTTTACTTTCACTTAACCCATGGCCCCAGTAGGCTTCGACCCTGCTAGGCCACTACGATTTGCTGACATCGCCTTGGCCGCGTTCAAAGATAACCAGAGTAGGGTAGAGTCGTTACTCTAACGCGGTCCATTTTACAACCTAAACTAAACTGCTATATAGGATGTACAGCTCCATTTCTCATTCTCGCTCGCACGACTGACATTTTGACATGTCATGGTAAGGCCCTGATTGCAGCAATCAACTGCCATCACCGTGCAACAATTTTTCATCAATTGGACTTTAATTACAGACGCGAACGTCAAGTGGCAAGAGGTCAAGCACTGAAGCGTTTAAGGCTTACTCTATTCTCAACTCGGGTTGGAACGAGTTTTCGGTTTTACTGCAACGAAACAAGGGTTTAGATTTTTGCTTGTTTTGAATATCTTATAACCTGGAACCTTACCTTTCCGGGTCGCATGCCTGACCATGTTCAGGCATGCGACGCAGAAAAAAAGGATGGAGCTATACACCCTATATAGCTCCATCCCTTTAACAGTTCAGTTTGGGTCGTCAAGTGGATCGCGTTAAGAGGGTCCTTTTTCACTCGCCTATCGTCAACATCGAGCATGGTTTAAAAGCTTGTTACTTCGTCTAACGCAATCCAACGCGATGTTTGACAAAAAGGCAACGCGAAAAAAGAAAGATAACGCCTGAAAACTCTGTTAGCATTCGGTAATTCGGTGATTTACTCGAATATTTTACAAACTTAAAAGTTTTTCAAAAAAATTGTCGTCATTCAGAATCTTGATTAAATTTGCAAAGTTTCTATTGTTATACTTTTTTAATTTTTCAGTAAATTATGAAGTGTGAAAGTTCATGCAAAATAGCAGATTTTCAGAGGTTTTTACTGGATTACTCGTAGTTTTACAGAAATATATAAATTGATTTCAATCAAGAAGCCTAGAGAGTATTCCACAAGATACTGTATTTCCAAAACATCTAATGAAAAATGTGTAATAACGTCATAATCGCGTAAGTGCGGTTGTATGAAAAACAGTGAAAATGTATGTCGAGTTGCATCCCCTTATGAGCTCGCGGTTGGGCCTCTAAGACTACCCCCAACTTCGTAACTAAGAATTTAAGTAGAAATTAGTCAAACTCCACTTTATCCTAAATACGATTAAAGTATGGTTTGACACGTTCTTAACTGCAAATGCTATAAAAACGATGAGCTATCTAAAACCGGCCCTAACTGCCGCCATAAACAGAACTAAACCACGTCGAACGTATTCAAATTAATTTGGAAATACCATATTAAGAGAGGATCGCGTGCTCTTCTTGCCTTGTTGAGGAAGTTATAGGGGCGCATTCCATTGTTATACGGATATAAAGGTGGATCGGCAAAATAGTAGGCTATCTCGCCAATTCACCTTTCACCCTCGCCCTCGTTGAACCTTGGCAAGTATTGGAGTAAAACACGCGATGTGCAAGGTGTATCAGTAAATTGTATATTATTTGCGAAGTGGCTGACGCCTGAATATTTTCTTTCATATCAATAAAAGATGTGTGCTTCTTAACGACTTATTGAATTTAATAAATCGAGTGATTAATATTGAGTCCGGTGACATCGATAATATAATCCTAACATTACAAATATGGGACATATTGGCGCCCAACAAGGACATCGTCATTCTTTTAAATTCTTCTTGGCGCCCGACAAGTGATGTCTTTTTAGAACACGGGAATAATACTAATATTTTAATTATTGCTAGAATCCAACTAGATTTAACCTCTTTTATAATATTTTATTCCTATTAGTTTTTTCCTTGCTTTACAAATATGGGACCTATTACCGCCCAACATGGGATATCGTCATTTATTTAATATAATTGGGGCGCCAATTTGAACATTGAAACATCGACATTTGTCTAAATCTTTTTGGCATCCAACAAAGGGACTTTGAAATTCCTTCAACAATTTATTTGGTACTCAGCACTTTTCATCAAGTGTTTATGTGTTGAAAACAATCTATGTTTCATAAGAGTGCAATATATTGATATGGCAATATATTAAAATATCGGCTTTTCGATATTTTTGATGAAATAACTTAATGATAGTAAAAACCATATTCATTTTTTTGCGAGGCTGTGTGGTTAATAAGTAATTAAGTTCGTGTTAGACTATTTAGTTTTTGGCGGTTAAGACAGTCACAATTAAGCAAAGTATTCATTGGAAACAATTTCGACTAAATATTGCGTAACCTTATTTCAAATATGAAATCTATACCCAATAAAGTTTCGGATATTAGGTATCAGTGATGCGCGTCTTTTGGTAACTATTAATAAGGAAGCATTTTCTTCATATTAATTAACATATTTTCCGCCATGTTGTGCCCCAACGTGCTTCCCATCACATAAAAACATGTTTTTTTTTTAATTGATATAAACCAGTGCTTGACTGCGATCCCACCTGATGGTAAGCAGTGATGCAATCATTGATGGTGAGGCGCACTAGTTTATTAAGAGCCTATTCACTCTAGCCTTGAAGGCACCTAAATTATAGTTGGACGGGAAGACCGCAGCAGGCAAATTGTTCCAGTCCTTCGATGTACGCGGTTTTATACCGCGTAGAAGCTTAGTTCGTAGCTTCGCGACGAAGCGAAACGCTTAGTCCGGACCGTTGAAGTTTCAACAACGTAAGGGTGGATACTCGATGTTGCTGAAATCATGTAGGTACATATTCATACTTATGCTCCAGTACGGGGCTAAGGAATGTTATCTCACCTATCTGGCCGCATCATGGCGGGTGACACCTTCTTTCTGAGGTTAGCAAGCGCCGTCAGCTCCTCTCTTTTCCTAGAGGGAGCCGGCGCGCCGCACAACGTCAACATCGGCGTCGGCGTTGGCTGTTGGGTGCGCGATAGTAGTCTGCAAAAGACAAAGATTAGTTATATGACAGAAAATATTCTTCAAACAGTTAAATAGTTTCCAGGACTCTTCGTATTTCATTGATTTAGCGTATTTCTGGTGGTTGCTACTGTTTACTATGACTTTTAGGAGTTGCAGTGGTTAAGAATAGTATGGCGAGCTTGTCCCAATTTTAAGTTCATCGGAATAATCAAGAAAGCACCTAAATTGTCATAGACCGTTATTTTAATTCTTATTGGCGCCCAACAAAGAACATAATATTCTTATTGGCGCCCATTTGAAACCAACCAAAAAAATTTCAAGTCAGTTATCCATATGGATTGAAACGAATCCAATTCTAAATACGTTATACGAGTATATTATGTAGCACACTGCACAGTCTGGCTACTCGATGCGCCCCCTTAGTGGATAGAACTTTTCAATTTCCGGTAGCTGTCAGTTGTGGAAACTTATCTAGGTTTGTGCAAGGTTAGAGTGCTTGGCTTTACAGAGTTAACAAATCCAGCACAGACATTTTCATTGAAATCCGGTACACGTTATACTTAAGTCTCATACATGATTATAGTACAGTGTTACCTTGTAGAGTCTCTCTATATGCTAAGTGTCTGTTCAAGACCCATCAAAAACTGTTTAACTTAGGGGATGGCTATTGTATGCCGTTTTACTTAAAATGCCAAAAAGGAAAGACCTTTCTAAGCAAATCATGAAAAGTTCAATTTGAAGTCGTTTACAGTTATTATATGGATGTGAGCCACGATGACATCTAAATTTATAGATTAGCTTGATATGCAATGTTCCAAATCCAATAAGTTTTGAGCAATTTATCAGTCTATAGTTAATTGTCCCCGCATATTAATGTACACAAACATCACGATCTGTATGGGGATCTAGTAATGAATCAGTTCGGCATGTTTAGGCATATCCTATGCACTCGGCAATAGTGTAGTTTTAAATTAGAGTAAAATGTTAGTGATCAAGTCATAACGCACAGAAAACCAATATTTTTCCTCTTTTTTATTATGATTTACTTTTATAAACTGAAGAGTTCATGAAAATATTATCTACGTCTGTGAATCAAGAGAATTTCTGTACTTTGAAATCTAAATGATTCTAATGCGATAGATTACTATATTAAAATAATAATTACTTTGAATAATTTGTAACAAACAATGGATAAAAATGTGCGGTGAATTACGAAAATTTAATAATTTTTAGATTTTTATATAAATACACCGCCAAAAATATAAAATAGTTATGAGATAGAGGAATATGAAAGCGGTTGATCTGGTGAGCAAGAACAAGGTTTGCAGAAACAATGGGCTAAGTAGTTAGCAAGTTCCAACGCCGACGCCAAAAATCAAACCTACTGATACAAAGCACAAGCAAAGAGTTTGCTATCTTTCGATAAATAGCTGGAAGAGAGACATTCTTAAATTCAAATAAATTCTGAAAACCAGTCTGTGGTATTTGATTTTGATTCAATTTTTAAAAGAAACGTTTCTTGAGGTGTCTACGTAAATATGCATTATTTCTAAAATTACGTTTTATTTAAATTGCAAGACTTGTCCTCTTTTAGCTTAACTTTAATGACTACTGAGAGTAGATCTCAAGAAGACATTATCACCAGATCAAAAACCAACCTTGATCACATAAAAAATAAACAAAAATACCTTTTAGAGGCCGGCGTCCTTTTCGACAATAACGTGTAATCATATAGATTTGAGCTCGACGGGTCTTTGTTGAGTGGAGGCGGGTAATACGAGTCGTCATCTTTGTAATTGTTGTTGACTAGCGCCGATTTCAACGGTAACAACTCAACAGTGTCGTTGGGACGGTGTTCGCGTGGTGTTGTCATCGCGGGACTGGCATCGTGCGGCCGTGCCGGCTGCTTGCAGCCTACTGAAAGATGTGGCCTTGAAAATGGTGCAGCGTAGGGATGGGGAAGGGACGTTATCTGTTGTTATCGAGGAAGCTGCATGATGAGCATGCCATGGAGGATAATTGAAAGTAGAGACCCTACGTAAAGCAGATACTTACCTAGATTTCTATACTCTTGCTATCTTGCCATTACTATTGCAGAAATTAATTATTTTTGATATAGTAGGTAGGTACTTACTTAAAATAAGTTCTACACTTTAAAGATCGTTGATGGAGTCAGTGAGTCAGTGGAAGTGTCTCGGTCATGTTATCTCTATTTCCTTGTCACCATGTCTCTGTAGATATAAAAGCAGAACTGACTTTTTAAAGTATTTTTTAAAGTTGTAATTTTATCTTTTTTCGGTAGATAATACTGAAAATATTTCGCAAAAAGGTAGCAGCGCATCACTACTGTTCAGGAGGAGGTGCCAGGCAGTTCCAGAGCGAATCCCGGGCAGCGCATGCGCGCAGCATTGCGCGTTCTATGCTGTCATTTGCAGCCATCTCTATGAAATCCAGACATCTAGACAATGCGACTTTCGACCTAACCTAGGAACAGTGCCCAGTAAAACACTAGGTAATTGGCTTAATACATCCTATTTGTGTCATCCCACACACCCGATTATTCCTTTTTACAGGTAGAGTAAAAAGAATATTAGAAGTTCTTGTTTTTTCGCTGTTATCGTCACGAAAAGAAAGGTAGTAGGTAATTAACTGCCATTAATACTATCTTGCAACTCTTGGTAAGTGCCCAGGAAATATGAAGTTATTTTTCTGTTTAAACTTCTGGAGGCTAATTGTTGTAGGTAATTAAAAAACGTTCATATTATTCAAATCGCAACATCATCTCAGTAACAATTATTACTGTCAAAAAGTAGGGAAATTATGGTGTTTTTTATAGTTTGCGGCGGAGAATGGGAACGTTCCTTAAAAAAAACGGGAATTGCCCCAGGTACCGATTTTTAAAAATTCGTAGAATGAGATCCTCCGTCTACGAGTCATTTATTATTTTGTCTATATGCATAGATAATTTAAACAAATGTCATTTTGACAACCCATTTCTTTTCTAAAGTCATCCATCATCCACATCTACAAACTAGAGAACACAGAGTATGTACCAGAGTACTTTCTTTGTAACGCTTTGTAATAATACCGAATGAAAGATTACAGACAAAATATGTATGTACTCTGTGGGTAATACGACGACGTAATCGTAGACGTAATGACGTATCAGCGTATGTCATATGTCAACTATGACACATTTTTTTAGCATTTACTGATCATTGATCACAGTCATTGATTATTGATGTTATTTTTCACAATTTTCTCGATTCCTCTATTCCTGTTTTCACCATTTTCCAGACTGGCTTTTAAAACTGTAAGTTCTTTTATTGTATAACTTAGCTATTTTGTAAATAATCAAACTGTTGTTTCCCTAATATATTCAACAACAAGCAGAGATTCGATATTTTTCGAAATATGATGCAATGTGCAGCTAATACTGGACGTGTAGTCCAGTATATGAAACAGGAAAAACACTTGTCTAATTTTAAATTATAATTTAGGTATTTTAAAAATCGTATCAATTTATTTCATTTGCGGTCAGTCAGATTCACTAATTTCACTAACGGCAGGTACTTTAGGCCGGTTTTATTGTATTTATATTTTTATTGTAAAAATACTGCTTTGTTATATTCATCATCCTGCCATTCCTGACGAGTTGTTAGATAGATCACTTGGCTGCAAAAATTATATTCAGTTTGGGGGTCACAAATACTACTATCACTATCAGCATCTGGTATAATAGGAATTCCAATTGGAATAAGTAGGCGATACTAAGATGGGATCCCCTTGTTGCAAATTGGAAGATGAAGAACATTTTACTGGTATTGACTATCTTGTTCCTATTAGAACCAAGACTTGCTCAATGTTATAATTAATTGTTTAGCTTAATGTTATCTGTTATTGTTTACAGAAAACCTAGCCATGGACGCATTTGCAGCTTCGTTCGTTCAGCCTAATGATGAACAGAAACCTCAGGTCAGTACTATGTATTCACAAAATCATTTACGTTGAACACAAAAAAAATTGCCATAGTAAAACCTGTCACTATGGTTTGATTTTTAAAATTGAACTTATTATATTTACAGAAACCAGTTCACGTATCTCAAGTATATAAATGCCAAACAAATGATGCATCCAAATTGTGTGTCCATGAAGTGTTGGGAAAGCTGAAAGAGGATGGTGTTTTTGATATTGGAGGAACCTATGCTGACACAGAACCTGAGTTCTGGTTTTTCTACACAACATCTCTGTGCCATGGAGGCAATCACTTACTTAACTTATTTGTTAGCTATAAAAAAACTGGTACTTTTTCCATAGATATTTCAAACTCAAACGACCTTACACAAAAAGTCAAACCCGAGGATGATGTTCCGCATTTGGTATTACCAGAAACAATGACTAAGTATACATTCAAGTCATCAAAACAGAATAAAAACTTTTTCATAAAAACCTTCTGTTTTAAGGACTTGGAACGCTTCACGCAAACCTGCAGCCTGTTCATACCAATCAAAATAACAGTGAACTCCAAGTTCATACTGAATGTAAATGTTGTGAAATCTATAAAATTGCAACATGATTTGAGTGGACTTCTTACAAAGCAGGAAATAACTGACTTTGTACTTGAATCTGCTACGCATAAAAAATTCCCAGCGCACAAGATACTTCTGGCTGCACACAGCCCTGTACTTAGAAATATGCTAAAGAACTCTGAACTCACTTCTATGTTTATTGACATAAGTGATAATGACATGGAACTACTTTTACAATTCATATACACGGGCACAATAAAAGATGTGATGAAGCAAGACTGCCTGAAGCTTTTAGAGATAGCGGACAAATTTCAGCTGGTTCAACTGTTCACTTTGGCTCAGCATGTGATTGGTGATCAGATCACTGTGAACAATGCGGTAGAAATGGCAGTGATTGCCAAGAAATATAAACTAGAGGATTTGCAGAAAAGGGTATTTGCTTATATTGCGAAAAATCCAAAAGTGTTGGAGACTAAGGCGTGGAATGATCTTGATGATGTTGAATTAACAAAGTATTTGTTTCGGTACACTCGTTCAATGGCTGAGTAAGGTGGTAAGGAACGTAGAAGCAACCTTAAACCAAGTACAATTTTGAGGTATAATGTTAAAACAGTTGTGTTTAAAAACTACCATCTCAGTCACAAAAAATCTCATAGAACTATGGAGATTTAACAGGTGCTAACAGTTAACTTGAGATTTAATGATTATGATGAGTGCTGATGCTATGATTCTCGTACATTACTTTAAATAGTTTCCATTTCATCACCCAAAGAAATTTCTGTCCTACTTACAATAAATATGTGTTGTATCTATTTTTAAGCATAAACTATGTATTGTATTATATATAGAATGGTGCATAAGTACCCGTTACGATATTCAGTGACTAACAAAGACAAGTCATACTTATGGATGCAAGGTTTATAAAAACATCCTTAAGTACCTACCTACATCATTATCGAACTGACTTTGTATTGTTATAGCGATATTACTGGTCTAGAACGCCGATATATATAATCAGATTATAAATTACAAAGTCAATGGAGATGCGTAACTTCAATGGAGGCCGCTAAATTTGAAATGAGATTTTTTCAATAATAAATGATCAACATATTTATTATGATCCTATAAATTACTGAGCTAATTTTGATAAGATTTGTCAGAAATATAGCTAGGTAAACTTTTTAAGGTACTCTTACTTAAAATCATAATTTTGTATGTCTTGGTATAAATGTTTTATTAGTTGTAATGTATTTTATATAGTAAGTAGTGTGATTGTGATAAGTGCTCGACTAATATTGCTAAATACAGAAACCTAGATTGGATTGAATGTGATATTATAAAGAAAAGAATGAATTTGAAAATGGTACAGGTCTGTGATAGTAGTCCGAGCATATTGAATCTTCCACAAATATGGAAGTGTGTGGAAAAAGGAACATATTCGACTCTTTCCGGTACAATGGGTGTTAGACCATTTTGGCGAAATTAACTTTTTGGTGTTATCCTACTTAGTTTCATACTCTTTCTATCTTTAACTACAAAAATATTTTTTAAAATTTTGAATACATGTCCAGACATGTCCAAAGCAATGATTCGCCAAACTTTTTAGTTTTGTTATTAGTTGCCAAAAGTATGAGATTTAAGGTGAACGCACACTTATCCGAGCCGAACGCGTCGAACGAATCGAAAGAAAAGAATTTTAGAATTTTTTGAAAGAAATTCTATGAAACTTCGCCCACCTAACTGCGTCGAACCGTCCGAATCTGGAAAGACACCAGAGAAAAGAATTCTAAAATTCTTTTCTTTCGACGCGTTCGGTTGGGATAAGTGTGCGTTCACCTTTAGAGTTACGCCATGAAACAGTGGAAAGAGTATTATTAATTTGCATTTTTTGGTGGTGTGACCACATTTTGAACTTGTAAAAAACAAATTAATTTAAAATGTAAAAACTTAGTTATTTTTATGTAATGTTTATATTTGTTTAAAGTGATATATTTTGTTACTTTCGATGTATTAAATACAAAATAAATAAAAATGTTTGATTTACTAGAAATAGAGCATTTATAATAGCGTGGGCAAAGTGTGTCATCTTTGCGAGCATCTGAATCACTGAAATGTTCCGGAACACTGATAGGTATCATTTGGAAAAAAAAAACGGCTCAAAAGATACAAACGTCTGTGTTTGTATCTTTTGAGCCGATGTTCCACTGACTGTTATGAATCGAAACCTGTTACGTCGCATCATAATCACACTGAGATACATGTTAGATGATATGTATCATTTGGAACATCGGCTCAAAAGACTGTTTCTTTTGAGCCAATTTGGAACCGTGCACTAGTTTCTGACTTTATAAGTTTCCATGTAGGCTTATGTGAAATAAAAATATTTGAATTTTGTTTTTTTTTTTAAAAAAACTGACTTATAAATCGTGATCGGTTACGTTGCGTCATATTATACACTAACATTGAATTTTGATAATTTTAAGTAGATATTTTTAGTTCAGTAATTAATTATTATTTATGTACACTATTTACGTTTTAATTTGAATTAAAAAAAAAAACTGCAGGTCACTAGGTAAAGATTGTTTCAGTTTTTCAATTGTTCCAAACTTCCAAATGATGCATTTAAAACATTACTGCTGTTCCAATCTTTCGGAATACTAAAATGTTTCGGAACAGTGAGTCGGTTCAGTAAAGAGTTACACATGACTAATTTATAATATTAGTACCTATGGATTGCTATTTACATACTTGTTGCCTATGTTAGACAACACGACACGTTATGATATACATTGCTTTTTTTTAATTTTTGATGCTATCTCACCTGATTGAAAGCGCCGATGTGGTCGACGATGGAGCACACTTGCCTAGAAATAACCTATTCACTCTTGACTTGAAGATTCCCAGGTTGTAGTTATCAGGAAATACTGATCCGGCAGGGAAGCTAGAACTACATTAGACCGACGCACACGTGTTACACGCCAGATTTGTACGTAGAACGACGTCGTGTGGCGTTGATTAAGTGTAGCTCTACAAGTCTAGTTTCCAAATAAAATGTATGGAGACCGACGCGTCCAGATCGGCGAGTGTGGCACACGTGTGCGCAGTGTAGTTCTAGCTTTAACTGTAGGTACGCACAATGAATGTGTTCACAAAATGTTTTATGCGTATAGATGGCGTGCCCACCATGTATCGGTGGCGCATCACCGTACTTCTGGTGGTCCGATTACGGAACGGGCTTGGCGGAATTAGGCTTTGCAATTCCTATGCACACTCCCCCAATCTCCCGATTCTTTAGGCGGGTACTGCTGTAACGTAACATGCAATGTCACATGAAAGGAGTATTCATACGGGCCAACGCTGTGTTAAGCGGGAGCCCGCGTGTGTACCCGTCGTGTGACGTCGCGCGTGTATCGTGTGCGGCGGTCCCCGTTGCTGAAACCGGATTATTACTTGCGCAGTGTCGCTTGTTCAACTTTAACGGTGTGCATGTAGTTGTGTCGATAGAGAACTTTAATGTGTTATTACGTAGCAAAACGGGCGCGGGGCGCGGCTCTCCGCGACGGGTACGCATATACCTACTTATATCTATTTCCGGCATGCGTTCCGCATTACAAACACACAATGGACGGGTTGTGTGTTTGTGTCAACTGTCTGTCACTGTGCGCCCATTTGTGTTCGGGGAAAAACCCGACAAAAGGTGGATCGCGATGCGCACGAGTTGAAATGCTCTGTTCGTGAGTGCGCGTAGTGTGCACAGTTCTTGTTCGCAAGGCGTCCACACTATGGGAATTCTGTTACATGATATATTGCGACAATGTGGACGGCAAATTCTTTAATCGCATGTTACATTTCGTAAGTCTGTACCCGCCTTTTAAATCAAACAACAATGCCTACTGAGTCGTCTAACGCGGTGTCCTAGCCGGTTAAACGCGAATAAAAGCGGTGTGATTGAAACAAGGAATTGATACACTATTGCGGTGGCCTACGAGACCAACCGTATGTGGGTGCAGGACGGTGATAAGCCAAGCGAAGTGGGCGCATTTAGTTCGTTTGATATTTTTGTGCAAACTCTTACGGTGTGGTGACGTGGTTTGAACCGGCGCTCCGTGATGAATTCGTATGAAACGCATCACGGCATCAAATCGTATTCGCATGAAACGCATCAAATCGTATTCGCATAAAACGCCTCAAATCGTATTCGCATGAATCGCATTTGCGTTGAATCGCCAGCGTAGGACGCCCCGTATTAAAGCAATCATTGCGCGAATACGCTTCGCACTGATACAATTATTCTTACAAACCTTGTGCTGATAATTAGGAACTCACTAAACGTATATCATTCGTATCTATGTACAAGTGAGTGCTAAAGACTCTTGTTCCATGCATGATGGAAAAAAAGTAAACGAATGATTGAATGAATGGAAACTGAAGTTTACTTATGACCATAGACTACTATGTCTTTATTTTTTGTGACAACCATACACAATTGAAATTCTCTCTCCCTCATCCCAAGGTACCCTCCCGTCAAGCGTGGCTAATCAAGGCACGAAAAGGTGAGGTTTGTCATCATTTTAGAGCATTTAATTCTGTTTATTTAGCGTATATCCGTACGTAATTACAGTGAAATTGGTATCCTGTGTCGAAATTTCTGTGTGAACTTCCGCAAACTCGTGAAAAAACAGGTGAAAACTTCGGAATGCTTAGAATTTTGTTGTAACAGTGTGGACTCCGATGCGTTGGATTTTTTATGTCCGAAACTCTGAACGGAAACGGTTTTTGCTTATCAAACAGTTTTAATTTTTAGGAAAATGAGCAGCTCGGAGGAGGTATCATGGATTTCATGGTTTTGTGGGCTACGGGGAAACGAATTCTTTTGCGAGGTATGTCATATAATTTAGTCACTTAATCTGGAGATCGCTATAGATATTGATCCAACATGTTACTGTTTTAGGTGGACGAGGATTACATTAACGATAAATTCAACTTGACGGGACTAAATGAGCAGGTGCCACATTATAGACAAGCACTGGACATGATTTTGGATCTGGAGCCTGGTAAGTACATGAACCACCTCTTTACGACACTGAGGAATGAGGTCATTATACTGTCACTGCATTTATTAAGGTAAAGACACTAATGTCAAACAGCCTATATGGCTGTTTGACCAAAAAAAAGTTTTAGGACTTCCAGTTCACACTTGTAGTGCTCAATTTTAGGTCATAAACTTTGCTTGATAAGGTAACCTCCATGGCTGTAAATTGGCATAACACTACACCTTTATGTATCTAAATTTATTATACTTACAAAAACAACCTTAATTGGTACAAGAATCTGTGTCAGAC
Source organism: Mythimna impura (assembly GCA_905147345.3). Classification (NCBI taxonomy): domain Eukaryota; kingdom Metazoa; phylum Arthropoda; class Insecta; order Lepidoptera; family Noctuidae; genus Mythimna; species Mythimna impura. The sequence goes on along the minus strand of LR990342.1, from coordinate 3,269,478 downwards.
GAGATAGAGTATGCAAATTGTTTGTGATTTGTTATCATTCTAACTAATTTTACAGCTAAAGTGGGTCTATCCGTCTGTTTCGTTAAATTGTATGGCTAGTCTTATGATTGTGATTTGTGACATTGTTCTGAGGCGTAAGTCTGCTATTTTTATAAATTCATAATTCCAACACGATCCCTTTGTCATTTTGCTAAAAGTTCGTGATCTGCTAATTCATAATGGTTGATCATTGGTCAGTCAATGGTCTTGTGATAGAAAAAACAATATCGAGCTGTCTCGTAACAAATTAAAAGCAGTGACTGCACAATGACATTCTAATGTTAGGTCACTGATCAAAGAAACTCAAAATTTTAGCAGATTACTGCATACATCAGACATTTATTTGTCATTATGTACGAGATTACCATTCTAGTCAAGTCAAGTCAAAAGTTTTTATTTCACATAGGCCTACATGGGCACTTACAAAACCTTCTATGCCATTTCTTTCAATGGAGTGTCAGTGGTTGACCGTTGAAAAGTCATAATGACGCCATTATATTAGTAGATCAGTCAGTAGATAGTCAAAATCAACCATTATGAAGTCAATGATAGACCATTCTGACACTATTGTTCTAGCAGACTTGAGGCCCTGAGAATTAGCTTTGGGTATGGAGGATGTAACAGTAGTTTGGCAACTTGCAGTGCCATATAACATACAATAATTTGTTCATGTGTCCACAACTCACCTCCCGAGTCGTTATACATAGCTGATTTTGGCTTGTGTTAATGCCTAGTATCTGATTACTGAGTAGAAATCTACGTACTTGCCAGCCAATGTCTGAAGAAGCACAGAGTATTTACAAGTTCCTAAAACGATGTATGAAAGAGAGAAAGGATAGAGAGGGGCAGAGAATATGAGTATAGAGTGAGGTATATTTGAAGATGTGAATACGGCATAGAGTAGGGTAATGGGTGGCTTGCAGTCTGCTATCGCGGCTTGCAAGATGCCCATTATGCTACAATAGGATTAATCCCATGAGGCTGGCATAGTCACCCAGAGTGCACTGAAGCCCCTAAATAATAGAAAAAAAAAAAAAAAACTTTGTACTTATACTTTTCTAATTTGTTCATGTGTAAACTAACTCACCTCCCGAGTCATTATACATAGCTGTTGTTGGCTTGTGTTAATGCCTAGTATAAAAAAAAAAATATCCTATATTATGCTATAATGCATATAGGATATTTTTTTTCCCAGGAGTATGTTACCTCGTGATAATTTCCTACTATCACAGCAAGCAAAACTACTGGCAGAAGCTTGTTTCTATTAATTATTATCTTATTTTCCACCAATGATAAAGCTAGTGCCTGCTTAGTTTATTTAACCTAGAACATTAGACCGACGCACACGTGTAACACGCCTGATTTGTACTTGAAACGACGTTGCATGGCGTGGATCAAGTGTAGCTCTACAAGTCTAGTTTCCATATTAAATGTATGGAGACCGACGCGCCCAGATCGGCGTGTGTGGCACACGTGTGAGCAGTGTAGTTCTACCTTTGTTCTAATAAAAATATTATTATTATTTGTTTTGTAGATGATGACCTTGATGACAACCCAAATCAGTCCGACCTGGTGGAGCAGGCCTCCGAGATCCTCTATGGACTGATTCACGCTCGCTACATTTTAACTAATAGGTATGATGATCATAATTATATTTGTTGCTGGATGAAATAGAAAAGTTATTATGAGTTGTGGGTAAAGACCTGAACTGGAGAAACATAAATAATGTCAGTGTTCTGACTCTTATAAATAATTATATTTTTGCCTCATAATTAATATTCAAGTCAACCAATGTTTAGACACATTGTGTCATGTTATTTCATATTATAATATTGTTAACTAGGTCAAATAAATCTTATTTAAAATTTATACTATTTGTCATGATTGGCAAAAATAAAGGCATATTATTATGCTGTACTTATCTAGTATGTCTGGTACAAGACAATCTGCTTAACATTTTTCCAAATACCTTGGGATCAGCTTCTAAACAAAGCAGGTGCAGCTGGATATCAGCATTTTATATGGAGCAACTGTCTATCTGACCTCCACAACCCAGTATTTGGTGCCCCGGGGTCCCCCCCAAGACATTATTAGCGGTTTGCTAATAATGTCTTCTTACTGAACAACCGAGAAGTTCTCCCCCACCTGCGAAATCTAAATAAAATAGTTTGCAACACTAATCATGGTAACTCATTTTAGTCATTAAAAGTCTGAAACTCCTACCTGCTCCATCCAGAGCAAATCAAATCAAATAATTTATTGACACAAACAATTATTTTACACTGTAAAATTTAAAGTCCTGAATTCTGAGCTAGGTAGAAACTTGTATTACAGAAGTCAGTGTCTTCTCCCATTAGTTCCACTTTTAATTAACGAAGTGGAAGTGACCCTTGCTTAAATTCAATTTACAAACGAGAGCAGGAGAGGTTATATGATGATTTCCCATATAAATCATCAAATAAGTCCCCAGGGCCTTTTGTCACCTAGCTACGCTACTGCCTTTAGCATATCTAGTTATCCTCTCCTTATTAACCATATTGCATCACTGCTTACCATCAGGTGGGATTCGATCGCAGTCACTCACTAGTTTATATCATTAAAAAAAAACACAACAGTTTTACTAATTATAAGTCACATACCATTTTTATACATTATATTCTATTTTTAGAAACTAGCGTGTTCATGCTATGAACGTTAGATACATGTCCTTCAAAATGTATGGAAAACTTCCATTTGAGCAATACTTATGTACCTACCATAACAATACATATGTTTTGTTTCATTTTTACAGAGGCATCGGACAAATGTTAGAGAAATTCCAGGCCGGCGATTTCGGCCATTGTCCCCGTGTTTATTGTGAATGCCAACCTATGCTTCCACTTGGTAAGTGTTTTTACAAATATTATATTTAAACTGCCAGCAAATCTCCACAAGCCTTCAGCGGCGGGTACCTCTCGCGGCCTTGGTACAGAGTGAGAGGAAATGGGAGGTGGTCGCATCAACTGATCCTGTTAGTCTTGCAGCCGGCAAGGAGGCGTGGTCTTTCATTCAAAATAATTGCCGCAGCGTTAAGGTGCGTCCAGATCTGGCGAATACGCCATTTCATGTTCGTACGTGTATGAACGAGCCGCGCGCGAAATGCACGCGCGCTGTTTTCAAGCGGCTCGCGAGTGGCGCATTCGCCAGGTCTGGACACACCATTAGAGTAATTCGTTGCAATATACCAGATTCGATTCTTGGGATCTATTTATTTATATTGACCTAAAAGTTCGAAATCTGGCTGATTTTGTGTGTGATTTCGTTGTTTTGGTAATAAAATTCGAAAAATTCTGATGAGCTTAAATACCAATTAATATTAATTACAACAGAGGTTAATTCTAATTATATAAACACTTAACCTATGGGGCAACATATTGATGATAATGCCATCTAGCCGATTTCGGCCACAGCGACCGCATTCCTTGTCTCCTCATTGTGGTTGTGAGCTCAGGTGTGCTGTTCTGTATCACCTTGCATATCCAACATTGGCCGAAAAACTCCGAACACAGAGCAGACATGTCAGAACACCATTAATGATATGATAAATTATAGCTGTTGGTGGTCTAACTTTGAGGTCATGGCGTTTTTGGTATAATTCCAGCATATTATAGTTTGCTCCACAAAGCTGCCACACAGTTCCCCAAATTAGCCTCGTTATTATATAATATCACTTCAGTACTTATCAACGTAATTCACTTAGTAATTTAGAACTGATAGCAGTATTATAATTACATCATTAACAGTAATGTTATGGAAAACATACAAATGAAGATGATTTATCACGATCGGAATTAGGTAGAATTATTCATGTACTTGCATCGAAGTGTTGATTTTATTATGGATCTTCCCGGGATATCTAATGAAAAATCCCTATGGCCAATAATATTACAAATAAATAATAATAAAATCCTCAGAGATAGATAAGACAAATAAAACAAAGATAATTAACATACTTAAAATTTTTATTAGTATTTTTCATTGAAAAAGATCTCTCTACGTCAACTGAGGTGAGGTTAACAAATTTATACACTTCTTCCGCCTCGTCATTAATGCAGGAAGATTTTTTTTGCTATATTTCTGAGCGTCATAAAAAAAAATCTGCCCTTTAACATTAATCTCGGGATTTGAGGCATATCCACTTTATTCTTTCGCTGTATGAAATCAGTGTGAGTACATGAATAACTCTACCTAATTCCGTCCTCTATTTATCACAGACAATAGCTTCTATAATTGTTCCCGAATTTTCTGGTTTGGGTTAATAGCCTCAGCTTTTTTTGGTAACTATACATATTGGATATATAATCTGCTATGAACATTTGCCAAATTCTAAACGGTAGTACAGGCTGTCACGAGCATAAATATCTTTGTAAATATGATAGAATAGCTTCTGCCAGCGGTTTCGCCCGCGTTCAAGCAGGTTTCTCCATACAAACTGGGCCTCAAGTCTGCTATTACAATAGTGTCAGAATGGTCTATCATTGATTGCATAATTTATTTATTTAATGCTTTATGCACACAAACAGTACAGAGGCGGACTTAATGCCTTAGGCATTTTCTACCAGTCAACCTTTGGGTGATGCAGAGAAAAGTAGTGGTAGGTGCAATAAAAGAGAGAAAAAGGCGAAAAGAAAAGCGAGGAGGAGGAGCGGAGCGAGGTGAAAGGCGAATTTCTCTTCACGCGTTTTACCACGTGTTGCTGTTACCCCAACAAAAGCTTACTTTATGTTCCATCCAGGTCTATCAGACGTTCCCGGCGAAGCGATGGTCAAGCTGTACTGCCCGCGCTGCATGGACGTGTACACGCCCAAGTCCTCGCGGCACCACCACACCGACGGTGCCTACTTCGGTACCGGATTCCCGCACATGGTGTTCATGGTGCACCCCGAGTACCGACCCAAGAGACCCGCCTCGCAGTTCGTGCCTAGGTACGTCAAGTTTCGATTGTAAGAAATAGATGCAAAGGTGCAGTAAACAAATGAAGAGCCGCCCATTCGAATATGTGGTTTCCTCTCAAACCCCAGGAAAGGGTCAAGAAACTGCATGGTATCATCTGCCTTGCCGTTTTCCAACTATCTTCTTCAGGCGTGTTGAGCACTTTGTGGGTTATTAATGAGACTCACGTCACGCTCGGCTATGTAACGCTCGTTCGGGTGCGGTCGGCTTGAGTATGCCGACCTTACCCGAACGATTATGATTTATGTCATTAACCTCGCCTTGATGAAGTTTTCTCTTCTCTCGTGTGGTCTTAAGACACGCTGTTTTTTTATATTTAATAAACTTATGACAACATTTTAATTCCTCATCTGGCTGGTGTTTAGTCGTCATAAGGATAAAGGAAAAGTAATATTTAAACCTATTATCATTTGGTGTGTAGTTAGTTGCACAAGTAGTTGTTGTTTCATGTCCCCTTTCGTATGCGCTTTATTTGTTTTTATTCATACTTAAGGTAACATTCACGTCACCAGGTTGTACGGATTCAAGATCCACCCGCTCGCATACCAGATCCAACAGCAGGCGGCGGCTAACTTCAAGGCGCCGCTGCGGAGTCTCTCGTATAACAACGGTAAACGCTAGGGCCGCGCCGCGCGCCCCTGAGCGCCCACTCCCGCACACGATACAGACGCTCCCCACACGTGTACATACCACCGTGACGTCACCGCGCTACGGAACGCACTGCGACTGCCCGTGCCTTCCGTAACGCTCGATATACTCATTCTAGTTTCATGCTGCGAGCACAACGTACAACACGTATAAGAACCTATTTTTTTTATTAAGTTTGTACTGGTTGTGATTAAAATTGCTGTCCAATTTATTGATTAAATTAAAAAAAATCGTGAAAGATTTCCGTTATGAGTGGTTCTTATATGACGACTTTTGTCTCGCACGATGAATTTTTGTGTTCCTTCTGTTTCTAAATCTAACTTTCACGCTTATAATAAGCTTCAAGTACGAAGTGTTACTAGCGGAAGTTTGGCTTACATCGGTAGCTATGTGTCATGTGTCGGACAACGGCGTGGTACACGGGAGCCTGATCTGTATCAATAACACGTGAACAAACAGGTGTCGTATATGTGGACTAAACAATCTCGTCTGCAATAACAGTTGGGTCTGCTAGCGCTGTCTAACACGCCGACAGAAGCAGAGGCGTTTCTAAACATTTGAATACTTACAAGGGGCTTTTCTGTTTGTCGTGGGATGTTGTTCTGACGATTAATATTATGATAATTACTACCCTGTGGCCAATTAGTGATAAATTAACACTGTATTGTAACTCCAGCAGCAGGTCGGCACGGCACACTCTTGTTATGGACACTCTCGAGTGATCATACTCAAAGTGAACTCACGTATTTAGTTTAATGAGACTCGTGTCTATAAAATCTATAAGTATTGTAGTAAGTAAATGCAGTTGACGAGTCGTAGCAATATGTACTGTAGCTTGCATTCAATATTGATTATATAGGGGGTTCATGTATTTTTATTTTTATATCCGTTAACAACCATTAGGATGTAGGTGATCATTACATGGACGCGTATTTTTTTCATGAAAGATATATTCTATTTCGTTCTTGTGTACCGGTTCCAGTAATTATCAATAAACGATAAGACAACTATTGGCCTTTTTTCTTGCTTCTCCTGCATGTTGACCACGACGAATCCTCGCTGACCGCATACAAATGGATTTATAGATTCCAAATTAGTTCTCGTGTGACATAACACTGATTCGAGAGCCATCGTAGCGTTGCCGTCGACTAGGACTTGCGACGGCTGCAATAGTACAGTTGAAATGAGTATCACTTTAGCTAGTTCCGTACTGATCGCTATATATGTAGTGCAGCGCTGTCACTTGGACTGTTCACACGCCGTGGGCCGCTGCCGGCTCCGTCGAGCTATGAGCTTGAGTGAGATACGCTTGTTGCATTGCCTGCTACGCTTGTTTACGATTGCAATACATAGCTAGGCGTCGAGCCGCTTCTAGCGAGCCCATCGCGATGTGAATGGCCCGTCCGCATCACGATACTCGGTAATTAACAAGAGCCTTTGTCGCACTACACCCGATCGTAAAAACGTCGTGGACTAACATTTTAATAGAAGAAAATGTTTGTTTGCCGCAGAAATGAAGACTTCCAGTAACATTCCAAAATGATTATTTAGCCACCGTGTGCGCCGCCCGCAGGGCACGTGCCAGGGCCTAGCCCCTAGCCCCGCTGCGACTGCGCAAGTGGCCTGCGCCGCGCATCACTTGTACAAGCTATATATCTACTACGAGTAACACATAATGATAATATTTATTATTTAACTATTAATTTTATTACTTCCCATATAACGATAGTTATGTTTTAAATTCAATAAAGTTTATTTTTACGTTTTCTGTATAATATGTTTTTCATTTATTTTGTGTGTAAAAATAGTTTTGACATGGTGTTGTATAATAAAATATTTTTTTTTTATAAATATAGGTATATCATTTATTTGATTTTATTAATAATTTAACTTAAGTAGTAAAACAATGAACAAAGTATTACATACATAACAAAATCATATTCCAAACAGTTACATACATGCAACTGTGACTAGCCCTTGTACAGTATGTATATAAAATATCTGAATTATTAAGTTGTGATGCAATTTATATCATAATTAACAAACTATATTCTTATCCACAGTATACTGATATCACTTGAGAGATTATCAAAAAGTTCACTTACATGCTATAGTAGAAAAATTGTAAAAAAATAAGTTTTTAAGCAAGATTGAAGATAAAAAGATGAATGCAGGGCAAAATCTGTACAAGTAAGCAGTTTTGACAGACTACATATTATCATTTTAACTTCAATGAATATAATTGGAAGTTAAGAACATCTAGAAAAATCTTTCGCAACATTACACATGACACTGGTTGAAGAATTGGCTCCATGTTGTTTATGAACCATCAAATTGTACATTTTAAGTCACATCATTTCCAAGTCTATTCAGTCATATAAGTGCACAATTGCTTGAGCAATTCAGGGTTATTAATCTCATTAAAATAACTACTGTGTAGTACTTCTTTATTTTCTTTTATAAACTTCAATGCCTCAGATTTAAGGAATTCCGAGTCATACATATCACCGATAATAAGAATATCCAGGGCATTATCTGATGTCATGTGCTCAGAGAGAGCATACTCGGAAAGCTCCCAAAGACCTCTCAAGTTGTATCTGTCTGCCAACATGAGTAGGCTGCCAAAGTTAATATTATCTATATCCTTAACTGTTCCTGAATATATGTATTCTAACATGTACTTGAGATCATCCCCACTAACATCAATCAGTTTCACATAACTATTCTGACTCTCTGCCGTTTCCCCTTTGAGCATGGCCTTGAAGACTTCACTGTGCGCAGTAAGAATTACTTTGTGGATGTGAAACTTAGTGCCATCTGCAGATTCAATGACGAAATCAGAACCAATAGGGTCAGCAAAGAGAGCACTGCAGTCATGGTTAAGTTTGATATTATCAATGACTTCAAGACTGACTCCTTCAGCATCAGCAAAGGGAAACGATGCAGCTATATAAAGTTTCCTGTCTTTCAAACATTGTATGTCTAGTTCTGTAAAGCTATATGTGGTGAGATAAGTGTGGGATAGCTCGGTGAGTTGTTTGAATTGGAATTCAGTGAGGTACTGCTGCAAGTAAACCGTGTCTGATTTCTTGTCAACTTTAAACTTGTTGCCACAGCTGAGAGCAACACTAAAGGAGCTCACTCCATGATTACAGATGAACAGATGGAGGAGGAATGTGCTACCGACTTGCTCCGTTTTGTACGAGAACCAGTAATCAGCCACATCCTGCATGTAAGTGCCGCCGATGTCGTAGAAGCTGGGCCGGTAAAACTTCTGGTATATGGAATCCAGGCACAGCCATTTTACTTCACGAGTCTGGCATGTACGGTGCCCAAACACCACGTCTGTAGCCTGGAGATACAAATTGCGCAAGGATTAGTCATCGTCAAGTTTGAAAAAATGTAACAATTATAATATTTTGAAATATATACTTACAGTGATGCTTAGTTTATATACCCCAGGATCTCCTACGCGTGGCTCGTACATTATAAAGTTACTTGTTCACAAATAAACTGATTATAAATTGAAAATATATATCAATAAAAACGGAAAAAACGCGTCGAATTTACGAAAAACTCAGGGTCAGCTTGTCACTGTCATTAAATTTTTTAAATGTAATGATTTTTGGTCTGGATACTAAGTCCTTTAAGCCATAAACAGTCATTTAATATATTTTGACATAGAGATGCAATATTTGAACGTTTCGTCTCAAAACTGTCTGCTTCTCGAATCCTTATAATAATGTACTCTGTGACTTTCTGCGTATTCCTATTCGGAAAAACATTTCTGCATTCGAACCGTTTTGAAGCATAAGCATGGAATTTAACTCATCACGTCATCTGCATCGCCGACGGCTGTAGTGCGAGACTACTTAATTTTTGTTCCGATATGTGGCCATGTGGCAGATATGGCCTTTGGCCAGTCGATCTATCCTCGACAAGGATGCTTTTTTCTTGTGAAAGTAAAGTAATTTTTTATGTAATCAAGTTAAATTTTTCAAGTTAATAATAAATTGAAAAATAATTAATGATGACGTTGATGTAGCGATGCGCGACAGCGAGTAGTTTTATTCGATTGTTCGAACATCTCGATGGTTCTCGACTGTTTCGTCTTTGACTCGAGTCGACTTGGTCTTGGTGACTGATTCGAACAATCGTAAACTAGCGGTCGATTCCGTTGACTCGAAACAATCGAATAACATTTCGATTAAAGTGTATAACGGCGAATCGATGGTTGACTCGAATTGTTAAGGGCCTATTACACTACGCGATATGTCGAATCATAGACTAAAACTGTCTGAATATCGAATGGTGTAATAGGCCCTTTAAAACGTCTCGGAATCCCCTATCGCTACGTTGTTGGTGTAGACCAGCGGTTCTCAAATTTTTTTCCAGGGAGGCAAAATATTTGAGGAGCTCATAAATAAAAGTAAAATGGACAATTTATTTTCAATAATTCATCAGGATAGTACATAAATCTAATGTGAGTGATACTGCTTTTTACTTTTAAAACTACTTCGAGTCGCATTTCAAGTTCGGTGTCCGTCACATTACAACCTGTATTCACATGGAGCCCCCAAAAAAGCTTTGCGGAGCTCTAGGGTTCCGCGGAACACATTTTGAGGATGGGTGGTGTAGACTAAGCATTATTCGAATACAGAAAGTTTTTAGACTGGCAACTCTAAAATAAAATGTCACCTTGACAGTTTGACAGTGCATGGATCTCGATTGTTTTTAGAATTTTTCATTTCATTATTCCGTAATTTTACTTTGGATTACTTCCTAATGCTATGACAATTACTGAGGCTCTAAGCCTCTATCAGAATGGTTTTAAACGCTGCTGTGCAGATGTTGAGGTAAGTGAGGAATACATTTTGTTGTAACCTAGTTTTTTATTTCGAAATTCAGTAATTTTCTCCAGTGCGTTAAATGGTCACTAATATTTCTGTTTTAATACTAATTATTTGATCACTTCAGCAGTACAGGAGTTTTCAAGATTCTCTAAATCTTATAAATTTTGAGTAAACTTGTGACCCTGTATTAGTTCGTCATTGAATGACACATTCAGTTTTGATGATACTAAACGAAAGTACATAGATATTCAGAAATCGATATATTTTTTATAGGGAGGCAGATGAACTGAAACAGAAAATATCAAAATTCAAGAGTGGAATTTCTATGCTCCAAGAAAGGGGTCTTTGGGCTTCACAACAACAGTTACAAAAGGTTTGAACTCGTAAATCAAACACCTAATGACCTTATAATATGGCTAGTCGTCTTTACAATTGTAGCATAATCTTCAAAGTCAGAACTTATAATTAAAAGGAGGTAATATCATTTGTATAATACATACATTATGTTTGTAAAGGTAAGCTCTAAAAGTACTCATGGTCTTGATTTCGTTTTCCCTGATAAAAAGCTATTGCCGAGCTGTATATCATGTGCTACTAATTAATCTGGGAAAATGTATGGTTCAAGGAAGTAAAGTGGTGTGAAAAAGCTAGTTTTTGTATTTACAACTGAAAACTCATCCAAACAGGTTGTAAACAGATAACAGCCAACCATACAAATGTGTGAAAAAGGGAGAGGGAGGCCTTTGCTCAGCAGTGGGACATAAATGGGCTAACTAACTATTTATTTAACCCCCCGAAAACTTATCACCCTATGGAAAACACAAAAAAAAAACAAGATATTTTGAAACAACTGTGTTCTTTTAAACCTAAGCAGTGTTGTAAGTGGCGGAGAGCTTTTGTGCATCTCTCAGGTTTATTCCTAAAAGTACTGTACTTTATCATGTTATTTATATAAACACTAGCTGCTGTCAGTGGCTTTGCATGCTCGAAAGTAGAAAATTGTCCCAAGGGGCATCAGGCATCACTGCTTGCCATCAGGTGGGATCGCAGTCAAGGATTAGTTAAAATCTAGACTCTTGAATTTGTTTGACAACAGCATAGGTTGGCTGTTGTGGGATGTGTGTAAGTCATCTGTTTTCAAGTTAATTCAATGTCATAATGCATAGTATACATTGGCTCGGTTTGTCTTTACCTTAATACCATATTGATGTGTTCTGTTCTCAGGTGTACCAAAAAGTATTAGTTTTGGATCTAGACTATGCATTGGACAAGAAAGTGGAACAAGACCTGTGGAATGTGGGCTTCAAGCAGCAGATTGAAGCCCTACAAGCTATTTCTAAAGACAGAAAGGTATGTGAAAACAACTATAAACAATAATACAAGAATGCATTAAGGTCTATGACAAACAGGAGTAAATTACAGTTGTGCATTGTATTTATTAAAAGAAACATGCAGAAAAGCCCTGAATTGCCCTGTGCAATAAGACCGCCTATTGTACACTTATTTTTTTGTAAATGTCTGTCCTGTAGAAAGTTAAGGTGTGCAATAAAGTAATAAATAAATAATAATAAATAAATAAAAGCATAAAATACAATAATGGCTTTGGACTTTTTTGCATAAAAATATAAATGAGGAAGTAAGGTGGTACTTTCAAATGCTTAGGTTAACTGAGTCATTGGTGTACTTCCCTCTGTGAAACCAGTTTAAAATGCTGTCAAGATTTGTCATGCCTACATTTTGCATAAACTTAGCATAAGTTGCCACAACTGAGTCACCAATTATACCAATGACCGGTTGACATAGGGAGCAGCCCTAAGGTTGCACCCTAACTCAAACTTAATCATTTTCGTTTCCTATGTCAATATGGTTAAAAAAGGCACAATTTTGACTATCCAACAATCAAACACTAGTCTATACGCGTTAAGAAAATAGTGATTCTGTAGCGACATCTATGTCGCCACATAGGAACTAAAATTCAAAATTACGCATTGCGGTATTAAAATTCTCCGCGCGATTAGCACGTATATATCAGCCCGAAATCAACTATCAAACAGTTGTCCGGCCCAGACATAACACCCGTCTGGTCGGAGGATCCTCCCTTTTCATCAATGCAGCTGCAAAGTAAAGGCGTAGGTATTCATACTGGGGTAAAAATTAAACTATTAATAATAAAGCAAAATTTTTTATTATACACTTATCAAATATTAATGAGCAAATATTTTAAAAGAACATTAGCGAGGAAATTGTTAAGGAAATTATTAAGTGTCTACATAATTATGTCGCCATGATAGATACCGACTAAATTATTTACTAAGTTGTATTTGATAACGTTTTCGTCGTCGGAAAAATGCGATAATGACCCACTACTATAAAGCGAGAACTACATTATTAGACCGACCCACACGTGGGCCACGCCAGAGTCGCGTCGCGTGGCGTGGCGTGGTTCTAATGTAGCTCTACTACAAGTCTAGTTGCCATATAAAATGTATGGAGACTGACGCGCCCAGATCGGCGTGTGTGGCCCATATATGTATAATGTAGTTCTACCTTAAATCGTCTATTGACAATGACATGACATCTTGTCGTTTGTTTAAGAATACTTTTATTCACTTTTAAAATTCATTAGTAGATCTACATAGATATTGACATAATATATATAATGTCACCAACTTTAAATATTCCAGAATTCTATTCTACAAAATTGTTCAGGAATTTAATATTTTAACCGGCTTCAAAAAGGAGGAGGTTCTATGTTCGGCTGAATGTATTTTTTTTGTATATTTTTCAACAGATAGATGCTAAAAAACTAAGCTAACAAAATGTTCGGGAGTTCACCATTATTCTTTAATCAAAATCATCAGAAATCTATTCAACATTTATAAGAAAAGAACTATGTTCCGCAAGTTTTATAATATCATCGTCTCAAGTAAGTCTAGTCTTCACTGAACACGTGGTATAGCATTTCTTCCATTTGCTCTAGTCTATTGTCCCTTGGTTTTATTTTTACGAATAGGTAAGTTATTATTTTTTTAAATTGATAACAGACGCATCCATATTGTCCGTACTGAAGGTCATTGTGAACACGGCTTTCTAATTTACTACGATTTGATTGGTCAAGGGGCGTGGTTAAGCTCATGACAACGATGAGTCACTATTGTCTTAACACAGTATACTTAATATTCTGTTATTTTTGTTTCAGAATCCACTTCGCAGTGAAGGGCAGGCTATGTTATCATGGGTGCTACAGGCGGCTGCCGGGTTCTACCTTTGTTTGTTGCACCAGATCTGCACTACATTCAAATTGGACTTACCATTTAGGTATATTAATTACTATACTTCGTCCGCGAGAAAGTAGAAACACGCGAAGGTTAAATAGTCGTTAAGTTACAGTAAATTTTCCAATTTTTTGCGCAATTTTCTACAAAGTGTTAGAAGTTTTTTTTTAAAGTTGAAGGAAATTAGCAAAGTCGTTCGAACAAAGGAAATTGGGATTCATTTTATTTGGCATTGTTTTTTTTACTGGCTGTGTACTCATAAAATAAATACAAACATTATATCATATAACTTTTGATGGTATTTAGAAATTCAAATTACACATGCTTTAGGGCCCCAACACAAAATTGTGATGCGGCGTCGCATCGTAAAAATCTGCGAGCTCGCACGACGCGTCACAAGGACTTGCGAATTGATTCGCATTGCACATTGTATGGTCACCTGAACCGATGATGCGGCGTCGTATCGCGTCACATGTCTCTGCGATGCGGCGTTATATCGCATCGCATCGCAGTTTTGTGTTTTTATTCCCAGAAGTTAAGTTTATTTTTTGTAGACCTTGTAGACCTGCATGCTAATGCAGGTTGTAATCTGGTGAAATCAGCTCATTGAATGGAGATTATTTATTTACTAAAAAGAATAATGCCATCAACTGCGAATAATCTGTTTTTTATTATTGATAGATTACTATCTCTCCTCATGGTAAGCGATAATGTGGTCCACGATGGAGCAGGCTTGCCTAGAAGTAACCTAATCACTATTCACTTAACCGACTCTGGCAGAGAATTCCACTGTTACTCTTCAACATTCGCAGCATTTATCATAATTATAACCTATTATCGTACGGCAGACGGCGCGCATCGCTGCTGGGTTTAGTGGAGGGCTGGGGCGCCGGTGAGTCGGCGGTGGGGGCTCGCCTGCCGCCCCCGGCTTCCGCGCGGTACATCTGCCAGCACTGTCTGGTGCACCTCGGGGATCTGGCCAGATATCGCCAGCAATTGCGTGTCGCACATACGTTTTACAGGTATGGATTATTAGTGCTTAATTTTTATCTATTTTTTGAGACTTGTAATTGGCAATTTGGTGTTATTATACTCTTTATATCATTCGTTTATTAGTCTCTAAGCCTTCCGTAAAATAAAATAAATACTTAATTGTACCCCTTTTAACTGATCTATCTTAGTTTTACAATTAGTTGGTCTGTTGTTAATTGAATTTTGAGTAAAGAAATATAATTCACCCTCCCTAAAACTCCGAGTTCTCTCTTCGACTCTTCCTGTAAGCTGGTTTTTCCTCGCGTCACTATAGTCATTTATCTTTTTCGCCAAAATAGAGGCCCTACCACGAACTATGCGATCTATTTTATGATCTAAACTGAACTGTTAAAGGGATGGAGTTATATAGGGTATAATTATAGCTCCATCCCTCTTTCTCGTTTCTTGTCAATTGTAATGAATCTGTCTTGTTGTAGACACGCGCTGGTAGTGTCAGCGCACTCGGGGCAGCCTTACAACCAGCTGGCGCTGGTGGCGTGGCGGCGCGGGCGGCGCCTGGGCGCGCTGTACTGGCACGTGCGCTCCCTGCTAGTGCGCGCGCCCTTCCCGCCCGCGCCCGCCAACCTGGCGAGGACTTTAAGAGCTGCTGCGGCATTACCTGGGTATGTAGCCTCGCTTATAACTCCACCACTGCTCTTAAAACGGTGAAGGAAAACATCGTGAGGAAACCGGCATGTCCTAGAACCAAAAATTCGAAGACATGTGACATCCACCAACCCGCACTGGGCCCGCGTGGTGGATTACGGCCCATTCCCTCTCCTAGAGAGGAGGCCTGCGTCCCATCAGTGGGAACATTATAAGGCCGACTATGCTAAAGGGCAAGAACCTTTTTTACTGTCCGTTCAAACGATTTTGACTCTTATTTCGTTGGTGGCATGATAAATGGCGGCTGCAGTAAATTGTTGGTATTGTAACCACTTTTTGCTTTTAATGCCATACTAATGCCTACGGAATAGAAGTCAAAATCGGTTGAACGGACAGTGAAATCATCATCATCATTTCAGCCGAAAGACGTCCACTGTTGGACATAGGCCTCCCCCAAGCATCGCCACAACGACCGATCCTGTGCGTCTCGCATCCACCGCACTCCTGCGACCCTGACCAGGTCGTCGGTCCACCTTGTGGAAGGCCTTCCAACGCTGCGTCTTTCGGTGCGCGGTCGCCACTCTAGAACCTTTCGGCCCCATCGACCATCCGTTCTACGAGCAATGTGCCCTGCCCACCGTCACTTTAGTTTGGCGATTCTTCTTGCTATGTCGGCGACCTTGGTTCTCCTGCAGATATCTTCATTCTTTATGCGATCACACAAGGAAACTCCTAAACCCTTTGGGTGACTGTAAGCCTTGGCCCATTGTAAGCGACCATGTTTCAGTGCCATATGTCATCACTGGCAACACGCACTAGTCATAGACTTTCGTCTTGAGACACTGTGGTACAGCACACGGCACAGAGCACACAATCTTATCTTATCTTTATGGTCTGGTTTCCGCACTTAATCCTTATCAGAACATTGTGCGTGGGCCATGGCGGCGTTTACTCCAACCAGCCTACCTCATTCCAGAAACAGATGAGTCTTTTCAGTTTGCACAGGGCGTCCATAAGAGAATTGGGTGCTCCCAAGGTTCGTGTTCTTATCTCGCTGACGGCTGTGCACTCGGGGAGTACATGCGCGACAGTTTCTTCTGAATCCATGCATCCTCTACACAGAGGGCGATCTGTGATATTTTTAAACGAATGGTAAATAGTTTATTATTAAGGGTCAGTTCACACCGAGACGCGATGCAACGCGACGTTGCGCGAAATGCGAATCAAAATATAACTTTATTTACTACACGAAAAGATACAAATTTAATTGCTAGAATTCAAAATACGTTGCAACACGCAGCGCTGCGCCGTGATGTATCTTGATCTAAAATGTGTGTCTTTTCCTGTTGTAAATAAAGTTATACATATTTTGAGTCGATCTTCGAGCAGCGTCGCGTCGCATCGTGTCTCGGTGTCAACTGATCCTAAGCACGTACCTTCAAGAGAAGGCACAAAATCAGTCCTAGCTAACCCGACCTAACCTTTCAACTGCATGTCTTACTAACAATAACTTTGTTGCCACCTGGCAGCAGTGACCCCCAGGAGCTGCCCGTGCTGCCCGGCGTGCCGGCCAGCGCGGCGCCGACGTCGGTGCCGCTGGGCGGGCGGCTGGACGCGCACGCCTATGTTTCTGAGCTCATCCGGGCCATGCATTACATACACACTGTTGAAGAGTAAGTTTATTTTTTTATTTTTAGGGTTCCGTACCTCAAAAAGAAAAAACGGAACCCTTATAGGATCACTTTGTTGTTGGTGCGTGGAGGTATCGAGTTGAAATTAAAACCATATATTCAGGTCTGCAGTTCCTTGAAGCTGTGATAAAATCAAACTCAGAGTTAAGGGTAAAAAAAAATACGGCCGTTTATTTCGCAAAAAACGACACTCAACACACTCGACACTGAAGCGAAACGTTGGACGCCGCTTTGTAGCTACAACAATCCGGCTGAAAGTGAGGTAGTCGCATTATATTACAACGACGTTTATCAATCGGGCGCGCCAACTCATAAAACGGCGTGTTATACGATACGGCTGCGACATATATATATAGAAATAGTAAAAAAAAACCTATCCAAGGAGTAATTGACTAAAAGCTTAAACTAATTATTAATGGTTCTTGTTGTAGATTGGAAACGGCGGCTGCGCTGGTGAATTCACTCAATTCATCGCTGACTGCTCTCATCGCTACCGACAGCTTTGAGTCTATGACGCTTATTAAGGTGAGTGGAAATATTACCATGGATATTCTGCGAAGCAGTAATGCTAGTAAAGGAGGCGGCCGATCGCGTGAGGCAACGGTCCTCACGCCCCAGCCGCCGGCGGGATTCCGATCCCGATTTCCAGCCACCGTAGGCGCGGGCTTGCGGACGGCGAGAAATGGCTGGCTCGCCGTCCGGACCGAGCCCAAGTCGTCGACGGCGCGTACTGTTCCACGTGCGCCTCAGGGAGATGTCAGCAAATCGTAGGGGCCCAGCAGGGTCGAAGCCTACTGGGACCACGGGTAGTGTGAAAATGAAACCCGGGGCCCTGGGACGAAGGCAATAAAGGAACAGGAGTGGGTTTTTAGTCAGTAAAAGTCTGACGCTGTCTCCCGCTCCGCCCAAGACGAGATTTGTCATTAGATAATTTTCAGACCTAAAAAAAAACTATGGATATGTCCACCATCCTATTTAAAGTGTAATTTTGGAAAATGATACCACAGCAAAACTTAATGAGTAGAAATAAAAGCATAACGTGCATGACTTGAGTCGTCTACGGCGCGTAGTGTTCCACGCGCGACTCAAAGAGCAATGTCAGCTAATCCTAAAGGACCCAGCAGGGCCGAAGCCTACTACGGGAGATTTTAGAGGTTATAAGATGATTTCCCATCTTAAGGGCATCCAACTCGACATACATTTTCACTGTTTTTCATACAAACGCTCTTACGCGATTATGACGTTATTAAACATTTATCATTAGATATTTTGGAAAAACAGTATCTTGTGGATAATATTATCTAGGCTTCTATTGAAATCAATTTATAAATGTATGTAAAACTAATCCAGTAAAGACCTCTGAAAATCTGCTATTTTACATGAATTTTGATACTTCATAATTTACTCAAAATTAAAAAAGTATAACAATTGAAGCCTTGCAAATTTAAACAAAACTCTTAATGACGACAATTTTTTTTTTTTTTATAACACTTATTTTCTGGAACAAGTTTTGTAAAATATTCGAGTAAATCACGGAATTACCGAATGCTAACAGAGTTTTCAGGCGTTATCTCTTTTTTTTCGCGTTGCATTTTCGTCAAACATCGCGTTGGATTGTGTTAGATGAAGTAACAAGCTCTTAGACCATGCTCGATGTTGACGATAGGCGAGTGAAAAAGGACCCTCTTAAAAAAAACATGCTTGACTTGTAATGTGATTTGTATGACTGAATTCTCTACTTCTAGCTACTAGCTAGACTACCTTTATTTTATGAGTGCCCATGCAGGCATATATGAAATAATAAAAAAAAAAAATTGATTTGAGTCCATTTTCATTGTTGCACTCACAATATCTATATATCGCCAAACTAAAGTGGCAATGGGCAGGGCACATTGCTCGCAGAACAGATGGCCGTTGGGGCCGAAAGGTTCTGGACTGGCGACCACGTACCGGAAGACGACGTAGCGTTGGAAGGCCTCCTACAAGATGGACCGATGACTTGGTAACGGTTGCGGGAGTCCGATGGATGCGAGACGCACAGGACCGTTCGCTGTGGCGACGCTTGGGGGAGGCCTATGTCCAGCAGTGGACGTCTTTCGGCTGAAATGATGATGATGATGATGACTCACAATATGAACAGCAATTTTTTTTTCTTCTTATTTTTTTGCTAGCTTTTACCAACGATTTCGAAGTCAAAGGCAGATAAAAGGTCTATAGCCTATATCCTTCCTTGGGGTTCAAGCTTGCCCCATACCAAATTTCATCAAAATCAGTTTAGGAATTTAATCGTAAAACCATAACAGACAAAGTTACTTTCACATTTATAATATTAGCATGGATTATTGTTGAACTCGCGCTTGAGCATTATCTCACCTGTTGGTAAGCGATGATGTGGTCGACGATCGGGCACACTTGCCTAGCAGTAACCTATTCACTCTTTGACTTAAAGACCCTCAAGTTGTAGCTATCAGGAAATACAAACTCCGGCAGGGAATTCCACTCCTCAACTTAACAAGTTTGTAAAACGTTATAAACGTCATAATGGCGGGACTAACTCTTGTATTTTAAAAATGATTCTACCGCATATATTTAATACGCTTGCTATGCACGTGCATTATTACAACTGACTGATGAAATTCGTTATAGTTTTGGAGTACAAGCATGGTCCCGTACAACGCGTTATGATGGCGGGGCCATGGTTATCGTGAAATTCCGTTTATAGCGGGTGAGGTACAAAAATTTCAGGACAGGTACAAAATAAAAGCCCTTTACCTATGAAATTGCCGTTTTTTAAAACGAAAGGTACGTTATTCTTTTTTCGAATTTAGGTATTTATTGGTTTCTTTGTGTTTTGTATTTTCTGTAATATCGCTGTATTTATAACCATGAAAGCGAATAAAAAAAAGTTTTTTCATATTAAGAGTTCCAACGTAGAAACATTATTCAAATACAAGAGTTGGTCCCGCCATTATGACGTTTATAAAACGTTTTGTCCGTACGGGTGGGTTATCCACCATGACATGTACCGGTGGCTCACCGCAGCACGTCTCGTGGTCTGATGTATATTATAACCCGCGCCAACGCTCTGTCCTTGTGTT
This sequence comes from Mythimna impura, assembly GCA_905147345.3. NCBI lineage: Eukaryota > Metazoa > Arthropoda > Insecta > Lepidoptera > Noctuidae > Mythimna > Mythimna impura. The sequence continues at coordinate 3,249,244 of LR990342.1, read as the reverse complement.
TATGGTATGAGCTTTTGTTGTCTGCAGTAGGGATGTAACAACAGTGGTTATATCGGAAGCAGAGATTTTAAATAGAAGCGTCAAATGAAACACTACTAAAGCATTCATGAACTCGGTTAAGTATAAATGAAGCGCGAACTCGCAACATGCCAAATATGAAACAAAACTACGTGAAAGAGTAATCGACAAAAGTCGCGGTGGGGAGGTTCCCCAGACACGTCAAGTATAAAGTTATTTGTCGGAACCGAAATCGGAGTCGGAGGTGCAAAATCAATCGGAAGTTCTTTCGGAAACGGAATTGAACCTCCGTAACACCTTTGCTTTGCAGACCAATTAATATTGAATAATTTTCTGTGTTCTTACCCAGATGGCATGTGTAATGGTGTGGCTCGTACATTCCACCACAGAAGACTTGACGGTAGATGACAAGGCTATGACTGAAGGGGAAGCCCGCGCTTCCCAGCTGAGCAGCTCTCTAGCTAGCGGCACTCTGCTGGCGCTGCTGCTGCCCAACTACACTGTGGAGGCGCCGCTGCTAAGATCACTGCCCGCATGTGAGTATACTGAGCAGCTCTCTAGCCAGCGGCACCCTGCTGGCGCTGCTGCTGCCCAACTACACTGTGGAGGCGCCGCTGCTAAGATCACTGCCCGCATGTGAGTATACTGAGCAGCTCTCTAGCTAGCGGCACTCTGCTGGCGCTGCTGCTGCCCAACTACACTGTGGAGGCGCCGCTGCTAAGATCACTGCCCGCATGTGAGTATACTGAGCAGCTCTCTAGCCAGCGGCACCCTGCTGGCGCTGCTGCTGCCCAACTACACTGTGGAGGCGCCGCTGCTAAGATCACTGCCCGCATGTGAGTATACTGAGCAGCTCTCTAGCTAGCGGCACTCTGCTGGCGCTGCTGCTGCCCAACTACACTGTGGAGGCGCCACTGCTAAGATCACTGCCCGCATGTGAGTATACTGAGCAGCTCTCTAGCCAGCGGCACCCTGCTGGCGCTGCTGCTGCCCAACTACACTGTGGAGGCGCCGCTGCTAAGATCACTGCCCGCATGTGAGTATACTGAGCAGCTCTCTAGCCAGCGGCACTCTGCTGGCGCTGCTGCTGCCCAACTACACTGTGGAGGCGCCGCTGCTAAGATCACTGCCCGCATGTGAGTATACTGAGCAGCTCTCTAGCTAGCGGCACTCTGCTGGCGCTGCTGCTGCCCAACTACACTGTGGAGGCGCCGCTGCTAAGATCACTGCCCGCATGTGAGTATACTGAGCAGCTCTCTAGCCAGCGGCACCCTGCTGGCGCTGCTGCTGCCCAACTACACTGTGGAGGCGCCGCTGCTAAGATCACTGCCCGCATGTGAGTATACTGAGCAGCTCTCTAGCCAGCGGCACCCTGCTGGCGCTGCTGCTGCCCAACTACACTGTGGAGGCGCCGCTGCTAAGATCACTGCCCGCATGTGAGTATACTGAGCAGCTCTCTAGCTAGCGGCACCCTGCTGGCGCTGCTGCTGCCCAACTACACTGTGGAGGCGCCGCTGCTAAGATCACTGCCCGCATGTGAGTATACTGAGCAGCTCTCTAGCCAGCGGCACCCTGCTGGCGCTGCTGCTGCCCAACTACACTGTGGAGGCGCCGCTGCTAAGATCACTGCCCGCATGTGAGTATACTGAGCAGCTCTCTAGCTAGCGGCACTCTGCTGGCGCTGCTGCTGCCCAACTACACTGTGGAGGCGCCGCTGCTAAGATCACTGCCCGCATGTGAGTATACTGAGCAGCTCTCTAGCTAGCGGCACTCTGCTGGCGCTGCTGCTGCCCAACTACACTGTGGAGGCGCCGCTGCTAAGATCACTGCCCGCATGTGAGTATACTGAGCAGCTCTCTAGCTAGCGGCACTCTGCTGGCGCTGCTGCTGCCCAACTACACTGTGGAGGCGCCGCTGCTAAGATCACTGCCCGCATGTGAGTATACTGAGCAGCTCTCTAGCCAGCGGCACCCTGCTGGCGCTGCTGCTGCCCAACTACACTGTGGAGGCGCCGCTGCTAAGATCACTGCCCGCATGTGAGTATACTGAGCAGCTCTCTAGCTAGCGGCACTCTGCTGGCGCTGCTGCTGCCCAACTACACTGTGGAGGCGCCGCTGCTAAGATCACTGCCCGCATGTGAGTATACTGAGCAGCTCTCTAGCTAGCGGCACTCTGCTGGCGCTGCTGCTGCCCAACTACACTGTGGAGGCGCCGCTGCTAAGATCACTGCCCGCATGTGAGTAAACTGACTAGTACTCTATAGTGACTGATTATAGTGTTTATTCGTGTTTAGACGTCATCGTTGTCACTCGACTAAGCCACGCCCCTTGACCAATTAGAGCTTAGTACATTAAAAAGCCGTGTTCACAATGACCAGTTGAAGTAAGCCCTTCAAACAGTAGAAACGCTGTTCATAAATTTAAAAATGAGTAACTCACCTATTAAATAAAAAAAGTATAAAAAGCTTTATTTGGTTAATTTTGACAAGGTTCAATAAATATTCAATAGTGCGATACACAAAAGACTTAAATGCTAGTTTTTTTTACAAATTCCCTGGACCACACACTAGGATTCCCTGTCATGGGATCCGTATTCGTAAAACTAAATGTGGAGATGCTAACGTTTCTGATTAAAATGTAAAATAATTACTTAATCTTTTTATTTGAAAATACTGTATTACGAAAAGTTTACTTTAATATTATTGGTCTAATTTTTACCTAAGTATGAATACGCCTTTATTTTGCAGGAGCACTGATGACGTAACTATTTTCTTAATGCGAATGTAGTGTAGTACCATTTCCAATTTGTGTTACTGCATCAAACTAAAACCACTTCACACTTACTACACTTATTTGCATCAAACAAAACTTAAGCGGGGAATACATTAGACCGACGCACACGTGGGACACGCCTTATTTACGCGTAGAGTCGCGTCGCGTGGCGTGGATCTAATGTAGCTCTAAAAGTCTAGTTACCATATAAAATGTATGGAGACCGATGCGTCCAGATACGTACGTAGACCACGTTTTTTTTTTTTATTATTGATAGGCTCGCGTTTGACCACTATCTCATCTGATGGTAAGTGATGATGTGGAAGACGATGGAGCACGCTTGCCTAGAAGTAACTTATTCACTTTTGACTTAAAGACCTCTAGGTTGTAGCTATCTTACCTTAGCTGTACGCATTATGAATGTGTTCCCAAAACGCTTTGTACGGGTGCCCAATGTAGTTCTATTATTCCTTCACATTTTTGACGGCACTCTGATCCACCACATTTTTCTTATCACCTTAATATTCCCATATGTTTGATACAGTGAAGGTGTGGATGTCGTGGGCGGCGTGGCACTCCAAGATCCTCAGCAGCCCCTCGTGGTGCTCAGTGGCGGCGCTGTGGCCGGCCTTCGCGCACACGCTCAACATGCTGGCGCCATCGGCTGCCTTGTTGACTGACAAATGTAAGTTAAAATAGAGCGCAGAGCAACAATACAATAGATACTGTCCTCATTAACACCACAATACACGAGATTCCGACCACGACTACCAGCCACGGTAGACGTGAGCTTGCGGATGTCGAGCAATGGGTAGTTTGCCGTCCGGCCGTCCAAAAATCGACTGGATCGAGCCCAGTCGTCAACAGCGCGTAATGATCCACGCGCTCTCCAAAGAGATATCAGCAAACCGTAGGGGCCCAGCAGGGCCGATGCCCGCTAGGACCGCGGGGATTTTCTGAAAAGGAAACCCGTAGTCCTAGAACGCAAAGGGCAACTGAAGGACACAGGTGTGGTTTTAGTCAGTAAAAGTCTGACACGCCCTCCTGCTCCATCCAGTGGGAGAAATCATTAGATAATTTCCCAACGTAAAAAAGAATAAACACATATTCAGTAACTTATTACTATTTAACTTTGAACAGATTTGAAAAATTCTTTCTATATTCGATTTATGACAAAGTTTTCTTTTTCATTTTTAAATGGCCCACACTAGGAATTACGCCTGTGTCGCAGGTGTTCTCACAAACATGTTAACTTATATACACAAGACAAGCAAATATTTGTTACGTGCGAGGATCGAACCCGCGACAGGCAGCGTGGCAGCCGATTACTCAACCATTGCGCCAACCGTGCCGACAAAAAAAAGAAAAAAAATATATATAAATATATTTTATTTTTTTCCTGGCTATCTTGTTTTGTTATTTTACATACGTACTTACATCCATGCGCTCTAATTATTAATTTTAGTTTTTAACCGACTTCAAAAAAAAGGAGGAGGTTATCAATTCGGTTGTATTTTTTTTTTTTTTTTTTTTTTATCATCATTTTTTTTTTTTATGTGTGTTACCTCAGAACTCCGTCGTTTATGGACCGATTTGCAAAATTTTTTTTTCGTTTTATAGGATATGCTTCCAGATTGGTCCCATTTTTTTCAAAATCCAGTTCTGATGATGGAATCCATGAGGAATCGAGGGAACTCCTCAAAAATTATAGGCAACCCTATGGTAATTTTAGTACTTTCATCAAGAACTTAAGCATTTACAGTCAAAAAGTAACATTTGATGAAGTGGAACTGATGAAGAAGACCAGAAATGGTCAACGGAACTTCATACTCAAATAGATATCACAATGAAGATATAGTTAAGCGACTATGACAATACAAATAAATGAATGATTCTGAATAGTTACGTTGAAAATGGTATCATCGAAGTGATCTGATGATGATGATGGAGCCGGAAGGTAGGCACTGGAACTCCGTAATTAATCAATGTAACCTAGCCGTGTTTGGACTTATTAGAATTGTCATGGTTGGCACTTTGGCTATAAGGTACTATCGAACTGATCTGATGATGGAGCCGGAAGGTAGGCACAGGAACTCCGTAATTAATCAATGTATCCTAGCCGTGTTTGGGCTTATTAGAATTGTCGTGAGATGCTCTTTGGCTATAAGGTACTATCGAACTGATCTGATGATGGAGCCGGAAGGAGGAAGGTAGACACAGGAACTTTATAATAAAACAATGTAACCTAGCAGTATTTGGGTTAATTGGAATTGTCATGAGAAATAGGCACTCTGTTTATAAGTGTATCGCAACTAAAAAGTGTGAAATAAAAACTTTTTAGAAAAAAAAAATAACCGACTTCACTAAAAAAAACACTAAAAGGATCAAAATAACTTTAATTTCGGAAGTCGGTGTTAAATAAGAAACAAACAATACTGAGAAACACCGACTTCCGAAATTAAAGTTATTTTGATCCTTTTAGTGTTTTTTTTAGTGAAGTCGGTTATTTTTTTTTTCTAAAAAGTTTTTAAATATTGTTTCTCAGTAAGTGAATTATGTATGCAATTCTTTATTATGAGAAATAAAGTTGTACCTTATATTTTAGTTTAGAAAAATTGTTAAATACCTATTTGAAAATCTATATATTATTATATAAAAGCGAAATACCACTCACTGATTAATCACGAAATCTCAGAAACTATAACACCTACAAATTTAAAATTTGGCAGGAATGTTCCTTATAGGATGTAGACATCCGCTAAGAACGGATTTTACGAAACTCCACCCCTAAGTTACTCCCTTAACGGGGGTTGGAAGTTTGTATGGAGAAATCGACTTTTACGCGGGTGAAACCGCTGGCAGAAGCTAGTATAATATAGAACACACACTCGTTTATATTTTTTAATTTGTATGTTAGTCGTAGTTTCGTCGCTTAAATCTAAATAATATTTTTTTTTACAGATGACAGCGTACCTTTACCTGAAGACGAGGAGCTGGCAGGATTCCTGCCGCTAGAGAACGCTCTGAAAGGACTCCGGTTCCCCAACCACGCTGCCTGGGACACCTACGGAGGGAGGGTGCCTGATCTGGATGAGGATGCGGAGAATAATGATGTTGAGTAAGTGAATTGTGTTTGGTTACTAAACGTTTAAACTTAAATAAATAAATAAAAAGTTGTTGTTTCTGGTATTTTTTAAAACCGACTTCCGAAAAAACTTATTTTGATTGTTTTAGTGTTCTGTTGTAGCGAAGTCGGTTTTTTATTTCACACTATTTAGTTGTGAAACACTTCTAGCCAGAGTACCTATATCTTATGACAATTCCAACAATTATCCCAAACACTGCTAGGATAAACTGTTTCGATAGTACCTTATAGCCAAATATAATATATTGGAGTTAGTGATAGCGTGACGAATGACAGGACAGAATGGAAGAAAAAAAACGTGTTGCGCAGACCCCATATAAAACGATATAATATAGGTGAATATTGATGATTACCGTCCTCGGTTCTCTTAAGTATCTCGCCTTCGGGGAGGAAGACGAAGAATCATAATGCACACTTTAGCATTGGTCGAGCCGGAGCGCTACTGCACTTTTGACTCCAACTGTACAAAATATAAAATGTGAAATATAAAATCTTCTTTTAAATTTAGAACCGAATCCCAACAAAATAAAACACAATTTTGTCTGATTCAGTTTTAGTTGTTAACAGACAACTAAAACTGAATCAGACAAAATTCAGCATCTCATAAAGGTTCGTTATCTCTATTGTTTCTAGCAACATTACATTTTTTCCTGATGATATTGTGCACCACATGATTAATGTGCGTTATTCCTATATGTTAATGAAATATTGTGTCTCCGCAGGCCCCCATTGGAGGTATCGGTGACGTGTCTGAGCGGCGAGCCAGAGTTGGAGCAGCGAGTGCGCGCGCACCGACTGATACTGCTTGGCAAGAAGTTGGCGCAGCTGCGGCCCGAACAGCTGTCGTACACGTGAGTGTGTTCGTGTATCTTATTGTTAAGTTGGAGCAGCGTGTGCGCGCGCACCGACTGATACTGCTTGGCAAGAAGTTGGCGCAGCTGCGGCCCGAACAGCTGTCGTACACGTGAGTGTGTTCGTGTATCTTATTGTTAAGTTGGAGCAGCGAGTGCGCGCGCACCGACTGATACTGCTTGGCAAGAAGTTGGCGCAGCTGCGGCCCGAACAGCTGTCGTACACGTGAGTGTGTTCGTGTATCTTATTGTTAAGTTGGAGCAGCGAGTGCGCGCGCACCGACTGATACTGCTTGGCAAGAAGTTGGCGCAGCTGCGGCCCGAACAGCTGTCGTACACGTGAGTGTGTTCGTGTATCTTATTGTTAAGTTGGAGCAGCGAGTGCGCGCGCACCGACTGATACTGCTTGGCAAGAAGTTGGCGCAGCTGCGGCCCGAACAGCTGTCGTACACGTGAGTGTGTTCGTGTATCTTATTGTTAAGTTGGAGCAGCGAGTGCGCGCGCACCGACTGATACTGCTTGGCAAGAAGTTGGCGCAGCTGCGGCCCGAACAGCTGTCGTACACGTGAGTGTGTTCGTGTATCTTATTGTTAAGTTGGAGCAGCGAGTGCGCGCGCACCGACTGATACTGCTTGGCAAGAAGTTGGCGCAGCTGCGGCCCGAACAGCTGTCGTACACGTGAGTGTGTTCGTGTATCTTATTGTTAAGTTGGAGCAGCGTGTGCGCGCGCACCGACTGATACTGCTTGGCAAGTAAATCTGGAAAGTAACTAAAATAATGCTGAAATAAGCACCCCCAAACACCCACGCCCCTGGTCATGAAAAATAACGAAAACGATGATTCATTTATTGGTTACGTTGATTCTGTATCGCGATATATAATTTTTTTCTCTGTTGGTAATTCCTAAATCCATCCTTTTCCTGCACATACCTATCAAGGGAAAAGGATTGAGTTGCTCATTTATTCGAATATGGAATGACATTTCGTTGATACCCGCAAATTCAATGGCGTCAGTATAGTGTCGCGTCCGCTAAATAAAATCAAAAATCGTGACAAATTTGGTATTTGTGCTATCGTGTGTGTTACTGTGTCCAGGATTGTCCAGGTACTGTGCACACCTTCCTTTAAGACGAGTCGTTCTAATCTATTTTTCCATACGGCCCTTCAAGTCCCCACACCGCAACCAGTCATGTTTCAAATAGTTCGCAATCAACTGCGCAAATATTCTCAGTACGTTTTCATCAAGTTTAAATTGGTGTTATTTTTTCCAGTGAGGAAGACGGTAAGATAATTTTCACGGCGTCGTCTGTGGGAGGAGAGCAGCTGAGCGTGGCGCTGGCCGCGCTGCGCGTGAGTGCGGGCGCGGGGGGCGCGGGGGGAGGGGTGCCGGAGCCCGAGGACGACAGTGACGACGAGCCCGCGCAGCCGCCGCCACCCATTGTCATCTCCGAGGCTGACTTCAGAGAGAAAGGTATGTTGCTTTTGGTTGACCAAGCCTGTAAATAATTTAATTGGATTAAATGCCTTGAGTTGTTTTCACGCAATTCTGTCCTCTTTTATACACGATTCTATTTAAACACACTGTGTCTATGTCACCATAAAATTTAAAATACCATAAGATTATATATAAATACAATTTCGCGAGATAGATTACAATCTAACGGTATTTACAATTTTACGGTGACATCTACATCTCTCACCAACCAACTCCAAACTCTACTCTCGCAGGTCTATTGGAACGAATTTCTTTAGAATTACACAGAACCTTTTGTGCCTTCTATCCTCCGAACCTTTCATCTATATACCTAAACTAAACTTTACTTTAACGTTATTGCACGGTATCTTCTCGTCCAATGTACCCAACGATCATAGACACTAGACGTCTAATAACAGGCGACGCATCTCTGTCAACACATATGATTATAGATGCGATGTCTCGACCAAGCAGAACGCAGTATCCCCCGTCCCTATCGAACCAATCAGAAAGTATTACCCCGCTCCCCGTACCTCGGCTAGTTGACAGAATTGTTTTGATACGCTAGTTCAAGGATGAGGCGTCTAGTGGCTGTAAGGTCGTTGAATATACTACATTGTTTCAAGACGAAAACGTGGTCGCTTACTACGGTACGGTACGACTCCAAAGGGCAATGGAAAGGGCTATGCTCGGAGTTTCCATGCGTGATCACACCAGAAATGAAGATATACGCAGGAGAACCAAGGTTACCGACATAGCTCAAAGAATCTTCAAACTTAAGTGGCAATGGGCAGGGCACATTGCTCGCAGAACAGGTGGTCGATGGGAATGAAAGGTTCTGGAGTGGCGACCACGTACTGGAAGACGCAACTATGTAAGGCCTCCCACAAGGTGGACCGATGACGCACAGGACCGGTCGTTTTGGCGACGCTTGGGGGAGGCCTATGTCCAACAGTGGACGTCTTTCGGCTGAAATTATGATGATGATGAAGCTAAACTTTTGTTATTTTCCCCAACAGTTCGCGAGAAGCGCGTGGGCATCCTGAAGCCTCAGGGGTCTCTGGAGCGAGCGCGGGAGGAGCGAGCGCTGGCCACGCAAGAAGATCAAGTTGTCGTAAGTAAACGTTTCATTGTTTACTAGATTCTGCCAGCGGCTTGGCCTGCTTGAAGTTAGACACGAAATTAAATATTTACACCTTTACTAAATTTCATTTAAAAACCAGGATTAGTAAGTGGTTACAGGACTTAACATATGAAGATCTTCTCGCTGTTGTAAAGTAGCTTCATCGTTGTTTTACGATTTCAAAGAATACCTACCTACCTACCTACTTTACCTACCCACCTACGATACCTACTTTATGGATAGCATTAGTTCAAAGTATAAGAGCCAACATGTAAAAATATATATTTATGTTATAAATTGGAATAAGTAACACATTGTGATTTAGGAGGAATCAATAGACTTACAAAATACAGGCATTTCTTGCCTAGTTTGTGGTCCAAATGGTCTCAACTAAATATATTTGAATACCCCGTTCCATCCCCTTCGCCGATGAATTTTGGGAAATCCTTCCTTAGCCTTTGTATACATCATACAAGGAACCTCTGTGTAAAATTTCAGTGTTCTAGGTCCAAAGATTTGGACTGGGTGTTGATAATTCACTTTACCTTGTACATATACAGATCAAATTATCACACCGAAAACGTGCATCCCTATTATTTTCTGTAACTTTATAATAATAACGTTTATTTCGGATAAATACAGGCAAAAATGTAGTCAAAAAGCCAGTCTATGTAGAAAAACAATACATAATTAGACATTAGGATCAGAAAATCCAAATTATTGATTTAAATTACAATAAAAATTACATTATAATATTATAAAGAGGTAAAGCTTTTTTTTTGTTTGTAGGAGGTAATCTCTGAAAGTACTGATCCGATTGCTAAAATTTTTTCACCTATAGAAAGCTGCTTTAGTCCTGAGTGACATAGGCTATAATTTATGTACGCGTGTGAAGCCGCGGGCAAAAGCTAGTTTTTTTTTTAATTGATAATAAACTAGTGCTTGACTGCGATCCCACCTGATGGTAAGCAGTGATGCAATCATTGATGGTGAGGATCACTAGTTTATTAAGAGCCTATTCACTCTAGCCTTGAAGAGACCCAAATTATAATCGGACGGGAAAACCGCAGCAGGCAAATTATCCCAGTCCCTCGATGTACGCGGTATAAACGACGAGGCGAAACACTTGGTCCGGACCGTAGAGGTTTCAACAACGTAAGGGTGGATACTCGCCGTTCGTCGGCTTGTCCGATGGTAGAAATGAGATGGTGGAATCAAGTCATGCAATTCCTGCGCACACTCTCCAAAATGCATCCTGTAAAACACCGAAAGGCTGGCTACCCTACACCTCGCCAGTTAATAATATATATCTGTTAGTATTTAAATGTGCTACATCAAAATACTTTACCCTACACTAGGAATGACCCCTGTGTCGAGGGTGCGTTCACAATCATATAAACTGACATACACAAGGCTCCAGACCAGGGCCTCAAGTCTGCTATTACAATAGTGTCAGAATGGTCTATCATTGATTTCCTAATTGTTGATTTTGACAAGTTTAGTAATCTACTAATATAATGGCGTCATTATGACTTTCCAAAGTTGACCATTGGAAAGTCATAATGACGCTGCACTGACACTCCATTGAAAGAAATGGCATAGAATGGTAATCTCGTACACAATGACAAATGAATATTTAACGTATGCGGTTATCTGCCAAAATATTGAGTTCCTTTGATTAGTGACCTACCATTAGAACGTCATTGTGCAGTCATTGCTTTTAATCTGTTTCAAGACAGCTCGATATTGTCATTCTACCACAAGATCATTGTTTGATCAATGATCGACCATTATGAATTGTCAGATTACGAACTTTGAGCAAAATGACAATGGAATCGTGTTGGAATGACGAATTTATAAAAATAGCAGACTTGGGCCCCAGGAACAACTATCTGTAGGCCGGGAAACGAATCGGCAACATCAAGTGCATCAGCGACTTTTCTGTATTCAAAACTTCAACGGCATAACAAAATAAGACTTCTCCTAATACCAATGTAATGTATGTTGAGCAGGAAGTGGAGTTGCTTGAAGATAAAAGTGAGGACAAGAAGGAGGTCCGCAAGCCGCGCGTCAACATCGCCATGGCTGCCATCATGAGGAAACAGGAGGAGACCAACAAACAGGTAAAAAATTAAACTAGCTGGTTATATTTATTTAGGTTAGTCAACCTACAATACAGTAGGGTAGTTTGATATCAGACTTAGGGCTATATTTCACCGGGACACCATGGCGGCGCGACCAATTGCGCCGCCATGGTGTCCGTAAGCTACCAAACAAGACACCAGAGTCGCTACACCACACTGAGACAGTATCAAAATGGACCTTAAGTGCACGCGTCCGAGCTGGTCGCGCCAACAAATTGGTTGCGCAACCAAACGAACACCCGCCATGGGGTCCCAGTGCGGGTTGGTGGATGTCACATGTCTTCGAATTTTGGTTTCTTTTGGCAATTACTGTAAAATATGATCTTAGACATGTTATTTAATTTGTAAATAGTAACCTCTTGCACACCTGAAAAAGCAGTGAGTTTATCTATGAAAAAAAAAACAACTTTACCTTCTTTAAAATAAAGTCGAAAATAAACAATCTTAACCACATGCCTCTGTCTTCTTTCATGCTCTCAAGGAATAGTGGTAAGTTTATTTATTTACGACTTTATTTTAACGTATGCAAGGTTGCTGGTGTGGTAGATTTGTTTTATTATACAAGATCGTATCTCCGAAGACCGCTATTTATTAATTCATTCATTTATATTGGTTAATTGAAACGACACAAGTGCAATCACAATAAATAATTAATATAGAAATATGAAACATAAACAGGTTTCTAATAGTAAAAGCAAATAAAAATAAAAAAGACTTACTGCAAATAAACAAAATAATCGCATAAAGGATAAACTTCAACGATAATTTTCACCCTGTTTATTAAAGCCAACATGTCAGCTTTAAATACATAAGAACAACGATAATTTTAAAATGAGAATGAAAATGATAAATTACATAAATATAAATAATTCGAACTCCACTTACTACATAGTTACTGACCTTTCTTGATTCTGAGGAGTTTCATTGCCTTATTTAACTAACCCTGCCATATATATTATTGCTATAATTATTATCATCATTAATTTAATCACATCATCTTTCCCAGGTGAAGTTCGTAACCCCACCACCAACCCCAGACTCAGTAACAGACACAGCGGAACCAAAAGAGGAGAAAGAGAAACCTAAAATGATACAACCAAAAGCCATGAAATCCTTGGCCAATTTACCTCTAGGCAGGAAGACGGGAGGGATCCTCTCACTCAAGGACAAATCCGCAGGGTACCCTCACTTAGTGCTCAACACAGAACCCGAACCTCCCAAAAAGGTGGAAAAAGAAGAAAAGAAAGAGTTAAAACCAAGTCAATCAAGTCAAAATTCGCAGACGTATCAACAGAAGAGGCAGGATCATCCTCCATCACCTAATTGGAATCCGGTTCAAAATACATACCCAGACGCGCCTAGAATGAACTTCCAAAAGAACTATGGCATACAGAACGCGGGTTTAAGTTATAACCCTAGCTATCCAGCGCCTAATGTGAACAACCAGGGCATCAGGCTGCCCGTCGTCAATCCCAAAGAGATTGACGTTAGGACGGCAGCGCTACAGAAGCAGAACTCTCGACAGGAACTCTTCCAAGACGGACAGAAGTTCAACCAGAACTACCAAATGTCAGGCGACAAGAAAAACTTCCTGAATGACTTACCCCCTCGCTTCGCTAACCAGTACAGGTACTGGCAGAATGCTCAGGAGAACCAGTTCAACGACAATAAATTCAGAGACGATAGTTTTAAACCTAACAACACGCTGTTCAATGCACAGCAGCCTAGGAGTTGGAACACGCAGCCACCTCAGCAACCGCCTGACGGTTTTCAACAGCCGATGTGGTGGAAACCGGAACAGCCGAACAACTTTAACGCGAATTTCCAACAGCCGCCTATACAGCCCAGCTTTTATAGTCCACATACGAATTTACCGAACCCATACCCGAACTTATCGTATAATCAATTGCAGAGTAATATACCGCAGAATAAACAAGAGAATTTCAATCAACCGGGGGGGTACTTACAGTCGGCTATCGGCCAGCCTCAGTTACAGACCCTACAGAACTTGGTAACATCACCTAACTTCAATTCTTCCTTAAACAGTTTTTCGTACGCTCCTACCGTGAGCTACGATTCGTCGATGTATCCTCAGTTTAGCAACAAATTATCTTATCAGCCATTACAGATGAAGATGGTTGATAAGCCGCTGAACTATCAGGGTAACAAGGATCTCATGGATATGAACGCGCTGAACTTTGGCGGCAACGCCTTGGATATGCAGCAGAGGAATATGAATATGAATTTTAATGACCCGATCAGTGATATTGGGAATATGAAGACGATGGATCAAGTTGGGGTGAGTTAAGATTATTTGTTTAATTAAGGGCATGTAACTCGACATACATTTTCACTGTTTTTCATACAACCAATCTTACGCGGTTATGACGTTATTACACATTTTTCATTAGATATTTTGGAAACACAGTAACTTCTGGATATTATCTAGGCTTCTATTGAAATCAGTTTATAAATTTGTGTAAAACTAATCCAGTAACGACCTCTGAAAATCTGCTATTTTGTATGAACTTTGACACTTCATATTTACTCAAAAATTTAAAAAGTCAAAAAGTATAACAATAGAAGCCTTGCAAATTTAATCAAGATTCTGAATGACGACATTTTTTTTTCAAAAACTTAAGGGTTTAAAAAAAGAACACGTATTTCCTGGAACAAATTTTGTAAAATATTCGAGTAAATCACGGAATTACCGAATGCCAACAGAGTTTTCAGGCGTTATCTCTCTTTTTTAGCGTTGCCTTTTCGTCAAACATCGCTTTGGATTGCGTTAGGTGAAGTGACAAGCTTTTAAACCTTGCTCGATGTTGGCGATAGGCGAGTGGAAAAGGACCTTCTTAAAATAACTATAGCATTATCTCTACGTACTATAAAATAAAGTAGCTTTCCGCGTCTGTGCGTTTATCCGCTAGCTCTTCCTAAACGATGCAACGCATTTTGATGCAGATTTTACTAATAGTAAGAGCAATAAGTTTTTTCGTGCTCCGTGCCTCGGTACGACGAGACGTGTGTTCTAGAGATTAATTATTTCTAATAAGCGTTTTAATTACCTGCTACCGAGTTTGAATTCTATCTGTACAGTCAAAAGATTTAATTACGAGTGAAAGTGTATTCAAATAGTTGTTACCTGTGAATACTGAGCTGCAGTGCTCCAAGCGCCCCTCAACCCGCGAGTAAAAGAGAACGCAGCGATTTTTTGACTCGCTCGCTCCTGCACCTCATCGCACACAAATAATAAGCATGACGACTTTGCGATCACCGAACAGCGGAAAGGTATTGAGTGACAGCGGAAGCGGCTCATCACAATCAACTCCGGACTTGCGGGCTTTAGAAGAAAATGCTACCAATATAACCCATAGAAAAAGAACGTATTTCGAACACCAGTATGATGTTAAGTCAGAATTGGCGGAATTTAAGCGTGAAATATTGTCTTTTTTCCAAGATTTCAGCAAGTCGCAAAAAGACAATTTTATACAAATTCATCAAAACATAACAGAAATAAAAGACGAAATAAAAGGTGTCAAAATAATGGCTGACTCTCTAGTATCAGAACAAAACAACATAAAACAAGATTTAGTTAGTATGAAATCACTAAACAACTCATTACAAGACAAAATAATCAATCTAGAAAAAGAACTTACATCACTAAAAACCGAATCAAGAACCCCGACTATGCAACAAAACACGCTCCCGCTTACCAGTGAAGACACAATACTTGAATTGCGCGAGCGCCAGCGCCGGGAGAAAAATATCATTATAGTGGGTATGCACGAAATAAATGAAAGCAACAAAAATGTGAGGATTGATTACGACAAAAATGTTACTAGAAAGATGATTACAGATATCTGGCCGGATTGTCCCATCCCTGTCAACATAATACGATTGGGAAAATACGTTCCTAATAAGAACCGACCACTCAAAGTGTGTTTTGAATCTCAAGAAACTTCAAAATATTTATTGCGTAATCGAAATAGTGTCATAGATAAAAACATACATATTTTTGCGGACCAGACTATCACTCAACAAAAATATTATAAACAGACCCGTCAGGAATTGCAGCGGCGGCAACAAAATGGTGAAACTAACATCACAATTAAATATAAAAACTCTATACCACAAATAGTAAAAATAAATCCAAAAAACTCGAACAAATTGGAACGAGCCCCGACATCCTAAACACTGCAAAACTTGAAACGAATTGCGACATAACATACCAAAATCTAGACTGCTATAAGGACCTAACTACGAGTAAGTCATCTTTAAAATTTCTTTATACAAATATAAGAAGTCTGGTTAAATTTGGAAAGTTGGAGGAATTATTATGTATTTTAAAAACAATTGGCCAGACTATAGGATTAATACTATTAACGGAAACTTGGATAAAGTCAGACTCGGAGGCCAATCTGCTTCAAATCACAGGCTATACACATATCTATAACTACAGAAAAGGCCGCCGAGGCGGGGGTGTGTCCGTATATATCCATAACAGTATTAAACATGAAGTTATAAAAATAAAAAGTAAAGAAGAAAATGAATATGTATGGATTTACCTTAATAAATACGCACTACATATTGGCCTAATCTATAGACCCCCAAATAAAAATATAAACAGTTTTTTTAGAATCCTACATCTCTGAATTAGAAAATAAACGACGAGCTTTAGTGTTCGGCGATTTTAATATTAATTTGCTCCGAAACGAACGCCAAAGTACGAATTACGTCGATGCACTTAATGAAACGGGCTACCAAATTTTGAACAAAATAGATACTGATTATTGTACACGAGAAACAAACAACACTAAATCTATAATTGACCATATTTGCACAAATTTGAACTCAAGCAAATTTCATTTGGCATGCATCAAATCGCCCTTATCGGACCATAACCAACTCTATTTCGAAGTAAAAAATCACAAACACGTCCCAAAACAGAAGACTACTTTCTCAGTGACAAACTTCGAAAAGCTATATCAATCCGTAGAAAACCAACATTTCATAAACGAGGAACATAACTATGAAACCCTTGAAAGCTTCATCATATCACAGATACAACAAAATAAAACAACAAAAATCAAAATTATGAATAAACCAAGAGACGACTGGATAAATAAGAAAATATTACAGGATATCGAGGAGAGAAATATAATCTGGAGAAAACATAAAACAGATCCTGATAATCTTATTCTGGAAAAACAATTAAAAACAAAAAGATACGCTGTATATAAAAATATAAGAAATACTAAGAATACCTATTATTACCAAAATTTCAAGAAATGCGATAAAATGCCAAAGAAAATGTGGAGTCTAATAAATAACTTAGCTAATAATAGAATTAAAACTGTTTCCACCCCTCCCAAACTTATAGTAAATACTTGTGAAATTACTAATGGAAATGAAATTTGTCAAAATTTTAATGATTTTTTCTCGACAATTGGTCCTGATCTAGCTAATAACATACCATTGAAATATCACAACAATTTAACCAATACTCTTAATTACACTACAGACATACCAAATAATAAACTAAACGTATTTGAGCCATGTACAACAGAGGAAGTAAACAATATTATCGATGATCTCAACACAAACACAAGCTGCGGTATAGATGGGATTAATGCAAAAGATATTAAATGTATAAAAAAGCTGGTTCTAGACGAGCTAACTAGTTGCATTAATAAATGCCTTGAAACTGGAAGGTTTCCAGATAGCTTAAAAGTTGCAAAATTAACGCCAATATATAAGTCTGGAAGCAAATCGGACCCCGGCAATTACCGGCCTATATCCGTATTACCTATACTATCAAAAATTTTTGAAAAAATTATTTTTAGACGCCTCATAAATCACTTAGATAACATAGATTTCTTTTATAGCCAACAATACGGGTTCCGTCCTAAATCGAACACCCTATCAGCCACGTTAGATTTAATCACCAAAATTAAAACATCAATTGATAAGAAACTTATAGGTTTGGGTATCTTCATTGATTTAAAGAAGGCGTTCGATACAGTTTGTCATTCTCTCTTGCTAAAAAAACTCAGTAACGTGGGAATAACGGGATCGGCATTCAGAGTGATGGCATCATATCTTACAAACCGGTTTCAAATAGTTAAAATAAATAATTACGAAAGTACACCAGCAAAATTAAATTGCGGAATACCGCAGGGATCAATTTTAGGACCTCTGCTTTTCCTTGTGTATGTAAATAACATAAAAAACGTTAATGTTACCGGCGACATCACGCTGTATGCCGATGACACTTGTCTCTTTTATTTTGGGAGTGATATTCAAGAGATTGTCAGGAAAGCGCAAGCTGACCTATATTCACTTAATGAATGGTTCAAGTACAACTTATTAACCATTAACCCGAAAAAAACCTCGTATATGGTCTTTGCAGCAAAAAATAAAAAAATACCTAGCGATATTAAACTATCCATAGACAATGAATCCCTACAAAAATCAACAAACGAAAAGTATTTAGGCTTAACTCTGGATCCAAGACTATCATGGTGTAACCACATAAAAAACATGCGTGACAAAATTTCTTCACTCACGGGGGCATTACGTAAACTTTCCGGTTGTATCCCACATAAAATCAGACACATGATATATAATGCGCTCGTAAAACCTCACCTAGAGTATCTAGTTGAAATTTGGGGATGTGCTGCTAAAACTTACATAAATGACATCCAAGTAATACAAAACAGACTTATTAAAACTCTTTACAACTACCACTACCTAACACCAACTAAACAAATATACAACGACACTAAGATATACAATATAGAGCAACTATATACATTCAAAACGTGCATTTTAATTAGAAAAATAATATTAAAGGAAACGCACTCTCAACTTACTTTCAAAAAAAGAAATCATGGATACCACACCCGAAACCGTAACAAGTTAGAACTCAGACCACCCAGAACCAATTACGGGAAGAAAAATATTTTATACGAGGGAGCGGTGTTATATAATAAATTACCAGATGATATGATTAATGTAAAAAGTACAAATATCTTTAAAAAAATGTTAAAAGTTTATGTGTCTAAAATTTTATAACAAAGCATGTGTACCTACTTAAATTCTTTAGAACCCTATTAATATATGTGTAATTTACGTTATTTTCTATCTAAATCGACTCACAGAGTCACGATGTGCTTTATAATAACTGCATGATTTGTTTGTAATCTCATATTTAAGTGAACTATTTGTGTTCTTTATGGGAATAAATATCTTTAAACCGAATAAACAAGGAGAATTTTAGTGTACAATTTGCACCCAAGCGAAGCTGGGTCACTAGTAATTTTTAACCTTTTGAACGCCACAGTCACGCATACATGACAAAGCGAAATGTGTTCAACACGCTACGGTCACGATTACATGACAGACTGAAGAAAGAAAGTATTACCAAAAGTTTAAGCAGTTTATCTTTCCAGTTAGCAAAAGAAATTAGTAAAAGTACCTTCCCCTCAATCTGTGTTATGCATTTCCCTATGCTTGTATTCAACTTGTATACTTAAATTAATTCCTATAATACAATAACAGGTTTTTATAAGTCTAATAGACCTAGAAAAACAGGGATAATGATGCATGTTTTCACTAATCCCGTCCCAGCATCGCACGGGTACAAATTATATGCATATACACCTTCTTCATTTATTGCTCTTGCTATCAGTGACAACTGCATCATAATCCGTTACGTGGTTTAGGAGGAGTAAGCTGATAAACAGACCGACCTGAAAAGTGATTTTGTTTTATACTATGTAAAGATTATTTTTGTCTAAATCACTTTTCGTATCATGTGTAGAGCGGCGAGGGCGGCAGCAACGCGGCGCCCGGCAGCACGTACTCCCTGTTCAGCGGAGCACCCGACACCAGCGCCTGGGGCTCCGCCACCCACAGGCAGCCGCCGGTAAATACACAATTCACAAGTACAATTTAATCTAGCCAACATCAATCTGATGTCAAAGATGATTAAAAAAAACTAGTGGTGGCGGCCAAAAAGCTCCTAGTTCCCGTAGTTTCGGCTGTGCGTTGATATGTCAGTCAGTCAATTTCTCCTTTTATATATATAGATTAACATATTTTTTCCAGTCATTATGGTCCGGTCCGGGCCCCTCTCCGCTGGAACGCCTGTTGGAGCAGCAGAAGCAGATGAAGCCTCCGCAATGACGCTCGACCCGGCGGCGCCTGCGCAAGTTCCACCTCCGGTTCCCTGAGGCTGCCCAGAAAAAAGCCCCGAACTCATCAAACATTCTGACTAACACTCCATTTCTGATTTGAGAATTTACAGTTAAGAACGTCAAAGTTTGCAAGGATTTTAACTTTTCGTGTGCCTGAAAGTGATTTTTCTGTCTAAACGTAACTTTGATGTTAGAATGTACTTATTTTTTACATCAAAAGTGTACCTGACTTATCTATCTCAGGGGACCATTGCGGAATGGATTTTGCATGGGAATGACAAGAAAATAAGGTTCCATTCTGTTCATTCTGGTGAGGCGGACGCACGAAAGCTTGAATTTGATAAATACTCAAGTTTAAATTCTTAATTCAGAAACTGTGGATATGGCCACTGTATGGTACAGGGATTTGCTCAGTTTTCTTTAGCATGACTTTTGAAGAGCAAACAGCAAAATGCTCTTTCAAATCGCTCATAATTATACATTATTAGTTCTTAATTTGACTGTCTGACTCTGAGCCCAGGCGACCGGGGACATTTTGAATTGTCATAAAATGTCGCTCCTATTACTTTTAATAAAAGACAGTAAAAAGGAATGAATTTTCGAGCCTATTGTTGCGCTTACCAATGCGTAGTCGTATTTAAATTCTCCTTGATGTTGATAATAATAATAATGTACTGTTGTATAAAATTGTATAAATGTAAACAGATGTATAAAATCGACGGCGGTTGTGGTGGCACAGATATTGTAGTTTTGTTCAAGCTCTAAACATAAGGCAATTGTAGCAGGCATATTTTTAGATTATATAAAACTTAGCATAAATCAGAATGTTATTTATAAAAGAAGAATGTCAAACCAGTATTAATTTTTTTTTTTTTATGTCAGGTCAGAAAGTTTTCATTGAAATATTTACTGTTTATAATCGTGTATTTATTCAAGTTTAAATGAAAAAAAATCTGTTATAATTCAGCAATTGGTTGGGTTACGCCTAGTCATAATAGTTCTTGTACAAAAGTACTATGTGCGTGCCACCCTTTAGCGGGTGTCCGTTAAAAATTATCCTAATTCTTGTACACTTGCATATTTTTGTATAATAATATCTGTCGTATGTCGTATCGCGTGAAAGGTATACAAAAAATGGCTTCGTTTTTAAATGTCGAACTGCACAAATAATAATTTTATATTTAACGACTAATTTCGAAACCTAATTGAATATTTTTTTTTTTACTTTCAAGGTGATTTTTTATGTCGTTGTTCTAAATTCAAAAAAAGTATGTTTGTTTTTTCTTTCGTTTTTTATGTAGTTTGGATAGTTCGACATTTACAAAGGCTTTTTTTTATTTTAAGCATGATTTTGTTGTGATTTTAAGTGAAAGTAAATTGAAGTAATCTTTGTGAAACAATATTTTGTAATAAAGATATTTTTGTTATAACAGTCTTTGTTTGATCTAAAAAAAAAAACGTGTTGCGCCGACCCCAAATAACACGGGACAAGGGCAGTCTTTGTTTGATCTAAAAAAAAAAAACAACAAGATTTGTAGGGAATTTAGTAAAACTTAAAGCAATTACCCATAAATTTCTTAAACGTAAATTAATCCAGACGCTTGCAGAAAGAGGCATAGTCTATATCTCGGAAAGTACTATGTCTGGATATAGCAGTCGTTTTTGAAGTGAAAACTTCTTTAGCGGCGTTGTACACTTTTTTTGTAATGGGTAAAAAATGTTACAACTCGCGTCAGGACACGTGACCTGATCGAAAATTCGTAAGACGGATGTCGTGCAAAATTGTGTGCAAAAAAAAGCAATTCGTGCAAAATTATTCCATAACCATTCCAAAATATCCAAAACGCACAACGTTAATACTTAAGTTTTCACTTCTGCCGGCACTCCCAGAGTGCAACCCGTCATTTTTTTTGAAGTGAAAACTTCTTTAGCGGCGTTGTACACTTTTTTTGTAATGGGTAAAAAATGTTAAACTCGCGTCAGGGTCACGTGACCGTCAGGGTCACGTGACCTGATCGAAAATTCGTAAGACGGATGTCGTGCAAAATTGTGTGCAAAAAATTTTGTAATGGGTAAAAAATGTTAAACTCGCGTCAGGACACGTGACCTGATCGAAAATTCGTAAGACGGATGTCGTGCAAAATTGTGTGCAAAAAAAAGCAATTCGTGCAAAATTATTCCATAACCATTCCAAAATATCCAAAACGCACAACGTTAATACTTAAGTTTTCACTTCTGCCGGCACTCCCAGAGTGCAACCCGTCATTTTTTTTGAAGTGAAAACTTCTTTAGCGGCGTTGTACACTTTTTTTGTAATGGGTAAAAAATGTTAAACTCGCGTCAGGGTCACGTGACCGTCAGGGTCACGTGACCTGATCGAAAATTCGTAAGACGGATGTCGTGCAAAATTGTGTGCAAAAAATTTTGTAATGGGTAAAAAATGTTAAACTCGCGTCAGGACACGTGACCTGATCGAAAATTCGTAAGACGGATGTCGTGCAAAATTGTGTGCAAAAAATTTTGTAATGGGTAAAAAATGTTAATTTACTCGCGTCAGGACACGTGACCTGATCGAAAATTCGTAAGACGGATGTCGTGCAAAATTGTGTGCAAAAAAAAAGCAATTCGTGCAAAATTATTCCCATTATAACCATTCCAAAATATCCAAAACGCACAACGTTAATACTTAAGTTTTCACTTCTGCCGGCACTCCCAGAGTGCAACCCGTCATTTTTTTTTTTTAATTGTACCGAATTTACAACAATAGAATTTAATTACTTCAACTAATAAAATAATAATAATAAAAACCCTACATTAATTACAACTAACTAAAATATGGCCTCAAAAAACTTCCACATCGCTGTCGACTGGTAATGTGCTCAAAAGACTGGCGGCATTGCCAAGCTCGGCTGTGCAATTTCAAAACCTAGTATCTGACAAATTTTAAAAAAAGCGTGTTTTTGTATTTTTCGACCTTATAGACCACTCTCCACATACTAGAATAGTAAAAACTCCCAAAAATAAGTCAAAAACGAAGTTATACAAAATCGGAAACCTAGTATCTACAGTAAACGTTTTCAAAATACAAAAATTACAAGATTAAAACATAGTATCTAACATCAACCATTTTAAAAACCTAGTAAGTGCTTGTAGTTACTTGGATATAAAATGGTTCATGTAGATACTAAGTCAATGAAATGGTTGAAATAAACGTCAAAACTCCCGCGCAACTTTAGTAAGTGAGAAGAAGTCGTTGCAAGTGCGTGTTTTTGTTTCTAAAAATGAGTAAAAATCAGTTTTATAGGTCGAAATTGATCTTGAGTGCGTTAAAAGAACAACATGGTGAAATGTAAGTACGCTTCAGTGTATAATATTGTCAAGATTTATTGTTTTTGAATAAAAGGCATAACCTCAAAATAATAACACAAGCATGTAAGATCTTGTTGGTAACTGGCGAGATTTTGTTTTGTATCTTGTTTGGTTTTAATAATTATGTGATTGCTTGGTTTTGTGATTGATGGCAAGTTTGATTTGTTTCTATAACTAAAGATTAAAGATAGGTACTGAGAAGAAAAATAACGTTACCTATCCATTGAACTACAATATTGAATGTTTAGAAACTGGGAACTGGGTGGGTGTGGGATCTTTCTTATGCACAAATATACTTTAATTCAATTTTATTTTGCATAAAACATTTATGTTAGGTATTGCTATGTTATGTACCTTCTGCTACCTGCGGGCTACGGTTTCATACGTATTTTGCAGCATGAGGGTAATGATTAAATCACAGTTTCTACTGCAATCTATTACGACACATAATAACATATTATTATTATGCGCTCACGACCATTATCCCCGGGTAGTCACTATTGTGATTTTCTCTTTACTCTGGTATTATACAGGTTGATTCAGAAGTTTATGGTTATATTTAAGGGTTGTGTTGGGTGGGTAGCTGATTAGAGAAATAATATTGACTTTTCCTAAATATTCTGGTATTTTCTAAAAAAAATACCACTAAGACCCTTATATGACCACGCACTTCTAAAACACCCTATAAATACCTAGTGCTACAAAGAACGTTCTGTAAAGTTACCTCTATTTTTACCCGACTGCAAGGAAAGGGTTATGTTTTCTTTGATTTTTGTTTCCTACACACTAAACAACGTTTTGGTGATGGCATGGCTATATAACGTATTTTATTTCAGATCAAATGAAAACACCTCAAGTTTGCCTTCATCAGTTAGCAGTAACCAAATGCATGAACAAAATTTTGCTTACAACCCTCAGGCCATAACAACACCATCTTCGAATACATTGCATTGCAATTTTTCACTAACTGATATACCCTGCAACAACCTTTCGCTTACTAACTCAACTGATAACACTCCTTTGGTAACTGAAGATGCTCCATTCAACATCTACGACAATCCGATACCATGTTCTTCTCAACAAAGTGATGAAAGCATGGAAGAGTTTATTGAAAATGTTTCGGATATTTCAAATTTGTTAGACAGTGATGATTCGGTGGCGGATCCAAGTTTCTCAATTGAAAAGTATCTAAATATTAAAACACGCTACATAGAAGAAACTAGTGAATCTGATGATGATACTAATTGCAATCCTCCAATTTCGAATAATATTCCGGCTCTTCCATGTAATGTACCGCAACATTCAGTATTCATAGCAACTTACCCGAATTCACTTATATTTACTAATCAGGAAACTGCTGCATCGCATATACAAACAACGCACACAAAGACAGTGAATTTTATTGCTAATTATCCAGAACCCATTTATATAAATACAGCTTTAAATTGCTATAACAACAACTCTAGAGTTATAAATAATGATAGCGATGGAAACGATCAACAAGAAGCGTCCGTAAATCCTGCTCGTGCTAATATTGAAAAAAAAAAGAATAACCCGTAATAAAGCTAAATACTCTTTTATACAAAATGGTTGTGGCGATAAATGTAAAAGGAATTGTAACTTATTTACTGTGGATGAAAGAAAAGTCATATGGAATAATTATTGGAACATGAATTATGCTTTACGAAGACAGTTTTTAAATAAATGCATTGCAATCAAAAACATACAAAGGAGAACAATAAATAACGATAACCCAGACTCTAATTTTAAGAAAAATGAAACCAGATCCTTCTTTCTACAAAAAAATAATACCGATGTCCAGGTATGCCGAAAATTTTTATTGAACACTTTAGGATATAAAAATGATTCAGTTATTACAGAATTAAGCAAAGCAATTAAACGTAAACCACTATATCAAAATTTAAAGGAAAATAGGGGGGGTAAGAAGCCCAAAATTGCCAGAAACGATGTTGAAGCTCATATTCTTAGTTACAACCCCGCAGTCAGCCATTACCGACGAAGCAATGCACCTAACATTAGATATCTCCCTAGGACATTGACTGTTGATAAAATGTTTAACGACTTTAAAACCAAAAATCCTAACTTCAAATTGTGTAAAGAAATATATAGGCAGACACTGAAGACTATAAAAATATCATTCAAATATCCAAAAGGCGATAAATGTGTCGATTGTGGGCTGTATGAAGAAAGACTTAAAGTAAATGAAGGTGCTGACATTCCAGAGGATGTTAAAACTGCATACGAGGATCATAAAGCTAAAGCAAGTAAAGCAATACAAAAGTATCAAGAAGATGCCTCCCTAGAAAATACTTCCTCTGTGAGATACTATTCGATGGATTTACAAAAAGTTATGTTGTTACCCGATATGCCTAAAGTCAAAGAATCCTTTTTCTTGAGTAGAATGATAACTTTCAACTTGACCTTTGCACCGATCAGAAAGAAAACTAATGTTAATAGTATTTGTGTTCTATGGCATGAAGCTTATTCTGGACGAGACGCAAATGATATTGTTAATGCAATTGCAGCAATGATCGAAAAAGAAAGAGATATTAATCATTTGATATTGTGGTGTGATAATTGCACGGCTCAAAATAAAAATTGGATTCTCTTTACATCACTTGTTACCATAATAAACTCTGGGTTTTGCAATTTAGAAAGTTTGACTTTGAAATACCTAACTAAAGGACACACTCATATGTCAGCTGATGGAGTTCATGGCAATATAGAGAGGCAGATTAAAAAAAAAGATGCTATGTACGATTTTGAAGACTATAAGAATGTAATTTTGGGTTGCAGATCGAATATAGAAGTTATCGAAGTCCAAAAATCGTATGAGTGGGTAAAAAAGAAACGCATACCGCGACGCAATGATGACCTTGATCCCATGAATATTTTTTTGCTTAGTTCTTTGGTTGAAGTAAAATTTGTAAATGGAAGCCGCAATATGTTTTATAAGAATGACTATTTTGAATCTCAGTATTCCGAATTGGATTTTCTTATGAAAAAACATAACCCCTTGACCATGCCAACCTTAAAAAATATTCCAAGAGGCATTAAAGAAAGTAAAAAGGAAGGCATAGTAAGAACTTTATTACAGCTTATGCCAATGAACAGAAGGGAGTTTTGGCAAAGTTTACCGATTAATAATAATTCAGTTGATTTAGTTTCTGGTGGACAATTATTAATTAGCGAATAATTTATTTTCATTTGACTGTTTTCAAATATTTTGAGTGATTATTATTTGATTTTTTTTTCTGTGAACAAATAGTGTTTAGTTTCCGATTATCTGTTTTTTATCTTTTTCATTAAAACTGCTTATTACTGGCCATATATTTTATGTTGTTTTATTTTGTTGTTTCTTACTAGGTTTATAACATTGCATTTAGTTCCTACTCAGTAAATTCAGACCTAAATGAAAACAAAGCAAGTGATCTTACTAGGTTTTGAAATTGTCACACTCAAAAAGTTTGGTCTAAGAAAACAATGTTTTTATTAGTAACTGCTCCTCTACGTACATATTTTGTAATAGACGCCTTTAAACTATTTTTTTTTAAAGCCTGTTATGTACCTCAAATTTTGCAATCACTCCCAAGAAGTTACGACTAATATTATTGAAACGGCAAGCTGTCAAAGATATAAAATCGTTTTTCGGCTCTCCTGTAAAATTTGGTTTTATGCAGATACTGGGTTTTGATATTTCACAGCCGAGCTGTATGGCAATGCTGCTCTGTCCGAGGTAAAAGCCAGCCCTTGGGTCACGCGAAGTGACCCAAGACACTAGACGTTTTGACAGATCTTTATACAACTAATTGTGAGCACTCGGACCCCACGAACCAAGAGTTTCAACCCGAAATGGTTCGAAAATATAACTTCCAACAAGGTTATTATATATTCGCCGCTTGAGGTTCTCCGCAGCAGCAGCGGCAGCACAACACGACGAGCTAGGAAGATGGGAAGGCGCAAGAATATCGACACAAGTAGCGTCCCATACTAAAGGCCTACCCATCTTCCATGGGAATAACGACATGCCGTCCGGTCTCTTGCCATCGTCGCGTACCAGGCCATGAGGTTCCAATACGGCTGGAACGCCGACGGAGACAAGAGTGCGTCTGATGATGTCGTTTAATAATTATTATTTAGGAATTTAGTTAAGAAATTCTAAAATCTGTAGAATGTCACATTACAGATTAATGGCGATTTATCTTGGGCCCTCAATTCATTCATGTCTTTTCTAAAGAATCTGCAAAAACTAGCATTCGACGCAATGGCTATAAAGTGTCGAACAGCTGGCAACCGCTATCCTCGTCTGACTAGTGATGTTATGTTTGACGCGCTAACTCTCTTGCACTCTATCTTAAATATTTACCATCTTTAATAGCCAGCAACCCTTATTTGCGGTAAAATTTCATTCAGCGGCCCTATATCCTAATAAATAGAAAAAAATAGCTTTTATTTGATATATAAATTATAAATAATAAATGTACGTTATGAACGAATGTCAAAATCATACCTGTTTACACCTGGCTGCGAAGAGGTGCGGCCAAGTGTGCAACGGCAACTGCGATTTTTCAGGGTCTTTATATATATTGCCGTGAAGTGGACGATATTTTATTTAAAAAACAAGTGAATGTTTCCGAAAAATCAATAAACAATAATTAAATTTAAAATACTAGCGGCCACATTTTGATAGGCAGCCTGGTAAATATATATTCTCCTAATCATAAATATGCGTAAAAATGTGTTGTGTCCTTCGGCCTCATTCGGGGTCATATAAACAATATTTGAGTCTAGCATCTTCCGTTTCCGTGTCACATCTATGTGGGTATATGCTACAATCTCCCACCATCATGACGTATTTCCGCTTTCGTTCACCAGGTGGCTGCAGCGCGCCAAATCGTTCATTGGCGTCCTGTTTTTCGGACGGTTCACATCTTTTAAAGTTAACGTTGTTAACGTTCGATACTTTACTAAATAAAATTCGGTATATGCTTAAAAATATAAAGTATATAAAATAATTTTGAAAAGTGTTAATTTTTTATCACAATGGCGGATAGTGTACGTAACTGCAACGAATCCGATTCTTCATTGGATTCGTCAAGTTCAAGTTCCTCGGAGTCATCACAGTCGGAGTTGGAGACTGAACAGGTGGAAAGATCCCGTAAGAGGAAGAAGGTAAGTAAGAAGAAGAAAAGTAAGCGTAGCCGAGGACAAAGCAAGGTAATCAAAAAGCTTGCAAAACAGGTTAGTGATTTGAAAAGTTTATATTATTACCCTCAATATCCACGATGAAATCAAGTCTTTAGAAAAAGTTTGTCATCTACCGTCGGCAGATAGATTTCTAAGCGCTGTAACTCGCGCACTTGTAATGCAAAGCGACGCTATGCAGCAAGGTTTTAGGCAGATAGTTGACTGGGTCAAGGTTTCCGGCAACGTGGAACCAGATCAGTTGGCATTAAAATTTAAAGAAGTTTTTTCTGGTGATTATCATAAGATTTCACGTGATTGTTTACAATTGGTTTGCGGCCGTAGAACCGATATAGTAGAACAAAGGCGCGAAGTGTTCATTAAACAATTAAGAGAAAAATCATTTAAGCCATGTTTGAAGAAGATACCGCCGTCTAGTGAATTTTTGTTTGATAAAGTACCTTTTAGTGAATTTGTTAAGAATAATGGCGGTATCAACAAAAATTTTTATAAGTACAAATAAAGTAAAGTAAATTTTTCTGGGCAAGAAAAGAAAACCCCTAGACCCCAGGCGGCGTACCCTGGACCTAACGGATATAGATCGTCCAGTCGCCCGTCGGCACTGACGATGAATTATAGATTTCCTTGTTAAGAATATTGGCGGTGTCAACAAAATTTTTTATACAAGTAAAGTAAATTTTTCTGGGCAAGAAAAGAAAACCCCTAGACCCCAGGCGGCGTACCCTGGACCTAGCGGATATAGATCGTCCAGTCGCCCGTCGGCACTGACGATGAATTATAGATTTCCTTTTCCACAGAGTGTAGAATCTTTTTATAATTATCACGCGATGAATCTAAAATTTTTTCGTCCTCAACCAAGGGGACAGCTGGCTGGTCAACGCCCTTACCAGCCCT
Organism: Mythimna impura; assembly: GCA_905147345.3. Classification (NCBI taxonomy): domain Eukaryota; kingdom Metazoa; phylum Arthropoda; class Insecta; order Lepidoptera; family Noctuidae; genus Mythimna; species Mythimna impura. The sequence goes on along the minus strand of LR990342.1, from coordinate 3,220,028 downwards.
CTAGTTTTCGGAGAAATTAACCGCAAAACAACGTATGAGGTAGGGGTTCGAGTAAATTTAATAGAAAGTTCTGACTCGGATCAGGTTTTTTGGGGGGGTTGCATACAAAATCATGTTACGGAATGGATAAATTTGAGAGCACCAGAACCATTAATAAAAATAGTGAAGGGGTATCGAATTCCATTTCGAAAGAAACCGCCTCTGGTCCCACCAAGGCAGGTGAAACGTTGCAATCTCACTGTACCATCTCCAGAGATGGACATAGTAATTCAAAATTTGTTACAACAGAAAATTTTAGAACATGCCCCCATAACTCCGAGTTTTGTATCAAATTTCTTTCTGATTCGCAAAAACGACGGAACCTACCGTCCTATTTTCAATTTAAAAAGTTTAAACAATTATCTGATAATAAGCAAATTTCGTTTGATTTCGGTAAATCGGATTCCAGATTTCATTCAGGAAAGGGATTGGATGGTCAAAATAGACCTTCGGCAAGCTTACAACCATGTAAGTGTAGCACCTGCTCACCGTTGTTTTCTACGTCTAATATATCGAAGCCGATTACTGCAAATGATTTGTTTGCCATTTGGCCTGGCGACAGCGCCCAAAGTATTTGCATCGCTGACCAACTGGACAGCCGAGATTTTCAGGAATCTAGGCATTCGTGTAGTGGTTTTTCTCGACGATTATCTTTTAGTAGCACAGGACAGAGCGACACTAATAAAACACGTCAAAATCGTTCTCCAAATTCTGAGCCGGTTGGGTTGGCAGGTAAACAGGGAGAAGTCGATTCTAGTCCCGCAAAAATAATAATAGAGTATTTGTGTTTGATATGGAGTCCCTGGACAAATCAAAAAAGGTTTACCAGAAAACAAGATTTGGACAGACAACAGAAGGCGTCTCTTCGAGAAATGCAAAGTATCATAGGCGTTCTGAATTTTGCGCGACTGGTAGTTCCAATGGGTCGCTTAAAATTTTCGTCATCTCCTAGCTTATTGCAACCTAGTCCTGAAAATGCCATATCAGTCGACTTATCCCTTGCCTGGGGAGGTGCTAACAGAACTGAAATGGTGGAAGGTTCACTGTGTGGAGAAATCCAGGCTTCATCCTCTACAAGCAAAAAAAAAAAAAAAAAACTTTTTAACCACAGACGCAGCAGATACAGGTTGGGGGGCGGAGTTGAAGCGGTCTTCACATTTCGGGCATCTGGACAGAAGAAGAAGAGCGGCTTCACTCGAATCACAAAGAGATGTTAACTATTCTGAAATGTTTGTTAGAATTCGCTCCGTCTCTGAGTCACACCTCTCTTCTGTTGCAGTGCGACAACAAAGCGATAGTAGCGTACTTAAGATAGGAAGGGGGAAACAAGTCGCAGACCTTGATGAAGTTAATTTATCAGATTTTTTAAATTCTTCAAGAGTACGATATTCATGTAGTTCCCTATCACATTCCAGGCAGGTACAACAACGTGGGCGGACGGTCTATCACGTCACTCGAAGTTACAGGAATGGCATCTGCTCCCCGAGTTCACCAGCATTGTCTTTGCGAAGTGGGGTGTTCCCCAGATAGATCTGTTTGCATCCAGCACAGCTCACGTAGTACCTTGTTACGTAACTCTAGATCAAAGGGATCAGCGAGCATGGAGGCACAACGCGTTTGCATTCAAATGAGATTTTCATCTAGCTTGGGTCTTTCCTCTTCCGAGTTTAATACCTCGTGTGCTGATGCATCTAAATCAGGCTCGAGGTGTATTTCTAATAGTCGCACCGAGGTGGTCTCGAGCATTCTGGAGAGCAGATTTGAAGACAAGAGCGATAGCGCCTCGTTCACGATCCACAGGTTATCGAAGGTACTCGTAGACACGAGGACCGGGCAACCACCACCACGGGCGAGGGAGCTGTATCTAGAAGTATGGAAATGTGGGGGTGGTTTGAATCCTTAGGAGACTGGTCTGAAGAACAAAAGTGTTTACTCAAAGAAGGTTGGAGATCGTCTACTTTGAATACATATAGACCAGCATGGCAGAGATGGTTGAATTGGTGCTCCAGGTTTAGTGTAAATTTTTCAGATCCTACAGGTAGTGAATTGGCTCGATATTTGGCAGAAGAAAAATTGTCTTTTCGTACTATTCTTCTTCATAAATCTGTTGTGTCTACTTTATGCAATACTAAAAGCGAGGCCCGTTTAAGTTCAAATATTTTGGTAAAACAAATGATTAAAGCTATAGCATTTCATCAGCCTAAGAAGTGTCCACCCCCGGTCTGGGACCCTCAATCGTTGATAGGTTGGTTGGGCAGTAGGTCTCTTCAAAGTCAAGGTCTATTCGAAATTGCAAGATTTTGTGCAGTGCTACTGTTGTTGTGTTCAGGGCGAAGGATACACGACTTAACATTACTTAGCGTGTCCCCAGACAGATGTATAGTAAGCGATAATAGCATTATGTTTTGGCCGCATTTTGGTTCGAAGACGGATTCCGAAACACATGTACAGTCAGGTTGGAAGTTGTTAGGTAATCTTGAAAGTGTGGCGCTTGATCCAGTGTTCTGGCTTCTAATAGACACCTGGAAACGTCGGTTACTTTGTTCTAGTGATAGATTATTTATTACAGCATGTGGAAAAGCTAAACCAGCTACTAGAACTATTTTGGCAGGTTGGGTTAAACCCCTAAGGCTACCCACTGACCAAATCTATTTTGAAGAAAGCAGGAATTGAAGCTACTCCAGGTAGTTTCCGTTCAGCAGTAGCTTCACGGAGCTGGTTGGATAATGAGCCTCTTGATGAGATAATGGGACGGGCTAATTGGAAATCTGGTAATACTTTTAAAAAACATTATAGGAGAGAAGTGATCCCACCACAAGGTAGCTCCTTGATTCATCTTTTTCAGCTAATTAATTAATTACTTAAGATTAATTAAAATAGATATAAAATATGATGATTATGGTAAGTTAATTCACATACAATTACAATAATTGAGGATATTTTATGTGGTATGTATGAATGTTTTTGTTTATTTTGTAATCAAGGGTTAAGATTGTAATTATCTTATAATTATTATTTTGCTTTAAAATATAAGTGTTATAATCTATTTGATGTTTTTCTATTTATTCCATAACGGTTTATTGATCTAATATAACTTACATCCTTTGCAACACATTGGCGTCCCGTTCACCAGGCGATAACAAACAAAGCCTCAAATATTGTTTATATGACCCCGAATGAGGCCGAAGGACACAATAGCAGCGTTTTACCTTCAAATAAAACGCATGTTGTGTCCGGAGACTCATTCGGGGTCATACTTTTAAAGACTGCCTGGTTTGATTACTTCTTAAGTTGTAGGATTTTGAGGCCACAATGAACGATTTGGCGCGCTGCAGCCACCTGGTGAACGAAAGCGGAAATACGTCATGATGGTGGGAGATTGTAGCATATACCCACATAGATGTGACACGGAAACGGAAGATGCTAGACTCAAATATTGTTTATATGACCCCGAATGAGTCTCCGGACACAACATGCGTTTTATTTGAAGGTAAAACGCTGCTATTTTTAGCAAATACTCAATGAGCGCACTAATTCTGCAGCCGGATCTCGTACTATGATGGGGTGAATTTCAAAATATCCTTTCTAATTCGTTGTATTCATCATAAAAGGCCTCCGTGCAAAAAATAACAGCTATAAAAAGCTGTTATTTTTTGCACGGCGGCGACGTTGATGTGACAATGTATAAGTCGGGACTTTTCCTTTTATACATACAGATGAAGAAAGGCCCAACAAACTCTTCAGCAACACAACACAGTAATATAGATCTAACTAAAGTGCAGCTGGATACACTCGATCTAGTCCCAAACTTAGTAAGTATTAAAATATTTGGTAATAAGGTTATATTTGAGTTTCTCGTAATAAGCTCAAGTGGTTACCGACTTGCCTTCGCCGGAATGCTATTTTAATATTGACAAAAGTCAATGATAAAACATGGGCAACAATTAACAAAAGGCATATTGTAAGAAATAAATGCTATTTTTGAAAGACTATCTCACTCTGTGTCTGTCTGAGACTGTGTATATCTTAGGGCTAGTGAGATTTGTGGCAGATTCCCAAAGTACGTTGCCCATTCTCCTTGTCTACCTCGATTTAGCGGTGGTGTGTATGAAATGTGTATGCAGTAAAGTGGTAGGTACTGGTGGGAGTTTGGCAACGACCTTACAGCCACTAGACGTCTAATAACAGGCGACACATATCTGTCAACACATATGATTATCTGATCTGTTGTCTCGACCAATCAGAACGTAGTAACCCGCTCCCCGTACCTCAGCTAGTTGACAGAATTGTTTTGGTACGCTAGTTCAAGCATGAGGCGTCTTTTTTTTTCATCCAATGACATCTTTCGAGCCACGACTTGGCGCAGCAGCGGGAGCATGAGGCGTCTAGTGGCTGTAAGGTCGTTGGAGTTTAGTTATTTCCATAATAAAAAATAAAACCAGCGTATAATCAGTCAATAATTTAAATTTTATTCCTTCATAGTCATTCTAAACAAATTATCAGATGAAATACATTTCTAATGTGTAAAAAAGCGTACTAATTTTCTAATTGCATTATACATAAATTATTTACAATATCACTAATAAATATTTGAGTAAAACAAATAGGATTTGAGACTAAAACAATACTATTCTGTCATCTCGAATCTATAACAAGTTCAACTAGAAACAAGATCTAATATTAACTTTAAAAATTGCATTACAGAATCTCTTTACAGGCTAATTAAAGGATGTCGGTTAAAATAAATTTATTATAAAGCAAATTAATCTAGTTATCGAGTTAATAAATAACAGTCGTGCGAACACAATACGCTAAGATATGTACAATGAATTGACAAACAATAGTGCAAACTGGACCGTATTACCGCCATCGTGCACTCACTTTCACACTCCTCTCACTTATTCTATTTAGGCCCACTTTTCACACAAATTAATTAGCATAAGCATAATCAACCTTTTAATGTTCCCACTGCTGGGACTCAGACCATCTCTCTAGGAGAGAGATTGGGCCGTAATCCACCACGCGGGTCCAGTGCAGGTTGATGGATGTCACATGTCTTCGAATTTTTGGTTCTAGGACATGCCAGTTTCCTCACGATGTTTTTCTTCACCGTTTTGAGAGCAGTGGTTATGAAATAAATTACACAAAGTAATGCGCCTGGCTGGGTTTGAACCCACGACCTACAACGTAAGTCCCACAAACTAATTTTTTCTTTTTTTTTTTTATTCTTGATAGGTCGCGCTTGACCGCTAACTCACCTGATGGAAAGCGACGATGCGGTCGACGATGGAGCGCGCTTACCTAGAAGTAACCTATTCACTCTTGACTTAAAGATTCCCGGGTTTTTTTTTATTAATTATTTAATACTAAATGTATTTTGAGAGCAATGGTGGCCCGGTGGTAACGGCTTCGACTTACGAGTTGTAGGTCGTGCTTTACGTTTAGAGACGTAACGGATGTATTAGGATAAAAAAAAAATCGACAACATGTGACATCCTATTCCCTCTCCTGTAGAGGAAGCCTGTGCTCCAGCCGTAGGAAACATTATATGGCTGATTATGATTTGCAAAATGTATTTAGACGTCATTCTATCTCCGTACACTAAAATTCGACAAATTCGAAATTTGTGGAACAGTGGGCCTATTACTAGGTACTTTACATTGTGACGTTGAAGTGAGGTTTTACCAGTGCACGATGAACCTAAACCTAGGATATTACCACTTAGGGTACGTGTTTCATGTTCTACAATTCAAATTCAGTGCTTAAAAGTGTTTCAGCACCGATTACATTCCCGACAAAAATACTTCCACAAGGAAAACCAAAGGTTCGCGCATACTCGTTACAGGAAATAAATACATTTTCTAATTCACATAATTACGATATTATCACGTATCAAACAATCGGGAATAACCTAATGACATGCAAATTATATCAAAAACAATAAGTTCTTGAATATGTAAAACTAAAATAATCTAATAAAAAGAACCTTTAAAATCAATCACAACTTTCAAAACCGGTTTACAATATTACCCAGATCATCAAATCACTATTGACCATCGAGATATAAGTACTAACGTTCTAGAGAAGCTACGTCAAATAACTGAATTGTCCTATTTTCGTAATTTGAATCTTTAGTTCACTGCAGCGCTAAAATAATAACAATTCGTCTAAACCATAACTAATTTACCACAGCACTAGATTTGCTGCGGAAGTGTATTTATTCTCGGCAAAAAGGTCCTAAGCGCCATGTAAATCACAGCACTTACGCGTTTTCTTCGACAAAGTGCGGCGCGATCGCCGCAGTTGAACGAGACAAAGTAGGAATTTACGGTGTCTTCTCTAGTACGTTAGTACTTATATCTCGATGCTTTTGACAATATTTAGGGTTAATTCATACTATATCGAAAATTGTCTAAAAATAGACAGGACACAATAAAATGGTAGATAAAAGTTCTTGGTCAAGCACTTTTCGTTCTTATGTTTTTTGCAATAAGATTGAAAACTGATTGATCAAGAACTGTCGCCTACGTACCTACATACTTGAATGAGCGTATGGTAAAATCATGTCAGTCGTTAAAATAGTGCAAGTTATCGAAATTCGTTCAGTTTGACTAGTCGTTGGCTGGCGGGTCGCCCGGTAACCAGACTTACGTTTGTACTGGTATTGGCACATAGTCGTAACACAGCAATCGTAAAACAGCTAGCACTAAAAGAAAGTACTAGATGTAGACTTTCTTAGTGAAAGTTTTTTTTTACAGTATTAAGAGATATTATAGCAACAACAACAACACAAGACAGACAGGGAATACAAGACAGGGAATGATGTAGCTCATTTAAAAGAGTTTTTTTTTTTTGAAGTTATACTTCTTTTGGCGCGATAGAGAAAAATGATGAGAGTGAATTTTTACGATGCGCGCGCAGACCGACACCTAAATTCTACATCGTGAAGTTAGTTCTAGGTGGCATGCATGAAAATTGATAACTATGTTCAAGTTGTACATTCTAGTATTTTTATATTTAGAACACGTGTTTCGTAAGAGTACAATTAAACAGTGTGAATAAATAAATATTATTTTGGTGTTTTTATTATTTAAATAAAATCTTTTTGATTAATTTTAATATTTATCGTTAATCACTACTGCATTTTAGTTATTTTTTTTCCATACGCCAAAGAAGTATAACTGCTAACGCGTGTACATAAGTACACACACTCTTTTTTTGAAGAACAGAAATCACATTTACATTTTAGATAAGTAATATACTTATGTTTATTAAAAGTTACTTTTAGATATCTATTTTTCCAATTATTTCAAACAAAAATTGTGCAATTTTCAGCCACTTAAGAAATTATGTTCATTGCGACTCCATGGTAAGAATAATTTTGCTGATACATAACATAACTTGATATAATACAAAAAGTAAAAAATGGCTAATCATTCTTTCATAAATTCGTTCTCCGTTTTTCCGACATCACATTTACCCTTCACATCGACAACATTGGAAATTACACATTCATTTTCAGCAACAAAAAACTAAACACAGTAATGTGATTGGCTGTTAAAAAATCCTTCAACCAATCACAGGAATTGACGAGGCTTGATAACAACTTTCACATTAATTTTCGTTCCATAAACAAAGAAGATTGCTCTAAATAATTATTTGAATGTTATCGAGCCAATTGTTCAATTAGTTGCCAATATGTTAAAAGTAAGTGTATAATATTTATGTAGTAGTTATTAAGTGCAATAAAACATCGTTATATGCCGTGCTAGGCTTCGGCCAATCTATAACTACGCACCGACACGCGATATCAAGGCCTCAGGGTCACTTCACTAAAAGCAAGGAAACAAGAGACAATGGATACAAAGACTTGCATGTTATAACTTAATAAACAGCCTTTTTGGCGTAAACAGGAACAAAAAACAATGCAATGTTGGATATTTCTTTGTTCTGTGTAAGTCAACAATATAATGGTTACAATTATTAAAGGATTACTTGACTTGGCGAGTGCACTGCCGTGCTCCCAAATATTCTATGACAGAATACTGATCAGATAAAATGACTGTTGTACCTAATATATAGTTTTATTTTACATATTTATGCTTTATTATATTTTTAACCTTTGATGTCTAGTCTCTAGTTTCAAATTAATCAATATTAAAAAGAGATATGTGAACAAATTGTTATGACACCATAATATATTGTCAGTCCTATAGTTGAGCTGACTGACTTCAATACGTCACACTTACAATACAACCAATTCATAATCATACAATGTCAATACTTAATCAAAATCATAAAGGAGGAAAATTTAAAACTACCATGGAACTTTTAATTGTAATAGCTGGCAACATTCGAGACATCTGTCAAATAGTAACACATTTTGAAGAGTGCTACAGAGGTAAGCCCTGATCTTTTAGGTTGCATTCATTACTTGGTTTAAGGTTTCCTTAAAGTATTAGATAATCTCAACTTATGAAGCACTTTCAACTTCAATAGAGCATCACACACATATTCTTGTAGAATCAGCAGTAAGTCGTCTCTTAAACTCTCAATTTGTTCAATGGTTTTTTTTTAAATATAATTATGTCATTGTAGTTTCTACGTGGTTTAAACATTATCATCTATCTATGAGGGAAAAAACAGACTAAAGTAAACCATTTGCGGGTTAATCTCTACCAATTATTGAGCAGTATTCTCTAGGAAATTCGCGAAATAGGTAGTCCTTTATTTTGAACAGGCAGAAAAGTATTATAGTATTCCACAAAAGTGTCTATTACAATCGATTAAAATCGATTGCAACTTCATTGTCAATTGTCTACGTAGAACAAGGATAATGTACCTTAATTGTATGAGAATAGGATTTCATTTAGATCGAATGCAAGGTCATGTCAATCAGTTGTGGTACGTGGAACAGGGATAATGTACCTTATGTCGGTGATGTTAGGGTTTAGTCTCACGTTTGTCGCTCGACGCCGAAGTTGTAGGTGTATTCGCGGTCGAGATCGAAGCGCGACCGTCGCTTTATTACCGGCAGTTGTGTCTGTAAACAAGTGGTTTTGATTAATACGTGGAAGTGCTTGAGAACTTGCTATTTTTAAACTGAAACGCTCGTGACTAAAAGAGTGATGAATGTAAATGACGATGGATGAACAACGAAAATATTGTGTGAGAAATGTCTCTAGAACTCTTCTTTGCTTATTTCTACACACTATAGTCTACATCTCTTCTAATCTCTCCTTTCGCAGGTCTGCTGGAAGAAATTTCTTTTTGAAATAAGCTGTACCTTTGTAAAAAAAAAATATATTAAGATACCTATCTTCTTCTGTATATTTGTGTGTGCATAAATAATAAAATAAATAAAAAGAAATGAGAATATATGTACATATGACAGCTTGATGTTTGATCCCAGGTAACATGGGGCAAGGACAGGAATTCGATGAGCTGCAGGAATATTCGAAAGAGCCACCGTGGTTATCTTTAAGCTACAATAAATCAACAGACTAATACTAGAACTACATTGCGCACACGTGGTCTACGTACGCAGATCTGGGCGCGTCGGTCTCCATACATTTTTTATGGAAACTAGACTTGTAGAGCTACACTTGATCCACGCCACGCGACGTCGTTCTACGTACAAATCAGGCGTGTTACACGTGTGCGTCGGTCTGATGTAGTTCTAGCTTAATGGAGGCCATACACGTTAGGGTTTGTATGACGATTTTAGCCGTTTTAGATCTCTATTTCAGCATCATAATCTTCCTGCCTTTGTCCCGTGTTATTTGGGGTTCAACAAGTATTTTTCTTCCATTTCGTCCTGTCCCCCGTCACGCTATCACTAACTCCCTTTTCTTTCATATCACTCCTCACACAATCCACCCACTTTTCTTTGGAATCTCTCTACCTCTCCATCCATTCACATGTTTACTCATAACTCTTAAATCTCTATTTACAAAGTATAAAACAAAGTCTGTTTCCGCATCTGTCTGTTTACCCGCTAACTCCTAAACCAGGCAACGGATTTAGATGCGGTTTTCATTATCAGAAAGGTGAATAGACAAGTCAAGGTTTACGTATATAATTTGCAACCGAGGCGGGTCGCCAGTGAGAAATACGGTTAAATGAAATAAATCTGTGTTGAGGAAAAATGTGAGCATATCCTGTTGTGCTAATTATCCTATTATGAATATGTAGCTCTGTATATATTTATGATATTAATGGTTAACGTGATTAAAAATCACCTTAATCATTACTATCTCATAACCAGTAAAGCATGGTTTTATAATATTGTTTTTATTTTTTATACTACACTATAATTACTATAGGATGGTGCGGGTGACAGCTGTCGGATACAAACAATGTAGCTACCTATCCTTTTCTCTCATCTTAAAGATGCATATTTTCGTTCTGCTGTCATCCTACCAATGCTGTGTAAAAAAGACCTTAGGTGTTGGCCTTTTCTCATACGAATAATAACTATCACTGACCACACTTGTAAGCGACTTCGAAAATCCAATAAACATATCGTCGCCTAAAATGTTGGATATTTTTACAAAGAATACCACGAAATACACGTCCATGTTTAATAACCTGTAACACCGTTGATGATATTTTCATGAAATGCACGCAAGTAGAATGACGTTTTTACGGATAATAACTTTAAACATAATAGGTAACTTAAATGCATCAAAAAAGTAACTAAAAAGCAAATTATGTTAAAATAAATCTGTATAATAAAATTATACAGGATAGTTTTTTCTTACTCCTGAAAAACTATCTTTTTCGCTTTTATCAGGTTTTATATAAGTATGATAAATATAAAAAAGAAACTTACCAAACTATCACTAGGCAGTCCTCTCAGCTTGGGGTTCAATAAAAATGGCACTCCCTCCATTCCATTGTATCCTCCTAACGTTTGATACATGGTTGTGTTCCTTGGCATAGGCGCAGGCCCTTTCTTCCTGCCATGAGCCACAGGGGACGTAGGCCCCAAGGGGCTCCCGTGCGGGATCGGGGACTTCGCTGACGGAGGCCGGGGCGCCGGCCGAACCGGCTTGTTGATATTGTAGGAGGGGCTTAGGGCTTCATAGTCATGGTCTGTGGTGAACTCTTCAATATTCGGGTACGTAGTTGGGGATTGCTTGAGATTCAGGTTGTTTAGCTCTGAGACGAGAGGTGACAGTTTTGGTGGACGGTCCGGTGCTCGCAACCTGGAAGGAATATTGACAAATTAAAAATAAAACATATTTTTTAATAAGTTTATTTATTTATTTAAACTTCATGTACTGTGGCACATAGGCGGACTTAATGCAACAAGGCATTCTTTTGGTTAAAAAAGACAACACAGATGATTTTCCCACCCAAAAAAAAAAAAAAAACCTACAAGGTGTGCGTAATAAATAAATAATAGATATTTCAAATATAATGAAGTAACATTAAGTTGCATAAAATAATGAACGAGTTGACCCGGCGAACTTCGTACGACCTGCACCTGTTGTATTAGCTAAACTGCCAAAGGATAACGCCATCTACTGGTATTACCATAACAGCATAATTTATTTTAAAATGACAGTTTAATTAGAGATGGCGTTGTATTCGACTTTTTTTTCGTGAGTTTTTCCATATTTTCTCACCGTTCAAACCACAACATTAGCCAAATATTTCAAGTCCAGCCATTCTCGAGTTTTAGCGAGACTAACGAACTGTTAATTTTTGTATATATAGATAAATACTATCATAAATACCTATAAAATTATTTTAATTAAGAGAACTTAAAAGATAACAATTATGACGATGAGCGATGGTTGAGAGGACTTCAAGTAGTAGTTCCGAAATTTTATGCTTCAAGGAAAATTTACTTTCACCTTGTTTGATGTCAAAGGGAAGCAAGCACATGCATGTATGCATGTTTAATAATAAATTGTATAGTTCGTTTATACTTCTTGATACAATGGTCACTGTTTGATAACTATATTAGCAAATATACGAGGGTTATTGATAAATGATATTTATTTACGTTAATTTAACCTATTGAGTAGCGTAATTAGAGACACAATAGAAATACAATGACGTTCGAACGCTTTCGCTCGGGGTTTAATGAAAACTAGATGAGGCTGTTATTTCTTAGCTGACTACCCTGAGAAGAAACGCGGAAACCAGTTCAGAGGTTTTAAACTCCATAATTATGATAAACATGTAATGACCAACCTGATTCTTAAATAATGAGAACCACCTAGGTTGATCTTTTGAGGAAAGATTCACACAGATTTGAGTGGACCTGTCCAGTCAGTGCAAACATAATATTAAGTTGGTGAACTCTTTCTAACAATGTTTGTAGAAGTAAGGCCTGTATTGGGGTCTTGAATAGATCGATTCATAAACTTCTTTTCTTGTTGGTTTTGAAAGACTGTATGAATCAGATATTAGCTTTTTATCACGCTATAGATTGGAGATGAATAACAGAAGTTGTTTTTATAAATTCATAGAATATTGCTAGGTTACTTTAATTACACAAAGTTACCAACTGGTAACAGCGAACTTCGCTAGTTTCGCAGAGCTCAATTTCTATTTATTAATGGTAAATTAAAATCATCATCCCACCCATACGCACGTTTTGGGAACATATTTATTGTGCGTACACCTAAGAAGCGGAATTCGCTGCCGGAGTCTGTGTCTCGTGATGGGGGTCTTTAAGTCAAGAATATAATATAATATTCCACAACTATCACACAACGCCCTCCAGTCTCAAGCTAAGCAGAGCTTGTGTTATGAGTACTAGACAACCGATAAAAATACTTATATATTTCGAAATACATACATATTATTGATAAATTACACCCAGACACAGAACAAATGATCGTGCTCATCACAAACATTTGTCCTGGGTGGGAATCGAACCCACGACCTCCGGCATAGCAGGCAGGGCCACTAACCACTAGACCAACAGGCCAGTCAATAGAATGAATAGGTTACCTCTAGATGAGCGTGCTCCATCGTCGACCACATTATCGCGTGAGATAGTGGTCAAGGCGAGCTTATCAAAATCAATTAAACCCCGCTCTATCTAAGGCCATAACGTTCAGGCATGCAGATGAGATATAGATGAACAATCGTGTCCACTATCTACATATATTATACTAAAATGAAGTAGCAATGACTATAACATTGGTCTCAGTGATTAATGCGTGTATATTATACCCATCGACTATTGAGCCTTTAGATGGATGGAGAGGGAGAGGGAGACCAAAGAAAAGATGGATGGATTGTGTGAGCAGTGATATGAAAGAAAAGGGAGTTAGTGATAGCGTGACGAGTGACAGGACAGAATGGAAAAAAAAACGTGTTGCGACGACCCATAATAAAACGGGACAAGGGCAGGAAGATGATGATGACTAAAGCCCCGACAAAATTGGACCAGCTGTTTCAGATATTAACCGGAACAATCAGACAGACCGACAGACAGATTGCATTTTTGTTATAGGTAAGTATCGAATATATTTTCACACGCATTTTTTTTTTGTTTATGTTTAATTATATAAATAAATCGTCTAATGACAGAATCAGAATCAGAATCAGAATCAGAATCAGAATAATTTATTTGTAAACATAGGTCAGATTACAACAGAGTGTGAGGTGTTAAAAATAGGTAGATCCTCTATGTTTTACCCAGAGGCGTACAAATATATACAATTAACATTGTCAGTTTTCATTTAACTTCTGAGATTATGTAAACTTTCACATCATTAATAAATTTAAAATCAATATTAATCGGCACATCATTAAAAATTAGACTAAATATCAGTTTTACTAAATGTCACAGAGGTTAAGTTATATGTCATATTAATACTAATGTCAAATACAGTTCAGAACCATCAAAATACTTAGGTCAACTTTTAAATATAGTCAATAATAATAATAGGCACATGCATATAATTACAAATTAAGTAAAATTAATTTCAATAAATGTCAGAGATTAAGTTTCATGTCAAATTAATGCTTATGTCAAATACAATTCAGGATTATCAATATAGGTCAGGTGATGTGCAACTTCATTATGTAAACTCTATAACATTATAAAAGTCAATATCAATAGGCATATGCATATTAAATACAAAATTTGTTTCAATAAAATGTCAAAAAGATTAAGTTATTACATGTCATATTAGTGCCAATGTCAATAAAATTCAAGATAAGTCGGGTAATGTGAAATTTTCTGAAGCAGTAATTATAGAATTGTCGTCTAGATAGTCCTTTATTGAGTAATAGCATTTATTTAGCAAAATTTTTAATAGTTCTTTTTTGAAATTATCCAGATTTAACGTTTTTAATTTCTCAGGTAGTTTGTTAAATATTTTTTGGGCCATACAGAAGGTACTCTTATTCATTAGTGCAGTCTTTCCATAAGTCACTTCAAGTTCTGACTTATTTTTATCGCGTAATTTTCGGTAGTAGCTTTTAGTAGCTGTTTTATATAATGTAATATTAGATTTGACAAACACATTTGTTTCGTATATGTATAACGATGGCAAGGTAAGGATTTTTAGACGTATAAAGAACGGTTGGCAACTGTCTGTGCTTTTAAGGCCACACATAGCTCTGATACATCTTTTTTGGGCTCTGAATACGAGTTCTCTATCTACTGAACTGACTAATCACTATGTCACTTTAGTTGCCCTTTGCGTCCCAGGAATGGTCCAGTGGGTAATCCTTTTAGAAGTCAATCCATGGCCCTAATAGGCTTCGACCCTGCTGGGCTGGGCCTCTAACATCTCTCTGAGGCGCGCTCGATGACAGCTGATACTTGAGTTTAAATAAAATATATCAAGTATAACGCTATGATATATTCGTTCATCAATCATCGTAGCCCCGTGATCCCGTCACTCAGCGGCTGATAGAAGGTCAAACATGCTAAATGGATACGTGAACTGATTGTACTTTTAGAATATGCAATACGAAAAGAACCATGACACATATACAGACTTTGTTTGCTTGTAATCAATAGGTATAACAACGTTACTTAGCGAAACGCCATCAAGTTATTTTTTTTCAATTCTTTAACCGCTTGCGTCTGATGGTCCCGACGAGTGTTTTCGTGTCCTATTCGCCAGGGTCGTGTGTTTGCGACTGGGTACTCCATCTCGTGTAGCTCTTCAATCCCCATAGGTGACAGAAGAGCTGACGAGATGGAGTATTTAGTCGTGGATGTGCGACCCTGGTGGAATAAACGCGAGTGTTAGTCGGATATATCCGACCTAGGCGGTTAAAAAGTTAATAATATATACAAATCTATTTTTAATAAGCCTGTGAAGTTTTGCATTATTATTCCATTTGTTTTCTACGTTTACAAATTATTTACATTAAGTATTAAATATTTCTTAAGAAAACGTTTAAAAATATAAGCCCACTGGCATGGGGAACAGAGTCCAAGCTACCGGTGGTCTGATCTCTTGAGCGAGGAATCTCCGAACAATACGTGCCGTGTCCAGGAGTACTGCCTTCTGGATCAAGCCCTTGATCCATCTGCACAAAGAGCCTCCTCAGATATTGGTCGAAGCTATTAAGCCATTGGCCATCACTATTATTATTATTCCGTTTATTCATTAGTATAATTAAATTATATTTATAATTTTCAACAAAAAAAAAAAAAACATTAAAAAATTGTATCCCACCGGTACCGGGAACAGAGTCCAAGCTATCGGGACTGGGCTCTAGAGAAAGGAACCTCCTAACAATACGAGCCTTGTCCAGGAGTACCGCTTTCTGAATCAAACAGCTTAACGCGAGCCTACTAAGGTATTGGTCGAGGCTCTTGGCTATTAAGCCATTGGCTGACACGACTATCGGTACAAGGATCGCCGAGTTCACATCCCACATATCGACAAAAGGGCAGGGCAAGTCATTACCTACATGATTTCCCACCTTAAAAAAATAAAAAACAAAAAGGCTGACTGCCAGTTTTTTTTTTTTCGAATCTATAATACAACATTCGTCTTGATAACTAGATTACTTAGGCCCTATGTTTCTGGCCACATTGTGTTCTGCTTACCTCCTGTTGGCCTCAGGCGTGATGTTCGTGAGCACGTTCTCATACTCGTTGTGCGTGGGCGACGTGTCGGTGCTGCCGCCGCTCACTTTATAGCAGACCACCTTGCCGTTTATCTCACTGCGGAAGAAAGGAATACAATATTATTAGAAAGATATTACTATTTTTCTAATTCGTCATATCCATACAAAATTGTAAACTTGATTGAACAGTTTGTATGGAGAGGGCGATTTTTTTTTTCGTTTTTTTAAAAAATAACTTTTGGAAGGTTGTTCAGTCTCGTCTACTGAGCAAGCCCAAGTTTGCGGAGGCCTGTCCCTTACACCCCGTATAAAAGGGGAAACGACTGACTGACATAACGCACAGCCGAAACTAAACAGCCTAGGAGCGTGAAATTTCGCACAAGGTTTCCTTCTATGACGTAGGTGAGCGCTAAGAGAGGATTTTTTCACCCCCAAAGGGGATTAAGCGTATTACAAGGTTAAAGACTATGTCGAAGACACGCTTGTTTGGCAATGACTGCTTCTGCACATGTGGCCCCCTGGTAACTTATAATATTGTGTAAATGTATCTATTAACTGCTCCACATTTGTTGTAACAAATACTTACTTTTATTTTTTTTCTTCTAACACATTGCTTTTGCAATATTTTTTATATTATTAGACGCCAACCACTATAAATTCGTAAGAAATTTATTTTGTTAACATGTAATTTATTGATCTTATTTTACTTGCTTTTTTTTATATAATGTGAATGTGAGAACACTGTAAACTCCGCGAATTCTTAAGTTACTTCCTGTTACGACTAATTTTTTTTTTAAATATGATTATTTTTATTGTGCTTTTGGGTACAATATTGACTGGTCTACACTGTTCTTACATAATATCTATTAATACTGTAATATGAAAATATTGTAAACAACCACTTTTTTTAAAAATAAAGTAAAAAACTAAAACCCGACGACAAAAAAAAAACGACGCTGAAAAAGTATGAAACAAGATTTTCATACTTCGAACAGAACAAAAAGAAAAGCCGTAGTCACACGTAATAGGTACCAACCGAAACACTTTAATAACGTGTGACTAAGGTTTTTCTTTTTGTTCTGTTCGAAGTATGAAAATCTTGTTTCATACTTTTTCAGCGTCGTTTTTTTTTGTCGTAGTCGGGTTTTAGTTTTTTACTTTATTTTTATTTAAACAATTTTGGTGTTAAACTTAACACATGACTTTTTGTCCGCTAGAGGGCGTCACTTTAAATTTGAGCAATATTTTCGAAATGTACAAATGTAGCCTTTTCAAATGATACCAAACACGGCGTATTTATCTCCATTTTTTTTAACACATACTTTTTGTCCGCTAGAGGGCGCCATGTCGAGTTTTGTGACACGTCACGTAGCCTATGTTCAGCGGACAATTAAGACGGTTTTAACGATACCTCATATGTCGAGTTCCGATAGGTAGATTAGGAGCTATGAGGGAACAGATGAACATACTCACATACATACATAGCCTGTCAAAATCATAACCCTCCGTAGTCGGGTAAAAAATCATAAGCCTCCGTAGTCGGGTAAAAAGAGTTAACCATGGAGTTTCTTGCCGGTTCTTCTCCATAGGAAACGATCAATTTGGAACCGTGCACTAGCTTCTGACGTTTTATAAGTGCCCTTGTAGGCCTATGTGAAATAAAAACTTTTGACTTGACTTGACTTGGGGATGAAAGGGGGTCCAAAGATTGTATGGAGAAACCTACTCACATGAAAGAAAGAAAATTGCGTTTATTGGCATTACAAAAAGAAAAAACAAAACACCTTAAAATTAAACAAATAGTACATTGAGTAATGCCAAAAGGGCCTCAGCTCAGCGGGCGAAGCCGCTGGCAGAAGCTTGGTTTATTGATAAACTGGTTAGATAACAATTTTTTTTCATGTATATTTATTCCCTATTGTTCATTATATGCAAATAAATCTAATGATCTAATCTAAATAGACGGGCTGCTTAACGAGCTGCACGCTAGCTGTAAAGCCGCAGTTTGGATGCAGTTGAAATCAGTATTGAAACTGCCAACCGTTTGCAGCCGGTCGCTGCACATTTTTTTACTTTGTATTGTTAATTTTGTGATAAGCTAATCAAAGAATCACTCATCATCATGATCACTCATCAACACTCTTCAGCTACTCACTCGCAAACTGATATTCCCACAACCTATGTGTATTTTTATTTTATTTTAATTTTTGTGTCTAATGCAAACTATGTAAATTCGCGGCACTCTTCTTACTATCCATTATTTGTTATCCTAAAAAGTAGGACATAGCAGACTAATAGCTGCGGGAGAGCCCTGGTGATTTGTAATACAGGTTTTATTTATTCAGTGCCTACGCAATGAAAGTAGCTACTAATCCACGCTTACAGGCACCCGATATACAAAATCCAAATTGGATCCGATTAGACGAAATCCTGTAAAGCAGCTCAAGTCATTGTTAACAAACTCGAAGCTCATGTTTCGTTAGTTATCCTTTAACTAGGAACGTGCGAGCAATACAAGTAAATAAGCCCGGCTTTATGTGAAAATAAATAAATACCTCACATCTAAATCATAGCACACAACAAATAATTAAATTAAATAAAAATAAATTTAAACTTTAAAATTCGCGCGCCTGCGCGGTTATGCGAAGTTGCCATTTCGTGTTCAATGCGAAATTAAAATTCATTCATAAGATACGATACCTATGACATGCATTATGCAATGTTGTCGCTCTGAGCGCAATCTCTCCGATCTCGCTCTAACACTTAAAAAAAAGAGATGAACACTAGTGTGTTGCTATCTTTTTCAGTCGCAAAGGCTTTCGCATTTGGCTTAATCCGCCATCTCATTTTTCCCTATAAAATTTAAAAATGTGAGTCTGTGTGAGTAAAATTTGATACTGTGTGCAAGTACTCATCGAACATTTTTCTATTCAAATAATCCAGGCTTTCGAAATGGCATCAATGAAATTATAAATTACGAGGCGCCCTCTATGACGCGTAAAAAAGTTGTGCAAACTACAAATTAGTTCAAATTTGCTCTGTGCGGTTATCGTGTTGTTTTGGTTTAGAAACTCGAAGAACTACATATTTAGTTCATAAAACACCCATTATCATATTTAGTACATAACCATAACCGCCTATTGTACTCTTATTTTTATAAAAGTCTGTCGTCTGTCCAGGTGGGTTACCATGTCGTTCAAAGTAAGATTGTTTCATTCTTATTTCAGTGTGGGTAAGAGACAGAGCTATACAGATTGTCTAGCGCCATCTCTTACCCACAATGGAATAAGAATAAAACAATCTTACTTTAAACGTCATGGTAACCCGGCAGGTGTGCAATAAAGTATATAATAATAACGTCTCACGTCTATACAGACTGGTCTGAAACAACACCTCCCGTTCAGCGATGCATGGGCTACTGCCATTCTTAATTGTCGACTCACCCAGCCAGTATGAACCCCTGCGGCGCCTGCCTCATCTTGGAGCACACGATGACGTCGGTGACGGGCGGGTGCGAGCGCGCGGCTGCAGGACGGGAGACGCGCGTGCACAGGCGCCGCTTGCCTGCGCGACCTGCGACGCTGTACCCTGGCGGGGCGGCCTCCCGCTCTCCAACTATAACTACGCCGTCCATCACGTAGCCGGGTACCCCTGAGAAGAAAAGATCAAGTTAATAAAGCATTTTGAAGAAGCAGTGATGGCCCACTGATAACGGCACTGACTTACGAGTAGTAAGTCGTGGGTTCAAGCCCAGCCGGGCGCAACTCATTGACGTAACTTATTTCATCATCACTGCTCTCAAAACAGTTCACGTAGGTCCTCCATTGACCTCCATTGTTATTAGTTGATAAGGGAAGGAAAACATCGCGAGGAAACATCTGCGAGAATGTTGGAAAGAGTTACCGCTGCCCTGGAACGCAAATAGCAACTGAAGGATCACAGGTGGGTTTTATGTATTTATACATATATCTCAGGACCCTGAGGTCCCAGACCTTTGGAAGGCGTACGAGGGGTAAAGCCAACTCACAGAGAGAGGCCCTTTAGATTATTTTAATGGAACGTGATACCAACCGACGATTATCCTTGTACGCGCTATGCTAGTGCAACCCGCGCCGCGGTTGGTGAAAAACTATTGCGACATATGGAAAACAAAGATAATATGACTATGGTTTATGGAGTCTTTAGTGGACTGGTAACCTGGAACTATGTTAAGACTATGGTCCCTGCCTGAACAATGTTATTAATTTCCATCGATAAAAGGCTCAATAAATGTGCGGGCCCCGGTGGGCCCCCTAAAACGGTCGCTAGCACGAAGTGACGTAGCAAAAAGAGGGCAACATCCTGAGGTGCTTTTGGAGTGAAGAGGTGTACCACGGTTATCAGGACAATCCCGGAAGTTCGGTCAAGATCCCTACCAACCTCTTACTGGATTATTCATTATTATTATTAATTAATCTCTGGAAATACCGGTCTTATTGCAGAAAATCTTTCTGTATGGGATAGCCAGGTTCATGACGAATAGCATAGGCTGTATAATATCACACTACGACCCACGGAGCAGCAAACAAAGACGCGAGTGATACCGCGGCCCAGCTGGTAGGTATTACATTGGTGTTTTGATAAAGTTCACTGAGTTCACTCATAATTTCGCCGCTTCGCGCTAGTCGCTGTGTGTGTGAGCCGTGCACTTGTAGTAGTAAGACGCAATACCTCGAATTGAAGCGCGTCAATTCGTAAATACGTCCTTAATCCTATTATTTTTACTTTCACTTGCTCGTGGACCTCTTTAGCTGATTCATCTATTTATAGATTACTAGCTTTTGCCGGCGGCTTCGCTCCCGTCAACTGACTACTATATCCTATTCTACCCAACTCTATCCTACTCTACTTTACTCTACCCTACTCTACCCTACTCAAAAAAAAAAAAACCTTCCTATGTCCGTCTCCTGGTTCTAAGCTACCTCCCCACCAACTTTCAGCCAAATCGGTTCAGCCGTTCTTGAGTTATAAATAGTGTAACTAACACGACTTTCTTTTATATATATAGATTCATCTATTTATAGATTATTTAGTAATCTATACTATGCAGTTGTGGAAAAGGCTTATAAGGATTACGGTAAAGTTTATTCGTGTGGAAAGTAATTGATTAACTAAGCGCGTGTGGACTACTTGTTCAGGATTTACCTATCACCAAAATAAGCATTATGTCCCGAGTATTGTTCGGAGGTTCCTGTCAGCCCTGACCACCGGTAGCTTGGACCCTGTTCCCGATGCCGGTGGGCTACTATATTTTATATTTTTTTTTTTTTTTTTTTTTTTGAATGATTTTATTAAAAAAAAAAAATGTTATTTATATGTGTTTATAATGAATAAAGGGAATAATAATAATAATATTCCACAACTATCACACAACGACGACGCCATCTAGTCCCAAACTAAGCAGGGCTTGTGCTATGAGTATTAGATAACTGATAAACATACTTATATATTTCTAAATACATACATAATATAGATAAATTACACCCAGACACAGAACAAAATGATTGTGCTCATCACATAGGCATTTGTCCTGAGTGGGAATCGAACCCACAACCTCCGGCTTAGCAGTCAGGGCCACTAACCACTAGATCAACAGATCAGTCTAATAAAAAAAACAATTTTTAACATTTTTGTCTGTCTGCTTGTTCCGGTTAATCTCCATAACGGCTGCACCGATTTTGACGGGATTTTTATTTTAGAAATGAAATTAGGGTTCCGCGCTTCTTGAAATATTTTAATTGAAGACACTTAACATAAACTACTTCTTCCTTCTCTTTTTTTAGGTAGGAAATAATCAAATAACTTCTCTCGCTCTGGATGGAGCGAGAGGGCGTGTCAGACTTTTACTGACTAAAACCCACGCTGTGTACCATCAGTTGCCCTTTGCGTTCTAGTGCCGCGGTAACTCTTTCGAACATTCCTGCGTCTTCTCTTCACTTCAGTGTCAATTAATGAATCACATTTGGTACGAACATATTCCCAATATCACGCATTACTCATAACAACCATGGTCATATTATTATTATTTTTTTAGTATACAATCCAATGACTGGTTGATTAGAATGACATCATGAATATTATAAAGCTTAAGAGTTTGTTTGAACGCCCTAATCTTAGGAACTACTGGGAGGACTAGCTTTTGCCCGCGGCTTCGCCCGCGTAGAAATAGAAAACATATGCCTGTACTTATTACTCAGTGAAAATGTGGCTTTCTAATGGTAAAAGAATTTTTAAAATCGGTCTAGTAGTTTTTGTGTTAAATCGTAACATACAAACAAACAAAAAATCAAATCTTTCCTCTTTATAATATTAATTTAGAAGAGACACAAATTAATTTAGGAGGGACAGGCTATCACTCTGTGACCAATAGGAGCCGAGCAGTAACCAGAGACGCGGGTCAAACTGTAGGGGACAGCTAGTTATAAGTTAATAACTAATAAGAGAAAAATTAACAAAAACATGGGAAGATTTTTAGGATGGACGAAAGGTGCGAGTGATTTTTTAACGTTAAGAGTATTTTCTTAGGTGAGCCGTGGTGGCCGAGTGGTAACGGCCCCGACTTATGAGTTGTAGGTCGCGGGTTCAAACCCAGCCAGGTGCATTACTTTGTGTAATTTATTTTCATCACCACTGCTCTCAAAACGGTGAAGGAAAACATCGTGAGGAAACCGGCATGTCCTAGAACCAAAAATTCGAAGACATGTGACATCCACCAATCCGCACTGGGTGGGCTCGCGTGGTGGATCAAGGCACATTCCCTCTCCTAGAGAGGAGGTCTGAGTCCCAGCAGTGGGAACATTATAAAGCAGTTTATGCTATATTTTCTTAGGAATATAAACCGTAAGAAGCAGAGGGTTTGAATTTTAACAGAATAAGTATTTCGAGTGCCACTATAACAAAAAATAATAAAACTAAAATTTAAGGTAGTTCCCATACAAGAAACATTATTTTGTGGGCGTTATTTGCTCGATTTTAAAGTAGTTGTACGGAACCCTTCGTGTGGGAGTCTGACTTGCACTTGACTAGATTTTTTTAATATTATCGATCCCTATACAACACGATGTTACGCAACAGTGAAGCTAAAGACCGTGGGAAGATATGAGGACATTATGATGTCAGCACAATCATTTAATCAGAGCCTGAGTACCATTACGCTGACTCTTATTTGTATGTCAACTTGATTACAATTCGTTCTAAATAAGAATAGGATCGATTGTCATGTTGTGACGTCACGTCATAGTGTCAAATCGAAGAATTATTATGGTGAGCAAAACAAAAAAAAAAAAAATTTTTTTTACTAACTGTGAACGAAAATAGTTTAATTAGAATCAAGTTCTTCAATTTTGCTCATCTCTAGTTCTTCAAATTTGCCCAATTTCTTGCGATTTTACAGTATGACGTGACGTCACAACATGGCAATCGATCCAATTCTTATTTGGAACGCATTGTACGTAACATTAGTTCACCTGCAACGAGTGAATCGCCCCAGCTCCGCACAGGTGTTAGAAATCTTTGAAATACTTATAAACTACTCTTTCAATTAACTATAAGAAACAACTTTGGTCATGAACAAATTTGGTCAAGACCATATTAACCATTTAACCGCTTGCGTCGGATTTGTTCGACGAGCGTTTTCGTGTCCTATCCGCCAGGGTCGTGTGTTTGCAACTGGGTAGGTACCATAGAAATATAAAAAACTCCTTTCTTATATCTATGGTATTATATATTATCTCGTTTAGCTCTTCAATCCCCATAGGCGACAGAAGAGCTGACGAGATGGAGTATTTGGTCGTGGATGTGCGACCCTGGTGGCATAAACGCGGAACAAACGCGTCGGATATATTCGACGTAGGCAGTTAATGTCTTACATAAAGGATAGTTTAAAACGGAATTTTTATTTGTAAGAAAAATCTCTGAAACTACTGGTCTGATTGCGAAAATTTTTTCAGCGATAAAAAGCTGCTTTATTCTTGAGTGACATAGGCTATATTTTATGTACGCGGGCGAATCCGCTGGCATAAGCTAGAGTCTTAATATTTGATGGAAACACTGGTCTTGTTAAAGTACTACATGCTCCTTGAGTCAAGACGTTAGCACTTGAACGTCGCCATCGACCACCATGCAGCTCCCATGACTGACGTCATGGATGGTGGTCGATAAAATCCGTTCAGCAGTTTTTGAGGTAACCGCGTTCATACAGATAGACAGATGCAATTGGGTAATTTGTTTTATAATACGTAAGGATTACGCTTTTTACTAATATAAAAGATTTCTTTGCGTAAAGATAAAATGGTTGACCTAACGGTGGCAACTAGTAAGGTCAAAAATGGAGCGGACATGCGTAGCAAAGTGCCGTTGAGTTCACACGCATCGGTCATTCTGTAATAGTTCCTTCGAGACGAGGACCAATTAGTCTCATTATTTCGACAATTCCGACAAGATTATAAACTGAAAACGGAACTTTCGAGTATGAACGGTGTCCCTTTAAATTTGGATATTTAAGACAAAATTTGCATGTAGTTATGGTAAAAAAAAACCGGTCAAGTGCAAGTCGGACTCGCGCACAAAGGGTTCCGTTCCGTCCATAGCAAAAAACGGTAAAAAAAAAACAAGTTTGTTGTATGAGAGCCCCACTTAAATATTTATTTTATTTTGTTTTTAATATTTGTTGTTACAGCGGCAACAGAAAGACATCATCTGGGAAAATGTCGACTGTCTAGCTATCGCGGTTCATGAGATACAGCCTGGTGACAGACGGACAAACAGAGAGAGAGAGAGAGACCGACAGACGGACGGACAGCGAAGTCTTAGTAATTGGGTCCCGTTTTACTTTTTGGGTACGGAAGAACCCTAAAAAGTAACGGTCACGCACAGAGGTCTCTTCAATTATATCCAGGTCAACGCCCTTTCTTATTTAGTGTCAGAAATCATTAATTAAATAACTTGTTATGATCTGGGTGGAGAGAGGGAGAATCAGCCCTTTACTGACTATAACCCGTGTTTCTTCAGTAGCCCTTTGCGTTTCAGGATCGCGGTAACTCTTTCAAATAATCTAGGTTCTTTTAAATATGTCGATCAAAAATAATTTTAATAGATAAGATAAGTGTGTTGTCACGATCTTCCATCTCGTTTAGCTCTTCAATCCCCATAAGTGACAGAAGAGCTGACGAGATGGGGTTTTTGGTCGTGAATGTGCGACACAGGCGGAATGAACGCGATTGTTTTTGTCGGATATATAATCCGACGCAGGCAGTTAAAGGGTTAAAAGCAAATGATTTGGTGTTAGTGTCACAGGATCACAGAACCTACAAATGACAGACAGAACCAACGACTTAGGGCCTGTGCATACCACGGTTTTTAAACTCGTCGTTGACACGCGATAAAAGCGCGCCGTGGACGCACGTTTCTAAAACGCGCGTCAATGGCGCGTTTAAAAAACGTGGTGTGCACAGGCATTAAAGTTCTACAGGCTGGGTCTGACTCGCGTGGGTATCGCGTCTGTATCGCTACAAAGTGCGTCAACGGAACGGAACAAAAAACGTGGTGTGCACATAAGGTGCTTTTTAGAACTGCAGAAGAAGATCGATTTGTATCGGATAGGTTACCGTCCTTTAGGTAACCTATCCACAAAACGAACTCGGCAAACGTTGCTTAATCTTAAAGACCGACACGTGCTGTTCTAGCCATGAGCTCGACATCATTACTCAGACCCTGATAACCCAGGGCCGCTGTGACTCTTTCAAACAATCCAGCAGCAGATTGATGGCGAGCAATAGGCAGCTCGCCGTCCGACCGTCCGGTAACAAGTCATCGACGGCGCATAGTGCTCCACGTGCGCCTCAAAAAGATGTCAGCAAACCGTAGGGGCCCAGCAAGGTCGAAGCCTACTGGGGCCATGGGTTTTGCGAAAGAGAACCCCTGGGCCCTGGAACGAAGGCAAAGAAGGAACTGGAGTAGGTTTTAGTCAGTAAAAGTCTGACACGCCCTCCTGCTCCCTGCCTGTCCCCGGTCAACGCCCTTATAAGATTATTCCCTTAGATATGCCAGAAAGGCGTTCCGACCTTTATGAACAACGTTACGTTGAGCACACATTTCTTGGAGAACAATAAACGCGTATTAAAAAAATCCATTTACAGGGACCGACACGCCGATCTAATAATAATGAGGCACTGACCCAGTATTGCTATAGTAAACACGTTTAAGGCTCTGGCAACACCGTAAGCGTCGGACTACGTATTATACTGTGGGAATGTTCGAAAAACTTCGGACGAAGGCAATGAAGGAGTGGGTTTTTAGTCAGTAAAAGTGTGACACTATCTCCCCCAAGAGCGGGGGATGTCATTGGACGATTTTCCCACCGAAAAAAAAAGAAAAAAAAAAGTACGAATTTTTGGCGGGATTTCTTCGAGTGAAAATCAGTGGCTGTTTTAATTATTTACAAATTGATGCTTAATGGATATTGTGATGTAAAATTGTGTAGTTTAGTATCTCAAGTGTCTGCGCAACTGGATAATATGTGGAATCATTGAAACAGGCGCGATCTCGGTAAAATGGACCGATGAGAATGTTATTGTAGTGTTGACTACCTCAACAAAGTTTGCCGAGAAGGTTGATTTGATACATTTTCTGCTTAATAGTTCTTTATGTGCTAAATAGATTAGAATGTGTACGTCTATGTAATGTGTAAATCTATATTCTAATGGTAAACAAAAGAACTATTAATTATAAAGACATGGTTTAAAGGATATAGTATCCAAGCCGAAAATATAAACAAAAAAATATAAAAAAAGACTAAATATACCGTTACTCTACAACGCAAAGAGCAACTGAAAGAATACAGGTGGCTTGTAGTTAACAAAAGTCGGACAGGCCCTTTCGCTACACTCAGGGCGAGAAGTCATTTGATGATTTCCCACCTCAAAAAATGCATGGTAAAGAAAGAGTCTATACTACGTGTTCTGCAGCAGTGGGATAGAAATGGCTAGGAAAATAAAACCGGCTAAGTGCGAGTCGGACTCGCGCAAAAAAATCTATAGCTAAAAAATCCCAATTAAATATTTTATTCTGTTTTTAGTATAATTTGTTGCTATAGACAACAGAAATAAATTATTTGTGAAAATTACAACTGTCCAGGGTTCATGAGACAGACAGAAGGACAGCGGAATGATAGTAATAGGGTCCCGTTTTATCCCTTTAGGTACGGAGGAAAAAAAACATTATTATAATTTTTTTTTTTTTTTTTTTTTTTTATTTATTTTAGGAAACTCAACAGTTTATTTGTAAAGTTACATGGGTTAAGAAGGCCCATCCCACTATCAATGAACAGCCCAATGTAGCTGCGTGAAAGATCATGTAAAAGCTTTTTCCTGCTGTTCGTCATGTCTTCGCCTTAAGCGTGTCTGGGGGCTGGTCGCTGGTCTGTCTTCGGCCGTCGTTCGTGGCCCCGTTACGACCATTGAGTAATCATCGGACAACAGATTCGACCTTCGCACAAACTTTAATGAAAGTGAATCAACGCGACCGTTCCTGTACTTGCCGCAATTAGATTGGCTTTGATTTTTTAAATTATTTCCGGGATAGTTTCTGCAGGCGGCTACGACCGCATGAATGTAGAAAATATATGCCTATGTTACTCAGTGATAAAGTATATTAGGGGAAGTTTGAAAGTGGCGCCAGTGACTGAAAAGTTGAAAGGGAATCGTTTGTCTTGGTATGGTCATGTGAAGAGGAGAGATGAAACGCATGTTACTAAAAGAGTTATGAGTTTACATGTGGATGGATGGAGAGGGAGAGGGAGACCAAAGAAAAGATGGATGGATTGTGTGAAGAGTGATATGAAAGAAAAGGAAGTTAGTGATAGTATGACGAGTGACAGGGCAGAATGGAAGAAAAAAACGTGTTGCGCCGACCCCAAATAACACGGGACAAGGGCAGGAAGATGATGATGATGTTACTCAGTGATAAAGTAGCATCATATGCGGACTTTTTCAAAAGTGCATAGTGTTAATTTTACTTAAGAGATGTTTAATTATGTTCTTTTTTTTATCGTGCTTATTAGTGATCGCAAGTTTTCTATTACTTTACCTGTTTCTACCCGTGAGAACCCGTAATTGGCTCAATTTCTCTTATACTATTGTTATTCTTTTGTTATAGCTGTTGGTTCTCCTATGACTAAATAAATAAAAAATAAATATTGGTGAAAGAATTTTGAAAATCGGTTCAGTAGTTTTTGAGTTTATTCATTGCAAACCAAAATACTATTAGTATAGATAAACTTTGATTTTTATTGACTCTTCTATGTGGCAAATAGCGACTGAATATTTTGATCTCATTTTTATTTTGCTTATGTACTAGTCAGTGGCTGCGCAGAGCAGTAGTGGTGGCCGAGTGGTAACGGCCTCGACTTACGAATTGTAGGTCGTGAGTTCAAACCCAGCCAGACGCATTACTTTGTGTAATTTATTTCATCACCACTGCTCTCAAAACGGTGAAGGAAAAAGATCGTGAGGAAACTGGCATGTCCAAGAACTAAAAAATTCGAAGACATGTGACATCCACCAACCCGCACTGGACCCGCGTGGTGGTTTACGGCCCATTCGCAGTGGGAATTAAAAGGTTGATTATACGTGCTTATACTTCTTTAACGACTTCCTTGCATCTTCATCTCATTCAGTTTAGCAGTCAATCAATTCTAAACACGCAAATATTTATAGTCCATGCATGCCTAGAACCAAAAATTCGAAGACATGTGACATCCACCAACCCGCACCGGTCCCGCGTGGTGGATTACAGCCCAATATCTCTCCTAGAGAGGAGGCCTGAATCCCAGCTGCAGCAGTGGAAACATTAAAATATAATTATGCAGTGGCTGCGCATGCGTGATAGTAGGAAAATATTCCAAGGGAACATACTCTAAGGAAAAAATGTTTGCAATGCGCTGTTCCAGGACACGGTCTACCAGTGTGCCAAATTTCATCTAAATCCGTTCAGCCGTTCGAGTGTGAAACATACAAACACACTCACAAACTTTCGCCTTTAAAATGTAAGCTTGATATGATGTAACTAGTGAGTCTTTATAAGCTAAAGGGCTTTCAAAAGATTAATGAAATTCGTCAATCCCAAACTTGAACTTCTGATTATTCGCTTGGGAGTGGAATTCCCTGCCAGAGTCTGTGTTTCCTGATAGCTACAACCTAGGGGTCTTTAAGTCAAGAGTGAATAGGTTACTTCTAGGCAAGCATGCTCCATCGTCGGCCACATCATCGCTTACCATCAGGTGAGATAGTGGTCAAACGCGAGCCTATCAATAATAATAAAAAAAACACACCCCTTGGTCTTCTTATTGATGTCATTATGGTGTCGCTTTTGATATTAACCTTTTAAGCGCCTAATTCGGATATATCCAACTAAAACTCTCACGTTTATTCCGCCAGGGTCGCACATCCCTCCACGACCAAATACTTCATCTCGTCAGCCATTCTGTCACCTATGGGGATTGAAGAGCTAAACGAGGTGGAGTACCCAGTCGCAAACACACGACCCTGGCGAATAGGACACCAAAACACTCGTTGGACCAATCCGACGCAAGCGGTTAAAGCTAGAACTACATTAGACCGACGCACACATGTAACAGGCCTGCCCCCCTAGCCAAGTTACAACCATTTCGTCGTTTCGATTCTCTTTTCGTTAATCGCCTCGAGTCGGCCACGCCTCCTATTCTTTGTTCTGACCACGTGACTGACTTCTGACACGTGATTGAGATGACGTCAGAACAAAGGAGTCGGAGGCGTGGCCTACTCGAGGCGATCGACGAAAAGAGAATCGAAAGGAAACGGTTGCAACTTGGCTAGGGGGGCCGATTTGTATGTAGAACGACGTCGCGTGGCGTGGATCAAGTGTAGCTCTACAAGTCTAGTTTCTTTTATATAGAATGCATGGAGACCGACGCGCACAGATCGGCGTGTGTGGCACACGTGTGCGCAGTGTAGTTCTAGCTTAAAGGTTTAACTAATTATTCCGTCTGAAATGTGCAGTGTGCGACAATTATACCGCTGTAGACACTCAAATTCAAGCTAAGAGTCCACAAAAACTTATCTTTCTTTCTTTTTATTCCGTTTAAAGGGCTTTGGACTCAGATAAAGAGCATATCACCATAGAGGGCTTTCATAATTCAGTTTATCACATTGACCCATTTATCTTGCCGGCCAGTATTTACTGCGTTGTGTAACCCAGTAGGCAAAGACAATGCTTAGTTCTGTCACAGTGGCGCGTATCGATACGTTTATCGATTTACCGACTATTTAGTGTCGGATAACAAGTAAGACAATCGATTTGAAGCCTTTCTCTGTGTTACAATTGTACTTGTTGTTCGAATGACTAACCAAACTACATGAAAACCAGAAGTTAATTGGACCTGTTCAATTACCTAATCTATTTCAAACTGGTTAACCGCAGACAGTGTTCGTATTTTTTCTAAATTGAGTTGACTCAATGATTTTTTTATTTTTTTATAACAAAAAGAAATATCTAAAATCGCAAGCAGAAAGAAGTTTTCAAATTCGTTCAATATTAAGTTAGAAACCTTTCAAATCCGGTGGAACAGGAATTGTCAAGTAAAAGAAAAACTAGGCAAGTGCGAGTCGGACTCGCGCACTGAGGGTTCCGTACAAACTTGAAAGGTAAATTGCGGTTTCCGATTTATGACGTTAAAAAAAAAACTACTTACTAGATCTCGTTCAAACCAATTTTCGGTGGAAGTTTGCATGGTAATGTACATGGGTGGATCTCCAGAAAATATTATTTTTGAGTAAATTTTGTGGATTCTTGTAAACCTGCGTGCATCGCTCTTAATTTTTAATAGTATTAATAGGCATGTTCAGATTACAAGTTTCTTATCAGATTTACCCCAGATAAACAAGAATTTAAGGAGATATTCATATATTGTTTTTAACCATTGTTGAGGATAATGATGTAATTTGAGAAAAATGATTTTCAAGCTTAGGAAAATGACGATATGTTGAGGATAATGATAATGCTCATGAATTTAGTTTTGTACTTCTGTAAACGACGAAGGTAAATGAAAATAAAAATGATTTGTGATACTCTAAACCAAATAAAAATATCATTTATATTTTTATTTGGTTTAAAGTATCACAAATCAAATAATATAAACGAACGTCAATATAAGTCCAACAAAAACCAACTTCTAAGAATTCTAAAAACATGATTGCATTCAGATAGATTATTTAAATTAAAAGTATCAAAAATCAACAGTCGAATATCAAAATATTAAAAGTTGTTCGCCGTAGGATCGTAAAAACCGTTGGTTCATAACCAGACTATAACAAACTATAAACTCACGGTTTTCACAATCATACGGTGACTGAGTTTACAAGTCTAACAAAAATAAATTAAACATAGTCATTGATTAATTTTTCATTTTCACAATATTAATACTTATTAACAATTTTAAATTTTGAACAGCCTCATTTATGGTTATAAAAATTTCCCAACACTGTGTCAGGGATCATACAGGAGAGACTAAACATGGTTGAAAGGTGGTGTAAACTCAACCACCTATCCATCAACCCAAGCAAAACGGTGTTCATCCCGTTTACCAGAAGGAGGGACCTAACAGCAATGGGTACCATAAAGCTCTACGACACCGTACTAGAGTTGTCCACAGAAGTAAAATATCTTAGAAAGAAAGAAAGAAAACATGGGGCCTTAGACCCTAGGTTATCAAATGGATCTACACCATGATGGAACCGCTAATCATATACGGGAGCATCGTATGGTGGACCAGAACCAAGCTGGCAACTTGCAGACAGGCCCTAAGCAAAGTACAACGGACTGCCTGCATGGCCATTACAGGAGTATTTAGGGCCACGCCAACTGCGGCGATGGAAACGCTGCTCAATCTCACTCCTTTACACATTGAAGTGGAACTAGAGGCGAGAAGGGCCATTCATAGGCTCAAAAGTATGGGGCACTGGACAAACTCTGGATGTAAAACAAATCATACAAACACAAGACCAAACAGGGAACTTGACTGGATGATGGACATGGGATGTGACAAAATACATCATCATCGTCATAATTTCAGCCGAAAGACGTCCACTGCTGGACATAGGCCTCCCACAAGCGTCTCCACAACGACCGATCCTGTGCGTCTCGCATCCACCGCACTCCCGCGATTCTCACCAGTTCGTCGGTCCACCTTGTGGGAGGCCTTCCGACGCTGCGTCTTCCGGTGCGCGGTCGCCACTCTAAAACCTTTCGGCCCCACCGACCATCCGTTCTACGAGCAATGTGCCCTGCCCACTGCCACTTTAGTTTGGCGATTCTTCGGGCTATGTCGGTGACCTTGGTTCTCCTGCGGACATCTTCATTCTTTATGCGATCACGCAAGAAAACTCCGAGCATAGCCCTTTCCATTGCCCTTTGGGTGACTGTAAACCTTCTGATGAGGCCCATTGTAAGCGACCATGTTTCAGTGCCATATGTCATCACTGGCAACACGCACTGGTCATAGACTTTCGTCTTGAGATACTGTGGAATGTTGGACGAGAAGATACCGCGCAGCTTCCCGAACGCCGCCCAGCCGAGTCGGATTCGACGATTGATCTCTTTCTCAAAGTTAGACCTACCCAACTGGATCGTCTGTCCCAGGTAAACGTAATCGTCTACAACTTCGAGTGCAGTCTCCGATCTTGATCGGAGTGGGTGCTACATGGTTATTTACCATGACTTTGGTTTTGTCCATGTTCATTTTAAGACCAACTCTTTCGGAAGCTCTACTAAGGTCACCGAGCATTGTACTGAGCTCCTCCGTTGTCTCAGCCATGACTACTATATCGTCGGCAAACCGAAGGTGAGTGATGTACTCGCCATTAACATTAATGCCTAGTCCACTTCAGTCCAGAACCTTGAAGACATCCTCCATTGCAGCCGTAAACAGTTTCGGAGAAATGACGTCTCCCTGCCTCACACCCCGCTGCAGAAGGATAGGTTTCGAGGTCCAATCCTAAAGTCGAACTGACATTGTGGCGTTCTCGTACAAACACTTCAGCACCTCGATGTACCGATAGTCAATCTGGGACCGTTGGAGAGATTGCAGTACAGCCCGAGTCTCGATCGAATCAAAAGCTTTCTCGTAGTCCACAAACGCTAAGCATAGAGGCAGGTTATACTCCTCGGTCTTCTGTATAACCTGCCGGAGCGTATGTATGTGGTCTACGGTGCTGAAACCTTTTCGGAATCCGGCTTGTTCGGGAGGCTGGAAGTCGTCAAATCTGCGCGCGAGACGGTTCGTGATGACTCTGGAAAACAGCTTGTAGACATGGCTCAGAAGTGAGATGGGCCTGCAATTCTTAAGCAGGGCATTGTCGCCCTTCTTAAAAAAAAGTACCACCACACCTCTGCTCCATGCCTGTGGCGTCTTTCCCTCAAGTATGACGGAATCGAACAACGTCTGAAGGGCCTTTAGGACCGGTTTTCCACCCGCCTTCAGGAGTTCGGCTGTAATTCCGTCGTCACCCGACGCCTTGTTGTTTTTAAGCTGCTTCAGAGCCATCCTAATCTCGCGGCGGATATGACTCTGCCACCGTCGGTCTTCAGTTTCGTGAGCTGGCTCTGCCCTATAGACAGATCTCTTGCAAAAACCTTGGAGCCCTTATTCCGCTCGATCGCGTCTTTAATCCGTTCGGTATTAAAGAGGCGAAGATCGCGTTTAAAGGACTTGGAGATCCGTCTATTGAGCTGCCGGTAGATGCACGCATCGTCTGAAGACTTCAGAATCATCTCACGCCTCTCTTTCAAGAGTTTGAAAGTTTGACCCGAGAGCCTTTTCTTCTTTGTACGACGAGTCTTAAAAAACTTAGACCCGACCGTATGGACAGTTTCCACGAACCCATCGTTGTATTCGTCCACTGAGCCACCTAGGCACTCGAAACGATTGTGAAGTTCGAGCTGAAAGCTCTTGGAGTTTTGAATCTGGTTCTGTGCTGGACGGAGCGTAGACTTCATCAGTCGAGATCTTTCAAGCTTGATATTGATATTTAATGTGCCTCTTACTATTCGGTGATCACTTCCAGTTTTCACTGCGTTGATCACAGAGACATCATTGAATATTTACTTCTTCGTCGACATAATGAAGTTAATCTCGTTTCTGGTCGCACCATCAGGGCTTTGCCAGGTTCACTTCCTACGCTCACGTTTTTTGAAGAAGGAGTTCATCATATAGAGGCCCTCCTTCTCCATAAAACTAGCCAGTAGGTGTCCCCGGCGGTTCCAATGTCCAAATCTAAATTGCCCCACTCGCAGCTCATCACCGTCTCGTTTGCCCAGTTTCGCGTTAAAGTCCCCCATGACCACGGTGAAGTGAGTCTTAGAACCATGCATGGCTCTTGATATATCCTCATACATGGATTCTACTTCGTCGTCGGGATGTGTTGAGGTCGGGGCGTAAACCTGTATGACCTTCAGCGAATAACTTGATGATATTCTGAATATAAGGTACGCCACCCTGGTCGACACACTCTCGATCTTCACCACATTGTTCACAAGGGACTTGTGGACGATAAACCCGACACCACCCTGGGACTGCTGGTCACCCTCCCGGAAATAGAGCAGGTTACCGGATTTGAGAATTATCGTGTCCTCCCCCTGTCTTCGGACTTCAGATAATCCCACAATACTAAATCGTAACCTGCTCAATTCTTCCTCAAGTTCGGTGATCTTCTCGTCGGACCGGAGTGTACGCGTGTTATATGTTGCCAGGTCCAGTCGTCGTTTTCTAAAGGGGTAGCCGGAGATTCTTCGCACCCCTTGCCTCGCCGTAACCTTGACCGCTACCGGAGTCAAGGGTAGACGGCCTGCCGGGCACTAGGGGCCATTTTTTGGTTGTGCTTGTCATTTTGGGGTTGCCATAATCGCCACGCTTGGCATGCGGGTTGGCGATCGCAGTGTGGTTGTTGCAATTCACAGAGAATGCTGCTGCCCATTCTCTGGTATGTGATATGACAAAATACATACCATTCACAATCTCAAAAAGGAGTTTAAGATCTACATTCCGAGTGAGGAGGAATGGAAGGGTGGGATAAAACCCCACAAAGGGAGCAACCAGGTATGGTACACGGATGGCTCTAAAATGAACACCGGTATAGGAGCGGGGGTACATAGCGACAACTGCAATCTCAGCCTAAGCATGGGCAAACTGGCGACGGTCTTCCAAGCAGACCCCTATGCTATAATCGCATGCGCGTAGGAAATACTAGACAGAGGCACCGAAGGGGACACTGTCTACATTTTAAGCGACAGCCAAGGAACACTTAAGGCACTCACGTTCAATAGAGTGGATTCTGGGCTGGTACTAAACTGTATTAAAATACTAAACCGGATAGGAAGGCGCAACAAGGTCAGATTGATCTGGGTGCCAGGTAATACAGGAGTAGAAGGCAACGAAAGAGCCGACACTCTGGCAAGGAAAGGATCCGAGACACCCCTATATGGATTGGAACCCTTCATAGGACTCTCACCA
This sequence comes from Mythimna impura, assembly GCA_905147345.3. NCBI lineage: Eukaryota > Metazoa > Arthropoda > Insecta > Lepidoptera > Noctuidae > Mythimna > Mythimna impura. Next base: position 3,184,345 of record LR990342.1, on the reverse strand, counting down.
AGGGTCATCAACCAAGCATTGAAAAGAGCTGCGTTGGAGATACACAGCACACACTGACGCAACACAACAGGCCAGAAGCATGCAAAGCTATTTCTCAATGAAATAGATAAGGCCTGGACCCAAAAACTATGGAGGTACAGCAGATCACAGCTCCGAACAATCACAGGAGTCTTCACGGGGCACTATGCCACCAACAAACAGCTCCACAACATGGGACTAGCAAGCGACCCGACTTGCAGGATCTGTGGAGATGCAGAGGAGAATATACTACACTTGCTGTGCGACTGTGCAGCACTAGGCTCCAAAATACTAGAGTATCTGGGCCAACCATTTCCAAGACCAGAGGACTACAGGCTCAGCCCCATCAAGGCCATACTGGGACTCACGAAGAAGGTGCACGGAGGGCTAGGGGTTAAGTAGAAGGGAGGGGAATAGTACAAAAGATCCAGAAGGGTCGAAGTGCTCTGGCCTAGGGCCAGCCCCACAACAAGATAAGATAAGATATGGTTATAAAACCAAACAAGAAAAAAATGAAAAGGTAACAGTTCTAATTCATACCCTGGAAAAGAAACACTGAATATGATCAAAATAATGCAAAAAGATGTTTCTATTGAAAAACAAAACAACTTACTACCTAAAAAAAAACTGGGCAAGTGCGAGTCGGACTCGCGCCCTGAGGGTTCCGTACAAACTTCTCCCTCTCTTCCTCAAATAAACTGAACAGCTGCCCTTCTTTGAAATTACACAAACCAGAAGAGAAAAGACCTTAAATAAATGCATATATTACGAACTCCCATCATTATCCTCAACATGTGTCATTATCCACGGGTAGTGTGAAAGTGAAACCCGGGGCCCTGGGACGAAGGCAAAGAAGGAACAGGAGTGGGTTTTTAGTCAGTAAAAGTCTGACACTATTTTCCGCTCCGCCCAAGAGCGGGATTTGTCATAAGATGATTTTCCCACCTAAAAAAAAAAAAAAAAAAAAAAAACATGTGTCATTATAATTTCACATAATATCATTCTTCTCAACGTGCGTCATTATCCTGGCAGTACAAATTCAGGACAATGACGTTGAGAAAAATGATGAATCGGAAAAAATCTTGTACAAACATGTTTTGCGCATGTAGTATTTCAAAAAACGTTTTATAATTGCGTATGTACACAAAATCTTCATACGTTTTTGCTAAATGAATAGTGTAACAATAGAATTTGACGGGTAAACAAATGAAAATGTAAATGACGTTTGCAATAAAACTTTTTGTGCCCAGCCACTAATTTCCCTCCCTCCCGTCTCTTACTCGACATAATATTGAAATCAAACATAGCTCAGGACAATGACGCACATTTTTTGAACATGAGTTTTTTATTTATTAACTTAGCGGGCATTGGTAATTTTATCAAGGATATGAAGATTTATTATGTATAATTACAGCACTCAACAGCAAATAGCTGAATGAAGTCACAATTTTTTATATCATCAAAATATAGACTGCGTGTGCCGAGGCGACACGTGAAAAAGTGGCAATTTTATTGGGTTTTTTTAAATTTTTTTTTTTATTATTAATTTTTTACAATCGTGGTTTAGAGCAACATTTTCGTTGATTATTTTACTATTAAAAGTATCACTTTTTTTTAAGCTGTTGATCCCCGCACGAACGCCGGCGGTCGTGCGCCATTGTCTTACTATTGTGTCTCTAATTACGCTACTCAAGAAGTTAAAATACGTACACGCGTTCTCAAGAAATTTTCAAAGACATGAATTTGGAGCCTCTCAAATATTCACCCACATCATATATTTTTTTTAATATTTATATTTATTTATATTATTATTTTTCGCTTATATTTTTCAATTTATATGTTAGCCGTAGTTTCGTCGCTTATGGGGATGCAACTCGACATACATTTTCACTGTTTTTCATACAACTGATCTTAAGCGATTATTACACGTTATTCACACACACATTTTTCCTTAAGATATTTTGGAAACACAGTATCTTGTGGATATTATCTAAGTTTCTATTGAAATAAATTTATAAATTTGTGTAAAACTAATCCAGTAAGACCTCTGAAAATCTGCTAATTTTCATGAACACTTTAATTTACTCAAAAATTTTAATTTCAAAAAACGGGGCAAGTGCGAGTCGCACTCGCGCACTGAGGGTTCCGTACAAACTTGAAAGGTAAATTGCAGTTTACAATTTATGACGTATTAAAAAAAAACTACTTACTAGATCTCGTTCGCGAAGTTTGCATGTTAATGTACATCATTAATTTTTTTAGTTTTATCATTCTCTTATTTTAGAAGTTAAAGGAAGGGACACACATTTTACCACTTTGGAAGTGTCTCTCACGCAAACTATTCAGTTTAGAAAAAAAAAAAATTAGAAACCTCAATATCATTTTTGAAGACCTATCCATAGATACACCACACGTATGGGTTTGAAGAAAAAAAATTTTTTGAGTTTCAGTTCAAAATTTATTGTTTTAACAGTTAACAGTTCTTATAGTTTCGGAAAAAAGTGGTTGTGACATACGGACGGAGAGACAGACCGACAGACATGACGAATCCATAAGGGTTCAGTTTTTTGCCATTTGGCTACGGAACCCTGAAAAGGATGCACAATCACAGAAAACACACATGTGCATCCAACATGATGAAATGATGTGTCGTCACTGCCATTAGGTTACGTATGTACAATAGAAATAGCGAGAAATTCCCACCATCTTCCTCCTACTAATATTTAAATTGCTGCTTCATATAATTACCAATTTAGATGTTGTTTTCAGAAAAAGATAAATTGTTAGTATTACTTGTTCATTATCATCTTGACCTGGACCCGTTTTATTTGGAACGGCGCAACACGTTTTTTTTTTCCATTCTGTCCTGTCACTCGTCACGCTATCACTCCTTTTTTTTCTTTATTCTTGTTAGTACTACTTGTTGTTTAGCATTAAATATTGTACAAAACCCAAACCACCCATTGCTACACCCGCACACACACACATTCACTGCCCATTGTGACACCCTATTAATTTTAAGTTCCTAATATAATTTTTATTTTTGGTGTACAATAAAGAATATATCTATCTATCCATATCTATCAAAAATAAACACAGTTGGATACACGATTGTATCTATAATTACGCACTTTTATCATAATGCTTCATTTGATTCTTTACGTTTATTTGTGACGAGCACAACAATCTGAGGTCATATCTATTTCTGGTGCTCACACTTTTTCTTACTCGTTTACGACTTTGAAGTCGGGAGGATTCTTTAGTCAAATGAGGTGAATAGAAACTCAAGGGTCAATAGAAACAAAACTTCAAAGGGTATTTTCACGATATTTAACTATATCGATTTATTAATAAATTGTTATTCTAAAAAGTCGATGTTTTGTTCGAAGCCGATAATATGGTATCAAAGTGAAAAACCAAACCAAAGTTTTGTTTCTATTTACCCCTGCTTCTATTCACCCCGTTTTACGGTATCAAAGATTCATGTGGACAGAGGCCCCACCAAGAGCTCCTAACGCGATCCATTTTACGACCTAAACTGAACTGTTAAAAAGGGATGGAGCTATAAAGGGTGTACAGCTCCATGCCTCGTCTCGCTCACACGCTTCACATTTTAACACGTCATGTTATGGCCCCTGATGGTTTAAGTGTAAGGAATGCGCCAGAGCACTTCCAATTAATCATAAGCCTCTAGGATTATAATCATTTTACATTCTAACGTTCATTCATAAGCTCGTCGCCGTCGTACGGCGAGGAGCATTAACAACGTTTACTTTAATGAGATCTTCAACAGCATGTTTGGATTAAGAGGGTGAAAGTGTTTAATTTTACTGTCTAAGCTTCATCCAGGTCAAGGTTATCTACACTTCTACACTTAATATAATAAAGAGATAAAGATTTTTTTTTAAGCTATTGCATAGCTGCTATCGAGGGCCTTGAGCGCGGGGACCGAATCCAGAAATTCCGTAACGAAAAAAACCTCACGCTCCCCACTCCGACGGGCACGGAGGTGTGGCTTGAAGGCCGACAGAGACCGAACACCTATTTTAGAAAAGTCGTTAACGACCTGTGTGGCGCATTGGTACAGCGTTCTACCTATGTTATCATCGTGCCTCGAGTTCAAATCTCGGTCAAACAAAATAGTCTTTTTGACTTTTGTATTATAATAGATTATAGTAATGTTCTATGATAACAACTGAACATACTTGTAGCAATTTATGAAGTAAACAAGAAAGAAAAAAATTTGTTTTCTTATCGGTCACCACGCTCAAAAAGTGTAAATTGAATTAATATCAAAGAAAAAGAAATACTGCTTATAATTGCATAAGTTGATACAAAATGCTATGCAATAGCTTTACCGCGGCAGCGGCAGTCCCCGAGTGCCACACTTTTTTTTTTTGTAGAAGATCTCTAAAAGTTCTAGGGCGGAGCGCGAGGGTTTATCAGAATTCTACTAACTAAAACCACAGTCTATGTTCCATAGTTGCCTGTGCGTTCCGGGACCCCGGGTTTCCCTTTCGAAAGTAAACCCAGTAGGCTTAGGCCCCACTGGACCCCTATGACCAATATAACGTGGGTACTAGATAGACCATCAAACGCTGGAGAAATGACAAAGAATAATCAATTTTTAAGTATATGTCTTCATGTCACCAGCTCGCGATCGTACTAGATCGCGAGCAATGCAAGATTATTCAAGTGAAGTCACAAAAAGAACAGTAGTAAACCAATAAAACAACTTACCCTCCGATTTGGACAAACAAATATAATGGCTTGGCTTCTTCCCGAACAGTCCATTGGTGCGCAGTAACCCTGCATCGGCATCTTCATCATAGGTCCGGCTGACTGGCCAGTACCCTAAGGGGCATTTGGCTGCACTCTCCACGATCTGCAGGGACAGTAGGGGTCGCTCGTCCGGCAACGCGCCCCCGAGCGCACTCAGCACTTTAGACATCTTCGAGCTATGTCATCACTCAGTCTTTGAAAGAAGTCTGCACTTCTTATGGATCAGTCTTCTCATATAATCAGTTTAGCACCTGAAACAAAATATAATATTGAAATTCGAACACTTCAGTTTGCACGGGAAATTCTTTAACAACAAACTCGAATAAAAAATGTTCTAATACTCGGTTTAGACTTTAGACTGTACTTTTGTTTTCCTTATTCTTGTATAGCTGGTAACTTGCTAAACAGGAGAAAAATATACTAACAAAAGCCGATAAACATTTCGTGCCAAATATACTAATTGTCTTATTTAAAATTTCAGAGGCATTATAATTCTGTGCGTGAGTTCACTACCATCTCCACACGTCCAACCTTCCACACGTCTCTTAAACTCATCTTTGATTATAGATTGAGACTAGGCTAGACGTCTGGCAGCTGTTTGAGAACCCACCCCAGACAAGGTGGATTACAATGACAAGGGTCACAGACCTTCACTTGAACTAATCTAAACGAGGTCTGCGCCCTATCCCAGGTCAAATAGGTGCCAGACAGATATTACTCTAGACTTGGATCTATTGATGAAATGTGAACAAACTTTGACTCAAAAGGGGTTAGGAAAAATTTTAATTTACGATCTGGATTAAGGACAAGAATTACCAACATTTAATCGGATCATTGTACCTAATACATAAATCTTCTTTGAAATAGGTGAAGTTATTGCCATTTATCGGCTTATATTTAGCGAATAATGCGTAACTTGCATGGTCTATAGCGTTACGTAAATTCTAGCGCGCCGGCAAACGTAGATAATAATCTATTCTGCATAAAGAATGTTCTGAATGTACTACAGGAGTTTATCAATGTAATATATTTAATCATTTTATAAGCACTATCGTGTTGTTAGATCTATGCTGATAATCCTATCAATATTGATAGGATTATCGAATTAGTGTTTAGTAAAATGTTCCATGTACAGCATAATCTGCATTGAAACATCAAAGTGTAGGTTGATAATTGTGTGTTCAAGTCAAATGAAAACGATATCGGATCCTCGCTTCCGCGGGCTTGGACAATAAAAGGCTGGCTGAAGTAACTTTCAGTCTTCCATAATATGAAAGTGGTGCATATAGAAATCCCATTAAAAAGAGAATAACCATAAAAGAATTTGCAATAGCATTTTTGAGGATCTCGTGATCGTGGAAAAGGTTTTTACCTAGTTTGTTAATTTAGAATTGAAATTCGTTACTTAGAAAATCCTTGTACAACTGCTTATTCTGTGGTAGTCTCTGTAAGTAATCTCGAATAATCCCAAGCCATTAATCTCCAATAACTATGAAATCAAAGTCGATAGTACAAATGATCACGTGACGTACCTAATGAACTATGAAGCTCGTTTCGTTTACATAACCACATAGAACAGGTACGAATAATAATTGGCAAGAACTACGGTGATACAAGGTCGCCATTAAAAAGCGATTAACGTACAAAAAGCTATGTAATATCAGGTCTCAGTAACGGCTATCAAGAGGCGAGTTACAGTTATATAAAAAGTCCACTCGGGGCATTGACTAGGGGTAATAGAGTCTTGGACATAGACAAGCAATCTTCAAGATTGCTGTAATTACTTCGCTTGGGTGGTTTTGTCGGAGTAACGAATTAATTCCAATCTTTGATACATCTGCCATCCTTTTTTGTAGTGGAGGATAGCGTCCTAAATGACACTATCCTCCGAAATCTATCTCCCACCCTTGGTAGCGTCGCTCTTCTATAAAAAGCTTACTCTCAATGACCTGACTTTTGTCTACTGCTTCAGCCGTTCGATGACGATATCAACGAACGGACGATGCACACCTCTCTTCTGATGGACACTGGTTATTTCTCCAAAAGATAAAGAGGCCGAAAGATCTTTTCAAAGTAGGAACCTCGAAGGGATCTTTCGGCCTCTTTACTGATTCAAACGAGTGGATTCTTATTTCTCGATTATAAGTGTGGGACATTCAGAAGAGAAGTACAGAAATATCTGGTCGTGAAAAAGACATACTGGGAAATACGGCTAGGAGACTGCCGTATCATAATCAGCCTTTTAATATTCCCACTGCTGGGAGTCAGGCCTCCTCTCTAGGAGAGGGAATGGGTCGTAATCCACCACGCAGGCCCAGTGCAGGTTTTGCCGAGTAATTCATAATAATATCACATGTACGCTATTTTTATGAAGCCTTACTGAACACGTTTTGTACGAATTTATAGGCGTATGAAGTTGCTCAACAACTTGATAAAATTACTTCAACATCTTCACTACGATCTCAACGACACAGCCTTGCAGCTTGGACCTCAACCTTGAAACTATGTATAGCTGATTGTTACGCTCTGGTGGAAACTGATACGTTACAATTTTATACATTTGGAGCCTAATATAGCACATTATTTTGCTATATTAGGCTCCGAATTAACTGTAATGTGCACCGTAACGTATTGCGTTACGGTGCACATTACACTGTGAAAAGTTTGTAGGTATTTAAAACTTAAGCAATCATGAAAGTGAAGGCTTACGGATTGAGACTTTAGCACCCATTTAGGAATCATCTTAGGATCCCCTAATTTGGGGAACGTTCTTAAAGCCTGTCCGCCCAACAACAACAAGCCATTTGCTTCTACTTATCTTTCAGAATATTTATTCTGTTATCAATGTTCTACGTCATACACACAAAACACGATGAGTAATTTGGAAAGCATGAGATATAGGAAAAAAACCTGATATTTCAAAAGCAGACAAACTTGTAAGAAAACTTGCTATGACGGATACTAATTGATGCGCACGATCAACGGATTGAGCTTCGGGCTCCTACTGCAAACAGTCTTCATGATTATATTCGAATTTTGAATTGCAGTTGCGTCATAGCGAATGCGGAACCTGTATAATGTTATCATTAATGATTCATTGGAGACTAAGGACATTTTCAATGAACTTGCGAATGCTTAATAATAGCCTTCTATGTGCCCGCAACATAACTATGACTTTTGTTCAAACATTCTGGGTTTATAACTCTTTCTTCTAAAATTTTAATGCGCAAGGCTTCCGTTATTTAGTTGTTTTTTTAACAGGGAGAGCAGTGGTGGCCCAATGGTAACGAACCTGACTTACGAGTTGTAGGTTCAAACCCAACCAGGCGCATTACTTTGTGTAATTTATTTCATCACCGATCTCAAAGCGGTGAAGGAAAACCTCGTGAGGAAACTGGCATGTCCAAGAACTGAAAAATTCGAAGACATGTGACATCCACCAACCCGCACTGGACCCGCGTGGTGGTTTACGGCCCATTCGCTCTCCTAGAGAGGAGGCCTGAACCAGCAGTGGGAATTTAAAGGTTGATTATACGTGCTTATACTTCTTTAACGACTTCCTTGCATCTTCATCTCATTCAGTTTAGCAGTCAATCAATTCTAAACACGCAAATATTTATAGACATTTCATGAGTCACAGATATTTGCTGTCATTTCGGTATAACCAATAGCTTGGCTATTTTATAAATAACCATTTACGTAAGTACATTCCGTACATGCGGCGATCGTGACCAACATTTTAGTAGTTATTTCCTAAGATGGTTTGAGAAAATCGTATAACTACTGGCATACCATAGACGCTGAATGGTAGTAAGTAAATGTGAAAGTCAGGGTCGGGACCAGGCCCGAGTCGACGGGCATGTTGTGTTCTACGCGTGCCAGAAGATGTCAACATGATTGACGGGGCCCGCTAGGACCGATGCCTGCCAGGGCTGAGGGATTGTTCGAAAGAGTTACACACAGGTGGGTTTCGATCAATAACTTTGATACTCCATCCCGGAGTGTGATGAGTTATATTATAAGATGATTTCCCATGCCAAAAAAGTTATTGTTGGTTTTATAAACTGTTTTTCTTTCTTCTTTCTTTCTTTCTTCTTTAAGTTTTCACAGCGGTGATTTTTGACAGAGAGGCTACCTGGTATCTGAGGAAGGGCATCAGGTGTATTAAGTAATAAACTGTACACAGAATAATATGATGTCAATAGTTCATCAACCATTGAAAATGTGATTGGACAAAAACTGAGGTGAGCAGACCTAGATACCGTCTAGATATCGGACGACGATACCAATCAATAAATTAATAAGTAGGTCTAGATAACACTTCTCTTTGTTTAGCCAATAGGACCGTAAGTTTTTGGGGTGGTAACCGCGTACCGAATTGCATAACGTTGTCAGGCCTCTCATAAAATGTACCGATCAACCTGGAAAAAGCCATGGAAATACGCTGGATGCTAAAAAAACTGGGCAAGTGCGAGTCGGACTCGCGCACTGAGGGTTCCGTACAAACTTACCTATGTAAATAGTTCAATTCCCGTATGGAGTCTGAGTCTCGAAGATTTTTCCGAGTAGCAAATTTTTTTATGTTGTGACGTATCAACAAATTAACAGTTTTCAGATTTATTCCTGTGCTATAAGACCTTGCTTTATGCAAGATTGCAGGATTATGGGTCAACGGGAAGTACCCTATGAATTTTGATTTCCTCGAGAGTCGAAATATACGTTTTTGAGACATAAACGGCCGTATCTTTTTTTTCGTTAACTCAGAAGCTTGATTTTTTCACAGCTTCAAGAGACCGTACTTACACTTGAGTATAATTATGGTTTTAATTTCAACTCAATACCTCCACGCGTTCCCGAGATAAAAGGTCTTGACAAACAGACAGACGGACAACAAATTGATCCTATAAGGGTCCCTAAAAATGACCAGTTCATGTAGCGATGCTTGGGAAGGTCTACGTCCAGCCGTGGACAGTTTCCATAACTTCGTGGTTTCAAACATCATCATCTCTAGCCTTTTTCCAACAAGCTTTTTTTTAAGGTGGGAAAATCATCTTATGACAAATCCCGCTCTTGGGCGGAGCGAGAGATAGTGTCAGACTTTTACTGACTAAAAACCCACACCTGTTCCTTCTTTGCCTTCGTCCCAGGGGTCCCCCGGGGTTTCACTTTCACACTACCCGTGGCCCCAATAGGCTTCGGTCCTGCTGGGCCCCTACGAATCCAACTAGCTTGGGGTCGGTTTCTAGTCTAACTGGAAGCGGGTGAATACCTGTGCATGGAGCGACTGCCTATCAGACCACAACCCAGTTACTGGGGAATACGATACTCCTTTGCCTTGGACAGACTGAGGGTCAGACTTTCTGACGTCCGACTACTTATAACAACTTCCAAAGATGAAAGATCTACGAAAGACAACCGGGACCAAGGACTTTCCGAGGCACGAGGTGTCTTTAATGTCCTAGATAAACTAATTGCATATGAATTTTAAACGTTGGTACTTGCCCAGTTTCGAACCCGCAACCTCGCTCAAGAGAGGCGAGTAACTTAGCCAAGGGGCCTTAGTCATTGCTTAGAATACAAACAATCTGTTTTTGTCACAAAATAGCGTTTACATAAACAGTTTAATTTGAAATTCACACAACCCATTAAGATAACTAAATTACTTTGACTAGTTACCTAAATTCATTTAACAAATGATTGCAATCATTACAAAAGCTGGTATTACATTACCAGTAATTATTACGATCATACGATCAGACCATTTTGCTAATAAAGCGAGAACTACACTAGACCGATGCACACGTGGACCTCGCCTGATTTGTACGTAGCGGCGCGTTGCGTGGCATCGCGTGGCGTGGATCTAATGTAGCTCTGCAAGTCTAGTTGCCATATAAAATGTATGCTCCCGATACGCCCCGATCCCGACTACCAGCCACGGCAGACGCGGGCTTGCGGACGTCGAGCAATGGGTAGCTTGCCGTCCGACCGTCCGGTAATTGATCGGGCCGAGCCCAGTCGTCAACAGCGCGTTTCGATCCACGCGCTCCTCAAGAAGATGTCAGCAACCGTAGGGGCCCAGCAGGGCCGATGCCCGCTAGCTAGGACCGCGGAGAATTTCTGAAAAGGATACCCGTAGTTCTAGAACAAAAATGGCAACTGAAGGACACAGGTGTGGTATTAGTCAGTAAAAGTCTGACACGTCCTCTCGCCCCGCCCAGAGCGCGAGAAGTCATAAGATGATTTCCACACTTAAAACAAAAAGCGTATGCGCAATGTAGTTCTAACTTAAACCTTCTATGATTGCATGCATGAGATTACGTCACCAAGTTGCCATGAAAAAACCTTATCTATTTCAAAAGCATAACAGAACCCTCATTACATTCAACAATGATATTATCAAGTGAACCAAACTCAGCACCTGGCCAGTTCGTGCAGCATGCTAATTGTTAACTAACCCAGATATCATCATACTACTCACTTATAACTGTACTCTGTGAGAATAGAGCATGAATCATATTTTATTTTTTACAAGTTTTAGGTCAACCTCTTTCGTATCAAAAAATTTAAGTGTTGTCTATGATAGAAGTGTTGGGTTCTTTTTTTTTAATTCTAGTTTATTCTAAAGACAGAGAAAGCTATTTTTTTTAAGGTGAGAAATCATTCAATGACTTCTCCCGGTCTGGGTGGAGCGAGAGGGCGTGTCAGACTTTTACTGGTAAAACCATATCTGTATCCTTCAGTTGCCCTTTGCATTCTAGGATTACGGGTTTCCTTTTCAGAAAATCCCCGCGGTCCTAGCGTAGCATCGACCCTGCTGGGCCCCTACGGTTTGCTGACATCTCTTTGAAGAGCGCGTGCATCACTACACGCTGTCGACGACTGGGACTCGGTCCGGTCAATTACCGGACTGCCGGACAGCGAACTACCCATTGCTCGAAGTCCGCAAACCCGCGTCTACCGTGGCTGGTAGTCGGTATCGTTGTCTCACAGCTCCACGGTGTCCTCCGGGTGGTCCAAACAGTGGTGACACCCGGGCGTTTTTTCCGCCTGAATCCGATACAGGAACGTCCCAAACTTATAATGTCCGGTGAAGGCCTGCATCATGCGGAAGGTGAGGATGCCGTGACGCCTCTACAGCCATTTTTCAAAGAGAGGACTTACCGCCATGATTATGGCGTTCCCAGCACTGGGTTGCGACAGTCGTCGCCATTTCGACATAAGATCTCGCCGGAACTCTGTCTGCCAGCGGAGTTTCGCCCCGGCATTGCATCTCCATGCGCTGATCGTGCATGCGAGCAAGGACTGTTACCTCCAGATGCATGATCGCATAATGGAAGAAAGCTGTGTCGACCAGTAGAAGCACTTTGAGTTTGACCTTTGACAATTAAGTGTAATTAAACATCGAAGTTATGGACGACTACGTTTACCTGGGACAGACGGTCCAGTTGGGTAGGTCTAACTTCGCGAAAGAGATCAATCGTCGAATCCGACTCTGCTGGGCAGCGTTCGGGAAGCTGCGCGGTATCTTCTCGTCCAATATACCACAGTGTCTCAAGATTAACGTGGAACGGACGTGGAATTAAGATGAAACGTGGTCGCTTACAATGGGCTCATCAGAAGACTTAAAGTCACCCAAAGGGCAATGGGGGCTATGCTCAGAGTTTCCTTGCGTGATCGAATCAGGAATGAGGATATCCGCAGGAAAAACCAAGGTTACCGACATAGCACGAAGAATCGCCAAACTTAAGTGGCAATGGGCAGGGCACATTGCTCGCAGAACGGAGGCCGTTGGGGCCGAAAGGTTCTGGAATGACCACGTACCGGAAAATGTAGCGTTGGAAAGCCTCCTACAAGGTGACCCAATGACCTGGTAAGGCTTGCGGGAATCCGATGGATGCGAGACATACAGGACCGTTCATTGTAGCGACACTTGGGGGAGGCCTACATATGTCCAACAGTTTTTTATGTCATAGTAATTTAATATAAAGTCTAAAATCTAATTCATTATTTTATAAATATTGATACTTAGCTGCATTTGGATCAACTTCTAGTTAGCCCTAACATTCTTGGTATACTGCCAAGATGATAGTGGATAGAAACTTTTATGTTTTGAAAGTCAATATTTATTTTTTATTTTATTTCTTTCAGATTTGTTTATCTGTTTGCCACTAGTGTGCTACTGTTGAGCAAAAGGAGTGTTAATAGGTTTTTTGATCTGAAATTAGCAAACCTGGAGCCTTGGACATATTTTTTTATGCAAGTAATCATCAAATGTCTTTTCCCGCTCTGGGTGGAGTGAGAGAAAGAGAGTCAGACTTTTACTAATTGTGTTGTATTATAGTTTTAAAAATCAATGCTTTGTTAGAAATCCTAATCAAAATTTAGTTTCTATTCACCACTTATTTACTCTCTCCCACTATAGATGGAGCAAGAAAGAGTGTCAGAATTTAACTGACTAAAACTTTAAAGTATTTCACCAGTTACCATTTAGAGCCATGGTAATCCTTTTAAACATGTTGCCATGTTGTGATGTCACGTCATACTGTCAAATTGCAAGAAATTGGGCAAATTTGAAGAACTCGAGAGATGAGCAAAATTGAAGAACTGGATTCTGATTAAGCTTTTTTCGTTCACAGTTCGTAAATAAATAACAGTTCGTAAATAACTGGAATAATTTGCCTGCTGCGGTTTTCCCGTCCGATTATAATTTGGGTCTCTTCAAGGCTAGAGTGAATAGGCTCTTAATAAATTAGTGCGCCTCACCATCTACGATTGCATTACTACTTATCATCAGGTGGGATCGCAGTCAAGCACTAGTTTATATCAATAAAAAAAAATAAAAAAAAAATTAACTTTTTAAAATTTCTTGTTTTGCTCACCATAATAATTCTTAGTTGGTAATCAATCCTATTTTTATTTGGAATCCATTGTACTACAGATGCTCTTCTGACCTTTTGGGAGATACAAACATGATGTGATTTTAAATTGTTTATTGAGTTAGCTTTGCTAAAATGCTTCAGAGCACTATTGTATGTTCTTTATGCTCCAATTGATATAATTGAATAATAACATGTTGCATGAATTACATCTCAGTAAACATCTTGCCAAGGCAACAGTCAACCAGTTAGGGTGACTCCTTTTTATTTCTGATAAGAAATGAACAGCTTTATGTGTATTTAACTATTTTTTGCAAAAACACATTTCACCACAAATTGGTATGCAAATATATATTGTTAAAACAAAGTAAACAAGGCACTACTTAATTTAACACAATTTAATATTACCTTTTGAGTACCGTAATTAGAGACGCAATAGAAAGACAATGACTGAATGAACGCCAGCGTTCGCTCGGGGTTTTATGAATTAACTTCTTAATTGTGGACCTTTTTGTATGTTTCTGAGGCACGGTCACCATCATTCGCTTGGTATTTGATGAAGCTAATAATAAATTTTCTAGACCCATAACAAAATTAAATAGGTACTTATCAGATTTTAAAATATTGTTACTTTTATAGAAATAATATAAAAACTCTACACAAATTAACACAACTGGCTCAATCAATGATGTTTGTATGATTCAGTAGTTGTGAATAAAATATCTTGCCTCCTCACACTCTCAAGAAAGACCACAAGTTTCTCACAGAGTTGATGCCAGAGATCTCTTTAGGCAATAAATAGCGTCTTTGTACTTTACATTCCTCTTTTATCACTAATTTGTACAGTCACCTTTTCAAGGGTTTAATTTTAGTATACCAATATTGTTCTGATAGAGTTTATCTGTTAATATTGTGGACTAGAACAGTATTTGCTCAATCTTATCTAAAGAATGACACAGTCCAAAAAGGTAAGTCGGTTATTCAATTCTAGATATATTTTGGTATATAGGTAGTATGCAAGTTATTTGTTGATAATGGACTTTCCTGTGAGACATCATAACAATATAGTAGTTCTTCAAGACATGGTAATTCCTCAGATTACTTTGTTTAAATTTGGAAGCAGGAACTTATTGTTTTATTCAATAAGTATATCATATTGTGCATAAACTTCTAATGCCATTATGTACTATTTTATGTAGTAATAGTTAGGTATGTAGAGATAAAGGTTATAATTTGTATTCTTTCCAAGAATGTTAGGTAAAGGTTTTTGCCTGTGCTGGTGACAAAGGTAGTTTAACCATGAAATGTAAACTTAAGAATGAAACATGATATAACAACACAACTGTGGGAAAATTAATTGATTAAACAATGAAACACAAAGAATCCTCTGAGTTGTAGGAATTTTACAAACAACACTTACCTGATGTGAATGGAAGAAAACAGAATCATGAATCAAACATTTACGTTTGATAACGAAAAACAATGAAACACAAACTGGGGATAGCCGTCTTGAGAACTCGGGAATCCCACAAAAAAGATTGATGACAAGAAAATTCACAAACACTGGCACAATCGTAAATAATAAACTCAAAATAGGAATATCAAGAGGATTGAATGAAAACTGGTTATGCGATACGACCGACTTGGCACTATTCCATATGATCAGTGACGACTGACGGAGAGTACGCGCGCACCGCCTTCGCTTCGGTGCAACACTATTCACTAATAATTAACAGCAATTGGCAGGCGCCCGGGCGACCAACACGAACAATGACCCCCGCCATATGATTCAACCCATATTCAACTCATAATGTAGCCTTTGCTCTGCAGCAGTTAAGATAAACTCACCGTCATGACATCACGCAAAATAACTCGCCTCCTTCGCTTGCCGAGCCGAAAAGAGTACCAAACAATGA
The DNA here is from genome assembly GCA_905147345.3 of Mythimna impura. Classification (NCBI taxonomy): domain Eukaryota; kingdom Metazoa; phylum Arthropoda; class Insecta; order Lepidoptera; family Noctuidae; genus Mythimna; species Mythimna impura. The sequence continues at coordinate 3,168,753 of LR990342.1, read as the reverse complement.
AGCCACAAAACAAATCAAAAACCAATAAAATAATAGTCTGATTAACATAGAACTTTACGCTCGACTTCGTCACAACCTTACTATGTTTAATTATGTCCTTTTCTTTTAATTAAACTACAGAATCTTGTATATTTATTTTTGTAAAATATTTAACAACAAAAATCCTTTCACTCATCATGGAATCAGCGAAATAACTGTGTTGCCATATGAAATTCTAAAAATCTTGCCCAATAAAGTAGAGAAATAATGACAAGTGTAGTACATAGTAGAACTACAAAATAATTGAATATTTCTAATATAAAGAAAATTGATCCAATGTAGCGACTTGTTGGTGCCTGAAAAAAAAAAGTTTTTACTACTATTACAATAATGTATCTATTCTGTATTAAGTAAATTGTATCAAGATACAAAATAAGAAAATCCGACTACAAAGGTTTTTTTTTTACTTTTGCTAATAGCTTCCAATCTTGTGTATCTTGTAAAACAATACTACATAATCGATGACTTTCTGTAACTAAGTAAATTCTACATTATTTTTATTGAGTAGTAGTTAATTAAAATCCACTTTATGGCAACTTTGTTGCGTACTCAGGGCGGAACTTGGAACTTATTTGAACGGGATGACTTTTTTCTGTTCGAGGGTTCGATTCCCAAAGCGGCCAATATTTTTTTGCGTGTATGGTCTTAAGACATACCATCTTCCAAGTTTTGATATTCTTCTGTCAATAAAAGTATACACAAAAAAAAAACTGACCAGGTGCGAGACGGAGTCGCACATGAAGGGTTCCGTACTACCATATCAAAATAGAGTAAAAAAATAAGTGTGGCACTCGGGGACTGCCGCGGTAAAGCTATTGCATAGCATTTTGTATCAACTTATGCAATTATAATTATTTATTTATTTTATTTATGCAGTATTTCTTTTTCTTTGATATTAATTCAAGTTACACTTTTTGAGCGTGGTGACCGATAAGAAAACAATTTTTTTTCTTTCTTGTTTACTTCATAAATTGCTACAAGTATGTTCAGTTGTTATCATAGAACATTACTATAATCTATTAAAATACAAAAAGACTATTTTGTTTGACCGAGATTTGAACTCGAGACACGATGATAACATAAGTAGAACGCTGTACCAATGCGCCACACGTCAGGTCGTTAACGACTTTTCTAAAATAGGTGTTCGGTCTCTGTCGGCCTTCAAGCCACACCTCCGTGCCCGTCGGAGTGGGGAGCGTGAGGTTTTTTTCGTTACGGAATTTCTGGATTCGGTCCCCGCGCTCAAGGTCCTCCAGCTTAATAAAAACGCCGAATAATACCGTTTAATAATAACGTTCCTTCTGTGAGAACCCTCTTTAAAATTATAACTTTATTTTAATTTTATTCTTTGTTGTTGTAGTGACAATAGAAATACACATTGAGATAATTTCAACTCTACCTCATACGGTTTATGAGATACAGCCAGCTGACAGACGAACGGACAGCGAAGGCTTAGTCCCATTTACACCCTTCGGGCAAGGAACCCTAAAAACCATAAGGAATTATTTTTTTAGACCTTTTTTTACTTGAGGTGCTTTTTTGTTTGCTTGATTGGTCTACATAATTTATCACAGAGTTGCCCAATGGTCCGCATTGATCCTTAAAAAGTAATAAAAAAAAGAAAAAAAAACTTCTTAATGGACATAACTTTATTGTATAAGCAATACATAACATTGTCTATACAGACTAATACAAGGCATTCACAGTTTTCAAAATATCACTATCGCATTGCCGAAATTGAAACGTGTATACCAAACTAAACTTACCGCGAACAACACGGATGCACCACGGAGAACAAAATTCATTTGATAACGAAATATTCGTATTTATAAATAAATAACAACCTATCAAAAACTGTGTTATCGAAATTAGGCTAAACATATAGGTTTCATATTAAAATAAAGAATTGTTGCTATGTTCGAAATTCAAATGATGTCAATAAATTAATGAAATGGAAATAGTGGTCATGGTTATGGGGCATCACTTTACAAAAAGGAAGCTACGGACAGACAAACGCTAAAACAGAAAAATCATAAAAGATTTTCTTTCATTCACATACAGTAGCGCCTGTGTATTATGGTGAAACCCTACAACAATATCAGTAGGTAGCTCATGGTTAACGTATATGTATGACCTAATAGGATAAACATGGATGGACACCAAAGTGTTGCCATCATCTAACCTGGCAAAATCTACCCTATTAGGTCAATACCAAAGACAAAACTAGTATCTTCCTTTAAAATACAATTCACTGCTAAACCTTATATTTCCCACCCATGACTTAGTTCCCGTTATACTAAATCGTGTTTTATTCTAGCACTTTGAATGGTAAAGGTGTGGAATCCGCGGTGCCGGCGGACGAGCTGAAGTATGGAGATACGTCTGACAGATAGTTCCGCGGCAATAAGCCGATGAGGAGCGCTATTTTGGCGGCGATAGGAGCTTTTTCTTCGTCATCGATTATCGTGTCCTGGTCTGGCATCACCTGGAAGTACAATGAAAAAGGTTTAAGTGTTGCGGTCCTGTCTTCGTACTGGATTTTTGGGATAAAGAAAAAAAATAAAACAGTTTCCACTGAGATAATGTGTATTCCTTTACAATTGGTACACATTTACAGCTGGACCATACTACGAACTCGCGGGCGCGGGGAGGCGAACTCAAACATAAGACATAAGCACGAAGTAGGCGCGCGGGAGCGGGAAGCGGAGCGGGGTGGGCGTACAGGAGCGGTAAGCGGAGCGGGGTGGGCGTGCGCGAGCGGGAAGCGGAGCGGAGTGGGCGTGCGGGAGCGATAAGCGGAGCTGGGTGGGCGTGCGGGACTGGAAGCTGAGCGGGGTGGGCGTGCGGGAGCCAGTAGCGGAGCGGGGTGGGCGTGCGGGAGCGGGAAGCGGAGCGGGGTGGGCGTGCGGGAGCGAGAATCGGAGCGGGGTGGGCGTGCGGGAGCGAGAAGCGGAGCTAACTTATTTTATATTTAGCAGTAGCAGTCAAGAGTGTAGCGGATTCGATGCCCGCATAAAAACAAATTTCGTATGGCCTATACAGTTGTTCCGGGTCTGGGTATCTTATATAAGTGAATTAACTTGTCTGTGAACGCTCCCCCGTTACAGAAGTAATTCCTAGTATGAAGCAACATTGTGTTGATTGATGGCAGTAATATGGCAATATTTACCTTATCTACAATGTGCTTCTGTATCAAACCATCTGAGCCTACATAGAAAGTAGAGAAACCGTCGTACCATCTGAAAGATAAAAGACAAATTAGTGGTTATCAAACTGGTCTCATCATACGTATTTTGAAAATAAGAATAATACAAGAACCTAATCTTAATGATATTTAATTTTATTTCAAACTAGCTGACCCGGCGAACTTCGTACCGCCTATCCTACTCTACCCAATTCTATCCTACACTACCCTACTAAAAAAAAAAAAGTATCCTATGTGTTTCTCCTGGTTCTAAGCTACCTCCCCACCAACTTTCAGCCAAATCGGTTCAGCCGTTCTTGAGTTATAAATAGTGTAACTAACACGACTTTCTTTTATATATATAGAAGAAGAAGATATCTCTTAATAGCTTCTGCCACCAGCAGCTTCGCATCCGTAAAAGCAAGTTTGTTCATACAAACTTTGGAGCCCTGTTGCGTCCCCTTAAGGGGTGAATTTTGAAAAATCCTTTTCTTATTATTTGTATACATTATAAAAGGAACCTCTGTGCAAAATTTTAGTGTTCTAGGTCCAAGAGTTTCTGCTGGCTGTTGATGAGTCAGTGAGCGAGTCAGAACTTGTCTTTATAGTATATGTTGTGGCCAGATCTTAGAAATTGATCACTTCATGGTATGGCCAAGGAAAACTGGCCACCTTTGTGCTCTTCTATCTGTATTTCTTTTTATATCTAAAGGAGTGACCAGATGGTTGCAAACCAACGTCCCAACCAAGGTGACCTTGCTAGTTTCAATCCGTGTAGACAGCAGTTGTAATCCATGACCATCAATGCCCTTGGTTGGGAGGCGCATTTTCCCAACCACCGAAAGTGGTGGGAGCCACCGTGCGTGGAGCGTGGTTTACAATGGATGTAAACCACGCTACACACACACGCCACGTAGGCGCAACACAAACCAAACACATAAACCAAGGTCACCTTGGTTGGAATGCTAGTTTGCAACCGTCTGGTCACCCCTTAAGTGTTTGTGTGTACATAAATACATAAATAGATAATACTCACAGTTCCTGGTCTTTGAACACCTCCTTCATGTTCCACAGTTTGTACTTCCAGAACATGAAGAATACCTTGAGCCCCGAGATGCCCTTGATGCGCCACCTCATTCTGCAAAGATTAGGTAGGTTAGGTAAAAATTAATACTATGACTTTTGCAATTTTCTGTACCCTTACATCCTTATTCCTTCCTTACATATTAGAAAACCAACTGCCCCACCGTGTTTATCTTTCTGTCTGTTCGCGATAAACAGAAAACATACTGAACGGTTTTTATGCCGTTCGTGATTTTTTAATTTTAACACTACAGAGCTCAAATTTTGTCTACTAACTACTCTAATATGCTACTAAATCATACCAAATTATGATAAATATTCATCCATGAAGTTCCTCGTTCTGACGTGGCTACTCAATTCAAACATTTAGATTGCCACCTTCATGTTCAAGTAACTTTTGAAGTATTATACTACAAAATCAAGGATAGAACCTACAAAATTTTTAAACTTACTACATACTAAATAAGTATTTAATTTCATTAAAATACGAAATGTGGCACCTCAACCCTTACGGACATGTTTTCACTACTAGAGATTCATGAGGAAGGTTGTAAGAGTATTATAGTAGCGAGGCCTGCAAGACTATTCGAAAGAACCACCGTGGCTATTATTAGGCTAAAGACAACAGATCTCTACGAGTTTAAAACAAAGGCTCTTTCCGCGTCTGTCTGTTTACGCGCTAACTCCTAAACCACGCAACGGATTTTGATGTGGTTTTCATTAACAGAAAGGTCAATAGACGAGGAAGGTTTATGTATAACTCGTGCGAAGCTGGAGCAGGTCGCTAGTGTAGAATATGTACAAATCATTTAAGTTTTCTGGGTTTTAATATTATTTTCTATACCATAAAAAAGCAGTAAGCAAGTAGATATTATAGGGCGTAGCAAAAACCATTATTGGGCATACCTTGGCTGTGCCCAGCTGATAGTGCTAATTGTGCTGAACGTTACATAGATCTAGGTCATATCTCATTATACAAATACTATGACGTCATTTACCGGAAGCTTCATAAATAAATGTTATCAGGCAAGTGTTTATAAGATAAGGAGACTATATTGGGATATTGTTATCAAGAGTTTACTTCGTAAAAGAATATTGATGTGACCTAGATTCTCTAAGGTGATCAAGGGTAGTGAACAATAATCTCTAACAACGATAAAGACAATTGTAAGTCGATTTCAAGTGCACCTTTCTAATATTAGAGGGCTGCAGTCCAATATCGATGCGGTCCACCACCATCTTGAGACTGACAAGCTACACTTGCTTTTCTTGACGGAGATCCAAATTAGATGTCCGTCAGATACGGCGTACCTCAACTACCCGGGATACTCACTGGAGCATCATTTCCTGCAGCGTGCCGGGGTCTGTGTGTACGTCCGTAATGATATCTGCTGCCAGCGTCTCCGTCACCTTGAAGACCCAAATTTCTCTACGCTATGGCTGTTGGTGGACACTGGTATGGACAAAATTGTTTATGCCTGTGTCTACCGATCGCACAGCGGTGATCAGGAGACGACTCGGCTGTTCGACCACCTCAGTGAGGCCGCCGATAAGGCTCTGCATCGACACCCTGATGCGCAGCTCGTCGCTCTGGGGGACTTTAACGCCTGCCACCAAGACTGGCTTTTCCCATACCAGAAGACCGACCACGCTGGGAGAGAAGCGCGAAACTTTGCAGTATCGATGGGCCTTTCCCAGCTGGTTAAGCAATCGACTAGGGTGCTTGATGTAGTTGGTCATACTGCCAATTGTTTAGACCTTCTGATGACCACCGATCCGGACAGATGTATTGTAACAGTTTCCTCACCACTTGGAACTTCTGATCACTGTCTGGTGAAGTCTGTTTCGTGCTTCTCCCCACCTGACTGCGACTCACGCGGTGAACGGAGAATATGGCGTTACATGTCAGCAGAATGGGATGAGATGCGGCACTTCTTTGCGTCTTATCCTTGGCAGCAGGTCTGCTTCTCTTCTAAAAGTCCGTCGAGCTGTGCGGATGCTATATCCGATGTGATACGTCAAGCTATGGAGTTTTTCATCCCTTATAGAGATGTACCCATCGGAGGCTCAGCTCGCCTATGGTTCAACGCCGATTGCGTTCAAGCTGAAGAGCGTAAGCATTCGGCGTTTCTCGCCTGGGTTGACGCTCGTGACCGCAAAGCTCCGGATCTGAGCTCAAAGAAGAGAGCTTTCAACCATGCTGCCAAGTCCTACAAAAAGGCACTAAAGAAGGCTCGGTTCGACCGCATTACCCATATTGGCACAAAGCTCTCTGCACAGCCGTCCGGTAGCAGAGCGTTCTGGTCCCTTGCCAAATCGGTCGAAGCGAACTTCTGTAGGCCCACATTGCCTCCGCTAGTTAAGCCTGATGGAACACTGGCTCACACGGCGAGAGAGAAAACAGGTCTCTTTGCATCTCTTTTCGCCCATAACTCTCGTCTTGACACTAGCAGTGCTACTCCACCGACTCTACCTCACTGCAACACCTCAATGCCCGAGGTTCGCATAAGAAACAAAGAAGTTTTGAGAGCACTGTGTCGTCTAGACGTGAATAAAGCTAGTGGACCAGATGGTATACCACCAATAGTTCTCAAGGCATGTGCGCCCGAGTTGTCTCCTGTATTGACGCGCTTGTATCGCCTCTCATTTAGGACTGGTATAGTCCCCAAGTCCTGGAAGCTTGCCAACGTGCAACCCGTGCCCAAAAAGGGCAGTCGTGCCGATCCTGCCAACTATCGGCCGATTTCAATAACCTCCATACTCTGCAAGATTATGGAGCGTGTATTGAACTCGCGCCTCATGGCATACCTGGAAGGTAACGATCTCCTCAGTGACCGACAGTACGGGTTTCGCCACAATCGGTCTACTGGGGACCTACTAGTGTATACCACTCACATGTGGGGCGAGGCCCTTAAGAAGAATGGAGAAGCGATTGTTGTCTCCTTAGACGTCTCGAAGGCCTTCGACAGGGTATGGCATGCCAGCCTTTTGAGTAAGCTTCCAGCGTACGGCATTTCCCCTGGTCTGATTAACTGGGTAAAAGACTTCCTGAGTGAACGGTCTCTCAGAGTTGTTGTCGATGGATGCTCATCAGAGCCCATGACGACCAATGCCGGAGTTGCTCAGGGGTCAGTTCTCTCTGCAACTCTTTTCCTGCTGCATATTAACGATCTGCTGATGCCCGGTATCTATGGGTATGCAGATGATAGCACAGTTGTAGAGAGATACCTGCCAGGTGCTCGGGCTAGTAAGGAGCTAATCCGGTCCGAACGAGAGGCTATGGTAGAGCGTACGAATGTCTCACTTCAGGCAGTCTCCATGTGGGGCGAAACCAATCTGGTAGGATTCAACGCCGCCAAAACACAAGCGTGTCTGTTCACCGCCAAAAGGAGTCCGTTCGCCTTGGCTCCTGCTTTTCAGAATGTATCTCTGGAGTGCACCGACCGCCTTCAGCTCTTGGGAGTTGAAATTTCCTCAGACCTCAATTTTGGGCGGTTCATTGAGTCCAAAACCAAGGTAGCTGCTAGAAAACTAGGCGTTCTTGTAAAGGTCCGACGGTACTTCACACCGGGACAGCTTCTAATGTTTTACAAAGCACAGGTCCGATCGTGTGTGGAGTACTGCAGTCAGATATGGGCTGGTGCTGCAAAATGCCATCTAGCAGCTTTGGACTCAATGGAAAGGCGTGCGAAGAGGCTAATTGGGGATCCAGATTTGGTTAAGTCCAATCTACAAAGACTCGAGCACAGGCGCAGGGTAGCCAGCCTATCGGTATTTTACAGGTTGCATTTTGGAGTGTGCGCGGGAATTGCATGACTTGATTCCGCCATCTCCTTTCTACCATCGGACAACCCGACGTACGGCGAGTATCCACCCTTACGTTGTTGAAACTTCAACGGTCCGGACTAAGCGTTTCGCTTCGTCGTTTATACCGCGTACATCGAAGGACTGGAACAATTTGCCTGCTGTGGTCTTCCCGTCCAACTATAATTTAGGTGTCTTCAAGGCTAGAGTGAATAGGCTCTTAATAAACTAGAGCGCCTCACCATCAATGATTGCATCGCTGCTTACCATCAGGTGGGATCCCAGTCAAGCACTGGTTTATATGAATTAAAAATATATATATATATATATATATATATATATATATATATATATAACGAAATGCTATTAATTAATTAGTTGATTGGGCAAAAGATTATTTTTTTTATTATTATTTGTACCCAAAAAATTACTTGATTCGCAAACAGAAAGATTAAGTCATCAAATCCGTTAAGTTAGAACCTAAAAAGCCCTGCGTTCAAAAATGAGGTTAGAGTTAACTCTAAAGACGTCATCAGGGTAGATACTCTACGCTCGCATTTTTGAACGCGAACGTAGAGTTCAACTGTTAATGCTAAGCAATTGTCATTTATGGCCGCTTACACCAACCTACCCTGCTCGGAGTTAGAGCTAGTTGGGTTAACTCTAGGGTAGCTACTCGAGTTATAAAAGAACGATCCTGGGTTGCAACTCGAAGCATTTTTGAATGGTTGGAGTAGCGACTCTACTCTATTCTGGATATTTTTGAACGCAGAGCTGTACGGTAGAAGGAAAACTGTCAAGTAATAGTATAAAGATGCATTGAGATGTGACGTCACCGTCATTAGGTTACATATGGACAAAAGAGACCGCGCGATGTTCCCAGCACGCCTTCACTCTTCCTCAACCAATTTTGGTAATCTAAGCTGCTTCATTTAATAACTAATTTTTCAGGAAAAGATTTCTTTTTAGTGATATTTGTTGTTTAATATAAGATATTGTTCAAAAATAAACCCAGGATATACTTACTATCCATTTAAAATGTTTGTGTGATGAGCACGATTAGACTAGACGTCGTTGTGTCATAGTTGTGGAATATTATTATATTATTATTATTATTTTAAAAAAAAAACCAAGAAAGCATCGACAACGATATAATTTTACCATAGTGGAAAAGATTGAAAAAGCATGCCAACCCTAAGAAACCTCGACTAGAAGGATGTCAATGCTCAAACCTTTAAATTAATAGCTTAATGGAACTTACTTGACGGAAGAATCCTCAGGATGGGCGGTGATCTTCATGACCTCCAGCTTGACGTAAGCGAACTTCAGGTGCCCCACCGTACGCAGCAGCGCCACCTGCTTCACGTAGTGGAACAGACCTCTGTGAAAAACAAATGTTACACACGTAAAAAATATTAATAAGTGTATCCCAAGATGGATGGAGAGAGAGAGAGGAAGGCCAAAGAAAAGATGATGGATGGTGTGAGGAGTAATATAGAAAGAAGGGAGTTAGTGATAAAGTGACCGGTGACAAGATAGATCATAAATAACAATAACACGGGACGAGGGCAGAAAGATGATGGTGTTCTTACTCGTAAAGTAGGTCAATACAGTAATGGCATTCAGGTATTTAAATTTCAAGATTTTTAACTCGATTTACGAGTAGACTTTTTATTTGTAAATTTTAAAGAGCTGCTTCGTCCGCATGAAAGAAGAAAATATCCCAAGGGAACATACTTCCGGGATATAAAGCCGTAGTATATGACATTAGATATGGTATTATTGTCCTAGAGGACAGTCTACCCGTGTGCCAAATTTCGTCCAAACCCGTTCAGCCGTTTGAGCGTAAAGAGGTAACAAACAAACACACAAACATATATATAAATAAAAACTTTCGCCTTTATAATATTACTAGCGACCCGCCCCGGCTTCGCACGGGTGCAATGCTGATACTAAATATACTACAGAGTCAAACAGAATGTATTTGTATAAGACCCCTATGTCCCTGCATTTTAAATCTGTAATATCTTCGAAAACATTCATTTAAATTACATGCTGTAAAGGACCATATTGATCTATATTAAATGCACAATGTATTTAAGGTACTTTATTGGACAAGGATTAATACTGTATTGCTTAAAATCGCTTCGTAAATAAGCCATTATTTTTCGTAAAAAGTAAAGGATAAAAAATTTAATGGTTATTGTGGGTTATCCCTAAGAGATGACATATACCATCGCGAACTTTTTTGAAGACCTTTTTAAGGTGTACAATACTGTAGTTTGTAGTACATTATTTTGATCTATCTCGTAGGGTTCAACCAGCGTTTGCAATGTAAGCGCTAAAAATATGTTTATTTATGACATCACATTAGAAACCTCTAAAATTATCAGTGTTTCTCTACTATATTATACATGTATTATACTTATAAACCTTCCTCTTGAATCACTCTATCCATTAAAAAAACCGCATCAAAATCCGTTGCGTAGTATTAAAGATCTAAGCATACATAGGGACAGACAGCGGGAAGCGACTTTGTTTTATACTATGTAGCTTCTGACAGCGGCTTCGCCCGCATGAAAATAGAATATATACCAAGGGAACATACTCCTAGGTTAAAATGTATCCTATGTGCTTTTCCAGGACATGGTCTGTCCGTGTGCCGAATTTCATCCAAACCCGTTCAGCCGTTCGAACGTGAAGAAGTAACAAATACACTCACAAACTTATACACCTTTATAATATTAAGTGTGATATTATTTGTGTGTTGTAATATTATAAGTACTGATGTTTTTACGAGCTACGAGTCGTGTAGTAGTATAGATTTACGTTGTTAACATGCACATTATTCTTGGTTATCTAACAAACAATCCAACAATCGAAGGTCGAGTCTGATTGTCTGAAGCCATAATGTGCAACGCATTATATACCTGCATATAGTGTTGAAATGCTAATAAAAATTATTGCCCATAGAATGAATGAATTCCAATATGAAAATTGAGTTTACATCAGCTGTACCCACAGTAAAATGCCATAAGACATAATAAGTGTGAAATTTTACGAGAAACAAAATGCAGAAGATTCCTAATCTTTAAGGGCGTGTACACACAATATCAGCATAACGGTGGGCTTACATTAACGCGGAGCTGGCCGGAGCAGTCCACAACCGCCCCGCTACGCTTCAATAGAAACACTTGCCACTGAAGCGGAGCGGGGCAGAATGGAGCTGAGTAGACAAGAACTAAATTGAGCCGTGAAGTGCAGTACGTAATATCGCTAACTAAACTAAAATGCAGCGCACGAGTTCTGTCCTAACAAGTCCACCCTACCCGGCACACCGTTTCGTTACCCTCCGCTCGACTCCGTCATATCCACTCGGGGTTGCGTGTTACTGTGATTAGCCAATCCGCTGGCCATCACTGACAACCATTCATTCGTTTTTCAAGTAATGCGCCTGGCTGGGTTTGAACCCGCGACCTACAACTCGGGGCCGTTACTATTCGGCCACCACAAATCTCAGGATGTATTTTGTCGGATGAAACGCATGTTACTAAAAGAGTTATGAGTATACATGTGGATGGAGAGGGAGAACTGAGGTCAAAGAAATTATGGATGGATTCTAGAAAGAGTAATATGAAAGAAAAGGGAGTTAGTAATAGTGTGACTGCTGAGAGGATAGAATAGAAGAAAAAACGTGTTGCGCTTATGGGAGAGGTAAGAATACCAACCAAACAAAAAAACTATAATTAAAAGATAAATTGTGTTAGGAAGAAAAACCAGTGTATTAGCAAAGGGAAAAGTTGTGACAGGGATTTATAAAAATATTTTTCAACACACTTGCTCAGAAAGTGACTCTTATTGCACTGCACTTAGGTATATAATTGCACTCATTACCAAACTGTGACATTTTGATTACCATTACGCACTAGTGCTATAATGTAGTTAAAACCTTTTTGTTCAACCTCTTTGTACTCAAAACAAATTTTGAGTTCGAATAAAATTCCCGTTCAATAGTATATAAATTAGTGTCTTACTTATTTCATCCAATTTACAAGTTAAAATGGACAAATTTAACTTGTACAAACGATTTATTTAATAAAAAACATTTAGTAAATAAATCGTACATTCAAATAAAATTTGTTTTTTTTTTGTGGTCTATGGCCGCCATTTTCAGATGCGCGCGGTTTTTTTTTATTCCAGTGAAGTTTAGTGGCTGTATTACCTAATTAAATAAAATTAAATACTACAAAATCATTAGAAAATGTTACATCCGTATTCTATTGTCACTACGAAAGACATTATCGTAAAAACTTTTCTCACAAAAAAACATAAACGGTGCATAAACGTATGACTAGGCAGTATGATCAAAATACCTTAGCCTTCCTCTAGAGGTAAATAAAAAAAATATGCGCGCGTTATGAAAACAGATTTTTACCGCCATGTCACAGAATTTTACTATTTTTACTGTTGTTTTCTTCACAAGTGTACCTATTGAAAAACTTCGTATGACACACGTGAGTAATTAATGATTACCGTTCTTGGCTCTCTTAAGACCCTCGCCACGGCTCGGGTCTAAATACCGCCTAGACGGTAATCACTAACATTACACACTTATATCATAATGTACTATAAAAATAACAACCTACAAAAGGCCAGTACTTTGATTACTAGAACTAACGAGGTTTTAACAGCTCTGACCCCAGGTAATATGGGAAAAGGGCAGAAAAATGATGATGGTGTTTTATCGGCCGAACGGATTTAGAAGCAATTAGGAACTCAGGTAGACAGCAAGATTAGAATATAGTATACTTTTTTTTTAACGGTAATACATAACCGTGGGTCAATTTTAAGCTGTCACGGGCGAAGCCGCTTGCAAAAGATATGTATTACGTATTTACTTACACTGTTGTAACTCCTCTGATGTTGTTTACAAACACCATGTTCGGGTGGTAGATGGAGTAGTCCAGCGGTTTCACGAACAAATTGGGCATCTGAAAAACAACAAATACCACATCATTTGTGACCCCGCATGGAGGCGGACGAGACAGCAGCTCATCTGCTTCTAAGCTGCCCAGTGATACAGGGCTTCGGAAATCCAGGCACCCTCCGTCAAATGGTCAGTAACACCATGGCGCTGCTGGTTTTCCTTGAAAGCTGGGCAAAATACGCGCTTTAGACGTAGAGTTACATCATCGCTTACCATCAGGTGAGATGGTGGTCAAACGATAGCCTATCATTCATAAAAAAAAAAAGTTGCAGACAATTGTTTATGTTGTGAAAATATTATTTTCTTTCTCATGACGGTTGATAGGACAGAATGGAAGAATAAAAAAGAAACTGGGCAAGTGCGAGTCGGACTCGCGCATTAAGGGTTCCGTACAAACTACAATTCCCGAATAGAGTCTCGAAGATTTTTCCGAATTGCAAAAAAGTATTTTTTTTTTTATGACGTAGGTAACAACAAATTTACTGTTTCAGATTTATTCCTATACCTGTGCTATAAGACCATGCTTTATGCCAAATTTCAGGATTCTGGGTCAACGGCAAGTACCCTATGAATTTTGATTCCTTTGAGAGTATCGAAATTATGTTTTTTGCGACATAAACGGCCGTATCTTTTTTATTCGTTAACTTAGAAGTTTGATTTTTTACAGCTTCAAGAGACCGTAAACTTGACTATATGGTTTTAATTTCAACTCAATACCTTCACGCGTTCCCGAGATAAAGGGTCTTGACAGACAGACCGACAGACAGACAGACGGACAACAAAGTGATCCTATCTGTTTTTTCCTTTTGAGGTAAAAAAAAAAACAGATTTGCGCCGATCCCATGGGTCAATCATCATCATCATCAGGTAAGAATGATTCTTTGTCATAATTTTTTGAGCATTATTCTACCATTGCGGCTGATTTCAAATAGAGAAATAAGAAAAAGAAGATCCTAAAAACCTCCTTCCCTACATTTTCTCAAGTTATGTGAACATAATAATGAAGTTTTTCTTTCGTTTTTTACGAGTTGATTTTTGTTTAAATGGTACTACGTCTGCTTGATTTGATGACGTCATAAATATAACGTTGTTAACCTGTAATTTAAAGCAAAGTCCGAAAAAAAGCTACATTATTAATTTTCCTTGTTGGAGGCCTTCCGACGCTGCCCCTTCCGGTGCGCGGTCGCCACTCTAGAACCTCCAAGGTGGACCAACGACCTAGTGAGAGTCGGGGGAGTGCGGTGGATGCGAGACGCACAGGATCGGTCGTTGTGGAGACGCTTGGGGGAGGCCTGTGTCCAGCAATGGACGTCTTTCGGCTGAAATGATGATGATGATGATTAATTTTCTATATAATACTAACTGTATCGGACAGCGTGTGGAACACTTTCATCAGTTGCTCCTCGTTGGGTTTCCCGTCGTAGCTGGCATCCACGATTGGAGCACTCAGTGGGTTAGTCGACGAGACTGTACCGCGGCAGAACGCGATCGCGTCGCGTTCGAACTCCGACAGGCAGGTTGGCTCTATGTCCTGAAAAGAAAACATTGACTGATTACCTACATAATTAATAAGGGGCAAACGTTACTGATTGACTCATCCACCAACACACCGCTCAAACCATTGAATTGCACTGTTTTGCACGCAGATAGTTATTATGATGTATGCATGCGCTAACAAAGGAGTTTCCAAAATTCTATTTGTGTTGTTAAAGGATGAAATCCGTCCGTGCCCGTTGGCGCTTAGAGCACGCTTTTTTGACGAGGTGGTCAAAAAGTTAAACAACCCCCGTTTAACTTTCGTTTCCTAAGTTTGTATGGAAAAACCTTATTTCACGCGGGCGAAGACGTTGACAGCTAGTTTTGTTTATCTTGGATATAGGAAACATTAAATGAGAAATGATTATATCAGAGGAAGTTTGAAAGTGGCACCAGTGACTGAAAAGTTGAAAGGGAATCGTTTGTCTTGGTATGGCCATGTAAAGAGGAGGGATGAAACGCATGTTACTAAAAGAGTTATGAGTGTGAATGGATGGAGAGGGAGACCAAAGAAAAGATGGATGAATAGTGTGAGAAGTGATATGAAAGAAAAAGGAGTTAGTGATAGCGTGACGGGTGACAGGCAGTGGCGTGCCAGATACCTTTAAAGGGGGCAAGCCAAGGAACCTTGACTTATCTACTACCTACCCAAGTACCCATTTACCTAATATTTCGAATAAAAAAAACTCGCGCTATAATCCGCCGTCACGTATCATCAGTGCAAAATCTCTTGCTGTAATGCTGATTAATTGCTACATTTTCATTTGTTATTAATAAGATAGAAATTAATTATACATCATACCTGTATCATAAATGATTTAAAATATGTAAGAGCCATCTATTGATATTTTTTGGCAACTCTTGCTCGCTCACAACAAAATTCTAGCTGGCTACTTCTGAATAATCCACTAGATGGCGCACAAAGTAGTAATCAATGAAATCAATCATTTGTTTACGATATATATGTAATATAATTAGCATAGCAAATACTCACAATTTAAACAGCCATAGAGTATACAACAGCATAG
The DNA here is from genome assembly GCA_905147345.3 of Mythimna impura. Classification (NCBI taxonomy): domain Eukaryota; kingdom Metazoa; phylum Arthropoda; class Insecta; order Lepidoptera; family Noctuidae; genus Mythimna; species Mythimna impura. The sequence continues at coordinate 3,153,092 of LR990342.1, read as the reverse complement.
CCGTTCTTCGTTTCTTTATCACACACTTAGAAATTTCATCACATAACAGACTGTCGAGAACACGGATATCGGTCGAGAAATAGAACCAAGTTTTTGTTCGCGGTTTACCAAAACTACACAATGAAATAACAGCATTTGAGAATTCTGATGTCTTTTCATAGCACCAGCGAAGTTATTTAAGTCATTATAACCTGATGTATTCCAAGCATTCTTATCGTTTGAGAAAAATATGCAACACGAATGGCCTATTATGTGATTTAGTTTTCTGAGAAATATTCAAATCAGGGGTATGTTTAGGCGAAGTTACGAGATCATATTTATCTCTAAAAGTCAAAGTCTTTACCTGGCCAAGTATTTTTTCCACACATTTTAATCCGTCACAAGGAACAATTGCATGTAGGTATTTCCGAATTCATTTCAAAGATAATAAACTTTAATCACTTCAAAACAAAGTAAGTTACAGTAATAACTAATCATAAAACTTTAAATGACAGAAATCAAAAATCTTTGTTAACAAAACACACGTAAAAGTAAACACGATTTAACCGCTCAAAGCAAATTTGAACTAATTTGTTTGCGGAACTTTTAAGCGTCATAGATAGAGGGCGCCTCGGAATTTGTATAGTAAAAGTGCGCCTTGTAGTAAAATTCATTGATCAAACATTTCAAGCCCGGAATATTTTAAAGAAAAAATGTTCGATTAGAACTTGCACACAGTATCAAATTTTACTCACACAGACTCACATTTTTATGTTTTTATAAGGAAAAGTGAGATGGCAGATCAAGCCTCATAACAAGCCTTTGCGCCAGACAGAGGCAGCAACACACTAGTGTTCATCTCTTTTTTTTGTTAAGTGTTAGAGTGAGATCGGAGAGATGGCGCTCAGAGCGGCAACATTACTTAATGTGCATACGTCCTAGGTATCGTGCGTGAATGAACACGAAATGGCAACAGCGCGTAAACGCATAAGCGCGCGAAGTTTAAAAATTAGAGTTTTATTTAATTTAATTCATTTGTTGTGTTTTATGATATAGATGACTGTGGTGTGGTGAGGTATTATTTTCACATCAAGCCCGGCTTTTTAACTTGTATTGCTCGCACGTCGCTGGTGACAGGACAGAATGGAAGAAAAAAACGTGTTGCGCCGACCCCAAGTAATATGGGATAAGGGCAGGAAGATGATGATGATAGGAAAAATTAAATAATAATATTCCACAACTATCACACAACGCCGTCCAGTCCCAAGCTAAGCAGAGCTTGTGCTACGAGTTCTAGACAACTGTAAACATACTTATATATTTCTAAATACATACATAATTCAGTAACATACTGATATTAAACTTGACACATTTTACTAGAAGCTGACCCCCAACATAATTAATAAAAGTTGTGTTAAAAAGAAAAAAAAACTTCAACAAGCAACAGTTTTCATTGGACAGGGTTAGTTATGGGCAGGGTACAAGCCTTCCTTACCCTCGCAGTCTAATCTCAGTAGCCTCTACAAAAAATAGATAAAAATAATACTCACATTACTATATTTCGTTATATCTATATCACTGATATTGCTGTAAGGAACGTCAAATGCAAACGGAGGCATTCGCCTCTCTATATAGTCATCAGACGTTAATCTTAGGGTCTTCAACTCCACATCATCACCGTAATCATTCTCGTTACTGTCCGTTCTGCAGGTTGGTTTGTAATAATTGAAATTAGGTTTCTGGTGTGAGAGACGGCCATTCACTGCCTCCTCGTGGATATAGATATCGTCGATGTTGCTCTCTGTAGTGCATTTTGGTGCTGGTTGACAACTGGATATGCGTCGATTAAGGAACTGTGAAATAAGGTCAATTATTCAATATAGTAGTTAGGTTACTATGGTCCTACTGTATAAGTAATGAGTTAATGACAGCCCCATATTATGCTCTGACAATTACTGTCTATTCCAGGTTACCTGGAAAAGATCGTGAAAAACGATAAGGCCTCCCATTGGATGTGTATAAATTTATAGTTTTCTTTTTTTTTTTGTATTGTGGTATATCTATATTTAAATAAAAGTGAATCCCTATTTCCCTTGGTCACGCCATCACGCGTGAACGGCTGGACCAATTTCACAATTTTTTTTTTTGTTGTGTTTGTTATTGTCAGGAGAAGGATCTTATAAAAGAAAAAAATTCAAAAAATAGACTACTCTATTCTGCTCTACCCAACTACCCTACTCTACCCTACTCTAGTAGGGTAGAGTTGGGTAGAGCAGAATAGAGTAGTCAGTTGACGGAAGCGAAGCCGCGGACAAAAGCTAGTGTACAATAAAGTATATCTATATATATAAAAATGAACCCCTATTTCTCCTGGTCACGCTATAACATAGAACGGCTGGACCAATTTTAATAATTCTTTGTTTTGTTCACCATCATATAGGGTTGCCAGGTTTTAAAGCCGAAAAGCCGAAAAGCCGAACAGACCAGTCAGTTTAGCCGGACATTTGGGTAAAAAGACCAGGGGGGCTAAAAAGGTCACAATTGGCAATTCATCTAAAAGCAAATCATTTCCCGAATTCCTGCCTACTTATGACATTATGCAATTCTTCTAAAAATCGCAAAATGGTTACACAAATTATCCGAATCATACTCAATTCATTTTTTAGCAGAATCATATTCCATAATATTGCCAGATGAAAAAAATTAAAAATCTTGGTTTTACTAGTTTTTTTTTCTTAGCTTTTTATTTAACGGATAATTATTTTGTATTAAGTTATTGTATTAAAATATAAATTCATTATTTTAGGATAATAATTAAAAACGTAGTTAAAAATGCCTAAATCTTTGGAAATAATAAATATCAACTTGTTAGGCTGGCAACATACCTACATTGTTGTTTACCGTAGTATCCCTCTGTCGTCTGTGGTTATTCCTCTGTCGTCTGTGGTTTACCCTTTGCTTGTAAAAAATCGGTTGAAAACAATAAATCATATGAATAATGCCATAAAATGAAGAGTTGCAGTTGAAGTTTAAACTAAAAACTTTAGGACTGCGTTTCAAGAAAATGATACCAATCCAGCATCTACTTGTGTATTTCTTGTGAGTTCGAATGTTTACAACAAAGTAAGTGCTTACCATACCCATTAATATTCTACTCGTAATATTAATAAGTTTTTATACCTACGCAACTAGGTATTAAATGACAATTTAATTGTTTCAGACCGCACTGTGGCTCCTATAGTATAATGATGAGGCTTGAAGGATTCTGTCTCAGGTGGAGATGTAACATACCGCAGCTGATGCCAATACTGCTCAAATACACCTAGTACAAAATTTGAGATGCCTTGCAGATGCAGCACAAAGATATCTTTGCTATCTTTATGTAAATTAGAGTGAATAAAAAGAGTAATTACATTCTATTTATTATACGTATAAATGGTTTTATTTTGGTAATAATTTACCTAAGCTTGTTTATAATATTCTATAGATGATAATATTAAAAATACTCTAAACTCTCTACTTCAAATTATTTAAAAACAGTGTACCTTAGTGTTCAGGGTGGATACTTAATAATTTAACCATTTGAAGAGTGGTATCTAAACATTAAGCAATTTATGTTAAGATCTTTATAGCTTTAATAAATATGTAGGTACATACCTATTGTAAATCCAATAAAATTTTGTAATTATGAAGAACATTGATAGTTTAAGCCATTGGAAAGTGACTGAAGTAGGTTCTTGCCCATTTTTGACGATATAGGTACCCCAGCTGCATAAATGCTTTAGTGCTCAAGTGCTCAATAATTATATAGTCATACTTTTTTTTTAAGTCTGTATAGCCCGATAAACTCGGGGTTCGGCACTTCATAAATTTCAAGCAACTTCCACTTTTCGAAGAAATACACTTCGTTGGCGACTTAATTAAAAGGCTCTCAGTAATGCGCATGTCTCTTAGGAAATACGCGTAAAGGCCTAAATCTGCCATTTTTTAAGTTTAATATATAATACACATCTAATCTATAATAATATATAATACACATCTACACATAATAATACATCATCTTACAATTCATTTATCGGAAATGAATTGTAAGATGTTGCTCTTCAGTAACTTTTTATGATTCTGCTAATGAACTCTAAAGCAATTCATATTATGTGAACCATTTTACGAATTTGCTGTCAAATAGACCCATCTGTCAAAAAAAAATGTCAAATAGATGAATTGCCGAATATGAATCATATGAATATTGTTTTTGTATAGTAATATGAACTGACAATTCGTGACCATTTTGCGATTTTTATCGTGATTCATAATATTTTCATAAACGATTCTGCTAAAGTGACCTTTTTAGGCCCCCTGACCTCCTTTACTTTTTAGTCTCATTATAACACAATAATATTTTTTCTTTAAAGTAAAAGTCTTTTTACCCGACTGCGCGACGCAAAGGAGGGTAATGTGTTTATCAGTATATGTATGTATGTATGTATGTTTGTTTCTATGTGGCGTTCTAGAGACCAAATGCGTAGGCTGATTTTGATAATTCTTACGTCAATCGATTCGTCTTAACCTTGCGAGTGTCACTAAAGATATGACAGTAATCAAAATTCACCACAGCTACAACCAGACGCCATATTGTCAAAATGAAAAAAAAAGTCGATGAACTATGTCAAGTGGGGTGTCGTTGAATAGGTATTTTAAAATCATCTTTAGGTTCCTTTTATCATTTTTCATTTTAAATAATAGTTTAGGATATATAACGATTTAAAGTTGTTAAACAAAATAATCATTCTCGCTAATTTTCTTACTTATTAATTTAAGTTTTCATTTCAAGTATAAACGATACACAAATTAAAAAAACAGTAAAAAAGCATGAAGAACAAATATTTTTGGTAAAAAAAAGTTTACCACCAAACTCGATAGATGGCGTTGTTCATTTGATGCAAGTTTATAAATCAAATCATTCGAGTTTTCCCATCTACTAGACAGGTCGATGAACATAAGCAAAAGATGACAAATATATTGGCAAAAACTACTAGGTTGTATAAATTACATGCAGTTGATATATCAGTAGAATATGGTCAAAAACCGAAAGATGTAGGTATATGTTTCTGATGATCCTAACAAAATTGGAGGAATCGTTAAATATTTAACAATCGGTTTAGGATCATGAGTTATGTTACGAAGAAATTTGAATGTTACCCATGGTCTTGTTAACGGAGCAATGGGTGTTATAAGGACAATTGAGTGGCCAGCTCTTCGGAGGGACCAATTGGAACCCGGAGAATTGCCACAAGCTGTTTATATAGAATTTGACGACAAAGCAATTAAAAACAATGTTCCTGGAGTAGGAGTCAGAATCGAACCATCGACGACAGAATTCGATGCACTTCGCGGACAGGGTAAAACAGAGCGAAAAATGTTGCCATTGATATTGTGCTGGGGTGTAATTGTACACAAGCTCCAAGGAACTACTTTGGACTTTTGGACCGAGCTGTGGTTGACTTAAGTTCACGCATTTATGCTAAAGGTCAAGCATATGTAGCTTTGAGCCGAGTTAGGTCTCTAGAGGGACTAATCATCAGTAGTTTGGACCACCGCAAGTTAAATAATAATCCCCACGATATTAACTCCCTCAACGAAATGACTAGATTGCGAAATTTACCATCTTATAACGAAGTCAATAAATCGTAACTAAAAAGTATAAAATAAAAATATTTAAAGAAAAACAAAAAACCCGACTGCGTCGAAACTAATTTTAAAAAAAACGTAAAAAAAATAACTTAAATAAAAACTAAAAAGAAACAAACAAGCCCAGTAGTTTAGAATTCTGTTATGTAATACTAAATAACTACACAATTGAAATAGTTTTATAATCGATACACACATAAAACAAATCATACATTCTAATGCAGAACAGAACGACTCACAGTCGGGGCCCCTTGGGAAGATTTGATTGGTAAAATTTGAATGGGCCCCGACTGTGAGTCGGTCTGTTCTGCATTAGAATGTATGATTTGTTTTATGTGTGTATCGATTATAAAACTATTTCAATTGTGTAGTTATTTAGTATTACATAACAGAATTCTAAACTACTGGGCTTGTTTGTTTCTTTTTAGTTTTTATTTAAGTTAATTTTTTTACGTTTTTTTTAAAATTAGTTTCGACGCAGTCGGGTTTTTTGTTTTTCTTTAAATATTTTTTTTATCATATCATCTTTAAACTCTTCTGTGCTTGTGTTTGTCACCTGACTTCTCGTAAACTGCTTAATCGATTTGGATGAAATTCTGTGTGTATATTTAAGTAGTTACCTGCATGGTTTGAAAATACAATTGGACCCGGTAGGGGTGCTGCAATCAGGTTAAAAATTTTTTATTCAACAATGTCTGTCAGGACTGCTAGTATTCCATAAAATCTTAAAATCTAATGAAACAACAATAAATTTGAATGAATCTTTAGTATTAATCATTAATTACAATTTTAATTAGCTGTAACTACTTTTGCAATTTGCAATTGTGGTTACAGTGCTAGTCTCCTCGCTTGCACGATACAAGGTGAAGCGGGCGGAGCGGAAACGAAGAAATGTAAAAAGGTCAAATTTAAAAAGCCGGACAGGCCGGACACTACTAATTTGGCCGGACACGCAACCAAAAAGCCTGACTGTGTCCGGCTTTATCCGGACGCCTGGCAACGCTACCAGCATATAGGGAAGGTTGTAATTAGGGTAGGGAAACTTTTCTAGGTTACTTCATCTCCGAAAAAGGCACCCAACCACTTGACTTCAAGGTGGAGGCGATCAGGAACTTTCCGCCTGCTCAAGGCGTCCATCATGTGTCATGCAAATGACAAATGGACAGAGTCCTTGCCGTGGTTATTGCTTGGTATACGGAGCGCATACGAGAAGGATGCCCAAGCGTCTTCAGCCGAACTTGTTTACGGCGAACCACTAAGGCTCCCAGGTGAATTTTTCGCACCTAGTGACGAAGGAACTACCGACGTCACAAACTTCACTGCTCGCATACGCAAGTTTGCACAAAACCTGCAACCAACACCAGCATCTCGTCACAACAAGACCAGTATTTTTGTTTATAAGTTCCTTCGTGAAGACGCATTACGTGGCTCGCTACAACCAGCGTACACAGGTCCTCACAAAGTTCTGCAAAGGGGAGACAAAGTCTTCAAGATATTATTCAAGGGCAGAGAGGTCACGGTCTCAATCGACCGCCTGAATAATAATAATAATAATAATTCATTTATTTGCCTGAAACATGGTAGTACAGATCTTATAATATAACAGGTACAAGGTTCTTCATGCTCCGCCTTATATTCAGCATGCAAATTTTAATTCAGCTAAATTTTGTTTCCTTTTAAAAAACAATCATTTAACTTATACAAAACAATCCTATTTATAATATGTCAATGAGATAAATGCCAATAAATTAAATTAAATAACAAAAACATTAAATTAAAATAAAATGTCAATAAAATAAATCACAAATGTCAAATTAAAAAAATGACAACGAAATAAATTACAAATGTCAAACCCAATAAAAAATGTCAATAAATTAAATTACAAATGTCAAACAAGAAAAATTAAAATAAAATGTCAATAAATTAAATTATAAATGTAAAACCAAAAAAAAATAATTCAATAAATTAAATTACAAATGTCAAACAAAAAATTAAAATAAAATGTCAATAAGTTAAATTACAAATGCAAAAAAAAAAAACTCAAAATTAAATAATTCATTCGATAATTAATTATTAAGTCCGGCAAAGTTTCTTATTCATATTATAATTAAAAAATTCCTTTACGGTGTAAAAACAATTTTCAATAAGCCATGTTTTGAGCTCTTTTTGAAAAAAATTCGCTGGCAATTCTCTAATTTGTTTAGGTAACTTATTGAATATTTTAATTGCCATACGACTCGTGTTTTTGTGGCAAAATGCTGTTCCACACCTAGGTATCGCTAATTTTGTTGGATCCCTGGACTTTTTACCAATCTTGTATACATTTTCGCTATCTGCTTTACTGAAAAGAGTAGGATGTTTTTTTACAAATACTCCCATTTCCAATATGTACAAACATGCTAGTGTTAATAATTTATGCTCTTTTAAAATGGGTCTGCACGATTCTAATGGACCAATACCAAACACAGCTCTCAAGCACTTTTTTTGAACAATAAAGGCCCTGTCACTGTCTGTAGAATTGCCCCATATTATTAATCCGTATCTTAACACGGATGAAACATATCCATAATAAGCCATCAGAGCGGCATTTCTTCCTACGGTTTTCCTAAGATTTTTTAGTGCAAATGCAAAGCTGTTCAGCCTGTTACATATATTGTCAATGTGTTTTTTCCAATTACAATTTTTATCAATTAATATGCCTAAAAATTTTGTACAGTCAACTTCTTCAATTGTATTACCACGACCAATAATTTTCAATGCTTGATTTGCCATTTTATAGTTACAGAAACTAATATATTTTGTTTTAGAGAGGTTGACATTTAAATTATTTTGCTCAAACCATTCCAGTATGGCTTCTACGGCAACATTTATTCGATCCTCATATCGTTCATTTTTGTTTTCTTTATTTATTACAAGTGAAATATCATCAGCAAATAAAACGCACTTATCCTTTATAACTGCTGGCAAATCATTTATGTACAGAAGAAAGAGTAATGGCCCCAATATGCTACCTTGAGGCACACCATAAGTATTTATTCTATACTGAGATTTATACTTTATAACTTCTCTGTCTTTATTCATTCCTAAAATTTCAACGCTTTGTTGCCTATTACTTAAGTAGTCTTTAAGCCAATTTAACGCTTTCCCTCTTATCCCGTATCTTTCGCATTTTTTTAGCAGAATATCATGTTTAACAGAGTCAAATGCCCTGCTCATATCAAAAAATATCGCAGTGACTGGTTTTTTCTTATCAATGTTCTCGGTAATTAATTTAATAAGTTGATAACAAGCTAATGCAGTTGACTTTCCTCTTTGAAAACCATTTTGTTCTGGTCTTATTATTTTATGTTTTTCTATAAATGAGATAATCCTATTACACATTGAAGCCAGCTTATATTTTGGCAGACAAAGCTGACCCAGAGGAATTCACTCCACCTAGCAGTAGCAAGGAGTATACCACACGCTCTGGTCGTCATGTCAGGTTCCCTGATTTTTATCGCCCTTGACGGTCTCTGGAGGGGGGTGATGTAGGGTTCACTCCTACCACATAGTTTATTTACGTTTTTAACAAACTCACACAAGACACCACCATTAAAACACAAACATAAACACAACCACAGTACTATTATCATTTACGTTTATCAATAACACTAGTCAACATTCACGGCATTTGTAATGTTTATGTCGGGTGGTATCGGCTGGCCAAGCGTGCGGGCCCAGCGGTTGAGCGACAAGGTGTTACTTTTACTTTTTGATTTTTTATAGGTCAGTCGGTTACAGACCTCGCCGCCTACCGCCTGCGCCCGAGTAACGTTTTGATTTGTTACGCGAACTATCATTGTTTTTAACCGACTTCAAAAAAAAGGAGGAGGTTATCAATTCGGTTGTATTTTTTTTTTTTTTATGAACTATCGTTTTGTGCTGTGACTATTGTGTGTTGTGTTTCTGTTAGTGGTGGGTCGTTGTCGAATTTTAGACGGACGAGACGTAACCGACAAAAACGGTTGCAGAAAACTGAGAAAACGTTCGTTGTCGCAACTAGTTTGAGGACGGTAATAAAATCTGTATTCGTCGCGTCGTTTCAAAACCAGTTATTACAATGAAAAATGAACTTTATAAATAAAAACATAAAATTCATTTTTCATTGCAATAACTGGTTTTAAAAACTACGACGCTGCGAGTGTGATAGTTGAAGCAATGGATTCTCGACCTTATTTTCTTAACAGTAAGATAACAATTCGCATACAGTAATTCGAAGACTGGTTTGTGCAACGAAGACTGTTTGGTCGCAGGATGGAAAACGGTTGTTACGTTGCAGAACAAAAAACGGTCTTTGAAAACTGTTTGTCGTTGAAACGCCCACCGCTAGTTTCTGTCTACTCTGTGTACTGCTTCTATATCGTATGTGTTGTGCGTTGTATATTTTCTCGTGGACATAATGTCCTGCAACCGCACTCACTATCTACACTACATACACCCTTCCTAAATCATCAATACAACCCTCTCAGTTCACCGTGAAATTTGGAGGCAACAGACCTTGCACGCATTCATGATCTGCGCGTGAAGATGCAACGCCGGGGCAAAAATCGCTGCCACGCCAAGTCACGGCATGGGGGACAGAGTTCCGGCGGGATTTCATGGTGGAATGGCGACAGCGACTGTCGCAACCCAGTGCTGGGCACGCCACAATTATGGCGGTAAGTCCCCTCTTTGAGGAGTGGCTGGAAAGACAACATGGCGTCCTTACCTTCCGCATGACGCAGGTCCTCACCGGAAATGGTAAGTTCGGGAGGTTCCTGCACCGGATTCGTGCGGAAGAAACAATTGGGTGTCACCATTGTGTGGAACGCCCGGTGGACACGGTGGAGCATATGGTAGAGGTGTGCAACGCCTGGGCAGAGCAACGCCGTGTCCTCGTGGGGGCGATCGGCGGCGGTGATCTCTCGCGCCAGGCCTTGGTACAGGCCATGGCCCGGAGAGAGGAGGAGTGGCAGGCGGTCGCCTCCTTCTACGAAGCACGCGCGAGAGAACGGCCCTTACGCCCCAGCCGGGATCCCGATTTCCAGCCACCGTAGGCGCTGGCTTGCGGACGGCGAGCAATGGGTAGCTCGCCGTCCGACCGTCCGGTAACCGTCCGGACCGAGCTCAAGTTGTCGACGGCGCGTAGTGTTCCACGCGCGCCTCAAAGAGATGTCAGCAAAACTGTAGGAGTCCAGCAGGGTCGAAGCCTACTGGGGCCATGGGTGATGCGAAAGCGAACCCCGGGGCCCTGGAACTAAGGCAAAGTAGGAACAGGAGTGGGTTTTTAGTCAGTAAAAATCTGACACTATCTCCCGCTCCGCCCAAGTGTGGAGGATGTCATTAGATGATTTTCCCACTGAAAAAAAAACCCTCTCAGTTCATCATATCCTATTGAATGACTTGTTCATGGAATAGCCATTCAATAGGTATTGATGGCCTGCAAAATGCAGAAATCTTAAAAAAAAATGAATTTTGCGGGCTACCTTTCAAAAATAAGAACATGAACACTATGTTTACTGTCTCTATTGGTTATTGAGCTTGAGCTAAAGTTATACCTCAGGGCCAAAGTAATCCAACTTTAAGGTATCCTAATAGCACAATATACTGTAATAAAAATATTAAAAATTTAAGAAAAAAAATATTGTGGGTAAGTACACAATTAAAAAAATATATATAAAAAGTATATGTTTTGCGTCCACATGTTTGTACAGAGGTAACAAGAACAGCACTTCATGTTCTAACCTCTAAAATAGTTTTCATTTATGAAATAGTGTATGAATCAAAAACGATCATGATGCTAGTAGCATGCAAAGATGGCTGCAATCCCAGTATGTAAACAAATAATATCAACCCAATAGTACATACAATTTTCTTTGCTTATAATTAAATAAAACATAATTAGGAATAAAAAGGCTTGTAAAAATATGTCAAAAACATGGGACGGTCAGGCGTTTTTATTGTGAGTATAGCACTTTGCTTGGTAAATATTATTTAAGTCAAAAAGTCTATGTTAGCACCACGTGAATCGGTAGCAATTCTATTCCGCATACCATAATTAGTTCAATGTCAAGGAGGAAAATACAGTTGATGATATAAATAATTATGTGTTTTTCAAATATTACGTAACAAGGTCCAACATTTCTGCACGCAAGGTAATTAGAAAAATATTTAAAAACATAAAAAACTACGCAAAATACTCACTTCTTCCAGAAATTGTGTCCGCAAAGGAATTTTTCTACACAAGCGGCTTGAGTGACTTTTCGTTGAAACGATGCCGTTTATAGGCAATATTCTTTGAGAAAACGTACGTAAACAAATAGACATTTTACTACACGTACTATAATCACTGCGAAAAGCTGGAAATTCCGACTTTTTTCGAAAATATGTCGTAGAAAAGTCCCGACATAGCGCAAAGAGATTGACAGTTGTGTTTATTTTTAATTTTCGAACATCTGTTTTAGCACCGACTTGATGATAGATTCAGCTTACATCAAAATTATATTAAAATATTTGGTAGACTGAGAGTGATTCTTTTGAAAGTACAAGCAATAGAAAGAAAGAAAAATAAAATGGTTATTATTCGTCCCAAAAAGGTATATTCTTGTATAATTAATTTATTGCAAAAAAGTGTTTTTTTTACTCTGTGCTATGTGATTCCGTGACCAAGAAATGTTTTCCGTAGGGTATAAAATAAAAAAAATCCTTGTTCCTGACTGCCGCAGCGAAATTTGCTGAACGAAAAGGTTGACTTGATACAAAAATATTAGTATGTGTACTTCCATATTCTAATGGTAAACAAATTAACTATTCATACGAAGACATGGCCTAATAGACCAAGTATCCAAGCCAAATATTAACGAAAAAACATATTGACAGGAGTTTTTGCCGGGATTTTTTCACGTCCAGCGGGGCTATTGCGTAACTCTGTTGACAGTTCAAGTGATGATCACTTGTTAACACAGAGTACTTTGGTAATATACTGAAACTTGTTAACAATGTGCATCATTGAACTGACAAACAGCTAGTTTCGTATTGCCTATCTTCAGTGACCAACTGCAGTGACGTCATTAGGCACTGGTGCCTTTGATAGCCACCGTAACACGTTTTGACAGATGTTATTGTATCGATACTTTTAAAATTGCGATTGTGTAAGCTTTTGAAGCTGTATAATAGTCGATAAAATTGAGTGGTCACAATAGGCACCGTCAATTTTTATAATTCACCACATTTGCACCGTAGTTTGTTAGTCACTTGTGTGATACGTAATACCAATTTTATGAAATTGTCAGTTGACAACTAAGTTCAGCGTGCAACGAATGCCATTTGTCAACTGTTATTGAAAAAGTTAGCCAATAGCCCCCCTGTGCATACCAACTTTAGTCGAGTGGCTGTTTTAATTAATTCGTAAATTAAATTGATTCTTTAGTGGATGCTGTAATTTAAAATTGGTGTACCTAGTTTTGTATCTCAATCATTGAAACAGATCTCGGCAAAAAACTGGTTTTATTGTAGTATTGACTACTTCACTTTACCAATAAGGCTGATTCGATACATTTGCTGCCAAAACATTAGAACTAGACGTGTGTAACTCTTTACTGAACCGACTCACTGTTCCGAAACTTTTTAGTGTTCCGAAAGGTTGGAACATCTGATGTTTTAAATGCATCATAATTATGGAACAATTGTTTACTTTAAATGACTTGCAGTGTTTTTTAAATTTAATTCATTAACGCTCAGGCGGTAGCCGGCGCCCGCAAGCCATTGTCTTACTATTGTGTCTCTAATTACGCACGTCAAAAGGTTAAATTAAAACGTAAATAATGTAAATAATATAATTAATGACCTGAACTAAAACCATCTACTCAAAATTATTCTTAAATTTAAATTCAATGAAACAAAACTGTTAGTCTAAAAAGCGCGACGTAACATATCACAGCCGCGTTAAAATTAAACATGATCGTTATTAAATGATCCGTTGAGCAGCTGTTCTAAATGTTTCGTTGAGCCGTTGTTCCAAATGATTCGTTGAACCGTTGTTACCAATGTTCCGTTGAGCCGTTGTTCCAAATATACAATATATCTTCTATATATATAAAAGGAGAAACTGACTGATTGACATATCAACGCACAGCCAAAACTACTGAGACTAGAAGCGTGAAATTTTGCACAAAGCTTCCTTTTATGACGTAAGCGAGCACCAAAGAAGGATTTTTCGAAATTCAGCCCCTAAGGGGATGAAACGGGTGTCTAAAGTTTGTATGAAGAAACCTTTCACGCGGGCGAAGCCGCTGGCAGAAACGAGTATAATATAATATTCCACAACTATCACACAACGCCGTCTAGTCCCAACCTAAGCAGAGCTTGTGTTATGGGGGTATTAGACAACTGATAAACCTACTTATATATTTCTAAATACATACATACATATATAGATACTCGTAAATTACACCCAGACACAGATCAAATGTTTCATATGTGAACATTTCTCTTGTGTGTTACCAGTGTTACTATGATACGACGTAACAGACTACGATTCATGTGACTCAGTGTCTGTGTTTGTATCTTTTGAGCCGATGTTCCAAATGTTACTTATCAGAGTTCCGGACCATTTCAGTGATTCAGATGCAAATATTCCAATCGCAAAGATGACGCACTTTGTCCACGCCTAATTAAAACGTGTACGTGTTGCACCTGCATTCTAATGGAACACAAAAAAAATATTTATTACTGCTATTGAATTGTCGTAGGCGGTATGATCTTAGCTTACACGCAGAACGTGGTCTTAGACCTTAAGCGCCTAATACACCACTCGATATACAGACTGTCTAAGGCGCCTATTACATCACTCGATATTCAGACAGTCTTAGTCTATGTATATTTATTTATCTCGTTGTTCTGTTTCATTCCTGTACGACGCGACATTGGCGTAAGTTGCTCTTTCCCTTGTGTGACGCTACATAGACTAAGACTGTCTGAATAACGAGTGGTGTAATAGGCGCTTAAATAGGGCGAAAAAATGGTTGGCAGCTTGTATTGTAATTAACCACAAGAGTTTTTGGCGGGATTTCTTCGAGTGAAGTTCAGTGGCTGTTTGAATTATTCGTAATATTGATTCCTAGTGGATAATGTGATGTAAAATTGGTGTAGTTTTGTTTTGTATCTCAAGTGTCTGTGCATCTGGAATAATATGTGGAATCATTGAAATAGGCGCGATCTCGGTAAAATGGAGCTGAGAATTTTATTGTAGTTTTAGCTACCTCAGCGAAGTTTGCTGAGAAGACTGAATCGATACATTTGCTGCCAAATACTTCAAAAATATTAGAATGTGTTACACCCGCATTCTAATGTAAAACAAAAAAATAACATTTTTTTTTTTTTTTTTATATTCCACAACTATCACACAACGCCGTCTAGTCCTAAGCTAAGCAGAGCTTGTGTTATGGATGGGTACTAGACAACTGATAAACATACTTATATATTTCTAAATACATACATAATTATAGATAAATTACACCCAGACACAGAACAAATGATCGTGCTCATCACACAAACGACCTCCGGCATAGCAGTCAGGGCCACTAACCACTAGACCAACAGGCCAGTCACTATTCGAATACGGAAGACTTATTACGCCAGAAAACGTGGACTTAAGGCTAGGCGATATGGTCAAACGACTATAGCCTTCCCTAAGGGGTAAAAAGAATAAAAAAAAAGTAATTGATCACTTGACATTTGCATTGTCAAGTTGACATTTCTGTCGACATTTCCTTTGCCTCTTTGCTTGACATTCTTGACAATTTAATTTGATTTAATTTCTGAACGAGTATTTTGCGTTGCATTTTTGGCGAGTTTTGAAAGAAATTGCTTTATTACAAAATATTGAGGCTGATTTCTCATAAAATTTAGTTATCGACAAAAACTGCTACCAGTTATGAACCTCCAGAGAACATTTCAGCGAGTGTACGGCGTTTTTTTGAACACCAATGTAAGCACTACGTTTACACGATTTCATCATAGTATTTATTTTAAAAATTAAGACTATTTTGATGATTTACAGTTGCTAAGAACTAACTCTAAAATTATAGTAAAACCCCTTTATAGTTACCTGGAGACTAACCGCATAAAGAAATCGTAAATCAACAAATATCGTGATTATAACTTTTACTGCATTTGTTTTTGCTTTCGGTATATTATTACTTTATAACCTATATTTAACTACGGTTTTTTTTACTCTGACCTTAACAAATAACTTATGTAGTTTCTAATTTTAGCCAGCACTATGTTGTTATTCAGTCCGCCTGAAGTACACAAAAGAAGAGGCAGATGCACACAAAGCCAAAGTAATGGCTAAAGGATTGCCAGAGAGAAAGCCTCTGCCAGGAGTGAAGAACATAATACTTGTAGCCTCCGGAAAAGGAGGGGTCGGAAAGACTACTACTGCTGGTTTGTATAACTGTCTTCTGTAAAAACTCATTTACAAATTCACTGTAGATATAGTAAATCTATTTAGTATGCTCCAAAACTCCAAATATGATTAACCTTTTAACCTTCAAGCGGGCGCATGACTATTTGAAACATTAGCAGTTGTGCGTAACCTAAAAGACCGATGGGAGATTTCAGGAACTTTATTTTTAGGATACTTTATTTACAGGATAATTTATTTTTATATTCAGATATTACCTATTTTTCAACAAAACAATAATTGTTTAAATTCAAAACAAAATTTTGAAGTTAAACTAGTTTCTTTGGATTAGGTTCAATTCTCGCCTTCAATCAATCAATCAATTCTGCCCGACATAACAAGAGTTCTATTGTGAATCTTGATTATTATTTCCAATTAATTTGTATTTTTTTAATACTCTTCAAGAGATGGAATAATTGGCATCAAATAATTTTTCATCTCGGTCTAATTTTCTTCAGAATTAGTCTTCTCGTCAATGTAAAAATACAAGGCGCGTGTAGTCTTTTCGACGACTGCATCGGGACTAAAACATTTGCGATCTGTGGGGAGCGCCACAAGCGACGACGGTTTATTCTGTATTTTACTACCAATGACATAGCGACAGGGTACTAGAAATGAGAAATAAATGTGATGGGTAATAATAATAATATGAACGACAATTTACTAAGCGCGGTTGATTCGACTATGCGCGCCCGCTTGAAGTTTAATAGATTTTTAAGATAGAGAGGGAATGAACAATCTTTGTATATATAATTCTTCTGTATGTGTGTTTGTCACCTAACTTCTTCTAAACGGATTGACCGATTTGAAAGTAATTTTGTGTGTATTTGAATAGGTCCCTGGATGGGTTGAAAATACAGTTGAACCCAATAGGTTGCACTGCAATTGATTTTTTTTCTCTCACATAATGCCAGATTTCTGGCACTGCTGGGACCACTAGTAATTATATATTGAAGATCAAAATCATTATTTATTGTTGTTGTGATTTTTTTTGTGATTGTGTTGTGTTTATTGAATAAATGAAATGAAATAAAATTACTGTGGTTGTGGTTGGTGTGTGGTTGGTGGTGGTGTGGGTGTGGTGGTGTGTGGTAAAATTACATCATCAGCTTTTTAGACCAGTGTAATAGATTTCTAAAAGTAAAGTACACTACACTGAATTAATTAATTTACTTATACCCAAATGTGTTTAAAAATGTGCAGCTCAACTGTAAGACTGAATATATCCACTTTCTGATGCTGTTTTCTTTATTAGTTGTCTTGTTAGTTTTTTTTAGTGAGTGACAATCCTCGCCCATCTATCAGGGGGCAGACCTCATTTGGCCAGTGATCACAGTAGACAGAGATGTTTGAAAGGAGAAAAAGGAGGCGTTTGCCCAACAGTGGGACACAAAATAAATTATTAAAAAAAAAGTACACATTTTTGTCAAGTCACAATTTATAAATTGAACCTCAGAATAGTAAAACATTTCAAATAAAGTCATTCTTTCACAGTGAATCTCGCATGTGCTATGAAGGTGATAGAACCTGACAAGGAGATTGGTCTGCTGGATGCTGATGTCTTTGGTCCCTCAGTGCCTCTCATGATGAACATCAATGGAGAACCCATGCTGAATGATGATAACCTCATTGAACCTCTGCTGAACTATGGTGTTAAATGGTGAGGGGATCAATTTATGACAATAGGTCCAGTGCGCTGATTGCGGGTTGTTTTTATGTTAACATGATAGAAACATTTACCACATTTGGCTCTCCGATTGGTTAAGAGTTTGGAGCGGTCCAAGCAGAGTGGCAAACGTCATAAACATGCAGATGGAGTTATCGTAAAACCAACTTGCATTATGGCATACTGTTCAGTAAATCTCTGTGAAATACTATAAAAATTATACTACTATCAGTCTGTATTTATTTTTCTCAGCATGATATTTTTAACAGCGTTATCTTTGAAATGTTACTGTTCAGATTGCTGTTATTCAAAACATTGTTTTTGCAATTTTTATCTAATCACTTCTAAAATTAGTTTTTTTATCACTAAAACGAAAACAATGCAGGTATTTAATATAACAACGTCATCTTGCAGACTGATTATTATTTTTACTACTACTATATTATTTTTTTTTTAATTTTTGCCAACAGGGGGGGAAACTTGAGATGGGTCTAAACACAAAACTGCGATACAATGTCGCATCATTAAATTTACGAACTTGCACGATGCATGTGATATGTGCAAGTTCTTGTGTTTCTTGCACGTTCTTCTCCATAAAGATCTACGCTTTGGAACGTGCAATTTAGCTTCACTTGTTTTTTTTTGACTGACCGACATTTTGACAATTCAAAAGTGCCTGTAATTGGTCTATTTGAAATAAACGCTTCTGATTTCTGAATCAATCACAGAACACAATTACCACGGGAATCAAGATCTTTTGAATTGATTCGCATCGCACATTGTATGGTCACCTGAACCGATGCTCTGCCGCACGATATCGCATCGCAAGTTCCTGCGATGCGGCGTCGTATCGCATCGCATTGCAATTTTGTGTGTGAGCCCATTTCAGCCCATATAGTCAATCCCCATAGCCAAGATAATGTCGTCCGTAGTGTTCTACATGCTCCTCAAAAAGATGTCAGCAAAACCGTAGGGGCCCAACAGGGTCGAAGCCTACTGGGTCTAGGGTTCTGGGAAGCAAGGCAAAGAAGGAACATAAAAGTGGGTTTTAGTAAGTCTAACACGTCCTCGCGCTTCGCCCTAGAGTGGGAGAAGTCATTGGATGATTTCCCACCAAAAAAACGCAAAGATAATATTAATACCCATCAGGAGTAATATAATAATATTCCACAACTATCACACAACGCCATCTAGTCCCAAACTAAGCAGAGCTTGTGCTATGAGTTAGTAGATAACTGATAAACATACTTAAATATTTCTAAATACATACATATTATAGATAAATTACACCCAGACACAGAACAAATGATTGTGCTCATCACACAGTCATTTGTCCTGGGTGGGAATCGAACCCACAACCTCCGGCTTAGCAATCAGGGCCACTAACCACCAGACCAACAGGCCAGTCAAAATGATGTAATTTTACTGTCTTTATATTCCAGCATGTCAATGGGCCTGCTAGTATCAGGAGAGAACGCCGTCGTATGGCGTGGTCTGATGGTGATGCAGGCGTTAGAGAGGCTGACGAGGCACGTCGCGTGGGGACCACTGGACTGCCTCATTGTAGACACGCCGCCCGGCACTGGTGACACGCATCTGTCGCTTGCACAAAACTTACCTATAGATGGTTAGTATGTTAAGTATTTTTGCAATATGAGAGAAAACTACTAATATTCTCCAAGAACCTGTTTAGGTTTTCAATATATCGCACCCCCGGTGCGACACTGTCACCTAAGCAAAAATGTAGTTTTTCAGGAGAAGCATTTAAAACTTTGACACCTCACAAAACAATGACTTAAGAATATATAGATGAGACTAGCTGACCCGGCGAACTTCGTACCGCCTATCCTACTCTATCCTACTCTACCCTACTATAAACCTCACGGAGCCCGAGACCTTTCCAACGCATGCAAAACCGTGGAAATCGGTTCGTGCGTTCTGGAGTTATAGCGTCAGGAAGGAAAACCTGACTTATTTTTATATAGTAGATGAACAGCTTATACTACAACGTCAACTTTTAACTTTACTTTTGGATAAATATTAATCACTTTATATTGTAAAAAATATACTATAATATATTATCATTATTTAACTCATTTTTGCATTTTTTGCAAAAGTGACAGTGTCGCACCGGGGGTGCGATATATTCTTCAGGTGCAAGTGAAATTAGGTGTCTACTTTATAAACCAGTGTGATTCACAATCAATAATTACATCACTGCTTACCATCAGGTCGGATCGCAGTCAAGCAGTTAAAAAAATTGCCTATTTTGATAAATTTGGATTGTCTCATAATTGGGCATTATCCTGTTTATTTTTGTACAATATGTTATACTAAACATCATTTTTAAAGTAATGAGTGCGGGGCGTGTCTCAACATCTCTTTTGCACATACCTACGTGACCTGATGGCGGTGACGTCACATTGTGTGTGCATTCTTCCGTTACTTAACCCCTTCCACCAAGTTGGAAAGATTTCCAAATTATTAAATATTTAATGGATTTGAATTCAATCAACTACCGTTCTGCCTGTTCTCGTTTTTTCAAAATGATATTGGTTTGGTTTGTAATGATATCTTTTGTTCTTTTTTAGGAGCAGTAGTCGTAACCACGCCACAGTCAGCAGCACTCCAAGTAACGAAACGAGGCGTTAACATGTTCGAGAAGCTGAAAGTTCCTATCGTGGGCATGGTGGAGAACATGTCACACGCAATCTGCTACAAATGTGGCACGAAGAACTTCGTGTTCGGCAACGACACGAAACAGACGGCCGAACAAATGGGGCTGGAGATCTTAGAGAGCTTCGAAGTCGACCACAACATGTCTGAATGCGTAAATAGCGGGAAACCAGCTATCTATGCACTCCCTGACAGCACACACGCAGAGAAATACAGAAAATTAGCGAACAAAGTGTTCAAATATATAGAAGATAAGGAAAAGGTCAAAGAAAAAGCGAAAGCGAAGGAATAGACGCACAATAAACTGTGATCCAGTAGTTTTTGAACAATTAATATTATTATATTACTATTTTACACACTTAAATGTTTTATAAAACTGTATGTTGTCCTTTTTCTCAGACTAGGCTCGTGATTATAAACAAATAAATAATGCGAAAGAATTAGATTAGTCATTAGAAATTAGCTATGCATAGTATAATAAGATTATTATAAATAAACGATATAAACAGTTTAAAAAATAAAACATTTTTATTATATAAAAATTTATTCGGAACAATCTTTTCAGGAATCTTTATCATCTATGGCCAAACTGAAACTTAAGAAAAATAAATAAAAAAAATAATAATACAAAAATATGTGTCTTTTAAATACTTTTGATAAATCAAATAATTATTTATGTTTATATGACTACATTTTATAAGGAAGATGAAGTACAAATCTTCGAATCGTGATACCCAAGTTTCACTTATGGCTACTGGAATATTAAAATTCATAAAAAGAGCATTTACTTTTACATTCAAAGATCTGTCATCTGTTTTTCAGTCAGTAAGTACAAAATAGATATATTTTTATATAAATATTTACATTACATTGAATCACAACAATAATATTAGAAGAAGAAAAAAATCGGAATGAAAAATGTAGGTACGGTTTAGTAAATGAAAGCGAGAGTAGGTTCAGCTTGAGTAAATACACTTACACGCGAGGGGGCCGCTGAGAATATATCACATCTACGCGGCCAGGAAGATGGTTTACTATCCCTGCGTTCTGAATTGCGTCAAAAGCGATAATATCGCGAATCCGACCAACGCGCAACTTCACAAATTACTCAATAGCCCATATTCGCGACATTATCCACTTTTATCGCAATTCGGAACACGGGGTATTTTGGCGCGCGTGAACGCAGCATTGTCTGGCCTACAAACACGCTCGATACGCGCACACGTAATTAAAGAGCAATGTAGTGACTCATTGTGATGCTTAGAGATGGAATTTGCGGAATATTTCCGATGCAATACATACACATGTAGCTAACATCATGCCAATTATATGCGACACTACATAATAAAAGAAATGTTGTAGCTAGCGTTGCCAGGCGTCTGGATAAAACCGGACAGAGTCGGGCATTTTTTGTTGCGCAAAATTAGACGGTGTCAAAACTATTCAGCTTTTATTCGACCATTTTTAAATTGTTTTACTTTTTTAAAGTTACGGGTTTCCAACCTTTTTGTACCCAAATATCTAGCTAAACTGTCTGATCTGTCCAGTTTTAAGACCTGGCAACCCTATTTTGCAGCTATAGCCGCATTGTACCAGCCATGATGTAATCTTAATATACTTTCACTTTTTTCATAATTTATGTGTCAATAGCGCTTTTCGAGCGGTCTGTCTTACCATGCAACACTACATCCATGCATTCAGCTTCGGAATTCACAACACAATCTGTTAAACAGTGCTACGTAAATACTATCTAATATAAAAAAATGGACAAAATAGAAATCATTAACCGTGTTTATATCGGCTTATTATCAAAACGTAGCTAAGGTCAACGACCTCATCGATTTTTTTATTTATCATTAATTGATCGACCAAATACGTGCACTTTTATATAAAATTTTGTGTATGACACTAATCGTTTGGTGTTGTGGGCAATTTGCTGATGGATAGGCTAAAAATTGTTAACGAAATTCAAATATATATACAACACCATTTTGTAGGACTAGAATCCTTCATATATAATTTATCAACATGCTTCGTAAAAAATCTACAACAAATTATCAGGAGTCTTAAAATGGCTTTTATATTTGGCCTAAAATTTGACAACATAGTATTTGCAGTTTCATTTCATAGCGACTCCTCGCATCCCACAAAACTTAGTTAATTTTATATAAAGCAAAGTGCCCACAACACGAACAGGACATTACAGGATATGGAAGTAAGCTCAATGTTCACAATTGTCGCCGACTAGTCAGATTGTCACATAAAAACACCAAATTGTATGAAAAAAAAAATCTTTCCTTTCGCACCATAACATCTTAGATTAAAATATCAAATGTCTCTCACTGTGCGTACATTGTACACACTGGGTGGGTTCTACCACTTTTTCTTGTGTTCGTCCATACTGACTCCGCCCGGTCCCAGGTATACGATCATTAGAAGACCACCAATCACAGATAAAGTCTGGAAAGAGAGAAAAATTTATTTAATAAAATAGGTTCACACTTGAGTCAGTACCTGTGGTCAGTACTAAAAACATCAATGCAGTCAAATGGAGTGAATAGCGGTGAAGGGATTTTCACGTTATTTTTTTTTGTAGCATTTTAAGTAGGTACTCCTATTTATTCAATAATTGTATTAAAAGTCGATGCTCTGACAGAAATCTATTTATCTGTAGAAATTTTTAGTTGTGCGCGCATCACGTAAAATGTACGAAATCGATGTAGATAACTTTTATACATTAAAATTGTGGCTACTTAGGCTTTGTTTGTTGACTATATCGAAAGATATACTACATTCATTGATTGTTAGGCGGTACGAAGTTCGTCGGGTCAGCTAGTCAATAATATAAAGGGTGACTGGTAATTAGTGACCGATACTTAAACACGTGATTACAGACAACTTTCCCAAAGAAACTTATTTTTTTACACTCCTTAGTTTTATGACAATAACAAAACAGCTGTTTGCGCGCGCACGCGAATTTCAAACAGCTGTTTTGTTATTGTCACCCTATATATATAGCAAAGTGAAAATTATAATCAAAGTTTAGTTCCTATTCACCCCTAATACTTTTTAGATTTTTCAATTAATGTACGACCCATTATGTTGAGTCCTGGGCACCGAAAGTGTAAAATGACGAATACTACTAACCACAAAAAATAACCGAGGATAAAATTACCAAGAAGAATTACGAATGCTAAGGAGCTGTAAGTTGTACTATTCTGCTTTCTTTTAACTAAATACAGGCACGACCCTACAAGCGATGACCTGAGTGGAATGCAAATAAAATACGTAACACTTTCAAGGCTAGCTAGTTCATAGTACAGCTTCAATGGGATGGGACGAAACGCAACGCATCTGCAAAACAACTAGAAAACCGGTTGCCGCCCGCCTGTGGTTCATTCCGAATGCACGAAAGTGATAAGGGAAAGGTATTTGCATATATTACATATTCTAGACTATAGTATTAAAGACAAACGAAGTTTTAACACATAAAACATTTAATTAAAATTTCAAACTATTCAAAATTATAACACCGTGAAAAAGGTGCGTAATTCTCTGTTCGACTCTCAAAGATGTGCGGGGGCGATAATGCGCGATGGCAGTAGAGGTGCGGAGGCGATAATGCGCGATGGCAGTAGGGATGCGCTCATTCATCGACTTTTTAGTCTAACAATAGATACTGAGCGTTACTATTTGTGTGTAAAGTAAATATGGACTGAAAAAGAGTGAGATCTCTGAATGTCAAAAAACACATACAAAATCAAATCCGAAATCAACTATCGGATATTTGCTTGGACCAGACACAACACCTGTCTGGTCGGAGGATCATCCCTTTTCAGCGAAGGTTTGCTGGACTTTACACCCTGTTCCGCATAGTTCTAGAGTTACTTCTACATCGACCACATCATCGCTTACCATTAGGTGAGAGTGGACAAAAGTGATAAACAAAAAAAAATTAAAAACAGTCGTTTGCTATGAGTTAGTCTGCCTACCCTCCTTTCCCCGACTATGTAGGAGCCAGCTAACTGGACCCAGCTGAATACCAATATGGGCTGCGGTATTGTTCGAAAGAGTTACCATGGCCCTGGAACGATAAGTGCCGACGAAGGTGGGCATCTCCCTGGATTTCCGACCACCGTAGGCACGGGCTTGCGGACGACGAACAATGGGTAGCTCGCCGTCCGGTAAAGGTCAAGACCGAATCGACGGCGCGTTGTGTTCCATGCGCGCTTCAAAGAGATGTCTGCCCGATGCCTTATTATATTATATTATTATTGGCTATCTGACGTCCACAACCCAGTAACTGAAAGAAAGAAAGAAAATGAATTTATTTTCTTTCTTTATCTTTCTTTCAACTGGGTAACACAATTCACGATAATTAGGACAGTTATAAAGTTACCTGGAAGAAGTCATATTTGAGGAAGTCCCTGAGCGGCTTGTATGAGGGCACGGCCCACCACGCGTTGTGGTACAGATTGAGCACGCTCAGCACCACCACCAGTATCAGCGCCGACAGCTTGGTGCGGTAGCCGACCGTCACCAGGATCATCAGGATGCTGCCCAGCAGGTCTTGCACGATCTGGAAAAAACGATAATATACAGATTATATTACTGTTTCTTTAATGGCACCATTATCATCTTCGTGTTCTAGTTTTATTTATTGGATGTCGACATTTTTCATCTTCATGACGACGCGGTTGGCGCTACGTGTCGCGGGGGGTTTGGGTGGCTTGTGTATACGAGTTTAAATATTCTGTGACTGCTACCGCCATAAAGTAATAAGTAAATTCTAATGAGGGAATGAATAAAAAACATTGGGACCGGCGCAGCACGATATCTAATTCTCACTTCTTAATTTCTTCTTGTAATTAGTAGTCATGTCTTTATAGATATTGGCCAAAAGCATACTGAGGGTAATAAAAGTTTCGTCAAAAGTGGCGCATAATAATATGATATATAGCAAGCGTAAAAGTGGGGCGACGAGTCGACGACACAACGTTAAGAAATTGAGGTTTTTTTTTTTAAGAAACTTGCGATCAACCTAGTATTCGCTTCTGGAAGTCACTATGTCGTAATGACACTTAACACTCGTTTTGAGAACTTATCTATGTGTATAGAGACCTCAATAGTGCGTCGTGACGCCCTAGTTAAAGTGGTCTACTTAGTTAACTGTGTAACAATAATATATCCTTTACCTTTTTCTACTGAATAGAATAGAAATACTTTTATTCGGGACAGATAGAGCACAACGGTTATAAACACAAAGTAAAAACAAAAATACAAAGTGCGCGTCGCGTGCCCGCACCGGGCGGGTGACCACCTCAGCATTTGTTAGGCGTTAGACACCCAGCACTGGTTTTCAGTTGGCACCCCGCAGTGACGCACGGACTAGGGTAAACATATATATAATACTCGTATGTAATTGAAATAAATATTGATGTTGTGTAACTACTGGTGTATAATTTTATTGAAATAACATACATAAATAACAACACAATATTATAAAATAAAATTTGTACCACATTGGATAAAACTATAAAATTACTTGGTACCCACAATACTCCAATAAAAAACATCAGCCGACGCGCGGCGCGATGATCAACGCCATGACGCATAATCGAGACATCGCTGCACCGGCCCGGCAATTAGCCGTCACCTGCTACTATACTCCATTCGAAATATTATTATATTATTATTTAATTATTTCATCATCATCATCATTTCAGCCGAAAGACGTCCACTGCTGGACATAGGCCTCCCCCAAGCGTCTCCACAACGACCGATCCTGTGCGTCTCGCATCCACCGCACTCCCGCGGCTCTCACCAGGTCGTCGGTCCACCTTGTGGGAGGCCTTCTGACGCTGCGCCTTCCGGTGCGCGGTCGCCACTCTAGAACCTTTCGGCCCCATCGACCATCCGTTCTACGAGCAATGTGCCCTGCCCACTGCCACTTTAGTTTGGCGATTCTTCGGGCTATGTCGGCGACAATTAATAAATAATTATTTATTACTAGCTGAGCCGGCAAACGTTGTTCTGCCATATAAATAAAAAAAAAAAAAAAAAAAAAAAAAAAAATAGATGTTGGCCGATTCTCAGACCTACTCAATATGCTCACAAAATTTCATGAGAATCGGTCGAGCCGTTTCGGAGGAGTTCAAGTTCGAACACCGTGACACGAGAATTTTATATATTAGACTAGCTGAGCCGGCAAACGTTGTTCTGCCATATAAATAAAAAAAAAAAAAAAAAAAAAAAAATAGATGTTGGCCGATTCTCAGACCTACTCAATATGCTCACAAAATTTCATGAGAATCGGTCGAGCCGTTTCGGAGGAGTTCAAGTTCGAACACCGTGACACGAGAATTTTATATATTAGATTATATTATGAGCCCGTTGTGTCCCACAGCAGGGAAAAGGCTTCCCTTCCGTTATTCCACTCTTTTCTGTCCTTAGCTACTTCTGGCCAATCCTTAAGGTAGGAGTCCAAATCGTCACGCCATCTCCTTCTGGGCCTACCGCGGCGCCGGCGCCGGCTCCTACTGTTCGGAATCTAGTCAGTGGTTGCCTTCGCCCAATTTTGTTGCGACATGCGGCCAATGTGACCGGCCCAGCCCCCCTAGCCAAGTCACAAACGATAAACGTAAACTCTCAGTAGTCTTTAATAGATTTTCAACTTTATGTCATGGGATATAAAGTTGAAAATCTATTGAAGATTACATAGTGTTTTCATTCGTTCCGGTCGCTAACGCTCAGTAGTCTTTAATAGATTTTCAACTTTATGATCTTAGGTATAAAGTTGAAAATCTATTGGAGATTACTAAGCGTTCACGTTTATCGTTTGCAACTTGGCTAGGGGGGCAGTTCCATTTTAGTTTGGCGGCTGAGTTATCTACGTCTGCGATTTGTGTTTTGAAACGAAGCATACTGTTCCTTATGCGATCTGTTCTTTTGACTCCGAGAATACTTCGTTCCATTGCTCGCTGGCAGACCCCGAGTGCGAAATTTTGACGTTTCGTTAATGACCAGGTTTGGGCTCCGTAGATGAGGGTGGGAAGGATGCACACGTCCATGAGTTTCCTTTTGAGGGAAAGTGGAAGTGATCCTTTCATCAGGTGTTTTATCGACCAATAGCTCTTCCAGGCGTTCTAACCCATTCGAAATAAGATAAGATTTTTTTTAATTAATTGAATTTAAAACTAGTGCTTGACTGCGATCCCACCTGATGGTAAGCAGTAAAGCAATCGTTGATGGTGAGGCGCACTAGTTTATTAAGAGCTTATTCACTGTAGAAATTTAAACAAACTTTTTTTGCTATCCCTTCAAACGATTTTGATTTTTATTGCGTTACTGCCATGATAAATGGCGGCTGCAGTAAATAGTTGGTATTGTAACCACTTTTTTGCTTTTAATGCCAACCTTATGCCTACGGAATAGAAGTCAAAATCGGTTGAACGGACGGCAAAAAAGGTTTGTTTAAATGTCATCTTAACGCGAATGGAGTTTTTTTTTTAAATGTCCGATCATCTTTAAACCAACATAACAAGTAGTCTGGCTTTCAGCCTTGACCAAAGAAAATTCCAGTAAAAAAAAACCTGTTCTCAAAACCGAGAGTGAATCGAATATGTAAATACAATACCTCTCAAATGTTAATCGGTCAACTATTAATAAATTTCCGCAACGTTGTTAGGTGATTATGACGTCATCGTTGATTAGCATAGCTTGATTATTATTTGACGTGTTCAATGAATTTGACACTATGATAATGTCACCTAGTTTCAATAAAATATGTAAATATTTCTTCGAGCAAAGGTAGTAGGGGTAAAATGTTAAGGTCGGCGGCCCACTCCCCCCCCCCTTTAATCAATTTGATTATAATCTGATGTCTGAAATTGATCTTTATGTACTGTGATATCGAAAGGAGATCGCATGAGTTAGGTTTGTTATAGCTAACGAACTGACTTGAAAAATATGCTTTTAAGGATATTGCTGTTCTAGAATAGGTTTAAAAATTGAGTAGAACAAAGAAATGTCTAGTTTTTTCAGCTGGGACATAACCATTGTAGCCCGATGACCTGATATCGAACCCGGAAGTTTTATTTTTTTATTCTTGATAGGTTCGCGCTTGACCGCTATCTCACCTGATGGAAAGCGACGATGCGGTCGACGATGGAGCGCGCTTACCTAGAAGCAACCTATTCACTCTTGACTTAAAGATTCCCGGGTTAAGTATAAGTAAAATGTTATAACGTCCCAAGAGTTTTATTCAAGTAGAAGATCCCATACCGCAGCTCTACGGTCGCAGAGTGCGACAGTACTCTCCGTATTCTATACCAGGGGTGGCCAACCTAATTCAGTCGATCTTGCCAGTAGCGTATTTACTTTTAGGCCAGGAGGACTATGGTGCAAGGCGGCAGATATCTAGCTATTATCGGCCCTACTACCTTATCTTGTCCGTCCCGATTAGGGTTACCATATGTAAATAGAGGGATGCCTGTCTATGGAACCTAAAATGCCTGAATTTTCAGAAAAATGCCTGTCTAAAGCAAAACGCTGTAGGTAATAAGTAAAAGCCAACAGATAGTAATGAAGAAAGATATTTAATTTATTACTGATATTTGTCAGAGGACATTATTTTTTTTAATAGTTCTTTCTTCGGACGTGGTTTTTAAAAAACCTATTTGCAAAATAAATAAATACCATTTATCAATTACCGCCATTCACACGGTCGAAGTCGCAGGCAAAAGTTAAATGTCGATAATAAACTTTTTAAATGTTGTTTTGACTGTGTTCAGGAACTGTTATCACACAGTCTGCGAAGACGATTGTCTGTTTTTCTGCTTTAAAATCAGGTTTTATATTTTTGAGTTAACATAGAATTGAGCAGATTACAATACTTTTTATTTGTAAAAAAGTCAACCATAATGTAATTGGATAAGTATACTTTTAAATGTTAATGTTTTATTAATAGTTTAAAAATAAGTTATTGTAGATGCTATCCTATCTAAGTATCTATGCATAGCCAGCGAGATACATAAGTAGTAAAACTTATTTATCTCGCTTTTTAATTTTTGACATTTATTATGAATTTTATTGTATTATTATTTGTCTTGAATTATGAGTAAAATTTGTGAAACTTCTATGGGCCTAGTTGCCTGAAATAAATTAATTGAATTGAAAATATTTTGAAGCCATGTTTATACAATGATTTTGGCCTTTTTTCCTCAATAGATAAATTAATTTTAAAGTTTCTTTTTTTACCCGACTACGGAGGGTTATGATTTTGACAGGCTATGTATGTATGTGAGTTTGTTCATCTGTTCCCTCATAGCTTCTAATCTACTTATCGGAACTCGACATTATGAGGTATCGTTAGAACCGTCTTAATTGTCCGCTGAACATAGGCTACGTGACGTGTCACAAAACTCGACATGGCGCCCTCTAGCGGACAAAAAGTAGGTGTTAAAAAATAAAAATGGAGATAAATACGCCGTGTTTGGTATCATTTGAAAAGGCTACATTTGTACATTTCGAAAATATTGCTCAAATTTAAAGTGACGCCCTCTAGCGGACAAAAAGTCATGTGTTAAGTTTAACACCAAAATTGTTTAAATAAAAATAATGTAAAAAACTAAAACCCGACTACGACAAAAAAAAAACGACGCTGAAAAAGTATGAAACAAGATTTTCATACTTCGAACAGAACAAAAAGAAAAACCGTAGTCACACGTTATTAAAGTGTTTCGGTTGGTACCTATCTCAGTATTTATATGTATAATCTATGGTACCTATTACGTGTGACTGCGGCTTTTCTTTTTGTTCTGTTCGAAGTATGAAAATCTTGTTTCATACTTTTTCAGCGTCGTTTTTTTTTTGTCGTAGTCGGGTTTTAGTTTTTTTACTTTATTTTTTATGTCGACGGCTCGTAAGTACTCTGAAGAGTACGTAAAGTATTGGATACCTTTTTAATGCGTTAAAGTTTCTAAACATCGGTTTCTAAATTGAACATTGGAAGTTTTTGGCGGTTTGACAGTTACAGCTAAAGAGTGGAATACCCTGCCGGAGTCTGTTTTTCCTGACAAACACTACAACCTGGGGGTCTTGAGTGATTAGGTTACTTTAAGGCAAGCGTGCTCTATCGTCCACCAGTTCATCACTTACCATCAGGTGAGATAGCGGTCAAGCACGAGCCAATTAATAATAATAATTAAAAAAAAAAAACAATTTCAATAACAGAAATCGAGTTTTTAAAGTAGAACATAAGTAACAATTTCATCATAATAGTTCTACTAACCTGCAAGAACGAGTATTCAAATCTCAGCAGTGTGATGAACATGAAAGCCAGCAGTATCCTTCCAGCAAGCTGCAGGTAGGTCTTGGGTTTATTCTCTCCGAGCGACGGCACACCAGCGAAGAGGCTTCGCCCCTCGGCCCGGGCCTCCGCTAAGACCAGCAGTAGGGCTCCGATAAGCGCTAAGTTACGCAGCAAGAACTGCATGTCCCATAATATACTGTAGGCGAAGGTCTGAAAGAGATTTATTATTATTAGAACGGGAACCAACTTCATTATTTCATCATCATTATCTTCCTGCTCTTATGGCAAAAGCTAGTCATCATCATCAGGGGGGCTATTGGCTAACTTTATCAATAACAGTTGACAACTAGCATTCGTTGCACACTAAACTTAGTTGTCAACTGACATTTTCATAAAATTGGTATTACGTATCACACAAGTGACTAACAAACTACGATGGAAATGTGGTGAATTATAAAAATTTACGGTGCCTATTGTGACCACTCTAAAATTTTATCGACTATTATACAGCTTCAAAAGCTTACACAATGGCAATTTTAAAAGTATCGATACAATAACATCTGTCAAAACGTGTTACAGTGGCTATCAAAGGCACCAGTGGCTAATGACGTCACTGCAGTTGGTCACTGAAGATAGGCTATACGAAACTAGCTGTTTGACAGTTCAATGATGCACATTGTTAACAAGTGATCATCACTTGAACTGTCAACAGAGTTACGCAATAGCCCCGCTGGTCGGCGCAACACGTTTTTTTTTCTTCTT
Source organism: Mythimna impura (assembly GCA_905147345.3). Taxonomy (NCBI): domain Eukaryota; kingdom Metazoa; phylum Arthropoda; class Insecta; order Lepidoptera; family Noctuidae; genus Mythimna; species Mythimna impura. Next base: position 3,121,526 of record LR990342.1, on the reverse strand, counting down.
CCATTCTGTCGTCCTGTGACCACTCACCCGTCACGCTATCACTAACTCCCTTCTCTTTCATATCACTCCTCACACAATCTTAATGCGAAAGTAAGTCACCTCTATCTGTCTGTTACCTTATCACGTTTTAACGACTGAACGGATTTGTGACTTGAAACACAGGTAGATTGTATCTTAGAATAGGACATAGGGCACTTTTTATCTCGGGAATATGTTCCCTTATGATATTTTTGACCAATACGCGGGCGAAACCGCTAGTAAAAGCCAGTCTGTATATATTTATAAGAAGTTTTTTTATAAGTCTTATTTATTAACAATAAAATGTATTTAATTTACTTTATATATGTTAGTCTGTAAGGTATTTGTCTATGAGCCAAGATGCCTGAAAATAAATGATTTATTATTATTTTTTTTATCGGGAGTGTTCTTTTTCTCAGCTCATTGCTGGTATTAACTACATTTACGGACCAAAACCAAGTAAATGCAGTGTGTATAGTGTTTTCATAATGGGGGTCTATTTTCATCTTCCAACTGCATGAATCTTCTAACTATTCTGCATGTGTTTAATATGGCAGCTTTCTGTAGGTTTATGTAAACGGATTCGTCTAAATCTATTAATTTTAGACTACTGAGTAGATGGTTGGGGATTACACCTGTCGTGGAGAAGACTATAGGTATTATTATATATTTAAGCCAAACTCCTTCTTCTTCTTTCTTCTTAACTTCTAGAAGATGGAATGGGCCGTAATCCACCACGCGGGCCCAGTGCGGATTGGTGGATGTCACATGTCTTCGAATTTTTGGTTCTAGGACATGCCGGTTTCCTCACGATGTTTTTCCTTCACATTTTTGAGAGCAGTGATGATGAAATTAATAACACAAAGTAATAGACCTGGCCGTGTTCGATCCCGCGACCTACAACTCGTAAGGTGGAGCCGTTACCACTGGGCCACCACTAGTCACGGTTTTAGACTTTTTTTAAAATTGATATAAACCAGTGCTTGACTGCGATGCCACCTGATGCATATATGTATTACCCACTTGTGGGTAATAGTATCAAACTTGGCTGTGCATAAACAGTCGGGCTGGCCTATACCTACCATAATAATATAGCATAGTCAGTCTTATAATAATCCTACTGCTGGGAGTCAGGCCTCATCTCTAAGAGGGATTGGGACGCCGGCTCAGTGTAGGAAGTCACAAGTCTTCGATATTCTTTTGGTTTTAGGATGCCGGTTTCTTCATGATGTTTTCCTTCACCATTTCGAGAGTTTTGGTGATGAAATAAATTACACAAATTAAAAGGCTTGCCAGGGTTTGAGCCCATGATCATAACTCGTAAGTCGGGGCTCGGTCAGCATTCGGAGGGGTGCACATCTCAAGATGCGTCGATCTTAGTACTATTTTTCCAGCGTTTAGTATGCTTACCTGTAGTACAACAATGAAGAAGAGAACTCCACACGCGATGTCAACCTTGAGCCTGCCCAGCACCATCACACAGCCACCCAGCTGACCAAATAAGTTTATTATCTGTAAGCAAAACAATCAACTTTACATTCTTTGAAAATAAACAGCGACAATACTGTCAATGTAAACAGAGGTGAATGCCCACGACCTAGGACACGTAATGCCAGCCACACACGATCCAGTTTACCGCCTGAGATACAGGTTAGGGGATAGGGTCAAAACTGTTTGGCGCATATCACAGCCACCAAATTATATACTGCAGTACAATATAAAATATTGCGAGAACTTATAAATTAACTTCCTTTATAATGTAAACATTTAGTGGTGGAAAAAAAAATATATTATTAGGTTTGCAGTGTGATTGAAGCGGCATCCGGTAAATTTGACAGTGTGTGACTATCCGTACGTCTGACCCTCTCACTCCAAACAGCGCTGGAAGAGTTATTTGACGATTTCACAACTCAAAAAAAGGGCTAAAGGGCTTACAACATTCACAAACAGAAACAAAAAGTTTTCAATCAAACCTCGCAAGAATTATGAAGTTCTATATTTAGCAAACATTCCTACTTATTAATAGAACTGTCTGACTCACCTAAAGATAAAATAATGTATTGGAAGTCATAACATATCAATCATTTTGTCAGCTCAGTAAAACCTTAAGTTCATAGGAGAATATAATTCCGTCGCTGTTATAATCTCATCAATTTTAATTTACTAATGTATTTATAACGTAATAAAAGCTTTAATTACCAGGCAGGGGCCTCATGCTGGGAATCCATCTTCCCCATTTGCACGATACAAATGGGGGAGATGAACAAGCATGAACTAATAAAAGTGTTAACACATGCTTGAACTTGGTACGACAGATTTGGTCCGTCCGTACCAAGGCCGAGCATGACTCAGCGTGAATTTAGTCCGATGCACCAAATTTGAGACTGTGTGTTAATTACTAATGACGTTGAGTCACCCTCGACCTTGGTACGGACGGACCAAATGCGTCGTACCAAGTTTGAGCGTGCGCTAATGTTAACGCTATAAGAGGACATACACCAACCCGGTCTTTCTGCGGGATTTTTCGAAAATGTTACTACAGAAAGTTGCCCTTTACCTGGAACGTAAAGTTCTGCATCTCCCTCTCACTCACTTCACCTAGAGCGATAGAAATTATTTGATGATTTCCACCTCAAAATAAAGAATAAACCGGGGCGTTATTACCAGAGGTCGGAATTAGGTAGAGTATTCATGTACTTGCATTGAAAGGTTGATATTAATATGAATCTTCCCAGGATTTCTAACGAAAAATGCCGTATGGCCAACAATATTACAAATAAATAAGAATAAAAACCTCAGAGATAGATAAGCCAATAAAACAAAGATATTTACATACAATTTTTATTAGTATTTTTCATTAAAAAAGATCTCTCTACGTTAACTGAGATGAGGTTAACAAATTTATACACTTCCTCCTCGTCATTAATGCAGGAAGAATTTTTTTCTGCTATATTTCTGAGTGTCATAAAAAAATCTGCTCTTTAAAATTAATCTCGGGATTTGAGGCATATCCACTTTATTCTTTCGCTGTATGAAATCAGTGTGAGTACATGAATAACTATACCTAATTCCGACCTCTGGTTATTAAAGTACACCGAAATTCAAACAAACTTATGTGTTCTCAGTGTCTTGAGAGAAAGACTATACAGTAACGATTGAGAGACAGATTACTGACTGTCATACATGACTGTGTGACAGTCTCTTAAGTTCGATGTGTCGTACAAACGTCCGAGTTCCGTACAGATTAGAAAGAAGAAGTTTTATTACCGATAAGCTTTAAAATGGTCCAGTGCATAGAAAACAACGCACCAATTAAACCGCTACTCACGAAAGTAGTAGAAATGAAAGTGGCATGCCAAAATGGCGTGAAATTATGAATGTGTGCTAGACTCGAACACCGAAAATAGACACCAGCGAGTACCATACCAGAAGATTTTGTTATGCACTAAAATCCGAAACAGGAACCTCCCGAATTGGTCATGACCGATAAGGACTTGCGAAAGGTGGAAGATGAGGACGCCGTGGCGTCCCTCGAAGTCTCGAGCCACTCCTCAAAGAGGGAAATTATCGCCGGGATTTTGTTGCGCTGCGCTGGCATGACAATTTAAAATAATAAAACTACGTTTATTTTGCACTAACTTAAAGACGCTAAAGGCATTTTTCGCGCAAACCAAATAAATATTTAGGCATAAAAAAAAAACAAGTAAGTTTACTAACTTGTTTGGGTTCATTCCTGACTGTTTGTCGTGAGAAGTTAAAGAAAATAGGTCAGCAAAGGTACTCCTGCTCAGTGGGGAAACGGATCAACAGAATAGAATGGTACAGAGTAACAGTATTTATGTACAAAAGCATGAGACACAATGAGTGGGTCACGCTAAGTGGACCCTGTATTCTGTTTGTGTTTGTGGTTGTGGCCAACTTGAATAAACCCACGATCTACTGTTTACTAACTAGATCTACCGATAAAAAAAATCAATTAAAAAATATGAATAAAAGAGCGAGCGAGCTCAAATGTTTTAGCACAAACGCTTCAAAAAACTGCTGCTAAAACATTTGAGCTCGCTCGCTCTTTCATATCATATCATGACATGAATAGTGAAGTTTGTCGAATTATGCTGAAAAATCGGGGAATTAAAGACAAAAGAGCGAGCGAAGCGAGCTCATCAATTTTAGCAATTTGCCTTGAATACCTTTTGATAACAAAAAGAAGTTACGGGGCACCAGAGGTTCTACCACGAGCTCTTAACGCGATTCTTTGACGACCGAAACTGAACTGTTAAAGGGATGGAGCTATATAGGGTGTATAGCTCCATCCCCCTTTCTCGCTCGCACGCTTAACATGTCATGGTAAGGCCCCATAAGGTCTATCTGCCGTCTCACGCCAGGCTTTTTGGTTTAAAAGTAAATACGCTACTGCTCGCTCAGAAGTTGGGTTTGGTCACCTCAGATCTATAGGGAAGACTAGGGACGATCGGCATGCGGCAATAATAATAATAATTTTATTTCAGGTGGTCTATAAGTTCAATTTTTTTTTTTACATTTTATTTACCATGACTGGCCACACCCATAGAAGACTTGATCCAGTGACTTTGAAAGGGACAGTCGAAACGTTTAGCGGTTGCGCTCAATAGGTAATGATAACAAATCATTTTTTTAACAATACTCCCATATAAAACGACATGAATATTTTAATCGATTGCTTCTACTGTCTCGTAATTGAGCACAAGTCGCAACAATAGACTCGTTCAATAGTTCTGATTGAGAAACAAGGAAAAATAAATAAGTAAATTGATTCAATTTGTATCAGAGCACGTGTAACTTTTAGGGGCTCGATAAGAACCACAAATAATTTCTGGTTTCCGATAGTATAAAGTATGCCTAATTGCCTATGCATCAGCTTCAATAAAACGATGAAAGAAACGATAGCATAGTAGCATAGTCGGCCTTATAATGTTCCCACTGTTGGGACTCAGGCCTCCTCTCTAGGAGAGGGAATGGGCCGTAATCCACCAGGCGGGCCCAGTGCGGGTTGGTGGATGTCACATGTCTTCGAATTTTTGGCTCTAGGACATGCCGGTTTCCTCACGACACGATGTTTTCCTTCACCGTTTTGAGAGCGGTAGTGATGAAATAAATTACACAAAGTAATGCGCCTTGCTGGGTTTGAACCCGCGACCTACAACTCGTAAGTCGGAGCCGTTACCACTCGGCCACCACTGCTCTCACTCGGCCACCACTGCTCTCAAAGAAACAATACGATAAAAAATAACAGGTAGTGTCCAACCTAACTTTCGGTTTCGGTCTACTTTAAAGATGCATATTTTCATTCTGCTGTTGTCCTACCCATGTTCATACGGTGGAGGTGTGCCCCGCTTGGGCGGAGCACCGCCGTGTCCTCGTGGAGGCAATTGGCGGCAGCGACCTTTCGCGTCGGGCCCTGGTTCAGGCTATGGTCCGGAGCGAGGAGGAATGGCAGGCGGTCGCCTCCTTCTGCGAAGCAGTAATGCTAGCGAAGGAGGAGGCTGCACGTGTGAGGGAACGAAGATCCTCACGCCCTAGGCGCCGTAATTCCGATCCCGACTACCAGCCACGGTAGACGCGGGCTTGCGGACGTCGAGCACTGGGTAGCTCGCCGTCCGGCTGTTCGGTAATTAACTGGACCGAGCCCAGACGTCAACAGCACGTAGTGATCCTCGCGCTCCTCAAGGAGATGTCAGCAAACCGTAGGGGCCCAGCAGGGCCGATGCCCACTAGCTAGGACCGCGGAGAATTTCTGAAAGGGAAACCCGTAATCCTAGATTGCAAGGGGTAATTGAAGGATACAGGTGTGGTTTTAGTCAGTAAAAGTCTGACACGCCCTCGCGCTCCACCCAGAGGGCGAGAAGTCATTTTGATGATTTCCCACGTCAAAAAAAAAAAAAAAAACCTACCCATGTTATGTAAGTAATTGTAGGGAAATACGTTGAAAGTCAAAATAACGTTATCGTTCTATTTAACCAATCTGCTAATAGTGGTTATTAACCGGCGGGCTGTCGTGTGGTACTAACGAGCTGTCTCTGGAGACGGGAGCGGTCATTACGAGGCTCTGCGGCCGGCTGATAACGAGATATTATTATTTAATTATATATTATTTGTTGATTCGATAGGCTGCAGAGACGCCGGCTGATAACGAGATATTATTATTTAATTATATATTATTTGTTGATTCGATAGGCTGCAGAGACGCCGGCTGATAACGAGATATTATTATTTAATTATATATTATTTGTTGATTCGATAGGCTGCAGAGACGCCGGCTGATAACGAGATATTATTATTTAATTATATATTATTTGTTGATTCGATAGGCTGCAGAGACGCCGGCTGATAACGAGATATTATTATTTAATTATATATTATTTGTTGATTCGATAGGCTGCAGAGACGCCGGCTGATAACGAGATATTATTATTTAATTATATATTATTTGTTGATTCGATAGGCTGCAGAGACGCCGGCTGATAACGAGATATTATTATTTAATTATATATTATTTGTTGATTCGATAGGCTGCAGAGACGCCGGCTGATAACGAGATATTATTATTTAATTATATATTATTTGTTGATTCGATAGGCTGCAGAGACGCCGGCTGATAACGAGATATTATTTAATTATATTTGTTGATTCAATAGGCTGCAGACATTTCTAGCACACAAAAAATAGGTACTGTAGAAATGCTTCGTGAAATTTCTGTGTTCTTGCCGTGGTTCTTGCCATTACTAATACTAAAGATTGGGTAAAAATACGATTTTTTCGTCATCACACCAATATCACAGAAGTGAAACTTTGTGAGTGCGTATGTGTATTTGTTACTTCTTGACGCTTGAGCGGCTGAAAGGATACGCGATCGAATAGCACAAGGGATAGTTTTTATCCCGGGAGTCACTTTGGGATAAGTTTTCTTCTATCACGCGGGCGAGACCGTTGGTAGCAGCTAAATTGTTAAATTGATCCTAAAAAATCACGACTTTTTGGATGATTGTTAAAACCAACACCTTGACACAGTATAGATATATGGAACAGTACGGAAACTACCTACAAATATTCGAAACGGCACACTCACACAAACATACGCATCGACGAGACTCCTAAGCCTTTTGTCGCGGTCCTGTCAGTAGCGAATGCCGCTTAGGAGTCTCGTCGATGCGTATGTTTGTGTGAGTGAGCCGTTTCGAACATTTGTAGGTAGTTTCCATACTGTTCCATATATCTATACTGTGACCTTGATTGGATTTTGGGAGTGTCATAGACTGAACCTAGCTTACTTAGCTTTTTTTTTCTAGCCAGTGATTCATATGCAAAAATTTATTCAAGCGTAAACAAAATTTGTTGAAATGAAAACAGATGCAAACAACTGCCTTAAACTATTTTGGCACTCATAACAATACATTAACATGCAAATATTATATCAACAAGTTATTATTTACATGTGACGCAAAAGCAATGTGCATGTCACGGTGCAAACAGTGGAGAACAAGTGCAGTGCCAACTATTATAACAATTGATGTTGTTCAACTTACTAACGCACACATTAAAAAATAAATCTTTTTCTGAAAACGACATCAACTTAATATAATTGGTTATTAAACGAAGCAGCAGCATTTCATATATCATGATATATCATGTTAAAGAGTGGCGTGGCGGGAATATCTCGTTATCTATTTTGTACACACGCAACACAATTTGAAAGGTTTACTTTCTGAAACAAATGATTCAAAATTGAGTCAATTACTCAATTATAAAAAGACGCCCTTTTAATTAGCTGTCTTGATGTTCTTTTTAGGGTGTGCATCTCGAATTCCTTGATTTTGAACACACAAATTCCGTAAAATTAAAACGCGTACGTACATTTTTACTTTATAGCAGAAATAGTTTTTGTATATTCTTTATAGTACAGAAAATTTTAGCAGCTGATGTAAAACAAGCGAGCATGTAATGCGATAGAAATTTTGCACATAAGAGAATCATAAGTAATTTAGATAAAGGAGCGAAAATTCCTTCCATGATGTTTTTTTAGATGCGAAAATCAATGACATCCCCCGCTTTTGGGCGGAGCGACAGGGTGTGTCAGACTTTGACTGACTGAAAATCCACTCCTGTTCCTTCGTTGCCTTCGTCCCAGGGCCCCGGGTTTCGTTTTCACACTACCCATGGTCCCAGTAGGCTTCGACCCTGCTGGGCCCCTACGGTTTGCTGACATCTCCTTGAGGCGCGCGTGGTCTGTCTCAGTTACGGCCGAAACCATTTTAGACATGTTAAAAGATATTGTTTACTGAAATTCGACTTATTTTTACACTTACACAGACAGTTAACGCATGTTAAATAAAATAAAAAACATTAAATGAAAAAAAAAAAAAATTTAACTCAACACAATCACACCGAACCGAACGGCGAATTCAGGTGATGATGGCGTGTGACACACGACTTACGAACTTAACCGAAGTCAGTTCGGCGACATGCGATAATTTACGAACGCAAAATATCGGTACGCGGCCTATGGTTTGGCAGATTGTCTGCCGAAACCGAACCTTGTTCAAACAAACTAGTCAATATGGCCGCATATAATGTGCAATGGCTTATAAATGTACAAAAATGATATAGGACAGTAGTTTTTTTTTTTGGGTGTGATATCATCCAATGACTTCTCTCGCTTTGGGGTGGAGCGAGAGGGCGTGTTACACTTCATGGCTAAAAGCACACCTGTGTCCTTCAGTTGCCCTTTCCATTCTAGGACCACGAGTTTCCTTTCCAGAAATTCCCCGAGGTCTTAGCTGTTTTGCGTCACGTTCCGGTGCGTTCGGCTTGATCTCATCTGAGTCAGTATTAAAACTGCAACTAAGCAGTATGGCTCAGGACTTCAGCTCCACCTGAAGTCTCTCAATTGAAATACAAAAGAACTAAAATAACATAGATCGAGAGAATTAAGTAATAACAAACAGTTTATGTAATGTGAAGATAAACGGCTTGTAGTATTGCAAAAAAAAAAAAAAAACTGATAAGCAATGATAATGAAATTTTAATTAGATACGGGACAAGATTTACCAGATGTTCAGGCCTTGCCCAATGATATATTATTCTCACTAATATTATAAAGGCGAAAATCTCTACGCTTTGAAATGTGCAATTAGCATCATTTTTTCTGACTGACTGACTTCTTGACATTTCAAAAGTCTAAGTAAAATGCTTTAAATTTTTTACTAGTATTTATACGTACTAGTATACATATGTATTCGTATGCATGATATGTGTAAGTTTGTTAGGCTCAAATGTGGTACAAGGGTAGACTGTCCTTGAATAAGGCATAAGATATTTTTATCCCGGGAGCATGTTAGGATGATTTTTTATTTATTGTTACATACAGTTATGGACATGTATTGGATGATTGGACGAAAATCACAACTATCTCCAACAAGTAAAATAACCATCTACAAAGCCATTCTCAAACCTATATGGACTTATGGAATCGAGCTATGGGAAACAGCGAAAAATAGCAACATAGAGATATTACAGAGATTCCAGAGCAAAACTCTGCGTAATATACTCAATATTCCGCAATACATCAGCAACAGATACATTCACATGGACCTAAACCTGAACACAGTTCAGCAAGAAATTGTCAACTTCAGTAAAAAGTATCAGACCAGCCTGTCAAGACATGTAAACCTATGCATCAAGGCTGGAAGGCACGGGAAGCGCTCCTGTAGACCGCTTTGAAGACCCCACCATTTAGGCAAGCTTGATGAAGTTTCCTTTGGAGATGCCTAATATCGTCTAAAAAGACGTAGCGTTCCTGCCCTGGTAGACCGCTTTGAAGACCCCACCATTTAGGCAAGCTTGATGAAGTTTCCTTTGGAGATGCCTAATATAAGCTTAAAAAACGATAAGTACTTAAGTAACTCTACCTAATTCCGACCTCTGGTGATGAAGTAGCATTCTAGCATAATCGGCCTTATAAAGTTCCCACTCCTCTTTAGTAGTGGGAAAGTTTTTTTGGGACGGATTGGTGGACGTCACGTCTTCGATTTTTTGGTTCTAGAACATGCACAACAAGTCTCACGATATTTTTCTTCACCGTTTTGAGAGCAGCGGTGATGAAATAAATTACACAGAGTATGTGCCTGGCTGAGTTTGAACCTGCGACCTACAACTTGTAAGACGGGGCAGTTACCATAGGGCCACCACTGCTCTCCAAAGCATTCTACTGATGAAATAATTGTTAAAATCGATCCCGTAGTTTTTGAATTTATTCATTACAAACAAAACTAGAACTCAATCGAACAGATTTGGGCTTTCAGAACTCTTGATTATCCACTTGTTTACGGCAAGCCAAGTCAAATACGTTCATGATTTGAATGACTCAGCCGGAACAAATGAGACATTAGGAATTTGTAATTAACGTGACATTGGCAAATAATCCGCTTATTAAAGAAGAATAATTAACAATAATGTGTCTGACACATACCGGGCTTCTGCGAGGATATAAGCTCACATGATATTCCAAAAATAGAAATCGTAAATTAGAATATTCGCCTATCTGTCCGAACGATGTGTTCGTAAAAGGATGATTTTTTTGTGAACTACAGACAAGGGTGAGATTGAGTAAACTTTCGCTTCGATGTGACATAATTTGATTTGAACAGATCGAAGCGTTTTTGAGTTGGGAAATCACCCAATGACTTCTCGCGGTTTGGGTGGAGCAGGAGGGCGTATCAGACTTTTACTGACTAAAACCACACCTGTGTCCTTCCGTTGCCCTTTGCGATCTAGGACTACGGGTTTCCTCTTCACGGGCATCAGCCCTGCTGGGTCTCTGCGGTATGCTGACGTTTCTTTGAAGAGCGCGTCGATTATTACGCGCTGTCGACGACTGGGGTTTGGTCCGGTCGATTACCGGACTGCCGGAAGGCGAGCTACCCATTGCTCCAGCCACTTCTCAAAGAGGGGACTTACCGCCATAATTATGGCATGCCCAAACAGATCGAAGCGTAATTTTGCATTAAATTGTTCTAATTTTGCCTAATACAAGTTTCCTCCTAAAATGGGGGTCGCAGGCGATCACCTCTTATATCTGTTCTGTACTTAACACTATATGTAGCTATGCTACATGAACAGACACAATTAGGTGGACTTTGAGGTGATAATTTGTCTATGTTCAATAAAGTGGAATATCCGATTTTAGCAAATACCATTTTCTTGACTTAATAATGCTCCCAACTAAAAACTAAATAAACTAAAAATGTTTAGTTCAGCGCCATCTAGCGAGAATATGGCCACGATCGAGTCGAACACGTAGCTTTCACTTTAAGACCCTAAATCCTGAGCAGTGCTATAAAACAGTGACTTTCTGAAGCCTACTCCTCGGTAACGGCTAGGTCAATAGGTTTGAAAAAAATATATGTAATATATTTATTATAGATTCATGTACAACAATATCAACATATGATATTTTCGTAAGACTAATACTTTTGCCAAACAAATTTTTTAACAACATGATATCTTTTTCGCTTGTTTTCCCTACTCCTTTCAAACGGCTTTGATCTTTAGTAATATCTTTAGACAAAAAAAAATGCTGGTTAAGTGTTCTTCAGAATGATCATAGCTTATGTACATTCTGAAGAACACTCTATTTAGTGCATAGTAACATCTGGATTTAGTGCGATTTAAACTCCGTTTAAACTTAAGTCGAACTTGACTCATTGCACATCTGTTTAGAGCAAAGTAAGAAAGAATTGTCAAAGTTGAATGAAACTTTTCCCATACATTGATGGCATGTAGTTTTTTTTCTTTTCGTCAAAATTGAAACCTAGGCCATATCTTAAAGGACTGTCTGATAAATTAATAGCAAAAATAATTATGTCTACCAGCCGTAACCAAGCGAAGTTAGAGACTATTTAATATAATGCTACAGTTTGTTATCAGGCGTTATTTTTCTTAAATAAAAATACTGTATGTCTGATATTTTAAGTTTACCATTGGTGAAGCGTCAATGCCTTTTCTTAAGGTATATGTATTTTTAGAGAATCATCATCATCTTCCTGCCCTTGTCCCGTGTTATTTGGGGTCGGCGCAACATGTTTTTTTCTTCCATTCTGCCCTGTCACTCGTCATACTATCACTAACTTCCTTTTCTTTCATATCACTCTTCACACAATCCATCCATCTTTTCTTTGGTCTCCCTCTCCCTCTCCATCCATCCACATGTAAACTCATAACTCTTTTAGTAACATGCGTTTCATCCCTCCTCTTCACATGACCATACCAAGACAAACGATTCCCTTTCAACTTTTCAGTCACTGGCGCCACTTTCAAACTTCCCCTAATATACTGTGTATGTATTTTTAGAGAATAAATAATATAAATTAGTTACCTTTTCCGCATTCTCTAAGTTAATTGAGTCTCTGTTGACGATTTCCTTCACCAATATCTACGACCGCAACGCCCACTGGTGACGTATCGAATGCTTTCTTGAGACGCTCGCTAAAGACCGCTAGATGGCGTCTAACCCGCTAACAAAAGAGTTGTCCGCTACGCAAATTCGACACGCGTCGAATAAAACCGCTCCGCTATATAAATCCCATATCTGTTGAAAACCTGAGAATTTTCGTGGAATAAGTGTATCTGCTCCTGTGAGACATTGAGACCTTATAGTGCAGTGTTGGTTTCACGAGTTTTGACCAGCCCACCGGTGGATGAATGAAGATTTAGCTCGCCGGCCGGCAGCACACACACCGACCACGCGTCCGGGAATGAAGTGCTTTCCTGACGACGAGTGGGGTCACTGGATTAGCAAGGTACGTGGGCTTCCCAATTGCTATAAACGTCGCCAGATCCTGGTGTCGCAGGGAATCGTCAACAGGGATTTAATTTTGTGTAATATAACCATAATTTCACCGCCATATTGGTAGTCTTAAAACTCCACCCATTCAGGTGATTGCTATTTACACGCGTCATCAACCATTGTTAAATATAAAACTATATTTAACAATGGTAAGTTACAGTTTTTATGGTGAGTACGCATTAAATAGTGTCAATCACGACAATCACTATCACAACACTAACGCGTATCTTTTCGATTCGTTTATCACTTATTTTTTTTACTAGTTTTAGTGATGAAAAACTGCGAGTGTGGAAAAAATATAACTGTAATAACCAATTTAATCTATTTTATTAATGGAAACCTCAAAATATTACGTATAGTACGTATTTCCATTTCATTATAGAATATAGAAAATAGATAACGCCTGACAAAAATATACTAGCAATGCTTCTATACGTCTCTTCGTTCGGTTACGGTTTAAAGACCTGTTTCTTTTAGCTATTGATTCCTCGTATTGGCCTCTAATGTATAACCGGTTTCATTTCTGGCGAAAAGAAAAAAGTAAAACATAACAATAGTTTGCATTAGCCTACAAACCAGTGTGGTTGGCAGTTTAAGTTGCTACATCTCGATTTTGTGAATGTGAAATGTTCGTTATGGATATGTTTATTTATTCGAAAGATCGGACGATGATCTAGTATGTAATGATAATGAAGTGCTAATTTAATATTTGGATTCACCATTTTTTGTGTTGTTTTCGATTGCTAGATTTTTTTTCGGTATTTATTTTTTTGTGGTTGCGTCGTCTGTTTTTTTTTTTTTTAAATTATCTATGAGACTTTTCCATTAATAACAAATTAAGCGCTCGTGATTTATTTGATTTAACAAGTGCCTTTTCTCCCAAAAAAAAAAATTATCGGAATATCCTGCCAAACTGTGAACAACGGTACGATCCAAGGGGCTGGAACCGTGCTAAGTTAGGTTTAGTTAAGTCGGGTAGATTTTTACACTTGCAAGATGCGCCTAATATGGGTTAAGTTAAGTCGAGCTTAATGTGTAATGCGAGTTTAATAAAATTTAGTTTTAAGAGTAGATGGTGCAAGCCGCCCTTAATCAATCAATATTTAGTTCGTGAACATAATGGATACCCGGTTTAAGGCGAGGCTGTATAACTTAAAAAGTATGGCCGTCTGGTGTACTTACAACAAACATTGTAGCGAGGAACTTCCCGCAGCCCCATGACATGTCCATGTAGTCGCGCTGCTCTGACCATTGGAACCACATGCGGAGTCCGTCCTCGAGGAATGTGGAGATGAGGCACAGCCGTGCCACTGTCGGTAATACATTCTTGCCTTTGCGGATCACCTGCAGAAGAGATATGCGGTTGATCGTAATATCGAAAAAGTATGATAACTGGTAAGGTTGGGGTGTACAAGAGGTTCAGTATGGGGGTAGGGGCTGACTGACCAGGATTGTTGGACGTAAGAAAATGATGAAATGTTAGAAGAAGATGAGGAGGCTATTTTAAAGTTAAACACACATTGAAGCTGTGGCGCAACGCACGTCTCTTCAAAAAACAGTGCGATGCCAGTTGTGCGTTGGCTTGTACGAAATTGGATAAACGAAAGTGATGTATGAGGACTTTTGAATTGTGATGGAGCATGAACCTATCAACCTTTCGTATCCGTAATGAAAGACACAATTAAATAGCCATTGTGTCCCGCGTAAATCTGCGTTCAACGGGTTAATCTGTGTGCCTTTACCACGGAATATAGAGTACACTGGAAATAGTAAGTAGGCGTGACAGTGTCGCCGCTACTTAGTACCGCATTACGCACTCGCTGTTCAAGCGCTCTCATTCGCAAACCAGACTGCGTCAACGTACAATTTAAGTTAAATAATATTAAAATGCCTTATTGTGCCATTTTGAACTGTAAAAACCATAGTCGGACTAAAAGTCCAACTCATGGAGGTGTATCATACCATCGAGAAGTATTATTTTCGGATTTATTTAATAAAATGAAAAAATAAAATTTCGTCAAACATTGCACAAAATATACAAACAAAAATTGTCCTTAATTTTATGACTACAAAGTTGATTTTCTTTTCCCGGTTATTAGCCTTTCTGGAATATTCGCTTGTCTACCTATACTTTTGACGCTATCCAAATAGTGCGTGACTTTATCGGCAAAATCAATCGACATGTATTACGTTGCCTTTTTAAAATAAAAGTATTTAAAAATATATGTATGCAAGTAATTATAATACAGATAATTATTAAATTAATAAAGTTAATAAAATAAAAATTGTAGGATGATATTCGTGATATAATTTTAAATACATCTAGCTAAAGAGTTAGGTACAACACAGCAGTGGACGATGACGATGATTTCAACTGAGATGATGATAATTGTTAGATTTTATTTTCCTTCCTTAATAATTTCAGTTTTCCTAATGTTCCAATTTGTAAAGAGATATGGATCTACACTACTGGGAGCAAAAAAATACCCTTTTTAATACGTTTAAAAATTGCCCTACGAAATATCAATTTCATTATTTTGATACTATCACATTACCGCATACAATATTTTTTTCGCATTATAAGTTTTAAATACGTTTTCGTACTATCGATATTATTTCGATCGAATTAGGTTACATCACTATTTGAGTAGCAACCTGCATTCGTGTCAGTGATACGCCATTCAAATACCACCCTTATTTTTACGTAATTACAGTTCATACTGAACAGTGCCATCTAGCGACGAGTGGCGGTACTTGGTAGTCCAATATGTATTTCTTTCTAGTTTTTGCCAATTTGATTTATGGACTGTTGATATTAAAGTTGCATTTCGTATAATATTTTGTTTGCATTTCGTTTACGCCCTTATTTTTTTTTAGCCAATCGTATCTTCCGGTTTGCAGTAAGAGTAAATCTTAAATGTATGAGTTTGGCGACACCGGTTCTGGTACAAACATTTTCTCAAGCTACTTCCAGTGTACTCTATATTCCGTGGCCTTTACGATAACTCTGATTATTCTCCAATCAGTCAATTCATCGAAAAATTCGCTCACGCTTGCTTTACAGTCATAAACTCATAAGGTAACGGGTTTTGGCAGTTTGGTACAATTTTTTTTTTTTTTTTAGGTGGGAAATCATCTTATGACAAATCGCGCTCTTGGGCGGAGCGGAAAATAGTGTCAGACTTTTACTGACTAAAAACCCACTCCTGTTCCTTCTTTGCCTTCGTCCCAGGGCCCCGGGTTTCACATGACAATGGCATAAATTATACTCCTACCAATTTTCATTAGTAGTGGTTTCGTTAACTCGAGTCCAGTATAATGTAGAGACGTTGACTCTCGGCCTAATCGTTTTAAGGTTACTGGAATAATGCACCACCCCAACTAGAAAATTAAGTTACAATCATAATTTAAGCACTGATGAACTAGTTTTGTTTTAGGATATAAGTATCCTAATCAAAGTAATTCGAACACGCTAGTGTCCGAATTATTTTGTCGCGAGCCACCACTGATACGTGCGCCATGGGTTCTCCATTTTTTAGTCGCTTCAATATAAACCAAACTTCATTTTTTTGCAGACTATGATGTAACTCCCTAAAAAAATCGAGTAACTCTCAAAGGCAGAGCGAGATATAGTGGCAGACAATGAATACCTAGAAAAAAAAAAGCAAGTTTTTATGTCTGTACTAATATTATTAAGCTGTTTGTTTATTTCAACGTGCTAATCTCGGGAACTACTGTTTCGAATTGAAAAATTCTTTTTAATGTCGGATAGATATTTATCTAAGAAGCCAATAGGCTAGATATAACATCACGCTACGACCCACGGGAGCGGAGCAATAACCAAAGACGCGGGTAAAAATGCGTGGGAAAGCTATTTACTTGACAATTTTATAAAAGGAGTGATGTTTTTACAGACTATTCAAGGATGCATTGGATGGATTGTGTGAGGAGTGATATGAAACAAAAGAGAGTTAGTGATAACGTGACAGTTGATAGGACAGAATTAAAGAAAAACCGGCCAAGTGCGAGTCAGACTCGCGCTCCAAGTGTTCCGTATCGTCCATAGCAAAAAAAAAACGGCAATAAATGAAAAATAAAAAGTGACATAGGAGCCCCACTTAAATATTTATTTTATTCTGTTTTTCTTGCTTTTTGTTATAACGGCAACAGAAATACATCACCTGTGAAAATGTCAACTGTCTAGCTATCACGGTTCTTGAGATAGGTAGGTACAATCTGGTGACAGACAGACGGCCAGTGGAGTCTTAGTAATATAATTCCCATTTTTACCATTTGAGTACGGGGTCCTAAAAAGGTGTTGCGCCGACACGTATTTCAATTGTATACAAGGCCAGAACGCAGCCATAGGAAACTGCTCGCGTATGCTTTGTATTGCTATTTTTAAATCTGCAATTACAATGTATATACACGAATTCTGCGCACAGGTTTGTAACGTGTACGCGCGCGTCCTGGTTCCAAACTATACTACAGTTAACATCACTTACGCCTGACAAAAGCTGTGAACTGTGATATAGTTTAATAAAATCATTTATGCATAATATAATGGAATGAAGTTTTAACATTATTAATATAGAATTAGATTTATTTATTTAAACTTCATGTACAGTAGGTGGTACATAGACGGACTTAATGCAACAAGGCATTCTCTACCAGTCCATCTTTGGGTTAAAAGAGACAACACTGTGGAAGGTGTGCACAATAAATAAATAACAGATAAATATCAAGTGGAATGTAGTATCATTAAATTAAGTTACAATAATAAAAAAAAAATGATAAAAAACAATGGCTTCTAACTTAATCAAACCCAAATGATTCACTAACATTAGAAGGGGATCTGGCGCTCGGCGGCCGCTGCCGCAGCACGGTAATTTCGTTAGCTCGCCATCGTGTTCTAACATGACCTAATCCAGGGGCGATTATTCCGATCTACGCACGATTAGTCCATATTCGTACTGGCACTGTATATTATGGAATAAGGTTAGGTAGGTCACTACGAAGTATACGCGAGTATTTGCGTACTACTCTTGTATAGATTGGAAGACCTCGATTCAAAAGTGATTGCAATTCACACCCTTGCGTTCTGGCCATGTACAGAATGTAAATACGCTGCGCCGACACTAAATAACACGGGACAAGGGCAGAAAGGTGATGAATTGAGTTCAACGATTCAAACAATCACAATTATCATCTAATTAATTACTAGCCAGCTAATTCTTCTACGTACGTATTAGACACAAGTACGAGCAAATTACTCGAGTTTTCATTACAATGAGAGCAAGAATTCGTCACCGACACACGATTAAAAATGGTTTAACAATTTTATAGCTCCACTCGTTATTAAATCGCATAAACGGCATACATAATAAACGCCTGTTCGAACGAGCGGATCGTGACAGGATAGGAGTCATTGTGGAATTACGATCAATGCAGTGCAAAGAAAATAATTGATAATAATAATCATTTGAATTGCCTACCTGCCTGCAGGAGGAATGAAAGGCGGTGGCCTCCTTCTGCGAAGCAGTAATGTTAGCGAAGGAGGAAGCCACACGCGTGAGGGAACGAATGTCCTCTCACCCCAGCCGCTGAGATTTTGACCCCGACTACCACCCACGGTAGACGCGGGCTTGCGGACGTCGAGCAATGGGTAGTTCGCCGCCCAGCCGTCCGGTAATTGACCGGACCGAGCCCAGTCGTCAACAGTGCGTAGTGATCCACGCGCTCCTCAAAGAGATTTCGGCAAAATGTAGGGGCCCAGCAGGGCCGATGCCCGCTAGCTAGGACCGCTAGGGAATTTCTAAAAAGGAAACCCGTAGTCCTAGAACGCAAAGGGTAACAGAAGGACACAGAAGTGGTTTTAGTCAGTAAAAATCTGACACGCCCTCACAATCCGCCCAGAGCGGGAGAAGTTATTGGATGATTTCCACCCTCAAAAAAAAAAAACGTGTCTGTAGGAATTCATTTGCGAATATTATTTTCCACGAAGAAGATTATTTTATAGCATTCAGCAATGTGCATGCAGATCCCCAACGAAAGTATTAAATAACTCCTAACTCAAAAAGGAACGTAAAGAGTAATGATTTTGCGGGATTGTTCGAAAGAGTCATCGCAGCCTTAGGATGCAAAGGGCAACTGAAGAAACGTTGGTGGGTTTTAGTCAGTTAAAGTCTGACACTCTAAACGTGGGTGGAGCGAGAGGGAGTGTCAAGGCGGGAGAAGTTATTTTATGATTTCCCACCATTAATAAAAAAAAAAACTGGCCAAGTGCGAGTTGAACTCGCACACACAGGGTTCCGTACCTACTACAATATTAAAATCGAGAAAAAAAAAAAAAACGCCAGCAAAATAACGTTTCTTGTATTGACACCCACTTTAAATTTTATCTTTGTTTTATAATGTATTGATACACATTCTGTGAAATTTTCAGCTTTCTACCTCTTACGGTTTATTAGATACAGCCCGCTGACAGACGGACAGACAGCAGAGATTTAGTAATAGGGTCCCGTTGGCACCCTCTGAGTACGGAACCCTGAAACAAAGACTAATCATTTCAGGGAACGGTACGTAATTTTCTTCCGAAGCTATCTCTTCGAAGCAAAAGTGTTCACATGAATGATGAAGTAACGACCCGTTAAACATACTTTCTCCTTTCTATCGCGGCTAAAAACTTGTTTCTAACATAATGCCTGCGTCATTATTATTTAATATCTACTATGTATAATAAATATTTACGTAAAACTTCACGTCTTCTTAACCGCCATTTATTTAAATTCTATATTGGAAAAAGTATTAGTACAGCATTGTAATTATCAATCTGCTTTCAGAAATCTAAAAAGACCATGTCCTTGATACAAAAAGTGACCATCAACGAGACTGTTCCTTAACTTGGTCATCTGAACTTTTGACCCCAAAGTTTCGGGACGCAAAATATATCCGTTTTCCAAAATGGCGCGAAAATTTGAACTTATGGAGCTTGTCAGTGGTGCAATTTATTAATTTCTATCACAGAAACTTTGCTACAAAAAATGTGAAAAATAAAAATGAATCATCTTTATATGATTCATTTTTATTTTTCACATTTTTTTTAAATATTATAGTAACTTTATAATCAATAAGAATGTTACACCTTTTCTAAATAAAAAAGCACTAAAAAGAGTTTATTTTCATTGTTAACTGGCATACACCATACCATGCATACGCCATGGGTTTGTTATACCCGCTTGAATTAAAAAAGAAAGTAATTAATTAACTGACCAACAGTTCATACATACACCACATTTGATCTAATAATCTGAAAACTGTGTTATTCAATGCACCAGATATTAAATACTAGACTAAACTGGTAAACAAAGCTTGAAAAACTCCCCTTGTATGATCTGATTTACAAATAATAAACATTTGAACATACTATCTGAAAGAGCTGTTTTTCCTCTGGTTTATCAATAACAAAATTGAAATTGCCAGTCACCATGACTGAGAATTCTTATTTTAGGAATTAATTTATTAAAAACTTAATGTTCAAATGTTAAAGAGATGTTCATTTCTTGTTTAAAATGTAAATTAAACTTTTGGTAATTAATTACAAGAATTCCCACAGCTTCAGTCACATCCTGTCACTTATTTTGAAATAAGCAAAGTTACATTTTTCTGGGATTAAAAACTGGTAAAAGCATAGTGGCCTAAGGCACTAAGAAACAATTGGGGTATTATAATACAGGTCGGTTTGAATCAGTAAAAGTCTGACGCTCCCTCTCATCCACGGAGAGAACATTCCACAGGAGAAGTTATTTTATTTTTTTATAAATTAAAGGGCAGTGTGTAGCTTTCTACCACTGAAATATTTTCCAAAGCTGATCTGTCCATCAATAGGATTAACTTTACCAAACAAATAATCATTTAACCTTTTATAGTACTGTTTAAAAAAAAAAATTATTAACCTAGATTATTAGTAAAAGGATTTGGTTACTTTACCATGATTATTTGGAGAAAAATTTGGAACTAAAATAGTTGTTATATTAACTTGTAGTTTGTATAGTCAACTGTAGAGTTAAATAATCACTAACCTCTACTCTCATTAAACTTGATTTTGAAAAACAGTTAGTTAACCAAACAGAGATAAAAATATTTTCTTTATCAATACTTAATGTAATACTTAGTAAGTATTAGTATTACACCATCTCAGATGGAAATTATTATAATGATAAGTAAGATAAGATACAACACATTAACTTTATATATAGTTTCAGTAATTCATACATTTATGGATGTCACAATATCAACAGTTCAATATTTATATTTTTTTTTTATTACTGTTTACCAGGGTACAAATCAAGAAAAAAATTATTTTCTCGAAAATTACTAGGGCACTAGTTAGTATCAGTTTAGCACTAATTATTTACAAAATTTGTAATGAGATGGCAACTGTAATAATATATCATTTGGGGCATGGGTCAGTCAACATTTTTTTAATTATTTTAAAACAATTATAGTATGTCGAATTGTCATCAGTGTAAAACTAACTTTATATTTTAATTCTACGGAAAAATTAAGATTTGGAAAAAAATATTATAAATATTTTATATCAAAATATTGACACTATTGTATCTTTTACTTAATAAAGTAAACATAAAATATAATTAGATCTTACATTTTATGTGAACAAGAAATCACAGACCAAAATGTACATGAAGCTAGTGAAAGGTGCTAAAAGTAAAAGTATAGTTTATAGACACTAGTTGTGCAAAATTTTTAAAGTAACGAAATATTTTATTTTAATCGATAAATAGTAAAATCATACACATGAAAAGGGAAGGTCAGTGAACAGGTTGAACTGAAATCAGAAAATGTTTTATGCAGACCCCAAGTAACGTGGGACAGGGGCATGATGATAAAGTATGATCCAATATTAATATCCGGATACTTAGTATTGCTTATCCAAAACCACTAGTTAGGTAATAGAATGAATGAAAGTACTCATTCAGTGGTAGATAACACACTTACAAATGTTCAGATAATAACCGGTTACCTATCTGTAGCCAACCAAATGAGAAGTGGTAGTATTTCAGTGAAATGTTTCTGTATAAAAGTTATGGGCTAGTTGAGAAGATAAAGTATGTTTTGCAATAATGTTATATACACATTTTCATGCCCCATAAAGTAAAATTATAATGTAACAGATTTGTTATCTGTAATGGCAAGAATAAAAGTCTTATTGGACATTACTTTTTGTGAAATGAATTAACTAATGTATAACAATTACAAATTAGCAGATC
This sequence comes from Mythimna impura, assembly GCA_905147345.3. Lineage (NCBI taxonomy): Eukaryota > Metazoa > Arthropoda > Insecta > Lepidoptera > Noctuidae > Mythimna > Mythimna impura. Next base: position 3,099,338 of record LR990342.1, on the reverse strand, counting down.
TTTAATAGAAAGGTAAAAATTAACGAAATGTTATTGAGTTACAGCTGTTTACATTGCGTTTTCACTTTTGATTTTTGGATACCTTTTTTGGGTAAATAGTGCCTCAACTAGGCTTTCAACAAACAATGCTTAAATTATAAAGTAGAATATCTATTCACTGGTGTGGAAAATCAAGAATTTAACTGATGAAATCAAAAGATAAGTAGGTTAAAGGGTGAGACATCTGTAGGACTACAAACATACAATGCTGTTGCAGTTTTGTCACTGAACATCACCGACGCACAATGATACGATATTTTTTTATAACTTGGCAGCCACGCAGCTTCCTCGCAATACTATTTATATTATCTTACATGTGTATTTCAGCTCATTCAATAAGCGCCAACAAGAAAATAAGTTCGGTGACGTGACAACCCCATCCAAAGTACGTTTTCAATTTACTCATTTGAAACTAATTTAACAGGTTGCGCATATAGAATATCAGTATGAAACCTACCTGATCTGCAACGTCCTCGGCAGTAGACACATATTCGGTAGGAATTTGCATTTTTCAAAGCCGTTTCACAAGCACATTCACTAAAAAATGAAATTTCACTGCTCGTCGGAACCGTCACGTCAGTCCTTCGCCGTCGAATGACGTGTGGACAGTTGGAATTCACTTCCTGTCCAACTAATTAAATTTTGACTAGTTATCTCTTGTTTACTGACAGTAAGTAAAACATGCACCACAAATTTAATCTAAAATTTATTTTAACTATAATTTTCGAGAAGTGACTGATTATTTGAGCAGTTTTAAGTTAAAGGAATAGACAACGACCCGGATGTTTTGGTTGGGAAGCTCGCTTGCTGTGCAATAAACGTCAAACTGATAGGAACGTTTCGTATCTCCACGTAAAGACCATTTATTTGTTGTTAATATTTGTTTTGTTGAATGCTATAAACACAAATATCTTTATGACATTTGATTTATAAATTTAAAATTAAGATGAAATCAAATCATCGTAAAAATAGTATACCTACACGGCGAGCACATTATGTTATATTTACTGCGTTACGAAACAAGGCAGTTACTAAACGAACAATGTGTCACCGAGTTCGGAGATAGCGATTTCTAAACATTGTGTTGTGAATTATTTATTTGTAGCTGTATTATTTAACTAAAAAAGTAAGCATACGTCTTTGAGTATACTCTAATGGTAAACCGAATATTATACATAATGAACGAATAAAGAATTACCTATATGTTTGATAACCTATTTTTACAGAAGATGCTGGAAGTCACTTGTAATGACCGTCTTGGGAAGAAAGTGAGGGTAAAATGCAATCCTGACGATACAGTCGGAGACCTCAAAAAGCTAATAGCAGCACAAACCGGCACACGATACGACAAGATCGTCCTAAAAAAGTGGTACACAGTGTTTAAGGACCACATCAAACTGTCTGATTGTATCCTTTTATAAAAATATGTTATTATTCTAGATTGTTCCCTCCCCTAGAGGGGATACCTTAGTCCCAGCTGTGGGAAAATGATAAGGCTAATTATGTTTATGCTTTATTATATTTTTTATAGATTACTCCAATCTTATGTCTTAGTCAAATCTAATCTATCTTTTCTCACTACAGGATGAGTGATGAATGAAAACTAACTTTGAACTATTAGTAGATGTAGATGTATTTTTAGGCAAAATCTACTGGAGTTTATTTAAAGTGGCAAGCGATGGACCTAATATGAGCTGTCTAATCTTGGCCATCATTATGAAATCAATGTTGGATCATAATTGCAGATTCTCTGATCAAAACAAAAAGTAATAACAGGGTATATGGTATTGTACTTAGGCAAAAACCTCTTTGTAACTTAACCTTTTGAGTACTATATTAAAGACACAATAGACAGACAATGAGCGAACGAACGCCAGCATTCGCTTGGGGTTTAATGAAATATTAGAAAACTGTATATACTATTTTTTTATACTATAGGTACAGATACTGGCACGAATCTTGAGCGCTCGGCGAAAAAGTGGGGATCGCTTTGCGCATCGTACACATCAGTGACCCAATCACTGTACCAGGATTGCACTCTCCACCCCTGTGTCTCACTTCATACCACTAAAGAGACCCGATATCTCACTTCTTAGCAAGTGGAAGTCAGCGCTCAAGATCCGTGCCAGTATCTGTATATACTATGAATTCTTATTTCCTTAACTTCCATACAGATGAAATTCACGACGGTATGAACCTGGAACTGTATTACCAATAGGAGCTGATTATGGAGTCTGAATAACTGAATGATAATGTTAATTTTACTATTTACTTTGTTAAATATAAGTAAACTAATTTAAGACAGAAGCTTTGTTTTTTTTTTCTGATAATGATCAAGTTGAATAACATCTTTTGTACCAGATATAAAGCAATCAAAAAAATTGCTGTTTTATGCTCAAAAGAAATGTTGTTGTGGTGCAATGTGCAGATAGTACAGCTGTGCTAAATATAATATACCTACTAGCTTTTGCCCGCGGCTTCGCTCCCGTCAACTGACTACTATATCCTAATCTACCAAAGAGTATAGTAAATATTAATCTACCCAACTCTATCCTACTCTACCTTACTCTACCCTACCCAAAAAAAAAAAGTATCCTATGTCCGTCTCCTGGTTCTAAGCTACCTCCCCACCAACTTTCAGCCAAATCGGTTCAGCCGTTCTTGAGTTATAAATAGTGTAACTAACACGACTTTTATATATAGGTACTAGCTGAGCCGGCAAACGTTGTTCTGCCATATAAATAAAAAAAAAAAAAAAAAAAAAAAAAAAATAGATGTTGGCCGATTCTCAGACCTACTCAATATGCTCACAAAATTTCATGAGAATCGGTCGAGCCGTTTCGGAGGAGTTCAAGTTCGAACACCGTGACACGAGAATTTTATATATTAGATGTATAGATTAATAACTGGCTTACAAAAAGGAATGACGGAAGTACTGTCCCTACTCCTTGGTCCTCTATGCTATGAGCAATGCGGAAAAAATGTAGGTAGTATTTTTTTTTACAAATGTAAAAGAAGGCTGTATATTTTTTTCTGTGCCTAATAATATATTCCACTTTCGATGTTGCAACTTGCTACCAAGCAAATGACAAACAAAAATGAACATATAAAATTGAAAATATTTCGGTTTCTACTGATTGTTTTCGAATTTTGAATCAGCATCTTCTATTTCTGATAATTTATTTTTTAAAAGATTTTGCATTATTTTGCAGTTTTTTGCAATATGGCAAGAACGTAATGACCTCATTGTAAGCTTCATTCAGTATATCCGTTTTATTTATTTTTCGTACGTTCATCAAGCTTAATCATCATTCATTATAGTTCATTCATTGGCGGCCATTGTGGTTTACTTTGTTTTGTCAAATTCTGAAAAAACTAAATCTTATAATAATTCTGTTTTAATGAATAAACCTAGCTTCCTATAATTTCCTTGTATGAAGACGGTGCTATTGTTATTATAAATAATTATTTACATGATAAGTATAGTGTTTTAAGTAGTATAATGTCAGAAGTTGAAGGTGTGTATCGTGCCAATATTCGTGTAATTAGCATTTGGACTTGGTCACTAATGTTTGTTGATTTTCAGAGTTCAACCAGCAAAAGCCTACAAAGACGGGCAAGCAACATAACGTATTACCAATATGGGGTAATGAACAGACTATGAACCTGAACCCACTAATCTTAGCAAATATACAGGGCTCTAGCTACTTCAAAGGTAGGTAAGCAAACATACCAACGCACAGGAGCTTGGACTTCGTTTGTTCCACTTTATTTTACTTTCATTTGTTACCGTTATATTTATGTTACTGTTTCTGAGTTCTGACTTGAAATGTATAAAACGCTCTTGTGAGCTGACGTACTTTTCCCGCTATTTTTAATTAAGTAAGCAAGCAGCATATACGAGTTATAAAGTTTATGTTATTAAAAACTATATTGTAATACAATGCAATTATTACTACAGACTAACAAAATAAACAATTATGTGGTAAAGTTTTTGTAATCGAAATGCAGACAAAGCACTAGCATTTAAAAAAAACAGAGACAGTAACAATACAAAGACAAATGAAAATCATGCCCTCCTTATTCCAAAAACTCATTGATGACTATTATCTGCAGTGCACCTATTCAAGCTGAAGACATACCATGAGGTGGTTGACGAGATCTACTACCAGGTCAAGCATTTGGAGCCCTGGGAGAGAGGGAGCCGAAAGACTGCCGGCCAGACGGGCATGTGTGGCGGCGTGAGTATGTTCAACCGTGTCATACTTTGTGTATTTGTATTGTATTGTTGTAACTATGGAATCATAACAACTATGAATTCTCACACAATTGATTATTTTAACAATACTATTACTAGAGCTGAGTCATTCATGGTTTTATTTGTTTAATGCTAAGATAATCTGGTTCCAAATAAGAATAGGAAAGCCAATAACCTCGATCTGTCAAATTTTGATTGAAAAGTATGGTTTGCAAAGAAAACTTATTTGTGTATTAATAATGGTTATTTTTTGCTTTGTACTACCGAGTCTCAGTTAATTCTGGTTGAGAAAAACTTTATTGTTTAATCTAAATTAGTTAAATATTTAAATTATTTAAGTCATAATTTGTTCAAAAAGAAACTATTTTCTTCCTTATTTTCATTGTTAGGAACAATTCGCCTTCTTTTTCCATTTGCCACCACTCTACACTTCAGACAGTGATGCAGAGATTAGCAAAATTGAAGAACTGGATTCTGATTAAACTTTTTTAGTTCATGATTCCTGAATAAATTAAATTAAAAAAAAATCTTGTTTTGCTCACCCTGCCCAATTTCTTCGATTTGACAGTATGACGTGACGTCACAACATGGCAATCGATCCTATTCTCATTTGGAACACATTGTAGATAAATTTAGGTAGCATACAGTCATTTTCATAAACATTGCAACAAATTATACTACTGATAATTTGGATACTGATAAGCTGACTAACAAAAAAATTTTAATTGACCTTGTTACCAATAGTGAAAATATTCAAATATTTGATTATCTTCAATATTAATGTTAAGTGATTTGAGATATGGTTCTATAAGAAAATCCTATTATTTTCTCATCTTAAATTCTTTTGTCATTGAAATGAAACTAAAGAAAGTCCGTGCATGATACTTGTAACTGGTATACATGTTGTACCCCTGGTGCAATACTGTCGCTTGCAATAATGGAAATATAAATAATCTTAGTATTTTTTTTTTACAATAAGTGGTCATTATTTTTTCAAAAGCTGTTCATCTTCGCTAACTATTGAAATATTTTTTCTTTTACTATGTCAATGTTTTAAATGCTTCTGTATACTTGCATTTTTGCAAGTTTTCAAGAGAAGCATGTGACAGTGTCGCTCCTATGGTGCTATTGGCTATATAATACCAGATGTTTAAATGCAAATTATGCATAATTAGTATGTAAGGATCAGAACAGATCAGGTGATGTCCTGAATTGTCCTGTACTTATATTCTAAAAAAAAATCCAAGTTCAAATATTTTTATTTCACATGGGCGCTTATAAAACGTCAGAAGCTAGTGCACAGTTCCAAATTGGTTGTTTCCTATGGAGAAGAACCGGCAAGAAACTCCATGGTTACTCTTTTAAAAATAGTGGTTGATGTTACAATATTTCCATATTACAGTAGTAATAGATATTATGTAAGAACAGTGTTTTTTAATAAACATTGCAAAAGCAATGTGTTAGAAAAAAAAGTATATATTAAAACAAAGATGGAGCAGTTAATAGACACAATATTAACGAGTTACCAGGGGGCTACATGTGCGGAAGTAGTCATTGCCAAACAAGCGTGTCTTCGACATAGTCTTTAACCTTATAATACGCTTTTTGGTTACGACACGCTTAATACGAGTTTTTTGAGAATTTTACCTTGCTAAGTTCAGTTACCGCCTTTGGCAGCTCGTTATAAAAGCGTATGCTGTTTACTAAAAATGACTTGCTGGTCTTAGCTAATCTCCATTTGGGTAATACAATTTCATGTTTACTATGCTTATTTTTGTTATGAAAATCGCTTCTAATTTTAAAAAGTCCTAATTTATTATGAACATCCAAAATATTTTCTAAGATATAAAGAGAAGGCAGCGTCAGTATATCGATTTCTATGAATTTATTTCTAAGGGGGTCGCGAGGACCAATTTTATAAATAGCCCGGATTGCTCTCTTTTGCAATATGAAAATTGCGTCTACATCAGCTGTAGATCCCCACAGTAAAACGCCATAAGATTTAATACTGTGGAAATAAGCATAGTAAACTAACCTAGCTGTGGCTACATCTGTCAATTGCCTTATTTTTCTTACTGTATATGCAGCTGAGCTTAATCTTCCCGACAGAGTTCTTATATGAGCGCCCCACTGCAGTTTAGAATCGATAGTTATACCTAAGAATACAGTTTCCGTAATAATTCAAGTTTTTTACCGTCAAGAATTAGACTGACGCCAACTTAAGGGACATTCGGTAATGAAAACTTTATACATTCAGTTTTATTCGCATTTAATAAGAGATTATTAGCTGCGAACCATTTCGAAAGAACAGCGAGACTTTCGTTGACATGCAAGACACCCCCATCTTTTCTATCTACTTTAAAAATAAGAGAAGTGTCATTAATATAAACTAGAAAAAGGAAAGGGCCAAGAATTAAACCCTGAGGCACGCCCATCTTTACTAAAGACCCCGAGGACGTCGCCCCATTAACGGATACTTTTTGCTGCCTGTAAGATAAATAGGAAAAAAGAACATCAGCAGCTCTTTCACGAATTCCGTAATGATGTAATTTACAGATCAGAGTATTATGGTCAACACAGTCAAATGCTTTTGAAAAGTCACAGAATATGCCAATAGCATCCTGGGGACTTCTCCCACCAGGATTCCAAAATGTAACTGAAATCTCATAAGGAAAGTGCGTGTGTTTATCTATGTATGAAACAAAGCAACTGTTTGTCATCAGGTGCGCGGTGTAGGCGCCGGCGGCATCGTATCCACAGCATTCTGCCTTCTATACAAACTGTACACTCTGCGCCTCACACGCAAGCAGGTCAACGGCCTCCTGCAGCATTCTGACTCGCCTTACATCAGAGCACTTGGTAGGTATGAGTACGACATTTTTACTAGATGTGTCTAGCAAAAGATTGTACGTCTGTAGTAGTAGTAGTAGTAGTTTAGTAGATCTTTGTCTAGATTGCTTGATTAAACTAGTTACCGACCGAAGGTTCGGTTTCAGCAAAAATTCTATTTTCGGCCGCGTCGGAACTGCGTTCGTGAAATATCGTACATCGTTCGACTGAGGCCTTCTTTCCACGGACGCATAGCTTCATAGACGCGTATTCCTCATTATACGCTTGATGTACGCCTGCTCACAGCTTACATGCAAAACTATGAAACTGTCGACGAAGCGGTACTGTCGCGGGCCGTCGTGTCATTACCGCTTCGGGTGAGTTTGTGACTCCCTGTGTCACCTGCCATCATCAGCTGAATTCTCTCTCAGGTCTGTCGGTAAAATACTCATTAATGAGATCCTTATCCTTCCTTAATAATATAAATTGTAAATTAATGTTGATTATCGACAAATGTTTGTTACAAGTAGTACCAATTATTATGCTTTGCTACTTTTTAACCGACTTCAAAAAGGAGGAGGTTCTATGTTCGGCTGAATGTATGTTTTTTATAATTTCTATTTGTTTTGTAGTATTAATTTTTTTTTACATTCTTATTGTTAGATTATATTGTAAAAAAATAGCCAAATTTTTGTAAACAATAGATTTTTAGCATGTCTAAGAGGTTTCGGTTTCGGTCGAAACTAAGGTACCGTAGATTCGGTTTTGGTTGAAAGTGCTGTTAACTAAAAGAGAAACGAAAATTTGATAATTTATTACAGTTCCAATATTAATTTGTTTTTAAACTTCTCTCATTTCTGTTATTCATTACTTCCTCTAAAATTCATTTTCTTTTGAAAAAGCATTGTCCCACACTAGGTATTACTCCAGCATCGTGAGTACCTACGTTCACAAATATGGATTCACACACAAGACCCAGAACTGGAACAACTATCTGTAAGTGTAATTAAAATGTCCATATAATTTTTCCTCAGGATTCATGTACATCCGCTACACACAGCCGCCAGCCGACCTCTTCGACTGGTACGCAGACTACTTGGACGACGAGGAGGAGGTAGATCCTCGCGCGGGGGGCGGAGGCTCCACGACCATCGGTGCCCTGGTGAGACAGATGCTCATCAAACTGGACTGGTTCAGCACACTCTTCCCCAGAATACCAGTGCCTATACAAAAGCAGATTGAACAGAAGTAGGTAACTTGTTACCCTTAATGCAGATCATTATTACTAGGTACTGTTTTAGATAAAACTATACTACAAAATATATTGCAGCCTCTTTGGTTTTCATTATGGTTTCTTACAATCGCCAAACATGACTGGGATCACATTGTATTTCATTCACTGTGTGAAAAATGAAAACTCATTATTACTCATGTTTCTCTTGTGTCACACATTATTTTCTAAACATTTTTTATTTGATACCTGTGTCTTCTTTAAATTTTAATTCAATTGCTTGATTTGCTTAGTGAATATCATCATAATGTTAAAATGTAATGATTCTAGCAAGCCTGTGCGGTCTTCAGTCGACAATCCCGCGCTATTGCTGTGTGGTTTTACAGGACCTTGTTACGATTCACTTTTTTAAGCACAAATTGCCTGCTGATTACATTTTTTGTGGTATATTCAATCTTACTAAATCACTTAAAATACTAGGTTAGGAGAGCACAACAGGCGGACAGCTGCTAATAAGCCGGCGGCAAACTTCCGCGGCGGCGGAAATAGCAATAATGGCGGCAACAATGCGGCCGGTGGTGCGGGCGGCGGCGGGGAGCCCCGTGCGGAGCCCCGCCCTGTTGCGAACGCGTACAACCCCGGCAGGATGGACGCTGACCGGAGGGAGCACGACGACAGAGATAGACGCGACTATGGTGAAGTTGACAGGTAGACTAATAATGAGATAATTGACTTTATTGCTATTCTGGAAATCCCAAAAACAAATAATTTCATGATCTAGCATATTTCTTTCTTGTGTTGGTGTATCAAGCCAATTTTTCGCCATTTCCATGGCAGGCAGGCAGTGAGGCAGCCAAAATGACTTTTGCGCTGCAATGGCAGCATAAGTGGCTGCAGGTTTTGAGGCCTGAGGTTCGGCAGTCGTTTCGTCGATGTTTTCTCAATTTGCCAAAGTGGCGTTACGTCTGCCGCCTAGACGAAGACCATGAACTAATTGACCATCTCTAAATTTCAGGTTCTCAAAAGATAGAACAAGACGTGACGATCGGGACGTTAGAGATCGTGACCGTGACAGAGACCGGGATCGAGGAGACCGCGGAGACAGAGACCGAGACCGGCGCGACCGTGACCGCCGCGACCGCCACCGCGAGAAGTCGCGCTCTCGCGACCGACAACGTCACCGATCGAGGTCCAGAGAACGCCGCTTTAGATAATGTTCAGCAAAACATAGATGGTTACAAGATTGTGTCTTTATGAATGAATAATAATAATAATAATGTTCAAGATTTTGTTGTTTTATTTAGTATACCCATTCAACAGAACATAGGTGGTTACAAGACTGTTGGAAAGTGTCACCATGGTCCCGGAATACAAATTCATTTTTTTTGTGTGTACTTATATCGTTTCATAAAAAAAAAAATAATCGGGCAACAGAAGGAGCACGAGTGGGTTTTAATCGGTAAAAGTCTGACACTCCCTGTAAACAAGAGCGGAAGGAGTTATTTGATAATTTCTCACCCAAGCAAACTCTCGCCACGGGTTTGGCCATCTTCGAGACCGGTCGCTTGCGTATGAGATTTAAAATGCTGTTTCCTGTATCGTGAACGCGTATACGAGCTAACTTTCGGACGGTCAATTACCAGGGGCGCCGACTTTTAGGGCGTTATCACACTAGCGGTTTGCGAGCGGCTGTGGGGCGGGGCGGGCGCGCAGCGAATACGTCGCGAACACGCCGCCGCCGCGCCTTCAAAGCGAAGATGTCGCGGACGCGTCGAAATTCGCAACGTTGTCAACGCGCGTTTGTAGCAAATTAACGACGTACAATACACTTAGTAACAAAATGGATTCCGACGAGGAGACAATACACTTAGTAACAAAATGGATTCCGACGAGGAGACACTGCTGTTGGCTTTGATACTTTGAAGATGCCGGAAACCCGCATCTCGTTGCGCTTCAGCAACAAATTCGCTGAGCATGCGTTGAGCGCCCGTAACGTATTCGTTGCGCACCCGCTCCGCTTTGAGGACGCTCGCAATCCGTTAGTATGATAAAGCCCTTAGAAAACCGCATGGGTGCTCATGCTCATTTGATGACTCAAAAAGTGGCGAAGCATGAGAAAAGAAATGCACACTAATCGACCGACAAAACTAATAATAAATTGAGACAACATCACATACATTGTCCTGGTCCCAAACGGCCAAACTAAGGTTTGGAACAACGAAGGTACCACAAACACTCAGACCCAACCCTAAATATCTGTTTCATCAACAAACATTGGTGTTGGTGCGGGAATCGAACCCGCGACTCTTGCGTCTCAACCGGCGCACTAAACAGGTCGTCGAGTAATGAAAAAACGCACATCCCTAACAGGCGATTACTGATCTGTTACTTGATGTCTATAATTCTCAGGGGTGCTCGGCATCCACTGTTTATTTCTCATGGATGCTCGAGCCCCCGAGCACCCACGGAGTCGGCGCCCCTGTCTATTATTATTTAAATCTTAAAATAGATCTCTAATAAATAACGAGGATTGCTTTTAGTTTTCAAATGTCCCCTTGGAATGAAAAGTTATGGATAGAACATACTTTATCATACACGAAATGATAATCATTAACATTATTGTAGATGTAAACAATGACTTAGTTTAATTAAGATTTAATCAATGCACAGTAAATTGGAATTAGCACAGTTGATACAGATGTTTAATTTTAATATACTGAGCTACTAAAGATGCCAACAGTGGTAGTAACTTGCAATATAATCATTGATGATATATATAATCAATGATGCACTGTTTACGTCAGATATACCAACTGTTCACTTACATTTGAAGGTTTTGTAATAGGTTCTCGTTCTTCAAACCTTTCACTTTTGTAGGTACCTATTCTTTTAATGATTCACATGGTGTGTCGTTATTCCGTGGTTGTTACTCACTATTACAACATTAAAAATCAATGCTCTTGTTATCGAATCCTCATACATTTATTACATAAGTTTGATATCATCACTGATATCGTAAGTGCATATTGAGTAATAGGTAGGATAAGGGAAACAGTCACGAATTTAATTTTGTAAGTCTGTTTATTCCATTGTAAAAATAAAACTGCCTGTAAAGCAGAACCTGAGCTTGATATTTGAATGATTGAGAACAATAGGCAAGCTTATAGCTAACAATAAATACACATTCAATTGAAAATTATTTAGATCTATGCAGTTGTGCAAACAGCTGAATTGCGTTAGTCTACGCTGCAGCACCTTTCGCGGCCTCCTGCTGCTCAAACTTGGGGTACGTCTGCTCCACATTAGCCCAAGAAATCTTGCTGTTAGATAAATCTTTCACAACAGTTGGTACATCAGTCAATGGCAGTCTCACTTGTCCCATGCTATCCCTCTCCCTCAATGTCACAGAATGGGGTTCTTTGATAGTGTCGAAATCGACGGTAATTGCGTAAGGCACACCCAGCTCGTCAGTTCTGGCGTATCGGCGACCAATTGAACCAGAAGAGTCATCCACTTTGTGAGATACATCAGCTTCTATTAATCCCTGGGACAGTTCCCTCACAAATGGTTGGAACTCAGCATTGCCACTCAATGGCAAGACAGCGCACTTCATTGGCGCAACTGTAGCTGGTAATGAGAAGTAGGTTCTCTGTTCATCACCTTCCCTCATTTTAAAGTTGTGTTCCAAGATAGAATAAAGGATCCTGCCAACACCAAATGAAGGTTCAATGACACTGGGGATAATTTCCTCAACATGGACTGTTTTCTGAGTCTTCTTCACACTAACAAGTTTCGGGGTGAGTTTGAATTCACCGCCAAGAGTGGAGAGGACATATTCGCCATCAGCATCCAACTTGACTTGCATATCATCCAAAGCTGCAGAGTCCATTGCTGCTAGTCCATCATTAATGAGTTTGGCATCTTTCTTGAACTCTTTACCAATGGCTGCTTTGTTAGGTACAGGTTCAACAACTTCTATCTGTTTGGGAGCTGGTAGTTTTTTCTCAGCTGCTAATCTAATGCCAGTTGCTTTGGTGTGTTGGGTCAAGTCATAAGCTGACCTGTCAGCACAGCCCACACATTCTACCCAGCCATAACTGGTGAGGCACTCAGCATCCCAGCAGTCACAGGCATAGTGAGCCATCTCATTGCCCATGTGCTGTCTGAATCTCAGCTTTTTGGGGTCAATGCCAACAGCTAACATGTATAGGTGGATCCTAGCCATGAAGTAGCCGAGGGTCTCATTGTTAACAATGCCTTTGGAGACAGCATCACCAATAGTCATGATCTCAGCAGGTCTTCCCTGCTCCTGGCTATCAGCTGAGTAGAACAGCATCTGGGTGTCTTTAATAGATTCAAACTTGGGGTGGTCCTTTGTGTCACAGAAGTGTTCAATTTCACACATTGTGAATTCCCTAACTCTGAGCAAACCAGAGCGTGGTGAGATTTCATTTCTGAAGGAATTTCCAATTTGTGCAGCAGCAAATGGTAAGCGGCCTTGGTTGAATTCTAGAAGACGTTTGAAGTTAACAAAGATACCCTGAGCAGTTTCAGGTCTCAGGAAACCTTTCACTAACCCAGTGGGACCAATCTGGGTGTTGAACATGAGATTGAATTCTATTGGAGGAGTAAGGTCATTGCCACTGATGGGTGACTTCATCTGGAACCTCTGCATCAAAGCTGACATCTGATCAGCAGTCATACCATCAAGCTTCACAAGAATGTCTTCAATCTCAGCTTTAAGTTCAGCAGTTGTGTTTTTCTCACTTTTTATCTTTTCTAGATGAGATTTGATCAAGTGGTCTAAACGGAAGCATTCTCCAGACTTGACATCTTTAGTCATAAGGTCAGCAAACCGTTCCACATGGCCAGAAGCTTTAAGTACAGGCTCTGGAGTAAGAATTGAGCAGTCTACCTCCAACATCTGTTCTTGTAGGATAAAGTATTTCCTCCACAGCTGGATCATATTGCTCTTGAGAGCACACCCCATAGGGCCAAAGTCAAATTGGCCAGTAATACCTCCATAGATAGCAAAGGACTGGTCATAGAAGAATCTTCTTTTGATAAGATCCTCCATTTTCGCACGATCAAAAAGTTCTTCAGCTGGAGCGAGGCTGAGTTCTTTATCTTCCAGAACTTTCTTCCTGGCTTTCAGTTCAGCAACGGCTTTCTTTACGTCAATTTCTGGGGCTTTTTCTTCTTTGAGTTTCCTGACTAAATCACCCTGTTCTTTGACGATGGCTCGCAGTGGCGCTAGGATTTCTTCAACTTTAGGATCAGCCATGATTATTTCTCTCTGGGGATTCGGTATTTTGATCTTCCTGTGAAGTTTATTGCTGCCCCAATGGTTATGAGATAGTCGGAATTGACTGCAGATGACTGGGAGTTGTTTACTAAACACACTACACTTATACACTAATGCTACAACGTTTCTCATTTAACTAAAAGTGAACTTTCTTTCTGTTAATATTAATCCATCTGGCAGCCGGTAATTATTAGCTTTTGGTCGCGTGGAATCCAATCGGACGGAATGACGAAACCACGATAGTTTTCAAGAAATTGACAATAACTTTCAGATGATTAGAATTATGTGAATATTTAGCATAAGAGTGATGTGGCTGAATACAGATTCTACGAGTGAAACAAAGAGCAAAGAAAAACAAATGCTTAATATACGTTCGAGTACGAAACGCCAATGAATTTTGACATTAGAAAATGTCATGATGACAACGAGTTAAATGCCACATAAATCCTGCGTTCAATTTAACAAGGTCGGCTTAATCTCTATAAATAGCTTACGCATAAAAGAAAGTAGGTCACCGATTTAATCAACGGTGGTATATGAACAACAAGGTTCTTCTTAAAATATTCGTTCAGTATTTTCAAATTGTATTAAACAAATAAAAACTATAAATCGATAGACAAGTTATTGATATCTAGCCAATAAAAGAAAAAAAACTCAGAGTACTTTCTTCGATGCTGGTAACACTGTGATTTACCATCTCTTTCCCACTTTAAATCACTGCGTAAATGATTGCGAGATGAAGCGTGATAGGAATAGTTTTAATTATTTGTTTTCTTTTTCAAATAATTTCAGATTTGACAGCACAAAGGAGTCGGCCATTTTATTGCTGGTTGGTTAACGGGGGGTGAAGCTGTGGCTTAGCGCCTTAGCGCCCAGTGTAGCATTGTTGTATTTTTATTGAGTTATTTTTCTAAACATCCGTTTTAACAACGTACAAAAACGTATACGTATTTAGTGTAAGCTTAGGTGTATTTATGTATTGACTTGAGTCGGAATAGCAATGGACGATCCAAATAGGATGATGGCGCACAGCGGCGGGCTCATGGGGCCGCAGGGCTACGGTCTGCCTGGCGGCGAAGGAGCCCCGGCCGCAGGCGAGGGCGAAGCACGCAAGCAGGACATTGGCGAAATATTGCAGCAGATCATGAATATAACAGATCAGAGTCTTGATGAAGCGCAAGCGAGAAAACACACGCTCAACTGTCACAGAATGAAGCCTGCCCTATTTTCAGTGTTGTGTGAAATCAAAGAGAAAACAGGTAAGCGAGCTGATGTATTTATATTAGTGGCTACTGAATTTACGGTGATTGAAGAATTTCAGTTATGCATTAATTACGACGGCTAGCCGTAGTCTAGTTTCTCTTTGGCTTTGTTCCGTGAATGTTTTCAGTTTTTTTTCTTGAAATAAAGAGTTTGCTAGACGTGAACTTCGTCAAATACAATTTTATTAATTGTTTAGCAATTCTGGTAACAATAATTTGCAACAAAGCAAGGTAATGTAGGTGGAAGTACCCAAATAAACCAACACAGCTTTGATCATGAATTGAATGCTTCTTCTAATACATATTTTTGAGTTATTCAGTATTCACTTTGTTATAAGTCCTTCTTAGGGCTTTAATTAATGGCTTATAGTATTATATTAGTGGCATTGTTTTCTACAGCAAACCATAACATTACAATATGTGTTTACTTGGATTTATATCTTAAGTTGTGTGTTGATTAAAATCGGTTTGGTGGGCATAATAAGTATTTGTTAATGGAATTATAGTCATTAAAATATCAATACAAGCCTCTCAGTTTGTCATACTATATTGAATTACTTTTTAGAAAGTTCCTGATTATAATTCTGTAAAAGAACGCCTTTACATTCAACAGTTCTGTCCCTCCGCAACACGCAAGAGGAAGAGCCTCCAGATCCTCAGTTGATGCGCCTGGACAATATGCTGATAGCTGAGGGTGTGGCCGGTCCTGAAAAGGGAGGAGGCGCCGGTGCCGCTGCCTCTGCATCAGCCGCCGCTGGTGAATGGGGTAATTGCTTTGAAGTCTCTAAAACATAATATATATTTTTATCGGCATCATCTTTCCTGCTCACTAACTCAGTGGACTTGATGTTAAAGGCCTTTAAAATTGTATTGGTTTCTTTTAGATGCTTTCAAATGTAACTTAGTCACCAGGTTTTCTATTTAAGTTCTTTTATTTTTCTTTAAATAAGTAGGAGGCTAAATAATACAATATTGAAAATAAACAATACCTTCAGGTACTAGTACTGAGTAAAAGTAACTTTATCTAAAATCAAAAATAAAAAGGAATTTTCAAATTCATTCAATAATAATAAAGTTAGAAATCTTTCAAATCTGGTAGAAGTGGAAACTATCAAGTATCAGTATAAGGATGCACCTACTGAAATGTGATGGCACCGTCATTAGGTTATGTGTGCTCAAAAGCGATTGCGAGATATTACCAACACTTCCCCACTCTTCCTCAAACCAATATTTTGAATGTTCCATTAGCTGCTTCATTTAATAACCAGTTTTGATGTTGGTGAAAAATCTTTTTAGTGTTATTTCTTGTTTAATATAAAATATTGTACAAAAATAAGCATAGGCTAATACCCGATTGTAAACAAATACGATGATAAATTAACTGAATGGGCCTTAAATCTTATGAATGTAAAAATATTCAGACATTGTTTGTACAACAAACATGTTTTATGGTATAAATAATGTGAATACAAACTGCAGTTAATTAGTGGGTATTTAGAGGGGTATGTGGGCTGTGTATGAATACAAAAATCTTTTTTGGGTCAAACAAACAAAAATTAAGACTGCAACAAACAAAATATTTATGTTTTGAACACAAATGTGTTTATGCTAGAACTTAAAGTTGCGTCTGTAAGTTCTTAGATATTTATAAGAAACTAGCGGTCCCGACAGACATTGTCCTGTCCGAAAGCTGAGTTTCCGCCAGAAAACAATTTGATAACCCGATTGCAGCGTCATCTACCGGCTTCAATTGTGTTTCCAAACCATCCAGGGACCCACTCAAATATTTACTCAAAATTTCAACCAAATCGGTCAAGCCGTTTAGGAGGAATTAGGTGACAAACATACATACAAAAGAATTATATATGTAAAGATGGAATTAGCTATTGCAAAAACACTTACGATTATGACCAAAAATTGCGACAACGATGTTATGACCAAATTGCGACAACGATGTTATGACCATTTTTCACAGTTGTCGCGTTTTCGCAGCACGCCTTTTTGAAAACGTTAAGGCATGATTTTCCTTGTCTCTGCGCAGATAACGCGATCGAACACTCTGACTACCGCGCGAAGCTGGCGCAGATCCGCCAGATCTACCACCAGGAGCTCGACAAGTACGAGAATGCCTGCAACGAATTCACTACCCACGTCATGAACCTGCTTCGCGAGCAGAGCCGCACACGCCCTATTACACCTAAGGTAGGCTCATTATTTATTTATTTCAGTTATTCACAGCTTTCGTGCAGTTTTGGCGCAATCGCAGCGATAAGCTTCCTTTTCGAGGAGTGTTTACAGAGGTGCCATGGCGTCCACACTTTCCGGCTGACGCAAGTCGTCACCAGGCAAGGGTGTTTCGTGTGATTCTTGTTTATGATTCGGCGGGAAGAATTGGTCGGGTGTTACCATTGTGCAAATACCGCGGAGGACTCGGTCAAGCATAGACGTTGGAAGTTTACCCCTGCTTGGGCAAAGCACTGTCCTCATGGAGGCGATCGGCGGTGGTGACCTCTCATCCGGCACTGGAACACCATGGTGCGAAGTGAGAGGAAATGGAAAGCAGTCAGCTCGCAGTCTGGCTTCTGCCAAACGCAGGAGACGCCCCGGGCATTGGGAGTTGCAAGGCTACTCCCAGCCTCCGTAGACATAAGCTTGCGAACGGCGAGTTACGGGTCGGGGGGAATCGTCTGGAAAGGACCAAGGCCGGGTCGATGGCGCGTCGTGTCCCACGCTCATTCACATATCTAACTTTTAACTGTCTGATTTTTAATCTCTGAAATAATAATAATAAATCATTTATTATCAGGCATCTTCGCCCATAGATACCTTACAGACTGACATATAGATTAAATACAATTTATCGTTAGTATAAAACTTGACTATGTTCACTTTGTGCTGTTCTGTGGCACCTGAGAACACCACGCCCTGCGGTCAAAAGTCTTCCTCCAGCATGAGGGGCAGGAAAGTGTTCGGGACTCGCACCACGAACGCCTAAATTGACGTTTCGGTGCGACTCCAACAGCTGAAATAGTGATTAGTTGAAACATTCCAGCAATTCAAGCCCAAAATTATTTAAAAAAATAATAGACAGCGTCATTGCCCTAGCCTTTTCCTAACTAAGAGCCGGTCCACACGGCGCGCTGCGTCAGCGTTGCGGCGCCGCACCGCAATATTTCAACATATCGGCGGGCCGTACGAGCGGGGTGGCATCACTCATGTGCCCGCCGATTCGTCGAAATATTTGCGCTGCGTCGACGCAACGCGCCGTGTGGACCGGCCCTAACTTGGGGTCGGCTGCCAGTCTAACCGGATGCTGCTGAATACAAAAAAAAAATTAAACTCCGTGCGTCAAATAATGCCACTCACAATAGTCAGTTTTCACGCGCCCTTTTCTAATTTGACGCCTAATAAAACCAGCATAACAGGTGTTTTCCTAGGAATAGACATAAGTTTTGTATGTGTCGACAGGAAATCGAGCGCATGGTGCAGATCATCCACAAGAAGTTCAGCTCTATCCAGATGCAGCTCAAACAGTCGACCTGCGAGGCCGTCATGATACTGCGCTCACGGTCAGTTACTATGCCATGTAGTTATTGAATTATACGGTTGTTGTTTAGAATTTAATAGTATGTTCGACAAGTCGTAGGTAAATGGAGTTGAAGAAGTTTGATTGGAAGACATTTAGACACCACATCTTCCTGCCTGTCCTATGTTGCTTGGGGTTGGCGCAACGCGTACTTTACTTTCATTCTATCCTCTCAACCATCACGATATCACTGACTCCCGTTCCTCATCATATCACCATCTGTAACTGAAAATTGTTACACTTTGGATCTTCCGCTAATATCCAGAGTGTCAGTGACAAGTAAACCCAAAGTTCGCGAAAAATCTACACCTAATACCATTAAAAATATAATGGAAGTCAAAAACAATGGTCTGCAATGTACTGTCACCACCGCAAGCTGCTGTGTAATGAGGCCTTCAGACCACCGCATGACTATACTGCAGCACCGCGTTTGTGCGGAGAAATCTGCATGACGACGCAGATCTGCACTCCCGCACCCGCACGCGATTCCCCGTTGCCACGCAAGGGGTCAGTGTGTGTTTCGCCTCATCAGTTCCAGAACTTGTAATTTTCAAATGCGGAATGTATTGTAGAAAACGCGATCTCGACGCTCCTACTAAAATCTACTTATCTACACATACTACACGGCTAGCCGCCACGCTGCTCTTGTATAAATGTACAGAATGAGCCTTAAGACGATATTAAAATTACTTAAAATAATTTTTAATCACTCTGTAAATTTAATATTCATTATGCGAACTTAAATATTTACAACGATAAGAAAGAAGCTATAATCTTTTTTATTTAAATACACCATTCCGATGATAATAATAAAGACGCTTGTTAGTAATGTAGGCAATGTAGAGTAGAAATTAACCTCCTTAATTTCGTTCATGCCTAACCCGAAAGGATTAGAACTGGTCGACACCAACTCGATTTTAGATCTGTGCATAATTTTAGCGTGGACACGGAGCAAGAAGGGGGTCTTGACACACTCCTCACACAGCGTCTTAAATGGGTTGACGTTGCGATTCCTCATCTCAGCAGTATTATTATACCCGGACAAACACTTTGTTCTTGATATAACCCAAAAGAAAATAATCGAAAAGAAAGAAATTGGCGCAATCACGCAGTCGGCCGTCTTTAAAAATACTGGCCCACACATTCACATCTAATATATTTCTAACTAGCTTTTGCCCGCGGCTTCGCTCCCGTCAACTGACTACTATATCCTACTCTACCCAACTCTGTCCTACTCTACCTTACTCAACCTTACTAAAAAAAAAAAAAGTACCCTATGTCCGTCTCCTGGTTCTAAGCTACCTCCCCACCAACTTTCAGCCAATTCGGTTCAGCCGTTCTTGAGTTATAAATAGTGTAACTAACACGACTTTCTTTTATACACTCACCGGCACGGAAACTTGGCCACCAATAACTTGCCGATAATTTCTATTTAAATATTTAATTTTCACTATATTATGGGTTTATGCACTAAATTAGGGTTTTTTTATGGTTTTGTAACTCAGTTATTGAAAAAATGATGCACCAGCAGTAATCTTTAAAAAAATAAGCAGTTTCACAAAAATATTGGTTTTAACACTGTCAATTTAAAAAGAACACAAAATGAAAAATAACCAAAAAGTCTTCGTTGTGTTTGCATTTTAATATCGGGTGTTTCCTCCCCTAGCCCCGATAACAGCTTGCATTCGTTCTGGCATACTTTGGATGATGTTTCTGATCTCAACTTGTGGTATGCTTTCCCAAGCGGTCAGTGCTGCATTTCGAAGCTGATTCAGAGTTTCAGGCGGGTTGGAGGAGGACTTTATTTTTCTTTTAAGCTTGTCCCAGATATGCTCTATTGGATTTAAGTCTGGACTACGAGCTGGCCACTGCAATTTTTGAATACCAACCTCTGTAAGGTATTCCTCCACGCAATGTGCAACGTGTGGGCGCGCGTTATCGTGCATTAGGAGGAATTCGTCAAATCCAATAAACCCTGAATATGGTAACACGTGTTCCTGAAGAATCTCCTCGATGTATCGTGTTGCCGTTAATCGGTTATCGACGATAACTAACTCCGTACGTGCATCGGAACTTATTCCTCCCCAAACCATTATAGAGCCTCCATGAAAACTAACAGTTTGTGTGGTGGTAATGGGTAAAAACCGCTCTCCTCTTCTTCTCCACACTCGCTCCCGACCATCTGGAGCTCGTAAAGCGATTCGACACTCATCTGTGAACAGTACTCGAGCCCACTGCTCATGGGTCCAGTTGACGTGTTCTCGTGCGAATCGAAGTCGAGCTACTCGGTGACTTCTGAGAAGTTCTGGGCCGCGTGCTGGTCTACGAGCTTGTAAATTCACTTCCTCCATTCGTCTTCTCACTGTACGTTCACTAACATTGACACCTCTTGTGAACTGGAGTCGCTGGCGTATCTCAACAGCGGTGAGGTAGCGGTTTCTCAAAATTTCCAGGACAATAAAGCGGTCATCCCGGGCTGATGTGCATCTGACGCCTCCGCTGCCTGGTCTGCGGGAGTAGCGGCCTGTCTCCTGGTATCGTTTCAGCGCATACTGCATCGATGAACGTGGTACATTCAGTATAACAGCAACTTCTCGCTGTGTCAGCCCTTGTTCGATCAATGCTACAGCTTGTGCAACCTGTGATGGTGTTAATGGCATTTTTATTGGAATTAAATCACCTTTAGTTATTGAAGTAACAGTACGATATCACAATAATTGAATAACCTAACAATAAACTTTCACAAAACACAAATTTAAAACAGCAACTTAGTCGCTCAGATGACCGGGTTCAACTAAAACTTAAAAATAACGTCATATTGCACTCAAACATGATAAATTACCCTCTTGAACTAAAGGTAAACATTTTTTAGACCAACCTTCATAATAAATAATCATAGGAAACACTTAAAGCTCTTGTTATCGCGAAATACGCGCTTGGCCAAGATTCCGTGCCGGTGAGTGTATATATAGATATGAACTGGTTTTAGGTCCAGAAGACATCCTTACTATCACACACATACAACTAAGTCAACAAGTATCAAATAAAATTCATTGAAATCGTCGGAATGCAAAAGAAATGTAGGTACTTACTTAGCCGAAAAAATTAGGAAAAAGCCAACGAAAAATTGTAACGCTACCCCGTCCAGAATCATATTGCACTGAATAAACGGTACACGTCGTCGATGTGTCTTCCATCATGAACTACTTACGAATTATTTACTCCATTTGTCTATTACTGTGTGAAATTATAAGTAACGAAATGTTCCCCAAAACATTTCCCGCTCTAACCAGCTCAACTTTGGCCTCTAAACAAACAAAAATGTGGGAATTCCCGCTTGCAGTTTCCTGGACGCGCGTCGCAAACGCCGCAACTTCAGCAAGCAAGCGTCGGAGATCCTCAACGAATATTTCTACTCGCACCTGTCCAACCCTTACCCCAGCGAGGAGGCGAAAGAGGAGCTGGCGAGGAAGTGCGGCATTACCGTGTCCCAGGTACCGTGACCTCACCTCCCCTTTCAGTTTCCTCGACTCGCGCCGGAAGCGGCGCAACTTCACCAAGCAGGCGCTCGAGCTGCTCAATGAGTACTTTTACTCTCACCTGGCGAATCCGTACCCGAGCGAGGAGGTCAAGGAGGAGCTCGCCAGGAACTGTGGCATTACTGTATCGCAGGTACTGCAGGGTTGCCAACTCTGGATAGGGAAAATATATATAAATTCAAGATGAACGGTTACAAATGAAATGGATTGCATTACACATTTATGGCAGCTCCATTTGAATACAAAAACTAATAAACAAATGAGTTAGTTATTAAATATACGTTTTGTTGGCATTTATTGAAATACAGGCAACATATATTCATGAATCTTCTACGCTAAGAAAGTCGTTTGACAAGTAAATAAGACACTAAAATTATCAGGTAAATTCAATTAGAATTGGCAACCCTATAGTTACACGTCACGTCCTGTCACCGACTCAACACGCGTGACATCCCTATTGTCTCGAACCGAGAGTCAACAACACAGTTAGGTAATTTTTAACTCGAACTTGAAGTTAAAACATTCATCTTAATTACAATAACAATGGCACCGTTAATAATCGTGCCAGTCCACGGACTACTTAGCACTAAGAATGTAAAACTACTAATTCAAGAGTATTGTTTTGTGTCTAGTGGATTAATGCTGCCTCTATCGGAAGTTACGATACTTAACCACATTAATTTGGCATTATCGTTACCTTCAGGGATGTTGTGGATGTAAAAATTGGGATCTGGAATTCTGGATACACTTATAGAAATAATATCATATTAATTTGAAATACGGTTATGGATATGAAATTATTTCGGATTATATTTTATTTGTAGGTTATCATTTGGTTTGGGTTACACAGTAGTATGGTCGATTATATTTGTACCTCTTTAATTGTAGTAACTACAATCAGTTATCTATGTAATTGTTAATTTTACACTTCACCTCTATCCGAAATTATTGTATGTACCTACTGCCGTAAAAATGTAAGATGTGATATTCTTTCGGATTATCCGCTAGTTTCGGGTAGTTTCGGTTACTGATATTAGAATTTTAAAATTATAAAAGTAGAATATGAATAGCAAGATTTGACTTTTATTTCTATTCTAGATTATCATTTGTTTTGAGTCCGACTTTATCCGAAACTAACCGAAACTTTTATATCGGTTTCGGTAACGGTTACGGTCATTTTTTTTATTTCGTATATCCGAAAGTTTTTACGGAGCTCCTCTATCCGAAATTATAGTATGTACCTACTGCCGTAAAAATGTAAGATGTGACATTCTTTCGGATTATCCGCTAGTTTCGGGTAGTTTCGGTTACTGATATTAGAATTTTAACATTATAAAAGTAGAATACGAATAGCAAGATTTGACTTTTATTTCTATTCTAGATTATCATTTGTTTTGACTCCGTCTTTATCCGAAACTAACCGAAATTAAAAGTTTCGGTTAGTTTCGGATAAAGGCGGGTGTCGGTTTCGGTAACGGTTACGGACATTTTTTTTATTTCATATATTCGAAAGTTTTTACGGAGCTCCATAACATCCCTGATTTTAACCAAACATTCAGTCACTAAACTAAACGATTGTTTTCTACATGTTTTACTTACATTGTCTCATATGTTCGTCAGGTTTCCAATTGGTTCGGCAACAAGCGCATTCGCTACAAGAAGAACATCGGCAAGGCTCAAGAGGAAGCCAACTTGTACGCCGCCAAGAAAGCTGCCGGTATGTATACGGTTCCAAGTGGCTTCCTGTACAATCATGACGGGTAATGAATACAGCATCCGACACGGGAGATGCATCACATCTAACTTTAATGAGAAAACATGCCGTCTTAACCACCTACGTCGGATATATCCGACATCCGACAAACATTATTATATCCGCATTTATTCCGCTGTGGTTGCACATCCCTCCACGACCAAATACTCCATCTCGTCAGCTCTTCTGTCACCTATGGGGATTGAAGAGCTAAACGAGATGGAGTACCCAGTCGCAAACACACGACCCTGAGGAATATGACACGAAAACAGTCGTCGGACAAATCCGACGCAAGCAGTGAATGGGTTGAAAACAGTTTTTTTTTTTTAAGTTCTTTATGCCATCTCCACTGTCGGATTCTGTGTTAATATGATTTATAAATTGTTCCAATATCAGTTATTACCTATTGTCTTTAGGTATTACGTAATTACTTAGGGCGAATGCTTCAGGGCCCGCAAAATTCAAATTTTCGTACGTTTTTTGGCATTATGCAGTTCAGTAGCAGATATTACAGTAATAAAAATCATATTTACGAAATTCACATGTATATATAGGGGGTGACTGGTAATTAGTGTACGATACTTAAACACGTGATTGTGCTCATAATAACCAACAACTTTTACTATGGGAACAAACCTGAAATCGCGAAAAAAAATCAGCTGTTCAGTACATTTATGTTTGCTAATGTACTGAACAGCTGATATTTTTTTCGCGATTTCGGCTTTGCTCCCATAATAAAAATTGTTTGTTATCATGAGCACAATCACGTGTTTAAGTATCGTACACTAATTGCCAGTCACCCTATATTTACACAATTATACTCAATAAAACCTTCAACATAACAAAGAGGTTAAATGTGCTATTTTAAAGAAAAATTGACGTTTTACTTCGTTATTACTTATAAAGATTTGAATTTTGCGGGCGGCCCTGGATTCACCTTAAAAACTTAATGCTAGAAGTGTGATAAAAATCATTTATTTATTTTTTTCTTTTTGACTGTATAATTGAAAAATATTTAATGATTTTTACCTCTTGAATATATTATTATAAAAAATTAAGCAAATTGTTACTGCTACATACAAACTTGAATACTAAGTAACCTCTCTGATAATATTTTCATAACCATTTCGCCCCTAACAAAACTCATACCACATGATCATGATACCTGTCATCCTTGAAACCTATTTCTATACAATTGGGTGGTTGTGCGTTACATAGAAACGTTTCCGCACACAGACCTGCCTTGGGTTGGCGCGGGGCGTGATGCTAGCTCACCGCCCGCCAGAGCTTCTGCGTATTACAGTAAACCATAGACACTAACTAGAACTAGGCTAATTCGCACTGAGGCATGGCGACCTTAGGCTCTTGTCACACTGCGCGCCGTTCGTAACGTACAGCCAGCGATGAAAGTCTTCAATAGTCTCTATTCTTAAATAGTTTCTTACTAATAATAAGCAATTGATGTTGGCATGGTTGGTAGGCGCAGTGGTTGAGCGATCGGCTGCTGCAGATACAGGGTCTAGGAGTCTTGTTTAAGTGACTTAATATGTTTGTGAACGCATGCAAGATACGATTAATTAAATCCTAGTGAACCTATATATAAACTAAAAAAGACCCAAATATTTCGATATAACATAGTCCAATTGCAAAAGGGGACTTAGCAATTGATTGGGTAGTTGCCTCACTGGAGTCACGCTTATCCCGCCATGAAATCACATTCCAACACACCTGCTTAAAGTAGTGAAACTGATTGCAGATTAAGAAAAACAAAAAAAAAAAAAATATTAATGAAAAATGTGTAAGTGGCCTATTATTATGCTGTTCTAGGTAGACAACATTTGAGTTGATCAATCGACACAAATAGGAAAATAATCGACTTGTATCGCTGACTGTACGACCAACGAACGCAAGTGTAACAAGATTATTAGCGCCTCTAACCTAATGTCTGGCCTGGCTATTCGAGCAACGAATATTTCACTCTTCTAATAATAAAGCAGCTAAATATAAGTTCATCTTTGTTCATATAATTCTAGTATACTTCTTGTCTGAATAGCCAAGTGTCATTATTAAGTTCTAGACGCGAGGTAAGCCTCTCAGTGCGTGCGTAGCCTTACACACCGCGTACATTTACCTTAGTAGCGCTCAGCGCTGTCAAAATACACTCTAGAAAATATCTCTATCCGTTTGAATCTCAGTTCATTGTGTTGTGGGCATCTATCATCGACTATCGACGTTCTAATACCATCCATCATCGTTCGTTTTCAATTTTTAATTCGATTTAACTCTAAAATCATGTTTAATCGCCTACGTCGAATATATTCGACAAACACTAGCGTTTATGTCGCCAGCATCGCACATCCACGACCAAATACTCCATCTCGTCAGCTCTTCTGTCACCTATGGGGATTGAAGAACTAAACAAGATGGAGTACCCAGTCGCAAATACACGACCTTGGTGAATAGCCGCGAATATACTCGTCGGACTAATCAGACGCAAGCGGTTAAAGGGTTAAATTAAATGTCATATGTAACCGGTGGTAGTCATATCAGATTCGTCACGGTCCCCTATATTACAATGCGTTATTCCAAATAAGAATAGGATCGATTGCCATGTTGTGACGTCACGTCATTCTGTCAAGTCGAAGAATTTGGATAGGGTCAGCAAAACAAGAAATTTTTTAAATTTAATTTATTTACAAATCGTCATCAAAATCAGAATCCAGTTCTTCAATTTTGCCAATATCTGCGTCACTGTGTGAAGTGTCTGAGTAGTGACAAATGGAAAAAGAAGGCGAATTGTTCCTAACATTGAAAATAAGAAAGAAAATAGTTTTTTTTTAACTACTTAAAACAATATATTTAGCTAATTTATAGTAAACAATAACGTTTTGACTTACCTAGATTTAACTAAGACTACTGTAATACACAGTAAAAAAAAACCTTTATTGATACGCAAATAAGTTTTCATTGCAAACCGTACTTTTCACTCAACATTTGACAGATCGAGGTTATTGACTTTCCTATTCTTATTTGGAACGCATAGCACCTTTTTAAAGGCTTGGTAAAGGAAAAGTCGAAAGGTAACCCGCGAAATTCAATGTTTTTTTTAAGTTTTTTTTTTGCATTTTGCAGATCAGCCTCAAGTTGTATGTTGATTAAAATATGATTCCGATTATATAGGGTGACTGGTAATTAGTGACCGATACTTAAACACGTGATTGTACTCATGATTACAAACAATGAAAGTAATTTAATTGGGTAATACGAACTGAGAACCCGGTATTAATGATTTTAATTCCATTAACGCTTTAACCACTTGCGTCCGATTGGTCCGACAAGAGTTTTCGTGTCCTATTCGCCAGGGTCATGTGTTTACGACTGGGTACTCCATCTCGTTTAGCTCTTCAATCTCCATAGGTGACAGAAGAGCTGACGAGATGGAGTATTTGATCGTGGATGTGCGACCCAGGCGGAGTAAACGCGAGTGTGCTTGTCGGATATATTCGACGTAGGCAGTTAAAAACTTTATAAGTACGTATTACGTCTGCGAATCATATTTTAATCGACATAACTTGACTCTGACTTGCAAAGTGTAAAAAAAAAACTTAGGAAAATTTTCGGGCTACCCCCGGCTTTCCCCGGGCTTTCACATTAAAAAGAAAACATCATTTTACTCCTGTCCATTCAAAACAGCTTTATTTTTAACACTAAAGTAAGGAAACGTACGGGAAAAAAACGCGAATTTTTGATGTACTGGTCTGTTGGTGGATCCCCACACTTGCCCCCCTCCCCGCTAGCCATACACGTATACATGAGAGATGCCCCGTGCGCAGCCGCAGGCGCGTCGCCGTACTCCATGGGAGCCGCGTCGGGCACCGCCACGCCCATGATGTCGCCGGCGCCCACGCAGGACTCCATGGGCTACTCGCTGCCGGCGCCCGGCTACGACCAGCCGCAGCCCAGCTACGACGGCTCCATGGGCTACGACCCCATGCATCAGGATCTGTCGCCGTAGGCGCCTAGGCAAGCCCGTACCCCAGGTAAATAGTTATTTTATCTTCATACAGACCTACAACAAGGCGATGGGCCTCTTTCGCTTTTCAATAGAAGTCGACAGTATGATTGTTTTCATCAGTCTGAATTTAAATCTTAGCAAGCAATAGGGATGAACTTTTTATGTACACTTTTCCTTGCTAAGAGATGTGTATGTGTTGTGATGTGAATGTGATGTACATCAAACTAACGAGGACCATCAAGGATGCCATAACATTTTCGTTGAATTGCTTATCAAGGTTCTATGTTATTATTGTATCTAGCTTGTACTGTTCCACTATTGGGAAAAAGCCTCCCTCCGTTCCTTCCATTGTTCGCGGCTCTGGGATCACTTCTTGCCAATTCCTAAGGAAGAAATCTAAGTCTTTCCGCTATCTTTTTTGTGGTCTGCCGCTACCCCATCTCGCGATTTCAGAACACCAATTTTGTGTTTTAAGTGCCTACCGCTCGATGCGGCAGACACTTCCAGGCCAGGGGCTTTAGCGGGAGAGAGTCCGTGATAAGACCTGTCATACTGTATGGATCAGAATGTTGGACTGTGAAAAAGATGGA
Organism: Mythimna impura; assembly: GCA_905147345.3. NCBI lineage: Eukaryota > Metazoa > Arthropoda > Insecta > Lepidoptera > Noctuidae > Mythimna > Mythimna impura. The sequence continues at coordinate 3,070,931 of LR990342.1, read as the reverse complement.
TGAAAAAAGATTGCACGTAGCGGAGATGAGAATGTTGAGATGGATGTGTGGTGTGGCGAGAATGGATAAAGTGCGAAATGAGTATATTAGAGGAAGTTTGAAAGTGACGCCAATGACTGAAAAGTTAAAAGGAAATCGTTTGTCTTGGTATGGTCATGTGAAGAGGAGGGATGGAACGCATGTTGCTAAAAGAGTTCTGAGTATACATGTAAATGTGAATGGAGAGGAAGAGGGAGGCCAAAGAAAAGATGGATGGATTGTGTGAGGAGTGACAGGACAGAATGGAAGAAAAAAAAACGTGTTGCGCCGACCTCAAGTTATATGGGATAAGGCAGGAAGAAGAAGAAGATGAATAGCGAGAAAGAGATATGGTGCTACACACCCTTTATAGCTCTATCCCTTTAACAGTTCAGTTTAGGTCGTTATATAGATCGCATTAGGAGCCCCTGGTAGGGCCTCTGTTCAACTTAGCCGGATAATCTTTTGAGTCACTTCAACGATCTGTGTCTTAGAGCCCTACATGTGACAGAACCGTTGGAAACTCTGAAGCTAACCATGTGTGTCTGTATTGTTCCAGGTTACGGGTATGACACATAATTGTGCAGCTTCCACAGAATTGCCATTTACATTTACTATTATTATGTTAAGTAGGTCAGGTACTAATACTTCGGGCCGGTGGCTGCGTGGGCGACACCGGCAGACGCCTAGCCTTAGGACATAGGACATTGTATACTACACAATATACCTTAGACTACATATTATTAGCGATATTTTTGGAAGGAAATGTAATGAAACGTATTTTTATTTGTATTACGAACTCTATACGACTGGCACCCAGTATTTGTTTAAACAATTTATATTATACAATTTTATTTTTATTATTATATTATAGTCATTTTATTGTGAATTAATAATCAACGGCAACTATCTTATAGTATTATTGTTTTAACCAGTGACGTTGTTTTTAAATTTTTGTTTTTTATATTATTTTCGGAAAGTAATTATTTGGGCAGTATTAGTAATTTATATACAAAAGTAAATCATCACATCGATATGGCGGGGATCTCGAGTTTCTATTCGTTCTAATAATCTTTTAATCTACGGTGGTTATAATTATACGATAGATGTAAGATGAAACTAGTGTAATATTATTAATTGTAAGTATTCAGATATTTTGTGCTGGCTAGTGTCCTGTACGACGTGCGTCCGCGGATCTTACGTCTTTGAAACTATACTGTTTATCGACCAAGGATTAACTAAAAATATATAATGTTGACAATTGATAACTTATGAACAACAAAATGAAGAATAATTTGCTATAGGAATCAAAGATGAAAACTATCACATACGATAATGTATACGCTGTAGAAGAGAAAACAATGTCGTTTTTATATGCTCAGGCTGCTCCAACAATAATATTATACACACATTTTATAATTATTATAAAATTATTATGTCTTATGTACAGATAGTGTTATAATACCATACGAGCAAGATTACTGCACTTAAACTTATGTATACGCAATCAAATATCATATTTTTATATACAATTTATTATCACTGGAATATTTAATGAACGAGCACTAAAATTATATTTATTTAAAGAAAATTCGTCGATAAATAGTAAAGTTTGCATGTTAATTTATATTTGCGCGGACGTACAGACTTGTGTGCAATTTTAATATTTTATTAGCAATGGTTGTGTTAGTATCGCGCACACGCATCTTGGCCCAACTCATCTTAATGTGGAGTCGTTTTAAAATACCCGTCAATTTTAATCGTTTATGAAGTATATTCTTTTTTTTTAGTACAAGGCCGAAATAATAAGGCCCAAGTGTCAAAAGAACTGATGTACCAGTAAAAACGACTTATATTTCGGACGGTAAAAACTAAATTCGGCTTTGATGATACGGTAAACCAGGAGTTGTGAATATCAGAACAAAATATTTTAATTGTCGTGGTGCTAAAATGTTTGTAGCACAATTTTATTTACTTGTTAGCCATAAGTTGGATGTTATTTTATTTCGTCGTACATTTTCATCGAAGCATAACAAGATCTTAACGATTGTAACTTAAAATTAGTTCCACTTAGTGATAGTTTGGATATGAAAAAAAAAATTGCTAGTGTTAAGTTAATGTGTTCTAAAACAAAATATCTGAAACAGTATACGAGATAAAAAACGAAAATTTAATTGATGTTTTAACGCTGTGGAACATTGTAATTCACGTGCCGCCACGGATCGCACCATTCTTACTCGTTCACGATAAATTATTTATTATAATGGTTATAAAGTAATGTTAGTACCGCAAGACGGGCGCGGCGGCGCGGACACACATGTATACGACGACGAGTTCAATGTTATTGCGACCATCAGATTGACTAAAATACATTTTTGTGTAGTTATCTAGTTGTTTTATTTGCTTAAAACCTGACTTTACGTTTTAGTCTCTATTTTAACATTGTTTTACCATACACAAAACACATAGACCCGGAACAACTATCTGTAGACCATATCTATATAGGGTGACTGGTAATTAGTGTACGATACTTAAACACTTGATTGTGCTCATGATAACCAACAACTTTTACCATGGGCACAAACCTGAAATCGCGAAAAAAAATCAGCTGTTCAGTACATTTATGTTTGCCTAATGTACTGAACAGCTGGTATTTTTTCGCGATTTCGGCTTTGCTCCCATAATAAAAATTGTTTGTTATCATGAGCACAATCACGTGTTTAAGTATCTTACACTAATTTTCAGTCACCCTATATATTTACTAGTTCCGGCAGACGTTGTCCTGCCTGAAAGCTGGCATTTTGTCAGAAAAATAAATTAAGAAACCGATGGCGCGCCACTTATCACTTATCGGGTCCAATTGTATTTTCAAACCATTCAAAGACTCCATTATATACACAAAATTACATCCAAATCGGTCAAGTCGTTTAGGAGGAGTTAGGTGACAAACACACGTACAAAAGAATTCTATACCTATATACCTAACCTTATTTTTAGTATATGCGAAACCTGAAACACCTACTACCAACGTCTAGTATTTTTATGTAAAGAATCTAACCCGAATTCACGTACCGTCACTCAGTTCGGCGCAGCCGGTCGCTGCGCCAACCGTGCAGTCTAATTCAAATTATGCTTTCTATCTTTTTTTAATCAAAAAATGAAAATGAAAAAAAAATCTGAGAAAATCTACCCCAATACAGTACCTACCCATTTTTTTTCACGATGACGTCAATGAGGTCGCAATAAATATAGATAAGATGACATTTGGATGTTGAATGCAAAAGTTATCTCTTTGTTTTAGTTACAATTATCGTAATTTTACATAAGATACTTTTGTTTTCAAAACAATGCTTGAGTAATTTCTTTATCTATTTTACGGGTTAATAACTACCCCTCAGTGCCTATCATTTTACACACATTTTGGTATATTGTATTGGTAAGTCGTCATCGTCATCATTTCAGTTGAAACGTCCAATGCTGGACATAGGAATCCCTCGAGTGTTCAAAATCATAAATATTTTTATTTCACATAGGCCTGCATGGGCACTTATAAAACGTCAGAGTCAGAAGCTAGTGCACGGTACCAAATTGGTCGTTTCCTATGGAGAAGAACCGGCAAGAAACTCCATGGTTACTCTTTTTAAAAAAAGTGGTTGATTACAATATTTTCATATTACAGTATTTATAGATATTATGTAAGAACAGTGTAGACCAGGCAACATTGTACCCAAAAGTACAATAAAAATAATCATAATCACAAAACCACAACGACCGGTCCTGTGCGCCTCGCATCCATCGGATTCCCGTGACCTTCACCAAGTCATCGGTCAACCTTTGGGGAGGTCTTCCAAAGTTGCCTCTTCCGGTAAGCGGTCGCCACTCCAGAACCTTTCGGCCCCATCGACCATCTGTTCTGCGAGCAACCTGATACGATAAATACAATCAATTATGGTAGGGTTGCACTAAAAACGCAGAAAAAAGAAAATAGCGTCCCTAAAAGTAGTAGGTACAGGAGCGGGTTTTCGAGTAAGTGTATTGAAAAAGATCTTATCCCACCGCTTTTAGGCACGCAATGGACTCTTTTCCGCACTACTGCAGAAAAGTGCACGTGCTCGCCCCCGCCACAATTTTATTGTAATAAAATTGTTTATCGTATCAGGCTGGACGCGTGTCGATCCTCACGAAGCGCGGGTCAACCCCTATGAGTCGTAAGCGTATTGAAAAACGTCGTTTGACACACGTGCAAATTTATCACTGCAGCCCTCGACTCCATAACACACTCGCCTACGACTCGTGCGAATACCACCTCGGTTGCAATGACAAACTTTCTGCACTTGTATCAAAATGTACTATTAGTTTTGGATAGCCCATTTAGCGAGGAAAGCTATATGCTATAATATAACATTACGCTATGACCAATAGGAGCGGTGCAGCGGTGCAGTAATCGAACACGAGTGACAACCACGGAGGACAATTCTTATGAAATGACAAGGTTTCTCACCGAGCTAGCTAGATGTCACAATGGGACTGAGACTAAAATTTTATATCGAAAGAACTAATTAATGGATAATCCTGGTGCTACAGGGCATGAGAGAATAAATTGAAGTCACAATCAGATGGAACAGCTACCACCAGAACAGAATTGAATAAATAACAGAACATGGACGGCATGGACATGACCAGCGGAAGAAGTCGGCTGTTGGGGTATATACTATACTTTTCTTTATTCCGTGGGGGTATGTATGCAAAATTTGCTTTGGAAGCTTTTATGAAAGGTAGGTACGCAGAACCAGGGGCGCCGACTGCGTGGGTGCTCGGGGGCTCGAGCACCCATGAGAAATAAACAGTGGGTGCCGAGCACCCCTGAGAATAGACATCAAGAAACAGATTAGTAATCTCCTTTTAGGGATGGGCGTTTTTTCATTACCTAACGACCCGTTTAGCACAGTGGTTTAGAGCGCCGGTTGAGACGCAATGGTTGCGGGTTCGATTCCCGCACCAACACAAATGTTTGTTGATGAAACAGATATTTGTGTTGGGTCTGGGCGTTTGTGGTACCTTCGTTGTTCCTGGTTTCCATAGTACAAGGAAAAACCTTAGTTTGGAACCAGGACAATGTATGTGATGTTGTCTCAATTTATTATTACCATTCTGCCATCTGGCCGCAGTTTATAGAACTGTTTGACAAAGATTGCCTCCATCTGTCAATACCTGAATTCTCGCACAACCGCTATACCTCTACAAACTTATGCGACACTGGTACAACATTTCATAAGTTTTAAATACGGAAGCATTAATTGGGAAGGTATATCAATGATTGATTTTTTCCATTATATTAACTACGACGCACCGTGATCTCCTGGTACAAAAGGACAGATTATTACAGCCTAAAACTTGTAAATTATTTGAATTTCGTGCCACCACCTAAACTACTACAAGTTTATGCGATCCTGGTATCCCAATCGGTTTGTCACAATACTTGCGGTGATCACTTACTTTGCGGGGAACTGTGGGTTGATAAGTTCTTCTATAAGCTGTGCACTCCTGGTACCGGTAGACAGTTAAAACAACCTAAAATTTGAAACCTATTTGAATTCCGCACCACCAACAATCCACTACAGGTTCTACGGAGACATCATTCACTCTGCCGTGATTTTGAAAGTGTTGTCAAGTTAATTTACTACTACGAACCTATGTTCTCCTAGTACTTGTGGACAGTGTATTGCAACCACAGTTTTTACAATCGTAAAAGTAACTAAGACGTACCGTATTTACTCCTACCTCTGTGTGGTCTCCTGGTACTAGCAAATATGAATAAGTCCCTGTCCGAAACAAACTTGAACGACCAATCAATAAGTGAATCAAATGTTACCCCACCAAACTTTGTCTTTGGTCGTGCTAAAAAGAGGAAAGAACAGGATAGTCCTGCTGACCTAAGGCTGTCTACTCCCAGCACTGGTTTGAATGATTTTTACGCATTCAAGGAAGAAATGCGGGAGATGTTTGCCTCCTTACTTGCCGCCCAGCGACAAGAATTTAATAATATAAACCCTACGTTGAAGAAAATTCAAGAAACCAATGCCAAGATTGAAACTTCTATTGAATACTTGCAAAATGAGAACGCAGAATTGAAGAAGAAGATTGAGAAGTTAGAACAACAGAAAAAAGAAGATGTGAAATACATCTTCACCCTTGAAGATAAAATTGAAATCATGCAAAAAACCTACAGAAAAGCCAACATTGAAATTAAAAATGTACCAAAATTAGAAAAGGAGACACAAGATGACCTGATTAAATATACTACCAGCCTATCCACCACCGTTGGAGCAAGCATAGCGTAAGTGGACATCAAGGACATATACAGAGTTCGAGTGAAAAAAGGGACTGTCTCTAATGCACCTATCGTTGTGGAATTGACTTCAACCCTACTAAAGTCCGATATATTGCAGAAATGTAAGGCCTTTAACACAAAGAACAAAGCAAAACTTCGCGAAAAACACCTGGGATTCGTTCGAAGAGACCGCTGTTTTCGTCTCTGAGCAATTGACACCCAAGTCCGCACGATTATATTTTCTTGCGCGAGATCTTATAAAATCCACTGCTTTTACCTTCTGTTGGACGGCCTACGGAAATGTATACGTTAAAAAGGATGAAAACTCTCCAAAAATAAATATTACTAATGAAGCTCAAGTCAAACAGCTTTTTAACACTGTATGACTAGATTTATTTATAGACTGTAGTAATATTTGTGCCTATGTTCTTTATTTTTTGGGACTGGTGTCTCTATTTCATGTATTGTGTAATATTGTAAACAAGCCTACTATAAATACACTCACCACGCTTTCCAGTACATTCAAAACCACTCGCATACACTTCCACCCTTTCACATACACTTCTAACACTTATTATATATACACTGTAGCCCTAAACAAAACTAACTGTACTTTTCACTTTAAGCGCTCTTATTTACTTTTGCTGCAAGTGACCACCCCCCCGCTAAATGAAACTCAGCCTGGATCCCTAAAAATAAATGACAGATAACCTCAGAAACTTAAATGAATTGGACGACATAGCGGTTGCAAAGTCGGTAACATGTGACTTAGTGGATTTAAACAAACATATAAAATATAACAAGAATGATCTAACATTAATTCAACAAAACATAAGAAGTATCTATTGCAACTTTGATAACTTTGAAGCCACACTCTCGGATCTTAATTCAGAAATTGACGTTATAATACTTACCGAATGTCGCCTCAACACAAACAAACCCGTCCCCTCTTTAATTAACTATATTCACTACGCTACTACGTACAATTGTAATCAAAATGATGGAGTGGTTATTTATGCTAAAGCGAAGCTAAATCCAGTTTTTACTGAACATAACCTGGATAACGCGTCGTGCTTACAATTAAACATTTGTGGGAGTATTATACTGGGAATATACCGGTCACCATCACATCAAAATGCGACTAATTTTATTACCTCACTTAATACTTTATTAGACACGATAAAATGTAATCAGAATATTATTATTTCTGGTGATATAAATATCAACCTATCTATAAAACAGAATGAACCATCTTACGAATGTAGTAATCGGGCCTCTTACCTTAACATGCTGTCCTCTCATGGTCTTCTACCAGGACACATAATTCCTACGCGAGAAAATAGCTGTCTTGACCATTTCATTTTAAAGATTGATAAAACCAAGCTATCGGCTAGTATTGCAGTTTTAAACACTACTATAACTGATCACGCCACGGTCTTCATGAGCATATCTAAAATAAAAACTAACTACCGTTCTCCAACTATTAAGACCTTCATTGACTTTGACGCAGCTGCAGAAAAGCTAATAAACAAAAATCTATCCAACTTATTATTTAGCGATGACCCTAACTTTGTAATCGAACATTTAATTAATAAACTTAAATCATCCCTGGATGATAGTGTTAAGGTAAAGAGGATCTCCAGCAAGCAACGTATTATTAAGCCCTGGATCACCAATGGTCTATTACGCTGTATCAGGAACAGAAACAGAATGCAACTAAAATTAAGGTCCGATCCGTATAATGTAATATTAAAAATAACATTTACTAGATACCGTAATTATTGTAACAAATTGATTAAAAAATTGAAACGTAAATATGAATCTGACCTACTAAAAACTAATATTGGAAACTCTAAAGCCCTATGGAAATCTATCAAGCAAATAGCGCATTTTAACACATCTAAAATTGGAAGCTGTGAATTACTCAATACTCGGAGTTCTCCTATAGCGTCGGTAAATTGTGTTAATAGTTTTTTCGCAAATATCGGCAAGCGGCTCGCGGAAAGCATCCTCAGTGGACCCACGCAGCCTGCTAGAGGTCTAATATCTACTCCAAAAACGCAACCATCCTCTTTCGTACTTCTTGAGACTGACCCAATGGAAGTTGACAGTGTTATATCAAACCTGAAAACTGACAGTGCTCCCGGCTGGGACGGTATCCAGACTAAATTCATAAAAATGGTTAAACCGCTCGTTTCTCCCATTATTAGCCATCTTGCTAACCTCTGCTTCAGAAAAGGTATTTTCCCGTTCTTACTTAAAAAATCTATTGTTACACCCGTCTACAAGGGTGGTGATAAAGGAGATATCAATAATTATCGACCTATCTCAGTATTGTCAGTTATCTCTAAAGTTATTGAAAGGCTTATCAACACACGCCTAATTACTTATCTCGAAAAATTTAATATTCTATCCAGTTCGCAATTTGGTTTCAGAAAAGCAAAATCTACAGAAGATGCCGTTTCAGGATTGTCCTCCTTGGTAACTCAGTGTCTAGACCGTGGAGAAAAGTGTCTGACAGTCTTTCTAGATCTAAAGAAGGCATTCGACACTGTTTCTGTCCCCATTCTTGTGAAAAAGATGGAGTATACCTATGGGCATTAGGGGTATGCCACTGAATATCTTAACTGATTACCTGAAAGACCGTACCCAGTGCGTGAAGATTGACAGTATCACCAGTTCTGACACTAAAATTGAGTACGGCGTTCCCCAGGGAAGCGTCTTAGGCCCCACATTATTCTTGATATACCTTAACGAATTAACTAATCTCGAAATTGAGAGAGGGCAAGTATTCTCATATGCTGATGATACTGCCATTGTATTTAGTGGTGCTTCCTGGAACTCCGTTTTTGAAGCTGCTGAGCATGGTCTCCATAGGGTTGCAAACTGGCTCAGGTCAGCCCTTCTTACCCTAAATATTGCCAAAACAAACTACATTTGCTTTGCTATAAATAAGCGTACACTTCCCCCCCCAAATTTGGCATTGAGGATTCATACTTGTAACTTCACTTATACTACTCAATGTGGTTGCGAAAAGATTGTATGTGTTAAATCCACTAAATACCTTGGTGTAATCGTGGACCACCGACTTTCCTGGCACCCTCAAATTGAAGCTATTAATGATAGGATCCGTAAACTCATATGGGTCTTTAAAAAGTTGAGACATGTCACCTCTCAAGACCTCCTAAAGCGTATTTACATTGCATTGGCACAATCAGTTATGTGTTATTGTATTTCCATCTGGGGTGGTGCCACTAAAATTAAATTCCTTGAAGCAGAAAGAGCCCAGAGATGCTTGATAAAAACAATGTTCTTTAAGCCATTTAGATTTCCGACTGACGAACTATATCTAATTCATAAAATATTGTCACTTCGAAAACTTTATATTGTCAACTCAGTACTTAAACTACATAAAACATTACCTTATGTTTATATAGCTCAAACAGGTAGAAGAAAATGTAATGTGGCCACTGCTCCTCGCTGTAGAACTCTTTTTGCCAGGCGCCAATTTCAAGCCCACTCTGCCTATCTATATAATAAGCTTCACAACAAATATTCAATATACAACCTTCAATTTCATAAATGTAATAAAAACTTTTTACAAAAAAAATACAACCGACTTCAAAGTAAAAAAACACTGAAAAGTGCAAAATAACATTAATTTCGGAAGTCGGTGTTTCTATAATAGTTTTGTCTCTTCGTTATTTAACACCGACTTTCGAAATTAATGTTATTTTGCACTTTTCAGTGTTTTTTTACTTTGAAGTCGGTTGTATTTTTTTTGTAAAAAGTTTTTATATTTTACACTTTTTAGTTATGGTACCACCACTAAAAAGTACCCCTCAGCCAAACTTAAATACCTTATAGCCAGAGTGCATCTCATGACAATTCTAATAATCCCAAACACGGTTAGATTACATTAATTTATTACAGAGTTCCGGTGCCTAACTTCAGGCTTCATCATCAGATCAGTTCGATATATTCCCTCTCTACTTTCAGTCAGTCATCGACTACACGTATAAACAAAGCAATTTTGCTTGTTATGACGGTTTTGCTGTGATCCTATGAGGAGTTCTGTTCCATATCTTCGAAGTTCATGATCAGATCATAACAATATTTCTATGGGACCAACTCGGAAGTATAACCTTCCAATCAAAAAAAAAATTTTTAAATCGGTCCACAATTGACCGAGAAATCGGTGAACATACATAAAAAAAAATAATAAAAAACATACATTCAACCGAACATATAACCTCCTCCTTTTTGAATTCGGTTAAAAAAACAATCGTTCACGAGCTCGAGCGACTTGGGTACTGTGATATAGAGAACTTATTATTCAAATACGAACTCTAGACAATATTCGTGACTTCTAGTGGTACTTCCCGATCCCAAGATATTAACATCGTAGGGCTAGAAGTCTCCTAATTTGGAGTCAAATACACATCCTATATGAGAAATAGTATGTTCTAACTATCATATAGACACACACACACACGCACACACACTCACCACACACACACACACCACACACTCATGCACACACACACATTAAGAGAAGTCATACCAGTATCTCTAACTTTTCATTCATTGTGTACTTGTTTATATTTACTTAAAATAGTTTAGTTATCTAGTTGCCAAAATATGTTGATCCGAGGGAGGAGCAGAACCACCCAATACAAGCATTACTATATGCTTCCTGGGAGGTTCTAGCCACAGAATAATATTGTACAAGAAAGTTACAGAAATAAACTATTTTTTAATTTTTAATTATTTATTAACGATGCGGGCAACGGATGCCGGTATCGGTTATCAAAATGTCGATCAATGTGCATTTCTCTTCTTACACTTCGCCACTTTTTCGAGTCATCAAATGAGCATGAGCACCCATGAGGTTTTCTAAAAGCCGGCGCCCCTGCGCAGAATCCTTGCTCAGACATAAACAACGTACCTTCTGGGATCATCACAGTTAGGTAAGGTGGTTCTACGCTAGATGAGCCGAGCCCGAGCCGAGCTCATGTTCGTGTAGTGTGGACCGACTCTAGCGAAGCCGAGCACAAGCGACACTACACGAATTACAGCTCGGCTCATGCTCGGCTCTTGCGTAGACTCACCTTTACGGATTTGAATTCTGGTTGCTGTTATATCTAATCACTACTAACTGTTGCCAGCGGCTTCGTGCGCGTGTATGTATGTACCCAAGGGAACATATTCCCAGGATAGAATGTAACTTAGGTATGTAACCTATACGTGCTATTCCAGTACCTACATCATCAAAATCGGTTCAGCCGTTTGGGCGTGAAGGAGTAACAAACATACAAACCGCGCCTTTACAATATTAGTGATTTATTAATAACAGCCGCACGAGTCCATCCTCAGGATTAAGCAACGCGCGCCGTGGATGGGTGACCATCAGTTGTTAATCAAAACATTTATTTATTTTATAATTTATGCACACACATATAACAGAAGAAGACACATATCATTATCAAAATCTGTACAAAGGTACTGCTTATTTCAAAAGAAATTTCTTCCAGTAGACCTGCGAAAGGAGAGATTGAAAGTAATGGAATAATAGTGAACAAGAAAAGAAGAGACACCTGTACTTAGCTGCATCCGGTTAGATTGGGAAGCCGACGCTAACATATTAGTGAAAAAGCTGGGTCGATAAAGTCCATTCTTTATCGGTAGGTTGTGAATAGGGAATCCAATCCCGCATCATAATCGCGATCCCGCACGCCTGCGGGATTGTAGTCAGCAATCCCGCGGACGATGAAGTGCGAGTCGGACTTGCACACCGAGGGTTTCTTATAAATTTACCTACCTATGTAAGTAAATAGTTTGATTCCCGAATAGAGTTTCGAAGATTTTTCGAATAGCAAAAAAAATATTGTTTTGTAATGTAACTACTTTACGATTTTCGTATCAATGAGCTGCTTTTATGGAACAATACCTATAATAAAATATTTAAACGGACCTTCACCTTTGAGAAAGTAAATTCACGTGCTTTGGGGAATCCCTGGTCTAGAGTACGTAAACTGACACTGATTACGTTCACGTTCCGTTCCAGTTGCGATACAGGACTCACACAACAAAAAAATTTAAATTTAAAAATTATTTAGCTGCAAGGTGAAATCGAAAACAAAATAATTATTTTCCATACAAATACTACAAAAAATGTCAAGAGTTCCATGTAAAGTGGTGTCATCACTTTTTAATGAGGATGAGCTGGGTCTAATAAATAATCAAAACGGCGGCAGGTCGTAACGTCGGAATCCAAATTTCCTATAAAAAACTTCAATTCCATAGACGTGCGGGATCCCGCATGAGAAATCCCGCATTTCCAACTCTCACAAAAAAGGTGCGGGATCCCGCGCTTGCGGGATTGGATTTCCTAGTTGTGAAGCATTTATTTAACTCACCATAAATTAGCGTTCGATGTTCAAGATGCGCGCGCAGGTTCGATTCCCTGATGGGACAAATATTTGTATGTCTGCCTACATCGTAACCGAGTATCTGAGTAATGGGCATTTAAATGACTCTGCAAACAAGGAACCTTCTAAAGCAGTAATTTGGTACTTGAATCAAAATTGAATAATTCGTATAGGTTTGAGAAAGTTTCAAGCAAGGTGTACTTAATTACTTTTTTTGATCGCGTTGCCTAGAAATAATCGTTTCACTATTAATCCCCAGGTTGTAGATATCGGGAAACATAGACTCCGTTATGGAATTCCACTCCTTCGCTGTGACTAGTGAGTTTCGTAGCTTCTCTACTTTTCCTTTGCAATATCTTAGACTTGTTGTTTATTGTTGTTGCAAAGGAAATCCTGTAACTGCTTAAAGAAGCGTATAGAACATAAACAAAGACTATATGTGATAGTAGATGTAAAACCACTACGTGGCGCGTCGTCCTCGTGGTATAAGGTGACTGTCAGTAAGCGAAGATACCACCGGACTGGTAGCGGTCGCCACCATCTGCGAAACAGTAAAGCGAGCGAAGGAGATGGCCGTGCAACCGTGAGGAAACGAACATCCTCACGTCCGGTCACAGCCACCGTCACACATAAGACGCCCCCCGCTTTGGGGGGTTCTCGGCCAGCGTAAGCGCGGGTTTGCGGACGATGAGCAGTGGGTAGCTTGTCGCACAGTCGTCCGTAGTGTCCACAAGTTTCTCAAAGAGACGTGAGCAAAACTGGAGGGGCCCAGTAGAGGCGCTGTCTAGGGCTACCGGAACGTTTGAAAGAGTGAACGTGACCGTATAACGCAAAGGACTACTGAAGGACACAGGTGGGTTTTCGTCAGTAAAAGTCTGACACGCCCTCTTGCTCCACCCTAGAGCGGGAGAAGTCATTTGAAGATTTCCCACCTCAAAAAGAAATCCATGGGTAGTGTGAAAACGAAACCCGGGGCCCTGGGACGAAGAAGGAACAGGAGTGGGTTTTTAGTCAGTAAAAGTCTGACACTATCTCTCGCTCCGCCCAAGAGCGGGATTTGTCATAAGAAAAAAACCTCAAAAAGAAAGATACCACCGGACATGAAGGTAAATGCACCGGTAATGTTGGATGACCCTCACACAGGAATAATACAATACTCATAATACTTAATCATCGATCGATATCCCTGTTATCACTGACCATAGATTCCACTTCTTTGTCAACTGATAACAAATGTCAAAGTAGTGTAAACAGTGTGTTATTTTGTTTGTGTTTATTTTTATCAGAGAGCATGTCTGTCCTTGGCGCATAATGTATGAATCAGGTGTATCGTGGCGTCATGAGTGACTAAAGTGGTTAGTATTGCGCTGGCAGTCGCCCGGGTCGCTCGACTAACACAGCTTTTAAATGATTAAATCGTTTGTTAACTTAACTGCATCTGTGTCCGTCAGAAATTGTAAGTAATTGTTATTACTTTGCAATATTTCCTTAGATAGGTACTAAATAATTAGACTGTTAACAACAATTAACTATAATTTGTTTTGAATATTTATGGCTTGTTCAAAACTTAGGTTTATCCTTGATCGTGACATGCTAGTTTCGCAATGAATGGACGATATTTAAGTTTGCAAATAATGCCTCAAGTATTTTCAGACACCTAGGCCTGTCCAATAAAAAAAACCTACATACTAACTAGATGGCGAAGGTTATATAGTATATAAGTTATTTTGTTTTTTATAAATTTTACCCCACACTAGGAATTAAGTACTCCTGTATCGTGGGTGTGTTTATAAACATGTAAAACACATACACAAGACACGTAGACCCAGAACAAATATCTGTAGGCCATTAAAATATTTGTTTTGTGCGGGAATCGAACCCGTAACACACAGCGCAGCAGCTTATCGCTCAACCACTGCGCCAACCGTGCCATCAAAAAATTCTGTCCCACTCCTGACCAAATTAATACGTCTAATTAATTATTCTGATTCACAGTTTCGTACTATTGCGTTAGTCGTGTTGTAATAGCTGCAGAATCTGGCAAAATCGAACTATCTCACTCCATAGTCGACGAATTATCAGATAAAATACTTACTGATACTTCATACGTTTAAATTACATATTATATTCTGTGTAACAAGTCTGCTACTAACAACTTTTTGCATTTGCTTCATTGAAATGTATTTATTGGTGAGGTCAATGTTGTCGTTATCGATTCTAGCAGCGAGGATGACGAGTGTGCACAGCGCGTATAAGGACGAGGTTCACGATGTGCCGATGTCGGTGATCATCAGGCCTTTCATACCCGAGCTGACGGAGGACAAAGTTGTTTCGCTCATGGAGACGATACAGGTAAGGACAACATGTGTATTTTTCTGTGTAACTTGAAGTGGACTCTTCCCCAGATTGGACAGTAAAGGTCGTAGAAATCTGAGGATGACCAATTTTTACATTTGTTTTAAGTTCCTTCTGACGTTTTGGATTATACTAGATATCTACTATATATCACTAGCGTCACATTCAGGGTATGATCACGGCGGTTATGGGTTGGCAAACCATAAAATAAAAGAGGGCTCATTCTAATAAGTTTTCTTTGTGGCTCTTATACTTTAGTCCACTTTCATTGCCTACTACTCACTTAAACGATTTTCCTCCTGAGTCTGACTCATGAAACTCACTATGTGCATTCACGTAGATACTATATTATGGGTGAGTACTTACTTTCCGGTATTTCTTCCATTGATCTACTATAACTGGTTATTTTGAGTACCCGTAGATCCAATCGAAGCGAGTTTACTTACATGAGTAGAGAGCGCGACCAAGTTATGTGTTGAACAGCCTTTCAGAAACTATTTATATAGTTAAGGTTTTTTCATCCTTTAATCATGTCATGTAGTCGTGACAGTGGCGTACAGGACACATTTTGCTTTGTCATGTATACTTGACTGTGACGGTCAAAAGGATAAAGAACCTGAGACCCTACCACGAGCTCTTAACGCGATCCATTTTACGACCTATACTGAACTGTTAAAGGGATGGAGCTATATAGGGTGTATAGCTCCATCCTTCTTTCTCGCTCGCTCGCCTGATATTTTAACATGTCATTGTAAGGCCGCTTATCTTTGTAGAAATCTCATTTCACTATTCTCGCTCTACTACTTGAATTTAAAGTGCACTAAGATTTCCCTAATGTAAATCCATGTTCAATGGATTGGATATCTAATCAAAGCGACGTTCGCAGAACTGGTCTCGGCCATTAATATCAGGGGCGCCAGCTTTTATTAAACCTCATAGGTGCTCATGCTCATTTGATGGACTCGAAAAAGTGGCGAAGTGTGAGAAGAGAAATAGACACTGATAGTTCGACAAATAAATAAATGTCCTACTTACACACTGCGTACTTAATTACTCATTATTTTTGATAAAATATAAAATGAAACCATTATATAAAAATGAAACTAGTTTTTAGTATCAAGAAATACTATAAATTATACGTAACCTAAAAGGCGATTACTGATCTGTTTCTTGATGGGTGCTCGAGCCACCGAGCACCCACGGAGTCCTGATTAATACGCAGGTACTTAAAGCTGTTCAGTTAAGCTGGATATTGACCAGTTATCCTACATGGATTACGCTTAACCCCATTTGTTAAAGACTTTTGCAACTAGCTCTGCAACTTTCTATATAAGTCCACTAAGGTACCACACGGAGTCTATATCTAGGCTCCCTTGCTTCTTGCAAAGCAACAGTTTTGAGTTTTTATCGACGATTCGATAACTCGTCGCGCCTATAGAGCCTGAACGATACCGCTCAAGTATCTAGTAGGTACATAATATATTTTACTTTAACCCCTCGAGCGCCGATTGTAAATACGGCTGTACAACTTGAATGACCTTGAAAAACGCTTAATTGTCGTATTGGACACACGGGTGTACGAAAATGTTGGTCTCTATAATTTCGTATTTACTAGAAAAAAATCATTTTTTTTTTTGTGATTTTGCTTAAAAAAAACGCGCAATTACGTAATAATAATAACCCCCGGCGCGCGAGGGGAGGTCAGATGTTCTGCCAGTGGCTTCGTTCGTGTGAAAAACGAAAATGATCTCAATCTCAAGAGAACATACAACATACTCACGAGATTAAAAGTAGGTATGTAACTAATTAACAAACATAGTGTGACACACTAATATTATAAAGGCTAAAGTTTTGAGTTGTATATTTGTTACTTCTTGACTCTCAAACGGCTGTACAGATTTGGATGAAATTCACCAGACCAGGTAGACCATATTCTGGAATAGCACATAGGATACTTTTTATCCCGGGTATATATAGGGTGACTGGTAATTAGTGTACGATATTAAACACGTGATTGTGCTCATGATAACCGACAAAGTATGATAACTGTTTAAGTATCGTATCACCCTATATATTTCCTTGGGACAGTTTTCTTTGAGGCGGGCGAAGCCGAAGGCAACTGCTAGTAATTGTAATACCTATGCGAATGAAATTTGTTTTAAAGAAATATTGAGATAATAAAACAAAACCTTTTTTGTTTTTAAACTATTGTCTAAAGAGTTATGAGGTCGAAATATTTACTTATATGAAGGTGAACAAGTCATCTGAGATCGATAAAAATATTATAACAAACTTCTGTCGCGGGAAATGAGCCGACGCGGACGCATGCTAATTGTGTGACTTTTTTGTGTAGGTATCTACTCGTTAAAAAATAAAAGACCCGTTTTGACATTTGAGAAATACCCTAGAATGTAACTTGGAACGAAACTGAAAGAAACAATAAAATAATACCTAATTACAGTGTTTTAAAAAAATACATAATTTTTTGGCGCGTTAAATAATGTGATGGTATATATTGCGAGTATTCTTTTTGCGTATATAAGTATTCTTTTGACAGATGTCAAAACGAGCCTTTTACTTTTTGTCAACTTTAGCACTGCATGACTACCTACCTACTTTTTTCTTTCATAGTTATTTATTTTCATACCGGATCTAGGTACAGCAGCAATGACCTAATCTATGTACCAATAAAACTGGTATCTTGTGCATGTGAGTATGTGAGTTTACATAGGTGGAGTTTACATTTATTTTAGTGGTAATGTATATGTATTTTCTTTTTATTCTTCAATGTGTTTAATGTAATTTTTTAGTTTGTAAGTTTCTACTGTACAACACCTTGGACTTCCTCCGTAACGTTGTACAAGTGCTTGTAAATCTATATATATAAAAGAAAGTCGTGTTAGTTACTTCACTTATAACTCAAGAACGGCTGAACCGATTTAGCTGAAAATTGGCAGGGAGGTAGCTTAGAACCAGGAGACGGACATAGGATACTTTACTTTTTTTTTTTTTTTTTTTAGAGTAGGGTAGAGTAGGGTAGAGTAGGGTAGAGTAGGGTAGAGTAGGGTAGAGTAGGGTAGAGTAGGGTAGAGTAGGGTAGAGTAGGGTAGAGTAGGGTAGTGTAGGGTAGAGTTGGGTAGAGTTGGATATAGTAGTCAGTTGACGGGAGCGAAGCCGCGGGCAAAAGCTAGTAAATAAATAAATAAGAGAATTGTGTGGGGCAACGGTATTAAAAAAAACTGGTGATCACTCATTTATGTAAATCGTAGCAGTTGCCTACCTCATTAGATGATTTTTCCACCTAAAAAAAAACCCTACTTAGTGGTAACAATGATACATGAAAAAAAAAAACAGTTATTTGCTCCGGAAACCAATACGCGTCCAGTTAGAGAAAAGTGTGTGGCGTCACATATTGCATATATGTAAACACATCTTAGATTTAGTGTAAAGTCAATATTGTTAATTCAGTGGCAACATGAGAAGATGATTTCCAAGTAGGACTTTTACTTTCGGCTCGAATCGTCACGTCATCGCAAGACACATAAAAGGGGGACAGGTAGAATATGTTTAAGTATCTGCATCCCCAAAAGTGTGCGTGTAACTTAATTTTTACCACCTCATTTATCGAATAACTCCAATCTTTTCCAGAAAGAAGAAGAAGCAGGTACCGTGCCACCGATAGATATCCTCTGGATCAAAGGCTCTGAAGGCGGAGACTACTACTACAGTTTCGGAGGATGCCACCGGTACGCCGCATACAAACGACTCAACCGACCAACCATTCCTGGCAAACTGATCCGGTCTACCATCACAGACTTGAGAACGTACTTGGGTAGCAGTACTCCTGATTTGAAGTAATTAGTTCAATTAGTTATAAGTTTTGATAAATATTACGGTAGAGTGAAGATGCCGAATGTGGAACGAACATCTTGGACAGTTTATATTCAGTACTAATTGTTGTAAGGAGCCAGCCAGACATACATATGCTATATGTATAAAAGTTTTTGCTAAAGATTGCGCTGTAATAAATTCTACTATACTGCCGTCGTAATTAAAAAAAGGGACAAACTAACATTTTTTTCCGAAATTTAGTTAAATATAATATTGAGTATTTAAAAACAGTTAATTGTGCCCTTTTTAGTTATGACGACGGCAGTATAGAGTATTCGCGTTATGAAAATAGTGACTCATCGTTTCGTACAGTTCATCGTGATCTTAGGTCGGAAGTAAAATAGAAAGCCGTGTTTACATTTTAAGCCCTTCAGACAGTACGGACGCGTCTTTTGACAATTTTAAAAATGTATGTCTAAACTATTCGTAAAAAAGAAAAGTGAAAATTCTGATTAAACTTTAAAATAATTACAGAATATTTAAAAAAGTTTGCTTTAATATTAAGGATCTAATTTTGACCCCAGTATGAATACGCCTTTATTTTGTAGTTGCACTGATGATGTCACTATTTCCTTAACGCGAACAGAGTATAAATATAGTAAAATGACTAAAACTGTCTCATTTGCTATGGAACAATATACAATATAATATAGGAACAAATATTTGTATGGTCTACATATAGGTATTCCAGGTCTGGGTGTCTTCTGTACATATTATGTGAGTTTACATGTTTGTAAATGCACTCACAACATAGAAATTTTTCCCAGTACTTACCCAGCAACGTTTTTTCAAAAAACAAAAATAAAGCGTCGCTCGAGCTAGTCGCATCACTACTACCGCACACCTGACGTCATCTCAACGAAACAAAAGGAATCGGAGGCGTGGCCTACTCGAGGTGTTCGGCGCGAACGATACGATTGTAACTTGGCGGGGGGGGGGGGGGCTGGTTAGAGTCGAAAACTGACGAAACAAATGAGTGACCAAGTGCGCTACGGAGGTTTCCAAAGATTTCTAACACCCGTAGCTGCGAATTAAACTTTCTATGCGCATGATATACCTTCCTTCTGAAAAGTTCTCACAGATCCAGTAGCGGTACTATAAACTATGTCAAGAATGTTATATTTGTAATATTATACTTAGCTATATTAAGGTTAAAACCATAATTATTTGTACAGATCTAAGATAAGATGTTGTAATGATTTCCTCTAACGGAAGTTAATCAATAAAAATGTTTCCAATCGTAGGTTATATAATCTTAGATTTGGGTCATAATTTGCATTTGTAGGTTTGTAGTTCTTTTGATTTTCTTTTCTTTTAGTTGGACAAAAGTTATTTTTTTCATTTATGCTGTTAGTTATGGGAGAAACTTTATACAGAATATATTTTTAATTAATATTATAGCTACTTTTATTTTGTACTTGTTTTTACATACGTATAGATACACATTTAATTATATGATCTAAGCAAATTTTATGTACGAAGACAAGCTGAAGGTAAACAGACTCGTCTGTAATGTTACTCCTTTTATTTAAAGGCAGATTCAGTTTAAATAAAACAACAGAATTTCTCCAACAGTGTATTTATTGGTGGAGTGGCTTACCTAACTACAGAACAATGGATATGCCGTTTCTGTATATTTACAAACATTAACATAAATAATATCAAAATACAATTTATTACTAACGCACGGCTCACGGGGCGCGCGTTCGGACCACTGGGAACGGAACGTAAATTAAATGAACACAAAATCAATTTGTTAGCACCAACATTCCATGCATGCAGACATTTAGGATCGTGCCTCACTGGGACGCGATGGAGGTGTAGTCAGGACGTGGTAAAATGTCAGCCGTGCAAACGAGAAAGAAGGATGGAGCTATACACCCTCTAAAGCTCCATCCCTTTAACAGTTCAGTTTAGATCGTAAAATGGATCACGTTAAGAGCTCGTAGAGGGCCTCAAGGTCATGATGTCAAAAAAAATATACTGCGTGACCTATACTGTGGGTAAACACCATACAACTGCATTCATTTTCTTGACTGCGCAAATTAGCAGCAGCACCGCTATATCCCAGTGAGGCACAGGTCTTACAACAAAATTTCCTATTACATGCTATAACTTAATAAATTATAAGGTTCACAAATGATTTGATTGCAAGGGAAATGCAATGATAATCCTTATCTACACAGTAAATAGTATATCGTGTTCTTATTAAAAAAAAAAAGTCGAAAATGGTATTATAATTTGACAACACAATCAAAACTTTTCTTACAACATAATTTAGGTGCAAGATTATTTACAGTTTTCATACAGACCTATCAAAATAATATTACATTCAGAATAATATTGATACAAACTATTTAACAGACTGCGTCAATAAGGATTACCACTGTGCTAAATATAATTAAAATTTGACATTGAGACGACCCGCAAACGAAAATAAAAATAATTTCGTTTACCATAAAAATTCGATACACAGTGCTGAACAAGATTTTACATAAAAAGTGCAAACATATTGCTTTATTTACAACCAAATTAAATTCAAAATACAGTGCTACTAGGATCTTTTCGCGTCTGAATTACATTGTCCAATGGTATTGTTAATAAATATTTTTTAATTTGTCTATGGAAATATTTGGAAAAAAAAACAAGATTGAGGCATTACTGCAGATTTTCGCGCCAACAGTTCCTTGTGCAGTTGAAGCTAAACAGTTTAGCTTCAAAAACCTAACTAGAATAGTTTAGGCTAAATTATTCTCAATAAAACAAAACTTCATGAAAAAGAAGTGCTTTATCACCCAAAAGGATGTGTCCGAACTAAAACTACATTATATATTTCCGTAAGTAAGTGGTAAGTAAATGAATATATTCTAGTGTAATAACAACTTACGATATTGTATGTAATGTCCATAAACGGCGTTAATATTACAGAGATCATTTTATGCTTGCTCATAATAGTTTAAAATATTTTGGCACGAATCATAAAATTAGCGACTGAACGGGAGCGTAGATAACTAACTTACAATAATTACGTAAATATTATTTATAGAAAACTTTTGAAGGCATTCAAATAAAATTGGCAAGCAAAACTCTGCAAAAGTTATGAAGATTCATGGCAATAAATCACATAATTTAAACTAATTATTCTGCCAACGGTCGTTAACCTTTCAAACTTTTTTTTTAGCTAGTTGAAAAGTTATGCGTCGTAATTTTAGGACAGCGAAATTTCGCTAACCAATTTCATTGGATCTGTAAATTTTAATTATCGAGTTTCATAGTTTCGTGTGAATGTGAATAGTTTTATCACCTGATTGTCTCCCGACCATGTCCCAATATAATTGGAGGAATATAATGCAAAATAATAATTTCTATATTGATCTATCTACCACACTGCTGCCGTGATCCGCTGGGCTCGCCAACTAAATAGAAAAAATATATATCTATTACTTTACAACAACCATATTCTTTACTATGTCTCATATATTTTTTATATCAATTATAATATTTTTTATATAACAATGGCACCCTGTCGCCATGGACAAGATTAACTATTTTTTTTTTTAAATTCAATAGATATATTTTTTCTCCACAATCATATTCTTTATAAGCAGTGTTTACATTTCAGTTATGCAGATTATATTAAAGCATAATATTTAATTTTTTATTTAGTGGCACTAGTGTTTATAAGTAACATTTAAATCCATTTAAAATTTACATTTATATAATTTATTATGACGAGATGGAAGTGGCTCACAAATATTTATATGACGATAAATGATTTTATTTACAAATGTAGACATGTTTTACTAACTAATAATATCTAGTGTAGAACGCTATATTGCCGTCCTACTAAAAAATAAACTTAAAATTACAAGATAAACGTGTAAATAAAATGCGAACCTCCAAAGATTAAAAATAAAAAAAAGTGATTGCCTAAATAGCAAGTTTGCAGTTTTAAAAAAATAACGAGACGGTACATGATTTATATACTAGGGTACAACATATTGCCACTTCCACACTTTAATATTATTTCTTCAGTTTATTTTTACATGTACTTATGCTACTTACACAACGTGGAAGGATAACATTCATTGTGCACGTCGACTTAATTGTTCCTACTAATTACATTTACTTGTTACAACAATAAATTAACAATATTTACATTGACATAGGAAATCTATGGAAATGTTAGATTAGAAGGGATCATTAATATCTTTGAGAACTTGTACAGTCTTTCTAGGGAAGTAAGGAAGAGAGTAATGTGTCATAAGACTTGAAGAACCGTCATTAGAACGGAGTTTCAATTATGATTAATTTATATTAGGTAAAGGAAATGGGACAAGCATGATAGAAGGCAGACTGCCTACTGTGCCTGAGTAAAATAAGGATGCGTTTCCAATGACGCGGAGCTGGGCGGAGTGGAGAGGAGTGGACCGTGAATTGGCCAATAACAGTGCTCTAAATCTTCACTAGTGGAATCAATGTAAGTGGAGTGGAGTGGAGCTGAGCGGACTTTCAGATAAAACAAATCACCCGGCC
The DNA here is from genome assembly GCA_905147345.3 of Mythimna impura. Taxonomy (NCBI): domain Eukaryota; kingdom Metazoa; phylum Arthropoda; class Insecta; order Lepidoptera; family Noctuidae; genus Mythimna; species Mythimna impura. Next base: position 3,047,369 of record LR990342.1, on the reverse strand, counting down.
TCGAGCTGGACAGAACGGAGTCAAGTGCAGAGTGGAGAGCACGAAGCGGAGGGTAGCTCAAATCCACACCGCCTCGCACCGCTCCACTATTCACTGTTCTTCTCCGCTTAATTCTTTAAGTTTGGAAACGCACCCTAAAAGCGCCTGAATCTTACCCTAAAGTATCGTGAATTATCATAGAAAACAGTTATATTTGAGTTTCACTATTAAATATTTAGATAACGAGAACAATAATAATTTTACTTTAATTAATATTTTTATTTTGTTCGTAGATTTTTATGTTTTTGTTATTTTATTTAAGAAGTAAAGCTCGAATTATTTTGTAAGTTATTTGTTATGTTCATGATATGTGGATGACTGATTGGAAGCTTGGTGGATTGAACTTTGGTGGTCTATACAAAACGTATTTTGAACATTCAGACTAAATTGTAGCAGGTTATTGAGCAACCCCAAATAATATAATCGAGCATACTGTAGTTCACATTGAGCTTCAAAGTTTTAAAGAAGCATTCTTTGAGCAATTGTACGTTCATTATTTGTTTGTTATATAATTATTTGAACCATATTCGAACCCTATTTTGTCATTGCTCCAAATCTGTCCGAATTTCCAAAATACATCAACTCAGTACGAGTTCTTTTGGTATTGGTAGGAAGACAAAATTAATGAGGATAGTTGTGACCATAAAAAGTAGTCAAAATATATTACTTCAATAATAAATTATTGAATAATGAAAAATTACTTCATTGTGAACCTTTTAAGTTAAACACTCGCGTTTATTCCGCCTTGGTCGCACATCCACGACCAAATACTCCATCTCGTCAGCTCTTCTGTCACCTATGGGGATTGAAGAGCTAAACGAGATGGATGGAGTATCCTGTCGCAAATACACGACCTTGGCGAATAGGACATAAAAACGCTCGTCGGACGGGACTTGGTATAAGAACTGTTAAAAGAAAAAAATAATACTATGCATTGGAATGTAGATAGAACGGCGATACTGAGGTATAAAATGTTGTTAGCATTTTGGCAGAACGATATCAAGCAAAATTACGTTGTATTTATTTAAGTTTGGAAAATAAAAATCTAGTTAAAATAGTAGGTAAATGACCAAGTTTGGCACTTTATAGATTTGACAGTCTATTCAAATTAAATATTTGTTTCACATAAGAGCAAGCGACGAGCTAAGACCTATTTATATTTTTCTTACGATTGTAACACAGCAAAACGGGGAGAGCACCTTAGATTTTTACTATTCGCCCAATTTGTAACTTTCGGGCTAAAGTGATAGACTTAATAAAATTGCTATTTATTGCACATTATAGGTTGTAAGGTGCATTGAGGTGACATTCAAATATAAGTCTTATGTTCGAACACGTTAAAGTACAACTTATATAGAAAATGTTAATATAATACAGGTTGAGCATTACTTTTCGTCATGGTGGGTAGTGCGAAGTCAAGACGACAGAGAAGAAAATGACGTATTGTTACGTCATAGATACGAAAAATGTGTAAAAGGAGTAATGTTGATATTGAAAATAAACCTTATTTTCAACGTCTTAAAAGTGCAAAAATAATAACGTTCTTTTGAAAATGCCCTAGAAGCAGTTTGATTTGCACTCTAAGACAATAAAGTTAAAGTTTACTATTCAATGTTATCCTATTTTGCGCTTTCTACACTGTCTAACATAACACATTCTTATAGGAAGTCCAAGACTAAACGACATGTATGATAAATGACATGTAATTGAATATAACAACAATCCCGAGTATACGTTTTAATGCGTACTAAGAGATTCGCATTCCAAATATTTAATTATCCTATCTACATTTATCATACTTTTAAGTATGTCTTGGCCAACAAAAAATAGGCCATCGATTCTCAGAGATCATAACACCATTGAATATGTGACCAATACACCAACATTTGTAACACACAGTTAATTGTGTTGCAAAATGTTTGTAACCAATTCGTCGCATTAAAACGCACACTGAATCCGTCATGCTATGTACCTGTGGCACACGTCATACAATATACCTACATTAAAGCATTAATACGCACCATCAAACATTGCCGAGTGCCACAAGATAAGAGAGCTTTTAATTCTAGGCTTTACTGAAAAAATATCTGTTCAATTATGGCTTATTTTAAACCTATGTATAATTATAACTGGTTGGCTTGACTGGTCGTGAACAGCTCTGGTGCCCATCCAGTCCGATACTAGCTAACCAAGAGAATTTATGCGTGGGGAATACGAGGTATTATCAACTCTATGTTACTTACATTCGTGGATCGGATGTAAGTAACATAGAGTTGATAATACCTCCTTTAAAATCCCGCAATCATAAACATGACGATTAAATCCCAGGATTTATGAAATTGAAAATGATTGTAAATATATTTGAACTAAATTAGTATGTTGAAGAATCTAATTAAGTTTTTAGAGTTCCATACTAAAAGTGTTAAATTAAAGAGCATTGTTTAGATCTAACAGTTTTAGTACGCAACGGTAAAACATGATAAGATTTTTTAATATAATAATTTAGTTTAAATTTTACAATACATTCTATTATCAATTCTACGTTAAAAGTCTGACTCCATCTCACTCCACCTAAAATGGGAGAAGTTGTTCGATGATTTCCTACTCCTAAAGAGTCGATTGTAATTTGTCTTTCTACCGGTCAAACTCAAATAACCTCACGGCTGAAAGTTTTCTCATTAACCTGGTTAGCTAATAGCTTATTATAATATATTTACTATACTCTAAATCTTATTTTAAATTTGACTGGTCGATGCGATCAGTCGCATAGCCATACAAACAGTATTTTCTCAGTAAAGTCCACGTTATAATTTCACCAAGATATAGTTTAATATACAATAACATATATGCACATATATTTTACACGTTATATTATCAACACCAAAGTGAGATTGCCTCGTAAAGCCCCATTCACACGACTAGAGATTTTGTCTCGAAACTAAAGTTTGAATAATTCCTAAAATAATATAGTGCATTACGACTAACTACACTAAAATATATTAAAAATAAATTTTAGAACACGCTGCGATTATAAAATTAAAATCTTAAATATATCCATTATAGCTGCCTATAGGTAACGGAACAGAAAACGATTCCGCCAAATTTCTCTCTTGTTCCATAGTATCTAGTATGAGACACGTTAATGACGTTCGGCGCTCCGGTTGGCCCGTTCCAAACTCTTAACCAATCAGAGAGCTAAAACAACTCCTACACAGCTCACAAGATATATATGTTCGCATAACTCGCAACAATGCAAGGAACAACAGGTGTTGTTCGTGTTGTCTTCTTTTCTTAGTTCCAAGAGTTATCATGATAGCCATTGAATTGATGACTGGCCTGTTGGTCTAGTGGTTAGTGGCCCTGACTGCTACGCTGGAGGTTGTGGGTTCGATTCCCACCTAGGACAAATGTTTGTGTGATGAGCACGATCATTTGTTATGTGTCTGGGTGTAATTTATCTATATTATGTATGTTTTTTTTATTATTATTGATAGGCTAGCGTTTGACCACGTAAACGATGATGTGGCTGACGATGGAACACTTTGCCTAGAAGTAACCTATTCACTCTTAAAGACCTCTAAGTTGTAGCTATCAGGAAACACAGACTCCGGCAGGGAATTCCACTCCTTAGCTGTACGCATTATGAATGTGTTCCCAAAATGCTTTGTGTTGTTTGCTTTGCTTTGAATGTATGTAGAAATATATAAGTATGTTTATCAGTTATCTAGTACTCGTAGCACAAGCTCTGCTTAGTTTGGAATAGATGGCGTTGTGTGATAGTTGTTAAATATTTTTTTTTATATATAATTAAACGCTAGAGGGTTGCTTGCAGGAACGTTCGACCCTGAAACGCAACAGGCAACTGTGGGACTCTGGTGGGTTTTAGTCAGTAAAAGTCTGTCACGCCCTCTGGTTCCAGCCTAGAGTGGGACAAGTCATTTGATGATTTCTCAGATCAAATAAAGAGCCCTTTAAATAAGGAGATAAACGTTTATAATCGCAAGGCGTTCTATGTGACCTAATAAGGTGTCGTGTAAATCGGTTGCCTTATATCTCAATCTAAATAAAATGTTCACAAAAGTGAATGTGCTTCTGCTTCTTATAATTAATGAATCCGTATATTATAGTGGCTAAAATATACTTTTGCTTGCCAAAGACTTGACGTTAATTTAAAGTTTTACTTTTACCTTTCCATATTTACTCTGGAGGTTTTATTCATAAAATTTCGCTACTATATTTTAATCTTTATTTAGGTGTAAGAGCAAAATCTCCTTTAAAACAGTGACATATTTGATTAATTACAATATATTTTTCGTCTCTTAAAATATTTTGATGAACATAAGATAATATTTTAAACATTTATTTGTTGTATATAATATTTGCTATTATTGACAATGATGATAATGATAGCTAGCACTCGAATCGTTACTCCTCGTTCCTGGGGTAAAAGGACCGAACTTACATCCGCTACGTCCTCCTAATACATTTTATACACACCGCATATTACAATATTTACACTTTATTCTATTCGCGTGTATTTTTAGTAACTATTTTTCCAATCCCCGAGGCTCATTCTCAGGAATTCGTTGCTAGTCTATACAACCTTATTTCTTATATATTCTGTCGCTTTTTTTATAACACCAATATGAAAATATAACTGCGTCCTTCGCTCTTGCTTTACACGTCATGTAACTCTTTATTCTAATAATATATTTCTGACTCACCAGGTTTAGATCTAAGCGTCAAACTTATAAGTTCGACTTCTCACCTTCATATTAAACACTGACATTTAACATTTAGAAGGAATAAAACACTCTTAAACATCTAACAATGTCCGGAGTCCGCCATGAAGGACCACTTTGTCCCATCTATCTGCCAAAGATTCACTGCATTGCCGTGTGATACCTTACAAGTTCACTCCTCAAATAATGCTTCTAGGAGAAAATGCCACCACTTTGTCCATCCTTAAAGATTGATGAACCATTTCTTAGCGATCAATTGTATACTTTAAAGTTCCCATGTTAAGGTACCTTTCTGTTCGTGCATGATTACACGAGGTCGGCAGGGTCGTCGTCGTCCTGGTCGTCGTGCGGTGCGGGCGGGCGCGGCGACGAGAAGTGCAGCTCGCGCTCGGCGAGGCAAAGCTGACATCAGTCTAGTGCGCCGATACACTCCGGCTCCTCGCGCACGCACTCTTTGGGGAAGTAGCCGGAGCGGTTGTCACCCTGGACAAAATCAAAAATTTGTTGCAAAATTGTGACCTAGGGCTATCGTATTGTCTTGGGAAGTTGTAAGTACTGATAAGAAAATATTTTAGGTGTATCTGTATGCCTCTGTGATCAGAAAATCTGACAATAATCTGTCACCACAAAAACCATCGTACAAAAAATATTATTTTACATTTAAAGCAGGGTACAGACTGCTGTAACGTAACATGCAACGTAACACGCAATGAAAGAATTTGCCGTCCACACTGTCGCAATGTAACAGAATTAACATAGTGCGGACGTGTTTCGCGCGCGAGCCGTGCACACTACGCACACGAACAGAGCATTACAACTATGTGCGTAGGTACATGCGATGTGAGTGCACGCGCCCAGTCCACACTAACTTGTGAAATACTCCTTTCATGTTACGTTACAGCAGTCTGTACCCGGCTTAATAACTACAGTCACTCAACAGTCAATTTCAACAGGATTCAGCCTTTTAAGAACTCGCTTGGTCGAGAACAAACCATTATATAATATTTTTACCATTAGACATTCGTCAACATCATTAGTAGCCTTGTTCCACCTATTGTTGTGTAGTATACTTTTAGTGTGCTAGTCTGACCTGTTTGGTAGCCGGCGTAATTCAATTTTTCTCAAGATTTTGCAGCTTTTTTTTTTTAATTGATATAAACCAGTGCTTGACTGCGATCCCACCGGATGGTAAGCAGTGATGCAATCGTTGATGGTGAGCCGCACTAGCTTTAACTTGCAAAGTCATTCAATAGTGTTAGACGAACTGAGAAGCTTGTATTGATCATTTTAATGGTTATAACTCTGTAAGTAAATAAGTGTTACGGCCACCAATCACATTTTAACCAACATACAACTTGACACTGAATTGCAAAAAACTTAAGAAAATTTGAATTTCGCGGGCTACCCTGCAGCATCCACCTTAAAACTTTTTGTAAAAAAATCCTTACGTAGTCTTTGCCAAAACTTACCTTGTCGAGGGTGCGTCCTTTCCACCAGCCCCGGCTGTCACCCTCCTTGCTGAGCACGAGCACCTTGGCGCCAGGTCGCAACGCTAACTGTGAGCTTTCCAGTGGTCTAAAGTCATGGATGACGGTTGCTACCACGCGTCGAAACGGCCAGCGGAGGTTTGAATTTAGGCTAAGTGAGGAGAAATAGAAATAAGTCACAAGTAAGTATCATTGTAGAAAAGTGATTAATTTTTAACAAGAAGTGTCTGTGGTTTAAGCATTAGCCGGCACAGACGGGCAGGAGTAATTCCTAGTGTAAGGCAAGATAGTTTAAAATAAAAAGATACAAAGGAAACTATTTTCACGTTTTCTATAAAAATAAAAAGAGAAACTGACTGATTGACATATCAATGGACAGCCGAAACTACTGGCACTAAGAGAGGATTTTCCAAAATTTACCCCCTAAAGGGATGGAACGCTACTTTCACGTGGGCGAAACCGCAGGCTGAAGCTAGGTCTATATATTTTTGATAGCGGAGCTAAGTTAGTTAAGCTCACTGTAGTTAAAGATTTAAAAGTATTTTATATATACAGGGTGCCTTTGAATTCCGACGTACAAATGAATACCACGGATCCAGTACATGATTCTAGACCCCCCAGTGGTGGGATTTTTCGTTAGCTTTTTCATAATTAAAAAAAAAACTGTTCCTTTTTAAATTTAAACTGTAAAATCGTTATTCTAACCAACCCCGATGATATTTTAGTAAAAAAAAAAATATCGCGGTAGATAAAATCGTTACTCTAATCAACCCCGATGATATTTTAGTAAAAAAAAAAATATTGCGGTAGATAAAATCGTTACTCTAATCAACCCCGATGATATTTTAGTAAAAAAAAAAATATTGCGGTAGATAAAATCGTTACTCTAATCAACCCCGATGACATTTTTAATTTTAAAAGTAATTAATTAATTTTTTTTTCACTAAAAATGTTAGAATAACGATTTTATGCAGTTTAAATAAAAAAAAACCTATTAATTATTTTTGTAAAAATTAGGTAAAAGCTTACGAAAAATTTCACCACTGTGGGGGTCTAGAATCATGTACTGGATCCGTGGTAATCATTTGTGCGTCGATGTTAAAGACACCCTGTATATATTTATGTTGCAGTCAAAACTCTTAACCAGTCAAAAGTACTATTAACTAGCAAAATCAGTCAAAAGTACTTTTAACCGTATGCTTTAGTCAATAATACTTTTGACTAAAATAACAGTTAAAAGTACTTTTGTCCAATGGAGCTGGTTAAAAGTACTTTAACTAAGTGATTCCGTCAAAAGTGGTTTTGACTGGTCGTATCAGTCAAAACTCTAGGTGGTCGATAAAAATAACGACAAACGCACATATCAACTTTTATATTACTCATTATTAGTGGAGAACGTGCTGATATTAGAACAAAAATGAGTGACTACGAAAATAAAGAACGCATAATATATAATACTGTGTTTTTATAACCTGTGAACTTTCTGATTACCTATTTTAATGACAATTTTTAAGTGTAAGTTTTCTTTGTATTGATTGTAATACCAAATTTTTCGTAATATATAAATATCTTTTTTATTCACATCTAACGAGTTAATAGTGCTTTTGACTGATGCTTTATTGCAGTTAAAACTACTTTTGACGAAGAGCGTCAGTCAAAAGTACTTTTAACCGCAAATTTGCAGTCAAAAGTACTAATAACCAATCATTTTCAGTCAAAACCACTTTTGACCAACCTGTTCAGTCAAAAGTACTTTTGACTGATTTTGCTAGTCAATAGTACTTTTGACTGGTTAAGAGTTTTGACTGCAACATATATATAAGATACTTTTAAATCTTTAACTACAGTGAGTTCCAAAATCATGTACTGGCACCATGGTACTCGTCTGTAGGTCGATTTCAAAGACATCCTGTATATGCTTACCCTTCAAAGTTTTCAGAGAGGCTGGTCTTCTCGTAGTAAGTGATGAGCTCGACGACGCTGCGGAAGAAGCGCGACTCGGACAGGTAGTAGTGCGGCACCTGGTCGATAGGCTTGCGGCACACTCGCATGTGTTTCACTGTGTTTTCTGTTCTGTAGGACAGAGGATAAAATTTTTAATTTTCTTCGGTGTTGCTATCTTTATGTTGTGTATTCATGCAGCTTATATTAGATGTTAAAAACAACGTATAAAATAAGTAATGTAGATTCTATTAATTCAATTAGGCGTGTGTAACTCTTTACTGAACCGACTTACTGTTCCGAAAGATTGGAACAGCAGTAATGTTTTAAATGCATCATTTGGAAAAATTGGAACACTGAAACACTTTTTACTTTAAGTGACCAGCAGTCTTTTTAAAATTCAAATTTAAATAAAACTGTTGGGAGTATGTGGCGCAACGTAACAGATTACGATTCATAACAGTCAGTGTCTGTGTTATTATCTTTTGAGCCGTTTTTCCAAATGTTCCGTTTGTATCTTGTGAGCCGATGTTTCAAATGCTCCGTTTGTATCTTTTGAGCCGATGTTCCAAATGTTCCGTTTGTATCTTTTGAGCCGATGTTCCAAATGTTCCGTTTGTATCTTGTGAGCCGATGTTTCAAATGTTCCGTTTTTATCTTCTGAGCCGTTGTTCCAAATGTTCCGTTTGTATCTTTTGAGCCGATGTTCCAAATGTTCCGTTTGTATCTTTTGAGCCGATGTTCCAAATGTTCCGTTTGTATCTTGTGAGCCGATGTTTCAAATGTTCCGTTTGTATCTTGTGAGCCGATGTTTCAAATGTTCCGTTTTTATCTTCTGAGCCGTTGTTCCAAATGTTCCGTTTGTATCTTTTGAGCCGATGTTCCAAATGTTCCGTTTGTATCTTTTGAGCCGATGTTCCAAATGTTCCGTTTGTATCTTGTGAGCCGATGTTTCAAATGTTCCGTTTTTATCTTCTGAGCCGTTGTTCCAAATGTTCCGTTTGTATCTTTTGAGCCGATGTTCCAAATGTTCCGTTTGTATCTTTTGAGCCGATGTTCCAAATGTTCCGTTTGTATCTTGTGAGCCGATGTTTCAAATGTTCCGTTTTTATCTTCTGAGCCGTTGTTCCAAATGTTCCAATCGCAAAGATGACACACTTTTCCCACGTCTAAATTCAATATGTGTTTAAATTTTAGGTTTGAAGAAGGTTTCGGGACCAGGGACATCTTGATATACTTCTTTAACCTTTAGAGGTTGTCTTTAAATGTCAATTTAAATTGGAGCCTTACTCCCGTCGTCTTGATGCTCATTCTAAATGGGTTCAAAATCGTGAGGAAACCCGTTTTTTTTTTTCAGTTGGGAAAGCCTCAAGTAACTGAGTGTGTCAAACCTTTGCTGACTAAAATCTACTCGTGTTTCTTCAGCTGCCCTTTACGTTCCAAGGCAACAAACAATCCGTCAGCATTATCAAGAATCCAAAATTTGATTTGATAGATGGGAAAGTAAATCTTCAAGAAAACACTTCAAAGCCTGCTTGGCTGCAAAGTTTGAGCTAAGACATAAACTCTAATAGATTACAGGTAAAACTTAAAGGTTCTGTGAGAAATAGACCAGGCTTTTCAACAAAGCTTTCAAGTATACCTAGTGGCCAATATGAGCTTAGAATAGTGTATAACACTCATTTTTGAAAAGTGTCTCAATTAGATTCTATAGTGCTAATAAACCACCAAAAAAAAAAACCACACAATTTTTATTTTGTTTTTAAAATTGGGTGGTTTTTGCAAAATAGCAAAAAAGTTTTGGTTTTTCCAAAAATGCATTTAAAATTTACATTTTCAAATTTCGCGCGTAATTTGACGAAAACGTAGAAAGCAGTGGACGCCATATTTACTCAGTGTTCGTGACGTCAGTTAGCTATGTAAACAAATACGCTCAGTATAGCCGATCAGTTGACAGCTGTCACTTTAGTTTACACCGCCGAATGACGTAATAACATGGTGGCTACTATTTCATGGCGATAAAGAACAGATAATAAAAACTGAAAACTTTGAATTGAATTTTAAAATTTATTTTGTTATTTTATGAACTAAAACTAACACATATCGACTGCATTTTACATAAGCTATCTTAATAATATATTTTTAGATTTTTTCTCATATAGAGTAAAATACCCTATTTTAGCGCGTTACTAAAAATACTTCTGTGTATCAATGACCCCATGTGAGGCTGAGTGATTTTTAGTAGTAATAGTGTATACGTACTTGAGTGATAGCGCTAGATTGGTGTCGGAAGGCGCGTGTGGATGATGTGGCGCATGCGCAGGATGAGGTCGCACTCGCAGTAGGAACGTGCCATCAACGCGTCGTTCTAGCCGTGCTGTTGCTGTCTCACGACCCATCTCACCCACGTACCTATTGTGAGGAGAAATAAATGTTTTTGCACTTACTACGCTACTAAAATTTTCAACAAACAAGAAGTGATCTAAGAAATTATTACGTTTTGAAAGGGTATTATTGGAAGGATACACTATAGAATATTTGTCAACTTGGTGTTTGGCAGTTCCGCAGATAGATAGATATATTCTTCATTGTACACCAATAACAAAATGTAATAGGAGCTTAAAATGAATAGGGTGTAAGAACAACGTTCAACTGACCACATGTAGTAATGCAGCGCCTGGTCGGGTTGGTGCTGGTGCGGGGGCAGCGGCGGCGCAGGGGCGAGCCCGCCGCCGCAGCGCCCGGACAGCGCGATGCACTCCTTGTGTGCGCATGCGTTGCATACCGTACACAGGTAGCCCTGGTAACGAAGCATTGCGAATGTAATACGTTTTAATTACACGCAAATTGATTCTTAGTGGATATTGTGATTTAAAATTGATGTAATTTTGTATCTCAAGAGTTTACACGGCTGGACAGTATGTGGAATCATTGAAACAGATGCAATTTCAGCAAAACGAAGCTGAGCAAAAAGGACTGAATCACTTTCGCATTTATAATATTAACTAACTTCTGCCAGTGGCTTCGAATAAGGACTTACCTTGATATTTTTTTTTTTTTAATAAAAAAAAAATGACACCAGCGAGGCAGTTACTTAGGTGATTGACTACAAGTTCAGCAAATGGTATTTGAGAGACAATGAATTATAATGGTAAGTTTGTAAATAAGGATTTTTTTTTAAATATTATTAATTTATAAAGGTACCTGAAATATTCTGCCTTTGAGGAATTTGGAACAGTGGTGACACGTGGCAGGTTTCTCAAACGTGTGTAATACGAATTTGTGGTTCGTACTCCGACAACCAGGTGGCTCTAGGTTATCACTATGGACAAACATAGACAATATTATTTTTTATAAATTCTCTTCCAACAAGAGGCGTATTTTCTTGGATCTGCTAATAAATTCCTGGAAATAGGGTAGTATGTATAATCTGTCAAATCACAAGATGACCAATTAGATGACACATTTATAGTTTTGCGTTTCTGTGTAGATTTTTTTTATGACAATTCTAGTCAATGAAGCTGTTCAGTTTCAAAACACTTTTTTTTCTGAGATCACAGCTAATTGTTTTTTTTTTTGTTTGTGTTTATTTTTGTACTATTTTTTTTTAATTCTTGATAGGTTTGCGCTTGACCGCTATCAACAAACGTAAACAATAATAATAATAATAGTTTATTTTCCTTCCACAAATTACAGAGAAATTAATTAATTCAACAATATACCAAAAACAATTTGTGGAAGACTGGTGCCTGAACTAAGTTTTTTACAAAACCTGTGTGTCAAGTCACCAGGCCCCCAAAAACTAAGTTTGAGATTAATAATTGTCGTACAGAAGTCGATTTGATTCTCGAAAATACATTACAATAATAGTAATCAATTAATTACATTAATAATTATAAGTTAATCACATGATTCAATTTCATTACATTGGAAAATAAAAAATATATATAAAGTAATTTATTAAAGATACATGCACAAATTTGTTAGGGAGAGTGTATGTGAATGTGTGTGGGGAGTGTGTGTGTGAGTGTGATGTGGGGAAAACTGTGTGTGTTACAAAGGGAACATTTTGTTAGCATATTGTTTTAAAAAGATCTTCAATTTGGGTATAGTCTAAAGTAATAAGCCAGTCAGTTATTTTTCTTTTAAAAGTTGGTTTGTTTAGGGTATGAATAGAGAGTAAATCATTCAGCTTGTTGTATAAAAATGGGCCAAGAAAAGAAAAGAAGTTTCGCGAAAATTTGGTTTTAACGGATGTAGGCTGGCATATATTCCTTCTTCTGCTTCTCAAATCAGAACTATGATGGGTGTTTAAAAAAGGAATCAGAGCATAAACGTTTGTACTAAATAACAGAAAACAATAAAATTACATCTTTTTCTGAAAACCGCATCAAAATTGGTAATAATATGGAGCAGCAATTAGCATTTCAAACATTTGGATGAGGAAGAGTGGGCGCGCGGTGGAAACATGTCACTATCTCTTTGGTGGTGATGTCACATTTTAGTTTGTGCCTCTTTTTTCTATTACTTGACAGTTTACCCATCCACCAGATTTGAAAGGTTTCTCTAAATTTCTTAATTTTGAACAGACTTGAAATAAATATTTCTATTTGCGATTTTGGGTAAAGCAACTTTTTGATACAAATAATAAAAAAACTTATTTTTGCAAAAAAAAATACAACTAATCCACTCCTGTTCCGTCGTTGCCTTTCGTACCAGGGCCGAGTCTTGCTTTCAGAAGCCTTAAAAAAGAAAACTTTAATTTCGAAATTCGGTGTTTCCAGTTTTGTTTCTGCATTTTTGGTTCTTTTCATTAGATCTTCACCGAATTTAAAAAGGGACTAACTAGCAGATAAACTCCTCGAAACAGAAAAAGGATCGTCAAAATCGGTTCACAAAAAAAATCAGCCCCCCTAGCCAAGTTGCAAACGATAAACGTGAACGCTTAGTTATCTCCAATAGATTTTCAACTTTATATTTAAGAGCATAAAGTTGAAAATCTATTAAAGACTACTGAGCGTTAGCGACCGGAACGAACGAAAACACTATGTAATCTTCAATAGATTTTCAACTTTATATCCAATAACATAAAGTTGAAAATCTATTAAAGACTACTAAGAGTTTACGTTTATCGTTTGTGACTTGGCTAGGGGGGCAGACGTCTTGGGAACCTCCACTTTTTTTTAAAGTCAGTTAAAAAAACCGTTAATTAAAAAGTAGCCAATTACGACAATATACTCACATGGCGTCCCTGATGGCCTTCACCCACTTGCGCTTGGCGTCGTCGGTGCGCGCGTACAGCGTGAACGTGGCGTCTTTGGTGCGTCGCACGAGGTAGAAGTGTGACGCCCAGCGCGCATCGCCTCTTAGCGCCCTCCTCCCACATCCCTCCTCTACGCGGTACTCGGCCAGGCGAACCCCGACGCGGTACGAGTACTGATTGTCCTGGGAAGAGAGGAGCTGGTGTGGGATTTAGGAAAGGAAAACTAAGTTAGTTGGGTTATGTAAGGTTTTTTTTTTGGTCGAACTCGTCAAATAACTACTCTGGGTGGAGCGAGAGGGGCTGTCAGACTTTTACTAAAAAGCCACACGTATTCCTGGGCAACAAAAGAAATACGGGCGGGTTTTAGTAAGTAAAAGTCTGAGTGGCGACCAAGTACAGGAAGATGCAACGTTGGAAGGCCTCCCACAAGGTGGACCGATGAACTGCCCCTCTAGCGGCTCTAGCCAAGTTACAACCGTTTCGTTTCGATTCTCTTTTCGTTGATCGCCACGTGACTGAGCGTTGAGATGATGTCAGAATAAAGGAATCGGAGGCGTGGCCTACTCGAGGCGATTGACGAAAAGAGAATCGAAACGAAACGGTTGTAACTTGGCTAGAGGGGCTGATGAGGGTCGCGGTAATCCGATGGTCGCAAGAACAGTACCGTTCGTTATAGCGACATTTGGAGGTGGCCTTTATCCAACAGTGGACGTCTTACGACTGAAATGATGATGTTGACACTCTCGTGCCACCCAGAGCGAGAGGTGATATTTGATGATTTCTGACCCCAAGAAAAAAACCGTGTCCCTTCAAGTGCCCGTGTTCCAGGGGTGACTCTTCCGAGCTATCTCGATCTCTGGTTGGTTGTAGGACGATTTTAATAGCTTAGTATAGGGTGTTCCAAAATTAACGCAAGATTTGAATTAAATAGAAATCAGTTTTTTTTTTTGGGGTTGCCAACACTTTACTGCACAAATGGCGGCAAATTCAAATCTTGCGTTAATTTTGGAACACTCTATAGTATAACACAGTTATTGAAGCGATAAGTCCCATTAAATTGTTTGAACCTGTGACGGTTTCGATGTCATAGAACATTCATTGACAGATTGGACTCATTTTAGGTACTATACTAGATAAGTATGTATCAATATTAATCTTACAACAGGATTCTTTTTTGTTAAACATTGAGATTTGAGTTAATGTATGGATATTAATACTACGAAGTCCTGCAAATTTTAACCGCTCTTTTAAATTGACGTCCGACAGTTTTTGCTTAGACAAACTAAAAAAAAAAATCAATAGTTTTCTCATGCCGTCTGGTGGCTGATTTAAAGGTATAGTCGAATTCACCATTATAGTATCAAGTTACTGAGATATTGATGCAGTAAACCCTAACATTAGTACACCTTACCTTCACAGGTTTGCAGAGCAGCATGAGCTTATCAAAGACAAACACGTATCGTGATCTGAGCTTCTGGTCCTCGTGCGCCTTGACCTTCAGCTCGCCATCCAGCAGCAGGCGGCCGTACGCCGCCAGGCCTGCGCCCCCCGCGCCTAGCGCGCCGCCCTCCCAGTCTATTATACTCTCCTGGAGAAGAGAAGATTAAGATGAAAATTAGCAATCAATCAGAAATTGAGTTTAGCAACCACTAGTCCAATAGAACGTGGTTGGGCTTCGCTGCACTATCACTCTTAAGATCAGCCCCCCTAGCCAAGTTACAACCGTTTCGTTTCGATTCTCTTTTCGTTGATCGCCTCGAGTCGGACACGCCTCCTATTCCTTTGTTCTGACGTCATCTCAACGCTCAGTCACGTGGTCAGAACAAAGGAATAGGAGGCGTGGCCGACTCGAGGCGATCAACAAAAAAATAATCGAAATTAAACGGTTGTAACTTGGCTAGGGGCAGCACTTCTAGAACATTATGGACTAGGTAAACTTGCACTCAGCTTGGTGAAATCTTATTTAATTGACAGGCAACAGCAAGTTCAGATAAACGGTGTCAATTCTCCGGGTTTGAAAGTCAAAATGGGTGTACCACAAGGCTCAATATTAGGTCCTTTCCTCTTTTTAGTATATATAAATGATCTACCGCATCTATTAAAAAAAAAACCACATATTGTATTGTTTGCTGACGATACGTCGTTAATTTTTAAGATCAATAGACGTTCCACTAATCTTGATGACGTAAACGATGCTTTACAGCAAGTCCAAAACTGGTTTACTGTTAATAATTTAGTGTTAAATGGAAAAAAAACTAAGTGCATAAGATTTGCGTTACCGAATGTTAAAAGTAATTACTCCGACATAGTATTGAACAAGGAGAAACTTGAATTCGTCGAGAATACGGTTTTCCTAGGGATCACGCTTGACTCGAGGCTACAATGGGGTCCTCATTTAACATCTCTGGCAGGTCGGCTTAGTTCAGCAGCATATGCTGTCAGAAAAATCCGTCAATTTACTGATGTGGATACTGCGCGACTAGTTTATTTTAGTTACTTTCATAGTATCATGTCTTACGGTATTTTGCTATGGGGACGGGCTGCAGATATAGAGTCTATTTTTATTCTGCAGAAAAGAGCTATCAGAGCCATATATAATCTTCGCAGACGCGATTCTCTTAGGGAACTATTTAAGGAAATAAACATCCTGACGGTCCCTTGTCAATACATTTATGAAAACATTATGTATGTTCGGAAAAATATTCATCTTTTTACTAAGATAAGTGACAGGCACAATTTTAATACTAGGAACAGGAACAAATTAGATCAACCTCGGTTCAGATTGGCTAAAGTACATAGTTCTTTCATGGGGTACTGTGTAAAATTTTATAATAAAATACCAGTTGAGATTCTACAACTAAATGAGTCCAAATTTAAAGCATGCATTAAACGCACACTATGTAGACAAGCGTATTATAAACTGGAAGATTATATCCTTGATAAAAGCGCTTGGCTAAATGCCGGTCCTGCTCCGCAGCCACAGCCACTTTTACCTTCAAATTAGTTTTTTTTTTTATAATTTTGGAAGAGATACTGTTCCCCTTTTTGTATTGTTGTTTTAGAAATGTTTTTTTATTTTATTTTATTTTATTTCAATAGAGCTGATAATTTATTATCTTTTGTATTTGGAAACAGTAGCATTGTATAATGTAGAAGCACTTTGTTTTTCAAGTTTTGTGAATGTGAAGTACCATGGAGCATTTTTATTAGGTTACAACTTGTTTGACATTACGAGCATGGCAGTTGAGAGTTTGTCATGCTCACTCAAATGTCTCGCTGATGGTGGCACGTGTTATTGGGTCATTCAGTTCCCTTAAAAATGGTTGAGCTGAGTGGGGCTGATGCACGCGTCATGCTCGTGAACGGGTGCCGTCAGTTGAGACTGGTCATCTCTTAGCTGCCAGTGACTTAATTCAATTTCTATTTTTTTTTTATTAGTCTTTTTTTAAGTATATTTTTATTTTATTTTAATTATTATTACTTATCTACATTGTGCTCACATATAAGAAGCGACAAGAAATATGTAACCAAGATTTATGTAACTCATAACATGATTTAAAAGAGTGTCCATGGAGTTTCTTGCACGTTCTTCTCCATAGAGATCTACGCTTTGGAACGTGCAATTTAGCTTCACTTGTTTTTTTTTTTGACTGACTGACATTTTGACAATTCAAAAGTGCCTGTAATTGGTCTATTTGAAATAAACGTTTCTGATTTCTGACTTTGTTGTATTTTTCTTGACTGAAAGTAATCAAAAATGTTCGTGATTTCTGTCTTGCAATATAAATAATGTTAAAATTTCATGATGTTGTCAATACAATATTTAATTAAATGATTAAATGGAATAAAAATATCGATCAACACTAAATAAATCAGTGAACATATTTTTGAAATCTATCAGTTAATGACTGAGAAATTAATGATTTAAGTTTAAGCACAATTAATTCTGACTGTCGTCATTATTTGACCTAAATGAGATCGTAGGACCACAAATCATTCAAATGCACAAGAGTTTCTAGGTGGCACGTAAAGTCTCACCTAGTTATTTTACGCGCAACTTGCTTGTTTTTTTATTTAATGGTAGTGTTTTTTTTATTTCAGCACCATTCACCCTTTACCATTGTAAAGGGTCGTGTGACGTCACAAACTGGAGAGCCGTGTCAACTGAAACTATTCTTAGAAGCGCAAGTTTACAGTTCTGTAACTTTTTGATTTGTTGAGACATTTTAATGATTCTTTCATATTTTTATTATAATTTACTTAAACTTTCCACAAATATTTCATTTTAACATAGAAACTTTTCCGTTCTGGAAAAAAAATACGACAGAATCATAGTAATATTATAAAAGTAAAAGTTGTGATTGTATGTATGCGTGTGTATGTTCGTTACTCCTTACCGCTCAAACGGCTGAATTGATTTGGGTAAAATGTGGTACCGGGATAATTTATAATCTGTATTGACACATAAGCTATAACTTGTAAAGGCAAGGCGCTGCTGGCCTGCCTTGACGAGCTGGGGTGGATCGAATGACACATGTGCCACACCCTTACGCAAAATACGCGCTTTCGACGTGGAGTTTCGGACACCAGCCCCTTATAAATTCTCGCTGACGGAGCCACAGGTGGCAGCTAGTCTGCTAGTTCTAAATAAAAGAAGACACGAGTGTTCACCTGTACTTTAGCGAGTAGCGCAAGCACCTCACTATCCCTCTTCACTTCGTTTATGTACTGCGCGACGTCCACCATAGCCTCTTTCGCACGTTCTAGTCCTCGGAACTCTTCATGATTCTGTTGACAGGAAGAAACAGGTTAACCTTAATAAGACACCTTTATATTGCGAATATGAACTTGTGAATATGGCCTTCTGTAGGTCTTGACGGAACCTGGACTTAATCTCCAAAACCATAAGCTTTGAATTCGACTTTTTTATTTTTAAACTCCATACGCAAAAAGAAGGGTGTTAACAGTTTGACCGCTACGTGTGTCTGTCTGTAGTAACGTAAATCATAAACGGGTGAACCGATTTGGATGCGGTTTTTTTTTGGATAGTATTAAACTGTTCTTTAATTTTATTTACCTAATCGTCGTAATAGCCGATTATAATAAGTTATATTTTAATATCCGTAACAGTATCCGAAACCGGTATGATATTACGCTTATTATACAACAATACCGCGGAAGTCGAAAAATGTCGATACACGATCAACCTACACCAAGTAGATCGAATGTGTAGTTCCACACTGTGCTAAATAATACTTAAGTTAACCTATAAAAATAAAAGTAAAGTTAATTTAAACCTATAATTGGATTTGTTATAGATTCACGAAGAATTGAGCAAAATATAAACAGATATTTGTCTCTCTTGAAAAATAGTCAAAATTTACTTGCGCGGTATTGTTGTATAAGCGACGATTATTGAATATCCGTATCCAGATCCATTTCATATCCATAACATTGATCTTTATTCTTTAATAGTGGGGTTACTTACTGGCTGTGTTTCATGCACCAGTTTGTCCAACAGCAGGTGGTATTTGAGCACCCTCTGCATCGGCACCGACAGGATGTCGCGCAGCTGTATCCGACCGTCGCTGTGTTCCTTCTGACATTTCTGTTGACAGCGGAAAAACGAAATTATGTCTTATGAAGGAAAGATATAGAAGAATTTGGACCTGTTGTTTAACTGACCTTAGCTTAAATCTGTCTAACTATATCTATTCAAACCATAGACCCTTTCCCCAGGCCCACGCCGGAGACACCGCGGGCGTTAGGAGGTAGGGCGATCCCGGCCACCGTAGGTGCGGGCTTGTGGACGGCGAGCAATGGGTACAGTACAGTAGTAATCGTTCCCGGCACGCTTAGATTACGTCTGCTAGATATAGCGACGTCGCCGTCGTTTACTACTGGATACTCACCGCTAACTGTTTATTAATCGTAGAATCTCTTGCGTTTAGCGTCTTAAGCTTGTACCTTGCATCAGTGATGTTAGAGCAAAAATCTCCGATCAGTAGTAATCGTTACGGCCACGCTAAGATTACGTCTGCTAGATATAGCGACGTCGCCGTCGTTTACTACTGAATACTCATCGCTAACTAATAATTGTTAAACGTAGAATCTATTGCGTTTAGTGTCTTTAGCTTGTCCTATGCATCAGTGATGTTGGTGTACAAGTCTCCGAATAGTAGTAATCATTCCCGCCAAGTAAGATTACGTCTGCTTGACGTAGCGACGATGTTTTGAATTAAATACTCACCGCTAATTGTTTATTAAAAGTAGAATCCCTGGCGTCTAGCGTCTTGAGTGTGTCCTGTGCGTTAGTGAGGTTGGAGCAGTAGTCTCCATACAGTAGCAGTCGTTCCCGCCACGCTAGGAATACGTCTGCCAGGCGTGGCGCGCCGTTGCCGGGGACGCACGCCTCTGTTGCTAGTTTTAACTGCCGGAGTAGGCCTGTGTGGGTTTCGTGGAGTTCCTGTATAAGTTTAGAGTGTTGGTTAATATTAAAGGTTAATGTGCACTTTCGAAGCCTCACCACTACGTGGACTGATAACCTTACTAAGGCTACTGGAACTGACTGAGAAACTTGGAAGTCTATATCGGTTAAATAAAGCGTAAAGCCATTTAAAACTACTTTTTTTTAGTTTTTAAATGGGCCGCTTTATTAAACCGTTTTCTTTTTAAAAAATAAGAAAATGGAGTTTTTTTGCTTTCCTGTAAAATTTTAAATTCGCACATTCGCAACTTTACCATACTTACAGGTTTTTTTTTTTTTTTTTTTCGGTGGGAAAATCATCTAAGTGACGATATTTTTAAAATTCTTTCATATTTGTTTACTAGAGCTAAAAATGATTTAATTTAGCAAATATAAACATTGCATGCAGAGGGATTATCCCTATTAACAATTTTACAATTTAATCTAGTTAAATAGTTTGTTCTCACCTTAATTCCAAAAAATATGACCTGCATATCCTGAGGCTTGAGGTATGGCATCAGTGGCCTCAGGAAGTACTTGATAATTTTACTTAAAACATCCACGTAGTTGTTCTCCGTATCCACAAGTTCTCTTATAACGTAATCCCTCTTTTCTAAACTATGAGATGATGTCGCTAGCTGAAAATATATAAAAAAAGATCATTTTGAATTAAATTTTAAAAATAACAATGCTGGACGAATTTAAAGGAACTACATATTAAAATAACAAAAAAAGAATATTATAAATAAGTTGAACCTCTAAATTCGTCCCGCTTCATACAATGAAAGCGAAAGCAAAAATTACCGTAACCCATCTACTATCTACAATTTACATTCATTCGTTTCTATAAAGTTCAATTTACATTCATTCGTTTCTATAAAGTTAAGTTCCATGATAGATAAAATCAACAATTCTTAAATGCAGAATGCAGAAAAAATATATGCCCTAGTGCAATGCAGTATGATGCGATACAAAGCGATAAAATCCCGCGCAACATCGCACCACGCCATATGGACAATCTAGAGCACCCAAAAACAAAACCGTCTTCCGGCACATCCACTTTATAAATAAACAACGTATTTTTAACCACTTACATCGCGATATCCACTTATTTTTATCATGAGGAACGCAACGCTATAGAAACTTGGTGTTTATAAATAAGTGATATCAAAACTAATAGCGGTAGTTGTAAACACGTCGTGATTGGAGGAGCAGCCATGCCATGCATAATTCAATCGTCGTACGGACCGATTTGCTAAACTTTTACTTGTCCGGTTGGAATTTAATACGTCCGTCATCCGTGAACGGTTTTTTTTTTTGTTGAGAATTCTACGATTGTACTAAGTTTGCCAGTTTTGTGGCACTGTAGTGTATCTGTGATGAAGTGAGGAATGTTTTGAGGTGAACGGGGAACTGGGTGGACAGTGTGAGATGTTTTGTTATGGCTAGAATGTCGGTGACTAAATGGACGAAAAAAAGGCATGTAACGTGGACCTCAAATGAATTGGGATAAGGACAAGGGGATGATGATACAGTGAAGCCTGGTAAAGTGGGCCTTGGATGTGTGAGAAACCTCGGCTACAGATACTTCAGTTCCCGTCATTTTTGACTTGATATAACCTCTGTTACTGGGAATAAACCTCAATAGCTGTGATATATTTTTTTCTATAATATATTTTACCTATACTTGGTAATTTTAATCTAAATAACCTCAGTTAGATAATTCTTACAATAAAATAATAAACTAAAATAAAATATACAGGTATAAAAAATAATAATATACAGAATATTCAAAATGCTACAATATTATTAATAATTTTGAAAAAAATATTATTCTATTATTATTAAGCATTTAAATATTGTGTGACTGTCATAATTTTACCTGTTAGTACCTGAATTACTACCAATATCACTAAATATTTCAGTCAGTCGCGCGTCATTAAAAATGAATTACTGTCCTACCCAGTAAGTGATTATGTGTGTACACAGAACCGGAGTACAAGTATTGATTTTGTTACTGATTAATACAGCCAGCCCACTCTAATGTAGAAATTATACAGATAATGTGAGAACGACGTAGAAAAACATGCTTGCTAAAAGCATCCAAAGTATTTTCTTCTTTCGACAGGCCTGTTGGTCTAGTGGTCAGTAGCCCTGACTGCTATGCTGGAAGTCGTGGGTTTGATTTCCACCCAGGACAAATTTTTGTGTGATGATCGTGTCATTTGTTTTGTGTCTAGGTGTAATTTATCTATAATAGGTATGTATTTAGAAATATTTATGTATGTTTATCAGTTGTCTAGTACTTATATCACATGCTCTGCTTAGTTTGGGACTAGATGGCGTTGTGTGAAAGTTGTGGAATGAGGAATATTATTATTATTTTTCGATTTCAGTCGAAAAATAGAAATATTGGGCTACACCAGCATGTCAAGCAAAATCACCTCCTCTCACCACCGAATGCAAAACAAAAGCATAAACAAAAAAAAAAACCGGGAGCCTACTGTGTTGAAAGCAGGCGGCTGTATGGGCGGTAGGTCGCGCACGCTGTTCTTGACGGCGCACAGGTCGTGGTAGATCTCCTCGTCGTGGATGCGCGCGCAGTAGCTTGCGTACTCGCCCACGTCCGCCGCAGGAGCGATGGCGCCACCGCTGCGTTTGCGACCCACCATTTATTTTACATGCGTAAGCTACGTTTCGCTTTTGGATTACCAGCTTTAGGGGGTTTGCTAATAGGCTAGTGAGCTGCTTTGCCAATATACGTAGGACCCGGCCGTAATGTCATACTGAGCCTCGGAAAAAACCTGTCACGTATAATTCGCAGGAGATATTATAGTGCTCAAGTGTCTGCGCAAACACCGGTGCACTCTCTGTCTGCTCCTTTACTCTCATAGTCCGATGGGATGGAAAACCGCCACGATCAGTGAGGACAGGATGATTTATTAGTAATATTTTAAGCGGTGACAACACACATGAATAAAAACTATTTTTACTATTTAATATACTTTGAAATATGAAACAAAATCAATCAACTGTAATAAAGTTGGCAGCCCTAGTTGTTCAATACTTGACAAAATGCCGGAACAGATGTTTTTATTCACTTTAAATTAGTCCCACTCCCATAATATTGGGGAATGAAACTTTCCCATACATTGCTGGCATGTAATTTTTTTTCTTTTCGCCAAAAGTAAAACATAGGCCATATCTTAAAGGACTGTATGATAAATCAATAGCAAAAAGAATTATGTCTACCAACCGTAACCAAACGAAGTTAGGGACTATTTAGTATATTGCTATAGTTTGTTATCAGGCATTATTTTTTCTTAAATAAAAATACTGTTTGTCTGATATTTTAAGTTTCCCATTGTTAAATATAGTTTTAGTTTCGGTTTTTATTGTGAGTAGGCGTTAAATAGTGTCAATGACTATCACAACACCGACGCGTATCTTTTCGATTCGTTTATCACTTATTTTTTGTACTAGTTTTACTGATGAAAAACTGCGAATTTGAAACAAAATATAACAGCAATAACCAATTTAATCTATTTTATCAATGGAAACCTCAAAATATTACGTATTATATTTCCATTTCATTATAGTATAACGAAAATAGGTAATGCCTGACAAAAATATACTAGCAATGCTTCTATACGTATCTTCGTTCGGTTACGGTTTTAAAGACCTGGTTCTTTTTGCTATTGATTCCTCGTATTGGCCTCTAACATATAATCTAGGTTTCATTTCTGGCGTAAAGAAAAAAGTAAAACATGCCAATAGTTTGCTTTGGCCTTTGTTCACATTAGTGCTTTCACCTCCTACAAGGTTGTTACTGAATTTTAAAGTCATTCTCAGGAAATTCCATGATATCGGCAAGAAGCTCAGCTGCAGTGCAAAAACTAAATGAATATCACGGTTGCAAATTAAACTTAAATGAAACGGAGAAGCTAATGATACAAAAGCGAATACGAAAATAAAATTCGAAGTCCATCCAGTTCTGTACACGTTGACGTTGAAACAGCAAAAGGCAAAGTTATTAAACATTAACATAAATTTACAATTTATTTTTGGAAGAAATGTGCAGCAGCTACTTTGCCTGACGGTCAGTAAAACCTCATCGTGTACAATTAATTATGCGATTAAAATAAAATGTACAAAATATATGAACAAAATCAATAAAAATCAAAACACGAAAATAGTATAGTGAGTAATAGATTTTCATATCATGTCTATCCCTATATGTAAAAAACGAAGATGTGACCAGCTAAACAACTAGATGACAATAAAACACTAGCTACAAAAATACACAAAGATAAATAAAATAACAGGATACGCTAGCATAGTTTAACATCGCTCCATGATAACAATATGGGCTCCAAATGATAATGGCACTTCCAGAATCCAGAGATGGTCACACCGCCTATTTAGTAAGTACCTAATTGGCCACTTATTATACTAAATAAGCGGCCAATTGAATATTTAGCTCCGGGGAAGTCCCCAAACGCAATTTAAACTTGGAGACAATACCTATAGCTCACGTGGCAATGAGCACATTGAGATCATAGATCACCATTACTGTTGCTATAAGGGCCACATTAGCACCGCGGGACATTGTCGTGTGGTGCAAATATACGGTGACGCGTTGTACCACGACACAGATTTGTCAAGGCGTTGCGTCGTCAAAATTTCGCAATCAATCTTCAACCAAAGGGTTTTGCGATGTTCCCTTGTCGTGTATTTACACGACGCGTCATCTTGGTACTGAGTGCGAAAGGTTTTTACACTAACGCGATCGAAACGTTTACCGCGTTTGGCTCTGATTGGTTAAGAGCTTGGAGTGGGCCAATCGGGGCACTTAACTTCATAAATGTGAAGATAGCGTTAAAGTAAAACAAATTCGCACTAGGCACTCTTTGCAGGCATCGTATAAAGTCGCACGATGCGACAATGTGCCGCGATCAGACGCAATGCCGCCGTGGTAATATGGCCGCTTAATCAATTCCAATTCAATACCTATATGACTATTTTTCTTAACTATAGAAGCGTAGATAAATTAAAGAAAAGGCCATTATATTTTTACTCATTCTGTGCTTTTTACAAGAAGCAATGTTAAAACAGCTAAGCAATCCTTAAATAATAATTATTCACAGAACCTGCACAACTGACCACACCTAAATACAATAGTTTTCAGGTGTGTACTGATAAGTAGAAAATTAGATAATTTTAACTGATTGTTATGTATTGAAAGTTAAGAACAACAAGTAAGAAACTCAGACTTCCATTTCGAAGTGACCGCAACCGTAACTATCAGATGTTATTGGTGTTGTTAACCTATTGTGTCCCACTGCTGGGCGAAGGCCTCGCTCTCCCTTTTCCACACACGTCTGTCGTCTACCGCGATGTCTCCTTGCTTATAATGGGACCCAATAAGCAGTTCTTCTAGCGCACAGCAGCTATTGAATGTATCCGAAATAAAAATAAACTGTAACCAAAACCCGATATAAAAGTTTCTGATAAAGGCGGAGTCTAAATGAAAGTATCTTGTTTGTTTGGCCGGCCAAACAAATGATAATCTAGACTAGAAATTAAAGTAAAATCATGCTATTTGTTTTTTACTCTTACAATTTTAATATGCTATCCGCATCCAGATCCAAAATGACATATCCATACCATTCCTGGGGCAAGGATGATGGCATCGGCTTAACTTAGGCCACAGTGGTTGTATCATATAAACTAGGTCTTAAACTAACTTTTATTCACAATAAGTGGATATCCTACTACGCTACTAAAAAGACTGACTGACTGGTCTGACTGTTTGTTTGTTTGTCTGTTTGTTGATGGAATTTTGCATTCCTTTTTTTTAATGCATAAATGTTCTAAAACCATCTTTGTATTATTTGCCTTTCTAATGTAGCTGCCGTTTTGGGGCAAATCGGTCTGTAACGCACGTAAGTAGAAACAATTTCTACATATTTTATTATATATTTTTTTTACATATTTTAATGATATTTCATTATATTTGAAATACCTAGTATTTATTTATTGTGCACACCTACCACAGTGTAGTCTTTTTTTACCCCAAAGGTTGACTGGTAGAGAATGCCTTGTTTCGTTGTTGTTGTTTGTTGTTTTAATAAATAAAAATTAGGAAGAAATAATATAATAAAATACGACGGTATTTCGAAGTGCCAAAAGTGCCATAATCTGCCGAATATTCTGAGGAAGTTCAACCAGATTTGACATTTCAAATTTTATTCGATCTCTTTCATCTTTAATCGACGAGATAATTATAGCATAAGTTTAGCTTCGTCGGTGAGCATCAGAAATGGGGCCACTATTTCTAGACCGCGTCCCCGGTTTTCAGCCAAAGTTTCAAAGATATGGCGATGTATATCTAGACTTTAACCTCTAAGTTGAAGCGCAAAAGCTATCCTAGTTTTAATTAGATTTTTAGTACTTCATATAAATGATGTCGAAATGTTTGTACTACTATTTGTCTATTAGCAGATGTGAAACGAAGAAAACTAACCAACGTATGGGTCCCATTAAGGTGAATGCGACAGGGTAGCTAGCGAAATTCAAATTTTCGAGTCTTTTGCGATTTCAAGCTTAGCATTGGATAGAAGTTTGATCGAGGTTTTATGAAAATGGCATATTTTATCTCTTTTCTAAGTTAAAGAGTTATGCTGACGATTTTAATGAGTATAATAGCGTAAATATATGTATGTTATTACCGCAAATATATTTTTAATTATCGTTCTAATCGGTACTGAACTGCAAATTGTAAAACATGAACGAAAATTTGAATTTCGCGGGTTAACCTTAAGCTGTTGATCCCCGCATTAACGCGCCATTGTCTTTTTATTGTGTCTCTAATTACGCACTCAAAAGGTTAAACGCTAGAAGATGTGGTGGTAGACCTAGGAGAAGATGGCGGGACGACCTCGTCGCCTTCCCTCATTAGCGTAAAGAAAACTTGTGGTGAAAAGGGAAAGGGAAGCCTTCGCTCATCAGTGGGTCAATATATATTAGTTTTAAAATCTATTCAGTAGGTCCGTCACAAATCAGAACACACGCTGTTTATCATGCCCCTATGAAGCATATCTACACGACGAGCTAGCTAGCTGCCGGAAGCTGGACAGCGATCACCGCTAATTTGCTATAACATCACGCTTGGTACATATCTGAGAAGGTTTCTTCTAATTTATCTTTATATCGATGTAAATTTGTTTGTTTAAGTATATGTTAAAAAAATGTAATGTCTGGAAGTAGTTATCGGATTGAGAAGATTGAAAAAAGGTTTTGCAATGAGTAGTGACTGGTAAATGGTATCCCCTCCATAATTCCATCAGGTAATCTGTCTTTCCACATTCCGCCAATACGTCAAATATTTATTCGTTCCCAGTTTACGTTTACGTTACACAAAGCGATGGTACGCGGAAGTAACCAACTATTTATGATTTAGAACTGTACAATGTACATCTATAAAATGTAAGGCAGCCGTGTAAAACGTGAGTGTTTCGGAAACTTGGCTACCAGCTGAGTATCTTACGTCTTTTGTTTTTGTTTCATACGCGAACAAGAAACAATGAGGCTGGGATGTATGGAAGAATAGCTTTTGACCACGACTTCGTCTGCGTGAATGTATGTTATGCGGACGCGAAGTCGCAGTCGGAGCCAGATAAAAAGTAGGCTATGTCTTTCCTTGGGGTTTAATCTTACTTCGTACTAAATTTAATCAAAATCGGTTCAGTAATACCAACCGTGAAAGCGTACGAAACTGAACAACCTTCCACAAGAATTTTTCCAAAACGAAAAAAATCTTATGGAAGGTTGTTCAGTTTCGTCTACTGAGCAACCCCTAAAGTTTGCGGAGTCCTGTCCCTTACACCTTATATAATTAATCCGCAGCTTCATTCTTTTATTTTATTATAGTTTTTTATGATGTATACCTATAGTCCACAATAAAGTTGATTTGATTTGATTTGATTTGTTTCTCCTGTGCGAGTCACAAAAAGCTTTTTATTTTAGTTACATAATTATTTGCTCTATTTCATTGGCTTCCAGATAAGGGTGTATTTCTACTTAACCGGAGCTGGGCGTAGTGGAGCAGAGAAGAGCAGTGAAAAGTGGCAAGTGTTTCCATTGAAGCAGAATTTGAACTACCCTCAGCTTCGTGCTCTCCGCTCGGTACCCGACTCCGTTCTGTCTCCACGAGGCCACGAGCTTTTATTTGAAAGTCCGCTCAGCAGCTCCACTCCGACCCATTTACACTGTTTCCGCGGAGTGTAGATTTCGGGCACTGATTGACCGCTCCTCTCCACTCCGCTAAGCTTCACGTCAATGGAAACGCACCATAATGCACGGCTTCTGTATGATAGTCCACTGAAGCGAGGCCACGGGACAGCAATATTAAACAAACCAATAACAGACCGTATCGCTCTCTATAAAATACGTCAACTCAATTGATTGATCGAACAACAGCGGAATGTTATTACGTATACAAAGAAACAGTAGAGTGGGTACTCTTTCCTGGATGCTATCAAGCTAATGACTTCTCTAGAATTGCATACTATTTCAAGGCCCACTACCTTGAAAATATTAAGTAAGAAGTATTATAATGCTATTATTATGTTGCGTGCCAATCATTGCGTTGAATACTTGTCGGTCAGTGTAGCATACTAATCAAGAAATGGACATAATTATCCAGTTTTGCTTAAGCCGGCCGGTTAACGGAAACACCGGCTACATTTATCTTTTCACTAGCTTTTACCCGCGGCTTCGCTCCCGTCAACTCTACCCTACTCCACCCTAATACACATTTTTTTTTTATATAGATAGAAGAGCTAAACGAGATGAGAAAATCATCCAATGACATCCTCCGCTCTTGGGCAGAGCGAGAGGGCGTGTCAGACTTTTGCTGACTAAAAGCCCACTCCTGTTCCTTCTTTGCCTTCGTCCCAGGGCCGAGTTTTCCTTTCAAAAACAAACCCTTGGCCCCAGTAGGCTTCGACCCTACTGGGTCCCTACGTTTTGCTGACATCTTCTTGAGGCGCGCGTGGAACAGTACGCGCCGTCGACGACTTGGGCTCAGTCCTGAGGGTTACCGGACGGTCGGACGGCGAGCGACTTATTGCTGGCCGTTCGCAAGCCCTACGCTAAGCCTACGGTGGCCGGAAATCGGGATCGGAATCCCGGCGGCTGGGGCGCGAGGGCC
The DNA here is from genome assembly GCA_905147345.3 of Mythimna impura. NCBI lineage: Eukaryota > Metazoa > Arthropoda > Insecta > Lepidoptera > Noctuidae > Mythimna > Mythimna impura. Next base: position 3,018,217 of record LR990342.1, on the reverse strand, counting down.
ATTGCCTCGCGCGTGCGGCCGCCTCCTTTGCTAGCATTACTGCTCCGTAGAAGGAGGCGACCGCCTGCCACTCCTCCTCACTTCGGGCTATGGCCTGTACTAAGCCCCAGCGAGAGATCGATGCCGCCGATCTCCCCCACGAGGACACGCGGCGGTGCTCTGCCCAAGCGGGGAGCTAAACGAGATGGAGTACCCAGTCGCAAATACACGACCCTGGCGAATATGACACGAAAACACTGGTCGGACCAATCCGACGCATCCGGTTAAAGGATTAAAAGAATTTTTCGTTTCGAATTAGTAGTTTCTAAGATTAAGAAATTATTAATTTTAACCAAACAAACTCGTCAGCTTTACAAGCATAGCATAAGCATAATCAGCCTTTTAATGTTCCCACTGCTGGGACTCAGGCCTCCTCTCTCTAGGAAAAGGAATGGGCCGTAATCCACCACGCGGGCCCAGTGCGGATTGGTGAATGTCACATATCTTCGAATTTTTGGTTCTAGGACATGCCGGTTTCCTCACGATGTTTTCCTTCATCCTTTTTGAGAACAGTGGTGTTGAAATAAATTACACAAAGTAATGCGCCTGGCTGGGTTTGAACCCGCGACCTACAACTCGTAAGTCGGATTGTTACATTCTTCAGCTTTATAATATCAAGTAACAGATTGCTAAAGAGGCCACTGAAATGTAATGAAATATCGGCAAAAAATAAAAACCTGAAATAAGTCTGTGTACAAACACTGTTAGGAAAACAAATCGTGCGTTAAAAGGCGTGGGAGGAAACCTTTTAGGAAATTACGCTATTAATAACCAAGCGAATGTTAGGCGAAGAAAGGATCTATTCCCGAGAGCCTCGTTACTATTGACAAGTAATCATGTTAAGAATGTGTTTATATTCTTTCCTTTCACTTTTGAATTGTCTATGATATGGACGCGACGTAATGTTGCCACTTTACACAAATCTAATTAAATTTTATTTTATTTATTGGGGAAAACAAACAATGATCCTTCCTACCGCGTCTGTCTGTATGAACGCGATAAACTAAAAAACAACTGAACGAATTTTCGTGCGGTTTTCACTTAGAGATAGAGTAATTCATGAAGAAGGTTTAGGTGTATAATACGTGCATATTATAGTAAAGAAAAGACGAAAATTTTAAAAAATTCTAACACCCATGCGTTGGTGAGACAGGTCTCTAGAGATAAATAAAGAGTGCAGTACTATTGTACTAATACCACTTGACAACCTGCTATAAAGGATAACGGTTAGATAAAAGTACTCAAAAGATTGATAAAACATGACTAAAACTTTCTGAGAAGTACCGAGCAAGCTTATCTTGCGTTGTGTTATCGAGTTCGCGAAAACGGCACGTTGACGTCGCTGCGCGGGCGCATCTAAGCGTTCAATTGACATAGTCGTAACTGTCGTAATCGTAAGAATTTACATTACGTCATTCCACGGTTTTATTTCAATTACTTCCGTTGTAATTGATAATTTACTGTGAATTAAAATATTACTGGTTAGTTGGGTTAAATTACGTTGTCTCGACACTTTCTAGCGGTGCATTTCGAGCTAAAGTTAAATGATCTGAATGGGAAAAATATGTAAATGAATTAATTGCTCAATGCATTGTCTGCTCTTTAGATTTTATCATTTGACTTGGTGCAATATTTTAAGTCAGATTTGTGAAGTTTGTTAAAGCTTTTGGTTTATGTCGGCAAAATACATCTTTAGCTAGTCATACATTTTTTTTAATTTTTTTAATTAATGATAGGCTAGTGTTTGACCACCATCTCACCTGATGGCAAGCGATGATGTGGTCGACGATGGAGCACGCTTGCCTAGAAAGTAGCCTATTCACTGACATATTAACAAATGGATACGATTTCATCGTAAAAAAAACGCAGTCCTCAAAATGGTGACATTTCTCCCTCCACCGCGCGCGATAACGTCACAGTCCTTACCTAACGTACCGAATCCATATATCCTTTAAGTTTTAACTATCAAATATTTCAATTAAATTTTGAATGGAGATTATAGATATGTAGCTGCGACATCAAATTGTATCCCCCGATTTTGTAATTATTCGTTTTTTAATTGCCTCACTCTATGGAAGCCTTTTTAACCTGTAACAAAGTTTTCGTGTCCATTTCGCCAGGGTCGAACCAAATACTCCATCTCATTTACCTCTTCAATTCCAGAGCTGACAAGATGGAGTATTTAGTCGTAAATAAACGACCCTGTCAAAATGGATATGCAAATATATTGATCGGATTAAACCAATGTAATCGGTTTAAGAGACGATACTCACGTCTTAACTTTGGAGAAGCATTGAAAATATAAACAAAGATTCTCGCGGTTGTACTTTTCAATGAAAATCCAAAATATCTGTTCTAAACATAGCGAAACACACGCAACCACTCCTCTTTATCTTTACATCACACTAATATTATAAACACGAAAGTTTGGGAGTGTGTTCGTATGTTTGATACTTCTCCACGCTCAAAAGGCTAAACAGATTTGGATGAAATTTAGCACACGGGTAAACAATATCCTGGAATAGCATATAATTATGATACTTTTTATCCGGGAGTATGTTCACTTGGGACAATTTTCTACTATCACGCAGGCGGAGATGGTTCCGTATAAAATAAAGTCGCTTTCCGAGTTTGTCTGTTTATTACTTCGAAATCGCACAATGGATTTTGATGTGGTTTTCAGTAATATAAAGAGGAATTAACGAGGAAGGTTTATGTATATAATTTGTACTCGAGTGAAGCTAGGGCGTGACATTCCGGACATTTCGGAAGGTTCCTGCATCGGATTCGTGCGGAAGAAACGCCCGGGTTGTCCGGAGGACATGATTGAGCATACGCTAGAAGTGTGCCCCGGTTGGGCAGAGCACCGTCGTAGTGTCCTTGTGGAAGCGATAGACGGCAACGATCTCTCGCGCCGGGACTGAGTACAGACCATAGCCCGAAGTGAGGATGATTGGCAGGCAGTCGCCTCCTTCTGCGAAGCAGTAATGTTAGCAAAGGAGGCGGCCACACGTGCGAGGGAACGGCCCTCACGCCCCAGCCGCCGGGATCCCGATCCCGATTTCCAGCCAACGTAGGCGCAGGCTTGCAGACGGCGAGCAATGGGTAGCACGCCGTCCGGACCGAGCCCAAGTCGTCGATGGCGCGTAGTGTTCCACGCGCGCCTCAAGCATATGTCAGCAAATTGTAGAGGCCCAGCAGGGTCGAAGCCTACTGGGGCCATGGGTTAAGTGAAATTGAACCCCGGGGCCCTGGAACGCAAGGCAAAGAAGGAACAAACGAGTGGGTTTTAGTCAGTAAAAGTCTGACACGCCCTCTCGCTCCGCCCAAGGGCGGGAGATGTCATTGAATGACTTACCACCTAAAAAAAAAGGCGCGTGACATTAGTGAATTCAAAAAAGCTGTTTTAATGAAATTCTAGCTTTTTCAGACAGGAACGGATGGCACACAGACCTAGTTCTGCAGAAGATGAATGTAGGCTGAAAGTCGGAACTGATAGAAAACTTCGCATGCTGGCTCACCATTGTTGAACCTAGTTAGAGACTAGACTAGACCGGTAAACATACCTCTAGGTATGTTAGTGTATATCCATGCTTAATATCATAAATGTGAAAGTAAATGTCTCTGCTACGCTTTCACGGTTAAACTACTGAACCGATTTTGATAAAATTTGATACGAAGTAAGTTAGTTGCGGTCTTCCCGTCCAACTATAATTTAGGTGTCTTCAAGGCTAGAGTGAATAGGCTCTTAATAAACTAGTGCGCCTCACCATCAATGATTGCATCGCTACTTACCATCAGGTGGGATCGCAGTCAAGCACTGGTTTATATGAATTAAAAAAAAAAGTTTTTTTTTTAAAAACAGACAAACGTTAAGTAGGTAGGTATTATGAAAGCTGTGCTAATTTGATTTTTAAGCTTACGCAACAGCATTTTTTCAGCGGTGCAGCTTGTGTACATAAATATGAAAGCGGTTTTTTAACTTCGAATGGCTTTAATTAAAATTTTGCATAATATTTCTGCTGTATTTCTGTGAGTTTCAAGAAAAAATATTTCTTTTCTCTTAAACAAAATTAAATATGAATTTGAAAGCATGTCACTGCGATAGAGGCGGAATTCTTTTGTGTGTGTGTGTTACCATAACGCCGTAGCCGAGGACTGCAGTGACAAATTTCCACGTGTATCAAACAACGTTTTCAATACACTTACGAAGATATAAAAAAAATGGGGTTGACGCGTTACTCGTGGGGGTCGCTTGGCGTTCAGCCTGATACGATAAATATAATAAATCGTGGCAGGAGCGAGCGCCAGCTCCAGTCAGCAAAACAGTAAATTGCGTGCCTAAAAGCATTAGCGCTTTGAGCAGGTTTTCGAGAATAGTAAATGGATAGCTTATTGTCCGGCCATCAGGTAAGGACCAAATCCAAGTCGACGCGCGACGGCGCGTTGTGATCCATGCGCGCCTTTAAGAGATGTCAGCCAATGGGCGAGGCCCAGTAGCCGATATCTGCTAGGGTTGTGGGAATGTTCGAAAGAGTTACTGTGGCCCTAGAATTCAAAGGGCAACAGTAGGTGTACAGGTGGGCTTTAGTCAGTGAAATTCTGACTCTCTTGCTCCATCCATAGCAGAAGTTATTTGATGGTTTCTAAGCCTCAAAAAGCTCAGCTACGCAACAGTGAACAGTGTAACTAAGTAGTTTTTAGGGTTCCGTACCTCAAAAGGAAAAACGGAACCCTTATTAGGATCACTTTGTTGTCCGTCTGTCTGTCTGTCTGTCTGTCAAGACCCTTTATCTCGGGAACGCGTAGAGATATCGAATTGAAATTAAAACCATATACGCAGGTCTGCGGTCCCTTAAAGCTGTGAAAATATCAAACTTCTGAACTAAGAAAAAAAAAGTTGTGGCCGTTTATGTCGCAAAAAATGTATATTTCGACGCTCTCAAGGGAATCAAAATTCATATAGTACTTCCCGTTGACCTCATACCACAAGTGGAAAAAAACTGAAAACTGAAAATTTGTAGTTGCGTCACAAAAAAAACTTACGATTCGGAAAAATCTTCGTAACTGAATTCGGGAATTGAACTATTTTCATAGGTAAGTTTGTACGGAACGCTCGCCTGGTTTTTAACCTAAAACACGTACTCTTAGACGCGTAGGTGTCGAACTGCGTAATCCGCAAAGGACTCGCGCAGTTTCCACGTAATCGTATCTACACAATGAAGTAGAAAGTTCTACGGGCTCCCACGCTCGGTACGTTTAATTAAATTAAAACTTTTGACCACATTATGAGAATGCATGTATGTAGGGGTGCGGGTGACAAAGGTCAGGTCATCCATCTTTGTTTTAAAAGGAGGTCTGTTGACTTCAAAATTGGGGCAACCAAATAATTGGGTGTGATAATCCAAATTACTTTAATGTGTTTGTGTTGAGTTGTTTTTAGTAGTTTCATGATTCATCCATACATAATACAATTATATTGTAGTACATAATAATATTGTCAAATGTGAATGTAACTATGTCTGTCTGTTACGCTCTTGGATTATTTACTATGCCCTATATACACAACGATTTTAGACACTTTAGTATTGACCCTTTACTGTACATTTCAAACTTCTTCCTTTTCCTTGCTGGAGAGATAGACCTGCACACTAAGACACAGCTTAGTTAGTAACCTGCCTTATTTACTAGGAATGAAGATCAGTCATGATTTTTGAGGAGTATGCAGACTTATAGCGTCAAAAAAACAGTAAATACTGTGAAGAAATTATTTAAATCTTATTATGAACTAAAACTAACACTTACCGACTGCTTTTTGCCTAAGCTACCTTAATAATATATTTTTAGATTTTTGCTAGAGAGTAAAATACCCTATTAGGATTACTAAATTCTTAAAAAACATTTTAGTGCTTGAATTATGATTGTAACTTAATTTTGTAATTCAGGTGTATGAGGGCGTGCATTATTTCAGTTACGTGTTGTATATAAAAAGAGAAGGCCTGACTCATTGGATCTAGAAAGCTATTTCTTTTTTACAAGTGTTATTTATAAAACGTAGACGAAGAACAAGAACAGATTTTTCGAAATTAAACTCTTTAGGAGATCAAAAGGGGCGAGCTAAATCGCGGACATAAGCTGTTTACATTTAAAACAATCAGAAATTACGTTAATTCTAAGAAAAAATATGTTAGTACATACTACATTGTTTAAATAACAAAACGTATGGGAAACAAACTGCGATGCTTTATTTAGATAACGCCAAGAAACGAGCTAAGAATGTGAGCATTTTAACACGCGCGCAGTTCCGGGGGAGAGAGCTAGTCTTGTTACTGAACAACACAATAGTATTTTGAATCTTATTAGTTAAGTTTAAGGTTGAAAATACCGTGTGTGCAGTAATTGTCAGGTCAATTATACACACAATGATGGGTTGCACAATGATAAGCAAAGCGTACTCATTGATGAGCATTCAAAATAGATAAATAACAGTCGATGGCAGCGACAGTTAAGCAACATCGTGTAACTGTATTGTTCAGATTAATTGAACGAGCTTTGCTGCTATGCGCTAATGTAGATACTAGAGACCGGCCAAAGGTGGCTAAAAAATCTGGTTTCAGCTGAAGTTCGGATTTCGGTCAATTAGTGGCCAAAGGTTCGGTCTTGGCTAAAGAATCTAGTTTCGGCTGAAGTTCGGATTTCGGCCAATTAGTGGCCAAAGGTTCGGTCTTGGCTAAAAAATCTGGTTTCAGCTGAAGTTCGGATTTCGGTCAATTAGTGGCCAAAGGTTCGGTTTCGGCCAAAAAATCTAGTCTCGCTTGAAGGTCGGATTTCGGACAATTAGTGGCCAAATATTTGGCTCGACCAAAATCAGTCTTTCGAGCTGACGACTGTGATAGGCACCTAAAAACTGACTGACTCGTTTGTTCACGTGTGTTATAATGAGGGTTTTCTAAAATGACGTTTACCCGGTGGCAGCACTGAATTGGCAGGTCCAGGAACCTGTCAAAACGCTTATGTTAATGGAATTCAAAAGTAGAAGACTTCTTGCCTAAGTGTAAGAATTTTCCTGAAAACCCTCATTGTTCTGTAATGGACGATTTATTCGATTAATTAGTATTTTATGAAAGTTAAAACTATATAATTAAGGATAACTATATCGATATACAGTTAGGAATAACTATTATTTCATGTCAGTCTCTCAGTTACCACGTCAGCTTTGGTTCCGGTATTCGGTTAGGGCCGAAACTGGAAGAGGAGTCGAATATTCGGTTTCAGTTTCGGCTGCTAATCGTGTTTCGGTCGAACACTAGTAGATACTGAAGCATTGGCTCGTTAGAATGGCGTTCAATGAACTGTATGCGAATTATTCAATCGGTTTTAGAAGGCATTTTCACACTGAACAGACATCCGCCATATGAAGGGCCAAATTTAATTAAAGGAACTCCGTAAACATTTGACAGCATCGCTGGCGCAGTGGTTGAACGACTGACTGTTGCGTTGCGATTCGCGGGTTCGATTCAAACAAATATTCGTAGTAGTTGTTCCGGGCTCTCTAGCGATGGTTCTTAGACATGTCTCATCAAAATCGGTGCAAACATTTACAAATTATGGGGAGCTGAAATTGGGAATGAACAACCGAATGTTTGCAAATATGTCCAATTGCTTAAAAGTTATGGGGAGTGTATCCGTTTGGTCATACTTTACAATAAATATTTAAGTCGAGGTTTATTTAATTTTTAAATCAGGATCTATTGAGATTAACCCGCACCGGGCACGAGCTGTGGATTACACCCCATTTTCCTCTCATAGAGAAGAGGCCTGAGTGTCAGCAGAAGAAACACCATTAGGCTCATGGTGGTTTGAGCGTAAAAAGCTATCCGCATCTTTAGAATTGAAGTCAAAGTAGGTACCTAACACTGAACGTGATATTCTGGCAGCCACGACTACCTTTCATTTATCTGGAGCACATTCAACGCTCTCACGAAATGACACTAAGCTGCTCAGAAACTTTTAGTTATAAATAACAAAAGGATTAACCATTGTTGCTTGATGATAACGTGGCGGCCGGAGAACATGATTTGAATATTAACGAGTTGGATGAAAGTATACCGTATTAGAATGTACCAAGCGTGATGTTAATCGACCGAAAGGAACGAATATTCGTTTTCACGGACAGATATGGCTGAAAGTTTGTGGCTTGGAGTATTTATTTTTTAATTTAAAATCAATGTAACAATTTGCCAAGCGGTTGTAAACTGCTATGGTATGTTTGACTGTCAATTTATTGTAGCAATCAGCACCGCTTACGCACGCTTGACAATTTGTTCAATATCATTTTCGTTCTGGACAATACGCAATAGTGTCACACACAACTTTGATCAGCGGACGTACGGACAGCGTCATCAACTGGTCACCCATTTTAATGTGAGAGGAGTACCCAGCTGATGTAGCTTTCTGTACTTTTAGTCAATCAGAAGTACGCACGATGATCTTGGTTAGTGCATCACCAGAAGATGGATTCTTCTTTGCCAGCTAATCAAAACTATCACCATATCTGAACGTATCTAAAAACAAACACCCGTAAAAAAAGAGACTAACGAAATCAGCCACCTCTGGCGCTGTCGAGTTTAACTTGACATAGCAGAGGTCCTCGTAAATCTCCTCGACGCGGTCCTCGCAGCTGGCGGAGGGTATGGTGAACTGCACCCAGGGGACCTCCGTGGTCGCGGGGTGGCCGGGGCACTGCTCTATCACGCTGGAGTACGGGGGGGGCGCCAGCGTCGCGCTTGCGCTACTACAAGGACCGTTAAATTACGCCGTACTTTCAAAGTTAGAACAAAATATGTAGTTTAAATTGGTTTAGCACTTACACGGATTGCAGATCTTTGTATATGTCCTCTTCTGACTGCGTTCTGAGAGCGGAGAATGGTCTGCAAGAAAATTAGGAATGTGAGTGAAGAATTCGTTTTCCTTATTAGCTAATCTGTTAGTATATTCGGACGTTATCATTCATTATTTCCCAGAAACATTTACATAAGAAATTAAATCTTCCATATAACTAACAATGAAAACTATGAATCATCTAATCGCCTAATGAATTTATCTTTCATTCACAAAAAATAATTATCATTTTATCATCATTAAATCTCTAGAACAAAGACCGACTCACTTAAGAGTCTGACAGTTTTCAACTGTCAAGAATTCAGTCTGAATTATGAAGCTAGTTTCCCACTGAAACACATTGAAATAAGAAATAGTAAAGATAGGGCCGCCTGGAGGTTTGCTTTAGTGGTACAACAGAACTCTGCTTCCGCTTCTGCAGAAGTTTATGGTTCCGCAGAAGAATACAACGAGGAGCGCGGAGCTGGGGGGGCCCGTAGAAGGCTGGACACGAATAAAAAGGCGTGGAGGGAGGGAGGCGGTACACAAACGTATCGCAGCGACTCTCTTTGATTATATTTCTTTTTTTTTTTTTTCATTCTGTGCATTACCGCGCCTTACCTTTAGCGTAAGTTAAGCATTACCAAAAAAGTGGTATCAATACCAACTATTTACTGTAGTTACCATTTGTCATGCCAGTAACGCAATAAAAGTCAAAATTTGTTGAACGGACAGTAAAAAAGATTTGTTTAGATGTTTAATCTTAATTCGAATGGAGTATAACTAAATAAATCAATGTTACCATTACGAAGTGACAATCTCGGAACGTAGCGCTTAATACATACACTACAAATGCTATAGGATGGCGCGGGTGACAGCTGTCAGATTCATACAATGTAGCTATCTAGCACCTATTTCTTTTTCTTTTATCTTAAAGATGCATATTTTCGTCCTGCTTTAATCCTACCCATGCTCGAAACGTAGCGCTTGATACCTTCACTACAATTTTATTGCTCTAGGTATTAGGATGGTGCGGGTGACAGCTGTCGGATTCATACAATGTAGCTACCTATTTTTTTTTCTCTCATCTTAAAGATGCATACTTTCATCCTTCTTTAATCCTACTTATGCTCAGAACGTAGCGCTTGATACTTTCATTACAATTGCTATAGGAATGGATGGTGCGGGTGACAGCTGTCGGATTCATACAATGTACAGGTATCGGCACGGATCTTGAGCGCTCGGCGAAAGAGTGGGGATCGCTTTGCGTTGCGTACGTGTTTTTTTTTTTTATGTACACCTATTTTATTTTATTTTTTCTTTTACCTACTAGGTATGGTAAAAGAAAAAGTAAAATAAAATAGGAGTAGGTACATTAAAAAAAAAAAAAAACAAAACGCGTACGCAAAGCGATCCCCACTCTTTCGCCGAGCGCTCAAGATCCGTGCCGATACCTGTAACTACCTATTCTTTTCTCCCATCTTAAAGTTGCATATTTTCGTGCCTACTCATGCTATGCAAAAAGACCTTAACGAAGTAACAAGTATTTGCCCTTGACTCACTTGATATTCTTGGCGACTGCCTTGGGACACTGGCTGAGCTTAGCCAGCGTGCACAACACTCGATGGAAGTTGGACAGGTCGAACAACATGGACGGGTCGAAGAGATCCGTCTCCCGGAGCTCGAAGACTTCGTGGCATGTTCGGAGGAACACTTTGATGTTGCGCATGCACAGGAACTGGGGACAAGAGAGAATTATGTGTTATGTGGGTAGTTGGAAAAAACTTGGACTCGCGCACGAAAGGTTCCGTACCATTATCTATAATACAACTTTTTTTTTACACAACTTATTTTATTCTGTTTATAGTATTTTTTGTTATAGCGGCAACAGAAATACATTATCTGTGTAAATTTCAACTTTCTAACTATCACGGTTCATGAGATATAGCCTGGTGACAGGCAGACCATCAATGATTGCATCACTGCTTACAAAAAAAAAAAAAAAAGACGGACAGTGGAGTCTTAGTAATAGGGTCCCGTTTTTACTCTTTGGGTACGGGTTATGCAGAAGTGTACCGCATACCCAAATATCACCAGTTATGAGTAAGTTCGTTGTGATGTGGGGCGAGCCTATTTCAATACAGTGGAGCCTCTGTTATCCGAACTCCAATGTTATACAAACAAATATCTTATTTATAATTTAAAAGACACGCGATCGACATGGTTATCTTTCTAAAATAAATACTACATTCAATTACCCAGTTTTTCGTTTAACCGAATGACTTACGAGAACAATTAGTACGGTTAATCGAGTTTCCACTGTATTGTCAGCTAGGTGCAACTCTAGATACCAAGAAGCACTTCGCCAACCTGAGAATCGAACGTGCATTTGCGACCGCGAGACCAAAGAAGTATTCCACTTCTGCCGCAGATTCTGTATTTAGCATTATTAAATGTTGATTTCAAATGATCGACCTTACTACAATTGTCAATGTCAAGATAGAGTTTAAGCAATCGATAGAAATCTATATATATAAAAGCGAAATACCACTCACTGATTAATCATGAAATCTCAGAAACTATAACACCTACAAACTTAAAATTTGGCAGGTAGGTTCCTTATAGGGTGTAGACATCCGCTAAGAACGGATTTTACGAAACTCCACCCCTAAGGGGATGAAATGGGTGTCAAAAATTTGTACGGAGAAACCTATTTTTACGCGGGCGAAGCCGCTGACAGAAGCTAGTACTAATATAAAGGCACAAGTTGTGTATGTGTGTGTTTGTTCCTCCTTCATAATCAAACGGCTGAATGGATTGTAATAAAATTTGGCACATAGGTAGGTAAACCATGTCCTGGAATAGCTGTTACGAGTAAGATACTTTTCATGCCAGAAGTATGTTTCCTTGGGATAAGTTTCTACTACGCGGGCGAAGCCATGGAACTGGCTTTTTTTTTTTCGCGTGGGAAAATCCTCTAATGACATCCCCCGCTCTTGAGCGGAGCGGGAGATAGTGTCAGACTTTTACTGACTAAAAACCCACTCCTGTTCCTTCTTTGCCATTTTTTTTTCCAGGGCCCCGGGGATCTCTTTCGCATTACCCATGGCCCCAGTAGGCTTCGACCCTGCTGGGCCCCTACGGTTGCTGACATCTCCTTGAGGCGCGCGTGGAACACTACGCGCCGTCGAAGACTTGGGCTCGGTCCGGACGGTTACCGGACGATCGGACGGCGAGCCACCCATTGCTCACCGTCCGCAAGCCCGCGCCTACGGTGGCCGGAAATCGGGATCGGAATCCCGGCGGCGGTTGGGGCGTGAGGACCGTTGCCTCACGCGATCGGCCGCCTCCTTTGCTAGCATTACTGCTTCGCAGAAGGAGGCAACTGCCTGCCACTCCTCCTCGCTCCGGACCATGGCCTGTACCAAGGCCCGGCGCGAGAGATCGCTGCCACCGATCGCCCCCACGAGGACACGGCGGTGCTCTGCCCAAGCGGGGCACACCTCTACCGTATGCTCCACCGTGTCCTCCGGGCGGTCCACACAATGTTGGCACCCGGGCGTCTCTTCTGCACGAATCCGGTGCAGGAACCTCCCGAACTTACCATGTCCGGTGAGGACCTGCGTCATGCGGTAGGTAAGGACGCCGTGAGGTCTTTCCAGCCACTCCTCAAAGAGGGGACTTATCGCCATAATTATGGCGTGCCCAGCACTGGGTTGCGACAGTCGTTGTCGCCATTCCACCATGAGATCCCGCCGGGAGTCTTTCCGCCATGCGGCGACTTGGCGCGGCACCGGAGTCTCGCCCCGGCAGCCATGGAACTGGCTGGCAGCAGCTAGTTCCATGTACGACGACACGATTAACTGTCATCTACCACCTTTTTTTTTCGGTGACAACAGATTGTCTCTATATTGGGAACGGCAAGCACGACAGTCGTAAAACGATAAAGGATTGTCAAGTCTAAACCGTGATTGTTAATCATGTGTCGTTGTAGCGACTATCTGTCGTGGCCACGACAAACAGATATTATAATGGGAACAACTAGAGACGATAAATTAACCATTACGACGTAGTGGGAACGCGCCTTTACTTATTCTGAACTTTAAAACGATTTATTTAATATTAAAAAGGACATCACCTAAACAGTGTACCTTATTCCAATGCCCCACGACCCTGAACCTGTTTAGAAGGCCGTCGGAGTTGCCCCGCATCAGGAGGCCTTAAAGCAAAGCGGTTTTGGCCTCCGCAAACATCACCGATGCACTACTGACTACAGTAACGCGGCAGCCCCATCAGCATTGTAAACCCATTATTGTAGAGGACCCGTAGGGCATTGAAAGCCTTCTGACAGTCTGTTCTTCTTCTTATAACATCAAAAACCAATTAACAATTAATCATAAAAGGCGCAACAGACAAAAGGCATGTCACAAATCACTCATTTCATCGTCACTCAGAGCGGTGTGAGAACGTTTGTAATTGCCTCCTGATCTTTTATTGATAACATTATCTGTTACAGTGCTACTGTTACGAGAATCGTTACTTAACCACGGTTTACGATGTAAAAGGTTTGATAAGACCTTGTTTTCGTATGCTGTTTTATAGTCTGGTGATGGTTTATGAAATAATAATAATATTTTATTTTCTTACTACAATATACAGTTATCATCAAACATTTTAATGAGTATACAAAAACAAATCGGTTATTACAATATATTGTAGGAGACTGGTGCCTAAGCTAGGCTCTAGGCCTGCGTTTCAGGACACCAGGTCCCACCCCTTAACTTTTACATAACCTAGAATGTGTACTAACGCGCTGACAATGTAGTAAAATATAAAGACATTAATATTTTTTATTTTAAGTAAAAAGGTAGTGTTAGTATATTATATGCGTAGTGTATATGAGTGTGTGTGAATGTGTGCATGTGTGTGTATGTGCGTTTGTGTGGTTCTAGTTCTAGTTACCTAAGAATGATTAGACTATATTAGTTAGCATATGCTCGGTATCATCATAACTGGGTTATTTAACTTTATATAGGGTGACTGGTAATTAGTGACCGATACTTAAACACGTGATTGTACTCATGATTACAAACAACTTTTCCAAAGAAACTTTTTTTATATACTCACTAGTTTGTAGGTACATTCACTGATTAGGTACGTACACCTATGGGTTTGCAAGCTGCGCGGGTGTTCATCACTATTGTAAGTACGACGGCGTCACGCGGCTAACAGCTGAGCGGTCGCCGGTTGCAGGCGCGCGCGCGTATTTAAACAGCTGTTTTATTATTGTGATAAAACTAATGAGAATATAAAAAAAGTTTCTTTGAGAAAGTTGTCATGAGTACTATCACGTGTTTAAGTATCGGTCACTAATTACCAGTAACCCTATATAAAGGGAATCCGATGGATACGAGACGCACTGAGGCCCAACTACCACGAGCTCTTTACGCGATTTATTTGACGAGCTAAACTGAACTGACTGACATATCAACGCACAGCCGAAACTACTGGGATTAGGAGCGTGAAATTTTGCACAAGGTTTCCTTTTATGACGTAGGCGAGCACTAAGAAAGGATTTTCCAAAATTCACTCCCTAAGCGGATGAAGCGGGGGTCCAAAGTTTGTATGGAGAAACCTACATTCACGTGAGAGAAGCCGCGGGCTGAAGCTAGTGGAGTTATATACGGTGTATACCTCCATCCCTCTTTCTCGCTCGCACGCTTTACATTTTAAGGCCCCTGGACCGTTCATTGTGGCGACACTTGGGAAAGGCCTATGTCCGGCAGTGGACGTCTTTCGGCTGAAATGGATACATAGCTGCTGCCAGAGGCTTTGTCCGCGTCGAAGTAGAAAATGGTACCAAGGAAAAATACTCCTCGGATAAAAGGTGACCTCTAAATTTCATCAAAATTCGTTCAGCCGTTCGTTTAGTCTCAGTAGTACCAAATATACTCACAAACTTTCGATAGTATACAGTTTTTGCCAGAATTGTTTCAAGTTCTAAAGGATCTTAAGTTTACAAAAGTACTTACTTGATTATCCCTTTTCACTAGATTTTTTTTTAAACCTTTTTTTTCAAAATAAAAAAGTATAATTTACTAGCTTCTGCCAGCAGTTTCGCCCGCGTGAAAGTAGGTTTCTCCGTAAAAACTTCCAACCAACCCCTGTTTTACCCCCTTAGGGGTGGAGTTTCGTAAAATCCGTTCTTAGCGGATATCTACACCCTATAAGGAAACCTACTCGTACCTGCCAAATTTTAAGTTTGTAGGTGTAATAGTTTGAGATTTCGTGATTAATCAGTGAGTGGTATTTCGCTTTTATATATACATATATATATATATAAATTATTGCAACCCTCGGCACGCCTTACTTAGTTTAGATGTCTATCCTCATCCCAGCCATAATAACAAAAGTTTTAGTAACAAATGGTTAGATCATTATCTTGCAACATATAAATTATACCAGTTTTAAAGAATGACTATGTAAAAGCCATATTACATGCTCAAATTATTCCACCTAGTTATCACATCACATAAAAATTAGCTTGTAATGATCTTCAGACCACTATGAACCATAAGTATACACATTTAACTACTCATAATAAGCATGAATTAGAGCCAATAATGGGAGAAACACCGGGTGTCTATAGTTTACTTGTAATTACACACATTGGCTTTAAGTATAAGGTGTAGGGTTTTTTTTTTTCAGTGGGAAAATCATCCAATGACATACCCCGCGAGGCGGCGAGAGGGTGTGTCAGACTTTTACTGACTAAAAACCCACTCCTGTTCCTTCGTTGTCTTTCATACCAGGGCCGATTCTTCCTTTCAGAAGCAGACACTTGGCCCCGCTTCGACCCTGCTGGGCCCTTACGGTTGCTGACATCTCCTTGAGGCGCGCGTGGAACACTACGCGCCGTCGACGACTTGGGCTCGGTCCGGACGGTTACCGGACGACCGGACGGCGTGCTACCCATTGTTCGCCGTCCGCAAGCCAGCGCCTACGGTGGCTGGAAATCGGGATCGGGATTCCGGCGGCTGGGGCGTGAGGGCCGTTCCGACGCCGTCAACGATAAGGTATAGGGTGGTACTAGTACAACTTAAGTTGGGCTATTTGAACCAATCTTGCTACTGAAATTCTACCAAACTAATTCTTACGTATATGATAAAGAAACCGCTAACATCAATCGAAAAATAAAATACTAGTAGATGTAACTAGGACAAAAAGATGTAGTTAGCAAACACAAACAAGCCGTAGCTATTTTATAGGGCCCATAAACATAGGGGCGACTAGTTTAATGGGCAACAGTTGACACAACAAAGATTGTGAAGACATAAAACAGACAGAGACATACTGAATAACAATAGGGTGTTTTTTTTTTGAGGTAGTAGAACGAGAGGGCATGTCAGAATTTTACTGACTTATACCTGTCTGTGTCCTTCAGTTATCCTTCTCACAGTTGCTGACCTCCTTCGTCAACACACTAATATTATAAAGTTATACTAATATTATGTGTGTGTGTTTGTTACTCGTTCACGCTCAAACGACAAAACGGATTTGGATGAAAATTGACACACTGACAGACTATGTCCTGAAACAGCTCATGGGATACTTTTAATCCAGGGTGTTGTACCCTTGAGACCATTATTTACTTTTACATGGGTGAAGCCAAAAAAGTAGATAAAAATATAGTACAGTTGTCAATTCTATTGTAGCTGAAAGTTTTATCTATATGAATAAGGATAAAGTTGAAATTAACATTTCTATGCTATGAAGCTATGAAGTTCTAGCTATTGCTTTTATTGAAGGCAATGCTTCAAGGTATTTCATGATTTTTTAAATGTTTTTTTTTTTTTGCATTTTGCAGATAAGCGTCAATTGGTATGATGATTAAAATATGATTGGCAGCTGTAATAAGTATTTATTTACAGAGTTATAATAGGTAAAATGATCAAAATAACCCTCTTGGTTTGTTTTACCCTATTATATGACTATTTCATGAAAAAGTGCAAGTAAGCAAGCAAATGGTAAGGGCTACCCTGGTTCAACCATCTCAAAGGCAATAATGTTTGTTAATCAATTACATCTAAACGGCTGAACGGATTTTTATGAAATTTGGAACACAGATAGACAGATAGGATAGTTTTTGTACTGGTTCTATGATCCAGTGGGATAATTTTTAAAATTATTAAACACAGAAATTTGCAATAAATGAAAGTAATAGTAAAAAGTAGTTAGGAATATTCTCTTTATTTCTCAGGTCATTTTCTAGAATCCAGCCTGCCCACAGAAATTCATAGGCTATGAAATTAACATTATTACATTATCAAGTACCTTATTATTTTTTATTGATTGATTCTTTGATTGGAAAGTAAGCAAGTAGTCATTTGTTTGAAGAAAACAACAACCAGTCTTGAATGTCACCCATATTTCTTTAAGACAATGTTTTATGTGATACTTTAACATTAAGCAAATATATTCTTATAACCATTCACAAGCTTAACAAAACCTTGAGTTTATGGAACAGAGCAATAGAAATAGAGGTCATTTAGAACACAAAAGGAAGGTAATGTACAACCATTGAACTGAAGCCACAAAAATAATACAATTAAGATTTACGAGGAAAAACTTACATAAAAATAACTATGATGGCAACAGGATAAAAGGTGTTACTAATATATTATTTTAAAGGATAAATTTATATTATATTTATAAAAATGAATGTGTGTTCTCCTTGGTTACACCACAACTTGAGAACACCTTTATATGTAGATTTCATTAATCTTTTTTTTTTAGGTTTCTAATATTTTGTAAAAGACACAGAAAATTGAAAATTTTCAGAATACTACAACTGAGATAAGAACGGATTAGATAACAAGTCATGCGGTCATTGAACCAAGTAGAAGTCTTCTGTTTAACCCATTATTCGTCTAGCTAACAATAATGATGTAGGGACATAAACATTAAATATAAATTGACAGTCAGTAATAGGCATCGTCTGTTCATTCACTGCAAGTTTACGATGACACTACAGATAACACCGGAACACATATTCAAAGGCTGTTGAATACGCACATATCAATAGCAAAGCTCCATTCATGATTGCATGCATAATTAACTACTCAAACACATTATAACTGTTAATGTAATTCTCAATACACATTTGAATACGAGGAAGTCCTGCTGTACGTTATAAACGAAATAATAATTTAAAATTACCAAAAAATAGTTCGTAAACTCGAAAACACGAAATCACTTGCGAATGTGTAAACCTTGTATCTAATTTCCAAACTACGAATGTACGACCTAGGAATTAGTTCCACATAACACGCGTGCAGCTATTATGTGCCAAATTTAATGGTTTTATAGTAATTAGAGTGAAGGTCGCGGCGGCGGGGCCACTTACCTGCGCCATCTGAGGCCGCTGGTTCACGTCCTTCATGTCGATGCAGCCCGGGTGTAGCACGTTCAGCAGGTTGCACAATAACACCCCATCGCGCAGGGTGTACGCCAGGTCGTGGATTGAACTCGTTTCCCAGTTCGCCTTATGGTCGGGACGTAGCAAGCCACATCTCGTCAGCCAGGACGCGCACTCGCGCCACAGATCCTCACCGCCAGCAGCCATGATTTACACAAACTTCGAAGCGCACATCGATAGTAACAATACCAAGCACTGCTTTTTAATAATCAACAGGCCATCATTAAACGAGGGTTAATTGATAATTGACATACAAATTGATACAACAAACACAGGACGAACCAAGCGAGAACAAGAATTTTTGACAACTGAAGGCTAGAGTTGCTACATCGATAAAATAACCGCAGACAGATTAGATATCCTTCTGTCTTTAAAAAGTAAATAATGTCAGTAATTGGAATATGGTATTATTAAGTACTGAAAGTTGGTGTGTATTTAGCCTAAGATCCGAGTATCCTGTATTACAGGCACAGACGTTTACGTCTGTGATTACAGGTAACAGGATAAAATGTCACCTGACCCAACATAAAGCGTAAATCTCACATCTCGTAACAGTCCCACAACTTTGCCCTCCTACATTATAAAACTCTAAATAATATTACAATTTGACAGCGTTACTAATCGTACAATTCATCCCCTAATGTATCTGAGGCTTAAGGGCTGAGCAAGTTTTTGTTTTAGCTTTGCATAGTTTGTGCATTATAACTAGTGTCAAGTTTTGGTTTTTATAATCAATTTGAGTTATTTTGCCGCAATTGTATCGACTCAGCCTTCTCGGAAGGGCTAAGTATTTGAGTAGGTAAGTTGTAGTATACTAAAAGGACATTTGCGTCAAACCATGGCATTTTGTAATCTGGCTGAGATAAAGTTAGAGAATATGTGAGGGAAGTTAAATCTCTCATTAAAAGACACAAAAACTCTAAATCACAGAGTACCTTACTAAATATGTTTCTCGTAGTGTAGGCTCGCGAACGTGGGCCGTAGTAATCTACGAGCATAAATGTGCAATGGCACGGTGCTGGTTCATATTCGGCATCTACTTTTATTTGACAAACTTTAGTTATTTTGAATGCAAAATTACAGACGGTATTATCAATAGCGTAAATCTTTATCTTCATTTTATTATTTTCAAATTCTAGCTATGTGAAACGAGGTCATTCATGATTCAATCAACAGCTGTGCTGTCAATGAAATAAGTTTTCTGCACAGAGTACTTTGGTAATAATACGTTTTCTGGCAACATTGGTTGTAGGTGGAGTGACGCGACTGCACGTCGAACGAACGATTTTTCAAGAAAATTCATAGAAAAGTGTATAAATCGTGTAAAATCTGTGTTATTTTTAAGTCAAAGGTGAGTTTTATAATATATGCTACAATGTGTAAAGTTATACCTGGAATAAAATTGTTTAAAGTGCTCAAATCTTATCTATGACACACCCATGTATCGGCGAATTCCTTACGAATGTCCAACTTTCCGAAAGAAATCAGATTCATGACTATCAAGATTCAAAATGGAAACCCTTGTATAGACTATCCAGTAATATACTTCATTCCCGTGATTCCTGCGGAAGTCCAAAATTGGCTCCGGCCATAATCCTTATTAGGTTTATTTTGGAGCATTACGTCATTGTACATAAGAGGGAAGTATGTGGGGTCGATAGGTAGCAGTAGATTCACCGACGGCGGCAGTTTTATTGCGGTACAGTGTCGGCGGTGCGTGTCGGGCAGGGCGGTAGAATCTGGAGCAGTGCGTCGCTGTGTACTTTCGCCAGTACTTTCTACGCCAATAGAATATCTAGACTTTGTGATCAGAACTCATGTAGTGTTGTTACCTCTGCAGTGCTGTGTATTGATTTTGTTTTTGGCTCCAGTTTTATATTTTTTGAGCAGGTAGTTGTTTATATTTACATTATTTGGATAGGATATTCTGTTGTTATTTTTTTGTTCTGTTTGTGTTTTAAGTGAAATTACTAGAATTTTCAGCATAATATGTGATAGAGCAAATTAACCACTCATAATAATTCTAGAAAAATTTGTTTAATTTACATAAAAATATTTGGTATTTTTTATATTTTTCATCTACTTAATTCTAATAAGAAACTGAACATTTTTAAGAAATCTGATAAAAGCTCAGAACGATCCCATATTTGACCTGATTATTATCTGTACAGTTCTCTATATCATTTTGAATATCAAACTGGTCTTCAATAAAAATAAAAAAACAATAATGTAGGAAAAACCAAACCAACATGAAGTAAATACAAAAATAAAAAATTTGCACTGCTAAGTGACCCCACCCATAGCATGACACATTTATCTGTCTGTGTGTGAGTGATTGCAATGCCAGATCAAGTTGCATAGGTATTGATTACCTAGACTCTATGTTATGTGTGCAACCAACTGTTACATTCATATGTACAAAAATGTATAATTAATGTAAAGAACATAAACTGAACTATAGATACCATAAAAACTGTAAATCAGCCTCATAATGTTCCCATTGCTGGACTCAAGCCTCCTTTCTATGAGAAGAATGGGTCATAATCAACCATGCGGGCCCAGTGTGGGTACAGAGGATGTCACATATCTTTGAATTTTTAGTTCAAGGATACAATGTTTTCTGTACAAAAATTTGAGAGCAGTGGTAATGAAATAAATTACAGAAACTCTTATAGGTACACTTCTGCCTATTCATTAAGATAATACAAGTTTGATGTTATATTGAAAAGATGGATTAAGTCTAGCCAAGTAAGGTACCTTAGCTGATTTAGTAAATCATTTGGTATGTTATTAATCTATTCATAACATCATCAGTCATTACCCAGTTATCTATCCACTATTATTTTAGGGATTAATCCTACAAATATTTTCTTGTCCATTTTGCCATAGTCGTATATTTACGACCAAATACTCCGTTTTGTCAGCTCTCTTGTCATCTATGAGAATTGAAGAGTTGAACAAGATAGACTGATGGAGTATTTGGTTGTAAATATATGACCCTGGCGAAATGGACACGAAAATATTTGTTGGATTAATCAGATGTAGGTAGTTAAAGGGTTAAGTCTTATAAATTTGTATAATAATACAATTAAATCTATACCAATATTTTTTAATGAAATCATCTACAGTCTAAATTGGTCTAGTGCTAAATCCTTGCTCACTCCACTGCTTCTAGTTCCCATATAAAGTCCTTGCAAAATTTCTCATAATTTCCAACTTTTCCATAAAAAGTTATTGTGAAATCATTTATCTTTTAGTAATGAGAATATAGCTAGCCTCATAAGTACTGATAACAATCACTAACCATTCAATCACCAACATTAATAATGATAAAAACAATATATTTGAATTCTTGTCATGGTCTAAAGAAAATTTCAAGAAAAAATATTTAAAAGAAAAATGTATAAAAGGAGTTGTTAAGTGCATTGCTAAAGAGATAGAAACAATGTTATCATGAGGTTTATATTAAGTTACATTGGGGTGACTCACAAGGCCGTGTGATGTAAGCCTCGTCTGGACAAGTGCCACAGTGCAGAAATGTTGCAGTAGTCTCACTTGTTAGATTGATGTTCTGTTTAAAAAAAATTTTTCAGCCTCAGTTCTTTATCTATACTAGTCTTATAAAAAGACAAAATTGTTTGTTAATACGTTTGTAAAAGGTTGTATCTTAAATTTAATACTAATTTGATTACAAGAATTTTTTCACTTATTGCTGTATGCCGCTAGGCTATTTTTTAAAATTATTTTTGATAGGCTCTCGTTTGACCAGTCTTAACTGATGGTTAGCGATGGTGTGGTCGACGTTGGAGCACAGCATTGTTCTAGAAGTAACCTATTCACTCTTTTAAGGATTTAAGGATTTTCATGCTGCTTTTTATTACGAAAATACGCAAAGTTTATGTGTATGGAATTAGGTACAGTTATTCATGTACTTGCATTGAAATGTTGATATTAATATGGATCTTCCCGGGATTTCTCAGAGAAATCCCGTGTGGCCAACAATGTTACAAATAAATAATAATAAAAACCTCAGAGATAGATAAGACAAATAAAACAAAGATACTTAATTAACATAAATTTTTATTACTATTTTTCATTGAGACAGATCTCTACGTCAACGTAAGTCATGAGGTAAGGTTAAAAAATTTATACACTTCCTCCTCGTCATTAATGCAGGAAGAAATTTTTTCAGCTGTATTTCTGATAGTGTCATAAAAAAATTCTGCTCTTTAAAATTAATCTCGGGATTAGAAGCATATCCACTTTATTCTTTCTCTGTATGAAATCGGTATAAGTACATGTTTAACTGTACCTAATACCGACCTCTGGTGATAACTCACAGGAGCGAAACCGGGAGAAAAAGCTATTAACAAAACGTTTCGATTAACTACATTTTGATTAAATGTTGCCGTCGTAAAAGCAATACTATGTGAGAAAAAGTCCCCATCAAATTATTTATGGCACGCGGCGAAAATGGCTCCAAATAAATCGTTTTCCAATACCCATTGATTGCTCGTAAAATACGAATAACAGTCGTCCTCGTTATTACTCGTCAATATATAGGCGGCCTTGTAAGCTAATGTGATGAATCTGCTTTGAATACAACTCGTAACTATTGTTGTTAAGAGCGTCCTTTTCGAGGTACATTTTCATACAACCGCTCTTACGTGATTATGATGTTATTACACATCTTTCTCTAGATATTTTGGGTACTGTAGCAACCGAGTAGGTTTCACTACTAATTACTAACTTGCAAAACTGGCATGTTAGACTTTTAAGGTTTAGGTAATAAAAAGAGTTAGTACGAAACTGTGATATGTCTATGAAGTGCCAAGTTGCAAGTCACGCTGCCACCTATGAACATAGAATGAGGCTTGGTAACAAAGCAATATTCCACCACTTTGTCGCACAGAGAGTTGCGACAAAGTGATTATACGTCAAATTTCCATACACACTCGTTTTCTTACCACCAACAAACTTTAACGTTACCTAATGCCCCATCAACTGTAAATGTCACAGGAGTTTCAATTAGCTTTCGCTCTGGGAACCGTCATGGCGGTCGCGCATCTGCGTTACGTTGATGGCGCCGTTCTGCACGCACTCGAGCACCGCCAGCAGAAGACGCTTCACGTTGTTCTTCGCCGTTCACTGCTGGACATAGGCCTCCCCCAGTGTCACTGCAACGAACAGTCCTGGTCTAAAGAAACGCCGAACTTAAGTGGCAGAAGGTAGGGACATCTGTGTTAGGTAATAGGTAGGTCATGTTCAATCCTTCGAAAGTTTTCTTTAGAATATAAATGTTTGTTGCCTCCACATTTCTATTCGTAGGGGCGTAGCTCATGTAGCAACCGAGTAGGTTTTACTACTAATTACTAACTTGCAAAACTGGCATGTTAGACTTTTAAGGTTTAGGTAATAAAAAGAGTTAGTACGAAACTGTGATATGTCTATGAAGTGCCAAGTTGCAAGTCACGCTGCCACCTATGAACATAGAATGAGGCTTGGTAACAAAGCAATATTCCACCACTTTGTCGCACAGAGAGTTGCGACAGTACACAGCTATCTTGTGGATATTTCCTAGGTTTCTATAGAAATCGAAACATAAATTTGTGTAAAACTAATCTAGGAAAGACCTCTGAAAATCTCCTATTTTACGTGAACTTTGACCCTCCATAATGTACTTGTACTCATATATTAAAAATATAAAAAGTACATCAATAGAAGCATTTAATTGAGATTCTGAATGACGAAAATTTTTCTGAAAAACTTTTAAGTGTTAAAAAAAAAACACATATTTACTGGAACAACTTTTGTGAAATATTCGAGTAAATCACGGAATTACCGAATGCCAACAAAGTTTTTAGGTGATACTCTCTGTTTTTGCATTGCCTTTTCATCAAACATCGCATTGGATTGCGTTAGATGAAGCAGCAAGCTTTTAAATCATGCTCGATGTTGACGATAGGCGAGTGGAAAAGGACCCTCTAAACTACATTTTTACCAGGGATGTTATGGAGCTCCGTAACTGTAACTGAAACTATCAGACATCTATCTATAAATATAAAAGGAGAAACTGACTGACTGATATATCAACGCACAGCCGAAATTACTGGGACTAGGAGCGTGAAATTTTGCGGAAAGCTTCCTTTTATGATGAAGGTGGGCACTAGAGAGATTTTTCTAAAATTCATCCCCAGAGAGGATTAAACGGGGTACCAAAGTTTGTATGGAGAGACCTACTTTCACGCGGGCGAAACCGCTGGCAGAAGTTAGTCAGAAATAAAAAAAAATATCCGAAATCGATATAAAAGTATCGGATAATAGCGGAGTCTAAATGAAAGATTACGACATGCTTTTATTTATTTTTCCCGGCCAAACAAATGATAATCTAGACTGGAAATAAAAGTCCAATCTTGCCATTTGTATTTTATTTCTAACATATTAAAATTCTAATATCCGTAACCGAAACTATCCGAAACCGGTATAATATTATTCCTATATCCGTATCCGGATCCGAAATGTTAGATCTATAACATCCTTGACTGAAGCCATTATGGTATTCTGTACATGTCATGTGCAGATGAACAATCTATTTGGTATGTACAGGCAGAAATATTCCATGGCTGCGGGATTGTTCGAAAGAGTTACCGCAGCCCTGGAACGCAAAGGGCAACTGAAGGACCCCATTCTTGAACCACTTTTATGGTCTTAACTATATAGGTTTACCATCGTGGTGAAAAGATTAGTCAGCTAGACTGTGAGTGCTAGGCTTTTGGAACCCCAGGACGATTTTTACACCGGGGAAGGCCTTTTCAATCTCATCTAGGCCCATAAAAGTTTCACACATTTTACTCATAAGACATAAGAAAAAATATAATTTTCATAAGTTAATGTCAAAGATTAAAATACAATAAGATAACATACTTAATTATAAATAGGTTTACCATCTTGGTGAAAAGATTAATCAGCTAGACTGCGAGTGCTAGCTGTCTAAGGTGCACCAGACTTTTGGGATCCCAGGACAATTTTTACACCGAGGAAGGGCTTTTGGGCTGCCGGATTTCTACGCTTCTCAGGGAGGACCTTTTCATTATACAACTTAAATGGGGTTTTTATATTCTCGTCTTAAACCCAATGTGATTTCGGTGACTCTAGAATGCTTCAAGTGCTAAACTTGTACTATAGAGGGCTTGAAGAGCTTCTAGGCCCCAAGTATTTAAAAAGTTAGGTAACCATCAAATCGAAAAAACAAGAAGATGGTCTTTACTGATTGTTGTTTATGGCTATTGTGTCCACTATTTGCAGGAGAAAAACCTCTATTTACTAATCACTAAATAGCTTGTTTGACTGTACCTACTCACACTCATATGAGCGAGCGGCTGGAGAAACAATTTCTTTCGCAATGCGTCATAACATAACGCCTTATTATACCATGAATAATGAATGAAACATACGCGGCCATGTGAGATATCTCTCAATAGGTACATAAAACGTATTCTGTGCGCATTATTACTATGTTTCATAACTTACTTGAATATATTTTTAAAAAGTAACTATTCAAAATCGTCTTCGATTCTGGTGGAAGGGGAACTGGCATGTAAAAGAAAAAGGATGCACAAATTATAATGTGACGTCATCGCCATTAGGTTACGCGCGTAGGAAAGAAATTGATGTTCCCACCACGCGCCCACTCTACAAATTCTAATTGCTTTATAATTTTTATAACCAACTACTTAGCTGACCCGGGGAACTTCGTACCGCCTGTTGTGTTAGCTAAACTGTCAAAGGCAATATTTATAATAAGCATAGTTCATTTTAAAATGACAGTTTAATTAGAGATTGCGTTGTATTCGATTTTTTTTTCTCGTGATTTTTCCATATTTTCTCACCTTTTAACCCTGGACTATCTCGAATATTTCAAGACCAAAATTAGCCAAATCGGTCTAGCCGTTTTTGAGTTTTAGCGAGACTAACGAACAGCTATTCATTTTTATATTATATAGATTTAGATGCGGTTTACAGAAGATTTATTTTTAGTGTTATTTTTTGTTTAGTACAAAAGTAAACGCAGGCTAGTACCCAATTGGGTTATATTTGCCCTCGATCCTCTCCAATACAAACCAATGGATGAGTTCTTGTTTTTTTAGGTAGAAAATCATCCAATGAATTCTCTCGCCTTGGGCGGAGCGTAAGGGCGTGTCAGACTTTTACTGACTAAAATCCACTTCTGTTCCTTCTTTGCCTTCGTTCTAGGGCCCCGGGGTACACTTTCGCACAACCCATGGGATGAGTTCTAAGATTAATTTTATCTCTGCTATAACAGTTTTTGTGTGGAGTTAATTTTCTGTTCGGCATTTTTTATCTATGGGTGATGTCAAGTGTAGCCTGACCTTCTGAGTTAATGAGCATAGTGTTTGATGAGATCAGTGGATAAAAGAATAGCTGACGCGTCACTGATAAAGATTTAGCTGTTTACTTAAAGAATGCCGTCCTTTAGATTCTTGTTATTTCTCAGTAAAATTAGTTACTGTAGTCAGGTGATATTTGAAGTGTTTTATCAGTTGGTACTTGTGCAGTCGAGGGTCTAAGTACAATTTAAATATTTATTTAACAATTTATGTACACACAATAATAAAAGAAAAGAAGAAGGAAACAGAAGAATAGTACAGAGGTGATGCTTATTTCTAAAGAAATCTCTTCTAGCATACCTGCGAAAGGAGAGTTGGAGAAAATAGAGATGTACGAGGTGCATTCAATAAGTACCTAGCCTCATCGCCAGAGGGCGCTGTAGTTTCAAAAGAGTTTTACCACAGTGTAGCACATTCTTTTTTAATTCTTTTTTCAAATTTTCATTCCAATCCCTTCATTTGTTTTAATTTGACAACTTATGGAAGCGAACGTGTCGATCGGTTTTACAAAAATGGAAAAAGAGCAATATCGTTCGGTGATTCGATTCCTATTTTTGGAAGGGAGAACGCGCATTGAAATCAAAGAGCGCTTGGATGCTGTGTACGGTGACTCTTCTCCATCGATGGCCACCGTTAAGAATTGGTTCAACGAGTTTGCACGTGGCCGTACGTCGGTTTTTGATGAACCACGTCCAGGTGCACCGAAAACAGCTGCTACGGAGGAAAACATTAAAAAAATCCATGATTTCGTATTGGCAGATCGCCGATTGAAGGTTCGGGAGCTAGCTGAGACTGTAGGCATTTCAGAAGGAACAGTGCATCATATTCTTCACGAGGAACTCGGCATGAGAAAGCTGTCGGCGCGATGGGTGCCGCGTTTACTCACACCAGAAAACAAGCGCAACCGTGAGACCACATCGGAGACGTGTTTGGCGCTGTTTAAGCGGAATCCAGCGGAGTTTTTGCGTCGTTTTGTGACCGTCGATGAAACCTGGATCCACTGGTACACACCAGAGACCAAGGAGCAATCAAAACAATGGATCCAGACCGGGGAACGTGCTCCAAAGAAGGCGAAAACTGTAAAATCGGCCGGAAAAGTTATGGCCACCGTTTTCTGGGATTCACAAGGTGTGATCTACATCGAGTACCTCGAGAAGGGTAAAACAATTACAGGGCTTTACTATGCCGATATATTGGGCCGATTCGACGCCGAATTAAAGAAAAAACGACCCCATCTGGCGAAGAAAAAAGTGCTGTTTCACCACGACAACGCACCGGTTCACACGTCTGCCGCTGCCATGGCCAAATTGGTCGAATTACGCTACGAATTGCTGCCCCATCCACCGTATTCTCCAGATTTTGCCCCTTGTGACTTCTTTCTGTTTCCTAATCTGAAAAAATCACTCGCCGGGAATAGATATGGATCGAATGAAGAGGTCATCGCCGCCACGGAGGCCTATTTTGCAGAGTTTGACAAAAATTATTTTTCCGACGGGTTAAAAAAGTTGGAGCATCGCTGGGCTAAGTGTATCGAACTAAAAGGAGACTATGTTGAAAAATAAATTGCCACTTTTCCAAAATTTTCGTTTACTTTTTGTAGGCTAAGTATTTATTGAATGACCCTCGTAGACACTATATTATTAGTAAGGTACCCAAAAATTATAAAAAGGATTTTTTAGGTAAGACATCATCCAATGACTTCTCACGCTCTTGGGCGGAGTGGGAGAATGTGTCAGACTTTTACTAACTGAAACTTGTGTGGCTCTTCTTTGCCTTTCGTTCCATGGCTCCGGGTTTTTCTTTCAGAAGCGAACCTATGGCCCCAGTAGGCTTCGGCCCTTTGCGCGTGAAACACTACGTGCCATCGACGACTCGGGCTCGGTCTGGACGATTACCGGATGGCCGGACGGCGAGCTACCCATTGTTCGCCGTCTGCAAGCCCACGTCTCGGTGACTGGAAATCGGGATCGGGATCCCGGCGGCTGGGGCGTGACGAAGTCCGTTCCTCTCACACGTACGGCCGCCTCCTTCGCTAGCATTACTGCTTCGCAGAAGGAGGCGACCGCCTCCCAATCTTCTTCGCTTTGGACCATGGCCTGTACCAGGGCCCGGCGTGAGAGGTCGTTGAAGCCGATCTCCCACACGAGGATAGCGACCATCGAAATCAGTTTTCCACTGAGGGATGAAAGAGAATAGAGTGATATATCAAAATGTCTGCTGTAATGCTCCTTTTAAAGTGAAAGCTACGGGCCCGATCGCTAGATGGCGTTGAACTCAAAATTTTTATTTAGTTTTTTTTTAATACTTGGGAACATTATTATGTCAAGGAAATAGTATTTGCTAAAATCGGATATTACACTTTATTGAACTTAAATTATAACCACAAAATCCAGCTAATTCGCCAAAAATACTTAAACAAACATTCGACTCTAGTTTTTGAGAACATGGCCACGCACGGGCTTTTGTCATAACCTCCATGTTTACATTCAACACACACAATTTGGTTTTAACTCATTCGCGCCGGATATCCGGAACTCCACGTTCTACCGCGTGATATTGCGTACCTACTACTGTTATTTATAATAAACAAAGTAGCACAATACATTCATGTTGTTTAAATTAATGTATTGTTACTAACTTTCTCGTCTCTATTGTTTCAGTTAATTTGACGCTTCCATCATCATGGAACAGATACCACCACCCAAAGAGGTGAAGATCCTCGAGACCGCCGAGGATATTCAGGAGCGTCGTGAACAGGTAAATATATTTATGTGAATCCATAGGTATTTTGTCGTAAATTTCCACTTTTGCAGCTTTTACTTAAGATCTGATTATCCTTTTGAGTCCCAACGTATGACGAACGCGGTATGTCCTCCAAGTTATAAAAATGTATAACAAATACTACAATAATTTTACTGTTTTTAAAACAAACAAAGGATATCAAAATCTACGGTTAGGGTTACAAAACCATTTTTTATTTACTTATTGTCCTTTCATAATAGAAGCGACAAGAATTATGTAACCAGAATTTTTGTAATACATACCATAATTGAAGAGTGTCCATGGAGTTTCCTGCATATTCTTCTCCATAGAGATCTATGTACGCTTTAGGATGAGCAATTAGCTTAATATTTTTGACAGACTGACTTCTTGACAATTGAGAGGTGTCTGTAAATGGTTTATTTGAATTAAATGCTTTGAGTTTTGAGTTGTAGATGATGGTCTATTCTCTGTCACATACACGAGGCCTGCCCCCTAGCCAAATTACAACCGTTTCGTTTCGATTCTCTTTTCGTTGATCGCCTCGAGTCGGCCACGCCTCCGATTTCTTTGTTCTGACGTCATCTCAACGCTCAGTCAGGGCCAGTCCACACGGCGCGTTGCGTCGACGCAGAGCTAATATTTCGACGAATCGGCGGGCACATGAGTGATGCCGCCCCGCTCGTACGGTCCGCCGATTCGTCGAAATATTGCGGTGCGGCGCCGCAACGCTGACGCAGCGCGCCATGTGGACCGGCTCTCACTTGGTCAGCTAGGCCAGGGGGGCTGGATCCCAGCAGACTATGATATTCCAGCGATCGCCATACGCGAATGCCGTTTGCATTTTGTGCCGTCTAAACATCTTTCTTCAACGTCCAAATAATGAATTCTTCTCAAGTACACGAGTAGATTCGAACTTTCTACTAGAACCACATACATATACATATTATTTACCCAGAGAAAGGTAAGGTACCTACGCAGCAAAAGGCAACTGAAGGAACACAAGTGGGTTTGGTTTTAGTCAGTGAAAGTCTGACACTACATCTCTATCCATCCACAGCGGCAGAAGTTATTTGATGATTTCTCACCTCAAAAAAAAAGGTACATACGTAATTACGTAACATAGTTAATTTTGTTACGTACCTTTAAAAAAAGTACTAATATATGTATTAATATTATTAGGAAGGATTAGTATTTTTTCGATTTTTGCTTTACATAAGAAATAGCAAATTAAAAATGCACTTACATAAAGGATGTTGCTAACGAGATGCAGACGGTATCCGTTTCCCCTTCGCCTATTTGCATACACACACAGCGGACTCAGTTACGATGCAGTAACTGTAAAAGCGGAAAGTAATCACTCATGCCTGCCGCTATGCTGTGTGCTATGGGTGGAGGTACGTTAGTGCCGAATAAAACGAGTATAATCAAAAGCCGTTTGTCCCAGTTACAGGAAGTCAGTCACCAGAAAGTCTGACCATCAGTCTACTATCCAATGAGTATAGTGTTGCCCAGTAACTTGGTTTTGGATGTCTGATAGGCAGTCGCTCCATGTAAAACACGGGTATTCAGCCGCATCCTTTTAGACTGGATACCAACCCCAAGCTAGGTGGGAGAAGGCTAGGCAGGTGATTACGGTAACTGATATTGTCACTCGTTAGCATTGGTAGTATCGGTTTGCTGTTTTGTTAAGGCCAGGTTCTACTCATTTTGAACTTTTTTAAACCTCTGGAAATCCACAAATATGAAAGAGAACACGAAGTTTGCATACATACAAACTTTCACGTTTATAACAGAATGTTTGTTACTCTTTCACGCAAAAACTAGTGAATAGATTTCGATGAAACTTGGTGCACGGGTAGACCATGTCTTGAAATAGCACATAGGATACTTTTGATCCCGGGAGTATGTTCCCTTGGGATTTCTACTATCATACGGGCAAAGTCCCTGGTAGCAGCTAATGTAACATTTTATGCAAAAGTACAGAGACGTCTAATTTGATGAAATCAAATTAAAACCTGCGTTATGTGGACAGACAATCAAACACAACGCCCAAGCGTCTAGTCACGCGTCACTTCAATTGATTAAGTAATTATGAGTGATAATTAATGTTGGACTAAAGTAGCACACTACTGATAGGAACATTGCCTATGATTCATTCAGATTTAAACTTGTTAATTAGAAACGTTGAAGAAATTAGAGCGTCACAAAGGAACAAACACACATAGACGGATAAACACATAACCTTCCTCTTTGTCGCGCAGTTGGTTAAAAGGCTTGCTTTATGACTGAAAGACGATTAATTCGCAATCTTGTAGATTAGGTTTCTGTTTACACTGTTTCGCAAACTCAAACTCTAAGCATTTATTTCAATTAAAACTATATTTTTGTATTGAATGTAATAATGTATTTGAATAATGATTTCCTCATTTATAAGTTCCAATTTAGTAGTAGTAGTTAGCCTCATGTCCCACTGTTGGGCGAAGGCCTCCCTCTTCCTTTTACGTCTGTCCTCGACCATTGCGGGCTATCCCTCCGGTATTTTTCGAGCTCATCTGTCATGCAACAGACATGTTCGGCCCAGTCCCACTTAGGAGTAGCAGCTTTTCGGGTAACATCTTTTATGTTAGTTTTGGCACCAATTATGAACTATTTAGTACCTACGAACATGGCAAAACTTGTTGAACCAGCAATATTAGTTGATTCGATTCTCGATTCCATCCCTACGTGCATATTTTTATCTTTAAATAATTTACAGGCACTTTTGTTATGTCTAATTCGGTCAGTTGAAACAAAAATGAAGCTATTTGCACGTTCCAAAGCGTAGATCTTTATGGAGAAGATCGTGCAAACAATTAATGGTCTCTATTAATTGAGCAAACGCTTTTCGCCAAAAATAAAAGATAAGACAGCAACATCTTACAAAAATAAACGGACTATCATTGCTTGATACGTGGATAACTGACGTATGTACGACTGTGTGAGTCTACGACACGATGTTTGCGCATGTACTGTGTTGTTGGTCCTACAAGAACGGTGTTGATTGACGATTGAAAGATTGATTCTAAACAGCCTTGACCGTCTGGCAATTCACTTTAAGTTCCCTCTTTTAGAGAGGAGGCTTGTGTCCCAGCAGTGGGAACATTATAAGGCTCTTTATGCTTTATTGTCAGAGGTCGGAATTAGGTAGAGTTATTTAAGTACTTATACTGATTTCATACAGCGAAAGAATAAGGTGGATATGCTCCAAATCCCGAGATTAATTTTAAAGAGCAGAATTTTTTTTATGACTATCAGAAATATAGCAGAAAAAAATTCTTCCTGCATTAATGACAAGTAGGAGGAAGTGTAAATTTGTTAACCTCACCTCGGTTGACGTAGAGATCTTTTTCAGTGAAAAATACTAATAAAAATTTGTTTCTTTTGTCTTATCTATCTCTGGGGTTTTTATTATTATTTATTTGTGATATTGTTGGCGACACGAGATTTTTTATTAGAAATCACGGGAATATCCATATTAATATCAACATTT
The DNA here is from genome assembly GCA_905147345.3 of Mythimna impura. Classification (NCBI taxonomy): domain Eukaryota; kingdom Metazoa; phylum Arthropoda; class Insecta; order Lepidoptera; family Noctuidae; genus Mythimna; species Mythimna impura. The sequence goes on along the minus strand of LR990342.1, from coordinate 2,985,120 downwards.
TGATGCAAGTACATGAATGACTCTACATAATTCCGACCTCTGCTTATTATGGATAAGAAGTATAGTTTATTTTATGCAATAAACATCTCGTCGTTAGGTTAACGTATTTGGACTATGGGAATGTTCATGAATGACTACATAATTCCGTTTCGTACCTATGCGTTAAACGTTTTGATTTTTCTCACAGGTCCTGAACCGCTATGAAGACTTCAAGCAGGAGGCCCGCGCCAAGCGAGAGAAGCTGGAAGACTCTCGTAGGTTCCAGTACTTCAAACGTGATGCTGACGAGCTGGAGTCCTGGATCCAGGAGAAGCTGCAGGCCGCCAGCGATGAGAGCTACAAAGATCCCACTAACCTTCAGGTATTTTAAACTTAGGATTTGAAACTTCTAAATTTGTTCATTTCAACAGGGTCCAGGATTCATACTTGGCTAGTCCATTAAATATATGTGTTTGCAATACAGTTTCCAACAAATTATGTTTTAAACAGAACAATATTACAGAGTAAGAGCGACAGTAACTGTAAACAGCAATCAAATAAAAATAATAAATTTTCTTCTTGACAACGTCGAAATTTCCAAAGAGCTTAATACACGAACATGTTACTCCCGACACCACCCTACTCATTCCATTATTCAAGTGTTCTCCAGTGGTTTCTCGTCGTGAAAAGAAGCTAATGAGCATGCTCTACTGATAATACCTGCATTGATGATATCACATTTTCCCAACAGGCCAAGATCCAAAAGCACCAGGCGTTCGAAGCTGAAGTGGCAGCCCACTCGAACGCCATCGTAGTCCTTGACAACACCGGCAGTGAGATGATCACTGCCGGTCACTTCGCTTCGGAAACCATCCGTCGTCGCCTGGATGAGTTGCACCGTCTGTGGGAGCTTCTGCTGTCCCGTTTGGCTGAGAAGGGGATGAAGCTGCAGCAGGCTTTGGTGCTGGTGCAATTCTTGAGACACTGCGATGAGGTCATGTTCTGGATTCATGATAAGGTGAGTGTTTCACGATGTTTTAAGCTTTTGATCGCTACAACAAAATCGTGCTCTCACCGCCAACGCTATTCGGCGATTCCATACTTTAACAACACAAATAAGAAAAACAATACTTTCTTATAAGATTTATTTGCGTTTAAAAAAAACAAACTGTTGAGTTTCCTAAAATAAATAAATAAATAATAATAATTAAGTCTGTCATGTATTCGTGACCGTGGCGTGCTGGACACTTTTTGCTTTGCCATGTATATTTTCCGCACCCAAAATACGCGCTATAGATGTGGAGTTGCGTACACCAACTCGAAATACATGTTTTATTATATAATTTTAGCTGCAACATTTCAAAAACGTTAAAAAAACAATTAACTATAATGGTTAGCTGCAACAAATTAGTCTCTAATTAGAAACGAATGATGTTCAGAGATATCTTAATTTATTTACATTTATCTGGAATGGTGATGAGTCAACATAACGATAATTTTTGAGGTAAAGATCGCCTTGTCGTTATTGTACTACGCTATGCTTTACTGCAGCAACTAAAAGATGGTTTAGGACCGATTGAAATCATACAAGTGATATTAGTTGTAGGTGGCAGTTATCATAAACAGCGCATTTTTAAAAACAAGCTTTTAAAAAATTGTCCGTCATATTGGATTATGCTATAGTGGCGTACCTAGTTTTTTTTTCGTATCCTCAACAGACCCTTTTAATTGAAACTTATATCATGGGGGTGCATAATAAACTAATCCACCTTCAGAAATCCGCCATAATGGATTGAGAATGACGTCACATAGCCAAGTATGCAAGAATGAATTTGGATGACAATCATCCAAACCGCAAAATAACAGCACAATCGGTCAAGGGTATTTTAAAATTCATTCGCAAGACACAATTAAAATACAAGCATTATAAAAACGACTAAATAAACTTCTATCCAAAAACTTTTAATACTAGTAAAAGTAACGTGTAGTATTAACCTTATAATGTGGGATACCTAATCCCACATTATAAGGTTAATGTAAAATTATGGTTCGCGTGGGCGTAACGTACAATCTTGGGCGTGGACTCAGTATCACCGACGATGTAGCAGAAATAGGCCAAGTTAACTAAACAGTACTATAAAGATTGTTTGATATCGTTCACTTTGCCAAAAGACTGGCCAGAAATCAACTGAATATAGGAGAATGACGTCAGCACTTAGAAACTCTGTGATGATGTATTCTTTTCATAGAGTTGTGAATAAATATCGTGATGAAGTCATCACTAAATATGTCTTTCTAGTTATGTTTATCGATTTAAAAAGTATATTAAATATTTTTTGTTAAATTATTGATAGGCTCACGTTTGACCTCTATCTCATACCTGATAGTAAGGGAGGTTGTGGTCGATGATGGAACATGTTTGCCTAGAAGTAACCTGTTCACTCTTGATTTAAAGACCTTCAGGTTGTAACTGTCAGGAAACACAGTCTTAATGGCTAACTTGCGACAATAATATGAATTTGTAGGTATTATGTTGCGAGATTGTTTACAAGAGCCACTATGGCCTTGAAACGCAAAGGGCAATTGAAGGGATACAGGTGGGTTTTAGTTAGTAGAAGTCTGATACGCCCTCCGCTCCACCCAGAGTGTGAAAAGATTGTTAATGACTTCTCACCCCCAAAAAAATAAAATTTTAGGGGCAGTCTACCTGACCTCAACTTATTTACTAGGTAACACGATTCCTCTTGGTAAGGCAAACACTTAGTAACACTTCACCATATTCTAATCCCTATCTCCCCTTCGCAGGAAACATTCGTGTGCGCGGACGAGTTCGGCTCGGACCTGGAGCACGTGGAGGTGCTGCAGCGCAAGTTCGACGAGTTCCAGAAGGACATGGCTGCGCAGGAGTACCGCGTCACCGAGGTCAACCAGCTGGCCGAGCGACTCGTGCTGGAGGGGCACCCTGAGCGAGAGACCATTGTTAAGAGGAAGGATGTAAGTTGAAAAGATATCAAAATAGATAATGAAATAAGAAAATAAATAATAAGAAAAAGAAGAGTTTCTCCCTTTGGAGAGACTTATTGTGGGTTAGCATCATTACAGAAATGTTGACTTTAAGAATGGGCAACCTGTGATATATTTCCATACAGCCGATCTTACGTGATTATGACGTTATTACACATCTTTCTCCAGTTATTTTGGAAACACAGATGTGTTGCGGATATTATCTAGGTTTCTGTTCAAATGAAAACATATTTTTTGTAAAACTAATCCAGTGTTTGGCCCTTCGAGGATAACTCTTTATTCGCGTTGCCTCATCGTCCAGCATTGCATTGGATGAAGCAACAACCTTTTAAACTATGCTCATGTTGACGGTAGACGAGTGGGGAAGAGCACTCTCAGTAATGATGGCTTTGCTAATGTCAGGAAGTCAGTTACAACGTTAATGTTATATTAATTTTATGGCAGGCATGCCTTATTATAATTAACAAATGTAAAATATAAATAAGTGGAAGTGTTTTGTTGTTTGTTTAAACGTGCTAATCTCTGGAACTACTAGTCGGATTGGAAGAAATTTTTCTGTATAGGATAGCTAGATTCATAAGGAATAGAATAGGCTAATATAACATCACGCTACTGCCCACGGAAGTGGAGCAGTAACCAAATACGTGTGTGAAACCACGTGTGTTAATGGGCAGCATAAGCACCTCCACACAATAGGCATCACAGACAGTCCCCTGTGCAGAGCATGTTTGGAGGGGGAGGAGACAATTGCACATGTGCTCCTGGACTGCACAGGTGTCACTGAAATACGCACACGAACCTTAGGATCCCCGAACTCCCTTATTGATGTCCTGAAAAACCTAAGAGGTCTTATCTGTTTTTGGAGAGAGGTGGGCTGGTTGGAATAAGCCCACCTAAGATTATGGCCGCCATGGCCCACGTACAATGGTCCACATAGGACTAAGTGCGGAAACCATACAGAAATAGATAGATAGATAGATGGGCAGCATAATTGCTAATCATTGATGTTGCCACACAACTAATTTGATATGACAACCAGCACACAATAATGACAAATCTACCTTTAGAAAGAGGCAACGCTCTTTAGTCATACGCCATATTTTCGGCTGGGTCCTAATTAACTTCAAAAGCCTTTCATCATCATAAAACCAAGCTATCCCATGATCTACAACATAATATCTATTTCATAGGAGCTGAACGAGGCTTGGCAGCGCCTGCGCCAGATGGCGCTGATGCGACAAGAGCGTCTGTTCGGCGCGCACGAGATCCAGCGCTTCAACCGCGACGCTGACGAGACCATCGCGTGGATCTCCGAGAAGGACGTGGTACTGGGCTCTGACGACTACGGCAGGGACCTCGCTACTGTGCAGACTTTACAGGTAAATTTACATTCCATATCCTATGGGACCGAAAACTTTGGAAGTTTGTAAAAGTCAAGTTATATTGATTTGACAAAGAGGTCGACTGGTAGAAAATGCCTAAGGCATTAAGTTCGCCTTTGTATAGTGTTTACTAGTGCATAAAGTTTTAATGTAAATGAAACACTAAAGTATAGGTACTAAAACGTATAGACGAAGTTTAATTTTATGAATAGTTTACTTTTGGCTGTTTTTAGAGACTTTTTACAATTAATTTTTTACATTATAATATTACAAAAGTAATGTTATCTTTTCCCCTGTTCAGCGTAAACACGAGGGTGTAGAACGCGACCTGGCCGCTCTAGAAGACAAGGTGTCGACCCTGGACGGCGAGGCAGCCAGGCTGGCCGCCATCCACGCTGACCACGCGCCGGCCATCCACGCCAAGAGGGATGAGATCACGCTCGCTTGGCAGAAGCTGGTGCAGAAGGCTAAGGTAACAAGCTTTACGAATTTTGAATATTCAAAGAAAGAAAAATATTTTATTTGGCACACTTAAGGGCTAATGTAGCCCTTAGGGATTATGACTTTTTGTTTGTCAATATCAACATTTACTTGCATTGTTAGTCCCAGAATTGTCGAAAATCTTCAAGTATTGTCTATCCCACAGGAACGTCGGTCAGAGTTGGAGTCGTCGCACGCACTGCACCGCTTCCTAGCAGACTACCGCGACCTGATGTCCTGGGTCAGCGACATCCGCGCGCTCATCGCGGCCGACGACCTCGCCAAGGACGTGCCCGGCGCCGAGGCGCTGCTCGAGAAGCATCAGGAGCACAAGGTATATATATTATCTGAGCTAGCTCGTCTTATTGCAGACCTCATCGATCGCTTACCAACAGCCGAGGTCGTGACTTGGTCACGACCTCGGCTGTTGCACAAGCTAACAGAAGTAAGATAGTTTTTGAGAAGACTTCATAAAAGTTCAGACAAAAAAGTGGATCATCAATGATTTGTTATTTGGGGGCACTGAACAATGTCACAATCGTTATTGGATGGCGCTAATGTGAATCTACTGCGTTTCCATCTGTTGATCGATTGTGGGTCTACGCGGTGACAGAGCATAAGTTAGCATCTGTGTTGATAACATTAAAGTTTTCAGTTGTCATTGTTGATTAGTTATTTTATTTTATTAATATGTATTAGTCTATTATTTTTAAGATTATTATATGTATCCTGTCTATGGACCTTAGTTGCCTGAAAATAAAGAATTATTAATATTAGTAGTAAAAAGTTTAAATGATATTTTGATGTTGTGTACTAACGCACTTCCATCCCCAGGGCGAGATGGACGCGCGCTCAGACGTGATCCACGCGTGCGCGGGAGCAGGACAGGCGCTCGTGGAGAGCGGGCACCGCGCGGCGGCCGAGGTGGCGGCGGCGCTCGACAACCTGCAGCGCGAGAGTGACGCGCTGCACCAGCTGTGGGAGCAGCGCCGCGTGCTGTACCTGCAGTGCATGGACCTGCAGCTCTTCTACAGGGACACTGAGCAGGCTGACGCTTGGATGCACAAGCAAGAGGTGATTATATCTTTATGACATTGTCTTTTGCGAGATTGTCAGATCGATCCGACGAGTGTTTTCGTGCCCTTTTCGCCAGGGTCGTGTATTTGCGACTGGATACTCATTTCTTTTAGCTCTTCAATCCCCATAGGTGACAAAAAAGCTGACGAGATGGAGTATTTGGTCGTGGATGTGCGACCCTGGCGAAATAAACACAAGAATGTTTGTCGGATACTTCTCATAGATCATCATATACGGTGAAACGTTTAATATCAAGATATCCTAACTTCGCAATTTGTTTTTTCCAATAGTGTATCTAAGATAAAAAAAATACAATCTTACCTTCTTTCTTCAACCAGGCTTTCCTCGCCAACGAAGACGTGGGCGACTCCCTAGATTCCGTGGAAGCACTCCTCAAGAAACACGAGGACTTCGAGAAGTCCCTCGTGGCCCAGGAGGAGAAGATCAAGGCTCTGGACGAGTTCGCGTCCAAACTCATCGAGGGACAGCATTATGCTGCTGATGACGTCGCGCAGAGGAGGGAGATGGTATGTATTGTCTCATAACAAGATTTGTTGAGAAGTGAAGACTTAGGCCCGTGCCTCACTAGGACTCCATGGCGGCTTTGCCGGTTCGCGCAGCCAAGAAAATACATACAGCTCTATACTTAATTGTCACATATCAAGATTTTTGTTGATGAGTGAAGACTTTAGTCTGCTTTCTCCTGTGCCTCACTCACATATGCGTCGCTGCCAGTTCGCGCAGCCAAGAAAATACATACTTACAGCTCTATGGTGTGTACTTTACCTGGCAATTGGCTTGGCATCCCATTGAGATACGGCTCTACTAAAAGATAATTTGTAGATTTTTAATTCGGTTGATTCTTTTATAGTACAGACAAAGGTATTTTATAGCATGTAATTATTATAAAAAAATATGCGTTTTGTTTGACATAATTTCATCCGAAAACCAAGGTGGGCTTAATGCCCTCTCGCTTCACTCTAAAGCGCGAGAAGTCATTTGATGATTTACCACCTCAAAAAAAAAGGTGGATTTAATTAATAACTTAGAGAACCCACCATTTTAGTGTCTCATACAGTTTATAGGGCACTTTCATTACATTGCTGCTATTTCGAATATTAGAATCTCTTTCTAATAGTAATATTTTGTGACAGTTGTTGGAGCGCCGCGCCGCCCTCTTGGAGAAATCCAGTCAACGTCGTGCTCTGTTGGAGGATGCCTACAAGTACCAGCAGTTCGAGCGCGACTGCGATGAGACCAAGGGTAACATCTTATCTATACGAACATTATAAAGAGGAAAAGGGAGGATGCAAATCTGTCGGTCCCGGCCGGTGGTGGAGGTGCAATAGACAACGTAGACAACTGTGTTCTGTCTATGGTGCTACATAGATATGCCCACAAATGGCCTGTCAGAGAAACTGGTTTTTGTTTTGTGTAATTTATTGTGCGTCTATTCGGGCAGAATAAACATGCTTTCTTTCAAATCCTGGGCCAAGACTATGATTTGGAACTTGGCGCCATAGTAACTTTTATTAAGCTCGAAAATACCTAACTTATATATCACACATAGCTATTGGCAGGTGGGACCAGATTTCTTAGAAACCCTGGCGTCATTCTTTGTATACTTTATAGACATTTATTTTTTCTAACAATATTGTGTATTTCTTAGGCTGGATTAACGAGAAGCTGAAGTTCGCGACAGACGACTCATACCTGGACCCTACGAACCTCAACGGCAAGGTTCAGAAGCACCAGAACTTTGAGCAAGAACTGCAGGCCAACAAGCCGCGCATCGACGAGATCACCGTCACCGGCGCCAGGCTGCTGGACCAGGAACACTTCGCTAAACGTAAGTCGTGTACGAGATAATACACGTCACAACATAGATATTGCATACTAGATAAATCAAAAGTATAGGTGAATGCTCCAGGGTAGTACGCGAAATGTAATATAGTTAGCTGAACTGAGTGGGTTGTATATTGTATTGATGAATTTAATGATTATAACTCAGAAAATCCATATTTGTTAAGGTCGCGAATCATAATGAACATAAAACCTGAAACTGACCCGCAAAATACAAAAAAACTTAGACAATTTGTATTTCGCGGGATATCCTTGCACTTTCAATTGAAATATTAATTAACTACGTATATGTATAATCTAACTAGGTGTAAGCCAAACATAAAAATACACTTAGTTTTCAAAATACTCCTCCATATCGCAGTTAGAGCTTGACAAAAACGTGCCCAGAAGACTGGCAGCACTGACATTTAATGGTAATGCTAATTCTTTGGGCAAAGAATGAACCAGCTCTCTGGACTTGTAACTCATGCCATCTATCTGCACCTATAGCTCAAATCGAGTCCCGTGTTGGTGAACTGGCTGGCATCTGGGAGAAGCTGGCAGCTGCTTCTGAACTGAAAGGCAGCAAACTTCAAGAGGCGGCCGCTCAACAACAATACAACAGGGCTGTTGAGGACATCGAGCTTTGGCTGTCTGAGGTGGAGGGACAGCTGCTTAGCGAGGACTATGGCAAGGTAACTAAACATAACGATAAGGACAGCAATATTGCATAAAACTACTGTGTATTCGCATTAAGAAAATAGTGACTCATCGTTGTTACGCAGCTTAGCCACGCCCCTTGACTAATTAGATCATAGTTATTTAGACGTGTCCACAGTAACCAGTTGACGTAAGCCCTTCAGACAGTACGGACGCGTCTTTTGTCATAAAATGAATAATATACTTCATGATTAAATTTTAAAGTAACTTAATAATCATATTTGAAAAAACTGTAGTAAAAAACTTGCTTCAATATTAATGGTTTAATATTTACCCCAGTTTGAATACACCTTTACTTTGCAGTTGCACTGATGACTCACTATTTTCTTAACGCGAATAGACTATGGGTACACACCACTGTGTCGGTGTGTGTCGTGGCACGGGTTACACCAATCAATCGCCGCTTAAACCTATATGACGACATTTCAACAAGTTTAGTAACCAATCGAAACGACTTGATACAACACAGTAATGTGACCAGTGCTTTAATTTGAGAGCAGTGGTGGCCGAGTGGTAACGGCCCCGACTTACGAGTTGTAGGTTGCGGGTTCAAACCCATCCAGGCGCATTACTTTGTGTAATTTATTTCATCACCACTGCTCTCAAAACGGTGAAGGAAAACATCGTGAGGAAACCGGCATGTCCTAGAACCGAAAATTCGAAGACATGTGACATCCTCCAACCCGCACTGGGCCCGCGTGGTGGATTACGGCCCATTCCCTCTCCTAGAGAGGAGGCCTGAGTCCCAACAGTGGGAACATTATAAGGCCGACTATGCTATGCTATGCTATGCTTTAATTTGCCCTTTGTTCATAAATTTGAAATGGATTGACAGCGAAAAGCAAATTATGGTTATTGACTTTCGTAATTATTTCTATTATCTTTATGTAAGAAAAATTGGAATGTTCTGTCAGACCACCTGATAGTTTATTAGTGTAGTGTCTGACACCTGTAAGACTAGATTCAGGTCCATTCTAACCAGTAAGCTATGGATTTGTTTACATGTTCTATCCTACTCATCACGATAGGGTATAACACTCATTTTTGAAAAGTGTCTCAATTGAATTCTATAGTGCTAATAAACCACTAAAAAAAAAACACTTTTTTTTTTAAATTTCGCGCTTATTTGACGAAAATGTAGAAAGCAGTAGACACCATATTTACTCTGGTCGTGACGTCAGTTGGCTGTGTAAACAAATGCGCTCAGTATAGCCGATCAGTTGACAATTGACAGCTGTCACTTTAGTTTACACAACCGAATGACGTAATAACATGGTGGCTATTATTTCAAGGCGATAAAGAACAGATAATAAAAACAGAAAACTTTGAATTGAATTTTAAAATTTATTTTGTTATTTTATGAACTAAAACTAACACTTACCAACTACATTTTACCTAAGCTATCTTAACATATTTTTAGATTTTTTCTTATATAGAGTAAAATACCTTTTTTCTTTTTCCCAGGACCTGACCAGCGTCCAGAACCTCCAGAAGAAGCATGCTCTCTTAGAAGCGGATGTCAGCTCACACGCTGAAAGGATTGACGCTATCCGCACTCAAGCGGAACAGTTTATTGAGAGGGGACACTTCGATGCTGATAACATCAAGACTAAACGGGTCAGTATTAATCCTGGATTTGATACAGAGTTAATGACGATTTCCTCATCTACACGACGAAATGCTAGATCTGCAGTCGAAACTGTTGTCATATTTGGTTTGTCAATTGTTTTGCTGCACGACGGTGTCGCGGCAGACCAAGAAGGAGATGGTGGGACGACTTAGATGTCTTCCTTAGGAATTGGCAAGAAGTGGCTCAGAGCCGGGAACAATAGAAGGAATGGAGGAAGGTCGTTGCCCAGCAGTGGGAAACTGTAGTCTTGATATAATAATAATAATAGATTTTTTTGTACCACTTCTAAACTTCTCATAAAGTTTAGATTTGAATAAGCAAAAAGAGGATGTAAACCATTGTGATGTTACTTGGTAGTAGGCAACGACCTTACAGCCACTAGACGTCTAATGACAGGAGACGCATGTCTGTCAACACATATGATTATAGATCTGATGTCTCGACTAATCAGAACGTAGTACCCCGCTCCCCCGTACCAATCAGAACGTAGTACCCGATCCCAGTACCTCGGCTAGTTGACAGAATTGTTTTGGTGCGCTAGTTCAAGTATGAGGCGTCTAGTGGCTGTAAGGTCATTGGTAGTAAGTAACGTGCCGTTGTTTATGTTACCTGCAAGTTATGAGTTTTTCATTTTATGATACAGACGAGCGATGGCACGGTTGGCTCTTTGGTTGAGCAATTGGATGCTGGACTGCGTGTCGTGAGTTCGGCTCCCACACGAAACAAATAATATTTGTATGGTTGGGTCTGGGAGTCTTGTGTAAACGAGCTTACATGTGTGTGAATGCACCATACGAATACACCTTGTGTGAATCCACATTATTCCTAGTATGGGGCAAAAATTAAAAAAAAAAGGTAATTCAAGCCAAATGTGCTAATAAACATTGTTGGTCCACCAGGACGGCCTCGTCGGTCGCTACACCGCCCTCGACAAGCCGATGGCTATCCGCAAACGTCGCCTGTTAGACTCACTGCAAGCTCAGCAACTGTTCAGGGACTTGGATGACGAAGCCGCCTGGATCCGCGAGAAGGAGCCCATCATCGCCTCTACCAACAGAGGTGAGTACAACAATCTATTCAGATCTTCAAAAAAACATAAAGTAAAGTAAAGTTTGTTTATATTTAAAAAAATCGTTTTTTGTTTTATATTTAAAAAAATCGGCCAAGTGCGAGTCGGACTCGCGCACGAAGGGTTCCGTACATTACGATTGGTTCTGGTCATTATGAACACGGCTTTCTAATTTACTATAATCTAATTGGTCATTATTTTTTATTTATTTGTTACGGCACTGCAACGAATAGTTCTCTCACTTACAAGGTATTCCTAATTGTCTCACTCCCAAAGCATATTTAGTTCTCACACTCACAAAGCATTCCTAGTTATCTCACTCACAAAGTATTGCTACTAGTTCCCTCATTAAAAAAGTTTCATTGCAGTCTTACCTTGTTGTTTGTGAGTGAGTCACTATTTCCTTAATGTGAATATAATAATTTATTGTCACTTCACCTTCATTGTAAAATTTACCCTTTTTGGAGGTATTTTTTGTCATAATCATTGATTACGATACTTAAAACTTGTTGAAGTTATAATAAAGCTGGTGCCAAAAATTATTTAGGCATTCTTGACAAGATTTTTGCCAAAATTAATTTGTGTCGTATGTGCTTCATGGATCTTAAGCACCTTAGATGTTAATAATAATCACTGATATATTGAATACAACTACCGTGTAATTTATTTTATATGAATACAGCGTGAATGATCGCTAATTTCTAACTTGTCTATGAATAGTGATTCTATACTGCCTCTGTAATCCGCAATACACCATACATGAGGTATTCTTTTTCTAATGGCACAATTGTCCCTAGGTCGCGACCTCATCGGCGTGCAGAACCTGATGAAGAAGCACCAGGCCGTCATGGGCGAGATGGCGCAGCACGAGGCGCGCGTGGACGCCGTGCGCGCTGCCGGCGCCGCGCTGCGGGACGCGGGGCACTTCGCCGCCGACGAGATCGCGCAGCGCCTGCAGCACCTGCACCAGCAGTGGACGCAGCTGCAGGAGAAAGCACTGCAGGTAGGCTTCATGTCCTCATACACTAAACCATCATCTCCCTAGCCTTTTCCCAACTAACATGAGGTCGGCTTCCAATCTAACCGGCTGCGGCTTCATACCCGTGTTTCTCATGGAGTGACTGCCTATTAGACTTCCACAACCCTACTGATCTACGAATGACAACCAGGCTCAACAGCTTTACGTGCTTTCCGAGGCACGGGGTGTCGGCAATGTTCTAGATAAATTTAAAAAAAATATCGCAACCTCATGCATAAGAGGCGAGTGCCTTAACTAATGGACCATCACGACAATCCACTAATAACAACCTTATATTTGAATATTATACTCTCAAAATTCATTTGAAATAAACAGTACCTTTGTGCTCTTCTATCTGCTTTTGTTCTTTTCATTTTTAAGTGTTTGTGTGTACATAAATAAATAAATAAATTAATAAACAAAAGATTATTTTTGTTTATTTATTTACGTCAAATACCAAAACTCATAGTTTACCTAACAGTTTACTTTTAAAAGCTATGTAATTGTTTTTAATAGTTTTACTATACAAAAACAATTAATGAACGATATAAATATCGTCATTATCAGTTCTTAAAGATGTCAGACATTAAAAATCTCAAAAATAAAAATATATTTATATCTTATTCTCTAATTGCTTTGTCAATATTTAATATCTCAAAATCATTAATGTCACTATTTATATCCTAAAAATATGAGACTATTCTTCACCAACTAACCTTTCTATCTTCTCCAACAGCGTAAACAAGACCTTGAAGACTCGCTCCAAGCGCAGCAATACTTCGCCGACGCCAACGAGGCCGAGTCCTGGATCCGCGAGAAGGAGCCCATGGCCAACACGCACGACTACGGCAAGGACGAGGATTCCTCTGAAGCGCTGCTGAAGAAACATGAGGCGTTGCTGTCGGACTTGGAAGCGTTCGGCAATACTATCAAGAGTTTGAGAGAGCAAGCTGATGGATGCAGGGTAAGATTTTTTTTATTAATATGTGGTTGACGATGGAGCACGCTTTGGACTTAAGGACTTCCAGGTTCTAGCTACATATAAAGAATCACAAACTCTGGCAAATAATTGTACTCATTTTGCACTGAAGTTGTGCATAATAGAGAGATCGAGTGAACATTGTATTTAGAAATAGTTGGAAAGATCTTTTCCTAAACTGATGTCTCTCTCATAGAAACAGCTATAGGAGAATGTTAGTAACAACCCAATGACATTCGCCTATAGCGTATTCTTGTCAAACGGCTTTATATTCTTTCACAAAGTCACAAAAAATTACATTGGATAATCGTTTAGTGACTTATGATGACTAGGCTCCTTTACTGGTGTTGCACTCAAGAGTCTAATTATAATAAATAAATGAAGTTTCCTTTTTTGTGATACTGAGATATTAAGTAGGTGAAGTTAAGTGTCACAGACATGTTGCCCTGCCTTGGGATTTTTTTTTTTCAGTTTAGGGTTTTTTGGTTATCTTGTTAACCAAACCAAGTAACAATTTTCTTTTTTTTAAGTTTTTCAAATACTCATAATATTTTTTTTTAACAGCAACAAGAATCGCCCGTGGTGGACGTATCGGGCAAGGAGTGCGTGGTGGCGCTGTACGACTACGCGGAGAAGTCGCCGCGTGAAGTGTCCATGAAGAGAGGCGACGTTCTCACGCTGCTTAACTCCAACAACAAGGTAAGACTGCAGTTATACTTTTTTAGTGAGAGAACTAGTAGGAATACTTTGTGAGTGAGAGAAATAGATATACTTTGTGAGTGAGAGAATTAGGAATACTTGTGAGAGAACTAAGAATACTTTATGAGTGAGAGAACTAGGTATACTATGTAATAGAGAGAAATATAAATGCCTTATTAGTGAGGATACTAACTAACCTCAAAATTGGATCAAGTTATAAGACAATAAGATACTTGACATATTGACTATGTTTAACTTAGCTCGAAACTTAAACTGATTTGATCACGATTGAGACCAATCCAAGTTTCGTTCGAGGCGATGTTGAGTGTTTACGTGCTACGTTTTAAAGCTGGTCTATGTGACTTGATCGATAAAATATAATTTAATTTAAGTCTTTGAATTTGATCACCATCTTCTCACCCTTTTTCAATTTTACTTGAGGTCGGTACAACACGTTTTTTTCTTCCATTCTGTCATGACATGGCATGACGAGTGTCAAGCCATCACTAACTCCCTTTTCTTTCATATCACTTCTTACACAATCCATCCATCTTTTCTTGGCCTCTCTCTTTTTCATTCACAAGTTTTTAGATTTGATATGCTGCTAAAAAGCAAGTAACAGAAACCCTTCAAATGTGTTTATCAGTACCTCTACCATGAGTTTAAAGCAATAGTATTCGTCGCTACTCGATATCGACGCTGTAAATATTTTGTATGGCAAATTTTGCAGCGCCTCTAGCGGTCACTTGCAGAACCAAAATCGGTAGTATGAGTCATCAAGTACAAAACCTATCGAATAAGAACTCGCTAGCGACTAAAGTTTTTAGTAGTTTCCTATAGAAAAACGGTACCATGAGTAACAAATTTGACAGGTGCTATCGAAGCAAACGTCAAAGGAAATTTCCAAGCGACTAAACGAAAGGCACTTGAACATATTAGTTAAAATAATTTCATCAATGAATATAGGCTCAATAAAGGGGCTTTCGAGTATTTGTGTGGTCTGCTAAGGGTTTATACAGATTTGAAATTTACACAAAGAGTAACACTTGAATCGAAGGTAAATTAGAAATAAGAATGTTATAATAACTTACTTTTATACATGCACTTCATAATAGAAATACCACTTTTCACTATGCGCATTGTTATTTTACGTATGAAATCTCTCTTTTTCCCATTTAATAATTCACAAACACAACAACACTGAACCATCAAAATATTTCTACAACTACAATATTTCATTTTCAATAGGCCGGGTTATACTTAGAGAACTGGTGTTTCAATTTGGTAGGATTTGTAGGTCTATCTGCCTTACTCTGTCTTTTACTGTAGTTAGAAAGAGAGCAAACTTGAGTGTGAAGTTAGATACGATGCGGTTTTTGTACCAACGTAAACACTCGACACCGTTTAGACTATCGAGTTGTTGCTAGCGAGTCCGTTTGACTCATGGTACGAGTTTAATAGTAATCTATTCGATGCGCGTTTATTCGATATCGACTACGGTGAGATGGTGTAGTTTTTCGATAGTAACTCATGGTAAGGGTACTGGGGTCGGGTCTCCTCACAATTCTGCGCTACGGCGCCAGGATCATTTGTCTTAGGTTGTCAAATTTTGACAGTTGAGCTTGCTTGAGATCTCTCGATGTTAAACCACCAGGTCAATGGCGGGCGGCCTTTACCCTGTCTTTTGTTTGGGTAAATTTAGCGCTATTTTTGCCACATGGTCTTTGTTACGTCTCATTACGTGGACATACCATGTAAGTCGGAGTTCTGTCATTTTGTCTAGGCGTGACTCTAAAGAGAGAGCTCTAGTCAGAGCAGTGGTGGCCGAGTGGTAACGGCCCCGACTTACGAGTTGTAGGTCGCGGGTTCAAACCCAGCCAGGCGCATTACTTCGTGTAATTTATTTCATCACCACTGCTCTCAAAACGGTGAAGGAAAACAACGTGAGGAAACCGGCATGTCCTAGAACCAAAAATTTGAAGACATGTGACATTCACCAGTCCGCACTGGGCCCGCGTGGTGGGTTACAGCCCATTCCCTCTCCTAGAGAGGAGGCCAGAGTCCCAGCTGTGGGAACATCTGGGACTCTGGCCTCCTCTAAAACTGCTCCGTATGTAGTCGTTTTACACTCTGTCTATCCTGGAAAATGACAGCTTTATAAACCCGAAAATGCACTGACACGCGGCACTGGACATCTTTGTGTGTCGTGTGTGATTAGAACTAGACATTCTTTAGAAGAGAAAATAGATAAGATTCAGACAGTTCACCTTCACCTAGCTAGTAACAATACATCTGTTACTAGCAGATTACATTGTGATGCAAATCACGTAGTCAGCCATAACACGCTGTATCTGTAAAATATAGTTATATTTTTTTTGAGGATTGATTTCATCATATACTTAACTTTTCCCGGGTGGAGCGAGGAGTGTCAGAGTTTTACTGACTAAAACCCGCATTTTTTTTTTGTTCCTTCAGGTACCCTTTGTGTTCTAGGGCCAGATCCTGCCGCCCTAAACTTATAGATATACTGAAACATGTGGTCGTGTGAATATCAACCTTTTATACTAATTTTGTGAAACCTATATCACCATCTTGACTGTTGGCTTGCTTAGTACAAGTTAAAGTTTATACACTTTGGTACATACTGTAAATATAGCAAGTCTGTCCTCTAACTCCTGCCTTTGTCCCATGTCACTTGGCGTCTACGCAAAACGTATTTTTCTTCTATTCGGTTTACAACCGTCACGCTATCAATAACTCCCTTTTCTTTCATATCACTCGTCACAAAATCCGTCTATATTTTATATAACCTCCCTCTATCCATCCACATGTACTTACTCTTTTAATAGGTATTCATAACATGCGTTTCTTTTTGTAAAATCTAAATAACTGCACTATTTATGCAGTGCGCAACAGTGCACAAATTTTTCAGGCATAACATTTAGGTGTTGCCTATTGTTCGTGAAACAAAAAAAAAACATATCATAATTAAGGCAACATTCTACGTTAAAAGACGCTATTTAGTTTTCAATGAAATTGAAGATTGAGTAGATACATTTATTTATCTGAAAAAACTAGACCAATACGATGACGTTACACTACATCGATAATGCTGTTACGCAAAACAGTCAAAATCGATAAAAAAGAATATTCGGTACACATGTACATTGTCCTTGTAATTAAATCTAATAATAAACTTGATACGAGTAATTCTTATATCATTGTGTTATCTAAGGTTTAAAAAAAAAACACATATTATATTATTATTATGATAGTACGTAGTAGATAGAATTATATTACATGAAACATATCGTCGTTGCGACTTTAAGACCTCTTATGTGTCACTTTTGGCAAAATCACTTTTTTACGCTAGCCTTTTTGACATTTTAAAGCTCTATCTAATGCAAAAACTCTCATGTGTATACGACGATTTAATCGTCATTTGTTTACCAATTTCAAGATCAACAATGTGCTTCCTAATAAAATGTTGGTGCTTAAAATATCTTATCTGTCAATGTACACATACGAGTTTTTAGATCTATGTCATACTCGGGGCCTTTAGGCAATTATCAGATCAAAACATCATACGTGCATTATTAGGATGAGAAAGGTGGGTATTTTTAAAATTATTTTTCTATGTCACTTTAGACCAATAATGTCACGGGAACGAGCGAGACAGTTAAATCGTATTATTAATTATTCTCCAATCGTAGATGATAGATGTCACTCATTGTAGGTATTAATACATTTTGTCAGTTCGTGCAGGTCGTTACCTTATTCGCGTCCCGTAGAAAGAAACTTTATTTGATTAGTGAGTGTAACAACATAAAAAATGAGTAAACCGCTGTGCCCAAGTGAGATTGAGTTATTAGTTAATCAGCAAAATACAGGTGATTCTGAATTAAGTACTTTTAATGATTTTGGGGAACCTCCAAGGATGGAGAGCGGTTCTAGCGGATCCCTTATTACGCCAGAAGATTTGGGCTTAATATCTTCAGGAGCCGCTGAAGACCATGGTATTGCGTCTGAAGATTCCGTTACGAATGCTTCATCTGATCACAGCATCAGCATACTCCATGCCACACAAGAACCAGTTATTGCGTCTGAAGATGACGTTACGAATGCTTCATCTGATCATAGCATCAGCATACTCCACGCCACTGAAGACCTAGGTATTGCATCTGAATCGAAGCAAAAGCTATCACCAATACCTATTTTTGAAAATTTGAGCGATAACAGTGATGATGATCCAGATTGGGTACCAGTGATTTCGCGGCGGAGGCGCAGTCTTTTGCCATTGCGTAGCGAGGTTGAAGAAAATTTGGACATCGATGAAAGTATCAGGTCGCTGTCTGTGCAAGATTTGAAGAGAAACAAGAATTTATTTTTAAGACGGAGGATCTTGCCCTCTCTGGATAATGAAGATAGTGATAGTGACGACAATGTTAGTGGGGTATGTCCCGACAATACTGATGGTAATACCTCTGTACCTGTACAAAGACCACTTCCATGCACCGTTAAATTGAATAAAGAAGCCCGCGTTGCCGGTAAATCGTACCTTGGGTATAAAAAGTTAGCTGATAAATGGACAGCGTGCGTTGAGAAGCCTGAAAGAATTTTAAAACCACGTTGCTTACACACGTGTGTAACTCCAAAATCTAAAAATTCTTTTCTTTGTGCTTTTGTATCCGATGAAGAGCGTGAACAGATTCATAAACATTTTTGGAAGCTCAAGACTTGGTCAGAGAAGATTGCGTTTGTAAAAGCATCAGCAGTGAGAAGGTGTATAAGACGACGACGTACATCTCAACAAAGGTCTGCAAGCAAAAAACGAAGTGGCCACGATATCTTCATCAATAAATTGGACGCAAAATGCACTAGAGTGAGAGTGTGTAAATTATTTTTTCTTAATACACTTTGCATTGGAGAAGACAGTTTTCGCCGCTGGACTAGAGAGGTTGATACTTTCGAAGAAAATATTGGGGAACAGATAGCAGAAAACACTGCATCAAGTTCAAATGTTATTGCTAGACCACGAAACGTTGAGTTGACAAGAACTGTTAAGAAATGGCTGGATATTTTACCAAAAGTACCGAGTCATTACTGTCGTTCTAGCTCAAAAAAAAATTATGTCGAATCGACTTTTCGATCTGAACTCCACATGCATCAAGTTTTTAAGGAGTGGTGTATAGAAAACCATTATAAAGCTGCCTCTAGAAAGACATTTTCGAAGGTAATGGCTAAAGAAAACATCAGCATTCACCATCCTCGCAAAGACCAGTGTGACACGTGCTGTAGTTATAAAACTGGTAACATTTCCAAAGAAGAATATGATAGCCATATTGCAAAGAAAATTGAAGCCCGTGAAGCCAAAAAGAATGCCGTAGCTAGTGCAAACGAAAAGGTTGTGGTTATAACAGTGGACGTTCAAAGTGTTTTGCTTGCCCCAAAGCTATTAGCTAGTGCATTGTACTACAAATTAAAATTACAATGCCATAACTTCACGGTTTATAACGTGCTATCTAAAGACGTGACTATTTACTTTTGGCACGAAGCAGATGGTAATGTTACTGCTAACGAATTCACATCTTGTTTAATAGACTACTGTCAAAACCTGCCACATCCTACAGAGCGCGTTATCATAATTTCTGATGGATGCGGGCACCAAAACCGAAACCGAATTTTGTCAAGTGCCCTAAGCGATTTGGCGCAAAGAAGGAAAATTTGTATCGAACAACTTTACCTGGAAAAGGGGCACACTATGATGGAAGTGGATAGTGTTCACTCCACTATTGAGCAATACATAAAACCACCAATATTTGCTCCCAGTGATTACATCACCCGTATAAGACAAGCTCGACCACAAAAGCCCTATGATATCAAATCCATTCACTATGATTTCTTTCTAAATTTTGAAGAGATGGAATCGAACCTAAAATTCATACGGCCTGGCAAAAAGAAGGGAGATCCTGTCGTGGTAGATATTAGAGGTCTTAAATATTTATCTGATGGATCCGTATTTTATAAATTAAGACATGTCGATGAGTGGTCCGTACTTCCACAGCGAAGAAATAACCTAAGAAACGGTCTGGTATCTCCGAACCGATTGTACAGATATCCGTTAAAAATTACCGAGAGCAAATTTAAACATTTACAGGAACTGAAAATGGTAATAGATCAGGATTATCATCCGTTTTATAATGCATTACAATTTAATCCGGGTACTTAATGCATAATTACAAATATATCCACAATTATATGGGCACCTGAGAAAATAATATTCAATTTGTAACTTTTATTTTATTCTAATTTTTGATTCTACTGATATCATGTTCTAATTAGTGTTTTCGAAGAAATATATTTATTATTTCCTTAAAACTAGTTTTTTTTATTTTCATTGGCATTTTTGTTCAAAAGCTCTGATGTGATACGTAAATCGCAACAAAAATCTCTTAAGTGTTAACTGAAACTGTTTTTTTTTTTTTTACTATCATACTTCTTTTAATTTGAACTAACAATAGCAAAATTAAAAGCAGGAAATCATATGGCTGTCACCAATATTTTTTGTTGTAGTTGGTTTCATTATATTTTTTTCAGTAGACGGTTTTTATCGATTTTCTCATAAAGTTGAATTTTACACATAAGAGATCTTAAAGTCGCAACGACGATATCTTCATTAAAATATTCAATTGTGAATGACGCTGTCTTAACATCACGTCAAGTTATGTGATAAAGAGCGATTATTTTACAGACAATATTGTTTATTATATTCCTCTCGAATATCCATAAAATCCTAAAAACAATACACAATACTAAAACGAAAGTCAATACCATATTTGAATAGTCAGTACCTCAGATCTGATCCATTCCAGCTATTGTAATATCTGGCTCAAACCGACCGTGTTTATGTAACAACTGGCGCTAAATGGCGCACGTGAAGTCGTGTAATTGTGAACAGTCAACGATGAAACACGAAAGAGGACGAACGCACTTATATCATAGGTCATTTTTATAAAAATAAAAAAATATGTGCCAGTTACGAACTATAGATCTGAGCCTGTAATAAAAAAAAAGAATTGTCTTTTTTTTTAATGAGGCAATGGAAGTTTAATGTGGATTTGTTATTTTTTTATAAGTGGCCAGTGAATTTCTCTGTGATAGTGAAGTGATACTAGTGTTAAAATGATAGTGTTAAGTTGGCTAGCCGTCATGTTGGTAGACCGCCTGTTTGTACACAACAGAAAGAATGATAAGAAGTTAAAAGAAAACGTGAGTTATGTCTGTCCGCACTTTCTCTTACTGCCGATTTCTAGTTTAAGCATTTGAAGTTGAGTATTTCTCAAACTCTAGCATGAAAACCAGTCATTTGGCGTTTAAGTAGTGTATTTTTTAAAAACATGTCTTGCCCCACGCTACAAATTACTCCTGTATCGTGGGTGCGTTTACAGTAATGAAAAGTCACACACAGAAGATACCCCGACCCGGAGTATTTGTAGGCCATACAAATATTTGTTTCGTGCGGGAATCGAACCCACGATACGAAGCGCAGCAGCCAATCGCTAAACCACTGCGCCAACCGTGCTAGTTTGACACGTTCTCAACTCAAAATACGCAATTCAGAAACCCGCCCTTAGCCTAACTAGAATAGGTCAAACCTTTGACTTATCTCAGTGAAGGTTTTGAGATTTGTTGACTTAAGTAGCAACTAGTAGCAATACCTAAAAAAGATTAATACTGAGCTCATTAAATTAGATAGACTTTTCAGTGCTAACTTGCTGATGTTTGGTGGAAAACATATATAAATCTGTTAAATGTCATTTTATGTAAGAGAAAAGGATTGGATGGGTGGAATAGTATCCCCAAAATATCATAACGGCAAACTTTGAAATAGATACTAACTAACAAATGACGCTTGCGCATCTTACTACAAATTGCGTGGGGATATTTTGTTTGTGAGCTGTCACAATAATGACTTCACACACTGCCGACATTTCTGGGTTATTTAACTTGATAAAAAATACTATTGGTCTAGACCAAAAGGCTAGCCTTTTCCCAGTAATTTGGCGATCTACTTCTAATAAAGTTATACGTATATCCTATTGAGTACAACACATACAGATTTTCGTATTCATTAAATTTCGAATGATCATCTAGAAATGATCTTATTATAAATTACGCAATAAATTTTAATATGCAATTAGATCTTTTATAAATTTGTTAGGGCATTTTTTTTTGTCTAAAAGGTCACTTTAACCACTAATGTAGTACTTAATTTGTGAAAGGAAATAAATTATATGTATTTGTGTCATTAATTGTAGGTGTAGAGAATTTTTGTTCGCTCAAATTAGCATAGCATAAGCCTAGCATAGTCGGCCTTATATAACGTACCCACTGTTGGGACTCAGGCCTCCTCTCTAGGAGAGGGAATGGGCCGTAATCCACCATGCGGGCCCAGAGCGGGTTGGTGGATGTCACATGTCTTCGAATTTTTGGTTCTAGAACATGCCGGTTTCCTCACGATGTTTTCCTTCACCGTTTTGAGAGCAGTGGTGATGAAATAAATTACACAAAGTAATACGCCTGGCAGGGTTTGAACCCGTCGAGGCCGTTACCACTCGGCCACCACTGCACTAAATTAGCATAGTGTCAACATAAGTTCCTAAACGAAATGTTAAAGCAAAACTTTGAAAAATTTTGTAGGTAGCGTACAGGTACGCGGTACATGGTAGCGTGTCAATTTTCTTCATGTTTTCACAAAGAATACTGACACGCTACCGTTTTTTTTTTTCATTTCTCACGCATATAATAATATTACTGCTCAGTGTATTGTATTTCAAACCCGAACACTCAAAGACGATTCACACGCTCTTAAATAAGTAAAACTTCCAAAATAATGTAAGAAGATATTGATTATTAAATATTACTTATTCCTCTCTGTGAATGGCGGAATGAATGAGTTCAGCAATGATATGGAAAATGTGAGTTAAGAGCGTCCTTTTCGAGGTACATTTCATACAACCGCTCTTATGTGATTATGATGTTATTACACATCTTTCTGTAGATATTTTGGAGACACAGCTATCTTGTGGATATTATCTAGGCTTCTATAGAAATCAAAACATAAATTTCTGTAAAACTAATCTAGGAAAGACCTCTGAAAGTCTGCTATTTTATGTGAACTTTGGCCCTCCATTATGTACTCATATATTAGAAATATAAAAAAGTACATCAATAGACGCCTTGCACATTTAATTGAGATTCTGAATGACGACAATTTTTCTGAAAAACTTTTAAGGGTTTTAAAAAAAACACGTATTTCCTGGAATAAGTTAAATCACGGAATTACCGAATGCCAACAGAGTTTTCAGGCGTTATCTCTCTCTCTCGCTCTCTTTTCGCATTGCCTCTTCATCATACATCGCGTTGGATTGCGTTAGAAGAAGCAACAAGTTTTTAAACCATGCTCGATGTTGACGATAAGCGAGTGGAAAAGGACCCTCTTAAGAGATTTCACTTTCAAATTAGCATTAACAGGGAAACTGACGTAATAATAGTCATGTATGAAAATAATCTGTCTCCATAAGTCTCCAAGCAAACTAAATTATGCAAAACAGTTAGTAAGAACGCAGGACTGACGTTAATAGCCGTTCTTATTTTCTTCTCGAAATAATGTAAATATTGTATTTACGTTTGTTTTAAGTTTCTTGATCTACTACTACTTGAACTACTCTAAATAATAGATTAAATTTTTAACCCCCGAACGATGTAGGAAATAATCTAATGACTTCTCCTGCTCTGGAGTAGAGCGGAAAGGCGTGTCAGACTTTTACTCACTAAAATTGTCGTTTAGTTGCCCTTTGCGTTCTAAGAACACTGGCATCCTTTCAGAATTTTCCCGTAAATTGAATTAGATTTACCGTTAGGGTGTTGAACTGTTGATGTTAGTTTCATCAGAAAGTTTGTCAATTGAAAGACCGCATTCTCAGTTAGTTCGTATTGACAACCTGTACACAAAGGTTGAGAGAAATCAACTTACAGACTACGTCATAAATTGAATAACATTAAAAATGTTAAATATGCCTACGCACTACCCAAAGTGTAGAACTATTATTTTTGCTGTAAAGGTGGCCCCCTACTAACCCATTCACGCGGGATACCGGATATAATCCCACTTTGTATCATTATTTTATAGCCGGAAATCTAATTTGTTTGTACTATTGAGTTATTTAAATATCGAGGTAGTAGTTGGATCGCAGTCACGCACTAGTTTATATTATTAAAAAAACTTCGAGCGCCTAAAACTCGTAATCAAATAATCTGGCGATAGTTTGTAGTGTGTAGGAAATAAACCCGTGGCCAAGTAGCTCAGGAGCCAGTTTATCAACCTCTGCACCATCTAACAGTCAAAGATTCAGATTTGTAGCAAGTAGCGAGCGCACAGTTCAGATCCATATTGATTTGACGGCACGGTTGACACAGACTTGCGTTCAAAAATAACCAGAGTAGAGTCGCTACTCCAACCGTTCAAAAATGCTTCGAGTTGCAACCCAGAGTCGTTCTTTTATAACTCGAGTAGCTACCCTAGAGTTAACCCAACTAACTCTAACTCCGAGCAGGGTAGATTGGTGCAAGCGACCATAAATGACACTTGCTTGGCATTGACAGTTGAACTCTACGTTTGCGTTCAAAAATGCGAGCGTAGATTATCTACCCTGATGACGTCATTAGAGTTAACTCTAACTTCGTTTTTGTACGCAGCCCAGTAGTTGAGCATTAGAGAAAAATATATTTGTTTCTTGTGTATGTGAGTTTACATGTATGTGAACGCACCACAAATACAGGAGTAATTCCTAGCGCGGGAACTGATTACGTCATTGTAATTTCGTTGACAAATCGCTGTTATTGTTTCTCGATCGCCGGTCTCGTTACCGCTAATTTATATCAACCATTGTCTTTAAATCCTGGGTTTGGCCTGATTGATTGTCGTGTTGTTTCGCTTACAGCATGAATTGAAGCAAGGTCGAGAGAATAACAGGAAGTCTTGGACCTATTGTTCCTTTTATTAAACGGATTATGTCAGATTTCAGTTACTGAATATTGAAGCTGGTATTTTTACGTCTTATCGTAATTTATACGCGTAGTAACCAACTCTAAAATACCTTCTTCTTTGGTGTCGATCTGACTCAAGTTTGGTCCGACCAATATTTAGCCACCTGTCTTGGCCTTGCATAAGTCGTGGAAGGTGCGGGTAGGTGTGCAAGCTGGGTAGGAATGGAGGTGACGCATATCTTGGGAAGGGGCTCCACACTGGCACTGTATTTGCGATGGGTCAAGGATACCCCATTGGGCCAGATAGTTACCTAATAGATACTATTAAACTTATTGGTATTCCTAATCAATTTGTTGTAATATGGTTAGCTTATCACCAGGGAAAATATTTACACTATCTATAACGCCCTAGTAAAACCTCACCTGCTATATCTAGTTGAAGTCTGGGGCAGTGCGGCCAAAACCAAGCTAGCTAGTCTCCAAATTGCACAAAATAAATTAATTAAAATGATTTTTCGTTTCCCTTATTTATCACCAACAAGCACAATATATGAAAAAACAAAAATAATGAACATTAGGCAGTTATATATTTACAACACTTGTATTTTTATCCGTAAGGCTTTCAACAAGACTATACAGACTAACCTATCGTTTACTAAAGTGAAAGAATTAACACAACGTAGCAGTCGCCGGGCTAGTTTTCTGGTCTTACCAAAGATGAGAACTAAGTTCGGTAAAAAAAATTTAACTTTTGAAGGAGCACAGTTGTATAACAAAATACCCCCATTAATAAAAAATGTACGCTCATTCGATGCATTCAAGAACCAACTAGCACAATATGTAAGAAACAATTATAAAATAACTACTTAAAGACTGAATGCATTGGATGAGTTTATTAACTTACGTAGGTACGCGGTGACGAACCCTTGTTATATTAATTTGATATAAGGAAAAATTGTTCTCAAGTAAGTGACTTTGTGTCTTTTTTGAGAAATAAATATCTTTAAACCTAAAATGGACCGCTGTTATTTAGAAACAGCATGTCGACCGTATAGAACCTGTGAATGGTTTAAAAGCTTGCCGGTTCATCCAACGCAATGTTTAATAAAAAGGCATATAATATAAGATAATACCAGAAACCCCCGCTGGTACTCGGTAATACCGTTATTTACTCGAATATTTCACAAAACTTGTTCCAGGTACTTGTTACACGTATTTACGTGTTTTTTTTTTAATTCGTCATTTAGAATCTTGATTCAAGGATTCTATTGTTATATTTTTTTGACTTTTTTAATTTTTGAGTACATTATGAAGGGTCAAATCTCATGCCAAATAGCAGACTTTCAGAGGTTTTTACTGGACTAGTTTTAAACAAATTTATAAATTGATTTCAATAGAAGCGTAGATAATATCCACAAGATATCTGTGTTTCCAATATATCTTATGAAAAATGTGTAATAACGTCACAATCGCGTAAGAGCGGTTGTATGAAAAACAGTGAAAATGTATGTCGGGTTGGCTACTCTTAATATCGAATTACACTACAATACCATTATTTTACTAGAGGCGAAAAAAAAACGTTTCATTTTTAGCGTAAAAAGTAACGTAACTTTGACAAGGAAATTAAAATTTTTTTTGCCCTTGATTTTGTAGACTAGATATTGATACTACATCGTCGTTATGTGTATAACGTTTTGTTTGACCATTAACATACATAATGTAGCTGAAATAAAGAGTGAATTAGAAATCGTGTGTGCAATCTTGATACATTTACATAATACTTCATGCACGGGCTCGTAATGTAAAGTAGGATATTTTTAGTATGTAGTTGTAGACCATCTTTGTAAGCGTAGACTGCATATATTTTGACATATTGAACTTATAACAATATCAGAATAATGATGGTCACTGGTAATCCTAGGAAATATTTGTATACAATTATAATACGAAAACGAATCTAAGATTAATTTAAATAGTGTAATGTCGTATTAATTTGGCCTAAGCTCAGTAATCAATATGGGCCTACCACACGCACAAGCTTCACCACTGTTTTGCCTGCGCAGGTCGGTTTAAAACTGTATGAGTTTTACCAACCACACGCACGACGTTTCGTGTACAACCCGGCCTGCGCCATTAGGTACACGGGACAAGGTGTTTACTGTGTTTCTATTGGTTAACTAGCTTGGGCCAAAGTAATACACTACTTTTTAGGTACCTACTTACTTTTCTGTTGATGTTTCCGTTTCCACCACTTTTAACGTCTGCATTTTCATTTGGCCCAAAAGCAAGTGCCTTATCAACCCCTTACGTTCACAGGACTGGTGGAAGGTGGAGGTCAACGACCGTCAAGGCTTCGTTCCTGCCGCCTACGTCAAGAAGATCGACGCCGGCTTGTCTTCCTCGCAGCAGAACTTGGCTGACTCCAGCTCTATTGCGGCTAGGCAGAACCAGGTATGTACAGTATTCAATATTAACGTAAATTGTAATGCCCATTTTTTGGTGGAGGGAGGTCAAAGAATTACCAATTTTTGTCATCAGAGCGCTCTTTGCTCTGTTTGAAAGTATTTAAACATTTGTATAAATACAGGCATATAGCTTCGTGTCTCGAATGGCAATATGTCTGCAATGCCTCTAGTACTGCATATATTCGAAGGTATATTGATTCTAGGACAGGGGCCATAATAACTATTAAGATTAGGGCTTTAATAATAAACTGAGTTAGAATTATGTATGTATAAACTTCGGTTTATCACCACGAAATCACACAAGTACATGCAGCAGTCATAGTGTTGTTCTGTAGAGTAGCTAATGTTGCGACCACGTAAACAGACTAAATCACTAAATATATAATTAGTTTATGGTGATACCTTTAATATTTATTTAACTCAATGATTTTATTATTTTCTGCAACAATTTTTTGAAAATAACATTATTTTAGTAAGGCACGAGTCCTTTATTATTATACTAACTAAAACCGTTTGTTCTCAGATCGAGGGTCAGTATGACAACCTCCTTGGCTTGGCTCGCGAGAGACAGAACAAGCTCAATGAGACTGTCAAGGCATACGTGCTGGTGCGTGAGGCCGCCGAACTCGCCACGTGGATCAAGGATAAGGTACGTTATTTACTTCTACTTTACCGTCAAAATTATAGTCTATTTTCGTTAAGAACACAGTAATCATTAATGCAACTGCAAAGTAAATGCGTATTCAGAAAAGCATCAAAAAGATTTGGGGAGACGGTCTCGTATTTACTTCTCGGTCTTCGATTTCCATGAAGAAAAGCTTTGAAAATGTCTGTATTTTCAAAACATTATCTTGCTATTAGACTTCGCCACAGTCGAGTTAGATGTAGAAGTGACTGATGGTACAGAGCTTTGTTCAAAATCGTTTTTAGATAACTTCTTCATGTGTTTAAAACTTTGTACCTATCTCATTTTTTTCTGGGGATTTATTTGACCCAAATTGCAACTTTGAAGTTTCTGAACTTCAGGAGGCAATTTGAAATCCAGTATTCTGATACTGGATTACACCCTTTCGGTACGAGTGTAAAAAATGTTATATAACACATTCTCTTTTTTTTACAGGAAATGCACGCCCAAGTCCAAGACGTGGGCGAAGACTTGGAACAAGTGGAAGTCATGCAGAAGAAGTTCGATGACTTCCAAAACGACCTGCGTGCCAATGAGGTGCGGCTTGCCGAAATGAACGAGATCGCTGTGCAGCTCATGACTGTGGGTCAGACTGAAGCTGCGCTCAAGATCAAGACGCAGATGCAGGTGAGAGAGATGAATTTACAGTAATACTCCATTCGCAATAAGATTAGACATTTAAAGAAACCAAAGGATGGCATTCAAAGCAAAAAAGTTTGTAATGTAACCACTTTTTTTGAAAGATAAAGAAAGAAAGAAAAAGAAAAAAGAATTTATTTGGTACAGCACAAGGCACAAACATAATATTAGGTAACACGAAACAAAAAAAATTATAAAAAAACAGAAGCAAAAAAATATAGTTGTGTGCCTCACGGCTGCACCAAAATAGGTCCAGTTCAGCATAAATGCCAGGCAACTAGTGCCTGACGCTGATTTTCAACTGAACCTGTGGTTGTGTTTTACTTTGAATGCCATCCTTATGTCTACGGAATAGAAATCAAAATCGGTTGAACGGACAGTAAAAAGTTTTGTTTAAATGTGTAATTTTATTGCGAAGCGAGTATTGGTGTTTAGGTTAAAGTTTCTTTGCGAGTAAGGTATGTCTAGAGTTGTACTTACTTCGGCAGTACATATACTAAAATTGGAACGATACAGAGAAGATTAGCATGGCCTCTACGCAAGGATGACAAGCAAAATCGTGAAGCGTTTCACATTTTTGGAGACTTCGCCCATTGAGTGATTCCAGGGAAGACGGTGGCACAGTGAACACGTGCTGCCGTGCATAGCGACACTCAGGGGAGATCCTTTTACAGTCTCCTCAGGGATGTGCCTTAACAGGCGTTGCATGAAATGGTTTTCCGGAGTGGTATTTTAAAAAGTAACGGGGCCCCTTCTACGTGCTAATTGACTTTTGAAGGTCCCCCCCTTAAAATATGCCCAGAGTGGCCCTTGACGATGTGTTAGAGATAGATGCTGCGTTCGAGTCATGTATATGTATCGATAATATGTTGCGACACAATCGACAATTGCTGTGGAGAAAATAATATCAGATGCTAAAATGTTCCTGATGGCACTCAGTTTTATAAACATTATGAAACACGAGTATTTCAGGAACATAGTTTAATGTAGTTAATGTAAAAAATAATGCGCGATTTTTTTTTCGGTGGGAAAATCATCTTGTGATATCACGCGCTCTTGGGCGCAGTGGGAGATAATGTCAGATATTTACTGACTAAAAACCCACTCCTGTTCCTTCGTTGCCTTTCGTACCAGGTCCGGACGGTTACCGGATAGTAGGACGGCGAGCTACCCATTGCTGGCCGTCCGCAAGCCCGCGCCTACGGTGGCCGGAAATCAGGATCGGAATCCCGGCGGCGGTTGGGGCGTGAGGACCGTTGCCTCACGCGATCGGCCGCCTCCTTTACTAGCATTACTGCTTCGTAGAAGGAGGCGAGCGCCTGCCACTCCTCCTCGCTCCGGACCATGGCCTGTACGCGCGGCCCGGCGCGAGAGATCGCCGTCGCCGATCGCCCCCACGAGGGCGCTTGGCATTATAATAATATTACCGACGCTTAACATGTCACGTACACAAGCATTAAACACGGAAAGCATTAGAGCAAATATTTACATTCTAAAGTGGTAATAGACATCACAATCTTGATATCACAATTTAATTTTACATGATCAGTACATAAATATAATAGTAACGCATCCTCTATTACGTACGTATTGCGTAAAAGCTAACGGCTTTCTACTTTGATAAGAGTAGACAAACACATTTAGCATTAGCTGTACAAAGTGTATGCGATTAACTTATAGTGCTGTCAACATGGAAATAGGTGTTTGATCCATAAATCCACTTTAGGGATTAGCCGTTAGATTACTGAGCGATAAAACGGTAGAGATGCTAAAGGGGTGACCAGACGGTTGCAAACTAGCGTTCCAACCAAGGTAACCTTGATTTATGTGTTTGGTTTGTGTCGCGGCTACATGGATGTAAACCACGCGCCAACACGTTCGATGGTTGGGAAAACGCGCCTCCCAACCAAGGGCGGTGAAGGTCATGGATTACAACTGCTGTCTACACGAATTGAAACTAGCAAGGTCACCTTGGTTAGGACATTGGTTTGGTCACCCCTTAAATATGGCGTCTAGTTGGTGAAACCAATTTAGGCTTAGAACTACATCAATATAATATATGAAAATGAATGCCTATTTTTGTTTTTTTTATTTGTATAAACTAGTGCTTGACTTTTGAGGCGCACTAGTTTATTAAGAACCTATTCACTCTAGCCTTGGCACTTGGAGACATTTAAATTATAATTGGACGGGAAGATAGCAGCAGGCAAACCCTATTTCCCTTGTTCAAGTCATCACGCGTGAACGGCTGAAACAATTTCGCTAATTCTTGTGTTTGTTATTGTCAGGAGAAGGTTCTTATGAAAGAACAAATTAAGAAAGTTGCGCAAAAAATTAGAAAAAATCAGAAAACTATGACGACTGTTTAATCTTCACTTCGTTACAGTTCGCGCGTTTGATAGTTCATAGCTAAGACAGCACGTCTATCAGGTTAGCTAGTTAAAAATAAAAACCTTGATTGGGTTTGGGGCTAGTTGACAGAAATAGATCACAACATATTAGTCCTGTAAGCATTATAAATAAGATCTCGAGTATTATCTGTAAGTTCCACTCACTGTAATTAAAAGCGTAAGTCCGGTGTAAGACTAGGCTCGACAAATTAAAAGTGCCTAGGCGACAGAGGATTTTGAATTTTAGTTCCTGTTTTTTTTTTTTTTTTAATTCATATAAACCAGTGCTTGACTGGGATCCCACCTGATGGTAAGCAGCGATGCAATCATTGATGGTGAGGCGCACTAGTTTATTATGAGCCTATTCACTCTAGCCTTGAAGACACCTAAATTATAGTTGGACGGGAAGACCGCAGCAGGCAAATTGTTCCAGTCCTTCGATGTACGCGGTATAAACGACGAAGCGAAACGCTTAGTCCGGACCGTTGAAGTTTCAACAACGTAAGGGTGGATACTCGCCGTACGTCGGGTTGTCCGATGGTAGACTCCTTTTACGGCGAGTACGTGGCGGAATCAAGTCATGCAATTCCCGCGCACACTCTCCAAAATGCAACCTGTAGCATACCGATAGGCTGGCTACCCTGCGCCTGTGCTCGAGGCGAGGTAGATTGGAGAGATTCTATGTGTTCATAGATGTCGCTACACTCCTAATCGCTTACGATGCAAGTATTTTACTGTTTTATTTTTACTGTAATCGATTAGGAGGAAAAGTGAGGCGCATTTTCATGGGTAGCATACGATTCTCTTCATTTAACTAATCAAAACTCAATTTCTCACACAACAGGAACTGAACACCAAATGGACCTCCCTCCAACAACTGACAGCCGAGCGCGCCGCCCAGCTGGGATCCGCGCACGAAGTACAACGATTCCACCGTGATGTGGATGAGACCAAGGACTGGATCGCCGAGAAGGAGGCCGCCTTAGCTACCGATGACCTGGGCAAGGACTTGAGATCTGTGCAGACTTTGCAACGTAAGTAAAACCACTGTTTGTTGTATGGTTATCTTGATATCATTTTCCGCACTTACACTATCGTTCGTGCTTGTGAATCTTTGTTAACATAGCCAGCCTAGCTACACTCCTCAGAAGTAGACAAGTTTCCTGGCAGCTTCACTGGCTACGATAAACCCATCAAATTATGTACCTGATCTTCCAACTTTTTTCCAAACGAAGTTGGGTCGAATTCCAGTCTAAACGGATACAACTAAATATTAATATTATATATGGAGCGCTGGGTCAGACTATCTGTAACGACTGTCATAGATGGCAGACACAGTGAAATCTCTTGGGTCTCGATATGTAAAAATGGCTCCGAAATGACTGTGATTAGCATTGCTTAGCCATGATTAATGATAAATAATTAAATACTTTAAGCCCATTAAAGGGAAACAACAACAACATGGAAATAATTCTTCTTTCTGATATTATTCAAAATAATTACCACTTTCCTTTACAGGCAAACACGAAGGTCTAGAACGCGACCTCGCAGCCCTAGGCGACAAGATCCGTCAACTGGACGACACGGCCAACCGCCTCATGTCCACTCATGGCGACTCTGCTGACGCCACCTACAGCAAGCAGCGTGAGATCAACGAGGCCTGGCAGCAGCTGCAGGCGAGGGCCAACGCGAGGAAGGAGAAGCTGCTTGACTCTTATGATCTGCAGAGGTAAGGACTTTCGCTGCAAGACAACTGACATTGCAACACCCTACCGTAACACACTACTTACTGCTCATAGCCCTCTCACTTTTTTCATGCTCTGTGGTGGAACGAGAGGGCATGTCAGACTTTTACTGATAAAAACCCACATGTGTCCTTCAGTGGCCCTTTGCGTTCTAGGGCCGCAGTGACTCTTTCAAACGTCCCCGCATCCCTAGCAAACATCAGCCCTACTGGGTTCCTTCAGTTTTTCTGACATCTCTTTGAGGCGCGCGTGGAACACAACGTGCCGTCGACTCGGGTTAGGTTCTTATCGGACGGCGAGCTACGTATACTCGTCGTCGGCTTCATAAGTGATACTGCATTGAAGTTCTTAATTCAAGCCCAGCCGCCATTTTGATATCGTCGAACCATATAGTAGTGTGCGTCTTACTACGCTTGTCTATTCGTGGTCTCTGTTTAAGGATTCTTTAGCTTTTTTGAGATTGAACTGCTTTTATCAGTAGTTGGTTTCAGGTGTCACCTCTTCATGCTATCATCTAAAGTTTTGTCTAGTAATAGAACAACTCCCTAATTATCCCCAATTTTTACGAATAATATAAAAACTAAACGCGTACATCAGGCGATTTGTTGACGCGCTAACAGCGATGATATCGTAATTCGGAACGCGAGGCACATCAACTAAACTAAACTTTTTCAACTTCATTTTCAAATTAAATTACGCAAGTCTTTATTTTTTTTTTTATTTTTTTTTTTTATTAATTGCACAAAAATAAAACTTGGTACCTACATAATAATATCAACACAATAAATCCACAGGTTCTTGTCCGACTACCGCGACCTGATGGCATGGATCAACTCCATGATGGCTCTGGTAAGCTCCGACGAGCTCGCCAACGACGTTACCGGCGCTGAAGCACTGCTTGAAAGACACCAGGTATGTCCATGTTATGATAACGTTATTAATATGACTGATATGGTCACAACAGTTGTTAGCACATAAAATAGGAAATGTATTATCCGTTTATGGGTTCAATCCCAAGCAAGCTATTTAGTGCGTGTAATTTATTTCATCACCACTGCTCTCAAAAACTGTAAAGGAAAACATCGTGAGGAAACCACTTACCATCAGGTGGGATCGCAGTCAAGCACTGGTTTATATCAATTACAAAAAAAAAACAGATTTGTTCGAAGACATGTGACGTCCACCAATCCGTATCGGCCTCGCCTGGTTGAATTATTCCCATTCCCCTTTCCTAGAAAGGATGCTTGAGTTATACTATTTAAGCCCTATATAGGGTGACTGGTAGTTAGTGACCGATACTTAAACACGTGATTGTACTCATGATCACAAACAACTTTCTCAAAGAAACTTTTTTTTTATACACATTAGTTTTATGACAATAACATGAGGACAATAATCACGTGTTTAAGTATCGGTCACTAATTACCAGTCACCCTATATGTTATGTTTTGGATTTAAAACTCTGGAGGAAATATGAATAAAATACAGGTCTAGTTCGAATTAGATCTTACTTTGTAATTAGATAGAAATGATCCTACAGCAGAGACTTGTTCGCTTTGTGAGAGGAACTGGGGCGTAATCAACCACGCGAACTCAGTGTGGGTTAGTGAATGGCACACTCATCATCATTTCAGGACACGTCGATTTTTTCGCAATGTTTTCTTTCAACATGGTACAAACATATAAATATCCTGTTTTATGTGCTAATAACAGAACTTATAGATATGTTTATTGTAAAATATTCCCGTTTGGTCCACAAGTGACTAATAGAATGAAGTCAATACATGCCATTAATAATGTTTGAATGTACAAAGTTTTGTGACATTAGTTGATTAGTTACATTATATCCTAGACTGCTGTAATTAAAATATCCAAAAGCAGAGTTTTTTTTTTCAGTGCTTCAATTTTATAATCGTTCTTGCATATTTTATCAGTCGTTAACGCGAATATGGATTTGGCATTTTAGGCGGTTATAACATTGTCGCCAAAAAAGAAGAATTTATACTCCATTCGCAATGTGATTAGACATTTAAACAAACTTTTTTTTACTGTCCGTTCAACCGATTTTGACGTTTATTGCGTTGTTGGCATGACAAATGGCGGCTGCAGTAAATAGTTGGTGTTGTAACCACTTTTTTTGCTTTTAATGCCATCCTTATGCCTACGGAATAGAAATCAAAATTGGTTGAACGGACGGCAACAAAGGTTTCTTTAAATGTCTGATCTTACTGCGAATGGAGTATAGTGCCACATAATATTACGAAATTCTAGCATTATTTAATTATTTTTTTTAAAGTTTATAAATTGGGGAAATAAATCTATTCAGTTGTTTGGGAACCAAAATTAGTTGGGTATTGGAGAGCAAGTATCACATGGTGAGTGTGTTTCTAGAGCCAGCGCTTGGAGATAGACGCGCGGTACGGCATTATGCCGCAGGTCAGAAGCATTGCACGCATGTGTGCCCCTGCCTTACTACCATTCTTGCCGCTCATGCCTTCTTGCATTTCTGTTAGGGCTTGTGCATAGAAACGGTAAAGATCTGTAGATCGTACGTAGTGTGTTATTATAATAATATAAAACTATCTGTCTGGTTGCAATAAACTCGAAAAATTATGAACGGATTTTCATGCGGTGTTTACCTATAGACAAAGTGATTAATGAAAAAGGTTTAGATAATATATGCGTATTATATTAAATACAAACTGAGAATTTCATAGATTTATAACATCCGTACGAAATTTTAGCGGGTCGCTAATTGTTGGGAAGTAAAAATGGTGAGTATGTATGTTTCCCAGTGCCTAAAAGAAATTTCTGAAAGTAATAGTTTTTTATTATTATTAATATAAACTAGTGCCCACCCATCCCACCTGATGCAATCATTGATGGTGAAGCCCACTAGTTTCGCAGTTCGCCGTGAAAATTTAATATAGTTTTTTTAATCAGTTTAATCTATCCCTCTCCTATGCAAAGGACTCCAGTTCAGTTACATTTTATAGTATAATCAATGAATTTAACAATAAAAAAACCGGTTACCATTGCACTTAAGAGGGGCCTTCCCCACTCGCCTATCGTCAACGTTGAGCATGGTTATTATTTACCTTATTGCTTAATCTCACGCAATCCAACGCGATGTTTGATGAAAAGGCAATGCGAAAAAAAGAGAGATAACGCCTGAAAACTCTGTGGGCATTCGGTAATTCCGTGATTTATTCGAATATTTTACAAAACTTGTTCCAGGAGATACATGTTTTTTTAAAACCCTCGATAGTTTTTTAAAAAATTGTCGTCATTCAGAATCTCGATTAAATATGCAAGGCTTCTATAGATGCACTTTTTTATATATGAGTACATCATGAAGGGCCAAAGTTCTCGTAAAATAGCAGATTTTCAGAGGCCTTTCCTGGGTTAGTTTTACACAAGTTTTGTTTATGTTATATTATTATGTTTTGATTTCTATAGAAGCATAGATAATATCCACAAGATGTCGGTATATCCAAAATATCTGGAGAAAGATGTGTGATCACATAAGAGCGGTTGTATGAAAATATACCTCGGGTTAGCCGCTCTTAACCTTTAATAATTCTATTATAAGGTCCTTACAATAAAATAACGACAGACATGCGTTGCTCGCTTCGTCATTATTAAGCTTTTACCAGATCTTTAGTATCCAAACACAGGCCCTACAAAATGTACGTCGTCATGACTTGCAAGAACTCTTTAATATACACCCGTGTATGCAAATAATACGCAATAATATGCACTTGACTCGATGTGCTGTTTACTATCTAATTTATTTTAATTAATGTATTTAGTGGCCGGGGTAGTTACCCTAACAGTTTAACTATAAAAGACTTACAGGCAAAAACACGACAACTCTATTAACAGTTTTGTTTTATACTTTATTTTTTTTCTATGTTGTGATAAAGTACAGTCAACCAAAAAAGAGTTTCGTCAACGAAGTCGTTTAAGCTTAATGAGTAAGAAGATTTTTGTATTTTTAAAATTCGAATTCTTTTGCCATTTAAATTGCAAACGTTTCACAGAAAATATTCACAACGAAAACTTATTAATGGTTTTTATTTTACTTAAATATTGGGTTGAACCCTTTTCAAGTTGACCGTACTAGTTTTTCGTGTGTTTTCAAGGTGTCTTCAGTTTGTCCTAAATGTTTTAGTGTGTGTGAATTTTTACTTTTCGTACAATCTGTATCTTCCATTATTTGATTTATTCTGTTTTGAAATTATCCACCGTTATTTCATTCTTGGTGTGCTGTACAGCTTTATATACTAAACAAAGCAAATACGAATATTTGTTTTAGTCACGGCCCACGACGTGTATTTTGTGTCTTTCAAAAGATATTGATGTATCTTTGAAAATACCTATTGACATCAGGCTCATCCTATTTATCTATTCTAGTGTTCCTCAGACGAACTAGATTTTCTACATTTTGAGTTTAAAATTCGCGAAACATCTCCATAGAGTACAATTTTCTTTTTTATTTACAATAAACTAAAATATCTTAATAGGAACTCTGAAAACTGAAAATACTACTATGTATAAATGCATCTAAAATCTCATCGACATTGTTGTTAATGAGAAAAGTGCCCAAAACGCGGGCAATATTGCCACGTTGATTTAGCAATACTGATTCGTTGACCTAAGAAAAGCCCAGCCCTATGATTACATGAAGAATCGAACTGTTTGCTGATATCCCAAACAGCTTGATAGGTACTTGAATCCCATGGCCTTAATAAAGTTAATATATAATTCCATCAAACAGTTGTAGGTACTAAATATTTTAAGTATTCACAGCACTGTTGAAAATGTCTTAACAGACTAGCAAGAGTATTATTGGCTTAGTGTGGTATTTAATTATTCTTCCTCCATTTGTTTCGATCTCCTACTAAACTATTTTGTACGATATAGGAACATCGCACTGAAATGGACGCCCGCGCCGGCACGTTCCAAGCGCTAGAACTGTTTGGTCAGCAACTGCTACAAGGCGGTCACTACGCCAGCGTTGATATACAGGAGAAGCTGAACAACATGAGCGATGCTCGCCAGGATCTTGAGAAGTAAGTGAACTATGTTATAATTCATCATCTTTGTGCATGTGTCCTTTTTGATTCTTGTAGTTGGCCCAGAATTTATTCCATCGTACACTTATCAACTATAGCTTTTGCCCGCAGCTTCACCCGCGTACATAAAATACCTAACCTATGTCACTCAGGAATAAAGCAGCTTGCTATCGGTAAAAAAAAATTTGCAATCGGACCCGTACTTTCAGAGACTACCTCCTACTAATTAAACTAACTAAAAATCATTATAACAAAAAAAAAACTTAACCTCTTTATAATATTAGTGTAGATTACTTTAGCTGCAAAATATCCTAGCAGCAAAACTCATGGTTTGCAATTTGTGCGTTCGAAACAATCTTTTTATTAACTCGACTATTTTTAAAGAAATTTTCAATTAATGGTTTATTGACACGAGAAGAGCACCTCTTGCGAACTTAATATCAAAAGTGAAGTGTCTTCTTATTGCAAGGAATGTTTTTGACTACTAGTAGCCATATAGAAACTAAAACCTACAATATCTTGCATCGCGTTATTAGAATTTTCCGAACGATTGGGACATTATACACCATTATTTTTTAAATAGTACAAAAAAAAAATTGGGCTCTACCTGTACCCGTTACTGATCATATTTATGTAGTCAAAAGTAAAAAAAAAAAAACAAAATCCCAAAATTTTCCACGAAAATTTGTCATAATTGGTAAATACATAATTGAATCAATTATTCATAACAATTGCTACTAGAAAATACTACGCGCAGTATTTTTCCATTCTTTTTCATTTATAATCAATAGCCTGTACAATATTTCCATAAAGAGTGACATTTTGGGATATAAACAAACAACTTAACTAAATCAATAGCCAATAACTTTGCTGTTTATGAACATTATTTATTGAGACTTTCCTTAAATAATAACAAGACCTTTTCTAATAAGCCTAGTAATAATTACAAACTAGTGGTGTATACAACCGTCCGAAATCGACTATCGATCAATAGCCCCGCACCAGACACAACACCCGTCCGTTCTGAAGATCCTCCCTTTTCAAAGGAGGTATGTGGGACTGTACAACCTGATCCGCCTACCTCTAAATCCTACCAAACCCTTACTGAAACCTTGAACCTTTATTTAACAATCGATGTACAGTCAGGGATCAAAAGTGCAGTTCCACCTTACCAATGCTAAAATGTCTAAAATTTCTTTGTAGAAGAGGGTCAATGGTTCATGACTGATTTAATTGGTAGCATAGAATCTAAAGTATTGAATAAACTAGTTGTGGACTATTGAACTTCTACAACAAAGAAATTTTAGATTCTTTAGCATTGGTAGAGTGCAACTGCACTTTTGATCCCTGACTGTACACACATAATTATGGTGAACAAACAAGAAGATGGAATCAGAAAAATTGGTACAAAGATGATGCTTGTTGCTGAAGAAATTGCTTCCAGCATACGTTTTTTGGTCTCCTAAGTCCCTGTCAACATAAGAAAGCCAGTCACCAGCCACTGCAAAATAATGCTTTTGATTGAGAATGAAAGTAATAATAATAATAATAATAATCATTTATTTGCAAACAAGTGACACTAATTACATAAATGCTCTGCCTCCTGAACTAGGTAGTGAACCTGTATCTCAAGAGACAGTTCCTTCCCTATACATATTACAATCCGTTTACAAACAAACAATGCCAATTGGTACTCAAAAGTCCAAAAAAAAATGTAATGAAATAAGACACGTAGGTAAGTACTTATATAAAAAAAAAAATATTGATTCGTGATATAGATAACAAAAAAAAAATAGTAGTATAAAAATAACAATAATGGAATGGTTACTCATGTGGGCGTGTGGTGGGGTGTGTTATTCATGATAGTGTGTTTTTGTAGAGTTCTTAAGAATGATGATGTGTTTGTGTGTGTGTGTGTGTGTGGATGTCTTCAAAGTACAGTACTTTTATTTGTTTGGGTTACTGGTGACTAGATTTTCTATTTGTTCGTACTCTAATTTACTGAGCCAATTTAGTACACTTATTAAAGAAAGTATTCAACTACTATAATAATTATGTTTGAAAAACAAGAATATACCTATATCAGTTGTTTTAAACAAATCCAACATTTCTGCAAATCTTATAACACCAATCATCTTCTCTCCAGGGCCTGGGTAGGACGCCGCATGAAGCTCGACCAGAACCTGGAACTGCAACTTTTCCTCCGCGACTGCGAACAGGCCGAGGGCTGGATGGGTGCCCGCGAGGCTTTCCTCTCGCCCTCCGCCAAGGACCAGACGGATGCTGACGCGGCTGCCGACGCAGCTCAGCCAGATAACGTGGAGCAGCTCATCAAGAAGCATGAGGACTTCGATAAGGCTATTAACGCTCATGTAAGTGTCATTCGACTGAATTGTAAAACTTTATCAATTGTCTCATAAGTCCAGGATCTGGCGAAATTTTGTAGAAAAATTAACAAATAGAAATTGTATCATTTCCGAAATCAGAAACGTTTATTTCAAATAGATCAATTACAGGCACTTTTGAATTGTCAAAATGTTGGTTAGTCAAAAAAAGTGAAGCTAAATTGCATGTTCCAAAGCGTAGATCTCTATGGAGAAGAATGTGCAAAAAACTCCATGGACACTCTTTTAAATCATATTATGAGTTACATAAATCTTGGTTACATGTTTCTTGTCGCTTCTACTATGTGAGCACAATGTAGATAAGTAATAAAAAATAAAAACTAATAAAAAAATAGAAATTGAATTAAGTCTCAACTGACGGACTCTCCTACTAAGTATACTAGTGACTAAACCGGCTTCGCACGAGTGCGAATTATGTATAAATAAACCTTCGTTTATTGCTCGTTGCGGGGTGTAGGAGGAATTAGCGGATAAACAGACAGACGTGGAAAGCAAATTTGTTTTATGCTATCTCAGACCAACAAAAAAAGAAAGACGGAGCACCACGAACTTTAAAAGTAATGCCACACAAACCAAGCCGGTCCAAATAAATACACACGCTCACGCACACTCCTACACTACAACCAAGCTAGTCACTCTTAGTCCAGCACGAGTCGTTGTCTAGTTAACATCAATTTAAAAAATAGTATGATGCCTTCGTGTGTAGTGAAAAGTTGTAAAAACAACACTATATTAAATAAAAAATCTCACGGAATTACATTTCATTTGTAAGTTCTTGATATAACATCGTTTCTTTATTATTTAAACTATGACTTTAACCCTTATCGTGGCAAGATTACTTTTTTGAAGAAAAACAAAATAAAATTATATAGATAGCTTCTTTGGGTTATAAAAAACATAAAATAAATAAATTAAAAAATCGTGATATGAAAATTTTGGAAAAACAAGATGTATACATTGCTACACGTACAGTGATTATCGCATTTTTAGGAATGTATATTATGCTATACATTGCTATGTTTAGGGATAGTTGAAATGTTACTGGTAGTTTTTAACACATACCAAAAGATTCTTGTAAATAGCATTATTTTAAAGAAAAATAACTGTCTTTTCTTCCTTTCCTATCCAAAGTACTTGAGGCCTGCGTCCACAAGCAGTTTTCAGGATTTGTTCACAGGAATAATCTTGTTGACTCATTTCAATCCGGATTCAGGCCTGGTCACAGTACTGCCTCTGCTCTCCTTAAAGTGACTGGTGACATTAGAGAAGCTATGGAGGATACCAAGGTTACTGTTTTGGTATTAATTGATTTCTCCAATGCCTTTAATGCCGTCAGTCACGATATTCTTCTATCTATCCTTTCCCATCTTATGGTTTCGTCTGAGGCGCTGGAATGGTTCTCTTCTTATCTTCGGGGACGTTAGCAGTCGGTTCGCGTTGACGAGAATTCGTCGAGTTGGCGTGATCTAGATTCTGGTGTTCCACAAGGCGGTATTCTTTCTCCGTTGCTATTCTCCATCTTCATAAATTTTATAACTCACTGTCTTCGGTGTTCGTATCATCGCTTTGTCCTTCTCATACTTCTGACTTTGTTCATTCTTCCTTTCATATACAGTCCATACTTCTGTGGAATGCGCTTCCTCTCGAGATCAGGACGGCGACCAGTCTATATGCATTTAAGCGGATGTTGCGAAATTACTTTCTGCACAAATAGTTAAGTCGTCTCAATAACCCCTTTCTTTTACTTTATATAAATATATATGTATATATTATATTAAATTATATATGTATGTTTATTTTGTATATATATATATATACCTTCATACTTTTGAACTGTTATTTTCTAAATATTCTTTTGTATTTTTATGCACCTGCCACATTTTCTCTTCACCACCCTGGGTTGACTGGTAGAGAATGCCTAAGGCATTAAGTCCGCCTTTGTACTTTTGTGTTGCATGAAGTTTTAATAAATAAATAATGTACATTATGTTATTTGTCCCTTTATATAGGTAGGTAGTCATGCAGTAATAATAATAGTAGTATTTTTTGTGAGAATCGAAGCCACAACTTTGTGTGTCGCTTTCTATAACCACTATATCAACGAGGCAGTCACACATTAGTACAAATGTCTTATAAATTGTGATAAAATTGGTTTAGTATATAGGACAGACATAATTGCAATTTAAATTTTTATAGTGAAGTCCAAAAAAATATTGATCCCGTGAAGTTAGCAATGTATATTATTCTATACACCACCAACGTAAGGTAATTTACTGAAACTGTGGCATTGTATAGTATAATATACGTTAGTAAAAAACACGACAAAAACATGCTAATTCTCATAGCGACAACAGCAAATATATAAAAATGTATAAGAACAAACATTCAGGCAAGTGTATTTTATAATAAACATACATATTTAGGGGTAAAAACATAAAAATAAAATAAAACTTAACTTATATAAAACTGAGCGGCGCATCTTGACGGTTATTTTTCACAACTGATTTAAAATTATGACAGATAAACTACTACTTTTATTTTTGAAGTATAAATAAATGTCTAGAAATGTCATGTGTTTAATAAACCGAAGTTAAAATGATTTTATACTGATCGTATATTTTTATAAAGTTGTATGTATAGTATACTATACAAAATGAACTTAAGGGTTAAGGTTATTTTATTCAAAAAACGTCAAACGTCAAAAAACGTCAAACGTCAACAAACGAAAAAAAATGACATTAGTGACAAAGTTTGAGGGTTGCCGTAATATGATTTAAAATTTTCCCGATTTGATTAAATAAATAGTTCTTACTCTGAGCTATACTTTTTATCTTTTTTTACGTATTTAACCTTTTGAGTGCGTAATTAGAGACACAATAGTAAGACAATGGCGCGTGAACGCCGGCGCTAATGCGGGGATCAACAGCTTAAGGTTTCCAACTGATAATGAACAAAAAAAAAAATAGTTGGTAGCTATAAGAAATAGTTGGAATGATCCAGACTGGCTGCCATCAAAATCCAGCGTCGTTTGTTATGAACATTTTGATAACAACGACCTCTACATTACTAATCGTGGACTTCGCCGTGTGATCAAAAGCGGATATCCTAAAAAGGTTTAAAGAAAGAAATTTTATCTAAACACTGACTTCGCGTTCGGCGCTCGACTCGTGTGCTCGTACGCGTAATTGTCTAACCCCGCCGTGTCAGTTATTTGCCATCGCTAGTGATGCCTCGCCGCAATATCGACAATATATCGATAGTGAGGCTTCTTCAAAAATGGACAAATCTTCTTCAAAAAACAACCACCGGCAACCTTAACGCGAAAAGACCTGGTGAAGATCTCATTGGCCCTTGGCAATTTGCTAAGCGCCCTGCTGTATCTCGGAAATCGGAGAAGTTTGATGAATCGCGAAGGTTACCGCTGCATAACCAATTTAAGGACCTCTCAGTGGACGACAAGAATAAATCAGTAACGAATATACACTACAGAGATGCCTCAACCGGAACTAAGAAGACGGGACATATTCCTCCCCTGATTCTGGAGATACAGGAAGATTGGACACATGAGTCGATTAAAAACCTAATCACCCGTTTCACTAACAAGTTTCATCTTCAGTACAGAGCTAACAATAAAGTTGCTGTTATTTGTTATACATTGGAAGCTCACCAAACTGTGAAAGAAGGACTCCGCAAAGAAAACGCTGCTTTCCTCACTTACACCCGTAAAGATGAAAAAGTACCTAAAATGGTGATAAAAGGATTACCTTCCTATATTGAACAAGATTTACCTGATGTACTTGATAAACTAGGTTTTCCAGGAACTTCAGTTTCTCAATTGAAGACTCAACAAGTGAGTACGTTATCTTGCCCACCTTTTTTAATAGTACTTCCGGCTGGAACGGACATTGCAAAGTTTCGTAAAATCAAATATTTATTTAACTGCGTGGTAACTATTCAAAAATTTATGCCCAAGAAGTCTGCTGGTACACAATGCTACAGATGTCAAAACTACGGCCATGCATCGAGAAATTGCAATATGCCGGCTAGGTGTGTGAAATGTACGGAACCTCATGCGACAAGTGAATGTCCTAAAAA
The DNA here is from genome assembly GCA_905147345.3 of Mythimna impura. Classification (NCBI taxonomy): domain Eukaryota; kingdom Metazoa; phylum Arthropoda; class Insecta; order Lepidoptera; family Noctuidae; genus Mythimna; species Mythimna impura. The sequence continues at coordinate 2,940,670 of LR990342.1, read as the reverse complement.
AGACCGGATCGAGCCCGCACGATGTTGTAACTGTGACCAGAATCACCCTGCAAACTACCATAAGTGTGAGACCCGTCTTGCATACTTGAAGCGCATTCAATCACGGCGTGAGAATCTGCCCTCAAGGTCCTCCGCTACTAAGTACCTGTCTACAGATCCTATAGATGGGCCACTCATACCTAAGAAGCCTTCTTATGCTGCTGCTGTCAAGACCCACTTAAGCCATGATCTTGCTTTGAACGATCACCTGGAGCTACCGTCGGATGACCCAGTGACAAAAGAGATGTTGGAAATACTGATCTGTATCAAAAATCTTAAACCACAATTTTCTGCCTGTGAGTCCACGTTGGACAAAGTTATGTTAGTCTTAACCCATCTTGGACACTATGTATAATTCTTACGAGTTAACACTACTTTCTTGGAACTCCGACGGAGTACGGTCTAAAATGTGTGAACTACTTGATTTGGCGGTATGTACCCTATCTGTTGATATTATAGCTGTCTGTGAAACTAAACTCACTTGTAATATTTCCATTAGCACACCAGGTTATATCTGCTATCGTCAAGATAAACACCATAGCGGACGAGGGCAAGGAGTAGCCATATTGGTCAATGATAGACTCGAGGCTAGACAAGTCCTTATCCCCAAAACTAAACATATTGAAGCGATTGCAATTGGTCTGGAGATTGGAGGTAAAGATTATGTATTTGTTTCAGCTTACCAATCTCCCAATTTACAGATTGAAGGCAGTGACTTGGATATTTTATTTTCTTTAGGACCCCATGTGGTAGTAATGGGTGATTTTAATGCTAACCATGGGTACTGGAATAGTAGTTATGTTAACACTCGAGGCAATATACTGTTCCATCATATGTTGAACCATGACTATGTTATACATTACCCGGACACACCTTCTCAAGTCAATTACCGAGCTGATCTTACTGCTACCAATCCTGACTTGGTTTTATCGTTAAATGTCAATAGTATCCATGAGATTCAGGTATTACCTGCCTTATCATCCAACCACTTTCCTTTACTGTTTACAGTTAATGGTTTTTGCTCTCGAAAACCAATTCCTAAAGTCTACACTTATCGTGACACTGATTGGAAAAAATACCGGTCTTTTCTTGATCAAAAGATATTCTTAAACTCCAATGTATTTAAGTCTGAGTCAGAAATTGACGAAGCCGTAAGTCACTTACATCAATGCCTAACTGAAGCCAGAGATAAATTTATTACTGCCAAAAAACATGTTAACACTGGCAGTGTCCTACCTAGTTACATTAAAAAAATTATTAAGTACAAAAATCAACTAAGATGTAAAGAACAAAAAGCAATACTTGCAGATAAAAGACAGTTAAGAACAGATATCAATAAATTACAAAAACTGATTAAATTATACATAACAAAACATCAAGATATAATATGGAACTCCAAACTCTCTAAAGTTGATAATCCTGGTAATGATATATGGCGACTAGCAAAATCTCTCAAACCAAAATCTGACGTAATACCCCCACTTAAAACACCTGAAGGCTTATTAACGGCTAACACGTCTGAGCAATGTGCTGTCTTAGCAGATACTTTCGCGAAGAACACTAGTTTAACTAGGGATTGGTTTAGCGATAGTGTCGAAGCGGACGTCCAATCAGCTATGAGCCTTTTAAATAATTACATCACAGGTGATTTACATCAACCTGTTCGGCCTGCTGAAGTCTGGAAAGTTGTATGTAAACTTAAGACCAGAAAGGCTCCAGGTGATGATGGAATACACAACATTATGCTTAAAAACCTCTCACAGAAGTCTGTGGTGTACATTACCAAAATATTTAATGGTTGTATTAAGTTAGGGTATTTTCCTAATATGTGGAAAACTGCAAAAGTTATTGCACTAAAAAAGCCAGGAAAAGATACCACTTTGCCGGTAAATTATAGGCCCATCAGCCTTCTACCAGTCTTAGGTAAGCTGTTTGAAGTAATAATATATGATCGATTGCGATGTTGCTCTGAACAGCTTATCCGGAACGAGCAATTTGGCTTTCGTTCATCTCACTCTACGGTGCAACAACTGGCTCGAGTCTCCGAACACATTTCCTACCATCTTAATCATAAGCAGTCTACCGGTATGTTCCTTCTTGATATTGAGAAAGCATTCGATACCGTCTGGCACGAGGGCCTGTTATACAAGCTTATCTCCTACGGAGTTCCAATGGATTTAGTAAAACTGATTCAGTCTTACCTTAGTAATCGCAAGTTCGTGGTACATATTGGCTCTAACAGGTCTTCGCCCCGGATGGTGTCAGCAGGTGTGCCACAAGGTTCGGTGCTTGGACCTTACCTCTTCATCCTATTTGTAAACGATATGCCCGTACAAGTCCGTACACACTTGGCCTGTTTTGCTGACGATACAGCGTCTTATACATCAGATAACGATGTAGATATTATCATTAGCCGACTTCAGATGTCCCTTGAACTACTCCAGTCGTACTTCAATAAATGGAAGCTTAAGTTAAATGAATCTAAGACTGAAGCGATACTTTTCACACGTCAACGTAGCATCCCTAAAAGAACTCTAAAAATTGCTGGACAGTCTATTCCTTGGAACGCAGCAGTTCGTTACCTAGGTGTTACATTAGACAAAAAACTCAACTGGAGTAAACACATAGCTAAATTACGTGTCAAGGGAGCACAAGCACTAGGTTCCCTAAGTCCTATACTTAACCGCAAAAGTAGACTCAGTCCTAAGACAAAAATAAGATTATACACAACATTAATTAGACCTTGCATCACCTATTCTTGCCCGGTATGGAGCAGTACGTGTCAATCCAATTATAACCTTTTACAAGTTCTTCAAAATAAAGCTGTTAAAATTGCTTACAATACCCCATTCAAAACTAATCTTGAAATACTTCACTCTAATATTAAATTACCAAATATTACCCAGTATATTTTAAAATTAACTCGTAAATTTTATAGTAAAAATAAATGTCATCATAACACTTTGATTGCCGACTTAGGGCTAACTGAAGTGAAAGATTTGCCTAATATCGATAGATATGGTACATACAAGCTCCCACATCACTACGTGTTGTTTGCGCACAATACTGATAACGCGTCGTAGTATGAACCGAGCGCTTCGCTGGCGCTCCCCCGCTCTCGCCACTACTACGCGAGGGAGCGCGGGGCGCGGTGGGTCGCTCGTTGTCAGTGAACGTGCGATCACCTGACCGCTTCTCGTAACAATTACGCTTGCGCGTATTTAAACTTAGTTATACCCCCTAATTATAATAATGAAATCAATGCAATGATTTCATATGTTTAAGCATTTTAGATTTAAGTTATTTTTTATTTCATGTTTTAAAATTTACATTCTTGATTGCATTCATACTTAAAAAGGCGTCTATAGTCTGCAAAAGTGTTATTATTTGAAGACTGAATTGTGACTTAGTGTGTAAGTTTTACAATTATGTGTATATTTTTATATCAATAAAGAATTTTATAAAACAAAACAAACAAAACAACTGTCCAAAATTTTATTTTTATGTTATTTCCGTCGTCCAATGTCCTATGTTCACAAAGTTTAACCTGTACGATTGTTCAAGTATGTATTAATTCTTCACTCTAATCTTCCTAAAAGGGTTTTAATCAAAAGCTGCAATTACTCGTATTTTTTGTTTTAAAGAGCGTACCAGACTTGTCTAATGTAACCATTGACGATAGTGCATTACCAAGTGCATTCTCTGTCTCTGTTTTTTAAATACTGTAGACTTCGTGAACTCATAAATTACTTTCTATGTCGATCTACTTTTCATTATTATTATTTTTGTCGTGCTTTTGGGTACAATGTTGACTGGTCCACACGGTCTTCTCGTACCTAGTATTAATAATGTATATGGATACATTATGAAATATGTTTTTTTTTTAAGTGTAACCATAGAGTTTCTTACTGGTTCTTTTCCATAGTAAACAACCTATTAAATCCGTGCACTAGCTTCTGAAGTTTATAAGTTTCCATGTAGGCCTTATGTGAAATAAAAATATTTTGTTTATCTGTATAACGCTCTTTAATTTATAGTTTACTTTTTCAATTGTACGATACTATACCATACCATAATGTATAAATACCATACTCAGCAATGTCTTCACTCTTGTAAATATTATTCTTCCTACACAATATTGTTACCCAAATTTTAGGGAAAAAATTTAACAAATGGCAACCCTTCTAATCACACATAGATAAAAATGTGGCTTCACTCTTGAAGTTCGTGGTGCTCCGTCTTTCTGTTTTTGTTGGTCTGAGTATGCTGTGTAATAAAGATTTAACAGTGTTCCTTTTGAAGGACATTATGCCATAGTGTAGAACGTGAGAAAACAAAACACTATAAATGTACTTCTATTAATGTTAACCTTTTGACCGCCACGCCACAGTCATGTATACATGACAAAACAAGATGTGCCCAGTACGCCACGGTCACGACTACATGACACACATAATCGATAATAAATCTAATAAGAAGATATTGTTTTTCTTATTTGTGTTGTCAAAGGATGAAATTGCCGCGTTGCGCCCGTTGGTGCTCGCACGCTTTTACTTTTTTGACAGGGTGGTTAAAAGATTAAAGCTAAACCACAGATTTATGTGACGGTAGAGTATAAGAAGCCAAATATTGTTAGTGCCGTACAACTTGAGTTAAATGCCGTATTGTCCGTGTTTGTTCCCAAGTGTTCACGTGTGTTGTATGATTTCCCAGGAGGAGAAGATCGCTCAGCTGCAGACACTAGCCGACCAGCTGATGGCGTCGGAGCACTACGCGGCCGACGACATCGACGGCAAGCGGCGCCAGGTGCTCGACCGCTGGAGGCACCTCAAGGAGGCGCTCATTGAGAAGAGATCCAGGTATTACACTCCGTTACTCTATCACCAACTTTGAAATAGATGTTATTATAATAGAGTTGACTGTTCGTCTCATTATGACGTTTTAGTTTCTTCTTGCTAAGAATAGGTTAAGTAGTTTTTTTTTTGACTTGCCTAGTATTTCTGGAAATAACGAAAACGAATTAAGTCTGACCTATCGTGAAGTCATTGTATTGTATTTTTACCCGACTGCAAGATGGGTTATTTTATGTCGGTCTTGTCTCCGCAATTCCACGTCTAAGGGCCTGTGCACACCACCACGTTTTTTAGACGCGCGTTTGTAGCGATACAGACGCGATACGCACGCGAGTCAGACGCAGCCTGTAGACCTTTAATATGATAAAAGCGCGCTGTCGACGCACGTTTCTAAAACGCGCGTCAACGGCGTGTTTATAGAACGTGGCGTGCACAGGCCCTTCAGCGCGTATTTTGCTTACGGGTGGGAAAAATTAGTCGTTCGAACCACTTCAAGGAAGGCCAGCAGCGCTTTTATGTTACTAACCATTTCGCAGAGGGTACCTGGGTTCTCGGGGTTTTGAAGTCTGGGTTCGAGTGACCATCGAGCGAGTCATAACTCATAACCATTTATACAGACCTGCTATCAGTGACTGTCAACTATAATTAAAACTAGAATATTATTAGTTATGCATAAACATTTGCAATAGAATACATAATCATGCTTAACTTATAAGATTGGCTAGCGATCTGCACTGTTTTATTTCCTGCGAGGTTTACCAACAAAGTCGATACTTTAAATAATGTTTACAGAAATCATTCTATAACCGTAAAATTGTTGTACAGGCTGGGAGATGAACAGACACTGCAGCAGTTCTCACGCGATGCCGATGAGATGGAGAACTGGATCGCTGAGAAACTGCAGCTCGCTACCGAGGAGAGCTACAAGGTAACTACAATAAAAAGATAATCTTTTCAATAAGGAAGAAAATAATATTTATTTGAGACTCACACAGGACAAACTACAATAAAAAAAATGTTAACTGCATGACTTGATTCCGCCATCTCTTTTCTACCATCGGAGAACGCCATGTACGACGAGTGTCCACCCTTACAACACCTCTACGGTCCGGACTAAGCGTTTCGCCTCCGTACATCGAAGGACGAACAATTGGACTGCTGCGAAATTATAATCGGACGGGAAGAACCCGTCCGATTATAATTTTGGTGTTTTCTAGGCTAGAGTGAATAGGGTCACCATCAACGATTAATAAAATAATAATAATATTATATTATTATATTACTTGTGTTATGGGTACCAGAGCCCTCTCTCTTATTGATCAATTAAAACCATAATTGTTTAGCATCTGAGCAGAACATATTCACGTGAGTGTAGTTTTAAAAGAGGGAAAAAAAACATAGAATGCATCACTGCTTACCATCAGGTGGGATCGCAGTCAAGCACTAGTTTATATTATTAAAAAGAAAACTAGTCTAATAACAACAACATTAAAAAGAAAGTAATAAAGTTTCATGTAGGCTGTAGTAGTAAACTTTCAAAACATGTTTTGTAATAATAAACTTAATCACCTTCTGACCGTACAAGTGTGCTAGAGAAAACTTGACGAGCTTTGAATATGTGTTTATTCATTTTATTATAACTTTACAGTTTATGACACTGATAAAATTTGTAGTAGGCAAGGTCGACAATAAATCCACGTTTGAGCTCGACGATAGATCGAGTCTAGACTATGACTTCATCACAATTTGTTATAGTAGGCTTTAATTCGGCGAATAGTTATTACATGATCAATAATTATCGAGTACGTACGTGACTCCGGCAACGGTGGTCTGAACGCACGCGCGCGCAGCCTTTGGAGTCGAGTACCTACTCGGGATGACTGGCGAGGGGGTGGATCCCGATGCTACACGTTTGGGCGTTCGGGTATTTCCGCCACTAGCGGCGGACGGCGCTCGGCTACATAATTGATCCCGATCGCCACCAGTAACGTTTGTTCCCTTCCCAGGACCCCGCCAACATCCAGTCCAAGCACCAGAAGCACCAAGCCTTCGAGGCCGAGCTGGCGGCCAACGCGGAGCGCATCCAGTCCGTGCTGGCCATGGGCGGCAACCTCGTGCAGCGCGGACAGTGCAGCGGCAGCGAGGACGCCGTGCAGGTAACGTTATGAAATCACTCACACTTTATGGACTACCAAGTATTAAAATTCTTTACTATTATTTGAACATGAGGAACATTGATAGATTACAGATAAATGTCATTTGAAAGTACCTTTTTTGTCTTACAATTAAATTCAGACCGAAAAACTGCCTTTTAATCTTGGTAGTCGGCGGTAGGAAATATTTGTCCATCTAGTTTATTTTCTAAGCATAATTATCGCCGTCATATTCAAAAGCCGATCTGGTTATCGGTTCAAATAAGCACCAAATTTAAAATGCGTGTCTTAGTTTAGCAAGTGGGGCACGTTACCGACTGGGGCATGTGTACCTGGTTTACCATAACATAATATTTGAAAAATAAATATCATTTACCATAGTTTTGGTCTACCAAGGATCCTAAGGATCAGACTCATGCTGAAATCTATGACTTTTCTCTAGCGTCGATGCAATGAGTTGAGAATAAAGAAGAATTATTCTCTAGTAAATTATACTTAAGCGTGAGCAAATATGCCAATATTTTTCATAATGTATTTATGTTATTGGCCAACCAACATTTGTATACACAGACATTATGTATTCCATCTAAAATCTACTACAATTTCTTATAGGTTAGCACCGCATGCCCCAGAAAAGTAATAAGCTACAAGTACCTTTGTATTTTAATGTAAAATTAATAAAAATCAAATTGAAACCTAAAATAAAATATTAGGAGGTAAAATTAAAATTCTAATCATCAATTAAACAATGAAAATTATCAACGTATCCATTTCCTCCAGGCTCGCTTAGCATCCATCGCTGACCAGTGGGAGTTCCTGACGCAGAAGACGACCGAGAAGTCGCTGAAGCTGAAGGAGGCCAACAAACAGCGTACCTACATCGCCGCCGTCAAGGATCTCGACTTCTGGCTCGGAGAGGTAAGACTTCAAGACACTACTGCACACCTGAAACCCTACCACGAGTTTCGGTTACGGTTACGGAGTACCGTGACATCCCCGATCGACATTATAATTTTAAGACGCTTTCAGAGCCACATATAGTAGTCTAAAAGATTCCTTACTTGCCTCCGCCCTTGGCTCCATGGGCGTGAAATTAGTGCTTCCCACTTTTATAAATGTAGTAATCAAGAATATAAGGATTGTCAATCGACTGTCATCATAAGGACAATCCTTATATATGATCAAGGATTTATGCTATCCTGGTCACAAATTCACCCAATATATTGTGATAGCGGAAGTATAATGAAAGGCTTCTGTGTACTTGTGTTATCTGTCTATATTGTTAGAAGCACTTTAAATTACATTTATAAAATTATTTAATCCGCCTTTTGGCTTGACAGCCGACCTGACTTCACTGAAATATAAAAAACTTTTTACAAAAAAAAAAATAACCGACTTCACTAAAAAACACTAAAAGGATCAAAATAACTTTAATTTCGGAAGTTGGTGTTTCTCGGTATTATTTGTATCTTATTTAACACCGACTTCCGAAATTAAAGTTATTTTGATCCTTTTAGTGTTTTTTAGTGAAGTCGGTTATTTTTTTTTTTGTAAAAAGTTTTTTATTTCACACTTTTTAGTTGCGATACACTTATAAGCAGAGTGCCTATTTCTCATGATAATTCCATTTAACTCAAACACTGCTAGGTTACATTGTTTTATTATGAAGTTCCTGGTCTTCTTCGTCAGTTCCACTTCATCAAATGTTACTTTTTGACTGTAAATGCTTAAGTTCTCGATGAAAATACATAAATCACTATATGATTGCCTATAATATTTGAGGAGTTCCCTCGATTTCGCCAAGATTCCATCATCAGATCCCGATTTGGTGACTATGGGACCATTTGGGAAGTATACCCTTTCCAACAAAAAAAGAATTTTTCAAATCGGTTGGCAAGCGACGAAATTATCCGCGAACAAACATAAAAAAAAAAAAAAATACAAACATCCGAATTGAGAACCTCCTCCTTTTTTAGAAGTCGGTTAAAAAACAATCTTCTTTTCTTTCTATCGAATACAAACACCTATGCTATATAGAGCATAAACCTTAAAAAGTACCATTATCTTGCCAGTTTGCAAGTCAATAAGAGCAATAGCAGCATGCGACCGCTTTCGATATCACAATATTTAGCCGTTGGAGTGTGAAGGAATGCCAAACGTACAGTCAGGGGTCAAAAGTGCAGTTCCACCTTACCAATGCTAAAATGTCTAAAATTTCTTTGTAGAAGAGGGTCAATGATTCATGACTGATTTAATTGGCGGCATAGAATCTAAAGTATTGAATAAACTAGTTGTGGACTATTGAACTTCTATAACAAAGAAATTTTAGACACTTATGCATTGTTAGACTGCAACTGCACTTGACCCCTGACTGTACATACAAACTTCCACGTTTATAATGTTAGTGTGATGTGCGACATTTCGTAAGGTCTGTTGTATATTTTTAGGTTGAAAGCTTGCTGACATCAGAAGACTCAGGGAAAGACCTGGCATCCGTACAGAATCTGATGAAGAAGCACCAGCTCGTTGAAGCCGACATCCAGGCTCATGAGGACAGGATCAACGGTAAGTTAATAACAACAAAATATACGATTATTGAAAATCTGATAAAGAAGTCTTGAAGTTCCAAGTCTAAAAAGCATGGAATGGACTTTATGGAATTAAATTGTGTAATTCTAATGCACACTCTCCGAAACGTAAATGATAGAAAACTGACAGGCTAACTACTCGTCGTCGATGCTCATGACTTTGTATTTTTAATTTGACAAGTGTATCATTGCCGATAATCGACTTCTGAGGGATTAATATCCATTTGCCCCGTCGAGTGTCATCAATAACCACTCTGATGGATCGACCCCTCAAGAAGTTTGCGATCCAATCACACAGACCAGTGGGTAAACCAAAGGAAAAAAAACTAAGCAATAAGGCTTTCGCTCCAGATGTGAATGGCTTACGCTAGAAGGTCGCAAGTAGACCGATTTTGGCGAAAACCATATTGCCGGTCACTGAAGATGTCGTAAGCTTCTAGGTATGCTAGAAGCTTCAGAAACAGGGGTTCGCGCGCCACCAGAATTGAGGCGCGAAGATTCCGCAAAGAGAGAGGCAAATAAGTTTGCTTTACCCTCAGCGGTGTGGGTCAGAGACCCATCGGGTTTCAGCAGTGGCGGTCACGTGTACGTCAAAGAATGGAATGAAGTACTCCATCCCCTGTCTGAAAACATCCGTCACGCTTCGTCACGTCAGCATCTTCCGAAGAAAAGCAAGTGGGCTGCCAAGGATAGATAGTATGCGAAGAAAGATCGCATGCCATCCCAATCTGCTGACCTGTATTGCTAAACACGCCGGGTGCCTCTAGGGCTGGGATTGGGCGGGGAGTAGACAGACAGACTTAACCAGACAGTGGTCGGAACTAGCTAAAGTCGAATATATCGACACTGAGTAGCGGTTTCGATTTATTCTCTTGTCAGCAGAAGGTCCAAGCAATTGGCTGTGTGCATCCGGCACCCTCGTTGCCCCGTGGACCAGCTGGGTGATATTTAATGCTAGCGCTAGCTTTCGCATCTCTCGACCAGCATGATCTGTGCACTGGTACGGGAAAAGCCATTTTTGGTGGTGGGCATTAACGTCCCCCAGCAATACCAATTGGGCTTCGTTCACCTAAGGTACCGCTGTTGAACCGCATCTGTCTCCTTACTCAGATGCTGTGTGAAATACAGTTCACTCAGTTGAAATACACTGTACAATACCTAATCAACTATTCGGCTTAAACAGTATATAATAAAAGATTTTTCGTCGACACGACAAAAAGAAGCTGGAATGGAATCAACTCTATTTATTCCTCTCTCTTTCTCTTAGCCTAGTGTTTTTCTATTTCATTAGAGATCGAATTTTTTCAACATTTTTCGCTAGCAGTGTCTAAATGTGACGTATAAGTGATTGTTGTGGGTGTGCAGACATGAACTTGCAGGCGGACGCGCTGGTGTCGTCGGGGCAGTTCGACAGCGCGGGCATCGGGTCGCGGCGCGCCGCCATCAACTCTCGCTTCGAGCGCGTGCGCAACCTGGCCGCGCACCGCCGCGGGGGCTTGCACGAGGCCAACACGCTGCACCAGTTCTTCCGAGACATCGCCGACGAGGAGTCCTGGATCAAGTTAGTGCTCTTCTTTTCTTTATTTAATTTTTAATTTTAACTTACAAATATTTTTGACCTAAATTGATATTAAAAAAAATGTGTTGTCCCACTGCAAGGTACCCCTACACTATTACCAACCTACATACAGGGTGAATATTTCAAATGGGCGAGGAATCATTCAGTGTGAATTTTTTTCTAAACGATTCGATTCTTGGGTACAAATATTGATTTTTCAAAAATCCTATGATGCCGTTTTAATTTTAAGCAAAATAGAACCCAAGACTTCTTCGAACATTTTTTGATTTTCCTCATAATTTCTTATTTAGCCATTCACATATACCCTTTAAAAATCTCGTACATTATATACTACCGGTTCGTGACGGTACGAGTATATCCAGGTGTGGGATAACAATGGCTAAGAAAAATGTATACAGTTTATATAGAGAAACAAATAGAATGAACAGAATAGCTGGAAAAAATTAAATCTCAATTAGATTAAGTTCCAATCAACTTGGCTGCAATCACTGTGAACTTTAGAAACATAATTAAATAAGTTCTATTTTCCTAGTCATTCTCACCATCTCATTCAGAGATCTGACACTAATAATATCAATACGCATATCTATAATAAGTCTTCATTGCACAGGGAAAAGAAACTACTCGTGGCGTCAGACGACTACGGGCGTGACCTGACGGGTGTGCAGAACCTACTCAAGAAGCACAAGCGCCTCGATGCCGAGCTGGCCAGCCACGAGCCTGCCATCCAGGCAGTGCAGGAGGCCGGCGAGAAGCTCATGGACGTCTCCAACTTAGGTAACTTCGATTTATTTAGTCGTAGTTACTCTGGCGCGGACGAAACACCTGCCTAAAGAACGTTGACTGATGAGTCACTATTTTCCTAACGCGAATAGACAATAGTTGTGATACTAACTTTTGCCCGCGACTTTGTCTGCTTAGACTTGTAAAACTTGGGTTACTTTGTTTCAGTAATAGAAATAGGGTTCCGAACAAAAAAAAAATATTCTTGAAAAATGGCCAAATAATATTGTGCTGTTTTACGAATCTGACGCGGACGAAGTCGTGGGCAAAAGTTAGTATTCAGACTAACACAAATATAGTATAGTGACTCATCAATGTGTGTCTTTTAAGATCCGCCTACTACATTAGCAAAGCGTAGTTTCTAATAAACGCAGACAAACATAGTAGGTACTTAAAGTGCTCGAATCTTACCTTTCATTAAATGGAACGAGAAGAGGGTGGGTTTTAGTCAGTGTGGACGGAGTGGAGCGGAGAAGAGCAGTGAAAAGTGGCAAGTGTTACCTTTGAAGAGGAGCGGGGCGGAGTGGAGATGAGTTACTCTTCGCTCGACACCCGACTTCGTTCCTTCCGGCTTGAGGCCGCCACAGGCCGCGTGTTCTTTTGTTTTATTTGAAAGTCCGCTCAACTCCACTCCACTTAAACCGTTTCCACTGATGCGGAAGAAGTAGAAATTTCGAGCACAGTGATTGGCCAATTTACAGCCCACTCCGCCCAGCTCCGCGTCTGTGGAAACGCATCCTAAAAGTCTAAAATTCCCTGTTAGACTTGAACTGACTAAAATCCAACCGTGATCTTTCAATTACGGGTTACCTGCTTTCCAGGGCCTCAATGACTCTTTCAAAATATTTGTAGCTGGCACGATACTTTCTGAGGCCTTACCATGAAGTGCTAAAATGTCATGCGTGCGAGCCAGGAAGAGGGATGGAGCTATACACCTTATATAGGGTGACTGGTAATTAGTGACAGATACTTAAACACGTGATTGTGCTCATGATTACAAACAACTTTCCCAAAAAAAACTTTTTTTTATACTAATTAGTTTAATCACAATAACAAAACAGCTGTTTGAAACTTTGAATTTTGCGCGCGCGCCTTCACCCGATATTATTTTACCGAAACATGTAGGTACATTGTTTACGTCATCGATAACGCGGGCGCCGTCGCCGCGCCGCTAACAGCTGATCGGGTGAAGGCGCGCGAAATTCAAAGTTTCAAACAGCTCTTTTGTTATTGTGATTGAACTAATTAATATAAAAAAAGGTTTCTAAGTTTTTTGTAATCATGAGTACAATCACGTGTTGAAGTATCGGTCACTAATTACCAGTCACCCTATATAGCTCCATCCCTTTAACAGTTCAGTCGTCAAATGGATTGCGTTAAGAGCTCGTGGTGGCTTCTCTAATAGCTGTATTATCTCGGTAGTCACTCTCAATGTAGGCAATATCATACAATCCATCTATCCCCTTTCTTTGTTCTTGGTACGTTACAGTCATCGTATTATTAATAATTATGATTATAATATAGGAGTCCCGGAGATCGAACAAAGGCTCAAAGCATTGTCCCTGGCTTGGGATGAGCTGCAGGCGTTGGCTGCTGAGAGAGGCACCAAATTGCAGCAATCATTAGCTTACCAACAGTTCTTGGCAAAAGTGGACGAGGAGGAGGCTTGGATCAGGTAAGAAAGAACTAAGTTTATTGGAAATTGTATATTGTCAAATAAGAATGGGTGAAGAGAAATTATTCATTTAAAATCACATTCAAATCGTGAATTAGTCATATTGTTATCAAGTTTTATTTTTAAGAAGATTTCTATGTATAGTAAATACTCAAGGGGTCGTATATGATTTCACCTGTCATAAAAACGATCAATGATTGTACCACTTGAGCACTCCTTCTTTCGTAACAGAATAGTAACTGTACCTACTGTTCTTTTAGTACTATATAAATTTAACTCTTATTTGTAACACGACAGTTGCGCCCAACTTACACGCGCCTTCCCCAAATAACACGGAACACGGGCAAGAAGATGATTTGTAACAGGTATTAGCCGTTATCATTTTAATCAACCCAAATTTAAACAATGCTTACTTCCACAGCGAGAAACAACAACTCGTGGTTGTCGCAGAATGCGGTGACAGCATGGCGGCCGTTCAGGGTCTGCTGAAGAAGCACGAGGCGCTGGAGGCCGAGCTGGCCGCGCGAGGGGAGCGCGTGCGGGACCTCGCCGCCGACGGGGAGAGGCTGCTGGCTGCCGGCAACCTGCATGCTGATGCACTGTCGCACCGCATCAGGGCTCTCCAGGTAACTTGAATAACTGCTGAAGAAGCACGAGGCGCTGGAGGCCGAGCTGGCCGCGCGAGGGGAGCGCGTGCGGGACCTCGCCGCCGACGGGGAGAGGCTGCTGGCTGCCGGCAACCTGCATGCTGATGCACTGTCGCACCGCATCAGGGCTCTCCAGGTAACTTGAATAACTGCTGAAGAAGCACGAGGCGCTGGAGGCCGAGCTGGCCGCGCGAGGGGAGCGCGTGCGGGACCTCGCCGCCGACGGGGAGAGGCTGCTGGCTGCCGGCAACCTGCATGCTGATGCACTGTCGCACCGCATCAGGGCTCTCCAGGTAACTTGAATAACTGCTGAAGAAGCACGAGGCGCTGGAGGCCGAGCTGGCCGCGCGAGGGGAGCGCGTGCGGGACCTCGCCGCCGACGGGGAGAGGCTGCTGGCTGCCGGCAACCTGCATGCTGATGCACTGTCGCACCGCATCAGGGCTCTCCAGGTAACTTGAATAACTGCTGAAGAAGCACGAGGCGCTGGAGGCCGAGCTGGCCGCGCGAGGGGAGCGCGTGCGGGACCTCGCCGCCGACGGGGAGAGGCTGCTGGCTGCCGGCAACCTGCATGCTGATGCACTGTCGCACCGCATCAGGGCTCTCCAGGTAACTTGAATAACTGCTGAAGAAGCACGAGGCGCTGGAGGCCGAGCTGGCCGCGCGAGGGGAGCGCGTGCGGGACCTCGCCGCCGACGGGGAGAGGCTGCTGGCTGCCGGCAACCTGCATGCTGATGCACTGTCGCACCGCATCAGGGCTCTCCAGGTAACTTGAATAACTGCTGAAGAAGCACGAGGCGCTGGAGGCCGAGCTGGCCGCGCGAGGGGAGCGCGTGCGGGACCTCGCCGCCGACGGGGAGAGGCTGCTGGCTGCCGGCAACCTGCATGCTGATGCACTGTCGCACCGCATCAGGGCTCTCCAGGTAACTTGAATAACTGCTGAAGAAGCACGAGGCGCTGGAGGCCGAGCTGGCCGCGCGAGGGGAGCGCGTGCGGGACCTCGCCGCCGACGGGGAGAGGCTGCTGGCTGCCGGCAACCTGCATGCTGATGCACTGTCGCACCGCATCAGGGCTCTCCAGGTAACTTGAATAACTGCTGAAGAAGCACGAGGCGCTGGAGGCCGAGCTGGCCGCGCGAGGGGAGCGCGTGCGGGACCTCGCCGCCGACGGGGAGAGGCTGCTGGCTGCCGGCAACCTGCATGCTGATGCACTGTCGCACCGCATCAGGGCTCTCCAGGTAACTTGAATAACTGCTGAAGAAGCACGAGGCGCTGGAGGCCGAGCTGGCCGCGCGAGGGGAGCGCGTGCGGGACCTCGCCGCCGACGGGGAGAGGCTGCTGGCTGCCGGCAACCTGCATGCTGATGCACTGTCGCACCGCATCAGGGCTCTCCAGGTAACTTGAATAACTGCTGAAGAAGCACGAGGCGCTGGAGGCCGAGCTGGCCGCGCGAGGGGAGCGCGTGCGGGACCTCGCCGCCGACGGGGAGAGGCTGCTGGCTGCCGGCAACCTGCATGCTGATGCACTGTCGCACCGCATCAGGGCTCTCCAGGTAACTTGAATAACTGCTGAAGAAGCACGAGGCGCTGGAGGCCGAGCTGGCCGCGCGAGGGGAGCGCGTGCGGGACCTCGCCGCCGACGGGGAGAGGCTGCTGGCTGCCGGCAACCTGCATGCTGATGCACTGTCGCACCGCATCAGGGCTCTCCAGGTAACTTGAATAACTGCTGAAGAAGCACGAGGCGCTGGAGGCCGAGCTGGCCGCGCGAGGGGAGCGCGTGCGGGACCTCGCCGCCGACGGGGAGAGGCTGCTGGCTGCCGGCAACCTGCATGCTGATGCACTGTCGCACCGCATCAGGGCTCTCCAGGTAACTTGAATAACTGCTGAAGAAGCACGAGGCGCTGGAGGCCGAGCTGGCCGCGCGAGGGGAGCGCGTGCGGGACCTCGCCGCCGACGGGGAGAGGCTGCTGGCTGCCGGCAACCTGCATGCTGATGCACTGTCGCACCGCATCAGGGCTCTCCAGGTAACTTGAATAACTGCTGAAGAAGCACGAGGCGCTGGAGGCCGAGCTGGCCGCGCGAGGGGAGCGCGTGCGGGACCTCGCCGCCGACGGGGAGAGGCTGCTGGCTGCCGGCAACCTGCATGCTGATGCACTGTCGCACCGCATCAGGGCTCTCCAGGTAACTTGAATAACTGCTGAAGAAGCACGAGGCGCTGGAGGCCGAGCTGGCCGCGCGAGGGGAGCGCGTGCGGGACCTCGCCGCCGACGGGGAGAGGCTGCTGGCTGCCGGCAACCTGCATGCTGATGCACTGTCGCACCGCATCAGGGCTCTCCAGGTAACTTGAATAACTGCTGAAGAAGCACGAGGCGCTGGAGGCCGAGCTGGCCGCGCGAGGGGAGCGCGTGCGGGACCTCGCCGCCGACGGGGAGAGGCTGCTGGCTGCCGGCAACCTGCATGCTGATGCACTGTCGCACCGCATCAGGGCTCTCCAGGTAACTTGAATAACTGCTGAAGAAGCACGAGGCGCTGGAGGCCGAGCTGGCCGCGCGAGGGGAGCGCGTGCGGGACCTCGCCGCCGACGGGGAGAGGCTGCTGGCTGCCGGCAACCTGCATGCTGATGCACTGTCGCACCGCATCAGGGCTCTCCAGGTAACTTGAATAACTGCTGAAGAAGCACGAGGCGCTGGAGGCCGAGCTGGCCGCGCGAGGGGAGCGCGTGCGGGACCTCGCCGCCGACGGGGAGAGGCTGCTGGCTGCCGGCAACCTGCATGCTGATGCACTGTCGCACCGCATCAGGGCTCTCCAGGTAACTTGAATAACTGCTGAAGAAGCACGAGGCGCTGGAGGCCGAGCTGGCCGCGCGAGGGGAGCGCGTGCGGGACCTCGCCGCCGACGGGGAGAGGCTGCTGGCTGCCGGCAACCTGCATGCTGATGCACTGTCGCACCGCATCAGGGCTCTCCAGGTAACTTGAATAACTGCTGAAGAAGCACGAGGCGCTGGAGGCCGAGCTGGCCGCGCGAGGGGAGCGCGTGCGGGACCTCGCCGCCGACGGGGAGAGGCTGCTGGCTGCCGGCAACCTGCATGCTGATGCACTGTCGCACCGCATCAGGGCTCTCCAGGTAACTTGAATAACTGCTGAAGAAGCACGAGGCGCTGGAGGCCGAGCTGGCCGCGCGAGGGGAGCGCGTGCGGGACCTCGCCGCCGACGGGGAGAGGCTGCTGGCTGCCGGCAACCTGCATGCTGATGCACTGTCGCACCGCATCAGGGCTCTCCAGGTAACTTGAATAACTGCTGAAGAAGCACGAGGCGCTGGAGGCCGAGCTGGCCGCGCGAGGGGAGCGCGTGCGGGACCTCGCCGCCGACGGGGAGAGGCTGCTGGCTGCCGGCAACCTGCATGCTGATGCACTGTCGCACCGCATCAGGGCTCTCCAGGTAACTTGAATAACTGCTGAAGAAGCACGAGGCGCTGGAGGCCGAGCTGGCCGCGCGAGGGGAGCGCGTGCGGGACCTCGCCGCCGACGGGGAGAGGCTGCTGGCTGCCGGCAACCTGCATGCTGATGCACTGTCGCACCGCATCAGGGCTCTCCAGGTAACTTGAATAACTGCTGAAGAAGCACGAGGCGCTGGAGGCCGAGCTGGCCGCGCGAGGGGAGCGCGTGCGGGACCTCGCCGCCGACGGGGAGAGGCTGCTGGCTGCCGGCAACCTGCATGCTGATGCACTGTCGCACCGCATCAGGGCTCTCCAGGTAACTTGAATAACTGCTGAAGAAGCACGAGGCGCTGGAGGCCGAGCTGGCCGCGCGAGGGGAGCGCGTGCGGGACCTCGCCGCCGACGGGGAGAGGCTGCTGGCTGCCGGCAACCTGCATGCTGATGCACTGTCGCACCGCATCAGGGCTCTCCAGGTAACTTGAATAACTGCTGAAGAAGCACGAGGCGCTGGAGGCCGAGCTGGCCGCGCGAGGGGAGCGCGTGCGGGACCTCGCCGCCGACGGGGAGAGGCTGCTGGCTGCCGGCAACCTGCATGCTGATGCACTGTCGCACCGCATCAGGGCTCTCCAGGTAACTTGAATAACTGACACAGATTTAACACTACATTCTATTCGCTTTAAGAAAATAGTGACGTCATCAGTGCCACTGCAAAGTAAAGGCGTATTCATGAACTCGTTAAAAAATAAAAGGCCAGTTTGAAAAACCCTAGAATGTAACTTGGAACTCCGCGCAGTAAAATCTTGTTATAAAAAAATGATTTTATTGAAATCTTTTTGCTACCCTGCTCTATTTTGTCACCTATTTCTGCATTAATCCCATAATCCTTATATTTTTCTTGACTTAATCAATGCATTCTTTTCCCCAGGCCAAACTGGAGAAGCTGAGCGGGCTGGCAGCGCGGCGCAAGGCGGCGCTGGTGGACAACTCGCTGTACCTGCAGCTGCTGTGGAAGGCCGACGTGGTGGAGTCGTGGATCGCCGACAAGGAGACGCACGTGCGCTCCGACGAGTTCGGCCGCGACCTCTCCACCGTGCAGACGCTGCTCACCAAGCAGGACACCTTCGATGCCGGTCAGTACCGCTACATTACTTTATAAAAGAAGTGTATAAATATCTATACTACATTCACATTAAGAAAATAGTGAGTCATCAGTGCAACTGCAAACTAAAAGCGTATTCATATTGGGGAAGTAATTAGATCATTATTATTAAAACCGAGATATATTTTTTTTTTATTATTATTATTGATAGGCTCGCGTTTGACCACCATCTCACCTGATGGTAAGCGATGATGTGGCCGACGATGGAGCACGCTGAGCATTTGTAAAACATAACAAAAGAGTGTCCATGGAGTTTCTTGCACATTCTTCTCCATAGAGATCTACGCTTTGGAATGCGCAAATGGCATCATTTTTCTGACTGACTGACTTCTTGACATTTTATTATTTTTTTTTTTTAATTGGTTTATTTAAAATAAAATGCTTTGAATCTTAAATCAAACTTTTCGCAACCCAGTATTTTCAAATAATAATATTAAATAATTATTTAAAAGAGGCGTATAAAGAATTATAATACATTCGCGTTAAGAAAATAATGACTCATCAGTCGGTACAACTGCAAAGCGGCGCATTTATACTTGGGTAAAAATTAGACAGTTGATATTAAAGCAAACTTTTCACATTAAAGTATATTCAAATCGTATTAAATAATTATTTAAAAGAAGCGTATTGTTATACCCAACCAATGTACCCTTTCTGGCTTACCTGGCAGCTTATGCTGCATTCCCGTCAGAGTGCTGACACATCACTCCTCGACTCCTCATACACCCATCCTACTCATCCAGTCAGTCGTCTTCCATCCTTCACCCAGTGCACTCGCGTGCTGCACTCGCGATAATTATTGTAAAAGTCGAATAAAGTGCATTAGTTTCTTACAGCCAAAAGTGTTTCCTTTTTTAAAAAGAGTGACCTAGACCGGTTTCTAACAGTATAAAGAATTATAGTACATTCGCGGGATTATAAAGAACTACATTCGCGTTAAGAAAGTAGTGACTCATCAGTGCAACTACAATGCAAAGGCGTATTCATACTGGGGTAATTAGACAGTTAATATTAAAGCAAATTTTCACAACTCAGTATTTTCACGAATAGGTGAGGTATTAATTTTTAAAAATTTTCTTTAATACCGCGTCTGCACTACAGACGCGGTTTTATCAATTCAGACAGCTCAAACGCTGAACTGTCTGAAGGGCTTACAACAACTGGTAATTGTGGATACGGCTTTCTATTTTACTATGATCTAATTGATCAAGTATCGTGACTAAGCTGAGTAACAACGATGAGTCACTATTTTCTTAACACGGCTTTCTCTGTTGAATTTAGATTCTAAGCTGGAAGAAATTGTTTTAAACGGGCGTCCTGCAAAGCCGTTTTTCCATTACAGACTTGTCAACTTTTTACACTTATTTTTTTGTATGTACTTAAAATGTTTTTTCTGTTTCCAGGCCTAGCCGCGTTCGAGCACGAAGGCATCCAGAACATCACGTCGTTGAAGGAGCAGCTCGTGGCAGCTAACCACGAGCAGACGCCGGCCATCGTGAAGCGCCACGGTGACGTCATCGCGCGCTGGCAGCGCCTGCTGGCCGACTCGGCCGCGCGCAAGCAGCGCCTGCTGCAGCTGCAGGACCAGTTCCGCCAGATCGAGGAGCTCTACCTCACCTTCGCCAAGAAGGTAACCTACAAAGCTTACCAGAGTGAAGCGCCACGGTATAGTGTTCTCCGCGCGATTAGAACATATACAACAGTCTGAAATCAACTATGGACAGTTATCCGAACCAGGCACAGCACTCATTTGATCAGAGAATCGTCCCTTTTCAACGTAACTTTGCGGGACTTTACACCCTGTTCCGCCTGCCTCTAAATATGAAAATACGTTTGCAATAAAAAGCATAAAAGTAGAACTAAACTGCGCACACGTGTGCTACACACGCCGATCCAGGCGCGTCGGTCTCCATACATTTTATAATTGGAAACTAGACTTGCAGAGCTACACTTGATCCACGCCACGCGACGTCGTCAAATAAGGCGTGTTACACGTGTGCGTCAGTCTAATGTTGTTCTAGAAGAAATCTCAGATATCATGAGTGTTTCTATACCAGTTATATTGTCTACTCATTTCATTACATAGTAACAATTTGAATATAATAGTCGAAAATATGAATCTGTTCTATTAACCTTTTAACCGCACACGTCGGATATATCCGACAAGTACTTTCGCATTTATTACGCCAGAGTCGCACATCCACGACCAAATCCCATCTCGTCAGCTCTTTTTTTACTTATGGGTATTGAAGAGCTGAACAAGATGGAGTACCCAGTCGCAAATACACGACCCTGGCGAATAAGACACGAAAACACTCGTCAGACCAATCTGACGCGAGAAAACATCTCATAAAGTATACATAGTAATTAACCCTGTTTCTCCCCAGGCATCAGCATTCAACTCGTGGTTCGAGAACGCGGAGGAAGACCTGACTGACCCGGTGCGCTGCAACTCCATCGAGGAGATCCGCGCGCTCAGAGATGCACATGCACAGTTCCAAGTCAGTATTCAACTAATCATCATTATTTCAGCCGAAAGACGTCCACTGTAATAGGTTTCCCCCAAGTGTCGCCACAACGACCGGTCCTGTCCCGATGTCCCCTGTCGTGATGATTCCCGTACGGAAGTCGCAGCGTTGGAAGGTCTCCCACAAGGTAGACTGATGACCTGGTGAGGGTCGCGGGAATCCGACTCAACTAATACATGACTTTATTTCATTATGTTTTCTGAGCAAGCTAGGACAACAGCTTCTTATACATACATAGACGAAGGGAAATATGACTGCAGTTTTTGGGTCAGTAATGGCTACCATCACAATATTTTGATGCAGAATGTAGCTTTCTGGGTGGGTAATCATCAAATATATGCTCCCAGTTTAGGTGGACCGAGATGATGTGTCAAACTTTGACTGATTAAAACCAACCTGTGTTCCTTCGAACAATGCCACAGCAATGATTAATGGCTTAGTAATTATTACTGAAACCCTTTGAGATAAAATGTCCCCCAACATGACGTGCAACACGTGCTGCAACGTTGCCTAGTGTCCCGCAACTTGCCCCCAATATTCTACGACTCATTCACGTTCATGTTGTTGGACAATTTGACAACGTTGCGCGTCGTATTAGGGAACATTTTGTCCCCGAATGTATCTGAGGCTTTATCTGGTTGCCGAATTTTCCCAACGCTGCAGTTTTAAGTATCTGGAAACTTTAAAAATTCAGATTCAATATGTAATTCCTATGTTAACAATTTCTTTTTACAATCAAAATGTTCTAAACGATTTGTTATGTTTTATATTACGAGCAGTGGTGGCCGAGTGGTAAAGGCCCCGACTTACGAGTTATAGGTCGCGGGTTCAAACCCAGCCAGGCGCATTACTTTGTGTAATTTTTTTCATCACCACTGCTCTCAAAACGGTGAAGGAAAACATCGTGAGGAAACCGGCATGTCCTAGAACCAAAAATTCGAAGACATGTGACATCCACCAACCCGCACTGGGCCCGCGTGGTGGATTCCGGCCCATTCCCTCTCCTAGAGAGGAGGCCTGAGTCCCAACAGTGGGAACATTATAAGGCCGACTATGCTATGCTATGCAACATGACGTGCAACACGTGCTGCAACGTTGCCTAGTGTCCCGCAACTTGCCCCAAAATTCTACGACTCATTCACGTTCATGTTGTTGGAAAATTTGACAACGTTGCGCGTCGTATTAGGGAACATTTTGTCCCCGAATGTATCTGAGGCTTTATCTGGTTGCCGAATTTTCCCAACGCTGCAGTTTCAAGTAAAAATTCAGATTCAATATGTAATTCCTACGTTAACAATTTATTTTTACAATCAAAATGTTCTAAACGATTTGTTATGTTTTATATTATGACCTGACGTTATAAATCCCAACTTTCAATCACCAGGCTTCGCTATCATCGGCACAAAGTGACTTCGAAGCCCTGGCAGCTTTGGACGAGCAGATCAAGTCGTTCAACGTGGGCGCTAATCCTTACACCTGGTTCACTATGGAGGCTCTCGAGGAGACCTGGCGCAATCTGCGCAAGATCATCGGTAAGATGTTATAACGGTGTCTTCAAGGCTACAGTGAATAGTCTCTTAATAAACTTGTGCGCCTCACCATCAAAGATTGCATCACTGCTTACCATCAGGTGGGATCGCAGTCAAGTACTAGTTTATAACATTATAAAAATATATATAATTTTATATCCTTTTAAAAATGGAAGACTACTCCACGTAAATACCTTACCACGTATGAGTAAAGAGGCTAAGTATAAGCGAGTAATTTGTCTGCGGATGCTATGAGTGCGATGCGGCGATGCTATGAGTTCGCGTGTTTTTTAAGAATTACTGTACAAGTTTAAAGCGAATTTAAAATACCTCAAACAGTTTCACTAACTCCAGATTTACTCTTGTTCACACGAACGCGATTGAAAAGCTTCCTGTATCTGATGAATTGAAAACTGGCTCTAAATCAAACTGAAAATTTCACAGCTTCTGTAAGAATAGCCGTTATTAAACACCAAAAACTCCTTCCGCTCTGGATGGAACGAGAGGGACGTTACTCTGAGGCCTACTGTCCGCGGACGCGTAGCTTCACAGACGTCCAATTTGGAACCGTGCACTGGCTTCTGACGTTTATTCTTCATTATATTTATAGTGTACGCCTGCGTAAAGTTTACATACTAAAACTATGAAACTTTGTTGACGAAGCGGCAATGACACAACGGCACGACGTTATCGAGCGTATAATGACGAATACGCGTCTATGAAGCTACGCGTCCATACCCTTACTCTCTCTCTACTCTCGTTCGAACAATCCCGTAGCACTATAACACGTTTTAAATCCCATAATATGAATTTTGTAATGTTTGTGCAGCTGAGCGCGACGTAGAGCTGACCAAGGAAGCACACAGGCAGGAGGAGAACGACAAGCTGCGTAAGGAGTTCGCCAAGCACGCCAACGCTTTCCACCAATGGCTCACCGAGACACGGTACGTGAACTATTAACACTAATGACTTAACCTACTATTTTTTTATAGTCTTGTATTTTTTTAAAGTAAATTATACTATTATTCCTTGTAGTGTTGGTCCGAAAAATCTAGTCTATTCGCGCTAAGAAAATAGTGAGTCATCAGTGCAACTGCTAAGTAAAGGCGTATTCATTCTAGGGTAAAAACAAAACCATTATAAAGTTCAAGCAAACAAGTAATTATTTTTAAATTTAATCAGAATCGTCAACATTTTCATTAACATTTATAATAAAAGAATTGCGCGTGTTCCATTACATTGTCTAAGTCCCACATGTGTTTTCTCTTCACTAATCACGTGGTCACAATATTTCTTCCATTTGTTTAAATATTTAGTTGAGGACATTAGGTACTACTTCAACTGGTCAGTGTGAACACGGGTTTCTAATTTACTATGATCTGATTGGTGAAGGGGCGTGGCTTAGCTAAGTGAAAACGATGATGTCACTATTTTCTTAACGAGAATTAGATTACAGTAATTTAGTTAAAGTATGGACAGATTGTATATAGAATAAGTCACGTACTATCTTATATGGCTGCCATTCCGACTGTCTGCGTTGATAAAGTTTAAGTTTAAGTTTGCCTGGCGTGAATTTCTTTTCAGTGTGTCGAGAGAGACTACTTATATGAACGCACACAAAACTATCGTTACTGTGAGCTTCGATAGAATATATCTATACTAATATTATAAAGAGGAAAGACTTGTCTTTTTGTTTGCAATTAATAAAATCAAAAACTACTGGACCGATATTGAATATTCTTTTACCAGTAGAATTTTGCTTTAACACTTAAAGACATCTAAGGCTATATATTTTCTAATTTCACACGGGAGAAGCCGCTGGCAGAACCTAGTTTTTTAATACAGAGTGTATTAAAAAACATATTCTGCACTAGATTCTGACGTTTTACAAGTGCACATGTATACCGATAAAAATTAACACAGGATAATACCCAATTATGTAAGAAATACAAGACATTAAATTGAACTATACCATATTTATCTGGGTTTGAGACAAAATGTAAACAAAGAAAACAATGTAGGTACCTTCGACCAAGTTTCTTGAATGCATTGGCGTTTTCTTTGCACGCTTTTATAACAAGAATTCAACGAAAATATCTCGTATCAACAAGTTGATCGATAGTGAAAAAGATGGCGGATTATGACCCGCCCGATGATAAAACGTCACATTTTTATGTAAAATGTTTGCAGTATCTGTGGTCTATAATTTAGTAGTATTATAAATGGTTTGTTTACTTTTTATCTCGTGCACATGTAGACCGATGTGAAATAGAAACATTTTGAGTTTGATGTCCAAAATTGCAAGGTGTTGACATATTGATTGGTATACAGGTTACGGCTGCTAGGCTGGGACGGGTAACGTATTCAGAATGTCGCGTGTATACCTACTAAAATTATAAAACGGTTCGCTTTGTGACTTGACAAAAAGTTATAAACTCTTTCCAAAAATATAACTTTCGTCAAGTCCAACTTTATCGTTGTATACGTACGTTCTAGATGTCTGTCTGTACCGTGCAGCTTAATGATTGGCTTGTTTCAACTGTATTCTGTTATATTATATGACAAACTGTTACATAGTGACCTGTACATATCACTATTTTACTACTAATTATTCTTATTTTTAGATGTTTATTTTCTGCGAAAATTTCCTAATTCATCTTCAATTGATGTTTATAAAAATATTCTAGATGTTGTAATCGAAATTATTTTTTAACCTATAAAGACTAACAATACCAAAATAATCTGCTAAATTACGATGGTACTTTCAAAAACTTGTAACAATTCTAATTCTACAATATCTATCATAAATGTTAGTAGGAAGTCAAATCTTACCTGCATTCAATATTTCATATCATTACACAACTCAAAAACTCATTCCAATGTATAAAAAGTAAGCAATACTCCTGTATCACCTGACAGCACATCAATGATGGAAGGCACCGGTTCCCTGGAGCAGCAGCTGGCCACGCTGCGCCAGCGCGCCGGGGAGGTGCGCGCGCGCAGGGCTGACCTGAGGCGCCTTGAAGAATTAGGTGAGTCGCATATAAAAAGAAACATCATTTACTTTACCTGATAATGAAGTCGTACATTGTTACCCAAGGGGTGAAAGTAACTTATTTACTCCCGAGAAAGAGTTAGGCGTTCGAGCGCAGCGAGGTCGCCAATATTTCGAGGGACTAAATAAATTTTTAACCTGAAGTAAACACTGCTTTTCATTACGAATACAAGGAAAGTAAAAATAAAAACCTGAGTCGTCGTATGATTTTAGGTATATTTCTTTTGATTTAGGCGGTAAAAGGTTTTCCACTACTGCTTTAGCCTCTTCTCTTAGGAATCAGGCGTTAAATTCATATTTGAATCTGATAAACTTATCGTGTTAATACAAATCTCATATTAGCAGAGATTTTATAGTATACTATAAACAGAACTACAACTCGAAAAAATAAATAAAGAGGCGATTGCCGCTTGGCACTTTCCCGCCTATTATTACTTATCTTTATATTATTTCCATTGTATATCGCGCTGTAATTGAGAGGATGTATTACAACATTGATTAAATAACGTGTTATTCATGTTGATGACAACATCACCGTTAGCGTGTTATAGTAAATTATGTGACTAGGGGATAAAGCAGTGTCTTTAAGTCGCGGGCGGCATGTTGAATTCCGAACGAAACGAAGGTTGCTTTTTTTGTCAGTGAGGGATTTATATAATTAACTCCCGAGCACTGCGAGGGAGTTAATAAAGAAACCTGAGTGAAGTGAGGAATTCAAGCCGCCCAAGACAAAGACAGCTTTATCCCCGTGTTGGATACTCTACTTTTTACACCATCTGTGAGATAATTAAAAGACAATTAAGTAAAACAAATCATATAATAGAGAAATATTTTTTTTTTTATTAAATATAAGTAATATTTACGAGTTAATCTTAACTATCACTCAAAATGTTTTGAGATTTGAAACAAACAAAATTCACTACTCAAAGATGTAGTTTAAATTTTCTATGACGCTCCCGCTTGTACTTAATTGTACATTACTTTTTTTTAGAAACTTTTTTTATTCTGTTTTTTTTTGTTTGTGGCCAGTTTGAAATTTGAATAAACTTGTTTGATGCACTACATTTTAATTCACATAATGCTGACGGTTTTTCACGTTCCAAATTCAAATCTCATTATTCCCTAGGGATCGCCCATACTGCATTATCTCCCTAGGGACATAATGACTTGCTTTAAGTGATGGTTGTATGACGTATAAACAGTGGCGTGTCTAGGGTTTCAAAATAAGGCAAGCCCAATAAAATTTTAACCGATTTCAAAAAAAGAAAGTTCAGTTTTCGACTGAGTATGTAGGTACCTACGTATGTATCATCGCAATTTTCTCACAAACTACTGATTAGGTACAATAAATTAAAAGCCCAAAAAAACAGTCATGAATTTCATTTTTATAATTATATCTGAGAATCAAGCACAGTTGTTTTCTATGACTAACATCGGGGGTTTCGTCAATAATAATTGAAACAAATTTTGTTTGCCTAACTTCGTAATCGATGCAAGTTTGCATCACATCGGCTACGGAATGAATAATATCGTTTTGAATTTTGTTAGATAAATAACTCGGCCCCGGTTTGTCACTTTTCTAATGCTGCATATGCTTTTCTAAAACGACATCGTATTTTGAAATTAACGAGACCAGTTCTAAAAAATTGCATTTAATTTCGTTATTTTAAAAAGTCGCTAGTTTTTATTGTTGCTAAATCTTAAAAAAAGTTTCCAAACTCGTTAAAAATCTCCAAGATCTCACAACGTCGCTAAAACGGCAACACTGCAGAGTTGGCAAGGTGACAAGGTCACGCATACGCGAGCAACTTCATACGAATGCCCGGCTTAAATCTTCCATACTGATCGATTTGTAGACGCATAAGGTCCTAACTCGTTATACGGCACATCGCTATAAGTGCGAAAGTGACAGAGATAGTATTTGAAAGCCCGGTACGTGTAAGCGAGATAGATATAGCTCTCGCGTAGATGCTGCTAATGCGAAACTCTGCGCGCGCTGTGTAGTAGTGTGGCATAGGTAGATACTTTTTGTTATTTTGATAAGAATTAAAGCGCGCGAACTTTTAAATAGTTCGGGTTTGATATTGATTCTCTATCGAGCATTTTAGTAAGGCATGCCTGGCTTTTCTGCTTGTATGAAGGTACCGCCACTGCGTATAAAAGGGCATTATCGAGCAGGTGGTGTAAAAAATATATTGTTAGTACCACAAAACTTAAGCTTTTATTACTAGCTCTTCTCACTTTTATATTTTTTTTGAGCTGAGAAGTCATCAATTTAACGTTTTATGCTCATAGAATGGAGCGAGATGTTGGACTTTTATTGACTGAAACTCATCTGTGTTCCTTCAGTTACCCTTTGCTTTCAAGGGCCGCGGTTACTCTTTTTATTAGGCGTGTGTAATTCTTTACTAAACCGAAACATTTTAGTGTTCCGAAAATAGGAACGTCAGTAATGTTTTCTAAGCATCATTTGGAACACTGAAACACTCTTTACTTTAAGTGACCTGCAGTCTTTTTAAAATTCAAATTAAAACGTAAATGGTGTTAATATAATTAATGACCTGAACTAAAAACATCTGATTAAAATTATTGTTAAATCAAAATTGAATTAAATAAAACTTTATATGATGTGTATATGACGCGACGTAACAGATTACGATTCACAACAGTCAGTGTCTATCTATTGAGCCATTGTTCCAAATGTTCCAAAAGATACATATTATCTAACATTTCTGTCTCAGTGTGACTATGACGCGATGTAACAGATCAAGATTCATTTGAGCCAATGTTTCAAATGATAAATATCACTATTCATTTCAATGATTCAGATGCAAATGTTCCAATCGCAAAGATGACACACTTTGCCGACGCCTACTTTTAATTCGTTAGTAAGGGATATCTTTATTTCGGCTTTTCTCAATAATATTCTAACTTATCGAGTTTTTGTTACCAGGCGCGGCATTAGAGGAACACCTGATCTTGGACAACCGGTACACCGAACACAGCACAGTGGGGCTTGCCCAGCAGTGGGATCAGCTCGACCAGCTGTCAATGCGCATGCAGCACAACTTGGAGCAGCAAATACAGGCCAGGAATCACTCTGGTAAGTAAATACGTCTGTCTGTCTGTCTGTCTTCACATGATTGCCCAACTTTAGACAAGAAACATATGTATAAAAGAAATAGACGAAAACACGTTTTCAACCGACTTCGAAAAACTAAGTTATTTTATCTTACACAATATGTTCGTGCAATATATAAATGTTTGGCGAAATGAAATACACAAACATGGTATACAAATAAAATGAAACAGCGACTGTGTAATAACTTTGAAATTCTAAATCTTTTTTTTTTTATATTTCTCTTTCTCATACCAATAATAGAAATTCTAATTGCTGCTTTATTGATGAGCAAATTTTGATGGTGTTTAAAAAAAATGTAATTTGTTTAGTACAAATTATTGTATAAAAATTAACACACGATAATACCCAATTAAGTAAGAAGTATAAGACATTAAATTGAACTATACCCTATTCATCTGGGCTTGAGACAAAATGTAAACAAAGAAAACAATGTAGGTACCGTCGACCAAGTTTCTTGAATGCATTGGCGTTTTCTCTGCACGCTTTTTCTTCGGCGAATAACAAGAATTCAACGAAAATATCTCGTATCAACAAGTTGATCGATAGTGAAAAAGATGGCGAATTATAACAGTGCAGTGCGATGCACGCTCGAATACGGACGTGTTTCCACTGTGCACGGTACGAATATTATTCGCGTGTTGCGCGGCAATAACCGTCGCCCGAAAACGCTATGAGTTCCAAAAAACTCATAGTTAATGAATTGCTGGCATTCCTAGTCCATGCTATTGACTACATGGACGAGGTGAGCATCCTGCAGATATGCCGGTCCAATTTCAAAGAGGACGAGATCAGCAGTGGAAAACTGCTACTGTTCCAGTCTCTTGGAAAACTGGACCAGATGCCGTCTCGCCGAAGAGATGGAACTGAAAAGAGTATTCAAGATATCATTGATATGTTGAAGAAGACTGACCCGGACGACGTGCCAGATTTCGTGGCGAAGGAGCTGAGTAAGCTGCCCCCCGTCACGTTCGATCACGTCGACGTTACACGGCTGCTAAAGGACATCACTACCTTGAAAGTGGAGATGACCAGGATGGAGTCTAGAATGGAGGCATCAGAAAAATCCAATGCTGAACTACGTGTGGAAATAGCATTATTGCGCAACGTTGGTTCGGTAACTGGGTCACCTGAGGCCGCAAAGGTGAACACACGTCAAGAGGCGCAAAATGCATCAGTCGGCGGTTTTGAATCGACGAACACAAGTGCGTCACCAGCTGCCGAATATGCTGATCAAGCGCCGCCTGCCGTCGCCGTCGCCCGCGCCTCTACACCGGCTGCGGAAACGTCACACGTAGGTACGTTGACCCCTAAACGTGCCTACGCTGCTGTTGTTACCACCAGGAAACCAGGTACGTCGCAACCAAAGCGATCAGCGAAAATAGGGGACAAACTGAAAATGGGTTTTCAACGTACCCTGACTGCGGTCCGTAGCTCATTGCCAAAAACGGGCCAAGTTGATGAAGAGGGTTTCACTCGAGTAGAAAAGAAGAAGAAGAAGCCCTGTTCCCGTAACCTGTGCGGTACCGCACCGAGTGGACCAAATATGCTGCTGCGTCCTGCTGTGCCTACAACGCAGCTGTATATTTCACGTCTGCATTGCTCTACGAAGGTTGAGGAAGTCGTAGAGTATATGAAGATAAAGAGCAACTGGACTCTGAGGGTCGAAAGGCTGGATTCGCGCCATGACACCAACTTCAAGTCGTTCGTGATACGAGTTCCAACCCACCATCTACAGACCTTTTTGAGAGAGGACTTTTGGCCGAAAGGTGTCGTGTATCGACGTTTCCGAGGACGGCTACGCGACACCACGCAGCGGAACACGACGCCGATGTTACGTGTATAATTATAGTTTGTGATATTTTTAATATGTTTATAAGATTGTATTAAGTTTTGTTTTTATAATATGTATTAGTTTATTATTGTTTAAGATTATTGTATGTATTTTGTCTATGGGCCTCTGATGCCTGAAAATAAAATTATTATTATTATAACCCGCCCGATGATAAAACGTCACATTTTTATGTATAATATATTATAAGTGGTTTGTTTACCTTTTATCTCATGGCTCCCTGAATAGGGTACAGATGTTTATTTTTGTGCATGTGATCATTTGAGTAAGAAGTTTTTATGTTCGGCAGGTGTAAGCGAGGACGCGCTGAAGGAGTTCTCGATGATGTTCAAGCACTTCGACAAGGACCGGTCAGGGCGCCTCAACCACCACGAGTTCAAGTCGTGCCTGCGCGCGCTCGGGTACGATCTGCCCATGGTGGAGGAGGGGCAGCCCGACCCGGAGTTCGAGGCTATACTTAGTGAGTACTCTACTCATCATCTAACTGCTAAATATTAAACACTGGCCTGCTAGTGATTAGTGGCCCTGACTGCTACGCCGAAGGTCGTGGGTTTGATTCCCACCCAGGACAAATGTTTGTGTTGACAAGCACGACCATTTGTTATGTGTTTGGGTGTAATTTATCGGTTATGAATGTATTTATTGTCTTGTCTTAATATCTTACCGGAATCGGATGGATCTCAACTATACCAAGGATTACTTTTTACATACAATATTGGTCAATACGATTTAGATGGACGGAATGGGAGAGGAAGGACAAAGAAAAGTTGGATGGATTTTGTGAAGAGTGATACAAAAGAAGAGTCAGTGATAGCGTGACTGCTGATACAGGATAGAAGGAAAGAAAAAAACGTTTTGCGCCAGGATAGGAGGAAAGAAAAAAAAACGTTTTGCGCTAACCACAAAGTGGGGTGGGAAGATGATGATTGGACCATAGGACAGAAAAATCTTACAGACGTGCTTGCATTACGTATTTATACTGAACCCAATTCACCACCATCATCTGTGGTACGGTACTTTTGTCATACTCTTGCGCCATCTCATCTTCCTAAATCGTCGTGCCATGATAAAGCTTCGTATCCACTAGGCAACAATTGACGCGCAACACGTGACTCTAAACATGTACTGCAACGTTGCACAACGGCACGCGACGTTGCCAGTTGGTGCGCAATATGACGCGCGGCTTGTTTGTTTAGAGAGCATCGTTAGTTGAGCATCAATTGTTGTCGAGTGGAGACGTGAAGCGCAACAATGCCCGTAGTGACACTGCCGTTGAATTCCGCATTAGTTCCTTTGACGACATGTTGTCGAAGACTGACGTTGTAATAGATGTGTAGACAGACAATGTTGTTAAACAAAAGTTCTGCGCTGACTTTCAACATATTGGGCAACACGTTGTGGAACATATCGTGCGCCAAATGTTGCCTAGTGGAAACGCGGCTTTATGCTGCCGCAGCGACTGCAGGTCTCAAACGGTAGAAATATAATAACCAATGTTTTACATAGATGGTCCATAACCGGCAGTGAACAAAATAAAAAAATTATATCTATATTATCCAGATGTTTTAAATGTTAACTTATCTTATAGATGTGGTAGACCCGAACCGCGACGGGCAGGTCTCCCTGCAAGAGTACATGGCGTTCATGATCAGCAAGGAGACGGAGAACGTGCACTCGTCCGAGGAGATCGAGAACGCCTTCCGCGCCATCACGGCGCACCAGGACCGCGCCTACGTCACCAAGGATGAGCTCTATGCCGTGAGTAGCCAAGCCGACAACCATTTGTTTCTCTCATACTAGACCATAATTATACCGAATCTCATAACCGACTGCGGACTCAGGTTGGCCGCTGTAAAAATAATTTGGCCAAATGGGGCTTCCTCGACCCATCTCTAACACAGTGCCAGTGTGGAGCCGCTGCACAGGACATGCGTCATTTGGTATGCTGTCCATCCTGCACAACCACCTGCAGTTTTCAGGATCTAAACGAGGCCAACAACAGAGCCATAGAGGTTGCCAAATACTGGGCAGATAAAATTTAGTTGGAGTACATCGATACGAAAAGAAGAAGAAGAAGATAATTATACCGACCCTTTTTAGGAAGAACATCTTAAGCGACAATTTGCGTGAATGGGTTTTCTTTCCCCTAATATTAAAAAGTATTGAAATGACTATACCTTTGTAAATATGATTGATTATTATTTTATACAGCTACTGATGTATTAGAATAGTTCCTATTAACATATTATTATCATAAATAGTTTTTAATTACGAAAGGAAAACCCCCTTTCTGCAAAAAGTGCAACTGTTGCTTACGATCTTCATGTGTAATTATTTGTGTACAGAGGTGTACTCAAGCAAGGCTGATGCTTGCTAGGGCCACGGGGAAGTTTCGTATCTAGACTTGCGTGTAATATAATGACGGTTCGAGTCCCATAATATGGCTCTCATATCCTTCTGATTATGAGATATGTTTTAGGTGTTTTCCGCAATTTAGTTTTAAACTTTACAGTCCCCCATAACCACAATGTTTTAAGTATGTAGCATTGCACGCTACTGTAAACAATGATTTCATACATAAAAAACTAATTTTACAATGTTGATTCATTGTACCAGAATACACAGATAATAATTATGCATGTCATTGGTATTTTTACAATACGAAATAGCGTCAGCTCAAACCCAGTACACAGCTAACCTGTTATTTATCCTGTCCACAGAACCTCACCAAGGAGATGGCGGACTACTGCGTGGCTCGCATGAAACCCTTCGTGGAAGCCAAGACGGAGCGCCCCATCCCCAACGCGCTGGACTACATCGACTTCACGCGCACACTGTTCCAGAACTAATCACGCACTGCGCACGACGCACGCGCAGTACTACTTAGCTTTATTTACGTAACGCATTAAAATCAAAAAGAACATTTTCGTTTTTATTTTTGTGCCGTGTCCCACCCTACGCGAGAGTACTGCGCGGTCGGCCGCGCATCAGCTTGTATTACTATTTATACTGCACTATTTCAATGTATCATTATTCCAAAAGTATATAGACTGAAAGAAAAAAGCATTTCAATCAATTCATTATGGTAGCTTTAGAGTCTGCAACATGGACTTAAAATTAGGAAAATAATCATTATCAACTGATGTCGGTGATGCGTGTCGTTTCGGAGGATTGTGCTTGTGTTCGTAGTTCGAGCAAGCGCACCCGGGCGAATAGCGTAGTATGTCGAGACGCTACTTGCGTAGTTGCTCTGTACCTTATGGTATGTGTAGTAAGGGTGAGAATTCCTTTTCTCTGACGCCAGCAGAGAAATACGAAGCTGCCAGTCTCTACGACTTGATGTCAGTATTTTTATCTATTAACAGCGTTTTATATCCATAACTTTATCTTTGAATTTTCAATGTTGACCTTGTTGAATTTCATAAAATTTTATCATTTGCTAGATAGTGTTGTAAGCTAAGATTAACAAATCTTATTTTATTATTCATTTACTAGTAATTGTGCTAAGATGCTATTTATTTTTTGTATTCTCCAATTATTATCTTTTCAATAAATATTTATTCCCAAATTTATTTTTTTATTTTCTAATAAAAGTCGAATGTTCCATTTTATACAGTACATTATGTAATAAATTATCTGTAATACATTTATATTTTCGTATCATACAAGTTTCACACATAGAATGATTTGCTACATATCTGGTTATACATATCAATTCTACTAAAAGTATTTTTTTACATTATTTAAAATTTTGTCAAGATTAAAAGTATTATAAGTATCTTTTTTTTAGTAAAATATTAGAATATTAGTATTATTAGGTACATATTTACAAGAAGTTACATACATACTTTGGTATTAAAATCAAAATCATTTTCGAAAAGTTGTGTCCTAGATTACAGAACAAGAATTTTTACGATTACTTTGCACTAAAATATAGTTAAACATAAGGCCCTTAAAAAGAATCTGTGATTAATTTAAACACTGATTAGCATTAATTATTTATCCAAAATAATCTACCCGTAAAAAGCATGTGGGTGGTAAAGTTCTAACTCATTTGAAGGTTTGTCCTTGACAGTTGAACGTGACGGGCGGGACGTATGTTATTTTGAATTTAAGCGCCTATTACACCACTCGATATTCAGACAGTCTTAGTCTATGTTTATCTATTTATCTCATCGTTCTGTTTCATTCCTTTAGACGACATTGGCGTAAGTTGCTCTTTTTCTTGTGTGACGGTACATAATATCGAGTGGCGTAATAGGCGCTTTAGGATCCACTAATCAGTATTTAAAGTAAGCATGAGTTTTATTATTTATAAGTAAGGCTGAATATCGTGCCATCGCCGTCTAAGCGACTAGTAACAGCATATACACGCAACAGACGATCTATTATAATTACAACGACAGAATATTGTGGACGAAGCCACTTATTTTCTAATTCAATCAAGTATATTCACGACCATCACGAACAAGCGCAGTATCCAAAGTGAAATAATTAATTCCAGAACTAAAGACACAAGATCTGATTCTAGAGCCCAATTACGCCACAAACCGTCAATCACAATTTTCTGTCTAATAATTGACAGAAAATTGTTCGAAATTCGTTTAGTGTTGAAACACATTTTATAATGAGTGGTGCAAGGGGACCTAGAAGTGAACCATTTCTACCATCAGAAAGGTAAATCTTCACCATCCAAGGTTTAGTTTTCCAACATTGTTAGATTAGGTTTCACGTTGTCACTAGACAATATTATAGTGATGTGCTACAGTTGCGCCCTCTGTAGTAACCGAAACTCTTGCGGCGTGACGAGCGGCTGCAGCTTGTCGAGCAGCTGCTGCGGCAGCGCGGCCCGGTCGGCGTGCTGCAGGTACGGGATGGACAGCAGCTCGCGCACGGAGGGGCGCGCGCGTGCGTTGTACGTGAGGCACCACTTCAGCGCTGAGATCAGTGATCGAGGGAGGTCTGTGGGGAAGAGGACTGTGATGAGAGACAAGAAAAAACATAAAAGTTGCAATGCAATAAGGGAACGTGGTGTTATGTGGAGGATAAGAATAGTACTTGCATAAATAACTAATTAACTAGTATAAAAAAGTTAGCAGTGTAAAAAAAACAAATAAACAGTTCGACACACGAGTAGCAGTCCAATGCTGTGGAATTTATTTTAATTCAACCATAGATTTGACGCTAACATTGTTTCAAACCATTTTATTTCTTTTTTGCAATCAGGATTTTTGACACTGTCAACATTTTTTATTTATTAGTGAGTAACAGTTCTGAAACAACCTCCTCGACCCCTTTATTTTGCTACTTTACATGTCACGAAAAACATATAATTTGTTGCCAAAAAACCACCAATAATCACTCCCAAGATAAAATGTAACAAGCCTTGCTCTTGGATGTGGCAAGAAATTTACATACATCACAGTACACCCGAAAAACATAACCCTCCTCCTGGCCAGTCGGGTAAAACATGGCGAGTTTACCTAAGCTAGCTAGCTATCTTGGAATAGATTCCCCCACATGAGACTTTAAATGTGGCTATAAATACTATACACCTCCGCAGATGTGATGATATTGGTGTCACAATTAACTAAAGCTAAAACAGTATTACAAGACAGTTGAAAAAAAAAGTCTGGTACAAAGAAACTCGTTAGCATAATCGTAGACTTACGCTCAACGGGCGGATAGTCGATGCGATGGTTGGGGTCGAGCACGGCGGCTAACTTGGCGAGGTTGGGGATGTGGCCGAACGGGGTGCGACCGTACACCATGCTGTACAGGATGCAGCCCAGCGACCACACGTCCGACCGGAACGAGATCTACAACACACCATCAAACGTTTATAAAATAAGTTCTACCAGAGGCCTCGCCGGTGTGAAACTTAGAAGCCATCCCTAGGGAATATACTCTTGAGATAAAAATTTTAACTATATTCAAATCAAGACACGGACTACGCGAGTGCCAAATTTAATCCAAATTCTTTCAGTCGTTAAGACGAAAAGAGGCGACCAACAAACAGACATGCATTACACTTTATGAGCTGTTGTGACCTCGAGACGTGCAAGTAGGATAGTCAATGTTTTGCATGGATTTTTAAAAGCTCTATACGGTGTGGGCGCCGGCGCTGCGGAAGCAGCCGGCGGCCCGGCTGAACGCATGCCAGAGGGTCTTGGCCATACGGATGGTGCGAGGATACCGGACGATTTTTCGTGAAGCGGCGAGCCTCCTTGCTGGCCTGCCACCATGGGATCTGGAGGCAACAGTCCTTGCAGACATGCACGATCTGCGCGTGGAGATGCAACGCCGGGGCGAAACTCCGCTGCCGCGACAAGTCGCAGCATGGCGGACAGAGCTCCGACGGGTTCTCATGGAGAAATGGCGACAGCGACTGTCGCGACCCAGTACTGGGCACGCCACAATTATGGCGGTAAGTCCCCTCTTTGAAACGTGGTTGGAAAGACCTCACGGCGTCCTCACCTTCCGCATGACGCAGGTTCTCACCGAACACTAAGTTCGGAAAGTTCCTGCACCGGATTCGAGCGGAAGCGACGCCCGGGTGTCGCCACTATGTGGACCGCCCGGAGGACACGGTGGAGGTGTGCTCCGCTTGGGCAGAGCAACGCCGTGTCCTCGTGGGGGCGATGATCTCTCGCGCCGGGCCTTAGTACAGACCATGGTCCGGAGCGAGGAGGAGTGGCAGGCGGTAGCCTCCTTCTGCGAAGCAGTAATGCTAGCAAAGGAGGCGGCCGATCGCGTGAGGCAACAGTCCTCACGCCTCAACCGCCGCGCCGCCGGGATTCGGATCCTGATTTCCGGCCACCGTAGGCGCGGGCTTGCGGACGGCGAGCAATGGGTGGCTCGCGGGTCCGATCGTCCGGTAACCATCCGAACCGAGCCCAAGTCGTCGACGGCGCGTACTGTTCCACGCGCGCCTCAGGAAGATGTCAGCAAATCGTAGGGGCCCAGCAGGGTCGAAGCCTACTGGGGCCACGGGTAGTGTGAAAGTGAAACCCGGGGTCCTGGGACGAAGGCAAAGAAGGAACAGGAGTGGAATTTTAGTCAGTAAAAGTCTGACACTATCTCCCGCTCCGCCCATCAACATTATCGGCGTCGGTTTCCAGCCTAAAAGGATATATTATTATCTCACCAGTATTAGCGATACGATAGCGATTGCCTATCTAACCACCACAAATCAGTAACTGGATAATACGATACCCCTTGGAAAGATTGGTGAAAAAAAATTTCAGCAATCGTAACTTAACCTCGAAGTTCGACCTGGCGGCGGCTGTCATTCAGCCACAAGTTTCATAGTCTATACTAGATTAAAGTAAGTATGAAGCTGGATAGTTGGTTACCTTAATAGGAGCACTGCCGTCGCCATTAGCAACGCCGTACCCTCCGGCGCCGCCCATGAGCGCCTCGGGGCTGATGTACGAATATGTCCCGGTGGCTTGCGAGCGAACCACGGAGGTCGCGTCGGAGCTGATGGCCGACGCGATCCCGAAGTCGATCAGCTTCAGCCGCCCGCATACTAGGAGGAAGTTTGCTGGCTTTAGGTCCGCGTGGATTACGCCTAAAGAGAAATAAAATGATGAATATAAAGCCCTAGAATAATCTCTAATTATTTATAGTCAAAGCAATGAGGTAATCTCTGAAAGTACTGGTCCGTTTGCTAAAATTTTTTCACTAATAGAAAGCTGAGTTTATTCCTGAGTGACATAGACTATATTTTATGTACGCATGCGAAGTCGCGGGCACAAGCTGGTATCTAATATCTTGGTTCAGAATTATACATTTTTAATTAAAAAAATCTGTGGTGATTGCAACTCCTTGCACATGACACGGATTCTAAGAAACAACTATTATTCTGGGGCTCCAGGTTTCCACAAACATGCCAATATGATAAGCTGGACCATCGCTTGATCATTTACGCAATTTTTTCTTGGAGAGTTAGGATGACCACTCAATTTTTCATAGAAAACCACCCACCACAATGATATATTCCGTAAATTAGTCGTAATTCCTCACCATGCTCATGAATATAATGCACAGCATGCAGCATCTCCTCCCAGTAGTGCAGCACGAGCGCGGGCGGCAGGCCGGCACCGCGCGCCTTCAGGAACGAGGACAGGTCCGTCTCGCCCACCTCCAGCACCATGCGCAGGAACTGGTTGTTGCGGTCGTACTCACTGGGAGAACACAGAATCAAAGTTAAGGGCAAAAAGATTCATTCATCATTTCAGCCGATAGACGTCCACTGCTGGACATAGGCCTCCCCCAAATGTCGCCACAATGAACGGTCCTGTGCGTCTCGCATCCATCGGATTCCCGCAACCTTCACCAGGTTATTGGTCCACCTTGTAGGGGGGTCTTCCAACACTGCGTCCTCCGGTACGCGGTCGCCACTCCAGAACCTTTCGGCCCCAAACAGTGTCTCAAAACAAAAATCTATGACCAGTGCGCGTTGCCAGTGATGACATATGGTTCCGAAACGTGGTCGCTCACAATGGGCCTCATCAGAAAGCCTCAGCAGAAATGAATCTCCGCAGGAGAACCAAGATTGCCGACGTAGTACGAAGAATCACCAAACTTAAGTAGCAATGGGCAGGGCACATTGCTCGCAGAACAGACGGACGTTGGGGTCGAAAAAAATTAGATTAAAATTAATGGATACGACGCCGACGGCACAATTGGCGCAGTGGTTGAGCGATCGGCTGCTGCGGTGCGGGTCGCGGATTCGGTTACCGTACTGAACAAAAATTTGTATGGCCTAGAGATAGGTGTTCTGGGTCTGGGTGTCTTCTGTTTGTAAGTTTACATATTTGTAAACACACCCAAAATACAGGAGTAATTCCTAGTGTGGGCAACATCTTTCAAAAA
This sequence comes from Mythimna impura, assembly GCA_905147345.3. NCBI lineage: Eukaryota > Metazoa > Arthropoda > Insecta > Lepidoptera > Noctuidae > Mythimna > Mythimna impura. The sequence continues at coordinate 2,900,780 of LR990342.1, read as the reverse complement.
GAAGAAAAAAAATGTATAGATTCACTTCTTGTTACCATCCCTGTTCCCATTACACTTGTTAAATCTTCCCATAAGTGCCAGAATTCATTAGAATCTCTTTAATATTACGTTTGTGTTCTTTGTATATATTGTGTTTGATTGCACAAAATTTTATTTACTGGCCTTATTCTAAAGGCCAGTAAATATTGGATTATTAATTAATTCAACAATCCAATATTTGTACCTCTAATTGCAGTGCATTTCAGTGCTTGTTCAGATTATTCCAGTTGCAATCAAGTTCTAGTTTGCATTGCTGGAATACTGAACCACACCAGTCACCAGAATAATATCGACACTTGAAAGGCAAAAATTACTAAACAACATTGAGTAAACTTTATATTTAAAGTTAAATTTTTTAGAAGAAACATTGTTAAAAAAAAGTCAGATTTAGATACTTTTACCATGATGTTAATAATATTGAAATGTGATTATTTTGTCATTTTTAACAAAAAAAAATATTTATTTTATTTTATATCACTCTCCTGTAAAGTTTACTCAATATTTTTGCTGGCCTCTTTTGTTGATCTCCTTGGCAAAGGCCTATCTCCACTCCGTTGCGAGCCCTCCCTTTTTAGTGTCTATTAGTGCCTTTTATTATTTAAAGTTTTTAAAAACTCCCTAATCAACCATCCTTTTCAGTGCTCTTTAATTACTTAAATTTGATTTTAAAACTCACTAATCAAACAGCCTGATGACTCTATCAGAATTCTGCAGTTCTCTCAGCAAGCGCACTTCATTGATGTAGCCTTGGGCCAACTCAGGGTCTGTAGCCAGGTACACACACTTCACTGCATACTCACATGATGTGCCTACTTCTAACACCTGTAATATGAAGAATAGGAGTTTAATTAGTAAAAATTATTTAGAGTTAGATTAGATCAAAAACAGTTTGGAATTCTTATTTTTTTCTGTGAGTTTAAATATTAATAACGCATGTTACTAAAAGAGTTATGAGTTTACATGACATGTGGATGGATGGAGAGGGAGAGGGAGACCAAAGAAAAGATGGATGGATTGTGTGAAGAGTGATATGAAAGAAAAGGAAGTTAGTGATAGTATGACGAGTGACAGGGCAGAATGGAATTAAAAAAACGTGTTGCGCCGACCCCAAATAACACGGGACAAGGGCAGGAAGATGATGATGATTTAAATATTAATAGTCACTTTCTGTATCTGTCTATCAGCTAACTCCTCCCAAAGTACATAACAGATTTTCATGCAGTTTTTACCAATTGAATGAGCAATAAGAAAGGTGTATGTATTTAATTTGCACCCATAACAAGCCGGGACAAGTCACTAGTGTCTTATCTTATCAACCCTTAATTTCAAAGGGGTTATGTAGGGTAATCAATAAACAGGTCACCATAAACAAAATGCTAAAATTCTATTTGGATTGGACAAGTTGTAACTTGAAATATTTAAATGAGGGGTGATCATTTCTTGAACTCGCTAATCTAGTTTATTTTTTATTGAGATTACTGTTTGTTTCACACTGGGATGTATGCCAAGGCCACATAGCTAACAAAAAAGGTTTAATTAAAAAAAAATGCCAACTATTTAAAACTATCTTAATATGACTCACTTTATAAACTTCACTGGAGCCTCCAGTTCCCAGTTTTTTGATGAACATGTACTTTTTATCTTTTATACAAGTTGTTTTAAACAAAACTTTATTAGAGTGGTTGACCACACCCTGAGGGTACGAAGGTGTAGCCACATATGATGCAGGCATTGCTTTTCTGTTCAGTGGGGTCTCTGGCACTGGGACGGGAACAGGAGCTGGCTCTGCCCGCGGCGGAGGACACTGTGGTTCATCTTTTGAAGGGTTTTGAGAAAATAACTCAACTCTGACTCTATCCCTATTCTGGATTAAAGCTTTCTGGGGAGTCTTTTTATGACTCTGTTTAGATCCAGGAGTAAACTTTCTGATACCTGACTTTATTTTAGGTGTTGCGGATTTTAATTTCTGACTACTATTTGGTACTTTAACAATCTCTGGAGTCTTCTTCACACATGAATTTTGTGACTTTGCGTTACGATTATTCTGTTGCATTAAAACGCTACGTTTTTTAGCTTCTGAATTTGAATCAACATTCGGTTTCACTTCTGAATTTGAATGAGCAATCGTAGTTTTATGTGAACTTTTAATGTTATTATTGTGGTTTTCTTTTGCAGGATATGTTTGATGGGAGGCCCAGTTATCATGTGAATTGTTCTCTTTGTCGTGATCGTTATAGATGAATTTTTTCTCTGACGCAAACGCTTTTATGTCTTTCGGTTTGGGTTTGACTGTGGGCGTGTAAAAGTCTTTGTTTGTTTTCTTAGCAGGAGAAGGCTTTTTGGCCACGGTTTCGCTGAAGGAGTTATCGCTATCGTCACCGGAGGTGAAGCTGGCGTCAGGGCTTTGTTCTGCATTCTGGAATGGCATCAAGTTAGCTAGCAACGCCGACATGGGCATCGGAGCGAACTTGATGCTGTTCGACGTCGATTCCGTGTTACCACTCATGTTTGGCGGTGTTTAATACCTGCCTCCTATTACGTGTCTTACTACACAGTTTCCACTTAGTTCTTTTCACAATAAGTAATTACTTTTTAAATTATTTCCGCACTTTCAAACTAGCCGTTGAACTTTTGAACATTTGACAGATTTTTGACAGCAAAATATTGTGCTTTATAACCAGTGTTACCATGATAAAAAAAAATATTTAGTCGATTATGTCCTTATTCTAATATCACAGAAAATCGATTTACGAATAAAATAATTTATAGATCTAAAGAAAAAACGACCATTAACATTTTTCCTTCACATTATTTGTTTGATACTTGTAGGTTTTTCAAGATTCGGTCTCCCTTTTTTTTTAAGGCTCTGATTACGCTACCATTTAATTAATGGAGACCTGTGATGGAGACATAATATCGTTTATCCCTCTTTAAGGCGACGGCGACAGCTGAATTATCCATACAAACGTAATACCAAAATCATTTGCAGATGGAGCATATTTCTGGAGATCCGTAACACAGGGTCTCCCTAGTACGGACTCCAGTCTCTTGCAAAGGAGCTTCTTACTCACTTGTATATGTATAATAGATTACTTAGTTAAGGAAACCTTTGTGAAGAGAGAACAATAAAATTTATTATTATTATTATTATTATTTCCACCATATTATGATGATATTCGGATTAAGACAATATTTATCTAGGTTCCTACATCTTTCTTTTTTTAAAATACTCACCCAAAACGAAATTTAAGCGAATTTCATTTCGCATATTTTTGTAGCGTAAAAAAATGAAAAAACATTAAGGTTTCATTCATCATTTTTGGTATTACGGAACACATCCAAATTTATCCCAAATTTCCAAGAGTTAGGCCCGTATTACAGAACCTTACTCAAGTACTACTTAAACTGCGTTCAACCGATTACTGCTTGAGCGAAGAATCTCGACTTATGCGTTCAGTTTATTTTAGAGCTATCCTCAAATTCAAATCAAACGAAACTACGCTTGAGTAGAGATTTTGATCTCTGATTTAAATCCACAACAATTTCCATGAGATTCTATGCTCAAGCGTGGTCTCGACTACACTTGCGAAAACAAAGATCAAATCTCGCCTCAAGCAGAGATTCTGAGCTGATTGTGATTTTAAAATAAGGACACATTGAGTGGAGCTCACTCAAGCACTGTTCTATAATACGTAAAAAATGTCATTGTAAAGTGACATTACTCAGGTGATTATTGGTTGTAGTTTCTCTGCTCAAGTCAAGTTCTAAAATTAAAACTCCAACTGAGACTAGTTTTAAGTAATACTTGAGTCTTGATTGTAGTTCTGTAATACGGGCCTTAGTAGTGCTATCGCGGCAAGCGAGAGTGTGTGTGTGTGCGTCAGTGTCAGTGTGTACGTGATGTCATTACTTCTCGGTTGCGTTGTAAATTTTACTGTAATATTTCTATTGACTTTCTGTATTCCTTTTACTTTTTTTGTTTTTTATGTGATGCAAATTATTTATATGCTTATGAACATCAAAACTAATAAATATATATATTCCTTTTACTAAACTTCAAATGCTTAGGTACTTTTTTTTGGGTGAGAAATCATCCAATGATTTCTCGCGCTCTTAGGCGGAGCGAAAGAGCGTGTCAGACTTTTACTTACTAAAATCGACTCCTATATTCCCTTTTTGTCTTGCCTTCCAGGGCCCCAGGTTTTCCTTTCAGAAGCGAACCTAGTAGGCTTTTTTATTTTTTAAGGTGGGAAAATCATCTAATGACAAATCGCGCTCTTGGGCGGAGCGAGAGATAGTGTCAGACTTTTACTCACTAAAAACCCACTCCTATTCCTTCTTTGCTTTCGTCCCAGGGCCCCGGATTTCGCTTTCACACTACCCTTGGCCCCAGTAGGCTTCGACCCTGCTGGGCCCCTACGATTTGCTGACATCTCCCTGAGGCGTGAAGGCCGTTGCCTCACGCAATGGCCGCCTCCTTTTCTAGCATTACTGCTTCGCAGAAAGTGGCGACCGCCTGCCACTCCTCCTCGCTCTGGACCATGGCTTGTACCAAGGCCCGGCGCGAGAAATCGCCGCCGCATCGCCCCTACGAGGACACGGCGTTGCTCTGCCCAAGCGGGGCACACCTTCACCGTGTGCTCTACCGTGTCCTCCGGGCGGTCCACACAGTGGCGACACCCGGGCGTCGCTTCTGCACGAATCCGGTGCAGGAACTTCCCGAACTTACTGTGTTCGGTGAGAACCTGCGTCATGCGGAGGGTTTTTTTTTTAGGTGGGAAAATCATCTAATGACAAATCGCGCTCTTGGGTGGAGCGCAATATAGTGTCAGACTTTTACTGATTAAAACCCACCCCTGTTCCTTCATTGCCTTCGCCCCAGGGCCCGGGTTTCGTTTTCACACTACCCATGGCCCCAGCAGGCTTCGACCCTGCTGGGCCCCTACGATTTGCTGACATCTCCCTGAGGCGCGCGTGGAACAATACGCGCCGTCGACGACTTGGGCTCGGTCCGGACGGTTACCGACGGACGGACGGCGGGCTACTCATTGCTCGCCGTCCGCAAGCCCGCGCCTACGGTGGCCGGAAATCGGGATCAGAATCCCGGCGGCGCGGCGGGGCGATTGGGGCGTGAGGACCGTTGCAGTTGCCTCACGCTATCGGCCGCCTCCTTTGATAGCATTACTGCTTCGCAGAAGGAAGCAACTGCCTGCAACTCCTCCTCGCTCCGGACAGGTCTTTCCAACCACGCCTCAAAGAGGGGACTTACCGCCATATTTGTGGCGTGCCCAACCCCAGTAGGCTTCGACCCTGCTGGGCCCCTACGGTTTTGCTGAAATCTCCTTGAGGCGCACGTGGAACATTACGCGCCGTCGACGACTCGGGCTCGGTCTGAACGGCCAGACGGCGAGCTGCCCATTGCTCGCCGTCCGCAAGCCCACCCCCACATTGGCTGGAATTTAGGGTCGGGATTTCGGCGGCTAGGGCGTGCGGGCCGTTCCCGAGTGCGTGTGGCTGCCTCCTTCGCTAGTATTACTGTTTCGCAGAAGGAGACTACAACCTGCCATTCCTCCTCGCTCCAAACCATGACCTGTACCAGGGACCGGCGCGAGAGTTCGTTGCCTTGCTGCCGATGGCCTGATTCATTGACTGAACTCATTCAATGATTTCCCACTTATAAAAAAAGCACTCGGCTCCATAACATTTTCTGATTTGTTAGTGTGTGTTAGTTATCCTAATATGTTGAGATATCGGCACGGTAATAATATTTCCAAAAAACGCATTACTAGTCTGTACATTCACTAACGATTCCCTGAAGTATTCGGCAAAAATAAAGCAAATAATGAACGTACCTAATTTTACTAACAATATTGCAATACGCTCACATACACACACAGCTGCGCACTGCGTCAGTCGCTAACTTGTTTTTGTCAAACAGAGATAGCTATATTCCGCGATACGCGTCAACTTGCAGTTGCAAGTCGCTTACGCCCCGAGCCCTTAAATAGTCAAGACCTTAGGTCGAGAATTTCAACAGTAACCTGTTTTACTGTGGAAATTTCCTTATAATGAAGGCCTATCTAACGAATTGATCATTCTTATTACCTACTAGCCGATACTTGGAATGTACTACACTAAAAAAGAAACACATTTTTTTATTTTTATCGCATCGCGCGCATCGTTTTAATGGTTAAAAACTAACTTCGCAATATTGCTTTTTTAATGATTGGGGAAAAAGTCTATAACGAGCATAGCATATTATCGGCTTCTAACAAAGCATCGACTTTTTAGAATAATAATTCATTAATAAATTGATTTAATTAAATGCTGCAAAAAATATTCAAACATCGTGAAAATACCCTTTGAAGTTTTGTTTCTATTCACCCCTGAGTTTCTATTTACCCCATTTGACTGTATTTGTTTTCTTTTCTAATGGTCATGGTGATGGCGGTGATTTTTTTTTTTCGGTGGGAAAATCATCTTATGACATCCCTCGCTCTTGGGCGAAGCGGGAGATAGTGTCAGACTTTTACTGACTAAACCCACTCCTGTTCCTTCGTTGCCTTTCGTACCAGGGGCCGAGTCTTCCTTTCACAATCAGACCCTTGGCCCCAGCAGGCTTCGACCCTGATGGGCGCCTACAGTTTATAGCTATTATAAGAGGGATTTAAAAATAAAACCAGGTTTTCGTTATTATAAATTCTCGATATAATTATACAGTACACATGATTACAGATTCAATAGAACAATAATTGTCAATAAATAAAATTAAAGGCGGCCATTATTTACATAATATTCAAGAAGACTCAGTTTCTTCAGATTTTGTAGGATATCTACAGTCTACACTCCCACATTCACACTTCAGCCATTTTGATTTCACTGACCAGAATTTATCTCCATAGTCGAACCTGCGGGACAGAAAATAATTTCATTAGAAATACAATTGTTAGCAACATGATAAGTATAACTAGACGAAACTAGATCTGAATCGTTGGGCCATAAATAGCTTGCTTCTTTTGATAATTTGCTACCTGATCATATAAGCTCCATGAGGGCGAATAAAATAGACCATATAAAAAAAATGTACGACCCGACGGCTCAGATGTAAAATATAGCCAGACCTTTGGCTGCGTGCACTATGTCTATTAGAATGTGGTGTCTATTATAAGTGGCATCACGTTTTGTCATTGTATTTTGCTATTTGTGGGTCATCTTCTATGATCGGTATTTATGCGAGTATTCTATCACTATGGTAAAACATGAATCATTTGGTATTTTTTTTTAGGTGGTAAATCATCCAATGACTTCTCGCTCTTTTCGTGTCAGAATTTTACTGACTAAAACCCACTTCTGTTCCTTGTTTGCCTTCGTTCTAGGGTTCCGTGGTACATTTTCGCAAAACCCATGGAATCTTTTGGTGGGAGTACAAAATCAGAATGTCTTTGTTTTGTTTTATTATCCTGTCCCAACTGACACGGTCGTTCATGCGTTAAAAGAAAATAAAAATAGTTTTTTTTTTTAATGTAGTCTTAATTTCTTTTCACTCACGTAAGCTCCTCATCTTGTTCAATATCGGTGATGGCAAAGAGCGCAACAGTGGGGAGCCGGAGGTCCCGACTGTCCGTGAAGACGCGCACGGGCGCCAGGTTGGGGCGGCACGAGTGGTTTATGAAGCGCGCCGCGCTGCCGAACTGCGCCGCGTCCACGCACAGCTGCGTCTGCTCGGAACATTGCTGGGGACATTGGAACAAGTATTAATCAACGAAACATAATAGTCGTATCATCTTTCTTCCCTCGTTCTAGTATTTGGGGTCCGCCCAACATAATTTCTTCTTCTATTTTCACCTGACTACCGTCACGCTATCATTCACTCTCGAGAACATTTAAGCGCCTATTACACTCGATAATCAGACAGTCTTAGTCTATGTGAGAACTCCAGGACTCCAGGGGTCACACCTTCAAAATTACAATTCTAATTGCACTTATGTCAGTACTACGTAAGTGCAATTAGAATTGTAATTTTGAAGGTGTGAGCCTGGAGTTCTGGCACACAGGTCCTGTACCCAGTAGAGACTCTAGCTCTCACAAAGGATTGACTGTTACAAAATAATTATTAGTTATTATCAACCTGTGAACCTTTATTAGAAAAAACAAATAAATATATTATTATATAGCGTCACACAAGAAAAAGAGCAACTTACGCCAATGTCGTGTAAAGGAATGAAACAGAACGATGAGATAAATAGATAAACATAGACTAAGACTGTCTGAATATCGAGTGGTGTAATAGGCGCTTAAGTGTCATCTTAAAGTAGGTTTTATTAACTTCTAGCATCTGCCAGCAGCTTGGCCCGCGTGATAATAGAAAATTATACCAAGAGTCCCGGAGTCCTGGGATATGTAGCTTCCTATGTACTAGTCCAGGAGGTGGTTTATCCGTACGTGAATATACATCCATATCCGATAAAACATTTTGAGCGTGAAAAAGTAACATACAAACTTTCGCCTTTATAATTATAAAGTGTGATAATGCTAAGTTATTGTAGAGGTCATGCTACTGGTGGAACAATATTTTGCCTGTTTCATTTTACTAGTTTTACTGATTTATGTAACCAAAGCTATAGAGTACAAAGTATTAAAAACAATGAGCATTTCTGATATTCTTCGCCAGGAATTATCAAAAAGAATAGAGAAGTGCAAGTAGAACTATTCCCAAAAATAAGCCTGAGCATATTATCGCTTGCATTCTCTCTGCTTACCTCCAGCAGGTCCGGCTTGACATCCAACGCGAACATGTAATGGTCTGCGGGCCGGGTGTCGGCCTGCGGCAGCGGCAGCAGCTCCCCGCAGTACAGCGCGACGGGAGCCCCCTTCAGCACCCGCTGTATACTCTCTGCTTACCTCCAGCAGGTCCGGCTTGACATCCAACGCGAACATGTAATGGTCTGCGGGCCGGGTGTCGGCCTGCGGCAGCGGCAGCAGCTCCCCGCAGTACAGCGCGACGGGAGCCCCCTTCAGCACCCGCTGTATACTCTCTGCTTACCTCCAGCAGGTCCGGCTTGACATCCAACGCGAACATGTAATGGTCTGCGGGCCGGGTGTCGGCCTGCGGCAGCGGCAGCAGCTCCCCGCAGTACAGCGCGACGGGAGCCCCCTTCAGAACCCGCTGTATACTCTCTGCTTACCTCCAGCAGGTCCGGCTTGACATCCAACGCGAACATGTAATGGTCTGCGGGCCGGGTGTCGGCCTGCGGCAGCGGCAGCAGCTCCCCGCAGTACAGCGCGACGGGAGCCCCCTTCAGCACCCGCTGTATACTCTCTGCTTACCTCCAGCAGGTCCGGCTTGACATCCAACGCGAACATGTAATGGTCTGCGGGCCGGGTGTCGGCCTGCGGCAGCGGCAGCAGCTCCCCGCAGTACAGCGCGACGGGAGCCCCCTTCAGCACCCGCTGTATACTCTCTGCTTACCTCCAGCAGGTCCGGCTTGACATCCAACGCGAACATGTAATGGTCTGCGGGCCGGGTGTCGGCCTGCGGCAGCGGCAGCAGCTCCCCGCAGTACAGCGCGACGGGAGCCCCCTTCAGCACCCGCTGCCGCGCGCGCAGCCCCCAGCCACGCGCGCCTCCGCAGCGGAACACTTGCGCGCGCACGCTCACTGAGCCCGCAGCTGCGGCCTTTGTTACTACGCTATTACCGCAGCGACGCTACAGGAAAAATGTTTAATAATATAGTGTCGTGTTTTTATTCGTCTCCGCTCGTTTAACCAATATCAGGTATTCTTTGTTTTGTTAAACGAGACAGCCTTAACGGCAAGCTTAATAGAGGTAGTCAATACTACACTAAAATACCCTGCCTGACGTCACCCAGGTTACTTCAGATTAATAAGTACGTTAGTTCACACTAGACAGAGTTCAGTAAATAAGACAAAGCTCAGTTCACCACTCAATGTTACCTCTATAATATAAAAAACGAAGTCAGGTTTTTTTATTTATTTATATAAACCAGTGCGTTCCCACCTGATGGTAAGCAGTGAAGTAATCGTTGATGGAGAGGCGCACTAGTTTATTAAAAGCCTATTCACTCTAGCCTAAATTATATTTGGACGGGAAGACCGCAGCATGTACGCAGTATAAACGACGAAGCGAAACGCTTAGTCCGAACCGTAGAAGTTTCAACAGCGTAAGGATACTCGCCGTACGTCGGGTTGTCCGATGGAAGAAAGGAGATGGCGGAATCAAGTCAAGCAATTCCCGCGCAAACTCTCTAAAATGCATTCTGTAAAATACCGAAAGGCTGGGTACCCTACGTCTGTGCTCGAAGCTTTGTAGATTGGTAATTATGTGAAAAAAAAACCCTTTTTGAATTTGAACTGAATTGGATTTAACCAAACCACTTCGGGGAGTGTGCGTTGGAATTGCACAATTTAATTCCACCAAGTCCGTTCCATCATCGGACCACTAGACGTACGGCGTTGCGCCATCGGTACATGGTGGACATCCCACCCATACGTACAAAGCGTTTTGGGAACACATTCATAATGCGTACAGCTAAGGAGTGGAATTCCCTGCCGGAGTCTGTGTTCCCTGATAGCTACAACCTAGGGGTCTTTAAGTCAAGAGTGAATAGGTTATTTCTAGGCAAGCGTGCTCCATCGTCGGCCACATCATCGCTTACCATCAGGTGAGATGGTGGTCAAACGCGAGCCTATCAATAATAAAAAAAAAAAAAAAACCTGGATCACCAATGAGAAACAGTCATAATTTTTGTGGTGTATGTAGACTTTTAGCGTCAATAAAAAACAGTAAATACTGTAAAGAAATTACTTAAATCGGACCAAAAATTACGAAGAAAGAGCAATTTTAATGTATTAGTTCCAGAAACGCGGCCGAGAATGAAGCTACTCGCTGTGACGTCATCTGTCATGATCAGCAGTTTTCTAAAATTTTCTATACTTTTCTTTAAGAATTCAATATTAGCACATCGCGCTACAATGGTTAAGTCCGAACTTAAAAAAACTAGACATTTCTTTGTTCTACTCAATTTTTAAACCTATTCTAGAACAGCAAAATCCTTAAAAGTATATTTTACATGCCAGTTCGTTAACCTAACTCATGCGATCTCAGGAGCCAAGGTGAACTGGCTCTTTTTGGCGGTGAACAGACACACTTGTGTCTTTCGGCGTTTAATCCCACCAGATTGGTTTCACCCACTTGGAGACAGCCTGAAGTGAGATATTCGTACGCTCTCCCGTTCAGGTAGGTGTATGGAATAAAAGGGCTACGGGTTCGATCGGAAGAGTTACCGTGGCCTACCTGGAGCGCAAAGGGCAACTGAAGGAATATAAGTGGGTAGTCAGTAAGTCTGATATTCCCTCTCGCTCCACCCAGAGCGAAAGGGGTCATTTAATGGTTTCCCACGTAAAAAAACGTGTATGGAATCAAAACATTTTAGAGAAACAGAGTGTACAGTCCCGCAAACCTCCGTTGAAAATGGAGGATCCTCCGACTAGACGGGTATTATTTCTAGTTTGGGCAACTGCCCGATAGATGTTTTCGGGCTGTTGTATATGCTCGAATCGCGTGGAGAACTTTTAAATGCGTGATGCAGGATTTCTTAGTTTACATGTGGCGCCATAGACATCGCTACATCACTCCCCTCCGGAGACCGGAGAATTCGGATTAATTTTCCTCCACATGTTTGATTACAAGTAAATAAAGCCTTTATTATGACCATTCAAATGGCACATGCCACAATTTGATACAGCACTGGGTATGGAATCCATACGAAAGTATCCATCGTCATTTAATAAAATCGTCGAAATGAAGATTTTATGCCCATCCTTAAGTATTCCAAGCATTTGATGTGTGGTCAGGAGTTTTTGGCGAGATTTCTTCGAGTGAAGTTCAGTCTGTTTTTGGTGTAGTTTTGTATCTCAGAATCATTGAAACAGCCGCGATCTCGGTACAAAGGAGCTGAGAATTTTATTGTAGTGTTGACTACCTCAGCGAAGTTTGCCGAGAAGGTAAACAAATAAACTATTTATTACGAAAACTTGGCTTAAAAGACTTAGTATCCAAGCCAAAAAAAAAAAAACAAAAAAATGTCGTGTGGTCAAATCTGATGCCAGATTGGTAAAACCTTGAACATGGACTCACAATGCGAGTTGTTTCCGGTCTTCTGAATTGAAAAGATGTAAACACTGGCTTACACCAGTAAATCCGACAGGTTATTTTTAGTTCATTACTTTCCGGACGCGGACGACGCCGCCGAGGTCGACCTGGGAAGAGGTGGCGAGACGACCTAGATGCCTACTGCAAGGACTGGTTCGAGATGGCTCAAGAAAAGAGTACCTGGAAGAAGTTGGGGGAGGCCTTTGCCCAGCAGAGGGACAGTATAGGCTATTAAAAAAAAAAAAAAAAACTTTCTGTCAGTGGTTACGCTTACAGGAAACTAGGATTCTTTATACAAATTTTTGCCCTCGTTTCATCACCTTAGGGGGTGAACTTTGGAAAATCCTGCTTTATTCTCTGTATAAATCATAAAAAGAATCTAGTGCCAAAGAGTATGTAAAGAGTAAGAGGCGGGACTCCCATAGAAAAAACCGATGTATGAAATACACGGTCTCGATCAATACCAACTTAACAGAATTACAGAACTATGGCGGAGTACATACTGCCAACATAATGACATTACTAGTGATGTACTGGGTTGTGCAAAAACTTATCGATATCGGCAATTTTTCTTAGCGGGGATTTCCTTTTATTTTCAGGAAATAAAAAATAAAAATTCGAAACTCAGATTGTTTTAATACATATTTATTCAACGAATCATGCTATTTATTTATTTGGTAAGTTTAGGAAAACAAAAGGTTACACAAAAATGGCAATAAACAATAACTTGAGTCAACAACAAGTTTTCTAGTGACTAACATATTTAACTCATCTCTAAACTACTGAACCGATTTTAATGCAACTTGCACTGATGATTGCACTTTTCAAGACAGGTGATGTTATATTATCTATCATATGAACTTTCTGTTGGTGGTTTTTTATAATAGTTCGACTTGATTTCAGTTTCTTAATAAACTTTCGCTTCCGACGTATCATTGGGACAGCTTGTCTCTTGACGGTTTCTTGGTGTCATCAATGGTGCTGAAATATAAAAAAAAATCAGTGTTAAAAATCAAATTATTAAGTAGTTACAATCTTCAATAAAATACATATACTCACTAGGACTACAAATTTTTTTTTTAGCGGAATGCAGATTAGGGACTGATGTTGATGTAGAGGGTACTGTAGCAACGGGTTAAAATGTTATGATGATTATGAACATTATTCAAGGACTGTATCTTATTTTAAAAAAAAACTTATATTAGCTATCTACCAATGAATGCCTCACCGAAATCGTTTCAATCCGGAGATTAGTCGGCACAGACAGACAATTTTACTATAAGTACTATATACACATATACATACAATCAGTAAAAGCTGTTATTTTGACATAACAGACATTTTATTTCATTTATTTGACTGGTTTACTGAGATAAAAAGACTTATACATTTAAATATAGAGAAGATTCAATTTTCGATACGAACTTTAAATATTTATAACGTTTATCAAATAGTATTTTTACATTGTACTCACCTGGACTACATGAGCTCCTTTTTAAAATTACTGGTCCAAAACCATCTAGTTTTTATTTTGAAAGTTCTACAAAAATGAAAAGTAATTATTTTAAATTTATTTCTGCTAATAAGACCATTTGGTAAAAAAATATAAATTAATATACAACAACACTTACTTGGTTTACATAAATTCTGGTGGTAATTATGTTCCTTTTGTATAACTGAAGATAATCCTGTAAACATAAATTATATGATTACAAGAAGGTCTGCACACATAATATATTATTATGAAATCAGAATGTACTTTACACGTCTTACCACTATATAGAGCTGCACATTATCAGTTCTTCTGACTGGTAATGGTTGACTGCTAGCAATAAAAATATTTCAATAGATGCAAGTTTTCAATTGGTACATAGACTAAGTCTTCTTTCCATGTCGCTTTGACCCATTGTTTACACCTAAAAAGTGAATGTTGAATTATTTTTACACACAGGCAACATTTTTTCCAATTAATATATTTTAAGCATTCTGTCGACCTACTGTAACATTACATGCAAGGAAACTTATTATGACAAAACATACTAATTGAGAAAACATTGATTTCACTTCCTTATATTAATATCATCATCAGCTTATAAATGTCCTCTGCTGAACATTGACTTTCGAAACATCGATGTCGGTAAATACTGGTTAACTGCCCAACACTATGTTACGTTTTATATAAGTCTCTTTTTCTGTTAAAATGCACTAAACTTTCAAAATTTGTACTTGAATTGAGTTCTTTATAGAAATAAATAACTAATTATGCTTACCGGTCTTCATCTGATGGAAATTTTGCCATAAAAACACGTTTTTATCATCAACCCTTTCTTCTATCACAATGTTCTTATACCACCAATTTCACACTTTGTTTATATCATATTGATCTATAGAAATACTCAAAGACACATGAGAACCAATTTCTTCCAACAAAATGATTATTAATATACTTTAAAACAATAAACAGACGGAAATCTATCATAGGAAAACCATAACAAACCAACTGTCAAACGTTAGTCTGAGTTAATGACAGTCAAAATCCTTAATATTCTGTGGTCAAAATGGCGGTCGTGTAATCCAACTAGGTGTTGAAGAGTCATAGGTTGATATAGACCCAAAGTTCTCGATGCCCTTTTTAAATTTGACGGATAATAGCCGCCATTAAAAAGAACGTCCGTTTCATACATCGTTTTTTTGTATGGGAGTTTCGCCAGACTGTCTAGTGCTAACTATCAACGTTCTAGGTCCAAAGTTTTGGGTTGGCGTTAACACGTTCAGACCGGCAACTCATGAGTAGGTAATTGGTATTCTGCGGCGCAAATCTTCATATGGCCACCGGTGGTACATCGCCGCTCCATGAACCAAAAGTCTTGCAGGGCGGGGTGCGTCCCCGGTGGAGACGGACAGGATTAGACAGGAATTATGCTTTCTCTCTCTTTCTAATTAGCTTAGATTACTTAATCATAACCTATGGTACAAAAAAAAAAAACAAAAAAAAATTGGTATAACAAATGTGTAGACGATTCATACAAAATAATTTTCATTTTATTCTTACCATCCCATGATGGCATTTCATTTTATTTATTTTTTTTTAATTTTTATTTAATTTTCTAATTATTACATTTTCTCAACGTATTATCATAAATAATTTGCATTTTGTACAATTTATGTCGTGATTATGTCATTTTTTTTCTAATAATTTTTCAATATAGATTTTTGTTCACTTCGAAATAATATCCACCTCCTGAGCTGCACTATGAAAATTTGTCAATTTTACTAGGCGGGGACGGTAAGTTCAACACTTTCTCTCAAACCGGCGCGAATTTCTTAATATATTGAAAGTATAGTGTGACGTGGCCACCGGTGGTACACCCCGCCGTGTCAGCAAATACTCCGTGCTCCACCGGTGGTACACGCCGGTCTGAACGTGTTAATGAGTGAGTGAGTCAGGATTTTGACTTTTAAAGATACTGAAGATCATCGATAGTCAGCCGAAACTGCTCGACTTAGCCCAAGTTTGGTCACATTGACCGATCTTGTCCTATAAATTGAAAACAAATCAGTACAAAACTCACCAGATTGCAGCCGCACGTCTGGTTACACTCAAACAGCATGGGCGGGTCGTGGTAAGGGAAGCTGGCCTGCAGGCGCCCGCGCGAGTACCAGCACTTGACCCCCAGCGCGCTGCAAGCGCACGAGCCTGACGTGCAGTCGCCCTCCTTGCATTCACAACCCTGTGGGGAATATAAAATGATTAGGTAACCTTTAAAAATAAGATAAGGTAAGATTAAAAGCATGTGCAGAGTGAAATGAAAACGGTAGCTTGCTGTAAATATAACTTTAGATGATCTTGTGGTGGATTCAAATTTAATATCTGGCCCGCAATGGTTGAAGACAGACGTGGTGGGCAGAGCCCAGCAGTGGGCATAACGCGCTAAGTAGATCGACACAGCATCTATTTGGTAAATATTATTGGAAATGTTATGTCGGAAATAATTGAAGAGGCCATCATTGTGATATTTATTTTGTTTTGTTTGCTTTAAAATAGGGGTGGTTTAAAAGAAAAAAAAAATAGGATAAAAAGGAGTTGAAAATTTCAAATTAATTGAAATGTGGGAAGTAATTGCACGGGGGGCGGAGACGCAGGCTAGTAATTAAAAAAAAATGTACAATAACGAACCTGCATAGTGTTGATAGTGTTATCAACATGGACGTGGACCGGCATGACGTGTCTCGTGACGTACGTGAAGTCGTCCGGTAGCGGCGCGTCGTCCACTTCGTTGACGCACGGGATCGGGAACGTCTCGCGGCCGTTCGAGATGTCACTACGCAAACAGTTTTGTGAGAGGCGATTTATTGTTATACTGTGAGGACTTCAAAAGAGACTTTGACCTGTGAGTTTATTCCAGTGTTTCTGTAGGAAACACTAGCCTCATCTATTTTTATTTAACGAAAAAAAGACGTGTAGGAAGTGTTATATTTATAACCTATTAGCAAAATAAACATCATTTATCTTTGTTTAAGTGTGTTATATTCTCGCTAGATGGCGCTCAAGTCAAGACTTGTTTTATTTTATTTTTAGTGTTTGGGAGCATTATTAAGTGAAGGAAAAGGTATTTGCTAAAATCGGACATTCTACTTTATTATACTAAGTCAAATTATTTTACTAAATAAATATAATGAGGGAGATCCCTTAACAGAAAAAGGAGGCACAAACCACTATGTGACGAACTTAATGGTGGTGAACCATAAAGGGGTGACCAGACAGTTGCAAACTAGCGTTCCAACCAAGGTGACCTTGGTTTATGTGTTTGGTTTGTGTCGCGGCTACATGGATGTAAACCACGCGCCAACACGTTCGGTGGTTGGGAAAACGCGCCTCCCAACCAAGGGCGTTAAAGGTCACGGTTTACAACTGCTGTCTACACGGATTGAAATCAGCAAAGTCACCTTGGTTGGGACGTTGGTTTGCAACCGTCTGGTCACCCCTTTAAGTTACGCGCGTAAAAAAGAGATAGCAAGATGTTCTTACCGCGCGCTCACTCTTCCCCATATAAAT
This sequence comes from Mythimna impura, assembly GCA_905147345.3. NCBI lineage: Eukaryota > Metazoa > Arthropoda > Insecta > Lepidoptera > Noctuidae > Mythimna > Mythimna impura. The sequence continues at coordinate 2,883,513 of LR990342.1, read as the reverse complement.
ATTTTAAGTGCTGATTGCTGCTTCGTTTTATAACCAATATTGATGCAATTTTCAGAGAAAGATTTATTTTTAGTGTTATTTGTTGTTTAGTACAAAATATTGTGCAAAAGTAAACAAGAATTCATGTGATTATTTTTGCTGACTGTACTGAAATTTAAATATTTACCTGGAGAGCAATTTGAACCTTGACACGTTGTCCCTAACGGCGATAGTCATCTGCATGTTCAGAGAAATTGCGCTCTGACACTGTCCGGTGCACACTTCCACTGCCAGCTCGCCCGCAGAGTTCTCTATGTCTGTCTGTACACACAAAAAATAATAAAGTTAGCTTTTACCAGCGGCTTCGTCCGTGTTAAAATTCTTCATACAAACTTAGGTTTTAACCCCTTAGGGGGTTAATTTTGTAAAATCCTTTTTTATTCTTTATACACCACAAATTTTTAATTAGTACAAATACTTAAAGGGCTTATTAGAAAAGGTCTTGTTATTATTTAAGTAAAGTCTCAATAAATAATATTCATAAACAGAAAAGTTATTACTGTTTGTTTATATCCCAAAATGTCACTCAATTTATGGTAATATTGTACAGGCCATTGATTATGAATGAACAAATGACGATCAAAATGGAAAAACACTGCGCGTAGTATTTTCTAGTAGCAATTGTTATGAATGTTTGATTCAATTATGAATTCACCAATTATAACAAATTTTCGTGGACAATTTTGGGTTTTCGTTTTTTTTTTTTACTTTTGACTACAAAAATATGATCAGTAACTGGTACGGATAGAGCTCCATTTTTTGTACTAATTAAAAACTAAGGTTGTATACGTCATAAAAGGTTTCTCAGAAAAATTTCAATGTTCTAGGTCCAAGCGTTTTTGAGTTAGGGCTTTGCCTACCTATATAGAGCAGTGGTGGCTGAGTGGTAATGGCCCCAACTTACGAGTTGTAGGTCGCGGGTTCAAACCCAGCCAGGCGCATTACTTTGTGTAATTTATTCCATCACCACTGCTCTCAAAACGGTGAAGGAAAACATCGTGAGGAAACCGGCATGTCCTAGAACCAAAAATTCGAAGACATGTGACATCCACCAACCCGCACTGGGCCCGCGTGGTGGATTACGGCCCATTCCCTCTCCTAGAGAGGAGGCCTGAGTCCCAACAGTGGGAACATTATAAGGCAGACTATGCTATGCTATACTACCTATATAGTTGTCCTTTGGTTACAACTCCACTCCTATTCCTTTTAGTCGTAGCGTGACGTTATAAAGGCTTCCTCGATAAAGGCGCTATTCAAACACTAAAATATATTTTCAATTCGAACAGTTGTTCTTGAGATTAGCGCGTATAACCAAACAAACTTGTCAGCTTAAAAATATACAGGGTGTCTTTGACATCGGCGCACAATCGAATACCATAGATTCAGTACATGATTCTGGACCCCCCCAGTGGTGGAATTTTACGTCAGATTTTTCCTAATTAAAAAAAATATTTTTACGTTTTTTTTTTAATTTAAACTGTATAAAATGTCATCGGGGATGATTAGAATAACGATTTTATCTACCCCGATGACTTTTTAATTAATTATATTTTTTTTTTTTACTAAAAATATCATTGGGCTTGGTTAGAATAACGATTTTACACAGTTTAAATTAAAAAAAGTACCTACAGATTTTTTTAAATCATCATCATCATCATTTCAGCCGAAAGACGTCCACTGTTGGACATAGGCCTCCCCCAAATGTCGCCACAATGACCGGTCCTGTGCGTCTCGCATCCATCGGTTTCCCGCGACCCTCACCAGGTCATCGGTCCACCTTGTGGGAGGCCTTCCAACGTAGCGTCTTCCGGTACGTGGTCGCCATTCCAGAACCTTTCGTCCCCATCGACCATCTGTTCTGCGAGCAATCTGCCCTGCCCACTGCCACTTAAGTTTGGCGATTCTTCGGGTTATGTCTGTAACCTTGGTTCTCCTGCGGATATATTTATTTCTGACGCGATCACGCAAGGAAACTCCGAGCATAGCCCTTTCCATTGCCCTTTGACTGAATTTATGCCTTCCTTTTTTTAATAAATTAAGGAAAAAGCCGATGAAAAATTCCGCCACTGGGGGGTCCAGAATCATGTACTGGATCCGTGGTATTCATTTGTGCGTCGATGTCAAAGACACCCTGTATAAAAATCTATCGAACTCCTCCAAAATGGCTTAATCAATTTTTTTTTTTTTTTTTTTAGGTCATAGGCTATTTTTTGCCCTCCTCCCCCTTCCCCCCATTTTTTTCTTTGATAATTTATATGGCAGAACAACGTTTGCCGAGTCAGCTAGTATTAGTAAAGGTTACTGTTGAAATCAGTCGCAATTTGTATTTTTTTTTAAATACTAGATGCTACCAGCAGCTTCACTCGCATGACAGTAGCAAATTATCGCAAGGGATATGTGCTATTCCAGGACATGATATACCCGTGTACCAAGTTTTATCGAAATCCACACAGTAGTTTTTGCGTGAAAGAGTAACAAACATCCATAACATACAAACTTTCGCGTTTATAATACAGTAGGACTAAACTAGTTTTCTATTTTAATAATACATACCCGTGCTCCGCGAGCTAGTAAGATAACCACACAAGCGTAGTGGCCCTGCCGTGCAGCAACATGTCTGAAATAAGGTTAAAATTACAGTGATTACGTGTATGCCATCCAAAATGAACAAAATCGCGAAGCTATCCGATGCGGTTTACGCGAATGCAACGCGACGTGGCGGCTTTGTTCTGCAGACCCGAGCGCGTGAATTGCCACAATTTATTTAAAACAATCCGGGAATCCGATGGATACGAGATGCACAGAACCGGTAGTTATGGCGACATTTGGGGGAGGCCTATGTTTAACAATGGACGTCTTTCGACTGAAATGATAATAATGATTTAAAACAAGCCACCACACCGCAAGAGTTAGAAAAAATATGAGATCAGCTAATTGCGACCGCATCGCTTCGCTCATCGCCGCACCGCACCTACGTGCAGTTAGTAACATAAGCCACCGCAATAGAGAATCAATTGTTTGTTTCAACTGCACCGCTTTGCTTCGCGCCCTACTCTTCCTGATATAAATATTTGAAATGCAAATTGCTGCTTTATTTAACCTTTTGACGTGCGTAATTAGAGACACAATAGTAAGACAATGGCTTCCGGGCGCCGGCTACCGCCTGAGCGTTAATGAATTAATAAACAATTTGGCTGCTGTTGTTAGAAAAAGACTACAAAACTAAGTACAATACCCATTTTAAGCTGTTGATCCCCGCATTAACGCCGGCGTTCACGCGCCATTGTCTTACTATGGTGTCTCTAATTACGCACTCAAAAGGTTAAGGCATTACTAACATCTCTATGAAACCTGTATCTAAAAATCAAGTCATTTCATTAGTTTAATACATACAGTGGAGTGTCAGCATGTGCATTCACGGCGGCCGTGAGCTGCGGCGCCTTGTGCAGCAGCAGCCGCAGCGCCGCCGCCGAGCCCGCCAGCGCGCACCAGTGCACCACGCCGTTACCCTCGCTGTCGCACGACATAGGATCTGCACCGGCTTCCAGGAGGACCCTGAACGAACACATTTCACTAAGTGACAATTCTATATAATATTGACTATAGCCTATTCGTGTTAAGGAAATAATGACGTCACGTAGTCACTCAGCTAAGTCACACCCATTGACTAGTCAGATCATAGTAAAATTAGAAACCCATGTTCACATTGGCCAGTTGAAGTAAAAATTAATATCTCATCTCAACATTTAAACTTAAATATGTAGAGAAGCTGTTTTATAAAGAAATAGTAATAATAAATTCAAGGAAATAGAAGAAATGCTGGGAACACGTGGTTGGAGAAGAGAAAAACGTGTGGACTTGGGCAATGTTATACAACTCGCGGAACAGAATTATTTTAATGAAAATCTTGACGATTCTCAGGCGTTCACGCGCCATTGTCTTTCTATTGTGTCTCTAATTACGCTACGTAATTAGAGACAGTGGACGTCTTTCGGCTGAAATGATGATGATGATGATGATTAAATTTAAAAATAATTACTTAAAATTAATATTAGAAAATAATATGTAATAAAAAGTTTGCTATGATATTAATGGTTTAATTTTTGCTCCAACACAAATACGCCTGTATTTTGCAGTTGCATTGATGAGTCACTATTTCCTAAACGTGAATAGACTATAGTTGCCGATTCGATGCTGATCTTGTACAGAGTTTATTTACATGTATACAACCCTTATGAAGATTTGCCAAACTTAAGTGACAATAGGCAGGGCATATTGCTCGCAGAACAGATGGCCGTTGGGGCCGAAGGGTTCTGGAGTGGCGACCGCGTACCGGAAAACGCAGCGTTGGAAAGCCTCTTACAAGGTGGACCGATGAATTGGTAAGGGTTGCGGGAATCCGATGGATGCTGGACGCACAGGACCGTTCATTGTGGCGACACTTGGGGGAGGCCTATGTTCAACAGTGGACGTCTGTCGGCTAAAATAATGATGACGAACCCTTATGAAGTATCAGTACGTATAGTGAGTATATATACTCACTTGACAACGTCATAGTGGTCGTTCTCGGCAGCCCACACGAGCGGCGTCCAGCCGCCGTGGTCGCGCGCATCCACGTGCGCGTGCGGCAGCAGCACGCGCGCCACGTGCGCGCCGCCGTGCTGCGCGGCCACGTGCAGCGCTGTCATGCCGTCTGGACCCTGGATCAACACGTCAATGATAACATCACTTCTGGTGTCATATATAAATATACAGGTACCTACAGAAAAATACAAAAGATAAATCGATATAACACCAGTTACAGATACCGGCACAGATCTTGAGCGCTGCCTTCAAAAACGAGGAGGTTATATGTTCGGCTGTATGTATTTTTTATATACTATAAGTTCACCGATGTCTCGGTCAATTGTGAACCGGTTTTTTTTATTTAATTGAAAGGTTATACTCCTGAAATGGTCCCATAGAAATATTTTTATCATCCAATGAACTTCGAACAATAATTTGAACTCGTAACAAAAATTCAACGTAAACAAAGGGTAAAAAAAAATTGTACGCAAGTGTATTTTCGAGCAAACGGAACGTGGATTCGTCGCCAGGGACAACGGTCGACTGACCGACCGCGCTTGGAACGATGAACCCCGTTTCCCGCGTCCCGCATGCGGACCGCAGAGACCTAAAAATCGACGCTTGCCATGTTTCGTGCCGGCGACAGTAGTTTTTTTTTTGTTTGTAGGAAGTAATCTCTGAAAGTACTGGTCGCGATGCTAAAATTTTTTCACCGTTAGAAAGCTGCTTTATTCATATGTGACATGGCTATATATTTTATGTACGCGGGAGAAGCCGCGGGCAAAAGCTAGTTTGAAATAAGATTAGACATTTAACCTTTTGACGTGCGTAATTAGAGACACAATAGTAAGACAATGGCTTGCGGGCGCCGGCTACCGCCTGAGCGTTAATGAATTAAATAAACTTTTTTTACTGTCTTTTCGACCGATTTTGACCTTTATTGCGTTGCTAGCATGACAAATGGCAACTGCAGTAAATAGTTGGTATAGTTACCACTTTTTTGCTTTTAATACCATCCTTATATAGGGTGACTGGTAATTAGTGACCGATACTTAAACACGTGATTGTACTCATGATTACAAACAACTTTCCCAAAGAAACTTTTTTTTATACTAATTAGTTCAATCAATAAAGCTGTTTGAAACTTTGAATTTCGCGCGCGCCTTCACCCGATCAGCTGTTAGCGTCGCGGCACCCGCGCCCGCGTTATCGATGACGTAAGCAATGTATTTTGGTACTTTACGCGAGCGCGCTACGCTACAATAAATTAGTATAAAAAAAAGTTTCTTGGGGAAAGTTGTTTGTAATCATGAGTACAATCACGTGTTTAAGTATCGTACACTAATTGCCAGTCACCCTATATATACGAAATAGAACTCAAAATCGGTTGAACGGACAGTAATAAGGTTTGTTTAAATGTCTAAACTTATTGCGAATGGAGTGTAGTTAAATCATAAAAACATAATGTTGCTCACCGGAAAGTTCACGTCACATCCTGCAGCCACTAGATACCGGATCACTTTGATCAGATCTTCGTCCTTCGCCTTCTTAGGGTCATCTACTTCTGTCTTCACCTCACTCGTGCCTACTTCTTCCTCTACCTTCACCTCTGGATCTGGTACCTCGTCTTTGGAAGTGGCATTCTTGAGTTTCTCTTTCACTTTCTTGTCGGGTTTTTCGAGAAGTGCTGAAAGAAATGTTTGGAGTTTAAACTTCTGTGGAGGTCTTTTTACCCCGGTATGGTTCAAGAATTGGCTGACAAATAACAATATCTGTAGAGGCAATTTATAAATCATTAATATCTGCCAGACAGACAGACCTCGGACAGACAGTTCAGTTAGGTAGATCTACGACTTTTGTATGGAACGCTCGCGCGGTCCCATACAAAAGTGCTCCGGTGCGGCTTACCGCGCGGGCTTCCGTCGCGGGGAGCCGGGCCCCGCACCCGTTTTGATATATTAAGTTCTACTTAATAATATATTAAGTTTCTCACCGACACGACTACATGCACACCGTTAAAATTGAACTAGCGACACTGCGTAAGTAATAATCCGGTTTACGCGACGGGGACCGTCCGCGTGAACACGCGCGACGTCACGCGACGAGTGCCCGGCGCAGGCGTCTGCGCAGACACAGTTTCTGGCCTCAAGATCTTAGAATGTTCCCACGCTGGAAGCCGATCCCAAAATAGTTGGGAATCCAGTTCCACTTTTTTCTTTCTTACCTAGTATAGCGCTGGCGAGAGGTGTGCGCATATAGTTGTCGGTGACGTCCAGGTTAGCTCCAGCGTAATGCAGCAGGTACACGGCGCCCGTGTGCCCCGTGCGCGCGCCCGCGTGCAGGCACGTGCCGCCTGACTGGCTCGGGAGGGCCTTGTTGATGCTGGAACTTGATACTGCAGAGAGGAAAACATACCAATAGAAGAAAAGATTGTAAAGATAAAGTGGTCCAGGGGATCGTTTGTACTGGAACGCAAAAGGCAACTAAAGGAACACGGGTGCGTTTCTGTAAGTAAACATCTGACACTCCATCTCGTTTGACCCAAAACGAAAGAAGTTATTTGATGATTTTCCACCATCAAAAACAAATAATGCGTAAAGTGAATAACATTTCTGACGCCTTTCTGATGTTCAACCATGCTCAAAAAAACTTCTTATGCCATCCAAGTTTCTCTGAGCTTGGATGGAATTTTTGGTCATTATTGCATGCGAGTACTGTCTATGTGTAGCCTGGAGTTTCATAGAAATCTTTAGAATAGAATAAACTTTATTCTACACCAAAATAGTAACAAATCTTTTTAAAAAATCTTTAAAAAAAAAGTATCAGCCCCTCCATACAAACTGTCCAATCAAGTTTATAATTTTGTACAGAGAGGCCGATATTTTTTTTGTTTCCTGAAAAAAATCTTGTGGAAGGTTGGTCAGTTTCGTCTACTGAGCAAGCCCTTAAAGTTAGCGGAGACCTATCCCTTACACCCTGTATTAAAGTTTGGAACAGAAATATACATTCTGGAACTAAAACAAAGCATTGACCGTCTACATATATTTTTTTTTATCATAAATACTCACCAATCTTTGGTATAAGCATGTCAACAGTATCCCCCTTCAGTATAGCATCACAGAGCTGCTGTGGAGACTTGTTCGGAGCTCCAGCGGCCTTCTCGCACAAATGCTTCAGATCTATTGGGGGGGAGGGCAGCAGGTCCTCGGGGATGATAGGTCCTGGCTCCGGCTTAGGATCCCGGGCCGTGAATGTTAGGTAGGCTGGTGTGCTGGAAGAATTTTTTAGTGTAAGAATGATTTAGGGGTTTTTTTAGGTGGGTAATCGTCAAATGATTTCTCCCGCTTTTGGATGGAGCTAGAGGGATTGTTAGACTTTTAGTAACTAAAACAAAGCTTCTATGTTCCTTCTTTGCCTTCGTTCCTTCGGCCTCGAGGTTCTCTTTCGCACAACCCATGGCTCCAGTAGGCTTCGACCCTGCGGTTTGCCCACGCCCCTACGGCTTCTTCTCTGCCATCTCACTGAACACCGTCAACGATTCGAGCTCGGTCCGGACGGTTACCGGATGGCCGAACGGCGAGTTACACGTTGCTCTCTCTCGCCAGACCACCGATCTGCCAGACCAGATCTGGCATGAATATCCGCTTATAGGTTTTAGTAAGTAAAAGTCTGATACTTCCCCTCACGCTCCACCCAGAACGAGATAAATTATTCGATGACTTGCCACAAAAATAAAGGACTCACCACTGCTCCCTTTGGTCCGGCAAGAAAATCCGCTTGTTGCTGCACTTCATCTCGAGCTTGACCTTCACGCAGGTCACGTTGGCGGGCTGCCAGCGGTACGAGAACACTCCGCAGTGCGGGCAGCCGGGCCGCAGCTTGGCGTCGTTGTAGGGCAGGCCGCAGTCCACGTGGAACAGGTGGCCGGATGAGCATTGGTAGAAGGTACCCTGGAAGATAAGAGGGAATTAGTATTTTCAAGTTTCCTTTGAGCTTATTAGGGCATTTTTTTAAGTTGGGAAATCATCCAATGACATCTCCCGCCCTGGGCAGGGCTAGGGCGTGTCAGACTTTTACTGACTAAAACTCACTCCTGTTTCTTCTTTGCCTTTTTTCCAGGGCTTCGGGGTGCTCTTTCGTATCACCCATGGCTCCAGTAGGCTTCGACCCTGTTGGGCCCCTACGGTAGCTGACATCTCCTTGAGGCGCGCGTTAAACATTACGCGTCGTCGACGACTTGGGCTCGGTCCGGACGGTCGGACGGCGAGCTACCCATTGCTCGCCGTCCGCAGTAGTGTTTAAAACTCGATTCGTTAATTTACCACCTAGTATACTGCGCTCCATTGGTCATTGGTAAACCCTGAGTTTGGACTTTTGGATGTTAGTCAAAGAATTGGTGCCCTGAAACAGTGAGGCGCGACAGACCACGAAGAAGATTTTTTTTTCCGGGTGGGAAATTATCCAATGACATCCCCGGCTCTTGGGCGGAGCGCGAGGGTGTGTCAGACTTTTACTGACTAAAAACCCACTCCTGTTCCTTCGTTGTCTTTCATACCAGTGCCGAGTCTCCCTTTCAGAATCAGACCCTTGGCCCCAGTAGGCTTGGACACTGCGGGCTCCTACGGTTTGCTGACATCTCCTTGAGGCGCGCGTGGAACAGTACGCGCCGTCGACGAGACCACGAAGAAGATGGTGTGACGATCTAGACAGATTTTACTAAAACTCGAAGGAGGAATTAGGGGCCGAGAAAGATGCAAGGAGTGAAGGGAAAAGAAGAAAGTGGAATGTGGGTGTGCTCATCAACTCTACCAACCCGTAAGGTGATGTTAAAGATTGTTATTGAACTGAATGAACCTGGAGGGTAAAAACTTATATTATCTTACCTGAGTACAAAACAGTCCGCAGGCGGGGCAGCACATGTGCTTAGCCAGTTGCGCAGCATGCAAGGCACACGCCAGGAAGTATGGCGCCCTCGGGCCCGCCCTCACTAGAGGCGCCAGGCCGCTAGTGTTGCTACTGTTACTGCTAGAGTTGCGCTCGCGCCGTGCGCTGTGAGAGCAGCCGACACGGACGCCGTCGACGAGTTCTATTGCTTGACAGAATACTGGTTCTGAGGACAACAAATAAACATGTTTGTCTCGTAATAATCGTTTTATCATATGGCACATACGTTTGTCTGTGAAACTAAAAACAATTTCACACATTGTTGAGTTAGGGCTAACGCTGTGTACGACCCCATACAAAAGTGCTCCGTCCCGGCTCGCCACACGGGCACCCGTCGCGGGCTGTCGCGTTTTACTACGTAATAATAGATTAAAGTTCTCCATCGACACGACTACATGCACACCAGCGACTCTGCGCAGGTAACAATCCGATTTCCGCTACGGGGACCGCCGCACACGATACACGCGCAGTCACGCGACGGGTGCACGCGCGCTTAGCGTTGGCCCTCAAGCTCACCTTCGTACATACATCAACTCTGTATTATGAATTTATATTTTTTTTCTCACACTAAAACATAACATTTTGTGTACAATAAAGAATTAAAAGAAAGAACGAAAAAATCCAATTACATGTTTTTTTGAAAATAAAGTTTTTATCTTTTTGGGCATTTAATTCTAAGGGCCCTTGTTCATCCGGTGTTATCTAGAGCTACGGAATTGTTAGATAAAGCACTGCGGCCCTGGAAAACAAAAGGGCAACTGAAGGAACACGGGTGGCTTTTAGTCAGTAAAAGTCGCTCCTTTCGCTCCACACAGAATGGGCAAAGTTATTACATGGTTTTCCACCCCAAAAAGAGCCTTTGTTCATAAGACGGTTCATACCTATGTAATCTAGAAAGTACTGAAGATTTTTAAAAGAAACTAGCGGATTCTGTGCTGAGTAAAAACAAAAATTGTCTCGTTCTCTCGACGATACTGGTATCAAACGAGGAAATGAAGATATCCACAGGAGAACTAAGGTTACTGACATAGCTCGAACAATCGCCAAACTTAAGTCACAGTATAGATATATGGAACAGTACGGAAACTACCTACAAATATTCGAAACGACACACACAAACATACGCATCAAAGAGACTCATAAGCGTTTCTCGCGGTCCTGTCAGTAGCGAATGCCGCTTAGGAGTCTCGTCGATGCGTATGTTTGTGTGAGTGAGCCGTTTCGAACATTTGTAGGTAGTTTCCGTACTGTTCCATAATATATCTATACTGTGCTTAAGTGGCCAGAACAAATGTTCGATGAGGCCGATAGGTTCTGGAGTAGCGATCATGTACCGAAAGACGCAGCGTTGGAAGACCTCCCATAAAGTGGAACGACGACTTGGCGAGGGTCGTGGGAATCCGATGAATGCGAGACGCAAAGAACCGGTCATTAAGGCGACACTTGGGAGAGCCCAGCAGTGGACGTCTTTTAACTGAAATTATGATGATCACACGGGATGACGGGACACAAATAAATAAAGCCTGTTGTTACCAGTAAGTTCATCAGGCGCCGCATACACATTGCTGGGTGTCTCACAAAAGCACGTCGCGACGATTGTGGATTCATCTGCGGGACACGCTGCTTCGGAGCCTTCGTCGCCGCCCGCTGGGTTACTGGACAAATAAGAATTTGTTCACTAGAAATCATTAAGTAGACTACTAGCATTGGTAAATTCAGCCCTAACCAAGTATAATGCGGGTTCCAAACGGTAAGCAGTTAGGGAAAACTCATTACTTATGGGCCTTGATATCTGAAAATATTTTTTTATTTTTTTGTCGTTTGTCGATTATAAGCGTCGTTGGCGTTCAAAGGATAAAAAAAAAGTGCGTTTACCTTGTCTCCTCAATTTCAACATCAGACTGTACGTCTTCTCCACCAGAAGACCTGTGCCGCCTTCGTTTACGATGACTCCTGGTAATAAACATTAAATGAATAAGTAGTAAGTTATTGTTAAATAACGAGGGCTTTGTTACTGTTTGAACGTCACAACGGCTCTGGAACGCTAAGGGCTACTGAAGCAACTAGGATGTTTACGAGTAAAAATACGGATTTAAATTAAATGGAATTAAGATGAATTAAATTAAATGATGTATTATATTAATTATGATTATATAAATAAATGATTTTGTTATACATAAAACTTTCGAGGAAGGCGCTGTATTCTGTAAACTCTTACCACAGTCCTTCACTTACAAATTGGTGTGGGTTACAAGTTTGTGCATCTATTTTTAAGGATTTGACATAATGACCGGCCCTATGGGTCTCGCATCCATCGGATTCCCGTGACCGTCACTAGGTCATCGGTCCACCTTGTGGGAGGCCATCCAACGCTGACGTGGTCGCCACTCCACAAACGTCCCTATCGACCATCTGGTCTGCGAGCAATGTGCCCTGCCCACTGCCACTTAAGTTTGGCGATTCTTTGGGCTATGTCGGTAACCGTGGTTCTCCTGCGGATATCTTCATTTCTGATGTAATCATGCAAGAAAACTCCGAGCATAGCCCTTTCCATTGCCCTTTGGGTGACTTTAAGTCTTCTTATGAGGCCCATTGTAAGCGACCACGTTTCGGAGCCATATGTCATCACTTTCAACACGCACTGGTCTTTCGTCTTGAGACACTGTGGTACATTGGACGAGAAGATACCGTGCAGCTTCCCGAATGCTGCCCAACCGAGTTGGATTCGACGATTGACCTCTTTCTCGAAGTTAAACCTACCCAACTGGACCGTCTCTCCCAGGTAAACGTAGTCGTCCACAACTTCGAGTGTAGTCTCCGATCTTGATATGAGTGGGTGCTACATGGATGTTAACCATGACTTTAGATTTGTCCATGTTCATTTTAAGTCTCACTCTTCCGAAAGCTCTACTGAGGTCACCAAGCATTGTTCTGAGCTCATCAGTAGTCTCAGTCATGACTACTATGTCGTCGGCAAATCGAAGGTGAGTGATGTGCTCGCCATTGTCATTAATGCCTAGCCCTCTCCATTCCTGAACCTTGTACATATTATCCTCTATTGCGGCCGTGAAGTTTCGGAGAAATGACGTCTCCTTGCCTCACACCCCGCTGCAAGAGGATAGGTTTCGAGGTCTGGTCCTGAAGTCGGACTGACATGGTGGCGTTTTTGTACAAACACTTCAGTACTTCGATGTACCGATAGTCAATCTGGCACCGTTAGAAAGACTTGCAGTACAGCCCAGGTCTCGATCGAATCAAAGGCTTTCTCGTAGTCCACAAACGCTAAGCAGAGGCTGATTATACTCCTCAATTTTCTGTATAACTTGCCGCAGCGTAAGTTGAGGTATTTAATGAAATCTAACCCTAAAAAAAAATAAAGAATAAATATTGAAACAAGTAAAGGTCAGTTCACTCTCACCTTTCACTGTCTTCCGCGTAAGCGTGCCTGGCTGAACGTTTGGACGATCGGCGTGGTGACCTGCTGTCAAATAATAATGTCAGACAGTCATTTGACATGGTGATAAGAGTAGAGGAAGAATGGTAAGAGTAGGAGGACCAGAGAAACAATGGATGGATTGTATTCCAGTATTATGTAAGCATCAAATGAGGCAGAGGAAGTCTTTACTTTGGGTCTAGGGCTCTTTGGATCGGGAGCGCGGTCCCAACATCCACTGATAAAAATATGTTTTTCTTTTTAGTAGTATTTTGGGACCTAGAAACTGTAGTTTAATGCCTTTCTCCTTGTTTATTTTGATCACATTGGAGACGGGAAGGGTGGGGGGGTCAGGTATATTTTTTTATTCTTTTTTTCTGATTTTCTGAAAAATTGCAAACTACAATAGGAAAATATACAATTCAGAAAAATATGTGTAACCTACAAGAGAAAGTCAAAAAACTTACCTTTGTTCTTCTTCGCCAACAGGAGAAGACCTATCACTATCATTCATGCCAAATGAGGAACACAGTCTAGTAGATCTCCTCGGTCGGTTCTTAGCAGCCACTTCGACAGTACACTGGAAGTCTTCGCTAGAATCCTCGTCTGTCTCCAACAGCTTGCTGATGACTACAGGATCGTCATCCATTTCGTCGTCTTCTTCTAACTCTTCTGCTTCTCCGTCTTCGTCTTCTTCTTCATCTTCCTCTACTTCTCTGTGAAATAATAAACAGGTGTTAATTTATTTAGTAAATTATCACACTACTGTAATATTAGTGTAGTAGATTTTAGCAGACCATTTTCATTTAGGGAGTTTACAATTGCCCTTACAGGCTAGACCTAATGCGATATTGTAGTTTCCTTATTTTAAATAGTGCCACTGTTTATAACGTAGCTAATTCTATATGTAGGTATCCTAGTAAATGTACTCAAAGCACAAGAGAATATGTAGACGTCATCGGCGATGAGGTTGAGAGTGCGGAGCGCACCTGTCAGTGGCGCCTCCCGCAGCAGGTTGCCAACGCATGCCCATCTGGCACGACCAGCTCCACCCTTCGCAATATGTCTGCATTGTGTATCTTTCCTCTAATTATCTTAAAGATATAGGTTACGAGTGTGAGTTGCCTCCTGACCATTATATCCGACCATACCCAAAACAAATAGAGTTGGATACATCAACGAATAAAAGGGATATACACCATAGTCTCTCATATATTTGTACCTAATAAACTTGTTTTGTACAAGCTCCAACATGAGACTATAGTTAGTTTCATGTGAGTCCAGATAACTGCATTACATTCTAATTGACTCCTTACTAAGCATTATATGATTTTGTTACAGCTTTAATATTTGTGCAGCCTATATGCTTTTTGCATATTTTAACTATGTGATCTCGAAATGTTAGTTCAGTGGTAAATTGAACTCCTAAGTCCTTCACTTTTGTGACCCTTTCCATGAGCACCACGTCCACTGTATAATTATGTGTTATGGGGGTGTGTGAGCGTGAGAAACTGATGGTCACACACTTAGAGGTGCTAAACTGCAGGAGATTATTCTTACTCCAAGTTAGCACTCTGTATATATCTCTCTGCAGTCTTTCAGTCATTGGTGTTCTTTAAAGGGAGAGAAAGCTTGATGACAAAGCAAGAGTCTGCAAACAGTAAACACTTAGCATCTTGTACAACCTTTGGTAGGTTGTTAATCATTAACAAAAATTCTAAGGGCCCTAGATTCATTCCTTCGGTTTATATAAAATAATGTGACTTAAAATAATGAAAATACTTAAAATAATGTGAAAATTCAACAAAACAGTTCTTCTCATAAAACAATTAAAAGTTTTCTACACTGCTGCCAGTGGTTTTACCCACGTGATAGTATGAAATTATCCCCAAGGAACATACACCCAGGGGAAAAGTATTCTAAGATATGATCAGCCTGTGTGCCAAGTTTCATCAAAATCTGTTCAGCTGTTTGTGCATGGAGAGTAACAAACACATACACAATCACAATTTCGCCTTTATAATATTTGTATGATTTTGAGTTCTCTTAATTATAATGTAGTTTATTATTTTAGCATATTGTACCGTTATTGCAAAAACCAACTATCTGCAATTTTTTACCCAAATTTAGTTAAATATAGCTATCAATTTGTCTCATCAAGACGAATCTACAGGTAAAACCGATTATTAGCTACAACACTTATTTACAAAGATAGCTTCGGCAAAAATGTAATAATACAATAATGTTGGTGCATTTAGCTGATTTTTGCATTAAGAGTACAATATATTTTTATTTTAGTATTAAATAGAATCTTAATTCCATTTAAAGTATTATTATATATTGTGCACATCTACCACAATGTAGTCTTTTTTGAACCCAAATGTAGATTGCTACAAAAAGCCTTATTACATAAATCTGCCTATAAACAAATACTGGACATAGACAATAACAAAATTAATGATTGACAATTATGTAACATATTACTTACCTGTTCTCATTCCCACACTCATCCACCTCATCAGGGTTAATAGCTTTCAATCCAAGTTCACATAAGTGCTTCAGCTTCATCACAGTGTTCTGACTCTGGCTGTCATCATCCTCACATAGCTCCACCACCTCGTCTTCAATTGAAATTGGTTCTGGTTCCTCCTTCTTTACAACCTCCGTAACTGTTGGACGTGTTGAACGCCTCGTCCTCACTCCCTCCTCAGGAGACTTCTCAGTTTGTATACCAAGGCGTGCATTGTTTTGAGATTCAAGACCAATGCGTAACTCTTCATTAGCAAGTATTTTGGCTGTGGGTTTTATTCTACGAGATAACCTTTGTGGGGCTTGCTGAGTTTCATAAGACTTCTCTTTTCGGGCGATGGCATTGGCGAGGACGTTATCGGAGTCGTCGCGACGCCGTGTCGAGCGCTTGGGCGTGGTGTGAGAGCTGTCTGACTCATCATTCTCTGATGTTGTCTGAGCACCTGACTTCTCCTTCTTGGGCGACGTGTCACTATCGCAGATCCATTCCCACTTGCCGCGCGTTCTGCTCGACCGCCGCGGCGCTTCTTCGTGCTTCTCCTCAGGAGTCACAATCTTCATGTTACTACTTTTAGCACTATTCTTCTCCGAACGAAACGTCAACACTATGCGCGGTTTAGGCTCCTCGTCGCCTTTCTCAGATCTCTTTGCATCTATTTTGTCCACAGTCACTGTTAGGTTCTCGGTGGATTGTTTGTCGACCTTTTTCTTGGTAGGCGCGTCTTCATCCGCATTCATGGTGTCTTCAAGGCTGTCTCAAATCCTCAAGGCTGGGCTTCTTTCACTTTTCGTTATATTTTAGTAAAGTACACGTACACTGAATCTTAAAAAATATATTATAAACTACGTCGATCATATAAAAATAAAATAAAACAAGATACACATAACTATAAAATAGTAAACAACACAAATTAAATGGATTCTCAGTTAGTTTTACGCTGGCATCATTATTAGAATGTTTTAAATTGTATTATGAAACGATTTGCTTCTATTTTATAATTCAATCATACGCATTTATGCATGAATTTAGTGAAAAATAATTATTGAAATAAATTTTAATAACACCAAACGAAAACAGACAGCAACTCTGTGACAGTCATACTATAGTAGTCTTTGTCTGTGACAGCCAGACTAAAGACATAGACTCTTTACATACTCTTTGGACATAGACACTAGGCACTCTATAGCTATACCTCTATACTGATACTACCCCTATAATCAATGTACTCTGTGACTGATACTCTATTAGACAACAGCAAAGCACGTCCGATTGACCTTACAAAGTACTCTGTGGATTAACTTCTCCTTTGTCTATTCCACAATTTTCACTGATTTCCACCTTAGATTAAATATTTCCACAGTGGGCCACACGAGCCTATTGAGCCTAACCTTTGGAGAAAAAGCCTCTGAAAATATCAAGAATACTAAAAATAGGTCATTACAACTTTATCTTATTCAGACCTTTCTATTGTTTGAATTTTTTATAGGCTTCTCATCCATCATCCTCTCATAGGCGTCCAATACACGGTCATGCAAGCGTTAATTAAAACCATCATTCATGAATGATGTTTGAATGACGGTATTTTATCGCCATACGTTTTTCGTCATGCAAACGTCAGTCATCGCATTAGACGGTAGGTTTTTCGTCAATCAAAATACTTAACTGTGGCAAAACTGACAGCAAAACCTATCATGTATTGTTTGGACGCCATTCTTCTAAGAAAATATTTGGGTGGTCTCTGGAATTTGACGTTTCCTGTCAATTGTCATTCTCATTGATTGTCATTTTGAATGAAATATTGTTTGTTTTGTAAACGCATTCCATTATAATTTTGCTGTTCTCGTAGAGCATTATTTATGTGTTGTTTTACTTACTCCTTTATCATAGACGTAAGTTCATCTCAGTGAGTGATAACGATTGAAAGCAATGTAATCAATTGGTTCATTGACAACTCACAACATTTTACGTGTATTCCAACAACTTTCATGCATATTTACCTAACAATTAATTGCTGGTTTACTGATAATAAATCAATTACCGGTTAGTTCAGACATTTCTGTTTTTAACATTGGCTTGGACACTGATACGACAAGATGAATCAATTATTTTTAAGTCCTGAATATGTCCTGCAAGGCGGGTACCATCACTCGACTCTAAGGAAACTACAGGAACCAAATACTAGTATTGAAGCGCACAATATTATGTACCCTGTGTTCTTATTGTAAGTATAGCGCGCCGGCCGCGTAATAAACGATTGTTCTAGGCTAAGATAAAATTGAAATCAAAGTTATTTCATTCAATTTCATATTATTTTAGAGGTTAACTCCGAGCTTTGCCTATAATGTGTAAAGATATTTAAAAAACTATACTAGTTGCTTCTATTTTAATTAATTGGGCTAAACTGTACTATACTGGACAGCGAGTTTTACGCTCATTTTGCTGTTCAGTATAGTACAGTTTTACCATTAATTGTTCATAATAGCTCTTAAAGCTTATACTCTTCAAATGCCTGTACTTAATCTGTGTAACTAAACAGGGAAGATGACAATCGAGTTGAACCAGTGGCGAGTATGCCCAATGTGTCTAGATATGGTATCAATCCGCTGATCTCGAAGCTTGATGAACTGGTGAAAAAGGGACTCAAGTCCATACTTATTTTTGGGATTGTCCGCACATTGCCAAAGGTAACTATTATAAGAACAGAATGGTTAGTCATTTCAACTTAGTTTAACAATATAAGAAAGATATAAATAACTTTTCAACAGGATCCAAATGGGTTATCTGCAGATTGTCCAGACAATCCAGTAATGAAGGCTCTTCCTAAATTACGTGCAAAATTCCCCAATCTCCTCATAGCATGTGATGTGTGCCTGTGTCCGTACACTTCTCATGGGCACTGCGGACTTCTCACACCAGGTGGAACCATAGACCATGCCTCATCAGTCAGGAGGATTGCTGAAATAGCCTTGGCTTATGCTAAAGCTGGTTAGTTTTATTGTTTTTTTAAACAAAATATTCAGTGCTCATAGAATTATAGATATGCTTTTTAGATAATGTGGAGTTTGATTTGGCATTTGAACTATGCTTGTAAATATTAAAAAGATAAGGCCTGCTTAGAACATTATCTTTACAATAGACCACATACAACTTAAAATCGTGACTTGTTATATCAGCTGTTTTATTAAAGTAAATCAAAATGCGGAAAATAAATCTGCACCAGCTGATATTCATAACTCAAATTAAATTAACTAGAGATACAAGTTTTTCTAAATTTTGTCTCATTTTCCCCGGTCTTACTAGTAATATACTACTATATAACGCTTAGTGCGTACATACAATAACTATTAAAAATGTTACTTTTGTTTGAACAGGTGCACAAATAATTGCCCCATCCGACATGATGGATAACAGAATAAAAGCCATCAAAGATTCTTTGGTGGCCTGCAAACTACAAAATACAGTAAGTTTTCGACCACATTAATTTTCCGACTGTTTAGAGTCCAACCAGACAGACTCATGCCCAGTTTCATGAACGAAAATGATAATACAAATATTATAAATACATAGCTCACTCACCAAATTTGCTCATAGTGTCAAACACTGATCGCAGATTTAACACAGAGAAAAAAAAAACAAATATTATAAATGTGAAAATTTGTGAGTGTATGTGTATATCTGTATGTCTGTTACTCCTGCACGCTGTAACAGTCAAAGGAATTTAGATGAAAGTTGTTAGATGGAGTATGTTCCCTTGAGATAATTTCGTAGTTTCTCTAGCTAAGCTGGTTGAAAATTATTGTTAAAATCAAGAATGCATAAACCGTACCGTAACCGTAGTTTAACAGTGAAAGCGTAACAGACAAAGTTACTTTCACATTTATAATATTAGTATGGGCTAAACAAATACAGATAGCGGCACGAATCTTGAGCGCTCGGCGGAAGAGTGGGGATAGCTTTGCGTATCGTACAATATCGGCGAGCCAATCACTGTACAAGGATTGCACTCCCCGCTCCCGCATCTCTCTTCATACCACTAAAGAGATCCCCGATATTTCACTTCTGCGTGCTTCTGCGCAAGTAGAACTATAGAAGTCAGCGCTCAAGATCCGTGCCGGTATCTATACCCCCACCGCGTCTGTCTGTATGTTCACAATAAACTTAAAAACTACTGAACGGATTTTCATGCCGTTTTAGTAGAAAAAAGCCGAGAATTTCAAAGATTACCAACACACATGTGAAGCTGCGACGGGTCGCTAGTTCTTCTTCTTCTTCCCTTCATTTGGGGTTGGCTCTCCTCGTCTTTAGGCGCCAGGATAGTCTATAGTCTATCCTGGGTTGTCTGTGCGTCCAGCTGAGCTCGTTCCAGGTCTTTGGATACGGTGCCACATAGCTAGAGGGCGCCCTCTGTCTTTTCTCCTTTCCGGGATCGCTAAGGCCTTCTTTACTGGGTACTCTTCATTTCTTCAGTTAATTTTATGATAATTTTCGTTCCGAAACTGGTGACTTGTCGCAGCTGTGGGATCTCTAAACGTTGCGTCGGATTGGTCCGACGTCCGACCAATGTTTCCGTGTCCTATTCGCCAGGGTCGTGTGTTTGCGACTGGGTACTCCATCTCGTTTAGCTCTTCAATCCCCATAGGTGACAGAAGAGCTGACGATGTGTAGTATTTGGTCGTGGATGTGCGACCCTAGCGGGAAAACGCGAGAGTTTGTCGGATATATCCCATGTAGGTAGTTAAAAAGTTATTTTTATATTGCAGGTGTCACTTCTGTCATACTCGTGCAAGTTCGCGTCGGTGATGTATGGACCGTTCCGGGATACAATGAACAGCACGCCTATGGAAGGTGATAGGAAATGTTACCAGCTGCCACCGGGCAGTGCGGGGCTCGCTGCTAGGGCTGCCGTAAGTAGCCGTTATTCAATGTCTCCTTCACCCGAAAAAGAAAAAAAGAAAGAAAGAGAAATCTTTTATTCGTACCTCACACATACAGTAAAATTAAAATACAATAGGTAGAATACATTGGAATTAAAATATAGTAGAATTAAGTACTTATAAAAAATAACTGTATGATCTGTGCAAGGCCAAAAAGGCGCCTAACTCAGCATATGCTGCGATATTTAAAACGATAAATAACGCAGCGCTGGTATTCTGTTAGGGCCCGCGGTAATGCCACGGTCACACCCACGGAGGTTAAATAAAACTATATAGTAACATACATATTTATATAAACCGACATTTTTTTCCCATCAAAGTTCAAATATAGTACCAGTGTACCACACAACAGATATAGTACCAGTGTGTCACCTTCACAAAATATGCGTCACCTATTTATTTATTATTTTTTTAAATGATATAAACTAGTGCTTGACTGCGATCCCACCTGATGGCAAGCAGAGCCTATTGTAGTTCCCGAGCTGCAATTAGCATAGCATTTAAATATGAATTATTATAATTCTTACTTCTAGAAGATCATAAAAAGTTTGAATTTGAGATTTCTGAACGTTTTTTATTTCTCAAATTGTCAAAATATTATCTTGTTAGCGGCAAATTCATACGAAAATCATTTTAAAATTGTGTCTCCCAATTTATTTACAGGCGCGAGACGTGGCTGAGGGCGCAGACTTCCTGATGGTGAAGCCAGGCCTGCCATACCTGGATATCGTGAGGCAGACCAAGGACAAGTACCCATACCACCCCTTATTTGTGTATCAGGTATAAATGTTTTTAATAATATCCTACTAATTATATTATAATCGCGAAATTTTGTACAATGCGTTACAAATAAGAATAGGATCGATTGCCATGTTGTGACGTCACGTCATACTGTCAAAACCACGTCAAGAAGAGGGCAGAGCAAGAATTTGGGCAAAATTAAAGAACTCGGAGATGAGCAAAATTGAAGAACTGGATTCTGATGAAACTTTTATCGTTCACAGTTTGTAAATAAATTAATAATAAATAATAATAATCAGCCTTTTAATGTTCCCACTGCTGGGACTCAGGCCTCCTCTCTAGGAGAGGGAATAGGCCGTAATCCACCACGCGGGCCCAGTGCGGGTTGATGGATGTCACATGTCTTCGAATGTTTGATTCTAGGACATAAAATAAATTAAATTTTAAAAATTTCTTGTTTTACTCACCTAAAAAAAAAAAAAAATTTTATTTTTTATTTATTATTCTTCGATTTGACAGTATGGCGTGACGTCACAACATGGCAATCGATCCCATTCTTATTTGGAATGTATTGTATGTATGGATGTTTGCTACTCTTTCACGCAAAAACTAGTGTATAGATTTCGATGAAACTTGGTACACGGGTAGACCATGTCCTGGAATAGCACATAGGATACTTTTTAACCCAGGAAAATGTTCCCTTAGGATAATTTTCGAAGAAGCCGCTGGCAGCAGCTAATAGGTACATATTTAAAAGGATATTGTGGTAGGTTCTATAGCCAAGAGGTGGCACTCAGGGCTACGGGTATGTTCGAAAGAGTTACCGCGCTCCTGGAACACAATCGGCAACTGAAGGGACACAGGCGGGTTTTAGTCAGTAAACAACTGACACTCCCTCTCGTTTCACCCAGCACCCAGATCGGGGAAGTTAATTTGATGATTTCCCAACTCAGAATGTATGCATGATGCTGCAGTCTTCTCGACCGATTATAATTTAGGTGTCTTTAAGGCTAGAGTGAATAGGCTCTTAATAAACTAGTGCGCTTCACTATCAACGATTGCATCACTGCTTACCATCAGGTGTGATCGCAGTCACGCACTAGTTTATATCAATTAAAAAAAAAAAACAAACGACCTAGAACAAGTTTCGTGAAATATTCGAGTGAGTGACGGAATCACCGAATACCAACGGAGCGTTCAGGCGTTATCTGTTTTTTCGTGTTACCTCTTTATCAAAAATTGCGTTGGGTAAAACAACATACTTTTAAACCATGCTCACGTTGATTGACAGATCGGGAAGGGACCTCTTAAATAATAACAGCCGCATGGTTAACCAGTAACTCCCAAGGTTAAGCAACGCTTGCGGAGGTTTGTCTGTGGGTGGGTGACCATCTAACATATCGAGATTCCTCCGTGCCTCGAAACGCACGCTAAGCCGTTGGTCCGGGTTGATATTTTTTTTATTATTAATATATCTTTAAGTTTTTGTTGTATTTGTAGATCTTTGACAGTCGTCAAGCTTTGTTATGGAGTTGTGGAGGCCAGATAGGCAGTCGCTCCATGTAAAATATTGATATCCAGCTACATCCGGTGTGGCAGATTGATTTTAGAAATTAACATAAAACATAATATTAAGCAGCTGCATTAATAAGCAGTACCTTTGTACAATTTTTTATAATAAGATATTTTCTTCTGTATATTTGTGTGTACATAAATAATAAAATAAATAAATAAATATTTTTATTGACGTCAGAAAATACATTATTTTTTGACGTCAGAAAATACTTTTTTTTACATGGGAAATCTTCAAATGACACTAAAGGTGGTGGTGGTGGTGATGGTCCAAAGGTGACCGCTATGGGTGGACCGAGAGGGAATGTCAGATTTTTCCGCGACGGAGCACTTTTGTATGGGACCGCGCGGGCGCCCGCTTAACGCAGCGTCGGCCCTTACGTCTCCAAGAGATTCATTGCTATTCTTTGTTTTATCATATTTCTTTGTTGTTTTATTTCAGGTGTCGGGTGAATACGCCATGATCTGCCGCACTGGGAACAGCTCGGAGGTCGAGAATATTCTCATGGAGACACTCACGAGCTTCCGGAGAGCTGGTTCGTATTATATTATAGTTTCTTTTATAACGGAGGCTTTTCTCTAATAGGATTTTCTCTTGTATCGTGGGCGCATTTACAAATGTTAAAACTCATACACAAAAGTTGAATCCGAAACAAACTATAATTATGTGGGCCCTTGCGGATGTCGAACTCGCGACACGCAGCTCAGCAACCAATCTCTCAGCCACTGCGCTAACCGGGCTGAAATGAACTTTGCATACCTGTCAGCTGATACCTAGTTACTCACTCGCAAAGGGGTCCTGTGGCCCAGCCAGCCCAGCCCAGTGGTTAGCCCGGAGGAAACGGTGGAGTACACGGTAGAGATGTGCCCCGCCTGGGCAGAACACCGCCGTGTCTTCGTGGAGGAGATCGGCGGCAATGATCTCTCGCGCCGGGCCTTGCAAGCCATGGTCCGAAGCGAGGAGGAGTGGCAGTTGGACGTCTCCTTCTGCGAAGCAGTAATGCTAGCAAATGAGGAGGCCGCACGTGCACGCGCGAGGGCGCGGATCTCACGCCCCAGCTGCCGGGATTCCGATCCCGATTTCCGGCCACCGTAGGCGCGGGCTTGCGGACGGCGAGCAATGGGTAGCTCACCGTCCGACCGTCCGGTAACCGTCCGGACCGAGCCCAAGTCGTCGACGGCGCGTACTGTTTCACGCGCGCCTAAGGAGATGTCAACAACCGTAGGGGCCCAGCAGGGGGGTCCAAGCCTACTGGGGCCAAGGGTCTGCTTCTGAAGGGAAGACTCGGCCCTAGTATGAAAGGCAACGAAGGAACAGGAGTGGGTTTTTAGTCAGTAAGAATCTGACACGCCCTCCCGCTCCGCCCAAGAATGTCATTAGATGATTTTCCCAAAAAAAAAAGCCCAGTGGTTACATTATAACCTGATTATTCTGTTCTCTTTTTAGTAAAATCCCTGACTCATGCTGAACAATTCATTCCTAAATTAAGAAATCTATCTATCTTTGTCTTCTCTTACAGTTTCGGCCGTAACCGTAACCGAAACTGACGTGGTAATAGAAAAATAGAAAATAAATAAGTTAATACAGTTACTCCTAACTATATTTCATATTTATGCTTACTTATAAAAGGAGAAACTGACATATCAACGCACAGCCAAAACTACTGGGATTAGGAACGTGAAATTTTGCACAAGGCTTCCTTTTATAACGTTGGTGAGCATCAAGATAGGATTTTCCAAAATTCACCCCTAAGGGCCAACACTGCGTTAAGCGGCCCGCACGGGCACCCGTCGCGTGACGTCGCGCGTGCGCGTAGCGGAAACCGGTTTATTACCTGCGCAATGTCACTAATTCAAATTTAACGGTGTGCATGTAGTCGTGTCGATGGAGAACTTTAATGTATTATTACGTAGCAAAAAGTCGCGGGGAACCACGCCCCGCGCCGGGTGGCCGCGTGGCGAGGGCGGCGGAACCCTTTTGTATGAGATGAAACGGTGGTCTAAAATTTGTATGGAGAAAACTAGTTTTACGCGGTCAAAGCGTCTGATAGCAGCTAGTTTAATAATGTATTGTCTTATTCCAGGTGCTGATTGCATCATAACATACTTCGCGCCGTTGATTTTAGATTTAATATCGAAGAAACAGTAAATATTGACTATTTTATTTAAAATTGTTATGATTTATGGGATTGGGGTGTTGGTTATGTTATATAATTTGCTGGTGGTTAACTGGTTTCTGTCATCCTGCATCACCCCTTGTATACTTTGCTCAAATGATTTTCAAGCATTTTAGGTACCTACAATAAGTACACATACCACAAACTGTTGTTTTTAGTTTTTAAGTTCAGAATAAAATGGTTGTTATTTTTTCATGTCTTCGAATTGTCTTGTACCGTACCTCTTCCTTGACTTATTATGTATTACTTTATGTATTTATGACACCATAGTCAAATCTGTGTAGTCTGTACTTACCTTTTATGGAAACGGACATGATGTTAAGAGTATATAAGTTGAAATGTAAGTCTTTATCATTATGTGATAGAAATAAATTATGAAAAATTTATAAAATAAAAAATAAGTATGTATACCAGTTTTTTTTTTTCATTATAGATCCTTTTTTATGGTTTCGTACCTCAAAAAGAAAAAACGCAACCCTTATAAGATCACTTTGTTGTCCGTCCGTCTGTCTGTCTATCTGTCAAAACCCTTTATCTCGGGAACGCGTGGAGATATCGAGTTGAAATTAAAACCATATACTCAGGTCTGCGGTCCCTTGAAGCTGTGAAAAAATCAAACTTATAAGTTAAAGAAAAAAAAGATACGGCCGTTTATGTTGCAAAAAACGTATGTTTCGATAATCTCAAGAGAATCAAAATTCATAGAGTACTTACTTCCTGTTGCCCTAGAATCCTGAAATTTAACATGGTGCAAGGTCTCATAGCAAAAGTAAATAAAAAAATCTGAAAAACTAAACTTGTGGGTGGGATCGCAGTCAAGCACTGGTATATATCAATTTAAAAAAAAAAAACTTAATTCGGGAATTGAACTGTTTTCATAGGTAAGTTTGTATGGAAGCCTCAGTGCGCGAGTCCTACCCGCACTTGCCCGGGTTTTTTTTTGTTATGGCTACGCAAAAGCATTTAGCCAATTAAAACCGTGTTAAATTTACAGTCTTTAGTTTACGATACAGAACAGTCATTTTTCGAATGTAACAATTCTAATGTTTTTGCAGTATTTAGCAGAAAATGTGTCGAGGCAGCATTCTCGGCAAGTTTCTCTGAGGTAGCCAATACTACAGTAAAATTCTCGACTCTATTTTACTGAGTTCTATGGAACCTTTATAATCCTGCTTTGCCGTCTGTTTTTAGGGTTCCGTACCTCAAAAGGAAAAACGGAACCCTTATAGGATCACAAGGGTCAACAACCGTCTGTCTGTCTGTCGGTTAAGACCCTTTTATCTCGAGAATGCGTGAAGGTATTGAGTTGAAATTAAAACCATATACTCAGGTCTGCGATCCCTTGAAGCTCTCAAAGGAATCACAGGTATAGGAATAAATCTAAAAATAGTAAATTTGTTGTTACCTACGTCACAAAAAAATACTTAATTATTTTTTGCAATTTGGAAAAATCTTCGAAAATTGTAGTTTGCACGGAATCCTCAGTGCGCGAGTCCGACTCGCACTTGCCCAGTTTTTTTTTAAGTACTTTAGCTTAAAATCACGGTTTCGCACCGCTGAAAAATCCCTACGGTTTTTTTTTTTCAAAATATGTCTCCGAACACCGTATTTAAATCGGTTAGGTGGTAATAGAAATAAGTTTAAAAATACAATCATTGATACAATCGGACAAATACAGCAACAATATTTTATAACTACTATTTATTTAGTTATAAATATACCTATCTCATTATTGAAACAGATGGTCGTTAATTAAATATCTATTCAACCGATTTTAATTTATTTCGATTATAATAATTGAAATATGATTGTTACCTAGGTACCTATATTCATTATCTGAGCTGACGTGGCTTTATTCGTCATTTATTTATTTAGAAAGTAAGAACTTCGAGAATGTTATGAATGATGCAATTTTTATCATAAGGGTATCACGGGGGTCCGAAGCAATGTAGAAGAAAAGAGATAAAAACTTTTATACTATCTATCTATATTGCCTGATGCTCTACCAAGAGGTCTTAACGCGGTCCAATTCACGACCTAAACTGAACTGTTAAAGGGATGGAGCTATATAGGGCGTAATAGCTCCATCCTTCTTTCTTGCTCGAACGACTGACATTTTAACTCTTCATGGTCAGGGCCTGAAATCCCAACTGTATGATTAACGGGTCAAACGTTACCTACGAAGTTCTATTTTCAGTTAGATAACAGATTTGGGATTTCCCATAGGATTTCCTTATTATGAAGAACACAAACTTTGGTCAGGTTTGGTAAATGGCTGGGCATAATAGGCCTCCATTTATTTATTTTAAAGGGTTTTGGTGATATATTTTAACTCCTGCGTAAACCTTAACTGGGTAATAGTCAAATATTATGGTTTGCGGTTAGTTTCGAAGTTTCTATAATTTTGTCTTTATCCATCATTGTACCCTAAATGACCTGACGATATATGGTCTGGGCGACTGTGCTGGCTTAGCTTGGCTCACATTGGCTGTACCCATCAGAATTGTACCTTATTGCTTACAAAATTAGTTTAGTTTAAACAACAATACTTAAAGTTATCGATTACGGAGTCGATAAATCGGTTTTTATCGCTTTTCGAAAGTTTCGCTCCAGGTTCTAAAGTTTCATAAACTTTATTAAGTATGTGTTGAAGATTATGTACCTACACATAGGTAACTATAGGAAAGGTTAAGAAACATCTAGAAAAAAATAGAATGAGATATAGAACATTCCAGGTTATTCTAGATGGTCATCTAGAAATGTTACCAACATTTATGAGCACATCAGCTCAATCATCAGTTCATGAGCTCAAGCTATAAGTGCTGAGCACATCTTTATATTACCTATTTCAGAAATGCTTATTTACCAACCAACCATTTAGCTAAATGATTATTAAGATACGACTTCTAGAACCTTTCTAGAACTGTTTCAAGGTTCTAGAATAATTCCGTTTTCTTTCTATGAGACGTGGTGTTCTGTTTCCTTTGTGTGTACGATGTATAGGTGCTGTTGTTTACCATTTGTAATGCTTTATCTCTACTTCATCATACAAATATCTCACAAGATTAAGAAATATATCTCGCTTTCGCAATAATTAACATTAATAAAACCTATTTTCAAACTTGGCGGTATGAGAAATGTCCTATTCAGGGCCAGTTATAAACGTGGGCCAATCAGATTGCGCCAAATACTCTTGCTCGGATCAATCGTAGAGAAACGTTTGAAACGTCATCGCTTTGTGGACCAATCACGTTAGCCCACGATGGATACTAGCGCTAAATAATAGCGACGGCGGCGTGTGAAACTTCAGTTCTTCTTGAAAAATCGAAGGTAAAGGAACAACGTAATTGTGAATTCGTAACCAAGTGTCCCATTCAAAGTGCTTGTATCGTGGCTGTGAACTATATTCATCGGGATTCAATATAATTTAATCATTTGTAGTAACAGGTAATTATATTTTCCTATAAATTCCATTTTATCTTTCTCTTTAGACCACGGATCGCCATGAATTGGTAACCTCACTCGTCATGGTTTGATACCTGACAATAATTATGATAATTACGAAGTTTTCCCTTCAAGTTGCTATAGTAATTTGGTTTTAAACGGTTAATCTAATGCCCCAGTATGTAAATTCTTATAAGATTCATTTAATATCTAACTTATCTGCATGGAACGTCAGCGAATTTTCTCGACGTAGCAGTGTGGGCCGGTGGCGTGTCCTACATCTCCCGTGGCCGGTTAATGGTACCGTTAGGTGTTTCATCCCGTTATAGTTGGGACTAGATACTTTCCTTTTCTTTATTTCATAGACCGGCGGCGTTTGGTCCGGCGCCCTATAGTGACGTGTCCCCATAACGATTACGTGTCTCAACAAGAAGTGTCATCTGGAGATTCTAACTTGAGTACGGCCCCATAGTGACGCGTACGCATATTCTGAAGAATCTTTAACTTATTTTTATCTTGATTTGTTTCAGAAAAGTAATATTGCATGCTGAAAATGCGGTGGAGTATATTAGCGCTGGTTTGCGTGGTCGCGGCGGTAGTCGCCGACGACAAGAAGGATAAAGAAAAAGAAATCGGCACCGTCATCGGTATCGATTTGGGTACCACCTACTCCTGGTGAGTATCTGCTGAATTCAGATATTTTTGAGCCTACGCCCCCTTTTTCTTTTTTTTTAACTCTACCGTTTTATGTAGCTCAGTTTCTTCATCTGAGTGTTTATTCATCATGATCATCAAACCCTTGTTCCAATTTATTTAGATAAAACTATTAATACTGTACCATATGCAACATGCATTGATTAATTTGTTGCTAATCAAATCTTCCAGTAATTTCCATGGTTCATTACAACATTGTGAATGATAATTTTAATGAAATAAACCTTACTTTATCAGTAAAACAAGATAAAAATAGCTATAAAATTACTAACTTTATGGTACCTACTGAACATTTAAAGCAGTTTTTTTTTAAATCCCTTTTGACATTAAATGTTCAAAATAATGTACATAAAAATCATATTTTTAAATCAAACCAAAGAAGATTTATATTTGAGTGTCAAGGATAACATAACTCGAGCATAATTAGCACCTTGGGTCAATGAACTTAATTTAATGTGTGTGTTTATTTGAGATTCTTTAATCTTTCATATAACACCAAAATATAAAAGTATATTGGAAACATTTTGTCACTTTCTGACTCTTTCAAGAGGTGATTGACTTCACAAAATTTTTAGCCCTGAGATATTAGTGATGATTTTTTTAAACTGCTTTAATCAATTTGAATATGAACAAGGGTTTATTTTTACATTCTATTGTATTCAAACCATATTTAATGCAGAAAAATCTAGATGATGCTATTTTACATTCTGTAAAATTTTTAAATGCTTATTATTTTGCTATATTCATTCAGAGGTAGATCACAATCTTATATCTTCATAAGTTGAAAAGCGAGCACAATAATAAAACACATAAACATGAAAATTTCCATGTTTGCCTTCACAAACATGTAAAATTACATACGCAAGATGAACAGACCCAGAACTACTATCTGAAGGCCATACAAATATTTGTTTGTCACACAAAAACAATATTTATGATTTGTGAAAGATTAAAATTCTAAGTTTATCTTTTCTTTGTCCACAGTGTGGGTGTTTACAAGAATGGACGAGTGGAAATCATCGCTAATGACCAGGGTAACCGTATTACCCCCTCATATGTAGCTTTCACTGCTGACGGCGAGCGTCTCATCGGTGACGCCGCCAAGAACCAGCTGACCACCAACCCTGAGAACACCGTTTTCGACGCCAAGCGTCTCATCGGTCGTGAATGGAGTGACACCACTGTCCAACATGATGTCAAATTCTTCCCATTCAAGGTGGTTGAGAAGAACAGCAAACCCCATGTTTCCGTCATGACCTCCCAGGGAGACAAGATCTTCGCCCCTGAAGAAATCTCCGCCATGGTCCTCACCAAGATGAAGGAAACTGCTGAGGCTTACCTCGGTAAGAAGGTCACCCACGCCGTCGTCACCGTCCCCGCCTACTTCAACGACGCTCAGCGTCAAGCCACCAAGGACGCCGGTGCCATCGCCGGTCTCCAGGTGATGAGAATCATCAACGAGCCGACCGCCGCCGCTATCGCTTACGGTCTTGACAAGAAGGAAGGCGAAAAGAACGTACTGGTATTCGATTTGGGTGGTGGTACCTTCGACGTGTCTCTGCTCACCATCGACAATGGAGTGTTTGAAGTAGTAGCCACCAATGGTGACACCCACTTGGGAGGTGAGGACTTCGACCAGAGGGTCATGGAGCACTTCATCAAACTGTACAAGAAGAAGAAGGGCAAGGACATCAGGAAAGACAATCGCGCCGTCCAGAAACTGCGTCGTGAAGTTGAGAAGGCAAAGAGGGCTCTGTCCTCCAGCCACCAGGTCAAGATTGAGATTGAATCCTTCTTCGAAGGTGAAGACTTCTCTGAAACCCTCACCAGGGCTAAGTTCGAAGAATTGAACATGGATCTCTTCAGGTCTACTCTCAAACCCGTGCAGAAGGTATTGGAAGACGCCGACATGAACAAGAAGGACGTCGACGAGATTGTGCTCGTCGGAGGTTCCACCCGTATCCCCAAGGTTCAGCAACTGGTCAAGGAATTCTTCAACGGCAAGGAGCCTTCCCGAGGCATCAACCCCGACGAGGCCGTCGCTTACGGTGCTGCCGTACAGGCTGGCGTGCTCAGTGGTGAACAAGACACTGACGCCATCGTGCTACTCGACGTCAACCCTCTTACCATGGGTATCGAGACTGTGGGAGGAGTCATGACCAAGCTGATCCCCCGTAACACTGTCATCCCCACCAAGAAGTCCCAGATCTTCTCTACCGCCAGTGACAACCAGCACACCGTCACCATCCAGGTGTACGAGGGAGAGCGTCCCATGACCAAGGACAACCACTTGCTCGGAAAGTTCGACCTCACAGGCATTCCTCCCGCGCCTCGTGGTATCCCTCAGATCGAGGTTACCTTCGAGATCGACGCTAACGGTATCTTGCAAGTATCTGCTGAAGACAAAGGTACTGGAAACCGCGAAAAGATCGTCATCACCAATGACCAGAATAGACTGACACCTGAGGATATCGAGAGGATGATCAAGGATGCCGAGAGGTTCGCCGACGAGGACAAGAGACTCAAGGAGCGCGTTGAGGCCAGAAACGAGCTGGAGAGCTATGCCTACTCCATCAAGAACCAGCTGCAGGACAAGGAGAAACTTGGTGCCAAGTTGAGTGAAGACGAGAAAACAAAGATGGAAGAGGCTATCGACGCCTCCATCAAATGGCTCGAAGATAACCAGGATGTAGACTCAGAGGAGTACAAGAAACAGAAGAAATCACTAGAGGATGTCGTCCAGCCCATTATCGCCAAGTTGTACCAAGGACAAGGAGGCATGCCCCCGCCAGGCGCGGGCGGTGAAGAGGAAGACTTCAAAGACGAGTTGTAACCAAACAGACTTTAAAACGTGTGATCATAGCCAAATGTGATCTCCGACCGCTGCAGACTGTGCCCCGCGACGTGACGTCACGCCGCATAGCCTGCGCCGGACACGGATGCAGAGTGTTTTAGCTCGTGTTGTGTATATTTATTGTATGTCTGAGAGTGTGTAGCGTGAGTGTGGCGTGTGCGGCGGGTGGCCTGCCACAGAGCCGAGATCTGATCGAGTTTCTGCCGCTGCGCACGCAGGTCCGACTGTTGCGTGAATTTAATTGTAAAAATTGATGCATTTTTATTTTTAGTGAAAGTAATACTTTGCGTGTGAAGTGCGAGAGGCCTGATTCCATGACTTTCTCATTATCGATTCATATTCTTGTCATCATCTAATCGATACGAGTCTCGTAACATCTAGAAGACTACCTCAGTGTTCTTAAACTGTATGTATGTAATTATTTTGAGACTGCAGAATTGTTAGTTCATAATTAGCAGAATAATTAAATAATTATGTAGTAATTAAATAATTTCAATTGAAGTACGGAGGAGTACATAAATAAAACAATTTTTCTAACGATATCATCTTTTATTTTCGGTTAACCCAAAAAGAGTACAGTAATAATAAAAGAAGGATAAATAAAGTAAATTAATCGGCGCATACATTTTTTAATTGAGCACAACATTCGATGTCGAAGTGCGGCGCAGCGATGACGGCTGCTTGCACCTTCGTTTGTACTTTATCTGAGAAGAAAATATAAAGCCAGGTACAGACTGCTGTAACGTAACAAGAAAGGGGTATTTCAAAAGTGAGCATGATGTACCTACTCAGATTTCGCGTGCGCCACACTGGGAATTCTGTTACCTATATTGCAAGATACATGCGACAATGAGGAGGGCAAATTTTTCCATTGCTTGTTACATTGCATGTTACGTTACAACAGCCTGTACCCAGCTTAACAATCAGTAAACCTGCAACCTCCACGTCCCACAGTATATTATCACGTTCAATTTCGCAGCCCAGGCAATTAAACGACAAAGTATCATGAATCACGACTTCACGAATACTTTTTGTTTAGTAAACTTCGTCACGTAACGGATAAAGGAAACTACCGTTTCGTGATAATATCCGAATAAATCTTCGTGTTGATTATCAAGACATTTAAGTATAATTTTTGTTATTATACAATTTCAGATACCAAATCTAAATCGGCTTAGGAATTTACGAGAACAACATTGGGCCTAGAAAATTATGTCATTCGATATCTACGCACGGAAAACATCTACGTACCTACCTAACATGTCTGCCACAATTAGATTAGACAGATTACTATTTTACATGGATCTATAGAGGTCGGTTTAGGCTAGAGGAGCCGAGCCGCTCTACTCTCGGTGCTGAGTGTGGAAGTACAACAAGCCTCCAAGGAACACTGTCCTTTATGTTCGTCAAAAAACCGACAACAATAGGCAGAGCACGAACCAAACGCTTGAAGCTACACGAATTCGTGCTCGGTTGCTCTACCGTAGACCCATCTTAAAAGATAATACTGACATGGACCTCCAAATAAATATCGCTTTTGACAACAGAACCCAAGGCTGAGAGAGTACCTACGGTTTCAATTTAATAACGGTCGCCGGCAAACTCGACCCACTTACAAAAAAAGTAATGACAGCGAACATTGCCCTTGATCTTGAACGGTGAACTCGCATGTCATTGACAACAACGCTAGTGATAACTTGGAACGTATCAATCTACGTTTTCCTTGTGGCTCGATTGTTAGCTAAACTGCTTTACAATTCTAAAAACCTGGAAAAATGCGAGTCGGACTCGCGCACTGAGGGTTCCGTACAAACAGTTCAATTCCTGAATGGAATTTCGAAGATTTTTCCGAATCGCAAAAAATATTTTTTTGAGACGTAACAACAAATTTACTGTTTCCAAATTTATTCCTATATCTGTACCATCAGGCCTTGCTTTATGCAAAATTTCAGGATTCTAGGTCAACGGGAAGTAAGTGCCCTATGAATTTTTATTTCCTCGAGAGTGTCGAAATATACGTTTTTTGCGACATATACGGCCGTATCTTTTTTTTTCGTTAACTCAGAAGTTTGATTTTTTCACAGCAGCGTCGAGAAACCGCAGATCTAAATATATAGTTTTAATTTCAACTCGATACCTCCACGCGTTCCCGAGATAAAGGGTCTTGACAGACAGACGGACGGACAACAAAGTGATCCTATAAGAGTTCCGTTTTTTTCCTTTTGAGGTATGGAACCCTAAAAACAGTAGTTGGTAATGGTGATGATCCATTTCTGCCGTAACACGTCCACAGCTGGACATAGCGACATATTATCAAATGTTAAAGTTTAAAATTAAATGATCTGGCCAGTTTTAGTTGGTCATAATATCATGAAGTGATCAATCTCTATGGTCTGGCCACGACATCTACATACCGAAAGGATCGTTGCCCTCGATCTCCACAGCCGACAGACCTGCCGATGCCCGCAATTCCGCCAACTGCTCCGTGAAATATAAGTCCCACTGTTGGTATAGAACAAGAGATATAAATGTAGATGTACCTATAGGAATTAGGAATTAAACTTAGGAATCGTTAAGTATTCTAGATTATGTTACGTCTTACCTACTAGTTGTTCAACTGATGTGATGAACGGTTCACTTCATGAGGTTTTTGGTAAAGCTAGAACTTTTACAAATTTAAAAACAGGATAGAGGCATCCCTAAATGGGTGGAATAACGTTTGTATGAATAAGCTGTAAAATCCACATGGCACGAAAGCGGTGGCAAACCGCCATATTACTTTGAAATAAGTCCGTGTCTAGACAGCATCATCAATTATGTAGGTACCCCTATCACATTAAAGTACCTTACATATAAAAGAGGGTTATCAGTTTATGATGCTGAGGCCTGAAACTGCGTAACTAACCGGCGCCCGCTCGGTTCCATACAAAAGTACCCACTCGCACGAGTCCCCGCACTTCTGTATGGAACCACGCGGGCGCCCGTTTTACGCAGTTTCAGCCCTTAGTGTCCATCTTTATACACATTTACTTTCATTACTCCATTAGCGGTTATCTAAGCCACTAACAACATCGACAACGGAACACATCATATCGCATGTCACGAAAATAAAACTAACACATACTCTCAGTGACGGATTAAGACTACTTGATGCCCTAAGCAATCTACGCCTGTGGGCCCCCCTATCCGTATGTCAACTAGAATCGGTCACCTTTAACGCCTAAAAACATTAGTTTTTTGTAAAATAAGGTGATGTAACGTACCTTAGAAGTGGAGTAGGTGCGACAACAATAAAAACCAGAACATAATTTATTTATTAGGGGTTAAAGTATGAAATTGCCGATTTGTACTGAAAAATTGAAATTAGTATTTTTTTTTTCATTTAACATATTTGTTTAATCAAAATAATTACCATTATTGTCTATACATTGCTGCCATCTAATAGGAAGGTCATTTATGCCTTTGCGATAGAACTCTGGTGATCAGCATTTTGTACCGCCGCCTGAGAAGAAAACTTTTTATCGAGTAGAAAATTGTCCAAATCACGAAAACAATGGTAATCCGTTGGAGCAAGATCTGGCGAATGCGAATGGTGACGAATGGTTTCTAATTGCAGTTCCTGTAGAGTTAAAACGGTTTCTCGTGCTGTATGAGGTCTTGCATTATCATGGAGCAATAATGGAGAAGATAGATCCATGAGTCGGGGCTGTTTCACTGCTAGTTTTGCTATCATTGTTCGGAGTTCGGCACAGTAGACATCTGCCGTTATTACTTGACCAGATCGGAGAAAGCTATAGTGAACACCATGCTGAGACCACCAAACTGTTACCATTACCTTTTTTTTGGTAAGCTTTGCTTTAGGACACTGTTGCGGCGTTTAACCTGGGGTCAGCCATTGCATTTTTCGCTTACGGTTATCGTAAAGAATCCACTTTTCATCACATGTCGCAATTCGATCCAATATTCCTTCATTTCTGTATCGATTCAACAAGGCAACACAAGTTTCAACACGCGTTTCTTTCTGCAGATCAGTCAAATCATGAGGCACCCATTTTTCATATTTTTTTATTGTTGGTAAGGTAACTTTAAACCATGCTGCTAATTCCTGGGTAGTTTGGCTCGGATCGGCTTCCACCATCTCTTTCAATTCATTGTTATTCACCTGTGTGGCGGTCTTCCACGTAACCACGTGGAAGTTCCACGTGTCCATGTTCTTCAAATCAAAGTTTCCATCACGAAAGCGTTTAAACTAAAATCGCACGGTGCATTCATTAGCAGTCCCCTCTCCAAACGCAACATTGATATTGCGAGCTGTTTCTGCCGCGTTAGTTTCGCGTCGGAACTTGTATTCAAAAATCACTCTAATTTTCAAAGTATCCATCTTGCTTGTCTAAGCTGAATAAAAAAACAACTGAAAGTCGATAATCGAATGTTGCACATTTTTTAAAAGAAGAACTTCATAGGTACTGTGATAGTGGAAACGCAATGAAAGGCTTCTAGTTAGTTTTGAACTATTATTATAATGTATTAAGCACTTTCAAACACATTTTCTATCAAAATACGTCTCGACTTTTGTATGACGTCTCCCTATCTATCGTTTGAACATCAATCCAACCTAAACTTTTTATCACTTAAGTATACCTTAAAAGTATAACATGCCAGTTTGCAAGTTAGTAATTATTAGTAGGACCTGCATGGTCGCCACATGAGCTACGCCTCTACGAATAGAAATGCTGAGGATTGCAAAGCACTTCTATTCAAAAAAAAAACTTTGAAGATTTAAGTATAACCTGCCTATTACCTAACACAGATGTCCCTACCTGTGGAGGAAAGTAATTTTCATGGTGGTGGTCGTCTCTATAAGAGCGAACCTAAATCATGACGAACGATAAGCAAAATTCAAAATCTATTTACAAATCTACTATGCGCTAATTTTGCGCTCACCATTAAACGTTGTCATGCTTAGACCCCACTGTGGCAAAACCACACTAAAAGCCAGCAGCGCACCGCCCTGCTAAACTAGAATGCCAAAGTGACAACCACCCAGACCGGGATTATATTCTAAGATTCAATACCGTCATGACTTTAGTTCCAATAGACGCTTATCGGGTACGGCTTATATATGATTTCAGATAAAAGTAGAGATAGAGAGACGTCATACAAAAGTCGAGACGTAGTTTTTATACAAAATGTATTTGAAAGTGCTTAAAACAATACAAAAGCGGAATATCGGACCGTAGTGCACTTGATTGCAGCAAAAAATAAAAGGAGCAATAGAAACATATAATAATAGTTAAATCTATTCAGAAGCCTTTCATTGCGTTTCCACTATCACAAATGGTTGATAGTCCGGGCAATCTAGACCAAAAAATGAGAGTAAAGGTACATAAAGTCCCAACAAGCTGAAAATCAGTAAAATTGTTCAAAACATAATTATAAATAATATTTCCCGTGAATGGAAAAATTTTTAAAGCCAGTTCAAACTTTACTCCCACCTGCGCCAGAAAACCTGCTCAATACAATTTTTTGCAACTGCAAAAAGGGATGCAGTGCTAAATGTGGTTGCAAAAAAGTCGGACTGTTTTGTTCTCTGGCATGGACAAATTGTCAAGGCCGGTCGTGCTCTAATGTTGAATCACAAACAATGGAGGATTCGTTTGATTCCGTCGCTATTGACGCAATTTACTTGCATCCAAAATGAAAATGAAGAAGAAGCTGGAGAAGAAGAAGAAGAATAAGAACAAGAAGAAGAACAAGAAGAATTTGAAACTTACGAATTAGGCGAATGAACTTCACCACTTTTTTCAATTTACATCGCTTTTATCTTTTCCAATCTTTGAAAATTTCCGTTATTTTGCAATAGTTTCACATTAAACAGGATCACAACTGACCCGTGGAGTTATAGGCCTAGGGAAACTACGTTAAAAAAAACGCGCTAAGTACACTACCTCATAGGTGGCGTGGAAACGTGTGCATATTATGACGATAACAACTTTTATAACTTTTTGAATCGTTATATCTCAGAAACGGTGGCTCGTAGGAAAAAAGTATTGATGCATTTTTTATAGATAATTTTATGATCTACAATTTTTGTCCGAGGTACTTTTATGATAAAACTTACCGTTTTGCTGAAAATCGCGAAAAACTCATTTTTTTGACCTTTGACCTTGAATAATTATTTTTCCATACACGGGAATGACTTTTAAATATTATTTATAATTATGTTTTGAACAATTTTACTGATTTTCAGCTTGTTGGGACTTTATGCACCTTCGAATGTCTAAATTGACCGGACTATGAAGCGCATAATAAAAAAAATAACATCAATCCAACCTAGTTTGCGAGTTAGTAATTATTAGTAGGACCTGCATGGTCGCCACAGTACTATGTGAAAAAAGTTTCACTCAAAAATCTCAAATTATGAAGGTTTTATGTCAATTCGAAGTAAATTTCATACTTTAAACCCCTATTATTACGTATGCATAAAAGCCGGCCGGCACAATTACTCAAAAAACAAAACATTTGATTGAAACAGATTTGCGGGGGTGCCAGGAAAGGGGCCCGTGGGGTAGGGGTGGTTTGTGATTGACTGATCGCAATTCCGGTGCTTTTGATTTGCCGAATGCACTAGCGGGCAGCGAGTAGGCAAGCGGGAGCGGGGTTATGACTCTAGGTCGGACTCTATGTCAACTTAAAACGCGCGAATTTTCAAATTAGTCCTAGAAACATTTTTTGGTGTGGTTTTTGGTGCCGTGAGAGTGAGATGTGATGCCCTAAGGACGGTTTTTTTTTGTGCTTCTTCTGGTGCCCCCCCAGACGTGATGCCCTAGGCAATTGCTTAATTTGATTAAGGGTTAATCCGTCACTGCATACTCTTAATTCCAATCACGCCTCGTAACGGTTCGTAACAGCAGTTATCTACCACTGATATAATCGAAGCCTAAAAACCACGGCCGGGAGTCATTGACATGTCAAATATGCACACCTCATTATCATAACTTTTGCTAAAAATGTCCATTCAGTAAGTATGTTGTACGTGACGTGAGACAACGGACTAGATTCTAAATGTAGGCCCCACAGTTAATTACCCGACTACGGAGGGTTATGATTTTGACAGGCTATGTATGTATGTGAGTATGTTCATCTGTTCCCTCCTAGCTCCTAATCTACTTATCGGAACTCGACATATGAGGTATCGTTAGAACCGTCTTAATTGTCCGCTGAACATAGGCTACGTGACGTGTCACAAAACTCGACATGGCGCCCTCTAGCGGACAAAAATTATGTGTTAAAAAATAAAAATGGAGATAAATACGCCGTGTTTGGTATCATTTGAAAATGCTACATTTGTACATTTCGAAAATATTGCTCAAATTTAAAGTGACGCCCTCTAGCGGACAAAAAGTCATGTGTTAAGTTTAACACCAAAATTGTTTAAATAAAAATAAAGTAAAAAACTAAAACCCGACAACGACAAAAAAAAACGACGCTGAAAAAGTATGAAACAAGATTTTCATACTTCGAAAAGAACAAAAAGTAAACCGTAGTCACACGTTATTAAAGTGTTTCGGTTGGTACCTATTACGTGTGACTACGGCTTTTCTTTTTGTTCTTTTCGAAGTATGAAAATCTTGTTTCATACTTTTTCAGCGTCGTTTTTTTTTTTGTCGTAGTCTGGTTTTAGTCTTTTACTTTATTTTTATTTATCTACTTATAATGACTAAATTGGTTTTAGCAGTGGCTGGCGTTCCTTCTTCCTCGGACAGATTTGAGAGGGGGCTGAGGTACAGAACCGCATATGGTACACTTTTACCTTACTATTATATAGATATAATAAATTATTGACTGTCTAATACCATCAAATCCACACACACACACAACTGCACTGCACTGCTTCCATGAAATCTAGACAGCCAGCTGCTGGGAACGAAAACTAAAACTAAACACGTTTTTATTAGGTACCTCATGGCTGCCAAGCTTGAATGGAACTAAACTTTTTTTTTATTGTAATCAGGGCAACGCAGCAGATCCAGACGGATATTTCGGTAATTCCGTCATTCATTCGAATATTTCTCAAAACTTGTTCCAGGAAATGTTTTTTTTTTGTTAATTAAAAAAAAATCGTTATACATTATGAAGGGTCAAAGTTCGCGCAAATAGCAGATTTTCAGAGGTATTTGCTGGATTAGTTTTACAGAAATTAATAATTTTATTTCAATAAAAACCTAGAGAATGTCCACTAGATGTCTGATCTTTTTTTCCAAAATATGTAGAGAAAGATGTGTAATAACGTCATAATCATTAAAGAGCTGTTACATGAAAATTAAAAGCTGTATTTCGGATTGGAGGCTCTTAAAGGATTGTCCAATAATCGCTTCAGATAGACCGCAAAAACTAGAAAGAACGAGAAACTTGCCCTGCGATGGAACATTACAGGTATTAAATAATAATAATAACCTCATAATCCCTCCGGACTTCATCGTGGTCCGGATGCAGGATCACCCTTGGTCCAGAGCCCATCGGCACGGTCTTGCCGGTGCACGTGTCGAAGCCCTCATCCTGGGTCCGCTTGCGACACGTCTCCAAGTCCATGTTCAAGAATATTATGCTGAAAGATGCGGAATTATTATGTACTCGCACGTTAGAAGTTCCCATGCGTTGCGGCCTCTCCTGAGGCGTTACGATGTTGACCCAGGGGCGTCGCAAATTCAGGTTGCCGGCACTTTGATTTACAATTTTCAATATTTACGCTGTAAAGTGTTACATTTTTGTAAATTTTGTTTTATTATTGTGAATGTGGGGACTATGTGGATTACTTTTTCCATTTCTGTAATTTTAACATAATATCTGGTAGTTTTGAGCACTTTATGCGGCCTACCCAAAAGGTCCTATCTTTGGCATTATTCGTCAAGTCGTTGAGCTCCTTAGTAGTCCTGAGTTGAGTTAAACGAATAGGTACTGACAAAAAAAAATTTGAATATTGACAGAAAGGGAAAAAGCGCGGGAATTTTGGCGCGGCGTGCCATTCTGGCGGGCTTGCAGTGCAGTGGTGCAATTCCCGAATGGAGTCTCGAAGATTTTTCCGAATCGCATTTTTTTTTTTGTTGTAACAACAACAAAATTACAGTTTTCAGATTTATTCCTTTAACTATGCAAGACTTTGCTTTATGCAAAATTTCAGGATTCTGGGTCAACGGGAAGTACCCTATGAATTTTGATTTCCTCGAGTGTCGAAATATACGTTTTTGAGACATAAACGGCCGTATCTTTTTTTTTTCGTTAACTTAGAAATTTGATTTTTTCACAGCGAGACCGCTGACTTGAGTCAGCTGTTGAGTGAGAGAAATTAAAACCATATTTTAATTTCAAATCGATACCTCCACGCGTTCCTGATATAAAGGGTCTTGACAGACAGACAGACACAAGTGATCCTATAAGGGTTCCGTTTTTTTCCTTTTGAGGTACGGAACCCTAAAAATGATCATCATAGACAACAAAAAATATATTCACTACAGCTGTTTACCCGATGTCAACGACCGGTGGTAGTATCGTTTACAGAGTTTCTTACTAAATACCTACCTAAATCCAGGCCCAGTATTCAAAGCAGACCTGAACCAATCACTTGACTGACGTGTAAGACTTTCACTTTAGAAAGGAGTTTAAATTGGAGCAACTCGAACAAAACGAAAATGCAAGTTGCGCTGTCTCTTTGATAAAGCGGTAGGTTTAGCGAGCAAAGCGAAATAATTTACAACGGTGTCGACAGCAAATTGGGTAAAAACTGCAATTGTATTCTGTTTGTCAATGCGTTGCAACTTGACCTGGAAACTGGTTGTCATGTTATGGGCGTAGGTATGCTGCGGGAATTATCGAAAGAGCTACCGTGGCCCTGCCACCCTAGCCAAGTTACAACACTTACAACCGTTTCATTTCGATTCTCTTTTCGTTGATCACTTTGAGTCGGCCACGCCTCCTATTCCTTTGTTCTGACCACGTGACTGAGCGTTGAGATGACGTCAGAACAAAGGAATCAAAGGCGTGGCCGACTGACTCAACGATCGATAAAAAGAGAATCGAAACGAAACGGTTGTAACTTGGCTAGGGGGGTTGTTAACGTTCCCGTCAAACGCTAAGTACAAAATGTATGGCAATGGCATTACCTGTCACGTATCTTCTCCTCAGGTAATGTCATTAGTATTATAGGTATATTTTGCACTTAGCGTTTGGAGGGAACGCTAACAGAGAAGTGTCTAAGCCTGCTGAACTAGCCAGAAGGTTAGTTCCTAGACTTTTAGAGGTGATCAATGTTTATGACAGAAGACGATGGATTCAAATAGACAAACATCCGTCAAAAAGTGTCCTCTTGTTTTAGCTACCTACCGATTTATTTATAGGCATCATCAAGACATTTTATGCGCTTTTTTAATTTTGGCCAACATATTTTTTACTGACTAAAATCCACCGTGTCTCTATGCGTTCCAATGCCGCGGTAATGTACAGTCAGGGAGGGGTCAAAAGTGCAGTTCCACCTTACCAATGCTAAAATGTCTAAAATTTCTTTGTAGAAGAGGGTCAATGGTTTAATTGGTAGCATAGAATCTGAGTATTGAATAAACTAAGTAGTTGTTAATAAACTATTGAACTTCTACAACAA
This sequence comes from Mythimna impura, assembly GCA_905147345.3. Taxonomy (NCBI): domain Eukaryota; kingdom Metazoa; phylum Arthropoda; class Insecta; order Lepidoptera; family Noctuidae; genus Mythimna; species Mythimna impura. Next base: position 2,840,911 of record LR990342.1, on the reverse strand, counting down.
TGAAATTTTAGACACTTTAGCATTGGTAGAGTGCAACTGCACTTTTGATCCCCGACTGTACCTAACCGCAATTAGCGATTACACTAACCGATTTGGAGGAGTCGCCATTGCGTCCAGCAGCTCGAAGTCATTTCCGTTTGTCGGGTAGCCGATCATCACCCAGCCGTGGTCTAAACAGTCCTGAAAAGTTGCAAACCCTTCTCAATACAATCATCTTCTTATACAGGGTTATTTGTAAAACACTGGCAACCTCTCAGGACTATGTTACTAACATAATAACCAACAACTTTTTAACCGACTTCAAAAAAAGGAGGAGGTTATTCAATTCGGTTGTATTTTTTTTTATCAATTTTTTTTATGTTTGTTACCTCAGAACTCCGTCGTTTATGGGCCGATTTGCAATTTTTTTTTCCCTTTATAGGATATGCTTCCAGATTGGTCCCATTTTTTTCAAAATCCAATTCTGATGATGGGATCCATAAGGAATCCAGGGAACTCCTCAAATATTATAGGCAACCATATAGTGATTTTGGTATTTTCATCGAGAACTTAAGCATTTACAGTCAAAAAGGGACATTTGATGAAGTGGAACTGATGAAAAAGACCAGAAATGGTCAACGGAACTTCATACCCACATTGATATCAGAATGAAGATAGATAAGCGACTATGACAATACAAATAAATGAATGGTTCTTAATAGTTACGTTGAAAATGGTATCATTGAAGTGATCTGATGATGATGATGGAGCCGGAAGGTAGGCACAGGAACTCCGTAATTAATCAATGTATCCTAGCCGTGTTTGGGCTTATTAGGATTGTCATGGGATGCACTTTGGCTATAAGGTACTATCGAACTGATCTGGTGATGGAGCCGGAAGGTGGAAGGTACCTACACAAAGGAACTTTATATTAAAACAATGTAACCTAAGGTAACCTAGCAGTGTTTGGGTTAATTGGAATCGTCATGAGAAATAGGCACTCTGTTTATAAGTGTATCGCAACTAAAGTGTAAAATAAAAACTTTTTACAAAAAAAAAAATAACTGACTCGATATCCTTGCTTGACGCTAAAAACACGTATAATATCTGTGGGGCGCGCTTCTGGAGCGCGATGACTCGTTGGCGATATTTTAACCTCAATACGTCGTGAAAACTATATCTTTACTGCTCTAATTTGTACAAAATGTAGGGAAAAGAACAAGGATGGCAAATAGTCGCGCTTCATGTGTTTAGCCACGCCTACAACGGTTACTAGAAAGTTTCAAATATACTTCATTCGTTCGAAGATATATTATAATTAACCATGCAACTCCCGCTTGCGCTAGGCGACCCAAATCGCAGCTTTTCAGAGCCTAAAAGCAGAAACAAAACGCACCGTATCCGAGCGAGTATCTGTCAGTAACGTCAAATGTCATTCCATACGTGTGCGCGGCAACCAATACGTTTTACGTTGTGTTTTATTTGCTTTTTTACCAATTTAAGTAATTAAATAAGAGCATAGTGCTTGTATAATTTGTAATGAAGTATGCCAGAACGAAAAGATATGAAATACTATCTTCATATGATGAAAAGTTTGAAAAAAGGATGAAACGACGATAACATAGTACGTCACCTGTCCTATCTCTATTTAATTCTTTGATTCCAGGTGAAGTAATAGATTTATCTATTAGATTATTCAGTGAAGTAAGAGTTTCACGTACTTAACCCAAATAATTGTATGCATTGACACGATCAAACTTCTCGGGGTGTTTACGAGATGAACACACGAGCTTGTTTCCTTGTTCCATAACTTTAAAGGCTTTGCCATGGTAGGTACATTAAACAGTGTAAGACTGTAAATCAAATGGGTTTCGAAATATGAATATACCTATTGACGCGGGTTGTGCACGTGATGCATTGACGCGTTCAGCTGACTCGGGATGTTTACGAGATAAACATACGTGGTTGTTTTTTTCCCCACACCTTTGGGGTAACCTGAAAAGCTTCGTCAGGAAAGTTATCTATAGTACATTATATCTACAGTGCAAGTAAAATGGATTTTGAATATTGTACCTATGGACGCGAGTGATGTACGAGATACATTGGCGCGATCCGCTGACTCGTGGTGTTTACGAGATGAACACACGATGATCTTTACCTTTTGGTACATGGACACGGGTGATGTACGAGATGCATTGACGTGATCCGCTTACTCGTGGTGTTTACGAGATGAATGCACAATTACCTTTTGATAAAATCAGAAAGGCTTTGCCTAGGTACACTTTGGTACCATAACAGGGTCAATATTTTTAGGTTTTTAGACCTTGTATTTAGGATGATCCTCAAGAAATGGACATTAAACTAGATATCTGTTGTATCATCATCGGCTCCAACAGGCACAACCCCAACTGTTACAGACTTGAGAATATAACATTTCCTGAACTAGCATCTGAGCTAGTCGTTGAACCAGTTACTATATTTCCTGAAGTATTCAGAGTATTACAGTATTTATATCTACAAAACCAAATAATTTAATGGCCTGACTTAATGAATGACTTAACCCACATCTAGAATACCATTTTTGGAAATACTCAAGGAATATGAACAAAAACTAGATAAAAATGTGTGTAATAACTGTTTAAAATAATATAGAGATTATTGCCTCAGTCAGTAATTCATTGATAATACAAGAATATACTGATACAAAAAGATTAAATCAGAACAGAATCAGTTGGGATTGGGAATCACTAGACCCTATCTAAGCTTCTCAGCAATGATGGCATAAATAGGCTGAAACTAATTTTCCCAGTTGATTGATACTGGAAGAGTTTTAATAGATTTGCACTTCACATAAACAAAGATATTGTCAAAGATGTTGATAGAGACGACTACCTGCATGGGAATACTTCAACAGAGAATATTTAAAGTCCTAAAGACATGCCACAGAAGCGGCAAGCTTATTATGAAGCCAGCCTAATCTTCAACTGTAACCCGTCAGGAAAACGGGAATGGTCCATCTTGGTACAACCAGCAAAGAATAATACCTAGGCCTGGACGAAAGTAACTGCAGTCCTCATATTAAACTATAACCAAGCAATTCTCGCAACACATCCAGTGTATGCTAGAACACAAAAAGTTCCACCACAGGCTCATGGTTGAAACTAGAGGTTAGTCAGGCTTACAGATTAGCCCATTCCCTACCTCGTTGATAGAGGATTTGTGGTAATGCCCCAATTTTGAAGCACATCAGTGGATGTTTGGTAAGTGCATTTTTTCTTCCATAACTTATCAACCAAAATTCAACGGTTCAAAACATAATGGTTTTACAAGTGATCAATCAGGATCTTCAAGATCAGGGGCCAAGATGAATGCATATTTATGTATAAAAACATTTATAATTTATTGCCATTGAGCACAAATTCCCCATGGAAACCGTGTGGGAATCAACTTATATCCAAGATATTTTTTGGTTTCCCAACAGGGATGGAGAAGGGAGGTTTATTGAAACCTTTAAACCCCTGAACAAATTGATTCACACATCCAAATTTATAAGATGTAAGATCACTGCGGTGGCTCTAGTGTACCCAGGAGATCTTATGGCAAAAATTGAATCCAGATCACAGGAGATACCTATTATTTCATTATGATCATTTAAAAAGAGTCTATTGCTGTCCCATATGGGATTTGTTTTGCACATTATGCATTTTTGATAGTGGTAGTTACATGTATATCTATGATCAAAAGTTCACAAATCAGTATGTACATCATCATCTTGATGACCTTTTGTGTATTGGTTCAGATTATATAGTCTACTACTATACACACTACACTATTCATACTAGCCTACTATTATATAATAAAAGGTTGAAAAATATTCAAGGAACAATTACTCCTTTTACAAAATACGCCATCCCAATCATGTTAATTATTTAGATTTTATATATGACACACAATGACTGATGTCACATACAAAAAATGTTGTTTCTGTAAATCCCTTAAAAATATTTACAGAAACAAGTTTCTTAGCTTATGAGAGATTACTCACTTAATAGGTACATCAACTGTTGCATTATTTTGTTGCAACAACATTTGTTGTTGGTTGGTTCTATACTAAAATTAGAACATAAATACTTAGTTATAAGTAAAGGCAACTAAGATTCAAAATAAAAATTCATCCAATCATCAAACTAGACCTACAATGATGCAACAAGAACTGGGGGGGGGGGGGCGCAATTGTAGTGATAACAGAAGTCCATGGATTCTGGAAAAAGGATAAAAAATTATAATTATCACATAAATTATTTAGAACTGCTTCACATTTTTTACCTATAAAAATTCTATTTTGTTAAACATGAGCACTTACACATTTTGTGTGAGATTGATAATAGTTTGCTGTATCTTATATAAACCGAATGGGAGGAATACGGTATCAACAATTAAATAATATAGCCAGAAATATGGAGCAAATATGGTGTGAAAATAATTAGATTTGTCTATTTGCTTCATATATGGATTCAAAAGACAACAAAGAGACCAATTAACAATCTCATACATCTAACATAGAGTGGGAACAGAATATCTCTACATTTTAGTAGGTATATTGTGTCTCAGTTTGGTCAAACTGATTGATCTTTTCCCCTTCTACAAGTAATACATAAATGTGATGCCTGTGTTTCCTGGATACCAGATTCAAAGTACATTTAATGAGATGTTTTTTACTGCCTTTGAACATGATAATTTATTTCTTTTATGTGTTCTTTCCTCCATTTAGCTCAATATTGGGAAGGCAAAAATGAAAAGGTAATGTCATATTGACCTTCACAAGCTTGTCCACCATTGAAAACAATGTTAGTTTTTTCAAGCTGTTAGTCTTTATAGGTACTCAATAAAAAAACTATTGCGTTCCTTTTTTAAAGAGTGTCATCTTACACACCTCCTTACACTAATTTCCAGAATATTGACATGATGTTCTTCCATCAGCCATAGAGGTTACATTAGGTTACCTTCCAAATAATGCCTCAATTCAATGTTACTTATAGGATCTCACTTATTCACACAGTCTATACCAATTAATAAATTAATAGACTCATAAATTGGTCGTAATGATCACATCCAGAGATTATGTTAAGGTTTCTTAAAAATGAAATTGTCTAAAAAGTTAGTGAATTGGTTTGCACTTAGCAGAGCCCAAGTAGCACAGATTTATCATTTATAAAAATACCCAATATTATAGTTAATGAAACCGGTGTAAACATTTCTATCCTAGACACTATAAAAACATCTGGTTCTGGTTGCAGTGGACCGAACCTCTTATTTACCTTTATTTTAGTTTTTATTTTATTATTTTTATTGTTTTAGTCAACATACGAAAATAGAGCCATTTTCTGTAACGAAAATGCACGGCAAAACCTGAAATCTTCCCTGACACTACTTTATTTTATTACATTAGATACACTCAAGAGTATTAGGGAAGATAATACTCATTTAATACTCTCTTTGAATAACCCACACAAGCCAATTTCTTCGTCTACCATTAGTAGATGGATAATAATAATAATAATATATATATAATATATACTTTCTCTATGTGTGGCATAGATATTAGCGTTTTTTCAGGGCATAGTACAAGACATGCATCCACGTCGACTGCTAAAGCTAGGGGAGTATCATTAGATGTAATTAGGCAAACGGCTGAACAAATAGTTCTTCAACTTTTGCAAAATTTTATAATATACCTATTTCCAACAATTCATCTGAATTTGCTCATGCTGTGCTTAATGCTGAACAAAATATTTGCTCATAAATGCCTTAATATGTTTAAAATAATTATATATAAAAAAAAAATAGACATACATATATACTTATATAATATAAAATGTATAAGTATGTCAAAAAAGATTGTCTCATATTACCATTATATTAAGAGCCTAATAAGTGCCTAAGAGATTTTGGTTCCTGAAATATATTTGTTTGATATTAAAAATCTTAATTTTGCTTTAACCCTTTATAGGACGGCCCATACAAAGTGGCCAGTAAACTGGACGATCACTTTAAGGTCGATAATTCAAAGACTTTTTTAATAATGTTGAACCTTATGATCATAAACGATAACCAATAAAGCACGCTAGCCTTTTAACTAGCCAGTGTTCAAGAACGTCACATGCAATGCAAAATTCGCGCCTTTTTTTACGGTGGCCTGTCAACTGGCCACTGTGCATACCTGCACTAGTATTTGTTGTCAACACAAGTAGACATCAAGTATTTCGGTGTGTAGTGCAAGGAAAAAACATGTCTTCGTAAAAAAGGTGAGTAAAACGATTTGGTTATAGTATAAACTTTCTTACTGTGTACAAATATAATCGAGTATCATATAATAAACAATGTTATTTTGCCATTAAAACCAGACAGGTGTGTTGAAAAAATCTAACTTAGAAATTACACATGTGTGTTGGAGGTAGTCTCATAAGTATATATTTCGATTAATGCTTATCAATTACATCATTTTATACCAAGTATATAGTCTATTTTTAGGATAAAATAGTGCAATAAGCACAAATATACAGGTTCGGTAGTTATAGCTTATTATCGTAATTTTTTAGCAATTTTTTCATATCAAAAAATGACGATTTGTAGGTACGTATAGTTATTGTGTTTTTATTCTCGTTTTTCTGCTGTTTTAGAAAGAATTTTAGCATACAGGATCTGGAGATGCTGAGTGAAGATCAATGGGCAGAAATTATGGCCATTACTGATGACCAGGCCATCCATTCTGATATTGGTGGTGATTCCGACGCTGATGATTGTTTTGACGATATTGTCTCGAATACTAGCAGCTTTAGTACCCGTAGTTATAGTCATCAATCATAGTCTTCTTCAGAACTCCCACACGGATCTGTATCTCCGCAAATTCCTCCACCAGCTTCTCCACCACAGCCTTCACCACAACCCCCAACAGCACCGCCACATCCCTCACTGCCTTTGCTATCACCGCCTATCCAAATTATCCTTTTCTATTGAATTTTGAACACCACAATAGTAATTTTTGATTTTTCGTTTAATTTAATAATAATTTAGAGGAGAAAACACTTTGATATTGATTTTTTGTGTTTTTGACTATGAAGAAGAAATACTAAAATTTTGTTTGAAATGATACGCTGATTATGTTATTTTTTTGAGACTGATTAAAAACTAATTATGAAATACACAGAAATTTCATTTTATTACGTAAAAAGTAACCGGTTTTTATGTGTCCAGTTTACAGGCCAGTGATTATACAGGGAGAGTTACTGATGCAGAACGGTCGGTGGTCAGTATACTGGCCACTAGTTTTTTTGGGTTTTGTCGGAAAATAACAACTTTCTGAAAAATATATCACTACATATTATTATAAATAACAGTACTGAATATAATTTCACTTAAAATCATCATAAATTTAAAAAAAAGTTAAGGTGTGCGTTAAAGGGTTAAGTTGACTCTTAACATCTGCATGGTTAATTATAATATATCTTCGAACGAATGAAGTATAATAGATGTTCAAACGAACTTACCTGTGATGTTCGATCATTATTATACGTAGCTTCGTTCGAAGATATAGGGAACCCTCCCTACCCTACCCAGCAAAACTTAAGATTTTAACTCTGAAAGAATGACATTTGACGTTACTGACAGATACTCGCTCGGATACGGTGCGTTTTGTTTCTGCTTTTAGGCTCTGAAAAGCTGCGATTTGGGTCGCCTAGCGCAAGCGGGAGCTGCATGGTTAATTATAATATATCTTCGAACGAAGCTACGTATAATAATGATCGAACATCACAGGTAAGTTCGTTTGATCATCTAATATCACACATCTCATCTCCGAACAGTTTACGCACGCAAACGTGTTTTTGGTCCGTGTTTATTATGGTGTTTAGACGCAAAAATCTTTTAAAAGTGTATTGTGAGTGGAAAACTAACTGAAAAAACATGAATGGGTAAGTAATAAACAGTTTTTAACACGTTCGAGGACGCTACCACTTGAGACTGTGTACCAAAATGACACAGTAAATGTCCATACAAATTATACGACGTATGAGTACGTAGCCTCCCATGAAAATACACTTCTGGACACATCTATTGGCCCACATTGTATTTTCAGTTTCGTTTGGTCCTATCTAAAATTTTATATTAGGTCGAGCAAAAAGTTTTTATGCAGTTTTGAACCTGGCACATTCACAATTTCATTCAACAGTCTTTTTTTGAATTTCGAACACAGAATTTAAAGAAACAAAAGACAATTTGGAGCCTGTTTGTTGATATCAAACAATCGAATACTAAGAAAACTTGGTTTTATTGGTTTACTTGGATTTAATTCTTGAAAAAGTGATTGATATCTTTGGTTTTGCAACAAACATTACTTATTCTTAACATTAAGGTGAGGTTCTATCAATAATCTATGGATACTTCACCTGAAGTCGCCGCCCAAGCTGTGGCACTTATTCAGGCCGGACACAGCCAAAGAAACGCGAGTGCTCAACTTAATTTAAGTCGATCTGCGGTCCGAAATGTTTATCGGAGGTACCTAGAGACTGGCGGCTTTGTTCGTCGCCAAGGAAGGCCACGATCTCGGGTTACAACTGAAAGGCAGGATCGATTCATCGTGACGACCAGCTTGAGAAATCGTCACCTTACCTCCATTGAGATACAAAACCAACTTCGCGACTTCCACGGAGTATCTGTGAGCGCTCGAACTGTTCGGAGAAGGTTAAAAGAACGCGATATGGTACCACACAAGCCAGCTAATGGGCCCAAATTAACGCGAGCCCACCGAACAGCGCGCCTTCATTTCGCACGCAGTCATTTAAATTGGACACAGCAAGATTGGAGCCGTGTACTCTTTTCTGATGAGTCTAAAATTGTGTTACATGGCAATGATGGAAGGAAGAAGGTCTACCGATGTAAGGGAGAGCGTTTCGCACAATGCTGCTTTGAAGAGAGGGTTGCTTATGGCGGTGGCTCATGGACTGTCTGAGGCGGTATATCCGCGAGCGGCAAAACTCAACTTGAGGTTGTTACAGGACCACGGCTGCCAACATTAAATGCTGAAAGGTACATTCGTGAGTGCTTAGAACCTCACGTGATACCATACGCGGACTATGTGGGCCCAAATTTCCTTTTTATGCATGATAATACAAGAGCCCATGCGGCCGGCATCGTCAGGGAATATCTTCGGGATGTGAACATCACAGTTATGGACTGGCCAGCCAGAAGCCCAGACATGAACCCCATTGAGCACATGTGGGACGAGCTAAAAAGACGTGTTAGGGCTCGTCAGCCAGTTGCCCAGACGATGCAGGAGTTGAAAACTGCCATAGAAGAGGAATGGGAGATGATCCCTCAAAATTTCATAGAGCGGTTGATAAACTCTATGCCTAATCATATGAGAGCTGTGGTAGATGCCCATGGAGGCAACACGCGTTATTAAATTAAACCTTTATTTGATAAAACATGTTTTTTATTCAAAAATCAATTGCCTTTAACAAGGCGCATATCCGACTTGTTAGGCCTAGCTCCATGTCGTATGGTATTCTGAATTCAAATTTAAAACAATACGATCGAAAAAGATGGTAAAATGTATCAGGTTTAAAACTGCATCAACAGTTTTTGTTCAATCTAGCAATCATATTTCGGTAGGGGCCATCGAAACCTAAACTCTAAGGTGGGCCAATAGATGTGTCCAGAAGTGTATATTGTTTTAAAGACATCATGACACAACCGTTTTATCACGTTATCGTATAAATACGTTATGTCATTAAAAGTAAGTTAACTAGACGTGAACGGACACAACGTGTAATAACGTCTAACGTATATACATCAGGTAGTTTCACTACCTGATGTATTGCCTTGTGGGTCAAAATCTTTATCCGAACCATATTCTCCATCATCGTCTTGGTAAGGATCCGCCTCGGTAGAGTTGTCAGAATCATCGAAAATGCTCATCAGTCTTGTTTTGCGCTTATCCATCTAAAACACATAAAATAACCCATTAAACATCAATTTCACAGAGTAAAATTATTAATTCATAGTAAAATAGTATACTGTCTGGCTAAGGAATAATACATAAATCAAATAAACTAAATACTTACGATGTTTTGTCGCGGAAAATATTACGATACGCCACGAAATGTTTAGCGAACGCGAGCGCACCCCGCAGTGACGCAGCCGCACTGAATGTAGGAGCGCGGTAGGCGCGCGCGACGCATTTACACGTTGTGCGTGTGTGAGTACCGTTCCCGCCCACTGTCAACGGCACTTATTTGAAATTGTGTTTGAAATAGTTTAAAACTTACTCTACGTGACAGTAAAGCTTCGGGTATTTTAAATGTTGTGACACAAGATACATTCAATAGGATTTAACTTGAACGTTCATCGGAAATGTACGTTCTGTCGTAAAGTAAAAAAATTATTTGGACGTCATTGTACGTTGTGCCATATCAAAATTTCGAACGATGACGTATAATCTCGTTCTGTCCTCGAACGTGTTAAGTAGTAATACATTATGCATTTTGTACAGATTTTGTAAATAAATTGTTATTTCAACCAACATCGTTTGCCATTTTACGCGCGAATTTGGCGCCAAGTCGGCGTCATGCCCGTACATTTTCACATGTTACGAATATTAAACATACAAATAACAATAAACTGTTGGTACTAAGAATGTTGTTACATATCTTCTCAATTATACAATCACAAGTATTTAACATAAAAACTACCACAAGGATTTTGCATAATTTTGAATTGAAAAGATACGCAACTCAAACAGACTCATGTCTCATCAAACATCATCACTCATACAACCGCACAGCTGCGGAACGTTGAGGTCATTAAAAGAAAGAAAGAAAAAACATTTATTTGTACCTCACACATACAGTAAAATTTAAAAAAAAAAACAGTAGAATATATAGGAATTAAAATATTTTAGAATTAAGTACCTACTTATAAAAAGAAAAAAAAAATAACTGTATGATCTGTGCAAGGTCTAAAAGGCGCCTAACTCAGCATAATGCTGCGATATTTAAAACGATAAATTTTAATATCGCAGCGCTGGTATTCTGTATTTCATTGACACGTGTCCGCCATTTTTGTTAGTTATGATGCAATGTTCGACTAGTATGGATAAGGCTTTTGTGGATTTGAATTTTTATTTCTTTTGGTGACGGCTTTGTTTTCAAACTTTAAAAAAAATATTTTTTACTAACTTGATTTTTGCGATTTTATTTATTTGCGTATTTCTTACTAAAAACTTGCATGTTTTATTTGCTTGTATATTGCACTGCATGTTTATTTTTTTGATGTTTTATTTTATAATAGTGAGATAAGAGGCCCACGAATGCGAGGTGCGCGGCGTGGTAGGGGTGTGCGGGTGCGTGGTGGACGAGGTGGTCCAGGTGGACCGGCACCGATGGCGGAAGTGGTGGATGTGGTAATGGCCCACGATCGTGGTGGTCCTAGCGGGCGTGGCAGAGAGTGCGGAGGCCGTGCTCGTCCTGATAGACCTGGCCCTCGCACGATTGATGAGTTAGTCTTATTGCTTGATTAACGCTTTTTTATTCTTTCCCATTAATCTATTTCTTTTTTTCTAATCAAAATCATTGTGGGTACTACAATTTAATAAATTTGAATTTTAGGATCATCGTCCGTGATATCAACGAGCTGCCTGAAAGCCACGGCCTCGAATTGACCTTACATCCAAAAAGGATGCGCATGTGGCAACCGTAAGTAGATCTGCTTGAGTATGTTATTGGAACGTAGATATTTTGGTTATAATATTTACTAGCGAGTTTTAACTTTTGTTTTAAAATGTCCATCTAGGCCAAATCCCGCACGAGGACCACCACACAACCAAGGCTGAAACCACCATCGCCGTCAGCACCACGGACGCCGTCATCACCACCCTTGCCGTCACCACTACCGTCGCCATCAGCAGGTTCCAGGTTTATTGAATGCGAAACTGCATCGGTGGCTGGTTCCCCGATGCAGCATCTAGCACCACTACCACCTTGTCATCGTCCACTCCGAGAAGACCACATTTCGTTCCTCGTCAATTGTGGTAAGACCTGTTCATTTTATTTGGGTCTTGGGACAATGCCATATTTCTGGTTCACACCGAATCTGAACACACTATTTATTATTTGTGTCAGGAAGCGACGATGACTCGGAAGATGACGACGACGAGTCAGGTGGGATGGTGCCTGTTATTATTCCAAGGGCGTTTCGGAGCCTTCTAGAGACGCCCTTGGATATAGAAGACGAGCACGAAGACCCAGCGCCTGCCACAAGTTCAGTCCCTGCTGGGGACTGGGAGCCCGCAGATGTGCTGCCTGAGACGACAGAACAGCCAAGGGAGCTATTTGATTTTGACTGGAGAGATTTTCCGACTACTTCGATTCCACCTGAATCGAGGCGGGAAAAGTTCTCCGAAATTAATGTCAGACCGACAACTCCATGTGTCGACCCGTATGAGATCTTCATTTAAATATAGGATCGGCAAATTATGGAGCACATTGTCTCGGAGACAAATAAATATGCTCAGCAGGAGGTATCCCAGATGCTCGATAACCACACTCTCCATCCCAATAGCCGCATCTGCGGATGGCGTGATACATCCGCAGATGAATTATATAGGTACATATTTTGCTGTAATTTTGGCGATGGGGGTTGTGGTTAAGACGAGGTTGGAGGAGTACTGGGCTTCCACCCCTGACATATTTTATACTCTGGGTTTTAGCGCACACATGTCTGTCGACTGTTTTTTATTGTTAAATAAGTGTTTACATTTTAACGACAACGAAGACATATGTGCGCTAAGACTGGAGTACTCTGAGGCTAGGCTGTATAAAATACAGCCAATACTGTCACACCTGAACCAAAAATTCCAAACAATGTATCCTCCAGCGCAAAACCTCGCGCTGGACTAGAGTCTCTTAATGTGGAAAGGCTGGCTAGAATTTAGCCAGCTAATTCCAAACAAAGCTGCAAACCGTGGCATTAAAACATATGAGATTTGTGAATCTCAAACCGGTTACCTATGGCGGTTTGAAGTGCATGCTCGTAGAAAGCAATCCCCACAGCAAGTTGTAGATCCTTTAGAGGCGTCTACTCCTGCAATTGTGTTGCAGCTTGTTCAAGGCTTGGAGCACAAGGGGTACACGTTGTGGATGGATAATTACTATCTGTCCCCGTGCCTGGCTCGACGACTAAAGTGTTTGGGGTTTGACTGTGTGGGGACCCTGCGGACCGATCGCCAGTTTGTTCTGCAGGCCCTAAACAGTCTTACCAAACACAACATGCGCCAGGGGCAGATCTCTGGCCTTACGACATGCGACGTCGATGTCATGGTATGAAGAGATAAAAATAGAGTGGCTATGATCTATACATACCATGGCAATGGCCAGCAGAGAGTCGGAGGGTCCACCAAACCCATCTTGATAGCGGATTACAATATCATGATGGGTGGGGTGGACAAAAAAGATCAGCTCCTGGCCATGTATCCTATCGAACGAAATCGTACAAAGGTGTGGTACAAAATATTCTTCAAACATCTTCTTAATATTTCGACTGTCAATGCTTTTATCATCCATCGCCACTCATCTTCTTCTCCTTTCAGTCATCGCAATTTCAGATACAAACTTATAAGATCTCTTTTATCTATCCATTCCCCTTCGCCCATCCCTACGATTCTGTCTGCAACCATACAGAATAAAGCGGACGTGACTCACCGTATGGCTGAGTACCCATTGAGGAGTCGCCAACGCATGCGACGGGCCTGTTTAGTTTGTAAAAAGCAGGTCCATACATTCTGTATTGGTTGCAGCAGAACTGTTTGCATCGACCCCTGTTTCCTCACTATTCATTCTTAGTTTATGTAAAATTTATCTATAAATATATATTTTTTTCTTATGTATCTATATATTTGTATGTATATTTTTGTACCACACTTTTGTACGTTAGTGTTCCCAGGTGTAGAGGCAACATGAAGGGCGGTAGCAGTCATTTGATGATTTCCCATCCCAAACTTACTTGTTTTTATTTAATTGTTTTTTTTTTACGATTTCGCGGTCGATTTACTGGCATATATTATAAAAAATTTAAACATGAATTAAGAACAACCTTTTTTGAAGTCGATTAAAATATAAAAACTTTTTTTTAATAGGTATGTTTATTCTTATTTTTATAAAATAAGATTTACTTAAACTAATTTAATTTCATTTTAGGAATTTTAATTTTAGTTCAGGTGCGGCAGTATTGGTTGTATCCATACTATGTTAGCATGTACTTGTACGATTTTTTTAAAATAAAAAGACAATAAGATTGTTTAAACCGATGGAGTATAGATAGAACAACGAAATCTTGAAGGTTTGTTTTTGGTAAATGAATTATGTTTTGTAAACAGTCAATGAACAAATTTAAAATTTGTTGTTTGTGATGTTAGTATTAGTAATACAGTCCTGCAAGGTTGTTAGTGTTTCACAAATAACCCTGCATATAAAAGGCTAACTGACTGACTCAACAACGCCCAGCCCAAACTCTTGGACCTAGAACGCTGAAATTTTACGCAGATCAGAGTATCCTTTTATGATATGATGTGTAGGTCGGTAGGTGTTAGTTTTAGTTCATAAAATAACAAAATAAAGGAGACAATTTTTTTTGGGCCCACTATTAAACGGTTATGTTTATTAATAATATTACACATGGAAAAAGCGATCATCTTATTATAATTAACAGACCAAAAATTATATAGAAATCTAACCGGAATAATGAAATAATAGTAAAAATGTGTTACGGCAAAAAATGCTTGTTTAGGAGCGTTTTCAAGTTTATTTTAACGTGAAAAAAAAAATGTTACTATAGTGCGCAGCGGTGACATCGGATTTAAATGCGTTTCAAGAGATAATAATTAATTGGTCCAGCGAACTTGTTTTTAATGCTGATATTAACGGTTAACACAAATATCAAGCAACGTACTTTAAAAATCAACGTGGAACGAAACGTAATTAATAGCCCGTTGCCATGGACTTATTACCCGTTGCAGATGCTCTGTGGTCCAGTTTCAATCAGTTTGACACTGACAGACAACTAGTGGTGGGTCGTTGTCGAATTTTAGACGGACGAGACGTAACCGTTTTGGCGACGACAAAAACGGTTGCAGAAAACGGTCGTCGTCGCAACTGGTTTAAAGACGAAACTATCGTTGAGTGAAGTAGTTGCAGAAAACGTTCGTTGTCGCAACTAGTTTGAGGACGGTAATAAATTCTGTACTCGTTGCGTCGTCGTTTCAAAACCAGTTATTACAATGAAAAATGAACTTTATGACATAAACATAAAATTCATTTTTCATTGCAATAACTGGTTTTAAAAACGACGACGCGACGAGTGTGATAGTTGAAGCAATGGATTTTCGACCTTATATTCTTAACAGTAAGATAACAATTCGCATACAGTAATTCGAAGACTGGTTTATGCAACGAAGACTGTTTGGTCTCAGGATGGAAAACGGTTGTAACGTTGCAGAACAAAAAACGGTCTTTGAAAACTGTTCGTCGTTGAAACCCCCACCGCTACAGACAACATTATTATTGTTTCCGATTATTACTAGATAGCATGTTTCTTCTGTTCTTTTCGTATTTTTATTCGAAAGATTTTATGAAAATGGCATCTGTAGATACATGCATAATCCACAAAGCCATTGTATCAATTGTGCAGCACGATTTCAACGGAATGTTGAATACTGCTCTTGCTGGATACTGTTGCAATTGTTTAGTGGGCAGACGCACTGTTGGCTGCTGTGCATATGTGATGTGTATAGTGTGGTTTTTATCTTGGGCGCGGCATCAAGGTGAGGTTGAGCCACCTGCATCTTTTTTAGATGAAATACTGCTTTTAAGAGATGACTTTGAAAATGATGATGATGAACAGTAATAAATACTTGTGATGTTATAATGTGGTTTTTTTTCTCCTTACACAACCAGCATAAAACACATCACCTTATTATTTTAGATCTACAGTCAATGGCCGACAAAAGCCGCGCTATTTCGAAATGAATACATCTACGCATTTTCATGAATAAGTCTATCAAATCGTGTAAATTACATCAAAGTCTGTCACGTAGTACAGACGTGACTTTGTTTTTAACCGACTTCAAAAAGGAGGAGGTTATATGTTCGGTTGAATGTATGTTTTTTATTTTTTTTTTTTATGTATGTTCACCGATTTCTCGGTCACTTGTGGACCGATTTTGAAAATTTTTTTTTTGATTGAAAGGTTATGCTTCCAAGTTGGTCCCATAGAAACATTGTTATGATCTGATCATGAACTTCGTAGATATGGAACAGAACTCCTCATGGGATCACAGCAGAACTGTCGTAACAAGTAAAATTGCTTTGTTTATACGTGTAGTCGATGACTGACTGAAAGAAGAGGGGTAATATATCGAACTGATCTGATGATGAAGCCTGAAATTAGGCACCGGAACTCTGTAATAAATTAATTTAATCTAACCGTGTTTGGTATTATTAGAATTGTCATAAGATGCACTCTGGCTATAAGGTATTTAAGTATGGCTGAGGGGTACTTTTTAGTGTTGGTACCATAACTAAAAAGTGAAAAATAAAAAACTTTTTACAAAAAAAAATACAACCGACTTCAATGTAAAAAACACTGAAAAGTGCAAAATAACTTTAATTTCGGAAGTCGGTGTTAAATAACGAAGAGACAAAACTATTATAGAAACACCGACTTCCGAAATTAAAGTTATTTTGCACTTTTCAGTGTTTTTTACATTGAAGTCGGTTGTATTTTTTTTTGTAAAAAGTTTTTTATATACTGTATATTATTGAACAGTGCACTATTTTAACTTAAAACACCAAGGAGACCTATCCACTCATTAGACAATCGCTCTTGTGAGATTTTAGGTTATTATGAGAGTCATGTTTTGACTGTCGTATTTCACGGTACTCCAGTTAGATAAAGTTTTGCCAATATTACCAATGTAATCTAGAGATTATAAGGAATAAACTAACGTGCATTTCATTGCTATACGCCACAATTTGTGGTGGGCCTATTCCCCAAACAAAAAAAAATTGTCTCCTTTTAAAATTCAATTCAAAGTTTTTTGTTTTTATTATCTGTTCTTTATCGCCTTGAAATAGTAGCCACCATGTTATAAATGTCATGTTAGAAATGTCATTTGGTTGTGTGTAAAGTGACAACTGTCAACTGATCGGCCATAATGAGCGCATTTGTTTACACAGCCAACTGACGTCACGAGAGTAAATATGGTGACTCACACTTTCTACATTTTCGTCAAATACGCGCGAAATTCGAAAATGTAAATTTTAAATGCATTTTTAGGGTACTTACTTAGCGACTAAATAAAAATTTTGTGTTTTTTTTGTGGTTTATTAGCACTATAGAATCCAATTGAGACACTTTTCAAAATTGAGTGTAATACCCTATTGTAAATAGTCCATTAACATTTCTAATATAAGTATTTTTAGTGAAGATTTTTGATGATATGGCCAAACGTGGATTGACATAATTATCATCAAACGCCATAACATGCACATTCCAGAGGATGAAATAGGGGTCCAAAGTTAATTTATCATTGTGTAAGTCTTCACACAATGGATGCCTGTAGGCGGACAGCACCGCTGATGCTGATGAAGAAAGAGGTTGTCATGTACAGCTAGACATGTACAGTCAAGACAAGTTTGAGGTTGTGCGAGGTTTCTGGAGGGACTTGGGGAAAGCCTTTGCCCAACAGTAAGACAGTATCCATAAACAAAAGTGAAGTGAAGTGTTACTAACATAGTTTTAAATCATGTTTACTAACAAAATGATTTATTATAATTAGTTATGTATGTTAGTCTATAAGGTATTTATGATATGGGTACATGTTGCCTGAAATAAATTGATTATTATATGTATTTTCAATATTTATCTCAGGACCCTGAGGTCCTGGACCTTTGGAAGGCGTACGAGGAGCCGAAGCCAACTCGCAGAGGCCCTTTAGATAATTATAATGGAACATGATACATGATTATTATTATTATTTATTTTATTATAAACAGTAGCATAACATTATCAAAATGAAAAAGTAATCTGTTTGTTAAGTTGTCATGCTTAAACCTTTGATGAATTGTCGTATAGCTACAGGTCAGGTTGGAGTAGGACATAGGATACTTTTATTCCGGGAGTACTATACTCTTGGGATCATTTCCAATGGTGGTAGAATCTAATAGGAAAATGACTAAGTATATCAAACAACGTTACCTTCTGCTGCAGCCGTCTCTTGACAACCTCTCCTCTCAGCTCGATGCTGGTCCCATACTTACGAATCTTTTTCCCAACATCATCGTCCTTCGCCTTTGCTTCGTTGAAGATTGCGTCGAAATGTACTGCAAACGGGAAGGCTTATGTGTAACATGACGTCATACACGTATGCCGTAGTGTGTTTCCAAAGGTAGATTAGATTTTTAAGGATCTCCAACAAAGGATGTATACATAGAATACAGGTAAAAAAAATATTTTTTGAGGTGGGAAATTGTCAAATAACTTCTCTCGCTTTGGCTGGCGCGAGAGGGAGTGGTACCTTTATGACTAAAAGCGACCTGTGTCCTGATACAAGAGGGTTTTAGTCGGTATAGTCACGTCCTCCTTTCTAACCTACCCCATATGAAGTCATATGATGATTTTTTCACTTCAAAAAAAAAAGGGAGACAGTAGATTCTGCAAAAACTAACGCATTGGATATCACTTTCGTTCATTGTGAATGTGAACCATTGTACGCCCTCAGGCACGAAAGCGGACCGCAAATCCATTAAGGATTTTCTTTTTATCCTAATTCTGCAGCTGGTACCTACCTAGTTTTTTTTTTTTTTTAGGTAGGAATCATCCAATGACATCTCACGCCCTTGGGAGGAGCGGGGCGTGTCAATCTTTTACTGACTAAAACCCACTCCAATGTCCTTCGTTGCCTTGTATTCCAGGGCCCCTGGTTTTCCTTTCAGAAGCGAATCCATGGCCCCAGTAGGCTTCGACCCTGCTGGGCCCCTACGGTTTTGCTGACATCTCCTTGAGGCGTGCGTGGAACACTATGCGCCGTCGACAACTTGGGGTCGGTCCGGACGGTTACCGGACAGTCGGACGTCGAGCTACCTATTGCTCGCCACAGCTGGTACCTAGTGCGCTAGCTATTACAAGTAATTACGACAAATACAAACATCGACATACTGAAAACCAATCCAAAATGCTTAGCAAGGTGGATGCCCTGGGTGCTCCGGCCGGAGCCCCGTGGTCCGAGCAGCAGCACCCGGTACACGGCTGGAGCCCCGACGGCGTTGATGCCCTGTCTGATGTTCTGATGGCCCGCGTTGAAAGCACGCACGGCGTTGAAACACTTCGTCGATATAGTTTCTACGTTATCGTCAGGAGTGATGTGTACTTCCTGTAGAAAATATTGCACAGCTTCACACCTGTTTCTACATATTGTTTCTACACTATCTGTGTGCCCTAGAGGTAAGTAAAATTTTCTTAGGTCTAGAAATGTCTTCGAATTTTTGGTTACATGACATGTGACATCCACCAACCCGCACTGGGCCCGCGTGGTGGATTACGGCCCATTCCCTCTCCTAGAGAGGAGGCCTGAGTCCCAACAGTGGGAACATTATAAGGCCGACTATGCTATGCTATGCTATGCTAGAAATGTGGCTGCTGGTCTCAAACTGTCTCAAAGCATCAAACAGTAAAATTACACTGATGTTCCACAAAATTGCATATCAAAAGACAGAAAAAAGTCACGTTTTAGGGGGATGCTCAAAGATAGCCCGCGTAATCTAAATTTTCTCAAGTTTTTTGCATTTTGCAAGTTAAGTACCTATACAACTTGACTCAAATCTGCAAAAGTCAAAAAATTAAAACTTTGATTAAAATATGATTGGCGGGCTTTATAAAAATAAATAATTTATAACGGACCTTACGGAAAATTTTGCAAAGTACTGAAAAAGTGACTCATCTCACAAAATTTTTATTCTTTGACCGATTTTTTCAAAAAAGGTTCTTGTTTTTCTATCATTACAGAAATGTGTTGTAGATCGTTTTGGTACTGTTTTGCTGTTGCAGGACCCATTGCATTTTTATGTTGTTAGTTATGCCAAATTGCTCAGACCAATAACAAATTGTATCTAATCTAAATTGTCATGATATACATATATTATATTTTAAAGTCTGTTATTTAATTTTGTGGTTAGTTTATAAAACGTAATATTGATTTAAAAGAATTCTAATTGTTAATTTGTGTACCTAAAGTTTTTATTTTGTTTCTGTTAGGTACAGTAACAAAATAATATTTTACTGTACAATGCGTTCCAAATAAGAATAGGATCGACGCCATGTTGTGACGTCACGTCATACTGTCAAATCGCAAGAAATTGGGCAAAATTGAAGAACTCAGAGACGAGCAAAATTAAAGAACTGGATTCTGATTAAACTATTTTCGTTCACAGTTCGTAAATAAATTAAATTTTAAAATTTTCTTGTTTTGCTCACCATGATAATTCTTCGATTTGACAGTAAGACGTGACGTCACTACCTGTCAATCGATCCTATTCTTATTTGGAACGCATTGTATTGAGTTCAGAAAGTTTAATATTTTTCTTAAAAGGAAATTATGTGATAAATTTTGTAGAGTTTTGCTTATTATGAGCACCACAAATCATATTTTAATATTTGCACGCCAACTCATGGCAAAATGTGTCTTTAAAATAAATTATAGTTCATTACCGTCTCTTGTACCGCAATTAATGCAATTATGTAAGTAAATGGCTATGACTTTGAATTTCTGTTTCATAAAAAAGTTTTGATCTATAGTTATATTCCATTTCATTGAATATTGTATTAACAACACCATGAAACTTAATCTCCATTAATTTTAATTAAAACGACTACCTAATTTACCTGTAACATCATTTTACTCACCGTAATATGGACATATCAAAGAGAATTAAACCACATACCGAGACTTAGAAGGCAGCGTAAAGTAGGGAGGTATTGGTATAAAAAACAATAAATAATATGCCAATAATTCAACTGGTCTGTTGGTCTAGTGGTCAGTGGCCCTGACTGATATGCCGCAGGTCGTGGGTCCAATTCCGACCCAAGACAAATGTTTGTATAATGAGCACGATCATTTGTTCTGTGTCTGGGTGTAATTTATCTAAAATATGTATGTATTTAGAAATATATTTTATATGTTTATCAGTTGTCTAGTACTCATAGCACAAGCTCTTCTTAGTTGGGGCCTAGATAGCATTCTGTGAAAGTTGTGGAATAAAAAAAAATGTGTGCGTGTACTAGCGTACACTCGTAAGAAGTGAAACTTCTTTATGACGTTATTTTTCAAAAAATAATTTACTATATGCAACTTCACAGAAATTGGTTAAATAAAGTTAAATTAGATAAAGTTTAATAAAAGGCTTTTATTATCATAGACATAAATACAAATTCTACAATTACCAATTTACCAATCCCTACTCCGCTGGAGAAAGTATACTTCGAATCACGCGTGGTAGGGATAAGAATAAAAACCTTTTAGAAAAAAAAAATAACCGACTTCACTAAAAAAAACACTAAAAGGATCAAAATAACTTTAATTTCGGAAGTCGGTGTGTTACATACGGATCCCTAATGGATATCGCCGACCCAGCAATTCATTCGATTGACGCCAAACACATGAAAACTGCATCGTCGACACTTGGGCCAGCCACGAGCCGCCGACGCAGCAAAACTGCATATTAGCAATAAGTTATTTTTAATAAATTTTGTTCATTCCATATTCTAGCATCGAATAGGTTTCACTAAAATTAATTGTAATTTTTCTATTTAAAATAAATTAGTTTAGAAGTACCTACTTTGGTTTTTTTTCGAGCCTCCGCCTGCAGTCTACGTAATTGGCGCAGTCGGTAGGATACTCACAGGCTAGTTCGCGTTTCGCATTAGAGTCTTCTATCATCGATATTTGCAATCGCGGGTCGCCTGGGCGGCTATCAAGTCACGTCACGAGTATCCTGAACCTACGTTGGAGCTGCGGAGCCGGGTGGCGAATCCAGACATCGATTCACGAAGAAGAACCAGAGATGAAACACATGTAAGTGCACTAGAATCTTTCTCGTGTTGCTTCCTTCTACTCCTAAGTTACTTTTATGTCCAAGATTTTTCATCGCGACAGATCTTACCCCCGGGAACCTGCATCACGACAGGCGCGCCGGCATATAGTAGATATTAGTAGAGATATAGATAGCGAATTAGATTTTAATTTGAATAGCTTATTTGAACCCAATATGTCTTTTAATCCCGATATTATTTTCAAGGCCTTACGCCTCGTGCCCGATTTTGATGGAAACCCTAACGTTTTAACTAGATTTATTAACATCTGCGATAGAATAGTTACTCAGTACGCTAGTGCTGAGCCAGGTAGCGAATTAAATAATGTATGTCTTTTAAACGGTATTTTAAATAAGATTACTGGGCCTGCTGCATCCACTATAAACTCAAATGGCATTCCCGAAACCTGGGCAGGTATTAGATCAGCCCTCATCAACAACTTTTCAGACCAGCGCGACGAAACGGCTTTGTACAACGACCTCTCATTGGCTACACAAGGTACGAAAACCCCTCAGGAGTTCTATGACCAATGTCAAACCTTGTTCAGTACGATTATGACGTATGTGACATTACACGAGACCATCCCGACGACTATTGAGGCTAAACGAACACTTTATAGGAAGGTTACCATGCAAGCCTTCGTACGAGGACTTAAGGAACCTTTAGGCTCACGTATACGTTGTATGCGTCCAGAAACCATCGAGAAAGCTCTGGAGTTTGTGCAGGAAGAATTAAATATAATGTATTTGCAGCAGCGTAATGAAGTATCAAAAACTCAAAGTGCCCCAAAGTTAGATAGACCTTCTAACATGCCCGTAATTTACAAGCCCCCTATCATGCATGCTATGCCTTTTAACAGTGCTTCACGACCCCCACTACCTAACTGGCCTGCTCCAGTAGGTCTGCGTGGCCTTCAGCCCCAGCCTCAGCCTTTTAAATTCAATACACCTAATCAACCACATCATCGCATGCCGACTCAAACGCAACAAATGTTCCGTGCACCACCACCAAATTACCATCCGCAAAGTAACGTTTTCAGGTTACCACCTAGGAATAATCCACCACAAAATATGGGCGCAAAACCCATGAGCGGAGTGCAACATTTTATTCCGAAACCTTTACCCATGACGTCAGGAAATGACTGGCGTAGAAACGGGAACCCACCACCGTCTAATTATTTTAAAACGCGTGAAGTGAACATGAACGAAATCGCTTCTCCTGACTATTCTTATTACCCGGTCGAATATTATCCAGAACCAGAGTTCGGTTACTACATGGACTATGGCGACTATTACATGTTTTACGATTGTGGCGACACCCCTACTATGACCGACAATAATGTGATTTATGACAGTCAGACAACCAGTGACATGGAACCACAACCAGGTCCCAGCGACGCTAACCAGATGCAAAATTTTCCGAAGGACAAGACATCAAAAGAGCAAAGATAGACCTTAACTTACAGACCCAAAGACAACTACCATACATCGAAATTTCTTACCCTCCTTTAAAATTTTTGATAGACACTGGCGCTAACCAGTCTTTTATCAGTCCCGAGGCTGTGCAAAAGTTCTTTCCTGATTACCCCCTCAACTATGACCCTTTCGAGGTCACAAATGTACACGGTGTTAGTAAAAATGATTATTCTGTAACGTTACCATGTTTTAATGAGTTCAACGAATCCGATACAATTAAACTATTCATTTATCGCTTTCACGACTATTTTGACGGACTTATAGGACTAGATTTACTATCCAAATGGGAAGCTAAAATAGATTTAAAAGATTATAAGTTAATAACACGTACCGCTATAAATCAAATTAAAGTATATAACTCTCGTAACGTCAATCTGTATGAGGACATTATCCCAGCAAATAATTCCAAATTAGTTCGGATACCAATTAACGCCCCGGATGGCGATGTTTTAGTAAACGAACAGGTTTTTTGTAACTGCATTATTCATGAGTGTCTGACCACTGTAGTTAAGAATCGTGGTTTTGTAGAGCTAGAGAACCCAACGTCCAACGACGTCATCTTTTCTTTAGACCAACCAGCCCAAGCAGTACTCTTTAACGTTAACTGTACACCAACTAAGCAATCAAATCGTGCTGACGATGTATTATCACGTCTGCGTACAGACCATCTTAACGAAGAAGAAAAGGCTAACCTTTTGACGCTCTGCTCTCGTTACACTGACGTATTTTACATTGACGGAGAACCATTGACTTTCACTAATAAAATCAAGCACCGCATAAGGACCACCGACGAAGTTCCCGCATTCACAAAAAGTTACCGATACCCTTTTATCCATCGCGAAGAAGTTAGGAATCAGATATCAAAAATGCTTGACCAAGGCATAATTAGGCCTTCAGATTCAGCCTGGAGTTCACCCATATGGGTTGTCCCCAAAAAGATAGACGCTTCAGGAAAACAGAAATGGCGTATCGTAGTAGATTTCCGAAAGTTGAATGAAAAAACCATCGACGACAAGTATCCCATACCAAACATCAGTGACGTCCTTGACAAGTTAGGAAAATGCCAATACTTCACGACTCTAGATTTGGCAAGTGGATTCTACCAAGTCGAGATGGACCCCCAAGATATTCCTAAAACCGCTTTCAATGTGGAACATGGCCATTTCGAATTCCTTCGAATGCCTATGGGACTTAAAAACTCACCGTCCACATTTCAGAGAGTCATGGATAATGTTCTAAGAGGCCTCCAAAATAACATTTGCCTCGTTTATTTAGATGACATCATCGTCTATAGTACCTCTCTCCAGGAGCACATGGACAACCTGGAAAAGGTTTTCCAAAGACTCAGGGAGTCGAACTTCAAAATTCAGATGGACAAATCCGAATTTTTGAAGCTCGAGACCGCATACCTAGGTCATATCATTAGCAGAGACGGCATCAAGCCGAACCCCGACAAAATATCTGCTATTCAAAAGTATCCAATACCAAAGTCCCCCAAGGAAATTAAACAATTTTTAGGCCTTCTCGGTTATTACCGAAAATTCATTCCCGACTTTGCTCGGATAACCAAACCACTAACCCAATGTCTAAAGAAAGATAGTAAAATAATTCTGAGTCCAGAATATACCAATGCCTTCGAAAATTGCAAGACTCTACTAACCAATGACCCCATACTGCAGTACCCAGACTTTAAACGAGAATTCAACCTTACAACAGACGCTTCGAATGTCGCTATTGGAGCAGTGTTATCTCAGGGACCCATAGGATCTGATAAACCCGTCTGTTATGCCTCGCGCACACTTAACGAAAGCGAGTTAAATTATAGTACTATCGAGAAAGAGTTACTTGCCATAGTCTGGGCCACGAAGTATTTCCGACCTTACTTATTTGGAAGAAAATTTAAAGTATTGACTGACCACAAACCCTTACAATGGATGATGAATTTGAAAGAACCAAACTCACGACTGACTAGATGGCGACTCAGACTAAGCGAATATGACTTCACAGTAGTGTATAAAAAAGGAAAGTTTAACACCAACGCTGACGCTCTTTCACGTGTGGAAATCCATAATGAAGAAGTAGATGAAATCAACTCATTAATCGAAAGCATTAAAGACCTTAGTTCAATGATTAATAACCCATCAGAAACACCACATCAGCAGACGAACTCCTCGACTGACACTGTACATACCAGTAATGAAAATCCCATACTAGAAGTCCCCATCACAGATGAGCCACTCAATAAATTTCATCGACAGATTTACTTTACTGTAGTAGGTGACATAAAACGCCGACCGACAGTGACTAAGCCTTTCGAAAATCATACACGAATGACAATCCAGCTTTCAGAGTCCAACTTAGAAAATGACGTTATCAACGCTATAAAAGAATATGTAAACCCGAAGGTTAAAACAGCTATCTTGATAAATCCCCCATTAGCAATGGATTCAATAATTCCCATTATACAGGATAAATTCAAAAGTTCCTCTCTCAATTTAGTATTAGCCAAAGTAGAACTGGAAAATGTCAAGGAATACCTACGACAACAAGACATCATTCGACACTATCACGACGGTAAAACAAACCACCGTGGTATAAGTGAATGTCACTTGGCCCTTTCACAAAAATACTATTGGCCAAAGATGAAAGAACATATTACCAAGTACATCAATGAGTGTACCATTTGCGGTCAAGCCAAATACGACCGAAATCCTATTAGACCACAATTTAACATAGTTCCCCCAGCTAGCAAACCACTTGAAATCATTCACATGGACCTCTTTACAGTTCAGAACGAAAAGTACGTGACTTTCATTGACGTTTTCACGAAATACGGACAAGCCTACCATTTACGAGACGGAACAGCCATTAGCATTCTGCAAGCTTTACTACGTTACTGT
Organism: Mythimna impura; assembly: GCA_905147345.3. Lineage (NCBI taxonomy): Eukaryota > Metazoa > Arthropoda > Insecta > Lepidoptera > Noctuidae > Mythimna > Mythimna impura. The sequence continues at coordinate 2,814,363 of LR990342.1, read as the reverse complement.
ACCCATCATGGACTACCTATGACTATAATCACTGACAATGGCACCGAATTCACCAACCAATTGTTCTCTGAATTTACACGCCTTCATAAGATAATCCATCATAAAGTTTTACCTCATAGCCCAAATGACAATGGTAATATAGAGCGCTTTCACTCGACATTATTGGAGCACATTAGAATCCTCAAATTGCAACATAAAGATGAACCAATTGTTAACCTTATGCCATACGCTATCATAGCATACAATAGCTCCATCCACAGCTTCACCAAATGTAGACCCTTTGACTTATTGACTGGACATTTTGACCCCAGAGACCCGATAGACATCGACCTTACGGAGCACATCTTACAGCAATATGCACAGAATCATAAGCAGCAGATGAAGCAGGTTTATGACATTATTAATAAATCATCTCTCGCCAATCGGACAGCCTTAATCGAAAGCAGAATTAAAACTCGGGAACCAGAGGTAGAATATGCCCCTCAGCAACAGGTTTTCATTAAAAATCCCTTTGCCAGCCGTCAGAAAACTGCACCACGATATACGCAAGATACTGTACTAGCTGATTTACCGATACACATATATACCTCTAAAAAACGAGGCCCCGTAGCCAAAGCGAGGCTCAAACGTGTACCTAAAGGCCGCCAATTGTTACAGGTTTCTGCTGTTACTGACAATCCATGTGACGCACCTTCAAGAGATAAGACTTGAGACCCTAGCTGATGGACCAGGATTACTACCATATAAATTAGGACATACTAGACTAATCGCACATTACCACTCCTTCATACAGTACATACAACTAGCTGACATAGAGGAAAAAATAGACTCAGTACAAACGCAACTTCAATCGTTTAAGACCAGACTCAACAATGAGACTTACATGCTTTACGAATACCAAGTCGACTATCTTATTAACAAGCTTGACAGAGTTTTAAAGCAAGTCAGATCTTTGGAACCTGCTAGAGTCAAAAGAGGTCTCGTAGATAGCCTTGGGTCAGTAATAAAAAGTGTTACTGGCAACTTAGATTATTTAGATGCCCTGAAATATGACGAAGCAATTAAAACTTTACAAAACAACGAAAATAAAATAGTTTCAGAATTTAATAACCACATCAGTCTTAGTAAAGAATGGATGTCCCAGCACGGTACCATCTTAGACCAGCTAACTAAGAACCAGGAAATAATTAATGCAACATTAGAATTACTTTTAGAGAAAAATGCTTACAGAGATTACAGCTTAATCAAATTTGCAAAGTTTGCCCAAATCCTAGGAATAATTACTAATAATGTAGAAGATTTAATGTTAGAAATAGTTAGAATAGAAAATATAATGGCTTTTATACGCGCGTCTAGCACTCATCATTCCATGATAGACATAGAAGTACTAAGAAATATGATAGATAAGTTAAAATCTATATACCATCAGGATCAGATTTTAAATCTAGAGTTAAGAGAATATTATAATCTTATTAAACCAGGTGCTTACTTTATTGAGAAGAGAATAGTTATAGTTTACAGTTTCCCTATAGTTTCCATAGACTCTTATGACCTATACAGATTATCCATTGTACCCAATAAAAAACAGCTTGCCCTTATACCTCCTTCTCCCTATATAGCAACTAACGAGAAATCATTCGTGTACATAGAGGCTGAATGCCCGAAGTATAGTAACATACATCTCTGCGAAAAGAAGACGAGTCACCAAATCCGAACGAAACCAGAATGTATCCAGAAGCTCATCATCAACCAAGATCTAGAAGACACCTGTCACTTCGTCAAGATTTCACTTTCCAAAGAAGCAATGGAGAAACTGGATGATCAGCATTACGTTCTGTCACTGCCTCAACCAACCAAAGTAAAATTAGCATGTGGAAGAAAAGACTACAACACTCTACAAGGCAGCTACCTCGTCACCATTCCTGTGGACTGCTACTTGCAAACATCAGAAATCACCATCATCAATGACAGCAACGAGATTAAAGGCCAGCCGCTCAAGTTATCAAAGGTCCCGTACAACGAGATAAATCAGACCAACGTTTCTACTCACATCATCGGCTTCAATTCAATCAACTTAGACGAACTTCACAGCATCCAGAGAAAAGCAATGATGGAAAGCCCTTTGAAGATTGACAAGACTCAGTCGGTTGTGTTATACCATACAACCATACCATTCTACATCTTCGCAATATGCGTACTCGCACTTATCATCTTAGCGATGAGCCGAAGATTTAAATGCTGGAATCTCAGAGCGGATAGCAAAGAAAAACCACAAACTCTCAAGATACATACGTACGAAGAGGTAACCAGGGACTCCAAGAAACGAGATGAACCTCCAGCAACATTTTCTCTCAACATGATCAAATAGTTGCTGATCTTCGGGGGGAGGTGTTACATACGGATCCCTAATGGATATCGCCGACCCAGCAATTCATTCGATTGACGCCAAACACATGAAAACTGCATCGTCGACACTTGGGCCAGCCACGAGCCGCCGACGCAGCAAAACTGCATATTAGCAATAAGTTATTTTTAATAAATTTTGTTCATTCCATATTCTAGCATCGAATAGGTTTCACTAAAATTAATTGTAATTTTTCTATTTAAAATAAATTAGTTTAGAAGTACTTTGGTTTTTTTTCGAGCCTCCGCCTGCAGTCTACGTAATTGGTGTTTCTAGGTATTGTTTGTTTCTTATTTAACACCGACTTCCGAAATTAAAGTTATTTTGATCCTTTTAGTGTTTTTTTTAGTGAAGTCGTTTATTTTTTTTTTCTAAAAGGTTTTTATTTCACACTTTTTAGTTGCGATACACTTATAAACAGAGTGCCTATTTCTCATGACAATTCCAATTAACCCAAATACTGCTAGGTTACATTGTTTTATTATAAAGTTCCTGTGTCTACCTTCCTCCTTCCGGCTCCATCATCAGATCAGTTCGATAGTACCTTATAGCCAAAGAGCATCTCACGACAATTCTAATAAGCCCAAACACGGCTAGGATACATTGATTAATTACGGAGTTCCTGTGCCTACCTTCCGGCTCCATCATCAAATCAGTTCGATAGTACCTTATAGCCAAAGTGCATCTCATGACAATTCTAATAAGTCCAAACACGGCTAGGTTACATTGATTAATTACGGAGTTCCAGTGCCCACCTTCCGGCTCCATCATCATCATCAGATCACTTCGATGATACCATTTTCAACGTAACTATTCAGAATCATTCATTTATTTGTATTGTCATAGTCGCTTAGCTATGTATATCTTCATTGTAATATCTATTTGTGTATGAAGTTCCGTTGACCATTTCTGGTCTTCTTCATCAGTTCCACTTCATCAAATGTTACTTTTTGACTGTAAATGCTTAAGTTCTTGATGAAAATACTAAAATTACCATAGGGTTGCCTATAATTTTTGAGGAGTTCCCTCGATTCCTCATGGATTCCATCATCAGAACTGGATTTTGAAAAAAATGGGACCAATCTGGAAGCATATCCTGTACAGGGAAAAAAAAATTTTGCAAATCGGTCCATATACGACGGAGTTCTGAGGTAACAAACATAAAAAAAAATGATTAAAAAAAAAAAAAAAAATACAACCGAATTGATAACCTCCTCCTTTTTTTTGAAGTCGGTTAAAAAGATGGCGCGTAACGGAAAAATGTGACGCGTAACGAAAAAATGTTACACTAAATTTTTTTCCAACCCCGATAAAGAAGTTTCACTTCACAATGATGGCGCGTAACGGAAAAATGTGACGCGTAACGAAAAAATGTTACACTAAATTTTTTTCCAACCCCGATAAAGAAGTTTCACTTCAAAAATTAAAATTAAAACTCTGGTACCTTCGCCGTAGCCTTGTATGCAAACTTCAACCCTTCAAAGTCCTGCTGGAAGAAGTTCCGAGGCGGAGTGTGGTTGCTGATGGATTTCGGCGCGACCGGGGGCAGCTTCTTCAGAACTAGCGTCACCGTGGGCAGGACGCCGTCTTGCTGGAGGCAACGAGCCTCGCGCATTGTGCACGGGTGGTCTAGCGAAGTAGCGAGTGAGGCGACGATGTGTTAAAAATCGACAGCCCCGAGACTTGCTCGGGGATGTCGATTTTTCGGTACCGTCAAACGGGGTGAATATAGGAACGAGGGGGTAAATAGGAATAAAACTTTTATTAGGTTTTGTTATATATTATTGATTTCTAAAAAAGCATCCGTTTTTTTATTACTTACTATTAAAGATTAAACAGGAGTACTTAAATGCTGGGAAAAATTATTAATTAACGCGAAGATCCCCTTCAAACTTTTGTTTCTATTCACCCCGTTTGATGGTTTGACAATTTAGTTTCTCGATTACAGACTTATTTTCGCCAGAGACGTCGAAATGTTTTTTTTTTTTTTAAACTTCTTCACACTAGGAGTCAGGGGCGTAGCTACCGCCGTATCTGCCGTATCAATTATACGGGGCCCCCGAGCCACAAGGGCCCCCAACGTGCGTAAGCAAAAATTAATAAAAACTTCTCAATTTTTTTTATTTTACAAATGGCAAAAGTAAAAAAAGCAATTTCTTTTTTTCCCACGTAAAGCGTGCGTTCAAAAGTTGGCAACACCCTACATCGTCGGTTATCGCGTCCGGAATTTCCCGTTTAACTTCTTGAGTAGCGTAATTAGAGACACAATAGTAAGACAATAGCGCACGACCGCCGGCGTTCGTGCGGGGATCAACAGCTTAAGTCACTTAAACGGGGAAATCCCACAAAAATCGATGTACATACGATACGATGATAAACCACGGAGAGCAGTGTTTAGTGACGCGTTTTATTTAATTGTGCATTACATTGTTTGTAATACAATACAAACAATTGTTCTTCTGGTTTAGTAGTATTAGTAGCGATTTGTAAAAAACAATGAGTGAAAGGAAAAGAGATTATCTCAGCTGAGCTACGAAAAGAAAAAATAAACAGAAAAGGGAGGAGGTCATAAAAAAAGTGCCCAAAATTTCTTCATTTTTTCAGACACCAGCTCCTATGAGTGATTTAGATTGCAAAGGTAAGTACTACCGAACCCATTTATCTTATCTACCTGTAGCGAAGCGTGAATTTTGTTTTTAGGGTTCCGTACCTCAAAACGAAAAAAAAACGGAACTCTTGCTTACCTACAGCTTATAGGTAGGCTAGACAACAAATTGATCCTACAGGCTATAGGATCAATTTGTTGTCATCTGGGACAGACGCCCATGATGATAGCAAACATGAGATGGGACAGGAACGCCTGTCAGACCTGTCACTATTGTCCATAGAGGCAGAAACTTTAAAAAAACTAAAGTCGTCATCGGCTATAAATGATTTAATAAATCAGTTTGCCGAAAAAAAGGCAAGGAGAGTGTATATTTAATTTGAATTGTTTGTAAAAGTTTTGGAAAAAGTGACAGATAGATAATTATGATGAATAAATATTTCTTTTAATTTTATGCAAACATGTTTTTTTCTTTTGTGAGAAATCTTTACCCTTCCTAAGGGCCCCCAAACAAATTTTTATACGGGGCCCCGCCTAGGCACGCTACGCTTCTGCTAGGAGTTACCTACTCCTGCATGTGTATCGTAAGTGCGTTCACAAACATTCCTACATACACAAGACACTTAGACCTGGAAAACTATCTGTAGGCCATACAAATATTTGTTCCGAACGGGAATCGAACCCGTGATACGCAGTGCAGCAGCCAATCACTCAACCACTGCACCAATCATGCCAATTATAACATTCATACTGCTGTAACATTCGTTCGTTATAATAATATTCTATCTACTGTATAGTAAAAGCTGGAGTACAACGTACCTACTATTATGTATTCAAGCGCTAATACACCTATTACTGGACCTTACCATGACTTGTAAAACGTCAAGCGTGCGAACGAGAAAGCCTTATATAGCTCCATCCCTATAACAGTTCAGTTTAGGTTGTCACATTGGATCGCGTTAGGGCTTCAGGGTACTTTTTTCTGATAAATGATACCTATCTATTTATTTTGCAAATCATGTAGGTACTTATTAATTATTATACCCTTAGTTACCCCATAACTTGAGAAAGACTACCGATTTCATTAATCTTTTTCAAGTTTTTTAATTCTTTGTAGAAGATTCTTACAGAATGAAAAATTAAAGAGATTGCACAGAAAGTTGGAAAGTTTCCGAAAACTTAACGACTATTACTACTAGTTTGCGCGTTTGACAGAATATTCATGGCTCAGACACGAGAATGGTCAACATCTAGGTATGTATAGGCACAGACAGAATAAGTAATAGTACAAGTTAGTATAGGGTCAGCTAGTAGATGGGTTATAAATAGGTAACACTTTCTTCAAGTCAATTTTTTCGTCAATGTAGATGAGGCCGATATGTTTCCTAACTGACTACCCCGAGTAGAAGCAAACTCAGAGGTGAATCCTTATGGAACTCTTATTCAGAATCTCTATTAGAACTGAGATATTTTGCCTCTACTATAGCGCCTGTTTTTCTTAAACCAGCGAACGAGAAAGGAAAGGAAGGAAGGATTAAGGATTACCGAACATCAACCATCCAGCCTGCGGCACAGGTTCCTTCAAAGTAAACGCCTTAGTGACTTCCGACATCAATGCTGGGTCCATACAACCAGGCACGTAGTTGTCATGCTGCAAGACATTCGTGTAATCTAATCGATTTTATCACCTCAAATCATTTCATCGATTATAGTAAATTGTGCAATCGACTTACTCTTTCGTAGTGATCGATCACGCAGCGACGTGTTATTACATAGCAACCGAAATCTTTCATTATCTGTTTCGCCACTCCTTTGATATCTGGTAATAAGAAAATTATTCATTATATTGTAGGTACTCATTGGAAATGATAAGAGAATTAATTTGTAGTACTACTCTCGATTCATAGTTCTATTTTGGTCATCACCTGACGACTGTACCTAATCAATGCTGGAATTGATAACTGGATTGATTTTTGTCACTTTGGATTAATATAATGAAATAGAAAAGATTATGGAATGTATTGAATGGTCGAGTGTCGTCAGTCGTGATGGCGCAGTGGTTAATTCATGATCTCGAGGTTGCGGGTTCGAAACCGGGCAAGTATTAATGTGTTTTTTGAGAAATGGCCCGGAGCATCAGACTTTAACTGACTAAAAGTCACTCACACCTTTGCGTTAATCCAGCAGCCCTGGCAGGTATCATCCCCAGCAGACCCTGTCACGTATAATAAAGGGCTCCCAATAGTCTGATTTTCGACCGCCAAAATACGTGATGCAAACTAAACCTACCAATATTTAGTCAGGACACAAAAGCACCTGAAACTGGGGGACTTACCATGAGGAGTTAAAATGTCAGTCGTGCAAGCGAGACAGACGGGATGGACGTGGACCTATACACCTTATATAGATCTGTAGCCACCACACAGTACATAACTTTTAACGTTTTCGACAATCAGCATAGAAACAGGAAGCACGCAGACATTGTATTGTCGAAAACGTCAACGTTTCTTTCAGAACTGTCAGCTACAGGTTCATCCCTTTAACAGCTCAGTTCAGGTCGTCAAAGAGCTCGTAGTAGTAACTGCTGGTTTACCTATAACGAGTCCTGGTTCAACAAGTACCATTAACCGCGATGCCTCAATAGTATGCAGGTGACGGCTTGCGAAGATCTTCATCTGTTTCAGATGATCTTTTGGCAGATGGATGATGACATTTCTGACCATATCCTGAGAATTTTACTTTTGGTTTAAGATACATAACGTTTTTAACTTGTATTGCATAGCTTCTATCGAGGGCCTTGAGCGCGGGGACCGAATCCAGAAATTCCGTAACGAAAAAAACCTCACGCTCCCCACTCCGACGGGCACGGAGGTGTGGCTTGAAGGAGGTGTGGCTAGCCGTATTGTACGACTCTACATGCTATGCAATAGCTTTACCGCGGCAGTCCCCGAGTGCCACACGTATTTTTTTATTATTAAAATAGTACATTTTGATACAAGTGAAGAAGTTTGTCACTGTGAACTGCGACGCAGGGCGGAATTCACCCGAGCCGCAGGCGTGGTGGGTGTTATGGGGCCGAGTGCTATAGTAACAAATTTCCACGTGTATCAACGTCGTTTTACAATCTCTTAACCGACTGCGGACTCAGGTTGGCCGCTGTAAAAATATTTTTTTTACTTTTCCGCAGTAGTGCGAAATCAGTAAAGCGGTAGGGATAAGCGCGGGTTTTCGAGTAAGTGTATTGAAAAATAAATAGTGGTTGCACGTTTTGGAAATACATAAAATTGTGATTTCAAGACAAATTAGTCCATTGAATCTGAATGAATCTACAAAGGCATTTTTTTTAAATTGATATAAACCAGTGCTTGACTGTGATCCCACCTGATGATAAGCAGTGCAGTGATGCAATGTGGAATGGTTTCTTCTCTTTGAAGTACAGTATATTTATAAATGACCTTTGTCGGTGTACCTTCTTATTTACCATTCAAATACACTGTGGAATCCGTGGATCTCTCATTTTACAAACTTTTTTGTATGTATGTATGTTCGGTTAGGGCAAACCTTGCAAATTAATTTTAAAACAGTTGCATAGTCGGCGCGTGAAACACTTTGCGCTGTGGACTCGAGGTCCGGACAGTTACCGGATGGCCGGACGGCGAGCTACCCATTACTCATCGCCCGCAAGCCCACGCCTTCGGTGGCTGGAAATCAGGGTCAGGGCTGGGGAGCGAGGATGCCTTTTCCCTCAGACGTGCGGCCGCCTCTTTCTCTAGCATTACTGCTTCGCAGAAGGAGGCAACCGACTGTCATTTCTACTCTCACTATACGGCCTATGGCCCGCGCGAGAGGTCGCTGCCGCCGACTGCGCCCACGAGGACACGGCGGGCGGTGCTCCGCCCAAGTGGGGCACACCTCCACCGTATATAGGTACCGATATTTATGAAGTAAATAATTTTAATTAAAATACCTTCATCATAAGATAAACCCGTTGTTTCTCCATATGTGGCAAAAAATGTGTAGGCATTTGCAGCGGTCGTTTCGAAGCGTCAGTTTCCGTCATTTTCAATCGTTTTCCTAGATTCTTGTAAAAAATAAAACTTTGTATGTTTTGTGCCTCGTTGCAACAAAAATCAACGAAAAATTGTTTCAATAAATTATTTACGAAGAGAAGTTATGTCAATCCTAAAATTATTGTCAACTGTAATTTTATTTTTCTGGCAACCAAATCAATACACCAAAGAGTTTCAGTATTAGCGTATTATGTATCACTTCACTGTTTAATACATAGATATTTATGACATAGATATTTACAGGGTGTTTGGTGCATCGTGTGCCAAATTGAAATGGTCGATGGTCGACGGCTATCCTTTCAGAGCCCTAAACACTTTTCTTGCCCTGTGGATTTTTTTCATCGACCTTTTATCTTATATATAAAATTCTCGTGTCACGGTGTTCGAATTTGAACTCCTCCGAAACGGCTCGACCGATTCTCATGAAATTTTGTGAGCATATTGAGTAGGTCTGAGAATCGGCCAACATCTATTTTTTTTTTTTTTTTTTTTTTTATTTATATGGCAGAACAACGTTTGCCGGCTCAGCTAGTTATTTTATAAAAATAAGACCCAATTTTTTCATTCAAATACAAGTTTAAAAAAATATATAAGGCGTAGACTCTGAATTTTAATTTTATTTAGATGTGTATTGTATAAGAGTACTTTTAAATTTAAAATTAGTCTATCTATCTAGTTGTTATTAGTACTTATCTAGTTTTTTTTTAAATTTATTTGCAAGTTTTGGACTTAAATTAAAGCCATGTTACAGGTCATCACGAATAATTTGCAAACAACTCATTGAAATGGCTTTCAATACAATTAAGCAGGAAATATGACTTCGTACAACAACTGTCGAAATACGAAACAGATGTTGGGCCTGCATGTGAATACAGAGGCCCACAATTCGAGCAGGATTTGTAAAAAACTATAAAATACTTAAATGTTAAAAATGCAATTTAATAATTTTTTTTATTTCTAGTAAAACCCACGAAAAGAGAGATATGAGACAGATTTTACCTTATAAGAGTGAGATAACATTTTTATTAGGTTTTTCAGGTATCATTTATGCAAAAATATTTTTTAAATCATTCACGATTCTTGCGAATTCACAAACTTAAAAAAAAGATTTTTATGGCATGTGGCACATCAGTAGCAAGAGAATAAACTAGAGAATTTTTGAGGAAGTTGGAAGAATCCGGTCGCTTTTGTTTTTTTTTTTATTTCCATGTAAATAGCTGTAACATGGACAGCTATAATTTAAGTCCAAAACTTTGCAAGTAAATAAAAAAAAACTGGATAGCTAATGTCACTAATTTTAAATTTAAAAGTACTCTTTTAAAATACACATCTAAATAAAATTAAAATTCAGAGTCAACGCCTTATATATATTTTTAAATTTGTATTTGAATTAAAAATTTGGGTCTTGTTTTCATAAAACAATAAAAAGTTGATGAAAAAAAATCCACAGGGCATGAGAAGTGTTTAGGGGTCTGAAAGGATAGCAGATGACCCCTCCCGTCAACCATTTTAATTTGGCACACGATGCACCAAACACCCTGTATAATATTATTATCTGGGTACGACTGGCAGCGTCAACACGTTTAACGGCAATGTATATTCTTTCTTTAGGCAAAGAACCAGACCAGAGGCACCAGAGGGTTATGCAAGGTGTCCATCAGTTGGTGAGGAAATATCTACTTTGTTCTACTTCATTTTACACCCCGTGTCTCTCTTTTACTTGGAACATGAGATTGCACAAGGCTGTCAACACAGGTTCCACAGCAAAGACCTAACCACCACCAACCAACACTTCCACTGAGGATCAATCACATAATAGCAAATACCATTTTTACTAAGTACATCGTATGTGTAATGATTTACTGAGCATTTAGTTTTTTTAATTATTAAAATCCGTTAAGAAATAGATTAATTAAAGTTTTTCTGAACGATTACATAAAAACGCGCGCTCTCGCTGGGCTATTTACGATGACGTCATCTGTCGTGATCCGTGCGAAGAACGGCTTGATCGTAGGAGCATTTCACGTAAAGTGAACAATTAAAAAATTGCGATGTTTCCGATTCTAGTAATATTTGATTATGTTATATATGTCTATGTTCCCGATACACGTACACAATATTTTAATCGTGTTTCGTATGATTTACGAGTTATGAGGGTTTGATGATTTGACGAACTCTCAGGTATGCGCTACTTCGAATGCCAATATCCAGCTTATGGAAGTTGAAATTAAATAAATGAAGCAATGTATTTCATTCTTTATTTATTGAGGTTTTTTAACTAAATATTCTATAAAGAAAAAAAAATTGTGCAAAAAAACTTGTTTTTTTTTTTTAATATTCACAAACTTGGACCACTTTAATTATTATTTTATTTTCTTTGTAATCAAAGCTCTTAGTGTTAACATATCGCTCGTTAAGTTTCACAATGGACTTAAAAGTCGTTTACGAGACAGATCGATTACAGTGGGGGAGGTTGACGCTGCCCAATCGTTTCACTGGAACAATGACCAGGCCACTTTCCTGATATCTGTGGCTGTGGACTGTGTATTATTATAAAAAATAAGAAAGAGTTTAAGCACGGCAGTATTGTCATGATATCTGACGATTTAAAATACGACACTGCAACATTTGCAGTGTCGTATTTTACTCGTAAATCGTCAGATTACAACTTTCGATTTTTACCATTTTTACTTCCGGTAACGACTTGGGCTCGGTCCGGAGTCCGGACGGGACCGAGCCCAAGTCGTCGAGACGGTGCGTACCTACTGTTCCACGCGCGACTCAAGTAGGTAGATGTCAGCAACTTTAGGGGCCCAGCAGGGTCGAAGCCTACTGGTGGATGGGTAGAGTGGAAACGAAACCCGGGGCCCTGGGACGAAGGCAACGAAGGAACAGGAGTGGGTTTTTAATCAGTAAAATTCTGACACTATCTCACGCTCCGCCCAAGAGCGAGATTTGTCGTTAGATGATATTCCCACTTGAAAAAAAAGACCAAAAAATAACATAAAAAATATATATTACTAACATAACCTATTCCATTAAAATTAAGATTTTGGAGCAGAAGTTGAAAATTAAAAAAAATAAACTGTTTTTTTTTTCGTTATAGAATATTTAGTTCAAAACCTCATTAAATGAAGAATAAAATCCATTACTTAATTTCAACTTCCTTAAGCTGGATAATGGCATTCGAAGTAGCGCATACCTGAGAGTTCGTCAAATCTTCAAACCTTCATATCTCGTAAATAATACGAAACACGATCAAAATATTTTGTACGTATAACAGGAACATAGACATATATAACATACTCAAATACTTATTACTAAAATCAAAAACATCGAAATTTTTTAGTGTTCCGCTTCACGTGAAATGCTCCCGTATTCATTCGCCGGTGGAGACCGATCATGAAAAATGACGTCACAGTGAGTCGCTTCATTCTCGGGCGCGTTTCTGGAAGTAATTATTTACTAAAATTGCTGTATCTTCGTCATTTTAGGTCCCATTTAAATAATTTCTTCACAGTATTTACTGTTTTTTTTGATGCTATAAGTCTGCATACTCCACAAAAATCATGACTGATCCTCATTGCTGCATGCCATCACCTATAAAACTAATATTAATTTTACATATTTTGTATCGATTAAGTTTGTACTGTATGGTGTCGGACGTAAAGAATAGCACCATCCCATATCTTCCCGTGGGTGTCGTAAGAGGCGACTAAGGGATATTTAGATTCTGTGCATACTACAGCACCTTAGGTCACCCCGTGGTGGCGGGTAAACTACCAACAAAAGCATTCCCAAGGAGGGTTGGTGTCAGGATGGCGGCCGACTTTAAAAAAAAAAACTAGCCAAATCCCATTTGCAACATGTTTGGTTTTAATAGAATGCGCGATAGGGTTAGGGCGTACCCCACAGGCGACGCGCAGGGGCAGCACCCGGCTCCTGTGGGAAATGGACCAGGGTTGTTGCACCACCTCGGGCGGGTGCAACGTAAGAAGCTAGCTCGGGAAACGAGATTGAGGTATGCAAGTTGGAATGTTGGGACTATGACTGGAAGGGCCAGAGAGTTAGCGGATCTATTGAAAAGAAGACGGATAAATATAGCATGCTTACAGGAAACTAAATGGAGAGGAACAAAAGCGAGAGAAATTGGTGAGGGATACAAGTTCTACTACTGTGGAAGTGATGGAAAAAGAAATGGTGTAGGAATAGTGTTAGACAGTAAATTGAAAGAAAGTGTGATGGAAGTACAAAGGATTAGTGATAGATTTATAGTTGTGAAAGTTATGTTAGAGAATGTGATGTTGAATATAGTTAGTGTGTATGCACCACAAGTAGGATGTGATGAAACGGTAAAAGAGAAGTTTTGGGAGAATTTTGATACAGCATTAATGAACATCCCTGTTCATGAAGAATTGATAGTTGGAGGTGATTTTAATGGACATGTGGGAAGAATGAAAGGTGTTTATGAAAGAGTACATGGGGGATGGGGTTTCGGTAGTCCGAACAGTGAAGGAGAGACCCTGCTGCAATCCGCTACTGCTTTTGACCTAGCAGTAGCCAATACGTGGTTCCAAAAAAGAGACGAACACATGATCACGTACAAAAGTGGTAATCATAAGACCCAAATCGACTACTTTCTAGTTCGGCGCAACCACTTAAAGCACGTCTAAGATTGCAAAGTACTGCCAGGAGAAGACCTAGTCTCACAACACAGACTCCTGGTTATGACATCAGTGGTTAAAATACTGTCTACCAAATACAAAGAGCGTCCTCCCCCTAAAATAAAATGGCATATGTTAGAGAGGAATGATTGTGCGAAGAAGTTCAGGGAGCGAGTGGTGGACAGAATGATAGAGATGGGAGATATGAATGATCGAAGTATAAATGAAAGCTGGAATGAGATGGCTGAGTGTATCAGGCATGCAGCGAAAGATATTTTGGGAGAGACGAGAGGAAAGGGCATAATAGATAGGGATACATGGTGGTGGTCGACAGAAGTTCAGAGTGTATTGAAAGAAAAAAAGAGAAAATTCAAGGAATGGCAGCGTGTAGAGCCTGGAAACGCTAGTTTAAAAGCTGAAAAAAAGAGTGAGTATGACGTTTTAAAGAAAAAAGCCAAGAAAGCCGTGGCAATAGCAAAATCAAAAGCCCAGGACAAACTGTATGACGCACTGGACAGTCCTGCAGGCCAAAAAGAGCTATACCGGCTTACTAGAATAAGAGAGAGAAAGGCGAGGGATGTTTGTCAGGTAAGATGTATAAGAGATGAAACTGGAATGGTTCTATCGGATGATGAAAAAATCAGAAAGAGGTGGAAGGAATATTTTGAAAGATTGATGAATGAGGAAAATAATTGGAGTGGGGTGTTAGAGAATAAACCAGTGAATGTGGGATTAGTGAGAATGGTTAGTATGGATGAAGTCAGAATAGCAGTAAATGGAATGAAGAATGGTAAAGCCATTGGTCCAGATGGAATACCAGTTGAAGTGTGGAAGTTATTGCGAGTGGATGGATGGACGTGGTTAGCTTTGTTCTTCAATAAGTTGTTGCTGGAAGAAGCCATACCTGATGAGTGGTGCAATAGCTCTTTGGTGCCGATTTTTAAAAACAAAGGTGATGTGCTTGAGTGCAACAATTATAGAGGAATAAAGCTAATGTCACATACTATGAAAGCCTGGGAGAAAGTTATTGAAAGGCGACTGAGAGAAGAGAGTGAAATTTCACAGAACCAATTCGGTTTTATGCCGGGTCGGGGTACAGCGGATGCCATTTTTGCCATACGCCAGCTGTGCGAGAAATACAGAGGTGCGCATAAAAACTTGCACATGGTATTCATTGACCTCGAAAAGGCATACGACCGGGTACCTCGTGAGGTTCTGTGGTGGGCCCTTAAGGAGAAAGGTGTGCCTGGGAAGTATGTGCAGTTGATCCGAGCGATGTACAGTCGATGCAGTACCCAAGTCCGGTCTACAGTAGGCACCACTGGCATATTCAATGTGGCTGTCGGCTTACATCAAGGGTCGGCTCTCAGCCCTTACCTCTTCCTGATGATAATGGATGCTCTGACATCGGACATTCAGGAAGAGGCTCCCTGGTGTATGCTGTTTGCCGATGACATTGTGTTGGTTGCCGAGAGTGGCCTAGAGGTCCAGAACAGATTGGAGGTGTGGTGGCACAGACTGGAGAGTGTTGGCCTGAAATTGAGTAGAACCAAAACGGAATACTTGTTCTGCGATTTCGGCGGTCTCTCCAATCCAATGCCCTTATCTCTCGCTGGAACACCCATACCGATCTGCTCCGACTTTCGGTACCTCGGGTCACTCGTCCAAGGGGATGGTGAGGTAGACCGGGACGTAACACATCGGATCAACGCAGGATGGATGAAATGGCGACAGGTCACGGGAACAACTTGTGACCCACGGATGCCCCTCAAGTTGAAGGGTAAAATCTACAAGTCCGTGATAAGGCCTGTCATACTGTATGGATCAGAATGTTGGGCTGTGAAAAAGACGGATGAAAAAAGATTGCACGTAGCGGAGATGAGAATGTTAAGATGGATGTGTGGTGTGACGAGAATGGATAAAGTGAGAAATGAGTATATTAGGGGAAGTTTGAAAGTGGCGCCAGTGACTGAAAAGTTGAAAGGGAATCGTTTGTCTTGGTATGGTCATGTGAAGAGGAGAGATGAAACGCATGTTACTAAAAGAGTTATGAGTTTACATGTGGATGGATGGAGAGGGAGAGGGAGACCAAAGAAAAGATGGATGGATTGTGTTAAGAGTGATATGAAAGAAAAGGAAGTTAGTGATAGTATGACGAGTGACAGGGCAGAATGGAAGAAAAAAACGTGTTGCGCCGACCCCAAATAACACGGGACAAGGGCAGGAAGATGATGATGTATCGATTAAGTTTCTGAACGCTTCAATAGACGTCAGCTTAACATTGTCACTGTCATTTTGACAGTGTCAATTCCACATGTTTTGTAACTGTAAGGTTATGTTTGCGTACATTTTGTGTTGTTATAGTAAACGATTAGCGTTAATTTACCGGCTATGATCGGTTTGATATTATGACAATAGCCGGTATGAGGGTCAGATGTCGTAGGTCTCATCGATAAGTACCGGCAGACGTAGAGAAACGCCATGTGATGTTACTCGCTCGTCGTTAGCGGCGAGGTCACGATTTTTTCAGTTACTTCCACTATAATTGCGTTGTTGAGCCGTCTATCGGACGGATGACGTGCTGATGATCAGTGTCCGCTTATTCCGTAGTTGTTTAGTCAATAGTCTAGCTGTTAGGATGTGTTCGACGAAGACTAGCTATGAGGTACGAGTTTTGTTTTTTGTATTATTATTTTGTTTTGAGTGACGGTATTTGCATAAATGCTGTTTATTTAACTTTTTTAGTTTCAACTAACTGGTAGGAAATATTGCCACATCTGCATTTTAGAAAGTTTAGTTATGTAGCAAGTTAGTTTACATTACTTTAGAAACTTAGTTATTTATGTTGATGCAATCCAAAGGATGGTTTAAATTTTGTTCGATTGTAAACATTAACGGGTACGTAAATCTACTACCTAGTAGTGTTATGATTTTTATTCTTTTATTTGAATGATTGTAAAGATAATAAAAATATTATTTGACTGATTGTAAAGATAATGTAATGATATTGTGTTTAGAACAATGGCTTACATGTTTTGCCATAGCCATAACTAATGGTGTATAAAGTAAGAAATTACGTACTACATAATATGCACAATTAGTTGCTGAATGCAGTTTTAAATATTTTAAATAATCTCCTACATTTACATTTTTTTCCATTACTCTATGAAAGTATTTATAGTATATTAAATTCACATTTATATTCAGTGACTTCCAATTCATTCACATAATACAATTGTTGTTTTAAACTAATAATTTTATTTGATTTCTTTTTATTGAAATTAACAAATATTAACCAGTTAAATTGGGTATCTATTTGACTCATTATTTTTAATTAATTTTTAAGCAACTGTGTCAAAAATAGTTTCTTTTTTTAACTGTAATATGTAAACCTTTATAATTTGGTGGAATGGTAAACTGGCAAGTGATAGAAATAGAAAGCACACACTGATATGTAACATCATTACCATTTGGTTACATGCATAGAAAAGAGATAGCAATATGTTCCTACCATTCCCCACTCTTTTTCATCCTAATAATAATTAAGCTTTTGAATACTGTAATTAGAGATACAATAGAAAGACAATGAGAGAGTGAACGCCGGCATTCGCTTGGGGTTTAATCAATTCAAATGCTAATTGCTGCTTCATTTTATAACCAATATTGACACCAATTTGTTGTTTATTATAAAATATTGTACAAAAATAAATACAGGATGATACCCAATTCAAACATTTTCTTCGAAAAATCTTACGAAATTGTTGTCTAGTACCTATGGTACTAGAGTAATTAATTATTATCTGTAGTGGGATTGACTTTTGGTGTCACCTTGTAAATAAATCCTGTTACGAACCGGCTGCTTTTTGCTTGTGCTCCCAAACATTATAGAAATAATAACTATCTATTAGCCAATATGAGTTATGTTTTGATTCATTAACCTTTTGACGTGCGTAATTAGAGACACAATAGTAAGACAATGGCTTGCGGACGCCGGCTACCGCCTGAGCGTTAATGAATTAAAATGAGTAATACTCCTGATACATGTTGTATAAGAACTAGTTTGTATTTCTGTCAGGAGAGGGCTTCTCACAGGTTAATCACCTAACACAGGAGTCAGGGACTTCAATAAAATTGTAAAAACGTCTTACGTAAATAAATACCTATATACCTATATTATATTACTAACTTTGGCCCGCGGCTTCGCTCCCGTCAACTGACTACTATATCCTACTCTATCCAACTCTATCCTACTCTACCTTACTCTACCCTACACTAGCCTACACAAAAAAAAAAGTGTCCTATGTCCGTCTCCTGGTTCTAAGCTACCTCCCCACCAACTTTCAGTCAAATCGGTTCAGCCGTTCTTGAGTTATAAATAGTGTAACTAACACAACTTTCTTTTATATATATAATAATAGTAATAGATATTATGTATTCTACTAGTAAGAGTTCATATACACAAGCGGCATGTTGCTAACGGCAGAGGTAATAGTGACACTTGACAAGTTGACACACACGACAGCTGCCGCTGATCTTTAAAATTGGAATGTCGGTCTACGGCCGTTGACGCGTCAACAGCTGCCGCCGACGCCGACGCGTCGACGGCTGAAGTTACCTCTGCCGTTGGCAATATGTCGCTTGTGTGTATGATCTCGAGCTTCACTTGGGTGTTACATATCTCAACTTTTTTCTACTATAATATGCATTATATTATACACAATCCTCATGAGTCACTCTGAAATAAATTACGTCATACGAATTTCATGATTTTCTTTACATTTTCAAACCATCCGAAAAAGTTACCGTCGCCTCAAGGAGATGTCAGAAAAATCGTAGGGGCCCAGCAGGGTCGAAGCCTACTGGGGCCATGGGTTCGCTTCTGAAAGGAAAACCCGGCCCTGAATTGGAAGGCAACGAAGGAACATGGCTCCTTAGTCTGGTGGCCCAGGACGGACTTGAACAGCCCAAACAGAACTGGAAAAATTGCAGCGGCTCGTCTGCGTAGCAATCACCAGTAGTACGAGAACGGCACCCACTGCCGCCCTACCGGCAATGCTAGGACTGCCTCCACTGCCTCTCATAGTGCGGGAGGAGGCAGCCCTGGCTGTTTTCAGACTCAACTTATCGGCTACACTGAAAACAGACTCTCGAATCAAACATACACGCATTATGGAAGACGCTGTTAAACGACAGCCCATGATGACGGCCCCAACGACAAAACCCCTAAGGCACTGCACTTCAAAAAACATTACAGCATCCAACTCACAGAAGAATCGTACGACAACTCAGGCCCAAAAGAACTGAGAATCTAAACTGATGGATCATAAAAGAAACACCGGAACAGGAGTCGGAGTCTTCTCCAACGACCTCAATATAAAGATATCCAAACCGCTAGGAACACTCAACTCTGTCTACCAGGCAGAATGTGTTGGCATCATTCTAGCGGCCCACGCCATAAAAGCCAGGAGAGTTACGGACACTCATATCCGCATAATCTCCAACAGTGCCTCAGTACTACAATCACTAGAAAAAACCTCAACAACCTCGAAACTCATATAAGAAAGCCACCTTGCACTAACGACAGAAGAGAACAACTCCCAGAAGAGATTAATGAATTGATTGACAAAAGAAATCAAGCAAAAAGTAGCGGTAACTACGCTTCAACCAGGATAGAATAACAGAACAAAGAAGAACTTATAATAGTCTGAAACGGCAGGTCCAACAAGCACTCGTGGAATATAGCAGCGAAAAGTAGACCCGAATAATAAACGATCCACAGAACAATAGAGCCCAGATGTGGAGAACCTAACGGAACCTGAAGGCTCCAGTACAGAGACTCCCCCACATTGAGGGTTGCAATACTGAGAAAGAAATCATTAACGCCCTGGTCGACGCAGCGATAGTCACAGAAGCCGAAGTAAACGACGAAGATAAAAGCACAGAGAAGACTACACCGTTCCAGCCTCTTGACCCCCACCTCCATAGAGGAAATCAAATTCTCGCTGAGACGCTTTAAAAACAAGAAGGCGCCAGGCCCGGACAAAATCAAAGTAGACGCCCTCAAACTTGGAGGTGACCCCTTTCTCATTAGGTACAAAGTGATAGCTGACTATTTGTTACTGACAGGTTATTATCCCAAGAGATGGAAAATCGGAGAGTGCATCTTCCTACATAAAGCGGGTAAGAATTACAGAGACGCTAAATCATACCGACCTATCACGCTCCTAAACATCATGGGCAAACTACACGAACGCCTGCTCTTGTCACGCTTACGACAAACGGCCGACAGACTCCAACCACCGTTCCAACATGGCTTTACTAAGAACAGAGGTACAGGCACACAGATCCTTCGCACCGGCAAGTTCATCACGGATGCGCTGGAAGCGAAGGAAGGTGTCGCCATGGTCCTGACGGATCTATCGAAGGCCTTCGACTCAATAAACCATGAAGGTCTGACGAAGAAGCTCCAAACAGCGAACGTCCCAAACAACATCATCCAACTAATAGAGAATTACCTGAGCGGTCGTAAAATTTACGGACGCTTCAGAACCCCCAACGGCGATAAAAAACCGGTGCCAAACGGTGTGCCCCAAGGCTCTCCGGTTATATTCAATCTGTACGTACATGACGTTTGGGACCAACAGGATCACATCCGCGGACTCAAGCTCTCCCAATATGCCGATGACCTGTGCATCCTTAATAGATCCCCCGACCCAAACAGTGCGACACACCGCGCGGGCTGGGCTGCCGACACCGTCATCGACTACTATCATCGCTGGGGGCTAAAATGTAACGTAGACAAAACGGAGTGTGCTATGTTTACTCACAAGAGAAACTACCGCAGAACCATTCGCATCAAGAACGAGGTAATTGAATATAAAGATAGCATAAAATATCTGGGCGTACATTTAGACAAGACAATGACTATGGGTAAACAGACGGATTACGTCGTGCAGAAGGTGCGACAAGCACGAGGCGCGCTTGCCCCTATCATAGGCTGGCACGCCAAGACGGATATAACAGTGAAACTTGCTGTCATTCAGGCCAGCCTACTTCCTATATTGGATTATGGCGTGGTACAACTACTCTCACGTTTCAGTAAGAGCAACCTGCTAAAAATTGAACGCCAATATCGAATGGCTCTCAAGACCAGCGGACAATTTCCAAGACGCTTAGAAACATCATTACTCTGG
Source organism: Mythimna impura (assembly GCA_905147345.3). Taxonomy (NCBI): domain Eukaryota; kingdom Metazoa; phylum Arthropoda; class Insecta; order Lepidoptera; family Noctuidae; genus Mythimna; species Mythimna impura. The sequence continues at coordinate 2,793,427 of LR990342.1, read as the reverse complement.
GAAATGCTGGATTGGGATCCATGGCACCTCCGTACACAAGATTTAAACGAGGACATGCTGCGCCGACTCCGTGAAATGCACATCGAGGACTTAGAGACCCCTGGGGGCTTAGACAAAGTAACAATTTAAAAACGATAACGAAGTTAGAAAAGACTAAAATGTGCGGATTGACATAAGCCGCGTTAAGTCACGTGGTCAATCGACATCGTTATCGCAATTTGGTAGACAATGTTATATTTCATAACGAAACCATAAAGTAACGAATCGTTATCGTGTTTATCCCATACAAATGCGTAGACAAGCAGCGCTTTCATGTTCGCCTTCGCCTCGATCGTGATCGCCAAAAAAGATAACGAAACGAATGCTAAAACGTTGTAGTTATCGAAACAATATGGCCGGATTTCATTCGGCAGCAGATTTTTGACATTGATTGATGACATACTCTAAGTACCTATTTATTGTGTTAGAGGCATTACTGCAGATTAAATAGATTATATTATAGATAACACCACCACCAACAGCATTCAATATGTTGGTCAGTTCAGTCCACAGTCGGTCTGACCGTACCCGACCTTGTGATCCAGCAAGAGGCCTCGCCAGGGCACCATGATTGTAACATAAACAAACCAAGATTCATTATTAAGATCGCGTCATTGTTTACATTACATACTCATGAATAAAACTTGGATTTACTTACGTTTCCATATACTCAAGCAGCGTTGACAATTGTTCGGGACTTGCTCGCACTCTTGATTCCATGTTTTATCATTAAAAATTAAAATAGATTACTCCATCATCGTTTGAACACCAGTCACTTACCTAAAAATGAGTCTATTTTGATTATCATTAAGTTTTGGAGACGATCTAAAAGTAATAACACTCTATTCACTTACCACTATAAGAATATCGTTTTTATTATAACTTAAAAACAATTAAACGCAACACTCACTGTCTTAATAATCTTATTTATAAAATTTGAAAACAACAATAACTCGCGGGTTTGATCCGATTTGAACTTCTTGACTGACGCTGACAGCTAAATTTTCGATACCATAACCAATATTATTGTTTTCTAACGAACAAACAGTTCGACACAACGATCGCGACCATATTGTTACATTGGCTATGAAATGTTTGTCGTTATCTCAGAGACGATGACGAATTTAGATATCGTTTCGGTACGAAACGATGTTACTTTGTCTAAGGACCCTGGTGACGCCTACTTCGGATATGGACAGCACAACCCCCTCCTAACTAATATTAGACTAGGTGAAATTGAGTATGTACCAAGAAAAGACAGGAGTCGGCTGCTCAGTAAGCGAACAACCGCTCCACGTCCCCATAGATTGTAATTAGCTGTAAATAGGATAGGTCAATATAGAACAACTTTATAAATTTATACTGTACACACCATCGATATATATGTACTACGCACGTACACACTAACAAGCTTACAGCACACACTACACGACACTTATACAGATCTCTTTTAGACAAACATAGGTAGAATATAAGTAGCAGACACACCCACAGGCCGAATACACCACCGGCCTGTGGACATAATGTAACATAAATAAACTAGGGAAATAAACATCTTTCTATTCTATTGCACTAGAACGCGTTACAGTGCCAAACAATAGAACTGTGATACTGCAGTGGATAAAAGGACATAGTGGATCACTGGGTAACGACGCAGCTGATGAGCTGGCAAGCCGGGGGTCTACACAGTGGTCTTCGGGTCTGAACCCATCGTGCCAATACCTTTTGGTCAGCTGCGTGTTTGGCTACGAGAGCACACCAACCCACAAGCGGGAAGGTGGTGGTCCCTGGTAGCGGGCTGCAGGCAGGCTAAAGAGGCCATGCTATACTTAAATAAAACCCTAACCAGCAACCTTTTGCGGTTGGACAGAGGTAGCCTGCGTCTGGTGGCGGGGACCATCACCGGACACTGCTCACTGAACAAACACTTCTTCACAATGAATATCACGAATAGTCCACTGTGCAGAGGATGTATGGTGTCAGAGGAAACTGTCGCGCACGTGCTCTTCGAGTGCACAGCCGTCAGCGAAATAAGAACACGAACCTTGGAAGCACCGATTTCACTCATAGACGCCCTGAGCAGACTGAAAAGACTCATCTACTTCTGGTGTGAGGTGGGCTGGTTGGAGTGAAGGCCGCCATGGCTCACGCACAATGGTCCGCCCAGGACTAATTGCGGAAACCAGACCACAACATATAGATAAATAGATAGTAACATAGGAGTGGGTTTTAGTCAGTAAAAGCCTGACACGCCTTCCCGCTTCGCCCAAGGGCGGGAGATGTCATTGGAAGATTTCCCACCTAAAAAAAAAATATCGCAAAGGACAACTAAAGAAACACCGTGGGTTTTAGTCAGTTCGCTCAACCTAAAGAAAAGGTTGCTGCCGCTGCTAGAATTTAAAATAAAAAAGACGTGTGGCACTCGGGGCAAAGTTATTCCATAGCATTTTGTATCAACTTATGCAATTATAATTATTTATTTATTTTATTTATGCAGCAACAATACGGCTAGTTGCACGCACACAAACACCGTGTCGAAGACTGCCGAAAAGAAACGACGTTAGACAATGCACGGCCTTCAAGCCACACCTCCGTGCCCGTCGGAGTGGGGAGCATGAGGTTTTTTTTCGTTACGGAATTTCTGGATTCGGTCCCCGCGCTCAAGGCCCTCGATAGAAGCTATGCAATAGCTTAAAAATTATAATGCGCCATTAAAATTTAAGTTATTATCAACCTTGAAACTCCACTTGAGTTTAAAATTCATAGTACTAGGAAACGGAAGAAGTAGGTCCAAGTAACTTGACTGCCACATAAGTGACACTTATGTGGATACATCATTCAAGATAATTCAAACCGCCGCAATTCACTCAACTATCGACTTTAGCTTGCTGTATTTTAAGTTTATTTTAAAGTGACTAATAATATAATAAAATCTTGAAAAAGAATATTAGTTGCAATGTGATTTGAGCTTTTGCGGTGTATAACATAGATTTTATTGTTTTAAAACAACGAAATTGATGTTGAATTCAAATAAAGGTCTGTTCATTCATAAATCATATCATCATCACGATATTCACGGTTTTGGTTTATAAATTATATTTATTTGTTATATTCATATCAAAGTGCACACTAGAAATACATTTCAAATGTTTGCTACTATCGAAGTTCATATCAACATACCTAATTTATATTTTTAAGAACTTTACCTATTAAGCATTTTTTTAATTACTTATATTAGTGTTAGGTTTTGTTTCTGATAATAAATAGTAGCTTTAGTTTTTAAAGATAATTGTTAAAATGAGTTAAAATTGTAAACATTTCTGTTTCATATAAATATTATTGTTTTAAGTTATATCTAAGTTATGTTGTATAAGCGATTAATTTCTATTGTTTGGGAATGTTAACTGATATCGTGGACCAATGGGAAAGCGCGACGCGGCTGAGCCGCGGGGGTGGTTTTTGGCTACGAGCGTGGGCGCAGACGGGACTCGCCCCCGGGTCTCGGTCTGGGACACTCGATTGGAATATTCGTTTTGAGCAGTGTAATGATTGTGAATTAGTACTTAGTCGTTTGTTCTTGATATAATTAATAAAACTAAGTGATCAGTTTGAGTTTATCTTAATATAGTCCTCCCAGTTGAAATAGTTCCTCTCAAGTACCGCGACCGCCTAGGCAACGAATTTTATATTAGATAGGCGAAAGTTTGTTTGTATGTATGTTTGTTTGTTCCTTTTTCACTCTTAAACGGCTGAACGGATTTAAATGAAATTTGGCACATGGGTAGACCATGTCCTAGAATAGCACAAACAATACTTTTTGTCCCGGGAGTATATATGTTTCCTTGGGATAATTTCCTAATTTGACATGGACGAAGTCGCTATTGTTAATAAAATGTCTACAATTTGCGATTGTGATTTGTGTTTTTTTTTTTTTGTGGAGGTATGTGGAACAGAGAGTAAAGCCCCACATACCTCCGTTGAAAAGGGAGGATCCTCCAACCAGACGGGTGTTATGTCTGGTGGGCTATTGCCCTATAGATGATTTCGGGCTGTTCTATATGTTCTAATCGAGCGGAGAACTTTGATTGCGCGATGCAGGATTAGTTCCTATGTGACGCCATAGATGTCGCTACATCACTCCCCTCCGGAGATCGGAGATCGATGGTTCTTGATGCTTCTTGATGCGTGCCAGGCCAGTGGTAGGATGGTTCCAGTGGGTCGGAACCGAATGCCGCATAGTTCTCGGTGAGTCGGAACTGTCTGCGGTGATGCCCCAGTGAGTCGGGGTGGTGCTGTCCCAGTGAATCGGGATGATGCCCCAGTGAATCGGGATGATGCCCCAGTGAGTCGGGGTGGTGCTGTCCCAGTGAGTCGGGATGATGCCCCAGTGAGTCGGGGTGATGATGTCCCAGTGAGTCGGGATGATGCTGCTGGCTCCAGTGAGTCGGAGCGGTGCTGTGCAACGCAGTGGCTTGACTGCTGGCGTCGACCAGGAGAGGTTCTTCGTAGCTCTTCATGTGACTGGCCGAAGGTGCAGTGTGCTTCGCCAAGGTCGCTGATGAGGCTGAGGGTGATGACCAGGTATGACCAGGTAGGCATGCTGGTGGTCAGGATACCCTTTTTAAAGCCGTGGGTGCTGGCTATATGGCTCGCTACTCTAAAGCTTGAGGAAGTGATGATGACGTCACGAAGTAGTAGCTGCACGAAGGCTGCGCTGACGTTCATTGTAGAGGGTCACCAGTGTGGAGGTATGCGGAACAGAGAGTAAAGCCCCACATACCTCCGTTGAAAAGGGAGGATCCTCCAACCAGACGGGTGTTATATCTGGTGGGCTATTGCCCGATAGATGATTTCGGGCTGTTCTATATGTTCTAATCGAGCGGAGAACTTTGATTGCGCGATGCAGGATTAGTTCCTATGTGACGCCATAGATGTCGCTACATACTCAAAATAATTATTTGCATTTCCAGGAGGCTGTTCGAAAGTTAAATATCCTCCAATCAAACAAAGCGACCATAGAACAGATCCGAAAGGACATAAGAACGAGACAAGTAAGTAACACCCTAGCACAGATAATAGAGGTAAATGTTTTTGTGATATCTTGCACTATTCATCTCACTTTCTTGGGGTATCATCATGACGTGTCATGGTTTTTATGTAATGAACCAATGTACAGGGTCATTTGTAAAACACTAACAACCTTGCAGAACTGTATTACTAACATCTTAAACAACAACTTTTGTTCTATGACTTTTTACAAAACATAATACATTTACCAAAAACAAACGTTCAAGATTTCGTTGTTCTATCTAACTCATTTCAACTCTATGTTTTGTCATTCCTACCTATACTCCATCTGTTTAAGTAATTAACTAAATGTAAACAATCTTGACATGTCTTTTATCTAAAAGTTGTCTAAAAATTTTATCTAAAAATGTTTACAATTTGTTATTTACTTATACCGATGTTTGGTAATTAACTAAATTTAAATAATCTTTGTATATCTTTTATACGATTTTGTTTTAATTAAAAAGACATATCAAGATTGTTTACGTTTAGTTAACTACCTAAACAGATGGAGTATAAGTCTGTATGACGCGACGCAAGCGCATCAAGCACGACAAGAACAAGATCTCCGCTCCTATCCGCTATTGTACTATCGCTTGCTTCGCATAGACTTCGTAACATTTAGAACGTTCAATTTAAATATTTTTATTTTTATATAAAAATCTGATGAACTAAAATATGATAAATTTTTAAAAGTCATTAAACAAAAGTTGTTGTTTTTGATGTTAGTAACATAGTCCTGAGAGGTTGCCAGTGTTTTACAAATAACCCTGTATATGATTGTAAAAAAAAAATCCTCATTGGTCTATCATTTTCCATTAGTCTTACAAAATATCCCTCAAAATGTCCCTCTCTTAGAGTGAGGGGGCCTGAGTCCCAGCAGTGGGAACATTAAAAGGCTGATTATGCTTACAAAATATAGCAAAATGCCATTATTTTACATAAAACTGTTCATTATCTATTCTGCACAATCGTTGGGTAACATCCCAATATCCCTTAGAGGCCATATGTATACTCATATTTATTTTAACAGTATGGTTTTCAACAATCATTTCACATTACCAGAACATTATTTTTACTTACATCTGGAAAGAGTCCTTGTGAGTACCACTCATAATAATGCGTCAATAATTAAGAAAAACTATAGTTAATTGCCACGAAGGTTATTGTTTTGAACAAGCAAGGTTTCACATTAACGTGATTTAGCACTTAGTTTTAAATATAATTCATGGAAAATCATTATTCATAAAACAATATGGCAGTATAATAAACTGTATAGTCGATATATGTATCGTAGCCAGATCTTAGAAATTGATCACTTCATGATATGGCCAAGTAAAACTTACCAGATCGTTTTAAACGTTAAAGTTTGATGATATTTAAATCTTTGTTTGGCCTACTTTCATTAGACCTTTTATTTTCATTGAAATCCTACATCAATGATATGGTCAAGCGAGGATTGATATATCATCAATATGGTAACGTTTAAACGATCTGGCCAGCTCTAGTTGGCCATATCATGAAGTGATTCTAAAATCTGGCCACGACATATGCACGTTGTTGGGTAACGATTCTTACACATAAAGGTGAATGTACACTTATCTGAGCCGAACACGTCGAACGAACCGAAAGAAAAGAATATTAGAATTATTTATAAGAAATTCTATGAAACCCCGCACACGTAACCGCGTCGAATCGTCCGAATCTTGGAGGACTCCAGAATGAAGGAATTCTAAAAATCCTTTCTTTCGATTCGTTCGGCTCGGATAAGTTTTTTTTTTTTTTTTTTTTTCGTTTATTAAACAATAACATTAATACATTCATGCTAACATAAGTGTGCGTTCCCTTAAGAGAGATGCAACAATCATTGCGTTGGGAATGCAAGAGGTTTTATTTATGAAAAGGGTTTAGGCATGAAAACAAAATTATTTTATTTATTTAAACTTTATGCACTAGTAAATAACACTGTACAAAGGCGGACTTAATAATGCCTTAGGTATGTTCTACCGGTCGACTTTGATGCAGAAACATAATATGGCTGGTGCAACTATTTTTTCACCAGATATATAAATATGATCTGTGAAAATAAAATCGAAATTGATAGAAAAACAAATGAGATAAAAGAATTTTAAACAAATAATTAATTAACAAACTATATCTGTCTCTCTCTCTCTCTAAAAAACACTCGTTTTCTTTGGTGGCCTGGCGGGACTTATAACTTCGTTGTTGGTGTGTATTAAAAAAAAACATATTCATAGTCTTTGCCCAGCAGTGGGACAGTACAGGCTTGATATAATAATAATAACTAGGTAAATGAAACTGTGCGTCCTGTTTTTATTATAAAATTAACTAATATTTCAGAAATGCACAAACCTGGAGGATATGGAACACTATTTGTCGAGAACTGGAGTCAGCCTCACGAAGTTAGATGAACTATCTGTGATACACATAGCTGGAACCAAAGGCAAGGTAATTTATTCAGAAACACATTCAACCAGTTCATTTCCTTTTCAATACACTTACTCGCGCTCTTATCCCTACCGCTTAAAGCGTAAAATGCGTGCATAACTCATTTTACGCTTTTCATACTAGTGCGGAAAAGTACTCGCGCTCGCTCCCGCTACAATTTATTACATTTATCTTATCAGACTGGGCGCTAAACGACCCCCACGAGTCGCGCATCAACCCCCGTTTATACATGTCTTTCGTAAGTGTATTGAAAACCATCGTTTGATACACGAGGAAAGTCACTGCAGCACTCGGCTCCAAAACGTCCTCGCCTACGGCTCGTGCGAATGCTGCCTCGGTAGCAATGACAAACTTTCTCCACTTGTATCAAAATGATAGTACATTTTATTAATAAGGTTCATATTCGATTGTGTTACATGTCTAGCCAAACTAATGAAAATCTTTGCAATACAATTTTCAGGGTTCAACAAGCGCGATGTGCGAGTCCATTCTACGCCACCACGGGTTCCGCACAGGGTTCTACTCGTCTCCTCACCTCGTGGCAGTGCGCGAGCGCATCCGGCTAGATGGACGCGTCATCACTGAGGAACAGTTCGCGAGGCATTTTCATCAGGTCCATGATCTGTTGGATGGGACAAAGGTACTTTTTGATTAAATTAATTGAAGTAATAAAGCTACTATTAATTTTGTGAATTTTGGTGGCTTGTCATCATTATACTGATCGGATAAGAAAAGAAATCCCATATATTACCGATCATGGTCGGCACCAGATAAGCCTATCTTGGGCGGAGCACTGCCGTGTCCTCCACGGGGCGATCGGCGGCAACGACCTGTCGCACCGGGCCGTCCGGTAACAGTTTGGGCCGAGCTCCAGTCGTCGACGGGGTTCAGCAGGGTCGAAGCCTACTAGGGCCATGGGTTGTGCGAAAGGGAACCCCGGGGCCCTGGAACGAGGGCGAAGGAGGAACATAGGAGTGGGTTTTAGTCCAGAACAAGTCATTGGACTTTTTTACTTTTCCCACCTGAAAAAAAAAAAATATAACGAGTGAAGATTTGTATTTTTGTTTGTAATAAATAAATAAATTTCACCAATAAAATACTACTTTAGCACTAAGTGACATAAAGACGCAGGCGACATCGCCGGAAAATTTGATTTTTTGTTTGTTTGCTACGATTTAACTCAAAAACTTCTCGACCGATTTTTTTATTTTTTAACCCCTAAACAGCTGATAAACTAATTTTGATGTATTTTTTGTGTGGGTTTCGTATTGGTTTTGATTATTAACTGAACCCTGTAGATGGTTATCAGATTCAGATTCCTTTATTTGCTCAAATAAGAGTGTCAATCGGATTCTAGAATTTTTTTATCACAGCTTCATCCCAACATTCGGCCTGTCAGGTCCGCTAGGTTTTTCATAAATGTGCAATGATATGATTTTTTCAGTCGTTCGAGGGTGATATGCCAAAGTACTTCGCATTCCTGACCGTGATGGCGTTCAATGTGTTCCTGAAAGAGAAGGTGGATGTCGCCATCATCGAGGTGGGCATCGGTGGCATTGTCGACTATACTAATGTTTTAAGGTAATTTTAATTACTTGCTTAGTAAATAATTAATTCCCACTTTTTAGTTGCGATGCACTTATAACCAGAGTGCCTATTTCTCTTGACAATTCCAATTAACCCAAACACTGCTAGGATACATTGTTTTATTATGAAGTTCCCGTGTCTCCCTTCCACCTTCCGGCTCCATAATCAGATCAGTTCGATAGTACCTACCTTATAGCCAAAGAGCATCTTATGACAATTCTAATAAGCCCAAACACGGCTAGGATACATTGATTAATTACAGAGTTCCGGTGTCTATCTTCCGGCTCCGTCACTTCGATGAGTTTTCAACATAACTATTCAGAACCATTTATTTATTTGTATTGTCATTTAATCCGACGCAAGCGAGCGTGCGTGCATTGGCACGTAACATATAGTCTACACTAATATTATAAAGAGGTAAAGTCCGATTGCTGAAATTTTTCCACCGATAGAAAGCTGCTTTATTCCTGAGTGACATAGGCTATATTTTATGTACGCTAGTGTTCAACTTACGTTCTACCTTTTCAGAAAGGTTCCAGTCGTCGGCATAACAGCCCTCGGTCTAGACCACACCTCGATCCTGGGCACCACGCTGCCGCAGATCGCGGCGGCTAAGGCGGGCATCATGAAGCCTGGCTGCGAAGCTTACACCGTGGAGCAGCCTGAAGACGCTATGGAGGTGCTGGCAAGTGTCGCTAGTACTGTTAAGGTAATCTACCTTTATATTTTTTGATAGGTTCGAATCTAGAATCAAGGCATTTATTGCAAATAAACTATTATTTATATTTAATGCTTTATGTACACAAAAGTACAGAGGTGGACTTAATGCCTTAGACATTTTCTTAATGCCTTAGGCATTTTCATCAAGTCAACCTTTTGGTGATGCAGATAAAAATAGTGTTAAGTGCAAGAAAAGAGAGATAAAAGGCGAATACAAAAATAGATATACTAATAAATCATAAATATAATACAATTATATAATACTAGCTTTTGCCAGCGGCTTCGCTCGCGTGAAAATAGGTTTCTCCATACAAACTTTCAACCCCCGTTTTACCCCGTTAGATCTAGGTGACTCACGTGTGCGCTACATTGCGTTCTACTTTAATACTTACTGTATTTAACCAAAATTCCTGATAAAACCTATTCCTGTAAAACTCATTTGGGTAGAACAAAATACACCTTATCTGTTACGAGATAAAGTTCATTTTATGTTAGCGAAATAACAAGAATATTTTACATAGATACTGAATCACCGAGTGAAATGTCAGCTTATTGATTTATTTGCTTGTTTCGAGACGGCGCGAGATTAGAAAGTCTGGAAGGACTTGGGGAGGCCTTTGCTCAGCATTGGGATAGTAATAGCTAAGAAAACCTACACAACGCCATCTAGTCCCAAACTAAGCAGAGCTTGCTCGCTTGTAGTAGACAACTGATAAACATACATAAGTTTTTAAAAATATGTAAGTAGATACATATTATAGATAAATTAGCCAGCTCCAGACAGAAAACAAATGATCGTGCTCATCACACAAACATTTGTCTTGGGTGGGAAACGAACCCACGACCTCCGGCATAGCAGTCAGGCCCACTAATCACTAGACCAACAGGCCAGTCGAATTGAGTGAGTAGTATCAGCCAATAAAAATTAAAAATATAATGTTTTTTTTCTATTTCCTTTTTCAGTGCCCCCTAACTGTAGTTCCTGCCTACAATACCTACACATTCCCGACCTCAGAGCAGGCTCGCTTATTACTCGACGTAGAAGCATACCAGACGAACGCCTCTCTTGCCATACAGCTGTCCCACGCATGGATGAGAATCACCAAGCCGGTGCACAGAAAAAACGGCCTTATTAAACACGCAACTAACGGTCTAAATGGCGTGACCAAACCAGTATTAGAGACCATAGTCAAATGTGTGACAAAAGAGACTATGACTGGACTGTCGTCTTGTAAATGGCCCGGACGGTATCACGTTGTGGATTCTGATTATGCGAAGTTTTATTTAGATGGAGCACACACTAAGGAGTCTATGGAGATTTGCGCGGAATGGTTTAAGAATCATAATAGGTAAGAGGTTTTTGAAATTATCATTAAATGTGATTTTGTAAATTGAGGCCGTCAGCGCAAAAGTGACCTTAGCTAAAATAATAGGTTTAGGCTAGTTTTGCAGTGTTACCGCAGGGACAATAATAAGCAAAAACAACTTTTGCAACTATCTATTGATGATTGGTGAAACAAGAATTAGGTCAATTTTGTATTAAATTTTAACAAGTTTTAAATAAGTGCTAAGGGAGATTTTCGTAAATCAAGTGTAATTCAATAACAACAAACAAAAAATCTAACACTGTTCTGAATCTCCTCACTTATGTTTTCACAACTCTTAGTGATTAGCTACACCCCTGTTTATTTTTACACGACTACGGAGGGTTATGATTTTGACAGGCATGTATGTATGTGAGTTTGTTCATCTGTTCCCACATAGCTCCTAATCTACTTATCGGAACTCAACGTATGAGGTATCGTTAGAACCGTCTTAATTGTCCGCTGATATAGGTTACGTGACGTGTCACAAAACTTGATATGGCGCCCTCTAGCGGACAAAATGTAATGTGTAAAAAATAAAAATGGAGATAAATACGCCGTGTTTGGTATCATTTGAAAGGGCTTTACTTGTACATTTCCAAAATATTGTTCAAATTTAAAGTGACGCCCTCTAGCGGACAAAAAGTCATGTGTTAAAAAAAATGTTAAGATAAATACACCGTGTTTGATATCGTTTGAAAGGGCTTCACTGGTACTTATCAAAATATATCATCAAAATTCAATGTGGCGCCCTCTGGTGGACAAAAATTAATTTACCATTATTAATTAGCAATTTTAAATTTAGCTCTTGCAAATGGTATAGAAGCACAGTGATTTAACACCAAAATAATTTAAATAAAAAAAAGTAAAAAAAACTAAAATCCGACTACGACAAAAAAAAACGACGAAACTAAAAGTATGAAACAAGATTTCCAGGATGCTGAAATAAACAAGGTAAAAAGAAAAGCCGTAGTCACACGTTATTAAAGTGTTTCGGTTGTTACCTATAACGTGTGACTGCGGCTTTTCTTTTTACCTTGTTTATTTCAGCATCCTGGAAATCTTGTTTCATACTTTTAGTTTCGTCGTTTTTTTGTCGTAGTCGGGTTTTAGTTTTTTTACTTTTTTTTTTATACCATATTTTGTTCTAAAAAACAAAAAATACTAAAAATAAATGTTTTTCTGAAAACCGCATCAAAATTGGTTGTAAAATAAAGCAGCATTTAAAATATATGCATGAGGAAGAGTGGGCGCGCGGTATGGACCTCTCGTTATCTCTTTTCTACACGCGTAATCTAATAGCGATGACGTCACATTGTAGTTTGTGCATAATTTTTCTGTTACTTCAGTTTCCCCTTCCACCAGATTTGAAAGTAACTTCTTTAATTTTGAATGGATTTTGGATAAAGTTACATTTTGATACAAATATTTAAAAAAATCAGTCTAGTACCGAATTCTCTGTATAACCACAAATCTGTTGATATCTTTGTACTAACTAAAAAAAACCATTTCCATTCCAGATTACATGACAAAGTATTGATATTCAGCGCGACAGGCGACAGAAACGCTGAAGTCTTACTTCAGCCACTAAAAAATGTGGGCTTCAAGTCCGTCTACTTCGTAATACCGACGGCCCACAAAAATATAAGCCAAAACAATGACAATTACTCCTTAGTGGAACAGGAAGAATTAATTGCCAGATGCGAAAAACATGTACAGATCTGGCAACACTTCGAAGAAGGTTCCATAGATGTGACAGTTGCAAGCTGTGTAGCTGACGCCTTGGTCAATTTGAAGAAACAAAATATTGTTGATAGATCTTCTGTTCTGATAACAGGGTCATTGCACTTGGTTGGTGCTGCATTATCAATATTAGATCCTAATTTAAATTGTTAATTTTGACTTGTTGCGTGATTATTATTAAAGTTTATTGTAGTGTGTTAAAATGTTTTTTTTTTAAATCTTTTTAGGGTTCCGTAGCCAAATGGCAAAAAACGGAACCCTTATGGATTCGTCATGTCTGTCCGTCCGTATGTCACAGAGCCTCTTTTTTTCCGAAACTATAAGAACCATACTGTTGAAACTTGGTAAGTAGATGTGTTCTGTGAACCGTATTAAGATTTTCACACAAAAATAGAAAAAAAAAACAATAAATTTTGGGGGTTCCCCATACTTAGAACTGAAACTCAAAATTTTTTTTTTTTCATCAAACCAATATCTATGGATAGGTCTTCAAAAATGATATTGAGGTTTCTAATATCATTTTTTTCTAAACTGAATAGTTTGCGCGAGAGACACTTCTAAATTAGTAAAATGTGTCCCTCCCCCTGTAACTTCTAAAATAAGAGAATGATAAGATTAAAAAATATATATGATGTACATTATTACCATGCAAACTTCCACTGAAAATTGCTTTGAACGAGATCTAGTAAGTAGTTTTTTTTTAACACGTCTATTGTAAACCGCAATTTACCTTTCAAGTTTGTATGGAACCCTCAGTGCGTGAGTCCGACTCGCACTTGCCCACTTTTTTATTTCTATAATTTTTCTGCATTTGTCCCAGTTAGTAGCTGTAGGCGCATCGATTTTTTTCTTGCATTCACCCCCTATTTACCATCATGTCTTTCATGCAATCATTCACATCCTTTTCTTTCATTCTTTTTTGTATCATCCATTGTCTCTGGCCTCCCTCTTCCTTTTCCATCCATACATTATATTCATAGTTCCTTTAGTGATGTGCCTTTCATTTCACCTTATTACATGGCCAAAACTTTCTCAGTTTTAATCGATTTCATAAAGAAAACAAGTATATTAAAAAAAATATATTCTATAATAAATTAAAATTATAACATATATATATATATTGCTGGGTACAAAGTGAAAAAAGTTATCTGCAATTTTTTGGGTAAGTACGCTTTGGATGTGGAGTTACGGACACCAGTCCGAAACACAAGTTGCAAAACTTTTTTTACTTTGCAGTTATTTGTATTATATTATATACAACTTATTCTAAAGTTAGTTGTGTATCACTAGTATCTAGTAACCTATCCACATCAGTAAGCCAACTTATCAGTCTGTCTAAGTACCCTCCATCCTGTTTGTAACTCAAAAGTAACAACTGCATATGCTGGTACGCTTTTGGTTGTTGAAGTAAGTATTCAAGCTTCTTATCCCTCAAAGACAGGAGCTTTATAAAGATAATGGCAATCAACATCCACTGTATAGGCTTAAACATTATGTTATTAGCTTTCAACTTAAATGTATTTACTAACAAACGAATATCGGAACTAATTGAAAGACTGAGTAGACCCAAAGAAAGCAATATGTCGGGTAATACTTTGTTTAAGTGTTGACACACTATTCTTCTACGTAAAGCGTTCTGTGAATTTTTGTCTACTAAAGGCAGATTTGTTGGGTTTTCCTCTTCCACAATTTCTGGAGATTGTATCGGCTCTGCGGTCACTGGTTTTGAGACTTCGATCTCTCCTGAGAAGAAAGCTTTCACTTTTAGTTCCATCTTCTTACTCTCTTCCTGCAGCATTCTGTAGTCAGGCAAGGGTTTCGTTTCTCGTTTCAATGTTTGCGTATCAAATTTCCTGTCCTCCAACTCAAGCAAATTAAGTTTCTTGCACAGTGCTTGGTACTGGTCATATACGTTGGAACTGTAGAATACTCCTTTAGCAAAATTATTAAGATATTCTCTAATATGTTCTCCTTTGTCTGCAACCATTTCTCGAACTTTTTCTTCACCAAATAATAAGAGAATAGTGTCCAAAGTGAACCATTCAGCCAGACATTTCTCAACTTCAATGGTTAATGCAGTCACTAAAGGTTGCTTTTTCAGTGGCAATTTTTTCTTTGATTTATTTTCTTTGCTTTCTTTCTCTGCCAATGTGGAGACAGGGGTCATAAGTATTGGGTCAATTTTCTTTTCAGGCTTTTCTATAATGTCACCTACAATGTTTAGAGGATTTGGTGCTGGCTTAAGAATTTTCTTAGCTGGTAATTCTGTTTCAGTTGTATTGAGAGGAGTATTTGAGCTGTCAAACTGTTCAGTTTTTTGTTTATGTATTGCTGGAATACTATCTTTTATATCCGGCTTAGGATCTTCATTAACATCTGGCTTATTGGAGTTAATTGTATTTCTCTTTAGCTCAATACTAGCTAGTGCATCATTAATTGATTCCATGGCTTTTTCTAAATCACTCTGCGTGTTGCTGTTACTTGATTGTTCATTGTTGCTCTCATTCTCTTCTTGAGAATTCGGAGACATGTCATTAAGGCTTGCTTCAGCAAAATCATTGATTGAAGTAAATGGTTTCTTCTCAGAGATCTTCACTCTATCAATCAATGTTACATCTACTTCCTCTCCCATAGTGCCAACAGTGTCGAGCTTCAAGAGGTGGAATGTTGGTATTTTTTCATACTCCCTGAACCATAGGGGACTAGTCAACATCTGTTTCTTGATATACATTGCAGAATTATAACAAGAATTACTGCAAAAGTTTTTTCTAGCAGTAATGTCGTAAACTTTGTTAGTCTTCAATGATATCCTGTACTTTTGTTTAGGTATATCTTTAACTGACAAAGGTTTCTTACATAGTGGATATCCACACAAATGGATAATAGATCGTTCTTCTATGATATCATCGAAATGCGCCTGGTTGATATCTGGAAGGCACTGGAGTAAGTATGCCTCAGTAATGCTCGCTTCCAACAGGCTCTCGACAATCTGCTGAGCCCTAGTATTACACTCTCGCTTTTTCAAAATAGCTTGACGTATTTGCTCCTTAGTCATCTCCTCGATTTTCGTCGGTCTCTTCTTTGGCTTTTGACTGCTGGTTTCCATGTTATATATTGCTGATTGATATTTTGTAGGATGTTATCTAATTTGAAAGACTTATTTCCTGTATCTAAATAAAAATTCCTATTTTTCATCCAAAATAAACGAAATAGAGCTTGTCAGGACTAGATTTGACATTGACACTATTGACCAGTATTGCCAACTCCAAAAGTTCCAAGTCGCTAAACTATATTTCAAAAGTGGCTAACTGATTCTACCAGAGGCAGATCGAAAGGGCCTATTACACTACGCGTTATTCCGCACACGATATTCAGACTGTCTTAGAGTCTACGTAGACAGCCCGCTATTACCTAGACTGAATAACGCATAACGCGCGCTTACTCATTCGCACGCAACACTTCGGACGCAAGCACAGACTGAACGGTCTAACTCTTAATACACTACTCGATATTCAGACTGTAAGACAGTAAGCTTCGTCGAGCCCGATTTTGCCGTCGGAATACAGAGTAAGACAGTCTTATCCTTTACCCTTATTACACTACGCGATATAGACTAAGACTGTCTGTGTTATTACACTACGCGTTAGGGCCTATTGGCCCTTAACAAAAGTAGTTGGGGTAGTAGCTTTTTATCCATTACCTTAGCCTCAGAGTAACAAAAAAATATTTGTAAAAATCAAATATTGCATCGTATGCAATAAAGATCGATTGTTGTATTAGTAAGTAATCTAACTAACTCTAACTCTAGAGTCAGTGGTGAAGTGCTGATTAAACTTTTGTGCGTGTCTGAAAATAAAATACGAGTAGGTTCATTAACGAAACTTTGTCTGAATATCATTCGTTTACGAATTTTCGTTTCGGATAAAGTGGAACTCCTTTAGGGTAAAATTATTTTATTTATTTATTTAAAACTTTATGCACTTATGAAACATTGTACAAAGGCAGACTTAATGTTTTAGGCATTTTCTACCAGTCGATCTTAGGGTGGTCCAGAGACATAAAATGGCATGTGCAACTTTATAGAAGACTGACACAAAGGAATTAAGAACAATAATAAGATAAATGAATTAGAGGGAGCGCATTCCAAAGGGAGATCACCAGGGGGGCTATTGGCTAACTTTTTCAATAACAGTTGACAACTAGCATTCGTCGTACACTAAACTTAGTTGTCAACTGACAATTTCATAAAATTGGTATTACGTATCACACAAGTGACTAACAAACTACGGTAGAAATGTGGTGAATTATAAAAATTTACGGTGCCTATTGTGACCATTCTAAAATTTTATCGACTATTATACAGCTTCAAAAGCTTACACAATCGCAATTTTAAAAGTATCGATACAATAACATCCGTCGAAACGTGTTACGGTGGCTATCAAAGGCACCAGTGGCTAATGACGTCAGTGCTGCAGTTGGTCACTGAAGATAGGCAATACGAAACTAGCTATTTGACAGTTCAATGTTGCACATTGTTAACAAGTGATCATCACTTGAACTGTCAACAGAGTTACGCAATAGCCCCGCAGGACAAAGAAAGAGGAATAGACAACCCCTGGGGTGTGAGGGACATCGTAGAAGACGATTATTTGTGGATCAAAGATTTTTACTGTACACAGAGCAAAGAAATTGAATTTCTGAAGTCAAATAAGAAGAAGAAGAAGGCTTATATAGAAAATTAAACAGGGTTATCATGGCCCTCAAAGCAAGGCGCTTATTTTATGACTTGAAGCTAGAGCTCTCAACTAATAGATAATAAAATATTTTCTGCCATTGAGGATCTAGGAATTTATGAGAATGAAAAACGTATCCATTATCTAGAACTGTTTTGATTAAGAAACTAAATCAATTTTGTCGTAAGGACTTTTAAAGCCAAATTCGCTATTTTTAGCGTCAAAATCACCAAAATGGCAACACTGCTATTGCCAGCGCAACGTTTTTTTTATTTACACAGGCACAGAATAAGAAATAGTACAAGTATACAATATATTAATATTATCAGCGATAGGCGAGTTGAATTATTTTAACCGTGTTATTTGAATCAAACAACAAACGAGTAAACTTTGGTTGTTTTTTGCTTCAACTCGAGATGACTCGGTTGGTAACTCGGTAGTGGTTCAACAGACGGTTGAAACCCAAACGATTTAGGGAAAGTTAAGTTTTTAGAAAATAATTTTATTTCTTGTTTATAAACTTGACATGACATAACTAATCAAATAAACCATTTAAAATTCGCTTGAACGAAGTAGTAGGCAAAGTGCTAGCATAAAACGATTGAAAACAGAAATTTAACTCGGCAGTCTTACGAATCAGAAAAGTAACGTAAGTTTCGTCCAAATACAATTGCTCTGACTCAAGTGTTTGATCGACGTTCATTAACTCGTTAGCGAGCTAATTCTGCGAACCAAGTTAACTCGGCAGAACAAAATTAGTCTAGTCTTACGTCCATGTCACAGAATACCTTTTGTCCATGTATTCTTGCCTGGTTATATTTGACTTACATTAGAATGTGGACATAACCCATTCTAATGCTTTTACAGTATTTAGCAGCAAATGTATCGAGTCAATCTTCTCGGAAAATTTCGCTGAGGTAGTCATATCAATACTATAATAAAATTCTCAAGTCCATTGTACTGTTATCGCGCCTGTTTCAAAGAATTCAGATATTGTCGTTCTGGATGGAGCGGGAGGGCGTATCAGACACTTGAAATACAAAAGAAACCAATTTTACATCACAGTAACTACTAGGATTGTAAATAACTGAAACAACCTCTATATGATGATGGAATCTTGGGAGGCGATGTAGACACCGGTTCAAATGATTTACAATTTTTAAAAAACCAACTCTTTTCTATACGAGTAGATCTCAACTTCTCTAAATGTGAATTATTCCTCTCTGACAGTACTGACAGACATCTGACTCTTCCAAAATTCAATGCAATAGCCCCTGCAATCAAAATTATCGATAAAAGTTGTCTTCGTCTCCTCGTCTCCTTGGGTCCCCAATCTTTAAGGATTCCTTTCCCAGTTTTGTGGAGGAAAAAATATAAAATTTCAATGACGTTTCGGAAAGATTACTCCAAATTAACATGCATTCGGCCATTACCCTAATTCGTTATTGTTGTTTCGGTCCTAAATTCATATATTTCCTTCGTGCTCCCCACTTATGAAAGCACCTTCACCTTTTGGAAAAAATGGACCAAATTATCCGACATACACTTACTTTAATTTTAAATACGACCTTGGACGATCGAGCTTGGGATCAAGTTACTCTTCCCATCCGTATGGGAGGCCTCGGCGTCCGCAAAATTACCAGTATTGATAAATTAATCAGAAACATTCTAACTTCCACACTGATTCCTTTTGAAATGCCGTGCTTCACCGAGGCTATGGATGCCTGGAGAATCGCTTGCCCGAATACAAATCCGCCTGATAACCCAACCTCCCAGAGACGGTGGGATGAATCGCTCTGCAAAGTAGTCCAGAAAAACCTAATCCTAACATCTGCTACTACTGCGGAGCGTGCGCGCCTCCTGGCTGTGGGAAATTGGGAGTCAGGTCTTTGGCTTCACGCACTGCCGTCGTCGAATATTGGCACCTTATTTGACGATACTACTTTCCGCCTAGATGTTGCCCTACGCCTAGGCGCTCCTGGCTGTTCTCCTCATCGCTGCCACTGTGACGAAGTTGTCAACAGCCTTGGTCACCAAGGCCTGTCATGCAGTCGAAGCGCGCGACGGATAGCACGGCACGCGAATATACAAAGAATATATAACAACATCATCCGACGAGCCCTTGTCACCGTCGGCGTCCCGGCTGTTTTGGAACCTCATGGCTTAGCACGCGACGATGGTAAGAGACTGGACGGTATGTCTTTATTTCCGTGGAAGATGGGTAGACCTTTAGTGTGGGACACTACCTGTGTCGACACTCTTGCGCCATTCCATCTTCCTAGCTCTTCGTGCTGTGCTGGTGCTGCCGAGAACCTCAAGCGGCGGAAATATATCAACCTCGTCGGCAGTTATATTTTTGAGCCGTTTGGGGTTGAAACTCTTGGGTCGTGGGGTCCGAGTGCTCATAAGCTTTTCAAAGAATTATCCAAACGCTTAGTTGACACTTCGCGTGACCCAAAGGCTGGCTTTTACCTCGGTCAACTCAGAGATTAAGCATTGCCATACAAAGTGGCAATGCCGCCAGCCTTTTGGGCACACTTCCAGTCGACAGCGATGCGGAGGAATTTTATGACGCCATATTTTAGCTAGTAGTTTTTGCCTTTAGTGTACAATAAGAATAGGATCGATTGACAGGTAGTGACGTCACGTCATACTGTCAAATCGAAGAATTATTATGGTGAGCAAAACAACAAAAATTTTTAAATTTAATTTATTTACGAACTGTGAACGAAAATAGTTTAATCAGAATCCAATTCTTCAATTTTGCTCATCTCTGAGTTCTTCAATTTTGCCCAATTTCTTGCGATTTGACAATATGACGTGACGTCACAACATGGCGTCGATCCTATTCTTATTTGGAACGCATTGTATATAAAGTTTTAATTAGATAAGTGTTTTTATTGAATTATACAGTTAATGTGCCATTTTTTAAATAAAAAAAATACCTCTATATATTTAACCATGCATTTAGAACTTAATCATTGAACCATGGTCCTCTTATTACTCTTTTAAAAATCGACTAAGTATTACGTAATCTGCAAGATCGCGTTCGCGACTGACAGTTATTTTGACAATGACGGGTTTATCTTTCTTTATCATATTGTTAGCATATATTGAATGGAGTTGACGATTATATTTGTGTGCAAAATTTTGCGAATGATATTCATTTTCTTTAATGTAACCAAAAAAACTACACGTTTGTATCTAGTAAGCGAATGGCTTACAAATTGACGTAAAATCATATTAGAGTTTTTATAAAAAGTGGTTCTAAATGGTATCAGGTGTGGTTCAAATAATTTATTTACTTTCTAATTTATCAATAAAATATGTGATAACAATGTTGGTTTAATGTGATATATCGCGGACAGTTAGTAAACAAATACATGGATGATACGGGTTTGAAGAGCCCTAGTTAGAAAGCAGCTTAACAAGCAGTAAGGTGAGTACAATGTTATAATTTCAATTTAAAAAAAAACATTGTCTAGAACATATATTTTTGTAATATTTCCATACTGGTGTTTTACGAATTAATGTTTACTGTATCATAAAAACGTTGAAATTTATTTTCAAATATATTTTAATAAAATTGTTAACAAAAGGATCAGTCATCATTAAAATAATTTAAGTAGGAAAAGGTTTGTTTGTCCTCCATAAAAATCATGATTGGAAACTCGTAGTCAGTTCAAATTGTGTCACTATTATACAAAAAATAAAACATTTAACAATCAAGAGGTAAAGTAGCTTGAAACAATTCAAAAAAAAAAATAATTAAAAGAGTTCTATGAGATATATGTAGGCCAGTTGAAAAATACACATTTTCTGCTGGCCTGGCAATATAAATTTTCTACTAAATTATTCTAACCTTGTCTAGCACATACATTATGTACCATATTTTTATACAAAAATTCATACAATGTTTATATTTATAACATATGTATTTTTATCTTATTCTTGTGACTTGCCTGGAAGCTAGACAGCTATTACTAGACATTGGATTATATGCACTAAAAAACAACGTGTTATTTATTATTAGAATTTATGTTTACATGTGTGTTAAGCACTGGCGTAGCTACTAAAGGGCTAGGTGGGGCAGTGCCCCGGGGCCCCTAAGCTCGGGGGCCCCCAAACCCTTATTAGCAAACCTCTTATTGAGCTACCGAGAAATTCTCCCACCTTCGAAATCTAAATAAAATAGGTCGAAAAACTAATCATGACAACTCGTTTTAGTCAGTAAAATTCTGATACTCTTTCTTTGCCGCTCCACCCAGAGCAAGAGAGGGTATTTGATGATTTCCCATGTGAAAAAGGGGCCCCAGTTTTTTTCTGCCCCTGGGCCGCTAGTCCCCTAGCTACGCCACTGGTGTTAAGTATGCATCCAGCTAAGGAGTGGTGGAATTCCCTTCTGGAGCCTGTATGTGCTGATAGGTGCAATCTAGGGATGTTTAAGTCAAAAGTGAATAGGTTACTTCTAGGCAAGCATGCATCATTGTCGACTACATCATCACTTTCTTTTTCATCTTTAGCAACTGAGCTGATATCAACTGTTCTGCCAGTGTCATGTGGTGACAGCAGGGCTGTGAAGTGAGCCGTTGAACTTTGCACCTGGTGGTACATCTAAATTCTTAGGACAATACAATTTTTAGTTATGTAGTTAGAATATAGATTTTAAAAATATATATATAATTATATATGTCATGACAACATAAATTTATATTGATATTATTTCCTTTCGTTCAGTGTATCTTAAGGTTGAGAGATTGCCCTATACAATAAGCTCGCCCATTGAAGCCTTAGTTTTTGCAAATGTTGTGCTCTAAGGCTGAAATTGCTCAATGGAATAAAAACTAGCTCACAATGCAATGTCGCTTTCAAACAGCCACATTGCTAATGCATCGTGCATTTGTGCCACTTAAAATTCTGGCTAATATTATGAGTAATTGTTGATGCACTGAAAAAAGGCCATGGTGAGTTCTAAACTGAAACTGAAGGAACCATATAACAAGATAAACAGTAGCACTCCTCAAGCACCTCACATTTCACTCATTTTTACAAGCTTTTATTTAATAGTAATATTTGTATCTTTGTTTATTTTTTCTAGCCTATTTTGTGTCTCACTGCTGGGCAAAGGCCTCTCCATTCTCCTTCCAAACCTCTCTGTCTATCAGCCTCCCTAGCCAAGTTACAACCGTTTCGTTTCGATTCTCTTTTTGTCGACCGCCTTGAGTAGGCCACGCCTGCGATTCCTTTGTTCTGACGTCATCTCAACGCTCAGTCACGTGGTCAGAACAAAGGAATAGGAGGCGTGGCCGACTCGAGGCGATCAACGAAAACAGAATCGAAACGAAACGGTTGTAACTTGGCTAGGGGTGCAGATCGTTACACCACAGCAGTCGACCTCGACGGCGGCGTGGGCGTCGATCGTTCAAACGTTCAGTGAGTGACAATCCTCGCCCATCTGTCTGGATGTATCCTTGCGACGTAGCCAGCCCACTCCCACTTCAGCCTGGCTGTTTTTTCCCCGATATCTGCTGCTTGAGTCCATAACTCAGCGCAGCATAGTGTTTCTAACGCGATCTATTCGCTTAAAACCTATTATGCTACGTTCCATTGCCCGTTGACAGATCTCAAAGTAACACCACCTCTGAGAGATGCGACCTTTGGCGGGAGAAGCTTCAACCTCGATGATTTTATCGAGCCGTCAGAGCCTCTCGTCTGAACACGAGTTGCCATGGTGAGGGCAATTTAGGTGATGGCACCTAAATTGCCGACGCCGGATAAACACGGTAAAAATCCCGGACATTTGGGCGAAATATGGTTTTTTTCCCGGACACCTCTGACAAAATATTTTATTTGCAACAAATATAAAAACATTGTTAATATTTTTTAAAATTTTATTCATTTATATATTTTAAAATCGAATTAGCTGAGAAAACATTTTTAACTAAGATTTATTTCAATTTATCGCTTATCTTTAATGCTAGCAGTACACTTTCGGCGAGATCGCTCCACGAATGTCTCGGTGAGACATTGGCAAGGCGATGAGCAGCGAGTGAGGCTGTGTACACTCTCGACTCGCCTTAGTTCTATTCGCCATACTTCACTCATCGCTGCTCGCTTCTTTTGTCTCGTGGGTCAAAAAACCGACTCGAGCCGGAGCGTTCCCGAGATGAGCCGAGACGGTTCGAGCGGAACCGAGCTCAGTAAGTACACTCTCGCGCTCGTTAGGTCTCGTCATGTCCCGCCAAGAGTGTACTGCTATCATAAAACATGGGTTTCCCTTGACAACAAAAGTGATCGGATTTCATCCGGACGGCTCCCGGACGCCCTTTAAACTAAGACAAATCCGGGGAATCCCGGATGAATGGCAGCCCTAGCCATGGCCAACCTGGAAAACTCTAAACTAACTTTGCATCCAGGTCGGGCGTAGCAAAGACAATCTCCACAGGTCGACGAAGATCGATATCGTCCAAGAACCCGTGTTCTTGGACGGTGTCGATCTTCAGTGTTTGTGCGGCTTCTCTCCGCAGACCATGTCCTACATTCCATTCTGCGTCACCTTCCTTGTTACCTGTTCACGTAGGGACCTAATGACATTGTGAGCGGACGGCATTGCCGTGGGTGGCCTAATACTGGGCCAGGCAAGGGATTAAACATGATTAAAAAAAAACGGATAGTGGCCATAGGAACTACTGAGCGCAACAAGATAACCCCATCATGTTTGAACCTATTGGAATGGTATTGATCAGAGGCGCGACGGCCATCTGTTCTGCGAGCAATGTGCCCTGCCCATTACCACTTAAGCAGCGTTGGAAGGCCTCCTACAAGGTGGACCAATGACTTGGTGAGGGTTGCAGGAATCCAATGGATGCGAGATACACAGGACCGTTCATTATGGCTATACTTGGGGATGCCTATACCCAACAGTGGACGTTAAGTTTACGTCAGGCTCAAACTGTTCGATTGTGATATATTTGAGAAAATTCGTCGACGCTACCAGAAGGCCTCGCAAAATGTACCTTGCCCACATCAGATTTAGATCTTACCCCGCCACTGGTCTTGATCAGCACAATATAAAATCGATTCTTGAGTTTCTGGCCCCCTAGCCAAGTTACGATTGTTTCGTTTGCGTCGAACGCCTCGAGTAAGCCATGCCTCCGAATTCTTTGTTCTGACCACGTGACTGAGCGTTTAGATGACGTCAAAACAAAGGAATCGGAGGCGTGGCCTACTCGAGGCGTTCGACGCAAACGAAACGATCGTAACTTGGCA
The DNA here is from genome assembly GCA_905147345.3 of Mythimna impura. Lineage (NCBI taxonomy): Eukaryota > Metazoa > Arthropoda > Insecta > Lepidoptera > Noctuidae > Mythimna > Mythimna impura. The sequence goes on along the minus strand of LR990342.1, from coordinate 2,768,436 downwards.
AGGGGGGGCTGAGATCGACTCACAGAATCGATCCATTGTTTATAAGTAACTCCATCCATTTAAAAAACCGATTTTATTGATCTATACAATCGTTTCTTCGATTAATCGATCTCAGATCGCCATCCCTAGAGATTTGTTTTTAATAGGTAGTATACGAGTGACTTTAAATTAAAGTTTCAAGTGACAAAAATAATTAATTTAAGTTATACTGAGCGAGACTGACTGCCAGTGACAAGAAATCAACAGAACAGCAACTTACAAACATTAATTTGAGTGTACTTATAATACAAAATGAGAAGCTTCTTATTATTTGAGCGACCTAATATTTGTTTGAGTGTCAACGTTACGTCCAGCATATTTTTCAATATTTGGTTAATGATTTATTTATACTGAGCGGCATTGAATGTCTTAAATATCGAAGTACAGAGTATCGAATGTAATTTGATAATTCGGATATTGCGAAAAACCGGATAATTAGAAAATGGTAAAGTAATATTTGCGAGCAACTTGGACGTAGCGTGGTTGGTCACAGTTCAAACCTAACCTAACCTATTTCACCCAGTTCAAAATGATGAATTTGCCTGCGACTAGATAATTAGACAATGGTGATAATATTTCTTTTTTTTTTTAGTTATAGGATTTATTTTGTTCTTAAAGGGAACTTTTTGGTAGTTCGTTATGTGAAACCTCAATTGGAAAAATCATCTCTATCTTAATATTGAAGTTACCCTCTCTGTATTTCTAATTGCTCACTTAGTAATTTAGTGGTACGGCTAGAATTTTAATATCTGAAATGAATTAATCACAACCCACTTTTAGTAAGCTCGTTCTGGATTTTATTATTAATCAATATTTGTCGTTAGTTTAGTTAATTTTTCGCTTACTCAAATTCATACTGCTCAAGTTATTAAAACAGTATCTTATCATCAATCGCTACACGCAATGGGCGGCAGCGATCTCTCGCGCCGTGGCTTGGTACAGGCCATGGTCCGGAGCGAGGAGGAGTGGCAGGCGGTCGCCTCCTTCTGCGAAGCAGTAATGCTAGCAAAGGAGGAGGCCGCACGTGCACACGCGAGGCAATGGCCCTCGCGCCCTAGCCGCAGAGATTTTTTTGAATTCGTATTAATACTACAAACTCTGGTGGTGCGAACAACAATGGTGAGGCGCACTAGTTTATTAATAGCGAGTTTGGTGTTTTGTTCATTATTTAATTAACAAAATAACATAAAAGTTAATTCCTAATAAGTAGAAACAGTAATCAGATTATTGTAAACAACTTAAGTGCATGTGTTATCTGAAGACATCTACACATTAGCCTTATTAAATAATGAGATAAGATGAAGATAATAATTGTTAAGTAGTACTTGTAATACAATGTAGTACTTTATTAATGTATGAAGTTGTTATTTTGCGTCTCTATAGGAGAATTAACTGCATGACGTATGGTCAGTAGAACAGTGGTGGCCCAGAGGTAATCGTCCTTGCCCCACTTGCGAGTCGTCCGTCGCGGGTTAAAACCCAGGCAGGTGCTTTACTTTGTGTAATTTGTTTAATTACCACGGTTGTCATCAATTGTAAAGAATCTGGCATGTCTTAAAACCAAAACTTCGTAGACAAGTGACAACCACCAACCCGCACTGGGCCCGCGTGGTGGATTACGGCCCATTCCCTCTCCTAGAAAGGAGGCCTGAGTTCCAGCAGTGGGAACATTAAAAAAGGCTAATTATGCTTTTTTTTTCGGTGGTTAATCATCCAATGACGGCAGATAGTGTCAGACTTTTACTGACTAAAAACCCACTCCTTTTCTTTCGTTGCCTTCATACCAGGGCTCAGCCTTCCTTTCAAAATCAGACCCTTGGCCCCAGTAGGCTTCGACTCTGCTGGGCACCTAGGGTTGCTGACATCTCTTTGAGTTAAGTATCGGTCGCTAATTACCAGTCACCCTATATATAGGGTGACTGGCAATTAGTGTATGATACTTAAACACGTGATTGTGCTCATGATAACAAACAATTTTTATTATGGGAGCAAAGCCGCAATCGCGAAAAAAATATCAGCTGTTCAGTACATTAGGCAAACATAAATGTACTGAACAGCTGATATTTTTTCGCGATTTCAGGTTTGTTTCCATAGTAAAAGTTGTTGGTTATCATGAGCACAATCACGTGTTTAAGTATCGTACACTAATTACCAGTCACCCTATATGTATAGGGGGGTGTATAGCTCCATCCGACTTTCTCCCTCGCACGACTGACTTAACACGTCATAGTAAGGCCCCTGGTCCAGACGAATACAAATGCGGCACTAGAGGAGTTGGTGGCCAATTCTGTTTACTAAATCAACTGCAGTGATACAAATGTGATTCACTGACCATTGTATTGGCACGTGTCTTAAAGGCCCCATACACGGTACGATTTGTCTGCGCGACGAATTGACAGTGTATATGTCAAGATCGTTAACGATTTAACTTGACAAACACTATCGATTCGTCTTCACGATCGTTCTGAAGCGACGGATCGTACAAACAAATCGTACCGTGTATGGGGCCCTTTATATTATATAATACCTATCAAAGAGGTCCTATTCTATTTTAAACAATGCATAAATAGCTATTGTAATAAACGCGTTGCGGAAACGCGTTTAATACAATAGGTATTTAAATTGTTTTCTATAGCAAAAGAAAGGGAGAATACAGCGACACTTGACGATACTGGTATTTAAACACTTGCAGCTGAACATATTGACATACCATTATTTAATTACATGTCGTATCATGTGCCGCCAACAATAGGACCACGACAGATAATATTTTACAAGGTTAAGGGGATGCAATTCGACATACATTTTCACTGTTTTTCATACAACCGCTCTTACGCGATTATGACGTTATTACACATTTTTCATTAGCTAATTTGGAAACAGTATCTTGTGGATATTATATCTAGGCTTCTACTGAAATCAATTTATAAATTTGTGTAAAACTAATCCAGTAAAGACCTCTGAAAATCTGCTATTTTGCATGAACTTTTGACACTTCATAATTTACTCAAAAAGTAAAAAAGTATAACAATAAAAGCCTTGCAAATTCAATCAAGATTCTGAATGACGACAATTTTTTTCAAAAACTTTTTATGGTTTAAAAAATCACGTATTTCCTGGAACAAATTTTGTAAAAATATTTGAGTAAATCACGGAATTACCGAATGCCAACAGAGTTTTCAGGCGTTATCTCTCTTTTTCGCGTTGCCTTTTCGTCAAACATCGCGTTGGATTGCGTTAGATGAAGTAACAAGCTTTTAAACCATGCTCGATGTTGACGATAGACGAGTGAAAAAGGACCCACATAAGAAAAAAAAAGTTACGTTTTGTCTCATTTAATTGTGTAGACACCTTACGATCTTTTGTTTTATACAACAGTACCAAATTCATTGCTGATCGCATATCTTAGGTCTCGGAAGAGTCACAAATAATACACTAGGATTTGATAGTCTCATCTAATAACTTCTCCTGCTCTAGGGCAGAGCGCAGCACGCCCACCGGGGCGGTGACTGGTAATTGGGGTCGGGGTCTCGGCGGCTGGTGCGTGAGGATGTCCGTTCCCTCACGCATACCAGTGCCCGGCGCGAGAGGTCACCGCCGCCGATCGCCCTCACAAGGGCACGATGGTGCGCAAGCGGGGCACACCTCTACCATACGGTAGAGGTGTGCCCCGCTTGCTCCACAGTGTCCTTTCAGCGGACCGAACAATGGTGACTGAGCGTTTCTTCCGCCTGAATCAGGTGCGGGAACTTTCCGAACTTACCATGTCCGATGCGTCATTCGGAAGGTAAGAACGCCGTGACGCCTCTCCGGCCACTCCTCAAGGAGGGAAAGAGAGGACTTACCGATCGAAATGATCGTATGCCTTTTATTCGGGTGGGAAATCATCAAATAACTTCTCCCGCTCTGAGTGGAGGAGAGCGAGTGTCCAGACTTTTACTGACTAACACCTAGTCGTGTTCCCTCAGTTACCCTTTGCGTTCCCGTCGCGGAGACTCTTTTTTAACAATCCTACAAAATGATAGTATTCTTAAGCTAGAACTACATTAGACCGACGCAAACGTGTAACACGCCTGGATTTGTACGTAGAACGACGACGCGTGGCGTGGATCAAGTGTAGCTCTACAAGTCTAGTTTCCATTTAAAATGTATGGAGACCGACGCGCCCAGATCGGCATGTGTCACGCGTGTGCGCAGTGTAGTTCTAGCTTTAAGGTTTTATTTTATAGGTATTCAATGTTAGCATATTTTTAGACTGCATCTATAATAATATCATTAACATTACATAAATAAGGAACTTATGAGTAATGCTAAAACCACGGAATATAGAGAACACTGGAAATAGTAAGTAGGCGTGACAGTGTCGCCGCTAGTCAGTACCGCATTACGCACTCGCTGTTCAAGCGCTCTCATTCGCAAACTAGACTGCGTCAACGTACAATTTAAGTTTAATAATATTAAAATGCCTTATTGTGCCATATTGGACTGTAAAAACCATAGTCGGACTAAAAGTCCAACTCATGGAGGTGTATCATACCAACGAGAAGTATTATTTTCAGATTTATTTTAATAAAATGAAAAAATAAAATTTCGTCAAACATTGCACAAGATATACAAACAAAAATTGTCTTTAATTTCATGACTACAAAGTTGATTTTCTTTTCCCGGTTATTAGCCTTTCTGGAATATTCGCTTGTCTACTTATACTTTTGACGCTATCCAAATAGTGCGTGACTTTATCGACAAAATCAATCGACATGTATTACGTTGCCTTTTTAAAATAAAAGTATTTAAAAATATGTATGTAAGTAATTATAATACAGATAATTATTACATTAATAAAATAAAAATTGTAGGATGATATTCGTGATATAATTTTAAATACATCTACCTGAAGAGTTAGGTAAGAGTACAACATAGCAGTTGACGATAATTGTTAGATTTTATTTTCCTTCCTTAATAATTTCAGTTTTTCTAATGTTCCAATTTGTAAAGAGATATGGATCTACGCTACCGGGAGCAAAAAAATACCCTTTTTAATACGTTTAAAAATTGCCCTACGAAATATCAATTTCATTATTTTGATACTATCACATTACCGCATACAATATTTTTTTCGCATTATATGTTTTAAAGACGTTTTCGTACTATCAATATTATTTCGATCGAATTAGGTTACATCACTATTTGAGTAGCAACCTGCATTCGTGTCAGTGATACGCCATTCAAATACCACCCTTATTTTTACGTAGTTACAGTTCATACTGAACAGTGCCATCTAGCGACGAGTGGCGGTACTTGGTAGTCCAATATGTATTTCTTTCTTGTTTTTGCCAATTTGATTTATAAGCTGTTGATATTAAAGTTGCATTTCGTATAATATTTTTTTTGCATTTCGTTTACGCCCTTATTTTTTTTTAGCCAATCGTATCTTCCGGTTTGCAGTAAGAGTAAATCGTAAATGTATGAGTTTGGCGACACCGGTTCTGGTACAAACATTTTCTCAAGCTACTTCTAGTGTTCTCTATATTCTGTGGCTAAAACTAATAACAGTAATTAACAACGAATGGTGACTATTAGATAATGTTTTATCAAAACATTGAGACGAACCGCACTGTTGTGTTTTATATGCACCAATATCATTGAGTCACTAGTAGGGTGACCATGATTTCTCTCAACGTGATGCGCAACGCTGTCAAACTGTCCAACAACAAGTCCCGCGGTACGTGAATGCGTTATAAAATGTTGGGGGCAAGTTGTTGAGCAAAGTTGCAGTGTCACGTACATTGAGTGTTGCGCGTCATGTTGGGGAAAATTTTGTCCCTTAATGTATCTGAGGCTTATAGCTATCCTTAAAAAAAAGAATGTATTCCGGGGATGCGTTCCCTATACCTCTCTCTCAGGAACCGTTTATTTTTACAAGGTAAGAGTAGCCTAGTATTAGTGTATGACATTTAGAGAAGTGTAGGTAAGTATAAAAAATACGGAACCCTAATGATATAAAGTAGTGCTTGACTACGATCCGACCTGATAGTAAGCAGTGATGCTTTCGTTGATGTTGAAGCGCACTAGTTTATTAAGAGCCTATTCAATATAGCCTTGAAGACACCTACATTATAATAAGTGTACTTTTCTATCACTATTACAAACTCATTTGAAAACATTACTTACGGTCATTCTGAGACAGTCGGGTAAAATTAATACATAATTAGAAATAGTATTAGTCTACATGTCATATGTAAGGGGGTGACCAGATGGTTGCAAATCAACGTCCCAACCAAGGTGACCTTGCTAGTTTCAATCTGTGTAGACAGCAATTGTAATCCATAACCTTTCGCGTTCGCGGGCGCGTTTTCCTAACCACCGAACGTGTTGGCGCGTGGTTTACATCCATGTAGCCGCAACACAAACCAAACACATAAACCAAGGTGACCTTGGTTGGAACGCTAGTTTGCAACCGTCTGGTCACCCTATAAAGCACAAATAAATTCTATCTATGTTTGCATAAACTTTGAAATCTTTCAACCGATGTACCCCAAAGTGGTTTGTGTGGATAAACAAAACGTATTTAATTTAGTAGTAGTATCCCTTTGCAAATAATAATTATCAAATGTTTGAAATCGGCTAATGAGCCATATCAAAACCTGATAATATCGCTTAGCTTTATCATAGGATTAAAATCCGTCGCTAACAAACTGCCTAGACGAAAAACAAATCGGGCATATTATCAATCTGTCTAGCCTCTTCGGGTCGGCTTCCAGTCTAACAGGATATGGCTGAGTACCAGAAGACCAGTAGTAGACCGATATTTTACATGGAGGGACTATCAGAATTTTTCGAAGAGTTACCGTGGTCCAGGAACGTAAAAGGCAATTGAAGGTATTTTTCTTTTTAGTTGGTAAAATCATCTAATGACAAATCCCGCTTTTGGGCGGTGCGAGAGATAGTGTCAGATTTTTACTGACTAAAAACCCACTCTTGTTCCTACTTTGCCTTCGTCCCAAAGCCCTGGGTTTCACTTTCAAACTACCCGTGGCCCCAGCAGGGTTTGACCCTGCTGGGCCCCTACAATTGCTGACATCTCTTTGAGGCGTGCGTGGAACAGTACGCGCCGTCGACGACTTGGGCTCGGTCCGGATGGTTACCGGACGGTCGGCCAGTGAGCTACCCATTGCTCGCTGTCCGCAAGCCCGCGCCTACGGTGGCTGGTAATCGGGATCGGAATCCCGGCGGCTGGGGCGAGAGGACCGTTGCCTTGCGCGGTCGGCCTCCTCCTTTGCTAGCATTACTGCTTCGCAGAAGGAGGCGACCGCCTGCCACTTCTCCTCGCTCCGGACCATGGCTTGTACCAAGGCCCGGCGCCAGAGATCACTGCCGCCGATCGCCCCCACGAGGACATGGCGGTGCTCTGCCTAGGCGGGGCACACCTCTAGCGTATGCCCCACCGTTTCCTCCATGCAGTCCACACAATGGTGACACCCGGGCGTTTTTCCGCACGAATCCGGTGCAGGAATCTTCCGAACTGACCATGACCTGCGTCATTCGGAAGGTATAGACGCCGCGTTGTCTTTCCAGCCACTCCTCAAATGGACTTACCGCCATAATTATGGCGTGCCCAAAACGATTTCTCACTTGAAAAATAAAAATGACTTTGTGTCAGACCTATACAACCTAGTGGGTAGGCAACATGATATCCATTGGCAAAATTGGTGACAGATTATCCACTATAATGATGGTCACACTACAGTTCGCCTAATCACAATGCTGTTTGGCGAAAAATAATTTCGGGCACATGTTTTATAATAGCACCATTGTTCTGTAGTATTTATATAATAACAGTGTTCCTAACAGTCTGAAGCTAAAGCTAGTTAACAAGAGGTGAGAAACATTTGGGAACTAGTGCTCGTCATACCGGGGTCTTATGTCAGTGTAGGGACCGTGATGTACCTCCAAGTGCAGTGCCTGTCTCTCTGGATGATTCATTTTTAATAAGACGTGATCACGTGAGTGTCGTGTTTGTTTTGTTTTGTTTTAAAATTGCAAATAGGTGTCTGAAGCCCTACCTACCACGAGCTTTTAACACGATTCATTTTACGACCTAAACTGAACTGTTAAAGGGATGGAGCTATGTAGGGTGCAGGGGCGCCGGCTTTTAGAAAAACACATGGGTGCTCATGCTCATTAATTTGATGACTCGAAAAAGTGGCGAGAGAAGAGAAATGCACATTGATCGACATTTTGTTAACGGATACCGGCCATCAGTAACTGGCATCCGTTGCCCGCATCGTTAATAAATAATAAATTGAGACAACATCACATACATTGTCCTGGTCTCAAACTAAGGTTTTCCCTTGTACTATGGAAACCAGGAACAACGAAGGTACCACAAACACCCAGACCCAACACAAATATCTGTTTCATCAACAAACATTTGTGTTGGTGCGGGAATCGAACCCGCGACCCTTGCGTCTCAACCGGCGCTCTAAACACTGCGCTAAAAGGGTCGTCGGGTAATGAAAAAACGCCTATCCCTAAAAGGCGATTACTGATCTGTTTCTTGATGTCTATTCTCAGGGGTGCTCGGCACCCACTGTTTATTTCTCATGGGTGCTCGAGCCCGCGAGCACCCACGCAGTCGGCGCCCCTGGTAGGGTGTATAGCTCCATCCTTCTTTCTCGCTCGCATGCTTGACATTTTATCACGTCATGGTGAGGCCCCAGGTCGTCAACTCTTGTTTTTTTTTTAAGATATAAATTAGTGCTTGACTGCGATCCTACCTGATGGTAAGCAGTGATGCAATCGTTGATGGTGAGGCGCACTAGTTTATTAAAAGCCTAGTTACTCAAGTTTATGTTCAACTAATCGTTTCTCTTATCTTTGCTAGCCGGAATCTACTGGTTGAGGGTCGAAGTTTTTGAGATCAGAATGTAATGATTCTGTTGTTTCTGGTTAGTTTGCTGACTCCAGTGAACTTGTGTCAAATATGAGGAGAAGGAGGGAATTGTAGAAATAACGCAACAATGTATTCAAAGGTGTTTTTTTACTTTGTTTTGCATATAAATTATGAAGCAAAAAGAAACGATTCGCGATGCTTTACGAAGTTCGTTCAACCATGTCGTTATGATTATGCTTGTAATTACTGTTAATGCAAGTGAACGCGAAATATTTATTAATCAATCATTTATTCCTCAAAGTGCAGTAATCATACCTTTCCGTTCATTTTTGGTTGATTTTTGGGACAAAGGAATCTCGAGAATTCAACAGTACCTTTGTGCTCTTCGGCTGAACCGATTTGGCTGAAAGTTGGTGGGGAGGTAGCTTAGAACCAGGAGACAGACATAGGATACTTTTTTTTTACAGTAGGGTAGAGTAAGGTAGAGTAGGATAGAGTTGGGTAGAGTAGAATATAGTAGTCAGTTGACGGGAGCGAAGCCGCGGGCAAAAGCTATTAAATAAATAAAGTCAAAGTATTTATTAGTGTGCTTTTTGGCAAAACAAGAGCATACATAGTATATTTCACCTAAATGTAAACGACCTATGTATTTGTAGTAGGTTAAACAAGGTAAATCAGATAGCATTTAGTCTTATCTTAATACGGAATCCATATCACCGCAAAATATTAAGTCTTAGCTTCGCTATGGGCGAACTACGTGAACTAGATCCCAGATCCGTCAACCTTCTCGGGGTCCTGGAACGCACGGTACATAGGAGTGGGTTTTAGTCAATAAAAGTTTGACACGCCCTCACGCTCCGCCCTAAAGCGGGAGAAGTCATTGGACGATTTCCCATCTTAAAAGAAAAAAAAAATCAGTCAATCTTTTTTTTATTTTTTTTTATTAATGATAGGCTCGCGTTTGACCACCATCTTTAGTTTGTTGTATCAATTGAATGAATGAATAAATTATTCATTAGATATGAGAGACTGAACGAAAGTGAACAAGAGCGTTGTGCGAATTTGTCGCATCACTATTCGTCTACTACCGCATACTTTACTCTCATAGAGATGTCAGCAAAACCTGTCAAAAAAAATATTCCATGCAAAATCAGTATTATCACAGTATAGATATATGGAACAGTACGGAAACTACCTACAAATGTTCGAAACGGCTCACTCACACAAACATACGCATCGACGAGACTCCTAAGCGGCATTCGCTACTGACAGGACCGCGAGAAACGCTTAGGATTCTCGTCGATGCGTATGTTTGTGTGAGTGTGCCGTTTCGAATATTTGTAAGTAGTTTCCGTACTGTTCCATATATCTATACTCTGGTATTATGGTGTGTCCAGACCTGGCGAATGCACCGCTCGCGAACCGCTTGCAAACGGCGCGCGAGCATTTCGGCTCGTTCGTACGAAGCCCCTACGCCGCGCGCTCTTCGTACGAACATGAAATGCACGCGCGCAGTTCGCAAGCGGCTCGCGAGCGGCGCATTCGCCAGATGGAAGCAAGCCGGGTCCAGACGAGTGTAACGTGTAATGTAAGATTACGTGTAATTTAGCGTCAACAGTGTGGACGGCACACGAACGCAAAGCGAATTGTGTACGCGAAACTATTTCAAAGCTGTTTCCACTCAGTTGCTACGAACATGCCGAATAGGAAGGTCGTGATAGCTGGTGCGGCTTTTATTTTCATGTATTTACTAACTGAAGACCGGAAACGTCGGAAGCGTCGATGGTAGAAAACTAAATTGTATAGAAGATCTTCTTTACTTGTGAATCTAAAATCTTAGCATATAAGTTCAAGTGATTGTTCGTCACTCCACATCATGAACGTACACACGACACAACCGGCACGAACGCAGTCCAAACGAGCACTGCGAGCGCCTTTGTGTTCGCGGGAAAAACCGACAGCCTATGGATCAACCCCGAGCGCCGCGCGAGCATTACATGTAATGCTCGTAGTGCCGTCCACACGTAGAATTCGTGTTACATTACACGGTAGATTACATTACACGTTACACTCGTCTGGACCCGGCTTTACGTAGCGTAAAATCGATACACACACTTACACAGTTCATTGACTGTAAAACATGGAATTCGACACCGGTGATTAAAAAGCTGATTATGTCATTCTCCGGAAGTAAAAATAGTATGGACGTCAGAATGGAAACCGGTAAAACCCTTCGTTTATATTGGAATAATACAAGAGTTGGCCTAGCATAATCAACCTTATAAGGTTCTCACTGCTGAGACTCAGGCCTTCCGATCCTATAGGCTAGGCCTTCTAGGTTCCCCCTGCCGTCGGGAGTCGCAGGACTATCGGCTACCGCAGGCGTGGATTTGCGAACAGCGAGCCGTGGGTTCTTTTTTTTTTCGGTGGGAAAATCATCTTATGACATCCCCCGTTCTTGGGCGGAGCGGGAGATAGTGTCAGACTTTTACTGACTAAAAACCCACACCTGTTCCTTCGTTGCCTTTCGTACCAGGGCCGAGTCTTCCTTTCAGAATCAGACCCTTGGCCCCAGTAGGCTTCGACCCTGATGGGCCCCTACAGTTGCTGACATATCCCTGAGGCGCGCATGAAACAGTACGCGCCGTCGACGACTTGGGCTCGGTCCGGACGGTTACCGGACGGTCGGACGGCGAGCTATCCATTGCTCACCGTCCGCAAGCCCGCGCCTACGGTGGTCGGAAATCGGGATCGGAATCCCGGCGGTGGTTGGGGCGTGAGGTCCGTTGCCTCACGCGATCAGCCGCCTCCTTTGCTAGCATTACTGCTTCGCAGAAGGAGGCGACCGCCTGCCACTCCTTCTCGCTCTGGACCATGGCCGATCGCCTCCACGAGGACACGGCGTTGCTCTTCTCAAGCGGGGCACACCTCCACCGTGTGCTCCACCGTGTCCTCCGGGCGGTCCACGCAATGGTGACACCCGGGCGTTTCTTCCGCACGGATCCGGTGCAGGAACCTCCCGAACTTACCATGTCCGGTGAGGACCTGCGTCATGCGGAAGGTATGGACGCCGTGTTGCCTTTCCAGTCACTCCTCAAAGAGGGAACTTACCGCCATATGGCGTGCCCAAGCGAGCGGTGGGTAGCTCGCTAACCGGCTATCCGGTAAGAACCAAGCTGGGTTGACGGCGCATTGTGTTCCACGGGCGCCTCAAGTCAGCAAAATTGATGGGGCCAGATAGGGCCGACGCCTGCGAGGGTTACGGATTGTTTGAAGGAGTTACATAATTTAGCATAAAGGGCAACAGAAGAAACACTGGGTTAGTCAGTAAAAGTCTGTCACTCTCGCACTCCCAACTAGAGCGGAAGAAGCGATTTGATTATTTCCCACGTAAAATAAGGGCTTCCTAGGTTCCCCTCTATGAGAGCGAATGGGCCATAATCCTCGACGCGGGTCCAGAGCGGGTTGATGAATATCATAATGAAATTGTGTACCTTAGAATTTTTCTAGTTCGTTCCAGATCGGTTCTCGGATATACCGATTCCCTCACGATGTTTTTCTGCCCCGTTTTGAAAGCAGTAATGTTGAAACTCATTTCACAAAGCGAAGCGCTTGCCTGGGTCTGAATCCACGAGAAACTCTGTTTGAAGGTTCATTAAATCATAATAAATATTCTTATTGCCCTTTAATTATTAAAATCGCCAACTTTTCGCCCACTTTCACTTGCGTAACAGCATACGCACGAATGTAGATCATTTTATGACGTTCACAGGTCTTGCTATCCAACAAGTGGAACAACATTTACGAAATTATCTCAGTATTTAACTTGTTGTGTGGTGTGATTTCCGCTCTTAAACTTACTTACAGTCAGTTTTTAATTCTCAAAGGACTCGTTAGTTAGTCAAATTGTTGAAGATGTCGGGTCTTGTCAGGAAGAACGTCGTAAGCGAAAATTTGCGTTTTTTGCAGGAGAATGAGTTTTCTCTTCCATAATTAAAAAAACCGGTCAAGTGCAAGTTGAACTCACGCACGAAGGGTAATATATATATGGAGAAGAACGTGGACACTTTTCACTAAGCGTGCCTTATTCTTTATGAACCAGCGCTGGGTGTCTAATACCCAGCAAATGCTGAGATAGTCACCCTTTCGGTGCGGGCACGCTCGGCGCATTCTGTACTTTTGTTCTTTTTACCCGACTTCAAGAAGGGTTCCGCCACCAACCCGCACGGGATCCGCGTGGTGGATTACGGCCCATTCCCGAGGCCTGAGTCCCAACAGTGGAAACATTATAAGGCCGACTATGCTATGCTATGCTAAGAAGGGTTATGGTTTTCGCGCGTATCTTGTATGTATATGCGGGACCCATATTGGATGGAATGATTTTAGCTTAGATTATTTTAATGGGTCCCGACTGTTGCAGTTTATATGTTCCATATTAAAATGTATTATTTGTTTTATTTTATATTGGTAAATTAATGCAATTGAATTGGTTTCTACACTACTGGACTGAACTAGTTTTTTTTCTTTTCAGTTTTTATTTAAAGTTATTTTTCACGCAGTCGGGTTTTTTTTATTTTTTAAATTTATTTATTTACTATTTTGTGTTCGTAACCGTTGCGCTGCGTCTGTCTTCATATTCTATTCGATGTCAAAAGAATTAATATCAATCACGTTCTGGTAAACGTATACCCAGGCCTGAAGACATAGCTAGGACAAAATTCGATTACCAATTTATCATGTTGCAGTTGATTTAACAAGAATTTCGCTTTATTACAGTGAAGGGTCTAGGCGTGTCTCAGATAGAGGTTAGGCACGATTGTTCCCTTTCAAAACAATGCGCTTAAAGTTGCTCCGGGCAGCTGAACTAGACTAGCACACATAACGGTAGGCGCAGTGGTTGAGCGGTTGCCTGTTACGCTACGTGTCGCGGGTTCGATTCCCGTACGGGACAAATATTTGTATGACCAACAGATGGGTGTTTCGGATCTGGGTGTCTTGACGACGCGCGATTAGAACATAATATACAACAGCCCAAATTTTATCTTTATCCGAAAAACTAACTATTGGGCAGTTGCCCACACCTGTTTGGTCGGAGGATCCTCCCTTTTCAATGAAGGTTTGCGGGATTATACACCGAAATAAAAAAAAAAAAACTAAAATTCAAAATTTATTTATTGGTGTGATTTTTGGTACATTTTAGGTACAGGAGATCTTGATACTAAATAAAATAGTTCCTCAAAAATCTACCTTAAAGGTGTATCATCATCATAACTCTTTAAATAATTAGTAATAATTATAAAAAAACAACATATTAAAATAAAAATAACTATTTTAAATCACAACACAATTTAATGTATAGAAATTAGGATAATAATGCAATGTCAAAATTAAATAAATATCAATGTCAGTTATCTTACTATAATAAAAATAATAATACAATGTCAAAATTAAATAAATGGCAATGTCAAGTAACTATCTACGATAAAGATAATAATACAATGTCACAATTAAATAAATATTAATGTCAAATAAGTTACAATTTATCATTAAGGAATTCGTCAATGGTATAATAACAACTTGTTCAACATCCCATTTGTAACATAACCTAGTAGTACGTTCCCTCTCTTGGATGTTTAACCGCTGGCTATCTTATATAATTCTTATTCTGGTCCTTCCTCCAGGTCTTGTGACGCCGGCAAGATGATGCACATGTGGCTATGGTTCGGCTACGACCTCGGCGAGTTTATGTTCGCCGGCCTCACCATCGCCTCGCGCTGGGCCTTCGCTATCACGTGGATAGTGCTGTTCGTGGTGGCGCTGCTCTTCGAGGGCTCAAAGGTAAGGTTATAGGTCATAATGTATTAATATATCCAGTATGTACGCGAACTAACTGTGCTCCGCGCATCTGCAACCGCTCTGATGGAGATGGTACGCGAATCTCCATAAGATACACGCATGCTCCACAGTTCCCTTGCGAACATTTTTCATCTGACCACTCCATTTATCCTAGCATGGAGGATAAAGTATTTTGCTCACGTTCACGAACAGACTGAGCTCCTCTTTGTGTTCGCCCAAAAACCGCCACCGATTGGAGCCCGGAGCGCGGAGCGCGCACCGTAAATAAACGGACTAGAGTGTGCAACGGCAATGAGTGCTTTATGAGCGCGAACGTATCTGGCAGGGGCGTCGACTCCGTGGGTGCCGAGCACCCCTGAGAATAGACATCAAGAAACAGATCAGTTCAGGGATGGGTATTTTTCATTACCCGATGACCCGTTTAGCGCAGTGGTTCATAGCGCCTGTTGAGACGCAAGGGTCGCGAACATAGTGTAGTTCTCCTTGCAGCTTATGTGGACTGAGATGATTGAGCATTATTATTTCGACAGTCGTCTGCTTTGGGGTTGTCAGTGTCCAAGGTAGCGTGTGGTTAGCTCATCGTCCGGTAAGAACCGAGGCCTGGTCTACGGCGCGTTGTAATCCTCACACCTCAAAGAGAGGTCAGCGAAATGGACGGGACCTAGTAGGGCCGATGCCTGCCAGGGCTGCGGATTGTTCGAATGAGTTACCGTGGCCTTCGCAAAGGATGACTGAAGGAATACTGGGTTTTAATCAGTAAAGGTCTGACACGCCTTCTCGCATCACCCAGAGTGGAAGAAGTTTAATGATTTCTCAAGTAAAAAAAAAGTAGTTTGTGGTACTTACATACCACAAACTACTTTTTTTTAGAATAGAATTTGAACTCGAAGTTCCAGCAACCACAAGTAAGCTTGTAAGACCGGAAATTTGGATTACCTAATAAAATAATAATAAGAATAATTTTTATTTAGGTCAAATATATTATTATACCCATTACAATTTTCATATAAAAATGTCACGATACCAATAACAGAGCTGAAGTAAAACAAATAAAATAAAATCCAATTAAATACATTAACACCAAACTCAATAAATTAAAATCAAAGTCCAAATCCAATTCAAATCAAATAAATTTAAATAAAATGTAATAAATTAAACACATTAAAATCAAATTAAAAACGGAATAAATATATTATATTAATGCTTCCTTCCTTCCTTTATCTAATGCTGCTACTGGCTACCAAGTGTGCCTACATTTATTTTATTCCATTCTAAATAAATTACATAAAATCTAGACTAATTAATTTCAAAATATTGTTTTATTTCACTTATAAAACATCAGAAACTAGTGCAAGGGAAATTGGTCGTTTCATAAGGAAAAGAACTGGCAATACGCTAACTTTTTTTGAAAATACATAATAATATAATAATAACAGGAAGGTCATCCCTGTTTTTAACCGACTTCAAAAAAAGAAGGAGGTTCTCAATTCGGTTGTATTTTTTTATCATATTTTTTTTTTATTGTGTGTTACCTCAGAACTCCGTTGTTTATGGGCCAATTTGCAAAATTCTTTTTTCCCCAAGGATATGCTACCAGATAGGTCCCATTTTTTTGAAATTCAGTTCTGATGATGGGATCCATGAGGAATCGAGGGAACTCTTCAAATGTTCTAGGCAACTATATAGTGATTTTGGTATTTTTATCGAGAACTTAAGCACTTACACTCAAAAAGTAACATTTGATGAAGTGAAACTGATGAAGAAGACCAGAAATGGCCAACGGAACTTCACCCTCACATAGATATCACAATAAAGATAGTTAAGTAACTACTACAATATAAATAAATAAATGGTTCTGATTAGTTATTTTGAAAATGGTATCATTAAAGTGGTTGAAGATGATGATGGAGCCGGAAGATAGGCACTGGAACTCCGTAATTAATCAATGTAAGCTAACCGTGTTTGGGCTTATTAGAATTGTCATGAGATGCACTTTGGCTATAAGGTACTATCGAACTGATCTGATGATGGAGCCGGAAAGTAGGCACAGGAACTCCGTAATTAATCAACGTATCCTAGCCGTTTTTGGGCTTATTAGAATTGTCATGAGATGCACTTTGGTTATAAGATAGTATCGAACTGACGTAATGATGGAGCCGGGAGGTGGATGGGAACTTCAAAATAAAATATACCTATTTCTTATGACAATTCAAATTAACCCAAAGGTTAATTCGAATTGTCATAAGAAATAGGTACTCTGGCTATAAGTGTCACAACTAAAAAGTGAGAAATAAAAAGCTTCACCGACTTCACTACAAAAAACAAAACACTAACCCTCGGTTTCTGATTTAAGCATTCGAAGTTGAGAATTATTCAAACTCTACTTTGCCCTGAAAACCTGTCAAAATTTGGCAGTTAAGTATTGTTTGAGACGTTCTTAACTCAAAATACTCAATTCAGAAATCCGCCCTAAAACGATCAAAATAACTTTAATTTCGGAAATCGGTGTTAATAAATAACAAGCAAACAATACCGGAAACACCGACTAAAAACTTTTTTATACCTTTAGGGTTACAGAGTGTTTGCATAGCATCCGCACTCTAGGTATATTTGCTGGAAATGTATTCACAAGTTCTTTCATACATTTATCTACGATTCAAAGCAGATATGAACAGCCGCTTTATTATATACTAGCTTCGCCAGCATACATAAAACATATAATATGTTGCCTATGTCACTCAAGAATAAAGCAGCTTTCTATAGCTGAAAAAAATTTCGCAATCGGACCAGTACTTTCAGAGATTACCTCCTACAAACAAAAAAACAAACTTTACCTCTTCATAATATTAGTGTACATTTCCTCAGGGTATGTTGTAATGACACAACGGCAACGTAAAGTCTGGTCATATAATATTTTATACTTTCTTTGACATAGCCTGTTTGAGAGACTGTTCCAATTTCAAAACGTGACCTTCTAGAAAGATATCGTTTTAATGATATTGTGAAGTACAATGTAAGTCAAGACTAGATTTATAGATAATAAAAACAAACAAAGATTTAATTAGCTGAGAGATCGGTCAATGTTGACGCCAGACGCAGAACGCAGCCAAGTCTAGAAATAAATTGGTTTGGAAACACATCCATGTACAACATAGATATAAGAAAGGAGGAGATATGTTAAGTAGTAAAAAATGTACCGGAACACGATGTCTCCAGTTTCCCCTACTACCGCCGACACTACTACACATGCAGCAATAGTTATGCAGTCGCGCACACATCCGCAATTAATAAATCAGTCCATACTACACAGTCAATTATAAACCTTACGTTCCTAAAAACAGCGTGTATTTTCCATGCACCTACAACTTATGCACACATTAAATGTCGATGTTCTATGCAAAAGCAATTTATTTTACATTTACGCTAGTGATTGACTAAATAGAAAAGTTATCGATTTGTTCATTTTTTGTTGTGCTATTTCTTTTGGGTCCCAAAAACAAAATCAATATGTCCAGAAAATAATATATTAATAATAGAATAATAAAATTTGCTTTCATAAAACCCAAAAACTCTAACCATTTACCCGCATTAGGCCATTATATACGGCATTTCATGGTCTGTGCCGTCGGCTTGACCTGTGAGATTACATCCTTCAATTTACCCTTTGATTCATGCGTGTCTTAGGTTCCCGTGTCGTCTAGCCGAGCTGCATCCTTGTCCCGCGCGATCTCACCCCTAGGGGCGGGGCGCGCGGCCATGTGCAAAAGCGCGGTGATCGTCAGTACGCTTTCGATTGACCCGCGATACACGCGTGTCACATTACTTACGCAAAATAACGACGAGTGTTCGTTCGAGATCGTAAGAAGAAACTTACGATCGACAGTGTTGTGTTTTACGAGTGAATAATGGTAAGTTATTAATTTGTTTTGTAAGTGCTTGTAAACTTTAATCTTATTTTAGCCCGGTATACCGTACGTATACCTAGTTACTTTATTTAAAATGTAGTATCTACTCCTGTGTTTTCACTTTACTTGTTTAACTCACTTCCCTCATTTAGGAAGTAGTTATTTAAATGCGTAACTTATAATCTGCGTGCCACACAGCCCAGATTTGTGATCTTTTTACCAATCAAGTGAGCCTCGGTTTCACCCGGTAAGCTTGTGGGTGTAACTTTACAACCCGTAACTGTCTATTAACATTACGGTTGGAAACTGTGAAGTTTACAGATCAATACGCTGAACCGTACGGATCAATTTTTCGAGCCGTACGGGCCGATTTGTCGAGCCGTACGGACTGGTTCTTCGAGCCGTACGGGCCGATTCGTCGAGCCGTACGGGCCGATTCTTAGAGCCGTACGGGCCGATTCCTCGAGCCGTACGGGCCAATTCCTCGAGCCGTACGGGCCAATTCCTCGAGCCGTACGGGCCGATTCCTCGAGCCCTTCGAGCCGTTTCCTCGGGACGTACGGGCCGATTTTCGACCCCTACGGGTCAATTTCTTGTCCTGTACAGACCAATTTTTGATAAGTACGGATCATATGAAACATGTCCCCGAAACGTACCGGTTAGATTATAATAATAGCCTATATCTCCCCGCTCACGCTCAGGTTGGTAAGATGAAAAGGCTAAAGTTTGTCTATTTGTTTTAGGCAACATCCCCCGCAGACATGCATACTTTCGAGTCCCTCATGGAATGGGAAGCAGACGACCCTGGGGACAACATCATCTTGAGCAGAATCAAACAAATTATAAGAAACCACTTACCAAGTGGATGGAACGAGTGGAAAATTAGAATCTTCAAAAAGGAGGAGTTACTAGGCAGCGAATTCGACTCCCAAATTTTAAACAAAATCAGGTTCGCAATCCCTACTGTAGACTTAGCTAGAGCGTTTTCACCAAATTGTACCTCTCTTAAAGAGAAATCTTATCGGGACATAAAACTGAAGCTCTTGGAATGGCCACTGTGTATTGGTCTTATCGTTCACCCCATGTCTCTAGCTGCTAGAGTCCGTGGCTCAGCAGTCCAGAACGAACTGGTGCTTGCGTCCATTGCGGAAATGAAGCCACTACTTAAAAGCAGGGAAGAAGCAGATAAGGAGTTGGGTGAGCAGGTTGGTCATTCTGATGATGAGGTGTCGATTCCGTCCACAATAACTACATCTGGTAGAACTAAGAAACCAAGTCGTTTGGACAGGTTGGAACAAAGCCAGTTGAAATTAGAAAACATGATGGAACAGTTTATAAAAAACTTTCAGCCGGATGCACAACCATATTCGGCTTCAGAAAATGATTCCACTTCCCAAGAATCATCAGAGGATGAGCAAAATATTCCTCAACCTCGAATATTATCACCAAAACCCTGGAAACCATCTACTCCCATCGCTGACGATGACTTTGACTGGACTCCAGCTACGAAACAACAGGAACCCTTGATACCAGCTGCTAAACCTCACATTGCCACACAAGGAGCTGAATGTCAACGATTAGGTGATATAACTTTCAATCAGATCCGATATGCAGAGGTTCAGAAAAAACTACATGCTAGCCCTGTTTTCGGCCCTCTAAAAGTGAATCCTATTCTTACTGCGTATGGAACCTCCCCTAATCAAGACCACTTGGTTCGAATGGACTATACCTTAGGTACTATTTCCCACGGTCTGCTGCTTCAACGAGAGTCTCTGGCGAACATACTAAAGGATCTGGCCAATAAACATCCGTCTATGAAACACGATTTAAAAGACATTTTGTCTACAGACTCAACTTTTAAATCTCTTTCGGATGATCTACTTCAGTACGTGTGTGGTAGGAGAGCAGAGATTATAGAGCAAAGAAGAAATGGGTTCCTTCCCAAGGAAGAATATCAGGCAGCTCTCCTTGGTGCTATTCCCCCATCAACCACCCACCTCTTCTGTGAAACTGGACTAGCGGAATTGCTGAAACAACCATCTCAGCAAACATTTTTTCGCAACCCCCACAGGAAACCCTTGCAACCTAAGAACTATAATTCAACGTATTCTACACGTCAAGCAAGACCAACACACGAAGTTTCAAAGACGTCGAAACCTTACAATAGACAACGAAAATCAACTACCGGTAAAACGCATGAAACTTTTAAACGACAATTCAACACCAAAAACAAAGACCATGGCCAAACCTTTTCCCGAAACAAACCTTCTAAGGACCATACCTCAAAAAGAAATAGGAAAGACTGACGTATTCGAGGCGGGACGCCTTTCACAATTTGTAGAAGTCTGGAAAAAGGAGGGGGCACCACTAAATATTCTTCAAACGATAACTGGATACATCATTCCTTTTGTAAAAAAACCCCCACGGGTTCCTTTTCATTCGAAAATAATTTCCAGGTTCGAAACAAAAAAGTTAAATTCCGAGATCCAGACACTCATACAGCAAAAGGTTTTAGAAATTTCAACGGTCCAGACAGGCTTCTTATCAAGCATGTTTCCAGTACCAAAACCCAACAACAAAGTACGTCCAATAATCAATCTGAAAGGCCTCAACAAATTTCTCGCCCCAAAGAAATTCCGCTTGTTAAACCACTTCAGAGTACCCCACTTCTTACAGAAGGGAGATTTCCTCATAAAAATCGACATCTCACAGGCATACTTTCACATACCAGTAGCCAATCGTCATCGAAGATTCCTATCAATAGTTCATCAAAAGAAGGTATTTCAGTTCACATGCCTCCCGTTTGGTCTATCAACAGCTCCTCTTACCTTTGCGAGGGTATCAAACTGGGTAGCATCCCGACTGCGACAAATGAATATAAGGATCATTGTATACCTGGACGACTTTTTGATTGCCAATCAAGATCCGATAAAGCTGCAGAAAGATGCTATCAAGACGGTGCAATTCCTTCTAAGATTGGGATGGATAATCAATATGAACAAATCTCTACAAGACCCATCTCAACGTATCGAATACTTAGGGATAGAATGGGACACCTTTCACAACACAAAAGCCCTCCCGGAAAAGAAAATATTCTCCTTGAAAAAAGATCTCAACAAACTTCTATCAAGTCAAAGATGGAGTTGGCAGTCCGCAAAGAGCTTGCTAGGAAAGCTAAACTTTGCGTCTTTTGTAATACCACTTGGAAGACTTCACTCCAGAAAGATACAAAGAGCAGCCAACATTTTACCAGAGGAGTCAGCCCGCAAAAAGTTTCCCATTCCTGCAATGGCACTCGAAGAATGCAAATGGTGGATTCAAAATCTCGAAAAGAAAAATCCCCTTTTCAAATCTTCGGAGACCATATTCATCACATCAGATGCCTCGGACCAAGGTTGGGGAGCACAGATAAACGAAAAGCATATCAGTGGCATTTGGGACTCTCACCAGTGTCAGTGGCACATCAACAAAAAAGAGCTGTTTGCTGTTCTTCTCGCTGTTCAGTCCGAGAAAGATGCAATAAAAAACAAGAGAGTAGTTGTACAGTCAGACAATCGAACTGTAATCGCATACATAAAAAATCAGGGTGGGACGAGATCTTCGCAACTAACAGGTCTAGTCTACCAACTATTAACTTTGGCCAAAAAACTACACGCAGAAATCTGTCCCCAATATATACCAGGGATATACAACGATGTAGCCGACAGTCTATCCCGACAAAAGAGTCTCTCGGATTGGCATCTTTCGACGAAGATATGCAGCCAGATATTTCAAAGATGGGGCATACCCGAAGTGGACCTCTTTGCATCGAACAATTCAAAGGTAGTTCCTGCCTATGTCTCCCGAGATGCAAAGGACAAAGATGCTCTATTCATAGATGCCTTCAGCAAGAAATGGGAATACAAGTTAGCATGGATCTTCCCACCCCCGTCGTTGATTCCAAGGGTGTTAGCTCATCTAAATCAAGCCAAAGGCTTATACATTCTGATTGTTCCACGCTGGGACAAAGTGTTCTGGAGATCGGATCTACGATCACGAGCGATAGACCGTCCATTTCAAATCCGGAACCTGCACCATCACCTGAAAGATTTAACACCTCAAACGAATCTAACGAGAGTTCAACAACTACGTTTGGAGGCTTGGAAAGTACGGGGTGGTCAATTTTAACTAAAAACTGGCCAAGAGAAGACTATAGCTTAATTCAAAAGGCATGGCGCGTTTCATCTTTAAAAACATACCATGCTCCATGGAAAGCATGGTTGACAAGATGCGAGGTTCTTGGTCTTAACCCTAACAAACCGGACGCAGCATCAGTAGCACAACATCTGAGTTTTCTACACAGAGTGAAGAAGTTGTCTCCCAGTACCATAAAATTACATAAATCAGTTATTGTTACATTTGCTGACCCTACTAATAGGGATTCTATAACGAACAGCCCAATAGTTAAGCAAATTATCAAAGCCATTGAATTATCAAAGCCACCCTCAGTTAAAAAACAAATTTGGGATGTTAAGCATCTAATTAATTGGTTAGAGAATGTTTCAATTCAGGAAGATAGTATTTTTCAAATTTCGCGCCACCTCGCTCTATTACTATTGTTAGCTTCTGGGAGAAGAATCCATGACCTTACCTTACTTAAGATTGATGAAGACAGTATGGTAATGGATGAATCGTCGGTTACTTTCTGGCCAGAATTCGGTTCTAAAACCGATAATCACTCCTATAGGCAATCCGCCTGGAAACTCTTACAAGTTCCAAATCGGAATCTTGATCCCGTTCTATGGATCAGGTTATATCTTAATGTGTCAGGTTCGAGAAGAAACGCGGGTGGCAATCAGATTCAGTCTTTGTTTATCACCTCTAGAGGTCGAGTAGCACCTGCTTCCAAAGCAATAATTGCAGGATGGATAAAAACAGCTTTTTCAGAATTAAACATTAATTTCTCACCTGGCAGCATCAGGTCTGCTGTTGCTTCCTCCAGAAAGCACAGTAATGTTCCAATAGATATAATATTAAGAAATGGTAACTGGAGAAGTGATAAAAACGTGATTAAACATTATTTTAAAGAAATAATTAATACTCCGTCCAAAGATGATTCCAATGACTTAAGTTTAGTAAATTCTAGCTTTACTACTTTGTGATAATTAGCACTTAATTAATGTAGGTTTTGAACCGTTTTTATACTATCAAAATAAACATGATTATGATTACAATGTCATTTTATTAAATTCAATGCAAGCACTTACATACATTCACTCGCATACGGCATACACAATACTCCAAATACATATTATTTCACAGTACGCTATTCCCGTGTCGTCAGAATCCAAATATTTCTCACAGGTCAAGCCGACGGCACAGACCATGAAATAACAAACGTTTTTCCCCCGAAGGGATAAAAACGATATATTTCATGTCTTGCCTAGGCTTGACCAGGTAAGCCCTTGACGACTCTGCCATCTCAAGGTACTGACGATCACCGCGCTTTTGCACATGGCCGCGCGCCCCGCCCCTAGGGGTGAGATCGCGCGGGACAAGGATGCAGCTCGGCTAGACGACACGGGAACCTAAGACACGCATGAATCAAAGGGTAAATTGAAGGATGTAATCTCACAGGTCAAGCCTAGGCAAGACATGAAATATATCGTTTTTATCCCTTCGGGGGAAAAACGTTTGTTATTTTAGAACGTCAATATCAAATACTAAAAACCGGCCAAGTGCGTGTCCTGGTTCTTTAAAATCCTGAAAAGTTTAATAACTTATATTATGAATTATTGCATGAAAAAGCTTTCAGTTACAAAAAAAATTGTAACTCACTTTTACAAAAATAAGGTCTAGTCTTAATTTAAGGATTACCCATTCAAAAAGACTGCGTTTTTTTTTAGAGACTAAAGCATTTCTAGTTGAAAGTGAATTGAGCATATGGTACTATATTTTTTTAGGGGACCAATTAGGTGGCCTTCCAGTGGCATCAATCCATTGCTTTATTAAAATTGCGTCTTTCGGGAAACTGAAAACAACATAACAACAACATTACAATAGTTATCATTTTACCTAAGTTTTTGCTAAACCTCACCATGTAAGACTTTTATTAGAAAAAAACAGTACAGAGCTTGTTAAATAAAGAGCTAGAACATGTTGCCTTATTTTAAGCAAAAGTCGTTATTAAAATCTGAATCATGCCCGTTATTGTAGTTGCATGAAGTTAAAATATCAAAATCAGAAATAAGTAAGGAAATAACACGAAGATAAGGCATAAGTAAGATACGATATCTGAAACCAAAAAATAGTCCTTCGACTATTAACTTACAATTTAACTAACTTACTTTACGACAGTTGTTTGCGTATTTCTTTACTACTCTATAAAATATTCAAAATAAATAAAAATATTTACATTATTTCACTTCGGATATCCAACCAATCGATATTATGGTCGATAGTCTACAATAGTAGATCATACAGGCACATCATTAACTCACCGCAACTAACAGCGGCCGTATTATGAAATACACCGCATTGATAAAGTATCGTTATGTTATTTTTACATTGCTTGTTCAGTTGCTGAGCGTTAAAATTTGGTAGTGGTTAAAGAGCAATGTATTGACTGTAAGAGTAATACAGTCGCCTTGATATTTGAAAACAAAAATAACGTAGTAGCAGCAAGGGATATTAGAAGATTTGTTGTTTTTACTGATTTTAAAGATAAATATAGTATTAAACTTGTACTTACATATGGTAAGAGATTCCGTGATGACCCAGGCTTCTCTTATCGCTTCGGTTCTTGCACGAAACCACTGCACAACACGGCATTTTAAATTTGTTTACGATCACGTATCGCGAATCTCCCAAGTTTATAACTGACGGCCATTTGCCCGTGTATGCCGATTTTGCGCAAGTCGCGCGGACATGCACACGCCCCCTTGCCACTTCTCCTGTTTTTTATATTTCTATGATGTACAACTATGTAGTAAGTCCTTATAATCTCATATTGAAATAAGAAATGTTGAAAAAAAAAATTATAAAAACAAGTTTTTCAAAATTGTCCGCCATATTGGATTTATTGTGCAGTAGTTTTCTTTTTCGTTCTCCTCTCAACAAATCCTTGTAATTGATACCCAAGGTGCAAAATAATATTATTAATCAGCCATCTTCAGGAATCCGCCATATTGGATTAGATTATTACATACCAACTTATTACATTGTACAAACATTGCAAGTTAAATAAAAATACTCTGTGATTAAGAAAATACTCAACCTCATGTAGAAGAAATACATGTTCAGGCTCCCGCAGGAAGACACGGTGCGACAACATTGCGATAGCAAGTTTACTTAGAGTTTTAATGAAACAGAAGAGCTCCTAAGATTATAATTTCAGTAATACACGACCTACATTGAACAAAATATTTGGATTAGGTATATGGATTAGGTATTTTTAAATACTAGGATTAGGTGGAATAGGTATCGTTTTTACCTAATACGACCCATGTCTAGACTGCACTAATAAAACGGTGGACCGCCGACTACCCAAGATACGGGCAGTGCTCAGTTTGGGAGTCGTTGACTCACTTTTGGAACTAAACATGAACACTCTGTGCAACTATTTTACTTCACAAAGTCACAACATCACATGCTCCACACTTGCACAAATGAAAGGCTCGATTTTGATTTTGATCTTTTGGCTTTTGGATTCTACTCTTTTAATGTAAAAATAGCGTGAGAATCCTGGTACCTATAACACAAGTTAAATCTTTCCTTGGGTACTAGATTTATTACAAATAAGTACTTACTTGTTATTTCTGACTTTAATTGTTCTTGTTATCTAATATCTCTTTGTTCTATGTGTTGTTTGTAAGTGTTTGAGTGTACAAAATGTTTTAATTCAATAAATTATTATTTATTTTATTAATTTACTTAGATAATACAGAAAGGACAATTTCTAAAAACGTGGCGTAACGCATAGCTCCTGTAATGCAATGTACTAGCGCAGGAGCTAGGGAATTCATAAAAATGCTTGTTTAGTATTAATCTCAATAAAGATTATTATTATTAATCTACCTGTCTTTTCTACCAAACCCCAAAATAGATAGGTATAATCTGGATAAATTTAATTATGTCCAAATTCCTAAGCGTTTTAAATTTTGAGAATATATCATTTACGAAGTTCCACTTTGCGAAATCGTTCCCAAAGGCAGTCGCTCAATGGAAAAGAACTTCACAACTACTCACATAAAGTGTTATTTCCAATCCTTTAGCTGAAACACTGGTTTATATCAAATTAAAAAAAGAAATCGGGTTATCGTCCTAAATACTTGCACCCAGCGCTTATAACGGAATCGACGACAAACAAGTTAAGTTACTTATCTTATCCCAAAGCATTATGCACACGATTTACACTCTCGTCGTCAAGTATTGGTGTGCAAATTGAAGTGTACTACTAAAGGGGTGACCAGACGGTTGGAAACTAGCGTTCCAACCAAGGTGACCCTTGGTTTATGTGTTTGGTTTGTGTTGCGGCTACATAGATGTAAACCACGCGCCAACACGTTCGGTGGTTGGGAAAACGCGCCTCCCAACCAAGGGCGTTGAAGGTATGGATTATAACTGCTGTCTACACGTCTAGCGACATCACGTCGGGGTCACCAGTTTGGAGGTATGCGGAACAGAGAGTAAAGTCCCGCAAATCTCCGCTCAAAAGGGAGGATCCTCCGACCAGACGGGTGTTATGTAACTGCCCGATAGATGATTTCGGGCGGTTCTATATGTTCTAATTTTGACAGAACGTTAGTGCAGTATTACAGTAGTTTGACACTACCTTACCTGCCAAGATAGCTCAACGGAGCCGGGGCTTCTGGGTGGGTAAAAAAACATAACTAATCCCATAGACTATTATTATACAGCCATTCTCGATAGTATTAGACAAAAGAGGTCCATAGAAGCAACGGTTCTCACGCCCCAACCGCCGCCGGGATTCCGATCCCGATTTCCGGCCACCGTAGGGCCATGGGTGATGCGAAAGTGATCCCCGGGGCCCTGGAAAAAATGGCAAAGAAAGAACAGGAGTAGGTTTTTAGTCAGTAAAAGTCTGACACTATCTCCCGCTCAGCCCAAGGGCGCGGGATGTCATTAGATGATTTTCCCACCCGAAAAAAAAAAGAAGCAGGTGTGTACAACATTTATTTTTCGAGATAAATTCAAACAATTTTAATAAATAATGGTTTCAGTATCAAATTTTAACAATACCTACTTAGATAAATTTGATTATTGTAAGGTAAGTACTAAACACTTAGATAGGTAAATGAAATGTTTTTTTTTTTTAATAAATAACTTTATTACAAACATTTTTACAATTATTTTTTAATGTCTTCGTACAAACTTCCCTCTTACAAAACATATGAATTGTACACAATACAACAACAAGATAATTATTTAACATTCATACAAATAGAAGTCACTAATAATTATATCGTATCATGAAAAACGTTCCAGGTACCTACTTTACCTACTGACAACCCCTGCTTCTTTTAGGTTTTTAACATGGACATTTAAAATTAGTAGTATAAGTAAGAACTAAATAATTTATTTAAAACCTTCATAAATTCAGAAGATGGATAGTTCAGATGAATTCATTTAAATATAACAGTTAGTATATAAGTTGATTGTTAAATAATAAATTATGGTAATAATAAATTATTATAATAAAGGTACTGTATGGTGTCGGACGTTAAGAATAGCACCATCCCATTTCTTCCCGTGGGTGTCGTAAGAGGCGACTAAGGGACATTTTTGAGACTGTTAAGCACCCCAGGTCACCGCGTGGTGGCGGGTAAACCACCAGCAACAGCATTCCCAAAGAGGGTTAGTGTCAGGCAGGCGGCCGACTGTAAAACAGTAGCCATATCTCTTACAACATGATGAGTATAAATGGAATGCGCGATAGGGTTAGGGCGTACCCCACAGGCGACGCGCAGGGGCAGCACCCGGCTCCTGTGGGAAATGGACTAGGGTTGTTGCACCATCCCGGGCGGGGGCAACGTAAGAAGCTAGCTCGGGAAATGAGATTGAGGTATGCAAGTTGGAATGTAGGAACAATGACTGGAAGGGCCAGAGAGTTAGCGGATGTATTAAAAAGAAGACGAATAAACGTGGCGTGTTTACAAGAAACTAAATGGAGAGGAACAAAAGCGAGAGAAATTGGTGAGGGATATAAGTTTTATTACTGTGGAAGTGATGGTAAAAGAAATGGTGTAGGAATAGTGTTAGACAGCAAATTGAAAGAAAGCGTGATGGAAGTACAAAGGATTAATGATAGGCTCATAGTTGTGAAGATTATGTTAGAGAATGTAATGTTGAATGTAGTTAGTGTGTATGCACCACAAGTAGGATGCGATGAAACGGTGAAAGAGAAGTTTTGGGAGGATTTTGATAGAGCTTTAATGGCCATCTCTGTACATGAGGAATTGATTGTTGGAGGTGACTTTAATGGACATGTAGGAAGAATGAGAGGTGTTTATGAAAGAGTACATGGTGGATGGGGTTTTGGAAGTCCGAACAGTGAAGGGGAGACGCTGCTGCAATCCGCTACTGCATTTGACCTGGCAGTAGCCAATACTTGGTTCCAGAAAGGAGACGAACACCTGGTCACGTACAAAAGCGGTAACCACAAGACGCAAATAGATTATTTCCTGGTTAGGCGTAACCAACTAAAGCACGTCAAAGACTGCAAAGTGCTGCCAGGAGAAGACCTAGTCTCACAGCACAGGCTCCTGGTTATGGTGTCAGTAGTCAAGACACATAACAAAAAAAGCAAAGAGCGTCCTCCTCCTAAAATAAAATGGCATATGCTAGAGAAGAGTGACTGTGCGAAGAAATTGAGAGAGCGAGTGGTGGACAAAATGATAGAAATGGGAGACATGAATGATCGAAGTATAAATGAAAGCTGGAATGAGATTGCTGAGTGTATTAGACATGCAGCGAAAGATATTTTGGGAGAGACGAGAGGAAAGGGTACAATAGATAGGGATACATGGTGGTGGTCGATAGATATACAGAATGTGTTGAAAGAAAAAAAGAGGAAATTTAAGGAATGGCAGCGTATAGATCCGGAAAACACTAGCTTAAAGTCTGCAAAAAAAAGTGAATATGATGCTTTAAAGAAAAAAGCCAAGAAAGCCGTGGCAATAGCGAGAGCAAAAGCACAGGACAAACTATACGACACACTAGATAGTCCGGCAGGCCAGAAAGATCTATACCGGCTTGCCAGAGCAAGAGAGAGAAATGCGAGAGATGTTTGTCAGATAAGATGTATAAGGGATGAAACTGGAATGATTCTATCAGAAGATAGTAAAATCAAAGAGAGGTGGAAGGACTATTTTGAAAGACTGATGAATGAGGAAAACAACTGGAATAGGATTTTAGAGAGCAAACCAGTGAACGTGGGTTTAGTGAGAATGATTAGTATGGATGAAGTCAGAATAGCTATAAATGGAATGAAGAATGGTAAGGCAATTGGTCCAGACGGAATACCAGTTGAAGTGTGGAAGTTGCTGCGAGTGGATGGATGGATGTGGTTAGCTTTGTTCTTCAATAAGTTGTTGCAGGAAGAAGCCATACCTGATGAGTGGTGCAACAGTTCCCTGGTGCCCATCTTTAAAAACAAGGGTGATGTGCTTGAATGCAACAATTATAGAGGAATAAAGCTAATGTCACATACTATGAAAGCCTGGGAGAAAGTTATTGAAAGGAGGCTAAGAGAAGAGAGTGAAATTTCACAGAACCAATTCGGTTTTATGCCTGGTCGGGGTACAACGGATGCCATTTTTGCTATACGCCAGCTGTGCGAGAAATACAGAGGTGCGCATAAAAACTTGCACATGGTATTCGTTGACCTCGAAAAGGCATATGACCGGGTACCTCGTGAGGTTCTGTGGTGGGCCCTTAAGGAGAAAGGTGTGCCTGGGAAGTATGTGCAGTTGATCCGAGCGATGTACAGCCAATGCAGTACCCAAGTCCGGTCTGCAGTGGGCAACACTGGCAGCTTCAGTGTGGCTGTCGGCTTACATCAAGGGTCGGCCCTCAGCCCTTACCTCTTCCTGATGATAATGGACGCTCTGACGTCGGGCATCCAGGAAGAGGCTCCCTGGTGTATGCTGTTTGCCGATGACATTGTGCTGGTTGCCGAGAGTGGCCTAGAGGTCCAGAGCAAATTGGAGGTGTGGTGGCACAGACTGGAGAGTGTTGGCTTAAAATTGAGCAGAACGAAAACCGAGTACTTGTTCTGTGATTTCGGTGGTCTCTCCGGTCCTATGCCCTTAGCTCTCGCTGGAACGCCCATACCAATCTGCTCCGACTTTCGGTACCTCGGGTCGCTTATCCAAGGAGATGGCGAGGTAGACCGAGACGTATCAAATCGGATCAATTCAGGATGGATAAAATGGCGACAGGTCACTGGAACAATTTGTGACCCACGGATGCCCCCCAAGTTGAAGGGTAAAATCTACAAGTCCGTGATAAGACCTGTCATACTGTATGGATCAGAATGTTGGGCTGTGAAAAAGACGGATGAAAAAAGATTGCATGTAGCGGAGATGAGAATGTTGAGATGGATGTGTGGTGTGACGAGAATGGATAAAGTGAGAAATGAGTATATTAGAGGAAGTTTGAAAGTGGCGCCAGTGACTGAAAAGTTGAAAGGGAATCGTTTGTCTTGGTATGGTCATGTAAAGAGGAGAGATGAAACGCATGTTACTAAAAGAGTTATGAGTATACATGTGGATGGGTGGAGAGGGAGAGGGAGGCCAAAGAAAAGATGGATGGATTGTGTGAACAGTGATATGAAAGAAAAGGAAGTTAGTGATAGCATGACGGTTGACAGGATAGAATGGAAGAAAAAAACATGTTGTGCCGACCCCAAATAAGATGGGACAAGGGCAGGAAGATGATGTTAAATAATAAATTCAGCATCAATCTTAACTGTAATAAAGCACAATATATGTACATATATTGTACTTTTATTACAAAGTGTACCCTAAAACAACCTTTTTTAACTTTTGTCTAATGCTATCGCGAATAGAGTATCGTTTATTCTTATTCTTTATTGTACACACAATTTTAACAAACAATATAAATAGAACAGTTGATGATCCCCGGGGCCCTGGAAAAATGACAAAGAAGGAACAGGAGTGGGTTTTTGATGTAAGTGTAAGCGAGCTTAACTTAAATGCTTTTTAATTATGGAAGTCAAAACACATTCCTGCAAAAACGCAAATTGTCGCTTACGATATTCTTCTTGAACATATTAAAAATCAATAAATCTGTCCTCATTATCTAGCAGAACTGAGTATAAAAACGCCCACTGAACTATTTTCTTATCTCGTCTCACGGAACGTCCGCACATTTTTATATTCTAGTCAAGCATTTCGACGTGTGCAGAAATCACACGAATAATTCAGTCTTATGCCCGCGCCCGTGGGCAAATCGATTAAAGTGTTTGTTTTCATTTATAATAATTTTATCATACGAGTATATACTTACTTAGATAACGAAGGGTTTAAAGACTTTATGATAACTCGAGGGATTATCCAGGCAGGCATTACTTTTGACAATCCTTAACCTTTCGAATGCCGTAATACCGGCGTTCGCTCTCTTATTGTCTTTATATTGTGTCTCTAATTACGGTATTCGAAAGGTTAAAGGTGTTTTTAATATCTTGCGGACATAGATTTATAAGAACATCACAACAAGTTCTTATAAATCTATGCGTGCGGATTTCATCACACGCGTAGCCCTCGCAAATGTCCTTTTCATACATCAGGCAGCAGCCCCGCATGCGGAGCAATTCCGCATGCGCAAAGAAAACCGCACGATATTAAAAACACCGTTACGATTACTAAAGTAAACTTCTCCTACTCTGTGTGGAATGAGAGGGAGTGTCAGACTTTTACTAACTATTTCTTACTGTTGATAGGCTCGCGCTTGACCACTATCTCAGGGGACATTCAAGTATTACGTAGGCACTACAGGTGGGTGGGGCGGGGGGGTTTGCTTTGTTTATTTTTGATGACATGGGGGGGTCTAGATAGTGAATACGTCAGCAGTAATATATATTTTTTTAGTTTTTAAGAGATGTCGATGTTCCAAAGTCCCAAGAAAATGAGTAGACACGACACACATCATTAAGCAGCAAACATCCAATGTCATTGAAGATTTAGTCATGGATTCGTGTATCATGGACAGAGGACTGTTAATTTGAATTAATATGTCAAAATTTTAACAACCAATAACACTGCAAGACGACTCCTAACCTTGTACTATTACTTATTCTATGCCCCAATATACTTGCGAAAAGGATTTTTTAGATTTTTTAGGGTTCCGTACTTCAAAAGGCAAAAAACATGGAACCCTTATAGGATGACTTTGTTTTCCGTCTGTCTGTCAAGACCCTTTATCTCGGGAACGCGTGCAGGTATCGAGATGAAATTAAAACTATATACTCGAGTCTGCGGTCCCATAAAGCTGAGAAAAAGTCAAATTTCTAAATTAACGAAAAAAAGATACGGCCGTTTAGGTCTCAAAGAACGTATATTTCGACACTCTCGAGGAAATCAAAATCCTGAAATTTTGCATAAAGAAAGGTCTTATCGCACAGGTATAGGAATAAATTTGAAAACTGTAAATATGTTGTTACGTCACAACAAAAAAAAAATTGTGTTTCGGAAAAATCTTCTAGACTCCATTCGGGAATTGAACTGTTTACATAGGTAAGTTTGTACGGAACCCTCAGGGCGCGAGTTGCCCAGTTTTTTAATACTTCGTCATTCTCAAATTATTATTATTACAGGTGTATTTGGCCAAGGTGCAGCGCGCGGCTCATAAGAAGCTGTACCCCTACAGGTCGGATGAGAGGCGGAACCTACTGTGCGATAGGTGAGTTTTATTAATTACTATACATAGGTCATTATTATTTCAGCCGAAAGACATCTACTGTTGGAATAGGCCTCCCCGAAGTGTTACCATAACGACTAGTCCCGTGCATTTCGCAACCCTTACTGGGTCATCGGCCCACCTTGTAGAAGGCCTCCTGAGTTTGTTTCGGGGTTTCTTGACTACCCTGAAAAGAGCCGGCCTCATCTAGTTTAAATTGACGTGTAAAAGTGTATTTTTTTAAACATATTTGCAAAATTAATATTATTTATTTATCAATTATTGTAGCGACATCTATGGCATCACATAAGAACTAATCCTGCATCTCGTAATTAAAGTTCTTCGCGCGATTTGAACTTAAAGAACAGCCCGAAATCATCTACCGGGCATTTGCCCACCCGACATAACACCCGTCTGGTCGGAGGATCCTCCCTTTTCAACCGAGGTTTGCGAGACTTTACACTCTGTTCCGCATACCTCCAAACTGGTGACCCCGACGTGATCTGAACACGCATCCCGACAAATACACAAGGCACAGACAAACAAACATTTATACATTCATAAGCTGTAAAAACCGTATCAATAACCCTCACAGTAGTCGGGTAAAAATATAAGCCAGCTAATCGGCCACAGACAAGTTGATAGATCACTAAAACGTGTTTCCCGACTCACAATCCTAACAATATGGGTTATGAATAAGCAAATAGCTCTACAATAACTTGTGAGGACATCATTGTTGTGTGGAAATACTATAAATGAATGCACATTGTACTCTGTTATCGGTAACGCTAACTGCTCCATAAGTATACATTTGTTATTCATAACTACTTAGTTGACAAGGAATCTCTCCTCATGTCCACTTTAGTGACAAATGGACAGCACAGTTGGCGCAATGGTTGAGCGATTGACTGCTCGGTTGCTTGTCACGGGTTGAATCCCTGCACTGAACAAATACAAATATATAATAGGTAGCTGCTAGGAAACTCGGCGTTCTTCTAATTTTATACAAAGTACAGGTCCGATCGTGTGTGGGTGTGGAGTACTGCAGCCACATATGAGCTGGTGCTGCAAAATGCCACCTGGCAGCTTTGGACTCGTTAGAAAGGCGTGCGAAGAGGCTAATTGGTGATCCAGATTTGGTTAAGTCCAATCTACAAAGCCACATGCGTATGCTGTTTTGAGCACAGGCGTAGGGTAGCCAGCCTTTCGGTTTTTAACAGGATGCATTTTGGAGAGTGTGCGGAATTGCAAGACTTGATTCCGCCATCTCCTTTCTACCATCGGACAACCCGTCGTACGGCGAATATTTACCCTTAGGTTGATGAAACTTCTACGGTCCGGACTAAGCGTTTCGCCTCGTCGTGTATACCGCGTACAACGAGGGACTGGCACAATTTGCCTGCTGCGGTTTTCCCGTCCGATTATAATTTAGGTGTCTTTAAGGCTATAGTGAATATAGGCTCTTAATAAACTAGTGCGCCTCACCATCAACATCGACATCAACATCGCTGCTTACCATCTGGTGGGATCACAGTCAAGCACTAGTTTATGTCAATTAAAAAAAATAGTTATGTTCAGGGTCTGGGTGTTCTTGTGTATGGTGAATTTACATGTTCGTGAACGCACCCACAAATCCCACGGTACAGGGGTGATTCCTAATGTAGGGCAAAGTTTAAGAAAATTGATCTTATTGCGAAACACTTAAAATTAAAATGCAGTCTATATCTGGAGCCGCTTAGTGTGTATCCGTGCTAAGCAATCTGTCTGTCAGCGAGTTTTTGGCCTGATGGTGACTATTGGTGACCCGTGTGAGATAATTCAGAGAGTCACCGTTATAAAGGAACACGAAGCAGCACGAGTTAGTAAAAATCTGACACTTATTTGATGATTTCCCACCCAAAAAAAACCATTCATCAAATATTCTCTCAAAATTTTCGCCACAACATGGTCTTCATTTATCCGCATCAGTTTCAGAAACCGGTACCCCTAAACCGAAATTATTACAGACAAACAAAAACGAATGAACGAAAGGTTCTGGAATGGGGAGAATTGGGGGAGGCCTATGTCTAACAGTGGACGTCTTTCCTTTCGGCTGAAATGATGATGATGAACAAAAACGGGTTGTTCCGAGTAGTCATATATTCTTCAATTCAGACTGTTCAGAATAATTTATTCCATCTAGTTCTACACTTATGTGACACTTATATTTCTATTTTTACACTTATGTACTTCTATTTGAATTAACTGTATTTATAACTTTTAGTGAAAGGTATAAAACTGTGTCAAAACCTTGACAATATGTAACAATTAGCCACATACCGCTTAGGTACTTTAGTTATCTGTTTTCTAATCAAATCGACCTTGACAAGTCCACGACAGCGAAATGTATGCTTCTCATGCGTCTAATGGCCCACACTTTCAATGAGGGTACATTCTTATTGAGGTCAATATAGGATCTTTCCTCTTTATCTTAGCATTTCTCTTGAATGGTGCCCTGTAAGTTTTACTCCGGATTTCTGAATTTTAAGTTAAGAATGTGAACCACTTATTCAATCTGCCTGACTCCTAAGGTCTTTTTTACATAGCATGAGTAGGATGACAGCATGACTAAATTATGCATATTTAAGATTAGAGAAAAGGTATGGTGTATGAATCCGACATAACAATTGTAGTGTAAGCCACAGAAACATGCAACTAGTTTAGGAGACGGAGGGTTTAAAAATGACATTGTTTTATGCTTTTATTTAATTCCTTTTAGACCCAAGAATTTTGTAACAGCAGGTGGAATAAAAGATATATGTCAAAAAAAATATATTAATGCCGAGTTTTGACGCAGTTGTACTTAATTAGTGACTCTATTTGTGAATATGTAGGAGAGAGCGCGATGATTAGACGATAGATGTAGCTGCTTCATTAGATGAGTCTTAGCCGAGAAAATTACGAGGCTGCTGTTTAGTTAGTTGTGGGAGAGAGTAAGTAAAAGTTAAAGTTTTTTTATTGTCTGGCAAAGCAATATGAAATGTTTATTTCAGAAACTATAGGTTAGGTTAGGTTAGATTAAGTACTACATTGTAAATACAAAGGAGCATAATTTAGTGTTCATTGAGGGCTTGACTGAAACACGAACTGTCAATGAAAAATTGACTGGATTAGTGAATCAAGATAACAACTTCCAAATCACATGTTGATTTCTGTTATAGATTTATTCATTAGAGACTTGATCGGGCTTTATCGGTAAATAAAAAAATACGATGATGTTGTCGAAGATGGAGCACGCTTGTTTAGAAGTAACCTATTCACTGTTGACATTAAAGGGGTATACAGTTGCAAACCAATGTCTCAACCAAGGTGACTTTGCTAGTTTCAATCCGTGTAGACAGCAGTTGTAATCCATGATCTTCAACGCCCTTGGGAGGCGCGTTTTCCCAACCACCGAACGTGTTGGCGCGTGGTTTACATTCATGTAGCCGCAGCACAAACCAAACATCATCATCATTTCAACCGAAAGACGTCCACTGTTGGACATAGGCCTCCCCCAAATGTCGCCACAAAGACCGGTCCTGTGCGTCTCGCATCTATCGGATTCCCGCGACCCTCCTCCCCTCCCACCAGGTCATCGGCCCACCTTGTGGGAGGCCTTCCAACGCTGCGTCTTCCGGTACGTGGTCGCCATTCCAGAACCTTTCGTCCCCATCGACCATCTGTTCTGCGAGCAATGTGCCCTGCCCACTGCCACTTAAGTTTGGCGATTCTCCGGGCTATGTCTGTAACCTTGGTTCTCCTGCAGATATCTTCATTTCTGACGCGATCACGCAAGGAAACACCGAGCATAGCCCTTTCCATTGCCCTTTGAATGATTTCAAGCCTTCTGATGAGGCCCATTGTAAGCGACCACGTTTCGGAGCCATATGTCATCACTGGCAACACGCACTGGTCATAGACTTTAGTCTTGAGACACTGTGGTATATTGGACGAGAAGACACCGCGCAGCTTCCCGAACGCTGCCCAGCCGAGTCGAATTCGACGATTGACCTCTTTCTCGAAGTTAGACCTACCCAATTGGACCGCCTGTCCCAGGTAAACGTAGTCGTCCACAACTTCGAGTGTAGTCTCCGATTTTGATAAGAGTGGGTGCTACATGGATGTTTACCATGACTTTGGTTTTGTACATGTTCATT
Organism: Mythimna impura; assembly: GCA_905147345.3. Classification (NCBI taxonomy): domain Eukaryota; kingdom Metazoa; phylum Arthropoda; class Insecta; order Lepidoptera; family Noctuidae; genus Mythimna; species Mythimna impura. The sequence continues at coordinate 2,730,646 of LR990342.1, read as the reverse complement.
TTAAGTCCCACTCTTTCGGAAGCTTTACTGAGGTCACCGAGCATTGTACTGAGCTCCTCCGTAGTCTCAGCCATGACTACTATGTCGTCGGAAATCGAAGGTGAGTGATGTACTCGCCATTGACATTTATGCCTAGCCCTCTCCACTCCAGAACCTTGAAGACATCCTCCATTGCGGCCGTGAACAATTTCGGAGAAATGACTCCCTGCCTCACACCCCGCTGCAAGAAGATAGGTTTCGAAGTCTGGTCCTGAAGTCGGACTGACATGGTGGCGTTTTTGTATAAACACTTCAGTACTTCGATGTACCGATAATCAATCTGGCAGCGTTGGAGAGATTGCAGTACAGCCCAAGTCTCGATCGAATCAAAGGCTTTCTCGTAGTCCACAAACGCTAAGCAGAGTGGCTGATTATACTCCTCAGTCTAACCTGCCGCAGCGTATGTATGTGGTCCACGGTGCTGAAGCCTTTTCGAAATCCGCCTTGTTCGGGAGACTGGAAATCGTCGAACCTGCGCGCGAGACGGTTCGTGATGACTCAGGAAAACAGCTTGTAGACATGACTCAGAAGTGAGATGGGCCTGTAATTCTTAAGCAGGGTATTGTCACCCTTCTTAAAGAAGAGTACCACCACACCTCTGCTCCATGCCTGTGGCGTTTTTCCCTCGAGTATGACGGAATCGAACAACTTCTGAAGGGCCTTTAGGACCGGTTTTCCACCCGCCTTTAGGAGCTCGGCCGTAATTCCGTCCTCACCCGACGCCTTGTTTTCTTCAACTGCTTCAGAGCCATCCTAATCTCGTACAGGCTGACGTCCGGGATATCTTCGGTATAGTGTCGAGTCAATCTAGCTCTTGGGTCGTTTGCTAGATTTGCAGTGGGTTCGGAGATTGACGTGTACAACTGTCCATAAAAAGCCTCGATCTCTCCCAGAAGCTCCGATTTGGCGGATATGACTCTGCCATCGTCGGTCTTCAGTTTCGTGAGCTGGCTCTGCCCAATAGACAGATCTCGTGCAAACACTTTAGAGCCCTTATTCCGCTCAATCGCATCCTTAATCCTCTCGGTATTAAATCGGCGAAGGTCGCGTTTCAGAGACTTTGAGATCCGTTTATTGAGCTGCCGGTATGTGCACGCATCATCTGAAGACTGCAAAGTCATCTCACGCCTCTTCTTCATAAGCTCGAGAGTTTGATCTCACAGCTTCTTGTTCTTTTTTGTACAGTGAGTCTTGAAAAATTTAGACCCGACCGTATAGACAGTTCCCACGAACCCATCGTTATATTCGTCCACGGAGCATTCTAGGCACTCGAAACGATTGTGGAGTTCGAGCCGAAAGCTCTCGGAGTTTTGGATCTGGATCTGTGCTGGGCGGAGCGTAGACTTCACCAGTCGAGACCTTTCAAGCTTAATATTGATATTCATTGTGCCTCTTACCATGCGGTGATCACTTCCAGTTTTCACCGCATTGATCACGGAGACATTGAATATTTGCTTCTTCGTCGACAAAATGAAGTCAATCTCATTTCTAGTCGCACCGTCGGGACTTTGCCAGGTCCACCACCTATGCTCACGTTTTTTGAAGAAGGAGTTCATCATGTAGAGGCCTTCCCTCTCCATAAAACTAGCCAGTAGGTGTCCCCGGTGATTCCGACGTCCAAATCCAAATTGCCCCACTCTCAGCTCTTCACCATCTCGTTTGCCCAGTTTCGCGTTGAAGTCCCTCATGACCACGGTGAAGTGAGTCTTAAAACCATGCATGGCTCTAGATACATCCTCATACATGGTCTCTACTTCGTCGTCGGGGTGCGTCGAGGTCGGGGCGTAAACCTGTATGACCTTCAGCGAATATCTTGGCGATATTCATAGTATAAGGTACGCCACCCTGGTCGACACACTCTCGATCTTCACCACATTGTTAACAAGACGAGTTACGACACCCACGGGAAAAGATGGGATGGTGCCATTCTGTACGTCCGAACACAATACGGACAAACTAAACACATAAACCAATATCTCGAAGTATGGAAGCTAAAAAACATGAGGACTTGTCGTACATAGCGTATCACTTTTCACAAATAAGCTTAACGGATTGAATTCAATGGCGTCTCCAAGGTATTTAAACACATTATCAGCAATTCGGTACGCTTAATGAGGGGCTGAAACTAAAGTAGGTAAACATAATTTACGTTGTACGAGTATTTACACTCGATTATATGGTAACGGTAAATCCTGTGCGATAAATTCGTAACACGCTAACAATGGCTATGGTATTGAACAACTGAGTTCAACAACATTAATTCAGATTTTTTTAACCCACTTCAAAAAGGAGGAGGTAATATGTTCGGCTGTATGCATTTTTTTTATGTATGTTCACCGATTTCTCGATCAATTGTGGACTGATTTTAAAAAGTTTTCGTTTGGTTGAAAGATTATATTTCCGAGTTGGTCCCATAGAAATATTGTTATGATCTGATGATAAACTTCAAAGATTGGAACGGAACTCCTCATATGATCATAGCAGAACTGTCGTAACAAGTAAAATTGCTTTGTTTATACGTGTAGTCGATTAGTGACTGAAGGAAGAAGGGAAAAGGAAGGGATACATCGAACTGATCTGATGATGAATCCGGAAGGAATTCTATAATTAATCAATGTATTCTAGCCGTATTTGGGATTATTAGGATTGTGATAAGATGCACTCTGACTATAAGGTACCATCGAATTAGTCTGATGATGGAACCGAAAGGTGGAAGGTATTTAAGTTTGGGTGAGGGGGTACCACAACTAAAAAGTGTAAAATAAAAAACTTTTTACAAACAAAATTTTTCAAATGTTGAGCAATAAATAGTAAAAAAAGATAAATAGTGTAATAGATTTCTCAATTTTTTTTACTATGCTGACTGACACCACTTTCGGAATCGCTACATGCCTGCGTCTGGGTGCTCCTAGTGGAGCTCCACATCGATGTGAGTGCGACGAAGCAGTCGACGGCCTCGGACACCATGGCCTATGCAGTAGAAACGCTGGTCGGATAGCACGGCATGCCCGCGTTAATTACATCATCCGTCGAACTCTGGTCACCGTCGGGGTTTCAGCTGTTTTATAACCCAATGACTTGGCACGTGACGATGAGATGAGGCCAGATGGGATGACTATAATGAAAGAAGTTGGGTAGGCCTTTGGTGTGGGATGCAACATGTGTCGACACTCTAGCGCCATCCCATCTTCTGCGTACGGCGGGCTGTGCTGGGGCGGCTGCTGCAGGTGCAGAAAACCTCAAACGACGTAAACATTAGCGGAAGTTATATGTTTGAGCAGTTTGGGGTTGAAACACTAGGGCCATGGGGTCCGAGCGCTCATCGAGTTGTTTGGGATATCAGGAAACTGCTGGTCGACTCTTCGCGTAACCAGAGGGCTGGACTTTTCTTCGGTCAACAAATCAGCATTGCTAGCCAACGTGGCAATGCTGTCAGCGTTCTGGGCACTTTTCCCATTGACATCGATGTGTATTAATTTTTTGATGCCCTACGAGTTCTTTTTTTTATTCCTTTGTACATATTATTATTTTTACAACTCGGAGAGACCGTTCACTCAGGAAGTCTTTTACCCAGTTAATCAGGCCAGGGGAAATGCCGTAGGCTGGAGGTATTGTCGAAGGCCTTCGAGACGTCTAAAGAAACGGCAATCGCTTCCCCATTCTTCTCGAGGGCCTCGACCCACAAGTGGGTGGCATAAACTAGTAGGTCCCCAGTAGACCGATCCATATACATTACATATGGAGTTAGTCCAGTTAAGATGGAATGGAATTCCCTGCCGGAGTCTGTGTTTCCTGATAGCTACAACCTAAGTGTCTTTAAGTCAAGAGTGAATAGGTTATTTCTAGACAAGCGTGCTCCATCGTCGACCACATCATCGCTTACCATGGTCAAACGCAAGCCTATCAACAACAAAAATTTTTTTTTTTTAATATTATATTTTCAAACTACTAATTACTATGCTGCTCTAACCTCAGACCAACAAAAAAGGTAGGTAACAAAGATCTCTAATAACAAAGACACAGTAATATTGTCTTACCGTGACAAAGATCTATAATAAAATTGAACTCGGCTTTCAGCTTATATGTAGGTAACTAACGGACCCGGCGAACTTTGTACCGCCTAACAGTCAATTAATGTAGTGATACATGAGGGATACCTTTTAGTTAAACTTAATTTTAATCGGAATCGTCGGAATGAGAACTTCCTCACCTTTAAATTTTCCTCTGAGTATCGTCACGTGAGTCACATTGGATCTAGAAATGACTGGCGAATATCGCCTGGTAAAATCATTGTGCCTCCAAAACATCTCGAGTCAAGTGCTTTCAATGCGCTTTTGTGCACCATTGTACATTAGTCCCTGATGATGATTTTAGACGCTACTAAAACTTTGCCCATTGCGGAACAATTCGCAATATTATATTGTCGGTTGTTCAATGTAGGTAATATCTGAAATATAATTTTGGATTGCAACAAATTCGGCGTAAATTCATCAAGCTATGAAATAACTGTGAGGCGGTCGTGCATGACTATCGAGCTCGATACTAAACGATAATCGTCATAAAAAGGTACAAGTTATATCAATTAATCGCGTATTAAGCGTCGTAAAAACAATTATTTCCTAGAAAAATAAAAAATTCGGTATGATAGGTTTTGTCCCTAATGCCGACTTTTTCTTTTCATGTAGGTTTGTTAGAATCAGGAGAAGGCCTGACTTGAGAAGATTAGCAAAAATATCTATAAGGATATTAAAAACGATTTTAATGTCAATTGGGTATTTGCCTGCGCTTATTTTTGTACAATGTTTTATACTAAACAACAAGCAAAACAGCATCAAAATTGGTTATTAAGTTTTTTTTTTATTATTATTAATGATAGGCTCGCGTTTGAGTGGTCAAACGCGAGCCTCGCACCATCAGCATCGCTTACCATCAGGTGAGATGGTGGCATCTCACCTGATGGTAAGCGATGATGTGGTCGACGATGGAGCACGCTTGCCTAGAAGTAACCTATTCACTCTTGACTTAAAGACCCCTAAGTTGTAGCTATCTGGAAACACAGACTCCGGCAAGGAATTCCACTCCTTGGCTGTACGCATAATAAATGGTTTTAAAGATTATATTCTATAGTAGGTACCTACTTACCTTATTAGAGAACTTGCACATTATTTAGGTTTAGCTGAGGGGTCGTAAGTCGATAACGTCACCTTCCCAAGATGCCCTTTCGAATACCGTAATTAGAGACACAATAGAAAGACAATTGAGGTTTAATGAATTAAAGGTCGTACTTAACGCGCTGTCGCATAATTATTTTGTTCTTTTTTGATAATTGTTGGGAGCAAACTCTTTAAATACGCCACTATCTACGAATAACTGCCCCATTGGTTTATCAATGATCAGCTTCTACTCCAGTCCTAATCTAGGACATGGTCTATCAATGTACCAAATTTCATCCGAACCCGCTCAGCCGTTTAAGCGTGAAGGAGTAACAAACATACATTCGCCTTTATAATATTAGTGTGATGTGGTTGGTTGCAGGGAGCAGGGCAGCATGGAACCGACCACCAGCAGAAACACCAGCTCCGGACAAGTCAGCAGGTGGGCGTCACTTAGAATACGGTGAGTTCATCTCTCTTACCACGGAATTAGATCCATTTTGGCAAAAATACTTTGTGAATAGAATAGAATAAGTTAATCTCTCTTCTCTCTAAATTAAGATCATTTTGGCAAAACAATTTTTAGAATAGAATAAACTTTATTGTCCACCAAAATAGTAACAATTTTACAGAAACGTAAATCTATGGGTACAATGGCGTTCTTATCGCTGACAGTGAAATATACCAGACAATCTTAGAAGAGACTCTATGAACTTAAACTAAATATGGGAGGTAGTCTGCGGTGAATAGAATATTATTCAACAAAGTGGACTCGAGGCATTTATGTAAAAATAAAAAATAAAACATGCATGCATCAGCATGTAATAATGAATCGAAACACGTCCATTGAAATAGAAACCATGCGTACATTCACGTGAATGGAATAAAAACAAATTCGCGACACCGCGGGTATAGTCAAACAAGCTATTTGGTATACAGGCAGCTTTCTTGCTACTACTTTCAAACAATGTTTAGTCCGGTCAATTTAGACATCCAAGGTTACAATAAATCGCACCCAGCTGAAAATTGGTAGGATTGTTCAAAACACCATCATAAATGAAACCAAAAAAGTCCTCATCGATCCGACACCTGGAAAAAAAAAATACTCGGGGTCAAAGGTCACAAAAACGAGTTTTTCGCGATTTTTTGCAAAACGGTAAGTTTTGTCATAAAATTAGCTCAGGCTAAAATTTTAAGTTTAAAACCTTTGACTCCGAGTATTTTTTTTTGCATGTGTCGGATCGATGACGACTTTTTAGATTTCATTTATGATGATGTTTTGAACAATCCTACCAATTTTCAGTTGAGTGCGACTTATTGTAACCTTACCCCTATTTTTTGGTCTAATTTGACTGGACTAGTTTTGAGTGTGTTGTAATGTTAAACGGTTCACCCAGCGGTGTGGGCTGAACGTTGTCTGTCAGTTTTAAGACGTTTATTAAGAATAGAAACAGAAAATATTGTATCAATATTTTAAGAACAGAAAAAAATATATCGACAGTAAACAGGGTAGCTGTAGTGGATATTTTGCCTGTATAACAAATGACTTTTATATCTTGAATTTTGTAGATTACTGTTTTTTTGTATGACCTTGATAACTATATGAAATTGTAGCTGTTTGTAGATCGTTATTACTTTTTTACCCGACTGCCATGAAGGATTATGTCTTTTTTACATGGAAAATCATCAAATGACTTCTTACGCTCTGGGTATGCGAGTGAGAAGGAGTGTCAGACTTTTACTGACTAAAATCCACAGTGTTCCTTCAGTTGCCCTTTTTGCGAGGGATATGCTAACTCTTTTGAACAATCCGCAGCCCTGGCAGGCTTCGGCCCTAACTAGCTTTGTCAATTTTGCTGACATTTCATTGAGGCGCGTTGCGTGACCGTGCGGCTGGATGGCAAGCTAACCAATGCTCACCGTCTGCATGCCCGCGCCCACGGTGGCCGGAATTTGTCCTGAGATCGTTATTACTAAGAAATTAATACAGGCACTAACAATCTAACATCATTTTCTATCATTGCTACAGAGCCTTGGTGAACACTCATCAGTCGCTGGTGTTCCTCATACATAACGTGGTGGGCTACCTCCTCATGCTAGCTGTCATGGTGTACAACGTCCATCTACTGCTCGCCGTCGTCTTCGGGATGATGCTGGGTATGAACTACATATCCTATTATACAGTACCTTGGTGAACACACTCCAGTCGCTGGTGTTCCTGTTACATAACGTGGTGGGCTACCTCCTCATGCTAGCTGTCATGGTGTACAACGTCCATCTTCTGCTCGCCGTCGTCTTCGGGATGATGCTGGGTATGAACTACATATCCTATTATACAGTACCTTGGTGAACACACTCCAGTCGCTGGTGTTCCTGATACATAACGTGGTGGGCTACCTCCTCATGCTAGCTGTCATGGTGTACAACGTCCATCTGTTGCTCGCCGTCGTCTTCGGGATGATGCTGGGTATGAACTAAATATCCTATTATACAGTACCTTGGTGAACACTCATCAGTCGCTGGTGTTCCTGTTACATAACGTGGTGGGCTACCTCCTCATGCTAGCTGTCATGGTGTACAACGTTCATCTACTGCTCGCTGTCGTCTTCGGGATGATGCTGGGTATGAACTACATATCCTATTATACAGTACCTTGGTGAACACACTCCAGTCGCTGGTGTTCCTGATACATAACGTGGTGGGCTACCTCCTCATGCTAGCTGTCATGGTGTACAACGTCCATCTGTTGCTCGCCGTCGTCTTCGGGATGATGCTGGGTATGAACTACATATCCTATTATACAGTACCTTGGTGAACACACTCCAGTCGCTGGTGTTCCTGATACATAACGTGGTGGGCTACCTCCTCATGCTAGCTGTCATGGTGTACAACGTCCATCTACTGCTCGCCGTCGTCTTCGGGATGATGCTGGGTATGAACTACATATCCTATTATACAGTACCTTGGTGAACACACTCCAGTCGCTGGTGTTCCTGATACATAACGTGGTGGGCTACCTCCTCATGCTAGCTGTCATGGTGTACAACGTCCATCTGTTGCTCGCCGTCGTCTTCGGGATGATGCTGGGTATGAACTACATATCCTATTATACAGTACCTTGGTGAACACACTCCAGTCGCTGGTGATTCTGATACATATGTAATATACATAAGTTTTGGTTTCGATCTCAGTCGTGAAAATTAGGTTTGGTCGGAGATTAATTTGTTTCTATCCCCAGAACATAAGTCAAAACTAATATAAAGCATGGAAGTCCGTAAGGGGGTTTTCTGGCTCTAAAAATTATGAAAAAATAAGGTTGATCGCGCGTACGTCGGGCATACTGAAAGTCTCTGGTTCTGGCCACTTACAATTTTGGAGGTATGCGGAACAGAAAGTAAAGTCCCGCAAACCTCCGTTGAAAAGGGAGTATCCTCCGACCAGACGGGTGTTAGGTGGGCTACTGCCCGATAGATGATTTCGGGCAGTTCTATATGTTCCAATCGCGCGGAGAACTTTGATTGCGCGATGCAGGATTAGTTCTTAAGTGACGCCATTGATATCGCTACAAGTTTGGAGGTATGCGGAACAGAGTGTAAAGTCCGCAAACCTCCGTTGAAAAGGGAGGATCCTCCGACCAGACGGTTGTTATGTGTGGTGGGCTACTGCCCGATAGATGATTTCGGGCTGTTCTATATGTTCCAATCTCGCGGAGAACTTTGATTGCGCGATGCAAGATTAGTTCTTAACTGACGCCATTGATGTCGCTACACAATAAAAGAATGAAAAAACAATTATTCAAACTTAGAGGCAATGTTTTACGAGCGTGAATGCGTTCCATAAAGCCATTGAAGAGGTCCCTAAAGAAGACTGGTCCAACTGCTTTGTACAGTGGTTTCAGCGAATGCAAAACGCATTAATTGCGAGGGAATATACTTTGAAAAAAAAAAAACAATAAATGTATCTAGCCTTATTTAGCAGAATCCAGAAACTTTCAGTATGCCCTAAGTATGAAATTATAGCATTTTATTATTTTTGAACAAATGTCTTTTAAGTTCTCATTGAAATTATTTGTTTGCCCCCAGGGGCCCAAAGATTGCCAATTTTGCAGTTTTAGTCAAAATTCTACCGTTTATAAAGATTTGATTTCTTGTTTTTATATGAGCGCAATGAATCCTATTTTTACTTAATTTCTAGGGCCAGAAAACCCTCTTATGGATCTCCATCCTTTTGCGTTTCTCTTACCTTCTTATCTTTTGTATTCTGTCAACAACTGAAACCCTTGTCCCCAGGTTACTTCCTATTCGGCACGAAGCTGACCCGTCTCCAGATGCAGTGCTTCAGCAGAAAGCGGACGGTCATCTGCACGCCGGAGTGCGACGACACTGGTAGTTCTTACTTGTTTCCTTTATTTAATTATTATTCTATCTGTGCTTTTGTGAGCTTTGTTATTCAACAGTTATCTAAACTTTTATTAATTTTGCACTTTTATAAAGGTAGGTACTCAAGCACGGTATAGTGATTTTCAAGACTGCACCTTGTATTTGACAACTTGATCTTCTAATACGGTAGCAAATATTTTCATTGTTGCGACCCTCACATTGATCCCCGTCCTTAGTGATTGCATACTAATTTATTATTATGTGAATCATTGTGAATATTATTATTATATTCTAATTCTAATAAACAGGTGGTATAGCACGAGTTGTTGGACTAATAATTCAATTATTATGTTATTAATTTCTGAGCATTTGTTTTGACGGTACGGCTGCTGGCGTAATGTTTGGGCGATTGGCTGCTGCGCTATATATATATATGGCCCACAAATTGGTGTCCCAGTCCCAGGTCTGAGTGTCTTGTGTATGTGAATTTACATGCACTCACGATATGAGAGTAATTTCTAGTGTGGAGTAACGTTTTTCTTCAACAAAAAAGGCCATGTTTTTGCAACTACTGCTTCTATACACTTACAAGATAGCTGGATAAATTTGGCAGTTACTTAAATCAGTCACCTAAGCAGTTGTTGAAATTCAGAACACAAATGTAGAATCTCAAATTCATTCATTTACTGATAGACATTACGAAGCCTAAACCGCTGGGTATTGAAGCATGAAATGCACAAGATCTTAATGCAAAAAAGGTGAGCGCCTAGGTTTTTATTTTTGAAAATTCTTCCTCTAAAAGGGTTAAATATGAGATCAAAGTTGGCATTAAAGTTCATAATATTTCCCGATTGAAAGTTATACTCGATATACACACGGCTTGTACTAAAAGAAAACTGATGTCAAATCAATCAAGCTATCAGAAAATAATCAAACAGAATTCGCCAAAACCGTAGAGATAAATCGATGCGACCAGCTGTAGTCTTTTTCTAGAATTCTGATCAAACCATGTCACAGGCTTGCAGGAATTTATGAGTTCTGCAAATAGAGAATATAAAAAGAGATAAGTATTGGCCGCAGAGTCGCTCTGTCTCCTTCTACAGAGTGATCCATTGTACGAGGATTATTCAGTCCATTCTCAGTCCACGACCATAGAACAACTAAATGCGCCATCTCGCTCTAACAATTAAAATCTATATCTTCCTTCCTTCCTTCCCTATCCCTGCTAAGATCGTTGCAACACGGAGAAGTGTAGCTGGGAAGTTTGCGAAGGCAAGCTCTGCAAGAAGATGGACGCCGTCGAGCTGCAGCAGACCGACCACACGCTGCTTCAAGACGAGTACCAAAGACATTGATGTAACATACCCTTTGATTCCTCAGTAGATTATTGATAGCTTCTTGGTGATAGTTGGTGTAGGCGTAGATAGGCTTCTAGATTGTCCTACCATCCTTTTCCGCTCCAGCGTAGGTTAAAGTGGTCACAGCTTCATCATTGCAGAGTCATGTAGTGTAGTTTAGTGGTTGTCGTCAAAATGGTTGCAAACGTATAATATCTTATTCAGTTTAAGATATTTCTTTTTTGCTTGTTAGGTTATTTGATTCGCTGAAATAATCAGGGGTTAGTATAGAACTGTGTTCTCAGGGATGCTGTTACAATTTGTGTTAAAGAATTCTGTTTAGTTCTAGTTTCTTAGAACCTGATTATTAAGAAATAACAGGTCAGGAGTCCCAGCTCCTTGTCTTGACCATAAACGATCATTTCAATGAAAAAGAATCGTGTGATCATTTCCATCCATTGCATAATGAAACTTTGTAGATGAATCTTTGAATGGAGCTAGCCCAATATTTGAATCGTCAATGTTTTAGTTACATAGCTGTAGGTATTCCCATTGCCACTGACCTAGATTTCAACTATTTACGCTATTTACGCTTGCTTTAAGCAGAGAAAGAGACGTAGGTAATTTTTTTTACAGTTTACACAAATGTGAAGATCCTATTATTTTTCATGACGCGAAATTATGTTTTATGCATATTAACTTGTATGTTTGATTAGCTGTGTATTTATTTGAATACAGTAACATTGAAAGAATAATCAATATAAATTATTTGTCTTTTTTTGCAATATTTTAGCCAATTTTATTTGCGAAGTAAATGTAAATGAGGAACACATGTTATTAATAAGTATTATAACACCACGTATTCCTTTAGTATTAGTTACCATTCAACGTAAAGTCAAGGCCATAATTATTACTGTGTTGAATCCACCTGCAGGATGACTTGCTTTTACTTAAGAATTAATTTTGAAGTATTTCTTTTAGTCCACCTATACAATTTATTTACTTTGTTTATAACATTTTTTTCTACTCACTATTAGAGTGAGAAGATCATGCTATTATTTACCTACACGAGACTTATTAACATCAACTTTTAAAACACTCACTACCGCAGTCCGAAGGTACAGACTAACATTACACATATAAAATCTCCAACCATTTACTTACGACAGTACCTTATCTCTTCTCCAGCCGAAACCTCAACGCCGCCTCTACTCGATTCCTCAATGAGTTCAGAGTCCGACTTTTTCATCTGCCAGACTCGCACCTGCATCCAGCCATCTCATTACTTCCCCGCCACCTCACAAGATGGCAGTTCCACCGAACAGAATGCCACCTGCTACTATGGCGCGAAGAAGTGTCCTTCAAGAGTTGCCAGAGCAAGGAAACTACAAGCTTCCACATCACACTGCCATCACGAAAGTGAAAAAGAAGACAGTCCTAGCGTAGAAGATGTCCAATTACTCCGGACGGAGCGCCAAGGTTGTTGCAAAAAGAAGCAAGAACCACCACCTGAAGAGAAATGCTGTAAAAAGGAGACCACTGTGATCGTCCATGTGCCTAGTCAGTCGTGTTGTAAGGACGAAACTTCTGAGGAACAGCGTCAGGAAGTTCGGGAACAAAGTCCGCAGATTACTTGCTGCCATAGTGTGTCCGCGCCCAGTGACAGTCAGGAACAAATTATCAAGTGAGAGTGAGAGACAGACTATGGAGTATGAGAGAGAAGTGATATTAGAGGCTCTTGTATTAGGCGTTACGCTGTTTTAGGTGTCTTAGTGTGAGCGCGTTTGTGAGTGACTGTTGTTTGATATATTTTAAGATTTTGAAAAGTTTTTATGTCAGTGAAATTTAGTCTTCCAATGCATAGCATCTCTTTGGAGTATTAATAATGTGATTTGGTTGATAGATTAGAATTCTATTGTTTCGTTAAAAGCGATGACAAACGTGCCCACACAATACGATTCTGTGATACATTCATTCTATTCTTTGTCTGACTATAATAAAGAGCATTAAGATTCTGACTATGAAAGGCATTCAAAACAGTAAGACGTCATTTAGTTATTAAAAAATCGGACGATAAATGATGACAAGTAACATTTAGTATTTTTTTATTTGTACAGAAATTAATATTTTTTTGTTAGATATAGATTTTAAGTTTTTGTATTGGCATATCATTATTTTATATAGCCTAAAGTACGCGTCAGAAATTGGCGAAACTTAGAGGTTGTCGAGGGTGCATATTGAGACTCTTCATGATGAATTCATCATCAATGTTTTATTTGGACATCCCTTTACCGTTTGCCTAGCAGATTAGAACTTTGATTTTCTATGAAAACCAACAACTGCTTGACGTGTGTATTACAGTTATTTAACCGTCGAATTTAATATAATAAGGCTTCAAGGGAAGTTTTGCGATCAAGACTCAAAAAATTAAAAGTATATTTTTGTACAGTAGAAATAATAAGTTGCGATCAAAATTAATGTTGCTATAATCACTCGATAAGATGGCAAAGAAAAGATTCTGAGTAAACACTCACAATCTTTTGCTTTGCATCTTCCTATGTGACTTTTGCTAGATAAGTGGTGTTCTCTCGTAAAACGTCACTAGTTATTAACCGTTGCATAACTATTCGTAAGACCCTTCCTTTGCAAAATTAAAACAAATACTTATGCAACTAGCTATGAACAACATATAAAATAGATGCTCCTCAACTTTAATTTTAATTATGGGGTCATTCATTTATTACCTAAGACGATTGTTACTGGTTTTTTCAACCCCTCCCTCACCTTAATAAGATTTTTCCTTATTAAGGGGAGGAATAGGGTCAAGAATAGGCCGACCCCTCCCCTCCCTGTTTAATATTTATTACGTAAGTCTAAAGGAAAAAATGAATACGTTTGGTTGGTTTTGATGTTTAGTTTTAAAAGTAACAATTTTTAGGAACGTTAAGCGTGTCATTTACGCAAACAAGTAACGTCTAGTTCACAAGCGGGGAGGCGCAATGAAATTGCCATGGAAATAGTTTACCAATACGCATCCGAGGGCACATCGCCACTTGCGCGGTTGCCCGCGCTTTTTCAAATCTTAACTTTGCGTATTTTAGTAATCTTACGTAAGAAGTAACAAGACTCACCCACCCCCTTGTAAGAAAAAATAATACATGGTCGCCCTTCCCCCCTAAATCGTCTTACGTAATAAATGGTTGGCTCCTATGAAATAAGCGCAAAAGACTGCAGATGTCGCTAGTTGCCTGCACACCTGTTTCCTTTGCCGGTAGTACTTTTTTAAACGTTAGAAAATATGCTCATTTTTGAAACCGAATTGATTATATGTGTTAGACTAATGTGTGTTCATTGTAATAATAAAGTTGGCTGTACCTTATTTATAAATTATACGTAATTTTGCTCCAAGCGACAATATTAGTTAATAAATCGAAGTGCCTTGAAATGATTTGCGTTGTGCCAATTTTTTTTATGTGTATATTGAGTGAGGCACCTTTGTAATGTTGTTGGATAAATATAGATGAAATATTTTAGTTTTTTATGTATTTTATTTCTTCTTACCTCAGAAACAGGTGATTCTATGTAACGAGTGTTACAGTCCGTATCCTTTTAACAGTAATTTAATAATGTTTTTTAAGGGAAGTGTATTCTTTTTATAAGTTGACATTGATCTAAGTTTTTAAAAGCTTTATAGATTTCGAGAAAATTAGCCGCAAGAACCATAACGGGCGTAACTTGAATTTACGTTAAATACGAGTAACTGGTTAAAAGTGTATGACCTGTTACATTCGTTACATGGAACACCCAAAACCTAGGCCCTTACAAAATTATATATCTGATCTCCAAATCTATCTAGTGTCTAGGTAAAGGGGGGTAGGGTAACCTACCCTTTTTCCTTTGAGGTGAGATATCGTCAAATAAATTCTCGGAGGGCATGTAAGGGCCGACGCTGCGTTAATTAAAGCGGGCGCCCACGCGGTCCCATACAAAAGTGCTCCGTCGCGGGGAGCCGCGTCCCTTGCCCGTTTTGTTACGTAATAATACATTAAAGTTCTCCATCGACACGACTACATGCACACCGTTAAATTTTAACTAGCGACACTGCGCAGGTAATAACCCGTTTTCAGTTTCGAGGACCGCCGCACACAACTCAAGCGCGACGTCACGCGACGGTTGTCCACTTAACGCAGCGTTGGCTCTAAGACTTTTACCAACTAAAACCCACACCTTCTCCATGTCATCATCATCATCTTCCTGTCCTTGTCCCATCTTATTTGGGGTCAGCACAACATGTTTTTTCTTCCATTCTATCCTCTCAACCGTCACTGTTCACACAATCCATCCATCTTTTCACACCTTCTCCATGTAATATCGTTATTATGTAAATAAAAAGCTAGTATTTTTTATAATACTTTATTTATCATCATGAATATAATAATAGAACATTAAATGAATGATATTAAAATAATGCCTAAACCTAACTTACGACTAACATTTTTGTTTCAACATAATCACAATAGATGCGGCGGGCGCGGCGGCTAACTCCCTATACACATAGCAATAGGGTCTAAAATAGCGAGATTCTAATATTTTAAGACATTTACTGGTGGGGTTAGTATCTACGCTTATAATGTAGAATATATTGAGTCGTGTACACAATGGCTTATATGAACCCTTCAACCTCTTCTCTTGCATCGGATTGGTGAGACTAGTGTTCTCGCGTCCTATTCGCCAGGGTCGTGTGTTTGCGACTGGGTACTCCATCTCGTTTAGCTCTTCAATCCTCATAGGTGACAGAAGAGCTGACGAGATGGAGAATTATTTTGGTCGGGGATGTGCGATCCTGCCAGAATAACGCGAGAGTATTTGTCGGATATAACCGACAAGCAAGAGAACTTTATTTTTCTTGTGAGAGAAATCATCAAATAACTTCTCCCGCTCTATGCAGAGCGAGAGGGAGTGTCAGACTTTTATTGACTAAAACCCACCCTGCCTTTTGCATTCAGGGACTGCGGTGACTCTTTTGAACATCTCCGCAGCCCTGCTTGGGCTGACGATAAGAGCCCTCTTTGGACATTTAAAATATCAATACAATACTAGATATTGCAGCATTGTGTACAGGATTCAACTTTAGCTTATAACAATGGTGTGAATCTTACAATAAAACATAATTATACACGCAATATTCAATATAAATGTGGTACAAAGTTTTACATAATTATTTTAAATATATAATGTGTTGTGTTTTAAAACGAAGCCCGAGTGGAAACATGTTTCACATTGAGGTAAAAGTTTTGAACTTTCATGTTTTGTGGAAGTACTGCCTTTTCAGGTTACATGGAAGCAATGTAAGTCTTTTTGATTTTTTCATATTTGGTCATTAAAAAGAAATAGAAAATAAAAAGATAATAAAAAATGTTATCGCATCCTTAAAACAAAAGGCACTAATGCTGTTTTTTTTTTTTTTTTAAATTGCAATTGTTTTTGGCAAAACTGTAACTTTTAAATCTAGATAATACAACCCATTTGTAATCAGATTTTCAATCTTTGAGCGAATATTCTTTTTAGTTGATTCTTTATGTCTTATCGA
The DNA here is from genome assembly GCA_905147345.3 of Mythimna impura. Lineage (NCBI taxonomy): Eukaryota > Metazoa > Arthropoda > Insecta > Lepidoptera > Noctuidae > Mythimna > Mythimna impura. The sequence continues at coordinate 2,714,148 of LR990342.1, read as the reverse complement.
CTAAATAAGTACCTATATTGAAAACTTTATAATGACTTTATAGTACCTACTGTTGTTTTAAGGATGCGAAACGTTTTAAAACAATAATAATTTATGTTAATCTCGTCTAAAGACAACACAAAAGGAAGCCTCAGATACATTAGGGGACAAAATGTCTCCTAAAATGACGCGCAACCAACATGTCCCGCGTCACATGAATGCGTGAGGGGCAATTTGCGGGACACTGGGCAACGTTGAAGCGTCACGTTGAGGACATTCTGTCCCCTAAAGTATCCGAGGTTTATCGCTGCCATATTTCGGCATATTCCTTATTTTTACACACGTCAGACTAGAATATTGTAAGTATTTTAAACAATATGTATTATGAATAATCTTATTTTCATATACACTGGCCAATATTTACTGCTTTCGTTAATTCAGAAACAAGATGTGATTGTCAATTTTATTGACAATAATGCGCAGAATATATAGTGTAATGCTGAAAGCATGAACAAGTAATTGAAGTTAAAATATATCGTCATTGATAGAGCAAAATAAACTTATTTCGTTCACTGAAAAGTTTAGTATCTTACGGCCCTGTTTTTTTGTTAGCCTATATTCTGTCCCCCTGTAAGAGCAGTCAGTGGTGGCCGAGTAATAACGGCCCCGACTTACGAGTTTTAAGTCGCGGGTTCTAACCCAGGCATTACTTTGTGTAATTTGTTTCATCACCACTGCTCTCAAAAACGGTGTAAGAAAACATCGTGAGGAAACCGGCATGTCCTAGAACCAAAAATTCGAAGACACGTGACATACACCAATCCGCACTGGGCCAGGAGTGGGAATGGGCCGTAATCCACCTGCGTGGTGGATTACGGCCCATTCCTACTCCTAGAGAGAGGAGACCTGAGTCCCAGCAGAGGGAACAATAAAAAGCTGATTATGCTATGCTATATTCTATCCTACGGCTGGGAAAGACTTCCGGTCCTCCATCTTCCAGATATCGCGTCGTTTTGGCCGATTTCTGGTCAAGTTGTAGAGCCCTACGCACCTGTTCAGATCGTCACACCACCTTCGCCGAGATCTACTTTACTTGGACCGAATTCTTTCACTAGTAGAAAGCTACTTTATTACTGAGTAACATAGATTATATATTTTCTATTTTCACGTTGTTCAAGATATTTAGACGATTATATCTTTTGTCTTATGCATCTCTTTATCAACAGGGTCGGAATAACATCTTGCACTATCAAAGACGATATCAAATACTCATTTGTTTACATTATACAGATTGGCCCATCTTTTATTTACCGGATGACCAGCCGCGCCCAAGTCTGCGAGGCTTCTTCAAAATAATTAATAATAACAATAAAGTTTAATAAATATGGCGGTTGCTGTCACAATACCTTGATCGTAATAACGTGATACAGGACAATTTGATTCGCGCTCCATCTCTTTTAGTGTAGCATGGTACTTCATTTATCTACTTGATTATCCCAACAAAAATTGTATTTTACATAAATAATGTCAAAATCATGATATACCTAATTACATATTTACAACAACTTTTTCATATTATTGTGACGTCATATCTTTTCTGTAACTTAAATGCACAAAATAAAGACTACTGAGGTCCTACCACGAGCTTCCACTTGACGACCTAAATTGAACTGTTAAAGGGATGGAGCTATATGTATAGAATGTATAGCTCCATCTCTCACATTTGACATTTTAACAAAAGGTAAGGCCCCAGTATTCTATAGGGTGACTGGCAATTAGTGTACGATACTTAAACACGTGATTGTGCTCATGATAACAAACAATTTTTATTATGGGAGCAAAACCGAAATCGCGAAAAAAATATCAGCTGTTCAGTACATTAGGCAAACATAAATGTACTGAACATCTGATTTTTTTTTCGCGATTTCAGGTTTGTTGCCTTAGTAAAAGTTGTTGGTTATTATGAGCACAATCACGTGTTTAAGTATCGTACACAAATTACCAGTCACCCTATATTGTCTTGTACACTAACGATTCTAATTTCTCGTCAAAAATTCGTCCGATATGAAAAACCATACTACGCCAAACTGTAGAGAATGGAGCGCTGTCATTAAAAACCTATACAATATAACAAAATAAATTCTTAATATACATGAAACCTTAGTCAACAACTGGGAAGAAATTATTCACATTGGAATGAAACCAAGGTTGGTAGGTTGTTAGTGCGGGAAGACGGGTGACAAGACCAGTTCACACTACTAGACAATCCCGCGCGGGATGCGGGACGAAATCCGCTCAAATTTCTTATACAGAAATGTACAAATCGCACGAATATTCGCAAATCTTCCATCTTTAAAGTAACCGATGCGCATTCGAGTCTTACGCCGGATTTGTTCCGATTTGACCGCTCTTTAAATGTGACATATCGAGTCTTTAGTGCCGCTGTACTCAATTGGGTACGACTAAACAATTCAGGGTAGTTATAATTTTTTAAATTCTTTATTTGATATTTACCGTTATCTGTGGTTTAGTAGTTTATTAAAATATATTACAATCAAAGCATAGGTAATTTCAAAATTGAAGGCAATAATCGGCATTTAATTTGGCAGTAACAAAAAAAAAATGCGCCCGTTAACATAAAATTGAATCTTTGTACAGTTATTGGAGTTCTAAATTTATTTATTGTATGTATTGATACATAATGAACCTTATGTACATTTTAAAGGGTTATCGAAAGTTTTATTATCAACTTTTATATACTGAATTCCGAAAACTGGTTGCTGTACTCAAATGAGTACAACACTCTTGTGGAGTTTTTTCTACCCTTTTTTTCTTGATTATACTATGCCAGGTTATTCGTAAACAAAACAACATCAGTTTAAATATGTTGGCGGTTAAACAGTTGACTAAGACGACGTTATACAAAGCTGAACATTTTGCCAAACTCGAAATGCCATATTTACGGTCGGGTACAGTAACACAGTTATCTAACGGACTTATACACATCATACTCGACCCAGGTGAAGTGAGCGTGTCAAGTGTGAATTTAGGATTACCTTGAATTTGAATACAAAATAAACTTTGTATAATTTAATTTGGTGGTCAAAATTCTAAGATTCATTGCGGTTTTTGTCATGGCGATTGCAATTTTCGGGACAAAATAAAATGTTGTTCACCGTGACACGCGCTATTCACGAGCTATTCTATAGCAGACTATGCGCCGCACCGCACAAGAGATAACAGTTCTCGTGTACGAAACAGACATACCCGAATGTCGGTAGTTAGCTTTCAGTACACTATACACAATAAGTTAGTTTAATGCTTACATACAAAGAATATCAGACATAATTTACTTATTATAAGATTAGTTAGTAGTGTTTACACATTACTAATGACTCCTTCATTAAACACTAAATGGGTCAGAGCTGTCTATTTGATGGTAGTGCCGAAGTAACTTATCCCAAATATATTTTTATCATTTTTCTTTTATTTCTCTGATTATTCGTGGCTTTTTCTGAATTATTGTTTTAAAATGTAACAAATATTTAAAATTTCTAACAATAAAAATAAACTTAATTTGCTACCGCTACCATCATTTATGAAAATTGTGAGTTCGTAGGACTTTAAGAATAGCAAACTGTTTAAAACAGCAAACAAAGTTTTCCATCGAAATAGAACCAGTTTATAGGGATATGAATGTCCCAAGCCTTACCAAATATAACAAAAGCTGCCTAGCAATATGTGTTTGAATTTATAACTTTATTCCAAGCCACTTCAAAACATTCGATTACAAAACTGTTAAGATGAAATTGCACAAGTGGTTAAATGGATATAGTTTTTATAATTTTAAAGAATTTTTGGATAAGAAATGTTGATTCATTGCCTCCCAACATTTCGTTTGTAACTATGAACTTCAAATTTTGAATGCTATGTCATAAAATAATTTGTTAGTACCATTCCATTTTATGTAACACCATTACATGCTATGTTTTGCGCGAATAAATGATATATTGTAGACGTATAAAAAGACTTTTGGGAATAGGACTTTCGCTCAACCGTCAAATTGACGGCGCTGGCCCATCTACTGTTAAAAGAAGGTGGTCTATACCCATACGGTAATTTCCTTATTAAATATTTGACTACATTTATGTTAAATAAATAAACGTCGTAAAACTTAAAGCTCACTACCGACGCCAGGCCAACAATCACAGACATTAACGTTTGTAAAAAAATAATATTATAACCGAATTACAACAAACTTCACCTACATTACATCTTTAACATTAGAGTGCAAAATTTATTCAAAACCTTACAACTACCGACATCATAATCTTGTGTAATCTTTAGCTTACAAAGTGAATTTACTTTTCACTGGCAATACTTTTAGAACGCTACGAAATTGAAATAGGATTCTTTTTTTTTATATAAATTATAAATGAAGATTCTTCACATATACCAGCAGATTTCATCCGATTTATCAATACATTTGCTACAAGAAACCTAGCCACAATGTGTAAAGAGCATAAATTCTTACATTTCTTAGTCATATTCATCAACATGATAATCTTTAAAACGAGGGTCAAATAAAATGGCTACCGTGCAGGGTCTATTATTTAAAAGCCTAATAACCTACGGGGCATCCATTCTGTTGTGATACTTACCTGTGTGCTACATGCATATTATAACGTTAAGATCGAAATTGAATGATCAATTTTTATTAATGTCGATCATGCAATTTTGACAGTTGCGGGAAGACTGTGATAGTTTTATTTATATTTTTCTGACACTAGCAATTTTGTGGGCCAATCTTTGGAATTTATCCGATCATATAAAATGTGACTCAGTCACTTGTGGAAATAAAAATATATACTAGTTATTGCCCGCCACTTCGCCCGCGTAGAAGTCGACAATGTTTCTATTAGATTTCTTGATTGATTTCGTTTTATTCTTTTCCGCGACTTCGTTCGCGTAGAAATTGGAAATATTTGTAAACTCGTATTCTTTTCCAAAATTCACCCCCTAAGGTGCTGCTATCACGCGGGCCATGCTAGTATAGAAATAAGAAACCGTGTCATTACAGTATAAGTAATTAAAATGATCGGCTGTCAAGTCCAGAAGAATACAAATACAAACATCTCTATAGCTCAAATTCCAACAGAGTTGTAAAGCAATATTAATAAAATACTATGAATAACCAGACACAATAATAATAATTATTATATTATCTAATCATAATCTACCATTACAACTCTGAAATCAACAATAATCGTAAGCGACCAGGGACCGTACAAGTCAAGATGACAATTAACACCTATGCATAAGGTACAAAATTGTTTGACACACATTGACCTGCTACGGACCCTTGGTCTGTTACTGAAATAAACGTGTTATACAATAAATAGCTACACACGACAGGATTTGGTCCGACCGACCCTGTTGCTGACCAAATCACGTCTGATTTGGTCGGCAGTATTTGTCAGTGAGGTCCTCTCACGTGTAGGGCGTAAATGCGAGTTAACAGGGTGTTATTCTTCTTACTGCGGGGGTGCGGAGCGTTCAGGCCATCAGCTCCCAGTACTGCATCACTCGCTCACCAGGTGGCGCCGTCATGCCCTGTGGCCGTACGAAATTCATTTCTATTGTTTTGAACCTCTTCTTTAGTTCGGCGTCGAATGACTGTAAAGAAAATATTGCATTATATTTTTAAGGCGAAAGCTTCGGGCCCAGCATTTATTTCAAACAAATCATTTACAGGCACTTTTGAATTGTCAAGAAGTCAGTCAGTCAGAAAAAAAAATTATGATAATTTCACATTCCAAAGCATAGATCTCTATGGAGAACAATGTGCAAGTAACTTCATGTTTTCCCATTTAGAATTAAATTATTAGCAGTGAACCAGTTTACGACCTGAAGTAAAGTGTTATTTTCGTCGTCAAGATGGACGAAAAATTAAAGAATTATCGTCGGTAAACAACACCGTATTAAGTTTGTTTTTCAATAAATGGGGTAAATCATTTATATAAACTAACTGAAAATAAAAATGGACCTAAAATTGAGCCTTGGGTTACCCCAATATTCACATTTAATCCCGACGACTTGACACCGTTTATCGTAACTAATTCCTGTCTGTCATTCAAGTAAGATTTTATTAAACTTAACGCTGTTTTCCACAGTCCGTAATGCTCAAGTTCAAGAGTAATGTTTCATGAACCAAACAATCAAATGTCTTAGACAGGTCGCAGAAGATGCCTAAAGCATCTTGTGCCTCTTCCCACACGTTAATAATGTGTTTTAGTGAGGAGACACCAGCGTCAGTGGTGCAACATCCTTTGGTGAAACCATACTATTTATTGTACAAGATGTTATTCGTGTTAAAAAAATTGAGCATTTTGAAAACCAGCAGCATGGATATAAAAAGTGGTCTAACTTTACTATATTTCAATAATTAAATATTAGCTAAGCTAAAACTTTGATATACATTCCCTAAAGGATCTTCAGTCAATTTAACTTTGATTTGTTTAAAAGCTTTTATGACTGTTATGGGGTTTATATGCTTAAAGTTACATATTCTTCTCGCTTTATAGCACTGAACCCAACATTTTTAGTTTATTTTGTTTTTAGCAATTGGAAATTTCACTTTATTGAACTTATCAAATTAAAGCCTCAAAATCCACCTAATTCTGACAGTTCATGACTCTAACTATAGTGCTGAAGTATAGCGTTAGGACATAGCCTAGCTACGTCGTTTATTACAAAAAGGCTTGAGTATAGCATCTCAGCCAGATGCCGACATATTCAATTATGACTCACCGCAGCTAGGTCAGGCGGCGCCAGCGCGATGGGCTGCGCGCGCTCCGTGGCAGCCGCCAGCACTTGCGTGGCCGCGTGCGACAGTGCGGGAGCCGCGTGGCGCCGCAGCGCCCACACTTCCCACAGCGACGAGCCTAGCGCGCGAGACGTGCGCGCGCAAGTCTCTTCCATTACATACGGGTCGTTTGACACTGAAGTAAACAAAATAACATGACTTAGTATGTGATTAACAAGGTTGAAAAATTCCATTACTGATTGGCATAAAGTGGATTCGAGTCATTAGGGCTCATACTAAGTTTCAGCCCGTATTCAGCGATTTTTTGAAAGTTAACACATACGCTCCTAATATTTTTATTTTTTCATTACTTTTAAAAATAATTAAAATTAAAATTTCTACATTTTAAGTATATTTATATCTCCGTAGATCACATATTGTGTGGGCAGTAGTATTCCTATGCCCTAAGACAAGTTGCATTTACTTGCCGGCATAAACTGTCATTGGTGTTTGGCACAGTCATAGGAACACCGAGTCACAATCATGGCAACTTTGGCTGACATTGCGGAGACCCAGCGCATGGCTTTGATGTCACTAAGCCAGCGGATGGCAGATTTTGAAGCGCACCTGAAAGCGTCACCGCCATGCCGAAGCGACAGCAAACAAGGCTCTAAGAGTATTTGGCATGTGTCGCTCTGCCTATGGGAAAACATGGGGCCTTAGACCCCAGGTTATCAAATGGATCTACACCATGATGGTGAAACCGCTGATCACATACGGGAGCATCGTATGGTGGACCAGAACCAAGCTGGCAACTTGCAGACAGGCCCTAAGCAAAGTACAGCGAACTGCCTGCATGGCCATTACAGGAGCATTTAGGACCACGCCAACTGCGGCGATGGAAACGCTGCTCAATCTCACCCCTTTACACATTGAAGTGGAACTAGAGGCGAGGAGGGCCATTCATAGGCTTAAGAGTATGGGGCACTGGACGAACTCCGGATGTAAAACAAACCATACAAACACAAGACCAAACAGGGAACTTGACTGGATGATGGACATGGGATGTGACAAAATACATACCATTCATAATCTCAAAAAGGAGTTTAAGATCTACATTCCGAGCAGGGAGGAATGGAAAGGTGGGATAAAACCCCACAAAGGGAAAAACCAGGTATGGTACACGGATGGTTCTAAAATGAACACCGGTACAGGAGCGGGGGTACATAGCGACAACTGCAACCTCAGCCTAAGCATGGGCAAACTGGCGACGGTCTTCCAAGCAGAGACCTATGCTATAATCGCATGCGCGCAGGAAATACTAGACAGAGGCACCGAAGGGGACACTGTCTACATTTTAAGCGACAGCCAAGCAACACTCAAAGCACTCACGTCCAATAGAGTGGATTCTGGGCTGGTACTAAACTGTATTAAAATACTAAATCGGATAGGAAGGCGCAACAAGGTCAGATTGATCTGGGTGCCAGGTCATACAGGAGTAGAAGGCAACGAAAGAGCCGACACTCTAGCAAGGAAAGGATCCGAGACACCCCTATACGGACCGGAACCCTTCATAGGACTCTCACCAAGGGTCATCAACCAAGCATTGATAAAGGCTGCGTTGGAAATACACAGCACACACTGGCGCAACACAACAGGCCAGAAGCATGCAAAGCTATTTCTTAATGACATAGATAAGGCCTGGACCAAAAAACTATGGAGGTACAGCAGAACACAGCTCCGAACAATCACAGGAGTCTTCACGGGGCACTATGCCACCAACAAACAGCTCCACAACATGGGACTAGCAAGCGACCCGACTTGCAGGATCTGTGGAGAGGCAGAGGAAAATATGCTACACGTACTGTGCGACTGTGCAGCACTAGGCTCCAAAAGACTAGAGTATCTGGGTCAACCATTTCCAAGACCAGAGGACTACAGGCTCAGCCCCATCAAGGCCATACTGGGACTCATGAAGAAGGTGCACGGAAGGCTGGGGGTTGAGTAGAAGGGAGGGGGATTAGCACAAAAGATCCAGAAGGGTCGAAGTGCTCTGGTTTAAGGCCAGCCCCACTATAAGATAAGATAAGATAAGCGTCACCACCTGGAGCAGACTTGAGCGGCCTCCACAAAGATTTCACTGCTTTTAAGGAGCATGTTTGGAGTGTCCTCAGTGCCTTGCAGCTGCAGATTGCGGAGTTGTCTAAGAGTGTTGACATAATAGAGATGCGTCATAGGAAAAAATTCCTGTTACTTGGTGGTGTTCCTGAGACTCCGGGTGAGAAGGTTCCTGAAGCAGTGGCAACCATTCTACAGACTAAGCTTGGATTAACGGATATGTCACCCTCTTCGCTGACTGTATGCCACAGATTGGGACCCGCCTCAGAGGGACATGCTAGACCTATCCTGCTTCGGTGTGCGGACTACTCAGTCAGAGACGTGATATGGAAAACCAAGACCAAACTGAAGGGGTCTTCATACGTGGTCTCTGAGTTCCTCACTCGACAGCGGCAGTCTGCATTTTCAACGGCTCACAGGCGTGACGAACGTGTGGACCATGGACGGCACCATCAATGTCAAACTTCCGGACGGTAAGCGACGCCGTGTCTTCAGTCTTGAGGAGGTCGTCGCGCTGGGAGCAGAGCATGGCAGACAGCTGGATCAAGAGACACCTCCGGTATCTAACACCAAATCTAATAGCGCGTCGGCGGCGCAGGCCTCGACTCGATCCAGACGGATTGTTAAGAAGAAGTGATAGGTTTAATTTGTGTTATATATTATTTTCTTATTGTTTTGTGCGTGTTTCCTATCTGTAAGGTAGCCATTTCTTGCATTTGTTCCGTGAAACCAGTTTTAAATCAGAGAGTATATAATAACTTAAATAGGCACTTCACTGAATTTTTGTTCGATATACCGACTGTTTTACTATTTTATTTTTGTTCATTTGTTGTGATTGTGAACTGTCAGTGTCACTTTTTTTTTTTTCTCGATTTTAATGACCTGGTCACTTGGTCCTTTAATGCAAGTAAATTTTTGTTTTGTAAATTATTTTAGCCTTCGGAAACACGCACTAGTAGTATACTTTGATTTGTTTCTGGATACTGTGAACAGTCTGCCGGCAGGTTATGCATTTGATTAGTGAACTTTATTTCATATAATTTAGTTTTAGTTTTTATCATATCATATTTTTTTTTCTTCTATTTATTACTTTTTTATAATTATGTCTGACGACGACTCATTTTATTCCTGCCATAGTTCTTCTACGTCTTTTTCATCTTTAAACGATTCTTTTTCCGTCAATTCTTTCTTGAGTAGCGAGTTCCTGACATTTAATCATTGTTTTAATGTATGTCATGTAAACGCACAGAGTATACCTCAACATCACTCTGAGATGTTAGATTTATTTTGTGATGTTGCTTTACATGCTGTCCTAGTTTCAGAAAGTTGGCTCAAGCCCGAACTTCCATCTACGTTTTACAGCCTGCCCGGCTTTGTCCTAATTCGCAATGATCGCACGGGAAAGAGAGCCGGGGGTGTTGCCATTTACTTACGCAGCGACATCCCTTACAGGACCCTTTTCTCTTCGCCGGCTGTTGCAAACGGCATCCCTGAGTACTTAATCCTTGAAATTGATGTCAAAGGGGTTAAAGCTATTCTTGGAGTAGTTTACTGCCCACCTGCCATAGATTATTTCTCCAGTCTTGATTCTCTCTTAGATTCTGTTTCCTCAGAGTACAAACATATCATAGTCATGGGTGATTTTAACACTGATCTTGTGAAGGATAACTCCAGATCGCGCAGGCTGAGAGCAATCCTGGAGTCGTCGAGTTTATCACTCCTCTCACTTAATCCGACTCATCACAATCTTGACTCAGACGATTCCTGGCTTGTTCTCATGCTCGCGTCCTCTGTGTATCTGGTTGCAAACCATGGCCAGATTGCAGTCCCCGGATTATCGAGGCACGATTTAGTTTATTTGTCTTATAAAATTAAGCCTCCAAAACAGCGGCCTGCCATTGTGTTCCTCCGGAATTTTGCGAGGTTAGACGGGGACAAGCTCAACAGTGATGCAAGTGCTGTTGATTGGGGCGATGTCGAAAAGGCAGCGACTGTGGATGAGAAAGTGGAGATTTTTAATAGGGCTTTACTGAAACTCATTGATGCGCATGCGCCGCTGAGGGCCGTCCGTGTTAAGCGTCCCCCGGCTCCATGGATTACCCCTGGAGTTCGAATGGCGATGAGACGGCGTGACAGGGCTTTTCGTAGCTATAGAAGAGATCGCAGTGAGGAGAACTGGAAGCTCTACAAGTTGGCTAGAAACCGCTGTAACCAGATGGTTAGAGCTTCAAAACGCCGATACATTTGCGAAAATGTTCTCAACTCTTCACCGGCTGATATTTGGAAGTTCCTCAAATCACTTGGTATAACAAAGTCCTCCTCTCATACTTTTCCCTCTAATATATCTTTGAATGATTTGAATCAACACTTCTCATCGTCGGCTATGCTTGCAACTCCTGTCAAAAATACTACAATTCTTGATATAACTTCCACGCCAATTTTACCTCATGATTCTTTTTCTTTTTCCCCAGTGACCGGCCCGGAGATCCTCAAAACTTTCACTGCAATTAAGTCCAAGGCTGTCGGCTGTGATGGAGTCAGCAGAACTATGTTATCCCTGTTGATTAAAAGTTTGCTCCCCACTATCACACACATCATAAATTCCTCCCTCCAAACTGGGGTGTTTCCTAGTTGCTGGCGTAAGGCTTTCATTATCCCTCTTCCTAAAATTCCCACTCCCACTTTATCAAATCACTTTAGACCAATTTCCATTCTTCCTTTCCTATCTAAAATCCTGGAAGCAGTGGCTCTTAAACAGATTTCATCCTTTGTGTTTAGGAATAAACTGTTATCTCCTTTCCAATCTGGTTTTCGACCTGGCCACAGTACAGCCACAGCCTTGCTTAAAGTCACAGAAGATGTCAGGAATGGCCTGGAGAACTCGAGGTTAACGGTGTTAGTTTTAATAGATTTCTCCAACGCTTTTAACACCGTTGATCACGACATCCTTCTGGCTATCTTGTCTCAAATTGGGGTTTCTTCGTCGGCAAGGGATTGGTTTTCATCATATCTTCGTGGACGTCAGCAAGCGGTACGTGCCGATCAGAAATTTTCTGACTGGTGTGACTTGCAAACCGGCGTTCCACAAGGCGGTATACTCTCTCCACTCTTATTTTCTTTATTTATTAACTCCATTACAGCTATTCTCAAATGCTCTTTCCATCTGTATGCTGATGACCTACAGCTCTACGCGCAAACTGACATTGACAACCTTGATGACTGCATCTCCCTACTAAATGCTGACCTCCTGGCTATTGCTGATTGGTCGAGCAGATTTGGGGTGACTGTCAATGTCAGCAAATGCCAGGCTATCCTAATTGGTAGTTCTTACTTTTTACGGAGTTTGGACACTAGCCGACTACTGCTGCTTATTTTTGGCAATACAGTCATCCCTCTCTCGGCTCACGTTAAAGACCTAGGTTTATTTATTGACGATAGGTTAAGCTGGAATAAGCAGATTGCTCAGGTTAGCCAGAGAGTCACCTTCACGCTGCGGTCTCTCTATAGATTCAAAAATTTCCTCCCGTCAAGCACTAAAACTACTTTAGTACAGTCGCTTGTGTTACCTATAATTGACTATGCTGATGTTTGTTACTCTGATCTTTCCCAAGAACTTCTAAACAAATTGGATCGACTTCTCAACAACTGCATTCGCTTCATATTTGGCCTTCGTAAATATGATCACATTTCTTCCTACCGTTCTCAGCTTAAATGGCTGCCTATCCGTCAAAGGAGATCCCTCAGATCCCTCTGCATGCTCTTCACCATAATGAACGATCCTTGTTCTCCTGATTATTTAAAACAATATTTTAAAGTGTTGGGCAGTTCTCATAATCTTAACCTTCGTGCATCCAAAAACATGCTCCTTCATATTCCTTCTCACCATACTGGCTTTATGTCCAACTCATACGCTGTTTCCACCATAAAACTCTGGAATGTGCTTCCCCTTGACATCAAAAAAGCTGAAAGTAAATTTTCCTTCAAGCGTAAAATTCGGAACTACTACTTGAAGTCTTCTCAACCTTAGCTCGGTCTTCGTCGGAATTATTATTAAGTTCTCTTAATGATTTGATATTTTTCTTAGTATTTATTAGTGTATAATTTTAGTTTATATATGTATTTTATTATTATAAATAACTTATTTTTTATTTTATTTTAGTATCTGTTATTTGTTTATTGTGCAAACCTACCACAGTGTTGTCTTTTTTAACCCAAAGGTTGACTGGTAGAGAATGCCTTGTTGCATTAAGTCCGCCTATGTACCACTACTGTACATGAAGTTTAAATAAATAAATAAATAAATTTTAACTCGGTGCTCTAATGGTAAGACCATTTTGGCCTTAAAACTAAATAATATAGTATAACTCACTGATGTGCGGCGTGTCCTCTAGGCAGATCATACGCTTGAGTGCGGGGTGGCGCAGCAGCAGATTGGCGACCAGCTGCAGGAGTCCCACCGCGTCGTCAGGAGATGCTACCAGTGACAGCCGAGAGAGACGTTTTGCGAATGCGGCTACTAAGCTTTCGGGCAAGTGACTGTGGAAGGATGGATATTATCAGCATCGTTTGTGGCGATAAAGGCAATTTTTTACAACAATAGCGTATTGGTACTAGAAAAAAGTTTAAAGAATGTTTTGAACATTTGTACAGACAATTAAAAAAAAAGTTAAAATTTTATTTTCATCTGGCAATTAACTATGTTAGTACAGCCAACATGACAATGACGTCTTGACTTAAAGGTCCAAGTGACCAGGTCATGAAAAAAAAAAAAAAAAATGACGAATGACGTTAAGGTAGTGTCACACTATACTCACGTGGAGCTAAGGAAGATATCGGCGAGGTGCAAGAGCCGCCGCTTGTAGCGCGTGGCGAACATTTCGGGCTCGAACATGGCATAGAGGCGGTCGTACATGTCGGGGTAGTCGATGTTGTGGCGCCGTACTAGTTCCAGTACCCCTTGGAGCGCTAGCATGCTGATGGGGCCACCTGATCATAGAGATTATGACGTAAATAGGCGCGGGAATACGTTTTGGTATTTAAAATAACAAAGTGGCAACACAATGGTGGTATGAATAATGGTAGTTTTCCAAGGTGCTGATGTCAATAATCGGCTCAATTTTTTTTCCCCTTCTATTTCTGTAACCTGGCAATCTGTGTAACACACATTGGGCGTTTTGTCATGTCATGAGCTCATAATAGGCATCTCCAAAGGAAGCTTCATCAAGTTTGCTTAAGTGGTGCGGGGGTCTTCAAAGTGATCTACCAGGGCATGAATGCTGTCTTTTTAGAAGAATATAAACAAAGAAAAGGGCGTGATTTTCCATCCTGGCCAATTCGGTAATTTGTGTGTTTATGGATAATGAGGTCGAAATTGAAAATTTTGCACAAATTACTCATGGGTGCAATAAACAGAGTTTTTAAAGGTTGCTAAAATCGAAAATAGGGATCGAACTCAAAATATATAAGTCTTTATTTCTACTTTACTTCAAATTGTGTTAGTAGACTTACCAGCGTCCAAACTGTCGCAGAGCATATCAGTGGCGAGGTGCGGGCGGGTGAGCAGAGGCATAAGTCGCTCCACTAGTAGCAGAAGTGCGCGGCGGTGCGTGCGCGAGTCCTCACACAGCGGCCACTGGCAGGCGAAGCCCCAGCAGCGGTTGGCGTAGCGCCGGCATACGCCTGGGTTGTAGGGGAATGGCGCCTTGTCTACAGCACAAAAACTAAATTAGGTACTTTATTTTTTAATCTTTATTACTACCAGCACTGTTGAACCCTTTATTCATTTTTTTTTTCAACTTTTGTCACGAACATATAACTTTTAATTTTGAATTTTGATTTTATTCTGATTTTAAATGGGACTTTATTTTAATTCCCATTTTGTTTTAATTTTGAGTTTAATTTATTTGTATTCTGATAATAAAATGTAGCTGCTGACTATGTCTGATAACAAATTATTTTTATATTTTATTATTATAATAAATAGATATGTTTGAAACTCTTTTTTCTAGGATGTATGTCTTTGTTGGTAACAAATATCAACTACACAATTGCAAATTCACACCAACTATAGTGTAGGTTAAATTTCCGACTCACCCTCTGTGCCACACAGTAGTTTCTCCTCCTTTTCCTCATTGTCCCTCTCCTTGCCTTTGCCCTTAGGCTCTGTGGCTATCTCGCACACCAGCAACTTGTCCAGCAACTCTAAATAGTTCTGCATGTATATGGATGTTGGTGATCTGGGAATTTACATATGTATTATTAGCCTTTTTTTAAGGTGGGAAATCATCCAATGAATAGGGCGGAACGGGAGGGCGTGTCACATTTTTACTGACTAAACCACACCTATGTTCCTTCTTTGCTTACGTTCCAGGACCTCGGGGTTCCCTTTCGGACTACCCAAGGGCCTCAGCAGGCTTCGACCCTGCTGGTCCATACAGTTTTGCTGACAGGTATTATTAGCACTGACTTCTCATTGTCAAGAATCAATATGAATTATACTATGAAAGGCAAATGAAATTGAGTTTATTATTTATTAATAAACTCAATTTGACTTGCCGCCAACATTCTGGTCAAACTTTATTGTTTTTTTCGAAAGTAAAATTTTGGTAAATTTTCAGTCAAATTTTTCAAAATGTAATTTTGGTGACTTTCAGAGGGTTTTTGATTTCCATGTCTTCAAGCAGGATTTTCATGCCTAAAGACATTGAAATAAAAAACAGAGATTAAATTGAATTGTTGTGAATTGTAGTGTCTTTTGTTTTTTTTTTTTTACTTACGTCTATTTTGCCTTTTCAAATAAGTTTCTTACTTGCGATAAGCGAGTGTGGAGAGCACTTTGAGTCCGTACTGCTGCACATCCCTGTACTCTGTGAACTCCTGGAAGCGAGCTATGGGCGCCGACATCGACATCTCAGAGTCCAACAAAACGCTGAATATGTTCTGAAATATTAAGAAATTCAATCTGTAACAAGCATTTCCTATATGTGGTATACTAGACGTACGGCATTGCGCTACCGGTACATGGTGGACATCCCACCCATACATACAAAGCGTTTTGGCAACACATTCATTATGCGTACGTGTGGTTTGATTTTATAAATACCTTTTCAGTGTTGCCTAAGTTGGCGTCATTATTTTGACCTATCAATCACAGTAGCTTACAAAATATTTAACTAACAATTGGGTATTTTTTTTTTTTTTTTTATACTAGGAATGTAATGGAAGTTTCTAAATTTAATTTATAGTAATCAGAACCGAAATCAGAGGCGGAAGCGGAAACGGTAAATGACCCTCTACTCTAATCAAAAACTCGGTTATGCATAACTGACGAGTGAATTCACAACATTCCAAATACGAAACAAAACAAAAACTAAAAGAGTAACCGACAGAAGGCACGGCGGGAGGGATGGGATTATAGGTTCCGATTTTTATCGGTATCGAAAATTAAAAATCAATCGGAATTTCAGAACTTTCGGAATAGAACTTCCATAACATCTCAGTTTCATATTAAACAACAGATATTGGTATAAAGTAGTGGTGCTGAGAAATCTTGCTTATCTCTTTTGTACACACGTAACGTAATAGTAGTGACGTCATATTTCAGTGTATGCATCCTTATTTTGTTACTTCACAGAAACTTCCACTAGATTTGAAAGATTTCTAACATACCTATTTAATATTTAACCGATTTGAAAAAGTCTTTTTATTTTGATTAAAGTTACTTTTGATACAAATACATACATAGCTTGATTTAATTGGATTGTTTATTACCATCCAATTAAATCAAGCTATGTAAAAAATTTAAATTGTGAAGTTTTTTCCACTTTAATACATCTCTTGCTCCTTGCACACTATTGTCTACATTTCTTTTAATGTCTCCTTTTGCAGGTCTGCCGGAAGACATTTCTTTGGAAATAAGCTGTGCCTTTGTACTAATGTCTATTATGTATTAACTTTTCGAATTTTTGTGTGTACATAAATAGTAAAATAAATAAACAAACTTACCTTGAGTCTAAGCGAAGGAAAATAATATCCAGTAGAGCCCTCCAAGGGATGTTTTCCCTCAGCCTGCATCAGTTTGCAGGCTGTTACAAGGGCCTGCAGCCGTGAGCTGGTGCGGCCGCGGCGGATGCATTCCAGGGCTCGGGTCTGTGCCGCCTCGAAGCACTCGCGCAGCCATCGCGTGTATTCTGCCTCAGGACTTTGGTCTGTGGAGGTAGGAGGTGGAGTAGTTTTATTATATCAATTTATAGACGATTAGCTGCTGCCAGGGGCTTCATCCCAAGAGAACATACACCCGGGGTAAAAAGTATCCTATGTGGTATCCTAGGATATGTTATGTTTATCAGTTGTCTAGTTACTCATAACACAAGCTCTGCTTAGCTTGAGACTAGACGGCATTGTGTGATAGTTGTGGAATATTATTATTATTATATTATATTTGACTGGCCTGTTGGTTTAATGGTTAGTGACCCTGACTGCTACGCCGGAGGTCGTGGGTAAATGATAAATGATAAATGATAAATGATATTTATTTTGTAAATAGGTTTAAAAAACACTTTTACACGTCAATTTTTTTTTCGTCATTTTAAACTAGATGAGGCCGGTGTTTCCTAGCTGACTACCCTGAGAAGAAACACCGAAACAAACTCAGGGGTTCGATTCCTACCCAGGACAAATGTTTGTGTGATGAGCACGATCATTTGTTCTGTGTCTGGGTTTAATTTATCTTTAATATGTATGTATTTAGAAATATATAAGTATGTTTATCTTTAATATGTATGTATTTAGAAATATATAAGTATGTTTATCAGTTGTCTAGTACTCATGACACAAGCTCTTAGCTTAGCTTGAGACTAGACGCCGTGTGTGATAGTTGTGGAATATTATTGTTATACAATAAATCTGTAGAAGTCTAAGGGTAGAACTACACTGCGCATACGTATGCCACACACGCCGATCTGGGCGCGTCGGTCTCCATACATTTTATATGGAAACTTGTAGAGCTACACTTGATCCACGCCACGCGACGTCGTTCTACGTACAAATCAGGCGTGTTACACGTGTGCGACGGTCTAATGTAGTTCTAGCTTTAGTTGTGCGCGCATAAAGTAATATGTATGAAATCGATGTAAGTAGATAACTTTTATACATTAAAATTGTGTGTAACTTGATATACTTAGACTTTGTTTCATCACAATATTCGCAGTCGGTTAACTATATCGAAAGATATACTACATTCATTGACTGTAAGGGTCAGCGCAGACAGAGAGGAATTATTCTCGCGCGGTTTTTTTGACTGTTCGCGTATGCTCGAGCATGCGCGCGACCTCGTGAGCCTGCGCTAGTAAACCGTTCTGGGTTACCATTCTACCGAAACATGGCAGTTTGTCGCGGTTCGTCAAAAATGGTGGACTGGGATATGATTATAATTGCACTTTTGGTGGAAGATGAAGAAAAAGAAGATATTAATAAAGTAAGGCGTCGGAAATTTGAACATTCTCCCTCTCTCTCAGTGACAACACTGCGCGTACGCCGCAGGCGCTGACTCGACGCCGCGCGCCCTAGGCTCGCGCGGGGCTCCCCGCGTATCTTCGAGGACGCGCGAGCATTTTTTGTCAGGTTCAAGCATATCTGCACTTTATTTCAATAAATTTAAGTTAATTTTCGAGTGCCTTAATAAAATCCTCTCCGCTACGCCCCTCTCTGTCTGCGCTGACCCTTAAGCGGTACGAACGAAGTTCGCCGAGTCGACTAGCTTAATAGGTATATATTGTGTTAGGCCACTCAACTTCAAATGCTTAAACTCTACTTTAGCCTCAAAACCTGTCAAAATTAGGCACTAAAGTAGGGTTTGATATGTTCTTAAGAAGGTCCTTTTTCACTCTCCTATCTTCAACATCGAGCTTGGTTTAAACGCTTGTTACTTCATCTAACACAATCCAACGCGCTGTGACGCGAAAAAAGAGAGATAACGCTTGAAAACTCTGTTAGCATTCGGTAATTCCGTGATTTACTCGAATATTTTGCAAAACTTGTTCCAGGTAATACGTGTTTTTTTAAACCCTTAATTTTTTTTTTAAAAAAGTTGTCATTTAGAATCTTGATTAAATTTGCAAGGCTTCTATTGTTATACTTTTTTTATTTTTGAAATTTTTGAGTAAATTAAAAAGTGACAAATTTCATGCAAAATAGCATATTTTCAGAGGACTTTACTGGATTAGTTTTACACAAATTTATAAATTGATTTCAATAGAAGCCTAGATAATATACACAAGATACTGGGTTTCCAAAATATCTAATGAAAAATATGTAATAACGTCATAATCGCGTAAGAGCGGTTGTATGAAAAACAGCGAAAATGTATGTTGAGTTGCATCCCCCTTAACTCAATATACTCAAATAAGAAACCAGGGGGGCTATTGGCTAACTTTTTCAATAACAGTTGACAACTAGCATTCGTTGCACACTAAACTTAGTTGTCAACTGACAATTTCATAAAATTGTTATTACGTATCACACAAGTGACTAACAAACTACGGTGGAAATGTGGTGAATTATAAAAATTTACGGTGCCTATTGTGACCACTCTAAAATTTTATCGACTATTATACAGCTTCAAAAGCTTACACAATCGCAATTTTAAAAGTATCGATACAATAACATCTGTCAAAACGTGTTACGGTGGCTATCAAAAGCACCAGTGGCTAATGACGTCACTGCAGTTGGTCACTGAAGATTGGCAATACGAAACTAGCGGTTTGACAGTTCAATGATGCACATTGTTAACAAGTGATCATCACTTGAACTGTCAACAGAGTTACGCAATAGCCCCGCTGGTCAGTTTTACTTTTAATAATGAAATCTATTGTCATGACATAGATGAACTGAGTAAATATTTATCAAAAGACTAACTCAATGGCTTATTATTTTTCAACAACAATGTATGTTGATAATGTAATTCATACAGAATGATCTTTAACACAATTTCTAGAAAATTATATAAACTGCATTTTTGTTATAGGTATTGAATATACTTTCATTAAAGCATTTACTTAAAAAAAAGTATTTTGGTATTACAAATAGACATTTCTATTTTATTTATATGTGTAGAAGATATAAAGCCTCATTTAGCCTCAAATTATTTAGTCAAATAATTGTGAAATTCAATAAGAATTTCACAATTATTTGACTAAATAATTTAGAGAGGTCTTTTTTTTTTTTTTTAAATTTATTTATTTAAGGAACTTTTAACAAATTGTTATATCAGTTCCATCGTAGCCTTCATCGTAGAGAGAAGTTTAAATGCATTGTTTAGAATCCCAAAACAAATAGTTCATTTTGATACAATTGGAGATAGTTTGTCATTGCGACCGAGGCGGAATTCGAGCTGTAGGCGAGGGTGTTATGGAACCGAGTGCTGCAGTGATTTTCCTTGTGTATCAAATAGCGTTTTTCAATACAAATACGAAGACATAAATAATGTGGTCGCTTAGCGGCCAGCTTGATACGACGGCGCAACGCGTACTTTTTCGCACTAGTTCGAAAAACAGTAAATTGCGTGCCTAAAAGCGGTAGAGATAAGAGTGGGTTTTCGAATAAGTTTATTTGAAAACATGTTTTATTACAGTGTCCATGGCAAAGTTGACGTCAGTCCTGAATCATTTGACAGTACTTGTCCTTGGGCAGATCAAATCTATATGTAATTATTATTCTATTTTTAGTAATGACACATCTGATATCTGCTTTTTAAAATGTGTTTTCGATTTTGCTTGTCACTGTCGCAAGGAAAAACATTGGTAGAAAAATGTTATTTGGTTTATATACATTTATATAAATTAATAGGGTATTTTTTATTATTTAAAATAGCTGCCGCCCGCAGTGAGTAGTAATTTCACCCCTGTGTATCATCAATTTCAATGTTTTCAACAGTTTTTTTTATATATATTTTTTTCTTTTAAACCACCCCTATGTTAAAGTGAACTAAATGAAATAAAAATTATTGAAATCGGTAAAGCCATTTTAGAAACATAGCAAGACTAACAATCTACATTAGATTTTTATAAATCAGAACAGATACGATTTATTTATTTATTTATCAACTAGCTGACCCTACCGCATAATAGTCATGTTGTGATACCTTTTAGCTAAACTGTCAAAGGATAACACCATCTACTGGCATTACCACTACCAGCATAATTCATTTTACTCCAAGCGAACGCCGGTGTTCGGTCGCTCATTGTGTCACTAATTACGGTACTCAAAAGGTTAAAATGACATTTTCATTGGAGATGGCATTATATTTGTTTTTTTTTTTTCAACTTTTCCAGATTTTCTCACCGTTTAAATCTTCCCTGGAGTATCACAAATATTTCAAGACCAAAATTATCCAACTCAGTCCAGCCTTCCTTGAGTTTTAGCGAGACTAACAAACAGCTATTCATTTTTATATTTATAATTCATAATTATATAGATTACTTGCTATAATTACAGTGTTCAACAAAGCATAGAACAAGCCAACAATCTACAAACTAAAAAATAAGATGTATGGTTATATTTGTCAGTACTTAGAAACAAATTTATTTGTAAACAATGATACAAAGCTTATGTTGTTTAAGTTCCAACAACATTGATAACTAACAAAGTAAAGTTAATTCACAGTATCAGACTATAAATTACATTATCAAGACTTAAAATTTTAGCCTGGGTAATATTTAAACAGATGTTTGTTGTTCATGCACTTGTAAATAATGATAAAATTTTCATTTCAGTAGGAAGTAACAGAGCAGTTTCCAAGTAAACAAAGTTATAAACATTTAGTCTTCAACCTATAAAAGAACATGTGAGTAGACACACAAGTATCTTGTGTATCATGCGTGTGACCTTGAGATAGTAGCCAACAGCACAGGACAATGTGGGCAGCCTCAGCCAGAAACCAACAATGTTCCAGCTTTGACTTTGTGTAAAACTTATTTATATAAAGCCTCTGCACATAATGCAGCTCGTAACAAAAGGCATTACACAAGAGTGCGGCTTTGCGGACGAACCAACCGTTTATATAAGCAAAAAACGTCACATGTCGCAAAATGTGACCCAACAACACGTAGCCCACTCGATATTCTCACTGCGCACTAGCCCTCCAAATACAGGCCAGCAAACGTATGAAATACTCGACTACGGTGCCTAGATACACGCAAAATCAATATAATTCTTACAAAAATAATCTATAACATTGTACACCACTTTGACACTTACCTGCTGGTTTTAGGGGGACGATTCCTTCTACCAAATCGCCACGTCGTAATAGTTCAGTAAATATCACTTCCACAGTTAGTAGTAAGGGCGTATAATTGTCCGTTTCAGCCTGAAATACGATAAATAACCAATAATAAAAAACGTAACCTATGACGCAGTTTTCATATCGCAATTATTACCACCCTGTTGGGCTTGTGCTTACCTCGAACATCTGTAAAATATCGGCAAGATTATTGGCATGTTTCCTAGAATTCAAAAACTCATTTGCTTTATTGCGTAGCTGGGCCGAAATCATTTTTGATAAATTTGGTTGCACAGCAGCCATTTTTGTATTGAAAAGAATTTGTCAGACGAGACAGACGGACGAACGGAAGGCAACATCAGAACTTAAAAAAAAAGCAAACGTTGCGAATGCGATTCGTTCGTAAATAAGACCACTGACAAGATAAAGTTGTAAAGTTAGTTTCTACTCTATGGTCGTACCAAACTAGAGGTGACATAATTATACTAGGTAGAATGCGTACTTAGTCTTAGGGTGAAATTCACCAATAAAACGAATCGCGTTGTCGAAACGTTTGGCTTGCATAATTTTTTTAATTTATTTTGATATTTATTTATTTTGATTTTAATTTTGAATTATTTTAATTTATTTAATTTGATTTTAATTGGTTGACTTTGTTTTTTGATTGAATTTATATTGATGATATTTTGTTTATTTATTATTTTTGTATTATTAATGTAATTATTGTGTTTTATTAATTAATTCAATATTTGAGGCAATTTTATTGATTTATTATTATTCACTAGTCTTAATAAGTTAGTACTTAGTGTTGTGTTATTTAATGATATGGGTGTAACCACAGACGTATAAAGAGTACTCTTTATACGTCTGTGGGTGTAACTTACCTGAATAAAGATTAATAAAATAATCGCGTTTAGCTGCTGTCACTAGCTAGTGTCACTTGTATTGTAAAAATACAACAAAAGAAAAGATTCTCGCCACGAGTGTACTTTGGTTAGCACGTGTGTTTTGAGAGTTTTAAGTTTTAACTGTTTCTGAGTGATCGTTGTTACCTTTGTGACTTGTTTTTATATAATTGTGCCGTCCTTGTGTTCGTAAACAGGTTTGTTTTGTGATTGTCTTGTGTTTTGCTCGGTTTATCCAAGATGGAGAGAAATAAACCCCCTGACCCTGCTCCCCCTGACATTCCAACTTCCCCAAATCCCTTATCCCAAAACCCACTAACACAATTTGCCGACGTTGTCTGTAGTATCACGGAAATGGATGTATCCTTAAATACACGTAAACGCCCCAGTGTCGAACAGACCACTATTCCCACACCAAATAAACAACCGAAGAGTCAAATCGGTCGTGTGAGATACTCTGCTGTAGACAAAGGCCCTTATGTCGTTCACGTTTCTCGGCTGGAAGCTTCACTAAACGCAGGCACCACATTACATCCTGTAAACTTTGGTAAGTTTTTAATATTTAATAATATCGCCAATGTTCGTCGGGATGGAGTCAATAAAGTTGGTCGTAACCGTGTCTCAGTGGAATTTACATCTCCCCAGGATGCAAATGCGTTCCTCATCAATAACCTCCTGTCCAAACACGGTTACTCAGCATCCATCCCAACATTCAACATCACAAGGATGGGTGTTATTTCTGGTGTACCCACTGATATTTCTGAGGAAGAAGCCTTAACCTTTTTGTCTGTTCCTTCTGGATGTGGTAAAATTCTGAAAGTCCGCCGCATTAATAGGAAAATACAGAAAGACGGTGCGAATGAATGGAAACCCACAGAAACTTGTGTCATCACTTTTGATGGCCAAGTCTTACCTCCAAGGGTCTACTGTTGCTATACATCTCTCCCAGTTGAGCAGTACATCTACCCTACGATACAGTGTCGCAAGTGTTGCAGATTTGGACATGTGGCCAACCTGTGCAGGTCGAAACCACGCTGCAGTAAATGTGGCCACGATCACCCCGGTGATGGTTGCAACATTTCTGAAGGCGAGGCTTTCTGTATACTTTGCTCGGGTAATCACTTTGCCAACAGCAGGTCATGCCCCGAGCATGGTAGACAGAAGGCTATCAAGACAATTATGGCTGAGAAATCAATCCCCTATGTAGAGGCTAGTAAAATTGTGCCTATACCTTCTCGCAACTATGCCAATGCCACGAAATCTCAGTCATACCGCAAAACTGTCACACTCAAACCCAAGACCCATGCCCCACTTTCCCCATCATATAATAAAAATATCCACTATGATATAGTCAGTTCTCCCCAACCCACACAGCCCAATGGCTGCGCCTTGAATCCAAATAATGCATCACCTAACAATAATATCTCCATTGTTGAACTTCTCATTAAACTTTTACCTACCCTTATCTCTTCCCCTTCTAACTCCCAATCACCGTCCAACGTTGCCGATCAACTAATACAAATCCTTTCGCAATTTAAAAATGGCGTCCAGCCAAACATTTCTACAGTGGAATGTGAGGAGCGTGTGGCATAAGAAACACGACCTCATATTCCTTCTCAATAAATATAAACCTCTTGCTTGCTCCATAGCTGAGACTTGGCTCACCCCAAGTCTCAGCTTCCGTATACCACATTACAACGTCCTTCGATGTGACAGATCCGACGGATATGGAGGATCGGCTCTTTTTGTCAACAATCGGGTCCCACTTTCGCCCTTATCTTTGCCTTCACTTACAGGCGACATGAGTATCGTATCTGGAAAGATGGAAGGTATAACAGTACGCTCAGTATATATTGCTCATCCTCAGCACAATTTTTTAGCTATTTTAAGAAATATCCTTTCCAATGTTCAAGGTCCTATATTGGTCATGGGTGACTTTAACTGTCATCATTATAGATGGGGGTCTGAGCGTTGTGATGCGTTTGGTACAGCTCTGGTCGAGATACTGGATGATATGGACCTCTGTATATTAAATAATGGTTGCCCAACACGTAGGTCTCCCCCTGGTCAGCAGAAGAGTTGCGTTGACCTAACATTTTGCTCTGCTGAGTTAGCAGCTTCGACTCATTGGGAATGTACAACCTTGTCGCATGGTAGTGACCATTACCCCATTGTCATTTCTTTGATTAACAGGACTTATTTAGAAAAAGCTTCCCCTCCACTTTTGAAGTACAACCTGTCCAATCCAGATTGGACAAAGTTCGCTTCATTACTGGAGCAGAAAATTGATACTCTTCCAAATTTAAATTCAAATTTATCCGATCCTTCTGATCACCGCCATGCCAAGAGCTGTTATGAAAGTTTTGTTGAAGCAGTTACTTCTAGTGCAGATTCTTGTTTCCCACTAAAAAATAGTGCCCGAAACAAAATCCCGTCACCTCCATGGTGGGACCAAGAATGCACTTCAGCAGTTAGATTGAGGAACGAGTCTGAAAGACACTACAATAGAGAGATGACCACCCAAAATCTGTTGGCTTATTTACAAGTTTGTGCTCGATCTAAACGTCTTCTCCGTAGGAAGAAACGTGCAGGTTGGGTGAAGTTCTGTACATCCTTATCACCCTCCACCCCGATTTCAGTAGTGTGGAAGAACATCAATAGATTTAGATGTGGTTGCTCGCCTTCAATATCCTCACCAATTACTAGGGAAACAGCTGAATTATTTTTTGACAAAATAGCCCCACCGTATGTTCCACTCGCGTCTGAATACCATATCGCCCCCTTAAATGCTGTATCCAATGATCCCTTTGATGCGCCATTTACTTTAAAGGAACTGAATATGGTACTCAGCCATGTCCGGGACTCAGCACCTGGTAGCGATGGTGTGATATACTCCTTTGTAAAACAGTCTGGGGATAAAGCTAAAGCATATTTCCTCGATATTATTAATTTCTGCTATGATCGTGGTTGGGTTCCAGATCAGTGGAAACTACAAATTATCATTCCTTTGTTGAAACCAGGCAAACATGTAGATGATCCGAACGGCCTTAGACCTATTGCCCTGTCCTCAGTCTTAGCTAAACTAATGGAACATCTTATTAAGAACCGACTTGAGTGGATAGTTGAATACAGAGACTTACTGCCGAACTACCAATTCGGTTTTAGAAAAGGGCTTAGTACAATGGATAGTGTTGGAGTTTTAGTCACAGATATCCGTCTAGCACTTTCTAAAAAAGAGTCCGTCGTCGCAGCCTTTTTAGATATCTCCTCTGCATACGATAACGTTCTTCTTCCCGTCCTCAGGCAGAAACTGCACCAGCTGAGCATCCCGGTAAAGATGATCGAATGCATATGTGGACTACTGTATTGTCGCTCATTGGCTTTGAGGGTCCAGGGAGAGGTCTTTGATGAGAGGCTGACTTGGAAGGGACTCCCGCAGGGCTTCGTCCTCAGCCCCATTCTGTATAATCTGTATACATCCGAAATTGGCTCCTGTCTCAACAATAACTGCCACATCCTCCAGTATGCCGATGACTTAGTCCTGTATGTGTCAGATTCTTCCATCGTTGACGCTGCATCATCCCTGTGCCTCTCTCTGGACTCTTTGAACCATTGGCTGTTGAACCACGGTTTATCGCTATCTGCGCCGAAAAGTTCTGCAGTAGTTTTTTCTCGCAAAAGAACTATCCCTCCCATCACAGTGACCATTTCGGGAAAACCTATTCCGCTGACAAATAAAGCAAAATTTTTAGGCGTTTTTTTGGATTCAAAATTAACAGGTAAGCACCACATAAATTTCTTAATTAAAAAATGCGAACGCGTTATTGCCATTTTAAAAGTTCTGGCGGGTGTGTGGTGGGGTGCTCACCCCTATACCATGAAATTAATATACAACGCCTTAGTCCGCAGCATATTAGATTATGGTACATTCCACCTAATACCATGCAACAAAGGTGCTTTGGCTGGACTAGATAGGGTTCAGTCTAAGTGTCTTCGGATCATCTCTGGGTGTATGAAGTCCTCCCCCGTTAACGCGTTGCAGGTCGAGTGCGCTGAACCACCTCTAGCCCTAAGGCGGCAATATCTAGCTTCCCGTTTTTTGTCTAGGATAATATGTAGATCCTCCCATCCCCTCATTTCAAAACTGAATGAATTAAATAACATATGCAGAACCTCAAACTACTGGAAAAATAAAGAAATTCCCTTAATTCTAAAACATTTTCGTATTACTCAAAATTTTGAATGTCCGATCGTCCAATATCCTAAATTACCCCTTTTTAATTTTGAGTATGAAGTTTTATGTTTCACCCCAAAAATTTTCTACAACATTGGCATAATCCAAAAATTCCCCTTCCCTTCGGCGGATTCGGCCTTCAATGCGGTGGTGGGCGAGCGATGGAATGGTTATCAAAAATTTTTCACTGACGCCTCAAAATTCACCGACAGTTACACTGGAGCTGCAGTTTACTACCAAAGTTCCAGAATTATCCTACAATTTAAATGCCCCAAGGAGTCTTCTGTGTTCACTGGTGAATGTGTGGCTTTATTAGAAGCTTGTCTTTTTATAGAGCCACACCATAACATCGACAAAGCCGTTATTTTCACAGACTCCCTTAGCTGCCTTCAAGCTTTGGTCCAAAACTCTTTTAAAAGTAAATTGCACAGCTCACTAATTTTAAAAATTAAAAAGTCCCTATTTTCGTGTTTTAATAGTCAAAAAGAAGTTCAGTTAGTTTGGATACCTAGTCACTGTGGCATCAAGGGTAATGAATGTGCTGATACCTTGGCTAAAGACGCTTGTTCGTCAACCACAGCTGACCTTTCATATAATTCTAACCAGGGGTACGACTTACTGAACCTGCCAAAAGCAAGTCTTCAATGTGCATGGCAGGAACAGTGGAATACCACTGGTAAGAAGAAGGGCAAATTCTACCACGCAGTACAGCCGACCATAAAGTCTAAACCTTGGTTCTACCCTTTTAAAAAAATGTCCAAACCAGTCATTTCCGTCCTTTGTAGAATCCGCTTAGGGTTCTGCTGTACTCCTGTCTTCTTGGAAAAAATCCGAGTTCGTGACTCTTCCATATGCGAGTGTGGTTTGGAAGAAGGTACATTGGATCATATATTTTTTGAATGCTCAAACAACGTTCCACCTTTAGATCTATATAGCCGCCTCCCGAAATTCAAAATTCCTCTCCCAATTAATGTCCCCGCCCTCCTTACATATCCCTCTCCAGATCTACTTGTGGCGCTGATGAGCTTCATCCGTCACAACAACATCAAATTATGAGCCTTGACTTGTATGTAATTGTGGTTACGTGTATATTCTTATTTAATGTTCTAACAATTTTAATATTTATGTACCTTTATTTTTTGTTTGTTTCAGTCCAGTACTAACACATGAAGTCCAATCGTATCAGACGAAAACTTATACACCGATAGTTACTACGTTTCTAGCATACCAATTCCTTGTGTTAATGACATACGTACTTGCTTATCAAATTTACTTTCGACATTGGCAGAATAGTCGACATCGGCTCTATTTGCCATCAACAAAAAATAGAATAGAACAAAAGAAAAATACAGACAGTGAATTCCGCCCTTAGAAGTACGCGTCTGCACAAATATCTATTCCAGACGTTCACAAATATCTATTCCTAGGTCCACGAGTATATAGGCGTCTCGAGTTTATTGACGTTTCGACGTATTAAGGTGTATGGACGACTTCGTACGTTAGTACGTTTATGTAATATCGAGACGATCAAATAATGGATTATTTTCGGTTTATGGATTATTAGACTACGCAGCAATTTATATATATTTTCTACATTTTAGAACACCTAAAATTAAATTTTACTGTAAACTTTCCTTCAGACTTTACAGGCTTAGGACTGTCAGCTTATTTCATAATAAATTATAGAAACTTGTATAAAAACATAACCCTTCTAACAGTCGGGTAAAAAGCTGGCGTATTTATAAGATTTCAATTCGTACGCGTCAGACTCGGTCAGACGTCATACTAGGCGTGGGAAAAGTGTGTCATTTTTGCGATTGGAACATTTGCATCTGAATCACTCTGAAATATTCCGAAACAGTGATAAGTATCATTTGGAACATCAGTTCAAAAGATACAAACGGAACATTTGGAACATCAGCTCAAAAGATACAAACGGAACATTTCAAATATCAACTCGCAAGATACAAACCTTAGGTGGTGGTGTGATGTTGGCTGTGCGACGGGAACTATCAGCTGAAGTTCGTTCCGACTGGTCATCATCAGCCGAAGATCTCTGGGTTACAATTAGTTACAAAAAAAAGGACCGCACTGTACAAAATTTAACTTCTGCATTATTTTCCTTTGTAAGGAAAAATTGGGGAACTCCTACGAGACACAGCTACGTAATTTTTCTAACAGTCTTTCACTTATTGTAAACTCAAACCCCGATGACACTTTTGTAGTACTGGGAGATTTCAACATGCCTAATATTGAATGGTCAAGTGTTGGCACCTGTTTGCAACCCTCTAGTATAACAGGTGAATCTCAAACATACTTTTTTATATTCTTTCCGAGTGTAACCTAATTCAGTACAATAATTGTTGTAACAAATCAAAGGGAAGAATATTGGACTTAGTTTTATCCAATATTAATTTATGTATAAGCGCCTGTGTCAACCCTCTTGTTCCTGAAGATGACCATCATAAATCTCTCGATATTGTACTGAGTTACCATCTCGAGGTACCTTTAAAACCCAATCCCCGAACAAAATGGTATTATGAGTCCGGGGACTACGATAATATTAATAAATTATTGAATGAATACGTATGGGAAGACCACTTGCTTGGCAATTCATTAGACGATGCGGTTGATATTTTTTATAACTACCTTCAGAATTTAATTACTGACTACATACCTCACAAAATTATTTACCCTTCAAACTACCCACCATGGTATAACTCAAGTTTAAAAAAAATACTTAAGGAAAAATATAAATAAAATAAAATAAAAATATAAAATATAAACCTTCGTAAATACCGCATTTACGGCAATACATCGGATTATGACTCGTTTATATTACTTCGCGCTAGAGCCAAAGCAGCTGAGGAAGAATGTTATAAATCTTACATTACCAGAACTGAAGATTCTATCATAAAAAACCCAAAAATGTTCTGGTCCTTCATAAAAGCAAACAAAAAGGGCACTAACACTCTCCCGTCCAGTATGTTATTTGAAGGTCAATGCTACAACACAAGTGATGAAATTAGTGATGCTTTCGCAGCGTACTTCCAGTCGAATTTCCTTTCTACTTCAGACCGAAATTCGAGTACCCCAAGTCCAATAAATGCTCCTACCGACTCTGCACTAAACATAGGCGAGATTGAAATAAATTCAAACCACCTGCATAAGCTTTTAGAATCTCTAGATCTCACTAAAGGCGCGGGTCCTGACAACATACCGCCACTATTTATTGTCAAGTGTGCCAAAGGACTAGTTAAGCCACTAACGATTATTTTCACGCGTTCTGTTAAAGAAGGAATTGTTCCTAGTATATGGAAGTACGCGTACATAACACCGGTATACAAAAGTGGGAATAAGAGCGATATTAATAACTACAGACCTATTTCCAAATTATGCCTGTTTGGTAAAATACTTGAACGCATCATCTACACGCAAGTTTACAGTTTTTTTTTTTTTTTTTTTTTTTTTATTCTTGATAGGTTTGCGCTTGACCGCTAACTCACCTGATGGAAAGCGACGATGCGGTCGACGATGGAGCGCGCTTACCTAGAAGTAACCTATTCACTCTTGACTTAAAGATTCCCGGGTTGTAGCCATCAGGAAAAACAGATTCCGGCAAGGAATTCCACTCCTTAGCTGTACGCACTATGAATGTGTTCCCAGTACTTTTTCTTCGATCTTTATTCCCCAACAGCACGGTTTTCTTAAAAACCGATCGACCACTACCAACTTACTGTCTTTTGTCGACTTTGCTACATCCTGTATGGACGATGGAGGTCAGGTGGACTGTATTTTTACAGACTACAGTAAATGTTTTGACCGTATTGACCATAATATACTACTACAGAAGATTTTTTATGCAGGTATTCATGGTAACTTATACCGGTGGATAACATCTTACATAAGGAATCGTTCCCAGGCTGTCGTAGTCAATGGTGTTGTGTCGAAGCGGCATGTAGTCCCTTCAGGGGTTCCCCAGGGATCGCTTCTCGGGCCCTTATTATTTAACATTTTTATAAACGACATTCATACATGCTTTCAAAATTCATTATTCCTACTTTACGCAGACGATATGAAGATTTTCAAACGCATAAATACTGTCGGAGACTGCTACTCTTTGCAACAAGATCTCGAAAGACTAGAAAACTATTGTCAGTTGAATTATCTGGAACTCAATGTATCTAAATGTTATACAATTACATTTAATCGCAAAACCAGCAGCATGTCCTACACATACCTACTTTCTAAAGAAAGACCAACTGAAACGAGTAGATTTTATACGAGATTTAGGTGTTATACACGATTCCAAACTTACCTACGAGAAGCACGTAGATCACTTAATAAACAAAGCTAACAAAGCCATGGGGTTCTTAAAAAGATCTTGTTCCCAATTTACAGATCTCAAAATAATAAAAATATTGTATTGTTCCTTCGTCCGTAGCTCACTTGAATACTGTTCGCAGGTTTGGAATCCCATGTATGCCATCTATATCTCAAGATTGGAATCTGTCCAGCGAAACTTTACGCGATACCTGCAGTATAAGTGTAAAACCCGCGATCATAATTACGAGTCGAGATGCAAAAGGTACCATTTACTACCACTTAGTGAGAGAAGGAATATATCAGATATCTCTTTCCTCGTTAAGTTAGCACAATCTTACATCGACGCCCCGCAACTTCTCTCCAAGATTAATTTACGCGCCCCCACTAGATCTGCTAGAATACCCTTTATTCTTCTTAATGTTCCCCGCTGCTACACAAAGTACAGACAGAATTCGTTCTTTATAAGATGCGCAAAGTCCTACAATAACTTGATTGACTTTTCTGAACTTGACTTATTCACTACTAAGCCGCGTGTATTCAATCGAATTCTTACCAAACATTGGTTCGATAACTGTTTTATTTAGCACTGTACACGTTATATTATGATTGTGTTGTATCTATTGTTAATGTGTATACCATCACTGTAATTTATCTTTTTTTTTTCTCTTTCAGGCATGCCCTTCATAGCTATTTATATGCGAAAACATGTCATTGGTTTATAGTTGCATAATTTGTTGTTTTTATTAGTTGTTATACTGTTTGTTTTCCGATTACAATAAAATAAAATAAATAAATAAATACAAACATAGACATTGACTGTTATGAATCGTGATCCTGTTACGTTCCGTCATATACACCAACAGTTTGATTTAATTGAATTTTGATTTGAGAATAATTTAAAGCAGATGTTTTTAGTTCAGGCTATTAATTATATTAGCACTATTTACGTTTTAATTTGAATTTTAAAAAGACTGAAGGTCACCTAAAGTAGAGAGTGTTTCAGTGTTCCAATTGTTCCTAATGTAGTGACACAGTACCTGTCACAGTTACCAGTACCTCGGAACCCATTACCACGTTACCAATACCTCAGAACCAATTACCACGTTTACGACAATGTCTGTTATAGAAATAATGAAGCAATACGTTTTACGACATTCCTATACAGAAATAGTGAAGTAACACGTTTACGACGATGTCTGTTATAGAAACAATGAAGCAATACGTTTTTCGACACATCAAGAAACAGGAATAGCTTATAAGCGTAATCAGAAGCTCCAGCACCCTCAATGATCTTCACTTCAAACATCGCAGCTGCACAGATGGATCACGTGGCCTCGCGCAGCGGAGGTCGTCACTCGGTGACGTCGTCCCGCGAAAAGGACCGTGCGTTTTTTTTTTTTTTTTTTTGTGTGTGGCCTCTCGCAGGTCAACCTAGGAGGTTGTCGGCTGCTTAACCGGACTTGCCTGTGGCGGCCTCGATTCGAGAATCAAAGCCTCCAGCCAGGGCTTACTTAACTAACTTAAAAACTAAGCGACTACACGCTAAGGGCACCCCCTGTGGGGTACGGACCTCGGCTTAGGGCGTCGCTGGGGGGGGGCAGCAAGGGACGGGCTGGATCGCACAAAGATATTATTATTATTAACGGGGAATTTTAAAACTACGGCTCAGCGGCGCGGGCTGGCTCGAGCAAAGGACGGGGAGGACGTTGACGGGTCTGTCGCGGCGGGCCTCGGCGGCGAGGACGGAATGACGGCGGTCTGTAATGTCTACGAACTGTACTGGTTTCCTTACGGCTCTCTTGGAGCAGGGTAATGGGGTCGTCGGGGGTGAAGGACCGTGCGAGCGAGCGAGTCGTATTTATAGTTTCGCGACAAGATTGTACTAAGCCGCGCATGCGCGGTGAGCGGCTCGTTCAGTGCGTTCAATCTACGTCGCTTCAAGAGCCCTCTGTCGGAGGAATAATGACGCACGCTTGTAAATATGTTAGACTAAGCACTACCTCCACTAGTACGAATGTAAATATAAATAGGCAATAATTACAGAAAATATACAGATCTTGTTCAGACATCAACGACTAACTACGAGTTTCATTTACGAGTCACTCCCATTCCCTTATATTGGTGACCCCGCTGGAAAATCAAGACGCCTGCCTTCTGAAGAGTTGAAGAATCGTCAAGATCAAAGCAAGCTTCATCATCATGTCAAAGGAACAAGTTGAAGAATTCAGCGATGCAACAGCAACAGAAAAGGGCAACGTTGCCACAATATCACTGCCCGCACGTTTACCACCATTTTGGCGCCAAAACCCGAGACTCTGGTTTGCGCAGTTCGAAGCTGCCGTCGCTGCCAGCAAAATTGGAGAGGAACAAAAGTTCAACCTGGTCGTTCCGCTGCTGGGGTGCAGCGATTTGGAGCAAATTGCTGATATCATACTGAATCCACCCTCTACTGGCAAATACAGCACACTGAAGAACAGGCTGATATCAACATACCAAGAATCGGATCATCGCCAGCTGCAAAAACTACTCGGCGGCCTCGAGCTCGGCGACCAAAAACCGAGCCAGCTGCTTCGCAAGATGCGCGATTTGAGCGGTAAACTCCTAACAGACGAGGCGCTCAAAGTTATGTGGCTCAATCAGCTGCCCACGCAAGTTCGCGCCGTTCTCTCAGTAAACACAGAATCCACACTCGAAGTTCTCTCTGCAATGGCCGATAAAATGATGGAGCACTTCGAGCCAGCATCAGTAGCCGCAGTCTCCATGGCAACCTCAACAACCACATCAAGCTGCGAAGGCCATCAGATCTCAGCTATCACGAATTTACAAGTGGATTTGCTGTCGAAACAAATCGAAAAATTATCACTGGAAATCGCCGAACTACGCACAAGCTGGCAACAACGCGCGGCGCACACCCGCCCCCCTCGCCCCCGTTCCCGCTACCCGTCGTCGACGCGGCAACGCAGCATTTCGCGCCAAAATTCTCGTGGGTCAAGCAAGCCGGGCGACGCTGATTGGCTGTGCTATTACCATTACCGATTCGGTGAAGACGCGCGGAAATGTGAACCTCCCTGTTCCAAAACGAAGGAAAACTAGAACATACATCGACTGTGGCGGAAGTCGATGTAAATCAACGAAGCCTCCGCCTATGCATCATCGACAGGAACAGCAAAGAGAAGTTTCTTGTCGACACCGGAGCCGATATATCAGTCTTAGCAGCAAGAAACAAGAAATATTCGAAACCGGCAGAAAGTACCTACAAATTATTCGCAGCAAACGGCACACAAATACGTACCTACGGAGAGCGTACACTCGAGCTCAACCTAGGTTTACGTAGAAGTTTCAAATGGACATTCGTCGTCGCCGACGTCAAGACATCAATAATAGGCGCAGACTTCTTAGCAAATCACAAATTACTAGTCGACTTACATCAAAGAAAACTTATCGATCGCGTTACCGATCTCAGCGTAAACGCCATCAAAATACAAACAACAGAAGAAGCCGTCTACATTATCGACCGTAACCATGCCTACCATGACATACTGAAGAATTATCCTGATGTTCTCCGACCCATGTCGACCAAGTCTCCTGCAAAACACGACGTTAAACATCGCATAGAAACAACGGGCCAACCCATCTATTCAAGGCCACGTCCCCTTCCTCCGGACAAGTACAAAGCCGCAAAAACTGAATTTGAGAAGATGATGGAGATGGGTATCTGCAAACCTTCGAAAAGCCCATGGGCCAGCCCATTACACGTCGTCAAGAAAAAAGATGGCTCACTACGTGTATGCGGCGATTACCGAAGACTTAACGCCGTGACTGTACCCGACCGCTACCCAATTCCGAGAATGCAAGACTTTACCTACCAACTACACGGAAAAAAAGTCTTTTCGAAATTGGATATGAAGATGGCCTACTATTCCATACCAATCCATGAAGAAGACGCCGCAAAGACCGCCATCATCACACCGTTTGGCCTCTTCGAGTTCAATTGCATGACGTTTGGCCTACGCAACTCCGGTCAAACATTTCAACGTTTCATGCATGAAGTACTACGCGGACTCGACGACATCGTATTCTGTTTCGTCGACGATTTACTTGTTTATTCTCGAAATGAAGAAGAACATCAGCGCCACCTACATCAAGTTCTCGAACGATTGAACAAGTACGGCGTCACACTCAACATCGAAAAATGCGAATTCGGCACTAACAAAATACAATTTCTTGGATATGAAGTCACACAAGAAGGAATCAAACCCACACAAGATCGCATCCAAGCCATAGTCGATTATCCAAAACCAACTACAATTCAAGAATTACGAAGATTCTTAGGCATGATCAACTTTTACCGCAGCTGCCTACCCCATCAAGCCGAACATCAAACCCTACTCAACAAGTACCTACACAACAGCAAGAAGAACGATAAATCACCAATCGCCTGGACGCCTGAAGCCGATGAAGCCTTCGAATATTGCCGCCAAAGCATACTCAGGGCGACTACGCTGACACACCCAATACCAAACGCACCGCTATGTTTATTCACCGACGCTTCGAATACCAGCATCGGCGCCGTCCTGCAACAAAAAGTCGACAACGTGTGGAAACCTCTCGCGTTCTACTCAAAAACGATGAGCGACACTCAGCGACGCTACAGCGTGTACGATCGCGAACTATTAGCTATGTACACCGCTGTGCAACATCTACGTCGGCTAATAGAGGGCAACGACCTTACAATTTACACCGATCACAAACCTCTAACGTACGCGCTTACAAGACCACCGAGTAGCAGCGACACTCCAAGAAGAGAGCGACAACTTCACTATATAAGTCAATTCTGCACAAACATCCTATACATCAACGGTGATAGAAACGAAGCAGCCGACGCGTTATCACGAATAGAAGAAATCGAACTACTGAACTCAACTATCGACTACAATCAACTCGTTCAAGAATACGATAACGACTCCGAACTACGATCGTGTTTGAACAACCCCAAACTCAACTTCACCCGACTAACTATACCTGGAGTTCAACGACCGATACTGTGCGAAACATCTACAACAAATATTCGACCATATTTACCACCGACTTACCGTTTTGCCGCCTTCAAAGCGCAACACGATTTAAGTCACCCCGGAGTACGAACATCGAGAAAAATCATGGCAAATAAATTCTTCTGGCCTTCGATGAACAAAGACGTAGCTACATGGGCAAGGGCGTGCATGGGATGTCAGCGCGCCAAAGTTCAACGACACGTGAAGAGCCCGCTTGGTCAATTCCAAGAATCTGCGCGTTTTGACCACATTCATGTCGATATCGTCGGAGAGTTACCCCCTTCTAATGACTACAGATACGTCGTCACGATAATCGACCGCTGCACCAAGTGGCCCGAAGCGATACCTACGCGTGACATCAGCGCCGAGACAGTCGCAAGAGCCATATACGACGGGTGGATATCGTGATTCGGATGCCCGTTACGTATAACAACGGACCAAGGAAGACAATTTGAGTCCGCATTATTCACGTCGCTGATGAAGAAATTTGGTGTCACTCGTATTCGAACCACCGCATACCACCCTCAGGCGAATGGCCAATTGGAGAGATGGCACCGCACACTTAAGTCAGCACTGATGGCGAGAGCAGCCGGGACACGCTGGAGCGAGGAGCTACCTACAGTTCTCCTTGGACTACGTACTGCACTTCGTGAAAACACCTCCTTCAGCCCAGCCCAAATGACGTACGGTGCAACGCTACGCATTCCGTCTGATTTCTTCGTGCTTACAACGCCGAAAATTGAAGACGCCGAATTCGTTCGTCAGCTGACAGAAACAATGTCGTCACTGTCACCGGTGAGAAGTACACACTCATCGAACGCGAACATATTCGTGTACAAGGATCTCGCAACATGTACGCACGTGTTTCTGCGCAACGACAGCGTGCGCAGACCGCTCACACCACCTTACGACGGCCCGTACGAGATTCTACACCGCAGCGAAGATGGAAAGCAGTTCACATTACAGCTACCTCTTCGTACCGCCGTCGTGTCAGTCGACAGATTGAAGCCGGCACACCTGTACAACGAAGATGAGACACACCCTTCAGCAATCTCATGCTTGCCGCCACCTGCTTCACGTCCGCCAACGCAAGATCATCAAAACGTGCCAGCCGCAGCACCAACATCGAGCGCACCGCCCAATCACGCCTACGTCACAAGAACCGGCCGCACGGTGAAACCGAACGTACGCTTCACTTAAGGGGGGAGTGATGTAGTGACACAGTACCTGTCACAGTTACCAGTACCTCGGAACCCATTACCACGTTACCAATACCTCAGAACCAATTACCACGTTTACGACAATGTCTGTTATAGAAATAATGAAGCAACACGTTTTACGACATTCCTATACAGAAATAGTGAAGTAACACGTTTACGACGATGTCTGTTATAGAAACAATGAAGCAATACGTTTTTCGACACATCAAGAAACAGGAATAGCTTATAAGCGTAATCAGAAGCTCCAGCACCCTCAATGATCTTCACTTCAAACATCGCAGCTGCACAGATGGATCACGTGGCCTCGCGCAGCGGAGGTCGTCACTCGGTGACGTCGTCCCGCGAAAAGGACCGTGCGTTTTTTTTTTTTTTTTTTTTGTGTGTGGCCTCTCGCAGGTCAACCTAGGAGGTTGTCGGCTGCTTAACCGGTCTTGCCTGTGGCGGCCTCGATTCGAGAATCAAAGCCTCCAGCCAGGGCTTACTTAACTAACTTAAAAACTA
The DNA here is from genome assembly GCA_905147345.3 of Mythimna impura. Taxonomy (NCBI): domain Eukaryota; kingdom Metazoa; phylum Arthropoda; class Insecta; order Lepidoptera; family Noctuidae; genus Mythimna; species Mythimna impura. Next base: position 2,675,730 of record LR990342.1, on the reverse strand, counting down.
AGCGACTACACGCTAAGGGCACCCCCTGTGGGGTACGGACCTCGGCTTAGGGCGTCGCTGGGGGGGGGGCAGCAAGGGACGGGCTGGATCGCACAAGATATTATTATTATTAACGGGGAATTTTAAAACTACGGCTCAGCGGCGCGGGCTGGCTCGAGCAAAGGACGGGGAGGACGTTGACGGGTCTGTCGCGGCGGGCCTCGGCGGCGAGGACGGAATGACGGCGGTCTGTAATGTCTACGAACTGTACTGGTTTCCTTACGGCTCTCTTGGAGCAGGGTAATGGGGTCGTCGGGGGTGACAAGAGTATGCCTAGGACGGCGAATCTTTGAGATGAGGGAGGGTTCATATCGGGCGGCCGATACGATAAGGGGGTTGCGGTGTTTCACAGCAGTATCGAAGAAACGCTTGCACAGGCGTTTCATGAACTGCTGGATGGTGGGGATTTTGAGATCTAAGTGTAGATTCTCATTTCGGACGTAATAAGGGGCACCGAGGATTTTACGGAGGGTCCGATTTTGGAGGGTCTGCATCCTATGAAGGAAACGGGGCTTGGCGTGTGCGAAGATAGCACAGGCATATGTCATAATCGGGCGGATTACTGCTGTAAAGAGGCGCAGCTTGCACTTAAGTGATAATTTGCTGCGAGCAGTCATGAGATAGTGGAGCCTACCTTGAGCGAAAGCGGCTCGCGAGCGAGCCTGCTTTATGTGCTCGGCGAAGGTCAAGTGCTGATCTAGGATCACTCCGAGGTACTTGGCTTGCTTCTCCCAGGGGATTGGCTTGCCGTACATGGTGATCGGAGGGGGAGGGAGGACGGACTTCCGCTGTTTCGAGTAGAGAACAGCTTGACTCTTATCAGGGTTAACCTCTATTCTCCATTTCCGGAACCATTTGCCCAAAATGTTTGCGGAGGTTTGGAGATTGCGAGCGATAACTCTGGGGTCACGACCGGTGTAGTAAATTGCCGTGTCGTCGGCGAATAGAGCCAACTGGGCCTTTTTACTCTGGGGAATGTCGCTGGTGAACAGCGTGAAGGCTAAGGGGGATACTACGGAGCCTTGCGGGACTCCTGCTCGGATGGGGTGGGGGGTGGAGAGGGCACCCTCAATTCGATAGCGGAAGGTGCGATTCGACAGAAAGTCTCGCATGATGAGCACGAGACGGTCAGGCACTCCGAGTTGGTATAGCTTATATAATAAGCCATTGTGCCAGACCTTGTCGAATGCTTTCGCTATATCGAAATACAAGACACCCGTCATCGTATTACGCTGGAAGCCAGCGCTTAGGTGCTCTACGATGCGGTGGACTTGGTGGATGCATGAGTGCTCGGTACGGAATCCGAACTGCTCATTAGGAATGAGACCCTTGGATTCGGCAAAATCTTTGAGACGCTTATAAATAAGCCTCTCGTAGACTTTACCGAGAACATTGAGGAGACTGATGGGGCGGTAGCTGGAAGGGTCAGACTTGGGCTTGCCTGGTTTGGGGATACCGATAACGGTGGCCTGCTTCCATGCTTGGGGGAAGATATTATTGCTTAATGCGCCATTGAAGATGGCGGTCATTAGCATTATAAGTTGGGGAGGGAAGAGTTTGAACACTCTGTTCGTGATACCGTCGGCGCCGGGGGCTTTCCGGGGTTGAAGTTTTTTGATGATATCCTCCACCTCGTCGGGAGTGACGGGGGGTAGAGGGTTATCAGGGTCTTCAACGGGAGGGAGGGAGGCTCTACGTTCGACTTCAGCGTCCACCATGTCGATGTGAGCTTGGTCTACTAGTTGAGAGCTAGGCGAGCATTGGGCTTCGAGGCTGTCGGCTAGGCATTCCGCTTTTTCAGAGTTGTCGAAAGCGACACTCTTGTCAGGGCGGGTGAGCGGAGGGATAGAGGACTCTTCAGTGGAACGTAATTTCCTCTGAAGTTGCCAGAAGGCGAGGTGAGTAGGCTCGAGTTCGCTAAGCGTCTTGTCCCAGCGGGCGGAACGCAGCTCGGTCATGCGTTTCTTAACAGCACGCTGTAATCTACGCATGTGAGCCTTGTTAGCGTCGCAGGGAAAAGCGCTGTACGCACGGATGGCTGCGTTCTTCTCGGTCATCAGAGCCCGTACATCGTCCGGAATTTTCCAGCGACGGTCCTCCGTCGCTGGAATCTTCCTTGAACATTCGTTTAGGACGGATTGTACGTGATCTGTGAGCGAGTCGATCGCAGCCGTCGTGTCAGCGACTGAGTCGATGTGGTCAGGGATAGAATCCAATTGAGGTGACGTGGTAGATTTCAGTCTTTCGCTTACTTTCTTCCAGTCAGTGATCAATTGGGACGGGGGAGGCTGGCCGGGGTCGAGATTACCCGAGCGGGAGCCTAGGTGCATGATCACGGGGCGATGATCGGAGTTAAGCTCGTGTATTGCTTCTATAGATTGCAAACGGAGGTTTACATTCTTCAGGAGCGCTACATCGAGGACGTCGGGGCTATGGTTGGGATTTAGGGGGAAGTGAGTGTGACACATCGGGGCGATGATGTCAAAGTTAAGGGATGCACCAAGGTTGAACACGACCTTACCTCTAGGGTTGGTCGTACTACTGTTCCAGGCGGGATGTTTAGCATTGAGATCGCCCGCTAGTATAACGGAGTCACTCAAGCCAAAGAGGGCGGTGAGGTCTCTAGTGAGAGCGATGGACTCGTCTGGCATACGAGACGAGGAAGTCGGAGGGGGGTAGTAGGCGGAGATGACAGTGATCGGTTGATGACCAGTCATGCCTACTCGACAGGCTGCGTATTCTAAGAAAGAACAGGGCGCGGGTGGGGTTAGGGGGATACAGTACAGTTCCTTCCTGTAGTAAATGAGGGTGCCACCACCGTGGCAGCGAGATCTATCGTTGCGAACTATGCGATAGTTGGCAATTTTAGGATCTTTACGGTGGGGTTTGAGGAATGTTTCCTGGATAAGGAGAATGTCTAACTGATGGTCGCGGAGAAAAGTGGCGATCTCATCTCTCTGATTGATAATGCCGTTGGCATTAAAGAAGCCTAATTTAAGGGATCGCGGTTTGGAAGAACAAATTCTTTGATGTCTATCCATCAAGAGTTATTGAGGGTAACTTGTCGAGTTCGGCCGTGACCGACTCATATTTTGAGAATAGCGCAGCTCGCTTAGCGTAGTCGAGCTGGCCATTTATTTCAGCTAGGGTTAGCTCATCCGCTAAATCCCTAGCATCCTGCGTCATAAAGATGCGGTAGTTGTCCAGAATGATCTGGCCAACGGTTCTGCGTGGGAACGCAGCCGCTCTTTGGGGAGTTTTTGCGGCCACGGGGGCCACAGAAGCGGGGGCAGGCGCTGGAATGGGCTTGGCCATTAGCGCTGGGATGGGCTGTGAGACCGCCAAAGCCGGGAAGGCTTTGTGATGGTTCAACAGATTCCATGGGGATGGTCTCTGGGGTGCGAGACGTTCGGGGAGTTGGGAAGAGGGGGCTTTCCCAGATGGAACTTCCCCCTGTTGGCGAGCAGCAGCACGCTTTGCCAGCTTGGGAGGGATTTTGGGGGCTTTAGGGCAGCCACGGTAGTTAGCCGGGTGCCCGGCTTGACCGCACAGTACACAGCTGGGTGGCTCTGTGCAGAGTGTGCGGTCCTTGGGCCGAGGGCAGTCGCTCGTGCAAGGACCGTGCGAGCGAGCGAGTCGTATTTATAGTTTCGCGACAAGATTGTACTAAGCCGCGCGTGCGCGGTGAGCGGCTCGTTCAGTGCGTTCAATCTACGTCGCTTCAAGAGCCCTCTGTCGGAGGAATAATGACGCACGCTTGTAAATATGTTAGACTAAGCACTACCTCCACTAGTACGAATGTAAATATAAATAGGCAATAATTACAGAAAATATACAGATCTTGTTCAGACATCAACGACTAACTACGAGTTTCATTTACGAGTCACTCCCATTCCCTTATACTAATGATGCATTTAAAACATTACTGCTGTTCCAATCTTTCGAAACACTAAAATGTTTCAGAACAGTGAGTCGGTTCAGTAAAGAGTTACACATGCCTAAGCCATACGCCTTAATACTCGATACGCATTTATGTAGTGCGCACGGAATAAGTCTTTGTGCGTCCAGCCACAGACCTATTCCAGAAACCTGTTCCAGTATATACGTTACATCTCTAAAACAAACTGACAAGTTTGAGGTTATGTGTCAAATGTGCTGACAAGTTAGCGGGCAGCGGCCAGCGGCATTTGTTTTGAAAACTAATTTCCTTGAATATACCAAATATACTTCCTTTTAAAAGTTGACGATGGACGGTGATTTATATGATGAGTTTGGTAACTATATCGGGCCGGACCTTGAGTCTGACTCGGACGATGAACAGAGTGTGTACGCCGATAACAGAGACGCTGATGAAGATGCCATGGAAGAAGATGAAGACGGAGATGCGGAGCCTGAGGTGGCGCCCATGTCCGTCGTCTTACACGAAGATAAAAGGTACGTAGCATATTAACAGCAAGGAGATGAAAATCCTCTTGTTTATGTGCTGGTCTACAGTTGTTTACAAACTCATAGGTTATTGATAGTTTTTGAACATGGACAAGTACTTTTGTATTTTTTATATTACATTATAAAAACTTCGAATGTTCTTGGCATATATAATATTACATACTATAGGTATCAAACTGCCCATCCTCTTCAACATGTTACATTTGACTTTCAGTCAACAAAATGCAGCTGAAACCCGTTTTAAAATATCATAACAACACAACAGTTTCACAATTATTTGTAAAAATCTTTGCTTATCAGTTTTATGCCATACCTCCAGTAGGTGTTGTAATGTTCGAGGATACAGTACTTATAAATGGTAGGCTTGCCTGTTATAGGATTTATTTGTATAAATTACTTCTCAAATTGTTATAAAAATCTCTGCCACCTATCAGCCTAAAAGCGAATGTAATTCTGAATTGGCACAACGTTTTAACACTTTAAGTGCAAAGGACATACACTAATTGATTTGTTTGGTTGTAATCCACCTTCAGAGTCATTGTTCTTCTGTAGCTAGCTAATCCAACTTAAAGTATGTTTAGTATATTTAGATTTTTCAATTATTGTACAACCTGGTCCTCAAGTCCTTGGCACTGAATGTGTTTAACCTTTCGAATACCATAATTAAACATTGTACTTTGAGGTTTAATTAAACCCCAAGCGAACGCCGGTGTTCACTCTCTCATTGTCTTTCTATTGTGTCTCTAATTACGGTATTTGAAAGGTTAATGAATTAAAGCATGTTTGTTTCTACAGCCTATAAGCTAGAAAGTTGGTTTCCTATGCACCCTATCTGTACATATGTCACAGTATCTAGTTCCTTACCAACCAGTTTCTTTCAACAGATACTATCCTCAAGCAGTTGAAGTGTATGGGCCCGATGTAGAAACAGTGGTCCAAGAAGAAGATACACAGGCCTTAGATAAGCCGCTTGTGGAGCCCATTAAGCACAAGAAATTCCAGGTGCAAGAACAGCAGCTGCCAGAGACTAGGTATGACATGGAGTACATGGCCGATATGCTGGATAACACCAACCTTATGAGGAATGTTACGCTAATGGGGCATTTACATAATGGTAAGTTTTATTCTTTTAATAATCTGATAATGGTATACAATAAAGTTTATTCTATTCTCTTGTACACCAACTAAATTTATTTTATACTAACACTCTCTTTTACTAATCATTAAAACTAGAAAGAGATAGCAATAATTTTTCTTCTGTCAAATTAGTTTATGTGATGCGCTTCTTTGTATTCTTACCCAACTGCTAATCTACACATTCTGAAATCACGTCTAGAATTGTATGGCAAACGAATTTCTGACTAATTTCACAAGAGTAAAATTTTCTTTTTTTTGTTAATTTTGTTAGGCCCCTCGCCCACGGCGACTTTTTGTAGCGATGCTGTCGCGCGTTGGCATTTTTTCTATAGCGCTTGCAAATGCGACTAACGCGCATTAGTAGCGATGCTGTCGCGCGCTTACCAAACGCGCGACAGCATCACTATAAAAAGTCGCCGTGGGCGAGGGCTCTAAGAGAGACCAATTGTTTATAATAAGTTTAGTTAGTTCAAAAGATAATCGGCGCCAATAAATTTTAAGGAAATGGCTCGATGACTTACGCGGTGCCTCACACGATTATGTTCACGTTGAATAGCCTATATTCAACGTGAACATAATCACGAAGCCATCTAATGTGGTTTACGCGGATTCAACGCTACTATGTTCTACGTGCGTACGAATTACTTACTCCAATTTATTTTAAACAAACCACTTCAGCGCAAGAGTTCGCGTGAAAATATCATAGCAACTGTTCGTGTCCACTTCGCTTCGCTCATCGCCGCACTGTTCCCACATGCGGCATGAGCACAACACCCGCAAGCAATAGAGTATCAATTGTTCTTGTGGTCGAAGCTTGAACTCCAGGGAAGGGGGCATAGACTTTTTATCTGGCTTTCACTTCGTGTCTGTCTTATCTCATAACCGACATTCATGCAGATGAAGGAGCTTACAGAAACTAGAATTTAAATAAAATAAATTAAAATTGAACTCCTTTGTAGACTACAAATAGAAAGGGTGACTTAGATTATATTTAAGCTATGAATAATTATTGCTATTAATGGCCTATTACACTACGCGATATTCAGCACACGATATTCAGACTGTCTTATTTTTTGTTCCGAGTAAGACCGGTCTAACCCTTATTACACTATGCGACAGTAGTAGTGTAATAGGCCCTTTTGACCAGAAAATCAATCTTTTGGTATGGCTGTTGGTAGAATAGTGCAAAAGCATTGTGTTGTATTTCGTGCTAGTGTCCGCAACTTTGCGCGTATTTTGCGTACGGGTGGGACAAATGTGGCATTCGATCCACCACAGTTCCTCAAGGAAGGCCAGCAGCGCCCTGGTGTTAGTGACCATTTCGCGGAGCCTGGTTCTCAAAATACTTTGCACTGTATCCAGCGACCTCTGGACAGCTTAGAAGCAGACAAGCTGTCTCGTTCTCCTCCATGCAGGTTCTGCAGATTGGGCTGTCTGCAACTCCTATGACAGAGAGGTGCTTATGAATGGTTCCAGTGGCTAGTTGTAATGGCCGTGACTTTGCGAAATAGAGGTTTAGTCAATTGTAGGGCCTGTTTTCTGAAGCGGCCATCAATGGAGATAAAGCCTCTTGGGCCTGCCTACACTCACTATGGTCTATCCATAGATTGTAGTGTAGATCTCTGGTGCGTTTCCTTACCAGATTGCATAAATATCCGAAGGGGAGTGGCACAGTGGGTTCAGGCCCCATCGCTGCCATACTCGAACCCCTTCTGGCGAGTTCGTTCGCTGCATCGTTGCCTCGGGAATAGCCGTGTCCTTTGATCCATTGAATAGTTACTTGGTTGTGTGCAAAAGTATTAAATGTCTATTCAGTTTTTTTTTTTTTGTAAACCAAACTTTTTGTGCTTTTGTTCTCCAGGAAAAACCTCATTCGTAGACTGTCTGATCAGACAGACACACCCCAGCACAATAAATACAGACACAACAATACCGATGCGGTACACTGACACGCTGTTTGTGGAACAGGAGCGAGGTGTCTCCATCAAGTCCATGCCGGTCACGTTACTGCTGAAGAACATCAAGGGGAAGTCTCATCTGCTCAATATTATGGATACTCCAGGACATGTCAACTTTAGTGACGAAGTTACTGCTGCGCTGAGGATTTCTGATGGTGAGTTGTGTAACTAGTAATATTGTTTTGATAGTCTTTGAGGTGGGAAATCATCCAATGACTTCACCCGCTCTACGGTGGGAAAGGGCGTGTCAGGTTTATACTGGCTTAAACCACACCTGTGTACTTCGGTTGCCCTTTGCGTTCCAGTGGCAAGGCAACTCAAATGTCTTAGGACTTATCCTCTGATTGCAGATACTTACCTACAATTTAATCAGTATAAATCAGATTAAAAACGCCCCGCATGCGGAGCAATTCCGCAGCAAAATCCGCACGATATTAAAAACACCCAGAAGTCAGGCAACCTCCGTTGAAAAGCGAGTATCCTCCCATCAGACGGTTTTCCTGTCTTGAAAACACCCGTGTTCCCGTGTGTACCCGTGTCCCTTCAGTGGCCCTTTTGCATTCCAGAGCCACGGTGACTCTTTCGAACAATCCCACAGCTCTCGCAAACATCGACGCTAGTGGGCCCAGTGATGCGACAAGAGTGACATCGACGAGTGAAACGTCAACGACTCACCGTGGGTCAGCAGTCACCCTGAACGGGTGACACCCGGGTGTGACCCCTAATCCCCCTACCTACTATCATTCTAATCTATAAACATATAAACACAGGAGCCGTCCTCTTCGTGGACGCAGCAGAAGGCATAATGCTGAACACAGAACGCCTCCTACGTCACGCGGTCCAGGAACGGGTGCCGCTGACCCTCTGCATCAACAAGATCGACCGACTGATCCTGGAACTGAAGCTGCCTCCCGCGGACGCGTACTACAAACTGAGACACATCATTGATGAGCTGAATTCTATGTTGGAGACCCATCAGCCTCAGGACAATCCTGAGGAGCCTGCAACTGTGTTTTCGCCGTTGTTAGGTAAGTTATTGTAATAATTATTTCTATCTTGAAACCAACCAAAGATTCGGTTTCGATGTTAGTTTAGGTATTTTTAGCGAATGAGATAGATTTTGAGACAATAATTTGATTAACTTCAATAAAGTGCAATGTCCGATTGCCGCAGATACCATTTCCTTAACATAATCATACTACAATTTCATTGAAAACAAAATAAACTGAAAATTTTGGAAGCAGCGCCATCTAGCGAGTAAATGGCGAAGCTCAGTTAACACTTAAACTTACGGCACAGTTGCCGATCAAGCATAATACACACTTGGCGGGCACAAAATTCGAGATCTATTCTAACTAGTCCAAATTGATCTTTATGTCCTATGGTTTCCTCCCAGGCAACGTCTGCTTCGCATCATCCCTCTACGACGTGTGCTTCAGCGTGGAGTCGTTCGCGGCCATGTACGCGGCGGCGCACCCTGCCTCAGGGCTCCGCGCGGCCGACATGGCAGCCTGGCTTTGGGGCGACGTGTACTTCAACGCGAAGACGAGGAGGTTCACCAAGAAGCAGCCCCATGCTTCAGCTCAGAGGAGTTTTGTTGAGTTTATATTGGAACCGCTGTATAAGATTTTTGCTCAGGTAAATTTCTGAAGTTGCGTAATATTTAAGTTTTGTAATATTCGCTGGACGATTTCCGTCCACCATAGGCGCGGGTCTGCGGACGGCGAGCTAGCCATTGCTCGTCGTCCACACAAATGGATGAAAATTTGTAAGTCGATGTATATTTTGTACAGGTGGTAGGTGATGTCGACGACACGTTACCAGCAGTTCTCTCGGAACTCGGCATCAAGCTGACGAAGCAGGAAGCTAAGCTGAACGTACGACCTCTGCTTAGACTCGTTTGCAGCAGATTCTTTGGAGATTTCTGGTACGTTTAAGATTGTTTGGCTTGTAGCGTATCTGTGGAGTATTTTAAATAACGCGATTGCGAAGCGATGCGGCGCGTCGGGTACAAACTATTGATACTCTATTACGGTGGCCTACGTAAGTACGTGGGTATGGTGCGGCGACGAGTAAAGCGAAGCGGGCGCGAACAGTTAGTTTGATATTTTCGCATGAACTTTTGCGGTGTGGTGTCTTGTTTTAAATAATAATAATCGTTTAATATAACAATAATAAGCCTTTTATTCAAAAAGTAGGTAATTTGTGTGACTGTATCAAAGAGTTTCCGCTTGACAGCTATACTGACTTCTATGTTTTTCATAATCTCTTTTAGTTTTTTTTTTAAAGAGAAAAGAATAATCGCTTAATTTATAAAATAGGACACGTTTACAATATATTTTTTTTGACTTTTTTAACTAGGGTGTACCTGTGCTTCAGGCTAGAAAGTGCTTAATATTAAAAACAAAAATAATAAATTAACAACCTAGGGGTCTTTAAGTCAAGAGTGAATAGGTTACTTCTAGGCAAGCGTGTTCCATTGTCGGCCGCATCATCGCTTACCATCAGGTGAGATAGTGGTCAAACGCGAGCATATCAATAAAAAAAAAATGACTGTAATTAAGATCGAAACTAAATTAAAAGATATTATGAGGTGTTTTATTTACATACAGCAAGTAGGCCTTCTGTCTCTACATAAATAAATAGCGGCTAAAGCGGTAACTTCACGGCAGGACAAAATTCCCGCGACTCGTTGAATTTAAGTGAACCGCATTGGATCGCTTCGCATTCGCGTGATTCGCCCATCTAGTACGCCGCGTTACATGTTCATTAGATATTTATTAATTTCAATATTTTGAATTATACTGTTTCTCAAGGCTCCCATCAATAATCTCAAACACAGTGATGACAAAGACAAATCAAGCAGACATAACTGCGCCAAGAATGTAAATAAAGACTGATATTATAACATTTTCGAAAATCTTGGTTAAGGTTTAGATTGACCACAAACCAGTTATATTATTACTAGCTTTGCCAGCGGCTTCGCTTTAAAAGTAGCTTTCTTCATACAAACTTCCAACCCCGTTTTACCCCCTTAGGGGTGGAGTTTCGTAAAATCCGTTCTTAGCGGATGTATACACTCTATAAGGACCTACAAACCTGCCAAATTTTAAGTTTGTAGGTGTTATAGTTTCTGAGATTTCGTGATTAATCAGTGAGTGGTATATCGCTTTTATATATATAGCTCTTTTTTTTGGTGAGAGGTGGGAATTACCAAATAATTTCTCCTGCTTTGGGTGGGGTGAGTGAGAGGGAGTGTCAGACTTTTACTGACTAAAACCCACTTGTGGATGTGATGAGCCCTGAGTCATACGAGATCATGAGCAAGAAAAGAAAGAAAGAAAAATATTTTATTTGGCACACGTGCACAGATACACACAATGTAGAAACATAAGAAAATAAAATAACTAACATTGTGTGTGTCTCGCGCCTGCACCAAATAGGTCCAGTTCAGCAAAAATGCCAGACAACTTCGTGGTAGTTGCCTGACGCTGGTTTTCAACTGAACCTTATTTAGAGTGTACGGTAGAAAAGTTAGATTATTTATAGTTGTTAGTGTAAGAATATAAGTTGTATCTGTTTTCCAGTGGTTTCGTGGAGATGGTAGTCCGGCACGTGCCGTCCCCGCTGGACGCGGCGGCGCGCAAGGTGGCGCACACGTACCGCGGCGCGGCGGGCGCGCTGCACGCTGACATGCTGGCCTGCGACCAGTCCGGCCGTCTCGTCGCGCACACCACCAAGATGTACCCCACCGATGACTGCACCTTCTTCTTGGTATGTGGGGATTCAATATTGTCATGTGTACAGGATAAAGCAGTCTTCAAGTCGTGGGCGGCATGTTGAATTCTGAACGAAACGAAGGTTGCTAAGTTTTAATCCCGAACGCAGCGAGGGATTTATATAATTAACGCTCTCTATATACAAAACTAAAACTATAGACCAAACAAACTTAGTTGTGAATTTTGTTTTATATCTCAAAACATGACGAGTGATAGTGAAATTGTTAGTAACTTAATTGCGAAAAATAATAAGTTAGCTGCTGTGCAGTGTATTGTCTATTGTAACACGGTGGTGTTGGATACTTTATTTTTTACAGCTTCTGTGAGATAATTAAAAGACAATACACTGCTTATCCTATATAAAGCTCTTTGTCTTGGGCGGCTTGTTTTCCTAACTTCACTCAGGTTTCTATAATAACTCCTTCTCTGTGCTCGGGAGTGCATTATATATCCCTCACTGAGTTTGGGATTTAACCTCGGTGTCCTTCGCTTTGATCGGAATTCAATATACTACGCGCGACTTAAAGACACTGCTTTATCCCCTAGTTACCTAATCTACTATTTTTGTACACCAAAACATATACACAGCTTTTACACACGAGGACTGCGTGTGTACACTACTACATGTAAACTCACATCTATAGGCAGGACACCCAGACCTGGAACAACTATCTTTTCTTTTTTTTAATTCATATAAACTAGTGCTTGACTGTAATCCCACCTTATGGTAAGCAGCGCACAAGTTAATGAAAAGCCTATTCACTCTAGCCTTGAAGATACCTAAATTATAATCGGACGGGAAGACCGCTGTAGGCAAATTGTTCCAGTCACACTTAAAGCACATTTATTGTGCGTACAGACAGCTAAGGAGTGGAATTCCCTGCCGGAGTCTGTGTTTCCTGATAGCTATAACTTAGGGGTCTTTAAGTCAAGAATGAAAAGGTTGCTTCTAGGCAAGCGTGCTCCATCGTCGCTTGCCATCGGTTGAGAAGGTGGTCAAACGCGAGCCTATCAATAATAATAATTTAAAAAAAAACCTTCGATAATAATAATAATAATAATAATATTTATTTCCAAAAATAAAATGGTGACAAAAACAAGTAGGTATATAATTATTGGTACATAAATGAGGACATAGTAAATAACTACTGGCTCCCAAACTAGGTTTATAGCCTGTGACTTGGGAGTCAGTTATACGTTCATTAAGATTAGGTAGGTACTCAACAATAACTTTGTGTGTTCACCAACAAGTTTTATTTTTATCTTTATTAGCAGTATAGCGACAAAACTTGGAAATTAAATATTAAAAAAGAAATATGGTAAATAACAAGTTAAGGGAAAGGGATTGTGTGTAGTGTGGATGTGTTAGTGAGCGTGTGTGTGCGTGTGTGATTGTGACGGTGTATGTAAGTGTGTGTTTTGGTGATACCTACTTTAAGTTAAAGTCAGAAGTAATTTTTCTGTTTCATCGTATGTTTGTGTCAAAAGCCACTTTCTCAATGTACTTTTGCAGTGATGAGAATTTAATTTGTATATCTGGAGTAATTTATTAACTTTATTGTATAAAAGATAGCTAAGATATGTAAATTGACGTTTTGCAAATGCGGTACTATGTCTTACCGGAGGAAAAACAATATCGGCGCGACGTTTGGAACTTAAATGGGGTATGCGATGTACGCGGTATAAACGACGAGGCGAAACGCTTAATCCGGACCGTAGAGGTAATCTGTACGGCCATACAAACGTACAAAATATTTTTGTTCCATGCAGGATTTTGTATCGAATGTAATTGTTCCAGGTGTTAGCCCGTATAATGTCAGGCACGCTATACGCGGGTCAGACGGTACGTGTGCTAGGAGAGAACTACAGCACACAGGATGAAGAAGACTCCAGGATCATGAACGTGGGCCGCCTCTGGATATACGAGGCACGGTATAAGGTTAGTTACCAATATATGAGTGTTTCTCAAAATAAATGTACGTAACGAAATGGTTGTTACGAAATATTGTTACGAAATTGTCCTAAAATGTAACTAAATAGTAAACGTAAGGCTTGTTACACAATGGCGAAACTTTATTATAAATTTTATCTAATATTCTTGATTTTTCCTCATAATATAATCAATCTTTTTAATTATTACTTGTATTTTTTTTTTTGTTGTTTTTGTTGTTGTTGATTAAAAAAAAAAACAGGAAATATTTATTTTATTCATTTATTTATTTATTTATTTATTAAAAATATTTCTAAACTATAAAAAATTGAACCAATTAAACAGAAAACAAATAATGAGAATATCGTGCATTTTGCACGATATTCTCATTGAGACAACATGGTCACTTTTTCTTCTGCTGCTGGTTCTTGTGTCTTGCCTTCTTTCTTCATAGATGAGTCCTGAAATTTTAAAAATATATATATAAAATAACCCTTGTGAAATATTTGAAAATTCTAAATTAATGTTTGTGTGATGAGCACGATCGTTTGTTCTGTGTCTGGGTGTAATTTATCTATAATATGTATATGTATGTATTTAGAAATATATAAAGTAGGTTTATCAGTTGTCTAGTACTCATAACACAAGCTCTGCTTAGCTTGAGACTAGACGGCGTTGCGTGATAGATGTGGAATACAAAAAAAAAAGTTCACAGACGCGTAGCACGGATAGCGCTCGAGCTCGCATTGAGCTGAATTAAGCCAAGATATCGTGTCCGTGGGCGGTGTCTGTGTGTACGTTGCTCGAGCGCGCTTTGTATAATTATGTAGATTGTCTTCTGTACCTATCTATTTTGTGCAAAAACCTACATTGTTAGTGCGTAATTAATGAACGTTAACGTAACAGGACTGGTCTCATATTTTTTGGTGCGTAATAAACGTTTAATACCTGTCTTGATTCATAAATGATGAGTTTGTAAAACTTAGTAAACTTTTATTGTCTAACAGAAAACTTCTAAAGCATTAACTACTCGTAGTATACCTACCATTCACTTCTAAATTGGTTTGGTAGGTTGTAACTGTATACACTCAGCTTTATACTATACTTTTTCGTAACGTAACGAAATTCATAAAAAACGTTACGAAATTCTAATGAGAATTATACAAAACAGACTTCTAAAACTCAACAGTTTGTTATAAACTGAAACTGCAATTACATATATGAGCTTAAATGTTCGTACTACACGTAAAATAATAAGATAAACAAATCAAGACTCACCTCATTGTGCAAAACTCCTAAAATATTTTGTGTCACGAAAAAGTAGTTCCACTTACACGACACGTTGCAACTGATTTTCACATTGAAAGTTGTGGCCGAGACGTCAGATCAACAACCAATCATATTGAAGGTAGTGTTGCCCGTGTAGAAATTTAACGAATGCGTTCAGAAATTACGTAGAAGTAAAATAAAACGTAACTAAAGAGTAAGTAACTAAAAAGTAAATGGATAAGACTCATTTTGTTTTTCTCATTTAATTAATTAATTTATTAAGGTACCTCATATAAAATCACTTTCATAAAGAAACTACATTTAATCAGGACTAAAATACCCAAAAATGCACAATATTGACGTGATATAACGTATTTTATGAAGTATAACACGTACGAGACAGTTAGGGTCACAATTTGATTTTGTACGAAAGGAATAAAACATTGTTTTAAAAAAGTGTCGTAAAATTAATTGAATGATAAGATTATACAATTATTCATCGTAATTTTAAATGTTAATAGTTTTACTTTACGATTATGTTATTTGTTTTTTGTATAATTAAATAAAAACGAGTAACTTTCTGAATATTTCGAGACACACTTATTTTTTCACAGATGTACATTTATTTTGAGAAATACTCATATTTGTATACAGATACCGGCACGGATCTTGAGCGCTGACTTCTACAGTTCTACTTGCACAGAAGCACGCAGAAGTGAAATATCGGGTCTCTTTAGTGGTATGAAGAGAAATGCGGGGGCGGGGAGTGTAATCCTTGTACTGTGATTGGCTCGCCGATGTGTAAGATGCGCAAAGCGTTCCCCGCTCTTTCGCCGAGCGCTCAAGATTCGTGCCGCTATCTATACTAGCTGTCCACCGCGGCTTCACTCGGGTCTTTGGTTCCTGCTCCACTTCTATTGGCTGTAGCGAGATATTCACAACTTTAAATTTAGTTTTCATTCACAAAGTTCGTTGAAATCCGTTTGTTGAAGTAGATATTCGTATATCTACTTACTAGGTTTCCCACGCGGTTTCACCCGCGTCCGTGAGTTCTAGCGTAATATTTTATAGCCTATAGCCTTCCTTAATAAATGGGCTATCAAACATTAAATTATTTTTCTTCAATTCAAACCAGTAGTTCCTGAGATTAGCGCGTTCAAGCAAACAAACTCTTCAGCTTCATAATAATAATATAATATAATAATAATAACTTTATTTCCAAAAAAATGCAATTTACATTCTTTTTTTTTCGGACTTTAATCTCAAAGAGCATGCCAGCCCCATCGTATGAGGCATGCCTTTTAAGTTTTGTCGTTTGAAGAAAAAAACACAACTAAAACCTTAAAGTACTTTTTATTGTTTTTCAAAGTATTCACCACGTAGCTTAATACAATTTTCCATTCGTTCAATTCAGTATTTATAACATTTATTCCACTCTAAAGTGGGGGTGTTCAAAATGGCTGACTTGAAAGCGTCGACTGCTTCTTCACCAGACTGGAACCTTTGACAACGAAGACTTTTCTTAATTTTAGGAAATGTAAAGAAATCGTTAGGGCTTAGGTCAGGACTGTATGGAGGTCTACTTTTTCCTGTTTCAAATACTCAATCGTTTGACGAGCGCAGTGTGAGCTTGCGTTGTCGTGGTGCAGGATGATGCGTCGCTTGAGTTAGATTTTCGAAGTTCGGCGATGACTTGTGGTAAACAAACTGTGTTATAACTCTGCGTTAACCGTTCTACGATCTTCAAGTGCAATAGTCGCAACATGGCCGGTTTTGCCAACGAACGTGGCCACCATCTTCTTTGAAGTGCTTCGAGAACGATCAACTTTAGTCAGCTTTGGCTCGTCTTGAAAGACCCAGATTGTAGATTGATGTTTGGAATCAGGATCGTAGGCATAGATCCAAGATTCGTCACCACTGATGATGTCGTAGATGTGATTTGACTCTCCTCGGTTGAACCTTTGCAGAGTTTTCTTACACAATCTGACGCGGGCCGCCTTGTGATCGTCGGAAAGCAGATGCGGTATCCAACGGCAAACTAGCTTTCTCACACCAAGCGCTTCATGCAAGATCTTCTGAATGGTTGTCCCTGAGATGCCTAATAGAGCCTCTATCTCTCGATACGTCAAATGACGATCTTCGAGAATTAGTTGTCTCACAGCAATTATGTTATCTTCAGTGAAGGCGGATTTTGGGCGTCCTTCGCGAGATTTATCACTAACACTAGTATGTCCACGCTGGAATTCTAAATACCAGCGTTCGACAGTCCGCAGACATGGGGCTTCATCACTGAACACAGATGTTAGCTCTTCAAAACGCTGAAGCCGTGTCAGGCCTCTTCTAAAGTTGTAGAAAATTATTGCACGAACATTTTCCTTAAAAAGATTCATTTTCGTTCGTAACCTGAAAGATTCCAATCGACGCTGTGACTAAACAATAGCATTAATCTTAATACTTTCAACTGTTTTGAGATTCAAAATTTAAACACATTCGAATACAGAACAGTTCCAAATTCAAAATTGCCAGGAAATATGGAAACGACAGAACTTAAAAGGCATGCCTAGTAATCTAACCTAAGTTTATAATAACAACTTAATAATCAGCACAATTGATTAAATGTTTTTCTACCAAGGTTATGCTACCAACATATTGCCATGTCAAAGACGGTTTAACTGGCCTGTTGGTCTAGTGGTTAGTGGCCCTGACTGCTATGCCGAAGGTCGTGGGTTCGATTCCCACCCAGGACAAATGTTTGTGTGATGAGCACAATCATTTGTTCAGTATCTGGGTGTAATTTATCTATAACTAGCTGTGCCCCGCGGTTTCACCCGCGTTTTTCTCGTTTCCGTGGAAATACTGAGATAAATATAGCCTCCCTCAATAAATAGACTATTGAATATTTAAACAGTTTTCATATCAGATCAGTATTTCCCGAGATTACCGCGTTCATAACAAACAACCAAACTTTTCAGCTTTATAATATTAAGAAAAATATAGATTAAGTTAAATTGTATAAGTCGCAGGCAATAGCTGTCTATCTGTTCGACATTCAGCCAGACACATAAGAATTACGACTATAGGCGGGAGTGTCCGTCCACTTTAAACCGGGTTAAAATATTATTTTAAAGTACTTCTGAGTAAATTATATTTTTCGTTTTATTTTCTTGTGGCAGAAGAATATATTGATTGTTTCCGCAACCTGATCTTGACAACGCGACATATAGTTGGCCGTGCGAAAAACAGTCTTGCCGTAAATCTAATCCTACATATTTAAATATTTGCCCCTGTGATTTATTTATCGTACGGCAAAAGATAATTTAATTGGGAATTGGACTCTTTTAAAATGAAAAGGCAAATCATTTGGAATCATTGGGATCCGAGGTATAAGTACTGTTTGACCAACCGCTGGACCAGTCAAAACTGTTGCAACGATCACGTTATTGCGAAGAAATTTAACCTGAAGTCGAGTCCCGTTACATAAATTTGGTGGCTTAAGATTTCTAAGTAAAATAATTGGGGCACCAATTTTTAACTTGAGAGAATGTGGGGGGAGGCCACTCGGGTTTAAAGAATTAAGAAATTCCTGTGGATAATAGACTGCATCTTCTTGATCTCATCAACAAATATATTTCGAAAAAGATTATTACAGGATTTTATGTTGATAAAAAACTCTATGGCCCATAACTCATTAATAGGTACCACACGTGATAACTTTTAAACGAAATATCCGATTGAGATGAAACAAAAAGTATTTTACTTCTACATAAATACTCTTGATAACATAATGCTTAATTTCGATAAAGATTAATATTACGATACATATTTAACGTAGTTTTTTTTTCTTCAGACGATTTAATAATTATTTTGAACACAAAATCGGTTATTGTGATTAAACCATGATAGCTAGATATATGTTCTCGCGGACTTTTTTGTAGGTCTTAATGGGATCTACAAACCCGTAGTACATCATTTTGTTCTATTGTCAATAGTTTTTGCAGCGCACGCAAAAATAGGTTTTCGATTTTACACCTTGTGTTACAAAATAGCAATTTTATTACGGATCCCTAATTTTGAAAAAAAAAAAACATAGCCTATAGCCTTCCTCGATAAATGGACTACCCAACACTGAAAGAATCATTCAAATCGGACCAGTAGTTCCAGAGATTAGCGCGTTCAAACAAACAAACAAACAAACAAACTCTGCAGCTTTATAATATTATAATTATTATATATTATAGTATAGATATGTATGTATTTAGAAATATATAAGCATGTTTATCAGTTGTCTAGTACTCATAACACAAGCTCTGCTTAGCTTGGGACTAGACGGCGTTGTGTGATAGTTGTGGAAAAAAAAAGTATGCATTTTATTCACACGTTTCCTGATCGCTGCCGTGAAATCTTTTGTCCAAAAAATTCATTTTCAATTTTCTATGGAACCCTGGTCTAAAAACCACACCTTACCGTCCAGGTGGAACTAAACCGCGTACCAGCTGGTTGCTGGGCCCTAATCGAGGGTATCGACCAGCCCATCGTCAAGACCTGCACGGTGGTAGCAGCAGATGAGGATGCTGAGCTGCACACCTTCACTCCGCTGCGGTTCAACACACAGGCTGTTGTGAAGATCGCCGTGGAGCCTGTCAATCCGTCTGAGCTTCCGAAGATGTTGGATGGGTTGAGGAAGGTAGGTTATGAAATGGTCAAAGAATTAACTATACAAGTTTTTGAGTACAGTAATAGGTTTATTTCATCAGAGGGTTTTAGAGGTATTCGGAAAACCAGACACAACTTGAGGATTTGAAAAATTCCCACCACAAAAAATGCAGGCGTGAAAGCAGTCAGTGCGTGCCTCTGCGAACATTCCCGACGCGCTGCAGAAGCGAGGCAGCAGCATCAGTGCCCTCAGTGCGTTATTATATTGCACGCGGAGAGCGCTGTTTCTATTTTCATTGATTATGTTTTCATTTATTCTTAATTAATTTTTTGACGAAAAAAGTGTCAAAATTTTACTGAATAAAAACCACACAAACAAGTGTTGCTTAAAATGGCAAACCCTTTGTGCTCCAGAGCCACCGTGACTGGCATAATCCCGCAAAGGTTATCAATGATCTCTGAAAAGGTTTTTCGCGTAAATATTTAAGTTTTCCTTTAGCTATATGAGAATGTTGTTTTAGGTGAACAAATCCTACCCCCTACTATCGACACGCGTTGAGGAGTCAGGCGAGCACGTGATCCTGGGCACCGGCGAGCTGTACCTCGACTGCGTCATGCATGACTTGAGGAATATGTATTCCGAAATCGATATCAAAGGTAAGCACCAACAAATATAAGACTGGGATAAAAAGTATCCTATGTATTATTTCAGGACATGGTCCGTTCAGCCGTTTGATAGTAAAGGAGTAACAAACATACACACAAACTTTTGCCTTAAGGTTACACTAGTCGATACTTTTTCCATATAAATTTTGGGAGGTTATTACTCCACAGTTTGACATTGTACATCCAAAATAAAACTTGAAAAGGTTTTTTTATTATATTAGTAATTTTGTCTGTGCGGAAACAGAAAACAAAAAAAAAAAAATGTGTGCGTGTACTAGCGTACACTCGTAAGAAGTGAAACTTCTTTATGACGTTATTTTTCAAAAAATAATTTACTATAAGCAATTTTACAGAAATTGGTTAAATAAAGTTAAATTAGATAAAGTTTAATAAAAGGCTTTTATTATTAATAATGTTTTATCGTATGTAGATAGAACCCATCCACCTATTAAAGTCATAAAATCTATATGTTACCGCTTTACTTTTAAAACTAATATTCTTTAAAGTTCAAATATCAACTATAGCCAACTATAGTCAATGTTTACAGCTCTATAAGTCGATGCAATCGCCACCTGTATTTCAAAAATGTAACTACTCAAAACGGGCCGCAAAATACATTGGAGACATTTACCAATACCTACTCCGCTGGAGAAAGTATACTTCGAATCACGCGTGGTAGGGATAAGAAAAAGATGGCGCGTAACGGAAAAATGTGACGCGTAACGAAAAAATGTTACACTAAATTTTTTTCCAATCCCGATAACCCCGATTTGATTTGATTTGATTGGATTGGATTGGGTTGGATTGGATTTGATTGGATTTGATTTGATTTGATTGGATTGGATTTGATTGGATTGGATTTGATTTGATTGGATTTGATTTGATTTGATTTGATTTGATTTGATTTGATTTGATTTGATTTGATTTGATTTGATTGGATTTGATTTGATTGGATTTGATTTGACTGGATTTGATTGGATTTGATTGGATTTGATTGGATTTGATTGGATTTGATTTGATTGGATTTGATTTGATTTGATTTGATTGGAGACATTTACCAATCCCTACTCCACTGGAGAAAGTATACTTCGAATCACGCGTGGTAGGGATAAGAAAAAGATGGCGCGTAACGGAAAAATGTGACGCGTAACGAAAAAATGTTACACAAAATTTTTGTCCAACCCCGATAAAGAAGTTTCACTTCAAAAATACCATTAAAAAGTTACGAGCCAACAAAGTTTCTGTTTTTTTGATGATTTTAACGCAACTTTAGGTGTAAAAAAGTAACAAAAATCGTCATAACGAAGTCGGTACCGACAAAGCTTTATTACCGAAGAGTTCTATACAATTTATTTGTAATAGATTTATGCAGTGACTTTTTAATAAAACTCGATTTTCCAAAGCACTACTCTCAGATTTAGCTCACCGTCTAATGTCGTTTCAGTTCGGAACGGTGTTGTGTGCGTGCGAACAATACGTTGTGCATATAAACTAGCGTCTAACTGCTCATACCTGATATTATCGCTGTCGGACACAGTGTCAGATGAGACATCGCACTTTTTGGCCTCACCCATCAGCAAGTACGAGCCTGCGACTAGTTCAGCCTTAATAATTCTAGCTGCTGTCAGTATAGAACTAGTTGAAAATTACCCCAAAGAAACATACTTCCAAGATGAAAAGTAACCTATGTGCAATTCATTATTAACTACCCCAACTTAGCAACGACAAGTACATACATCTAAACCTCTCTACATTCCCCTCACACCCATCATACACACACACACACCCTCACACACATACACGCGACGGTGTGTGTGTATATTTCTACACACAAATACGCATACGCAAACCCACACTGCTATGATTGCAACCAACCATGTAGTCATCTGTAATTCATATGTAATTTTTCTAAGCATACCTATGTGAATATGTATTACTGGAGGAACTGACTCCCAAGTAATAAGCCTAGTTTGGGAGCCAGGGAACCTGTTACTGTGTACCTACAATGTATGTTATGAATAAAGTTATTATTATTAATTCCAGGTTATGGTCCAACCGTGTGTCAAATTTCATTAAAATTCAGTTCAGCTTTTATTTTTGTATCAACTAGTTTACGATTGGAGTCTTCTTTTAAGCATGATGGCACGGAGACTCCGCTATTTCAAAACTTTGGTTGTTTGTACAACTTAAAAATTAATTAATTAATTTACTTAGAAATGCTATGTTTCTTGAGTACGTTTTCTTTACAACTATACTAAAATATTTTAGAGCACGACCTTAGAATAATTCCGTATACACACATGTACACAAACCTTTATAATATTAGTTATATTATTCTTTCAACAGTGGCCGACCCCGTAGTATCGTTCTGCGAGACAGTAGTCGAGACGTCATCCCTGAAATGCTTCGCGGAGACGCCCAACAAACGCAACAAGCTGACCATGATCGCCGAGCCGCTGGAGCGCGGCCTCGCCGAGGACATCGAGGCGGGCGCCGTCTGCGTCACCTGGGACAGGAAGCGCCTCGGAGAGTTCTTCCAGTCCAAGTGAGTCTCTTCCCTCATGCTTATAGTCTACAAGCGCAACAAGCTGACCATGATCGCCGAGCCGCTGGAGCGCGGCCTCGCCGAGGACATCGAGGCGGGCGCCGTCTGCGTCACCTGGGACAGGAAGCGCCTCGGAGAGTTCTTCCAGTCCAAGTGAGTCTCTTCCCTCATGCTTATAGTCTACAAGCGTAACAAGCTGACCATGATCGCCGAGCCGCTGGAGCGCGGCCTCGCCGAGGACATCGAGGCGGGCGCCGTCTGCGTCACCTGGGACAGGAAGCGCCTCGGAGAGTTCTTCCAGTCCAAGTGAGTCTCTTCCCTCATGCTTATAGTCTACAAGCGCAACAAGCTGACCATGATCGCCGAGCCGCTGGAGCGCGGCCTCGCCGAGGACATCGAGGCGGGCGCCGTCTGCGTCACCTGGGACAGGAAGCGCCTCGGAGAGTTCTTCCAGTCCAAGTGAGTCTCTTCCCTCATGCTTATAGTCTACAAGCGCAACAAGCTGACCATGATCGCCGAGCCGCTGGAGCGCGGCCTCGCCGAGGACATCGAGGCGGGCGCCGTCTGCGTCACCTGGGACAGGAAGCGCCTCGGAGAGTTCTTCCAGTCCAAGTGAGTCTCTTCCCTCATGCTTATAGTCTACAAGCGCAACAAGCTGACCATGATCGCCGAGCCGCTGGAGCGCGGCCTCGCCGAGGACATCGAGGCGGGCGCCGTCTGCGTCACCTGGGACAGGAAGCGCCTCGGAGAGTTCTTCCAGTCCAAGTGAGTCTCTTCCCTCATGCTTATAGTCTGACGTGACCATCTAACAGAAGCTACAACAGATAATTCAGGTGCAAAACTTACGGACGAAGAGCATTGGGTAGCTCGTCGTCCAGCTGTTCAGTAAGGATCAAGCCCGAGTCAGCCACGCGCTCCTCAGCAAAATCATAGGGATCTCAGTAAGGCCGATGCCCACTAAGGCTGCGGGCACGCTTTCTCGCTCCACTCTAGAGCGGGAGAAGTCACTGGATGATATCCAACGTAAAAAAAATATAGTTTCCGAAGAGACTACGTGTTTGGGAACGCACCCACGATACAGCAATAATTCTTAATGTGGGGCAAGTTTATTTTTTAAATATGTCTATATCTTTTGTATGTTTATAATATTTTAGATGAGATTTGTGTATGTAAACACTTGTAAAATATTAAAACTAATATTTGCGATTCGTTCACACTGCGGGTTTTTAGGATTTTGAATCAATCAATCAATCAATCAATTTTTTTGCATAAAACATGGTGTACAAAGATGTTTTGTCAAAAATCATTAGAGCATACATGTTTTGCTTATATCACAGCATGCAAATACATATTATACATAGTTTACGTTACAAAATTACTATATGTCAAATGATTATTATGTATAAAAAAAAATATGTCAATAGAAAATTATGTCAAAAAAATTATTATATGTCACAAAACTTATTACATATCATTTAATAATACTTCCTGGTTTCTAAATGCTTTACTGATATTGCGCAGAGCTGTAAGATATGTTTCTAATTAATATAATATTTAATTGATCAGATACGACTGGGATTTACTGGCTGCGCGTTCGATCTGGGCGTTCGGACCAGACTCAACAGGACCTAACATCCTGGTCGACGACACGCTGCCCTCCGAGGTCGACAAGAATCTGCTAGCGTCTGTCAAAGATAGTATAGTACAAGGTGAGATATGATTAACTTACCTATGGCTTCTGAATATTTTGACGGTACGATTGACGCAGTGGTTGAACGATTAGCAGCTACACTGAGTCTCGTGGGTTCGATTCCCGCTCTAAACAAATATTTGTATGGCCTTCAGATAGCTGTTCCACGTCTGGGTGTCTTGTGCATGTGATGTTCCTTGTTCTATCTATTTATGTGTGGTTTATTTATTTATTTATTTATTAAAACTTCATGCAACACAAAAGTACAAAGGCGGACTTAATGCCTTAGGCATCCTCTACCAGTCAACCTAGGGTGGTGAAGAGAAAATGTGGCAGGTGCATAAAAATACAAAAGAATATTTAGAAAATAAGAGTTCAAAAGTATGTATATATATACAAAATAAACATACATATATAATTTAATATAATGTATACATATATATTTATATAAAGTAAAAGAAAGGGGTTATTGAGACGACTTTACTATATGTGCAGAAAGTAATTTCGCAACATCCGCTTAAATGCATATAGACGCACTGTGGTGTGGTGTGGTGTGGTGTGGTGTGTGTGTTATGGTTTCCGCACTTAGTCCTATGTGGACCATTGTACGTAGGCCATAGCGGCCACAACCTTAGGTGGGCTTATTCCAACCAGCCCACCTCTCTCCAAAAACAGATAAGGCCTCTTAGGTTTTTCAGGGCATCAATAAGGGAGTTCGGGGATCCTAAGGTTCGTGTGCGTATTTCAGTGACACCTGTTCAGTCTAGGAGCACATGTGCAATCGTCTCCTCCCTCTCCAAACATGCTCTGCACAGGGGACTGTCTGTGATGCCTATTGTGTGAAGGTGTTTATTCAGTGTGATGTTCCTTGTTTGTGAACATATCTACTATACAGGAGTAATTTCTAGTGTTGGGCAATGTTTTATTTAAAAAAAATATACAGGGTGTCTTTGACATCGACCCACAAACAAATACCACGGATCCAGTACATGATTCTGGACCCCCAGTAGTGGAATTTTTCGTCGGCTTTTTCCTAATTTTTAAAAAAGAATTCTGTACTTTTTTTTAAATTTAAACTGTGTAAAATCGTTATTCTAACCAACCCCGATGATATTTAGTAAAAAAAAATATCTATATATATAAAAGAAAGTCGTGTTAGTTACACTATTTATAACTCAAGAACGGCTGAACCGATTTGGCTGAAAGTTGGTGGGGAGGTAGCTTAGAACCAGGAGACGGACATGGATACTTTTTGTTTTTTTTTTTTGAGTAGTGTAGAGTAAGGTAGAGTAGGATAGAGTTGGGTAGAGTAGGATATAGTAGTCAGTTGACGGGAGCGAAGCCGCGGGCAAAAGCTAGTTAGTAATAATTAATTAATTAAAAAGTCATCGGGGTAGATAAAATCGTTATTCTAATCAATCCCGATGACATTTTTAATTTTAAAAGTTTTAAAAGTATAAACTTCATTTTTTTTTTCATTAAAAATGTTAGAATATGTACCTATTTTATAAAACATAGATTTTTTTTAAAAAAATAGGAAAAAACCAATGAAAAATTCCACCATTCCATTCCATTTGTGCGTCGATGTAAAAGACACCTGTATATTCCTTCAGTAGTTATAAGTGTATCCATATTGTGCTATAAGCTTTCACTTGGCTCAATTTCTGTTCAAACCCTCAATCTGCATATTGTGCCTATAGTCACCAACTGACTGTCATTAATTTCTCCAGGTTTCCAATGGGGCACACGAGAAGGTCCGCTGTGTGAGGAGCCGATCCGTAATGTGAAGTTCAAGATCTTGGACGCGGTGATAGCACAGGAGCCACTACACAGGGGTGGAGGACAGATTATACCTACAGCTAGGAGAGTATGTATTCATATAACTTACTTTTTATTATTATTATTAATAATAATAATCTTTATTTGTTCAAAACGTTAATACAAGATACACAAAATTAGGTACATCAGTTGACATAAAAAAAAAAAATATATATATCTCTGGCCCCACACTAGGATACCCTGTCGCGAGGTCCAGTCCCTTCCGTAAATGTACAAATTAATTAATAAATGCAGGTTTTGTGTATATTGTGTGAATTTAAAAGATAAAAATAAACAAAAGAAAAAAGTTAGCTACTCAAAAAAAAAGTAATATTGAAGATGCGTTTATGAGTGTGTGTGTGTGTGATGGCGTATGTGTGTTTTTATTTTTTTGTTATTAAGTTCGTATACCTACGCGTGATATCAAATAAATCAAAAATAATATTGTAATCAGAGATTGGAATACGTAGAGAATATTTACCTAAAGATCGTGGAAATAACTAACATAGAGTTAATCTTCCTCTAAAGTCCTAGAATCATAAATATGACGATTCATTTGAATTAAGTTATTAAATTGAAGTATGTTATTAAGTACGGAACTCTAATTCCATACTAAAACAGTTTAATTTAACGGCCTGGGGGGCTATTGGCTAACTTTTTCAATAACAGTTGACAACTGGCATTTGTTGCACACTGAACTTAGTTGTCAACTGACAATTTCATAAAATTGGTATTACGTATCACACAAGTGACTAACAAACGACGGTGGAAATGTGGTGAATTATAAAAATTTACGGTGCCTATTGTGACCACTCTAAAATTTTATCGACTATTATACAGCTTCAAAAGCATACACAATCGCAATTTTAAAAGTATCGATACAATAACATCTGTCAAAACGTGTTACGGTGGCTATCAAAGGCACCAGTGGCTAATGACGTCACTGCAGTTGGTCACTGAAGATAGGCAATACGAAACTAGCTGTTTGACAGTTCAATGATGCACATTGTTAACAAGTGATCATCACTTGAACTGTCAACAGAGTTACGCAATAGCCCCGCTGGTCACGACTTCGGTCTTAGCGGCGAGCGGCGCTATGAGCGGCGTCTCGTAGCGTGCTTCAAACATTTTCATACTTTTGATTTTACCGCTCGCCGCCACGCGCTTAGCTACCGCTCACCAGCGGCAAGGTCGTGAACGGGCCGAACTGTGTGTCTAATTAAAACCTGGGATTTAATCGTCATATTTATGATTGTTACTTAATTCCACGAATTTAAGGTAAATATACTCTACATATTTGGATCTCATGTAATAGTAAATTTCTTCTTCTATTTTCTATATTCTGTGAGTAATTTGCAATGTGAATTACATGCAGGTTGTACAGTTCTAGTGGCTCAGATAAGCATGAAAAAGTTTTTCCAAGCTTATCTTTCACCAAATCTTATTATAACATTAAAAATACTAATCTATATATAGGGTGACTCGCAATTAGTGTACGATACTTAAACACGTGATTGTGCTCATGATAACCAACAACTTTTACTATGGGAACAAACCTGAAATCGCGAAAAAAAATCAGCTGTTCAGTACATTTATGTTTGCCTAATGTACTGAACAGCTGATATTTTTTTCGCGATTTCGGCTTTGCTCCCATAATAAAAATTATTTGTTATCATGAGCACAATCACGTGTTTAAGTATCGTACACTAATTGCCAGTCACCCTATTTATAAGGAGAAACTGACTGACTGACATATCAACGCACAGCCGAAACTATCGGGACTAGGAACGTGAAATTTTGCACAAAGCTTCCTTTTATGACGTAGGCGAGCACTAAGAGAGGATTTTCCAAAATTCTCACTGTAAGGGGATGAAACGGTGGCCCAAAGTTTGTATGGAGAAACCTACTTTGCTGGCAGAAGCTAGCCAATCCATATGAAATAAAAAGTGGAATGTAGAACCTTATAAGTGCAACCGTTGTATCTAAATGTTGTCAAAATATATTCTGTGTGCAGGTGGCGTACTCTGCATTTTTAATGGCGACCCCGCGCCTCATGGAGCCCTACCTGTTCGTGGAGGTGCAGGCGCCCGCCGACTGTGTGTCTGCTGTCTACACAGTACTGGCCAAGAGAAGAGGTACATACAACGCTTATTTTAATAGTACAAGTGCCTCCTTCGGGGTTTTTTGGCGGGATTTCTAAATGTGAAGTTCAGTGGCTGTTTTAATTATTCGCAAACTGATTCCTTGTGGATATTATGATGTAAAATTGGTGTAGTTTTGTGGTCTCAAGTGTCTGCGCTAATGGGCAATATGTGGAAACATTGAAACAGGCGCGATCTCAGTAAAATAAAGCTGAGAATTTTAGTGTAGTTTTGACTACTTCTGCTAAGTTTGCCGAGAAGGTTGGCTTGATACTTTTGCTGCAAAACACTACACAAAAATTAGAATGTTTACATCCATATTGTAATGGTAAAGGAAGATGATGATGATGAAACAAATTAACTATTCATACGAAGACATGGCTCAAAGGATTAAGTATCCAAGCCAAAAACATTAACAAAAAGAAATACCTCCTTGGAGCTTGAATTCCCGTAAATTGAGAGGAGAGAAGAGATCCCTAATGTACCTATACCGAATATCCCTAACACAAAGGGCAACTGCAGAAACACTGGTGAGTTGTAGAAGCCTGACATTCCCTCTCGCTCCACCTTGGGCGGGAGAACTTTTTTGATGATGAGAAAAAAAGATATTGGAGGAGAAAACATATTTTTTGGTTGGTTGGACATGGAAACCAAGATAAAAAAGTTGACAGTGTCAAAAAACCGGACCGCAGAAAATGGTTTTTGAAGTATATGATTTGAAAAACCATTTCTCGCGGTCCTAATTTGTCACCAAAAATGTGGAATTTTACCTACACTAATGTTATAAAGAGGTAAAGTTTGTTTTTTAGTTTGTAGGAGGTAATCTCTGAAAGTACTGCTCCGATTGCTAAAATTTTTTCACCGATAGAACAGCAGCTTTTCTATACCTGAGTGACATAGTAATATAGGATATATTATAGGTACGCGGGCGAAGCCGCGGGCAAAAGTTAGTTTTTTATCATTTTAATGGTCAGTACATTAAAATTATAAAAAACTAGCTTTTGCCCGTGTCACTCTCATAACTAGCCGAATGTAACGACTCTCAAGCGGCGTAGCTAGGGGATCAACGGCTCCGGGCCAAAAAAAACTAGGGGCCATTATTTTTACGTGAGAAATCTTCAAATAGCTTCTGCTCCTCAGGGTGTCAGGGTGGTGGGTAGAAGTGTCAGACTTTGACTGACTAGAACGAGTTGCCATGATTAAATAAAGTAGTGTTGCAATCTATTTTATTTAAATTTCGACGGTGTAAGATTTTTTTGCTATTTCAATAAGAAGTTTGCTGATCAGGTTTTCGGGGCCCCCCAAGTTTGAGGGGCCTGGGGTACTGCCTCGCCCAACCCTTCGGTATCTACGCCAGTGCTCTCAAGCTAAAATGTAACAAGCCGTTTAGGCTGTAGGGCGTGCCAAAGAAAAATATACATACAGACACTCCAAATACATAACTGTTCTTCTGGCGCATTCGGTTAAAAAGAATAATAAAAAAAGTATTTCATAAAATAATTTGTAATTTTGTCCCCAGGTCACGTCACACAAGACGCGCCGGTGCCGGGCTCGCCGCTGTACACCATCAAGGCGTTCGTGCCCGCCATCGACTCGTTCGGCTTCGAGACGGACCTGCGCACGCACACGCAGGGCCAGGCCTTCTGCCTGCAAGTGTTCCACCACTGGCAGATCGTGCCCGGTGACCCGCTCGACAAGAGCATCGTCATCAGGTACACGATCTACTGAACCAGCATAATCTACTCATCACCAACTTCTTATCCTTGTACAATGCGTTCCAAATAAGAATAGGATCGACGCCATGTTGTGACGTCACGTCATATTGTCAAATCGCAAGAAATTGGGCAAAATTGAAGAACTCAGAGATGAGCAAAATTGAAGAACTGGATTCTGATTAAACTATTTTCGTTCACAGTTCGTAAATAAATTAAATTTTAAATTTTTCTTGTTTTATTCACCATAATAATTCTTCGATTTGACAGTATGACGTGATGTCACTACCTGTCAATCGATCCTATTCTTATTTGGAACGCATTGTACAGACAGCTGCATCAGTTGGGTATCCCGCTCGCTAACATTATTCTAAGTGATTGTATTATTTCCCAGGCCCCTAGAACCGCAGCCGGCCACCCACTTGGCTCGCGAGTTCATGATCAAGACGCGGCGCCGCAAGGGACTCAGCGAAGACGTCTCCATCAACAAGTTCTTCGACGATCCCATGTTGCTGGAGCTCGCGCGGCAAGACGTGCAGTTGAATTAAATTTATTAAATAGAAAATATACTATAATATTGCAGTCGTGTTATTTATTTTTTGCTGAGAATTCCAAAACATTTACAGTCAAGTTACTGGGTTGAGGAAGTATGGGCACGCCACAATCGCAACAGTAAGTCCCCTCTTTGAGGAGTGACGGGAGAGACGCCACGGCATCCTCACATTCCGCATAATCCAGGTCCTCACCGGACATGGTAAGTTCCGGAGGTTCTTATTTCGGATTCAGCGGAAGAAACGCTCGAGTGTCTATTGTGCGGACCGTCCGGAGGACATGGTGGAGCATAAGGTGGAGGTGTGTCCCACTTGAGTGGAGCACCGTCATCGTCGTCGGAGGCGATCGGCGGCGGCGAATTCTCGTGCCACCGGGTCAGGTTCAGGCCATGGTCTGGAGCGAGGAGGAATGAGATGGGGTCGCCTCATTCTGCGAAGAAGTAATGTTAGTGAAAGAGATGGAACGGAGTCGCAAATGTGAAGGAACGGACTTCCCCGCCCCCTAGCAGCCGCCCAGGGAGTCGCAGAGCGATTTCCGATCGAACCAATTTCTAAAAAGAAAACTTGTGGTCTTAGATTACAAAGGGCAACTGAAGAACACACGTTTGGTTTTAGTCGGAAATAGTCTGACACGCCCTCTCGTTCCACCCAAGAGCGAGAGAAATCATTGGATGATTTCAAAAAAAAAGGTTAGGAAAGTAGAGATTTTTTACAGCCCTTGCTTGAAAATTTTTCTGTTCATAATGTTATAAGATGAAGGAGGTATTAATCCATCGTCGACCGCATCGTCGCTTTCCATCAGGTGAGATAGCGGTCAAGCGCGAACCTATCGAGAATAAAAAAAAAAATATTGCGTCAGTTAGAAATAGGCTCATACTTAGCTGCATAGCAGTGTATATTTTTTTGGTAATGCATAATTGTAAATTAGAAAATAAATCGTAAAAAGAAAAGAGTATTGGGACATAAAATAAGAAGTGGACGGTAAACGTTTACTTGCTTCGTAAATGTGTCATAACTACTGTCAATTAATCTGTCAACGTCAAGTTATTTTGACACAAATGCCAAAACATCGGGGATAGCAAAAGCGTGTTCCACATGGAAAATTGGAAATCGTTTACGAAATATAAATTTAAAATATAGCTAACTCACTGATATTATATTTTGAAAAGAATTGTGTAACTTGTCAACTCTTTTAATTAAAATACAAGATGGCTCGCGGCAAGGACAAGAAAAAGTAAGTTTGGTTATGTGCTCATTAGCAAGTTATATTTTGTGTTTACAAAGTTTACGGTAACGTCGTGGTGTTTTAGGCGCAAGTTGGAAAAGAAGCAAGAAGGCGATGATGTTCCGAAGCAGGTGCCTCACACGCTGGAGTCCCTCCGAGAGAAGGATGAGACTATGCTTGCTAATGTTGACGATGAAGAAAAGTTAGAGGTTAGAAAGTGTTCTAAGCAAGCTTATAAATCAAGTATTATACACCTATTGAGCGTCCCAATCATGTTATGAAGGCTAAAATCGAATAACTCACAGGACCTATTGTTGTATACTGCGACTGAGATAGAATCAAAGCATTTATTTCAAATAAACCATTTACAGGCACTTTTGATCAATTAAGAAGTCAGTCAGTAAAAAAATAAAATAATTACACTCCATAGCGTAGATCTTTATGGAGAAGAATGTGCAAGAAACTCCATGCAGAGTTGTTATTGGATATGAACCCCGCAAGCCTGATATAAAAAAATACCAAGCTATTTCTGAATATCGTTTGGATAGATTGCAATACATAATATTCCAAAAAAAAGGAAGTAATCTGTAGTTCTGATATTTTTTTGGGTATCTACAAACTAATCAAAGTACTTTTCCTTGAATCTATAATTTAATAGCACATAGTTATTTGTTTCCCTGTTTCTCTTTATCTAATAAATGGGAAGGAAAAACTGCAATATTGAGTAACATTAATTTCTATTTTAAAGGTTCCTAAAAATCATTTAATGTTTACAGGCACAAAAGGACATGGAATTGGATGAACTTTCATCATACTATGAGAATTCATATGAACCTAAGGTACTGATCACATACTCGGACAACCCACACAACAAGACTAGGATATTCGGCAAAGAACTGTGTAGAATGATACCTAATTCTATATCTAGGTATAGACAAAGGTGAGGATATCTTCCAAGTTGTTGCAACTAGCCAAAAATATTAATCTTTCTCGAATTTGTTTAACCTTTAACTATGGACGTGCGGTCTCACAGGCCGCTTGCAGTTTGTGATTCTCGTGTCCCTCTCCTCCCGCGTACCCCACGCGTATGCAAGCCTCAGTAGCTTCGGTTTTAGTGGCAAAACGACAGTTGAGAGTGAAGATTACGTCGCCGGCTGAATGTCGCGTGAGTAATTTCGCTTTATATTTTGAGTGCGGTCTGTGAGACCGCACGTCCACGTTTGTGTTATAAATTGACACTGACGGTGATTTTGTTTGATTTAGATTTTGTAAACTAAAATGTCAAAAAACGATCAACCAAAGACTGCAGGCAAACGAACATCGAGTTCGTCCACTCAGAGAGCCAGTAAAATATTGCGATTAGATGATCCTTCTTTTGAAGACGGGTTTCAACGATTGCTTTTAGAATCGGATCAGTGCGACAGCGATGGGGATGTTGATGATTGTTTGTTTTATGAAGCTGAAATAGAAGAAAATCACTCGAGTGAACAAGAGATTATTGAAGAAAGTGGTAGTATTACCAGAGCTGATGGTGACATAAAGAGATCGGATAGTGAAAGTTCAGTTGACGACAATATACCTATAGCACAGTTACAAAAAAAAGTGTTCAATTTATTCGAGCAGTCGCCGAACAAAAAGGTGGCCTATGGTGATTTTCCACAGAGTTCTGGACTTGTGTGGAATTAATGCCTACACTTTATTCAATCAACACCAAGACAAAGAACTAGAAAGAGGTAAATTTCTAAAGAAATTAGCACGATCCCTGGTGGTTCCACATATGCAAAGACGAGTTATAAACCCTCATTTGCCAAATGAATTAGTTATGACGCTGAAACGAGTTTCGGGCCCTGACATGCCATCCCAAGAGCCACCAAGTGAAGAAAATATAGTTCCTAAACGTAAGACGTGTAAACTATGCCCACCAAAGATGAAACGAAAGACGACCCGCACTTGTGTAGGCTGTAAACAGCCAATATGGCTACAATGCTCTAAGCCGCTATACAAAGACTGCCAATAAATATGACCAAGTTGGGCCCTTGTCAAAATTTTTATGTTTAGTTTCGAGAAGATTATGTTAAGTTTTTTATGTTCTTTGTTCTTTATATTTTATTGTAAAAGAAGTTAAACTAACTAAAAAAGTCATTTTCCTGTGGTAATATACCTATAAAGTGATCTCAAGCTAAAAAGTCTGAGAAGTGCCGTTGATTGTTATATCGTTAGATTTAGTTTAAAATAAATACATTTTTCATTTAAATTACAGCTTTTATATACATTTAGTAACTCTTCTAAGGGATAAAAACAAAAAATTATACAATACTAACGTATCAAGATAGAAACCAGCCCGTAAAGATAGCGGTCTGTGAGGCCGCACGTCCATAGTAGTGTAACAAAAATGGAACGTCCATAGTTAAAGGTTAACAACCCAGTTGTTGTAGCTAATTCATCAAGACAAGCAGAAGAATTGTAGTATCCTACTAATATTATAAATGCGAAAGTTTGTATGTATGGATGTTTGTTACTCTCATGTTAAAATTACTGAATGGATTTTGATGAAACTTGGTGCATGGGTAGACCATGACCTGGAATGGCACATAGGGTACTTTTATCCCGGTTTTAGGACCTCTCCACTATAAGTATTTCTCCTTTAGTTGAGAATAGCATTATAAAATAAAACACCATTTATTTTTAAGTTTTTTTTTTTATTAATAGCTTGGCCACTATCTCACCTGATGTTAAGCAATGATGTGGTCACGATAGAGCATGCTTGCCTAGAAGTGACCTATTCATTTTTAACTTAAAGATCCCTAGGTATTGGTATAGCATTGAATATTATTTTCATCTTCCAGGTCTTCTGTAAAACGCATAGTCCAGTCAGCTCTTCGTGAGAAAGTAACAGATGTAATAGTAGTAAACGAGAATCAAAAGCAGCCCAATGGCTTCCTCCTCATCCACCTACCAAACGGACCAACCGCACACTTCCGCCTCTCCAGCTGCAAGATCACTCCAGAGCTCCGGAAAGATTATAAAGAGATTACAAACCATAGACCTGAGGTAGGTCACTTGTGTGAATTACTATTATTTTATTTTGAAATTTTTTATAGTTCTGTTTTTCCACCCTGATACTTTCGTAAACAATTATATCACCAGCCCAGCCCAATCACGTCTCGGATACCTCCATTGAAAACGGAGGATCCTTTGACCAGACTAGTGTTCTGTTTGGTCGGCAACTGTTGTCGGGTAGTTGTTTATTATTTATGTTCAAATTGGATGGAGAACTTCTTTGAGTGACGTTAGGTCGTTTTGTAGTTCGTATTTGCCCCTATAGATGCTGCTACAAGCATATTAACAAAAATATATTAATTAATTTTGTGCCCATGTATGATGGCAGGTTATCCTGAACAACTTCAGCACGCGCCTGGGTCTGACGGTGGGCCGCATGCTGGGTGCTCTCTTCCACTACGAGCCACAGTTCCGCGGCCGCCGCGCCGTCACCTTCCACAATCAGCGCGACTACATATTCTTCAGACATCATAGGTCAGTTTATTAACTACACGTCATTATCATTTCAGCCAAAACACGTGCGCTGTTGGACATAGGCCCCCAAATGTCGCCACAGCGGTCCTGTGTCGGATCGGATTGCCGCTACCCTCACTAGGTGGCCGGTCCACCTTGTGGGAGACCTTCCAACGCTGCACTATTTTTATACTTACAAAGAATTTTTTCGGAAGGGACCTGGGTACGATTCCAGGGTCCAGTAAAAATACTATTGAATTTTTCTTATAAGTATTACTATGTAACATTTCCGGAGTTGATGGTGTGTGACACCCCTGTGATTTAGATAGTACGCCGCACACGCAAGCCGTTGACCATGCGTGCGCCCGATCTTTCTCCGGTCGTGTCGAGTTGCCGTCGCATCGAACTATGAGAGTAAAGGAACAGAGTGCACCTGTGTTTACGCACTATAATATCTCCTGCGTACTTGGCTAACCTCTGTTAAAATTCGTCACCGTGATCGAAATTCGATTGGGAAGATTATGTGGCATGGACGCATGGTGACTCTGAAAATTAAAATCTTTTTCTACTATCTGCTTTAGTTTTTATGAGATGCGCGCCATTTATTTCATTTCTAACTGTACCTACCTGCTATCTACTTTGTCTGTTATAAGTATTGGTAAATCCATACTTAATATTATAAATGTAAAAGTAACTCGGTCTGTCTGTTACGCTTTCACAGTTAAACTACTGAACCAATTTTGATGAAATTTTGTACGGAGGAAGCTTGAACTCCAAGAAGTTCATCCTTGGAGTCCTAGGCATAGGCTACTTTTTAGGCCTGTGTAACTCTTTACTGAACCGACTCACTGTTCTGAACGTCAGTAATGTTTTAAATGCATCATTATTTTGGAACAATTGGAACTTGGAACACTGAAACACTCTTTACTTTAAGTGACCTGCAGTCTTTTTAAAATTCAAATTAAAACGTAAATAGTGTAAATATAATTAATTCATTAACGCTCAGGCGGTAGCCGGCGCCCGCAAGCCATTGTCTTACTATTGTGTCTCTAATTACGCACGTCAAAAGGTTAATGACCCTAACTAAAGACATCTGCTTAAAATTATTCTTAAATCCAATGTTAGTGTATATGACGCGACGTAACAGATCACGATTCATAACAGTCAGCGTGTTTGTATCTTTTGAGCCGATGTTCCAAATGATACATACCTATCACTGTTCCGGGACATTTCAGTGATTCAGATGCAAATGTTCCAATCGCAAAGATGACACACTTTGCCCACGCCTACTAGGTAGTAGGCGTGGGCAAAAAAAAGGTTAAAGGTTTATTCGTCTTCGACTACACGTCCGCAATAACGAACATTCACGCGGACGAAGACGCTGCCAGAAACTAGCGAGTGAATAATTACCTAGGTACCTACTTAGAATATGGTCAAATAATTATTAGTTACGTTGTTTTTCGGAACATTGACTGGCCTGTTGGTCTAGTGGTTAGTGGCCCTGACTGCTATGCCGGAGGTCGTGGGTTCGATTCCCACCCAGTACATATGTTTGTGTGATGAGCACGATCGTTTGTTCTGTGTCTGGGTGTAATTTATCTATATATGTATGTATTTAGAAATATATAAGTATGTTTATCAGTTGTCTAGTACCCATAACACAAGCTCTGCTTAGCTTGGGACTAAACGGCGTTGTGTGTGACAGTTGTAAAATATTATATTATTTGTGGAATATTATTGACGCCTTGTTGATCTTGTATTTATTTACTTACTTAATCCCAAACCATTACTTATCTTCCAGATACGAGTTCACCCCAGATGGCAAGCGCGCCAAGCTTCGGGAACTAGGCCCTCGCTTCACTCTCAAGCTGATCTCCCTACAACAAGGCACCTTCGACTCCAAGCGAGGAGACTTCGAGTGGATCATAGCCGGCAGGAGGCACCAGATGGAAACCTCCAGGAGGAAGTTCTTCTTATAGTTTGTTACGTATATAAGGAATAAAGTATTTTGTAAGAGAATCATGTATTTTGGTTAAGTAAAACTTAGGCATCCCTGATGACTGGAGACTGACCCATCCAGGTCATCATTATTTCAGCCGAAAGACGTCCACTGTTGGACATAGGCCACCCCCAAGCGTCACCACAACGAGCGGTCATATGCGTCTCGCATCTATCGGATTCCCGCGACCCTCACTAGGTCATCGGTACATCTGGGTATTTCAGCTAAATTAAGGCTTACTTGGCACCTTCGTCTAACGCCTCTGTGTAGCAGAGTCGTATGACGTAAGAAATTCCCAAACGAAGTCAAACTTATCATTGAGCGACACGGGCTAAGAAATGATTCCGCAACCGTTCTCCGAAGACCGATTCGTCATTGGACTGTTCGTCGACAGGACGATTCATTTATTTCCGTTTCCCCAGCAGAATCTTTCACCAATGGACGTTTCGCCGACAGGAACTTTCATCTCCGACAGGCCTTTTCAGCTACCGAATGTTTGACCGACACGACGATAAGCCGCTAACCACAGAATAAGAAATAGTACAAGCCCTAACTTACTCTTTTAACTACAGACCTTTTCATCTACGGAGAATTCGCCGTCAAACTTAAAACAAGCGATATTACAAAAAATACACATTTCTAACAGATTACATAGTGTCGCTCCGCCCTAGTGTGAGAAAAGTCGTTAGAAGATTGAATCTTAAAAATAAAACGCATATTGTTTTAAGACACTAGTAATCTGTAGAAATGTGTATTTTTTGTAATATCGCTTATCGCAGCCGACTTGGTTTATAAGTTTCCTCCAAAAGTGTATGGTTTTGGAGTAAACATACAGACACGGAAAGACAGTTTTATACCTACTACATAAACAGGTATTAGCTAATTCATTTTGTCAAATGTAGGTATACTGCTGATGTGCTCTAACATTAATGACAGGTTGGCGGCGAATCTTGTGAATAATCATTTCACTTTATATTTATTTATTGTACACACCTACCACAGTGTTCTCGTTTTAACCGACTTCAAAAAGGAGGAGGTTCTATGTTCTTTTTAGGTTACTATTGGACTTGTTTGACATAAATGAGCATGGCAGTTGAGTTTGTCATGCTCACTGATGGTGGCGCGTGTGTTGGATCGTTCGGTTCCCTTCAAAATGGCTGAGCTGAGTGGTGCTAATATTCGCGTCATGTCCGTGAACGGGTGCTGTCAGTTGAGACTGGTCATCTCTTAGCTGCCAGTTGCTATTTTAATATCTATATTTAGGTTTTATTATTACTTTATTGACATTTTTCTCACATGATAGCGACAAGAAACATGTAACAGAGATATTTGTAATTGCAAAACATGATTGCAGTGTCCATGGAGTTTCTTGCACATTCTTCTCCATAGAGATCTAAGGTACCCGCGGGTATTAAGGCCTGTCGGTTATCAAGGCCTAAATGACAAAAATCGTACGAAATATAGTAGTTGACGATCAAGGTTACACTCACACATGCATAGTGTGTATACAAGTCACTGCGAAGCGGCGAACGCGCTCTGTCACTGCCCCCCGCGCCAGTTTCGCCGACAAGATTCTAAGGAGCGGTCACGCTGCACGAATTATTAAAATTGGCTCCAGTAAAACGTAAGTAATTTTTGAAATATCATACTTACATACCGGTATTGACTGTGTTTTTATTAATTAGTGTATGCTTGCCCTACCTACCATATTAAGTGATGTGTTGTGATCGAAATTTTATTTATTTGGTTTTCTGTGCGCACGTGGTCAGCGGATATTAAGGCCTATAAAATTTTGCTATAGGCCTTATTATACTCCTATTTTTAAACTGCTTAATATGGAAGAATTTATTTTTAGAATTATGCATGTGTGTGGGTATGTATATATATCTAATTAATCTCTGATTGTTTTCAGTTATTACCGTGACGATGCCTTCCAAATGGGCATTGTAGTCAGAATAGAGACAAAAAACTCACCAAAGCTCGCTTTAAGCTGTTGATCCCCGCACGAGCGCCGGCGGTCGTGCGCTATTGTCTTACTATTGTGTCTCTAATTACGCTACTCAAGGAGTTAATATCATTCTTTCAAGCGTTTGGTCGAAATGTATGACACACAGTAATATTACAAATGGCTTTAGAGCGACTGGCTTGTATCCCTTCAACCCAAAGGCCATACCAGAAACAGCTTTTGCTCCTTGAATTTTATCAGAAGCTCCAGCACCTGATAGCGAACAATAGAACGTACCAGCTCTCGATCGTCCTCAACCACAAGCTCCAGAATCTGGAGATACAACACCGTCTATTTTATCGGAAGTCTCAACGCCTGATCTTGGCCAAGAAAATGTACCACCTATTGATACTTATCAACGGAATACCCCAGAATCTGGTGATAGTTCACCATCAATTTTAACACAGATTCCAATACCCGATATCCCTCGAGGAAAATATTACCCCTGTTAATTGTGTTCAACCGACGACTCCAGAAGAAGCTAAGCAATCACCAGCTATAGCGTCAACATCAACAGGGCAGACCTCAAGAGATCCAACCGTGCACCGTAACTTTTACTGATTTGCCACTCATTCAGTCAAAAAGAAATGAATTTTACGATCTCCTGCCTACGCCTGTTAAAGTTCAAACGAAAACACCGACTATCAGGCGTAAAGCCATTAATTATCGAAGTACTACAGTCACAAAAGATCTGTTTGATAAATATAATGAAGAGAAAAGAAAGACAAGTAACAAAAGAAAGAAAAATAGACAAGAGGAGAATTTCAGTGAAGGGAAGAAAGATAGAACAGAAAAGAAGAAATCTAAAAAGACTTCAAATCCAAAGAAAGATAAAATCGTATCTGCAAAAAAGTCAACCGCCATCAAAGATACCACACAAAACCAAGTGAGTTGGTACTGTCATGCCTGCGAAGAAGACAGAATGGATGATGCAATGAAGCAATGCTCGCGATGCTCGAAATGGTATCATGAAGAGTGTGTCGAGCTGTCGGCAGAAGATACTGATGACTTTCAGTGTCCTGATGGTTGCTAAAAGTGGCAATTTATTTAATTTTCTAAGACCATTGTTCCTACTGCCTTAATTATATGATTATTGATCTCAAAAATACCAATTTACAGAGTTTAAGTGCTTTTTTTATATAGTTTAAACTATAGGCCTCTTTACCCTACCCTAGTATAATAAAGCCTACAGACTGAGTTTATAAAAAAGTTTATTATTGTTTAAGTTTTAAGCAGATCCTAATTTTTGTTAAAATTCAGGGGTAATTTAAGTACATGACTGATTAATAATAAAACTTGTTGATTATATTAGATATTTTTCATTTTATCACAAAAATCCCTTAGCTAGGCCTTAATACCTTCAGGTACCTTACGCTTTGGAATGTGCAAATGTTCACCGATTTCTCGGTCAATTGTGGACCGATTTTGAAAATATTAATTTTTGATTAGAAGGTTATGCTTCCGAGTTGGTCCCATAGAAATATTGTTATGATCTGATCGTGAACTTCGAAGATATGGAACATAACTCCTCATAGAATCACAGCAGAACCGTCCTAACAAGTAAAATTGCTTTGTTTATGCGTGTAGTCTGTCGTGACTGAAAGAAGAGGAATATGTCAAACTGATCTGATGATGAAGCCTGAAGTTAGGCACCGGAACCCTGTAAGAAATTAATGTAATCTGTGTTTGGAATTATTAGAATTGTCATGAGATGCACTCTGGCTATAAAGTATTTAAGTTTGGCTGAGGGGTACTTTTTAGTGGTGGTACCTTAACTAAAAAGTGTAAAATAAAAAAATACGACAAAAAATACAACCGACTTCAAAGTAAAAAAAAAACACCGAAAAGTGCAAAATAACTTTTATTTCGGAAGTCGGTGTTAAATAACGAAGCGACAAAACTATTATAGAAACACCGACTTCCGAAATGAAAGTTATTTTTGCACTTTTCAGTGTTTTTTTTTTACTTTGAAGTCGGTTGTATTTTTTGTTGTAAAAAGTTTTTTATAACCCAAAGGTTGACTGGTAGAGAATGCCTTGTTGCATTAAGTCAGCCTATGTACCACTACTGTACATAATCTTGATTGATTTCTGAATGATCAGGGCCGACTGTGTTAAGCGGGCGCCCGCGCGGTCCCATACAAAAGTGCTTCGTTTCCTCGCGCCCGTTTTGCTACGTAATAATACACTAAAGTTCTCCCATTGATACGACTACATGCACACCGTTAAAGTTGAACTAGCGACACTGCGCAGGTGTAATCCGGTTTCCATCGCACACGATACACGCGCGACGGCTGCCGCAGTTTCGGCAGAGTGTATTGAAAAATAATTTTTAACCATATTTATTCTTCAGTAATAAAGTATGACTACGGTACAACATTGACACAAAAGACTGGAACAATTTGCCTGCTGTGGTATTCCCGTCTGATTATAATTAATAACTTCGAGGTTAGAGTGAATAGGCTCTTAATAAACTAGTGCGCCTCACCATCAAAAATTGCATCTCTGCTTACCATCAGGTGGGATCGCGGTCAAGCACTAGTTTATATAGGTATATCAATTAAAAAAAAACACAGCGTCTAGAAAACGTTGAGTGTTATTAGTTTTATTTACGAAGGTATAAAATAAAGAGTTAATTTTAAATTATGATAAAAACTTTTTAGAAAAAAAAAATAACCGACTTCACTAAAAAAAAAACACTAAAAGGATCAAAATAACTTTAATTTCGGAAGTCGGTGTTTCTCAGTATTGTTTGTTTCTTATTTAACACCGACTTCCGAAATTAAAGTTATTTTGATCCTTTTAGTGTTTTTTTTAGTGAAGTCGGTTATTTTTTTTTTCTAAAAAGTTTTTATTTCACACTTTTTAGTTGCGATACACTTATAAACAGAGTGCCTATTTCTCATGACAATTCCAATTAACCCAAATACTGCTAGGTTACATTGTTTTATTATAAAGTTCCTGTGTCTACCTTCCTCCTTCCGGCTCCATCATCAGATCAGTTCGATAGTACCTTATAGCCAAAGAGCATCTCACGACAATTCTAATAAGCCCAAACACGGCTAGGATACATTGATTAATTACGGAGTTCCTGTGCCTACCTTCCGGCTCCATCATCAGATCAGTTCGATAGTACCTTATAGCCAAAGTGCATCTCATGACAATTCTAATAAGTCCAAACACGGCTAGGTTACATTGATTAATTACAGAGTTCCAGTGCCTACCTTCCTGCTCCCTCATCATCATCAGATCACTTCGATGATACCATTTTCAACGTAACTATTCAGAATCATTCATTTATTTGTATTGTCATAGTCGCTTAACTATATCTTCATTGTGATATCTATTTGAGTATGAAGTTCCGTTGACCATATCTGGTCTTCTTCATCAATTCCACTTCATCAAATGTTACTTTTTGACTGTAAATGCTTAAGTTCTTGATGAAAATACTAAAATTACCATAGGGTTGCCTATAATTTTTGAGGAGTTCCCTCGATTCCTCATGGATTCCATCATCAGAACTGGATTTTGAAAAAAATGGGACCAATCTGGAAGCATATCCTATAAAGGGAAAAAAAAATTTTGCAAATCGGTCCATAAACGACGGAGTTCTGAGGTAACAAACATAAAAAAAAAATAATGATAAAAAAAAAAAATACTACCGAATTGATAACCTCCTCCTTTTTTTTGAAGTCGGTTAAAAAAGTATTATGAATAGGTTACACCTATTACAATGTCAAACTATTAAAATTATATCAGAAAAACAAGGTACCTAATTTATCAGTTTCTTGAGGAATGTTAGAAGATACATTAGAATTAAAAGCACAGTCATTAGGTTGTGCATTGAGGGAAATACCTATTTGATTATGAGCAGTTTATATCGTAAGGTGGTGAAAGTAGGAAATGGGGCTTTGGGCTTTATTGTAGTGTAGTTTTGCGGTATGACTGAGTTTTGGCAGAATTGGCATAATTGCGCGAATATACGAGGCATGCCTTTTAAGTTTTGTCGTTTGAAGAAAAAAACACAACTAGAACCTTATAGTAGGTACGTTTTATTGTTTTACAAAGTATTCACCACGTAGCTTAATACACTTTTCCATTCGCTCAAACCAGTTAAACATTTATTCCACTCTAAAGTGGGGGTGTTCAAAATGGCTGACTTGAAAGCGTCGACTGCTTCTTCACCGGACTGGAACCTTTGACCACGAAGACTTCTTAATTTTAGGAAATGTAAAGAAATCGTTAGGGCTTAGGTCAGGACTGTATGGAGGATGGTCAAGAATTTCTACTTTTTCCTGCTTCAAATACTCAATCGTTTGACGAGCGCTGTGTGAGCTTGCGTTGTCGTGGTGCAGGATGATGCGTCGCTTTGAGTTAGATTTTCGAAGTTCCCCGATGACTTGTGGTAAATAAACTGTGGTTTACCACTCTGCGTTAACCGTTCTACGATCTTCAAGTGCAATAGTCGCAACATGGCCGGTTTTTCCAACGAACGCGAACGTGGCCACCATCTTCTTTGAAGTGTTTCGAGAATGAACAACTTTAGTCGGCTTTGCTCGTCTTGAAAGACCCAGGTTGTAGATTGTTGTTTGGAATTAGGATCGTAGGCATAGATCCAAGATTCGTCACCACTGATGATGTCGTAGACGTGATTTGACTCTCCTCAGTTGAACCTTTGCAGAGTTTTCTTACACCATCTGATCTGACGCGGGCCGACTTGTGATCGTCGGCGTCAATGACGGTTTTTTAGGTCCTCCAAAGTGCAGGTGTAAGGACACTGGGCACATTAACCTTTTCACCGCCAGCGTACACAGAAAGCGATGCCTCGCCTAGCGCCAAGCTATAAATATATAACGAAATATATAGTAAACAGTAGTGATGAGGGTAGCGTCATATCGATGAATGCGAATTATACGCGATAAGTTATTTTTATTTATAATTTTACGGATATAAATAAAAACTGATTAAATATTTTGATATTTGTTTTATTTCATAGTATCCGTATTAAGAAAAAACAATATAAGTTATAAGTATCAAAGAAACAAATACATAACTCAATTAGAGCCATAAGAAATGAGCTACATCTCTAATTGTTTCATGACGTCATTGACTTCATTTCAAGTCCTTGGCGCTCAGAGCACGTTAAATTTAATTCTGATTAGGGATGTGGTACGCGCTGGTAAAAGGACAGTATATTAGGTACGCTAGAGATATCGGGCTCTGATCTGTTACACTAAAAAAAAACTTTTTACAAAAAAAAAAATAACCGACTTCACTAAAAAAAACACTAAAAGGATCAAAATAATTTTAATTTCGGAAGTCGGTGTTTCTCGGTATTTTTTGTTTTTCTTATTTAACACCGACTTCCGAAATTAAAATTATTTTGATCCTGTTTTTTTTTTTTTGTAAAAAGTTTTTATTTTACACTTTTTAGTTGCGAACCACTTATAAACAGAGTGCCTATTTCTCATGACGATTCCAATTAACCCAAAACACGGCAAGGTTACATTATTTTATTAGAAAGTTCCTGTGTCTACCTTCCGGCTCCATCACCAGATCAATTCGATAGTATCTT
Organism: Mythimna impura; assembly: GCA_905147345.3. Taxonomy (NCBI): domain Eukaryota; kingdom Metazoa; phylum Arthropoda; class Insecta; order Lepidoptera; family Noctuidae; genus Mythimna; species Mythimna impura. The sequence continues at coordinate 2,631,080 of LR990342.1, read as the reverse complement.
ATAGCCAAAGTGCATCTCATGACAATTCTAATAAGCCCAAACACGGCTAGGATACATTGATTAATTACGGAGTTCCTATGCCTACCTTCCGGCTCCATCATCAGATCAGTTCGATAGTACCTTATAGCCAAAGTGCATCTCATGACGATTCTAATAAGTCCAAACACGGCTAGGTTACATTGATTAATTATGGAGTTCCAGTGCCTACCTTCCGGCTCCATCATCATATCACTTCGGTGATACCATTTCCAACGTAACTATTCAGAACCATTCATTTATTTGTATTGTCATAGTCGCTTAACTATCTTCATTGTGAGTATGAAGTTCCGTTGACCATTTCTGGTCTTCTTCATCAGTTCCACTTCATGAAATGTTACTTTTTGACTGTAAATGCTTAAGTACTCGATGAAAATACCAAAATCACTATATGGTTGCCTATAATATTTGAGGAGTTCCCTCGATTCCTCATGGATCCCATCATCAGAACTGGATTTTGAAAAAAATGGGACCAATCTGGAAGCATATCCTATAAAGGGAAAAAAAAAATTTGCAAATCGATCCATAAACGACGGAGTTCTGAGGTAACAAACATAAAAAAAATACAACCGAATTGAATAACCTCCTCCTTTTCTTGAAGTCGGTTAAAAACCATTCCGGTAGAAAGACCTATTTTACAAGGAGTTTTAAGTCCTCAGCGGACGAAAAATATTCATTCTCCAAGCAACGCTTAGATACCGTAAAACGGGGTGAATAGATAGGTCTTCGAACTTTGGCAGGCCTGGCGCACTTCTAACTATAGGTATAGAAATATGCCTACGCCCGCGGCCTCTCTTGCGCGGCTAAATTCGGTAGAGTGTCACACGCGTGTTCGATTTTCCGCTTGACCCGCGCCGCGCTAACAAAAATTATTTTCGAATTCTTTATCGAGTTTTTATTTCAAGTATTTGCGACATTTTTCACGTAAACGAGTCAATGACCTTAAAGATCTTTCAATATAAGTAGACCTTCCAGTACTAGTGACTACCTTACTAATGCAAGGTCAACATAGACTGCAATTATATCTTACAAAATGTTAATTATTATGTATAATAACGTCTTAAACGACCTACCTTTTAAAAATTATATATGAACGCAAAGCTAACGACATACAAAACCAACAAAGTTGTATTAAGTATACACTTCATTTTAATTACCTATTTCATTTGTTTAGATACCTAACTAAATGTAAAATCTCTTGACACTTCTATGAGATGACTTATAAAAATAATAATATGTTTTAAAATATGGATATAAGTAAATAGGTAGAAATCAATTAGGTACCTATCTACCATATAATTTTAGAAAATCTGATTATATTTTATGTAGTAAAACGTAAGTAAGTACCTATTTCACATTTTTCAAAAACACACAAGTCCTAACCCTATAAGGCCGTGCGCGCACTGCCTTGCGTTTTTCTAACGCATAATCTGTGAAGTATGGAGTCTCATAGAAGTGCGCGCACTGCCGTGAAATAAACGCATGCGGTAGAATCACCGTTGGCCTCTCGCTGCAAATTTGCGGTGAATCTACCGCAAATATTTTTGTATCGTATAGAGATCTAGGAAGCACCGCGCACTGCCGCGAAACTAACGCACGTTTACCGACTTTAAAAAAAAAGGAGGAGGTTATCAATTCGGTTGTATTTTTTATCATCATTTTTTTTAGGTTTGTTACCTCAGAACTCCGTCGTTTCTGGACCGATTTGCAATATTTTTTTTCCCATGTGAGATTTATGCTTCCAGATTAGTCCCAATTTTTTAAAAATCCAGTTCTGATGATGGAATCCATGAGGAATCAAGGGAACTCCTCAAATATTATGCATTTACAGTCAAAAAGTAACATTTGATGAAGTGAAACTGATGAAGAAGACCAGAAATGGTCAACGGAACTTCATACTCACATAGATATCACAATGAAGATAGTTAAGCGACTATGAAAATACAAATAAATGAATAGTTCTGAATAGTTACGTTGAAAATGGTATCATCGAAGTGATCTGATGATGATGATGGAGCCGGAAGGTGGAAGGTAGACACAGGAACTTCATAATAAAACAATGTAACCTAGCAGTGTTTGGGTTAATTAGAATTGTCATGTGAAATAGGCACTCTGTTTATAAATGTATCGCAGCTAAAAAGTGTTAAATAGAACCTTTTACGAAAATAAAATAACCGTCTTCACAAAAAAAAAACTAATAAAAATAAAAACACTAATAAAAATTTCGGAGAAACAAAAAATACCGAGAAACCCCGACTTCCGAAATTAAAGTTATTTTGATCCTTTTAGTGTTTTTTTTTTTAGTGAAGTCGGTTATTTTTTTTTTAAGTTTTTGTCATTCGAACTTCGGCTGTGGTGCTCACATGTCATGGTTATGGACTACCATACAAGAGTCTTTTTGTATATTTATTAAAGCGTAAAAAAGAGTATCCAAACCAAACGGTATTAGGTACATCCCTTGACGACCTTAAGGCCTATGAAGGGCTTCTTCGTCCTAAGTGAAAGGAAAACACTGGAACTTGTTATAAATACTTTTATTTCAATAGTAATACTTGTACATGTACCCTCAGTTTACACCTTACAGTTCAACCGCCAACGATAGATTGACTGCACGACAACATTCTGTCAGTCAACAGCTCTGCATCTACGTCATATAAAGTGGGGGAGAGGCGCGCGTATAAAGTCAATGGATAGACTAATTTACAAATTGTGTCCGTTTAAAATTGGTGATAAAAATATCTCGTAAATGTTTTTGAGCCAACTTTTCAAACTATCAGCAATTTATTGAACCAAATTATCGTTACTAGTCAAATTGCGTACTTTTAATATCTTTTAAAAGTCCGTGTTTACTTTAATAAATAAGATGGGATTATTCGATTTATTTGTAATTGCTTACATTCGTCCATCCTGACCACACAGTCGCGCCCTCGCGAAATATTAGGTAATAAAAAAAATCTTATCAAATTATACATAACAAATACAAAAGGAAAAATCCAAAATCTACTAGTTACATATTGATTAACATTGTATCATACATATTGTACAGACAACATTTCAGACAAATGTAACGTAGCTAACAAACAAATTATAATTTTACATCGATTAATACATAATCTGAACCAACGCAACATTAAGGTATTTATTGTACTATAAACAATTCAATATTATTATTAATAAATCATTTATAACTAATATACAAAGAAACAAATAACATATTAAACAATGAGTATTTCATTGTAATTGCTCACAATAATCCTATTAGAAAACAATACAGGACTAAAACTATTAATCTATAGCATTTATATATTAACAAGTCTTTGCCTTTAATTGTAACAATTCATATTAGTCTTGGCAATCATAATTCACACTTTTACGTTATCTTTACACTTCTACTTTAACCTTTCACTTTAACCTTTTACTTTGACTTTCACTTTTATTTTCGCTGAAACCATACTAACCATACTAACAATACTAACCATACTAACCGTACTAACCATACTAACCATACTAACCATACTAACCATACTATTTTATGGAAATTGCTGAGCTAAGCTAAGCTACGTTAAATAAAAGCTAAGCTAAATTTTGAAGTCTAATAAGCGAAAATAATCTTTTCTAAGAATCCTTATTATGTCTGCATGTTTGTTGAATCTTTATTCATTAAACCACTTAGGCTTATCATGGCTTGTTCACAGGCGACTATTTTATACACAATTCGTTGATTCATTTATTTAACCATTTTCAATTTTATCATCATCGTTACTCTCATCTTCCGACTGATACTCTAGTCAGGAGTAGATTACATCTATGAAAAAAATGGCGAAATACCTTTGTTTACCCTTTTATTGGCATAGGCGTATCTTACACTCAGTATCTGTCACTATGTAATATTTTGAATTAGCAATACGGGCCTAGACAATACAAAACTAATATCCTATCTTTCCTTCGATTGGCTTCTCTTTCTACGCTAACCTAATAAAATGTAGGACAATTTCCTACATTTTACTGATGCAGGGGAATTCTAGCTTTATCAAACATTTGCTTTTGTTTTTCCTAAACACTTTCTATTGTATCTAACCCTCCGTTTCTAATATCTCCTACAGCATTTATATTTGTAGCATTAATTTTGTGAGCTGGTAGACCCAGCGCACTCTCAGTCGACCCCTTCAGTCTTAACACAAATAACAATATAACTGAGGTTTTAGCTACTGTTTTGTTGATGTATTATTTAAATCCCATAGTACTTGTTGCAAATACTGATCCTATGGGTTTTTTTTTATATTCTTCCATAAATCACAAACGTTAATTAATCTAACATCTTACTGTTATGCTCTAAATGCCCGATTGTGCGAGAAGTAGCAATCGTATATATATATTTTCTGTATTTAAAACATGCTTCATAAGCATTTTTTTTCTAATAAACACATAAATTAAATTATTCATTGGAAACTGAAATAGTCGAGCCTTAGCATTTTTAATTGGTTTAGGAATAATGAATGTATACGTATCAGTAATGGCTAATACTTCTATATCTTTATTTTGGTCTCATCCAAAGAATCTAGCGCGTAGCGGCGGGATCATGTACTATGTGAAAAAAAAACTCGGATGCCTTTGCCATGGGATGTAAAAGTTCTCTTTCCATGAACACACTGAACGCATGCTTGGCAGTATTTTAGAACTACTTTATTGGAAACTAGTAAATGGTTTCAACTTTGTCTAAGGTCTTCTCATACGAAAAGCGACATCTAAAATCATCGAAAGTGACAATATCACGACGAAAGCATGTAAAACTTGCTTAGACCATCTAAGTCCTTTGTCCGTTATTTTATAAAATTTTATACGGATAGGTAGCTATTTAGTTTGATTTGAGTCTAAATTATCCAATATAATAATTTTGTCCTTTGCATCTTATCGTCTTTCATTTGAACCGTAGCTAACCAAACTACAATAGAATAGAATAAACTTTATTGTACACCAGAAACCAAAACTAGCTAAACTAAACTAGCTAATCAAACTAGAATAGATGTACGATGTATTTACCCTACAACGGGTCCAACTTAGAGCGTCTACGTTCACCATAAAAATGCCTTGGATTATGAATTATATCGCAATCAAATGGCTCATAAAAAGCTATAATCGGTTACAATAGTGAATTTTAACCCTATAAGATAACTAATCTAAATCTAATGAAATGATTTAGGTACTACTGCTAGGGTTTCAACGCGTACGATGGAAAGTGCTACTCTTCTGGTGAAATAAGTTTACCAAATTATGCGACTGGTTTCATCACTCTTTTTTTTTTAAACTCCATCTAAACCGTGTTAACTCGCTCTCGTAATTCTGTAATGACAGCATTTGGATTGGGTTTTTTAACTTACAATAGGTCGTGGTACTACTTAGCTATGTAAATGCAATCTCTTCACTTCTTTTTCTAAGTTTGAGATCCTTTTTTTTAGGGTTACTACTACTATCGCAAAGTTTTTAATAAAATGCCTAAGAAATCAGCCAGTCCCAAGAACTGCTTAACAATTTTTTTTTAATTTTTTTTTTGTAGTTATCAACCACATTTATTTGACACTATCTATAGATATTCTTTCAGCTTTTCCTGAGATTTTCAAGCCTAAATATTTAATTTAGAACGAAAGAAGTTACATTTCGAGAGCTTCAATGCAAGACCTGTATTTCTAATTTTATCAAATACTGACTCGATTTAAGCACACAGCCAAAGAATATCGAGAGAATCAGAACCTTGGCCATGCAAATATATATTCTCAATTTATCAGAGATTTTATTAATAGTTGTCAAACCAAACGGGATCTTATTAAATTGGAATTGTCCTTTTGGTTTGACGAAAGCAGTTTTTTTTTTCTTTTATCCATTACAGTTTATCCATCGGATTAGTACCTAGATGCTAGGTCAAATTCTTGTATCTGTCTATACAGAGAAAATTAAAATATTATATAAAGGGAACGGTTTTTGTTTGTTTGTAATGAATAAATTCAAAAACCACTGAACTTATTTTAAAAAATTTGTTCACCAATAGAAAGCTACTTTATCACTGAGTGCTTCACCCGCGGAAGCCACTGGTCGGAGCTAGTAAGTTATATATATCCCGCTAACCAATCCATCTGATCATCTACCTTGGGCAAAGATAATATTTAATAATCTTTCAATTTAAAGCTCTATGATCTATGCAAGGGCGCTTTCTTTTTTTTTTTTTTTTGTTATTGTAATTATATTATTGGACTTACAAACGGATACTCTTATGATACCGGATTTTGGTTTTCTTCATGAGAGAAACTATAAGGCCTGTAAACTATAGGTTGGGGCTCAATAAATTGATGCTCATTAAACTCTGTTAGATTAGTAGCAAAGCCAGTTCGATAACATTGTATAAGATTTAACAGTTGCGATTCCTGAATCGTATGAGGACAATTAATTAAGTAAGAGTTTTAAAGGACTCACAATAATCAATTTTATTAATAGTAGGACAAACAATAATTTTAATTCGCAGTAATTACCCTCTAGCTGTTAACTAAACATATGAGTTACTTCATTTGATAAAATAATAAATTATCAACTAATGTACCATTTTCAATTAAATAGTGGGTGTCCACTTCTATTTTATCCTTTACTAATATGAACCCCGTTATGTTTTAAGATAAGTAAACAGTCACATACGAAAATCCGGGTAGTATTCAATAACTCTCTTTTGACGACAGTTTAACCTCGCCATTAGTTTTTAGAAATTGGCGAGAAATTATTAATTCGTAATCAATTTTTAAGATTTTAACGCTCCAATGCTTCAGTAAATTACCGTCCAACTAGTAATGAGTATTTCAAGAATGTTCAGGGATGACGGTAAGATTAACTAGACCATTATACCTTGATCGAGTTTATAAAACTAACCTATATGTGTGTCTGGGTGTAATTTATCTATAATATGTATGTTTTTCAGTTATCTAGTACTCATAACACAAGCTCTGGTTAGCTTGGGACTAGACGGCGTTGTGTGATAGTAGTGAATTATTATATTATTATTATATATCATAAATTACTATTCCAGTAAAACCTATCGAGGTCACCGAATAAGTTCTATCCTAGTCGTCTTATGTTTCAACTGAATCAACGTTTCTATTCAGCATTAACTTGCTTCGTGAATCTAAATAAACTACTTTTTCAATACACGTGAGCAATTAATGATTACCGTCCTTGGCTCTCTTAAGACCCTCGCCACGGCTCGGGTCTAAATACCGCCTCGACGGTAACCACCAACATTACACACTTATATCATAATGTACTATTTGAAAACCGTTATTACCGAATTAGAACAAATTTTGCATCTCCATTCTTTTGATAACACTCATTAGAATCGTGACCAAATATTGAACATTACATTTATTTAACGGCTTAGTACTCTTATTCGTGATATGACCCTCATTCCTTATAATTCCAGCACCTGATCGTGTGAATTATTTAGTATATGGTTTATCTATAGTTAAGAATTTCGTATACATATTTATTTTACCTATACTTTTTGCATTTTGCAGTTATACCAGAAAGTTGGTCGTGGTTATCAAAATCTATTGGGCAACGTGATTTTATCATATTAATAATCATCTAATTATAGACAAACACGTATTCAAAAGTATTTGGCCGTAACTTTCATCAGACGGAAAAGCTCGAGCCTTTCTGCACCCAACTAAAATTGACAGTTATAATACTTTCGTATGATTTGTTGGTCTGTTCAATGTAAATGCTCACTATTTTCATTTAGGTACTTTATGAATCCCATACTCGAATGATTATCAAGAAAATTGATAAGTTTAAAAAATCATATCAGCCTTGCGGCTACCTCTGTTACCCTGCCTGCCAACCTGGCAGCAGCTTTGCCTGCCAACCTGGCTGATGCTCTGTCTGCTGCCCTGCCTGCTGTCCTGCCTGCTGCCCTGGCTGCTGCCCTGGCTGCTGCCCTGGCTGCTGCCCTGGCTACTGCCCGGGCTGCTGCCCTGGCTGTTGCCCTGGCTGCTGCCCTGGCTGCTGCCCTGGCTGCTGCCCTGGCTGCTGCCCTGGCTGCTGCCCTGGCTGCTGCCCTGGCTGCTGCCCTGGCTGCTGCCCTGGCTGCTGCCCTGCCTGCTGCTCTGCCTGCTGCCCTAGCTGCTACCGCTGGCTGCTGCTTTGGCTGCTGCTCTGTCTGGCACAGGCGATGAAACTTGCAGTGGTTGAGCCACATTTCAATCACCATTGTTATCCCCATGTAAACCTGGACAGTAAAATAATACACGGACACAGCTATTCCTTAAAACCTGTGTAACTTTAAAATTATGGCGTAGATATTGACCACCATTACATATCATGAACGTTTGAAAGATTGATTAAATTCTTTAAACCACGCAACGAATTAATTCACTGACACTATCCAGGTACAGTGAGATGTTATCATATTTTATATTTCAAATCACAACGACCGTTAATATTACAAAAGAAAACGTAATATTCTAGACCAATAACTGATTCGTAGTTATGAATTTAGATAACACCCCGTTTAGTCACAATTCCTAGGCTAGCAAGCGTCTTAAATAAGTCGCCAAGTTCTAATTCTTATGTGTAAATACGATTACATTAAACAAAACAAAATGTACAACAAAAAGTTAAGTACTATTTTAAAGCATAAATTTCACTGCATTTCGCTTTCTTATAAGTAACAAAAAAAACAATAATACTTACGTGAATCATCCTACTTCTGAACTGAAAGGAAAACACTGGAACTTGTTATAAATACTTTTATTTCAATAGTAATACTTGTACATGTACCCTCAGTTTACACCTTACAGTTCAACCGCCAACGATAGATTGACTGCACGACAACATTCTGTCAGTCAACAGCTCTGCATCTACGTCATATAAAGTGGGGGAGAGGCGCGCGTATAAAGTCAATGGATAGACTAATTTACAAATTGTGTCCGTTTAAAATTGGTGTTATAAATATCTCGTAAATGTTTTTGAGCCAACTTTTCAAACTATCAGCAATTTATTGAACCAAATTATCGTTACTAGTCAAATTGCGTACTTTTAATATCTTTTAAAAGTCCGTGTTTACTTTAATAAATAAGATGGGATTATTCGATTTATTTGTAATTGCTTACATAAGTTAAAACGATTCCGATTGCATTAATTAAAAGTTAAATGTCTATGCCTCGTTTATATGTGGGCCCAGCCTCGGCCAGCGTCCAATGTACCTATTCTCCACCAACGCTTGGTTGCCATTTACATCATGCTGGCGAGAGCGTCAGTCTGTTATGGACAGGCAAGTATATAACGTAGTGATTATATACTCTCTGAGGCAAGCGCGGCAGACGATGACAACGTCTACCGTGTTGTGTCGGTTTTTATTTTCGCTTGACATATTTCTTACCAACTTCAAAAAGGAGGTTATAATATGATGTTCGATTGATTTTTATGTATGTTCTCCAATTTTTCGGTCAATTATGGACCGGTTTTGATTTATTAGAACGTGTATAGGTACCTACTTCCAAATTTCATAGGTTTCATACAAATATTATCATGACCTGATAATGAACATTGAAGATAAAGAACGAAATTCCTCATAGGATCATAGCAGCTGATCATGATCAGCTGCTATGATCCTATGAGGAATTTCGTTTCGTTTCGTTCTTTTTAAGGAAAGTAGTCACGGAAACTCTGTAATAAAACAATATACCTACCTATTCTTATTTTAGATTTAAATTGTTTAAACTCTATCCATGTGGCCTCCTGTAATTGAGGAAGTGCGCTAATTTAAAACTTAAATGTATTCAACACTTATATTTGTGTGAACATCCTTTCTTGGAGGCCCTAAATAAATAAAATATAAAAAAATAATGTATCTCAACTATGTCTAAAAACCACAGTGCAAAATAACTTTACTTTTAAAATAACTTAAATATCGAAGAGACAAAACAAAACTAATATAAAAATACCGACTTCCGACGAAGTTATTTTACACTTTGATTTTTTTTACTATCTTCATTGTGATATCTATGTGAGTATGAAGTTCCGTTGACCATTTCTGGTCTTCTTCATCAGTTCCACTTCATCAAATGTTACTTTTTGACTGTAAATGCTTAAGGTCTCGATGAAAATACCAAAATCACTATAAGGTGGCCTATAATTTTTGAGGAGTAGGTACCCTCGATTCCTCATGGATCCCATCATCAGAACTGGATTTTACCAATAAAGGCAAAAAAAAAAAAATAGCAAATCGGTCCATAAACGACGGAGTTCTGAGGTAACAAACATAAAAAAAAAATGATGATAAAAAATACAACCGAATTGATAACCTCTTCCTTTTTTTCCTATAAAGGCAAAAAAAAATTAGCAAATCGGTCCATAAACGACGAAGTTCTGAGGTAACAAACATAAAAAAAATGATGATAAAAAATACAACCGAATTGATAACCTCCTCCATTTTCTTGAAGTCGGTTAAAACGTGCGTTAGTTTCGCGGCAGTGCGCGGCCCTGTGAATGCGTTTATTCTACCGCACGGTAGAATAAACGCAACGCATTCCACCGCAAGGCAGTGCGCGCACGGTCTAACAAGAGCGGCCTGTTCAAAGGCGCATAATGGGCATAATAAAAGAGACTCTCGTCGCGCGGACTTACGGTGCATTTTGATTCGTTACGAGCGCCACTGGATCTGGTAGGCTAATAAAATCAAGGTCGTGTCCGTGCCGTGCAATGTATTATGAACATTAGCGCTGTTATTAGTAGGTTTAAATTCGTATGTTTGCTATCAAGGAGTGCAATTTCTGTACTTGTACTATTTCTTATTCTGTGACTTTGGTAACGATTTTCGTAATGTTGCAGAATTGATAGGTACCCATTTTTTAAAGCATGTAGGTATTTATTGAGTCTTAGGCCAAACTATTGAAATATATTTCTTTCTATTCGGATATGTTTGTAGTTAATAAAAAAAGACACAAAATATACGCGATTTCTAATTACCACCCATCAGGGGACAATAGACACACCTGAGGGGTAATTAGAAAAATTTACCAAATAATAGACAACCATAGACATAGCTGACAACCAATTGTTTTGTAGAGACGGGAATATAATTATCGATAAGGATTGCCAACAGCTACCTATTTAATTCCGGTTCGGCACCCATCCGACGGTCGAAATTCGTCTATTTTCCCTTTGTTATAAAGTAGTTATCTAAATTCATATTTTACTGACCTCAAATTGTTTTCGATAATAATATTTCTAAATATTTCAACAGGTGAAATCAAACAGTGATAACTTTCGTGTCACATCACTGGCCGACTATATATAAAGTCCTTGGCGTTCTGGGGAGAATAAAAATGTAGTTTTTGTTTTTGCCAATTTTAAGACAAATAAGGGCTTCTTTAGTGTGGAAAAATAAAAAAAAAACCTGTTAAATACAATAAATTTATTTTTATAACATAGTTAAAATGAAGAGCTTCTAATGAATTCGTGGCGCTGGTGGCACGAAAATCTGGGACTTCTATTGATGTCCGTGGCGGTGAAAAGGTTAATAAGTGAGCCATCATCTGGTCTATAATTCCCCACTTTGCCAGGCTGTTTGCAACGGCATACTTGCGTACGTAGTCTACCAAAAGGGCCATTGCAGATCGCGCCCGAGTCGCAGATGTTCTTGGGGTTGAAGTCGGGCGGTGGTGGGTGGTGTTCCTCCCACAACTTACATCTCACCGTGGATGGTCGGTCCCGAAAGGCCAGTGTAGAGCGGAGACTAAACTCTTGCTAGTAGAATATGGCCATCGAAAGTGATGACAAGTTTGTGGGTCTCCATTTATTAGCACCACCTTTATGTATTTTCCTATTAATGCGGCGGACTTTAAGAATTTGCTCACGTACAAAAGGCACAGATACACAGGACCAGTTGTCTTTCTTGATGAGACTAGTCTTCTGTTTATGGCACAATGCCAAAAAAGGTTTTCTTGGGCTTGTTTTCATTGTCAAAGTGCTGTACAGGTAGCCATTTTGGATGTGCATCTCTATTTATATCTCCAGCACTTGAGATTGAAGTTTCATCTTCATTCCAGTTTTACCTGTAACAATAATATTTGTCATTTAGCATTGGCTGATAATTTTTTTCATGTGATGATGCGATATTATTTTGTAGAAAACGAAACGTGGTCGCTTACAAGAAGATTTAAAGTCACCCAAAGGGCCAATGGAAAGGGCTATGCTCGGGGTTTCCTTGCGTGATCACATCAGATATGAAGATAAACGCAGGAGAACCAAGGTTACCGACATAGATCGAAGAATGGCCCATATAAGTGGCAGTGGGCAGGGCACTTTGCTTGCAGAACAAATGGTCGATGGGGACGAAAAGTTCTGGAGTGGCGACCACGTACCGGAAGACGCAGCGTTGGAAGTCCTCCCACAAGGTGGACATGCCCTGGTGAGGGTCGCGGAAATCCGATGGATGCGAGACGCACAGGACCGGTCGTTATGGCGACACTTGGGGGAGGCGTATGTCTAACAGTGGACGTCTTTCGACTGAAATGATGATGATATTTGTAGTGTGTCGTTATAACCGAGGCGACGTCGGGGCGTCATCCTCGGCAGTTTTAACCACGGTCATCTGTGTCTCGATTTACAGAATGCTATTTTATGAGATCGCATTCTCATAGGATTGAGACAGTAATTAATTGGGAACAGATAAATAAAAATTGGGATATGGTAAGCGCCAGATAAATCTATATATATATTTAAAAGGAGAAACTGACTGACTGACAAATGACATATCAATGCAAAGCTGAATCTACTGGGACTAGGAGCGTGGAATTTTGCACAAGGACTTTTGGTTTTATTACGTTGGTGTTTGACTAGGAGCGTGAAATTTTGCACAAGGACTTTTGGTTTTATTACGTAAGTGTTTGACTAGGAGCGTGAAATTTTGCACAAGGACTTTTGGTTTTATTACGTAAGTGTTTGACTAGGAGCGTGAAATTTTGCACAAGGACTTTTGGTTTTATTACGTAAGTGTTTGACTAGGAGTGTGAAATTTTGCACAAGGACTTTTGGTTTTATTACGTAAGTGTTTGACTAGGAGCGTGAAATTTTGCACAAGGGCTTTTGGTTTTATTACGTAAGTGTTTGACTAGGAGCGTGAAATTTTGCACAAGGTTTCCTTTTATGAAGAAGGTGAGCACTAAGAAGCGATTTTCCAAAATTCAGCCCCCAAGAGGATGAAACGGGGGCCTTAACATTGGAGATACCCACGTTCACACGGGTGAAGCCACTGGCAGAAGATAGCAATAAGCGTGTATTTGACCTTTCCTTAATATCTCTTTGTGGATACCCAAAATAATCCGATTTCCTTACTAGAAAATGTACAAGATCACGATAAAGAATATAATCGACAGCTTTATTTATATATTATTTAACAATTATAATAAAAGAAAAGAAGAAAGAAACAGAAAAAAAGTAGGCTGCGGAATGCGATAAGGCCGCTCATTGTATGTTTTTGAGATATAAGTTTTTCTATGTTTCTTTATGTACCTACAATAAAGTATATAATAAATAAATAAATGTCAATAAATGTAGTATGTGTGGTTTTCATTGAACGTTATTGCTCTATCTGGCGCCTATACTTTAATAAAATAATTAACACGTAAATAAGTTTGGATAGCAGCTGTTTTCCGTTAGGTGTAATATTTAGAAGCAAATGATAATAATTCCATGTTAAATAAATAAAGCTGGGAAAAATATGTGCAGTTTAAAATTCTTCGAAGTGATTGCATCAGATATTTGCCAATTAGAACAGTTTGAATCAATCAGAATCAATTTAACAGATTACTCTTAATTGAGACAAATTGAGATATTGTTTAATTAATGACATTGGACGCTGGTCTGTTCCTCGTCCCTTAATATATTGGTAATATTATGATAAAATATTGTAGTGGAATGTGGACCACAAAATTAAGATGCCAAGACTACACAATATTGTGGAGATTTTATGAAGTTCTGTAATCGAAATTATTGGATAGCCGAAATAAAAAACTATCCGAAACCGTTATAAAAACGGAGTCTAAATGACAGTTTTTGTTTGTTTTACTCGACCAAACAAATAATCATCTAGACTAGAATTAAAATTCAAATCTTGCTGTTTGTATCCCTTAGGATAATTATACAGGGTGTCCAAGAACCTGGCGTCCAACTGGATTCCCACGATGCCCCAAGTTCTAACAGTACTCAGAAAAATATTTTAAAAAATCCACCCCATGTACTTACAGAATTATACTGATTTCAAAATAAAAACTTTTTAGAAAAAAAAAATAACCGACTTCACTAAAAAAAACACTAAAAGGATCAAAATAACTTTAATTTCGGATGTCGGTGTTTCTCGGTATTGTTTGTTTCTTATTTAACACCGACTTCCGAAATTAAAGTTATTTTGATCCTTTTAGTGTTTTTTTTAGTGAAGTCGGTTATTTTTTTTTTCTAAAAAGTTTTTATTTCACACTTTTTAGTTGCGATACACTTATAAACAGAGTGCCTATTTCTAAGGACAATTCCAATTAACCCAAATACTGCTAGGTTACATTGTTTTATTATAAAGTTGCTGTGCCTACCTTCCTCCTTCCGGCTCCATCAACAGATCAGTTCGATAGTACCTTATAGCCAAAGAGCATCTCACGACAATTCTAATAAGCCCAAACACGGCTAGGATACATTGATTAATTACGGAGTTCCTGTGCCTACCTTCCGGCTCCATCATCAGATCAGTTCGATAGTACCTTATAGCCAAAGTGCATCTCATGACAATTCTAATGAGTCCAAACACGGCTAGGTTACATTGATTAATTACGGAGTTCCAGTGCCTACCTTCCGGCTCCATCATCATCATCAGATCACTTCGATGATACCATTTTCAACGTAACTATTCAGAATCATTCATTTATTTGTATTGTCATAGTCGCTTAACTATATCTTCAATGTGATATCTATTTGAGTATGAAGTTCCGTTGACCATTTCTGGTCTTCTTCATCAGTTCCACTTCATCAAATGTTACTTTTTGACTGTAAATGCTTAAGTTCTTGATGAAAATACTAAAATTACCATAGGGTTGCCTATAATTTTTGAGGAGTTCCCTCGATTCCTCATGGATTCCATCATCAGAACTGGATTTTGAAAAAAATGGGACCAATCTGGAAGCATATCCTATAAAGGGAAAAAAAAATTTTGCAAATCGGTCCATAAACGACGGAGTTCTGAGGTAACACACATAAAAAAAAAAAAAAAAAAAAAAAAAATGATGATAAAAAAAAAAAAAAAAAAAAAATACAACCGAATTGATAACCTCCTCCTTTTTTTGAAGTCGGTTAAAAAAAGGGGAAATGAGCACCCTGTGATATACTTTTGAATGCTGTGACTGCTAATGCTGATAATTTCGATATTTCTTGGAGGTTTTGTAATCTAGGGTATTGCTGTGTCTAAATAGAATGTAAAAATAAAGTACTTATTGTACCATTTTAAAATAAAATATTATTTTAACTAAAGGTGATATGGAAAACTATTGAATTTCGCAACTTTGACCGACTGTAGTGTAAAAAAAATGTACCAAAATAGTATGGCAAGTGACGTCAAATTTTGACGCGTTTATTCCTCTTTTTAAAAAGGTATAATACTTACACATTAATTTGAAAAAAAAAAATTTGATAATATTTTTACTCAACAACCCAATTTTTACGAAGTGCCTACCTACTAACGGTAACTGTCGGACCCTTTCTTATCTTAGAAACTGTTATGTTACTACTATTATTTACTTCGGTTCCAAGAGTGAGCAAGAAGGAAATACACACAGGTAGATGGGTTCCCAGTAGAATAAAAGCAAAGAATGGTAGTTTAAAGATATTTTATTACAATAAATGTTCAAAATGTTGACCACCCGCGGCAATACAAGCTCTAATTACAATTTCCTAATTTCACGCGGACGAAGCCTGCTGGGAATGTTACATAACTCAATTTCGAAACCTCACCTTCAATGTTTCTTGTTATGTCTCTCTTCTTTCAGCTCTTGTAGTCATTCTAAAACAAAGAAAAAACAACGATTTAATACACATTAAGCACAGCAATATAAATATTTGTTGTGTGGTTTCAATACTCAGACGCGTGAGGTGGTCAACATGGTGTTGTGGGTTCGCTCTGTTGAGGGAGACCTGAAGGTCAAGTCATCATTGTAAATCTTTATTTAAATTAGCTTTTGTCAGGGACTTCGCCCCCGTGAAACTGGGTTTTTCCATAAAAACTGGACCCCCGTTTCATCCCCTTAAGGGGTGAATTTTGGAAAATTCTTTCTTAGTACTCGCCTACGTCATAAAAAGAAACCTTGTGCAGAAGTTTTACACTCCTAGTCGTGTCGGCTGTGCGTTGATATGTCAATCAGACAGTTTTTCCTTTTATATTTAAAGATATAAAATATGTATCCCTGTACCTCCTGGTCACGTCATTACACGTGAACGGCTGGACTAATGTCGGTTTATCTTTTGTTGTTGTGTTAATTATTGTCAAGAGTAAGTTCTTATGAAAAAAAAAAAAAAAACTGGGCAAGTGCGAGTCGGACTCGCGCCCTGAGGGTTCCGTACAAACTTACCCATGTAAATAGGTACCTATTTCAATTCCCGAATCACAATTTTTTTTTGTGACGTAACCACAAATTTACTGTTTTCAGATTTATTCCTATACCTGTGCTGGATCTTGCTTTATACCAAAGTTCAAGATTCTGGGACAAGAACCCTCGGAATACCCTATAAATTTTGATTCCCTTGAAAGTGTCGAAATATACGTTTTTTGCGACATAAACGACCGTATCTTTTTTTTTCGTTAACTTAGAAGTTTGATTTTATCACAGCTTCAAGGGACCGCAGACTTGAGAGTAAATGGTTTTAATTTCAAGTTCCCGAGATAAAGGGCCTTGACAGACAGACAACAAAGTGATTTTATAAGGGTTTCCATTTTTCCTTCTGAGGTACGGAACCCTAAAAATTAAGAAAGTTGCGCACAAAATTAGAAAATTGCAGAATACACGACTACTAATTGTATTGTCACTCTTCTACATCTTTTTTATTGCGACAATATTTTGGTTTTGAACTTACCTAGTCAAACTTAGCAGTATCAGCTTTATCTCTCCTTGCTTGTTCCGAAGTTTGAACTTGTTTCCTGGGAACAATAAAAAGATTTCATTAATATTTGTCTCATATTAAACTGTTTGTAGTGTTACTAAGTTTTACTCAGACGCGTAAGGTGGTCAACATGATAGTTTGGGTTCGCTCTGTTGAGGGAGACCTGAAGGTCAAGTCATCATTGTGATTCTTATACAATACAATTAATATTAAACTTGTACCAAAGTCTGTAGTTAGAAGAAATCATAATTATATCAGCTTGTGCAAGGTGTTGATGTATATAGGGTGATTGGTAATTAGTGACCGATACTTAAACACGTGATTGTACTCATGATTACAAACAACTTTCCCAAAGAAACTTTTTTTATCTTTTTATTTAGTAAATAACAACCGAACAGTAGGTACATACACTGATTACGTACACCGCTGGGTTTGCAAGCCGCGCAGATGTTCTATCACTATTGTAGGTACGACGGCGTCACGCGGCTAACAGCTGAGCGGTCGCTGGTCACAGGCGCGCGCGTTACAAACAGCTTTAGATTCAAACAGTTTTGTTATTGTAATAAAACTATCGAGTATATAAAAAAAGTTTCTTTGGGAAAGTTGTTTGTAATCATGAGTACAATCACGTGTTTAAGTATCGGTCACTAATTACCAGTCACCCTATATTTAGTCAGTCTGCTAACTAATAATAAAAATAACACTTGCAATCTCCTTCGATATCACAATACATAAGACTCACGGACTCACGACAGTCGTGGTCGTAAAACATGTAACTATTTAGAACAAAATTTTAAAAGATTAAAAATACCAAGATTCGTACCTACTCATTCTGGCGTTTCGTGAACCTGCCCCCATAGCCAAGTTACGATCGTTTCGTTTGCGTCGAACGCCTCGAGTAGAACACGCCTCCGATTCCTTTGTTCTGACGTCATCTCAACGCTCGGTCATATGGTTAGAACAAAGGAATCGGAAGCGTGGCCTACTCGAGGCGTTCGACGCAAACGAAACGATCGTAACTTGGCTAGGGGGGCTGGCACGAAAGTTGACTTATCTAATCTATACTAATTAGTGGTGGGTCGTTATCGATTTTTTGACGGACGAAACGCAACCGGTCTTGCGACGACAGCAACTGTTGTTAAAAACGGTCCTCGTCAAGACTGGTTTGTGCAACGAAGACTGTTTAGTCGCAGGACGGAAAAACGCTTTCACTGTCGCGTCGCAGAACGTTTTTGAAACGATGACGTGACGAGTATGATCGTTGAATCAATGGATTCTCGACCTTATTTCCTTAGGTGTAAGTATACACCTAAGGAAATAAGGCTGGCTGGCTGGCTGGTTGGCTGTACATATTCGCATACAGTTATTAGAAGACTGGTTTGTGCAACGAAGATTGTTTGGTCGCAGGACGGAAAACGTTTGTTCCGTTGCAGAACATAAAACGATCTTTGAAAACTGTTCTTTGTTGAAATGCCCACAGCTAATACTAATATTATAAATAGAAAAGATTAGAATTTTTCTAATAAATAAACTCAAAAACTACTGGACCGATTTTAAATATTGACAGGCCTGTTGGTCTAGTGGTTAGTGGCCCTGACTGCTAGTCCGGAGGTCGTGGGCTCGATTCCCACCCAGGACAAATGTTTGTGTGATGAGCACGATCATTTGTTCTGTGTCTGGGTAGTTAGAAATTTAGAAATATATAAGTATGTTTATCAGTTGTCTAGTACTCATAACACAAGCTCTGCTTAGCTTGGGACTAGACGGCGTAGTGTGAAAGTTGTGGAATATTAATATTATTCTTTCACCAGTATAATGCTACTTTATCATTGAGTGACATAGGTTATATATTTACTACTTTCAAGCGGGCGAAGCCGCTAGCATAAACTAGTTCGTTATATTTTAACTCACCTAATCAGCCTTGGTTGGACAAACTTGTATTACTTCTATGCGATTCAAGTTGGATACCTGAGAACAAGAAAAATACTTTTAATTATCTCATAGTACAATGTAAAATGTTATATAAAGGGGGATTAAAGTAACTCAGACGCGTAAGGTGGTCAACATGGTGTTATGGGTTCGCTCTGTTGAGGGAGACCTGAAGGTCAAGTCATCATTGTAAATGGTTTAGGTTTTTATATAAATAAACAAATACTGCATAAACCATAACGAAGAGGCTAATTGGGGATCCAGATTTGGTTAAGTCCAATCTACAAAGCCTCGAGCACAGGCGCAGGGTAGCCAGCCTATCGGTATTTTACAGGTTGCATTTTGGAGAGTGTGCGCGGGAATTGCATGACTTGATTCCGCCATCTCCTTTCTACCATCGGACAACCCGACGTACGGCGAGTATCCACCTTTACGTTGTTGAAACTTCAACGGTCCGGACTAAGCGTTTCGCTTCGTCGTTTATACCGCGTACATCGAAGGACTGGAACAATTTGCCTGCTGCGGTCTTCCCGTCCAACTATAATTTAGGTGTCTTCAAGGCTAGAGTGAATAGGCTCTTAATAAACTAGTGCGCCTCACCATCAATGATTGCATCGCTGCTTACCATCAGGTGGGATCGCAGTCAAGCACTGGTTTATATGAATTAAAAAAAAAAAAAACTTACTTTTAGAAGAGCTACTTGATGGCGAGTCCATTATCTGTAAAGAAAACAAAATTTATAATGATTTTAGGGTTATATTGATCATAGTACTTATTTCAGTGCATCAGACAGCGGAACACGAGGCTCATCAAAGTTGTACAGGTAAGTGTGTTTCATCATTACAAAAATATATGTAGTACCTTACTATATTTGTTTTTAAATGATATAATGTACCAGTGATGCCATATTTAGTTTTAATGGTGAATCGCACTGGTTAAAGTGAACTACTGTGAAACAAACATATTTTTTAAAATTTTATTTATCTATTTATGGGACAATAAACAGCTACAATATACATATACACTTATATAAAAAAAACGGTACAAACAAGCGGTTGCATTAACCTTCAAGCGGGCGCGCGTTGTCGAATCAACCGCGCTTAGTACATTTTCGCTCATATTATTATTATTACCCATTACATTTATTTCTCATTCATCTCATTCTAGTAGCCTGTCGCTATGTAATTGGGAGTAAAATAAAGAATAAACCGTCGCTCGGGGCGCTCCCCCCACTCCACAGATCGCAATTGTTTTAAGGGCCTATTACACTACGCGATATTCAGCACACGATATTCAGACTGTCTTATTTTTTGTTCCGAGTAAGACCGGTCTAACTCTTATTACACTGCGCGATATGTCGAATCATAGACTAAAACTGTCTGAATATCGAATGGTGTAATAGGCCCTTTAGTCCCGGTGCAGTCGTCGAAAAAACTACACGCGCCTGTCTTGTATTTTTACATTGACGAGAAGACTGATTCTGAAGAAAATTAGACCTAAGTATATGAAAAACTCTTTGATGCCAATTATTCGATCTTTTGAAGAATATTAAAAAAATACAAATTAATTGGAGATATAATCAAGACTCACAATAGAACTCTTGTTATGTCGGGCAGAATTGATTCCTAACCAAAGAAACTAGTTTGACTTCAAAATGTTGTTTTGAATTTGAACAAATTATTGTGTAGTTGAAAAATAGGTAAAATCTGAATATAAAAATAAATTATCATTAATTAATCAGTTTTTTAAGTTCCTGAAATCTCCCATCGGTCTTTTAGGTTACGCTCGCCCGCTTGAAGGTTAAAAAGTGATACTGCCATAAATGAAAATAACTTACTTAGTGGTTTTCAAGATGCAGATGGAATCAAATACCATGAATGTTTTTCCTGCTATGTGAGTAATCGTATTCGCCAGTCGCTTGTGAATGCTCTCCGTCCCAAATATATATTGGTGAAATTGAGTAACCTGTGAATGAAAATTTCTATGAAGTATTTCTAACGTGGACCAAACAAATAATATTTAGAATTGTGTGATCAGTGAGGATAGTTATATTAACAGCATTATGTGTCAGATGTCCCTATCTGGATTCATCATTTGAGTTTAGGACTGGAAAAGTGAATATAGTTCAGTTTTAAAATTCTGAATATTTAAGAGAGACGCTCCAAGGTCGCCCGCGAAATTCAAGTACTTAATTTACCTATTGAATGACTTTTTTAATCAAGACGAACTGAGAGGTTTAATTCCATATTTGTGTTTTTATCTTTCTCGATATTTTTTTATCTATTTGTGGAGGCTTGTAATTAGCGATTTGATAATATTATTACACACTCTTTATATCATTTTTAAGCTGTCTGCCTCGCTTTATCTTAAAACTAACCATCAAAATATCAGCTTGTTTCTTACCTTTCGGCCATTTTTGAGCATTTAGCTTCCATAAAAAAATCTGTAAAAGAGAATTTTCCAGTTATTGCATTGTTAGCAAGTTTTGCAAAAGTTTTTACGTTTTTAATATAACTCAGACGCGTAAGGTGGTCAACATGGTGTTATGGGTTCGCTCTGTTGAGGGAGACCTGAAGGTCAAGTCATCATTGTGATTTATTTAAACTTTTTAACAGCTTACGTTGGATATATCCAACAAACACTCTCGCGTATACTCCATCTCGTCAGCTCTTGTGTCACCTATGGGGATTGAAGAGCTAAACGAGATGGAGTGCAAACACACGACCCTGGCGAATAGGACACGAAAACATTCGTCCGACGAAAGCTGTTAAATGGTTAATATTGATCTCTATGACAAGTAACATATTAAAAGCACAATCTAAAAGTAGATGTTCAGAATAGGTATTTTTCTGAGGCGGGAAATCTTCACCCTTCTTCTCGACTCTCTCGCTCTGAGGTGGTGCGCGAAGGCGTATCAGACTTTTACTAATAAAAAGCACAAATATGTTCCTTCAGTTGCCTCTTGCGTTCTAGGACCACGAGTATCCCTTTTGGATCGGATACTGAATCAGTTTGAGCTATATTAAAATTGTTTTTTTTTTCCCTATGATACTTGAATATTTTGATATAAAACTTCAATTGGTATCTATCTATACCAATAAGCTACCAATTTAGTGAGTCGATGCCCTTTTGATTACCCTACAATTAAGATAAAGAAATCTAAAAAAAATGCTACCCAAGTGTATTTTAATAAAAACTCGAGTGCTTAAATTATGATTGTAATTTTATTTTCTAGTTACGGTGTTTATAGGTGTGCATTATTTCTGTTACATGTTTTATAAAATGGGTCAGAAAATATAAATGTTCGTATTTAGAACGATTTTTAAATCATTAGATTACTTACATAAAACAGCTTCCTTGAGTGTGGTGCAACTCTGGATCTTATAGACCTTTGAAAAAAGAATGAAAATTGTTATTAAAAGTGAAAAGTACATTGTTACATTATGTTGTATTATCTAGTTGTATCAGTGTGGATAGTTATGTTAACAGCATTATAATCAGATGTCCCTATCTGAAATCATCATTTGAGAATGAAAAGAATAATGAACATTGAATGCCAAAAAATACCAAATGCCCTTTGGCATTTTGCAAAACTCAAAAGTAAAAAAAAAAAACAATTCCTACTATACGAGAAATCACGTAGTTGACGTCTTTGTCAAGTTAACTAATAGTACCCATATACGAGATGTCGTATTTAGGCACTAAAAATATTTTTTATTTCAGGCCTACATGGGCACTTATAAAACGTCAGAAGCAATGTACACTAGCAATGTTAATGCCTTCATTAGAGGCCATCTACAAGTCCTACGAAATATCTCGTATGTGGCATATATGAAGATATCGTTTACGAGATATCTCGTACCTGGCATTCAATGTGCTACTTTTAGCATGATACCTTTAAAATCTTACCTTATAACAGAAGCTGCTATGTCCCATCACCAATAATTTTGGACCTGAAAAAATATCAAGAATTTTGTAAAAAAAATATCCTTTCTGGGCTTTGGTAGTCTTTGAACTAGTATCATGATCAGATAGGAGCGAAAGACATTGCAAAGGTTGTACATCAAAGAGTTCAGATGAACTATGTGGTCATCATTTCAATTACTATTTCAGGGAATAGTTGTTGCAATTTAAAACTTTAATTTCATAGACATAAAGATAATATTCCCATTTTTTTTTTTAGAAACTTTTCCACATTAGGAATCCTGTATTGTAGGTGCGTTCACAAAAATTTAAACTCACATATACAAGACACTCAGATCCTTAACAACTATCTGTAGGATATACAAATATTTGTTCCATGCAAAAACGAATCCGCGTCAAAACCCGCAGCAGCCAATAGCTCAACCACTGCGCCAACCGTGCCATCAGGGATTGAGACAAGCTTATGAAATGCACAAATTTAATTGATTTGTTAGTTACCTTGCTCAAGTAATTTGTGCCTGCTGTCTTCTGTTCAATGAGGTCGTCTTTTTTTTTTTTTGAGGTCTCCAGGCCTGTGAATTGTATAAATCTGTTAATTTTCTATTATAATTCAGGGGTTACAGTAGGTAATGTTAAGTTGGTTTTATCAGATAGGAGCGAAAGACATTGCAATTGTGTACATCAGAGTATTCAGATGAACTATGTGGTCATCATTTTAGTATTACATTTTTATTTACTTTTGGAATAGAGGACATTGATCATCCCTGTATGGGAGTTGGACCAAGAGACGCTCAGAAAGGATTCATAGTGCATTATATTATCAAGACTAGCAGTAGTCTATAAAGCGACATGAATAACTGTCATAATTATGTGCTAGCTAATATATGATTAAAGTGCATGTCAGCTTTGTATGATAATAATTCTATTCTTCTATTTTAAGCTGTTGATCCCCGCACGAACGCCGGCGGTCGTGCGCCATTGTCTTACTATTGTGTCTCTAATTACGCTACTCAAGAAGTTAAATTGAAATTCTAAATTAGCATGACCCTTAAGAAGCATCATTGCTAGAGCAAGCAAGCATTTTGACAGCCTACATTCTGCAATAAAGTGGAATCTGTTTGGACATGCCAAATATTATTTTTGTCAGTAAATTAAAAATAATTTATTTAAAACTACCAGCAAAATCAAACACAAAACTCTAACCTTTGAACTGTTTTTTTTTATTTTATTATTATAAATGATGTAAGGAACCATTTTTAAACACTCCTATGTCTGGCAGCATTTGGTCCAAACCTAGTCAATGTCCTTTACAAATATTTTAATAATAATTTCAGTATGTCTTACCTTGTTTTTCTTCAATCATGCTAATACTCGATCATCTAAAGCCTTTTCGTTTTCTTCATTCTGTAAAATACAGAAACTTGTTAATTTTTGTAAGTAACACTTCCCTGATAGTAATAAGTTTATTATGTAATCAGATAGGAGCGAAAGACATTGCAAAGGTTGTACATCAATGAGTTCAGATGAACTATGTGGTCATCATTTCATTAAGAAAATAACAAATTTGTTTTAATTTCATATTTTTTGTAAGAATATTTTCTATAATGCTACTCACCATAAAGCATTTCTGTGCAGAATGTAAATGGCTACCTGCAAACAATTAAAAAGGAAAACTAAATAACATTTTTGTGTAAAAATCAACATTGAATGTTTTTAGCCGAGATTCAGTATGCTTAACGCATTTGTTTGTACATCAGACCACACAACAGGCTGCCCTATGCTAACATTTACAACAAAAACAAAGCAAATAGCTGATAAAGTACCAGCTATAAAAATTATTAATGAATTACTAATATGAATGAAAAATGGTCCCCTACTCTGGAATAAGCCATTGTGAGTCAACTGAGGGTTTTCAGCTGCACTGCGCTGTCATCATGCTCTACAAAGGGATGATAAAATAAAATATATAATAAAATAATTCAAATTAACCCAGCCAGCCAATCCAACTAAGTAGACAACTGTCATTTAATAACATCGTCATAAGCAGTATTTTCCCAAATCTAAACAGCCCTGATGAGATTTCATACACTGCTATGAACAGAATGCAAAAAATTGTGTCTGTAACACAGTTTATACCAGCAGAGACAGATGTTCACTGTTTCAAATAATGCATAGCATTGTACTTCATTGTTTTTGTGTTCACCGCCTCTGCACCGTTAACGAAGCCCCACAGTAATGTAGTCACTCTTCAATATTATTTAAGCATACAAGCCCAAGCTCAAGAAGGCTGGTTTCATTACAGTTGTCTATTTTTCTTGGTTGACAAAGGAAGGTAAAATACCAATGTCACCAGTTTATTGCTTACACCATAAGTTTATTAAATATCTAAAATGCTTGTAAATGACAGTTTGACTTGTCAATCTCTTGAGACAGTTTTATAAACTAATTGCGTTAGCAATACGGCTGTGAAATATCAAAACCCAGTATCTGCATAAAACCAAATTTTACAGGAGAGCCGAAAAACGATTTTATATCTTTGACAGCTTGCCGTTTCAATAATATTAGTCGTAACTTCTTGGGAGTGATTGCAAAATTTGAGGTACATAACAGGCTTTTAAAAAAATAGTTTAAAGGCGTCTATTACAAAATATGTACGTAGAGGAGCAGTTACTAATAAAAACATTGTTTTCTTAGACCAAACTTTTTGAGTGTGACAATTTCAAAACCTAGTAAGATCACTTGCTTTGTTTTTATCTAGTTCTAAAATATACTGAGTGGGGACTAAACGCAAATTAATAGACCTAGTAAGATCACTTGCTTTGTTTTCATTTAGGTCTGAATTTACTGAGTAGGAACTAAATGCAATTTTATAAACCTAGTAAGAAACAAAAAAATAAAACAACATAAAATAATCGGAAACTAAACACTATTTGTTCACAGAAAAAAAATAAAATAATAATCACTCAAAATATTTGAAAACAGTCAAATAAAAATAAATTATTCGCTAATTAATAATATTGTCCATCAGAAACTAAATCAACTGAATTATTATTAATCGGTAAACTTTGCCAAAACTCCCTTCTGTTCATTGGCATAAGCTGTAATAAAGTTCTTACTATGCCTTCCTTTTTACTTTCTTTAATGCCTCTTGGAATATTTTTTAAGGTTGGCATGGTCAAGGGGTTATGTTTTTTCATAAGAAAATCCAATTCGGAATACTGAGATTCAAAATAGTCATTCTTATAAAACATATTGCGGCTTCCATTTACAAATTTTACTTCAACCAAAGAACTAAGCAAAAAATTATTCATGTGATCAAGGTCATCATTGCGTCGCGGTATGCGTTTCTTTTTTACCCACTCATACGATTTTTGGACATCGATAACTTCTATATTCGATCTGCAACCCAAAATTACATTCTTATAGTCTTCAAAATCGTACACAGCATCTTTTTTTTTAATCTGCCTCTCTATATTGCCATGAACTCCATCAGCTGACATATGAGTGTGTCCTTTAGTTAGGTATTTCAAAGTCAAACTTTCTAAATTGCAAAACCCAGAGTTTATTATGGTAACAAGTGATGTAAAGAGAATCCAATTTTTATTTTGAGCCGTGCAATTATCACACCACAATATCAAATGATTAATATCTCTTTCTTTTTCGATCATTGCTGCAATTGCATTAACAATATCATTTGCGTCTCGTCCAGAATAAGCTTCATGCCATAGAACACAAATACTATTAACATTAGTTTTCTTTCTGATCGGTGCAAAGGTCAAGTTGAAAGTTATCATTCTACACAAGAAAAAGGATTCTTTGACTTTAGGCATATCGGGTAACAACATAACTTTTTGTAAATCCATCGAATAGTATCTCACAGAGGAAGTATTTTCTAGGGAGGCATCTTCTTGATACTTTTGTATTGCTTTACTTGCTTTAGCTTTATGATCCTCGTATGCAGTTTCAACATCCTCTGGAATGTCAGCACCTTCATTTACTTTAAGTCTTTCTTCATACAGCCCACAATCTACACATTTATCGCCTTTTGGATATTTGAATGATATTTTCATAGTCTTCAGTGTCTGTCTATATATTTCTTTACACAATTTGAAATTAGGATTTTTGGTTTTAAAGTCGTTAAATATTTTATCAACAGTCAATGTCCTAGGGAGATATCTAATGTTAGGTGCATTGCTTCGTCGGTAATGGCTGACTGCGGGGTTGTAACTAAGAATATGAGCTTCAACATCGTTTCTGGCAATTTTGGGCTTCTTACCCCCCCTATTTTCCTTTACATTTTGATATAGTGGTTTACGTTTAATTGCTTTGCTTAATTCTGTAATAACTGAATCATTTTTATATCCTAAAGTGTTCAATAAAAATTTTCGGCATACCTGGACATCGGTATTATTTTTTTGTAGAAAGAAGGATCTGGTTTCATTTTTCTTAAAATTAGAGTCTAGGTTATCGTTATTTATTGTTCTCCTTTGTATGTTTTTGATTGCAATGCATTTATTTAAAAACTGTCTTCGTAAAGCATAATTCATGTTCCAATAATTATTCCATATGACTTTTCTTTCATCCACAGTAAATAAGTTACAATTCCTTTTACATTTATCGCCACAACCATTTTGTATAAAAGAGTATTTAGCTTTATTACGGGTTATTCTTTTTTTTTTCAATATTAGCACGAGCAGGATTTACGGACGCTTCTTGTTGATCGTTTCCATCGCTATCATTATTTATAACTCTAGAGTTGTTGTTATAGCAATTTAAAGCTGTATTTATATATGCGATGCAGCAGTTTTCTGATAAGTAAATATAAGTGAATTCGGGTAAGTTGCTATGAATACTGAATGTTGCGGTACATTACATGGAAGAGCCGGAATATTATTCGAAATTGGAGGATTGCAATTAGTATCATCATCAGATTCACTAGTTTCTTCTATGTAGCGTGTTTTAATATTTAGATACTCAAGATCAATTTCGACCTATAAAACTGATTTTTACTCATTTTTAGAAACAAAAACACGCACTTGCAACGACTTCTTCTCACTTACTAAAGTTGCGCGGGAGTTTTGACGTTTATTTCAACCATTTCATTGACTTAGTATCTACATGAACCATTTTATATCCAAGTAACTACAAGCACTTACTAGGTTTTTAAAATGGTTGATGTTAGATACTATGTTTTAATCTTGTAATTTTTGTATTTTGAAAACGTTTACTGTAGATACTAGGTTTCCGATTTTGTATAACTTCGTTTTTGACTTATTTTTGGGAGTTTTTACTATTCTAGTATGTGGAGAGTGGTCTATAAGGTCGAAAAATGCAAAAACACGCTTTTTTTAAAATTTGTCAGATACTAGGTTTTGAAATTGCACAGCCGAATAGTTTGGTGACATCCAACAATATGAGCTGTAGTATGTGTGATCTGTAAATCACCCTAGAAATAGAAATTAAAACTTACCAAAATAAATTCCTTAGCAGTTTGATGCTACACGATACTCTTTCAACCTAAAACAAAGAAATACTGTGAGGATACTTTTCAAGTATTTTGTGTAAAATGATGATTTGTTTGTAGAATGGTCAGATAGAGCTAATATACATGCAAGATCATGGTTTTTCAATGGTTAGCACTTTTCATCATGTGAATTTAAAGTAGGCCAGGAATCAGCCAGCCAACCTAGTAATTGACAGATTCTGGGATTTATACCTTCAGCAGGTTTCCGATATTTCCCCTGCACAAATATGCGTGGTACATCTATTCCCTCCTTGAAGTTGACAGTCCGGCGCTGAACATAGGTGTTCATGAGGATCTCAAAGCCAGCATCAGTGAATAGCTTTTGTAGCTCTTCTTCAGTGAAATAGTAGCTTCTGCAAATAAAGAAAGAACTTTGTAAAATATATAGTTATTAAATACTTTACAGGTGCTGAAATAGTATGTGTGGAGGACACACATGTGGTAATAATTTTGATATGGTAAGCATTTTTAGACATGGAGATTCTAATAAAAAAAAATTGGTAAGTACATCCGCCCCTAAGACGCAAAAAAATCTGTAGAATTACCTAGTGCCATCCTGCCTCATGTAAAAGTTGTCAGCGATCTTATGTCCCGGCTTGAACCGCAGCTGCGCCATGTCGTAACGCCCATAGTCGCGAAACAGCAGCACGCCTCCAGGGCGGAGCGCCCGGTACGCAACCCTTGCGACTTGTGACCACGCTTCAGGGTGGATCGCCGATAGCACAAAGATCAAACTCGCGATGTCTACGCAACCTTCTTCCATGTTCTCAAACAAGTCATCAGTGGTCAGATCAGCGCAAAACGCTTTCATACGACTCGTATCAAACAGTTTGTTCGATTTCACGAAGTCCACCGCACGTGGAGAAAAATCACACGCGTAGAAATGAAAGTTCAAGAATCCTTCTTCGACCAAAGGGAAAATCATGTTACCCACGCCACATCCAAGCTCTAGGAACGTAATCTTATCGTCAGCATCAAAGTTTATAAGCTCTTGAAACTCACGTGTTGTCCAATGCCGGTCCTTGAAAAACTTCGTCTCATTTCTCTTGTAAAAAATGTCCCAGTGTCGCTTAGCCTCTTTCTCCAGTCGTGCAGCTTTACCTTCAGGTATTATTCGAGAGTTTTGAGCTTCAAGACGCTGTTTTTCTTCGTCAGTCAGGTCCTTCAAACGATGAATGAAAACATCGCCGTTTTCGCCGACACATTGGGTTTCATCGGTTTCCATCTTGGATTTTACTGCCGGTTTCGAGATTCTCTGGACAAAGCAAGATCAATGAGATAATGCATGTCATAGATTTTCATTTATTTTAGAAAAGAAATATCAATAACACAAATAAATTGATCAACTTTTCTATTTCGTGAAAAAGTGCGTGCGTAACATCTCGCAACGTCAACACAAATGAACGAGTGAGTGAGTAGTGACTGACTGAATGTGAAAGTGAATCATGTGAATGAAATAAAATCAAAATGTCAAAATCCTATGAATGAATTTTTTTTTTGTTTACCCCTTAGGGAAGGCTATAGTCGTTCAACCATATCGCCTAGTCTTTCGTCTGTTTTCTTGCGTAATAAGTCTTCCGTAATAGTTGTTTCTTTTTGTTTTACATTAGAATGCAGGTGTAACACATTGTAATGTTTTTTGAAGTATTTGGCAGCAAATGTATCGATTCAGCCTTCTCAGCTAACTTCGCTGAGGTAGCTAAAACTACAATAAAATTCTCAGCTCCATTTTACCGAGACCGCGCCTATTTCAATGATTCCACATATTATTCCAGTTGCGCAGACACTTGAGACACAAAACTACACCAATTTTACATCACAATATCCACTAGGAATGAATTTGCGAATAATTAAAACAGCCACTGAACTTCACTCGAAGAAATCCCGCCAAAAACTCCCCTATGAATGAAGTGAGCCACGATTTTTTTTATTTTTTTTTTTCGTGACGCGCACAATTGTATAATTATCTATATTATAATTTTTATTTTTATTTTTTATTCTCTTTTGAATGGATCCGTGTTTACATATATTGTTTGTGTGCCTTGCGTTGTGACAAAATAAATTCATTTTCTTTCTTTCTTTTCTTTCTTTCTTTATTTTTTTTATTAATAAAGTGATTGACTTGGATACTAAGTCTTTTAAGTAATGTCTTCTAATACAAAATGACGACTCCACTTGTCGTCACTTTGTATTCCATTAGAATGCGGATGTATCAGTTTCTAATGCTTTTACAGTATTTAGCAGCAAATGTATTAAGTCAGTCTTCACGGTAAACTTTGCTATCAATTATAAGCTCAATTCAATCATAATCAGTTAAAATCAATTTGATCGAGATTGCACCTTTTAATAATTCCACATTTTGTCCAGTTGAACAGAAACCTGGGATGCAAAACTATAACAATTTAACATCATAATATGCACTAGAAAAAAAATTGCAAACTAGAACCTCTGAAGTGGAGACTCGTGATAGGATGCCGCCAAAAACCACCCACGACAATTCATTTAGTTTTGTCACAGAGTATTGTGAGTTATAACAATCGGTTTGATTAAAGATTGTAATCATAATTACCTACAACAACAAAAAATAATAATGACTGTGGTGTTTTTTATTTATATTGTAGTGTTGGAGCATAAACCATAACCGCAGTCTTAACAGTTTTACTATTTATTTATAAACGTAGTTAACGAAATTATATTGATAACAACAAATAGGTACGATAATAAATAACTGCTACACCTACCCGATATAACGATTACACCAAGGTCAGGCATTATCACAAGACGTCAATTCGCAATCGATGTCATCTGTGTACCTATCATGATCAACATGCATGAATCCGGCACAATGCGGGCCATGTCGACGGCTCGACACGTGTCCCTCTGGGACAAATCATTAAGAAGTTGACAAATGAACGGACTATTATATGTTGGACAGGATTCTTAAATCTACTTACTTTATTAGTTAGGATTGATTTGGAAATTCAGTTCAAGTTGTATGTTGACTACTAAAATATGATTGGCGGCCGTAATACGTATTTATTTATGGAATTATAATTATTAAAATCAACAATACAACCCTCACAGTTCGTCCTACTAGCCTATTGAATGGCTATTTCATAAAAAAAGTCACCGAAATTAAGTACGTAGTACCAACCAACTTATTAACTCTATGGTTTCGACTGATTGCTGCTGCCAGAAAAAAAGAATTAACGGGTGACTAGATGGTTGCAAACCAACGTCCCAACCAAGGTGACCTTGCTAGTTTCAATCCGTGTGGACAGCAGTTGTAAACCATGACCTTCAACGCCCTTGATTGAGAAGCGCGTTTTCCCAACAACCGAACTTGTTGGTGCGTGGTTTACATCCATGTAGCTGCAAGTCTGCAACACAAACCAAACACATAAACCAAGGTCACCTTGGTTGGAACGCTAGTTTGCAACCGTCTGGTGACCCCTTAAATCATAGATTTTGTTTGTAACGGGTAGGTATTCTTGATCTAGTAGCGAAAATGTAATACTACCCTCACATTTAAAGGTGAGTTCCTTTAATTGTTTCAAGAAGTAATAAAAAGCTACCTACCTTTCACAATCGGACTCAATATAACGCTAGATCAAAAAGGTCAAATTTTAAGAAGATTTAGGTGTCTAGCGACTTACTATCAGCCGGCTTCTTATCGATTGCCGCTGTATAATTAGCGCATCAAATATAATGTTCTCCTTGACTTTAAACAAAATAACTACCTACCATTTTCGTTTTATCGGGTTCAAAATTAGTTATTAAGGTGTATAGTTCCTTGAACATCTGCTGCCGAACTCGTACTGCCGCCTACAATGCGTTCCAAATAAGAATAGGATCGATTGACAGGTAGTGACGTCACGTCATACTGTCAAATCGAAGAATTATTATGGTGAGCAAAACAAGAAAATTTTAAAATTTAATTTATTTACGAACTGTGAACGAAAATAGTTTAATCAGAATCCAGTTCTTCAATTTTGATCATCTCTGAGTTTTTCAATTTTGCCCAATTTCTTGCGATTTGACAGTATGACGTGACGTCACAACATGGCGTCGATCCTATTCTTATTTGGAACGCATTGTATGTGTGCTTTTAATTCCGGCCAGCAGAGCCCGGGTAGAGCCCCGCTGACCTGTAAATCCATTTTATTTGTGAAATTTTGATTGATTTACATAATTATGCTATGTACATTCTAAAGAACACTTAACCATTTATTTTTTGTGTACACATATTTCTAAAGATCAAATCCTTTTGAAAAGAGTAGGGAAAACAAGCGAAAAAATTTCATGTTAAATAATTTTTTTTGACAAAATTATTAATCGCATGAAAAAATCATAATATATATTATGAGAGCAGTGGTGGCCGAGTGGTAACGGCTCCGACTTACGAGTTGTAGATCGCGGGTTCAAACCCAGCCAGGTGCATTACTTTGTGTAATTTATTTCATCACCACTGCTCTCAAAACGGTGAAGGAAAACATCGTGAGGAAACCGGCATGTCCTAGAACCAAAAATTCGAAGACATGTGACATCCACCAACCCGCACTGGGCCCGCGTGGTGGATTATGGCCCATTCCCTCTCCTAGAGAGGAGGCCTGAGTCCCAGCAGTGGGAACATTATAAGGCCGACTATGCTATGCTATGCTATATTATGTTGATATGAGTCACATGAATCTATGATAAATATTTTTTTTTTCAAATCTATTATCCTAGCCGTTACCGAGGACTAGACTTCAGAAAGACACTGTTTTATGGCACTGCTTGGGTGCCAGGGCCTTAATACAGTGTCAGAATTATTGCACCGTTAAATGCTTTGATGGTATTAGAAGTAGGTAGCCTTTGCAACTTCTTCATCATGACAAAAGTAGTAATACAACAATATTGGGCCTGGAATAATTTGCCTGGCACTGCGGTCGTCCCGTCCGATTTTAATTTAGGTGTCTTCAAGGCTTGAATAAATAGGCTCTTAACTCATTCAATGCCCGGTGCACGGATCCACGCGAGACACAATCGCTTTTTAATTTGTGTCTCTAATTACGGCATACGAAAGGTTAATGAACTAGTGTGCTTTACCAACGATTGCATCACTGCTTACCATCAGGTGGGATTGCAGTCAAGCACTAGTTTATATCAATTAAAAATAAAGTAGTACATTTTGATACAAGTGGAAAAAGTTTGTCATCGAGCAGGCAAGGGTGTTATTTAGCCGAGTGCTCTAAGTAACAAATCACGTGTATCAAAGGACGTTTTTTGATACCGAAAAAAAAAATTAAACGGGTTTTGACGTGCGACTCGTGGGGGTCGCTTATAAGATAAATACAATAAATTGTGGCAGGGGCAATCTCGCGCACTTTTCCGTACTAGTGCGAAAAACAGTAAGCGGCAGGGATAATAGCGGGTTTTCGAGTATTGAAAATTACTTTTGTCAGCTTTTTGGATCTATTTTTAGCCTGTATTACTAGCTTCCATAACGACCATCACGCCATCCTTGACTCCTTTTAACTTTTTGTTACTCCTCAACTCCTCACACAATCCAGCTTTTTATTATTAGGCTTTTCTCTCGCTCTCCATCCACATTTAGATAATATTTACAACTCTTTGAGCAATCTCTTTGGGCAATGGAAAGGGCTATGGTCGGAGTTTCCTTGCGTGATCGAATCAGGAATGAGGATATCCGCAGGAGAACCAAGGTCACCGACAAAGCACGAAGAATCGCCAAACTTAAGTGGCATTGGGCAGGGCACATTGCTCGCAGAACGGATGGCCGTTGGGGTCGAAAGGTTCTGGAATGAAGACCACGTACCGGAAGACGTAGCGTTAGAAAACCTCCTACAAGGTGGACCGATGACTTGGTAACGGTTGCGGGAGTCCGATGGATGCGAGACGCACAGGACCGTTCATTGTGGCGACACTTGGGGGAGGCCTATGTCCAGCAGTGGACGTCTTTCGGCTGAAATGATGATGATGATGATGATGAACTCTTTGAGTAAGTACCTACTTGAGTAAATACTTCCGCTCAAAGAGACTTATCTACATAATTGTCGAATAATATCTTGGTAATAAAATCAGTGAGTACATAATTATGTTCGTATGTTTATGTCACGCATCCTGCGATGTTGTATCAACATTCTCGGCTTCACTCGTTAAACAGGCGTAAAATATCTCTCAATTAGTCTCAACAGCTGACGGACATCAACTGGTACTGATTCATATTTATAGATCAAATAGTTCATCTTGGACTAGTTACTTGTTTGGTGACTCATATGATCCTTGCCATGAATGATTTAAAAGTGTATTCATGGCGTTTTTAGCATGTTCTTCAATGGAGAAGGATTGCTATGCTCTAAGTGATGTAATTATGTAATTGTGTAAGCAGGGGACAAATAAATAAATGTCCTACTTACATACTGCGTACTTATTATGTTTGATAAAAATATAAAATACCATTATATAAAAATTAAACTACTTTTTATTATCGAGAAATATTATAATTTATACGTAACCTAAAAGGCGATTACTGATCTGTTTCTTGATGTCTATTTCTCAGGGGTGCTCGGCACCCACTGTTTATTTCTCGTGGGTGCATATATTTTTCAAAACACTCTCATCCCTACCGCTTTTAGACATGAAAGTTACTGTTTTTGCACTAGTGCGGAAAAGTGCGTGAGCTCGCCCGCCACAATTTATTTTTATTATCAAAATGTACGCGTACTATTCTGTTACCTTACTATCCCATACTGAGCTACAAGTTGCAAACAACTGTCGAAAATTTGAATTTAGCTGGCTACACCAGCTAAATGACAAGTGTGGTTTCTATCCATAGATATCCATGTCTATCATACCTAACTAGCCCTTTGGCCCTCATACCAGTGTTTTGGGCCCGCGCGTCATCGTTTTCTAGCTATTCATGAGTTCTTCTGATTCTTACTAAAACATTGAACAGTTCTGTTGACCGTCCAAATGATAAATGAAATTTATTCTGTAAATAGGTTTAAAAAACACTTTTACACGTCAATTTTTTTTTTCATCATTTTAAACTAGATGGGGCCGGTGTTTCCTAGCTGACTACCCTGAGAAGAAACACCGAAACAGACTCAGGGGTCAAAGTCTCTTTTAAAGTCCATACAGTAAATATGTAATGGTCAAATCACATGAGAACGATGCAGAATTTTCTGAGATGGTCTTTTGAAGAAAGAACCTTACAGATTTGAGTGGACCTGTCCAGTCAGTGCAAGCATTTGTCAGTATTCGCAAAGCTCAACTCAGGACTACGAAGGAGCTCAAAGACTTGACGAACAATACCAATAGCCGCAGAAAATACTCAAATTGCCAGACATACGTTAAAATTACTGAAAAGGAAAAAAAAAGCAATCAACATAGTCCTCACGTTCACAATAATAAAAGGAAATATATAGTTTACAAAATGTAATACTTAGTAAAGTAAATATTTACTTGACAAAATTTCACTGAAAAAGAAAAATGATAATGTCAAATTGCAAAATAAAGATAATCTACAATGTCAGATTGTAAAAAATACAACAGTTTAATAATAAGACAACAGTTGTAGTGCGTACTGGAGCAGATCAATCCCAAGCCTTTTCGTCCTCAACATAGTCCTTTATAGTGTTCAAGATACTGTCACAGACTCACAGTAGGTACACGTATGTACGTGCGAAGTCAAAGTCAAAGTCAAAAGCATTTATTTCAAATAGACCATTTACAGGCACTTTTGAATAGTCAAAGTACAAAAACAAAAAAAGTGAAGCTAAATTGACGACGAATAGCGACGTTCTTAATTATTATTACCGATACGTTATCATTACAGCTGCATTGTTTACTCTCGTTAACCGGCTCCCGGATAACGGTATCGGTGTAAATAACTGATAAACCCATTGTTTACACAATGCCCCCAAAAACTACACAGTTTTTAGTGAAGCTAAAGAATCTTCGACTTTATAAAAAAAAAAAACTGGGCAAGTGCGGGTCGGGCTCGCGCATTGAGGGTTCTGTACCAACTTAACTATGAAAACAGTTTAATTCTGTCTTAGAATTTTTGGTTCTAGGATATGCCGGTTTCCTCACGATGTTTTCTTTCCCCGTCTTTTTTTTTTATTATTGATAGGCTCGCGTTTGACCACTATCTTACCTGATGGTAAGCGATGATGTGGCCGACGATGGAGCACGCTTGCCCAGAAGTAACCTATTCACTCTTGACTTAAAGACCCCTAGGTTGTAGCTATCAGGAAACACAGACTCCGGCAGGGAATTCCACTCCTTAGCTGTACGCATTATGAATGTGTTCCCAAAACGCTCGTCTTGATGTGTGGCGATGAAAATAAAATACACAAAGTAATGCGCCTGACTTATCTATGGCTACCTACAACTTGTAAGTCGAGGCCGTTACCACTTGACCACCACTGCTCACATACACCGATTATTTTGCGATTATGCGTAAGAAAGTGGCGTCAATGATATTTCTTTTTCTTCTTAGCATGTCGATGGCAAAGTTAATTTCAAATTCCTTGCCTGGCCCAGTATTCGGCCTCGGCAATGCCGTCCACTGATGCTGTCATTAGATCCCTACGTGAACAGGTAATAGGGCACGTCATGCAGGATGGAAGGTGGGACATGGACTGCAGAGAGACGATGCACAAACACTGAACGTCGGAACCGTCCAGGAACCCCCATCTGTGGAGATTGTCGTTGCTGCTCCCAACCTGGGTGCGGAAACTGTTTAGAGTTTCCCAGATTTGCCATGGCAACTCGTGTCCAGGAGAGCGGTTCTCCGACAGCTCGATAAAATCTTCAGGAGGTTTAAACTTCTCCCGCCAGTGGTCGCATCTCTCCGATGTGGTGTTACTTTGAGATGGTAAGAGTATGGAACGGGTGCTTAACAAGAAACTTCTGGCATACCTAGAAGCTAACGACATCCTCAGTGACCGGCAATACGGTTTTCGCCAAAATCGGTCCACTGGGGACCTTCTAGCGTATGCCATTCACATCTGGAGCGAGGCCATCGAGAAGCATGGGGAAGCGCTTGCCGTCTCCCTCGATATCTCGAAGGCTTTCGATAGGGTCTGGCACGAAAGCCTTATTGCTAAGCTTCCTTCCTTCGGCCTACCCACTGGTCTGTGTGATTGGATCGCAGACTTCTTGAGGGATCGATCCATCCGAGTGGTTGTTGATGGCTACTCGTCCGGTCAAATGGATATTAATGCCGGGGTCCCTCAGGGGTCGGTTCTCTCGGCAACACTGTTTTTGCTGCACATAAATGACTTACTTAAACCCGGTATCTTTGGGTATGCAGACGATAGCACTGTTGCCGAGAGATATGTGTCTGACGCACGTGCTAGTGGGTCACAGATCCAGTCGTCTCGAGAGGCTATGGTTGAACGCTTGAACTCGTCCTTGAAGGCGGTTTCCGATTGGGGCGATGCCAATCTGGTCAAGTTCAATGCAACTAAAACCCAAGCGTGTCTTTTTTCCGCTAAACGGAGTCAATTCCAACCGGCTCCATCTTTCCGAGGTGTGACCGTGCCAATAACCGACCACCTTGAGCTTCTTGGGGTTACGCTGTCGTCTACTCTAAATTTCGGCTCATACATCGAGGCAAAGGCTCAACTGGCTGCTAAAAAATTGGGGATCTTAGCAAAGGTGAGACGGTACTTCACGCCGGAACAGCTGCTCAACCTTTATCAAGCGCAAGTACGATCGTGTATGGAGTACTGCTCTCATCTTTGGGACGGGTCTGCCAAATACCAGCTTGATGCGCTAGAGTCGATTGAGAGGCGAGCCAAGAGGATCATCGGCAATGATGCACTTGTTGAGTCGAAGCTCCAAAGCCTTGGGCATCGCCGCCGAGTTGCTAGCCTGTCGGTTTTCTATCGTTTACATTTCGGGGAGTGTGCACTGGAATTGCACAATCTAATTCCGCCAAGTCCGTTCCATCATCGGACCACTAGACGTACGGCGTTGCGCCACCGGTACATGGTAGACATCCCACCCATACGCACAAAACGTTTTAAGAACACATTTATTATGCGTACAGCCAAGGAGTGGAATTCCTTGCCGGAGTCTGTGTTTCCAGATAGCTACAACTTAGGGGTCTTTAAGTCAAGAGTGAATAGGCTACTTCTAGGCAAGCGTGCTCCATCGTCGACCACATCATCGCTTACCATCAGGTGAGATGGTGGTCAAACGCGAGCCTATCATTAATAAAAAAAAAAAAAAAAAAAAAAAAAAAAGATGGGCTCACGCTAGCAACATAAATGATACTCAGAGTGGGAGGAAGCACCAACAGCATCGTCAGGTGTTTGCTGGAAGGCTAGACGGGCCTACCATGTGAAGATTTATCAAGCTATATGTCCAACATGAGGCTTAATAAAATCAGTCTGCAGCTGATATATTTAGTTATCCTCCTAAATGTATTTACCTAACCCTAACATAGTTTTAGTTACTTACTCGTACCTATTTCTTATTAATAAGTAACACAATGTAAGCTTATACCAAAAAAAGAATAGAAATATAAAAATCAGCCTGTGAATAAATGGTAAGTAAATTTTGATACAAGTGGAGAAAGTTTGTCATTGTGTTTTAAGGAGCCGAGTGCTGCAGAGACAAATTTCCACGTTTAGGTATAAAACGAAGTTTTTCAATACTCTTACGAAGAAATAAATAAATGGGGGCTGACCAGCGGCTCGTGGAGGCTGCGCTGCGACCAGCTTGATACGATAAAAAGTTTTCAATGAAAATCATATTTTCAAAGCAAGCTTTTATAGCGCGGTATATTCCTATATTAATACTAATCAAGACCATTCTAAAAAGCTCAAACACGATAGGGTTATCTGAGTTCCTATGGCCACCTTCCGGTTTCATAATCATATCAGCATGTCATAATAATTTTGGATTGTCATCTGATTGTGAGATGTCCAACAGTGAACCAGTGGTACACAATGATCCACACATCTTACTTTGTAAACTTGACGTTGCCAATCCGTGCTTTGGACACGAAAGTATTCGGATTTTACCGCGCCGCCTGCTCCCTACTCGCAAACTAGCTAGCACCAAAGACGCCAGTGTGGCGGAGCGCTTTATGATTTTCGGTGAAAAAACAAAATAAAATGTAAGGTCTATTTTTCCTTTTACTTCTGTTATTTGTAGTTTTTCTGTGTGCCATTAATTATACTTATTACAGTTTTTATTGGGGTATCGTATGAAACTGAAGTTAATATGGTAATTCTTTTCGTGTAATTTTAACAAAATTTAAAATGTTGAATGGTAGGTGTAATATACAATGAACCGCTGTTAAAAACATTTACTTTTAATAAAGTTGATTCCTTGGTAACATATACAAGACGTTTTATTTGCTTTACCTTTAGTTTTATGACATAAATAGTCATAATTTACCGTAAAACAAATAGGATGATTCACTGTGTACATATTGACTTAGCCCCCTGTTCAGTGATTAACACGCGGTGGACTCAGTGAGCCATTTCCCATCTTTAAAAAAGATTTAAATATATCCTATCCTGTTTCGTTTGGAACTAAAATTAATATGCACAATTAAAGACAGATAAATGAGCCGGCCTCTAGTAAAAAAAATCTTCGTTATGTTTAAAAACAGCTGCGCTTTGAATGTACAACTTTTTCATGGTTCACTGTTGGACACCTCACCCTACACATGCATGCAAAACAGCTCAATTGGTAACCGGGAAGTGGATCAAATTTAATTTGCAAGATTTGATTGTAGTGTTTTTGACAAATATCGGGACAGGTGAAACTAAATAAAAGCTTGTAATTACAATCGATTGTGGTGGGGGCGAGCTTGCGAACTTTTCCACACTAGTGCGGAAAACCGTACGTTGCGTGGCTAAAAGCGGTAGTGATAAGAGTGGGTTTTCAAGTAATTGTATACAAACGTTTTTTTTTGTTTTTGGCCCCTGGTTTTCCTCCTGTAACACATATTGTATATCTATTTCACAGTTTTAAACCTCAGTCTACCTATATCAATTTCATTTTCAATATTTAAAGTCTCGGTCATCAATAAATCTAGATTATTCCACGCTTTCATCCTATCGCAGCTAGAATTACGATGTTATGTCAACTCAGCCGTTGCGATTGCACGAACAGGTCAACTGCGGCTTGTTTATGCAATTAGCACGTAGCAACCGAGCAACTGTTGCAGAACGTACTGCATTGATATGTCCGCTTTCTGGCCACGACTGCTTTATCTTGTGAGTCCAGTTGCCTATATATGTACCTAACCATATATGTAATAATCAGAGGTCGGGTAGTGTGAAAGCGAAACCCGGGGCCCTGGGACGAAGGCAAAGAAGGAACAGGAGTGGGTTTTTAGTCAGTACAAGTCTGACACTATCTCCCGCTCCGCCCAAGAGCAGGATTTGTCATTAAGTAGGTGATTTTTCCACCTTAAAAGAAAAGGTCGGAATTAGGTAGAGTTATTTAAGTACTTAGACCGATTTCATAAAGCGAAAGAATAAAGTGGATATGCCTCAAATCCCGAGATTAATTTTATAGAGTTTTTTTTTTTCAACACACTTGCTCAGAAAGTGACTCTTATTGCACTGCATTTAGGTATATAATGGCACTCGTTACCAAACTGTGACATTTTGATTACCATTACGCACTAGTGCTATAATGTAGTTAAAACCTTTTTGTTCAACCTCTTTGTTCGCAAAACAAATTTTGAATTCGAATAAAATTCCCATTAAGTTATTGCGTTCAATAGTATATAAATTAGTATCTTTCTTACTTATTTCATCCAATTTACAATTTTACTTGTACAAATGATTTATTTAATAAAAAACATTCGTACATTCAAATAAAATTTGTTTTTTTTGTGGTCTATGGCCGCCATTTTAAGATGCGCGCGGTTTTTGGCGTGATTTTTTTATTCTAGTGAAGTTCAGTGGCTGTATTAATTAAATAAAATTAAATACTACAAAATCATTAGAAAATGTTACATCCGTATTCTATTGTCACTACGAAAGACATTATCTTAAAAACTTTTCACGCAAGAAAACAAACGTAAAACTAGGCAGTATGATCAAAATACCTTAGCCTTCCTCTAGGGGTAAATAAAAAAAATGATGCGCGGCTTATGAAAACAGATTTTTACCGCCATGTCACAGAAAATTTTACTAGTTTTACTGTTATTTTCTTCACAAGTGTATTGAAAAACGTCGTATGACACACGTGAGTAATTAATGATTACCGTTCTTGGCTCTCTTAAGACCCTCGCCACGGCTCGGGTCTAAATACTGCCTCGACGGTAATCACTAACATTACACACTTATATCATAATGTGACACTCAGAAATGGAGGAAGTGTATAAATTTGCCTCACCTCAGTTGACGTAGACAGATCTTTTTCAATGAAAAATACTAATAAAATTGTATGTTAATTATCTTTGTTTTATTTGTCTTATCTATCTCTGAGGTTTTTATTATTATTTATTTGTAATATTGTTGGCAACACGGGATTATTCATTAGAAATCCCGGAGACATCCATATTAATATCAACATTTCGATGCAAGTACATGAATAATTCTACCTAATTCCGACCTTTGGTAATAATATATTAAACAAATATCCTGTAACTCGAACGGCTTGACCAATTTTTATGTTTTTTTAGTGTATATTTGTTAGGTCTAAGAATAGAATGTTAGGCTATTTTTTACCCTCCATTTTTACTTTGATAATTTAAAACCAGCTAGTAATATAATATAAAGATCTCGTGTCATATTGTTTGTTATCGAACTTCTCAACCAAACAGCTTGACCGATTTTTATGAAATTCCCTCCTACTCTAACCCCCGTTTTTTCTTTGATAATTTATATGGCAGAATAACGTTATTACATTAAGTTAGTAATAAATAGGTTTAAGCCTTAGGATACATACTATAAAGTCCACAGTTACAAATTGTCCAGCATCATGACGTCACGTGAAAGCGTTGTTAAATGTTGGGGGACAAATTGCGCGTCATTTTGTCCACCAGTCTAAGGTACCTATCTTATACTTTATTCAGGTGAGATGGTGGTCAAACGCGAGCCTATCATTAATAATAATAAAAAATAAAAAATATTATGGGTCCTTAGTAAAGCCTAAGATAGGTAGACTAGTGGCCTATGTACACAATGACCGCATAAATACATTACTATAAAGCAAAGACTTTAAATATATACTACCAATAGACAGGACATAGCGAACAAAATCGTGCTCCGATACTTATTACCTAGTGGTCATAAGTTGCTCAGTCTAGTATGACGCCCCTACACATCAAGTCGTGTTTGTGTCCGCTCTATGCACTAAAAGAAAATCATTTTCTGAGAAAATATGCCGAACTGCGCATTACGCTGTTGCAAATCTTGTTATGATATAATGACTGGACCTAACTACGGTTTATTTTCGTAAATATTTTTGGTATTTATGAAGTAACTAATTAAAATTCAATAATTTTTATAAATAGTTCTAGAACATTCGCTGATTTTGTGATAACGTCATCTATTGCTGAAAAGCTTAACCTTACCTTTATCACACACTGAGGCTCTACCACTAGCTCATAATGTGATACATTTTACGACCTAAATCGAACTGTTAAAGGGGTGGAGCTATATAGGGTCTATAGCTCCATCACTCTTTTTCGCTCGTACGACTGACATTTTAACATTATCATGGGAAGGCCCCTGGCCACCTACCGAGCGATAGTTAAATAAATATAAATTTGACAAATTTAATTCGCGTGTTTGCTATTAAAAGCCAGATGGCGTCACTGAGACATAGGATGACAATTTTTCTAAGACATTTGTTCTGATAGCCGCTCTATTATATCTCTTTAAATCTCTTTGCTATAAAGTAAACATTAGGTCTGCGGGGCTAAAAAGGTCACTTTAGCAGAATCATAATATGATAATAATATGAATCATATTACAAATCACAAAATGGTCACAATTTGGCAATTCATATTATGATCCGTAAACAATTCATATTCTGCAATTCATCTGTTTGACAGTTTTGTATGGGGATTCGTAAAATGGTTCACATATTATGAATTGCTTTTATGTCATTTAGCAGAATCATAAAAAGTTACTGACAAGCAACATATTTCAATTCATTTCGCAGATTTTATTTATCAAAATTTAAATAATGGCAGATTTAGGACTTTACGAAAACTTCTTAGAACACACGCGTATTACGGAGAGTCTATTATATTGCCGACGAAGTGATGCTCTTCGCAAAATGGAATTGGCATTTGAAATGCCGGACCCCGAGTTTATCGGGCTTTATAGATTTAAATAAAAGTGTAGATTAAATATGTCGTGACCTCATAAATAAGCTGGAGCCCTACTTATGTTCACGTCGTGGTGGAATAAGTACTGTCTCCAAGG
The DNA here is from genome assembly GCA_905147345.3 of Mythimna impura. Taxonomy (NCBI): domain Eukaryota; kingdom Metazoa; phylum Arthropoda; class Insecta; order Lepidoptera; family Noctuidae; genus Mythimna; species Mythimna impura. Next base: position 2,587,070 of record LR990342.1, on the reverse strand, counting down.
TAAGCTAAAATATTAGGTACCTAGGTACTATTAAGACATAGTAGCTAGATACCTACTAGTTTATCTCCTTGTTTAAAAAAACTATGATAGGAGACCTTTATTGAATGAGCATTAATATTATTTTTATTTTAGGTTCTGACTGCTTTAAGCTTGATGCATCTGGTTCATACCCAAGGTTTAAAGGAGCTAGCGCACATCATAAGATGCACTTCAAGTAGACACTTTTCAATGTCAAACATTGTTTATTGTTTAAAAAAGCTTGTTAATACGTAACGTCCTTGCTTGACAGACAGGCAACGCACAAATCACCTGCGTTTGACAGCGCTTTCGCCGCGAGAGCGCCACATTTCGAGACGAGCGCGCGGCGGGCCCGCTGCCCGCTGTCGGTAGCGACAGGCGCGCGGCTATACGATGACTTTTCGCTCGCACTCAGCCCAACTCAGCCACTCGTCGCATCCCCGCGATAACATCGCCATGTGTTGACACTTTTTAAGAGAGTATAGAAATACGTAGCACGACGATTATATCGCCGCGATATGGCCCCTATTTTACCAAATTTTAACTCTGAATAAATATATTATTAACTTTTTTTTTATTTGTTTAAATAAAATAAAATTAACATGTTTTCTGAATAGAGGTGTTTTAATAACACTATTTCAGGTGACTCCCGTTATCCCCTGAGACCTACACTGATGACTCCAGTAGTGGACACAGAACCTGAGACACCTAAACGATTCTATAGGTACGGAACTGCATTTTCGGGTACGAAATACAGTAGAGCGAACCATCGGCATACTTAAATCTCGTTGGAGGTGTTTGTTAGTAGATCGGAAACTACATTACCATCCTACCATGGCCGGTTCTTTAGCAAATGCTTGTGTGGTATTACACAACATCGCTAATAGCGCAAGGATACCAATAATGGCACTATCAACACAGGAAGAGCATAATGAAACGAATTTGTAGGTAAGATATTTCAGTAAGAAATGCAATTTAATTGATGTAAGTAATAGATAAATTTTACAATTGCTCCAATCATCAAAAATGAATGTGTAAAAACACTTACAATAATACAAAACTATTGTTTGATTTCTTTATACTTATTACATTAAAAGATTTTGAAATTATAGGCCTATCAAAATTCCCAATGAACAGCAAAAAAAATGTTCCAGATAACAAACACACAAATTGAAACTGTATCACGAAGAAATCACCATCTCGTTGTTGGTGAAGCGATACGAAATGCACTTATACACCGGCTTTGGTCAGCACGATGATATTATATTAGGTTTATTTTGCTTCTAAGCTTTTATGCTGATTAAATGTTCAAATATAGTTTAATTTCCTTATTGCTGTAGGTACTTTACTTTTCTTATTGCATAGTTTATTACATTTATTAATTATTTATTTAAACTTCATGTACAGTAGTGGTACATAGGCAGACTTAATGCAACAATGCATTATCTACCAGTCAACCTATGTATTAAAAAAGACAACACTGTGGTAGGTGTGCACAATAAATAAATGGACGTGTCCCAAAGACAAAATTGTATATGACAAATTATCGATTTACGGTATGAGGTTTTGAAGGTGGTGAGCACGAGCACTATCAGCATCAGCTGCAGCATGTTGCATCTTCACCTGAGAAAGTATTCTCCAAGCCTCATCTAATGGCGCCAGAGGGCGGCCTGAAACAATTCAATTATCATTAAGGTTTATAACCTTACGAAAACATTATGGGGTGTAACAACAAATAACATTTACTGTTGTGGTACCTTCTTTGCCGAGTTTGACGAGGTATGTGGCTTGTGGCTGTGGTATTTGTCGCTTGGGTTGGTTCAACACTTACAGGGCTCCCAGCCGCACTTGCTACTACTTCTGTAAAAGGCACAAACATGAATTAGAATAAAATTAAATTTAGAATGAGCATTCTTTATCAATATTTATTTATTTTATTTAAACAGTGGATATTACTCTATTTTTCCAAGTATTTTTTTTCATAGGGTATTGAAAATAGTAAGATTTGACAGTCTACAAAGTATTACTTACTAAACAATTATTTAGGTATAAGGAGACCATATTCCACCACTAAATATAGGGACTTTTTTCACTTCAAGTTAACTTTGCTCTTGACCTAATTCATTATTAAGAGTTAAATAGGAAAATTTACTCACTGTACTTCTTCAGCACTGGAACAAACCATCAGAGACATGAGCAGAGATATTGGCTCTGGCACTTCCTATAAAAATTAAATGGTTGAATATTCATAACACTTTGTTGTTTAGGCAGAGGTCTGCACAAATGTAATGTAATAAAACAAAATATTACCATATCTGGGAAAGGATTGACACTCACTCGAGGCGCAGTTAGTCCAAATCCTTGTCCCATGAGCGCCAGAAACCTACTCTCTGTGTTGGACAAGGTGTTTGCCCGGAAAGGTCCTCCACCGGTACCATTCAAGTCAGCGTTTATGTTAGCAACAATCTTTTTAATTTTACTTTTGTAGTTGTTGACATACTGTAAAAAACAAAGACAAAGTTGGAATAACACTTAGAATAAAAAAATTCATTCTTTATAATACATACAATAGACCATTCCTTTGGGGTTTTTGTTGTGCCAATTCCTTCAGCATTGAGCAATGCAGCCACCTCTAGCCACAATCGAGAGGATTCTGCTCTTCCTTGGGCATTATTATTATAACCCCGAGCCCTACTCTTTTTTTCATTCATTTTATACAGGCTAAGTTTACCTTGACCTGCCCAAATGGGATCTGACTTCTCGGCAAGCTTCGCTAAGGTAGTCAATACTACAATAAATTTCTCAGCTTCATTTTGCCACTGGGAATGAAGTTCACTCTAAAAACCCATAAGACGTCCCACTGACCAAAATCACGCCAAAAATCTTTCACCTTTTTACATACAATAACTCATGTACAAGATCATAGGATTAGCGACCACAGAAAGTTCATTTACCTATAAACTTTGAGAATAAAATTAATAGTAGGCACTTACTTTGGGTAAACAGTCCAACTCACAAGATATACACAAGTAAAATCACAGAGTACTTTGTAATATACTGAGTAAAATGCGGGAATGGTACCTAAAAGGTTTGCTTCAGTGTATTTAAAAAAAAACACGCATTTTTGGTCCGCTGCACTTGTAGAAATCCATTTGAAATCACGATTTATTGTTTGCAAACATTTTATTATTACTTTGCGCAAATTCGCAATGTTGATTGTTGATCTAAAACTTTTGTTTTTAATTTATTTCTTGACCATGGATACAAAGTCCTTTAGGTAGTAAATTTAAACAAAAATGCAGGTGTTGTCAGCATAACAAGTTGATACCTCGTTTTTATGGGCTTAATTGCTGATTATTTTTATCAATTATTATTATATAATACAGAAGTTATATTTTGATACAATACGTTATTACAAAATAATTATCCGATGAATAAAAACTGCAAAGAAAAAAAACCGGTAAAGATTTATATAACCGGTAAAGATATAAGATTTAATTTTTTTTCATGCGGCAATATTTACACGGAATATGATTCAGATATGAAATGAATTGAGTATGATTCTGCTAATTTGTGCGACCATTTTACGAAAATTAGAGGAATTGCTTATGATCTGCTAGGAATTCAGGAAATGATTTGCTTTTAGATGAATTGCCCAATGTGACCTTTTTAGGCCCGCAGGTGTTGCGCTATCTACAGGATTATTTATAACGTAAGTAATCTTATATTATCTTCGATTCTGTTCTGTCAACAGTCACATTTTCACTCCTCACAAAATACCTTTAGGAAGTTTGAATGTGTCGCCACGCCATTGCAGTGACTGAAATGTTGCAAAGGAATCGTGTCTCTTATCGGACCATTGTGCGTGTATTTACTCCAACAAGCTCACCTCATTCCAGAAACAGATGAGTCTCTTCAGTTTACTCAGGGCGTCCATCAGTGAATTCGGTGCTCCCAAGGTCCGTGTTCTTATCTCGCTGACGGCTGTGCACTCGGGGAGCTCATGCGCGACAGTTTCTTCTGACTCCATGCATCCTCTGCACAGAGGGCTATCTGTGATATTCATTGTGACAAAGTGTAGCAGTGTCCGGTGATGGATCCTGCCACCAGACGCAGGCTGTCTCTGTCCAGTCGCAGAAGGTTGCTGTTTCGTGCCCTATTCGCCGGTGTCGTGTGTTTTCGACTGGGTACTCCATCTCGTGTAGCTTTTCAATCCACATAGGCGACAGAAGAGCTGACGAGATGGAATATTTGGTCGTGGATGTGCGACCCTGGCGGAATATACGCGAGAGTGTTTGTTGGATACTCTCAATAACGTTCAGTTGAAAGGTTCAGTTGAAAGGTTCAGTTGAAAGGTTCAGTTGAAAGGTTCAGTTGAAAGGTTCAGTTGAAAGGTTCAGTTGAAAGGTTCAGTTGAAAGGTTCAGTTGAAAGGTTCAGTTGAAAGGTTCAGTTGAAAGGTTCAGTTGAAAGGTTCAGTTGAAAGGTTCAATTGAAAGGTTCAGTTGAAAGGTTCAGTTGAAAGGTTCAGTTGAAAGGTTCAGTTGAAAGGTTCAGTTGAAAGGTTCAGTTGAAAACCAGCGCCAGACAACTAACTCGTAGTTGTCTGGCATTTTCGCTGAACTGGACCTTTTTGGCGCTAGCGTGAGACACATGACGTTAGTTTTTCTGTTTTCTAAGTTTCAACATGTTTTTCTACATTGTATGTAACTATGTTACATGTGCGCCAAATAAAATATTTTTCTTTCTTTCGGATATATTCTACCAAAAAGGTTAAATCAAAGCAGACAGAAGAAAAAAACAGTTAAACCTCTAATTTAATTGAATAAACTGTTAATTATTCACATTCGAATGAATTAAACTGTTTATTAGCTCGGTTATCGTGGTCGGCAATGGAAACAATTGGTATAGGAAGTAACAATGTGGTACCAAGGCCGGTTGTCTAATTAATGAGCGCTTATGGCTTAGACAACTCGTGTTTAGTTTAGTGATACAAAAAATCTTACTTACTTGTGATTTTTAGGGTACCCTACCTCAAAAGGAAAAACGGAACCCTTATAGGATCACTTTGTTGTCCATTCGTCTGTCTGTCTGTCAAGACCCTTTATCTCGGGAACGCTTGAAGGTATCGAGTTGAAATTGAAACCATAATAAAATATACTCTGCGGTCCCTTGAAGCTGTGAAAAAATCAAACTTCTGAGTTAACGAAAAAAAGATACGGCCGTTTATGTCGCAAAACATTTAATTTCATAGGGTACTTCCCGTTACTAGAATCTTGAAATTTAACATGAAGCAAGGTCTCAATAACACAAGTTTAGGAAAAAATCTGAAAACTGTTAGATACCAACAAAAAAAAAAACATTTTTTGCGATTCGGAAAAAGCTTCGTAATTCAATTCGGGAATTGAACTGTTTTCATAGGTAAGTTTGTACGGAACCCTCAGTGCGCGAGTCCGACTCGCACTTGCCCGGTTTATTTTTTTGTTGAATTACCCATTAGATTTGATTACAACGTACAATACTGTATATTGTAAGTTGTGGTCCTATGTGGTATATACGTTCTACTTCTTTGGACTAGTTCGTTAGAATCTGGGGGTATGTAAGAAGCATTAAGTCTTCCACCAGGAGTTTCCCTGTAGCAGCCTTTATTGAATCTTGACTCTACAGTATACCTACAAAGCCCTTCACACTGCCTGAGAAAGACTGAGGAATATCGTACAGGAGAACGAGATGAAGCATCCAGTCACGACCCTCAACATTGAGGAATACTATACGCAATGAGGAGCCTTTTTTTGGAATGAGAAATCATCAAAGATATTCTCCCGCTCTGGGTGGAGCGAGACTGAGTGTATGATTTGTACTGTCGAATATCCTATGTGGAAGTAACATCACATGAATTTATTGGCGACCACGAAGCGGAAGACGCAGCGTTAGAAGGCCTCCCATAAGGTGGACAGATGACCTAGTAAGGGTCGCGGGAATCCGATGGATGCGAGACGCACAGGACCGGTCGATATGACGACACTTGGGGGAGGCCTATGTCCAACAGTGGACGTTTTTCGGCTGAAATGATGATGATGACACAGGTGAAGTCGCAGGTAGCAACTAGTTCAAAGATAAACCACAGAAGAAAAAGAGAAACATGATATGAAGAGTCAAGCATTTTCCATAGACAAGTATGTCGCAACTCGCGGTCAGATCCAGTCTATTTGAGGCTAAATAACGGTGCTTATTTACCAGTTTACCGTCTGCGCGAGAGTGACTCACACTTGACCGGAATTTTGTCATTGCTACGAGTTTATTATCAAAATGTAATACATGTTTATGTATTTACGTAAAACAGTGAGTAATAATGAGGCACAAGGTGTAATGTGGTCAGTGTTTGTTTGAAATTTATAGATTTAATTAGAAATGGTTTGTTTCTATGCATCCGTTCATGGAACTTGCGAGCAGATCTATTAATACTGTTGAGAATTTATAGTTTTTTATCCTGTCACCGTAAAGTTACTGTAGGTTAAAATTACCTAATGTAATTTGTACTACTAGTATGGCCAGCAACAAAAGTCAACTTTTCCATTAATTTTACTAAATCAATATTTATAGGTATTAAAAAAACCTTTAATTTTTTACTTTGTTTTAATTTTATTAATTTGCTCTTGAAGCGGCAGTAGAAATAGATTCTGTGTAAATTTCAATTCTCAATCTCTTATGGTTGTTTGAAATACAGTCCGCTGATAAACGGAAAGGCAGACAGGACTGCGGAGGTCCCGTTGGCACCTTAAAAACTGATACTGTAGCGAGAGGGACAACAAAAAAAAATCTAATAATATTACATCAATCAACGCTGCAGGTCACCCTAAAGTTGTCAAAAAATAAAAAGGCCCGTTTTGACATCTGTCAAAACGAATACTTAAATACAGAAAAAGAATACTCGCAATATGTTCCATCATACTATTTAACGCGCCAAAAAAAAATTATATTTTTTTAAAACACTAAGTAATTATCTAATTATTATTCTATTGTTTCTTGCAGTTTCGTTCCAAGTTACATACATTCTAGGGTTTTTCTCAAATGTCAAAACGGGCTTTTTATTTTTTTACCGAGTTTAAGTGCGTCCATATCCCACACTACCCACCACTCGATTTTATTTTCAAGTACCTTGAAAATAGACAATTTATTCTTAGAACGGGACTGAGACCTGTACCATGACGTTTAAAGTAAGATTGTTTCATTCTTATTTCCAGTGTGGGTAACAGATGGCGCTAGACAACCTGTATAGCTCTGTCTCTTACCCACACTGAAATAAGAATGAAACAATCTTACTTTGAACGTCATGGTAACCCCGTTAGTATCAAAGTATCAAGGTACCTAAGTGCTTGAGCAAGATACTTGCCAGTGAGTACCGATGTACTTTTCGGTCATTGAAATATAAAATAAGTAGTAAGTACTAAGATTTGGCTTAAAATTGAGCAGAACGAAAACCGAATATTTGTCCTGCGATTTAGGTTGTCTCTCCGGTCCTATGCCCTTAGCTCTCGCTGGAACGCCCATACCAATCTGCTCCGACTTTCATCGGTACCTCGGGTCGCTTATCCAAGGAGATGGCGAGGTAGACCGAGACGTATCACATCGGATCAATTCAGGATGGATGAAATGGCGACAGGTCACTGGAACAATTTGTGACCCACGGATGGCCCCCAAGTTGAAGGGTAAAATCTACAATCCCGTGATAAGACCTGTCATACTGTATGGATCAGAATGTTGGGCTGTGAAAATGACGGATGAAAATGCATGTAGCAGAGATGAGAATGTTGAGATGGATGAGTCCAAAGCCAAGGTAGCGGTACTTCACACCGGGACAGCTTCTAATGTTATACAAAGCACAGGTCCGATCGTGTGTGGAGTACTGCAGTCACATATGGGCTGGTGCTGCAAAATGCCATCTAGCAGCTTTGGACCAATGGAAAGACGTGCCAAGAGGCTAATTGGGGATCCAGATTTGGTTAAGTCCATTCTACAAAGCCTCGAGCACAGGCGCAGGGTAGCCAGCCTATCGGTATTTTACAGGTTGCATTTTGGAGAGTGTGCGCGGGAATTGCATGACTTGATTCCGCCATCTCCTTTCTACCATCGGACAACCCGACGTACGGCGAGTATCCTGACGTACCCTTACGTTGTTGAAACTTCAACGGTCCGTTTCGCTTCGTCGTTTATACCGCGTACATCGAAGGACTGGAACAATTTGCCTGCTGCGGTCTTCCCGTCCAACTATAATTTAGGTGTCTTCAAGGCTAGAGTGAATAGGCTAGACATGCAATCATTGATGGTGAGGCGCACTAGTTTATTATGAGCTCTTAATAAACTAGTGCGCCTCACCATCAATGATTGCATCACTGCTTACCATCAGGTGGGATCGCAGTCAAGCACTGGTTTATATCAATAAAAAAAAAATATGTGGTGTGACGAGAATAGATAAAGTGAGAAATGAGTAGATTAGAGGAAGTTTGAAAGTGGCGCCGGTGACTGAAAAGTTTTTTTTTTTTAATAATAAAACGTTTATTTCTATCATAGGGCATTTACATTTACAATAAAGTATATTAAATATTAAAAAGAAGTTGAAGGGGAATCGTTTGTCTTGGTATGGTCATGTAAAGAGGAGAGATGAAACGCATGTTACTAAAAGAGTTATGAGTATACATGTGGATGGGTGGAGAGGGAGAGGGAGGCCAAAGAAAAGATGGATGGATTGTGTGAACAGTGATATGAAAGAAAAGGAAGTTAGTGATAGCATGACGGTTGACAGGATAGAATGGAAGAAAAAAACGTGTTGCGCCGACCCCAAATAAGATGGGACAAGGGCAGGAAGATGATGAGTAAGTACTAAGATTTGTTTTTGATGTCTTGGGGAGCGGCGACGGGGTCCAAGTAGGTATATTATGGTTTTTAAGTCATTGTATATTTAGTTAATTGCCGGCATTTAATCAACGGCCTAGGCATCCAATTAGCTGGATACAAGGATAGATTTAAGGGGAAGGGGGCACGGGGGCACGTGAACAAAGTAATCCTATAAGGGTTTCGTTTTTTCCTTTTCAGGTACGGAACCCTAAAAAATAAACTGCCAGCGGTTCCCAAGGCGTGATAGTCAAAAATTGTCCCCAAGGGAACACACTTTCAGGATAAAATATGCGGTAGCAGTAACCTATTGCCTATTCCAAGACCCGGTCTACCCGTGTGCCAAGTTAATTGAACTTCGTTGGGCTACTACGATGTGAAAAGGTAGTGTTATTTGTTGTTTAAGGTAAAAATATCATCATCATCTTCCTGCCCTTGTCCCGTTTCATTTGATGTCGGCGCAACACGTTTTTTTCTTCCATTCTGTTCTGTCACTCGTCACGCTATCATCATCATCATCATCATTTCAGCCGAAAGACGTCCACTGCTGGACATAGGCCTCCCCCAAGCGTCGCCACAGCGAACGGTCCTGTGCGTCTCGCATCCATCGGACCCCCGCAACCGTTACCAAGTCATCGGTCCACCTTGTAGGAGGCCTTCCAACGCTACGTCTTCCGGTACGTGGTCGCCATTCCAGAACCTTTCGGCCCCAACGGCCATCCGTTCTGCGAGCAATGTGCCCTGCCCATTGCCACTTTAGTTTGGCGATTCTTCGTGCTATGTCGGCAACCTTGGTTCTCCTGCGGATATCCTCATTCCTGATTCGATCACGCAAGGAAACTCCGAGCATAGCCCTCTCCATTGCCCTTTGGGTGACTTTAAGCCTTCTAATGAGGCCCATTGTAAGCGACCACGTTTCGGAGCCATATGTCATCACTGGCAACACGCACTGGTCATAGACTTTCGTCTTGAGACACTGTGGTATATTGGACGAGAAGACACCGCGCAGCTTCCCGAACGCTGCCCAGCCGAGTCGGATTCGACGATTGATCTCTTTCTCGAAGTTAGACCTTCCCAACTGGACCGTCTGTCCCAGGTAAACGTAGTCGTCTACAACTTCGAGTGTAGAGTCCCCGACCTTGATAGGAGTGGGTGCTACATGGCTGTTTACCATGACTTTGGTTTTGTCCATGTTCATTTTAAGTCCCAGGGACACACCAGAGGGACATACCAGAGAATGGGCAGCAGCATCCTCTGTGCATTACAACAACCAAACTGCGATCGCCAACCCGTCTGCCAAGCGTGGCGATTATGGCAACCCCCCCCAACATGAAAAACAGAAGGAAAAAATGGCCCCTAGTGCCCGGCAGCCCGTCTACCCTTGACTCCGGTAGCGGTCAAGGCCACGACGAGGCAAGGGGTGCGAAGAATCTCCGGATGAGATTTGGCTACCCATCAATTAAACGACTCGACCTGGCAACTTTCAACACGCGTACACTGAGGACTGACGAGAAGATCACCGAACTGGAGGAGGAATTGAGCAGGTTGCGATGGAGTATTGTGGGATTGTCTGAAGTCCGAAGACAGGGGGAGGATACGATAATTCTCAAATCCGGTAACCTGCTCTATTTCCGGGAGGGTGACCAGCAGTCCCAGGGTGGTGTCGGGTTTTTCGTCCACAAGTCCCTTGTGAACAATGTCGTGAGGATCGAGAGTGTGTCGACCAGGGTGGCGTACCTTATACTCAGAATATCATCAAGATATTCGCTGAAGGTCATACAGGTCTACGCCCCGACCTCGACACATCCCGACGACGAAGTAGAATCCATGTATGAGGATATATCAAGAGCCATGCATGGTTCTAAGACTCACTTCACCGTGGTCATGGGGGACTTTAACGCGAAACTGGGCAAACGAGACGGTGACGAGCTGCGAGTGGGGCAATTTGGATTTGGACGTCGGAATCACCGGGGACACCTACTGGCTAGCTTTATGGAGAAGGAGGGCCTCTATATGATGAATTCCTTCTTCAAAAAGCGTGAGCATAGAAGGTGGACCTGGCAAAGTCCTGACGGTGCAACTAGAAATGAGATTGACTTCATCCTGTCGACGAAAAAGCAAATATTCAATGATGTCTCTGTGATCAACGCGGTGAAAACTGGGAGTGATCACCGCGTCGTAAGAGGCACATTGAATATTAACATTAAGCTTGAAAGGTCTCGACTGATGAAGTCTACGCTCCGTCCAGCACAGATCCAGATCCAAAACCCCGAGAGCTTTCAGCTCGAACTCCACAATCGTTTCGAGTGCCTAGGAAGCTCCGTGGATGAATATAACGATGGGTTCGTGGAAACTGTCCATACGGTCGGGTCTAAGTTTTTCAAGACTCACCGTACAAATAAAAACAAGAAGCTCTCCGATCCGACCCTCGAGCTAATGAAGAAGAGGCGTGAGATGATTCTGCAGTCTTCAGACGATGCGTGCATATACCGGCAGCTCAATAGACAAATCTCGAAGTCCCTGAAACGTGACCTTCGCCGCTTTAATACCGCAAGGATTAAGGATGCGATTGAGCGGAATAAGGGCTCTAAAGTATTTGCACGAGATCTGTCTATTGGGCAAAGCCAGCTCACGAAACTGAAGACCGACGATGGCAGAGTCATATCCGCCAAATCGGAGCTTCTGGGAGAGATCGAGGCTTTTTATGGACAGTTATACACGTCTACCGCTAAACCCGCTGTAAATCTAGTAAACGACCCAAGAGCTAGATTGACTCGACACTATACCGAAGATATCCCGGACGTCAGCCTGTACGAGATTAGGATGGCTCTGAAGCAGCTGAAAAACAACAAGGCGTCGGGTGAGGACGGAATTACGGCCGAACTCCTGAAGGCGGGTGGAAAACCGGTCCTTAAGGCCCTTCAGAAGCTATTTGATTCCGTTATACTCGAGGGGAAAACGCCACAGGCGTGGAGCAGAGGCGTGGTGGTACTCTTCTTTAAGAAGGGCGATAATGCCCTGCTTAAGAATTATAGGCCCATCTCGCTTCTGAGCCATGTCTACAAGCTGTTTTCCAGAGTCATCACGAATCGTCTCGCGCGCAGGTTCGACGACTTCCAGCCTCCCGAACAAGCCGGATTTCGAAAAGGCTTCAGCACCGTGGACCACATACATACGCTGCGGCAGGTTATACAGAAGACTGAGGAGTATAACCAGCCTCTCTGCTTAGCGTTTGTGGACTACGAGAAAGCCTTTGATTCGATTGAAACTTGGGCTGTACTGCAGTCTCTCCAACGGTGCCAAATTGACTATCGGTATATCGAAGTGCTGAAGTGTTTGTACAAAAACGCCACTATGTCAGTCCGACTACAAGACCAGACCTCGAAACCTATCCTCTTGCAGCGGGGTGTGAGGCAGGGAGACGTTATTTCTCCGAAACTGTTCACGGCAGCAATGGAGGATGTCTTCAAGGTTTTGGAATGGAGAGGGCTAGGCATTAATGTCAATGGCGAGTACATCACTCACCTTCGGTTTGCCGACGACATAGTAGTCATGGCTGAGACTACGGAGGAGCTCAGTACAATGCTTGGTGACCTCAGTAGAGCTTCCGAAAGAGTGGGACTTAAAATGAACATGGACAAAACCAAAGTCATGGTAAACAGCCATGGTCACGCTATCACTAACTCCCTTTTCTTTCATATCACTTCTTACACAATCCATCCATCTTTTCTTTGGTCTCCCTCTCCCTCTTCATCCATCCACATGTAGGTAAACTCATAAGTTTAAGGTAAAATATTGTACAGAATAAACACACGAAAGTACACAATTGTAGTCTAGGTGACACTTGTTTAGTTCTTAGAATCCTTGAACACGTAGGTATGTTGGAAATAGGTAATAGTGTCATATCAAGAGCTTAGCTCATTCTTTATCCTACGTGACGGTATGAATGTATATGATTCCATCATTTTTCAAGTTTTCAGGCTGTTAAAAATAGAGACCGACCGAAAATTGGCTGGAGAGTCGGTTTCACCCAAAGCGGCCGAATGGACTCGATTGAAACTAGCTTCTTTGAGCTGACGGTTGTGAAGATAGATACTTACCTAAAAACTGACTATGATACAGGGGTGTAGCTACCGCCGTATCAAGGATACGGGGCCCCTGCAGCTTGGGGGCCCCGTGTAAAAATTCGTAATCCACAACTTTCAATTCTCTTATTGATGAGATGTGCGTAGTTAATTAAAAAGTTAATGCGTAGGTAATTAAAATTGTTAAGTTAATTAATCATTACTAAATGATAGGATGTTCCATTTTTAGAACTCTGTTCGTTCTAGCATTCAAAATTTGTCACACCGGTTCAATAGACCATGTCCGAGGTGTTGCCTGAGACCAGAGACTGACCAATTATTTATGTTATCTGCACTAACATATGTGATTAGTTAGTGAGTAGCGTTTTTGAGTGTGGCTACTATGCGAATACATTTATTACCTTGGGTTGAGTCTGACATGATGGTCAGACGGATGTCTGTACAAGTACATAGTATCGTGTTGCCTAGCAACTGGGTTGTGAAGGTCTGACTCCATGTAAAACACGGGTATTCAGCCACATCTGATTACACTGGAAGCCGACCCCGAGCTGGCTGGGAAAAGGTTAGGTAGATGATGATGACACCTGTTAAAACAATTGTATAAGTAAAACAAGTGTTCTGGAATAGCACATACGAGGGTTTGAGACATCGTGGTGAAAGGATTTGTACCTCTACGGTTCGGACTAAGCGTTTTGCTTCGTCGTTTATACCGCGTACATCGAAGGACTGGAACAATTTGCTTGCTGCGGTCTGCCCGTCCGATTATAATTTAGGTGTCTTCAAGGCTAGAGTGAATAGGCTCTTAATAAACTAGTGCGCCTCACCATCTATGATTGCATCACTGCTTACCATCAGGTGGGAAAAAAAATGTCGGCTAGTCTTTGCGTTACCAAGCTAGTTTTCCAGGGTGCGCCGGGCGTTTAGATCACTAAACGCCCGGCACGCTGTGGAAGCAGAAACACCAAACTCCTCCACACTTCATCACCCCATCAGAACATCTTCCCCCTGGACGCGAACTACACTAGCTAATCTGGAAATCTCTTAACCCAATGACAATGTCAATGTAAAAACAATCTGGCCAAATGAGGCTTCCTCAACCCATCCCTAACATAGTGGCAGTGTGGAGCCGTTGCACAGGACATGAGTCACTTGCTATGCTGCCCATTCTGCACAACCTCCTGCATTTTACAGGATTTGTACAAGGCCAATAACAGAGCTGTATAGATTGCTAAACAGGTCACACAAAAAGAAGAAGAATATAGGATATTTTTTACCTCGGTAGTATGTTCCTTTAGGATAACTTTTGTAGTACTTATCACCCGGGCGCAGCCGTTGGCAACACCTAGTCATAAAAAACTAAGGGTTCCATACAAACCTATCTATGAAAACAGTTCAATTGTTTCAATTCACGAATTGAGTTAAGGGCCTATTACACTGTCGATGTCGCGTAGTGTAATAAGGGTTAGACCGGTCTTACTCGGAACAAAAAATAAGACAGTCTGAATATCGTGTGCTGAATATCGCGTAGTGTAATAGGCCCTTTAGGAAGATTTTTTGAATCGCAAAAAAGTTTTTTTTTTTGTGACCTAAATACAAATTTACAGTTTTAAGATGTTTTCCTATACTTGTGCTATGAGACCTTGCTTCATGCCAAATTTCAGGATTCTAGGTCAACGGGAAGTACCCTATGAATTTTGATTCCATTGAGAGTGTCGAAATACACGTTTTTTGCAACATAAACGGTCGTATCTTTTTTTTTCGTTAATTCAGAAGTTTGATTTTTTCACAGCTTCAAGGGACCGCAGACTTGAGTATATGGTTTTAATTTCAACTCGATACCTCCACGAGTTCCCGAGATAAAGGGTCTTGACAGACAGACAGACAACAAAGTGATCCTGTTTGGGTTCCGTCTTTTCCTTTTGAGGTACGGAACCCTAAAAAAAATAAGTTATTTCATTAAACCCCAAACGAATGCGGCGTCCGCTCGCTCATTGTCTTTCTATTGTGTCTCTAATTACGGTATTCAAAAGGTTAAAACTTTCTGCATTTTAATATTCCTTCTTTTTTGACAAGTTTCCTCAAGAACTCCTACAAATAACAATACAAGTAACAACTATATTGTATAGAGTATCTATTGGAACAAAGGAGGTCCCATCGTTTGTTCTAGCCAGGTAAACGCGGACTTCCCGGAACATGCGCCGGCGCAGGCAAACATGACCGACACAAACACTGGATGGCTCGGTGAGGTGAAATATTTCACACGTTTTGACTCGGTTCAGTTGAAGACACCTATTCTATGTCTAACGTATTTACTCTTCTTTACAATAATGCTATTCAACTCAGCTTTAAGTTTAGTTTTCATTCACAAGTTGAAATCAATAGATCTAAGTAGGTATACTAGCTGACCCCGCTGTTTCACAAGCGTGTGGTATTATTATTAGCATAGCATAGCATAGTCGGCCTTATAATGTTCCCACTGCTGGGACTCAGGCCTCCTCTCTACGAGAGGGAATGGGCTGTAATCCACCACGCGGGCCCAGTGCGGGTTGGTGGATGTCACATGTCTTCGAATTTTTGGTTCTAGGACATGCCGGTTTCCTCACGATGTTTTCCTTCACCGTTTGAGAGCAGTGGTGATGAAATAAATTACACGAAGTAATGCGCTTGGCTGGGTTTGAACCCGCGACCTACGACTCGTAAGTCGGAGCCGTTACTACTCGGCCACCACTGCTCTGTATTATTATTATAGCTAGATATTTATAACCTTCCTCGATAAATGGGCTATCTAACACTAAAATATATTTTTCAAGACACTTCTCGAAAACCCGCTCTTATCCCACCGCTTTTAGGCACGCAATAAACTGTTTTCCGCACTAGTACAGAAAAGTGTGCGTGCTCTCCTCCGCCACAATTTTATTACATTTATCGTATCAGGCCGGTTGCACGTCGACCCTCGCGAGTTGCCGGTTAACTCCCGTTTATTCATTTTTATAAGTGTATTTAAAAAAGTTAAAAAAGTCGTTTGATACACGTGCAAATTTGTCACTGCAGCCCTCGGCTCCATAACACACTCGCCTGCGGCTCGTGTGAATTCCGCCTCGGTCGCAATGACAAACTTTCTGCACTTGTATCAAAATGTACTATTTTTAATTCCAACCAGTAGTTCCTGAGATTAATGCATTCAAAGAAATATTCATCTCAACGGACATTATTTTAATTTTCATTCACATAGTTAATTGAAATTAATAGATCTTGTACATCTATTTGTGTTTTATCATCTGTAGGTATTCTTGTCCTGAAATGTAAATGGTAACCGAAAGAACACAGGTGGGCTTAGTCAGTAAAAATCTGACACTCCTTCTCGCTCCACCGAGAGTGAGAGAAGTTATTTGATGATTTCCCGCCTCAAAAAAGGTACTTATTTTTTTTATTATTATTGATGGGCTCGCGTTTGACCACTATCTCACCTGATGGTAAGCGATGATGTGGCCGACGATGGAGCACGCTTGCCTAGAAGTAACCTATTCACTCTTTACTTAAAGACCCCTAGGTTGTAGCTATCAGGAAACACAGACTCCGGCAGGGAATTCCACTCCGTAGCTGTACGCATTATGACTTGGCAGCTGTATCTACTTAGTTTACCTACCTATCTCTTGTCCACAGTTACGAAAGATGCTGCTCGTCCCTCTGTAGCCATATGATTGGTTAATCCTGTGTTAAACATTATTTCTCTGCAGCAAAGAAGCAATCATAAAGAGACAGTGTTTGTCGTTAGTAATTTATTTTGTTAACGTCAGAAAGAAAGAAGAAAGAAAGAAAATGAATTTATTTTGTCACAACGCAAGGCACACAAACAATATATATATGTAAACATGAAACCATACAAAAGAGAACAAAAAAAAAATATATATAATACACAATTGTCACATTTATTGATAATTGTAATTATTTATTTTTCTTGCTTTTTTATATAGTCTCTTTTTTACAATGTGAATGTGAGAATATTGTACATAAACTCCGCGAATTCTCAGGTTACTTCCTGTTACGACTCACTTTTTATTATGATTATGTTTATTGTACTTTATACCTAGTACAATATTGACCGGTCTACACTGTCCTTACATAGTATCTACTTATACTGTAATATGGAAATATTGTAAGAACAACAATTTTTTTGTAAGCTGTCAATCTCCGCAATAACGCCGGCGTTCACGCGCCATTGTCTTTCTATTGTGTCTCTAATTACGTGTCTCTAATTACGCTACTCAAAAGGTTAAAAGAGTAACCATGGAGTTTCTTGCCGGTTCTTCTCCATAGGAAACGACCAATTTGGAACCGTGCACTAGCTTCTGACGTTTTATAAGTGCCCGTGTAGATCTATGTGAAATAAAAAACTTTTGACTTTTGTAGTAGTTTTTTTTTTTACTATAATGTTTTAGGTTATCTACTTCTACCACATCAGAGCCTACCATCAGGTAAGACCGTGAGAGACAGGCAGATATTGCGAATAATATAAAAAAAAAAGACTCGTCTACGTACCTACTCTACCTATATTGTAACAACAACCTGCGCTAACACATCGGATACCTAGTAATTCAAATACCAGATGACAATAATGTAGATAATAATATGTAATAGCAGTGCAGTGGATGAGCGATGAATCGTTTCGGATCAATACCCTTGTGGGAAATACTCATCCAAAATGTCTACCCAGTCAAAAGTAGGTCGTGAGGTAATTATGTATTCTTACAAAAGCTTACCTAAAATCCAAAGCAAGCTTAGTGTGCTTTTAATTTGAATGACTTTTGAACGCAAAAACATAGAACTTTAAGAAAGGAATATAGAAAAAGAAATATAAATACATGTTTAGGTTTATTTGATTAGGATTTCGCACACTATTTTCTTGTTTTCTACACACTATTGTCAACATTTCTTTTAATCTCTCCTTTTACTAGGAAGAAATTTCGATGGAAATAAACAGTACATTTGTACTAATATTTATAATGTATTATCTAAATAATAAAATTAATAAAACAACAACTAAACAAATGAAAATCATAAACGCAGTCGTACACTTGCGGACATGAAAAATGACCTAACATTATTATTGACATTAAATTATACAGTGGCGTAATGAGTGGCAGTTTCCGATTGCTAGTATAGAAATCCTATAGTACAACAATACTACCATGATAATATGTTTGTATTTTGTCGTACCTACAGTTTACGCATGACTGAATTCGTATATGTACCTACCTATTACGCAAAGACAGCTGTTGTGTTTCAAATACTACTAGATTGTTACGTAGCCAACGCCCCTTTATCGTAGACGTTGTAAATATGTATGTAATGCGTCACCACTATGACGAATTTTGACGATCAGGGTAAATGTTATAAACACGTCATGTAATTTTCATTTGGACAATGATTTATTAGAGTTTAATAATAATATTCCAGTCAGTCATTCTAATTGCACAATATTTATTATATAATTGACAAATAATGGAACTAATTTAATTAATTATGTAATTAACGAGTTAATTATGATTTTGCGGAAAACATTATGTTATAGAGGATAGGTACCTAATTACCACAGCAATATTGCTACTGATCGAACTTTAATCATCAATAGTAAACCATTATAATTAGTGGATAGATAAGCTGACTATTACTGATCAAACTTCGCGTAGGTAATAATTGTTTGCATAATATACCCACATCATTATTATAGTATTGCCAATCATAATTTAATGCAGCCATGGCATTTAATTATTAAGTAGAAATTGTTTAAACTTGTTTTGATGAACAATGATTTTAAGAAAAAAAAAAGACTAATTCAACAAGTTAAACATTTTTAAATAAATTAAAAGGAGTAAACCTGTTTTGGGCATTTATAATAGCGCCATCTATTATCTCAGTGATAATGAAGTTTTGTTTCATACGAGTGTACAAGATGGCGCTAGTGGTGCTCTTTGTTGCTTTGTGTCGAGTCGTGGCAGCTGAAGCGCACAAGATCACAAAGCGGTTTGTTATTGTTATCTTCAAGATTAGTTGAATCATCATTTATAATGAGGTGTTCTTATCGAAATAATACAAAATTAATGTGGCAGTAAATATATTCAGAAAATATCAACCATGATCGCAGGTATTTATCGATTTTATCAATGTAAAAAAGTTTAATACAAATCAGTACGAATTACTTATGTATATGTATAATATTGTCGACTTTCATTTTGTATACTTAGCCTTTATCTTATAATTAATAGTTCAGTTACGTTTTATTACAGTTTAGCTTTATTATTGCTTTATACAATATCGTATCGTGTAGCCGTCCACACGTTCTATTTCGTACACGCTAGTCACTTAATTTAGATTAATAATAATTACATATCACAATGAGACGTTCCTTCAACATGATACACTCGCACACAAATAATACAAAATACAAAACGAAGGCACGAGATCTAACTACATCTACGACTACTAGTATAAACATGCCCTAATGACGTTACGCTAAATGCACGCGCGCCCTACGCGGCGCGACTCAGTCAAAGTGTTGCGTTTGGAAGAGTCATATCACCTATTTAAATTTCGGTAGCGTTAAAATGTTTCAAAGCGGTTCTGGAATACAACAAGTGCGGCTCGGCGGAGGTCGTTCCCCGCGCCGGCCGTGGGTAATGGAATGTCGGCGTGCAGCCGCTCCTGGCGCTCTTTGTGCGCGCGCCCGCCCGGTCCGCGGCGCGGGCAGCCGGCAGGTAGCCGCCAGCCACGCGGACCGGGCCTCGATCACTATTAACACGTCACACGGACGACCCAAAGTCCACTAGCCGCTTCACACGCCCCGACAGACTACACACTGTCCTTCCCTTCGAACTTCTCGGCCAGCTCGCCCATCAACTCCTTGTAGATGAGGGGGTCGATGTTTTTCCCGAGCTGGTAGAGCACGAACCAATCCCCAATCTGCAACTCGCGGGCCACAGTCTCCACCTGCGCCTGCGGGGCGAGGCGGCTGCGAGCGCGCAACAGGTACAGGCGCACGCGCGGGCCCGCCACCACAGCCATGCGGTAGATCAGCGAGATACCACTCAGGATCGACAGGATTATAAACCAGAACCATAGGAACACGTAGATCTTCTCGTTGACGATGTTCAGTGGCAGCACGCACAGACCGTCGAACTTCTGTACGGTTCCCGAGGGACCGTACTTGTGGAAGGTGCACTTGGTCACTTTGGGGAACACTCTGGCCATGGGGTCGACGCGCTCCTCCGGCTCCATCTCGGTGAAACTCACCACGTCACTTCCGTACGTGGAGAACTCTCCGTCCAAGAAGAAGTCCATGAAGAAGATCTGGCCGACAACGTTGATGAAGTTCAACACCTCGCAGATGAAGAAACGGAACGCGTAGAAGTTTTGTGTGTGCAGGTTTGTATGGAAGTAGTCGACGAGCAACTTCTTGCGACTATCTTTGCATTCATCTCCCACTACAGGGCAGTTTAAGTCGAGCACTAACATCTTGATGCGGCCTCCTTCCCATGTTTTCCACAGGTAACGCGGCACATAAAACAAAATGGCTTGGAAGAACAACACAAAACACACCCACTGGTAGTACTTGTGGTATTTCACCTCGTCCTGGCCGTCCACGTGCGAGGCGACGCCGGCCTGCACCACGTCCTTGCCGACGCGTCCCACCAGCCGGTTGGGAATCGTGAAAGTCGAGTAGATCCAGCAGTACGTGTCCATGACGGCGAGCGGGATCTCGTCGACAATGCAGTCGATTGGGTCACCGATGTATTGCCGCGACGTAACGAGCAGCGAAAACGCGATCAGTATGATCACGGTGGCTTTGTAATGTAGTCGAAACACATTGTTGTCGATGCACACAGAGTCGAGCTTGAGAAGCCCCTTCACGGAGCCGAAAACGTCAAACATGGCGGTCGTCTAGCCGCGAGCGCGCGGCGCGTCGTACGCGATCGTGTAAAGCAGGGCGTGCGTTTCGCCCTCGCGTCGAGTGCGGAATGCTGAACTGCGGCGGGGCGCACCGTCAGTTGAGTAGGGCGCGCAGGACTGCGGGGCGGGGTGCAGTGCGGGGCGCGGGGGGCTGCGCTCCCCACCTCGCCGCGCCGCTGAGTCGCAGACTCTCGGATCAACGCACAGCACTGACCCCTTTATTTTCTACCTCCGTGGCGTCATCTGGTAGCAGTGACGCCGTACCCAGGGGCTATGCATCTCAGCGTTGTCGGCAAGTGATAATGTTCACGGTGCACAGCAGTGCCGCTTAATTAAATACATGTCTACGGATTGCATCACTTAGTTTAGGAGAGTGCATGTCCGTGAAATGGTAATCAAGTATGTAACGTAACGGTAAAGGGCGACGCGACGGCCCCACTCACGCGGACCGGTCGCTCGTTCAGGCGAATCACTTAATAACTTAACTGATTTAATTTAATGTATCTCGACACTGTCGAAGGAGTATAATTTTCAGTGGTAAGGTACTCTAAAGAAATGTTGACAATGATCATAAATAGACATATTGGTAGCATGGGCGTGGGTTGAGGAGTAGTCGAGGACATTTAGTTGATGACGATAATTATGTCGGTCAGAGGGTATAGTTCAAGTATAATTAATGTTATCATTCTGCCAGTATTACATTATTTTGTGCATGACCGACAAAAGATGGCTCTACTTACATGGCACCCAGCACCCAGTTTTAATTTTCAAATTCATTCTTACAATTTTAAAGGTTTTTCTAACTTTGGATATAGAGTTACCTATATCCTAGCACTGTGAAAACAACCAATTTTCCTTGAGTAAACGTGGTAATCAATGCTTATGTCTTCTCTATACAAGAAGAGGGCTTTCCCATGCAATGGAACAGTAAGAGACTGGTATTATTATAATATTGCACAATACATATTTGGACTAGCCCAAAAAGAGCGTTATGTATAACACTTGTTGAATTGGATAATCTTAAAGATTTTATACCTATCGTTCGATTTTTAAATATTTTAAAGGAAAAAAAAATGTACCTGGAAATCTACTTAAATGTTGTAATCGCAAGAATTTTGATAGGGATCCCTCATCTTTTTGACAAAGATGTTAAAAAAGATACCAAGCACTAAAAATATTTATGTTTTTTTAAGATCAGGTATTTTTACAAATGCAGTGAATGTTATAATTTATGTAACGAAAAGCAATAATATTTAGTTCAATAACGTAATACACGTTTTAAAATATTTACATTTATCATCATAATGAATATCTCTCTGGCGACCCGTACCGTTCCGAGTGAGTGTTTACGTGCTCCCATGCACGCGGTTTACTTAAACAACTCGTTTATTTGAGAAAGTAGGTAAAATATTAGTACTTTTTTCTGATGAGTAGTTTTTTGTGTCCGCCAGTGTAATGAATGAGAGACTGCAATTTATGAATGCTGCCTGAACCAAATATTTTTTTATACGATTATTAATATTATGAGTATGTGTAATCAGTTTTATATATTATTATTCATTGATATTTATAAATAGATAATGTGACATTTTTTTTTTATTACTACAATAATATTATAAAGAAGTAAAGTTTGTTTTTTTGTTTGTAGGAGGTAATCTCTGAAAGTACTGGTCCGATTGCTAAAATTTTTTCATCAATAGAATGCTGCTTTATTCCTGAGTGACATAGGCTATATTTTATGTATGCGGTCGAAGCCACAGGCAAAAGCTAGTAGATTATAAATAACTCTTTGACTCATCAATTTTTTTAGTCAGTTTTGTCATGTCTAAAACAATTCCAATGACTTGCGGAAACCGCACTAGCACCAGTATTATGCTAATATTTTCAAGGGTGTAATGGATAGAAAAGGCAACGTGTGACTCATTTTACACCCACTTCCGAATACTTCTTATCTCAGATGCCTACTAATGAATGACAAAGAAGAGTCATATAATGATTTTTCACCAGTGGCGTAGTTAGTCCCAAAGGGGGCCCATATCAAAAGTTATCGAGATTTTGTTTTTACACCGTAGGCACTACTAGCACAGAGACAAGATGGATTCGCGATAGGCCACGACAAAGATGACTAGACTAACTGGATAGATTTCGTCTATGTCATTATGTAAAACTGAGACCGATGAGGTCGTTTGTTGGAGCATTCTGGAATAGAATAAGATTTTATTGTGATCTTATGTAAAGAATGTTAGAACGAACGGAGCGAACTATAAAAATGTAGCATCCTATTATTTAGTAATTTTCACCTTTCATCAATAAGAGAATTGAAGTTTGTGGATAACATGTTACGAATTACGAACCCAAATCTACAAAAGAAGCAAATAATTTAATTACTTTTAAAAATAAATTAAGAATGTATCTTATAAATAAAGCCTATTATTCAATTAAAGATTATTTAAATGAAAAATGCAATTAAATAATTCAATTCTAATATAATCAAATTTGTGTGTGTTTTGTGTTTAAATTATTTTTAATATCAATTGTAAGAAGGAAATGTATTATTTATTTATAAAATGTTATATTTTAAGGCTGTAATATTTGTACACCACTAATGGTAGGGTATGGTCCAAAGGACGACTGTTTTAATTTACCACCTCCTGTTTTACCCATACTCAAACAAATTTAATGATTTGTATTTGTATTTGAATTTTTGCACATGTCGGCGCCCCTGTAGCTTGGGGCCCCATATACAGGCTGATACGGCGGTAGCGACGCCCCTGTTTTTCGTCCAAAAAATGATGGAGAAGGCATTCTCTGCCCATTGACCCCAATCCGTCACGCTGGTTTAGGGTTGGTGGATGTCACGTCTTCGAATTTTTGGTTCTAGGACATGCCGGTTTCCTCACGATGTTTTTCTCCACCGTTTTGATAGGAGTGGTGATAAAATAAATTATACAAAGTATAGCACTTTTCCGGTTATGAACCTGCGACGTACTACCTACTGGTAAATCGGGTTCTAGTGGTTAGTGGCCCTGACTCCATGCCGGAGGTCGTGGTTTCGATTCCCACCCAGGACAAATGTTTATGTGATGAGCACGATCATTTGTTCTGTGTCTGGGTGTAATTTATCTATAATATTAGTATTTAGAAATATATAAGTATGTTTATCAGTTGTCTAGTACTCATAACACAAGCTCTGCTTAGCTTGGGGCTAGACGGCGTTGTATGATAGTTGTGGAAAAAAAGGGGCAAAAGAATAATGTTGACTATTTTGTCACACACACTACGTAGATGAGCCGCCCGAAATCCCCGAATTTATTATCATCACCGATATCCGTAAGATAAGATTGGGTTTCTTGCAAAAATGTTCGCTCCAAATGCGCCACAGTTAAAGATAAATTTTACTCAGTAAAATAAATAGAAATGATAAATAGAGTTCTGAAAATATATATTGAATCATTTTGGTCAATACTGTGCCGTAGACTGGTTCAATGACATTCGGAAGGCTACCTACTCAAGCCTTTTTTAGGGTTCCGTACCGCAAAAGGTAATAGGATCACTTTGTTGTTCGTTTGTCTGTCTGTCTGTCCCTTTATCTCGGGTACGCGTGAAGGTATCGAGTTGAAATTAAAAGTATATACTCAGATCTGCAGTCCCTCGAAGCTGTGAAAAAATCAAACTTATGAGTTAAAAAAAAAAAAAAGATACGGGCGTTTATGTCGTAAAAAACGTATATTTCGACACTCTCAGGGGAATCAAAATTCATAGGGTATTTCCGTTGACCTAGAATCCTGAAATTTGGCATTAAGCAAGGTCTCATAGCACAAATATAGGGAAAATCTGAAAACTGTAAATTTGTAGTTACGTCACAATTATTTTTTCCGATTCGGATTATCTTCGTAAATTAATTTGAGAATTGAAGTGTTTTCATAGGTAAGTTTGTACGGAACCCTCGGTGCGCGAGTTCTACTCGCACTTGCCCGGTTTTTTGGGAAGGGGAATCATCAAATGACTTCTGCCATTCCATGGTGGAACGAGAAGGCGTGTCAGACTTTGACTGACTAAAACCTACTTGCTTCGTTCAGCTGCTCTCTGCGTTCGTTCACGCCGCTCTACTGGGCCCTAACTCATTCGATCCGAAGATCCAATCCGCAGCCCTGGCAGGAGTCGGCCCTAACTGGCCCCTACAATTCTGCTGACATCTCTTTGAGGCGCGTGTGGAACACTACACGCCGTCGACTCCAGCTCGGTCGTTACTGCATAGTCGGACGGCAAACTACCCATGGCTCGCAGTCTGCAAACCCGTTTACCCGCCTGCCTGTAGTGGCTGATAGTCTTCCTGCAATTCCGACGCCGGGGGCGTCTAGTCGCCGGAGAGCCTGGGCATGCGTTGAGAGAAATTTTTGAATTGAATTGCCCTATTCAATTTTCTAAATTTAATTTCTTGTCTAACCTAATATTTAGCCGCGGGAATGCCATCCACTGAAGCTGTAATTAGACCTTTACGTGAACAGGTACGTAATACAGTTAATTAATCGAATTGCACAGGATATCGCTTGTTATACACCTAGTGATTAATCGTTATTTATTATGATTTTCTTTACCAGATAAGAAATATAAGAATTTCTGACGCATAAGCTCACCCTTTGTTTATCCACGTGCATTAGTAACAATATCAAGTTACAGAATGACAATTTTTTCTTGAAACGAGGCGAAATGGGGAACTAAATTAAAGAGTGCTAATAGCACTTTAGTCAAGTGTCAAGGTAGACTGGACAGTAGCAGCTCAAATACTTATTGCACATTTAGCATATTTTTGCAATGATAGCATAATTATTGATAAATATTAATTTTCGAGTTCGAAAGGGATATGATTTCTTTTTTGATGGTTGGCAGCCAAAAGATCGTATAAAATCTAACCCTAATAATTATTAATTTTTACAACTTCTTGACTAGATCGATCATGTGTTATTTTACTGCAAACACTATCCAAAAACGAAACCTCTTGTATGTCAATACTAGCTTCTACCAATGGCTTCGCCCACATAAAAGTAGGTTTCCTCATACAAACTTTGGACCCCCGTTTCATCCCCTTAGGGGGTAAATTTTGGAAAATCCTCTCTTAGTGCTCGCCTATGTCAAAAAAGGAAACCCCTTGCAAAATGTCATGTTTCTAGTCCGAGTCGTTTCGGCTGTGTGTTGATAATGTCAGTCAGTCAGTTTCTCCTTTTAAATATAGAAGAAGATTTTCTTACGTTCAATTTTCTCTTGCGATCTTTGAAATCACTTTTCAAGTACAACCAGACAGGGACAATTTAGATTCCACAATATTTTTTCGTATTTACGATACTTTTCATAAGTGTATTTTATCTAAATCTTGTCATGTTCGAAGTCAATCAACAGATTATTCTGGGAAGAAAGCGCGCACTTCTCAAAGATATCGTATCAATTGTTACAGATATAAAAATAATAAGCTGGTGATTGTGTCTGCCACTGTAATATCATGTGCCTGTCGAGATGATCGACTATCATGTCATAGTTAAAGTAATATTTCTACCGTGGTGGACTGTACAAAAGAGTTACTGTGACCCTGGATCATAAAGGGGAAACGAACGAACACATGTGGGTTTTAGTCGGTAAAAGTCTGACTCTTTCTCGCCACCCAGAATGAGAGGACTCATTTGATGATTCCAAATGAAAAAAAAAGTACTTTTCCTATTATTTCATTTTTGAAAATAATAAAAAATGTGTCAATAAATTACTTAAATATTAACTAACGACGAACAATAACCTAACTACTTACCTACATATATGCAAAAATTATGGCGAAGTACTCCTCCATTTCGCTGTCTCTGGTACTTTTTACCTATTTTCTGCAACCAAGATGCAGGATTGTTCGAAAAAGTCACCGCAACCTTGGAACGCAATACGGCGTCCTCACCCTGCATGACGCAGATCCTCACAGGACATGGCAAGTTCGGAAGGTTTCTGTATCGGATTTTGGCGGAAGAAACGGCCGGGTCCATTGTATGGACCGCACGGAGGACACGGTGGAGCATATCGTGGAGGTGTGTCCCACTTGGGTGGAGCCCCGCCGTGTCCTCGTGGAAGCAATCGGCGTCCGGAACGAGGACTGGCAGGCGGTCGCTTCCTTCCTAGTAACTCGAACGTCCTCACGCCCCAGCCACCGAGATTTCGATCCAGTCGGGGTCAGACATGGTAGATGCGGGCTTGCGGACGTCAAGCAATGGGTAGCTCGCCGTCCGGCCGTCCGGTAATCGACCGGACTGAGCCCGAGTCGTCGACAGCGCGTAATAATCCACACGCTCCTTAAAGAGATGTCAGCAAACTGTAGGGGCCCAGCAGGGCCGACGCCCGCTAGGACCACGGGGATTTTCTGAAAAGGAAACCCGTAGACTTAGAACGCAAAGGGCAACTGAAGGACACAGGTGTGGTTTTAGTCTGACACGCCCTCATTCCCCCAAGAATTCATTGGATGATTTCCCACATAAAACAGCCTTGGAACGCAAAGGGCATCTAAAGGTATACGGCCTACCCGTGTTCTGTACCCAGAACAGGAGGAAATATTTGATGATTTATCCTACCTCAAAAAAAGGCCTGCTGTTCGCACGTACACCTCAGTAGGTCAAGTGGGGTAGAAACGTATAAATCTGTAACCATATCTACATATGAAAATTTCAGCCATAAGGCGTCCATCATTATCATCATCATCATCATCATCATTATTCAACCGAAAGACGTCCACTGTTGGACATAGGCCTCCCCCAAGCGTCGCCACAACGACCAGTCCTCTGCGTCTCGGATCCATCGGATTCCCGCAACTCTCACCAGATCATCGGTTCACCTTGTGGGAGGGCTTCCAACGCTGCGTCTTCAGGTACATAGTCGCCATTCTAGAACCTTTCGTCCCCATCGACCATCTGTTCTGCGTGCAGTGTTCCTTGCCCATTGCCACTTAAGTTTGGCGATTCTATAAGTTCTCCTGCGTCCATTGCTAAAATTGTAGTAGCAGTTTAGTGTCGACAACGAAGAACTTTGTCTAGAAAGGCTAAAATTATCTCGGTACACAGTATCCTATGTACCCACTTATGTAAGTATTGTTATCGGCTACTTACAGTATAAAGAAAGATGGCTGCCTCGATGGAAAACAAAGGTACCTACTTAAACCAATTTATTGTTGAAGTGGCCGATAACATACATTATGAGTACTTGAGTAGTAAAAATGAAGGCAAAAGGTACTATGAGCATCAGGTGTAGTGGTAAAGAAGCCTTACTGCACTACATAAATACAAAGGCACATAATTGCCAGAACAATGTATTATAAAATATATATACCGTACAGAGAGCAAATCCGTAAGGGCCCAGCAGGGTCGAAGCCTACTGGGGCCATGGGTTGTGTGAAAGGGAACCCCGGAGCCCTGGAACGAAGGCAAAGAAGGAACACAGGAGTGGGTTTTAGTCAGTAAAAGTTTGACACGCTCTCCCGCTCCGCCCTGGAACTGGAGAAGTCATTAGATGAATTCTCACCTGAAAAAAAAGCCTATCCCTTGCTGTCCTCCCTCAGCGACGCTCAGCCGAGGTCTGTATCCCACAAGGGGTGCCATAGCATGTAGTCCAGTCTGGACTTCTTGAAGTTTTAATTTTATTAAGGTCGTCATAGACAAGTCCGGTCGTTGAGTGCGAGTTGTTGTGCCTGCGAGTTGTTGCCCTGTTTGGTTCTCTGATTGGTTAAGAACTTGGAGCCGGCCAATCAGAGCACCGAACGTTATAAACTAAACTTGCACTAGGCACTCATGTTGACGTGTGACACAAGACAGGCAAGAAAAAAAAGCCCAGCATGTTCGAACTCATAAAGAACAACTGAAGGAACATGGGTGAGATGAGCCAGTAAAAGTCTCACACTCTCTACAAGATTACAGGAGTTATGCGTGTTCTTTTAAACCCTAATATTATAAAGACAAAAGTTTGAATGTAGATTTTGTGTGTACAATGCGTTCCAAATAAGAATAGGATCAATTGACATGTTGTGACGTCACGTCATACTGTCAAATCGCAAGAAATTGGGCAAAATTGAAGAACTCAGAGATGAGCAAAATTGAAGAACTGGATTCTGATTAAACTATTTTCGTTCACAGTTCGTAAATAAAATAAATTTTAAAAATTTCTTGTTTTGCTCCCCATAATAATTTTTCGATTTGACAGTATGACGTGACGTCACTACCTGGCAATCGAACCTATTCTTATTTGGAACGCATTGTACCTCTTTGTTACTCAGTCATGCTCAAACAACTGAACGGACTTTGATGCATTTTGGGACCAGGATGACTTATATCCATGATGTCTATATTTTATAATGGTAGGAAGTCTTGTACTAATTTCACGCCGGTGCAGCTGCGAGCAGAAGCTAGTCATCAAATAAGGAGTGTTATATTATTATGATTGTTAAGAAAGCCTCGTGACGCGGCGGCCATGCTCTCAAATGGACGGGGATTACGTTGCCAATGAACGCCTTGACCCAGTCGTATTGTAGAACACACTGCAAGTTATATTTGCTTATTCGCGATATCTTTAGCCAATTCAACTTCGATTACTGCCGATCATAATATCAAAGTCTAAATAGATAGTGAAGAAGGCCTAACACTTAATCCCGCCCAATAAAGGATTCTGCCCACTTCGTAAGACGTCTTAGGGCCTGCGCACACTTGAGACAAGACTGTCTTACTGGGTTACCATGACGTTTAAAGTAAGATTGTTTTATTCTTATTCCATTGTGGGTAAGAGATGGCCCTAGACAACCTGTATAGCTCTGTCTCTTACCCACACTGAAATAAGAATGAAACAATCTTACTTTGAACGTCATGGTAACCCACTTAGACAGAATTGTCTACGACGTCGCAGACTTATCATATACACTATATACACTGCAGACTTGTCTGCGACAAGATTGTTTTGAGACGTCCAGTGTTGCCAACAGTTACACTAACGAAACGTGGCCAATATAATAGTAATATTCTGTTTTTCAGTAGTGTGATGTAAGTTTATGAATCATTTTAAAGTATCCACCTAAACATTTGATTTTTAATAAGTAGTAACCGCCAATATCGCCATGATCAGTCATTTCCTCTTGTTACTGGCTACTTTTATGATAAAAAAGGGTGCTGTCCTATCTCCCCAACTTTCAAGATGCTAACAAAAATGTTTCATACATTTATTCACAATGTCCCCAAAACGTAATGGAGACATTCCAAAAGGGAGTTTTAATTAGGTTGGTCCTAATTTTATTTGTACAACATATAAAATTAGTTAAAGTTAGTAAGTATAAAGATCGTATTAACCTTATTTGGCAAAGAAGGAACGGGAGTGGGTTTTTAATCAGTAATTCCTACCCAAAAAAAAAAACACGTCAATAATAAGTTAATAATAAGTGACGCCATTAAACAATAATTGACGCATAACACTTTATGAATTTCAGAAGGAAAACACAATACAGAAATTGTATTACCTGACTCAAATATTTTGTAGCTTCGGTTTCTACTAACCGCAAACACTACGTGACTTTTGTCATATTTGCACTGTCTCACACATTACCTACCTATCATTTTATAATTTTCATTCAAGTTGTTGACGTATCCAATATTTTTTCACTGGCGATTCGGACACCACCAAATTCATTGAAGCTCTTTATTATCTACAGTCATATAAAAAAAGTTTTAAAATATAATATAAAAAAAAATTACCCGAAGTTGCCGCCTTAAATACAGCCTAAAAAATAGTTTTGGTAACGCTTTTTTCCCTATATATTATATTTTAAAACATTTTATGTACTTGTTATTAAAAGCTTCAATGAATTTAGTCAATTCGAACACTGTATCGGGATATATTGTGTCCGAATCGTCAGCAACTCTTTCATTCATAATTATGTTAGGGTATTTTGTTGCCTATTTAGGTATTATTTTATTATAGCTATGTTTATTTCGTGGTGAAAAAGCAATCACCAAAAATTAGTTAAGAGGATAACCCCTCAGTCAAGTTTATATAGTCTGTGGTCATAAAAAAAATCTTATTAAACGGAGGTTTTCAGTGGGATTTCTTGGAGTAAAGTTCAGCGGCTGCCTGACTGTTTTAATTATAATACGCAAATTTGCACGAAGACTACACCACGAAGGAGATGACGTGACGATATAGATGTCTTCCTTAAGAGTTGGAAAGAAGAAGCGAAAAGTCGTGATCGAAGGAAGGAATGTAGGTAGTGGACAATCATCATCATCATTTCAGCTGAAAGACGTCCACTGCTGGACATATGCCTCCCCCAAGTGTCGCCACAATGAACGGTCCTATGTGTCTCGCATCCATCGGACTCCCGCAACCGTTACCAAGTCATCGGTCCACCTTGTAGGAGGCCTTCGAACGCTACGTCTTCCGGTTCGTGCCACATTGCCACTTAAGTTTGGCGATTCTTCGAACGAGTGGAACAATACGGGGTAGTAATAATAGAATAATCACGAGAATAATAGAATAATAAAAATATTTTTTTCCGTTGTATCGTAGAAAAAGATTCTTTCAGAACTAAAAACTTAAAAGATACCTATGTAAACTCAAAACCACGACCATCTTTAAAACCAAGTAAGTCTCAGACAAGACAGGACACAGTCTCTAAATAAATATGACATAGCGACAACTGACAAGTAATTCTAAAGTCTTAGGTTATTCTTAGCGACGAAGCCTCCGAAACCCGTTTCCATATCTATCCACCTCATAACATCACTACATTAGCATGCACACCGGTATTCCGACCGCTTTTTACCGACAACACAAAGAAATGTCGCCTCTCGGAATAATAAGTGCATATTCTTAAAAAAACGTTTTTTCTACGTGAGCTTCATGCTTAAGTCGGGTCTTTACTACGAGGTGCAAAACTGTACTAGATTCTTTCAATTCTGTTTTCAATAGTCTGCTGTGTTTTTTTGACTTACTTACATTATTTTTTGTTTGGAGTTCTCAGCCAGCTTCGTCATCATTTTTGAAGACAACTGAAAATCTAACTGTTTGTTGTCTTATCATCTCTTACCCTTATCAGGCTGTATTTGGGTTGATGTGTCTTTTTAGTGATATGAATAAAAAAATTCATAATTCATCGAAATAGCGGGAAAATACTACACACAGAAATACATCAATACAGTATTTGAATGAATTAACTTCGTTCCAAATATAAATTCGTTTTTTTTTTTTTTATAAATGTAACAGAATTTATGGCGTGAGGTATATTTCATCTATAGATTCTATCCAGAAATTCTGTCAGCTAGCAGAATAATCTCAACATCATCTTTTCAGACTTAATTGTTCTTTGTGAATTATGAAGCTAGATGTGAATTTTCAGTAGTTTTTAGTTTAAATAGATTGATATATGTGTGATTATATTATTCAATATTTACAAAATACTGAATTATATGTGTGTTGTTTGTAATATGCATATGAGTTTCTCCGTAGCATCTTAGCAGGCCTTTACAGATTGCTATAGCAGCTTTATTTATTGTTCTAAATATTGCATTGCATATACGCTGACTTAGGAACCTTTTTGGTCCTGCGCAGTTTTTTTTTTTAATTTCCTATGTATTTTTAGTTTTAATAAGTTTTGTGAGGCACAAATAGAAATATTTTTAGTTTTCTTTTTCATAGTTTGATTAAAATCATGTGTCCTTGCACGTCCATCTAATCTTCGAAGACCTTCAACAACAGTAGTTGCCTCATTCATATCTAACATCAACTGTTTATCACACAACCCTGCCATTTATGACTCTTGATTGGCATAAGAAGGCATTAACTTGTCTAAACTCTGCGATGCTTACGACTTTATCTAAGTCCTCATAAATTCTAGTTGGCAATATATATGGTTAATCCTCGAATATATTGCTTTTATCAGTTTTCACCGTTTTTGAGGATGGACGGTTTATGTTAGGCGGTCTATTTGATCTGGCTAAAGATATGTTTTGTTGGTAATGGGTAATTCGATATATATCTGTGGTAATTTCAACCATTCCATCATTAATCCTCCTGCCTTAGTCATTTATTAGAGGTCGATGTGGCATAATAGCACAGCACATAGATCTGGATATCTTCCATGACAAGCCGTACCAAATTTGAAAATATATAAATTTAATTTATGTTTGTATCTATTTATGTGTACATTTATTTACTGTAAAACACTGTTTGTTTGTTTGTTTTAACACTGTACACTGTTTGTGTACTGCTGTGTGTATTATATATGTGTTATATGATTTATTTTAGATAATATAGTCTATTTAATTCTTCTCTATATTATTTATACACACTGCGTCTACATCTCTCATCCAACTCTCCTGTCGCAGGTCTGCTGGAAAGAATTTCGTTAGAAATAAGCAGCCCTTTGTACTCTTTTATCTGTATTTGTTCTTTTCGGTTTTAAGTGTTTGTGTGTACATAAATAAATTACTTTTTAAGTTTTTTGTAGTTTATTCACATTAGTCTTTAAGATTTTAGAATATAAGTGTTTTGGTCCTGCACTGTGAACTTACATTTTTAAATAAATAAATATTTTTTTCTAGACTTACTTCTTTATCAGTATTCACCTGCTCAGTATCATCTTTTTTAAAACCATCCATAGATTTTTTAGTTTTACCCGAGTCTCACCTACTTAGCTGTCTATATTCTAAAATAAACCTTTTCTCACCAATTCCTCTGCGTTTCTTTTTTTGTGGGTGGGCTATAACTTCTCCCGCTCTGTGCGGAGCAAGCGTAAGACTTACTGACTAAAACCCAAACGCGTTCCTTCAGTTTTTCTTTGCGTTCCAGGGTCACTGCAGTTTTTTCCAACGATTCCGCAGCACTGGTTTCCCCAACATCATATGCTAATTTATCTTCATAAGCATAATCAGCCTTATAATGTTCCCACTGCTGGAACTCAGGCCTCCTCTTTAGAAGAGGGAATGAGCCGTAATTTACTACACGGGCCCAGTGCGGATTGGTGGATGTCACATGTCTTCGAATTTTTGGTTCTGGGACATGCCGGTTTCCTCACGATGTTTTCCTTCACCGTTTTGAGAGCAGTGGTGATGAAATAAATTACACAAAGTAATGTGCCTGGCTGGGTTTGAATCCGAGTCTTACAACTCGTAAGTCTATATGCTCTATTTATATTTTTATATTATAAACTTTTTATTTTGGTCTTTTCCATATTTTGATACCTAGCGAAGGTAGGTACAATAAAGTGAATGAATGATTTGAATAAATTCTTAGACTTATGAATGAATGAATCATACCATTGGGTCTTTCCCTGACCCGAGGTATCGACTGTATATGTATTTTTTCCTTTTAAGTTGCATTTGAATTAACTTTTAACGAGGTATAGGTAACGAGGGATGCGATGAAGGTTAGGTACTTTAAGTTTAAATATTAGTCTTAGAAATGATTAGGAGATGCAGGATTTTTTGAAATAGTTACCGCGGCCACTGAAGAAACACAGTGGTTTTAGTCAGTAAAAGTCATTTTCTAAATTTTTACTTGATTTCTGCGGAATTACCAAAAAAAAATCGCGCAGAAAATTCAAAAGGAAAAAACGGAACCCATATAGGATCACTTTGTTGTCCGTCCGTCCATCTGTCTGTCAAGACCCTTTATTTTGAGAACGCGTGGAGGTATCGAGTTGAAATCAAAACCATATAATCAAATCTGCGGTCCCTTGAAGCTGTAAAAATATCAGACTTCTAGGTTAACGAAAAAAAAAGATGCGGCCGTTTATGTAGCAAAAAACGTATATTTCAACACTCAAGGAAATCAAAATTCATAGGGTACTTCCCGTTGACCCAAAATCCTGAAATTTGGCACAAAGCAAGGTCTTATAGCACAGATATAGGAATAAATCTGAAACAGTAAATTTGTTGTCACAAAAACAAAATCATTTTTGTGATTTAGAAAAATCTTCGAGACTCCACTCTTCCACTTGGGAATTGAACTATTTACATATGAAAGTTTGTACGGTACCCTCAGAGCGCGAGTCCGACTCGCACTTGCCCAGTTTTTCTTTCCGTAAGGACTTTCTACAAAGTATTAGAAAACTTAAAAAAAAATGAAGGAATGAAAGTCGTTCTCAAGTTGTGACCTACCATTTATTTACCTCATCTATGTTAACACTACGTATTTAAATTGAAAACCCCGAATGCGTAAATAAGAGTGATGCATTTGTTGTTTTTTCCTCAAGGAATGTAGGTCTAGACGTCAAGGTATAGCGTGGTATATTACAATGATAGATTCAACCAAAAAAAATCAATCATCATCATCATGATTTTAGCCGAAAGACGTCCACTGCTGGACATAGGCCTCCCCCATGTGTCACAATGAACGGTCCCGTGCGTCTCGCTCGCAACCATCGCATTTCCGCGACACCCACCTGGTCATCGGTCCACCTTGTGGGAGGCCTTCCAACGCTACGTCTTCCGGTGCGCCGACGCCACCCCAGCCCCCCTAGCTAAGTTACAACTGTTTCGTGTCGAATTCCGTTCTCCATTCGGTAACGCCTCGGTGTCAGCAATTGTAGAAAACGATAAATTGGTAGCCATGTTGACGCGCCTGCCCCCCTAGCCAAGTCACATACGATAAACTAAATAGTTTAAATAGTTTTCGACTAGTGTTAACGATTGCAGATTATCAACTTGGCTAGAGGTGCAGCCTTTCGTCCCTATCAAACATCTGTTCAACGAGCAACGTGCCCTGCCCACTTAAATTTGGACATTCTTCGGGTTATGTCGGCGACCTTGGTTCACCTGCGGATATCTTCATTCCTGACAAGGAAACTCCGAGCATAGCCATTGCCCTTTGGGTGACTTTAAACCTTCTGATGAGGCCTTTTCCCAACTAAGTTGGTGTGGTTTCCAATCGAACCGAATGCGGCTAGATATCAGAATTTTACATTGAGTGACGGTCTATCTGACTTCCACAATCCAGTAATCAGGTAACAACAAACCTACACGCAAGACTGGTTTCAGACTTCTTGGCTTCGGACTTCCTGGTTTCAGATTTCTTGGCTTCAGACTTCCAGGCTTCAGACTTGCTGGCTTCAGACTTGCTGGCTTCAGGCTTGCTGGCTTCAGACTTGCTGGCTTCAGACTTGCTGGCTTCAGACTTCCTGGCTTCAGACTTGCTGGCTTCAGACTTCCTGGCTTCAGACTTCCTGGCTTCAGACTTGCTGGCTTCAGACTTCCTGGTTTCAGACTTGCTGGCTTCAGACTTGCTGGCTTCAGACTTGCTGGCTTC
The DNA here is from genome assembly GCA_905147345.3 of Mythimna impura. Classification (NCBI taxonomy): domain Eukaryota; kingdom Metazoa; phylum Arthropoda; class Insecta; order Lepidoptera; family Noctuidae; genus Mythimna; species Mythimna impura. Next base: position 2,550,829 of record LR990342.1, on the reverse strand, counting down.
AGACTTCCTGGCTTCAGACTTGCTGGCTTCAGACTTGCTGGCTTCAGACTTCCTGGCTTCAGACTTGCTGGCTTCAGACTTCCTGGCTTCAGACTTCCTGGCTTCAGATTTGCTGGCTTCAGACTTCCTGGTTTCAGACTTCCTGGCTTCAGACTTGCTGGCTTCAGACTTCCTGGCTTCAGACTTGCTGGCTTCAGACTTCCTGGCTTCAGACTTGCTGGCTTCAGACTTCCTGGTTTCAGACTTCCTGGCTTCAGACTTGCTGACTTCAGACTTGCTGGCTTCAGACTTCCTGGCTTCAGACTTCCTGGCTTCAGACTTCCTGGTTTCAGACTTCCTGGCTTCAGACTTGCTGGCTTCAGACTTGCTGACTTCAGGCTTGCTGGCTTCAGACTTGCTGGCTTCAGACTTGCTGGCTTCAGACTTGCTGGCTTCAGACTTGCTGGCTTCAGGCTTGCTGGCTTCAGACTTGCTGGCTTCAGACTTGCTGGCTTCAGACTTGCTGGCTTCAGACTTGCTGGCTTCAGGCTTGCTGGCTTCAGACTTGCTGGCTTCAGACTTGCTGGCTTCAGACTTTCTGGCTTCAGACTTGCTGGCTTCAGACTTGCTGGCTTCAGACTTGCTGGCTTCAGGCTTGCTGGCTTCAGACTTGCTGGCTTCAGACTTGCTGGCTTCAGACTTGCTGGCTTCAGGCTTGCTGGCTTCAGACTTGCTGGCTTCAGACTTGCTGGCTTCAGACTTGCTGCAAATGAAAGTCGAAACTAACGGCTTAATTTGCTTTCGAAGGCATGGAGGAATCTCGGTATGTTAAGATATATCGTGTATAATTATAGTTAAATAAGTTTTGTTTTTGTAATATGTACCTATTGGTTTATTTTTTCTATGGGCCTCCGATGCCTGAAAATAAAATGATTATTATTGTCCTTTATTTATTTTCTATACACATTTTAAACATTTTTAAATATTTCTTAAAACACTTACAAAAAAAAACATTAAAAAATATGAAAAATTGTAGTCCGCCGGTATCGGGAGCCGGGTACAAGCTACCGGTGGTGGCTTCAGAGACAGGAACCTCTTCACAATGCGAGCCGTATCAAGGAGTACTGCCTTCTGTATCAGGCTCTTGATCCAGCCGCGCAACGACAGCTTCGACAGATGGTCTTCGAAGCTTTTGGCTATAGGGTCATTGGCGGATACGACAATCGGCACAATGACAGCCGAGTCTACATATCGGCAACCTCGTGTGCTAAGTCGAGATATTTAATTATTTAATAAAAATTTTACCACCCACCACCATTTTAATTTATTTCATTGTTTTCTTTATTGATAATTTTAAGTTATACTGACAATTTTATAAGTTCATTTTAATTTCATTATAAGCAAATTTATCCTTTTATTTATTTATTTAGGTATCCATTGCTTGCTATACTTACAGTATGCACCAAAGCGGCAAGCCAACAAACCAACAATCTATGAACTAAAAAATTTGATATAAACATTTTTTTATTTTATTTATTTATACTTCTGAACTAACATACAAATATGTGCTACTTACTAACAAAATAATATTGTGGACAAAAAGTAGTATCTATTATTTTTATTGTAAACAAGTATCAAAATGGTACCAAGTCCACCACCACGTGCTTATTACCTACTTATTTAAATTGTAACATTATCCTGTTCAAGAGTCATACGATTGGAAGCTCGAAGAAGGAGTTATACCAGTCAATTGTGTTAAAAGTGATTTATAATAGTTCTGAGAATTCACTTCGTTTACCTGTTTAGTTCACCAGTCAGGTGCTTGCAATTTTTCAACATAATTATCATCTTCCTGCGTTGTCCCATGTTACCTCTTCTTGCGTTTTCCTTTATTTATTTATTTTATAATTTATGTACACACAAATATACAAAAGAAGATATCTTAATATAAAAATTTGTACAAAGGTAGGTACTGCTTATTTCAAAAAGAAATTTCTTCCAACAGACTTGCGAAAGGAGAGATTAGAAGATGTAGACAATAGTGTGCAGAAGTAAAAGTTTGTGAAATCTTAAATTAAACTAATAAGCACTTATATAACTATATGTACCTTATTTATTTATTTAAACTTCATGTACAGTAGTGGTACATAGGCGGACTTAATGCAACAAGGCATTCTCTACCAGTCAACCTTTGGGTAGACAACACTGTGGTAGGTGTGCACAATAAATACATAACAGATAAATATCAAATGAAAAGTAGTATCATTAAATTAAGTTACAATAATAAAATACTTATATATGCAAATATTATAGACTAATAAATACATTATAACCAGGAGAACTTAAAAATAACAATTATGACGAAGACCAAACTAAGGTTGAGAGGACTTCAAGTAGTAGTTCCGAATTTTACGCTTGAAGGAAAATTTACTTTCAGCTTTCAGCCTTATACTAAAAATAAATACGTCATATATAGATATATATATATGTATATACATATATGATTATCACACAAGAGAGGAAAGATAGTGCTCTTTTATTGGGTGTTAAAGAGTGAAATAGTTTTCAAATCACGAATGCTAGGCGGAAGAGTGTTCCACAACCTTACTGCTTGGACAGAGAAAGAGTAGGAGTAGTAGCTGGATTAATGAGGGGGATTTAAGAAGGGATCTTAGGTGATCTGCACGGTGCGTCGCTAGGGTGTTCGTAAGAAAATCGGTCGTGCAGGTAGGAGGGATAAGATGGCTTGTGAAGGATGTTGAAAAGGAGGCATAAAATCCGAGTGTTCCTACGAAGACGGATAGGGAGCCACTTGAGTTCCTTGCGAAGATGAGAGACATGATCATACTTTCGTAGACAAAAAACAAACCGAATGCATAAGATTTGCAGTCGCTCAAGCTTGTTTAATAGCTCCTCAGAAGCATCCAGGTAGCAGGCGTCGGCATAACCTATAATCGGCTGAATAAAGCTAGAACTACACTGCGCACACGTGTGCCACACACGCCGATCTGGGCGCGTCAGTCTCCATACATTTTATATGGAAATTAGACTTGTAGAGCTACACTTGATCCACGCCACGCGACGTCGTTCTACGTACAAATCAGGCGTGTTACACGTGTGCGTCGGTCTAATGTAGTTCTAAGTTTAGTGTTTAGGCCAAAGAGATTTTCGTTTTTTCCTTTGTCTATCGTCATTATGTCACTCTCGTCCTTGTCTTCCAAATCATTCCTCACACAGTGTAACCATCTTTTATAAACTACTATCTTCTGCAAGTGGTTTCAACCACCAGATATTAGAAAATTATCCCAAGAGAAGATACTCCCGGGATAAAAAAGTATTCTATATGCTATTCCAGGACTTGATTTGCCCTTGTGCCAAATTACAAACAAATCCGTGCAGTCGTTCGAGAGTGAAGAACACTCAAACATACAAGCACACTCACAAATTGCCCCCTTTATAATATAGAGTGTGATATTTTTGTTATTTAAACAAATTAATTATATCGGCTTGTCCATTGGTCATTAAGGAAACAATTGATGTATGAAAGAAGACGATGTGCTGCGCCAATCCCAAATACAAATATGGCGATAAGATACATTGGATGACATACTGACAGAATTTCCATTATTCAAGATTCAAAGCATTTATTTCAAACAAACCACTTTTGAATTGTCAACAAGTCAGTCAGTCTGAAAAATGTAGATCTATAGCGTGAAGCCATCATCATCATCATCATTTCAGCCGACAGACGTCCACTGCTGGACATAGGCCTCCCCCAAACGTCGCCACAACGAACGATCCTGTGCGTCTCGCATCCATCGGATTCCCGCAACCTTCACCAGGTCATCGGTCCACCTTGTAGGGGGCCTTCCGACACTGCGTCTTCCGGTACGCGGTCGCCACTCCAGAACCTTTCGGCCCCAACGGCCATCCGTTCTGCGAGCAATGTGCCCTGCCCATTGCCACTTTAGTTTGGCGATTCTTCGCGCTATGTCGGCAACCTTGGTTCTCCTGCGGATATCTTCATTTCTGATTCGATCACGCAAGGAAACTCCGAGCATAGCCCTTTCCATTGCCCTTTGGGTGACTTTGAGCCTTCTGATGAGGCCCAGAGCGTGAAGCTTGTGCAAAGAAACTCAATGGAAACTCTTTTCGCCGCAAATTTCGGCGATGCTTATAATACTGTTTTAGTATAAATTGGCATTTACTTTGTAGCGATAGAGTACGCAGTCGCACTACAGTGGCCTCAAAGTAGACTTGACAGCGACCCACCTAACATAAGCTTCCCAAATCAGGACTTATCTCTTGTTGGCCTTCATGAAGAAAAACAGGAACATTGCTATGCATATGAATGAAAGACTGTTTAAATAATATTAAAAGAAAAAAGAACACTTCAGAAGAAAAGTTCACTCAATTTGTTTACAAAGCTCTTCATGTAAGTTATGCTTAGTTAAATGCAAGCTCTCTTTCAATGTAAGGGATGTTTTTGTATTTAGGCATCGGCTTTTCAAGGAGCATTCAAAGTTTGTGACCCACCAAAGAGTTGAGACTCATGGTTTGGGAAATACTGCCATAGATCGTAATAATAATAATATTCCACAACTATCACACAACGCCGTCTAGTCCCATAAGCTAAGCATTGTGTTATGAGTACTAGACAACTGTATTAAAAATGCTGGTACTTTTCCTTTCTTGGACACTTTACCTTGTCAGTAAAATTGTTACTTCTGCATGAGGTCTTTGAATTTTCGGGTCGAATTCAACGTTATAAGATTTTCAATCTGAATTTTCTCAGAAGTTGATCGGAGTCTGGATAAAATGTGGGTGTATATATGCAAATAATTTAAAAAAAAAACTTATAAACATACTTATATATTTCTAAATACATACATATTATAGATAAATTACACCCAGACCGTGCTCATCACACAAATATTTGTCCTGGGTGGGAATCGCACCCATGACCTCCGGCATAGCAGTCAGGGCCACTAACCACTAGACCAACAGGCCAGTCAAATAACGATTAGGATATGTACTGACGATTGACCAAGTAAATTAATGTTTTACTGAAGATATCATAGACCAAAAAGTACCTAATTAATCTATTTGCGTGTGTAATATTATGTTACATACATTATCTTTATCGTAGCTAAAGTTATAGAGTAGGCAATGATGTGTAAGTAGGTGTCCCGAATTTTCATGAAGGTAATGACTTGCTACTTCTTTCATAGTAAATTCAGTACATTTCTAATATCTAATCGACTATCAGTTATCGTTAGATCCTTATAAAATGTTCACCATGACTGACTATGTCACACTGCAAGCGATTGCAATACTGCACCTATTCTTTATCAATGTTCCACTTTGCGCCAATTACCGTTGTTTTTACTGTTGATTTGTTAATCAATTTCGTGCTATTACATAGTTCATTATTTTTTATCCGTTTATCGATAAGCTTATCACAGAATCGCCGCACCTTTCTCAATAATCGCTCGTATTTTTGGTAACCTTGCTGCAAAGGTGTGGCTTTATATGTGATTGGAATTGTTTTAGGACTGATATCCGCCTGTAGAATTAGTGATTAGTAAAATGATTATCGCTTCGCTGTTATTAGTACCTATCACTTTTGTGTTATGGTCCCCGGTGCTGCAGTTAAAATTTAAAGGCTTGTTGCTGCAAAATTCGTGTCATTGTGATAGCCTAAATGCATTTAATATGTATATGATTATTGATAATGCTATTGCCAAAGTTTCCATGACTTCACAGTCATTTCCTACAAGAACTGGTAGACTCATCGTCTGTTGTAAGGCGTAACAGCGGGATTCGTTCTTGATTTTGAGTTTGTTTCTTAAAGATTTTTCTTATTACTGGCTTTCAGTGTGGTATGTACTGATCGAAGGTCAGCCAGTTCGTAGAAGTCCTTAGAAACACTGCGATCCTTATATTATGTACAAGCAAAAACCTAGATAGCGGTCTTTTATATACACACAGGCTTGTTAATGAGTGTGCAGCTATTGTTCAAACAAAAAGAACCCTTTTCTGGGTTATTTTTGTTTGACTTGTTTGAAATTGTATTGAAATAATCTATGGTGATATTATAGGATGGACTTCAAAACGTATGCATTTACTTGAACTTCGAATCTGAATTCACTCGAGAACGTAAATCAACAACTACGGAAGAATTAGACATAACTGTTTTATGTCCGCCTACAGCGGTAACACGATGTTTTGTTAAAGTTTTCTTTAACCCTAAATATTGAGCCATTGACTCAGTAATAAAAGATCCTTGTGATCCTTGATCTACTAATGCACGAACTACACGATATGTTCCATCCTTTGACTTGGCCTTTACTAAAGCCGTAGGTATTAAAACCGTATCCTTACAATTTCCTGTCGAAAGGCATGAAACTATTGGCTTAGTAGATCCCTCCGCTTGTAAAGCGGTCTTTTGAGTTTCCTCCATTGAGGTACTATTCCTAGTAGCAGCTGGCACTGCTTCCGTCTGAGCAGAGGTATAGGTCATCAGTGCTTGGAAGCCTTAAAACTGTGCTAGTAAAAGAAAGATTTGGCACCAAGAATAATAGTTGATCATTGAACAACTATGGCGAGACCGAAAGGACGCACTACTAAGTAATTTAAAAAAAATCGTTTTCTAACAAAAAAGTACAGATTCGATTGTACTTTACGGGACAATGAGGCCGATTTTGATACACACGAGAGCTTCGACACAGCCTTTGGTCATGAAGTTACAGATGACACTGAAATAATAGGGAAACTGTCAGATGTGGATACAACTGCGATCCGTAATTAAAGTAGGAAAATGCTTGCTCCAGAAAGCAATACTCCAGCACACGGCGTGTATTGTTAGCAGATTCTTCGCTCAGGGGCTCTGACCATCGGTAGCTTGGACCCTGTTCCCGATGCCGGTGGGTTACTATTTTTAAACTTGTGCATTAATAAAAACATTGTAGGTAGAAAGGTTAGAGAACTTATTTTTAAATGTTTTTAAATGGTAGGTAATATTTAAATAATTATGTAGGCTAAGGTCCCTCAAATTTACCCAGTAAACATAATCCTACAACAGGTTTTTCATAACTCGGGCAAGCGAAAATATGCTTGACACCATTTTCAACAATATGATTGTCATTTTTATGTTTTTGTGAATTTACACTTTTTTTTTTAGATAATAATGTAGATTATTATCTATCGAAAAAAAAATGCGTTAAATTGAAAGCAGCATTTTACAAGTACAATCTTTCAACAGTTTACAATCTGGCGAGATAGATTATTATGTAACTGTATTTATAAATTTACGGTGTTTATATAGTACTTTTTTAAAATCTAATTGTCTTTTTTAATGTTATGTTTTGCGTGTGTGATTTTTTTTAACGTAGTTTTTGATTTTTCTTTTTAATTTACTCGTGCGGTTCTAAAACGAAATAAAAGTTATTATTATTATTTATTTATTTATTATTATTAAAACAACCACCTACCGAGCAACAGATATTTTAAAATTCAAAGGTGAAAAATACAAAAGACTTCAAAGTTATCGAGTTGTTATCACTTCATTGAGCTCGTAAAAATACTTATTGGCTATACGACAACTGCTTTGAAAGCCGTTAATCACCGTCTTATTTATAGTGATGACGTAATAATGTTGTAGGTGATGACTTTTATGAATCTTAGGCTGACAGTGATTACGATCTATGTCTATTTGAGTTGGATTTTTTTTGTGTGACTTTTGTTTATTGATTCTAACATTATAAAACTTTTTTGCGAAATGGAAGTGTCTGTTTATAATATCAAAATATTAGAAAGTACCTATACAACCCTATTTTTTTATTAGTACAAAAAAAAATTGGGGTCTCTGTACCCGTTACTGATCATATTTATGTAGTCAAAAGTAAAAAAAAATACATCAGTGTAATTACTGTAAAGTATCCGTATTTTATTTACTAGCGTTTTCGGTAAAATAGAAAGCAGTGGTGGCGGCCCCGATTACGAGTTGGGTCGCGGGTTCAAACCTAGCCAGGTGCATTACTTTGTGTATTTTTATTTTTATTTTATCACCACTGCTCTCAAAAACGGTGAAGGAAAACATCGTGAGGAAACCGGCATGCCTTAGAACCAAAAATTTGAAGACATGTGACATTCACCAACCCGCACTGGGCCCGCGTGATGGATTATGGCCCAATTCCTCTCCTAGAGAGGAGGCCTGAGTCCCAGCAGTGGGAACATTATAAGACCGACTATGCTATGCTATGAACTGGGCTGGCCACATTTACCGCATGTTAAATGAAATTGGGAGAAGGCAACCACTGACTGGATCCTGGTCGGGATCCTGGCTGGAGCCAGCGACGTGGTAGACCCAGAAGGAGATAGCGTGACGAGTTAGACTCCTACCTAAAGGATTGGCAAAAAGTAGCTCAGGACAGAGAAGAATGGAAGGGGAGGCCTTTTCTGTGCCGTGGGACCATGAAGGAATCACCAAGCGTGGGACACAACAGGTAACAGAGAGGAGGCCTTAGCTGAGTCCCAACAGTGGGAACATTATAAGGCCGACTATATTACTTTATTATATTATTACTATATTATATTACTAATACGTAATTTTGCAACCATAGATGAGTGTGATAACTTTTGTCTCTGTATTGTCCACGGATATCTATGGTATTGTCTTTTTATGTCTCGTTTAGTGAGAGAACAACACCCAGGAATCAGTTTCTTCGTTGAGGTTATTACGGCTTTGATGAAAAATATTGTCTTCCTCGTTACTTTTTCATAATTATCCTTTCTTAAGCTGTAGGTAATTCCCCATGACATTAAAACTAGAGTAGAAGACGTGTTTCCAAGCTTTGATTTATAATTTATATTAATAATAAATATCTACTACTTATTAAATTAAAATAATGTAACAAGGTTCCATTGCTAAAAATAGCCACTTATAATATATTTCAATATTACCAATAACCTTTATTGGATAAAGTGGAGTAGGCGCCGCAATAATAAATGAGTCACTATTATTAATGCGGCGTTCCAGACTCTAATAGTATTGAGATGGTCATTGCTCTTGCGACATCTTGTTCCTAAGACTGATTGTCAGAATTAGGAGCTTTTCTATCTACTCGTTATCAAAGCGAACGAAGATAGAAAGAAAAAACACATTTAATTGATACTTTGAGACTTAACTAACATAAACCTAATTGTATCGCGCTTGACCAGTACCTATCTCATCTGATGGAAAGCGACGATGTGGTGGATGATGGCAAGCATGCTCCATCATCAACCTCATCATCAACCTGGAGATCAAAGATCCCCAGGTTGTATCTATCAAGAAATACAGACTCCAGCAGGGAATTTCACTCCTTAGCCAAACTTGAGGACAAACAACAGAGTAAAATACAAAAGTTAGCTAATCTTAAATTAAAAATACAATAATAACAACATTTATAAAAAACTTTTTACAGAAAAAAAAATATAACCGACTTCACTAAAAAAAAGCACTAAAATGATCAAAATAACTTTAATTTCGGAAGTCGGTGTTTCTCGGTATTGTTTGTTTCTTATTTAACACTGACTTCCGAAATTAAAGTTATTTTGATCCTTTAAGTGTTTTTTTTTAGTGAAGTCGGTTATTTTTTTTTTTTGTTGTAAGAAGTTTTTTATTTCACACTTTTTAGTTGCGATACACTTATATATGTATAACCAGAGTGCCTATTTCTCATGACAATTCCAATTGTTTTATTATGAAGTTCTTGACCTTCCGGCTCCATCATCAGATCAGTTCGATAATACCTTATAGCCAAAGTGCATCTCATGACAATTCTAATAAAACCAATCACGGCTAGGTTACATTGATTAATTACGGAGTTCCAGTGCCTACCTTCCGGCTCCATCATCATCAACAGATCACTTCGATGATACCATTTTCAACGTAACTATTCAGAACCATTTATTTATTTGTATTGTCATAGTCGCTTAACTATCTTCATTGTGATATCTATGTGAGTATGAAGTTCCGTTGACCATTTCTGGTCTTCTTCATCAGTTCCACTTCATCAAATGTTACTTTTTGACTGTAAATGCTTAAATTCTCGATGAAGATACCAAAATCACTATATGGTTGCCTACAATATTTGAGGAGTTTCCTTGATTCCTCATGAATCCAATCATCAGAACTGGATTCTGAAAAATGTGGCACCAATCGGAAAGCATATCCTCTAAGAGGAAAAAAAAATTTGCAAATCGGTCCATAAACGACGGAGTTCCGAGGGCTGTGGCCGAGCGGTAACGGCCCCGACTTACGAGTTGTAGGTCGCTGGTTCAAACCCAGCCAGGCGTATTACTTTGTGTAATTTATTTCATCACCACTGCTCTCAAAACGGTGAAAGAAAACATCGTGAGGAAACCGGCATGTCCTAGAACCTAAATTCGAAGACATGTGACATCCACCAACCCGCACTGGGCCCTCGTGGTGGATTACGGCCCATTCCCTCTCCTAGAGAGGAGGCCTGAGTCCCAACAGTGGGAACATTATAAGACCGACTATGCTATGCTATGAACTGGGCTGGCCACATTTACCGCATGTTAAATGAAATTGGGCGAAGGCAACCACTGACTGCATCTCGAACAGCTGGAGCCGGCGACGTGGTAGACCCTGAAGGAGATGGCGTGAAGAGTTGGTCTCGTAACTAAAGGATGGACAAAAAGTAGCTCAGCCCCCTTAGTGGCATTCGCTACTGACAGGACCGCGAGAAACGCTTAGGAGTCTCGTCGATGCGTATGTTTGTGTGAGTGTGCCGTTTCGAATATTTGTAGGTAGTTTCCGTACTGTTCCATATATCTATACTGTGTCTCAACGCTCAGTCACGTGGTCAGAACAAAGGAATAGGAGACGTGGCCGACTCGAGGCGATCAACGAAAAGAGAATCAAAACGAAACGGTTGTAACTTGGCTAGGGGGGCAGGACAGAGAAGAATGGAAGGGGAGACCTTCGCTGTGCCGTGGGACACAACAGGTTCATAATAATAACAACGTTATTTACCTCGCTCTTGGTAGAAATCGATGGGTTTATCCTGTTTACAAACAAAATTTGCAGATCTAAAACCCAGACGTATTTATAATTGTCTGAACCTGAAAACAGGGACTGAAAGCGGTTACGGTAAAAGGTTAAGATACCTCAAAAATGAACAGGTACCGATTTCAAATAAAGGTTGAGCTATACCGGTACCTTTACAAATAAAGGTTGGACTAAATAGTTATTTAACCTTTAAACGATTTCGGTACTGAAAAACATGCAAGAGGCCTGGCGCCAAGGGCGTCGCCAGCCTATGGCGCAGGGGGGGGCAGTTGACTTTACCTACTACAATTCATACTTTTCTCATTCTCTATGAATGAGAAAAGTAGGTATGAGTTGTAGGTAAAGTCGAGAGCACATGAAGCTTTTCACTTGTACTACGAGCCTTACATCTACAGCGATTGTAATAACAACAGTATCTTAGTACTATATACATATATATTCTGTGACAGTACAGAGTCCAATGTGTGAAGCTACACGAGCACGAGCTCTTGACTATGCAATAAAAAACTTGAGTTATAATAACATTTATTAGAAAAATAAAATAAAAAGGAGTTTGAATTTGAATAAGTGTACAGCGTACAGCGTATTTTTTTTTAAATTACCAGATTTTAATATTATAGTGGTCGTTGTTTGTTTATATTAGGTTAATTAAAACATAATTTTCGGGGATTCATTGTAAACTTCTCGACTACTTTATTATTAAAATCTTGTAAGTTTCCATGTATAAGTTTTCGGTGCACACTCATCATGGCCAAACCATTGAGGCGATTTTCACTCATAGTGCTCCTTAGCCAGGTTTTTAGTCTCCTGAGGCTGCTAAACGATCGCTCTACCGTACACGTCGTGCATGGAAGAGCGATCAAAATTTTCAACGCTTTTTCCGTGTCGGGAAAGAAGGTTTTTGCTTCTTTTAGGATATCAACAACGGTTTGATCTGTTGAGTTTGGTTTATTATGCCAGAATTGCTGCCAAAGCTCGACTTCAATTTTTATGTTTGGTAAATTATAAAACTGAGCGATAGTTTCACAAGTTTCTGTGAGATTTTCGACTGACATCGTTTGCATTTGTGCGGGGTGTAATTTAGATAAAGCAAATGATGGAGTATTTTCTTCAGCAAAGCGTGTTTCAAGCGATGTAATAACGGAGTCCAAGTATGGTATTATCAATGATCTTTTCCAGAATTCTGAAGGGCTTTCTGCTGGGTGATTGCTTCGATGACGTTGTTTCCCAACAATGCGTGGCATTGAAGTGATATCCTCCTCCAGGCCGACTTTCTCCGCAACAACAGTAGCATCCTTTATGATTTCATCTGTGACTCTTTCGGGATTATCACGGTGGCTCTTAAGCAATTGCAAAATGCGTTTGACGTGTTGCGAGGCCTTCACCACATCCAAAGCTATGGATTGGAGTGCGTTGACAACAGGTTCCAACAAAGCAGAGTATTTAGCTATCAAAGTAATACAAAGTATAAACGAAATTTTGAAAGCAGCCGCATGGAGTTGAAAGGCGTTTTTTCGAGTCGCACTGTTTCCTTCGCGCGATAAGTTTTCTAAGGCTTCCAATATAACAGGAAAATTGTCCTTAAATACTCTGATAGTTTTATGTTTCTCACTCCATCTTGTTTCGCAGAGCCTGGCAATATTAGGAACCAATTTTCTTCTCAAAACAGATTCCCGAAAAAAATTAATAATATCTTTAGTGGTTCCCATGGTGTTTCGAATTTCAGGAAGAATATTGAGATCATTTATTACCAGATTCAGTTTATGGGACGAGCAATGAAAGAACAATGCTTTGGTATATTTTTTGCGCAGTATCGCTTGTACTCCACCGTCTTTTCCGGACATCGTCGAACAACCGTCAAATCCAAAACCAACGCATTTATCAGCAGGATTAAGGTCTTCTTTTGTCAGAAACTCATCGATGCAATATGCAATAGATTTCGCATCCAGACCTTTCAGCTCAACAAATCCGACGAACATTTCTTGGACCTCATTGGCTTTCTCGTCAAAATATCGCAGCCCAATTGATAATTGTTCAGTACCGGAAATATCAGCTGTTTCGTCTGCTAACACACTATAAGCTTCTGCTTCTTTTACTTTTTTCACAATGTCTGCCTTAATAACATCTCCACAAATTGCGATAATTTCATTTTGAATATCGATGGATCGATAGCTTGCATTCTTTTTCCCATGCTCAATGTGTTTCTTCAAAACTAAATCTCCCGCGTCAATTCGTAGCTTGTATAAGTCCTCGAGAATACCTTCGCCATAATGTTTTCCTCTCAGAGCTAAGTCGTGCGACCCGCAAAACGTAATGCAAGAAATAATAGATGTTATAATTTTTCGGTTTTCTTCAATAATGCCCTGGGAGTATTTGTTGAGTTGTAAATCTACAGGCACACTTCCAAGAAATGATTTAGCGGCTTCCAGTGCCATCTTATGGAAGTGGGTTTCCATGTGCTTTTTGCAATGCTCGTGAATGTCTTTGAACTTACAAAACGGCCTTATGATAAATGACCCTAATACGCCTCTAAAAGAATTTGGATTTGGCGGGAACAACGTACAATATTTACAAAAGGCTCCTTTTTGGTGCCTGGAATAGGCCAACCATGGAGAGTACGTTTCCAACCATGAATACTTGAATTTCCTCTTTAAATGTTTAGCGTCTTCCGCAAAGTCATACGTCGCAGACGGAGACCAAGTGTTGTCAAGCAATTCTTTCTTCATTTCAGTCGATAACATTGATGCTTGTCCAATAAATTTACCGATGTCATTTTCGTTGCAGTCATTTATCGAAGAGTCGGGAACTAAGTCCGGTTCTTTGGATGTGCTAGGTCTCTTCAGGTCACCCACGGAATCATCGCTGTCACTGCTTGCTCCTTCAGGTTTCTTTCTTTTTAAAACTGCAAAACAAAATATTTGAAATAGCTACAACTTCTTCTGGTCCGCAATTCACATTGAAAGCATAAATGCGCTTCAAGACGGCGGCAGGCTCGAGCCCGCGCAAGAACGAGCGTCAACGATATTTTTGATATCAACAGTCCTAGCTATTTCGGGCGGTTTAACCGCCGCGGCTATGCTTGCGCGGTCTCGGGCATCCTCGCTCGACCACTCTAGAGCGGGCGCGACGACACGCACACGCCGGAGTCTCAAGCATACGCGAGCCGACTGTGCCGAATCGACACTGCCGATATTCATTCATACAATTTTCTACTTTAAGCTATGGTAATACGGTCCTATTTTCGATTGAGCCATTAAATTGAGCAATTTTCCTTTTGGTTTAAACTGACGACCCTTAAGAATCGGATATCGTGCCTAGAAAGGGATTTTTTGCGATTTTAAAAACCGATGCAAAATCAGCATTTATAATCAAATCAATTGACGTTATTTTACGAACGGAAAATACGAAAGCTAAACGCAAGTGATACTCACCAAAAAACTTTCTGATGTCCATATTGATTATGTGGTCACAGCAACTATTTAGATGTGATAATAGCGCACAAAACAAACGTAAAAGCGGGCAGTGGCAACGCTAACGCACGAATAAATGACAGACAGACGCTAAAACAAAGGCGGCTGTGCGGAGGGCGCGAGCGCCGCGCGGTTACTGGTTACATGTTGCTTCCCCACTCCCCCTCTCCCGCTTCAACGATGGATAGAGCAGAGTGTAGTTGAGCGTACGGAATATTAGGAGTGGAATTGGTGAATTCATTCGAGTTTCGACGTACGGGAATGATTGTTCAAGGCTTGAACTTCAAGCAAATTAACTCAAAGACTTAGGACTTTGGTTGCATTATATTTGGCAACTTTTTTAGAATCTCTAGGGGGGGGCAGCTGCCCCTACCTGCCCCCCCTTGGCGACGCCCTTGCCTGGCGCGGGTGCACGGGGGCACGGTAATAATATCTATAGTCGAACACGTTAGAACTAGTGTAGGTATTTGTACATTTTGTTTACTGTAGGTTCTCTTTTACTTATATCTTTGTTTGGTGCTGACTGTGTACCGGGTAGTAGGGTTTTTTTTTCGTCAGCCGCTTATTTTTCATCAACGTGATTTTTATAATTATTAATAATAAAATGAGAAGAAAGCATCGAATCGCAGTTTACGCATTTTTTTCATTTTTAAAGGAAAATAATGCCTCGACTTGCCTAGTGATTGGATGTTCTGCTGTTATAAAAGTAGAATAGAATAAACTTTATTGTACACCAAAAAAGTAACACAACATATCATCATCATTTCAGCCGAAAAACGTCCACTGTTGGACATAGGCCTCCCTCAAATGTCGCCATAATGACCGGTCCTGTGCGTCTCGCATCCATCGGATTCCCGCGACCCTCACCAGGTCATCGGTCCACCTTGTGGGAGGCCTTCAAACGCTGCGTCTTCCGGTACGTGGTCGCCATTCCAGAACCTTTCGTCCCCATCAGCCATCTGTTCTGCGATCAATGTGCCCTGCCCACTGCCACTTAAGTTTGGCGATTCTTCGGGCTATGTCTGCAACCATGGTTCTCCTGCGGATATCTTCATTTCTGACGCGATCAAGCAAGGAAACTCCGAGCATAGCCCTTTCCATTGCCCTTTGAGTGACTTTAAGCCTTCTGATGAGGCCCATTGTAAGGGACCACGTATCGGAGCCATATGTCATCACTGGCAACACGCACTGGTCAAAGACTTTCGTCTTGAGACACTTTGGTATATTGGACGAGAAGACACCGCGCAGCTTCCCGAACGCTGCCCAGCCGAGTCGGATTCGACGATTGACCTCTTTAGCGAAGTTAGACCTACCCAACTGGACCATCTGTCCCAGGTAAACGTAGTCGTCCACAACTTCGAGTGTAGAGTCCCCGACCTTGATAGGAGTGGGTGCTTCATGGCTGTTTACCATGACTTTGGTTTTGTCTATGTTCATTTTAAGTCCCACTCTTTCGAAAGCTTTACTGAGGTCACCGAGCATTGTACTGAGCTCCTCCGTAGTCTCAGCCATGACTACTATGTCGCCGGCAAATCGAAGGTGAGTGATGTACTCCCCATTGACATTTATGCCTAGCCCTCTCCATTCCAGAACCTTGAAGACATCCTCCATTGCGGCCATGAACAGATTCGGAGAAATGACGTCTCCTTGCCTCACACCCCGCTGCAAGAGGATAGGTTTCGAGGTCTGGTCCTAAATTCGGACTGACATGGTGGCGTTTTTGTATAAACACTTCAGCATTTCGATGATCCGAGACCGATAGTCAATCTGGCACCGTTGGAGAGACCGCAGTACAGCCCAAGTCTCGATCGAATCAAAGGGTTTCTCGTAGTCCACAAACGCTAAGCAGAGAGGCTGATTATACTCCTCAGTCTTCTATATAACCTGCCGCAGCGTATGTATGTGGTCCACGGTACTGAAGCCTTTTCGAAATCCGGCTTGTTCGGAAGGCTGGAAGTTATCGAACCTGCGCGCGAGACGGTTCGTGATGACTCTGGAAAACAGCTTGTAGTTATGACTCAAAAGTAGATGTGCCTGTAATTCTTAAGCAAGGTATTGTCACCCTTCTTAAAGAAGAGTACCACCACACCTCTGCTCTATGCCTGTGGCGTTTTTCCGTCGAGTATGACGGAATCGAACAACTTCTGAAGGGCCTTTAGGACCGGTTTTGCACCCGCCTTCAGGAACTCGGCCGTAATTCCGTCCTCACCCGACACCTTGTTGTTCTTCAACTGCTTCAGAGGCATCCTAATCTCGTACAAGCTGACGTCCGGGATATCTTCGGTATAGTGTCGAGTCAATCTAGCTCTTGGGTCGTTTGCTAGATTTACAGTGGGTTTAGAGTTTGACGTGTCCAACTGTCCATAAAAAGCCTCGATTTCTCCCAGAAGCTCCGATTTGGCGGATATGACTCTGCCATCGTCGGTCTTCAGTTTCGTGAGCTGGCTCGGCCCAATAGACAGATCTCGTGCAATTACTCTAGAGCCCTTATTCCGCTCAATCACATCCTTAATCCTCTTGGTATTAAATCGGCGAAGTTCGTGTTTCAGAGATTTTGAGATCCGTTTATTGAGCTGTCGGAATGTGCACGCATCATCTGAAGACTGCAAAGTCATCTCACGCCTCTTCTTCATAAGCTCGAGAGTTTGATCTGACAGCTTCTTGTTCTTATTTGTACAGTGAGGCTTGAAAAATTTAGACCCGACCGTATGGATAGTTCCCACGAACCCATCGTTATATTCGGCTAAGCACTTGGGTCTTTATAGGATTTACCTGCAGATCGTGGGCCACACTCGCATTCAGATATACGAGCTAAATCTCTATTGACCATGTCAACTGCCTCGGATAGTCCATCTAACAGAGCTTGCGAATATATTTGAAGATTGTAAGCGTAAAGGTCCAAGGATGAGAGAAGTTCATTGGAAATTGAGTTTATAAAGATAGCGAAAAGAAGAGGAGAAAAAACGCCCCCCTGCGGTACGCCGGTAGAGGTATTGCACCATGACGAGGACGAACCGTCAAAGCGAATACGTTGCCGTCGGCAACACAGGTAACTACGAAACCAATCAATTGCCGTTGGAGATATGATAAGAGAGCTTAATATGCCAAGTAAGATATCAAAATCGACGGTATTAAAAGCGTTGCTTAAGTCTAACAGGGCAAGGACCGTCAGATTTCCGTTTTCCATACCAAGTCTAAGATCGTCTGTAATCTAATGAAAGCTGTAGTAGTGCTATGACCTGGACGAAACCCGGATTGGAAAAGATTAAGGACGCAGTTTTGCAAAGGTACTAAATTGGTTATGGATAAGGCGTTCTAGGACTTTGAATAGAAACGGTAGTATGGAGATAAGACGGAATTCAGAGGGGGAAACAGGATTTCACTTTTTCGGAAGAGGGATAATTTGTGGAGGCGTGGTTACGTAGTACTCTTCTTTAAGAAGTGCGATAATGCCCTGCTTAAGAATTACAGGCCCATCTCGCTTCTGAGCTATTTCTACAAACTGTTTTCCAGAGTCATCACGAATCGTCTCGCTCGCAGGTTCGAAGACTTCCAGCCTCCCAAACAAGCCGGATTCCGAAAAGCTTCAGCACCGTGGACTACATACATACGATACAGCAGGTTATACAGAAGACTGAGGAGTATATTCAGCCTCTCTGCTTAGCTTTTGTGGACTACGAGAAAGCCTTTGATTCGATCGAGACTTGGGCTGTACTGCAGTCTCTCCAACGCCAGTGCCGATAGTCAAGTGCCAAATTGACTATCGGTACACCGAAGTGTTGAAGTGTTTTTACAAAAACGCCACCATGTCAGTCCGACTACAAGACCAGACCTCGAAACCTATCCTCTTGCAGCGGGGCGTGAGGCAGGGAGACGTTATTTCTCCGAAACTGTTCACGGTAGCAATGGAGGATGTCTTCAAGATGCATTAATGTCATTGGCGAGTACATCACTCACCTTCGGTTTGCCGACGACATAGTAGTAGTCATGGCTGAGACTACGGAGCAGCTCAGTACAATGCTTGGTGACCTCAGTAGAGCTTCTGAACTGAAAGAGTTGGACTTAAAATGAACATGGACAAAACCAAAGTCATGGTAAACAGCCATGTAGCACCCACTCCTACCAAGATCGGCGATTCTACACTCGAAGTTGTGGACGACTACGTTTACCTGGGACAGACGGTCCAGTTGGGTAGGTCTAACTTCGAGAAATAGGTCAATCGTCTAATCCGACTCGGCTGGGCAGCGTTCGGGAAGCTGCGCGGTATGTTCTTATCCAATATACCACAGTGTCTCAAGACGAAAGTCTATTACTAGTGCGTGTTGCCAATGATGACATATGGCTCCGAAACGTGGTCGCTTTCAATGGGTCTCACCAGAAGACTTAAAGTCACCTAAAGGGCTGGATGGAAAGGGCTATGCTCGGAGTTTCCTTGCGTGATTGAATCAGGAATGAGGATATCCGCAGGAGAACCAAGTTTACCGACATAGCACGAAGAATCGCCAAACTTAAGTGGCAATGGGTAGGGCACATTGCTCGCTGAATGGATGGCCGTTGGGGCCGAAAGGTTCTGGAATGGCGACCACGTACCGGAAGACGTAGCGTTGGAAGGCCTCCTTCAAGGTGAACCGATGACCTGGTAAGGGTTGCGGGTATCTGACGGATGCGAGACGCACAGGACCGTTCATTGTGGCGACATTTGGGGGAGGTCTACATATGGCCAACAGTCGACGTCTTTTGGCTGAAATGATGATGATAGTCCCTTGAACATCTGGCCGGAGTTAAATGCACACCATTTTCTTTGTGAAATATTGATTGATTTACATAATGTACATTCTGAAGATAAGTGTTCTTCTTCTGTACCAGTATTTTTTTTGTGTAAACATATTTCTGAAGATCAAAGTTTGAAAGGAGTAGTCACACAGTCACAGTCACAGTCTTTCCGATCGGAAATAAAAACCAATATTGAGTTACACAACGTGCAACAATCAGGAAGTGACAGAGTGACGAGGCGGTGCATCAAAGAAAACCCCTATTTATTAAGGTTTAGGTACTGCTACCGATTCATTTATAAAGGTTATGGTATTGCTACCGAAATCATTATAAAGGTTATAGTACTTGTACCGAAATAAACCGGTATGTATTTCCAACCTTAAAATTCCGCTAATATACCTATGTTACGGTATCAAAATATTTCGGTAACCCTTATTTAACGGTATGACGTCATACCGAAATTTAAAGGTATCTTAATTTTTGGGTAATTCAGTCCCTGCCTGAAAATGCCTGTATTAATTGCACCTTTTTGCATTTGTGTGCGTATTAGTGTCGAATAAATAAACAAAACAATAGTTCCAGATGTTTCAAAATAATACCTATATTGTTTTATTATTGAAAATATCAATACAAGGTAAATCATTGCGTTGTTAATTCTGTAGGTAAGTATGAATGTGTCGTCGGAAATCCTGTCAGCAACTGTTGAATCATTTGAGTTGGGTTTTTTTTTGGGAAAATAAAGAGGTTATTTCTCCCTGTTAAGGCCTATGTGCCTTTTTTAGGGTTCCGTACCTCAATAGGAAAAAATGGAACCGTTATAGGATCACTTTGTTGTCCGTCGGTCTGTTTGTCTGTCTTTCTGTCTTCCGTACCTCAATAGGAAAAAATGGAACCCTTATAGGATCACTTTGTTGTCCGTCGGTCTGTTTGTCTGTTTGTCTGTCTGTCTGTCAAGACCCTTTATCTCGGGAACGCGTGGAGGTATCGATTTGAAATTAAAACCATATATACTCAAGTCTGCGGTCTCTTGAAGCTGTAAAAAAAAATCAGATTTCTAAGTTAACTGAAAAAAAAGATACGGCCGTTTATGTCGCAAAAAGCGTATATTCGACACTCTCGAGGGAATCAATATTCGTAGGGTATTTCCCATTGACCCAGAATCCTGAAATTTGGCATAAAGCAAGGTCATATAGCACAGATATGGGAATAAATCTGAAAACTGTAAATTTGTGGTATGTCAAAACAAAAAAAAATGCGATTCGGAAAAATCTTCAAGACTTCATTCGGGAATTGAACTGTTTACCTACTTAAAGTTTGTACAAACTGTTACTGTCAAACTTACTGTAAGTTTGTACAAAACCCAGTACGCGAGTCCGACTCGCACTTGCCCAGTTTTTTTGAGTGTCGGAAACCAACAAATAACTTCTTTTGATCTGGGTGGTACGAGAGGGCGTATTAGATTTTATTTACTAAAACCCACCTATGTTCCTTCAGTTGCCTTATGCGTTTCAGGACCGCGGTACTAACTCTTTCGAAAAGTCCCGCAACCCAGGCAGGCGTGACGATAGGCGTGGCTTGCGGACGACGAGCAATTAGCTCGCCGTCCGGACCGAGTCCGACTCGCCGACGGCGCATAGTGTT
Source organism: Mythimna impura (assembly GCA_905147345.3). NCBI lineage: Eukaryota > Metazoa > Arthropoda > Insecta > Lepidoptera > Noctuidae > Mythimna > Mythimna impura. The sequence continues at coordinate 2,529,886 of LR990342.1, read as the reverse complement.
CCACGCGAACCGTAAAACCGTAGTGGCCCAGCAGGGTCGAAGCCTACTGAACCCAGTATAACCCACCGGGGTCCGAAAGGGAACCCCGGTGTCCTGGAACGCAAGGCAAAGAAGGAACATTAGGAGTGGGTTTTAGTCAGTAAAAGTCTGACACGCCCTCTCGCTCCGCCCTAGAGCGGGAGAAGGGATTGGATGATTTCCCACATAAAAAACGGCCGGCGTGACGATTCTCACAGGCCACTGTTCAGCAACTGTCTTGCAGTCCTGATGATACATCCCAGCGTGTCAAAAATAGTAGTCAGAACATTATCTGAGCTCCTTTATCTTGAAAAGACATCGATAAGCTTACCTTCAATGTTGCCGACATCGACGCTACGTCGTTTAACAGTTTCCCAATAGGTAAGTGATAGGTAGGTGAATACAACTGAAGTTTATCTATATCGATAACAGTTTAGGAGTACCTTCTTGTCGACTTGTTCCAATTTAGAGGACGATTTCAAGGTCCTCAAATAAATACTTGAATGAAAACAAAAAAATACTTATAAATTGTTGTATTTCTAACATCGAAACAAAGGAAGAAAGATCGAAAGGTAAAAAGTGTGTCAGTGTGATACAAAAATACATTTTTGTATCACACAGACACATAAAATGAAGAAATTAAGTTCCTATGTTGTTTCAAATCGTGGTTTCGATAATGTTAGCACACCTATTAAGATGTGGCTGGAGAGGTGTCACAGTTTCCTAGTGTGAAAGCGAAACCCGGGGCCCTGGGACGAAGGCAAAGAAGGAACAGGAGTGGGTTTTTAGTCAGTAAAAGTCTGACACTACTTTCCGCTCCGCCCAAGAGCGGGATTTGTCATAAGATGATTTTCCCACCTAAAAAAAAAAAAAAAAAAAAAAAAAAAAAAAAAAAAAAAAAAAAAAAACTATCCACATGACGCAAGTCCTCGCCGGACTTTGTAAGTTCGGGAGGTTTCTGCACCGGATTCAAGCGGAAAAACGCCCGGGTGGTTCTTCCGCCTGAATCCGGAGTGTGTGTTGTGCGGACCACCCGGAGGACACGGTGGAGCATACGGTGAAGGTGTGCGCCGCTAGGGGGAAGGACCGCCGTGTCCTCGTGAAAGCGATCGCTGGCAGTGTCCTCTTGCGCCGAGCTCTGGTTTAGGACATAGTCCGGAGCCAGGGGTAATGGGCGGCGACTGTGGCGTAAATATATAACTGTGTTCCCTGATAGCTACAACCTAGGGGTCTTTAAGTCAAGAGTGAATAGGTTACTTCTAGGCAAGCGTGCTCCATCGTCGGCCACATCATCGCTTACCATCAGGTGAGATGGTGGTCAAACGCGAGCCTATCAATAATAAAAAAAAAAAAAAAAACTATATGTATAATCTAAGGCCCGTGGCAAATTCATTGCTTGGGGCCTCATAAAAATCGTCACGTTGTAATTTAATTTTATGTTTATTTATTGGGTTACTTCTGCTGAGCTCGCAGACAGGGGCCTCGCTTGACCGGGGGCCCGTGGCATTTTTCCAGCCTTGCCACCCTACAGTTCTGCGGCTAGGTGGCGGTCACCTCCTTCTGCGAAGCAGTAAAGACCCCCAGGTCGTAGCTGGAAATAAAAAATCCTTCACGGAAAGCTAGTTTGGGAGGAGCAGTCATATCCTTTTACAATGAAAGTATGTACCTATAGATTCTTCTGCCATAAAGAAAGTCACGAGTAAATCAAATCCAAAGGAGATCTCCCGCTATGCCTGAAACGGAAAATATGGGCATGCGCATTCTTCATATACTTACGTGCGAAGCACAAACCTGGTATTTGACACTTCAGCAGAGGTCCAGGCTCGAGGTTTGTCAGCGAACCATGGAGCATAGGGTCCTGGGGGTTCAAATTTCCGACTGCGTAAGGAACACAGTAATGTGCGCCAAAACTAAGATAAAAGATGATGTTACCCGAATAGCTGCTATTCTAAAGTGGAATTAGGCAGGACATGTCTGCCGTATGTCAGATAAGCTCCAGTCCATGGCCCTTTATGGGGCGCCGGTGTGGGCGCCGTCACTGCGAAAGCGACCGGCGGCCCAGCTGAACGCGTGCCAGAGGGTCATGGCCATACGGATGGTGCGGGGATACCGCACGGTTTCCCGCGAAGCGGCGAGCCTCCTTGCTGGCCAGCCACCATGGGATCTGGTGGCAACAGGCCTTGCACGCATGCACGATCTGCGCGTGGAGATGCAACGTCGGGGCGAAACTCCGCTGCCACGACAAGTTGCGGCATGGCGGACAGAGCTCCGGCGGGGTCTCATGGTGGAATGGCGACAGCGACTATCGCAACCCAGTGCTGGGCACGCCATAATTATGGCGGTAATTCTCCTCTTTGAGGAGTGGCTGGAAAGGCAACACGGCGTCCTTACCTACCGCATGACGCAGGTCCTCACCGGACATGGTAAGTTCGGGAGGTTCCTGCACCGGATTCGTGCGGAAGAAACGCCCGGGTGTCACCATTGTGCGGACCACCCGGAGGACACGGTGGAGCACACGGTGGAGGTGTGTCCCGCTTGGGCAGAGCAACGCCGTGTCCTCGTGGGGGCGATCGGCGGCGGCGATCTCTCGCGCCGGGCCTTGGTACAGGCCATGGTCCGAAGCGAGGAGGAGTGGCAGGCGGTCGCCTCCTTCTGCGAAGCAGTAATGCTAGCAAAGGAGGCGGCCGATCGCGTGAGGCAACGGTCCTCACGCCCCAATCGCCGCCGGGATTCCTATTCCGATTTCCGGCCATCGTAGGCGCAAGCTTGCGGACGGCGAGCAATGGGTGGCTCGCCGTCTGACCGTCCGGTAACCGTCCGGACCGAGCCCAAGTCGTCGACGGCGCGTGCTGTTCCACGCGCGCCTCAAGGAGATGTCAGCAACTGTAGGGGCCTAGCAGGGTCGAAGCCTACTGGGGCCAAGGGTCTGATTCTGAAAGGAAGACTCGGCCCTGGTACGAAAACAAACGAGGGAACGGGAGTGGGTTTTTAGTCAGTAAAAGTCTGACACTATCTCCCGCCCCGCCCAAGGGCGGGGGATGTCATAAGATGATTTTCCCACCGAAAAAAAAAAAAAAAAAAATGTCAGATAAGCTGTGAGCTAAAAGAGCCTTATTCGGTGATGGGTCCCATTAAACGCAAGACGACATCGCGGTAGAACAAGGTGAAGGTGGAGAGATGAGCTTGACAACTAAAGGAGGGACTGGGAGTGTGTGGAAAAGGGAAAGGAAGGCCTTCGCCCAACAGTGGGACATAATAGGCTAATAACTAACTAACTAGATCAAATCCTGTGACTGCAATAATAATAATAACAATTCTTTATTTTCAGGCAACTAAGGCCCATAGACAGAATACATAGAATAATCTTAAAAATAATAAACTAATACATATTAATAACATACAATAAATAATCTATTTTTCTTCTGTGCTCTATTGCACACGAAGTGACGCCGTCGTGTTTCGCTGCGAGGTCGGTATTCTTCCACGAAATTGTTGATACACGACACCCTTCGGCCAAAACTCTCCTTTGAGGAAGGTCTCCAAGTGTTGAGTCGGCACCCGCACCACAAACGACTTGAAATTAGTGTTATGGCGCGACTCCAACTGCACGACTCTCAAAGTTTTTACACGTACATACTCCACGATCTCCTCAATCTTCGTGGTGTGATGTAGTCTCGACACATACAGCTGTGTCGTGGGTATAGCTGGACGCAGCAGCATATTGGGTCCTGCCAGCGCCGTACCGCACTGGTTCTGACAAGGAGGTTTCTTCTTCTTCTTCTTCTTCTCCACTTTTGTGAAAACATCCTCATCGCACGAGCTCATAACTGGACCTCGTTGCAATGACCATATGACTAGCCTTGTAAGAATGGACTACCGGAAATGAATCACTAAGTGCTCATTGGCATAAACATGTTTTGAGATTTTGGTTACGATAAGCTTACCTTCAATAATGTTTTAAGTTATGCAATAACGTGAGAGAGGTGGGAACAATTTACAGTATTTATTAAATGCTTTATGTATACAAAAGGAGAGAGACTTAATGCCTTAGGCCTTTTCTACCAGTCAACCTTTGGGCGACTAGGGATATAGGTACGTAATATATAAGCGGCTGCTGAACGTGGGGTCCTGGATTCGATTTCCAGGTCGAGAAATAAGTGTTTTTGGGTTTTTCCATTACTGGAATTACGCTGTAGCTACCTGGTGTTTGGAAATTGGTGGTACGCCTGATCACTCCCCGGCGTGTCGGATTGCTGCCTTCGGATTATGAGAGTAAAGGGACAGAGAGTGCACCTGTGTTTGCGCGTACGCATAAGACCTATAATATCTGCTGCGTTTTGCGATTGGACAATTTTGATAGAAATTCAATCTAGACCGATTATTATAATATTACAATAGGGTTATAAGACAGTGCCAAATATTTTATAATATACTGGGAATCAATTTTAATCAATAGGGACCGTGCCCAAAAAGCTGTCAGCATAACCACGTTGGATGGCAATAATATCGAATAACTTATTATACAATCTTCTAAGTTAACGAAAAAGAAAATACGGCCGTTTATTTCGCAAAAAAACGTATATTTCGACAATCTCAAGGGAATCAAAATTCATAGGGTACTTCCCGATGACCCAGAATCCTGAAATTTTGCATAAGGCATGGTCTTATAGCACAGGTATAGGAATAAATCTGAAAACAGTAATTTTAATGTTTATTTACGTCATAAAATTTGTTTTGCGATTCGAAAAAGACTTCGAGACTCCATTCGAGAATTGAACTGTTTACATAGGTAAGTTTGTACGAACCCTTAGTGTGCGAATCCGACTCGCACTTGTCCAGTTTTTTACTTTGTTAGTTGTTTAGTATGCCAGGCGATTGCTTCGATATATCTAAATCCAAAGATCAATTAACTGTCAATCAAATTAAAATTCAATCAGAATTTTTCGCAGGATTTTTCAAATGAAGTTCAGTGGTGTGAAGTCTAGTTGATACTGTGGCATAAAATTGGTGTAGTTTTGTAACTCAAGTGTCTACACAACTGGACAATATGTGGAATCATTGAAACTTGCACGATCTCGGTAATATAGAGCTGAATTTTACATAGAAATAATAATATAATAATATTCCACAACTATCACACAACACCGTCTAGCCCCAAGCTAAGCAGAGCTTGTGCTATGAGTACTAGACAACTGATAAACATACTTATATATTTCTAAATACATACATATTATAGATAAATTACACCCAGACACAGAACAAATGATCGTGCTCATCACACAAACATTTGTCCTGGGTGGGAATCGAACCTACGACCTCCGGCATAGCAGTCAGGGTCACTAACCACTAGACCAACAGGCCAGTCAAATAGAAAATAGAAATAATTATTTAAACTACCTCAGGGAAGCTTCCCGAAAAGCTTTCTCGATCCATTTGCTACCAAATACTTCAAAAACATTTCAATGTATTTCATCAGTATTCTAATTGAAAACAGTAACTGAATTCTGAATCAAAAACTAAATACTTTCTAAACTTGACACTGGCACGTGCGAAAAAAAAAGAACAAAAAAAAAAATCAGGTGGCCGGTGGTCATGGCAATGAATGCTACAGAAAATAGCCTTGTCAATTAAAAAAAAAAGTACTAATAAAGAATAAACCTGACTAAAAAGAGGTTACTTCAAAAACTTTCATAGACAATATTTTGTAGAAGTAACGACTATGATATAGGGTAACTGGACCAAAAACTAGCACATGCAATGAAGATTGATCTTTAAAGCTGAGGCTACAGTGGCCAGCGATTTGCGATGCGACTGGAACAGCGAAACGAGTTAAATATGGTGTGGCTACATTAGAAGCGAAAATTTGACGATGATGTGGCTACATTGCACATATGCTTTACAACGAATTAGATGAGTAATTCATGCGGCTACACTGTAACAGGAGAAAGACAGCGATTTTGCTGCGAATTCGCACTATTACTAATCGCGACAAGGCGGCTACATATAGAAGCGGTACAGAGGCGAAGTACACGACGCGCGCGGGGGGAGGTCGTTTGGTTCGGCAATCGCCCAGTCGTTGTCGGCTTTGTGAAGACGTGTATTATTTGAATAGTTTTGTCATAACCAAAGCTTGTGTTTTTGCTAGAAAATGCTTAACTTAAGTACGAACTATTTTAGAAAAAGTTAGATTGTGTTGGAGTCATGAAATAAATAAAGACCTTCGACAATTACCAGAAACATTCTTTCAATAATACAAGAACGCACTTTTTGTGCTTCGGACACAAACATTTCAACGTTTAATGTAGAGAGAAATGTTCTTTCGACGAGCGATCAAAACAAACTGATTTGGCGCGATAATGTACCACTAGACAGCGAACCCTCTAAAATTTTTATTTTGAACTTTACGCAAAATAATCGCTTCTTGATTTAAATTAGCTCAAGTAGTGTAGCCATATAATATTACTTACGAGCGTATCCATCAGAGGTCGCCTTTGAAGATACGCATAATGTGTTGAACTTGTCGCGTAAGTGAGAAATTATCTAATAAATTCGCTTAAATTTCGCTTTCGCTTTCACTGATAATTTGATGTAGCCGATGCTATGATTACAGTACTGTTGATCCAATCGCTTACAAAAATCAAATATCGCTAGTAATATTTGGCGTACAGTGTAGCCATAAACATGAATTTCAATTATTTGTTTTAATCGCTCATGTATCGCCGGTCGCATCACGGTCTAGTGAAGCCTCAGCCTAACACTTTAATTTTATTTGAGTTTGTTTCTAAAATCATGTCAACGACATTTTTTTTATATTAACACCTATTACACTAATATTTTATTGACGAAAATTTGTATGTAATTATTAGTAATTATGTTGGTTGTTATTGTTTAGTAATTATGTTGTCCTTTACGCTCAAACGGCTACACTTTGGGTTTTACTCAGTAAAAGTCTGACACTCGCTCTTGCTCCACTCGGAGCGGAAGAAGTCATTTGATAATTTTTCAAAAACGGTAGCACATTTTGCTACCTTTAAAGTAAAAGAGAAATGAGACACATTATTTTTCGACGGGGACAAGTAACTGTCACCGGTAAAAATTAAAAAAAAAACGTCCCAATTACCCAGAGTTCTAATAAATATTGTAAAGTCAAATTACTAAGTGATAAAATTTATATTGAGACAGGAGATATTTCAAGCATAAAGCCGATTAAGCCTTATAATTTTCCCTCAGCTGGGACTAAGGCCACTTTTCAAGAAACACTTTTCTCAAAGGGAGGGGAGGAGAGATCCCTCTCCTAGGGAGATATTTTACTCTACAGGTAGGCTATGATTGTTTTTCATTTTTGAAGTTCTTCAGTATGTGTTGGTTGGTATTGAAATAAGAAATATTCTTGCGACAAGAACTTGAATGCTTTAAGTTAAATACATGTTATTTCTGGCAAATGAGTAGTGATTAAAATTACGAAATAATCTTTTGTCATAACTGCGGCTATGGCAATCTCAAAAACAGATAAAGTCCATACGTAACGTAATTAATATAAGGTCAAATAACCGCAAAACCCCACATTATACCACAAAATGTCAGTACGCATGGCTTTAATACACATAATTACTTCTAGACGGGTAGCCTCGCAGCCTGCGCCCGCGCAGACGGACTGGGGGGGCGACGCGGGGCGGAGCGGGTGACGGGGGAAGTTGTGAGTAACACGGAACCCGTCAAACCTGCAGCCGAGTGATGCCGAGATCCCCTCTGCCTCTCTCGCGAAATGCCTTCCTATAAAACCTACTTGCAAACAACTTTAAACCCTATCTTTTAAGACAAATAACTCATTGTCCCATGTCACAATAGTACAGTGTAAGAGATTACCTTCTATTCCTTTTACAACCGCTTTCCGACTAAAAAAGGTTTAAATATTCATTTCAATAATGAAACCACGCTATTGCTGTTTGACATAAGGATTGTATTGCTTTGCACTTTATGTATATTTTGAACAAACAAAATTAAACGTTATTGCGAAGACGTAAGATTGATTTTTGCTTAGCGTCTTATGGTAATTTATGTCTTTTGTAGTATTCAGGGGGGTAATGCACAAGACATGTTCAAGTTTGGAGATTCTCAGAATTGAAAAATGCTGTCGTTAGTCTGAACTGTGTTCTTTACTCCTTTTTTGTTAAGAAAATTAAGTTGTCGTGATTTGAAAGCAATAAAAACTAGCTGGTGTTTATTAACGATCGATTCTTTTATAATTTTTGATTTCGGTGTTCGGTTAATTGCTGTTTTTTTTGTCAACCGTCGTAGAACTGGATTATATGACAGACATTCAAACGTATAAAAAAAAAAAACTTGCAGGTGAAGTTTTTAGTCGCACACAGCTGTTTTTTGTTCAGTAGTTTTATTAACTGAAGTAGAAATTGAATAAAGATAGGGTAGCTTTTTTCAACGATTCTATTTCACGTAATAAATACAATTTACAAGAATAAAACTAAATAAATGTTCAGTGAAAACATAAATTCAAATGAACGCTTCTGACTCACTCTCTTTTTACTGTATTTTAAAAACAATGCACTCAGTTTCACGAGATCTATTGTTACATTTCAGAATATTCTATTCAAACTAAAATAGCACATTTTTTTATGGCTGGTTTAACAAAACAAGTACACAGTTAATCGAGATTATATGTATAGTTTTCGACAGTTATTTCTTTAAAATTCCAACAGCGAAAGCTTTTAGTTCAAACTTCACTAATCGACTTAAGCCCGTTGTGTTCACGACATGGTACGCGCATTGCATTTTTACGACCCAAGTCCGGTCCCACGGGCCGTATTAAAAAATGACCACAAAAAATGGTCGACGAAAAAACCAGTATGACCATCCATCCACGTCGGATTAGTAACAGGCCGATTATTGGGTTGTTTACCTTATACGTGGCAAACGTTTGTTTTCTATTTTAGACATTTGACACCTTGCAATTTTGAATATGGAATGGAATTTTATGATTTTAAACTTTTGAAATTCTCTATTTGACTTTTGAAATAGAGACGTTGTCTTTTTGTTTTCTATTCTTTATACTTACACGTATCTAGATTTTTTGATTTCGATAGGCCCTATTTTAAATATAAGTACTTAAGTCAAAAGTGCAATTCGTTGAGTCAAAGCTCTTGAGCATCGAAGTCGAATTACTAGCTTGTCGGTTTTCTACCGGTTGCATTTCGGGGAGTGTGCGTTGGAATTGCATAACTTGATTCCGCCAAGTCCGTTCCATCATCGGACCACCAGACGTACGATGATGTGCCATCGGTATATAGTGGACATCCCACCTATGCGTACAAAACGTTTTGGGATCATATTCTTTGTGCGTAGGTACATCTAAAGAGTGGAATTCTCTGCCGGGGTCTGTATTTCCTGATAGCTGGGGGTCTTTAAGTCAGGAATGAATACCCAAGTAACAAAAGCTTCTACATATAACCAAGGCGTTTTATCACCAAACAGTGATATAATAGGCCTTTAATGGTAACCATTGTGACTGCTTTTACTATAAAGGTTTTTAAAAGAGCGTTTTGGTGCTATAAGATTAAAGAGCATTTAACATTTTTATTATTTTGCATTTTTTTTTCTTATCTTATCTTATCTTAAGTTCTATAATTTAGCGCTTAACGCTTACAGAACCATACAAAAGAAGCTTTAAAGTGTTGTGTTGTGTTGTTGTATATATAAAAAAAACGAATATGGTACTATTTAATACTACAGACGAACCTACTGATACTTTTGTGTACCTATATATTTTGCACTAAGAATGCGTCAAAATAACTTTTACAGTACTAGAATCAATCTGCACTCTCAGACCCTGCACTATAAAAGTACTTTGCACAACCATTACGTAACCTTTTAGTAAAAGTTTAAAAGTTCTCTTAACATCGCTATGGGGCTCGTTCTGTAAAAGACATGAAAACTAGCGACTAAATAGCGACTCCTGGCGCAATTGCTAAATAACTTAAATTCTAAATAGCTCTATAAATGAGTTTGTGCTACTGCTACGAGATTAAAGTCTGACAAAAAGCACTAAAATTAATATTTAATGGACTAAATAAATGTGTGAAAATATGGCTGCTGTTTTGTGCCATGCTAGCCATGACTTTAGCAGCACGGCTGGAGCCAATGTGTAAATCGTTCCCAGGGCTTTTATAGTGCCAAATTTTGTTACTAGGGTAGGTTACTTCTGGGCAAGCGTGCTCTATCATTGACCATATCGTCGCTTTCCATCAGTTGAGATATTAGTCTTGCGTTTGCCTTACAATCTTCATCTTCCTGACCTTGTCCCGTGTTATTTGGGGTCGGCGTAACCCGTTTTTCTTTTCTTCTTTCTGTCCGTCACCCGTCACTAACTCCCTTTTCTTTCATATCACTCCGCACATAAACCATCAATTTTTTCTTTGACCTCCCTCTCCCTCTCCATCCATGTATCCAAGCGCGAGCCTATCTATAAGGAAAAAAAAGTCTTGCTAAGGGTTAGATTCATGTTACCCAATTCCTGGGTCGTGGAAGTCTGATTATCGATCATATCCAACTGCTTCCCTGCTTCCGGTGTCACGGGAAGCCGACCCCAACACAATTGAGAAAAGGTTTCGCAGGACAACTTCAACACATTTTTTTATACTATGTTTAGGCGGCTGCGTGTCATGCTAGCACCTGTCTTCAGGATCATATTTTGTCATCGAATTAAAATCATCAATTATATTGTTCACGTTTTGGGCTTGCGGACGATGAGCAATAGGTAGCTCACCGTTCGGCTGTACAGTAAGGACCACGGATATCTATGGTAAGGACCAAGCCCGAGTCGTCGACAGCGCGCAGTGTTCCACGCGCGCCTCAAGATGTATGTCGGTAGCAGGGTCGATGCCCGCTAGTACCACGGGATTTTTTGAAAGAGTTACCGGGATTGCAACAATTAGTCAGTAGAAATCTGACACGCCCTCTTGCTCCACCAAAGAGCGAGTGAAGTTATTTGATGATTTCCCACTCAAGAACTTTCCGACTATGAGCACTTCTCTAATTATCGCAAATTATTTCGTAAGGAGTGTGACATTTGTTTTAGCAATTACATTAAATCGGTCGAAGATAGTATTCCGAAGAATGTAAAGTATTTCTGGAGTTACATATCGAATAGAAAGAGTAAGACTAGTTTCCCAGCCAATATGCACTTTAAAAATATCTCTTCCAATAACCCTACAGACATATGCAACTTATTCTCGACCTTTTTCGCTTCGGTTTATGAGCCATCAACTTTTGATCCTGAAAAGTGGCAACCTTCGAACAACTATGGGGACAACACATCCTGCATATGTGAATTACATTTCTCTAAAGATGTTATTCTTAGGACACTCAAATCACTCGATCCTTCAAAAGGGGCTGGCCCGGACGGATTGCCACCCGCTTTTCTCATCAAGATTGCTGATAGCATTCAAGTTGCTCTTTACTTAATTTTCAACAAATGTTTACGCGAAGGGGTTTTCCCGACTGCATGGAAGCGAGCGTTCATTACGCCTATTTATAAAAGTGGAGACAAAGACAGCGTGGAGAATTACCGCCCTATTTCAATCCTCTCCACCTTGTCGAAGCTTTTTGAAAAGCTTGTACACGGTGCTTTATATCCTCAATTTCATCGGCTTATTATACCCGAACAACATGGTTTTGTTAAACAGCGTTCCACTACTACTAACCTTATGACATTTACCAACTTTCTATTCGAAAACATGGACCGCCGTGTCCAAGTTGACGCCGTGTATACTGATTTTCGGAAGGCTTTTGACAAGGTGGATCATACACTACTTTTGGAGAAGCTTGCCTTTAACGGAATTCGCGGAAACTTGCTGCGTTGGTTTGTCTCATATATTTTTAACAGGACTCAAAAAGTCGTCATCAATGGCTATGAATCTGAAACTGTTACGGTAAATTCTGGCGTTCCTCAAGGATCTATTTTAGGACCTTTTCTTTTTATTATATATATAAATGACGTTAAATCATGTTTCGTTAATGCTCGTTTCTTAATGTACGCAGATGACATGAAAATTTATAAGTCTTGCAAAAATATCCAAGATTGCCAACTCCTCCAAGACGATCTTACTAGACTTGATGCCTATTGTAAAGTGAACAAGCTCTTTCTCAGTATCCCTAAATGCCATAGTATATCATTCACTAAGAATAAGAATAAAATTAATTTTACTTACAGTATTAATAATCAACACTTAAATATGGTAGATTCCATTCGCGACCTAGGTGTTATTATGGACTCGTCTTTGCACTTTGACCAGCACATTCAAAGTATAATAAATAAGGCGTTTCAAATGTATGGCTTCGTCATGAGATCATCAAAGGACTTTGTGCGACCCTCTACTTTTTTGATGTTATATAAATGTTTAATACGCTCGCAACTGGAATACGCTGTATCTATTTGGAATCCTTATTACATTAAATATAATAACCAATTGGAATTAGTACAGAAGAAATTCTTACGTGGCATGAACTACAGATGTCATCATTCGGAGATTCCCTACATACATTTATTACGCAAGTTCAAAATTCTTAGTTTGGAATCCAGACGATTACTTTTGGATGTAATGATGTTGCATGGTCTGTGCCACAATAGATTTGACTGTACGGATATTGCAAATAAAATTTGTTACACTGTGCCCAGAACTGTTATAAGACGCGGGGCTCGCGTGCCCCGCCTGTTCCACGTCGACTCAAGTAAAACCAACGCCGGGGCACGAGTTCCTCTTCGTCGCCTTGTGGAAACTTATAACGTACACTTCATGGACATAGACATTTTCAATAATTCTAATAATAAATTTAAATCTCTCGTTGTCAGCTCCTTAGAATCTAAATTCCAAATTAATATTAATTGACTAAATAACTTATTAAAAACAATATTGATTCTTAAAATCAGTCTCCGTTTTTCATATACTTATTTGATTAATCCGTGGACAATAGTGTGGGTTATATGTTTACCTATTTATCTAATAATTCCTTTGTATCTCCTTAACATGTAACTGTTTTTTTGTCCCTAATAAATAAAATAAAAAATAAAATAAAAAGAAAAAAATAGCTCACTTTTGTGCTCCAAATGTAATAACACCGTTTCCCTCCTACCAGCTTCCTGTACGTCTTTTTTTTTATTTGATATAAACCAGTTCTTGACTGCGATTCCACCTGATTGAGATGAGGCACACTAGTTTATTAAGACCCTATTCACTAGAGCCTTGGAAGACCGCAGCAGGCAAATTGATCCAGTCCCTCGATGCGGTATAAACGACGAAGCGAAACGCTTAGGGCGCAATTCACCAATAAAACGAATCGCGTTTTAACGTTTGGCTCGCATAATCGCGTTTAGCCGCTGTCACTAGTGTCACTTGTAAAAATACGACAAAAAAATACAGACAAGTGACACTTATAGTGACAGCGGCTAAACGCGATTATGCGAGCCAAACGTTAAAACGCGATTAGTTTTATTTGGTGAATTCCGCCTTTAGTCTCTCCTTATTAGATCTTTCAATGTATTCAAAATCCAACGAAAAATCCATTCCACATTTTCATAAGGAAAGAGGTATTACCATTCGGAGCTGACTAAGGAATGCAGGAGGACAATGGAGCATAAACATGCACTCAAAGCGTAGAATGTAAAGTACTGAGCATGATTAATAAGTTTCTTACAAGTATTGGATAATGTCTGTGGTCAACGGCCAGCGACCACCGGGAGTGACCTAGCTCCGTAGGGTTGTACCTTCATCGATGGGTTTATTTATGTTGGATTTTCGCAAACGAACGTTCTCGGAAAAATATGATTGGTTTTTTTTTCTTTTGGCGTTGCTCGGTTTGTGCGTAGACAAAAGGAAAACAAACCGGTCAAGTGCGAGTCGGAGTCGCACACAAAGGTTTCCGAACCATTATCTATACAACATTAGACACTATATTATCGGACAGCGAGCAATGGGTAGCTCGCCGTCCGACCACCCGGTAACCGTCCGGATCGAGCCCAAGTTGTCGACGGCGCGTAGTGTTCCACACGTAAAAGTCTGACACTATCTCACGCTCCGCCCAAGAGCGCGGGATATGATTGGATTTTTTTTCGCACCGAAAAAAGAAGACACTATATTATAACCTTTTTTTTTAGTTTCACCTGTTCCGGTGTTAGTCTGTTAAAATATCAAGTTTGTTGTATGAGAGCCCCACTTAAATATTTATTAAATTCTGTTTTAAGTATTTGTCTTTTAATCGCAATAGAAATAAATCATCTGTAAAAAAATCAACTGTCTAGTTACCACGGTTCATGAGATACCGCCTGGTAACAGACACAGATAGACGCTAGTCTACTAAATTTAGCCTATTACTAAATGAGGTCCCGTTTTAACTTTTTGAGTACAGAACTCTAGCATTTAATCTATTGTTTTAACAGCTATAGACCCAAGGCAACAAATGCAGTCGCAAAATAGTCACACTCAGAGACGTCACTTAGGAACTGATCACATTGCCTAGGTATTACAAACAATATAACACAATAATCGACAATAAACATACACGCATAATCGATGGTCAGTCTCAAGCAACGGCTTGGAGAATCGATCGGCACACACAGGTTACATAGAGGACAATACACGCAGAGACACTTTATTAAAGGGCCTATTACACTACTCGATATTCAGACAGTCTTAGTCACACAAGAAAAAGAGCAACTTACGCCAATGCTGCAATGTCGTGTAAAGGAATGAAACGGAACGATGTGATAGAACATAGACTAAGACTGTCTGAATATCGAGTGGTGTAAAGGTCTTTCAGTAGTTCTACTATCTATTTCTTTCATTTTTTTTTTACGTTGATATGCTCACTGTTTAAAATGTCTTAAAATTGCCACGATTCCCGCGTATCTCACTCTCGCAACGGAGCCCAGACCTGTCAACGTACATAGATCCAAACGTGTAAGGCAAGATTGGTAAGCATATAAAAACTTGCAATCGGCTAATCATTCTAGCCTGCAGACAGGAGGATATAATATCTAGCAGAGATCTAGCTTCGAACATTCAAGGGTTAGAAAGAGAGAGAGAGAATATTGAGATGAAAGATGTCAAAGCAGTTTGGAAGAAGAAGAAATAATATGGGATAATAATGGTAGGTAAGAATGTTTAGGCTGATCGCTAATACTAAAAAGACGAAAGGTTGCATACCACATAAATAATAAACTAAACTCACATTCCGAAAGTACTATGTTTAGAATCGACTATTGAATTGATCTCAGCTAGATTTTTAAAATAGGTTTATTTTATTTTTTTAATCCTAATATTAGACAGTCATGGCCTACGTACCAATACGGACTATTCATCAAGGACTTAGTGCAAAATCCAGACCATAAAAATAAGATCTATTTATTTGGGGTTTGCGCAGCAGGTATCTGTCTCGATTTGTATATTTCCATCATCTCAGTTCCATGTCCTGCCAGCCATTTCATATTTCAAACAATCCCTTTATCCTTTTCTTGAACCTTTGTTTCTCTGGCAAACGTAGCCTGCTCAAAGATCGAAGAAGTTCAGCCTCTGTGAACTATCTACTCAATTAATGCACATTTCGTTAGTGCTAACTCGTAATAGTTATAAATAAAATGACATTATACAACAGGTTCGTTGACTCGCCTCATTTGACGTCTGATTACCGGTTTGTGCAAGTTTTTGTCGAATAGGTAAGTACTTCTTTCTATATTTCTGTGATTTGGCCACGCCTAGCACGTTGACAGTCATTTTTGTATTATTTCCATTCTTGCCGTACGGGGCGTTTAAGACCTCGTTTGAAAATTACTATTATGACGGAAAAGGGCTTATTAGACCCCGTAACGTTTATGAAAGTAAAATCTTTTTTGGCTAAGTCCGGTACGAGGTCAAAGTGACCCCGTATTAAAGTAGATACACCACTGCTTTCTGTTTTAACCTTTTGAGTGCGTAATTAGAGACACAATAGTAAGACAATGGCGCGTGAACGCCGGCGTTAATGCGGGGATCAACAGCTTAAGTCTTAGGTATACAACATTATTTTCAGTAAGTGCGAAACCTGAATATTGTTTTTTCAGAATCGGTTACTGAATCGATTCCAATAATATTTACACCATGTTATATTTTATTCCCAAAAATATTTAAAAAAGGTCATAAGTTGGACAACACCGACATTGAGTACAGCACAGGTCACGGCAGGTGACAGCGGGCATTGGGAACCAGTGCACATCTGGGTGCGGGAGCAAAACCACCCCTCAGTCGCCCGGATGACCCGGTCATCATGTATTTGTGCGGACAACCGAGCTTATAACTTTGTGATTTTTCATTATACAGTTATGAAATTTTGTACATAGATTCTTTACATGAAAATACTAGACACGTGTTTCGGGTTACTCAGACTACAAAACACAATACAATACAAAACTAATTTTGTATATTCATCTCTTTTCTAAACTAAACCAAATTGAAGATACGTCTTCCACACGGCTGAGAAGATTATGTTTTTCTTAGCACCGCAAAGAAGACACTTACGAGGCATATTAGACCTCGTATTGCACTGAACGTGCTAGTCCAGGCAGGGTAACGTGCACGTGCGACAAGATTTAGTCGTGCATGACTAATATTATTCATCAGTTCGCCTAGCCTTTTCCCAATCCCAACTTTATGGGGATGGGTTTAAACGAAACAGAGGCGTAACTATCATCCATATCAATGGTTTGGGTAGAATTTTGGCTTTTGGGCCAAGGCCCATATGGCAGTCAGGATTCGACCAACAGTTTGAGGAACTTTCTCACTATTTTATATAAATGCTTTCATCCGTGAACACACTTCCGCAAGCATTGCTAACATTTAGCATAGCATAGCCGGCCTTATAATGTTCCCACTGTTGGGACTCAGGCCTCCTCTCTAGGTGAGGGAATGGGCTGTAATCCACCACGCGGGCCCAGTGCGGGTTGATGGATGTCACATGTCTTCGAATTTTTGGTTCTCGTACATGCCGGTTTCCTCACGATGTTTTCCTTCACCGTTTTGAGAGCAGTGAGGATGAAATAAATTACACAAAGTAATGCGCCTGGCTGGGTTTGAACCTGCGACCTACAACTCGTAAGTCGGGGCCGTTACCGCTGGGTCACTACTGCTCTGCTAACATTTAAGGGGTTTTTTTTTGAGGTGGTAAATCATCTAATAACTTCTCCCGCGATACCGCGCTCCATGGCTCGCTGACAAACCTCGAGCCTACAGTGTGTACCAAATAAAATGTTTTTCATTCTTTCTTTTCTTTTAGATGATCATCTACCAGACTTTCGCTGCGCTGCGTTTGTTAATCTGTCAAGTATAAGGTTTTAAAGTTTTTATAAAGCCTCCGGCAATTATGGATAAGTGTCGAATCGTGCGTCATACGTGCACTTATCTAAGTCAATAGTTCTATCTATCATATTATGAAAATATCACGATGACTTGAAGATTTTCTTTGAGGTTTTTACACGAAATCAACTACTACTATATCGCCATTATCAACACTTATGGTTATAAATGATAGGCGAAAATGTGTTAACTTCTGAAAAGGTTATCCGTAATCGCAGAACCCAAAGGGCAAAAAAAGAACATAGGTGTGGTTATGGTCAGTAAAAGTCTGACACGCCCTCGCACTCCGCCTTAGAGCGTCAGAAGTCATTGGATGATTTCCCACCTCAAAAAAAAGCTTAAAATAAAAACATTATTCCTGGCAACCCTATCTTGTCTGACACCGCCCTGCAGTTATCTGGTGCCATAAAGCCGAGTAAGCATTCGCCAACCATGGGACTGATCGCTGTTGCCAGGCGCATGCGCATCTATACTCGTGTACGAAGTTACAACTCTGCTGTATCGGCAGATAGGCTTGCAAAACGCCAACAATCAGCCACACAGGTAGGTAATGTGCTTGTGAAGTCCATGGTTTTAGTTGAATTCGGTTGACTAAGAATTCTAGCTAAAACTTTAGTGAGTATAAGAAAGAAAATTATTTATTTGCGTCGGCGTAGAAGTGTATTTACACTTCTCATCAGAAAAATTGAAACACTTCCGTTTTTATGGTTTCTGTCCTAATTTAACACCAAAGAGATTTCATTCCATGAAAAAAATCATATGATTGTATAGCTGGCAGTTTGGCCATTACAGTGATATGCGAAAATTCAAAATTCGAAATTAGAATTTCATTTGTTTATCCAATAAATGAAATGATTCACTATTTTGAGACAAATGTGTGTTTAGAGTTTCATTTCACCTTTGAAAACTAAATATCTTAAAACTTTTTTTTGTTTACTGTGACTCTGGGACCTCTGAAAAAGTTTTTTTTCTAAAACATGGATACTTCGCCCGCAGAAGCCGCTCAAGTGGTGGGATTGCTGGATTCTGGACTGAGTCAGCGTGTTGTGGCTGAAAGATTGCATCTGAGCCAAACAAACGCTATCGGGAGACTGGTTTGTTCACGCGCCGTTCAGGATCTGGCAGGAATCGGGTCACTTCTGAGCCAAATGAGTCACCAGGTACTCAACTACGAGAGTGTTAAAAAACCGGTCCTGTGCGAGTCTGAGGAGAGACTGAGGGTTCTGTACAAACTTACTTATCTATATAAATAGTTTAATTCCTGAGTCGAGGATCGCAGATTTTTCCGAATCGTATTAAAGTTTTTTTTTTCTGACTTTTTCCTATAGGTACTTGTGCTATGAGACCTTGCTTCTTGCCAAATTCCAGGATTCTAGGTCAAAGGGAAGTACCCTATAGGTTTTGATTTCCTAGCGAGTGTCAAATTATGCATCTCAACGAAGGAACAGGAGTGAGTTTTTAGTCAGTAAGTCTGACACTATTTCCCGCTCCGCCCAAGAGCGAAGAAAATCTGAACGAAACAAAAACGTATCTTTAGGTTGCGTTGACTCAGAAGTTTGATATTTTCACTGCTGCTAGCAGATTTGTGTATTGGTTATTAATTTCAGCAACATACCGTTCCAGAGACGAACAACAAATTGATCCTGGGGTGATAAGGATTAAGTTTTACTGTTGAAGTAATAGTTTAATTAATGTACTGTTAACACAGTCATTCACACACGACATAATTACAATGATGACGATATTGACTCCTATAACGATACGTTGAGGAAGTCACAGCATTTCTCACAGCTGATTCCTCTTTGCACAATGACATTCTAGCGATACACTCTTGTTTCGTTCTCATGCAGTATTTAATAAACATTGTGCGCATTTCATGTACGTTGAATGCATGGCTACGAGCCAACTGGTCAGGTAATCACGATTATTTCTTAAAATAATCTTAATCTGAATAAGAAAGGAGAGCATCCGTGAAGGTTGTCATTTGTCTATCTTATTTATATAAAAGGAGAAACTGACTGACTGACATATCAACGCTCAGCCGAAACTACTGGAACTAGGAACGTGAAATTTTGCACAAGGTTTCCTTTTATGACGTAGGCGAGCACTAAGAAAGTATTTCCCAAAATTCACCCATAAGGGGATGAAGCGGTGGTCCAAAGTTTGTATAGAGAAACCTACTTTCACGCGGGCGAAGCCGCTGGCAGGAGCTAGTCTATTTATATAAAAGGAGGAACTGACTGACTGACATATCAACGCACAGCCGAAACTACTGGGACTAGGAGCGTGAAATTTTGCATTAGGTTTCCTTTTACAACGTAGGCGAGCACAAAGAGAGGATTTTTTTAAAATTCATCCCCTAAGGTGATGAAACGGGAGTCCAAAGTTTGTATGGGGAAACCTACTAAGTAGGTTTCCCCATACAAACTTTGGACTTTGGACGCGGGCGAAGCCGCTGGCAGAAGCTAGTGTTCTATATATATTTATTATGTAAAAGAAGAAACACACTGACTGACATATCAATGCACAGACGAAACAACTGAGCCTAGGAGCGTACAATTTTGCTCAAGGCTTACCTTTATTTGATGTAAGCGAGCACTACGAAAGGGTACCTATAGAAAATTCTACTTTTATGGGGGTGATTCGTTTGTATGCAAAATTTTATTCCTTGAACCCACATAGGTACATGAAACTTAGCATAAACAATAAACCAAGTAAGTCAAAAAAGTTTCCATTATTAGTTTTTTAAATCTACCCGTATAAAATGATTTAGGGAGTGTCAAAGGTTGTATTAAAGAATCTTATTCCTTGAGTTAATAAACTTGAAACTTGGCACAAATTCCAATCAAAGTGAATAAATAAAGACTCTCATTATTAGTTTTTCAAAACTACCCCCAAAAAACAGTTTAATGAATGTTAATTTTTTACTATATTAGCTCTTTATGTTGTTGAATGATTACGATCATGGAGGACGAAAGATAAATTAAAGAATCAATCATAGATCAACTTCGGAAATATAAAAATGAGGATGCCAAAGATTAGCATTTCGTTTGATAAGGACTGATAACATGACAGATGCTAGCAGTTCAGGCGTGATGATTCAAGCCTTCTGAAACGAACCAAGAAGCATTAGAATAATCTAATGTATGAAAATCGGTTCGACCGATTTTTATGAAACTTTTTGTGTACCTATCTGGGAGATCTGTGAACAGGTTGTAGGCCACTTTTAACCCTCCAAACTTTTACCCCCACTTTTTCTATCATAATTTATATGGCTGAACAACGTTTGCCGAGTCAGCTATTAATTTTATAAAAACGAAATAACACGTCACAGATATGGAACAATGTGGTTTAAAAAAAATATACAACCTACCATAATAAACGCTAACATTAAATGATGACATATATCTTTATTTAAATAACAATTAAAGCAATGTTAAAATATTTGTTTTAGACAAAGACATAGTGACCTAAATTCTGGGACTTCAGATGTGTCTGTTATCATGACGAATATGGGGACCGTCTGAAGATACGGCGATATGATAAGACGGCGCAATATAATATGTATTTCCATTTAAAATCATACAACTAATAAGGTAGAAGTATACTGCGCACACGTGTGCCACACACGCCGATCTGGGCGCGTCGGTCTCCATACATTTTATATGGAAACTAGACTTGTAGGGCTACACTTGATCCACGCCACGCGACGTCGTTCTATGTACAAATCGCGTGTTACACGTGTGCGTCCGTCTAATGTAGTTCTAGCTTTAGTAAAATCTATGACTATATTATATTTATAAAAGAAATCTTGACTCAGGATTATTTTTTTATTAATATCCATTATTATGATCAACAAATTCATCAACATTTTAACCGCCTACTTGAGAATATATCCAACAAACACTCTCGCGTTAATCCCGCCTGGGTCGCACATCCACGATCAAATTCTCCATCTCGTTAGCTATTCTGTCATCTATGGGGATTGAAGAGCTAAACGAGATGGAGTACCCAGTCGCAATCACACGACCCTGGCGAATAGCACACGAAAACACTGGTCGGACCAACTTGATGCAAGCGGTAGTCTATGTAACTAATCTTCCCTTTCCCTCACCTTCAGGTCCTCTCCATCAGATCCCGATATTGATTTCACAAAATGATTCGTGTCGTCACTGGTCACCTTTTAGATCGACATCTGGGCCTAAAGTCTGCTATCACAATAGTGTCAGAATGATCTTTCATCGATTTCATAATTATTGATTTTGACAAGTTTAGTAATCTACTAAATAATGGCGTCATTATGACTTTCCAATTGTCATATAGAATGGTAATCTCGTACATAATGACAAATGAATGTCTGACGTCAAAATTTTTGACAGTTCCTTTGATCCATGACCTACCATTAGAACGTCATTGTGCAGTCATTGCTTTTAATTGTTACGAGACAGCTCGATATAGTCATTCTACCACAACTCTATTACGAGACCATTGACCGATCAGTGATCGATCGATTAACAGATTCTGAACTTTTAACAAAATGACAATAGGATCGGGTTGGAATGGCGAATTTATAAAAATAGCAGACTTGGGCCCCTGTTGTTATACTGCGCTGATAGACATTGGCAAAACAATTTTTAATTTTAATAGATTATAAATATTGTTTTATAATCTGTATGTAAAATGTATTTTTAGGTTTAAGAATAATAGTTGTTGGCTGTAGTGTCGCATTAGGTTAAAGCCTGTAAATATAGCTGTAAAGAGGATAAATACAATAAACATATAGCATAGCATAATCAGTCTTTTAATGTTCCCACTGCTGGGACTCAGGCCTCCTCTCTAGGAGAGGGAAATGGGCCGTAATCAACCACGCGGGCCCAGTGCGTGTTGGTGAATGTCACAAGTCTTCGAATTTTTGGCTCTAGGACATGCCGGTTTCCTCACGATGTTTTCCTTCACCGTTTTGAGAGCAGTGGTGATGAAATAAATTACACAAAGTAATGCGCCTGGCTGGGTTTGAACCCGCGACCTACAACTCGTAAGTCGGGGCCGTTACCACTCGGCCACCACTGCTCCACAATAAACATAGGTAAAAGAAAACTGAAATCATGTAGGTACTGAATTGGAAAACTAGTAGCGAGTAAGTAGCACTCAATCTGGGGCAGTCTGGTAAAAACATGACACTAGTTCTGATTTCCATTTTATGTTATACTAGTTTCTGACAGCGGCGTTACCCGCGTGAATGTAGAACATATATGCCTATGTCATTCAGTGATAAAGTAACATTCTATTGGTGAAAGAATTTTCAATACACTTACTCGAAAACCCGCTCTTATCCCACCGCTTTTAGGCACGCAATAGACTGTTTTCCGCACTAGTGCAGAAATAGCACGTGCTCTTCCCCGCCACAATTTTATTACATGTATCGTATCAGGCAGGGCGCGCGTCGACCCCCACGAGTCGCCGGTCAACCCCCGTTTATTGATTTCTTCGTAAGTGTATTGAAAAAAGTCGTTTGACACACGTGCAAAGGAGATTGTGCAAGTTACTATGAGACTTGGTTGCGCAATTTTTGACACAGTATAATAGTGAAAATTAGAAACAAAGAAGGGGTAGTGTCATGCTTTAAAACAAGGGTAAATTCAAAATGATATATTATGGAGTTTTTGAAAAAAAAATAAGTTGATTATTGAGGTTATGTTACATCTCAAAACAATTCGTTTTGAAATCCTACCTCCGGGTCAGGCAATCAGTTGCCTCTCTGATTTGGCGGCTAGACAGTGGGTGTGCTAATATAAAAGAGAACAATTAAACAGCACGACATATTATTTTAAGTCTAGATCAAATCACCATAGACGTAAAAACGTTCTAATAATTCACTTCACAGCACACACAAAAAGAGTCAAATCGCTCGATGTAGTAAATGAACGTGCAAGAATCCTAAAACTCAACTCGACACGAATTTATATTTGTTAGCAAAGAAAAGCTAAAAACAATATTCTCGGCTTGCCGGCAGTTATCACGGTAAACGATTTTGTTTGACATTTCATCGAATAGTGTTGTGACACACCAATCGACTACGGCGTTATAACATTATCGATTATATCTTAATTGATTTATTTTTGCCCAGAAATTGCTTTTTAACGAAAGAAATATTAACATAATTAAAGAAAAATAATAATGACAACTCTTAATATTTTTTAGTTGCGAATGTAGATTGTTTTGTTGTTCCGCGATTTACGTTAATGTTTAATCGATCGATTATAATTGAGTAAGAAGTCGCTTCACTATAATGGAACGAATGACGTATTTATTGTATTAAATACTAATTAAAGTGAAAATAGAAACCCCACAAATTATTTCAATGAATTTAAGTAAAAAATCAATAAAAATAATAGTTATGAATTATACAATAACTCAAATGGCCATACGCGTCAAAAAGTGAATCTATAAGTGCCCAATCTCCTTTGTCACTGTAGCCCTCGGCTCCATAACACACTCGCTTAAGGCTCGTGTAAATTACACCTCGGTCGCAATGACAAACTTTCTGCACTTGTATCAAAATGTACTATTTTAAAATCGGTCTTTCAGATTGTTCATTACAATAAAAAATACAAACCCTTTCTTTTTATAATATGTGTTAATATAGACTACTTTTTGCAGCACGGCTTCTACCAGTTCTTCCGTATGAAACTTAATTATTTAATTTAAACAATATTTAAACACAAACAAAAGTACAAAGAAGGCAGAACAACAAAATACAAGACAAGTCACAAGTCGCGCGGGCCTTTTAGGGGTAGGTACAGATCGCGGCATGAATGTTGGTTACTTATTCTGTGATGTTGGCAAGGATTTGGCGTAGAAGTAAGACGTGGAGAAGTAACAGACGGGCAAACAGACAGACTTTTACATTTATATAAGTATGGATGCATGTTACTTGTATCTATGGTCAGTGGCGTTAAATAATATTGCACCATATGGTCTATCTAGCCTTTTAAACTAGTGATATGTTGAGACTGATAAAATTCTCTTACTATGTGTGTATCTATGTGTGCTATGCACACACATGTGTGACAAAATTGCGTACAAAAGCCAGTATAAATATGAATGTCACAAATGTCGTGGCCAGATCTTAGAATAGATCACTTCATCATATGGCCAACTAAAACTGGCCAGATCGTTTAAATGTTATTGTTTGACTATATGTAAATCCTCGTTTGATCATTGATGTAGGATTTTTTAGATAATAAAAGGTCTAAAGGAAGTAGGCCAAACGAGGATTGACATATCATCAAACTTTTTTAATTGGCCATTTAATGTGATTAATTTCAAAGATCTGGCCACGACTTATACCTACTACATTCATATTTATACTGGCTTTTGTACGTAATTTTGTCCGCCTGTAGTTTAAGAACAGGTCTCTCCTTTTTTGGGATAAATTATTTCTCTTTCCAATTCTTAAGGAAGTCATCCAGGTCGTCCCGGCATTTCTTTCGTGGAGATTGTCCATATCTAAGAAGCTGTGGGCCCGTAAATCACAGAATTGGTGACAACAAACAACGACACGGGCACGACTAAGATTTATTTATCAAATAAATTTTGATCATAAACGCTACGCGCAGAATTCCTGAATTAGCACCAGTGTATCTTAAATAATATTAAGTGGCTAATCAACTTAATCATCACTGAACATCGCATGCAAGGTGAAGTCAATCAGTGTCAAGTTTAGTCTGATCTTGAGGTATCACGCTATGGGTAACCTTATCACTCGTTAAAGAACTGATTACCTATGGATTCAGATTTATGCGGTGGTTAATCAAAAGAAACCAATCACTAACACATATCGAATAGAAAGAAAAACGTAAGCGACATTTTGCGTTTTTAGGGTTCCGTACCTCAAAAGGAAAAAAAGGAGATATAGGATCACTTTGTTGTCCATCCGTCTATCTGTCTGTCTGTCATGAGCCTTTATCTCGGGAACGCGTGGAGGTATTGAGTTGAAATTAAAACCATATATTCAAGTTTGGAAGTTGTGAAAAAATCAAATTCCTAAGTTAACGAAAAAAAAAAATATACGGCCATTTATGTCTCAAAAAACGTATATTTCGACATTCTCGAGGAAATCAAAATTCCCCCAGAATCCTGAAATTTTGCATAAAGCAAGGCCTTATACACAGGTATAGGAATAAATCTGAAAGCTGTAACAATTTGTTCTTACGTCACAAAAAAAAAATTGCGATTCGGAAAAATCTTATTCATATTCATAATCATTTATTTGTTTATCTTCGAGACTCCATTCGGGAATTGAACTGTTTACATAGGTAAGTTTGTACAGAACCCTCAGGGCGCGAGTCCGACTCGCACTTGCCCAGTTTTTTTTTGCAGTTAGGGGTATTTTAACTTTCCTAATTTAAAAGTATTTATGGATAATACGGCACGTTTGGCGCAGTTATTGAGCGTTTGGCTGATGCACTGCATGTCGCGGATTCGATTCCCGCGTGTGGGAAAATATATTTTTTTTAAATATCGTCCTAAAATGTTAAGAATCTTTACTCATACATCTACTAATCCATTAGTGTAGGCACTATTGGAAATATATTAGAAATACTTTTTAATAAAAAAATCCCTTCATGCAAAAATTACGATAGTGGTTACAATCGAGTCTTTTCAGGAAGAACGTCGTAAGCGACAATTTACGCTTTTTGCGAAAAGGGATTTTTCCGTTCGTAATTAAAAAGTAGATATTTATGATAATGTTAATAGGAACTATTTTAATAGATTTGTAGTTGTATGAATAACAAATCATATTTTATTTTGAAAGGTATTGTCATTAATTAGGAGAAAGAAAATCCATTCAGATTCAGACAAATAATTAAAATTTATCGATATATGTATTTTATTATTATAAGTATTTTAATTTAATGATACTACATTCTACTTGATATATCTGTTATTTATTTATTGTGCACACCTACCACAGTGTTGTCTCTTTTAACCCAAAGGTTGCCTGGTAGAGAATGCCTTGTTGCATTAAGTCCGCCTATGTACCACTAACGTACATGAAGTTTAAATAAATAAATAGTGGCTGAATACCATTCGGGCGGTTAGTTGGAAGGCATCTTTTGGAAAAAGTCTTGGCTATCAGCTGAA
Source organism: Mythimna impura (assembly GCA_905147345.3). NCBI lineage: Eukaryota > Metazoa > Arthropoda > Insecta > Lepidoptera > Noctuidae > Mythimna > Mythimna impura. The sequence goes on along the minus strand of LR990342.1, from coordinate 2,503,325 downwards.
TGGCGAATTCATCTAGTTCGCTGCGATATATCAACGAATTTGACCTTTTTTTTTCGGTGGGAAAATCATCTTATGACATCCCCCGCTCTTGAGCGGAGCGGGAGATAGTGTCAGACTTTTACTGACTCAAAAACCCACTCCTGTTCCTTCTTTGCCTTTGTTCTAGAGCCCCGGGGTTTACTTTCGTACAACCCATGACCCCAGTAGGCTTCGACCCTGCTAGGCCCCTAAGATTTGCTGACATCTCCTTGAGGCGCGCGTGGAACACTACGCGCCGTCGACGACTTGGGCTTGGTCCGGACGGTTACCGGACGATCGGACGGCTAGCTACCCATTGCTCGCCGTCTGCAAGCCCGTGCCTAGGGTGGCTGGAAATCGGGATCGGAATCCCGGTGGCTAGGGCATGAGGGGCGTTCCCTCGCGCGTGCGGCCGCCTCCTTTGCTAACATTACTGCTTCTCAGAAAGAGGCGACCGTCTGCCACTCCTCCTCGCTTCGGACCATGGCCTGTACCAAGGCCCGGCGCGAGAGATCGTTGCCGCCGATTGCCCCCACGAGGCCATGGCGGTGCTCTGCCCAGGCAGCACACCTCTACCGTATGCTCCACCGTTTCCTTCTGAAGGTAAGGACGCCGTGAGGTCTTTCCAGCCACTCCTCAAAGAGGGGAATTACCGCTATAATTGTGGCGTACCCAGCACTGGGTTGCGACAGTCGCTGTCGCCATTCCACCATCAGATCCCGCCATCTGGTGGCAACAGGCCTTGCACGCATGCACGATCTGCGCGTGGAGATGCAACGTCGGGGCGACACTCCGCTGCCACAACAAGTCGCGGCATGGCGGACAGAGCTCCGGCGGGGTCTCATGGTGGAATGGCGACAGCGACTATCGCGCCGGGCCTTGGTACAGGCCATGGTCCGGAGCGAGGAGGAGTGGCAGGCGGTCGCCTCCTTCTGCGAAGCAGTAATGCTAGCAAAGGAGGCGGCCGATCGCGTGAGGCAACAGTCCTCACGCCCCAATCGCCGCTGGGATTCCGATCCCGACTTCCGGCCATCGTAGGCGCAGGCTTGCGGACGGCGAGCAATGGGTGGCTCGCCGTCCGACCGTCCGGTAACCGTCCGGACCGAGCCCAAGTCGTCGACGGCGCGTGCTGTTCCACGCGCGCCTCAAGGAGATGTCAGCAACTGTAGGGGCCTAGCAGGGTCGAAGCCTACTGGGGCCAAGGGTCTGATTCTGAAAGGAAGACTCGGCCCTGGTACGAAAGGCAACGAAGGAACAGGAGTGGGTTTTTAGTCAGTAAAAGTCTGACACTATCTCCCGCCCCGCCCAAGGGCGGGGGATGTCATAAGAAAACCATCAGATCCCGCCGGAACTCTGTCCGTTGCATCTCCACGCGCAGATCGTGCATGTGTGCAAGGACTGTTGCCTCCAGATCCCACGGTGGTAGGCCAGCAAGGAGGCTCGCCGCTTCGCGGAAAACCGTGCGGTATCCCCGTATCATCCGGATGGCCATGACCCTCTGAATTTGACCTCAGACAGTGATATTGCATCAGCTGTAACTACAGATAAAAGTCTCTTTGTATATAAAATTCGTTTTCGCTAACGGAATGCCACTTTGTCTGTAGTCTCAGTACCTCCAGCGGAACTTATCAACGCGAATGGCATGCATTGCCAACTCTCTGATAAAGTCATCGTTGATGACCTATTCCTCAGCTGATACCACAACAGACAGCTTGTATTTAGACTGGAGGACAGTGAGTGATTGTCGTGGGAACTATTTGCCTTGTCGAGCGCGTGCTGGCTAATTATGACTTTTTAAGAATACACTAAGTATCTATCACAGTGTGATTCATATATGGGCCGTTGACTAACGTTATGCTAAACAAAATTATTCGTAATATTAACTATGGCAAATAAAAATATGCCATTGTAAATTCGGACACGTAAACATTCCGCCAAACAATAGTTATGCTAAATAATTTTTATGCCAAATAATTTTCGGATTATCAAGATTCTGTCAACGTTTTTTGCGATTTTCTTTCATATGCATTTATTACAACAGTTTGAGTTCAGACTATGAAAACGTTAGGTATTTTTAGGTGCGTTTATGGTATTATATAATAGCATAGTATAGGCATAATCAACTTTATAATTTTTCCGCTGCCATGCCAGGATGCCGTATTCCTTCAGTTGCAATTGGCATTCCAAGGCCTCGTTAACTCTTTCAAACATTTCTGCAACCTAGAATTTAACACGCTGCGCTTGTTAGTCTGTCTAGCATTGGTTTTCAAGTAAAGTTTTTCATATGAAGACGGTCATGGCCATCCGGATAGTGCGGAGATACCGCACGGTTTCCCGCGAAGCGGCGAGCCTCCTTGCTGGCCTGCCACTATGGGATCTTGAGGCAACAGTCCTTGCATGCATGCAATATTTGCGCGTGGAGATGCAACGCCGGGGCGAAACTCCGCTGAAGCGACAAGTCGTGGCATGGCGGACAGAGTTCCGGCGGGATCTCATGGTGGAATGGCGACAGCTACTGTCGCAACCCAGTGCTGGGTAGGCCATAATTATGGCGGTGAGTCTCCTCTTTGAGGAGTGGCTGAAAAGACAACACGGCGACCTCACCTTCCGGATGACGCAGGTTCTCACCGGACATGGTAAGTTCTGAAGGTTCCTGCACCGGATTCGTGCGGAAGAACCGCCCGGGTGTCACCACTGTGTGGACCGCCTGGAGGACACGGTGGAGCATACGGTAGAGGTGTGCCCCGCTTGTGCAGAGCACCGCCGTGTCATCGCGGTAGCGATCGGCGGCAACGATCTCTCGCGCCGGGCCTTGGTACAGGCCATGGTCCGGAGCGAGTCGTCGACGGCGCGTACTGTTCCACGCGCGCCTCAAGGAGATGTCAGCAACTGTAGGGGCCCAGCAGGGTCGAAACCTACTGGGGCCAAGGGTCTGATTCTGACAGGAAGACTCGGCCCTTGTACGAAAGGCAACGAAGGGAATGCAGGAACAGGAATGGGTTTTTAGTCAGTAAAAGTCTGACACTATCTCACGCTCCGCCCAAGAGCGGGGGATGTCATAAGATGATTTTCCCACCGAAAAAAAAAACCTAGATTGTAATTTTTGTTTTGTATGTTTCATATATATACGATTGTTGGTTATCCAATAAAATAAATAAATAAATAAAGGCGCAGCAGGCCGGCCAGATGTTCAGGGGACGATACGCCTTAACTCTTTCGAACATTTCTGCAGCCCAGACTTTAGCAGGCTACTTGTTAGTCTGTCTGGTATTGGTTTACAAGTCTTTCATAAGGTGCATCATAAGTGTACCTACATATATAGGGTGACTGGTAACTAGTGTACGATTGTGCTCATGATAACAAACAACTTTGGCTATGGGAACAAACCTGAAAACGCGAAAAAAAAAATCAGCTGTTCAGTACATTTATGTTTGCCTAATGTACTGAACAGCTGATATTTTTATCGCGATTTCAGCTTTGCTCCCATAATAAAAATTGTTTGTTATCATGAGCACAATCACGTGTTTAAGTATCGTACACTAATTGCCAGTCACCCTTTATATGTCAATAGACCTTTGTTGTCAGATTTGGACGACCGACATGCTATCTATGAACCTGCTTGGATCACTGAGATCTAAATACCTAAGGATTCTTGTATCCATGTCCCATTTAGTTCTCAGCGTCGTCGCTATACTTGGCATATTCTCACTGTTCTCAGGGCGTTATACACGAGTACATGTTTGGAATTCAATATTATCGTGTGAATTCATTAAGTAAGAAGATATATTCAGACGTGCTTGATTCTCTTAACATACTTTACTCATAGATAGTAGTTAGTAGTCGAGCTCTTTGTGAAGGCTTATATATTTCCTATTTCGAGGGCCAAGCAGCTCTCCTGTGTTCTTTTAATTTTAGTTGGGAAATCATTAAATCAAGCCTTTACAGGAAGAACGTCGTAAGCGACAATATGCGTTTTTGTAGGAATGGGTTAACTCTTCCATAATTAAAAAAATATTTATGAAAATATTTTAATTGTAACTATTGTACTAGATTGGTAGTTATAAGAATAATAAGTTATATTCCATATTATCATAAATACTTTTTAATTACGGACAGGAAAACCCATTTCTGCAAAAAAAAACGCAATCTGTCGCTTATGATGTTCTTCCTGTAAAGGCTTGATTTAATGATTTCCCACCTATCGCTTACGATGTTCTTCCTTAAAAAGGTCGATAAAATAAATAATTCAAGTATGTAGAACTAGCGTCTGCCCGCGGCATCGCTCGCGAGGAAGTAGGTTTCTCCATACTAACTTTGGACCCCCGTTTCATCCCCTTAGGAGGTGAATTTAGGAAAATCCTCTCTTAGTGCTCGCCTACGTCATGAAAGGAAACCTTGTGCAAAATTTCACACTCCTAGCCCCAGTAGTTTCGGCTGTGCGTTAATATGTCAGTCAGTCAGTTTCTCTTTATATATATAGATAATTGTTATTGCATGACTTGCAGCTTACACTCGACTCTTTTAATGAACAAGGTAAATACCACACCGTGATGCTATAATGTACCACTATGACGACGACATAAATGGAATGCCGGTTGCGTAAACGCCTAAACGGTGACCGTTCGAGAGGCAGCAGGTCAAATGAACGGGACCATTGATGCGGCCGGGGCCCAAGAGTGACCATTGATGAGTATTAATAAATATCGAGGTCGAATTTAGGTGGCATATATTATGACTGGAAGTAAGCAACGCATATTTGAGATGTAACTTCTGCGTGTCACGTACTTATTAGCAGGCTGAGCGATGCTCTATAACGTGGCAATGCCGAACGTCTTTTGGACACACTTTCAGTCGATAGTGGACTGGAGGAATTTTTTGACGACATATTTTAAGGTATTATGATATGTGTGGTGTGACGAGAATGAATAAAGTGAGAAATGAGTATATTAGGGGAAGTTTGAAAGTGGCGCCAGTGACTGAAAAGTTGAAAGGGAATCGTTTATCGGTATGGTCATGTGAAGAGGAGGGATGAAGCGCATGTTATTAAAAGAGTTATAAATTTACATGTGGATGGATGGAGAGGGAGAGGGAGGCAAAGAAAAGATGGATGGATTGTGTGAGCAGTGATATGAAAGAAAAGGGAATTAGTGATAGCGTGACGAGTGACAGGACAGAATGGAAGAAAAAAACGTGTTGCGCCGACCCCAAATAAAACGGGACAAGGCAGGAAGATGATGATATTTTAAGATATTTAGTGTTTAGTATATAGAATAGTTAGTTAAGTTTTTATTTAATATAGCTAGCTCGGCAAACTTCGTACCGCCTAATAGTGAATGAATTTAAATTGATCGATTACCTTCTAGCTATTGACCGAATGATTCAAACCAATATATTTGAAAGTTGGTGTCATTTTTCGACAAAGTACACTCAGGCGTCGAAATACTCCTCCACATCGCTGTCATCCGGCAATGTGCCCAGAAGACTGGCAGCATTGCCACGTTGAATGGCAATGCTAATTCTTTGGGCGAAGAACGAGCCAGCCCTCTGGTAACGGAAAGTGTCGATCAGTTTGCGTGAAATTTCCTTAAAAAGGAGACGCGTACTCGGACCCCATGACCCAAGCGTTTCGACCCCAAACGGCTCAAAACTGTAATTACCAATAAGGTTATAAACAGTATTTGCGCCGTTTAAGGGCCTCAGCAACCACAGCGGCAGCGCCAGCACAGCCCACCGTACATGGAACATGAGATGGCGCAAGGGTGTCGACACAGGTTGCGTCCCACACCAGAGGCCTACCCGCTTTCCATGGCACCAACGTCATACCGTCTGGTCTCTTCCCATCATTGTGTTTTTGTATTATATTTATGTACATAGTTAGGTTTTGGTAAAGTTTAGTTAATATTTATGTATTTTATTTTTATGTAAGAGAGTGTTTATTTTTCGACATATTTGGATATTTTCCAAAAATTTTTTTTTTCTTTAATTTTACCGTATTTTAATAGTTATTCTGCTATGAGGGGCACAGAAGAATGTAATAAAGAAAATATCATTAAAATCGGTACAGCTGTTCTTGAGTTATAAATGGTGTAACTAACACGACTTTGTTTAATCAAATTCCCAATACAATTCATACAAAAATCTTATGATAATTGAAAAGGGAGCCTATTGCCATAAGTTTATGACGATTGGTGACTCCGGGCTGCTACTGATTTTCTAGGGAAACTCCCAATAACACTTTGAACTTTATGCTCCTTGCGACTATCACACTAATGAAACAGTACACCGACAAACAGGAAAAAATAGAATGTAGGTAATAAATAACTAAAGCAACAACAATCCTGTGACAAACGCATGCATGCATGAAATAATAATAATAATAATTTATTAAATAGACAACATTTTGGTCCACAATATATGTTAGTAATTCTTATATCTATGTTAGTTCATCATCAAATATAAATAATACGAAAACAATAAAATAGGTCAATAAAATGTACCTACAATGAATTAAAATGTCAAAATTAAAAAAAAAAATCAGAACAATAAAATAAATTAAAATGGTCAATAAATTAAAATGACAAATTAAATTTTCAATTATGATAAAAACAATTAATTAAACTAAAATTATTATAACAAACAATGTTACCTGCCCCACGCCTGATTGACGGGTGCATGCAAGGCCTGCCAGTGCTGTATAAAGGGCCCGTCCAACCTAGTGGCAATGACGGCAAGAAGACTGTTGCTGCTGCCCCGCACTCTACTCGCTAACGATGTCGCCCTCTTGCGCATGCAGGTGTAAAAGCAGTCAGTGCGTGCCTCTGCGAACATTCCCGAAGCGCTACAGAAGCGAGGCAGCCGCAGCAGTGCCCTCAGTGCGTTATTATATTGAAATGGTTGTGTTTTTCTTATTTGTTTATTCATTTATAAAATTCCCTCACCGCGCCAACGTAACAACTGTGGCCATACCTCGAGCTATTTGACGACCTTTACAGATCTGATGATGGAGCCGGAAGGTGGACACGGGAACTTCATAATAAAACAATGTAGCTTTGTACCTACATTGTTTTGTTGAAATACAGACCGAGGTAAGTGCGTAGTAGTTACAAATTAAATTTCCTTACCCTAAGGCTGGAAACAATGTTCGGCCACCGTTGTTATAAACACCAACTTGCAAGTGCAAGTTAATTATTTTTTTTAAGCAGAGCAATGAAAGTTGTTTCGTATTATGTACGAGTGTTAACTCAGAGGCGTCAGCCCATTCCTCAACGGCATTGCCGTCATCGTTTGTTTCGCGGTATCTCCATGTCACTCACCACCACTCGATTTCTTTCAACCCCAAGAACATCTGCCACTCGGACGCGATCTGCAATAGCCTTTATGGAAAGCGATCAATAGACTACGCACGCAAGTAGGCCGTTGCAAACACAACTTGGCAAAGTGGGGGATAAATAGACCCCTCCGACACCCAGTGCGAATGCGGTGCTCCTGACCAGACGATGGCCCACTTATTAGAGTGCCCAAAGTTCCCTACACCTGCACTTTGGAGGACCTAAAAAACGCAACTGACACCGCTATGAACGTGGCAACCTACTGGGCTTAAAAACTTTGAGGGAAAATAAAACCATCGATTCGAGAAGAAGAAGAAGCAGAGAAATGAGTGCTCGACGAGATCTAATAATGTCTAGAGTGCGGCAAGTGGTGGAAGATTCTCAGTATCCATTACTATGCCCTGAGGTAATGCCGATATCACCTAGCTACTCATTTGTGAAGAATTCTGATTTTAGTGAAGATGATTTGAAAAATGATAGTTTTTTTCAAATTATGTCGTATAAACACCGTTAGAGTAGAACCCATTCATGAAACATCTATTATTATCATATATAGGGTGACTGGTAATTACTTAGTGTACGATACTTAAACACGTGATTGTGCTCATGATAAACAACAACTTTTACTATGGGAACAAACTTGAAATCGCGAAAAAAAAATCAGCTGCTCAGTACATTTATGTTTGCCTAATGTAATGAACAGCTGATATTTTTTTCGCGATTTCGGCTTTGCTCCCATAGTAAAAATTGCTTGTTATCATGAGCACAATCACGTGTTTAAGTATCGTACACTAATTGCCAGTCACCCTATATAATTGAAAGAATCAGCTCACCATTTTCATTTGATACAAGAATTGTGCCTGTAATGGCAACTGAAAGGTGTATTTCACCGAGAAATTCACGTAATAAGCCATCAGCTTCACATGCAACTGATTGTTTTTCTGTTAATGAGAATTTTTTATTTTCCCAAATGTTTCGATTCCGATGACAGTGTAAAAGACAAAGACTATTGTGTTACTGAAGAACTAGAGACTACTTTATTTTAATTTTATGTTATATTAATTTTTATTATATTGACTGTTATTTTATTTTTTAAATGTTATGAATTGGAATTGTATAAAATCATTATTGTAATTTATATTTTTGACTACACTATCGCATTGGATTGGTCTGTAATGATAGCTGTATGTATGTCTAATAATAAATAAATAAATAAATGTAAGAAGCTCTGTACCAAAAACACTAATAAGGAACAACGTCAGATAATTAATTCAAGTTACTCGACTCTAAATGCAGCAGGAAAAGGCATGTTCATCAAAAACAATTTCAGCGTCGCGAGTTAATAACAGAATAACTAAAATAAGATTATATTTTTTTTAAATTTATTAATGAAAACCAATAACTATTTTTTTATTATCACTACAACCTGATAAAATAAAACTTTTAAACCAGATTAATTGAATCATAAATTTATATGTTTACCTAGCATAAATACAGTAAAAAACACAATTGCTGTGTTTATGTTAAGTGTGATATCAGAGAGTGTCTAGGAGATACTTAGTATACGGAAGATGATGTATTTATTTTGTTTTTCAATTACTCAGTACCTATAGTTTTCCAAATAAAAAGCAGATAGGTGCAGAGGTCCTCTTTCATTTAAGGTATCAACCATCATGATCTGATTACAAACAAAGGAGTTATGGAGGATTTTCACACCAAAACTCAAAACCGTCGAGAGTGTGCTTCTTACTGCAACTATGCTATTGACGGCAGAGATGGTTCATTCGATGGTAAGTGGTCATCACTTCTCCAGGACGTCTGCAATACCAGACATCACAGTCGCATGCAACGTCATCCCAGAAGTGCTACGGATGTTAAGATTGGCACCCCTTATAGACGATAGGAGACAAAAGCCTTACCTACAAATAAATAAAATAACGACACATTTACGATACGAGGATAATTTTGCATCGTGATCGATGATGTAGGTACATGTTGTTGTTTACGACACGTCAATGTAGTGCATAAACAAACAATTGATAATATTAAATGTAACCTTTTGTAAGTATATAAATTATTATGAGTGGTTAATTAACTGCGAAGATTATCCTACTTATAATTAAAGCATCCATGAACCTCACACTAATCACACTAATATCATAAAGGCGAAATTAGTTTGTGAGTGTGTGAAAAATTTCTCTCTCATTTATTTGTTTGCGGTAAGAAAACCCAATTATATGTTTAGCTCGCCTGTGTACATCAGCTGTTCTGTTTTTATTGTTTTTAGGGTTCCGTACCTCAAAAGAAAAAAACGGAACCCTTATAGGATCACTTTGTTGTCCATCCGTCTGTCTGTGTGTCTGTCAAGACATCTCGGGAATGCGTAGAGGTATCGAAAGATACGGCCGTTTATGTTGCAATAAACGTATATTTTGTCACTCTCAAGGAAATCGAATTTATAGGATACTTCCTGTTGTCCTAGAATCCTGAAATTTGGTATGAAGCAAGGTCTTATAGCACAAGCATAAAAATATTTTATTGAAAATTGTAATTTTGTAGATGTCACAAAAAAAAAATACTTTTTTGCGATTCGGAAAAATCGTCGGTAAGTTTGTACGGAAACCTTAGTGCGCGAGTCCAGCTCGCACTTGCCTGGTTTTTTTAAATTGTGAGTACAAAAAATAATATAAACCTCCAAATTGCGCTCCTAGAATGTTAATATCACTTAGTATGACGGCCTCTAGTGTTTTCAGTGGCACGGAAACCTACTCAGACACCGATTTATCTACGCAACCAACCACGACAGAGCGTAGGAATAATACTCGTTTAAAACTGAAAATGATACTCACAAACTAAAGATCAACTGGAAGAATTAATCCCTATCTGTCCAGTCAGATGTCGTAGAAGATATACGTACCTATAGGCAAGAGTTGCGCTTGAGTGGGAGTGCAAGGCCGAACCAATCGACGGCCCCGCTTCCTTCGGGAGTCAAGCAATTACTGGTAGCTACTGTTACATGGCTACTTGTAATGTATGTGTGTTGGTCTGTTTATGTCAGTATCCGTGTGGCGTTGCTTTGGCCTTGCGGAGTGGGTGATGCGACCCCCCTGGATGCAACGGTAATGGCGGTGTTCCTGATTTACTTCCTGATTATGAGAGTATGCATCCGTGATTTGGTTTTTAGCTAATAAAATGGGTGTTACAAGCTCCGAAAAACAACACCGGCCTCATCTAGTTTAAACTGACTAAAAAATTGACGTGTAAAAGTGTTTTTAAGGTTCCATACTTCAAAAGGAAAAAACGAAACCCTTATAGGATCACTTTGTTGTCCGTCAGTCTGTCTGTCAAGACTCTTTATCTCGGCAACGCGTGGAGATATCGAGTCGAAATTAAAACTATATACTCAAGTCCCTTGTAGCTGTGAAAAAAAAATCAAACTTCTAAGTTCACGAAAAAAAAAAGATATGGCCGTTTATGTCGTAAAAAACGTATATTTCGACACTCTCAAAGGAATCAAAATTCATCGGGTGCCTACGTCCCGTTGACCCAGAAACCTCAAATTTGGCATAAAGCAAGGCCTTATAGCACAAGTATAGGAATAAATCTGAAAACAGTAAATTTGCTGTAGCACCAAAAAAAAAAATTGCGATTCGGAAAAAACTTCGAAACTCAATTTTCGAATTGAACTATTTACATATTATGTAAGTTTGTACGGAACTCTCAGTGCGCAAGAGTCCGACGCGCACTTGCCCAGTTTTTTATTTCTTTAACCGCTTACGTCGGATTATTCCGAAAAATATATTCGTGTCTATTTCACCAGGGTCGGATATTTACGACCAATCCTGCTTAACTCTTCCATTTTCAGTGTCACTTGTATGTGACAGAAAAGCTGCACATAGGCCATTCGGGACCGACGACTTAAGTTATGAAAGTAACACCTCTCACCACCACCCGACTCTGTACAATCCCAGGAACATCTGCCACTCGGACGCGATCTGCAATGGCCTATATGAAAAGCGATCAATAAACTGCACACCCAACTTGTATGCCGTTGTAAACACAACCTGACAAAATGGGTGGTTATAAATCCCTCCGACACCAATTGTGATTGCGGTACTCCTGACCATACGATGGCCTACTTAAATAGTGCCTAAAGTAAGTGTCCCTACATCTGCACTTCTTTCTCCTTTGTCGTTCACTCTTGACAGAGTCGTGGTTGACAATGTTGCATTTACGTTGGCGAGTGAGGCTCCCGCGATGCGTCTCCACTTGTCACGGTTTACGGCGTCTCGGGAACTCTGGACTATGGAGGTTTGTGTTGCAGCTCTGATGAGGTCTGTCCAACGCGTAGGTGAGCGCCCGCGTGACCGCTTCCCCTCCACATGTCCCTGGACAACGAGTCGCTACATGGAGTGTTCGTTGCGAACAACGTGACCGAAATATTTGAGGATTCGTACTTGCACAGTCGACGATAACCTCTGTTTTAGCTCCTCCAGGATCGATACGTTAGTCCTCAGTGCTGTCCAAGGGAACCGTCATCCGCAGCAGTCGCCGTCAGCACCACATCGCACATCAACAGCACTTTGGAGGACACTGACGCCACTATAAACGTGACAACCTACTGGGGCCAAATACTTTCAGGGAAAAGACAACCAGCGACTCGAAGAGAAGAAGAATGGAATGTCTTGAACTCGGTTGGAAGGAGTTCGGATCTAGCGTGAAACCCTAGAAGTACTATGGCTACTTCAGATCTACATTAATTTCTCGAATTCGGATGCAGTGTTCCGTACTGCTGTTATGTAATACGGGAGAGACCGCAGTCAGGAGTATGCATCTGTATATTTTATGAAACACTAGACAAGTTGGCTCCGACATGGCTGTTATGCGAGTTGCATTACACAACTACTGATTGATGATACTACAATACTGTTGGCCTGTGGTTCACAGTATTCTACATGTATTTTAATATCGTTCGTACAAACTTTCTGCCAAATAAATTATTAAAGAAAAAAATGGGGGTTTGGGGTAGGAGGGCAAAAAATAAGCCTACGACCTATTCACAGGCCTACCAAATATATACAATTTTTAAATAAAAATCGGTCAAGCAGTTTTGGAGGAGTTCGATAACAAACACTGTGACATTGGTACGCTACTTGTGTCGATACTCTTGCGCCTTCCCATCTTCCTCGTCGTGTTGTGCTGGTGCTGCCGCTGCTGCGTCGGAGAACCTCAAGCGACGGAAATAATACCTTGCTGGAAGTTATATTTTCGAACCGTTTGGGGTTGAAACTCTCGGATCGTGGGGTCCGAGTGATCACAAGTTGTATAAAGATCTGTCAAAACGTCTAGTTGGCACTTCGCGTGGCCCAAGGGCTGGCTTACCTCGGACAGAGGATAAGCATTGCCATACAGCGTGGCAATGCCGCCAGTCTTTTGGGCACATTACCAGTCGACAGCGATGTGGAAGAGTTTTTTGACGCCATATTTTAGTTTGATTTTAGTTGTAATTACGGTTAGTTAAGTATTTTTTAAATGTAAATAAGATTCCTGAGTTAAAAAATAAACTGTGAAAAGAGATTTTTATAAATTAGGCAACTATGTACTACATAGGATAGACCTATACAGAGGACAGATTCATTCAAGAAATCGTAGACAAAATGGTATGCCACTAGCTTTAAAGATTGTCAAAACTTCAAAAATGTGTGGAAATCAAACGCCACCCTACCATTTCACGTGCTCTGAAAAAACTAATATAAGAATTAGTTTTTCCTGATATTATATGTAATATATTCTTGCCAATAACCCCAAGAAAATCAAGGACGGAGGACCGATAGCACCTGTTAGGGCTTGAAAGAGTTACCATGGACTTAACGCAAAAGGTAAGTGAAGGAAGGTGGGTTTTAATCAGTAAAAATATTGTAACCAGTGAAAATGTGGCCAGTACCTAATGTATTTTATTTAACCCATTAACCCCTCGGGAGCCCCGGGGTATAATTATTACGTAATTGCGCGTTCTTACGTAAATCACCAAAAAAAATCTTTTTTTGGATTTTTTAGGAAAAACAAAGATATAGAAACCATAATATTCGGTTAAAAAAAAAAAATATTTATTTATTTATGTACCTACACACAAACACTTAAAAATGAAGAGAACAAAAGCAGATAGAAGAGCACAAAGGTACTGCTTATTTCAAATGAAATTTCTTCCAGCAGACCTGCGACAGGAGAGTTGGATGAGAGATGTAGACACAGTGTATACAAATAAGTTAGAAAATTCAAAATATACTATATTATCTAAATTAAATCATATAATACATAATTATACATAAATTTCGTACAAACGTGTGTACAATAAGACAATTAAGCGTTTTTCAAGGTCATTTAAATTGTACAGACGTATGTACAATCGGCGCTCGAGGGGTTTTACTGAAATTTTTGACATATAATTATTGTTCACCTTATGGGTATATTACAACGATGTCTACAAATAAAAAATAATTATAAGAACTGACCATACACATCTAACAAGCAATAAATTAATTTCAATTAAAAAAACCGCCCAAGTGTGAGACGGACACGCGCACGAAGGGTTCCGTACCATTACCTATCTATCGAAACGGCAAAAAAATCACGTTTGTTGTATGGGGGCTCCCTTAAATATTTATTTGATTCTGTTTTTTTAGCATTTGTTGTTATAGCGGCAACAGAAATATATCATCTGTGATTTCAACTGTCTATCACGGTTCATGAGATACACCCTGGTGACAGACGGACGGACAGCGAAGTCTTAGTAATAGGGCCCCTTTTAGGTCATCATCATCATTTCAGCCGATAGACGTCCACTGCTGGACATAGGTCTCCCCCACATGTCGCCACAATGAACGGTCCCGTGCGTCTCGCATCCATCGGATTCCCGCAACCTTCACCAGGTCATCGGTCTACCTTGTCGTGCCTTCCAACACTGCGTCTTCCGGTACGCGGTCGCCACTCCAGAACCTTTCGGCCACAACGGCCATCTGTTCTGCGAGCAATGTGCCCTGCCCATTGCCACTTAAGTTTGGCGATTCTTCGTGCTATGTCGGCAACCTTGGTTCTCCTGCGGATATCTTCATTTCTGATTCGATCACGCAAGGAAACTCCGAGCATAGCCCTTTCCATTGCCCTTTGGGTGACAATGAGCCTTCTGATGTGGCTCATTGTGAGCGACCACGTTTCGGAACCATATGTCATCCCATATGTACCTACCCTTTGGGTCCGGAACTCTAAAAAGGCTGACACCGCGCGTTCCACCTAAATTTGGAAAAGTCATTTAATGATGAAAGATGCTTCAATGTTCCTCTGATGTAAGTTTACAGAGTAGACTGGTCGTCTCCACAATAAATGGCACGTGTGTCGACTATGAGCTGCGTTATTTATTGATCGTAATTGAGCACATGCATCTACGTGAGGTACTAGGTAGGTACTGTAACACTAGCTCGCAGCCTCACAATAGGGCAATGATGGACGGTACTCAAGGCGACAATAAGCTATATCCTCCGGGCACCGTTATGGGCTTTATATTTAGCACTGTTGTTTGAATTGTCTTTTGTTTAGTATATATTTTTAAATGTTACCTTGTTGTTATATTTCTTAATGTTGTTGTAGTGTTATATTGTTGGTACCTTTACTGATGGGTTCTATGCATAAGTCAAACTAACAATTCGATCATTTTGACTTTTTCTACGGCATTTTCATTTAGATTTTAAGTTCAAGTCTTATCTCCATTAAATTTTTTATCGATTTTATTGATCTACTGCCGGAGTCCTTCCTTCTTCTTCTTTGTTGCGCACAGACACAGTGTGGACTCCCAGCATCTGTGTTTCCTCCTGCCCATGACCTGTTCAGACCTGTTTAACTTTAAAGTAAGAGCAAGGAGCATCTTTTGTGCTCTCTCGTTTTGTTGTAGACCTCATCCATTGCTTACTATCAAGCGATATCGATGCCATCAGGAGTTAAAACAAACTAAGCCTATATATGTATAGCAAAATTATAAAACTGAAGAGTTTTTTTTCATTGTGCGTTTGGTTCAACACGCTAATCTCAAGAATTCTTGAATTAAGAAATTCTTTTAGTGTCGGTTAGCTCATTTATCCAGGAAGGCTATAGGTTACATAACAACACATTACGACCAAACGCAGCGGAGCAGTAACCAAAGACGTGGCTGAAACCGCAGGGGAACACCTAGTTTCTTTTAACGTTTGGCAAATAAAACATAAAGAAACTTGTCTTTGCCCCTATGGCCTATGAGATGAGTAACACAAAAGCTGCGGTTGTCTCGTCCGGACAGCACACAAAGCACCGCCCCTCAGGTAGCGCTGACAGGTGAACCCACTGACTCACCCGGATCTGTTCGTCAGGTAACTTGTTTGTTCACTGTCTGAATAGAACCATAAAACCAATGTTACTAAGACGAAGACGTTTAATCATAATTCGGTCGAAACCCTATAAAGCTCTGTAACGAAACCATAGCGAGATGTAGAAAAGTGAGCTCATCTAACAACGCCATCTAGTGACAAAAATTAATACTACTTTACTATGGTTTCATGAATAAATATACAAAACTAGCTTCTGCCAGCGGCTTCGCCCGCGTGAAAATAGGTTCCTCCATACAAACTTTGGACCCATATTTCATCCCCTTAGGGTGTGAATTTTGGAAAATCCTTTCTTAGTGCTCGCCTACGTCATAAAAGGAAACCTTGTGTAAAATTTCACGCTCCTAGTCCCAGTAGTTTTGGCTGTGCGTTGATATGTCAGTCAGTCAGTTTCTCCTTTTATATATATAGATTATACACTGTCCAAGGTTTTACTGATCGTCGGCTGCTATATAAACTGCTATCAATTTCGATGTTACCGATTTCATAAGTATACGGTTTGATACGGCATTTTCAAAGCCCTTTGAGATGTAAATACCGTGTCCTGTATTCGAGAGAGTTGGAATGCAAAGGCAACTGAAGGAACACAGTTGGTTTTTAATCAGTAACAGATACTCCCACTCGCTCCACCCAAAGCGGTGTTAGGAGTTATTTGCTGTATGATTTCCGACATAATAAAAAGGAAAACAAAAACAAGATGTACCTAAGTAAGTTTTGCTGAGGTAAGACCCTCAAACGGCGCTAATGCCTAACCTAAATCCTAACCTTAATGATAACCTTTTTGGCAACGCTGGAGCCATGGGGTCTGAGTGCGTTTTCAAGGAAATTTCACACCGACTGGTCGACACTGCGTGAACAAAGGGCTGGCCCTTTCTTTGCCCAATATATTAGCATTTCCATTGAATAAGGCAATGCCAATACTTCGTACGACACTTCATTTTTACTTGTAGTAAATAGTTAGCGCGTTTACAGTTTTGGAACTTCTGGCTTTTACTATAAAATATGAGTACCATTTTGAAAGTCAGGTAACCACGCGATTCTATTCCTGGACGTGCAAATGAAGCAGCATGATTATTAATTTTACTCTTTCTTTTTCTTTATTGCACACAAAATAAAAATACAGAAAAACTTTTATGCAACAGAAACATACAACCGACTTCAAAGACAAACTAAAAAATGCAAAATAACTTTGATTTCGGAAGTAGGTGTTTTTAGTTTTTAATTCTAATTCACCAAAAAATAGGTACTAATTGTGCACTGAAATACTCACTCACTCACTCACTCTTATAATTTAGTTTATGTGTTTTATATACTGTTATTGATATATACCTATAAAATTATGTATTATATGATTTAATTTAGATAATATAGCATAATTATTTTTAATTTTCTAACTTATTTGTATACACTGTATCTACATCTCTCATCCAACTCTCCTGTCGCAGGTCTGCTGAAAGAAATTTCATTTGAAATAAGCAGTACCTTTTTGCTCTTCTATCTGCTTTTGTTCTTTTCATTTTTAAGTATTTGTGTGTACATAAATAAATAATAAATAAAAACAAACCTAACATGTCCAAGTCTTAGTTCCGCAAATCCCTTAATAATTGAAAGTTGGTGCGCCAAGGCGAGCATAACCCAGGATCTAGGTTAGGGCGTTTGGGTTTAGATTATGTTTAAAAATGCCAAAATTATTTGTACAATTGTACATATTGTTAGACTTAAAAGTCGAAGTGAATGAGCACATCCATTTTTTCGCCGCGTCTCGTCCCCTTGCAGCTGCACTAGCATCTTTGACAGTCGAACAGAGAATTACGCCCGGTTTTCGCTGTGTTGTGGTTTTCAAGTTGAATAAATTATATGTTTATGTAATAAAACCGCGGTTTTTTTCATTGTGGATTACCTCGCTCATGTTTAATCTATATTTATAAAAGGAGAAACTGACTGACTGACATATGAACGCACAGCCGAAACTACTAGGCTTATGAGTATGAAATTTTGCACAAAGTTTCGTTTTATGACGTAGGCGAGCACTAAGAGAGGATTTTTCAAAATTCACCTCGTAAAGGGATGAAACGGGGGTCCAAAGTTTTTATAGAGAAACCTATTTTCAGGCCAGCGAAACCGTTGGTAGAAGCTAGCAATACCAACATAGTTGAATAAAGAAATTGTTTATTACATAAACGACAGTCAGATAAACAATCCTACAAGCCTACATAAATAAGTTATTAGTGAATCTCCATCCATTATGCCATTACCAGTTTGTTTCTCAACATTCGTCGGCCATTACGTCCATAATGATACATGTATCACTGTATAAGGCACTATTGATCACATCAAACACAAATCATCAACGTTTACGCGTAAAGGTAGTAGTCTATACTACTTTCTTAACGGGTCCTCCTCTGTCTCTCTCTCTCTGACACAGAAGCATCTGCTGTCTTCTTTTAGCGTAGGTGTAACCCAAATAGCTGGGCATATAGAGGTTGTAGAGGTATGAGGCAGAAGGACAGGTTCGGACATGATGACCATGATCCTGACCTCCTATGTGAAAAAAATAAACATTAAAAAAAATCCGGGCAAATGCGAGTCGGACTCGCGCACTGAGGGTTCCGTACAAACTTACCTATGAAAACAGTTCAATTCCCGAATTTACGAAGATTTTTCCGATTCGCAAAAAAGGGTTTTTTTGTGATGCAACTACAAATTTACAGTTTTCAGATTTTTTCCTATACTTGTGCTACAAGACCTTGCTTTATGCTAAATTCATTTGGCATGAAGCAAGGTCTGCTTCATGCCAAATTTCAGGATTCTAGGTCAACGGGAAGTACCCTATGAATTTTGATTCCCTCGAGTGTGTCGAAATACACGTTTTTTTACGACATAAACTTTTTTTATTTTTTCACAGCTTCAAGGCACCGCAGATCTGAGTACCTATATGGTTTTAATTTCAACTCGATACCTCCACGCGTTCCCGAGATAAAGGGTCTTGACAGAAAGACAGACGGACAACAAAGTGATCCTATAAGGGTTCCGTTTTTTCTTTTTGAAGTACGGAACCCTAAAAACAAGCCTATCAAAAAAGTGCTGCCATTTTGGATTTATTGTGATACATATTTTTTTTTTGTTTCGTGTTCATCTCAACAAGCTCTTCTAATTGAAACTCATATCATGGGGGTGCAGAAAAAAACAACAAGTCCACCATTTTTAGGAACCACCATATTGGATTTATAGTCACTTAGCTGCATTGAATTTTGGAAAATCCTCTCTTAGTACTCGCCTACGTACGACGAGTATCCACCCATACGTTATTGAATCCTCTACGGTCCGGACTAAGCGTTACGCCTCGTCGTTTATACCGCATAGGCGCGTACATCGAAGTACTGGAACAATTTGCCTGCTGTGGTCTTCCCGTCCGATTATAATCTAGGTGTCTTCAAGGTTAGAGTGAATAGACTCTTAATAAATTAGTGCGCCTTACCATCGACGATTGCATTACTGCTTACCATCAGGTGAGATCGCACTCAAGTACTAGTATTAAGTTCTATTCGGGGTCGGCTCTCCTCGTTTTTAGGCGCCAGGATAGTTTATCCTGGGTTGTCTGTGAGTTCAGCTGAGCTCGTTCCAGATCTTTGAATACGGTCGTCCACCACGTAGCTAGAGGGCGCCCTCTGCCTTTTCTTCTTTTCAGAATCGCTAATACCTTCTTTACTGGGTACTCTTCGTCCCTTCTCATGACATGTCCGAACCAACGCATACGCACATATATACATACATATATACATACTCAAGCACTAGTTTATATTATTAAAAAAAAGTCATAAAAAGAAACCTTGTGCAAAATTTCACGGTCATAAAGCCTTGTAGTTTCGGCTGTGCGTTGATATATCACAGTCAGTTTCTCCTTTTATGTATACACATAGAGATTAGAGTTAACCATACGACCAGACAGTTATACCATCATACATAATTTTACAGCTGTAAAGAACCATAATCTCATGAAGATATACCTACCCGGCCTTATCTAATAACATGTCATAATGAGGAAAAAACTGACGAATGTTTACGCTCTTTGATTGCAGTTTTAACTGGCGGATTGAGAAAATATATACTCATGTGATAACAAAATAGAATCATCTTGTTACGTGTTGCTTTTCTCAGTATTAATAAATGTTATTGTTTAAATAATTGAATCATGTGCGTCTGATATGTTGTAATTGAAATTTGATACACTCATTCGTGCTCACACATTTTTGCTGATGAAAGTGGATAGGTTTCATGCGATAATATTCATCGTGAAACATACACAATGTTGCATTATTTTAAACGCATTGTGATGCATTATTTTAAAATGGTAATTAAACCAATTTGTGACACTCACTACTCATAGTTCAGGAACACTACAATTGCCTAGTCTCGCTCAGTGCACAGCTCCTAGTAAATACTTATATAGTAACACTTTAGTAGCTCCTTAGTAACTCCTTAGATTATTACTCCTTAGGTTTACTAAGGGGTTACTTAGGAGTAACTAAAGAATTACTAAGGAGTTACTAATGAGTTACCAAGGAGTTACTAAGGAGTTACTACATCGTTGTCTTTAGTAACTCCCAAGTAACTCCATAATAAATCCTTAGTAACTCATCTTATCCAGAACGGCACAGGCTAAAGAGTTACTTCAATAAAAAATCTGCAGTTTAAGTATTGTTGGTACTTTTGTTACCAAATCTACCGAACCTTCTGTTTCACCTGGCTGCTGTCAAAGATTAAGCAAAAAAGGTGGGAAGGTATTTTGATAAGGGCCCTTAATTGTGTATTCTTGAATGATGATGAAGAGTTTCTGATTCTATACGTTGTTAGTCCCCCTTCGACGCTTCGACGTCGAGGAATGCTTTCTTTGTGAGCGCCACTAAACGTTTGTCGTGTTCACATACTAATTTATGGGCTTATGTATTATGTATTTGTTTTGGATTTCTATGTTAATTTCGTTTTAACGGCAATGTAGGACAAGAGGCCTATGGACTTTACAGGGTCAATGTCACAGTTTTTCTTACATTTATAGGTAATATTCCACAATTATCATACAACGTCGTCTAGCCCCAAACTAAGCAGAGCTTGTGCTTTGAGCGCTAGACAACTGATAAACATACTTATATATTTCTAAATACATACATATTATAGACAAATTAAACCCAGACATAGAACAAATTATTGTGCTCTTCACACAAACATATGTCCTGAGTAGGAATCGAACCCACGACCTCCGGCATAGCAGTCAGGGCCACTAACCCCTAGACCAACAGACCAGTCAAATTGACACTGGGACACCTCCCCTCAAGTATTACAGGTTGTCCTTGAGCAGTAACGGTTCGAAGTCTTTGTGTTTATTGACGTAACAATTAAGTCAACAACAATAATCTCATATTAACTCATGCACGTGTATGTAGCTGACACGTGTCGTATTACACATTCATACAGACAGTCATACAAGAAGGGTAGAATGTAGATCACTGGCTGTTTGTTATGAGAATTAATGTTGGATCAGCATTTCGTGGCGACAAAGTATCATTCGCTTATTATAATTTCAGTATCTACACTGCGTTTTATAGCTAGTAGTTTTAATTGAGTAATATCAGTTTTTATCCAAACAAATTCGTAAGCAAGAACACTATATCAATTTTAGACTGAAAAACTGGGAAGTGCGAGTCGGACTCGCCCCTGAGGGTTCCGTACAAACTTACCTATGTAAATAGTTCAATTCCGGAATGGACTCTCGAAAGATTTTTCCGAATCGCAAAAAAAATAAATAACGTAACAACAAATTTACAATTTTCAGATTTATTCCTATACTTGTGCTATAAGACCTTGCTTTATGCCAAATTTCAGGATTCTGGGTCAACGGGAAGTACCCTATGAATTTTGATTTCCTCGAGAATGTCGAAATGTACGTTTTTTGCCACATAAACCGAAGTATCTTTTTTTCTCGTTAACTTACAAGTTTTAATTTTTTACAGCTTCAAGAGTCCGCCAACCTGAATATATGGTTTTAATTTCAACTCGATACCTCCACGCGTTCCCGAGATAGAGGGTTTTGACAGACAGACAGACAGACAGACGGACGAACAACAAAGTGATCCTATAAGGGTTCCGTATTTTCCTTTTGAGGTACGGAACCTAAAAATTAAAAACAATTCAATAGTTGAAGATCCATCTATGCTTATATTATAAAGAGGAAAGATTTGTATTTTGTTTGTAATTAATAAACTTAAAAACTACAGGACTGATTTTAAAAATTCTTTCACTAGTTTAATCATCATCATCATCATTTCAGCTGAAAGACGTCCACTGCTGGACACCGGCCTCCCCCAAGTGTCGCCACAATGAACAGTCCTGTGCGTCTCGCATCCATCGGATTCCCGCAACCTTTACCAGGTCAGCGGTCCACCTTGTAGGAGGCCATCCAACGCTGCGTCTTCCGGTACGCGATCGCCACTCCAGAACCTTTCGGCCCCAACGGCCATCTGTTCTGCGAGCAATGTGCCCTGCCCATTGCCACTTTAGTTTGGCGATTCTTCGTGCTATGTCGGCAACCTTGGTTCTCCTGCGGATATCTTCATTTCTGATTCGATCACGCAAGGAAACTCCGAGCATAGCCCTTTCCATTGCCCTTTGGGTAACTTTAGGCCTTCTGATGAGGCCCATTGTAAGCGACCACGTGTCAGAGTCATATATCATCACTGGCAACACGCACTGGTCATAGACTTTCGTCTTGACACACTGTTGGACGAGAAGACACCGCACAGCTTCCCGAACGCTGCCCAGCAGAGTTAGATTCGGCGGTTGACCTCATTCTCGAAATTAGATCTACCCATGATCTACCCAACTGGACTGTCTGTCCGAGGTAGACATAATCACCAGTTTAATTGTTGTTATTTCTTTATTGTCGGGCAACTAAGGCCCATAGATAAAATACATAATATTACAATCTTATAAACAAAATAAACTAATACATATTGAAAATAACACAAACAATTAACTATAATTATACACGTAACATCGGCGTCGTGTTCCGCTGCGTGGTGTCGCGTAGCCTTCCTCGGAAACGTCGATACACGACACCTTTCGGCCAAAAGTCCTCTCTCAAAAAGGTCTGTAGATGGTGGGTTGGAACTCGTATCACGAACGACTTGAAGTTGGTATCATGGCGCGAATCCAGCCTTTCGACCCTCAGAGTCCAGTTGCTCTTTATCTTCATATACTCCACGACTTCCTCAACCTTCGTAGAGCAATGCAGACGCGAAATATACAGCTGCGTCGTAGGCACAGCAGGACGCAGCAGCATATTTGGTCCACACGGTGCGGTACCGCACAGGTTACGGGAACAGGGCTTCTTCTTCTTCTTTTCTACTCGAGTGAAACCCTCTTCATCAACTTCGCCCTTTTTTGGCAAGGAGCTACGGACAGCAGTCAGGGTTGGTTGAGAACCCGTTTTCACTTTGTCCCCTATTTTCGCTGGTCGCTTAGGTTGCGACGTACCTGGTTTCCTGGTGGTAACAACAGCAGCCTTATAACTGAGTGACCTAGGCAAATATTTTCACTCAGGTAAAACCATTGGGAGAAGTTAGTCTTAATAAAAACAAAACACCACCGACTACCTAACTCACCTCATGATGCTTTCACACAGAATGAGAATAGCCTTTTTCTTATTAATGATAGGCTCCCGTTTGACCACTATCTCACCGTAGTATTGCAAGTAACCTATTCACTCTTGACTTAAAGACCCCTAGATTGTAGCTATCAGGAAATAAAGCCTCAGGCAGGGAATTCCATTCCATTTACATATTTAAGATTAGGTATACATCGACATATTTGTCTGCACTGCATAGTAGCACAGACAAAATTCTTTAGAAATCTGCGTAAGTCTGTACCGTGACGTAGGACGCACCATAAATCGATACTTACCAACGATTATTTGGCTCAATCAATGTGAATGTTAGCTCGTGGTCGCTTAGCAACAGCGCTGACTGCGACGGAGGTCGCCGGAGGTGACGGAACAGGTTCCCGCCTGGCTGAGATCTGACGCGCAGCCTGCATTCCGCTGCGGATTTCTGCGCAGATTTTAGTTTTTTTATCGCACGCTTCATGGGAATTTTTTTTGGGAATTGGGATGATGTAATAAATATATAACTAAATAAAAACACAGGACCATGGAACGCAGTTCAAAGAATAAGTTGAACAGTGGCAGCACTCCCTCTCTCACAAAGTGCACCCCAGTAACATACGAAGTCCGCTACTCAATTCTCGTCACCGTTCTCCACTATCTGGAAACTGAGAAACTAGCTCTTTATTGCCTTTCAAAGACGCAGATCAGAAGGCTGTCTGACGTGTCGTACCTTTTTATACCCAGGGTTTTTTTCAAGGCAAGCGTGCTCCATCATCGCTTACCATCAGGTGAGATAGTGATCAAACGTGACGTGAGCCTATAGGTCCCATTAAATGCAAGGCGACATCGCGGCAGACCAAGGCGAAGATGGAGAGATGAGCTTGACCACTACCAGAAGGGCTGGCCCGCAAATTTTTGAGGACAGACGTATGTGAAAAAGGGAGAGAGATATACGAGGCTTTCGCTAGCAGTGGGATATAATAGGCTAACTACTACTACTTATTTTCAGATATCCTGACCCCTCTTTTCCATCCTGTAATATAGCACAAGTCCCTCTCCTAGGGAGAGGAGGTCTGAGGCCCAGCAGTGGGAACATTAAAAGGCTGATTATAATATAACACAACCTACCAATAATACGTAACTTAAATATCTAAATCGCCACGATGAAGAAGAAATAGGTAAGTACTTAAATAGTTTTTTTTTTTGAGGTGGGAAATCAAATTACTTTTCCCGCTGTAGGGTGGAGCGAGAAGGAATATTTGCTGACCTTCCTTCGCTTGCCCTTGGGTGGTTCCAGGGACTCTTTCCAACAAATCCCACAGCATTGGCCAGTCGGTCGACGATGTCATATGCAGTTCAGCATAATGCAAGAAGACGAAAGTGAACACTTCTGCTGATATGATGACCTTCATTCCCTTCTACATCAAAGCTACAATGATAAGAAGTGACCCATAAATGCCAAGAATATGGCGGCAAACAGTCAGGAGACACCATTTAAGAAGTAATTAATCTTGTTTAAATAGGTACGACTAATTAATGTTAGTTATCATAGCGGGCACCGCATTCGTCATTGTCCCACTTCTTATGAAGATAAAATATGGTTTCTTTAATATCTTTATATTTTATATTTATGAGATCAAGATACGAAGAGGTGTGGTGGTAGAGATATGGGATAAAAAAACAGCGACTCGACAGTGGTTCTCAAAAAATATTTTTCTAAATCAGGTCATAAAGGAGAGTTCTGAGGTAGCAAAACTAAAAAAAAAATACAACCCCCCCTCTTCCCCTCTTCTCCTTTTTTTAAAGTCGGTTAAAAGAGTCTGAAATGCAGTAAATTAATGAAAAATATTATTTAGAATCTACGTCGATATATGCTGCACGCTACGTTTTGTTGTCAAAAAACAGTTTTTGTAATCATCATATCAACCGATTATACATATACCTACCACATTGACACTTTTCAGTTGGATATAGACCTTGTATCTCTGTATTGACCAGTCAAGTTACAACCGTTTCGTTTCGATTCTCTTTTCGTCGATCGCCTCGAGTAGGCAACGCCTCCGATTCCTTTATTCTGACGTCATCTCAACGCTCAGTCACGTGGTCAGAACAAAGGAATAGTAAGCGTGGCCGACTCGAGGCGATCAATGAAAAGAGAATCGAAACGAAACGGTTGTAACTTGGCTAGGGAGGCAGGCCTGTTTTTATCGTATCTAAGGATTCACCGCTCTTTTGGTCATAGCGTGATGTTATGTAGCCTATAGCCGTCCTGGATAAATAATAGTAGATGCGACTAGGGGATAAAAGAAGATAGTCTTATAGTCGCGGGCGGCATGTTGAATTCCGAACGAAACGAAGACATCTAAGTACTCGAACTCCCGAACGTAGTGAGAGATTTATATAATTAACTCCCGAGCACTGCAAGGGTATTAATTATAACAAAAAAAAACTCTTCAGCTTTATAATATTAGTATAGATTTTTTTTTATTTATTTACAACGGTACAATACCTATGTTATTATCCACCACAACTTTTGATTAAAAAACACTAAATCCAAATTACCAATCAAATAAAGATGTGAAATGTGCACTAGCGCCCTTCTGATAATTCCCCGAAGCCGGTCTTGATTCCTATGCGCGTGAGTCGATCTACAACATGCACGAACACCACATACATCACATATAGACGTTTATGCTTGTCTGTCTGTGTGTGTATGATGTAAGTCACAGGTCAAATGGTGGTCAGGTTGAAAATTAGTCTCATATGAGACTTGTAACCGTATTAGGTTACGTCGCCAATTACGGTGAAACATCGAGTTGCTGACGATTCGGACAGTGTCCGAATCGGCAAACTTTGATTTCAATATTTTTGTCACAAAAAAAAAACATATAATTAAAATTAAAATATAATATAATTATGGGGAAAAACGCGTTGCCAAAACCATATCTATATAAAGGTAGATTTAAGGCGGCAACTTCGGGTAATATTTTTTTTTTATCTTAAAACTTTTTTTACCTGACTTTACTAAACAGCATCAATAAATTTGGTAGTGTCCGAAGCGTCAGTGAAAAAATATAGAAAATAAAATACGTCGATTCGGACACTATGTCTAAATATATTGTGTCCGAATCGTCAGCAACTCGAAACATCAGCAATTATTTATGACTCTGATGCAATTATCATTTTTTATATGTTCTTCAGCGTGTTTAGTTTTTTTGTGTGAAATCAAATGGTTTATTTAGTGAATAGTCCGTATGTAGTATGAGAACAAAAAGTTGATTGCTATATTGAACTAATCATAACATTAAAGATGCACGTGTTGTTTTTGACCGTCGTGTAAAAAAAAGAGGAGTTCATTGATTCGTTGTTTTTTTAGAGTTCCGTACCCAAAAGGCAAAAACGGTTCCCTATTACTAAGACACCCCTGTCCGTCTGTCTTTCTGTCACCAGGCTGTATCTCATGACCCGTGATAACTGGACAGTTGGAATTTTCACAGTTTTTACACTATAAAAAAGGTTATTATGTAGTGTATAATCTAAATATATAAAACTCAAAGGTGACTGACTGACATAGTGATCTATCAATGCACAGCCCAAACCACTGGAGGGATCGGGCTGAAATTTGGCATGCAGGTAGATGTTATGACGTAGGCATCCGCTAAGAAAGGATTTTGATAAATTCTACCCCCAAGGGGATAAAATAGGGGATGAAAGTTTGTATGAAACTTTGTCAATTTTAAACCGATCGGGCTGAGACTTTCCATGCATATAGCTACTATGACGTAGGCATCCCCTAAGAAAGGATTTTGATAAATTCTACCCCCAAGGGGATAAAATAGGGGATGAAAGTTTGTGCCGCAAAAAATATACCTAAGTAATTAATAATAATACTTAACGCGAGCAAAGCCGCGGGCAAAAGCTAGTATTGTATATGTACGGAACCCATCGAGCGCGAGTTCGACTCTCATTTGACCAGTTTTTTTAGAAATACACGTGGAGCGATACGTAACTTGTGTGTTATGGGTAAATGCCCACAACTAGTCATGTCCCCATTATAATTACATAACTGGTATCTAAGGCACTAATTAGTGGCCTTTGTTTGTGTGCCGTGTGTGCTATGATGTAATCCATTAACTCGTTAGATAATAATGTTCCAGTTGATCTGCGAGTTGTAGGAAATTAGATATTCTGTGTAAATTAACATTTTTAAAAATTAAAACAATTAGTGGAACAAACGAAATGACATTATTTTGTTTATTTAGTTTAGTGTGGGAATGTAGTTGTAAAAACTAAAATTATAAACTGTTGTTAGAAAAAAATGCAATGGTATGCAAAACCGAAGTTTTGTTAGTACAGAAACTATGTAGTTCCTTTTTTATTTAAGTGTACTATCACATAAAGGCGATAGTATGTAAATATGTGTGAGTCTATTTATTCGTTTTTACACTTAATTTTAAGACATTTTTGAAGAAAATGTTTGGGGTTTTTTTTTTGAAGAAGGAGGTAGACGCCCTAGAGATGTGGTGCTGGAGGAGAATGCTCGGAGTATCGTGGACTGAATTCCGTACCTATGAGTCTAGCATACCATAGCATAGCATAGTCGGCCTTATAATGTTCTCACTGCTAGGACTCAGGCCTCCTCTCTGCGAGAGGGAATGGGCTATAAATCCACCACGCGGGCCCAGCGCGAGTTGGCAATTGGCCCAATGAGTCTATAATTCGAAAACTCGGCATCAGGCAGCGTTTATCATCTTTTGTACAGGCTCGTATTCTCACCTTTTTTGGTCACGTATGCCGCAGAAGGGAAGTGGCTATTGAGCGACTTGTGGTCCAGGGAAAGGTTGAGGGTACCAGGCCACTAGAAAGATCGCGATCAAGGTTCACTGACCCGATTAAAGCGGCAGTAAATGGCTCATCATCACTGCACGAATGCACGAGAAAGGTGTATATCAGAGAGGAGTGGCGGCGTGTTGTAAAGCTTGCCACCAACACCTGAAGTGATGACCATGACCACTCTGTCAAGAGTGATACCGACAAGGAGGAAGAAGGCATTTTTGATCCCGGGAATATCTTCCGTTGGGATATTTTTTTCTTTCAGTGAAGTCACTGGCATCATCTTGGATAAAATATAACAACAGGGTAGATCAGGAATGCCATAATTACAAGCCTCCACGTTGTCATTATTAGCCTTATAATATTCCTCACTGCTGGGACTCAGGCCTCCTCTGTAGGAGTGGAAATAGGCCGTAATCCACCATGCGGCCTCAGTGCGGATCGGTGGTTGTCACATATGTATTCGAATTGTGTGGTTCTAGGACATGCCAATTTCCTCAAGATGCTTTCCTTCACCGTATTGAGTACAGTGTTGATGAAATAAATGACACAAAGTAATGAGCCTGAATGGGTTTAAAAAAACCCACGACCCACGACTCCTAATTCATATTAACAATGGACCACCAATGCTGCAGCTCTCCTTAATTAGTGTGGGAATATTGTTGAAACCATTACCTATTATTAAAATAAGAAGTAAAATGTATGTTGCCACCTCCATTGTCAGTATTATAGATTTTTAGTAAGTCAATAGCCAGTATTTATTGCCACTGTTGTCGTATCTATTCATATCTGTTATTGTTTCTAAAAACTGCAACAAGAGCCTATTGTTAATTGTCCTTTACTGTATATATAACCTTGAGGTTCGGAATTTAGTCATTAGAAATTTTGCCATAATGTTATCTGATCTCCTCGTTTGTGTTTAGTTTTGTATAATTTCATAGAAATAGTTTTAGGTATTATTATTATTATTTATTTCTTTATTGCACACCTTAACTTCCGTGTCCTCGTGGGGGTGATCGGCGGCAGCGATCTCTCGCGCCGGGCCTTGGTACAGGCCATGGTCCGGAGCGAGGAGGAGTGGCAGGCGGTTGCCTCCTTCAGCGAAGCAGTAATGCTAGCAAAGGAGGCGGCCGATTGCGTGAGGCAAAGGTCCTCACGCCCCAACCGCCGCCGGGATTCCGATCCCGATTTCTGGCCACCGTAGGCGCTTGCGGACGGCGAGCAATGAGTGGCCGACTGATCGTCCGGTAACCGTCCGGACCAAGCCCAAGTCGTCGACGGCGCGTAGTGTTCCACGCGCGCCTCAAGGAGATGTCAGCAACCGTAGGGGCCCAGCGGGCTCGAGGCCTACTGGGGCCATGGGTGATGCTAAAGTGATCCTCGGGGCCCTGGAAAAATGGCAAAGAAGGAACAGGAGTGGGTTTTTAGTCAGTAAAAGTCTAAAACTATCTCCCGCTCCGCCCAAGAGCGGGGGATGTCATTAGGTGATTTTCCCACCCGAAAAAGAATCTTACTATAAGTTAAAGGAAGTAACTAGTAGTAATTACTAGTAGTACTGGTAGTAACTTAGTTAAGTTACTTACTATAAGTTGTTAAGGTAGGTATTAATGTACTTTAAGCTTATTTTCGTAATTATTTATTATAATGATCATTTTTTATTGCTCGCAGAACAGATGGTCGTTGGGGCCGAAAGGTTCTGGAATGGCGACCACGTACCGGAAGACGTAGCGTTGGAAGGCCTCCTACAAGGTGGACCGATGACTTGGTAACGGTTGCGGGAGTCCGATCAGTCCGATGGATGCGAGACGCACAGGACCGTTCATTGTGGCGACACTTGGGGGAGGCCTATGTCCAGCAGTGGACGTCTTTCGGCTGAAATGATGATGATGATGAATGATCATTTTTTATAATAGTTTTACTGTAACTTTAAATTTTACTGTCGCATTAAAACTGGACTGTAAAGTGATGGCCTGAAACACAGGTTTAAATTAACCTAGATCCGGTCCACTATCAAACATTGTAATTCCGAACCACGATTAATTGCACCTTTAATAATATTTTAGTTTTAGTATGTTTTTAGGCACTGTAATTGTATTGGAAACCTTGTTACTGTTGGCTTAATGTTCATTTTTTGTAAACGTTAATTGAATAAAAAATTATTATTATATGTATCAGTATATCTCGGAACCCGAGATCCTGGACCTTTGGAAGGCGTACGAGGAGCCGAAACCAACTCGCAGAGGCCCTTTAGTCACTTTTAATGGAATGTGATATCAACCGACGATTATCCCTGTACGCGCTATGCTAGTGCACCTAAGGATAACCCCCGGTTGGTGAAAATCTATTACGATATATGGAAAAAAAAGACTATAAGGCTATGGTTTTTTGGAATATTAAGTGGACTGGTTACCAGAAACTATGTTAAGACTATGGCCCCTGCCTGAACAATGTTATTAATATCCATCGATAAAAAGACGGGGTGACTTGCACACTCAATAAATGGGCCCCCAAAAACAGCCGCTAGCACGGAGTGACGTAGCAACAAGATGGCAACATATCCTGAGGTGCTTGAGGAGCGGAGAGGCATACCACGGCTATCAGGACAATCCCGGAAGTACGGTCAAGATCCCTACCAGCACCTTACTGGATTATACATCCTTCTCCCGAGCACGTTTGCTCTTGCGAATCTCCACTCAAGCCAGCCAATAAAGACAAGAGAGAGGTGGGAGCTTTGTTCCTCGTCAGTGTTCACTACGGCCGGCCAATAAAGGCAAGCCGGAGATGAAGAACAAGAATTCTCCCGGGAGATCGGGTCCGTGGGGTCGCTAATGCCCAACAGTTTGCCACAAAACTGCCCTGCATAATAATAATAGAATAAGTACATTGTTGCCACCTCTACGGTCTAGACTAAGCGTTTCTCTTCTTCGTTTATAGCGCGAACATCGAAGGACTGGAACAATTT
Organism: Mythimna impura; assembly: GCA_905147345.3. Taxonomy (NCBI): domain Eukaryota; kingdom Metazoa; phylum Arthropoda; class Insecta; order Lepidoptera; family Noctuidae; genus Mythimna; species Mythimna impura. The sequence continues at coordinate 2,472,116 of LR990342.1, read as the reverse complement.
GCCTGCTGCGGTCTTCCCGGTCGATTATAATTTAGGCATCTTCAAGGCTAGACTGAATAGGCTCTTAATAAACTAGTGCGCCTCACCATCAACGATTATCAGCATCACTGCTTACCATCAGGAGGGATGTGTGGGCCTGTCAAGCACTAGTTTATATCATTTAAAAAAATAAAAATAATTACAGATTAACAATATACATCAATATAACTACGCAGGTGCTCCAAACACAATATATTGTATACAATTAATGATAATCCAATAACTCTATTTTAATAACACGACGTAAATTGATGTTCCAAACAATGTCTATTGTTTTGTGGCGAATATACACAAGTACTATCCTTATAACGGACTAGCTTTAGCCCGCGGCTTCGCCCGCATACATAAAATATACCCTATGTCACTCAGGAATAAAGCAGCTTTCTATTCGTAAAGTAATTTTAGCAATCGGTCCAGTACTTTCAGAGATTACCTCCTACAAACAAAAAAAAAAAACAAAAAGCAAACTTTACCTCTTTATAATATAGTGTAGATGAAGATAAACAAATAATTAAAAACTTCGATGCTAGTCTCATCTCAGATCATCATCATCGGCCTCCCCCAAGTGTGGCCATAACGACCGGTCCTTTGCGTCTCGCATCCATCGGATTCCCGCGACCCTCACCAGGTCATCGGTCCACCTTGTCATCATCATCTCAAATACTATCTATATAAATACATATACAGACTATTTTGTTTCACTACTGGACAAAGGGCTCTTTCTCCTTTTCCAACACAATTAAAGAAAAAAATGAATTTAAATAATAAGATCTTAAAAATGAAATATCTCTAGCTCCCTTGTCCGCCGAGGCCGTAAGCAGGAATGCAGTCTTGCGAGCTGTGGACTAGACACTCACACACACACAGACAGAACCACAGTGCATGCAAATAGGACAGGAGTCTTGTGTGTGTTGGTGGAGGTGTACTATGGGTTGTAAAGTCACGCGGCTCTTGAAAGGTGAGTTATGTCAGCGAGTCTGTTGGTGCGAAAGAAGTGATGATCTTTGGGAATTATATCTTCAATTAAGTTATGGTGATTGAGACTTTGAAAGTTTGAATCTGGAGTAAAGAATGTGGTTAAACTACTGAAACTATATTTTTAATTTAATTTTATTAGCATTGATCGATCGATAAGATCTTAAGAATAAAACATTCGAAGATGCCATTATAAATATTTTTGAATTTCGTTTAAAAAAAGAGACCTTGATATTTATGGGCTTAACTGCTGACTAATAGTATCGACGTTAGCCTTCTACCATATATTTTTTCTAACCTTAATTAACCATGTTCTATAATTTTGTTGAAAAGTCATTTAGCGATGAAATATTTAATTACTTAAATCAGGCTGCTCCAGGTGAATCCCAATTGAAACAGACACGCCTTATCCTTTATAATTAATTAACCACATTTAAAAGATATCTTGAGTCTTTATTATAGATCAAAATCTAACATAGAACTACATATGTAATCTAACATTATGCTAAGTTAACATATAACTATGTTAAGTTTTGATGTACAATAAAGACTTAAGATAGACTTTGTACTAGTACAAAGTGATTAGACAATTCATATAAAAACGTGAGCTTTTAACTCGACGATCGGTTATCTCCCAGCTAATAAATCAATGGCTGAGTTGATTGATAGAATCTGAGGCGTAGCGCTTTTAAAGCCCCGTAAGACCTTGATAGAGCTGTTCCAGACTGATGATACCGACGCTTATGCGTTTAAGATCAAGTTTTTTTTACAGTCGTCTAATTAGGAAGTTACATAATTTCATATTGTAACAATAATGCAGTGAAATCAATTTGTCCTTAGTAATTTACAAACAAAAACACCCACGGTTAAAACAATTTCCTCAAATTAAAAAAAACCATCGAGTGATAATCAAGTGAGAATCACACTCATAGTACCTCACCATACAACTGTGCTTGTATTTGTGTGTAGTTATGTAGATACTTACCACATCCCATACTACACACACACACATACAAGACATTTGCAATTTTTTACTCGTGAGACACGACCAAACAGGTTACAGCACAGTACAAAGTCTTATGTAATAATAATACATAATAATGGTTGTAAACGTTCGATTCATATCGTTACGAGGTAAATGGGGAACTTATATGTAAGATTTATAAATTAATTTGTTAAGGAAAAACGAGATTATTATAGCATGCATTTGATTTGAACGAATAAAGTTGAGCTTAGCATAATCAGCCTTATAAATGTTCCCACTGCTGGGACTCAGGTCTCCTCTCTAAGAGAGGGAATGGGCCGTTAATCTACTACGCAGGCCCAGTGCGGTTTTGTAGATATCACATGTCTTTGAAGTTTTTGAGTCTAGGACATGCCGGTTTCCTCACGATATTTTTCTTCACCATTGTAAGTTGTTGATCCCCGCAATAACGCCGGCGTTAACGCGCCATTGTCTTTCTATTGTGTCTCTAATTACGCTACTCAAAAAGTTAAGAGCAGTGGTGATGAAATAAATTACACAAAGTAATGCGCCTGGCTAGGTTTAAAACCGCGAAGTACAACTCGTAAGTCGAGGACCATTACCACTGGGCCACCACTGGTCTAAATAAAAAGGATATAAGGTTCATATTGTTTTACCTGTTCGTTATTATTATATCTAGCTTATACTGTCCCACTGCTGGGCAAACGCCCCCTTCATTCCTTCTACTGTTCCAGGCACTGAGCTACTTCTTGCCAATTCGTAAGGGCCTGCGCACACTTACGACAAGACTGTCTTAGACAGACTTGTACAGACTTATACCACGGTAATATTATCTATACAGTATTCCAACTTCATACAAACGGACGAAACGCGAGCTATACTTACGCGCCTCGATATCGAGGTGCGCTCGGGATGCAGACAGTCGCGTCTGTGCCGCGCGATTTTTTCAATAAAAATAAGTTCAAGTACATATTTATATATTTTTCAACACACTTGCTCAGAAAGTGACTCTTATTGCACTGTACTTAGGTATATAATGGCACTCGTTACCAAACTGTGACATTTTAATTACCATTACGCACTAGTGCTATAATGTAGGTAGTTAAAACCTTTTTGTTCAACCTCTTTGTTCGCAAAACAAATTTTGAATTCGAATAAAATTCCCAAGTTATTGCGTTCAATAGTAGGTATATAAATTAGTATCATACTTACTTATTTCATCCAATTTACAAGTTAAAATGGACAAATTTAACTTGTACAATCGATTTATTTAATAAAAAATATAAATAGTAAATAAATTGTACATTCAAATAAAATCTGTTTTTTTTTATGTGGTCTGTGGCCGCTAGTTTAAGATGCGCGCTTTTTTTGGCGTGTTTTTTTTTATTCTAGTGAAGTTCAGTGGCTGTATTAATTAAATAAAATTAAATACTACAAAATCATTAGAAAATGTTACATCCGTAAGTATTCTATTGTCACTACGAAAGACATTATCGTAAAAACTTTTCACGCAAGGAAACATAAACGTAAAACTAGGCAGTATGATCAAAATACCTTAGCCTTCCTCTAGGGGTAAATAAAAAAAAATGATGCGCGGCTTATGAAAACAGATTTTTACCGCCATGTCACAGAAAATTTTACTAGTTTTACTGTTATTTTCTTCACAAGTGTATTGAAAAACGTCGTATGACACACGTGAGTAATTAATGTTTAACCATTCTTGGCTCTCTTAAGACCCTCGCCACGGCTCGGGTCTAAATACCGCCTCGACGGTAATCACTAACATTACACACTTATATCATAATGTACTATAATATGACGAGTAGGATATATTGTGCTGTTTTTGGTTGCATGAATTCTTCATTTAAAACCAAACATATAAATTGTAAAGTAGCTGCAGGTATCCAAGTAAAAGATATTCCTTTTTCTCCACCTTGTCTATGTTTCCCAAAACAATTTTTAATTAAGCTTTAGAATGCGGATTTTTGTACTTTAAAATTTAATATTAAAGCATTTCGTAGGTATACGTCTCAGTCGAGACGCAAATATTTTTCGGTCGCAAATATTGAACACTTCCTATTCAATTCACAAAGTATTTTATTTGTTTATATAAAAAAGTATATTTACAATCACAAAACTAAATGGAAACACAAAGTAGGCAAACGCAATTAAAATGCAGGAGACGGTCAGCCATAGTGCGGGCAGCCCTATCGCATGTTTACGTACCGCGCGGCTGTAGGCATTTATTTCAAAGATACGGCCGAGTTACAATACTGTATAGATAATATTACCGTGCTTATACATTGGTCTCAATCATTCCAACATTCAATACATATTCTCCGGTCAATACATTCATTGACTGCTAGGCGGTACGAAGTTCGCCGGGTCAGCTCGCAACTCGCACTTGCCAAGTTTTTGTTATTTAATTCATTAAACCCCGAGCGAACACCGGCGTTCGAACGTCATTGTCTTTCTATTGTGTCTCTAATTATGCTACTCAATAGGTTAATTATTAGTATAATTAAATAAAAAAAACTGGGCAAGTGCGAGTTGGACTCGCGCACAGAGGGTAAGTTTGTGCGGACACAAACTTACATAATATATAAGTGAAAAAACTTCGGGAATTGAACTATTTACATATTATGTAAATAATTAATTAACATGTTAATTAATTACAACACATACATGACATGTTATTTAACTGACATGACATGTTAATACGGCGAGCTACCCATTGCTCGCCGTCCGCAAGCCCGCGCCTACGGTGGCCGGAAATCGGGATCGGGATCCCGGCGGCTGGGGAGTGAGGGCCGCGCGTGTACGTGCGGCCTCCTCCTTCGCTAGCATTACTGCTTCGCAGAAGGAGGTTAACGCCTGCCACTCCTCTTCACTTCGGACCATGGCCTGTCCAAGGCCTGGCGCGAGAGATCGTTGCCGCTGATCTCGCCCACGAGGACACGGCGGTACTCTGCCCAAGCGGGGCACACCTCTACCGTGTTCTCCACCGTGTCCTCCGGGCGGTCCACACAGTGATGGCACCCGGGCGTTACTTCCGATGATGATGATGATGATGTAATGATGATATCTCAGTTTATTGCAACCAGTCGATGATTAACAATGACGCAATTTTCCTTGAACAAATCATCATTTTCTGCTACCTTTGGTAACAACATGAAAACTCAAAATTTATCTGTCCAATGACTTCCCATTATCGCTGATTGACAATATTGATACAATATCTGAGGCAAGTCAGTCTCGACTTGCTATTAATAACTATGATGTGACAAATGTGTGACAATCATTCGACAAATAATATGTCACTGTGAAATAACGCAATCCAATTGTCATACTTCCGTAGAACTGTGAATATGTTCGTTTTATGTTGTCAGAATTAATTTACTAAACGTGTTTAGTAATTCTAGTTCACCTGTTTTGGATAGGGAAACTATTTGACAGTGTTATTTTTGTCGACACAATTTTATAAAGAGTTATAAAAATAGTACATTAGTGTTGGTGATTACCGCTGAGGCGATATTTAGGCCCGACCCGAAGGGTTTTAAGAAAACCAAGGACGGTAATCATCAATACTAACGTGTATGTCGTGTATCATACGATGTTTTTCAACATACTTGTCAAGAAAAATAATTAATTAATTGTAAAATTTTGTACTATAAGAATAATTATATTCGTTTTTATTTTGTTTTACACTGTACTTTTCTAGATTTTATTCAAAAATGATTATTTATACATGAAAAATAAAAACACAACTGATAATTTAGTTAAATTAACGAAAACCTTGTGTTTTTTTAATATTCCTTTCATTGTTCCCGGCTTTGAGTCACTTTTTTATTTTATTAATTTGATATAAACTAGTGCTTGACTGCGATCCCACCTGATGGTAAGCAGTGATGCAATCGTTGATGGTGAGGCGCACTAGTTTATTAAGAGCTTATTCACTCTAGCCTTGAAGACACCCAAATTATAATCGGATGGGAAGACCTCAGCAGGCAAATTGTTCCAGTCCTTCGATGTTCGCGTACCGTACTTCTTGACATCTCTTTCGTAATCTCGATTTTGACGGGCAATCCGATATTTTTATTTTACTCATAAAGAGCCACAGTTTCCCTGAATGGTGGGACTAGTTGCTATCCTGAAAACAGACACTGTCCCTGTTATCCCGAAACAACAAACAAAGATGCAGGAAATACCGATATACACACTATTAAAAGTTTTTATTTGTTTAGGACTACTTAAATTACAACGACAAACAACAAATTATTACGGCGTTGCGCCATCGGTACATGGTGGACATCCCACCCATACGTACAAAGTGTTTTGGGAACACATTCATAATGCGTACAGCTATGGAGTGGAATTCCCTGCCGGAGTCTGTGTTTCCTGATAGCTACAACCTAGGGGTCTTTAAGTCAAGAGTAAATAGGTTACTTCTAGGCAAGCGTGCTCCATCGTCGGCCACATCATCGCTTACCATCAGGTGACATAGTGATCAAACGCTAGCCTATCAACAATTAAAAAAAAATTAAAACGTGAATAGTCAAATTATTCTATTCATTTTCTTATACCGATTCTAATTATTTTACAGGCCGAATTAAAAAAAACTTGATATCTCCTTAGCTAATTCTGTTTTATTTTTCAGGCTAATTTTCCTACGCGATTTGAGTATAACTCTTTTTTTTTAAGTCAAAAATTATATCTAATAACTCCCGCTCTGAGTGGAACGAGAGGGAGGGTCAAAATTTTACTACCTAAAACCACACCAGTGTCCTTTAGTTGCCCCGTGCGTTCTAGGACCACGGATTTCATTTTCAGATATTCTCCATGGCCGCCGCAGACATCGGCCATGCCTGGTCCCATCGGGCCCTTACGGTTTCTCTGACATCTCTTTGAGGCGCACGAGGAACACAACGCACCATCGACGGCTCGGGCTCGAACCGGATGGTTACCGGACGGCCAGCTATCCATCGCTTGTCATCCGAAAGCCAATGCCACGAGGATGTCCTCCTAACGGCTGCGGCCATCTCTTGCGCTAGCATTAAGTACTGGTTCGCAGAAGGAGGCGACCGCATCCCATTCGCTCTCGTTCCGGACCATGGCCTGAACCAGAGCCCGGCTTCGCTGTATCACTTACGACTCAACATATTTTCATAACCACATCATCTATATACGGTGACTGGTAAATAGTGTACGATACTTAAACACGTGATTGTGCTCATGATAACCAACAACTTTTACTATGGTAACAAACTTGAAATCGCGAAAAAAAAAATCAGCTGTTCAGTACATTTATGTTTGCCTAATGTACTGAACAGCTGATATTTTTTTCGCGATTTCGACTTTGCTCCCATAATAAAAATTGTTTGTTAACATGAGCACAATCACGTGTTTAAGTATCGTACACTAATTGCCAGTCACCCTATATATATAAAACGAGAAACTGACTGAATGACATACAAACACAACCGAAACTACTGGGACTAGGAACGTGAAAATTTGCACAAGGCTTCCTTTTAGGATGTAAGTGAGCACTAAGAAAGGATTTTTCAAAAATCAGCCCCTAACGGGATGAAACGGGGGTCTAAAGTTTGTATGGAGAAACCTACATTAACGCGGGCGAAGCCGCGGGCAAAAGCTAGTTTAACATATTTTCATAAATAGGTACTCTTTAATTATGGAAGAGAAAAACCATTCCTGCAAAAAACTCAAACTGTCGTTTACAATTCGATGTTCTTCCTAAAAAGGGTTGATATATTTATTATGTACAATTTCAACACGTGTATCTAATTCATATTAATTAAGAAAACGTAGTCATTTTGGTCAGTAAGGTTTCTTGTAAATATCATCATTGAGTTACGAATTCTGATAATATCGTCGTATTGAGTGGCAGAATGACATCATGGCGAGTTCAGTGTCAGATTACTGACTTGAACAAGCAATTCAAGTAGAATCAAGTGTTTACATGAGTGCAGTGCGCAGGCAACAATAGTCGCTAGGTATCTGAAGGCCATTTTTTGGATCTTAATTATTATAATAATAATTAAGAGCCGAGACCGTCCTATCCCGCATGACGAGAACCTCATGAGAAATCAAGTTCCTATCTTTACTTGGCTCGCGAGGTTGTCGACATATGGGATGTGGATTCGTGTCAGCCAATGGCTTAATAGCCACGAGCCTTGACCACCTTAGTAGGTTTGTGTTAGGCGGCTGGATTTAGGCTTAATTCATAAAGCGGTACTTTTGGACAGGAGCTGTTCCTTTATCTGGAGCCCTGGCCGCCGGTAGCTTGGACCTTGGTTCTCATAGCTGTGAGATACTGACGTTGTTTATATTTTTACATGACTTTTTGAAATTATTTTAAAATATTTAATTTTTAATAATAATATTGCACCACTAGCTAAGCAGAGCTTGTGTTATGAGTACTAGACAACTGATAAACATACTTATATATTTCTAAATACATACATATTAGAGATAAATTACACCCAGACACAGAACAAATGATCGTGTTCATCACACAAACATTTGTCCTGGGTGGGAATCGAACCCACGACCTCTGGCATAGCAGTCAGGGCCACTAACCACTAGACCAACAGGCCAGTCATCATTTTCGACATTCAAAATATAAAGAGATCTATGTATATTTCCCCCCCCCCCCTCACTTGCGCCTCCTTCATCACTACATCTATGTATTACAATATGATTACAATAGTTTATCATTTTCCGGAAACTACCTAATTTGATAACACATTACTATACATAGGTACCTATAAATAGGTATATAGTTAACACTTCCTCTATCGATAAATATCTTATCAACACACTTACTCGAAAATCTGCTCCTACCCCCACCGCTTAGGCTCACAACACAATCCAAGATCGAATCGATGTTTGAATTAAAAAAAAAGAGAGATAACGCCTGAAAACTCTGTTGGCATTCGGTAATTTCGTGATTTACTCGAATATTTCACAAAACTTATTCCAGGAAATACGAGTTTTTTTTTAAATCCTTAAAAGTTTTTCAGAAAAATTGTCGGCATTCAGAATCTCAATTAAATGTGCCAGGCTTCTATTGATGTACTTTTTTATATTTTTAATATATGAATACATTATGGAGGGCCAAATTTCACGTAAAATAGCAGATTTTCAGAGGTCTTTACTGGATTAGTTTTACAAAAAAATATGTTTTGATTTCTATAGAAGCCTAGATAATATCCACATCCATAAGAAAATGGTAGAGAATTCGGGCACCAGGTACATCAAGCAAAAAAAAAACGGAATTACTCTAATTCGGAGAGAATGGACCTCTAATCTGCCAGCGGGGGGCAATGTAAGAAAAAATCAAACTATGAATTACATCTCTTATCCAACTCTCCTGTCGCAGGTCTGCTGGAAGAAATTACGTTTGAAATAAGCAGTACCTTTGTGCTCTTCTATTGGTATTTGTTCTTTTCGCTATTAAATGTGTGTGTGAGTACCTACATAAATGAAATAAATTACACAAATACGTCTGGCTGGGTTTGAACCCGCGTCCTACAACTCGTAAGTCGGGTCCGTGCCACTTGACTACCACTGCTCACACTGTTCACTGCTCTGTCAAATTATTCTTTTTGAGATGCTCACTCAACTAGAATTAATATACTTCAGTAAAATTTTCTCTCTTGTAATAAAATTAAGTTGAGGAAACCTAATGTATAAATGAAAAATAAAATGAAGGCCCCAGCCCGCAGCTATATAATAAAATATACCTTAACTCCGATATCTAACATATTCGTGATAACGTAGATAACCCAAATAGCCCACTGTAATGATTGTATTACGAACATAATCACTCAGTTAATTGCCATACATTCTCGGTTAAAAACTTATCTTAATTTACTTTTATAAGTAAGTTATTGTTACTCCACCTTGTAGGAGGCCTTCCAACACTGCGTCTTCCGGTACGCGGTCGCCAATCCAGAACCTTTCGGCCCCAACGGCCATCTGTTCTGCATGCAATGTGCCCTGCCCACTGCCACTTAAGTTTGGCGATTCTTCGTGCTATGTCGGCAACCTTGGTTCTCCTGCGGAAATCTTCATTTCTGATTCTGAAATTCCGAGCATAGCCCTTTCCATTGCCCTTTGAGTGACTTTAAGTTATCTGATGAGGCCCATTGTAAGCGACCACGTTTCGGAGCCATATGTCAACACTGGCAACACGTACCGAGTCCCGAAGATATCCGCAGGAGAACCAAGGTTGCCCTTGGTTCTCCTGCGGATACCTTCATTTCTGATTCGACCACGCAAGAAAACTCCGAGCAGATATGCTCGCAGTTGTGCTCTTTCCGTTGCCCTTTGGCCTTATATATTTAATATTTATTAGTTTATTAATTTCATAATTTGTATGATACGTATTTGTGTTATTATGTCTTATTAGTATTTTTCTGATGTTGTACACTGACAGCCCTAAACCTATCTTTCTTTCAGTCCATCCAAAGGTTGTCTGTAAGAAATTGCCCTGTGCGATAAGACCGCCCATTGTACACTTATTATTAATTATGTTTGTCCTGTATTTTTGTTTAATGTGGTGTACAATAAAGAATATAATATATAAATAAATAATTTTAAAAACAATGAAAAATTATCATGTGCTGCAAAAAGTACCAAAAATACCTTTTAATTTTTTTTAAATAAATGACACTCTTTTATAACTGCGTACTCTTTATTTACCTCCTTTGAAATAAGATAGGTAGGTATACTTTTTTTTTTATTTATTTATATAAACCAGCGCTTGACTGCGATCCCACCTGATGGTAAGCAGTGATGCAATCATTGATGGTGAGGCGCACTAGTTTATTAAGAGCCTATTCACTCTAGCCTTGAAGACACCGAAATTATAGTTGGACGGGAAGACCGCAGCAGGCAAATTGTTCCAGTCCTTCGATGTACGCGGTATAAACGTACTGTTTTTGTCTACGGTAAATCCCATTACGGCTTGTTACTCGTATTTCCTAAACTCACGTGATGTTTTCCTTAAAAAAAAAATATTCTAAGGATTAACAAGAACTGGTTTATTGGCTTACCGGGTTCTTAACCTCATAGACCGATCAATCAACCTAGTAACGTAACTTAGGCGGTGATAACAGATATCTGTTAAATCAAATCCGTGGCTACATTTATCATTGGTTTACTTTGAGTAGCAGATATAATTAAAACGGATTAATTTGGATTAACTAACGCTTATTCTATTAGACGATAATGTTTTTTTTGTGTTAAATATTATTTATAGCACTTGCGAGTTGGCGAGATTTGAAAATATATCGAACCTTTTTATCATAAACAATTTTTGCAAGAAGAGGTTTTTCTTTCCTAATAACAAAAATATTTATGATAATATAATATAATATTCCACAACTATCACACAACGCCGTCTAGTCCCAAGCTAAGCAGAGCTTATGTTATGAGTACTAGACAACTGATAAACATACTTATATATTTCTAAATACATACATACATAGGTATTCTAAATAAATTACACCCAGACACAGAAAGAAATGATCGTGCTCATCACAAAAACATTTGTCCTGGGTAGGAAACGACCTCCGGCATAGCAGTCAGGGCCACTAACCACTAGACCAACAGGTCAGTAATTATTTATGATAATATGTCAAAAGTGTCGTGATGGCTCAGTGGATAAGATACCCACCTCTCATGTATGAGGGACTTACTGACGATTCGGACAATGGACAACTTTACATGCTTCCTCTTTCGGAATCTACTTACTATGTGTATGTATAAATATAATTATATCTAATAGTATATCTTTTTTGCTTGTTATATTATTTCATTGTTAACTTTGTATTTTGTGTGTACTAATTTTCCTTTTACTTTTACACACAGTGTCTACTTTTTTTTTAATTCTTGGTAGGCTCGCGCTTGACCGCTATCTCACCTGATGGAAAGCGACGATGCGGTCGACGATGGAACGCGCTTACCTAGAAGTAACCTATTCACTCTTGACTTAAAGATTCCCGGGTTGTAGCCATCAGGAAACACAGAGTCCGGCAAAAGGAATTCCACTCCATAACTGAACGCACAATGAATGTGTTCCCAAAATGTCTACATCTCTATTTTCTCGAACTCTCCTTTCGCAGATATGCTGAAAAAGATTACATTAGAAATAAGCATCACCTTTGTACGATTCTTCTGTTTCCTTCTTCTTTTCTTTTATTATTGTGTGTACATAATTATTTAAATAAATAAATAAAACAAAGTCGCTTTCCGCATCTGTCCGTTTATCTGCTAACTCCTAAACGACGCCATGGATTTTGACGCAGTTTTCACTAATATAAAGAGCAATAAACGAGGAAAGTTTAGCACTAGTTTTGTGAGCACTAGTTTTGTGTGTAATACAATACTGATTTCACTCCAAAAGGGTTCCTGGTTACTGAATTAAGAATTTTGAGATAAGAATGTATCAGTACTGTCAGGATGGGGACGCAATGAAAGGCTTTGCTTTTAGATTAGAACTATTATTGATTAGTGTTAAGCACTTTCAAGTATGTTTTCTATAAAAATACGACCCGACATTTGTATGACGTCTCCCTATCTCTATTTTTTGAACATCATTCAAACCTAAACTTTTTAGAACATAAACCTTAAAAGTATAACATGCTAGTTTGCAAGTTAATAATAACTGTGACCTCCATAGTCGTCACAGTACCTATCAAATTTTGACAGGTTTTCAAGCTAAAGAACAGTTCCTGTAGAGGCCCAGCAGGGCCGAAGCCTACTGGGGCCATGGGTCGACTTCTGAAAGGGAACGCAAAGGACAACTGAAGGAACTTTGATGTGGTTTTAGTTTGTTTTAGTGATTTTTATACCGCAAAAAAAGGGCTAAAATAGCGTTTGAGAAATAGGTACTCTACTCAACTTCAAATGCTTAATTCAGAAATCGGGGTGTGTAACTATAATATCGGCGGAGTGCTACGAACGTGCTACGTGCGTAGTATCTCGTAGCAAGCTTATTTATTTATGATATTGATATGTAGTTTAATATTTTTAAGTTAGGTTGTCCTTTCAGTGACAATTTAGTGAAGGCTTTATTAAACTAGCATTATAAAGGATAAATAAAGTGTTTGCTGAATGACTGAACTGATTTGTATGAAATTGATATGAATTGAAATTGAAGACGCTCCCGAGCATCAGGACTTTCGGTCATCGTAGTTGCGGGCTAGCAGATGACAAGCAATGGGTAGCCGTCCGGCCGTCCGGTAAGGTCTAGAAGAAGAAGAAGAAGGTCTAGACCAAAGTCACGCGAGTCACTCCACGCGCGCCTTAAAAAGATCATCATCATCATTCATTATTTCTGCCGAAAGACGTCCACTGTTGGACATAGGCCTCCCCCAAGCCTCGCCACAACGACCGATCCTGTGCGTCTCGCATCCACCGCATTCCCGCGACTCTCACCAGGTCGTCGGTCCACCTTGTGGGAGGCCTTCCAACGCTGCGTTTTCCTGTGCACGGTCGCTACTCTAGAACCTTTCGGCCCCATCGACCATCCGTTCTACGAGCAATGTGCCCTGCCCACTGCCACTTTAGTTTGGTGATTCTTCGGGCTATTTTGGCGACCTTGGTTCTCCTGCGGATATCTTCATTCCTTATGCGATCTCGCAAGGAAACTCCGAGTATATACCATTCCATTCCCCTTTGGGTGACTGTAAGCCTTCTGATGATGCCCATTGTAAGCGACCATGTTCCAGTGACATATCATCATCATCATCACTGGCTCAAAAGATATTTATCACCAAACTGAAGGGGCTCAGTAGGTCCGATGCCTGCTAGGGCTGCTGGAAAGTGTTCCACCCGTGTTCCTCTCCGGTGCCTTTTGCATTTAAAGGCCACGGTGATTCCTTATAATAATCCTTCAGTTAAGCTCTAGGCCGTGTATGAACATCGGAACATCGTCTACTCACTATATTGTCAATTACAAACTCATTATTTTAGTCCTACTCAATATTTTTCCAATAATTTCGAAGTGATACACATTAAAACACTTGATCACAGTAATCTTATCGCTATCAGGTGTTATCTGACAGTGACACACGGACGCAGAAGGCGGGCCCGTCAGTATGCGACCAGCTTCGCGTGTGCGTCGGTGGACTGTGAACTAAAGTGTGGTGTGACTTGTGAGTGTGTGACGAACGGAGATTAGTGACTGTGTAAGCGATTTTCTTTGTTTTGTTGGATTATTAACTTTGTTTTTAGGGATGTGTACCTAAATCGGCAAAAACGGAAGGAACTCTTTTAGGATAACTTTGTTGTCCGTCTGTCAAGACCATAGAAATATAAAAAACAGGTCAAGACCCTTTTTTTCAAGGATGTTTTTTGATCTTCTATTTGCAATCGGTCGTCAGACCATTAGCGAATGGTGTGACGATGTGGTGGAGCGTGCTTTTCTGCTCAGTGCTGCTCCTCCCACTTATAGAAGGTAATTTATCTTCAGCGTTTTTTACAACCGCCAGTTTAGCACCAGTAGCTGGGTTCAGATGCAAGTTCAGGCGTTCCTTGTGTTGCGTTTCGTATAGCTCAATTTCAGAGGTCACTGACGGTATATTGAGATAGTTGTGGATTTCCTCGTTTCTAGCAAACCAAGGTGTATTGACTATTGCTCTTAAGATTCTATTTTGAACTCTTTGCAGGTAGAGTCCAACTTGGATTTACCAACTTCGTTTAAGTAGAAATTTGTCCCAAGGGAACATACTCATGCAATATAAAGTATCCTACGTGCTATTCCAGGACATGGTCGGTCTCCCTACCTGTGCACGTTTCATCCCAATCCTTTCAGCTGTCTGAGCGTGAAAGAGTAACAAACATACATGCACACACATACATACAAAACTTTCGCCTTCTACTTCTTCTAAGGGTACCGATGGCAATGTCGATGGCAAAAAGTAGTTTGTTTTTAGACTTTGCGTGGCTCAGTTTTCGGCCACGGTAATACTGTGAAGGTTGAGATGCAATTGAAAGGCTTCATGTACTTAATACTTATCTTTATGTTGTACGAAGCACTTTATATGATATTTTTTATATAAAATTACGTCCACCTATATTTTTCCTTATTTGACATCTGAAACAATCTTCGATCTAAATATGAAGTCCTAAGATTTTTTTTTACATAAACCTTAAATGCTGCCAGTATGCAAGCCAGCAATATGTGTGTGACCTCTATGATCGCCACATTACCGTCCACTGACGCTCTCATTAGGTCCCTAACGTGAACGGGTAACAAGGCACGTGACGCAAGATGGAAGGTGGGCCATGATCTGCGGAGAGATGCCGCACAAACACTGAAGATCGGAACCGTCCGAGAACCCCCGCCTGTAGTTGCCATGGACAACCTGTAAAATTTCGCCTCTATAGGTAGATACTATTAGTGTGATGTGATATTGTGATGATGAACAAATTGATTGTTTTCTGTGTGTAAAATGATCATTAAAACTTCAACCTAACCTAGGTTGAAGGTGTAATGATCTTTTTTTTACGTGGGAAATCATCAAATGACTTCTTACGCCCTGGGAGGTGTGGGAGGGCTTCGAAGAAGGAGGCGACCGCCTACCATTCCTCCTCGCTCCGGACCATGACCTGTACCAGGGCCCGGTAGAAAGAGGTCGCTACCGCCGATCACCCCCACGAGGACACGGCGGTGTTCCGCCCAAGCGGGGCACACCTCCACCGTGTCCTCCGGGCGACCCACATTATGGTGACACCCGGGCTTTTCTTCCGCACAAAATAGGTGCAGGAACCTCCCGAACCAGGTCCGATGAGGACCTAGGCGTCATGCGGAAGATGAGGACGTTGTTAATTAAGTCTCTCCAGTCACTCCTCAGAGAGGGACTTACCGCCATGATTATGGCGTACCCAGATTAGAAAGAACTACAATTCGAATAAATAAATAAAACAATCATGTTTAAATTAGACATTGTAGCTATTTAATTACAAATTAAGTCTTCTATAACGATGGCTTAGAGTGAAAACCTCGGATATGCAACTTCAGGTAATTTTTGTTTTATTATATTTCTGAAAAGAAAAGCTCGTAACGCATAATCTTGTATCAAGCAAAATTTTGATTTGATACTCGAAGCGCCATCTACAATGTTGAATGCACACTTTACTCGAGTCAGTTTGGTGTGATAACTTCGCAATGGTGCGTCAAAACTCTTTAAATATTTGAATAAAACACGTAGAAGCCCATTATAATTATATGATTTAGTCTAGTTTGGTTTTTTTGTGCCTCCTGAAAAGTTACGTATTTCACAGTTACGAGGTATTCACTATAAGCCGTCGATAAGTACGCTTTAATTCACCCTTTTCACACTGAAGCATAAAATAAAAGAAAGTGAACGATATTCCTATCAGTCACTCTCGTTCATGCTTCAGCGTTATGCTTTTCAATATCAGTTTTCTTAACAGCGATTATCAGTTTTGTTGTATCTTAGATAAGCCACGTTTACAAAAGGCACTTTGGTGCTATATTTTCTGCAATGGCCTAAATCGACAAGTGCATCGTATACAAGAGATAAGCTGTAAATGGATCGGTTTTCTTGGAACAGTCTTATAGTGACTGTAGATACGTCAGGGCTGCGCGAAGTTACCGCGGCCCTGGAATCCACTGGGCAACTAAAGGAACATAGGTTGATTCTAGTCAGTAAACGTCTGACGCTACTTCTCATTTCACCCGGAGCGAGAGACGATGCTAGAAGACCACTCAATTTAAAAAAACCGGGCAAGTGAGAGTCGGACTCGCGCACTGAGGGTTCCGTACAAACTTACCTATGAAAACAGTTCAATTCCCGAATTGAGTTACGAAGATTTTTCCTAATCGCAAAAAACAGTTTTCTTTTGTGACGTAGGTACATAACAACAAAATTACAGTTTTCAAATTTATTCCTATACTTGTGCTATAAGACCTTGCTTTATGCCAAAGTTTAGGATTCTGGGTCAACGAGAAGTACCTATGAATTTTGATTCCCTTGAGAGTGTCAAAATATACGTTTGTTGCAACAAGTTTGATTTTTTCACAACTTTAAGGGACCGCAGACTTGAGTTAATATAGTTTTAATTTCAACTCGATACCTCCACGCGTTCCAGAGATAAAGGGTCTTGACAGACAGAGAAACAGACGGACAACAAAGTGATCCTATATAGATTTCATTTTTATTTTTGAGGTACGGAACCCTAAAAATGGGGTCTATATCTGGGGTCTAGAGCTGAGGGATCCAGGGCTACAGGATCTTTCGAAAGAGTTACCGTAGCCGAAAGCAAAAGACAACTGAACAAACACAAGTAGGGGGTTCCAAGTCCTCTCGCTCTACCCTAAGCGGGAGAATGTATTTGAAGATATGCCTTGTATAAAAAAAATAAGCTAAGATACAAAATCACTAAACAGGGCACTATATGTACAGACAGCAGCATCAGATCAGTTCCTCTCACATTAAAATACTTTACAAAAGGGTTTATATTGTTTATACTTTTATATTGCAAAAACAGTTTATATTGCAAAAAAAAAACTTAGAGCACAGCCTTACTTATCAATAACTTTACAACTACAGGGACATGCTCGTCTTTTCTGTAAAAGTGAGGAAACCGTTATCCACAACAGCGGTGACTACTACATGTCCCGGAATTTTTAGTCATGACAAATACTGTTTTTCTCACGATATTCACACATATATATATCACGATAGTACAGTGTCCTCCTGGATTCGAACCCATCTTAGATTCTGAAGTCGGGGCAGTAGCCGCTGGATCACTTCTACACACGTTGCTTGAATTAAGTGTTGGTCCGGTACAAAAAATAGAATAAACTTGATTGTACACCAAAAAGTAACACAATTTATACATAAACTTACTCAATGGGTACTCATACAATGGCGGTCTTATCGCTAACAGCGATATCTACCAGACAACCTTTGGTAAAGCATTTTCCGTTTCCATCCCTTTTCCAGAACTTCACAATGACTAATCTGTAGGTACACATTAACAAGTTTACTATTGTAGATTCTGAGAATGTTTCTGATGGCATTGCAAGAAACCAACTCAAAAGTTATCTTAAAGACTTTATCTAATCAAGATAGCAATTCAACATATTTGATTAGCCTTCAAATAGTAACCTTCTTTTTTAGGTTATAGTACTATCCAGACCATATTTTAAATTGACTTTAAAATGTCGTAATTAATAACCATTGTATTATAATGGTCGTCGCAACATTTTATATTCCTGCCATAAAATGTACAGAATACCGCCAATAATAATTGTTATCAAATGAAATGTACTTATGTTAGTTGTAAGATTTATTTCCATAGATATGTAACTACATGTAGGTCATGGTTACCTAAAGTTTAAATGATTCACTCAAAGTATTTTTAATATAGCCTAGCGACATAGCCCGAAGAATCGCCAAACTTAAGTGGCAGTGGGCAGGGCACATTGCTCGCAGAACAGGTGGTTGATGGGGACGAAAGATTCTGGAGTGGAGACCACATGCCGGAAGACGCAGCGTTGGAAGGCCCCCACAAGGTGGACCAATAACCTGATGGAGTGTCGCGGAAATCCGTTGGATATGGCCTATGTCCAACAGTGGACGTTTTTGTATGTTTGTTATTCCTTCACGCTCAATCGGCTGTCTAGATTTGGATGAAATTTGGCGCTCCGGGTACACCATATCTTGGAATAGGATTTAGGATACTTTTTATCCCGAGAGTTCTTTTTTATTATTATTGATAGGCTCGCGTTTGACCACTATCTCACCTGATGGTAAGCGATGATGTGGCCGACGATGGAGCACGCTTGCCTAGAAGTAACCTATTCACTCTTGACTTAAAGACCCCTAGGTTGTTGCTATCAGGAAACACAGATTCCGGCAGGGAATTATGAACGCATTATGAATGTGTTCCCAAAACGCTTTGTAGGTACGTATGGGTGGGATGTCCATGAGTTGTATCTCTTGAAATAATTTCTACTTTTATAAGGGGAAAGCCGCTGGCAGAAGGAAGTTATTAAATAAATATTAACGTTATTTTCTCTCATCTTTCAGGTATGTTTTTTCAATGCACGTATAAAACCGACCCTCTCCCAAGATGATGCTAGCAGCGACTGTCTCCAACTTGCTGGGGCCGCGGATGCGGATAGCCCTACGCAAGCCCATTATAGAGAACTTCGCGTTCAAGCTGCATTACCAGCTGACAGTGACGCTTCTCCTAGCAGCTGTGATCCTGGTATGCGCGAGGGACTACATCGGTGAAAGCATCAGGTGCATGGCTGATGCTGGCATCCCTACGCCGCTGATAGAGAAATACTGCTTCTTTATGGCCACTTTTACCATAGTAAGTTATTAGCGCTTTGTATTCCATTTATTTTCATTGCATTCACATTAGGTATATTATATACATTTTTAAATACTGCCGTATAAAAACATTTACAAAATTAGTAGCACACCGTCATTGAGTACAGGGTCCAACCTACCGGTGGTCACGGTCAGGACTACTGAGAGAGGAATCTGCTGACAATACGCACCATTGCATGTCTAGACGTACTGCTTTCTGGATCAAGTTCTTGATCCAACTGCCAACAAGGTCCTCCACAGATGTTGCTCGAGGCACTTGGCTTGGGTTATTGGCCGTCACGACTTTCGGTACAGTGACTGTAGTATCATTTATGAACTTTTTTTTAAACATTTTTTTGTTTAAATAAAAATAAAATATTTAAAATCTAATATTTCATAAACTGCTGTAAGTATTATTATTTTGATAAAAGTGCATTATATATCACTAATTATTATTGCACTTTCGCTAGCATTTGTACACACACATTTGTACTTTTTCATTTGGTTTGCCATAATTGCCACGCTTGGCAGTTGGCGATCGCATTGTGGTTGTCGCAATGCACAGAGAATGCAGGTGCCCATTTTCTGGTGTGTCCCTTACTCGTCTTTTGCAACACTCACTGGAAGAAATGGGATGGTGCTATTCTTTACGTCCGGACACCATATAGCACTACGGTATTCTCAGGAATGAAGATATGCACAAGAGAAGCAAGGTGGCCGACGTAGACTGAAGAGTCGCCAAACTTAAGTGGCAGTAGGCAGGGCATATTTCTCGCAGAACATATGGTCGATGGGGCTGAAAGATTGGAAGGCCTCCCACAAGGTGGACCGATGACTTGTTGAACGGGAATCGGATAGATGCGAGAGCCCTAAGTCCAACAGTGGAGGTCTTTCGGCTGTGAAAAATAAATAAAATAAATAACATCTTGAAGCTAGAACTACATTAGACCGACGCACACGTGTAACACGCCTGATTTGTACGTAGAACGACGTCGCGTGGCTTAGATCAAGTGTAGCTCTACAAGTCTAGTTTCCTTATAAAATGTATAGAGACCGACGCGCCCAGATCGGCGTGTGTGGCACACGTGTGTTCAGTGTAGTTCTAGCTTTACTCTCGCCAATTAGTACCACAATTTAAGAGGACCCTTTACGCCGCTATTTCGTATGTGACTTGCGCCTACTGAAAAAGTGCTATGTTCTAAAGTATCTAAACTTTTCCTCAATCCCGTACTAAAGCTATTAATATATTATTCCAATTAACACGTTCACAGGCACTTTTGTACAAAAATCTCTTACATTTATACCAGGGGCCTTAGCATGTCGTCTTAAAATATCTGTCATGCGAGCGAGAATGAAGGATGGGGTTATACACGCTACACAATATTAGTTTTCGCAGATGCGAAACCCGAAACACGTGTCTAATATTTTTATGTAAAGAATCTATGTACAAACCACCGTAGGCGCGGGCTTGCGGACGGCGAACAATGGGTAGCCCACCGTCCGACCGTCCGGTAACCGCCCGGACCGAGCCCAAGACGTCGACAGCGCGTATTGTTCCACGCGCGCCTCAGGGAGATGTCAGCAAATCGTAGGGGCCCAGCAGGGTTGAAGCCTACTGGGGCCATGTGTAGTGTGAAAACGAAACCCAGGCCCTGGGAAGAAGGAACAGGAGTGGGTTTTTAGTCAGTAAAAGTCTGACACCATCTCCCGATCCGCCCAAAAGCGGGATTTGTCATTTGATGATTTTCCCACCTAAAAAGAAAATGTACAAAATTTCATAACTCTACGATGAAAAATCACGAAGTTATAAGCTTCTTATGTTACCTGGTTGGCCGCACAAATACACGATCACCGGGCCATCCAGGCGACTGAGGGGTTGGTTTTACTCTGACATCCAGCTGTGCGCTAGTGTCTAATGTGCACTATAACCTGCCGTGACCTGTGTTGTACTTACTTAGTGTCGGTGGTGTCCAACTTGTGACCTTTTTAGGGTTCCGTACCTCAAAAGGAAAAAACGGAACCCTTATAGGATCACTTTGTTGTCCGTCCGTCTGTTTGTCTGTCTGTCAAGACCTTTATCTCGAGAATGTGTGGAGGTATCGAGTTTAAATTAAAACCATATACTCAAGTCTACGGTCCCTTCAAGCTGTGAAAAAATCAAACATCTGAGTTAACGAAAAAAAAGATACGGCCGTTTATGTCGCAAAACACGTGTATTTCGACACTCTCAAGGGAATCAAAATTCATAGGGTACTTCCCGTTGACCTAGAATCCTGAAATTTGGTATAAAGCAAGGTCTTGTAGCACAAATATAGGAAAAATCTGAAAACTGTAAATTTGTAGTTGCGTAACTTAAAAAAACTGTTTTTGCGACTTGAAAAAATCATCGTAACTCAATTCGGGAATTGAACTGTTTTCATAGGTATATTTGTACGGAACCCTCAGGGCGCGAGTCCGACTCGATTGCCCTGTTTTTTAAAATATTTTTGGAATTAAGTTTTTTTTTTTTTTTTTTAATTCCCACCTGATGGTAAGCAGCGATGCAATCATTGATGGTGAGGCGCACTAGTTTATTAAGAGCCTATTCACTCTAGCCTTGAAGACACCTAAATTATAGCATTGTGTAACAATTATTGGAATAGATTCAGTTACTGATTCTGAACAAACTATATTCAGGTTTCGCATATGCTATAAATAATGTTGCTCCATCTCTTTAACAGTTCAGTTTAGGTCGTTCGCGGGCCCCTGTTCAAGACCGAGCAAGGAATTCCATTACCAGCTCTTCATTTTTGCAGGTCCGACATTACAATGAAAGCCTCCTGCAAGGAGGGTTCCTTCCACACCCTGGAGTGGGACCCATCTCAGATTCGGATGAATATCTGCATCACACGTACTACCAGTGGGTGCCTTTCGTGCTGTTCATTCAGTCTCTGGCTTTCTACATGCCACATTACATCTGGAAGAAGAAGGAAGGTTAGTTCCCTTGATCCTATCTATTACTAATCTATATATAGCATAGCATAGTATAGTCGGCCTTATAATGTTCCCACTGTTGGGACTCAGGCCTCCTCTAGGAGAGGGAATGGGCCATAATCCACCACGCGGGCCCAGTGCGAGTTGGTGGATGTCACATGTCTTCGAATTTTTGGTTCTAGGACATGCCGGTTTCCTCACGATGTTTTCCTTCACCGTTTTGAGAGCAGTGGTGATGAAATAAATTACACAAAGTAATGTGCCTGGCTGGGTTTGAACCCGCGACCTACAACTCGTAAGTCGGGGCTGTTACCACTCGGCCACCACTGCTCTATATATCTATATAAGGTGTAAAAAAATTAACTTTAAGAATTTCGAGGGGACATTGTACTCCTCATTATGAACAACTTTTACTATGGGACCAAACCTGAAATAGCGAAAAAAAAATCAGCTGCTCCATACGTTTTGACGAGTTATGCGAACATAAACGTAGGGAACAGCTGATTTTTTTTTCGCGATTTCAGGTTTGGTCCCATAGTAAAAGTTGTTCATAATGAGGACTACAATGTCCCCTCGAAATTCTTAAAGTTAATTTTTTTACACCTTATATATAGGGTGACTGTTAATTAGTATCCGATACTTAAACACGT
The DNA here is from genome assembly GCA_905147345.3 of Mythimna impura. Classification (NCBI taxonomy): domain Eukaryota; kingdom Metazoa; phylum Arthropoda; class Insecta; order Lepidoptera; family Noctuidae; genus Mythimna; species Mythimna impura. The sequence goes on along the minus strand of LR990342.1, from coordinate 2,449,116 downwards.
GATTGTGCTCATGATAACCAACAACTTTTATTATGGGAACAAACCTGAAATCGCGAAAAAAAAAAAACAACTGTTCAGTACATTAGACAAACATAAATGTACTGAACAGCTGATATTTTTTTCGCGATTTCGGCTTTGCTTCCATAATAAAAACTGTTTGTTATCATGAGCACAATCACGTGTTTAAGTATCGTACACTAATTGCCAGTCACCATATATATATAAAAAAGAAATACCACTCACTGATTAATCATGAAATCTCAGAATCTGTAACACCTTCAAACTTAAAATTTGGCAGATAGGTTCCTTAAAGGGTTTAGACATCCGCTAAGAAAGGATTTTACGAAACTCTACCCCTGAGGGGATGAAACGGGGGTCTAAAGTTTGTATGGAGAGACCTACTTTTTCGCGGGCGACGCCGCTGGCAGAAGCTAGTAAAAAACTAAAAAACAACAATATAATGTGTCTCACGGCTGCGCTTAAAAGGTCCAGTTCAGCATAATGCTAGACAACTACGTAGCAGTTGCTTGACGCTGGTTTTCAACAGTACCTTACTTTGAGTAGCATAGCATTTCGAAAAGAACGGATTTTACGAAACTCCGGTGGAGTTTCGTAAAATCCGTTCTTAGCGAATGTGTACACCTTATAAGCAACCTACCTGCCAAAGGGGGTAAAACGGGGTTGGAAGTTTGTATGGAGAAACTTACTTTTACGCGGGCGAAACCGCTGGCAGTATGTACTGGACATATTATTAAAGCTGAAGAGTTTGTTTCTTTGGATGAACGCGCTAATCTCAAGAACTACAGGTTTGAATTGAAAGGTTATTTTATTGCCGGATATCTCGTTCACCTATCGAGGAAGACTATATAACATCACGCTACGACCAATGAGAGTGGAACTATAACCAAAGACGATGATGAAACCCCGGGGTACAGCTATTATTCTGATAAAAATACAAACCTTGAGAAGATAGTTTTTCTCATTCACCATCTGCCTGATAATTTCTTAACTGTTTTGGTGTCTGGTTTCTGTCTATCCGAATGTAGACGAATGGAGTAGCATGATATGGATGGTATTTCACATGGAGTGACTGTCTGTTTATCGTCACAATCCGGTAACAGGGTTTTACGAAAGTAGAATTTAATATATTAACTACTACTTACTACCTACCACTACTACTTACTTACTACTACTACTTATTTTTAATTAGGTTTGTCCTTATTTTTGTAATAAATAAATATAAATAATAATAATAAATTTACTGCTGCTGTTAAATAAAATAAAAATTGCTTTTCTTTTCCTAATACAACGAATATTTGCATGTCTTAAAATGTAGTTTAAACAAGTATAATAATTTGAAATATTAATTACCTTACTGAATTAATCGGTAACCGGTTTGACTTGTTCTTCAGCAAAGGCCTCCCCTAAAGCTTTCCATTCTACTGGGTCTTTTGTTATTCTTGTCCATTCACGAAGGAACCCCATAATTTCTAGGCGTCCTTCCATTTCTCCTAGGACGTCTAGGACCTCTTTGCCTTCGAATATGCCTTCCTCTGAGGAATGTCCGCCTTTTTATAATCAAAATCAAAATGGGAAATCGATTTTTCAGGCGATACATGTGTTTGCAAATTTTCAGGTTTTTCTTTAATTTCATCCAGCCTTGCTCTATCTTTTCTCTTTACCTTGATTACAATGCTATTCTGACAGATGTACAACTTGTTTATAAGATGTTTAGTAAAGCCGCCGTTAAAAGAGTGCAAATATTTTCACAGATTTAGTTATGTTTTTTATTAAAGTTGCAGTTTGTGTATTTTTATGATTACACACAATCTTATCTTGAGAATCCGGGTTAGATTTTTCTTGGTAAGATATGTGTGTCACATCAATATTGCGGTGATGAGTCCCGCTCCCGCACCATGACAAAGAGTGTATACGATAACATCGTTTACTCAAACATTTTTCTTAGAAATAAAACATATTTTAACAAAAAACTTACTGTAAGATTGGTGCAGCATAATGTAGACTGACGAACTTAAAAAGACAGGACAGACAAACAGTTGGAGAACCAGATCTTTTGACACAACTTAATAATAATAATAATTCAGAGCTCCCACCTCTCTCTTGCCTTTATTGACTGTCTTGAGTGGAGATTCGCAGGTGCAAACGTGCTCGGGAGAAGGATGTATAATCCAGTAAGGTGCTGGTAGGGATCTTGACCGTACTTCCGGGATTGTCCTGATAGCCGTGGTATACCTCTCCACTCCTTAAGCACCTCAGGATATGTTGCCCTCTTGTTGCTATGTCACTTCGTGCTAGCGACCGTTTATGGGGGCCCATTTATTGAGTGTGTAAGTCACCCCCTGCCTTTTGTCGATGGATATTAATAACATTGTTTAAGCAGGGGCCATAGTCTTAACTTAGTTCCTGGTAACCAGTCCACTTAAGACTCCAAAAACCATAGCCTTATATCTTAGTTTTCCATATGTCGCAATAGTTTCCCACCAACCGGGGGTTGTCCTTGGATGCACTAGTATAGTGCTTACAGGGATAATCACCGGTTTGTACCACTTTCCACTAAAAGCGTCTAAAAGGGCCTCTGCGAGTTGGTTTCGGCTCCTCGTACGCCTTCCAAAGGTCCAGGTGCTGAGATAAATAAATGTATAAAAATAATAATTCATTTATTTCTGAGTATACGGTTTTTTTTAGGTGGGAAAATCATCTTATGACAAATCGCGCTCTTGGGCGGAGCGGGAGATAGTGCCAGACTTTTACTGACTAAAAACCCACTCCTGTTCCTTCTTTGCCTTCGTCCCAGGGCCCCGGGTTTCACTTTCACACTACCCGTGGCCCCAGTAAACGGTACATACAAGACCTCTTACAACCATTGCCGGAGTAGAAATATTATATTGAAGATAGTTTTTTTTTAATATAATATCAAGACCAATTTTGTTATATTATATTATTATAATGGAATGAAATATCAAAATTATCACACAATAATACTTATCACTATATGTCAAGTACCTACTTAAAAACAAACAAAAAAAAATACGGTTTAAACACACGAAATATTAATAAAAATGTAATTAAAAAAATTAAGTGTCAGTTTAAATAATGTAGAATAGGAGCCTGTGTTAAAATGTCAGTCATTCGAGAGAGAAGAAAAGCGGATGGAGCTATACACTCTTTATAGTTCCATCCCATTACAGCCATTGGTAAGACTGGTTTGAGATTTTCTGGCTTCTGAGTTCTGACTATCCGTAACGACTGCCAAAGCTCTGCAAAACAGACGGTCGGGAGCAATCGAATCGTTTTTTAGGGTTCCGTACCGCAAAAGTAAAAAACGGAACCCTTATAGGATCACTTAGTTGTCCGTCTGTCTGTCTGTCAAGACCCTTTATCTCGGGAACGCGTGGAGATATCGAGTTGAAATTAAAACGGTATACTTACGTCTGCGGTCCCTTGAAACTGTGAAAAAATCAAACTTCTGAGTTAACGAAAAAAAAGATACGGCCGTTTATGTCGCAAAAAACGTATATTTCAGCACTCTCAAAGGAATCAAAATTCATAGGGTACCTCCCGTTGACCTTGAATCCTGAAATTTGGCATGAAGCAAGGTCTCATAGCACAAGTATAGGAAAAAATCTGAAAACTGAAAATTTGTAGTTACGTACCAAAAAAAAAAAAAATTTTGCGATTCGAAAAAATCTTCGTAACTCATTTTGGGAATTGAACTGTTTTCATAGGTAAGTTTGTACAGAACCCTCAGTGCGCGAGTCCGACTCGCACTTACCCCGTTTTTTTTTCTATCATATCACTCCTCACACAATCCATCCATCTTTTCTTTGGCCTCCCTCTCCCTCTCCATCCGCCCATATGTATACTCATAACTATTTTATACAATTTCGAATATAAATTTATATTATATAATGTCATAAACAGGAGGAAGAATAAAGGCGCTGGTAGTCGGCTTGCAGTTCGCAAGTCTGGCACTACAAGAAGAAGACGTGACTGTCGCCGGCATGGACCTGCCTTCCAAGGACACGTTGGACAAGCGAATTGAGATCATCAGGAGAGACATTAAATTGAGGTAAGAGTCTATCTACCAGTATTATGCTGTATCCATTTTATAGTAATAATGGTACCATGTTCCATGAAAAGTTCCTAAGGAACCTCTGCGTTGACTTCGGCTCCTCGTACGCCTTCCAAAGGTCAAGGGCTCTTCATCATCTTCCTGCCCTTGTCCCGTGGGGGTCGGCGAAACACGTTTTTTTTCTTCCATTCTGTCCTGTCACCCTTCAGGCTATCACTAACTCCCTTTTCTTTCATATTACTCCTCACACAATCCATTCTTCTTTTCTTTGGCCTGCCTCACACTCTCCACCCATCCACATGTATACTCATAACTCTTTTTCTAAGTAACATGCGTTTCGGCCTTCCTCTTCACATGACCATACCAAGATAATCGATTCCTTTTTAACTTTCCTAGGGTTCTGAGATATATACAAATAATATTTATTGATCCAATAACAAAATACAAACAAGAACTAAATAATTTAGAGTATAACTCTAAATTATATAGTGATTCTTTTATTGATATGTACGTTGTACTGAAAGTAAATTGAAGACCTACATTTAAAGAAGTTTTTGCTTATAGATAGCATGTCGAAAGCAGAACATTAGGTAATAGTCTCAGTACGTATAGATGCCAAAAGAGAAAAAAAACTGGTGAATCCGGACAGGCAGACCATATCTCAATGTCAAAGCATAGGCTGCAGCATTCTTCTGCTTCGCTTTCATGTCATAAAGAAGTACATTTGCCCTACATGTGGTGTCGTAACCAGGTTCTTGACACAAACGTGTTGTTGCCAACCTTTCGAAGCCAGATTCTCCATTTTAGTTATTTTATTCTGTAAACGTTCCTTGTCAGTAACAAACAAGTTTTACTTTCTTTCTTCTTTAGATTGCGTATAAGCCGCACTTGGTCCGTCTGGCTCGTGTCCATGGAGGTGGTGAACTTACTCCACGTAATGTTCGAGATCTGGATCATCAACAAGTTCCTCAACGGACACTTCATAGGCTTGGGTCCCAGTGTGCTCAATTACAACGACTGGAACAACATTGCTGATCCGTTGGAGACGGTCTTTCCTAAGGTAAGCATGATATCCACACACTTAGTTACCTAGATTTATTATAAGCTCTCTAGAATTGCCCGTTTCTAAATCTGGACATTTTTACTTGATTTGGAAACCTATGGTAGGTACCATTCTAGTGACAGGTTCACACCATATGCTAGAAAATGACAAATTCTGTCATGTAAACATAACGTAAAGTACAACCTCTGTTGCTGCTGGTTTTATCCGGGTCCTAATAATTTAACAATAATTTAATTACTACCCGCTGGTCGACTTCACCCTCGAGATAGTAGAAAATTATCCCATGGGAACATACTCCCGGGATAAAACAGTATCCTATGTGCTATGGCAGGACACGGACTAGACCATGTACGAAGGATCTTCGAAATCACTAAAAACAAATCGCTTTTACAATATTAATCATTAACTGTGACATGGTCTAATGATAAAACCAGGTCTAACGATTTTAAAAAGGATTCCATTTCTAATAGAAAGTTAGAGGTAGATTCTTTTTTTAAATCAATATAGAAGATATATATTTTCATTTACCCCTCTTCTATACACAGGTGACGAAGTGCATCTTCCACAAGTACGGTCCGAGCGGTTCTATCCAGCAGCACGATGCCCTCTGTGTCATGGCGCTCAACATCATCCACGAGAAGATCTACACCGTGCTCTGGTTCTGGTTCCTCATACTCTTCATCGTCTCTGTCCTTGGTATGATTCTACACATCTTCTTTAGTTGACGACCCAATTTGGAACCGTGCACTAGCTTCTGACGTTTTATAAGTAATGGGTACTTATAGTAGGCCTATGTGAAATAAAAACTTTTGACTTTGACTTTGATCTAAAACTTAATTTTTCATCTCAAAGACCCACGAGCTCTTAACTCGATCCATTTGACGACCTAAACTGAACTGTTAAAGGGATAGAGCTCTAGGTATTATATTCCATTGGATGAAGTTTTTTTTCAATGAACTTAACAGCACTTGCTTTTTTATTTCAGCTGTGATCTGGCGTATCATCTCTTTCTTCTTGTACCGTCGTTCCCCGCGGTTCAATATGATGATGTTCCAGCGGGCGGTGAAGAATGATGCCAAGTTCGACCCCTACAATGTCATCGAGGTCGTTAATGGCTGTCAGTTCGCTGACTGGCTGTTCCTCTACTATCTTGCTAAGAATATGCAAGGGGTTGTCTTCAAGTAAGTATTAGTATTTGATATGTTTTATTTTGTTTCATTGTTTACTTATTGGTACTTCAATATTCGCGTCCAAGATACTTAATGTCTTTCATTCTTTACTGTTGATGTCATATCTTTTCATCAATGTTACAAGAAAACTTTGCCAGCAACATCAAGTGTATATAAAACTTTGCCAACTTTAAAATATACGTATAATAAAATTAAAATAAAGATGGAGCAGTTAATAGACGGTTACACGATAATGTAGTTAATGAGCTGCTAGGGAAACTACATGTGCAGAAGCAGTCATTGCCAAACAAGCGTGTCTTCAACGTAGTCTTTAATACGCCTTTTTGGTAATGACTAGCTTGATGTGAGTTTTGAACTCTCCGTCGCTAATTTCTGTAACCAACTTTGCGAGGCAAGAATACGCTGGGTAGGTACGAGCTGGAATAAAATACAAATCTGAAATATTCACATTACTGTATTCTTTTCAGGGAGTTATTCACGCGCCTGGCAGAAGAGTTAGGGCGACGTGACATGCCTGATAATGAAGTAGACGACAACGAGAAGAAGGGAGCCGAACCCATTCTCTTAGGCCACCTCTCTTACGACGACGAAACACTACCACTGAAGCCAACGAAGAAAACCACATAGCATAGACTAAACATAGCTTAGTAGAGAGATATGAAATGAGAATAAATGAAAAATATTCTTGTAAAGATAGGACTTGCTAGTTGTAACAATACTTTTATAAAATGGAGTCCGTCTATTTACGATGAGTTCTCTATTTTACTTTGTAGAGTATGACCCCTGTTACTTTAGGGCCTTTTTTATTATTGTTATGCTCGCGCTTGACCGCTATCTCACCTGATGGAAAGCGAGGCTATGGTCGACGGTGGAGCAAGTTGCTTAAAAGTAACCTATTTACTTTTGACTTAAAGACGCCCAGGTTGTAGCTATCAGGAAATGTGCACAGGCTCCAATAAAGACCTAATTTTAGCTAGCGTAGCTCAAGCCTTAGGCTATGTGTAAAATTACATCAGCCCCCTAGCCAAGTTACGCCTCCTATTCCTTTGTTCTGACCACGTGACTGAGCGTTGAGATGACGTCAGAACAAAGGAATCGGAGGCGTGGCCGACTCGAGGCGATCGACGAAAGGAGAATCGAAACGAAACGGTCGTAACTTGGCTACGGCTGATCAGCAAATTGCTATCTGATTTCCGCAACTTTTAAGGTCACCAAATTATTTATACTATACTAATAATAAATATTTACAGGGTAAACTTTAGGCTAATAGTTTCAAAATGAATATTAAAATATATTGCTTAAGTTTGGAAAGGTTTAACGTATAATTAAAATTAAAAATATTTAATGTCATGCTCAAAAATGTTGGAAGAAATTATACAATTATTTATATGTGTACCAACCTAAACTTTAGGAGTAGATATTGCATTTTTTTTTTTTATAAAATAAATTATGCTCAGTTTATTTTCCTTTGAAAAGTATTGAAAATGACCACCTCAGCGACGTTCTTTGCTAAGATAAGTTATCCTGACACGTAAAAGATAATGTCCGGAATAATCTTGTAAATATTGTTTTTTTTTTTGTGTATGCAATACTGTATAAATTGTCTAGTCCTTTATATGTATTGTTGTTTTTTTTTAAAGTTTATGTGAATATATCAAATTGATGTTATTTTTTAATATGTTTGTTTTGTTTTATTTACAACTAGCTGTCCCCGCAATAACATTCCTCGGTAAATGAACTATCCAACACTAGAATATTTTTGCTAATCGAACCAGTAGTTCTTGAGATTAGCGCGTTCAAAACAAACAAATTCTTCAGCTTAATAGTATTAGGTAAATAAAGTATACATAATAAAGTATATTATGAATTTTATCTAACATTCATAATAATAATAATCCAGTGTAATACCCCTGTTACCTGTTAGCTCATTGCCATCAACTAATGCAGAAGGAATTATCCAGAAATACGTAGTCCTACCCATTTTGTGATGATGATTTATTTAAATTCTATTCTATTTTATAGTCTATTTTTCTCGCTTCTGCGTTAACCTTTGCAGAAACACACATTTTACAAAGACGCTAATACATTTTTTTCTTGTGCAAAATCATGAAATAACATCTCCCGCTCTGTGTGAAACGAGAGGAAATGTCAGACTTTTACTGACTAAAACTCACCCGTGTTCCTTCGGGAACACCCAATTACTCCGAAATATTTTATTCCGAATTTCGATATTCCGATTTTCAAAAGTCCGAATTTCATAATACCTAAAAATTATAATGTCTATTATTAAAAATCACGAAATTTATTTTACCGAAAGTCGTAAATGCGATTTGTTAGTTTTCCGATTTTCATACGTTCGAAGAATCAAATGCTCGAAGGGTTCTCGGTCCGAAACACGATATTCCGATTTTCAATACTTCGAATAAACTAAAAGTCAACATGTTGTGCTACAAAAGAACATTGCTCTGCGTCCATACATTGTTGGCCCTGGAGCCAAGAGCATCGGATAATTATGTATTGTATTCTTTATCATTTGGAGACTCCTAGAAGATCTTGTTTTTATAGCGGACTAGCTGCAGAAAAGATATATTTCAAAAAAAGTACCAGATTTTGAGGTTATAATCTAACCATAACAACGAATATTAAATGTAGGTACCTACCATGATTTTTCATAGCTCTGAGTAATTTTAAGAAACTGAAAAGTAATATCATAATACCTACCTAGATAATTAGGTACCTATGCAGTTATTTTTCTAAAAAATGGATGCAAGTGCAAAATATACGAATCTGTTCATCTTCCAATAACATGGAACCACCCGCAGAGCCTCAATTTACACAAAATACACATTCCATTGCGTATGCGTATCTAAGTCCGTTTTAAAGTGCCAAGTTATCGTTCGAGCGGTACACAGTTCCGAAAATCACAGCCAGGTCAATCGTTTTTTTTAATTAACGCTCAGGCGGTAGCCGGCGTCCGCAAGCCATTGTCTTACTATTGTGTCTCTAATTACGCACGTCAAAAGGTTAAACCAATCCAAGTCCGTTAAAATAGCCAAGTCGTAAAAAAGTCACCAAAACACCGAACACAAGAAAAGAACACAGGAAAAAGCACAGCGCAGAAACTGTAACTCTCAATTGTGGTAACAATGACTTTTTTTTTATAATTTTATGGCATGGCTTTTTGGCCTTTGTGCCATTGGTAACAATGACACGTTCACCGGCAAAACTAGGGATGTAATACGACACCATTAATCGATTTTTCGATTATGATTTACTGTGGTCTTAAATTATTACAGTCTGTTACATCTATTTTGTCATATAAACATTACAAGTATGTATGACAATGGTTTATTTTATATATAACAACACTCTTCTATACTGGTAATAATAATATATAATAACATCTGTATCTAGTTTGCAATATTGTTTTTTAAATAAAACATTAGGTAATTGTGATGTGTTTAGTAAAAATAAGTATTTTTTTCGTTTAATGAACCGCAAAAGGAGCGTTATTTTTGTATTAATTGTCGTAAATTTTTATAATGAATTAGTTTGAATGATTGTATAGAAGTAAAGAAGTTTTGATTATTGTATAATATTATTCTTACTACCTATTTAATTTGGAGTATGACTGCATTCATAAAGTATTTTATTAGGTTTTTAAAACTACACTTTAGAAAAAAAAACACAATCGATCGATTATAATTGATCGGACATCCCTATTTCACTTTTGACACGACATAGGTGAAGATGGCGATGTAATGTTATTAGTCGCATTAAATTCTATTAAAAATACATTTTGGAATACAGCTAGTCCGTGATACAGAAGTATTTGCAACTTATATAATAAAATAGGCGATTAATTATCGTATATTCTCAAACTCTTCATTGCACAGGACCATTTTGAACATTGTCTTTTAGTGTCAGAAACGAATCGCTGCAAAACCGACTTCACGCAGTCTTGTTTGCCCTACCCCTAGAGTATAATTTAAACCCGCGTAGGCGCGGAGGGGTAGGGCGGCCCGCGAGCTGAGGAGCAGGTGGTGAGCGTTAAAAGCATCTGCGACGATAAGCTCGCGTGGGGCCTCCCAAACCCCGCAGCGCCGGAGCCGTGACAGAAACAATGCTTGCTGCATGTTGCATGCTTGCTTGCATGTTGCATGCTTGCTTGCATGTTGCATGCCTGCTTGCATGTCGCATGCTTGCTTGCATGCTGCATGTCTGCTTGCACGCTGCATGCCTGCTTGCATGCTGCAATAAATCCCCTGCATGCTGGAAAACGCATCTGTCATTAGTTTTTTAATTCTACCCCCTCATACTACGACCTCTGACGAGCATTTATGTGTTTATTTGTCTTGCTATACAGTTTTATAAGGCGTTTTTATTTCGGAATTTTATTAATCGGCATTTTAATAATCGGAATTCGTATTTTTGATGTTTCGAATTATCATTAAGTCGGACTTTTCGTTATTCGATCTATTGAAACTCGATATTTTGAGAATAGTAATTACAAAAGTTAGGAAAATTGAAGGAATTATAAAAATAGGAGTAATGGTAAGTCGGAGTTGTTATATTCGGAATTTTGAACCATTCGGAATTATGAAAATCGGTATTTTGAAATTCGTATTTGTGACTGTCGGAAAAAAGTTTTTCGTATTTATGTAGTGTACCCGTGTTCCTTCAGGTGCCTTTCGCATTCCAGGGCCACGGTAACTCTCGAACAATCAGGTACATTTTGTAACTCCCCTCTTTGAAGAGTAGCTGGAGAGGCGCCACGGCGTCCTCACCTTCCGCATAACACAAGTCCTCACCGGACATGATTCGGGATGTTCCTGTTTCGGGTTAAGGCGGAAGAAATGCCCGAGTGCCATTGTGCGGACCACCTGGAATACACGGTGGAGCATACAGTGGAAGTATGGGCCGCTTGGGTGGAGCATCGCTGTATCCTCGTGGAGGCAATCGGGGCGACCTTTCGAACCGGGCCCTGTGTCATGGTCCAGAGCGAGAGGGAATAGGATGCGGTCGCCTCCTTCTGCGAAGGCGATGGCCGCAACCGCGAGGGAACGGACATCCTCACGCCCCAGCCACCGCGACATGCAACGCAGAGCGTGTCAGAACTCGCAGGGAGATCCCCGGCCACCGTAGGCGCAAGCTTGCGGACGTCGAGCGATGGATAGCTCGCCGTCCGGCTGTCCGGTAAGGACTAAACTTAGGTTGACAATGCGATATGTTCTACGCACGCCTCAAAGAGATGTCAGAATAACCGTAGGGGCTACTACATTTCTATAGTAGGGGCCCAGCAGGGCCGATGCCCGCAAGGACCACGGGAGATTTTTGAAACGGAAACCGTAGTCCTAAAAACGCAAAGGCTAACTAAAGGACACAGATTTTAGTCAGTAAAAGTCTGACACGCCCTCTCACTCTACTCTAAAGCGAAGAAATCAATGGATGAGTTCGCACCTAAAAAAAAACCCTTGAATATTTGGATATTATCACAAGCACACATCATCGCTAAAACTAAACAGTTGAAGTAAATATTACAAAGACGACGTTTAGTGATTTAGATGATTAACACAGTCCAAAAAATATTACATAATAATAGCTCGAAAATCAATATGTACCTACCTACAGATGTCTCCAATTTATATTCGATATTAGCTAACTGTCTAATAGTTTGTTTAAAGATGTGTGGGTAGTTTCTAATAAATCTGACCAAAATAGTAGGACTAGTGACTTACCACTAGCACAGTATAGATATATGGAACAGTACGGAAACTACCTACAAATATTCGAAACAAAAAACAAACTCATAAATATATATACCTACCTATATACATATTATATGTTACACAATTTTAAATAAAGAAATAGAGAAAAAAAAAGTAAAATACAAAAAGGTGGGTTAGTGATGAAAGAACTGAATTTGGGTAGAAGCAGAATTAACAACAGTGAAAGGAAATGATCTTTGACTAGATTTTTTATAGAAGCTAGTGATTGGGCTTGCCTAATTGGCATCAGCAACGTGTTCCACAATCGCACTGCTTGGACCGTGAACGATTTGTCACTGAACTTGGTGGAAATGTGAGGGCATTAAAAATTTCAAATTTTCCGATGATCTCAAGTGTCTAGAATGTGTATCATGAAGGAACTAAAACCGTTCTTTGAGGTAAGAGGGGGTTGTAGGAATAAACAGGACACTGTAAAGCAACGATAAGATATGGATAGGTAATCCGGCGAAGGCGGATCGGCAGCCACTTGAGCTTAATACGGAATTCAGAAACATGGTCATATTTGCGTAAACCAAATATGAATCTAATACAAAAATTTTGGAGTCGCTCAAGCTTATCTAGCTGCGCTTCTGTTAGATCTAAATAACTGACATCGGCATAATCAAGGATTGGGAGAAGGAGGGATTGGGCGAGCACAGTTTTGGTGGCAGTTGGAAGAAAATTGCGCAGCCTTCGCAAAGACGCAAACAACTTGCGGCTAACTTCCTGCAATTGAGGACCCCACGAAAAGTCTTTGTCAATAAAAATTCCAAGATCTTTCACTGAATCGCTATATAAAGCGATAATTGAGCCATCAAAAACTATCGGTGGTAGCTGCGTCCAATGATTCCACATATTTTCCAGTCGCGCAGACACTTGAGATATAAAACTACACCAATTTTACATCACACTGTGATGATCACAGTAAAATCAATATGCGAATAATTAAAACAGCAACTGAACTTCACTCGAAGAAATCCCGCCAAAAACTCAGAAAAAGTCAATGTATGTATGGTAGGTTGCTCATACCCATAGACAATAGAATAATTATGACAAAGCGCCACAAAGTCTATATTTTTTGGTAAAAGCTTTCTCCCATGTTATTATAGTACGTTCACGAAACGAAAGATTGTTGACCCGACCGAATGCTGCGGGATGCTGACTAACCGACCACTGGCAAAAGAGGTCATGAGGTTGGACTGTTATTTTCTGTGAAATCGAAAATCAGTTCTAATAGTAATTACGCAAAACACGGTTTTGAATGAAAGAGCTTATTGTGTTAATGCAACTGTTTTTAAAAGGATATATACCTACCTTATAAGTTCGATTTGTTTTTATTTTGTAACTAATTGTTATGCTTTCTAATTATTTTCTTTTATTGTTTGTTTGTTTTATTGTAAATGGTTAAGTTGTCTGAGTAAGAGTTTTTCAACGTTCTCGATCGCGATAAAATAAACGCCAATTTGTACTTAAACTGCGCCATCTGGTGACAATTACGAAGAAGCTTTTTTTTCTATGCCAGTGTTTTTCAATTTTTTTGAATACGTGACCCCTCTTTTAAATAGACACTTATGGCGACCCCCTGTGATCGTAATATTGCGGTGAGTGGACGGGTGCACTGCGCTCTTGTGATATTTTTTTTTTTAAATCAAATTTTAATATGTTTCAAATTGCACACTATTTGCGTGTCGAAAATAGAACAACGATCTGAAATAGTACTCAAGCATAAACAGGCATAGCTTTAATACTGAATTTTTTTATTTGAAAAACAGTCACTGTGTTATGTTCTTTGATAAGTTTAGAGGTATTTGGTCTATGAGGCTTTATATCAGCTTCATGAAGTCATTGCAGGGTCGTGTAAGACATCGCATTGGTGAGGTGAATTCTTGAAGGCTTTTTCGTATCTGAACAGCCGTGAGATCTCGATTTCTTACCATAGGTTTAAAGGTATGCGGAACAGAGTGTAAAGTCCCGCAAACCTCCATTGAAAAGGGAGGATCCTCCGACCAGACGGGTGTTATGTCTGATGGGCAACTGCCCGATAGATGATTTCGGGCTGTTCTATTAATGTTCTAATCGCACGGAGAACTTTAATTGCGCGATGCAGGATTAGTTCTTATGTGACGCCATAGATGTCGCTACATAGGTATTGCTTAGCTCACGGTTAATCGGTCTTTTTGTGTAACTACACAAGGTATCAGTAGACCAGGACACAACTGTGACCTGGTCTCCTGATACCTTTGTCTTTTGAAATCGCTGGAGTATTCTTTTGATCGTAGATAAAGATACTCCTAAAGTTCTAGCAGGACTACACTCATCATCATTTCAGCCGAACGACGTCCACTGTTGGACATAGGCATCCCCACGCGTCGCCACAACCGTTCATGTACGACTCGCATCCACCGGATTCCCGCGACCCTCACCAGGTTATCGGTTCATCTTGTAGGAGGCCTTCTAACGCTGCGTCTTCCGGTTCGAGGTCGCCACTCCAGAACCTTTCGTTCCCATCGATCATGTGTTCTACGTGCAATGTGCCCTGCCAATTGCCACTTAAATTTGGTGCCCGTTGCCACTTAAGTTTGGACTACACTGACTTCTTTCTTACTATGGTAATAAATGTAATAATACTTCGTGTATATTCTTCAGTCAGTGTAAGCCATGATGTTGCACTAATCAAAGGAATTATTAATAATGTGAAACTCGGTTTGAAACAAAAACGGATAAATACTTTTTTCTAATTATGGAATTAGCTATTTTTTCAAAATTCTGAAAATTTTAATTGTAACTTGTACAAATGATACCGCTTTTGAGATGATATAAGTATATAAGAGAGATGTATATAAGTATTACTAATCTGCTTATACCATATTATTCAATATTGCAGTTTACCTATGTGATTAATTATGTATGATCCGAAATCAAGACTATTTCTCTTCTAATTAACTCCTTGAGTAGCGTAATTAGAGACACAATAGTAAGACAATAGCGCACGACCGCCGGCGCTCGTGCGGGGATCAACAGCTTAAGATTAAATAATCGTCGGGTTTTCCTTAACTATTATATAACTATAACAACATTTATATAGCTTTTTCATAAAGATAACCTAAGGTTTAAATTTTTAAACTAAAATATAATAAATAACATTACGAAATTCATTAGTCATTTGTATGACTCCAGTTCTTATCTAAAAGCAAAGGTCAAATTTATCTCCAAACAATATTGCAGAACTACCACAGAATAAGTAATGGCACCTAAATGCACCTAAATGGACACCTATAATTATGTGTTTAAACCAACTTTAATTAATTGGGAGGTTCTCAAAATATTGCTGCGCCATACATGTAGGTACATTATAAAACTGATGCAGTTTCATTACATACTTTAATAAATAAGTTGAGATATATATACTACCTTATATACCTACTTATGATCTATTGAGAGTTTTTTAAGCAACATAAAACACATTTAATATCGATACTTTAACGATATTTTACATCGAATTAGTTTATCATCTACCTTTGAACCCCGCATTGCACTCCAGTATTGAGCGCCCTCTCTTCGAACGGGCAGTAGTCATCATAGATCCGATTCTATATATATAAAAAATAATATACATGAAATTTATATAAATTATATTTCTACAGTATCGAAAAGATGGGTGGATTGTGTTGAGTGATGGCGTGACGGTTGACGGGACGGAATGGAAGAAAAAACGTGTTGCGACTTACGCCGACCTCAAGTAACATGGGACGAGGGCAGGAAAATAATGATAAGGTTCCACAGCAGATGATCTGCCCCTCTATGTGTTATTGGATATAGTTATGAATCTGGTCATGTCAAAAAGAGATGCATGCAATCGTCTCGTATAGTTTGGTCTCTCTCTCGCAGTAGAATCATGGTGATATATTTTTTTAAAAACGTTGCACAACACTAGGAATTGCTCCTGTATCGTGGGTGCGTTTACGAACATGTAAACTAGTGATGCAACGGAAGTGTCTTAGCGAAAGTGGAAGCGAAAGCGAAACCGGAAGCGGAAGTGTTAATACTATGAGAAAAAACACAATTTTATTTTTTAAGTTTTGTTTAATTAAATTTGTATTTTGTAGTTTACTTACTACAGTACTCGAAATCAAACAGAGGCAAATTATATTTAATGAAAAAGCTTTTTAGAAAAAGAAAAATAATAAGCCCAAACACGGATAGGATACATTGACTCATTACGGAGTTCCGGTGCCTATCTTCCGGCTCCATCATCGTCATTAGATCATTTCAATGATACCATTTTCAACATAACTATTCAGAACCATTTATTTATTTGTATTGTCATAATCGCTTAACTTTCTTCATTTTGATATTTAAGTGAGTATGAAGTTCCGTTGGCCATTTCTGGTCTTCTTCATCAGTTCCACTTCATCAAATGTTACTTTTTGACTGTAAATGCTTATAATAATAAATAATAATAATAATAATAACCCCATCGCCATATCTCTACGTTGACGTCGTGGTGGGGCTTGCGTGCTCCAATATACCCTAGGTCTGTATCGGTAAAGTTTGCTTTGCCGTAATATGCCTAGGGTGAGGGGCCAGACTAAGAGAGATACAATCCGCAGCGCAGTTTTGTGGCGAACTGTTGGGCATTAGCGACCCCACGGACCCGATCTCCCGGGAGAATTCTTGTTCTTCATCTCCGGCTTGCCTTTATTGGCCGGCCGTAGTGAACACTGACGAGGAACTGAGCTCCCACCTCTCTCTTGCCTTTATTGGCTGGCTTGAGTGGAGATTCGCAAGAGCAAACGTGCTCGGGAGAAGGATGTATAATCCAGTAAGGTGCTGGTAGGGATCTTGACCGTACTTCCGGGATTGTCCTGATAGCCGTGGTATACCTCTCCACTCCTCAAGCACCTCAGGATATGTTGCCCTCTTGTTGCTACGTCACTTCGTGCTAGCGGCCGTTTTTGGGGGCCCATTTATTGAGTGTGCAAGTCACCCCCTGCCTTTTTTCGATGCATATTAATAACGTTGTTCAGGCAGGGGCCATAGTCTTGACATAGTTCCATGTTACCAGTCCACTTAAGACTCCAAAAACCATAGCCCTATTATCTTTGTTCTCCATATGTCGCAACAGTTTTTCAATAACCGGGGGTTGTCCTTGGGTGCACTAGCATAGCGCGTACAGGGATAATCGTCGGTTGGTATCATGTTCCATTATAATTGTCTAAAGGGCCTCTGCGAGTTGGCTTCGGCTCCTCGTACGCCTCCCAAAGGTCCAGGACCTCAGGGTCGTGAGATAAATAAAATATATAAAAATAATAATAATAATAATTTATTTAAAGACTACATGGGTCCAATGGTGTTATGTCCTCTATGAAAATACCAAAATCATTATACGGTTGCCTATAATATTTGAGGAGTTCCCTCGATTCCTCATAGATTCCATCATCAAAATTGGATTTTGAAAAAATGGGCGCAATCTGGAAGGAGAATTTTTTTTTTGTCGCAACACTAATGTAAACTTACATACCCAAGACACCCAGACTCGGAACACCTATTTGTAGGGCATACAAATATTTATTCCGTGCACTATCAAACCCGCGACACCCAGTGCATCAGCTAATCGCTCAACCAATGCGCTAACCATGCCATTTGTACATAATGGTGGTAAATACGAATATAGCAACTATTGATAATTATAATTATTTATTTGCTTGCGTTCTTTTAAATAGCCTCTTTTTTTATAATTTGAATGTGAGAACACTGTAGACTCCGCGAATTCTTAAGTTACTTCCTATTACGACGTACTTTTTTTTTAATATGATTATTTTTATTGTGCCCAAAAGGTACAATATTGACTGGTCTACACTGTTCTTACATAATATCTATTAATACTGTAATATGAAAATATTGTAAACAACCACTTTTTTTAAAAGAGTAACCATGGAGTTTCTTGCCGGTTCTTCTCCATAGGAAACGACCAATTTGGAACCGTGCACTAGCTTCTGACGTTTTATAAGTGCCCATGTAGGCCTATGTGAAATAAAAACATTTGACTTTGACTTTGACATTGCCTAAAAGAGTAACCATTTATTTTATGAATCCTGCGTCTCAAACAAGGGCTACAGTGGATGCGGCTAAATTAAAATGCAATTCAGATATCGAATTTTTATCTCCGACCGACTTCTAGATTTGTGAAATAAATATAGCTATATATAATAATAGTTATTTAATAAGGTGAGTTCTCTGTTATCTTTATGTGTCATTCTATTCATTTGAATGCATCTGCATATGGAGCGCCGGCGCCTGTGACACTTGGTACCTACACAATAAAAATAGTTCGAGATAAAGCTAATGAGCAATTGAGTGTCAAATATACTGACTGAGGTTTTCTCGTCCACTTATAAACATTCTCCTTTTACTAACTTGTTTATTTTTATGATAGGTATGCATTTTAATATCATTCATGAAACGGATGTTATGTTTAACTTGAAGTCCTATATTATTGTCGTGTTACTGCGACAAAGGTACCGTCTATTGTTGCTTCGAACCGTGTTTAGAATACATTAGATGGGACTAGTTATGTGCAATTTTTTTTTTTTTTTTGTAAAAATGATTATTGTTTAAAAAATACTTGATTTTTTTCCAGTTTCGGGGTAATGCTTTAATCTTTTCACTTACTTGTACCCTGAAAATAGTGCCATGTGGTAAATAAACATTAGTAAAATATATTATTAATAAATAAAAACTTAACATTATTTATTTATTTATGTTTATTACGAACCACGTATTTTTTAGAATTGCTTGGTTGTAAAATGTGTTTTCCATAAACAATCTTTTTAGTACCCACGTCCCGAAACATTCAAAATCCCGGTTTCTGGAATTTCGGTGGCAGGTAGTAGGTAGGCTGCTGGGTATCTCACGCACACATAAGCCTCACCACTCGCCATTGGCTAGAACTCACGTGCTTCTCACACCGAGTGCCATATTACGTAATTTTACGTCTGTTGTGGCCTTACTTGTAAAAATCTGTAAAATACACTATGGTAGTTGTTTATTACAAGCTTTTATGTTAGGTACCATCAAAATTACATAATAAGTCAAGTTTTTTATTGCAATCTGAGTACAACATTTAATTATCGAGAAATCAACAAGCGAGAAATTTCAGTTTTTTTCGGCCAGAATAATGGGATGTGTCCCCGCCGATTATACTAAACTCCTCTCTCGAATAGGTACTCTTGATACTAGTTTGGCGTGTATCTCACTGATCAACCTTCGGCCTGAAGCTGAAGGTGCTTCTCTATTAACTCGATCGATCTACTAAGGGCAGTAGGTACCATAACAAGTTAGGTACTGTAAACGTAAACATTTCTACAATACATTTTATAAATTATAGCATGTTCATAAATGGTTTAAAATTTGTATAGTTTTATTTACAATACTTAAATACTACATTAAACCGTGTAGCTGCAGCTGCAGCAGCTGGATATGAATTTTGCATCACCCACTACCATCATTTGTGATTGTCCCTCCTATCCACTTCCATCAAGTCAAGCAAACGTTCCGTTAACGCCGTACTATTGCCAAGATCTAAAAAACTAAAAAGCAATTATGCTATTATATTAAGAGACTAAAATATTTTATAACTTTGTGTGTAAAAATAAATTAATAATATTGTAGTCATTTCTTTTGGTTTGCGTATATTATGCGTATATTGCAACGCACTTTTTGTACTCTGGCAAGAATCAAAATGGCGTCAGCGCGCGCTCCGAGGCGCGCTCTCGCTTGTATGTTTGTCTTTTTCTAGCAAACGAAGAAATATACCGCTATCTCTGTTATCGCAACAGATAATAATTTTCTTTCAATGCGTGTGATGTAAAACAAAATAAATTGTGAGAGCCGGGTTAGCCGTGAAACGGAGTACTTTTCTTTGACGTTGCATGGTTCCGTTTTGTGGTGTAAGTGTTTTACGATTTCTTTCGTGATTTATAAAAGAAAATATTGGTATATATCGCAACAATTTTCGTATGAACAAGGTGAACTTTGGAATGTTTAATGAGTGTATTTAAAGCGAGATTTTATATTGCCAATTACATGAAATTGTATTTGTAAACGAGTATTTCGAAAACGATCTAATTTTCCGCGAAAAATATTTACATAAAACAAAGGACTGACTGGAAAGAGTCGAAGGAGGCAAACAACAAGCAAAATTCGTAAGTAGAATTTAATTTTATGTCTAAGTCGGTCGTGTAACAATTTTACGGACTACAATTTTTTGAGTAGGTACGCAAACACAGCTGAGAGTTTTGTGTTAGTATTGTTTGATGAAAATAGCTTCTGCACTCGATTTTTGACAAAGGAGTTCCAATAGGTTTAGTTCCTCTATTTCATCTATTTTGTGTCCTAGTCAGCCTGTAAGTGCTGCAGTTTCATTTGGAATAAAAAAAAAAAAAACAATCTAAGTAGGCCACTGTGTTCCATTTTTAATTTAAGTGTGATAAGAGTTGTTTTGTATAGCAATTAATTAATTATTCTCAAGCACCTAAGAGTCAATCAAAATCTAATATGAATTCTTTAGTTCTACCTTCAATCAAGTAGTACTCTTTTCATACTAAACAGAAGCATCATACTAAGACTATAATTTCACCTGAATTTCAATTATTTCTTGTCCAAGTCCTGGAACATTAGAATAATGCAGGGCCTGTACACAGACTGCCCCAATTTACTGTTAGGACCCATACATCAGTAATCATTAGATGTGCCTAATAGTAAAGGTTAAAACTTGGTACTTCATAACAAAGGTTGTTATTGACAAGGCTGATTAAGTAGAAAAAAAACAATAATGTGTAAGGATATGTTAGAATACACCTAATACTAGTAGATTTTAGATGTTCTCCTATGAACAAGGGTCTCTAAGTACACTCCTATAGCCCTGAAACTACTACAACCGAGGGGTTTTTATGAAATCAGAAAGGAACATTTATTTCAAACCGACCAATTACAGGCAAGCTAAAGTAGATCTCTATGGAGAAGAATGTGCAAGAAAGTCCATGGACACTCTATGTAAAGAGTCAATAGGTTACTTGTAGGGAAGCATGCTTCATCATCAACCACATGATCGCTTTCCATCAGGTGAGATAGTGGGCAAACACGAGCCTATCAATAATAATAAAATGACTAATTTTCTGTTTGCCGAAAGTTGTCAAAACTTTTGTCATGATGATGGTAAATGTTTTGGTGCTATATAAAAGTTATTTCCATATTGATACCAGAAGTATGAATTAACGTAAGGGAAATTTTTACATTTTAGGTAAATGCCCCTTATGTTATTTCTTATTTCCAGTATCAATATTCTATAACAAGCTTTCATCTGCCACTGGTCTTCTATGCACTTGTGTCCATGCTTGTGTATGTATTTAACTCTCTCTCTCTCTCTCTCTCTCTAAAGGGTCTAAAATGTCTTTGTAGAAGAGGGTCAATGGTTCATGCCTGCTTTGATTTGTAGCATAGAATAGCGTAGTATTGATTAAACTAATTGTGGACTATGAAACTTCTACTACAAAGAAATTTTACACACTTTAGAATTGGTAGAGTGCTCCTGCACTTTTGACCCCTGACTATACATACAAGTACTCATATGAGATCTCTCAGTTATGGTATTCATCAAAAGAGTTCCTGCTGCCTTAGAAATGAAAAAACAGGTAGTTTTTAGTGGGTAAATTTTCGCTCCACTCAGGGCAGGTGTCCCTCAGCCATTAGCACTCTGCGATAGTGTAGTTTCCTATCGGTGAAATATTTTTTTGTAAATGGATCAGTACGTTCAGTAGTTTTAATGTTTATCCATCTGAAATGTTTCCTCTCTGACCTTACAAAATTTTCCTTGTGTTGATAGCAAAAATATTAAATCTGTTTAATTAAAACCCTTGCCTTGTCCAGTATTCAGCTACACCAATCATGTCTGTTGATTCTGTCACTAGATCCTTATGGTTACAGGACATAAGACAAAAAAATAAAGATGGGACAACAGTGAAAAAGCTATTTCAATGTCTCAATCATTTATTTTGTTACTAGTACCATAACCATTCAAATATACATATAGGGAAATGTAATATGCATAATAAATTCATCAATTAATATCAGTATTTCAGATTACTACAATTGGATTAGGTTTTAATATTGTTATACATACACAGGAAAATTAATTTAATTAATTGCTATTATAGTGAACATTTAATAAATAATGTTAATTTTTGCAGCTACTAATTATGTGCATGCTTAGTTAATAAGCTTGAAGAAAAAAAGTTATAAAAAGTAACAAAAAAAAAAACTATATGTATGATTGCTGGGACCTTACCATGATGTGGTAAAATGTCAGTTGTGGGAGCGAGTAAGATGGATGGAGCCATACACCCTATAGCTCCATCTCTTTAACGGTTCAGATTAGGTCGTAAAATGAATGGCGTTGAGAACTCGCGGTGGGGCCACTGGTCGTGAGAATTCCTAAGAATATTGCAGAGTCTGTCACTTGCATTCTAAAGTATTTACAATAATGCTAGAATACCTCATTATCATCATCATTTCAGCCGAAAGACGTCCACTGCTGGACATAGGCCTACCCCAAGTGTCGCCAAAATGAACGGTCCTGTGCGTCTCGCATCCATCGGACTCCCGCAACCGTTACCAAGTCATCGGTCCACCTTGTAGGAGGCCTTCCAACGCTACGTCTTCCGGTACGTGGTCGCTATTCCAGAACCTTTCGGCCCCAATGGCCATCCGTTCTGCGAGCAACGTGCCCCGCCCATTGCCACTTAAGTTTGGCGACTCTTCGTGTTTATGTCGGTAATCTTGGTTCTCCTGCGGATATCCTCATTCCTGATTCGATCAAGCAAGGAAACTCTAGCCCTTTCCATTGCCCTTTGGATGACTTTAAGTCTTCTGATGAGGCCCATTGTAAGCGACCACGTTTCCGAGCCATATGTCATCACTGGCAACACGCACTCGTCATAGACTTTCGTCTTGAGACACTGTGGTATATTGTACGAGAAGATACCGCGCAGCTTCCCGAACGCTGCTCAGCCGAGAATAGCATAACATATTAGCCTAATCAGCCTTGTAATGTTCCCACTGCTGGAATACAGGCCTCTCTAGGAGAGGGAATTGGTCGTAATCCAACACGCGGGCCCAGCGCGGATTGGTGGTGCCACATGTCTTCGAATTTTTGGTTCTAGGACATGCCGGTTACCTCACGATGTTTTCCTTCACCGTTTTGAGAGCAGTGGAATACCTACTTCAATGTTTTCTGCAGTGCTACACAATGTACAGAAACTTTCTATACCAGTTTTAGTCTGAGGATAAAAGAGAACTGTTCTCAGTGAAAGCTAGGTCAGATAGCACTACAATGAATTGTTCAGTCAAACTCAATCATGTTTATTATGCAGAAATAGCATTTTACAAATGGCCAATCTTCTAAGATGAATGCACTCAAACAGACACGGTAGGAACAATTGAACGTCGAAAATCGAACAGCTACAACTTACTGTATGGTGCCAATATTTTTTCAAGAACTGTCAAACCCCGACTTAAGCAAAATTCCGATCAAAAAATAAAACACGATCACAGTTTATTTGACAACAAGTGCAATGGCGATTTTTTGGCGGGATTTTTTCTAGTGAAGTTCAGTGTCTGTTTTATTTATTCGCAAATTGATTCCTAGTGGGTATTGTGATGTAAAATTGATGTAGTTTTGATTCTCTGGACAGTAATATGTAGAATCATTGGAACAGGTGCAATCTCGGTAAAATGGAGCTGATAATCTTTTTGTAGTATTGACTACCTGCGCTGAGGTGCGCAGTTTGCCGAAAAGGCTTGCTCAATACTTTTGCTGTCAAATAGGTACTGCATAAATAAACATTAGAATTTGTTACATCCGCATTCTAATGGAACTCAGACTGTAAAAACTAAATTAAATACTTTCTAAACTTAACACTACAATGCGTTCCAAATAAGAATAGGATCGACGCCATGTTGTGTCGTCACGTCATACTGTCAAATCGCAAGAAATTGGGCAAAATTGAAGAACTCAGAGATGAGCAAAATTGAAAAACTGGATTCTGATTAAACTATTTTCGTTCACAATTCGTAAATAAATTAAATTTTATTTTCTTGTTTTGCTCACCATAATAATTCTTCGATTTGACAGTATGACGTGACGTCACTACCTGTCAATCGATCCTATTCTTATTTGGAACGCATTGTAGTTAAACTGCACAAACCGTGCGAAACCAGAAGAAAAAATGAAGAAAAAGTGCAATGAGATCAAGTAAAACCTCCAAAAAATCTGATCCCAGTTTGCTTTCAAAGAAATTAATGCCATTTGGTTGAGGCAAAGGCATGTATTGTGCTCATTCCAACATGTGGCTCGGCGCACGTGCTCCAAGCCACGCTCCATCCGGGATAATGACCGCACCACATTTTTGTGGCCAACTAAGGCCAAACCGTATAATTTGGACCATCCTGCTCTCGCGCACACTTTAATCACCTTTAATGGTAGATCGCTGGGGGCGGGGCGGGGTGATTTATAGCCAAACTTGTCTAGTCTTACTGACCAGTGAGCCAAGACCGAATAACTTGGTAAATTTCTTATCAATCGCTTCTCGGAGTAAGGAGTAAGAAAGGTCTTTCTAGTTGGGCGGTCGTGATCCCCCGACGTTAGTTCGTACTGTCGAAAATTCCAGGTGTGGATTCGATCTAGAATAAATTGCGTTCAAGTAAGTTCGGCAGGTTTTTTATGATACCGTTCAAGAATGGAGTTCATGGTACAGGTAATCCTTGTTTTGGTTAGTTTCTAGGGGTTCGTGTTGATTTGATCTAGTTTTGTATCCATATATAAATTATTAGCTGTCCCCCGCGGTCACACCCGCGTCTTTAGGTCTTTAGTTAATACTCCGGTCCTATTAGTCTTAGCGTGATGTTATATAACTTTCCTCGATAAATGGGTTATCCAACACTCAAAAAATTTTTCTATTCGAACCAGTAGTTCCTGAGATTACCGCATTCAAACAAACAAACAAATCTTGAGCATTATCTGTACTTCTATAAGATACTATGATACCTACTATAGGTAAAATAATTTATAAAGAGGAAGGATTCGTTATTTTGTATTTTTGTTTGTCATAAACTACAGTAGTGATTTTAAAAATTCTTTCACCAGTTGAATGCTACTTTATGTGTGGCATAAGCATAATATATATTTTCTACTGTGACTCAGATGAAGCTGCTGGCAGAAGCGAACTATTCAACAAACTAAGTGTCAATGTCTCTTGGGGTCAGTTCCCTTCGAAACCTTGAATTGATTGAAACTTTTACTACACTACAATTGCTATAGGATGGTGCGTGTGACAGCTGTCAGATTCATACAATGTAACTACCTATCTTTTTCTCTCAACTTAAATATGCATAATTTCGTCCTGCTGTCATCCTACCCATGCTATGTCGTCCGGTAACCGTCCGGACCGAGCCCAAGTCGTCGACGGCGCGTGCTGTTCCACGCGCGCCTCAAGGAGATGTCAGCAACTGTAGGGGCCTAGCAGGGTCGAAGCCTACTAGGGCCAAGAGTCTGATTCTGAAAGGAAGACTCGGCCCTGGTACGAAAGGCAACGAAGGAACAGGAGTGGGTTTTTAGTCAGTAAAAGTCTGACACTATCTCCCGCCCCGCCCAAGGGCAGATGATTTTTCCTCCGAAAAAAAAAAAACCCATGCTATGTAAAAAATACCTTAACTTACTTCGAAAATGAGGAGGTTATCTGTTCGGTTGAGTTTATTTTATTTATGTAAGTATATTTACCGATTTCTCGATCAATTGTGGTCCGATTTTGAAAATTTTTGTTTTTACAACAACACACTTTTGTATCGATAAACTATTCATCTCTATTGGCTTCACCTTCGAAACAGGCACTTATTAATTCTATTGTTATAGATCTTTTATGTAAAAGCGTAAACGATTTTCTACAAATTGTCCTTGTCACGCTCCATCTTTACCATAGATGATGTAGTTTTGTAGTAACTCAAGTAATTGTTCCATATTTCGCAATCAGTCATTTCGAAACTACCTAGCAGGCAAGCATTCTGTGGTCAGAATCTGCCAATGATTAGCTAGGATTTTCCCAGCTTCGCATAGGCGTTAATTTTTTTCTTAAATTCTGTACTTTTTTCTACTATACTATGCATGTGATATACACCTAAAACTTCCTCATGAATCACTGTGTCTATTGGTGAAAACCGCATAAAAATTCGGCCAATAGTTTTTGAGATTACCACGTTCATATAGGCAGACAGTGACGTGACCGTGGAGGATTTTGTTTTATAACCGCCGTATAAAGGCTCGCGTTTGACCAGTATCCCAAGAGTATGTTCTATTATGATAATTTTCTGCTTCCACTCGCGACGAAACCATTTGTAATTGCCATTTGCCAAAACTGACAAGACGCATACCTACTTTATTTACCAACCATTTCGAATTGTAAGCGAGGACAGTCAGCATCTCAAATAGTAAAAGTGGTCATTCTTTGTAAGGACAGGTTCCTACTATGGTAAGAGCGACCAACCCGTGATACATTTACATGCAATCGCTCTTACGTGATTATGATGTTATTTTATTACACATCTTTCTCTAGATATTTTCTAAACATAGTACCTATCTTGTAGATATTATCTAGGTTTATACTTACTGAAATCAAAACATCAATTTGTGTAAGAGTAATCCAGTAAAGACCTCCGCAAATCTGCTATTTTGTGTAAACTTTAGCCCTTCATAATGTACTCAAAAATAAAAATATAAAAAAATATGTATCTGTAGCAACCTTGCACTAAATGTCGAGATTCTGAGTGCCGATTTTCATTTTGAAAAAAAAAAACACTTCCTGGAAAAAGGAAAAAGTTTTGTGAAATATTCGAGTAAATGACGGAATTACCGAACGCTAACAGAGCGTTCAGGCGTTCTCTCTTTTTTCGGGTAGCCTCTTCATCAAGCATTGTGTTGGAATGCTTACGTTCACGATACACGAGTGGAGGAGGGCCCTCTTAAGTAGGTGCAATGCGATACTTCGTTGCACCTTGCGCAGCAGACGCTCGCCTTGACCGCGAAACAGACCTGTTCTACTACGCGTGATATAAGCTGCTTTCCATGCCAGATTGTATCAGCATGAGGGCTGTGATGTCAACGTGGTAATGAAAATACTGGGGCAGGATACGGCCTTGACTGTCGCGACGACTGTGGCTAACAATGGTGGAAAGTTGCGTAATGTACTTTTAATTTATCTAACTATTTAACTAACATACTGGCTGCTCCCATCGGCTTTGCCCGCGTGTTAGTAGACTTATCATCTAGTGGTAGGTATAAAAAATTACTTACGACCTATTCTCAGATCTACCAAATATACACAAAAAATAGCTCAAGCCGTTTCTTAAGAGTTTGATAATTATAACAAATACTGTATTTTCTCTGTCATTTTTTTAAATTTTAATTATAGATAGACTCGCGTTTGACCACTATCTCACCTGGATGGTAAGCGATGATGTGGCCAACGATTGAGCACGCTTGCCTAGAAGCAACCTATTCACTCCAGAAATTGTCAAATTCTTTTTGGCGACGCACGGTAGACACTTGAAATTGCCGCCAATTTGTAAAAACAGATGACATGAATTTATTACACATTACAGTTTTTCAAAGAGTTCCTGATTCGAAATTTAAATTTATTTTTTTACGACTGCTTTTCTTACTGGCCTCTTCTAAAAACTTTCAATAAAAATCACAATATTGTATCGATCTTGAGAACAATATTATTCATTCCCACAAGTTATTTTATTTGCTCTTGTATCAATGTACTAGTGTATACCACTCGCATGTGGGGCGAGGCCCTCGAGAAGAATGGAGAAGCGATTACTGTCTCCTTAGACGTCTCGAAGGCCTTCGACAGGGTATGGCATGCCAGCTTTCTGAGTAAGCTTCCAGCGTACGGCATTTCCCCTGGTCTGATTAACTGGGTAAAAGACTTCCTGAGTGAACGGTCTCTCCGAGTTGTTGTCGATGGATGCTCATCAGAGCCCATGACCACTAATGTCGGAGTTCCTCAGGGGTCAGTTCTCTCTGCAACTCTTTTCCTGCTGCATATTAACTATCTGCTGATGCCCGGTATCTATGGGTATGCAGATGATAGCACAGTTGTAGAGAGATACCTTCCAGGTGCCCAGGCTAGTAAGGAACTAATCCGGTCCGAACGAGAGGCTATGGTAGAGCGTACGAATGTCTCACTTCAGGCAGTCTCCAAGTGGGGCGAAACCAATCTAGTAGAATTCAACGCCGCCAAAACACAAGCGTGTCTGTTCACCGCCAAAAGGAGCCCGTTCACCTTGACTCCTGCTTTTCGGAATGTATCCCTGGAGTGCACCGACCGCCTTCAGCTCTTGGGAGTTGTAATTTCCCCAGACCTCAATTTTGGGCGGTTCATTAAGTCCAAAGCCAAGGTAGCTGCTAGAAAACTAGGCGTTCTTGCAAAGGTGCGACGGTACTTCACACCGGGACAGCTTCTAATGTTATACAAAGCACAGGTCCGATCGTGTGTGGAGTACTGCAGTCATAGGTATGGGCTGGTGCTGCAAAATGCCATCTAGCAGCTTTGGACTCAGTGGAAAGGCGTGCGAAGAAAATCCCCAGATTTGGTTAAGTTCAATCTACAAAGCCTCGGGCACAGGCGCAGGATAGCCAGCCTAGCCTATCGGTATTTTACAGGTTGCATTTTGGAGAGTGTGCGCGGGAATTGCATGACTTGATTCCGCCATCTCCTTTCTACCATCGGACAACCCGACGTACGGCGAGTATCCACCCTTACGTTGTTGAAACTTCAACGGTCCGGACTAAGCGTTTCGTTTCGTCGTTTATACCGCGTACATCGAAGGACTGGAACAATTTGCCTGCTGCGGTCTTCCCGTCCAACTATAATTTAGGTGTCTTCAAGGCTAGAGTGAATAGACTCTTAATAAACTAGTGCGCCTCACCATCAATGATTGCATCACTGGGTGGGATCGCAGTCAAGCGCTGGTTTATATCAATTAAAAAAAAAATATATATGTAAAACTTAATAACAAGTGTTACAGATGGGTCTTATCCCGCGACCGGTGTATATGCATAGCGTCCTTCGTCTCGTCCGGTGTTTAACAATTATCATTTAGCACACATTTTAACACGGCTCCGAATAAAATGTATTAAATTATAGGCCTAGTCGGTTCTTGCCCGCGGCTCTGAAGCCATTTTTCTTTTAGTGAAGTCTGAGGCAAAAAAAGTTGCGACAGCGTTTGGCGCGTACCTGGATGAAAATTAGAGACAGGTGTAATGTTCAACCGTATGAATATGGATGGTTATATGGCTAAGGTGATGATTAATTGGGATTAGGAGTAAGGAAGAATAAAATACAATATGTTGCGCAATGTATCCTAAATACAAGGTGCAGTTTTGAAACTGGTCAAAATTTCGGAGGTTGTTATAAAACTCGTAAATAATCATCTAAAAATACGATACCTGGTCAATAATCAATAATACTTGTTATTTTAATTTTTTATTTATTTTGTGTGTTATTCAGAAAACTCGCTTAATAAAACTCTTCAAAAAAAAAAAAACTGAATCACCCGTTGCTATTTATCGCGTGTCATGTCAATTTGCGTGAGTGCGACAGATTGTACGAGGCTCCGCCCGCTGACTCTACCAAACGCTTTTGCCGGTTTCCGTAAATAAATACGTACGCCAATCATAGTTTAATCTTGTACTATTTCTTATTCTGTGGTTTAATCAACATATAACTTGATACTGACCTGCAAAATGAAAAAAAAAGTGAATTTCAAAGGGTTCCTTGGAGCATCCCCCTTAAAGCAGTACAATGATGAAGATGAGAAACTAATAACTCGCGAATGTCCCGCTCTGGGTGGAGCGAGAGGGAGTGTCAGAGTTACTGACTAAAACCCATCTGTGTTCCTTCAGTTGGCCTTTTCGTTCCAGGACCACAGTAACTCTTCCGAACAGCCTATGATGATCCTGCGTTCAACCAACCGTTCCGCAAACGCATCATACAGTCAAAACGCCAAATCCAGACGATTAATCTACACGATTACACAATACAAAGAAAAAAAAATGTGATTTGACAAAAACTCACGTATCTGTGAGGTCGTCTACTATCTATGACCTTCCTGACATCACCCTCAATCACGGCTACAACGGCCATGTGGCAATTGCTTCAATTATATTTTTGGGTCACGCTGCTGTCATCACATTCATGATCATTCCGTACTTCTGTGAATGTTTAAGTGATCTATTAGTGACAGTTGTCAGGTCCGTAAAAATATGTTTTTGTTGAAACGTTGAATGGTGTGTAAGGGATTGGAATAGATTGTCCGTCGAAATGACATCTGTAGATTGGAAGTGCCGCCATTGTAAAATCATCATCATCATTTTAACCGAAAGACGTCCACTGTTGGACGTAAACTTCCCTCAAGTGTCGCTATAACTACCGGTCCTGTGCGTTTCGCATTCATGAAATTCCCGTGACCCTCACCAGGTCATCGGTCCACGTTGTGGGAGGCCTTCCAACGCTGCGTCTTTCGGTACTTGGTCGCCACTTCAAAACCTTTCGTCCCCATCGCCCATTTGTTCTGCGAGCAATATGTGCCCTGCCCACTGCTATTTAAGTCTGGCGATTGGGCTATGTCGGTAAACTTAGTTCTCCTGCGGATATCTTTATTTCTGATACGATCACGCAAAAAGATCCCAAGCATAGCCCATTCCATTACCCTTTGGGTGACTACGTTGTAATGCTTTGTTCTAATAATTATACTTTAAAGAATGCTTCCTTAGACTTGACAGACATAGAGAGACTTCCGGGCTCGGATGTCTCTTTAGATCCTTGTTAAGTTGTTAGAATTCGAGATGACTAAGCTTCCTAGCCGTTGTATGTAAATATCTACTTAATAATACTGCCAGACAACGCCAGACCAAACGTAGGTTTAGAGACAGGGCTGAGTGATTTTACAAAAAAAAAACAACCGAATTGAGAACCTCCTTTTTTTATGAAGTCGGTTAACAAGAGTCAACGTGGCCCGAAAGCAACGGGAAACCGAAAGAACATGAGTGTGTTTTAGTTTTCTAAAAGTATCACACTCCTTTTCGCTCCTCCCCGAGTGGGAGAAGTTATTTGACGATTTCCCAACCAAACGAAAAAATTTTTTAGTAATATTCCATTTCATACAAGAGATCTTTATTCATTAAAAGTGAGCATTAATAAAATATCTACACCCCTCCCTAAAAGTATTTGGGAATGAGTGAATGGAGTCCTCCCGATTACAGGACCAAAGCGCGGCGTCGGACTGCATGTACAAAAGAAAGAGCGGCGTAATCACACAATGATTGCCAATATGAAGCATTTTAGTGATTTACTAAATCTATAGATTTGATTATAAAATTAAAATACTACATATGACGATAAAACGTTGCTCTGACAAATAAATCGGAATGATTGCATGTTACGAGTAGTCAGGCTTTTAATCGATAAAAGTAATTCATTATCAAACAAACTGATTAGCATCCGTAGACTCATAGTAAGGTTCAGTTGAAAACCAGCGTCAGGCAACTGCTATAAAGTGGCCTGGCATTATACTGAACTGGACCTATTTGGCGCAGCCGTGAGACACACAATGTTGATGTGTTTTTTAAGTTTTAGTATTTAAGTTTCTATATTCTAATCGTTATCTCATTGTGTGTACCTGTGTGCCAAATAAACGTGTTTTCTTTCTTTTCTTTTTTTCTTTCTTTCTTAATTTATAGAGGTTTTTTTGTGATTTTTTGTAGCGTACTCTATTAGCTGTATGCACACTATAGTATCTAGCATTTATCCTGACATATATTTTTTCTGATTCTGTTTACTGAAGTGGATCATAACTTTTACGCATTATAAAACTAGCGATTAGCTCCTGTAGTCCTCTCAATTAAGGTCTTTTTTACATAGCAGGAGGGTAGGATGACAACAGGACGAAAATATGCATCTTTATCATGAGAGATAAAAAACTTTTTACAAAAAAAAAAAATACAACCGACTTCAAAGTAAAAAAAAACACTGAAGAGTGCAAAATAACTTTAATTTCGGAAGTCGGTGTTTCTATAATAGTTTTGTCTCTTCGTTATTTAATATCTCTTCGTTTTTTATTTTACACTTTTTAGTTATGGTACCACCACTAAAAAGTACCCCTCAGCCAAACTTAAATACCTTATAGCCAGAGTGCATCTCACGACAATTCTAATAATCCCAAACACGGTTAGATTACATTAATTTATTACAGAGTTTCGGTGCCTTACTTCAGGCGTCATCATCAGATCAGTTCGATATATTCCTCCTCTATTTTCAGTCAGTCATCGACTACACGTATAAACAAAGCAATTTTACTTGTTACGACATTTCTGCTGTGATCCTTATGAGGAGTTCTGTTCCATATCTTCGAAGTTCATGATCAGATCATAACAATATTTCTATGGGACCAACTCGGAAGCATCTACTAATCAAAAAAAAATTTTCAAAATCGGTCCACAATTGACCGAGAAATCGGTGAACATACATAAAAAAAAAAACATACATTCAACCGAACATAGAACCTCCTCCTTTTTGAAGTCGGTTAAAAAGGATAGGTAGCTACATTGTATGAATCCAACAGCTGTCACCTGCACCATCCTATAGCAATTGTAGTGTAGGAGGTCTGTTTGTTCACATTGGCCATACAAATTGAGTCATAAACAGAACTACAAGCTTGAATCTTCAATCCTTCGACGCACGTGGGACGCTCTGAGTTCACTATTACCGTTAGTAAGTCAAGACTTGCCAGTATAATCATATAATGACGGAGTTCATTGTAACACTGCTGACGCAAACTATTGTGTTGCTGACGATTCGGACACAATATATTCCGAAACAGTGTCCGAATCGACACATTTTATTTTCAATATTTTTTAAGCTGTTTAGAACAGTCAGATAAAAATCTTAAAATATAGTATAAAAACCATTTTTGTATGGCGAAAACGGCAGAATTAGTTAATAAGTAATATAGTTTCATACCCAAATGATTAGTTAAAATGGTACGGATCGACTCGTGAGATACAGAAAGTTCGGCGGCTATCTCTCTTAAAGTTGAATGAGGATTTTCAGTCACTATTTCCTTCACTTTTGCGATGTTAACTTCAGTTGAAGACGTTGATGGCCTACCAGAGCGAGGCAAATCTTCCATCACACCTCGACCGCTTTTGAACGCTTTGTACCTTTCATAAGCACGTGTTTTTGATAAAGTCGATTCACCGTAAGCCTTCTGTAACATTTTCAGTGACTCCGAACACGAAATTCCATTGGCGATGCAAAATTTAAGACAAACTCTTTGTTCGATGTTTTTGTCCATTATGAAATTCGCAATACACACTAGATATGATATAACAAAAAACAGCACTATAATTAATATAAATAACAGATGCAACTCAAACTCCGCACCAAAATGGAAAACAGTTGTGCCAATCTACCAACAACAAAAATAAGCATAAATTTGAATTTGGAACCATAAACAAATCATCCATTCCCGATACTTTTCTGACTGAATGTATAATGCTCATAACAACTTTGTACAATATTCTGACAAATACATGCATTCTATTCTAAAAAAAAATATTACCAGAAGTTGCCGCCATAAATTTAGCCTAAAATATTTTTGGTAACGCTTTTTCCCCCATTTTTTTTTATCTGACTGTACTAAACCGTGTGTGTCCGAATCGTCAGTAAAAAAATAATGAAATAAAAATGTCTCATTTCGGACACTGTCCGAATCGTCAGCAACTCAAACTATTCGGTGCTCACGATTGTCCTGCTTCCATTCGGTAAAGCATGAGAGTTTTTGTAAAGAATTTTTCCTAAAGCTTTTGTTTTTTATATTATTATAATGCCTGGTAGCTTGTCTAAGAAATAATAATTATATTGTTGTTGTAAGTGAACTGCTAATTTGTCATATTTAAAGCTAATCGAGTATAAATATGACAAATTGGCAGTCGACTGTTCTCACTGTTTGTGTTATTGTTCTTCATATCTTTTTTTAATGTGGGAAATCATCAACGTCTCTCGCTATGGGTGGAGCGGGAGGGAGTGTCAGACTATTACTTACTAAATGCCACCGTGATCTTTTATTAACCCTTTGTTGCGATGGCTGACATCTCTTTGAGGTGAGCGTAGAACAAAACGCGCCGACCCGGGCTTGGTCTTTACCAGACGACCGGACGGCGAGCTGCCTATGGCTCGCCGTCCGCAAGTCCGATTGTTCTTCATATGTTATCAGATTATTTACCGCCGATTTTTGGGAAGATTTTGTTACAGCACACAGCTACAATAAGTTTGGAAAATACATTATTCTGTGACAATTCCGTTTGTAATATTACATCATCCATAAAATCATTTTGGAGCTCAGATTTTTTTACACCTATCTCTCAGTAACCTTCATCTGCGTTCAATATTTTCTTATTGATAGTACCTATCGTTTGTTTAAAATATATAGCAGATGGTGTAGGTCTTTAGTCAATCAAGAAATAATCAGTGTTAACTACCTATCAATGACACCATTGCTAGATATTTAACATTGATTGGCAATCGAACAGACGTATGCCTATATTTATTTCAATCAAGCATTTGTTTTCGTTTAGTGTTATGTAATCTGGCTCACCAAGTACATAAAACTCTTCGTAATTTAGTGCGTAAGAGTGTTACAGATGTTAGAAAGACATTTTCGGTTCATTGAGAACCGAAAATAATGACTGCCCGCGGCGCACGCAAATCCAAAGGTGTGCGTAAGCTTTTTGTTTCTTACCATCGTTAATGTGGGTAGTTCCCCAAGTCGTCGACGGCGCGTACTGTTTCACGCGCGCCTCAAGGAGATGTCAGCAAACCGTAGGGGCCCAGTAGGGTCTAAGCCTACTGGGGCCAAGGGTCTGCTTCTGAAAGGAAGACTCGGCCCTGGTATGAAAGGCAACGAAGGAACAGGAGTGGGTTTTTAGTCAGTAAAAGTCTGAAACACCCTCTCACACCGCCCAAGAGCGAGGGATGTCATTGGATGATTTTCCGACCGAAAAAAAATGTGGGTAGTTCGCCGTCTGGTCGTTTGGTAACAGACCGGACCGAGCCCGAGTCAACGGCGGCGGCGCGTTGTGTGCCAACTGCCAAGCACGCCTCAAAGAGAATATGTCAGGGCCCAGCAGGATCGGGGCGCCCGCTTGGGCCGTGGGGGATTTCTGAAAAGGAAACCCGAGGTCCTTGAACGCAACGCACAGCTGAAGGACACAGGTGTGATTTTAGTCAGTAAAAGTTTGACACGCCCGCATGCTCCACCCTAGACCGAGAGAAACCATTGGATGATTCCCCACTTAAAAGAAAAACTATAGTTAATGTTGTAATCAAAGCAGGGTTAATCAAAGTAAATGTAATAAGTGGAATAAATATTGCGAAATAGGTACTTGCACATATTAACATGTGGTAAGCTACCTAAGCCATTGGTTGACACGACTACCGGCACAATAATCGCCGAGTCTACAACAAGAACTTTTTCAATAGAGGCAAACCGGTACAACACGACATCTTCGACGACAGAATCGACATCTGTAAGCATGGTCGTGGTAGCATTTTTCCTAATATCATTTTTCATAATATCATTTTTCATTTTTAATTGCCAAACCTTACTCTTTCTAATTATAATATATTATCTTTATAATTTCGAGCAGTGGTGGCCGAGTGGTAACGGCCCCGACTTACGAGTTGTAGGTCGCGGGTTCAAACCCAGCCAGGCGCATTACCTTGTGTAATTTATTTCATCACCACTGCTCTCAAAACGGTGAAGGAAAACATCGTGAGGAATCCGGCATGTCTTAGAACCAAAAATTCGAAGACATGTGACATTCACCAATCCGCACTGGGCCCGCGTTGTGGATTACGGCCCATTCCCTCTCCTAGAGAGAGGAGGCCTGAGTCCCAACGGTGGGAACATTAAAAAAGGCTGATTATGCTTTGCTTATATGCTACTCTTTCTAATGCAGCAAAAATTTTAATACTTTTCGCTAAAATTCTTTGTTTTATTTTGCTTTAAAAATAAAGTTCTTGTTGAAAAGTCCACTATTATTTCGTTTATTTACTTTACAATGCATATCGATTATACATATATTAAGGAATGTTATCCGTAATAACTAGGTCCTTGACACCGAGGTTATCATTATTGATACGACTTTTAATGCTTTTATTTTGCATAACTTCAACGGTTCTTATTTTGACATCTTCTGGCCAACGACTGCGAGCCTTGACTACTCAATTGTATTGAATTTATTTGTATTATATATAAAGCATAAAATTTCTAAGTAGTATTGATTTTAGGTCGCCGAAACCAATTAGTAAGACCTTATTGTCTATACACTTATCATTATTTATTATTTATTCATTTATTAAAACTTCATGCAACACAAAAGTACAAAAGCGGACTTAATGCCTATAATAATAATATAATAAATAACAAAAAAAAAATATATATTTAATATAATTCATAATCATAACACTGTCTTCGTAAACTATAACGTATGTATAAACTATTGAAACATTTATAAATATTATTTGTTTGTTATTGTGACAAACAAACTGTTATTTGTATCATCCATTATTGTTTAAACAACAAAATTTCCTCTCATCGTTCACTGGGTTATTCATTCTGGCTTTATATTCTTACGTTGTTCTTAGTACTAACTAATTGACCATGTTACTTGTCAATTTATTATGTCATTATTTCCAGGTTTCCTGTTTAGCACATTATGCATTTTAGGACCAATGCTTTGCAATGTATGTGTGTATATAATAAAGTATTAATTGAAATATAACTGCAGCACCAATAAAACATAGGTTTCTAGAAAGCCTATTAGTGTCACTGCTTTCAAAGCTATGATCTAATGTAAATCTAAGTTGTGCTTCCTTATTTAAAGATATGTTGTGGTTTACGAGCTTTTGGAGCTTTATGAAGATTGACAATCGGATAGAGAAATAGCAAACGACGTTGTAAAATCTTAACGGGATTTCTCAAAGCCAATGGTTAATGTAGATTTCTCTGGAATCGTAATGGTCTTGTATTGGTTGTTGGGACACTGATCCGAACTTGTCTTAATCGTTTTATGGTGAGTTATCACAGTAGTTCCTTTCTTAAGTGGTGTCTTAGGGTCGCCTACGCAGAACTTTCTTAAACGTTCAACTTTAGAGTCCTGACCTACTCCAGCAAACGTTCTAAACAGCTATTACTCCCGATTCATCCCGATGATCAAACTTCTGGTACTTGTTGCATTGTGTCACAAGCTGCTGCATTCATTGCCCGATCATGTCAATTGGGGGCGACACCGACAATTGGCCAATTTGGGCCGGCCTCGGTGATCGGGCCACGGTCCTACAATAGGCTCGACAATCATAAATGCATACGGTTTTGTACCCTTTGTTAGCATTGAGGAGATTGTTGAAGAAGCGCATCTCTTGGATTCACTTACAGGATTCTGCTTTGCGTTCCTTATTCTGCAATCTGACTTTGAATTGGATCTGATTCGGATGATCATTGTTGGTTCTGGACCATCCTGTAATCAGAGGTCTGCCTTTGGCCACAGCATGGGTTTTGCAACTATCCATTTTATCCTGTAGAAGTTCATATTAGATATAATAGTTTCTAAATCGGTTAATATATTTGCAATTTGGGTTTTGGTAAATACTACATACACTTTTGCTATGTGAATGCTTTCAGAATATATTGTTCGAAACTTGTGACATACATTTTAGTGTGAACTACTTAATTGTAATGTTTTTTAAATTATGAAAATAATGAGGTGAGCGTGAATTAGAGTAATCTCTATTGTTAAGTGGAGTATGAAATCTTAATTTAGTTTTGAAGTTGTTTATTTTACATTATTTAGTTCAGTATACTCCAGCGTTATAGAGAAAATATATAAGAGAATTTACTTCTTCACTTCAGGATGCATGCATCATATCAGCTACTTTTAAAACTAACTGCTTTAATAATTGCATTACCATCAATTGTGGACTTATGGGTAACTATCGTATATCGAGCTAGTGTACAGAACAACGAATATACTCAATTTTGCATTATAGAAACCATGCACTTCGACGTGGAGTGATAGATATCTGTGACTCACGCTGGTGCCAATATCACCAGGCGCCAGAATTGGCATTTGACCCGTGCCCTCGGTAATATCCATGAATTTGATTACAATTACCACAGCAGCTGCTCTGATTACTGCTATTAAGGTTTCATTGTTGGCAGCAATTTCTTTTTCACTTTCGGTGTTTACTACAGCATCTACAGAATGACAAGTTGCATTACTTAGTTCTACCCGCTTTCGGTGGAGCGAGAAGGAATGTCAGACTTTCAGTTCCGCACGCAGATCCAACAGTTCCGCAGCCCTGAGGGCTTACCATGACGTGTTAAATGTCAGTCGTGCGAGCGACAAAGACGGATGGAGCAATACAACCTATATAGCTCCTATACTTTTAACAGTTTAGTTTAGGTCGTAAGTTTGGTTCGTGGTAGCCCCCTCTGGTGGGATTACTCACAGGGTTCAGGTCATGTTAATGTTAAGAGCATTCATCCGTTAAAACTACGCAGAAGCCAAAATCAATGATTTCCGACGGACAATATAACAATAATGTGTTTAATTTCTAGATAAGATATTGACGTCATATTATTGGGAATTTCATAATCTAGTGTATGTTCCAAAAACGTTTTCAAATGATCGTATAGTTTTCCCATTAGAACAGTTCTTATCCAAGCCGTTTTTAAAACTAGCGGTCGACGGTCTACGCAGATGCGAGATAGTAGTTAAACCGTGTATGGTAAACTTACAACATTTTACTTAAAAAAAAAATGATAACATTGACTAGTACATGGCGCAAAAAAAAAACACGATTGCTGTAAGTTTTCATTCAAGAAAAGTAATCTCAAAACTGTCATTTTTAGCCGTTTTTGGAGATATTAAACGTGTTAGTTTAGGATAATATATGAGGCATTTTTGTTTTTTTTTTTTAGATTTATTAATTGAACGCATTTACGATCTATGACATGGTACAATAATTTTTTTAATAACTTATTTGTTTACACTACAATTAATTATTTAATATCACTATATAATAGACGCGAAATCGCGTCAGCGCGCAGCGCTTTGTACCGGCCGAGGTCTTTCAGATTTTTAGTCTTTCTATTCTACAGTGATACTAAATAATTAATTATATTGTAGTGCACATTATTGTTATATTTTCCGGAAATCATTGATTTTGGCTTCTGCGTGGTTTTAACGGATGAATGCTCTTAATTGAAAAATTCTTCCACGATGAAAGTGAGGAGATTTTTTGATATAGTATCGGGTCAGTTCTCACCGAGACTAGACGCTGCGCGAAAAGGAACTTAAAATATAACTTTATTTATTACACGAAAAGATTCACATTTCAGATCGAAATGGCTCGCATCGCAACGCTGCGTGGTGCAACGTAGAATAGAATAGAATAGAATAAACTTTATTGTACACCAAATTAGTAACAAAACTTACAACGTATTCAACGTATTCTGAATTCTCACGATGAAATGTGTATCTTTTATTGTAGGAAATAGAGTTGTATTTTGAGTCGCTCTTGGCGCAGCGTCGCGACGCGTCGCGTCTCGGTGTGAACTGACCCTAAGGAGAACCCTTCAATTACGTAATAAGGATCAGGACTGTCCATGTCGGTATATAGGTATTTTCCAATATTTACTGGTTGCATAAACTTAATTAATTTATCAAACTTGGGAATTCTAACCTCACAGTAGGACCGCAAAAACACCTTATCGTTATACTAATAAGTATTTGAGAAATTAGCTCACGGTAAATACATTAGTAAATTTAGTTTCTCATGTACCTACATAAATATGTGGTTATTTAGGTATAATAATTTTCCTGTAATGTCTGAAGACGTGATGAATTCAACATAGACGTCCTTTGTTACTTTATTTGGTGACGTGACTGTATAACTGTGGTTTAGTTACCTCATCAACTATGTCAGGTAGTTAGTGCATAAATTTTCAGCTGACATAATATATAGGTATCATACTAATATCATAAAGGCGAAAGTTTGTGACTTAGAGTGTATATGTTTGTTAGTTCTTCACGCTCGAACGGGTGAACGGATTTAGATGAAAGAACAACGGCGAGAAAATTGAAACAATGCTAAAATCGAAACAGGTAAATAGTTGATAAAATAATAAAATATTGCATTTCAAATGTGTTCTACATTTGAAATGCAATATTGCATTTCAAAATCAACGTCATTGTCTTCCCGATTTCATCATTACTATCTTAGAATTAAGAAACTTCAAAAGATCATCATCGGTCAAACGTTTATTTTTTTTATTATTATCCAAATAGACCCATCCTTATTACCTGGTGTATATTTAAAAATGTTTATGTATCTAAAATAGATCTAAAGTATCTAAAATAGATCTAAAGGAATTCCGCTGCATGCGATGAAAGTACCTACTTACTTACCTTGCTTTCGATATAAGTTAAATATACTCGTATTTTATGGGAGCAGGAAAATCATTATTTAGTTCTTAGGCTCCGGCGAACAGATGCAACAACGATGCAAATAAAGAAAGAAAGAAGAAAGCAAAACATTTATTTGAGACTCGCACAAACAAATCACAATCAAAAACTTTTTACAAAAAAAATAAAAATAACCGATCATTAAAACAACACTGAAAGGATCAAAATAACTTTAATTTCGGAAGTCGGTGTTTTTCGGTATTGTTGTTTCTTATTTAACACCAAATTTCAAAATTAAAGTTATTTATTTTTATATCCTTTTAGTGTTTTTTTAGTACCTAAGTACCTAATAAAAAATAAAAAAATCTTAACTAATAGATATCTATCGAATTACTTAAAATGAGAATACAGCAAAGAAAAAAGTCTGTACAACAATTTTAGCAATCAATGGCGTTTCTTGCCGGTTCTTCTCCATAGGAAACGACCAATTGGAACCGTGCACTAGCTTCTGACGTTTTGGGGCCATGGGTTGATTTCCGAAAGGAAAACCCGAGGTCCTGGAACGCAAGGCAAAGAAGGAACATAGGTGTGTGGTTTTAGTCTGTAAAAGTCTGACACGCCCTCTCGCTCCGTCCTAGAGCGAGAGAAGATTGGAAGATTTCCCACCTTACAAAAAAATCTGACGTTTTAAAAGTGCCCATGTAGGCCTATCTTACTAATGTTATAAACGTGAAAGTTGGTATGTATGGATGTTTGTTACTCTTTCACGCAAAAACTACTGAATCGATTTCGATGAAACTTGGTACACGGATTATGTCCTGGAATAGCATATTATAGAATACTTTTTTTACCGGAGATAATTTTCTACTATCACGCGGGCGAAGCCGCTGACAGTAGCTAGTGTGAAATAAAAACATTTTGAATCTGTATTAAAACATTTTGAATCTGTATGAACACGTTGTCGCATGGTCACGTAAGGGGATGCAACTCGACATACATATTCCCTGTTTTTCATACAACCGCTCTTACGCGATTATGACTAGGTCTAGGTAAGCGCGCTCCATCGTCGACCGCATCGTCGCTTTCCATCAGGTGAGTTAGCGGTCAAGCGCGAACCTATCAAGAATAAAAAAAAAATATGACGTTATTACAGATTTTTCGTTAGATATTTTGGAAACACAGTATCTTGTGGATGTTATCTAGGCTTCTATTAAAATCAATTTATA
The DNA here is from genome assembly GCA_905147345.3 of Mythimna impura. NCBI lineage: Eukaryota > Metazoa > Arthropoda > Insecta > Lepidoptera > Noctuidae > Mythimna > Mythimna impura. The sequence goes on along the minus strand of LR990342.1, from coordinate 2,407,134 downwards.
ATTTTGTGAAAAACTAATCCAGTAAACCTAAATCTGCCATTTTGCATGAATTTTGACACTTCATAATTTACTCACAAATTAAAAATGTCGAAAAATTTAATAAAGATTCTGAATGACGACAATTTTTTTTCACAACAATTTCCAATTTTTTTTGGAACAAGTTTTGTAACATATTTGAGTAAATCACGGAATTACCGAATGCTAACAGAGTTCAGGCGTTATCTCGCTTTTTTCGCTTTGCCTTTTCGTCAAACATCTCGTTGGATTGCGTTAGATGAAGTAACAAGCTTTTAAACCATGCTCGATGTTGACGATAGGCGAGTGAAAAAGGACCCTCTTCTACCGGTTACTTAAAAATATCAATTTCTGTTTCCTTCAGTGCTAATAGAGCTTGTTATTTAATGTCGATAAGGAAATTAAATTTAGTATAATTTTATTTGCCGAAGATAATTGTTTCCGGCTACCTTTGAATTCAATACAGATTCTATTAAAGTTTCATTATGCTCTGGTCCAGTTTTATTATTTTGGATGAAGCAATCAATGCAGATAAAGGAATGTCTTTAACATGGTTCTATTTAGTTGTTATGTAAGTAATCTTCGAAGTTGTAAATGATATTTATTTTGCAAACACTAACTATGCTAGTTTTTTCGTCAGCTTAAACTAGATGAGGCCGGTGTGGAAACACCGGCCTCATCTAGTTAGCCTAGCTGACCCTGAGAAGAAACACCGACACACACAAAACTCAGGTGTCAAAGTCTCTTTTAAAGTCCATACAGCAAATATGTTTCTAATTGTCAAATCATATGAGAAATGAAAACCATGCAGATTAGAGTCCGAGATGGTCTTTTGATAAGCCCTTTTAAGAGGGAAGTAGATTATTAGCTTTTAGTAGGCGTAGTTATATATCTCTCTCTCTCTTTGTCTAGCCTTATCCTATTTCATTTGGGGTCGGCTCTCCTCGTCATTATTCGCCAGACATTTCGGTTCTGGGTCACCGAGTCATTCACTTAGGCGAATATATTTAAAATGCGAGTTAAGATTGTTGGAAGCTGGTGCTAGACTGGATTTGATTTTCTGTTCAACACCTGTATAAAGAGCTTCAACTATCTCATTATCCTTGAAACTGAGCTTCCTTACACCGAAATTATCATCATTGTTTTCCGGTCCAGAGGTTTCATGGTAGTTAGGGGTCGGCGCAATACGTTTTATGAGTATTTCTCCATTCCTTACTGTACGACGTCACGCTGTCACCGACTCCCTTTTATTTCGGATAATTATTTCTGTGGCCTACATTCATCTTTGGTTTGGCCTCCTCCTCCGTCCACATTTATATGTTTCATATTCAATTCATGTTTTCTTCCAGAAAGTATTTTGGACTCGCCTCCATTCCGGTTTCTATACTTCCAGTAGCGGATGTTAGCCCTTTTGTTGTATTGTTCCATAACTAATGTTCAATCTGAATACCCATTATTCTAAGAAGTACAACCATTACTATATTGCTTTTATTAGCCGGTACCGAAATAGCCCCCTCCGTTCATGGGCATGACTTCTTGCTCGTAAACCCACCAGCTCGCTTGGCCATTATCCTAACCGAACCCATACATTACCCAGTAATAACGCTTAAAATCTGTTATTCATGGTGTTGCGCTTATTTCTGTATTAAGATCTTTATTATCTGAAGACGTCTTTGGATCTTTTCCAACGAGTTTATCAAAATTTGGTTTTTCTTAAATATCAAAGTGTTACGAAATCCAGGGTGCTTACAAACTTTACAAATTAAAATAACATCGAAGAAAACTTCATCATCCGTTTGTTTATATTCATTGTTTCTTATATTGCTTTGTTCACTAAAAAGCCAATATTATTCCAGATTTCCTCGCTTTAGTCTTTGAATTACAAAGTTCCTAAAGCCCATGTAAATTCAATTACTGCTTTGATATTTCCAAAATCTCTATCACTAATTCTTATTTCACCTTTTTCACACCACAAATCCTCTTAGTTAGAATATCCTACGGTTTTTATACTGCTGACTGATCCCACAGTAGATTTCAGCGTCACGTTTCGTGCTGGGGTGAATGCTTTAATTGAAATCTGATTCCTTTTTCTCTCATATAAATCTGATATTTGAACGGACAATTTCGAATCTTTTTAATCGAAACTATTCCTAAAGCGTTGCTTTAAATTGGAAAAATGGTGTTAGATATGATTGATTTTGAAGAAATACTAAAGTAATCAAATTGTCCTCCGTCTATTATAACATAAATATTACAGTCAGAATTCCCTACATTTACTGTTTCAACCATTTTCACGCATCGCCATTCAAACGTTAATTTTCGTAACGGTTGTGCGGTTGTTGACGCCATTTTCAAATATTTAGGTGCAATTGTGAGGTGGTTTGGCGTTATTGCTTTTAATTGACCTGATGGCTTTATTTAATCATTTAAGTACGTTTAATACTGTAATGGAACAATTATGGACACTAACATAAGCGGAAACTCTTCAATTGATGACAACGGTTAGCGCAGTTCCTACTTGTGTATACCTATACAAAACAATTGCGTAGGTAAATTACTAAAATAAATAAATATTGTTGTATTTTTAATCTCTAGATATCTTACCATAGCTATCCGATTTGGGTTAGGCTTTTGATTTGCTGAATCATGGTGAACTTCGGTCAAATGTGTGTTGAGTTCCTAATGTGGCGAAAAAATCTGCATTTACTAATATTGACATCATTCGCTGTAACATATTTAGAATAAAGCCACAATGACTTGTGTGTTTCGTTCTGAATTTGAAATCATCATCGTTTAAGTTGACATATTTGGCTTGTGTACACCAACTGTTGGCAATTTTTTAATTTTAATTACTTTAATATGTTACAGTCACAACCATTAGATGCATTTGAGTGCTCTCATTGGTCAAGTCAAAATAATCTTTTAATTTACAATGCCTATATTCTAATAACATGTCTTACTTCACTTATTTGATTAATTTGACATGACAAGAAAGCTATAAATTTAACTTGTTAATATGGTCCACAGTAGGGCATTAATATTGATTTAGTTCGTGTGTTATTTTGTTCTTTTTTTAGGTACTTACTCAAAATACTTAGTTTAAAACTGAACTTCTTACTGATAATATATTATCAAATATCTCATGTTTTTACTGGCTCTTCCACTTTCAAGTTTTCATTTTCAACCTTTTTATCGCACTTTACTCATTCACATTTCAGAATCGTAAACAATTTACTAACCACTTTCCTTCTTTATTTTGATTTATTGTATTATTCTTCTACTCTAACCTAGAAAGTGTTGCTAAATATTCCGTCACGACTGCTTTTGGTGACATTTTCACATAATTATGCGACAGATTTTTGTCGCTAAATAGTTCTAAACGAATTATTTAGTCCAGGTTGACACTTTCAAGCTCTTAATAGATTTGCTAATTTTAAAAGTGGTGTGACCTTCTTGTTATCATGCCAACTTCAGCATTACATTTCTATATTTGGTGTAAAAGTGACATATAAGTGCTGTAATTTACATTTCAGACTTTCTCTGCTCTGTTAACTAGCTTGACATTTCGGCATGACTACCTAACAACAGTATACGGCACATCTAACTGGACTTTGTGTGACAAGCTGTGGATTATAACTGTAAACTATTAAATCGTTTTGATGGATTTAACTGTATAAACTTACACATTTTTGGTTGGTAAGCTTAGACCCAGTCAAATGGCGTAAAACAGTCGTCAGTATGTGCATACTGACAGTAACGAACAACTGATTAATGGCTTCTACCTACATATGGATGCAGGTGGGCGCCATAAGTCAGTTATTGACCACCCAACTTAACTTAAAAAAGCACGTTCCAAATGCATCAAATTCCAAGCTGTCAATAGCATAGCGTTCACACGCATTACAAAGAGGTTACAACCAAAACAAGGTGGGTACCACGCTGAACAATCGCCAGTTGAGCAATACTCGTTATTTGCACAGCTGTGACCTGCGTACCTGCGTGTTACCCGCGATGTCGTGAATATAATCCACAGTTACGTCATAGTTATTGGAAAAATTAAAGATGAAGTTCTAACATAAGCAGCAGAGAATGAACAGAAGTCTAAGCCAACGGTGCATGCTAGAATACGTGCAGATGAAACTAACAAACTAATAACAAATTGTTCTAATATTTACACGTACGTACGTGAGTAATCTAAACCTGGAAATGTGAATCATGTAAATTTATGCATTGCTCATGCAATTCTCTTAGGTGAGCTGATATTCCTACGACATATTGTGATAGATTTATTATTTTGATATGTGTAGAACGTAGATGTGAAGAATCTACATATCAAGTAAACACGTAGAGGAAAGTACATTGTATTTTGAATTGTAGTCAGCATATTTAAGATTCACTCGAATGATCTGTGCAGCAAACAGTAAGCTGATGACCATATCTCGTGCAAGACATGACTTTGGGTATATCTGATGGTAAAATATTAAATTAAATAATTTATAATGAATAGAATCAATGAACATCATCGATCACAAAAGCAAAAAGCTTACGATAGATCATATCATCAGACCCTCAGCCCTCGGCCCTTCTATAAGGACAGAAACCAAATCAATAACGTGTATTGATTTTTCAACATGTATCGTAGTTTATCTATAAATTTTTAATGTAACTATTAATTATGTTTAGAAAACAATGTATTGTACTGTTAGATTGCTAATGATTATAGTTGTAGCAATCGGTCACCAACTGCAACGGACCCACGGCAGAGTATTTGCGTAATGTAGGGTAGTACTCGGCCGGATTGTTCGAAAGAGTAATTGCGATCTTTGAACGCATAGGGCAACAGAATTTAAGGAACACGGGTTTCTTTTTTCGGGTGGGAAAATCATCTAATGACATCCCCCGCTCTTGGGCGGAGCGCGAGGGCGTGTCAGACTTTTACTGACTAAAAACCCACTCTTGTTCCATTGTTCCGGGGCCCCGGGATCTGTTTCGCATCACCCATGACCCCAGTAGCCTTTGACCCTGCTGGGCTCCTTGAGGCGCGCGTGGAACACGCGCCGTCGACGACTTGCGCTCGGTCCGGACAGTTACCGGACGGTCGGACGGCAAGCTACCCATTGCTCGCCGTCCGCAAGCCCGAGAAGGAACACGGGTGGGTTTAGTCCGTAAAATTCTGACACTCCCTGCAAACAAGAGCGGGAGAAGTCATTTGATGATTTCCCAACCAATAAAAATGGTAGTGTAGTACTACCAACAAGTTAATTTCCATTTTATGATCTGGGTATTGTAGAAGAAAATATAGAACGTGTTTCAATCAATCAAAGCATTTATTTCTAACCAACTGCCACCCGCGGCTCTGTCTTCGAGAAATTAGTACTTCCCACTTTCAAATTTCGGTTTTCATGGGCTTTCCCTATTTTTTTTTAGATCTAACATCCACTCCTGTTCCTTCGTTGCCTTTCGTACCAGGGCCGAGTCTTCCTTTCAGAATCAGACCCTTGGCCCCCGGTAGGCTTCGACCCTGCTGGGCTACAGTTGCTGACAACTCCTTGAGGCGCGCGTGGAACAACACGCGCCGTCGACGACTTGGGCTCGGTCCAGACGGTTACCGGACGGTCGGACGGCGAGCCACCTATTGCTCGCCGTCCGCCCGCAAGATCTAACATGCGCCTCTATCACATTAGAGTGAGCATGACAAACTCAACTGCCATGCTCGTTTATGTCAAACAAGTAGCCGGCATTTAGCCAAGCATTTTTATCAAAGATATAATCTTCCTATTTGTAACATGCTTTTCTACATAGTGTTAGACTAAAAGTCGATGAGTGAGCTCATCCCTACGTCACCGCGTTCCATCGCCCCGCACTAGCATCTTTGACAACCGGGATACAGAGAATTGCGCGCCGTTTTCGTAACGTTGTACTTTTTTCTAATTAGAAGTAATAAGATAAACCCTTTTCACACTTCTAGCCGCTATGATGGCTCCTTTTCTGTCACTGCGGTGCGCCTGTGGAACTCTCTCCCACACTCTCTACGTGACAGCCCTTCTCTGGATGTCTTCAAGAGGAAAATTAAAGAGCGTTTCCTTTCACGTTATTTGTAATTTTAAAATTGTACACTGGATCCTACCCTCTATTGTGATCTCTCTCTATCACTCAATGGTTTGCTGGAAGAAAACTCAACTTTGAGTTAAGCTCGCCTATGTACATGAACGTTGTTATCTACTTATTTTGTAAGTTGTTTTAGCGTACAATAAAGAATTAAAGCGATAAAACTGCATTTATCATTATCAATAGTGTGAGATAATATTTTTCATAGAACCCCAACCAACGTTTCGACTATACTACATATAATACAGTCGTTTATGTCTAACAAGCAAGGGAGCGCCAAGTTAGGGGTTCGTAATGTCAAGCGCACCATCTTTATTTTAGACACAATATGCTTTTATATCATGTTGTAGGGTGTGAATGTGTTCATGCGTTCTGCTATAGGCTTAGTTGGTTGATTGATTGATCAATTATTGTGATTCAACCGTTACCATTATTTCTGTGAGACAAGTCGGAGAACTTCGATTCTGCAGTCACTGACATCAGTCAAAGCTATTAGTTTTGCGAAGAGTTTTTTTTTTATAAAATTTTTCTATCTTGTATCTGTACTTAAAATCAGAGTTACTCAAGACTAAAAAGGAAAGACATAACATAGTACAAAGCATGTTGGGAACACTGGTCGGCTAAGGAGTGGCATTCCACGCCGGAATCTATGTTTCCTGATAGCTACAACCTTAAGGGTCTTTAAGTCAAGAGTGAATAGGTTACTTCTAGGTAAGCGTGCTCCATCGTAAGCCACATCACCGCTCAGCATCTGGTGAGATAGTGGTCAAACGCGAACGTATCCATAATAAAGCTACGTTTACAGCAAAGATAGGCTTTATTAGTCACATCGGAGCACATGATCGCAACCTGTAGTTGCACTAAATCAGAATCCAGTCACCGTAGCCGAAATCGGTTAGGGAATATATATAATAAAGCTACTGACTGGTCAGATGGCTCACTGGAGTTTCAACACACCTGCTAAAAATAGTGAAACTGCAGATTAAGGCATACAAAAAAAAACATTTTCCACAGTTGCGGCCTTCATTTTTATCATCATCAGCAACAGCTTTATTGCCTTTTAGCTACCATCGAGTTCTTCTACAGTAAATTCTATTTCTTTTTACATTTTAATTTTACTCTCATTAGTAGCACCTGGTGCATGGGCAAATTAATCGTAATCTTAACGAGGTATAGTTAGCTATACTCTGGCGATAACAAGGGTCTTTGAACTTTCTTTGTAGTTAGTGTAAACAGCCTTTGTTTTTACTGGCCGGTCCAAATACTTAGCACATGCGCTAGCGCAGGCACAGTGGACGATTGTCCGACGTTTGATGTAAAGGCTATAAGTGCATTCTTTGAAGAATACGATCACCTGTTTGTAGAATAGAGAATATGTTGATGTTGACCGATTATTGCCCATTTAGATTGTTATCTGATAAATTACCATTCCTTTAAGCTGAGCCACGCCCCCGCTCAAATGTCGTAGTTGGTGATATGCGAGTGGGTAATGTACGACATAAAACGTCATTGCAATTAATTCATTAACGCTCAGGCGGTAGCCGGCGCCCGCAAGCCATTGTCTTACTATTGTGTCTCTAATTACGCACGTCAAAAGGTTAAATTTGATTGCCTAAGTAACTAGAACAAGAGAGACGGTTTATCCAGAATCGATCGCTCTGACTTGAACATTGAGTAAATCTAAGAAATAGACACATCGAGAGAATTTATTAGATTCTCACCTCGTTTAAATTTATAAATCTTTTTATTATTACATGTGTTATGGAGGAAGTTTCCCTAAAAATTATCCTTAAAAACATAAGATAGTGGTTAAGCGATTTTTTTTAGTAGAAATTGAATTAACATGAATTATAAGGTTTTTTATTTTATCTTATTTACACCTTAATCTTGTAAGCACCAGCTTCTATTTCAGAGCCTTACCATGATGTGTTAAAAATGTCAGGAGCGCGAGCGAGAAAGAGGGATGGAGGGCTATACACCCTCTAAAGCTCCACCCTTTTAAAAGTTCAACTCTAGGGCCTTTGGTATCGCCAAAGTTACAAGCGCACTGTCGCAAATCCGGCTTGTTTACTAATGTTTGATCTTCAATTTACAAAACTGAAGTTAAAATTATGTATCGTTGAGGCGATTTTGTGAACTTAGAAGGCTATATTTACTCTGGCCTCCCTGCCAAAGAAAAGATGGATGGATTGTGTGAAGAGCGATATGAAAGAAAAGGATTTAGTGATAGCGTGACGGGTGACAGGACAGAATGGAAGACAAAAACTAAATTACACAGGAGAAAGGCAGTAAGGTGATGTTATATATATCAATAATAGCTTCTGCCTGCGGCTTCGCCCGCGGGCAGAAGATATATCTATCTATACATATATGATTATCACACAAGAGACGATAGATAGTGCTCTTTTACTTGAGTCTTAAAGAGTGAGATAGTTTTCAAATCACGAATGCTAGGCGGAGGAGAGTTCCACAATCTTACTGCATGGACAGAGAAAGAGTAGGAATAGTAGCTGGTTTTATGAGGAGGGGATTTAAGAAGGGATCTTAGATGTGATCTGCACGGAGCGTCGCTAGGGCGCGCGTAAGAAAATCGGTCGCGTAGGTAGGAGGGATAAGATGGGTTGTGTAGGATGTTGAAGAGGAGACATAAAATCCGAGTGAACCTGCGAAGACGGATAGGGAGCCACTTGAGTTCCTTGCGAAGATGAGAGACATGATCATACTTTCGTAGACCAAAAACAAACCGAATGCATAAGTTTTGCAGTCGCTCAAGCTTGTTTAACAGCTCCTCAGTAGCATCCAGGTAGCAGGCATCGGCATAATCTATAATTGGCTGAATAAGTGTTTGGGCCAAAGAGATTTTCGTTTTCAAAGGCAAGAGACCCTGGAGGCATTTGAGTGAATGAAAGGAGAAATTTACCTTCCGACTGACTTCATTGACCTGCGCACGCCACAAAAGATTGGAGTCAATAATGACACCCAGATCTTTCGCAGTTTTTTTTTGTTTTTATTGAAATATATTTAAAAATATAATTTATATGTTTAAAGATGAATAAACGATAATAATAATAATTTAGTAAGCTGTTGATCCCTGCACGAACGCCGCCGGTTCGGGCGCCATTGTTTTACTATTGTGTCTCTAATTACGCACTCAAAAGGACAACATTTCGTCTACAATATCTGTTGGTAATTCTTATATCTACGTTAGTTCATAAAAAAAAAGTCGAAGTTTGTAAAAGTTGATTTCTTCATACAAACTTCCAACCTCCGTTTTACCTCCTTAGGGATGGAGTTTCGTAAAATCCGTTCTTAGCGGATGTCTACACTCTATAAGGAACCTACCTGCCAAATTTTAAGTTTGTAGGTGTTATAGTTTCTGAGATTTTGTGATTAATCAGCGAGTGGTATTTCGCTTTTGTATATAGAAGATTAATTCCGTAACTACAGTATATATTCACCTGTGTCCAATCGTCATAGCTTCCCGTAGCATGTGGATACTATATCATCAGTGTATCTGTGTTACATGCCTATATCCTGTGTTATTACTTTGTGTGCTGGTATTAAGGTGTCACGCGATGCCAATGTTAGCGACAACCGTGCATCAATCGCGTGTTGAGTGCCACCTGATCGATGGCCGGTTCTTGTTTTAATTTGACTGGTGAACCTGTTCATTTATCTATTTTATACTTTACAGAAAAATAAGTGTACAATGGGCGGTCTTATCGCACTGGGCAATTTTTTACAGACAACTTTTAGATGGAACTTTTGGGACTCTCAGTGTACCTACAAAAATCATAAATGATATTAATTAGGAATTGTAATATAAAATACATACATACAACAAGAATTAATATACATAAAGTCCTCTTTCGTCATATAAAAAATTTCATTTATGAAATTTTTGGTCAAACAAGATAAAATAACAAACTGGTTGTGTTTCATAATTTCTACGTTTTCTTCTGTCTACAGTAGGTAGTACAAATTCATTAAATCCCATGGGTTGCTAAGCCATGTAATAGCAACTGGCAAAGTCCTTCTTGATACTCCTCAATTACTTTTTTAGGGTTCCGTACCTCAAAAGGAAAAAACGGAACCCCTTATAGGATCAGTTTGTTGTCCGTCCGTCTGTCTGTCTGTCAAGACCCTTTATCTCGGGAACGCGTGGAGTTATCGAGTTGAAATTAAAACAATGTACTCAGGTCTGCGGTCCCTTGAAGCTGTGAAAAAAATCAAACTTGTAAATTAAAGAAAAAAAAGATACGGCGGTTTATGTTGCAAAAAACGTATATTTCGACACCACTCTCAAGGGAATCAAAATTCACATGGTACTTCCCGTTTTCCTAGAATCTTGAAATTTGCCATGAAGCAAGGCCTTATAGCATAAGTATAGGAAAAAATTTGAAAACTGTAAATTACATCACAAAAAAAAAAAAAATTTGCGATTCGTAAAAATCTTTGAGACTCGATTCGGAAATTGAACTGTTTTCATAGGTAAGTTTGTAAGGAGCCATCAGTGCGCGAGTCCGACTCGCACTTGCCCGGTTTTTTATTATTGATAGGTTCGTGCTTAACCACTGTCTCACCTGATGGTAAGCGATGAAGCAGTGAAAGGGCTGATCTGGCAGTATTTATTGTACCATAAGATGCCCCTGATTCAATGGATTCACTTAAAAATTTTAAAATATAGGGAATTGAGGCTTCATAGGTGTATAAGTTATATTTCTGACAAAATAACCACCAAGATTTTAAGGGCGAGTCATACTGTTTCGATCGAGCACACTTGTCTAAAGGTAACCTATTCACTCTTGACTTAAAGACCCACAGGCTGCAGCTATCAGGAAACACAGACTCCAACAGGGAATTCCACTCCTTAGCTGTACGCACAATGAATGTCAAAACGTTTTATGCGTATGGGTGAGATGTCCACCATGTAGCTACCGGTGGTGCCGTACTGCTAGTCGTGGTTTAACTTATGATTTTATTACATAATTATTTATTTATTTATTAAATACTTTATGCACAAACGTACAGCGGCGGACTTAATGCCTTAGGCATTTTCTACCAGTCAACCTTAGGTTACTTTACCTTAATTATATGGTTTCTGATACTATATTCTTCATTAATACATTCATAATTATGATTCAAGAGGAAAAAGTGAATATACCTAATTAAATACCACAATAAATAATTATTTACATGTTACATTTATTATAGCACACCATTAAAATTAAATGTATTTGAAAATACCTACATTCTGGATCTTGGTATATATTTGGTGTTTTCCTTTTAGATATTTAGTTGTCCTTTAGTATTCCTATATTTTAAACGTGTTGCGTGTATATGAGGTGAGTCTATATCAGCATCAAAACTAAGAACAGGGTTTGAGTAATAATTTGAATTTTTACATTAGGGAGTGTGAGCAATATTTGTTATTATAATCTAATATATAAAAATCTCGTGTCTCAGTATTCGTTATCGAACTGCTCCGACACGGCTTGACCGATTTTTATTTATTATACCCACCCCTCATTTTTTTTCTTTGATTATTTATATGGCAGAACGTTTTAACCGGTAGTTGTATATACGAGTATGTATAGCTCTTTATTCTGACAAGATAGAGCAATTTGTTCGTGGTGAGAAATTGTCGCAGTTAATTGAAAGAATCATTAACCTTTTGACGTGCGTAATTAGAGACACAATAGTAAGACAATGGCTTCCGGGCGCCGGCTACCGCCTGAGCGTTAATGAATTAAACCTATAATAACTATATTCAAAGATAATCGTTCTAAGACGTCTATTTTTATCCGTTTCACCTTCTAACCTATTTATCTATTGTTTCAGATGCCATCGGAACCCCGACAATAAAAAAACGTTCACCACTGCGGCGTCTCCATTACTACAAGACTGATTTTGAGTAGTACCTCACATTCCTACCCATGTATAGATAACGTGGTGCCGAAATAAGGCAAGATGTTTAAGTTACTAGGAGGCTTAAGTGTTTACTTCAAATACCAGCCTATAAGGACTGACAATGCGGTGTTCCGGCTGCACAATGTGTTCACGACAGTGTTGCTACTAACTTGTTCTATGATCATCACGGCGACCCAGTATGTGGGTCAGCCGATACAGTGCATTGTGAGTGGGTTGCCCGTCAATGTGGTCAACACGTTCTGTTGGATCACGTCCACGTTCACCATGCCTGATGCCTTTGCTAGAGAGGTGAGTTCTTCTTGTTTGTTTTGTAAATGTTTTATGTATGTGATTAATTACTCATTTATTAGCGTATAGATAACTTTGCCCTGGCAAGTGAGTCCAGCCCCCCTAGCGAAGTTACAATCGTATCGTTCGCGCCGAACGCTTCGAGTAGGCCACGCCTCCGATTCCTTGGTTCTGACGTGATCTCAACGCTCAGTCACGTGGTCAGAACAAAGGAATCGGAGGCGTGGCCTACTCGAGGCGTTCGGCGCGAACGAAACGATTGTAACTTGGCTAGGGGGGCAGTCCATTGACGATGTGTTGTAAAGATACGATGGACCTTTGAAGGGGGGGAATATGACTACACAACATTTTATTTTTTGGTGGGATATTATCAAATATTACGCCTTTCGCTCTACATAGAACGAGAGAAAGTGGTCAGACTTTTACTGACTAAAACCCACCTGCGTTTCTTTAGTTGCCCTTTGCGTTCCAGGGCCAAGGTAACTAATTCGAGCAGTTCTGGAAGTGGGGAAAGTGGAAAATTCCCGCTGGAATTCTTCCTGACCTGCAAAAACCATAATTTCAGCCAGGCATCACCCAATCTGGTTATAGTCCTCTTGTCTATTCAATGTATGAATACTTAGTGCTTATACCATCTAATCTTTCTATCTCTGTACTTATTTCCGATGTACTGTAGCTCTATGCCACTTGGCAGCATACGGTATTAGTCCTCGAACAGCTCAGACTCAGTCTACCACTTCAAGTCGAGGGCCCTCTAACTAATTGGTACCCTTTTCTTTCCGTTTTAAGTGCCCTAACCGCTCACTGTTACGTGACATTCGTGGCAGACAGTGTCTCCCTCACGAATGTACACTTGTCTATAGGCTCCTAAATGTCGACATGTTTGTCATTCTTATCTATCTATATTTCTATATATAAAGGAGAAACTGCCTGACACATCAACGCCCAGCCAAAACTACTGAGACTAGGACTGTGAAATTTTGTAAAAGGCTTCCTTTTATGACGTAGGCGTGCTGGCACTAAGAAGAGGTTTTTCGAAGTTCAACCTTTAAGGGGATCAAAAGGGGGAATTTCGTACGCAAAATCTCATTTATATTTATTTATTTATTACTTTATTGCACACCTTAACTTACTACAGGACAGACATTTATAAAAATAAGTGTACAATATGCGGTCTTATTGCACAGGGCAATTTCTACCAGACAACCTTTGGATGGACTGTAATGAAAGGAAAAGATTTGGGGCTGTCAGTGTACAACAACATAAAAAGATAATAAAATACATATACATATAATACATAAATAGGTATATTGCCAAATAATAAACTAATAAATATTAAAATATACGACAGAGAAAGGAGAAGAAAAATTAAAGTGATAGGTAATGCTCCTTCACCATCTTTTTGAAAGTCGGTAGCGTTTGGGCACGCCTCACTTCTAAGGGTTATAATTTGTTAGTTCTAAATTTGCGCTTTGTTCCGCCAAATAAAATGTTTTTTTTTTCTTTATTCTTTATTTCGTGATCCAATATACTCAAAAGTTTGCACGAGTAGTAACCTAAATAAATAATAAAGGGTATCTCAGAATACAGTTGAGTTTTAAAATTAAAAATAAAAACATTCTCGCGAACGAAGTCGCTGAGTTGGTAATATAGGCCATTATTATATATTATATTATATTGACTTGCCTGTTGGTCTAGTGGTTAATGGCTCTGACTGCAATGCAGAGGCGCCGACTCCGTTGGTGCTCGGGGGCTCGAGCACCCATGAGAAATAAACAGTGGGTGCCGTGCACCCCTAAGAATAGACATCAAGAAACAGATCAGTAATCGCCTTTTAGGGATGGGCGTTTTATCATTACCCGACGCGCAGTGGTTTAGAGCGCCGGTAGAGACGTCGCGGGATTGATTCCCGCACGAACACAAATGTTTGTTGATGAAACAGTGTTGGGTCTGGGTGCTTGTGGTACCTTCGTTGTTCCTGGTTTTCATAGTACAAGGGAAAACCTTAGTTTGGGACCAGGACAATGTATGTGATGTTGTCTCAATTTAATATTTATTAACGATGCGGGCTACGGATGCCAGTTACTGATTACGTATTCGTTATCGAAATGTCGATCAGTGAGCTTTTCTCTTCTCACAATTAGCCACTTTTTCGAGTCATCAAATGAGCATGAGCACCCATGAGGTTTTCTAAAAGCCGGGCCCCTGGCCCTGACTGCTATGCAGGAGGTCGTGGGTTCGATTCCTACCCAGGACAAATGTTTGTGTAATAAACACGATCATTTTTTCGGTGTCTGTGTGTAATTTATTTATAATATGTATGTATTTAGAAATATATAAGTATGTTTATCAAGTACTCATAACAAAGCTCTGCTAAGCTTGAGACTAGACGGCATTGTGTGATAGATGTGGAATATTATTATTACGAGTATTATAAGGATTGTTAAAAAAACCATCGTGTTTATGTGGAGTGTTAAATTTATTCATTCCTTTTCTGAATAAAACTAGCAGGCCTTAAATGTCAGTAGTTTAAAAGGGATTAACGTGAAAAACCGTCAGCATTGATTGCAAAAGATTAATATCTACTGCTAAGTATAAATAGCCCCATCGCCATGCTCGGCAGATGTCGTTATTACCAGACGGGAGGACGCCAGCCCACACATTCTCTGCTAGTGTAATCTCTTAGTCACCGTTTACTACTTCACGTGCATAGCCAAATGGGTGTGTAATCATAAGTCTTTACCGGGAATCTCTGTATCATCATTTCAGCCATCCACTGCTGGATCTTTTCGCAAATTTCCACAACTTCAAGCGTCTGCTTTTCCCATACTTTCAATACTTTTTATCCTCCCTATTCCGCCTACCCTACCCCTCTGCCTGGAGCCAATTTTTGTTAAAAGAGCCTACACACTCGGGCCACTACACGTACGGCGATGCGCCACTGGTATATGGTGGACATCCCATACGTAAAAAATGTTTTCATTGTGCGTGCAGTTAAGGCTGAATTCCCTGCGAGAGTACAGACTCTCGAGAAAGACCCTTAAGTTATAGCTATTAGAAAACAGTTTCTGATAGCTATAACTTAAGGGTCTTTAAGTTAAGAGTGAATAGGCTTCTTCTACACTCAAAGGGGCCTCGCACAAGCGAGGGCCCTTGAACGAGGGTTTTTTATAATTAGTAGGCTCGTGTTTAACCACTATTTCACCTGATGGTAAGCGACAATGTGGTCGAACACTGGGTTGCGACATTCGCTGTCTCGTTTTCGAATTTATGAAAGAAAAAGGCCTCGCTGATGTGCCTTCGCCCACGCTACGCCTGCTTCTAGGCAAGCTAACTCCATCGTCATCGTCGTTTACCGTCAGGTGAGATAGTCGTCAAACGCGAGCTCATCAATAGTAATACCAGCCGGGACACTGTTTTTTTTTTAATATGTTTGTTATTGAAATATTTAAAACTATAATTTATACTTGTATATTTTTTTTTATTTTACTTGTATTTAAATGAATAAAGAGATTATAATAATAAAAAAACCGTCTGAACTTGATATGATGTCGCTGATCGTAATCGGTCGGCTTTGGTACCAGGTTTTATTCTTCATCGTGAATCTTTGTATGCCGCCCATGAAGGTGTCATGTCACATATGCCTCGAATTAATTACAATTGTAACACAATATTGGCATCGTGCCCGCACCTCCGCGAATTAGGCAGCGCTTCCGATTTCTTTGTCGCTTCCACTCTTATTCGGCTATGTTTATCATTGTTTTTATTATTTTAATAGTACCACCTGATTCTTTATGTCCTTGGTGTTTAATTCTTAGTCTGGTTCTTTTTGCTCTCCCAAGACGTATGCAGCATAACTTAAGAGAGATTGGAGATAATTGTGATGCATTTTGGTTATAATTATGTAACAGCGTCAGGATCTTTAGAATTGATTCTTACGTTGTTGGTAAGTACTCGTATCTATGTGATTCGAACGCCGGCGTTCGTTCTCTCATTGTCTTTCTATTGTGTCTAATTACAGTATTCGAAAGGTTAAGAAGTATTTTTCTTTGTAAATCTTTTATTCTGTCGTCCTTATTCCATTTATCTAGGGTCTGCGCTACATGTCTTCATCTACAACTCAGCTGTTACTCCCCTTTATATCCATACCACAAAGCCCGTCTTACGTTCCTTTAGTCTTCGTTTGCTTTTATAGCCATTAACATTCATCTTTATTTTAGTTAATCAATTCTTTAATTCTTTATTGTACACAGAAAACTTAAAATAGTACATAGTGATTTGACAATTCATATACAAGGGTGAGCTTAAGGACCTGTGCACATCACGTTTTTTAAACGCGCCGTTGACGCGCGTTTATAGCGATACAGGCGCGATACGCACTCGAGTCAGACGCAACCTGTAGACCTTTAATAGGATTAAAGCGCGCCGTCGACGTACGTTACTAAAACGCGCGTCAACGGCGCGTTTAAAAAACGTGATGTGCACAGGCCCTAACTCAACAATGACTTTTCTCCCATCAAACCTTTAGTGACAGAGAGAGATCACATTCGTGGGTAGGATCCAGTGTACAATATAAGCCTACGATTCTGTGGTCGATTGGACCCGCTCGATTTTGGTGCCGCGGGTCCACTTGACCACACAATTTATTTTCTGTATTTTCATTGGTCAAATGGACCCACATTCAAATTTAAAAAAATATCCATTGTTTAAAGCTACTGGTGGATACAGTCAAGAACAAAAGTGGTAAGTCAAAATATAATAAAATGCAATTCAGTTACATTTAAACGTTTGTTCTCAATCAAATTCTAAAATCTTTTTAAATTAAGTTGTACATATAAGTAAAATCGAGACAAACTACAATTTGTAATTATACAAATAAACATTTAAAACATCTAAAAAAAATCAACAATAGTAAAAAAAAATGTCAACGTTCATATTGCCATAAAATATTATTTAAAAATAGTAAATCAGTTGAAAATCAGTCTCACTTGATTAAAATTTCAATTTTTTCTAAACAATGCCCTACAGCAATCTGGCCGCTGAGTAGTTCACCTACAGCATAGTCGATCTTATTCTCTCTTTTCTTGTTTTCAGGCAGCCGCTTTGATATTTTGATACCGTAAGGAGATTCCACCGCAGTTGAATAATAAGCCACATCCTTACTCAATCCTTCTAGAAGTTGAGCGATATTTGGCTTAATTTTAACATATTTTTTAATATGGTTGTTCCATACTTCCACGGTGTTATTAGTTTTGTGCAATTCTTGACAAGTGCTCCGAGTATTTGCTTGTGTAGAATTTTCCAACCAGGTCTTAACATAAGTCGCTAGCTGAACTTTCTCCCATTATATAAAGCCAACCTTCATCAATAGATTCTGGAAGAAGATGCGACAAAGCAGCACAAAGTTTTACATGCATCCTACCCGTTAGTGTTTTAGCCAGACCCAGTTCTTTTGCTTTACGCCAAAGACTTCTACAAAAGTGAAAGAAACACCTCGTTATTTTCACTTCTTGGAAAGTATTTTTCAGCGCTTGAATAGCTGGAACTTCAAAATCCATTAATACATTATTTGGCTCCCATTCAGACATTTGACTTTGAAAACTAAAAGATTCGGCTTTCTTCCGTGACTGTACTTATAATAAAATTGGGCAGTGGGTCCAATCGACCCATTCAAAATGGGACTGGGTCGAGTGATCCCGCGGACACTAATCGAGCGGGTCCAATTGACCACAGACTCCTCCATAGATAAGTTTGATATTTAAAAATATATGTATATATTAATAGATACCAATATATAGTTCTATATCAATCACAAGAAAATATGTATATCGCAGATTTTCCAGTCGTTTGATGTTGAATCTCTCACAAATTGTGTATAGTCCTAACTCCTATTTGTCAACAAGGTATTTAGATTCTAAACACCTTGTTGACACTTCGCGTGACCCAAGGGCTAGCTTCTACCTTGGACAGAGGATAAGCAATGCCATACAGCGTGGCAATGCCGCCAGTTTTTTTGCCACATAACCAGTCGACAGCGATTTAGAGGAGTTTTGCGACGCCATATTTTAGATTGTTTTCAGTTAGTTTTAATTAGTTCACGGTTTTTTTATTTAGTGTCATAAATTATACAACATTATTTTTAGTGAATATAGTTTGTTCAGAATCAGTAACTCAATCTATTTCAATAATATTTACACCATGTTATATTTTTTCCAAAAAATTTAAAAGATTCTATTTTAATTTAGTAAGATTGGCTTGTGGCGGTGGTTATTAGAATGGCGGATTTTTTTCTGTGTGCTTGTGGGAACGAACTTGGTTTTCTAAGACAGTTTGAAGTTTGTCACCATCGATACTAAGTACAATACAGGTCACGGTAGCTCATAGTGGGCATTATGCGCACAGCTGGGTGCGGGAGCAAAACAACCCCTCAGTCGCCCGGATGGCCCGGTGACCATGTATTTGTGCGGAAAACCAGATAACATAACAAGCTTATAACTTTGTGATTATTCATGATACAGTAATTATGTACATAGATTCTTTACAAAAAAATACTAGACACGTGTTTCTGGTTTCGCATATACTAATACTAATTTTGTATTATTGTGGACATCCGACCTATACGCACAAAACGTTTTGGGAACACATTCATAGTGCGTACAGCTAAGGAGTGGAATTCCTTGCCGGAATCTGTTTTTCCTGATGGCTACAACCCGGGAATCTTTAATTCAAGAGTGAATAGGTTACTTCTAGGTAAGCGCGCTCCATCGTCGACCGCATCGTCGCTTTCCATCAGGTGAGTTAGCGGTCAAGCGCGAACCTATCAAAAATAAAAAATAAAAATTATAGTAGCTATCAATTTGTTTGAGGTGGGAAATCATCAAACAACTTCTCCCGCTCAGGATACAGAGAGGGGGTTAGTCAGACATTTACTGACTAAAACTCACCAGTGTTCCTTCAGTTGCCCTTTGCGTTCCGCGGTGTCTCTTGCAAAATTCCCGTGGCAGGTAGAAATCTGTTCAGTAGTTTATTCAAATCATTGTTATTGCCTAGTAAACGTTGTAAACTAGTCATAAAGTGTGATTATGTGAGTAGGCCAATGTACCTGTTGCGAGTCCAAGCTATAAATAGCACATAAACAATCAGCTGTATATTATGTACTAATTGCCTCTTTTATTAGCCACACAATGTTACGCAAATCACATTTAGTTTCTTAAACTCTATTTTTAGGTCACGCTCATCAATTGGGACCGGATTATATGCATTTGCATATTTGCATATGCATTTTTTTTTTACCCAACTACTAAGTAATTTATAGTTTTCAGATTTTTTCCTATACTTGTGCTATAAGACCTTGCTTCATGCCAAATTTCAGGATTCTAGGTCAACGGGAAGTACCCTATGAATTTTGATTCCCTTGAGAGTGTCGAAATATACGTTTTTCGTTAACTTAGAAGTTTGATTTTTACTCAGCTTCAAGGAACCGCAGACCTGAGTATATGCTTTTAATTTCAACTCGATACCTTCACGCGTTCCCGAGATAAAGGGTCTTGACGAACAGACAGACGGACAACGTGATCCTATAATGGTTCCGTTTTTTTCCTTTTGAGGTACGGAACCGTAAGAATTTACGGTTAATTTCCGTTGTCATGTTTTACTTGGAATATAGGCCTTAATATTTTATTTTCATAGTTATTCTTATGGAAACATCCCATCCACGATCGATAAATTGACCCTTTTTAGGAAGAACATCGTAAACGACAGTTTTCGGGGTTATTTTTTTTTTGAAAAGAAAAATTCCTTTGTGCATAAAATGTCCTTATATTTGTCATCTCATATCCTTGGACATAACATCTTTCTACCTTAGACCGTCATCAACAGTCTTCGTGTCATGTTCTCATTCTTCATAGTTTAAGTTCGATATATCAGTGTTACTACTCTATTAAAATCTGCTACTACATCTTCATAGCAGCACCAATCACCGTCTATTACTCGGGTAGGTGCTGTCAATTGCGCGTGCGCAGATCCCCGTAACTGTCTACTTCCTCTGTTGAGTTGAGCTGATTGGCTCGAGTAATTTAGGGTTGGTGAATGGCAGAAATCTGATGAATTCATGAGGTAATTGAGACTTGATGTCCATTATTGATGTCAACTTTCAAGCCAGAGAGAGGAAAAAACTGAAAATAAGAATATTATAAATATTTTGGTTTTTAATCTTTTTTTGGCTTATTTAAGTGTCTATTGGAATTTGACTATGTATTTAGGGTTCCGTACCCGAAGGGAGGCAACGGGACCCTATTACTAAGTTTCCACTGTCCGTCCGTCCGTCCGTCCTTTTGTCAGCGGGCTGTATCTCATAAACCGTAAAAGGTTGATATTGAAATTTTCACAGAATGTGTATCTCTATTGCCGCTTTAACATGACATCATAAAATTAAAATAAATTTGAAAATTAAAGGGGGTTTCCATACAAGAAACGTTATTTCGTCGGCGTTTTTTTTTTTTGCTTGATTTTAATACTGTAGTACGGAAAAGAGTTATGAGTATACATGTGGATGGGTGGAGAGGGAGAGGGAGGCCAAAGAAAAGATGGATGGATTGTGTGAACAGTGATATGAAAGAAAAGGAAGTTAGTGATAGCATGACGGTTGACAGGATAGAATGGAAGAAAAAAACGTGTTGCGGCGACCCTAAATAAGATGGGACAAGGGCAGGAAGATGATGAGTACGGAATTCTTCGTGTCCGATTCGCGCTTGGCCAGTTTTTTAAAGAGTTCTGCCTTAATCGTAATATGACTAAAAACAGTTTTGTGTCACAGAAATTGTAATAAGCTAGTTTTTTAAAAATCTTTTTAGGAAACTAGCTTATTAACGATTTCTGTGTTTAAAGATCAGTGTTTCCATAGTCTCTTAATTTTCTCTTCAGATTTCTGTAAGTACTGTATGTAGCTCTAAAACGTCTATGAAAATTCTTGTGATTTGTAGGCCATATGTAATTTAATTGGTCAACGTGTTCCTGTTCTTAATAGGTCGTCGCCCACGTCACTAACTATCAAAGCACGCGATGTTGTGTTCCCCTAATTGTTGGGTCAAATTCCTGGCCAAATATGACTATTACGTGATCAGTTCAGATCGGCTTCGTTTGGGTTATTGAAAGAGAATTGGAATTGGGGTCAAATGATGACCCAATTGGTATAAGTTATGACGGAAGGAGTCCCTGTTAGTAACTATAGCCAATTTGTTGTATATTGCTGTCTATTCTTTTTCGTCAAATTTTAAAATTTTTTTTAATGGTGGGTAATTAATAATTAATTATTTATTGACATTAAGTTTTTTACACACATAAATGAAATTCTCTGGCTCCTGAGCTAGTTAGGAACTGTATTACAGGAGCCAGTGTCATCATCATCTCATCATCTTCCTGCCCTTGTCCCGTGTTATTTGGGGTCGGCGCAACACGTTTTTTTCTTCCATTCTGCCCTGTCACTCGACATACTATCACTAACTTCCTTTTCTTTCAAATATCACAATTAAATAATTCATAAAATCAGAAATATAAAAAAAAAATATATTAAAATCCACAAATGAAATCAAAATTAGTCTAAAAATAAAATAAAATCAAAATCAGTGTCCGAAAATCTAAATTAAAATAAAATCCACAGAATAAATTCAAAATTATCTAATGGCTTCTCGCGCTCTGGGTGGAGCGTGAGGGCGAGTCAGGCTTTTATTTCTGTGCCTTGCGTCTCTGGACCCTGGGGTTACCTTTCGGGCTACCCATGGATATTTCGACAGTTGAAGATTACTTCTATTCTTAGATTTCCTCGTTTGTCACTTAAAAATGAGAAGGTTCCTCCTCGAACTGAGGATAAGCTCTTGGTTAGAATAATAACAGCCGCACGGATCAATCTCCAAGGTTAAGCGACCATCCATCTTAACATATTCCCCCGTACCGCACTTTAAAGCGCTGATTCCAGCTGCGATTTTCTGACCTTTGACAGTCCTAGTCGTTAAGGATAGTCGGAGGCCAGGAAAACTGACACCGGTCTGCAAAGATTTGTAGTTTTGTTTGTAATGAATAAACTCAGAAATAATTGGACCGATTTTTTAAATTCTTTCACCGGTAGAATGCTTATCTTATCTTATCTTATAGTGGGGCTGGCCCTAAAACCAGAGCACTTCGACCCTTCAGGATCTTTTGTGCTAATCCCCTCCCTTCTACTCAATCCCCAGCCTTCCGTGCACCTTCTTCATGAGTCCCAGTATGGCCTTGATGGGGCTGATACTGTAGTCCTCTGGTCTTGGAAATGGTTGGCCCAGATACTCTAGTCTTTTGGAGCCTAGTGCTGCACAGTCGCACAGTACGTGTAGCATATTCTCCTCTGCCTCTCCACAGATCCTGCAAGTCGGGTCGCTTGCTAGTCCCATGTTGTGGTAGAATGCTACTGAGTTACATAGGTCTTAGTACAGTTGCAGAGAATCGCAAATCGCACACTATTCATGTTCTTACGTAGTATGTAATGCCCCAGATGGGTGTGTTGTTAAGGTCAGCGTCC
Organism: Mythimna impura; assembly: GCA_905147345.3. NCBI lineage: Eukaryota > Metazoa > Arthropoda > Insecta > Lepidoptera > Noctuidae > Mythimna > Mythimna impura. The sequence goes on along the minus strand of LR990342.1, from coordinate 2,384,240 downwards.
ACTTGTCTTAGTCTTATTGTTAACCTGACTGATGATTTGTTATTGTGTACATCAGGCAGGCTTCCCGTTTGTTATAATTTTGGTCACACAGAACTTTGATGTGTGTTATTGGTTTAAATTCGTTTTATGCGACGATATAGATGGTATTTATTGAAAGAAAGAAAAATGTTTATTAGGCACACACTTAAATTAATAAAAAAAAAGAAAATCAACAACAACAGTGTGCCAAATAAGTAAATATATTATGAGGTGATAGTTAACATTATCCGCCATTTTAGCACATTTCTTGAAAAAATAAAACTAGGCAAGTGCGAGTCGGACTCGCGCCCTGACGGTTCCATACCAACTTACATACGTAAACAGTTTAAATCCGGAAGGGAATCTTGAAGATTTTTCCGAATCGCAAAAAAATATTTTGTTGTGACGTAACAACAAATATACAGTTTTCAGATTTATATTGCCATATCTGTGCTATTATGACCTTGCTTTATGCCAAATTTCAGGATTCGGGAAGCGTCAAGGAGAAGTACACTATGAATTTTGATTCCCTCGTGACCGAGAGTGTTGAAATATACGTTTTTGCGACATGAATGGCCGTACCTTTTTTCAGTTAACTTAGAAATCTGATATTTTTACAGCTTCAAGAGACCGCAAACTTGAGTATATGGTTTTAATTTCAACTCGATACCTCCACGCGTTCCCGAGATAAAGGGTCTTGACAGACAGACAGATGGACGGACAACTAAGTGATCCTTTAAGGGTTCCATTTTTTTCTTTTGAGGTACGAAACCCTAAACATAGCGCTTACAATATATTTTATTTGTTTAACTGCTGATAGGATACCTATCTCACCTGATGGAAAGCGACGATGCGGTCGATAATGAAGCACGTTTGGCTAGAAGTAACCTATTGACTCTTGACTTAAAGCTCCCAGGTTAAAGCTATCAGGAAACACAGACTCCGGCAGGGAATTCCACTCCTTAGCTGTGCTCATAATGAATGTGATCCCAAAACGTTTGTACGCATGGGAGGGATGTGTATAATATGGTATAACATTCACACGAGAAATCTCAATTTCGCTGAGACCAAAATACATAAAAACATTGACAACACGTGGCTTCCTGAAATATTTCTATTTACTGCATTACGATAAATTAAACAACATTTCATCACTGAAACATGAGCTGTTTCAGTAGTGATGTATGAAACCTATTAATCTTTCATGATTTCGATTTGACTTAATTCGAGGACTATAATCGCATTTTGATTTGAACACATCTATTTTCAACTCATGTTTTCCGTTGTGCTGTGTCTGTTCCGAATAAAAGTATTTCTATTCTATTCTATTCTTGGTAATCTTTGACTATTTTCGCGAATTTAAATAGCCATATAATAGCATAGTCAGCCTTATAATACTGCCACTGCTGGGACTCAGGGCTCCTCTCTAGGAGAGGGAATGAGCCCTTATATACCACGCAGGCCCAGAGCGGGTTTGTGGAGGTCACATGTCTTTGAATTCCTGGTTTTAGGACATGCTGGTTTCACCACGATGTTTTTCCTTCACCGTTTTGAGAGTAGTGGTAATTAGGCGTGGGAAAAGTGTGTCATCTTTGCGATTGGAACATTTGCATCTGAATCACTTAACTGAAATGTTCCGAAACAGTGATATGTATCATTTGGAACATTTGGAACATCGGCTCAAAAGATACAAACGGAACATTTGAAACATCGGCTCACAAGATACAAACGGAACATTTGAAACATCGGCTCAAAAGATACAAACGGAACATTTGAAACATCGGCTCAAAAGATACAAACGGAACATTTGAAACAACGGCTCAAAACATATAAACACAGACACTGACTGTTATGAATCGTTATCTGTTACGTTGCGCCATATACACCATCAGTTTTATTTAAGTAATTGAATTTTGATTTGATAATAATTTAAAGCAGATGTTTTTAGTTCAGTTCATTATTACACTGTTTACGTTTTAATTTGAATTTTAAAAAGACTGCAGGTCACTTAAAGTAAAAAGTAAAGAGTGTTTAAGTGTTTCAATTGTTCCAAATTATGCATTTAAAACATTACTGCTTTTCCAATATTTCGGAACACTAAAATGTTTCGGAACAGTGGGTCGGTTCAGTAAAGAGACAACACACACGACAACAACAACTACACACGCCTAGTGGTAATGAGATTATACTTGACAAAGTAAAGCGTCTGCCTGGATTTAGTCTTCGGGGATGTTACCACTTCTCTTCAAATAGTCTGACTATCAAATAAAACGGATACAAAAATTACAAAGTATAATTTACTATTTTCCATGGAACACGATGTCACGATTTTCCACCACCGACTAATTCGAAATTCATAGCTGGCTCATTTTAAATTCTTATCATCATAATTTATTTTCGTTCTCATTTTATATTTATTGTGTATATCATAGTTTATGTTGACACAACAAAACAGTTGACACAACAACACCAGTGACACAACAAAAATTTGATCCAGTTTTAAAATTTAATTAATTTTTATTATACATTTTAATACAATTATTTATGAAATATTTTAAAAGTTCATAATCAATACCTGGTGTAGCGTTATCTCTTCATTATTTCTTCGCTACTAACTACTGTTCACTTCACATCATAACATCATCACTATGGATTCACTGACTGGCACTCTTGGTGAACTGAAGGAGTTGTTCCACGCGAGAATGTCAGTCTTCGAAGAGGAATTGCAGAGGGCCCCTCCATCTCCTGTCACAAGTTCAAGCCTGGCTGCAGAGTTTGCAATGTTCCGCACATTCATCACGCAGTCACTGAACAGTCTTCAGCAGCAGGTGGAGCTTCTTGCCCGAAGTGTCGACCAGCTTGAAATGCGAGGACGGAGGAAAATCCTACTGTTGCATGGTGTTGATGAGGAGCAGAAGGAGGACACCGCCAAGCTCATTGTTAAGGTGATCTCCGGTAAACTACAAATGAGCGACTTCACCGTTGGTGACATCAGCCGATGTCACAGAATGGGACGAGTGGTGGCCAACAAAACACGGCCTATCTTATTTAAACTTCGCAGTCTTGCAGTGCGGGATAAAATTTGGTTTTCCAAAGCTAAGCTAAGAGCTTCAGGTGTCACTATGTCCGAATTTTTAACAAAGGCGCGGCATGATGTGTTTTTGGCTGCGAGGCAAAGATGCGGCGTCTCCAGGAGCTGGACTAAGGCGGGCTGCGTCTACGTCCTCGGCACCAACGATACGCGGCACCGAGTGGAGTCCCTCGCTGAACTGGACAAGATTGCGCCGATTTCCAGTGAGCCACAGCCAGGTGAACCTAAATCGGTCGTGCCAGACGCTGTTCCGACTACTGCTGCTGCGAGGACCGCAAGATTAAAGCGTGTTGCTGCTATTAAGAAGTGATATTCTTCCTTGTGATGTATTGATGCATGTCCGGGTAATGTTTTATTTTGTTTTTGTACCGTCACGTAATGTTTTTAAGAACATTTGACATTGACATTTATTGTTGTGTCAGTACTCGGTACTGTCAGTGTCTTGTCAATGTCAGTTCTATGCGTTCCTTTTTAAGTAACATGTAACTTAATTTTAAAATTTTTTTTTTTTGTTTCGGTATAATTTTTCTTTAACAATTTTGTTTTTTGTTTTTTTTATATATAATTTTCTTTCGACATCTTTTTATTTTATTTTGCTTTGTTACTCGGACAAAGTTTTGTTCAAAAATTATTGAATAGCGCAACCAGCAGGTGAATTAGTAATATTTTAAGTTTTTAGTAAGTAGTATTAGTTAAAAAGAAAATTATATATATATATTTATGTCTACAGATGATGAAAGCAGTGATAATGACAGTTTTTTTTCTATGACAAGTGATGATGACAGTTTTGTGAGTGTTCCTTCTCTTGCAGACAGTCTTGCAGCGCAGTTTTCTGATGTTCCTAAGAACTTTAATGTCTTACATATTAATGCCCAGAGCATTCCGGCCCATTTCCACGATATGCTGGCAAGTTTTGACTGTAAAAACATACATGCTATTCTTATTTCTGAGTCGTGGCTTAAACCTTGTCTCCCTTCCACTAGTTACTCTCTTCCTGGCTTCGTGCTTATAAGAAATGACCGGACAGTTGGTGGTGGTGGTGGTGTTGCCATATATCTCCGTTCATATATTCCTTACTCTGTTGTACATGTGTCAGCACAGCCTCCGCCATCAAATGCTGGTGAACATCTCTTTCTTGAGGTCGAACTTAATCATTCAAAATTGCTACTTGGCGTTTATTACTGTCCCTCTTTGCGCATTAACTTTTTTTCATCTTTCGAAAACCTTTTAGAACTGCTAATCCCTTCGTACAGTCATAGCATAATCATGGGTGATTTTAATACCTGTCTCCTGAAAAAGGATCATCGCTCTTCTTCCCTGTATAATGTTTCGGCTTCTAGCAATCTTTCTATTCTTCCGCTAAGTGCCACTCACCATTCTCCAAATTGTACTCCTTCACTTCTAGACTTGATTATTGTCTCCTCTCCTGATCGCGTCGCTAAGTATGGCCAATGCTCAGCTGATGCCTTTTCTTATCATGATCTGATTTTTCTCTCATATAAAATTCGTCCACCTAGAGCTAAAGCCAAAATTCTTATGCAACGCAATTTTGGTGGCATGAACGTTGACGGTCTTTGCGAGGATGCTAGCAATATAGATTGGTCTTCTCTATATGTCTCTACATCGGTCGATGAGCAAGTTGATATTTTCACTACCAAGCTTGTTGAGCTTTACGATCACCACGCTCCTGTTCGAGCAGTCAAGGTCAGACATTTTCCGGCACCGTGGCTGACGGATGAAATTAAATCTTTGATGAATAAGAAAGCTATAGCTAAGTCTAAATTTAAGCGTCACCCTAATGACGCTAATAGAGAAAGATATGTCTCCATCCGAAATCACTGTAATAAGGTGTGTAGGAATGCTAACCGCCAACATATTCATAACTCGGTCCAAAATGGGGACACATCCAAAGTTTGGAATTTTCTTAGATCATTGGGGGTCGGCAAAACCCGACGAGAGTCGATTCCTAAAGATTTAGACATCGATGCGATGAATAATCATTTTACAGCTTCGTCCAATTTTGATAGGACAACAAAATTGAATACATTAGATTATCTTTCATCTCTTCCGACTCCCAGTTATTCTCCATTCGTATTTGGTCAGTTCTCTGCGTGTGATGTTAAGAAGAGCATACTAGCAATTACTTCCAATGCAGTAGGAAGTGACTGTATCAGCCGTAAAATGTTACTGCCGGTACTGGACATAATCCTCCCTGTCATTTGTCACATTCTAAATTTTTCAGCATCTAGTGGTATCTTTCCATGTTCATGGAAAGATGCTCAAATAATTCCTCTACCTAAAAAGTCCAATCCCACATCCTTTTCTGAATACCGTCCAATATCCGTCTTACCATTCCTGTCTAAAGTCCTAGAACGTTTAATCCACAACCAATTAAGTACTTTTCTGTCCAAAAATAATCTCCTCAACCCTTTTCAGTCCGGCTTCCGTCCTGGTCATAGCACCACTACAGCACTGCTCAATATTACGGACGATATAAGATCAGCCATGGAAAGCAGCAATCTGACGGTCTTGGCATTGCTAGATTTTAGTAATGCTTTTAATACGGTTGATTTTGATGTTTTACTTGGTATTTTATGCTCTCTTAATATATCTCCACCAGTGATTGATTGGTTTCATAGTTACCTGTTCGGTCGACGGCAACGTATTTGCATCGGAGAGACCATGTCTTCTTGGTGTAGTACTTCTGCCGGGGTACCACAGGGTGGCGTTTTATCACCATTACTTTTCGCAGTTTTTATTAACTCAATCTCCAACGAATTAATTTCTTCCTACCACCTTTATGCAGATGACCTTCAAATATATTCACGGGCACCTCTTGGAAAACTGTCTGAGGCTATCTTGACCGTTAACCTTGATCTGGCTCGTATATGCGACTGGAGCAAGAAGTACGGACTCATGGTAAACCCTGTAAAGACGCAGGTTATAGTGGTGGGCAGTTCTAGGATGGTCTCGAAGATCGACTGGACGACTCTTCCCCAAGTTTCTTTTGACAGTTCAGTAATTCCCTTTAGCGAGAAAGTTAAGAACTTGGGGATATTCATCGACAAGAATTTCTCTTGGACTGCCCAACTACAAGAAGTTAGCCGCAAATTATTTGCATCTGCTGGATCGTTGAGAAGACTGCGTAATTTTCTGCCGACTGCCACCAAGATTACGCTTGCGCAATCTCTTCTTCTACCCATCCTTGATTATGCTGATGCCAGCTATCTTGACCTCTCTGAAGTACAACTGGATAAACTTGAGCGACTTCAAAACTTTTGTATAAGGTTCATATTCGGTTTGCGTAAATATGACCATGTTACTGAATTTCGTGTTAAACTCAAGTGGTTGCCAATTCGCCTTCGCCGTAATGCTCATATTCTTTCCCTCTTGTATAATGTGCTCTTTTCCCCTTCTACCCCTCGTTACCTCAAAGAACGGTTCCAATTTCTTTGCGACTCCCACATGAGAGTTCTTAGGTCATCAGATAACTTGAAACTTAAAATGCCAATGCATTCGACTACTTTCCTGGATAAGTCTTTTACTGTCCAGGCCGCTCGTCTATGGAATGCATTGCCTGTGGCAATAAAGCGTGCGCAAACACTGCCTGTATTTAAAAGGCTTGTGAAGGATCATTACTTGTCACTGTGATCATGTCTTTGTTTCATCACTAACTTATTCTCTTGCTTATATATTTATATTTTGTATGTATGTATATGTGTATCTATTTTAGTATTAAGTATGTATTAAGTTTTTGTTTACTTTTATATTTGCACCAAGTGCAACCCCATTTTGTGTCCAGGCAATTTCTATCCATTCTGGGTTGCCTGGAAGAAATCGCCGAGTGCCCACCGAAAAGTGGTAGTAAGCTTATCTCTCCTAACAAGGTAACGGATCCTGCGCCTAGTACACCTGAAAATCACCAAAAAGATTTGAGCATTACAAAGCGTAGCAAGCGTCGGTATAATAATCCTTCAAGCACAGCAGATATCTCATTGTCTGACTTATTGACAAAAATGGAAGAAATAAAAGAGCAGCATGACGCAAAATTTTCCACTTTGGAACTATCTCTGAAGGAGCTAAGAAACCAAAATGCTGAAATAAATAAATCGATGATGTTGCTGTCCGAGAAATACGATGACGTTCTTAGTAATTTGAAAACTCTTCAACAGGAAAACAGTTCACTAAAGAGCCATATAAAGACTTTGGATGCGAAAATAGAACATTTTGAAAAAAATGCACGGTCTACCATGATCGAACTAAGAAATGTCCCAGCCATTGAATCTGAAAATAAAGGAAAGATAGTTGAGATAGCAAAAAAGATTGGAAATGTTATTAATGTTCCAATACTAGACTCCGATATTCGAGATGTATCTCGTCTAAAGCTGAAAAACAAACCTTCAGGCCCTATAATCGTGGTTTTCATATCAACCATAAAGAGAGAACAGTTTATAAAGGCTACTGGATCATACAATAAGGAGAATCGTGAAAAGCGTTTAAATACTGCACATCTGAATATGGTTGGACCAATAAAACCAATATACGTGGCTGAATCTCTCACTGCATCAAGCAGACGTCTACACTATATAGCCAGATTATTTGCTAAAAAACATAACTACGAGCACTGTTGGACTTCGTTTGGCAAGGTGTTTTTGAAGCTTAACGAACACCAACCCCGTCTACGCGTGTATTGCGAAGAAGACCTTCAGAACATGGAAAAAAGTATTTGACTAGTTTTCCTTTATGAAGTACTTGTTTACTATTTATCAGCATGTATTACTTTGTACATTGTTTGTTTTTTAATTTATTTAGTTAGCGCCTATCTCTACTCTATTCATATACACTGCACACATAAAGATAAAACAATTGCCCTACACTTTCCCCTATTCAACAATACTTACATAACACAACCACGCCTCCAAAATATTATTAGATCTCTAAAATTTTATGTCGTACCTAATACTGTTTTTATTACCTTACTCAACCATTCAACAAGATTGGAATCCATACATATTAAGCTTTTCTTACATAGAAATATAACAGCACATAATACTATGGTCAAATTAACTTACAAATACGATCCTGCTAAATTATTACTTAGACAAAATTCAATGAGTTAAATCATTTACAAAGTGAAATAGACTCTTTTAATATTGCTGACTTTTTCAACTGTAATGCGGAGGACTGCTCGGGCCTGTTACCAAACTCCAAAAAATGTTTAAAAATTTTTCAACAAAATATTCGGAGTGTAAAATGTAACTTACCTGGATTATTACCAATAATAGCCAGTACTGAGGTGGATTGGGACTGCCTTGTTTTGACAGAGTGCTGGTTGCCATCAACCTCTTTTCTACCCTCCTTGGATGGATATGAAAGTTTTGCCACTACTAACAACCTTACGCAGAATGAAGGAGTTGTTGTGTACTACAAGAACAGTTTGCTTATCTCAGTTGAGGAACCTGGGATTGAGGACGCAAATTGTCTTGTTATTACCTTAAATAGTGATACAGTAGCCTTGGCCATTTATAGGCCCCCTGGGTACAGAAATATTGATAACTTTTTACAATCTCTTAATCAGATACTATTAAAATACTCATCTAAGCAAAATATTATATTGTTGGGGGACATTAATATTAACATTGCCGAACTCAGTACTGACAACAATCTTTTACCATATCTAGATATGATGGCATTCCACGGTATGATGCCAGCGTACACTTCACCCACGCACAATAAAACATGTTTGGATCACACCTTTCTAAAGACTAAACTAACAGCTCGATGTCTTATACTCCAAACAACAATTACAGATCACAATAGTGTTGCTTTGTACATAGCTAGCCTTCCAAAACAAAAACCTGCTAAAAATGTTAATTATTTAAACCACAACCTTCTAAATTCGGAACTTAAAAATTTTGACTTTAGTCCACTATACACAATTAAAAATGCCAACGAGGCTGCTAATTTCTTTCACAGTATTCTTCATACGGCTATCAAAAACAATACTAAAGAAGTCAATATATCAAATAGGAAGAAAATTCTAAAACCGTGGATAACCCCAGGCATTCTAAAGTGCATTAAGAACCGTGATAATCTATATAAAAAAGTAAAGAAAAACCCTGAGAATAAAATATATGAAACTACATACATAAGATACCGTAAATTTTGTTCATCTTTACTAAAAAAACTTAAAAGAGACCATGAAAAACTACAGTTCCAAAACGCAGGAAAAAATAGTAAAAAAATTTGGAAAATAGTCAAAGAGATAACATACTTAACTAAACCCAAAGATGCCCCGATTGAACTTATAAATTCTAGTGACCCCCAAAATTCCGTAAATAATGTTAACCAATACTTCGTAAATGTTGGCAAAACTTTAGCAGAAAAAATCATTAGTAGTAATCTGCGAACTGAACCCAACACTTTAAATTTGTGCAGCCACTCTTTTTGTCTGCTACCAACGGATGAAGAAGAGATTAGGACATTGATTGCAGGGTTAAAGAGTGATTGTTCGGTTGGTCTTGATTTAATATCTAGTGACATCCTGAAATCAAATGTTGATATTCTAACATTACCTATAACATACGTCTGTAATTTGTCTCTCACAACCGGTATATTCCCGAAAATCTATAAAAGGTCTCGAGTTCACCCGATACATAAAAGTGGTGACAGAGGCTGTGTCAATAATTATAGGCCAATTTCGATTCTCCCTACCCTATCAAAAATTTTAGAGCGAATCATTAACAGAAGACTTGTTAGCTATTTGGAAAGTAAAAATCTTCTCTCACAAGCACAATTTGGTTTCAGAGCCAAGAGATCGACCGCCGACGCAGTGTTAGAACTTACAGATTACATAGTTAACAACATAGATTCAAAGAGGAAAACCATTGGAATATTCTTAGATTTAGCAAAGGCCTTTGACACAGTCTCTGTCCCTATTCTGCTTAAAAAACTCGAAAGGCTGGGTATCCGGGATCTTCAATTAAAACTTTTTGAAGATTACCTGAATGACAGAACACAATGTGTTAAAATCGGTAACTTTACCAGTGAAGAGATCTCAGTGACTTTTGGAGTTCCTCAGGGCAGTATTCTCGGACCGACGCTGTTCCTAGTCTATATGAATGATATATGTCAGCTAAGCTTTCCCGATTCCAAAATTATCGCGTTTGCGGATGATACAGCCTTACTTTTCAGTGGTAACTCTTGGCATGAAGTGTTTGCCAAGGCTCAGACAGGCTTAAATACAGTGACCAATTGGTTAAATGAGAATTTACTTACATTAAATGTAGAAAAAACTACTTACTTAACGTTTTCAATTAAAAGTAATGACAAACCTGATTCCTCTTTAAGCATTCTCGTCCATTCGTGCCCAAATGCAAATCACATAAGTTGTCCGTGCCCTAACCTTAAAAAAACTGAATCCACCAAGTATTTAGGCGTAATTATTGACAGAAATCTTAAATTTCACGATCATATTAATCTTCTATCAGCGAGAGTCCGTAGACTAATAGTAATATTTAAAGCCTTAAGAAGCTCTGCATCAAAATCTATTTTAAAATCTGTCTACTATGCTCTCTGTCAGTCTCAGCTTGAATACTGTATTACTACATGGGGTGGAACATGTAAAACTCATCTTCTAAAAGTTGAGAGAGCACAAAGAGCACTCCTAAAGGTGAGCTTGTTTCTTCCTTTTTATCACCCAACAGCTGATCTCTACTCAAAATGGAAGGTACTTACTGTGAGACAACTCTTCATTTTGAAAACGGTTATGAAACAGCATTCCTTAATAACTTATGAACCAGAAACAATCAGAAACAAACGTCGTAAACATCAAGTCTGCTCTGCATCATCATTCAAAACTAAGTTTGCACATCGGTTTTTTTGCTATCAGGGTTCAAATTTATACAACAAGTTAAATCGGGCCCTAACGATTTATCCCTTACCAAAAATCAAATGTAAGTCTTCAGTTTCAGATTGGTTGTTAAATGCGGATTATAGTTTTACAGAAAAGCTACTTCAGTCAAGTTAATTAGTACAATATAAGTTCATAACTTAGACCACAACTTTCACATGTACACACCACATACACACTAATACAATACACTATCATTAGACATGCACATCAAACACACAGATATAGGCACTCTTATTAATTTTTTTGTTCTAGCTTCGTTTTTACTTCTACCTCCAAAATTATAATTACTTATTTTTGTTTTTTATTATTGTAATTGTTTACCTTTGAAAAAAAACTGTTCTTCCGTGGGGTGGGGACCTGGTGATTTGTAATACAGGCATTTTATGCCTAACTCAAACACCAGCTCCTCACATTGTTAATTATAATAACAGAACTTATGTAAAACCTAAACCTATAAGTTTATCATTGTGAGGAGAAATAAAGAATTTTTATTATTTTTTATTATTATTATAAGGCCGCCAATTGTATGTTTTTTTGTAATTAAATATCAGATTGTAGATTTGTAATCTTGGTATGCAATAAAGTATATATAAATAAATAAATAAATATGTTATTCTTTATTTCGCTTATATGACACTGAGGGGGATGATTCAAAAAGTACAATGTTTATTTATATATATGTTTATTTGTGTCAATGTTTATTTATAATTTGAATAAAAAGGGCCCCGGGGATCTCTTTCGCATCACCCATGGGCCCAGTAGGCTTCGACCCTGCTGGGCTCCTACGGTTGCCGACAACTCCTTGAGGCGCGCGTGGAGCACTACACGCCGTCGACGACTTGGGCTCGGTCCGGACGGTTACCGGACGCAAGCCCCCGCCTACGGTGGCCAGAAATCGGGATCGGAATCCCGGCGAATGGGGCGCGAGGGCCATTGCCTCGCGCGTGCACGTGCGGCCTCCTCCTTTGCATTACTGCTTCGCAAAAGGAGGCGACCGCCTGCCACTCCTCCTCGCTCCGGACCATGGCCTGTACCATGGCCTAGCGCGAGAGATCGGGGACACGGCGGAGCTGATCTGGACTGCCGGAATGTTCGAAAGAGTTACCGTGACCCCAGGCCAATGGTTCTAAAATCTAAAAAAACAAAAGAAACCAACCTCTGAATTTAAATATATTTTTCCTTGATTCCCTATACCTTCTATAATTATTCACAATCAGACAACACACACATGCACACTGTAATAACACCACCACACACATTCAGACGTTTGTTCTATTCTATTTACAAACACACCCTTATCCATACCACATACACATACCACATAACATGATAGAAGAACTGGAATTTTACTAATTCTTATGCTGTTTTCTGTCATAATGGTTGTTAAACTTTTAAGATATTATCATTGTTGTCTTTTTTTTTAACCGACTTCTAAAAAAGGAGGAGGTTCTCAATTCGGATGTTTGTATTTTTTTTTTTTTATGTTTGTTCGCGCATAACTTCGTCGCTTGCCAACCGATTTGAAAAATTCTTTTTTTATTGGAAAGGGTATACTTTCCAAATGGTCCCATAGTCACCAAGTCGGAATCTGATGATGGAATCTTGGCGAAATCGAGGGAACTCCTCAAATATTATAGGCAATTATAGAGTGATTTATGTATTTTCATCGAGAACTTAAGCATTTACAGCCAAAAAGTAACATTTGATGAAGTGGAACTGACGAAGAAGACCAGAAATGGTCAACGGAACTTCATACTCGCATAGATATCACAATAAAGATACTTATGCGACTATGACAATACAAATGAATGAATGGTTCTGAATAGTTACGTTGAAAATGGTATCATCGAAGTGATCTGATGATGATGATGGAGCCGGAAGGTAGGCACTGAAACTCCGTAATTAATCAATGTATCCTAGCCGTGTTTGGGCTTATTAGAATTATCATGAGATGAACTTTGGCTATAAGGTACTATCGAACTGATTTGATGATGGAGCCGGAAGGTGGAAGGTAGACACAGGAACTTCATAATAAAACAATGTAACCTAGCAGTGTTTGGGTTAATTGGAAATATCATGAGAAATAGGCACTCTGCTTATAAGTGTACCTATCGCAACTAAAAAGTGTGAAATAAAAAACTTTTTACAAAAAAAAAAAATAACCGACTTCACTAAAAAAAACACTAAAAAGATCAAAATAACTTTAATTTCGGAAGTCGGTGTTAAATAAGATACTGTATAATAATACCGAGAAACACCGACTTCCAAAATTAAAGTTATTTTAATCTTTTTAGTGTTTTTTTTAGTGAAGTCGGTTATTTTTTTTTTGTAAAAAGTTTTTTTTTGTATATAACTTCCATATATTAAGCTGGAACGCCGAAGTCTATCCTCTAGGAGGTGGGCGCTAATGGCTGCGACACAGTTTTATTTTAAACTAATGTAGCTGTTAACGAGTACTATATATTGTAAAAATTGTTACGTTCCAAAAAATACATTTATTATTATTATTCTTATACCTACATGCCATGGTCCGGAGCGAGGGGGAATAGGCGCCCTAGATGATTAGGACTGAAGATATCAATAATGATTTTTCACACGTAAAAAGACGAACTTTTCTTACCTTCTTTTTTTTGACCAACGCTTGTTTTACTGCTAATAAAGTTGCAAACTATCTGATATTTTTCTATAGGTCACATGGGAATGATTCGGAAACTGACGCGAATATTTTTGGTTGCAGGTTGGCAAAGAAGTGGCGCATCCTGGTATAGCAAACGAGTACGACAGCACGCAAGAGAAGAAGTACTACACGTACTATCAGTGGGTGTGTTTCGTGCTGTTCTTCCAAGTAAGTTCCACCACCATGACAATGCACTGTTTCATCATTATCATCATCAATTCAGCCGAAAGATGTGCACTGTTGGATAGCGGCCTCCCCTTAACATCGCCAGAACGACCGGTCCTGTGCGTCTCGCATCTATCAGATCAGATTCCAGCGACCCTCACCAGGTCGACGGTTCACCTTGCGGGAGGTCTGAACGCCAGAACCTTTCGGCCCTATCGACCACTGACACTGTTTGTTCGCATTGTCGAAAGGTCGTTCACGTAGCATATTGGGTATCATCATTAAAGTGTTGGAGGAAGACGCTTGACTTGCTATCCGTTCACAAATTAAAATGCCGTTATCTGATCAAATCACACTTTGAGTTACGCACATAAAAACAGCATAAGAATGACATAGAAATCAATTTATCTCGGAATCTATCGACAGTTGAAAAATACTGCTTAGATAGAGATTTTTTGGCTGTTTATCGTAGAATCTAAAAGTGAAAATCCGCCTGACGGCACAGCTGTACCCGTGAGGTGAAAACGCTAGGGTAGCCCGAAACTAACTCCCGTGCTAAACTGGGTCGGGTTGCCAGTATTATTTATATAAATTCGTGTGATCAAATTTATATAAATCAGATATCATAATGAATTGTAATTTTGCATGTTTGTTAGAACGAATCATAGAAATCGTATCTCTTATCTTGTTGTGGGGCTGGCCCTAGGCCAGAGCACTTCGACCCTTCTGGATCTTTTGTGCTATTCCCCTCCTGTCTCCTCAACCCCTAGCCCTCCGTGCACCTTCTTCATAAGTCCCAGTATGGCTTTGGTGGGGCTGAGCCTGTAGTCCTCTGGTCTTGGAAATGGTTGGCTCAGATACTCTTAGTCTTTTCGAGCCTAGTGCTGCACAGTCGCACAGCAAGTGTAGCATATTCAATCGTATTTCTTAGTTCAGATAGAGGTATGATGACTCAGTAAGGATTTTATCACAGAACATTAAAGTGTTGGTTCAGAGGTCAGATTATGTTAACCACAGTTTTTATTACATTAAAGAGTTTTGTATGATGACGGGAGGTGGTCAGGTCAATGGGTACAAATAACCATCATTAAGGCGCATTGTTGCATTCTTTATGATATTATCACATTAGCTATTGCTGTCAGCATATCGGAGAAATCACGGTAACATTACCTATAGAGGCGAATGTTAGTGTGTTTGTATGTATGTGTTTACATACTCATAGCTCATCTGCTTCTAAGTTGCTGTGTGGTCGCTAGATACAGGGCAAAGTACTTCGGTAACCCGCGAAATGGTCAGTAACACGAAGGGGCTGATGGCCTTCCTCGAGGAGCTGGGGTGGATCTGACACACTTGTCCCACCCGTACCCAAAATACGCGCTTTGGACGTGTAGTTGCGGACACCAGAACGACTAGGTACATACTTAAAGTTGTGCCTTGTCATGTCCTGGAATAGCACACAGGGATTGCAAAATCCGGATTTTTTAGATATCCGAATTTCTGTACTCTCGTCCGATAAAAATCCGGATTATCCAGATTTTTCGAACTTTTGAGTGTTTTAAGTTGATTTGATATAACTGAAATAAATAGCATAAATAATTTTAAATATGTATTTATTCGCTCAATTCACAGCACGACAGAATAAAATCAACTAAAATAATCCACAAAATTTTAAGGCATCAGTCATTTTTCCCGTTATAAATTCACGTAATAATTTTTAATATAACATTAACATAAACTTTAGATAATTATGATAACAACATAAACTAATTAAAAAAATCATTAGGGTGTTGTAAATATTGTAAGGCACCGACAACAGAATAGAGCTGTCTCTCTTTAATTCTCCTTTTCAATGAATTTGCCAGTTGCTTAGCAAATATCGTGTCTTGGCTGTCTAATGATTTTATCAAAAATTGAAAAGCTATATCGGCCGTTAAAATAGTGGAATCTGTGGCGAGTCGAATTCGCAAATACACTAGGTATACTACACCTAATCCTACCTATTCAAATATCTTTTGAACTACTTTTAATGGAAATTGGTGGATAACTGCAAATATTATTCGTTAAACTCAGTTTTGACTAAATCCGAAAAAACCGAATTTGAGTCCAAAAAACCAGATTTCAAAATGTCATGGAAAACCGGATTTTACAATTATTTTCGAATTTCGAAGAATCCGGATGGCAATCCCTAAGCACACAGCATACTTTTAGTCGCGGGAGTATGTTCTCTACTTTCACGCGGTCGAAGACGGTCGCAGAAAATAGTAGTATTGGTGCCACCACAGTCCCACTCTTCATACCAACACTTGAAATACTGATTCCTGCTTCATTCAATAACCAGTTTTCATGCTGTTTTCAGAAAAAGACTTTTTTGTGTTACTTGTTTTTTAATACAAGAGTTACAAATAGAGGATAGAAAATTGTTAATTTTTCTTTTACGATCTGAAACAACCTGTAACTTAATTATTTTCGTAAAAGCCGGGTGTTCTATCTAAAAACGATATGTATAATTTAACAGCTGGTACGCTTACGTCATGGCGACGTCCGCCACAGATGGAAGATTACAATAAAATAATTAAAAGACAGACGTGTCGGGTAATTACTCGACACTTGATAGATGTAAACATTACGTATTGTTCTGTGATGTCATTGTTTACTTATAACGTATCTCAAAAAAAATAAAAAATGATTTAGAATACACGCATACTGATCGCGGGAAGTAACTGCCTGGGGCCTTACTGTTTTTTCTTTTATTTATTTGGGATAAAAAACAGTTATACATTACAGAATCAATAAACAGTAGTTTTATCATATAAATTTAAATGATTTAAGATAATAGCCTGTAAAGATAGGTAGTGTGTGTGTTTTATAAATAAATAAAATTAACGGATGCGTGTCAAATAAAAATAATATGCACGCGTTCCCGAGATAAAGGGTCGTGACAGACAGACAGACGAACAACAAAGTGATCCTATAAGGGTTCCGTTTTTCCTTTTGAGGTGCTCTTTTCGTTCCAAGATCACAGGTTTTTTTGGTGGGAAATCATCCAATGACTTCTCTCGCTCTAGGGCGGAACGGGAGGGCGTGTCAGACTTTTAGTGACTAAAACCTATGTTCCTTCTTTGCCTTGCGTGCCAGGATGCCCACCGGGGTTCCCTTTCGGAGGACCACGGTGACTACTACGCCACGACACAGTTTAGTTAATAACTGAACTTTGTAATCCACGTGCACTTAATTACCATTATCTTGTATTGATTCAATGGCCGCATAGATTACTCATTCCAATCCTTTGTGAATTGCTCACGCAATAAAAATAGAATCAAT
The DNA here is from genome assembly GCA_905147345.3 of Mythimna impura. Classification (NCBI taxonomy): domain Eukaryota; kingdom Metazoa; phylum Arthropoda; class Insecta; order Lepidoptera; family Noctuidae; genus Mythimna; species Mythimna impura. The sequence goes on along the minus strand of LR990342.1, from coordinate 2,367,053 downwards.
TTGTATTATGACTAACTTTCTCTCAGCGACTTCGCGTTTGTTGACATTTTTTTTTGTTGCCGATTACCTAATCAGTACGGCAATTAAAGTCATGTTCTCAGTTAAAAGTACTTTTTTTATGTGGGAAATCTTTAAATAAATCCTCTCGTTCTGGGTGGAACTCCTTCGAGCAATCCGTAACCCTAACAAGCGTCTCGGCACTAACCGGGCCCGAAATCAACCATAATTCCATGGTATGCTTCACCGTGTCCTCCAGGCTATCTTCTATCAGGCTCCAGGCTATATTTTCGCTGAACTGGACCTTTTTGGCGCTAGCGTGAGACACATGATGTTAGTTTTTCTGTTTTCTAAGTTTCAACATGTTTTTCTACATTGTGTGTATCTATTTATGTGCGCCAAAAAATATTTTTCGTTCTTTCTTTCTATCCGCACCCCAGCGACACACGGGCGTTTCTTCCGCCTGTATCCGAATTAGGAACCTGTCGAACTGGCCATGTTCTATGAGGACCTGCGTTAGGCAGAAAGTGAGGACACTGTGGTGCGGCTTTAGCCACTCCCAAAGAAGAACTACCACCGTAGTGTCCTATTGTGCGTACCCAATAATCCCACAACCCTGACGGGCTTTTATCATGTCCTGTAAACTTTTTTTCACGATGATATCACGTTTTTAAGCATCTCAATTAGCATCATAACCGGAGCAAGGCCTATGACCGACTGTGGCCTACTGGTTGAGTTTATGGAAAGCCACTTTAAGTACAAACCCAAATACGGACACACACATTCCAAATATATCTAATAGCTCAATCACGTCGCGTCGACGGTATGTCCTCATAAGAGCCGACAGGTAACGGTATCACTATGCTCGAATTATTTTTCGCTTGACTTGACGTACAGGCAGTAATGTCCTTGTCAAAATAAAATGATCGTATTTATTGTAATTTATCTAAGCTTAATTAAACTAAAAGTTTCAATAGATTGAAACGTAAAGCGGTAGACGCAGTGTTGGAAGGCTTCTCACAAGGTGGACCAGTGGAATAAACATCTGGTGAGGGTCGCGGGAATCCGATGGATGCGAGACGCACAGGACCCCTCGTTGTGGGGACATTTGGGGACGATTATGTCCTGATGCAAAAGTTTTTCGGTTGCAATTATGAAGATTATGAGATTGAAATGGATAATTAACCGTTTAAATCTACTTATACTAACAATTAAAATCTATTTAATTAGTGTAGGGTAGGCTCTAAAAGGCATCAGAAAGGTTCAAGTTTATTAGTTTTAATCTGCGTTGATCAGTAGCATGACTTATGTATGTATGCAATTATGGATTTATGTATGTATGTGTGTAGATTTACAGGAAAAACGTCGTATACGACCAAATACAAGAAAGAGTTTATTTGTTGCTAATCAAAAAGTATTTATGATATTAATACGCAATACAGACACATCTGTAGTAATGCGAATAATAAGTCATAAGATTTTATAAATAATTTTAATTAGGAAAAAACCCTTTCCAATGAATAGTACAAATCGTTACATTGAATAAATCGTTGCGCGCCGTATTACAACACTATGCTTGTAATCACGCAAAATTAAAAAAAAAAGGTCGATTGGAACTGTCGCTTTGTTCAATCTAATTAAAAAATAGAGTAGCTAATCTTCTGATATATGGTTATGCAAACCAATCGCTCTAGAATGTTTTATAAATATCTTTGTTATTAATTGAACTAGCATCATAACCCTCCGTAGTCGGGTAAAAACACCGGCGTGGTTGTTTTTGTCGTAGGACTAGATAACTGTACTGGACAGGTGTGGCAGACAATACGAAGAATGAGTACAGATGCAGTCGCTTGAATATTATTTATTGTATAGATACAGTTGAATGATAATAAAGTTCCTCTCTGTACTATTCATACATTCATTAAAGCCCAAGCGAACACCGGCGTTCGCTCTCTCATTGTCTTTCTATTGTGTCGCTAATTACGATATTCGAAAGGTGAATTGAAATTAATAAAAATATTTAATATTGTTACCAGTTGTATCATCTTAGTGTCAAACAAAAACTTTACTAGCCTTCTGGGATGGTCGGTTAAAAAGTTGAAATGGCAACTCTCTTAGTTGGCAAGCCCAGATTGGCAAGAAATAACTGTTTAGCAACATAATCTAAATTTACACTAATATTATAAAGAAGTAGTTTGTTTTTTTTTATTTTTTTGTTGTTTTTTGTTTGTAGGAGGTATTCTCTGAAAGTACTGGTCCGATTGCGAAAATATTTTCTCCGATAGAAAGCTGCTTTATTCTTGAGTGACATAGGCTATGCGTGTGTTATGTATGCGGGCAAAGCCGTGGGCAAAAACTAGTATTTTATATATTGTACACAGTTAAGTAAGCCTTATAATATTCCCATTGCAGGGACGCAGGCCTCTTCTCTAAGAAAGAGAATGGGCCGTAATCCCCCATGCGGGCCCGGTGCGGATTAGTGTATGCCACATGTCTTCGAAAGGTTTTGTGATGTTTTGATACGACGAAATAATTTGCACAAAGTAAAGTTTCTGCTTGGGTTTCAACTCGTAAGCCGAGGTCGTTACTACTGGTCCACCACTGCTCATAAAAAAATAGCATAATCATATATGTATTATTCTTATTCTTATTATGTTCCCACTGCTGGGACTCAGGCCTCCTTTCCAGGAGAGGGACTGCTGCTCCCTGTTTAGCAAACTACTAAGGCAATAGGTATGTGGGGAAATCGGTCGGAGCGGTCTGACAGACTCTTAGTGACTAACCACTCGTGTCCTGCTACTATCTTTGCAAGGGTCTCTGGAGTACTTGCGTGGTTTTACACGAGGGCAGGTATTGTTGCATGAAATGATGCGGACCCCATCACCATATAGTTACGGCCGCACTTTTCTCTCGAGAGGCGTACATTTTTCTACCGAGTGAAAGAAAGTAAGCGTCAGGACCCCTGGACCACTAGCGATATTTGATGTTTAGAGAATACCAAAATTAACTACCTTTTTGCTACTATTTGGTACCTACCTTCAAATATTTGGTACCTCTATTGACAGCGAGAAAACGCCAGAAGAAAGTGGCCAGACATTCTGACGTCAGGATGTCTGGACCATTTTTTTTTTTCATAGTTCTAGACAACATAGCTAATTTATCTTTTTGTAAATATTTACTACCTTTTTAGTACCTCACCATATATTTTATTCAAATTTTTTTAGCATAGTTGAAAAAAGTTAGATGTGAAATATTTTTTTTCAAAATGGATATTTATTTTGCCACATATGCCATGAGATATCTGATGTTTAGAAAATACCAAAATATACTACCTTTATGCTACTACTTGGTCCCTAACGTCAAATACTTAGTACCTCTATTAACAGCGAGAAAACGCATGAAGAAAGTGTCATCAGGTTGTCTGGACCATTTTTTTATTTTCATGGTTCGAGACAACACAGCAAATTTATCTTTTGAAAAGTATTTACTACCTTTTTAGTACCTCAACAAATATTTTTTTCAGCTTTTTTTTGACATACCTGAAAGATGTTACGTGTATTTTTTTTTCAAATTGGATATTTAATTTGCCACATTATGACATGAGATATCTGATGTTTGAAAAATACCTAAATACACTACCTTTATGCTACTACTTGGTCCCTAACGTCAAATACTTAATACCTCTATTAACAGCGGGTAAACGCATGAAAAAAGTGTCATCAGGTTGTCTGGACCATTTTTTTTTTCATGGTTCGAGACAACATCGCTAATTTATCTTTTGAAAAGTATTTACTACCTTTTTAGTACCGCAAAAAATATTTTTTCAGCTTTTTTGGCATACCTGAAAGATGTTACGTGTATTTTTTTTTCAAATTGGATATTAATTTGCCATAGATGAATTGAGATATATGAAGTTTAGAAAATACCAAAATACACTACCTTTATGCTACTATTTGATCCCTAACGTCAAATACTTAGTACCTCTATTGACAAAAGATCCAGAAGGGTCGAAGTGCTCTGGTTTAGGGCCAGCCCCACCTCTATTGACAGTGAGAAAATGCGTGAAGAGTGTGGTCAGACATTCTGACATCAAGATGTCTGGACAATTTTTTTTTTTTCATGTTTCGATACAACACAGCTTATGATAAATAAGCTTTTTGTAAGTATTTGCTGCCTTTATAGTACCTCAACATATAATTCAGATATTTTGGTCGTACCTGAAAAATGATACGCATTAAAAAAAATACATGATAAATGAATATCTCATGCTGTCTATGTAGCTAATTACATATTCATCATGTTTTTTTTTTAATGCGTTACATTTTTATAGAACGACAAAAAATAATAATAATTATATGTGTACTAAAAAGGTAGCAAATACTTACAAAAAGATAAATTAGCTGTTTTGTCTTGACCATGAAAAAAAAAATGGCCCAGACATACGATGTCAGAATGTCTGACCACATTCTTCACGCGTTTTTTCGCTGTTAACAGAGGTACTACGTAAGTTATTTGATTTAGGTACCAAGTAGTAGCATAAAAGTATTGTAAACTTGTTTTTTAAACATCATATATCTTATGTCATATCATATGGAAAATTAAATATCCATTTAAAAACAATATTTCACATCTAACTTTTTCCAAGTATGCTAAAAAAAGTTGAAAAAAATGTATGTTGAGGCACTAAAAAGGTAGTAAATATTTACAAAAAGACAAATTAGCTGTGTTGTCTCGAACCATGAAAAAAAAATGGTCCAGACAACCTGATGACACTTTCTTCATACGTTTTCTCGCTGTTAATTGAGGTACTAAGTATTTGATGTTAGGTACCAAGCAGTAGCCTAAAGGTAGTGTATTTAGGTATTTTTCAAACATCAGATATCTCATGTCATAATGTGGCAAATTAAATATCCAATTTGAAAAAAATACACGTAACATCTTTCAGGTATGTCAAAAAAAGCTGAAAAAAATATTTGTTGAGGTACTAAAAAGGTAGTAAATACTTTTCAAAAGATAAATTTGCTGTGTTGTCTCGAACCATGAAAATAAAAAAATGGTCCAGACAACCTGATGACACTTTCTTCATGCGTTTTCTCGCTGTTAATAGAGGTACTAAGTATTTGACGTTAGGGACCAAGTAGTAGCATAAAGGTAGTATATTTTGGTACTTTCTAAACATCAGATATCTCATGGCATATGTGGCAAAATAAATATCCATTTTGAAAAAAATATTTCACATCTAACTTTTTTCAAGTATGCTAAAAAATGTCGAAAAAAATATATGGTGAGGTACTAAAAAGGTAGTAAATATTTACAAAAAGATAAATTAGCTATGTTGTCTAGAACTATGAAAAAAAAAATGGTCCAGACATCCTGACGTCAGAATGTCTGGCCACTTTCTTCTGACGTTTTCTCGCTGTCAATAGAGGTACCAAATATTTGAAGGTAGGTACCAAATAGTAGCAAAAAGGTAGTTAATTTTGGTATTCTCTAAACATCAAATATCGCTAGTGGTCCAGGGGTCCTGACGCTTACGAAAGAAAGAAAGAGAATTTATTTGGTACAGCACAAGGCACAAACACAATATAGGTAAACACGAAACAAAAATAAAAACAAGAAGCAAAAAATGTAGTTGTGTGCCTCACGGCTGCACCAAAATAGGTTCAGTTCAGCATGAATGTCAGAAAACTAGTGCCTGACGCTGGTTTTAGTGCTGTCAAAATATATTGATATCAATCTGTTATCATACTGCACAGCACATACAAAGTGGTCCTGATGATGATTTTAATATAAAACACGCCGCAATTCTTCTCACCTATAAACCGTGACACATGACAATTAAAGTTGTCGAGATCACTGCACTGATGACTAACATTCGTGGGAATCGCATATCTCTAGGTCTCATTCGTATGTAAAACATGTCAATTGCATGACCTAATTCCGCCTAGCCCGTTCCATCATCGGACCACCAGGCGTACGGCAATGCGCCACCGGTACATGGTGGACATCCCACCTGTACGCACAAAACGTTTTGGGAACACATTCATTGTGCGTACAGCTAAGGAGTGGAATTCCTTGCCGGAGTCTGTGTTTCCTGATGGCTACAACCCGGGAGTCTTTAAGTCAAGAGTGAATATAGGTTACTTCTAGGTAAACGCGCTCCATCGTCGACCGCATCGTCGCTTTTCATCAGCCCCCCTAGCCAAGTTACAACCGTTTCGTCCGCGCCGAACGCCTCGAGTAGGCCACGCCTCAGATTCCTTTGTTCTGACCACGTGACTGAGCGTTGAAATGACGTCAGAACAAAGGAATCGGAGGCGTGGCCTACTCGAGGCAGGTGAGATAGCGGTCAAACGCGAACCTATCAAAAAAAGAAAAACGTCATTCGCAGATCTTTGACAGTCGTTACAGGTAGTCTGACCATCAAGGAAGTCTCTCCAAGGAGTGTCGTGTTTCCCAGTAACTGGGTTGTGGAGGTCTGATAGGCTGTCGTTCCATGTAAAACACAGGTATTCAGCCGCATTCGGTTATACTGGAAACCGACCCCAAGCTAGTTGGGAAAAGGCTAGAGAGATGTTAATGATAAATAATATTCCACAACGCCATCTAGTCCCAAACTAAGCAAAGTTTGTGCTTTGAGTACTAGACAACTGATAAACATACTTCATCATCATCATCACATCATTTCAGCCGATAGACGTCCACTGCTGGACATAGGCCTCCCCCAAACGTCGCCACAACGAAAGATCCTGTGTGTCTCGCATCCATCGGATTCCCGCAATCTTCACCAGGCCATCGGTCCACCTTCCAACACTGCGTCTTCCGGTACGCGGTCGCCACTCCAGAACCTTTCGGCCCCAACGGCCATCCGTTCTGCGAGCAATGTGCCCTGCCCATTGCCACTTTAGTTTGGCGATTCTTCGCGTTATGTCGGCAACCTTGGTTCTCCTGCGGATATCTTCATTTCTGATTCGATCACGCAAACATACTTATATATTTCTAAATACATACATATTATTGATAAAGCTCACCCAGAGAAATTACAGAACAAATTAATGATCGTACTCATCACACAATCATTTGTCTTGGGTGGGAATAGAACCTGCGACCTTCGGCATAGCAGTCAGGGCCACTAACACACCAGACAACACAACAGCACAGCACAACAGGCCAGTCGAAAATGATGTAAAACATATGACGTATGCGGTCAATTTATATGTCAAATTCGGCATGTAGACATGTCTGATGGATTCGTGATCGGTTAATTTATGGGGATGTTGCTCTTTTGAACTGGTTATTACGTAAATATTGTCAATAAATTACTGACCTTCGTTTGGATAGGTAATAATTACCTTATTTTCTTGCAGGCAATAATGTGCTACACACCCAAGTTCCTATGGGATGCCTTCGAGGGTGGTCTGCTAAGGACTATCGTGATGGGGCTCAACATTGGCATCTGCCACCCTGAGGAGAAGGAGAAGAAGAAGGACTGTCTCATCGAGTACCTCATCAGGCACGAGAGGGTATGTAGAAGATTTCATTTTTTGCATCTCCAGCTTTCGTCCGCGCTTCTTCTTTTTCAGTTTTAATTTTGAATACTCAATTCCAATAAAAATATTAAATACGTCTAAAGCTACATCATGGTTTGAATTGACCGTTTCATATCCATGAGAAGAATTGACTAAAATCTTCTTAACAGTTCTATTTACTGTTTTCAATTGCGAATATGAATATTGCTGCAAATCTCTTTAGATTTGTCTTTGATATCGCTGAGTTTATTTTTACATGAGATATAGAATCCAAATGATTCAAACTAGTTAAGATCCTTTGAAGTTAAAATACTATAAGGAAAGCATAACCATACTGCAGGATTATTTGAAAGAGAACATAGAAGAAACTGGTGGATTTTCCTCAGTAAAAATCTACCTTTTGCTCTTCTCAGAGCGGGAGTAGGTATTTGATTATTTCCCACCTTCAAAGAAAGAATAATTTAATCATTACATATAGCATTAAGAAAATCTGGAGGTTTATCTATTAATTACCTAAAATTGGGCAAAATTGCGTCACTTCAGCACATTCTTAGGATTTAAAAGGATGCTTTCTTAGAGGCTGCATAGAAAGAAGATTTGCTTATTGCAGCTGCTTTATCGTCTGAATGATTCGTACTTTATCTATTCGTGGAGGTTTCAATTTGAAACAAATTTTCTAATCCTTCTGTGACCTTTGTAAGACCTTGTAGTGGTTCAACGACATAAACGTGATCGCTATATGTAATCTATGTATAGATATTGCGCAATAACAATACACACGAGGATCAAAGTACAGGAGGACGCCGTTCAAGGGTGTTAATATAGTAATGGATTGGTATATTTGCATGACTTTACATAAAATGTTTCTTACGCAACGTAGCGTCTTCCTTGTAAGACAAACTGTGGTTTTGGGGAATGAATCATAATAGAGGTACAAGTGAATCATCTCCTCAAAGTTTTTTTAAACGATAGCTGATGTAAGCCCTAAGATACTTTTGTAATCAGAAGTCAATCCAACATTTGCGCGATTGGACAGGAGATTTTGCAAAAATACTTTGTCAAGCCGTTGCAATTACCACTAGCGTGTCTTGTTTTACTACTTATTTAGTAGACAACAACGGCGTATTGCTTTGCACTTCTTAGAAAAGAATACTGATCAACTGTCACGCTATCACTGACTCCCTTTTCTTCCATATCTCCATTCCTCTTCATATATCCATTTGTATTCGTTACCTCTTTTAGTCCAATGCGTTTCACTTCTCTTAACATACCCACCAAGATTATGGGCACGCCATAATTATGGCGGTAAGTCCCCTCTTTGAGGAGTGGCTGGAAAGGCAACACGGCGTCCTTACCTTCCGCATGACGCAGGTCCTAACTGGACATGGTAAGTTCGGGAGGTTCCTGCACCGGATTCGTGCGGAAGAAACGCCCGGGTGTCACCATTGTGTGGACCACCCGGAGGACACGGTGGAGCACACGGTGGAGGTGTGTCCCGCTTGGGCAGAGCAACGCCGTGTCCTCGTGGGGGCTATCGGTGGCGGCGATCTCTCGCGCCGGGCCTTGGTACAGGCCATGGTCCGGAGCGAGGAGGAGTGGCAGGCGGTCGCCTCCTTCTGCGAAGCAGTAATGCTAGCAAAGGAGGCGGCCGATCGCGTGAGGCAACGGTCCTCACGCCCCAATCGCCGCCGGGATTCCGATCCCGATTTCCGGCCATCGTAGGCGCGGGCTTGCGGACGGCGAGCAATGGGTGGCTCGCCTTCCGGCCGTCCGGTAACCGTCCGGACCGAGCCCAAGTCGTCGACGGCGCGTGCTGTTCCACGCGCGTCTCAAGGAGATGTCAGCAACGGTAGGGGCCTAGCAGGGTCGAAGCCTACTGGGGCCAAGGGTCTAATTCTGAAAGGAAGACTCGGCCCTGGTACGAAAGGCAATGAAGGAACAGGAGTGGGTTTTTAGTCAGTAAAAGTCTGACACTATCTCCCGCCCCGCCCAAGGGCGGGGGATGTCATAAGATGATTTTCCCACCGAAAAAAAAAAAAAAACCCACCAAGATTAACGAACTTTCTTTAGCTGTCAAACGTTGCGTAAATATAAATTTTGCGTTTAGTTTATTCCAATGACTATAGATTCCAAGGACACTAAGTCAAAAAATCACAACTCAAAGTCGCAGTTCCAAATCCGATTAATATTCACGACCGACTTCTGCTCGCCTCTGGGAACCGAACCTTGTTCCTGCCGCTCCGTGGACTGTGTACACAATGCATTCCCGGCTTACTTCTAATTGGTATGCGATGAGCAAGCGTTGCGCGTGAGTCGCGAGGGACTTTCTTGTGGCCATGGACTTCAGGTGTAGGGAATCCACTATAACACATACCAACAAATGAAGTCGCACAAAGGTTCCTTTGAATCATTTAGGTATGGAGTCCTAATACCGCCTTTAAGTCCTCTAAAAGCTGTCATTCCACTAATAACATTCCAAATGAACTGTCTTCTGATTCTATTGTGTCCTTTTTTAGATGTCTGGCTCTTGTATTATCTCTATCTGCTTTACTGCACCTTATATCTTTTATAGTGTTTACTGTCCCATATTAAGATCTTTGATCGATACTACATCCTTCAGTCTTTTTTATTTCAAAAGCAAGTCCAACAATACGCTATATGGCGTTGTCTTCTTGAACACTTACTACAAGAATAGAACTTCAATCAGCTTAGTTAAGCAGCATCAGTATGTTAGTTAAATATACAAAGATAATGCACACATGATGCTCATGGCCACCCTGCTTCTAACGGCAGTGAATTAGCTATTCAAGAGTCGTCAGTCATTGCTCAATAAGATTTTTTCCACACATTATGAATTTGCAACTTTTTCTCATTGTAGAATATGCAAAAACGAGATACCGTGTGGCATACATAATCGCATTGGTTTTCCAAGATATTTTTGACACAACCATTTCTTTAATTGCGAAGAGTCAATTTATTATCATTCTCCTCGTCGGCGCAGCAAGTTTTGTTCTTCCATCTGTATTTACCGTCATATCTGTAGACACTTACTTTCCAAGTATATTTCGGGCCATTTGCACACAAATATTAAACATAATATTCTAGTTTAATTCATTCCAATCCAGAGATTTCCCTTAAAATTGTCTAGACGAGTCGTTAAATTACTTATCTCTCACCTTTGTTATTTCGTATATATTTACATCTACTTTAATTCATTTAGATACGATATGCTAATGATCTTGACCTAGATCAAGCCTTAAATGTTTACATGTCTGTTAACGGTGATCATTTTTATTTCCTTGTACCTTGTGAAGCTGGTCAGTTGTGTCAAGTTTTCAATTAACATCGTTCCGGGCTGTTGATTAGTAACTGTTACTTCTTCATCTTCAGTTATGGATTCAAATTCATTAGACCTAAAATTGTTTTTTTGGAAAATATAACCAAAGTTTTGGGATATTCGATTGCAATAACTATAGTTTGAATATGTTATCATAAATCACAACTTCTGCTTTTCTAGTACAGAGATCTAGATTGTTAAGAGTTAAGATAGTTTTACATTATCATTTCCCTAGCATCTTCCTGACAACATACATAACATGTTATTTTAATTTACAACTCAGTTTTTCTAGCCTTTTACATCAATCTAATTTCTTCGCCTGTTACTTACCCTATTGTGTAGTTCTTGTCGCTTTCTTGTCTGCAATGGACCGTGTCGTGCCTTTAGATCGTGACAGTCGATCAGGCCAGCGACAAACAGATTCAACCAATTTTTTTCTATGCGGTCATTGGCCAGACCTCGTTCATTGCTCGTCGTTACGCAATCTTTACCTTCACTGTGTTTTAATCATTGACGGCTGTGTTCGTAGTAATAGATTATGAGTTCGTGTGAGGCCAGTAATGGATGGTCAACAGTTTTTTTGCGTTCGATACCATCTCCGAAGTTACTTTTCCGGTTTAGAGTCGTGTACTTAGTTATTAAAGCGTTTAGTTTGTTGCAGTCTTGTCGTATTATATCTGTAAAGTTCGGAAGCTTATCTAATAAAATTATATGTACCTAATTATTGTCTAGAATTATATTTACCGTTGGTTTTGTACGAGTTTACTAGTTATCCCTAGGAGATAAAAACAAGGTGTTTAAAAATATCGATGTGCTTAATTTTACCATTATTTTATTAATATTTTTAAACTGGTCAATATATCATCGCTTTTTCAAATGATTATAATACTGTTTATTGGTAACATTTCCTGTTACTAGTAATTGGAAGTATTAAACCCTGACTAATAAGTTTTCATAGAAATTATTCGATTTGAATAGCTTCGAGGCCATTTTCGCAGAATTAATTGACACAAAATTACATTCAGTGGAGACTGGACCCAATGACGAAGTGGTATCGGTAATATTTTCAAAAGAATTGAAATGGTAACAGGAAAGGTTTCGCGCTTTTGTGGCGAAACACGTGTCGGATCGAAAAATTTCTTGATACATCCCATTTAAATTGTAGCTTTGCTTTCTCTCAGCTATTATGTAGATATTTATATATAAGTCAAGAGTGAATAGGTTACTTCTAGGCAAGCGTGCTCCATCGTGGACCACATCATCGCTTACCATCAGATGAGATAGTAGTCAAACACTAGCCTATCAATAATAATAAAAAATATGTAATTCTGAGGATATACTGTCTTATAATTGATCTATTTCTATGTTTACCCTTTTAATGCACAAGTTTCACGGTCACCCTTAATTTTGTTCCAATATCTTCCCCCATAAAGTCCCCGATAGAACAAAACCATACAAGACCAGTATTTATACCGGTGTAGGTGTCAAGTGCGACCGCTTCCTGTCATCTGGCGGATGTTCTCGCCTTGCACAGGTCACAGGTGTGGTTGCGGTCCGATTGTTAGTTCACTTCTGCCAATAATGTCGTTTACTTACACCTTATACTTGGGTAGCTCTTTAACTGTCAACACGTTTACTTAGTGGCTACTGCCTTTTGCGGCACTGTTAACTTGTTTGTGTTTTTCGTCACTTTGGCTTCTTGTATCTCGTTCTGTTTTGGTGTTTGCTTCTGTTGATACTTTGAGATGTTGCAGGTTGTTAGTAAACACACCAGTTAGATGTTTTATCTATTTCGTAATTGTATTCAAGTATATCATTCATCATAAAAGTTTACTGTAAGATTAAATTGTCTTTTTCTTCATAAACTGTGTCGGTTTTGTAGGCTTAAATACTCTTTACCGACCGTTACCTCGTCCTTGAGTAGTTTACTTCAGCTAGCTAAGGATACAACTCCTAACTTACAATCTTGGAACTCCATCCTATTACTTTGTGATTGGTATCTAGGCAATAAAACGGAAGCCTAACAACCTCGATAAGTCTTTTGAAATAAATTACTTTGCTTTAAATTGAAACACATTATTAATTTTATTTCCCGGAACTCTTTTATTAAACAAGTTAAAAATACCTGCATGAAGTTAAAGGACTTGTTTACGACGTTAATTGGCAAAAGGTAGCCAGAGCTACTCAATAAATTTTATTGCTACGGTAGGTAGTCACAGGCCAGGCTCACAGGGGAAAATCCAGGTTTAAAATTATATTTGCATATAAAACTGAAGGTATAGTTACATCATATCCCACATATTGTGACTCAGTTTGGTATTATAATAAATTCACAGAAGTCAACGGTGCCTTGATATTTTTTGTTTTTCACATGATCCTTCCTGATTTCAAGCACGTACGCACGTTGCTATTTTTTGGCTTGTAACCTCTTACAGAGGCTTATAGCCTAGTATAAAATTTTAATATGTAGGTAAGTTTGTGAATTCGTGATGTTTTGGAGAATTAACTGTAGATCCAATTAGGACGAAATGCTATAGAAAGGCCTAAGGAAGCTTTAGGGATACAGTATTTATTTCAAATGCAAGAAAGGAGCTGATCCCCATAACTTTTGACTTAATCATATACCAATATATAGACTGTGCTTTCTGTCAAAGTCAAAAAGTTTTTGTTTCACATAGGCTTACATGGGCACTTATAAAACGTCAGAAGCTAGTGTAAATTCAAGCAGTTCTCTCTCTCCGTGACCCTCACCAGGACATCGGTTTATCTTGTATAAGGCCTTCCAACGCTGCGCCTTCCGGTACGCGTTCGTCAATATCGAATCTTTCGGCCCCATCGACTATCACTATGATCGAATCTTTCGGCCCCATCGACTTATTCCAAAAGATCGAAAGTCTACATTGCTATGTTTCCTCCAAAAAATTCTATAGGAATGTACGTAATTCTGTGTCGTGTGGACGCACTTTAAGATAAGGTTTCCCTTTATGATACAGACATACAGTCTTCAACTAGACATATGGTTTTCAACTATGAGATCCACCCACTTCAACGGGCCGGACTAAGCGTTTCGCTTCGTCGTTTATACCGCGTACATCGAAGGACTGGAACAATTTCCCTGCTGCGGTCTTCCTGTCCAACTATAATTTAGGTGTCTTCAAGGCTAGAGTGAATAGGCTCTTAATAAACTAGTGCGCCTCACCATCAATGATGGTGCACTGGTTTATATCAATTAAAAAAAAAAGATTGCACTAGTTTGAATTTTCTCATTCTCTTTCCATTTCTCTTCATCTAGGGAATTCGATGTTCACAATGTTTTTTTTTTTGCTAGCCTATCCTCCCTCCACTCCTTCCTTCTTTCGTAAACCCGCGCTTCATCCTTCCAGTTCTAGCGAAATCTGTCCAGTTCGCCCCGTCATATACTTCATGGACTTACATTTTTTATTTGATCTCCTTTGCTGACGTAGCTTATCTGTTTTGTATGATACGTATACGGAAAAACCGTAATTACTTAAACAGATGTTTGAATTAGCATACTATGTCAATTGAGACTAGTTCCATTGCATCTACATATTTATATTCTCGCAAATGGATGACTAATGCTTATACAAATCTTGTACATACATTTAAGTAATTTTTTTACTGTTTCCTTGAAGTATTTTTTTCTATAATTTCGTCATAATGTTAGTATTAATTTAGACTTGTGCAACCTTGCTCAGTGTTTTCGGGTTGATTTTTTGTTGGAGCTTACTTTACGAATGGGTTATATTTAAATCTTAGTAGGTATCTTTGTTTTATTTTTTGGCATAAAATCACCTTTAGCATCCTGTAATGTTAATTGCTTGTGGTTTTTACAGTATTTTAATTTAAAAGACCTTGTTATCATCATAATATCATCATGCTTCTCTCGGCATTTATTTTGAGATGCGCGTTATAAATTTTCTGCCATACTTCTAACTTGCGAATTGATTCGCATTGCACATTGTATGATCTCCTGGACCAATGCTTGGTCGCACAAAACCACATGGCAGGTTTCGCATGGAAGTTTGTGTGGAAGCCCTGTAGCTCATCAGCTGTAGTCGCAGCAGTAGTCGCCTCCCTTTCTACTCTGTCTGTCAAGACCCTTTATCTCGGGAACGCGTGGAGGTATCGAGTTGAAATTAAAACCATATACCCCGCAGGTCGGCGGTCCCTTGAAGCTGTGAAAAAATGAAACTTCTAAGTTACCGAAAACACAAGATAAAGCCGTTTAGGTATGTCGCAAAAAACGTATATACACACTCAAGAAAATATCAAGGGAATTAAAATTCATACTTCCCGTTGACCCAGAATCCTGCAAATTGGCATAAAACAAGGTTTTATAATACAAGTATAGGAATAACAGTGAAAACAGATATTTTTTGTAACGTCACAATATTTTTTGCGATTTGTAAAATACTTCGAATTCAACTCTTTACATAGGTAAGTTTGTACGGAACCCTCAGGGCGCGAGTCCGACTCGCACTTGCCCAGTTTTTTTTCTTTGATAACAATTTATATGGTAAAATGTTTGCCGACTCAGCTAGTAGTATTTTATAATCTCCAACTACGGAATTTAAATCTCGCATTCTTCTCATGTGTAGATCGTTTAACAGATAGGTAGCTATTTTTGTGGGACATTATTATAATGTGTGTTTAAGTCAAATATAAATAAATGTGTGCAGTGGAGTATGAAGACTTCATTCACAAGGTACATAAACGTATAGCTATTATATACGTACTCCTGAATGAAGGCTTCCCACAATGAATGCCATGTTGTTGTGCTAAAATTACCTTTACTACTTGTATTTACATGTGAAATTATCTTTTAGATAGTTTCTACTAGCGGCTGCGACCGCGAAAATTTCGAATATTATCCAGACGGAAACAACTCTCTCCATGACGTATGTCAGTCGTGCGGGCGAGGAAGAGGGATGGAGCTATACACCCTATATATCCATTCCTTTAACAGTTTAGTTTAGATCGTCATATGGATCGTGTTAGGAGCTCGGGGAATTGCCTTTGGATATAGTATATCCGTGTGCCTTTCATCCGAATTCGTTCTGCCGTTTGAGCATGAAAAAACATACACACACATATATAGGGTGACTGGTAATTAGTGTACGATACTTAAAAACGTGATTTGCTCATGATAACAAACAACTTTTACTATGGGAACAAACCTGAAATCGCGAAAAAAATCAAATCAGCTGTATATTTATGTTTGCCTAATGTACTGAATAGCTGATATTTTTTTCGCGATTTCGGCTTTGCACCCATAATAAAAATTGTTTGTTATCATGAGCACAATCACGTGTTTAAGTATCGTACACTAATTGCCAGTCACCCTATATATCTGACTGTAAACTACATCTTAAAATACAGGTATACCCTAGCTTAAGAGGTTGAGTATAATTTATTGCAAAGAATTTGCAAACTATATTGTATTTTTGAAAACTAAATACTAAACTGTATATCAAACTGTGTATATCAGTGCGTTAACTTTCGCCTCTATAATCTTCAAGATCATCATCATTTCAGTCGAAAGACGTCCACTGCTGGACATAGGCCTCCCCCAAGTGTCGCCACAATGAACGGTCCTGTGCGTCTCGCATCCATCGGACTCCCGCAACCGTTACCAAGTCATCGGTCCACCTTGTAGGAGGCCTTGTAGCACGAAGAATCGCCAAACTTAAGTGGCAATGGGCAGGGCACATTGCTCGCAGAACGGATGGCCGTTGGGGCCGAAAGGTTCTGGAATGGCGACCACGTACCGGAAGACGTGGCGCTGTATAATATTAGTGAGAGATATTTAAAAAAAGTGTTAGCCATCTATTAGCCAGTTTACAATTCTCTAAGGATAAGTAAAACTGTTAACGTGTCGGCTAGCCAGCAATATTACTTAACCAAATCAGTAGCTATGTCCACAGTTCCACAGAACTTTCCAATATCAACTCGTTTTTTTGGTTGCTGTCAGCCGCGACTGGTCTGGCGACACTTTTTGTGCTAACGGTACTTGAAGACGGCTACTGTGGGACGCGACGATAATTTATAATGCGCAGGAGTGGTTGGAAGTTCATAGAAGCCCTTTTGGTACGAAGATATGAAGCCACTTGTATTGGCCTGATGTGTTTTTAAAGAGCTTTACTACACATGTTTTTCATGTGTAGGTATTTTTGTTTAAGAGGGCCTTTCCTGATCAGTTTATCATTAATGTGATTATGGTTTAAAAGCTTGTTATTTCGTCCATTGCAATACATCGCAGTGTTTGATAAGGAGGCAAGCGAAAAAAGAGAGATAACGCCTCAACGCTCTGTTGTGGTATTTTCGGCACTTCTTTGAATATTTCACAAAACTAGTTTCGGGAAATACGTCTTTTTTTTTTGGAAAAATAATCATCATTCAGAATCTCGATGTTTCTATAAATACATATAAAGAACGCATTTTCCGAAATTTACCCCCTAAGAGGACGAAACGGGGATCCAAAGTTTGTATGGAGAAACCAGCTTTAAAACGCGGGCGAAGCCGCTGGCAGAAGCTAGTAATCAATAAAAATCTTTTACATAAAGTGGTTGTATGGAAATTATCTCAGGTTGGGAGCTCTTAACTGCTGTAAATAATTTGTGGGACTCTTCATCTAACAGTAGTTTTCGGTGGGTTGTCTGACATCATAAGGCCATGAACTTCTATGACAAATTGGAAGTTCCATAAAAGTAAGCAACAAAAATCGTTATTTTTATTTGCGTGTATCTCTTAGTGCGAAATATGAATCATGCTAATGACGGTAAAAACAATTAAATCCTTATAGAACTTATTTACGTCATTCAGTATCCTTTTAAAACCACAATTTAATTAAAACAAGTTGCACCGCAAAACTTATATTATTGTGCACCCTATGTAACTACTATTATGCTGTATGACACAATTACAAATTATCACATCACTTTTGATATTATAGAGGTGAAAGGTTGTGTGTTTGTATGTTAATTCTTCACGCCCGAACTGCTGAACGGGTTCGGATGAAATTTGGCACACGATTAAACGATGTCTTGCAATAGTACATAGGATACTTTTTTTCCCAGGAGTATGTTCCCATAGGATAATATGGAGTTTCTTGCACATTCTTCTCCATAGTGATCTACGCTTTGGAATGTGCAATTAGCATCATTTTTCTGACTGACTTCTTGACATTTCAAAAGTGCCTGTAAATGGTTTATTTGAAATTAAATGCTTTGAATCTTTGAATCTCACGCTCAAACGGCTGAATGGATTAGTATGAAATTTGGCACACGGGTAGAAGTCTTAGAATAATAGCACATAGTATACTTTTTATCAAGGGCGTGAACATACGCCCGTAATTTGTATAATTTCGACTATCACATGGGCGAAGCCGCTGACAGCAGCTATTTCGTAGAAGAATAGAAAGAAGAAAGAAAGAAAAACATTTTTTTTGCCGGAAAAGGCACAAACTTAAGACTGACATATATAAATCATACACTACACACACACTATTATATATTATTTATGTACGTCATGTCCTAAAGGGGAATCGTTACCACAGTATAAATAATGGAACAGTACGGAAACTACCTACAAATATTCGAAACGGCACACTCACACAACATACGCATCGACGAGACTCCTAAGCGGTATTCGCTACTGACAGGACCGCGAGAAACGCTTAGGAGTCTCGTCGATGCGTATGTTTGTTTGAGTGTGCCGTTTCGAATATTTGTAGGTAGTTTCCGTACTGTTCCATATATCTGTACTGTGTCGTTACGATTGTCAGATGTCATTGCAACTGCATGCTCGCCTTGACACGGTCAGCAGATGGCCCTAAAAAATAGTCTACTCATATCTGGCCTAGTTAGGTCAGTAGGACAATCAAGTTTATAAGATTTATGTGTTTTATTGTAAGAATTGAAAGGTTAAAAGGGACTGGACATAGCGACATTATTTTATTATTATTGATAGGTTTGAGCTTGACTACTGCTACACCTGATGGTGACTGATAAGTGTCTGTCAAAAGTAACCTATTCACTCTTAAAGGTGTGTTTGTAGCTACTAGAAAACACAGACTCCGGCAGGAAATACTACTCCTTAGCTGTACCTACACCTACTCACAATTAATGTGTTCCCAAAACGTTTTGTGCGTATAGGTGGGATGCCCATCATGTACCGTTGGCGCATCGCCGTATGTACGTCTGGTGGTCCGGAAGAACGGAAAGAATCACGGCACGGACTACTATGCCCACTAGAACGTATCATACATAACGGTCATCATACGCGGTTATAGCCCCTATGATCACCGTTTAGCCGCCTGCAGCACTGGTTTCGCATGCATACATATTTTGCCGGTGCCGATACGCTCCGTGCCCGTGTATGGCACGCGACGATGCCAATTTTCTAGTGGGCATTATTACAAAGAATTTTTTTTCATCAAATACCTACGTTTTAAGCTCGGTCATGGTGTGGTTCCGTTTATTGGATCAGCTCCTTAAACGTTAACGGCGAAATGGTCAATGAACTTGATTTTTTGCGTCAAAACACGTCTCATTCTTAATGTGGCGACATCTATGGCGCCACATAAAAACTACAAAAAATACGAAATCCTGCATCGCACAATTAAAGTTCTCCGCGCGATATGAACATATACTACAGCCCGAAACCGTCTATCGGGCAGTTGCCCAGGACCAGACAAAACATCCGTCTGGTCGGAGGACCAGGTTGCAGTCCAGGAACATCCGTCTGAACAGAGATTTCCGGAACTTTACACATACTGTTCCGCATATCCCTGAACTAATTTACAACAATACGAACGGGAGTTACTTTAGTTTGAACATTGTGACGTCTCTGTACATATTCTTCCTTCCCCCAATTTGGGGGCTCTTCCCTACTTCCTGTTCAAGTTCAAGGAGAATAAACTGCAGCAATCCCCGACCCCTGTTATTAGGGATATGAAACATAAGACGTAGAATCAACATCTCCAATCAAAATTGCACTTTATCCCTTCAACATGAAGTGTATTTTCCCTAACTTATGGAAGCTGTGGGGACTACCGACAAATATTTGATTGCCTGGATATGAATTGAAAGATAAATCAAATAAATTTTGTGGAATCATTTCCTATTGTAATAAAGTCTAAAATTGCAGACGTTTTATGACGACACTTCCTATTATATCCTTTTAAAATTGATTTTAAAGGGATGCCAAAGTTTGAATTTTACTTTGTTGGCCAATTTTTACCAAAGTTAACCAAACTTGATCTCTATTTTGAAGCTTTCAAAGCTTATTTTGTGTTGATAGATTGTAAATTAGCACGCAAAAACTTAGCTGGGGGCTACAACATATGGCGAGCAGATTTTACCTCCACAAGTCCAGTTGAGTCCATTGGCATCCGGAGTAATCAGAGAAATTAGGGTTCCTTATGGCAAACAAAATAAATATGGACATAATGGTTAGGAAACAATAGATACAAAGTGATATTTAAGAGACAATACAGTTTAATAATGCCGAATGACATGGTAATTGATGTGATGATTATAGTTTTCATAGCAATTTATTATAGATTTATGTAGTACTTGTTGCTTTTGGAGTACAAACATAATAGACCTTGTTTGACCACGGCATATAACTAAATACCTACTGTTTTATTTTTCTTTTGAAACTGGGATTAGGTATTCGAGTTCGAAGAAGGTCTTACTTATGCTGCGATATATTCGAAACAGGGCAACTAAACGAACGCGGTTTGGGTTGAGTGGGAGTCAGTAAAAGTCTGACATCCCCTCTCATTTTACCCAAAACTATTTGATGATTTCCCAGCTCAAAAAAAAATTGAGTCTCAAGCTAGAACTACATTAGACCGACGCACACGTGTAACACACCTAATTTTAACGACGTCGCGTGGCGTGGATCTACTGTAGCCCTGCAAGTCTAGTTGCCATATAAAATGTATGGAGACCAACGCGCCCAGATCAGCGTGTGTGGCACAAGTGTGCGCAGTGTAGTTCTAGCTTTATACTTACTTGTAACAATAGCCATCTTTTGTAGATAGTAGGCGAAGGTTGTTAGTTTTATGGTAAACTAGCCCTTGCCTACAATTTCATTCGCGTAAATGTTGGTTATAGCGGACGCGAAGTCGAAGTCAGATAAAAAGTAGCCTGTCCTTTCTTGGGGTTCAAGCATACTCCATACCAAATTTCACCAAAATTGGTTCAGTGGTTTAACCGTGAAAGCGTAACAGACAGAGTTACTTTCACGTATCACTATAATATAGATAAATTACATATGCTTCTAGACTTCCTAGGCACAATACTGGCAAGGTAGACATAATGCAGTCTTATCCCAGTCAAAAATATCTGCGTGTAAACTTAAATCTCAACAAGCAAAATCTCTTTTCAAATAGTTGCGCTGGTTTTCTCATCATCATCATCATCATCTTCCTGCCCTTGTCCTATATTACTCGGGGTCGGCGCAACACGTGTTTTTCTTCTATCCACCCGTCACGCTATCACTCCCTTTTCTTTCGTATCATTTCTCACACAATCCATCCATCTTTCCTTTGGCCGGTCTTCTCAATATGTTAAATTTTTTGCCTTTTTTATTCGGTCTTGTTCATAATGGACTGTTTTTTTGCCGGGATCGATAGTCAGATGAACGGACAGAGAGATAGATACTTTGTATTAATGACAGGTGATGGAGCAATGACCGCTTTATGTAATATTGCTATGTAGTTTTGGTATTATCCTTGTCATAATTATTGAAAGTTTTTTGCCACGTCATGGAGCGCACTTTTTGGTTTGATATGTTCCTGTTTACTTCTTTATAAGCATAAAAAAAAAACATACATACAGCCGAACATAGAACCTCCTCCTTTTTGAAGTCGGTTAATGAGTGTGCCTTCTCATATAATACCTTTTAAAGAACGCGTAGTACTCAAATATCTTACTGATGGTGCCGCTTGTGTTGGATCATTTGGTTCCCTTCAGAATGGTTGAGCTGAGTGGTGGTGATATACACGTCATGTCCATGAACGGACGCTGTCAGTTGAGACTGGTCATCTCTGCCTGCCAGTGGCTTATTTTAATTTTTATAATTTGCATCGATTTTTTTTTAAACTTTATTCACATTGTTCTCACGTTTTAGAAGCGACAAGAAATATGTAACCGAAGTATTTCTACTACATAACATGAATTAAAAAAGTGTCCATGGAGTTTCTTGCACATTCTTCTCCATCGAGATCTACGCTTTGGACGGTGCAATTAGTACCTATCACTTTTCTGACTCACTGACTTCTTGACCATTCAAAAATACCTGTACATGGTTTAAATTTGAAATAAAAACTTTGATTCTATGTTGAATTACAATTATTACTTATCCGAACGAACCATTGATTCGATAGTAGATATATATAAATGCTCTCGAGTTTGGCGAATAATTGCGTCTGAAAACTTTTATTGTTAAATTTTTTCATAAAGATTTTAATCCTGCACACACTCACGGCTGGATTTCATAGATGACTCCGTAATTTGGTGCTACTTTACAGAAAACTGGAACACACAATATCGCGTCCTGTGTGACCCGTTGCCTGCACGATGCAGGAACTGAAAGTTGCTATAGTTTGCGCCAAATTCGTAACCGAATTGTGGGTCCACTCCACATAGTTTACCATTGGATATAATAAGTATTAAGAAAAACATTTTCTTATCATGCATTTATCGCATGTTATATTTTTATAAGAGCTTTTTTTACAAAAGTGAATATTGATTTTTAGTTTATGTCTCTACCAGCGCTATGCGCATTATCTATGAGCCAATAAATGATTTATTATTATTATGTGTCAATATATATCTCAGAACCCTGAGGTCTAGGACCTTTGGAAGGCGTACGACGAGGAGCCGAAACCAATTCGCAGAGGCCCTTTAGACACTTTTAATGGAACGTGGTACCAACCGACGATTATCCCTGTGTGTTCTATGCTAGTCAAGGGCACCCGAGGACAACCCCCGGTTGATGAAAAACTATTGCGACATATGGAAAACATAGGACACAATGGGGCTATGGTTTTTAGAGTCTTATGTGGACTGGTTACCAGGAACTTATTATTATATTAAGGACATGAAATAAAAATGTTCAGCACCTTCTAGCTAGACTATGACCACTTTCGGCCCCGTAGCTTTCAACTGCAATACTAAGGTCCTAACTCCTGACCATGAAAAAAATACACGATTCTTCAACCAAGTCAACGGACATAAACAATCACGTAAGTCCCCCACGGCATTTTAATAACAGATAATCGAGTACCGAGTAACCCAACTCTACTAATCGGTCGGCACTGCACTATGGTTTCACATCAGTGGCCCATTGTGGCCCATTGTTGCTGGTGAGTGGTGGTTGACATACATGAGACAATCAAGTGAGGAGTATCATTACACTTTCGTAACTTCCATGGTGAACCAACGTGGATGTTAGTGGTGCCGACAGTTTTGCATTTTCTTCAATAGTGGAACTGCAAGTTTTTATTTTATTATTAAATAGGAGTAACTAATAGTCACATTATGACATCTTACAACTAATTATAATAAAGACAAGTTTAGGCAATAATGCAACCCACAACGTTGCCCACGGGTAGACAAAATGTATAAAAACTATTATAATCGCTACGGGTGTTAGTAACAGTACATGCAGTTAGTAATATTATTATAGTGACAGTAAAAGAAGAATTGCTACTCAAGATGATAAAGGCACTTTTTTACTTGGTCAATCTTCAAAGATGTTCTCTCGCTCTGATTGGAGCGGAAGGTAGTGTTTGGCTATTCCAGACTAAAACCCACAGTGCTCCTTCATTCTCCCTTTACTTCTGACACCGGGAACCTGATTAAGGTCGATACCTGCCAGGGCCGCGTAAATTATCCGAAAGAGTCAGTCGTACGAGTCAGCACTGGAACGCAAAGAGCAACTGAAGAAACACGGGTGGGGTATTTTTTATGGTTCCGTACCTTAAAAGGAAAAAACGGAACCCTTATAGGATCACTTTGTTGTCCATCTGTCTGTCTGTCAAGACCCTTTATCTCGGGAATGCGTGGAGGTATCGAGTTAAAATTAAAACCAAATACGGTCTGCGGTCCCTTGAAGCTGTGAAAAAATCAAACCTCTGATTTAACGGAAAAAAAAAGATACGGCCGTTTATGTCGCAAAAAACGTATATTTCGACACTCTCAAGGGAATCAAAATTCATAGGGTACTTCCCGTTGACCTAAATTCTTGAAATTTGGCATGAAGTAATGTCTCATAGCACAAGTATAGGAAAAATTTGAAAACTGTTTTGTAGTTACGTCACAAAAAAAAATTGCTATCCGGAAAAATCTTCGTAACTCAATTCGGGAATTGAACTGTTTTCATAGGTAAGTTTGTACGGAACCCTCAGTCCGTGAGTCCGACTCGCACTTGCCCGGTTTTTTTATGTTATTCACAGGCTCGAGCTTGACCACTATGTCACTTGATGAAAAGTGACCACATTGGTCGACGATGGCGCTTGCCTAGTGTTTTCAATAAAAGTCTGATACTCCAAGCGAGAGGAGGGCGGGGTTATTTTATGAATTCCCATCGAAAAAAAGAATGTCAATTTATCTTGTTGAAGAAAAGGTGCTCATTTAGTTTTATAAAATGGTTTGAAGTTTTTCTTGAATACTATGATTTCAGTCACGTTCCGGTGAGTGTTGATGACTTCTTCAAGTAGTCTCCTGTATACGTACTCGTTAAAATAAATTAATTTTAAATAATTGACGCCACTTGAACCTCGTGTGGCAGGCACATGGCGGGTCTAGAGGTCATACTTATCAATCAACAGAGGTACTAGCTTCTTAATTGACAACTGTTTGATTATTATCAATATTATTCTGTACCTCTGGCAAGGACTAGTTAGTTTTTATTGACGGTATGGGTGTTTTTTTAATAATAATCAACGCCAGGCTTACATGGGCTTCGGGATTGGTCGGAAGAGTTACGATTGGGTGGGTTTTAGTCAGTTAAAGTCTAACAGAGCTGGGTTTTAGTCAGTTAAAGTCTAACAGGGCTGGGTTTAAGGCCGGTGTTCACCAACATTAAATCGACTGTTTAAATATTAAAATGGCTGTTTAAGCAATATTTCCTGTTCACCACAGCCAAAACGTCGGTTATTGACGTTAATCAGATGATTATCTTAACCGAGCTTCAAGACATTGTTTAAACGTTGGTTACAATAATTTGACAGAACTTTTGTAGGTTATATTGTTCGATTTACCAACGAAGTATCTATTTATCTGTGAAAAATAATAGCTATTAATTTTATAATGGATGGTGAATACAATCTCAATATGTTAGATTATTTGGATGAGTTAGAAACGATGACGAGAAGACCTAGGATTTTTCAAAATCGTCATAACTTTTTATGAAGAATACGACGAAATTTCATTTAAGGCCAGATTTCGATTATCCAAGTGCAGTGCTATACATGTTTTGGGATTAATTGAAGATAAATTAGAATTTAACACTGATAAGTAAGTGCCTCTACCTACAATACTACTCGCTGACTCTTTTTCATTATTCACATTTACCTGAAAGATAAATTATTTTTTTCATATCCTCCATGTCGATCACTTAACACTTTTGATTATAATTACAACAAAATACCACGAAACTTCACGAGAAAATCAAAATGAATTACACTGACAGACAAGAAAGAGCGTGCTAATAAACCTTCCAACGCAAAATGTGTTTCTCGTAAAGCCAAAGTAACAATGAAGAGCAACTTTCACATTTTATGGCATAGACTATTATCTGGCCATATTAAAAAGTTGTAAGCGTGAACGAGATTTCAAGATGTAACCTTACATTTTATTTGGTAGTGTTGCATTGCTCGCTCATTCATTCAAAAACGCTCCGTTATGTCTCGGTTAAGTAACCGAATGCCGAAAGGTGATGGTGAACAGTAAAAAACCGCTCCTTGTTTAACCATTGTTTAAATATTAACAGGCCGATTACGAAATCAACGTTTAAATTTGTTTCGGTGAACATAGCCCTTAGTCAGTTAAAGTCTAACAGGGTTGGGTTTTAGTCACCTAAAGTCTAACAGGGTTGGGTTTTAGTCAGCTAAAGTCTAACAGGGTTGGGATTTAGTCAGTTAAAGTCTAACAGTGTTGGGATTTAGTCAGGTAAAGTCTAACAGGGTTGGGATTTAGTCTGTTATACTGTATCGTAGTATTATTTTTATTTATTAATCTTCATGCAACGTAAAGTACAAAGGCGGACTTAATGTCTGAGGCATTCTCTACCAGTCAACCTAGGGTGGTGAAGAGATAATATGGTAGGTGCATAAAAAGAAAATTTTATACGAAAAACAAGAGTAAAAAAAAAATATACACATATTAATATAAAGTAACGAGAGAAGTTTTGAGACGATTCTGCTATTGGTGAAGCAAATGATTCCGCAACTTCCGCTTAAATGCATATCGACTTTCGTACGTATTACGTGATGTTGTAAGCCTATTGTGTATACATAATTGTAATTGTACTATAAGGTGTATTTCATGCTTCGTCATTAGACGACAACTATTTAACAAAAAAATTAAATCTTATATAAGTGAACGTTTGTAATATGTTCTTATGAGAAATAAAGATTCTTTAAACTTAACAGGGTTGGTTTTTAGTCAGTTAAAGTCTAACAGGGTTAGGTTTTAGTCACTTAAAGTCTAACAGGGTTGTGTTTTAGTCAGTTAAAGTCTAACACTCCCTCTACCTAGAGCAGGAGGAGAGTAGGTGTTATTTGATGATGATGATGAAAAAGTGCTAACATGAAGACACTTTCAACAACTTATTACAATAATCTTCTTTCTAATACCCTAAAGAAAATAAAAACACATTTAGATAATGCTATAATTTATCTCGGTCAAAACACTGCACAAAAAAATAACTACAAACGCAAGTATAATTAAACAAAAAAACATTGATTAAGTACCTACCATCTAATAGAACATACGTGACCTCGACTGGCATCACTATTATTTCCCGTGCACACATAAAAAGTGCCAGGTGCTGGCTATTCTCACCCGTGCATCTGTCGAGGCAGCCCCTCTTGTGACTGCGACCCTTACCGGTGGTGGCACCCTACAAGGGCGATGTTGCTCATTGAACAATGCTGCTTAAGCGGTGAAATTCGCACGAGCAGATATATTAAAAGGGTATCTGTATATGTATTGTAATACCTATATGGTGCATCCACTACTGGATTGCAATTGGGTAAGAACTCGACTAAAGAAAAAAGAAAGAAAATTAATTTATTTTGTCACAACGCAAGGCACACAAACAATATATGTAAACACAAACACGGAACCATACAAAAGAGAATCAAAGAAATAATAATAATAATAAACTCAACAACCAACTTAACTAACAACAACAACAAACTCAACTAACTCAATTGTTTTATTGTTTACTAGCTGACCCGGTGAACTTCGTACCGGTACCGCCTAATAATAGTCAATGAATGTTGTGTTAGCTAAACTATCACAGGCTAACGCAATCTACTGGTATTACCATAACAGCATAATTCATTTTTAAATGACATTGTTCCATTAAAGCACAGCACACACGTACAGCTAAGGAGTGGAATTCCTTGCCGGAATCTGTGTTTCCTGATGGATACAACCCGGGAATCTTTAAGTCAAGAGTGAATAGGTTGCTTCTAGGTAAGCGCGCTTCATCGTCGACCGCATCGTCGCTTTCCATCAGGTGAGATGGTGGTCAAGCGCGAACCTATCAAGAATAAAAAAATAAACATATTTTCTCGCCTTTTAAACCTTCCCTGGACTATCACAAATATTTCCCAAATCGATCCAGCCGTTCTCGACTTTTAGCGAGACTAACGAACATTCATTCATAACGAACATTCGTTCATTTTTATATATAGATACCAAAAAGTAATTTTATCTAAAATCGCAAAGAGAAAGTTTTCAGTATTATAAATTAATCAAGTTAGAAACCTTCCAAATATGGTGGAAAGGGGAAACTGTCAAATAACAGTATAAGGATGCACATACTGAAATGTGACGTCATCGCCATTAGGCTACGTGTGCACAAAAGAGATAGCGTGATATTCTCACCACGCCACCCCCTCCTTTCTCAAACCAATATTTGGAATGTCAATTGCTGCTTCATTTAATAATCAATTTTGATGCAGTTTTCAGAAAAAAATCTTTTTATTGTTTAGTATAAAATATTGTACAAAAATACATACGCACAGGCAAATAAATACCCAATGATCATAATCGAACAACAGCTGTAATGGTCAGTGGCCTTAAAGTGAATGCTTCACCCACGAATTTCAAATTTTCGAAAGTTATTTTAGCAATTTTCAGCAAAGTA
Source organism: Mythimna impura (assembly GCA_905147345.3). Classification (NCBI taxonomy): domain Eukaryota; kingdom Metazoa; phylum Arthropoda; class Insecta; order Lepidoptera; family Noctuidae; genus Mythimna; species Mythimna impura. The sequence continues at coordinate 2,338,775 of LR990342.1, read as the reverse complement.
TCGGATAGTATGGTAACAAAAATAATATTTGCGGTAACAACATGTATGTATTTACACAACTATACTAATTAAAACATCATCATAACTGTCTAACTTACAGACAAGGTAAGACGTCAAGTTGCTACTAAAATGGCACATACATATTATTAGCTCTTCTCTAAGCCTAGAAAGTGTCGATGTCCTCACGATGACAATACGTTTTTTCAATTAATGGCTTTAGGAAATTCTCAGAAATTGGTCCCCGATAGTAGCCTATCGGGACAAAATTCTGAGAATGCCCCTGGTCCTCGTCACTGTTACTACTGTCAGTAGCCAGTCCAGCCTATTTTTTTTCTCTAAGAAAACAGCCTTGAGCGCAGCGCTGTCCGCAGCGACGAAATCCAAATAGGTACATTGGATTAACAATCCAATGTATAGGTCCATTGAATTGTTAATCCTTATGCTGGTTACTAAATGGTTTAGAAATAAAAATCGAATTGATCGTTATCTTCCGAAAAAGATAAGTATTGAAATATGTTAGCAATATTATGCGAAAAGAAATACCTTTTCCATAATTCACTGACCTCTTCAAACAGTATTGTCTAACTAATGACAGCTTTGTAGTTGATAGGCAGCTGTCGCAAACGCCATTGGCTCGACAATGATGCAAGTATGACGCAACTTGATGCAAGAGCTACCCAAGCTAGCGGCCCGTGGAGTCCGGTGGTACTGCGTACTTTAATCACATGGCACGTGGATTGAGCTGTGTCCATTTGAATTATACATTTAAAAATTTCATGTTGGATCTACCGGAGTTCAGATGTTATTTGTCTGACAGCAGACATATTCAAAGCGTAATAATAAAATTGTGGTTGATACCACGTGCTTTGTACATGAATTGAATACTATAGATTCTCTTACATATTCTCTACCATAACAAATTATAAGGAAATTAAAAGTACAAATATTTAGCATAGCATAATAGCATAATCAATCAGCCTTTTAATGTTCCCAGTGCTCAGTACTCAGTACTCAGGCCTCCTCTCTCTAAGAGAGGGAATGGGCCGTAACCCACCACGCGGGCCCAGTGTCGATTGGTAGATGTCACATGTCTTCGAATTTTTTTTGGTTCTAGGACATGCCGGTTTTCTTACGATGTTTTCCTTCACCGTTTTGAGAGCAGTGGTGATGTAATTAATTACACAAAGTAATGCGCCTGGCTGGGTTTGAGCCCGCGCCCTACAACTCGTAAGTTGACCACTGCTCACACACAAATATTTACTAGGAGGCAATTACTTTTTGGAAGGCATAGATATGCTGGTTGGCTAGTAGACACTAGCACTAGACCAGCGTACCATTTCATTGTTTGTATTATTTATTCATTTATGTCAGTTTCCTAATGATGGCCTACCGTCCAAAATATGCTTCTAGAATATTTCAACCAGACAGGGTTGAGGTTGCCAGGGCTGCGTGATGAGTTACTCTGACCGTGGCCCTCGCCAAAGGTAACTGAAGAGACACAGGTGGGTTTTAGTCAGTGAAAGTCTGACACACCCTTTCGCTCCACCTAGAGCGGAAAAGGATTTTTTTTTTTATTATATATAGGCTTACGTTTGACCACTATCTCAGCTGATGGGATGCCATGATGTAGCCGACGATGGAGCACGCTTGCCTAGAAGTAACGTATTCACTCTTGATTTAAACCCGTTAAGCTATCAGGAAACAGACTCCGGCAGGGAATTCCATTCCTTAGCTGTACGCATAATGAATGTGTTCCCAAAACGCTTTGTGTGTATGGGTGGGATTTCAACCATGTACCGATGGAGCAACGCCGTACGTCTAGTGGTCCGATGATGGAACAGACTTGGAGGAATTAAATTGTGCAATTCCAATGCACACTCCCCAAAATGCAAACGATAAAAAACCGACAGGCCAAGCGACTCGGCGTCGAACATCTAGATAATAAAGAACTTTGTAAACTCGACAAGGATCTTTGCAGATCAGTATTAATTAATATATCAAGTTGGTATTTTAATGTCCGTCAGTAGGTATATATATAGTTTGTCTATATTGACATTAACAGTTAGATCAGCAAGCTATATTTATTTCGCTTACCTTGACACATCACAAATGGGATGGCAGAATATTCATGACTTCCGACTCGATGCATAACGTACCTTTTGTCTGAGTATAAATAAATATGGACAACTTGACGAGGTTTCATCACACTAATATTATAATGGCGAAAAGTTTTCTCGCGCCGGGCCTTGGTACAGGCCATGGTCCGGAGCGAGAAAGAGTGGCAGGCGGTCGCCTCCTTCTGTGAAGCAATAATGCTAGCAAAGGAGGCGGCCGATCGCGTGAGGCAACGGTCCTCACGCCCCAACCGCCGCCGGGATTCCGATCCCGATTTCCGGCCACCGTAGGCGCTGGCTTGCGGACGGCGAGCAATGGGTGGCGTCGACGGCGCGTATTGTTCCACGCGCGCCTCCGGGAGATGTCAGCAAATCGTAGGGGCCCAGCAGGGTCGAAGCCTACTGGGGCCATGGGTAGTGTGAAAACGAAACCCGGGGCCCTGGGACGAAGGCAACGAAGGAACAGGAGTGGGTTTTTAGTCAGTAAAAGTCTGACACTATCTCTCGCTCCGCCCAAGAGCGCGATTTGTCATTAGATGATTTTCCCACCGAAAAAAAAAAACATGGCGAAAAGTTTGCGATTGGGTATCTGTGTGTGTGTGTGTATCTTTGTATTTGACGTTCTAACGCCTGATGGATTACTATGATACTTGGTACATGGGTAGACTATGTACTAGGATACTTTATTTCCACATAAGATACTTTTTATCCTCAAATCTGTATGGTGCTTTCTTCAAAAGACCATCTCAGACAAATCTGCATGGTTCTCATCTGATTTGACGATTACATATTTACTGTATGGACTTTAAAAGAGACTTTTCGGTGTTTCTTCTCAGGGTAGTCAGCTAGAAAACACTGGCCTCATCTAGTTTAAAATGATTTTTTTAAACCTATTTGCAAAATAAATATCATTTATCCCAAGAGTACCTATGTTCCTTTAGGTCAATTTTCAAATTTTTAGATAAATTATAAAATTGACAATTCGTACTAATATTATCGTATGTCTGTCTGTTAGTTACTTCTTTACTTCTGAACGACTAGACGGGACGTAGTTCAAATAACCCTTACCGCTCTGGGCAGAGCGAGACGGAGTGTCAGGCTTTTATTGATTAAACCCACCTGTGTTCCTTCAGTTGCCCTTTGCGTTCTTTCGGTAGCCCTTTGTGTTCCTTCAGTTGCCCTTTATGTTTCTTCACTTGCCCTTTGTGTTCCTTCAGTTGCCCTTTGTGTTCCAGAGCCACGAATGTTTTTCGAACAATCTCGCAGACTTAAGATAGGTACTATTATTTTTTCCCTGGTGTATGTTCCCTTAGGATAATTTCCAAGTTTCAGTAGAAGCCTTATTGGTTTATAAATGGCATCAAAGTCATTAAAATTGTAAACATTACTAAATTAGTCGAGTTTTTGCCATGGGGGAAAACAAAGAGCAGCTCAATGTCAAAGACGAATAATTATTGCTGTTAGTAATCATGTTTCCGATTCAATTATTCATCAGTAGCCATCGATGGGGTCATCTAGTACTCCGCAGTTCTAATAGTTGTATTTAATAATCGTGATAGACCACTTTATGGCGTACTTAAGTAATTAAGAGGTAAACTTAATTCTTGCTTGATTTAGCCCGAAACAGTATCGAACTGTTTTTATAGGTATACGGAATATTTTATATATATAGGTATACGGTATATTTTTATAACGGCCTCGACTTACGAGTTGTAGATCGCGGGTTCAAACCCAGCCAGGCGCATTACTTTGTGTAATTTATTTTCATTACCACTGCTCTTAAAACGATAACATAGTGAGAAAACTAGCATGTCCTAGAACCAAAAATTCGAAGACATGTGATACTCACCAATCCGCACTGGGCCCGCGTCCATTCCCTCTCCTAGAGAGAGGAGGCCTGAGTCCCGGCAGTGGGAACATTAAAAGGCTGATTATGCTATTATGTTATGCTACAGATTTGATTATAAAATTAAAACACTATAACGGAAAAACGTTGCTTTTTCGAATAATCTGGCAAATAATCAGAATGCTTGCAATGTATATTAATCCAAAATTGTAATCGATAAAAGTAATTTTTCGAGACGTCTTCGTGATTTTTTTCTATCGTACTACATTACACATTACATTATTTGTATTACATTTTGATCACACTATCTATCTAGCAATTAAACTAAAAAATAACATGTATTTTTCTGATTCAGTTTTCTACAGTAAAACTCACGATTAGCTCCTGTAGACCCTGATATTGATATTAGTGTACTTAAACATTCCACACCAACCACAATCACCATCAGCCACATTCCGTTTCCCTTTCAACCTTATCACAAGTATCAATACAACAATAAGCTATTTCATTAGCTCACAGCTCTATCTGGGCTAATATCTCCAATAATAAATTGTCCAGTGTTCATCAAGAGTCAATCGGGCCAAGAGATAATCATAACGAGTCCGGTGACAAGGTCCGTTTGTGTATACGAGGCGGTTGATGTACTCGTGATAACCCAAACACATAACAGAACCACCCGCGTGATAGACCATGAATACTTCTTTGATTTGACAGAGCGGTTCTTGGTAATCTCGTTCGTGATAATATGGTGCAGAATAGCGTTGCACGGGAAGAAGAGATAAGGTATAACAGTGACAATGCTTTTTATGTATTTGACGGCAGGAAGGAACAAGGAAGTAAGATATCCATAATCATTGGGTACATACGTACAATATTTTGTACTAAACAATAAAAAACACTAAAATTAAATCCTTTTCTGAAAACCACATTAATACACCACTAATTTTTAATTAGTACAAATACTTATAGGGCTTATTAGAACAGGTCTCGTTATTATTTAAGTAAAGTCTCTATAAATAATATTTATAAACAGCAAAGTTATTAGTTTGTTTGTATCCCAAAATGTCACTCAATTTATGGAAATATTGTACAGGCTATTGATTATAAATGAAAAACAAAGGAAAAACACTGCTCGTAGTATTTTCTAGTAGAATTTGTTAAGAATAGTTAATTGATTCAATTATGAATTTACCAGTTATGACAAATTTTCGTGGACAATTATGAGATTTCGTTTTTTTTTTTTTACTTTTAACTAAGTACACAAAAATTATCAGTAACGGGTACGCTTAGAGCCCTATCTTTTTTGTACTAATTAAACAATAGGGGGCGTATTGCATATAAAATGAAGCAGCACTTAGCATTACACTGATACGAGTATTATAAAGGCGAAAGTTTGTGTGTTTGTTTTTTACTCCTTCACGCTCAAACGGCTGTTCTGATTAGGATGGGGTTTGGCACACGGGTAGACCATATCCTGGAATAGTGCTTAGGAATCTTTTTATCCCGGGAGTATTTTCACTTGGGATAATTTACCATTTTCACGCGGCTGTAAAATTTCAAATTATGAAAGTGGTACGAACCGGTGATTATCCCTGTACGCACTATGCTAGTGCATCCAAGGACAACCCCCGGTTGGTGGGAAACTATTGCGACATATGGAAAACTAAGATATAAGGCTATGGTTTTTGGAGTCTTAAGTGGACTGGTTACCAGGAACTATGTTAAGACTATGGCCCCTGCCTAAACAATGTTATTAATATCCATCGTTAAAAGGCAGGGGGTGACTTGCACACTTAATAAATTATTATTATTGTAGTTTGTGCATTCTTTTTCTATTAGTCAGTTTCTTCTTCCACCAGATTTAAATGATTTTTAACTTACTTAATTTTGAACGGATTTGAAAAAATCTTTCGGCTGTAGATACAAATATTAATTTTTAAAAATTTGTAAATATACCCAATTCAATCAGGATATTTGTAATAACTTGATTTAACCTTTCGAAAACAGTAATTAGAGACAAAATAGAAAGACAATGAGAGAGCAAACCGGCGTTCGCTTGGGGTTTAATGAATTAATTAAAATAATGTCTGCATTTTTACGTTCTTTTCCATATAGATCAACATTTTGGAAAGTGCAAATATGTAGCCTCAAATCTCAACAATTCAGAAATACTTGTAATTGGTATAATTGAAATCAAGGCTTTGAATTTAACAATATGTAGTTAAGTGACACATCAAATATTTGCTAAGGTTATTTCAGGTTACCTACAAACTTAGTGACAAAGAATCCTAAAATAATAACTTACCTACCAAAATGACACAGTTTTAAGAGGAAAACAACAACCTTTTACAGTAAATAACCACAATAAATAAGTTAGCGTTTAAATGGAAAATTACCTATATTTCAGGAGCAGTGGTATCCCAGTAGTAGGTACCTAATAGTCTCGACTTACGAGTTGCACGTCGTAGGTTCGAACCTCGAACCCAGCTTGGCGCTATGCTTTGTGTAATTCATAGAGTGAGAGCCAGTGGCTGCAATGATTGACTATGATTACTAATACCATTGATTACCATTCAGAAGAACATATAAAAAAAATTAGTTTTATAATTAAACAGATTTAGGTTTTTTTTTTAGGTGGGAAAACCATCTAATGACAAATCGCGGAGCGGGAGATAGTGTCAGACTTTTACTGACTAAAAACCCTGTTCCTTCCACACTACCCGTGGCCCCAGTAGGCTTCGACCCTGCTGGGCCCCTACAGTTGCTGACATCTCCTTGCCTACAGTTGCTGACATTAGGTTGCTATATTACACACCTTTGTTACCTGTTACCTGTCAAAGCCACCATAACTGAAACTTCATAGTAAGGCAGCGTTCCTACCTGTGTTGGGGACAACACTGACAAACTCAGATTTTATAAAATGTCGAAAGACTGGCAGCCACGGGCTCTGAGGCTAATACATATATCATCACCACTGCTCTCAAGCAAGGAGCAGTGGTAGCCGAGTGGTAACGGCCCCGACATACGAGTCGGTCGCGGGTTCAAACCCAGCCAGGTGCATTACTTTGTGTAATTTATATCATCACCACCGCTCTCAAAACGGTGAAGGAAAACATCGTGAGGAAACTGGTATGTCCTAGAACCAAAAATTCGAAGACATGTGACATCCACCAACTCGCACTGGGCACGCGTGATGGATTACGGCCCATTCCCTCTTTTAGATAGGAGGCCTGAGTCCCAGCAGTGGGAACATTATAAGGCTGATTATGCTAATTATTATCATGTACTGCTTAGGAAAACATCGTGAGGAAACCGGCTTATCTTAGAACTAAAAATTCGGAGACATGTGACATCCACTAAGCCCAGTGCAAGGCTTGTGGTGGATTATAGCCCATTCTCTCTCCTAGAAGGGAGGCCTGAGTCCCAGCAGTGGAACAATATAAATCTGATAATACTATGCTTATAATATTTCTAGGTTAATACCGCCATCGGTCAATAGTCCGCTAATATCTACTCGAGATAAACAAACATAATAATGTACCTGCACTCGTTTTCAAGAGCCTGTTATATCAAAAGCGGTTGAGTGTTTTAGGAGATTATGTCACATAAAAATGTTAATAAAGCATTTAGAGAAATATGTGGAGTCGTTATGTGAAGCGTGAGAGATTACTATGAAGTTGAAATGCATATAGCAGAGTGGGCAACTTGAGACTCTGTGAGATTCTATTAATTACAAAATCAATTTAACAATTAGAGTAAAAAAAGCGAACGAGCTCAAAAATTTTAGCACAACGTACGAAAATTTTCAATATAATAAATTAAATATTAAATGAATACATATAAAACAACAATTTGTAGAATTGTACTGAAAAATCGGGTAACCAAAAGATGAAAGAAGCTAGAAAGAAATTTAAGAAAATTGCCTCCAATACGTTCGATTTTCTTTCGACAAACAGGTTACAAAGGATGACAAGGTAATAGAATGTAATAAGGCGGATAATATAGCTAGCTATCTACCACCTCGCGCCATAGTCCTCTTAGCTAAAAGTAATTACGCTACTGCTTTTTTTATTATGGATAGGCTCGCGTTTGACCACTATCTCACCTGATGGTAATCGATGAGGTAAACTCATTTTCATCCGTACACTCTCAATAAGGTTCAGTTGAAAACCAGCGCCAGACAACTACCTCGTAGTTGTCTGGCATTTTCGCTGAACTGGACCTTTTTGGCGCTAGCGTGAGACACATGATGTTAGTTTTTCTGTTTTCTAAGTTTCAACATGTTTTTCTACATTGTGTGTATCTATGTATGTGCGCCAAATAAAATATTTTTCTTTCATACATAATGTGGCTTGCCTAGAAGTAACCTACACGCTTGCTTAGAATTAGGTAACCTATTCACTTTTGACAAAAAAATGCCCTAGTTTGTAGCTATCAGGAAACACAGACTTCGGCAGGGAATTCCACTCTGACTGTACACACAATAAATGAGTTCCAAGAACCGACTGGATTAACAGCCGAGATTGACTAGTCGATTTCAATCGACCAGTTGGCCATCCCTGGTCTAGTAATGTTGGATTGAATACTGAGTGTTATATATTGCGCCAAGTTACATTAGAATTCATCAGCGCCTTCCTGTCTGCTATACCGATCAAGTGGGATCGCCAGTTCGTCTACCATGCACTGGTTGCCCTTTTAACCATTCATTGTATAAGTAGTCTTCTTTGGAAAACATCATTGTGTATCGCACAATTTTTTTTTAATCATCGCTGACAGAAAACAGTGGTTATGGCTAAGGTTAGTGATGGAACGGAAGCGGAAACAGTTGTCAAAAGTAAATTTTTGCGGATGCGGAAGCGGAAGTGTTAATACTATGAAAAAGAAAGCACATTTTTTTTTCAAAACAACAGAAAGTTTACGTCGGAATCACGTCACGAGGCGCGGTGATGCGCAGAATGCACCAAAAATATAATAATAAAGAAACTCGTTGCGACAAGTTTGTGTGTATGCCCCCCCCCCGCGTCTTCCTTCTTCCTAAAGGGCCTATTACACCATTCGATATTCAGACAGTTTTAGTCTATGATTCGACATATCGCGTAGTGTAATAAGAGTTAGACCGGTCTTACTCGGAACAAAAAATAAGACAGTCTGAATATCGTGTGCTGAATATCGCGTAGTGTAATAGGCCCTTATGTGTTTAGCCTAGCCGTCCACGCGCAGAAGCAGAGTTCTGTTGCAACACTAGCTAAGGTGTTTCTTTGCTACGTCCACTTCTGAGTGTAGATCTTATCCCTTTCTGCTTTGTGCTAGACTTGTCTAGATCTTAAACATAGAAAATACACGGTGAGTTACGTTGGAGTTTAATTAGTTGATCTAGCCAGTCGCTTCACCCGAGTGATGGTAAAAAATTATCCTAAAGGAACATAATCTTGGGATAAAAAGTATTCTATATGCTATTCCAGGACATGGTCTCTTGGGTAGATAGAGTCACGTTGAGTGGTATCAAGTGTTATGGGAATCTCTTTAGCAGTTTCAGTGTGAAGGTGTAACCAACATCAACATCATTATCATCATTTCAGCCGAAAGACGTCCACTGTTGGACATAGGCCTCCCCCAAGTGTCGCCACAATGAACGGTCCTGTGCCTCGCATCCATCGGATTCCCGCTACCCTTACCAGGTCATCGGTCCACCTTGTAGGAGGCCTTCTAACGCCACGTCTTCCGGTACGTGGTCGCATTCCAGAACCTTTCGGCCCCAACGGTTATCCGTTCTGCGAGCAATGTGCCCTGCCCATTGCCACTTAAGTTTGGCGTAACCAACATACCTAGAAATATTGTTTTACACATACACAAACCTTCGCCTTTATCTTAATATATATAAATCTCGTGTCACAATGTTTGTCCTCAATGGACTCCTAAACCACTTAACCGATTATAATAAAATTCGCACACCATGTGCAGTTCGATCCAACTTGAGAGATAGGATAGTTTAAATCTCAAAAAAAAAAAAACAAACTATTATCACGCGGGCGAAGCCGCTGGCAGACGCTAGTAATATTACTATGATTATAGCATAATGTGATGATTGAGGACCTGTTAGAAAGATCCATTACCAACCTCTTTAATATTCAACTCTTCTCCATAAAATCCTCATTAAGTTAGTACACAGCGTACAATTGTCGCCCGGAGACAGTTCTATCTTCATTAAACGGTTGTTCACTCGTCAGGAATTTTAATATGGCCGACCACCGACGCCTTTATGCCTTCATACACTAAGATATCTCGTGTCGAGTGGCGAGAACTTTTTAAGTTGGTCGTTTTTATTGAAAACGCCTTGGGGAATGCTTTTAATGTAGCATACGAAGGATTTGTTGCTTGGAAAGTTTTAAACAATTGAAAGAAAGAAAAACATTTATTTTTGGCTCGCACAGGGCAAAACAACAGCAAAATAAAAAGTAACTAATCTCTATAAACTGACTGGCCTGTTGGTCTAGTGGTTAGTGGCCCTGACTGCTACGCCAAGGGTCGTGGGTTCGATTCGACAAATGTTTGTGTGATGAGCACGATCATTTGTTCTGTGTCTGGGTGTAATTTATCTATAATATATGTATTTAGAAATTTTTAAGTATGTTTATCAGTTGTCTAATACTCATAGCACAAGCCCTGCTTAGTATGAGACTAGATGGCGTTGTGTGATAGTAGTAGAATAAAAAAAAAACTTAACATAAAAAAGCAACATTATAAAGATTAAAAAAAGACCAAGGTCAAACAGACTCCTATCTCAGCATTATGCTGCGATATTTAAACAACAAAAGTAGTCTAAATAATCAATAGGGGGTCTAGACTAGGCCCCTGACAAAGATTGACTACGTGACATTTCGCCAGCGCATGTCAATCTCTCATCAATTTTTGACTTTGACAACGTTATCGTTGATAAAAGGTCACTTTGACGACACGGATGGTGCATTGGTTGAGCGATTGGCAGCAGCGCAGCGTGTCGCGCGTTCGATTCCCGCACGAAACCAATATTTGTATGGCACACATATAGGTGTTCCGAGTCTGGGTGTCTTGTGTATGTGAGTTTACAGGTTTGTGAACGCACCCACTATATAGGGTGGCTGGCAACTAGTGTACAATACTTAAACACGTGATTGTGCTCATGATAACAAACAACTTTTACTATGGGAGCAAAACCGAAACCGCGAAAAAAATATCAGCTGTTCAGTACATTAGGCATAGGCAAACATAAATGTACTGAACAGCTGATATTTTTTTCGCGATTTCAGGTTTGATCCCACAGTAAAAGTTGCTGGTTATCATGAACACAATCACGTGTTTAAGTATCGTACACTAATTACCAGTCACCCTATGTAATGTACAGGAGTTAATCCTCGCGTGAGACAAGGATTTTTTTTTTTAATATTGAAATTTGATACATGTGGATAAATTTTGTTATTGCGACCGAGGCGGAATTCGCCCGAGCTGTAGGCGAGTGTGTTATGGAACCGAGTGCTGCAGTGATAAATTTCCGTGTATCAAACGACTTTTTTCAGTATAGGTACTTATGAAGATATAAACAAACGGGGGTTGACGCGTGACTCGTGGAGGGTCGTTTAGCGCTTAGCCTGATATGATAAATGTAATAAATTGTGGCGGGGGCGAGCTCTTGCACTTTTCCGCACTAGTGTGAAAAGCAAGCGGTAGTTTTAAGTGCGGGTTTTCGAGTAAGTGTATTGAAAAAACTTGATCTTTAGCCCAAGAACTGCTGTGATTTGATTTTGGCTTGTAATACAGGTATTCAAAAATTCAAATATCATTTTAATGAGTTTTGACCTTAACACCGTATTTTGAGTCTCAGTTTTGTCATTATTCGACGGTCATGTATCTGGTTTTACAATGTAGTTAGTACAACACTAAAGAAGTAAAGAACGCCACAACAATAGGCTATTTCAGTGGAAGTGGAGCATTCTGGTGTTTTGATTCCAATGGCTAAGTGGTCATTGTCGTTATCACTTCCGGAGTAACGTGAACCAATTCATGGACAACGTGAATACCTGTACGGATACGGGTTGTTTGAATTTGTTTGGTCATTATAGCAATCACACTCGTTGTAAAGTTAAATAACACGTCAAACAAATCAATATCTATGGGCAAAAACGCAAAGTATTTTTAATGTCGCCTAAATTCGTAAAACAACGCCCATTGCGGTTGATTTTACAAAATCTTGACATTAATTTAGCCATAACCAATGCATTCACCTACTTATCCGGAGGTCGTGCGTTCGATTCCCACCCAGAACAAATGTGTGTGCTGTGCATGACCGTTTGTTCTGTGTCTGGGTGTTATTTATCTTTATTATGTATGTATTTAGAATTATACATATAAGTATGTTTGTATGTTTATAAAGCTAAGTTGTTTTTTGTTTGTTTAGCAAGCTTTGCTTAGCTTGGGACTAGACGGCGTTGTGTGATAGTTGTGGAATATTATTATTATTATTATCTAACAGACTTTTACTGAATAAAACCACACCTATGTTCCTTTAGTTGCCATTTGCGTTCTAGGACCACGGGTAACCTTTTCCGAAGTCGACCCATGGCTAGGGTTGCCAGGTCTTCAAACCGAAAAGCCGGACTGACCAGCCAATTTAGCCGGACATTTGAGTAAAATGGCCGACCATTTTTTTAAAGTCAAACTTTTCTTTCTTATTATAATAGGTATATACCTAAATTTTTTAATTCTAATAAAACAACAGTAAAATTGGCTGCTATAATTGCTTGTCCGCTCCGCTTACGCCAGCGATACAAGATAAAGTAGAAGACATGACAAGTCCAAAAAAAAAAAAGGCCGGACTCCGCCTAATTTGGCCGGACGCGCAACTAAAAAGTCTGACCCTGTCCGGCTTTATCCGGACGCCTGGCAACGCTACCCATGGCCCTAGTAAGGATCGGCGCTGCTGGGCTGTAGCAAATACATAAGTGGTTAATTAAGTTCAAATGTGTTTAAATAGCTGAATATAGTCGTACATAAGATCTTGAAGTGTACAATATAGCTTACATGCCCCGAAGTTAAGGTGGTCCATTATCTGTGGAGATCTCGTGGTTAAAATAATAACACCCATGCGAGCGCTTTCCGAAGTCGACCTGTAGATAGGCGACTTATCTTAATGTATCAAGATCAGAGATGAAACGGTTAATGTTTTGGCCGGATACCGGTTACCGGATATTCGGCAAGCTACGAGGCCGGAGCGCCGGATATCCGGCTACCGGATATGCCAGTCCTTTATCGCGTTTCATGACGCGATTAGTTTGATTTTCTAGAATTTATTTTTCAGCACCTGGCAGTAGCATTTACAGCGAAAGGCTATTTTCAGAAACTGGTCTAGTTTACGAAGCCAAGGGAGTCGCCTCTTACGAAAAAAATGGGAATAATTTGGTATTCATTCACCACAATTTGCCAATTGTTAATTTTGAATTCTAAACTAATAAATAAAACAAACATTTTTGAGGTTCGATTTAAAAAGAAACGGTGTCCATAACCTATTGTGATATGATTTGCCTTGTGTAACATAATGAGAATTCTTTGAATTTTATGATCCAGAATCCGGCCGGATACTGAATTACTATCCGGTATCCGGCCGGGTAGTCAAAGCAAAGCCGAATAGGCCGGATACCGGATAGTTACCGGATATCCGATTTATCTCTAATCAAGATACCTCTGTGTCTCGGAAAGCACGTTAAAGCGTTGTTCCCGACTGTCATGTAGATCTTTGACAGTTGTTACGGATAGTCAAAACCTCTTGCTATCATGTTACCAAATTCAATGGGTTGTGGAGTTGAGATAGGCAGTCACTCCATGTAAAATACGGGTATTCAGCTGTTAGACTGGAATACAACCCAAGATAATTGGGAAAAGTCTAGGTGGATTCAATATTGTCTGTGGCGGAGATGCCACATTAAAGCTAGAACTACATTAGACCGACGCAAACGTGGACCACGCCTGATTTTTGTACGTAGAACGACGTCGCGTGGCGTGGATCTAATGTAGTCTACAAGTTTAGTTGCCATATAAAATGTACGGAGACCGACGCGCCCAGATCGCCGTACGTGGCACACGTGTGCGCAGTGTAGTTCTACTTTAATACTTGACGTCTGAGTCATCCATGTCCAGTAACTGGGTTGTGAAGGTCTGACAGGTCGCATCCGCAGACTAGAAGCTAACCCCAAGCTAGTAGGGAAAAGGCTAGGGACAAATGTTGTCTGAGCCATCCATGAACCCCTACTTACCATGCATCTCCTGCATAAAGCATAATCAGCCTTTTAATGTTCCCACTGCTGGGACTCAGGTCTCCTCACTCCAGGAGAGGGAATGGGCCGTAATCCACCACGCGGGCCCAGTGCGGGTTGGTTAATGTCACATGTCTTCGAATTTTTGGTTCTAGGACATGCCGGTTTCCTCACGATGTTTTCCTTCACCGTTTTGAGAGCAGTGGTGATGAAATAAACTACACAAAGTAATGCGCCTGGCTGGATTCGAACCCGCGACCTACAATTCGTAAGTCGGGGCCGTTACCACTCGGCCACCACTGCATCTCCTGACTTATGACATATTAGGAGCTACCAAAATCTACAACGCCATTATCTCTTTTCAGACGCACAAACTGTACGCGCTGAGGTACTGGGGCTGCGAGCTGCTGTGCCTGATCAACATCGTGCTGCAGCTGTGGATGATGGACAGCTTCTTCAACGGGGAGTTCTTCTCGTACGGCACCAGGGTGCTGGGGTATAGTGAGGTGCCGCAGGAAGAGAGGTATGTTGGTGGAGCTGGTTTGATGTGTGGTTTTTTGAAATTAATTGGAAATATGTTTGGAATCGGTTAGTGGTTTCGCAGGCGGCTTGACATAACACATATCTAAATATTTTCTTAGGCATCAAAAGGCATCTATTATTTTCTAGCTATTATATTCAAACATTTTAAAATATTTCTTAAAAAAAATAGTAGCTCACCAGCACCGGAAACAGGGTCCAAGCTACCGGTGGTCAGGGTTCCTGAGAGAGGAACCTCCTAACAATGCGCGCCGTGTCCAGGAGTACTGCTTTCTGGATCAAGCTCTCGACTCAACTGTCCAACGAGAGCTTCCTTATACGTTGAGCGAAGCTCTCTGATATTAAACCATTATTATTCTATAATTTCTTAAATATTTCAAACTTTCATAATCATCGTTGCAGCCGATAGACGTCCACTGCTGGACATAGGCCTCCCCCAAATGTCGCCACAATGAACGGTCCTGTGCGTCTCGCAACCGTCGGATTCCCGCAACCTCCACCAGGTCATCGGTCCACCTTGTAGGGGGCCTTCCAACACTGTGTTTTCCGGTACGCGGTCGCCACTCCAGAACCTTTCGGCCCCAACGGCCATCTGTTCTGCGAGCAATGTGCCCTGCCCATTGCCACTTAAGTTAGGCGATTCTTTGTGCTATGTCGGCAACCTTGGTTCTCCTGCAGATATCTTCATTTCTGATTCGATCACACAAGGAAACTCCGAGCATAGGCCTTTCCATTACCCTTTGGGTGACTCTGAGCCTTCTGATGAGGCCCATAGTGAGCGACCACGTTTCGAAACCATATGTCATCACTGGCAACACGCACTGGTCATAGACTTTCGTCTTGAGACACTGTGGTATATTGGACGAGAAGATACCGCGTATTTCAAACTTTACTTAGTGTAAAAACAAATTGTAAAACGAAAGTAACACACCTGAGAGTTTATTTATAAACGATGCTTTGTCTGAGTAACTATTTTGTATGGTCCTTCTTTCAAATAAACTTCTTGATGGTTAGCGTTTACTGCCACTTACCAGAGGCAACACAGGTGCATTACCACACCTAGGACAACTCTGGAACGTTCTACGTCCTAGTAATTATATCAACTCTCTTACAAGTAGACAACAGCCAGCCAAGCTAACGAAAATAGACTAATAATAATATTCCACAATTTTCACAAACGCCATCTAGTCCCAAACTAAGCGAGTTTATGCTATGAGTACTAGACAACTGATAAACATACTTATATATTTCTAAATACATATCTACATAATATTGATAAATTACACCCAGACACAGAACAAATGATCATGCTCATCATACAAACATTTGTCCTGGGTGGGAATTGAACCCACGACGTCCGGCATAGCAGTTAGGGCCACTAACCACTAGACCAACAGGTCAGACACAGTCTTCTGCTCCTAACTTGTCCTATCTTCAACTCTTTCTCGTTCCAGATATGATCCAATGATCTACATCTTCCCCCGCATCACCAAGTGTACGTTCCACAAGTTCGGTGCGTCAGGCAGCATACAGACGCACGACAGCCTGTGTATCCTGCCGCTGAACATTGTTAACGAGAAGACGTACATCTTCTTGTGGTTCTGGTACATCATCCTGGCGGTGGTGCTGACTTTGCTGATTATTTACCGGTAAGTTATTTTTTGAAGTGAAAACTTCTTTAGCGGCGTTGTACACTTTTTTTGTAATGGGTAAAAAATGTTAAACTCGCGTCAGGACACGTGACCTGATCGAAAATTCGTAAGACGATCCAAAACGCACAACGTTAATACTTAAGTTTTCACTTCTGCCGGCACTCCCAGAGTGCAACCCGTTATTTTTTTTTTTTTGCTGAAAATACTGTAACGTTTTTTTTTCGGTGGTATAATCATCCAATAACATCTCGCGCTTTTGGGCAGAGCGCGAGGGTGTGGCAGACTTTTACTAACTAAAAATCCACCCCTGTTCCTTCGTTGCCTTTCATACCAGGGCTGAGCTTTCCTTTCAGAAACAAACCTTAGGCTTCGACCCTGCTGGGCAGCAGGGTCGAAGCCTAGGGCCAAGGGGTCCTCCTACACTTTGCTGACATCTCCAACAGTACGCGCCGTGGACGACTTGGGCTCGGTCCTGACAGTTACCGAATGGTCGAACGGTAACCTACCCATTGCTCGCCGTCCGCAAGCTCGCACCTACGGTGGACTGTAAAGTTACCGGGTTTTGTAGAAATTAAGTGAAGACAAGCGGCTTTGCACACGTGATTGTAGAAAATAGTCCCATACTCCCGGAATAAAAAGTGCTATCATCATTTCAGCCGAAAGACATCCACTGTTGGACATAAACCTCGCCCAAGTGTCGCCCTAGTCGCCGACCGGTCTTGTGCGTCTCGCATCCATCGGATTCTCGCGACCCTCACCAGGTCATCGGTCCACCTTGTGGGAGGCCGTTCTGCGGGCAATGAGCCCTGCCCACTGCCACTTAAGTTTGGTGATTCATCTTTGCGTTTGCGATGACGATTTTTCGCAAGAATCAGAAACCATATTCAGCGCTTCTCATTGTTGAAAACCGTGACTTGTGCTATTGTACAAATCTCCGCGATTACAGACAGAAATTGAACAAACACTCGATACATCATAACGTGACAGTTCATGCCTTATCAGTGTAAACAAGCCAGGGTACCTGCATAACGAGGCGCCGATAGCGGCAATTGCCTAATTATGATAATGCTATGTGCTTAAGTGCTAGTCACATTTGATTTATGTCACATGGATATATTTGTTATGCGGACTTTGAGATTAATATGTTGTGGTCAACTTAGTTCCAGTGTAAGGCCAGTGTAAACCTTGTTTTCATGAGACCTTATTATTATTTTTTGGTGAGACAGCATCAAATAACTGAGTGAGAGGGAGTGTAAGACTTTAACTGACTAAGCCAATGGTCCAACCGTTGACGATGAACGAGAAACTATAAACGAGTTGGCGATCAGCGCAGCGGGAAGCGAGTGTGTAGATTCGATAGTTTTGTCGCCGGGCTATAAGCGAGTGTGGAAGTGCGACGAGCGATTACTCGCGCCACTCACAGTGTGGCCAACGTAAAGCGCAATACACATTGAGCCCGCCGGGCCGCCGACATATGTCGGCAACTTTTTGTTTTTCATACAGGCCGCCGGCCGGGTTGTGTCGCCGGGCTTTGTCGGCGGCCCGGCGGGCTCAGTGTCAAAGATTCAAAGATTCAAAAGCATTTATTTCAAATAAACCATTTACAGGCACTTTTGAAATGTCAAGAAGTCAGTCAGTCAGAAAAAAAAAGATGCTAATTGCACATTCCAAAGCGTAGATCTCTATGGAGAAGAATGTGCAAGAAACTCCATGGACACTCTTTTCAATCATGTTTTGCAATTACAAATATCTCTGTTACATGTTTCTTGTCGCTATCATGTGAGAACAATGTCAATAATGTAAAAATAAAAACTAAATATAGATATTAAAATAGCAACTGGCAGCTAAGAGATGACCAGTCTCAACTGACAGCGCCCGTTCACGGACCTGACGCGAATATTAGCACCACTCAGCTCAACCATTTTGAAGGGAACCGAATGATCCAACACACGCGCCACCATCAGAGAGACATTTGAGTGAGCATGACAAACTCTCAACTGCCATGCTCATTTATGACAAACAAATCCAATAGTAACCTAAAAACCATAAAATAGCTCCATGGTACTCACATTTACAAAGTTTGAAAAAAATGCTTCTACATTATACAATACTAAATACAATAATAATTAACTACAATAATACTTTACAAATTTAACAAATTCAAAAAAAAAAAAAACATTAAAGAATAGTAATAATAGTTTCAAAACTAATCAATTTGTACCCCCGGTGGTAGTGGAGCTGGACCAGCATTGAGCCAAGCATTTTTATCTTGAATATAATCCTCCAACTTATAATATGCTTGCCTGCATAGTGTGCGTTTAATACAAGATTTAAATTTCGTTTCATTGAGTTCTAATATTTGGGGAGGTATTTTATTATAACATTTCAAACAGTACCCCATGAAAGAAGAGGCCACTTTAGCCAGTCTGAAACCTGGTTGAACTAATTGGTCCCTATTTCTTGTAACATAATTATGTCTATCGCCTCTTTTGCTAAAAAGA
The DNA here is from genome assembly GCA_905147345.3 of Mythimna impura. Taxonomy (NCBI): domain Eukaryota; kingdom Metazoa; phylum Arthropoda; class Insecta; order Lepidoptera; family Noctuidae; genus Mythimna; species Mythimna impura. The sequence goes on along the minus strand of LR990342.1, from coordinate 2,319,839 downwards.
TGAAGATTTTTTCTAACGTACATGATGTTTTCATAGATATATTGACAAGGCACCGTCATGATGTTAATATCCTTAAACAGTTCCCTTAGAGAATCGCACCGGCGGAGACTGTAAATAGCTCTGATAGCTCTTTTCTGTAGAATAAAAATTGAGTCGATGTCTGCAGCCCGTCCCCATAGTAAGATACCGTATGATATGATACTATGAAAATAACTAAAATAGACTAGTCTAGCGGTATCAACATCCGTAAATTGGCGGATTTTTCTAACAGCATATGCAGCTGAGCTAAGCCGTCCTGCAAGAGATGTTAAATGAGGACCCCATTGTAGCCTTGAGTCAAGCGTTATCCCCAGGAAAACAGTTTTGTCGACAAATTCTAGTTTTTCATCGTTTAGTATTACGTCACAATCACTACTTTTAACATTCGGTAAGGAAAATCTTATGCATTTAGTTTTTTTCCCGTTTAAAACTAGATTATTAGCAGTGAACCAGTTTTGGACCTGCAGTAGTGCGTTATTTTCGTCGTCAAGATTATTAGTCCTTCTATTTATCTTAAAAATCAAAGAAGTGTCGTCGGCAAACAACACCATATTAAGTTTATTTTGCAACAAATAGGGTAAATCATTAATATAAACTAAAAATAAAAAAGGACCTAAAATTGAACCTTGGGGTACCCCCATTTTCACATTTAATCCCGACGAATTGACACCGTTTATTTGAACTTGTTGCTGTCTGTCAATCAAATAAGATTTTAATAAGCTTAAAGCTGTTTTGCCTAGTCCGTAATGCTCAAGTTTCAGGAGTAATGTTTCATGAACCACACAATCAAACGCCTTAGACAGGTCACAGAAGATGCCTATAGCATCCTGTGCCTCTTCCCACGCATTGAAAATGTGTTTTAGTAAGGAGACACCAGCGTCAGTTGTACAACGTCCTTTGGTGAAACCATACTGTTTATCGTGTAAGATGTTATTTGTGTTAAAATGATAAAGCATTTGATTTAACATCACCTTTTCAAATATCTTGCTAAAAACTGGCAATACGGACACCTGTGTATTGCGCTTAAGCGATTTGTCGCCATTTAGAAACGATAAAGCGAGCGAGCATCGCTGAACGAGTATCGCTGAGCGAGTTTATTTTTGAAAGCTCGTCGCTCAGCGACAAAACTAGTAAAGCGAGTCGTCGCCGGCAGTGTGAACAGTCAGAGAGCAACTTTTAATATATGCATCTCTTTCGTTTACACGGAATGTACATTTATTGTGCGTTTCTTGGGAGAGAAAATCGCTGATAGTTAGTAGTTTTCTCGCCGGCGGTCGGACCACTGCCTAAAACACATAATTATGTAACTCTTACAAACAATCGCGCAGCTCTAAATATGAATACGCTGTGTTCCCCCCGTCTGTGGCGCAGAGCCAAGTGGTTTAATTTTATTGTTATTGATAGGATCGTGCTTGAACATTAACTTACCACTCGACTATCATCGTCGACGATGGAGCACGCTAGCCTTGAAGTACGTACAATGAATGTGTTCCCAAAATATTGTGTGCGTATTGATGGGATGTCATGCCATCATATAATACCGCGATGCGCCACCAGTTGCGCATCGCGGTACTGACGATGACTGTTAAAAATGGCATGGAGTCTTCAGGGATTGAAATCAATTGATAGCTATTTATTATGATGGTAGGAGATTTTGATGGTGATGTTTGGCAGTCATATTAATAACTCTTGCTTTCTCTGTTCCAGGCTGGTGATAATCTTCGTGCCTTCAGTCCGCCCTCGCCTTCTCCACGCGCGCTCCCGCACCCTGGCCATGGAGACAGCAGTCCTAGTCTCCCGCCGCACTGACATCGGTGACTGGTGGCTCCTGTACATGCTGGCGCGCAACATGGACCCGCTCATATACAGGTATAACCTTGGGAACTAATCACCAGCCAGCCACCACTCCATTAGAGTTGGTGGCTGTATGAAAGAAGTTGGTGAAATAAATGGTTTACTTGTACGACGGTGTTGAGTGTTAAAAACAAACGCCTTTCTTACCATATCTGTAGTAAATAAACGATTAATTCCTGCCTGAAGGTTTTTGGCCGGATTTTGCCCAGTTAAGCTCAATAGCTGTTATAATTATTTCAAAATTGATTCCTAGTGGATATTGTGATGTAAAACTGGTATAATTTTGTATGTCAAGTGTCTACACATCTAGACAATGTTAACAAATCATTGTAATAGCTGAGAATTTTGTTGTATTGACTGCCTCAGCGAATTTTGCCAAGAAGGCTGACTTGATGCATTTGCTGCAAAACATTACAATGTCTATATTCTATTGGTAAACAAAGTAACTATAATGATACGAACACTGGTTTAAAAGACTTAGTATCCAAGCCAAAAACATTATATAAAAATAAAATAATCCCAGCCTGTGATGGGCCGCAGTATCCAGCACTCGAGCTGACTGCTGCAAGCTAATTGACAATAGTGCAGCCATTTTTTTAAATCGGAATTGAACTTTCTAAGCTCCTCTTATAATTTTTACCCTTATGTTTCTTAAAATGTCAAAGCTTAATCGAGCATGCTCAAGTAACATAATATTTGTGATCTCCAGAGAGCTGATCTCCGAGCTGGCCAAGCGCATGGGAGAGAAGCCGGCGCGCGCGTGACGGCCGCCGCCTAGCGTGGCCGTGCTCGCCGTCTGACACCAGCACACGCGCCACACCAGGAATGAGCCCTGCTCCCATTTACAAGATACCAACCTCCCAGAAAGACCTCCAATACACATCCCCGTCATTTTTCTACTGGACATCAACCTCCTTGAAAGACCTCCGGTACAACCGCTGCGACCTTCGTGAGAGGTTTACAAAGCAATGCCAGATAAAAAAAAACTTCTTTTTTTGTATTTGAATTTAGAATCTCAGAATGATCATGTTTTGGGAAGATTAACTCAGTGATATACACAATAAAGTTTAAATTATTTTGAGATTATTTTCTTTGAGGAATTTTGTATTTCAAATGAGAATTCAAAAATCAATTTTGAATGTAGAACAACGAAGAAGATAGTTGAAGAAGTTGCAATTAATTTATATAATCTTTGATTCTAAATTCAAATATAGAAAGAGAGAAGCGTTTAAAAATTTCGTTATGCGTATTTTTTAAACTAAGAATGTTTGCTTTTACGCTGTCAACATTTTAACAGTTAGAAAGCGTTCTTGTAAGCCTTCATGTTTTGGTTGATTCCTATTAAGTAGTGCTTATATAGCTCCCAAGTTTTCAAAGCTCAGAAACACCCCATTTGTACTTTTATACAAACTTGATCGTTAGTCCAGTAGTTTGGAAATATTGTAATGACTTAGCACCTCGATACTTCACCAGTTGATGAACAAACCAATTTAGGGAGGTGCCGGAATTTTTCCTAACAGATATATTATAATTATGTAGTATTTTTTCAGCTGTAGTCGACGATCGTCAATTACTTGCCCAATGTCGCTATTAAAAAGTTGTTGCATTTCACGACGACGCATCACATCCCTTATGGCAATAGCATAAGGTTCAAATTGCAATGTTGTCCGTCGTCGCGAAATGGAATAGATTTAGCGTAAAATACTCTACTTAAGGATTCGCAATAGAAGCAAATCGTGAAAATGTAAGTAACGATTCATTTAAAAGGTTTGCCCTCGGTTGCTGGACGGAAATTATTGAATCGTCACCTATTAAAAGTTAAGTGATATGTAGTGATCGACCGAAATACGATTTGCAGCCAAAGCCGAAACCGTAACCGAATTTTCGGCTATTCTTCCAGTTTCGGCCGTAACCGAAACCAAAGTTGACGTCGTAACAGAAAAACTGACAGGAAATAAAAATAACATTTCAATTGTTATGTCATTCCTAACTATATTTCGATATAGTTATGCTCAATAATGTAGTTATAATTTTCATAAAATCATCATCATCATTTCAACCGAAACACGTCCACTGTTTGATATATGACTCCCCAAATGTCGCCATATTTACCGGATTTCCGCGACTTACCTGGTCATCGGTACATCTTCTGGTAGGCCTTCCGACGCGGCGTCTTCCGGTACATGATCGCCACTCCAGAACGTTTCGGCCCCAACGACCATCTGTTCTGCAAGCCCACTGCTGCTTAAGTTTGCCGATTCTTCGGGCTATGCCGGTAACCTTAATTCTCCTGCTGATATCATCATTCTTCAAACTTTGAGCATAGCCCTTTCCCTTGCCCTTTGGGTGACTTGGCCTTCTGATGAGGCCAAACATAAAATACTATACAATAAATTAATAAATCGACGATTATCCAAAAATTATAACATACATAGACCAACGAGACAGTCAGTTTTTTTAGGTCTATATCACAACCGTCAGCTCGAGAGACGTTAGTTCCGGTTGAGCCGAATATTGGGCTACTTTTTGGCCGAAACCAGTTTTTTTAGCCAAAACCGAATCTTCGGTCGGTCTCTAGTAATATTCAACGACATAATTATGCTTGACAATTGACCGCATTAATTTTGTGATAATTTACGTTCCAGGAACTGGGTTTTTAAGGCCATAATTTTAATAGCACTTTTAGTTTTTAATTTTGAACGTTTAAATCAGATTTTCCGCATTGCGACCGGATATTGCTACCAATAGCGTCCGCAAAATTCTAAATATATAAAATCTCTGCTAGAAATCTGAATTATTTGTATATTTTATAAGCTCACAAATCTATTTCATATTTTTTTTAACTTTAATATGACATTAGATGAAAACTGTCCGTTTGAACAACGAAATATGTACCTAAAGCACTAAATCTCGACTATTCTCATAACATTTGGTTGTTTTTGTAAGTATTCTATTATGTAGTCATTATATTAATCACTGCCATTAATATTCTAAAAAAGAAAATGACACGTCTTGTTCTGATATGACTGACGTCTCTATATTTCTCATCTTGGAAAGATAGTCCGTGACAAATTCATTTTATTGTGTAACTGTATGAACATTAAAAAAACAAGTAACATCACCTATAAGCATCACAAAAGCAGTAATAAAACTCATTATTGCAGGCGTCGGATTAATTTGCTATAAAATACATTGACCTGTCTCTAATAATAGGGGTTAAAGTATGAAATTGCCGTTTTTTAAAACGGATTGCTTTGAAGTGACCGAGTGAGTGGGATCTTTGGATTGACTTGAAATTATAAGTTCAAATAAACTTTGTATTAAAGGTACGTTATTCTTTTTTCAAAATTAGGTATTTATTGGTTTCTTTGTGTTTTGTGTTTTCTGTAATATTGCAGTAAGTACTTATAACCATGAAAGCTAATAAAAAAAACGTTTCTTCATATTAACGTTAAACCTTATTTAGTTTTAAAAAACGGCAATATCACCTATTATTAACGCTAACAGGGCCTCAAAATATTAAAGACTTAAAAACGAGTGTCTGTAATATACTGTTGAAGACTATCATACTATAATCACATCTATTAAGATCTCTGTAACACAATTAAACTATATTCATCACAAAACGCACATAATTTGTGCCAAAATAACTCTCACAATTATTTTTTCTCTCTATTGGAACCTCATTTTTAGTTCAATTTAAAATTAACTTTAGTTATATTAGATCTGAAATTGGGGATTGTAAAATCAGTTTTTTTTAAATATATTTTTATTCTACTAATGGTTGTAAACAAAACCAAATCTGCTTACTCTAAATCCCCTGATCTGAGTAAAAAGACATTTTTACTAAACAGTTTTAATGCATATCATATAACTAGTTCTTTTGTAAGTTTTATTTTTACAATTATTTTAATGTTCTCATATACTCTGACAGTTTTTTTTTTAAGTTAAGTTAAATACCATTCATCTTTTGATTGTGTGAAATCATTTTTATCCGTGTCTCAAAATAATCTGAACCATATCTTAGCACAAATATTTTTACAATTTTAGTATGGCAACATTTTATTGTATGTATTTTTTTGCAATGGCAATTCACTTCGTATCGTATAATAAGACTTGAGTTTTTGCGCCTTTTTACACTCGAGTCTTGGCCCGTTTTGGTCGATTATAAAAAAACTATGTATTAGTAGAGACAAGCACTGACATGATCAAATGGACTGGAAATGTATGGCCTTAACTGTAGTGTTGTATGAAATGTATGGACTTGCATGGCTATTATAGTGTTTGACAATTTTGACCAAACTCTCAAGCGTAAATGTTTTAAATCTCAAAAATGTGATGTTACGGTAAAGTTTACGGCCTTAGCATTTGGATATGTATTTCCAATTCTATATTTGAAGGTAGTCAGTGATATATTGTATTATTTGTGTATTTATATTATATTAGAACTAGATATACAATTATTTAAGTGAAGTGAAAGAAAATATTCTAATTTTAGTTTTTTCTAAAGTGACGGTGCCGCCCTCTCGCGGCTCGTATCCAATCGTAACGAGTGTTGTGATTATCTGACAGTCGGTGTTCATTTTTCTAATAAAATTATAAACTCCGTTATATTGGAGTGTTTTTTAGCATTTTCGCTGTTTTGCGCGTTGAAAGTTGACTTTTAGATGAATTGTTAAGTTTTAATATTGAAATCATTTTTTACTTGTTGTGGTGAAGACTTCTCCTCGATTAACATTCCATAAAACATGGAGAAATATGACTATATCTTTATACAACCCTATTTTTTAATTAGTACAAAAAGAAATGGGGCTCTATCCGTACCCTTTACCGATCATATTTGTGTAGTCAAAAGTAAAAAAAAAAGAAATCCCAAAATTGTTCACGAAAATTTGTCATAATTGGTAAATTTATAATAGAATCAATTATTCATAATAATTGCTAATAGAAAATACTAAGCGCAGTGTTTTTTTTTTTCATTTTGATTGTCATTTATTCATTCATAATCAATAGCCTGTACAATATTTCCATAAATTGAGTGACATTTTGGGATATAAACAAAAGCTCATAACTTTGCTGTTTATGAAAATTATTTATTGAGACTTTACTTAAATAATAACAAGACCTTTTCTAATAAGCCCTTTGAGTATTTGTACTAATTAAAAATTTGTGGTGTATATATAAATTCTTTTGTACGTGTGTTTGTCTCCTAACTCCTCCTAAACGACTTGACCGATTTGGAAGTACGTTTGTATGTATATTTGAGTGGGTCTCTAGATAGATTGAAAATACAATTGGACCCGGTGCTGCGCTGCAATCGGGTTCTTAATTTTTTTGACCAACGAAATGCCTGCTTTCGGGCAAGACAATATCTGCCGGGACCGCTATGAATTTGATGGCGGTTTTTAAATTTTGTCTTCCCTGCAAACAAGTTTTCATCTCATAAATATAATAAAATAGTGTTAGTGAATCATTAACTATGTAAACCAAAACAGAGATTCTAAAAGCGTTGCTTCGAATAAAATCATGATAGAATTTCATTTTCAGACCATACAAATATAAATAACGCAACGCCTAATCACAAAAAGCGCTCAAGAAAAATGCCATAAAATACCAACTATGTATAAAATCACAAAAAAATATATTATTTGTATATTTAGTATACGTAAGAGTAATTATTTTGTCCCACGACTTGCGTGTGCGTAAGTTCGTGAACATTTTCCATTTTTAGTGACTTTTGTAATTGTAAGTTAGGTTTCTTTAAATGTCATACACCGATAATACGAAAAGATTCTGTAGTTCGAGATTATAACCTATAGTAATACATTTAAAACCTAATTTCGTTTGACTGAGTGAAATCAGAAGAAAAATACTGTATGGTTAATCGGTGTATGACAAGGAATTATTGCAATTAAAGACAGAATGTAAATAGTGAATTTAATAGTTATACGTATGTTCCTAACAGACGATTATTTTAGATTAATTTTAGGATCTGTTGAAAGATAAATGGAAAATGATATTGTTTCGCGCCTGAATTCGGTTGTCGCTTTGTATAGGGTGACTGGTAATTAGTGACCGATAATTAAACACGTGATTGTACTCATGATTACAAACAACTTTACCAAAGAAACATTTTTTTTTATACTAATTTGTTTAATCACAATAACACTTATCTAGGCTTTGGACTAGCTGATCGGATGAAGGCACGCGCGAGAAACTAAATAGTATAAAAAATGTTTCTTTGGGAAAGTTGTTTGTAATCATGAGTATAATCACGTGTTTAACTATCGGTCACTAATTACCAGTCACCCTACATAAGACTTGCTATGCAGAGGTTTAAGGTTTTCGACCTTAGGTCTATGTATTTCTATTTTGGCAAAAGGTTAACCAGAAATTATAATAAAGCAATATCTCCTTTCATTTGATGGGCGATTAGTTTTTTTATCTTGTTTAAAAATAAGTGTCATGCAAATTGATGTGATAAATGAACATCACAATAGTTTCACTTTAGTTTTAAATGTAATATTATTTGTAACGATCCAGCATTTATTACATTTAGTTAAAATTGTGTTATTATTTATGTACTCTGTATGATACGTTCTCGAATTAAGACATTATTTTTAAGTTATTAGTTTTTAATTCAATATTTTATTTGTCAAAAAGGAAAGTGAAATATATTACATTTTTTTACAAAAAGTTTTTTATTTGTTTTTTTTTTAAGATGAAATTATGAACAGCAATTTTTTTTTATTTGATAATAGCTTTTGACCGCGGCTTCGCTCCCGTCAACTGACAACTATATTCTACTCTACCCAACTCTACCCATTACTGATGTTCCAATCTTTCGGAACACTAAAACGTATCGGAACAGTGAGTCGATTCAGTAAAGAGTTACACACGCCTAAATTATAATAAATAGCCTTTTCCCAATTTTCGCCGGCTTCCAGTCCAGTCTAACAGTTTTACATGGGGCGACTGCTTATTTGACCTCCACAACCCAGCAATTGGATAAAACGATATCTTGGCAAGACTGGTGTCAGACTTCCTGGCTTCTGACTAGTCATCCGTAATGACTGTCAAAGATCTACAGCCGAGACCAACTTCTAATCATGGTGATCGACTCTAACTACTGTTATTATTAAACCACTTGCTCCTCTAAGTACGTGGGACACTTAAGAAAGTTTTGAGAAACTAAAAAATTAACTTCTATGGATAAAATATTTATATTAAATCTTTTCAATGAACTCTCCACCAGCCTCTATACAAAGTTTCATGCCTCAAAACCAATTTTCGAAACATTTTTTCCAGTCCGCCGGAGACACCTCTTCCACGGCCTTCTCGAACACTGCTAGCGCGTCTTCCGGCAATGAAAACTGTATCCCTTTCAGCTGATTTTTTATTTTAAGGAAGAAAAAGAAGTCACACGGTGCCAGATCAGGACTGTAAGGAGAGTTCCCCAAGACTCTGACCGGTGTGTCCAGGAAGTCCCTCGTTTTGAGCACTGAGTGCGCGGGCGTGTTGTCATGGTGAAGCAGACCCCGCGTAGCCCGGTGTTCGGTCACTTGTTGCTCATTGCAGACAAAACTTCTGGCAGGCATTTTGTGGTATAGGTACCATTCGGCTTTGATGCTGCTTTGGTCTCGGAATTGAAATCAGATACTTCGTCAAAGTGAAGAAACTAGCGATCAAAATTTTCCCTGCGCTTCTCGATCGCTTTACTTTCGTAGGCGTTGGTTCGTTTTGAAACAGCCAAACTGTCGACTGACGCTTTGTTTCTGGATCGTTTTGATAAATCCAGGTTTCGTCACATGTCACAATGTCGTAAACGCGCCGAGACGAGCCTGCTTCAAATTTTTGAATCATATCACGGCACACGGGCCTGCTTCTGAACTTCGGTAAGGTTGTGCGGCACCCAGCAGCAAACTATCCTCCTCACCCGAAGGTGCTCGTGTAGAATCTTGTGAACGCTTCCCGAACCAATCTGCAGTGTACGCTGAATATCTTCGTATGTAATTTGCCTGTTTTCTGGAATTAATTTTTTTACTGCCAGCACACTTTCTTCCGTGACAGCCGTTGTAGGACGACCACTCCTTTGTTCATACCCCAAAGTAAGGCAACCGCGCTTGAAATCGCTATACCAGCGGTAGATGGTTGCTTTTGAAGGTCCTTCATCCATAAAAGCAATTTTAAGTTGATCAAATGACTCATCAGGTTTTAGGCCACATAGAAAATCATCGCACGAAAATGTTCTCGATGCAGATCCATTTTTAAATGAGAAACGATAATTTGATTTGGCTCTCGAAAAAATGTGGAGGGAAATTCAAAATTCGAACAATGATTTTTACTTTTAAATAACCAAAGTTTTCAGAATAATTTCAAGTGGCCAGTGCCTTATACATAAAAACTTTTTTAGTGGCCTCGTATCTAAGGGTTTTTTTTAGGTGGGAAGTCATCTAATGACTTCTTCTGCTCTTGGGCAGTGCGTGAGGGCGCGTCAGACTTTTACTGACTAAAACCACACCTATTGTTCCTTCAGTTGCGTCCCAGGACCATGAGTAAATATTAGAAGTTGACCCATGGCCCCAGTAGCCTTTGGCCCTGCTGGCTCCTACGGTTTTGCTGACATCTCTTTGAAGCGCGCGTAGAACACTACGCGCCGTCGATGACTAGGGCTCGGTCGGGACGTTTACGGTGGCTGGAAGTCGGGGCGGGATCCCGGCGGCTGGGGCGTGAGGATGTCCGTTACCTCACGCATGCGGCCGCCTCCTTTGCTAGCATTACTGGTTCGCGGAAGGAGGCGACCGCCTGCTATTTCTCCTGGCTCCTGACCATGGTTTGTGCCCCCACGAGGACATGGCGGTGCTCCGCTCAAGCGAGGAACACCTCCACCGAAATCATAAACCGGGGTAAGTCATTTAAGTATGAGAAGTAAAAATACAAAATCGATTTTCAAATTATTTATTCGATATCTCCCATGGTAACTTTCGTCTGTCGTAACATCTCGCTACAAATAATATCTTTTGGCACAATATTTGGCATGGTTCTCTTATGTTGCAGTATCGTGTTGCTGTTACGCCCGTATTCGTCGATCTTGTTGCGCTACATATACGTGTAACGTGTTGCAGTAACGCTGACTTAAGTTAGCAAGTGTCTTTTGACATTTACCTAGGGACACATAGGTAAGTTATGGAAGAACTTGATCGCTGACCAGGAGGTAACACGTTCCACGTCTGATAACGTGGTCAAGAAATGTCGACTAGGCGTTAGATATAGTGTTATAACATAGGTATTATGTGGTCAAGATTACAAATCATAACCAGGGCCAATTTAACATATTTATTAGGCAATTTAGATATCATTTTTTTTGGCTGGTCTACACTGTCTTCTCATTTAGATTAAGTTGTTCATTAATATGGTAATATTGTAAAAGTCGATGTTATTATTAAAAGATTAACGTCGAGTTTCTTGCTGGTTCTTCTCCACTAGCTTCTGACGTTTTATAAATGTCCATGTAGGCCAACGTTGTAAAATAAAATATTTTTCAGTTTTTTTTTTTTAATTATATGTAGGAGGAACCTAATAACATTCAGGTGAGCCAGGTTTTTTTTTTAATTCAAACCGAATACGGGCGTTAGGAATTAATTAGTATTATGTATAAATCGTACATTTTACAACCAGACAACCTTTACATTTACAATATTTACGTGTATACTATGACATGGAATGAGATCTCCAAAAGACATTACCCTCCTTCTAAGACAGTCGGGTAAAGTTGTATTGGCTCTATGAGCCTGAGATTTATGAACGAAAGGTTCCTAGAGTTAGTTAATTCCTGTGGGCCTAAACAAAATGGTTCTGTCAGCGGTAGCGATTGTCAAACAGGTAAAAATGTGTAAGACTGAAAGGCCTTGAGTTCAATCCGAAACATTTATGATTACAACTTATTTTTTCTTATGGCTTTTGAATGGTTTATGTATTAAGCCAGTGTCAGGCTTAGAAAGTATTCAGACAATAATTTTGTTTTCCGTTACAATGCAGATTTAACAAATTCTAATGTTTTTGGTAGCAAATGTATAATGGCAACACTACAATTAAATTTTCTACAGATCGTTCCTGTTTTAATCGTTCCATAAATCGTCAGTAGTGTAGACACCTTTTTTCTTTTTTTTAGGTGGGAAATCATTTAATGACATATCCCGCCCTTGGGCGGGGCGGGAGGGCGTGTCAGACTTTTACTGACTAAAACCCACTCCTGTTCCTTCTTTGCTTTCGTTCCAGGCCCCATGGCCCCAGTAGGCTTCGACCCTGCTGGGCCCCTATGGTTGCTGACAGTGTAAACACCTGAGATAAAAAATTACCCACTAGAAATTCATTTGAAAATAATTAAAACCACCACTTAATTTTACTTGAAAAAAAAAGCTTGCCATAAACCCGCTTAATCACTTTTGACAATGGATACAGCTGGTAAAACGTCACTCTGTTTAGAGCCAGCAGTGATTGTGTCTTTGAGTTATCTGTAGATTATCAAAATCTTCTATAATTTATGTTCTTGGAGACCAAACACCCCAGTCCAGTGACGCCGACACAATTTTCTAATATCCTCACGAACACAACAATTGTTTGTAACAATAATAATTTTTAGCCTACTTCTAGGCAAATAAATTTCTCTAAATAGCGTCATAAGCTTACAAATTCAATGTATCTCGGAAATAATATTTAAAGACCCAAACGTCTATTTATTTATTTAATCTTCATGCAACTAAATGTACAAAGGCGGACTTAATGCCTTATGCATTCTCTACCAGTCAACCTAGGGTAGTGGAGAGATAATATGGAAGGTGCATAAAAAAAAACTTTAAATGGGATCCTTCATTAATTGTCATTTTTTAAAGAATTGTAGATGCTTTGAATCTGCAAACTTACGTCTAAAGTATTGATTGAAGAAATCAAATCCATATTAGGAAAACTACCCACGAAGAAAGGAGATAATCGCCTTTTCTACGACAAAGGTTTCATATAGATTAGATTTCTTCAACCAAAATATCAATAAATTCTCTAATAATAATCGAAGAAATTATATGAATTCAGTCGCTCCATTACAAATCATTAGGTTTACACAACAAATCGTTTGAAACAGACATGTCAGTGAACGTTTAGATCATTTCTGAGATGTGTTCCGTTGGCAGTGTGGTTATCGTCATAACAATGTTTCATCATTTGAGCGCTAGATACATGTGGCGTTTTTATCCCTTTGTATACAGAGTAATTTTTGGAAATTCGTTTTGCAACTTTGGAAGTTGGAAAATATATTTAAATAAAGTTATCCTCAAATGAAACGGCTGTCGAATTTGTGGCGTTTATAACTGCTGATTTATGTAGGTATTCGAAACAAAGAGCTCAGCTCTACTTATTGCGTTACATGTTTAATGGTTCGTTCGTCTGCAACGTATCTTTTGACACGCAAAGCATCTGTCAAGTCGCGGTGATCCTGCTCCACGGGTATTTCCTCGATCCTCTAAAGAACTGTTCGTTCCACTAGTAATATCCTCAATTACAACTACACTATAATACTTAATTGCTTGATTAATTATTGCTTTAATTTTTTGGTCTGTCAAATCCTTGGCGAGTGAAATGTGTAAAATTGTATATCGTGTATGTGTGCTCACCATGTGCTTACCATCAGTACGTTACAACAGCTAAAGTAGAAAACAAATGAAGCGTCGATTATCAGATTACTACAAGCAGCAAAACTATGAGTAAAATAGTTCTAAAAAGTATACTAGTACTAACGGGGTAGCCGTCGATGTTAACTATTAGAAGGCCTTCGATAGGATTCGTCCTGAGATCACGTTCTTAAAGATTAAGTACAAACTATTATTGCATGTTTAGAATTGCACTGTTACGATTTCGATTAAAAAGTATCGATAAAAGTAGTCTTTACACTCGTTAGTATTGTCCAGAAGTCGAGAACATGCGTGGGGTACTGCAGGGCGGCCGCCGGGCCCGCTGGCGCACGGGGCGCGCGCGGCTCACACGGGCGGCAGGCCGCGCTGCAGCGACGTGAGTCACGTGTGGAACACCCACCCCGGCACCGGAGGTCACGCGTCCGGCGCGCCGTGGATGTGGTGCTGGTAAGTGTGGTTCAGCTTGTTCGCGAACTCGTGCATGATGTCCCGGAAGATCACCGAGTCGAGGTTCTCCCCGAGGATGTAGAGGAGGTACCAGTCGCCCATCTTGCTGCGCCGCACGATGGTGTCGACGTTGTCGCGGCGGACGAGTCTGAAGCGCATGCGCATCATGTAGACTCGCATACGCGGCGAGAAGATGATGATGAAGCGGTACACGAGGGTGATGAAGGTGAGGATGCCGAGGATGACGAACCAGAACCACAGGAAGACGTAGATCTTCTCGTTGACGACGTTGAGCGGCAGTATGCACAGCGCGTCGTGGCGCTCCACCTCGCCCGACGACCCGAATTTGTTGAACAGTGTGCACTTCACCATCCTGAAATATACACGTATTTAGTTATTAATAGATGCCAGAAAGCATCAAAATCACTTAAAGAAATAAATGCTCCTTGTTTGTATAGATAAAAAACGTTTTGCTAAGAATCAAATATCAACAAGAAGTCTGCTGTACTAATAAAGGACAGTTTTACAACCGCTGCAATAGTAATATAATAAAAAGGATGACGTGGAATGATGAGTTATCTAAATTAGAGATAAGATAAAACGTGTATATTTATATACTCTTCTATAAGCTAGAAACTTATGTTAATGGTTTTAACCGACTTGAAATAAAGAAAGAGGTTATCAATTCGGTTGTATTTTTGGTTTGTTACCTCAGAACTCCGTCGTTTATGCAATTTTTTTCCTCATATAGGATATGCTTCCAGATTGGTCCCATTTTTTTTCAAAATTCAGTTTTTATGATGGGATCTATGAGGAATCGATGGAACTCCCTAAATATTATAGGCAACCATATAGTGATTTTTGTATTTTCATCGAGAACTTAAGCATTTATAGCCAAAAAGATAACATTTGATGAAATAGAACTGATGAAAAAGACCAGATATGACCAACGGAACTTCATACTCGCATAGATATCACAATGAAGATAGTTAAGCGACTATGACAATACAAATAAATAAATGGTTCTGAATGGTTATGTTGAAAATGCTCATCGAAGTGACCTGATTATGATGATGGAGCCGGAAGGTAGGCACTGGAACACCATAATTAATCAATCTATCCTAGCCGTGTTTGGGCTTATTAGAATTGTCATAAGATGCACTTTAGCTATAAGGTACTATCGAACTTATCCGATGATGGAGCCGGAAGGTAACAGGTAGACACAGGAACTTCATAATAAAACAATGTATCCTAGCAGTGTTTGTTTGGGTTAATTGGAATTGTCATGAGAAATAGGCACTCTGGTTATAAGTGTATCGCAACTAAAAAGTGTAAAATAAAAAAATAATTTACAAAAAAAAAAACGACTTGTCGACTTCACTAAAAAAAACACACTAAACTCAATCAAAAATAACTTTATTTTGGAAATCGGTGTTTCTCGATATTGTTTATTTCTTATTTTAATCGACTGCCGAAATTAAAGTTATTCTGATAGTTTTTTTAGTTTTTTTGTGTTTTTAGTGAAGTCGGTTAGTTTTTTTTGTAAAATGTTTTTTTAACTAATATAATTGTGTAAATAGACACATGTCATTACCATATATATATATTTTTGACCTTACTATCCGATACTGAACTTCAAACTGTAAAAACCGTACAAAGCTACTCTGAAACATTCACTAGACTCTTGTGTGATCTTACCTTGGAAATATGTAGATCATGGGGTCGATGCGATCCTCTTGATCTGACTCCATGTAGGCGATGACGTCCAGCCCGAAGGTCATGAACTCTCCGTCGAAGAAACGGTTCATCAGGAACATTTGCCCTGGAAACCATAGACATCATCAGTTTATACATGATGCAAGTTCTTTGGTCTTATCGCAGTGGTGGCCCCGTGATAACGGCCCCGACTTACAAGTTGCAGGTTCAAAACCAGTCAGATTCAGTCATTGCTTTGTGTAATTTATTTCATCACCACTGCTCGCAAGACAGTTGTATGAAAGTCGTGGAATATTATATTATAACATACATAATCGGCCTTGTAACGTTCCCACTGCTGGGACTCAGGCCTCCTCTCTAGGAGAAGGAACGGGCCTCTTAATACACGTGCGGAGTGGTGGATGTCACATGTCTTCGAATTTTTAGTTCCTTGACGTGTCGGTTTCCTCACGATGTTTTGAGAGCAGTGGTGATGAAATAAATTACACAAATTAATGCGCCTCGCCGGGTTGGAACCCGCGACCGTAAGTCGGGGTAGTTACCACTGGACCACCACTGCTCTCTATTATATTATAAATTTATTCAATGGTAAGTCAACTTCAACTCTTCATTAATGGCATTTGCATTTGTGGAAAAGACACCACAATTTTGCCAATAACACGCGCGAACTGTTAATAGACCATCAAACGCTATTTATTTTTATAATTTTTTTTTTAGGTGGGAAATCATCTAATGACATCTCCCGCCATTAGGTGTCGTGTCAGACTTTTACTGACTAAAACCCACAACTGTGCCTTCTTTGCATTCGTTCCAGGGCCCGGGGTTCTCTTTCGCATCACCCATGGCCCCAGTAGGCTTCGACCCTGCTGGGCCCCTATATCTTTATACAATTAAAGTTCAAAATAAAAGAATTTCTTTGCAGACGCAGACTGACATTATGACCACAGATTATGATGTAACATGACAGAAACTCGTAAAAAAGTAGTTTCAATAGAACGTTACAACGTTACAACTTAATTTTATGAATTTCAATGAATTTGCATAGTTTAATTATCAATGGTAAGTCTTCAAAACTATTGCGGTTGACTACTGTGGTTCTCATGACAGTGATGTCACAGATAGATGCTTTTAATAATACATCTATATCTGCCATTACGTATTATCCATTTCCAACCTTGCTTAAGGTTTTCGAGAATGCAGGTCAATTATCACGCATGGTAGGACGACCTTTTTTGATTATCCTTATTAAGTTTCCCTCTATTATACCATTTTTACCCGACTACGGAGGGTTATGATTTTGACAGGCTATGTAAGTATGTATGTGAGTATGTTCATCTGTTCCCTCATAGCTCCTAATCTACCAATCGGAACTCGACATATGAGGTATCGTTAGAACCGTCTTCATTGTCCGCTGAATATAGGCTACTTGACGTGTCACAAAAGTGGACATGGCGCCCTCTAGCGGACAAAAAGTATGCGTTGTGTTAAAAAATAAAAATGGAGTTAAATACGCCGTGTTTGGTATCATTTGAAAGGGCTACATTTGTAAATTTCGAAAATATTGCTCAAATTTAAAGTGACGCCCTCTAGCGGACAAAAAGTCATGTGTTAAGTTTAACACCAAAATTGTTTAAATAAAAATAAAGTAAAAAACTAAAACCCGACTACGACAAAAAAAAAACGACGCTGAAAAAGTATGAAACAAGATTTTCATACTTCGAACAGAACAAAAAGAAAAACCGTAGTCACACGTTATTAAAGTGTTTCGGTTGGTACCTACCTGCCTGTAACAAAACTAACTACCTGGTTGTCGTAGTCGGGTTTTAGTTTTTTTACTTTATTTTTATAAAAATCCTGCAGACGGCTAAGGAAACTCATCTAAAAAATATGTACTAGGAAAAATCGCCTTAAAATTATATTGAAATTCCAATTAGTATCTTAAAACTCAGACTACATGGTCTAGTGTTCTCGAGCATGAGGTTCCTTTGTTTTGAGCGTGTCATCAAATGATTTCTCAGTACCTTTAGTTACCCTTTGCGTTCCAGAGCCAGGGTAACCATTTCGAATAATTCTATACCCCAGCGTGAGGTCCTGGGTTCGATTCACGGACGAGTAAACAGTCATTGAGCTTGTTAATTAAAATTTCTCGATCGTTTCCCCACACTAGGAACTTCTGTATCGTGGATGCGTTCACAAACACAAGACACCATAACCCGGTACACCACATACAAACGTTTGTCCGTGTGGGAATCGAACCTGCCCCCCTAGCCAAGTTGCAAACGATAAACGTGAACGCTTAGTAATCTCCAATAGATTTTCAACTTTATACCTAAGAGCATAAAGTTGAAAATCTATTAAAGACTACTGAGCGTTAGCGACCGGAACGAACGAAAACACTATGTAATCTTCAATAGATTTTCAACTTTATAACCAATAACATAAAGTTGAAAATCTATTAAAGACTACTGAGAGTTTACGTTTATCGTTTGTGACTTGGCTAGGGGGGCTGCGACACGTAGCGTTGCCAATCGCTCAGTCGCTGCACCAATTGTATCGTATATGTATGTAAACTGGGCAAGTGCGAGTCGGACTCACGCACTGAGGGTTCCGTACCAACTTATCTATGTTAATAGTTTACTTCCCGAATGGAGTTTCGAAGATTTCTCCGTTGCGCAAAAAAAGTTTTTTTTTTTGTGACGGCAACAAGTTTACTGTTTTCAGATTTATTCCTATACCTACATACAAGACCTTGTTTTATGTCAAATTTCAAGATTCTGGGTCAACGGGAAGTACCCTATGAATTTTGATTCCTTTGAGAGTGTCGAAATATACGTTTTTTGCGACATAAACCTATCTATCTTTATTTTTCGTTAACTTAGAAGTTTGATTTTTTTTACAGCTTCAAGGGACCGCAGACCTGCCCCCCTAGCCAAGTCACAAACGATAAACGTAAACTCTCAGTAGTCTTTAATAGATTCTCAACTTTATGCCATTGGATATAAAGTTGAAAATCTATTGAAGATTACATAGTGTTTTCGTTCGTTCCAGTCGCTAACGCTCAGTAGTCTTTAATAGATTTTCAACTTTATGCTCTTAGGTATAAAGTTTAAAATCTATTGGAGATTACTAAGCGTTCACGTTTATCGTTTGCAACTTGGCTAGGGGGGCTGAGTATATGACTTTAATTTCAACTCGATACCTCCATGCGTTCCCAATATAAAGGGTCTTGACAGACAGACCGACGGACAACAATGTGATCCTTTAAGGATTCCGTTTTTTCCTTTTGAGGTACGGAACCCTAAAAGTAATATTTATGTTTCATTTACCTCGAAAAGGCATATGACCGAGTACTGCGTGAGGTTCTGTGGTGGGCCCTTAAGGAGAAAGGTGTGCCTGTGTCCCAGTTGATCCGAACGATGTACAGTCAATGCAGTACCCAAGATCGGTCTACAGTGGGCAATACTGGCAGTTTCAATGTGACTGTCGGCTTACATCAAGGATCGACTCTCAGCCCTTACCTCTTCCTGACGACAATGGACGCTCTGACGTCGGACATCCAGGAAGAGTCTCCCTGGTGTATGCTGTTTGCCGATGACATTGTGCTGGTTGCCGAGAGTAGCCTAGAGGTCAAGAACAGATTGGAGGTGTGGTGGCACAGACTGGAGAGTGTTGGCCTAAAATTGAGCAGAACGAAAACCGAATACTTGTTCTGCGATTTCGGCGGTCTCTCCGGTCCTGTACCCTTAGCTCTCGCTGGAACGCCCATACCGATCTGCTTCGACTTTCGGTACCTTGGGTAGCTTCTCCAAGGAGATGGCGAGGTAGACCGAGATGTAACACATCGGGCAAGAGTAGGAAGATGATGATGGTCTCATCTACATGAAAATTGTTGTTTTAATGAGAATAAAGATATTCAAACCGAACCCCTGCTTTACCTGTCGGTCGGAGAATACCGAAATTCAATGCCATTATTGCCAAATGAAATGCAATATGAATTAAAGCAAGATTGTTAACAATGACGTGTGCGTGTCTTAGCTATATCTTGATTACATTCTAAACTTTAGCTAAAAAAAATAAGAGTCTACGCATGGTGTTTTTTTATTGCATAGTTGGGAACAGGTCAACATTCCGGCATAAACCCGCCGCGTGCTGTAAAACTTGGTTTATGCCCGTTTTAATTCAATATGTTATGATTTACAATCGGTGCGGTAGGACCCTGCGACGTAGTGCAAAAAAGGGCCAGAAGACCCAGTAGCATCTCCCTTTCTCAAAACATAATACGTTTCAATTTACGAAAATCGATTGACTTAAAATGAAATTGACTTTTTATTTAGTACGAGTACATAATAACATAATCGACATTGAATAGACGTTTGTAGAAATCCGAAGACAGATGTAGTACGAAACTAAGAAAGTAACAACTTAAAAGTAAATATCCAATAATAATAGTCTTATGTTGAGAAATGTGCACAAATACAAGGTTTGTAAATATGGTAAACTAGGCGGTTTTTTTTTGTAACGAAATTGTCGGTAAATAATAGCCATAGGTTTGTCTTTGGCAAGCTGCAGTTTTTGAGGTTTCGCCGGGGCAACTGTTGTTGTCTATTCCCGCTCTTAGAGAGGAGGCCGGAGTCCCAGCAGTGGGAACACTAATGCTGATTTTACTATGCTATTCTATTGTTTTACTGTTTGGCCCGTGTTAATTGCGCCGTCGGTTGTTCAAACAGGAGTAGAAACATCGCATTCGTACCGGTGGCGGTGTTGGATCGAATAATCCATTATTTTACCAAAGTATATTTGAAGCGGCCTATCTGGGTAATAGCACAATCAAGTTGGTCTTCTGTGAATATCTTTCATGTGTCCGGTTGGTTCACGATTCAGATCGTGCGCGCGACAGATGTGCGTCTGATATATCAGTTAGGACATGTTTAGGTCCCGCGCGGGCCACTAGAACCGCGGCTCTTGCCAAAATGCTAACACACGACAATATCGTGGGGTATAAATCTTTTCAATGTATTCGCGAGTCACAAAGCTGTCTGCAAATAAACTGCACATAAACACTGAATATGGACATAAAAATGGCACCCGGTTTTTTGAGCATTTTATTGATATGTACAGTTACCCAGTCAATCCCTTCTTCCTCATACTTAACTAGTAGGTACTACACAAATACTGATAAATGATTGCACTGACTGGACAGGCCCACTTAAATCTGTGTGATTCTTTCCTCAAAAGACCATCTCATAGACTAATAATAATCTGCATGGTTCTCATGATTATGATTTGACCATTGCATGTTAGCTGTATGGACTTTAAAAGAGAAACAAACTCAGGGAGTTAAACTCGGGGAGTTTGTTTCGGCGTTTCTTCTCAGGGTAGTCAGCTAGGTAATACCAGGCTTACCGCCCCAGTTTCGCACGGGTGTTACAAATCTTTCTCGGCTCTTCTTTACTACTATAATCCACCCCACTCAATTTCGATTATGGTGGCCAATTTCAACAGAGATTAGCCAAGAGTGCAAACACAGGTGCACTCTCTATCTCTTCACTCTCATAGACCGATGGGACGGTAAAGCTAGAACTACATTAGTCCGACGCACACGTGTAACACGCCTGATTTGTACGTAGAACGACGTCGCGTGGCGTGGATCAAGTGTAGCTCTACAAGTCTAGTTTCTATATAAAATGTATGGAGACAGACGTGCCCAGATCGGGCAGTGTAGTTCTACCTTAATCCGACAGGATCGGAGAGAGATCAGGCACTGGACCAACAGCTTTGCATGCTTTCCGAGGCACGAGGGTGTCGCATCACCAACTTCCAAACTCCGGGCTGCTAAGTAAAGTAATTCCTAATGGAAAAACCCAATAGCACTTTTTGCTTTACCCGGGCATCGAACCTAGAGCTCTATGCTCAGCAGTCGCGCTTGCGACCTCGACTAACGAGGCAGTTAGTCTACTATAATATGCATGTACCTAACTAACATGGTATAAACTGCATGAAATACGTTTAGTACTTTTTGATTTTATCGCGTTTAAACAGAAGCTGTCTTCTGTAAGTACAAAATAAAAAAAATAAAAAAAAGTAATAAAAAAAAAGTAAAAAAAGTAAAAAAGAA
This sequence comes from Mythimna impura, assembly GCA_905147345.3. Taxonomy (NCBI): domain Eukaryota; kingdom Metazoa; phylum Arthropoda; class Insecta; order Lepidoptera; family Noctuidae; genus Mythimna; species Mythimna impura. The sequence goes on along the minus strand of LR990342.1, from coordinate 2,297,984 downwards.
GAAAAAAATGTAGAGAAAGTAAAGTAGTAAGTAGTAGTAGTAAAACTACCGCGCCTGTGCGCGATAATTTGTTTAATACGTTTTTGACGGGGAATTTGTTTTATAATGTGTAAGGACGATGATTCAAATCTTTATTTCATCTGAAGGATATACATATAGGGTTAGTAAAACACTAACTATACCAGCACTTGGCTCCGTTGGCAATTTAACAATTTACGTTATATGTTCCTTCACTGTCAAGGTAGTCATCTTTGCGCTCCACCGCTGTGTTCATGGCCCCGCTAGGACGAGATCGCGCACACAGCATTATTTCCCTCGCGGCCTACTTAGTTTTTGTTATTGGAAACGCGACGGGAAGCGAAAGTAAATACTGCTTATAGGTTCAGCATTACAACCGAAAATCAAAAAGATATTGATATTTCCTGACAGATTTTAATGAGCTTTATGATGTCACCTTAACCGGAAAGCAACTCATTGGGAGCTTTATTTTAAAATGTTAAGATTTATATTTCCTGGAAAATATAATTTCAATATATTTGTTACATTAATCTTGCTCAAAACTAGGTTTAGGTTCACTCACTTAATAGTGAGTTAACTAAAAATAATAAATGTAATCCTTAGTAAATTTTATCATAAATGTATATTTTTAATTTTGTTTTAAACACTGCAAGTGATTTATTATCCGTAGTCATCATCAACATCATCATTTCAGCCGAAAGACGTCCACTATTGGACATAGGGCTCCCCCAAATGTCGCTATAATGACCAGTCCTGTGCGTCTCGCATCCATCGGATTCCCGCAACCCTCACCAGGTCATCGGTCCACCTTGTGGGAGGCCTTCCAACGCTGCGTCTTCCGGTACGTGGTCGCCATTCCAGAACCTTTCTTCCCTATCGACCATCTGTTCTGCGAGCAATGTGCCCTACCCACTGCCACTTAAGTTTGGCGATTCTTCGGGCTATGTCTGTAACCTTGGTTCTCCTGCGGATATCTTCATTTCTGATTTTATCCTTAGTAGATTATTATAAGTAATAATTGTGTTCCTTTAAGTGATAGCCTTTTGCCGTAGTTAGTTTCCAATAGCCTTCGCAATTTAATTTGGTTAGTATTTCTTAAACTATGATAGAATGATTTGTGAAAACTGTAATTGGTAATTACAGTTTTGAGCCGTTTGGGGTTGAAACGCTTGGGTCATAGGATCTGAGTGCGCGTCTCCTTTTCAAGGGATTTCACACCGAAACTTTGCGTGACCAGAGGTCTGACTCAATCTTTAACCAAAGAATTAGCATTGCCATTCAACGTGACAATCTATTTATGTATTAATGCTGCCAGTCTTCTGGGCACATTTCCGGATGACAGCGATGTGGAGGAATACTTCGACGCCTGAGTGTATTGTTTTTTTTTGTTATAATTAGATAATATTGTAAGTATTTTATCTACATATTTTACTTCCATGAAAATAAAACATTACTTAATAAAAAAAAAACACATTTTAAATCACACATCTCGTTCAAAAATCCTTTCAGATTATGATGTTAATATTTAACGACTGGGCTTTCAGGAATCTAAATGCCTTGTGTCTTCAGTTTTCACAAACTTAAAGCTTCTTTACTAAACTGAAGTAAGTGAAAGTGGCTGGATCCGATCACTACGCGTCAGATCTATCGGCGACAACCGAGAGTCCACTTGACAGGTCTCCAAAAGCTTTCAGGACTCAAATAAGGTTAATATAAATCCGTGTTTAGAGACAAATGGCTGGTATTGATCCCGATTAGTCTTGACTTTTTTAGGGTGCCCTAGTCGGTCATTCTTTCTTACAAACACAGTACGGCGATTAAAACACTGTCTGACAGTGTGAAGTAAAAAAAAATGATACAATTTATTTATGGAAACAAAATAGTAAAAAAATATATAGGTAGATTTGGAAGTTATGAGCAGGGGTCGGAATTAGATATAGTATTCATGTACTTGCATCGAAATGTTGATATATGCCCCGGGATTTCTAATGAAAAATCCCGTGTGGCCCACAATATTACAAATAAATATTAAATTAAAACCTCAGAGACAAATAAGACAAATAATACAAAGATAATTAACATATAATTTTTATTAGTATTTTTCATTGAAAAAGACGAGAGGTCTTTTTGTCTCTTTACGTCAACTGAGGTAAGGTTAACAAATTTATACACTTCCAGGAGGCCAATAAATTTCTGTAACTGTCATAAAAAAAAAATCTGCTATTTAAAATTAATCTCGGGATTTGAGGCATATCCTTTTTTTTTATTAATGATAGGCTCACGTTTGACCACCATCTCACCTGATGGTAAGCGATGATGTGGTCGACGATGGAGCACGCTTGCCTAGAAGTAGCCTATTCACTCTTGACTTAAAGACCCCTAAGTTGTAGCTATCAGGAAACACAGACTCCGGCAAGGAATTCCACTCCTTGGCTGTACGCATAATAAATGTGTTCTCAAAACGTTTTGTGCATATGGGTGGGATGTCTACCATATATATATCCATTTTATTCTCTCGCTGTATGAAATGGGTGTAGGTAAGTACATGTTTAACTCCACCTAATTCCGACCTCTGATTATGAGTGACTGATTGAAGGAACACAGCTAGGTTTTAGTCAGTAAAAGTCTGACACTCCCGCTCCACCCAGAGCGGGAGAAGTTATTTGATGATATCCCACGTAAAAAAGAGGCGGTTTTATAGACGACACGGTTAAGCGATAGGCTGTAGCGCTCTATGTCGCGAGTACGATTCAGCTTCCTTTGTGGCCGCTTCTAGCTTCTCGTGGCGGCGTTTGTGGCTGTCGCGTATACGTATGCAGCGACCCATAGGTAGTGTAACTAGTGTAATACCTTAGAAATACGATATAAAACACGTATAAATTAAAACTCACCTATAACGTTGATAAGAGCAAGCCCCTCGCAGAGGTAGTACCGGTAGGCCCACCAGTTGTGGTACCTGAGGTTCTCCCACAGGTAGTCCAGGATGAGCTTCTTCTTCGTCTTCTTCTCGATCTCGGTGCACACGCCCACGTCCAGGTCCATCATCAGCGCGCGGATCTTGCCTCCCTCCCACGACTTCCACAGCCAACGAGGCGCGTAGAACAACATTGCCTGGAACAAAAATTGTGGGTTTTAATATGACAATGTTGTTGGTTGGTGAACTTGCATAAGCATAGTCAGCCATGAAGTGATCCCACTGCTGGGACTCAGGCCTCCCTTTCTAGGAGCGGGAATGGGCCCGCGGGCCCAGTACGGGATGGTGTATGTCACAAATCTTTGAAGATCTTAATAAACTAGTGCGCCTCACTATCAACGATTGCATCACTGACAGGCCTGTTGGTCAAGTGGTCAGTGGCCCTGACTGCTATGCCAGCGGTCGTGGGTTCGATTCCCACCCAGAACAAATGTTTGTGTGATGATTGTTCTGTGTCTGAGTGTAATTTATCTACAATATGTATTTAGAAATATATAAGTATGTTTATCAGTTGTCTAGTGCTCATAGCATAAGCTCTGCTTAGTTTGGGACTAGATAGCGTTGTGTGAAAGTTGTGGAATATTATATTATTACTAGCTGAGCCGGCAAACGTTGTTCTGCCATATAAATAAAAAAAAAAAAAAATAGATGTTGGCCGATTCTCAGACCTACTCAATATGCTCACAAAATTTCATGAGAATCGGTCGAGCCGTTTCGGAGGAGTTCAAGTTCGAACACCGTGACACGAGAATTTTATATATAAGATTTTTATATATTTTATTTATCTCAGGACCCTGAGGTCCTGGACCTTTGGGAGGCGTACGAGAAGCCGAAGCCAACTCGCAGAGGCCCTTTAGATAATTATAATGGAACATGATACCAACCGACGATTATCCCTGTACGCGCTATGCTAGTGCACCCAAGGACAACCCCCGGTTATTGAAAAATTGTTGCGACATATGGAGAACAAAGATAATAGGGCTATGGTTTTTGGAGTCTTAAGTGGACTGGTAACATGGAACTATGTCAAGACTATGGCCCCTGCCTGAACAACGTTATTAATATGCATCGAAAAAAGGCAAGGGGTGACTTGCACACTCAATAAATGGGCCCCCAAAAACGGCCGCTAGCACGAAGTGACGTAGCAACAAGAGGGCAACATATCCTGAGGTGCTTGAGGAGTGGAGAGGTATACCACGGCTATCAGAACAATCCCGGAAGTACGGTCAAGATCCCTACCAGCACCTTACTGGATTATACATCCTTCTCCCGAGCACGTTTGCTCTTGCGAATCTCCACTCAAGCCAGCCAATAAAGGCAAGAGAGAGGTGGGAGCTCAGTTCCTCGTCAGTGTTCACTACGGCCGGCCAATAAAGGCAAGCCGGAGATGAAGAACAAGAATTCTCCCGGGAGATCGGGTCCGTGGGGTCGCTAATGCCCAACAGTTCGCCACAAAACTGCACTGCGGATTGTATCTCTCTTAGTCTGGCCCCTCACCCTAGGCATATTACGGCAAAGCAAACTTTACCGATACAGACCTAGGGTATATTGGAGCACGCAAGCCCCACCACGACGTCAACGTAGAGATACGGCGATGGGGATATTATTATTATCAATATTTATCTCAGGACCCTGAGGTCCTGAACCTTTGGAAGGCGTACGAGGAGCCGAAGCCAACTCGCAGAGGCCCTTTAGATAATTATAATGGAACATGATACCAACCGACGATTATCCCTGTACGCGCTATGCTAGTGCACCCAAGGACAACCCCCGGTTGTTGAAAAACTATTGCGACATATGGAGAACAAAGATAATAGGGCTATGGTTTTTGGAGTCTTAAGTGGACTGGTAACATGGAACTATGTTAAGACTATGGCCCCTGCCTGAACAACGTTATTAATATCCATCGAAAAAAGGCAGGGGGTGACTTGCACACTCAAAAAATGGGCCCCCAAAAAACGGCCGCTAGCACGAAGTGACGTAGCACCAAGAGGGCAACATATTCTGAGGTGCTTGAGGAGTGGAGAGGTATACCACGGCTATCAGGACAATCCCGGAAGTACGGTCAAGATCCCTACCAGCACCTTACTGGATTATACATCCTTCTCCCGAGCACGTTTGCTCTTGCGAATCTCCACTCAAGCCAGCCAATAAAGGCAAGAGAGAGGTGGGAGCTCAGTTCCTCGTCAGTGTTCACTACGGCCGGCCAATAAAGGCAAGCCGGAGATGAAGAACAAGAATTCTCCCGGGAGATCGGGTCCGTGGGGTCGCTAATGCCCAACAGTTCGCCAATAAACTGCACTGCGGATTGTATCTCTCTTAGTCTGGCCCCTCACCCTAGGCATATTACGGCAAAGCAAACTTTACCGATACAGGCCTAGGGTATATTAGAGCACGCAAGCCCCACCACGACGTCAACGTAGAGATACGGCGATGGGGGGGCTTATTATTATTATTATTTCCTTTACTTATTGTATATATATATAAATTACATTTTTTTTTAAACCTAATCACAAAAAAAAAAACATTAAAAAATATAAAAAATAGTATCCCACCGGTATCGGGAACAGGGTTATTATTATTATTATATTACTGCTTACGTAGGTGGGATCGCAGTGAAGCGATTGTAGGATTATATGAATAAAAAAAAAATTTTTGGTCGTGGGCTATTTCTTACCCTCCTACCACCACCCCCTATTTATTTATTTGATAATTTAAATAGCAGAACAACGTTTGTCAGGTTAGCTAGTAAACCTATATCTGTTTGTACTTTACACCCCAGAAATTGATGTTTTTATGCCTATATGCAGATTTGACGAAGTTTGGTCAAGAAGTTTTGGGAGGATTCGGGTATAATGTTATAATCGTAAAACTTTGGGCCCGGAAATCTAAAGGGAAACATAACGGAAATTAAACTTTTGGATTGACCTTTTCGTGATGATGTCAACAGTACTATTTAGGTACTATGTCCTGTAGACACCAACTTATCATAGGATTATTATGGTGGTCAGCACGTTAGGAGCAATGGTTCAGCGATTGGCCGCCTTAGATATGTATTCAACCCTTTCCAAAACTAAACCAAATTGAATTTACGGCCTCTTAAAGAGAAGACTGATTTTCTTAGCCACACCGAAAGGAAAACACATACTATTTCCTTGATCCACTTGCTCCTCAAGGAGATGTCAGCAAACCGTAGGGGCCCAGCAGGGCCGATGCCCGCTAACTAGGACCGCGGAGAATTTATGAAAAGGAAACCCGAAGTCCTAGAACGCAAAGGGCGACTGAAGGACACAGGTGAGGTTTTAGTCGGTAAAAGTCCGACACGCCCTCTCGCTCCGCCCAGAGTGCGAGAAGTCATTAGATAATTTCCACACTTAAAAAAAAACATACTGTTTATTTATTCTTATACGAGGTGTCGAGGTGTGCGAGATCTCGTTCTGTATTGAACGTATTGATATCAACTTGACATCGTCAGATAAGTGAAACTACCAGTCCGCCTATATCGTGTCGTTATTGTTATCGTCTAATGTGAAAACTGCCATTGACTGCCGATTTATTGATTGCCGGGAATAGATCCCCCTCGGATCGAATATATGTATGGCCTACAAATACGTTATAGTTAGATTCTCGAGGAACTGGGCGTCAAGGAGCGCTTATCTACGCTGGTCGTATTTTTAAATACTTTGGGAGAAAAGAAAGAAACTATATTGTCGACGTTGAAGTGACTTTATCGAGCGGCTGTTGACGGTCCATTGAACGAGTGCGCCCGGATGACTGCCAGCAGGCATGTGGCGGGAAGTCGTGCAGCGTACCACGACAGCTTCCGGAGAACTACTTCATCGAAAGCCTTGTTATACAAAGAAAGGTGGACGGAACAGGGCTGCGTGGCAGGTCACTAATGCAATGGACTGACCTATCAAAGCGGCTGTTGGCGGCCCATTGAACGAGTGTGCCCGGAGGACTGCCAGCAGGCATGTGGCGGGAAGTCGTGCAGCGTACCCTGACAGCTTCCGAAGAGCATAATAGCATAATCAGCCTTTTAATGTTCCCACTGCTGGGACTCAGGCCTCCTCTCTCTAGGAGAGGTAATGGGCCGTAATCCACCACGCGAGCCCAGTGCGGATTGGTGAATGTCACATGTCTTCGAATTTTTGGTTCTAGGACATGCCGGTTTCCTCACGATTTTTTCCTTCACCGTTTTGAGAGCAATGGTGATGAAATAAATTACACAAAGTAATGCGCCTGACTGGGGTTGAACCCGTGACCTACAACTCGTAAGTCGGGGCCGTTACCATTCGGCCACCACTGCTCTCAAAGAACAGTGAACGACGAACGAACAACGAAGAGCTACCTTCATGATAATCACGACTACTCTAGCAAGAATGAAACGACCAAGAAGAAAGTCTGAGTGTGTGGAGTATGTGAGTGTTCATGTTTGTGAACGCATCCACGATACAGGAGAGATCCTATTGTGGAGAATGTTTTTTAGGGTTCCGTACCTCAAAAGAAAAACGGAACTCTTATAGGATCACTTTGTTGTCTGTCTATCCTACCCTTCATCTCAGAAACGCGTGGAGCTGGTATCGAGTTGAAATTAAAACTATGTACTCAAGTCTGCGGTCCCTTGAAGCTGTGAAAAAATCAAACTTCTGAGTTAACGAAAAAAAAAGATACGGCCGTTTATGTCACTAAAAACGTATATTTCGACGCTCTCAAGGAAATCAAAATTCATAGGGTACTTCCCGTTGACCTAGAATCCTGAAATTTTTCATAAAGTAAGATCTCGCAGCACAAGTATAGGAAAAATACTGAAAACTGTAAATTTGTAGTTACGTCACAAAAAAAAAACTTTTACTATTCGGAAAAATCTTCGTAACTCAACTCGGGAATTGAACTGTTTTCATAGGTAAGTTTGTACGGAACCCTCAGCGCGCGAGTCCGACTAGCACTTGTTTAAAAAAAGAGAAGCTTCCTAATCAGTACCAAATCTGTTGAATTGTCTCTAAAACTTACCAAACTGCACTAAACCCTAACTGATACCAATTTCACTAATATTAGAACTATCCAACTTATTCTAAACGACCGCATTTACAGCGGCATTCAAATGTTTTACAGCCAACTTAATTAACTTACCAACAACTTACTTTAGACTTTATTTTTATGTGGTTAAAGTCTAGAATTTAAAAAGATTTGTAGTAATAAGGCGTGAGTCACAATGGGAGCAATCTTCAAATCTGTGGTAATAAAGTTGTGTATGAAAACTGAAAGTGGCAGACGTTTGAATGGTCGTAGTGCAACCTGTATTACGTTGTAGCAATGTTTATTGCTATTGCCAGTGTATAAATGCAATTGCTAAAACACATATCGGAAGCTAGGCAGGGCTGTCCGAGAATGAATTTGATTTTGAATAGACTAGTTGCAGACAGCGGCTTCGCACGCGTGGTAGAAAATTGTCCCCGTAGAACAAAATCCCTGGATAAACAGTATCTTAGATGCTATTTAAGGATATGTTCCCGTACCCCGACCATTCAGCTGTTCACACGCTCACAGATCACCTTTGTAATACTAGTGTCATAAGAAAAAGAGAAAGAATTTTGTATAGAAATAAACTAAAAGCAAGGGTCACGTGAATTGAGCTTGGGGCCATGGATGATGCGAAAGAGATCCCAGGGCCCTGGAAAAATTGCAAAGAAGGAACAGTAGTGGGATTTTAGTCAGTAAAAGTCTGACACTATCTTCCGCTCCGCCCAAGAGCGGGGGATGTCATTAGATGATTTTCCCATCCGAAAAAAAAAACGTGAATTGAGCTAAAATATATTGATATCTATTGTTATAGTAGAAAAGGCTGTAAAAATGTTCATTCTCAAATATTATGCTATAGAAAACTTGGTTAAAGCTGATGTCTTAGCTCCAATGAGGCTGAAAGCAAGAAACAAGCAGCTAGACTTTCAAGAAAGTAAAACTGCCTCCGATACATATGTTGTGGCCAGATTATAGAAATTGATCACTTCATGAAATGGCCAAGTAACACTGGCCAGATCGTTTTAAACGTTAAAGTTTGACGATATTTCAATTTTCGTTTGGCCTATTTTCTTTAGATCTTTTAATATCATCGAAATCCTACATCAATGATTTGGCCAAACGAGGATTGACATATCATCAAATGTTAACGTTTATACGATCTGGCCAGTTTTAGTTGACCATATCATGAAGTGATCAATTTCTATGATCTGGCCACGACAAATATATACAGATCGACCACCCATCCCTTACATGACATTCTTCGGAAAAAACAATAAAGATAAAAAAAAATTAAATTAGACAGAAATCAGTTAAAGATTTTTGAATTTATGACAATCCTGATTTTGGCACCCGAGTAGGTCAATTTTCAAATTGACAGCGCGTACATTCATGTAGATTATAGATGGACAAATAAAATTTAACCCCTATTCCTAAATAAAATATGTAAATAAAAATGTTGACAAATAGCACTGAAAAGTCAGTTTCATAAAAAATCTACCTTAATTGTTTTCTCCTTAATAAGAATCTTAACATATTAACAAAACATCCACAACTCTCACTATTGTATAACTTAAATCAATAACTTTCAATCGACAGCCCTATCCATACGTCATAAATTCATCTGGCTAGACACTATCGTAAATGCTTTATAGCCATCAGATATTATGGCTTTCAGCAGGCCGCGGATAGATGCGCACACACTGACAGACATCATAATACTGATGGGTTTATATAAATAACAGATTGACGTTTTTGGGGCACGCTACTAGATGGCGTTAGTGGGCGCTCAACTATATGCTATTTAGTAGGTTGGTATTGCAGTTTCAGCTGCATTTTGGTGTGTCACGTAAGCTGTAAATTTAAAGTGTTTCAATACATGGCTTGCATTTGCCTTATTGTTAATTCAAGGAGTTCGTGTATTTCTTGGAAATAGGCTATTTCCAAGAGGTAGGATGTTATAAAGCTGCTACCTAACAGCTTTTTACTTGTAATTTTAAAATGTGTGGAATGAGTAATTTGTAAAGCTTTATTATTATTATTAATTAGTAGTCAAGTCTTATTTTGAATTCACGGTTGTCTATGCTAATATTATAAAGAGAAAAGATTTCCATTTTTGTTTGTAATAAAAAACTCAAAAATTACGTGATCGATTAAAAAAAATTTAAAACCAATAGAATGCTACTTTATCAGTGAGTGACATAGACAAATAATATTTTCACGCGAGTGAAATCGCTGGGAAAAGATAGTAACATTATATATTTAGCATCCTAAACTTACACAAAGTACAACTATTTACGCTATACTAGCAATGTCTTAAATAAATAATCGTTAAGTTGGCTAAATTTCAGAAGTGGGATACCATAAAAGCTAATTAACGGTACCACAAAATCGTATAATTTGACCAAGTTATTCCTTCAAACGAATCCATTGCAGTAATTCCAACCTGCAAACAAGTTGTGAACTGTGCAGCGTGTATAATGCAGAGCTTCGGCTGCAGACTGCAGGGTGCAGGGTGTCGGCTGGTGGGGTGCACGTACCTCATAAATTGAGTGTTCGATGCGGCTCAGCCACGGTATTATCTATTCAATGCATGCCTCGAAATAGTGTGGGCATGTGTTTGTACACGATTTTTTTGTAGTTTTGATCTGAAATATTGTTAGTTTTCAACTTCAAAACTCTAAGTCTTTACTGAGTTTATGATGTGGTAAAATTGTTTGTCCGTTTACGAGTAATATATTTGTAATCTCTGAATTTGTTGCAAAGAAATTCACAGGTAGAATATTATAGTATCGCTGAGTGACAATGCTACTTTGTAATCCGGAAAATCGACGGTTACTGCGTGTTAAGCCGATGTAGTAATGAAAGCTGTCTTTGTTTTATTAAAATTAGCTTCTTTGAGAATTCGTAAATTATTGAATAGAGTCTTTAGATACTCTTCCTGCATATAACTAAACTAATTGTCCCGACAAACATTGGTCTACCTTATAAATTATCAAAGAAAAAAATGGGAAGGGAGCAGGAGCGTACAAAATAGCCTACGATCTATTATTTAAAAACATTTCATAAAAATCCGTGAAGCCATTTCGGAGGAATTCGATAACAAACACGACATATTTTTTAAGGTGGGAAATCATCCAATTACTTCTCCCGCTCTGGGTAGATCGAGAGGGCATGTCAGACTTTTACTAACTAAAACTATACCTGCATCCTTCAGTTGCCCTTTGCGTTCTAAGACCACCTGTTCGACCATCATCATCGACCCTACTGGGCCCCTACGGTTGAGATTTTTATATAGTATAATTTTTACTTCAAAAATACCTACTTTCCAAAATAGCCTCAAAGTTGTATCACCAGTCATTCGTATCCGAAAAAAAAAACTCGCATTACAAACAATAAACAGCCAGCTATCCGCCACTGAAATACTTCACTTCCCCGCATCGACCGGCATCCGGTTTATTTACGTTCCGCATCGTCGCGTATCGCGCGTGTGTTTATGGCCTAACGATTGACCGGCCGTACGTCGTCCGCGCGAATCGCCCAGTGTGTCCCCGACTTTACTGGCGTTATTAATAGCTCTGTCGATTCATGTGGTTTAATTGAAAATGTACTGTTTTGATCGTTTTCAGATGGATTCTATTTGGCACGAGAGTGTAGCCAGTGATGTATGCTCAGCACCAGAGGGCCCTGATAACACGACATTCTATTAGCGATGGTGATAGTCGAATTGCGAAAATTTTACGAACAGATCATGTGACTGTTCGGAGAGCATTGTTTATCGTTACTGGTAATTGTACATTTTGATACAAGTGCAGAAAGTTTATCTTTGCAACCAAGGCAGAATTCAGCCGAGCCGCACGTGAGAGTGTTATGAAGCCGAGTGTTAAACAGTGACTCCACATGAATCAAACAACGTTTTTCAATACATTTAGGAAAAAATAAATAAACGAGGGCTGCCCGACGACTAAAGGAGGCTGCTCGTCGTCCAGTCTAATACGATAAATACAATAAATTGTGGCGGGAGTGAGTTTGCGCACTTTTCCGCACTAGTGCGGAAAACAGTAAATCGCGTGTCTAAAAGCGGTAGGGATTTTACTAGTAAGTGTATTGAAAACACATTGTTTAGAGCTCTTAGCACTCTTTTTTGTCTGTCTGTCGGTCGCCAGGCTGTATCTCATGAACCATGGTAGCTAGACAGTTGAAATTTTCACAAATGATGTATTTCTGTTGCCGCTATAACAACAAATACTGAAAACAGAATAAAATGCTTATCATCAGGTGGGATCGCAGTCAAGCACTGGTTTATAACAATTAAAAAAAAATAATTAAGTGATGTTCCCATGTGCACACATACGTGATTTTTTTTTTACCGTTTTTTGGTACGGACGATACGGAACGCTTCGTACGCGAGTTCGACTTGCTCTTGGTCGGTTTTTATCGGAAGATGAGCTTGGTGCCAAGCTAGATGTATTCTCTTGCCCTCGCTATCTCATAAAGAGCGATGACAAAACAATGCGTACTTTTTCTTCTGTATGAATCATTCCACATGCATGATGCGTGTCTGTGAAACAAATAACTTTGTACCTACGTTATTGACCTACACTACAGCCCCCCTAGCCAATTTACAAATAAACAGTTGTAACTTGGCTTTTCGATTCTCTTTTTTATGTTGTATTTATTATCATCATCATCATTTCAGCCTAAAGACGTCCACTGTTGGACTTAGGCCTCCTCTAAGGGTCGCCACAATGAACGGTCCTGTGCGTCTCGCATCCATCGGATCCCCACAACCCTTACCAGGTTATCGGTCCACCTTGTAGGAGGCCTTTCAACGCTACGTCTTCCGGTACGTGGTCGCTATTCCAGCCCCCCTAGCCAAATTTCAACCGTTTCGATTCGATTCTCTTTTCGTCGATCACCTCGAGTTGGCCAAACCTTTGATTCCTTTATTCTGACGTCATCTCAACGCTCAGTAACGTGGTCAGAACAAAGGAATAGGAGGCGTGGCCGACTCGAGGCGATCAACGAAAAGAGAATCGAAACGAAACGGTTGTAACTTGGCTAGGGGGGCAGATAGTTTATTTTCTTCTAACTGTCAAAGATATCCGGAGACGCAGCGTTGGTGCAGAGAAGCCATCGGAGCCTATTTTATTTCTCCTGCATGACGGTATGACAACTCTAGGTGCCTTAACCCACACTGTTAGCATAATATGGTTTTAAAGTGTTGAGAGGCACCAAGGTAACTTCTTAAGTCCGGTAAGTGCCTGGGATTGATATAATCATTGAGAGTAACAACACAATTTATACGTGATATTTTTGCTGTATTTCGTAATAAAACTGTGCTTTTTAAGATGGTTTTTATTTATTTTTTTCGGTACCAAAAACGAACAGTAGGAAGCTAATTTGGTCTCTCTTTAGACAGAAAATATGACTGTTATTTATTGGTCTACAAAACAGATATAGGTGCAATTGTTTTAACACTTGGCAATTAAAAATGCAATAAAGAAGTTATCATAAATTCGGTCTTTCATTCATTCATTTATTTTTGAGTTAGTCAGTTTTAAAGCCTCTTCTAAATGAGACCTAGTCTAAAATGCTACAAAGTGGGTACGGGTTCCATACAAAATTACCTATTGTTCTTTTAATCATTCTGACTTTTCGTGTTTGATAAACTTCCAAAGACACAGAATTACAATATAGGCAATAATATAAATAGAAATTGCATCACTGCTGATCATCAGGTGGGATTGCAGTCAAGCACTAGTTCATATCAATTAAAAAAAACATGGATACCGATGAATCTTAATTATCTACGTATGTATATAAAAGGGGAAACTGACTGACTGACATATCAACGCACAGCCGATACTACTGGGATTAGGAGCGTGAAATTTTGCACAAGGTTTCCTTTTATGACGTAGGCGAGCACTAAGAAAGGATTTTCCAAAATTCACTCCCTAAGAGGATGAAGCGGGGGTCCAAAGTTTGTATGGAGAAACCTACATTCACGCGAGAGAAACCGCGGGCAGAAGCTAGTACTCCATATTATAGTGAATCGATTTCTCATACGCAAGCGACATGACAAAAGTCTAATGCTGTTTTTTTCCAATACAAAAAATCCCATGATAGGTGAAAAATTCCCCATTCTAAAAACGTTTTTGCGATCGTAAGTTTCGGCGAGTGTTGCCAGTTTTTCTCGAGCAGCGGTCAGCCACAACAGCTGCTCACCCCGCCCGCAACTACTAGATTAATAGCCCGGCTGCACTCTTATGAGCATTCCGAGGTTTGGCAAGTTAGGTACGTAAATACGAATAAAATGCCGGGAGCCTTGCTGGTAAAGAAATCGAAGAATAATGACTTTTTAAATGGCGTTTACTAAACGTGGATTTTCCTTTCGAAAATGGATTCTGGTTGGACACACTTTGTAGAGTGAAGATCCCTGATTTCTATATTGAATTTTTATTCACTATCTTCGGGATTTCAAGAGTGAATATAAGTTACTTTTAAGCAAGCGTGCCTCATCGTCGACATCGCTTACCATCAGGGAATAGGAGAGACTGTGGTCAAGAATGTTCTCGAGACCCATGAATTTCCAAGGAGGCTTCCTCAGATGCTTAACTCTCGCAAACAGGTCACACCATCACATCCTCCAGGGAGAACGACGAGTTACCCGTAATAGGCCTACCACACGCACAAGCTTCACCACAGTTTTGCCTGCGCAGGCAGGTTTGTACAATGCGTTCCAAATAAGAATAATAATTTAATGATAATGTATAATTTGGTATCAAACATTGTTTCACTTGTTTTGATTATTTTAATGCAATTTTTTTTTTTTTATTATTTTTTAAGTCACCTGTTAATTTTAGTAAATAATGAATTGTTTCAGGCCCATCACTCTGTATAGTTAATTGTTATTTTTTAGGGTTCCTTACCTTAAAAGGAAAAAAACTGAACCCTTATAGGATCATTTTGTTGTCCGTCTGTCTATCTGTCTGTCAAGACCTTTTATCTCGGGAACGCGCTGAGGTATTGAGTTGAAATTAAAACCATATACTCAAGTCTTCGGTCCCTTGAAGCTGTGCAAAAATCAAACTTCTGAGTTAACGAAAAAAAAAGATACGGCCGTTTTTGTCGCAAAAAACGTATATTTCGACACACTCGAGGGAATCAAAATTCGTAAGGTACTTCCCGTTGACCTAGAATTCTGAAATTTAGCAGAAGTCTTATAGCACAAGTATAGGAAAAAATCTGAAAACTGTAATTTTGTAGTTACGTCACAAAAAAAACTTTTTTTGCTATTCGGAAAATTTTTCGTAACTTAATTTGGGAATTTAACTTTTTTCATAGGTAAGTTTGTACGGAACCCTCAGTGCGCGAGTCCGACTCGCACTTGCCCGGTTTTTTATTTGGTGGTGAGAAATCCTCAAATAACTTCTTCCGATCTGGGTAGGAGCGAGAGGCGTCTATGGCTTTTACTGGCTAAAACCCACCTGTATTCTTTCAGTTAGCGCGAAGCTCTTTCGAACATTTTCGCAGCATCTGTCTATGATTAATGCAAGCCAAGTAAAGACAGACAACAACCTTAATACTACCCACTTTTCTCCCACAAAAGTTTATTTTTAAAGCGACCTTCTTCAACACAAATAGAGCACTAGTAGCAAGAGGGCGTTATCACTCAAGTGCATAGCCGAGTGAGCTCGGCGATCAGCTGTGAACCGATTGTCACATACTTGTTGCTTGTCGGCGAGACGAGTGTTAGCAAAGATATTGTGCCGAAGTAGCTCACGGCTTTTTACCCGACTACGGAGGGTTATGGTTTTGACAGGCTATGTATGTATGTGAGTATGTTCATCTGTTCCCTCCTACCTCCTAATCTACTTATCGGAACTCGACGCATGAGGTATCGTTAGAACCGTTTTAATTGTCCGCTGAACATAGGCTACGTGACGTGTCACAAAAATCAGTATGGCGCCCTCTAGCGGACAAAAAGTAATGCGTTAAAAATAAAAATGGAGATAAATACGCCGTGTTTGGTATCATTTGAAAGGGCTTCACTTCTACATTTCCAATATATTGCTCAAATTTAAAGTGACGCCCTCTAGCGGACAAAAAGTCATGTTTTAAAAAAATGTTAAGATAAATATACCGTGTTTGATATCATTTGAAAGGGCTTCGCTGGTACTTATCAAAAAATATCATCAAAATTCAATGTGGCGTCCTCTAGTGGACAAAAAGTATTGTGTTAAAAAAAATAAGATAAATACGTCGTGTTTCGTATCATTTGAAAGGGCTTCACTTGTACATACCAAAATAAATAGTATAGAAACACAGTGATTTAACCTTTTGAGTGCGTAATTAGAGACACAATAGAAAGACAATGGCGCGTGAACGCCGGCGTTAAAGCGGGGATCAACAGCTTAACACCAAAATCTTTTAAATAAAAAAAAGTAAAAAACTAAAACCCGAGTACGACAAAAAAAAATGACGCTGAAAAAGTATGAAACAAGATTTTTAAGATGCTGAAATAGACAAGGTAACTGGAAAAACAAGAATAGAACAAAAAGAAAAGCCGTAGTCACACGTTATAGGTAGGTAATAATCGAAACACTTTAATAACGTGTGACTACAGCTTTTCGCGAGAAACGCTTAGGAGTCTCGTCGATGCGTATGTTTGTGTGAGTGTGCCGTTTCGAATATTTGAAGGTAGTTTCCGTACTGTTCCATATATCTATACTGTGACAATATCTAATCGTTATAATTAAATCATATTTTCCTTCCTCTTTAAAAAGTATTTTGTAATATATATCTAAAAAATATGACTTTTTATTCATACAACTACTGTGTTTATAAATACTTTTTAATTAAGTAGGAAAAATTGTTTTCGGCAAAAAACGGAAACTGCCGTTTACGACGTTCTTCCTGAAAAGGCTTTATTTTAAAAGTAACTGAATTCAATTTATTTTAATAGAAAAAAGCAGTGGAGGCCGAGTGGTAACGGCCCCGACTTAAGTATGAGTTGTAGGTCACGGGTTCAAACCCAGCCAGGCGCATTACTTTATGTAATTTATTTCATCACCACTGCTTTCAAAACGGTGAAGGAAAACATCGTGAGGAAACTGGCATGTCCTAGAACCAAAAATTCGAAGACATGTGACATCCACCATCCCGCACTGGCCCCGCGTGGTGGATTAAGGCTCATTCCTTCTCCTAGAGAGGAGGCTTGAGTCTCAATAATGGGAACATTATAAGGTTGACTATGCTATGCTGTGCTATATGAATTCGATGCAGTAGCCGATTCTGAATATCCTACATTGTTGTACCTACACATGCGTTTGTTATGTTACATTGTATTTACTATCATCATCATCTTTTTAGCCGAAAGACGTCCACTGTTGGACATAGGCCTCCCCCAAGTGTCACCACAATGAATGATCCTTTGCATCTCGTATCCATCGGATTCCCTCAACCCTTACCAGGTCATCAGTCCACCTTGTAGGAGGCCATCCAACGCTACGTCTTCCGGTACGTGGTCGCTATTCCAGAACCTTTCCAACGGCCATCCGTTCTACGAGCAATGTGCCCTGCCCACTGCCACTTAAGTTTGGCGATTCTTCGTGATATGTCGGTTACCATGGTTCTCCTGCGGATGTCCTCATTCCTTTTCATTCCATTGCCCTTTGAGTGACTTCTGATGAGGCATTGTATTTATGCTAAAGAAAAATTAAACTAATACCTAAATACTATGATAAATATCAAAGTGCTATAATTAAGAGAACTCAACACATACTGGGTCAATTGAAAAGTCCCCGGCCTGACACATAGATGGCGGCACCAGAACTAAATCCATATGATTTTCAGTTAGCCCTAACCTTCAAAAGACGCGTCTATAAATTTGACGGCTGTCGGATCATTAGTTTGTGAGTTATAGCATTTTTAGTGAAGCAACTTTTGTTATTGTGAAAAAAATGGATAAAAAGGAATTTCGCGTGTTGATAAAATATTGCTTTTTGAAGGGAAAAAATACAGTTGAAGCAAAAACTTGGCTTGATAACGAATTTCCGGACACTGCCCCAGGAAAATCAACCATCAAGGATTGGTATGCTAAGTTTAGACGTGGTGAAATGAGCACCGAAGACGGTGCACGCAGTGGACGCCCAAAAGAGGTTGTTACGGACGAAAACATTAAAAAAATCCACAAAATGATTTTGGATGACCGTAAATTGAAATTGAATGAAATAGCAGACACTCTACAGATATCAACGGAACGTATACATCACATCATTCACGAATATTTGGGTATGAGAAAGCTCTGTGCAAAATGGGTGCCGCGCGAGCTCACTTTAGACCAAAAACAACGACGAGTTGATGATTCAGAGCAGTGTTTGAAGATGATCACGCGTAATAAACCCGAGTTTTTGCGTCGATATGTGACAATGGATGAAACATGGCTCCATCATTTCACTCCGAAGTCCAATCGACAGTCATCCGAGTGGACTGCACACGATGAACCCGCTCCGCAGCGTGCAAAAACGCAACTGTCGGCTGGCAAGGTTATGGCGTCTGTATTTTGGGATGCGCGTGGAATAATTTTCATTGACTACCTTGAAAAAGGAAGGACCATCAACAGCGACTATTACATAGCGTTATTGGACCGTTTGAAGGACGAAATCGCCGAAAAACGACCGCATATGCAGAAAAAGAAAGTCCTGCTTCACCAAGACAATGCACCGTCTCACAAGTCAGTGAAAACGATGGCAAAAATTCATGAATTGGGCTTCGAATTGCTTCCGCATCCACCGTATTCTCCAGATCTGGCCCCCAGCGACTACTTCCTGTTCTCAGATCTCAAAAGAATGCTCGTTGGGAAAAAAATTTCGTCGAATGAAGAGGTGATCGCCGAAACTGAGGCCTATTTTGAAGCAAAGGACAAATCGTACTACAAAAATGGTATCGAAAACTTGGAGGATCGCTATAATCAGTGTATCACCCTTGAAGGGAATTATGTTGAATAAAAAAAACGAATTTTGCCAAAAAAATGTGTTTTACTATTTTAGGCCGGGGACTTGTCAATTGACCTGTACTTAATGGTTTTGACCTTGAATTTTATCTACAGGCTTATTACGGGATATCGGTTATCGATATTGTGAGGTCAAACAATACACAGGTATCTGTGGGTACAACCTGTTTATCAAACTTTCAGAGGTTTTCCTCAAAAAAGGTTAGATTCGAGGAAATCATATCGGACGCGCGGGTGTTGCCAGATGCTTACTATGAATAACGCTGACGAAGTAAGGGGAGGAAATATCGTAACACGTGTGTTGTGACTTTTGTATTCGATCTTTACGTTCATAATGTATGTGGTTTTGTTGTTTAGGTTAAATTACTAACAAATGGGTTGGTGTTCTCAAATTTAGAAATAAATTATTATTATTATTTTCACAAACATCGACTCTTTTTAGGAAGAATGTTTCAAGCGACAGCGTGTATTTTTTTCAGGAATGGGTTCTCCCTTCCATATTTAATAATTCCGTATTAAAAAAAAACAGTTTTTGGATCTAAAAGTTTTTAGTTTTTTAATGAAATCATTACAAACTATCGCCTTTTTATAATATTATTGATGTGTGATAAACCTATAATTATGAAATTCACTGATAATGTGTCACTTTGTCTACCGGACAAGGTATGTTTGTATTTATCTATATGACTAGTAAAAGTAGAAAATTGTTCCAACATACTCCCGGGATAAAAGTATCCTATGTGCTATATTCATGTACCAAGAAATCTCAAACATACACACACATTCACAAACTTTTACCTTCATAATATTACAAGTTCCTGCCAGCAGCTTCACCTGCGTAAGTAGACAATATATGCCAATGTGATATGTCACTCAGTGATAAAGTAGCATGCTATTGGTGAAAGAATTTTTAAAATCGGTCTTGTAGTTTTTGAGTTTATTTATTACAAATAAATACAAAATACAAATCTTTTCCTCTTTAAAATGTAATAATAGATAAGTTTGATTTATCGTAACTTAAAAGCCGTCGATAATAATACACAAATAAAAAGAGAGAGTTATTATAAAGGTTATTAGTCCTCGTAGGTGAAATGACAGTTAATTATTGTGTTCCATTTATTTTGTTGCAACACTGTATGTTTAGAGATGCTCAAACGACTCCTACGTGTAATTTCTAAATGCTTGTAATTGCTATAAAACAAAAGACACCTACGTGCGCAGAGCTTTCTCGATAATCGTTTTAAGAGAAATTATCTTTTTTTTTGAGGTCTGATATCATCAAAAATTAATATAAAATATAATATTCCATAACCTTCACACAAAGCCATTTTGTCCCAAACTAACCAGAGCTTGTGCTATGAGTACTAGATACATACTTATATATTTCTAAATACATACATCTTATGGATAAATTACACCCAGATAAAGAACAATGATTGTGCTCATCACACAAACAATGTCTTGGGTGGAAATCGAACCCACGACCTCCGGCGTAGCAGTCAGGGCCACTAGCTACTAGAGCAACAGGACAGTCTGATTTTGGTTCGTCCCGATCTAGGTGAAGCGAGAGAGCGGCACAGACTTTTACTGACTAAAACCCACTTGTGTTCATTCAGTTGCATTCAATGGCCACGGTAACTCTTTCGAACAGAGATATTTTTATTTTGTGTCAAGTCTAATAATGTACCTACTATGTGTAGGTATATAAATACTTTGAGTCCAATCCCGAGCCTTTTTTTGCGGGATCATAAATGCGGGATTACTCACGTGGGATCCCGCAAGTCTTTTAGCATTTTTTTATAATATTATTATTTATATAATTGTATAGAGCAGTGGTGGCCGAGTGGTAACGGCCCCGACTTACGAATTGTAGGTCGCGTGTTCAAACCCAGCCAGGCGCATTACTTTGTGTAATTTATTTCATCACCACTGCTCTCAAAACGGTGAAGGAAAACATCGTGAGGAAACCGGCATGTCCGAGAACCAAAAATTCGAAGACATGTGACATCCACCAACCCGCACTGGGCCCGCGTGGTGGATTACAGCCCATTCCCTCTCCTAGAGAGGAGGCCTGAGTCCCAACAGTGGGAACATTATAAGGCCGACTATGCTATGCTATGCTATATAATTGTATTAATTTGTTAATCAATAATGAGTAAAAACTCCAGTAAATAATAAGAAATATTTTGAAATTAGCCTGTAATTATTCCATTTTTTGATAATACTACTTAAAACCAAAAAATATCCCAATACCGCAGCAAATCGCAAAATAGCTGACTTGAATCGCGCAGGTTTGCGAGATCGCGATTTTTTTGCGAGATTGGATTCCCTACCTATATAGTGTACTACGTTTAAATTAATAAAGATTAAGTATTATTATTTTATAATTTCCCATGTGAAAAAATGTTCGCTTAGTTCGCCAGTGGGTGCACTGCACCGACCTAGTTCGTCCGCGAACTACAGACTACGATTTACAAAAGCGTAGATGTCTCCACAAACAGAGAAATAGCTCAGTTAACGTGTTATAACACTTCATAATTAGCTAGTGTTACAATAGATTACAGCCGGTGCCGACAGATAGGTCCAAGATCACAGCTGAGCCACTTGGCACACGGTAGCGACCGACATCGTGCTGTCTGAGGCACCCGAGTTACAGGCGGAAGCGTTTTTTTAAGGTGTGAAATCATCCAATGACTTCTCTCGCTCTAGGACGGAGTGCGAGGGCGTGTCAGACTTTTACTGACTAAAACCCACTCCTAGTTCTTTCGTTGCCTTGCATTCCAGGGCCGGGTTATCCTTTCAAAAGAGAACCCATGGCCCCAGTAGGCTTCGATCCTGCTGGGCCCCTACGGTGTTGCTGGCATCTCTTTGAGGTGCGACGTCAGAACGAGAAGAAAAACAGAAAAATAAGTCATAAATGTAAAAAAAAGAGGAATTGTAATTACATTTGTATAAAGTGGCAACATTACTTACATCCTGTGTTGGGCGTAGTTAAATTAATGATTTTTTGAGTACTGTGAACTTATATTTTGCAATGAAATAAACAGGTAATGTGTTGGAATTGGTGATTTATCAAAACTGAATCAGGCTCTAAAATTTAATTTAAAAAAACATGAATAATTGAATACAAGGCTTGAAGTCGTAGATGATTATGTAGGTACTTATATTTATTAAATATAATTATTACGTTGATTGACAAGTAATCAAAAAGTTAACCTTTCAATGTGTAGTTCTATAAAGTAATTTCGTAATCGAAATTGCAACTACAATTTGTAATTAGTAATCAAAATTTTTAACTACTTTTTACGGTTATTTAATGTAGTGTGTAGTTACGGTTACTAACTACAATATGTAGTCGTTAGATTACATATTGGTCAACGCTGCTTACATCGCATCCATGGCATTATAGACCGTATAGACGCCACAAAGACGAATGGTTTAGACGAAGAAGAACCATTTGACTTCAATTTTTTTAGAACAAGGGTAGATACGTAGTGCTACGTGATTATTCGAAAGAGTTACCGCGATTCTGGAACGCAAAGGGCAACTGAAGGAACAAAGATGTGTTTTAGAGATAGCGCGCACTGGTGACTTTTTGTTTACTGTCACCCTGCTTAAGAACCCAACATGTGGTGTGCGCACTTGAACACTTATTGTCACCCTGACAAAGTCTCCAGTGCGCGCTAGCTCGTGAGTAAAAGTCTGTCATTCTCTTTCGCTGCACTGAGAGTGGGAGGAATTTTTTGAACATTTCCCACCTCATAAAAAGGGCAGGTACATGATAAGCGAAAGCGGCCATAGTAGAAAAACTGTTATAATCAACGCTTCAGCATAATAAAAATTCCGATTGAAGGAATTTGCTTTTTTAACTTGCATTAGAAATAATCATATTTATTTTTTTGAAATTACAATATGACTTCGATTACTAACAGATACAACCTACTTAAAGGGTGAAGTTATATTGAAAGAACAGTTCGGCAAAGAAAATAATTATTTACTAGTCGAGTAGGTCATATTGTAGGTAGCCTGTACTTATATTATGATTTCTTGGTACCTACATTACTGGAATTTATTACAATAACAACAGTGAAGGCAACAAACAAACACAAATACGTCAAAACACGGAAACATTATTAATTAAGAATTTAAAACCATTCAGTACTAATGAGTATACGAAACAAAACAGTAATTAAGCCACATGCCAAATGGTTCCCGCCAATATTTTATAACTTGCGGCCATTTCCCACGGGCGGGAAAACGTCAGCGAGTCGTGACTTTTTCACGGCCATGCACGAAACGACTTAAGAAATATGGAAACTATTAATGAGAACAACACTATAGTTTCATTTCAGACTTAAACGTGTTGTTTTTAAGTTCCAACCGCCAAAACAGCATGAGTTAATTACTGCACTGCTTGCTCTAATGAATTGTTTATGGTTAACCTTGACAGTTCACAATATATTTGAATTTCGAAAGCGAAATAATTAATGCCGCACGCCATTTTTATTAGCTATGGTTCTTACATGTTTTTTGGGAATAAGACAAAGATTTATCACTCATTTTTTTCTAAATATATTAAAAGAAAATTAGATTGTTAAGTAGGATATTTAGGATTATTAACACAGTTAATAAATTATCTTTAATATGTCCTAAGCGTGTTGCGCGATTGTTTATAGACAAACAAAAAAATAATGGGCTCATTTATTTTAGATAATAGCCCACGTATTTTCTGCGGACACAATAAACACTACTTTTTATGTTCTAGAGATTAAAAATGACATTGGTGAAGGAAGTTATTTAAGGAGCATATTGTGAGTAAAGGTGGAAATGTGTTTTTAGGTCAGTGAAGGTCAAGGATAGATGCAATTCCAAAAAGAAACGGTTTACTTCACATAATTTATAATTGATTATTGCTAGTATATAGATAGAATATAGAACACCGAAATATTTTCCTTTCCTTAATTTCAATTAGCCAATTTTCAGTCTAGTCCCAACGGGCGTTTTAATTTACAAAATGAAAAGCCACTAATTATGCATTAGGCAAATATTAAACAAACATTAAATTCGTCGAATTCTAAATACATTTCGGATGCATCGATCATCGTTCGGATACGTGCAGCTATCGGCCGACGCGTGTGATTTATGCGTTGGATGTATGTCCAGTTGTCTTTGCCTACCGCAATGACAGCGCGGGAAAAATAAGTGAAATGCCGCCATTGGGATTGATCATGGGAGTTTTTGCCAGGATTTCTTCAGTGACTGTTTTAATTACACAAATTGATTCCTAGTGGATATTGTGATGTAAATTAGTGTAGTTTTGTATCTCAAGTGTCTGCGCAACTGGAATAATATGTGGAATCATTGAAATAGGCGCGATTTTGGTAAAATATAATAATAATAATATAATATTCCACAACTATCACACAACGCCGTGTAGTCTCAAGCTAAGCAGAGCTTGTGTTATGAGTACTAAACAACTGATAAACATACTTATATATTTCTAAATACATACATATTATAGATAAATTACACCCAGACCGTGCTCATCACACAAACATTTGTCCTGGCTGGGAATTGAACGACCACGACCTCCGGCATAGCAGTCAGGGTCACTAACCACTAGACCAACAGGCCAGTTAAAATAATGAAATGGAGCTGAGAATTTTATTGTAGTTTTAGCTACCTCAGCGAAGTTTGTTGAGAAGGCTGAATCGATACATTTGCTGCCAAATACTTCAAAAACATTAGAATGTTGTTACACCTGCATTCTAATGTAAAACAAAAAGAAACAACTATGATATTGGAACACGGAAGACTTATTACGCAAGAAAACATAGACGAAAGACTAGGCGATATGGTCGAACGACTATAGCCTTCCTAAGTGGTTATGAGTTTACTCGATGACGATTATGATTGCGAGTCGTCTGTCAGTTTCATCGGTGAAAATTTTCGCAAGACTTCGCGAAGCTATATGTAAACTCGCCGTAACAACAAAGTACAATGCACCACTATGTACCTACCTATGTGCTATATGCATACAAGAGCTTTCCCACGAACCGCTGCTAATAAATAATAATTGTTTATTGCTTCATTAGAATCCGGCTTCGTTTGTTACTAGGCTACTATGTTTCTCAAATAACGATTGCACTAATTGCTGTCGACGAATATGAGGAAATTGCATTTAGATATTTTTTCTTGAGGAGAACTAAACATTTCACTTGTATGAATCAGAAACGTTTATTTCAAATAAACCTAGTAATAAAAAATAAAAAAAGCTAATTAAAAATAGAAATTGAATTAAGCCACTAGCAGCTAAGAGATGATCAGTCTCAACTGACGGCGCCCGTTTACGAGCATGACGCGTGCATCAGCCCCACTCAGCTCAACCATTTTGAAGGGAACCGAATGACCCAACAACACGTGCCACCTTCAGCGAGACATTTAAGTGAGCATGACAAAGTCTCAACTGCTGTGCTCGTAATGTCAAACAAGTTGTAACCTAATAAAAATGCTCCATGGTGCAAAATGGCTCCATGGCTAATTCATCATCATCATTTCAGCCGATAAACGTCCACTGCTGGAAATAGGCCTCCCCCAAATGTCGCCACAATGAACGGTCCTGTGCGTCTCGCATCCATCGGATTTCCACAACCTTCACCAGGTCATCGGTCCACCTTGTAGGGGGCCTTCCAACACTGCGTCTTCCGGTACGCTGTCGCCACTCCAGAACCTTTCGGCCCCAACGGCCATCTGTTCTGCGAGCAATGTGCCCTGCCCATTGCCAATTAAGTTTGGCGATTCTTCGTGCTATGTCGGCAACCTTGGTTCTCCTGCGGATATCTTCATTTCTGTTTCGATCACGCAAGGAAACTCCGAGCATAGCCCTTTCCATTGCCCTTTGGGTGACTTTGAGCCTTCTGATGAGGCCCATTGTGAGCGACCACGTTTCGGAACCATATGTCATCACTAGTAACACGCACTGGTCATAGACTTTCGTCTTGAGACACTGTGGTATATTGGACGAGAAGATACCGCGCAGCTTTCCGAACGCTGCCCAGCCGAGTCAGATTCGACGGTTGACCTCTTTCTCGAAATTAGATCTACCCAACTGGACTGTCTGTCCAAGGTAGACGTAATCGTCCACAACTTCGAGTATAGAGTCTCAGTTCATTTTAAGATCTACTCTTTCGGAAGCTCTACTGAGGTCATTGAGCATTGTGCTGAGCTCTTCCGTAGTCTCAGCCATGACTACTATGTCATCGGCAAACCGAAGATGAGTGATGTACTCGCCATTGACATTAATGCCCAATCCACTCCAGTCCAGAACCTTGAAGACATCCTCCATTGCGGCCGTGGACAGTTCCGGAGAAATGACGTCTCCTTGCCTCACACCCCGCTGCAGGAGGATAGGTTACGAGGTCTGGTCCTGCAGTCTGACTGACATAGTGGCGTTTTCGTACAAACACTTCAACACCTCGATGTACCGATACCTAGTCAATCTGGCGCCGTTGGAGAGACTGCAGCACAGCCCAAGTCTCGATCGAATCAAAGGTTTTCTCGTAGTCCATAAACGCTAGGCAGAGAGGCAAATTATACTTCTCGGTCTTCTTTCAGACACTAAGCGTTTCGCTTCGTCCGGACCGTTGAAGTTTCAACAACGTAAGGGTGGATACTCGCCGTACGTCGGGTCTGCCCGATAGTTAATGTTGGACTGTTATACATGTTCTAATCGCGTAGAGAACTCTAAAACCGAGTACAGACTGTTGTAACGTAACATGCAAGGTAACATGAAAGAAACATTTCATAAGTGTGGACACAGCGCTTACGAACCGAGCATGTAACTACTCACATAGTTGAAATGCTCAGTGTTCACACTTATCACATCACACTTATATATATTTGTCCACACTGGGAATTCTGTTACATTGCATGATACATTACGACAATGTGGACGGCAAATTCTTTCAATGCGTGTTACATTGCATGTCACGTTACAGCAGTTTGTACCCGGCTTAGTACTGCGATGCGGGATTTTATAGTTTTAGTTCATACGTGGCGCCATAGATGTCGCTACATAGTGTCAGTGTGTAAACAGCCTAGCGCTAGCACTAGATTTAGTTTCGTAGCATCGATGTGTCATACGTTGAGAAAAAGCAGCATGAGCAACGTGTTTGCATAACGTTAAGCAGTACCACGTGCAAAAACTCAGAGCAGATCACATAAAATACACTACAATATGTGCGGAAAGAAAACACACAGACCACAGGAAAAATAATAAACTGAAAAAAACGTCCGGAGTCTGTCTGGACAAAAAAAGAGATGGTAAATTTTAATTGGAAAAAACATTTAATGAATATGCGTCCAAATGGTTTTGATATCGAGAATATGAGAACCATCTGGACTGATATTCATTTTTACTAATTTTCTTGAGAGCAAAAACAAACATTTAAATTGAATATTGTTTTAACATTTTGTAGATCCACTATAATTATTAAAGATTGGTCATTTGAGATTAGAGGGATGCCAATTTTAAAGCGAATCCTTTAATATATTTTCGGGAAAAATCTTGGTTAACCGTAACATCAAATTCAATGTTTAGGGGTTTCGGCGAGCAATGGGTAGCTCGCCGTCCGGCCGTCCGGTAACCGTCCGGACCGAGCCCGAGTCGACGACGGCGCAAAGTATTCCACGCCCGCCTCAAGGAGATGTCAGCCAAACCGTAGGGGCCCAGCAGGGTCGAAGCCTACTGGGAACCCAAGCCGGGTTCGTTTCTGAAAGGAAAACTTGGGGTCCTGGAATGCAAGGCGAAGAAGGAACATGTGTGTAGTTTTAGTGAGTAAAAGTCTGATACAAAGAGCAGGAGAAGTCATTGGATGACTTCCCACCTAAAAAAGGGGTTTGGGTGCATTGCACATGTGTGTATTGTCATCAAACTTTCCGCTACAGAAAAATATTCACGTTCATAAAATGCTTGATAATAAATTTAATTAAGACGTTTTGAATGACGTTTTCTACGTAAACAACTGACTTTATGGTTCGGGACAACGTTGATTTTTGTATTATGTATTAGCTGACCCGGCGAACTTCGTACCGCCTTTAGTCAATGGATATTGTGATACCTTTTAGCTGAACTGTCAAAAGATAACGCCATCAAATTGCATTACCAGAACAGCATAATTCATTTTATTAGATATGGCGTTGTATTCGGTTTTTTTTTCGTAGTCTTTTTCCATTTTTTCTCACTAAACTTTCCCTGGATTTTCCTTCCTTTTCTCCCACGAATATTTCAAGGCCAAAATAATCCAAATCGGTCCAGCCGTTCTCAAATTATAGCGAGACTAACGAACAGCTATTCATTTTTTTATATATAGATTATAGAATTATAGATTTATAGCTCCATCATTACATTTACATCGACTGGCCTGTTAGTCTAGTCAGTGGTTGGTGAGCCTGACTGCTTTGTCGGAGGTCGTGGGTTCGATTCCCACCCAGGACAAATGTTTGGGTGATAAACAAAATCATTTGTTCTGTGTCTGGGTGTAATTTATCTATAATATGTATGACTATATGTATTTAAAAATATGTAAGTGTGTTTATCAGTTGTCTAGTACTCATAGTACAATCTCTGCTTAGTTTGGGACTAGATGGCGTTGTGTGAAAGTTGTGGAAAATTATTATTATTATTTACAACTAGTGACCCGCCCCAGCTTCGCATAGGTGTTTCAAATCTTAGAAAGTCTCAGCTTTTCACTACTATAATGTGTATTATGCATCTAAACCTTTCTCATGAATCACTCTGTCTATTGGCGAAAATCGCATAAAAAACCATTCAGTAGACTTTGAGTTTATCGCGAACTGACGTACTGACAGACGCGGTGGGGGATCTTGTTTTTATAATATGTAATGTGTGTGATGATGATGGGCGGTGACAGCGCAGGAGGCGGGCTCGGTCCTATGTTTATGTTTTGTCTCGTTTTGATCTAGTGATATAATTAGCGCTTTCTCTTTTTCTGTAAAATCTCTCACGTATGGCCTCTTTTTTTGGGAGGTGGGGAATCAGATAATAACTCTCACGCTCTAGGGTGGAGTGAGAGGGCGTGTCAGACTTGTACCCATCTATGTTCTTTTAGTTTCTCTTTACGTTCTAGGACCACGGGATTCCTTTTCAGTAATTCCCTTGGCCTAAACTATAAATACTGTTTCCGTATACTTTTGATGGATAAATTGTTTACGAGTCAAAAAGCAAGATGTTAAAAACCGACCCACACATCAATATAACACAAGAAAAACAAAAATGTACAGTAACATAAGGGTTCCTCTTACTCGTATGTTACTGTCCATTTTAGTTTTTATTAAGAACATAATAGTTTTAAATGATGTTTAGTCTTTATTATAACCTCACCTAAGCCAGGCTTGATTTTTAACTTTTGAATGAATATGGTCAGTTCGTACATAAGTACGTACTGTGAATACCATCCCAGTTCGGATATCAGTTTGCAATTAAGTAAGATGCAAATACATACTAAATATTGATTGCACAGACACACACACATTGATTTTTGCAAAAAGTGGACAAGATGGACCAAATGGTTCTGAAAATTTTCAAACGCGGCCCACATTACTGGTTAATCATTAATAAGTAAAACAATGTTTGAAAAGTTATCACAAACAGACATACGTATATTTTATCGTAATCTCAAACAGTCTGACAATAATATAATCAGAACAATAAAACTGACGTTTGGCGTAAACATTGCGAACGCGAATGCACCGTCTACGAGGCATGGCGGCATAAAATAAGTTTAATTTCAGAGCGAGTAAGGGCATGGCCACATAATCGGCGCCTGACTGCGTCACGTTACCGCGTCGTGCAGATATGCGGTGCCACGATACCGTGTTGTACAAGTGCTGCGTCGTCAAAAATATCGCGATCAGTCTTCAGGAGTCTGGCCCTAACACGGCGACGGCGGTACCATCTTGACACAGCATGAGGTCGTGCCGTAAAATGTGAACCGCGCCAACTAACGAATAGCTCCTGGAAAGTCGATATTTCGCTAGAATGTCTGAGCTGTATATTGAACTCTCTCTTTTGGATATCTATAACAAACGGTGATAGCATCGCGATGTTTCACGGTGGCGGCGGCACCATACCGGGGTGTTATAGCTAGGCCCTCAACCAAACAATAAAAGAATAGAATTTATTCAACGCAGGAAATACAATGCAATGTTTTTCTTTCTTTTCTTTCTTTCTTTCTTTCTTTTACAAGGATAAGTGATAATAGTGACAAAACAATATAAGGATAAGTGTTTTTTTTTTAAATAAAGTATCAGTAAAAGAGGTAAAATACACTCGCTGTCTCAATTATAGAGGTAACTATGACGATAGAATCGAAAGAACGAATCCCAGATATAGGTAGAGGTTTGTTTTGTGTCACTAACAGAGGTAATTCAGTGTTAAAGTATCGGGACCTCAGCAGCATGAATTTAAGCTATGGAGATTTCTCACTTATCCAGTTCCCACTTAACCGAATTTCACTATCGATTATATCACATAAAAGTAGTGTACAACTCAATAAAGCAGCGTATTCACTAAGAGACATTTGTCCCGCGACTCTGTTGCTCGACACGAAATTTACATGACCTTTGCGATGTCGCCCGACGTCGCATGCGACATCTACGAGTCGCGGGACTTGTCGCATGTCGACGCTCGGTGGGTGTCGACACGTGCGACCTCCATGACCCTCGACCAACAAGCTTTGAATAGTGAGGACGACTCTCGCTTTGTGATCCGCGCGATGGCAGTAGTGTGGTCCAACGAGAGCCTCCTTGGACATACTTATCACCACTGGGTAATGTGGATAAGGCAAATATCGGCCAATATTGTCCCACAAAGTCTCCGAGACATATGTCCGGCAAAATATCCTTGCAACATTCTCCCAGCGAAAACACGGCTTTATAAAATCATAGCAGTAAGTAGGTAAGTGATTACTACGAAAAGGATTCAGGACGTTAAAAGAATAGTCAGCAAGTCAGTATTTATAACGCAACCGCCCACGATTGGCGATTAATTTCTACGGCTTCAATTCCTGCACGAAACTCGGTCACAGTTCTGATTCAACATAACTTAGTATAGAATACTCGGGCCCCTTACGGGTGGGTCTGACGGTACGTTTGAAAGAGGTACCGTGGCCCTAGAACGCAAAGGGCAAATTAAGGAACATAAGTCAGTACAAGTCTGACACGCGCTCTCACTTCATCCTAGAGCTAGTGTTCTCATCTTATGAATTCGAACCTCAAAAAAAAAACAGGCTTGCAACTCATCATCACCATCATTTCAGCCGATAGACGTCCACTGCTGGACATAGGCCTCCCCCAAATGTCGCCACAATGAACGGTCCTGTGCGTCTCGCATCCATCGGATTCCCGCGACCCTCACCAGGTCATAAAGGGGTAGCCGGATCCCATCTGGTGATTCTTAGCACCCTTTGCCTCGCCGTAGCCTTGACCGTGCGTCTCGCATCCATAGGATTCCCGCCACCTTCACCAGGTCATCGGTCCACCTTGTAGGGGGCCTTCCAACACTGCGTCTCCGGTACGTGGTCGCCACTCCGGAACCTTTCGGTCCCAACGGCTATCTGTTTTGCTAAAAACTCAGCGTCGATGTAAAGTCTTGAACTGCAGAGTTTTAACTAGACTATTGAAAAAAAAACTCTAGTGCGATAATAGGCCTTGATGTATAAGCAGATAGGCATCTAAATAATAGATGGATATGCGAATGACACCGATTCCGCGCCATTTGTGACGGTCACCAGAGGGAGGATTTATCACCGATTGAAAACAAGGGTCATAATTTATGACCTGCAGCAAACCGCACGCATGATTTCATTGTATACTGGGTAACTGGATCTGGCTCATTGATCTCGTGGTCGCCAGTGCGACTGTTTAGCGTGAGGACCTGGAATTAGTTCCCAGGGCAAAATGTGCTTTTGGGGTTAGGAATTGCTCTGAAAAATATTAGACCAATCTTCTTAAACGTCAGTATGTCATAGCCGTATCGTATATGTGGCCATTTCATGATGTAGTCGTCCATTTCACGTAATGGTTGGCCACTTCCTGAAATTCACCTAAAACAAATTAAAGAGGTTTGTTTTAATCTAACAATTTTGGTACACAATTCTCAAACATAACATTTAGATTCTTCAATATCATAAGTTAGTTCAAATTCTTAAATCTCGAGTTTTAATCGTCATGTTTATGAATCTGGGATTTTTTTTTAAATTGATATAATCCAGTGCTTGACTGCGATCCCACCTGATGGACGACCTGTTTTAGACGAGATATCATTAACCCAATGCTACTGCAACCTTTCATTTCCTTTCATTTGCGTCTGGGGAGACGCAAATGAAAGGAAATGAAAGGTTGCTGATAATGAAAATGTTTGGATGATGGAAAGGTTTCTGGTTGAATTATACTGTTATTATATTGTATGAAGCACTTTCTAATACGTTTTATATATAAAATTACGTCTCGACTTTTATTGACATCCCCCTAACTATAATAAATATTGTTTTTTCTTCTATCAATCCTAAACTTTTTTAAACATAAACCTTAAAAGTATATCTTGCCAATTTGCAAGTTAGTAGTATTAAATGTGACCTCCATGGTCGCCACACTACTTACTAAGAGGGCCCTTCCCGATCCGTCTGTCGTCAACCTGGGCATAGGTTAAGGGATATGTTTCACCGGGACACCATGGTGGCGCGGCCAGTCGCCGCTACCAACAAAATGTATACAGCTCTATAGAGAATTATTCACCTGGTGTCCGTTTGGTTGCGCAACCAATTTGGCGGCGCGACCAGCTCGGACGCGTGCACTTTTAAGGCTCATTTTGATACTGTCTCAGTGTGGTGCAGCGACTCTGGTGTCTGTATGGTATCTAATTTGGCAGCTTACGGACACCATGGCGGCGCAAATGGTCGCGCCGCTACGGTGTCCCGGTGAAATATAGCCCTAAAAGTTTGTTGGTTCATCCAACGCAATCTATACATAATTTAAACTATTATTATAAAGACGTAAAGATTGTTTTTTTGTTTGTTTGTAGGAATTAATCTCTAAAAGTTCTGGTTCGATTGCAAATTTTTTTGCACCGCTAGAAAGCTGCTTTATTCCTGCGTGACATAGGCAATATTTTATGTACGCGGGCGAAGCTGCGGACAAAAGCTAGTTTTAGATAAAAAAGTACCGTAAAAAAGAGAGATAACACCTGAATGCTCAGTTGGCATTCGGTAATTCTAGTGTCATTCATTCGATTATTTCACAAAACTTTCATCATTCAAAATCTCGATTAAATGTGCAAGATTTTTATAGTTATATTTTTAATTTTTTTAATTTAGGTATGAGTACATTTATGAATGACCAAAGTTCACGCAAAATAGAGTATTTACTGGATTAGTTTTACACTTTATGATTTGATTTTAATAGAAATATAGATAATATCCACAAGATATCTGTGTTTTCAGTGTAATAACGTCATAATCACGTAGAAGCGGTTATTTGAACAAAAGAACTAGGCAAGTGTGTGTCGGACTCACGCACTGAGGGTTGGTATTGCAAACCCCTCTTAAAATGAAAAGCACAACGAAGAAATGGCCCTTAGTGTCCGGCAGCTCGTCTACCCTTGACTCCGATAGCTGTCAAGGTTACAGATGACCTGGTGATGGTAGCGATAATCCGATGGTTGCGAGACGCACTGGACCGCTAATTGTTGCGACACTTGGGGAGGCCTATGTCTAACAGTGGACGTCTTTCGGCTGAAATGATGATGATGATGGCTTGGAACGTATTACGGCGCTGCGAATTCGATCGGTGAATTTAATTTGCTAAATGCATTTGCTATTTGATTTGAATTGAAATTGATTTTGCTCTTGGCCAAAAATACTTTATGGAAATTTAACTAAACCCACCTGTATTCTTGGGCCATGGTAGCTCTTTCAAATAATCTCGCATGATTTTCTTTCTAAGTAAAGAACCAAAATATAGAAGAAAGATAAATCTATTTTTATTTTTTAATCGCTTGAGAACATTTATTTCAATAACAGTACATCCCCACTGTACAATTACTCTAAAATAAGCCTAATTTAAAGCCTAACCAAGTTTACATCGGGCGTTAGAAAAGCCTCATAAATATCGGAGCGCTAACCGCTACACATAGTCTAGATTCCAATTATTATCCAGCATTATCGTGATCCTCGCCAAACCTCTGAATTGGCAACTACAGTACACTGACCATATTTTAGGCACATGATCCCGTTGTGATAGTACGGGCTCGGGTACCCGAGAGACGTGGCTTCTAATCTGGGTAGTGCCTCATGCATTATGCTGTGTATCAGACAAGGTTCCCCACATTAAAAGCATGTTATCAGGAATAATAAACAGACATTTCGATTTGGTTCTGAGTATGTTCGCTGTAATGGACTTGTTTCTGGAGTGGCTGAATTGTGAAGGTTTATTATGTGCCAAGTTTCAACAGTATTGTCAGTGGCTATATTAATTAAATAAAATTAAATACTACAAAATCATTGGAAAATGTTACATCCGTATTCTACACACACTACGAAAGACATTATCGTAAAAACTTTTCAAGACTTAGTAAGACTAGGCTCTATGATCAAAATACCTTAGCCTTCTTCTAGGGAAGGCTTCCTTTCTCTTAAAAAAAACGATGCGCGCGCTTATGAAAACATATTTTTACCGCCATGTCACAGAAAATTTTACTAGTTTTACTGTTGTTTTCTTCACAAGTGTATTGAAAAACGTCTTATGACACACGTGAGTAATTAATGATTACCGTTCTTGGCTCTCTTAGGACCATCGCCACGGCTCGGGTCTAAATACCGCCTCGTCGGTAATCACTAACATTACACACTTATATCATAATGTACTAATAGTATATTATATTGTATTTATTAGTATATTTTTTTTTCTTATATTGTATGTATGTATTTGTGTTATTCTGTCTTATTAGTATTTTTCTGATGTTGTACACTGACAGCCCTAAATCCATCTCCTCTCTTTCAGTCCATCCAAAGGTTGTCTGTAAGAAATTGCCCTGTGCGATAAGACCGCCCATTGTACACTTATTTTTAATTATGTTTGTCCTTATTTTTGTTTATGTGGTGTACAATAAAGAATATAATAAATAAATAATATTATATAGCTATTATGTATAAAAGACAAAAAACAAACTCATGAAAATTATAAACTTACGCTTTTATATTATTATTGTGATTGGTTTAGTGTACCTACAGTAAAAGTCGCTTATGTGCTGTTTCAGGAGATGGTCTAGCCGTGTACCTATTGTCGTGTAATTATTGTACTCTAGTCCTTAATTATTATATTCTGTAAACGGAAGACTGTCAATTAAGTTTAACCTTCTTAAGTCCTCACTTGTTACCTTGTTGTATTAGCTCAGCTAGCGTAGAAACACGTGTGTTTTAATGAAAGTGACAAGATGTACAACACGTTGATATAAGCGCCGTGCTTCAGACGTGACCTCACATAATACGACACTACAGACCGTTGATAAGCCTCGAGATCCCCTCAAACACTTGACAGGGACACTACACGAGTATGAACTAAGAAAATATCTCACTAGTTGAATAGTTACAACATGAAAACATCACCTGGAATTAGTTATTATTTACTAACTGTTTTACGCGCATTACTTTGTGTGATTTATTTCATCACCACTGCTCTCAAAACGGTGAAGGAAAACATCGTGAGGAAACCGGCATGTCCTAGAACCAAACATTTGATTTTAGCATAGTCGGCCATATTAATGTTCCCACTGTTGGGACTCAGGCCTTCTCTCTCTAGGATAGGGAATAGGCCGTAATCCACCACGCGGGCCCAGTGCGGATTGGTGAATGTCACATGTCTTCGATTTTTTGTGTTCTAGGACATGCCGGTTTTCTCACGATTCCTTCACCGTTTTGAGAGCAGTGGTGATGAAATAAATTACACAAAGTAATGCGCCTGGCTGGGTTTGAACCCGCGACCGCGACTCGTAAGTCGGGGCCGTTACCACTCGGCCACCACTGCCATTAGGGGTCGTAGCGTAATCTTATAAAGTTTATAGCCATCCTCAATAAATAGACTATGCACCACTATAATAATTATAATAAGATACCTATCTTCGGTATATTTGTGTGTACATAAATAATAAAATAAATAAATAAATAATTTTTCATTTCGGATCAGTAGTTCCAGAAATTAGCGCGTTCAATTAAACTCTTCAGTTTTATGTAATCTTAATTAATATTATGCGGTGTCACTCGTGTCTTTATTTACTGTTCCGATTCTATTAGTCATAGCTTGATGTTATATTTTTTATTTATTTATTAATCTTCATGCAACGTATAGTACAAAGGCGGACTTAATGCCTTAGGCATTCTCTACCAGTCAACCTAGGGTGGTGAAGAGACAATATGTTATAGGTACATAAAAATAAAATAAAATTTTATACAAAAAACAAAAGTAAAAAAAGTATACATATAATTAAAATACACATACATAATATGTAATATAAACTAACGAAAGTAGTTTTGAGACGATTCTGCTATTGGTGGAGCAAATGATTCCACAACTTGTGCTTAAATGCATATCGACTTTCGGCCGTCCTGATATCGAGAGGAAGCGCATTCCACAGAAAGACGGACTGTATATATATAGAAGGAAGAATGGACAAAAGAAGAACGCAGATTCCTTGCGTGTGAAGAACTTAGGTATTGAAAGTGACTAATGAGATAGGATGGAGGCGTGGGAGAGTTGAGTAGAGAGAAAAGTGTAGTCAAAGCGCGCAAAGTTCTTCTCTGGCGAATTGGCAACCATTTGAGCTCAGACCTGAAGTTCGACACATGATCGTATTTCCTCAGATTAAATATAAAGCGGATGCAGTTGTTAAGGAGTCTATCGAGCTTATCCAGCAAGACCGAGTTCAGGTCAAAGTAACACACATCACCATAGTCTATAATAGGGAAAATCAAAGTCTGCACAAGCATTGTCTTCGTCTTTGCAGGGTCTTTATAATCTATTACCTTCCTCAATAAATGGGCTACCCAATACCAAAAGGATTTTTCAATTCGAACCAGTAGTTCCTGAGATAGCGCGTTCAAACAATCAAACCAACAAACTTTTCAGCTTTATCATTTTATAATACTAGCTTCTACAAGCGGCTTCGCACACGTGAAATTAGGTTTCTCCATACAAACTTTTGGATCCCCGTTACATCCCCTTAGGGGGTGAATTTTGGAAAATTTGGTGCTTGCTATCATAATAAAAGGAAAACTGGTGCAAAATTTTACGCTCCTAGTGCGTTTTTATGCCAGTCACTCAGTTTCTCCTTTTAAATATATAATAATAAATAATATAAATAAATAATATTCACACAACTATCACACAACGTCGTCTAGCCCCAAGCTAAGCAGATCTTGTGTTATGAATACTAGACGACTGATAAACATACTTATATATTTCTAAATACATACATATTATAGATAAATTACACCCAGACACAGAACAAATGATCGTGCTCATCACATAAACATTTGTCCTGGGTGGGAATCGAACCGACGACCAAGTCAACAACAGGCCAGTCAAGATATAGATATAGATTTTAAATTAATTGAGTTGACAAAGCTTCAATTAGTAGATAATATAATCAGTTTATGAATTTGTAAATGATAATTAATGGCTTAAATTATTTCCTATGTTAATGCCATTATTCAAACGCTAAAATTTCAGTTTTTATATTTTAATTGTAACTTAGCCTTTTAATAAATTGATATGTTTTAGTATGTGCATTAGTCCAGTTAACTGTTGTATACATAAATACAAACCTTCGCTTATATAATATTAGTGTAATAGTGCGATAGACGCAATTGTAGATATAACTTCCACGGTGACAAAGTGGGTTAAAACACGAACAAGTCAATCTAAGATAAAAGTATTTAAACTGAGGCTGAAGTAGACAGGTTAAATCGCTCTTTAAAATGGGTGATGACCGAGAAACTTACATATTGTTCATCTTACACATTCTCCAACGTCAGGCAACATTTAGTCATTTTAATAAAATGATGTCATGTACAGCAAACTACACAACAATCGCTATAGGATGGTGCGGGTGACAGCTGTCAGATTCATACAATGTAAAGTAACTAACCTTTCTCTCATTTATTTTCATCCTGCTATCATCCTACCCATGATGTAAAAAAGACCTTAGGGATAGCGATTTTTTTAAAGATCGATCTTTGAATCGATTTGAACCAAAGTCTAAAGAATCGATTCAGTAATACATCGAAGTTTAAAGAATCGATTCACTATTACATTGAAGTCTAAAGAATAGATTCAGTAATAAATCGAAGTCTAAATAATCGATTCAGTGATAAATAAAAGTCTAAAGAATCGATTCAGTAATACATCGAAGTCTAAAGAATCGATTCACTATTACATTGAAATCTAAAGAATAGATTCAGTAATAAATCGAAGTCTAAATAATCGATGTCAGTGATAAATAAAAGTCTAAAGAATCGATTCAGTAATAAATCGAAGTCTAAAGAATAGATTCCGTAATAAATCGAGTCCTAAATGGCGATCCGTTGGTTACCGTGTAGATACTGTCTACTGAGTCCTAAAAAGCATGGTACAGATGATTGACAGTACTGAAGTAGGTACTGGTGAGTAATCGAGTGTCGTGTATAACATTCACATAAAAACTAGTTTGAGGAAAATATGCGGCTTGAATGTACTAAATATGACATGGTTGCATTTTGTAAGAAAAAAATCGAATCTCGAGTTCAAGATTCTGATATCGATTTACAAAATCGCTCCATTGTGTAAAATCGATTTTAAAAATCGGTTTTCTTGGCTTTTCAAATTGATTCTTCGATTAATCAATCTCAGATCACCATCCTACAGTAAACTTCCGCATCGTCGCTTTCCATCAGGTGAGATAGCGGTCAAGCGCGAACCTATCAAGAATAAAGGAAAAAAAAAAAAACTTGGGTTGTAGGATTTTTCGAAAAAGTTACCGTGGTCCAAGAACGCAAAGGGCAACTGAAGGAACACAGGTGGGTTTTAGTCAGTGAAAGTCTGACACTACCTCTCGCTCCACCCAGAGCGCGATAATTTTTTTGATGATTTCCCACCCCAAAAAAATAAAATTCTAGCAAACTCAAATTTAAAATCAAAGCATGACATGACACAAGAGATACCTAGTTACCTACCTAAAATAAACATAAAATCTTATAAATATACCTAAAAAATAAATATCTAATGGTCAAGGTCGAAAGTTCGAAACCACTGGTCCAAAAAAAACACTCAACTAAATCACAAGAAAACACAAAAATCAAACAACCAAGCTAAAATTAACCATCCTAACCACGCATTCTTATTTCAAAACGCAAAGCATTTGTAAAAATATCCCTAAATAGTGTTTCTTGTCTTCCATTCGGCTAAACATGCCATTATTTAGCTTAATAAACTGAAAATTAGGTCGCTTTTGGTGTGGGGAGGTGGCAGGGGGAGATGGTAGGGGGTAATGTCTGTGGCGGGATGATAATCAACCGATATTAACGGCTACTTGAGTGAGCTCTTACATTTTTATTCTGATGATCTGTTTAAGGGTGGGTCTTGATGTTGCGACTTTTTTGTGCGATTTGTCGTGCTGAAAATTGCCTTGTATTTAACATCCATGCAAGTTCAAAGAACTAATATTTTTTTTATTACAAAACTACGTTTGTGATTGACTCCTGCTGTCATAAGGTAGAAACTGCTCAAAGTTTTATTTGTAAATGGGTATTTTTTTTGGGCCTTTTAATGATTAGCTCAAGCCTCAGGTACATACTCGGGGATTTTCTGAAAAGGAAACCAGTAGTCCTAGACCGCAAATGGCAACTGTAGGACAAAGGTGTGGTTTTAGTCAGTAAAAGTCTCACACACCCTTGGGAGAAATCATTGGATGATTTCCCACCTAAAAAAAACTGGGCAAGTGCGAGTCGGACTCGCGCACTGAGGGTTTCGTACAAACTTACCTACTTATGTGAATTATTTCAATTCCCGAATGGAGTGTCGAAGATTTTTCGAATCGCAAAAAATGTTTTTTTTTGTGATGTAACAACAAATTTTCTGTTTTCAGATTTATTCATATATCTATACTATATGACCTTGCTTTATGCCAAATTTAAGGATTCTGGGTCAACGGGAAGTACCATATGAATTTTGATTCCTTTGAGAGTGTCAAAATGCAAGTTTTATGTGGCCGTATCTTTTTGATTTTTTCACAGCTTCAAGGGACCGCAGATCTTAGTGTATGGTTTTAATTTCAACTCGATACCTCCACGCGTTTTCGAGATAAAGGGTCTTGACAAACAGACAGACAGACGGACGGACAACAAAGTGATCCTATAAGTGTTCCGTTTTTTCCTTTTGATGGTACGGAACGCTAAAAAGAGTCTCAGATACATAAGGGAACAAAATGTCCCCCAAAAGTACGCGCGACGCTAAATCTACGTAACACTGCAACGTTACCCAGTGTCCCGCGCAACTTGCCCCCCAACATTTTACAACGCATTCACGTGACGCGGGACATGTTGTTGGACAATTTGACAGCGTTGCGCGTCATTTTGGGGAACATTTTATCCTCTACTGTATCTGAGGCTATATTCCTCAATCTTAATATTAAGTATAATTAAGTGGATAAACCTTTTTACCCGGTGGATATAAAAAATTAAAGAGAGAGATAAATGAGAGAGAAATGAGGGAAATTATTAAATAATTACTTCCGCTCTAGGTGGAAAGGAAGAGGGAGACGTGTCAGACTTTTACTGACTAAAACCCATCCTTTAGTGTCATTTGGGTTTCAGGCCAGTGGTGACTCTTTTGAACTGCAGCCCACACGGGGCACCATAAGGCCAAAATCTTACTGACAGATGGCTTGCTTAGCACGGACACGCTAGGCGACTCAAGAAGATACTAGCCTACCTAAGCTACATAAATAAATAGCATATTTTTTTTCTTTTCAACACATAAATTTATTTAGTAAAAAAGTCGCATCAGTAGAACGTCAGGGTTGTCGCGCGTCGTCCCCGGCATTACCATGTTGTTGGTATTTGCATACATTAGCGACCAGTGAGCAGTGGAGCCAGCCTTAATAAAAACATAGCTCCTTGCCAACGTTACACAACTCTCCTTGGAAGCCGATATTTAACGAGAAAGAACAAGGATTTCAATACTTATACAGTTGGAAAAAGATTTTTTGAATAATATAATCACACTATTATTATAATTATAAGCGAAAGTGTGTGTATGTATTTATGTTTGTTATTCCTTCACGCTCAACTTGGTACAAAAGGTTATTTTACTCTATATGAGAAAACATCTAAAAATATAAAAATATATTATTAAGATAGCTTAGGCGAAAAACAATCGGCAAGTGTTAGTTTTAGTTCATAAAATAACAAAATAAATTGTTAAATGCAATTCAAAGTTTTCAGTTTTTTTTTATTTGTTCTTTATCACCATGAAATAGTTACCATGTTATTACGTCATTCGGCTGTGTAAACTTAAGTGACTGCTGTCAACTGTCAAGTGATGGGCCATACCCAGTGAATAACAGCGCATTTGTTTACACAGCCAACTGACGTCACGACCACAGAAAATTTGGCGTCCACTGCGTTCTACATTTTCGTCAAATTACGCGCGAACTTAGCGACTTACTAAAAGTTTGTTATTGCGACCGAGGTGGAATTCGCACGAGCCGAGGCGAGTGTGTTATGGAGCCGAGGGCTGCAGTGACAAATTTGCACGTGTATCAAACGACTCTTTTCAATACACTTACGAAGCAATGAATAAACGGGGGTTGACCGGCGACTAGCGGGGGTCGACGCGCGCCCAGCCTGATACGATAAATGAAATAACATTGTGGCGGGGGAGAGCCCGCGTTCTTTTCTGCACTAGTGCGGAAAATAGTCTATTGCCTGCCTAAAAGCGGTGGGATAAGAGCGGGTTTTCGAGTAAGTGTATTGAAAAACGAATTTTTCAATTCGGAGTATTTCCTAAGATTAGCGCAATCAAAGAAACAGGCAGATATGGTGTCCAAACTATACAAAACTTGACTCGATAATCTATTTATCTATACTTATAAAATGCTTTGTTTTGAATGACTGAAGGATCAACGCACAACCTAAACCGCTAATTGTAAAGACCTGAAACTTGGAGGGTATATTCTTTGAATGACGTAAGCATCCGATAAGAAATGATTTTTCAAAATTCTACCCTTAAGGGGGTGAAAAAGAGGGGCAAAGTTTGTATGGAGAAATATACTTTAACGCGCGCGAAACCACAGGCTGAAGCCAGTCTTCATAATGTCTACTAACTCTCATAGCAGCAATAATTCATGAAAAGTGGCTGTTCACTGTCTGTTTAGTTAATCTTGGTAATCTTTAACATGAGGTTAAGCTGGTAATCCTTCCGCTTCTAATTATGTCGGCACTACGAAGATAACGAGTGGGCTGCTCTGTGGCAGACATTTTAAATTAATTATGAACAAAACGTGCCTTGAGTGTTGTAGTGGTTCCGTATACACCAGAAAAACCGTGAGGTTTAAATTCAGGGCTTTTCATGGTTATTGTTCGCCGTCCAGTAAGGTCCAGGGTAGGTGCAGGGTCCACTAGGTCCAATGTCAGTTAGTGCTGCGAGATTATTTGAAAGAGCTAACGTGGCCCAAGAATACAGGTGGGTTTTAGTCAGTATAGTTTGACACTCCCTCTCCCTCCATCCAATTTTGATGATTTCTCACCTCAGAAAAAGGGTGTACCATAGTTTAGTTGAATATTCATAAAGTACGCGTGAATTCGAAGTGTGCGCGGGAATTGTATGACTTGATTCCGCCATCTCCTTTCTACCATCGGACAACTCGTCGTACGGCGAGTATCCACCCTTACGTTGCTGAAACTTCAACGGTCCGGACTAAGCGTTTCGCTTCGTCGTTTATACCGCGTACATCGAAGGACTGGAACAATTTGCCTGCTACGGTCTTCCCGTCCAACTATAATTTAGGCTAGAGTGAATAGGCTCTTAATTAACTAGTGCGCTTCACTATCAATGATTGCATCACTGCTTACCATTAGGTGAGATCGCAGTCAAGCATTGGTTTATATAAATTAAAAAATATCTCCTCTCCTAGAGAGGAGGCCTGAGTCCCAACAGTGGGAACATTATAAGGCTGACTATGCTATGCTATATGCTATCCTAGCAGTGTTTGGGTTAATTGGAATTGTCTTGAGAAATAGGCACTCTGGTTACCGCAACTAAAAAGTGTGAAATAAAAATCTTTTTACAAAAAAAAAATATACGACTTCACTAAAAAAAAAACTAAAACGATCAAAATAACTTTAATTTCGGAAGTCGGTGTTAAATAAGAAAAAAACAATACCGAGAAACGAAGTATTTTTTAGTGAAGTCGGTAATTTTTTTTTTTGTAAAAAGTTTTTTTATGGAAAATCCTCTCTTAGTGCTCGCCTGCGTCATAAAAGGAAACCTTGTGCAAAATTTCACGCTTAGTCCCAGTAGTTTCGGCTGTGCGTTGATATGTCAGTCAGTCAGTTTCTCCTTTTATATATATAGATATCTCTCGTTTGTCAATACCTTTTTGACATTTACAACAGACGAACTAACAGTCCGACTATGGTCCGACCGCACACATACAACATGTACTCTATAATTTATTCTACAAATCTAAAAAATATTTTAATTACCGCATTTTCCGGATTCCCTGATTAACGTCCCAGTTTTATCGATCGTAAACCGGTGGAAAATAATAAAAAATAAATATTTATTGTGGACCGGGTCGCGTTGGCAACATTAAACAATGTTCTATGCTAATTATAGTTTGCTTATTTTACTTGTGCTTTGTTTACGCGACACTGGTTTTTTAGATTTAATACTTGATTTTTTCACAAGTTTAAAATCGATGTGAAAAAGTGCAATCTCCTTGGTATCATTCAACCTGTCTGCCAAGCCATTTCCAACTATATTAGGGTCGACTTGTAGTCTAA
This sequence comes from Mythimna impura, assembly GCA_905147345.3. NCBI lineage: Eukaryota > Metazoa > Arthropoda > Insecta > Lepidoptera > Noctuidae > Mythimna > Mythimna impura. The sequence continues at coordinate 2,253,844 of LR990342.1, read as the reverse complement.
CCAGATAGAGCTAAATAGGAGGTTAGTTAGGCAGTCGTTCCCTGTAAAATACTGGATTTTACAGGGAGTGACTGCACATTTAACCTTCACAATCAAGAAATCTCTTTAGTATCATAGCTGTGAAATGTTCGAATTAAAAACTGGCCAGTAACAATGTTTCCATTATCCCAGACGTCATTTAGTAAAATAAAACAAATGTAATGAAACAGTCGCTCTGCGCGTGTTTCTAAATTCAAAGCAGACTAAATTGTCTATGCGCGAGTAACATAGACAGGAAAAAACGTTAGCTGTCAACGACTTGTCAAAACTGATCTAAAAGTGAGTGTTAATTTCAGTAGTGACACTTCGGTAGATGTGTCAACAATATTGTCTGTTAGTCAAGGGAATATCTTGCTAAAACTAAAACTCACCTGAAAAAATAGGCAAAAACACACCCATTGGTAGTACTTGTAGATCTTCCTGTCGTTCATATCTTCCTTGCCCTTCTCGCGGCTGTTGCCGATGCCTGGGTAGGGCACCTCCACGCCCACCTTCTTGTTGAAGAAGCTCTTCAGCGTGTAGGTGGAGTGTATCCAGCAGTACGTGTTCAGCACATCCTCGGGGATATCCTTCGTGTGGATGCAGTCGATGGGGTTGCCCACGTACTGGCGCGTCGTCACGATCAGGCTGAACGAGATCAGCAGGATCACGGTTATAGAGTAGTGCAAGCGGAATATAGGAGAGTCGATGTGTATATAGTTCACTTTTATCAGATTCTTCAATCCACGAAAAACGTCTAACATCTTAAACGTTTGAGCTTATCGTCCGTGTGTCTGTGTTCACTAACATTATTTATTGTTTCGAAGCACCAAGTTTACACTATTTATAACGTAAGGCACTATTTAGTTTGGCAGTGAGAAGGTTCCGGGGGCTCATGTCCTCTCACGTGGGGATAACTTTTTTGGTATTTTGATGAACTTGAGCAGGGACAGCGCTTGGCTCATGTTTTCTTCGTTTCATGGTACGGCAGGTGCAGGTTAGAGCGCGTGCGCCGCCATACCGGCGCGGCCCGCAGTCATCCAGTCTGTCGATGACGCGACGACGCGATGATGCGCGCTGCGTAACGCAACGTACGAATTAATCTTCGAGGAATTTACGTATTAAACTAGATTATCAGGTCAGATGTTCTAGTACAAATTTATGAGTTCACACGTCGTCGATCCGCCGGAGCACCGCGTGTACGATAAACTAATCGTTGTAGGAAACTGATGAAAAATATTTAAATTATGAACCTAAATAATGCTAGTGTATTCCCTACGGGTTAATTTATGCGTCGCTATGACTCAACCTGGAGAGTGCAGGAGAGCTGTGAGCGGAGTGACTAACCGCAATATTATGATTACAGTAGCATAAACTAGCTCGACACCTGATGTGAGTTATATGAGCATTAAGATATTTATTAGCGTTGGCAATACTCGATGTAGACTCGCGTCGAGTGCAATCGCTGCGGACTTTCAGTGAAATGGTCTCGACACGATAATTTTATGCGTGTCCACTATAATGCCCTCATTGTGTGATATTTTAAACAACAATGACAATCTTTAGGTGAGCTTCACGAGTTTCTGAGAAGTCTATTTCTCGAGCTGAAACGATTTATGGGCCAGTGCCGGTTCAAGGCCCGCGTTGTCACAAAGTGTGCCACGCGGCGCTGTTTCTGTTAAATTGTGCTAATATTTACACGTTAGATTTTAAGAGCTCCTTTGAAATATTATATTTAGTAGCCATTGTTTGAGATGATTCAGATCTTATCTCACGGTCACTTGGCTTTTAACCGACCGGACATTAACGATGACAAGTATTTCCTAATATTTTGCAGCTTAGAAGCAATATGATGAATAATGTTCTATTTCAAGACTAATTAAAAAAAATGTTCGTTAGTATTTTTTTGCATCACACTTATTTAATCATTTAGCATTCTTGTATTATTTCTGCTACCTAACCTAACCAAAAGAAAAATTCGAATGTGTATTCGATTTTTTTTTTCAAAACCAGAGACAATCGTGTTTCCACATTAAACGCCACTTTGACAGCAAAATGCGCGCGAATCTCCATCCGCCATTTAATCGTTTCAATGACTTTAAATATTTTAAACCGCAAATTTTACGATGGCTTTGTATCAGATTATAATATTCATTACACTAAAAATAATATATTCGATAAAAGAACAAAGTAAAACAATGTTAAATTGATGCACTTTGGAGCTTTAAGAGCACATCAAAGGATTAGAGAGCGCTGTTCAAGAGTAATTTATCAATGTGTTACAAATAGCTCTATACGCTGCATTGTATAACTTCTTTATTATTATAGAAGATATACCATAAATATGATGTTAGAATATTATTATGCCATAATTTTAAATTGTAAACTTTTAACTTTTTTTTTTCTAGCTCAGGCACAGTTACACATTTTTATTTCTTTTATTAACTCCTTCAATTCATTGTAGGTAGGTATTATGTTACTTTCAATTCATTGGTCAAATTTGTACAATTTTATGGAGAAATAAATTATTATTATTATTAAATTATTATTAATCTCTTTTTTTTTATTCTTGATAGGTTCGCGCTTGACCGCTATCTCACCTGATGGAAAGCGAAGATGCGGTCGACGATGGAGCGCGCTTACCTAGAAGTAACCTATTCACTCTTGACTTAAAGATTCCCGGGTTGTAGCCATCGGGAAAAACAGATTTCGGCAGGGAATTCCACTCCTTAGTTGTACGCACTATGAATGTGTTCCCAAAACGTTTTGTGCGTATAGGTGGGATGTCCACCATGTACCGGTGGCGCATTGCCGTACGCCTGGTGGTCCGATGATGGAATGGGCTAGGCGGAATTAGGTTATGCAATTCCGACGCACACTCCCCGAAATGCAACCGGTAGAAAACCGACAGGCTAGCAACTCGGCGTCGATGCTCAAGACTTTGAAGCCTCGACTCAACGAGTGCGTCATTTTCACTAAGTTTTATGTTTTTCGGCGTCGGATTTCGGTTCTGCCAGCGTGGAGCACTTCCCTCATTATAACTTATAGCCTATACGTTATTCTGATGTATAAACTATATTATTATAAAGTTTCATCCAAATCCATTCAGGCGTTTGAGCGTAAAGGAGCAACAAACACGCACATACATACAAACTTTTTTCCTTTATAATATTAGCTTGATTATGTAGATAGGAAATCGCATTTTACTTATTCAGTGTTTGTTTAAGAAACACTAACCGTTTGTTGAGCAAAATCAAGAAACTGTATCAAAGTTATTTGCACCTTTTACAGGCTGAAACCACACGTAGTGGTGATGTGGCTGGCTTCCAAATCAGAGTGGCTAGTGAACCCACTGGATGCTGTGAACCTACCTACTGATATATGGTAGGCAGAGTACTAGGCCTTTCTAGGCCTGATAAAGTTTTTCCATTTGTAATAAAATGTACTATTTCTATTTAGTCTGTCGCTAAAAATAAACCAAACGGAAGAAAATTAACGGTTCGGAGCACAACTAAGCAATAAACAGCATTTTTCTTTTGTTTTAGGACTAACGGATTATTATACCCAGCGTGTGTTGCTACGCTAAAAAATATACATTTGGTTTATTTTATTAAAAAACAAAAATTTGCATATATTATTATTTTTAATGAATTCTTTTTATTAACTAAAACCGCATTATTGCTTTTTCAATATTGGGGTTTGATGCACATCGGTTGAAGGTTTCAAAGTAAATTTTTGTGCTTTATAAATTTAGTAGACATTTCGTACACTTGATGATATATAAATAAAACTGATTAATTAATATGATAGTAATTAACCCGCAACATATTATTTTATAACCTATTCAATATCTTATTCTCTTAATTGGTCACATGTGACACAGATGGCAACCAATAATTCAAAAACAAATTAATTTTCACCATTAAAATCATTTTACAGTTATCAGATGTATGTAATAATTAAGATTTATCGATAAATAATCAGTGCGATAAAATAGTATTGCCATAATAAATAACAGCAGCGACAAACTGTTTGTCAAAATTAAGCGGTCTAAATCTGGCAATCTTGTAGGGTTGCCAGTATTTTTTGGGAGATCGTAAATTATGTATCTCACGACGCATCCTTAGCTGTTTGGCAAAGAAGAAGCTGCCAAGTATTACCGAATGTGCTTAAATATTTCGCATGCCCCGTATTCCTGAGTTTGTGTAACATTTTTAGCATTAGTTGAAAAATTTAAAAGCGGAAAAGCATTGTTTTATGCAACAAAATGGGTGCTTTTCGCTTCGTTCCTAAACATGTTTTTTACTAGTCGATATGGACAAAGACCTCCTCTAAATCCTTGCAGGAACTTTCCTTCTGTACATCCTCAAACGATTATCTGAACTAATATTAGAAACCGGGCAAGTACGAGCTGGACTCGCACATTGAGGGTTCCGTACAAAGTTACCTATGAAAACAGTTCAATTCCCAAATTGAGTTTCGCAGATTTTTCCGAATCGGAAAAAAAAGTTTTTATTTTTTATTTTGTGAAAATATGTAAATTTGTAGTTACGTCATAACTACAAATTTTATTTTTTTCCTATATTTGTGCTATGAGACCTTGCGTCATGCCAAATTTCAGGATTCCAGGTTAACAGGAATATGGTACTTCCTGTTGACCTAGAATCCTTTTGATTCCCTTGTGAGTTAAGAAATATACCTACTTTTTTGCGACATAAACGGCCGTATCTATTTTTTTCATTAACTTAAAAGTGATTCTTTCACAGCTTCAAGGGACCACAGACATAAGTATATGGTTTTTATTTTAACTCGATACCTCCACGCGTTCCCGAGATAAAGGGTCTTGACAGACAGACAGACAGACAGAGAGACGGACAACAAAGTGATCCTATAAGGGTTCCGTTTTTTCCTTTTGAGGTACGGAACCCTAAAAGGGGATAAATAATAATTCAAATTCAAGCTTAAAATATTAAGTTCAGTTAAACCATTTAGTGGCACTTTTGAATTGTCAAGAAGTTTGTCAATCACAAAGTAGATAAAATTATTTGCACGTTCTAAAGCGTAAGTCTATATGGAGAAGAATGTGCAAGAAACTCTAAGGACACTGTTTTATTTAAATCACATAATAGATACAAACTTATGGTTACACATGATTAATGTTAAAATTATACATATATCTAATGTGAGAAGTTATATGGTACCATTAATTGTTCATGTGGATTAGGCCACGAGAGTAAAACGGCAGGAAAAGACTAGTTTCCTAATAAATTAACAGAGTTTAGTGGACTGTTTATCCATAACTTTATAGCCACTGATCCGTAATCACACTATAATATTATAAAGACAAGAAAGTTTGTGAGTGTGTATTTTTGTTACTTCTTTACTCTTGAACGGCTGAGCGGATTTTGATGAAATTTGGCACAGGGGTAGGTAGATAATCCTAGAATAGAACATAGAATACTTTTTATAATGGGAGTAGGTTCCTTGGGACTATTTTCTACTTTTACGCGAGTGGAGCCGCTTTCGGTATCTAGTCATTTTGTAAAAACGAACGTAAACCTGTTTGTCTGTTTGTTACCTCTTCATGTCTTAACGGCTGAGCTGTTTTGAATGTAAACTATCCTTAAGGGTGGACTTCTTCTTCTTCCTGCCCTTAGCCATTACTTGGGGTCGGTGCAACACAATTTTTTCTTCCATTCTGTCCCGTCACCCGTCACACTGTCACTAACTCCCTTTTCTTTCATATCACTCCTCGCACAATCCATCCATCTTTTTCACAGCCCAACATTCTGATCCATACAGTATGACAGGTCTTATCACGGACTTTTTCATTTTTTTATTTATTACTTTGACTTTTAATAGGACTGTTTTTATTTTAATTTGTGATTTGAGTTCGATTAATTTTTTTCTTGTATTTTCTTTTATTTGTTTGACATTTTTTATTATTTGACATTGTTATGTAATCATTTGTTGACTAATTTTATGTAAGATTCTATAAATGACTTGTAAGAATCCCTTACCAATAAATTACTATGACTATGACTATGACTATCTTGTAAATATTCAATCTTCATGCAGGCGATGCAAGGAAGCAGTGGTGGCCGAGTGGTAACGGCCTCGACTTACGAGTCGCGGTCGCGGGTTCAAACCCAGCCAGGCGCATTACTTTGTGTAATTTATTTAATCACCACTGCTTTCAAAACGATGAAGGAAAACATCGTGAGGAAACCGGCATGTCCTAGAACCAAAAATTCGAAGACGTGACCATCCACCAACCCGCACTGGACCCACGTGGTGGATTATGGCCCATTCCCTCTCCTAGAGAGGCGGCCTGAGTCTAGGGTTACCATATCTCAGGATTTGTCCTGAGATTTCAGGATTTTTGGAATCTTCTCAGGATTGCGGCTGGATTTAGCAAATCTCATGAAATCTCAGGATTTTTAGAATTTTCAATAAAATACAGCTTAGGTGCACTTACAAAATAAAAAAAAACAAAAAAAAATTAATAAAAATTTAAATAAGCTAACATTAATCTTCCTTTGGTAAAGGGGGGTTCCGCTGCCACCCCCACCACTTTGAGTGCGAGGTGCAACGCATGAGTTAGATCTGCAGTGTAAAAAAAATTCTCAAACTGTAAAAAATCTCAGGATTTTTCAATGAAAATCGGGCCTTTTCTCCGGACTTTTGATTTTTTCATCTGGTAACCCTACCTGAGTCCCAACAGTGGGAACATTATAAGGCCAACTATACTATATGCTATGCAGGCGATGCCGCTAACAGAAGCTAGTTTCCTAATATACAGTCAAATGATCATTGTCTATGCGTATGACCGGTTAACTGTTCCACGTGGTACGCACTGATGCGTGATACTGCGCCCAATAAATACCATGGCTCTGTGTGGCAACATTTCTATGGTGCAACTACCGAATAATGGTTGAAACTATGGGGTCTATTGTATGTGCTATAGACAAGTTATACTTTGTGTTATGGTCGGTGGTCGGTATGAGTATATTTACCAAAAGTTCATGGAAGTAAAGCTGGGTAAAGACTGCTGTAATGTAACACGCAATGAAAGAATTTGCCGTCCTCATTGTCAAAGTGTATCATGCAATGTAACAGAATTCCCGTAGTGTGGACTAGGGCTGTAACGGAGGCCATCTTAGCGGAGGCGGATGCGGAGCTTGTTTTCAATAAATAACATCATATTTCTCAAAGTAAGTACTAACTTTAACCAACAAATCGAAGGAATTCGACAGCTTGATTCCTGTCATGTCAAATTGACATACGCCCGCCCCCACCCCAACCGCGTTCCAACCGCGCACACGCTGATTTTTGACCATTTCACACGCAACACGCGGCCGGATGGCTGAGCCGTCATCGAGCGTCGCTGCTCGCTCGTAAATAAAACACCGTTATAACTCCGCATAAATTTTGCGGAGGCGGATGCGGATGCGTAGATACGATTTCTTGCGGAACTACCGCAGAAACAGAAGCGGAGGCGAAGTTCCGTTACAAGCCTAGTGTGGACGCATTGCGCGCGCGAACCGTGTACACTAAGCGCGCGAACATAGCATTTCAACTATGTGAGTAGTTACATGCTCGGTTCGTGCGAGCGCCGCGTCTACACGACTTATGAAACGCTCCATCCATGTTACCTTGCATGTTACGTTACAACAGACTGTACCCGGAGTGGTCACCCAATGGTAACGGCCCTGACTTACGAGTTGTAGGGCGAGGGTTCAAATCCAGCCAGGCGTATTCATCACCATCATCAACATCATCATTTCACGACGGAAAGACGTCCACTTTTGGACATGTGCCTCCATCAAGTGTCGCCACAATGAACGGTCCTGTGCGTCTTGCATCCATCGGATTCCCGTAACCCTTACAAGGTCATCGGTCCATCTTGTAGGAGGCCTTCCAACGCTGCGTCTTTCGGTATGCGTAGGTATTACTTTGTGTTATTTATTTCATCACCACTGCTCTCAAAACGATTAGGGAAAACATCGTTAGGAAACTGCCCAAGAACTAAAATTCGAAGATATGTGACCCCATCTCAACGAACCTGAGGGAACTCGTGGAACACTGCAGCCGGGAGGGCCTAGACCTGATCATAGGCTGCGACGCCAACGCACACCACGTCACCTGGGGGAGCACCGGTAATAATAGGAGAGGTGAAAAACTGCTGGATTTCCTGGTAAGCTCACCTTTACAAATTATAAATAATGGCAACAGGCCCACGTTCGTCAATGCCAGACGAGCGGAGGTGATTGACCTAACAGTAGCTACTAACAGGGCTAGTAACCGCATAAGCGAATGGCACGTACCAAATGAGATATCACTCTCAGACCATAGGTATATTTGCTTCAAGTACAGTACCCGATTGGAAAAGGAACTGGTAGCAAGGAGGAACCCAAGACACACTGACTGGAACTCCTACACGAGAGACCTGAAAGTGGAACTTGGGGACCCCAAAGGTAAGCTGAATTCAGCGATTGACGTAGAATTCGAGGCGGGGCGAATATCCGAAGCTGTTTTGAGCGCTTGGACAAGTAATTGCCCCGAAAAGGTAGTACAAGCAAGAAAGGAACCTTGGTGGAACTCTGACTTAGCTAGGCTACGCAGGGAAACTAGGGCCGCCTTCAATCGTGCTAAGGCTCTCAAAAACTTTGAGATGTATGCTACAAAGCTGACGGAATTTAATAAGGCTGTACGCAGGGCCAAAAGGCAGGCCTGGAGGGACCATTGCGATAGCATTGGCAGCATTCCAGACAGCATGAGACTATCGAAGGCTATGGCCACTGCAAAGGTAAATCCACTGACATCCATCAAGGATGAGAATGGCAAACCGACAGAGTCTGGAGGTGATACCCTCGAGATAATGTTTAGAACGCACTTTCCCGGCTCATTCGCAGCTAACGACACGGCGGACTCATTAAGCTTAAACGACATTAAGTCAAAAACAACGAAAGCAGACTGGGACGCCGCGAAAAAGGTAGTAGGGCCGAATGGCATAAAGTGGGCCCTGGAAAGCTTCAAGCCATACAAGGCCCCGGGACCAGACGGAGTGTACCCAGCCCTATTACAAAGAGCGGGGAACATACTAGAACCGCATCTTGGTAGACTATACAGAGCATGCATCGCCTTTAGCTACATACCAAAGGCGTGGAGACAGGCGAAGGTAATCTTTCTTCCCAAGCCAGGAAGAGCAGACTACGAGGACGCTAAGTCATACAGACCTATAAGCCTGACATCATTCTTCCTGAAAACTCTGGAAAAGCTTGTAGACAAGCATGTCAGGGAGGGAGCGCTGAAGAAACAACCGCTTCACAGGATGCAAAACGCATACCAGCCTGGTAAGTCGACAGAAACGGCGCTACACCAGGTCGTAAGTCGTGCCGAAAAGGCGCTAGAATGCAAAGAGATATGCCTAGCAGCTTTTCTCGATGTAGAAGGCGCGTTCGATCGCACTACTTTTAGAACGATACGAACAGCTGCAGAGAAACATGGCATAGACCCTACCATTTGTGACTGGATGGACAATATGCTGAAGGGCAGAGTTATAGAATCAACACTGCTAGGTGAGACCAAAAGGGCGCATGTCACAAGAGGATGCCCGCAAGGAGGCGTACTCTCGCCAACACTCTGGTGTTTGGTGATAGACGAGCTGCTAATAGAACTGAACAAAGGACCAACGTACACGGTTGGATATGCAGATGATCTCGTGGTACTTGTAAACGGAAAATTTCCCAACACTGTGTCAGGGATTATACAGGAGAGATTGAACATGGTTGAAAGGTGGTGTAAACTCAACCACCTATCCATCAACCCAAGCAAAACGGTGATCATCCCGTTTACCAGAAGGAGGGACCTAACAGCAATGGGTACCATAAAGCTCTACGACACTGTACTAGAGTTGTCCACAGAAGTAAAATATCTAGGAGTAATCCTAGACAGCAAACTCACGTGGAAAAGCCATGCCGAAGCGACAGCAAACAAGGCTCTAAGAGTATTTGGCATGTGTCGCTCTGCCTATGGGAAAACATGGGGCCTTAGACCCCAGGTTATCAAATGGATCTACACCATGATGGTGAAACCGCTGATCACATACGGGAGCATCGTATGGTGGACCAGAACCAAGCTGGCAACTTGCAGACAGGCCCTAAGCAAAGTACAGCGGACTGCATGCATGGCCATTACAGGAGCATTTAGGACCACGCCAACTGCGGCGATGGAAACGCTGCTCAATCTCACCCCTTTACACATTGAAGTGGAACTAGAGGCGAGGAGGGCCATTCATAGGCTTAAAAGTATGGGGCACTGGACGAACTCCGGATGTAAAACAAACCATACAAACACAAGACCAAACAGGGAACTTGACTGGATGATGGACATGGGATGTGACAAAATACATGCCATTCATAATCTCAAAAAGGAGTTTAAGATCTACATTCCGAGCAGGGAGGAATGGAAAGGTGGGATAAAACCCCACAAAGGGAAAAACCAGGTATGGTACACGGATGGTTCTAAAATGAACACCGGTACAGGAGCGGGGGTACATAGTGACAACTGCAACCTCAGCCTAAGCATGGGCAAACTGGCGACGGTCTTCCAAGCAGAGACCTATGCTATAATCGCATGCGCGCAGGAAATACTAGACAGAGGCACCGAAGGGGACACTGTCTACATTTTAAGCGACAGCCAAGCAACACTCAAGGCACTCACGTCCAACAGAGTGGATTCTGGGCTGGTACTAAACTGTATTAAAATACTAAATCGGATAGGAAGGCGCAACAAGGTCAGATTGATCTGGGTGCCAGGTCATACAGGAGTAGAAGGCAACGAAAGAGCCGACACTCTAGCAAGGAAAGGATCTGAGACACCCTTATACGGACCGGAACCCTTCATAGGACTCTCACCAAGGGTCATCAACCAAGCATTGAAAAAGGCTGCGTTGGAAATACACAGCACACACTGGCGCAACACAACAGGCCAGAAGCATGCAAAGCTATTTCTTAATGACATAGATAAGGCCTGGACCCAAAAACTATGGAGGTACAGCAGATCACAGCTCCGAACAATCACAGGAGTCTTCACGGGGCACTATGCCACCAACAAACAGCTCCACAACATGGGACTAGCAAGCGACCCGACTTGCAGGATCTGTGGAGAGGCAGAGGAGAATATGCTACACGTACTATGCGACTGTGCAGCACTAGGCTCCAGGAGACTAGAGTATCTGGGTCAACCATTTCCAAGACCAGAGGACTACAGGCTCAGCCCCATCAAGGCCATACTGGGACTCATGAAAAAGGTGCACGGAAGGCTGGGGGTTGAGTAGAAGGGAGGGGGATTAGCACAAAAGATCCAGAAGGGTCGAAGTGCTCTGGCTTAGGGCCAGCCTCACTATAAGATAAGATAAGACATCCACCAACCCGCACTGGGCCCGCGTGGTGGTTTATGGCCCGTTCCCTCTCCTAGAGAGCAGGCCTGAGTCCCAGCAGTGGGAATATTAAAAGGCTGATTATACTATTATGCATGGAATTAAGTAACATAAAGTGATAAAACCTTCTTTAAATTCCCGGAATCGCACACTTGGCGATTAAATCCCGGGATTCGTCGACTTATTTCACGTTATACTCCCCAGACACCCTGTCATCTATTTGACGGCTTATCACAATTGTACGTAATGTGTACCGTATTAGTACATACTTAAATAAGTACCTTAACAAGGTAACAACTGAATTACGTCTTTTTTTTTTTGAGGTGAGAAATCATCAAATGACCTCTCTCTCGAGGGCGTATCAGATTTTTACAGACTAAAACCCATCTGTGTCCTTCAATTACCCTTTGCGTGCTTTGGGCCATGGAAGCTCTTTCAGACGTTCACATTCCCGTAGAAATAAAATGGCGTCCAGTGAAGAGGTACCTAATGATTTTTCAATACACTATCTCGAAAACCCGTTCTTATCTCACCGCTTTTAGACACGCAATAGACTGTTTTCCGCATTAGTGCAGAAAAGTGCGCGTGCTCTCCCCGCTACAATTTTATTACATTTATCGTATGAAGCTGGGCGCACGTCGACCTCCACGAGTCGCCGGTCAACCTCCGTTTATTAATTTCTTCGTAAGTGTATTGAAAAAAGTCGTTTGATACACGTGCAAATTTGTCACTGCTGCCCTCGGCTCCATAACACACTCGCCTACGGCTTGTGCGAATTCCGCCTCGGTCGCAATGACAAACTTTCTGCACTTGTATCAAAATGTACTATAACAATGTATGTTGATAATTATAATAAAATAAAAATATACATAATAAAATTCTGGCAACACTATAGTCTGGCAACCCTAACTACTCATTTAACGAGCTCCTTTATTTACGGCATTCTTCAAAAAGAACGCCTTTCCGCTGACTAACAAATATTTTTTAATTTTCCTCTGTCATACTTCACGTAGGTAACCATACTTCCCATTTTGAACGAGACTATCTCCGTTTTTGATACTCCGTCCCGAGAAAAATTTGGGAAGTCGATTGTCCCGTTTTCAGTTACAGAAGAGTCAACACTAATTAAAACTCAAAATCTATACTTATAATATGATCACGAGGTATTTTAGTATTCAGTAGCGTCAAACTGTCGTGGAAACACTAGAACAACATTGCGACCTTGAAATGAACCTTGAACTACGCAGAATCTCCATTTTGGCATCTGCAATCGTTGGTGGTAAAATTATGAAAAAAAAATTACGATGGTCTCTAAACACAATTTTGGCTATTCACGTGACTGGGCCTTTAACTTGAACAAAGGTTAAGCATTGCCATACACAGAAATAAAGATACGGATACCAGTCGACAGCGATGCTATATTGTAGATTATTTTTAGTTGATTTAATCGCTAAACTTAAGTGGCAGTGGGCAGGGTACATTGCTCGCAGAACAGGTGGATGACGGGGTCGAAAGGATCTGAAGTAGCGATCGCGTACTGAAAGACGTAGCGTTGGAAGGAAAAGGCATCCCACAGGGAGGGTCGATTACCTGGTAAGGGTCGCGGGAATCCGATCGAGACGCACAGGACCGTTCATTGTGGAAGTGTCGCCACAATCTGTCTAGGTCTCATCCTATGTCCAACAGTGGACGTCTATCAGCTGAAATGATGATGATGATAAGGTTTGCGAACGCACCTACGATACAGGAGTAATTACAAGTGTGGGGCAACGCGTTTAAAAAAGAGAAAGAGAAGAGAGAGTTGTGAAATAATATGGTAGGATCTATTTTATTACATACTCTGGTCTACTGTCATCGTAACATTGACGATGTCCCGTTTTAAGTTATATAAAAAATGGTCATATTAGTCTAACTTTAGTTCTTGATATATTTTCGTGTAAAACCGATATTAGGTCAAGGACGTACGCAATCGGGGCAGGAAACGAAGACGCGGGCGCATAACATTAGTGATTATTATGCGTTCGGGAAGTTTCGTAAACATTCGGCTGTCATTTCCGCTAGTTATGTCATTTATTACGTGATTATGGTTTTAATGTATGATCATTATTGTGGTTTATATACAGGAAAAGTATTGAGAAAAAAATTTTAGTTTCTTACTAAATTAACAAAGTATAGTGGACAGTTTATCCGTAATCACACTAGTATTATGTTACAGGCGACAGTTTGTATGTGTGTGTGTGTGTGTTTGTTGCTCTTTGGCTACACGCGAAGGTGCTCCATAAAAACATACACACATACAAATTCACCTTAATAATTTTAGTGCGATTAAGTCATCATCGTAACTTCTAATAACCTGCATAATAAGTAATTAAGACATTATAATACGACATTAAAAGAAGAAAAGCTGCAAGTACAGTTTCGTACATTTGTTCCCGCCATCCACAGACTTCACCGGAAAAGGAAGCCGGAGTAAAAAAGCTGAAAAAGATCAGCCAATTAGTGAGGCTTCACATTTTCATCTGAGAAGTACAAAACGTTGGCTTTCCTTCTTCACAATGATATAGTAAGGGTTAATCACGTTTTGGTACTATTCAATGATGGAAAGGTTACAGAATAAAAAATCCGAAAGCCTTTCAAACCAGTAAATGTGTAGCGTACTGGTTTTTTCCGATTTTCTCATTAATTTGTTGGTCTAGAACCCAAATATATATGTATGTGCTATGTAAATTATATATATATAATTTATCTTATAGCAGTATATTTTTGGAAATTATTTAAGGTGGGAAATCATCAAATGACGTGCTCTAAGGTGGGAGGAGACGTCGTATCAGACTTTTTCTGACTAAAACCCACCTGTGTCTTTCAGTTACCCTTTGCGTTCCAGGAACACGGATATCTCATTCAAATAATCCCGTCCTAGCGGCCATAGGCCTTACTGGAACTTACTGTTGCTACCGGACGGCTAGACGGCGAGCAAATACCCTTTGCTCGTCGTCCGTAAGCCCGCGCCTACGGTGGCCGGGCATCATCTTGCGACCCCTGCCCCCCTAGCCAAGTTACAACCGTTTCGTTTCGAATCTCTTTTCGTTGATCGCTTCGAGTCGGCCACGCCTCCTATTTCTTTGTTCTGACCACGTGACTGAGCGTTGAGATGACGTCAGAACAAAGGAATGGGAGGCGTGGCCGACTCGAGGCAATCAACGAAAAGAAAATTGGCTAGGGGGGCTGACGCTCGGGGCGTCTCCTGTGGCGATGGCTGGGGCGTGAGGATGTCCGTTCCTTCATGGTTGAGGCCATCTTCTTTGCTAGCATTACGCGCCTAGTGGATATTATGAGATAGTATTGGTGTAGTTTTGTATCTCAGGTGTCTACACAACTGCCCCCCTAGCCAAGTTACAATCGTATCGTTCGCGACGAACGCCTCGACTAGGCCATGCCTCCGATTCCTTTGTTCTGACGTCATCTCAACGCTCAGTCATGTGGTTAGAACAAAGGAATCGGAGGCTGGCCTACTCAAGGCGTTCGGCGCGAACGAAACGATTGTAACTTGGCTGGGAGGGCTGGACAATATGTGGAATCATTTAAATAGACGCGATCTCGGTAAAATGATTCTGAGAGTTTTTTGTTTCTTCAGCGATGCATGGCCAAAAAGGCTGAATCATGCACTTGCTGCCAAATATTGCTAAAAGCATTAAAATGTGTTATATTCGTATTCTAATATAAAAAACAAATTGTATGTAATGTAGAAACTAAATACCTTCTAAACTAGTCAGTGGCTCAAGCCATGCGAATTTAAATAAAAGTTTTAAATTAATCAGTATTATATAAATGAAGTAAAAATTGTTTATTTGTTCATAAGAGGTTCACAAGGTAATCTGAAAATGCTTCGTTTACATATATTCTAGAGCGCTCAGTACTTTTAAACCCAGAAAAATGCTCCGTTCTAAATGGAGTAAGCTGCGGGGCAAAGCCGAAGGAAAAAACTAGTTTAAAATTAGTAATTCACATTTCTATTTATTTTGCTTGTCATCTTTATGTGTTTTATTGTGGCACGTTGCTCTGTTCAAATAAATTCATAATTCAGTTGCCGTTTATACTTTTAATGAAAAAAACACTTCATGTTTTGCGTGAAATCTTGTCTAAGTTTACCGTTAGGCAATAATTTAAACTGCTGCATAATTGTTGAACATTAACGGGAAATTTATTTTATTATAATTTATTGGAAATAAAAATAAACGATAAACGCGTTTTATTTCAATCAGCTGAAACGTTTATAACTTGCTAGTTCTGGTTTAAGATTTAGGAGTAACGTTATTTATTGCCAAGGAGCCCATTATAAAGCACTCCGTCTTGGGAATAGTTACACGTAGAAAGTGGTGTCGGAGAGCTACGAAATAATTCTATGAAGCAGTGATGAAGGGCATAGCATAGCATAGAATAGTCGGCCTTATAATGTTCCCACTGTTGGGACTCAGGCCTCCTCTCTAGGAGAGGGAATGGGCCGTAATCCACCACGCGGGCCCAGTACAGTTTGTGATGAAGGGCGCCCATTGACATTTTGCACTTGACATTTTTTTTTATTCATCATCGTCATTTCAGCCGAAAGGCGTCCACTGTTGGACATAGGCCTCCCCCAAACGTCGCCACAACGACCGATCCTGTGCGTCGCGCATCTATCTAATTCCTGTGACCCTCACCAGTGGCCCAAGTCTGCTATTTTTATAAATTCGTCATTCCAACACGATCCCATTGTCATTTTGTTAAAAGTTCGTAATCTGCAAATATATAATGATCGATCATTGATCGGTCAATGGTCTCGTACTAGAGTTGTGGTAGAATGACAATATCGAGTTTATTAAAAGCAATGACTGCACAATGACGTTCTAATGGTAGGTCGGTCACTGATCAAAGGAACTGTCAAAATTTTAGCAGATTACCGCATGCGTCAGACATTCATTTGTCAAGTACGAGATTACCATTCTATGACTATTCTTTCAATGGAATGTCAGTGGTTGACCATTGGAAAGTCATAATGACTGAACTCCATTATATTAGTAGATTACCAAACTTGTCAAAATCAACAATTTATTATGAAATCAACGATAGATCATTCTGACACTATTGTAATAGCAGACTTGAGGGTGGAAAGCTTTCTGAAGCTGCATCTTTCGGTACTCGGTCACTAGTGTCACTACTCCAGAATCTTTTTGCCCCATCAACCATCTTTTCTGGAGAGTAAATATCCTCATCATCATCATTTCATGATGCGAATCCGAATGATGTCCTCTGTTGGACATAGGCCTCCCCCAGAGTAAATATAATAATAGTAAAAAATATATCAAATATACAATTCAGTGTAATATATTTTATTATTTATTGATCTAAATCTGATATTGTATTAACTGGGGCCACGGGTAGTGTGAAAGTGAAACCCGGGGCCCTGGGACGAAGGCAAAGAAGGAACAGGAGTGGGTTTTTAGTCAGTAAAAGTCTGCAACTATCTCCCGCACCGCCCAAGAGCGAGATTTGCCATTAGATGATTTCCCCACCTAAAAAAAAATATAGTATTAACTATTGAACTGAATCTGACTTTGTATTATTCCTATTTTGTTTCTATCTTACTTAAATATGTCGAATTGTATTCGGTAACTACTTGTGCATATACCTATAATATGCAATTACATACTTAGTACGTTTTTGCAAAAAATGTAGGCCATCATTTATAATACAAAATGTTGCAGTACAAACTCCAATTTGTACCTATTACAAACTCAAGATCTACTCAATCGTTCATTCATGTTATACAAATAAAACGTCTTTTTCTTTGCCATTGAAATATCTATAGTTAAAAAGGGGACAACGTTTGAGGAACTTCAAGTCTCATCTTGACGACAATTAATATCAAAAGCTTGACTAAATGTGAGGAAATCAGGAGTATTTTTAACTTAAAGCAAACCTTTCTTAAAAATACTGTAGTGGTCACTCAGAAACTCAATTATCTAGCCACAGCAGTGCCGATACCCGCTAGGGCCATTGGAAATTTCTGAAAAGTGTAGCGACATCTATGGCGTCACATAAGAACTAATCCTGCATCGCGCAATCAAAGTTCTCCGCGCGATTGGAACATATAGAACAGCCCGAAATCATCTATCGGGCAGTAGCCCGCCAGACATAACACCCGTCTGGTTGGAGGATCCTCTCTTTTCAACGGAGGTTTGCGGGACTTTACTCTCTGTTCCGCATACCTCCACAAAAGGAAACCTATACTCCTAATATGCAAAGGATAACTGAAGGACACAGGTGTTGTTTTAGTCAGTAAAAATCTGACACGCTCTCTCGCTCCACCCTAGACGGGGAGAAGTAATTGAATGATTTCCCACCACCAAAAAAAAAACTGTAAAAGTCGACCTTCTCTAACGTATTTAGTGTTTGTTCGTGTGACAACGTTGGCAGCGCACGCGCAGCCATTTATACGCGCGTTATTCATTCACAAGCTCCGTATATTTAGTGTTACGTGGGTATGTATCGCACTACTTCGTACCCGCTCGGTTGCACGTGGGTAGACGATATATGTCGTGCGTTTGTCAAATGGAGTGCGTACGCGCCGGTTTGTGGCAAATTATTTATTTGAAGATTACTTTTTTTTAAAGTTGTAATTTATTTTGGCTTTGTTACAAGAAGAATTGTAAAGCTTCCAATTATGATTCAGCGATAGAGATAGAAAACTTGGAACTTTTATGTCAAGTCAAAGTAGCCTTTTTTAAGGTGGGAAATCATCTAATGACTTCTCTCGCTCTGGAGCGGAGCGCGATGGCGTATCAGAAATTACTGACACCTATGTTCCGTCAGTTTTTGCAATCAGGACCTTTCAGAAGTCAACACACCCCAGTAGACTTCAGCCCTAATGTCCAGGGCCCCTATTTATACATGTCAAGTCTACTTGTCTTTTGAGGTAGGAAATCATTAAATAGCTCCTCCCGGTCTTTTTTTTTTTCGGTGGGAAAATCATCTTATGACATCCCCCGCCCTTGGGCGGGGCGGGAGATAGTGTCAGACTTTTACTGACTAAAAACCCACTCCTGTTCCTTCGTTGCCCTTCGTACCAGGGCCGAGTCTTCAGCTCCAGATAAAGCGAGAGGTCTTAACAGACTTTTACTTATTAAAACCCACACAGTTCAGTTGTCCTTTGCGTTAAAGGACCACGGGCTTCGCTTTGAGAAGTCGACACCAGTAGGCTTCGGCCCTACTGGGGCCCTACGGTATGGTATGTCGAGTCTACCTGGTTTTTTTTTTGTCGTGTAAAATCATCAAATGACTTCTCTCGCTGTAGGGTAGGGCGAGAAGGTGTGTTAGACTTTTACTGACTAAAACCCAGCTGTGTACTTCAGTTGCCCTTTGAGTTCTTGGGCTACGGTCAGTCTTTCAAACGTTTTCAGCCCAAGCAGGCGTCGGTCCTACTTCCTACCCTGGTCTACCCCTTCAGTTTTCCTGACATCTCTTTGAGGCGCGCGTGGAAAACAACGCTCCACTGACCCAGGCATGGTTCTTAGCGGACAGCCGAACGACGAGCTACCCATGGTGATTGAAAATCGCTCTGCGACTCCCGACGACGTCTACCTGGCTGGATGGATAACTTTGTTCAGAAGCTCTCGTATACTTAGGCCTACTGTCCACGGACGCATAGCTTCATAGACGCGTATTCGTCATTATACGCTTGGTGTACGCTTGCGTTAAGATTGCGTACAAAACTATAAAACTCTACCGATGGAGTGGCAACGTCGTGCTCGCGTCGCTGCATGCAGGCTTCATGACACCTACTGTACCGCATATCATGTGTCGCGTACATCTCCGTCGTCCAACGGAATTATCACAAATGATTGAAAACGTACGCGTGTAATACGCCTCGTGGACAGAGTTCAGTACGCTGTGCTGCTCAGGTTGTCTGGCGTATTTTGAAGCGTCTATGAAGCTACGCGTCCGTGGCAGTAGGCCTTAGGGCCCACGCCCACGGCGATTTTTTGTAGCGATGCTGTCGCGCGTTTCGTAAGCGCGCGAAAGCATCGCTACTAACACGTGTTAGTCGCATTTGAAAGCGCTATAGAAAAAATGCCAACGCGTTACTAACGCGCTACAGCATCGCGACTATATCAATGCGAACGCGCGACAGCATCGCTATAAAAATACGTGGGTACTTCATCCTCGATGGCACGTGGGTGAGGAGTTGGTGACGATATAATGTCGTGACTCGTGAGTTTATCAAATGAGCGCGCGTACGCGCCGGTTTGTAAGAGTGCCATTTTATTTATTAAAATTAACAGATGAATGATTCTATTTTTCTTGTAAAGATGAAAAGATTTAGTTTTCCTTGGCGTGGATTTGTTAGCTTTAAATATGATTGAGCTGGAAAATTCGAAACATTAAATGTTTTACTTTGAAAAGTTCATCGCCCGAGAATAGAATAGAATAGAAACTTACCTATGAAGTCTAATATAATAAATAGTCTATTATAAATAGAGCTACAAAAAAACTCATGACCGTAGTTAAGTATTCCTCTATCCATATCCATAAAAACAAACGAAATATATACTTCAAACAAAATGCATCATAACTCCATTAAAGTGACTGTTCTGTCTTCTACACGCTAGGTATATTATACAAATTCTCCAAAACTTCATAGACGGCAGTCCATCACGAAACAAAGGGTTTAAACTGCAATTCAAAGAGCCACAACATTTCACAAAGCAACCATTCATGGAGGTAATAATTTAACATTTGTATCGCCATAAAAACGAACGTACGTTACATATACGTCCGGTGTCGACGACATCACAAGTGAAAATAATAAAAATACATCAGGCTACAATTAGGTGGAGTTCGATTTTTAAATTGTTTGAGCTTTCCTACTTTTTTTTTCGGGTTGGTACTTAAATCACCAAATGACATCCCCCGCTCTTGGGCGGGGCGGGAGATAGTCTCAGACTTTTACTGACTAAAAACCCACTCCTGTTCCTTCTTTGCAATTTTTCCAGGGCCCCGGGGATCTCTTTTGCATCACCCATGGCCCCAGTAGGCTTCGACCCTGCTGGGCCCCTACGGTTGCTGACATCTCCTTGAGGCGCGCGTGGACCACTACGCGCCGTCGACGACTTGGGCTCGGTCCGGACGGTTACCGGACGATCGGACGGCGAGCTACGGTGGCCGGAAATCGGGATCGGAATCCCGGCGGCGGTTGGGGCGTGAGGACCTTTGCCTCACGCGATCGGCCGCCTCCTTTGCTAGCATTACTGCTTCGCAGAAGGAGGCGACCGCCTGCCACTCCTCCTCGCTCCGGAACATGGCCTGTACTAAGGCCCAGCAACATTACTAAGCCTAAGAATATTTTCATGTTTAATACTTTTTTTTTGTAGTCTGGTTTTAATTTTTCAAAGTTTTTTTTTTGGTGGGGATTGTGGTGGACCGTTTAAATAGTTTTTAGAGCTCAAAGTGCTTTACATAATCCTGAAAAAATAAACTGTAGAAAGACGTAGGATTCTATTGTTAACTTCATTGTTTGTGATTCTGATTATGATATTAACATAGCAGTAATACTAATTAAAGAGTAAAACGTATGAACAAACTTTACTGAATTAATTATTACGTTTATTATTTACTAAAAACAAAAATAAACAGCTCAGTAACCGGCCAGTTTTCAATTGCTCACATACAGCTCGCGGCGTCAAACATTGCTCCCGGCCGAGTCTTTGCACTTACGGTTTATTTACGTCCGTATTCCGAATGCAGCTCAAACGGCTGATAAAAGTGCTCAGAGCTATTATTTTGATGTTTACGGTGCGTTGCCATTGTTTATAACGTTACCGGCAGGTTATTAATAATTTATTGTTGGCTTTTTTGGACTGGCAATTTTTATATTTTGAGAGTCAAGTGGTAAAGGCCCGAACTTACGAGTTGTAGGTTGCGGGTTCAAACCCAGCCAGGCGCATTACTTTGTGTAATTTATTTCATCACCACTGCTCTCAAAACGGTGAAGAAAAATATCGTGAGGAAACGGGCATGTCCTAAAACCAAAAATTCGAAGACATGTGACATCCAGCAACCTGCACTTGGCCCGTTTGGTGGATTATGGCCCATTCCCTCTCATAGAGAGGAGGCTTGAGTCCCAACAGTGGGAACATTATAAGGCTGACTATGCTATGCTAATTTTTATATTTTGGTTTATGGTTTGTTATTTTAGTGGTGCTCTGACGTTTGGTGGAGCAAATATTGCCTAATGACATATATAATTATGCTAATTGTGTGTTGGTATATAGGAGGTTTTTTTTGAGGTTGGAATTCATCAAATAACTTTTCATGCTCTGGGTGGAGCGTGCGGGGGTGTCAGACTTTTACTGACTAAACCCACCTGTGATCCTTCAGTTGCCTTATAGGTTAATAGGTTTGCTACGTTTATATCGGCCAACTTCTGTGAGAACAGAAGAAGAAATTGAAGTGGTGGAATAATAGTACATTATGATACAAGTGTGTAATGTTAGTGATTACCGTCGAGGCGGTATTTAGACCCGAGCCGTGGCGAGAGTCTTAAGAGAGCCATACGTTTTTCAATATACTTGTGAAGAAAACAACAGTAAAACTAATAAAATTTTCTATTTCATGGCGGTAAAAATCTGTTTTCAAAAGCGCGCGCATCATTTTTTTTTATTTACCCCTAGGGGAAGGCCTACGTTTATGTTATCTTGAGTGAAAAGTTTTTATGATAATGTCTTTCGTAGTGACAATAGAATACGGATGTAACATTTTCTAATGATTTTGTAGTATTTAATTTTATTTAATTAATACAGCCACTGAACATCACTGGAATAAAAAAAATCACGCCAAAAATCGCGCGCATCTTTAAATGGCGGCCATAGACCACAAAAAAAAAATCAAATTTGATTTGAATGTACGATTTATTTACTAAATGTTTTTTATTAAATAAATCGTTTGTACAAGTTAAATTTGTCCATTTTAACTTGTAAATTGGATGAAATAAGTAAGTAAGACACTAATTTATTATTGAACGCAATAATATAATGGGAATTTTATTCGAATTCAAAATTTGTTTTGCGAACAAAGAGGTTGAACAAAAAGGTTTTAACTACATTATAGCACTAGTGCGTAATGGTAATCAAAATGTCACAGTTTGGTAACGAATGCCATTATATACCAAAGTGCAGTGCATTAAGAGTCACTTTCTGAGCAAGTTTGTATTGAAAAACCTACTTTTAAATGTTTTTTTTTTAATTCTGGATGCTTTTGCCCTCCATTGCGACACACAGGTTCATAATATACATAATATGTTATGCTCGCGTTTGACAACTATCTCATCTGAAGGTTAGCAATGATGTTTTTGGACCACTTTAACACGCATTGTGTGACACACGTGTTTCTACCAAGCATTATTTCATTAAACCCCAAGCAAGCGCCGGCGTTCGCTCTCTCATTGTCTTTCTATTGTGTCTCTAATTACTGTATTTGAAAGGTAGGTACAGAGGTGATCTTAATGCCTTAGGCTCTCTATATTAGTTAACCTTTGGGTGATGTTATATAGCTTAAAGCTTTCCTCGATAAATGGGCTATCCGACATTAAAAGATTTCCGATTCGAACTATTAGTTTCTGAGATTAGCGCATTCAAACAAATAACTCTACAGCTTTATAATACTACTAAATAGATAAAGTAAAAATATCAACATTCGAATGACTGCACATTTGTTACGCACTCTGTCAGTCAACAAATGTGAGTGACATTAAAATTACAATATGTCTACGAATGTCAGTAACTCTAACGATTTTAAGAAGTGGAGTAGATATTTGTACTTCATTTTTTGTTTGTATTTCATTTAATTGTATTTTCTTTCTTATTGAGAAGATGGGGTATTAATATTTTCTTTTTTTTTATGCACCTGCCATATTGTCTCTCCACTACCCTAGGTTGACTGGTAGAGAATGCCTAAGGCATTAAGTCTGCCTTTGTACCTTTAGTTGCATGAAGATTAAATAAATAAATAATATAATTACTTAGATACATTTTGAACTACTGTAGTAGGTCTATGGTATGGTCTGGTCTGGTCTGGTGGGCTTTTTTGTGTAATTTATTGTATATATTATATTATTATTATTTTTTTAACTATTGTGTCATGTTTGTGCAAATAAATTGTTTTTCTTTCTTTCTATAAGTGAGTAATAACGTTTTAATCAAGTACCTTCCTTGTATATTATATTAATGTAGCCTTGCGTGGTTTTTGGCGGGATTTCTTCGGGTGAAGTTCAGTGGCTGTTTTAATTATTCGCAAATTGATCCTTTGTGGATACTGTGATGTAAGATTGATGTGTAGTTTAGTACCTCAAGAGTCTGAGCAACTGGATAATATGTGGGATCATTGAAACAGGCGCTCGGTAAAACGGGGCTAAAAATTTTATTGAAGTTTTGGCTACTTCAACGAAGTTTGCCGAGACAGCCAAGTCAACCTACTTGATATATTTACAGCCCAATACTACAAAAACATTAGAATGTGTACTTCCATATTCTAATGGTAAACCAAATAACTACCTATTCATACGAAGACATAATTATAAGGACTTAGTATCCAAGCCGGAAACATTAACAAATAAAAAAATTGCTTTGCAGCTAACCAATCCTGAAAATTCAGGTCTTGAGGAATTTGTTTTCCGATCATATTGAAAAATAACTCGAGATTATTATCGTCCTAATTCTGTGACGGCTAAAACTAACACACACTTTTTACATGTAATTTAATTCATTTTGCAACCGTTCATTGTATTTGTTTGCTACATTTATAAATAAACATAAGTCAAATTTTCAAACCGGTAAGTGATTCTTGAAACGCATACTCTGCACCAACGGATGTATCTCATCCATATTTTAAATTTCGAATCAAGCTACGCTCTTTCGAAATAAAAAAAATAAAATAAACATAATCATAGACTAAAGAATTATTTCTTTGGCGCCATTACGCTCAATAAAACAACTTTTATTTGAAATTACATCCGGAAATCTTAGTAATACTCATTGAAATGCTGCTCTTTACATTTTATAATATTTTACAACTTCCTTTTCGTGAGCGATTAAAGTTTTATTAACTGGTTTCGTGTAAGTGTTTTAACAGTGATGTTTTGATGTGTATTCAGTTGATATGAGATCAAAACAGTTGTTAATGAATTGAATTACATTCTTTGATAGTTTGATATAGTCGTGTGTAGAAAATTGCGACAGTTTTTTTTTTGCAAAAAAATCTGCAAATTATGGAGTATGTGTGGGTCGGTTTCCTGTGCGAAAAGACATGATTCAAACTTCAAAGCCGTGTTTAAATTGATGAATTCATACATATACCATTAGTCATATCAGCAGTTCCATTGCATTCTGGGAATATTCCCCAAAGACTGCTCAGCAGGCTAAGCACCACGTCCGCCGGAAAATATAGATCAATAGGTACTAATATTTAAAGCCAACAAGTATTAGGTAATGAATTTATGCAAATTCCCAAAAGGAATCATTTATGAAGGTTTTAATATATTTCCGCGTGTTTGGTCAGCGGACTGATATTTTGTTAATGGAGTCATAATCACAGAAACACGTTAAAACTTTTGTTTCATATTAAGTATCAGGCGGATATACCAACAATATATTAGGAGGAGGAGATATAATTATTACGACTATATTAGAGAGATTTGTTAACATGTTTTAGTTGTTTTATAATACAACCAGTGTAACCCTTCAATGGGTTCCTGGAAAGTTTATGGATATGTGAAAATGTTAGCGCCTGTGGGATTTATGGTGCGTCCACATAGTACAGGCTTAGTATTGACTTCCGTTTATTTCTATAGAGTTTTGTCTGTGCTACATGGCAGTGCAGACAGTATGTTGATGTATAATCTACGTAGGACTGTCTTTGTGTCACCATTAGTACCACTTTTTCAAACTTAAATCATCGAAAAATAAATGTAAAAAAGTCAAATGTGCTATGGTTGGCAAAATGATTTTTCAACTGTCGAGTTTGTGACGCGTACATTCATATTTTTTTCTAGAAACTATGAGTTATTAGTTAAATGCACATCATCATCATCATTTCAGCCGAAAGACGTCCACTTTTGGACATAGGCCTCCCCCAAGTGTCGCCATAATGATCCTGTGCGTTATTCGACGCTTGGAGATAATATAATTGTCGCACATAAACCTTCTGATTATACCTAAGGCGATTAAAACAGTACGACGTGAATAATAGAATAGAATAGAATATAATAAAACTTTGTTGTACACTAAAATAGTAACAAGAACTTAAAAAAATAAATAATAATTTCGTTTTTTTTTTTAAATTTGATTTTCTACACTAATATTATAAAGAGGAAAACTTTGTTTGTATGTTTGTTTGTTTGTACTGAATAGGCTCAAAAACTACTGGACCGATTTTAAAAATTCTTTCACCATTCGAAAGCTACATTATCCACGAGTAACATAGGCTATATTTTATTTTGGAAAAAAATAGGGTTCCGTAAGATATTTGGGTTTTTCGGACACAAGGTGTAAAAAATCAACCAGAAAAGTTACTTATTTTGCGTACGCTGCCTAAACTATAAAAGATAGAACCATAAAATGTTCTAATTAATTGTAGATCTTATAAATATCTACAAAAAAGTCCGCGACACACTATACCCATCTATGTCGAGTGAGGCACAGCAACCATTTTTTTATTTAAAAATCTTGAATTTTTTTTGGACTACATTTAAACGCGTTTATTTTACTCATGCTATTAATCCTTATCAAAATAAATGATTTCATCACTAAGAACAGTTTATGGAGATAATATTTGGTCTTTGAATGATTAAAATTGGACGTTTGGTTTTGAAGTTATGGCGAAATTAAAATATTACGATTTCTGCTGCACGGCCCGTTGCGAAGTGGGCGTCACCAAGGCGGGGGTGCGCGTGCGGGAGGGGAGTTTAGATCTATATGAGTAAGGTACCCGCGCGGCTCAGTCGCGAAGTCGGCTCCCTACGCAGCGGTCGTGCGCGAAGTCTAATAATTTTCGTGCGATTTTTTTTAGATTTCGTTCTTAAAACTACACCTACGCAAAAGTTCTTCTCAGAGCTAAACAAAAGTTCTTTTCAGGGCTAACCAACAGTTCTTTTCAGGGCTAACCAACAGTTCTTTTCAGGGCTAAACAACAGTTCTTTTCAGAGCTAGACTATTACACGCTATTAACATTTTCTTAAACATTTGAAAATGCCTAAGAGAGCCAGGTCTCAACTTTCTAAACATAGTTCTCAAGCACGGGCAGCAAGAATACGTCGTATGGGAGAATCTTCACCTGAACGTTCACAACGCCTTGCTGAACAAAATCAGAGAAACTCTCAGGTACGCGCACGAGAGTCGAGTGTCGAACGTTCGCAACGCCTTGCACAACAAAATCTGAGAACCTCTGAGTTACGTGCACGAGAGTCGAGGCTGGAGCGTTCCCAACGTCTTCATGAACAAAATGTAAGGACCTCTGACTTACGCGAACGAGAGTCAAGTGTCGAGCGTTCGCAACGCCTTGCCGAACAAAGTCTGAGAACCTCCGAGCTACGCGCTCAAGAGTCGAGGCTGGAGCGTTCCCAACGTCTTCATGAACAAAATATAAGGACCTCTCAGTTGCGCGAAAGAGAGTCGAGTGTCGAGCGTTTGCAGCGACTTAGAGCTCAAGCAGAGAGACAGCAGTTGTCCTGTTTAAATTCTCTGAACCCCGCTGGGCTACCACCTCATGAACTGTCGTTAAAAGTTGGCACGCCGATAATGCTTCTCAGAAATTTAAGCCCCCCCAACATGTGTAATGGCACGAGACTTCTTATAAAGGAGCTAAAAGATAATTTAATAGTAGCGAAGATTATCACCGGCCCTGCAGCTGGTGAATTAGCTCATATACCAAGAATACCCATGATCCCTACTGATTTGCCTATACCCTTCAAAAGGCTCCAATTTCCAGTAAAAATTTCTTTCGCACTAACGATAAACAAATCCCAGGGCCAAACATTCAAATTAGTAGGAATTGATTTACGAAAAGAATGTTTTACGCATGGGCAACTTTACGTTGCCCTATCACGGGTCGGGGCTCCCGACCATCAGTATATTTTGTTACCTGAAAATAATTTAACGTCAAATGTTGTTTATGGAGAAGCTCTACAATAATCGCTTTAGTTATCTATCCTTAAACAACGGGTTGCGCTCCGGGACTGCCGGCAGAAGTGAAAACTTAGTATTAATTACATTTAAATATTTTCATCATTAACAACTTAACATACACAGAAAGACAATCTGTGCAGCCTGCGGATAATGACTGCGTCGTCAATGTTACTGTCGGTGTCTGTGAATTGACCTGGGAATCATTTTGCTGACCGTGTCTTTCCTGGGTAGGCTTTTTGCAGCGGTAACCGACATCCACGCGGGCGGAGCCGCGGGCGACCGCTAGTTAATAATATCAAGGGGTAAAAAGTGAAAGAAGTTATCTACAATTTTGCTATAGGTACATGAATTTGGTACATTGTTAGTGTATGTATTGTAGCTATCAGGAAACATAGCTAGGTTTATTTTTGTACAATATTTTATAACAAATGACACTAAAAATGTAACTTTTTGTGAATACAATGTCAACATTAGCTACTAATAGTAATTGGTATTTAAAATATTGGAATGAAATGACCGATGACTTGGTAACGGTTGCGGGAGTCCGATGGATGCGTGACGCACAGGACCGTTCATTGTGGCGACACTTGGGGGAGGCCTATGTCCAGCAGTGGACGTCTTTCGGCTGAAATGATGATGATGAATGAAAAAAAAGTGGGGGCGTGGTGAACTGGGAACATCCTGCCATCTCTTTTGTTCACATAATTTAATGGCGGTGACGTCATATTTTAATTTGTGCATATTTTTATCTAATATTTACTTTATTAATTTGCAGCACACCGCAGACTACCCTCTTTTTCTATTTCAAGTTCTTACAGTCCATCCTAAGGTTGTCTGGTAGATATCGCTGTCAGCGATAAGATCGCCTTTGTAGGTACCCATAGATTTAAGTTAGTGTAAAAGTTTTGTTACTATTTTGGTGTGCAATAAAGTTTATTCTATTCAATTCTATTTTTGCAGAGAATCCGCGGGAAATGGCGCTAGTTAAAATCAATTAAAAAAAAAATGGCTATTTTTCCCGCTTTGCCTAGAACCTGTCCTATTGTATAATTCTTTACCTACAGGTACTTTTTTTTTGTAATTGATATAAACTAGTACTTTGACTGCGATCGCACGTGATGGTAAGCAGTGATGCAATCGTAGATGGTGAGGCGCACTAGTTTATTATGACTCTAGCTTTGAAGATATCCAAATTATAATCGGATGGGAAGACCGTAGCAGGCAAATTGTTCCAGTCCTTCGATGTACGCGGTATAAACGACGAGGCGAAACGCTTAGTCCGAACCGTATAGATTGAAAAACGAAAGGGTTTTTTCATCTAATGACAAATCACGCTCTTGGGCGGAGCAGGACATAGTGTCAGACTTTTATTGACTAAAAACCCACTCCTGATTCTTCTTTGCCTTCATCCCGGGGTCCCGGGCTTCGCTTTCACACCACCCGTGGCCCCAGTAAACAAAAAGGGGTGGATACGCAGCGTACGTCGGGGTGTTCGATGGTGGAAAGGCGATGGCGGAATCAAGTCATGCAATCAATTGCAGTAGAAAGAGGAGCTAATTCCTCACAGGGAGACAAGGAAAACCAAGTTCACTACATTAGTTGCTAAAGCAGAATGTCATCCATAAAGAATTAGATCAAGGACAAGAATAATAAACGAGTCCTCTCTCTTTTGATGCGCTGTTTATAGTCAGTAGTGTTTTACGACGCGGCGAGCGGAGCCGGCAGTCATTTGTTTGATGGCGATAATTAGATAAACAAAATGGTGGCTTGTCAACAAATATATACTTATGTCAATCTTTACGCGCGAAATAATAGTGTTAACACACTCTCGATCTTCGTAGGACGGATTTGGTCCGTCCGTACCAAGGTCGGAAAAGTTAATAAAGTTGTATAAAGTTTATAGTTTTAGTTAGAATTGTAATTAAAGTCAAAGCTTCAAAGTCTTAAGAGGATCCTTTTCCACTCGCCTATCGTCAACATTGAGCATGTTTTAAAAGCTTGTTACTTCATCTAACGCAATCCAACGCGATGTTTGACGAAAAGGTAACGCGAAAAAAGAGAGATAACGCCTGAAAACTCTGTTAGCATTCGGATTTCATGTTAGTAATTTCGTGATTTACTCGAATATTTTACAAAACTTGTTCCAGGAAGTACGTGTTTTTAAACCCTTATAAGTTTTTAAAAATTTGCAAGGCTTCTGTTGTTATACTTTTTGACTTTTTGAGTAAATTATGAAGTGTCAAAGTTGATGCAAAATAGCAGATTTTCAAAGGTCTTTGCTGAATAGTTTTACATAAATTTATAAATTGATTTCAATAAAAGTCTAGATAATATCCACAAGATACTGTGTTTCCAAAATATCTAATGAAAAATGTGTAATAACGTCATAATCGCGAAAGAGCGGTTGTATGAAAAACAGTGAAAATGTATGTCGAGTTGCATCCCCCTAAGCATCGACACCGAGTTATAAGTCTGTTGGGTTTCTACCATACCGGATGCATTTCGGGGAGTGTGTGTCAGAGTTGCATTTAAGTCAAGCCTGTCTGCCTGTCTATCAAGACCCTTTATCTCGGGAACGCGTGGAGGTATAGAGTTGAAATTAAAACCATATACTCATGTCTGCGGCCCCATAAAGCTGTGAAAAAATCAGACTTAACTTAGTTAACGAAAAAAGAGATACGGCCGACGGAACCCTCAGTGCGCGAGTCCGACTCGCACTTGCCTGTTTTTTTTAGTTTTTTTTAAAATTTATTACTTAGTACATTTAAAAAGAAAGTTTTTATTTTTTACTGTTTAATTGTGGTAACCCTCAACACTGCCTGTCCATCGGTAATGAAGACGAGAACCAAGCCGATGCCAAGCTGTCCAGCGATGAGTGACAGTCGACACTTCGACAGCAGTGACAGCAGCACTCGCAGCCTGCCCATCAATCAGTTATCAATCAGCGAACGATGAATGGGTACTACTGAATATTGGTCTTTTGGCCTGGTAAGATTGACATCAATTGTCTGGATACTTAGACACGTTACGAGTTCCATAGATACAAGGTAACGCAATATTGTTTCATTTAACTTATCTGATTTATAGATAGGGGCACGAATCTTGAGCGCTCGGCGAATGAGCGGGGATCGTTTTGCGCATCGTACAATATCGGCACACGACACAGCACTGTACAAGGATTTCACTCCCCGCCCCCGCATCTCTCTTCATACCACTAAAGAGACCCGATATTTCACTTCTGCGTGCTTCTGCGCAAGTAGAATTGTAGAAGTCAGCACTCAAGATCCGTGCCGGTATCTATACATTCGTGCACTGACGCAATGGTGGCCGAATGGTAACGGCCCCGACTTACGAGTTGTAAGTCGCGAGTTCAAACCCAGCCAGGCGCATTACTTTGTGTAATTATTTCATCACCACTGCTCTCTAAACGGTGAAGGAAAACATCGTGAAGAAACCGGCATGTCCTAGAAACAAAAATTCGAAGACATGTGACAGTTACCAACCCGCACTGGGTCCGCGTGGTGGATTATGGCCTATTGCCTCCCCTAGAGAGGAGGCCTGAGTCCCAACAGTGGGAACATTATAAGGCCGACTATGCTATGCTACTCAAAGTAAGGTACTGTTGAAAACCAGCGTCAAGCAACTGCTACGTAGTTGTCTGGCATTATACTGAACTGGACCTTTTAAGCGCAGCCGTGAGACAAACTATATTGTTGTTTTTAGTTTTTTACTACCTTTTGCCAGCGGCGTCGCCCGCGAAAAAGTAGGTTTCTCCATACAAACTTTGGACCCCTTTCAACCCCTCAGGGGTAGAGTTTCGTAAAATCCGTTCTTAGCGGATGTCTACACCCTATAAGGAATCTACCTGCCAAATTTTAAGTTTGTAGGTATAATAGTTTCTGAGATTTCGTGATTAATCAGTGAGTGGTATTTCGCTTTTATATATAGATTTAAGGTTCTATGTACTTGTTTCTTTATTGTGTGTGGCTGTGTGCAAAATAAATACGTTTTCTTCTTTCTTTCTTTCAACAAAATTTGTTTTTAGTGACATTGTTTCCTAATCCACTACATTCACACCATCCACTACATTGGCGCCTAAACACATCACGAACATACCGCATAAAATACCTACTAATTGAAATTAAATTAAGAATGATTCAGTTTGGGCACTCATAACAAAATACATCTTTATATATATAATTCTTCTGTACGTATGTTTGTCACCTAATTCTTCCTAAACGGCTTGACTGAAGTTGTGTGTGTATATTTGATTGGGTCCCTAGACGCTTAGAAAATACAATTTAACCCGGTAGGTGGCGCTGAAATCGAGTATTCAATTTTTTTGCTGATGAGAAGCCAGCTTTCGGGTAGGAAGACGTCTGCCGGGACCGCTAGTATGTATATGTCGGTGAAGTCAATAGTACGGAAGCTTGAGAACGAATGAACGATCTAAGTGAAAAGTGACACATGTCACTTTGACAGAATCCGCGCTGACGTTTGCACGAACCGAGCAGATAAAAGTGCCGACCGCAGATGTCCGTGGCTCTTTCCTCTGTTGGCAGCCGTGCGTACAACGTCTAGTCTCGGGGACTGTCTCACTGCTCGTTGTGTGAAGTGAATACCTAAAGCTTGCATCATAATAAATCAATTGTGTGATCTGGAATAGTTTGTTTATTGCTCGATACCCAGCCATCGCCCACAAAACAGAGTACCTGGACAGAGCTTCAATGATGATCGGCATCCTGCGCCGACATATATAAATGAAAAACTAATAAATATCCAAACATAATTTAGTGAACTGAAAAAGTATGTTGAGTCCCTGTGAACTAAACCAAATAAATCCTCATGTAACTTTCTGCAGTGGCTTTTAATCATACTCCTTACACAAGGCTACACCGTATCCAAAACACACACACCACCACCAAGGGACTCAACAATTGGTGACCCCGACGTGATGGTGTGTGTGTTTTGGGTACGGTGTGGCCTTGTGTAGGGAGTATGTTTAAAAGTTACTGCAGAAAGTTACATGAGGATTTATTTGGTTCAGTTCACACTACGGTTTACATCTATTGTTCTAATACGGTACGTACGTGACTTAGTTATGCGACATGTTTGCACCACCACTGTGCGTAAGGGACTGGCGCTTGCGCACGCCACGGTCCCGCTTAGCGACTATACATTTTGTCGCGTAAGCATGTGTAGGGTGAGTCTCTACAAGCATAATAATTATGACGAAGAACAAACTATGTTTGAGAGAATTTTAAGTTGTAATAGTTGCGAATTTTCGATTTTATTTATTTATTTAATCTTCATGCCCTAAGCATTCTTTACAAGTCAACCTAGGGTGGTGAAGAGACAATATGGTAGGTGCAAGAAAATTCACGAAAGCGAAGCCCGGTGGCAGAACATAGCAAATAATGCCTCAAAAAAAGTAATACATACTGAACTATCTCTGAGCCCAAGCAGCCAAAACATGATCGATTGATAAACTTGCAAATGCGATTGAAACGTCGAATTGACTCACTAAAATAAATACACCGTTTTCATATTCACCGAACGGCACACATACCTACATTAATATGCCTATAGTAAATCTAATATTTATTTACAAACAAAAAGATTAAAGCCGTTTACAATTATTCACAAATAAACAAGGTTAACGTTCTCGCGGGCTTAAAAGCTAGACTTCTTGACTCACAGACTGAAATAATTTTAAAATGATAGTGTATCAAAGAATAAATATATAGGTACAGAAGGCCGGTTCCGTACATCGAGTTGAAAATGGCGCACGCACACAGATGCGAACGTACGGCTATCTAAAACAAATGACATTCGAGATATTATCCCTTTAGGGGTGGAGTTTCGTAAATTCTTAGCGGATGTCTACACCCTATAAGGAACCTACCTGCCAAATTTGAAGTATGTAGGTGTTATAGTTTCTGAGATTTCGTGATTAATCAGTGAGTGGTATTACGCTTTTATATGTATAGCGTTGGAAGGCCTCCTACAAGGTGGACCGATGACTTGGTAACGGTTGCGGGAGTCCGATGGATGCGAGACGCACAGGACCGTTCATTGTGGCGACACTTGGGGGAGGCCTATGTCCAGCAGTGGACGTCTTTCGGCTGAAATGATAATCATGATGATGATGTATAGACTTCCAACTCGGAAGCCCAGTTACTGGGCAGTGCAGGTCAAATAGGCAGCTCCACGTAGAATACAGGTGGTCAGCATAAATCCGGTTAGACTGGAGGCCGACCCTAACTTATTTAGGACAAAGCTAGGAAGAACTTTTTTCATAATGTTTTTGGTTTGGATACTAAGCCTTTTAAACCTAATCTTAGTATGGAGTCCAGGCACTTTCTTTTCTGATCGAATGCGTTCTAATGCTTTTACAGTATTTGGCAGCAAAAGTATTGAGTCAATCTTCTCGGCTTTCGCTGAGGGAGTCAACACTACAATAAAATTCTCAGCTCCATCCATTTTACCGAGATCGCACCTGTTTCAATGATTCTGCATGTTGTTCAATTGCACAGACACTAGAGATACAAAACTACACCAATTTTAAATCACATTACGCACTAGGAATCAGTTTGTGAATAATTAAAACATCCAATGAACTTTACTCGATAAAATTCCACTAAAACCTCCACTAGGCGAACTGACTGTTTACGCTTATTTTTGTTTTTTTTTTTTTGCTTAAACATAACACGGCCAAAGGCCAATTACATTTGTTAAAGAAAATATGAACAAAATAATAATGAGATGACACGGCAGTCATATGCTCATCTCACAATACTTTAGACAGACAGAGATGTGCTTATAAGATGTCACTTTATCTATGGCCCCTTCTGTACCTCTATTTAGTCTATGGTGTATCACGGCCGGGCGTCAGGCGCGGCTAACGGCATCGGCAGCTAAAATAAAATTTAATGTGTATTAGTATCGAGTCGCTCCTGGATCGGTTCCAGACGCAGCCATCCCATATGATCGACAGGTTTTTGGCTGACCGAGCTACTGGTTAAGGGAATGGTTTTGGACGAATTTTGGTGCAAAATACCACAAGTATATTTTACACCATCTGCTCGATAATGCCCTTTTATAAGACTAGCCTGTTGGTCTAGTGGATAGTGGCCCTGACTGCTATGCCGGAGGTCGTGGGTTCGATTCCCACCCAGGACAAATGTTTGTGTGATGAGCACGATCATTTGTTCTGTGTCTGGGTGTAATTTATCTATAATATGTATGTATTTAGAAATATATAAGTACCTATATTTATCAGTTGTCTAGTACTCATAACATAAGCTCTGCTTAGCTTGGGGCTAGACGGCGTCGTGTGATAGTTGTGGAAAAAAAATGTCATACAATCATCACCTAAAGCAAGTCATTCTGTCCCTAGGCATTTAATTTAGTATTGGTGTTCCCTAGGGAATAATGAGATTTGAATTTAGAACGACAAAAACCATTATTTTGAAACAAAAACATGATAAGTGAATTAAAATGTACGTGCAACAAACAAGTTTATATAAACTAATCTGATATTAAGTAACATAGTAATGTATATATATATAAGTAGTATATGGTTGCCTTTACAATTTAATGGTAATATATTATTGTGATATGTCACCTTATTACAGAATATTAAAAATTTTAACATTGAAATATTGATAAATCTATACTAATATTATACCGTAGGGGCCCAGCAGGGTCGAAGTCTACTGGGGCCAAGGGTCTTCTGAAAGGAGGACTCGGCCCTGGTATGAAAGGCAACGAAGGAACAGGAGTAGTTTTTTTGTCAGTAAAAGTCTGAAACATCCTCCAGCTCCGCCCAAGAGCGGGGTATATCTTTGGATGATTTTCCCACCGAAAAATAATAATAAATATAATAAAAGGTTACATTTCTAAGTTCGTATGTAGAAGGTAATCTCTAAAACTGCCAAACCGATTTTGAAAATTCTGTCACTGATATAGTATTTAGCTGCTAGTATATATATATTTTATATTTTCACGACTGTAAAGCCGCCGGCAGACATTAGTTGGAAATAAATGATTTAAATAATAACTTGTGACCCATTAGTTATTATTAAAATCATTTCTTTTTCACAGAACCATCCCATGGCAACGGGATTGTGGAAAGAATTACCGTGTGTCCCTGGATCGCAAACGGTAAAGTAACTGAATACAGGTGGGCTTTAGTCAGTAAGTCTGACACTCCCTCTCGCTTCACACAAAACGGAAAAGTCATTTTGTGATTTTCCATAAAAAAGGACAATCATAATGAAAACTTAAAAATAACCCTATTATTCTTAGTCATACCTACTAGGATACAAGGAAGATGAAGAGATGACCAAAAATCTTAACTTAAACAGTGTAACACACACCATATTGCAGTTAAAGCTCCAAGAAGAGTAATTAAGACAACAATGCCAGACATCTGCACTCCGAGTGAATCACAGGAGTATTTCCACATCAGAAGAACACCTTGACTTCCGTTCCTCCGCGGTGAGTAACGGACTCCTGATCCACATGCCATCCTGGTACTTACGAGTATTTTTGGAGAATTAATCAGACGAACAAGAGCCAATAAATTGAAGCTAAATATAGAAAAACACATGCCCTCGAAGTGGTTTAATGAGATTGTGTTAATTTTACACATCGATGCCAAAAATTGACAGGAATTTCGAAAGTTGTAATTAATTATAGACTAGCTCGAAAAATAGACTTAAGTGGGCCCTTTTCCACTCGCCTATCGTCAACGTCGAGCATGATTTAAAAGCTTGTTGCTTAATTTAACGCAATCCAACGCGATGTTTGATGAAGAGGCAATGCGAAAAAAGAGAGATAACGCCTGAAAACTCTGTTGGCATTCGGTAATTCGTTGATTTACTCGAATATTTCACTAAACTTGTTCCATTTAAACCCTTAAAAGTTTTTCAGAAAAATTGTCATTCAAAACCTCGATTAAATGTGCAAGGCTTCTATGGATGTACTTTTTTATATTTATAATATATGAGTACATTATGGAGGGCCCAAGTTCGCGTAAAATAGCAGATTTTCAGAGGTCTTTACCAGATTAGTTTTACACAAATTCATGTTTTGATTTCTATAGAAGCCTAAATAATATCAACAAGATACTGTGTATCCAAAATATCTAGCGAAAGATGTGTAATAATATCACAATCACGTAAGAGTGGGTATAAGGAAATGTACCTCGAGTTGGCTTTATTTCCCTTAAAATTGACGTTCTGTATTTCACAAAATAGCTCCAAATAGTTCAAAAAATAAGAATGATTTAAGTTTTTTATAAACTGCCAAAATGATTTGGATCATTACTAATTGTGTATGGAACCAATTAATGATGGCAAAAGTCAAAACCAAAATAATTAATTAGCATTAAATGCTGTAATAAATGGGTTATATTTGTAGCCTAACTTTGTCGAAATAGACAACATTTATTATGAAAAACATCATTTTAATTCACTTCTAAAACAAATTGTCAATCCTATGGGAACATAATTTGAAGCAACCGCAACAGAGCATGGTAATGGTGGAACTAATTGCCAAATTTTGCAATTAATTACAATAAAATAGCTATAAAATATGGTTTGTATCTGAAGTCAATAAATAACAGATAATTCAACATTATTAATGTGACAATATCACCTCAATTACTGACAATACCAACACACAAATTGTCAGAAACAGACAAGTCTGCCATAATTTACGAGCTAGACCAGAAAAACTGACTCACCTATAATAATCGGCTACAATAAATTGCGTTACACGAATATAATGATGTTCATAATATCTCGAGGAAGTGTTTCTCTTATAAACAATGTAGAAGGAGCTAATGATGATTCATGGGCTGATGATGGATGATACCTTAGTCATATTGCATTTAAAATAGGTCAAGATTTCTTCGAAGTTCGTGAAGATCTAAAAATTGTAGTTTAAAATGTTCTTGATGCATCAGAACTGACGTGTGTGAGTTCTGGAGTTACAGATGCATAAGACGGAAATCATTTATTGTTAATGGCAGATCTTTGAGCGTTCTTGTGCCAAGCATTCGCTTTATCTTTTGTGAGCGTGATGAATAATGGTGAAGCGTTTGAGGCTGATCTTTTTAAAGTGGACCTTGCATGATATAAAGGAGATTTGTAGTCTTAATATTGAGAGGTTTTCCCGATGTTTTTTTGGATGTTATCAATTAGCTACTAATTGAAAATTCTTATAAGTATATCTGTTATTTCGCAAACATTTATTTTGTTTAAATAAAACAACAGGAAAATGTAGGTATGTCACCTTTAGCCCAATTAGCAAGATTTTGCTAGTTTCATTTTCAATGTAGGTTACCTTATAATTATTATTAATAGTTGTGCGCTATTTTCTAAACATGACTATTTTTGAACATACTACTCGTACTTTAGAATGATTAGTCCATTGTGTTTTATTTCTGAACTTCATATATTTACATCTTGTATAACGTTTGGGAAAGAAAAGAGGGGCACAAACGTGAATTTTGTATTATTTCTACTATCCCTTCGAACTCTTCCCTTCTACATAGATATTGTCTTTTGACTAGCTCATCATACAGTTTCTCAATCAATCAATATCTTAATCCCAGGTCTCCCTACCTTCATAGTATCATATCTCTTTCAATTACAAACATCGCATCGTCATCATCATCATTTCAGCCGAAAGACGTCCACTGTTGGACATAGGCCTCCCCCAAGCGTCGCCACAACGATCGATCCTGTGCGTCTCGCATCCAACGCACTCCCGCGACTCTCACCAGGTTGTCGGTCCACCTTGTGGGAGGCCTTCCAACGCTGCGTTTTCCGGTGCGCGATCGCCACTCTAGAACCTTTCGGCCCCATCGACCATTCGTTCTACGAGCAATGTGCCCTGCCCACTGCCACTTAAGTTTGGCGATTCTTTGGGCTATGTCGGCGACCTTGGTTCTCCTGCGAATATTTTCATTCTTTATGCGATCACGCAAGGAAACTCCAAACATAGCCCTTTCCATTGCCCTTTGGATGACTACAAGCCTTTTGATGAGGCTCATTGTAAGCGACCACGTTTCAATGCCATATGTCATCACTGGCAACACGCACTGGTCATAGACTTTCGTCTTGAGACACAACAAACAACAAACATGGCATAACTAGCGATATAACTGGCAACATTTTTACGATTTCCTGTTGTTTATCTAGACAATGACAGTGAGGTGTGCAATCGATAAGGTGATAGTCGTAAGACGCACTAGTACGGCCTCCCGGCATTACACGGAAGACGGTCGGAACATACTTAAGTAGTGTGTAATGCGGTATCCGCCTGACTAATAACTGAGAAATTATAGGAAACAAGTCCCGCCTATGTTCGTTCTTCGTCTCGTTTTTTCTTCGTTTGCTTGCAAAACAGATGGTCGATGGGCCGAAAAGTTCTATAGTGACCACGTACTGGAAGAAGCAGCGTTGAAGGGGCGATATTCGATAGATGCGAGACGCACAGCCAATGAAAAGAGAATCGAAACGAAACAGTTGTAACTTGGCTAGGAGAGCAGAACTGCTTTTTGTAGCGATACTTGGGGGAGGTCTATGTCCAGCACTGGACGTCTTCTGGTTGAAAAGATGTCT
Source organism: Mythimna impura (assembly GCA_905147345.3). NCBI lineage: Eukaryota > Metazoa > Arthropoda > Insecta > Lepidoptera > Noctuidae > Mythimna > Mythimna impura. The sequence continues at coordinate 2,214,536 of LR990342.1, read as the reverse complement.
CTAGGGCTCTAGAAAAGGTGCGGTCTTTTGAGCCCTAGATAAGGTGCTATCTCTTGGGATCTAGACGAGGTGCAGTCTCTAGGCAAACTGAGAGAGAGAGAGAGGACTATCTGATAGACGTTACCACCAATTCAATATCATTGTGTAAGAGTACTCAGGATGATATTCATCGATCAAGAAAGAGACACAATATTAGAATGCAGATCAAATGATGGTTGTCTGAAATGACGTAGATACACCAGATAGCCGTACTGAGGCATCAGATCCAGGCACCTGTCAAAAAATTGTTTTTCAAATTAGAAGACCTAAATTTTCAGTTCGCAAAAATACTACGGCGAGTGCCCACCCTTACGTTGTTAACACCTCTACGCCCCAGACTAAGCGTTTGGCCTCGTCGTTAAACCGCGTACATCGAAGTATTGAAACAATTTGCCTGCTGCGGTCTTCCCATCCGATTATAATTGGTGTCTTCAAGGTTGAAGTGAACAGGCTCATATTAAACTAGTGCGATTGACCATCACCGATTGCATCACTGCTTACCATTAGATGGGATCGCAGTCAAGCACTAGCTTATATCATTAAAAAAAATAAGTACAGAAACTTTTCAAGGGTTTTCCTCAAACAAAAACGAATACATCCCAAAAGACGGAAACCTAATTATCTGGCTATTCCTGTTAATACAGTGTAGACAGTCATAATGGGAAGTACAAAACTATCAAATAAACAATTAAAGTGCGTAAAGAAAAATGGCCGCGCTTTTAAACGTATGTTTGTATAAATTCCGACGACTGACATTGTAAAGTAATTCGGTTAGCTAGAGTGTGTCGAGGAGTTCAATGATGAAGGTCAGAGCATCGGGTTTATGTCTTGGGGTAACCATAGAGTACTTATGGATGAGGTTTCATCTTTTGAAGTTCTCTTGGAGCATAGAGCACAGAGGAATGGCAGCAAATAGATATGCCACTTTAATCTTATTATTTTACAGTTTTTGGCCTTCTTCGAGTGAAGTTCAGTGGGTGTTTTAATTATTCACAAACCTATTGGATATTGTGATGTAAAATTGGTGTAGTTTTGTATCTCAAGTGTCTGCGCAACTGGACAATATGTGGTAATCATTGAAATAGGCGCGATCTCGGTAAAATGGAACTGAGAATTTTATTGTAGTTGTGGCTACCTCAGCGAAGTTTGCTGAGAAGGCATTCTTATCGGATGCCTACGTCATACAAAAAACATACCCTCCAAGTTTCAGGTCATTGTAATCAACGGTTAAGGCTGTGTGTTGATCCGTCAATCAGTCATTCAGGACAAAGCATTTTATAAGCGTAGATTATGGTTATACCTAGCTGGGACTCCTTCCACTGTTCGGCAAAGATCTCCCTTCATTCCTTCCAATGTTTACGGCTCACCCAGAGCCACTCTTCTTGTTAATTCCTATGGAAAACATCTAATCCACCAAACAAACCATCTCTTTCGTGGTCTGCCATGACCCCGTCTCGCGGGTCCATCGCTTGATTGTCATGCGGCAGACATGTCCAGCAGCCTTCTGAGTCACATTCAACGATCTCTGTTTTGGAGCCCAATATAGTGTTTTGAACATGAACCGTTAATATATCACCAAGTATATTTACTGCGTAATAGCATGTTGGCAAACCTTGGGTTTCTTAATCTTGTTAACTAATATAGTAAAGAAGTAAAATTGTAAAGGAAATTTTTGTAAATGAGTACTGACCTGATTAAGCGTTTTAGGACGTCGGACGCATCATCGCTTACCATCAGGTGAGATAGTGGTCATACGTGAGCCTGTGCATAAAAAAAAGAAAAGACCATGGTTTCAGGATTTTAGAAAATCCATGTGGCCTTAGCGGGCATCAACCCTGCAGGTGGTCGCCTCCTTCTGCGAAGCAGTAATGCTAGCAAAAGAGGAGGCCGCACGTGCACGCGCGAAGGAGCGAGGGATTTCTGGCCATAGTAGACGCGGGCTTGCGGACGGCGAGCAATGGGTAGCTCGCCGTCCGACCGTCCGGTAAGCCCAAGTCGTCGACGGCGCGTAGTGTTCCCCGCGCGCCTCAAGGATGTGTCAGCAAACCGTAGGGGCCCAGCAGGGTTAAGGAACTGGAGTGGGTTTTTAGACAATAAAAGTCTGACACACCCTCGCGCTCCGCCCAAGAGCGCGAGATGTCATTGGATGATGTTAGCCAAACCGTTTCGCTACTCTATGGTGAAGTGTGTACTGTGTAGTAACTGTAGTAAGCCATGGTAATAGATATTAGTGGGTATAAATATATAAGCTAAACATCCGAGTATTGATATTGATCGAGATATTAAACAGGTGATCTCTATTCCTTATAGCTCAACAAATAAAAAAGGCCCTCTGATCTATGTATTTGGATTAATGTTTACATAGTATAATATAGTGTTAAAGAGAACTGGTACATTATTTGAAGTATGACCTTTCCTTAAATGTAAATTACTAGGAACTATTTTTTTATTATTGATAGGCTCGCGTTTGACCACTATCTCACCTGATGGTAAGCGATGCTGTGGCCGACAATGGAGCACGCTTGCCTAGAAGTAACCTATTCACTCTTGACTTGGTTGTAGCTATCAGGAAACAGACTCCGGCAGGGAATTCCACTCGTTAGCTGTATGCATTATGAACTATCACCATCCTTATTCATCATTGGCTTATCATCATCATCATTTCATCCGAAAGACAGTTGGACATAGGCCTCCCCGAGTGTCGCCACAACGAATCGTCATCGGTCCACCTTGTGAGAGGCCTTCCAACGCTGCGTCTTTCGGCCCCAACGACCATCTGTTCTGCGAGCAATGTGCCAGCTCAGTACATTCAATTTGGCAGATCTTCGTGTTATGTCGGTAGCCTTGGTTCTCCTGCGGATAACTTCATACCTTATGTTGTCACGTAAAGAAACTCTGAGCATAGCCCTTTCCATTACCTACCCTTTGGGTGATTTTAAGCCTTATGATGAGGTCGATTTTAAGCGACCAGCGACCACGCTTCAGTGCCATATGTCATCAATGGCAATACGCATTGGTCTTTCGTCTTGAGACACTGGAATGTTGGACGAGAAGAAGATACTGTGCAGCTTTCCGAACGCTGCCCAGCCGAGTCGGATTAGACGATTGAACTCTTTCTCGAAGTTAGACCTACCCAACTGGATTGTCTGTCCCAGGTAAACGTAATCGTCTACAACTTTGAGTGCAGAGTTTCCGAAAAATATTCTAGTGAATGACAGAATTATCGAATACCAGCAGAGCGTTCAGGTGTTATCTCTCTTTTTATGCATTGTCTCTTTATCAAACATTGCGTTGGATGACCCAACAAGCTGTTAAATCATGCGCAGGTCACCGCACACTGAACAAGCACCTCCACACAATAAGCATCACAGACAGTCCCCTATGCAGAGCATGCTTGGAGGGGGAGGAGTCAATTGCGCATGTGCTAGACTGCACTGGTGTCACTGAAATACGCACACGAACCTTAGGATCCCCGAATTCACTTAGTGATGCCCTGAAAAACCTGAGAGGCCTAATCTGTTTTTGGAGAGAGGTTGGAATAAGCCCACCTAAGGTTATGGCCGCCATGGCCCACGTACAATGGTCCGCATAAGACTAAGTGTGGATACCATACTCAGACATAACATAACATAGCATGCTCAGGTTGATGGTTCGGGAAGAGCCTTCTTAAGTGTTAATTTGTTGTACCTAACTGCCTTTTATTTTATTACTCTGCATAGCTGCCTACCACAATAAAACTAACAAGGATTAATCCGCAATAACAATGATTCTATTCAACTAAGAACTTACATCAACAAACCACAATCCAAGCTATTTCAACAACTGGAGTAACATCGGGAGTTCAACGACCCGGCCTACCCGAGTACAATCCCGGGATTTTAACTCACGTATCCGTCAGAAATCCGTGGCAACACTAGCAATACTGGCATAGATACGGCGTATGATCTGATGCCAACTGGCGCCAATCGATCAGCCATCGACGCGATACAACTCACGCTTCGCGGGTTGATAGGGATCGCGAAACGCTGGCTTGTGACGTCACGGTTTTGATAAGTGTTCGCAAATAGTGGCCGGTGACGTCAAACGTTTGTGGAGACTAGGTTCAGGTTTATGTGATAACATCTGTTAAATTGATGTGTAGGCTGCGGTATCGTAAACACGCAGATATTACTGCCCGGTTTTAGAGCTTATAGACCATCGGCAGTTTATACTATGATGTGTTTTAAAGGGAAAACTAGAAATACGCGATGGTTGTGGGCCTACTAGTTAGTGGATAAAAGGGATTTAGTTTTGTAATATGTAGAGATTTAGATGGACTTAATAATAGAATTTAATTGGTTTAATTACCTGCGTAGGCCGGTTTGTACACGGAACACCGTATGTGTGGTTGGTAAAACTCATAGGTACATTTTTACACGTATTTCCGCGTACAAACCGGCCTGCGAAGGCAAAACTGTGGTGAAGCTTGTTCGTGTGGTATCCCTACGGGCCCATTAAAGTTTATTGTTAAGTCCATCAAAATCCCTCTAAAGTATAAAACAAAATCCCTTACCTCCTCTGTCTGTTTGTTCGCTAACTCCTCCTAAACCACGCAACGGACTTTGATGCGGTTTTCACTAATAGCAAGAGGATCAAACGAGGAACGTTTATCACATAGTCGAAAGTTTGTCAGTACTGTTTTGTGTGTTTGTGTATATTTGTTACTGCTTTACTCTCGAAGGGCTGAACGGATTTGAATGAGAATTGGCACATAGGTAGACCATCTCCTAGAATAGAACGGCAATAGAATAGCAATAGGACTTTTTATCCCGAGAGTGGGCGCAACCAGAATAATAATACGAATTCTGTCCAATTCCCTATTGGTACTTTTTTGTGGTGTGAAATCGTCCAATGACTTCTCCCACTTTAGGGGTGATGTCAGATGTGTCAGATTTTTATTTATTAAAACCCATATGTGTTTTTCATTTATTTCTCTTTTATTATTTCGTGTTTATTTAACTATTGCTTGTGTGCTTCACTCAATTCTTTCCTAATTCTTAATTCTTTATTGTACACAAAAACATATCATAATATATGGAGATACAGACACTAGTACATGTAAAAAGGTGAGCTTAACTCTGCAATGAGTTTTCTTTTAGGAAACCTTTGAGTTTTTCTTTCTTTCTTCTTTCATCTGGCAGCAGCTGGTAGTGTAGGTAGATATAATTTACACCCAAACGAAGCCAGGTGAGTCAATAGTTGTTATTATAAAGAGGTAAAATTGCCCGCAAAAATTTCGGTTTCTATGGAAATGCCACAAGAGCGTCACTAAGGACCAAAAGCTGGTAGTTAGCCGTAAAAACTTCAGTAACTCCCATCTATCACAGGGAACGTAGTTATATTGAACCTAATACACAAATAACTTTACGTAAATATTAACGTACTCGGCGAATAAGGAACACATTCGCCAGTTCACTACAAATAGAACGGTACAGGTTGGCGAGACAGACGAACTAGAGACTTAGTTGGTATACAGACTATACTGGTTGACGTTGATATAGGAGAGATAGACTTCTGATGGTTCCAGATGATCAGCAGCCAATGCGTCGAATGACTGTGCAATGATGGTAGACTAATTGCTAGGTACAAGACGGTGTCTAATCAATCAATCAATCGATCTTTATTTGTGACCATAGATATTACAATAAAGATCTTATATAAACATTTTAGTCGTGCTCTATGTTGTCTATACCCAATTAAATTGGTGTACTTGTGTACGTGTACGTGTAATAAATCTGAATCCATACAATGCAATATCAAATGATAGTAAAAAATTTCAAATAAATGTACAATTAAAAACGAATAAATCAATAAATTATAATCAATTTCAAATACATGTCAATGGTAATAGTAAAGGGCTAGTAATGTTATAGTTTATCATTTAAAAATTCTCCAATAGTAATAAGTAGTAATAAGTCTTATCTGTTAGAATCAAAAACAATTTAAACCTACTTTTGAATTTGCGGAAATTATTTTAATTTCTTATACATTTTGGTAATTTATTATAGACCCTTGGAGCCATTACAAAAATACTGTTTCTGTATATGCAGTACAAGATCCGATTCTCATTGCATACAATACTTGTGCACACTATGAATTACACAAAAGGTTCAAAGCTCGCAATGTCTTCTGAATATTATTTTTTTGGCATATTCCTATTAGGTATCCCACTAATTTGATAAACTAACTATATTATTTGAAGCCCAAACAATCGCCACCAAAAAAAGATGGTCGATGGGTCTGATAGATGTGAGACGAACAGCCCCCTACTCAAGTTACGACCGTTTCGTATGCGTCGGACGCGTCGAGTAGGCCACGCCTCTGATTCCTTTGTTCTGACCACGTGACTGAGCGTTGAGGTGACGTCAGATAAAAGCAATCGGAGGCGTGGCTTACTCGAGGCATTCGACGCAAACGAAACGGTCGTAACTTGGCTAGGGGGGAAGGACAGGTCGTTCTGGCGACACCACAGGGAGTCCTAAGTCTTGAAGTAGACGTCTTACGGCTTAGATGATGATGAAGTATTTGAAGCAGTTCCTAAAAGCCACTTGAAATCTAGATATCGCAAAAAAAAACCTTTAGATAAACGTCATATGAGCGTCAAAGAACAGAAAATAGAAAAACCGACCTGACCCTATGATGGTAACAAAGCCTGCACCTGCTTATTGTCACTGATGCCACTGGCATTACAAAAACAGGTCAGTAACAACCAGCTGTGGAACCCGAAACAAGTCTTCCACGAACCACAAAGATCCTAACTCAAAGAAATAAACATGATATCAGCAACAGTAACCAAAAGCCATAGTTGTCAAATATCATCAATCATTTGTATTGACGCAGCCGGGATCGCCCGTCTTGCGTACGCGCCGCTCGAATTAGATCATAACTAGGTTAATACCCGCGGTTTTTAACCCACGAACCAGACATACTGTAATCGTATGTATCCACATTGTTGCGTCTTAACCAGGTGGGCACGTTGAAACACCTTTCAATGTTGACGGTGAAAGACGTTGAAGGGAAACAAAAGATGATGGTTGGGGATTAGTGGGCTGAGATACAATTGGAGTCAAAGCAAAGATAATAATAGAAACAAACAAAAGATCATTTGTAAAGCATTTTAGAGCAGTTTACCTTTTCGTGTTCAAATTTTTCTTTGATTCTGAAAGCTTATTGCTCTAAACAAGGCATTAGTTAACAGTAGATTCAACTCTTTAATCTTTTGCAAATGGCTAATGGTCTAACACGGTTCCTGATAGAATAGAATAGAATAGAATAAACTTTATTGTACACCAAAAAAGTAACACAACTTACTGATCTGATCTCTGGTCTTTTCTGATTTGAGAATTCGAAGTTGAGTACTGATTGGGCAAGTCCACTAAAATCTGTGTGGTTCTTTCCTCAAAAAACCATCTCTTGGTTCTCATATGATTTGACCATTATAATATGTTTGCTGTATGGACTTAAAAAGGGACTGACCCCTGAGTATGTTTCGGTGTTTCTTCTCAAAGTAGACAGCTAGAAAACAGCGGCCTCATCTAGTTTATATTGACGAAAAAAATTACGTGTAAAAGTGTTTTTTTTTTTACTATTTGTTTAATAAATATCATTTATCATTTAGTATGAATGTCATGGCCAGATCATAGAATTGATCACTTCATGATATGGCCAACTAAAACTGGCCAGCGGGGCTATTGCGTAACTCTGTTGACAGTTCAAGTGATGATCACTTGTTAACAATGTGCATCATTGAACTGTCAAACAGCTTGTTTCGTATTTCCTATCTTCAGTGACCAACTGCAGTGACGTCATTAGCCACTGGTGCCTTTGATAGCCACCGTAACACGTTTTGACAGATGTTATTGTATCGATACTTTTAAAATTGCGATTGTGTAAGCTTTTGAAGCTGTATAATAGTCGATAACAACAACAAAAAAATTGACAACTAAGTTTAGTGTGCAACGAATGCTAGTTGTCAACTGTTATTGGAAAAGTTAGCCAATAGCCCCCCAGATCGTTAAACGTTAACATATCATTGATGCCATATCATTAATGTAGGATTTCTATGACAATAAAAAGTCTAAAGAAAGTAGGCCAAACGAGGATTCAAATATCATGAAACTGTATAAAACGATCTGGCCAGTTTTACTTGGCCATATCACGAAGTGATCAATTTCTAAGATCTGGCCACCACATGAATACTGTTCAACAAGCACTCCACTTCAAATTTTCAATTCAGAAATTCGGACAGAGTAAACAAAACACATAGTTTCATGCCACCCAAACCCACCATCACCCATTCACAAATAGACGTCCACGGGAAGTTCCTCATAACCTGCCCCAACGCCTCTAATCTAATGACATTATAAAACTATAGTATCCTGGTGTAACGAGGCATAAATCTCTTCAAACCTCTGTGGTGAATACTACCGGATACATGAATGTCCAGGTTCGGGCTTCAACAGTTTGTATCGATCGTTAGAACCAGTGAAATATGCTCTTTTGTCAGTAATTGCTACGTATCTTTTCATCTGCCCACGCTGGTGACAAATGCTCCCTAGCGTAGTGGGCGAAATGTGTACGTAGACATTGTAGAATCTTTCATCAAGACCTTTTAGATGGTTTAATAATAATGGCATATTATCAATAAGAAAAATCACTGATTCGGGTTTTAAAAGAAATTATATTGTCAGAATATTGTTTTAAAATTCACTTACAAAATTTGACTTAAATAAGCATAGCATAGCATAAACAGCCTTATAATGTTCCCACTGCCTCACTGGGATACAGGCCACCTCTCAAGGAGAGGGAATGGGTCGTAGTCCTCCACGTGGGCACTGTGCGAATTGGTAGATGTCACGTCTTTTAATTTTCTATTCTAGGAAATTATATATATAAGATTCGTTTTATTAACAGTGGTGATGAAATAAATTACACAAAGTAATGTACCTGGCTGGATTTGAACCCGCGACCTACAACTCGTAAGTCGGGGCCGTTACCTCTGGGACACAATACACATTACAAGTAAACCAAAAGCTTGTAAAAAATCATGTTTTGCTTATTTACGTATTAATGTTGTTCCTATATAGATATTATTAGATGTATTCCAATGAATTACTCTTTTATACTATTATTAAAATCACTTGCGCCTTTCGGCCAGACAGCCGTCTCAATCTGATGTAAACGGGATATTTTTAACTCTGCATTGAAACATCTTATTCTTAAATAAAAATACTAATTGTACACCAAATATTAATGAACTTTTTACAATTATTAAGGGAATTAGGTCACACCAACTTGGACAGATTAGGTTAAAAGCCATCAAGAGGATGGTAATTTTTTTAAGCCACTTAAAAGAGTGTTTTTTAGTGCACAAAAGCATATTTGGTGGTAGAAAACAAGAATAAATTGAGAAACAGTTAAAATACCACCCGTTTGAAACTCCCAATCAATGTTTATTTATTTTTAACCGACTTCAAAAAGGAGGAGGTTATATGTTCGACTGTATGTAACTTTTAAAAATGTATTATGACCATACTATACTTTGGCCTAACTAAAAAATGGTGGGCCAAAGTAGTACATGGTTGGTGCCCAGACTGCGAAGGAGATGGTGAGACGAACTAGATAGATTTCGCCAGAACAGGCGGGAGGATGCGAGGGTCCGGGAAAGATGGAAGGAGTGAAGGGAGACCTTTGCTCAGGAGTGAGACAGAACCGGCTAATAAATAAAAATCTATATATATAAAAGGAGAAACTGACTGACTGACATATCAACGCACAGTCAAAACTACTGGGACTAGGAACGTAAAATTTAGCACAAGGTTTCCTTTTATGACGTAGGCGAGCACTAAGAGACGATTTTGCAAATTTCACCCCTTAAGGTGATGAAACGGGGGTCCAAAGTTTGTATGAGAAACCTATTTTGACGCGGGCGAAGCCGCTGACAGAAGCTAGTATATTTAATAAAATAAATGTACCATTTGTTCTAAAACATTGGAAGTATCTGAAGAAAGAGTCTCAACAATACAGAACCATTTCGCCATTTGTAAAACCTATTGTAATTTTGACATTTACATATGAATTAGTTGTTGTATTGACAATAACGAGTGCAGTCGCGATGGTGTCACTAACTAGGTTAAAAGTTATTAGTGTAGTTGATGAGTTTCATTGTTTTGGCTCTGGTACTACTTCACATGCTGATGTTGGCCAAATTTCAACATTCATTAATAGATAAAAGGTGGTATGAATGAGACGCTTCTAATTCAATAGAAAAGCTATTAGTTTTAGAAGCGAGGCCAAAGAGAACGTTTACGTTTTAGAAATAGACTTGAATTATCATAATCATTGTTATTTCAGCCGAAAGACGTCCACTGTTGGACATACTCCCAAATGTTGCCATAATGGTTGATCTTGTGCTTCTCGTATCCATTTTTTTTTTTCAATTGGGAAAATCATCTAACGACAAATCTTGGGCGGAGCGGGAGATAGTGTCAGACTTTTAAAAATCCACTCCTGTTCCTTCTTTGCTTTCGTTCCAGGGCCCCGGGTTTCGCTTTCACACTACCCGTGGTTCTCGCATCCATTGGATTCTCGCGACCCTCACTAGGTCATCGATCCACCTTGTGGGAGGCATGGCCTTCCAACACTGTGTTGCTGACTTACATTATATTGGCTTTTAATTTTTTTTAATGATTCTTTAAAAAATATTAAAAATATTTTACGTGGAATATAATTTTTTTAGTAACTATAGCAATTTATACAAAAAATAATAATACCATAACTTTACTTTCTAAAAAAAAAAAACAATTACGGCGTCGAAAAATCTCTAATCATCGTTATCGATTGACGTGACGCCCTAAATATTGGTGACATTGCCACATCATGTGTCACTATTGTCGTTTAAAAATTATTTTTCATGTTTTTTTGTTGGCACCTCTTACATTTCTTGCTTATATTTCCACACTACTCAATTTCACTGAGTAAAAGTTCTATAAAGTTACCTTGCCTCTAACCCTCAAAAGAACCTTGTCGATCAGAGGAAAGACGTGGAAAGCTTATAATTTTTTAACCTCCCATTATAGTGTGCGCGGCAGTCGGCAAACCCATCTGAATAATGTAATCCTATCATCTCAGTTGTACCGCAAACGTTCGCTTTCGTATTTTCAATGTTTCATAGCATATTTTTTTATTATCGAAGTAGTATCTGCATTGGTGTTTTAGTGCAAATCGAATGTTGGCACTATTGAGCGTTTTTTTTTTGTTTTTGAATATGGAACTAAGATATTGCGACTTATATTCTCTTACAGAGTATTGATGGTACACATAGCTTTAGCTAGTTGTTAAATTGATTGTCGTTTTTGAATATAGAATAAAATTTTCGCGACTTATATTCTATTACATAGTACTGATGGTGCGTGTGTTTATTGGTTGAATTTTTTTATTCTTTGGTGGGAAGAAAAGGTACTGGGAATATTTTTTTAACATTTATGGGATTCATGGTACAGTGCGGCAAAGATCTTTTGACTATACCATTGTCATTGTTGATGGTAAACACTAGTGTTACACAATTTGAAGAAAACAAGAAGACGGTTTTGTTCCTTTTTGGCCGAGATTCTTGGTTTAGGTAAACATTAGGTACGTACAGTCTTTGTAGATCTTGTTTTTATTGTCTTCTTTAATATGAAAATTTCGGTCTCGTGACATACAATTTCTTTCGTACCCGGAGAGTATATCTATAGGTAGTCACTGTGTTGGTACTATAAAGTTAATGTAACGTAAAGATGATACGACCGCAGCAACTCTTGAGTTATTTACGTTGAAGTGAGCCAGGTACGAAAAATCCTCAAGATTTCAGAAAAAAATTGTTTAAGAAATAGGTACAATCTATTTTTCAGATTCTCTAAATGATTTTTAAATTATGATTCTTCATGATTTTTGAAACTAGATAAATTATGATATTCAATTTTTAGACTTACTATGTAAAATCATTTTACCCCGTACAAAACTGGTTGGTGGTGGTATAGTACGGTAATATGCGCATGCTTCGCTGGTCAGCCGGGAGTCACACTACTAGATAAAATCCGTAATGAGTACGTAATAAGAGGCATTTTTAATTATTAATTTAGATACATATATATTTAATATAATTTATATACATATATATTAATTTAGGGTAAAGAAAAGCAAAGAAGTTTTTGAGATGATCTGCTATTACTGGGAAAAATAATTCCGTAACTTCCGCTTAAATACATACCGACTTTCGGTCGTCCTGATATCGAGAGAAAGCGAATTCCACAGAAGGATGGATTGTATATAGAAGGAAGAATGGACAAAATCCGAAGTATGAGAAGGACAGAGCAGTAGGAGATTGTTAGAATAACGCAGATTCCTTGTCTATTGTGTAATAGTTTTTGGTAATTAAGAATGCCGATAGACGTCCACTGCTGGACATAGGCCTCCCCAAATGTCGCCACAATAAACGGTCCTGTGCGTCACGCATCCATCGGATTCCCGCAACCACCCCCAGGTAATCGGTCCACCTTGTGGGGGCCTTCCAACACTGCGACTCCAGAACCTTTCGGCCCCAACGGCCATCTGTTCTGCGAGCAATGTGCCCTGCCCATTGCCACTTAATTCTGGCTATTCTTCGTGCTATGTCGGCAACCTTAGTTCTTTTGCCTATGTGCAGCAGTGGACGTCTATCGGCTGAAATGATGATGATGATGAATTAAGAATAAAAATATATACTGTTTTATTTTCTTGTTTTATGGTTTTTGTTCCTTGATTTTATTAAGCACTTTCTCTCTTAAACATGAAGTAATTTATTAAAAAGCCAATTAATAATATGACTGTGTTTGCCATCAAATTATCTTCTCAAATCAATAAGCTCTAATAACAGTAGTAAATAGTTGGTCAGCGACTCAGCGAGTAATGCATTAAATGTTGGAATGTCTTGCGTTGCGTTAGTTTACGTTACGAACGTCGATGCAGCTGGGAAATGTTCACCGAGAGTCACACGCTTCATAGATTCGACGAAATGCTATTAAAATAAAGTGTTGTCACCAATAATAATAAGAACAGGCATCTAAATTATATTCTTAACATTGTAATAGTGTCCGACTGAAACTAGTTTGGACTGCCGAAACCGCTACTAAAACCGAATTTCGACTTCATTCTCAGTTTCCGCTGAAAACGAAACTTCCATGTTTTTTTTTAAGGTGGGAAATCATCTAATGACTTCTCCCACTCTAGGGCGGACGGGAGGGCGTGTCTGACATTTACTAACTAAAATCACACCTATTTTCCTTCTTTGCCTATTGCGATACAGGACTACAGGTCTCCCTTTCGAAAGTCTGCCCATTGCCCCCTACGGTTTCGAACACTACGCGCCGTCGACGACTCGGGCTCGGTCCGGACGATTTCCGGACGGCCTGACGACGAGCTACCCATTGCTCGTCGTCCGCAAGCCCACGCCTTTGGTGGCTGGAAGTCGAAGTCGGGTTCCCAGCGGCTGGGGTGTGAGGATGTCCTTTCTCTCACGCGTGCAGCCGCCTTCTTCGCTAGCATTACTGCTTCGCAGAAGAAGGCGACCGCTACACATTTCCCCTCACTCTGGACCATGGCCTGTACCAGGGCTTGACGCGAGAGGTCACTGCCGCCGAACGCCTTCACGAGGACGCGACGATGCTCCGCCCAAGCGGGGCACATCTCCACCGTATACTCTACTGTGTCCTCGCCGTAGTTTCGGTAAGAAACTACGGCGTAAAAAGGCAACGAAGGAACAGGAGTGGGTTTTTAGTTAGTAAAAGTCTGACACACCCTCTCGCCCCGCCCAAGAGTATGGGACGTCACTGGATGATTTTCCTACCGAAAAAAAAATCACTGAGTGACATAGTCAAATATTTTTTACTTTCACATGGGCGAAACCGCTAGCAGAAGCTAATAATCGAATTATAAAGAGGATTTGTATTTATGTATTATTGTTTGTAATTATTAAAGTCAAAAATTACTGAAGCCTACTGGGGCCAAGGGTCTGATTCTGAAACGAAGACTCGGCCCTGGTACGAAAGGCAACGAAGGAACAGTAGTGGGTTTTTAGTCAGTAAAAGTCTGACACTATCTCTCGCTCCGCCCAAGAGCGGGGGATGTCATTAGATGATTTTCCCACCTAAAAAAGACCGACGTTAAAAATCTTTCACCAGTAAAATTTTTATCACTGAGTGATGTTTTGCATTAGGTATGTTTTTACCTAAGAAAGATGCAGCATTAGAAGGCCTCCTACAAGGTGGACCGATGACCTGGTGAGGGTCATAGGAATCCGATGGATGCGAGACGCACAGGACCGGTCATTGTGGCGACACTTGGGGGAGGGCTATGTCCAACAGTGGACGTCTTTCGCCTGAAATGATTATGATGTTGATGAAAGCCGGTGTAGCAGCCAGTTAATTATAATTTAAGATTAAGAATCGTTTCTATTTCTAAACACGTGTCATATTATCTTATGTTATTCTCAAAGCTATAATTATTTTAAAACCGCCCAAATACCGTCTCCAAAAGGTAGATACCAGCCGATGTCCAATGTTAATGGCATTAATGACATCATTCCTACACCCAAGTGAATCCGCGATCATTGACTCCGACCGATATGGCAACACGGCCTGAGTTTTTAAACAGTATTTATTAAAAACAAATAATATAAAATTCAGACAAGTTACTATGCCGTGCTCGTGGCTCGGAAAGCACGTAAAGCCGTTGGTCCAACACACACACACACACACACACACACACACACACACACACACACACACACACACATCACCACACACCACCACATCACATCTTTGACAGTCGTTACAGGTAGTCAGATGCCAGAAAGTTTGAGTTTGTTTGTTTGGTTTTGAAAGTTTGTAGTTTGATTTGTGTGTTTGTTTGTTTGTATCCAAGGAGTACCCAGTAACTGGGTTGTGGAGGTTAGATAGCTGGATCCAGTTAGACTGGAAGCCTAAAAGGCTAGAGAGATGATGATGAGACAAATTATTATTTTTTACATGGGAAATCATCCAATGACTTTTCGCGCCCTGGGTAGGTGCGGGAGGGTGTGTCAGACTTTTACTGACTAAAACTCACTCCTGTGTTCCTTCTTTGCCTTGCCTTCCAGGACCCCGGGGTTCCCTTTCGGACTATCCATGGCCCCAGTAGGCTTCGGCCCTGCTGGGCCCCTACGATTTGCTGATGACACTTTGAGGCACGCGTGGAACACTATTTGCCATGGACGACTCGGGCTCGCTCCGGACGCGTCTGAATCAGACTGTTTAAAGTGACTTGTTTTGAACATTTTAATCGTTTTTTGCTGTTAGGTTTTTGACCACTACTATTTTAATTTGCGGCATTTTAGCGAGTATTATTTTTGAAATCGTTACCTCGAGCCCTTTATTTTAATAACCTACATGATGCCCAGAAAAAAAAAATTGGAAAACATGTTATTTGGCGCAAAATTCCGCCATTTCAACTCTTATCATTTTGATGTAGGTACTCAGTGTCACTCTCACTACTAAAATGAATCTATCTACACCTATCAAGCTAAAATTCAACAAGCAGTTTAGGTTCTAGAGAGCTCCAAAGAAATATACATAAGGTACATAGACTCGAAAACTGGATTGTGTGAGGAGTGATATGAAAGAAAAGGGAGTTAGTGATAGCACGATGGGTGACAGCAGCCCCCCTAGCCAAGTTACAACCGTTTCGTTTTGATTCTCTTTTCGTCGATCGCCTCAAGCAGGCCACGCCTACGATTCCTTTATTCTGACGTCATTTCGATGCTGAGTCATGTGGTCAGAACAAAGGAATAGGAGGCGTGGCCGACTCGAGGCGATCAACGAAAAGAGAATCGAAACGAAACGGTTGTAACTTGGCTAGGGGGGCTGGGTAGAACTGAAGAAAAAACATGTTGCGCTGACCTCAAATAACACAGGACAAGGGCAGGATAATGATGATGATAAAGACTCGAAAAACATAACCCTCCTTCTCGGGAAAAAAAAAGGTTTATCGAGAAGATTTTGTAGTCTTCTTACGGTACAACCAATTGCAAAACTAGGTAATAGAAGTATCCCTCGCAGGTACATGTTTACACGTTTAAATAAATTATCCTGAGTCGTAAAGCATGCCGTTCCATTCTAAAAGAATTCATCATTTTCAATGTAAACTGACCCATATACGAAACATCCATGTTGGCTGGTTACACAGCGAATAACGATACAATCCGATATTAAGAAACATTAAAACGTTTTTAATGGAAAATAAATATTATTGTGTGAAGCAAGCTTGTAATCTAAACTAATATTGTAGAGATATAAAATGATTTGTTTGTTATCATATTTAGAAATGGTACAGGTAAACTTTGGGAGGCAAGTGTTGCATAATTCAAAAATTCTATCACTAATATAATTAGTTAATAATGGGATACTTATTAATCTGGAAAAATATACGAATTCACGGATAATATCATCAATTTATTGACATAATTAGGTAAAAGTAAAAAAGTAAAGTAAGTGTGTAAAGTATTTAAATAAAAAATATGTAAATAAGTAGATACTTATAAAATATTTAGCTAACTATAATTATAGCCGTAGCCATATTATGGTAAAATCAGCCAGTTTATGATATGGCCAAAGTTAGGTTAGGTTAGTTTTGAGGTGGTCATTTCATGAAGTGGACAACCATTACGTGAAATGGCCAATCCTACGATGTGGCTACGTACCATAATTAAGCTGTTGATTTGTTGTTGTTGTTGTTGTTGTCATTAACGCCGGCGTTCACGCGCCATTGTCTTACTATTGTGTCTCTAATTACGCACTCAAAAGGTTAAGTAGCAATAACAACAAATTTTAACAATCTAAAATATATGGTGTTCCCAAAAGAGTAGCGGCATTGCCACGCTGTATGGCAATGCTTATCCTCTGTCCAAGTTAAAAGCGTCAGCACTTATAAACATATAGATAGATATATTAACATCCTGATGACTAAATATATATTACTTATGAACATACTGCAACAGAACATACTTACTTGAAGATTGGAGATATAACAACAGATTCGATTCGTTCATTTCAATCAAACATTTGAAAAAATATGAACACTATAAAATTGTTTCAACTTATTCACACGAGTTCTAAATTCAAAGGAAAACCATAAAGTAGCTAGTAAAGTCTAAATTGGTATAATCTATCACAACATTTATTTATTTGAATATCCGCGAAGAAATACACAAGATCTTTATTTAAAACTTATACTTTTATAAAGAACAGAGGTGAGTCTGTAAATATAGAAGTAAGTCATCATTTCTTGAGTATTATTACGAGTCGGCAGTAAGATAGTTTTTTTTTTTCTTTAATTGATATATAAGTAGTGCTTGACTGCGATGTCACCTGATAGTAAGCAGTGATGCAATCGTTGTTGTGGCACACTAGTTTATTAAGAGCCTATTCACTCTAGCCTTGAAGACAACGCAGCAGGCAAATTATTCCAGTCCTTCGATGTACACGATATAAACCCCTACAAACCACCTTTTGTCAGAACTCTATGGTTGTCTGCTATTTTTTTTTCTTTTTATTACATTCAGTTAGTGTTCGTAGGTATTATGCCTTATAGTCTGGCGTTCATCATCATCATCATCAGCCTTTTAATGTTCCCACTGCTGGGACTCAGGCCTCCTCTCTAGGAGAGGGAATGGGCCGTAATCCCACATGTCTTCGAATTTTTGGTTCTAGGACATGCCGGTTTCCTCACGATGTTTTCCTTCACCGTTTTGAGAGCAGTGGTGATGAAATAGATTACACAAAGTAATGCGCTTGGCTGGTTTGAACCCGCGACCTACAACTCGTAAGTCGGGGCCGTTACCACTCGGCCACTACTGTTCTACCTGACTCTGGCGTTGGTTAAACGTAAACGCAGTGCAAGTAGACGTTGCGAAAATGCGACGATTCGAGACAATCTGGTCTACGCATCGTCTGCGTTACGCTAGCGTAGCATGTGTAATTCAGCAGCGTCTACGCGGCGTAGACGTGTCGTCAACGCCTACGCTAGACGTGGAAAGTATGAAAACACCTTTAAAACAATGATAATTTTGTTTTTAATATTCTTTAAAAACGTAATTCATGTAATATGTATGTAATTAATTCAGGTGGAAGAGAGAATGGAAAGCGGTCACGTCCTTCTGAGAAGCAGTAATGCGAGTGAAGGAGATGGCCGCAACTCTGAGGAAGCGGATACCTTCACGCCCCGGCCGCCGCTACAGGAGACGCCGCGGACATCAGTAGTCACCGGGCGGTTCCCGGTCACCGTAGGGTGTGAAACGACTAGCAATACGTAACTCCCCGTCCAACGACTGAGTCGACAGCGCGTAGTGTTTTACTCGCGCCTCAAAAAGATGTCATTAAAACTGAAGGGGCGGTTTGAAAGAACTACCGTGGCACTAAAATTCAAAGAGCAAATGAAGGAACAGGTGGGTTTTACTCAGCAAAAGTCTAAGAAATCATTTGATGCTATTCCACGTAAAAAAAAGAAGTCACAAAAATATTTCTACAAATTGAGTTTTCGAAACTAGATTTATTCTCTTAAAATACAAAAAACTAATACCACTTGTATTTGTTTAAAATCATTTATTTTCCATTCCGAACGAATACCAATAACTTGAATTTGGTACAGTCAGCTCAGTCAAACCTAATCAAAATAAAATAAATTGTTTTCTGATATTTTTACGTGATCTTAATATACTGTTTTTTTTTTTCAATTAATTTTTTTACGTTATAACACACAAAGCATTTTACTGACTGTATCTTATATTTTTTAACTTGTTTTTAATTAATTAAACCCCAAGTAAACGAGCGTTCGCTCTCTCATTGTCTTTTTATTGTGTCTCTAATTACGGTACCTACTTGAAAGGTTAAATATGAGTTTAAGTTGAAACAAATACCAGTGGTATTAGTTGTATTTATTTATTTATTATTTATTTACTATATTCTTTATTGTACACCACATAAACAAAAATAAGGACAAACATAATTAATAATAAGTGTACAATGGGCGGTCTTATCGCACAGGGCAATTTCTTACAGACAACCTTTGGATGGACTGAAAGAGAGGAAATGGATTTAGGGCTGTCAGTGTACAACATCAGAAAAATACTAATAAGACAGAATAACACAAATACATACATACAATATAAGAAAAAAAAAATACTAATAAATATTAAATATATAATTGAGCCAGGAGAAGAAAAAAATCAAAGTGAAAGGTAATGCTCCTTCACCATTTTTGTAAGTATCAGAACGGAATAAATCTATTTTTTAAATCGCATTTATTGTCAGCCTATTCATTCTTCCAAAGTTTTTTGGAAGTATTTGCAAATCGCTAAACTACGCCAGGCAAATGTTATCGATTGAAAAACTTCAACATTCGGTGCAGTAGGGAACACGCGACAATGATCCTAAACGTCGTGTCGATACAAACGGCCCACGAACCCGTGAATCCGAAATTCAATTTAAATGGTTTATGCTTTTTGGTTTATGAAGAGGTTATGTCAGATTTGAAGTTGCGCTTATGAATTGCATGCTTTAACTATAGGAATTTTTTAAATCGGTATACTTTTGAGAGTATCAATTTCACACCAACATTATGAAGTCGAAAGTTTAATATGTCTGTTACTTCTTCTTTTGTTATCGACTAGGATAGTAGAAAATATTAAGGTCAGTATCTCCTTAAATCTCACTATCATACTTAACTAACATTGGCTCCTGGGGCCATGGGTGATGCGAAAGAGAACCCCGGGGCCCTGGAACGAAGGCAAATAAGGAACAGAAGTGGGTTTTAGTCAGTAAAAGTATGACACGCACTTCCGCCCCGCCCAAGGGCGGGAGATGTCATTAGATGATTTACCACCTAAGAAAACAAATTAATAATATTATAGAGGCAAAAGTTAAATTGTTGTGTTTGTTTGTTACTTCTTCACGGTTAAATGGATTTGAAACATGGACACGGGTAGACCATCCTGAAATAGCATAGGATACTTTTCAAATTTTTTTAAGGTGGGAAGTCATCCAATGATTTCTCCCTCTCTAGGACGGAGCCAGAGGGCGTGTCAGACATTTACTGACTAAGACCCACTCTTATGTTCCTGCTTTGCCTCGCGTCCCAGGACCCCGGGTTCCCTTTCGGATAACCCATGGCCTCAATGTTTTTTTATCCTAGGAGTATGTGTCCTTTGAGGCAGTTTTCTACTTTCATGCAAGCGAAGCCTCTGGCGGCTAGTATACAAATGATCAAATCCGACCCTAACTCAACCAGATCTTCAATTCTTCACCAGCCCCACCTGCCACACCTAACCTAAATTCGTTTAGTTCGCCACATTTAATTCTCACCGCACAACGAATGCCAAGTTCGTAACCGAAATAATTCTTTTGGACAAATAAACATTGTATTGGTACCAGCGGTAACCTGGCTAGGTAATTACCATGCCGTCTTACCTATATTTACATTTATTTATTCGTCGGGCTATTCTCCGCGCGTTAGCAAGTATGGCGCGTAAAAATGGGTGTTGCTAGTGTTAAAAATAGTATTTAGTGATGGATATACTTACAGTGAGATAGCACGGGGAATAAATGTGTTTGTGGTTGCAACACTCATTTGTTGGTTTTGTGTGTAATTTGTAAATATTTGAGCGTACGTGTGATTTTAAAAAATAATTAATGTTTTTGATTGGTTTATTTTTTAATCAGAAGGCCGAACAGTCAAGGTTTTCCTAAAATGAGGTTTGAATAATATACCGCCGACATTCAGTAGACTTTGTGCAACGTCATGTGGCGAATAGATCTACGGAACGGAAGAAGTACTTAGTTTAGAAGAACTTTTAAACAATAGTGCTCCGAGCAAGTTTAATAACATAAGTTAAATAACTTGAAGCGTTCTAGAACGCCTAAAGACACTACGTATCATAAACTATCTTAACTCGCACACAAACGCAAATTATATTCACGTTTATTTATTCTCTGCACATTATATCATATATTTAAATAATATGACAATGACTAAATGTTAATCTTACTACAAAATTAGATTCATTAATATACCTAACCGAAAAACAGCTCAAAATTGATTGATGACGGCCATATTTCTTGACAAATAAAACAGTTCAGTTCCAACTACTAAACACTTAACAAATGGCCGCCATTTAAAAAACATGAATGCCAAACTTGTGTGTGACGAGTTTAATAAAACTTAATGCGTCGCGAGAATACATTTACATCTATCTCCGTTCAACCCACTATTTTAAAGACGTATAAATACTTTGACACTTAAAAGGGTTGTTTTATTTTTTATTGTAGCAACACTGCCGTTTCAAAAATGGAAGAAGAAACATATTTATGGCCAGTTCGGAGTGTGAAAAAAATACGTTTGACAGTTTTGTGATGATACAAAAGATGTCATGTTGAACGAGTGAATGAGTGAGCGATAAACATCGTTCACAAAAGGGGCCAATGGTGGTGTTTTGAGTGAAAAGGGATTCTGTAGACGAATTTCTAATGGAAACTATTCGAAGAATGAGTGGGCTCGATGATAATAGATATTATGGGATGGAAAACGTGTGTGCCTCGTTTCTAATACAATTACTTTATTAAATCATTTATATGATCAATCGTTAAAATAAAAAGCAAATACGGATACAAATTAAGTAAGGTAGCCATTAAACACGGAGCTACAAATGATTTTTTGAAACTGACCTTAGTAATAATTTAAAACACAGCTATATAATAAAATTCCTTCACGCACGCATAAGAAACCTTTTCTTATTCAATGCATTCAAAACACAGCTTAGCCTTTAGTTCGTAAATAAATTAAAATTTAAAATTTTCTGTTTTGCTCACCATAATAATTCTTCGATTTGACAGTATGACGTGACGTCACTACCTGGCAATCGATCCTATTCTTATTTGGAACGCATTGTAAGTATCAATATTGAAAGTACCTACATACATAGATTATCTATAAAAACATCAAAAACGCCAAACAAATACTATTCCAAATATTTAGAATAATGAGATAGAATATTATTCTAAAAATATATTCAAAAGAGCTATTATCGTCTGAAAATATAGAGAACAGTATTCCGATGGCGGATATAAATACTTGAGGCTAACCGAACTGGGAAACTGAGCTGAATAGAGAGTCAATTTTCTAAAACCGTCCGTCTAAAGCCACTGTAATATCTCTGAACGTCAAAATGAAACTTTATGAACATATACAAGCGTCAATGTTGAAGTTTTGGCATTTATTTCATGTGCAATGCATTTATTATTCTTATGTGTACTTTAAATATCATTAATCGTAGAAACGGCTGCCTTTATAGGATATAAGAATCAGATATGCAACTCCTGGGTTTGAGTTACTGAATTCATGGCTTGCAGATGATGAATATCAAACTTAATAAAAATGGCGTTACAATATTTATCATTACGTATTTAATTTTTACATTGTTTAATTTTAACAACCTAGAAAATCTACTCCAAAGAGATAGACTTTATTTTAAAAAGGATATCCCGCTTTTAAGTTCTTGACGATTAGGACACTATTAGACAATTTTTTTTTAGATGGAAAATTATTAAATGATTTCGCTTTCTTTAGGGTGCAGAGTGGAGCGAGTGAGTGTGTCAGACACCTAAGTTTTAGGACCACGAGATTCATTTTCAGGAAATTCCTGGGGCCCTAGCGGGCATCGGCCCTGCTGGGTCCCTAAAACGCTCGATATCTTTACATTACAGAAACCTTCTTAACAGTTTCTCCATTGCATGTTTTCAGTCAACTCTCAGCTTGACAAGTTCCAATATTGACCGTCATAATCCCGGCGTAATTGTAAACTAGATCGGAATAGAACTGTGTCAGTCAGTTGTTGCTGGGTGGTCCCGCTAAGTGCACGAATGTTAGGGACTGTGTTCAACGGACTCGGGTTTAAGCTTATGTTTTACTAGTGACCCGCCCGGTTTTGCGTGCAAATTGTTCACACGAACCTTCCTCGTTAATTGCTCTTTTTATTTGGGAAAACAGCATTAAAATCTATTGTGTGGTTCTGGAGGAGATAAACAAAGTAGAGATATCTAGCTATGGATATTTTGAGAGCAAAGTCTACAAAATAGCCGTCAAAAAATTTGATACGTGAAAAGTAAATAGGTAATTAATAAAAATCATTGGCCCTTATGTTAATCTTCATTTTAAGTTTTACAAAATTTGAACACAGAAAGCAAATTCTTTTTAAAATTCGTAAAAATCTTTCACACATAAAATGATAAACATGTCCAAACATGGTATATTCCCAGTCCCTCACATGGATTGCCACCTGGTGGAAATGCATGGTGACTGGGAATATACCAACAACATAGATAAATTGTAAATGTTACTAAAATTAAAATGCGAACGTTTTTAAAATGTGGGAACAGCCCACTGAACACAACTTGTACCATTTCTATCTGAATTAATCTCTGTAGTGAGAATACGAATCGTGTTTAGATACTTCTTAAAAAACATTTACACCAACCTAATAAATAATAATCATCTCGAGCTCAAACCAATCTATCTACTTTCCGATAAAACTAAGACGAATGAAAATCCAGACGATAACAAATATTTTACATCCGTTCAAAAGACTAATTGAACATTTAAAATTCGACTGCACGACTCCACCCACCGTTTGGCGCCAAAAATAACGTACTTCATTTTCGTTTATCTGCATGTGTCACGCAAATATGTCGGAAACTGCTGAAGTCATTCCAATGTTACTTTCTCTGCTACGTTTCTTGGAAAACCGGAAATGTGTAGGTCAATGAGATTCCTTAGTATTTTTGACGACCCAAGGCCAGAAAACAGTAGGTTGGTGGATTCACTCATAATTCCAGAAATACTGAGTTATTATGCCAAAAACATCTTGCTGTTAACTCTTAGACCACGATTATAAATATTTAAATTTTTTCAAAGGTGGGGATATCATCAAAAAACTCGGCTAAGGGTGGAGCGAGACAAGGTGTTGCACTTTTACTAACTAAAGCAGCCCGTGCTCCTTAACTTTCGCCCTTTGCGTTCCAAGGCCACGATAGGACAAGGCCAATTTAGCTTTACTTTTTTTGACTGACCGACATTTTGACAATTCAAAAGTGCAAGAAATCATTCAGTTCTGGTGTCAAGTTGTGTGTTTTATTAGCAGAAGAAATTATTGGTAGTCCCGGTTCATAACAATGTTTTAATCAACTCGAACTACTGGAGCCATGGGTTTGCTTCTGAAAGCTTTTTTTTTATATTATTAGATTCAAGATTCAAAAGCATTTATTTCAAATAAACCATTTACATGTCCATAAACCATTTTTGAAATGTCAAGAAGTCAGTCAGTCAGAAAAAACGATGCTAATAAATTGTACATTCCAAAGCGTAGATCTCTATGATCTAGAAGAATGTGCAAGAAACTCCATGGACACTCTATTAGACCCCAACAACCATAAATTCGTTAGTAAATCATTTTGTTAACGTCTCATTTATTGATAGTTGTAATGTAATTATTCATATTTTTCTTGCTTTTTTTATATAGCCTCTTTTTTATATAGTGAATGTGAGAACACTGTAGGCTCCGTGAATTCTTAGATTACTTCTTATTACGACTCACTTTTTATTATGATTATTTTTATTGTACTTTTGAGTACAATATTGACTGGTCTACACTGTCCTTACATAATATCTACTAATACTGTAATATGGAAATATTGTAAAAACAAAATTTTTTTTTTAAAGAGTAACCATGGAGTTTCTTGCCGGTTCTTCTCCATAGGAAACGACAAATTTGGAACCGTGCACTAGCTTCTGACGTTTTATAAGTGGCCATGTAGGCCTATGTTTTTTTTTAAATGGAAAACCCGGGGTCCTGGAATGCAAGGCAAAGAAGGAATATAGGTGTGGTTTTAGTCAGTAAAAGTCTGACACGCCCTCTCGCTCCGTCATAGAGCGAGAGAAGTCATTGGATTATTTAAAACCTAAAAAAAGGGACGCTATGCTGTTTCAGTTGGAAATGCCAGACACTACCTGTGTCTACTAGTTTAGATGTCAATTCATTGACATGAGTCGAAATTCTCATTTCATAGTGCAGGGGTAGATAGTGTCTCTAAATTTAATACTGGAATATTACTAACATTAGTTATGAGTTAATTTCTTGTTACTAACAATTTTATGGACTGTTTTGTCTGAAATAAAATATTTTTATTTTTATTTTTTTATTTATAGTTTTCTAACTTGCAGAATCACATCTGAATTTTGGTGCATACAGTATCCGCTATCAAGTAAGAAATTCCTGAATAGCCAGGTGCATCTATCTTATCGGGAGCACTGTAGGATAACCCAGACAGTTCGCGTTATGAAGTTTGCTCAGGAGCGCCGAGCGAGCCGCTGGAATAGACATGTCAGGACACTAATACCTTCGCGATTAATCGCCATGTCGCCACGCCAGGAGCTACTACGATCTGTGCATATTTTTAAGATTCCGTACCTATATGGTAAAACGGGACCTTACGAAGACTCCGCTATCCGTCCGTCTGTCTGTCTGTCGCTAAGCTGTATCTCATGAACCGTGATAGACAGTTGAAATTTTCACAGATGATGTATTTTTGTTGCCACTTTAACAACAAATACTAAAAAAAAAAAAAATATTAAAAAAAAAATGTATTTATGTAAAATTTCTTTCTTACTCAAATGGTTTGCTGTAAGAAAACCCAGTTGTGGGTTAAGCTCGCCTATGTACATCAACTGTCATATTTTATTGTTTATATAAAATTGTATGTACAATAAAGAATAAAAATAGAATAAAATAAATATGTAAGGGGGTCCCATACAACAAACGTGAATTTTTGCTGTTTTTTTTGCTACGGACGATACGGAACCCTACGTGCGCAAGCACGACTCGCACTTGGCCAGTTTTTCAGCCTTTCATTTCTGTGACAGTTATTTCATACTGAATTGCGAGACGAAAAATCTATCATCGGATAGTTACGGTATATGAACGGTAGGAAGCATATTGCTACTGTCTTGTCTATGGTCATATGGTGCAACACAGTTATGCCCGACACACACATGGCCTGTCAGGGAAACTGGTTTTTGTATTTCTTGTAACAAATTGTGCGTCTATTCAGGCAGAATAAACATGTTTTCTTTCTTTTTCTTTCTTTCTACTGTAATCACACTGAAATTATAAAGGCCAAAGTTTGGGAGTGTGTGTGTTTGTTTGTTACTTCTACACGCTCGAACGGCTGAACGGATTTGGATGGAACTTGGTACAAGGGTAGACCATGTCCTGAAATAGCACATAGCGTATCTTTTATGTTCCCTCAAGATATATTTTTTTCAAATGATATAATTATAAACTATTGCTTGACTGCGATCCCACCTGGTGGTAAGCAGTGATGCATTCGTTGATGGTGAATCGCACTAGTTGTTTATTAAGAGCCTATTCACTCTAGCCTTGAAGACACTTAAATGATAATCGGACGGGAAGACACTGCAGGCAAATTTTCTACTATAAACGCAGGCGAAGCCACTGACAGCAGCTAGTGACCTAAATTAATCTTTTAACTTCAATGTGATGTTGTTTTAAAGCTTTTTCCCGCGTCTGCGTCTTCGGAGAAACCAATCGTAACTTCTTATGTGTTTGTATTTACGTCTGCCGTGCAATAATTAAGAGTAAAATCGACGTTTCGGGATGACGCGCATTGTCCGCACCACGGCTGCAGCATCCATCTATATCAATTCCCCTCACCGACCTCCTTCGAACAGACCTCGATTCACAAACAACGAAAAAAAAACAAACTCACCATATTTATTTTAAACAATTATTTGCGTAATAATTTCAAATATCGAGGCGAGTGTATACGCTCCACAACACCGACTTCATTTATAAATACATAATAAACTTCCTACATGCCAAAATAGACTGGTGTACCGATACAATCTGAGTTACCGATACGCCTATACGCCGGGTACGCCGGTACGCCGATACGCCGAGTGCGCAAACCAACTCTATCATTGACTAGAATTGAAAAAATAAACGGAATCATTCGCTAATACGATTTACGATTGTAAATAATTATAAGCGTAAGTATCCGGCTCGAAGGTCGGATCTGGAGTTCTTTTTGTTAATCATTTATTTTGTGATGTTACGTGCTTGTATTACCAGGAAACGGGAACAGATTGACAACAGTTATGGATACAGTGCAAACATTTCATTAGTCAATGCGAGTTTGTAAGTTATCGGTACTTTCAAGTTCCATTGACGGTTTTGTTCAGTCTTCCGATGATGTGGTTCATGAAACATTGCAATGGAGTGTGACAGCAGTTTCTTCTGCTGTTTTTCGACTTGCCGTGGTATACGGTTAATAGCTTAGTGTTCGTAGGTACCTTCAACGTGTGAGTGCGTCATTGCGTAGGTTTTGTTTGCATTTAGAAAATAATAGAATTGAAGAATAGACTAAAATTTATTGTACACCAAAATAGCAACAAAAACTAAATAATAAATTAATAAAGAAAAGTTTCTGTAGTTTTAGTGTACTATGTTGCTGTCTGAAGTTTTTGAAGACTTTTAGATTTACGGCTAATAGAGTTAAATTAAGTAATTTCTATAAGAGATATTAGTTGTGACGAATTGAAAGAATGCGTAGATGAAAGGTAGCCAGTTATATGATTAACATGTTGATGAGTTAATTAGCTAATTTTCCAGTAGAAATACATTTTATGTGTTATTTTTCACTTTTAACATTCATACACTTAGATTTCAGGAAAGTTTTAAATGTTTATAGCTACATCTATATATTAAAAGGAGAAACTGACTGACTGACCCGAAACTACAGGACCTAAGAGCGTGAAATTTTTCTCAAGGTTTTCTTTTATGACTTAGGCGAGCAATAAAAGAGGATTTTCCAAAATTAACCCCCTAAGGGGATAAAAGGGGGGTCCGAAGTTTACGTGAAAAAACCTAATTTCACGCGGGCGAAACCGCTGGCAGAAGCTATTTTTTATATATTTTAAATGGCGTTGCACAATTGTCACTGTAATACACACACGAACCTTAGGATCCCCGAACTCCCTTATTGATGCCCTGAAAAACCTAAGAAGCCTAATCTGTTTTTGGAAAGAGGTGGGCTGGTTGGAATAAGCCCACCTAAGGTTATGGCCGCCATGACCCACGTACAATGAACTACATAGGACTAAGTGCGGAAACCATACCCAAATAGAATAGATAGAATAAATGGCGTTGTTAAATCTAAAAATAAAATTTAAGTATCTTTCTTTAAAAAGTAGAAACCCTTATCCCATAATGAGGACAAAGGCTCGATAGCCGACCAGCCCGATGGCCGATATCCTTAAAGATAAAACTGAAGTGTTCCCCAAATCTGATAATAACGTATTAGCAAGAACGAGGTTACTTTGTAACCTGAAAAATAATTAGGTGACCTTCAAATATGGCTACCTATTTAATATACGTTGGCACTGTAGACCAAGTTTACCTGACCTCCTTGGAAATTTAAGAAGTTAGTAGCATAATATAATGAAATTTAAATACTCATTTGTATTCAGAATAAGATTTTAATGAAAAACCTATTTTCAATACCCTTTTTTTAATAATATAAACTAGTGCTTGACTGCGATCCCACCTGATGGTAAGCAGTGATGCAATCGTTGATAGTGAAGCGCACTAGTTTATTACTCACTCGAAAACTTACTCCCCCTACCGCTTTTAGGTACACAATTTACTATTTTCTGCACTAGTTTTCTATCTCCTTTCTTTAAGTCCATCCAAAGGTTGTCTGTAAGAAATTGCCCTGTGCGATAAGACCGCCCATTGTACACTTATTTTTAATTATGTTTGTCCTGTATTTTTGTTTATGTGGTGTACAATAAAGAATATAATGAATAAATAGAGCTCGAAAACTGCACGAGCTCACCCTCGCTACAATTTATTGTATTTATCATATCAGGCTGGGTCGCCAGTCAACCTCTGTTTATTTATATCTTCGTAAGTGTATTAAAAATCATCATTTGATACACGTGGTTTGTCACTACAGCATTCGGCGCCATAAAACCGTCGCCTGCGGCTCAGGCGAATTCCGCCAAACTTTCTCCACTTGTATTAAAATGTACTATTTCAAAACAAGCTCTTATCGCGTGGTATAGTACTCATCAAGACCATTCCAAAGAGTTTAAACACGATGGAGTTATCTCGTTGCAATCAGTAGTTCCTACTCCATCATCAGACCAGCTCCATGGTACCATATTAGTGTATTGTCTTCCACGGTAGGTATACTGAATGTCACTGAATACTCAGAAGATAAAATATGATTAAATAGTAAATTATTTGACATTGTACTCATTTAATATTGTGACATTCAAATTTATATTAATGCGCTGTAGAAATTCATATTTTTTGACATTTTATATACAATAATAATTAATTAATCTAAGTTGTCTAATTATGTTATAAATATTTGTTACTAGCCTGACCCGGCGAACTTCGTACCGCCTAATAGTAAGGATAACGCAATCTACTGGCATTACCAGAACAGCATAATTCATTTTATAATGACATTTTATTTAGAGATGGCGTTGTATTCGGATTTTTTTTCGTGATTTTCCATTTTTTCTCACCGTTTACACCTTCACTGAACTACGAATATTTCAAGACAAAAATTAGCCAAATCGGTCTAGCCGTTCTCGAATTTTAGCGAGACGAACGAACAGCTATTCATTTTGATTATATATCGATTAAAACCTTAATGTTACCTGTGTCTACAAATTAATAAATTAATCTGAACTTGAATCTGAAACCAAATATGAACTCAATCGGTTAGGGGGACATATTGATTCGCTTCTACTTTTACAAGTTTCAAAACTGTTTATTTTTTCACAGTTTTCAGTTCATTTAAGTACACAAACATTCGCTGTCTGGCTTCCCTTCCTATAAATACAAACAAAAGAGTCTGGTCGTGAATACCGGCACCGTCGTATTTCGAGACGATCCGATCAATTAAGAGGGCTTGTCATTGACCCCGGAGGTGAAGATACGGAAACTTTGGTGACCTGGTCGGGAAATACAGTTTAGACAGAATATGTTGGTATGGATGAAAGTAAATGGGAATAATAAGGATTGTACCTAGAATTGTTCGAAAGAGTTACCAGGGTCCTGGAACGCAAAGAACAACTGAAGGATCATAGGTGGGTTTTAATCAGCTGGTTATCCGGTAACCGTCCGGAGGGGCCCAGCAGGGCCGAAGCCTACTGGGGCCATGGGTTGACTTGCAAAGGCAAAGAAGGAACATGGGAACATAGGTGTCTAAAAAAAAGGTGGGTTTTAGTTACTGAAAGCCTGACACTCTCCCGCTCCATCCAGAGCGGAAGAAGTCCAACTGATGATTTCTCACCTCAAAAAAAGAGGCCACACAAGTAAATAGGTAGTATGTGATCTGGTTCTATAAAGTATTTAAAAGTACATATATATATATTTATATATATTTTATAATTAAAAAAAAATAAGAAATAAAAAAAACTTTTTCTGGATTTTTCTAGGATAGAGACCAAAATTTTCGGCCGAATAAATTTCGTACAGCCGTGTGTACAAAACGACAATTGAGCGTTTTTCAAGGTCACTCAAGTTGTACAGACGGCCCTCGAGGGGGAGTGTGAAGCTGCAGACCGCGATAAGCTTCCTCAGTCCTGAACAGCACCATATCGTCAGCTCAACTAAGGTTCCTAAAACATTCGCCACTAATTCATTTTACTCAGGCGATCACCCTGATCTGTCATAATTACTAGTGGTATTTGGAAATTCTAAAATATATTATCTGTAGCTACCGGCCTGCGACACTGGACGAGGCCCTCCACGAGCGAGCGAGGACGCATGTGTGCAATTGATAAAGATTAGCTATTTAATTTAATTGTTATAAGGATAACAAACTCAAAGAAAGAAGACGAAGTAAGGCGTGCTCAAATGCTACCGACTTTTAAAACAATGGTGGAGGAGTTTTACCTTTCACTATAATATTTCTTTATTCTCCTTGCTCAATTTTATGTATTTTTATTATTATGTGTAATTAATATTATTTATGTATTTTTGTACACTTACCGCCCTAATCTATCTCCTTTCGTTCAGTCCATCCTAAGGTTGTCTGTAAGAAATTGCCCTGTGTGATAAGACCGCCCTTTGTACACTTTGTTTTTGTATATATGTTTATCCTGTCCACATTATGGTGTGTACATTATAGTATATAATAAATAAATAAGCGTGAAGTATGTGTGTGTCATACTCTATTTTTTCCCACTCTCCTTTCACGGGTATGCTGAAAGAGATATATAGATATATAAACTATAGAAATAAGCATCACAATTTGTATCTATTTTTCTGTTTTCCTTCTTCTTGTATCTGTGTACATTAATTGTTAAATAAATAAAAATAATTTATTGTTCCCTCGTTGTCAAACTTCTTTTTTCAAGAAACACCATCGTTACTGCTATCAAATCTATTTAAGGTTACCAGGAAACAGGTACAGAGGTTGTCGGTAGAACTAGACTCGAAATTGCTTTAAAAGTAGATAAAAATCTCACTCTTGTACTTAAAATAGAACGTTGCATTCAGTTTAGCTATTTTAAAGTGCTACAGTAAACTGAATTGGTCTTTTTCTCTTTGCCCCCGTTGCCTCTTCATAATTGCCTTAACGAGGTCATTTTCATAAATTCTGTTAGGAATACAGAATTATTTGTAAAATGCAAACATTTTTGTAATAAATTACAAAACCATACGTCCTTAACGACTACCCCAAAAAAGGAGTGTTATTTTAAAATGGCGATATTGTTAGGTTTATTTATTTGTTTATAACTTTATACCCAAGTCAAAGGCACTGTACACAGACCGACTTTAGGCATTTTCTACCAGTCAAACTTATTTTTTAGGTGGGAAAATCATCTAATGACATCTTCCGCTCTTGAGCGGAGCGAAAGAGTGTGTCCGACTTTTACTGACTAAAAACCCACTCCTGTTCCTTCTTTGTTTTCGTCCCAGGCCCCGGGTTTCACTTTAACAGTACCCGTGGGCCAGTCAACCATAGAGTGGTGCAGAGACAGAACATGGCAGACCATTGAAATGAAGGACAAAATAAAATAAACAAAAATAAATACGTAAACATAATTATGTACAAACTAGCTTTTGCCTGCGGCTTCGCCCGCATGAAAGTAGTCTCCTCCATACAAACTGAACGGCTGTTACATCCCCATAGGGGGTAAATTTTCGAAAATCCTTTCTTAAATTCTTATGTTCTTTATTGTACATAAAAATAACAAATTATTTAAAAAATTGGACAGTTGATGTACAAAGGCGAGCTTAACCCACAATTGGGTTTTCTTACAGCAAACGTAAAATATATTTCTAAGAAATTTTATTTATGAGGATAACTGAAAGAAATGCACAACAAAAATCTAAGTTAAAAAAAAACAGATCAGATCTAAAATAAACTACACAAATACGTACATAGCACAAAATACATATAAAAATACTATATACAATAAATAAAACCTATATATATGGGTCATGTTGACATGAAATGTTTAGGGAACATTCTTCCCCTGAAGACCTCCAACGAGGGGCTAATGTTTGCGGAAGAGAATTCCAAAGGCGCACAGCTTGAACAGTGAATGATCCACTGTACCGACTAGAGGAATGGGGAGGAAAACGAAGGAGAAGAGAGGATGATGAGCGACAAGGCCTTCCTCTCGGAACAAGATACTCAAAGCGTTCACGAAGATACAAGGGGGAGTTGGAATTATGAAGAGAAAAGAAAGAATGTGGCAATCCCGACACTGCCGAATAGGCCTTCTTATTCTTTGTATACCTATGTCGTGGCTGAATCTTAGAATTTATCATTTCATGATATGGCCAACTTAAACTGGCTAGATCGTTTAAATTAACATTTGATGTTAACAATCCTCGTTTGGCCATATCATTGATGTAGGACTTCAATGATAATAAAAGGTCTAAAGAAAGTAAGCCAAACGAAGATTGAAATATAATCAGTTTAAAACGATCTGGCCAGTATGTTACCTAAACCCGTTGTCCGCAAAAATACATGGTCACCGGGCCATCCGGGCGACTGAGGGGTTCTTTTGCTCCCGCATCCAGCCGCTGGTGCCTAGTGCCCGCTATGACCTGCCTTGATATGTGTAACTTGAGACCTTTTTTAAATATTTTTGGGGAAAAATATAACATGGTGTAAAAGTTATTGGAATCGATTCAGTTACTGATTCTGAACAAACTATATTCAGGTTTCGCATAAACTAAAAACAATGTTGTATAATATGTACCTACAGATAACGAATCCAACAAATCAATGCTGTGTTGATTCTACCAACTTCTTGCAAATGTGTCTTCAATTTAACGGAGAACGCATTCATAATGCGTACAGCTAAGGAGTGGAATTCCCTGCCGGAGTCTGTGTTTCCTGATAGCTACAACCTAGGGGTCTTTAAGTCAAGAGTGAATAGGTTACTTCTAGGCAAGCGTGCTCCATCGTCGGCCACATCATCGCTTACCATCAGGTGAGATAGTGGTTAAACGCGAGCCTATCAATAATAAAAAAAAGAAATAAAAAAAAAAGAACGAGATTAGGAGGGAGTGATTTCCAAAGAAAAATCGCTTGGACAAAGAACGAGAAGTGGATAAACCCAGAGCTCTGAAAGAAATATTCCAGATGACGATTAAAACCGCGTTGACATCTGCATGTCTCTCCCAGACAACCGCCCGCCTGCATGGCTGCCCACCCATCGAAGGAATGTGATCCGTTACTAAACAAACGTCCAAGTTTACTTGCTTACAGTTTGTATTTTTTTTTTCAAACGAACGCGCCAATAAAACTCAGTTTACAACGGTTGCGCGTGCGCATGTTTAACTAGCCAGTTTATTGATGTTGAATAAAAATATAGTCGTGCTACTGTGGAGTTTTTGAAAAGAGAATATTTTGTGTTTGGAACTGACCAAGTTTTATTCGGCTAGGGTTGGGGTAGGTACAGACAGCTGCATAAATTACACAAAGTAATGCGCCCGGCTGGGTTTGATCCCGCGACCTATAACTCGTAAGTCGGGGCCGATACCACTCGGCCAACACTGCTCTCATCCACATATTCTAAAGTAACTCAAATATACGTTTAATTTAGTACTGATGACGAGGCAGTATGCTTTAAGACCTTAACTTGCCTTAACAGGGCGAAGAAATTAAAAAAACCAGTCAAGTGCGAGTCGGACTCGCGAACGAAGGGCTCCTTATCATTATTTATAAAATCGGCATTTTTTTCCCTTTAAATACTTATTTTACTTTGTTTTTTTTTTGTATTTGTTGTTAAAGCACCAACAGAAAATAGGATCCCGATTTTACTCTTTGGGTTCGGAATCCCAAAAAAAACATTTATTTCAGCACATGCTCGTAGTTAGTTAGTGAAAAGTTGAAAGGAAATCGTTTGTCTTGGTATGGTCATGTGAAGAGGAGGGATGAAACGTATGTTACTAAAAGAGTTATGAGTTTACATGTGGATGGAAGGAGAGGGAGAGGAAGACCAAAGAAATGATGGATGGATTGTGTGAAGAGTGATATGAAAGAAAAGGAAGTTAGTGATAGCATGACGAGTGATAGGGCAGAATGGAAGAAAAAAACGAGTTGCTCCGACCCCAAATAACACGGGACAAGGGTAGGAAGATGATGATGATGATGCTCGTAGTTAGTTGCAAGTTTTTTTTTTTTTTTAATTGATAATACCAGTGCTTGACTGCGATCCCACCTGATGGTAAGCAGGTAAGCAAAACTTATATAAGTAACACACGGACATGAAATGAAGCATCGCTTCTGCAAACACAATAGTAAAATCCTATGAACCGCAAAAATAGATCTACAAAGTCCGAAGCAACGAACTGCATAAAGTTGACACTAATTCATTCTGAAAATACGTTTCTTAGAAACGATGATTTGCAGTACCTAGGTAGCTGGCTACTGCCGCCTGTGACACGTGTCGTGTTCAAATAAATAGACATTTCTAGGTACAGTCAACAGTACGTGCCACGGGAATTTACGAAAGAGATTCTGTGATCCTGGAACGCAAAGGGCAAAGAAAGAGAGAGAGAGAGAGAGACAAAGATCCGATTATTATTTGGGTGTCTTAAAGACTAGAGTGAATAGGCTCTTAAAAAACTAGTACGCCTCATCATCACTGCTTACCATCAGGTCAGATCGCAGTCAAGCACTAGCTTATATAAAACAAAAAATAAAATAAAAAAAGACATACAGAAAGAAAGAAAATAAATTTATTTGGCAAGGTACACAAACAATGGTTAGGTAAAGAAAAAAACAAAAAAAAAAGAGAAGCCACTGAAAGATATGTGGGTTTTAGTCAGTTAAAGTCTGACACGCCCTCTCTCTTTCGCCTAGTGCTGGAAAAGTCATTGGATGATTTCTCACTTCAAAAAAAGTACAATGCTCTATCAGGCAGTAGCAATGCCTTTATCTTGAAGCAATAAATAAGGGTGATTTTCTTAGTTGAAATGTATAATTATGTTGTGGCGAAATCTTAGAATTGATAACTTCATGATATGGCCAACTAAAACTGGCCAGATCGTTTAAACGTTAACATTTGATGATGTGTCAATCCTCGTTTGGCCACATTATTGATGTAGGATATCTATGATAATAAAAGGTCTAAAGAAAGTAGGCCAAACGAGGATTGAAATATCATCAAACTTTAACGTTTAAAATGATCTGACCAGTTTTACTTGGCCATATCATGAAGTGATCAATTTCTAAGATCTACATATATACTGACGTGCATTTGACTGTACCAAGAGAGTGTTGGAACTAATGACTATACCACCCTTTGGTTGGAACTAACGCAGTATGATTTATGAGATCTGATGTGCAACGAACCATTTAATTAATTGCATCTTTTTGTAACTGGTCAGTGACGTGTGTGTGTGAAGAATGACGTTTGAAGACCTTGTATCAAAAGGAAATGAAAGTTTGAGGACGGTGTTTGGATTTTTTTTGAGTAAAGTTCACTTTAGACACACACATATTTTTAACTAATTTAATTGGCCTTTGGTCGTGTTATGTCAAAAAAATAAATAAGCGTAAACAGTCAATGAAGGTTTTGGCGGAATTTTATCTAGTAAAGTTCAGTGGTTCTTTTGATTATTCGCAAATTAATTTCTAGAGAATATTGTGATGTAAAATTGGTTTAGTTTTGTATCTCAATAAAACAAATATGTAGAATCATTGTACCAGGCGCGATTTACGGTTAAATGGAATTTTATTTTAGTATTGACTACCTCAGCGAAGTTTGCGAGAAGGCTGACGAAATATTAGCTGCCAAATACTGCAAAATGTGTTGTGCACCAGAATTCTAATGCAACTCAAAGTACTTAACACAAAAGACATTAAGAACGTAAGACTAGGCAATATGGTCGAAAGACAATAAATAGCCTTCCCTTTGGTTTAAATAAAACAGATAAATTAACCGAAAGTTTGTGGAAGGTTTTTAGCGCGATTTTCTTGAGTGAAGATCAGTGGCTATTTAGATAATTCGCAAATAATTTTCAAGAGATTTTGATGTAAAATTGGTGTAGTTTTGTGTCTCAAGTGTATACATAAGTGTATAAAATAATAGAAACATGCGCGATATCGGTGAAAAAGAGCAGAGTTTGCTAAGTATAAATTGCTGGGAAGGACGATTCGATATTTGCTGCTAAATACTGCAAAAATATTAAAATATACACCGCTAGTTTTTAATTAGTACAAAACAAAATAGGGCTCTATCCGTACCCGTTACTGATCATATTTGTGTAGTCAAAAGTAAAAAAATAAAATCCTAAAATTGTCCACGGAGTTTTTTCATAACTGGTAAATTCATAATAGAATCAACAATCATAACAATTGCTACTAGAAAATACTACGTGCAGTGTTTTTCCATTTTAATCGTCATTTATTCATTCATAAATCAATAGCCGTACAATATTTTCATAAGTTAAGTGATATTTTAGGATATAAAAAAACGCTAATAACTTAGCTGTTTATGAACATAATTTTTTGAGACTTTTCTTATATAACAACAAGACCTTTTTTAATAAGCCCTTAAAGTATTTGTGGTGTATATATTCTGTCTCAAGTTAGTAAGGGTTTCCTAAACTTGATATTGGCTTAATGCACAAACCGAACCAAACCAGATGAAAAAAGTTTGAGCAAAATTGACGGATGAAATTGTGATTTCCGTATACAGAGACAGAACAGCCAGTAACCCTGATAGAAACTGGTGAAACCTATTTACGAATGTGTGTTGATATCGGTAACATCGAGTTACGTAGATTCCCCAAAGGAGTAGCCAGAGTAGCCACAGTGGTTCTCAAAGTGGACTGGCCCGCGACCCAACTAACAAAAAGTATCGAATTCGGTACCCACCTCTTGATTATTTACATGTCTCTCACATAATAGCAGCGACAAGAAACATGTCACCGAGATATTTGTATATAACATGACGTGATTGAAAAGAGCGTCCATGGGGTTTTTTTGCACATTCTTTGGAATGTACAATTAGCATCATTTTTCTGACTGACTGACTTCTTGACAATTCAAAAGTGCCTGTAAATGGTTTATTTGAATTATATGCTTTGATTCTTCTTGATTGATTTTAAGAAAAAAGGGGCAGAACTATATGAAAGAAGGACTGTTCAAACAAAAAAAATACGTTCAGTTTTGATCCATACTACATTTTTTTAGTGAGAAGGATGCATTAATTTGTTTCCTATTTTTTGTCGTCATAACTTTAGCATAAACTCAATTTTAGTTACTTTTAATTGGTCGTATCAAAATACGTTTAATATATTTCAATATTTAGTTTTAATACAAAACATAAAATCGATAATCCCGCCTCATATAGGTATGAAGTACTGTAGGGTCTACTGTACTAGTCTAACACGTTTTGTTTAACTGCAACGTGTTTAATAGTAAGAAAGTTTACTGCTGTCTACCGGGAAAATACATGCTGAATATGCCAATAAGATGTCGAATTTAAAAACAGTACCTATATTAAAAAAAAAGAACTAGAGTAAGCGCGGTCCTGCGAAAGATGGATGGAATGGAGAGAGGCCTTTGCCCAGAGAGATTTGACAGTATGACGTGACGTCACAACATGGCAATCGATCCTATTCTTAATTGGAACGCAATGTATATAATATTGAAAATATTCATCGTTGTGTATTCTTTGATTACGTAAGTGATAAATTACAAGTTGTTGTGTATCTTACAAGATACCAACAAAATGAGTTAAGTCAAGAGGTGTTAAGTTTCAGAATAGAATTGTGAATGCAAAAGCTATCCCGTAGAAAAATTGCGAACATATTTCGTGAGTATAACGAGAAAATAACATCTTAATTTTATGTGCATCTACAATGCCAGGATTATTCGCAAGAAAATGTGTTAAGCTTTACTGTTGGGTACTGCCAACGGATAATATTTTTTGTGAATTAAATAGGCGAAAAGCATATAGTTTGGTGTTAAAAGGACTATAAAACCTTAATTTAAGATGAACCCAGAAATATTGTCATTTTATTATACCAGAAACTATTATACTACACAAATAAATGTGACTAACAAATAAATCATTTGTTACAATCATTTCATTGTATATCGCCATCCCCATAAATTTTCAACAGACCTAGTATGACAATTTCGTGTCCGTCGTTGAATGCGTCAAACCATCAAACCATCCAGCCATCAAGCGGCCGCCATTATTTCCTAATGAGTGACAGAGAAAAGCGCGGGAAAGCAGCGGACGCAAAGATAACGCACATTCTGCCTAGTATCGATACGCAATAAATGTTTATTTCAGTTCGTTAAATAACTTGGGGATGATTTAGTGTTTTCTTTTTTGTATCTTGTAGTTTGATGGTAAATTTATTGAATATTTGACCTTAGGTAAAATGTTGCAGCAATAACTATTTGGTAATAACATTGTGAGCATCACATTGATGCAGATCTTTTCGATTTACTACGGTAATTACGATAATTCGTACAATTATGATAATTCCTA
Source organism: Mythimna impura (assembly GCA_905147345.3). Lineage (NCBI taxonomy): Eukaryota > Metazoa > Arthropoda > Insecta > Lepidoptera > Noctuidae > Mythimna > Mythimna impura. The sequence continues at coordinate 2,175,284 of LR990342.1, read as the reverse complement.
CCTACTGTTGTGGATAAAGTTTCTATTTATTTACCGGAATTTCGAATAAAACGGTACGTTTTTGGACAGGTTCATACATACACCATTTTCATTTGAATTTCCTAGATAAAACCATAATATAAAGATCAAAGTAAACAAATAACCTCAATAAACACAAAACCCAATCTACACAAAATATAAATCTTTACTGGAAGCCATACACTATCTTCACATGAATATTTCACAAAAATATCATCCAGCACCTTAAAATTATCCGCTGAAACGCAAGCGGCGTGTTCTGCGGTAGGTATAATTAATTTAAAAAGCACAGTCTCGATTAGCCACTGTTTAATGTACGAGGTACATAGTAATTCGGCAAGCAGACCGCTCCCCGCGATATTGGGTCAACATTGTCCAAACGCCTCGTTCGATGAACTATGAGCATTATCGAGCAACGTTTCGAAACTCGTCGTAAATCACCACACGGCGGGGTTTGATCGAAAACGGAACAGTTCGACTGAATTCTAAAAAAAGTGCAGAATTGACTTGTAAGAATAAAAGTTGCAGAATTAGGTTGGAGTTGAGAAAAAAACGGGCAGTTTCCTTTTTTTTGAATTTAGACTGAACTAGCTATAACATTAGATGCCAAAAGATTTTAGATTGTCATTTTATTTTGTATAAAAGTTAACTTTGGTGTTCGAATGTTTGAGTTAATTGTACAAATAGTAATCGATATATATTTGTTTACGTGGTTTATGTTATAAATAGTTAACTTTGTTGTTGGTTTCTAATTCACCAATAAATAAATGAGAAAGAAAGTCTTGGAAGGAATAAACAGGTAACTATAATGCCTTTCTTGTCATTTAAAACTATTCTTGTCTCGATAACTAAAAGTTATTAGTTATTTTGTACAAAACTTACATGAAGTCAAAAGCTAAGTTTTCTTTCGAGACCACTGTTTAATAGTTGATTTATAAGTTTTCAGAATAATAATTGTAATGTGGAATACACAATTCAATTTCTCACCGCGATGTTATTACGAAACTGGAATGTAAACAAATACTAACGAACACCTTGATTAGTTGCAAAACTACCAACAGAGCCGCGGAGAATTCTGAGAGTTAATTACAACGACTACTCTAATTACCAGCTCATTTGTACGAATCACTTGCACAAACTGTTACATACGGTGTGAGAGACGTTGCACGTACTGCGGACGTACAGGTAACAGGTCACGGAAAATATAATATAAATTCGTCTCTTACAAGACAACGAAAGTATCGTCATAGCAAAATAGAGCGCGACTCACGTGTCGATATAGCACATAGGCCAGATCCAGGTTGCGATCGCCCACAGTCTTCAGACACACAATTTTAATGCATGCTTTTTATTTTGTCATTAACCTTCGGGGTGCTCCGGTTTCGAATCGGCAACGTTTTATTTTTGAAACACGGTTACGTTGCGGTGATTAGCGCTGTAGCACGCGTGCTCGGCGCTCACTGGGCGGCGAGGGCCCGCACTGCACCGCACCCACTCTCATCGAAAAACTTCGAAAATTCGTATAGAAAAAAAGTTCGCGATCCGTTTCCAAAAGTTACGTTGTGTTGTGAGTCGACTGTCGGCGCGGGACGGCGCGGGCGGCGCGCTCAGACGTTCGCGGCGACTGGCTCCCGCCGCTGAAAAAGCTCCTTACGTTAAATACATACAGGGCGATGTGCATTCTATTTATAAAGTTAAGTTGGGCGTGCGGCACGCGCGTGCAGCCCGCCAGCGCCACTGCCTACATTAACATCATAATATTTGAAGTTATTAGGTCAGCTGATGAAACGTGTTGCGGCACACCGCCGCTCGGGTCTACTGCCACGGTAATTAGCAGCACAGGGGTACCGCGACCGGGGCCCGCGCCTGCCGCGGTGCATCACAAGCTCGCATACCCACTAACTAGGTATAATAGTTACACTTTGGAAGGGCTCCAACAATAATAGAGATATGTTACGTTTATGATGATCGTGAGAACCGTTTTGACGCGTACCCGTTTTATATTTATTTTATTTACTAAAATATAATAACATCTTTAGTTACAGTGCAAACTATAAAAACGGCAATAAATATTGAGTTCGACATTTGAATTTATTATCGTAAAACAAAATGGCTTCATGTTTTAGTGATGGTTTTTCGTTCGTTTCTTTTTTTGCGTCAACACGTCAGTTGTTGGTGGACACGCATTATGGACGCAGCAAGACGTGGTGACGTGACGTGGGGCGACGTGACGCTACGTTGACGAATAATAATATGATGGTGACGGAACTGACAAGTCAGTTAGCTACAGCATGTTACGAGGGGAACACGTTCGTATTTTAAAATTGAAACAAGACGTAGAAATCAAAGACAGATCGTGCGTGACACGGACGCGGATAAATCTTTGAAGTTTAGCCGTTTGAGCGCGCATAAACATCTCGGCACGTATAACAACTAAATTGGACGTGTTGAAATGTTCTTCCATATTTCTTGTTTTCATAAAAAATTGGAGTTTAATGTAATAATTTATTATGTTTACGGGTACCGTGTAAATGAGGAGAAGTTTATTATTTAGCGTCAAACTGTCATACGCTTATTTTTATTTTGGCAATATTTTATATTACTAATGCTGACTAACTAGTAAGAGTGTCACACGTGGGTATGATTGCCGAGAAATTTGACAAAACGAGGAAATAAATATGTGATATTTTTTCAGAGATAATTGGGTTTATTAAATGATGTTTAGTGATAAAAATATTAATGTATTACGTAAACATTGAAAAGTTTACGAAAAGTGAAGTTTTGACATAAGGAAACTTGTTGTAATAAATAATATGTTAAATATGTTTCGAAGCTTATAGTGATCAAATACTGAAGTTGAAGTGAGCAAATGAATATTTCATTGGCACCATAAATCAAACAACATACTTAGTTTATTCATTTTAGGGTTCCGTACCTAAAGGGTAAAAACGGGACCCTATTACTAAGACTCCGTTGTCCGTCCGTCTATCTGTCTGTCTGTCTGTCTATCCGTCTGTCACCAGGCTGTATCTCATGAACCGTGACAGTTAGACAGTTGAAATTTTCACAGATGATGTATTTTTGTTGCCACTATAATAACAAATACAAAAAAACAGAATAAAATAAATATTTAAGGGGGCTCCTATACAGAAAACGTGTTTATTTATTTTTTTGCCGTTTTTTGCTATGTACTGTACGGATCCCTTCGTACGCGAGTCCGAATCGCACTTGACCGGTTTTTAGTTCGTTCTTATTTCTTATATAACGTATTTAATATTTGTATGTGATTTAAAAATATACCAATCTTTAGCTTCCTGAATGAATTTGGAATACTTACCTAACGGTGAAATAGGTAATAGACATTAGGAGGGAAAGCCTTCATGAATATGTAATCCTACGATGTTTTCAGGTGTCCTGAACATTTTTATACTGAGTGCGTTTGATGTTTCTATAGACCAGCTATTCTCTATTTCTTTGATCCAAGATATTTTAATTGAAGAAAAGTGTTGGTACTCTTTGCTGGTTTACCGAAAGTATGGTTTAATTTTGCCCAGCAGTGGGCAAGTATAGGCTAAATTAAAAATACAATTTATTTTATTTATATTTTGTATATGTTGTATGTTTGAGCCGTTTAAGGTTTAAACACTAGGGCCACGGGAACCGAGCGATCTTGGAGTTGTTCGGGTTAGGTTCAGGTCGACTATTCGCGTGATCAGAACTACTACTACTTGAAGTCCTCTCAACCTTAGTTCGTTCTTCGTCAGAATTATTATTAAGTTCTCTTAATGATTTGATATTTTTCATAGTATTTATTAGTTTATAATTTTCTTCTTGTCTATAATTAATTAGTGTTTGTAAAAGACGAGAGCAGGGAAGGAGGTGACGTAATTTTAGGGCACCCCGACACGAACAGGTCTGGTTAGAAGACTTAGCCTGCGTAGTTATTTTTTAATAACCACCCGGAAATAGAAGCCTTACTTTAAACCCCGCAGATAGAAATAGGACCTAAAAACTTGTAAGCAAATTACATTACGTTACCTATAAGAAGTTTTAATTTCACGTTAAGTTTATTATCTATAAATACTCAGCCCCCCTAGCCAAGTTACAACCGTTTCGTTTCGATTCTCTTTTCGTCAATCGCCTCGAGTGGGCCACGCCTCCGATTCCTTTGTTCTGACGTCATCTCAACGGTCAGTCACGTGATCAGAACAAAGGAATAGGAGGCGTGGCCGACTCAAGGCGATTAACGAAACGAAACGGTTGTAACTTGGCTAGGGGGGCAGGTCTCATTTCTTTCGTAGCGTAGTTAAATCACCAAACAGAAGACCCTAAATCTATTTGGTTCGTTATCAGCTAGATTAATAAAAAACTTGGCTATGTATTTTGACTTTTGTCTCGTTAACAAACAATTAAGACCGTATAGTGCGTTGAATTTCGCGTGACGTCTGCGTTACAATTGCTTGAAAAATGTACGTAATGTATGTAACGTAACAAGGCTCTACTTAGATGCGTTGTATCTTTGTAATATTTTATTGATTTGAGAAAGCAAAAAATACGTGTCCATTTTTGCTCTCTTTGGTAACACAATGCTAGTGTTCTTTTTAGGGTTCCGTACCTCAAAAGGAAAAAACGGAACCATTATAGGATCACTTTGTTGTTCGTCCGTCTGTCTGTCAAGACCCCTTATCTCAGGAACGCGTGGAGGTATGGAGTTGAAATTAAAACCATATACTCAAGACTGCGGTCTCTTGAAGCTGTGAAAAAATAAAATTTCTGGGTTATCGGAAAAAAAAGATACGACCGTTTATGTCGCAAAAAACGTGTATTTCGACACTCTCAAGGAAATCAAAATTCATAGGGTACTTCCCGTTGACCTAGAATCTTGAAATTTGGCATGAAGCAAGGCCTCATAGCACAAGTATAGGGAAAAATCTGAAAATTGTAAATTTGTTGTTACGTCACACAAAAAAAGCTTGTTTTTGCGATTCGGAAAAATCGTCCTAACTCAATTTGGGAATTGAACTGTTTTCAAAGGTAGGTTTGTACGGAACCCTCGGTGCACGAGTCCAACTCGCACTTACCCGGATTATTTTTAATCTTAAGTTTCTGCACTATTATAATGTATTTGTGTGTGTCATACATGTGTTTTTTTCTTTCCTTTCTCTTTTCTTTTTTCTTTCTTTTAGTATCTCTTCTTTTCTTCTTTTATTATTTTTTCTTTTCTTTTTTTATTTTTCTCTTTTCTTGTTTTTCCTTTTCCTTGTCCTTGTCTTTTCTATCTTTTGTTATATTTTGAAAATCTAAATAACGGACTTATTATAATATTTTTTTACTGTGGCATCATCCCTATTCAACTATTTTACAGCCCTGCAAGATAAACCTAACGAAATCCCCTCCTGTTGGTATGACGTAAGTGTAGTAATTTCGCTAACTCGACACGTGCAGCCGCTTCGCAGGCTGTAAGAACACTAACACTTTAAGTTGTTTCGCTTTTCGAGCATAATAAGGCGCTGTTACCGGTTCTAGTTTATGCAAATCCGAACTTTACCGGTGTTACGTAGTAAGATGAGATGTTTCTCATCGGGGTTTGTAATTTATATGAAAAATTTTAGGGGTAGTGGCGAGCCACACGAAAGATGCCTTCGCTAGAAAGTTTTAATTCTGATAGAAAGAACATACTATGTATACCTAACAAAACTGTAACGCAGTCTATACAACTACACACAAGCGTAGGTTATAATTGTAACGCAGTCTATACAACTACACACACGCGTAGGTTATAATTGTAACGCAGTCTATACAACTACACACACGCGTAGGTTATAATTGTAACGCAGTCTATACAACTACACACAAGCGTAGGTTATAATTGTAACGCAGTCTATACAACTACACACACGCGTAGGTTATAATTGTAACGCAGTCTATACAACTACACACACGCGTAGGTTATAATTGTAATGCAGTCTATATAACTACACACACGCGTAGGTTATAATATATATATAATAACCCGCGTGAAAGTAGAAAATTATATAAATGTTATTATTTTAATAAATATACCTAAAAATGAATCTCTATTTCCCTTGGTCACATCATCACGCGTGAACAACTGCACCAATTTCGCTTATTCTTTTTTTGTTGTGTTTGTTTTTGTCAGGAGAAGATTCTTATGAAAGATAAAAATATGAAAATTAAGCGGATTATTTAAAAAAATCATAGCTAGGACAGGACAACGTGTCTGTCAGGACAGCTAGTCTTATACAAATATTTGGGAATATACTCCCGGACAAAGAGGATCCTGTGTGTAGGCACATTGTTACTTGCCCGGTTTTGAACCTGTAACCTCATGCATGAGAGATCCACTATGCCATAACGACACTCGTTTGACATCAATTCCGTTAAATCATACGTGTTTAGTGCCAACTCCGCGAACGCGTAAACCCGTCGGATTCTATTACGTACAGTGGACGCGCAGTAATTAGCGATGCGCTCGACAGATGGCGTTGATTCACTCTTCCGTGACACTTTGATGGCAGGCTGGTGATTGAATGATGCGAATTTAGTTGCTGTATTCAAAAATAGTTTGACAGAAAAAAATAACTAGTACTTTCGTGATTATACGTTGAAGAATCAAAGCATTTATTTCAAATAAACCATTTACGGGCAATTTTGAATTATCAAGAAAACAGTAAAAAAAAGATGCTAATTGCACATTCCAAAGCGTAGATCTCATCATCATCATCATCTTCCTGCCCTTGTCCCGTGTTATTTGGGGTCGGCGTAACACGTTTTTTTCTTCCATTCTGCCCTGTCACTCGTCATGCTATCACTAACTTCCTTTTCTTTCATATCACTCTTCACACAAAGCGTAGATCTCTATGGAGAAGAATGTGCAAGAAACTCCATCGACACTCTTCAATCATGTTATGTATTTGATAAAGGAGTTCATTATTGCGATTTTAAAAGTATAAGTAATAGATTGTTTGAACTTATGTTAGTAATAAACACAATAACTAATCGTGACATTGACAATACTTCAGTAAATCCAATTATTATTTCAGCCGAAACACGTCCCCTACTGGACTTGGAGTTCTAAGTGTTCCCAGAGGGACTCAGGTTTCCTCTCTAGGAGAGGGAATGGGCCGTAATCCACCATGAGGGCGGTGATTGTAGAACAATTTCCTCACGATGTTTTCCTTCACCATTTTAAGAGCAGTGGTGATGAAATAAATTACGCAAAGTAATGTGCCTGGCTGGGTTTGAACCCGCGAGCGGGTTTTTTTTTCGACCTACAAATCTCTGCTTGTCCCTTTATGGCCGACGCTGCGTTAAGCGGGCGCCCGCGCGGTCCCATACAAAAGTGCTCCGTCGCGGTGACATGCGCGGGCACCTGTCGCGGGGAGCCGCGCCTCGCGCCCCTTTTGCTACGTAATAATACATTTTAGTTCTCCATTGACACGACTACATGCACACCGTTAAAGTTGAAATAGTGACACTGCGCAGGTAATAATCAGGTTTCAGCTACGTGGACCGTCGCACACTACACACGCGCGACATCACGCGACGGGTGCCCACGCGTGCGCCCGTTTAACGCAGCGTTGGCCCTTAGAGAATTCAGGCGTGTTGTTATGTTTAATTTACAACTCCACCCGTTGGACAAACAAGATGCAAACTAACACATTTTGACGCTATTTCTTGATTGCTTACAAATTGCAGCACCGTCAACAAAAATATAAATATAAAGCTGAGAATTAATGTGTTTTTATTTGTTTTAATTAATCAATTGACGTGTTATTTATGTTACCTTGGGCAGTCCCTACATTGTAAACACGGTTGAGTTTATTTTCAAAATAAATACCTGTTGGAAGATTTTATTGGACTAGTTACGTCAATGATTTTAACGTAAATTGCACAGGGAAGACATTATTAGCTATAGAATTTTAACAACAGTTTTTAAATGTATTTTTAACTGGACTTTGTAACAAAACCTATAAATTAAATATTTCTTAATCAGTGCAGATCTATGTAATTTATAGGTTCATTGGCTCATACTAAGAAGATTTTTTTGTGAAAATTTTGATACAAGTGGAGAGAGTTTCATCATTGCGACCGAGGCGGCATTCGGCATTGCGACATAAATAAACGGGGGTTAACGCATGACTCGTGGGGATCGCTTAGCGTCCAGCACTTTTCCGCACTAGTGCGGTGTAGTGCGCGATGCGACCCCCACGAGTCGCACATCAACCCCCATTTATTTATTTTTTCGTAAGTTTATTGAAAAACGTCGTTTCATACACGTGGAAATATGTCACTGCAGCACTCGGCTCCAAAATACCTTAGACTCGGGCGAATTCCACCTCGGTCATAATGAAAAACTTTCTCCACTTGTATCAAAACGTATATCATATATGTATGTGTAATAGGTGCGCTAAACACTTTATTTTGTGGTTATTGACTGAAACTGAGCCATCACGTTTGAGTATGGAACGCTCGTCGGGTAAGTTCGGTTCGAATCGACTAAGAGAGCGAGAAAAATATAGTCAACGTGTATCAGCCACACGGCCCTCATTGCAAATGTTATTACTTTATAAATATAGAAAAAAAGGTTCCATTTTGTATTATTAACCTCGCCTTGATGAGAGGGAGTGAGATGCGGTAACTTCCACTTTCTTCTGTGAAACAGTAATGCTAGCGAGGCCGCAAGCGAGAGGAAACGAACATCCTCACGCCCCAGCCGCCGCGACAAGAGACACCCCGGGCGTCGGGAGTCGCAGGACGATCGGGCTTATGGACGACGAGCAATGGGTAGCTCCCCATCCGGTAACAGTCCGGACCAAGCCCAAGTCATCGAAGCTGTATAGTGTTCCACTCGCGACTCAAAGAGATGTTAGCAAAACCGTATGGCTTACCAGGACCGATGCCTCCTAGTGCCACGGGGAATTTCTGAAAAGGAAACTCGTGGTCGAAGAACACAAGGATACAGGTGTGGTTTTTATCAATAAAAGTCTGACACGCCCTCTCGCTCCACCTTAGAATGAGAGAAGTTATTGGATGATACCGTTTTTGTTTTTATTTAGCCCTTTCTAATTAACATTTCATTTAGTGACATTTTTAAATGTTAACTCTATTTAGTGATCATTGTAATTTGACTTTAATAATTATGAAATTTGTTTTATGAGAAGAATACCAAATAGAGATTGTAGATTACCTGATTAATTCAATTTATTTTTGTGTAATTTGAATTTTGTAGCTACTAACATAGTTTTAAGTAAATATTGTTACTAACCCTTCTATGAGTGCAAACTTGAAATAAAAAGATATTATTATTATTAAAAATAATATGATGTAAGCTACGCTTTTAACGCGTTTATCAATCTCGATACAATTTGCTCAAAATACCAATAATCTCATTCTTTTACAAAACCCAGCTCAGAAACGGCTACCTGGATAAGTCAAGAAATTGTAAATGAAGCAAGTTTCATCACAGCCCATGAGCACAGCATCTCAGAGCGACCCACTTGCGCAGGTGAGCAGTAAACATGTTAAGATGGACACTACACTGCGATGTCAAATTGTAACACACGTGCAAGGGACAAGCGTTCGGCGAGAGAAAATTAAAGACAAAATTTATACGAGTGGACATGACAGTATCTGTTTGGGTTTTTTTTTAGTGGCAAATCATCCAATGACTTTTCTCGAACTAGGGTGGAGTGGGAGGGCGTGTCAGACTTTTACTGACTAAAACCTTCGTTCTTTGTTTTGCGCTCCAAGAACCCTTCGAAACCATGGCCCCAGTAGGCTTCAACCCTGCTGGGCCCCTACGGTTTTGCTGACATCTCCTTGAGCGTGCGTGGAATACTGAAAAAACGATTAAAACTAATGAGGTGAACGAGATGAGATTGAATCGGGCCCGATATGCGTTCCGAAAGTGTTTGTATTGACTTGGGTAAAACATAAAATAATAAAGGTTTAGAGCACTTTTCTTTTAAGGTGGGAAATCATTCAATGACTTCCGACGCTCTAGGGTGGAGCGAGAAGCCGTGTTAGATTTTTACTGACTAAAACTACACTTATGTACCGTCTTTGCTTTACATTCTAGGACTCCTGGGGTTCCCTTTCGGATTATCCATGTAGGCATAGAGCCCTGTGTCACAATTACGCTGATATGTTTACTATTGTTCGGTGATTGACACGAGCAGACTTCAAATTATTGACTCCAAATTACTGTGGAGTTTGTGACTTAAGTAATACAAAACTTCAAAAAAAAAAATTCAAAATTCAAAAGTTTTTTATTTCACATAGGCCTACATGGGCACTTATAAAACGTCAGAAGCTAGTGCACGGTTCCAAATTAGTCGTACTATATTAACTAAGCTAAAATACACGCCCGGGTTTGATCTCCAATTTAACAAACTGAGATTCTTGCGTGCCTTGGAAAGCACGTTTATCCGTTGATTTTGCTTGAAAATTGTAAATTTTTGACAGTCGTTACAGATAGAAGCCAGGATTATTTGACACCAGTCTTGCTAAAGGGGTATCGTGTTAGTCAATTAGCGGGTTGTGGTTGTTGTTGTGGAGTTATTAAATGCAACACATAGGTACAAAGGCGGACTTAATGCCTTAGGCATTCTATACCAGTCAAATGAAGAGAAAACATGGCAGATTCATAAAAAGAAAGGAAAAGATTATTAAAAAAAATAAGGGTACAAATGTATATAAATATATATAGATAAAATAAACATTTTACAAACAACAAAATACCCCCATTTATAAAAAATTTACGCTCATTCAATGCATTCAAGAATCAACTAGCACAATATGTAAGAAACAATTATAAAATATCTACTTAAAGACTGAATGCATTGGATGAGTTTAACTTACTCGTACGTAGGTACGCGGTGACGAACCCTTGTTATATAATTTACTATAAGGAAAAATTGTTCTCAAGTAAGTGACTTTGTGTCTTTTTTGAGAAATAAATATCTTTAAACCTAAACCTAAAATAAACATTTTATATTTAATATAACATATACCTACATTTAGAATTATTTATATATAGTAAATGAAAGGAGTTTTTGAGACGACTCCGCTATCTGAGTAGAAAGTAATTTCGCAACTTCCTGACTGTAGTCTGTTATAAGAATAAATTTCTTTAAACACGTTACAATAGTAGAGAAAGAAAATTATCAATCTGTATTATAAAGTTTTCAGTGTGAACATGAATGCTATTTTGTTATAACGTTTCTTCACAATCTCTACCGCTTTTCTCCTATGCCTTGGACAGCAGCCATGTCGCGAGCAGCACGTGCGCGGACACTAAACACGAGTACCTAGTCACCTACCGACGACGGCGGGACACCGTCACAAAACGCTGCCGACGTTAACATACTTACCGATTTACATGCGAATCACTAGTTATTGTGTCCGTCCGTCTGTTATGGTAGACTGTATTGTTTGAAATGAGAGTAGCTGCAGATTTTCCTGTGAAAAGCTGTGACGATTTTCACATAAAATGAAAAGAGTAAAGAGCTGAATTCCCTGCCGGAGTCTGTGTTTCCTGATAGCTACAACTTGGGAGCATTTAAGTCAGGTTAAGAGTGAATCAGAAGTGATCAGAAGGCTTAAAGTCACTCAAAGGGCAATGGAAAGGGCTATGCTCGGAGTTTCCTTGCGTGATCGCGTCAGAAATGAAGTTATCCGCAGGAGAACCAAGGTTACAGACATAGCCCGAAGAATCGCCAAACTTAAGTGGCAGTGGGCAGGGCACATTGCTCGCAGAACAGATGGTCGATGGGGACGAAAGGTTCTGGAATGGCGACCACGTACCGGAAGACGCAGCGTTGGAAGGCCTCCCACAAGGTGGGCCGATGACCTGGTGAGGGTCGCGGGAATCCGATGGATGCGAGACGCACAGGACCGGTCATTGTGGCGACATTTGGGGGAAGCCTATGTCCAACAGTGGACGTCTTTCGGCTGAAATGATGATGATGATGAAGAGTGAATAGGTTACTTCTAGGCAAGCGTGCTCCATCGGCAGGTGAAATAGTGGTCAAGCTAAACCGATCAATATCTTGTCTAATTTCATTACTACTCAGTCATGTCACATTAAGAATATGTTTTTATTTGAATAAAATGAATTGACATTTAGATATATAAAGAATGTTCCTGTAGATGGGTATAGACAATCTGTATGAATTAGGATTGTCCTAAATTCCTTGCCGGAATCTGTGTTTCCTGATGGCTACAACCCGGAAATCTTTAAGACAAGAATGAATAGGTTACTGCTAGGTAAGCGCGCTCCATCGTCGACCGCATCGTCGCTTTCATCAGGTGAAATAGCTGTCAAGCGCGAACCTATCAAGAATTTAAAAAAAAATGTAGTGAAACCTAGCAACACGGCTACTTTTAGGCTTCTTTTAATCCATAAATAAGATAGAGTAAAGTATTATTTATATAGTAAATAAATATTGAATGGTGTACAGGTAGTTATTTTAAAAAAAAATAGGAGTGACTAGGTATCCGATTGATTTAGGATTTCTGTTTCTGACTTGGATCCCACATTTAAATCTAATCATAGAGAGTTATTGCAGCCCTGGACTGCGAAGGACAGCTGAAGGTACTCAGGTGGGTTTAACTCAGTAAAAGTCTGACACTCCTTCTCTCTCCACAGAGCACAAGGAGTTAAGGTGGGTCTACGTCAAAGGAGCTGAGCGCCAGCGGAGCATGATTCGAACATAAATTAGTGTAGTGTGAAGCGAGTCTAGAGGAGCCAATCACGAGCGACACTGCACGAAGTTGAGCTCGGCTCGTACTCGGCTCCACTAGCGTAGACCCACCTATAGATGTCACACCTCAAAAACTATTATCAAACATAGTAGTAATTAATAATAAGTTAAACGGAGACATTTATATCAAGTACTAACTGCCACTAATGTAAATGAGCTCATTAGCACAATTAATTGTTGTTGCACAGAGTTAAATAGCTAATTTGCATTTATTATTAATATGATATGAACTGTGACCCTTGACCAACGCGAGCCTTATTGAGATACAATGGGATATTTAGCAGCGAAATGTTTAAATAAACATAAATAAACGTAAATGCCTAGTATTGTTGATAATAATTTATGTCTATAATAATTATGAAAGTCAAATATTAACTAACTACTAACTTAACTATGTAAATATATACAAAAACAAATATCAATAATACATATAATATGTATATTGTATGTTTATTTTATCTGTACATACATTTTTACCTTTATGTTGCATGAAGTTTTAATAAATAAAAAAAAAACAACATGGCTGTCATCCACAAATGTGCTCAGAAGACTGGCAGCAGGAATTGTAGTCAAGATTGAATTTCTATTACTTCTTATATTTCGATTTGAGTCACGGTTGGCTGAGTAACCGAGTGCAGTGTGTGAGTGGGTGTGAGTGAGTGAGTGGTGTGTGAGTGGCTACTGCGTTGCGTGACGCAGGTTCGATTCCTGCACCGAATAGGTTTGGGTGGCTTGTGTAGGTATGTGAGTTTACGTGTTAATGAACGCACCCACGATACAAGTATTGTGGAGCCACGTTAATTTAAAAAAACAAAAGAAAGTGTATTTGAAATAAATAAAATTGTGTAGTCTAGTGACGAGACCAGACACTCTCTTCAGAGTAAAATAAAGTAAAACCTATCCATCTATAAAAACAAGCAAACGACTATAGCTAAAACCACTTCCCGACATGCAAGTGAAGCCAGGTAAAGGTGATAGTAACTCCAGTTTATCGGTAACTGTTGAAGCCGCGTCACGAAGTCACGGCACAATCCTTTAGTTGTGCCATCACATATATATTATTATTGTGGGTAGTTTTGACACGCCTACAGTCTGTATTAACGATACGCACGAGCTGGAGGATAATAACTTGGTAATTGGGTACTTACTTCAGTTTATTTTTGTACAATATTTTGTATTAAACAACAAAAATGAATCCAGTCAGGCATCGTTGGCTTAGTAATACAGATATCATTATGAATAAGTTTTCAATGAAAATATTTTTTTTCATATCAAGCTTTTATAGCGCGTTATATACCTATATAATTAATATTTATCAAGACCATTCCAAAAAGCTTAAACACGATAGGGTTATCTGAGTTCTGTGACCACCTTCTGGTTCCAATCATCAGATCAGCCCCCTAGCCAAGTTACAATCGTTTCGTTCGCGCCGAACGCCTCGAATAGGCCACGCCTCCGATTCCTTTGTTCTGACCACGTGACTGAGCGTTGAGATGACGTCAGAACAAAGGAATCGGAGGCGTGGCCTACTCGAGGCTTTCGGCGCGAACGATACGATTGTAACTTGGCTAGGGGGGCTGCTCCATGTCATAATAATTTGGCATTGTCATTATTTTGATTTACACATGCATGCAAAATTCCAGCTCAATCGGTAACCGGGAAGTGTATCAAATTTAATTTGCTATATTTGATTACAGAGGCAAACATCGGGATAGGTGAAACTAAAAAATAAAAATAATAAAAGATTGTAAAAAATAACTTATAGTTAAGTTTGGTTTTCTTTAAACGTGTTTCAGAATAAAGTAAGATCTCAGCCAATGTAGTAAAGGTGAACATACCAACAAACTATTTTTGTGTTTTGCCGTGCCGAATCCTTGTATGCATTACATTTGTACTACAAATATTTTAGAAAAACCTTTACAATTCATATAATAATATCGTAAAACACAGTAAACGATTAATGACAAATAAAAGATGCAAAAAATCATATGCACCAATATTCGTAGCTTGCACTGCTACGCGGTTGCTACGCCGTAGCACTTCGTAGCAGTATCTGAACCTTTTCCTGGACCTCAATTAATTTGTTCGTAGCGAATTGTTTGAATACATTATGTATTTTAAAACTACGAATGTTAGCGCACTAGAATGATATTTCAACGGGGAAGTGACAATAACTGTCGTAGTAAAAATTGACAAAAACTGAAAAAATGGTTTGATTCTTTGGGAAGTTAAAAATTTGTAAAGTAAAATTATTTAATGTTCAGGTAATATACAAGTATGAACCCATCTATCTATCCATACACCACTAGTTTTTAATTAGTATAAAAACTTAAATGGCTTAATAGAAAAGGTCTTGTTATTATTTAAGTAAAGTCTCAATAAATAATATTCATAAACAGAAAAGTTATTAGCGTTTGTTTATATCCCAAAATGTCACTTAATTTATGGAAATATTGTACAGGCTATTGATTGATTATGAATGAAAAACAATGGAAAAACACTGGACGTAGTATTTTCTATTAGCAATTGTTATGAATAATTGATTCAATTATGAATTTACCACTTATGACAAATTTTCGTGGACAATTTTGGGATTTCGTTTTTTTTTTACTTTTGACTACACAAATATGATTAGTAACGGGTACGGATAGAGCCCAATGTTTTTTGTACTAATTAAAAAATAGGGGTGTATATGTATGTCAGCTGCGGTATTGTTCAGAAGAGTCAATGCAGTATTGAAACACAAAAGGCGACTCATGAATCAAATAGGTAACAAGCCGACGAAAAATTCCACCACTGGGTGTCCAGAATCATGTACTGGAACCGTGGTATTCGTTTGTGTGTCGATTTCAAAGACACCCTGTATAATTATTAGATATTTTATATCTCGTTTGCTTTCCTACAAATTTTGACTTTGTTTTCACTGTTATTGTTCTATTTTTGAACAATTATCTATATATATAGGGTGACTGGTAATTAGTGTACGATACTTAAACACGTGATTGTGATCATGATAACCAACAACTTTTACTATGGGAACAAACCTGAAATCGCGAATGTACTGACATTAGGCAAACATAAATGTACAGAACATCTGATTTTTTCTCGCGATTTCAGGTTTGTTCCCATAGTAAAAGTTGTTGGTTATCATGATCACAATCATGTGTTTAGGTATCGTACACTAATTACCAGTCACCCTATATATAAAAGGAGAAACTGACTGACTAATATATCAACGCACAGCCGAAACTACTGGGATTAGAAGTATGAAATTTTGTACATTGTTTACTTTTATGATATAGAGCGAGCTCAGAACCAAGAGAGGATTTTCCAAAAGTCATCCCCTAAGGGGATGAAACAGGGGTTCCAAAGTTTGTATAAAGAAACCTACTTTCACGTGGACAAAGCCGTTGGCAGAAGCTAGTATATTGCTAAACTGGTTTCATAATAAATATCTATATATATAAAAGAAAGTCGTGTTAGTTACACTATTTATAACTCAAGAACGGCTGAACCGATTTGACTGAAAGTTGGTGGGGAGGTAGCTTAAAACCAGGAGACGGACATAGGATACTTTTTTTTTTTGAGTAGGGTAGAGTAGGGTAGAGTAGGGTAGAGTAGGGTAGAGTAGGGTAGGTAGAGTAGGGTAGAGTAGGGTAGAGTAAGGTAGAGTAGGATAGAGTTGGGTAGAGTAGGATATAGTAGTCAGTAGACGGGAGCGAAGCCGCGGGCAAAAGCTAGTTTTTGTATTAAAAAAATATCATTTATTTCAGGTAAAAACACATATTAGAAATCATCCATATAAAATAATTAGCTTATAATACAAAAAAAAAGTAAAAAAACTAAAACCCGACTACGACAAAAAAAACGACGAAACTAAAAGTATGAAACAAGATTTCCAGGATGCTGAAATAAACAAGGTAAAAAGAAAAGTCGCAGTCACACGTTATAGGTAACAACCGAAACACTTTAATAACGTGTGACTACGGCTTTTCTTTTTACCTTGTTTTAGTACCTTTGTGCTCTTCTGTCTGCTTTTGTTATTTTCATTTTTAAGTGTTTGTGTACATAAATAAATAAATAAATAAATAAAAGAAATAGAATCCAATAAATAAAATTCAATAAATCAAAATTCACATATTTTTATTTTTATGCATATTATTATTTCTTAATGTCCCAATCTCTTTCCTAGTTTTAAAAATGCCAACCGCCAATACTCTTCACCCCTACTACATACAGTCCAATAGCGTGCTAGTTAATCCCGAGACCCGCTAAGTAGCCAATTCACGATGACTGCACTAGAGTCATTTACTCTTCTCTGTAGTCTATACCTACTCACCATAGACTAAGCGACCAGCACTTAACTTTATTGCTCGTATATCAATATTATTTTGCAATTTTGTTATCATTATCACTGTTTGCAATATTATGGTTATATATTAGGTATTGGCGTGCCCATTAGGGTTATTTTAGGAAGGAACATACTTGATATTTGATCAAAAAATTGGGGATCTTAGCTAAGGTGAGACGGTACCTACTTCACGCCGGAACAGCTGCTCAACCTTTATCAAGCGCAAGTTCGTTCGTGTGTGGAATACTGCTCTCATCTTTGGGATGGGTCTGCCAAATACCAGCTTGATGCCCTGGAGTCGATTGAGAAGCGAGCCAAGAGGATCATCGGTGATGATGCACTTGTCGAGTCAAAACTCCAAAACCTTGAGCATCGACGCCGAGTTGCTGGCCTGTCCTGATTTTCTATCGATTACACTTCGGGGAGTTGGCGTTGGAATTGCACAATTTTATTCCACCAAGTCCGTTCTATCATCGGACCACTAGACGTACGGCGTTGCGCCACCGGTACATGGTGGACATCCCACCCATACATACAAAGCGTTTTGGGAACGTATTCATTATGCGTACAGCTAAGGAGTGGAATTCCCTGCCAAAGTCTGTGTTTCCTGATAGCTACAACCTAGGGGTCTTTAAGTCAAGAGTGAATAGGTTACTTCTAAGCAAGCGTGCTCAATATTGTCGGCCACATCATCGCTTACCATCAGGGCCTCAAGTCTGCTATTACAATAGTATCAGAATGGTCTATCATTGATTTCATAATTGTTGATTTTGACAAGTTTGGTAATCTACTAATATAATGGCGTCATTATGACTTTCCAATGGTCAACCACTGACACTCCATTGAAAGAAATGACATAGAATGGTATTCTCGTACATATTGACAAATGAATATCTGACATATGCGGTAATTTGCTAGAATTTCGACAGTTCCTTTGATCAGTGACCTACCATTGGAACGTCATTGTGCAGTCATTGCTTTTAATAAGCTCGTTATTGTCATTCTACTACAACTCTAGTACGAGACCATTGACCGATCAATGATCGATCTTTATGAATTAGCAGATTACGCACTTTTAGCAAAATGACAATGGGATCGTGTTGGAATGACAAATTTATAAAAATAGCAGACTTAGGCCCCAGGTGAGATAGTGGTCAAACGCGAGCCTATCAATAATAAAAAAAAATTGTAAAATCTTTTTCAACACCCCCACTCAAAAACCTGTTTCTGTGTCACCGCTTTTTAGCACACAATGTATTTCGCACTAGTGTGAAAAAGTGAGTCGACAAGACCGATTCTAATTATTAATCACTTTCAATTCAGCTAATTATATGTACTTAAACTTTCGACTACATAACGGCCTCGCTGAGAACTTTAGAATAGAAGAGCCAGGAAACTAACCACCTTGAACATCGAAGTGATTTAACTACAATTTAGGTACTATTTTATCCATTGCAAAATATTAATACAATAGCTTCTGGTCTACCAGCGGTTTCACTCGCGTGAAAATAGGTTTCTCCATACATACTTCCAACCCCCGTTTTACCCCCTTGGGGGTGGAGTTTCGTAAAATCCGTTCTTAGCGGATGTCTACACCCTGTAAGGAACCTACCTGCCAAATTTTAAGTTTGTAGGTGTTAGTTTCTGAGATTTCGTGATTAATCAGTGAGTGGTATTTCGCTTTTATTAGTAAAATATAAACATTCAAATTCTTCTTACCTATACTATTACAGTTAAATTCATCATTGAAACATTCGTAATGTCCAGCGTAACTGACTAACTCATTTTCTTAAAACTACTTCACAAATCATGTATTCATGCCATTAGTCATATGTTATTAGTTTATAATCTAATTCACTTACATACTGGCTTTATATTGCCTGATGATACTGTTCTTGACTTCTTCCTGGCTTGATGGAAATTGACGGATGAGGTCTACCAAAACACAACACCGACACACTTTTATTATGACATTGACATTCTCGTGAACACCAGTAGTTCCCTTTAGAAAAGGCCTCTGCATTTAATTGAACTACATCACATTATATACATATTCTTTCCCTTACAATTTTAATGTTTTTTTTTGTTTTTTAGCTCGCGTCCGACCGTCCGGTAACCGTCCGAACCGAGCCCAAGTCGTCGACGGAGCGTACTGTTCCACGCGCGCCTCGAGGAGATGTCAGCAAACCGTGGGGGCCCAGCAGGGTTGAGGCCTACTGGGGCTACTTCTGAAAGGAAGACTGGGCCCAGGTACGAAAGGCAACGAAGGAACCGGAGTGGGTTTTTAGTCAGTAAAAGTCTGACACTATCTCCCACTCCGCCCAAGAGCGGGGATGTCATTAGATGATTTCCCCGCCGAAAAAATATATCTTTTTTTTTAATGTTCCAAACAGTCCAAAGGGTATTCATTTAATTATTAGACATTTTCCTATTTTATTTTTTGGCATTTCTGTTTTATCTAAAAATTTTATTGGTGACATTTTTTAAATATTCTATTAATTTGATATTTGTTTTTTTTTATTATTCTTTATAGGTTCCCGCTTGACCGCTAATCTCACCTGATGGAAAGCGACGATGCGGTCGACGATGAAGCGTGACAAGTTTTTTAAGAAATTGGCCATGAGAATATTGTTATGATCTAAGCAACACTGTAGCGCTTTCTATATTTTTTATTTGATTTTATGACATAAATCAAATGAATACTAACATTTATACGCCTAATGGCAAAGCATAGAGAACCAACAGAAATGTAACAACTCAGATCCCTGTGTATCTGTAACCTATGTTTACAAATAAATAAGTCTGAATCCGATTGGCGATTTCAATTTAGACGCAATCGGCCATTTTGTTTTGTTACATATTTTGCGCACACCATCGTTACCGCACTTACCGTGCCCCCTCTCTTTGAGACTTAATAATAACCATTTCTTGTATATCAACCAGTATGCTTAAAAACAATGTT
Source organism: Mythimna impura (assembly GCA_905147345.3). Taxonomy (NCBI): domain Eukaryota; kingdom Metazoa; phylum Arthropoda; class Insecta; order Lepidoptera; family Noctuidae; genus Mythimna; species Mythimna impura. The sequence goes on along the minus strand of LR990342.1, from coordinate 2,155,165 downwards.
AGTACTCCTACAGACTACTAACCTTATATACATTTAGAAACAAAACGTCCCCCAACATGACGCGCAACGCTCAATCTGCGTATCGGTGCAACGCGGTTGTCCAGTGTCCCGCAACTTGACCCCCAACATTTTACAACGCATTCACGAGACGCGGGACATGTTGTTGAACAATTTGATTGCGTTGCGCGTTATGTTGGGGGACCTTTTGGCCCCTAATGTCTTTGAGGTTTAAGGCATGATTCCGCATCCAACTTTGCAGCATGGGGGACTTCCACTGATCAGTAAAAACAGCCAGTATAGTGCTGGTACTGCCACAAACGCGAGTCAGTAGGGAATAGAATAGAATCTTTTATGTCTGAGTATATGGTAAAGACGGAATCACATAAACTACCTTTGCCGGTGTAGAAATATTAAGTGAGTTTCTAATTAGCAAATTTGCATATAGTTTATGAAATATTAATAAAATTAAAAATATTAAAAGTGGCAGTTTTTAAATGAACACATACATAATTAAAAATGAAATGTTTTCAATGTTTACTATTTTATATAATGTCAAAATTCAATGAAAAATCATTGGACAATATAAGAGGCGCATCTTTTCTTAACAACAGCGGCATAGCCATCAAACCGCATCTCGACTAACCAACCTGCAACCTGAAAATCCTTAAGTACATAATTACCACTAACCTGAAAGAACAGCGTGAAGGCCACCCACTGATAGTACTTTCCATATCTGCGGGGGGACGTGCCTGCCCCTCTCACGCCAGGGTATGCTCCTCCGGCCTCGCCTGCCACAGTGAATGTCGAGTGGATCCAGCAGTAGGTGTTCAGCACGTCTTCTGGTATGTCCCTGGAGAAAGGAGGAGGGTATGAGGAATAGGACTTTTGTCTGTGATGCTGATCTCTGCTGCATGGTGGTTGGCTGCCGCGGGTTCGATTCCCGCTCAGAAAAAAGGTGTTCCACATCTGGTGTCTCTTGTAGGTATGTAATAATAATAATATTCACACAACTATCACACAACGCCTTCTAGTCCTAAGCTAAGCAGAGCTTGAGTTATGAGTACTAGACGACTGATAAATATACCTACTTATATATTTCTAAATACATATATTTTATAGATAAATTACACCCAGACACGGAACAAATGATTGTGCTAATCATACAAACATTTGTTCTGGGTAGAAATCGAACCCACTACCTCCGGCATAGCAGTCAGGGCCACTAACCACTAGACCAACAGGCCAGTCAGTGATGTGAGTTTACATGTTTTTATATTGGGATGAATGAAAGCTCTTAACGAAGGAGTTTGTGGTTAATTACAGCTGTACGTCTCAATCTCCAAGGTTAAGCAACACTTGCCAAGGTCGGTTTGTAGATGGATGACCATTTTAACATTGAGACTAGTTTGTGGATCAGCTGTCATTTGTAGAACAGCAGTTACGGATAGTAAGAAAAAAGGGAATCTGACACAATCTTGTCAAGGGTTATCGTGGTACCATTACTGCGGAGGTTCAATAGGCAGTCATAGCATAAGCATAATGTTTTTGCCTTTTAATGTTCCCACTGCTGGGACTCAGGCCTCCTCCTCCCATTCCAGGAGAGGGAATGAACCGTAATCCACCACGCGGGCCCAGTGCGGGTTGGTGAATGTCACATGTCTTCGAAGTTTTGGTTCTAGGACATACCGGTTTCCTCACGATGTTTTCCTTCACTGTTTTGAGAGCGTGGTGATGAAATAAATTACACAAAGTAATGCGCCTGGCTGGGTTTGAACCCGCGACCTACAACTCGTAAGTCGGGGCCGTTACCACAAGGCCACCACTACTCTAATAACAAGAATAGGCAGACGTTTGATGTAAAATGCTGGTATTCAGCTGCATCCGATTTAATTGTAAGGCGATGTCAACACAATGTGGAAAGGCTGGGCAGAATGACTAAAAGCTCTTTAACAAAAGTAGGTATTGATATGTGCCTTGTGTTGTGCCAAATAAATCTATTTTCTTGCTTTCTTTCTTTCTTTCTTTCTTTCTTTCTTTCTTTCATTCTTTCTTTCTTTCATTCTTTCTTTCTTTCTTTCTTTCTTTCTTTCTTTCTTTCTTTCTTTCTTTCTTTCTTTCTTTCTTTCTTTAGATATTAGGCATTTACTGACGTTCAATGCCTACACCTGTTACAATAAAATTTAGTAGAGCATTTCTTAGTCTGTGCGAGTGCTTGAAATATTAGTGCCAACTGTAATAGAATTAACGAAAGTTTTCCTTGAGACCTGCTTTCAGTAACTTGATAACTTTTTAATCAAATAGTGGTAGGAAATAAAAGTCCTCTGAATGTCTCTCTGAGTAACTCAAATACTCAATTCAGAAACTCACCTTTAATGTGTAAATTCAGCGAAATATTTGTCATTTACTACCTCCAAAATACACCTAAAGTGTTTTCCACGTACGAATTAAACAGTATTTTCATAATCGTTTCAAATTGAAAATATTATTTTACAGCATGAGACTGTCATAATTATTATTTAGTACGTGAACTAATTTAATTTATTACGCCAATAAAACTATTAACTGTAAAATAATAATTGGCACACATTTTTGTCTAATGAGTTCATCATGAATAATCCCGCTGCAGACTCGTGACAGCGGCACTATTTTAAACCTGAACGAACATGTAATACGCCTCGTATATTATTTTAATAACAATACAAGTCATATTACCGAAATAAAACAATTCTTTTCTATACAAAAAAAATCTGCTCATTTTTCCTCCCACACTTATCCTCAAACATTTAGTTTAACGCCATCTATAATTTTAAGTGCGAACTACGTGGTCTGTAAGCTAGCTATGCGTCGTGTTTTCTCACCTCGTGTGTATGCAGTCGATAGGGTTCCCCACCAGGTGGCGCGTTGTTAAGGCTGCGCTAGCCGCCAGCAACGCGGCGGTTGTTGCACCGCAGTGCAGTCGGAATGCTACGGAATCAATCTTCGGGTTCACCCCTTGCTGTACACGGGAAAATAATACTTAAAAATATGGGCTCAAAAGCTTAGAATTCAATTTTTAATTTTTAGCCTTCAGATATTAAACATTCAAAGTTAAAATCGGTGCAAATTGGGAAAGCTCTTTGTAATCTATGCTGTTTGAATTCAGAGATTTTATGTTTATGGCGGGCACTTGAGTCTTGAGCGGAACAAATTGGAGCAATAAAGTTTTTAACTAGGTAAGTATTGGTTTATTTAAAGGCACAAGTAGGTAGGTACCAACATAAAATAAATCTGAAAATACTTAAGTAGGTACATTTTGGTAGTTATAGCTATAGTTTTTGGCGTGAAGGTAAAAGGGCGTAGAAATGTTTGATTGTTCTTAAAAAAACTGGATATATTTTTGCATCCTATTTACCATGAGACGCTGTATAACTAAATACGGCATACACATTGTTCCAATAATATCACTTCAATAATCACACCGAACGAAACCACACAAGGACCAAATATCACAGAACAATAAGACCGAAGGACCAGGAAGAAATATTGCAATTAATAACAAGATACGCAAAGAAACAAATGTCCTTAATAACCCAAACAATACAATAATGAAGTCGCGGTGTAACGTTACCGACTTACGTTCAGTGGCGTAGCTACCGAAGTCCCGGGGCCCTCAGGCTCGGGGAGGGGGGTAAACCTGATTAACAAACCTCTTATTGAACTAGCGAAGAATTCTCCCACCTTCAAAATTGAAATAAAAAGGGGTTGCAAAACTAATTTAGCAACTCGTTTTAGTCAGTAAAAGTCCCTCCTGCTTCATCCAGAACAAAGGAGGTTATTTGATGATTTCACACGTAAAAAAAACAGTACCAGTTTTTTTTTGCCCCCGGGCCGTTAGTCATCTAGTTATGCCACTGGCAGTGCCTTGGGGGCCTAAAATCTGATTAGAAAACCTATAATTGAACTAGCCAAAACTTTTCCCACCTTCGAAATCTAAATAAAATAGGGTGCAAGACGACTATAACCTTGTCATCTCATTTAAAAACAGAGAAATACTCGAGAAGTTTGAACTTCTATTCGCTTGAGGGGAATTCCTTTATATTATTTCTGTTGTTTGTGCAGTGTTGTTGCCACGCCAAATCCTTTCAATAATTTTAAATACCTTTTTCGCGATCATTTGATTTTTGAAAATTCAGTGCCCTATTGCTTGAATGGCCACCTATTTTACCAAAATAGACCCTTTCATTTCAAATTTATAAAGCCTAAACAGTTTAGGGGCCCCAGTTGTTTTTAGCTACGCCACTGCTTAGGTACGTTACGTTACAACGAGATTAGTACCGACTACCGCGGTCTTCCTGCCTCGAGACTAGTCTTACGTATGTTAATTAGTGTCGCAGACTAGGGTTATGGTAAACAGTTACCTATATATAACATAGGTATACCGCTATATGTCGTACAAGGGCTGGAACACGCACTTAAGCGCTGTAAGGTTTTAATTTAAGCAAGTTTTCTTGTAAAAAATGAAACTGAGGTATGAAATTCGTTTGAAGTATGTTACATCAGTTAAATGAGTCTGGTTTGTCATAGAAATCTATCTCTTATTTACCTGTGTTTAAGACTTTGCAACATCCTTTTTCATGTTACCACATAATCAGCCGTAATCTATAACCAGTTTCTGCAAGCGGTTTCGCTCTCGTGAAAGTAGAAAACTATCTCAAGCGCACATACTTTCGGAATAACACAATAAGCATAATCAGCCTTATAATGTTCCCACTGTTGGGACTCAGGCCTCCTCTCTAGGAGAAGGAATGGGCCGTAATCCACAACGCGGGCCCAGTGCGGGTTGGTGGATGTCACATGTCTTTGAATTTTTGATTCTAATAGGACGTGCCAGTTTTCTCACGATGTTTTCCTTCACCGTTTTGTGAGCAATGGTGACGAAAATAAATTACACAAAGTAATGCGCCTGGCTGGGTTTGAACCCACGATCTGCAACTATAAGTCGGGGCCGTTACAACTCGGCCACTACTGCTCTGGTGTACCGGTGCGCCAGTTGAATTCAAATAATTTCAGAACCAAACTACAGCCGACTGATTTTACCGACCCTGATTTAATGTATCTGATATACTACCCATGAGTACGGCAGCGATAGTCTACGTTATTATAAGTTATCGCTGCTGTTCGAGTTGCCGAGTTGTAGGTCGCGGGTTCAAACCCATACAGGCGCATTACTTTGTGTAATTTATTTCATCACCACTGCTCTCAAAACGGTGAAGGAAAACATCGTGAGGAAATCGGCATGTCCTAGAACCAAAAATTCGAAGACATGTGACATTCACCAACCCGCACTGGGCCCGCGTGGTGGATTACTGCTCATTCCCTCTCCTAGAGAGAGGAGGCCTGAGTCCCAACAGTGGGAACATTATAAGGCTGATTATGCTTATGCCGCTGTTCTAATGAGTAGGATTGCGAAAATACTTTTTTGCTTATTAAGCTGCTTCAAACGCAGCCTACATATTTCTTAAACTTGGTTCTTCGTCCAACTCACCCCTCCAGACAGCAGAGCATAGATGCTGGTGAGGATCTCCATGGGCCTGCGCGGCTGCGGGGCGCGCTCGCGCCTCCGCCACGCGCCCGCGCCGCTCGCGGACACGCCTGCGCGCGCGCTGCCGCAGCGAGCCCGACGGCCCCAAGACAGGCACGAGTCCCTGTGGAAGAGGTACAGGTTGAAACTAACAGATTGAGATAAGTACGAGAGCCTGGTGTAGAGTTAGAGGTAGGGCTGATAGTTAAGACAAAAAAAGAAAAATGGTTGAGTTGAGTGGTGTTAATATACGCGTCATTTCCGTGAATGAGTGCTGTCAGTTACGACTGGTCATCTCTTAGCTGCCAGTGGCTTATTTTAATATCTATATTTAGATTTTTGTTTTTTAGTATGATCATGTCTCAGGCTTTCGCAAGATACTCAAGTGGACTCCCTATTCGACTTCGCAGGAGCTCTCGGATATTATGTCTGCAATTTAACATCCTTCATAACCCTAAAACGCCCTCCTATTTGCGGGAACGCTTTTCCTACTCACGTCCTTCTGATGCACCTTGTAGGTCGCATCTAAAGAATCTCCTTAAATCTCCTCCCCATTCCACCGATTTCTACTCTTACTCCTTCACTGCGCACGCAATACGGTTATGGAATTCACTACCGCCTGACATTAGGGGCTGCCAAACTCTTGCAGTTTATAAAAGTAGAGTGAAAGAACACTATTTTTCTATTTCGTCATCGTTGGATAATAGTATGTATTAGTGTTATTATATTATTTAATATGTATTTTTGTGATATTTATTATACTACCTATGTGTATGTATATAATTATAATAGTATTTTTTTGCATGTTAAATTATATATATTATGTACTTATAACTATTTTGTGTATTTATTTTCCTGTTACTGTTACACACGGTGTCTACATTTCTATTTTTTTCCAACTCTCTATGCTGGAAGAGATTTCTTTAGAAATAAGTATCACCTTTATACCTATTTTTCTGTTTCCTTCATCTTATCTTTTATTTTGTCTGTGTACATAAACCATTAAATAAAAAAATAAAAAATAATAGTAGCGACAAACAATCGAGATATTTGTAATACATAACATGATTAAAAAGAGTGTCCATGGAGTTTCTTGCACATTCTTCTCCATAGAGATCTATGCTTTCGAATGTGCAATTAGTATCATTTTTCTGACTGACTGACTTCTTGACATTTCAAAAGTGCCTGTAAATTTTATTTGAAATAAAATGCTTAGAATCATTGACAAGACTTGGTTGCTGGGGACGAATGTCCTGGGTAGAGCATATATTTGAGGACTAGCTGAAAATTGACGTTAAAGTAGAAAATTATCCCAAGGAAACATATTTCCAGGATAAAAAATATCTTGTGTACATTTCGTTGCTGTGTGCCGAATTTCATCTATTCGTGCGTGAATAATAAGTAATAACATACACACACACAGCCACTCACAAACTTTTCGTCTATAATATTTGTGTGATAGGTGATCTTTACGAAAAAAGTACAGGATAGAACTGACAGAATATGAAAGGCACAACACTCTAGGAAAAGGGTGTGTACCTATCCTTCCCCAAGGGTGTACCTTCTGAACTGATACAAGGACGAATCCCTGAGAAAGAATACTAGAGTAAAACCTATATGAAGCTCTTTGCCAAAGTGAAACTCTCAAGACATGAAAGTTAGAGCTGAAGATCAAGACACACTAATCTACTGCACGTCATAGGGACATAACATCCGCCCACTCTTTTGTTTGAGGGTGGGAAACCATCAATTTCTAAACCATCACTTCTCACACTCTAGGTTGATCGAGAAGGATTGTGAGTCTTACTGACTAAAGCCCACTTGTGTTACTTCAGTTACCCTCTGCATTCTACGGCTTGGTGATTCTTTCGAACAATCCGGCCACCCTGGATCACGCCACACACTCTCCTCACGGTAACCCACAGATGCACTTAATAGAGAACTAGCCTATTGCCAAAATTTCGAGACAAAAACTGATACCGCACTCAATAACATTTGATTTGAAAAAGTATAGCAAAATTGGATGTTGTGAACGCGGCTTCATTTAGGACCGAGTCTGACAAGCAGTTTATTGTGACATACACTACTTCATCATCAAATTGAAAAGGCCCTTTCATAGATAGAAATCAAGGAACACTTTGAAGCTATACCGTACGGTACGAACTCTTAACGTGATCCATTTTACGACCTAAACTGAATTGTTAAAGGGAGCTATATGGGGTGAATAGCTCCATCCTTCTTTCTCCCTCGCTTGCCTTACCATGACGTGTTAAGAGAGTCCTTTTCCACTCGCCTATCGTCAACATCGAGCATGGTTTAAAAGCTTGTTACTTCATCTAATGCTATCCAACGTGATGTTTGACGAAAAGGTATCGCGAAAAAAGAGAGATAACTCCTGAAAACTCTGTTAGCATTCGGTAATTCCGTGATTTACTCGAATATTTTACAAAGTTTTTTCCAGGAAATACGTGTCTTTTTTTTAAACCCTTAAAAGTTTTTGAAAAAAATTGTCGTCTTTCAGAATCTTGATTAAATTTGTAAGGCTTCTATTGTTATACGTTTTTGACGTTCTTAATTTTTGAGTAAATTATGAAGTGTCAAAGTTAATGCAAAATAGCAGATTTTCAGAGGTCTTTACTGGATTATTTTTACACAAATTCATAAATTGATTTTAATAGAAGCCTAGATAACATCCACAAGATACTGTGTTTCCAAAATATCTAACGAAAAATTTGCAATAACGTCATAATCCCGTAAGAGCGGTTAGTATGAAAAACAGTGAAAACTGTATGTCGAGTGAGCTCGTGCTAGGGCCTCTAATCTTGCTTTTAACTGTATCCAAATTGTGCAGTTCAAAGCTGCAGCTAGCAAGCATTTATTAGATATTATATATATTTAGTGCAAGTAAATTAAATTTCATATTGAGTGCAGGCAGGAATGCATTGTTCTGTGTTGTGTTATTCTGACGTACAATGGCTCGGAGATAAACAAACTATCCTAGTTTGGAATAATGAAGGTCACGTTGATAATAAACCTGTATCAGCTGTTTATGAACTAGTTGTATAGATATTTAAACTCTCAATAGTCTTATATTGACTGGCCTGTTGGTCTAGTGGCTAGTGGCCCTGACTGCTATGCCGGAGGTCGTGGGTTCAATTCCCACCCAGGACAAATGTTTGCGTGATGAGCACGATCATTTGTTCTGTGTCTGGGTGTAATTTATCTATAATATGTACCTATGTATTTAGAAATATATAAGTATGTTTATCAGTTGTCTAGTACTCATAACACAAGCTCTGCTTAGCTTGGGACTAGACGGCGTCGTGTGATAGTTGTGGAATATTGTGTTGTATTTACATGATCAGTATATTTTTATACATATAACCAACCACCACCACACCATACCATATATCTAATATATGTATAAAAATCTCGTGTTTGTTGCCGAGCTCCTCCAAAACGGCTTGACCGATTCTTATAAAATTTTGTGTGTATATTTTGTTGGTCTGCCAATAGGTCGTAGGCTATTTTTACCCTCGTACCCCTAATTCCCACTTTTTTCTTTGATAATTTATATGATAGAACAACTTTTGCCATTCAGTTAGTATAAATATAATAACCTTGTTGGTAGTTATATTTTCGAGCCGTTTTGGGTTGAAACTCTCGGATCGTGGGGTCCGAGTGCTCACAAATTGTTTAAAGATCTTTCCAAACGCGCCTATTTCCGAACTTTGAGTAACCCAAGGGCTGGCTTCTACCTTCGACAGAGGATAAGCATTGCCATACAGCGTGGCAATGCCACCAGTCTTTTGGGTACAATATTAGTCGGCAGCGATGCAGAGGAGTTTTTCGACGCCATACTTTAGATTACTTATTAGTTCTTAAGGGCTTGTATCAATTATTAATTTGTTTTCAAAGTATATTGCTACTATTACCAAGATACTATTAAGTTTTAAAGGGCTCACATTTTCTTTTTATTTTCAATTAGACCAAAAATAAACATCGTCAAATTATCCAAGCATAACAGAAACAAATAAATGCTTAATTGTAACATAAACAAAAATAAACTCACCAAAACAAATCACAAAATCCTGATTGCCAACAAACACTAGTTTACCACATTACACTCACAACAACAGTTCCTATGAATGGACCGATCTCTACATCGGAAGCGCCCGCGTCGACATCACACGTGTGGCGAACTAAATCTAGACGAAATAGTTAAAATCGATTCAATTGTGTACAAACTCCGTAAAGCTTCAGACACAACTAGCAGGGCTTTAGGAAACCGCTGAAGATATAAAAATAGACATTCAATTATTAGAAACCCAAGGTTACTTCTGTTGTCAATCGGGACTGGGGAGACAAGTTGTTTTTCTTTTGTTTTGAAAGACAACGACCTATAAATGTATAATGAAGATAATATAATAGGGACAAGGTTGGATTGAGCAACTTCCATGGGCTGAATATCTCTGCTACTGTGGAAGCACAGAACACTTTCACAGTTAACTTTCAACATGGATATTGGGTAGTTAGTCTTCACAACCCCCCCATGTACAAAGTTCTTTTAAATAAATCTCCTTCCCTGAATCTGCCACTATGATAATGTAAAAAGAACTATCGAGTCGAGAGTAAAAGTTAATAATAAACAAGCTATAAATGTTAATTTGGTTGAGAGAAGGTGAGTCGAGGTTGAGTTGCGAGGGAGTATTGATTTAGAATAGGTAACGGGTGTAAGCAACTAAGTTTTAGTACCTATTTATTATTTCATTGATATTGAACAAGCTTTTTATATGAACTGTTACGCGCCAGTCTGCTCAGCCTTTCATTTTACTTTTATAAAAACAAATAAATGGCGAGTGTTCATTCGAGAACATGAGTGACAGTATCCGCATAAATCACATCCAGGATACATAAGAAATTAATAGTAAAATAAAATAAAAAACAAAAAATGAGTGTTTTAATGAGAAAATTAACAATGTAGGAAATATAACTCAACCTCTTAACGAGGTTCTCGTTCCAATTAATTTAATGAAACATACAAAACTAAATACAGTGATTCTTAATTCAACTAGCGAACGTTCAGTAAATACGTGCAAAGTTTTAGCCATTAATTTAACTCTCATAATCTTAACCACATATTTGTCTCATTATGAAAGAAAAACCCATTCAGTCGACAATATTTACGAAAAAGCTTTGGACGCTCTCCAAATTACCCAAACTTACGTGATGAATGTACTAAACAGCGCCTCTTAATCCTAGTTTACGTCTAATGGATAATTAAATAAATCGCTCCGTATCGTTATCGTCAAATAATCGTATGTCTTATGACTCAATTTTTATTAAAAACAAGATACTACGAAAATTCATATAGGGCTTAACACAGAGCCCTGCGGTATACCCTTTGTTTTCATTTCCAAAAGTGTTCGATTGAAGTCTCATACAGAGTGGAGCTTGTTTTTTAAAACAACAAACTTTGTGAGCATTACTTTACCAAGCATTGTTCCGTTTTAAGGAGCTTGTCAAACAAATACAGGTGTCGACCTTGTCAAACGTTGCCGACGAGTCAGCAACCGAAGATTGATGTCTGAACAACTGCTGCCGCCGGCTTAGAGATCTTTGTCTGTCTGGTTGATAGTGTAATATGAATCACGCATATTTTGGAACTCGGTCAAACGTCTGTTGACTTGTATCATACACTTTCATTGTTAATGGATATTGTGTTTATTTTTAATATCTTGTTAGCAAGCGGTCTGTTCTATTATTGCTGTAGTTTTTATTTGTATGGCTTGAAACTGATTTTATTGCTCAATGGTAAAATGTTTGTTAGATTATGTCTTGAGGCATTTATTTATATTGTGAACATTTGTTTATGAATGTTCCATTGATGCCGTTTGAGATCGATTCTATTTGAGTTATTTGGTTCACTCTTTATTTCGGATACCAAATAGTATTGTCTGATATTATTGGAAAGGTTTTGGAGTGGCGACCGCGCAATGGAAGGAGCAACGCTGTATGAAAGGCCTCCCACAAGGTGCACCGATGACCTGATGAGGGTCGTGGGAATCCGATGGATGCGAGATGCACAGGACCGTTCATTGTGGCGATGTCGTCTTTCGGATGAAATGATGATGATGATGATGTAGTGTTCTGTTCAATTTTTAAATTAATATCAGTATTACCTTCTGTTAGCAATCCTGTTCACTCGAAGCAGTTCTTGTCCTCGGCCAACCACTTCTTGGCGACTACCAGACGTCTTGCCCATGGGGTGCGCGGGAAGCAGTGCCGCTCTGCGCCTGTAGTAATTTCATTAATGTATCCTACAGTGCGGTGCTACTAAATTAACTTTGTGTAATTAAATTGGTGAGTGATATGTGAATGCTTGGCGCACTTAAAGCAGTCAGCGTCGCTACATTCAGTTCTACTGCTTACTGTTTATTATTTACTGGCTTGAACTATTTTTAAATAATATCAAGAGCTGATACTGGAAAATATTTTAGTGCACTTTCACTTATGTGAACTACATTTTCTTTTACAGTCTCAGTTTTGTTTTGCTTCAGTGCTGTTATGTGTGTCTCATTGTAGCTTGTTTTGTTTATTTTAAGAATGTTACCTTCTGTTAGCAATCCTGTGTTCTCGCACTCCTGGTTCGCGGTCAGGCCGGCCTCCAGATGTCTTGCCCATGGATGCGGGGGGCCGCCGCAGTCAGCGCGAGCTCGCAGCCCGCGCCATCCTCGCACCTACCACTGTAGGCAAAGAGAAAATATTTAGGTATCGCTCGTGAGGGTCATTAGTATCATCACCGACGTTGTCCCTGTGGGATCAGCTGAACACGTATTTTTCTTTGATTCTTCCTGGTCGACCGTGATACTATCCTAAATGCTATATTTGTTAGAGGACCACATTACGTTAGACTATACAACAGCCCTAACACGATATGTAGTGATCATTAACCTCATAACTAGATGCACCCGTAGACACAATTTTTTTGGTCGTCGGCTGAGGCTCCAGATTTTCCTCTCCCTCACGCTTTCCGCCACCTTCTTTGCTCGCATTACTGCTTTGCAGGAGGTGACTGCTTTCCATGATGCCCTCTGGTTCCGTACCATGCCATGGGCCAACACGGACGCGAGAGGTCGCCACCATTGATCGCCTTCCCGAGGACACGGCAGACCTCCACCCACCGTAGTCTTTACTGTGTTCTCCTTCCCGATATAATAGTATCCGATGAGGATCTACATTTGGTGGAATGCAAAGACGTCGTGGCGCCTCTCTAACCACCCGTAGTCATAGTGCATAGTGAGAATATCATGTGAAGGTAAAGTTATCCTGGGCTGCCATATACCGTTTCTCACAAATTTCTTACATTAGAAAACAAGGTTTTAAGACTAATGAATTTTGCGCACATGGCATAACGCGTACATGCATGCCATATGCAAAACTGACAGTCCGGAACAAATATACATCTCCAGAATCCCAAGAAATCAATAAGCAAAATCTGTCGGAATTCCTTCTGTCCTGTCATTCCAAATTAGTCTGTCAATCAAGAAATAATATTTAGTCTATGTGCTCAGATTACCTTGTCCATGTGACGTCCATTTAATAGCCGGGTACTGTGGATGAAATCTATTTCCTGACATAAATTTTCTCTCGGTTGCTGGTCACGACTTCGTTTGGCGTCATAAAATTCTTTAGTGACTGTCTCGTCGTTTGCAGATTGATGCTTGTGATGAGGCCGTATATTTTTAAAGGTCTTTAGGCAAGGCATATTGTATTTTACTTACGTTAGTTTTGTGTTGAATTGAAGAACAAATTTCATAAAGAAAATGCGGCCAAAGTTTTTGACAAATGCGTTAACCAGACCATATAGAACTAATAAGGTCCTAAATCCTACACTATCACCTATATCCTACATTGACTTTTTCCTAATATCTATGCGTAGGTACCTGAAAAACCAACTAGGAACTGTTTTTGATAACTAGAACATGTAAATGATCGCGAAAGATGTCGATCTATTTATTTCTGTTTTTAAAATTAAGAATGTCAATAAATGTAGGCGCGCCAATCAATGACGGCTATTATAAATTTATTTGAAGCCTACTTTAGTCTTATAGCATTGAAACTGACCAAAAATCCAAAAACGAAACCACATATTGAATCAAAACGAAGAGACGACCTCTAGATCCAAAATACAATATCAAAATAACTGACAACCACTAACGAAGAGCACATTTTATTTTATCTAGTGCTACAAATACAGTTCCCAAACGCCCTGTGCTCTCATAAAAGCCATCAAACTTCCAGGAAACATTGCTAGTTATTACTTATCGGTTAGAAATGAACATTCTGTTGTAACCACACCTAAGAGCCCCGTATCATATCGTACTCGTATATACAAAAAGTCATTTCAATAATTGATATCGCCGATGTACGCTGCAATATATACCGCGAATTTCTTTACCAATGCATATTGATTCGCAAATATCATTTCTGGGGTTGGAATACAGTGTTGGACTTAGCAGAATAAGTGTCAATATCGCTCCGCTTGAGGTAGTGGTAGAAATATTTATTTACACTAATATTATAGAGGTATAATTTGTTTTTTTTTGTTTGTAGAAGGTAATCTCTGAAAGCACTGGTCCGATTGCTAAAATTTTTCCACCGATAGAAAGATGCTTTATTTTTGAGTGACATTGGCTATATTTTAAGTACGCAGGGAACCGCGGGCAAAAGTTAGTTACATTATATTAGAACAGAAATTTTAGGGTAGAGCGAGATTGCGTGTCAGACTTTTACTAACTAAAACCCACTACTGTTCCTTCATTTGCCTCTGGGTGTTTCTTCCGCCTAAATCCGAAACAGGAACCTCTCCTGGCCATGTCTGGTGAGGACATGTGTCAAGCGAAAAGTGAGGATGTCATGGCGCCTTTCAAGTCACTCCTCAAAGAGAGGCTTACCGCCGCGATTGTGGTATGCCCAAAGTAAATCACTTTCCTAGATTTGAACCCGCGATGTAAGTCGTAAGTGTGAGCCGTTACTACTGGACCACCACTGCTTTGTCTACTTAATTTTACATTGTGAAGCGCAACCTTCATCATCATCGTCATCATTTCAACCGAAGGACGTCCACTGTTGGACAAAGGGCACAACAAACGGTCCTGTGAGTCCAACTTGTGGGAGCCTTCCGGCCCCATCGACCATCCCTTCTACAAGCAATAGGCCCACTGTGCTTTATCTAATCTATTTTACTTTGTAAAGCGCGAACTTAGGACCACACAATCTAGAAGTAGTTCGAGGTGACTAAAACGTATTTTATGGCTTAGTTATTTATGTTTGATCGCTAGTTTCCATCTTTATCGTATCACGAAGTCATGGTCACTTCAAACGTGATATATTGGGTGTTAACCATTTGATAGGCTTTAAATAGTGATTTATCGAGCAGCAGTAATCGCATGACCTTTCTTTTAGCTTGTGCAATTGGACTGGAATTGGCAGCAATCGATTCACATATAGACAGTTGAGCAAAATTCTGCACACTATGCGTGCCTGAACCTGAAGGACTTTTTTTAAGATGGGAAAACCTCCAATGACTTCTCCCGATCAATGGCGGAATGAGAGGGCGCGTTAGACTTTTACTAACTAAAACCACACCCATGTACCTTCTTTACCTATCGTTCCAGGACCCCGGGTTTCCTTTTCGGAAGTCAACCCTTAGCCCCGGTAGGCTTGGGCCCTGCTGGGCCCTCACGTGGTTTGGCTGACGTCTCTTTGAAACGCGCGGTGTCCTCGGGGCGGTCCTCATATTGGTGAAACACGGGTGTTCCACACGAATCAAATGCAGGAACCTCCCGAACTTACTACTCACAAAGTCTTAAGATTCTTATTTAGTTACCCAATAAGGATCTTATTTGTCCGAAGAAAAGTGTGTGTCTGTGCGGACCATATAGTGGTGGCGAGACGACCAGGGACCCTCTCTATTTATAGCTCGTCTGCTATTTATAAATTCGTCATTCCAACACGATTCCATTGTCATTTAGCTAAAAGTTCGTAATCTGCTAATTCATAATGATCGATCATTGATCGGTCAATGGTCTCGTAATAGAGTTGTGGTAGAATATCAATATCGAGCTTATTAAAAGCAATGACTGCACAATGACGTTCTAATCGTAGAGTCCGGTCGCGTTAACTTGGCGCGTCGCTGGGGGCGTGCTTAATGTTGCCAGCCTAACAAATCTATTTTCCTTAATTTAATTAAAAACGCTCTTTCATAACAGTGTAATTTATAGAATTTAGTAGCTCTACTACATTTATAGTGCCTACTAAAAAGAAAGTAAACAATTTTGATATGTCTTGTATATGAAATATGTATTTAAAAATGGGAAATACGTTTCATAATATAATACTTTAAGATTTTCTAAAATTATAGATTAGTAAACAATGTAGCTATAATTATTTTTTAGTAATTTATTTAAAAAAAGTATTTTTAAGTACAGAAACTTGTTAACATTTTCAGCTAGTACCTAAACCATAAACAAATCGACTATAGGTTATTTTCATTTGCATAGGTAATTATTAAAAAAAATAAACTTGAGAACTTTGTAAATCATTTAATGATTATCTCGTTGTACCTACTTTTATATTTGTTAGAACAATGGTCCTGCAGTGGGTCAATCCCTTCCATTTGAACATCTTCATCAGAATTCATGCTCGAGACTGTATCAGAAGAGTCGGATGACGTGTCACCAGATAGATTGATTATAAATTTGTCCATTTCGAGATCTAATAATCTATCGGATTCAAAATATTTATCCTCTATTTTTTCAACATACAGACATACATTTAGCCATTCTTCTGTCGTTACAGTTTTGAATGCCGCTTCAGTAATTGAGGCTATTTCGCTAGGAGCTTGATCAATATTGTTTTCGGCAATACGCCTCTTTACAATTGCCCAAATCTTTTCTATGGGATTTAAATCGCAATACGGCGATAAACGCAGAACCACGTGCCCATGTTCATTTAACAATTGTTCTATTTCATACTGTGGGTCCCCTTTATGCCTTTTTATAAATATAATTGCGCTTTTGTCCAACAATTATCGACTACAATATTATTTTTCGTAAGCCACTCTTGGAGCTTTGCTTTTGTATTGCCCATTGTAGGGGCCTTATTTATTTGTGAGCAGTGGTATGACGCAATATCCATTACCACAATGCAATTCGGTTATAGCTTTGGTACAATTTTTTCTTTCATCCATCGCATGAAGTTCGCCGAATTCATATGATTATCACTTGATTTTGATTTCGATTTAAACAGTAGCAGTCCGTTTTCTACAAACCCAGTTTTACCTCCAGCATGAGCTATAATCCATCTTGCGCCGACACTGTCAGAAGCAAGAATACCAGCATGTTCGTCCGATTGCCAACATTTTTGAAGATGGTATGATGTGTAACATGGCAATCAATCCTATTCTTATTTGGAACGCATTTTACGGTTGTAGATTTGGCACTATTTTTTCTTTCATGGATGAAGTTTGCAGAATTCATATCGTCATGATAATCACTTGACTAAGATTTAAGCACATAATAGCAGTCTATTTTTTACAAATCCTGTTTTCCTTCCAGGCATCGCTGGGGGTACGAATATGTAGGGGAATTTTATTGTTATGGTCACCCGAAAAATTATTTGACAAATGGGTCTAACTTTGGAAAATGGTACCGTAGGCCCTATATTTTCTCATTCCTCTTAACAAGCACGTTTGATTTTCAAGATAACATCTCTGCCAGCACTTTTAATCACTTTCGGAATAATGATGACGTTTATTTACTTTGGAAACGATTAAAAACACAGAACACACAACACATTGTCCTGACAAATGACATAAACGTCAAGATGGCGGCAAACAATTTGTTCCGATTTCGGCCTTGCGCCAACTTAACGTGCCCGCACTCTAGGTCACTGATCAAAGAAATTGTCAAAATTTTAGCAGATTACCGTATACGTCAGATATTCATTTGTCAATATGTACGAGATTACCATTCTATGCCACTTCTTTCAATGGATTGTCAGTGGTTGACCATTGGAAAGTCATAATGACGCCATTATATTAGTAGATTACCAAACTTGTCAAAATCGACAATTGATCAATGATAGATCATTCTGACACTATTGTAATAGCAGACTTAAGACCCTGAACGCTTGCTGTGAGGCTGGTTCAAGGAGGTACAGAAAGAAAGTTCCTGAAAAGACTTTGAAGAGAGCTTTACTCTGCAGTGGGACAGTGTTTGCCAGTAAAAATTTAAAAAAAAACTATACTCTTCACCATCGTCCAGCGATCATAGAACAAATAAATGATATAATGCGTAATGGGCCACACCAGATGACTTAAAGTCCTTTGGTTAGGCTCAGAGTTTCCTTGCGTGATCGCATCAGGACTGAAGATATCCGCTGGAGAACCGAGTTTACCGACATAGCCTAAAGAATCGCCAAACTGAAGTGGCAGTGGGCAGGGCACATTGCTCGCAGAACAGATGTCGATGGGGCCGAAAGGTTCTACAGTGACGACCACGCACCGGAAGACGCAGCGTTGGAAGGCCTCCCACAAGGTGGACCGATGACCTGGTGAGAGTCGCAGGAATGCGATGGATCCGAGATAATATTCCACAATATATTCCACAATATTCCACAACTATCACACAACGCCATCTAGTCCCAAGCTAAGCAGAGCTTGTGTTATGAGTACTAGACAACTGATAAACATACTTATATATTTCTAAATACATACATATTATAGATAAATTACACCCAGACACAGAACAAATGATCGTGCTCATCACACAAACATTTGTCCTGAGTGGGAATCGAACCCACGACCTCCGGCATAGCAGTCAGGGTCACTAACCACTAGACCAACAGGCCAGTCAAGATGCACAGGACCACCGTTCATTGTGGCGACACTTGGGGAAGGCCTATAGGTATCCAACACTTCGGTTGAAATAATATTGATGATGTTAAATTATTATTATCAATAAGTGAAACAATTTATTGTCCAAAAAAATTATTACATTTTACAAAAATGAAACGAAATACAGTATTAATAAATCAGAGAAGAAATTAATTGATAACGATCATTCATTTTCACGTGTTCGCCTTTCCGCTCCCGCTTCCGTCCCAACCAGTCCCCACCCTAAAGTAGTGCCGGGAAAAGTGCGCGGAAATCGAATGGGTTCCATTCCCGAGCGATCCCGCGCGGATAAATTTCCAGTACGCGGGAAAACGCTGAAATTTCACGTTTCACTTATCGCCTTGTGTAATATTAAAGTTTTGTCTAGAATTTCTCAATTTTCCGATGTGTTACGTGGTTCGCGTAAAAATTTATCTTTCCGTTTTACGAGCTGCGTCGTTGTGACAGGTTCATGTTTTTTTTTTGAGTGCTTGTAGATAGGTAAGTAGTTATTGCTTTTTTTTAAGTTGGCTTTGAGTTGTAAAATGGGTTTACGTATTTGAGCATCTGTCTGGCTGTCAGCTTTGGCGAATGCAGCAACATTTCGAGGACGCAGATGTTGGTTTCAAATTTAGGAGTGTCTGAGTTTGATATGAATAAATATTGCTTGCTTTAATACAAATTAAATGTAGATGCAGCAATATCTACACTTTTATCCTACACGTTTTATAGAAGAGAAATTGTAGGAGTGATGTGCCGTCGTGCTTTTGATATTATTAGTACTAAGTATACCCAGAAATACTTAATTATTATACCTAATTAAGTAGGTACGAGTACCATGGAAGATTGGTAGGCCTTTAATGTGGGACGCTACCTGTGTCGACACTCTTGCGACATCCCATCTTCCTAGCTCGTCGCGCTGTGCTGGTGCTGCGGCTGCGGAGAACCTCAAGCGGCGAAAATATAACAACCTCGTCGGCAGTTATATTTTTGAGCCGTTTGGGGTAGTGACTCTTGGGCCGTGGGGTCCGAATACTCATGCGCTTTTTAAAGAATTATCCAAATGGCTAGTTGACACTTCGCTTGACCCAAGGGCTGGCTTTTACCTCGGTCAGAGATTAAGCATTGTCATACAACGTGGCAATGCC
This sequence comes from Mythimna impura, assembly GCA_905147345.3. NCBI lineage: Eukaryota > Metazoa > Arthropoda > Insecta > Lepidoptera > Noctuidae > Mythimna > Mythimna impura. Next base: position 2,135,517 of record LR990342.1, on the reverse strand, counting down.
GCCAGTCTTTTGGATACACTTCCAGTCGACAGCGATGCGGATGAATTTTTTGACACCATATTTTAGGTAGGAGTTATTGTGATAATAGTTTAAATAGTTAGTGTTTTTATTTTTCGTATTTTTATTGTAATAAATCTATTGCTTCTTATAAGTAGGTACCTATTATAACCGTCCATAATATACCTACTCGTAATCTAAAATCTTCAGTAATACCCACTACTCATAATAGATATATAGATATATACTCTTTAATGTAAAGTCTGCTGCAAAAGTGCATAGGAAGTACAGAAATAAAATCGTGTGAAGCGAGAAATGACGCCATCTAGCGTAAAACCTGATTGAAATGTTGCTATCGACAACATTACATTATACTGTTAATAGATGGCGCCGCTGTGCTTCAAATGATTAATGCTTAATTAATGCTTATTTTTGTACTTTCTTTTTGTTTCTTCAAACATTGAAATAATTTATAATTTCTTTTAAAGAGATGAAGATATTAAAATTGAATAAGTATCAATTTATAAATATTAGATTATCTATGTGTTAGTTTTCAAACTTGAGAGGGTAGGTTGAATATGGATTTACTTATAAAAAATAACTAGTAGGTAGTATAAATAATACTTATACCAAAGAGTACTAAGCTCAATTGGTTGTTCGCTAAGTTAATTTCGATTATATCGTTCCAGCGCCTTTCGTTCAATTTTATTTTTAACCAGGTGTATTGTCTACTTATTTTACGAAAATGAGTAAATATGAGACATGTGACATCCACCAACCCGCACCGGGCCCGCGTGGTGGATTACGGCCCATTCCCTCTCCTAGAGAGAGGAGGCCTGAGTCCCAGCAGTGGGAACATTAAAAGGCTGAATATGTATGTATGTATGTATGAGTAAATATGCATTGTTATATAGATTTAGTAAAAAGAACTCAAATAATTGCTATGCATAATCAAGGCAAAAACTTGTCAGAAGTAACCAGAGAGACCGGTGTAAACGTAAGTAGTTTTTTGTAAGGCTTTAAACAAAAAATTCCTATATAATAATCATTATTGGATATTATATATTTCTGTTTTATTATTGCAGAGAAAAACAGTTGTTCTATGGATATGATGATTTGAAGAAGAGGGTTCTTTGAAACACCATCAAAGAGCTGGCAGACTAAAACTAATAAACATGTTGCAGCATCAAACCATGATAAGGGAGTACGAAGAAAACGGACGTCGGTCGACGAACCACCATGCTATATATATACTTATTTTCTGTATTAACTGGAGACCTTGTTATGTGTGTTTAACTTAATATCCGTATTTAAAACAACTTAAAAAAGTTATGAACACTTGATGTGTTGTTGTGCAATTTTATAGTTTTTAGCCTACATTTTTAATCCTTTTGACCTTTGTGATAAAATTATCTGGTATTTTGTTTGTTTTTGTTAAGGTTACATAAGCTTCAAACCTCTTTCCAATTTTGGAAACGAATACTTAAGCTATGGCCTCAATAAGAAATTATATATAATATTATAATCTTATTCGGTGATTAATAAACGGTGATTGTTAAATTTGATTAAGAAATTGTAAGAAATAAACATATTATTTTTTAATAGTGCCTTTTGTCAACTGTTTACCTGCATTTTTTTCATTTTGCTGAGTAACTACCCACTTGAATATTATATTACAAATAAATATCCACAGCTTTGATTTAATATTCCTTCCAAATTCTTTTGTTACTTACAAAAAGACTTACAAAAAAACTTACAAAAAGTGTGAGTACTACGTGAGATTTGAACTCATGGCTCATTGATTTACGCATCTATCTGCACATGCTAAACCGCTAGGTCAACATGACTCTAATTTGAACGATGAAATTATGAACTACAATCAGTTGTTGACGACAATGATGACGCATGTGTCTATTATTTGTTAAACTAAAAGTCAAGTTTATACTTTGTGAGATTGCCTTTGCTCGCCACTTAGCTGTGAAGAAACCAACGCCATCTAGTTTAATTTTCGAAAACTTGAACTCTAACGTGCAAGGGAAAATAGGCGTTAAGGTATCTAAGCACTTTTAATGGGTGACTGTACATCATAAAAAATACAGTATGGGCTTAAATCCAGACCCCGCCCAGAACTAAATCAACCAACAATTTCCAATACAATAGTAATATTCATCCATAAAAATGTGACGTTTCGTAGTGCGAGACAACTAACAATATTCTCGCAAACAATATAACAGATTTCCATAAATTCGCGTACCGGGTAGTGGCGTATTGTAAACGTAATAAATCCCGAGTTTTACGGTGGCTGTAAAAGTATTGCGACACGCGCCGATATTTACTGGTACGCCGGTACAACACTACGCCACTACGTCGGAACGCCGTCACGCCGAGTATTTCATCGTTGCAATCTTGTCGGCGATGGCTCTAGATTGGTTTAGGTATGCTATTTGCAACTTGGTATTTTCGGGTTAGGCGGCTGTAAAATATGTTGTAGAAATTCAGATACCTATTTATATGTAGATGTTAGTTTGCCCACGACTTTGTTTTTGTCGAAGTTGAATCCAGATAAAAAGTAGCCTGTGTCCTTCCTTGGGATTCAAGATTACTCTGAACCAAAATTCATCAAAATCGGTTCATTATAGTTTAACTATTTAGGTAGATGGCAGTTTTATTGCTCGTCAGAAATTAAAACTTATTAGGCTTCCGACCATGCCCAAGTCGTCGACGGCGCGTAGTGTTCCACGCGCGCCTCAAGGAGATGTCAGCAAATTATAGGGGCTAATAGCTGGGTTGAAGCCTACTGGGGCCATGGGTTCGCTTTTGAAAGGAAAACCCAGCCCTGGAATGAAGGGCACCGAAGAAACTAGGAGTGGGTTTTAGTCAGAAAAAGTCTAACACGCCCTCTCGTTCCACCTTAGAGCGAGATGATTTCCCACCTTAAAAAAAACTATAATAACGTAAAAACCCTCAACAAACAAATTAAACAAGACAAAATAATGAAGATAGATTTAATTTTCAATATCATTCATCATCATCATTTCAGCTGAAAGACGTCCACTATTGGACATAGGCCTCCCCCAAGTGTCGCCATAAAGACCGGTCCTGTGCGTCTCGCATCCATCGGATTACCACAACCCTTACCAGGTCATCGGTCCACCTTGTGGAAGGCCTTCCAACGCTGCGTCTTCCGATACGTGGTCGCTACTCCAGAACCTTTCGTCCCAATCGACCATCTGTTCTTCGAGCAATGTGCCCTGCCCGTTCGATAACCTTGGTTCTCTTGCGGATATCTTTATTTTTGATGTGATCACGCAAAGAAACTCCGAGCATAGCCCTTTCCATTGCCCTTTGGGCGACTTTAAGCCTTCTGATGACGCACATTGTAAGCGATCACGTTTCGGAGCCATATGTCATCACTGGCAACACGCACTGGTCATAGACTTTCGTCTTGAGACATATTGTGGTATATTGGACGAGAAGATACCGCATTTTTAACAATTATATTGAATCAGTAGCATGAAGTTTTTCGAACACTGTTTTTCTCCACAAAAAACGTTAAAATATTTGGGTTTAATGGCAAAACAAATCGGAAGTTTGGTCATTATCTAAAATGTATAGATACTAAGTTCCGCTCGCGAGCCTCTCAAATAAATAGCGGCTTTCTTCGAAGTATTTTTATTTTATTTTGAAAATAACACGAAGAAAATTCAGTTTTTATCATGATCCTTATATCCTCGCTGATGGTGGCACGTGTTATTGGGTCATTCGGTTCCCTTCAAAATGGTTGAGCTGAGTGGGACTGATGCACGCGTCATGCTCGTGAACCGGTGCCGTTAGTTGAGACTGGTCATCTCTTAGCTGCCAGTGACTTATTTCAATTTCAATTTTTTTAATTAGTTTTTTATTTATTTATTTAATATTACTTATCTACATTGTGCTCACATATTAGAAGCGACAAGAAATATGTAACCAAGATTTATGTAACTCATAATATGATTTAAAACAGTGTCCATGGAGTTTCTTGCACGTTCTTCTCCATAGAGATCTACGCTTTTGAACGTGCAATTTAGCTTCACTTTTTTTGACTGACCGGCATTTTGAAAATTCAAAAGTGCCTGTAATTGGTCTATTTGAAATAAACGTTTCTGATTTCTGATTTCTTACCATGACATTAAAATGTCAGCCATGCGAGCGAGAACAAAGGGATGGAGCTATACACCTTATACAGCTCCACCCCTTTAATAGTTCAGTTTAGATAGTCAAATGTTAATAAGCATTAAGAGGTTGGGGTAGGGCACCTGACGAGGAAAAGTTTATGTGAATTTCCTTCCACACCATTCGTCTAAGTATTCGATTTTTCTTGGCTTATATGCTGAAATCCATTTATGTTAAATTTGTATTGCGTGCACTATAAATACGGACGGATTTAAAACTGTTTTGTTTTCCCGTCATTGCAATTTATATTTTTATATCTGAAATTGAAAACTAACTGAATTTTGTGGAAAAGCGCTTTTCATGAATGTATTTTTTATCGTAGTATTTAAGGCGTACAGTCCCTTGAACATCGGGCCGGAATTAAATTAGTCGTGTCCGCGGCAGTAGCAACAGCCTCCCTAGCCATGTTACAATCGTATCGCTCGCGCCGAACGCCTCGAGTAGGCCACGCCTCCGATTCTTTTGTTCTGACCACGTGACTGAGCGTTGAGAAGACGTCAGAACAAAGGAATCGGAGGCGTGGCCTACTCGAGGCGTTCGGCGCGAACGATACGATTGTAACTTGGCTAGGGGGGCAGCATTCTTAGAGTTGTGGCTGGTCGATTAGACTCCCCAATATTGTGGCATTGTATACAGATGCATGTGAAAAAGTAATGTGTAATAGTTCATTTTAGCTTACTAACATATTTTTTTAAGTATATAAGGTGACTGGCAATTAGTGTACGATACTTATACACGTGATTGTGCTCATGATAACAAACTATTTTTATTACGGGAGCAAAGCCGAAATCGCGAAAAAAATATCAGCTGTTCAGTACATTAGGCAAACATAAATGTACTGAACAGCTGATGTTTTTTCGCGATTTCAGATTTGTTCCCATAGTAAAAGTTGTTGGTTATCATAAGCACAATCACGTATTTAAGTATCGTACACTAATTACCAGTCACCCTATATATAAAATATAGATCTGTATCTGAGACAAATAAATTATTATTATTAAATGCACGGATACAGCACTGACCTTTAAATCCTTTTTCTTTGCGAAATATTGATTGTTTTACATATGCTATGTACTGTGATATCGAAAGGAGATCGCATGAGTTAAGTTAACGAACTGGCATGTAAAATATACTTCTAAGGATTTTGTTGTTCTAGAATAGGTTTAAAAATTGAGTAGAACAAAGAAATGTGTAGTTTTTTCAGTCCGGACGCAACCGTTGTAGTGCGATGTAATAATATTGAAGTCCAGTAAAGGAATGTAATCAGTCATAGTAAAATTATTTCATTTCAAGAAAGAATAAAGATCCCGATACCGTCGCAGAGTGCGACAGTACATTCTGAAGAACACTTAACCAGTAATTTTTTTGTGTAAACATATTTCTAAAGATCAAAGCCGTTTAAAAGGAGTAGGGAAAAGAAGCGAAAAAATATCATGTTATTAAAGTTTCTTTTTTTGCAAAAGTATTAGTCTTCCGAAAAAAATCATATGTTGATAATGTTGTACATGAATCTATAATAAACATATGTTTTTTTCAAACCTAATGACTAAGCCGTTACAGAGGAGTAGGCTTCAGAAAGTCACTGTTTTATAGCACTGTTCGGGAGTTAGGACCTTAAGTACAAATTGTTGACTGTATTTGAGAGAAAAATAGGTGATGTTCGATAAAAACTGTATTAGTTTTAGTAAAAGGTGATCAAGAGCGTTAATTTCAGTGTATCATTCTTAAATGAAGTGTTGCACAACTGACATAACGAGGAGAGAAAAAAAAAAAGTACAAACAAAATTGAAGTAATAACTAATTGCTGAATCATCGATTAAATTCACGTTTAAGTTATTTTTCGGAAAAACTAACATTATATTATATTCAGAGCTCCAATTCGAACCGAACGCATGTCACAACGCAAATGCAAGTCACTTAACGCTTCGTACAATTTTATTAACAATCACATTTTATGCGTTCAACACCAACCAGCGACCATAGAGCAGAGTTACTCTCGACTACGTGCCTCCGCCATTTTGAAAACTGCCGCCACTAACGTCTGTCCCTCGTGAATAAAAAACACAGCGTTCGTTAGATATTCTCTGTGAAAGTAATTTTTACTGAAAAATAAAATGAATATTGGCAGTTAAAGTGAATGTTGTAGTGGAGAATGGTGTTGTTCGCTTCGCTCCTAGTAGTGGCAGCTGTCGCTACTGCCCACCCAGACCCCGAGGTAACCGTAATTGTTTTGTTGCACACTCTGAATTGCAAAATAGCTCCGGAAATTTGGCAACAATGCATGTGCTGATAACAGTCACATACAGATGTAAATGTTGCCAAGATAAAAAACTATATGATTTTATTTTCAAGTTCCTTTTTTTAAAACATTTTATGAGAACTAAACTGCACGGTTTTGCATCGCAGCGTGTTCTTAAAAAACATTTATTTGTTTTAATCGCTGCGAAAGGCATTTTCCTTTGTTCTGTTCAGATACGGTTTCGGAACAAAGAGGCTATTTAATTTTTGTATATGCAAAATAAGGCTTTTAAAATTAAAAAAATGTTTGTTAAATTCAGCCAAGCATTACTTGAGAAAAACTGCACGAAAAATGTAGTCAAAAATTGATTACGACTGATGATTTTCATTGACAAACATATTAACGCTCTGTTCGTTTTCAGCCCTAAACGGCTGATTTTTCAATAGCCAGACACAGGAATAAAAATGGCGGTTAGATAGCTTTTGTAAAGAAAATATGTCAAATCGCCATATTTATTCTTTAGATAACATTTACCTGACTATAGAAATATCAATCTTTAAAGTACCAATGCCTCTCATAACTCATGTCATCCATTGCCATTTTAATTCTCTTCACACTTCACAATGTCTCATTGTCTATCTCCAATGCCCCATGATCATGGCTCCCCAGATTGACTTCCAACAGAACCGTCGCATCGCAAAAGCCATAGTGGAAGCCCTGCAAGACTCCAAGTTCGACAATGAGCTGCTCTTCGACCTGAAGAAGGAGAACCAGGTCTACCTAAACCGGACGATGTCGCTCGTCATCAAGTATATAGTTAAACGGTAATTAAAGATGCTGTTGTTTAAACGCTTTTGATGTTAAGGGCATCCAACTCGACATACGTTTTCACTGTTTTTCATACAACCGCTCTTACTCGATTACGTTATATCACATTTTTCATTAGATATTTTGGAAACACAGTATCTTGTGGATATTATCTAGGCTTCTACTGAAATGAATTTAAAAATTTGTGTAAAACTAACCCAGTAGACCTCTGAAAATCTGCTATTTTGCATGAACTTTGACACTTCATAATTTACTCAAAAATTTAGAAAATCAAAAAAGTATAACAATAGAAGCCTTGCAAATTGAATCAAGATTCTGAATGACGACAATTTTTTTCAAAAACTTTTAAGGGTTTAAGAAAAACACGTATTTCCTGGAATAAGTTTTGTAAAATATTCGAGTAAATCACGGAATTACCGAATAACAGGTAACAGAGTTTTCAAGCGTTATCTCTCTTTTTTCGCGTTGCCTTTTCGTTGATTGCGTTAAATGAATTAACATGCTTTTAAACCATGCTCGATGTTGACGATAGGCGAGTGAAAAAGGACCCTCTTAAAAGGTTGAATTAAGGTGAACCAGGCATTCATGCCCTTGTCGGTAATGTGCCCGCTTGCAAAACTAAGATACGTTTTTAAAATTTGGTGCTTATTTGAGCCGATCTGGTTAGTTTATGACGACGATGTAAACTATAACTATACTAGTTTGGCAAGTGCTTGTTACCGACTGGGGCACGTATGGCTGGTTTATCTTACATACAGTGGTCAACTCACACAGGTTTTTTTTTTGAGGTGAGAAATCATCCTCCCATCATGATTTTTTATACCTACAGAATTTGTACGCAGTTATAGGCAAAACAAGGACGTTCACAACATATTAATTTAATACCTTGCATGTCTGATTACTCAGTTTATGTAAACGCATGTTTGACAAATAAATTATCTTTCTTTTTTTCTTTCTTTCTTTCTTTCTATTACTTCTCCCGCTCTAGGGTGCAGCGAGAGGACGTGTCAGACTTTTATTGACTTAAACCCACCTGTGTCCTTCAGTTGCCGTATGCGTTCCAGGACCACGGCATCCCTTTCAGAAATTCCGCCGTTTTGCTGACATCTCTTTGAGGTGCTCATGGAATACTACGCACCGTCGACGACTAGAACTCGGTCTTTACCGTATGGCCGGACGGCGCATCAAAAGATATCAGGATATCAGATACCAGCAGGGCCGATGCCCGCTAGGGCCACGAATTTCTGAAGGGGAAACCGTGGTCTTAGAGAGCATTGGGTAACTGAAGGATACAAGTGTAGTTTTAGCTAGTTATATTCTGACCCACCCTCTCGCTCCACTCTAGAGGTGGAGAAGTCATTAGATGATTTTCCACCTCAAAAAAAAGCTGATGCTGTCATGAAGTCGTGATCATGGCGTGCTAGAAGGGTGATTCTTTAAAACCGAGAGAACATCTCATTCATCTGGCCTAGTTTTCGTACCAATCTATTTTGTGTCGTAAGCCAGTGGGCGCAAATGAGTTCCTTTGATACATTTAGTGATCGGGGAAAACTAATTTGCAAATAAAAATAACAAATTGTAAAGAAAAAAACTGGGTAAGTGCGAATTAGACTCGCACCCTGAGGGTTCCGTACAAACTTACCCATGTTAACAGTTCAATTCCGGAATGGAGTCTCAGAAGATTTTTACGATTTGCAAAAAAAAATTGTGTCATAACAAAAAAATTACAGTTTTCAGATTTATTCCTATACTTCAGTTATAAGACCTTGCTTTATGCCAAATTTCAGGATTCTGGGTCAACGGGAAGTACCTACCCTATGAATTTTCATTTCCTCGAGGGTGACAAAATGTACGTTTTTTGCCACATAAACCAAAGTATCTTTTTTTCTCGTTAACTTACAAGTTTGGTTTTTTTTTACAGCTTCAAGAGTCTGCAAACCTGAGTATATGATTAAAATCTCAACCTGATACCTCCACGCGTTCCCGAGATAAAGGGTCTTGACAGACAGACAGACAGACAGACGGACGAAAAACAAAGTGATCCTATAAGGGTTCTGTTTTTTTTTCTTTTGAGGTACGGAACCCTAAAAACTAGGCTGAGACATTCTCCTGGTTTGAAATAATCACCCAGAAGTTACATTTTGTTTTATCATGTTTACATGACTGTAAAAGATTAAGATCAAATCTAGTTTCTTGTATAACTTGATATTGCTACGATTTGCCTTGGTGCGACTATAGCATAAACCAAGATATGTATTGTAGGTACATATAACGCAGTTTCCATTATATTTCATGTCGGATTCCCATAGGAACTGTTGGAACGACGTCATGGCTTACTGCAGCTTAGGATAGGTGCGTAGTTCGATGGTAGTTACGTGTAAAATATTGGTATTGAGCCGCATATGGGGAGACTGGGAGCCGTTCCCACATTGTTCTGAAAAGGTGGTACGTAAAATGAACATTGGGTTCAAAATTAGTTCAAAATACTACAATACTGTTGGTACCAAACCGCTATTTAATGCCCAAATTTTGATCAAAGTGATATTTTTTTTTTTTTTCGTTCAAAGTCTTGGATGTCCTTAACCGCACGCAGGCCATTGAGATACCTACCTTATAAAAATATATTCCAACACAGGGCAGTATATTTTTAACAATTAATTTTGAGTTTAAATTGTGCTTTCGTGTGTTCTTCGCTATCAGACCTTTATTTTACGTAAGAAATCATCAAATGCTTTTTCCTGACACACCCTCTCGCTCCGTCCAAGAGCAAGAGAAGTAATTGGATAATTTCAAATAAAAAAAATGAAATCAATAATGTTAATTTGTCAGAATATGGTACAATAGATGTTACAATTTTGGTTCAAGCATATCCTGCCTTAAAATGGTGTACAAATATTTCTTTAAGAATGAAGGCTCATTTATTAACCTATTAACCTTACTTAACAAGGCACAAACACTATTTAAGTAAACACGAAACAAAAATAAAAACAAGAAGCAAAAAATGTAGTTGTGTGCCTCACGGCTGCACCAAAACAAAACATATGAAACAGCAGTGGTCGCGCGTAACCTGAAAGACCGATGGGAGATTTCAGGAACTTAGAAAACTGAATAATTTAATGATAATTTAGTTTTATATTCAGATATTACCTACTTTTCAAATAAACAATAGTTTGTTTAAATTCAAAACATAATTTTGAAGTTAAACTGGTTTCTTCGGATTAGGAATCAATTCTGCCCGACATAACAAGAGTTCTATTGTGAGTCTTGATTGTATCTCCAATTAATTTGTATTTTTTTAATATTCTTCAAGAGATCGATTAATTGGCATCAAAGAGTTTTTCATCTATTTAGGTCTAATTTACTTCAGAATCAGTCTTCTCGTCAATGTAAAAATACAAGGCAGGCGCGTGTAGTCTTTTCGACGCTTGCGCCGCGACCTAAACACACACATTCTGCGTCTTTCAGGAGGCGTGTAGAAAGAGGAAATGGAGTTATTTTCGTCAGTAGTGAACTAATGACAAGCTACTAGAGATGATACGTTCTTTTGACGAGAAAATTTGAAATTATGATCGTAAATATATCGAGTACGGTCGATTCGACGACGCGCGACCGTTTAAAGGTTAATTATTAAATAAAGTCATGTCGTTAATATTGAATAATTGCCATTGCTGGATATGTAGAATAAAGCCCATTTTTATGTATTATGTTACTAGCGTTCCCACCATAAAAAAGCCCTGGCAGGTATCGTTCCTATTAGGCCTAGCACACGTACAAGCTTCACCACAGTTTTGCCTGCGCAGGCCAGTTTGCACAAGGGTTCTACCACCCGGGGCCCTGAGACGTAGGTAAAGAAGGAACAGGAGTGGGTTTTTAGTCAGTAAAAGTCTGACAGACACTCCCTCTCGCTCCGCCCAAGTTCGTGAGATGTCATTGGATGTTTTTTCCACCTAAAAAAAGGGGTTTTACCAACCACTGCGCTGGCAAAACTGTGAAGCTGGTTTGTGTGGTAGGTCCATTATTAGCCCCGTTAATCTTCTTGACATCTCTTTAAGACGCGCATGGAACACAACGCACCGTCGACCCGGCTTGGTCCTTATCGGACAGCCGGACGACGAGCTACCTATTACTCGCCGTCTACAAGCCCGCGCCTATGATAGCCAAAAATCATCCCGCGGTTCGTCTCCGGCGGGAGTCGTTATCAAACCCTACATGGAATATAGGGTCTGATAACCGCATATGATTATATTTATAAATATTGCATTTTTCCCAGACAACCTTAATAAAATGTAAAGATGAATATTTTCCCGTAAACCTTGATATTTTTCGTTCCACGTCTGGTTACAGCGAGGTAGACAATTACCGCTCCCGGCGCACCGACGCGATCAGCAGACGAATCTACTCCTCGCTCATCATGAAACTCATCGATATTGCGAAGGTATGTACTCGTAGGTACAGGAGTATACATATACTGTTACAACATCCAGCCAGCAGTTTTCCTCGCATAAGAAATATCCCGGGGTCGGAATTACGTAGAGTTATTCACGTACTTGCATCGAAATGTTGATATTAATATGGATCTTCCCGGGATTTCTAATGAAAAATCCCGTGTGGCCAACAATATTACAAATAAATAATAATAAAAACCTCAGAGATAGATAAGACAATGATACAAGTGCAGAAAGTTTGTCATTGCGACTGAGGCGGAATTCGCACGAGCCGTAAGCGAGTGCAATCCGCACTGGGCCCGCGTGGTGGATTACGGCCCATTCCCTCTCCTAGAGAGAGGAGGCCTGAGTCCCAGCAGTGGGAACATTAAAAGGCTGAATATGCTACATATGTAAGCGAGTGTGTTATGGAGCCGAGTGTAGCAGTGACAAATTTGCACGTGTTTCAAACGACTTTTTTCAAAACACGAAGAAATGAATAAACAGGGGTTGACCGGCGACTCGTGAGGGTCGACGCGCGCCCAGCCTGATACCATACGTGAAATAACATTGTGGCGGGGGAGAGCTAGCGCATTTTTCTGCACTAGTGCCTAAAAGCAGCGGGACAAGAGCGGGTTTTCGAGTGTTTTGAAAAAATTATTAGTATTTTTCATTGAAAAAGATCTCTCTAATACAACTTAGGGAAGGTTAACAAATTTATACACTTCCTCCTCCTCGTCATGAATGCAGGAAGAAATTTATTCTGCTATATTTCTGATAGTGTCATAAAAAAATCTGCTCTTTAAAATTAATCTCGGGAATTGAGGCATATCCACTTTATTCTCTCGCTGTATGAAATCGGTGTAAGTACATGTTTAACTCTACCTAATTCCGACCTCTGGTAATATCGCATAATCGCAAAGTAGAAAATTCGGATTTCGGGGGGTAGAATCAGGATGGCAACCAACCGATTGACCTTCAAAGTGAAGGTTCGCGAGCACATCCGTAAGAAGTTGGCAGCAGTATCGTCATAGCGCTTATTGGGTTTCTTATTATTTGTCTGCACTAATTGTTTTACTAGATTCGTGTATTCTCTTTTTACCTTCTTTGTAGTTTGAGTACATATATATATATATTATGTATATTGTATTTATAGTATTTACTACGATATGTACTTAATGCTTAATATTGCACCTACCACCAGTTGTCTCTGCATCACCCAAAGGTTGACTGGTAGAAAATGCCTTAAGGCATTAAGTCCGCCTCTGTACTTTTGTGTGCATAAAGAATTAATAAATAAATAAATAAAATTGTCCCAAGGGAACATACCTACTCCCGGGATAAGAATAGAATAGAAATACTTTCATTCGCGACAGACAGCACTACAGTTACAGACACAAAGTAAAAGAATACAAAAGTACAGATTGCGCCGCGTCCCCATACTGAAAGGGAGAGCACCTGAGCATTTGCTTGGTAAAAGATAAAAAGAAAGAGAGAGGTTTTTGGATAAAAAGTATCCTATATATTATTCCATGGTCTGTATTTCTCATGTCTGGACTGTATGCAAAATTTCATCCAAATCTGTTTAGCCGCTCAAGCGTAAAGAAGTAACAAATATACAAAAATCATTTCGCCTTTATAATATTAGTTTGATACTAAGTTTTTAAAACTCAACTCACATTCCGAACTCTTGTATCTTAGCAAAACTCAAAGCTTGCTCTAGACATAATTTGTAGATAACATTTGAAAACTTATAAAGATCTAATTTTTTACCTAATGTTTTAATTGCTAAACAATCTTTAAAGCAATTATTATATTGCTTGCATGCATAGATCGCGATTATAATGAGGCATTAAGTCAATGTTTCGGTTATGAGATCGTTTTTTGGGGTTCTGTACCTCAAAAGGATAAAATTGAACCCTTATATAATCACTTTGTTGTCCGCCTGTCTGTCTGTCTCTCGCAAAAGGTCACTGAAGGAATACAAGTGGGTTTTAGTCAGTAAAAGCCTGACACGATAAAGGGCAGGAGATGTCATTGAAAGATTTCCCACCTTAAAAAAAAGTCGGTGTGAAGTCAATGTAGCACCATTAAAATAATTTCATTCTACTAGCGCTTTGCCCCTGACATATTATTTATTTAGTTTAGGATTCAAGTTTCAGGTCTTATTAACCCAACAAATAGAAATTGTCCAAACAATATTTAGCATCCTCTAAATCGTTTTATGGGGTTAGTTTAGAAAAATAAATAATAAAAACCATTATTATTTACTTCGGTAACTGTTTGTGCTAAGTTTCATCTATATACATATATAAAAGCGAAATACCACTCACTGATTAATCACGAAATCTTCGAAATTATAACACCTACTTACTTAAAATTTGGCAGGTAGTTTCCTTATAGGGTGTAGACATGCGCTAAGAACGGATTTTACGAAACTCCACTCCTAAGGGGGTAAAACGGTGGTTGGAAGTTTGTATGGAGAAAGCAAATTTCGCGCGGGCGAAGCCGCTGGCAGAAGCTAGTGTTCCTATATTTTCCAATGGAATAAGATTTTGCATACAAACGAAATCCCCCTTTTCATCCCTTATAGGCCGAATATCCAAAGATCCTGTCTTAGTACTCGCCTACTGCAGAAAGCCTCATGCAAAATTTCACGTTACGTTTCAGTCAGTCAGTTTCTCCTTATAAATAGATAACGTTCCTATACATTTATAGGAACGTTATAGATATTACATTGCGTGGTATTTCAAAAAGAAAGTCTATTTAACTTACCAACTCCAACAAGCTAGTCTATGAATTATTAACTTACTGCGCCTGTAAATATGAGCGCAGAAACCTTTCCTTTATGCATATCGAACTGAAACAATGGTCTCGGACAACAATAGCCGAATATACTGTGTAACGGCTATGTTGTAAATAAACGGCTTATGTTCTGTAGAAGAGACATACTCCTGAATTGTAGCCAAATGAAAAACAAAATAATGCTGCCTGCTGTGGCAAAAACATGAAGCAGACAGACCCTCGGCTTGTAGTTAGAGAAAGCTTTTCAAGTCATAAACTTTAGACAGTAGTGTTTTATAAAATAATCTCAATATGTCAATGTATGCTATTTATTGTTCGCTAAATTAAAAATAAATAGCTTTGGTAAACAAATCTATATAAATATATAGGGTGACTGGTAATTAGTGTACGATACTTAAACACGTGATTGTGCTCATGATAACCAACAACTTTTACTATGGGAACAAACCTGAAATCGTGAAAAAAAAATCAGCTGTTCAGTACATTTATGTTTGCCTTGTGTACTGAACAGCTGATATTTTTATCGCGATTTCGGCTTTGCTAATAAAAATTGTTTGTTATCATGAGTACAATCACGTGTTTAAGTATCGTACACTAATTGCCTGTCACCCTAAAAGCGAAATACCACTGACTGATTAATCACGAAATCTCAGAAACTATAACACATACAAACTTAAAATTTGGCAGGTAGGTTCCTTATAGGGTGTAGACATCCGCTAAGAACGGGTTTTTCGAAATTCACCCCCTAAGGGGATGAAACGGGGTCCATAGTTTGTATGGAGGAACCGACTTTCACGCGGGCGATGCCGCTGGCAGAATCTAGTATGAAATATTTTTTTAAATATCTTAATCAACAATGAAGTTAAAAAGCTTTAAAGCTTGCAAAGAAAGAGAAGTCCGACATAGACTTTGACGTCAAAGTCCATCACGCCCAAGATGCCGTTTTCTACTTTAAAGTCCATCCAGAGACAAATACTTTATAGTTTAAAAATTTTAAATCTCATTTATTTTTTATATCATCAGACCGATAAGACCGCCTAACTGTACAGTTATTTTTTTTTAGAAATGTTTGTCCTGTGTTAATATAAGGTGTATAATAAATAAATAAATATCATTGGGGTTCATTAGGATACTGATTTTACTTGTAAAATTTAAAATAAAATAAAAAATAGAAAAACGCCGACGAAAAATTCAACCACTGGGGGTCCAGAGTCAGATACTAGATCTTTGGTACATGTTTTTGCATTGATTTTTAAGTTAACAAAATAATACAGAATGAATAGTAGTAGTCCGAAATAGCGGTCCTGACAAGGCCTTTTCAGGTAAATTCAGATTTCGGACTTTATTGTTAACCATAAGATAAAATACAAAGCAATACCGCCATTGTACGCAGAGGTAGTCTTATTATAACAAGCGTTATATCTACATTCATCTATGATGATGATATTATATCTACCTATTTTTTAAGGTGGGAAATCATCCAATGGCATCTCCTGCCCTTTCGTGTCAGACTTTTACTGACTAAAACCCACTCCTGTTCCTTTTTGCCCTCGTTGCATCACCCATGGCCCTAGTAGGCTTCGACCCTGCTGGGCCCCTACGGTTGCTGACATCTCCTTGATGTTATCTCCACCTGACATACGTAAGGGACTTCGTCAAGTAAAATCATAGCGAGTCTACTCTTCAATATAAACTAGTCTTAGAGGTATGGAATCCTAAAAATGGGGTTAATCAAATATCCCCATTTTGTACCTTTTAGTTTTCGGTGGGAAAATCATCCAGTGACATCCCCTGCTCTTGGGCGGAGCCGGAGGGTGTGTCAGAGTTTTACTGACGAAAACATACTCCTGTTCCTTCGTTGCCTTTCGTACCAGGGCCGAGTCTTCCTTTCAGAAGCAGACCCTTGGCCCCAGTAGGCTTTGACCCTGCTGGGCCCCTACGGTTATCCCCATTTTGTACCTCAGTCGGCAAAAATGGGACCCTTATAGGATCACTTTGTAGTACGTCTGTCCGTCAGGCGTCAGTCAGTCAGCACGTGTGACAGACGGACAAAACCCTTTTTCTCCGAAACGCGTGGAAGTACTAAACTGAAATCAACATACGGCGAGTATCCACCCTTACGTTGTTGAAACCTCTACGGTCCGGACTAAGCGTTTCGCCTCGTCGTTTATACTGCGTACATCGAAGGACTAGAACAATTTTTCCGCTGCGGTTTTCCCATCCGATTATAATTTTGGTGTCTTCAAGGCTAGAGTGAATAGGCTCTTAATAAACTAGTGCGCCTCACCATCAACGATTGCATCACTGCTTACCATCAGGTGGGATCGCAGTCAACCACTAGTTTATATCAAATAAAAAAAAAAACAAAATACTCAAGTTTTCTACCTATTTAATGCGTACTCACCATAAAAACCGAATCTAAAACTACATTTAACAATGGTAAACCTAAAACATCAGACATACAGTATTTTTATTTAAGAAAAATAACGCCTGTTATCATCATCATCATCATCATTTCAGCCGATAGACGTCCACTGCTGGACATAGGCCTCCCCCAAACGTCGCCACAACGAACGATCCTGTGCGTCTCGCATCCATCGGATTCCCGCAACCTTCACCAGGTCATCGGTCCACCTTGTAGGGGGCCTTCCGACACTGCGTCTTCCGGTACGCGGTCGCCACTCCAGAACCTTTCGGCCCCAACGGCCATCCGTTCTGCGAGCAATGTGCCCTGCCCATTGCCACTTTAGTTTGGCGATTCCTCGCGCTATGTCGGCAACCTTGGTTCTCCTGTGGATATCTTCATTTCTGATTCGATCACGCAAGGAAACTCCAAGCATAGCCCTTTCCATTGCCCTTTGGGTGGCTTTGAGCCTTCTGATGAGGCCCATTGTGAGCGTCCACGTTTCGGAACCATATGTCATCACTGGCAACACGCACTGGTCATAGACTTTCGTCTTGAGACACTGTGGTATATTGGATGAGAAGATACCGCGCAGCTTCCCGAACGCTGCCCAGCAGAGTTGGATTCGACGGTTGACCTCTTTCTCGAAATTAGATTTACCCAACTGGACTGTCTGTCCAAGGTAGACGTAATCGTCTACAACTTCGAGTGCAGAGTCTCCGATCTTGATCGGAGTGGGTGCTACATGGTTATTTACCATGACTTTGGTTTTGTCCATGTTCATTTTAAGACCCACTCTTTCGGAAGATCTACTGAGGTCATTGAGCATTGTGCTGAGCTCTTCCGTAGTCTCAGCCATGACAACTATGTCGTCGGCAAACCGAGGATGAGTGATGTACTCGCCATTGACATTTATGCCCAATCCACTCCAGTCCAGAACCTTGAAGACATCTTCCATTGCGGCCGTGAACAGTTTCGGAGAAATGACGTCTCCCTGCCTCACACCCCGCTGCAGGAGGATAGGTTTCGAGGTCTGGTCCTGCAGTCTGACTGACATAGTGGCGTTTTCGTACAAACATTTCAGCACCTCGATGTACCGATAGTCAATCTGGCACCGTTGTAGAGACTGCAGCACAGCCCAAGTCTCGATCGAATCAAAGGCTTTCTCATAATCCACAAACGCTAAGCAGAGAGGCAGATTATACTCCTCGGTCTTCTGTATAACCTGCCGTAGCGTGTGTATGTGGTCTATGGTGCTAAAGCCTTTTCGGAATCCGGCTTGTTCGGGAGGCTGGAAGTCGTCGAACCTGCGCGCGAGACGGTTCATGATGACTCTGGAAAACAGCTTGTAGACATGGCTCAGAAGTGAGATGGGCCTATAATTCTTGAGCAGGGCCTTGTCGCCCTTCTTAAAGAAGAGTACCACCACACTTCCGCTCCATGCCTGTGGTGTTTTTCCCTCGAATATGACGGAATCAAACAGCTTCTGAAGGGCCTTAAGGATCGGTTTACCACCCGCCTTCAGGAGTTCGGCTGTAATTCCGTCATAAACCGGTGCCTTGTTGTTATTAAGCTGCTTCAGAGCCATCCTAATCTCGTACAGGCTGACGTCCGGGATATCTTCGGTATAGTGTCGGGTCAACCTAGCTCTTGGGTCGTTTGCTAGATTCGTAGTGGGTTTTGTGATTGACGTGTATAACTGTCCATAAAAAGCCTCGATCTCTCCCAGAAGCTCCGATTTGGCGGATATGACTCTGCCATCTTCGGTCTTCAGTTTCGTGAGCTGGCTCTGCCCAATAGACAGATCTCTTGCAAACACCTTGGAGCCCTTATTTCGCTCAATCGCGTCTTTAATTTTTCCAGTATTAAAGTGACGGATATCGCGTTTCAAGGACTTAGAGATCCGTTTATTGAGCAGCCGATATGTGCACGCATCGTCTGAAGACTGCAGAATCATCTCACGCCTTTCCTTCATAAGCTGGAGAGTTCGATCTGTGAGCCTCTTGCTCTTATTTGTACGAGTCTTATAGAATTTAGACCCGACCGTATGGACAGTTTCCACGAACCCATCGTTGTATTCGTCCACAGAGCTTCCTAGGTATTCGAAACGATTTTGGAGTTCGAGCTGAAAGCTCTCGGAGTTTTGGATCTGGATCTGTGCAAGACGGAGCGTAGACTTCATCAGTCGAGATCTTTCAAGCTTGACATTGATATTCAATGTGCCTCTTACCATGCGGTGATCACTTCCGGTTTTCACCGCATTGATCACAGAGACATCATTGAATATTTGCTTCTTCGTCGACATGATGAAGTCAATCTCATTTTTTGTTACACCATCAGGGCTTTGCCAGGTCCACTTCCTATGCTCACGCTTTCTGAAGAAGGAGTTCATCATGTAGAGGCCCTCCCTCTCCATAAAGCTGGCCAGTAGGTGTTCCCGGTGGTTCCTACGTCCAAATCCAAATTGCCCCACTCGCAGCTCGTCACCGTCTCGTTTGCCCAGTTTCGCATTAAAGTCCCCCATGACCACGGTGAAGTGAGTCTTATAACCATGTATGGCTCTGGATACATCCTCATACATGGTCTCTACTTCGTCATCGGGGTGTGTCGAGGTCGGAGCGTAAACCTGTATGACCTTCAGCGAATATCTTGATGATATTCTGAGTATAAGGTACGCCACCCTGGTCGACACGCTCTCGATCTTCACCACATTGTTCACAAGGGACCTGTGGACGATAAACCCGACACCACCTTGGGATTGCTGGTCCCCCTCCCGAAAATAGAGCAGGTTACCAGATTTTAGGATTATCGTGTCCTCCCCCTGTCTTCGGACTTCGGATAATCCCACAATACTCCATCGTAACCTGCTCAACTCCTCCTCAAGATCGGCAATCTTCTCATCGGACCGGAGTGTACGCGTGTTGTACGTCGCCAGGTCCAGTCGTCGACGGTTGATCGATCCCGCCCGGAGATTCTTAGCACCCCAGACCCCAGGGCTGCGCCCACGCCCGTCCACGCTAGCACAACCGCTGGAGTCACCGGGCACTTGGGGCCTGTTTCTTGTTGCATTATGCATTTGAGGGGGTTTGGACCATAACCCGCCACGCTGGTCCAGTGCGTGTTGGCGGGTCGCCATAGTCTCGTTCGTTTATCAGCAGGGTGCACCACGTGCAGGTGAGGTTGGCTTGGGTCCCGATAGGTGTTGATTGGGACCCCGTATACACCCCCATTGGGACCCCGTATACACCCCCACGCCTGTTATCAAACTATAGCAATATACTAAATAGTCTCTAACTTCGTTTGGTTACGGCTGGTAGACATAATTCTTTTTGCTATTGATTTATCATACAGTCCTTTGCGATATAGTTTCACTTTTGGCGAAAAGAAAAAAAAATGCATGCCAGTAATGTATGGGAAAAGTTTCATTCCCCTTTGCAAGACGCAATGTCATATAGCACAAGTAATGGAAAAAGTTAAAATCGCAAAGTAGTAGTTATGTTACGAAAAGGTTACAAATAAGCAAGGTTTTGCAATTATAAGCTTAAGTTTGTACGGACCCCTCG
Organism: Mythimna impura; assembly: GCA_905147345.3. NCBI lineage: Eukaryota > Metazoa > Arthropoda > Insecta > Lepidoptera > Noctuidae > Mythimna > Mythimna impura. The sequence continues at coordinate 2,115,045 of LR990342.1, read as the reverse complement.
GTGCGGGTCTGACTCGCACTTGCCCGGTTTTTTCTTACCTGGGATTATTTATTTGTTTGAAATCATACAACATAAAGGTACAAAGGTAGACTTGATGCTTTATGCTTTATCTAGCGGGATTATTCGGTAGAGTAACCACAGAAAAGTCATATGTCTAACCCTCGGGGGTTAGACATATCACTTTTCTTCGCTAAGTACAAAATGAAAGGCAATGACATTACCTGTCACGTCACTTGTCACGTGACTTCCGCAATTTGAAAAAAGAACATGACAACGATGGTATACTTGACTATATACTAAATGTTTTTCCACAGGATCTGCCTCACAACACGACAGCTCAAAACCGCATCGACACAGCGCACAAATACTACATGTCCGTGGAAAGCAAGGACATGCACGACCAGATGGCAGACGTGCAAGTGTTCCACGCGAGCGCTAGGCTCTACGACATCATGTTCACTGTGAGTATGGCACAACTAAAAGAGTAGACTCATGCACGACCAGTGCAGACACATGCACGACCAGTACAGATAGATGCACGATTATTGCAAACGTGCAAGTGTTCCAGGCCAATATTAGTCTCTACGATGTTGTGTTCATCGTAAGTATATCGCAAGTAACAGTGTAATCATGCCCGACGAGTCCAGACATTATGCAAAATCAGATGAACGAGGTGCAAGTGTGCTACGCGAGCGCCAGGCGACATTATGTTCACCGTGTGGATGTCGTAACTAAGAGTGTAAGCTCATGCACGACCAGCCCCCTAGCCAAGTTACGACCGTTTCGTTTCGATTCTCTTGCGGTCGAACGCCTCGAGTAGGCCACGCCTCCGATTCATTTGTTCTGACGTCATATCAACGCTCAGTCACGTGGTCAGAACATTTGAATTTTTTATTATTATTATTATCGTCGTAAGTGTTGCCAGCACTGACGACATTTGAATTTTGCGATGATTTATTTTTACCTATTTTTCTTGTATATGCTAGATAGGAACTAATTTTTTTCAAAAACTTTTAAGGGTTTAAAAAAAACACGTATTTCCTGGAACAAGTTTTGTAAAATATTTGAGTAAATCACGGATTACCGAATGCTAACAGAGTTTTCAGGCGTTACCTCTCTTTTTTCGCGTTGTCTTTTCGTCGAAAATCGCGTTAGATGAAGTAAAAAAGCTTGAGCTTTTAAACCATGCTCGATATTGACGATAGGCGATTGAAAAAGGACCCTCATAATGCAACAAGGCATTCTCTTCCAGAATATAATGTTATTGTTATAACTTACAATTTGAATTTTTAAAGGTGTTGATGTTGACACCATTCCCCGTCAAATTTTATGTCAACAACAACTACCAGAATTTGGTTAAATGAATTTAAAAAGTTTCCATTAAGTCAAAGTCAAAGCACCAAGAATTAACTAAAATGGACAGCAGACTCCCAAAAGATTGTGACAGTTTAGTGATGGATGGTTTATATAAGCGAAAACAAACAGTCGTTGATTCTATCCCCATTTTCATGGTAAACAAAACTTGTGCAACTAACAAAAAATTTAAGGCAATTTTTGGTCTCATATAAAAAGGAGGGAAATTGTTTTATGTCTCGTTGATTTAGTATCATACTAAAGAGTACAGAAACATTATTACACGACCTTTATAAGTTTAAGCAGGGATATATAATAGGTATCTAAAAAAAAACAGCGCAAGTGCGAGTCGGACTCGTGCACTGAGGGTTCCGTACATACTTACCTATGAAAACAGTTTGATTCCCGAATTCAGTTACAAAGATTTTTCTGAAACGCAAATTTTCTTTTTCTATTTTTTGACGTAACTACAAATTTACAGTTTTCTGATTTTTCCCTATACTTGTGCTATGAGACATTGCTTCATGCCAAGTTTCAGGATTCTAGGTCAATGGGTAGTACCCTAAGAATTTTGAGCTTCAAGGGACCGCAAATCTGAGTATATAGTTTTAATTTCAACTCGATACCTCCACGCGTTCCCGAGATAAAGGGTCTTGACAGCAGACCTTTTGAGGTCCGGAACCCTAAAAATTAAAGACAATTTTTTGGTCTCATATAAAAAAGGGGGATAAGTAATTGTTTTATGTCTCGTTGATTTATTGGTCGCAAGCGTGACTGTATCATACTAAAGAGTACAGAAACACTATTACACGACCTTTTTAAGTTTAAGCAAGGATATTATCTAAAAAGATGCAGTTTCTATTTTTCCAACAAATTAACTTAATAGTGTTTTTTAGCGTTATATCCAAGTATCGGATGTAAACATTATAACTATAAACTATGTCACTAAAATGTAATGTAACACGCGAGGGAGCGCGGGGCGCGGTGGGTCGCTCTTTGTCAGTGAGTACATGCGATCACCTGACCGCTTCTCGTAGCATTTACGCTTGCGCGTATTTAAATTTAGTTCTACCCCCTTATAGTAAACTAGCTTATGCCAGCGGCTTCGCCCGCGTGAAAATAGGTTTCTCCATACAAACTTTGGACCCCCGTTTCATCCCCTTAGGGGGTGAATTTTGGAAAATCCTCTCTTAGTGCTCGCCTACATCATACAAGGAAACCTTGTGCAAATACCCATATCATGGGGTGCATTTCAAATAGCCAATCCACCATCTTGGATGTCCGCCATGTTGGATTTAAGTCACGTGACTATTTTTTGTTATTCCTGACAGCAAACCCTTTCATTTGATACCCATAAAATAGGGGTGCATTTCAAATAGCCAATCCACCATCTTGGATGTCCGCCATGTTGGATTTAAGTCACGTGACTATTTTTTTCGTATTCCGGACAGCAAACCCTTTCATTTGATACCCATATCATGGGGGTGCATTTCAAATAGCCTGTCCGCCATCTTGGACGTCCGCCATATTAGATTTAAGTCACGTGACTATTTTTTTCGTTTTCCTGACAGCAAACCCTTTCATTTGATACCCATATCATGGGGGTGGATTTCAAACAGCCAGTCCGCCATCTTGGGGAGGCCGCCATATTGGATTTGTAATTACGTTTCTTAGCTAGTCATGTATTGTCATCAGAACTCAGAGCGTGTGCAAAATTTCATTCTAATCGAAGACCAGGAAGTGGGTCAAATTAAGATTCCAAGATTTTCTTACATACATAGTTACAAGTGAAGCTAATAAAAGCGTGTTAGAAAGGCGTCTATAGTCTGCAAAAGTGTTATTATTTGAAGACTGAATTGTGACTTAGTGTGTAAGTTTTACAATTATGTGTATAATTTATATCAATAAATAATTTTATAAAACAAAACAAACAACTAAAATGTAACTAACAACAATACTATTTGAGCAGGAATCTCTGCAGAATCTGGTTGACAATGAAGACAGCGACGTTGAGGAATTAAGCTCCGACTAGTGAAATACTGTGTGCCCAAGTCTAGATAGTAATGCACAGCTGACAAAGGCTTTACTTTAAAATGAAATAATTCATAGTTCATAGGGTCTAAAGTTTGTATGGAGAAACCTACTTTCATGCGGACGAAACCGCTGGTAGAAACTAGTTATTACATATACACCCCTATTTTTTAATTAGTACAAAAAATAGGGCTCTATCCGTACCCGCTACTGATCATATTAGTGTAGTCAAAACTAAAAAAAAAACGAAATCCCAAAATTGTCCACGAAAATTTGTCATGATTGGTAAATTTATAATTGAATCAATTATTCATGGCTCCGAAACGTGGTCGCTTACAATGGGCCTCATCAAAAGGCTTAAAGTCACTCAAAGGGCAATGGAAAGGGCTATGCTCGGAGTTTCCTTGCGTGATCGCGTCAGAAATGAAGATATCCGCAGGAGAACCAAGGTTACAGACATAGCCCGAAGAATCGCCAAACTTAAGTGGCAGTGGGCAGGGCACATTGCTCGCAGAACAGATGGTCGATGGAGACGAAAAGTTCTGGAATGGCGACCACGTACCGGAAGACGCAGCGTTGGAAGGCCTCCCACAAGGTGGACCGATGACCTGGTGAGGGTCGCGGGAATCCGATGGATGCGAGACGCACAGGACCGGTCATTGTGGCGACATTTGGGGGAGGCTTATGTCCAACAGTGGACGTCTTTCGGCTGAAATGATGATGATGATAATTCATAACAATTGCTACTAGAAAATACTACACGCAATTTTTTTTTCCATTGTTTTTTATTCATAATCCTTGCCACTTGCTTGTACAATATTTTCCGCGCTGTATTTGAACCCGCGACATTCAGCAGCGTCAAAATAAATAATTCTACCTGTGCATTATTTCACAGGCTCCGCGAATCTTAGCTCAGCTAGATAAGCTGGATGACTTGACACCGAGGTCACTGGTGAGGAAGCTCAAGAACATGGAGATCAAACCAGTGCATCTTGGAGTAGCCCTACTGATACAGGCAAGTATAAAACCACTAATAAAAAAAAAACTTATGAACTTTCCAGCATAGACACTTTCTAAAGAAAAAAAAAACAGTTAATTTATGGTTCGCACAAAACTAAAAATAAAATAACATTATAAAAAAAATAACCTATCTCAGCATATGCTGCGAAATTTTTAAAAAGTAATAATATTAAGTCATTTACTAACAGGCATCTTGGCCCATAAATAAAAACCTTACGGACTAAGGGCCGGGCCACACGATGCGTTGAGGCGCCGCACCGCAACGTGTGGCCCGGCTAACTTTCACAAAGTTATTTTTTTTTAATTGTACTCTACTGATATTCTGATAGGTGGCCCTGTGATGCCACAGATAGGTACACTCAAGGAACACAGATTTTTTTAAAAACTGGACAAGTGCGAGTCGGACTCCCGCACTGAGGGTTCCGTACAAACTTACCTATGAAAAAAGTTCAATTCCCGAATTGAGTTACGAAGATTTTTCCGAATCGTAAAAAGTTTTTTTTTGTGACATAACTACTACAGTTTTCAGATTTTTTCCTATACTTACTTATGTTATGAGACCTTGCTTCATGCCAAATTTCAGGATTCTAGGACAACGAGAAGAGTACACTATGAATTTTGATTCCCTTGAGAGTGTCGAAATACACGTTTTTTGCGACATAAAAGGCCGTATCTTTTTTTTCCGTTAACTCAGAAATTAAATTTTTTCACATCTTCAAGGGACCGCAGACCTAGGTATGTGGTTTTAATTTCAACTTGATACCACCAAGCATTCCCGAGATAAAGGGTCTTGACAGACGGACGGACAACAAAGTGATCCGGGTAAGGGTTCCGTTTTTTCCTTTTGAGGTACGGAACCCTAAAAACAGATCATCATCATCTTCCTGCCCTTGTCCCATCTTATTTAATAATAATAATAAACATCTTTATTCAGGTATTTGGGGTCGGCACAACATGTTTGGAACCCTAAAAACAGATAAAAAGTAAAATAAACAAACAGTGGTAATTAAAATAAAAACTTCTAAAATTACATCGGCACGCTAATCTTCTTTTTCTTTCTTTAATAGTACCATCTCCGCAACACAGTCAACTATGCGATCAGGTCCAAGTCTCTGGAAGTCCTGTCCACGAAGCCGCAGCAGGTGGGCCCACAGGTCATCGACATGCTGAAGGCGCTTGCCTCCAGGATGCTGCCCATCGCGGAACTACTGGACATCCACCTGGCGCACTCCAGCCCTGCCTTTAAGGACACTTGCCCTAACACCTGGCTCGGGATAGTTAATAATAAACAGCCTTGAGATTATTTATTAAAATTGTAGTTATAATGTAGTTTTGATATAGTTCCTAGTAACCTCTTAAGACTCCAAAGACCATAACCCTAAATCTAAGTTTTACATATGTCGCAATAGTTTGTCACTAACCGGGGGTTGGAGCAGTGTGAGCAGTTAAGTAATTGCCCCGACTTACGAGTTATAGGCCGTGGGGTCAAACTCGGCCAGGCGCATTACTCAGTGTTATTTATTTCATCACCACTGTTCTCAAAACGGTGAAGGAAAACATCGTGAGGAAACCGGTATATACCAGAACTATAAATTTGAAGGTATGTGACATCCATCAACCCTTACTGGCAGCCCGCGTGGTGGATTACGGCCTATACCCTCCTAGAGAGGAGGCTTTGATCCCAGCAGTGGGAACATTAAAAGGCCAATTGATTATGCTATGCTAACTGAGGAATGTACAGGGTTAATCGTCTGTTGATACCACATTCCATTAAAAGTATATGGAGCCTCTGCGAGTAGGTTTCGGCTAATCTTACGCCTTCCAAAGGTCAAGGACCCTCGGGTTCTGAGAGTGTCATAGACCCATGGAAACCTTAATCTGGTAGGTATTATGTTTCTTTTGTTATTTATTTATAGGCTTAACATTTTTGTCGCATCCCTCTCACCTTTTGGCTCTTCATTGTAAGCCCCATAGAATCATGCAGTCTTGTTGGCATCAAGCGCAATTTTATTGTAAACTTACCTTTCCGGGAATAGTATTTATAGGTTCCATACCTCAGTCAGCACAAACGGAACCCTTATACGATCACTTTGTTGTCCGTCTGTCAAGATCCTTTTTCTCAGGAACGCGTAGAGGTATTAACTAAAATCAATTTCAAATATTTAGGTGTGCTACCCCTTGGTCCAGTGAAAAAATCAAACTTCTAAATTAACATAATCTAAAGATAAGACCGTGTTACTCCGTTTATGGTGCATATTTTGACACCCACAAGGAAATCAAAACCTAAGGGTACTCCCGCTTTATTTAGAATTCTTGAGTTTAAGAAGAAGCAAGGTCTCATAGCACAAGTGCAGGAAAAAGTCTGAAAATCGTAAATTTGTGGTTTCATCACAACATAATTACTTTTACGCGATTCGGGAAAATCCTCCGAGACTCGTTTCGTGAATCCAACTACTTACATAGGTAAGTTTATGCGGAACCCTTGGTCCACGAGTCCGAATCGCACTTATCTGTTTTTTCTAGATGAATTGTACGATATGGTCCATTTCTGTGCAAAATTTCATGTTGTTCAGTCGAACAGTTATGGCGTGAAAGCGTAGCAATAAAAATTACATTGGCATATATAAAAGGAGAAACTGACTGACATATCAACGCACAGCTGAAACTACTGGGATTATGAGCGTGAAATTTTGCACAAGATTTTTCCAATATTTAGACCCTGAGGGGATGAAACTCGGGTCTAAAGTTTATATGGAGAAACCTATTTACGCGGACGAAACCGCTGACTGAAACTAGTAATACATATTTATATTATGGTTAGAATAGTTCCGAAACCTTTTTACCGGACAATCAGTCGTTTGACCTACAGACATCGTCAAATGTTCTTTGCGTGAACTTCGGTATAACGTGCACTCATTCGTGTTTCTAAGTATTCTAGTTGAAAACTATCGCAGTCGTCTTCATTACTGTTATGAGGGATCATGAAACTAGAACTTTAGAATCCATTTATAATTTTACGAGGCTTGATAACTGGCAATAGACTCCAGCCCGCCTTCAGAGGCAACTGCCTCTGTACTTGATATAACCTTGAAAGTATTTATATTATTTTAGCTAAACCTAAGGAAAGGAGAGCAGTGGTGGCCGAGTGGTAACGGTCCCGACTTATGAGTTGTAGGTCGCGGGTTCAAACCCAGCCAGGCGCATTATTTTGTGTAATTAATTTCATCACCACTGCTCTCAAAACGGTGAAGGAAAACATCGTGAGGAAACCGGCATGTCCTAGAACCAAAAAATTCGAAGACATGTGACATCCGCCAACCCGCACTGGGCCCGCGTGGTGGATTACGGCCCATTCCCTCGGCTAGAGAGGAAGCCTGAGTCCCAGCAGTGGGAACATTATAAGGCTGATTATGCTATTATATGCTATAAACCTAAGGAGTTTCCTTGCGTGATCACATCAGAAATGAAGATATCCGCGGAGAACCAACGTTACCGACATGGCCCGAAGATTTGCCATACTTAAATGGCAGTGGGCAGGACACATTGCTCGCAGAACAGATGCTCGATGGGGACGAAAGGACCACGTACCGGAAGACGCAACGTTGGAAGGCCTCCCACTAGGTGGACCGATGACCTAGTGAGAGCCGCGCGAATGCGATGGATGCGAGACCACTGGCCCGTTGGTTATGGCGACACTTGGGGGAGGCCTATGTCCAACAGTGGACGTCTTTCGGCTGAAATGATGAATGCTGATGATGATAAGTATATAGGTACGTAACAGATACAAAGAAAATACTGTTTAAATATTGTTTAATTTCGACTCTTGCACGATTTCTATGTAATGGCTAATTCTAGCTGTGGAGGGGGCCTGGTGACCTGTAACACAGGTTTTTTTTCCAAAAACCTATATCAGGCACCATGTCTCTCACAAAGGTGGAATACAGCTGAGACATTTTCTTGTAAACGATAACTTTAAGTCAACTTTGTGAAGAGAAACTACTGGCAAAAAAAAAAATGGCAATACTGTACAAAGTTGAACTCATCCAACTTCAACTCAACTACCGCGTACTGTAACTATCTAGTTACAGCTTTACCAATTAAAGATAGCAATGAGAGATTTGGGACTAAAATTCGGTAAGTCCATCATACGACTTGTAGAATTGGCCATTTCATGTTCATGTTAGTTTTGATGTGACCATTTCATGTCAAGTGGTCAACCATTGCGTGAAATGGCTGACTACATCATGAAATGGCCAATTCTATGATACGGTTACGAAAAGCATAAAAAAAAATTAGGTGTCTTCAAGGCTAGAGTGAATAGGCTCTTAATAAACAAGTGCGCCTCACCATCAACAATTGCTGCTTACCATCAGGTGGGATCGCAGTCAAGCACTAGTTTATAACAATTTAAAAATAAATAAAAAAAGATTTATTTTTTTGCAGAAAGATATTACACCCTTTATGAAGAAACTTAACTAATTATCCTTATTAATTAATTTAAAACAAATACTTCCAACTAAATACCTTGAAATAATGGTGTCTACCTAACTAAATAGATAGAGTCAAAAAACTCCTCCAAATGTCTGTCGACTAAAAAGAAAAATATGCAAAACACTACGCAGCGCCGTTCCTGTACTCGTTCAGCCAAGAAGATTTCCTTTGTATCGAGTAGAGGCATCTAACGACAGCATCACATATAAAAAGCCCTATCCACTTATCCCTATCTCCTCGTAAGTACACGCTGTTAATATTACACTGGGAGTACAGACTCGAGCCGGTGCCAAATGTGGTAATCAGCAACTACACTTTTATCGCTACGATCTGGGCAAAAATGCCATCTCTTTGTTCCTTCGTTTTGGACACATAGTGTAATAAAACTGCCCGACTGAACTATAATTATGGCGGTTACATGTTGGGGATGGATAATTGAACTTATTTATATTTTGCAATTGTTTTTAGGCTGCAAGGAGTAGGCTTAGATTATCTAAGATCAGGGGGGCTATTGGCTAACTTTTCCAATAACAGTTGACTACTAGCATTCGTTGCACACTAAACTTAGTTGTCAACTGACAATTTCATAAAATTGGTATTACGTATCACACAAGTGACTAACAAACTACGGTGGGAATGTGGTGAATTATAAAAATTTACGGTGCCTATTGTGACCACTCTAAAATTTTATCGACTAATAAACAGCTTCAAAAGCTTACACAATCGCAATTTTAAAAGTATCGATACAATAACATCTGTCAAAACGTGTTACGGTGGCTATCAAAGGCACCAGTGGCTAATGACGTCACTGCAGTTGGTCACTGAAGATAGGCAATACGAAACTAGCTGTTTGACAGTTCAATGATGCACATTGTTAACAAGTGATCATCACTTGAACTGTCAACAGAGTTACGCAATAGCCCCGCTGGAAGGATTGGAACAATTTGCCTGCTGCGGTAGGTTTGTGTCAATAAACGGAATTATGTATTCTAGATTTCTAGACAAGTTTTTTGTGACAAGACAGTCTTCAATCGAACTTAACAGAACTTTCAGATATCGATTTTTATAATTAACTACTTCAAACTTGAAACATAGACAAAGCGATATTCTATCACAGCCAACGATCAAAATGTCGGAAATGTATGACATACGCGTTTTTGGCGGGATTTTTTCGTGTGAATTTCAGTCGCTGTTTTAATTATTCGTAAATGAATTCCTAGTGGATATTGTGATGTAAAATTGATGTAGTTTTGTATCTCAAGTGTCTTGCACAACGCGGGTTTTACACAATTATTTCAATTTAATGATTCCACGAATTGTGTTGCGAAGTCGGTATAATGGTGCTGAGAATTTTATTGTAGTACCTATTGACTACCTCAGTGACCCCTGCCGAGAAGACTGACTCGATACATTTGCTGTCAAATACTGTAATAACATTATCTAGAATGTGTTACATCCAGATTATAACGCAAAACGAAGTGATTGTATTCTGTATCCAAAACTAAATACTTATCTACTTTCTAAACTTAGCATCAAGTTTTTTTTTGTGTCGGAAAATCATCTAATGACATCCCCGCTCTTGGGCGGGGCGAGAGGGTGTGTCAGACTTTTACTGACTAAAAACCCACTCCTGTTCCTTCTTTGCCATTGTTCCAGGGCTCCGGGGATCTCTTTCGCATCACCCATGGCCCCAGTAGGCTTCGACCCTGCTGGGCCCCTACGATTTGCTGACATCTCCTTGTGGCGCGCGTGGAACGCGCCTTCGACGACTTGGGCTCGTTCCGGACAGTTACCAAACGGTCGGACGGCGAGCTACCCATTGCTCGACGTCCGCAAGCCCGCATCAAGTTAAGAAAGTAAGTATAGTAGTTTTTAGCTACATGCAAAAACCGTCAGAAGTCAATATGAAAAAACATAGTATCGTTGTCCAACTGGTGAAACTGATTCTCGATTCTGAGCCACGAGCTCAGTCTGTGTCCATATTTACCAATCTGTTGCTGGAGGCGCTCCAACTAATGAAGATACTGAGAGCTAGCACTACTCGCGAGGAATTTTAAGTCGTACAAACAATAGGTGGCTTTTCTCTATAAATCTTTGAGGGTAAGCTATTGAATTTGTAGATAATTTATCTTTAAAGCAGGGACTGAATTACCCAAAAATTAAGGTACCTTTAAATTTCGGTATGACGTCATACCGTTAAATAAGGGTTACCGAAATATTTTGATACCGTAGCATAGGTATATTAGCGGAATTTTAAGGTTGGAAATACATACCGGTATATTTCGGTACAAGTACTATAACCTTTATAATGATTTCGGTAGCAATACTCGTACCATAACCTTTATAAATGAATCGGTAGCAGTACCTAAACCTTAATAAATAGGGGTTTTCTTTGATGCACGATGCACCGCCTCGTCACTCTGTCACTTCCTGATTGTTGCACGTTGTGTAACTCAATATTGGTTTTTATTTCCGATCGGAAAGACTGTGACTGTGACTGTGACTGTGTGACTACTCCTTTCAAACTTTGATCTTCAGAAATATGTTTACACAAAAAAAATACTGGTACAAAAGAAGAACACTTATCTTCAGAATGTACATTATGTAAATCAATCACATTATGGGCTAGGTAAACTTGCACTCAGCTTGGTAAAATCTTATTTAATTGATAGGCAACAGCAAGTTCAGATAAACGGTGTCAATTCTCCGGGTTTGAAAGTCAAAATGGGTGTACCACAAGGCTCAATATTGGGGCCTTTCCTCTTTTTAGTATACATAAATGATCTACCACATCTATTAAAAAAACAACCACATATTGTATTGTTTGCTGACGATACGTCGTTAATTTTCAAGATCAATAGACGTTCCACAAACCTTGATGACGTAAACAATGCTCTACAGCAAGTCCAAAACTGGTTTACTGTTAATAATTTAGTATTAAATGGAAAAAAAACTAAGTGCATAAGATTTGCGTTACCGAATGTTAAAAGTAATTACTCCGACATAGTATTGAACAAGGAGAAACTCGAATTCGTCGAAGATACGGTTTTCCTAGGGATCACGCTTGACTCGAGGCTACAATGGGGTCCTCATTTAACATCTCTGGCAGGTCGGCTTAGTTCGGCAGCATATGCTGTCAGAAAAATCCGTCAATTTACTGATGTAGATACTGCGCGACTAGTTTATTTTAGTTACTTTCATAGTATCATGTCTTACGGTATTTTGCTATGGGGACGGGCTGCAGACATAGAGTCTATTTTTATTCTGCAGAAGAGAGCTATCAGAGCCATATATAATCTTCGCAGACGCGATTCTCTTAGAGAACTATTTAAGGAAATAAACATCCTGACGGTCCCTTGTCAATACATTTATGAAAACATTATGTGTGTTCGGAAAAATATTCATCTTTTTACTAAGATAAGTGACAGGCACAATTTTTATACTAGGAATAGGAACAAATTAGATCAACCTCGATTCAGATTGGCAAAAGTACATAGTTCTTTTATGGGGTACTGTGTAAGATTTTATAATAAAATACCACTTGAGATTCTACAACTAAATGAGTCCAAATTTAAAACATGCATTAAACGCACACTATGTAGACAAGCGTATTATAAACTGGAAGATTATATTCTTGACAAAAACGCTTGGCTAAATGCCGGTTCTGCTCCACAGCCACAGCCTTCAAATTAAGTTTTGTGTTTTTTTTTAATATATATATTTCTAATTATTGGAAGAGATACTTACTATTCCCCTTTTTGTTTTGTTATTTTCGAAATCTTTCTTATTTTATTTTATTTGTTTATTTCAATAGAGGTTATGATAATTTATTACCTTTTGCATTTGGAAACAATAGCATTGTATAATGTAGAAGCACTTTTTTTTTTCCAAGTTTTGTGAATGTGAAGTACCATGGAGCATTTTTATTAGGTTACAACTTGTTTGACATTACGAGCATGGCAGGTGAGAGTTTGTCATGCTCACTCAAATGTCTCGCTGATGGTGGCACGTGTTATTGGGTCATTCGGTTCCCTTCAAAATGGTTGAGCTGAGTGAGGCTGATGCACGCGTCATGCTCGTGAACGGGTGCCGTCGGTTGAGACTGGTCATCTCTTAGCTGCCAGTGGCTTAATTCAATTTCTATCTTTTTAATTAGTTTTTATTCTTATTTATCTACATTGTGCTCACATATTAGAAGCGACATGAAATATGTAACCAAGATTTATGTAACAATAATATGATTTTAAAAGAGTGTCCATGGAGTTTCTTGCACGTTCTTCTCCATAGAGATCTACGCTTTGGAACGTGCAATTTAGCTTCACTTTTCTTTTTTTGACTGACTGACATTTTGACAATTCAAAAGTGCCTGTAATTGGTCTATTTGAAATAAACGATTCTGATTCTGATTCTGATTCTGAATCAATATTTCACAAAGAAAATGGTGTGCATTAACTCCGGCCAGATGTTCAAGGGACTATCATCATCATTTCAGCCAAAAGACGTCCACTGTTGGCCATATGTAGGCCTCACTCAAATGTCGCCACAAAGAACGGTCCTGTGCGTCTCGCATCCGTCAGATTCCCGCAACCCTTACCAGGTCATCGGTTCACCTTGAAGGAGGCCTTCCAACGCTACGTCTTCCGGTACGTGGTCGCCATTCCAGAACCTTTCGGTCCCAACGGCCATCCATTCAGCGAGCAATGTGCCCTGCCCATTGCCACTTAAGTTTGGCGATTCTTCGTGCTATGTCGGTAAACTTGGTTCTCCTGCGGATATCCTCATTCCTGATTCGATCACGCAAGGAAACTCCGAGCATAGCCCTTTCCATCCAGCCCTTTAGGTGACTTTAAGTCTTCTGGTGAGACCCATTGTAAGCGACCACGTTTCGGAGCCATATGTCATCACTGGCAACACGCACTAGTCATAGACTTTCGTCTTGAGACACTGTGGTATATTGGATGAGAAGACAACGCTGCCCAGCCGAGTCGGATTAGACGATTGACCTCTTTCTCGAAGTTAGACCTACTCACCCAGACTGGACCGTCTGACCCAGATAAACGTAGTCGTCCACAACTTCGAGTGTAGAGTCGCCGATCTTGGTAGGAGTGGGTGCTACATGGTTGTTTACCACGACTTTGGTTTTGTCCATGTTCATTTTAAATCCAACTCTTTCAGTTCAGAAGCTCTACTGAGGTCCCCAAGCATTGTACTGAGCTCCTCCGTAGTCTCAGCCATGACTACTACTATGTCGTTGGCAAACCGAAGGTGAGTGATGTACTCGCCAATGACATTAATGCATCTTGAAGACATCCTCCATTGCTGCCGTTTCGGAGAAATAACGTCTCCCTGCCTCACGCTCCGCTGCAAGAAGATAGGTTTCGAGGTCTGGTCTTGTAGTCGGACTGACATTGTGGCGTTTTTGTACAAACACTTCAACACTTCGATGTACCGATAGTCAATTTAGCACTTGACTATCGGCACTGGCGTTGGAGAGACTGCAGTACAGCCCAAGTCTCGATCGAATCAAAGGCTTTCTCGTAGTCCACAAACGCTAAGCAGAGAGGCTGAATATACTCCTCAGTCTTCTGTATAACCTGCTGTATCGTATGTATGTAGTCCACGGTGCTGAAGCCTTTTCGGAATCCGGCTTGTTTGGGAGGTTGGAAGTCTTCGAACCTGCGAGCGAGACGATTCGTGATGACTCTGGAAAACAGTTTGTAGACATGGCTCAGAAGCGAGATGGGCTTGTAATTTTTAAGCAGGGCATTATTGCCCTTCTTAAAGAAGAGTACTAACCACGCCTCCACAAATTATCCCTCTTCCGAAAAAGTGTAATCCTGTTTCCCCCTCTGAATTCCGTCTTGTCTCCATACTACCGTTTCTATTCCAAGTCCTAGAACGCCTTATCCATAACCAATTTAGTACTTTCCTTTGCAAAACTGCCTCCTTAATCTTTTCCAATCCGGGTTTCGTCCAGGTCATAGCACTACTACAGCTTTCATTAGATTACAGACGATCTTAGACTTGGTATGGAAAACGGAAATCTGACGGTCCTTGCCTTGTTAGACTTTAGCAACGCTTTTAATACCGTCGATTTTGATATCTTACTTGGCATATTAAGCTCTCTTATCATATCTCCAACGGCAATTGATTGGTTTCGTAGTTACCTGTGTTGCCGTCGGCAACGTATTCGCTTTGACGGTTCGTCCTCGTCATGGTGCAATACCTCTGCCGGCGGACCGCAAGGGGGCGTTCTTTCTCCTCTTCTTTTCGCCATCTTTATAAACTCAATTTCCAATGAACTTCTCTCATCCTACGACCTTTACGCTTACAATCTTCAAATATATTCGCAAGCTCTGTTAGATGGACTATCCGAGGCAGTTAACATGGTCAATAAAGATTTAGCTCGTATATCTGAATGGAGTGTGGCCCACGATCTGCAGGTAAATCCTATGAAGACCCAAGTGCGTAGCCGAATATTACGATGGGTTCGTGGGAACTGTCCATACGGTCGGGTCTAAATTTTTCAAGCCTCACTGTACAAATAAGAACAAGAAGCTGTCAGATCAAACTCTCGAGCTTATGAAGAAGAGGCGTGAGATGACTTTGCAGTCTTCAGATGATGCGTGCACATACCGACAGCTCAATAAACGGATCTCAAAGTCTCTGAAACGCGACCTTCGCCGATTTAATACCGAGAGGATTAAGGATGTGATTGAGCGGAATAAGGGCTCTAAAGTATTTGCACGAGATCTGTCTATTGGGCAGAGCCAGCTCACGAAACTGAAGACCGACGATGGCAGAGTCATATCCGCCAAATCGGAGCTTCTGGGAGAGATCGAGGCTTTTTATGGACAGTTATACACGTCAATCTCCGAACCCACTGCAAATCTAGCAAACGACCCAAGTGCTAGATTGACTCAACACTAAACCGAAGATATCCCGGACGTCAGCCTGTACGAGATTAGGATGGCTCTGAAGCAGTTGAAGAACAACAAGGCGTCGGGTGAGGACGGAATTACGGCCGAGCTCCTGAAGGCGGGTGGAAAACCGGTCATAAAGGCCCTTCAGAAGTTGTTCGATTCCGTCATACTCGACGGAAAAACGCCACAGGCATGGAGCAGAGGTGTGGTGGTACTCTTCTTTAAGAAGGGTGACAATACCTTGCTTAAGAATTACAGGCCCATCTCACTTTTGAGCCATGACTACAAGCTGTTTTCCTGAGTCATCACGAACCTTCGTGCGCGTAGGTTCGATAACTTCCAGCCTTCCGAACAAGCCGGATTTCGAAAAGGCTTCAGCACCGTGGACCACATACATACGCTGCGGCAGGTTATATAGAAGACTGAGGAGTATATTCAGCCTCTCTGCTTAGCGTTTGTGGACTACGATAAAGCCTTTGATTCGATCGAGACTTGGGCTGTACTGCAGTCTCTCCAACGGTGCCAGATTGACTATCGGTCTCGGATCATCAAAATGCTGAAGTGTTTATACAAAAACGCCACCATGTCAGTCCGAATTTAGGACCAGACCTCGAAACCTATCCTCTTGCAGCGGGGTGTGAGGAAAGGAGACGTCATTTCTCCGAAACTGTTCATGGCCACAATGGAGGATGTCTTCAAAGTTCTGGAATGGAGAGGGCTGGGCATAAATGTCAATGGGGAGTACATCACTCACCTTCGATTTTCCGACGACATAGTAGTCATGGCTAAGACTACGGAGGAGCTCAGTACAATGCTCGGTGACCTCAGTAAAGCTTTCAAAAGAGTGGGACTTAAAATGAACATGGACAAAACCAAAGTCATGGTAAACAGCCATGTAGCACCCACTCCTACCAAGATCGGAGACTCTACACTCGAAGTTGTGGACGACTACGTTTACCTGGGACAGACGGTCCAGTTGGGTAGGTCTAACTTCGCGAAAGAGGTCAATCGTCGAATCCGACTCGGTTGGGCAGCGTTCGGGAAGCTGCGCGGTGTCTTCTCGTCCAATATACCACAGTGTCTCAAGACGAAAGTCTTTGACCAGTGCGTGTTGCCAGTGATGACATATGGCTCCGATACGTGGTCGCTTACAATGGGCCTCATCAGAAGGCTTAAAATCACTCAAAGGGCAATGCAAAGGGCTATGCTCGGAGTAGCCTTGCTTGATCGAGTCAGAAATGAAGATATCCGCAGTAAAACCAAGGTTACAGACATAGCCCGAAGAATCGCCAAACTTAAGTGGCAGTGGGCAGGGCACATTGATCGCAGAACAGACGGCCGATGGGGACGAAAGGTTCTGGAATGGCGACCACGTACCGGAAGACGCAGCGTTGGAAGGCCTCCCACAAAGTGGACCAATGACCTGGTGAGGGTCGCGGGAATCCGATGGATGCGAGACGCACAGGACCGGTCATTATGGCGACATTTGGGGCCTATGTCCAACAGTGGACGTTTTTCGGCTGAAATGATGATGATACGTTGTGTTACTTTTTTGGTGTAGGTACAATAAAGTTTATTCTATTCTACTTTTATAACAGCAGAACATCCAATCACTAGGCAAGTCGAGGCATTATTTTCCTTTGAAAATGAAAAAAATGCGTAAACTGCGTTTCGATGCTTTCTTCTCATTTTATTATTAATAATTATAAAAATCACGTTGATAAAAAATTAGCGGCTGATGAAAAAAAAAACCCTACTACCCGGTACACAGTCAGCAACAAACAAAGATTTAAGTAAAAGAGAACCTACAGTAAACAAAATGTACAAACACCTACACTAGTTCTAACGTGTTCGACACCCCCGTGCACCCCCCAGGCCTCTCGCATGTTTTTCGGTACCGAAATCGTTTAAAGGTTAAATAACTATTTAGCCCAATCTTTATTTATAAAGGTACCGATATAGCTCAACCATTATTTGAAATCGGTACCTGTTCATTTTTGAGGTATCTTGACCTTTTACCGTAACCGCTTTCAGTCCCTGCTTTAAAGTTACGAGCTTAGTCTCGTATAGCTTTTTTTTAGGTGAGAAATCATCCAATGACTTATCTCGCTCTAGGGCGGCGCAAGAGGGCGTGTCAGACTTTTTTGCTTAGCCTTCCAGGACCCCGGAGTTGACTTTCGGACAACCCATGGAGTCTCGTGTGGCTTGAGAGAAAGAACAATGACAAAGACAGACAGGCAATGCAAAAAGTTTTGTTTTATTTTTATAGATAGTCTCGCACTTGACTAATATCTCATCTGATGGTAAGCGACGATTGAGGATCGCACAATTTTTTGACTGGCTTGTTGGTCTAGTGGTTAGTGGTCCTGACTGCTAAGCCGGAGGTCATGGGTTCGATTCTCACCCAGGACAAATGTTTGTGTGATGAGCACGATCATTTGTTCTGTGTCTGGGTGTAATTTATCTATAGTATGTATGTATTTAGAAATATATAAGTATGTTTATCAGTTGTCTAGTACTCATAACACAAGCTCTGCTTAGCTTGGGACTAAACGGCGTTGTGTGATAGTTGAAAAGAAATATTAATCCTATAAAGTTCGTTCAGCCATTGGACCATGGCCCTTACCATGACGTGACATGTCACTGCTGTGTGCTCGGGGGCTCGAGCACCCATGAGAAATAAACAGTGGGTGCCGAGCACCCCTGAGAATAGACATCAAGAAACAGATTTGTAATCGCCTTTTAGGTTACGTATAAATTATAATATTTCTTGATACTTACTAAAAACTAGTTTCATTTTTATATAGGTAATGGTTTAATTTTATATTTTTATCAAACATACAGTAATTAAATACGCAGTATGTAAGTAGGACATTTATTTATTTGTCGGTCTATCAGTGTGCATTTCTCTTCTCACACTTCGGCACTTTTTCGAGTCCATCTAATGAGCATGAGCACCCATGGTTTTCTAAAAGCCGGTGCCCCTGTATAGCTCCATCCTTTTAACAGTTCAGTTCAGGTCGTAAAATGGATCACGTAAAGAGCTCGTGGTAGGGCTTCTCGTCTTGTTTTATGGCAGTAGCCGCTAAAAAACTATAAGTACAATGCGTTCCAAATAAGAATAGGATCGATTGCCATGTTGTGAAGTCACGTCATACTGTCAAATCGCAAGAAATTGGGCAAAATTTAAGAACTCAGAGATGAGCAAAATTGAAGAACTGGATTCTGATTAAACTATTTTCGTTCACAGTTCGTAAATAAATTAAATTTTAAAAATTTCTTGTTTTGCTCACCATAATAATTCTTTGATTTGACAGTATGACGTGAGTCACAATATGGCAATCGATCCTATTCTTATTTGGAACGCATTGTACGTCACCTTTATTCTACAAATACAATTCTTCTATCAAACCATAAACCCAATTCTTGAACAGATTTCCTAAAGTAATAATAATATGAACAGTGGTCCACGGTATTAATAATCTATTTATGTAGTATGTACGTAGATACCGGACAATCGGACCGGCTTGGTACACGGTCGAAGATTTTTATTAGACGTGGCGGATTTATCGACACGCCACACCACATGATAACGAGACTACGAGGATAGTGATAAAGCATATTTTTTTCTTTAACTCCACTAATGTAGTCATGACCTGCTATAGTAAATTTTAATACAAGTTGAGAAAGTTTGTCATTGCAACCAAGGCGGGATTCGCCCGAGCCGCAGGCGAAGGTGTTACCTATATTATCACTATATAGTATAAAACAAAGTCGCTTCCCACTATCTGTCCCTATGTATGCTTAGATCTTTAAAAGTACGCAACGGATTTTGATGCAGTTTATTTTAATAGATAGAGTGAGTTCAAGAGGAAGATTTATATGTATAATACATACATAATATAGTAGAAAAACACTGGTAATTTTAGTTGTTTCTAATGTGATGTCGTAAATAAAGACTTTTTTTGCGCTTACATTGCAAACGCTAGCTAAACCCTACAAGATAGATCAAAATAATGTACTACATTATTGTACACCTTAAAAAGATCTAAAAAAAGTCTACTATGGTATTCGTCTATCTTTTAGGGATAACCCACATAAACCATTTTTTATCCTTTACTTTTAACGAGAACTAATGGCTTATTTACGAAGCGATTTTAATCAATACAGCATTATTCCTTATCCAATTAAGTACTTTAGATACATTGTGCATTTAATATAGATCAATCTGGACTTTTACAGCATGTAATTTAAATGAATATTCTCGAAGATATTACAGATTTAAAATGCAGAAACATAGCGGTTGCGGTGGTATCAGCATTGCACCCGTGCGAAACTCGTTATATTATATTAACTAAAAGAGTTAAAAGTTTACATGTGGACGGATGGAGATAGAGAGGAAGTCCAAAGAAAAGGATTGGACAATCCATCCAGGATTGTGTGAGGAGTGATATGAAAGATAAGGGAGTTTGTGATAGCGCGACGGACGACAGGACAGAATGGAAGAAGAAAACGTGTTGCGCCAACCCTAAGTAACACGGTACAAGGGCAGGAAGATAATGATAATAACACAAAAACCCATTTAGAGGTAATACATAAAACAGTTTTCAATTTGTATATACAACTAGGTACACATCTAACTACTAATATTTCATACAGAGCAATTACAGTATTCTACATCACTTATTTATTTATATTTTTTCCTCTAATTAACATATTAATGAAAAAACATTTACAAATATTAGAATTTCAATAAACACTGCACAAACATAAAACACAGATTTCTTAACACCGGGGAACGATAAAAGAAAATCAGTATAAAATGTAACGTTGCGAGCATGACGTCAGCGCCCTATATTATGATATCGGTGAAGGCGGTGAATCAGCGCACACGCATCGCTTGCTACGATTTATGAGCGGACGGCAGTTGTCAACGCGCATAGAGCAAGGAATTACCGGCCGTATTCTATTTTTTTTTTATTCATATAAACCTGTGCTTGACTGAGATCCCACCTGATGGTAAGTAGTGATGCAATCATCGATGGTGAGGCATACTAGTTTATTAAGAACCTATTCACTCTAGCCTTTTTTTTTAAGGTGGGAAAATCATCTTATGACAAATCACGCTCTTGGGCGGGCTTGAGATAGTGTCAGACTTTTACTGACTAAAAACCCACTCCTGTTCCTTCTTTGTCTTCGTACAAGGGCCCCGGGTTTCACTTTCACACTACCTGTAAATAATTATAATTGGACGGGAAGATTGCAGCAGGCAAATTGTTCCTGTCCAAAGTGTTGCATTTTATTTTATTACGACTGACTTGCTGAACGGACTTGGATGAAACTTGGCATACGGAAGGAGCATATTATGTTTCGGATTAGGACTTCGAATAGAGTAGTATATTTTATTAGTACTAAAACATACATTTTATGGGTTGAATTCCTGGAACTCACACTAGGATTCCTTGTGTTGTGAGAATTACGCTTTTTCGTTACATATCTTGTTAGTGTTATTATATGATAATAATAACACTAATAAGATATGTTGGCACGTATAATGCCTTAATGTAATTTTAAGAAGGGAATACATAAATAAGATAGATAGCTTTTTCAAACACACTTCAAAATGATCGCTTAGATCCTACCGTTATTTATCTCGCAATGTAATGTTTTGCCCAAGTGTTAAATCATTTCGAAGGGCGGATTTCCAAAACATACTCGATCAATTTCTCTCAATATTTTTTTTACAAAATATCATGTATATATCTTTTTTTTATTAGGTTTGACCACTATCTCACATGATAATAAGCGACAATGAGGCCGGTGATGGAGCACGCTTGCCTAAAAGTAACCTATTCGCTCTTGACTTAAAGACTTCAAGGGTGTTAACTATTAGGATTATTTAGCATTTCTTCGAGAAATACGTACATCGTCTTTTAATACACGTGGCCATTAATTACAGTCTTTCGGCTCTATAACGGCCTCATTTTCTACTCAAGCGTCTATTCTGCCTCTGTTCAATGACAAATTTGGCCCACTTGCATCAAAATATTTCATTAATTAAAAGGAGACAAAATTCATTGTTTAATTATTGTTTATAATGTTTGCAAGTTCTGATCTTATAAGATCGTTCGTTATAACGAAAATACTACTGCTGTTTTCTTGCCCAGTTCCAGTGGCATAAGCTAAAATCTCGCAAGAAAAAAAAAACCGAGGCGTCTGCGACTCCCCGAGCTCTGTGGTTCCACGACTGCTTGTTCTCACATGAAACAAGCAATAAAAGATGGAGTAGGCCAATGGCTTCTTTTTAAAAAAAATCTACAAGATATTGGCATGTAGATTTGTAGATTGCCCTACTTGATGACAATAAAAATTTGTTAAAGATTTTAAATAACAAATTCGCGAGTGACGATGCTTTCATCATTTTAAAACTACCTCGCACTTCATTAGTGTGTATAAAATGTCTTGTAAACTAATTTTAAGAGCTGCGAACGTAAGTCCCTTCGTAAATCTATTTTTGTTTTAAGTGGGATCTCATCCAATGACTTATCATACTCTAGGGCGGGGCGGGACAGCGGGACAGCGACAGCGAAAATACAAAACACAAAGAAACTAATAAATACCTAATTTCAAAAGAATAACATACCTTTAATATAAAATTTATTTGAACTTATGATTCCAAGTCAATCCAATGATATATCACTTCAAAGCAACCCGTTTTAAAAATCTCCAATTTCATAGGTAAAGACCTATTATTATTTAACTGCACTGAAAACCTAGTTCTAGCCGATGATAAATAGGATACACCTAAGTTTAACCACCGGTGTGCGGCTGTAACTAGTTTACCCCACTGAGAGGATGAAATAGAATTTTGTACGGACAAACATATTTTCACGTGGGTGAAGCCACTGTCAGAATCTAGTATTTATAATATATATGTATATATTTTCACGGTATATTCGAAAACACCTAAAAATTACTGTTATCCCGTACATTATCTAATTTTATACCATCAACACGACCTGACCAGCATTTTTACATGCTGATGCGGCAAGACTGATAATGACCCTCATAACGTAATGTAATACTCGTTTGTACGGTCAGCAGCGAGAGTTTGTTAACACTGATACATTTACATGTAATCGAAATCCCAACAAAAAACAGAAAAAAAACTCCTTTTCAGTAACAGTTTTTCCTTATACAATTCAAACTAAGAATTATTTCAGAGCCACAACTTCCATTTTCCGTTACGATTTCATACTAATAATAAAAGGCAGTTTGTGAGTGTATGTCATTACTCCATCACGATGAAACTGCTGAAACGATTTGGATAAAATTTAGCACAAGGGTAGACCATGATTTGAAATATCACTTAGAATACTTTTTATCCCGGGGGCATGTTACCTTGGGATAACTTCCCAATACCATTCGGGCAAAGTCAGGCAGCAGATATTTTCTAAAAATTACTTAATGAATTGAATGTTAATTTATTTTTTAAATATAGGTTTGTGGTGCCTATAAATTTTAGTGGGAGAGTGGTCAAACACGAGCTTGTCATTATTTAAAAAAAATACTGAACAAGCTCGTGTTTGAAAAAAGATTGCATGTAGCGGAGATGAGAATGTTGAGCTAGATGTGTGGTGTGGCGAGAATGGATAAAGTGAGAAATTAGTATATTAGAGGAAGTTTGAAAGTGGCGCCAGTGACTGAAAAGTTGAAAGGGAATCGTTTGTCTTGGTATGATCATGTGAAGAGGAGGGATGAAATGCATGTTACTAAAAGAGTTATGAGTATACATGTAGATGGATGGATGCGCCGACCCCAATTAAAACGGGACAAGGTTAGGAAGATGATGATGAATTCGATGATGTAGTCAATGATGGAGCACGCTCACCTAGAAGGACTGACTGTACTCACTCTGAATCTTAGGACCCTCAGATTCGCCGGGCGAGGAAGAGTGGCAGGCGGTTGCCTCCTTCTGCGAAGCAGATACATTAGCAAAGGAGGAGGCTGGGGCGTGAGGGCTGGGCCGCCCTCACGCCCCAGCCGCCAGGATCCCGATCCTGATTTCCGGCCACTGTAGGCACGGGCTTGCGGACGGCGAGCAATGGGTAGCTTGCCGTTCGATCGCCCGGTAACCGGCCGGACCGAGCCCAAGTCGTCGACGGCGCGTACTGTTCCACGCGCGCCTTTAGGAGACGTCAGCAAACCGTAGGAGCGCAACAGGGTCGAAGTCTACTGGGGCCAAGGGTCTGCTTCTGCAAGGAAGACTCGGCCCTGGTACGAAAAGCAACGAAGGAACAGGAGTGGGTATTTTATTCAGTAAAATTATGAAAAAAAGGACCCTCAGATTATTCACTCCACTTTGACATAAAGGTACCTCGGTAATTTTAAAAATCGTCACAATGACACAGTTGGGGCTGTGGTTGAGCAATTGACAGCTGCGCTGCGTGTTGTGTGCGTTCGATTCCCGCACAGAAAAACAAATATATTTTTAAAGCCTACAGATAGGTGTTACGAGTCTGAGTGTCTTGTATATGTGTGTTTATATGTTTTTAAACGCACTTACGATACAGGAGTCTAGGGTAAAAAACAACTTTAATTGCTGACTATACTCTGTCGAGAAGGATAAGGACGCAGCATTTGTCCGGGTTCAGATCCTGTGCACGCTTGATAACTCTTATCGGTACCTTTGCGAACCGGGTGAGAAAAGCCGGGTACGTACCTTCGGGTTTCAATATCTAAAAGGTATTGAAACCCGAATATTTGTAGAATGATATACTACTTGTCTCAAACAGAAAAGAAACAAGTGTCGCCTCTTCGTTTGGGCACGTGTTGTTCATTATTTTTCTATAAGGTCAATAAGTCTGAGAGCCCCTGAGTTTGTTTCGGTGTTTCTTCACAGGGTAGTCAGCTAGGAAACACCGGCCTCATCTAGTTTATAATGACGAAAAAACAATTGACTTTTAAAAGTGTTTTTTTAAATCTATTTGCAAAATAAATATGATTTATCATTAAAGTAATTAAACCGTCAGCACTTGATACTATTGTAGTTTTTAGTCAGCACAGAAAAATAATAGTTAAAAAGAAAAGAAAGAAAAACATTTTATTTGGCGGAACAAAGCGCAAAGGGTATGGACCACCATTCACACAAAATTTGGCCACCAGTGGACATATATTAAGACAACTTCAATTCGTAATTATAAACCTGTTACAGCTATTACAGGTTTATCTAAAAGTTGGGGGAAATGAGTTAAATCAAGTTTTAATTTTTATATTGCTAGAGTCAAAATGGCGGCAGTAGCACAGCAAAATAAACAAACATTTATTTATTCATTTGGTAAATCATTTTCTTCGTCGTTTAAAATTAGAACAACGTCTAAAAACATTATGTAAGTGACTTCTAAGTATTAGCTTATTTATTCATCAACAAGTATCATTCAACATCAACATCTGTAGTATTTTATTTACATATTTTTTAATTTTAATTAAATCGTTCTTACCTGCCGTGGATAAACCCATTCTTGTATCACAGATCACGGATTTCAGCAACTTCCAAAGAATATTGTCTCATTTGAGTAATATTTAAAGCACAATTAACACAGCTTTGGCTTCTGCGGGTCGAAATATGGTACATATACGAGTCGCTTTCCATCTGTCGGACGCTGGAGTTATTCAAAGAAGTAGAAACAGAGTCCGAGATAGAGCGGCTGGGGTCATTGTCGTACATAGCAGATTCAGAATCCATAGGCAGACTGGGGTCGTTGGGAAAAGTGAGTGCAGAGTTCATTATGAAAGCGAATAGTAATAATAGCAAATAGTCACAATCTGTAACAAATAGTCGCAATTCAAATGCTACTTTATGCTACGCGCCAAAATGTGACACTTTTTGCCGCAACTTTTCGCCCCATTTGGGTAGGCTAAGGTCTTAAGACCATACAGCCACTGAACTTCACTCAAGAAATCCCGCAAAAAAAAAAAACAACAAAACATTTGCATTTTTATCAATGAACCAAATGCATATTATTGATATAATAAATGATGTTAAAAAAATGATGTTCTGGTCGATTATTAAAATGAAAATGCTATGCTATCCATATATTTTTATTATTCCGCCTAAAGGACTTTGTATCCATGGTCAAGAAATAATTCAAATAAAAACTTCAAAATGGTTGCAGGAACCAAGGAAACACTGAATAAATGAATATACTTATTGTTTATTACTATTTTTCCGAACTTTAACTGACGTGATATTATTTTAATAATTATTTCTAGTAATTATTAAGATTTTTAGTATAAATAATAATCTTGTCCACGGCATTGAAAACCTCTGGCCGTATCTGGACCACTCCCTTTAGAACTAACAAATTATAAGTATATTATGTGAAAAATATGCGCCACATCCGCGCAAAACGGCCGAACGCTCAGCATAATGCCGTGACCACACAGGTGCAGCAGGAGCAGGTAGTCCGTGGTGCACTGAAAATACTTTACAAATATCTACTAGGAAAGTAGGTCCGAACAAGCCCGAGGAGAGGGTTGTTTCAGCCCTTAGGAGAATCGTTTTCAAATGACAGCTGTCAAATTATTTTAAAAAAAAACTAGTTCTTTTTTTATTTTTCTATTGAACCATGTCGGATGTCCCCAACTTTTTAATAGTCACTCAATTACAGCGCGATGTAAAATTGAAATAACATGAAGTAAAGTAGGTATTTTTTTTAAATGACTATCATAATTTACTTTCAACTATTTCTTTAAAATAAAATAGATTTGGGCAAAATATTTACCGTTTTTTCAATGATGAAAATAAAAAATAATATCTGGTCGACCACAGAGAAAAAAAAAGAACAAAATAAGCGGGAATGCGGCAATCTGATCTTCATTTGTTTTTTCGCGTTGTAGAGTTTTATTTATACTTCCGATGAGTTCATCAGATTCAGATATGCATTTAACGCCTGATTTCATAAAAGAAGAGGCTAAAGCAGTTGTGGAAAACCTATAACAAAAGAAGAGGCTAAAGCAGTGGTGGAAATTACCGCCTAGATCAAAAGAAAGATACCTAAAACCGTACGACGATTCATGTTTTTAATATTCTTGCTTTCTTTGTATTACTTTATGAAAAGCACAGTGTTTACCTTGGATTAAAAATTTATTTAGTCCTTCGAACTATTGGCCAAACCCCTTTTCGGGACTAAATAAGTTACTTTCATCCAATTTGTTCATACCTCATAATGACTAACAAATAAAGATTACATGGACAAATATCCACGTGTTCCAATGCGGAGTACCAAGCTATCCTACTTCCAATCCCCGGCAGACGAAGTGAACCCGTGTAATGTAAGTAACGACGGGGTCCCAGGCGGGGCCGCGGGATACATATGTATGTCTCATTCCATCACGCAGCCCGTCCGGTCATTCAGGGTTGATGTGCGTGGGTACACGGAGGTCGGGGGCCTGGAAGTGGCTTCAAGAAAATACATTAGAAGGTTGTTTAATTTCAAATTTTTATCTTTGGTTATCATGGTCCAACGGACTATAAGACTCGAGTGGCCTACCCGAGATATATTTGCACACAATCACTCTTACGTAATTATGATGTTATTAATGAATCTGGAATGAGGATATCCGCAGGAGAACCAAGGTCACCGACATAGCACGAAGAATCGCCAAACTTAAGTGGTAGTGGGCAGGGTACATAGCTCATAGAACGGATGGCCGATGGGGACGAAAGGTTCTGGAATGGTGACCACGTACCGGAAGACGTAGAGTTTGAAGGCCTCCTACAAGGTGGACCGACGACTTGGTTTTGGTTGCGGGAGTCCGATGGATGCGAGACGCAGGGACCGTTCATTGTGGCTACACTTGGAGGAGGTCTATGTCCAGCAGTAGACGTCTTTCGGCTGAAATGATGATGATGATAACACTTCTTTTTCTAGATATTTTGGAAACATAAATATCTTGTAGATATTATTAGGTTTCTTGTAGATATATCAGCAAATCGTATAACCTGGAATAAATTTTTCGAAATATTCAAGTAAATTACGAAATTACTTAGTACCAAAAAAGCGTTCAGGCGTTACCTCTCTTTTTTCGCTTTGCCTCGTTATCAAAGCTAGCGTTGGATTTCGTTGCATGAAACAATAAGCTTTTAATCCATGCTCACGTTGACTATAGACGAATGGGAAAGAGCGGGAGCTCTTTAAGGGATTAAAAGCTATTGTTAGTAACAAGAATAAACTCGCATGAGGACAATACTATTTCTAAATTATATCTTCATAGGGCCAGGAAACAGTAAAAACTGCCCCTAAGACTTATAAATGACCCTGTGATGAGACATTCCGCCCCGTCCAGATAACCAATAGAGAGATACCTCCCTAATTGATCATCAGACGAACGATATGCCTCAACACAAGTATGTAAAAAAAATCTGCTGGAGACTTTCAATTTGATACTTTATAAGGTCTTAAACTGCAGCCACATGTATTAAATTAGACACTATGTACTGTTATAGCTATGGGTTGTCTTAGATTTCCTACTAACTTTTGAGATATTTTATTCCATAACGGTCATCATCTTCCTGCCCTGGTCTCGTTGTACTTGGGGTCGGTGCAACACGTTTTTTTCTTCCATTCTGTCCTGTCACCCAACACGCTATCACTAACTCCCTTATCTTTCATAATACCCACTTCTCATACAATTTAAGCCATCCTTCTTTTCTTTGGCCTCTCTCTCCCTCTCCATCCATCCACCTATATACTTATAACTCTTTTAGTAACATGCGTTTTATCCCTTTTATTTACATGGCCATACCAAGACAAACGATTCCCTTTCAACTTTTCTATAGGGTGACTGGTAATTAGTGTACGATACTTAAACACGTGATTGTGCTCATGATAACCAGCAACTTTTACTATAGGAACAAACCTGAAATCGCGAAAAAAATATCAGCTGTTCAGTACATTGTTTGCCTAATGTACTGAACAGCTGATATTTTTTCCGCGATTTCGCTTTGCTCCCATAATAAAAATTGTTTGTTATCATGAGCACAATCACGTGTTTAAGTATCGTACACTAATTGCCAGTCACCCTATATAATGGTAATCATCATCATCTTCCTGCCCTTGTCCCATCTTATTTGGGGTCGGCACAACATGTTTTTTTCTTCCATTCTATCCTGTCAACCGTCATGCTATCACTAACTTCCTTTTCTTTCATATCACTGTTCACACAATCCATCCATCTTTTCTTTGGCCTCCCTCTCCCTCTCCACCCATCCACATGTATACTCATAACTCTTTTAGTAACATGCGTTTCATCTCTCCTCTTTACATGACCATACCAAGACAAACGATTCCCTTTCAACTTTTCAGTCACTGGCGCCACTTTCAAACTTCCTCTAATATACTCATTTCTCACTTTATCCATTCTCGTCACACCACACATCCATCTCAACATTCTCATCTCCGCTACATGCAATCTTTTTTCATCCGTCTTTTTCACAGCCCAACATTCTGATCCATACAGTATGACAGGTCTTATCACGGACTTGTAGATTTTACCCTTCAACTTGGGGGGCATCCGTGGGTCACAAATTGTTCCAGTGACCTGTCGCCATTTCATCCATCCTGAATTGATCCGATTTGATACTATAAAAACGAAAGATGGTGAGTATGTATGTGTGTGTGTGTGTGTGTGTTTGTTATTTCTTCACGCTCGAATGGATGGACGTATTTGGATGATTAGTAATCCCTTCCACAATCTCTAGATCTTCGTCCCTCGCCCTCCCTTCGTATCACCTTATCTACAGTCTATTCGAGGCTAAGTGTCCCGAAAATTGCTATTAAATAATATTCCACGCGATGAGCGATGTAATAGCCGTCCTAATCGGCGCAGTGACGTGTGAGCTACCAAGATATTGACTTGGTCAGGGCATTCGGGCCAACTGACCTTGTAATAGGTCAGATATATACTTACCTAGCGACTTGTCGGCATTTTTGGGAATGAGGTTAGAACGATATCAAGGAAATGGTGTATGGGAAATGTAGTTTTAGAAGTATTCCGTAGTCAGGTAATTTTCTAGTTTTCAGATGTTTTAGGATGGCCTAAACTGAATTGTTAAAGGTATGGTCACAGTATAGATATATGGAACAGTACGGAAACTACCTACAAATATTCGAAACGGCACACTCACACAAACATACGCATCGACGAGACTCCTAAGCGTTTCTCGCGGTCCTGTCAGTAGCGAATGCCGCTTAGGAGCCTCGTCGATGCGTATGTTTGTGTGAGTGAACCGTTTCGAACATTTGTAGGTAGTTTCCGTACTGTTCCGTTCCGTACATATATCTATACTGTGGTATGGTGCTATATAGCGTGTATAGCTCCATCCTTCTTCCTCGCTCGCAGGCTTGACATGTTAACACATGGTAAGCCCCTGGTTCTTTTTGTGCACTTACGGACGGCATCATCAAACGGTTACCCCCCTTTCCTAAGGTATTTTAATGTGAGAGGGGACCTAATTAATGCAGCTGTCTGTACAACCACGGGATACACAATATTTTTTAAACTTAGCAGCGCTGGTTTTGAGCACTGCTGGACGGTGGTTTTTTTTGGTGCTGTCGATTAATATTGTTTATGATTTTTGTACACTGGTGGGCTCAAATCTAGGAGGTTTATTTATTCATTTATTTTATTTAACGATTTATGTACCTACACTGTGTGTGTACATAAATCGTGAAATAAAAGATTAGAAGAAGGAAACAGAAATAGGTACAGAGGTGGTGCTTATTTCTAAAGAAATCTCTTCCAGCACACCTGCGAAAGGAGAGTAGAGAGAGGTTCTTTCGTATAGTACGTCCAAAAGTTGTCTGTGCGATAAGAACGCTCATTGTACACTTGTATTTGTAAATATTTGTCCTGTGCACAAAAAATCGAATTATTCAGAAAAAGATTTATTTTTAGTGTTAGGTATTTGTAGTTTAAAATAAAATACTAGTTGACCCGGAACTTCGTACCGCCTGACAGTCAATGAATGTAGTATATCTTTCGATATAGTCAAGCAATTGCGATGAAACAAAGCCTAAGTAATATATCAAGTTACACACAATTTTAATGTATAAAAGTTATCTAAATCGATTTCGTACATTTTACGTGAAGCGCGCACAACTAAAAACTTCTACAGATTTATTATATGTATAGATCGAAGAAGATAGATTGTACAAAATAATGTCAGGAAAATACCCAATTATGCAAGAAACTACTTAGTTTTGCAATTTTATTATATTACATGTACTCGATGATATTGTAGCATGCCACTGGTGAAAGAATTATCAAAAACGGTCATAGATTAAAACTTTATGCAATAATAACAAACACTGTACAATGGCGAATTTAATGCCCTACGCATTTCTACCAGTTGATATTAGATAGATAGATAGATAGATATATTCTTTATTGTACACCAAAAATACAAATTACATTAGGAACTTAAAATTAATAGGGTGTCACAATGGGCGGTCTTATCGCTAAAAGCGATTTTTTACAGACAACCTTTGGATGGATTTGACAGAGAAGGAGAAAAAAGATACGCAGGTAGTTCGTGGTGTACTATTTATATATATACAATGCATAAACTAATAAATATCATAAAATACAAACAATATATAATATATATTTAAATATATAATAAAGAAAGCAAAGAAATGATGTACGTAATGACGACATTCAAGAGGAAAGGTAGTGATCCATACCCATATTTTTTAAAATCGTGAGTGTTTGAGCTTGCCTTACTGACACGGGCAAAACATTCCACAGCCGCACTGCTTGAACTGTAAACGACTTGTCATAAAAATTGGTGGAATGGTTTCTATAATATTAATAATATTAATGTGTCAAATAAATGAGTAAGTACATAATATATTACAATTCGTTCCAACTATGAATAGGATCGATTGCCATGTTGTGACGTCACGTCATACTGTCAAATCGCAAGAAATTGGGCAAAATTGAAGAACTCAGAGATGAGCAATATTGAAGAACTGGATTCTGATAAAACTTTTTTCGTTCACAGTTCGTAAAGAAATTATTTTTTTTTAAATTTCTTGTTTTGCTCACCCTATTAGTTCTTCGATTTGACAGTATAACGTGACGTCACAACATGGCAATCGATCCTATTCTTATTTGGAACGCATTGTACCTACACTTTTTTTTTCAACACTTCGCCGATACAAAAAAAGACATGACAATTTGAGTTGAACGACCTACAGAGTGTATTTATTATTTGGCAGCCGGCTCTGTCTTGCGAAGGGTGCTAGCTTTCATTTCCGCACTGTGACGACAGTCGATACGTACTCGTGACTATTTGTACAGCCTTCAGGATTGCCTACTGGCAACTGTTAACAGTGTCAGCTATTGATTTGTTCTTAGTTTTAGTGCTGTTGAGAACTGTTTTCGGTTTTTGGCGAAATTTTTTCAAGTGTAGTTGTGTGGTTTAATTTATTAAGATCAAATAAAATGTCTGCTGTTTATTGTATTCGAAACGTTTATTGAGATAAAACACGATTTTATAATACATGCACTGAACCAAGTACAGTATGGATTTTTGTTAATATTTTTGGCTTGGATACCAAGTCCTTTAAGCCATATCATCGTATGAATAGTTCGGTTTAAAAACACAATTGTCACTTATATGAGAATATTAAAAAAATAAAATAAAAAGTAGTAATATTGTCCCAGTGTGGGTATATGAAAAATACATTTATAGTTGTCGACAAGTCAGAAGAAGCGAATTCACAGCATTCCTGAGATAAGGCGGTTGCCCAAGTTAAAAGACTCTATAAGTGCTATTTAAAAATAAGTTGTAAAATGATAAAATTACATTAATATATCGTTATTGTAAATATGGTTAATTTATTTTTAAAACTACTTAATGTAGTCGCTTCTTAAATAGAATAAATACGTAGTTAATTTGTTTAGAATATGGATGTACACATTCTGACGTTTTTGTAGTTTTTCGCAGCAAAAGTTTGCCGAGAAGGTTGATAGGATATCAACCATCTCGGCAAACTTCGCTGAGGTAGTCAACACTAGGGGAAAGGTGTACGAGTTGATCCCCTTAAGGGAATATTCTTGTAGTTCAACCAATATTTAACTTAGTGGATATGTAAAAGCATATATATCTTGTAAATTTATCAGTCTACATATTGTCATACTCAAATTGTTATTATTTTAGCTCATTTATTATTATGTGCCACTTTTTTAAAACTCTACCAAAGGATCATCTTGTACACCCCGGTATCCAAGATGATCCCTACGTAAGGGGCAAGATGACCTGTATCAACTTGCTCTTATTTTGGGATCGATAGGTAAAAAAATTCTCAGCTCGATTTTACAGAGATCGCGCCTGTTTCAATGATTCCACATATTATCCTTAAATTTACACTGCACTAAACCACACCTATTTTATATCACCATATCCACTAGGAAGATTCCTAGTGTCAGTCAGTCATTTGATAGTTTTCAAATAACTTCTCCCGCTCTGGGTAGAACAAGAGGGAGTGTCAGACTTTTACTGACTAAAACCCACAGTGTTCCTTCAGTAGCCTTTGCGAAGGCCACGGTAATAACTTTTTCAAACAATCCACATCAGCCTTAACTAGCTTGGTCCTTACTGGACAGCGAGCTACCCAATGCTCGCCGTCCGCAAGCCTACGCCTGCCATGGTCGAAAATCGCCTAGCGACTGCTAACGCCCAGAGCGTCACAGGTGGGGGCCGAAGTCTGTAATGTATACTTAAACCGTATTTATATGTCACACAGAAAAGTCCTACAACGACTATAAAAAATAGATACCCCTCAATCCCAACTCCGATGTAATAAAACACGAAAAAAAAATAACACTATAATAACCTATAGGCCCGAACAGAAGCCGCGTCGTCTCCCAAAGGGTTAAGTGAGTACTGTTAACAAATCAATTACAGTAACCCTCCACCGCTGGCGGGCGCAAAGCCGACTACTTTCCGCAACAAATAAGCTCCAAAGATTTATGCTTCCCTAGTCTTCACGACCCTGGAGTCCGGACAGATCCCGGGCACCAAAACTCCCCGGGATAAAAATCCCGCACCTTATATCAAGGCATTAAGCGCTCAGGTCGAAGTGTTAAAAAGGTGGGGATTACATAGAAAAAATATGGATAGCGTAACCCATGCTGAAAATGAAAAAAATAAAGTTAAGATTTAGGAAGCTTTGAGCAAGTTTATGCGTAAGTTATAGTTATTAAAAGTTCTTTTGGTAATGACTTACGATTACTTACCGCATAAATAAATGAAACCTTGGTAGTTTTCGATGTTTTCATAATGAATATTAATCTTTTTTTTAGAGTAGTCGAGTCATCTAATAACTTCTCCCGCTTTGGGTGCAGCGAGACGGAATGTCAGACTTTTACAGACCCAAACCCACCCGGGTTTCTTCAGTCATCCTTTGCATTCCAAGGCCACACTTCTATTTCGTATTTTAATTTTTTCTTTTGTTATATCTTTTTTTTTTTTTTTTTTATTCTTGATAGGTTCGCGCTTGACCGCTAACTCACCTGATGGAAAGCGACGATGCGGTCGACGATGGAACGCGCTTACCTAGAAGTAACCTATTCACTCTTGACTTAAAGATTCCCGGGTTGTAGCCATCAGGAAAAACAGATTCCGGCACGGAATTCCACTCCTTAGCTGTACGCACTATGAATGTGTTCGCAAAACGTTTTGTGCGTATAGGTGGAATGTCCACCATGTACCGGTGGCGCATTGCCGTACGCCTGGTGGTCCGATGATGGAACGGGCTAGGCGGAATTAGGTTATGCAATTCCGACGCACACTCCCCGAAATGCAACCGGTAGAAAACCGACAGGCTAGCAACTCTGCGTCGATGCTCAAGACTTTGAAGCCTTGACTCAACGAGTGCATCATTGCCAATGATCCTCTTGGCTCGCCTCTCAATTGCCTCAAGTGCATCAAGCTGGTATCGGGCAGATCCGTCCCAAAGATGAGAGCAGTACTCCATACACGATCGAACTTGCGCTTGATAAAGTTTGAGCAGCTGTTCCGGCGTGAAGTACTGTCTGACCTTCGCGAGGATTCCCAGCTTTTTTGCTGCCAGTTGAGCCTTTGCTTCGATGTATGGCCCAAAGTTGAGTGTTGACGTTAGCGTAACACCAAGGAGATCAAGATGGTCGGTTATTGGCATGGTTACGCCCCGGAAAGTTGGAGCAGGGCTGAATTGGCTCCTTTTAGCGGAAAATAGACACGCCTGGGTTTTAGCAGCATTGAACTTGACCAAATTGGCATCGCCCCATTCAGAGACTGCCTCCAAGGACAAGTTCAAGCGCTCGACCATAGCCTCTCGGAGAGACTGGATCTGTGACCCACTAGCCTGCGCGCTGGACATGTAACTCTCAGCAACAGTGCTGTCGTCTGCATACCCAAAGGTACCGGGCTTAAGCAGATCATTTATGTGCAGCAAGAACAATGTTGCCGAGAGCACTGACCCCTGAGGGACCCCGGCATTAATGGCCATTTGACCGGACGAGCGACCATCGATGACCACTCGGATGGACCGGTCACTCAGGAAATCTGCAATCCAAGCACACAAACCAGCAGGTAATCCGAAAGAAGGAAGCTTACTAATAAGGCTTTCGTGCCAGACCCTATCGAAAGCCTTCGAGATATCGAGGGAGACGGCAAGAGCTTCCCCGTGTTTCTCGATGGCCTCACTCCAGATGTGGATGGCATACGCTAGAAGATCACCAGTTGACCGATTTCGGCGAAAGCCGTATTGTCGGTCACTTAGGATGTCATTAGCTTCTAGGTATGCCAGGAGCTTACTGTTGAGTACACGTTCCATTGTCTTACAGAGAATGGACGTTACTGAGATTGGCCTGTAGTTAGCTGGGTCCGCCCGACTACCCTTTTTGGGCACGGGCTGTACGTTAGCTTGCTTCCATGCAATCGGCACTTTTCCAGCCTCAAATGAAAGCCGAAATAGGCGTGTCAGGATCGAAAACAGTTCAGGCGCACACGTTCTTAGAACAATTGCCGGTATCCCGTCTGGACCGCTAGCCTTGTTCACGTCAAGGTTACGCAGCACCCTACGGACGTCCTTCTGATGGATGCGAATATCCGACATACTCGTCTCGCAACCATCAGGATTAACAGGGGGCCGCGCGTCACCAGAATCTAGACGCGAAGATTCCGCGAAGAGAGAGGCAAACAAATTTGCTTTCTCCTCAGCGGTATGGGCCAGCGACCCGTCGGGTTTCAGCAGTGGCGGTAGTGAGGGACGGCAGAAGTTCGATTCAACCGACTTAGCCAGGGACCAAAACGCCTTACTACCAGCAGGGTATGATGCGAGTTTGTTCCCGATGCGGCTAATGTGGTCGAACCGAGACCTCCGCATCACCTTCTTGCAAGACTTGGCAACTCTGTTGAAGGCTCTCTTCTTCTGACTCACGTCACTCGCCTTATGCATACGAGCGTCACACTTCGCGTGACCAGAGGGCTGGTTCGTTCTTCGCCGGTCGTTCTTGCATTGCCATTCAATGTGATAATGCTGCCAGCCTTCTGAGCACATTTCTGGATGACAACGATGTAGAGAAGTACTTCGACGCCTGAGTGTATTTTGTGTTTTTGTATTATATGTACAGTCAGGGGTCAAAAGTGCAGTTGCATTTTACACATTTTACTAATGTTAGTGTCTAAAATTTCATTGTAGAAAAGGGTCAATGGTTCATGACTGAATGTTCAGTTTGTAGCATACAATCTAAAGTATTGAATCAACTAGTAGCGGACCTATGAACTTCTACTACAAAGAAATTTTAGACACTAGCATTTGCAGGGTGCAACTGGAATTTTGACCCCTGACTGTACATAGGTTTAATAAAAAAGTATTTATAGTTATTATTTAAGTTTGCGTAGTTTGTTAAACTAATAAAATAACCATAACTCATCAATGTTTAATGGCAGATCGCAATGTACCGCATATACTTAGAAATTAATATTTATTTCTTTGTCTTCTCTAAGTCCGTACACATTTACACATAGAAATATTTCATCCCTTACCCAACTAATGTCAGAGAAGCTCAGCAACAATCAATAAATCTCTCCCCAATTTACGAATCCTCGAAGACAGTCCACTACAAGTAGATTAGACACGTATCTACATATCTCTACTGTATGCAAGAACAATAAATTTTATCGAGAGCCCAGCGGTCGATTCACTTCGCTGTCAGATTAATTCTGCAGTTAAATTGTAAATGAGACTCCAATCCCGCTCAGTCCGGGACGGCCGAGATCCCGGGATGCCGGGATTTACGTCGCATCCTTGATTTATTCATCCCGTCTTGTTCTAGCCTTTCTTTTAGGACTACTCTAGCTAACGAAGGCGGCTGAGTGAATTCGTTGAGTGACAGCCGATTTGCGATGGCTTGGGTTACACACGGTGGGTAGTATGCGATTTATTTGAGATGTGTCTGACCTTTTGGGAAGGCTATATTGTACCGAGAGTAGTAGTCTAGCTTTGTCACGCACTTACATCTCAAAAGGTACGAGTCCCTAATTTTTTTACACTAAAAATGGTTCAAAGAATTAAGTTATCGTCCTTGTTCAAAAATGAAATTTAACACACAAAAGCCAGCAGACAAAGTGGCCAGTAATAAATAGTTTCCGTGCAAACAGCAATCTTTGTCCCATTCTTTGCGGCGTAATCGGACAACGAACAAACTAGACCGAAACTACGCGAACTGGCTGAAAACTTCATCATGTGAGCATTTATCTAGGAGCATTGTGTGCTGCAACAATGCAGTTCGCACTCCACGAGGCTGTCAGGGCTTCCTGCAGATAGGCACTGCGGCGGTGCGGCACGGCACGTTGCGGCACAGCACGGCACGGTCGCGCGACTGCGCCAAGATCTATGGCCTGCCAGAAACGTTCTATCACGAAAACCACTTAGTACAGCCTCGTCTACAATATTTATGCCTCAGAATTTTGTTTCGTGCTCATTTGAATATAGCAGCCATCGCGGTAGTTGACGAAAGTATTTTCATTATTTAAACTGCAGAGGGAAGTTTTTCTTTCTCCATTTTTAATGAAATTTAAACTTTCTGTATGTCGGCTGAGGGAACATTTCTCACGAGAGTTATGGGTTCTCCGCGTGCACGGAATTGCGGCTCTTTGATGACGTTCACTCATCGCCCATTTCGAAGACAAGAAAAACGACCATTATGCTTTTTCCGGAAGTTAATTTTCGGTTGAGGATAAGTGTCATAACAACATAGCCTATTGTAAAAGAATGTTTGCGTTGGAATTAGGTACGTGTGTAGTCTTGGAGGGACGCTGCCCTGAGGCCCAGTTGAACTGAACTGTTTAATGGATGGAGACATATAGGGTGTATAACTCCATCGATCTTTCTCTCTCACACGCTTGACATTTTAACGTCTGATAAGGCCCCCTGATGCTGCGTAAGCGAGCGTATGTGCACGATCCATCCGCGCCGCTCCATTGCGCACATGATGTTGGAACGTAGCAGATTCTGAACTAATTGGTGCTCAACTGGTGTAATTGCTGCAAGGCATTCCGATGTCAGGATCAACGAATAAATAAAGGATATTGTCTTGAAAAGTTCTCGGAACTTATTAGTCACGCAGCATGTTAATATTTTCTGCAGCAAGTTCTTACAGTTTGTTGCTTTTCCTTCTGCTGTATGTGCTCACATTTAGTCTGTATTTTAGTGAGTAAATATCCAAGACAAATAGAAAATTCTGCAGATAAATGAAGAGTGAAGGCAAGCTTGCTCCATCGTGAATCACATCATCGCTTAGTAGCATCAGGTGAGATAATAGTCACAAGCTTAGCAATAATAAAAAAGCTAGTCATGGCACTTCCACTGCGTTTAAAAATCCTAACTAGGAACCTCACTACACCTACCTCAGCATATTATATGAAATAGATATAATAAGAGAAAAAGAATTAATTAAGAATTGTTTAAAGCCGACATGGTTCAATAATTATATCCGTAAACGGAACCCCGGTGTCGTGGAACGTTAGGCAAAGAAGGAACATAGGTGTGATTGTAGTCAGTAAAAGTCTGACATGCCCTCTCGCCCCGCCCTAGAGCGAGAAAAGTCATTGGACGATTGAACACAGACACCTTGAAAAAAAAATCTTGGGAAAAAATTACTAGATAGTTTCATATTAACTACAAAAACACAGTTAAAGGAAACAATATCCAGTATTTTAGATCGATAATAATAATTAAAAGCCTACAAAACTAAAATGGCCTTTAAGTGACGTTGCAGGCTTTATGGCGACGTATCAGTTGTCAAGCGAGGAAATAAGTAGGAAATTGTTTATTGTATTCACAAATAACATTTCTTGCCCAGTTTATGAGGTTTTTGGAATGAAATGAAATTTATTTATTTACTAGGCATATAATATAGGTAGGTACTAACATAATAACATTGTAAAATATTTTTTAGACTCACTTTATTCGACTTATCAGTCGTGCAAATATTTTTAGAATACTTATTCATAAATAATAATATCATGGGGGTTGTCCTTGGATTCACTAATATATTAGTGAATCCAAGGACAACATCACACATCAACATCATCAAGGACACCTGTACGTGCTACAGCGCGTACAGGGATAATCGCCGGTTGATACCACGTTACATTAAAAACGTATAAGGGGCCTCTGAGAGTTGGTTTCGACTCCTCGTACGCCTTCCAAAGGTCCAGGACCCCAAGGTTCTGAGATATAATAACCAATATCATGAGATTTCATCACTGTCATTAGTCAAACATAATAAAATTTACAGTCAATAATATTAAAGAATTTATTGAGGTGTTTTGCGAGGTTGTGTACCGCCATCGCCATTTATTGCTTTATTTTATTTAGGTGGGAAATTGTCCAATGACTTCTCCCGCTTTAGGGTGGAGGAGAGCGTGTCAGACTTTTACTGACTAAAACCCACTCCTATGTTCCATCTTTGCCTTGCGTCCCAGGACCCCGGGGTTCCCTTTCGGATGGGTCCGGTTTCGGCCGCCATTTGTTGGGGTGGAATCAATCATGTTAAAATGTGGCTTCGGTTAATATCTATGCGTATAACAACGACAGTACGGTTGGTGCAGTGGTTAAGCGATTGGCTGCTGCACTGCATGTCGCTGATTCGATTACCGTGCGTGACAAATATTTATATATGATAGTTGTTTTTTACATGTTTGTGAATGCACCCACAATACAGAAGTAATTCCTGGTGTCAAGTTGCAAGTCATTTTTAAAAACATTTAAAAAAAAACTCGACCTTTAAAAATACAGACATTTCGTTCTACTTTCTCTTATTTTGGTTTCCAAACTGTACCTACTTATAGATTTATAACAACTTAGCTAAAGTTTTGCAAGTGGTGTTAGCTTTTAGTATCTTCAATGCTTGGAGATACTGAATACTCCAGCAATATTTTGGTAAATATCGTGGCTCAGTATCGAGAAACAGTTGTTATGACCAGCTGGACAACGATACTTGAAATATCCACTAGGTGCTTTATGCTTGCTATCCACTAGGAATTAATTAGCGAATAATTAAAATAGCCATTGAACTTTACTCGAAGAAATCCCGGGTTTTTCACACGGTCACAGATTAAGCATTGCCATATAACGTGGCAATACCACCAGCACCCCTAGCCAAGTTGATAATCTGCAATCGTTTACGCTAGTCGAAAACGAATCAAATGTATGGGAATGACATCATCTCAACGTAAAGTCACGTGGTCAGAACAAACGAATAGAATAGATTTAGAAAATTCGTAGCCAAGTTTACATCATTCAAAATGATAGAATTAATTGTTATCGTTTCTACAATGCTACATTCTTTGTTATACAAACGCTATTGTAGAACGAGCGGCCGACTCAGGCGCGTCAACATGGCTACCAACTTATCGTTTTCTACAATTGCTGACACCGAGGCGTTACCGATTGGAGAACAGAATTCGACACGAAACGGTTGTAACTTGGCTAGGGGGCCCAGGCTTTTAGGCACATTTTCAATCGACAACAATGCGGAGGAATTATTTGACAAAAACAAAAGTCAACACTTAAACAGACTTGTACCTTCATAAAACAACTTTCATACAAAGGACAGTCTCCAAAAACTTGTCTAGCTACAACTGCCGAACGTTCCCTAACTTAAAACTATTTGTCTGAACAGTCTCGAACAGCCGTCAACATGTCCGATACAAGCGAGGCTTTCAAATGAACATGTTTCGGAACGAGCACCTGCGACAGATACACTAATTAATTAGAACTAGAGTCGTTCAGTGTCAATGTTCACTCATTCATTCATATAGGCTGATAAGTGAAGTAAAAGTATGTTGGACTGTCCTTATGTGCGGCACTGCTGTGACAGACAAGTTACATACAGTGTCGCATATAAGAGACTATTATAAATTTAAATGTTTTGAATTTTTGGTGTGATTATTATTTATTTGTTTTTTGGATTATTGTGATTTTAATGTACTTATTGAATTTATTGTATTTCAATTTATTGTTTATTTTTTATTGGATTTAATTTATTGTATTTTTTGAAATTACTATTGTGTGGATGATCTCTAATATGGGTTTTTACCTGAAATAAATAAATTTTATTTTATTTTTATTTATTATTTAAAAGAAGGTTTTTTTGGCGGGATTTTTTAATTATATGCAGTGGCTGATTTATTTATCTGTAAATTGATTTCTGGGTGATATTGTGATGTTGAACTGGTGTATTTAGTTTTGTATTTCAATTTAACCCCTCGCGCAATTTTTTACGTAAAAACACAAAAAAAAACAGTTTTTTTTTCCAGGAAAAACGAAGATATATAGACCAAAATTTTCGGCTGAATAAATGTCGTACACCCGTGTGTACAATACGACAATAAGGCGTTTTTCAAGGTCATTAAAGTTGTACAACTATACGTACCTACAATTGGCGCTCGAGGGGACGGACGCGATCTCGGAAAAATTTGGATTGAACCCACGACCACCACTGCTGCACCGCTGTCTCGACACATTCATTGCCAATGCAAAAATATTAGAATGTGTTACATATGGTTACATACGCACTGCAATGGAAAACCAAGTAAGACAAGTCCCCGATTTACGAGTAGGCCGCGGGTTCAAACCCAGCCAGTCGCATTACTTTGTGTAATTTATTTCATCACCACTGCTCTCAAAACGGTGAACGAAAAACATCGTGAGGAAACCGGCATGTCCTAGAACCAAAAATTCGAAGACATGTGACATCTACAAACCCGCACTGGGCCCGTGTGGTGGATTACGGCCCATTATTTCCCCTAGAGAGGAGACCTGAGTCCCAACAGTGGGAACATTTTATGGCTGATTATACTATGCTATGTACAGTAAGATTGAATTCTGTATTAAAAATAAATAATAAAATAAAATAAATCTTTCATTATTCCTTACAACAAATGATTTTAGGGTTAGTGTGTTAGTAATATTACAAAAGACTTATACCTATAATTGATAATGTTGTGTGTTAGTATCTTCGTCTTCGTTGCTCTCGTGTTCTGTGTAAGGTGTCTCCTCCAAATGTTTCCATCGCTCTCGTAGTCTGGCTGTTCTGGTCCAGAGTTTACCAGCCACTTTGACTATGTCATCTTTCCACCTTTTAAATGGTCAGCCTCTTTTCCTTTTAACGTTTCTAGGCGTCCAGTTCGTTATAATATGGACCCATCTTTGTGGTTCTAGCCTCTGAACGTGGCCTGCCCATTGCCAATTAAGTTTGAGCGTTGGCCTTATCACATCTTTTGATTTCGTAAATTTCTTGATCAACGTAGTTTTCACTCGGTATCTAAGTTTGATGTTCATGAAACTTCGTTCCATTCCTCTTTGACACGTTCTAATTTTATTTTGTTGTCTTTTTGTTAGTGTCCATGTTTGGCATACGTAAGTGAGGCACGGTATCAAGTATGTATTTAAAGTTTAAGCTTTCTGGCGAGGTGGAAATGAACTTTTAAAAATATCTCTTTTCTATTCTTCAATACTTTCTAAACTTAACACTAGTTAAATGCACAAACTGAATAAAGAAATGATCGTAGGTACTTACCTATGTTTTAAGTTTCATTACGTAATCTGCCTATTTATGTCGTGGTTCCAATTCCCATTCGGTCGGTTTTTTCTTCATTTCTTCATTGTGACTCTTCCAATATCATATTTACTTTGTAAGGGTCAATCCTCGTATAAGCCTGGGCTTACACACCCACCCTTGGACATAGGATATGTCCTATTATGTTCATACTAGCGGTCCCTCGCGGTTTCACCCACATCTTTGGTTACTGCTCAGCTCCTACTGGTCCTAGCCTGATGTTATGTTATGTAACCTATAACCTCCCTCGATAAATAGACTATTAAATACTCAAAGAATTATTCGAAGCAGTAGTTCCTGAGAGCTCTAGCCGGTATTAGCATAGCATAGCATAGTCGGCCTTATAATGTTCCCACTGTTGGGACTCAGGCCTCCTCTCCAAGAGAGGGTATGGGCCGTAATCCACCACGCGGGCCCAGTGCGGGTTGGTGGATGTCACATGTCTTCGAATTTTTGGTTCTAAGAGGAAGCACGGAGGGGAAGCGAAATCGATTGACATTTAAATGAAATAAAATAAAAAACCGGGCAAGTGCGAGTCGGACTCGCGCACTGAGGGTTTCGTACAAACGTATCTATGAAAACAGTTCAATTCCCGTTTCCTTCTGAGCCACGTCAATGATCTGCGTTTTGGAGCGTAGAATAGTGTTTCGAATGCGATCCGTTACGTCGTAATAAAACTTACCTTTATATATAATATTAATGTCCCGACTTACGAGTTGTAGATCGCGAGTTCGAACCCAGTCAGACGCATTACTTTGTGTAATTTATTTCATCACCACTGCTCTTAAAACGGTGAAACAAAACATCGTTAGGAAACCGGCATGTCCTAGAACCAAATATTCGAAGACTTGTGACATCCACCAATCTGCACTGAGCGCGAGTGGTGGATTATCGCCTATTCCCTCTCCTAAAGAGAAACCTATGTCCCAGTAGTGGGAATATTATAAGGCTGATTTTGCTAAGCTATGCTTTGATAGTAGGTACCCAATTTTTTGAACGCCCCTACCATGTTCTGTCTCTGCATTACTCAAAGATTATTTCACAAAAACCTCCCCTGGGCAACAATTATGTTTGTGAACAAACAAAAAACTTTAATGTCCTAAAAGTTTAAATGCATAAATACGAGTATGAAGCAGTAGTTCGCCACTGTATCTAAAGTTCTGCCGCATCGTTCGACTAGCTCTTGTAGTTTCACACCTTTTTGGTGTAACTTTGCCGGAGTACCAACTTTGCCGGAGTACCG
Organism: Mythimna impura; assembly: GCA_905147345.3. Classification (NCBI taxonomy): domain Eukaryota; kingdom Metazoa; phylum Arthropoda; class Insecta; order Lepidoptera; family Noctuidae; genus Mythimna; species Mythimna impura. The sequence goes on along the minus strand of LR990342.1, from coordinate 2,070,804 downwards.
CAAACTTTGCCCTTGTCACTAAAAGGTGCATCGATGCATGCAATGGCAAATATATTTAAAAAGCCGGCGAGGGGAAATGTACTCTTTCGACAGTAGATTTTTTTTAAGGTCGGAAATCATTCAATGACTTCTGTCGCTCTGGGGTGAAGTGAGAGGGCGTGTCAGACATTTTCTGACTCAAACCACTTCTGTGTCTTTCAGTTGCCCTTTGCGTTCTAAGAGCGCGAGTTTCCTTTTCAGTAAATCCCCACGGCCATATCGGGCATCGCCCCTACTGGGCCCCTACGGTTTGCTGACATCTGTTTGAGGAGCTTGTAGAACACTACGTGCTTTCGACGACTTGGGCTCGGTCCGGACGATTGCCGGACGGTCGGACAGTGAGCTACCTATTGCTCGTCATCTCGGTAGTCGGGGTCGCGGCGGCTGGAGCGTGAGGATGTCAGTTCCCTTACGCGTGCGACCGTCTCCTTCGCTAGCAATACTGCTTCGCAGAACGAGGCGACCGCCTGCCATCCTCCCTTGCTCCAGACCATGGCTTGAACCAGGGCAGGCCCGGCGCGAGGGGTTGCCACCACCGATCGTCACTATGAAAATGTGTTAATAAGCAAATATTTTATCATATCAGTAGGTACTTGTATGAATAACAAGTAATATTTTTTCTTAGAATGATACTATCAATGTATAAGTTGTGCTCAGCAATAAAGCTACAACTGACATTCCAACAAAGTAAAAGTTAAGGCATCTCCTGCGCTCGCCCGTCCATAGCGGTCCTCATTCGTGGCTCTCCATCAAGCGTGATCGAGGTCAAGAGCGGGCTCAATGGGAAACAAAAATGCATCAATACTAAAAAATAGGGCAAATGCGAATCCGACTCGCACACTGAGGGTTCCGTAAAAACAGTTCAATTCCCAAATGGATTCTCGAAGATTTTTCCGAATCGCAACAAGTAACCTGTGCCTAAGATATATAAGATATGACCTTGCTTTATGCCAAATTTCAGGATTCTGGGTCAATGGGAGTACCCTATGAATTTTGATTCCCTTGAGAGTGTCAAAATATACGTTTTTTTGCGACTTATACGGCCGTATCTTTTTTTTCGTTAACTTAGAAGTTTGTGTTTTTTACAGCATCAAGGGACTGTAGACCTGAATATGATGCTTATGACGTATATAGTTTTAATTCCAACTCGTTACCTCTACGCGTTCCCGAGATAAAGGGTCTTGGCAGACAGATGGACAACAAAATGATCTTATAAGGGTTCCGAATTTTCCTTTTGGTTTTTAGGGTACCTATGGTACCCTAAACCATGGCAAGTCAGACAGCAAATTCTCCATTCAAACAGATTCAATCGTTTTAATTTCTTCTTTCGCAGGTCTGCAGAAAAATATTTCTTACTATTTTGTACTTCTATCTATGTATATAGCTAGCTGACCCACGCATAAAGGTTAACTAGCCATTCAGTTTTCTGTCATTTCCCAATTTTTCCGCAATTGTCTTACTGTATCTTTTCGTAAAAGCATTCTGCAAAGCATTAGATAACTTAAAAAAATTATGAATGCAAATGTAAAGTCGTTCAACTTATGGCGTAACCAAGGGAAAAAGTCCATCCATTACTCTCTCCCCTGTGTCAACATAAACAATAAAATAAAGTAAACACATTTTTGAATAGTCTTAGCGAATTTTAATGTACTGAAATGTGCAAAGAATAATAACACACTTAATCCTGGTTTATGATCGTGGCTCCACAGCTAGGCCAGTAAATCGGAGGGGCCACAAAACGGCGCCACAGGAAAACTTAACAATAAAACCAGAATAAGGTTTAACTTTCATTTAATGGCGGTGTTAACAAACAATTATTTTGACTTAAACCTCATTTAACTTCGTGTCAGTACTCCCCCCGTGGTATTATTGCGCAGGGATCAGTTTCTAAAAACACCCGATTTTTTTCTTAACATGGGAAATTATTCAATGACTTCTCTCGGTCTGGTTGGAGCGGGAGAGGGTGGCCTTCAGTTGCCCTTTGCTTTCTAGGACTACGGGTTTCCTTTTCAGAAATTCCCCGCAGTCCTAGCGGGCATAGGGCCTGCTGGGCCTCTACGGTTTTCTGAGCACGTGGATCACTACGCGCTGTCGACGACTGAGGCTTGATACGGTCGATTACCGGACTGCCGGACCGCGGGCTACCCATTGCTCGACGTCTGTAAGCCCGCGTCTACCGTGGCTGGTAGTCGTGGGTCGGGGTCTCTGTCTGTCTCAGTGTGGCTCACGCGTGCGGCCTCCTTCTTAGCTAGCGTACTCCCCCCATGGTACCGTAGGGGCCCAGCAGGGTCGAAACCTACTGGGGTCATGGGTTGTGCAAAGTATATTGGTAATAACGGAAAAAGAATTAAGTAATTAAGAAATGTTTAAAGCCGACATGGTTCAACAATTATATCCGTAAACGGAACCCCGGAGTCCTGGAACAAAAGCAAAGAAAAAACATACTGATTAAAACCAACTCCTTACCTCTCGCACCGCCCGAGAGCGAGAGAACTCCCAACATGGTATTTTTTTTAAACGTTGCCCTCTCACTCACATAAACAAGACACCCAGACCCAGAACACTTATCTATAAGTCGTACAAATATTTGTTTTGTGCGGGAATCGAACCCGCAACCCGCAGAACAGCAGTCAATCGCTCAACCACTGCGCCATACGGTAAAAGTACTATTGTACAAGGCTTAGTTTCTAAACACACCCCATGAGAAATGAGAGGCTAACTGAAGCAAGAAGTTTGTACTAACTCGTTTAGATAATGTGACTTTGCTTGGCTTCTATTCTTTAGTAGATGTGGAAGGAGCTCGTGGGTTTATGGCTAATTGGCTCCAGCAAAGGATGATTAATCACAACTACTGCAGTCACGCCTGAGACGTGAGAATATTTGAAATCTCAAGCCCCTCCGTGTATAAGTTAGGTTAGGTTAGAAATACATCGTATTACGGTCATTTGGGATTGCTTGGGTTATTATAAGTTCAAGACAAACATAAATTTGGTTCTTTAGATCTGAATCTCTTATCAGTCACTTTAATTTGAATCTTCATTTCGAAACATAGATACCCTTATATAGGGTGACTGGTAATTAGTGACCGATACTTAAACACGTGATTGTACTCATGATTACAAACAATTTCCCCAAATAAACTTTTTTTATATACTCACTAGTTTGTAAGTACATTCACTGATTAGGTACGTACACCTATGGGTTTGCAAGCTGCGCGGGTGTTCTATCACTATTACAGGTACGACGGCGTGACGCGGCTAACAGCTGAGCGATCGCCGGTCGCAGGCGCGCGCGTGTATTTAAACAGCTGTTTTATTATTGTGATAAAACTAATGAGAATATAAAAAAAGTTTCTTTGGGAAAGTTGTTTGTAATCATGTGTACAATCATGTGTTTCAGTATCGGTCACTAATTACCAGTCACCCTATATATAAAATTTAAAACTTTTACGCATCTCAGTAAAGGTAAAGACAAAACAGCCCACGTACGCCACGTACACAATGTAATGTTGAAGAGTTGGGTGTGAACGCTTTGATACCCTGCAATTTTTATAAATTCGTCATTCCAACACGATTCCATTGTCATTTTACTAAAAGTTCGTAATCTGTTAATTTATAATGGCCGATCATTGATCGATCAGTGGTCTCGTAATAGAATTTTGGTACGAGCTGTCTTGTTACGAATTTAAAGCAATGACTGCACAGTGACCTTCTAATGGTAGGTCACTGATCAAAGAAACTGTCAAAATTTTAGCAGATTACCGCATAGATTACGAGATTACCATTCTTTGCCATTTCAATGGAGTGCCAGTGGTTGATCATCGGAAAGTCATAATGACGCCATTATATTAGTAGATTACCAAATTCGTCAAAATCAACAATTATGAAATCAATGATAGACCATTCTGACACTATTTTAATATCAGACTTGAGGCCCTGGTTCGACAGATCGCGCGTGTGCTAGCGTTATGTATGCAAAGTATGTTTCTAAATCATCTGTTTTCAAGTAAATTCGACTAGAATATCATAATGCGTAGCGAATGTTGCATACGTGGGCTCAGTTCCTCTTTAGCTGAATTGATTTTAAATTCAAATCGTTAATAGAAAATTTGAATTTAAAATCTTCTAATCAGTTGCTTATTAAAAATATTTGGAATGTTATTCCAAATATTTTTAAAAATAGAATCATCGTAGACTTGGAACGTAAAGAACAGCTGAAGGAAAAGAAGGGACTGACTAAAATCAGTAAGAGTCTGCCACTCTCGCTCGCTCTGGGTGAAGACCCAAAGCAGAATAAGTTATTTGATGTATTCCCATCATCAAAAAAAAAAAATAAGACCCATAGAGTAGGATTATAGAGAGGCCAAGTTCGCCATACTTCATTATTAAATAAGAATGGCAGATGGTGAATCTACATACCTAGATACGAAGGTCAATATTTAAAAGGCACATAAATAGTTTCAGTGGCAATTAAACGCATATGAATCAAAAACAAACGAGGATTTAATATCGTAAAAGTACACTTGAATTGATAAAACATACATACCTATCTGTCATTTTACAAAAATAGAACGAAACATTTCGTTCTGCCAACATGAGCATGTAAGCATTTTGTTGTTTTCGTTGTTTAGCTACAGAATGAAGGGAATATTGTCACTTCTGAGTTTTTTAGCAAGTTGTTTTTCGTGTTTGTCTTATTTCCTTTAATAAAAGCGTGAATCAGATAATGTTAACATATCGTTGCCAGTTTAGCACGGAACTTTAATTTATTTGAATACTAGCTTCTGCCAGCGGCTTCGCCCGCGTAAAAGTAGGTCTCTCTAACAAACTTTCAACCCCCGTTTTACCCCCTTAGGGGTGGAATTTTGTAAAATCCGTTCTTAGCGGATGTATACACCCTACAAGGAACCTATCTGCCAAATTTTAAGTTTGTAGGTGTTATAGTTTCTGAGATTTCGTGATTAATCAGTGAGTGATAGATTTAGCGTGTTTATTTTAATAAGAAAAGTTCTATAGACTCATTGTAATTATATTACTCATTTGTCTTCATACGAGGCTAGATTACAATAATACATATTAGGAACCATGCCTTTATGTACTCAAGGATAAAGTCAACTTTATGTCTTGTAAACAAACTAAGAATTTGCAGCAACTGCTCTGTGATCTAACAATTTAATTTTAAGATTTTCCTCACCCAGTTTATCTCACATTCGACCTCTAATATCCTCACACCAGGGGTTCAGTAATTTACGCACCAATTGCTCGCTAGACCTCCCTTAAATCATGGCTTCCTGGTCACAAACGGACAAAATAATCCCTATGTGAACTTTCCTCAGCACCTATAAAGATGGCGGCCATAGATAAAAAAGTCTATGATCAGCGGATTTTGTGCCAAAAAAAGGGAAAACGAAAGTAGTGAAAATGTAGTTTTAGTGGCTATAAATATGTTTATGATAATAAAACGCTTATCTTGTATTGACATTTTTGTGTTTGTAGTGTTTGGCTTGACCGGCAGTTCGCTGACGTGTGATTTTATTTTTATAAGTTAAGTTTTCTTACGTTCTTTTTTTTTAAATGCTAATAATTATGCTTGACTGCGATCCCACCTGATGGTAAGCAGTAATGCAATCGTTGATGGTGAATCGCACTAGTTTATTAAGAGCCTATTCACTCTAGCCTTGAACATACCTACCTAAATTTTAATCAGACGAGAAGACCGATGCAAACAAATTGTTCCAATCATTTGATGTACCTACGCTACGCGATATAAACGACGTGCCATGTTTCTATGGTTATTAAGCAAACCATAGAAGCATGGCATTAGAAAGATTTCAAGTTTTTTCCTGATTTTAAACTTTCATTTGTGGTTTCCTGCTTTGTGTTTTTGTTACACTTTTGAATAATTTGAGATATGGATATTAATTACTTCTGTTTTTTTTTATTATTATTGATTGGGTCGTGTTTGACCACTATTGTATTGTCGTGCTCGTATCAAGCACGCTTAGTTAAAAGTAAACTATTCACCTCCAGCAGGGAATTCCTCTCCTTGGCTATACGCAAGATCTACACTAATATTTTAAAGAGGTAAAGTTTTTTTGTTGTTTGTAGGAGGCAATCTCTGAAAGCACTGGTCAAATTTTTTTCACCGACCAATAGAAAGCTGCTTTATTCCTGAGTGACATCATAGGCTATTTCTTATGTACGCCGGCAAAGCCACGGGCAAAAGCTAGTTACTAATAAGTCATTCCTAAATTACCAAAATAATCTCAACTCACACGTGTTAGCTTGACATCTACCAACTATTTCGAGTGCTCGCAATAAATCGTGCATATTCTAGATTTATGTTCAAATGGCGAGTGTTGCAGCTATTGCCCCTCTCCGTCATCCTTGCTAACGGCGTGATTATCACACACGATATATTTTGACAAATGCACGTGTAACTCCAGCTTAATGTGTTATTGCTAGTAATTTATGAGTCCCTAGTAGTTTGAATAATTTGGAATACTGGTTGGTGGTTGCCGCGTAATGGGTGGGTCACCTCAAATTTTCCTCTCTGTATTATTACATGCTGCAATGGACAGTGAGGTTTCTCATCGGTAGGTAATATTTAACGGTAATCGTTGTTGTCTTGTGCATGTGTGAAGAGGGAGAGGGAAGCCAAAAAAGATGGATGGATTCTGTCAGAAGTTACAGATATGAAAGAACAGAGAGTCAATGATAGCGTGACGGTCAGGACCAAATGGAAGAAAATAACGTGTTGCGCCGACGTCAAGTAAGTGATATAGGTATTCTCTTTTTGCAAAAATCTAAACGTGAAAAACTCTACTTTTCAAACCTACAGAATATGTGCTCGAGGTAAAGGTGTCTTTACCTTGAGCCAGCTTGAACTCCTCACTGCACTCAGGATTCTAGTATTAATTCACTCCCTCCCCTCGGAAGTTAACAATGAAATCATTCATTGCGGTCGGGATTCTATATGATGCCCGCGACATCAGACAAGAGAATTAAAATGTAGAGGATTAATATTATGTATTTTTTTATAATTAATCATGACATTAAAAATGTTTATTTTATTGATCTTCTAATGACTTGCTAAACAGCTCATAGATTCTATAAATAAAGCCCATTATATACAAATATGCATTTCAGACTTTCTATGCCCAGTAGACTTTGTCGCACTAAAAGTCTGCAGTCTGCGCTCAGCCTTATCGGAATGGGCTATTAAAGTCCAAAGCCAGGCGACTTTTATGGCGTTAGTGACAGCCGCAACATAATTATGTGAGCAGAGAGATATGAGCACTATTTCGTGTTATTTTCTTGATCTCCTGAACTTATAAAATTTCTTCTGCTTTGTCCGTCCTTGCTCCTATTATCTTGGGTCGGGTCTCCTCAAAATTCTGCGCCAGGTGTACGGTGTACGTACATGGAAAAATAACTTGATTATTAAATTAGTTTAATTAGCCGAATGTAGGCTCATGTAAGTGCACTTTGAACGCGACCTGCATTCGGAGATGCATTGACATAGCACTCAGCAACGATTGCATGCATTTATGTAAATTATTTTTACTTTAGTGTTCAATTAGACGTGGTTTGAGTCGGACTACTTGCATTTTTATTTAGACTCTTCTCGTAAGGCATTCAGTGACATTTCTGCATTTATTACACTTGCTTTTGCTTTGCATTGACATCATATTTATGTTAGGATTGCACCCTACACCAGGATAATCTGGGTTGCAGGTTTTGGCAGAGATCACCAGGTCATGGGGGGCGGGCTCTACCTCTGTATACAAGCATCAAGTATAGGTATATTTTAGTTACCCTCGTCCGTGCGTCGCTACGGAGTGCCAACCGAAAACCAGCGCTTGGTGTCTGCAAATGCTCAAGTGGTAAACCTCTCGGTATGGGCACGCTCGACGCATTTTGTACTTTTGTTCTTTTAATTTGTGTTTGTAACCGTCGTTGTGTTGTGTCGATCCCGAACAAAAGTTTTGTTCTCTTCCTAATTTGGTGAAACGGCTTCCTCCAAAATGTTTAACCAGTTAACCCATCCTCATGAAGTTGACACGTTTATTGAGCTTACTTATACTACTGACAGTATTAAATTAATTCTCTATTAGTTACACAGGGTTTATTTTATAAGCTGATTTTTACAAACTTTTATTAAACTTGAAATGTTTTTATGTATTTCAACTTATTTTGGGCTACAAACGAATTTTAAAACAGTTACCCCGTAACTTTACGTCACATTTTTATATAACTAGCTTTTGCCCGCGGCTTCGCTCCCGTCAACTGACTACTATATCCCACTCTACCCAACTCTATCCTACTCTACCTTACTCTACCCTACTCTACCTAACGTACTCAAAAAAAAAGTATTCTATGTCCGTCTCCTGGTTCTAAACTACCTCCCCACCAACTTTCAGCCAAATCGGTTCAGCCGTTCTTGAGTTATAAATAGTGTAACTAACACGACTTTCTTTTAAATATATAGATTTTATATCTATGTATAATGTAATAATTTTATGAGTTTGATTTAATGTACCGTTTTTTTTTCTTTTTAGTGCACATAAAAGCTCTTTAAAAATGATTCTATAATAAGTATTTTTTTAATTGTCAGTAACTTCTGGCAGATAAGGCATTTTTTGCATGTTTTCTGGACAAAAGCGGTTACACCGCAATTTTCATTTTCCACCAAAAAAATATATACATACTATGACAGGACATCACCTGTCATAGTAGGTGAATTCTTTGATTACAGTCAATGGGCAAACTAAGGCTTATAGGGTGTGCTCTATGCTGTTTCTGTTTAGCACCGAGCAAGATTGAAAGGAAACTTTGAGATAACTAGCGAATAAACAAGAAATAATATAGCAATAACCCCGACCCACATTCTTTTTGCAACCTGTCCTAAGAAAATAGCGAATTGTTTTTTTGTTCAGTGAATTTAATTTATTTCAAAAATTCAAAAAATAAATCAAAATATTTTTATTTCACATAAGCCTACATGGGCACCTTTGATTATATGCACTTACAAAACATCAGAAGATTTATATTTTTTTTAAACTTTGTTCAATAAAAAAATATTAGCCCTAAATTCAGTAATGCAAAAGTCAAACCACACTCAGAGTTACCAACTGCACAGGAAAGAGTATAAATAATTAATTTAACAAAGCGTGCCTCCGGTGTCCGGTGTAGACTGCTGTCTTCTCACTAGTCCCAGCATGTTAGCACGATTTATTTCAGTCTGCCGACGAATGTTGGCGGCTTTCTTTGTTGAATGAAGCTTTAAGCTTTACTTAGCCGCCTAAGTTCTGCGCGGCATCGTAAACGAGTTTGCAGTCAGATAGCTTAAGTACAGTCTGAGCTACGGCTTTTTATTTTTATATAAAACATGGCTGTTTTGTATAATGGCTGCTGTTTATTCTGAATTTAAGTAAATAACAGTTTTGATGTTGTTCACTGTTTCTGCTCTTTTTTGAGGTGGGATTGCATTAAATGACTTCTCCCGTTCTGGGTGGAGTAATATAAAATAATATAATATTCCACAACTATCACACAACGCCGTCTAATCCCAAGCTGCAGAGCTTGTGTTATGGGTACTCGACAACTGATAAACCTACTTACATATTTCTAAATACATACATATATAGAAAAATTATACCCAGACTCAGAACAAATGATCGTGCTCATCACTCAAACATTTGTCTTGGGTGGGAATCGAACCCACGACCTCCAGCATTGCAGTCAAGGCCACTAACCACTAGACCAACAGGCCAGTCCAAGAGTAGATTAAGAGGGCGTCTCTGACTTATACTGAAAGAAACCCACCTGTGTTCCTTCATTTGTCCATTGCGTTCTAGAGCTTCGGTTAGTCATCAATCTTCAGTTCGAGTATGGTTTCCGCACTTGGTCCTATACTGACCATTGTGCGTGGGCCATGGCGGCCAAAACCTTTGGTGGGCTTATTTCAACCAGCCCACCTCTCTCCAAAAACTGAACCTCGGTTAATTCTTTCGAACATTTCCTCAGCCAAGAACTAGCTTTTGCCCGCGTCTTCGCCCGCTTACATACCTAAAATATATAGCCTGTCACTCAGAAATAAAACAGCTTTCTATCGGTGGAATAATTTTTGCAATCGGACCAGTACTTTCAGAGATTACCTCCAACAAACAAAAAAAAAACATACTTTACCTCTTTATAATATTAGTGTAGATTTATTACCCTTTTTGGCGTTATTAATATAATAAAATATTAGTTTCCCAGTACAAACAATTTCTCAGCTACGCCGCGGACAGGCGGACAGAAGGACATGGCGAACATATAAGGATTCCTTGTTAGGATTACGGAACTCTACTAAGTCTAGCTAGATAGCAGCCTATTTAACAAATATGAAAAGCGACAATCTGACTATTCAACGGTAAAAGCTTCTTTCATACATTTTGTGCTTTATTAGACACTAGCTTTTGCCCGCGGCTTCGCTCCCGTCAACTGACTACTATATCCTACTCTACCCAACTCTACCCTAAAAAAAATCTTGTCTCCTGATTCTAACCTACCTCCCCACCAACTTTCAGCCAAATCGGTTCAGCCGTTCTTGAGTTATAAATAGTGTAACTAACACGACTTTCTTTTATATATTTAAATAAGATTATTGAAGGCACGATTGGTACGGTGGTTGAGCGTTTGGCTGCAGCACTGCATGTCGCGGGTTCGATTCCCGACCGGAACAAATACTTCTATGGTTTATAGATTGTTATTCTGGATCCGGGTATATTGTGTATGTGAGGTTTGTGAAAGTATCCACGATAATACATAGTAATTATGAGTGTATAAAAAAAAACTGTGCAAGTGCGAGTCGGACTCGCACCCTGAGGGTTCCGTACAAACTTACCTATGTAAATAGTTCAATTCCGGAATGGAGTCTCGGAAGATTTTTCTAATAGCAAAAAAAAAATTGTGACGTAACAACAAATTTACAGTTTTCAGATTTATTCCTGTACTTTTGCTATAAAACCAAATTATGCCAAATTTCAGGATTCTGGGTCAACGGGAGTGTCCAAATGTACGTTTTTTACATAAACAGAAGTATCTTTTTTTTCGTTAACTTACAAGTTTGATTTTTTTACAGCTTCAAGAGTCCGCAGACATGAGTATAAGTTTTCAATTGCAACTCGATATCTCTACGCGTTCCCGAGATAATGGCTCTTGATAGACACGCAGACAGACGGACAACAAAGTGATCCTATAATGGTTCCGTTTTTTCCTTTTGAGGTACAGAACCCTAAAAACAAATTTAATTGCTGACTGTACCCTGTCGCGAAAGATACAAGGACGCAGCAATTGTTCGGGTTCAGATCCTGTGTACGTTTGATAACTCTTATCGGTACGCAAGCCGGGCGAGAAAAGCTGGGTAGGTACGTACCTTTGGGTTTCAATATCTCATAGGTAGATATTTGTAGAATGATAAACTACTGGTCGCAAACATACAAGAAACAAGTGTCGCCTCTTCGTTTGTACACGTGTTTTAAAGACACATTCACACAAGAAAGTTTTGTGAAGAAGACATCCATAACAAGCCAGGCATACAATCGTATCTGAAGCCAAGTGCTGTCCAGTATATATCTTGCCGGACATTATCTTGGTTGTTAAGCTTCTCTGCTTCTTACCCACTAGCCCACCGAATTGCGGCGCGTTCATCGTCTCCTTACAACCCCAGTGGACGGTCGGACTAATTAACTTACGTCACACTTACGCCGCCGGTTCGGTTAAGTTACGGTTTTTAACTTAATGCCGCACACCTGGCTGCCAACTAAGAGAAAACCAAGTTGCGTTAAGTTCATGATAAATGGCGTTTGCATTGCTTATTTTTTATTTAGTTATGCGATATATAGTGTACAATTTAATGATAATAATTATAGAAAACTATACGATGCCAGTGGTTTCGCCCGCGTGAACGCGGAAAATTATCGCGAGGAAAAAATCCTCGGGGATAATAAGTATATAAGAATATATAATCAATAATATAATCATTTATTATTTGTTTAACATAGGTAGTGAATACAGATCTTAAATAAGGTTCATAGGTCGCTATGTTATGCCTAGAGGCGCACAAATATGGTTGCATGCATAGAGAAACAATACATTAATCATGTGAGAGGTAAACTCGAATTATTTGCAGGTATGTCAAAATTAATGTATTGATGATAAATTAATATAATCAAAAATTATAAATGTCACATTATGGAGTAATGTCAATGCGTAAATAAATAATCATAAATTACTATTAGTCACAACATTCAGTATAGGAATTAAAAAAAAGAAAAATTGTTTCTACAGTCAAATAAATAAATAATTCTACATTAAATCATCATTTAGAAATTCATCAGTCGTATAATAACATTTTTCAATTAGTAATCTGTTTCAATTTTAATTTCAAATTTTCTAATATTCGGAGACAATTTTTTTTGTTTGGGGAATAGGCCCACCACAAATTATGGCGTATAGCAATGAAATGCACGTTAGTTTATTCCTTATAATCTCTAGATTACATTGGTAATATTAGCATAACTTTATGTAACTGGAGTACCGTGAAATACGACAGTCAAAACATGACTCTCATAATAACCTAAAATCTCACAAGAGTGATTGTCTAATGAGTGGATAGGTCTCCTTGGTATTTTAAGTTAAAATAGTGCACTGTTCAATAATATACAGTACAAAACAAAGTCACGTCTGTACTACGTGACAGACTTTGATGTGATTTACACGATTTGATAGACTTATTCATGAAAATGCGTAGATGTATTCATTTCGAAATAGCGCGGCTTTTGCCGGCCATTGACTGTAGATCTAAAATAATAAGGTGATGTGTTTTATGCTGGTTGTGTAAGGAGAAAAAAAAAACATATTATAGGTACATCACAAGTATTTATTACTGTTCATCATCATCATTTTCAAAGTCATCTCTTAAAAGTAGTATTTCATCTAAAAAAGATGCAGGTGGCTCAACCTCACCTTGATGCCGCGCCCAAGATAAAAACCACACTATACACATCACATATGCACAGCAGCCAACAGTGCGTCTGCCCACTAAACAATTACAACAGTATCCAGCAAGAGCAGTATTCAACATTCCGTTGAAATCGTGCTGCACAATTGATACAACGGCTTTGTGGATTATGTATGTATCTACAGATGCCGTTTACATAAAATCTTTCGAATAAAAATACGAAAGGAACAGAAGAAACATGCAACTATCTAGTAATCGGAAACAATAATAATGTTATCTGTAGCGGTGGGCGTTTCAACGACGAACAGTTTTCAAAGACCGTTTTTTGTTCTGCAACGTAACAACCGTTTTCCATCCTGCGACCAGTCTTCGTTGCACAAACCAGTCTTCGAATTACTGTATGCGAATACCGCATACAGTAATTCGAAGTGGAGTGTATGTATCTTACTGTTAAGAAAATAAGGTCGAAAATCCATTGCTTCAACTATCACACTAGTCGCGTCGTCGTTTTTAAAACCAGTTATTGCAATGAAAAAATGAATTTTATGTTTATAGTCATAAAGTTCATTTTTCATTGTAATAACTGGTTTTGAAACGACGACGCAACGAGTACAGAATTTATTACAGTCCTCAAACTAGTTGCGACAACGAACGTTTTCTGCAACTACTTCACTCAACGATAGTTTCGTCTTCAAACCAGCCCCCCTAGCCAAGTTGCAAACGATTAACGTAAACGCTTAGTAATCTCCAATAGATTTTCAACTTTATACCTAAGATCATAAAGTTGAAAATCTATTAAAGACTACTGAGCGTTAGCGACCGGAACGAACGAAAACACTATGTAATCTTCAATAGATTTTCAACTTTATATCCAATAATATAAAGTTGAAAATCTATTAAAGACTACTGAGAGTTTACGTTTATCGTTTGTGACTTGGCTAGGGGGGCAGTTGCGACGACGACCGTTTTCTGCAACCGTTTTTGTCGTCGCCAAAACAGTTACGTCTCATCCGTCTAAAATTCGACAACGACCCACCACTAGTTGTCTGTCAGTGTCAAACTGATTGAAACTGGACCACAGAGCATCTGAAACGGGCTATTAATTACGTTTCGTTCCACGGCATCGATTCCACGGTGATTTTTAAAGTACGTTACTTGATATTTGTGTTAACCGTTAATAACAGCATAAAAAACAAGTTCGCTGTACCAATTAATTATTATCTCTTGAAACGCATTTAAATCCGATGTCACCGCTGCACACTGTAGTAACATTTTTTTTTTCACGTTAAAATAAACTTGAAAACGCTCCTAAACAAGCATTTTTTGCCGTAACACTTTTTTACTATTATTTCATTATTTCGGTTAGATTTCTATATAATTTTTGGTCTGTTAATTATAATAAGGTGATCGCTTTTTCCATGTGTAATATGATTAATAAACGTTACCGTTTAATAGTGGGCCCAAAAAAAATTGTCTCCTTTATCTATGTTCTATTTAAGGAGGTGATCTACCTGAGCTCCAAATTTCATCCAAGTCCATTCAGGTGTTGAATCAGTAACAAACATACACACATACATGTCCTATGCAGGCCCATTTAAAAACAAAAAAATGTTAATTGGTAACTCTCAATTAATGTGTTCATAGTGAATAATAACTACCCTACGGAACCCTACACAGCTCGTGACCTCACACGCACTTGACTTGGCTTGGCATTTTTAGGGTTCCGTGACCCGAAGGGACCCAACGGGACCCTATTACTGAGCCTTCGCTGTCCGTCCGTCTGTCTGTCTTTATTTGTCCGTCTGTCAGCGAGCTGTATCTAACTGTAAGAGTTAGAGTTGAAATTTTCACAAAATGAATATTTCTATTGCCACTACAACCCCAAATAATAAAATCAAAATAAAGTTAAAAATTAAAGGGAGTTACAAAAAACGTTGTTTTATCCGCGTTCTTTTGCTCGTCTTTAATATTGTAGTACGCAACACTTCGTATGCGAGTTCGACTCGCACTTGGCCAGTATTTTTTTTGGTATTAGAAGCAAAATGTAATAATAATAATCTCTTGTCTGGTCCAATGTAATCAATGGAACCAAAACCACTATCTCGTCCTTTCGTTACAAAGCTAAGGTTGCAAGAAAGTGCTGGGATATGCAAACCCGGCATCGTCCTGTTATCTATTTGACCCCATAGTCTGCCTCCAGCCCCATTCGTTCAGCAAAGGATAACTGCATTGATCTCTATGTGTTCCTGGTCATAAATCTGATTTATGGCAAGTTTCGATGAACCCATGTCTGGTTTATCTGCCAGAATTACAGTGTGGGATTGTGGGATTTTAAATGTATCTATTAACAACGTTGAAGTTATTCCAGTAAAGCTTAAATAGCCGCTAGCTACTGCCAGCGGCTTCGCTCGCGTAACAGTAGAAAATTATCTCAAGGGACATAATAATAATATTATAATAATAGGCTTTATCAAACAATCTTATAATACATGTTTTTTTTTTAATTGATATAAACCAGTGCTTGTCTGCGATCCCACCTGATGGTAAGCAGAGATGCAATCATTGATGGTGAGGCGCACTAGTTCATTAAGAGCCTATTCACTCTAGCCTTGAAGACACCTAAATTATAGTTGGACGGGAAGACCGCAGCAGGCAAATTGTTCCAGTCATGTTTCTTACATGCTAAGGTTTTGTTACTGGACACCAGATTCTCTAAGATTGTGTTGCTTCCCAGCATAGGCCTCACCTATAGCTTGCCTCAGAGTGCGGTCATGTGCCTTTCTCCTAAACGTAATGCCTGCGATACGTTTGATGTCGTCCGTTCCGATCTACGACGTTGTCTCCCTTTTTATCTTTTATATTGTATTGGACACCAGTCGATTACGTCCTTAGCCCACCTCTATTTTATTTTTTAATGCAATATAATAATATATAATAATAATAATATAATAATAATCTTTATTTTGTACGTTTAACACACACAGTAACAGTATATAATGACATGAACAGATATATAATAGTTGTACAAACACTGATCAGTAGAAATAAAATGAACATTTGACTCCTAAACTAAGTAAAATAAATACTTGTATCTCAGGAGCCAGTTCCTCCTTAGAGATGATCAAAAAGCAATACGTCACACTCGTAACTCCAGTTTGCTTGCGAATTGTTTCTAATTTTATTTTGTTTCTTAGTTTTATATTGAACATACTCCTTTCCACGCTATGTTGGCAGGTCTCTAGTTTGCGCATGGGAACATACTCCCGGGATATAAAGTATCCTATCCAAAATATTGTCTACCTGAGTGCCAAATTGCATCCAATTCGGTTCAGCCGTTTGAGTGTGAAGAACTAATAAACAGACTCACATCCACAAACTTTCACCTTGACAAAACTAAAAAGTCACGTTCAGCGTGGTTACCCGCTAATTCCTCCTAAATCACGCAACGGATTTTGATGCGGTTCTCACTAGTAGAAAGAACAATAAACGAGAAATACATAAACATTCCATGTGAGGAATGTTTATGTATACCTATGCACCCGAGTAAAGTCGGGGCGGATCACTAGCGAGTATACCTATATAGTATACTAGGTATTTTTTGTATATTTTTCTATCTCTACATATTTGCGATAAATAATATAATTTATTTGAAAATGGACGCATTTAAATCAAGTAGAGGGGGCAGACCGACTAGAGCACTGGTAGCCTAGTGGTAACAGTCCCGACTTATGAGTTGGTCGTGGGTTCAAACCCATGCAGACGCTTTTCTTTGTGTAATTTATTTCATCACCACTGCTCTCAAAATTGTGACGGAAAATAACGTAAGAAAGCATGTCCTAAAATAAAAAAATCGAATTCACGTGACATCCACCAACCGCACTGGTCCACAGGTAGTAATCTGCCTGCGGACCAGTGCCCATTCCCTCTTCTCGAGAGGAGGCCTGAGTCCTAGTGGTAGGAACATTTTAAGGCTGATTATACTTTATGCTAGGGGGGTAGCAAACTACCGAGAACACCTATTTTCTCCGCCCCCATTTACTTATGTCAAATTGTGTGAGACACTGTTCTACTGCACATATCCTTTTTCAATACAATTTGACGTTCAAAGTATTAGGGGCAGGGCAGGGGGAAGACTGCGGTGTACTGCTACCAAACTAATCTAACATAACATTATAAATAAGGGTATAATATAATTATATAGTTATTTATAACAGAATAAATAAGTTTACAATAAATTATGTACATAATATATGTATTTTTTGTAAGATGAGAAATCATCTAATCGTGGAGCGGAGGGGCGTGTCACACTTCTACAGACTAAAATCACACCTTTGTTCCTTCTTTACCCTGCGTTCCAGGACTCCGAGGTTCCCTTTCAGACTACCAATGCCCCCAGTAGCCTTCGGCCCTGCTGGGCCCCTACGGTTTTGTTGACGTGTCTTTGAGACGCGCGTGGAACACTACGCACTGTCGTCGACTCGGGTTCGGTCCGGACGGCCGGACGGCGAGCAACCCCAATATAATAATAATAATTTTACAACTATCACACAACGCCATCTAGTCCCAAACTAAGCAGAGCTTGTGGTATGAGTACTAGACAATTACTGATAAATATACTTACATATTTCTAAATACATATTATAGATAAATGACACCCAGACACAGAAAAAATGATCGTGCTCATCACACAAACATTTGTCCTGGGTGGGAATCGAACCCACGACCTCCGTCATAGCAGTCAGGGCCACTAACCACTAGACCAACAGGCCTGTCGAATGTGTATACAATATTGTAATTTATTTTTAATAAACAACATTTCTAAACTTGAATATTAAAATAATTAATTCGTTCTGCGTAAATAGGGATGGATCAAAACTTTCAGTCTATTTTAATAGCTTTTACAGCTTACAACCTCACCTGTATTCATATCTCAACCACTAGCAAACTGCACGCCCAGTATTTCCTAAGAGCCCGGCTTATATTAATCCTATTGCAATAACTGACGTCACTGATTCCAGTCGTACATTCTTCCTGCTAACCTAGTACCGTACTACTATGACATAATAATTTAATTAGCGGTCTTAGTAATTGGATTAACGATTATCCTATTCGTTTAACACCACGGGTACTAGGACCTCATTATAACACAGTAGGTGAGGTTTTAAGGCGTGTTTCGATTTAGCTGGTGTGTCATAAATAAAAGTCCACACATATGTACAAAACTTTTTGAGAATTTATTGTGCATACAGCTAAGGAGTGGACTTCCCTGCCGGAGTCTGTGTTTCCCAATAGCAATAAACTAGGGGCAATGAAGTCAAGAGTGAATAGGTTACTTCTAGGCAAACGTGCTCCATCGTCGGCCGCATCATCGCTTACCATCAGGCAAGGTAGTGGTCAAACGCGAACCTATCAATGAAAAAAAACTTTAGCATTAGTAGATTGCAACAGCACGGTGACCCCTGTACATCCACACCCCTACAACATATACACCCCTATTTTTTAATAAATACAAAAAAATGGGGCTCTATCCGTACCCGTTACTGATCATATTTTTGTGGGCAAAAGTAAAAAGGACGAAATCCCAAAATTGTCCACGAAAATTTTTCATAATTGGTAAATTCATAATAGAATCAATCGTTCATAACAATTGCTGCTAGAAAATATACGTGGTTTTTCCATTTTGGTCGTCATTTATACATTCATAATCAATAGCCTGTACAATATTTCCATAAATTGAGTGACATTTTGGAATATAAACAAACGCCAATAACTTTGCTGCTTAAGAATATTATTTATTGAGACTTTACTTAAATAATAACAAGACCTTTTCTAACAAACCCTTTAAGTAGGTATTTGTACTAATTAAAAATTAGTGGTGTATATTATCATTTACTTTTCATAAATAAATTGAAGTCTTTATCTAATAAAACGGAATAAAATCTAAGTATCATCATATAGGCCTACATAGGCTCTTATAAAACGTCAAAACCTAGTGTACTATTCCAATCAGTCGTTTTCTATAGAGAAGAACCGACAAGACACTCCACAAAAAGCAAGCAAATAGTGATAAAATAATGGTGTAAACACAGGTGATTTATCAGTCAATAAGTACAACAGTTAACAGAACAACAAAGTCAATTAACCCCCCATAAAACCACAAGAACACGTGTAAACAATCAATAACGACCTCAATAGTGATAACTATCCGATCAGCAACGCCCAACACCCCACAAACGAGCATCGTAAGGCTTAATTAAACAAATTCAAACATCTATAAAAATACGATATACCCGTAAACGCTGCTGATAAAGCTAACGAACTCTTTAATGAGTGTTGGGGTACTCTGGCACCCCACGCGGGGTAGCAGGGTACCCCGCGCGCATTAACGCTGGGGCACTAAGAAACAAGTGTTGTAAAAACTTGTATCGTTGTTGCATTATGTATGTGCCGGAAATGTGGCAATCAATTGTGGTGTACTCATACTTTGATTTGTTGGGGCTTCATGCGCTGGCTGATTAGAAAGGGGTTGACGAAGATTTTTATTTATTTTCTTTATCTTTACAGGTTTTTTTTCCCCAATGCGATAAATGCACTTATCCTAACTAATTAATACTAACATCTAAAACTAATTATAAATAATGCATTCCTTGTGAATTTACCCAGAGTACTACAAAAAATAGACAGATAGACAAAAAAATTAGTTGTTGCAACACAAAACGCACACAAAAGCACAATGAATTATACAGAACCAAGCACTTACACCGGAACAAACAATAAAATAAAAAAAGCAAATGACAATTTTTATACATAGTGGTGACCAGCATAATGCAGCAAGAATGGGTTTTGGGAATGATTTCCGGGTTTATAGTACCCACTATAAACCCGGAAACCATCCCCCCATTAGCACTCCTCATCTATCAGCACTTTACCTACCATCTGGAGTTAGAGTCGTGAAGCTCTTGATGAAGATAAGTAGTTTCTATCTATGTAAAGAGATAGTCTACCAGCGGCTTCACCCACGGACAGTAGATAATTATCCCAAGGCTCTCTCTACTCTCGGGATAAAAAGTATCCTATGTGCTATTCCAGGACATGTTCTATCCGTGTGCCTAATTTTATCGAAATCTGTTCAGACGTTTGAGCTTGAAGAAGTAACAAACAAACTTGATGTGATTTTTGATTACTAAATGCAACTGTTTATGTTTTCTTATCATATAACATTTAAGTAGGTATTACATCTATATACGAGTATACTAGGACTAGGAGCTTTTAAAAAAAAAAAGCTTGGGCGGAGCGAGAGATAATGTCAGACTTCTACAGACTAAAAACCCACTTCTGTTCCTTCGTTGCCTTCGGCCCCCAGGGCCCCGGGTTTCGTTTTCACACTACCCATGGCCCCAGTAGGCTTCGACCCTGCTGGGCCCCTACGATTTGCTGACATCTCCCTGAGGCGCGCGGAATTTTTGCACAAGGTTTCCTTTTATGACTTAGGCGAGCACTAACAAAGGATTTTCCAAAATTCACACCCTAGCCCATATTTCACCGGGACACCATGGCGGCGCGACCAGTCGCCGCTACCAACAAAATGTATACAGCTCTATATATATAGAGTTACTCACCTGGTGTCCGTTTGGTTCCGCAACTAATTTGGCGACGCGACCAACTCGGACGCGTGCACTTAAGGTCCATTTTGATCCTGTCTCAGTGTGGTGTCAGTAGCGACTCTGGTGTCTATATGGTGTCTAGTTTGGTAGCTTACGGACACCATGGCGGCGCGACCAGTTGCACCGCCATGGTGTCCCGGTGAAATATAGCCCTAAAAAGATGAAACGGAGGATCAAAGTTAGTGTGGTGAAACCGCTAGCAGAAGCAATTATGTATATAAAAGTAGAAACTAACTGACTGACATATCACCGCACGTTAGGAGCGTGAAACTGACTGACTGACATATCACCGCACGTAAGGAGCCTGAAACTGACTGACTATCATATTACCGCACGTTAGGAGCGTGAAACTGACTGACTGACATATCACCGCACGTTAGGAGCGTGAAACTGACTGACTATCATATCACCGCACGTAAGGAGCGTGAAACTGACTGACTATCATATTACCGCACGTTAGAAGCGTGAAACTGACTGACTGACATATCACCGCACGTTAGGAGCGTGAAACTGACTGACTATCATATCACCGCACGTTAGGAGCGTGAAACTG
Organism: Mythimna impura; assembly: GCA_905147345.3. Taxonomy (NCBI): domain Eukaryota; kingdom Metazoa; phylum Arthropoda; class Insecta; order Lepidoptera; family Noctuidae; genus Mythimna; species Mythimna impura. The sequence continues at coordinate 2,049,540 of LR990342.1, read as the reverse complement.
ACTGACTGACATATCACCGCACGTTAGGAGCGTGAAACTGACTGACTGACATATCACCGCGTGAAATGAGCGTGAAAGTTTAAAGGTTTCCTTTTATGACTTAAAACAAAATTTACTCCCTAACCACCTAGTCACGTCTTCGGTCTTAGCGGCAAGTGGCGCGGCGAGCGGTGCGGCATCGGTAAGCGGTCGCGGGGCGCTATGAACGGCGTCTCGTGGCGTGCTTCAAACATTTTTATACTCTTGATCTTCCCACTCGCCGCCCCACGCTTAGCTACCGCTCACAGCGGCAAGGTTGTGAACGAGCCGTAAAGGAATGAAACGGGGGTCCAAAGTTTGTATGTAGAAACCTAATTTCACGCGGAAAAAGCTGCTGGTAGAAACAAGTCGTACAATAAACTTTCAGTGAGCTATAATGAGCTCTATACAGCTCTATGATGAGTACTTAGCATAATATTATTATGTGTACGTAAACAAACATCGGAAAAGAATGGTAGAACATTTATGATATTATGAAAAGTGGATAAGGAGCTGATGACTGTGTATCGTAATGTCCGTCTGCTATCGTAATACTTTAATTCAAGTAAGTATGCTGATGTTAAACAGTGAACGTTTATAAACCAAATAATAATGTTTAACGCTAGGAAAATAATACTGAAAAGTTTCAATTATATTTTCTCTCAGGAACCTTCAAAATTATTGATGACTAGCTTTTGACCGCGGCTTTGCTCGCATACATAAAATATAACCTATGTCACTCAGGAATAAAGCAGCTTTCTATCGGTGAAAAAATTTTAGCAATCAGACTAATACTTTCAGAGATTACCTACTACAAACAAAAAAACAAAAAAAAAACTTTACCTTTTTATAATATTATATAGATAAAAGAAGTCTGTACAAATCGACCACCTATCAATTTTCACATAAAATGTCTACTTACTAAGGCAACGTTTAGGTGATAGTATGTGCGATCAGCTGATATCATCGAAAAAAGTTTTCACAAACGAAATCGTAAAGCACAATCAAAATGAAAACTTGGAAAATATTGTTTAACCCTTCAAAATAAACATACGAAAAAAATTTATTAGTGTTCACAAAGTCATTTCTACTGAAATACCTTGAAAATTTAAAAACGTGTTTACCATAACTTTACACACGCTTTTCCGACTATTATTTCATAAATTGAGCGATAATAATTCCATTTACAGTCAAACTTACGTTCAAACGTCTATTTAGTTTATTATGTTCAGCTGTGAACATAGTTTAAACACATCTCTAACACCGGCAACTATAAATCACGACTTTCAGAAAACAACAAACAATAAGACATAAATAAGAAGAAAAAACTTACATCTGCGAAGGAAGACTTGTCACAGAGGGAACACACGCGAACCACAGAACAACACACGAGGCTGACCATGGTAGACAACATATTTATCAGAAACAGCCATTTATCAACACACCGGCCAAGGGACATTTGTTACGAAACGTCAAAACTAAAATAGAATTCACTTGTTTGTGTCCAAACAGGGACCACGTGCGGCCCAGCGCGCGGGCCGCTCATATCTGACGCCTCACTTACCTTTACACGAAAACGAGAAAAATAACACCACTCCACACACATATCGACATTATCTAATAACTATTTAAACATAAATTAACGTAAAATCAATGAACCCAAGCGCTTTGATGTTTCATGTTACGTTGAGAACCGTTTAATTCTCAAATAAGTCTTCTAAACTGGGCCAAAGTAGTTTATTTTGTAAATGACACAATTCTGTATGGTGCATGGCTTTTAATGTTTGATTTATGTTAGGACACCCTATTGGAAAAAGTTTGCTATAGCTACAATGGTTCGCTGCAGTAATGTGACAATAAAATCAATATGTGTGCGGAATCATTAATTATGTTATATCAGTGTTACATGAACGCACCTGATGTTAAAGCGCGGGAAAGTCATCCGTCACTTGGCGGGCGCGAACGAGCGCTATTCACTGGCACGCTCACAAATCCACATCATTGTCAAACGAACACTCGCGTCAATAACGACTTTTCAAAAGAAAAAAAAGACGTGAAGTTGTATATAATTTGTGGGAAGGTGTCGGGCCGCCGAGTGCCCGTCAGCCCGCGCGCGGTCGACCAGCTCGCGAACTGTTGTCGGATGGACTGGAACCGGCGCGGTGGCTCGCGTATTTTTCTATTATATACATTTGTTCTTCTCAATCGTGTCATATCATTTACGTGGACACTGGGCGCGCTATTTATAATTGACCCTATATTTTTATAAATATGTTCGTGGGAATATTTCTGTTCACCACTATTCTACAAACAATCGGTGCACATTTCAAAAGTTTTATGAGTTTCTATAATTTGTCCCGTCTAGTTTTTGTCTTTGATCTACAAATTGGCGAGACTTACGTGTAATATAGTTGTTGATGTATTTAAATGCTTCAACGCTGATTTGTTTTTGTAAGATTTAAATAAATCTAGAAGGTAGTTACATTTAAATAAGTAGTGTAAACATCATCTATTCCTAACCATAGTGTGTCCTCAGCCAGAAACGAGCTAAATTGTAGTGAAATAATTATTTAGAACTTTTTTGTTCTTATGTTCTTGTAGGCTACTGTACCAAATGTCCATAGAATATAATATTGATTTGTATTTCTATATGAATACTTATTATTGGGCGTTAGTTTATAGATCAGGAGCCTTACTAAGACGTCTTCCGTGGGGGCCCAGCAGGGTCAAAGCCTACTGGGGCCAAGGGTCTGATTCTGGAAGGAAGACTCTGCTCTGGTATGAAAGGCAACGAAGGAACACGAGTGGGTTTTTAGTCAGTAAAAGTCTGACACTATCTCCCGCACCGCCCAAGAGCGCGAGATGTCATTGGATGATTTTCCCGCCGAAAAAAAAAACTATGAAGTCTTAAAATGTCAGGCGTGCGAGCTAGAAAGAGGGTTAGCGCTATATAGCTCAATTCCTTTAACAATTCAGTTTAGGTCATTAAATGGATCGCGTCAAAAGCTCGTGGTAGGCCTCTGCTTGTACTGCATAGCATAGTAGCATAGTCGGCCTTATAATGTTCCCACTGTTGGGACTCAGGCCTCCTCTCTAGGAGAGGGAATGGGCCGTAATCCACCACGCGGGCCCAGTGCGGGTTGGTGGATGTCACATGTCTTCGAATTTTTGGTTCTAGGACATGCCGGTTTCCTCACAATGTTTTCCTTCACCGTTATGAGAGCAGTGGTGATGAAATAAATTACACAAAGTAATGCGCCTGGCTGGGTTTAACCCGCGACTTACAACTCGTAAATCGGGGCCGTTACCACTGCACCGTTTTCTATACAATTTGCAATAAATAAATTAAAAGGTTCCCAATTAGAAGCTTAAGAAGCTTGTAACTTGCTTACAAAAAACGAACCTACATTTCAGTCGTCTTTAATATATGCACTACTAATGATCCCTATTTCGAAGCAAAGCGGAATACGTAAATAGGTAGGTTAAGCCCAAAAAAAATTCCCTAAGCAAATATGTTTTGCGCAAAAGGCACCGCTAAGGGAAACCAACTCATAAAATTTGAGTTGAGCCATTTTGTCTGTGTGTTGATGAGTCAGGCTACACTGTGGAACGACGTTTTTCAATTGGAGATTTGAACAGGCCGCGCCGGGGGACGTGCTATGTAGTAATTTAGAACATGTGTGGACGGGGCAGGATTTGCTGTACGCGTTAATGTATGCGTGTTCTGGATGGAGATAAGGGTGGGTAATGAATGGTTGCTGTTTGCAAGCTAATAATTATGTCTAGAATATAATGTATAATGTTTATATTATAAAATAGACTAAGTATTTTAATACTGCTCAATCAAAGTCAGTTTCGAGTAAAACAGGGATTTTGTAGAAACATTATTTCCATCTTCATCACAGTAATATTAGGTCTTTATCTATGAAATTACAGTTTTTTTTAAACGGGTTGCTTTGAAGTGTTATATCTTTGGATTGACTTGGAATTATAAGTTCAAATAAGCTTTATATTAAAGGTACGTTATTCTTTTTCCGAAATTAGGTATTTATTGGATTCTTTGTGTTTTGTATTTTCTGTAATATCGAAGCATAAGCATAGCATAATCAGCCTTTTAATGTTCCCACTGCTGGGACTCAGACCTCCTCTCTCTCTAGGAGAGGGAATGGGCCGTAATCCACCACGCGGGCCCAGTGCGGATTGGTGGATGTCACATGTCTTCGAATATTTGGTTCTAGGACATGCCGGTTTCCTCACGATGTTTTCCTTCACCGGTTTGAGAGCAGTGGTGATGAAATAAATTACACAAAGTAATGCGCCTGGCTGGGTTTGAACCGGCGACCTACAACTCGTAAGTCGGGGCCGTTACCACTCGGCCACCACTGCTCAATATCGAAGTACTCGTACTTGTAACTATTTTTGTATGAAATATAAGAAAACTCGCATTATTTTGTAATATGAATTAGACCGTGGAAAAAATGTGTCTCAAGCGGTATGCAATATTGATGATGTATATGGACTTAAAACTGCTAATGAATGGGATGTCTATTTTTGTTTGAATTTTCATGCAACATGAACAATCTTTTTGCCAAAAAATTAAATCCAGGATGGTGTTTTCCCACAAAATGTGCAAATCTATTGTGCCATACTTCTGCATGATTGTGTGTTCTAGGTATATTTTCCTTTTTTAGTTGATATGTATACTCCAGACTTTGGGTGGAAATTGTAGTGGTGAACTTGCAGTGCCCCATACATAATATCTGATCAAACCATTTTGCTATAGTTTCTGTAACAATTAAATAATATTGTTGATTAAAAATAAACATCAGGTCTCAATGCAATACTTTTGAGATAGCATAACGTTTATTTAGAGAGTGACGATTTTTGGTAAAATTCTATTTTTAACCCTAAATTAAAATTAAAGTATTGTCTTAAAAATTAAATATGTTGTGCTACAAAAGTTAGCAACAGAACCGAATCGCTGCAAAACCGACTCCACGTAGTCTTGTCTGCCCTACCCCTAGAGTGTAATTTAAAATCGCGTAGGCGCGTAGGGGCGAGGCGGCCCGCGGGCTGAGGAGCAGGCGGCTGGTGAGCGAAAGTCGTCTGCGACGATTAGCACGCGTTGTGCCGCCGGAGGCCCGCAGCGCCGGAGCCGTGACAGAAACCATGCCTGCTGCATGTTGCATGCTCGCTGAAATGCTGCATGCTTGTCTGCATGCATGGTATTTATATGCTTGTTTGCATGCTTCTTACAGCGAAAAAAACCTACAAAATTGTTCAAAACAGATATGTTGTTATGTATTACCTGCTGCAGGAGATATGGTTTTTTTCCAACCGTCGAAATAAATTTGTATATCCTCTTCGGGCAAAAAGCCTTTATTTTTTTATGTGCATGTAAATATATTTATATATTTTTATGCTTTAGAATGTTATGCTTAATCTTTAATATGATTAGAGAAATTATGCTTAAAAAATTATGCGTAAGCTGTTATGCGTAAATATTATGCGAAAATATAATTAGGACAAACAAAAGTATGCCAAGTTATATTAGGTCTTAAAATTTTATGCAAATGGATAGGGAACCATTAAAACGGCCACAGCTTTGACGGCAACATTGGCGCAGCGGTTGAGCGATTGGCTGTTGCGCTGCGTGTCGAGGATTCGATCCTCGCATGGAACAAATATTTCTATGGGCTACAGATAAACGTTCTGGGTCTGTGTGTCCTTTGTACGTGAGTGTATATGTTTAGATACTTATTTTATACGAAGAATCGCCAAACTAAAGTGGCAATGGGCAGGGCACATTGCTCGCAGAACAGATGGCCATTGGGGCCGAAAGGTTCTGGAATGGCGACCACGTACCGGAAGACGTAGCGTTTTTTTTTTTTTTTTTTTAAGGTGGGAAATCATCAAAATGACTTCTCGCGCTCTGGTGGAGCGAGAGGGCGTGTCAGACTTTTACTGACTAAAACCACACCTGTATCCTTCAATTACCCTTTGCGTTCTAGGACTACGGGTTTCCCTTTCAGAAATTCTCCGCGGTCCTAGCTACCGGGCATTGGCCCTGCTGGGCCCCTACAGTTTGCTGACGTCTCTTTGAGGAGCCGCCGCTCGCCGCTTCGCGGGAAATCGTGCGGTATCCCCGTATCATCCGGATGGCCATGACCCTCTGGCAAGCTTTCAGCATGGCCGCCGGTCGCTTTTGCAGCGACGGCGCCCACACCGGCGCCCCGTAAAGGGCCATGGACCGAACAATTCCCGCGTAGAGCCTCCGGCAGGAGGCGTCTGGACCCCCAAGGTTGGGCAGGAGCCGCTTTAGGGCAGCCCCGGTCCGTTGCAGTTTGGGAGTCAGACGTCGAAAGTGCTCCACAAAGTTCCACCGACTATCGAGGACAAGTCCTAGGTACTTCATCGTCGACCCGACGTCGATGCGAACCCCTCCTACCGTTATTTGGGAACCCGGTGGTGGCGCATTCCGAGGGCCATGAAAACACATGGCCTCGGACTTGTGCAGTGCCACTTCGAGTCCCAACTCCTGGATCCTGTCCACGACTGTCGCAACCCCGCGTGTCGCTAGTTCGGCCGCCGCCTGGTGCGACTCCCCCTGCGCCAGGACCAGCGTGTCGTCTGCGTAACAGACCACGCTGACCCCGTTGGGGAGGTCGCCGCGCAACACGTAGTCGTACCCGATGTTCCACAAGGGCGGCCCTAGTACCGATCCCTGCGGAACACCGCACGACATCTCTCGCCGTCTCCACTCTCCCTCGTGACCAGGGTAGATGATAAACCTGTCCTTCAGGTAGGCCTCGATCAAACGACGGAGGTAGTCGGGCACTTAGTGATACCGGAGTGCCCTCCTAATGCTACTCCAGGGCAGGGAGTTGAAGGCGTTGGTGATGTCCAAGGACACCACCACTACGACCTTGCCCCGGGACACCGCATCCCCCGTCGTGAGGGCTCGCACGCGCATGATGGCGTCCACCGTGGAGCGCCCCCTGCGGAAGCCAAACTGGCTGTCCGAAAGATCCGGCCCCACCCGCGCTAAATGCGCGACGAGGCGGTCTGCAATTACTCTTTCAAAGAGCTTGCCCACCTCGTCGAGCAGCACTATGGGCCGGTATGCGGACGGAGAGTCCGCGGGGCGCCCCGGCTTCGCTATAAGGACCAGTTTCCCGGTCTTCCAACGAAGTGGGAACTGGCCCCTCTCCAAACATGCGCTAAGCAGCCCTCTTAGTCGAGGCCCGAGTTCCTCCATGGCCAGGACCCAGGCTTTCCCAGGCAAGCCATCGGGTCCTGGGGCGGCATTTTTAGCGTTTAGCCTTCGTACCGCCACACTCATCTCTACCTCGGTCACCTCCGGAGTATCGTCGTCATAGCCGTCGTGGTCCGCGTCGGACACCGCGAGAGGCGGAGCCGTTGGCGCCTCTCTCGAAGGGAACAGAGCGTTCACTACACCCTCCACAAGCTGGGGCCGGAGACTCTGTGTCAGCGGAGGAGCCCAGGCGCGGAGCTTATCCCGCACCATTTTGTAGGGGCGTCCCCATGGGTCTCCGTTCAGAGTCCCCAACCACACGTCGCGGGCCTGTAGTTTGGCTCGCCGTATCTCCGCTCGGAGTGTGCGCTTCGCCACTCTGTATCCCTCGTACAGCTCCGCCTCTATGGCCTCCGCATCCGGAGGGCGAATGCGGCGCCTGCGGTGTCTGGTGTACCGGCGCCGTGCGGAAACGCATGCCTTGCGCAGTTCCGCAATCTCCGGCGACCACCAGTACACCTGACGCCGGGCACGTTCTGGCCGGACTCGGGGCATTGCCACGTCGCATATTTCCGACATGGCCTCCCGGAACCACTCCGCCTCGGCATCTATGTCGACAGGCCTGTCCGGTGCTGACACCCAGGCCTGTACGATAGCGGCTTCAAGGAGGAGCTCCCGGTCCAGCTGTTTTAGTGCCCACCGCGGACCACATGGGTTCTGTCGGACGGGCGCGGTCGAGGTCTGGGCGGAGACGTCGAACCGGATGTACCGGTGGTCTGAGTACGTCTCCACCCCCTCCATGGCGCGCCAGTCAATGACGCGCGGAGACAGAGCGGGGCTCGCGAACGATATGTCCACCACGGACTCGCCCTGCATCCGCACGCACGTGGGGACAGAACCCCGGTTTAGGACGACCACGCCTGACTCCAGGGCCCAGTCCTCCACCATCCGGCCCCGCGTATCTGTGTACCGGGAACCCCAAGCCAAGTTCTTGGCGTTGAAGTCCCCGCAAACAACCACAGGGAGGGATTGAAACCCGGCGACGACGATGTTCAGCTCCATAAGCGAGTTGTGGAGATCGGCGAGAGTTCGGTTCGGGGAAAGGTATACACCTACCACTGCGATGTCCCCGAACCGTGCTGCCACGCAACCTTGTCCCCTCTTGACACCCTCTAGGGACGGGGAACCGGCGGCGGCCGACGAAATTAATGTCACTGAGCCGTTCAAATCCTGCACCCAGCCAGCCCTGGGTGGGACGTAGTACGGCTCGGTGACCACGGCGATGTTGATCGACCACTGCGCTATGCTCTGGAGCAACAGATCCTGAGCGGGGGCACAGTGGTTGATATTTGCCTGGAGGAGACGTAATGGAGCAATTATCGGCAGTCCATTACAGTCTCCTCCCGAGCCCCCTGTGAGGGCCCTGCCGCAGCAGTTGCGGCGGTGCCTGTGGTGGCGGCAGCGGCGGCTGCGGCGGTGACGGCGGTGGTGGGGGAGGGCCTCTTGCCCTTACCCCTGGCTTTGGCGGGGGGAACGCAGTTCCTGCTCCCAGCCCGGTGGTCGGCTGGCTTGCCAGCCGCTGCACACACATAGCAGTGAGGTGCAGCGTTACAGGCTACGGCCTTGTGGCCGGGCCGACCGCACTGGAAGCAGTGATCGCTTCTGTCCACCTCCGAGGTGCAGTGGACCCCCGCATGGTGGCCCACTTGGCAACGGAAGCACCTCAGAGGTTTGGGCTCCAGCAGTTTCACCTGCGCTGAAACCCAGCCCACTAGGAGCCTTCGACCTTCCCCAGTTATGGCCTTGGCCGCCGACACGGGGCAGCTCACCGTGACGGTTCGCATGCCCGTGTTGTCGGCACGGATAGTGCCTGCCCGCACCTGGTCGCCAGGACACTTTCCCGTCCTGACGACGGCGGCCACCACCTCGTCCTCCGTCACGGAGTCGTCCAGGCCCATAATGCGCATATCGATGCATTTCGTGGGCCTGGATACTCGGGCCACCTCCGCGTCTAGGGACGCTCGTATCTTTTCAGCCAGAGCGTCCGCGGTGGGGCCGCTGTCCGCACCAGGGACTTCCAGCATGCGGCCTCCGGTTGCGGTGGTCCTCATTCGCAATCCCCCAGCGATGCCCAACTCGGTGAGGTCCACCGCCCGCTTCGCCTTGGTCATCACCTCGTTGTAGGTCGTGCCCTTCTTTTCCGCACCTGGCTGTAGTGTGATCACTACAGCTGCGGATGTCGGGGCACGAAGCCTAGCCGCGAGGGCCCTCTTCTTGCGCTGCTGCCGCCTTTCGCGCTTCTTGGCCGCCCTAGCCGCCTTGCCCGCCCTTTTCTTTTCTCCGACCACTTGCCATTCGGCGTTGGCCGGAGAATCCACAGGCTGGGGTAGCGAAGGAGGCCGGCTCGCCGCCGCAGCAGGAGCTTTTGCCGCCTTGCCTTTTTTAGGGGGGGGGGACATGTTTCCTTTGCTGTTGCTTAGCTGCCGGGGCTGGCCTCGCGGGATCCGACACCATCGTGGACCCGCGTTTGTCTTGTCCTGACAGGCCCGGCTTAGGCGCAGCAGCAGAGACCGCGGCGGCGGCGGCGTATGACGCCACCTTCCGTTGGCCGGAGGAGCTCCTGCCGCAGCAGGGTCAGCACCTCGCTCTCTGACTGGGGCTGTGGCCGTTTGCGTCCTCCTTTTGGCGCCGTCTCGGGACCAGCTCCTCGGAGACTGGCCAGGTCCGCCTCGAGCCGCCCAATCCTCTTATTGAGAGGCTCCAAGACGGTACCCAGTGCCTCCGTAATTGTGGTCGTGCCTTGGGAGATAGCTTCCTTCTTCCTGGACTTCTCCCTTTTTTTGGAGACGCTTGTTAAGGCGGCGACCACGACCTCGGTGAATTTGGCCATTGCCTCCTCCATGCCATCTGAATCGCTTGCAGAAGGCTCCGAGGGGCTGGCCTGACCGCTGATTGCCCCGGAGTGGCGCCCCTCCCTGGCGATTTCCAGGGATCGCCTGGCTGCATCCTGGGCAGCGAGCCCCCTCCCCCTTCCTGTCTTACGGCCCGCCCCCCGCCCAGCGGTGGAGATCTTACGGGCCGAAGCTTCGTCAGAGGACGACCCCTGACCGACCCCCGACATGGGGCGTTTCCGGAGGAACTGGTTCCTCCTGGAAGAGGTGTCTGCAGATTCTGCAACCTCCATTATCTCCGGAGTGAGCGAAGATGCGGTATCGGAGTCCGACACCGCGTCTCCGCTCACCTCTCTAAGGCCGAAGCTCCTGCCGGCCTGTTCGGTACCCGCTGGCGCCGCAGACGTGCTGGGAACGGGTCCCAGGGACTCTGCGCTACCGGCGGGTGAGCCACCCTGGCTCAGTGCGTCCACAGAGGACGGTACAGGGTCCGAAGACCCGAGGCGGTAGTTGCCCCCCCCAGAATACGAGGGGCAGCCCGAGCTCTGCTCGGGGAGGGATTCTCCTGCATGCAGGTACCCTCCTGGGGTAGTTATTTCTTTTCTACTCGCGCTCATGGTTGGTGCTAAACTAGCTTTGCCTTTTTGTCAATGGGGTGGGGTCCCCAATAACACGTTCGCCGTCATGGTCACGTCTGATAAGCAGACGCGTACCCGAGGCGAACCCACTCTCCCAAAACCGCTGTCCAAAAATACCAACAGCTGTTGGTGCCGATGCTTCTGGACAGCGCACCCTCCGTGGCGGTCCGTCTGGACTCCGCCTGTGTGTGTTCCTCTTGGTCTGGTCTCTCACTTGAGGCCTTCCGGCATGAGTAGCTCTACCGGCATAGCCCTCAAGATCACAGAGACACGCAAGCCCCACCACGACGACAACGTGGGAACACAGTTGGTGGGGGAAGACGTAGCGTTGGAAGGCCTCCTACAAGGTGGACCGATGACTTGGTAACGGTTGCGGGAGTCCGATGGATGCGAGACGCACAGGACCGTTCATTGTGGCGACACTTTGGGGAGGCCTATGTCCAGCAGTGGACGTCTTTCGGCTGAAATGATGATGATGATGATGTATATGTTTGTGAACGCACCCATGATCAAGGATTAATTCCTATTATGGGACACGTCTTTGTTTTTTTTTTTAATGTTTATTTCTGCAAAAATATGCAATAAATATATTGTGTAGAATGTTCGCCCATTAATACAGCGGTAACCGAAATGGCGCAGCGGCAGTGGATGGAGCGTCTGGCTACTGAGCAAGGGTCGCAAGTTCAATCAACGCATTAAGATAATATAAATTTGTTTTGAACTATTAAGATACTAGGATTCCACATCTGGTGTTTCATAACATAAAAAAACCCAAATTACTTTCAATTTAATTCATTTAGACTGAAATATTTCCATTTTAAAGCTGTGATTGGAGCCCGTGAAGGAAATACCAGTTATGTATTAAAATGTAAATTATACGTAAAATGTAACGGCCGACGAGCAATGGACTCACCGTCACGTCAGTTAGGCCGTTATTTAGCCTGAGTCGTGGACGGCGCGAAGTATTCCAAGCGCGCCTCAAAAAAAATTACAGCAAAACCTGTGACCTGAAACCTAAACCTGTGGTGAGATGCCTGCTAAGGCCACGAGGAATTTCTGATAGGGCAGCCGTGTTCATGGAACGCAAAGGGCAGCTGAAAGACACAGGCAGGTGTAGTTTTAATCAGTAAAAGTCTGATATGCCCTCTTGCTCCACCCTAATAAAGAAGAAGTCATTAAATGATTTTTCCATCTCCCAAAAAAGCCTGTCTTATTTATAAAAAAAATGGAATATTTAGCAATTGATAAGAAATTTCTATAATCAGCAGATAAGTCGTTGGATGATTTCATCATTTCAGCTGAAAGACGTCCACTGTTGGACATAGGCGTCCCCCAAGCGTCGCCACAACGACCGATCCTGTGCGTCTCGCATCCACCGCATTCCCGCGACTCTTACCAGGTCGTCGGTCCACTTTGTGGAAGGCCTTCCAACGCTGCGTTTTCCGGGGCGCGGTTGCCATTCTAGAACCTTTCGGCCCCATCGACCATCCATTCTACGAGCAATGTGCCCTGCCCACTGCCACTTTAGTTTGGCGATTCTTCGGGCTATGTATATATTTTTTTTTTTATATTTACACGATTATTTCAAAAACACTTAACTAAAATACACTAAAACTATATATACACTAAAGGCTACTCCTTATTAAAATATGGTCATAAAACTCCTCCGCATCGCTGTCAACTGGAAGTGTGCCCAAAAGGCTGGCGGCATTGCCACGTTGTATGGCAATGCTTAATCTTTGACCGAGGTAAAAGCCAGTCCTCGGGTCACTCGAAGTGTCAACTAAGCGTTTAAATAGTTCTTTAAAAAACGAATGAGCACTCGGACCCCACGGCCCCAGAGTTTCAGCCCCAAACGGCTCAAAAATATAACTGCCGACGAGGTTGTTATATTTCCACCGCTTGAGGTTCTCCGCAGCTGCTGCACCAGCACAGCACGTTGAGCTAGGAAGATGGGATGGCGCAAGAGTGTCGACACAGGTAGCGTCCCACACTAAAGGTCTACCCATCTTCCACGGAAATAAAGACATACCGTCCGGTCTCTTACCATCGTCGCGTGCCAGGCCACAAGGGCTCGTCGGATAATGTCGTTAATATTCGCGTGTCGCGCTATGTGACCCCCGCTTCGACCGCATGACAGGCCGTGGCTGCTCCGAAGCTGTTGACAACTTCGCCACAGTGGCAGCGATGAGGCGAACAGCAAGGAGCGCCAAGGCGTAGGGCAACAGCTAGGCGAAAAGTAGTATCGTCGAACAAGGTGCCAATATTTGACGACGGCCGTGCGTGAAGCCAAAAACCAGACTCCCAATTTCCCACAGCCAGCAGACGTGCACGCTCCGCAGTAGCAGATGTTAGGATTAGGTTTTCCTGGACTACTTTGCAGAGCGGCTCATCCCACCGTCTCTGGGAAGTTAGGTTGTCGGGCGGATTTGTATTCGGGCAAGCGATTCTCCAGGCATCTATAGCCTCGATGAAGCACGGCACATTGAAATCAATCAGTGAGGGAGATAGGATATTCCTGATCAATTTCTCAGTGCCGTGAACCGAGGATATAAAAGCTGGTAAACTAATACTAGTAATTTTGCTGACGCCGAGGCCTTCCATACGGATGGGAAGGGTAGCTTGAGCCCAAGTTCGGTCATCCATGGCCACGTTTAAAATTGATGTAAGGGTATGCCGGATAATTTGGTCCATTTTTTCCAAAAGATGGGGGTGATTCCATAAATGAGAAGCGTGGAGGAAATATGTTAATTATTTTTTGGTCCGAAACAGCAGAAACAAATTAAGGTGCTGGCCGAATGCATGTTAATTTCTAAAAATTTTTTAGAAATACCATTAAATTTTTGAATTTTTTATTTAACGAAAGTGGGAAAGGAATCCTCGATAATAGGAGACCCAAGGAGACGAAGAAAGCTTCTTTCAATCATTTTGATTTCTGGGGCTATACTGTTAAATTTGGAAAGAGTCAGTTGTCTGTCAGTACTGTCAGATAAGAATAACTCACATTTAGAAAAGTCGAGGTCAAGACCTATTGAGTGGAGTTGATTTTTTTGGAAATGTAAATCATTTAAAACTGCGTCTGCATCGCCTCCTTGGGTTCCGTCGTCGAGATACCAAATGTTGAATTTGGAATTTAACTGTCGAATAAATAGGGTGAATGGCTAAACTGAAGATCACAGGCCCGAGGGGATCACCTTGTTGACAGCCATCAGCGGATTCCAAAAGGTTGTCCCAGTATAGTAATTTAGATGGTTGTCTATAACATTGCCAAAGAAAACTAAAAAGGGGGGGGCTATGTTGGATGATTTACGTACTTATAAATGTTGTTTGAGTTTTAAAAATATCTTTTTACGGTTCCGTACCTCAAAAGGAAAAAACGAAACCCTTATAGGATCACTTTGTTGTCCGTCTGTCTGTCTGTCTGTCTGTCTGTCTGTCTGTCTGTCAAGACCCTTTATCTCGGGAATGCGTGGAGGTATCAAGTTGAAATTAGAACCATATAAATAAACAAGTCTGCGGTCCCTTGAAGAAGTGAAAAAATCAAACTTCTGAGTTAACGAAAAAAAAGATACGGCCGTTATGTCGCAAAAAACATGTATTTCGACACTCTCAAGTGAATCAAAATTCATAGGGTAAGCAAGGTCTTATAATACAAATATAGGAAAAAATCTGATAATTGTAAATTTGTATTTACGTCAAAAAAAAAACTTTTCCCGTATTGAGTTACGAAGATTTGGAATTCAATTCGGGAATTGAACTGTTTTCATAGGTAAATTTGTACGGAACCCTCAGTGCGCGAGTCTCACTCGCACTTGCCCGGTTTTTTTTTAAATATGTTATGTACTAATGTTTTTATTAATCTTATTGATAAGCTCGAGCTTGACCACCATCTCACCTGATGGTAAGCGATGATGTAGTCGACAATGGAGCACGCTTGCCTAAAAGTAATGTAATGTATAACTATAGCATTGAAAATAGTTGACAAAAGTTATGCAATATTATTATACATAATATTTTTTATTTCAAAACTTTTACTTCAATAGTATAGTAGTATAGTATAGTAGTGTAATAGTAGTATTAGTGGACGAATTGCCATTTCAAAATTCTACTACCAAGTTTTGAAAACCGACTTTTTTTACAGAGATTACTTAAGGCAGACTTAGTTCAAAATCAAGAAACTTAAATGGTAAATAAATAGTTAAAAGCTTCAAATCATAACAGCCATACTACAAAAACATCAGCGGCAAGTGGCAGACATATATGCGCACGCGCCAGTTTACGACGCTCTATGACTGACTAACTCTACAAGTCTGT
The DNA here is from genome assembly GCA_905147345.3 of Mythimna impura. Classification (NCBI taxonomy): domain Eukaryota; kingdom Metazoa; phylum Arthropoda; class Insecta; order Lepidoptera; family Noctuidae; genus Mythimna; species Mythimna impura. The sequence goes on along the minus strand of LR990342.1, from coordinate 2,034,424 downwards.
ACAGCTGCACGACATAATGGATCGAGGTCATCTGTTCTATAATTTTATTAATTTTTTTAAAGCTTTGTTGGCCTCTTAGTCATAGCCTCGTAAAACACTTACACTTATACAAAAGCCTCGTCGATTCCACCACGGTTGCATTCCCACTCTCTTTCTCGTTCTAGTAAATGCTGGTTCAAAGTGACAGAAAATAATACAAGCATAGGAAAATGTAATTCGTTGTGACCAGCTGTAGTTCAACCTTTATCCATCTAGAAATTTCTCAGCAACATCCTGGAGTCTGGATTTAGGCCCGGTCTATAAATAATAGAGGTGGTGCAGTAGTAATGGCCCCGATTTATGAGTTTTTTTTCAGGATTTTTTTCGCACACCACCACTACCTTGATCTGGGGCTTTATTATGACGTGTTAAAATGTCAGTCGTGCGAACGATACACCCTATAAGTACAACATTAGTTTTAGTAGGTTCACCCTTGTTTGGTATAACAACGTTTTGTCGAAAATCGCTCCGTCTAATTTTAGTTACAATAAAGTCATTTCGTATAATTATTCATTTGACCGAATAATTAATTGGTAGATTTTTATTTAGCATATTTATTTCTTTGAAATAATGTCATTTGACCGAATTTTCAAAAGCACTAATTTTTAACCTAACCTAACCATTTTTTTTTAAATAAATAATTATACTAATCTAAATAGTTCAGTTCCGGATAACCTACTAAAAACAATCTCTTTTTTCTATTAATGCAAGTCGTGTCTGATAAATAAACTAATATCAAGTAACCATAAATTTGACTAGTTTCAGACAAGATCACCTGAACATAACATCAAATGAACATTATACCTACCTTTTGATCAATAGCGCAAATGTTGTTATTGCAAATAAATATTCGATGAAATGAAAATTATGTTAATCGATATTATACAATTTGATTATTTTCTTAAACGTTGTTCGAATTAGTAACATTACATCAAAAGTTGTTATACCAAACAAGGGTGAACCGTTTTAGTATATGCGAAACCAGAAACACGTGTCTAGTACTTTTATGTAAAGAATCTATGTACAAAATTTAAAAAATTAATGGTGTATTATAATACCCAGCAGATTTTTTTAACAAAGTTGCTAAATTAACTATCGGTTTGCCGGTGGTCAGTCTGTCATTCAGGTGTACATTTATTTCAGTTTACAAGTACCCCGCGCCATCCAACTATAACTAAACTGTTTACTACACGGATGGCAAAACAAGCGTAAGCGCATGAATTATGGCGCGTAGGGAACCAATAACAGGCTTAGCTACGAAAATCGGCACAGAAAAAAAAAACAGAAAAGACAATAAAAATTGAGAATGAGTCGTTTTTTTTTTTGAGGTCGGATATTGTCCAATGACTTTTCACTCTAGGGTGGTGTGAGAGGGCGTGTCAGACTTTTACTGACTTAAACTTACCTGTGTCCTTCAGTTGCCGGACTATGGTATCTCTTTTAAACATTCCTGTGGCCCTAACTGGTCCTACATTACAACATCGTCTTGAAGCGCGCGTGGAACACTACGCGCCGCCGTCGACTCGGGCTAAATTCTTACAGAACGGCTGGATGGCGAGTTACACATTGCTCGTCGTTCGCAAGCCCATGCCTACGGTGGCTGGAAATTGGGATCAAGATACCAGTGGCTGGAGCGTGAGGATGTCAGTACCCTCACGCGTGTGGCCGCCTCCTCCGCTAGCATTCTTCATTCACCTTCGCAGCTTTACAGAAGGAGGGGACCGCCTCCCAATTTCTCCTCGCTCATGACCATGGCCTATAATAGGACCCGGCGCGAGAGTTTGCTGCCACTGATCGCCCCCACAAAAACACGGCGGTGCTCCGCTCAAGCGGGGCATACCTCCACCATTTCCTTCAGAAGTAGAAATTACGTGGAGTTGTCATTTTGCGAACTTGTCATTTCAAGAAGTTGACATTGTGAGAAGTGGCCAAAACGAGACGATACGTTGTAAAAGAGTTAATGTAGAAAAAAGGTACGTTATGCGAAAGGTGCATTATGAGAAAGGTGCATTTTAAGAAAGGTGCATTTTGAGAAAGGTTCATTTTGAGAATGGTACGTTTTGTGTATGGGGTGCATTTCGCAAAAGGTACATTCTGCGATTGAACCCCTAGATAATATCCACAAGATACTAGGTTTCCAAAATATCTAATGAAAAATGTGTAATAACGTCATAATCGCGTAAGAGCGGTTCTATGAAAAACAGTGAAAATGTATGTCGATTTGCATGCCCGGAACTGATAGGATCAATTGCGTACCTCAAAAGGAAAAACAAAACGGAACCCTTATAGGATCACTTTGTTGTCCGTCTGTCTGTCTATCTGTCGTGTCGAGACCTTTAATCTTGGAAACCCGTGGTGGTGTCGAGTTGAAATTAAAAATTTAAAACTATATTCAGGTCTGCGGTCTCTTGAAGCTGTGAAAAAATCAAACTTCTAAGTTAACGAAAAAAATAGATACGGCCGTTTATGTTGCAAAAAATGTATATTTCGACACTCTCAAGGGAAAAAAATTCACATTCATTCCGTTGACCCAGAATCCTGAAGTTTGGCATAAAGCAAGATCATTTATCAATATAATATCACAACTATAGGAATAAATCTGAAAAAAGTAAATTTGTTGTCACGTCATCTACCTTTTTTGCGATTCGGAAAAATATTTTAGACTCCATTCGGGAATTGATCTTTTCTTTACATAGGTAAATTTGTACGGAACCCTCAGTACGCGAGTCCGACTCGCACTTGCCCAGTTTTTTTATTACATTTTTCTCACAATAATTAACGCATCAAGAAATATATAACCAGGGATTGTTCGAAAGAGTTACCGCGGTCCTGGAACGCAAAGGGTAAATAAAGGAACACAAGTGGATTTTATTCAGTAAAAGTCGAACATTCCCTCTCTCTGTATCTAACAAAAAATAATAATCGAACAATACATTATTTAATATATAAATCAATCATTACAGATACGGAACACCACTAAATTATTGTCGAGGCAAACCGACAATAGTGTCACGTGTCGTGGGGCACAAAGTACTAGGGGCGCCGGAAGCAACAGAAGTGCACTGTACCAATACTCAACATATAAAGCTTGAGATTCGTAAACGGTGCAGTACTTTTCTTATTGTCCTCGAGTTTTAATTGTTTTGCTAAAATTTAATAATTAATTATTATTTTGAACAGTATTTTATAAAAACATTTTGAAATTCTTTCCTATCTTTTTTGCAAAGTCGAGCTTTCCTCTCGTATGCAACTAATTTAGTTGTTTCCTGCTTAACATGAACGACCAACAGATGGCATGCAAAGTACACAGAACTTTGTAACATAGGTAATGATAATTAACAGTAACGATATATAATTTAATAAAGACATGATTTAATTATAAAGTAGGTATACTTATAGAGGTAACTTTGTGATTTATTAAAATCGAAGAAAGTCAACGAAAAATAAATCCCTTTTGAAATAATAGATAGCAACAAGAAATTAGTTCATGATAAAACTGAAAACAATAGCAATAAACAATTAAAATTATAAACACAAATGAAAAACTCTTGAAAGACAACAAACAAGTAATAACGCCCTCTATCAAATTCCCGCTGAACTAGCCGTGGGAAAAGCACGTCAGGTGAGACATTGTGTTAAAGGGCAACCAGTACCAGGACACTAGGAATCACGAGAAGCTCTTCACTGCACCATAAATCAATATCCGTATAGACCGGCAAACTTACCTAGCACACGTGGAGAAATTGGGAACTAAAATGGAATGTACAGAATTTGATGGACGTTTGACATGAGTACATTGTACGTGGCGCCACGGTGATTTGAAAATGGAAGTTTGTCGGTGACAACTATGCGTGTATGGCTTTTGAGGAAGCATTCATGTGAATGGAAATGCACACATGCATGCTTGCATTGATTGGGGGTTGTCAATGAACGTGTTTATAATACGTATATGTAGACACTCTTTCATCGCAGATTTGTGGGTTATTTCAATATAATGCTACATGTTATTTAAGTGAGGGCCAAAAAAGACACGACCGACAACATGGAGGGGTCGTATCGTGTTTTAGCCCCAATAGGTTTTAATTTATTATCGAGATTGGTAATAAAGTCATTGCTTTCGATTCACTATGCAAAACTTCAAAATATGTTTTATTTGACTTGTTTCTTACAAGATATAGGAATTATTTTCATTAGCTTATTTAGCTTATTCAAAAAGGCTAAAGTCTGACACTATCATATCATGACATGACACTAAAATACTTTTTTCAATACACTTACTCGAAAACACGCTCTTGTCCCACCGCTTTTAGGCAAGCAATAGACTGTTTTCCGCACTAGTGCAGAAAAGTGCGCGTGATCTCCCCCACCACAATGTTATTACATGTATTGTATCAGGCTGTGCGCGGTGCGACCCCTCGAGTCGCCGGTCAACACCCGTTTATTCATTTCTTCGTAAGTGTATTGAAAAAAGTTGTTTGACACACGTGCAAATTTGTCACTGCAGCCCTCGGCTCCATAACACACTCGCTTACGGCTCGTGCAAATTCCGCCTCGGTCGCAATGACAAACTTTCTGCACTTGTATCAAAATGTACTATTTGCTAACATTAAATTATTCGAAAATAATAACAGTGCAATAAACTACAAACACACAACAAACTAAAAATATTGAAATCAGCGCCATCTAGCGAGAACTTGATCACACTCAAGCCCCGTAGGCCGTAGCTATCTCCTTCTATATTTCACCGGGACACCATGGCGGCGCGACCAGTCGCCGCTACCAACAAAATGTATACAGAGAGTTACTCACCTGGTGTCCGTTAGTTGCGCTACCCACCAAAGAGCATGTAAAGGCTATATATTCTTTTTTTTTTAGTGTGATAGAGGATAGCTATTTCATGAAAAGGTTATTCAATTGGTTAAGACGAACTGAAATAGTTGTATTGATGATTTTGATGATGCATAATCTCCCAAATCTTTTCTCAACTACGCTGGGGTCGGCTTTTGGTCTAACCGGAGCGCGGACGCGGCTGAAATATCTGTGTTTTACATGGAACAACTACCTATACAGACCTTCACAACCCAGTTACGGGCAACACAATACTCCTTGAATAGACTGATGGTCAGACTTTTCTGGTGTCCGACTACCTGCAACTATAACTGTCAAAGATCTACGAATGACAACCAGGACCAACAGCTTTCTGAGGCACGGGGTGTCGGTAATGTCCTTGACAAACTTATAGGTACTCTATTCGCGATAGCATTAGACAGAAGTTAAAAAGGTTGTTTTAGGGTACACTTTGTAATAAAAGTACAATATGTATATTGTGCTTTATTACAGTTAAGATTGATGCTGAATTTATTATAATTAACTTATATACCAACTGTTATACTTATATGAATTCATTTGAACTATCCATCTTCTGAATTTAAGAGGCTTTTAATTAAATAAATTATTTAGTTCTTACTTATACTACTAGTGTCCATGTTAAAAACATAAAAGAAGCAGGGGTTGTCAGTACCTGGAACGTTTTTAACACGCTTTTATTAGCTTCACTTGTAACTACGTATGTAAGAAAATCTTGGAATCTTAATTTGACCCACTTCCCGGTCTTCGATTAGAATGAAATTTTTCATACGCTCTGAGTTCTGATGACAATACATGACTAGCTAAGAAACGTCATTACAAATTTAATATGGCGGCCTCCCCAAGATGGCGGACTGGCTGTTTGAAATCCACCCCCATGATATGGATATCAAATGAAAGGGTTTGCTGTCAAAAAAATGAAAAAAATTGTCACGTGACTTAAATCCAATATGGCGGACGTCCAAGATGGCGGACAGGCTATTTGAAATGCACCCCCATGATATGGGTATCAAATGAAAGGGTTTGCTGTCAGGAATACGAAAAAAAATAGTCACGTGACTTAAATCCAACATGGCGGACATCCAAGATGGCGGATTGGCTATTTGAAATGCACCCCCATGATATGGGTATTGAATGAAAGGGTTTGCTGAATGGGATACGAAAAAAATAATCACGTGACCTAAATCCAACATGGCGGCCGTCCCAAGGTGGCGGATTGGCTATTTAAAATGCAGCCCTATGATTTAGATATAAAATTAAAGGGTTTGCTGAAAATAATGGGGGATGAACTGCTCGCGTCCGTAGGATCTACTTGTTTTGACCACCCTACACGTGTCCCCTGGGTAGTGCCAAACGAGCAGTAAAATACGGTGGTAGGCCTTAGTATCGGCTGCCGGCTTAGGAGTTACCACCCACCAGACAAAGCCATGCCACCAAGCGACTTGTCGTGTTCCGGCGTGATGTCTGGTGAAGCCATATGGTGGAAAATGGGTCTGAGCAGTTGTGTTGCGATGTGTACCGTACCGGGTATGATGCGACAGCTGTTGTTGTGTCGGACGTTTGATCGCGGAGGGTAGCGGGATCCGAAGCACGGTTATCCGCTGGCCGACCGCAGATAGTTGGGGGCCCAAGTAGTGTGCCAGCCACGCACAAAAGGCTGCCCCGCCAACTGCGAAAAATCCCAGGGTGGCCCCATCGTGCCGGTTGGCGACCGGGCGAGAGGACCCGATGGCGATCCCTGGGGGGGTTCGGGCGTCCCCGCAGTCTCCAGATCAGACCTCCATTGGCGCAGCAACTCTGGTCGCGTTGTAGGATTTACATCGCATCACTTCGCTCAACTGCCATCTTCCACCTACCCTATTCACTCAAAATTATGAAAAATAAAATGAAAGGTACTCGTAAAAAGAAAAGTAAGTGTGTACAGCGGATGCACGTCCTCTTATTCCAAGTGCACCTCTCTAACATTCGAGGACTGCACTCCAATATCAATGTGGTCCACCACCACCTTGAGACTAACAAGCCCCACTTACTTTTCCTGACGGAGACGCAGATCAGATGTCCGTCAGATGCGGCGTATCTCGACTACCCGGGATACTCATTGGAGCACCATTTCCTGCAGCGTGCCGGGGTCTGTGTGTACGTCCGCAATGACATTTGCTGTCAGCGTCTCCGTCACCTTGAGGACCCTAATTTCTCAACGTTGTGGTTGTTGGTGGACACCGGTGTGGACAAAATTGTCTATACCTGTGTCTACCGATCGCACAGCGGTGACCAGGAGACGACTCAACTGTTTGGCCACCTCGGTGAGGCCGCCGATAAGGCTCTGCATTGGCACCCTGATGCGCAGTTTGTCGCTCTGGGGGACTTTAACGCCGTTCACAAAGACTGGCTTTTCCCGTACCAGAGGACCGACCACGCTGGGAGAGAAGCGCGAAACTTTGCAGTATCGATGGGCCTCTCCCATTTGGTAAAGCAAGCGACAAGGGTGCCTGATGTAGTTGGTCCTTCTGCTGACCACCGATCCGGACAGATGTATCGTAACAGTTTCCTCACCACTTGGAACTTCAGATCACTGTCTGGTGAAGTCTGTATCGTCCTTCTCCCCACCTGACTGCGACTCACGCGGTGAACGGCGAATGTGGCGTTACAAGTCAGCAGATTGGGATGAGATGCGGCACTTCTTTGCATCTTATCCTTGGCAGCAGGTCTGCTTCTCTTCTAAAAATCCGTCGAGCTGTGCAGATGCTATATCCGATGTGATACGTCAAGCTATGGAGTATTTCATCCCTTATCGCGACGTACCCATCGGTGGCTTAGCTCACCCATGGTTCAACGCCGATTGCGTTCAAGCTGAACAACGTAAGCATTCGGCGTTTCTCGCCTGGGTTGACGCTCGTGATCACAAAGCTCCGGATCTGAGTTCAAAGAAGAGAGCCTTCAACCATGCTGCCAAGTCCTACAAAAAGGCACTAAGGAAGGCTCGCTTCGACCGCATTACCCATATTGGTACAAAGCTCTCTGCGCAGCCGTCCGGTAGCAGAGCATTCTGGTCCCTTGCCAAGTCGGTCGAAGCGAGCTTCTGGCGGCCCTCATTGCCTCCGCTGGTTAGACCTGATGGTACACTGGCTCATACGGCGAGAGAGAAAGCGGGTCTATTTGCATCTCTCTTCGCCCATAATTCTCGTCTTGACACTGGTAGTGCTACTCCACCGACTTTACCTCACTGCGATACTTCGATGCCCGAAGTCCGCATAAGGAACAAGGAGGTTCTGAGAGCACTGTGTCGTCTTGACGTGAATAAAGCTAGTGGACCAGATGGTATACCAGCGATTGTTCTCAAGGCTTGTGCGCCCGAGTTGTCTCCTGTATTGACGCGTTTGTATCGCCTCTCATTTGGGACTGGTATAGTGCCCAAGTCCTGGAAGCTTGCCAACGTGCAACCCGTGCCCAAAAAGGGCAGTCGTACCGATCCTACCAACTATCGGCCGATTTTAGTAACCTCCATACTCTGCAAGATTATGGAGCGTGTGCTGAACTCGCGCCTCTTGCCTCGCAATCGATCTACTGGGGACCTACTAGTTTATGCCACCCACTTGTGGGGCGAGACCCTCGAGAGGAATGGGGAAGCGATTGCTGTTTCCTTAGACGTCTCGAAGGCCTTCGACAGGGTATGGCACGCTGGTCTATTGAGTAAGCTTTCAGCGTACGGCATTTCCCCTGGTCTGATTAACTGGGTAAAAGACTTCCTGAGTGAACGTTCTCTCCGAGTTGTTATCGATGGATGCTCATCAGAGCCCATGACGACTAATGCCGGAGTTCCTCAGGGGTCTGTTCTCTCTGCAACTCTCTTCCTGCTGCATATCAACGATCTGCTGATGCCCGGTATCTATGGGTATGCAGATGATAGCACAGTTGTAGAGAGATACCTGCCAGGTGCTCGAGCTAGTAACGAGCTAATCCGGTCCGAAAGAGAGGCTATGGTAGAGCGTACGAATGTCTCACTTCAGGCAGTCTCCAAGTGGGGTGAAGCCAATCTGGTGGGATTCAACGCCGCCAAAACACAATCGTGTCTATTCACCGCTAAAAGGAGCCCGTTCACCTTGGCTCCTGTTTTTCGGAATGTATCCCTGGAGTACACTGACTGCCTTCAGCTCTTGGGAGTTGAAATTTCCTCAGACCTTAACTTTGGGCGGTTCATTGAGTCCAAAGCCAAGGTAGCTGCTAGGAAACTCGGCGTACTTGCAAAGGTCCGGCGGTACTTCACACCAGGACAGCTTCTAATGTTATACAAAGCACAGGTCCGTTCGTGTGTGGAGTACTGCAGCCACATATGGGCTGGTGCTGCAAAATGCCACCTGGCAGCTTTGGACTCGGTGGAAAGGCGTGCAAAGAGGCTAATTGGTGATCCAGATCTGTTTAATTCCAATCTACAAAGTCTTGAGCACAGGCGTAGGGTAGCCAGCCTTTCGGTGTTTTACAGGATGCATTTTGGAGAGTGTGCGCAGGAATTGCATGACTTGATTCCACCATCTCATTTCTACCATTGGACAAGCCGACGAACGGCGAGTATCCACCCTTACGTTGTTGAAACCTCTACGGTCCGGACCAAGCGTTTCGCCTCGTCGTTTATACCGCGTACATCGAGGGACTGGAATAATTTGCCTGCTGCGGTTTTCCCGTCCGATTATAATTTGGGTCTCTTCAAGGCTAGAGTGAATAGGCTCTTAATAAATTAGTGCGCCTCACCATCTACGATTGCATTACTACTTACCATCAGGTGGGATCGCAGTCAAGCACAAGTTTATATCAATAAAAAATAATATTAATAATAATAATGCGAAATGACATTTTCTTACCAAATTATCATGTCATGGGTATCAATCAATAAGGTTCGACGAGAGGAATACGAAGATTGAACTTTAAGTCTATGAGATCCCACTTAAGCCAAGGTAGGATACGCGCCGAGGGCTGAATGGTATGAGGGTGGTAAAAAATATCATGTCTAAAACTATGAATTTTGTTAAGTTTGTTAATAATAAATATCTTTAAATACCTATTAATATTTTAAATTAGTAAGTAGTAAATTAAGTTTGAATAATAAGAAGACTAAAAAGTATAAAATAAAAATAATAGTTTAAAAAACTACAAAACACGCTTTTAGCACGCACTAAAAATTACAAAATAATTCGGACATTTAGTTTGATGACTCAAGAGTTTTCCTAAGAAAGCGTGGAGCGTTTTGTCCAAAAAGAGTAAAGATTACGTAAACTGAAATTGTTTATGTTTATCTGCGATCTAATGGAGATTTGGCAAAGGGAAACCTCTTGAGTCTAAAACTAAATGTCCGAATTATTTTGTAATTTTTAGTGCGTGCTAAAAGCGTGTTTTGTAGTTTTTTAAACTATTATTTTTTTTCGTTATACTATATAATATTATAGTTATTTCTATTTGTATGAATATTAAATAATTATCTTGTTGCCTTGTATTGTGTACAATTCATATGTTTTGTAAGGAGGAACTGGTTGAAACGCCATTTTAAAAAAAATGTGTTTTTTTTTAATAAAGTTATGTTTATTTTAAAAGAAATCTATTTCATTTACCTATATAAGCGTTTACTACTGACCTTACAATAATAAAATTTATCTAAGTAGGTTAAAATTTTATATTGAAACCATTATTTATTAAATTGTTTGTTTTTAACTCGAAAAATAAATGTAATAAATGTTGTGTGCTCACCTGCTTCTGTGAACCTCTTTTGTCTAACGCAGAAGTGAATGGAGTATAGTGCAAGCCAAGTCAGTGTCAAGGACATGCTAAAAACTTAAGAAAATTTGAATTTCGCGGACTACCCTGGCGGTTACAGATTATACCCGTTGTTACTGTCGTAGCAAGAAACTTTCTTGCCTACGGTCCGGTATGACGCCGCCGCCGCCGCCGTATCGTAACCCATACGCCATAACTGTAACTAACTATACCTACATATAGTATATAGTGAGAAGCCTACGCTTGCTACGCCGTAGCTGTCGTAGCCAGCCAATCTTCTATACATAATAATAAATCTATAGAAGTTTTTAGTTGTGCGCGTGTTATATATAATGACGAATGTCATTATATATAACGTAGTTAAATCACGAATTTTAATATTTCACGAATATTGTTTGTTGTATTGTTTACATTGGTAACATTTATGCAGTTCAAATCAAATTTAAAAGTACCTACCAAGATTAATGAGTAATATTGTTGTATATACAAATATAAAACTTGAAACTTAGACGTATTGATGATAATCCTATAAATTATTTCGTAATTATTAATAATCATGAAGCTATATCTCTCATTTTAAATTGATATTTTATTGTAATAAGTTGTTTCGAGTTGATTAGTACAGAACTGTCAGTCGGTATTATATTCTTTGAAATAAGAACTAAGAAATACAAATCAAGTGTTGTAAAATTTCTTAAATGATCTTATAATGTTTTAAAACTGTTTAATAATAGTTGTGATCCAGCAAAGCTCACGTAAGTTGATTTATATTATATATTGATTCTTGTTATTATTGCTATTGGTTGTATTGATTCTGTGTATGTGTCTTACTATGGCTTTTGTTTCTAATTATGTTATACGGTATTGGAGAATACTTATTCAGCTTACTATTATGAAATGACCTAAGACATAGAACATAGAATTTCTTATAGATGTTATTGTGATAAACCATAATTAATGATGTTGTAAAATGTGCCTATAAAATACTATAATTGAAGCTACCATGGGTTTTCTTGCTTGTTCTTTCCCATGACGACCTAGTTTTGGAACAAGCAACTAGTTATTCGATTAAGCTGTTGATCCCCGCATTAACGCCGGCGTTCACGCGCCATTGTCTTACTATTGTGTCTCTAATTACGCACTCAAAAGGTTAATTGACAAGCTTATTGAAATAAATACTTAGTCTTGTCTTTCTGTGCTTTTCTTCATAAAACCCTTTCCCTACACACCAGTCATATGAACTTTGATACTCAGTAAATAACCGTTATCCATCTTGACAACTTAGCATGATATGTAGGTACATATAAATAGATAAAATCAATATAGTCGTCCTCTATTATTCTAACATAAAATATATCTATATAATAATCACCCTCTTTAAGATAATTCTAACACGCGCATCACGTAAAATGTACGAGAAAAAGTAAAAAATCAAACGACTTTAGTTACTCGTACATTTTGATACAAGTGAAGAAAGTTTGTCATTGCAGCCGAGGCGGTATTATGGAGCCGAGTGCTACAGTGACACTTTCTACTTACTATATCAAACAACGTTTTTCAATACAATACAAAAAAAATAATAAACGCGGGCTACTCGGCGACTAGAGGGGAAACGCTTGGCACCCAGCCTGATAAGATAAAGACAATAAATAAAAGACCCAGCAGGTCGAAGCCTACTGGGGCCCAGGGTCTGATTCTGAAAGGAAGACTCGACCCCGGTACGAAAGGCAACAAAGGAACACGAGTGAGTTTTTAGTCAGTAAAAATCTGACACTATCTCTCGCTCCGCCCAAGAGTGGGGGATGTTATAAGATGATTTTCCCACCGAAAAAAAAAACACTCATCTCCCATAACTTGTCTTCCATTCGTCTGCGAACACATTACAGTCAGGGTTCGTGTCCAAAAGAATGTTAAGCGCAGAGAGACTGCGAGGGACAGGAGACTGGACTCACGCAACAGTATAACTCGCAGGCACAGTGAATAATATATGCCTGATCTGATGATGGAGTCGGATAGTGGTTATAGGAACTACTGAGCGTAACAAGATAATTACGTCGTGTTTAAGCTCTTTGGAATGGTCTTGATAAGATATTTTCAATACACTTACTCGAAAACCCGCTCTTGTCCCACCGCTTTTAGGCACGCAATAGACTGTTTTCCGCTCTAGTGCTGAAATAGCGCGTGCTGTCCCCCGCCACAATGTTTTACATGTATCGCATCAGGCTGGGCGCGCGGCGACCCCCACCAGTCGCTGGTCAACCCCGTTTATTCATTTCTTCGTAAGTGTATTGAAAAAAGTCGTTTGACACACGTGCAAATTTGTCACTGCAGCCCTCGGCTCCATACAAACTTTCTGCACTTGTATCAAAATGTAGGTACTATTTTCATTAATACCTACTCATTTTTATATCCGACAACAAACCAACTGCAATTTATTATTGTTGTTTACCGCCGTAATGTCTGCCCATCTGTTCAATATAAATCTCATGGCCGTGTTTTACTATACCCCTGGGCGACAACCTTTTTTGTGCGTGAACCTCGACACTAAATTGCCGTCAGTCGGTCCGTGCAGGGAACGCTCCGGTGACGTCACGTGTTTGGGGACAAACGGTACTAGGGCATCAGGAGTTGTATGGAGCATCGCTGTATTTACTGTTGTCATATGACGCAAGGTGGCTGTATAACACATGCTGCTTATTTAAGTATAAACAAACGACGAACAACGAAAACTAAAAACTCGATTTTATTACAGACCCCCAAGCGTTCGCGCGTGATTTCGCGCCATAAGGTTAAACACCTAGCATTAGAGATCCTACCTATAGAATATTATCAGGAGGTTTAGCCAAGTTGATAATCTACAATCTTTAACGCTAGTAGAAAACTAATCAAATTAATGATAATGACATCATCCGTCAGAACAAACGAATAGAAAATTCGTAGCTAAGTTCACAATGATTGATAGAATGAAATGTAATCGTTTCTACAATGTTCACCACTACATCCTGTAGTTCTATGGTATAAATGGTAGCCAAGTTAAAATTTTTGTAGAGCGATCGACTAAGGCGCGTCAACATGGCTACCAACTTATCGTTTTCTAAAATTGCTTACGCGCCGAGACGTTACCGACTGTAGAAAGAAATTCGACACGAAACGGTCATAACTTGGCTAGACCTGCAGTAGAAACAATATTAAAATTGGTAGGAAAGCAAAAGAGATATAACAATTTAAAATAATTATATCTGTCCCTCGTCACAACGCCGTTTACTCAGAGTTCTGGCGGGACCTCATGGTGGAATAGCGACAGCGACTGACCCAACCCAGTGCTGGGTACGCCATAATTATGGCGGTAACGACGTCAGCCACTCCTCAAAGAAGGGACCTTTGAGGAGTGGCTCACCTTCCGCATTACGCAGGTCCTCACCGGACATGGTAAGTTCGGGAGGTTCCTACATCGAATTCGTGTGGAAGAAACGCCTGGGTGTCACCGTTGTTGTTTGGACCGCTCAGAGGAGACGGTGGAGCATACGGTAGAGGTGTGCCCCGCTTGTTGTGCGGCAACGACCTCTAGCACCGTTTTCTGGTACAGGCCATGGTCTGGAGCGAGGACGAATGGCAGGCAGTCGCCTCCTTCTTTCCGTGAAGTAGTAATGCTAGCAAAGGAGGCTGCAGTACGCGTGAGGGAATGGCCCTCTCGCCCCAGCCGCTGGGATCCCGAACCCGATCTCCAGCCACCGAGGCATAGGCTTACGGACAGGGAGCAATGGGTATCTCGCCCTCCGGCCGTCCGGACCGAGCTCGATTCGTCGACGGCGCGGTTTTCCACGCTTGCCTCAAAGAGATGTCAGCAAACCGTAGGGGCCCATTAGGGTCGATACCTACTGGGGCCATGGGTTGTGCGAAAGTGTACCCCGGGACCCTAGAAAGAAGGCAAAGAAGGAAGAGGAGTGGGTAAAAGTCTTACACGACCTATCGCTCCGCCCAAGAGCGAGAGAAGTCATTGGATAATTCCCCAACTAAAAACAAAATGCTCGTGTTGAACTTTGATGTCGAACTTTTCATTTTTAATAGCAGCTTTAAAACTTCGTTTTTGATGAAGATATTTTAAAAATTCTTTCATAATTATTTGTTTACTAAAGTCAAAAATTATTTAATTTAACAAAAAATACATGCATGCGTATTCCCCAATAGGTGGACCGGACGGTGTAAATGGTAACACCACGTGTTTATAGTATCAAAGTACTAGGACATTAGGGATCAGGTGGAGCTATCGTATGGAACATATGACAGGGGTGCGTCCGTGTGCCCCAGTCCAAAAGATCGCGTCATTGAAACTATGACCTTGAAATGAGACGTATTCAAGTTCGGGATATCGTTTAGGAATGTATCCTATAAACTGAAATACTAAATAAATATTAATAAATTAGTATTCTAGTTCGAGATCGAGAATAATAATTATATCACTAATTATTTAGATAGTAATTGTTTTTTAAAATTTGTTATAAACTATTGCTACTACTTATTAGAAAACTGTTTTATTTATTTAGAAGGCCAGTTTTGCGTACCTACATCTGCAATACTATCAGAGAAGTCGCAGCTGTACGCCATACTAGAAACAAATCTGAAATGCTACAAAAGAAACAGCAACACAAGCTTTACAGTTGTTTGATGAAAATCCACCATTTAGTATTGGTTGCATTACTGGTGAAACGAAAACACACGATTAGGTATTACAAGATTTACAGTACTTACCTTAGTATTTAACATAGTTACGTTATGTTTCGCATAAAGAAAAATTGAGAATGGCTAGCACTCCATTTTTATCGTCCGAAAAAACAATGAAATAAATCCTGTCAACCCTCTAACGATGCGTAGTCACCCCGTGTGGAATAATACGCGCCCTTACCACGTTTTCAAAACATCTTGGATACCAGAATATCATGAATTAATAGAAGATGATAAAAAAATGGTGAACTGGTCTAATAGCCCATTCCATTATTTGCCTGCATTGAGAACTCGGGCTGTCTTGGCACGTGTTCTTAGACTGAGAATACTAAGACATCAGATTTTATCAGGAGGTTTAGTTTTGCAACATTAATGATCCCTATTAATTATTACTACCTGTAGATTCATGGGCGTGGCAAGTAGCAACATGCGAATAATATGTATATCTATATAATTCAGAGCCTAGTGTGTGTGTATGAAATGCTCTGACTGAGGCCACGTGTTTTACAGCCCAGGATACAGGGATAACAGAAAGTAACAGGAGTTGGTCTCGGGGCTGGCTGTGCCGATCAGACATGGTGGTACATGTACCCCCATGGCGGGTCGGCGTGGACCGCCAGGCACTTCTTCTCATGCAACCGAGCGGGTGGGCAGGTTGCGGATAGCCCAGCTCCGGCTTGGGGACCGCTTCCTGACTGCTTGAGGCCGATCCCCTGTCCGGAGTGCCTCGGGTGAGGCTCCGGACAAGAGAAGTTACCCAGAACCAAATCCCAGGCCTGAGTTAACCCAGTACCCCCTTCCCGTCTTCCAATACCCCAAACTCACTCCCTCCTACATCCCCTCATCCTATCGATCCAGAGGACGGGCAACCTCGTTTCCAAAAAAGCCCACCCTCTTCAATCTATGAAATGCAGGAAGTCAAAAAAACTACCCAGGTGGGTCCCGGCCAAGCCGGGGAATCCCATGCGGACTTGTCCGTCAGCCCCCATCGTATTCTGGGAGGGGGCAACTCTCTGCCTTTTGTAGACGCGCCTTCAGCGCGGCCGGCTGCCGTCTCGGCGCCAAAACCTAACCCTGACCAGGCTGCTGTCTTGACAGCGCCCTTACCTTGCACAGATCAGGCTGCTGCGTTTCACGCGCCTACAAACCCTGACATGACTGGTGCGCAAGCGCCGATGAGACCGACACTAAGCTTACCGTCCACGAGTGCCTGGCAACAGAGCATCGTTAGGAACAGCGTAACGCATAACCCCGACAATGACACAGACAAAGCCCAACTGACCAGTCTCGGTGACGAACTGCGTGCGTTAGCACGACAGCGTGCGAAGACCGAGGCTAGACTTAGCGACGCTGACCCAGAACTAGGTTCGGGGAAAGGTGACGGCTCTGGGGGATCCACCCCGATCCCTGCGGATGAATTACGCCTGCTTTCTTCTAAGCGCGAAAAAATCCGTATCAGGGAAAGGGAACTGAATGACCGCATGCGCAAAATCCGCGCAGGCCTCGGCCAGCGCGATGTGCACTCTAACTCAATAGGAGTACGCGACCAGCCCCAAATACGCGAAGGGTTCGCCCAGCGCGGAAAAGGGCCGGACACGGAAACTACCGGAGTACGCGACCAGCCCGAAGTACGTGAAGGGGAAACCCAACACGAAAAAAGGCCGGACGCGGAAACACGCGAGCGGGGGCAAGTACGCGACGGGGTTACCCGACGCGAAACGCCTCCGCAAGCAGCGGGATCCACCGAAGCTGTCGACCAGACCAAAGACCGGACAGACAGACTATACACGAAGAAGAGGGGGAAACGGGCTGGGTCTAATCGCCAGTTTCGGATTCCTGCTGGGCGTACTACGCTGGGCACCTCTAAGCCAAAACCCGGGCCAAGCGGCTCAGGGGCGGCGAAAAGAGACCGCCCGGGCGACTCGGCCTCGCCGAGCGCGCTACAGGGGGACCCGAAGCGGGTGGGTGAGGACTCAGGCTGCTCAAGGGGAGCAGAGAACATACGCGCGAGCCACGAAGGATATTCCGGCGCGGCTGGCCGTAGCGATCTGCTTCCCTCCTCCCTCAAGAGACCTGACAAGTGACGAAGCGACCTACGTCAAATCGGAACTTGAAAGACTTCTGATTATGTCGGACCCCACGAAACCACTCCCGGCCTTCCGAGGTTACCCTCGGTTGACGGACGGCACCGTGCAGATGTGGTGTGAGGACGATAATGCACTGACTTGGCTGACACAGAATACCCCCCTACTGAAACTCCCTAACACCGACCAGACACTGACAGTCATGAGACAGTCCGACGTGCCGACCCGTGTCCGAGCGGCGCTCTTTGTTCCCAGGTTCAATGGGGACATTGCGCTGCTCCAGAGCCTTCTGATCCGTCAGAACGCTTGGTACGACATTGGGAGGTGGTCGCTATACCGGGCAACCAAAGTCGGTGGGGATAACTATGGGA
This sequence comes from Mythimna impura, assembly GCA_905147345.3. NCBI lineage: Eukaryota > Metazoa > Arthropoda > Insecta > Lepidoptera > Noctuidae > Mythimna > Mythimna impura. The sequence goes on along the minus strand of LR990342.1, from coordinate 2,016,579 downwards.
CGTATCTGACCCTGGGTATCCTCACCGATGAGGTTGACAAGGTCTTGGGGCGGGAACGACGTATATCATACCTGCTGGGTTCGATATACGTTCGTTTCTACCCCCAGACCGATCCCAAGACAGACACTGAACAAACAAAGACGGAGACCACTGACACCGACAAGGACATAGACAAGCTCGAGGAAGAAATGGCCCGAGCAGCCATGGCTGACGCCGATGCCGATAAGGCACCTGCATCCCCCGGATGGACGGCGCAGCTGTTGGCGTCCTCACCCACTGATGACTGGCGAAAGATGGAGGAGGGAGAAACACTTTCCAATGGCTCCACCTCTTCCTAACTCCATTCCGACGCCGTCGTCGACCACACCAAACCCAATCCCGATCATCCAGACCAACCTTCAGCACAGTCAAACTGCCACAGCTACTTTACGCAGGGTGCTGGAGACCAATCCCCGAACCATAGCACTGATCCAAGAGCCGTGGGTCAGAATGACAAGATATGCGGACTTGGAAACATTGGAGGTAAACTGATATCTAACACATATAATATAGATAAACCTCGAACTTGCATTTACATACCCCAAGATATACCGATCACACCACTAACCCAATTCTGTTCCAGAGACCTGACAGCGATCAGGCTCCAGATTGGTAATGATGCCCCGAATCTAGTACTAGCCTCGTCGTACATGCCTGGCGACGACGAAAGCTGCCCACCAAAAGAACTGACTGATATGGTTCAACACTGCGAAAACGCCAACCTGGACCTGATCATCTGCACCGACTCAAACGCGCATCACCCACTATGGGGTAGTGAAGTATCAAACACCAGGGGTGAGTCACTATCCACATACTTATTCTCCACTAACCTTAACATCGGGTTCCGTGCCTCGGCACGGAACCCACTTGGGTCACGGTCCGCGGACAAACGATCATAGACCTGACTTTAGCTACATAAAACGCAACAAACTTAATCTCTAACTGGCGCGTATCAAATGAACCCTCTTGCTCTGACCACAGAAGAATATGTTTCTCTCTGGCAGCCATTACAAAAAACCCAGAACCACGGCGCAATCCTCGCCGTACAAATGTACCTGAATATAAACACCACTTAACTTCCCTACTAGCCAGGGAACAAAGACCCGTAAATCAAATAACTGACTCCGTAGAATTGGATAACGCCGTGACAAAACTCACAGACAACATAATCAAAGCATACCACACAAACTGTCAACTAAGCTCCCCACACATCAAGGGAAAGGGAAACCCCTGGTGGAACGCAGAGCTTGGCAAACTCAGAAATGCATTACGCAAACAATTTAACAGAGCCAAAAACTCAAGACTTCCAGAGGACTGGGAGCAATACAAAGAAACCCAATACAGATATAAGAAAGCAGTTAGGACCGCCAGGAACTCCGCCTGGCGCAATTTCTGTGAAAGCATTGAATCCAACACCGAAGCAGCACGGGTCAGGAAAATCCTGTCAATTGACCAGGAACGTACCCTTGGTGCGCTGAAAAAACCAGACAACAGCTACACACTAACAGACCATGAGACCAGTAAGGTCCTACTGGAAACGCATTTCCCGGACTGCAACCTACTTGAGGACAGGAAGTGGTCGAGCGCACCGGAACAGACCCCAACGGATCTTGACTGGTCCAGAGCACATAACATAGTGACAGAAGACCGAATTAAATGGGCCATCAGGACCTTCCAACCGTACAAGTCACCAGGACTAGACGGTGTCTTTCCGTTCTCCTTAGTGCCGTGGCTGCTGGTGATATACCGTGCCTGCATAGCACACAGATATGTACCACACACATGGCGTGAGGTGAAAGTTATTTTCATCCCGAAACCCGGCAAAACTGACTATACACAACCCAAGGCGTACAGGCCCATAAGCCTGACATCCTTCCTACTGAAAACCCTGGAAAGGCTTTGCGACAGATATATCCGGGACGGACCTCTCTTGGAGAGACCGCTCCACAAGCAGCAACATGCCTACTCAACAGGTAAATCAACAGAATCTGCACTACATAGCGTGATCTCAAAGATTGAATGCGCTATAAATCACAAAGGCTCTTCGTTAGCAGTCTTCATAGACATCGAAGGAGCTTTCGATAAGACTATGTTCCGAAGCATCAGCACAGCACTCGAAAGTCACGGTGTTAACCCGACCTTCAGTGGCTGGATCACAAATATGCTCAGACTTAGAGCAGTACAAGCAAATATAAATAACACCACAAGGGCCATGGTGGCAAAGGGTTGCCCCGAAGGGGGTGTCCTCTCGCCTTTACTATGGAAGTTAGTTGCAGATGATCTAGTTAAAAGACTTAACACCAAAGGTTACTTCGCCGTAGGATATGCCGACGATATAACCATTATAATAAATGGCACTCACGAAAATACACTATGCAACCTTATGCGGCAGGCCTTGAAAATAGTAGAGGACTGGTGTAAGGAACACCAACTGACTGTGAACCCCACTAAAACTGAATTAGTACTTTTCACCAAAAAAAGGAAATTGGCAGCACTACAGCTACCACGTTTCTTTGGAACTACCCTTAGCCTGTCAACTGAAGTCAAGTACCTGGGCGTCTACCTGGACAAACAGCTGAATTGGGCAAAACATACTGAGTATATCACCAAAAAAGCCAGTATATCTATGTGGCAGTGTAAGCGCATGTTAGGCCGCAGCTGGGGCATAGCCCCAAGGATCACTCACTGGCTATACACCTCTGTTATTAGACCAATAATCACATATGGCTCCCTAGTTTGGTGGCCAAGGACCGAACTGAGCACAGCACAAAAAGATCTTGAAAAACTGCAACGACTCGCTTGCGTATCGATCACTAGCAGCATGAGAACCACACCCACGGCTGCCCTGCAAGCGATGCTGGGACTGCCCCCACTGCATCTAATAGTGCAGGAGGAGGCGGCCTCAGCGGCCTTCAGGCTCAGCGCATCGGGCACCCTGAGTAAAGATTCCAGAATCAAACACATACGCATAATGGAAGACGCCATCAAACGACAGCCTATGATGGCAGCACCTACCGACAAAGCTCCAAAGGCGTATCATTTCCAAAAGAATTTCAATATTCAACTAACAGAAGAAGAGCACGACTACTCAGGCCCAGCTGAACTGAGAGTCTACACGGATGGATCAAAGACAGATGCTGGCACGGGAGTTCTCCAACGACCTCAATATCAGAATATCCAGAACGCTAGGAGAATTCAACACCGTCTACCAGGCGGAATGTGTTGGTATAATCGTAGCGGCCCACGCCATAGAAACTAGGAATGTAACGGACACACACATTCGGATACTCTCCGATAGTGCCTCAGTCATACAATCCCTAGGCAAAAACTTTACCACCTCGAAAATTATACAAGAATGGCACTCAGCACTGGAAAGTGTCACAGTGCCGAAACGCAATACGGTGACACTACAGTGGATTAAAGGACATAGCGGCTCACTGGACAACGACGCGGCGGACGAACTGGCCAGGAGAGGATCTGGAGCGGTGACCTTCGGGCCCGAACCAATTGTGCCGGTCTCCTTTGGTCAGCTGCGTAGTTGACTACGTGAACACACGCATATACAAGCAGAGCGCTGGTGGTCCTCGACACCGGGATGCAGGCAGGCCAAGGAGGCCCTGCCACATCTCAATAAAGCCCTCACCAAAAAACTCATAAGACTGGACAGAGGTGGCCTGCGCCTGGTGACGGGGACCATCACCGGACACTGCACACTGAATAAACACCTTCACACGATAGGCATCACAGACAGTCCCCTGTGCAGAGCATGTTTGGAGGGGGAGGAGACGATTGCACATGTGCTCCTGGACTGCACAGGTGTCACTGAAATACGCACACGAACCTTAGGATCCCCGAACTCCCTTATTGATGCCCTGAAAAACCTAAGAGGCCTTATCTGTTTTTGGAGAGAGGTGGGCTGGTTGGAATAAGCCCACCTAAGGTTGTGGCCGCTATGGCCCACGTACAATGGTCCACACACATGGACTAAGTGCGGAAACCACACATAAATAGATAGAACAGGAGTTAGATCGAAACACACATTCAAAACCATTCCGCTTTGGTGAGATAGAATAAAAAAAGTAAAAAACTAAAACCCGACTACGACAAAAAAAAGACGCTGAAAAAGTATGATTGTTTCATACTTTTTCAGCCTCTTTTTTTTGTCGTAGTCGGGTTTTAGATTTTCAAGATGCTGAAATAAACAAAGTAACTGGAAAAACAAGAATAGAACAAAAAGAAAAGCCGTAGTCACACGCTATTAAAGTGTTTCGATTATTACCTACCTATAACGTGTGACTACGGCTTTACTTTTTGTTCTATTCTTGTTTTTCCAGTTACTTTGTTTATTTCAGCATCTTGAAAATCTTGTTTCATACTTTTTTAGCGTCTTTTTTTGTCGTAGTTGGGTTTTAGTTCTTTACTTTTTTTTATTTGAAAGATTTTGGTGTTAAATCACTGTGCTTCTATACTATTTATTGTGGTATGAACAAGTGAAGTCCTTTCAAATGATACCAAAACGACGTATTTATCTTATTTTTTTTAACACAATACTTTTTGTCTACTAGAGGGCGCCACATTGAATTTTACTGATATTTTTTTATAAGTACCAGTGAAGCCCTTTCAAATGATATGAAACACGGTGTATTTATATATATTTTTTAAACATGACTTTTTGTCCGCTAGAGGGCGTCACTTTAAATTTGAGCAATATTTTGGAAATGTACAAATAAAGCCCTTTCAAATGATACCAAACACGGCGTATTTATCTCCTTTTTTATTTTTAACGCATTACTTTTAGTCCGCTAGAGGGCGCTATATCGATTTTTGTGACACGTCACGTTGCCTATGTTTAGCGGACAATTAAAACGGTTCTAACGATACCTCATACGTCGAGTTCCGATAAGTAGATTAGGAGCTATGAAAGAACAGATGAACATACTCACATACATACATAGCCTGTCAAAATCATATTCCTCCGTAGTCGGGTAAAAACAGTACCTAGGGCTAGTACCACCATAAATATGCCTTCATTGCGGGATAGTAAGGAGTAGGTACTAGTGATGCCGCTTATCTCCCACCAAAATAGTAACAACATTCACAAATAGTGTATGTACGACGCACACTTAAAATTTGCACATGCACACTAAGAAGAAAGCAGCTACATTAAATCAATTTCTAATAGCACACATAAATAGAATGGGCATTCACTTGTAAACACTTGTTATTTGGGAACATTCAATGCACGAAATTAGGGAGTCGGAATGCGATGGTCGATAGTTTTTATCGATATTAAAGCATATTCTTGTAATATAATTACTTCGTTTAATATTCTTTATTTTCTTTTTTATATACCTATCCGAATAGTTTACTTTTAATAATATAAAATAGGAATATTTTTTTTAGTATCGTATTACCGGTTAAATTCCCTTTAACCGGTAATACGATACTAAAAAAAATATTCTCGTCGTTCTCTATTAAATATTATATATTCTGTTATTATATAATATACTAGCTTTTGCCCGCGGCTTTGCTACCGTCAACTGACTACTCTATTCTGCTCTACCCTACTCTATCCCACTCTACCGCACTCTACCCTACTGACCCCACTCTACCCCACTCCACCGCACTCTACCCTACTCCACCGCACTCTACCCCACTCCACCGCACTCTACCCTACTCCACCCTACTCTACCCTACTCCATCCTACTCTACCCTACTTTACTCTACCCTACTCTACTCTGCTCTACCTAGTTACCTACCCTACCCTACCTACCCTACGTTACCTACCCTTGGCTACCTACCTACCATACGCTACTTACCTACCTACCCTATTTACGTACCTACCTACTTACTTACCCTGCCTATCTACCTACCCTACAAACTTCCCTGTATGCTGGTGAACAAAACAAAAAAGAATTATTAAAATTGGTCTAGCCGTTAAGTTATAGCGTGACCAGGAGACATAGGGGTTCATTTTTATATAATTATAGATATAAATAATATTCTAAGTTATTTTTTTTTTATTATGGAATGATTCGTTTATTTATATATAACCAAAATGTTCTAGTCCTTTTCATCGAAATGTAAGTGACAATTGTGTCGTAATGGGAATAAATATATTTTTTACACCACCTGCTCGATAATGCCTCTTTATATGTCATACAACCATCACTTAAAGCAAGTCATTATGCCCCTAGGGAGATAATGCAGTATGGGCGATCCCTAGGGAATAATGAGATTTGAATTTGGAACGTCAAAAATCGTCAACACTAAGTGAAGTACGTGCATCAAACAAGATGTTTCAAAATTTAAACTGGCCACTAACAAAAAAAAAAGTAATGAAAGAGTTCCCAGTTTTATAGAAAATTAAAACTAAGTATAGAATCTAATTGTGAATTTTGTTTGTTTCAAATCTCTAAACATGTTGAGTGATAATTAATATTATATTGTAAATAATACTTATATTTCTAATATATGATTTGTTTTACTAAATTGTCTTTTAATTATCTCACAGATGGTGTAAAAAGTAGAGTATCCAACACGGGGATAAAGCTGTCTTTGTCTTGGGCGGTTTAAATTCCTCACTTCACTCAGGTTACTTTATTAACTCCCTCGCATTGCTCGGGAGTTAATTATATAAATCCCTCACTAACGTTCGGGATTAAAATTAGCAACCTTCGTTTTGTTCGGAATTCAACATGCCGCCCGCGAATTAAAGACACTGCTTTATTCCCTAGTCACATAATCTACTATTTTTCACCACCTGCTCGATAATGCCCATTTATATGTCATACAACCATCACTTAAAGCAAGTCATTCTGTCCCTAGGGAGATAATGCAGTATGGGCGATCCCTAGGGAATAATGAGATTTGAATTTGGAACGTCAAAAACCGTCAACAATAAGTGAACTAAAATGTATGTGCATCAAACAAGTTAATTATATAAATCCCTCACTATCGTTCGGGATTAAAATTAGAAACCTTCGTTTCGTTCGGAATTCAAAATGCCACCCGCGACTTAAAGACACTGCTTTATCCCCTAGTCACATAATCTACTATTTATTTACCGACATTTTGTCGGTAAATAAAAAAAAAGTGAAGCTAAGTTGCACGTCCCAAAGTGTAGATCTCTATGGAGAAGAACGTGCAAGAATCTCCATGGGCACTCTTTTAAATCATGTTATGAGTTACAAAAGTTGTCGTTTCTATTACACTGGCAGATAAGAGATAGCATAATAAGCATAATCAGCCTTTTAATGTTCCCACTGCTGGGACTCAGGCCTCCTCTCTCCAGGAGAGGGAATGGGCCGTAATCCACCACGCGGGCCCAGTGCGGGTTGGTAAAGTTAAGAGATATCAGTCTCAACTGACAGCACCCGTTCACGAGCATCATGCGTGCATCAGCCCCACTCAGCGTCTCAGCTCAACCACTTTGAAGGGAACTGAATGACCCAACAACAAGTGCCACCATCAGCGAGATATTTGAATGAGCATGACAAACTCTCAACTGCGATGCCCGTTCATGACAAAAAAAGTATTAACCTAATAAAATAAATTGCTCCAAAATAGCTTCTACATTATATAATACAAATTTTTTCAAAGATAAAAAAAGTAATACCCTCAGATGAGATGTCCCTCAGACAGCAAAGTATATGAGACGGGCAAAAAAATTGCGGATATGTGGACATGGGCAGTGTAACATCTGAAGATTGCAAGACCTTAGCTTCTGAGGCTTACGTATTTTTACTGAAGGCGGTTAATGATAGCTTTAAATTAACGCTTGGTTATTTTTTGGTGCATGGTTTTAACGCAGAACAAAAAGTAAATTTAATTAAACTATTTGTTTAATAAAGTGTCATGATGCCAGTGTGCAAGTAGTCTCCTTAGCCTTCGATGGACATTCTATCAATATAACAGCAATGAAGCTGCTAGGATATAAATTTGACCGCGAAAAAGATTTAAAGACTACTTTCAAACAAAAAAAACTTTGATCATCTCTATCTTTAGGTATAATGTCAATTTAAGTTTTTACACTTCACGAGTAACTGTATTGAAATAACTATATCTTTATTTGGTTCAAACAACATTAAATTAATAACTAATTTAACATGTAATATGACATTATCCATTGAAATGTAAAAAAAATATTGAACTGCAATAATACGCATATCGATAAAATCAGCAACACGCACTCGATAGTCGATTGCACCTCTCTAAATCTTAAACTGCCGTTGCGTTCGGGAAGATTCGGGCTAGTTCGTGTAGCTCTGGCCTAGTGTTGCCAGGTCCTATTGGATAAAAATCGGGACATATAGTAAAACAAATCGGGATTTAGGGTTTTAAATCGGGACATTTTTTTTTTTAATTACGATCATTTTTTGAGGCGGGAAATCATCCAAGGCCTTCTCCTGCTCTAGTGTGGACCGAGAGGGCGTGTCAGACTTTTACTGACTAAAACTCAAACTTCTTCAGTCGCCCTTTGCGTTCCAGGGCCATGGTCAGTGTTTCAAACGTTCCCGCAACCCAAGGCATCGGCCATACTGGGCCGGCGGCATCTCTTTGTTTGAGAGTATCTCTCAAAGAGATGAGGAGCGTGTGCAATACGATTTTGCTGATTTACTTATTTAAACTGTTTTGTAAAAAGAGTTTTAAAGGGTTAGAGGAAACCAACCTAATGAAGTGCTAGTAAACAAACACTCAACTCAACTGATGTAATCTGTGCTTGTGGAGCAAATATCCTTTGATTCAATGAAGGAAAACAAACAAGAAATCAATAACATGCCTTCTCAACCTCTGTACCTACTAAAATAAAAATCTTACATCTTAAGTACTATTAATCAATTTGCGAATATTTAAAACAGCCATTGAACTTCACTGGAAAAAATCCCGCCAGAAACTCTCCCTACCGTTATAATCAAATCAGCAAGTCTACGAAAATACGCGGAATAGAGGGTAGTTGCTGAAATGATGACGTTTATACTGTATTCACCACCTGCAAATTGTGGCCCCTAGTACAAAATGAACTGAGAAGTCGGTACTAGCTCGCGGGATGACGTCATGAAGTGACGTCACAGAATATCGACCTACCCAACAGTGCAGTCTAGACTCTAGACTTCTTAGAATAAAAATGCCACAGTAACTGATTTTTACTTGTCGTGTTTAGCACTAAAAAGGTATTATAGAACAAAATTTTAACTCAGTTCTTGCCACTTCTTTTTTTTATTTTAAAAGCGTTTAAAAAAAAAAACGCAAACGTTTATCAACAATGCGCCCTTGACAATGGCATTCAATCCCTAAAAGATCCTTGTAGTTAATCAAACTTACATATTTGTATGCAGCTTGCTTAGCGATGTAGAATGGAGATGGCGCTGCAACTAGTTGAGTGTGAAAAAGAAAGAAAAGAAAGAAAAACATTTTATTTGGCGGAACAAGGCGCAAATTTAGAACTAACAAATTATTAGTGTGAGATGTGAAAGAAATATGCGCCACATCCGCGCAAAACGGCCGAACGCTCAGCATAATGCCGTGACCACACGCAAAATGCGATGAGTCTACGGCGCTGGTTTTCAGCATGGGCCGGTAACTGTATCGACATAAAGACGTCGCTATGAGGCGTCGTCGTAGCTATGAGGTAGCTTAGTAATTAGTATGTTTTATCAATGTAGCCTTTCCGCAATTACCTTAATCTTTTCACTATAACTGATTTTTTAACAGATAGAAACGCTTCGTTAAAAAACTAATGTGCCTTGCGTACAATTGACGTCACAGCTCAAGGACTCGCAGATGCAACTCACGCTCCAGATATTGTCAACGTACCTCCTGTTAATTTTTGAGGTCCTAGTACTTTCAGTTTAACAACACGTGGCGGTACCCACGCCCTGCAGACAGAAAACAAAGTAGAATTTACCTAATACAAAATTAAATACAACTGTCGTCACAGTGTTAATTGAATATTTTTTTTTATTGTAAATAAAAATTATACGCGAATAAAAAAAACAACGCAGCTTCACCCCTCAATTTGACACTGGAAACCTGCCTCGCCACGTGTTTCAAGCCAATGAATACCAGGATATCAAATGTTACCAAAAGCTTAAAAATGTGCAAAAATAATAATATCGTCGATGTTTAAACCTTCGTTTACATAACTAACTTCTGTCAGCGGCTTCGCCAGCTTGAAATTTAATCATTGTCTCGGGATAAAAAGTGTCGTGTGTGCTAATTCAAATCCGTTCAGCCATTTAAGCGTGAAGAAGTAACAAACATGCATAAGTACAAACTTTCGCCTTTAAGTATATTATTAGTTTCAAAAGACCAACTAATAAAAAAAAATCTTGAGGAAGACAGATGTAATTCATTTATATATACATATATACGGTGACTGGTAATTAGTGTACGATACTTAAACACGTGATTGTGCTCATGATAACCAACCAATTTTACAATGGGAACAAACATGAAAACGTGAAAAAAAAATCAGCTGTTCAGTACATTTATGTTTGCCTAATGTACTGAACAGCTGATATTTTTTTCGCGATTTCGGCTTTGCTCCCATAATAAAAATTGTTTGTTAACATGAGCACAATCACGTGTTTAAGTATCTTACACTAATTGCCAGTCACCATAAATAAATATCAAAGAATTTAAATTCGTAGATCTTTATAAAGAGTTCGCAAGCCGGTGGGTAGTTGCAGAAAACAATGACGTGTATCACTGTATTTACAACCTGCCAATTCTGGTGTCCTAGTACGAAATGAACCGAGAAATCGGTACTAGGGCACGTAGGAACTCGCAGTTGGTCGTCATAAAATTACGTCACAGAATATCGACCTGTCGACCTCAAAATTCAAATATTTTTATTTTACATAGGCCTACACGGGCACTTATAAAACGTCAGAAGCTAGTGCACGGTTCCAAATTGGTCGTTTCCTATGGAGAAGAACCGGCAAGAAACTCCATGGTTACTCTTTTAAAAAAAAATGGTTGTTCTCACAATATTTCTATATTATAGTATTAGTAGATATTATGTAAGGATAGTGTAGACCAGTCAATATAATATCAAAAGTACAATAAAAATAATCATAATAAAAAGTGAGTCGTAATAATAATATGAAGTAATCTAAGGTTTCGCGGAGTCTACAGTGTTCTCACATTCACATTATAAAAAAGAGGCTGAATAAAAAAAAAGTAAGAAAGTTAATAATTACAACTAACAATAGATGAGAAGTCAAAAAAATAAATTACCAACGAATTTATCTTATATATAAATTCGTTGTATCGTTGTCATTATACGAATTTATCTTATATATTTTATGGTGGTTGGGGTCTAATAATTAAAAAAATATTGCAAAAGCAATGTGATAGAAAAAATAAAAGTATAAATTACAACAAATGTGGAGCAGTTAATCAATCAAAATACACTCAGTCCTGAAGATGAAGTCGCGTCGTAAGTTGCACTTGGCTTGCCTACTTTTTGGAGTCATAAAGTACAAGCAACCGACCTACTTGTACGCCAAACTGAATTGGATCACTAGTAGAAGGGAATGCGCCAGCAGACAGTGCTCGCAGCAGCTTTCCACGCAACCGCACAAGACAGCGGCTTTTAGAGGCAGTTTTAGGTACGCGGCATGGCATCCAAGTGTTGGAACAATATTCCCCCGCCAATAAGGAATATCAAATGTCTCGATACCTTCAGGACTCGACTACGGCAGTTTCTGATTGCCTCGCAAAAGGAACTGGGCATGACAGTTTCGAACACGTCCATTATATAGCTGGTTAGCGTGTTCTGGACAAACGCTAAAATTATATGTTTTTTTCTAACACACAACTACACATCACAATAAGCATAATTATATTGTTCACGTACATAATAATTTGAACCTTTTACTTTAAAAATAAATTCACAATGCTAAACCACCAACGTCGGACACCAAATCTGTTAAATTGTGGGTATACCGTACACTTACACAACTTTCTCTACACCATAACACGGACATAGCACTTCTTCCACAAATTCAGCTCGACGTCCGTATGCCACTACAAGGACCCAGCAGAATACCAGCGTCAGGCATATTTGCCTGACAGATGCTGAGTTGGGCTCCCATTTGATGCAGCCTTGAAGCGCAAACCGCACTATGCTATCTTATTGTTTGTCTCACAAAACTTTTACTAAGTACCTACCTATGTTTTTGTATTTCATTTTTTAACGTGTTTTTTTTTAAGTATTTTAATGTAAGTACTTGTAACATTCATGTCTGTGATTGTTTACATCTTTTATTTTTATTTTTTTGTTAATTAAAGTGCTTAGTTTTATATTTGTAATTTTGTTGTGCTTTTGTGAAGGTACTATTTGTTAATTTTCTGTGTTGCATCAAATAAATGTTTTATCTATCTATCTATCTATCAAAATCTGATTATTAATTTCGGCCGGTATTAACAGTCTTGTCTCAAGTGTGCGCAGGCTCTAAGGCGCGTCAACTATCAACTTATCATTTTCTAAAATTGCTTACGCGCCGAGACATAACCGATTGTAGAAGGAGATTCGACACGAAACGGTCGTAACTTGGCTAGTTCTGCAGTAGAAACAATAACAAAAGTGATAGAAAAGCAAAAGAGACATAACAATTTTAAATAAATATATCTGTTTCCCTTGTCAAAACGCCTTTTTCTATGGCGGCCGTATGGGCGTGTTGACTGCCGCAACAAGTCGCGGCATGGCGGACAGAGTTTCAGCGGGATCTCATGGTGGAATAGCGACAGCGACTGCTGCAACCAAGTGCTGGGCACGCCATAATTATGGCGGTAACGTCTTTCCAGCCACTCCTCAAAGAGGAACGGCCCTCACGCCTCAGCCACTGGGATCCCGATCCCGGTCTCCAGCCACCGTAAGCATAGGCTTGAGGACGGCGGGCAATGGGTAGCTCTCCGTCCGGCCGTCCGGAAACCGTCCGGACCGAGCTCGAGTCGTCGACGGCGCGGTGTTCCACGCGCGCCTCAAAGGGATGTCAGCAAACCGTAGGGGCGCAGTATGGCCGAAGCCTACTGCAGGGCCATGGGTTATTGGAATGTGTACCTACCCCGGGACCCTGGAACGAAGGCAAAGAAGGAACAGGAGTGGGTTTTAGTCAATAAAAGTCTGACACGCCCTCTCGTCCGCCTAAGAGCGGGAGAAGCCATTGGATGATTTCCAACCTAAAAAAAATGCTTGTGTTGAACTTTGACGGCAGAGACCACGTCGGACTTCTCAATCTTAAAAGCAGCTTCAAAACTTAGTTTTTGATGAAGATATTTTAAAAATTATTTTTTTGCGGTAAGTCCCTTCTTTGAGGCGTGGTTGGAAAGACCTCACGGCGTCCTCACCTTCCGCATGACGCAGGTTCTCACCGAACACGGGAAGTTCGGGAAGTTCCTGCACCGGATTCGTGCGGAAGCGACGCCCGGGTGTCGCCACTGTGTGGACCGCCCGGAGGACACGGTGGAGCACACGGTGGAGGTGTGCCCTGCTTGGGCAGAGCAACGCCGTGTCCTCGTGGGGGCGATCGGCGGCGGCGATCTCTCGCACCGGGCCTTGGTACTGGCCATGGTCCGGAGCGAGGAGGAGTGGCAGGTGGTCGCCTCCATCTGCGAAGCAGTAATGCTAGCAAAGGAGGCGGCCGATCGCGTGAGGCAACGGCAACGGTCCTCACGCCCCAACCGCCGCCGGGATTCCGATCCCGATTTCCGGCCACCGTAGGTGCGGGCTTGCGGACGGCGGGCAATGGGTGGCCCGCCGTCCGACCGTCCGGTAACCATCCGGACCGAGCCCAAGTCGTCGACGGCGCGTATTGTTCCGCGCGCGCCTCAGGGAGATGTCAGCAAATCGTAGGGGCCTAGCAGGGTCGAAGCCTACTGGGGCCATGGGTAGTGTGAAAACGAAATCATGGCCCTGGGACGAAGGCAACGAAGGAACAGGAGTGGGTTTTTAGTCAGTAAAAGTCTGACACTATCTCCCGCTCCGCCTAAGAGCGGGATTTGTCATAGATGATTTTCCCACCTATAAAAAAAAAAAAACCTATAAAATTTATTTGATTATTAATGCTAAAAATTATTTAATTTAACAAAAAATATATGCATGCGTATTCCCCTAATATGTGGACCGGACGGTGTAAATGGTAACGCCACGTGTTTATAGAATCAAAGTACTAGGACATCAGGGACCAGGTGGAGCTATCTTAATTATGGAACATATGACAGGGGTGCGCGTCCGTGTGCCCTACCTAGTCCCAAGGTCGCTAATTATTTAGGTAGTACTTTATTTTTTTTATAATTTGTTATAAACTATTGCTACTACTTATTAGAAAACTGTTTTATTTATTTTGTAGGCTAATTTTGCTTACCTACATCTGCAATACTATCAGGGAAGTCGCAGGTACACCATATTAGAAACAAATCTGAAATGCTACAAAAGAAACAGCAACGCCAGCTTTATAGTTGTTCCATGAAAATCCACCATTTTGTATTGGTTGTATTACTTGTGAAACGAAAACCCACGATTAGGTAAATTATTACAAGATTTACAGTACTTACCTTAGTATTTACCATACGTCGTTTCGCATAAAGAAAAATTGAGAATGGCTAGCGCTCCATCTTTATTAATTATCCGAAAAGAATGTGAATAAAATCCTGTCAACCCTCTAACGATGCGTAGTCGCCCCGTGTGGAATGTAATACACGCCCTTACCACGTTTTCAAAACATCGTGGATACCAGAATATCATGAAGCAATAGAAGATGATAAAAAAACCGGGCAAGTGCGAGTCGGACTCGCGCACTGAGGGTTCCGTACGAACTTACCTATGAAAACAGTTCCAATTCCCAAATTGTGCTACAATGATTTTTCCGAATCGCAAAAAAAGTTTTTTTTTTTCCTATACTTGTACTACTATGAGACCTTGCTTCATGCTAAATTTCAGAATTCTAGGTCAAAGGGAAGTACCCTATGAATTTTGATTCCATTGAGAGTTTTGAAATATACGTTTTTTTTGCGACATAAACATCATATATCCTTTTTTTTTCGTTAACTCAGAAGTCTGATTTTTTTCACACCTTCAAGGGGCCGATCTGAGTATCCGGTCTTGACAGACAGACACACAACAAAGTGATCCTATAAGGGTTTCGTTTTTCCGTTACCGTTTAATTTTGAAGTACGGAACCCTAAAAATGGTGATCTGGTCTTTATAGCCCCGTCCATTATTTCATTGAGAACTCGGGCTGTCTTGACACGTGTTCCTCCATCAGATTTTAACTCCTGATAAAATCTGATGTCTTAGTATTCCAACTAAGACATCAGATTTTATCAGGAGTTTAGTTTTGCAATATCAATGATCCCTATTGATTATTATTACCTGTAGATTCATGGGCGTGGCAAGTAGCAACATGCATGAAATACGTATTATCTATATAATTCAGAGCCTAGTGTGTGTGTATGAAATATTCTGAGGCCACGTGTTTTACAGCCCAGGATACAGGGATAACAGAAAGCAACAGGAGTTAGTTCGAAACACACATTCAAAACCATCCCGCGTTGGTGAGATAGAAAACAGTAGCACCACCAACCATTACCAAAGTACCAACATATTTTTGACTAAAGATCACCAAATACCTATAGAGGTACATCAACGAGGGCACGCCACAATCACAGCTATAAGCCTCTTTTGAGGAGTAGCTAGAGAAACGCCTCGGTGTCCTCACCTTCCGCCTGACGTAGACCCTCACCAGACAAGGCCAGTTCGGTAGGTTCCTGTTCTGGATTCAGGTAGAAAAAACACCTGAGTGTTACCATTGTAATAAATCGGGTGTAATTTATCTATAATATTATGTATGTATTTAGAAATTATATAAGTATGTTTATCAGTTGTCTAGTACTCATAACACAAGCTCTGCTTAGCTTGAGACTAGACGGCGTTGTGTGATAGTTGTGGAATATTATTATTTCCTTTATTTACTTTATATACATATTTTGTACATTTTTAAATATTTCTTAAAACATAAATAAAAAAAAAACATTTAAAAATATAAAAAATAGTACCCCACCGGTATCGGGAACAGGGTCCAAGCTACCGGCGGTCAGGGCTCCAGAGAAAGGAACCTCCTAACGATACGAGCCGTGTCCAGGAGTACCGCTTTCTGAATCAAGGCCTTGATCCAGCCGCCTAACGCGAGCCTCCTAAGGTGTTGGTCGAGGCTCTTGGCTATTAAGCCATTGGCTGACACGACTATCGGTACAATGATCGCTGAGTCCACATCCCACATGTCGACAACCTCGCGAGCCAAGTCAATATACTTGATTTGTTTATCTTTCTCGGCTTTCACGAGGTTCTCGTCATGCGGAACGGATATGTCAACAATCATTGCACGCCTCTCGCTTCGGTCCACCACCACTATATCAGGCTTATTGGCTACAATAGTCCTGTCAGTGATGATGGACCGATCCCAGTACAAAGTGATATGACCATTATCAAGAACTGGGTCGGGCTCATACCTGTAGTACGGCACTTCCGATTCCACAAGAGAGTATTTCAGAGCAAGTTGCTGATGGATAATCCTGGCTACAAGGTTGTGTCTATGCAAGTACTCTCCGTTAGCTAGACGAGAACAACCAGAGATAATGTGACGAATTGATTCTCCCGGACGGTGACATGCCCGACAGATGTCAACCGTGCCGTCCTTCACAATAAATCTCCGGTAGTTATTCGTCATGATAACTTCGTCCATAATTGCACAGACAAAACCTTCGGTTTCCCCAAAGAGGTCACCGAAACGCAGCCAGGCTACGGACGCCAATTGGTCTACATCGGGCCCGTGAAAGGCCCGGAAAAAGCGTCCGTGAAGTTCCTTGCTCTGCCATACTTCCCTGCGATCGTTAGTGTCAAGCACTACCGGTTTACGCCAGTTCTCGTTAGCCAGAGAGAGCGGGGTGAGTCCCTTGTCCACTGTCACTACATCTCGATGCATACCCACGTCGGTAGCTAGGAAATATTCCCTGAGACTGCATACCTCGCGGTTGTGTAGGGTCTTAGCATTTAAAAAACCTCGACCTCCACACTTCCGCGGGATATACAGTCTCATCACCGACGATCGTGGGTGATGCATTCGGTATGCAGTCAGCAGTGTGCGGACCCTCCTATCCAGGGCGTCAAGTTCCGTTTGAGTCCATTTGAGTACGCCGAAAGAGTACATCAATACCGGCATGACCCAACCGTTGAAGGCGCGCACCTTGTTTCCGCCTGAAAGAAGACTATTGAATACCTTCTTCAGGCGTCCAAAGAAACGTTCCTTCAACGATTGCTTCATGTCAGTGATATTGATGCCTAGAGCTTCCGACATACCCAAATACTTATAGGTTTCGGTTGGAGAGAGGGATCTCAGGTTTATGGAATCCGTGAGTTGAGTGCCCACGGATTCCACAACCTCCCCTCGTTTTACATGCATGACCGCACATTTGTCCACACCAAACTCCATCCTGATGGCACTACTGAAGGTTTCAGTTACCTTCAGTAGCTCCATCAGTTGCAGATTGTTGGGGGCAAAAAGTTTCAGGTCATCCATGTAAAGTAGGTGAGATATTACCTGACCACCTCTCTTCAACCGATAGCCTAGACCTGAATTCTCCAGCAGTGTGCTTAGAGGATTCAAGGCTAGGCAAAACCAAAGTGGACTCAAACTATCACCCTGGAATATACCTCGCTCGATCCTTACAGGTTCGCTATTCCTCTGGATATGTCGACATCCTGGATAGCGGAGGACCGTACTCCATTGCCTCATACACGACATCAGGAAGGTGCGTAGTGTTGTATCAATTTTATACAATTCCAGCACCCTCATGAGCCATGTATGAGGAACAGAGTCATAGGCCTTCTTATAATCTATCCAACATGTCGACAGATCCTTTCGGAAACGTCGAACCTGTTGGCTAATGGTCATATCAATGAGGAGCAGCTCCTTAGTACCGCGGGACCCGTTCCTACATCCATTCTGAGAAGGTGACATGATCAGATTTTTGTCGATATGACTATTAATTTTGCTTCTCAGTATGGATGTAAGAACTTTATAGACCGTTGGCAAACAGGTGATCGGTCTATAATTTTTAGGCTCCGCAGTACTACCTGACTTATGGAGCAGGTGGGTTATTCCTGTTGTTAGGAACTGGGGTAGCGACCCTGACTCTAAGGCAGACTGAAACTGATATGCCAAGCGAGCGTGCGATCTTGTAAACCACTTAATCCAGAAATTGTGCAGCCCATCCGGCCCTGGAGATTTCCAGTTTGGCAACGGACGGACTGCACGAGCTACATCTTGGGGGCTGATGTCAATTGCCCCCATTTGTGGTATTGGATCGCACGCACGCTCGACCTCTCGAGTCCAGTCACCCTCGGTGTGACTGACAGGCACCGACCAGATGCTGCGCCAGAATGAACTCATGGCGTCATCATCCGGGAGGCGCGTATCAGTCACACCTTGGTCCGGTCTCTCCCAAGCCCTATAAACCCACCTTTCATTACTCCGGAATGTGCGATTCTGGGTGTATCGCTCCACCCGCCGCTTATACCTGCGGATACGGTTTGCCCATGCATACACCTTCTGCTTCAGGAAGTCGATGCGCTCTGTGACACGGGACATATAGTCTCGGGGGCTGATGTCAGTTCCCGAAAACGCCCGCCTCACAAAGCGCATCACTCTTGGGCGAGTGTTGCCCTCCCTGAAGCAGATTAGTTTGCCGATGAGTGCTCTGGCCCCACCAATACGACGCTCGATCCTGCACTGCCAAGCCGGCACGGCTGGTTTCGGTCGTGTAGATACGTCACAGCTTGGAAACTTGACGTGAGCTACACGACATGCCGCAACAGCTGCGCAGTACATTATCGAGTGTGTATCAGTGAGATCTTCGCAGTCGTCAAAATAGTTTGACAACTGCAAATCCAGAGCAGCCACCAGCGCCTTATTCTTATTATGCATGGGCAAACGAGGTAAGCGCGGCCTAAGTTCGAGCGGCATGTTGCGATACTCCCGAATAGCACACTCCAAAGCACTCCTCAATTCATTGTTGCACTGGGTACTTACATGTGTAACCATGTCAGTAATCTCTTCGTCAGCATGGTCGGAAAGATGGTAGGACGGTGGTACCATCACTGGTACCACAGGCTGCGACGAAGGAGCAATGGCATGGTTACTCATTTCCGTACGGAGGCGATCAAGTACAGTATCGTCCAACATATGATTACGCTGGATAACCCGCACCTGATCCGACAGTCGTTGGGCCGAAACGTTGACGGCTGGCTCAAGCACCTGAAACAAAGAGAGCATCCGAACACGGTACGCGGTCAGGTTGTTTCCTCCCTCTGTAGCCCCATAGTATGCGCGCATGACATTCTCATTGATAGATTGCGTCCATCGCATGCGCTGCACACTTCCGCCGGGAGCTGGGACCCTATCAGAGGCCGGTGGGCCTCGAGGTCCTAAGCCACTCGGCGGCCGGCGTCCTCTCCGTCGACGCGCAGGTGGTGGTGACGTGGGCGGAGAAAAGTACTCGTCGCTGGAGCTCGACGCAACTGCCACGGCCGGTGTCACAGCACTCACGGTGGGGCTGGATTCCGGCGGCGGCGAGGCGGAGCTGAGTGACGAGGCCGGAGGTGGTAGGCGTGCACGGCGAGCTGCGGCTCTGGTCAACATTTTTGCGGTCTTTTCACTTTTCAGCTTCAATTTTCCATAGTTTCTATTATTGATGATTTCATCTTTGTATGTGTTTGTTTTGGTGTAATTTTTTTTTCTCTCATATTTGTTATTTCTGAAGTTATCTATTTCTTTTTAATTTCATGATTTTAGGGTGTTTTGGGATTTATTAGGTAAATTTGTTATAAAAAAATTGTGCAGAGAAAATTTTAGCTTGTCACTTGGTTGACAGCCGATTATTATTTTTATACATTTTTTTATCTCAGAACCCTGAGGTCCTGGACCTTTGAAAGGCGTACGAGGAGTCGAAACCAACTCGCTGAGGCCCTTTTAGACGCTTTTTATGGAACGTGGTACTAACCGGTGATTATCCCTGTACGCGCTATGCTAGTGCATCTAAAGACAACCTCCGGTTGATGGAAAACTATTGCGACATATGGAAAACTAAGATATAGGGCTATAGTTTTTGGAGTCTTTAGTGGACTGGTTACCAAGAACTATGTTAAGACTATGGCCCCTGCCTGAACAATGTTATTAAATTCCATCGATAAAAACGCAGGCGGTGACTTGCACACTCAATAAATGGGTCCCCAAAAATGGTCGCTAGCACGAAGTGACGTAGCAACAAGAGGGCAACATATCCAGCGGTGGAGCGTACATGTCTTTGTGGAGGCGATCGGTGGCGGCAACCGCCTGCCTGACGGCTCTGGTTCAGGCCATGAGTCGGAGTGAAAGGGAATGGGAAGTGGTCACCTCCTTCTGCTAAGTATAAAGGTAGAACTACATTGGGCACACGTGGGCCACGCAGATGTGTGCGTCAGTCTCCATACATTTTATATAGCAACTAGACTTGTAGAGCTACATTAGATCCACGCCATGCAACGCCACGTGACGCGACTCTACGTACAAAACAGGCATGGCCCACGTGTGCGTCGGTCTCTTAGATTAAATCAAAACAGCTGTTTAATATATCAATGGTCGGTCTAATGTAGAGATAGATACATGATCAATTTCGCCGTAAGTGAGAAATGCTGCTTTGTGTATCGTTACACTACTAACCATAGAAATGTAAAATACAGATAAACCTTTCTGATAACTATGCTACTAATTAAATATTTTATTTTTTTAACCTGTATTCAGTCTCCTGTACAGCTCTACCCGGCCATGTGTTTATCGATATGAGATACTGGGATACCATGATGTGCCAGGAGCTGCTCTAAACTGTTTTGATTTTTTTGCGCTACGACCATCACACGTGTCTTCTGGTGTTATATACTAGGACCACAAAATACAATAATGGTGCGCTTTCATACGAAGACTGGCTCTGTCTGTACTTGTATGAGAACAGAGGCCGTTTTCTGAGGCCATTCGTTTTCTAACATTAAAATTATACTAAAACACCAGGATTGAATTGGAGTATGGGATCAAAATACATGTGTAATATATAGGGTGACTGGCAATTAGTGTACGATACTTAAACACGTGATTGTGCTCATGATAACAAACAATTTTTATTATGGGAGCAAAGCCGAAATCGCGAAAAAAATATCAGCTGTTCAGTACATTAGGCAAACATAAATGTACTGAACAGCTGATTTTTTTTCGCGATTTCAGGTTTGTTCCCATAATAAAATATCGTATACTAATTACCAGTCACCCTATATATTTTGCCTGACACCTTTACCTACTTTGACATTCTTGTTTTTACAAAAAATATTCATCAACTACATCTGAATTGAAGGTACCTCTGTACCTACTACAATAAAAATCTCACATCTTACCATTAATTCTTAATCAATTTGCGAATATTTAAAACAGCCATTGAACTTCTCGAAAAAATCCCGCCAGAAACTCCCCCTATCGTTTTATTCAAATCAGCAAGTCTACGAAAATACGCGAAATAGAGAGAGGGTAGTTGCTGAAATGATGACGTTTATCACTGTATTCACCACCTGTGAATTGTGGCGCCCTAGTACAAAATGAACTGAGAAGTCGGTACTAGCTCGCGGGATGACGTCATTAAGTGACGTCACAGACTATCGACCTACCCAACAGTGCAGTCTAGACTTCTTAGTATAAAAATGCCACAGTAACGGATTTTCACTTGTCGTGTTTAGCACTAAAAAGGAATTTTGGTGCGTGGCCAAAATTGGAACTCACTTCCTGCCACTTCTTTTTTTTATTTTAATTAACGTTAAAAAGAATCGCAAACGTTTGTCAACAATGCGCCCTTGACAATGGCATTCAATCCCTAAAAGATCCTTGTAGTTAATCAAACTTACATATTTGTATGCAGCTTGCTTAGCGGTGTAGAATGGAGATGGCGCTGCTACTAGTTACGAGCTAGGAGTGCTATGAGGTAGCTTAGTAATTAGTATGTTTTATCAATGTAGCCTTTCCGCAGTTACCTTAATCTTTTCACTATAACTGATTTTTTAACAAAAATAAACGTTTTATTAAAAAAACTAATGTGCCTTGCGTACAATTATGACGTCACAGCGCAAGGTGCTACTCGCAGATGCAACTCACGCTCCAGATATTGTCAACGTACCTCCTGTTAATTTTTGAGGTCCTAGTACTTTCAGTTTAAAAACACGTGGCGGTACCCACGCCCTGCAGACAGAAAACAAAGTAGAATTTACCTAATAAAATTAAATAAGTACAACTGTCGTCACAGTGTTAATTCAATTTTTTTTTTATTGTAAATAATAATTATACGCGAATAATAAAAACAATGCAGCTTCACCCCTCAATTTGACACTGGAAACCTGTCTCACCACGTGTTTCAAGGCATTGAATACCAGGATATCAAAAGTTACCAAAAGCTTAAAAATGTGCAAAAATAATAATATCGTCGATGTATAAGCCTTCGTTTACATTATTAAAACTAACTTCTGTCAGCGGCTTCGCCAGCTTGAAATTTAATCATTGTCTCGGGATAAAAAGTGCCCTGTGTGCTAATTCAAATTTCATTCATATCCGTTCAGCCATTTGAGCGTGAGAAGTAACAAACATGCATAAGTACAAACTTCCGCCTTTAAACATATTATTAATTTCAAAAGACCGGCTAATAAAAAAAATATTCTTGAGGAAGACAGATGTATATATATATATATATGTATATATATATATATATATTTATATATATAAATATCAAAGAATTTAAATTCGTAGATCTTTAAAACTAATTATAAGATACAGAGATATTGTATACATCCTTTGTTGGAGATCC
Source organism: Mythimna impura (assembly GCA_905147345.3). Classification (NCBI taxonomy): domain Eukaryota; kingdom Metazoa; phylum Arthropoda; class Insecta; order Lepidoptera; family Noctuidae; genus Mythimna; species Mythimna impura. Next base: position 1,993,605 of record LR990342.1, on the reverse strand, counting down.
TAAATAAATAAATAAAATAAAATAAAATAAACAAGCAAGCCGGTGCGAACCTGCCAATTCTGGTGCCCTAGTACGAAATGAACCGAGAAATCGGTACTAGGGCACGTAGGAACTCGCAGTTGGTCGTCATAAAATGACGTCGCAGAATATCGACCTGCAGTCTAGACTTCTTAGGGCCCGTTCCACCATCTACGATTAAGTTTCGTTAACTTACACGTCATAATTTCATAAACATTCTGTTCCAGTTTTTCAGACACCTAATAACATATTCTTATATTCGTACACCTTTGTACCATCGGACAAACCGATTTACTTAGTTGACACCTCTACGGTTCGGACTAAGCGCTTCACCTCGTCGTTTATACCGCATACATCGAAGGACTGGAACAATTTGCCTGTTGTGGTCTTCCCGTCCGATTATAATTTAGGTGTCTTCTAGGCTACAGTGAATAGGCGCTTAAAAAACTAGTGCGCTTCACCATCAACTATTGCATCACTGCTTACCATCAGGTGGGATCGCATTCAAGCACTAGTATATACCATTAAAAAACACAACTTTTAATAGACAATAAAAAGTAAGACAGCTGATGAAAAGATCTTTTAGTGAATTACCAAAATCAGAACTAATTCCTATGTTCCCATAATAATTTCGTTGATTAAAAATACCACTCATTTATTTATCTATTTATTTAATTCTTTATGCAGACAAAAGTACAGAGGCGGACTTAATGCCTTAATGTCAATGTCATTAATTCTTTATGCAGACAAAAGTACAGAGGCGGACTTAATGCCTTAATGTCAATGTCATTAAATCGACAAAAGATATTAAAGCTGATCAAAGCCTCACATATTTAAGTAAAAATCTGTAGCTGTTGAACTTTAGAAGTTTGGATCAAAGCGCTACGACATGCTACGAGCTACAAGTGCTACGACGTAGCTTATTAAATTCAATCAAAGTAATCTTTCCGAGGATTTCGATAATTCAAACATTTTGCTGTATGGACTTTAAAAGAGACTTTGACTCTTGAGTTAGTTTCGGTGTTTCTTCTCAGGGTCAGCTAGGAAACACCGGCCTCAACGTTTATACTAACGAAAAAAATTACGTGCAAAAGTGTTTTTAAAAAACCTGTTAGCAAAATAAATATCGTTTATCATCATTTACAGTACTTATCAGGTCTAGCAATACTTTCATAGCAAAATTTTCTGCCCCCGATGTGAACTTACATCGTAACCTATTTTGTATTGTAGAGAGAGAAAGAAGAATCAGCGAAATATGTTGTCACTGTGCAAGATGCAACCCTACAGTTGTTGTTAGCGAACCTCTACTTGATTCCTGTGATCCTAGTACTTACACTTTCAAAACACGTGGCTTCGGATGGAGTACAGGGGAGAATTGCAAATTATACATCATAATCACACCAGGGCTTGAACATCTGTAACACAACATCATCGAAATCGCAGGTGCACGTTTCATTCCAGAATCAAAACTAAAATTTTCCGAGAATTTGTTGTATTGTAGAGTGAGAAAGAAGAATCAGCGAAATATGACGTCACTGTGCAATGCAAACTGCTAGGTGCAACAGGTGTTGGTAGCGAACTTCTACTTGATTTCTGTGGTCCTAGTACTTCCACTTTCAGAACACGTGACTTCGTACAGGGGAAAAATACAAATGAGACATCATAATCAAGCACTTGAACATCTGTAACTCAATACCAGCGAAATCGCAGGTGTGTTTCATTCCAGAATCAAAACTTAAATTTTCCAAGAACTCTCACTACTCGGCGGCAAGAATTATACTTAGCACATTTTTACCATTACCTACCATTGAATACTTTATTTATGAAACAAAATCTACGGGTACAATCAAAGCTTTTTTTGGCATGATCCTTGCCGGACTGCTGGATGGCGAGCTAAACATTGCTCATCATAAGGCCTTGCGCGCACTGCCTTGCGGTGGAATGCGGTGCGTTTATTCTACCGTGCGGTAGAATAAACGCATTCACAGGGCCGCGCACTGCCGCGAAACTAACGCAGGTTTTAACCGACTTCAAAAAAAAGGAGGAGGTTATCAATTCGCTTGTATTTTTTACAAGCGAATTGCTATATTGAAAGCTTAATTGAAAGTAAAAGCTTGTAACTTTTACGAAAATAAAATAACCGTCTTCACTAAAAAAACACTAAAAGGATCAAAATAACTTTAATTTTGGAAGTCGGGGTTTTTCGGTATTGTTTGTTTCTCCGAAAGTTTTATTAGTGTTTTTATTTTTATTAGTGTTTTTTTTTTTTTAGTGAGGACGTAGACGGTTATTTTATTTTCGTAAAAGATTTTATTTAACACTTTTTAGCGGCGATACACTTATAAACAGAGTGCCTATTTCTCATGACAATTCCAATTAACCCAAACACTGCCAGGTTACATTGTTTTATTATGAAGTTCCTGTGTCTACCTTCCACCTTCCGGCTCCATCATCATCATCCGATCACTTCGATGATATCATTTTCAACGTAACTATTCAGAACTATTCATTTATTTATATTTTCATAGTCGCTTAACTATCTTCATTGTGATATATATGTGAGTATGAAGTTCCGTTGACCATTTCTGGCCTTCTTCATCAGTTCCACTTTATAAAATGTTACTTTTTGACTGTAAATGCTTAAGTTCTCGCTGAAAATACCAAAATCACTATAAGGTGGCCTATAATTTTTGAGGAGTACCCTCAATCCCTCATGGATCCCATCATCAGAACTGGATTTTTCCTATTAGGGGAAAAAAAATAATTGCAAATCGGTCCATAAACGACGGAATTCTGAGGTAACAAACAAAAAAAATGATGATAAAAAATACAACCGAATTAATAACCTCCTCCTTTTTTTTGAAGTCGGTTAAAACGTGCGTTATTTCACCGCAGTGCGCGGCGCTTGCTAGATCTCTATGCGTTACAAAAATATTTGCGGTAGATTCACCGCAAATTTGCAGCGAGAGGCCAACGGTGATTTCACAGCATGCGTTTATTTCACGGCAGTGCGCGCACTTCTATGAGACTCCATACTTCACAGATAATGCGTTAGAAAAACGCAAGGCAGTGCGCGTAAGGCCTGGCTGCCGGGAATCACCCTGCGAATCGTTTTCCTGTGGCTGAATCTAGGCCGGACGTGATCACGTCTGGTCTAGGTTCAGAGTCGCCTTCGCCGATCACCTCAATAACTTACAAGCACATATCGTACGTGAACGTCATGATTCTCTTGACTTAGTTGAAGACAAATCGAGTAGTCCTCTATTTGAAACTACAGCAAACTTTTTTCTTTTAATATAATATAATAACATAGCGATGCCCTGGTCAGTAACCAAGAACAAAATAATCAAAAATGGACTGGTCCTCATTGAGAACCCTTGTCCTCTTGCAACGTGTTCTTAAATATGAAATACTAGGACAATAGATGCGACATAGAGGTCAGCTTTGCAACAGTAATGAACTAATTTATTATTATATAAAAAAAATCACCTCTTGCTTAGAAACTTGTTATCCTGAAAAATTCCGTTCCTCGAAAGGCAAAAAGTCCGTTGTCCATCACTGAAACTGAGAAAAAAATTAAGCGTTTAATTCGGTACTAAACAAAATATTTATTAAAGAACAAAGCCTTGATTTACGAGTGTCAAAATATGCGCCTTATGATTTTCCCACACGAAAAAAAAAAAAAAAATGGGTATGTTGAGATAGTACATTTTGATACAAGTGGAGAAAGTTTGTCATTGCGACCGAGGCGGAATTCGCAAGAGCTGTGGGCGAGGGTGTTTAAAACAACTATCTACTCTACACCTCATCGTATAATTGCTAATCGATAGAGCGTATAAAATATGAATATTATTATTCTAATAATAAGTTTTCCGCTAAAAAACTTGCCGACATTTCTAAATAAAAAAAATGTGTGCGTGTACTAGCGTACACTCGTAAGAAGTGAAACTTCTTTATGACGTTATTTTTCGTTAATCGCCACCTGGATTTCAAAAATGTAACTACTCAAAACGGGCCGCAAAATACATTGGAGACATTTACCAATCCCTACTCCGCTGGAGAAAGTATACTTCGAATCACGCGTGGTAGGGATAAGAAAAAGATGGCGCGTAACGGAAAAATGTGACGCGTAACGAAAAAATGTTACACAAAATTTTTTTCCAACCCCGATAAAGAAGTTTCACTTCAAAAATGACATCTAAAGAAGTCGATATTGTTTTGTTTATTTTTTTCAGACGACTGAAAATAAAGTAATATTGCTCATTACTGCTTTTCCTGTATAAAATTGAATTAATTCAGTCCGTCAGATAGACAAAAATATTGGACACGCATACTTTTCTTTTGTCACGTAAACAAACAAGACAATTCAGTGAGCTGATACCGCGTGACGTCACGCTTAGAAGTGACGTGACAAGCACCCACCCCTAGAACATTGATGCCTTTTATATTTTCTCAATTTTGGTTGATTTTATAAAACAAAACAAAAAACAGGCAAGTGCGAGTCGGACTCGCGCTCTGAGGGTTCCGTATGAAAACAGTTAAATTCCTGAATTGAGTTACGAAGATTTTTTCGGTTGCAATTTTTTTTGTGCCGTAATTACTTTACAGTTTTCAGACTTTTTCCTATACCTACCTGTGCTATAAGACCTTGCTTCATACCAAATTTCAGGATTCTAGGTCAACGGGAAGTAACATATGAATTTTGATTCCCTTGAGAGTGTCGAAATATACGTTTTTTTAGACATAAACGGCCGCATCTTTTTTTTCGTTAACTCAGAAGTTTGGTTTTTTCACAGGTTCAAGGGACTGCAGACCTAAGTATATGCTTTTAATTTCAATTCGATACTACGCGTTTCCGAGATACAGGGTCTTGACAGACAGACGGACTACAACGTGATCCTATAAGGGTTCCGTTTTTTTCCTTTTGAGGTACGGAACCTTAAAAAAACAGGGCAAGTGCGAGTCGGACTCGCGCACTGAGAAGTCGGTTGTATTTTTTTTTTCACATAGGCCTACACGAGCACTTATAAAACGTTAGAAGCTAGTGCACGGTTCCAAATTGGTCGTTTCCTATGGAGAAGAACCGGCAAGAAACTCCATGGTTACTCTTTTAAAAAAAAATGGTTGTTCTCACAATATTTCCATATTCTAGTATTAGTAGATATTATGTAAGGACAGTATAGACCAGTCAATATAATATCAAAGTACAATAAAAATAATCATAATAAAAAGTGAGTCGTATTATGAAGTAATCTAAGGATTCGCGGAGTCTACAGTGTTCTCACATTCACATTATAAAAATGAGGCTATATAAAAAAGTAAGAAAATTAATAATTACAACTAACAATAAATGAGACATCAACAAAATAAATTATCAACGAATTTATGGTGGTTGGGGTCTAATAATATAAAAAATATTGCAAAAGCAATGTGATAGAAAAAGAAAAGTATAAATTACAACAAATGTGGAGCAGTTAATCAATCCAAATCTGATTACCAATTTCGGCCGGTATTAACAGTCTTGTCTCAAGTGTGCGCAGGCTCTAAGGCGCGTCAACTACAAACTAATCATTTTCTAAAATTGCTTACGCGCCGAGACGTTACCGATTGTAGAAAGAGATTCGACACGAAACGGTCGTAACTTGGCTAGTTCTGCAGTAGAAACAATATCAAAAGTGATACAAAAGCAAAAGAGACATAACAATTTTAAATAAATATATATGTCTCTCTCGTCAAAACGCCTTTTTCTGTGGGGCGGCCGTATGGGCGTGTTGACTGCCGCGACAAGTCGCAGCATGGCGGACAGAGTTCCAGCGGGATCTCATGGTGGAATAGCGACAGCGACTGCTGCAACCAAGTGCTGGGCACGCCATAATTATGGCGGTAACATCTTTCCACCCGCTCCTCAAAGAGGAGCGGCCCTCACGCCCCAGCCGCCGAGATCCCGATCCCGGTCTTCAGCCACCGTAAGCATAAGCTTGAGGACGGCGGGCAATGGGTAGCTCTCCGTCCGGCCTTCCGGAAACCGTCCGGACCGAGCTGGAGTCGTCGACGGCGCGGTGTTTCACGCGCGCCTCAAAGAGATGTCAGCAAACCGTAGGGGCCCAGTATGGCCGAAGCCTACTGCGGGGCCATGGGTTGTTGGAATGTGTACCTACCCCGGGACCCTGGAACGAAGGCAAAGAAGGAACAAGAGTGGGTTTTAGTCAATAAAAGTCTGACACGCCCTCTCGTCCGCCTAAGAGCGGGAGAAGCCATTGGATGATTTCCAACCTAAAAAAAATGCTTGTGTTGAACTTTGACGGCAGAGACCACGTCGGAATTCTCAATCTTATTAGCAGCTTTAAAACTTAGTTTTTATTTATGAAGATATTTTAAAAATTCTTACAGAACTACTTATTTATAATTTGGTTATTAATGTTAAAAATGATTTAATTTAACAAAAAATACATGCATGCGTATTCCCCTAAGAGGTGGACCGGACGGTGTAAATGGTAACGTCACGTGTTTATAGAATCAAAGTACTAGGACATCAGGGACCAGGTGCCGTTCTTAGACTTGGAATACTAAGACATCAGATTTTATCAGAAGGTTTAGTCACGGTAATATTATCTATACAGTATTCCAACTTCATACAAACGGTCGAAACGCGAGCTATACCTACGCGCCTCGATCTCGAGGTGCGCTCGGGATGCAGACAGTCGCGTCTGTGCCGCGCGATTTTTTCAATAAAAATAAGTTCAAGTACATATTTATACTATATTTAATATGACGAGTAGGATATATTGTGCTGTTTTTGGTTGCATGAATTCTTCATTTAAAACCAAACATATAAATTGTAAAGTAGCTGCAGGTATCTATAACCAAGTAAAAGATATTCCTTTTTAACCAACTTAAAAAAGGAGGAGGTTATATGTTCGGTTGAATGTATGTTTTTTATTTATTTTTTTATGTATGTTCACCGATTTCTCGGTCAATTGTGGACCAACTTTGAAAATTTTTTTTTTTTGATTGAAAGGTTATGCTTCCGAGTTGGTCCCATAGAAATATTGTTATGATCTGATCATGAACTTCGAAGTTATGGAACAGAACTCCTCATAGGATCACAGCAGATCCGTCGTAACAAGTAAAATTGCTTTGTTTATACGTGTAGTCGATGACTGACTGAAAGTAGAGGGGGAATATATCGAACTGATCTGATGATCAAGCCTGAAGTTAGGCACCGGAACTCTGTAATAAATTAATGCAATCTAACCGTGTTTGGGATTATTACAATTGTCATGAGATGCACTCTGGCTATAAGGTATTTAAGTTTGGCTGAGAGGTACTTTTTAGTGGTGGTACCATAACTAAAAAGTGTAAAATAAAAAACTTTTACAAAAAAAAAATACAACCGACTTCAAAGTAAAAAAAAAACACTGAAAAGTGCAAAATAACTTTAATTTCGGAAGTCGGTGTTAAATAACGAAGAGACAAAACTATTATAGAAACACCGACTTCCGAAATTTAAGTTATTTTGCACTTTTCAGTGTTTTTTTTACTTTGAAGTCGGTTGTATTTTTTTTTGTAAAAGTTTTTTATTCTCCACCTTGTCCATGTTTCCCAAAACAATTTTTAATTAAGCTTTAGAATGCGGATTTTTGTACTTTAAAATTTAATAATATAGCATTTCGTAGGTACGTCTCAGTCGAGGCGCAAATATTTTTCGGTCGCAAATATTGAGCACTTCCTATTCAATTCACAAAGTATTTTATTTGTATATATAAAAAAAGTATATTTACAATCACAAAACTAAATGGAAACACAAAGTAGGCAAATGTAATTAAAATGGTGGATAGCGGGCAGCCATAGTGCGGGCAGCCCTATCGCATGTTAACGTACCGCGCGGCTGTAGGCATTTATTTTAAAGATACGGCCGAGTTACAATACTGTATAGATAATATTACCATGGTTTAGTTTTGCAATATCAATGATCCCTATTCATTATTATTACCTGTAGATTCATGGGCGTGGCAAGTAGCAACATGCGTGAAATACGTATATCTATATAATTCAGAGCCTGGTGTGTGTGTGAATGAAATGCTCTGAGGCCACGTGTTTTACAGCCCTTGATACAGGGATAACAGAAAGCAACAGGAGTTAGTTCGAAACACACATTCAAAACCATCCCGCTTTGGTGAGATAGAAAACAGTAGTACCACCAACCATTACCAAAGTACCAACATCAACGAGGGCACGCCACAATAGCAGCTATAAGCCTCTTTTGAGGAGTAGCTAGAGAAGCGCCTCGGTGTCCTCACCTTCCGCCTGACGTAGGCCCTCACCAGACATGGCCAGTTCGGTAGGTTCCTGTTTCGGATTCAGATAGAAAAAACGCCTGAGTGTTACCATAGTAATACATCGGGTGTACGACTGCGACTTAAGGAAAACTAAGATATAGATAGGGCTATAGTTTTTGGAATCTTAAGTGGACTGGTTACCAAGAACTAGGTTAAGACTATGGCCCCTGCCTGAACAATGTTATTGAATTCTATCGATAAAAAGGCACGGGGTGGTTTGCACACTCAATAAATGGGCCCCCAAAAACGGTCGCTAGCACGAAGTGACGTAGCAACAAGAGGGCAACATATCCATCCGTGGAGCGTATGTCTTTGTGGAGGCGATCGGTGGTGGCAACCACCTGCCTGACGACTCTGGTTCAAGCCATGAGTCGGAGTGAAAGGGAATGGGAAGTGGTCTCCTCCTTCTGCTAAATATAAAGGTAGAACTACATTAAGCACACGTGGGCCACGTACGCCGACCTGGGCCCATCGGTCTCCATAAATATTATATGGCAACTAGACTTGTAGAGCTAAATTAGATCCACGCCATGCAACGCCACGTGACGCGAGTCTACGTACAAATCAAGCGTGGCGCACGTGTGCGTCGGTCTCTTAGATTAAATCAAAACAGCTGTATAATATATCAATGGTCGGTCTAATGTAGATAGATACATGATCAATTAAAATTAAATGGATTTTATGAGCCTGTAGCTTTCGCCGTAAGTGAGAAATGCTGCTTTGTGTATCGATACACTACTAACCATAGAAATATAAAATACAGATAAACCTTTCTGATAACTATACTACTAATTAAACATTTTATTTTTTCAACCTGTATTCAGTCTCAGTCTCCTGTACAGCTCTACCCGGCCATGTGTTTATCGATATGAGATACTGGGATACCAGGATGTGCCAGGAGCTGCTCTAAACTGTTTTGATTTTTTTGCGCTACGACCATGTCACGTGTTTTCTGGTGTTATATACTAGGACCACAAAATTCACCAATGGTGCGCTTTCATACGAAGACTGGCTCTGTCTGTACCAGTATGAGAACAGAGGAGGTTTTCTGTGGCCATTCGTTTTCTAACATTAAAATTATACTAAAACCAGGATTGAATTGGAGTATGGGATCGTAATTATAATATATAGGGTGACTGGCAATTAGTGTACGATACTTAAACACGTGATTGTGAAACCTGAAATCGCGAAAAAAAATCAGCTGTTCAGTACATATGTTTGCCTAATGTACTGAACAGCTGATTTTTTTTTCGCGATTTCGGCTTTGCTCCCATAATAAAAATTGTTTGTTATCATGAGCACAATCACGTGTTTAAGTATCGTATACTAATTACCAGTCACCCTATATATTTTGCCTGACACCTTTACCGACTTTGACATTCTTGTTTTTACAAAAAATATTCATCAACTGCATCTGAATTGAAGGTACCTCTGTACCTACTACAATAAAAATCTCACATCTTACTATTATAATTCTTAATCAATTTGCGAATATTTAAAACAGCCATTGAACTTCTCGAAAAAATCCCGCCAAAAACTCCCCCTATCGTTTTATTCAAATCAGTAAGTCTACGAAAATACGCGAAATAGAGGGAGGGTAGTTGCTGAAATGATGACGTTTATCACTGTATTCACCACCTGTGAATTGTGGCGCCCTAGTACAAAATGAACTGAGAAGTCGGTACTAGCTCGCGGGATGACGTCATTAAGTGACGTCACAGACTATCGACCTACCCAACAGTGCAGTCTAGACTTATTAGAATAAAAATGCCACAGTAACGGATTTTCACTTGTCGTGTTTAGCACTAAAAAGGAATTTTGGTGCGTGGCCAAAATTGGAACTCACTTCTTGCCACTTCTTTTTTTTATTTTAATAAACGTTAAAAAAAATCGCAAACGTTTGTCAACAATGCGCCCTTGACAATGGCATTCAATCCCTAAAAGATCCTTGTAGTTAATCAAACTTATATATTTGTATGCAGCTTGCTTAGCGGTGTAGAATGGAGATGGCGCTGCTACTAGTTACGAGCTAGGAGTGCTATGATGAGGTAGCTTAGTAATTAGCATGTTTTATCAATGTAGCCTTTCCGAAGTTATCTTAATCTTTTCACTATAACTGATTTTTTAACAAAAAGAAACGTTTCGTTAAAAAATCTAATGTGCCTTGCGTACAATTATGACGTCACAGCGCAAGGTGCTACTCGCAGATTCAATTCACGCTCCAGACATTATTACCGTACCTCCTGTTAATTTTTGAGGTCCTAGTACTTTCAGTTTAAAAACACGTGGCGGTACCCACGCCCTGCAGACAGAAAACAAAGTAGAATTTACCTAATACAAAATTAAATACAACTGTCGTCACAGTGTAAATTGTTTTTTTTTTTTTTATTGTAAATTAAAATTATACGCGAATAATAAAAACAACGCAGCTTCACCCCTCAATTTGACACTGGAAACCTGCCTCGCCACGTGTTTCAAGCCATTGAATACCAGGATATCAAATGTTAACAAAAGCTTAAAAATGTGCAAAAATAATAATATCGTCGATGTTTAAACCTTCGTTTACATTATTAAAACTAACTTCTGTCAGCGGCTTCGCCAGCTTGAATTTTAATCATTGTCTCGGGATAAAAAGTCCCCTGTGTGCTAATTCAAATTTCATTTATATCCGTTCAGCCATTTGAGCGTGAGAAGTAACAAACATGCATAAGTACAAACTTCCGCCTTTAAGTATATTATTAATTTCAAAAGACCGGCTAATAAAAAAAATATTCTTGAGGAAGACAGATGTAATTCATATATATGTATATATATATAAATATCAAAGAATTTAAATTCGTAGATCTTTAAAACTAATTCTAAGATACAGATATTGTGTACATCCTTTGTTGGAGATCCTAAATAAATAAATTAAATAAAATAAACAAGCAAGCCGGTGCGTAGTTGCAGAAAACAATGACGTGACGTGTATTTACAACCTGCCAATTCTGGTGCCCTAGTACGAAATGAACCGAGAAATCGGTATTAGGACACGTAGGAAGTCGCAGTTGGTCGTCATAAAATGACGTCACAAAATATCGACTTTCAGTCTAGACTTCTTAGGGCCCGTTCTACCACCTATGATTAAGTTTCATTAACTTATACGTCTGTCTGAAAATTGGAACAAAATATTTATTAAATTATATAATTTAATAAATATTCTGTTCCAATTTTCAGACATCTAATAACATATTCTTATATTCTTTATTGTTCACCTTTGTACCATCGGATAAACCGATTTACTTTGTTGACACCTCTACGGTTCGAACTAAGCGTTTCACCTCGTCGTTTATACCGCATACATCGAAATACACTGGAACAATTTGCCTGTTGTGGTCTTCCCGTCCGATTATAATTTAGATGTCTTCTAGGCTACAGTGAAAAAGCAATAATAAACTAGTGCGCTTCACCACCAACTATTGCATCACTGCTTACCATCAGGTGGGATTGCAGTCAAGCACTAGTATATACCATTAAAAAAACACAACTTTTAATAAATAATAAAAAGAAGGCCATTGATGAAAAGATCTTTTAGTGAAAAACCAAAAGCAGAACTAAATCATATATAAGTTTCCATAATAATTTCGTTGGTTAAAAATAGCACTCATTTATTTATCTATTTATTTAATTCTTTATGCAGATAAAAGTACAGAGGCGGACTTTGCCTTAATGTCAATGTCATTAAATCGACAAGAGATATTAGAGCTGATCAAAGCCACACATATTTGAGTTAAAATCTGTAGCTGTTGAACTTCAGAAGTTTGGATCAAAGCGCTACGACATGCTACGAGCTACAAGTGCTACGACGTAGCTTATTAAATTCAATCAAAGTAATCTTTCCGAGGATTTCGATAATTCAAACATTTTGCTGTATGGACTTTAAAAGAGACTTTGACTCTTGAGTTAGTTTCGGTGTTTCTTCTCAGGGTCAGCCAGGAAACACCGGCCTCAATGTTTAAACTAACAAAAAAATTGACGTGTAATAGTATTTCTAAAAACCTATTAGCAAAATAAATATCGTTTATCATCATTTACAGTACTTATCAGGTCTAGCAATACTTTCATTGCAAAATTTTCTGCCCCCGATGTGAACTTACATCGTAACCTATTTTGTATTGTAGAGAGAGAAAGAAGAATCAGCGAAATATGATGTCACTGTGCAAGATGCAACCCTACAGATGTTGTTAGCGAACCTCTACTTGATTCCTGTGATCCTAGTACTTACACTTTCAAAACACGTGGCTTCGGTTGGAGTACAGGGGAGAATTGCAAATTATACATCATAATCACACCAGCACTTGAACATCTCGGGATCTCATGGAGAAATGGCGACAGCGACTGTCGCGACCCAGTGCTGGGCACGCCACAATTATGGCGGTAAGTTCCTTCTTTGAGGCGTGGTTGGAAAGACCTCACGGCGTCCTCACCTTCCGCATGACGCAGGTTCTCACCGAACACGGGAAGTTCGGGAAGTTCCTGCACCGGATTTGTGCGGAAGCGACGCCCGGGTGTCGCCACTGTGTGGACCGCCCGGAGGACACGATGGAGCACACGGTGGAAGTGTGCCCCGCTTGGGAAGAGCAACGCCGTGTCCTCGTGGGGGCGATCGGCGGCGGTGATCTCTCGCGCCGGGCCTTGGTACAGGCCATGGTCCGGAACGAGGAGGAGTGGCAGGCGGTCGCCTCCTTCTGCGAAGCAGTAATGCTAGCAAAAGAGGCGGCCGATCGCGTGAGACAACGGCAACGGTCCTCACGCCCCAACCGCCGCCGGGATTCCGAACCCGATTTCCGGCCACCGTAGGCGCGGGCTTGCGGACGGCGGGCAATGGGTGGCCCGCCGTCCGACCGTCCGGTAACCATCCGGACCGAGCCCAAGTCGTCGACGGCGCGTATTGTTCCGCGCGCGCCTCAGGGAGATGTCAGCAAATCGTACGGGCCCAGCAGGGTCGAAGCCTACTGGGGCCATGGGTAGTGTGAAAACGAAACCGTGGCCCTGGGACGAAGGCAACGAAGGAACAGGAGTGGGTTTTTAGTCAGTAAAAGTCTGACACTATCTCTCGCTCCGCCCAAGAGCGCGATTTGTCATAAGATGATTTTCCCACCTATAAAAAAAACCAGCACTTGAACATCTGTAACACAATACCATTGAAATCGCAGGTGCACGTTTCATTCCAGAATCAAAACTAAAATTTTCCAAGAACATGTTGTATTGTAGAGAGAGAAAGAAGAATCAGCGAAATATAACGTCACTGTGCAAACTGCAAGGTGCAACCCTACAGGTGTTGTTAGCGAACCTCTACTTATTTCCTGTGGTCCTAGTACTTACACTTTCAAAACACGTGACTTCGGACGGAGTACAGGGGAGAAATGCAAATGAGGCATCATAATCACACCAGCACTTGAACATCTGTAAGCTGTAACACAATACCATCGAAATCGCAGGTGCGTTTCATTCCAGAATCATCAACTTCCTGCCTTTGTCCCGTCTTATTTGGGGTCGGTGCAACACGATTTTTCTTTCTTCCATTCTATCCTGTCAACCGTCATGCTATCACTAACTTCCTTTTCTTTCATTTCACTGTTCACACAATCCATCCATCTTTTCTTTGGCCTCTAAAATTTTCCAAGAACATGTTGTTTTGTAGAGAGAGAAAGAAGAATCAGCGAAATATGACGTCACTGTGCAAACTGCAAGGTGCAACCTTACAGGTGTTGTTAGCGAACTTCTACTTGATTCCTGTGGTCCTAGTACTTCCACTTTCAAAACACGTGACTTCGGAAGGAGTACAGAGGAAAAATGCAAATGAGACATCATAATCAAGCACTTGAACATCTTGTAACACAATACCAGCGAAATCGCAGGTGTGTTTCATTCCAGACTCAAAACTTAAATTTTCCAAAAACTGATACGCTACTCGGCGGCAAGAATTATAGTTAGCACATTTTTACCGTTCCCATTGGATACTTTATTTATGAAACAAAATCTATCGGTAACTCACAAGCAAAGCATTTTTTGGCATTATCCTTGCCGGACTGCAGGATGGCGAGCTAGCCATTGCTCGTCATACGGCCGCCGGGAATCACCCTGCGAATCGCTCTCCTGTGGCTGAACCTAGGCCGGACATGATCACGTCTGGTCTAGGTTCAGAGTCGCCTCCGCCAATCGCCTCAACAACTTACAAGCACATATTGTATGTGAAAATCATGATTCTCATGACTTAGTTGAAGACAAATTGAGTAGTACCTACTCTATTTGAAACTACAGCAAACTTTTTTTCTTTTAGTATAATAACATAGCGATGCCTGATCAGTAACCAAGAACAAAATAATCAAAAATGGACTGATCCTTCTTTGGTCTTGACCTCATTGAGAACCCTTGTTCTCTTGCCACGTGTTCTTATACATGAAATACTAGGACAGTAGATGCGACATAGAGGTCAGCTTTGCAATATCAATGAACTACATTCATTAGTATAAAAAAAACACCTTAGCTTAGAAACTTGTTATCCTCAAAAATTCCGTTCCTCGAAAGGCAAAAAGTCCGTTGTCCATCACTGAAGCTGAGGAAAAAATTAATTCGTACGTTTAATTCGGTACAAAACAAAATATGTATTAAAGAACTAAACCTTGACTTACGAGTGTCAAAATCATCATCATCATCTTCCTGCCCTTGTCCCGTGTTATTTGGGGTCGGCGCAACATGTTGTTACGAGTGTCAAAATATGCGCCTTAAATGGGTATGTTGATATAGTACATTTTGATACAAGTGGAGGAAGTTTGTCATTGCGACCGAGGTGGAATTCGCAAGAGCTGTGGGCGAGGGTGTTTAAAACAACTATCTACTCTACACCTCATCTATTTTGTAGTTGAGTATTTGCTAATCGATAGAGCGTATAAAATATGAATATTTTATACGCTCTTTTATTCTAATAATCAGTTTTACGCTAAAAAAACTTGCTGACATTTCCAAATAAAAAATGACATCTAAAGAAGTCGATATTGTTTTGTTTATTTTTTTCAGACGACTGAAAATAAAGTAATATTGCTCATTACTGCTTTTTCTGTAGATAATTGAATTAATTCAGTCCGTCAGATAGTCAAATATATTAAACACGTATATTTTTCTATTGTCATGTAAACAAACAATAAAGACAATTCAGTGAGCTGACACCGCGTGACGTCACGCTTAGAAGTGACGTGACAATAGAACATTGATGCCTTTTATATTTCTTTTTTTTGTTGGTTTTATAAAACAAAAAAAAACTAGGCAAGTGTGAGTCGGACTCGCGCTCTGAGAGTTCCGTACAAACTTACCTAAGAAAACCGTTAAATTCCTGAATTGAGTTACGAAGATTTTGCCGGCTTGCAATTTTTTTTGTGACGTAACTACTTTACAGTTTTCAGACTTTTTCCTATACTTGTGCTATGAGACCTTGCTTCATACCAAATTTCAGGATTCTAGGTCAACGGGAAGTAACCTATGAATTTTGATTCCCTTGAGAGTGTCGAAATAAAAGTTTTTTTAGACATAAACGGCCGTATCTTTTTTTCGTTAACTCAGAAGTTTGATTTTTTCACAGCTTCAAGGGGGTGCAGACCTGAGTATATGGTTTTAATTTCAACTTGATACCTCCACGCGTTTCCGAGATACAGGGTCTTTACAGACAGACGGGCAACAAAGTGATCCTATAAGGGTTCCGTTTTTTCCTTTTGAGGTACGGAACCCTAAAAAGTAACCTATATTTACTTTTTATTGACTGGCGGACCAAACAAATGCCACCAAAAATCAAGAATTTTATTTAAATCTAAATTCTAACTGTAGATCAACGAATAAAAAACTTTTTACAAAAAAAATACAACCGACTTCAATTTAAAAAAAAACACTAAAAAGTACAAAATAACTTTAATTTCTGAAGTCGGTGTTTCTATAATAGTTTTGTCTCTTCGTTATTTAACACCGACTTCTGAAATTAAAGTTATTTGGGCAGGGCACATTGCTCACAGAACGGATGGCCGTTGGGGCCGAAAGGTTCTGGAGTAGCGACCGCGTACCGGAAGACGCAGTGTGGGAAGGCCCCCTACAAGGTGGACCGATGACCTGGTGAAGGTTGCGGGAATCCGATGGAAGCGAGACGCACAGGATCGTTCGTTGTGGCGACATTTGGGGGAGGCCTATGTCCAGCAGTGGACGTCTATCGGCTGAAATGATGATGATGAGTGTTTTTTTTACATTGAAGTCGGTTGTATTTTTTTTTTGTAAAAAGTTTTTTATTCTCCAAAAAAAGAAAAAAGAAGTCGGTTGTATTTTTTTCTTTTTTGTAAATAGTTTTTTTTATTTTACACTTTTTACTTATGGTAATCTTTTCTTCACTTTTTAGTTTTAGTTATGGTAGCACAACTAAATATTACCTCTCAGCTAATCATCAGCAGATTAGGTCGATGGTACCTTATAGCCAGAGTGCATCTCATAACAATTATAATAATCCCAAACATGAGAGTTCCGATGCCTACCTTCCAGCTTCATCACCAGATCAGTTCGATATATGCCCTCCCCCTCTTCTCTCAGTCAGTCATCGACTACACGTATACACAAAGTCATTTTACTTGTTACGACAGTTCTGCTGTGATCCTATGAGGAGTTCCGTTCCATATCTTCGAAGTTCCTCATCAGATCATAACAATATTTCTATAGGATCAACTTGGAAGCATAACTTTTCAATAAAAAAAAATAATTTTCGAAATACGTCCACGATTGACCGAGATATCGGTGAAAAAACATTTTAAAAAAATACATTCAGCCGAACATAGAACCTCCTTCTTTTTGAAATCGGTTAAAAAGAGTTTATAAGTCGGTGGGTAGTTGCAGAAAAAGTGACATTTACCGCTGTATTACACATCCTGCCAATTCTGACGCCCTAGTACGAAATGCACCAAGAAGTCGGTATTAGGGCACGTAGAAACTCACAATTCACGTCATACAATGACGTCACAGACTATCGACCTGCCAACCTGTGCAGATTGCAGTCTAGACTTGTTACGAGAATCGCAAGAATTGTTTTGTCCTTTTTGGTTTAAACTGGGAAATCATCAAAGGACTTCTCTCGCTCTAGGGTGGAGCAGGAGGGCGTGTCAGATTTTTACTGAGCAAAATCACACCGCACAATGTTAGCACAGTTAGTGTGTGTGTTGACATCACTAGAAGGCGTGTCAGACGAACAATATTATCTCACCTATGTGAGCCAACAGAGTCAGGCAGCCACTGACTGGATCCTAAACAACAGGAACTGGTGACGCGATGGGCCCAGAAGGAGATGGTGTGACGAGTTAGACTCCTACCTAAAGGATTGGTCAGGTGAAGCTAAGGATAGAGAAAATTGGAAGAAAGAATGAGAGGCCTTTATCTTACAGTGGGACACAATAGGCGCATAATAAACGTTCCTCATTCTACCGCAAGTCCGTCATCAATATCCATATCGTGACAACTGATTTTCACATTACTTTTTGGTCTGCAGTGCTACTTTCAGACATCCTGTGCTTTTCCTTCACATGACACCACACATCCTTCTTTGCAGTCTCATTTCAGCTGCATGAATCTGCCTTTCATTCAGCCCTTTTGTGTCCGGTATTTCTGATCCGCACAGATAGCTGGGCAGACCATTATTTTATAGATCTTCTCCTAACCACGTCAACGACAAACTCTAAAATCAAAACGGAACGACATAAATTTGGGATCTTGCACTACTTTGTCACTATGTATATAAAATGCAACGCCCCTATGACATTGTTAGCAAGCCTCCAGTTGATTCCTGATATCCTAGTACTCAACGTTTAAAAACACGTGGCCTCAGTTCGGCCACTCGCAGACAGATATGTGAAGGTAATAAATAAATAAGGAGTATTTTGCCATCCTGGTATGTATGATGAAAGTAGAAGTTTTTTATTTGAACTGTTTTTTTTATAGCAGGGAATTGGTTAATCATCTATCGGTCTCGCAAGATCGAGGTGTGTTTTTCTTTTTGTCAAATAGTAACTTCAATGTTTCGATTTGTCCAAAATACAATCGCCACTTTAGTTTTGTTCCAACTTTCAAATCCTAGATAAAGCTTGAAGACAAAATCACAACCGTCGCTGCTTCGTCTTTTGTGTTCGTCTGCGTGTTCTTAGGCATCAAATTTTGGGACCATTGGGACATTATAAGCCACCTCAACAACATACACACAGATCTAATATTCCACTTGTGGTGTGTGTGTCAGGGCTCGAGTTTCACTGCACAGGATACTAGGACATCAAAAACTAACTAGAGATATTATTTGAATTTAGAGTATACACCTGTGCAAAGCAAAAGCTCCACTGGCTGCCAAAAAATTATGAATCCAAACAAAGGTGAAACGGTACTTCACGCCGAAACAACTGCTCAAAATTTATCAAGTAAAAGATCGATCGTGTACCTATTTAGTAATGCTCTCATCTCTCAATTGAAAAACGAGCCAAAAGATTCATTGGCAAAAATGAACTCGTCGTGTCAAAACCCCAAAGTTTTGAGCATCGCCGCGCCGCCGAGCTGCCAGTCTGTCGATTACCTATCTGTTACATTTTGAGGAGTCTGCGTCGAAATAGCATAATGTAATTTCATTAAGCGGACCACTCTGATGTCCGGTAGATACCCCACCTATGAGCACAGAACGTTTTGAGAACACATTAATTGCGACGTACAGCTAAGGAGTGCAGTTGCAAGAGTGTGACTGGTGAAGTGGTGACACTGAGTAGTAAAGTAAAAAAAAACTGGGGATATCACTTGTCGATCTTAGACTGTCGCTAGTTCGTTACGGTAGTCAAAAGCCAAAAACCCTATCACAAATCTTATCAAGGATTATCGTGTTACTTAGCTATTGGGTTTTGGAAATCGGATAGGCAGTCGTTAAAACTCTTTCAAGCCACTTGTTGAAAAACCTACAAGTGTCGACAGGAACGTGAAAAAAGTGGGGCGGGGCGCCCATGCCACGTTTTCTTAGGCACTGAATACTAGGACATTAGAAACCACCTGGAATTCAAATGTGCAACATTAATAAATCCTATTCATTTTAATACCTGTCAATCAAATGTATCAACAGGGGTGCGGCAGAGGCTTTGCTCACGTACATAACTACACAAAATGTTTATATTAGGTATTCGGTAGTGTGCGTATATTAATATTGTGAGGCCACGTGTTTTGCAACACAGGATACTAGGACATCAAAGACCAACTGGAGGTATTAGTTATTTGAATTTCCAAGCTCTTCTAGCTCTACCAACTTTTCTAAAAAAAAAATCTTCAAACAAAGGTCTTACAATGATTACTAATATATTTACATGTACTTATTTTGCTGATAGGAGGATACATCTTTTTAATTACAAAGAAAAGAAAATCTATAAGATAATAAAGTTGTTTTTCAAACGGTCACTTTACGATCGAGCAGCAACTTTCATTATTTAGTGGTTGTGCGTCTGCGACTCTTAGAATTTCTTACATTATGTATATTCCGGAAAACTGCACGGTTACTATGGGAATAATCACAGAAACAAAGCCAGTCAATCATCCTTTCCAATTACGTTGAGTTCGGCTTTCGGACAAGAATACAATACGTTATTTATTTGTATATTTATTTATTTATTGGTTCACCAACAATTGTTTACATGGATGGTTTACACCTACAATAAATAGAGTACAATGGTGTAACAATCACATAAAGGGGATAAGTTGTATATTATAAGAAAAAAAAGTAAACTTAACTAAACTAATCTAAAAAATCTTATTCTTCCTCTAGTCTTTATCGTTTTAAATATTGTAGTAGGTATATGCTGAAGTAGGTATTTTTTGGCCTCACTCAGATTTTTGAGCAACTGTTTTGTTGTTTTCTTATTATTACTATTTATTATTTGCTTTTAAGTTGTGTGCGTGAAATACTAATAACCTTATTTTTCTTTCTTTCTTTCTCTAACTGAATGTAGTTAAATACCTTTAGTTATCATGGAGTAGCTGCTATCTGATGTCCCACAACTCAGTTATTATGGTAACACGATACCCCTTGGCAAGACTGTTATCAGATTTGACAGCCGAGACAAACGATTTAACGTGCTTTCCGAGACACGGACGATTCTCTATGTTTAAGTTGGATACCCATCCACAGGCCAGCCTCGTCAAGTGTTGATTTGTTATCCGAGTTTAATCGAAGATACCTCTATCGTGTGCGTAGCTGGTTTCTATTCGATTTACCAATACTTTGATAAAATAATAATTTTACTGGCAGCAATGTTTTATTAATCCCAGAAAACAAAAAAAAATAATTAAGTTATCGCTCGCTTTTCGTAAATTGGTTTTTGAACACGTTTGTGACGTCACTGTGCAAGGTGCAACTAGCAGTCGCAAGCCAGCCACCCCTCAGACATTTTGAGCGTACTTACCTCCAGTTAGTTCCTGATGTCCTAGTACTCAACATTTGAAAACACGTGGCCTCAGTGGTCGACTCGCAGACATCAAAACCGGGCTTAAATGTAATGTAATGTACCTTAAATGCCACAATTGAAACAACTTTATTGAAAGTATATTTGAGCCAAACCCATTGGGGTTGAAATACGCCACAATCGCGGTGCTAAGTCCACTCTTTAGGGGTAGCTTAAGAGGCGCGTAGGCCCCACGGTGTCCTCACTTCCCGCCTAGGGCAGATTCTCACCGGACGTGGTCAGTTCGGGAGGTTCTTGTTTCGGATTCAAGTGGAAGAAACTCGCTCGGGAGTCACCATTGTACGGATCACCTGGAGGACAACGTGGACACGGGCTTGCAATTGGTAGCTCGCCGTTCAGACCGTGACATCAGCAAACAACAAGTCGACTTTTCACGTGACCAGAGGGTTAGCCTTTCGTTCTGGACAGTTTTCACATTGACAGCAATGTGGCCGAATTTTTTGATGCCTAATGAATTCTTCCTCTGTCGCCTTTTTACGTACTTCCACATAATTATTATAATCAGTTTGGTATTTATTAAGATATAGATATTATTGTAGTACCTATACTATTCGCCAAAGCATTAGACAGAAGTTAAAAAGGGTTCTTTTAGGGTACACTGTAATAAAATTACAATATAAATAATATAATATGTATATTGTGCTTTATTGCAGTTAAGATTGATACTTACTGAATTTATTATAATCAACTTATAAAAAAATAAGATAAATTTATTTCAGACTAATTTCAATGTCCATATTATTATTTACCTTAAATCTACGTTAGTATAGTATTCAAATGCATTAAAATATTAGTCAATTAGTTCACAAATTAAATTAAATTAAAATAAGTCATTTCAAAAACACAATAATCATAATATTTGTCAAACACAACACACAACAAATAAATAGTTTATAAAACATGCAGTTTTATAAACTATTTATTTTATTTTAGTTCTTACTTATACTACTAGTGCCCATGTTAAAAACAAGGGTTGTCAGTACCTGGAACTGTACTGGTACCTGAAACAATGTGCATGCATTCACACACATACCTCGCCTTCGAGAAATAGAATAGATATCTAAGAAAGAACACGTGTCCCATGGACGGCCATGAATACTGGGACTGTAAGTCACCTGGAACATCAATAAACCCTATTTATTAAAAATGCTTGTGGGTGGGTGAATGAATGAATGAAGAAAAATCAGGGAGAAAAGGGCGGTGCCGGCCGTTGTACACACGCGCATAATATCGCAAGTATGTATGTACGGTTTATATTGTGTGGCCACGTGTTTCACAGCACAGGATACTAGGGCATCAAAAACTAATAGAAAATATTTATATATACTCTAAATTTTTGTTGCAAAATCGTTGCAACAAAAATTCACTATAGTCAAAGGCTTTACAAAGATTACTTATTTTTTTGCAGCTAATGATAGGCATCTTGTTAATGGCAAAGAAAAGAAAAAACGTCAGAAAAGACAGGTGTTTTTAAAAAGGTGTTTCTGTAAAACTGTCATAATTTTCGATCGTGCAAATTTTCATTGTCACTGTCCTGCGTCCGCGGCGGCGGCGGCGGCGTACGGACTTTCATCTCAGAGTTATCATCTGAGATTAGCTTATTTAATTATTTTTTTATTAATAATGTCAATCGAATGAATCTTTTTTTCAAATTATTTACCAGACAAGATAAATAAGTACCCTAAACAAAATGCTCACCAACCAAGAACCTAAATAAATGAACCGTACAAGCGAGGATCACGTGTTTTTAAACTGTGAATACTAGGATACCAAGAATCAAAAGCAGTGGCTACTGCACACAACTTGGGGCAAGGCTGTTTATCACCAGCCAGATGCAACAGACGACCTTGACACAAAAAGCGCACCCCTCATTGTATACGCAACACAATACCTTGAAAGAGAGTTTTTGTCGGGATTTGTTCGAGTGAAGTTCAGTGTCCGTTTTAATCATTCACAAATTGATTCATAATGGATGTTGTGGTGTAAAAAAGAAATTGGTGTTATTTTGTATCTCAAGTGTCTGCGCAACTGGAAAATATGTGGAATCATTGAAACAGACGCGATCTCGGTAAAATGGAGCTGAGAATTTTATTGTAGTGTTTTGCCGAGAATTTCCTGCCAAACACTACAAAACATTAGAATGTGTACATCGATATTCTAATGGTAAACAAATGAATTATTCATACGAAGACATGGCTTAAAGGACTTAGTACCCAAACCGAGAACATGAACAAAAAAAACCTTGAAACGTGGAGCCAGATAGGCAGTCACCTGACTCGCCACGTGTTTCAAGGCATTGAATACTAAGACCTCAGAAGTACTAGGAGCTTTCACGTTGAATTTGTTGAATGAACCACTTTCTTTTTTCACCGACCACAGCAGAACCAATGAAAAGGGTTATAGTTTTAGCAGTCTACGATGTTTCTTTTCTATGTCAAATCCGTCATATTAACTTTTATATAGGTACCTACATTTTGATACAAGTGCAGAAACTTTGTCATTGCGACCGAGGTGGAACTCGCACGAGCCATAGGCGAGTGTGTTATGGAGCCGAGGGCTGCATGCTGATATAAATATATCAAACGACTTTTGTCAATACACTTACGAAGAAATGAATAAATGGGAGTTGGCCGGCGACTCGTGGGGGTCTACGCGCGCCCGGACTGATACGGTACATATAATAAAATTGTGACGGGGGAGAGCATGCGCACTTTTCTGTACTAGTGCGGAAAACAGTCTATTGC
This sequence comes from Mythimna impura, assembly GCA_905147345.3. Classification (NCBI taxonomy): domain Eukaryota; kingdom Metazoa; phylum Arthropoda; class Insecta; order Lepidoptera; family Noctuidae; genus Mythimna; species Mythimna impura. The sequence goes on along the minus strand of LR990342.1, from coordinate 1,969,965 downwards.
GTGCCTAAAAGCGATGGGATAAAAGCGGGTTTTCGAGTAAGTGTATTAAAAAATAGTTATTACCACTCTATATTATACATGCGAAGATTTGTAAAAGCGTGTGTGTGTGTATATTTGTTACTCACACACGCTCGAACGGCTGAACTGATTCGATGAAACTTGGTCCACGGGTAGACCATATCTATCCTGGGAATATGTTCACTTGGGATAATTTTTCACGATCTCAAGGGCGAAACCGCTAACAGCAGCTAAAAATTTTATTCTATGTGCTATTCCAGAACATGGTTTACCCGTGTGCCAAATTTCAAAAAAAAAAAAAACCAAAATAGACATCTCATTCATTAGCAGTTTTAAGTCCGTATACATCATCAATATTGCATATCACTTGAGTCCCACTGTTTCCACGGTAGAACTCATATTACAAAATAATGCGAGTTTTCTTAGATTTCATACAAAAATGGTTATAAGTACTGCTATATTACAGAAAATATAAAACACAAAGAAACCAATAAATACCTAACTTCAAAAGAAGAATAACATACCTTTAATATAAAATTTATTTGAACTTATGATTCCAAGTCAATCCAATGATATAACACTTCAAAGCAACCCGTTTTAAAAATCTCCAATTTCATAGGTAAAGACCTATTATTTTGCCTGACACCTTTACCTACTTTGACATTCTTGTTTTTACAAAAAAATATTCATCAACTACATCTGAATTGAAGGTACCTCTGTACCTACTGCAATAAAAATCTCACATCTTACTATTAATTCTTAATCAATTTGCGAATATTTAAAACAGCCATTGAACTTCTCGAAAAAATCCCGCCAAAAACTCCCCCTATCGTTTTATTCAAATCAGCAAGTCTACGAAAATACGCGAAATAGAGGGAGGGTAGTTGCTGAAATGATGACGTGTATCACTGTATTCACCACCTGTGAATTGTGGCACCCTAGTACGAAATGAACTGAGAAGTCGGTACTAGCTCGCGGGATGACGTCATTAAGTGACGTCACAGACTATCGACCTACCCAACAGTGCAGTCTAGACTTCTTAGAATAAAAATGTTACAGTAACTGATTTTTACTTGTCGTGTTTAGCACTAAAAAGGTATTTTGGAACAAAATTGGAACTCACTTCTTGCCACTTCTTTTTTTATTTTAATATACGTTTAAAAAAAAATCGCAAACGTTTGTCAACAATGCGCCCTTGACAATGGCATTCAATCCCTAAAAGATCCTTGTAGTTAATCAAACTTACATATTTGTATGCAGCTTGCTTAGCGGTGTAGAATGGAGATGGCGCTGCTACTAGTTACGAGCTAGGAGAGCTATGAGGTAGCTTAGTAATTAGCATGTTTTATCAATGTAGCCTTTCCGAAGTTACCTTAATCTTTTCACTATAACTGATTTTTTAACAAAAAGAAACGCTTCGTTAAAAAATCTAATCGCGCAAGCGCAAAAATCTAATCTAAGCGCGCAATAGTAATCCTTCATTAATGGCTCGCGCGATTATTAACATTATATCAAATAAGATTGACATTTGTTTTCCTCTTAGGAATGTAATTCCAGAAAAAGTGACTCATCGTGGGTAACATCTGAAATTGACGATTATAAATTACTATTATTTGAATTAGTTGACATTTGCGAGCGTTACCCGAATAACGACATGCACAATTTAATTACAGACATGCAACAGAAATATGTAGACCTAATTAAGAATAAAAAATCTGGACATTATTCTGACATTATACAGCGTTCTAAAAATTCCTCGAAGGCAATGTGGACAGTCATAAATAAGGAGCGAGGCAAGGACAATTCTCCAATTCTTGACTTTACAGATATTGTAAAAAATTCGGACGGAACACCGTTTCTCACAAAAGAATCGGTAGTTGACGCAATTGAAAGGAAAACATTGGAACTTGTTATAAATACTTTTATTTCAATAGTAATACTTGTACATGTACCCTCAGTTTACACCTTACAGTTCAACCGCCAACGATAGATTGACTGCCCGACAACATTCTGTCAGTCAATAGCTCTGCATCTACGTCATATAAAGTGGGGGAGAGGCGCGCGTATAAAGTCAATGGATAGACAAATTTACAAATTGTGTCTGTTTAAAATTGTGTTATAAATATCTCGTAAATGTTTTTGAGCCAACTTTTCAAACTATCAGCAATTTATTGAACCAAATTATCGTTACTAGTCAAATTGCGTACTGTTAAAATCTTTAAAAGTCCGTGTTTACTTTAATAAATAAGATGGGATTATTCGATTTATTTGTAATTGCTTACATTCGTCCATCCTGACCACACAGTCGCGCCCTCGCGAAATATTAGGTAATAAAAAAAATCTTATCAAATTATACATAACAAATACAAAAGAAAAAATCCAAAATCTACTAGTTACATATTGATTAACATTGTATCATACATATTGTACAGACAACATTTCAGACAAATGTAACGTAGCTAACAAACAAATTATAATTTTACACATTTTACATCGATTAATACATAATCTGAACCAACGCAACATTAAGGTATTTATTGTACTATAAACAATTCAATATTATCATTAATAAATCATTTATAACTAATAAACAAACAAACAAATAACATATTAAACAATGAGTATTTCATTGTAATTGCTCACAATAATCCTATTAGAAAACAATACAGGACTAAAACTATTTATCTATAGCATTTATATATTAACAAGTCTTTGCCTTTAATTGTAACAATTCATATTGGTCTTGGCAATCATAATTCACACTTTTACGTTATCTTTACACTTTTACTATAACCTTTCACTTTAACCTTTTACTTTGACTTTCACTTTTATTTTCGCTGAAACCATACTAACCATACTGACCATACTAACCATACTAACAATACTAACCATACTAACCATACTAACCATACTGACCATACTATTTTATGGAAATTGCTGAGCTAAGCTAAGCTACGTTAAATAAAAGCTAAGCTAAATTTTGAAATCTAATAAGCGAAACTAATCTTTTCTAAGAATCCTTATTATGTCTGCATGTTTGTTGAATCTTTATTCATTAAACCGCTTAGGCTTATCATGGCTTGTTCACAGGTGACCATTTTATACACAATTCATTGATTCATTTCTTTAACCATTTTCAATTTTATCATCATCGTTACTCTCATCTTCCGACTGATACTCTAGTCAGGAGTAGATTACATCTATGAAAAAAATGGCGAAATACCTTTGTTTACCCTTTTATTGGCAATAGGCGTATCTTACACTCAGTATCTGTCACTATGTAATATTTTGTAGCAATACGGGCCTAGACAATACAAAACTAATATCCTATCTTTCGTTCGATTGGTTTCGCTAACCAATTGTCCTACATTTTACTGATGCAGGGGAATTCTAGCTATATCAAACATTTGCTTTTGTTTTTCCTAAACACTTTCTATTGTATCTAACCCTCCGTTTCTAATATCTTCTACAGCATTTATATTTGTAGCATTAATTTTGTGAGCTGGTAGACCCAGCGCACTCTCAGTCGACCCCTTCGGTCTTAACACAAATAACAATTTATCTCAGGTTTTAGCTACTGTTTTGTTGATGTATTATTTAAATCCCATTGTACTTGTTACAAATACTGATCCTATGTTTTTTTTTTTCTCCATAAATCATAAACGTTAATTAATCTAACATCTTACTGTAATGCTCTAAATGCCCGATTGTGCGAGAAGTAGCAATCGTATATATATATTTTCTGTATTTAAAACATGCTTCATAAGCATTTTTTTTTCTAATAAACACTTTTTTGATTTTTGTGCTGGTAAAAGTATGACCTCTATCTTATTACTCGAGAAAGCACAGCGGATAAATTAAATTATTCATTGGAAACTGAAATAGTCGAGCCTTAGCATTTTTAATTGGTTTAGGAATAATGAATGTATACGTATCAGTAATGGCTAATACTTCTATATCTTTATTTTGGTCTCATCCAAAGAATCTAGCGCGTAGCCGCGGGATCATGTACTATGTGAAAAAAAACTCGGATGCCTTTACCATGGGATGTAAAAGTTCTCTTTCCACGAACACACTGAACGCATGCTTGGCAGTATTTTAGAACTACTTTATTGGGAACTAGTAAATGGTTTCAACTTTGTCTAAGGTCTTCTCATACGAAAAGCGACATCTAAAATCATCGAAAGTGACAATATCACGACGAAAGCATGTAAAACTTGAATCTGACACTTTGGCTTAGACCATCTAAGTCCTTTGTCTGTTATTTTATAAAATTTTATACGGATATGTAGCTATTTAATTTGATTTGAGTCTAAATTATCCAATATAATAATTTTGTCCTTTGCATCTTATCGTCTTTCATTTGAACCGTAGCTAACCAAACTACAATTTGAAGCTAGAGACAAGAGCATGGGAACCATGCTTGTTCTACTTGATTTTTCACGTGCTTTTGACTCTATAAATACTTCACTACTACTCTCGATGTTATCTTACTACGGATGTCAGCCCGAGACTGTTCAGTGGTTTAGAAGCTATCTGACTTACCGTTCTCAGTTTGTCCAGGTGACTAATGAGGGTGATGGAACCGTTAAGTCCTCTGATACTAGGTGCGTGAACAGGGGCGTACCCCAGGGATCGATCTTGGGGCCGCTCCTTTTCATTTTGTATAGTGCTGACATCACTAACTGCCTACTCAACACCAAGTTCCACCTCTATGCTGACGATTTGCAGATGTACCTGCCTTTTCTTCCACACCAGACTGATGACACTGTAAAAAGAATGAACGAAGACTTAGATAGGATCACTGCCTGGTCTATGAGAAGCTCACTGGTTTTGAACCCAGTCAAATCTAAATATTTAATCGTGGGATCTAGAAATTTTTTAAATAAAGTAGGTTATGGTGACTTGAATGTGAGAATTGATGGTTGTTCCATTGAGAGGGTGCAGGAAGCGCGTAATCTTGGAGTACTATTTGATCAGCACTTGCATTTTGAGACTCATATCACGGAAGCTGTGCGCAACTGCTTCTATCGTCTCAAGCTCTTATACCGTATACGTCCCTACATAAGTGTGGATATGCGTATCATGCTTTGTGAGTCACTTGTTTTATCCAAGCTGAACTATGCTGACACTGTGTATGGGGCGTGCATTCTCGGTAGAAGTGATAAACTAATTCAGCGAGTGCAAAATGCTTGTGCGAGATTCTGTTTTAATGTTCCTCCCAGATCTCACATCACTCCATTCCTAAATAAGGGTAATTTGATGAGAATGTCAGATCGCAGAAAACTTCATCTGGCCACCCTACTCTTTGGCATAATCCTCACAAAGAAACCGGTTTATTTATATAATAAATTGACCTGGTCGCGTGATGTAAATAAAATTAAAACTAGAGCTTCTGCCTACCTTTTGTTGACCTTGCCCCATAGAACGGCTGCATTCCGTGGTAGTTTCAAGTTCATGGCTTCCCATATCTGGAATGCCCTGCTGCCACCTCTTCGTGCTATGAAAACAGTTGGAGCATTTAGTAAAAAGTTTAAGCAATACTTGTTGCGCACCCAAAAGGAAACCACCACATGAACTTACCCTGGGTCAGCACGCAGTTTGTGTGATGATTTTTAAGTTCCATGTGCCTACTAAGCAGCAATTTTTATCGGCATTACTCTTGCGACCAGCACAACACTTCCAAAGAATAAGTAAAGCGTACGCTTTAAACACTTCACTTTTCACTACTCACTTCATGTATATTCTTTGCTTCACTACAGTCACAGTCAGCTAAATACAGTAAAAACAAACAACACTTATATTTTGTATGCACATTATTTAATTTTCCAGTTTATTACTTAAAATCGTCTTATTCATATTACCAAAGTACTCTGTGGTCTTATTTGAGCTGTTATTTATTTTTGTTTTTCTTATTTTGACAGCCGGCCATTACTTGGCCATTACCACAGACTATAGCCTACATCTGCGCCCACGCGTTCCATTCGTTTGTCTGCTATAGATAAATGCTTATCGGAGCATTGGGCGTATGTATGAATGGTTAAATAGTGCTTTTATTTTACTTTTTTTTTTTGTAGTTTAATTGATTTGTCTATATGTTTAGTATATTTTATTTTATTATTTTTATTATCTTATTTGTCTCTGTGTTCCGTGAGTGTGTCCGTGGCATCACCAGGCCCTATCAGAATACCAGCGCTGCGTTATTTTACTTTGTGGTTTAATATCGCAGCATATGCTGAGGTAGGAGCCTTTTTGGCCTCGCACAGGTCTTTAATTTTTATTTTTTAATATTGTTTTTTCTATTATTTTAAGTTAAGTATTTATAGATTAAGTAGTTACTTTTTTATTTTTTTTTATTTTATTGTTGTTTGTCCTGTGCGAGTCTCAAATAAATGTTTTCTTTCTTTCTTTCTTTCTTTCTTTCTTTCTTTCTTTCTTTCTTTCTTTCTTACAATAGAATAGAATAAACTTTATTGTACACCAGAAACCAAAACTAGCTAAACTAAACTAGCTAGTCAAACTAGAATAGATGTACGATGTATTTACCCTACAACGGGTCCAAATTAGAGCGTCTACGTTCACCATAAAAATGCCTTGGTTTATGAATTATATCGCAATCAAATGGCTCATAAAAAAACTATAATCGGTTACAATAGTGAATTTTAACCCTATAAGATAACTAATCTAAATCTAATGAAATGATTTACTACTGCTAGGGTTTCAACCCGTACGATGGAAAGTGCTACTCTTCTGGTGAAATAAGTTTACCAAATTAAGCGACTGGTTTCATCACTCTTAAACTCCATCTAAACCGTGTTAACTCGCTCTCGTAATTCTGTAATGACAGCATTTGGATTGGGTTTTATAACTTACAATAGGTCGTGGTACTACTTAGCTATGTAAATGCAATCTCTTCACTTCTTTTTCTAAGTTTGAGACCCTTTTTTTAGGGTTAGTACTACTATCGCAAAGTTTTTAATAAAATGCCTAAGAAAATCAGCCAGTCCTAAGAACTGCTTAACAACTATTATTATTATTTTTTTGTAGTTATCAACCACATTTATTTGACACTATCTATATTCTTTCAGCTTTTCCTGAGACTTTCAAGCCTAAATATTTAATTTTAGAACGAAAGAAGTTACATTTCGAGAGCTTCAATGCAAGACCTGTATTTCTAATTTTATCAAATACTGACTCGATTTAAGCACACGGCCAAACAAAATCGAGAGAATCAGAACCTTGTCCATGCAAATATATATTCTCAAATTATCAAAGATTTTATTAATAGTTGTCAGGCCAAACGGGATCTTATTAAATTGGAATTGTCCTTCTGGTGTGACGAAAGCAGTTTTTTTTTTTCTTTTATCCATTACAGTTAATTCCATCGGATTAGTATCTAGATGCTAGGTCAAATTCTTGTATCTGTCTATACAGAGAAAATTAAAATATTATAAAAAGGAAACAGATTTTTTTTTTGCTTGTAATGAATAAATTCAAAAACCACTAAACTTATATTAAAAAATTTGTTCACCAATAGAAAGCTACTTTATCACTGAGTGCTTCACCCGCGTAAGCCGCTGGTCGGAGCTAGTAAGTTATATATATCCCGCTAACCAATCCATCTGATCATCTATCTTGGGCAAAGATAATATCTAATAATCTTTCAATTTAAAGCTCTATGATCTATGCAAGTGCGCTATCTTTTATTTTTTGTTACTGGAATTATATTATTGGACTTACAAACGGATACTCTTATGATACCGGATTTTGGTTTTTTTCATGAGAGAAATTATAAGGCCTGTAAACTATAGGTTGGGGCTCAATAAATTGATGCTCATTAAACTCTGTTAGATTAGTAGCAAAGCCAGTTCGATAACATTGTATAAGATTCAACAGTCGCGATTTCTGAATCGTATGAGGACAATTAATTAAGTAAGAGTTTTAAAGGACTCACAATAATCAATTTTATTAATAGTAGGACAAACAATAATTTTAATTCGCAGTAATTACCCTCTAGCTATTAACTAAACATATGAGTTACTTCATTTGATAAAATAATTATCAACTAATGTACCATTTTCAATTAAATAGTGGGTGTCCACTTCTATTTTATCCTTTACTAATATGAACCCCGTTATGTTTTATGATGAGTAAACCGTCACATACGAAAATCCGGGTAGTATTCACTCTTTTGAAGACAGTTTAACCTCGCCATTAGTTTTTAGAAATTGGCGAGAAATTATTAATTCGTAATCAATTTTTTAGATTTTAACGCTCCAATCCTTCAGTAAATTACCGTCCAACTAGTAATGAGTAATTCAAGAATGTTCAAGGATGACGGTAAAATTAACTAGACCATTATACCTTGATCGAGTTTATAAAACTAACCTATATGTGTGTCTGGGTGTAATTTATCTATAATATGTATGTTTTTAGAAATGTATGTTTATCAGTTATCTAGTACTCATAACACAAGCTCTGGTTAGCTTGGGACTAGACGGCGTTGTGTGATAGTTGTGAATTATTGTATTATTATTATATATCATAAATTACTATTCCAGTAAAACCTATCGAGGTCACCGAATAAGTTCTATCCTAGTCGTCTTGACTGAATCAACGTTTCTATTCAGCATTAACTGGCTTCGTGAATCTAAATAAACGTGAGCAATTAATGATTACCGTCCTTGGCTCTCTTAAGACCCTCGCCACGGCTCGGGTCTAAATACCGCATCGACGGTAACGACGGTAACCACCAACATTACCCACTTATATCATAATGTACTATTTGAAAACCGTTATTACCGAATTAAAACAAATTTTGCATCTCCATTCTTTTGATAACACTCATTAGAATCGTGACCAAATATTGAACAGTACATTTATTTAACGGCTTAGTACTCTTATTCATGATATGACCCTCTTTCCTTATAATTCCAGCACCTGATCGTGTGAATTATTTAGTACCTATATGGTTTATCTATAGTTAAGAATTTCGTATACATATTTATTTTACCTATTCTTTTTGCATTTTGCAGTTATACCAGAAAGTTGGTCGTGGTTATCAAAATCTATTGGGCAACGTGATTTTATCATATTAATAATCATCTAATTAAAGATAAACACGTATTCAAAAGTATTTGGCCGTAACTTTCATCAGACGGAAAAGCTCGAGCCTTTCTGCACCCAGCTATAATTGACAGTTATAATACTTTCGTATGATTTGTTGGTCTGTTCAATGTAAATGTAAATGCTCACTATTTTCATTTACTTTATGAATCCCATACTCGAATGATTATCAAGAAAATTGATAAGTTTAAAAAAACATATCAGCCTTGCGGCTACCTCTGTTACCCTGCCTGCCAACCTGGCTGCAGCTTTGCCTGCCAACCTGGCTGATGCTCTGTCTGCTGCCCTGCCTGCTGTCCTGCCTGCTGTCCTGGCTGCTGCCCAGGCTGCTGCCCTGGCTGCTGCCCAGGCTGCTGCCCTGGCTGCTGCCCTGCCTGCTGTCCTGCCTGCTGTCCTGGCTGCTGCCCAGGCTGCTGCCCTGGCTGCTGCCCAGGCTGCTGCCCTGGCTGCTGCCCTGCCTGCTGTCCTGCCTGCTGTCCTGGCTGCTGCCCAGGCTGCTGCCCTGGCTGCTGCCCAGGCTGCTGCCCTGGCTGCTGCCCTGGCTGCTGCCCTGGCTGCTGCCCTGGCTGCTGCCCTGTCTGCTGCCCTGCCTGCTGTCCTGCCTGCTGTCCTGGCTGCTGCCCAGGCTGCTGCCCTGGCTGCTGCCCAGGCTGCTGCCCTGGCTGCTGCCCTGGCTGCTGCCCTGGCTGCTGCCCTGGCTGCTGCCCTGGCTGCTGCCCTGGCTGCTGCCCTGGCCACTGCCCTGGCTGCTGCCCTGGCTGCTGGCCTGGCTACTGCCCTGGCTGCTGGCCTGGCTGCTGCCCTGGCTGCTGCCCTGGCTGCTGCCCTGGCTGCTGGCCTGGCTGCTGCCCTGGCTGCTGCCCTTTCTGCTGCCCTGGCTGCTGCCCTGGCTGCTGCCCTGGCTGCTGCCCTGGCTGCTGCCCAGGCTGCTGCCCTGGCCGCTGCCCTGGCTGCTGCCCTGGCTGCTGCCCTGGCTGCTGCCCTAGCTGCTGCCCTGGCTGTTGCCCTGGCTGCTGCCCTAGCTGCTACCCCGGCTGCTGCCCTGGCTGTTGCCCTAGCTACTGCCCTGGCTGCTGCTTTGGCTGCTGCTCTATCTGGCACAGGCGATGAAACTTGCAGTGGTTGAGCCACATTTCAATCACCATTGTTATCCCCATGTAAACCTGGACAGTAAAATAATACACGGACACAGCTATTCCTTAAAACCTGTGTAACTTAAAAATTATGGCGTAGATATTGACCACCATTACATATCATGAACGTTTGAAAGATCGATTAAATTCTTTAAACCACGCAACGAATTAATTCACTGACACTAGGGAAGGTACAGTGAGATGTTGTCATATTTTATATTTCAAATCAGAACGACCGTTAATAACTGATTCGTAGTTATGAATTTAGATAACACCCCGTTTAGTCACAATTCCTAGGCTAGCAAGCGTCTTAAATAAGTCGCCAAGTTCTAATTCTTATGTGTAAATACGATTACATTAAACAAAACAAAATGTACAACAAAAAGTTAAGTACTATTTTAAAGCATAAATTTCACTGCATTTCGCTTTCTTATAAGTAGCAAAAAAAAACAATAATACTTACGTGAATCATCCCACTTCTGAACTGAAAGGAAAACACTGGAACTTGTTATAAATACTTTTATTTCAATAGTAATACTTATTTATTTTTTTAATTATTTATTTTTATTGGCCAACCAACAATCGTATACACTGAGACATACAAAAAATAAATAAACTACAATCTAGATTAGTGTTACAATTTCTTATAGGTTAGCACTACATGCCCCATAAAAGTAGAAACTACATGCTACGAGTACCTACCTACTTAATATAAAACTAATAAAACTAAAAACAAGAGCAAAACATTAGAAACCAAAATTAAAATTGAAATTACAAATTAAATATTAAAATTATAACTAAAATAGAAGTCCAAACTGAAATTGAAAGTAATATGAAATTAAAAATTGAATCGAGATTAAAATCACTTTACAAATTAAAATTGATCAAAATATTATATTATTATGTTTACAATATCAATTCACAAATTGCTGCTAATAATTCTGTGGAACTTGCCGAATGAGTCGAAATGCACGTCGACAAGATCGCTGCAGCTGTTTAACAGTTTACAAAGCCGTGGGACGACAGAGCTTGTGCCGAGTACTGTTCTACGAGGAGGAGGGTACAAAGGAGTAACAGGAGCACGAGGGAGTCTAGCAGGAGCCCTAAACCGAAATTTACTTAGTAATTGGGGACAATCAATTTTACTCCGGAGTATTTTGTATAAGAAAATAGTATCGGCCATTTTTCTACGTTTCTCCAATGATAGCATCCTAAAATGGGAAAGCCTGGCCTCATATGACCTCTTTCTTTTAGCGATTCCGCTGGCATAAGCTAAATGCCATAGGAATCTCTTTTGTAATCGTTCCAATCTTAGGTTGTGCGTAGCATAGTGAGGTCTCCAGATCGTACTGCAGTATTCCAAGATACTTCGAACAATACTGTTGTAAAGCAAAATCTTGGTACTACTGCGCTTAAAACCGGCAACATTCCTGATAACAAAACCAAGCATTCTAGAAGCCTTTTTAATTACATTTTCGACGTGAGGTACAAATGTAAGTGCACTATCGAAAATAACGCCCAAATCTCTCAATTGAGTCACTTCTTGGATAACACTAGCGCCAACATGGTACGCACTAGCTGTCACTGTCTTTTTCCGGGTGAATTTCACGTGAAAACACTTTTTGACGTTCAATGCCATTCCATTGTCACTACACCATTGAACTAACGAATCAACATCGCTCTGAAGTAGTTCAGTATCATCGTTAGATTTAATTACCCTGGAGAATTTCAGATCATCTGCATACATGTAACATTCTGAGAATTTGAGGCAATGTGGGATATCGTTAGCGAAAACATTAAACATAACCGGACCGATATGCGAGCCCTGAGGTACCCCCGAAGTGGCTATGTAGGTTTCAGATTGGAAGCCATTAACTGCAACAAAGCAAGGTCGATTTTCTAGATACGACTTCAGCCAGGAATAAAGTGTACCAGTAATTCCGTACGCAGCAAGCTTCGACATAAGCATATGGTGAGGAACACGGTCAAAGGCTTTGCTGAAGTCTGTATAAATTACGTCGACCTGCATGCCACAGTCAATGGCATCCGTCAACATTTCCGTAAAGGTTGCTAAGTTAGTGCTAGTTGACCTGGAGCCCACGAAACCGTGTTGAGAATCGTTCAAGTAGAGTTTAAAATGTGTCACTGTGTTAAAATGTACTTGTACATGTACCCTCAGTTTACACCTTACAGTTCAACCGCCAACGATAGATTGACTGCCCGACAACATTCTGTCAGTCAATAGCTCTGCATCTACGTCATATAAAGTGGGGGAGAGGCGCGCGTATAAAGTCAATGGATAGACTAATTTACAAATTGTGTCTGTTTAAAATTGTGATATAAATATCTCGTAAATGTTTTTGAGCCAACTTTTCAAACTATCAGCAATTTATTGAACCAAATTATCGTTACTAGTCAAATTGCGTACTGTTAAAATCTTTAAAAGTCCGTGTTTACTTTAATAAATAAGATGGGATTATTCGATTTATTTGTAATTGCTTACACAATGAACGAACGTTTCTTGAGCGCGGCGTCTGCGAGTGGCGCGCCGCGCGCTGACGTGCTGCGAGTGCAGGCTGAGCTGCGCGCGGCGCGGCCGCCGGCTGATCGCTCACTTCGGCTCACTGCTTTTAGTGCATATGAAGTTCACCAGATCATCACGTCACGGATCCCACCTAAACCGTCGAAAGACACGTACGGCATCTCGATGAGACTTTTAAAACTGGTAGCGGCTCCTCTGGCCTATGTTCTTGCTGAGTTATTTAATGCTTGAGTTAGGGAAGGTTCTTTTCCTGTGCCATTAAAGCTCAGTAAGGTGTCCCCCCTGTACAAAGGAAAAGGGAAAAAAGACTGCATGGACAATTACAGACCAGTCTCTATTATACCCACAATTGCCAAAGTATTTGAGAACGGTTTGAGTTCCCGACTTATTAAGTTTATGTCGGAGACGAACGCCCTTTCTGACCGTCAGTATGCGTACCGAGAAGGCCGCTCGACCACGTGTTTAGCACGTGAACTCGTACATCGAGTCATGTCTGCACGTGAGCAAAAGAGGCAAGTGGCTGTCCTATGCTGCGACCTGTCCAAAGCATTCGACGTTGCTGACCGCGCCGTGTTAGCTGTAAAACTACAGCACTACGGAGTGGTGGGGCCGTCGCATGCTTTAGTGACGGATTTGCTGCACGACAGGACTCAAATTGTGGTAGGTGGCCAAGGAAAGGTGAGGTCGAAACCTCTTAAATCGGAGATGGGAGTGGCTCAGGGGTCATCCGTATTCAACATTCTCTTTTCGCTGCTGCTGAATGACTTGCCTGAGGCTGTGACTGACGCAGAAGTACTCATGTACGCTGATGATGTTGCAGCGTTGGTAACAGCTGAATCAGTGGATCAGTTGGATCAGAGGCTAAACGATGCCGCGAATCAATTGGCATTATGGTTCCAAGGAAATGGTCTTGCTCTGAATCTGAAAAAGACCCACTTCATTCACTTTGTTCTGTCAGGGCGGTCTTCACGACCACTGGCGGTATCTGCGGGTGGAGTGGCTCTGGTTCAGGTGAAGACAATAACCTTTCTTGGATTTGAAATTGACGGGTGCCTCAAGTGGGATGGTCAGATTAGCAAAGTGTGTGGTAAATTGGGTAGTGCATGTTTTGCTCTTAGCAGAATATCGCGCGTCTTACCCGAACGCGATGTACGGACCTGTTATTTCGCGACGGTGCACTCGTTACTCCAATACGGCGCTGAGCTATGGGGACGTGCTGCCGATTGGCAGCGCGCCTTCCGAATGCAGAAGCGTGCCGTGCGGGCCATCGTCGGGATACCGCAGGACATGTCCGCTAGACCCCATTTTGCTAGACTAGGCATCCTCACGTTACCTGCTATACTTATATATCAGGTCGCGCTGTACGTGAGGATGAACCTCGACCTTTACCCAAAGGTAGGCAGCCGTCATTCATATTGCACCAGAAGCAGGGGTCAGCTATCGACGGTCTCAAGAACGCTCACCAAATCTTCCAAGACGACTCATGTTATGGGCCCGACAGTTTATAATCAGCTGCCTGTAGCTATTTCTGGTGCCCCAACTATAGGGAGCTTCAAAACTCGTTTGAAAAAATGGCTTATCGAGCAAGCTTTTTATTCTTTGGACGAATTTATGATTTAATTTAATTTAACTTTGACGCGAATGTTAATTTGAATGAAAATTATTTTGACTTTTATTTTAATTTGTAATTTGACTTCGATTATTATTATTTTTATTTCTTGTATTTTATTTTATTTGTTTGACATTTTTTATTATTTGACATTGTTATGTACAGTGACCCATTAAAAGTGCTTAGATACCTTAACGCCTATTTTCCCTTGCACGTTAGAGTTCAAGTTTTCGAAAATTAAACTAGATGGCGTTGGTTTCTTCACAGCTAAGTGGCGAGCAAAGGCAATCTCACAAAGTATAAACTTGACTTTTAGTTCAACAAATAATAGACACATGCGTCATCATTGTCGTCAACAACTGATTGTAGTTCATAATTTCATCATTCAAATTAGAGTCATGTTGACCTAGCGGTTAGCATGTGCAGATAGATGCGTAAATCAATGAGCCATGAGTTCAAATCTCACGTAGTACTCACACTTTTTGTAAGTTTTTTTGAAGTCTTTTTGTAAGTAACAAAAGAAGTTGGAAGGAATATTATATCAAAGCTAACAAGTGGATATTTAATTGTAATACAATATTCAAGTGGGTAGTTACTCAGCAAAATGAAAAAAATGCAGGTAAACAGTTGACAAAAGGCACTATTAAAAAATAATATGTTTATTTCTTACAATTTCTTAATCAAATTTAACAATCACCGTTTATTAATCACCGAATAAGATTATAATATTATATATAATTTCTTATTGAGGCCATAGCTTAAGTATTCGTTTCCAAAATTGGAAAAAGGTTTGAAGCTTATGTAACCTTAACAAAAACAAACAAAATACCAGTTAATTTTATCACAAAGGTCAAAAGGATTAAAAATGTAGGCTAAAAACTATAAAATTGCACAACAACACATCAAGTGTTCATAACTTTTTTAAGTTGTTTTAAATACGGATACCTTTTGAGTGCGTAATTAGAGACACAATAGAAAGACAATGGCGCGTGAACGCCGGCGTTAATGCGGGGATCAACAGCTGTTTCTTATTTCTGTACTTCCTATGCACTTTTGCAGCAGACTTTACATAATCATTTGTTTTCATATTTTATGTAACATTATATAAATGACTTGTAAGAATCCCTTACCAATAAATTACTATGACTACTATGACTATGACTAATGTGCCTTGCGTACAATTATGACGTCACAGCGCAAAGTGCTACTTGCAGATGCAACTTACGCTCCAGATATTATCACCGTACCTCCTGTTAATTTTTGAGGTCCTAGTACTTTCAGTTTAAAAACACGTGGCGGTACCCACGCCCTGCAGACAGAAAACAAAGTAGAATTTACCTATCCCGTCACAGTGGTAATTGTTTTTTTTTTTATTGTAAATAAAAATTATATGCGAATAATAAAAACAACGCAGCATCACCCCTCAATTTGACGCTGGAAACCTGTCTCGCCACGTGTTTCAAGCCATTGAATACCAGGATATCAAAAGTTACCAAAAGCTTAAAAATGGGCATAAATAATAATATCGTCGATGTATAAACCGTCGGCGTCGTTTACATTCCTAATACTAACTTTTGCCAGCGGCTTCGCCAGCTTGAAATTTAGTCATTCTCTCGGGATAAAAAGTGTCGTGTGTGCTAATTCAAATTTCATTCAAATCCGTTCAGCCATTTGAGCGTGAAGGAGTAACAAACATACATAAGTATAAATGTTCACCTTTAAGTATATATTATTAATTCCAAAAGACCGGCTAGTAAAAAAAACATTCTTGAGGAAGACAGATGTAATTATGTAATATGTATAAAAATATCAAAGAATTTAAATTCGTAGATCTATAAAAAAAAGTTCGCAAGCCGGTGGGTAGTTGCAGAAAACAATGACGTGTAATTTAAAACCTGCCAATTCTGGTGCCCTATTACGAAATGAACCGAGAAATCGGTACTAGGGCACGTAGGAACTCGCAGTTGGTCGTCATAAAATGACGTCACAGAATATCGACCTGCAGTCTAGACTTCTTAGGGCCCGTTCCACCATCTACGATTAAGTTTCGTTAACTTACACGTCATATAATTTCATAAACATTCTGTTCCAGTTTTTCAGACATCTAATAACTTATTCTTATATTCTTTATTGCACACTTTTGTACCATCGGACAAACCGATTTACTTTGATGACACCTCTACGGTTCGGACTAAGCGTTTCACCTCGTCGTTTATACCGCATACATCGAAAGACAGGAACAATTTGCCTGTTGTGGTCTTCCCGTCCGATTATAATTTAGGTGTCTTCTAGGCTACAGTGAAAAAGCAATAATAAACTAGTGCGCTTCACCACCAACTATTGCATCACTGCTTACCATCAGGTGGGATTGCAGTCAAGCACTAGTATATAGCATAAGCATAGCATAGTCGGCCTTATAATGTTCCCACTGTTGGGACTCAGGCCTCCTCTCTAGGAGAGGGAACTAATATATACCATAAAAAAAAACACAACTTTTAATAAATAATAAAAAGAAGGCCATTGATAAAAAGATCTTTTAGTGAAAAACCATAATAATTTCGTTGGTTAAAAATACCACTCATTTATCTATTTATTATATCTTTATGCAGACAAAAGTACAGAGGCGGACTTAATGCCTTAATGTCAATGTCATTAAATCGACAAAAGATATTAAAACTGATCAAAGCCTCACATATTTAAGTAAAAATCTGTAGCTGTTGAACTTCAGAAGTTTGGATCAAAGCGCTACGACATGCTACGAGCTACAAGTGCTACGACGTAGCTTTTTATTAAATTCAATCAAAGTAATCTTTCCGAGGATTTCGATAATTCAAACATTTTGCTGTGTGGACTTTAAAAGAGACTTTGATTCCTGAGTTTGTGTCGGTGGTTCTTCTAAGGGTCAGCTAGGAAACACCGGCCCCCACGTTTAAACTAACGAAAAAATTTACGTGTAAAAGTGTTTTTAAAAAACCTGTTAGCAAAATAAACATCGTTTATCATCATTTAGAGTACTTATTAGGTCTAGCAATACTTCCATAGCAAAACTTTCTGCCCCCGATGTGAACCTACATCTTAACCTTTGTTGTATTGTAGAGAGAGAAAGAAGAATCAGCGAAATATGATGTCACTGTGCAAGGTGCAACCCTACAGGTGTTATCCTGTCAACCGTCATGCTATCACTAACTTCCTTTTCTTTCATATCACTGTTCACACAATCCATCTATCTTTTCTTTGGCCTCTAAAATTTTCCAAGAACATGTTGTATTGTAGAGAGAGAAAGAAGAATCAGCGAAATATAACGTCACTGTGCAAACTGCAAGGTGCAACCCTACAGGTGTTGTTAGCGAACTTCTACTTGATTCCTGTGGTCCTAGTACTTACACTTTCAAAACACGTGACTTCGGACGGAGTACAGGGGAAAAATGCAAATGAGACATCATAATCAAGCACTTGAACATCTGTAACACAATACCAGCGAAATCGCAGGTGTGTTTCATTCCAGAATCAAAACTTAAATTTTCCAAGAACTGATACGCTACTCGGCGGCAAGAATTATAGTTAGCACATTTTTACCATTCCCATTGAATACTTTATTTATGAAACAAAATCTACGGGTAACTTACAAGCAAAGCTTTTTTTGGCATGATCCTTGCCGTACTGCTGGATGGCGAGCTAGCCATTGCTCGTCATAAGGCCACCGGGAATCACCCTGCGAATCGCTCTCCTGTGGCTGAACCTAGGCCGGACATGATCACGTCTGGTCTAGGTTCAGAGTCGCCTCCGTCGATCGCCTCAACAACTTACAAGCACATAATTATCGTACGTGAACGTCATGATTCTCTTGACTTAGTTGAAGACAAATCGAGTAGTACTCTATTTGAAACTACAGCAAACTTGTTTCTTTTAGTATAATATAATAACATAGCGATGCTCTGGTCAGTAACCAAAAACAAAATAATCAAAAATGGACTGGTCCTTGATTGGTCTATTATTGACCTCCTTGAGAACCCTTGTTCTCTTGCCACGTGTTCTTATACAAGAAATACTAGGACAGTAGATGCGACATAGAGGTCAGCTTTGCAATATCAATGAACTACATTCATTATTATAAAAAAAACACCTTAGCTTAGAAACTTGTTATCCTGAAAAATTCCGTTCCTCGAAAGGCAAAAAGTCCGTTGTCCATCACTGAAGCTGACGAAAAAATTAATTCGTACGTTTAATTCGGTACAAAACAAAATATGTAGGTATTAAAGAACTAAGCCTTGACTTACGAGTGTCAAAATATGCGCCTTAAATGGGTATGTTGATATAGTACGTTTTGATACAAGTGGAGAAAGTTTGTCATTGCGCCTAAGGCGGAATTTGCTCGAGCTGTAAACGATGATTATCTTCTCTTATACCTCATCCTATTTGCTAATCGATAGAGCGTATAAAATAAGAATATAATTATTCTAATAATCGGTTTTACGCTAAAAAAAACTTACTGACATTTCCAAATAAAAAATGACATCTAAAGAAGTCGATATTGTTTTGTTTATTTTTTTCTGACGACTGACAATAAAGTAATATAGCTCATTGCAGCTGCTTTCTCTGTAGATAATTAAATTAATTAAGTCCGTCAGATAGACAAAAATATTGGACACGCATATTCTTCTTTTGTCACGTAAACAAACAATAAAGACAATTCAGTGAGCTGTTACCGCGTGACGTCACGCTTAGAAGTGACGTGACAAGCACCCCCACCCCTAGAACATTGATGTGTTTTATTATATTTTCTCAAGTTTTTGTAGGTTTTATAAAACAAAAAAAAACCAGGCAAGTGCGAGTCGGACTCGCGCTCTGAGGGTTCCGTACAAACTTTCCTATGAAAACAGTTAAATTCCTGAATTGAGTTACGAAGATTTTTCCGAATTGCAAATTATTTTGTGACGAACTACTCTACAGTTTTCAGACTTTTTCCTATACTTATGCTATGAGACCTTGCTTCATACCAAATTTCAGGGTTCTAGGTAAACGGGAAGTAACCTATGAATTTTGATTCCTTTGAGAGTGTTGAAATATACGTTTTTTTAGACATAAACGGCCGTATCTTTTTTTTTCGTTAACTCAGAAGTTTGTTTTTTTCACAGCTTCACGGAACTGCAGACCTGAGAATATGGTTTTAATTTCAACTCGATACCTCCATGCGTTTCCGAGATAAAGGTTCTTGAGACAGACAGACAAACAGACAGACAGACGGACAACAAAGTGATCCTATAAGGGTTCTGTTTTTCCCTTTTGAGGTACGGAACCTTAAAAAAAAACAGGGCAAGTGCGAGTCGGACTCGCGCACTGAGAAGTAGGTTGTATTTTTTTTTTTGTAAAATGTATTGTATTTTTATTTTACACTTTTTAGTGGTGGTAGTTGTGCTACTAAAAAGTACCCCTCAGCTAATCATCACCAGATTAGGTCGATGGTACCTTATAGCCAGAGTGTATCTCATAACAATTGTAATAATCCCAAACACAGTTAGGCTACATTGATTTATTACACAGTTCCGGTGCCTACCTTCCAGTTTCATCATCAAATCAGTTCGATATATCCCCTCCCCCTCTTCTTTCAGTCAGTCATCGACTACACGTATAAACAATGCCATTTTACTTGTTACGACAGTTCTGCTATGATCCTTTGAGGAGTTCCATTCCATATCTTCGAAGTTCCTCATCAGATCATAACAATATTTCTATGGGAGTAACTCGGAAGCCTAACCTTTCAATCAAAAAAATAATTTTTTAAATCGGTCCACAATTGACCGAGAAATCGGTCGGGGGAACATACATGAAAAAAAATACATTCGGCCGAACATAGAACCTCCTTTTTGAAGTCGGTTAAAAAGAGTTTGTAAGTTGGTGGGTAGTTGCAGAAAACAGTGGCGTTTACCGCTGTATTACACATCCTGCTAATTCTGACGCCCTAGTACGAAATGCACCAAGAAGTCGGTATTAGGGCACGTAGAAACTCACTCACGTCATACAATGACGTCACAGACTATCGACCTGCCAACCTATGCAGATTGCAGTCTAGACTTGTTACGAGAATCGCAAGAATTGTTTTGTCCTTTTTGGTTTAAACTGGGAAATCATCAAAAGACTTTTCTCGCTCTAGGGTGGAGCACCAGGGCGTGTCAGATTTTTACTGAGCAAAATCACACCGCACAATGTTAGCACAGTTAGTGTGTGTGTTGGCATCACTAGAAGGCGTGTCAGACGAACAATATCACACCTATGGGAGTCAACCGAGTCGGACAGCCACTGACTGGATCCTGAACAACAGGAACTGGCGACGCGATAGGCCCAGAAGGAGATGGTGTGACGAGTTAGACTCCTACCTAAAGGATTGGTCAGGTGAAGCTAAGGATAGAGAAAATTGGAAGAAAGGATGAGAGGTCTTTATCTTACAGTCTTCAATGTCCATATCGTGACAACTGATTTTCACATTACTTTTTGGTCTGCAGTGCTACTTTCAGACATCCTGTGCTTTTCCTTCACATAACACCACACATCCTTCTTTGCAGTCTCATTTCAGCTGCATGAATCTACCTTTCATTCAGCCCTTTTGTGTCTGGGCACGCCACAATTATGGCGGTAAGTCCCCTCTTTGAGGCGTGGCTGGAAAGACCTCACGGCGTCCTTACCTTCCGCATGATGCAGGTCCTCACCGGACATGGTAAGTTCGGGAGGTTCCTGCACCGGATTCGTGCGGAAGAAACGCCCGAGTGTCACCATTGTATTGACCACCCGCAATGGGTAGCTCGCCGTCTGAACGTCCGGTAAACGTCCGGACCGAGCCCAAGTCGTCAAAAAAAAAACCCCTTTTGTGTCCGGTATTTCTGATCCGCACAGATAGCTGAGCAGACCATTATTTTATAGATCTTCTCCTAACCACGTCAATAACAAATCCTAAAATCAAAACGGAACGACATAGTATTTGAGATCTGTACTACTTTGATATAAAATGCAACGCCCCTGACATTGTTAGCAAACCTCCCGTTGATTCCTGATATCCTAGTACTCAACGTTTTATAACACGTGGCCTCAGTTCGGCCACTCGCAGACGGCTAGGTGAAGGTAATAAATAAATAGGGGGTATTTTGCCATCCTGGTATTTATTATGAATGTAGAAGTTTTTTATTTGAACTATTTTTTTTTATAGCAGAGAATTTGTTAATCATTTATCAGTCTCGCAAGATAGAGGTGAGTTATTTTTTGTCAAATAGTAACGTCAATGTTTAGATTTGTCCATAATAAAATCGCCACTTTAGTTTTGTTCTAACTTTCAAATGCTAGATAAAGCTTGGAGAGTGTGCGCGGGAATTGCATGACTTGATTCCGCCATCTCATTTCTACCATCGAACAACCCGACGTACGGCGAGTATCCACCCTTACGTTGTTGAAACTTCAACGGTCCGGACTAAGCGTTTCGCTTCGTCGTTTATACCGCGTACATCGAAGGACTGGAACGATTTGCCTGCTGCGGTCTTCCCGTCCAACTATAATTTAGGTGCCTTCAAGGCTAGAGTGAATAGGCTCTTAATAAACTAGTGCGCCTCACCATCAATGATTGCATCACTGCTTACCATCAGGTGGGATCACAGTCAAGCACTGGTTTATATCAATTAAAAAAAAAAGAAGACAAAATCACAACCGTCGCTGCTTCGTCTTCTGTGTTCGTCTTCGTGTTCTTAGGCATCAAATATTGGGACATTATATGCCACCTTAACAACATACACACAGATCTAATATTCACTTGTGGTTGTGGTGTGTGTGTCAGGCTCGAGTTTCACTGCACAGGTAACTAGGAAATCAAAAACTAACTACAGATATTATTTGAATTTAGAGTAGATACCTACACCTGTGCGAAGCAAAAGCTCAACTGGCTGCCAAAAAGTTATGAATCTAAGCAAAGGCGAAACGGTACTTCACGCCGAAACAACTGCTCAAAATTTATCAAGTAAAAGATCGATCGTGTACCTATTTAGTAATGCTCTCATCTCTCAATTGAAAAACGAGCCAAAAGATTCATTGGCAAAAATGAACTCGTCGTGTCAAAACCCCAAAGTTTTGAGCATCGCCGCGCCGCCGTCGAGCTGCCAGTCTGTCGATCTTAGACTGTCGCATGTCGCTAGTTCGTTACGGTAGTCAAAAAACAAAAACCCTATCACAAATCTTATCAAGGATTATCGTGTTACCCAGCTATTGGGTTTTGGAGATCGGATAGGCAGTCGTTAAAACTCTTTCAAGCCACTTATTGAAAAACCTACAAGTGTCGACAGGAACGTGAAAAAAGTGAGGCGGGGCGCCCATGCCACGTTTTCTTAGGCACTGAATACTAGGACATTAGAAACCACCTGGAGTTCAAATGTGCAACATTAATAAATCTTATTCATTTTACAAAATACAGGCTGTCAATCAAATGTATCAACAGGGGTGCGGCAGAGGCTTTGCTCACGTACATAACTACACAAATGTTTATAATAGGTATTCGGTAGTGTGCGTATATTAATATTGTGAGGCCACGTGTTTTGCAACACAGGATACTAGGACATCAAAGACCAACTGGAGGTGTTAGTTATTTGAATTTCCAAGCTCTTCTAGCTCTACCAAGCTTTTCCAAAAAAAGATTTTCTTCAAACAAAGGTCTTACAATGATTACTAATATATTTAGATGTACTTATTTTGCTGATAGGAGGATACATCTTTTTAATTACAAAGAAAAGAAAATCTATAAGATAATAAAGTTGTTTTTGAAACGGTCACTTTACGATCGAGCAGCAACTTTCATTATTTAGTGGTTGTGCGTCTGCGACTCTTAGAATTTATTACATTAAGTAAATATATTCCGGAAAACTGCACGGTTACTGTGGGAATAATCACAGAAACAAAGCCAATCAATCATCCTTTCCAATTACGTTGAGTTCGGCTTTCGAACAAGAATACAACACGTTATTTATTTGTATATTTATTTATTTATTGGTTCACCAACAATTGTTTACATGGATGGTTTACACCTACAATAGAGTACAATGGTGTAACAATCACATAAAGGGGATAAGTTGTATAATATAAGAAAAAAAAAGTAAACTTAACTAAACTAATATAAATAATCTTATTCTTCCTTTAGTCTTTATCGTTTTAAATATTGTAGTAGGTATATGCTGAGCTAGGTACTTTTTTTGGCCTCACTCAGATTTTTAAGCAACTGTTTTGTTGTTTTTTTAATATTACTATTTATTATTTGCTTTTAAGTTGTATGCGTGAAGTACTAATAAACTTATTTTTATTTCCTTCTTTCTCTAACCGAATGTAGTTAAATACTTACCTTTAGTTATCATGGAGTAGCTGCTATCTGATGTCCCACAACTCAGTTATTATGGTAACACGATACCCCTTGGCAAGACTGTTATCAGATTTGACAGCCGAGACAAACGATTTAACGTGCTTTCCGAGACACGGACGATTCTCTATGTTTAAGTTGGACACCCATCCACAGGCCAGCCTCGTCAAGTGTTTCTTTGTTATCAGAGTTTAATCGAAGATACCTCTATCGCGTGCGTAGCTTATGTTTCTATTTGATTTACCAATACTTTGATAAAATAATAATTTTACTGGCAGCAATGTTTTATTAATCCCAGAAAACAAAAAAAAATAATCAAGTTATCGCTCGCTTTTCGTAAATTGGTTTTTGAACACGTTTGTGACGTCACTGTGCAAGGTGCAACTAGCAGTCGCAAGCCAGCCACCCCTCAGATATTTTGAGCGTACTTACCTCCAGTTAGTTCCTGATGTCCTAGTACTCAACATTTGAAAACACGTGGCCTCAGTGGTCGACTCGCAGACATCAAAACCGGGCTTAAATGTAATGTTATGTAAGAAATGTAATGTAAACCTTAAATGGCATAATTGAAACAACTTTATTGAAAGTATATTTGAGCCAAACCCATTGGGGTTGAAATACTTGGCCTTATGAGGGCAGGCCACAATCGCGGTGCTAAGTCCACTCTTTAGGGGTAACTTTAGGCGCGTAGGCCCCACGGTGTCCTCACTTCCCGCCTAGGGCAGATTCTCACCGGACGTGGTCAGTTCGGCAGGTTCTTGTTTCGGATTCAAGTGGAAGAAACTCGCTCGGGAGTCACCATTGCACGGATCACCTGGAGGACAACGTGGACACGGGCTTGCAATTGGTAGCTTGCCGTTCAGACCGTGACATCAACAAACAACAATTTTTTAGGAGAATATGTCAGTGGTAAATTGCCAATTGCCTTCGGTGTGCCCCAGGGTAGTATTTTGGGTCCCACCCTCTTCATTATGTATATGAATGACCTCCTGAAACTCAACATCGCCCAGTCAGATATTATCTGCTATGCTGATGATACTACCGTCATTTTTAATGGAGCTACTTGGGCTGAGGCTCGAAATGCAGCTGAAAACGGGATGGCAGTCATTGCAGCGTGGCTTGAGCAAAACCTCCTTACTTTAAATCTCAAAAAAACACACTTTTTGACTTTCCACCTGACTCGACTAAGTAGACCAAACTTTGAAACACTGAAGATACACCACAGTGAATGTAATGTCCTGTCAGGGGCATCTGTCTCAAACACTAGTTGTAACTGCAATGTCATTCATAGAGTGGACACCACTAGGTATCTGGGCGTCATTATAGATCAGAATCTGTCATTCAAACCACACATTCAAGCACTCGCAAAAAAAACGCGCAAATTCATTTATGTAGCGAAACTTTTACGGACTTGTGCTCCTAAAAACATCTGCATCCTAGTGTACACTTCTCTGTGTCACTCTGTACTGCAATACTGTGTCGAAGTCTGGGGCGGCGCCTCCAAGACCTGCATGCTGGAGTTAGAACGGGCTCAGCGTGCTGTACTTAAAGTTCTCCTGGGGAAACCTAGGCGTTTCTCTACAGATGATCTGTACAGGGAGGCAGGAGTTCTACGCGTTCGACAACTGTTTATCTTGGTGTCTCTATTAAAACTGGTCAAGGACAAGACGGCTCACACTGGCTGCAGCAAAAGGGGCAGGACACCATATGATAGAATCCGCCTTCCAAAACTAAAGACCTTGTCTGCAGCCCGGTTTTCGACATATCTGCCCATACGTATTTTCAACGCCGTGAGTAGAATTTTCGCTATACCGAGAGAGTTCGCTGAGGCTAAAGCTAAACTAAAAAAATGGTTGTTGGATCGAACTTACGAGGAAACAGAAACCTTGCTTTGTTGTACAAGTAAGTAGGTACTGACAGAGACAAACACAAACACACCACACACCCTCACTCACACTTTACATTTACACACTTAACTGTTCCTTTGCACTATCGTTGCTAACAGGTAGTATTAGTTCTTTGTTTAGTTTTTTTTTTTAAATTTTTCTACCCCATTTATGTATGTACTTCTTTCGTTTTGTATTTTATTATGAAAATTTATACGTAACGCCAGCAGGCCAGATCATGTTGCTAACTCTGTATAATTATTGGGTCACCAAGATACAGGCTTTGCCTAGTTTGGGACCCATTGCTAAACTGTTAACGTCAAAAAAAAAAAATGGCAAATAAATAGTTACTGGAACGCAGAATGAATGTGGCAAATTGTCAAGCACGTGCAGGTACATAAGTCGCTGTAATCAGGCTGTTGACTTAATTCTACAATCACATCAGCTTACGACTGCTTTACCATTTGTCACATTAATTTTCCGTGCATTTTCGTTACAGAAAATGGCCCTATTTTTGTATGTTGACTAAAACAATAAATAAATAAAATACAAAATAAAAAAATAAAATAAAAAATAAAATAAAACAAGTCGACTTTTCACGTGACCAGAGGGTTAGCCTTTCGTTCTGGACAGTTTTCACATTGACAGCAATGTGGCCGAAATTTTTGATGCCTAATGAATTCTTCCTCTGTCGCCTTTTTACGATTACGTACTTCCACATAATTATTATAATCACTTTGTATTTATTAAGATATAGATATAGTAGTAGCAGTGTAGTGGTATAGTGGTATTAGTAGTACCTATACTATTTGCGATAGCATTAGATAGAAGTTAAAAAGGGTACACTGTAATAAAATTACAATATAAATAATTGTTTATTATGCTTTATTGCAGTTTTTTTTTTTTCGGTGGTAAAATCATCTTATGAATCCCCCGCCCTTGGGCAGGGCGGGAGATAGTGTCAGACTTTTACTGACTAAAAACCCACTCCTGTTCCTTCGTTGCCTTTCGTACCAGGGCCGAGTCTTCCTTTCAGAATCAGACCCTTGGCCCCAGTAGGCTTCGACCCTGCTAGGCCCCTACAGTTGCTGACATCTCCTTGAGGCGCGCGTGGAACAGCACGCGCCGTCGACGACTTGGGCTCGGTCCGGACGGTTACCGGACGGTCGGACGGCGAGCCACCCATTGCTCGCCGTCCGCAAGCCTGCGCCTACGATGGCCTGAAATCGGGATCGGAATCCCGGCGGCGATTGGGGCGTGAGGACCGTTGCCTCACGCGATCAGCCGCCTCCATGCTTTATTGCAGTTAAGATTGATACTGAATTTATTATACTATAATACTCTTTAATATATTATATCAACTTATAAAAAAATATAAAAAAATAAAAATTTATTTCAGACTAATTTCATTGTCCATATTATGTTAGTAACTGAAACTTAAATCTACGTTATTATAGTATTCAAATGCATTAAAATATTAGTCAATTAGTTCACAAATAAAATAAAATTAAAATAAGTCATTTCAAAAACACAATAATCATAATATTTGTCAAACATAACACACAACAAATAAATAGTTTATAAAACATGCAGTTTTATAAACCTATCCCGCACTGGTGATTCTGGGCTTTCAGCGATCATCTTTATATACCAACTGTATATACTTAAATGAATTCATTTAAACTATCCATCTTCTGAATTTATGAAGCTATTAATTAAATAAATTATTTAGTTCTTACTACTAGTGCCCATGTTAAAAACCTAAAAGAAGCAGGGGTTGTCAGTACCTGGAACGTTTTTCATTATACTATATAATATTAGTTACTTATTTCTATTTGTATGAATGTTAAATAATTATCTTGTTGCCTTGTATTGTGTACAATTCATATGGTTTTGTAAGGAGGAAACTTGTTGAAAAACATTTAAAAAAATTGTAAAATTGTTAGAAATAAAGTTATGATTATTATAAAAAAAAACTATTTCGTTTACCTATCTAAGTGTTTAGTAGTTACCTTACAATAATTAAATTTATTTAAGTAGCTAATGTTAAAATTTTACGAGTATATTGAAACCATTATTTATTAAAGTTGTTTGAATTTATCTCAAAAAATAAATGTTGTTCACACCTGCTTCTATAAACCTCTTTTGTCCAATGCAGAAGTAAATGGAGTATATAGTACATGTTATAGTAAGATTCTGTTGTAAATTAATTAGTTGGTTGAAATTAACAAAAACTACACTTTTTTCTGTTTGCGTAAGCTCGGAACGGAGTTTTGGCGGATTATTTCCGTAAAAACATTAGAATATGTTACATCCGCATTCTAATGGAAAACAAAGTGACTGTGTTCAAACTCGCAAATTCTTTTTCATTACCATGTGCGGTTACATAGAAAATAGCTTACGCACACTGAAACAATGACAACACACAACACACATACCTCGTCTTCGAGAAATAGAATAGATATCTAAGAAAGAACACGTGTCCCATGGACGGCCATGAATACTGGGACTGTAGAAGCCACCTGGAACATCAATAAACCCTATTCATTATTAATAAAATGCTTGTGGGAGGGTGAATGAATGAATGAAGAAAAATCAGGGAGAAAAGAGGCGGCGCCGGCCGTCGCCGCGTCGTACACACGCACATAATATCGCAAGTATGTATGTATGTACGGTTTATATTGTGTGGCCACGTGTTTCACAGCACACAATACTAGGACATCAAAAACTAATAGAAGATATTTATATGTAGAGTAACATAAATAATACTCTAAATTTTTGTTGCAAAATAGTTGCAACAAAAATTCACTATAGTTAGTCAAAGGCTTTACAAAGATTACCTACTTATTTTTTTGCAGCTAATGATAGGCATCTTGTTAATGGCAAAGAAAATAAAAAACGTCAGAAAAATCAGGTGTTTTTATTATGGTGTTTCTGTAATACTGTCATAATTTTTGATCGTGCAAATTTTCATTGTCACTGTCCTGCATTCGCGGCGGCTGCGGCAGCGTAAACTTTCATCTCAGATTTATCATCTGAGATTAGCTTATTTAATTATTTTTTTATTACTAATGTCAATCGAATAAAACTTTTTTTCAAATTATTTACCAGACAAGATAAATAAGTACCCTAAACAAAATGCTCACCAACCAAGAACTTAAATGAGCCGTACAAGCAAGGATCACGTGTTTTTAAACTGTGAATACTAGGATACCAAGAATCAAAAGGAGTGGCTACTGCACACAACTTCAGGGGCAAGGCTGTTTATCACCAGCCAGATGCAACAGACGACCTTGACACAAAAAAGCGCACCCCTCATTGTATACGCAACACAATACCTTGAAAGAGAGTTTTTGTCGGGATTTGTTCGAGTGAAGTTCAGTGTCCGTTATCATCATTCACAAATTGATTCATAATGGATGTTGTGGTGTAAAAAAGAAATTGGTGTTATTTTGTATCTCAAGTGTCTGCGCAACTGGAAAATATGTGGATTATTTGAAACAGACGCGATCTCGGTAAAATGGAGCTGAGAATTTTATTGTAGTGTTTTGCCGAGAATTTCCTGCCAAACACTACAAAAACATTAATCAAATCAAATCAAATCAAATCAAATCAAATCAAATCAAATCACTTTTATTTGTTAACACAGGTACAGAAATACAGATCTTATATTTGATGAACAGAGCGCTATGTTATGCCAGGAGGCGTACAAATATGGTGAGCATCCAGCTCAAGATTACTAATTAAAGTTTAAAAAAATATGTATATATTTGAGAATCCTGCATAATTATGGTATTCAATTTAATTATTAACATTTAAAAAATATCATCTAGTACTTGAATTATGGCAGACTTAAATAAGGGATTATTTTTATAATTTATTAGATAAAAATGTCAAAAAAGCTAACTACCTAAGTCCACAATATTTAAAATGTCAAAAAAATCTAAGTATCTAAGTTCAAATAATTAAAATGTCAAAAATTATTTAATGTCAATATCAACAATAAATTTCATTTCCAAATAATTAATCATTTAAGTTAAATGTCAAAAAAATATAACTATCTATTCCAAAATATTTAAAATGTCAAAAAAATATTAAATGTCAATATCAACAGCATAAAATTCCAAACATTTCATAATTTAAGTTTAAAACATAAACACAAAGACAGAAAAAAATTCACACGCATTATTATAATTAGTAACATTATTTTGTTTATATTGAGCCATCATTCAAAAATTCATCTAATGTGTAGTAACATTTGTCACAAAGCAACTTATTAAGTGCCTTTTTGAATTTTGTTAATGGCATATTTTTAATGGCATTCGGTATTTTGTTATAGATTTTTGGAGCATTGCCGAAAAAGCTTTTACGCATTAAAGATGTTTTACACTTAACATTACTAAGTTTATTAAAATATTGAGTACGTAATGGATTTCTTCTGACTTCAGATAAGCTGACAAATAAATGCGGATTTTTATTCACAAATAATGCAGTTTCCATTATGTACATTGCTGGCAGTGTCAATATTCTTAGTTTTTTGACTTTGATTAGATAGTTTTTTGATTAGAATGTGTACATCGATATTCTAATGGTAAACAAATGAATTATTCATACGAAGACATGGCTTAAAGGAGTTAGTACCCAAACCGAGAACATGAACAAAAAAAACCTTGAAACGTGGAGCCAGATAGGCAGTCACCTGACTCGCCACGTGTTTCAAGGCATTGAATACTAAGACCTCAGAAGTACTAGGAGCTTTCACGTCGAATTTGTTGAATGAACCATTTTTTTTTCACCGACAACAGCAAAACCAATGAAAAGGGTTATAGTTTTAGCAGTCTACGATGTTTCTATGTGAAATCCGTCATTTTAACTTTTATATACATTTTGATACAAGTGCAGAAAGTTTGTCATTGCGACCGAGGCGGAATTCGCACGAGCCAGCGAGTGTGTTATGGAGCATTGGGCTGAATGCTGATAAATTTGCACGGGTATCAAACGACTTTTTTCAATACACTTACGAAGAAATGAATAAAGAAGGGTTGGCCGACGACTCGTGGGCATCTACGCGACCTGGACTGATACGATACATGTAATAAAATTGTGGCGAGGGAGAACACGCGCACTTTTCTGGACTAGTGCGGAAAACAGTCTATTGCGTGCCTAAAAGCGGTGGGATAAGAGTGGGTTTTCGAGTAAGTGTATTAAAAAATAGTTATTACCACTCTGTATTATTATACATGCGAAGATTTGTAAAAGCGTGTGTGTGTGTATATTTGTTACTTCTTCACGCTCGAACGGCTGTCTGATTCGATGAAACTTGGTCCTCTGGTAGACCATATCCTGGAATAGCACATAGGATATCTACTTTTTATCCTGCCAATATGTTCACTTGGGATAATTTTTCACGATCTCAACGGCGAAACCGCTGACAGCAGCTAAAAATTTTATTCTATGTGCTATTCCAGATCATAGTTTACCCGTGCACACACATTTCACATTCAACTAAGCATCCCAATTTGTTGAGCCGTTTTTCCATGAAGGAGTTACAAACACATACATTTATACAAACTTTCGCCTTCATAACACTTGTGTGATTTATATACCGCTTGTGATACTAGGACCATAATAAAGAATCGATGGACACCTTCTGTCGGTGGGACAGATACACATACAGTGCTGGAGTGGTTTTCCTCCTATCTTCGGGGTCGTCAGCAATCGGTTCGCGCTGGGGACTCTTCATCAAAGTGGTGTGACCTTACAGCTGGCGTCCCTCAAGGCGGTATTTTATCTCCTCTTTTGTTTTCTGTTTTTATTAATCTTATAACCACTGAGCTTCAGTGTGCGTATCATCTCTACGCCGACGATCGGCAGCTCTACTGTCAGTCAGGTGTTGACAACATATCGGATGCGATCGAGAAGCTAAACCAGGACTCAAGAACAATAAAAAGCTGGTCTGACCGTTTTGGGGTGGCAGTTAACCCTTTAAAATGTCAGGCTATCGTTGTGGGAGCCCCCATAATTTGAGAAAGCTTGATGGCCTAACTGTTCCACCTGTATTATTTGATGACACAGTGATTCCATTTAGCTCCAACGTTAAGGATCTGGGTCTGCATGTCGACACCCTGTCTCGACTGGAGGAAGCAGGTTGGCAGTGTCAGTCAGAGAGTAACCGGAACGTTACGGTCGCTCTATCGACTAAAAAATCTTCTGCCAGCTCACATTAAAGCACTGCTTGTACAATCCCTAATTTTTCCTATAATTGACTATGGTGATGTGTGCTACTATGACCTGAATGCAGATCTCCTCAATAAACTTGACCGCCTTCTGAATAACTGCATTCGATTTGTCTTCAACCTTCGTAAGTATGATCATGTATCTGAACAGCGTTCTCTTTTAAAATGGTTACCCATCCGGTAGCGTAGAGCGCTAAGAGCCTTGACTACCTTGTTTTCTTTGCTGGATAAACCTTCTTCTCCTTCTTATTTGACTTCACAAATCCAATTTCTTTGCTCTGGTCATAATAAAAATCTCCCATCTACCAATAATCGTCTTCTACGATGTCCCACACACCGTTCTGGGTTTATCCAGTCCTCCTTCTTTGTCCAGGCGATCTTTCTTTGGAATGCGCTCCCGCTGAACATCAGGATGGCGTCCAGTCGGTTCACTTTTAAGGTGATGGCACGTGAGCACATTCGCAGGAAGTTGGTGTAATCATCACAGCGTTGATTTGTTCGATTCGTTTTTCATAATTACATTGTTAATTTGTATGTATGTATCTAAGTATATATTTATTATTGTATTTCTTTTCTATTTCTTTACCATTAAGCTGCACCTACCATGTTTTGTTTCTGCACCACCCTAAGGTCGACTGGTAGAAAATGCCTAAGGCATTAAGTCCGCCTTTGTACAGTGTTTATTACTAGTGCATTAAGTTTTAATAAATAAATTAAAAAAAAAAACATACCTACGTAAGTACCTACATGACAACTAAAATCTTCGGTCTAATGCTGCACGCTAGCAGAAGCCGCCCTAAATAATCACATCTTTTTTTTAATTTCTTTACCCCCATAATCATCCACAATCATACCTAAATCTTTTCTCAGGACTTGTTTCTCATTCCATTGTAGTACTTGTCTCAAAAACAAAACTTTAATAATATTGATCAGTATTAATAATATGTATTTTGAAGCAAGCAGAGCCGCCGTCAAATGTTATAGTTTTTGTGCATCCTTTCATAAACTTAATATTGGCTCTTAGCGTCTCTTGAGGTCCTGGTACCGAACGCTTGCTGCAAACGTGACACAACCGTCATTTTCCCACTTTTTTACTACGATGTAAGTGAAGAAGTCGCATTTCCGAAACGAAATGAATGCTTATTTCCAGTTACTCAACGGTCAACAGTTCATCATTATCGTCATCATTTCAGCGGAAAGACATCCACTGTTGGACATAGGCCTCCCCCAAGTGTCGCCGCAATGAATGGTCGACTGTGCCTCTCGCACCCATCGGATTCCCGCAACTCTTACCAGGTCATCGGTTCACCTTGTAGGAGGCCGACTAACGTTGCGTCTCCCGGTGCACGGTCGCCACTCCAGAACCTTTCGGTCCCAACAGCCATCTGTTCTGCGAGCAATGTGCCTTGCCCATTGCCACTTAAGTTTGGCGATTCTTCAGGCTTCGGGCGGGTCAAGAGTTATAAAAATAGAATAATTTTACTTTCAACACACACATTTGAAAGCTGTCTCCTAACCTACAGCTTTTTTATTTTTAGGCTTGCTATGCAGTGATTTTTTTGCAATCTTGATAAAAAATGAGGTGACAAGCCCCCACCAATTCAATTAATTCTAATTTTTCACTCTCAGATATGTTCCAATGAAATCAAAAGTAATAAATTATTGACTTTTAACTAACTCTATAGTATAGAGGTAGTTAGTATAGACTGAGTCTATACACAGACAAATCTAATAAATAGTAAGTTTTTAAAATGTTTTTTAACGCAAGGTCTGTATAAAATAATGCGCTAACTAATATTTTTTGTTTTTTTTTTTCGAATAAATACCCCACAGCTGGATGGTCCAGCTGTAGGTACTTAACTTATTAGAAAAAACAAAAAATATATACCTACAGCTGGACCATAGACAGATTTCTCTGTGTAAATTAATGAACATACAATCTCACGACAAGCTTTTATCTATACTAATAATATTATAAAGAGAAAAGATTTGTATTTTTTTTTGTACTGA
Source organism: Mythimna impura (assembly GCA_905147345.3). Classification (NCBI taxonomy): domain Eukaryota; kingdom Metazoa; phylum Arthropoda; class Insecta; order Lepidoptera; family Noctuidae; genus Mythimna; species Mythimna impura. The sequence continues at coordinate 1,936,026 of LR990342.1, read as the reverse complement.
ATAGGCTCAATAACTACTTACTGGATCCATTTTAAAAGTTCTTTCTAATTGGTGGAACTTGGTCCTAGTCCTCTATCCAAAATGGCGGGCTCTTAAAGATATCGGACTAGCTATAGAATTTATAAGCACCATGATATGGGTCCCATCAATTAAAAGGGTGAAACATGTCTAGTGAAAGCTGCGAAATTCATCAGAGTCAAGTTGTATGTGGATTAAAATATGTTTGGTGGCCGTAATACGTATTTTTTTACGGAATTATTTGAATCATTAAAACCATCAATTATTTTCTCAGTTTGTTTTGCCCTATCGAAGGACTTTTCATGAAAAAGTAGCCTTTGATTGTTGGCTCTTAAAGTTTTCTGACGTCTTGGTAGCGACCAATTTCAGAAAACGTGACACATCCTTCAATTTCCCACGATTTAAATTTCATACGAAAAAAAATTTTATTCCGAAATAAATGCATTTTTAGGGTTCCGTACCCCTTAAATTGAAACACTAAGGCTCTGCTGGTCGTCCAGCCATCTGTCTGCCTGAGGGGTGTATGTATCTCATGAAAAAATAACTGTCTGGTATTTCAAATCTTTCTGCAATTGGTCAACGGTCGTTATTCTTATTTGTTTTTATTTTTTAAGGTATGCATATTTGACGTAAATAAACTCTTTTTCTTTCTTTCTTTCTTTCTTTTTTTTCTTTCTTTCTTTCTTTCTATTATTTTATTTTTCAAATCCGAGAAGATCCGCCAGTTAATTTAATTTTATTACTCTTTATAACTACTTTATTACCTAAAATTCTATGTATAGGTGGCCATCAATTTATTATTTTAAAACAAGCTGAACCAAAGTGCATAGCTGCAGCTTTCGTGCATCTCTTGCAAAACTTATTGTTTGCTCTTGACGTCTTTTGATGTCCTGGTACCCAACGCGTCCAGAAAACGTGACGCGGTGTCGATTTCCTACAATCGTATTACCCGTTTTCCGAAATTGGCTTTTTAGCGTTATTTATTTTTCAAGTTATTTTTTGATAATCTGTGAACTTTTGATGATCAAACAGTTTGTACTTAAATAAATAACTGGGTACTTATAACCTACAAATCTTTTACAAAAATTTTGTTTGTTAATAATTTGATTTAATAAAAATAATATTGTTCTGTCTCTCTTAGTGGTCATAATTAGGTAAAGTTAATTAATATTATGTTAAATCAGACCAAACTCAAATGGGACTACCTCTCATGCATCCTCTGATTGTTGACTCTAGAAGTCTTCTGATGTCCTGGTACCGACCGCTGCCTGACAACGCAACCATTGATTTTCCACAGCCATATTGAATCAGCACTTCGTTAGTATTGAAATAAAGCCACGTCAATTCCGTGAACTAAAAAAATGACTTATTTCTATTTCCACTAAAGAAAATAGATAAGAGTGAGAGTGGGGAATACACAGTTCTCAGCATCTGTACGCTTCATCCTTTATCGTTAGCTACATCGCCCCATGATGCACTCGTCGAGTCGAGGCTTCAAAGTCTTGAGCATCGACGCCGAGTTGCTACCCTGTCGGTTTTCTACTGGATGCATTTCGGGGAGTGTGCGTCGGAATTGCATAACCTAATTCCGCCTAGCCCGTTCCATCATCGGACCACCAGGCGTACGGCGATGCGCCACCGGTACCTACATGGTGGACATCTCACCTATACGCACAAAACGTTTTGGGAACACATTCATTGTGCTTACAGCTAAGGAGTGGAATTCCTTGCCAGAATCTGTGTTTTCTGATGGCTACAACCCGGGAAACTTTAAGTCAAGAGTGAATAGGTTACTTCTAGATAAGCGCGCTCCATCGTCACCTGCATCGTCGCTTTACATCTGGTAAGATAGCGCTCAAGCGCGAACCTATCAAGAAAAAAAAATGAAAACCGTCAGATTATATGTTTTTCGTGTAATCCTGATAGGATTTCCTTCAAAATAAAAATAAATTCAATCGCGCTCGAGTGTTTCGAGGTTAAGTATTTTTTTACAACTTTGTGATTGTGACGCATTTCCTTATGCCACGCTCAAATTGTCAGATTATTGAAATTTACACTTTTCTGCATGTACTCAACTTACCTTGTCTTAATAGCTGTCGAGGATCTTTTTTTTTTACTAATCTGACAGTTTGCCCTCAACACACCCCACTATATTAAGGGTTCATATGTGGTAGGGGTACATTACAGGGTGTAAGGTTTCTACCCATATGATTTTCTGACACGCTCGACTAACGCGCAAAATCCCCTACTTGGGCGCCCATAATAAATACTGGGTGTATTTGGTTAACATCATACCCCTAGATATTATTATACCCCTTAGTAAAACTATAGTGATTTTCTGTCTTGTTTTTTTTTTCGGTAGGAAAATCATCTACTAGTACTATCTACTACTACTACTACTATCCCCCGCTCTTGGGCGGATCGGAGGATAGTGTCAGACTTTTACTGACCAAAAACCCACTCCTGTTCCGTCTTTGCCTTCGTCTCAGGGCCCCGGGATTCGCTTTCACACTACCCGTGGCCAGTAGGCTTCGAGCCTGCTGGGTCCCAACGATTTGCTGACATCTCCCTGAGGCGCGCGCCGTCGACGATTTGAGCTCGGTCCGGACAGATATCGGACGGTCGGACAGCGAGCTACCCATTGGTCGCCGTCCGCAAGCCCGCGCCTACGGTGTGATTTCCTGTCTTCTGAATATGCGGTATGTTTGTCAAAGATCTACACATGACAATTGGAACCAACGTTAACTTACTTTCTGAGTCAAAATCTCGGTATGTTACAATAGCGACCCATCCACAAACCGACCTAGGGAAGTATTGCTTTACTTTGGAGATCGTCCCGTGCGGCTGACATTAGAGATCCTCCACACCAACTAAAGATGAATGATTTATTGGTAACTATGCTTCTGTCAGCGGCTTCGTCATCGTATAAGCAAAAAATTACCCCAAGGAAACTTAATCCTGGGATAAAAAGCAACCTACGTGCTATTCCAGGACATGATCTACCCGGGCGTCATTAAATTTTAGATTATATTTTCTTTGACCTGTTTAGGGCAACCCGTAGGTACAGCATTATTATTAGCCTCATATAAACCCTGGAGTGCCCCGATGAATGCCCTATGAAGATCCTCCACACTGGCACTGTCCTTAAGATGGATTGAGAAAGCCCCAATTGGCCAGATTATTTGTTCAAGGGCCATCCTTGGTCCACATTATCAGTCAGAAAACTCTTTTACTTTTTACGTTTCATCCCTCCTCTTCACATGACCATACCAAGATAAACGATTCTCTTTCAACTTTTCAGTCACTTTTATACTATCTCTAAACATTTCTTTTTTGACGTGACTAACCGGTAACGCGACGTATATGTGACTAATGTGTGAAATGTCAAATTTGAAAAACACAATGAGTGCTCCTAGTTACTCCTGATATCCTAGTATCTCAACGCTTCCCATACCTGACGGCACCATAATTTAAATATACTAATTAAATACTGCCTTACAAAATTGAAAATAAGGTAAATAGATGCATTTCATACTAATATTATAAAGGCGAAAGTTTGTGTTTGTGTACGTTTGTTACTTCTTCACCCTCGAACTGCTGAACAGGTTTGGTTGAAATTTGGTACACGTGTAGCCTTGGGACAATTTTCTACTTTCACGTGGGCGAAGCCGCTGGCAGCATAGCCACTATCCTAGTGGAATATAAAGACTTAAATTCAAATAATAAAATACTACTATAGTTTAGTGAATGGTAATGAATCACAAAACACTAAGGCTACCATTAGATGGACTGCATCGCAGCAACCGCGTGCAGATTGACTGCACACGGCATATTCAATAGCATGCAGTTGACGATTTGACTTTGTTCAGTCATGATATCAACTTCACGCGATCAGCTGTAGTCGTGTGAAGTCAATATAAACTGCATACATTCGTGACTTAAACGTTACTCGGTCGGCTACATACAGTTATGTAGTGTGGACGTACGCTGTCCATCGCTAACCATACAGTTAGTGTGCAGTTAGTCAAGGAGTCACATTGACATTATGCGATCAATGCCATCTTTATTTTGAGGCTCTAAAATATCAAATCTTTCACTGAGCTCCTGGGCTAGATACGTGGCGTCAACTGCGCAAAGGCAGATCCGACTGCAGATACATAGTTGAATATATCTACTGCGCGCGGTTGCTGCGATGCAGTCCGTCTGATGGCAGCCTAAAGCTCATAATAAAATAAATGACCCGAAAGAAGGTAATTTGGTCTTTTCCCCGAAAACCTAGGCGCCATACGAGGATCGCGATCGTGATCGTCTGTTCACGTTTTCAGGAAGCGTTACATATTAGAGCATCAGAAAATGCCAACAGCATACAAGTTCATCAAAAGATGCACAAAATACTATGATGTCTTTTGATGTCCTGGAACCCAACGCTTCCTAAATACGTGACGCCCCCGTCCATTTTCTACAATGTATTTACCGCTTTCAGGAATAAATGGATTTTTTTTTTGGCGTTAATTATTTTTCAAGTTATTTAAATTTGATAATTCGTCAACTTTTGATGATCAAACAGTTTGTAAATAAATAAATATAACCTAGAGTTTTATTACAAAAATTTTGTTTGTTTATAGGTATGTAATTTGCTTTAACAAAATTAATATGGTTCTTTCTTAATGTTCAGCTAAAGCTAATATAATGTTGAAGCAAGCAGAACCAAAGTCAAATAATTACAGTTTTCACGCATCCTTTGATTGTTGACTCTTGAAGTGTTCTAATGTCCTGGTACCGACCGCTTGCTGACGACGTGATGCTAACATCGATATCCAGCACTTCGTTGATAGTGAAAATAATAAATTAAAGGCGATAGTTTATGCTGTGTGTATGTTTGTTACTTCTTCACACTCGAACTGCTGAACGGATTTGGATGAAATTTGACAAACGGGTAAACCATGTCCTGGAATAGCACATAAAATACTTTTTATCCCGGTATTGTATTCCATTATGTTTGAAATAAAGTTATGTTTATTTTTAAAAAATCCATTTAATTTACCTATTAAGTGTTTAGTACTTACCTTACAATAATTTTATGTAAGTAAGTAAGTAAAGTTAAAATTTTATATTGAAACCATTATTTATTAAAATTGTTAAAATTTATGCACACCTGCTTCTATGAACCTCTTTTGTCTAATGCAAAAGTGAATTGAGTATAGTAAGATATTAAAGTAAATAATTAAATATAAATTAAACTTAAATCCAATTAATAAAATACTAGTGTAGTGTAGTGAATGGTAATGGATCCTAATAAAATAAATGATCTGAAAGAAGGTAAGTTGGTCTTAATCCCCGAAAGCCATGAAAGGGTCGCGATCGTGGGACATCGTCGGTTGCGTCACGTTTTCAAGAAGCGTTACATACTAGAGCATCAGAAAATGGCAAGAGAATTGTATGTTCATCAAAAGATGCACAAAATACTATGGCTAATACTTTTTTTCTAGCCAACATTTTTTTATTTTTTATTGATATAAACCAGTGCTTGACTGCGATCCCACCTGATGGTAAGCAGTGATGCAATCATTGATGGTGAGGCGCACTAGTTTATTAAGAGCCTATTCACTCTAGCCTTGAAGGCACCTAAATTATAGTTGGACGGGAAGACCGCAGCAGGCAAATAATAATATGTCTGTTATAGTACCTCTACCTAAAGCAATAACGAATCGAATATTAGTGCAAAACTTAGTGGTTTTCAATGTTTAATAAAAAAACTAGATTTTGAGTTAATTGTCGCTTTCCATCAGGTAGGATAGTGGCCAAGGCCATCATTAATAATAAAAAAATGATAAAATGCATTTTTGCAATACGTACGAGTATTACATATTACAAGCATTGCGTTATCGCGCATTTACCATTTTTTCTATTTAGTCTGACAGTGACTAAGCTTTAAGTCATGTTATGGCTTTAAATGTTGATCGCTCTTGAAGGTGAAGTTTCTACAGTAACTTAATTTGACCATACACTTAAATATTCGACTGTTAGCTTTTTAGCTTTTTTTTAAAAAAAAATCTTGCGTCAAAGTTGTTATAAGTTGTATACCGCTGGCGCTGGTGAATCACTTAATGATTCCTGACGCTCTGGTATGAAATTAACAATGGAGTCTGTACTAAGGCATTCAGGAATACGTGGTTTGACGTCATGTTACTTCATACAGTGACGTCACTGAATACCAACCCTCCCACTACCCCTTCCTCCTGGTAAAGTCTAGACAAACCTTTCAGAAATCGATTTTGCTGTAGGAATGTAAATATAATTATATAACGAACAAGGCTAATTAGTACCTATTATTATTTTTTCTTTAGTTTATTGGCTATTAATGTTTATTAGTTACAATGGCTTTTTCCATAGGTTGTGGAGTGGCGACCGTGCCCCGGAAGACGCAGCGTTGGAAGGCCTCTCACAAGGTGGACCAAAGACAGTGAGAGTCGCAGGAATGTGATGGATGCGAGACGCACAGGACCGTTCGTTGTAGCGACACATGAGGGATGCCTATGTCCAACAGTGGATGTCTTTCAGCTAAAATGATGATGATAATGGCTTTTTAATAAAATAAGTTCTGACAATTACAATTACAGAGCGAGCCAGCTGCTTGACTCAGTTTGATATGAAAATATGAAATTGGTTAGTTTTTATTTTCTAGCTTGACATTAAATAATGAGTCTTTCTTTACCTATCTCGTTCATGCAAGTTTAACGTTGGGTGCATTATCAAAGGTGTAGGTCGACCCTAAATAATTATTTCATCTGAGGATCACCTCTTGACGTTCTCTGATTCCTTAGTATATAAATGGCCCGAAAACACGTGTTCTCCAAATCGTGGTTCCCACTTACACATGTAGGAACCCTGATGTTGAAGCCTTTGGCATTTGTTAGTTGCCAGCTTGTAAAACCTAAGTGGATAAATTTAGTATTTTTTTAACTTGCAACATCACCGTGCAAGTTGTTAAGCTGACTGAACATTTCCGTATTCGAGGATAAACTCGTACCATTGCAATTTATGAACCTTTATTGCGAATTTTTCAGTTACCTAGTGAAAATTATAATTTTAAATGAAGCTCAACATTGTAGTACCTGTCCTGCTTGATATCCTAGTACCCAATATGTAAAAGACAGGGGGTTTTTAGTATTTTATTATATTATTGAAAACAATCTGTACGTGAATTTGAAACGTGAGACATTCAATGTACGCCACGGGATTACAGATGTAGGTATAGCATTTTATTTACAGGTGTAGCAGAAGGCCATCCATAACCTATTTGTGAGTAACGACTACAAAAATAACTGCGAGGGTGCGTCCTACTTCGCGGCGGCTTCAGAAGTCTGGGCACGCCATATTAATGGCGGTAAGTCCCCTCTTTAAGAAGTGGCTGGTAAGACCTCACGGCGTCCTCACCTTCCGCATGACGCAGGTTCTCACCGAACATGGTCAGTTCGGGAAGTTCCTGCACCGGATTCGTGTGGAAGTAACGCCCGGGTGTCACCACTGTGTGGACCGCCTGGAGGACACGGTGGAGCACACGGTAGAGTTGTGCCCCGCTTGGGCAGAGCACTGCCGTGTCCTCGTGTGGGAGATCGGCGGCAATGATCTCTCGCGCCCGACCTTGGTACAGGCTGTGGTCCGAAGCGAGGAGGAATGGCAGGCGGTCGCCTCCTTCTGCGAAGCAGTAATGCTAACAAAGGAAGAGGCCGCACGTACACGCGTGAGGGAGCGGCCCTCACGCCCCAGCCGAATATCGATCCCAATTTCCGGGCGCGGGCTTGCGGACGGCGAGCAATAGGTAGCTCGCTGTCCGACTGTCCGGTAACCGTCCGGACCGAGCCCAAGTCGTCGACGGCGCGTACTGTTCCACGCGCGCCTCAAGGAGATGTCAGCAAACCGTAGTGGCCCAGCAGGGTCGAAGCTTACTGGGGCCAAGGGTCTGCTTCTGAAAGGAATATTCGGCCCTGGTATGAAAGGCAACGAAGGAACAGGACGGGTTTTTAGTCATTAAAAGTCTGACAGACACACCCTCTCACACCGCCCAAGAGCGCGAGATGTCATTAGATGATTATTATCCAAACTACAAAAAAAAAAACCAGTAGTCAAAACACCCAAAAAAACAAATATTAAGTTCATTTTAAAATTGTAATTTGATATTTTAAAGGAAATCAAGAAAATAAAATAAGGATGGACCGACTGTTCCCGACCGACTGATAGTTGGCAGTTAGAGCGCCAACTCTTCGTCTAGTTGACCAAGTGGCACAAACTATTTTCAGATCAGAATTGGGGTAAAGGGTAGGTTTGTGAAAAAATGATGAGGGACGGCTCCCAAGCCACGTGTTTTAAAACATTGGATACTAGGACAGCATGAGTCAGCCGGAGTACGCCAGTATTGAACAGATAAGTTTTGAGGGCAAGTGCAACAGACGAACTTGACGCAAAGAAAACAACCCCTGCCAGCACTGAAGGACACAAAACAGACGCGCTGTAATTAAACAATTCTATTTTTATTTTATAAGTGCAAATAAAATAAAATTGTTTTTCAAAACTCGCTTTGCGTTTTGAAAAATAATAAGAGAGCTTGCCTTAGCATCTCTTACAATTTGTAAAATCATCATTAATGGCAAGATGATGACTTGGGAGAAGCCAGCCAAATACCTCGGTGTGATCCTAGAGCATCATCTAACCTTCGCAAATCACGTAAAGCAGGCTCGCTGTAGTGCTGCTTTCGCTCAAAGCAGGTTCCCGTACATCTTGACCGGGCGGTCAGCAAATTATCTCTTAAGTGATCATGACATATTGACTTACGCTTGCCATGTTTTCGTACATGCAAAGTCCCATCACTATCATAGGATGCAAACTCTCTGAAACTGACTCTTCTGAAAAATCCTCAGAATGGGCTGTATAATGTCCAAAATAAGAATCTACATTTAGATCTCAAAATCCGCACCATCCAGCAGTTCATGAAATTCCTTTCCAAGTGTTTCTTTGACACTGCTGTGAAACACTGACACCCCCTAATCGTATCGGCCTCCCAATACCAACCCTCCTGCATCTCCACAATTCGCAGACCCTACTCTCGTCACTGCCGATGACGCAATTACCCTGTGTCAGGAGAGCTTTAAGGAAACCAGCACACTTCGAAAACAAAGACATAGATAGAAGGTGCTTCTATCTTCGCCGCTGAGGGCCGCCGCAACGCTCCCGTCAATGTCCACTACGACCCTTGCTCGAGCCAGCTCGTGGCGCTGAGCCCGTGCCTAATTAATAATCGATGTAAGCTAATTTTTAAGTTTTTTGTAAATCCTGGGTGGAGGGTTTAACTTATTAAGGCCGCCACAACTACTCCGGCGAAAGGCCATTCAGAAAAAAAAGGTACTGGGGCAATAAGTAAAGCGCGGGTTGACGTCAACAATACGTCCCTAGTGATTGATGATATTGAATTAGTAAAAAAATTGAATTAGGTTTTGTCCTAAATAATTACATCAGTGTTACCGTGCAAATATCAATCCCCTGAAAATTTCGCATACTGTTAGTGTAACTCCGTTTGATTCCTAGAGTCCTAGTACTTAATATTTTATGCATTGTCAGAGAAAGGAGAACCAGAAAAACTCGTTGAACGTTATGTTTAAAATATTTTTCAAAAAACCGGCTTTTAGACTAACTAAAACAAAAGTCTATACACTTTTGAATTTTAAACGACGACAAAAGTTTTTAGCAGTTTAAAATATAGGTCCCTACGCAAAACGATGTTTTACTTTGAAGGTTATTTACCTACTTGTTTAATCAATGATCCAACCTTTAAGAAGTTAACGAGGTAGGCGTACAAATCAGTGCCATAATCAGCAATCCACAGTAGCTATTGTATTCAGTAAACCTTTTGTTTAAAAAATAATTAGGTAGAGTTGTGAGTTGTACTGTATTTCACCAAGCCGGATTGGTCTTGGTTATAAGTGTAGTTTAATATTTTTTCTTCTGTGTGAAACAATACGCATGTGAAACTACACATCCATGACCAATCCGCCTTGAAACTGTGAAATAGAATATCTAAAAATTTGAAATCTTTTGCTTCCCTCCCAGTCTCTCCCTAACTTCGTGATTTCCCAATGACAACCATTATTCTGTTCGATGTTTTTTGATTGCACTCAAATTTGCAGGTACGGGTGCATACCGAACATCTCGAACGCACTCTCCAAGCAGAACCTCACACAATTGAACTCTTTCTCCTAACTTCTTATAATACATCTGGTGCAACAAGTATTCCTACAAACTTTTGATGTCCTGGTACTAATAGCGGTGTAACACGTGACGTAACCGGTTTTGTGACGTTCACGAACCGGATTTTAATGTCTTTTTTTTTATTTGTTTATTAAGCCATTCATTATTACAAGTTTTTACTTAGTTTTGTTAATTCGGTTTGATAATAGTCTTTTCCTGAAACCATTTTAATCCGGAATTGCTGATAGCAAGATCGATTCATAATAGTATAGATATATTACTTACTTATATTATAATAAATATATAATATAGGTATATCTAATGATATCTTTCGTACTAATATTATAAATGCGAAAGTCTATATATGTCTGTCCCTTACACTTTCACGCCTAAACCGCTGAACCGATTTTGATGAACCTTGGGGAAGGACAGTGCTTTAAACAGACCTTTTGTCACAAAAATATGTTGAAATAGGGGACGAGAGTTTGTATGGAAGTCAGTCATTATTGAAGATAAAACCATGACACTTCGTATTTAGGCACACGATAAAAAATAAATAAACATTATTTTGTTCAAGTGATTCTGAAACTTCGGCCTACATGAGGTGAAATAGAAGATGAAAATTTTCGATCCTGTTGATGAAAAACCTTGGCGCACCAAGGCTAGGTAATGAATGGTACTCGGCTACAAATTACTCGCTTGGGATCCAATATTATAATAGCTTTAAGTAATTATGACCGAAATGACAAAAAAATATATCCAATAATTCCGAGCAATTTGCCATTTCAGTGTAGAAGAGTGCGCAGCAGTTGCAATGACAAAAAACAAAGCTCAAAGACATGCGCTTAAAGTACCTGATGTACCTACCTGGAGTAGGTACATTTAGGAAAAACCTGATTTTTCCATGTGTATGTAGCGTGCTCACGAGTATCGAGCCTGCAAAATCTTTATGTTTTAGCGGAGGATGGAAAAATAAAAACCATAGGTAGTTTATAAAAATGTGTTAAAAAGTTTCTATAATATTTAAAGATTATTAACATTTTCTTCGATTGAAAGTTGTAAGAGGTTTTTTCAAGACTTATTTAATTTTCCTCGTGACTTTGCGAATGGCAAACCCTATACCTAACTCTAATGCAAGTTTTTATACACTGCTGGTATATTTTTCATGTATTACAACAAACACAGCTCTGATTCGTTCCTGGTATCCCAGTATCCAGTGTAATGAAACACGTGGTCTCAGATCAATGCTTTACATGGAAGAGGGCGCTTTAGTACAGCAATGTTCAACTTGTAGCAATGCACCCCTATTTTAATACCACATGCACTTTCTTGTTGTATCCTGTTGCCTTAGTACTCAATGTTTAATATCACGTTGCCTTGACTCGCCCCTAAAATATATTAAAGTTGAATTCGTTGTTTGCCAAATTAATTAAATTCTAATGTTTTTATCTGAATTAGGACTTAACAAAGTTACAACATATTTTAGATAATTTTTAGTTAGATTTTATTATTCTTTTTATTTTGTGTATGTATGGCCTTTGGTTAGTTCACATGATGGAAAGAGTCAAAAACCAGGGACAATTTATTAACAGTTTTCTTGTTTTACATAAAATAATGAACAAGAATAGAATAAAACAACTTTTATACCTATTTATTATGAATTGAAATGAATGTTGACGATTGCTCTATCTGACAATTCGATAAAATACGATAGTTCTGGAAATGTGTTCGCGCCCTTTGTAATACATTTATTGAAAACGGTTACATGCTTTTAAATTCGGATATTTATAACGAATCTTCTCAAGAAGAAAACTTGATTCTACATCAGTCACTTGTTAACTTTTCGTTATTAAAATACTGTCCTCATCCCTAGGTTTGCTCAGCATTCTTCAGTTGCCCTTTGCGCCTAAGGCCACGGTCAGTTTTTCAAGAATGCCCGCAGCCCCAGCAGGCATCATCCTTAACCGGCCTCATCAATTTTACTGACTTATCTCGCGTGGAACACAACGCAACGTCGACCCCTACCTTACATCATCCTATAGTTGGTTTTCCTTGTTTTCGTCTGGTGCAACAAGTTCTCCTGGCAACTTTTGACATCCTGGTACCAGTACCGGTTCAACACGTGACTTCGAGACTTGAACCGGGTTTTGCTGAAATCGTTTAGAACTTCTTTTATTATTACTAAATAAACGTATTTTCTTTTTATCTTTTAGCAAATGCGTCTATTTTGAAAATGGCCTCTCTCTAGGTAGACATTAAGGTCCTGCTTTTTTGGCAGCAGTGTCACAGCGGCTACTATAAACCTATTCTGTAATCAAGGGCAGATCCATTATCATTACCCTAGCCCAGGGATGGCGAACCTTTATATGAGAACGTGCCACTAAAAATATTAAAAAAAAAAATGTAATCATTGGGTGCCGCAAAAGAATCTTGGCTTAGTGATTTAATGAACAAATATTTAAACTAAATGCTATTAACTTTTAATTAGCAGCCCAAAATTCGTATATCGTAATGTTTGCAGTAGTTTGTTTATTCAATTATATGTATAAAAGAGAAAATTGGTGTGATTACTAGTGTTTAAAATCACATGCTGTACTTCTTTCACTGGCGTGCCCGAATTTTTTTGCCGCGTGCCACCACTGGCACGCGTGCCATAGGTTCGCCATCCCTGCCCTAGCCATTTAGCAACTATGGTGTGTTCGGTTTCCAATTACATCAGATGTATTTTATTAACTGATCTCCACAACCCAGTATCTAACTTAACTTGTTAATACGTATAAGACTGGTAATCAAATTTGGCGCTTAACTACCAGTAACGACTATAAAAGATCTATCTACCATCGGCTGTGTACATTGTAAACGGCGCGCTCTTTGGCGCAGGTTGATATTGCATGGGGCATTTCTGAATAGCCCAGTATCGACTTCTCTGTTCATTTTATACTTGGACGCGAGAAGTTAGCAAGAGATTACGTACGGCGTTGCGCCATCGGTACATGGTGGACATCCCACGCATACGTACAAAGCGTTTTGGGAACACATTCATAATGCGTACAGCTAAAGAGTGGAATTCCCTGCCGAAATCTATGTTTCCTGATAGCTACAACCTAGGGGTCTATAAGTCAAGAGTGAATAGGTTACTTCTAGGCAAGCGTGCTCCATCGTCGGCCACATCATCGCTTACCATCAGGTGAGATAGTAAACAAACGCGAGCCTATCAATAATAAAAAAAAGAGATGAGAAAGTGTTTCATGTTTTTTGAAAACTGCCTTCTTCCTGCTCACGTTTGACCACAATCTCAGCTGATGGTAAACGATGATGTGGTCGACGATGGACCACACTTGCCTAGAAGAAACCTTAGATTCTGCCTATTTCTAGAGATTCCTGATTCGGATTCGGTGGCAAGAAACACCCGGGTGTGATCTCTGTGCGGATCGCTCAGAAGACATGATGAAGCATGGCTATAATAATGATGATATGTCCCTAAAAAAAGCTGTAGAAGCAAAGAAAGAGTTCTCAAAAATATTTTTACCTATAACGGTGGTGCATCATCGTACGTTTTTTGGTTCGATGATGGAAACGAGCTGGTTTTCTGTGTTGTTTATTGTTATTAGAGTCAGCCCGAGTTAATCTGGCAAACGTTTTGTAAGTCGGTGTCGGATTATTGAATTTGTCGGACTATAGAGAAGATACTGGCCCCTTGTAGTCCGGGCACGCCACAATTATGGCGGTAAGTCCCCTCTTTGAGGCGTGGCTGGAAAGATCTCACGGCGTTCTCACCTTCCGCATGAGGTCCTCACCGGACATGGTAAGTTCGGAAGGTTCCTGCACTGAATTCGTGCAGAAGAAACGCCCGGGTGTCGCCACTGTGTGGACCGCCCGGAAGACACGGTGGAGGTGTGCCCCGCTTGGGTAGAGCAACGCCGTGTCCTCGTGGAGGCGATCGGCAGCGGCGATCTCTCGCGCCGGGTTTTGATACAGGCCATGGTCCGGAGTGAGGAGGAGTGGCAGGCAGTCGCCTCCATCTGGGAAGCAGTAATGCTAACAAAGGCCACCGTAGGCGCGGGCTTGCGGACGGCTAACAATGGGTAGCTCGTCGTCCGACCGTCCGGTAACCGTCCGGACCTGTTCCACACGCGCCTCAAGGAGATGTCAGCAAACCGTAGGGGCCTAGCAGGGTCGAAGCCTACTGGGGCCAAGAGTCTGATTCAGAAAGGAAGACTCGGCCGTGATACGAAAGGCAACGAAGAAACAGGAGTGGGTTTTGTTTTAGTCAGTAAAAGTCTGACACTATCTCTCGCTCCGCCCAAGAGCGTGATTTGTCATTAGATGATTTTCCCACCTACAAAAAGACCCCTTGTAGTCCGGATCTCAAAATTATCTACTTTGTAATCCATAATTACTCACATATCTATAAATATGCTCAGATATTAGATTAATTTATAAAAACAACATTATCGACATCATAGTTTATTATTCAATTAACGTCATTAACGCTATTAAACGCTGTAATTAAAATATTACAGTCATTCTATAAATTAATTTCTCGTTTTTTCAGGGCTCCATCAGTCCATCGTCACACCAAAATGGACAAAAAAGTCAAACAGTTTTTAGTGCATCTGTCTGTGTATTACTAACAGGGGTTGTTGTGTTTATGTCAAGGTCGTCTGTTGCACCTGCTAAGTCACCCTCACCCCCAAAGTTGTGTCTGCTCAATACTGGCGTACTGCATTTGACTCATGATGTCCTAGTACTCGATGTATAAAAACATGTGACTTGGGAGCCATCCCTGTCCATTCTCCACCCAGAAATTGACAATCTGCGAATGAATGAATTATTATTAATTTATATAGAAAATTATATAATTTGTAACATTAATTTAAAACAACTTTAAAAAATATTTTACTTTAACATTTAATAAACCTCTGGAATCATGCAGATAACACTAACAGTTAGATTTAGGAAACCTTGTGGGAGGCATTCCAACGCTGGGTCGTCCGGTGCGCAGTCGCCACTCTAGAACTTTTCGGCCCCATCGACCATTCGTTCTACGAACAATGTGCCCTGCCCATTGCCACTTAAGTTTGGTGATTCTTCGGGCTATGTCGGTGACCTTGGTTCTCCTGCGGATTCCATTAATTACTGATGCAATCACGCAAGGAAACTCCGAGCATAGCCTTTTCCATTGCCCTTTGGGTGACTGTAAGCCTTCGGATGAGGCCCATTGTAAGCGACCACGTTTCAGTGCTATATGTGATCACTGGCAACACACATGTTTTGATGAAAATGTATGTTATGAATCTAAATAAAATACTTAACAAAAATTACATTGTTTAAATTACAGTATTGCTTTGTTTGTTTACGTTTCTCGCCGTCGCGAAGTAGTACCTCCAAACTGGAAGTGATCTTCTTAGAGCTGCAAGAGAGTAGAGGCAGCGCAGCAATACATAACAGATTTCCTCACATCATTTATCTTTCACTCGGTTCACCTAACCTTTCATATTTGTACAATTTAAAATACGAGTAATAAGGGTATTAAACACCCAGGGTTGCGAGATTACTCGAAATAGTAACCGTGGTCCTTTTAACGCAAAAAACAGCTGACACATATGTGTTTTACTAAGTAATAGTACATTATGACATAAGTGTGTAATGTTAGTGATTACCTTACCGTCGAGGCGGTATTTAGACCCGAGCCGTGGCGAGGGTCTTAAGAGAGCCAAGAACGGTAATCATTAATTACTCACGTATGTCATACGACGTTTTTCAATACACTTGTGAAGAAAACAACAGTAAAACTAGTAAAATTTTCTGTGACATGGCGGTAAAAATCGGTTTTCATAAGCGCATTTTTTTTTATTTACCCCTAGAGGAAGGCTAAGGTATTTTTATCATACTGCCTAGTCTTACGTTTATATTTTCTTGCGTGAAAAGTTTTTACAATAATGTCTCGTAGTGACAAGAGAATACGGATGTAATATTTTCTAATAATTTTGTAGTATTTAATTTTATTTTATTAATACAGCCACTGAACTTCACTGGAATAAAAAAATCACGCCAAAAACCGCGCGCATCTTAAAATGGCGGCCATATACCACAAAAAAAAAAAATTTGAATGTACGATTTATTTACTAAATGTTTTTTCTTAAATAAATCGTTTGTACAAGTTAAATTTGTCCATTTTAACTTGTAAATTGAATGAAATAAGTAGGTAAGTAAGACACTAATTAACCGACTTCTAAAAAAGGAGGAGGTTCTCAATTCGGATGTTTGTATTTTTTTTTTTATGTTTGTTCGCGCATAACTTCGTCGCTTGCCAACCGATTTGAAAAAATCTTTTTTTGTTGGAAAGGGTATACTTTCCAAATGGTCCCATAGTCACCAAGTCGGGATCTGATGATGGAATCTTGGCGAAATCGAGGGAACTCCTCAAATATTATAGGCAATCATATAGTGATTTATGTATTTTCATCGAGAACTTAAGCATTTACAGTCAAAATATAACATTTGATGAAAAGGAACTGACGAAGAAGACCAGAAATGGTCAACGGAACTTCATACTCGTATAAATATCACAATGAAGATACTTAAGCGACTATGACAATACAAATAAATGAATAGTTCTGAATAGTTACGTTGAAAATGGTATCATTGAAGTGATCTGATGATGATGATGGAGCCGGAAGGTAGGCACTCCGTAATTAATCAATGTTTCCTAGCCGTGTTTGGGCTTATTAGAATTATCATGAGATGCACTTTGGCTATAAGGTACTATCGATCATCGATATATCTGATTTGATGATGGAGCCGGAAGGTGGAAGGTAGACACAGGAACTTCATAATAAAACAATGTAACCTAGCAGTGTTTGGGTTAATTGGAATTATCATGAGAAATAGGCCCTCTGCTTATAAGTGTATCGCAACTAAAAAGTGTGAAATAAAAAACTTTTTACAAAAAAAAAAAATAACCGATTTCACTAAAAAAACACTAAAAGGATCAAAATAACTTTAATTTCGGAATTCGGTGTTAAATAAGATACAAATAATACCGAGAAACACCGACTTCCGAAATTAAAGTTATTTTGATCCTTTTAGTGTTTTTTTAGTGAAGTCGGTTATTTTTTTTTTGTAAAAAGTTTTTTATTTATACAGTCTTGAACGCAATAACTTAATGGGAATTTTATTCGAATTCAAAATTTGTTTTGCGAACAAAGAGGTTGAAAAAAAGGTTTTAACTACATTATAGCACTAGTGCGTAATGGTAATCAAAATGTCACAGTTTGGTAACGTTGGGCCATTATATACGAGTATCTAAGTTCAGTGCAATAAGAGTCACTTTCTGAGCTAGTGTGTTGAACAAAATCTTATACTCCCTCTCGTTCCACCCACTGTGATAGAAGTTTAATAGATAAAAGCATGCTTAGCAAATTAACATCATGATATTTGAGCAAGAGCATACTAGGCTAGGCTAGGCTAACATATTATACCAGGTTATATTACTTATATGGATATAATTTTAGGTTGACTGTGTGAGCTCTATCAAGATCGATAATCTCGCTCTGTTGAACTATTTAAGCTATACTGCTAAGTTTACAGCTAAATATTAGTTCTTAGTGGGTTAACTAAGAACTAAAATAAAATAAAATATTATATATCAAAAAAATAAATCGTCAAAATAATTTAAAATCACGTTATAATTGAAGAAAGCTCATACTGTCGGCGGCGATGGATTAATTCACACCGCAATACACCACGTGTTTCATAACAAGTTGTACTAGGGCATCAGGAGACCAATGTAGTTACTTTGATAAATAAATATGCCTACATGCCGACGAACACATGGTTCTGTATGCGACATACAAAGAGGTTCAACAGGAGATACCAGCAAAAAGGGCAAATATCTGAATTAATTTAAAGCGCCAGGATAGGGTTAATCGCCAATAGGCGTGGGCCTGCGAATGACGAGCAATGAAGAGCTCGCCGTCCGGTCGTCTGGTAAGGACCGAGGCCGAGTTGTCGACGGCGTGTAGTATAATTACGCGCGCCTCAATGAAATGCAAAACCGTGGGGGCCCATCAGGACCGATGCCCGATAGAGCCACTGGGAATTTCTGAAAGGGAAACCGTGGTCCTAGAACGCAAATAGCAATAGAATAGAATAGAATAGAATAGAAAAACTTTTATTCGGTACAGACACAGCACAACGGTTATAATATAAACACAAAGACAAAGTAAACAAGAACTAAGTACAAAATGCGTCGAGCGTGCCCGCTCCGAAAGGGTGACCACCTCAGCATTTGTTAGGCGTTAGACACCCAGCGCTGGTTTTCAGTTGGCACCCCGCAGTGACGCACGGACTAGGGCAAACATATATAAATATACTACTCGTATGTAATTTAAATAAATACAGATATTGTGTACCTACTGGAGTATAATTTTATTAAAATAAAATACATAATTAACTATTTGACAAATAACAACACAATATTATAAAATGAAATTTGTACCACATTGGATGATACAACTATAAAATTACGTGGTACCCACAATACTCCAATAAAAAACCGGCCAAGTGCGAGTCGGACTCGCCCATGGAGGGTTCCGTAGCAGCAAGTAACATAATAATAATCTTTGTATCAGGTTCATATTTGGCTTGCGCAAGTATGACCACGTTTCTGAATTAAGATACTAAAAAACTAACTAAAATACTAAAAAAAAAAACTACTGACCAGATCTCGTTCAAACCAATTTTCGTTGGCAGTTTTTATAGTAATGTACATCATATATTTTTTTTAGTTTTATCATTCTCTTATTTTAGAAGTTAGAGGGGGGGGACACACATTTTACCACTTTGGAAGTGTCTCTCGCGCAAACTATTCAGTTTAGAAAAAAATGATATTAGAAACCTCAGTATCATTTTTGAAGACCTATCCATAGATACCCCACACGCATGGGTTTGATGAAAAAAAAAATTTTGAGTTTCAGTTCTAAGTATGGGGACCCCCAAAATTTATTGCTTTTTTTCTATTTTTGTATGAAAATCTTAATGCGGTTCACAGAATACATCTACTTACAAAGTTTCAACAGTATAGCTCTTATAGTTTCGGAAAAAAGTGGCTGTGACATACGGACGGACAGACGGACAGACAGACAGACAGACAGACAGACATGACGAATCTATAAGGGTTCCGTTTTTTGCCATTTGGCTACGGAACCCTAAAAACATCAGCCGACGCGCGGCGCGATGATAAACGCTTTAACGCATAATCACCGACAGCGCTGCACCGGCCCGGCAATTAGCCGTCACCTAGGACTAATACACTAATTATAAATAAATATAAGAAACCAGTAAAAACAAAAAACAAAAACATTGCCTTCTAGAACATTTTTCCAAGTGCCAGTAAATCAAAAAGTTGCAAGAGATATTTGAATAAACATATTATGTGATATTTTTGGCGATTGAAAAGGAGTCGGACGGAAACAAACAAAAGTGAAGTGAAACGATGAAATTCCTGGACACAGATGCAACGGGCTCACCGCATCAAGCCCACCCACTAGCTACCTCCTATAGCCAAGAAATAGGTACGTAACGTAAGGGTGAGTTTTTATATTACGCAATAAAATTAATTGATTAAAATAAATTATTAAAATTCAAGGAATGTCATTAGATTGGTGATTAATTAAATAATATATTATTGTATTTTTAAGAATTATTATATTAGCCTGTTACCTACTATTGAATTATATAAACGATTTATCAACATTAACTTCATTAAATTGGATTTGTGAACTTAAAATAAATTGCTTAAGTCTAGTCTTAAAAGTACTTATTTTTTAGGTCCCTAATGGGTGGGGGAATATTACTCCAACATTTGGAGGCCGAGTACCGGAAACTACCCCGAAAAGCTGCAGTACGGTGATGCGGAGTAGCCAGCTGCTGAGCACAACGCCTGGCCTTGCACTGCCGGTGACTATTTACCCACGAAAGCTTTGAGTACAGGTATGACGGACATTTAGTCTTGATGACGCCAAAAAGAAGACAAGCCAGATGCAACTTGCGACGCGACTTCATTTTTAAAATGTTATGCTTGTTTAGAAATGGTGTGATGTGACTTCTTGGTGGAACATTAAAACAAAATCGCGCGCAAGCATTTTGAACCCTTTGTATAAGTTTCGCAGTACGTGACAGAAGTCTAGGTCCTACAACGGTATCGGCATAATTCAACTTCGATAAAACCAGACTTTCAACTAGCTGTACACGAAGGTCTTCGCCTAAAAATGGACGCATCTTATACAAGACTTTCAACCGGTAAAAGCAGTTTTTTACGCAGTCTGCAATATGAAGCTCAAAACGTAGGTCTTCGTCCATGATTAAACCGAGATTTCTCGCCTGATAAACCCGCTCAATACATTTTCCCATCACGATCACGTCTGCACGAGGAGAGGTTATTGTATTTAGTTGAGTTTTTGAACCAAATAACATAAATTTTGATTTGGCTGGGTTAAGCAGTAGAGAGTTTTGTTTTGACCAGGTTACTATCCTATCCAGATCTTCATTTAACAATTTTACTGCGATATTATAATCTTCAGGCTTAAAAGAAAGGTACAATTGAATGTCATCTGCATAAATATGAAATTTAGAATTTTTCAAAACATTAACAATATCTGCACTATACAAAATAAACAAAGGGGGACCCAGTATGGAGCCCTGTGGAACGCCTTTTACCACAGGAGTCATATTAGATACAACACTAGAACCATTGGCATCTTGAATTTCAACCAGCTGTTTGCGGTTAGTTAGATAGCTCCTAAACCACGTAACCGTAGGCGTGTCAAAACCATAATACGTCATCTTAGAGAGCAAAAGAGACAAATTAATAGCATCAAATGCGCGGGAAAAGTCCAGTAAAACTACCAGGGTACAACACCCCTCATCTTGAGCCGATATTATATTATCTGTAACATCTAACAGAGCTGTTGCAGTGCTACGACCCTTCCTAAAACCAGATTGCGCCTCCGGGAGAATGTTATTTTGCTCAAGATAGGTCGTTAGTTGGGCATTTACAACTTTTTCCAACACTTTTGACAAGAAGGGTAAAATGCTTATAGGCCTTAAGTCCTTTATAGTGCTTGGGTTCGTGACTTTAGGAATTGGACGCACAACTGCAATTTTCCATAGGTCAGGAAAGGTTGACGTAGAAATGGAATAATTAATAATAGAAGTCAGTAAATCTAAAGTTTGAGGAAGAGTCTGATAAAACATGTCAAGCGTAATGTGGTCAAACCCCTCTGCATTAGATTTAAATTTTGATAAAATTTTGATTACCGCAGATTGGTCAACAGGACTAATAGAAAAAACACCTTCATTAAATCTTTGAGACTCATAGTACACTATACATGATGCTGGTGCAGTACTATCACCTGGAACATTCAAGAAGTGCGTATTAATTTCATCAGGGTCGTTAAAATGAGAGGGCAATTCCGACACTATTTTAAAGGGTAATAATGTTGACTTCAGATTTTTCCATTGAGTTTTGGGATGACGAATCTTACTATTAATATCATGTTTAAAATAAGCCACTTTCTCGTGATATAAAGACTTGTTAACTAAACTTTTTAACTCCCTGTAATATAATATTTTACTCTCTGAAGGTGAGTTTCGGCATCGTAAGTGGGCCTGATTGCGCAGGGACATCATAAGTTTGATGTTATTTGTTATCCATGGGTACGACCTTTCCTTAATAATCTGTGTCTTACGTGGAGCATATCTATCAAAAAGCGTGGTAATATTATAATTTAATTCAGCCACCATAGCATTTACGTCACCTGATACAGCTGCCGCAAACCAGTCCACCGAGACTAAGTCCTCGTTAAACTTGTCCAATGGTATATTTTTTAGATTTCTACGAGTTATAACTAAAGGTGGTATTTTCTCTTTTTTGAAATAAAAAATTGCCGTTATAAAAGCATGCGCACCAAGCGCACTAATCCAGTCCACCTCAATGGAGCGCGCCCTAGCATCCGTGCATACAAGGTCTATAAGAGTTTCGCTAGTAGAGGTAAAATGAGTAGGAGAAGTCACCAGTTGGCTAAGGTCGAGACTTTGAAGAAACATATTCAATTTGTTTGTTTTGGAGTCTGTTTGGTCAAGACAATTAATATTAAAGTCACCCAAGAGTAAGGTGTGCTTACAAAATGTTAAGGAAGTGATAGAGCAAGTAAGCGCATCCAAGAATAAATCAGCATTCATCCATGGCGGTCTGTACGCAGTGCCGATTGCAATTTTCACACCATTAGTGCTTAAAACTAGCCACATTTGTTCAACTGTCTCATAAAGTGGGTCAACCGGACGCGAATGAGTGCGCACTCTTATCCCACGCTTGATATAAAACCCAATGCCACCACCACGACCACCGTGCACGCTCATCGGTCGCGGAACATGCCGCAGCCGGTACCCGGGAACGGCGGGCGCACGCCCCTCTTCATTCCTCTTAAGCCACGTCTCATTGATTGCCATTATATCGACATCATGATGCTCCAATGCAGCGATGAACTCATCATGGTGAGTGCCCAATGAGCCTGGGTTCAGAAATCCAAATTTAAAATACTTTGCACTCATCACAGTGAATCTGTATTACTAAACAATATATAGCAACATTGGAAACATTTACTTGCAAGGAGGTGGCAAATGTTAATCGGCTTTTGGATATAATAACAATGACTTAATTTTATTATAAAATCAAAAATATTACTTGGCAATGTTAAAATAGGCACACATGCGTTTAATATATCATTAAATACTAATAATATTGTGGTTACTTGTAGTGCAATTGTGGGTGAATAAAAAATGTAAAAGAAGGGAGAATTGTGTGATAAATAAATAACAATACATATGACAGGATTTGAAAGCAATTTGTTTTGATGGGAGGTAATTACCAACAAACCTGCACCACTACGGAAAGTGCCAACCAAAACAATGCACCCCTTAGTCCGGGCTAGCTGATGCCGCGGCCATAAAATTATAGACCAAAAAATCAAACAGGTAACAACAAACACATACAAATAACAAAAGGTTACATTACATGTGAAATAAAGAACGCGTAATCTAAAAAATACTTTTAAAATTAATAAAAAACTGGTCAAACAGAACCATTGCCAAAAGTTTGGACAATATCGAGTTCACAACGAATGCGTTGTGGAGGTACACCATCTTCTTTCTTCACATAGATGCGGCCATCCTTGGTCCACACGTACTTATATTTATGTTTCTGAGCAGCCTCGCGGGCGTTATAAAATAACCTGCCGTTAATCGGCGTCAGCCGCTCGTTCACATAAAATTTTCTGGAGGGCCCGCGCAGCTCGAGGTCCACCGTGGTGAGGCCGCGCCGCACGCGCGCCGCTCGCAGCAGTTGATCGCGATAGATGAACACAGGTGCGTTGTAGTGGTCCGAAGCGAGGAGGAGTGGCAGGCGGTCGTCTCCTTCTGCGAAGCAGTAAAGCTAGCAAAGAAGGCGGTCGCACGCGCACGTGCGAGGGAACGGACCTCATGCCCCAGTCGCTGAGATCCCGATCCCGATTTCCGGCCACCGTAGGTGCGGGCTTGCAGACGGCGAGCAATGGGTAGCTCGTCGTCCGACCGTCCGGTAACTGTCCATACCGGACCCAAATCGTCGACGGCACGTAGTATTACACGCGCGCCTCAAGGAGATGTCAGCAAACCGTAGGGGCCCAGCACGATCGAAGCCTTCTGGGGCCATGGGTTCGCTTCTGAAAGGAAAACCCGGCTCTAGAATGAAAGGCAACGAAGGAACTAGGAGTGGGTTTTAGTCGGTCAAAGTCTGACACGCCCTCCCGCCTCGCCCAAGGGCGGAAGATGTCATTGGATGATTTCGCACCTAAAAAAAAGTGCGTTTTAGTATTACATTTACAAGTCTCTTGGTTGTAGGTATGTCACCCAGGAATTTGGAGTCGCTCAAATGAAGGCTGCGCAAATCAGCTAGAAGTGAGAAGCACTAGCAAGCAGAAGGTCTATGTCTAGCTGTGGACGTTTTTCGGTTGAAGTGATGATGATGATGATGATTGCACGTAGCGGAGATGTGAATGTGTAGAATGACGAGAATGGATGAAGTGAGAAATTAACACATTAGAAGAAGTTTGAAAGTGGTGCCAGTGACTGAAAAGTTGAAAGAGAGTCGTTTA
This sequence comes from Mythimna impura, assembly GCA_905147345.3. Classification (NCBI taxonomy): domain Eukaryota; kingdom Metazoa; phylum Arthropoda; class Insecta; order Lepidoptera; family Noctuidae; genus Mythimna; species Mythimna impura. Next base: position 1,911,571 of record LR990342.1, on the reverse strand, counting down.
TCTTAGTATGGTCATGTGAAAGAGGGATGAAACGCATGTTACTGAAATAATTTTGAACCTGACTACATGTGGAGAATGTGGATGGATGGACAGGGAGAGAGACGTCAAAGAAAAGATGGATGGATTGTGTGAGGAGTGATATGAAAGAAAAGGGAGTCAATGATAGCGTGACTGCTAACAGCAAGCCAAGTTACAACCGTTCCGTTTCGATTCGATTTTGATGAAAATTTTTTTTGGGCAACCGTATATTAAAATTTGCGTGTCTGATGAGGAGTTAGCAAAATAAATAGACAGACACAAAAAGTGAATTTGTACATCTTTGTATGCTCTTGGCATTTTCTGATGCTCTAGTATCTAACGCTTCTTGAAACGTGACGCAACCGACAATTTCCCACGATCGCGATCCTTTCATGCCACCTAGGCGTTCGGGGATAAGACCAACTTACATTTTTTATGTTATAAATGGAAATATATAATAATAAATAATTAATTGAATTAAATCATTGTATTCTGATAATTAATTGTCGTATATTGTATTTTAATTGTATGTTATATAAATTTTTATTATTTTTTATTATATTGACTAAGTTATTTTATTTTTGTAAATGTTATGAATTGGAAATGTATAAAATCCTTATTGTAATTTATATTTTTGACTACACTATCGCATTGGATTGGTCTGTAATGATAGCTGTATGTATGTCTAATAATAAATAAATAAATAAATACATTCTTTCAGGTCATTTATTTTTATTATGAGCTTTAAGTGTGGGATTCATTACCATTCCAAGCAAGGGCGGAATGGGAACCCTGAAGACTTTAACTGACTAAAACCACATCTATGTTCCCTCTTTACCTAGTGTTCCAGAACCCCGGGTTTCCCTTTCGGAAGCCAACCCATAGTCCCAGTAGGCTTCGACCCTGCTGGGCCTCTACGGATTTGCTGACATATCTTTGAGGCGCGCGTGGAACAGTACTCGCCGTCGACGACTCGGGCTCGTTCCGGACGGTTACCGGACGGTCGAACGGCGAGCTACCCATTGCTCTTCGTCCGCAAGCCCACGCCTACCTACAGTGACAGGAAATTGGAAACGGGATCCTGATGGCTGTGGCGTGAGGAGTCTGTTCCTTCACACGTGTAGCCACCTGTACCAGATCCCAGCGCGAGAAGTAGCTGCCGCCGATCGCTCTCACGAGGACACAGCGGTGTTCCACCCAAGCGGGGCACACCTCTACCGTATACTCCACCGTGTCCTCTGGGCGGTCCACGCAATGGTGACACCCGGGTGTTTCTTCCGCACGAATCCGGTGCAGGAACCCCCCGAACTTACCATGCCTGGTGAGGACCTGCGTGGTGCGGAAGGTGAGGACGCCGTGACGTCTTTTCAGCCACTCCTCTAAGAGAGGACTTACCACCATGATTATTTCGTGCCCAGTATTATAGGTGCTATGTTCACTCATCAGCTGTTGAGATGAAAAAATTAGAAGGGTAATTCGTCAACTCTATTTTTATTCGTAAATAATTATGTCAGTATCACCGTGCATATTGCAACTTGCAACCCACCCCTGAACGTTTCGCATATTGTTACCCCCAACTCTAGTTGATTCCTACTCTCCTAGTACTCACTATTTTAAAACACGTGTCTTCGTCTTCCGTTGTAAAAAACGAGCGAACCTTGCTGATCTTTTAGTTTAATTACATTTCTTAAATAAATTATATATAAGTATAATAAATTTACATTGCTTTTAGGCTCACTAAAACAAAAATACAACAATACACTTTTAAAACTTTTATTGAAAAACACATTCAAAACAATGTTTGCGTTTTACCGGTTTTTCTATGCGGCTAAAAATCTGAGTGGACTAAGTTTGGACAAACAATGGCATATCGAGTTGACCGACCCCTTGTTATACGGTGACTTATCGTCGTGGATGTACATGGAGTGGTACATACAATATCATGGTGGTAAGTCCTCTCTTTGAGGAGTGGCTGAAGAGGCGTCACGGTGATCTCACCTTCTGCATGAAGCAGATTCTCACCGGACCTCCTCCTCCGATGTAGGAACCTCCTGAACTTACCATTCGATTCAGGCGAAAGAAACGCCCAGATGTTACCATATGTGAAACGCCCAGAGGACACGGTGGCTACACCGTATCCCGCGCTTGGGCAGAGTGCCACCGTGTCCTCATGAAGGCGATCGGCGGCAGCGACCTCTCGCGCCAGGCCCTGGTTCAGTCAGGGTATGGTCCTAAGCGAGGAGGAATGGCAGATGGTCGCCTTCTTCAGCGAAGCAGTAATGCTAGCGAAGAAGACGGCCGTACGCGTGAGGGAACGAGCATCTTTAGGATGTGTTCCCTCACGCGCCTGCCGCCGAGTCCCCGACTCCAAGCCAAGGTAGACGCCACGAGCAATGGGTAGCTCGCCGTCCGGCCTTCCGGTAATGGACCAGCGCTCAAAGAGATGTCGCGCTCCTCAAAGAGATGTCAGCAAACCGTAGGGGCAGTAGGGCCGATGCCCGCTAGGGCTGCGGGCATTTTCTTAAAAGGAAACCCGGAGTCCTAGAACTCAAAGGGCAACTGAAGGACACAGGTGAGGTTTTAGTCCGTTTAAGTTACAAATAAATTTAGCTTACAAATAAACCAATAATGGTCCTGTAAATTGTGACATTCGACACATTGCATGTCCCGGATGGTCCCGCGGTTATAAACAAGTCCATTGCTTCTTCTTGGTGATCCTGATCAAACCTGGCAAAGGCCAGTACTAGTAGCATAGCCGATTTTTGTTTACATGATTTACAAACACAGCTCTGGGTTGTTCCTGGTATCCTAGTAGCCAATGTAATGAAACACGTGGTCTCAGATCAACGCTTTACAAAAGGGGCGCTTTGCAAAGTTTGCTTGCTCCTTTGTACTGGAATGCACCCCTATTTTATTTAATAACCTGAGCACCTGCTGTTGATTCCTGCTGCACTAGTATTCGATGTTTAATAACACGTTGCCTTGACACGACGTTTGAACACAGTAAAGTTGATATCATTATTTGCTAAATGAACAATCTTATTAATGTTATTTATTTTTCTGTGGGAAAATCATCCAATGACATCCCCCGCTCTTGGGCGGAGCGAGAGGGTGTTTCAGCCTTTTACTGACTAAAATCCACTCCTGTTCCTTCGTTGCCTTTCATACCAGGGCAGAGTCTTCCTTTCAGAAGCAGACCCTTGGCCCCAGTAGGCTTCGACCCTGCTGGGCCCCTACGGTTTGTTGACATCTCCTTGAGGCGTGCGTGGAACAGTACGCGCCGTATAATGTTACTTAGTAATTACAAAAAAAATCAGGGTCGTTAAGGCACAGTGTGGTTAAGGGTTGGAGTTATAATTAATTCATTAGTGCGCCCAATGTCGCGCTCCTCAAAGAAATGTCAGGAAACCGTAGGGGCCTAGCAGGGCCGATGCCCGCTAGGGCCGCGGGCATTTTCTTAAAAGGAAACCCAAAGTCCTAGAACGCAAAGGGCAACTGAAGGACACAGGTGAGGTTTTAGTCCGTTTAAGTTACAAATAAATTTAGCTTACAAATATGCATGCATGTCCCGCGGTTATAAACAAGTCCATTGCATGAAGCTTAAAGTGATCTTCTTTGTGATCCTGATCAAACCTGTCTCGGCATTTCTCTTTGTTTAAAGGCTCAAGTCAGAAATTAGTAATTATTAAGTGTATTCATCCATGCGTGCCAAATAAAATATTTTTCTTTTCTTTCATTCTTTTACCCAACTGCCAAAGAAAGAAGGTAATGTTTTATTTTGTTGGTGTGTCTTTCTTTCTGTTATAAAAACCCCTTGTGTGCATCGCACCACAGTCGCCTAGCCGTGTTTATGCCGTACAAAACTATGTAACAAAATCATAATGTAGGGTGTACCGTGTTACACCCCGGTGTAATGTGTGCAACTACGATAGGCTATAAGAACTGCTGTGACTTTATGACGTCCTGGTATTCTAAACCCCTTACACGTGACGTAACTGGCACTGCATTTCTATGGATTAGTTTTAAAACTTAAGAGATGAGTTAGCAAAAGATCTTTTGTTTTTAAAAGCACGAAAGCTGCTGTTTACTTTTTCATGAAAATTAATTACTACCATAATGAATTAATGATAACTCCAACCCTTGACGACCCTGTTTTTTTTTTGTAATTCCTAATTATAATTATTAATAAATCAGATATTATTAAGATTATTCATTGAATTGATATCTACTGTGTTCAAACGTCGTGTCAAGGCAACGTGTTATTAAACATCGAATACTAGTGCAACAGGAATCAACAGCAGGTGCTCTGCAGGTTATTAAAAAATTGGGGTGCATCGCAGTACAAAGGAGCAAGCAAACTTTGCTAATACGAAAGCACCCCTCTTTTGTAAAGCGTTGATCTGTGACCACGTGTTTCGTTACATTGAATACTGGGATACCAGGAACAACCCAGAGCTGTGTTTGTAAATCATGTAAACAAAAATCGGCTATGCTATTGGTACTGGCCTTGATAAGTCTTGAGAAAATTTATTTAAATATTTAAATGTTTAAAACACCTGCAACAACTTTCAATCAAAGTAAATTTTAATATATTTATTGCTCAATCTCTTCTTTCAATCAAGGTTTTTTATACCTAGATACCTCAATTTATGTAATTGTATGCTGTGAAGAAAAGTGATAAAATTAGTAGTTTGTCCAAAAAGTGTCTGTATTTAGAGAATTGAGAATTATCACTGAAAAATTATGGACGTCTGAAAATGGTCTACGGAACAAGTGAAAAAACACCGGCTAAGTGCATACATATGCATTTATTTCTGTACGTCTTTGAAAGTTCATTATTCATTACCTAGTCTGCTTATGATAGGGATGGCTCATTCATAAATTATTATAATTATGAACAGCGTAACCCTCCACGACATCGGGTGTTACGTCACGTTTTACCGACTGTTGAATACCAGGACACTAGAAAAAGCTAGGAGTTTTCATTGCACTCAACACACTCGCCTATGATAGGTTGCAATATTAACTACTTGGAGTTTTGATGACAATATTGTATATTTATTTCAACCAGAACATAAATTATGTTCTGACACTAGAACACATAAAAAAACATTAAGAAGAAATATTGCATATTTAGAAGTTCGTCAAACGTAAGAAAGTTCAATAGTACATGTTATTGGCGCCCAACTCAGGACAACTCTGCCGTAAGAATTTCATATCGACTTTATACCTACTTTTTATAAATATTAATAGCAGTGAATAATCAATTATTCAGAAATACGGTTGTTTCAATTAGTCACATAGAGTTATTTTGTTCAAAGAGACGGTATATGTTGTTAATTTTGTAATTTATTGTACAGCGCAAAAATCCTCCCCAGATGTAGAAGCATAATTCAATGTTGATAAGTTTTATTCAATGGAAACATTTGATTTTCATCACACATTCTCCGCGTACTGCAGTGTTACTTTGCTTAAAAACCTTTATTAAAGAAACTCTTCAATTTTCCTTGCCGGTTTAGTTTCTTTATTTTTCAATATTTGAAAATTTGGCAGTCGAATGGAATTTTTTGTTTTCATCATCATCATTTCAGCCGAAAGATGTCCACTGTCATCGGCCAGTATCCCTACGGTTTTGAGTAGTAAGTATCAACCGTTCTTGGTACAAGTACCTGCCTTTCCCCTCTGGGCGCTGACCGAAGACAATCATCATTCGAGAGTTTGAGCAACAGTGTGACTACTGGACAGCCTGTTTTTGAAAGCTTCGAGCCGCCACGGTTCGTACGTGTATCCCGTGCTCTGGTTCGTCCGTGTATCCCTCAATTTACAATACCCTCCGTTGAGTCTCTTTTAAGGGTTACTGGATACCAGGACCTCAGAAAGCACTAGAAGTTTTCTTTGCACACACACACTCAAGAGCATTAAATACTCCAGTTTACAGTTTTTGTGGGTTATTTTCTTTCACTTTTCGCGTACAGTTTAACCTTTTTCAGAATAATGTATGATGTGCATGGTTTTTAACCGACTTCAAAAAGGAGGAGGTTATATGTTCGGTTGAATGTATGTTTTTTTTTTATGTATGTTCACCGATTTCTCGGTCAATTGTGGAACGATTTTGAAATGTTTTTTTTTTTTATTGAATGGTTATGGTTCCGTGTTGGTCCCATAGAAATATTGTTACGATCTGATCATGAACTTCGAAGATATGGAACAGAACTCCTCATAGGATCACAGCAGAACCGTCGTTACAAGTAAAATTGCTTTGTTTATACGTGTAGTTGATGACTGACTAAAAGTAGAGGGGGAATATATCAAACTGATTTGATGATGAAGTCTGAAGTTAGGCACCGGAACTCTGTAATAAATTAATGTAATCTGACCGTGTTTTGGATTATTACAATTTTCATGAGATGCACTCTGGCTATAAGGTATTTAAGTTTGGCTGAGGGGTACTTTTTAGTGGTGGTACCAAAACTAAAAAGTATAAAATAAAAAACTTTTTACAAAAAAAAAATACAACCGACTTCAAAGTAAAAAAAAACACTGAAAAGTGCAAAATAACTTTAATTTCGAAATCGGTGTTAAATAACGAAGAGACAAAACTATTATAGAAACACCGACTTCCGAAATTGAAGTTATTTTGCACTTTTCAGTGTTTTTTTTTACTTTGAAGTCGGTTGTATTTTTTTTTTGTAAAAAGTTTTTTATTCAACTTACCAGTATTTTTACAACAAAGAAGTTCGTTTACGTAAATACCTAAGTAATGCATTAAAATCGTACTGAAGCCCAATACTTACTGGAACTGTTTAGCCAAAGAAAGTTAATTCTGTACCTACGAACTTGATTCGAGTTTTTTTTTTCAATACTTAATTGATTTTGCAGGCTGCCAGGCTCAAATAGTGAGATAACCTGCACGCGCACCACGAAGGCTGGTTCGAGGCGGCGCAAGAAAACTGTCTGTCAAGAAATGAGAGAAAGACCTTCGCCTAGCAATGGGTCACTAAAGGCTTCTAAAAAAATGCTTTATCAAGATAACTGTGAAAATGGATGTCATAAGTATTCGTCTTGCAATACTACACCAATTATTATCAAAACAACATTAAACTATTGACGGAATAATCTTGTATAGTGAATATTTGCATCACTTGCAGTAACTAAATTTATAAGCTTGTTTCGACTAGTAGCCTGAAGAGTCTAGTTGAAACAGTATTACAAATTTTGTTGGTTTAATTAACGGGATGGAAAAAATAATTAAACAAAAAATGTTCACAAGTTCTTCTGATGGTAATCCTCCGCGCCATCCGGCGTTATGTCACGTTTCGAAAACCATTGGATACTAGGACATCTAAAAGATCTAGGAGTCCTCGTTGCACTCTATAGACACATGCATTAGAATTGATTCCTTCGTAGTTATAGTGGTAATTTTTTCTATGACAAAACCAACATGCAAAACAGCAAGTATCTTAATTGTTCCAAAGTTCCCTACGTCACATAATGCGTGAATACTTCTGTCTCCACCTTGATACAAATTACAGTTGGTTCAAGAGTTAATTAAAGCCAAAAATAGAAATGTAAATTACAGGCGTTGTTCAATTTACAACACAAGTTCGTTCCTTCAATTGAGAAACGCAATTTTGGTATGTAATTTAAACTGAAATTGAACTGAACTCCGCTAAATCTAATCCCACTGAAATGCCGTTTTTTACAAAATTTAACGTTATTTTGTGGTGTCAGGATGGAAAACAGAGAAAAACAAATGCTCCATACCCTCTGCGCCAGCGTGCGTTACGTCACGTTTTGAGGGCTAGCAGATACTAGGACATCTAATGGCGCTAGGAGTTCTCTTTACGTTTTCTCCACACACATGTGTTGCATTGCAATTTAGGCAGTCTTTCTAAGTTTTCGTGGGTCTCTTTTCTTTCTACTCAAGTCTAGACCATATGCGTGTACAGTTAATAAAAAACTGTACACGAACAAGAAGATGAATTTCAGCTTGTCAGTATAGAATAGATATACCTAATTACACTTCTGGACACATCTATTGGCCCACCTTAGAGTTTAGGTTTCGATGGCCCCTACCGAAATATGATTGCTAGATTGAACTAAAACTGTTGATGCAGTTTTAAACCTGATACATGTTACCATCTTTTCCGATCGTATTGTTTTAAATTTGAATTCAGAATACCATACGACATGGAGCTACGCCTAACAAGTCGGATATGCGCCTTGTTAAAGGCAATTGATTTTTGAATAAAAAACATGTTTTATCAAATAAAGGTTTAATTTAATAACGCGTGTTGCCTCCATGGGCATCTACCACAGCTCTCATACGATTAGGCATAGAGTTTATCAACCGCTCTATGAAATTTTGAGGGATCATCTCCCATTCCTCTTCTATGGCAGTTTTCAACTCCTGCATCGTCTGGGCAACTGGCTGACGAGCCCTAACACGTCTTTTTAGCTCGTCCCACATGTGCTCAATGGGGTTCATGTCTGGGCTTCTGGCTGGCCAGTCCATAACTGTGATGTTCACATCCCGAAGATATTCCCTGACGATGCTGGCCGCATGGGCTCTTGCATTATCATGCATAAAAAGGAAATTTGGGCCCACGTAGTCCGCGTATGGTATCACGTGAGGTTCTAAGCACTCACGAATGTACCTTTCAGCATTTAATGTTGGCAGCCGTGGTCCTGTAACAACCTCAAGTTGAGTTTTGCCGCTCGCGGATATACCGCCCCAGACAGTCCATGAGCCACCGCCATAAGCAACCCTCTCTTCAAAGCAGCATTGTGCGAAACGCTCTCCCTTACGTCGGTAGACCTTCTTCCTTCCATCATTGCCATGTAACACAATTTTAGACTCATCAGAAAAGAGTACACGGCTCCAATCTTGCTGTGTCCAATTTAAATGACTGCGTGCGAAATGAAGGCGCGCTGTTCGGTGGGCTCGCGTTAGTTTGGGCCCATTAGCTGGCTTGTGTGGTACCATATCGCGTTCTTTTAACCTTCTCCGAACAGTTCGAGCGCTCACAGATACTCCGTGGAAGTCGCGAAGTTGGTATTGTATCTCAATAGAGGTAAGGTGACGATTTCTCAAGCTGGTCGTCACGATGAATCGATCCTGCCTTTCAGTTGTGACCCGAGATCGTGGCCTTCCTTGGCGACGAACAAAGCCGCCAGTCTCTAGGTACCTCCGATAAACATTTCGGTCCGCAGATCGACTTAAATTAAGTTGAGCACTCACGTTTCTTTGGCTGTGTCCGGCCTGAATAAGTGCCACAGCTTGGGCGGCGACTTCAGGTGAAGTATCCATAGATTATTGATAGAACCTCACCTTAATGTTAAGAATAATAAGTAATGTTTGTTACAAAACCAAAGATAACAATCACTTTTTCAAGAATTAAATCCAAGTAAACCAATAAAACCAAGTTTTCTTAGTATTCGATTGTTTGATATCAACAAACAGGCTCCAAATTGTCTTTTGTTTCTTTAAATTCTGTGTTCGAAATTTTAAAAAAGACTATTGAATGAAATTGTGAATGTGCCAGGTTCAAAACTGCATAAAAACTTTTTGCTCGACCTAATATAAAATTTTAGCTAGGACCAAACGAAACTGAATATACAAGGTGGGCCAATAGATGTGTCCAGAAGTGTAGTTTGTTAAACGTAAACAAGTTCCACAGTAAATTGGCGCCCAACACGGGACAATTCAAATTGGAGAATTACTTTTTTCTTGAAGTGGTTTACAATACCAATACTAAGTAACCAAGTACTATATAGTTCGTGTCACCCCCTATATTTGTTGGACGCGCCACGATTGCGGCGGTATGTCCTCTCTTTGAGGAGTGGCTGGAGAGGCACCACGGCGGCGGACGATACTTGGCCCTGGTTCAGGCCATGGTACGGAGCGAGAGGGAATGGGATGGGGTTGCGCCCTTCTGCGAAGCAGTAATGCTAGAGAAGGAGGCGGCCGCAAGAGTAAGGGAACGTACAACCCCGCGACAGAAGACGCCCCGGGCGTCGGAAATCGCAGAGCAATCTCCGGCCACTATAGGTGCAGGCTTGCGGACAACGAGCAATGGGTAGCTCGCCGTCGTGTCGGCTTGACCTGTAAGGACCGAGCCCGAGTCGTCGAAGGCGCGTAGTGTTTCACGCACGCCTCAAAGAGATGTCAGCAAACCGTAGGGGCCCAGTAGGGCCGATGCCCGCTAGGGCCATGGGGAAAAGTATGAAAATGATACCCGTGGTCCTAGAACGCAAAGGGCAACTGAAGAGGCAAAGGTGTGGTTTCAGTCAGTAAAAGTCTGACACTCTCTCCCATTTCGCCCTAGAATGGGAGAAGTCATTAGATGATTACCCACCTTAAAAAAAAACCTTTTTTATGCCCGATACCACAGTCCTGAAATCGTTACTTCATGTAACGATTTCGGACTCAACTAACCCATAATATGTAGTGTGGGAACAACTTATGAAATACTTGTTCCTGCAGTACGTTCATTGCATTATTCTCTATCTTTGTTGATCATTGACAGATAGATACCATACATACAAAGTAACAGCTTTACTTATCTGTCAGCGCATGCATTACATCCAAAAACGATCTTGCTTGCATAACCGACCACTATGTCAGGCCATCTCTTTATCCATAGTCATTAAAGGTAATAAAAATGTAATAAAAGTAATCGTACTTATTGTTTGCCAGGCTTTGCCATGGTCTGTTCAAAAGCCATCTCACGACCATTCGCTACCGTTGCCAATACGCGAAGCGTGAACCAGCAGCAGCACCAGGACTACAGGTATTACAAGGAGTTATCCTTTATAACTTTTCATACAACAGTGGTAGGGATTGCAGTTGCGTGCTGCAACTGCAATCCCTACCACTTTACCGTTGGTCGCTTAGCGCCCAACCTGATACCATAAACGTAATTAAGTAATTGTGGCGGGGGCGAGCTGCACTTTAACTTTTCTGCACTAGTTCGGAAAAAAGTTAATTGCGCGCCTAAGAGCGGTAGGGGTAGGAGCGGTTTTTCAAATACCTACTCGAAAAACTGCTATTGAAAAATGATTAACGCACTTTTTTTTACTGTTTTTCGACATAATATATGTACTTATAAAAGGCAACCGTTAGTGACTGACTAATATAATTGGGAATCAAACGAGCTTACCTGTTAAGCGAAGTCTTGATTCTAATTTTATGAGCGCCGAAACTGAAATGCAATTCTATTATTGTTCACATAATGTAGTAATATTTTCATTACGGGTCAAAGGATTCGCAAGTTTAGATATATATAAAAAAATACAATCAATGTATCCTGGCAACACCATCGCGTCTAGATGTCACTTACTTTAGAGATTATAGGACAAGGAACAAGCTGTCTTTTGGACAGACTTGTTACCGCATACTTACATTCACTATTTCCCTGTAAGGATAACTGTGAGTTAGGTAGGTTAATTATTGCAGCTTTGGGGCTATTAACTAGTGGTGGGTGGGTGATTGCATTTCAGTTTCGGCGCTCATAAAATTAGAATCAAGACTTCGCTTAACAGGTAAGCTCGTTTGATTCCCAATTTTACTTCGCGCCGAAACTGAAATGCAATTCTATTATTGTTCACATAATGTAGATGTTTAGAGTTTGCTGCAATAATTAATTGTTACGCTATTGTTAGTACTGGTACTATCAACTCAAGTGCGGTTTCTTTTTATAGTAAGATATGAGTTGATTTCAGTTTTCCCTAAGGTTTTTTTGTCGCTACAGTCATACGTTCTTGCTGGGAGTGTCCCAAGGTGTTGACTAGACTATCCGTTCATTTTTTTTAAAGTATTGTGTGACAAGTATTCTCGTATTGTAAAAATATATTTGATTCATTGATAGGCAACTGATTTAGATGAGAAGCATGTTATCTTCAACAGGGGCAGTTATAATACCACGGTGTGAGACGTGTATTGTAATTAATTGGATTATTCTTAATGAAAGTCACTTATGACTTACTAGCTTATTTTAGAAATATTATATCATTACTCTCAGTATATTTTAGTACTTACTTGGTTATTTGTACATCATCGTTATATGTACCTTGCCAGGGGCGCCGATTATGAGAAATAAACAGTGGGTGCCGAGCACCCCTGAGAATAGACATCAAGAAACAGATAAGTAATCGCCCCTTAGGCTACGGTTACATTATAATATTTCTTGATACTAAAAACTAGTTTCATTTTTATAAAATGATTTCATTTTATATTTTTATCGAACATAATTAGTAATTAGGTACGCAGTATGTAAGTAGGACATTTATTTATTTGTCGGTTGATCAGTGTGCATTTTTCTTCTCACACTTCGCCACTTTTTCGAGTCCATCAAATGAGCATGAGCACCCATGGGGTTTTCTAAAAGCCAGCGCCCCTGTACCTAGCCGTTGATGTCGGCTATATTACAAGGTCATTATTACTAAATGTAATCAGACAAAAAGTTACTTTGGTTTTATAATACTGCTGTTCCCACTTAACACAAAGACAATTTGTTGAAATCTATTGAAGCAGAATAATCTCATTAGTTGTTTTTATCATACCATAGTGATGTTTTAAATGTCACTGGGGGTAATGTAATTACATTACATGCATCATATAATTAGCCTTGCATTAGGCAATGCAATTAGGTACATGCATTATATATTATCACATTCATCATTTTCGTTTCAAACGATAAGTATCTATTCACATCTAAGTTATATTTGTGTTGACATTGTAGGTGACTGGTATGGAAGTCTAGCTTATCGATTTTATTATTATTATTCCGTTTGTTCATTTAACATAACATATAAATTATATTTTATTATATTAAATTATTATTATTATTAATATTATTATTATTAAGTATTACAATTTTTTTTTTTTTTTTTTCTACTGCATGATACAGCTAGTATACTAACGTTTATTTCAGCATGTATGTGTATACTTGTATATACCTGTATGTATATGCATATGGGTCTATCTAAATATATGTAAATACAATTATTTTATACTTATGAAGACCATTTTATGTCATTTTTTTTGTGCCTCCCGAAATGGAAGTTAATGCGATTGTCTTTCTCTGTCATCATAGTAGTATTTTTGTGTCACAGTTTATGTTATATGTAACGAGAAACTTTGTTTCTTGAGGGAGGGGTTTATGTCATGTCGATGAAATGAACTTCCTGCTAGGGACTAGATACCTAGAGAAGTTGTATGGTCACGGACTTTTCACGAGGACCTGTTGCACTAGTTGGTCCCCAGCATACACCCCCCCCCCTTTTTTGTTTCAATGCAATTTTACTTTTGTATTGGTAAGTTAAGTACTTATAGTTTTGATGATACTAGTAATTCAAATGGGGTAATTCATTGCCTCAATTAAGTAAGTGTATTTTGAACATTCAGTCCCACTTAGCTATTTTAGAGAATAAAGAGGAGATAAGATATGTTTATTCTACCTGGATAAACATGAAATAAATTTAAAAGTATCAGCCAAAGAAAAGACTAGTTTTACTGTAGGTCATGTGTGGACCGGGTTTTAGCTGCACCGTAGACAAAGTTGTCTATTGCATTTCTGACACTGTTTGACAGTGACAACCTAACAAAGTAGAGAGAAGCCATAATTTCACCATATGACTTATAGGATAGGTACATATAGGCTTATAGGCATGATATTAAACTGTGTTCAGCAAACCATCCCTGTTCCAAAATTGGTGGGTATGCCATGCATGTTTTGGGAATGTCTGAATGATCTAACATAAAATCTAACATTACATTTCTTTACCAAGTGGTAGATAGTTGTCTACTTTTATGTTAAATTTTTAAGTTCAGGAGTCATGTATACTGCAAAGTAATTTTTCTATTAAGCGCAGTGAGATTTTTTGATTGTCATAGAAGTGAGTCCCTTGTGAAACAAGTTGCTTTGGTGCACACTTTTTGTGTCCCGTGGCATGAGAGCTCTTATGTGCCAAATGCATCAGAAGTAATGTTTCCATGACAAGGCCAGTTGTCTAGTCATGGGAAGCTTGTTCCTAGGTATTCCCTATAATAAGGCAATTTCCCTCCATACAATATTTGATTTGAACACAGAAAATATTGTCAATATAAGACAATTGCTACTGGAAATGTTATATCAGTGCAGATCAAATTAAATCTGAATCTTGTTATTTCTGTTTTGTTACAACAAAGATTTCCCTGTTTATTCATTTATTAGGAGCACCAACCAGGTAAGTTTTTACAAAAGATTTGAATTTAGGTTTAGTTCTGTGCAATTATGTCAATAGCAGGCGTACACGGTTTGTGTAATTTGACATTCATTTATATTGAATTTTTAGTTTATTGAGTGATTTAGACATTAAGTACGAGTAAGGTAGATACCTCATACCATTTTGTTCTAACAACTATTTACAAATATATCAGCACATATTTCATTATTTAGTTGTTGTATATCATTATAAGTTTATTGCTGACTTACTCCCTTGGGGTGATTATAAGTAAGTAGGGCTGGTGGTTTTGCCCGTCAATATTATTCCCTTCTGCTTTCAACAGTGAGAAGTTACTTCTTCTTAAAATCAATGGTAGCTTCCTCAAACCGCTCAGCCCAGCGGGTGGCCACACCAATTGTGGCATTGGTGTCATACATCAAGTATTCCAAGGTGCTGGTGCACGGGTTCTTCGAGCCTGTGAGGAGTTCCTGTAATTCTGGTATTGAAACTTTAGAACCTTATAATTTTATTCAGGACTGCTGGTATCAGCAGAGGACTTAACCTGCGATTTCCTTAGGTTTTGGTTCCTTAAAAGTTAGCTTACATGCTCTTTGAGCAAGGTTTTTACTATAAGCTTAAATACTGAGGATGTGGAATGATATGCTGTACCTATGAATTTAATCCGTTTAAATTATATCAAGATTTTCCATAGATATTATTACATGGAGTCATATCATAATCAACACTTACTGATATTTGTTGCTATAAGTGAACATATCATTTGTAAATTGTTGATGAAGTATTCATGTCACTTAGTGCTTAGATATATATCATTGTGAACATCTCGTGTTCCATGGTTTGTTTTTGTTTTTATTATTTTGAATATATTGCAGGTCAGTGTACAACATAACCATAAGGAAATAATAATATTTCTATTGAATAGGTCTTTACTATTTAACTCAGCAAAAAACAGGTTTGATAATCGGCCACTGTTATGCTCGCACTATGGCAGTATTTTCCACCAGCATTGTAGCCGGTGAGGGTGTCAATAATTCTGCCTTGCCTTCTCCCATGGTTTTGGGTTGGCTTCTAGTCCAACAACTGGACACAGGTGGGTATCTACCGGCAATCCGGCTAGGTACATTGGATTAACTTATGACAGTTTGGAATATCTCGTATTCTTTAGCATTACTTTGGAAAGTTTATAATTTACATATTAGGCAGTATAACTTGCCACCTTATGGTGGTTTGGAATATCTCGTATTCACTAAAGGAGTTTGAATGTTTTGTAGCGATCTACACATAGGTGGTGTACTGTTTTTACACGAATTAATAATACACAGATGGGTAGTATGAACTTGGCCTTCTCGTGACCTTTATAGGCACTGATAAAGTGGAGCACGTCGAACTTAGTCTTTTTGCCATTTTTGTTCTTTGGATTATAAATGAATGGGACTCACCTGCTATAACAGATGCATACCAGATTAGCAACGTAGAGTAACGAAGCCAAGAGTATCGCGTACTAGTCTGGTAGCTTACAATCAGTTGGCGCGTAAAAATTAACGTCGCCAATGGTATCTCGTACCCTGATTGAATATTGAACAAGGCCTCGGACTCGCAAGTCCGAAAAACAGCACTCGCTATGATCACTTAGTGCCTCCGCCATTGCCCGATGAGGATCGCGTCCTCGATGACAGGTTTCAGGGGCCTTTTCAGACTAGCAACGTAGAATAAGCCGCTAAGAGCATCACGTACCAGTCTGGCAGCTTCCAATCAGTTAGCGTGCAAAAACAACTTCGCTAATGGTATCTCGTACCCTGATTGAAGATAGAGCAAAGTTTCGACTCGTAAGTCTGAGATGCAGTACTCGCTATGATCACTTATTGCTTTGGCTTTTGCTGGATATCGGTTCTTCATCCTGTGTGATTGTAGATTCAAGGCTTAAATTCGACACTGAAATTCGTTATTGCACAATACACTTTATAGGTTATCACTTGAAATTTTGTTATTTTGCTAAAGAAGGAACTATTTCATGTATTATAAATGAATAATAAGATGTATCACTTGGGATTTTGTTAAATTGCTAAAAAAATACTATTCCATGTATCCTACATGAATAATTAGATAGGATAAAGTTTTTTCCATGCGAAACTTTTACCGCAAAAAAAATAAGTGACATCTAGACGCGATGGTGTTGCCAGGATACATTGATTGTATTTTTTTATATATATCTAAACTTGCGAATCCTTTGACCCGTAATGAAAATATTACTACATTATGTGAACAATAATAGAATTGCATTTCAGTTTCGGCGCGCAGTAAAATTCAACATTATCAACACACAGCGCAAACCACTGAACGAATTGCGCTAAAATTTTGCATGCCGATAGTTATGATGACGTAGGCATGCGCTAAGAAGGGAATCTTTTAAAATTCATCCTCTATGTGGATGAAGTGGGGGTCAAAAGTTTGTATTGAGAAACCTACTTTCAGGTCTCGCAGAAGCTTCATAAAAGATAAGCAAAAATATTTTAATAAAACCCTACTACCCGCAGTACCCGACCGGCCTCACTTGCACAGTTTACGATGAGCTAACTGTGGTTTCGGCAGTGAGGCCACTCTGAGGCCACGTGTTTTCGAACATTGAATACTAGGACATCAGAAATCAATAGGAGCTGCGTTGTATCGGACACGGAACTGACCCTCGCAACAATTTTTACAACTTTATTGTTGTAACGCCAGGTATTTTTTAGGCTACGTGACTACGACTCACCAGTATATTATTAAAAACAATATCTCCGTTCTTTTGGTATTATTATTTGAATTATAATAAATTAAGGTAAAAGCTACGGGCTGAACTAAACATTTTTAGTTTATTTTGTTTTTAGTTTATGGGAGCATTATTAAGCCAAAGAAATGGTATTTGTTAAAATCGGACATTCCACTTTATTGATCTTAGTCAAATTATTATTGCCTCAAAATCCAGATAATTTCTGTAATAGTCATATTTGGTAGTTAATTTATTATTTTGAACTTAAGCCCTCTCTAGCCTGAAGCACTAGTTCAGGCAAATAAGCAACTGTGTTCTTTTTTAAATATTAAAAATACTTTATTGTAAATGTACCCTATGTTATAAATAAACGATTTATTATTATTATATATATTTATTATTATTATATATATTTATTATTATTAATTTGGCAAAAAAAACTAAACTAACATCTGACTCTAACTATTATATAGTGCTTGAGTATAGTCGCACGCACGGGCCCGTACCTTATACAAAAACAAGACGTCTTTTTTAAAACCATTAGTAATCAACAGTCGGGGCCCATTAAATTAATATATAATAAAAACATCCCGTCTAATATGGGTCCCGACTGTTGCAGTCAATATGTTACGTATTAGAATTTATTATATCTTATTTTTATTTTATCTGTTTAAATTAATGCAATTAAATTGGTAAGAAACCGCAACTGGACTGTACAGTCTTCAACAGTACATTTTGCTGACGCTGGGTCTTACACCCGACGTGCGTCACTTTATTGCTATAAATAAACATACATTACAATAAATCGATGAGTGCAATTACTGCTACGCGGTGACTAACATTAGAGAAAGGAATCGTCAACAGTTTTCTTTGTAAACAGTGTTCTTACGGAATAAACCTTACGGAAACCAAGTGATCTTTTCTCTACGCACTCCAACCTCTACAACAACAACTCTTGCAAATGTACGAACCGTACATTTTATGGTCCTTCGAGCCGGATTTGAACCAGCGACCTATGGTGAACTTGTTTTTTTTTCTTTTCAGTTTTTATTTAAAGTTATTTTCAAGTTATCATCAAATACAGTATTTTTATTTTATCTTGTCTATGACTCCTACTATATATACCTGATATGTCCATAAACGTCGAAAATAGTGAGCTTATAATATCGACCCTTTCCACTACAAAGGTCGTAACTACAAATATCATAATTTTGGTAATAAGCAAAAAAACAAAAAGTTTTGCGAACAAGTGTTTTAGAGGTTCAAGGAAATGTTGGGTAGTAAAAAACTTATTTTTTTCACCGTAGTCCAATTGTAATTGGGTATATAGATTGGGTATATAAAAGAGCGTGAGAAACTGCGTAAAGATATTTTCTCAAAATGGTCTCTACGCCCTTTGTAGCGGTACCAGTCAATATTGAAGATGCGTGATAACCTCAGTCAACCCTCCTGTCTAGACTAAATCCTCCCCGCTCCCACCTCCGGGAAAACGTCAGTGACGTCGCATTATGACGTCATCCCGCGCGTCACTGCATGCCGTCGTTCGATCGACCCGTTCATTTATTACTAGGGTGTCAGGATTCACGTAGAGCTTTTTTACAGGGAAATATTTAAATCACTTTTTATAATTCCGTACATCCATTCAGAACCAACTCTATGGTGCATCTTTATCTATCAATTTGTCACAGCTACGTTACGTTTTGGTAGCATCGACATCAATGCAGGCCTAAGCTGCGTCTGCGTGCTATAATTGAAAATTTGGATTCATTCAAGACACCTTGACCAGCGGAAGAAATATAAGTACAAAATTAATGACGACTACAAAAAAATATGCGCTCTGAAAAATAATATATCAAACAAGAAAATATTCTTAGACGTGATGATGTCTAGAGGATAACAGTGGTGGACTGCCACCTGCAGGTTGCTTACAGAAGATAACTGACGGACATCCTCAGGCCCCAGCCTCTACTGAAGGAGATTGCACGAGCATCGAGAGTCGCAGGGCGATTTCCAGCCCCCGTAGGCTTGCGGATGAGCAATGGGTACCTCACCGTCCGATAAGGACCGAGCCCGAGTCGTGGTCGGCGCGTAGTGTTCCACGCACGCCTCAAAGAGATGTCAGTAAAACTAAAGGGGCCCAGTAGATCCGATACCGGCTAAGGCTGCGGGAACTTTTGAAAGAGTGACTGGCAACTGATGGACACAGGTAGGTTTTAGTCAGTCAAAATCAGACACGCTCTCTCGTTCCACTCTAGAGTGGAAGAAATCATTTGATGATGTCCCAACTAAAAAAAAAAGTGGTAAATGGTTGCAACTGGTTGGTAACTTGAGGTTTTTTTTTATTGTACCTAAAATGCGAATACCATGTCGCAGCTCTAGTTTCCTTGTATTTTGACAATTTTTTGTCACTGATATTTTTTTTTGAAGAAACTATAAAGTTGGGTCTATGACTCGTGGGAACGGGCTGGTTACGACACGTTTCAAGAAATGATAGTTACCAGGACATCAGAGCACACCAAGAGTTAAATTTAGTTCAGTTCAATCTCAGATTGATTGCCGCCAACAGTAAAAACTGCATCTGACTGCAAAGAGAAATAAATTATCTTAATAAAATTATTCTGTATGTTTGTTACCTTTGTTGTTATTAAAGGCTGTTTTTTATATTTCCTAATTTTTAGTGAGTCACATTTTTGAAATTCTTGTTACAAGCCCTTTGTTTTAATGCCTCACATGATCATGTCCCAAAAAATTCAACTATAGAACGTTTAACTAAAAGAGACCGCCATCATGCTTTTTTTTTTAAATCCGTACCACTTATTTTACTCAGGGTCTCAATACAAATATTGTGATAAAAATGAATTAAAACCCATTTTTCTTCTTTTAGAAAAAAAACGTGCAAAAAAAATTACCCTCCTGCTGCTGCAGTCAGAGAGGCGCAATTCTTGTATGTTTACTAAGGAATATTCTGTTAAAAACTATTCCGAGTTGATATAACTTCTTGAATAAAAAGATTTCGTAGGTACGAGAATAAGCTGGCAGGAGGAACATGGAAAAACTTAAATATTGAGATGAGCGTGGGAACGGACTGGTTGCGTCACGTTTCAAGAAGCGATAAATACTAGGACATCAGGGCACACTTGGAGCTTAACTTATTTTGGATCAATCTCAGATACTATTATATGATGCACCAACTACAGCACCTATTTACTATTTTGGGCATGCCACAATTATGGCGGTAAGTCCTTAAGGAGTGGCTGGAGCGGCAACACGGAGTCCTCACCTTCCGCATGAAGCAGGTCCTCACCGGACATGGCAAGTTCGGGAGGTTCCTGCATCAGATTCAGGCGGAAGAAACGCCCGGGTGTCATCATTGTGTGGACCGCCCAGAGGACAAGGTGGAACATACGTGTCCTCGTGAAGGCAATCGATGGCAGCGACCTCTCGCGCCGAGCCCTGGTTCGGTCTATGGTCCAGAGCGAGGAAGAATGGCAGGCGGTGGCCTCCTTCTGCGAAGCAGTAATGCTAGCGAAGGAGGAGGCCGCACGCGTGAGGGAACGAATGTCCACACGCCCCAGCCGCCGAGATTCTGACCGTGACTACCAGCCACGGTAGACGCGGGTTTACGGACGTCGAGCCGGCCTGGCGTCCGGCCTCCAGTAATTGTCCGGACCGAGCCCAGTCGTCAACCACGCGTGTGATTCACGCGCTCCTCAAAGAGAAGTCAGCAAACTGTAGGGGCCCTGCGGGGCCGGTGCCCGCTAGCTAGGACCGCGAGAAATTTCTGAAAAGGAAACCCGTAGTCCTAGAATGGCAACTGAAGGACACAGGTGTGATTTCTACCTTTAAAAAAAAATACTAATTTAAGTTTCGCTGATGATTTTATCCTTTTCTCTCTTAGAGCCACAGGACTAGAGCGATGCGAGCCTTGAGGTTGGACTAAAGATGTCGAAGACCATAATCAACAGCTCCAAAAGGAACATACACGTAGGCGGAGAGAATACACAATACATCCAAGAAGTTCATGTTCAGAACTTTTGTAATGTTTTAGAAAGAATATCGCTACATTTTAGTATTGTATCAGGTTTTTGGAATCATTCTTCAAACCCCCCCCCCCCACCCCTTTACTTTCATACCTCACATGACCAAACGACTGAAAAATATTACTATTGGTGAACTCCATCTTAATTATTTTTTCATATTACTGCAAATAACATCAGATAAACTAGAAAAACGAAAGACTCAGCGCGACGCTCATCTTAACTAAAGACCACCCCGAGTACGTCGCCCCATTAACGGTTCTTTAATTTAAATAAGAAATAAAAGATGAGCAGCTTGTCTAGGAATCCCGTAGTCTGGTCAATGTCTCCCAGGGTGTTAAAATAAATCCACAGAGCGTGCCAAAGAAATAAGCATACATATCGGAAAAAAATAGCCTTTTTCTGGGGCAGTCAGGTAAAAAAAGCCGTTGGGTTGTACCGTGGGAACGAGCTGATTTCGTCACGTTTTAAGAAGCGATGCTTATTAGGAGATCAGAGCACACCAAGAGTTAAAGTTGCATTTTATCCGTCAAATTCGAAGGTCAATATTATAACTAATCACTAATCACTTTACTAATTCCGATCGCACTCTTTTTTTTTCTAGGTTATATTTAACTTGCAGTATTTGTATGTATCACAACAATGTTTGGTATTATTTATTTAGGCTAATTTTGCTAATTAGTTTTAAAACAGTTACACTGAGCTGATAGAGCTGAACATTTTCAAACATGTTTAGTTTGCATGCGTAGATAAGTGACGTCATTCTAGGTCCAATATGGCGGACTGTGGAAGCTGGTGAGTCGGTGACCTACCTACCTAGTTATTTTATGGCGGGACATTGTTGCTAGTTTTTTAATTTTTTTTAGTTTCAAAATCAAATGAAACCTCATTTGCTAAAATTCATTAAACTTTTTAGTGTAAGTAATCATATCTACATAGTAAGTACACTATTACGCTTGAAAAAAATAACCTTTATTTTAGTATAGTCGGGTAAAAAATGATGTACATACTTACTCGTATACCTATTTGAGAAAAAATGTGGAATGGAGCTGACTACGTCACGTTTCAGGGAGCGATAGTTACCAGGACATTAGAGCACACCAAGAGTTCAACTTGCATCTAGTAAGGCATTTTCACCTAAGGGTATTTTCACTATTAAGTGTAGGTACCCGCCGTTATGACGCTCTGTCTCAAGTATTCAAAATTTTATATTGAGATGAATAATAGACATATTGTCTAATTTTTGGAATAAAAAGATAATATATATATATATAATTTACTACCTAATTCATCTGCAATTGAGTTGCTTTAGTAATTATTCTGAACAACTGGAACCATCACCAACCAAACTGACATGCCCGACCGGTTCAAGTTTAGACCATTTATTTGAAAATGAGTTTTAGCCTGTGTTATTAGAGTTTATTGTACATATTTAATTTAATGTGACGTCAAAAACAACACACTGTGGTTGCACCAACACTTTGAATGTCTTCGCAGTACAAGTCTTTAGTAATTACAACCAATTCAATTTTGGTAAGGGGTGGGTCATGCCAGAAACAGTTACTCTGAACATTTAAAATACTCATATGATTTTAACATATTTTAGCAGGATTGCAGATGAATTAGTAAATTTAATTCATATTTTACCTTTTTATTCCAAAAATTAGATCTCCATTATTCATCTCGATGTAAAATTTTGAATACTTGTGACAGCGTCAAAACGGCGGGTACACTTAAAAGTGAAAATGCCATAGTAATGCAACGGAACTGTAATAGCAGAAGCAGAAATGGAAAGGACGGAACTAGGTAACTAGGTATGAAAATAAAAACCTTTTTTACAAATATGTTTTTTTTATTAAATTAATATCGAAAATTAAGTAGCGGTAAATTATATTTTATTAAAGTTTAAAGTGTAAACTTCCGATCACATTTCCATTATAAAAGTTGCGGAAACAGAAGCAGAAACTGTTGTTCGTGAACGAGAGCGCGAAACTTTCGCAGTTGCGAATGCAGAAGCAAATTAGGTCTGATGCGTCAATCACTACTATTTAGTTATCAACTTATCAGTTCTCGCACTATTACACCAGGTATATCCAGTGTAAACAAAATAACCAAACGGTTTTTGATAATCAAGATCCGAATTGCTTTATTCCGCGTTTTACGTTGTCTAGAAATCAACCATTGAATGTTTTTTATTGAACTTTTATTGAACACTCGCTTCTGCCAGCGACTTCGCCCTCTTGAAAGTAGGTTTCTCCATACAAACTTTGGACCCCCGCCTCATCCCCTAAGGGTGTGAATTTTGGGAATTCCTCTCATAGTGCTTGCCTGCGTCATAAAACGGAAGCCTAGTGCAAAATTTCACACTCCTAGTCCCAGTAGTTTTGGCTGTGCATAGATATGTCAGTCATTTTCTCCTTTTATATATATATTGCCACAGGAGTATAAATAACGTATATTATTTTTGGAACAATCACCTGTGATCTCACACACTTAATCACTAGACTCTACATGAAAATATAGGGTTGTATGAGGGGTTGAAAATCAACGGTGGCGCGAGCTTGTCACGTTGCCAAGAGGGGCGAGCTACCAGGCTATCAGGAATCACAAAGAGCGCAACTGAGTAACCACAATCTACAATAACTATTGAAACTATTTATCTATACCTACTAATACTAATATAATAAAGAGGAAAGATTTGTATTTTTGTATGTTTGTAATAAATAAACTCAAAAACTACAAGACTGATTTTAAAAATTCTTTTACCAGTTTAATGTGACTTTATCACTGTGTGACATGGGGACGCGCGTGAAGCCACTCGCAGAAGCTAGTTTTTTACACGAGGGATCGGTTAAAGCCGTATTCACACAGATTTGTAAATCTTTATTGTTTTTTAGGCTTCCGTACCCAAAGGGTAAAAACGGGACCCTATTGCTATCACTCCGCTATCCGTCTGTCTGTCACCAGGCATGAGATACACTCATGAACCGTGACAGCTAGACAATCACAGATGATGTACCTATATATGTTGCCACTATAACAACAAACATTAAAAACAGAATAAAATAAATATTTGAGTGGGGAGAAGTGTGAAGTGAGATTTTCTTGCCGTTTTTTGCTACGGACGGTACGGAACCCTTCGTGCACGAGTCCGACTCGCACTTGGCCGGTTTTTCCTCAGTAACACAACTAAGCGCAATAACCACTTTCTTTTCCCACATTAAAGTTTTATATACAATTGTGTAATTCATTAATTGGCTTCATGTTATGAGCATCAAACGAGTTTCGTGAAAGACTCGTAAGTTTGCACTTTGAATTTACCCAAAAACTTCTTTGATCAAAGAAGTTTATCAAAGAAATTCGTTCCATTGGCTGGAAACATTGATGTTTCCAGGAAGGAATTTTTCGAATCCCCATACAAAACTGTCAAATAAATGAAATGCAGAATATGAATTGATTCATAATAATATCCTAACACAATTCTACTAAAGTGGTATTTTTGACCCGCTGGTGCCATTTTACCAATTATTGTCAGAAACCTTTTCCTAGTGCCTTTTACAGATTTTGTTTTTTTTTTCCTCTGTCTAGTTGTTAAGAAGAGTTTACTAGATTAATAATGTCCAGTTCACATCAGTTTCAGATGACTTCACTCTGCGCATTTTGCACTGTAGAATCTGTCTTCATAATCACAAGAGTCAAACCTACAAACAAGCATGTGACAGCAAGAGTGACGCCACGATTGTTAGTCACAAAATACTAGGACGTCAACAGACATCAGGAAGTTTACTTGTGGCACTGGTATTGCTAAAAACAATCATTGCACATTTTTTTCATAAGTATGCAATTAAACGTTTCTTACGTTATTTAAACCTCTACGGTCCGGACTAAGCGTTTCGCCTCATCGTTTATACTGCGTACATCGAAGGACTGGAACAATTTGCCTGCTGAGGTCTTCCCATCCGATTATAATTTGGCTGTCTTTAAGGGTAGAGTGAATAGGCTCTTAATAAACTAGTGCGCCTCACCATCAACGATTGCATCACTGCTTACCATCAGGTGGGATCACAGTCAAACACTAGTTTATAACAGATTTTAAAAAATAAAAAAAACTTTATATTTAATTAACGTATAAAATAGATAAACAAACTTTTTTTTTTGTATGTATATTTAAAAACTAAATAGATTTTCTTAGCAAACCAAAATCCAAAAAAAAAATCTTTTGTTGAAAATGTTTATATACCTAACTCTTTGATTTTTACCTGACAAACCTTTTTTTACCATAAAAAAGCAATACAGCAGCTTTGTTAAAACCGTTACTAACGGACCAGATAAAAAAACCGGAACCACCTTGTGTTAAATACAAAAACAGCTGAGCGAGCGTGTGAAAACCCCACTGACGTCACGTGTTAAAGGGCATTCGTCACTAGGAGACCAGGAGACACCAGGAGTTAACACACTTCTCCTACATAATATGCAGGCCTATTATGCCACATTTATCTTTAAAACGATTGCAAGAAAGTCTTTATCAACTTGATCACGGACACCCCTCAGTTTAACGTTGAATTAAGCTTACGCCGATTACAACTCAAAAACATCGGCTTACACCACATTTTCCCTCACCCGACAACCAACTGCGTTTCATCCCTTTGACACTTCCATATTTCATACTTACAGTAAATTTTAGACCCTGTTCTTTCTTCATTAAAGTATATTTTATGATAGATTCGTACCTGCCGTATAAGACCTTTTTTAAAAACCAGTTGCACGATTGCATACCCCTATGTATGCCCCCGCGTGAAAGAGATGCACCGCAGATAATTTGATACGATGAAAAGAGACAAGTGATTGTCTCTCAATTCTTTTGATTAATGAGCTCCTCACCATTGCGGTCGGACTTGACGACTGGTTCGAAGAAAACGACGCTACTTTATTTGGGACTTAATAAAATTATTTTTGACTGATAAACAAAAATTGACCAACTTAGAACAATATTTATATTCAAAGCATCAGAAGTTTTTTTATTTTATTTTTTTATTATGGTTAGGCTTGCGTTTGATCACTATCTCACCTGATGGAAAGCGATGATGTGGCCGACGATGGAGCAAGCTTGCCTAGAAACAACCTATTTACTCTTGACTTAAAGACCCCTAGGTTGTAGCTATCAGGAAACACAGACTCTGACAGGGAATTCCACTCCTTAGCTGTACGCATAATGAATGTGTTCCCAAAACGCTTTGTACGTATGGGTGGAATGTCCACCATGTACCGGTGACGCAACGCCGCCGTATGTCTTGTGGTCCGATGATGGAACGGACTTGGTGGAATTAAATTGTGCAATTCCAATGCACACTCCCCGAAATGTTAACGATAGAAAACCAGGAAAAACAGGCTAGCAACTCTGCGTCGATGCTCAAGACTAAAAAAAAATGAATATCAGGGGATGATCCAAGCCAAGGTAACCCGCGAAATTTTAATTTTCTTATTTATTTTCTTATCATTTTGCAGGTCAGTGTTGCGTTGTGTGTTGATTAAAATATGATTGGCAGCCTGAATCTTTATCAAAATCAAAACACGTAAGAATTTCGCGGGTAACTCTAGCGCTTTCACCTGAATACGCATGATGTAAATATATACGCAATTATGTATTTATATTCCTGCAGCTAGATAGCGCGTTTTTTAATCAAAAGGAGAATAGGAAGGCATCAACGTAGTGGAAATTCATAACATCTATGTAGATTATATATTATCGGTACACATGGATACACCGGGATACCTACATGGTGGACAACCTACCCGTACGCGTAAAACGTTTTGGGAACACATTCATTGTGCGTACAGCTAAGGAGTGAAATTCTCCACGGGAGTATGTGTTTCCTAATAGCAAGATTACTTCTAGGCAAGCGTGCTCCAACGTCAGCCACATCACTCCTTACCAATAGATGAGATAGCGGTCATACGCAAGCCCATCAATAATAATTTAAAAAATGTTTAGTAATCCATTTTTGTAATTAATTATTAAGACTTTTAAAGTTAACATAACATGCTTTTTTTGAGTTGGAAAATCATTAAATGACTTTTCCCGTTCTAAGGTAGAGCGAGAGATTGTCCGACTAAAACTCACCTATGTTCCTTCGTTTTGCGTTCTATATAGGGCCACGGTAACTCTGAAACTGTCCCGCAAACATAATAATATATGCTTAAAAGTCTTAAAACTGATTTTCACCTAACCTCAGCACTTTGTATAATTTTTTCATCGATAACTATCAAACAGTAGGTACATTGACCTAAATCACCTTGACCTTCTTAACCCCTACTCCACACACACACCACAAAGCCCATCCCTCACTGTCTCGTCAGACACGTATGTCACCACATGCACACATACATGTCTGTGTCTATACACACGAACACGTCCGCCCCCCGTGTGTGGAAAACACGTCGCGACACGTCACCTCACGTGTTTCTCGAAGCCGAGCTACCAGGCGCAAAGGCGAGCGAAGGGGTGGAGCTAGATCGTGGATCAGTTGCCCAACCTGTCGACGTGGGGTGAATGCAGTTGAGACGCTGCACCCCTCTGAATCAACATGTTTGACGATTTCTTAAACTTTATGCTTCCGAATGTAGGATGAATAAACTCATTCGAAGATCCTCTTTTTATGTAAATAAGTATGTGCTTCAACTCCAAATCTAAAAAAAACCGGCCAAGTGGGAGAGGGACACGCGCACAAAGGGTTCCGTACCGCTCGTAGTAAAAACGAGCAAAAAAAAAAAAATAAAAATCACATTTGTTGTATGGGAGCCCCCTTGAATATTTATTTTATTCTGTTTTTAGTATTTATTTTACTGTAAAAATTTCAACTGTCTAACTATCATGGTTCATGAGACAGCCAGGTGATAGACAGACAGGCAGACGGACGGACAGTGAAGTCTTAGTAATAGGGTCCCGTTTTACCCTTTGGGTACGGAACCCTAAAAAAGCATAGATGAAATAAAATCTAATAAATCTAATAACCACATTGAAACTTATGGCAATCAACAACATCTTTTTTTGTTAGCCTATTCTGTCCCATTCCTGGGCAAACTGTCTCCCCCCACTCTTTCCATATTTCGCAGGCCTGCGCTTACTCCTTCCAGTTCTGGCGAAATCTGTCCAGTTCGTCCCGCCATCGCCTTCGTGGTCTGCCGGAACCCCGCCTCACTGACTCAGGGGACTAATTTTGTCCTACTTTGACCCACAGTTTGTCGGGCATGCAACAGACATATCCTGCCCAGTCTCATTTAAGTTGGGCTATCCTGGGGGGCTATTGGCTAACTTTTTCAATAACAGTTGACAACTAGCATTCGTTGCACACTAAACTTAGTTGTCAACTGACAATTTCATAAAATTGGTATTTTACTTATCACACAAGTGACTAATAAACTACGGTGGAAATGTGGTGAATTATAAAAATTTACGGTGCCTATTGTGACCACTCTAAAATTTTATCGACTATTATACAGCTTTAAAAGCTTACACAATCGCAATTTTAAAAGTATCGATACAATAACATCTGTCAAAACGTGTTACGGTGGCTATCAAAGGCACCAGTGGCTAATGACGTCACTGCAGTTGGTCACTGAAGATAGGCAATACGAAACTAGCTGTTTGACAGTTCAATGATGCACATTGTTAACAAGTGATCATCACTTGAACTGTCAACAGAGTTACGCAATAGCCCCGCTGGTTTTGGAATACAGTATCTATAGTGTTTCGAACTTGAACCATTAATTTTAAAATCTAGTTTACTGCACTGCATTGCTCGTTGGCAAACCATAAGTTGACTTCTGCCCCCCTAGCCAAGTTGCAAACGATAAACGAGAACGCTTAGTAATCTCCAATAGATTTTCAACGTTATACCTAAGAGCATAAAGTTGAAAATCTATTAAAGACTACTGAGCGTTAGCGACCGGAACGAACGAAAACACTATGTAATCTTCAATAGATTTTCAACTTTATATCCAATAACATAAAGTTGAAAATCTATTAAAGACTACTAAGAGTTTACGTTTATCGTTTGTGACTTGGCTAGGGGGGCTGGATGTTATTCAAAGACCAAGTTTGTGCGCCATAATCAAGACGGGGAGAATAGACATGTCCATGATTTTGTTTTAGTGCCATGGGCGGCTTCCTCAATAGGAACTATTTCTTTTTTCAATTTTAGAATAGGTAGGTAGTGTATACTCTTGTCGAGCCGTTTATTACAATTAATATTACAACATACATAATACACCCGTAAATAAAAAACCTAGAAGCCCCCTATCGATTTCAAATTAACAAAGCACTCTCTTATACGCAAAACAAAATAATATCTCATTGAACCAGACATTCACAGTCCACACAAATCCCCATGACAAAGCAGGTACACACTCCAAGGAGAAAACCCATAAAGAGCACATCTAACAACACACAAACACCATAAACTTGAGATCGGAAGCGTATCGACATATACAACGGGGTGACGGCCCACAAACCTTGATTCTGACAAAAGCCGCCGCCACAAGGGCTTCCTAATGCCTTCCTCACGATCCTAGGAGGCATTAGTAGTGGTGAGCTTACGAGGATTACTTGCAGACCAGTGTACACGTCCCTTGCGCAAGTTCTTGAGGCCAGTTGCTATTAGTTTAATAACGGAGCTTAATTTTATTTGTAACAAAGTTGAACTTGAAAAATACATCTCTATAATAAAACTATCTAATCTAATTAGGATGTGAAACTATGAGACCATTTCCAGCTATGTAGCGGGCGGAGCAAGATGAGCGAGGAAGATGCGTAGCTAGAGCTATGCGATGTATCGATAGCAGGGCGCCTACGACTACTATAGGTACTCTGCTCGCATATAACTAAGCTACACCACTCGCTACCATCCATAGCACGCATCCAGAGCACACTTTCAGAGCACGATTCCATGAAACGCATCCAGATTACGCGTCCATCTATGTAAAAAACATAGCTTAGTTGAACCTATGGTTGAACCCGTTTCCACCAGTGCAGTGCTAAGCTAAACTAAAGTTCGCGAACTAATTCCTAAGAACTTGGCAGTAGTTCATCACAGCGTAAAATGTTTTCCAATTATCGATTTGGACCAATTGTTTGGTATGTAGCTTATTAATTTGAATAGATAGGTATTGTATAATTGTATTATACGAGTATCTATGGTTTATTAGTTTATCTATTCTTGTATTCCCATTTTTCTATCTCTTTTATTGCACCTACCACTATTTTTCTCTGCATCAACCCAAAGGTTGACTGTTAAAAAATTCTAAGGCATTAAGTCCACCTCTGTACTTAGCGACCAAAACCGCTACGTCACCCGCTGGCTTGGCTTGTCTATTACTCCTTGCTTATTTGTTTCTTTGTTGACTTTTCGTTGCGTAGTTACGTGCTAGTATTACCTAAAACAATTTTAATTTGTAAAATTAACAAGTTTGATTAGTCCTTCCGCTTTGATTTAAATAATCTACACCTGTGAGTTAACAAACGCAAGAAGCGGCTCAAGTCGACGTCTCACGAAAGGGCCCCTTCAATTTAATTAATAAATAAGCTATTTATATGGACCACGATATGGACCAATAAATATGATATCAAACGCATCCATCCATAGCAACGTAACACAGCACATTTCTGGTAAAAAAGCTAATTTCCAAGCTAAAGTGCACAGTGCTAACAGGAACACATGAACTGTAAAATAATTATAAGCTAAGAGAAGCTAAACACCTGAAAATAATTAACGTAGTAAATAGCTACAGCTGCGAAGCCTGCCGACTGCCCCGAGAGTGTATGAACTAATTAACTGTTTTATTTACTAATTATTACTCGTACCACCATTCTTAATGAAAAGCTTGTGAAAACAATAGGTTCACGTTTTAATAAACGTAACTTAGTTTGAATCCTTCTATTTTCAATGTGATTATCAATGTTAGGTAATTAAAAGTTATGGAAGGGAGCAAAATAACTAATTTTAATAGTTTTACGGCCCAATGAAAGTTTTGAATTAGTTGTAAAATAGTTATGAAGTGGTGCGATGATATTTGTTTTCATCTAACAAACTCACCCACGTCATTATTGATTACTTTATTTATTTTCAACCTTTTAATTAATAATTTATTGGGCCGTTATTCTGAATAGCAGCCATTTGAATTAAGAATCTGCTAGCCAATGAACCATAATTAATGTAAACGAGTTTTTATAACTGAACAAAATAGTCTTTACAACAACTCTACGCAGTATGTTTTTATTTCTAACTTATTATTTCTATACAACAAAGGTTTTATTACAAAAATATTAATCCTCCAAAAGTACGCCTAACGCCATCTATTAGGATTTCCTCATTCGCCTTCCGAAGACCGTAGTGACAGTTCATGTGGTATTGCGGTGGGTCCCCAATGAAATTATCAACGCCATCTATTCACAAGTGCATGAACTGTCTGGAAAAACGCTATGTGGATTGCGCCACGTGGCTGGAGAAACGACTTTTGTTTTCATACCTACTAAGTTAGAAGCTTTTACACCGATAGATGACCTTAGTGAACTAACATTGTAGATTTTAGCGGTTTAGGGAACAGTGTAAAATACCGAATTCCTCCATTGAAAAGGGACTTAAAAAAAAGGGATATATGATGCTAATATATTCGATAATAGATTTCGGGCATTTGTATATATTCTAATCCAGTGGACAAATCTCCACGATGCAAGATTTTAGATTTTTTTTATTTTCGAGCGGCAACGCGCGCGATTTGCGTGGCCACACTGGCAGCGCGGTGCGGGCAGCGGCGCGGGTGATCGTGCCTGTCCGAAGTAGGCTTGTTGAAAAAATATCGATATTTTTGTTTCGATATATTATCTAAATTTTGAGTCTATATATTTTGATCCAATACATCGATAATAATAAATAATATATCGATACAAAATATTCAATATCGAAAATCGTATCAAAAACGATTTTTTTTTTTCAATTTTTTTTTATCAGCGGAATATTGAAATGAATTCAAAGCCGTAAAAGATAGGAACGAACGGAAAGAAAACTGTATTATCTATACTATACTGTTATGTTTTTACTTTCATTATAATATTATGACGAGTGACAGGGCAGAATGGAAGAAAAAAACATGTTGCGCCGACCCCAAATAACACGGGACAAGGGCAGGAAGATGATGATGATGATGATGATAATGCCTGAAAAAATTAATTGGTCTTCAAAATATTAGTATATTGTTATTTAGTTAGTTTTAATAAGATTACGTGTTGCGCCAATTGCAAGTAATTATAGGACAAGGGCAGGAAGAAGAAGTTTTATACAGATACTCATATATTAAAATAATGTGAATTTTGTATAGAAATTATTATGTATTACCTATTGTTGGCCTAGACTGAACTAAATGAATTATTATTTTTAGACCGAAAATCTCGGAAAGTTAGACCGATATATATCTTTTCTTCGATAAATCCAGGCCGATATTAATATTTTATAAATATCGATACATCGATATATGATCAATACTTCTAGCATGGCTCGAACTAGTTTGCCGCTTGCCGCCCGCCTCAGAGTACTTCCGCCCGCGCACTCACTCTGGCCACTTGTATGAACTCACTATGGCGTGAGATGCCCGCGCGCGTTCCGCGTGTCACAGTCCGCGCCGCTTCCCGCGCCCGCGCGCCCACTGTGGACACTCAAAGGAAGTTCTTGTGTTTGAGATTACCGCGCCGCGCCCGCCCCGCACCCGCGCTTCCAGTGTGGCCGAGCACTGGGAGATGAATAACTATGAAAAAATTTAGTATATCAAATTCAATTCTATTAATGGACTTGAGTCCGTTGTACTTAAACATAAACGAGATAGGAGTCATTTATTCTAGGCTCCTCCACTCAACTGTCATCTCGCACTCCAAGTCGTAACTTCTGAGCTGGTCTATCTCCAGCTCGATGATCTCCACCGCGTCGGGGCACAGGTTCTTGTCGAACTCGATGGACTCGTCGTAGTATTCCACTGAGCTGAACATGTACTCGCCTCGTCTCGTGTCGTTTTTAGCCTCATCTGCCTTTTCCCCTAACTTCTTCTTCGGTTCCACCTTCGGCTGGGCTGTTGTCGCCTTAAAGTCTAATGTTGGTGTCGTATCTGCCATTTTTGTCGTTGTTTTATTAACAGCTAACGTATCATTTTGTGCTATGGTAGAATCGAAATTTGCAGATGTTACTTTCATAGTAAAATTTGCAAAAGGGTCGTCTAAATCGTCTTTTATTACTTTGCAAGACTCAACGACTATATCCTCTGGTTTTACAACAAGAGGTTTAGCTGACACGTACTGGACCCTCGCTCCATCTTCTTTTAACATCTTTCTGTATCTTCTGACTTTGTCTGCGAAGGTGTCAGACTTGCAATCTCTCCTGCCATCCAGTACAGCTCCACGAAGATGTGCGAAGTGCCACTCTTCATCATCCAAGTCTTCTATAAATCTTCTGTCAATTTTCGTCTGTTTAATGTTAATATTCTCTCCAGGTTTTTGCGTAGAAATAGCCAACTCTTCACTCAACAATTGCTGACATTTGGTTTTACATAAAATCACTAAAAATACCCAATGGAACAGAATATGCATGTCGAAGCAAACGATAATATTTATTCGAATCCTAAGACGTAAGAACAGAATTTAATTATACAAGTCTCGTATTATGATTCGGTCGATAGTGCATGACGTTGATTATACCTTCACATATGTGAAAATGTAATAAATAAGACTGACTTACATCTAAGAAGAAATAGATCTAAAATTTTACACTGTATACACACAACACTGTGTTTTTTCGGTGGGAAAATCATCTTATGACATCCCCCGCTCTTGGGCGGGGCGGGAGATAGTGTCAGACTTTTACTGACTAAAAACCCACTCCTGTTCCTTCGTTGCCTTTCGTACCAGGGCCGAGTCTTCCTTTCAGAATCAGACCCTTGGCCCCAGTAGGCGTCGACCCTGCTGAGCCCCTACAGTTGCTGACATCTCCTTGAGGACTTGGGCTCGGTCCAGACGGTTACCGGACGGTCGGACGGCGACCGCCTCCTTCGCTAGCATTACTGCTTTGCAGAAGGAGGCAACCGCTTGCCACTCCTCCACGCTCCGGACCATGGCCTGTACCAAGGCCCGGCGCGAGAGATCGCCGCCGCCGATCGCCCCCACGAGGACACGGCGTTGCTCTGCCCAAGCCGAGCACACCTCTACCGTGTGCTCCACCGTGTCCTCAGGACGGTCCACACAGTGGCGACACCCGGGCGTCGCGTCGCTTCCGCACGAATCCGGTGCAGGAACTTCCCGAACTTACCATGTCCGGTGAGGACCTGCGTCATGCGGAAGGTAAGGACGCCGTGTTGCCTTTCCAGCCACTCCTCAAAGAAAGGTACCGCCATAATTACGGCGTGCCCAGCACTGGGTTGCGATAGTCGCTGTCGCCATTCCGCCATGAGATCCCGCCGGAACTCTTTCCGCCATGCCGTGACTTGTCGCGGCAGCGGAGTTTCGCCCCGGCGTTGCATCTCCACGCGCAGATCGTGCATGCGTGCAAGGCCTTTTGCCTCCAGATCCCATGGTGGCTGGCCAGCAAGAGTACCTCTAGGTACTTTATTATTCAAGTTATCTTCGAAAATAAACTGTATATCACAGTTAAAAAAAAATTTGGCAGAAATTATTCTGCCGAACAACTTTACAGATTCGAAAAATAGCTTTTACAGATCTGATGGCGAAAATTATTTTACTAATAGTAAGCTGCACTACTGCTGAGACCATGGGGTCTAATGGGTTATGATAATATAAGCATAAGCATAATCAGCCTTTTATCGTTCCCACTGCTGGGAATCATGCCTCCTCTCTAGAAGAGGGAACGGGCCGTAATCCACCACGCGGGCCCAGTGCGGATTGGTGAATGTCACATGTCTTCGAAGTTTTGGTTCTAGGACATGTGGGTTTCCTCACGATGTTTTTCCTTCACCGTTTTGAGGGCAGTGGTGATGAAATAAATTACACAAAGTAATGCGCCTGGCTGAACCCGCCACCTACAACTCGTAAGTTGTGGCCGTTACCACTCGGCCACCACTACTCACCACTGCTCATAATAATATAAGCCCCACAAGCTCAGACTATCGTAGAACATGCATGGAATGAGCTCGAGAGATGCGTTAGACAACACTCTCCAGCTCCAGAAGCTGACTTAAACGAATCAATGTGTGCGCTAGGTATTCCCCTAGCGCACTCATTGATTCGTTGCATCATGCTCAAAAATACACCAAAATCGTATACAAAATTGGTTTACAGCATGCCACATCGTCTTAATGAAGTGATACGGGCTCGCGGTGTTTTCTTTTTTACACGCCGTTTGTGCGATGTGTATTTTGCAGAATTCAAGTACCTACCTATAAATAAATAGTGGACGAAATATGTTATGTATTTTGTTTTATATATTTTTAGACGTCAACAACATACCTAATACAGTTTCAAGAATTTATCTTACCTATGTATTTAAGCTACTATCACACTACATGCAAAGCAACTGTCCTATCTGATTGTTGCGAGAACGAATTTGATCCGTCGAACCAAATTCGAGACGACTGTTTGATAAATTCCGATATTCTATTGTTTGAGCTGATTGTGGATATTTTATCAAATGTTAAAGTACTTACCCGAGAGCCTGTAGAGATGAGCATGTCAAAGATCAAACTCATGAAGCTAACAGTGACCAAAAGAAACTGTATTTAGTAAGTTTTATTTTTAATAAAAATAATATCACGACTTCTCCCACACTAGGGTGGAGCAGGAGGGCGTGACTAAAACCACATGTATGTTTCTTCAGTAACCTTTTGAATTCCAGGACAATGAGTATCCTTTTCAGAACCGGCTCTAGCAAGCATCGGCCCTGCTGGGCCCCTCTACGGGTGTATAGGAGGTATTGAGATTGCATATTATATGTTCCAGATTACATTTTCCTTGGCCAAATAGTCAATTTTTAGGGAAGACAATACAAAGAAGTTTCTAGCCTAACAATACCTACGCGCTGATAGAACTTTGGTCGATAAAGGCATCATGAAAAACCTTTCAATCTGACGTAAGAGAAATTGATCGAATTGTTTCTGTTCTCAGTAAAAGAAACATGGACACGAGATGTTTATACATGATCGACTGACTTGTTGTTGTTGTTGTTTGAATCGATTGACTGGCCTGTTGGTCTAGTGGTTAGTCGCCCTGTCTGCTATGTCGGAGGTCGTGGATTGGATTCCCACCCAAGATAAATGTTTGTGTGATGATCACGATCATTTGTTCTGTGTTTGGGTGTAATTTATCTATAATATGTATGTATTTAGAAACATATAGGTAAGTATGTTTATCAGTTGTCTAGTACTCATAACACAAGCTCTGCTTAGTTTGGGACTAGATGGCGTTGTGTGAAAGTTGTGGAATGTTATTCACTTTATTCATTTAATATATACATATTAATTAAATTTATTATTATAATCGTTGACAGTTGTTGTGTTATTATTTATTTATACATGAGTTTGCTTCATTTCATTTCCTAGTCATTCCCTTTACTTTATTCTTGTTATTATGTATTTTTCTCTCATGTCTTCTGTTAGCTTATAATTTTAATTTCCTTCTGTTTGTTTACCTTCTGTTTAACATCACGTTGTTTCCTACTGAATATATGCTAAATAGCTATGCCATATACTAAAGAGTTTGGTTTGATTTTGTAGGATTTGCTGAAACTAAAACCTATAATGGATGGCTTTATTTTTATTATTACCGTGAAGCGAGCCCTCACTTCATCTCCTATAATTTTATTTTAGTACCTCAATAGGAACATTATTATTATTTTCTTCCCTCTTACCTATAAATTCAAACCCTCCTTTACATAAAATGTACATAGTTCAGCAGAGGTCTAAAGTCGAGGTTTGCCAGCAAGCAATGGTTTGCAGCATTCTGGAAGTCAGTTTAACACAGTCTTTATTACAGCCTGATGACGCGTTCACGCAGTACAGACTTAGTACAGGCTTAAATTATGTTGCTCAGACAAAATTCTATAGCAATCTACAGTGGCGGATTAAGCCAGTGCGGGGCCTGTAGCAAATTCGACCAAGATGTTCCTGTGTAGACCTATTAAATACTTCTCATTCTTATCTCAATCACAAATAACCCCGTCGATTTTAAGATTGGGTTGGTACGTGGAAAGTACGGTAATGAATGAGGAAAATTTAACAAATTGACTATCATATTCAATTAAATAATCAGCTGTATTCGGCTTTCGATATATTTTCACTAGATTTTTTTTTGCGTTTAAGTGCAGGATCCTCGATCACGCGGGGCCCCCAAATGCGCGGGGCCCGTAGCATTTGCTACTCTTCCTATATGGCTAATCCGCCACTGGAAGTCTACGTAAGCTGCACCATAACGGACCACGTTAAGGAACGTAGTGCTGTGCTCAAAAACATCGCCGTCGCGCGACGTCACTCAAAAATCAGCCAGACTAAATTGGAACACTAACCGGACACGTTTGCCGCATGTCAAACCGTTCGTAGGCTAATAAACCAAAAACCCGGAAAATGTCCACACACATGATGTGACATTTTTTTTTTTTCGGTGGGCTCTCACGTTTTTGCAGGCTTGTTTGCTGACGCAAGGGTCGATGACTTTTATGCCATAGTGAAAAAGTGCATAATCAGTGATGCGTAAGATTCGGAGGAGTGGCAACAGAATTCTGAAGATGACATCGGAAAGGCCAGAGTCTTTTGCTGGGGAGGCTATTTCGTCTACATGTAAGATGACGTACCTACCTATAATTGTTTATATTTTTGTTTATGTGAGACTGGTGTTGTGTAGGTCTACTCCGGCGAACTGCCCGTCTGATCGAAGAATCCTCCCTTTTCAATGGAGGTATCATCATCTTCCTGCCCTTGTCCCGTGTTATTTGGGGTCGGCGCAACACGTTTTTTTCTTCCATTCTGCCCTGTCACTCGTCATACTATCACTAACTTCCTTTTCTTTCATATCACTCTTCACACAATCCATCCATCTTTTCTTTGGTCTCCCTCTCCCTCTCCATCCATCCACTTGTAAATTCATAACTCTTTTAGTAACATGCGTTTCATCTCTCCTCTTCACATGACCATACCAAGACAAACGATTCCCTTTCAACTTTTCAGTCACTGGCGCCACTTTCAAACTTCCCCTAATATACTCATTTCTCACTTTATCCATTCTCGTCACACGACACATCCATCTTAACATTCTCATCTCCGCTACGTGCAATCTTTTTTCATCCGTCTTTTTCACAGCCCAACATTCTGATCCATACAGTATGACAGGCCTTATCACGGACTTGTAGATTTTACCCTTCAACTTGAGGGGCATCCGTGGGTCACAAGTTGTTCCCGTGACCTGTCGCCATTTCATCCATCCTGCGTTGATCCGATGTGTTACGTCCCGGTCTACCTCACCATCCCCTTGGACGAGTGACCCGAGGTACCGAAAGTCGGAGCAGATCGGTATGGGTGTTCCAGCGAGAGATAAAGGCACTGGATTGGAGAGACCGCCGAAATCGCAGAACAAGTATCGGAATACTTGTTCTGCGATTTCGATATATTGGTTCCGCATACCGCTAAAATGGTGACCCTCGGCTACCCAGGTGAAGATAGCGGGCATTGCTTGTGGATTGGTCCAGACCAGCATAACATAGAGAGTTTAGAGAAAGGAAGAAAAAGAGACATTTGCGCAGGGCAAATGTCTCTCGGATAAAGTAAGCTGAAAAAAAGTTTTAATTATCGCTTAAGGCCCATAATATTCTTTAAAATATGGTTTTATGTTGTATAAAATAGTTTTAATCAAAACTACGAGTCTATTGAATGCTTCATAAAAGGCAACACACTAATCATTGGATTAACGCCGAAATAGAATGTCCACAAGCCACTGAACATACACAATCTGTGGTAAAACACAAACAAACTAAACGAACATAATCTCCAACAAATAACGCCTAATAAAAGAATACAAACCGCCCATTACACAGGCATCATTGACAGATCGTTATCTCGGGCGCGCTAACTAATCCATTCAGCCTCGGGTAACGTAACTACCCTCCAAACGTCGGGAAAATACTTCAATTACCCTCACCCTTCCACCCCGCGCCCGCGACACCCCCGCGACATCAAAACAGCCCAATTACACGTGCCCACCCTTTAATAAACCCTCGTTTGCTCAAATCTGAAATAAAGACGTATAAATAATCAACAATTTTGAAACGAAAAGCTACAAATTAGCATTTGTTTGAATAAATTCAACAATAAATGTGACTCTGAGGCCGGTCAAAGTTGTTGGCTTGAGAAACATGGAGGCTGTAAAGCGTTACTGCGCTTTAAAGCGAGGTAAAGTTAAGGGCATATACTTACTGCACTTAGAGTTTCGAGCGCTGTAGCGGCTGAGTTCTCGTTTCAAATGTTAACAACTCGCTAAGAGATGCAAATTGCGAGCGGTTGGCAGGCATGATTCGGAATGGCGCCAAAACATTTGCATAATTCGCACAGAATTGAGTGGCGGGTTCAGAAATGGAGCGTGATTGAAAAGCTGTGGGTGATTTAAGATCATTTTACTTGCTATTATCATTTGGATTGTTATTCTACATTAAAGCTATGGTTTAAGGTTCTACTTTAGTAATAAATAACAACAAAAAATTCTAAATTAATATCTGTACAATAAAAAACAGAAGTCACAATCATGTTTATTAAAAATGATGAAACTTGACATCAGCCTGTTCTAGAACAATAATTATTTTGTACCTATGATTTAATATAAGCTGATTTGAAAACGTTGGGCATCTAAGTACGTACAGTCAGGGGTCAAAAGTGCAGTTCCACCTTACCAACGCTAAAATGTCTAAAATTTCTTTGTAGAAGAGGGTCAATGGTTCATGACTGATTTAATTGGCAGCATAGAATCTAAAGTATTGAATAAACTAGTTGTGGACTATTGAACTTCTACAACAAAGAAATTTTAGACACTTTAGCATTGGTAGAGTGCAAAGACTTTTGATCCCTGACTGTACATGAGTCGTTCTTTTTTCTACCGACAATCGCTTGCCCCTTCAAAATATAATGTAAACAATTTTTTTTTTTACTAAATACGCCTCCGCCATACTTTTTTATGCTGATCGATTGTCAATAGAAATAAGTCAGTCCAACATACTAATAGAAGAGACCTAAATTGAAATCCAATCAGCAGAGACACGGCAGCAATAGTAGGGTATAGTAAGTAACTACTATAATAAATAATAGATTTTTATGTCAAAATTAAACATACACAAGCCCTCCTACTACTCTTTAGTTTATTTCAAAATCTATAAATTATAATATCATTTTATTTACAAACATTACACAATTTACACGAATCAAATCAAGTACATCTACAACAGTCCCTGGCAACAGTACCTAGGTCTCAATCCGCTGTAAGTTTTCATGAAGAAGATATGTACAAAATTATTTAATCTCATCATCGAAAGCAAGAACAATTAAGTTAGTAAGTAAACTCGTATATACGAGATGCTCTGCAGCCTCTGCAACAACACTACAAATGTTTTTGCAGCAAATACTTTTACATAGACATACTATATTTCTTTTTTTTTCGGTGGGATAATCATCCAATGATCCCCCGCTCTTGGATCTTACGCGGAGCGGAGCGAGAGATAGTGTCAGACTTTTACTGAATAAAAACCCACTCTTTTTCCTTCCTTGCCTTCGTCTCAGGGCCCCGGGTTTTACTTTCACACTACCCGTGGCCCCAGTAGGCTTCGACCCTGTCGGGCCGTGCCGTCGACGACTTGGGCTCGGCCCGGACGTTTACCAGACGGTCGGACAGTGAGCTACTTTACAACATTGCTCGCCGTCCGAAAACCCGCAAACCCGGCGGCTGGGGCGGTCCTCAACCGTTGCCTCACGCGTGCGTACATAGATGTAAAGTAGTAAATAGGTTACTTCTAGACAAGCGTGCTCCATCATCGGCCACATCATTGCTTACCATCAAGTGTGATAGAGGTCAAACGCATGCATTTAGAAATTAAATAAAAATAATTATTTTAAGATTGCGTGTAGTCAGCCTATGTAGGTTTTTTTTATCTTAATTATTGACCTTACTTTAAATTCATAACAAAACAAAACACAGTTTGACAATAAGTAATCGGTATTAGTATATACAAGGATTATTACCTATCTATCTACATCTGCTAACTGATCTACACACATAAAAGTGACTAAGTATTCCACAATCATTAACAATTTTATTGCACAATCTTTACTTTAGCATTTACAACTTATACATAATTAAAGTCTTACTAATACTAATACTAAACTCTACATTAATTGTTAATTTCCTAAGAAATAATTTATATCTCTTCTTTCTTTCTTTAAACAAAAAATTGCAGTTTCTAGTTTCGCCTATGTCCTACAGTGGACGTCTTTCGGCTGAAATGATGATAATGATGACAAGCTTCGCGCCAGCGGCTGATAATGAACCCAACATTCTTCCGGGATATGTTCTACCCGTGTCCCAAATTTCATCAAAATCCATTCAGCTGTCCGAGCGTGAAGAAGTAGCTAACAAACGAACACACTCATACAGACTTTCGACTTTCTAATAGTGATGGTATAATTATAATAATATGTATTTATATTACTGGGTAATATAATTACATAGGTTTCGTGTGTTTGGGCTGCGCTACAAAAGTCTCTGGGTCAGAAATGAATGCTACGCAGCATTGAAAAATTATGAGGAATTGAAGGTAATATGATAATAACGTGCAAGGTTCCTAGGTGCTCACAGATGGCAGTGCATGTAGGCAGGGTACGGCGGCAGCAGCGCGCACGCAAGGGGCAGCGCGTGCGCCGACAGTTCGCGCTCACCACTCGCCGCCTGCGCACGTAACTGTTCCAGGCGCAGCTGGTTCTGACGCTTCCATTTAGTCCTATGACAAATACAATGCTGTATATTAGATAATTAAAATTGATAATCATAGCTAACTAATAACAAGACTATCCAAAATGTAGCAGTCAAATAAAAGTGTTTTTTAAGCCAATTTATAAATATGTTTTTGACCACGCCATTATTTTTGTTTAAGTAAAAAGTGCCGCCCAACATATACTTGTGTTATAAAAACAATAATAACCAATAACAAATCCATACACATTGAAGATATCTATATATACGTATATAGATATCCTCAATGTATCCGATGTTCAGTCGTTAAATATATTATATATATATGCATATAACATATTTAACTAGTTTCTACTAGCGTTTTCGCCCGCGTGAAATATATGCCTATGTCACTCCGTGATAG
Source organism: Mythimna impura (assembly GCA_905147345.3). Taxonomy (NCBI): domain Eukaryota; kingdom Metazoa; phylum Arthropoda; class Insecta; order Lepidoptera; family Noctuidae; genus Mythimna; species Mythimna impura. The sequence goes on along the minus strand of LR990342.1, from coordinate 1,869,152 downwards.
AATAGCTTTCTACTGTTGAAAAAATTTTATAATTACAATCGATTTAGTAGTTTTTGAGTTTATTCATTATTTAAAACAAAAATATAAAAACACAAATCTTTTTTCTTTATATTATTATGTACAGAAGTATAAACTGATGACTTACCGGACAGCAAAGTGAAATTATTTTCATGAGAGATGGTTTTTCTATCTTCATTAGTTCAAAAAGAAAATTGTGGAATCAGTTGTCATAAAATCTAGTGAATCAAATGGAGCTCATGAAAGTCAAAATTTTCAAGAAACTGCTTGTTCTTATTGGCACCCAGCATGAGACTTTACATCCCATGTTGGGCGCCAAAATATACATCGATGTTTAATAAACTAATTAAAATCAATTCTCTAAACTACTCTAACGAAATGTGAGTACGTGTACTATACAGCCTAACCATTTGTGGCGTGCTATATTGTTTTGTGTAATTTTAAAGCACCGCTCTACAAAAACTCATTTTCGACGTAACCTATTTTTTTGGTTCACTTGTTAGATGCACAGGGAATGCAAGTGAAAGAATTAAAAAAGAACGAACACAAAGAAATTCGTACTTCTTGAAAACTTGCTATATAGCACTTACCTACGATTCTGATACCAGGTCTTAACCTGCGTCTCGCTAAGACTGAGCGCCTCAGCCACGTCCCCGCGGTCAGCAACGCTCAGGTACTTTTGGCAGCGGAACTTGCGCTCCAGGTATGCGAGCTGAGCGTGAGTGAACGCAGTACGTCGCCGACGCGGCTTGCGGCTTGAACTCGATGGAGCAGACGGTCGGCTGCCTGGTTGACGATCTAATAACGAAAATATCGTATTGAAAACAAATTTGCACTGGAGTACATAAACTTACCAAACTAGAAAAAAGTTCAATCGTCAGTTTTGCCCTCATCATACTTTTTTTGGGCGGGAAAATCATCGAATGATATCCCCATCGCTCTTGGGTGGAGCATGAGGGCGTATCAGACTTTTACTTACTAAAAACCAACTCCTGTTCCTTCTTTGCCATTGTTCCAGGGCGCCGGGGATCTCTTTCGCATCACCCATGGCCTCAGTAGGCTTCGACCCTACTGGGCCCCTACGGTTGCTGACATCTCCTTGAGGCGCGCGTGGAACACTACGCGCCGTCGACGGCTTGGGCTCGGTCGGGACGGTTACTGGACGGTCGGACGGCGAGCTACCCATTGCTCGCCGTCCGCAAGCCCGCGCCTACGGTGGCCGAAAATTGGGATCGGAATCCCGGCGGCTGCGGCGTGATTGCCATTGCCTTGCGAGTGCGGCCGCCTCCTTTGCTAGTATTACTGCTTCGCAGAAGGAGGCGACCGCCTGCCACTCCTCCTCGCTCCGGACCATGGCCTGTACTAAGGCCCGGCGCGAGAGATCGCTGCCGCCGATCGCCCCCATGAAGACACGGTGGTGTTCTGCGGTACACCTGTACCATATGCTCCACCGTGTCCTCTGGGCGGTCCACACAATGGTGACACCCGGGCGTTTCTTCCGCACGAATCCGGTGCAGGAACCTCCCGAACTTACTATGTTCGGTGAGGACCTGCATCATGCGGAAGGTAAGGACGCCGTGATGCCTTTCCAGACACTCCTCAAAGAGGGAACTTACCGCCATAATTATGGCGTGCCGAATGCCCTCATCGTATTTAGGTTGTGCGAAAAACTGTCAATTATTCAAATCATAGTCAAATCATTGCATTATTGTGTGTGACAAAACGGTACAGAAATGGGATCATCTCTGGATACTTACGATAGGGCAAACCTGACATTTTCAATATAAGGTTTAAAACATATTGTTTTTTTATTTATTTAATCTTCATGAAACTAAAGGTACAAAGAGGGGACTTAATGGCTTAGGCATTCTCTACCAGTCAACCTAGGGTGGTGGAAAGACATATGGCAGGCTATTATGTATTAGAAATTAAAAGTGGAAGATCATAACCAGCTACTTGTGCGGCTTTAAGTACAAATCTGTTATTTTGATACAAGTAATATCAAAGTACATAAAATCCATATACAGTCGAAGATTTATCATTTATTTATTATCAAAGCAATATTTACCGTTAGACTCTTGCGATTCCCTTTGTGTATTACCAGCGATGACTGACGCGAAGCCGGCCAAAAGCTGAGACTGGAACGAATTCTTCGATAAATCCATAGACCTGCCGTAAATACTGTCCGATAACCCAGCCATGTGCTCATACCCAGTCCCTTCAGTACCCTCATCCTTCTTATTATCTCGATCTGGCCTATACAAATGAAAAAGACTGGTGTCATACAACTTCATTCGTTCTTCTGGTCGGTTCTCGTATTCATTCTCATCTTCTTTGAAAGGAGAACTGTAATTCGCTTGATTGTATTCTAAAGGCGATGACCTTTCTATTTCTTCTCTGTCTATTTTCTTCTTATATTCGTCAGAGAATGAGAATTGTGACTTTTTGGGAGTAGACGTCTCGCTTCTGTTATCACCCACGGATATGTCATCTTCAGCATCTGATGTTTCCACATTTTGACTGGTTGCTGAATTACATCGCAAGGTTTCTTGATCTTCATCAGTGTGAGGTGGACCTGTGAATAATAATGAAATGATACTCGTGTTAGTTCATAGACTGAATTAAGATGAAACAAGCGGGGTGTCTTTGTAATTTACTTCGTTTGTTGGTGTGAAATGAGGATTTCCCGTAAATTATAGTCAACAAAGAAGTTAAAGCATCGCTTGACACTAAGACTTGACACTTAACCGTGAGCACAAACGGAACGCGCACAAAGGCGGGGGCTCGCATAAAGACCTCAGTTTTAAAAAAGGAACGGCCATAGACGCGAGTTTTCTGCTCTAATTAATGCCTCGGGGCGTTCCGTTTCGCTCTCGAGCAATTGAATACGACGTCTGTGAATGGTGTGTTTTAGCGCGCGCGGGAAATTCTTGTCTATGGTTACGTTTGTGTCTTTTAATTTGCGTGAAAATGGTGTGGAGTGGGCGTGGGGCATTCAGGCCGTGTAGTCGCTTTTCATATGATTTTCTTTCGCTAAACTTTTGTATGCTTGGTTGTTAATGGCGTGGCCGTACCCCGATTACTTGTTATGTGGCGGGCGGGCGTGGAGAGCGGCCCTCGAGTGTTTCTCTCGTTATAATATCGCATAAATATGTTTTAGCGTGCACTCCTCCTCGCGACGTTGAGAGGTCTTAATGTTTCCGCATCGGTATCTTCTACGAAAACATCGTTAAAATGCTGGATTCTATATACGTGCTACACAATACATATCTTAAAAGTTACACAAAATGAAATAATATATAAGTACATACGTGTGCCTATATAAAAAAGTATTTCAGTCATAGAATCCAATTCCGTTGTGGTGCAAATGTGGTAATTAGATACGAAAGATATATATAATTACACGATGTTATTAATAGTACATTATGATATAAGTGTGTAATGATTACCGTCGAGGCGGTATTTAGACCCGAGCCGTGGCGAGGGTCTTAAGAGAGCCAAGAACGGTAATCATTAATTACTCACGTGTGTCATACGACGTTTTTCAATACACTTGTGAAGAAAACAACAGTAAAACTAGTAAAAATTTGTGTGACATGGTGGTAAAAATCTGTTTTCTTAAGCGCGCGCATCATTTTTTTTTTATTTACCCCTAGAAGGCTAAGATATTTTGATCATACTGCCTAGTCTTACGTTTGTTTTCTTGCTTGAAAAGTTTTTACGATAATGTCTTTCGTAGTGACAATAGAATACGGATGTAACATTTTCTAATGATTTTGTAGTATTTAATTTTATTTAATTAATAAAGCCACTGAACTTCACTGGAATAAAAAAAAATCACGCCAAAAACCGCGCGCATCTTAAAATGGCGGCCATAGACCACAAAAAAAAAAACTAATTTTATTTGAATGTACGATTTATTTACTAAATGTTTTTTATTAAATAAATCGTTTGTACAAGTTAAAGTCCATTTTAACTTTTAAATTGGATGAAATAAGTAAGACACTAATTTATGCATATACTATTGAACGCAATAACATAATGGGAATTTTATTCGAATTCAAAATTTGTTTTGCGAACAAAGAGTTTGAATAAAAAGGTTTTAACTACATTATAGCACTAGTGCGTAATGATAATCAAAATGTCACAGTTTGATTACGAGTGCCATTATATACCTAAGTGCAGTGCAATAAGAGTCACTTTCTGAGCAAGTGTGTTGAAAAAAAACTAGTAATCCACAAAAGGATTAGGTACAATACTTTCTGCGGAACTGATTTTGATTTCTTAAAAAATAATCATTAATTAATTTATTTAAACTTCATGTACCTACAGTAGTGGTACATAGGCGGACTTAATGCAACAAGGCATTCTCTACCAGTCAACCTTTGGGTGAAAAGAGACAACACTGTGGTAGGTTTGCACAATAAACAAATAACAGATACTTAAAACAAGAAAAAAAGTTATTTATAAAGAAACCGCTGTTTTTATTAATATTTTTAATGAAATCGAAATCTGTTCAAACAATATTTGGGCAGTAAAAGTTTACGAACTAATTAACAGATTATGACTTTTTTATTTTAATGGTATTATTCTTCAAATAAAAATGAGCCGCGCAATTAACCGAAAGACACTGCCTCTCGCTCCACCCAGAGCAGGAGAAGTTATATTTCTCACACTCAAAAAAAATAGTTCTGGTTTGAAGTATCAAACATTAAACAATCGCTGTTTACGTCCATACTTAAGAAGAGGAGTACAGGACCTAAAGGGCCTATTACACTACTCGATATTCAGACAGTCTTAGTCGATGTCGCATAGTGTAATAAGGGTTGAATTAGACCGGTCTTACTCGGAACAAAAAATAAGACAGTCTGAATATCGTGTGCTGAATATCGCGTAGTGTAATAGGCCCTTAAGCTACGGTCTCTCTCGGACTGCATATAAGAAAGAGATAGGTAGATATATTCTTTAATTTACACCAAAAATAAAAATTAAGAGTATTGATAAGTAATTGATTTTGATTATTGTTAAGAGACACAATGCTTGCAATATGGAATCCAATCCCGCCTCAAATCTGCGACCCCACAAACCTGTGGGATTGATGTCTTCATGATGACATCATCATGATGACGCAGATTCCGCGGAATTTGCGGGATTGGGATTTTCTTAATATTTTTGTAAGCATACAAAAAACCAATCCAGGTCCTAGTTCAGGGCATGGTCCAGAGTAAGAAGGAATGGGAGGCGGTCGCCTCTTCTACGAAGCACTAATATTAGGAAAGAAGACGACCGTACGCTTGAGAGAACGGATATTTTCACGCGTCAGCCGCCGTGACCGTGACTACCGACTACCAGCCACGGTAGGTGTGGATATGCGGATGACGAGCAATGGGTAGCTCGCCGTCCGGCCGTCCGGTAACTGTTCGAACCGTGCCCGAGTCGTCGAAGTCGAGTAGTGTTCCACACACGCCTCATAGTGGTCAGCAAAACCGTAGGGGCACAGGAGGGCCCATGCTCACTGGGCCCACGAGGCATTTCTGCGGAAACCCATGGTACCAGAACGCAAGGACACTGAAAGACACAGATATGGTTTTAGTCAGTAAAAGGTTGCCACGCTCTCGCGCTCCACCCTAGAGCAGCAGAAATCATTGTGTGATTTCCCACCTCAACCTTAAAAGTCTACAGATTTGATTTTAAAATTAAAACACTATATATAACGGTGAAACGTTGCTTGTAGAATAATCTGACAATCAGAATGATTGTATGTTTACATGTTTTTAAAACCGCCTTGTTTTTAACTTAACCTCAAACTTTAAACATGGATATCTCCATAACCATGGGGTTCTGCGGGGTGGGGATGGTACAGGGGGTAGCCCTGCCTCCCGTCCCTTCCCCGACCCTTAAATCGATGGAAATTAGTGTTCTAACTTAACCTAACCTCAAACTTTAAACATGGATATCTCCGTAACCATGGGGTTCTGCGGAGTGGGGATTGTACAGGGGGGTAGCCCTGCCTCCCGTCACTGAACTTCACTCAAAGAAATCCAACAAAAACTCAATTTCACATTAGGTTATTGCATTCAATAGTAAAACTTTGTGTCTTACATGCTTATTTCATGCAATTTCGTGTTTAAATAAACCATTGTTTAATAAATGAAAGTTTTTCTTTGTAGATAAGCAACCTCTTCATTCTTATTTTTTTAAAACAGTCTAGCTACTCTATGGCCGCCATTTTATGATGTGCGCAGATTCAGATCGGAGCTCAAATGGTTGCCAGTAGTGTTGTAACCTATTTTATTTAGATTTTAGTGGAAGAACTTTACACTAGTTCAAAAAGAGATTTGCTAATCAGATTTTGCCCCTCCCCCGATTCTGGAGGCCCCGGGGCACCAGCCCCGCCTAGCTCTTCGGTAACTATGACAGTGGGTCCAGCGAGGGCATTATCCTTCGTCATTCATAGTTTGACTTGGAGTCTCACATTTAGGCTTAACTGAGCAGTTTTTCTATGAGAAAGGTGTAAAAACCAGTGCCGTGGTGTACCAAAATACCGTCCTAACGAATATAGTAGAACTTTTTTCTCAAACAATGTTTAAAAACAGACATTGGGTATTCCAATAGGACTCTGCACCAGCTCATAAAGCACGAACCACGCAAAACCGATTGACCACGCGTGAAATTGATTTTATCGGGCATGAAGAGTGGCCCTCTTCTAGTCTAGATTTAAACCTACTGGACTACAAGATATGGCAACATTTGGAGGAGACAAACTGCGCTAAACCTCATCAGAATTTAGAGTCGCTCCGAGCATCGCTGGTTAAAGTAGCGGCAGGAATAGAGATATAAAATGTGGTGTGTGCTGCGATCGATGACTGAACGCTACGTTAATCGTAGCGTTGCAATAGGAGATAGCATTTCGTAACATGTAAATAAAATTGTGTTATACATTTATTAACCTTTCATTTCATTTAATAATCATCATCATCATTTCAAAAAAAAACACTAAAAATAAATGAATATGAGTAACTTTTTTTTTTGCACCACGTTATTCTTTTTTTGCATACATAACTAAAAATGACTAATAATTTCAATGTTAACTATTTTATACAACACTTGGCTCATTCCAATGCCTTAGAAAGCACGAATTTGCTAGAAAGTATTTTTTTTTGTCAGTTTCAAATTTTCAATAAGTTGTCGTACGGTGTCAATATTCAAGTCTTTAACCGCTGTCGCCGGCCGACCTTCACGTACCTCGTCATAGAGATGATCACGTACACGTCTAAATTCTCCAAACCACGAATACACAGAACTGCGACTTGGTGCTTCATCACCAAATGCCAATTAAAGTCTCTGGCAACTCTCTTGTTGACTTAAGCAACAACGAAAATCATAAAAAATCATTGAACGAAAATGTTCACGAGTTAAAATCATTTTGATAGCGACACACAATCATCGAAAGGACGCCACAATGAAACAAATTAGTCTCGCAAATTAAAAAGTAATATGCTCGCAAAGAGTTCCATTTTCGAATTCTATAATTGTTTTTTCATTCTTTTATTGTAAGTGGCCAGATCCAGAGACTTTCAGTATGCCCCACGTATAATAATATTTTTTTTATTAATTGTCAAAAAGTGTATCATTAAATAGATTAAAAGTTTTGACAGAATTTATGACCTGACTTGGTATATTCTTGGCCAATTTCATAGATAAGGACCTAATTATGAAAGTGACGACGGCGACGGAGAATGACTACGGCGAGTGTATCTTGTGTACCTACTCTGATGCATACATGTGATAATATTAGTGTATTGTGTTATTGATTCCAAAATCTATTGATTCGAAAACCAATAATTAAATTTGGTTTTCGGATCAACAGATTTTAAACGACTTCCAAATAACAGCAACAAATACAGCATTGAAATAATAGACATTTTTATTTATTTAAAAAACAACCAAAAATACAATTGACCAGTTTTTTACATTTACTGTCTCGAAAATATTTTGATTTGAAAGTTATCTTGTACGTAGAGGCGACAACGGGAGGACATGTTTAAACTGCATCAAAGCAGTTTAAACATGTCCTCCCGTTGTCGCCTCTTACTCTCCCTTCGATAGGAAGAACATGATGAAAACAAACGAAAATATTCAACGTTCAAGTCAAGTCCGCCGCAAAATGAGCGCTGACATTAAAATTTTAAATCATGGCATTGGTTAATTCATTTTTCTACGAAACCTTGCCATTTTGGGGAAATGTTTTTGCAGTTTTAATAAGAAATAGTAGATTGTTATACAAGGGGTTAAAATGACCTATTAAATACGAGATAGTTTTAAATAGAAATCGAGTTATAAAGGGTTTTTAGCACCGTATGTTATACTGCATTTTTCACTACAATTGCGAGAAAACAAAATAATATAATACCTACAATCTACACTAATATTATAGAGAGGTAAAGTTTGTTTTTTTGTTGGTAGGAGGTAGTCTCTGAAAGTACTGGTCCGATTGCTAAAATTTTTTCACCGATAGAAAGCTGCTTTATTCCTGAGTGACATACATAGGCTATATTTTATGTACGCGGGCGAAGCTGCGGGCAAAAGCTAGTATGAAATAAATTATGGTCACAATTAATAATTAGAAAAAAAACTCTTTCTTTTTTTGTAGCCTCAATGCAATGCACACATTCGCAGATTGTCGCTATTATTTACAATTTCAAAAAATAAATGTTCTTATTTTGTTTTGGGAAACAGTACTATGATTAGTCTTTATTCACGATTATTTCACTTATAAATAATAGTAGATTATGTGACCCCCTAGTCAAACATATAAAGCAGTGTCTGCAAGTCGCGGGCGGCATGTTGAATTCCGAACGGAACGAAGGTTCCTAAGTTTTTAAGTCACAATTAACACAATTAACTCCCGAGCATTGTGAGGGAGTTAATAAAGAAACCTGAGTGAAGTGAGGAATTCAAGAATAGAATAAAACTTTATTGTACACCAAAATAGTAACAAAAACTTTAGAACCAACTTAATCTGAAGCTGGCTCAGCAATTTACTTAGCCTTGGTAATGCAACGTGATGCTATTATAACAGTACAATGGCGGTCTTATCGCTAACAGCGATATCTACCAGACAACCTTAGTATGGACTGTAAGAACTTAACATAAAAACGGGGGTAGACCGCGGTGTACTGAAAATTAAATTCAAGCCGCCCAAGACAAAGACAGCTTTATCCCCGTGTTGGATACTCTACTTTTTACACCATCTGTGATATAATTAAAAGACAATTTACTAAAACAAATATATTAGAGAAATATAAGTATTTTTTACAACTCGAAATGTTTTGAGATTTGAAACAAACTTTCACTACTCTAAGGGCGGATTTCTGAATTGAGTATTTTGAGTTAAGAACGTCTCAAACCATACTTAACTGCCAAATTTTGACAGGTTTTCAGGGCAAAGTAGAGTTTGAGTAATTCTCAACTTCGAATGCTTAAATCAGAAACCGAGGGTAAGATTCTTTAGTTTTAATTTTCTATAGTGCTCCCGCTCTTTTATATTTTTTTTTCAGATCCTCTTCAGTAACCACAATTTATTCTTTTTATTTTTTAGTGGCCAGTTTGATCTTTGATTAAGCTTGGCTAATGCACGTACATTACATATTAATTCACTCAATGTTTTTGACGCTCCAAATTCAAATTTCATTATTCAAATGAGATCGCCCGTACTACATTATCTCCTTAGGGACAGAATGACTTAATAATAATTTATTAGCACACACACAAGTTTGAAAGAAAAGTATACAGATATGAAGAAAATAAATAGCAAACACAACAGAGGTGGCCGTGGGCCCCAAACTAGACACAGCCTGTATCTTGGTCGCCCAAAACTAATTAGCAGTAGGTATAGACTGGTTAAAAGTTCCGTGTGATACAGTACAACATACAGAGAAGGTGCAGGAAGGAATTCAAAAGTATCAGTATACAGAAATAATAATAATGAGTAAATAAAAAAACCACAAATATAACCAAAATTACAATTGCAAGAAGAAAGAAAAAAAAAACAATTAAATTAAATTAAAATTAATAAACAAAACTTCAATGTCAATCCATAAATAGAATTTTAAAAAGAAAAAGAAATACATTGGCTTATATACAATTACAACAAAATACACACACAAAATCACAATTAATTTAAAATCAAACTATAGTAAATAAACAAAAAAGAATAGTCAATCCAAATGCCTTAAGGGACTTAAAAAATAAATAATAATAATAATAATAACTGGACATAATCAATGCAATATAATTAAAATAACATGTCAGATTAAAATATATAGCTAGTAGTAATCAAGTAGGAAAAAAAAGATATTTTCGTACCCAAACGTACGGTGTTTCCGTACGGTGGAGGTGTGCCCCGCTTGGGCAGAGCAACGCCGTGTTCTGGTGGGGGCGATCGGCGGCGGCGATCTCTCGCGCCGGGCTTTGGTGCAGGCCATGGTCCGGAGCGAGGAGGAGTGGCAGGCGGTCGCCTCCTTCTGCGAAGCAGTAATGCTTGCAAAGGAGGCGGCCGATCGCGTGAGGCAGCGGTCCTCACGCCCCAACCGCCGCCAGGATTCCGATCCCGACTTCCGGCCACCGTAGGCGCGGGCTTGCGGACGGCGAGCAATGGGTGGCTCGCCGTCCAACCGTCCGGTAACCGTCCGGACCGAGCCCAAGTCGTCGACGGCGCGTGCTGTTCCACGCGCGCCTCAAGGAGATGTCAGCTACTGTAGGGGCCCAGCAGGGTCGAAGCCTACTGGGGCCATGGGTAGTGTGAAAACGAAACCCGGGGCCCTGGGACGAAGGCAACGAAGGAACAGGAGTAGGTTTTTAGTCAGTAAAAGTCTGACACTATCTCCCGTCCCGCCCAGAGCGGGGGATACACACCTCCACCGTCAGACTAGAATCTCACAAACATACAACTTCTGATAAATATTCAGAAACCAGTATTGTATGAACACTTTATAAACAAAAGTTACTAACAATATTTTCGGTTTTGAGCCCATTATGTCGCGGGGTGCTCCGAGCCCCAGCCCCTTAGCCCCCGTACGACAATGTAAATAGCACGCGTGACAAATTAGCGATGTCCTGCTGTGCTCTTTAACATCGACACCCCTGGGGCCTTCCGATCAGCGGTGATTAGTCTTGATACTTGATCAGTAAAGGAATTAAGTAGATTACACGGACTGCAAACGTTATGGGCACAAAATCAGCATACAACGGATTAATCTACGGCAATCACTACTTTGTCTTCATCTTTAACTTGATCTATTGAATCTTCAAAAACTTTTACAAATAAAAATACAAAAGTTTATTTGTGTGTTCTGCCACAGTAAGTCAGAATCAGAATCAGAAAGTTTATTTGTGAAACATAGGTCTTAGTTTTATTATACATGGGCGCTATGTTTTGCTGTGACCGCGTACAAATATTGATAATAAAATCGTTAAAAAATTAATAAATAAAGAACTAACAGAAAAAATAAAATGAAAACTCTTACAAGTGATAAATGAGAACTATTTTAAATTAAGTTAAATATCTCACAGAATTTATAATTAGAACGAAATTAATAAAAAAAAAAACAGTCTTAAAAAATACCAAAACATTCTTTAAAATTATTACACTTTAAAATTAAAAAGTTTTTTTATTATACACATGAAATAATAAAACATAATATCATTTATAAAATCTTCTACAGTGTAGTAACATTTTTCCAGTAATAAAGACTTTTCTTAAATTTTAATAAGGGCAAATGTTTTATACTGTCGGGTATTTTATTTAAATGGCATAAAATATTAATAAAATAAGTATGAGTACAATAACGTTTATTATTATAGCCTACTGAACAATATTGGGCAGGTACACACATTACTAATGAATACTATAATAAGTAGATATCTACTAATTAAAAACTTTTTAAATAATCTGGTTAAAATTGGTATTCCTTCATATTTATGAACTAGCTGTCCCCCGTGGTTCCACTCGCGTCTTTAGTTACTGCTCCGTTCCCGTGGGTTGTTGCGTAATGTTATGTAGCATATAGCCTTTCTCGATAAATGGCCTATCCAACACTAAAATATTTTCTAACCAGTATTTACTGAGATTAGCGCGTTCAAACAAACAAACTCTTGAGCTTTATAATATTATAAGTATTGTTTTCAGTGAACACCCACGTGTAGGTCTATGTAACCGGTCCTACGAACAGATTTTGGAACCATGACATAAATCGAGAACACGAAATTCATAGAATAATAAAGTTTACACCAAACGTTTATCAAAATGAGTTCAGATTAACGACAATTTTTTAATAAAATGCCTAGACTGTTGTTAGATTTAATTCGGCTAGAATGCTAGATGAAGCGTTCGGCGCTAAATCCCCGTGCGTGCGCCTGTGATTTTCGTATTATCTCTTTAACCATTCGTCCAATTAATATGCAGCAACAAACACATGTATTTAGTAATTGTGCCGATAAACCTGCTTATTTTTATAAGGATTAATAAATTCTTGATATATCACCGGTTAAACATTATTCAACGATTTTTTTTATTTTTAATACACTTTTAAAAGCATTGATTTCTCTCGAATGGAATGTTCAAATTGAATTATTCAAAAAGTAATATGCATGCATTGAACCAGACTTAAATATGAAATAATTTATTTTGATAAGGATCAATAGAAAAGGTATAAAAAGTGGCCTTTTCTAGAGGCGGTGCTTAAATTCAATTTATAATTTAGAAAAAAAAAACAGTTATTGTTACATAACTACAGTTAGACATATGGTGTCGCAAAATTTTTCGTAGATAATGATGTGATCTGTAAAGTCATAGTACGAGTAAGTACATTTATAGATGTAAGAAAATTTATAGGTCAATTATTTACACATTGTTGTACCTTATTGGAGTTTTAGTAGGGAACCTTATTGATTTTTGAAATAACATATAGCCTATATTGCTACGTGATAAACTAGCTTTCTACTGGTGAAAGAAGTTTCAAAATCGGTTCAGTAGTTTTTAAGTTTATTCATTACAAACAAAAATCTAAAAATACAAATCTTTTCTCTTTATACTATTAGTATAGATATCTAATATATACGCTTGAACTAAATTCCACTATATAAATCCCACCCCTGTTCCTTCAGTAGCCCTTTGCGTTCCAGAGCCACGAGTTAAACTCAATCAAACAATCCCGTAACCCTGGCTGATATCGGCCCCCATCAATTATATTGGCAACTCTTTGAGACGCGCGTGGAACACAACGCGCCATTAACCCGGCCCTGGACCTCATCGGAAGCCGAGCCGAAGGTGACCGACGTCCAAGACGTCTACAGTGGGTGCCATGCCTTGAGCAATGTCTCCTCCTCACAATTTCCAATAGCCTCCTTGGCTCGTATTACTGCTTCACATATGAAGATGACTGCTTCCTATGCTCTCTTGCTCCGTACTATTGTCTGAACAAGGGCCGAATGAAAGAAAGAAAGAAAGAAAAATATTTTATTTGGCACACATGGATACACACCATTTCACACCATTTCTCGCCATCAAACTATAAACTTTGGCAAGCTAAAAGTATGTTAAACGATTGTTAAAAATGTATGAGATAAATAAATAAATAAATAAAAATAAAAAACACACTGTAAAAACAAAATTTAAGACAACTAAGAAAAAAAAAGCACTGACACAATGTGTGTCTCACGGCTGCGCTAAATAGGAGAATGCGAAAGGTCGCCCCCTCGCAGACAATGTTATTTTGATATCGTAATCGGCAAATTTTTGCTTTGGTAGAACATAATCTTGACGTATTAGGATTTGTGCATAGACAACTAATCAAGCACATGATTTAACTAGTGGCACAAAAATACCTATCGACTCCCCGATGTCGTAACTCAGTGCTACTTTGGCTTAAACAAAAATATTTTTCCATTGATAGGCTCACATTTCACCTGATGGTGGTACCTAACAATTAGTTGATAGACAATGAAGCCAGTTACCGTGGGCCACGCAAAGAGTAACGGAAGGAACACTGGATTTTAGTCAATAGAAGTCTGACCCTCCCTCTCGCTTCATCCAGACCAGGAACTATTATTTAATGATTTCCCACCTTAATAAAAAGGGTAAATCTAGAAACACAGTGAAGAAAAAGAGGTCCTACTTAGACTGATGAAACTATCAAGTGGGTTTAATCGCAGTACAATCATTAATGTTATTGTAAGGGTTGTCCCGTCAATGTGTGCTCATAATAACGACAATCACTGCTAACCAGACAAGGCTGAGGATCACATCTCAATTTGTATCTTTTCTTTTGTAATTTCAGTATCAAATTAACGGTTTTGGTTGTCCAAAAACAATCTCCAAGCTATCTCTAAACTCCATCTCGCTCCATCCACAGTGGGAGGAGATATTTTATGATAGAATAGATTAAACTTTATTGTACACCAAAATAGTAACAAAACTTTTACATAAACTTAAATCTATGGGTACAATGGCAGTCTTATCGCTGACAGCGTGCAGCTACCAGATCTACCAGACAACCTTAAGATTTCCCACAAAAACAAAAAAGGTTTCCTAAAACATAGCATTCCAAACTTGCTGCGTCTAAATGTACTAGGTTTAAATAATCTTTATTAATCATAAGAACATTGTATCATAGTTCACTTACAAAAAATTATAAATAATTTATAAAATGTCGTCTAATGACTGTAATATATTGATTACTTTATGCACGAAAAACAAAAGTCCTTTCACTTAACGAATCGGATCATGTAAGATGTGATCATGTAGGCTACTACGTGATCACATCCTACACGATTTCATTATCTGAAAATCATACAGGCTAGGTAACTTTACTTTACCTTCTCTCCTCTTCGACCATACTTTATCCGGTAGTCTGTAAAAGATCGCTATTGGTGATAAGACCGCCCATTGTTACACCCTGTAATTCCTTTGGCTCCTATTGTATTTTATTATGGTGTACAGTAAAAAGTATATCTTAAGCTACCTAAAGTTTACTGGAATAATACCAGACATAGTTCTCATAAAACTTAATTGAATTTGGAAATTTTCACGAAGAATTACCAAAATATGATCCATAATAAACAGATAATTATAATTCCTGCTGTGAGGAAAAGCTGACGTTTTGATAGCAATCGTACCTAATAAAGCTTATAGAAGTAAGAGACCAATTTAATGTCAATAGTCACTGATTGTCAACGATGTTAATAAATAAATAATATCTGCGAATTATTCTTACTGAGGCACTAAAGTAAAGAAAACTGCCTATTAATAGACATTGCTTAATAATAAAAAACTTGAAGTACATAATTTCTCCAGTAACACTTTGCTCAAACAAATTTTACAAATAAAAATTGAGATCTTTATTTACTTTGAGATCTTTTTTTTATATAAATGTAAATCTAGGTTTATATCGCTGCCTTAGTTCGACAGTAAGATATCTTAGAAAAACACGATATTGAGATAAGTTAGGTTTCATGTTTGGATTAAAAAATCGGATATAAATGTACAACGCAACCTAAGTGCCTAAACGTCAACATCTGAGACATTTATGTACATAATTTTTACCGATATTCAAGATTCTGACATCTTATGATATCTAGAAAGTCAAGAAGACTTTTACTTTTCTTTTATTTGTACTCAGAGACTTTATGAAACTATTTTAGAGACAATATTAAAATCTCAATACATTTTTATTTAATCTGAATTCAATTTGATGTGTTATCTTACAATTAAAAGCCTTAAAACTATTTTTTTTTTATTCATATTGAAATGTAAATTACACCCAATCACATTAAACTGAGTTATCGTTTTAATAAATCAACCACATTTCAATTAACGACAAATTAATTAGTGTCAATTATAGCTGAGAAAAATGGAGAATTTCAAAGATTTCTTGGGCGGGTCGCTAATAAAAGATAAAAATCAAAATCTACCTATATACATATACTATAGAAACTACAGAATCTCAACTGGTCGATCCTTAAATACTTCTTTCATTTTTATTACGTTCATACATACATCGGGTGTTACACACACGCAGGCATAAGCGGCAGTGGTGAATACTATGCACCTGGCCTTTCTAGACTACAGCATCAATAAGGGTTGCATATGCACTTGTCCTTCTTCGGCAGCCCCTCCTGGCGTTTCCACTCACGTCTATTTTGAAAATACCTTTTTTAGTCACATTTAATTCGTTTTTAGGGTTCCGTACCTCAAAATGAAAAAATCCGTCAAGACCCTTTATCTCGGGAATGCGAGGAGGTCGAGTTGGAATTAAAACCATATACTCAGATCTACGGTCCCTTGAAGCTATGAAAAAAAAATAAGTTTTAATCTAAGGTAACCAAAAAAAGATACGGCTGTTAATGTTGCACAAAACGTATATTTCGACACTCTCAAGGAAATCAGTAAATTAATTGTTACGTCACAAAAAAAAAACTTTTAGCGATTCGGAAAAATAATCGAGACTTCATTCGGGAATTGAACTATTTACATAGATAAGTTTGTACGGAACCCTCAGTGCGCGAGTCCGACTTGCACTTGCCCAGTTTTTTTTCATTAATCATATAAGCATCCACTTTTCAATATTTGTCATTATTTTTTAAACGATAACGTTGGCTCGTCACACTATTCCTGCCCCCCTAGCCAAGTTATGACCGTTTCGTTTCGATTCTGTTGCGTCAAACGCTTCGCCTCGCAGTAGGCCACGCCTCCGATCCCTTTGTTCAGAACGTCATCTCAACGCTCACTCACGTGGTCAGAACAAAGGAATCAGAGGTGTGGCCTACTCGAGGCATTCGACGCAAGAGAATCGAAACGAAACGGTCTTAACTTGGCTAGGGGGGCTTTTTTTGACAAATCCCGCTCTTGGGCGGAGCAAGAGATAGTGTCAGACTTTTACTGACTAAAAACCCACTCCTGTTCCTTCGTTGCCTTCGTCCCAGGGCCCCGGGTTTCGTTTTCACACTACCCATGGCCCCAGTAGGCTTCGACCCTGCTGGGCCCCTACGATTTGCTGACATCTCCCTGAGGCGCGCGTGGAACAATACGCGCCGTCGACGACTTGGCTCGGTCCGGACGGTTACCGGACGGTTACCGGACGGTCCGACGGCGAGCCACCCATTGCTCGCCGTCCGCAAGCCCGCGCCTACGGTGGCCGGAAATCGGGATCGGAATCCCGGCGGCAGTAAGGGCGTGAGGACCGTTGCCTCACGCGATCGGCCGCCTCCTTTGCTAGCATTACTGCTTCACAGAAGGAGGCGACCGCCTGCCACTCTTCCTCGCTCCGGACCATGGCCTGTACTAAGGCCCGGCGCGAGAGATCGCCGCCGCCGATCGGCCCCACAAGGACACGGCGTTGCTCTGCCCAAGCGGGGCACACCTCAACCGTGTGCTCCACCGTGTCCTCCGGGCGGTCCACACAGTGGCGACACCCGGGCGTCGCTTCCGCACGAATCCGGTGCAGGAACTTCCCGAACTTACCGTGTTCGGTGAGAACCTGCGTCATGCGAAAGGTGAGGACGCCGTGAGGTCTTTCCAACCACGCCTCAAAGAGGGGACTTACCGCCATAATTGTGGCGTGCCCATGGCTAGGGGGGCTGGATTTATCACTCAAAGTTATGCTACACACATATTGTATACTAGCTGTGCCCCGCGGTTTCACCCGCGTTTTTCTCGTTTCCGTGGAAATACCGAGATAAATATAGCCTCCCTCAATAAATGGACTATTGAATATTTAAACAGTTTTCATATCAGATCAGTATTTCCCGAGATTACCGCGTTCATAACAAACAATCAAACTTTTCAGCTTTATAATATTAAGAAAAATATAAATTAAGTTAAATTGTATAAGTCGCAGGCAATAGCTGTCTATCTGTTCGACATTCAGCCAGACACATAAGAATTACGACTATAGGCGGGAGTGTCCGTCCACTTTAAACCGGGTTAAAATATTATTTTAAAGTACTTCTGAGTAAATTATATTTTTCGTTTTATTTTCTTGTGGCAGAAGAATATATTGATTGTTTCCGCAACCTGATCTTGACAACGCGACATATAGTTGGCCGTGCGAAGAACAGTCTTGCCGTAAATCTAATCCTACATATTTAAATGTTTGCCCCTGTGATTTATTTATCGTTACGGCAAAAGATAATTTAATTGGGAATTGGACTCTTTTAAAATGAAAAGGCAAATCATTTGGAATCATTGGGATCCGAGGTATAAGTACTGTTTGACCAACCGCTGGACCAGTCAAAACTGTTGCAACGATCACGTTATTGCGAAGAAATTTAATCTGAAGTCGAGTCCCGTTACATAAATTTGGTGGCTTAAGATTTCTAAGTAAAATAATTGGGGCACCAATTTTTAACTTGAGAGAATGTGGGGGGAGGCCACTCGGGTTTAAAGAATTAAGAAATTTCTGTGGAAAATGGACTGCATCTTCTTGATCTCATCAACAAATATATTTCGAAAAAGATTATTACAGGATTTTATGTTGATAAAAAACTCTATGGCCCATAACTCATTAATAGGTACCAACTCTTAACATCTTACACACGTGATAACTTTTAAACGAAATATCCGATTGAGATGAAACAAAAAGTATTTTACTTCTACATAAATACTCTTGATAACATAATGCTTAATTTCGATAAAGATTAATATTACGATACATATTTAACGTAGTTTTTTTTTCTTCAGACGATTTAATAATTATTTTGAACACAAAATCGGTTATTGTGATTAAACCATGATAGCTAGATATATGTTCTCGCGGACTTTTTTGTAGGTCTTAATGGGATCTACAAACCCGTAGTACATCATTTTGTTCTATTGTCAATAGCTTTTGCAGCGCACGCAAAAATAGGTTTTCGATTTTACACCTTGTGTTACAAAATAGCAATTTTATTACGGATCCCTAATTTTGAAAAAAAAACATAGCCTATAGCCTTCCTCAATAAATGGACTACCCAACACTGAAAGAAACATTCAAATCGGATCAGTAGTTCCAGAGATTAGCGCGTTCAAACAAACAAACAAACAAACTCTGCAGCTTTATAATATTATAGTATAGATGTACTTCGCAAGTAACGCATTTCTACGGCATTTATTCTATTTATACTGACTGTCGACTGACTAGTACCTAACCTGTCTTCAATAGCGTCAAGCAAGTCGCATCTGAAGTCATGAGCGGAACCTCAGAGAAGCGTCACTTTTTGTGACAGTAGGTCTAATTAATTGAATTAACCAACCATATACAATAATGGTAACTAAGAATAGCACACCTAAAGTTAAAAATATTTTTGATACAATACTTAGATAATATTCCAGCAATCAAAAATTACTTTCACAGATTAAAGATACCGCCTCTCAGCTCCAATAAAATACTCAATAAACAAAACGAACAAAGCTCGAATTTGATTGGACAAAACAAATTAAAAGTCGTTAATTTGAACCTTGAATAGAGAAGCGCGGAGTCAATCGGTCCTCGACCGCGGCGCGTGGCGGCCGCGTGCGCCGGTGAGTGGCGCCGTGCTGCGCTGAAGAGCATATGCAACGGCATTGTCCGACCTTGTCTTAGCGTTGATTGCTATGATGTAATACATATTTAATATGATTACGAAGGACTGAAATCATTTTATTTATTTATTTAATCTTTATGCAACACAAAAGTAGGCATTGTCTACCAGTCAACCTAAGGCGGTGAAGACAATATGGTATGGCATTATCAAGAAATATGTTCTTTTTGACGGTTGCTAATTAAACAAACTTCTTTTTATAAACCTCTAAAAATCTACATTGCCTTCTAAATAACTAAGTCAGCTACAAGGAACGTCTGAATGAAGTCTTAGCCACTAGTTATCTTCTATGTCAGCCTTTATGGTAGGTTATAAAAAAAATAACCACGAAGGTGGGAGCTACGCTCCGCTCCGCTTCCACTTTAACCTTTTAACCTCCTCTAGTCCGTGTCGGAGTGCCCTACAATCTTTAGATTATAAAATGAGAAGTTTGATCACGTGACCAATATAGAAACACATTTATATATTGGTCATGTGATCAAACACACGCATGACTTTAATTTCTCTTTTTTAAGTAACTTAAAAAGATAAGGTTTCCTCTATAGTAGACTTGGGGGTGAGTAAAAAAGGTGAGTTACTTATTCTCAATCACATTATTTAGACTGCAGGGTAAAGTTTAATATTATCTACTCGTACTAAGCTATTCACTAGTCGCTATGATGGAATCTTCAGAGGGTTGGCTACAGATTGTAAGGCGATTGGAGGCATTATCCTTGGCAAGACGAGGTTAACTAATCTCCATTTCAACATCACTTTTCTTCTTCAGACGTGAGTTCTCCCACTTTAGAGTGGGATGGAAGGGAGTGTCAGGCTTTTACTTACTAAAGTCACACCTATTTTTCTTCAGTTGCTTTTTGTTCCAGGACCATGAGTACCTAAATCCTTTTCAGAAACAATCCCATGGCCCTAGCAGGCTTCAGCCCTCATCACATCTCTTTGAGACGTGCGTGCAACACATCATGTCGTTGACGAGTCGGACTCGGTTCTTACATGACGAAAGGACTGCGAGCTGCCTTTTGCTCGCCGTCCGCAAGCCCGCGCCCACGGTGGCGGAGAGAACCCTCTTCGATTCCCGACGCCCGGCGCGTCATCACATCATAATTGGCACCTATTTTCACGATTACGTTTTTATTGGGTCTAAATTAACGCGAGCGAAGCCTAAAATCCTACAATATTAATAGGTATGAGAAGCCAGTCTAGACCAGTTAACATAGTACCACGTAAAGGGCCTATTACACTACGCGATATTCAGCACACGATATTCCGCACACGATATCTTATTCTTTGTTCCGAGTAAGACCGGTCTAACCCTTATTACACTACGCGACATCGACTAAGACTGTCTGAATATCGTCTAGTGTAATAGGCCTAAATTGCCTACACAGGCCAATTAGGCCTATTCCTATTCCCTACAGGATGGCCAAATCCGACGCATACTATACAACTGTTTTCTGCCACCATTTCGATTTGAGGCTAATTTTTATTGTTGTTTGATATCCATTTTTTATTAAAGAGTTGCAATTCTGTATTGGATAGTTTTAAGGCCATAATTTTCTTTATTAGTAATCGATGATTATAATCACTGTCACTTGACTTCAGAAAAGATACTCTATATATGTGTGCATTGAACAACAAATAAATTTTAACAAACTTTTTTTGGGTGTTGAATCAATTGACCTAACTCACGATGTTTTACAGATCCTGAAATTAAGAAACTGTAGGGTTCTATATAGGAACGTTTCGTGGCCAATCTTGAACACCAAAAAACATAATATTGATTACTTTCATAGTGTCTAACAGAATAGCTGTTTAATTTTAATATAGTTGTCTGTGGATAAATTCTGTCTTGAACTTTTGATTTCATAATTGGAACTGTACGATATGAGAGTTGATAAATATACTGTGGAAGTAGTATTAAGTTCCAAATACTGACTGAATCGTTGCTACTTGAATTGCTGGTCATTTCTCATACAACGGAGACACTTTGTGTCAGCGAAGTGGTCAAAAGAGGTCGTTAGCAGTCGATCAACTTTTAAAAAGAATAGTTTGGTCACAAGGGTGCTCAGTAGAGCCTCACGACGCGGCATTTGAAGAAATGTAGAATCGGCACGTTCCTCTCAGGGTTTTAAACACAATTTTATAACGAAGAAGGAACGGTCAGTTTCAGTTGGCTTTGCTCAAGTATGAACCTTTAAGACCCTAGCTCCCGAGCAGTGCCATAAAGGAGTGACTTTCTGAAGCCTAAAATCAATCAATATTTTACAAAGAAAATGGTTTAAAAGGTCAGCGGGACTCTATGCGGGTGCAGGCGGCAGGACGAGAAAGTTTGCATTTAACTCCAGCCAGATGTTCAATGGACTATAGGTATGCCATAATAAACCAGATTCTTCTTGCGCTTATTAGGTAAATGGATACCTCAAACAAAAACAAGAAGCCAGATTAAAAATGTAAATAAATTCAACAATATGTAGAGACCTCGTTACTCCCATTCCTTTATTGCCCCTCTCCTCACGAGTATGTCGTGCAAATGGCAGGAGACACATGAAACATTCATTAAAGACGGCTAATTATTCCGTTGAGATGGTTTATTAGTTGGTAATGCATGCACCGCAGCTAACTCGGGCTAACGCGGCCAACTCGTGTTAATGTATGCGAGTGCAGGGCGCGCGCTACTCGCGCTCAAAATGGCGGCTTATTAGCGTCGCGCCGCGCACACTTAGACACGTAGGCTGGTAATAATGCGATCATGTTGCATTCACTATCTTCACACTACTGGTCTAGGCCGGGACCTAGCCTCTTCCCAAATTAGCATGTTGGAAAACTACTTAATAACTTTGTAATAGTTACCTTAATAACATATTTAAAAATCAGACAAGTAAAAATAAGTTAAGTTTATTTACTTCTTGTGGAGCTTTAAAGCGTCTGACAGAAGTTTTGGTCCATGGAAAGTATCTGACACTTATACTACTTTAAAATAATATTCTACAAAAAATATAAAAATCACCCATAAAAAACTAAGTTTTTTTTTTTCGGTGGGAAAATCATCTTATGACATCCCCCGCTCTTGAGTAACTCATAATTTTTAGTTCCCTTTATCACCTAGTACCTACCCCAAGGAGGAGCTCCACAAGCACACAGATATTCAAAGCACATGAGACGCTACTCAGAATCTAAGGTTTCATCCATGTGAAAATAAGTTATGTCAGACAGGTCCAGGATCTTAGTATATAATCAATGATGTCCCAACCGTTTATTAGCCTAAAAAACATTAAAATTAAAACTAAACATCCGATTGATCATACACTGGTCAGTCCAATGCAATTAATCATCAAAAGATCATTCTCCGCTTATGAAGCAATCAGTCTCTTTTTTTGTTTTTTTTTTTTGTTTTCAAGATCTTTTCAGCTCCTTTATTTTGTTGTTTTTTTTTGGTCTTTTTTCTTGCCTCTCTTCTTTTTTCTCCACTTTTTTTTTGTACCTACGGTGAAGACGTCATAATCTCGCTCTTTTAAACGTTTGGCTCTCGCGTTAACAAGCGATTTTTAAACCGACTTCAAAAAAAGGATGAGGTTCTAAATTCGGTTGTATTTTTTTTATCATAATTTTTTTTTTGTTTGTTCTCTCAGAACTCCGTCGTTTATTGACCGCTTTGCAAATTTTTTTTCCCCTAAAAGGATATGCTTCCAGATTGGTCCCATTTTTTTCAAAATCCAGTTCTGATGATGGGATCCATGAGGAATCGAGGGAACTCCTCAAATATTCTAGGCAACTATATAGTGATTTTGATATTTTCGTCGAGAACTTAAGCATTTACAGTCAAAAAGTAACATTCGATGAAGTGGAACTGATGAAGAAGACCAGAAATGGCAAACGGAACGTCACCCTCACATAGATATTACAATGAAGATAGTTAAGTATTTAAGTAACTATGACAATACAAATAAATAAATAGTTCTGAATAGTTGTGTTGAAAATGGTATCATCGAAGTGATCTGATGATGATGATGGAGCCGGAAGGTAGGCACAGGAACTCCGTAATTAATCAATGTATCCTAGCCGTGTTTAAGCTTATTAGAATTGACATGAGATTAGGCGTGTGTAACTCTTTACTGAACCGACTCACTGTTCCGAAACATTTTAGTGTTCCGAAAGATTGGAACATCAGTAATGTTTTAAATGCATCATTTGGAACAATTGGTACACTGAAACACTCTTTACTTTAAGTGTCCAGCAGTCTATTTAAAATTCAAATTATAACGTAAATAGTGTAAATATAATTAATGACCTAAACTAAAAACATCTGACTGATCGACTGGCCTGTTGGTCTAGTGGTTAGTGACCCTGACTGCTATGCCGGAGGTCGTGGGTTCGATTCCCACCCAGGACAAATGTTTGTGTGATGAGCACGATCATTTGTTCTGTGTCTGGGTGTAATTTATCTATATATGTATGTGTTTAGAAATATATAAGTATGTTTATCACTTGTTTAGTACCCATAACACAAGCTCTGCTTAGCTTGGGACTAGACGGCGTTGTGTGATAGTTGTGGAATATATTATATTATTATCTGCTTTAAATTATTCTCAAGTCAAAATATAATTAAATAAAACTTTTAGTGTAAGTATATGACACAACGTAAAAGATCACGATTCATAACAGTCAGTGTCTGTATGTATCTTTTGAGCCGTTTTTCCAAATGTTCCGTTTGTATCTTTTGAGCCGATGTTCCAAATGTTCCAAATGATACATATCACTGTTTCGAAACATTTCAGTGATTCAGATGCAAATGTTCCAATCGCAAAGATGACACTTTTCCCACGCCTACATGAGATGCACTTTGGCTTTAAGGTACTATCGAACTGACCTGATGATGGAGCCAGGAGGTGGATGGGAACTTCATAATAAAATAATGTATCCTAGCAGTGTTTGGGTTAATTCGAATTGTCATGAGAAATAGGTATTTTGGCTATAAGTGTATCACAACTAAAAAGTGTGAAATAAAAAACTTTTTACAAAAAAAAAACCCACCTTAACTACAAAAAACAAAACACTAGAACGTTCAAAATAACTTTAATTTCGGAAGTCGGTGTTAAATAACAAGCAAACAATACCAGAAACACCGACTTCCGAAATTAAAGTTATTTAGCGAAGGGAGAACAGCTTCACGGTCGCGGTCGGTCGACTGCCCAAGTAATATAAAACGTAACTACGTGATACTTATGATACCTAAACACTTTCAGTCAACTGGACCAAAAAGTCACACTAGATATTTACTCGATCCCAACGTTTAGATTTCATTAACTTATCTACGATTTCCTTCCCTGCGGACTCTCCGTTGACATACCAACCCATCGTTTTGCTTGACGAGGTGGGCAAGTTCTTTGAAAGCATCTTTGCAGACCGCTTCATTGGGTTGTTGGTATGGGTAGGGCTGAATGTAGCGGAGAGCCAGTTCGGTTTCCGCAGGGGGCGCTCCATACGGTAGCCGCCGGGTTGTCTGACGGTGTCTCTTGACATCGTCAACGCCTTCAATACCCTGCCCTGGAGCTGCATTAGGGACTCCGATATGGATGTCGTCCTACCTCTGTCGTGTGGTCGAGGCCTACTTGATGGATATAGAGCCATTATCTATTCTGGTCACCGGGGAAAGTAGAATCAGCGTCAGTGAAGTCTGCTACGCTGACGTCGCGTATTGTTCCACGTGCGCCTCAAAGAAATGTCAGCAAGAACTAACTGATGGGGCCCAGCAGACCACTCACTCAGACTCAGAGAAAGAGTGACCGTAGCCCTACAACGCAAAGAGCAAATGAAGGAACATAGATGGATTTTAGTCGGTAAAAATCTAACACGCTCTCTCGCTCCACTCTAAAGCAGGAGAAGTAATTTAATGATTTCCGACCTCAAAACAAACTACCGTTTCCTTTGGGCACATTTCTTCCTCATGCTTGAGTTCTGCTGTTCTACTTCCTCCTCAAAAATGATGACAGGACAATAGACCTGCTCAAGTTGAATTAAAATATGCCACGGTACATAATTAAATCGCCCTAATATAACTTTACCTGTAGGTATCAACAT
Source organism: Mythimna impura (assembly GCA_905147345.3). Classification (NCBI taxonomy): domain Eukaryota; kingdom Metazoa; phylum Arthropoda; class Insecta; order Lepidoptera; family Noctuidae; genus Mythimna; species Mythimna impura. The sequence continues at coordinate 1,843,442 of LR990342.1, read as the reverse complement.
GTTGAGGAACGTACTTTTGTACTTTTAACCGACGGTTCTCAAATGGATTGTTTTTTTTTTGTACATTCTTCGTAATTTTTTAAACTTCATGATGATTATTTTTAATTTGGCTTAGTATTTATAATTTAAAAAAAAAATACAAAAAAATACAACCGACTGCAATGTAAAAAAAAAAACACTAAAAAGTGCAAAATAACTTTAATTTCGGAAGTCGGTGTTTCTTTAATAGTTTTATCTCTTCGTTATTTAACACCTACTACCGAAATCAGTAGTTTCCTTGCGTGATCGAATCAGGAATGAGGATATCCGCAGGAGAACCAAGGTTACCGACATAGCACGAAGAATCGCCAAACTTAAGTGGCAATGGGCGGGGCACATTGCTCGCAGAACAGATGGCCGTTGGGGCCGAAAGGTTCTGGAATGGCGGCCACGTACCGGAAGACGTAGCGTTGGAAGGCCTCCTACAAGGTGGACTGATGACTTGGTAACGGTTGCGGGAGTCCGATGGATGCGAGACACACAGGACCATTTATTGTGGCGACACTTGGGGGAGGCCTATGTCCAGCAGTGGACGTCTTTCGGCTGAAATGATGATGATGATGATGATGATGACCGAAATCCAAGTTGTTTTGCACTTTTTAGTGTTTTTATTACATTGAAGTCGGTTGTATTTTTTTTTGTAAATAGTTTCTTATTCAAACATTTTAGTTGTGGTACCACAATTAAAAAGTACCCCTCAGCCAAACTCATATAGTGTGCAGGTTCTATAGTGAGGTACCTACAGAATTTAATCATTAAAACTGCATGACAATTCCAATAAGCCAAGCCACGGCTAGGATACATAGTTTTATTACGAAGTTTTCGTGCCTACCTGCCATCATCAGATTAGCTCGATGGTACCTTTATGGTCAGAGAACATCTCATGATAATTCTAATAATCCAAAACACGGTTAGTTTACATTGATTTATTACAGAGTTCCGGTGCCTACATACCGGCTTCATCATCAGATCAATTTAATATATCCCCTTCCCCTCTTCTGTCAGTCAATCATCGACTACACGTATAAACAAAGCAATTTTAATTGTTACGACAGTTCTGCTGTGATCCTATGAGGAGTTCCGTTCCATATCATCGAATTTTATAAATTCGTCATTCCAACACGATCCCATTGTCATTATGCTAAAAGTTCGTAATCTGCTATTTCATATTGATCGATCATTGATCGGTCATTGGTTTCGTACTAGAGTTGTGGTAGAATGACAATATCGAGTTTATTAAAAGCAATGACTGCACAATGACGTTCTAATGGTAGGTCCCTGATCAAAGGAACTGTCAAAATTTTAGGAGATTACCATTTTTTTTTTTTTTTTTTTAGGTGGGAAAATCATCTTATGACAAATCCCGCTCTTGGGCGGAGCGAAAAATAGTGTCAGACTTTTACTGACTAAAAACCCACTCCTGTTCCTTCTTTGCCTTCGTCCCAGGGCCCCGGGTTTCACTTTCACACTACCCGTGGCCCCAGTAGGCTTCGACCCTGTTGGGCCCCTACGATTTGCTGACATCTCCCTGAGGCGCGCGTGGAACAATACGCGCCGTCGACGACTTGGGCTCGGTCCGGACAGTTACCGGACGATCGGACGGCGAGCCACCCATTGCTCGCCGTCCGCAAGCCCTCGCCTACGGTGGCCGGAAATCGGGATCGGAATCCCGGCGGCGGTTGGGGCGTGAGGACCGTTGCCGTTGCCTCACGCGATCGGCCGCCTCTTTTGCTAGCATTACTGCTTCGCAGAAGGAGGCGACCGCCTGCCACTCCTCCTCGCTCCGGACCATGGCCTGTACCAAGGCCCGGCGCGAGAGATCGCCGCCGCCGATCGCCCCCACGAGGACACGGCGTTGCTCTGCCCAAGCGGGGCACACCTCCACCGTGTGCTCCACCGTGTCCTCCGGGCGGTCCGCACAGTGGCGACACCCGGGCGTCTCTTCCGCACGAATCCGGTGCAGGAACTTCCCGAACTTACCGTGTTCGGTGAGAACCTGCGTCATGCGGAAGGTGAGGACGCCGTGAGGTCTTTCCAACCACGCCTCAAAGAGGGGACTTACCGAGGAGATTACCATAACAATTGCTACTAGAAAAGTACTACGGTCAGTGTTTTTCCATTTTGATCGCCTGTACAATATTTCCATAAATTTAGTGACATTTTGGGATATAAACAAACGCTAATAACTTTACTGTTTAAGAATATTATTTATTGAGACTCTACTTAAATATTAACAAGACCTTTTCTAGTGGGCTCTTTGAGTATTCGTACTAGTTGAGAATTAGTGGTGTGTATTATATATATATATTTTTTATATTAAGTGATATAACTGTCATGCATGCAGCTTTTATCCTAGCTTTTTAAAGTCTATTCTATATGGTAATCTGTGAACAGCGCTGTGGGCTACATTATTATTTAAGATATTTATGTTATCATGTTTTTAATATCGCATAATGTAGCTGTTTGTTGTTCCTAATCAATAAAATAAAATAAAATTACCGCATACGTCGTATATTCATTTGTCAGTATGTACGAGATTACCACTTCTTTCAATGAAGTGTCAGTGGTTGACCATTGGAAAGTCATAATGACGCCATTATAGATTACCAAACTTCAAAATCAACAATTATGAAACCAATGATAAACCATTCTGACACTATTTCAATAGCAGACTTGAGGCCCTGATCATAACAATATTTCTATGGGACCAACTTGGAAGCATAACCTTTAAATCAAAAAAATAATTTTCAAAATCGGTCCACAATTGACCGAGAAATCGGTGAACATACATTAAAAAAAATACATACGGCCAAACATAGAACTTCCTTCTTTTTGAAATTGGTAAAAAAATCAAAGAGGACATCTATACATATTTGAATTCGTAAATTTTGATGATCAATAAAGAGTGAATAAAGTAACAGTAACTCTAGGGCCTCTCCAATTGTGTTGGGATCGAATATTAGTTAAAAAACGCTACTAAATATCAGGGTTAACTTGGAACAGGATTAACTTTATTTCGTGTATTAATCGGCCGGTGTTGGTTAATAAACCGGCATACACGCCCGCTATTCGTCTGACAAATTAAACTAGAACGATCTAAACGCGTATGGAATAGAAAAACAGTTTACGTGCTCTGTAACCGCTGCTACGCGGATGCTACGCGGGTGCTACGAAACCGCTACGAGACTACACGAGCCGCTACGCTTGAAAAAGTAAAAGTATAAGTTTTTCTAAAACAGCGCTCCGTTCTAAAAACAAAATTTAGACAAAAATGTTATGATAAGTGATGTGTATATAGCATATAAACTCACATACAGAAGACACCCAGACCCGGTACACCTATCTGTAGGCCATATCAAAGTTAGCCAGCTTAATTTTTTGTTTGTTTGCTATGTTAGTTTAATTAGGCGTATGTATTCCATTTCGTTACTGTTTAGTACAAAAACACGTTCCGCACTGATATTGTCACAAACCCAATTATTAATTTCCCCTTCTATAGACGCAAAATAAAACTTTTGCCGTCCTCGTACTGATCAGATCAATTGTACTTAAAATTCAGAATCCAGATCACTCTCCACGCACGAACTATACCGGAGTTTGAAACTTATTTCCTAATGAAATTCATCACACAATAAAAAGAATAAAACTGTGTCAGTATATCAATAAACCGCACAAAGATATTTCATTTTTCTTTGCGATACTATTTTTTTTTCTTTCACGCATAAATAATTAACGATTCATTAAATAAACTTTTACAGACATACCCAACGCAGCCGCCGCGCCCGGCCGCAACACATCTCCGAGCAGATCTTTTATTAAAAACGACTTGTGACTGTCCTGCATCCGCGAATCCATTTTTATATCACTTTTATAAATATTAAATACAAGTATGGAAACACTTTTGTTGATGATTCAAAATCACATAACGTCAAATGATGATCGAAACTCATAAAAACATTCTAGTAGTTGTCCATTTCAATATAATTACAGCAACATATTTTCGAAAGTTGAAAACCATAGACCCTTGATACAATAATCAAAAGTAACTTTTAAACAACGTGCGCTTTCCCGCGCATTCGACATTACTGTCCGCCATATTCGCAAAATAGTCGATGAATCGCGAAAATCTTTTCATTTAGCTACGCCCTACCCCTAACCGATGTTACATACATTTTCTTGTGGTTTTGGACCAAAATACCGCTTAAACGGGGTTTAAATCGCGTTTAGCATGCGCGGCGGTGCCGGGCGTGGTCTGCGGGCTCCTCCCCGGCAGCGCGCGCCAATCGCAGAGAGACGCCAAGTTTACAGCCGAATGACTTGTAAAGTACGCATCGGCCAAGGGTTTAGAGTCGTAGTTATTGAGTTGGGTTTTTTAAAAGACCGTTTTGAATGTAAATCGAAAAGTTAAGCGGGTAAAGAGCTGCCCGCGGTCCTCCAATTACATTGATAGTTGTTGTGGAGTGGAGCGCGGACGCGGTGGGAGGCCAGAGTTTACTTTTTGTATTTTAGTAATGTTATGATTGTTTTCATTAATGTTTGAACTTGAAGCGTGCTACTTATACGTTTGTAATCTAACCACCGAATACTATACTAATTAAAAATATATCCTTGCGCATTATAAAAGAAACCCCCCCGCGTCTGTTTATCTGTATGAATACGATAAACTCAAAACTACTGAACGTATTTTCATGCGGTTTTCACCAATAGACGGAGAAATTCATGAGGAACGTTTAGATATACATGCATATTATAATAAAAAAAAGCTGCTGGCGACGCTGGGGCTGGTCGCTAGTAGGTATAACTATATATTTTGTTTCTCAAACTTCTTATACTTTCTGTTTTCATTTCTTAATTAACTATTCAGTGAAGAGGAAACCTAACCGATTCGAGGTGTAGGTACTAACTTTCTGGAACTCCTTTCGCTCGCTCTTAAAGCTTGCTTTTTTTACATTAGTCTATAAAGCAGGTTTTTTCAATTTCGGTGCGAGTGATGCAAACCAAAATAGAACCTATTAGAGTTATTTACTTTATCAAAGCATAAAAATATGAGAATACAAGAACAAGCGAAACAAGCTCTAAAATAGTTTAAATACATGTATTAAAAAATATTTTTGCACAGAACAGCGTTGGAATGTCTCCCACAAGGTGGACCGATGACCTGGTGAGAGTCGCGGGAATGCGGTGGATGCAAGATGCACAGGACCTTTCGTTGTGGCGACGACACTTGGGGGAGGCCTATGTCAGTCAGTGAACGTCTTTTGCTGAAATGATGATGATGATAATTGAATACAGAAGAAAGAGTTTCTTTGTTCCCTAATATAGAAAATCTGAAGCTGACAAGATGCAGTCTCATTTTGTTCGAAAACATAAAAGAAAGAGATGCGTTTTCAATAAAAAACACCTCTCATAAAACAATGGTCGGTGGAATCGTACCTACATAAGTTATGTGGAGCTGAAGATGCACGTCCATTTTTTTAGCCGACTTCGGAAAAGAAGGTTCTCAATTCGGTTGCTTTTTTTTTGTCATTTACGAACCGTTTTGCAAAATTCTGTTTTTACTTAAAACGTTGCACTTCCAGTATGGCCCCATTTTAATTGTCAAATAACGAACAAACAAAACCAGAAACTCCAAATTCGAAAATTAAAGTTATTTTTATCATTTGTGTTTTTTGTTGTAAAGTCAGCTCTAGTTGTCTTTTTTTTGTATAATTATCTAATAATTCCTGCTCCCGTTTTAAATGGAGTGAGAGGGAGTGCCAGACTTTTACTGATTAAAACCCACCAGTGTTCCTTCAGTTGCCCGTTGCGTTTCAAGGCCACAGTACGCAACTCTTTCGACATCAGCCCTATAGGGCCCTCCGACCATTTCGCTGACATCTCTTCGACGCACGCGTAGAACACAACGGTCTGGTCCTTACCGGACGGAGAGCTAAAATTGTAACTCCTTTTCTTTTCTTTCAAATAAGTTCTCCCGCTCTAGTCGGAGCTAGAGAGAGTGTCAGAGTTTTACGAACTAAAAACCACGTGTGTTCCTTCAGTTAACTTTTGCGTTCCATGTCTGTGGTGGCTCTTTCGGCCAATCCCGCAGGCTAGGCAAGATGCGCGTCCCTGAAAGTATGCAAGCCATTTTGATATACCTATATTATTTAAGTAATATAATAAACGCACATCCTGAAAGGTCTAACTTTGAGAAAGAGATAAATCGTCGAATCCGACTTGACCGGGCAGCGTTCGGGAAGCTGCGCGGTGTCTTATCATCCAATATACCTCAGTGATTCAAGACGAAAGTCTATGTCACCAGTGATGAGATAGGGCTCCGAAACGTGGTCGCTTACAATGGGCCTCGTCAGAAGACTTAAAGTCACCCAAAGGGCAATGGAAAGGGCTATGCTCGGAGTGTCCTTGCGTGATCGAATCAGGAATGATGATATCCGCAGGAGAACCAAGGTTACCGACGTAACACTAAGAATCGCCAAACTTAAGTGACAATGGGCAGGGCACATTGCTCGCAGAACAAATGGCCGTTGGGGTTGAAAGGTTCTAGAATGGCGACCACGTACTGGAAGACGTAGCGTTGGAAGGCCTCCCACAAGGTGGACCGATGACCTGGTAATTTAAGGGTTGCGGGAATCCGATGGATGCGAGACGCACAGGACCGGTCGTTGTGGTGACACTTAGGGGAGGCCTATGTCCAACAGTGGACATCTTTTGGCTGAAATAATGATGACGTCCTGAAAGTAGCATTTTAGAATAGGCTACTGAATCGATTTCTGCTAAATACTTTTAAATAGGTAATTTTTTATCCTTAAATAATTCTTGATTATTTATGGATAAAAAAATTAAGTACCTACGAGTATTTTGATAAATTCTTGATAAATCTTGATTTTGTCACTAGCGTGTTCGTTTGTGTGTGCGTTCGTAGATACTAATACCAATGCGCTACCAATTTAGTGCGCAAATTGCAGGTAAATAATATGGGAATCATCCCATATTATTTTGCAATTTGGACAACTAATTTCTTAAAAAAACACTACCTAAGAGCACAGTGCTTGAATTATGATTGTCAACTTAATTACCTGATTGGATAAATAAGGGTGTGCATTATTCTAGTTAGTTGTGTATAACAATTCAGATTATAATTATGTATTATATTTTGGTTCCGGAACCTCGTCTATTTTATACGACGAAGTAGGTATTAGGGAACAGAGCGCCGTGTGCACGGTTGGATTTCCCGCCGACAAACAGGACGAACTCTCATACTGACTTCCTCCCAAAATCTTTCCTTAGCGCACCTTCGTTATAAAAGGAACTCAATCAATCTGTCGCTTTTTCCCTATTGCCTTGGGTTCGGCTGCCAGTCTAATCGGATGCAGCTGGATAATAGTACCATACATGGAGCGACTCTGACCTCTACAATCCAGTAGTTGAGTAACACAACATCCCTTGGGAGTTCCTGTCATATGACGGCACGGCTGGCGCTGTGGTTGTGCGATTGGGTGCTGCGCAGCGTGGCGAGGATTTGATTCCCGCACAGAACATGTCAATTTACATGTTTTTGAAAACACACACGATACAGGAGTAAATTCCTAGAGTGTAACAACGCGTGTACAGATCTGGCAAATGCGTGCCGCGTGCGTACTACACGCGTGCTGCAGGCGTGCTGCTACTAGGTATAACTGTTGTCACTCAGGTGCTGACCGGGCACGGTTGCTTCGGTGAGTACCTGGACAGAATTGGGAGAGGTCACGGCAAATTGCCACCATTGCGGCGGCAATTTGGATTCAGCAGAGCACACGCTGGAAGAGTGTCCAGCGTGGGCCACTGAGCGACGAGTCCTGGTCGGCAGGATCGGGCGAGATCTGTCTCTGCCAGCAATAGTGAGGGCTACGCTGGCGGTGTCAGAAAACTGGAGGGAAGTTGCTTCCGTTGCTGAGACCGTGTTGGTCCAGGAGGCCACCGAGCGAGATCGTGAAAGGGTCGATCACACTCGGAGAAGAAGGCGGAGGCAACTGCCTCGGTGCCTAAAACGCCGAAACCCCGCTTGCACCATCCAATATAAGTGAGACTTAGGAACCACGGGCGCTCAGAGTGGGGACTCTGCTCGCCCATCGAGTGATTCCAGGGAAGACGGTGGCACAATGATTCCAGGGAAGACGGTGGCACAGTGATCATGTGCTGCCGTGCACAGTGAGGCTCAGGGGAGACCGTTATACAGTCTCTTCAGGGATGTGCTGTAACAGGCGTTGCACAGAGGGGGTTCCGGAATGGTCTTTTGAGAGGTAACGGCGCCCTTCTACGTGTTGATGGTGATCACCGGGGTGATTTTAGTGAGGTAAAAATCCCACAAGTCCGGGCGCCTTTTGAAGGTTTCACCTCGAAAAAAAATAAATAAAGGTATAACTGTTTTGTGCTCCTCTCACGTGCTGCTAAGGTGTACGCAAACTACATACTTACCACGCGCGTGCAGTTTGCGTCAGGTTTTTTTAACCCTCAGTTTTATAAAATCTGCTATTTTGCATGAACTTTGACACTTCACAATTTACTCAAAAATTAAAAAGTATAATAAAGTAAATAGAAGCATAGTTTTGAATGACAAGTTTTTCTCAAAAACTTTAGGGGTTTAAAAAAAATCGCGTATTCCCTGGATCACGGAATTACCGAAAGCTAGCAGTTTTCAGGCGTTATCTCTCTTTTTTCGCGTTGCCTTTTCGTCAAACATCGCGTTGGATTGCGTTAGATGAAGTAACAAGCTTTTAAACCATACTCGATGTTGACGATAGGCGAGTAAAAAAGAACCCTCTTAATATAAAATTACTACATGAAATATGTACTAGATGTTAAATATCATCCGAAACTTTTACCAAGAGAATCATTTGACAAAAATGTTTGTAAAATATGCGACGATATTTACGGAATGAATTGTTTGTGACAAAATAGTATACGAAACGTTGGTTGTGAACTAAAAATTTGTCAATGGAGTTTTGGTGAAACATTAATGAACCTAGTGAATTACATGAAGCGTATCTACAACTCCTACTGGCCCAAACTCAGTTGTTTTTGCCCGGCAGTACTCCACCCAGCAACATATTATTTTAGAGTGACGTTTGGCAAGGCTTTCGTATTTTCTATAATTCTTTCTTTCTAGTCTTTGTGCTGCCTTGCCAAATGAAGTGAGGTCGTTTAGTGGGGAGAAGGAAACTCAATAAAAACGACAAAAATAGTTACAAAATTAATTTTATATTATTCAACATGACAAACTTCGTATAGTTAATAGTAAAGTTAACGTAATCGTAATCAGTAGACATAAATTAATATTAACATCATCAGAGCGGAGAGAACTGGATCATTGTCTTGATGTCCTTCACCAGGATCTCGAGGAAGCCGCGCTGCACCTGAGGCTGGTTCTGAAAACATGATAAGCAATTTAGTACAAATTAAAGAACAGCTTTGCCGGATATGTATGGTAGGATGGAGAGCAATAGTGGTCCTGTGGTAACGGCCTCGACTTAAGAGTGCTAGGTCGCGGGTTCAAACCCAGCCAGGCGCATTACTCTGTGTAATTTATTTCAACACCACTGCGCTCAAAACGGTGAAGGAAAACATCGTGAGAAAACCGGCATGTCCAAGAACCAAAAATTCGAAGACATGTGACACCCACCAACCCGCACTGGGCCCGCGTGGTCCATCACTCCGGTTTTCTCACGATGTTTTCCGAGCAGTGGTGATGAAATAAATTACGGCCCATTCCCTCTCCTAGAGAGGAGGGCTGAGTCCCAGCAGTGGGAACAATAAGGCTAATTACATTATGTTATCAGATCCGCTATTGAAACGTTAAATAAAACTTAGGTTGTGTTGTCTGTGATGGAACGAAATAAAAATCATATCGCCTAAAATTAATTTTGAATAGCTGAACTGTTGAGAACGCTCCTCTTAACATGGTCGTGTGCTGCATGACGACAGCGCATGATGGCTGTGGGGCAGCGGGAGGCCAGTGAGACCCCCGCACTGTACACCCATCATCACTGAACTGTTACACCAGCTTTGATGAATGTCCGTGTGAGCGCATCCTAAATTATTTACTTCTATGGTTCCGTAGACGCGACTATCTTTATGCGACGTCGGCAAGTATTAGTTGCGTGGTGCTAATGACCTCCTCACCCCTTACCTTAGCGGTGTCCAACAGTTGTTCGGTGAACCTGTCGTTGAACACGGCGATCAGTTCTTTGCGCAGCTCGGGCAGTTCATCTCCAGTGCCACGCCATGCGCCCGACGTGTTCAACATGGCTGAAATACATAGTAAAGTTTAGTTTGCACATAACTTAGATATTATAAAATGGAGACCTAAATTGTAAGTGCATAAAATATTTACCCACATATTAAGTAATAATTTATTGGTATTACAATTCTATACATCTAAGTTGTCAGGAATGTTTCGCGCTCTATTAATTTTAATATTTTGTAATATTTTTTTAAAGGCTATTGAACAGCGATACAATGTAAGTGTACATTCATGATGTGTACAGCTAAGGAGTGGAATTCCCTGCCGGAGTCTTTGTTTCCTGATAGCTACAATCTAGGGGTGTTTAAGTCAAGAGTGAATAGGTTATTTCTAGGCAAGCGTGCTCCATCGTTGGCCACATCATCGCTTACCATCAGGTGAGATAGTGGTCAAACGCGAGCCTATCAATAATAAAAAATAAATACATACAATTATCATTGTCATCAGTGGGCAGATGTACTCTCAGCAGCAGCCTAGCGTGCGCCCACAGCAGATGCAAGGCAGCGTCCAGCGCGTGCTGCGCGGCGGCCAGCTCGGCGCGCCGCGTGCGCACGCGCGCGCTCAGCACGGACACCGCGCGCCCGCGGCACTCCACTGGAGACAGCGTCTGGGAGTCTTCCGGGAGGAGCTTGCGCATGTCTGCGAATAAGTTTTACTAAACTAAAAAAAATCCAGACCCCCCATCCCCCATGTCTTCAAAAATAAACAAAGCAAAGACCCCTTGTAGTGCATACGTAATACTTAAACGGCCCCTAATATAGTTTTTTTTGTAGTATAGTTATAATGCATCAATAGGAGCGCTATACTTAAACACTATCGCTATATTAGCTATACTACATGAATAATTAAAATTGTCAACAATTCGACTAAGTTCAATAAAGTAATACCATTTCCTTGAATTAATAATGCTCCTATACACTGAAAACTAAATAAACTAAAAATATTGAATTCAGCACCATCTAGCTAGGACATGGCACGCTCGTAGCTTTCACTTTCAATACGAGGTTAAGTAAACTTAGTAAACTAGCAAAACTACTAAGAAACATACCTAGAAAACTAACATACGCAACAGTGTACAATAAATTAGACCATCAGCTCCCACTATGTACTTGCCACTATTAGCTAACATCAGTCACTATTTTCCAACATAGACCACTACTTACCATGTCTAATGTTGACGAATATTTTACATACATACCATCAAGACTCATGGTAGGCAGGTTCTGGAGCTGATGCCGGGTGGTAGCGAGTAGTTTGTCGTGGTGCGCATGCGCGCGCACTAGGTGTTGCAGGAGAGCTAGTAAGCGAGTACATGCGCCGCCCTCGATGGACACCCCGCTCACTGCGCGCCCGGACGAGTCGCACATTATGTTGCGCGCGTACGTTAGGAGGTTACACACGATCTGGAGAAGGAGTCGTTATATAAAGACTAGCCTCTGCAAGCGGCTTCGCCCGCGTGATAGTCGGGTTCCATAAAAACTTTGGACCCCCGTTTCATCCCCCTAGGGGGTGAATTTTGGAATATCCTCTCTTAGTGCTCGCATAAATCACAAAAGGAAGTCTTGTGCAAAATTTCAAGTTTCTAAACCCAGTAATTTTGGCTGTGCGTTGGTATGTCAGTCAGTCAGTTTCTCCTTTTATATATATAATATAGATATGTTGAGTGAGAGAGAGGAAGGAAGGAGATAGAGAAAAAAGGAGAAAAAAAAGAGCAAAAGGGAAAGAGAGGGAAAAATAGAGATAGAGTGGGAGAAAGAGAGAGAGTTGTCATTTGCTAGAATCTATAAATGATATTCTATTCTAATATTCTATTCTATAAACACATCGACATGCAGTAATCAAAATTTCCTTGTCGAAACATCGGAATGATGCGTGATAAGTACGAGTACACAATTGCAATGGGGTAAAGTCAATACATCAAATCTGTTTCAAATAGCTACTGACGATACTAATGATATAACGTCATTTAAAGAGTAAGAATAACATTTATTTTCGTAAGGGGAAGGCGCCTGTGTCTGTAACATAGTTTATACTAGCACAGACACAGACGTTCACTCTGTCATAACGTTGTATTGTACTGAATTTTTATACATGTTCGATTGACCGAATAGAATCTATCCTATTTACCTTATAGTACAGCAAGCGTGTCTGCGTATGGTCGGGCAGGTCGCTAGCAGGCCGGTGGAAGCGCGCCAGCAGCGCCAGCATGAGCCAGCGCACGCGCGCCGCGGCCGCCGCGCTGGGCTGCAGCGCTGTGGGCTCGCTCACTTGTGCACCGCCGAACACTTCCCGGTTGGACGCGCGTCCTATCACGGATGTTATGGCTTCGACTTCGATGAGCAGTTCCATGGGAGAGTTCGGGTGCGCCGCTCTGCATTCAAATATTCCACTTTTCAAATTGTATTTAGCAGAAGAAGTGGTTAGCAGCGGTGCTGAGGCGGAAAATGAGTCTTAATCGCATTCTATGATAGCGGTTAACAATGTTGATACCGAAATTGAGGTCAAAGTTGAATTGCATTTCAATTCTAATGGGTTCACAAACACAATGGGTATTACATAGTCGTCAGTTTGGCTTTACGAAAGGACCACATTTCGTGACAACTACGAATGCAGGAGTGAAACTCATCAGTCACATTTTGGAATCCTGAGAGAAGTCCCAGGATGCTATTAGCATATCTTGTGACCTCTCAAACGCATTTGATTGCGTTGACCTACACACCCTGTATACCCTAATCCATAAATTACACCACTACGAAATTCATGGACCAGTTGCTGATGCTTTAATTCTTTATTGTACACAAAAACATAACATAATATATGGAGATACAGACTGTTACGGACACGAGCATGTAATTTAGAATCACTAAATATAATTAACATTACGTCATTCATAGATGCGTAACGTATGTACATACGCGCTGTACATAATGGGGGGAGAGCCAATCAGAGGCAAGACTACTGTCCAATCGGATACAGGGATAGTATATAAGGCTATGTACTGAGTTCTTAGAAGTACATAACGCGGTTCTTAGAAGTAAATAGCGCAGAAAACCGTTAAGAATAATCTGGGTTTCTATTGGTGGATTTACAACGGAGAAAACACGCCACTATTAATGACCAATAGCTAGCTAGCGGTGTGCGGGGGTCGGGAGGGTGTACATCAGCCGGCCTCAACAGGATTCGGGAAGAGGAAGGGAGAGATGTGGACTCTCTCCCACGACGTGCGACCGGCTGAAAAGGTACTTAAGCTACACTTTCCTTGAAGACGACGTTCTCTCTCTGCAGTTCGACTTGAAGCGTCACCACGTCAGTTTGTCACGGCACCCTAGGCTCCTAGAGCGGCCCTAGATTTCCAAATTTCCTAAGTTATCTAACGTATTAGAGTCAGTGAAGTATTGTAAAGTAACTGTGAACTATTTGTAAATTAGCGTCACGCGTATGTATGTAAAGGACATCGTTTATGTTGAAAGTATTTACACGTGTTATGTGAAGTTTTATTTACGTGTTAAAATAAACGGCTGAGGCCTTTCAAGCGTGACCATTGTGTTTTGTAATTATTACATCCTCTGCCCCCAACAGAGGAAGTTCATGTAGAAAGTCGAGCTTAACTTAGCAATAAGTTTTCTCCCAGCAAACCTTGGAATTATAGTGAGAAAACATATTCGAGGGTAGGATCCAGTGCACAATATAAACCTACATAACTAAGTCCAATATATAATCATATTAGTTACTAATACATACTGTATACACTAATATTAAGTCAATAATGAAAGGAAGTACTTTCTAAGTTTCCTTTTGAAGACAGTGTGGCAGAGAGTTCCAGAGACGTATTGCAGTTACAGAAAAGGAGCCATCATAGTGGCTAGAAGTATGACGTGGAGTACGAAGGAGAAGAGAAAAGGTGGTGCGACAGAGTTGAGTTAAGTTGGTGATCTTGTTTTTTTCCTATTTATCTTACAAACAGCAAAAAGTAACCGTTAATGGGGTGACGTCCTCGGGGTATTTAGTTTAAATGGGCGTGCATCAGGGTTCAACACTTGACCCTTTCTTTTTTCTAGTTTATATTAATGATGGCTAATTTATCAGATATTATTTTATATACGGATGGCACATTTCTTATTTTTAAAATAGATAGATTTTTCCTTATAAGAATGAGACAACATTTTTAATAGGTTTGTCAGGTATCATTTAAGCAAAAATATTTTTTAAATCATAACTTTGAATATTAGTCTTATGTGACTCGATTCACAATTCTAGCGAATTCACAAAGTTATAAAAAGATTTTTATGGCATGTGGCATATCACTAGCAAGAGGATAAACTAGAGAATTTTTGAGGAAGTTAGAAGAATACGGTCGCTTTTGGTTTTTTTTTTTATCGCCAAGTAAATAGCTGTAACATGGACAGCTTTAATTCAAGTCCAAAACTTTGCAAGTAAATTAAAAAAAAAAACTAGATAGCTAATGTTACTAAAAAATTCAGTGCAAAAAGTGCAAAAATTCCTATATTTTCAAAAATCATCGAGAAAGTAATCTATAACAGTATATATGCCTATTTTGAAAAATTTAAACTATTCTGCAATGAACAAAAAGGATTTCGAAAAAATATTAATATAAACATGGCGCTATTTGACCTACTATCAAGTGTCTTAACATCTGTCGACAAGAAAGAACGGGTTTGCGCTATTTATACAGATATGACAAAGGCCTTTGATTTTGTAGATCATAAAATTTTACTACTTAACCCCCTGTCTGTGGCGCGGCGCCGCTGCGGCTCCCTATAAAAAAATCCCTATCGCTCCCTGCGGCTCCCTAAATCTGTCATTCATTTTTTGACGTAATAAGCTTATTAAACCTGTGTTAATCCCGCTCAAAATTGCACAGAGTAAACTAGACAGATATATTTGCTCTATTCCATCTTCCAATGAATAAATAAGCTAAGCGAACAGAAAATATCACGTCATAAACCAGTCGCTTGCCAGTCGCCATTATGCTCGCGCGCGGTTCGGTCGAAAGATGGTTGCTGTCGATTGAAAAATGGTTTAAAAGTGACAAATAGTGATTGTGTCAGTGAGTGAGTGATGTCGACAATGCCTGGGTAAGTATTAAACCTTTTTCATTGCATAAACAGTGTAGTTGATAAATATTTCGATCAGAAATGGTCATTTCAACAAACATGAAAAACCGTTACTACTGTTGACTAAACATTTTGCGATATTTTGGCGATAAATATTGATAGAAATGCAAACTATGGCTTTTACGTAAGTTTTTATGTATATTACTATAGATATTAGGCGTTTAATTTGAATGTTATCGTATTTTTATTGTGTACATTTTGAAATTAGAATTACGTAAAACGTTAGGTAGAAATACGTAATTCTAATACGTATTTGTGTAATGTTTTTGTTAAGCAGCATGCCTTTTTTATGTGATTAACGTTTTGTAGATATCTTCAAAATGTAGGATGTTGAATTAGATTTCAAATTTAGTCAACAGAATTTAAACAGTGATCCAAAAAGCTCGAGTAGGTAGTTTTTTGCGCCCATTTTCAAGTGGTTCATTTGGATATCCGATACTAATAAATTAAACACTTCTAACTGCTGAGCCTTTGTCTGTGTTATGAATGTGTACCAATCATTATTATTAAAATGAAACCCAAGCCACTACGTTTATCGTTATCAGAAAATAGAACCGTAAACAAACGCGTTCTTTGATTTTAAAACCCGTCGGCATTCTTACATCATATAACTTACGTGATGTTATTGTTAAGCTTGTGATATGAAAAAAATGTATGCCAAGGTCTGTTCTTTTGTTTTTTTATATGTTAACTAAAGTGTATTTGTGAAAAGAAAACAGTAACTTTATGAATATATGGTCTATTTTTTTAATTAAAATTACTTTAACACAAGAAACTGGTAAAAAATTCCCTCACAGTGGACATACATGACAATTACGAATACATTACAAGGCAAAACTATACTAATCCATAAATATCCTGTTAGGTAATTTAATAACGATTCTAATGATATAACTCGTAGCCAGCTAACTAACGGAGTTTCAAAGATATCATCGTTTTAATCAGACGCGCCAATTGAAGCGAAATTTGCGCGCGAAAAAATTCGCGAACTGCACTAATGATGCACATGCACAATTACGCCGTAACAGCACAGCGGATAAACTATATAGCTATGGCATTAGAGGGAATACTCTTAAACTTATAGAATCTTACATAAGGAAAATAAGGCAAATTACTGATGTTACCACAGATAGGTTAGTTTACTTTGCTTATTTCCAGAAGCTGACGTAGACGCGATTTTCATATTGCAAAAGAGGGCTATCCGGGTTATACACAATATGGGTCCTCGCGAGTCCCTTCGAAATATATTCAAAGAAATCGATATACTTACTGTGCCTTCAGTTAATATTCTAGAAAATATTTTGTACTATAGCAAAAACTTAGGACTTTTCAAAAGTAAAAGCGATTTTTATAATATAAATACCCGCAATATACATGAAGTTGTAATACCCAAATGGAGATTAGCTAAGACAAACAAGTTCCTCGTAAACAGCATACGCTTTCATAACAAATTGCCAAACTCGGTTACAGAACTAATGAGGAAAAGTACAAAAACCTCATCAGTCGTGTCGTTTTCAAGAAAATGCACTTTCTTGAAAAGATTAAAGACTACGTTGAAGACACGCTAGTTTGGCAATGATTGCAGCTCATAAACCTGTATTACGCTTGATTATTGACGCTTCATCTCTCTTATAATTTAATGTGAGAACCCTAAAGTAGGCTCGTAGATTATTGTCTATTTTTTATTTTTACTTTTTGTAATGTTTGGGAGCACAAGGAAGAAGCAGCCGGTTCGTAACAAGATTTATTTGTAAAGTGACACCAAAAGTCAATTCGACTACAGATAATTATTTACTTTAATACTAAGTAGGTACTACACTACACTTTTCTATTTTTTTATTTTATTATTCTTATTCTTATTTGGTACATATTGACTGGTTTACACTATCCTCTCATATCTATTAATATTGTAAGAATCAAAAATCAAAGCATTTATTTCAAATTAACCATTACTTTTTTTCATTTCATTAAAAATGAAGGTGTCTGTAAAACGTATTTAATGCTAAAAAGATGTTAGATGAAGTAACAAGCTTTTAAACCATGCTCGATGTTGACGATAGGCGAGTGAAAAAGGATCCTTTTAAGGGGTTTGAAGGGTACACTAACTAATAAAGTACACTACGGTAATAACACCTACCGTAGCACGGCGTCGATGCACTCGACGTGGCTGAGCAGCGCATGTGTCACGTGGAGAACACAGCTGTGGTTCTGAGGACCGAGGGTAGTCAGCAGGGCGTCGCACAGGGATAGCGCTGGCACGAGGATCTGACGGAACCTGCCACAAACATACTTTATTTGAATGTTCAAATGTGCCTATAGCTTGGTAAAAAAATTACCCAACAATACCTTTAATTGCATTGCACAAGTACAGAAACAGATTTTTTATTTGAGATATACAGACACAACACAATACATCATCATCATTTCATATTATCATCTGGACATAGGCCTCCCACAAGTGTCGCCACAACGACCGTTCCTGTACGTCTCGCATCCATCGGAATCCCGCGTAACTATAAATTAATTCTTCAGCCAGAAAGAATGAAGCCAATTCCGGTATTCCTCAAATCTGCACTTTTTAGCAACAGACACAAATTCAGGTGTCCTTGCACAAGACCGTGAGTATGTCAGAAAACGACGCTAAAGCCGTGAACACGGCGACACGACCTAATACTGCTAGTGATAAGAGCTAAAGTCCTTTGTTCCTCACCTGTTAGCCACCGACGGCACAAACTCGGTGTCCTTATGAGTGCCATATCCCGTGTGTATGTCAGGATGCGCCGCTAGCGCCGTGAGCGCGGCCAGACAACCTAACGCGCCTTGAGACAGGAGGGTTTCAGCGCCCGCGCGCGTACCCGCCATCTTTATGAGTAGGCCCATCTTAGACTCGTACACGTAGAGGACGCGTAGGGATTTCGGGTTTGGTTCTAGAGTCTGTTAAAAATATTTTAAGTTACAAATACCTTAACAGCTGAAAGGTTTGGCATCAAAATTTAGTGATCAATAATCTATGAAAGAAATGTATTTAGGTTACTTAGTACATGCTTCGCTATGCCTATGCATTACATAACGCATAGTTTCACCCACCGTTCCGAATTGCGATAAAAGTGATTATATCTCGAATCCGACCAAAAATAGTCACAAAATAATTGAGTAATAATTGTGACATTGCGTTAATACAAATTTACTAAATACAAGTTGGTCGGATTCGCGATATTATCACTTTTATCGCAATTCGGAACGCAGGGATAGTGATTACTCTGCATTCATTAAGTCAATGCCACTGATGCTGCAATACCATAGCTAAGTGGAAAACTCTTTAAATTGTTTACATCTAGTTCCATTAGTTTCCATTGACTCAAAAAGAAGAAGGAAAGTCAAATCATGTGCTAAGTCACTTATATTTGCATATAGCAATGTATTGATAACAGACATTTTATGGCAAATCTTTATAATATAAAAAAAAAGTAAAAAACTAAAACCCGACTACGACAAAAAAAAATGACGCTGAAAAAGTGTGAAACAAGATTTTCAAGATGCTGAAATAGACAAGGTAACTGGAAAAACAAGAATAGAACAAAAAGAAAAGCCGTAGTCACACGTTATAGGTAGGTAATAATCGAAACACTTTAATAACGTGTGACTACGGCTTTTCTTTTTGTTCTATTCTTGTTTTTCCAGTTACCTTGTCTATTTCAGCATCTTGAAAATCTTGTTTCACACTTTTTCAGCGTCATTTTTTTTTGTCGTAGTCGGGTTTTAGTTTTTTACTTTTTTTTTATTTAAAAGATTTTGGTGTTAAATCACTGTGCTTCTTTACTATTTATTTTGGTATGTACAAGTAAAGCCCTTTCAAATGATACGAAACACGACATATTTATCGTATTTTTTTAAATACAATACTTTTTGTCTGCTAAAGGGCGCCACATTGAATTTTGATGATATTTTTTGATAAGTACTAGCGAAGCCCTTTCAAATGATATCAAACACGGTATATTTATCTTAATTTTTTTTTAAACATGACCTTTTGTCCGCTAGAGGGCGTCACTTTAAATTTGAGCAATATATTGGAAATGTACAAGTGAAGCCCTTTCAAATGATACCAAACACGGCGTATTTTACTCCATATTTATTTTTAACACATTACTTTTTGTCCGCTAGAGGGCGCCATATCAATTTTTGTGACACGTCACGTAGCCTATGTTCAGCGGATAATTAAGACGGTTCTAACGATACCTCATACGTCAAGTTCCGATAAGTAGATTAGGAGCTATGTGGGAACAGATGAACAAACTCACATACATACATAGCCTGTCAAAATCATAACCCTCCGTAGTCGGGTAATAAAACAAAATTGTTTTCCGCGTCTGTCTCTACTAAAGTCTTTAAGGTCTCTGGGAATTAGGTGCGGTTTTCTTTAGAAGAAAGAGCATTTATTGCTCCTTCTTTTCACTGTTCCTAGGAAGGGTCACTAGTGCGTTATAAAATCTAGTAGGACTGCAAAAATATGCGCAGATTCGTATTTTAATGAAATCAAAATACAAACCCATTGTGGTAATGCCATTATATCTACTGAGTAAAAAATAACTTTGAAAAAAGCACTCACCTCCTTCAACCCTTCATCATCCTGCAGCAAACTATCGATCAAGCTCCTCAGATAGCCCTGATTGGTCAAGGTATTCATCCAATCAGTCCTTGGATTAATCTCTATGAGCGTGTCCAGGCACGCCAGCGCCACCATGCGGCACACGTCGTGTCCGGCGCCGATACAGTCGCCGCACACGATAGAACACAGGTTCTCACCGAAATCACTTATAACATCTATCACCATCGACTTTAACGCAGACTCTTCACGGCTAGGCCTAGCTTTGGAACTGTCTAGACGACTGACGTATGTGTGAGACAAGCTCTCGTCTTCCGGATCGGCTGCACTAGACTTTAAATTCACTATGTTTAAATAGTTTAGCATCGCCCCGTATAGATTCACTCTCATTTTTTGCGTTGAGCCACCAGATACGAGTATCCATGATAGGATTTTGTGTAGAATGAATTTAAGAGTTAAAGAATTCGTTTGCATGATCTGGTTTGAAGGTCCGAAGAAGCTCATTTCGAATTCCGAAGACTTTTGATTGGATTCTCTCTTTTGTAGAATGTAGCAATGTCGTAGGTTTACTAGTAAGAGGAGCACTGTTCCTGATGCTAAGTTTCCTAGCTGTGGTAGTACTTCTGAAGGCGGTATTTTGTTGAGGAGGTCCTGTAGTATGTTGAGGAGGAGGTTTTTTCTGGATTCTAAACTGAGTATGTCGTGTGGAGCCACGCAGAATAAGATCTCTGTGAGTTGGCGCCACGAGTCGTAATAATGTGTGAGGGTGGCCGCTAGGTTGCGCTGTCTGTTCACTTCTGTTACGTAGTCTAGGACCTGTAGAACAGTAACGATGTATTACAAATTGATTCTTATGTAAACCAGGTAGGGGCTGTGCGATTGTACTGCCTTATTTGTAGAGTGTAATGATGATCATTTAATCTCTAAGTACGTCGTACGTAATAATGTAAAGTACCTTTTGTATTTCAGTAGCGACGAGATTCCTCTGCGGCGCAGTAGCGTGTAGCGCGGCGAGCTCGCGCGTCAGCAGCGCGTGCACGCGCGACACGCTGATGCGCTTGCCGCCCAGACCTGCACAACAAATACATCGTTATGCTCCACTTTGATATTTAAATCAGCGCTGTGACTCCGTTTCGGACGTAAATCGCAACAAGCTGAGCGACAGCAGTTTTTGTTTTACTTTTCTTTCTCACTGTATCAGCCGTAGATAAACTCTAATTATTTATTTACTTTAGTCACCAATAAAATCTTAGCTATACAAATAACTTTGTTATATTATAAGCTGTAAGATGGTGACATCAAAAAATTTAAATGACATTGATGTATATCAATACTCTGAATTTTTCTTACCGCAATGAATGGCTCTTCACGGGTTACCCTTGAGCACGGAGGATGTGCAATGGTAACCCACGAAATTCAAATTAAACATGACAAATCTAAAACTAATTAACATTTTCGTTTTGATATACACATCAGTTTGGCGGCAGTCGGCGTATCGATCGCACGAGTACTCGCTGTTGCTAATAGCTACTACATATTTACTACATAACTACAAACTTTTCATCGAAGTCCGTCGAAATGTTTACTTGTACAATGCGTTCCAAATAAGAATAGGATCGATTGACAGGTAGTGACGTCACGTCATACTGTTACGTCACAACATGATGTCGATCCTATTCTTATTTGCAACGCATAGTAAACGTTGTGACTCTGAAGCAAGAGATGGTGCTACATGTACTACCTGCAAGGCGAAATTTGATTTTCCCTGTGCTGGGATATCGGAGGCTGGAAGGACTGGGCTGACTTGGCGAGCGTAAATCGACATGGAAATGTCAAAACTACAAGTCTACCCCGGTTGCCAGTCCTCGAGACTGGTAGTTTGAAGGCGTCACCAGTGAACTCAGAGTCCATCATGACCGAGCTTCAGCGTCTCTCAGCCAAAATGGAAGCATTGCCTGCGCTGATGTGAAGACGATTCAAACTGAGCTTGCGGAATTAAAGACGTTTCTCTAATGAAATCGTGCTTTGACTCCTACGGTTAGGAAATAAAAGCTTTGGCAGACAGGGTGTCAAATCTTGAAGTAGAAATTAAAACAATAAAGAAAACCAGGGAAGCGATAGTCAACTTGCAGGATCGAATTATTCAGCTTGAGAATCGGCAGTCAGAGAGTGAACAGAGGTCTCGCATGAACAACATTGAGATTAAAGGAGCGCCAATTTCTTGGCTATTATAGCGAACAGGCCCTCCTGTTCGCTATAATAGCCAAGATTGGTAATATAATTGATTTTCATATACAAAGGGAACAGATAAACTTCATAGCAAGGGTGGCGACACGGAATGATAAACTGAATAAAAACATTATTTACTCTGTGCTATTTAAAGAACGATTTTATAGCTGCTATGAAGAAATGCAAAAAACTGTACGCTGGTGATCTGGGCTTAAAGGGCTAACAGGGTGTACTTACATCAACGACCACACGACACTTGAAAATAAACTAGAACCAAAGCTCAAGCCAAAGAGCGTGGCATCGAACATGTTTGGGTTAGAGGATGCAAAATACTTGTACGGAAAAACACCACATCTCTGAAACACTGCATCAAAACAGCGCAGGATTTAAAAAGTTTTTATATTAATAAAAACCGCTCATCCTACTTGCAAATTGTTTATTCAAATTGAAAAAGTTTATTTTTTTAATATTGAAAACACATAATTGTTAATCGTGAACTCGAGACTTCAGTTTGAGAAACACAGGTACGTATTTTTTGCACGCATTCCATTCCCGGCCGCCTTTTTGTTTTCTTATCGCTTGAAGTCGCCTATTTTTTGCTTAGTTAGAGGTGAGATATGCTTACACATGAAATTACTTGCTTGCAATACCTCACAAAATTTTAAAAGTAAATTTTTCTACATTTTGTATACGATTTCTTGCGCTTATTCTATTCATTTTGATTTATTTATATCAGTTTTCGCTTTATTTTGCTACCATGTCTTGCTAATTAAGCCATATTTTATTACCTATAGCTCTTAATCAGTATTTGCACTAAGTCTGAGTGTACCTTAAGTCTTTTTAATCATTTTTCTGACGTTACAATTTGTTTAATAATGGCACCTATCAGCATTTTCTACCAAAATGTTCGGGGGTTGCGGACGAAGACAACGGTGTTTTACAGAAATGTTTGTATGAATTATTTTGACGTAATTTGTCTGACGGAAACATGGCTTATTGATGGTATATCTGATAGCGAATTATTTAATGATAGATATTTTGTATGGAGACGTGATCGGAATTACTCGCACACTAAACAAACTATGGGTGGGGGGGTTTTAATAGCCGTACGTCTGGAACTTGTTGCAGATACCAACAACGAATGGAGCTCGTCTGCCGAAGATCTGTGGGTTACCTTAACTTTACGCCAAAAGAAACCTAAACTAACCTATAAAATATATCTATGCGTTGTGTATACCACCTCTAATCTAGTGGTCTGTAGTGACTTCTTATCTGAGCATATGTCTAAGCGGTCTCAGGTCGACATTATATACACTGACTACCGCAAGTGCTTTGATCGAATAGATCATGCGCTTCTAATGCGCAAACTGTTAGAGATTGGTGTGAGGGGCAACCTGTACAGATGGTTTGTATCATATGTAGAAAACAGATGCCAGACTGTAGTCCTCAGCGGCTATGCCTCGAAGGCGATGTACATCCCTTCAGGAGTCCCCCAAGGATCTTTAATAGGACCCCTGTTATTCAATATTTTTCTAAATGACATTGCATAAAAATAAAATACCTGTAGGTAAGTCGCACGAGGCGATGGCCTGTCGCAGCTGCTGCGCCTGGAACAGCTCCCAGCGCGGCTCTACGGCAGGCTCCACGCTCACCGGGAGCTCCTCCAGCGTGCGACGCAGCAGGCACCATTCCCATTCCTAAACCAAATATGTATTGAGTTCTGATCATTGATAGATGGTAAAATAAGTAAGTGGTATCGAAGTGCAGATGTACAATTATTTGCATGATATATGTTATGACTATGTAATTTGGTAGCTACTGGATGTAAAATTAGTGAAAAAATTTAATTTGTAAAAAAATATTTGACTATAAGAGCACCTTCAAATTAGCGACTGCTGTGCTACACCCGCGCTGCAATCGCGCTGCACGCTACTTTGTTATTTACATGGAATAACAAGGTAGCGCGGCGGCAGCACTGCAGCCGCGCTGCACTTTGCGGTTAATTTGAAGGAAGTTATTATCGGTATTTTAAGTGACATACGATAATATAACCTAAATTACTAGTATTTTATGTACGTTTTTTACCTGTGTGGGGTGATGTGCAGTGTGAGTGAGCGCAGTGAGCAGCGCGTCGAGCGCAGCATGCTGGCGCGTGGCGGCGGCGGCGCCCGCCTCGCACGCGCACGCGCGCAGCACCCACGAGCGCGCCGACAGCGTCACCACGGACGCGCACTGGGGACACGAAACATTTGTAAGTGGACTATCAACTATTTCAAAATCAGAAAAAAAACAAAAGCCAACAGTCAGTCAACGACAAAACTATCAATCCGATGCATAATGCGGCGTCCTAGGAGGCGTTGTATCACACAACACGACAGCGACTGCAGAGCGATACGATGCAGTTCATGCAAATTCAACACGATGGGACGATTATATGCCACGTGCACATCAAGTCCCCCACTTTAGCCGCCATTTACATAAAACACATTACTGCACCGCAAACGTTCGCACGAAAATATCGAACCAACTATGCGCTACCGCTTCGCTTCGCTCATTGCCGCACCGCACCCACGTGGTCATATTAATTACGTAGAACACCAAAATAAAAGTATCAACTGTTTGATCCAAACGCGGCACATCGCTCCGCGATCGCATTATTTCACTTATGTAGGATAAAGCGTTATAGAAAGACTATACCAATTCCAAATTACCTTGAAGAGATAGAAAATGCGATAAAGCTACCCATTATTATGCACAAACAACGCTCGCCTACCTTGAGATCAACGGTAGCTTTAACATGTCTGGACAGGAAGTAGTCTCTGGTTCTGAGGAAGCGCAGTATCGGCGCGGACGTGTTGGGGCGCGCGCACAGCCAGTACACCAGCCGGTAACAGCTCTCTACCAAGTTATTCGCTTCCCTGGGAACATTATATTCAACAGAACAACACGTCAATATAAAATAAAATCGTAAAAATATAACTAAAGAATCGTACTAAATATATACCGCAGGTATATTCTCTATTGTATAATTCTTTAGTTTTTTTTTTTCTTGTATATTCGTTCTAATAAAACTTAATAACAAATTCAATTTTCGTCACGTTTTAAAGCCGTAACAATTATTTTTTTTTCAAAATCAAAAAATCCTACACATCGCTGTTGCCAAGAAGTGTGCCTAAATATCTGACGGCATTACAACATTGGTTGTATGATGACGGGCCTACTAAACGGGCAATACTTCTCTACAAAATGTGGCTGCACGATTTGGCAACTAATCTCAAAATGTTTTATTAACCCGAGTAATCTATGGCTAGGCCATGTGTTGCAATATGTCTGGATAGTATCGCATAAACGGGTTACACAAACCGGCAACAATGGCTGACGAAACAACACTTGTAGCAGCTTGTATTATTTAAAAGAAAAATTTAAAAAGAAAATGGGAAAATTGAAGATTCGATGTTACTCAAACAGGCGTGAAACTTTAGATAATATTTAAATCAAGAAATAAGCCTTAATTAAAAAGTTATTTACAAACTTTACTAGAATGTCAAAAGGTGGCTTTGAGTTTTTTTTAAACAAAATTTGACCCAAAATAAAAAATGCCTTTTATAGGTGGGAAATCATCCAATGAATTCTCCCTTTTTAGGGCGGAGCGGGAGGGCGTGTCATACTTTTAGTGACTAAAACCCACTTCTATGTTCTTTCTTTGCCTTGTGTCCCAGGACCCCGGGGTTCCCTTTCAAAAAGACCAAAAATAAAAATTACTTGTGTTGTTGGTTGTGTGAGGCGATGTGTTGTTCCAGGATGTCGAGTATGGAGTGCAGGCAGGTGCGCGGGTAGCCTCCGGAACCTGCTTCGTTCAGCTGACTGCGGCTCACCTGTATAAGGGAAACACAAGTATTCTATACTAATGGAATAGTTCTTCCACGAGAGTTCATCACAGGATCAAATAAGTTTACAATCAAAAACATCACAAGTTTTTATCATGCGATATAATACTGATCAAAGAGCTGCGGGAACGATTGAAAGAGATCATGACAACCGTAGCGGCCGCTATAGAAAACTGCGTCTGGGGAGGGAGAGAGAGAGAGAGAGAGAGAGAGAAAGAGAGAGAGAGAGAGAGAGAGAGAGATACATTTGTTTAAAATTGTTATATCTCGTTTGCTTTTCTGCCAATTTTGATATTGTTTTCATAGTTAGTATTTTACTTTTTCTTTTTTTTTTGTTTATTTAGGTGAAAATCGTCCAATCTTCTCCCGCTCTAGGGCGAAGAGGAGGGCATATCAGACTTATACTGGCTAAAATCCACTCCTAAGTTCCTTCTTTGCCTTGCGCTCCAGGACCCCGGAGTTTCCTTTCACAATCGAACCCATTGCCCCAGTAGGCGTCGGCCCTTCTGACATCTCTTTGAGGCACGCGTGGAACACTACGCGCCGTTCATAACTAGGGCTGGGTCGGGACCGTTACCGGATGGCCGAACGGCGAGCTACCCATTGCACGCCGTCCACAAGCCCACGCCTGCGGTTGCTGGAAATCGGAGTCGGGATCCAGGCGACTGGCGTGAGGAAGGCCGTTCTCTCACGCATGCGGCCGCCTCCTTCAATGCTAGCGAAGGAGGCGGCCGCCTGCCATTCCTCCTCACTCCGGGTCATGGCCTACAGGCCGAGTCCTGGTACAAAAGGACTCGGCGCGAGAGGTCGTTGCCGCCGATCACCCCCACGAGGACACGGCGGTGCTGCGCCCAAACGAGGCACACCTCCACCGTATGCTTCACCGTGTCTTCCGGGCGGTCCACACAATGGTGGCACACCCGGGCGTTTTTTCCGCACGAATCCGGTGCAGGAACCTTCTGAACTTACCATGTCTGGTGAGGGCCTGATGCGGCCTGGGCGCGTACACCGTGACGTATTTCCAGCCACTCCTCAAAGAGGAGACTTACCGCCATAATTATGGCGTGCCCAGCACTGGGCTGCGAAAGTCTGTCACCATTTCACCATGAGACCAAAACTATGTCTGCTGGTTAAATAATAATTTTTTTCATGCATATTCCCTATCTTGGTACTCACATCATCATTTAAGCTGTATCCGAGTAGGAAGTGCGCGAAGTTGGGTGGCGCGGTGGGCAAGACGTGTTGCAGCAGCACCAGCACGCCCTCCTTGGCTTGTCTGACGTAGTTGCCAGGTTCCGGGCCAGTGCTGGGAGTGGCTGCACCGTCTTCGGCTTGTACTACTGGCTCCGACCACTCTTCAGCTTCGAGGCACTCTACGAATCCGTATCTGGAGACATAAGATCGATGTTCACGACTTCACGTAGTAAAGAACAAATGTTTAATGAGCAATTCAAAAATAAAATGCCTTTTGGCCAATAGTCATACTAGAAACGGTTTCAGACATCGTAAATGCTGCATAAACTTCATTTGTTATAGTCGTTGACATTCAACATAGAAATAGCGGTCATGGACCCACCTTAGGGGGTCGTCCATTAATTTTTTATCACCTCCCCCTTGGTGATACACGATGTTTTAGATTTACCTTTCCCCTAGCTAAAATCACGTTAATGTTTTTGGTAGAAAGTACCATACAATTCTTGTCATTTATGATACAAGTATGATGTTTACATAATTTCTATCTTATTATTAACAAATGAAAATGTAGCAATTAAAATCAACATTACAGCAACAAATTTTGCATTGTTTCAGATGATACATGACGGCGGCAGATTAGCGCGAGTTTTTTTTTTAATTCGGTATATTAGGTAAGTAGGTAGTAGATAAGTCAAGGTTCCTTTGCTTGCCTCCTATAAAGGTACCTGGCACGCCACTGGTTATCCTAGAAACAGATATAAGGGAAAGTGATCGGATCGTTTAGTATTTAAGGCTAACACACACCTGATCTCCGCAGCCAGCGCATGCCTGTGCGTGATGGATGCCAGCAGGTGGCGCGCGGCCGCCGGAGTGTTGAGCGCGCGCACCAGCAGCGCCACGGCGCGCGCGCCCGCCGCGGGCAGCGTGGACACGTGCTGCAGCACCTTGCAGCACGTCACCAGGCGGCAGTTGTTGTCGGGGCCCTCGGGGGCTGGGAACAACACTCAATTTGAGAACAGAAAAGCACCAGCTACTAGAACCTATTGTAAGTAGTGTTTATGAGTAACATAATCATCGTTTCAGCCGAAAGACGTCCACTGTTGGACATAGGACCTCTCCTAAGAGTCGCTACAACGACCGGTCCTGTGCGTCTCGCATCCATTGCATTTCCGCGACCCTCACTAGGTCATCGATCCACCTTGTGGGAAGCCGCGCCAACGCTGCATCTTCCGGTGCGTGGTCGCCACTCTAAAACCTTTCGTCCCCACCGACCATCTCAGCAATGTGCCCTTCCCACTGCCACATAAGTTTGGCTATTCATCGGGCTATGATGGCGAACTTGGTTCTCCTGCTGAGATGTTTATGCTTACCCAGAATAAGTTTGGACAACGGCACGATGAGCACGGAGCGCCCCGCGTCGGCTGCGGCTGTTTGTAGCGGCCGCTCCAGTGCTAGTGCACGCTCCAATATCTGCAGGATGCTGATCAAACTCTGTTCTATGTACACCTGGGGAACATAATTATGCATTGTACATTGCTAGTTTGTGACAATAAAATGAAGTGTTCGATTCTGCTGTCTGTATTAGCTTATGCATTTACACAGCATCTCCATTTACCACGCGATGTCATAGTTTAAAAATAATATATAGACAGAAGTCTATCTCATGTATTTATTTATTTTTATTTATTTATTTAATTTAAACAGAACGGCCGAAGCCAATTACACCATTTAAACACATACAGAAAAAATAATCAGAAGTCACACAGGACTTTTAAGGGGACCTATTTAATAAATATTACACACAGTCATACATTCATCTCACAAAATTTCCATCATCTTCCATTCTTCACCAAACATATCAAAATCGGTGTTTTTGTCTAGAGTGTCCGCGGTATGGGTGATTTGGAGTGAGCAACTGTACGACACGTCGCCAGGAGCCGATGCTTCCTGCCGGCTGTAGTTGTTTGGCACATACAAATTACAGATAAGGTTTTGTAGGTCAGGAGCATCTATAATTCCCCTGAGTATTTTGAATGCTACAATCATCTGGTCGCGTGACCGTCTAGCTTCTAAGGAATTGAAACCCAAGCAACCCAGCAGGAATTTCGTGGGATATAAAAAAGGATAATAGCCATAAAGACGTTTGTAAAGATTCCTTAGAAATGCTTTTAGCACTTTTTACAAAGTTAATATATATTGTTTTTCAAAAGGATTCCAAACGCACGCACTTGACTCAAGCTTGCTACGGACTAATGCACCGAAAACAAGTTTGATGACATAAGGACTGTGAAAATCGCGACAGTTTCTTAAAACAAAACCAAGACGTCTAAAGGACTCTTTGGCGGTAGATGTTATATGGTTGTGAAAGGTGAGTTTCTGGTCAAATGTGACTCCCAGGTCTTTTTTTTTTCACTTTTCATACGTACGCTCGGCGGTCGCGCTAGGGTTGCCGTCTTGTCGCAAGATTCACGCGCGCCCGGGGGCGGCGGCGGCCGCGCGGGCGGCCGGCGAGCCGAACAGTTCCTATCTTAACTGTTTACCTACGGGCGCTTACCTACCTATCTGTTCTGTGTTACATTAAAACAAACCATCGAAATACAAGCAAAACCTTACCTCTCTGAAAAAACTGGTAGCTTAAAAAACGATAATTAACTATTTAATGAAGAATTTAAAAAACAACTGTCCAATGAAAAAACTGCACAAAAAAGTTCACAGATGCGTGTCTCTAGCGGATGCACTCGCGCTGGCACTTGTCCGAGCGATCCGAGATGTCGTGTCTGTGAGCGGTGTCTATGAGTGCGTTGCTCGAGCATGCTTTGTATGTAGATTGACTTCTGTACATTAGTGTTCTGTGGCCGCAGACTCACGGTTGCACTTTTAGAGGAATACGGCGTAAAGTTTTGCAAACCGCTAATGAAAAGGGAGGATCCTCCGACCAGACTGGTGTTGTTCGGGCAATAGTTGATTTCGGACTGTTATATAAATGTTCTAATGCGCGGATAACTGTGATACAGCAATGCAAAATTTTGATTTTTTAGTACTTATGTGACACACTCACCTTAGCCGGATTGGGGCTGTCCAGCAGCTGGTGCGCTTCGTCCAGCGCCGCCAGCAGCAGGCGCAGCAGCTCGGACTTGGTGTGCAGCTGCAGCAGCAGGCGGAAGCCGGGCGGCGGGTTGGTGTCGGGCTCGCGGCTCGTCGCCGGGAAGTCGTGCGGGGACGGCTCGTACGACTCCAGCCAGCGCGCGAACAGGCGGAAGCAGAGGGACAGCATCTAGGTAGAAAACAAATTATAGGATTTACATGTCATCTGGAAAGTCTGCTTCAATTGTACAGAACAGTCGTAAGGTCAGTAAAGAGCTCACCTGCCACTTCTCCGTGGGCTTGGCGTAGGGCCGGTGCGGAGCCGGCAGCGCCAGCCGGTTGAGCGCGTGCTCCACGTAAGGTCAGTGAAGAGCTCACCTGCCACTTCTCCGTGGGCTTGGCGTAGGGCCGGTGCGGAGCCGGCAGCGCCAGCCGGTTGAGCGCGTGCTCCACGTAAGGTCAGTGAAGAGCTCACCTGCCACTTCTCCGTGGGCTTGGCGTAGGGCCGGTGCGGAGCCGGCAGCGCCAGCCGGTTGAGCGCGTGCTCCACGTAAGGTCAGTGAAGAGCTCACCTGCCACTTCTCCGTGGGCTTGGCGTAGGGCCGGTGCGGAGCCGGCAGCGCCAGCCGGTTGAGCGCGTGCTCCACGTAAGGTCAGTGAAGAGCTCACCTGCCACTTCTCCGTGGGCTTGGCGTAGGGCCGGTGCGGAGCCGGCAGCGCCAGCCGGTTGAGCGCGTGCTCCACGTAAGGTCAGTGAAGAGCTCACCTGCCACTTCTCCGTGGGCTTGGCGTAGGGCCGGTGCGGAGCCGGCAGCGCCAGCCGGTTGAGCGCGTGCTCCACGTAAGGTCAGTGAAGAGCTCACCTGCCACTTCTCCGTGGGCTTGGCGTAGGGCCGGTGCGGAGCCGGCAGCGCCAGCCGGTTGAGCGCGTGCTCCACGTAAGGTCAGTGAAGAGCTCACCTGCCACTTCTCCGTGGGCTTGGCGTAGGGGCGGTGCGGAGCCGGCAGCGCCAGCCGGTTGAGCGCGTGCTCCACGTAAGGTCAGTGAAGAGCTCACCTGCCACTTCTCCGTGGGCTTGGCGTAGGGGCGGTGCGGAGCCGGCAGCGCCAGCCGGTTGAGCGCGTGCTCCACGTAAGGTCAGTGAAGAGCTCACCTGCCACTTCTCCGTGGGCTTGGCGTAGGGGCGGTGCGGAGCCGGCAGCGCCAGCCGGTTGAGCGCGTGCTCCACGTAAGGTCAGTGAAGAGCTCACCTGCCACTTCTCCGTGGGCTTGGCGTAGGGGCGGTGCGGAGCCGGCAGCGCCAGCCGGTTGAGCGCGTGCTCCACGTAAGGTCAGTGAAGAGCTCACCTGCCACTTCTCCGTGGGCTTGGCGTAGGGGCGGTGCGGAGCCGGCAGCGCCAGCCGGTTGAGCGCGTGCTCCACGTAAGGTCAGTGAAGAGCTCACCTGCCACTTCTCCGTGGGCTTGGCGTAGGGGCGGTGCGGAGCCGGCAGCGCCAGCCGGTTGAGCGCGTGCTCCACGTAAGGGTCGAGGCCGGGCGCGCGCGCGCCGGCGCCCAGGGCGCGCGGCAGCGGCGCCGCGGCGCACAGCGAGTCCAGCAGGCACAGGAACGCGCGCGACAGCGGGTACTCCTCGATGCGACACTCCACCTGCACACACGGGTACATAACGTTTGCTATTCAATTACTAGACAAATAAGAATCAACTATTATTGAAAACACAAAGTAATTTTCTTGAGCACGCCCTAATCATGGCGAGAAGTTCCCTCTTTGTGGAGTGGCTGGAGAGATATCACGGCGTCCTTCCACATAGCACAGGTCCTCACCGGACATGGTAAGTTCGGAAGGTTCCTGCACCGGATTCAAACGGAAGAGACAACCATGAGGGAGGCCTCCAACAGTGGACGCCTTTCGGCTGAAATGATATCGAATCATCATCATGAATTATCAAGAGGCGTGGTTAAGCTGAGTGACAACGACGAGTTACTATTTTCTTAACGTGTATCCGAGACTACAATAAAAAACCTAGTTATAATAATTAATGTTAGTTTATTTTCACCCTCATCACTAAAACCATTCATCCGCTATTTCAGCATAATGGAGAGCCTCTCGCTTGGACACCAGTTGCCATGGTCAACCTGGAAAACTTTACACCACTCCACAGCACCCACATATCAGGTGGATGTTTTCTGACGCTTTCAATCTTCAATAATTATGCGCCGTCTCACCGCAGACCATATCCCACCCTCCATCTTGCGTCACGTGCCCTGTTACCTGTTCACGTAAGGATCTAATGACAGCGTAAGGAAACGGCATTGCCGGGGCCGAATACTGTGCCAGACTAGGAATTTAATTTTGAAAAAAAACGCTTTGCCATCGATACGCTAAGAAGAATAAGTATAATCTCCAAACGTTTAGACATCTTGCATCAGATATACAAACACATACCTCGTGCAGCTCAGCGTTGAGTGCTCTCTTATCATTGGTAGTAGAGACGAGATGAGCAGCTTCTAGCGCCGCCCAGACGCGGCCCGCCGTGGCCGGAGTGCCGCCCAGCGCCGCCAGCGTGGTGCACAGCTCGGCCTTCAGCTGCAGCGGGATGTGGCAGCAGATTAAACCTGATAATAATAATATTTTTTTTTTTTAATAATATTTGGTTAAAACTCTTTTTGTAGTTTCCAAAAGTTTATTTATTCAGTTTCTTATAAAGCAAATATTTATACTATCAAATCTTAAAATACTAACTAACTGTGTAAGCCCAAACCCAAAAAAAGTAAAGCATTTACTTTACTTTTTTTTTAATGATATAAACCAGTGCTTGACTGCGATCCCATCTCATGGTAAGCAGTGAAGCAATCTTTTTTTTTATTATTGTATTTATGTTTTTATAATAATATTATTATTTTTATTTATTATTATAATTACTATTGTAAGTTTCAGTTTTTTCTAGTCAAAATGCTTTGCGATCTATGGCTGATACCAATATACTATATATGTATTATTATATTATTTAATACACTATTCGCGTTAAGAAAATAGTGACGTCATCAGTGCAACTGCAAAGTAAAAGCTTATTCATTCTGGGGTAAAAATTAAACCATTAATATTTACTTATTGATTTAAACTTTATGCACTAGTAAAAAACACTATTTATTTATTTATTTTTTATACATATTTTGTACATTTTTAAATATTTTCTAAAACACATATAAAAAAAAGCATTTAAAATATTTATTTATTTTATCATTTTTGTACACACATTATATTGGAAGAAGATACAGTAATAAAAACAAAATGTACAAAGGTACTGCTTATTTCGAAATACTATACTATTATACTGCGAAAGGAGAGATAAAAAGAAATGTAGACAATAGGGTGTAGAAATAAGAAAAGAAGAGTTTGTGAAATCTTAAACTAATAATAAATCTTAAGGTGAATGTTCCGCTGGCCTTTTCATACATTTTTCGTTCACGAACTACTCCGTAAATAGACACTTTTTGCTCAAAACGAATCACTTTATCACTTTTCTACAATGAAATAGTTCCGCAGGTGACTTTTTGATAAATAATTTGCATTATATATTGAGAAAAACAGTCTTCAAAACCGGGCAAAATTTGATATTTTGTTTACTAGTGTGAGTGCGATTTGACAACCAAGCATGCCGGCCATGATTGCGATAGGTTATAATATTTAACGCTAGATGGCGTGCAACCGATATTGTAAATTTGAAAACTCATTACTAAATTTCTAATAATGGTGTTAATTAAAAAAAGCATTATAATAACGTAAAACTAACTATCATAAACGAAAACATAAAACATTGTTGTTGATTTCAAAAAATTGTTAGCGTTAGTTATTATTATTGTTACTGGCAACAATATCATCATTCGTACGTAATCGTAGGTGCCTACGAAAAAGGCGACGTTGCCGTACTTCCTAGTTCCTTCCTACTTGACCCTTTGACCTATAATGTTTCTAAGAAAAACCGTTGCCAAACTTCGTTTGATTCGATGTATCGGTTGACTTGAAATAAAATACATTTTGAAGCTCTAGGTGGCTAGCTTGAGCAGTGATAGGTTTTACGCGCGGAATTTCTTGTATGTTTTGAATTGTATGAATTTTCATTGATTCGAACTAATATTTTTTGTATGTATAATATTACAATTTAATATAATTATTGCAAGGTATTGTAGTATAGGTTGCTTATACGCAATTTTATTTTAAAATAAAAGTACCTACCTACCAATCTTTCGGTGGTATTAGCAAGTCGGCGCGTAAACTAAAATCTTCTCATAATAGAAATCACCGATCGATATTGTTAGCTGATTCGTTATGTTATAATAATATCAAGTAAACAAAGTTTTATTTACTTGATAATATATCTATCATATGTAAACCAAATTTATAAGTCGCTATACATAGGTATATATTTCTTGTCATATTGTTTTTTCAGATTAGTACCTAATACAAATAGTTATCGACGGATCATTAATATTAGACGGACAAACAAACATTAGTTTTATTTGGTATAGTAGGTATATCGCGTCTTATGTGGTTGCGGTGCATTTCGTTACAGTTACTTACATCAAAATGTATAAGTATGTAATATGATTTATTATTTATGGTTGCTCTGCAGGGATTTATCCCCACAAGATATTATTTTCTTAATTGTCAATAAGTTGTCAATCAATATTATATCAAAATTATTTGGGTAAGTAAAATTTTACTCCTATATTTTTCTCAAAATACGAATGTAATATAACACAAACGTAATTTGGAACGTCAGTTTCACAGTCAGTTTGCAATATTCTGTATTATCTATGGGTAATTGGATATTATTACTTTGCAATCGGATTCGTTTGCATGACTTACGATTACGACTGCATTTCCAAGCTATCTGATCTGGTTGTTTTATGATTCCATTCAATTTTATTCGAGTTTATATAAAGTAACATATTATCTTGTATTTAATTTGTTTTTGTGTATTTCAGATTTACATCTAGGTTCCTATTATGTCTGGGGCTGCGAGAAAGATTGCGTACCAACGCCATGAATATTCGGGCGGTCGTAAATCGTCAAAAAAAGCGAAAAGCGCATTCAAACGATTACATGGACACGAAAGACACCAACACAATGTCATCGGCAAACAGCATACACCAGGGAGCCTCTTCCTGAATGTCCGACGTCAGAGCATCCATTATCATCAGGAAGAGGTAAGGGCTGAGAGCCGACCCTTGATGTAAGCCGACAGCCACATTGAAGCTAAAAAGAGCTATACCGGCTTACTAGAATAAGAGAGAGAAAGGCGAGGGATGTTTGTCATGTAAGATGTATAAGAGATGAAACTGGAATGGTTCTATCGGATGATGAAAAAATCAGAAAGAGGTGGAAGGAATATTTTGAAAGATTGATGAATGAGGAAAATAATTGGAGTGGGGTGTTAGAGAATAAACCAGTGAATGTGGGATTAGTGAGAATGGTTAGTATGGGTGAAGTCAGAATAGCAGTAAATGGAATGAAGAATGGTAAAGCCATTGGTCCAGATGGAATACCAGTTGAAGTGTGGAAGTTATTGCGAGTGGATGGATGGACGTGGTTAGCTTTGTTCTTCAATAAGTTGTTGCTGGAAGAAGCCATACCTGATGAGTGGTGCAATAGCTCTTTGGTGCCGATTTTTAAAAATAAAGGTGATGTGCTTGAGTGCAACAATTATAGAGGAATAAAGCTAATGTCACATACTATGAAAGCCTGGGAGAAAGTTATTGAAAGGCGACTGAGAGAAGAGAGTGAAATTTCACAGAACCAATTCGGTTTTATGCCGGGTCGGGGTACAGCGGATGCCATTTTTGCTATACGCCAGCTGTGCGAGAAATACAGAGGTGCGCATAAAAACTTGCACATGGTATTCATTGACCTCGAAAAGGCATATGACCGGGTACCTCGTGAGGTTCTGTGGTGGGCCCTTAAGGAGAAAGGTGTGCCTGGAAAGTATGGTTGCCGAGAGTGGCCTAGAGGTCCAGAACAGATTGGAGGTGTGGTGGCACAGACTGGAGAGTGTTGGCCTGAAATTGAGTAGAACCAAAACGGAATACTTGTTCTGCGATTTCGGCGGTCTCTCCAATCCAGTGCCTTTATCTCTCGCTGGAACACCCATACCGATCTGCTCCGACTTTCGGTACCTCGGGTCACTCGTCCAAGGGGATGGTGAGGTAGACCGGGACGTAACACATCGGATCAACGCAGGATGGATGAAATGGCGACAGGTCACGGGAACAACTTGTGACCCACGGATGCCCCTCAAGTTGAAGGGTAAAATCTACAAGTCCGTGATAAGGCCTGTCATACTGTATGGATCAGAATGTTGGGCTGTGAAAAAGACGGATGAAAAAAGATTGCACGTAGCGGAGATGAGAATGTTAAGATGGATGTGTGGTGTGACGAGAATGGATAAAGTGAGAAATGAGTATATTAGGGGAAGTTTGAAAGTGGCGCCAGTGACTGAAAAGTTGAAAGGGAATCGTTTGTCTTGGTATGGTCATGTGAAGAGGAGAGATGAAACGCATG
Source organism: Mythimna impura (assembly GCA_905147345.3). NCBI lineage: Eukaryota > Metazoa > Arthropoda > Insecta > Lepidoptera > Noctuidae > Mythimna > Mythimna impura. The sequence goes on along the minus strand of LR990342.1, from coordinate 1,806,429 downwards.
TTACTAAAAGAGTTATGAATTTACATGTGGATGGATGGAGAGGGAGAGGGAGACCAAAGAAAAGATGGATGGATTGTGTGAAGAGTGATATGAAAGAAAAGGAAGTTAGTGATAGTATGACGAGTGACAGGGCAGAATGGAAGAAAAAAACGTGTTGCGCCGACCCCAAATAACACGGGACAAGGGCAGGAAGATGATGACATGGACACGAAAGGTTAGTATACATGTAAATTATAACTCGAATTGTGTCCAGCTTCATTGTAAAATTCTCAATCTCCAGTTTTCAAGTAGGTATAGTACGCGGGAAATAAGTTACAGTTCACAAAAATTTATATCCGTATCGTATTACAGCCGCGTGAAAATTTGGCGTTCTGAAGAAATGAAGAAAAAATTAACGAATAAACAAATCATCTCTGATAATAATTCTATAGTGTATGTATGAAATAACCATTGTTTATTGTGATCGCTGACCGTAAAAGTTCATGTTATGGCATTACATAATTATTGATTTATTTCTTTCAGTACCCAGAATACACAACCGAGAACATATGCGCGTGTCAAACCGAAAATTCGCTTAGAGGCCACCTACAGTGTTCCTAGTACTAGCACAGTGACTGCTGAACCTGTGGTTGAACCTGTGGTAGACATCAATTGGCCGCAAGCAGATCCTGAAATCGAGTCGTTTCCGTTGACTGTGGAAACTGTTCCAAATACATGGTTATCTGGAATATCTGGGTATCGCATTGTGGACCTTAGGCATGTTATTGAGTGGGCCTGTCTTATGGAAAGACACCGAAATATCTGTGAATCATCCCAAATTGAATTTGTTAGTGAAAGACGTGATGGATTTCGAAGTGTATTAAAATTCAAGTGCAGTATGTGTGAAAAAACCTGGGAACACTGCACAGAGAGCAAAGACAAAATAAATACTGCATTTGTGTGGTCAACTGTAACTTCTGGTAGCTACTACACTCAAGCAGCTCATATAACAAGTCTGATGGATATTCCAACAATGTCACCTAATAAATTTCGACGGATTGAAAAAAAATTAGGCAATGTTTGGTTAGAACATTTGACAGAGGAAATTAAGACTGCTGGTGAACAAGAAAGATCAATTGCTATTGAAAAAGGTCATGTGTCTTCAGACGGTGTTCCATTTATTACTGTGTATGTGGATGGAGGATGGTTGAAAAGATCATACGGGCATAACTTTGATTCATCATCTGGTATGGTAAGATAAATTTATTTATTGTCAAAACAATGTAACACGACAAACAATTATGCAATGTTGTTGAATTTTGTTATTTTCTATAATTGAATTGAATTGAATGCAAACAATTATAATGTGCAATATTTTCAAGAGTTGTTTTTCACTTCCAGGCCTGCATTATTGGGAAAGAAACTAAGAAATGTCTATTTCTTGGTGTTCGAAATAAATATTGTTATACATGTCAATATTATGATAGGAGAAATATTGATATGAAACCACATAATTGTTGCAAAAATTTTACTGGACCGTCTACAGGAATGGAATCACAAATTATTGTGGAAGGCTTTCAAAAGAGTGAAGAAACACATCAACTTCGCTATTTGAGCTTTATTGGAGACGGAGATTCCTCTGTGTTTGCAAACTTGAAAGAAAAAGTGTCTTATGGAAACATAATAAAAAAAATTGAATGCAAGAATCATGTAATCAAAAACTATACCAGTGCACTCTACAAGGTAAATCCTTACTAATATTATACTCGTAAATGTAAAAGTAAGTTAGTAAGTTAGTTTGTTTGTTTGGCTTTCACGTCTTAACTACGGACGGCGAGCAATGGGTGGCTCGCCGTCCGATCGTCCGGTAACTGTCCGGATCGAGCCCAAGTCGTCGACGGCGCGTAGTGTTCCACGCGCGCCTCAGGGAGATGTCAGCAACCGTAGGGGCCCAGCAGGGTCGAGGCCTACTGGGGCCATGGGTGATGCGAAAGTGATCCCCGGGGCCCTGGAAAAATGGCAAAGAAGGAACAGGAGTGGGTTTTTAGTCAGTAAAAGTCTGACACTATCTCCCTCGGGGATGTCATAGGATGATTTTTATTCGAACAGAAGTTGGAACCAAAAAGAAATTTATATTGTACATAACATACAATTTCTATCATTTTTTTTTAAATATTTCCTAGTAAAATTATATTTTATTTTCAGGGCTATCGCTTGCTACTGGACACAAATGGCATGAGACTGCATGGAAAAAGCAGACCACACAGAGCCCAGGAACACATTTTAAAAAATATATAAAGCGAAAGGAACAGAGCAGAATACGACAACAATCGTCAACACGCAAACGATTGTTTGTTCCAAGAGAAAAAAACAAACCAGACAAGAACTATGGACCTGAAGCTAGTGATCCAATTGATATTGATGAAGTACAATTGAGAATATTGTGTGAAGAACGGTTAGCAGAATTCCAAAAGTCACCAGAAGACATAGCTTTCATTGAAATGTCTACTATAGGGCAGCATGAAAATGATTTATATACTACCTACTCATAGGCGTGACCGTCTGACTGCTAGTCAATTTGGAATGGTAATGTAATCAGAAATTTGCATGTGTAATTTCTGTATCTTATAGAACACCTATGCAGACAACGCATCTTTTTATTTTATCTTACTTTTACAGGTTTGCAAACGCCGTATTACAACACCATGTCACAATCATGTCAAGGATATTCTATATAAAAAGAATATCTGTACAAAAGATATGTTATATGGCCAGCAAAATGAAAATGTGGCGAAAAGTATGTTTATGCAACAGTATAATAAAACTGTAAGGCCTTCAGGTCTTTTTATTGATGAAGAATATGGATGTTTAGCTGGCAGTCCAGATGGTAAGTTTTTCTATATCAATAATCATGTATCATATGTGTATAAGTTGGATCTTACCTATATATTTGATAAATATCGAAAATTATAACACTAGTTATAATCACGAGGGACCAAGGATTACGAGCACGATAGGCTGTTACTTTACCTGTTTCAAATCTCATAAAGAGCTCCATTTTACTGTTTTATAATCTTATATAAATTTGTTATAGGTGTAATTGAAAATGAGAGAGCCGTAATTGAGATCAAGTGTTTTCCATCATTGGCGAGGAAAAACCAAAGCCTAGAGGCAGCTGCACTAGAAAAGAAAAACTTTGCTCTAACATTGGATAATAATGTTCTACATATGAATAAAAAGCATGATTATTACTATCAAGTAAATTAATAATTCTATTGCATGTCCACTTTATAATTTATTTTAGCATGTTATTTACTCTTACCATAATTTTAAATCTATTTCAGGTTCAAGGACAAATGCGTGTCAGTAACATGGATAAATGCTACTTCATATGTTTTATTTCAGTCAATGAACCTTTGACTGTTATAAAGTTTGTCGAGATAATGAATTTATCAGCAATATGATGCCAAAGCTACTAGACTTTTTTAAATACTGTATTCTGCCAGAAATAATATTGAGACGTGTTCAAAAAAATGCGAAATGTATAGATATGAAAGGTACAATTTTTTTTTTTTATTGATATTTTTTCTTGTGGGAAATTTTTCTTCAACATCAAAAGTTACACATAAAATATACTAAGCAGTCATTTTCTTTCGCAGCAGCTGTGTAGCGGTGGTTTCCGGACAAGAACTTTAGGAAGAGTGAAAACAACATGCCGGATGATTTTTGTTTTATTTTAATTGTAATTTTATAGTAGTATGTTTAGAATCTAGGTATATTATCAATGTTTACAATCATAGAGTGAATTAAAATAAATTTGTTGCTTTTTTATATCCTTTACAATTAAAACAATACTTTAGCAGATATGTTCCATTTGTTAGTTCCATTTGTTAGTTATGTTTAGGTTTTACTAAAAAAATATGTGATTATGGATGCTTAGATACTATCAAACATTTTTCCACCTTCTTGGTTGCAATCTCTTATTCTAATTTGTGTTTTAAATTTGTTGTCTTGTTTATGAATTATAGTTTCTTGCGTTTGTCTTGTACTGGTGTGTAATTGTTGTAAATAATGTAACTTGAATTACTTCAAATTTGCATTGGGACTAAATATTTTGAAAAAGATTGTTTTTTAGTAAATGGTCATGTATCAAGCATTGATGTCACTATAAATACTTGTAATAACTGTTGGTATATATGTTCTTATAAATAATGTATAAGGTAATAAAATAAAACCGTTTTACATTGCATTCTTGACATTTATTTGATTCCCAAAATAATAAGTCAATTAAATAATTTACACCTGAAATACCACCTTTTATTTTTATAATATAATCGTTACAGGTACTCCTCAGACATAATTATTATAATTTCTACAGAATCCAGCCTGATAACTTAAATGCACGCCATCTAGTGGTTAATTTCGCTGAATGCTTTGATTTTAAAGTAGTCGCTCATGTCTATGTGTGTGTAAACGATACTATAAGCAGAGTTTGATATTAGTTTTTCGAATTATGGCGAATTAGATGGGTTTTGAGGCTATAATTTGACTAATTTCGATAAAGTGGAATGTCCGATTTCCGCTCTACTATTTCTGTGACTTAATATTGTTCCAATTACACTCAAAACAAAATAAAACGGAAAATGTTGACTTCAGCGCCATCTAGCGGGAAAACGGCCACGAACAACCCGTAGCAATCACCTTAAAGACTGTACAAAAACGGACTTAATGACTTAGGCTTTTTCTGCCAGTCGACTGTAGGGTGGTGCAAAAACATAACATGGCAGTATTTTCAAATATTATAATGATTAAGTAACTATATTAAAATTAAATCATAATCGTCAAAATTTTCACTTTTATCATTACGAATAGGTGAGACAAAAACGCGTCCATCTGTCTGAAGGGTTTACTTCAAATGGTAAATGTGAACACAGCTTTCTACTGTGGTCTAATTGGCCAAGGGGCGTGACTAAGCTGAGTGACAAGTGACAACTATGAGTCACTATTTTCTTACCACGCACTTTAGATTATTTTACTTCCATTTGGTATTATAGAACACTATAAAGCGCCATGAAACTTTAATAAGTCATATCTCCGCCGTAATCAACAGAAGCGTCAAAAAATTATAACGCATTGTTAAGTGAAAGTTCTAGAATTGAAATTCGTACCCAGCTCTAGATAATGCCACAACGGTCCACCGTAAGTACTTCCATTGCTATTAGTTGATACGGGAATTTGTACCTTCAAGCGTAAAAAATAGAGTCGAAATTCGCATGACCAGCGTTTAACGGCATCATACGACTACATTATTCTAGGGTGACCTTGAAACGTGTCGCTCTAGAATTTTCCTGGCTCGGCGTGGAAAAGCAACCTGAGGGAAAGCCCGGAAGTGAGTCAGTTATGTTATAGTCACTACTGCGATAAGTGATAAGCGATTTTACCTAACAACCTAAGCCATAGTGAAACGGATTCTAGTACTCATAACGATTGGTTTTTGTTGATTAGATAAAGTGTTATTCTTTGTGGTAAATAAAGTTATCTACTAAAAGAGTTCTGAGTATACATGTAGATGGACGGAGAGGGAGAGGGAGGCCAAAGAAAAGATGGATGGATTGTGTGAGGAATGATATGAAAGAAAAGGGAGTTAGTGATAATTTGACGGGTGACAGGACAGAATGGAAGAAAAAAACGTGTTGCGCCGACTCCAAGTAATATGGGATAAGGGCAGGAAGAAGACTAGTAACCCCAATTTAATTATCCACATTCGTAACAATGGCAATACTGACCGAACATGCAGTTGACGGCGTCCCACTGCAGGTTCTCACATATGGCGGCGCAGGCGGCGTGGTCCTCGCGCGCCACGCTCGCTATCAACTTTAGAGCCGCTATGAGTGCTTCCACCTAAAGATAATCAAATATTTCAATTTTGTATAATTATTTTTTATTCCAAATTCTGAGCTTAATATTTATTTAAAATGTATTCAGTTGGTGCTCACACAGAGAACTGTTTTGAGTTTTGATCGATAAAGGTTATTATTTTTATTGATGCTGGATTACTAATTACATAAAAACAATTATTTTTTACTTGAACCACAAGGAATGGAAAACGAAAGGAGCAGGAACACAAGCTAAAAATAAGTGAATAAGATGGTTTCTTCCTAAGCTAATGTTATGTGTAATCAAATGCATATATTTGTTAGTACTGACTTCCTCCTGCCGCACGAGCATCTTGCCAGGCCGCGCGGCTGGTGTGACGATGGCGGACGCGCCCAGCGCCGCCGCGTGCGCGTGCGCAGAGAACGGTGCCGGGTCTGCGCGCAGGTTACTGCACAACATACATACCTCCTCCTGCCGCACGAGCATCTTGCCAGGCCGCGCGGCTGGTGTGACGATGGCGGACGCGCCCAGCGCCGCCGCGTGCGCGTGCGCAGAGAACGGTGCCGGGTCTGCGCGCAGGTTACTGCACAACATACATACCTCCTCCTGCCGCACGAGCATCTTGCCAGGCCGCGCGGCTGGTGTGACGATGGCGGACGCGCCCAGCGCCGCCGCGTGCGCGTGCGCAGAGAACGGTGCCGGGTCTGCGCGCAGGTTACTGCACAACATACATACCTCCTCCTGCCGCACGAGCATCTTGCCAGGCCGCGCGGCTGGTGTGACGATGGCGGACGCGCCCAGCGCCGCCGCGTGCGCGTGCGCAGAGAACGGTGCCGGGTCTGCGCGCAGGTTACTGCACAACATACATACCTCCTCCTGCCGCACGAGCATCTTGCCAGGCCGCGCGGCTGGTGTGACGATGGCGGACGCGCCCAGCGCCGCCGCGTGCGCGTGCGCAGAGAACGGTGCCGGGTCTGCGCGCAGGTTACTGCACAACATACATACCTCCTCCTGCCGCACGAGCATCTTGCCAGGCCGCGCGGCTGGTGTGACGATGGCGGACGCGCCCAGCGCCGCCGCGTGCGCGTGCGCAGAGAACGGTGCCGGGTCTGCGCGCAGGTTACTGCACAACATACATACCTCCTCCTGCCGCACGAGCATCTTGCCAGGCCGCGCGGCTGGTGTGACGATGGCGGACGCGCCCAGCGCCGCCGCGTGCGCGTGCGCAGAGAACGGTGCCGGGTCTGCGCGCAGGTTACTGCACAACATACATACCTCCTCCTGCCGCACGAGCATCTTGCCAGGCCGCGCGGCTGGTGTGACGATGGCGGACGCGCCCAGCGCCGCCGCGTGCGCGTGCGCAGAGAACGGTGCCGGGTCTGCGCGCAGGTTACTGCACAACATACATACCTCCTCCTGCCGCACGAGCATCTTGCCAGGCCGCGCGGCTGGTGTGACGATGGCGGACGCGCCCAGCGCCGCCGCGTGCGCGTGCGCAGAGAACGGTGCCGGGTCTGCGCGCAGGTTACTGCACAACATACATTATTTATTGTAAGTACAGGGGCCTTACAATGACGTGTTAAAATGTCAGGCGTGCGAGCGAGAAAGAAGTATGGAGCTATACACCTTATATAGCTCTCAGTGACGTGCGAGCAATGCAAGTAAATAAGCCTGGCTTGATGTGAAAATAATAAATACCTCACATCTATGAGATGAATCATATCTTAAAACACAACAAATGTATTAAGTTAAATAAAACTTTAATTTTTATTCGCGCGCCTACGGTTACGCTAAATTGCCATTTCGTGTTAAATGCGAAATTAAAATTCATTCATAAGATACGATACCTATGACATGATAGGACAACACGGCGAAATATAGTCCAGAAGAAAGTTATTCGTCGAGGTCACGACCCCCAGCATTTTTTATTTTTATTTATTTATTACGGCACTCCAACGAATAGTTTGCTGATACATTTACAAACAACAAACAAGCATTGAGGATAAACGACGCAAGGAGGAGGTTAATGGTCTAAAACCATCTTCGCATACCTTTCTAATGAGACTGGTTTGGGATACATCAGTTGAATTGTTTCAAAGTCAACAGACATGGGTAGAAACATTGTTTTATACATATAGATAGAGGACAGTAGCATACAAACCTGTGGTATCTAGCGAGTGCAGTCAGTAAGTGATACGCAGACAGCGCATCCCGCTTGGCCAGCAGCGCCCACGTGTGGCGCGGCACGGCCAGGCTGGCCAGGGCGCGCAGGTAGGCGGCCAGCAGAGCTCCGCACACCACCTCGCCTGAGAGCCGCACGAACTTGTACAGGGTGGCTGCGCGCCCGCCCGATCTGTGACAGTATGTGGTTACTGCAGTTGTATTTTGTATGTAATGTCGTAGGCTTAATCAATTTGCTAGCAGTAAACCGCAGACTACCTCCTTTTTGTTTTAAGTTCTTACAGTCCGTCCATAGGATGACATAAATTTAAGCTTGTGTATACGTTACTATTATATATTTGGGTGTACAATAAAGTTTATTACATTGTATTTTAGACGACACTCGTCGTCGTTCGGTCGCTCGTTCAATCTTTTGAAGCTATTTATAGTTTGATCAATGTGAGTTCAAGATAAAATACAGAAGCAATTAAACGCGGTCAACAAAATGCTTCAGCTAACTCGTGCCTATGCTGAAGTATGGCTGTTCCACAAAGCCACTTCACTTACACAGTGGTCCACCTTACCTTTATACAGCAAACTGCTGCCTACCTTTGTGTGTGAGGGTGCTGGTGCGCGTGGCAGGCCTGCCAGTAGTCGTGGCGGAGGCCGAGCGGGTCGCGCGCGTACAGGCGCTCCACGCAGCGCAGCAGGGCGTCGAGCCGCGTGCGTGTGGCTCCCGCGCCGTGAGCCCTACTGCCTACCTTTGTGTGTGAGGGTGCTGGTGCGCGTGGCAGGCCTGCCAGTAGTCGTGGCGGAGGCCGAGCGGGTCGCGCGCGTACAGGCGCTCCACGCAGCGCAGCAGGGCGTCGAGCCGCGTGCGTGTGGCTCCCGCGCCGTGAGCCCTACTGCCTACCTTTGTGTGTGAGGGTGCTGGTGCGCGTGGCAGGCCTGCCAGTAGTCGTGGCGGAGGCCGAGCGGGTCGCGCGCGTACAGGCGCTCCACGCAGCGCAGCAGGGCGTCGAGCCGCGTGCGTGTGGCTCCCGCGCCGTGAGCCCTACTGCCTACCTTTGTGTGTGAGGGTGCTGGTGCGCGTGGCAGGCCTGCCAGTAGTCGTGGCGGAGGCCGAGCGGGTCGCGCGCGTACAGGCGCTCCACGCAGCGCAGCAGGGCGTCGAGCCGCGTGCGTGTGGCTCCCGCGCCGTGAGCCCTACTGCCTACCTTTGTGTGTGAGGGTGCTGGTGCGCGTGGCAGGCCTGCCAGTAGTCGTGGCGGAGGCCGAGCGGGTCGCGCGCGTACAGGCGCTCCACGCAGCGCAGCAGGGCGTCGAGCCGCGTGCGCGTGGCTGTCGCGCCGCCCGGGGGCGTGAGCCCTTCCGACGCGTACATCTGTACCGCGCGGGCTGCCTCGTCGGCCCTGCAAACCAAACAATTTGCTAGCACTCAACAACTCAAACTCAACATCAAATGACATTTTTGCTAGCACTATCAGCTTCTAGTACAACTGCTTATTGATAAACACTAAGGCCTCGTTTAGGGTAACAAGGGACGTCGCGCGTTCGACGTCGCGTTGCGCCGTCAATTCAAATATTTGGGAATGTATGAAAGCGTTCAGACGACGCGCGTCATCACGCGCATTTTGTTTGATATAGAGCGCAGCTCGCGGCGGTTCACGCTTCGCTCCGCTGCCGAGCATCGCTCGTCGAGCCGCGCGACGCGACGTCCAGCACGTCGCGCAACACCCCATGACTCACTAAACGAAGCCTAAAATTGTACATAGAGTGGCTACATATCTGACCTCTACAACCTGCTTTTAACACACTCGCTACCCCTCGAGTGCCTATCTCTTTACCCCAAAATGCAGAAAATAAATCTAAAATCTCTTGAACTGTTGCGACGGCGTGACTGTCGGCGGTCTATCCCCTGGCGGTGCGACCGCTTGTAAGAAGCCTAACAGGGTACGACCAGCAACGAGTGTGCCAACTTGGAACGGAGCTGCAGTAGGAAATGTGACTTCCGTCTGACTCTCGTGCACAGCGACCTGGTCACGATTCAAACACAAAGTCGACTCATGTATGTGTGTGGGAGTGGTATTGTATTGTATAACATCGCTCAGTGCATATATCGCCACTGTAGCGGTACACTGTATTTCGTGCGGAAGAAACGCCCAGGTGTCACCATTGTGTGGACCGCCCGGAGGACACGGTGGAGCACACGGTGGAGCACACGGCGGAGGTGTGCCCTGCTTGGGCAGAGCAACGCCGTGTCCTCGTGGGGGCGATCGGCGGCGGTGATATCTCGCGCCGGGCCTTGGTACAGGCCATGGTCCGGAGCGAAGAGGAGTGGTAGGCGGTCGCCTCCTTCTGCGAAGCAGTAATGCTAGCAAAGGAGGCGGCCGATCGCGTGAGGCAACGGTCCTCACGCTCCAACTGCCGCCGGGATTCCGATCCCGATTTCCAGCCATCGTAGGCGCAGGCTTGCGGACGGCGAGCAATGGGTGGCTCGCCGTCCGACCGTCCGGTAACCGTCCGGACCGAGCCGAAGTCGTCGACGGCGCGTGCTGTTCCACGTGCACCTCAAGGAGATGTCAGCAACTGTAAGGGCCTAGCAGGATCGAAGCCTACTGGGGCCAAGGGTCTGATTCTGAAAGAAAGACTCGGCCCTGGTACGAAAGGCAACGAAGGAACAGGAGTGGGTTTTTAGTCAGTAAAAGTCTGACACTATCTCCGGCCCCGCCCAAGGGCGGGGGATGTCATAAGATGATTTTCCCACCGAAAAAAAAAAAGCGGTACGCTGTATATTACACTTTTTAAGTCTTAACTAAAAAATATTCATGACGAAAGATGACCAGAATATGATGTTCAACTTACTTGACCCTCATCTCCATGAGCTTGGAGTGCATGAGCACTATAAAGTCGGTGATGAGCGTGTGTATGCGCCGCTGGTAGTACTCTTCCTTTGCTACGAGGTCCGTTGATAGTATCGCCTCGTCAAGGTACTCGAATACCTGAACATAAACAAAATCATGACCTATGAAAAAAAACTGATTTTAGCAGTGGAGTATATTAGGCCCCACGCCTACGGCGACTTTTTGTAGCGATGCTGTTGCGCGTTTCGTAGACGCGCGACAACATCGCTTCTAACGCGCGTTAGTCGCATTTGCAAACGCTAAAGAAAAGATGCCAACGCGCTACTAACGCGCTCCAGCATCGCGACTGTATCGATGCGACCGTGCTACAGCATCGCTACAAAAAGTCGCCGTGGGCGAGGGGCCTTAGTTCCTGTGGTAAGTAGTGACGTCGTGGCCATTCCAGTGGCCGACTAGACATCACTCTTGAGTCATCAACCAAATTATCAGTAAGTGACTGCTTACTGATAATTTGGTTGTTTAATTCCGAATCCCTAACTAGTGATTGTAGTGAACAGCACAGTTCCAATAGTCGGGTCTTAGTATACAAAATCATTTTCTTATGGAAATATAATAAGCACTTTACCCGCGACATCGTTTGCGAGTGTTTTTACCCTTTCAGCCGTATTTTAAGAATAGTTTTGAAAAACATAATGGAAGTAGTTTTTAAATAAAATAGAATTTGTACCAAGTTTATTAACCCCAGAAAAAAGCATCGTCGTCCATACAATCTGTGACATCCCCTAAATCATAGTTTAAAAAAAAAAAATGACGGGTTGCACTCTGGGAGTGCCGGCAGAAGTGAAAACTTAAGTATTAACGTTGTGCGTTTTGGATCGTCTTACGAATTTTCGATCAGGTCACGTGTCCTGACGCGAGTTTAACATTTTTTACCCATTACAAAAAAAGTGTACAACGCCGCTAAAGAAGTTTTCACTTCAAAAATTGTAACAAACTTTATTATTTATTTTGGTTAGTTACTTGGTAAATTTTGAGTATAAGATTTTTGCATACAAACGAATTTCCCTCTTAAAATTTGTTCTTACTGCTCGCCTACGTCACAAAAGGTGATTTTAAATTGACATAATACAGAAACTTATATCACTATAATTAAGACTTTTCAGCCTAATTTGGATCGTTTTGGACCATAATACCAAGTTTTTTAAATTATTAAACAACATTAACCTTGCCATCAATAGCAGCATCCACCAGCATTTCATCCTGGTCCAACAGCTCACACTTCAGATGCGGGGCAGTGCTCCTTCTCAACAACGACTGTGGCGCCCTCTTCAGCGCCGCTAGCGCCAGCCCAAGTGACAGCTGACATAATGCCCTCACGCCTGATCCTCGGCCTTGTTCACCTGACCCTGATAGCTCGTCTAAGAGCACGGAGATCAGCTCTGGGTCTTGGATGAGAGGTAACTTCTTGGCTAACTCTTCGCCGTCTTCACGTCTGATTTGAAAGATGTTAATAAGCATGTTTTTTTTTGGTGTTTCGATTTACTGAAGTGAAAAGTTCTTTAGGCGCGCTGAGGACTTTAATTTGTAGGTATTGAATGAAAATGATACGTCACGCTCGGCTATGTAACGTGCGGGCGGCTCGGACTGTCCTCGGACGCGCAGTTTCATAGACGCGTCTTTACACGCGGCAACGTCGTGCCGTCATGTCGTTGCAGTTTTGTATGTGAGCTTCACGCAGGCGTACACCAAGCGTATAATGACGGACACGCGTCTATGAAGCTATGCGTCCGTGGACACTAGGCCTAAGGGAGACTAACCAACCTACAGAATTATACAACCCTCTAGGCAACGCCTAGTAAGGCGTACTGAGAGAGTTTTATTAATGATTTTAATTATTATAATACCGAAAATAAACACATGTTACGCCCGCCCATTATATTTTAATTAACATACAACTTGAGTCTAACCTGCAAAATGCAAAAAACTAATAAAAATTTGAATTAAAAAAAATTAAAAAAAATATACAAATATGTTATGTTTTGACCCCTCAGTCAGTGGTTCAGATAATTTTTACATGTCTTACCTATGTAATACTGATAAATCCAGTGCATACAAGAGCGCCATTTGCAAGCCGAGGGATATCTCATCCAGCGCCCCCGTCGCTCCCTGAGTTGGTGACGTTGTTTGCTAAACCAAACAAATTCAGATTAAATAAACATCACAGATACGAGCATAAAGGGGGAACTACAGTACGGCCGTTATATTTTGGCGAGCCCGAACTTTGCGCAGAAGGCTGCGCACGAACGTTTTTTAGGAACAAAATGGTGGCATGAGGCGACGTGCGCGGGGCGGAGGTCTAGGCGACGAGATCGACTCTATGTAAACACAATCGACCCTTTATTCAATCAAATATCGCAATCGATTTTTATCGATTTGGAATTTATTAAATAACACACAAATAACAGTTTTTTTTACGAGTGTACATGCGCGAATGTTCGCCGTACTGCATTAGACCGACTCACGTGGGCCACGCCTGATTTGTATGTAGAGTCGCGTAGCGTGGATCTAATAAGCTGTACAAGTCTAGTTGCCATATAAAGTGTATAGAGACCGACGCGCCCAGATCGGAATACGTGGCCCACGTGTGCCCAATGTAGTTCTACCTTAACTAAAATTCTATTTTGGATATAATGTACTTTACACATACCTCTGATATCAGCCTCAAGATGATGTCTCTGCTGAGTCCTCTCTGTGCCGAGGCTGAAAATACTACACCAGCTAGCAGTTTTCTGTAGAATAAAAAATAAACAATAAAACTTTACAAATAAAACTATCTAAATAATTAAATAATAATAATAAGCTTATTGCCATAAATGGTATACTGGCTGTCTCAGAAATAATTCACTTTTGTAGATGCATAAAAAATTAACAAATCATTTATCAATAAGTATGTTTATCAGTTGTCTAGTACTCTTAACACAAGCTCTGCTTAGCTTGGGACTGGACGGCGCTGTGTGATAGTTGTGGAATATTATTATATTCATCATCATCATCATTATCATTTCAGCCGAAAGACGTCCACTGCTGGACATAGGCCTCCCCCAAGCGTCGCCACAGCGAACGGTCCTGTGTGTCTCGCATCCATCGGACTCCCGCAACCGTTACCAAGTCATCGGTCCACCTTGTAGGAGGCCTTCCAACGCTACGTCTTCCGGTACGTGGTCGCCATTCCAGAACCTTTCGGCCCCAACGGCCATCTGTTCTGCGAGCAATGTGCCCTGCCCATTGCCACTTTAGTTTGGCGATTCTTCGTGCTATGTCGGCAACCTTGGTTCTCCTGCGGATATCCTTATTCCTGATTCGATCACGCAAGGAAACTCCGAGCATAGCCCTCTCCATTGCCCTTTGGGTGACTTTAAGCCTTCTAATGAGGCCCATTGTAAGCGACCACGTTTCGGAGCCATATGTCATCACTGGCAACACGCACTGGTCATAGACTTTTGTCTTGAGACACTGTGGTATATTGGACGAGAAGATACCGCGCAGCTTCCCGAACGCTGCCCAGCCGAGTCGGATTCGACGATTGATCTCTTTCTCGAAGTTAGACCTTCCCAACTGGACCGTCTGTCCCAGGTAAACGTAGTCGTCTACAACTTCGAGTGTAGAGTCCCCGACCTTGATAGGAGTGGGTGCTACATGGCTGTTTTTCCATGACTTTGGTTTTGTCCACGTTCATTTTAAGTCCCACTCTTTCGGAAGCTCTATTGAGGTCACCAAGCATTGTACTGAGCTCCTCCGTAGTCTCAGCCATGACTACTATGTCGTCGGCAAACCGAAGGTGAGTGATGTACTCGCCATTGACATTAATGCCTAGCCCTCTCCATTCCAAAACCTTGAAGACATCCTCCATTGCTGCCGTGAACAGTTTCGGAGAAATAACGTCTCCCTGCCTCACACCCCGCTGCAAGAGGATAGGTTTCGAGGTCTGGTCTTGTAGTCGGACTGACATAGTGGCGTTTTTGTACAAACACTTCAGCACTTCGATATACCGATAGTCAATTTGGCACCGTTGGAGAGACTGCAGTACAGCCCAAGTCTCAATCGAATCAAAGGCTTTCTCGTAGTCCACAAACGCTAAGCAGAGAGGCTGATTATACTCCTCAGTCTTCTGTATAACCTGCCGCAGCGTATGTATGTGGTCCACGGTGCTGAAGCCTTTTCGAAATCCGGCTTGTTCGGGAGGCTGGAAGTCGTCGAACCTGCGCGCGAGACGATTCGTGATGACTCTGGAAAACAGCTTGTAGACATGGCTCAGAAGCGAGATGGGCCTATAATTCTTAAGCAGGGCATTATCGCCCTTCTTAAAGAAGAGTACCACCACGCCTCTGCTCCACGCCTGTGGCGTTTTTCCCTCGAGTATGACGGAATCAAATAGCTTCTGAAGGGCCTTAAGGACCGGTTTTCCACCCGCCTTCAGGAGTTCAGCCGTAATTCCGTCCTCACCCGACGCCTTGTTGTTTTTCAGCTGCTTCAGAGCCATCCTAATCTCGTACAGGCTGACGTCCGGGATATCTTCGGTATAGTGTCGAGTCAATCTAGCTCTTGAGTCGTTTACTAGATTTACAGCGGGTTTAGCGATAGACGTGTATAACTGTCCATAAAAAGCCTCGATCTCTCCCAGAAGCTCCGATTTGGCGGATACGACTCTGCCATCGTCGGGCTTCAGTTTCGTGAGCTGGCTTTGCCCAATAGACAGATCTCGTGCAAATACTTTAGAGCCCTTATTCCGCTCAATCGCATCCTTAATCCTTGCGGTATTAAAGCGGCGAAGATCGCGTTTCAGGGACTTCGAGATTTGTCTATTGAGCTGCCGGTATATGCACGCATCGTCTGAAGACTGCAGAATCATCTCACGCCTCTTCTTCATTAGCTCGAGGGTCGGATCGGAGAGCTTCTTGTTCTTATTTGTACGGTGAGTCTTGAAAAACTTAGACCCGACCGTATGGACAGTTTCCACGATTATTATATTATATTATTATTATTATACATCTCTGGACCCTGAGGTCTTGGACCTTTGAAAGGCGTACAAGGGGCCGAAGCTAACTCGCAGAGGCCCTTTAGATAATTTTAATGGAATGTGATACCAAATTATTATTATATTTATTACTACGTATTAATTTACAAAATCAGAAACTAAAGACTTTGGAAAATTACTTGTAAATAAAACATTATTCAAATGTGATTCTTCGTGGCTCTGGCACTCTTCAAAGTGATCTCTAACATACATGGAAACACATCTCAAAAGATGAGTAGAAATGTTTTCTCATGATGCATGACCGCAGACTACACACATCCGGATTTTTTACTCTGTGGCTATCTGAAGAGTAGGGTGCACAACAGTAATCCATCAACTGTATCTAAATTGAATATCTAAAACTCATCAATTTCACGAAATACTTACCCTACTCGGAACCAACAGAAATATATAGGGTGACTGGGAATTAGTGACCGATACTTAAACACGTGATTGTACTCATGATTACAAACAACTTTCCCGATGAAACTTTTTTTTTATTCTAATTAATTTAATCACAATAACAAAACAGCGGAGCGGTGGTGGCCGAGTGGTAACGGCCCCGACTTACGAGTTGTAAGTCGCGGGTTCAAACCCAGTTAGGCGCATTACTTTGTGTAATTTATTTCATCACCACTGCTCTCAAAACGGTGAAAGAAAACATCGTGAGGAAACCGGCATGTCCTAGAACCAAAAATTCGAAGACATGTGACATCCACCAACCCGCACTGGGTCCGCGTGGTGGATTACGGCCCATTCCCTCTCCTAGAGAGGAAGCCTGAGTCCCAACAGTGGGAACAATATAAGGCCGACTATGCTAACAAAACAGCTGTTTGAAATTCGCCCGCGCTCGGGAAAGGGCAATGTACTAGGTAGTAGTGCTAGTAGTAGAGCGTCTCACGAGTCATGTTCCCTTCTTCCCCCGCCCGCATCGCTACCTTTGCCGTGCAGTACCGGTAATAATATCAGTCATCCCGGAAAACGCGTCGCGTGCACATGTATTGTTTTTTTTTTGACGCCCGCGCTCTCGATGCCATACAATTACAATTACACAGCGAGTGATTACAGTAACATGGTGATGTCAGTGATGTGTTACTTCTTGGAAGAGGGTAATGGCGAAGCAGCAAAGCTATTGTACCAACTCTTGTACCCAAGAAGGATGGGAAACTTGAAATAACTTGAACAATGCCCAGTGTCAAGTAAGTATCGAGTCAGTTAATAATGTAGTGGTGTCTTATAAGTCGCTTCTAAACATCGTAGATATGTAACAAAACAAACGCAATTCCTGACGTTAGTTTGTTTTTAACCGACTTCAAAAAGGAGGAGGTTATATGTTCGGTTGAATGTATGTTTTTTATTTTTTTTTTTTATGTATGTTCACCGATTTCTCGGTCAATTGTGGACCGATTTTGAAATTTTTTTTTTTGATTGAAAGGTTATGCTTCCAAGTTGGTCCCATAGAAATATTGTTATGATCTGATCATGAACTTCGTAGATATGGAACAGAACTCCTCATGGGATCACAGCAGAACTGTCGTAACAAGTAAAATTGCTTTGTTTATACGTGTAGTCGATGACTGACTGAAAGAAGAGGGGTAATATATCGAACTGATCTGATGATGAAGCCTGAAATTAGGCACCGGAACTCTGTAATAAATTAATTTAATCTAACCGTGTTTGGTATTATTAGAATTGTCATAAGATGCACTCTGGCTATAAGGTATTTAAGTATGGCTGAGGGGTACTTTTTAGTGGTGGTACCATAACTAAAAAGTGAAAAATAAAAAAAACTTTTTACAAAAAAAATACAACCGACTTCAATGTAAAAAAACACTGAAAAGTGCAAAATAACTTTAATTTCGGAAGTCGGTGTTAAATAATGAAGAGACAAAACTATTATAGAAACACCGACTTCCGAAATTAAAGTTATTTTGCACTTTTCAGTGTTTTTTTACATTGAAGTCGGTTGTATTTTTTTTGTAAAAAGTTTTTTTTTGAAAGATTATGGTTTTTTTTGTTGGTACGTTATGTACCAAAATACTAGATAATTTATTATTTATTTTAGTCTCCTCACCGTGTCATACACAGAAAAAGTTTATTTAGGTATAACACTGTGTACCTAAATGGCCAGGCGGCGGCTGGGGCGTCATATCTGCAGCGTAGACCTATCTTCCGTGGCTCAGGATTAGGCATTTAAAGGGTCACGGTTCCTAGTTAGATTAACTAACTGTCTTTGGATATTATTTAACCGAAACATGTAGGTACCTACACTGAATATGTACACCGATGGGTTTGCAAGCCGCGCGAGTGCGCCCTATCAGTTATCACTATCGTAGGTAAGGTACATGAGACAACGGCGTTACGCGGCTAACAGCTGAGCGGTCGCAGGCGCGCGCGCGCGAATTTTAAACAGCTGTTTTGTTATTGCCATAAAACTAATGTGTATAAAAAAAAAGTCTCTTTGGGAAAGTTGTTTGTGATCATGAGTACAATCACGTGTTTAAGTATCGGTCACTAATTACCAGTCACCCTATAGATTCTTGAGCAGCAGCTCCATCTCGATCTGCAGCATTTAATATATAGATCCTCGTGCCACATACCTAATGATCTCGATAGTGCTGACGAGCGTGGTGTGGTGCCTCCCCGGCGGCAGCGCGCGGTTGTTTTGCAGCAGCTCCATCTCGATCTGCAGCGTCAAGTATAGATTCTCACACCACATACCTAGTAGTCTCGATAGTGCTAACGAGCGTGGCGTGGTGCCTCCCCGGCGGTAGCTCGCGGTTGTTCTGCAGCAGCTCCATCTCGACCTGCAGTGTCAAGTATAGATCCTCGCGCCACATACCTAGTAGTCTCGATAGTGCTGACGAGCGTGGCGTGGTGCCTCCCCGGCGGCAGCTCGCGGTTGTTCTGCAGCAGCTCCATCTCGACCTGCAGCGTCAAGTATAGATCCTCGCGCCACATACCTAGTAGTCTCGATAGTGCTGATGAGCGTGGCGTGGTGCCTCCCCGGCGGCAGCGCGCGGTTGTTCTGCAG
Source organism: Mythimna impura (assembly GCA_905147345.3). Taxonomy (NCBI): domain Eukaryota; kingdom Metazoa; phylum Arthropoda; class Insecta; order Lepidoptera; family Noctuidae; genus Mythimna; species Mythimna impura. The sequence continues at coordinate 1,787,441 of LR990342.1, read as the reverse complement.
CAGCTCCATCTCGACCTGCAGCGTCAAGTATAGATCCTCGCGCCACATACCTAGTAGTCTCGATAGTGCTGACGAGCGTGGCGTGGTGCCTCCCCGGCGGCAGCGCACGGTTGTTCTGCAGCAGCTCCATCTCGATCTCCAACGTGAAGCGGCGCAGCGCGTCGAGCGCGTTGCCGAGCAGTCCGTCCGCAATCAGCTGCTCCACGTAACGCGACACGTACGATACTATCTCCTCACGGGCATTTATTGACCTGGGAATAAGAAGAAGTTGTAAGAGGAATTGTCTTCTTTAATTATTGAAAGCTGCATCAGATTATTACAGCATCTAAGGGTCTCTCAGATTTCCCTAGTCAACAGCAGTCCTATCAAACTGTATCTCACCAGCATACACCGTCCCGTGCCATTACGAGCTCCTTCAGAGCCTGTACGAGCGCCCTCCTGCCGTCGTAGTACAACAGCACGGCCACCAGGCCGCGCGGCAGCCCCGGGTGCCGCGGCGACTGGCGCTGCGCCGTGTGCAGGAGCTCCAGTGACAGGTACTCGCTTACATTGTACATGTCTGGGAGGATTAAGTTGGAAGTTTATTAGTTCAAAAATATATTATTTCATGGGCAGTTATAAAATGTCGAAAGTTAGTGCATGGTTTAATTGCTCATTTTGTATGGAGAAAGCAACTCCATTGTGTGGAGCAAGAAACTCCATTTTTTTTAAATGATTTATTTCACAATATGTATAAAATAAATTTAAAAAATGATAGTAAAATAAATCTAAATAGAAAATAGTTTAAGAGTTTTAAAGCCATATAAAAAGCTTTAAAAAAATATAGTAAGTTCTTGAAGGGTTTTGTTGTTAAAATAAATGTTATGAATCAGGAATGTGATCTATTTTTTTTTACTGTCATGTGGATTTGCTTACTTTGAAATGTCATGACATTACAGGACCACAAATTGTTTATTTTTTCGCTCTTTAAACACAATTCAATAGATTTAAATCATATTAATTACAATTCCAATTAATGGCATAGTTTTAATGATTGTGAATTGATAAACTGGCATAAAAATTAGTCTTAATTAAAGGTATACCTGATATGATAACAGCTTCATCTACAAGTTCTTTAGAGAGGAGTGTCCTCCCCACACTGGGGAGGGTCACACCCTCTGTAATACCGCGCCTTATCTCATCCCGGCTGGTGGGGTTCTTTGCCTGAAAACAATAAATTTGTGAGTTATGAGGTAGTCCATAATCAGATTTTATTGTGGTAAGAAGTTTCTATATATGTTTCTTGATTACATAGATAACCTAAACTTACATAGAAAATTTTATATAGAAAGCCTTAACCTTTCGTATGCCGGCTATTAGAGACACAATTAAAAAACATTGTGTCTCGCGTAGATCTACGCTTCCGGCATTCAAAGAGTTAAGGCAAATGCTCCAGGGAAGCAAAATAAAAAGCGAAAGCCATAAGTGCAATTTATTTTTTTGCAAAATTTAAAGTAGAAGGGTTTTTTCGTGTGATTTATTTTCAATCCGGTAAGTTTTATTACATGATATAGCATAAGAGTAGGTGGTAAACATCAAAAAATAATTCATTATAACAAACTAATACACAGATTATACTTGATTATAGTAGAATCAAGTTTAACCTATCTAAATATTTTTCAGTTGTTTTAATTCTCTCGCTAATGCCTAAACAAACATTAGTTAGGTACTTGGTATTTACAATGTGTTCCAAATAAGAATAGGATCGACGCCATGTTGTGACGTCACGTCATACTGTCAAATCGCAAGAAATTGGGCAAAATTGAAGAACTCAGAGATGAGCAAAATTGAAGAACTGGATTCTGATTAAACTATTTTCGTTCACAGTTCGTAAATAAATTAAATTTTAAAATTTTCTTTTTTTTTTTTTTTTTTTTTTTTAAATTTGGCAACTGAGCCGATGTCGACTATTCTGCCAGTGTCATGTGGTGACGACAGCGCCGTAAGGTGAGCCGTCGAACTTTGCACTTTGTGGTAGATCTAACTTGTTAGTTGCTGTAAGGACAACACAATTTTTGTTAATTAACACAGACTTAAAATATGTAATATGACAACACAAAATACTTTAATATTTACAGATTAAAAGACACTACACACCAGGCTACAGATTAATATGGTTGTCATTAAGGAATTTGGATAGAAGTTGGACAGCTTTAGGGGAAAAGTTAGTCAATAGGGAATGGAAGTTAGTAGGGAGGGGTATTTTAATTTTGGGGAGCATTTGGTATAAGTCGAAGGAGTGGGAGTTTGAAGGACATGAAAAAAAGATATGGTCCAATGTGCCATCATCAAGGCCGCACTCGCACAAAGAGCTGTCACGAACGCGGATTTTGTGAAGGAACACTGGACTACAGCAGTGGCCGAGTCTCAGTCTGCACAAGGATGAGACCGTTTTCTTGGACAGTTTAGGACATTTGAAGAACCATGGTTTCCGCTGGATGTCAGGCTGGATGCTGGCGTAGTATGCTCCCTTGAGCTTAGAACTTACCTGCCATGCCGCTGACCACGAGTTGAACAACTTAAGCTTGGTGTCCGAGCGTAAGTCGTAACCATGCAGCATGTAATGCCTTCGGTCCACAGGGTTGGATGTGGCATATTTTGCCAGTGAGTCGGCGCATTCATTGCCACATATACCCGAGTGACTGGGAACCCAAGCTATCTCAATGTTTAAACTGTTTGTATGGCAAATGAAAAGTAAGTTGAGTATATCCATGATAATTTTGCTGTGAAGTTTAGATTTTAGTTGGTTTTGACCTAGGGCCTGAATGCTACTACGGGAATCTGAAAAAATTACTGAGTTCTTAATATTGTGTGCTAGGATGAAATTGATGGCTTCTAGGATACCGATGCATTCCCCTGTAAATACAGAGGCTTCTGGAGGGCATTGGAATAAAAGGGCTATTCTGGAGTTCTGGAAATATGTTGAGACACCTGTACAACCAGTTGACGATAATTTGGATGCGTCCGTGTAAAACAAGTTCCAACCCTGCCAGTATCTCCTGATAGCCCGATCGAAGTCGCCTTTTACGTCCTGCGAGTTTTTAGAGATACCAAGCCCCAGAACGATGTTTGGTTTAAAATGGACCACCTCATATGCGGAGGCAAAGACGGGGAGAGTGGGAGATTGACAAACAGGTGAAGAGAGGTGTTTAAGCTCTCTGTACCTATTCATCAATGGAATATTTTTATTGTTCCAATAGGAAGAGGCATTGAGAGATAGAAATATTTGCTCCAAAATGGGAACCAAAGGATGGGATGAGAGGGAGAAGACTTTTGACAAAAAACGATCTGCTAAGTATTGTCTGCGGAGGGCAAGGGGAGGGTCTGCACATTCAACCTGGAGAGCATTTATGGGGGAGGATTTCATGGCACCAATTACAATTCTTAGGCATTTGGACTGGATAGAATCTAGTCTGCGCAGAGCTTCTTTGTTGCATGGCTCGATTAGATAGCTACAATAATCTAATACGCTTCTGACTATCGCATTATATACCAGCTTTAAGGTGTATGGGTGGGCACCCCACCAGACACCTGCCAAAGCTCTAAGAACTGAAATCGAGCGTTCACATTTTTTCACTGTGTTAGTGATGTGATCCACTCCCGATAATTTGGAATCCAGGGTAACACCCAGAAACCTGGCACTCTCTTTAACTGGGATAGCTTGGCCGTCAATATTGATGTCCACCTGAGGTACAAGACGTCTGCGAGTGAAAACCACTGCTGCACTCTTTGGAGCGCTCAGAGATAACCCATGATCCAGTAGCCATTGGTTTAATGAGGTCAAAGATACATTCATGGATTGGGCTGCATCCTCAATGGATTTGCCACAGACCAATAGTGCAATATCATCAGCATACTGAAAAATTTTACAGTTGTAATTTAGACAAGAGGGAAGATCTGAGGTATAAATATTATATAGAGGGGGGCTAAGAACGGATCCCTGGGGTAGACCCCTCCAAGCTAACCTTGGTTCAGATTCCTCACCAGGAATCCTTAGTTTAATGCTACGGTCTAAGAAGATACTGGATATGATCTGACGTATCCTAGCCGGGATTCTCAGCTGTTGCATCTTCTGCCTGAGAACTGGGAGGAGGACAGAGTCATAGGCAGCAGAAATATCTAAGAAAACGGCTACCACAGACTCATTTCTACTAAGGGTCAGTCGGATTTCTGAAGTGAGGGTTGCCACACTATCAGATGTACCCAATCCTTTCCTAAAGCCAAATTGAGTTGTTGGCAGTAGTTTCCTGTTCTCCACAAACCATTCCAGACGGTTTTTAACAAGATTTTCCAAGAGCTTTATAAGTATGGACGATAGAGCAATAGGTCTGTAGGAAGAATGATCACTGGGGTCTTTCCCAGGTTTTAATATGGGGATAATAACTTGAACCTTCCAATCAGGAGGAATATATCCGGAGGAAAAACAATAATTGGCCAAATCCAGGTAGTACTGGTGGGTCTTATTCCCAGCCTTAGATATGAAGGAGTATGGGAATCCATCCACTCCAGGAGCAGAATCTTTTACGTGGGCGAGTACCGACTTCAGCTCCCCCAGAGTGAACGGTTTATCCAGAGGATCATCTGATGCCATCTGGGGATCCGAAGAAACACATTCATCTCTGTCCGGGGCGTAGGCTGGAGCCAGTTTGGAGAAAAACTGATGACCCAGATCTTTAGATGTCATACTCCCAGAGGGTGGTCGCATGCTGCTTCTAAAAGATTTTAATTTACGCCACACAACTGATGGTGGAGTGGACGGATTCAGCGAATTGCAATACTTCCTCCAACCCTCTCTTTTCTTCTTTTTAAGCAATTTCCTGGATTTAGCCAACACATGTTGAAAATTGATGATGTTCTCCAGGTTCATATCTAAGTTGAGCTTTCTTTCGGCCTCATTCCTGGCTCTGATTGAAGCAGTGCATTCCCTATCCCACCATGGCGGAGAGGGAATTTTGCCGGTTGACGGTTTTTTGGACGGGAAGCAGTCATCCGCTGTAGCGGTTATAATATTTGTGAATGCCGCAAAGCATTCCTGATAATTTGCGTCATTGATGGGAGGCAGGGAGGTGACCCGTAAATCTAAAATTTTTGAATACAGATCCCAGTCAACTGAATTCAGTTGGTACTTTAATAGGGGAGAGGAGATGTTGTTGGGAATGGTTTTGGATGGGATTTCCACCATGATGGGATAGTGATCACTCCCATAAGTCATATCCAAACACTTCCATTAGAAAAGGCTGGCTATATTGGACGAACAAAATGTTAAATCAACACAACTGTTGTTCTGTCCTGGCGAGCCACGACGTGTGGCACAGCCATTGTTGATCACACATAAGTCAAGATCATCCAATAAATCCACCAGACCCGAGCCAAAGTTGTCGCAGGTATCTGATCCCCACCTATAGTGATGGCCATTAAAATCACCCATAACCAGTAGCGGGCCTTGAACATTACTCAGCAAATTTTTTATTGTATTAAGGTCATTAATCTGTGGGTGAGCAATGTAAAAACTAAAAATATTTATATCCTCAGCCTTAACAGCAACAACATTGATGTTGTCACCTACAAAGGGTAGAGGAATTGGGGAGAATGTAACTTTGTTATTGATGAACAAAGCACATCCCCCATATCCATCTGATCTGTCATGTCGGACACTACTGAAACATGGAATCCTGAAATTGCTCTCAGGACGTAGCCATGTCTCAGCGATGCTGCAGATCGATGGTTTGTGCTTATTAATTAAATAGAGAAGATCAGTTTTCCTGGGTGAAACACTCCTGACGTTCCATTGAAGGAAGATCTGGGGATGGAACACTATGTATATAACGGACAATTGAGGACAGTTTGGTGGCAACGTGGTCAGGTAGGGATTGAGAAGGGTTGGCTAATACTGTCATTAACATACTGGAGATGATATTAAGGATGTTCTCTGAGCTAATGGGACTGTTTGCACCTTCCCTAGGGATGGCACAGCCGTTTTGAGAAGGGGAGAAGGAGTAATCTTGTATAAGGGCTTGATGAGCCTGCTTATCGTAACCGGGAGAAAGAGGGGCATGAGTTTTGGGTTTTAGGAAGACAGTTTTTCGGTATGATCTGTGGGGAGTTTGGCTAGGGTATTGCGGGGAGCTGGGGGGACTAGGTTTGGGCGGCGCTCTAGACACTTCAGCATACGATCTGGAAACTCGGGGGAAAACCTGACTTGCTTCCACATAGGAGATCGATTTCTCTGCCATAAGGGCTTTTATCCCTTTCTGACGCCCTAGTTCAGGGCAAGCTTTGTCGTTAGCATAATGATTGCCGGAACAATTGACGCATATGGCATACTCATGGGGGACTTGGCATCCGTCACCTGGGTGGTCTTCGCTACATTTGAAACAGCGTGGTTTAGAGCGACATACTGTACGAGTATGCCCGAAGCGACAGCAGTGAAAACATTGGATAGTGGGGTAGGTATATTTTTCTACTGAGAGAGCGGAGTAGAAACAGTAAACACGCCTAGGCAGAACTTGCCCGTCAAAGGTGAGGACGACTGTTTGGGTGGGTTTCCACTCAGTAACACCTAGAGTACTTACCTTCCGGTTCAATCTCCTTGCCTTTATGACGGAGCCGCATCCAGCAGGAACCTTGATGTTCTCAATTATTTCCTCTTCTGACCATTCAGTTGGAACATCTCTAACAAGACCCATACGAGTAATGTTATATTGAGGAATAGAGGCTGTGTAATTATGCTGCATTAATATTCGGCTGATTAGAAAGCTGTTTGCATCTTGGTGAGACTGGAACTCCACCGACACGCGGTTCCTTCCTAATTGTTTGACACTGCCAAGGACTACGTTACTAAAATTTTTTTGGTGTAGAAACATCCCAAATTTAACTTTATGGAGAGAGGTACCCGATGTCTGGCCATCTTTTAATGAGACATGCACCACAAATGGTGCATTGTCCCTGGAAGTATAAATTTGTCTGCCAGTTTCTTTTTTAAGGAACTTAGGAGGGTTTGTAACAGCAGTAGGGGGAGAGGTCGCCAATCTTTTCCTGTTTGCAGATTCAGAGTCCATTTTGTCATTAGCATTGTCGTCGGGGAGGGAAACAGTTAACACCGGAGTGTAGTCAAAAGGGTCAGGAGGATCGGGGGGTTTTTTATTATCCATAGTGGATATTACGAAAAATTATTAAAATACGCTAAAACTTATACTATACAAACCTTGCGACACAAGACAAACACAAATAAAAAGTTTCGATTGAAGTTCACACAGGTAATATTCACTAAAATCGAAATAAAAACTTAACACAAACGAAGCACGTGTTAGAACCTTCACCACTACCAACAAAGTAGAAAATTTTCTTGTTTTGCTCACCATAATAATTCTTCGATTTGACAGTATGACGTGACGTCACTACCTGTCAATCGATCCTATTCTTATTTGGAACGCATTGTACTATAGTTCATTAGTGGGGATAATAATATGGATTCACAGTTACAATATTTATTGTAATACTTATTACCAAGGTATTCAAGTAGCAAATACAGTTAGATACTTACCTATGTCCCTAATTGTTTTTTTTTTTTTTTTTTTTTTTTTTTTTTTTTTTTTTTTTTTTTTTTATAAAATTAACACATTTATAATTAAATTACCTACCCCAAACTAAAATAGAGTGCAATAAAATTCATGATAGTCAAGGAATATAAAAATACATAAATTTAAACTACATAATGCATATTAAAAAATAATTAGACTGATTAAAATAATGTTTTCTTTATTTTTCCTTCAAATCATGATCCTTGTAAGAAAGTTTCGGTCGGACTAAAAATAACAAACTCACAGGGTTTTTGAATAAAGACAGGAATGTTTGCTTGTGCCGCCTCAGTACTGACTCAAATGTGTGCACAGCATACGGGGCTCCCTTGCCTTCATGAGCCAGGTAGCCCTCTACAACAGACACTAACTCTTTGTAGGGTGTCCATAAGTCGTCTGCAGTTGTGCCTGGAAGGAAAATGTGAGATCATAAAGCAGGAAATCGGGTACATTCAGCATAATGTTACACTCCTGCAGCAGGCTTACAAATGCAAGTAGGGGCTCACAGTCATAAGACAGTTAATATCTTACAATACAAAGTACAGTTGTCTGTATAAGGCTTTTTATGTTCTTAGGAAAAAAGACGTGATTTTGGAACATTTCAGCAGTGTTTATAACCTACAAACGCCCAAATGATTAGTTATTGCAACTGATGTTTCAATAACTAATACTTAATTTTTAATTTCAAACAGCTTATTCATCTGCAATAAACGATTCTTGTATCCAACAGGCTTATTCGAAAACCGAAACGCTACATTTTTCGTAATACCGCTAAACATAGAAAGGAAATAGGTTATGACAAGCAAATATTGACCTTCGTTAATATCCATTGTGTTTATTTACTGTCTCTACATCAACACTATAATTATAAAACCACCAACTTCCACTGCGCACTATTATAAACTATATTTAATCTTGTATTCATCTAAAAATGTTTTGCTATTTTGAAATAATCTCGATTTGATTTTTGACAGTTGATAGGAAAGACAGACGCGCGCACGACTCATTTCGTTCGGAAATCTCTGAAACAGTTCATGGCTTCATGAGTGAGTGTAACTAGCGCACTATAAAGCAGTTTTATCTATTTGTTGACTAATACACATACCACACACCCACATTATACACACATACATTATGTACATTATAAACTTCTTTTACTCGCCTTCAGTATCATTTTAACAAAAGCTATTAACAACATTTAAAAATATAAAAATACTAATGAGCCAGTTCCCTATGGCGCGAGAGATCGAGCAAGGGGGAACTATATTCGCGAGGGAAAAAAAATACAACTATTCTATCTGTTGCTAAAGCGAAATGAAAATACGTTTTCTAGTCCATAGAGTACTTTTTATCTATAGGTTCAAGTCACCTTTCTGTTGTACATTCATAAAGTCATGACTTACCAACAGCCCGGACTATAATTTTGTCGTGTCGAAAACAAACTAATACTGATTTGTATAAATTACGCATGAAACTATACGTTTACATCTTTTACATTGGTAGTATAATTTTTATGCAAACTAAGGAACGTATTTTTTTTGACTTACTGACCATTTTTTTTAAACGTTACTCCACACTTTCAACTCCTTTGTACCGTAGTAGGTGTATTCACAAACATGTAATCTCATTACATACCTACACGAGACACTCAGACCCGGAACAACAATGTGTATGCCGAAGAGTGTAATAAATCTAGGGGAATAATATGGAGTAGGCGTAGGCCTAATGCGCTTTTTACACTACTCGATAGTCGATACTCAGACAGTCTGTCTATGTAACGCATCGATGTAACGCAATGTAACGTCACACAAGAAAAAGAGCAATGCAACTTACGTCAATGTCGTATAAAGGAATGAAACAGAATAATGCAGAATAAGGAGATAAATAGTTTATAAGGTCCTACTACACTACGCGTTATTCCGACAGTCTTATAAAATAGTCTATGCATCTCTTATCGTATCTAATCGTTCTGTTTCATTCCTTTACAGTCATTGGCGGTTGCTCTCGATCTTGTGTGATGTGATGCAGGCTGATGCTACATAGACTAAGGCCCGTATTACAGAACCTTACTCAAGTACTACTTAAACTGCGTTCAACCGATTACTGCTTGAGCGAAGAATCTCGACTTAGGCGTTCAGTTTATTTTAGAACTATCCTCAAATTCAAATCAAACGAAACTACGCTTGAGTAGAGATTTTGATCTCTGATTTAAATCCACAATTTCCATGAGATTCTATGCTCAAGCGTGGTCTCGACTACACTTGCGAAAACAAAGATCAAATCTCGCCTCAAGCAGAGATTCTGAGCTGATTGTGATTTTAAAATAAGGACACATTGAGTGGAGCTCACTCAAGCACTGTTCTATAATACGTAAAAAATGACATTTTAAAGTGACACTGCTCAGGTGATTATTGATTGTAGTTTCTCTGCTCAAGTCAAGTTCTAAAATGAAAACTCCAACTGAGACTCGTTTTAAGTAATGCTTGAGTCTTGATTGTAGTTCTATAATACGGGCCTTAGACTGTCTGAATAACGCGTAGTGTAATAGGCCCTTTATAGCATAAAAGATCCAGAAGGGTCGAAGTGCTCTGGCCTAGGGCCAGCCCCACAATTAGTTAAAGGGCCTATTACACTACGCGATATTCAGCACACGATATTCAGACATCTTATTTTTTGTTCCGAGTAAGACCGGTCTAACTCTTCCTATTACACTACGCGATACGTCGAATCATAGACTAAAACTGTCTGAATATCGAATGGTGTAATAGGCCCTTAAGGGCCTATTACACTACGCGATATTCAGCACACGATATTCAGACTGTCTTATTTTTTGTTCCGAGTAAGACCGGTCTAACCCATAGTACACTACGCGACTTCGACTATTAAGACTGTCTGAATATCGAGTAGTGTAATAGGCCCTTTAGACTGTCTGAATATCGAGTAGTGTAATAGGCCATAAACGAATATTATATTTGTTCCGTGCGGGAATCAAACACTGCGCTGGCAGCAACTAATCTCTCAACCACTGCGCCAACCGTGCTGTCGAAATTATTAGGTACATACGGACTAATAGAATGTGGTGAGTTACCTTCACTATTTAATGCTGTTTCTGAGTGTAGGGAGGTGATCTGATATTTAATTTAAATATCATTGCTTAGGAACAATGTATTCATTGCTATTCACCTTGACTTACAAGACACACGGGATGTACCATTTTTTTTAAATTAATGATATAAACTAGTGCTTGACTGCGATCCCACCTGGTGGCAAGCAGTGACGCAATTATTAGTGGACAATAAATGTGTTCCCAAAACGTTCTAAGCGTACCTATGGATGGGTGGGATCCGCGCCGCGTTACTTTTTATTTTCGTCCAACGCACCTCACCACATCCATCTTATTATCCTCCGTGTTGTTCATTGAAGATAGAATCATACTAATAACTTCACACAACATTTAAGATTTATTTAAATGTATGTAAAATAGGATTTACGGAACAAGAACATTTATAACATTAAAAAACATTAAAAAATAGTCTTCAAGTACATACAGTTAAAAATGCAGACATAATGCAGAAAAGATTAGATTACTTTTTCAATCATAGTGAGGTGCTCCAGACACTTGTTCCGATAAAATGTGTTGTTGTAGAAAACAATGCTGTTGTAGAAGTCACCAACATTAGTGGTCTGCACCATCAGCGAGTTCAACACATCTTTAGTGCCATCACTTCGCACTTTGTCACACTCATTGTTCAATAGCTCAAGGAAACTCAGTGCAGATTTGTTCACAAGATTCTTCAACACAAGTGTGTTCTGAGAAGTGAAGCCAATTTTCTCAAAACACTTCTTGGCTATGATGTATATGACACTGACATTGAAATGCGTCAGCATGTTGATATTCTGAACCAGTAGCGTCTGCCCCCCTGCCAACTTCTGCAAACTCTGCAACAACATTTTAAAGCACCTCTTCTCAAACACATGGTAGCTCTCTAAATGCTCAAACTCGGGCAGTAACAGTCTCATGTTTATCTCCAGTCCATAGTCTCTATTATTATCCATATTTTTACCGTCTTTACAAAATATTATCTCCTTAAATTCTTCTTCAGCTAAAATCTGTTGGTATAACTTAAAAATAGGTACAAAAATAAATTTTGAGCTATTTATTTTCTGTAAGGGACGACCATATGTGAAGATTAGATTCAGTTCTAAGTTTGCATCATAGAACTGCATCCATTTCACTTGCTCATTGATTAGAATGAGAGGATTTGACAGCACCTCTGCTTGCAGGAATGAATTCAAATTATTTAACTTTTCTCGGAGAGACATCTTTGTGTACAGTTGCCTCTCTGTGTAAGATCCACGGTGGTACCTGGGGTTCATGTTAATTTTGTTTTCTTCATGTAAAATTCCTTTCAAAATCTCTTGTTGAAATTCCAAAGGTTTCAGATCATATTGCCAGATGAATTCTGTGGCTACTATAGCTCGAATTTTCTTGATATCTCTGTGCAGTGCGATATTCTTCTGCATGAGGTAGGCTTGTAAGTTATTATTGATTACTTGACACTGTATAGAACAGAAATAGCATGCACATTCTTCAACTTGTTTCAGGAATTTTTCTGGTATAGCTTCAAGGGGAAACAAAGCAAAGTTTCCATACACATCTGATCCATATGCAGACTTCAGAGTAGGGAGGAACTTTTCCAAGATTGTCACACCTTTATACTTGAGGCAGATGGCATAGACTTCAGAGTTTCCCTGCCGAGAGGTAACCGGCTTGTAAATGTTCACTTCACTGAACAAATGGTTGATGAGATACAGGAGGCTCACTGTGGAATGTTCAAATAATGTGAACAGCTTGAAGATTAGTGTTCCACCTGAAACATTCATAATTTAAAGTTGTTATTACTTGAAAACAGAATTAATAGATAAGATTATAAATAATATTACAAGTGTTCCATAACTATAATCTATGCATTTAATGGCTATTATCAATAACAAAAACTGGTACAGTGCCTGTGCTGAGTGCCTGCAGTGCAGTGATGATTTCACAGTAATGCAGAGGTGAGGTCACTTCCTCTTGAGCATCAGGTTTCTGCAGACAATCGATCGAACCATCTGCCGTCACCAGCAAAACCTGGAAAGAAGGCATTAGACATTCACATTTAGTTTTTTTGGACAAAAACAAGAAATCACTGAAAACATCGCTCTGAATATCATAATATTGGTCTAAAGAAGGCCACCTACCTTCCCCAAAGACTTGGCCTTCCTAATGATGGCCTGTGAGTTCTCCCAATCCATGAGGTTGCCAGTGTTGTCCACTCCAAAGTCCCAGTTGTTTAATGTGTGGAACATAAACCGATCATCACTGATCATGTTAGATGGAGAGTTGCCCTCATAATACGGGTTGAGTGTATTAGCCACCCATTTCCACTGGAAATCGAACAAAAGTCAGTAAGTCACTTAATTTAAATGGCAATTAATTAGGGCACAGGTACTTAATATTTGGATAAGGTTTCATGATATCATAGATTGTTCAGTTGAATTAGTGTAATTAGCTAATGCTTGGAATTAATGAATATGATAATGATGTGTAAACAGCTGGTCATTACAAAAGGAAATAATAATTACATATCATGTCAACATATGCATACTATTCAATACAAGATAATAACAGAAACACCTTATTAATACCACAAAATGCTCACAATCTGTATGTTTCAAATTGTTAGCATTTGGCTGGCTGCTACACTGACTCACATCAATGTTCTGGTGATTTGACTTCAGGTAATGGTTCAGAGAAGTGATGAAAGCTCCTGGAGCCTCACACAAGTGCAGCGATACCATCTTCCTCTCGAGGGTCGCCTCCGCCGGTACAATGTTGTAAGTGCACGCACACTCGTAGAATTTCGTCCATGCTTGTGTTAAGAACTCTGGATTTATCTGACACCTGATCTTCCAGCCGACCTCCCCTGCAGGATTTCTGCGCCGCGTATGACTGCTCCACTCCTCAATATTGAAATCATTCAACTGACTTTTGTGGAAATTTAATCGATTTTTCAATATCTCTAATTGCTTTACTTTCCAAGGTGGCGTCGAAAACCACGACTCTTTCTCTGGCAATTTCCAGTCGTTTTGGAAACGAAACTGAAATTTCTTATTGAACAAGTTGTTCAATTCGTCTTGAAAGTCGTCATTACTGAAAAATCTTTGCCGAGACTGTAATATGCAGCTATCAGGTTTGTGAAACATTTCTTGAGAGGATTTGAGCGATGAGATATGTTACACAAGAGAACACAACTACAAGTTATACCATTATTACAGTATAAACTTCAAAAATTTAGTACAGTTTAGTTCATTTCTATTACTGCGTTGTATTCATATTTTTCACAAGGAAAGAAAACAAAATACACAACCACACATGACGGATAACTGACAATAGGGTGACAGCAGTCGTGACAGACCACTGACGATATGACAGACTCAATTAATCCAATTGGAATTGGACCATAAATTGGAGCTAGTTCATTCAGTTTCAGACCTAGGGTAGGTATACAAGATTCTTGATTTGATCCAGATCAAGACCCAATTTAAGCTAAGGAGCTTACTAGCTTTTGTAGACGAAGGCGTACGGGAATTTTGGACCACAGCACTAAAGGGCAAAGAATTTGTAAAGCTAACGCTGCACTGTGACGGTGGATGGATTTGTATTTACTCAGCGAAGCTTGCCGAGAATGCTGATTCGTTATATTTGCTGCTAAATACTGTAAAAGCATTTGAATAGGTGTTACGTCAATATTCTAATGGATAACAGATTGATCTACTTTTTATAGATATGTCTGTCGTGATTACTCAATACCGAGATATTGCTTAAAAGACTTAGCATCCAAGCCAAGAACATTATAAAAAAAAAGGTGACAATACAAATTGCAATGAGTTGAATAGTTGATTGAATTATTGAATGAACTTTTTTAGTTTTCTTTTGTGTTTAGTTGGTGTTCGTGAGATGATTTTATTTGTTTTCTCAAAATGATTGGTGACCTTAAAAATTGGACATGAAGAGACAATATAACGACTAACGTGAGACTATTTCAGACTGCTTGTATTATCGACTTTATTGACGACCACGTACTGATCTAATTTACCGTTAGACTGTGATCATGAGCAATTGGTACCAAAGTATGCGAAATGACGACCGCAATGACGATAAACCACCTTACTCGAGAATATTCGTAGTATGCAACAAGCAATTACGGGTAGAAGATTTGAGGCCGGCGTTCGAGATATACGGACAGATAGAAGACATGCATATGCCGAGGGACCGCAACACTGGCGAGTCGAAGGGCATAGCTTACATTAAATATTCCAAGACTTCCGCCGCCGCTACTGCTATAAAAGAGATGCACTTAAAAACTATTGCCAACAGTAGTAAACCCGTCAGAGTTATGGTAGCTACACACAAGAACGAAAGTCATAACCCTAATGAGGATAAGTACAAGCGTCTCTTTATCAAAGTACAAAAAGAAGTCACTGAGAGTGAGTTAAGACAGCACTTCTCAAAGTTTGGTCAAGTACATGCAATCCACCTGCAGCGTGACAAGCTCACTGATGAGTGCAGGGGGTTTGCTTATGTGAATTACACTTCATTTTTGGATGCAGCCATGGCTTTTGAAAGATGTGACAAGAAATATAAAGCAATATTTGCAACACCTAAAGAAGAATTAAAAAGAAGTCGCAACAGTATTGAGAACTTTACTGAAAGCTTCCACTCGAGCAACTCCAGTATTATTAAAGATAGTTACAGTGACCATTACAACCCATCCAGAGGCGAGATGCACAAAAGAGATAGTGTAACTTCACTTATTAAGTCCAAACCCAACGACTATGATACTGTATGTGTGACTTGTAGCCCTAAAGTGCCACAGAAGTATATAGACATGCTTTTTAATATTATTCCAGGAATGACTTCATGTAAATACACATCTGACTCTTTCAATGGCTACTGCAAGGCAGTTATTACATATGCAGATGAAAAATCAGCAAGTTATGCTGTTGAAAGATTAAATAACTTTGAGTTTCCATCAGGAGAAATAATATCTGTGAAACCAGATGATAACCCTCTAAGTAAAGCAGCAAATAACCTCTCTAATATTGTTAATAACTTTAAAAATGCTATTGATACAGCTAATCCTGATTTGGTACAGCTTGCAGAGGCTATAGCTCAAGCATCAACTTTGATACAAGCTGCCACATCAGGCCCTGGCATGAGGGAGATAAAAGTGGAGAATCATCAAACTGATTTCTGTAGTGTTAGTCTGCCGCCTCCGCAGCCACTTGCCAACAGTGCTAGCAGGGTTGCTCAGAGATGTTTTTTAGTGTTTAAGCCTCACCCTCCCCCTGTCTCAATTTTGAAAGATGCCTTTTGTCGCTTTGGTGACCTCATAGATGTGTCTACATTCCCTAACAAAACATTTGGGTTCGCCAAGTATGCATCAATTAGAGCAGCCCAGGAGGCTATTAAAACCCTCCATGGTGCCACTCTGTGCGACATTAGGCTCAAGGTTTTAGAAGCAGATGAGAGACCCTCAAAAGATGACAAAATTATTATTGATGAGGAAAACAATGTAGACAACAATACTGATCGAAAGAGAATTAAATTACATGACGAAGACTCCAGCATGAGTTAACAACAGAGCCCACTCCTATGATAAATATAAAAAGTACAGATCTGACGCAGCTGTTGTAAATTAAGTTTTTAAATTAAAAGACAGCTTTCTTTATTATTAATCATTTATCTATCAATAAAATTTGTTTGTAATTATGACTGACTATACAGATATTTTCGTATGATTTGGACCAATTTTTTTGGAATGTTATGACAATTTATTTTTTTACAATCTACTTTTTTAAATTACCACAATGAAACACTAAAGTCAGACATATTGATGACTAAAAGACTTGAAAAATTCTAAATTGCAATCAAAATTATTTGTAAGATACCTTAATAAATTATAAAACAAAAATACTGACTTTTAATTTTGCAATAATAAAGAGATTACCTAATGGTCTAAGACTACAGGTCCTATATACATAGCCTTGACCTTATGTATACTATATCTATAGTAAAAATCACAATTTTACCAACCACACTGGACTCGTAACTTTGCAAAACCCAAACAAAAAATATGAAATTAACAAAAAATAAATATCCAAAGCATATTACATAGAAATACGGCGATTACTGTTCCATGCACGCCTCAAGATGTCGGCAAACCGTAGGGGCCCAGCAGGGTCGAAGCCTACTGGGGCCAAGGGTCTGCTTCTGAAAGGAAGACTCGGCCCTGGTATGTAAGGCAACAAAGGAACAGGAATGGGTTTTTAGTCAGTAAAAGTCTGACACACTCCTGCACCACCCAAGAGCCGGGGGTTACCATTGGATGATTTTTCCACCATAAAAAAAAGCATTAGAAATATTAATTCAGCAAAACATTTTCTTGCAAGTGTAACTACATAATCAAGATTTATTTTTTCTTTTCTGATATACAATAGGTAGTTCAAGTTTGTTATTTCAAATATTGTAGATAATCCACAATTACTTGGTAGATACACATTACTCTTAATGTTAATACCAATGTTGGTAGAAATCAACTTTAGCAACAAATGAATATAATAAAAATCTATTCATATAGAACACAAGACTTGGGGGGTTTTAACCCTGAAATTACAAAAAGCTGTGCTTAGACAACAGTTATAGAGATCCATTCGTAAGAAATCATACTGAGTGATTTACACTTTATTCTGCAGCAAATAAATGACCTCATTAAGGTCAGAGATCAACTTTTTGATGATATTATCATACTGCATTTCATAGCCATCTTGCCGATTCTCATACCAGTTCTTGTTGCTCTCACTTAAAGTTTTCTTAGATTCAATCAACTGAAAGAAATTCAAAAAAGTATCCATTAGACCCATAAACTTTTGACCATTCATATTTTTTCACTTTTAAGTTATATTTTAACCAATTTCATTTCCAAGGATCTGGAAGCCAGTTCATACAATAATTGGAAATTAAAAAAAAAATAACTACAGTGCATACCTAGAGTCAAACTCATTAGACGGGTACTGGGCATGAACACAATAGCTATGTATAACAACTCGGTAGGCAGATTGTAGGCACATGAAAGAATTTATTGTCTGACTGTCTGTTCTTGGCATGAAAGTGTTAATAAGCATTCGCCTATTCTCAAAATATAAAGCATGTAAAAATTTAATAAAATGTAAAATTTCACCATTAGGACTGAATGTGATAAGCAAGTCATGCTAATAGTGTTAATATTCCAATATAAACATGGCTCTTAAACATAACTACGTCCTAAACTTTGAACTAAGAATATATTCTTACCTTGGTAAACATTCCAACATCCCCGCACAGCTGTTGCAGCTTGGCCTCCAGTTCAGCATTCTTGAGCTTCACATCATCATTTTTATTTAATTTGATGTTCACCAAGCGTTTTCCAAGCTGGTCTAGGCTCTGTGCATACTGATCCAGTTCTAGGTCTACCATCCCTGCAGGCTTAGGAGGTTGTTGTTTTAGTACAATTAATGACTGCTTTAAACGCTCGGCGTAGCTCTTCATTGATGAAATAGCTTCATCGATATCAATATCCATTTTGTCTTCCGCCATATCGGGCATTAACAGTTTTGGAACACTGGCTTCCAAGTATTTTGAAATGTTTTCATGTCGCATCTCGTCGTTGGTGGGTTCCTCAGGGTTTTCCACCACTGTAGACACTGAGTCGTACATCGATCTTATTTCCCTCATAATCTTTTGTGAATCTTCAAGCTCTTTATCCAAATCATTGGTCATTTTTTCTAACGCATCTAATTTTAACACTGATTGTATATATTCAGTGAAATTACCAGGATTAGTTTTGTACTGTTCACCCATTTTTAGCGATTATTTGTAGAATCAGAATAATATTTACGAGCCGGACAGTATCTTCAACTTCAACTCTTCATAATGGCATTTGCGGGAAAGACACCACAATTTTGCCAATAACACGTGCAAACTTGTTAATAGACTATCAAACGCTGGAGAGTATTTAGCGTGAATTAGGACAGTATCTTATTATTTTCTATTTTTCGTTCTCTATGTGTAGGTAGGTACATACAAATTTTATTTTTAATTACCACAGACTACATAGCTACATACACAGAGATACTACGTTAATTAAACCTAAGGGAAGTCTTTCGATCATATTGCCTAGTCTTATGCTCGTTACATTATCGCGCGAAAATTCGTGCCGCGACTCATGATTTAAAGTC
Source organism: Mythimna impura (assembly GCA_905147345.3). Taxonomy (NCBI): domain Eukaryota; kingdom Metazoa; phylum Arthropoda; class Insecta; order Lepidoptera; family Noctuidae; genus Mythimna; species Mythimna impura. The sequence continues at coordinate 1,768,506 of LR990342.1, read as the reverse complement.
ATCGAGCTGTGTGTGTAAGCGTCGACCAGCATTCTTTTTCGTCCAAATACTTGGCGATTCAACGAACCTTACTCGGCCACATTTTGTCGTGATAACGCGAATATTTGCTGAATTCCCAATAATGTAGTCACAGCATTACGGGTAAAAATCAATCATAGACAAACCGGAGACGAAAGAAAAACGTCAGTGGTTTCGTTTGATGTTTTGTTTTGTTTGACACTTTGACACATATAGGTACTATAGTAGTCTTTGCTTTGACAGTAACACGCGACAGTAATTTGCACGTGCGCGCTGTCACTGTTTATGAGCCGAAAGATATAAATTGAAACGATATTATTGCCCAAAAATGGTCCGAAAATTGAAGTTTCATGAACAAAAGCTACTTAAAAAAGTTGACTTTATATCATGGAAAGTAGACAATAATCTGAATGAAGTGAAAGTTATGAAAAAATATCATATACAAAAACGGGAAGATTACACCAAGTAAGTCACGATTTTAGTTAGTGACTTTATATTAATTGTAAATAAAGTGTTTAAAATATTTCATGTTTATATCATAGGTACAATAAGCTGTCTAGGGAGATTCGTGAATTGGCAAATAAAATTAAAGATCTGGATGCAAGCAATGAATTTCGGACTGAGTCGAGTGCCCAGTTGTTGGAGAAATTGTATCAGATGGGGTTGATCCCCACGCGCTGGGATCTGACCCTGGCTAGCACTGTGTCCGCGAGCGCGTTCTGCAGACGAAGACTAACTTCTGTAATGGTTCGAAGTGAGTATAGTTCATAATGTACCTCAATGTGTCTGTAAGACATTGCCCTATTGTACACTTATTTTGATAAATGTTTGTTCTGAGTTAATAAAATTCAATAAAGAATATAAAATTGTCATGTCACAGTGTTTGTAACAAAACCACCAAAACGGCTTGACCGATTCTTATGAAATCGAGTCAGCTAGTACTAATATACAGGGTGTCTTTGACATCGACGCACCAGTGGCGTGTCTAGGGTTTCAAAATAAGGCAAGCCCAATAAAATTTTAACCGATTTCAAAAAAAGAAAGTTCTGTTTTCGAAATTACCGAAAGAAACCATTGCACGGTGTCTATGGGAATTTGCGTGCCTTTTAATGGCGCCAGATATGTTATTTAACTTTTTGAGTGCGTAATTAGAGACAATAGCAAGGCCGTGCGCGCACTGCCTTGCGTTTTTCTACCGCATAATCTGTGAAGTATGGAGTCTCATAGAAGTGCGCGCACTGCCGTGAAATAAACGCATGCGGTAGAATCACCGTTGGCCTCTCGCTGCAAATTTGCGGTGAATCTACCGCAAATATTTTTGTATCGTATAGAGATCTAGGAAGCGCCGCGCACTGCCGCGAAACTAACGCACGTTTTAACCGACTTCAAAAAAAAAGGAGGTTATCAATTCGGTTGTATTTTTATCATAATTTTTTTTATGTTGTTACCTCAGAACTCCGCCGTTTCTGGACCGATTTGCAATATTTTTTTCCCATATGAGATATGCTTCCAGATTAGTCCCAATTTTTTAAAAATCCAGTTCTGATGATGGAATCCATGAGGAATCAAGGGAACTCCTCAAATATTATGCATTTACAGTCAAAAAGTAACATTTGATGAAGTGGAACTGATGAAGAAGACCAGAAATGGTCAACGGAACTTCATACTCACATAGATATCACAATGAAGATAGTTAAGCGACTATGACAATACAAATAAATGAATAGTTTTGAATAGTTACGTTGAAAATGATTTCGGAGAAACAAAAAATACCGAGAAACCCCGACTTCCGAAATTAAAGTTATTTTGATCCTTTTAGTGTTTTTTTTTTAGTGAAGTCGGTTATTTTTTTTTTTTTTTTTGTCATTCGAATTCCGGCTGTGGTGCTCACATGTCATGGTTATGGACTACCATACAAGAGTCTTTTTGTATATTTATTAAAGCGTAAAAAAGAGTATCCAAACCAAACGGTATTAGGTACATCCCTTGACGACCTTAAGGCCTATGAAGGGCTTCTTCGTCCTAAGTTATAACGATTCCGATTGCATTAATTAAAAGTTAAATGTCTATGCCTCGTTTACATGTGGGCCCAGCCTCGGCCAGCGTCCAATGTACCTATTCTCCACCAACGCTTGCTTGCCATTTACATGCTGGCGAGGGCGTCAGTCGGTTATGGACAGGCAAGCGCGGCAGACGATGACAACGTCTACCGTGTTGTGTCGGTTTTTACTTTTCGCTTGACATATTTCTTACCAACTTCAAAAAGGAGGTTATAATATGATGTTCGATTGATTTTTATGTATGTTCTCCAATTTTTCGGTCAATTATGGACCGGTTTTGATTTATGAGAACGTGTATAGGTACCTACTTCCAAATTTCATAGGTTTCATACAAATATTATGATGAACATACATACCTGATAATGAACATCGAAGATATAGAACGAAATTTCGTTTCGTTTCGTTCTTTCTGTGGAAAGTAGTCACGGAAACTCCGTAATAAAACAATATACCTACCTATTCTTATTTTAGATTTAAATTGTTTAAACTCTATCCATGTGGCCTCCTGTAATTGAGGAAGTGCGCTAATTTAAAACTTAAATGTATTCAACACTTGTATTTGTGTGAACATCCTTTCTTGGAGGCCCTAAATAAATAAAATATAAAAAAATAATGTATCTCAACTATGTCAAAAAACCACAGTGCAAAATAACTTTACTTTTAAAATAACATAAATATCGAAGAGACAAAACAAAACTAATATAAAAATACCGACTTCCGACGAAGTTGTTTTACACTTTGATTTTTTTTTTACTATCTTCATTGTGATATCTATGTGAGTATGAAGTTCCGTTGACCATTTCTGGTCTTCTTCGTCAGTTCCACTTCATCAAATGTTACTTTTTGACTGTAAATGCTTAAGTTCTCGATGAAAATACCAAAATCACTATAAGGTGGCCTATAATTTTTGAGGAGTAGGTACCCTCGACTCCTCATGGATCCCATCATCAGAACTGGATTTTTCCTGTAAAGGCAAAAAAAAAATAGCAAATCGGACCATAAACGACAGAGTTCTGAGGTGACAAACATAAAAAAAATGATGATAAAAAATACAACCGAATTGATAACCTCCTCCTTTTTTTTGAAGTCGGTTAAAACGTGCGTTAGTTTCGCGGCAGTGCGCAGCCCTGTGAATGCGTTTATTCTACCGCACGGTAGAATAAACGCACCGCATTCCACCGCAAGGCAGTGCGCGCACGGCCTAATGCAACAGCTTAAATCATTATAACCAGATGTATTCCAAACGGACAGCCAACAATCCAACTAGTTTTATACACTGATCTATTAAATTTTCGTTTATGCGATTTACTAGTCTGAGAAATACACAGATTAGGCGTCGGTTTTAATGAAGAAAATAACTATTTTTTCTGAGCAAAGTTTAAAGATTTTACCTTATCTTCGCCAATCAAAACTAGAACGCATTTTAAATCCTCACAAGGTACAATTACCTCCATTGTTGTAGGTAAGTCACCAAAACAATTGTATCACTGAGAAAATCTAAGAAAACCACTGAGGTATTACTACTACATAAATATAGTTCAATGAAGAAAACACTTATGCAAATGAAAATGAAGTGAGTTGCAAACGGGTGTCAGAAACTACTTACGCAGTGTCGCAGTGTTGTCATTTAGGCAAAAAAAGTCGCCAGGTATATGAAAAATCTAGCTAGATGTCGCAATTTTTTTTTAAGATATTGCTTGAATATTTAATTTCGTTATTTTAAAAAGTCGCTAGTTTTTATTGTTGCTAAATCTTAAAAAAAGTCTCCAAACTCGTTAAAAATCTCCAAGATCTCACAACGTCGCTAAAACGGCAACACTGCAGAGTTGGCAAGGTGACGGTCACGCATACGCGAGCAACTTCATACGAATGCCCGGCTTAAATCTTCCATAGTGATCGATTTGTAGACGCAAAAGGTTCTAACTCGTTATACGGCACATCGCTATAAGTGCGAAAGAGACAGAGATAGTATTTGAAAGCCCGGCAAAAGCCGGTACGTGTAAGCGAGATAGCTATATGTAGGCTCTGCGCGCGAAGAATCGCGATGTGTATAGTGTGGCATATAGGTAGATACTTTGTGTTATTTTGATAAGAATTAAAGCGCGCGAACTTTTAAATAGTTCGGGTTTGATATTGATTCTCTATCGAGCATTTTAGTAAGGCTTTTCTGCTTGTATGAAGGTACCGCCACTGCGAACGCACAAACAAATACCATGGATCCAGTACATCATTTTGAACCCTCCAGTAATGGAATTTAGAATGCCACTTATTAAGAAACCCACCTAATCTTTAATAATTGCGTTTAATGCAGCCAGAAAGCATAGAATTTGTACCTTATTTAAAAAACGTATTTTTTTACAAATTGATTACAGACAAAATGTCAGAGAACATGAAGGAAGCCACCAAGTACATAGAACAAGGTCATGTCCGTGTAGGACCTGAAGTAGTGAAGGATCCAGCATTCCTGGTCACCCGGGCTTTGGAGGACTTTGTCACATGGGTTGATGGGTCTGCCATCAGGAGACATGTTATGGAGTACAATGACTTGGTAAATTATGATCATCAATTTTATTATGATTATATAGGCTACTTAGGGCCGACGCTGCGTTAAACGGTACGTAATAATACATTAAAGCTCTCTATAGACATGGCTACATGGACACCGTTAAAGTTGGCACAGGAAATAATCCGATTCCCGCGACGGGGACCGTCGCACACGACACACATGCGACGTCCCGCGACTGGTGCATGCGCGTGTGCCCGTTTAACCCAGCATTGGCCCTTAGAACAGTTGTATTGGTTCAAATTTTTTGTTTGGAAGTCAAAAAAGCATGTTCCACCAACCCCAAATAACATGAGACAAGGGCTGAAAGATGATGGTGATGAAATATTTTCTATTCTATTCATCAGAATCATCAATCATTGTGAAGTTTTAAACTTTTGTTAGCACTTACAGGCACTTGTAAACTGTCAAATCGTTTGTAAGTCAAAAAATTATAGTTGCATCATTACGGTAACATGGTAACATAAGCAGTCATCGGTGGAGAAACAGATAAATATAGTATGAATAAATTTAAAGTACTGTAGTCATCCAATAGCGGTTTATCACTGTTGGCCATTTCAAATTACTTTAAATATTCTAAGGGCGCTTTAAATTTATGCATACTGCAACCGGCTGGATGCCGCACGTTTACCGTGCAGCCGGCCGGTTGCAGTACGTTAGCAGTCCAACAACAAGTGCCTAAATTGAAAACGAATCTAACTGCTGTGCGTTTGTATGCCAGTGATGCGCTATTCAACACCGAATTGAACACGTGGTTCTTGTGACATAGCCGCCCTGTTGACCCTGTTGTCGACCGTTCGCTGCACGGTTGCCGCACCGCGCGCTTTGTATGAAAAATACGATCGTCCATACGCAGTACGACTAACGCACCGCATCCAAATCGCAGCAGGCCGTCAAAAAACGCATAAAAGCGCCTTAAGACCACAAGAAAAATAATAATGTTTTTTTTTTGTTTGTTTCAGAGGGATGATTTCGAAATGCTGTAACATACCACTTAGCTATAATTAAGATAATATAATGTAAATAACTAGGTAATAAGCGCTGTAAGAGTGGAATGATTGTGTTGAGTACTGAAATAAATTAAAAATATGTATGTTACATAGTTTATTATTTTAAGTATTAATTCAACCAGATTCTATTTACAATATTGATGACCTCACTAACATAATTCATATTTACATATCTTAATATACAACATTGCACTATTTTCCATAATCTCAAATAGGAATAGAAATAGAAAAACATTGGCTGCACTAGGAATTTCTATTTTATTGTAGATCACTTTAATATGCAGACCTGGGACATCTATACATAGTGTATTGTCAGCAACACTACTGAACCACACACTGTACAATGCGTTCCAAATAAGAATAGGATCGATTTCCATGTTGTGACGTCACGTCATACTGTCAACTACGGTACTTTCTATTCAAACGAAGGGTTTGGCCCTTCGTTTGAATGGAATGACATTTAACATTTTGAATTACTTATGTTACACATACATATATTTAAGTACACCCATAACTTTCCAAGTCCTACCTACCACTAAGGTCTTTTTTACATGGCATGGTTAGGATGACAGCAGGACAAAAATATGCATCATTAAGATGAGAGAAAAGGATAATTGTAATGCCATTATCTTGGGCTGGCTGGGCAAGTTCGTTCTGCCGAAGACCTCATTTCTTGCTTTCCCTCTACGCGTGACCGAGGTCAAGAACCAGCTGAATAACAAAAATAGTCCTAACCTCGCCACCTCCATCACAAGGCAAGCATGTCCCTCTGTCCCCTAGCTTCCATGACTGCAGCTATCCTCATCATAGCTTCGGCCTGCGTGCTCGCTGCGTCGGCCAGCCGTTTCAGCGCTTCGGCCTGCACAAGCGCTGCTTCGGCGTTTTTAATAGCGACGGCAACGCGCTGCTCTTCTGCTTTAGCTCGTATTAACTCTGCATCCGCTCGTTTTTTCTCTACTTCTATCAACCATTGTGGGTAAAGGTCTGTAAAAGAAATAGTAATAAAATGGTGGGGATATTTACGACTCTAGTGGAACAAAGGGACCTAATGACAGCATCAGTGGACGGCATTGCCGTGGCCGAATATTGGGCCAGGCAAGGAATTTAACTAGTTTTGCCATCGACACGCTAAGAAGATGTGGAACAAAGAAATTTGAAAGAAAACTCATTTATTTAGCACACAGAAACACACGATGAAGAAACAAGTGCCTATGAAGAAACTTGCAATTAAAAAAAAAAAAAAAAACAGCAACATTGTGTGCCTCACGGCTATGCCAACTAGATCCAGTTCAGTATAATGTCAGACAACTACGTACCAGTTGCCTGACGCTGGTTTTCAACTGAACCTTGATATTGATACGAACTCGTCGGCACGGTTAGCGGAGTGGTTGAGCGATTGGCTGCTGTGCTGCGTGTTGCGGGTTCGATTCCCGCACGGAACAAGTATTTGTATAACTGACAGATAAGTGTTCCGGGAGTGGGTGTCTTATGTATGAGAGTTTACACGTTTGTGAATGGGAAGAGTTAAACCTAGTGTGGGGAAAAAAACGTGTGCGGCAACGATTTTTTTTTTAAATAAATGTAGGTACAGGTAATAGCCTTATATGGATGGTAATGGACAAAGCATGCGCGATCGTTCTTACGAAGCTACACGAGGTTTACGGGCAGGTAAGAAGGTTAACGTCACAGTATAAATATGGAACAGTACGGAAACTACGTACAAATGTTCGAAACGGCACACTTACACAAACATACGCATCGACGAGACTCCTAAGCGTTTCTCGCGGTGCTGTCAGTAGCAAGAAACGCTTAGGAGTCTCGTCGATGCGTATGTTTGTATGAGTGTGCCGTTTCGAACGTTTTTACGTAGTTTCCGTACTGTTCCATATCTATACTGTGTTAACATGCTAATATGAAGAAGATGATCATTGGAGTAAATGATATAGCTTTATACAAAAACCTTACTCTGTATAGCAGGTTCATTAGAATCGTTGTCGTTTACGTATTCTCCGCCAGAAGATTCTGCACTGTCATTACTTTGTTCATCTCCACCTGGAATTGGTAAACATGCCAGTATTATGGTAATGTCAACCTAGGACAATTGAATGAATAAATATATATCTGCCTACCCACATGCAAACCTGGTAGAATTTTATTTTAATAGTGTTAACACACGCTCGAACTTGGTACGACGGATTTGGTCCATTTGTACCAAAGTGGAACGTGACTCAGTGCGAGGTAATACTAATTAATATTAACACACGCTCGAACTTGGTACCTACGACGGATTTGGTCCGTGGTACCAAATTCGGGCGTTAACACTATAAACTAGCGAATCGTCCAGGCTTCGCGCTATGCCTACAAAATCTGTCTCGTTTATTATAACTCTTAATATTAGTGAAAACTGTTAAAAAGTTAAAATTTCCTTTTTTTTTAAAGACAACCTTTTGCTTCAGCTTGACTGCGATCCCACTTGATGGTAAGCAGTGATGCAAACGTTGATTATGAAGCGCACCAGTGACGGATTAACCCTTAATCAAATTAAGCAATTGCCTAGGGCATCACGTCTGGGGGGGCACCAGAAGAAGCACAAAATAAATCCGTCCTTAGGGCATCACGTCTCATTCTCATGTCACCAAAAACCACACCAAAAAAAGTTTCTAGGACTAATTTGAAAATTCGCGGGTTTTAAGTTGACATAGAGTCCAACCTAGAGTCATAACCCCGCTCTCGTTTGCCCACTCGCTGCCCGCTAGTGCATTCGGCAATTCAAATGGAAAAAACCGGAATTGCGATTAGCCAATCATAAACCACCCCTACCCCACGCCCCCCCCCCTCAAATCTGTGTCAATCAAATGTTTTATTTTTTGAGTAATTGTTCCGGCCGGTTTCAATGCATACGTAGTAATAGGGGTTAAAGTATGAATTTGCCGTTTTATTGTAATAGGTACTTCGAATTGACATAAAACCTTCATGGTTTGAGATTTTTGAGTGAAACTTTTTTCACATAGTAGGTACCTATGAAGTTCTTTAAAAAAAAAAAAAAATTACAAAAAAATAAAAATAACCGACTACACTAAAAAAACACTAATAGAATCAAAATAACTTTAATTTCGGAAGTCGGTGTTTCTTGGTATATTTTGTTTCTTATTTAACACCGACTTCAAAATTTAAGTTTTTAATTTCACACTTTTTAATTGCGATACACTTCTAACCAGAGTGCCTATTCTCATGACAATTCCAATTAACCCAAACACTGCTAAGTTACATTGTTTTATTATGAAGTTCCTGTGTCTACCTTCCGGCTCCATCATCAGATCAGTTCGATAGTACCTTATAGCCAAAGTGCATCTCATGACAATTCTAATAAGTCCAAACACGGCTAGGTTACATTGATTAATTACGGAGTTCCAGTGCCTACCTTCCGGCTCCATCATCATCATCATCAGATCACTTCGATGATACCATTTTCAACGTAACTATTGAGAATCATTCATTTATTTGTATTGTCATAGTCGCTTAACTATCTTCATTGTGATATCTATATGAGTATGAAGTTCCGTTGACCATTTCTGGTCTTCTTCATCAGTTCCACTTCATCAAATGTTACTTTTTGACTGTAAATGCTTAAGTTCTTGATGAAAATACCAAAATTACCATAGAGTTGCCTATAATTTTTGAGGAGTTCCCTCGATTCCTCATGGATTCCATCATCAGAACTGGATTTTGAAAAAAAAGGGACCAATCTGAAAGCATATCCTATAAAGGGAAAAAAATATTTGCAAAGCGGACCATAAACGACGGAGTTCTGTGGTAACAAACATAAAAAAAAACAACCGAATTGATAACCTCCTCCTTTTTTTTGAAGTCGGTTAAAAATATGGGTGCCTTATGATTTGACTGATCTGCAGAAAGAAACGCGTGTTGAAACTTGTGTTGCCTTGTTGAATCGATACAGAAATGAAGAAATATTGGATCGAATTGTGACATGTGATGAAAAGTGGATTCTTTGCGATAACCGTAAGTGAAAAATGGAATGGCTGACCCCAGGTCAAACGCCGCAACAGTGTTTTAAAGCAAAACTTACCAATAAAAAGATAATGGTAACTGTTTGGTGGTCTCAGCATGGTGTTATTCAGTATTGCTTTCTCCGATCTGGTCATGCAATAACGGCAGATGTCTACTGTGCCGAACTTCGAACAATGATAGCAAAACTAGCAGTGAAACAGCCCCGACTCATGAATCAATCTTCACCATTATTGCTCCATGATAACGCGAAACCTCATACAGCATTAGAAACCATTTTAACTCTAAAGGAACTGAAATTAGAAACCATTCGTCACCCTCCGTATTCGCCAGACCTTGCTCCAACGGAATACCATTTTTTTCGTGATTTGGACAATTTTCTACTTGATAAAAAGTTTTCGTCTCAGGAGGCAGTACAAAATGCTTTCACACAGTTTGTCGAATCTAGATCACCAGAGTTCTATCGCAAAGGCATAAATGATCTTCCTATTAGATGGCAGCAATGTATAGATAATACTTAATGGTAATTATTTTGATTAACTAAATATGTTAAATGAAAAAAAAAGAATTTCTATTTTTCAGTACAAATCGGCAATTTCATACTTTAACCCCTAATAAATAAATTATGCTTTTGTTTTTAATTGTTGTCGCACCTACTCCACTAGGGGGGCCCACAGGCGTAGATTGTTTAGGGCATCAAGTAGTCTTAATCCGTCACTGAGCGCACTAGTTTATTAAGAGCCTATTCACTCTAGCCTTGAAGACACCTAAATTACACTTAATCAGACGAGAAGACCCCTCTCCTAGAGAGGAGGCCTGAGTCCCAGCAGTGGGAACATTATAAGGCCTACTATGCTATGCTATGACGAGAAGACCGCAGCAGGCGAATTATCCCAGTCCTTCGATGTACGCGGTATAAACGACGAGGCAAAACGCTTAATCGAATCTCAAGTCTTACGAGTATGTAAGTAAGGGTGGACACTCGCCATGCGTCGTGTTGTCCGATGGTAGAAAGGCGATGGCGAAATCAAGTCATGCAATTCCCGCGCACACTCTCCAAAATGCATCATAGAGAATGCCGAAATGCTGGCTACCCATACGCCTGTGCTCAAGGCTTTGTAGATTGGTCTTAACCAAATCTGGATCAGCAATTCATTGGATGTTTTATTAGGAGAAATAAGGGCAGAAGAAGACAGCGACTTTCTTTTATACTATGTTTATAGAGGAGAGCTAAGTAGTTTTTATTACCTGATAATCTGTCACTCGATTCACTGTGTGATTTGTTAAAATGATTTGCATGTACGGTCTCTTGGAAGGATTCCAGCTTTACTTCTGGGTGTAAATTATTCTGAAACATATGATCTACGGGTTTATAAACATTGCATAGCATAACAGCATAAGCATAAATTATAATAATAGGTATTTACTTTGCAAATAACTTTAAAAAAATATATTTTTACACGTAATTTTTTTTCCGTCAATTTAAACTAGATGAGGCCAGTGTTTCTTAGCTGACTACTCTGAGAAGAAACACTGAAACAAACTCAGGGGTCAAACAAGCGTAGCGTGCAGGGCGTAATAAGCCTTTTAATGTTCCCACAGCTGGGACTCAGGCCTCCTCTCTAGGAGAGGGAATGGATTGGTGGATGCCACATTATCTTCGAATGTTTTAGTTCTAGGACATGCCTTTCTTCACTTTTTTTTCTTCACCGTTTTGAGAGCAATGGTGATGAAATAAATTATACAAAGTAATGCGCCAAGCTGTGTTTGAACCCGCGACCTACAACTCGTAAGTCGGGCCTGTTAATACTGGTTCACCACTGCTCCCTATAGTTTTTCATTGAGAGAAAGAAAGCGTTTTTTATTGAAGACTTTCAAATGTCACTTAAGATGCTTTATATCCCAGGAGTATGTTTGCTTGGGATATTTTTCTACTATTACGTCGGCTAAAGCTAGTAATATTATATAGCTGAATGTTTGTTTTATGTTTGTTACTCCTTCATGGACGGAAGGATTTAAATGAAAATTGGCGAACACATAGGTAGACCATGACCTGGAACAGGACATAGGTTACCTTCTACCTCAGGAGTATATTCTGTTGGGATAATTTCCTACATTATCGCGGGCGCAGCCGGTGGAGCTGCTTATACTTGGAAATAGTTTTTTTTTGGGTGGGAAAATCATCTAATGACATCCCCCGCTCTTAGGCGGGGCGAGAGGGCGTGTCAGACTTTTACTGACTAAAAACCAACTCCTGTTCCTTCTCTGCCATTGTTCCCGGGCCCCGGGGATTTCTTTCGCATCACCCATGGCTCCAGTAGGCTTCGACCCTGCTGGGCCCCTATGGTTGCTGACATCTCCTTGAGGCGCACGTGGAACACTACGCGCTGTCGACGACTTGGGCTCGGTCCGGACGGTTACCGGACGGTCGGACGGCGAGCTAGCCATTGCTCGCTTTCCGCAAGCCGGCGCCTACGGTGGCTATGGAAATCTAGATCGGAATCCGCCAGGCTGGGGCGCGAGGACCATTGCCTCACGCGTGCGGCCTCCTCCTTTGTTAGCATTACTGCTACGCAGAAGGAGGCGACCGCCTACCACTTCTCCTCGCTCCGGACCATGGCCTGTACCAAGGGCCGGCGCGAGAGATCGCTGCCGCCGATCGCCTCCAAGGCAATAATAGTTTGGTTTTATTACAAGATTGAGAAATATCTATGCATACCGAATTTGCCTCTGTGTACCCCTGTCTGGTCTTCCTTTTCTCATAGTAAGGGCCTAGTATAGCAAGTGCCCGCTTCTCCATCTTTGTCAGAGGCCTGATGCCCTTGAGAGAAGACCCCGATTTCTTTCTCTTTAGCAGCCACACTTTATTCTTCAGCTTATTCTTGAAGTCACTCCAGTACTGTAAGTATGAATCTGTAGTAAGTACTTTTACTAATTAATTTAATACAAGTTGCTCCTATATTAAGTTAGAATCCAAAAAAATTTACACAGGTAATCACAAGTAGCCATAAATTTAAGTAATAAATCAATAAATAATTGTTATAAGTATTAGGTATTATAAAAATATACTTTAAACCAAAAATAACCACATTACTGACTGACCAAATTTTGAATGACCACAAAAAAGAAATTGTTTGATACAGTCATATTGATGGCAGTAGACTGATTGTTCATAGAACTTGATTCATTCTAAAAGATACTTTCCTGGTGTGGTTACCTACACATAAATGTATACCAGTGAGCCTCTACACAATCTGTGTTATCTTGATAGACTAGGTATACATTTTTTTTCCTTTTCTCTACTAATAATTGGCAATCTGCTTAGGGAGGAACAATCCAATGTGCTGGCTGAAATCTGTCTTTGGTGTGGTGAGTAGATTTGTCGAGAGACACATTTCTCAAATTTACTAGCCTATTCTAATTTTGAATTGATGTTTAATGATGGCCTAATTTTCAATTATTTGATTGGAATTAATATTAACCTTACTCCATCCATCAGCAGTTTTCCTGGTGCCTCGACAGCTATTGAGCATCTTAGTGAGTTCCTCCCACAGCCTCTTGGAGGTATGCCTGGCTTCAAGAGAGCGCAGGTTGCCAGATGCAAACTCAACATGCTGTGCCATGAAGTCTATGATGGACTTGACTTGTTCGTACGATACGAGGCGGGACTGACCGTTGCTTTCGCTCATCTTTTCATCACTGAAAACGGTATATAATGCGTTTGGGTTTTACTATAAAACATAAACCCAACTAATAGCCATAAAATTTGAAACAAACTGGAACTTACAATAAGGATACAGGTATCAAGCTAACAGTGGTCTCAATGCTATCTAAATCCCAAGAATAAAACTGAATTATTTAGTAAGATGTTAATTTTGTTTATTATTATCAAATAAAAGTTAAAAAATTAAAACAGAATCTGCAAAATTGAATTTAATATTTCTTTAGATTATGTTCCTCCAGTTATGAATTGATAATTATTAATATTTGTACACGATTTTTTATATTAATATAAATAGAAAAATAACAACAAACATAACGTTTATCAGCTGTCAAGTTCATAAATATTTACATGACAATGTTGACAATGACATAGACATTTGACACTACGAAGTCCATTTTTCTCATTGACATAAGAAATATATATAATCTCAACTTTTCTTCAGTTCGAAAATCCCCGAAAGAAAATATTAGTTTGGTGCTAGGTTGCTTTGCGATATAGCACTTGAGCGGTTTTCCGCTTTAAGCCGCATTATACGTAGTATCCCTCTGTCGTCTGTGGCCGCATTGTCGCCTCTGTCTTAAAAGATCCCCGATCCCGAAACGGTCACTTGTTCAATCACAATGTATTTTAATTGAATGTTTTAATTGAATGACAATGTACTGACAATTGCTTCAATCGTTTAAAGTAGAACGATGTAAAAGTTAAGAGAATAATAGCATGGCCTTGGCCGCAGGACATAATTTTCAATTTTACGCAAGATTACAAACATACCAACGTTGAACCAGAGTGTCACGCCTGTCAGCTAATTGCCGGGTTATTCGGGTGCATCTGTTTTGAATGGCTGGCAGCTGACACCAACATACCAACATACTTGAGGAAAGGCTGTATATTTGATGAACAATCTCGAAGTTCCGCAGTTGCCTTGTATGTAAGCGCCTTTAGATTTAGTGGACAATTTAGCGTGCAGCCAAAGCCCAAATTAAAAAAAAAAATACAATGCGTTCCAAATAAGAATAGGATCGATTGCGTAGATCATAGATTATACATGCGTAGATCGATTGTCATGTTGTGACGTCACGTCATACTGTCAAATCGAAGAATTATCATGGTGAGCAAAACAAGAAATTTTTAAAATTTAATTTATTTACTAACTCTGAACGAAAAAACTTTAATGAGAATCCAGTTCTTCAATTTTGCTTATCTCTGAGTTCTTCAATTTAGCCCAATTTCTTGCGATTTGACAGTATGACATAACGTCAAAACATGGCAATGATCCTATTCTTATTTGGAACGCATTATAATAAATTATGGCAACAATATTCTTGTCTTGCGCCGCGAGTGTGCGCTGGTGTGCGCAGAAAAATAAAAAAAAATAATAGGAAAAGAAATGGCAGTTACTAGAGAGAAAGAAAATTGTTCAAGAAAAATTAATGGAAATATACCTGCATTATCTCTCAATAGTGATAACATGTCGACGTCCACGGATAGTGACGACGTAGCGGACCCGACGTATGAAATTAGGAACATTCAAAGCATTATAAATGTAACCCGTGAAAACATTGACGCTCTGAATGCAAAATTCGCTGGTTTCCAGCATCCACCGTCGCTGTATTTGTCCGAATACCAGGAGTTGACGTCAAAGTTGCATAATTTGGAGTTAAGAGAGCGGAATTTGCGGGAATTGCTGCAGTGTGAGTCGCCGGACAGGAGTGAGGAGTATTCATTGCAGGATGATAGTAAAAAGTTCGATACTCTTACGCGGCAGCCGAAGGTGTTCCTTCGGGCGCACCTGCCGAATCAACAGCGGACGAGTGTGCAGGTGAAGGAGGGTGTGACGCTGCGGGACGCGCTGTCGAAGGCGCTGAAGCTTCGCAACCTGACGTGTGAGATGTGTGAAGTGGTGCGGACAGGCAATAACCTAGTGATACCGTGGGACATCGACATTACTGTGATCGACGCAGAAGAGGTCAGTCCAGTGTTGTTTGTTTTGTTTTGATCATGGTAAGTCAATGACACATGGTGCAGTTTGCTGTACAACACAAGTTTTTGTTGGTTTGCTTGTTTTCACCCTCTCCAGGCTTGTAAGAGAGAAAATATTTCAGGTAGTGTATTGGATGTAGTAAATTTGTTGTTACAATAAGATTGCTTTCTAGTACTCCAACCTATGATACCACCATGATGTTTGTGTTGATTCTCTGATGCAGAGACCTACTGCTAGGCTTTTAAACGCTATATTGCTTGCATTATTGGCAAGTTCAGCTCTAGACATTTATTAAATCAATCAAATCTCTTAGCTCATTTTGTATATTAAATATATAGCAGAATGTTTAACATACTTTTACTGCTCAAAAGATCCTGAGTACGCTTTAAATGAAATACTGATGTTCAGCCACATGAGGTTAGACTGGGGGCTGACCCAATTTAGCTGAGAAAAAGTTAGGCACAATGAAAGAACTAGAGACTGGGTATTATTATGTATTCTATTCTATTTTTTGTTAATGGCAAATAGAGCAGATGTCAACTATTCTGCCTATGTCCAAGTAAATTAGAAAAGCAAGTAGTGTATAATATCAATATAGAAAATGAAAGGGTCAATAACTAAAGACTTAAAATTCTTCGAGTGATACAGTTGCACTTGATGGGTGAGTACTGGACTGAATAAAAGTACTGACAGTTTTACACACTGTAAGTGCTGTTGTTACTAAGATAAATTCATGAATTCATGTTAAGAAGATTCTGGAAATATGTTTACATATAAAGGTTTACAGAAAACACTCTGAAATCCAGCTGTATCTATAGTTATTTATGATTTTAATATCCTACAGTAATATTAAAAGTCAAAAACATGTCCCTTGGCTATAAATACTTCATGTATTTGTGATTACATTAAAAATGTATGTAATGCTTTTATGATCAATAATCACTCAGATGTTGCCTCATCTTACCTTGTTGTGGGGCTGGCCCTAGGCCAGAGCATTTCGACCCTTCTGGATCTTTTGTGCTATGCCCCTCCTGTCCACTTTACCCCTAGCCCTCTGTGCACCTTCTTCATGAGTCCCAGTATGGCCTTGATGGGGCTGAGCCTGTAGTCCTCTGGTCTTTGAAATGGTTGGCCCAGATACTCTAGTCTTTGGAGCCTAATGCTGCATAGTTGCACAGCAAGCAGATGTTGGCTTACTTAAGTAAAATCTTTGCTAAGTAAAACATGTTAGAAGTTCATATTAGAATACAGAACTTATCACTGCAAATAAGGTATCTGCCATATGAATTATCAAAGAAAAATAGGGGGTAGGGGTAGGAGGATAAAAAATAGCCTACAACCAATTCTGAAACCGTAATCTTAGTAACACACAAAAAATTTAGTAACAAAATGGTCAAGCGAGTTTTGAAGCAGTTCAATAACAAATACGAAATATATTAGATTATTTGAAAATATTGTTTAGGTCTACATAGTTTCTTTCTCAATATTATTCATATTTAATTTTTTTGAGTGCTTGATGTCTTTTATGAATATTATTTATTTTATATTTATGGCCCTTGTTCATTTAAAACTGATGTTTCAGCACTTTGCTGTGGAATTTAAAGATCACTTGATTTTGAATAGGTCTCTCTCAAGACAGTTTCTACCAGTTTCTAAAAGTCAGGGGTCTTTATCCATCAATGGGACAGTAACACCTCACTCCTGGATAGATTCTGCCACATGAAGTGAAGGCCCCCCACAAATTGGCATGGCTCACAGTGACTAATATCACTTGAGATGAATAATGTCTGCCAGAAGTAAGGCTTATTGTTAATTAAACAGATTGGCATGTTACAGAATAAAAAAGAAAAAAAAGATATTTTTTTCTTTATTTATTGGCATAATACTTAATATTTTTTTTTTTTTCATGTAATGTTGAACCATATAAGTTGGACAGGTGTCTGCAACTCTCATGTTCATACTAATGTTTTGCATAAGGTTGGGAGACCTTTCATAAAGACATAGGATACTTACTTGGGTTCACAGTGTTCAGGATTATATTATTTTTGGGATAATCTCAGATTTCTATGTGGGGCTATTAACAGCAACTATTATTGTAATAATTTCATTAAGTTTTGTACTAATTATTCTGTATATCTTTACACCAAAGTAAGTTATAACAAAGCCATATAATGGTGAACTTAACTCGAAGCCGAGTTTTTTTTCCAGCATACCCTTGAGTAGCAGAGAGAGATAACAATAGAGGGAACAATCCATTATTAATATCTATTACATCTCATTCAGCACATTTAATGCAAACTAAGGTTCTAAACTAGTCAAAAACCAAAATCCAGAACCATTTCAACCAATAAAAAATAAAATTAAAAATGTTAAAAAACCCTCGACACAAAAAGAAAGTAAAAAATAAGTTTTTTTTAATTTTATTTTTATTTCACACTTTTTGAATTATTCGCGGAACTCATTATTTTGATAACTACTTAAATTACATTTTCTTAAATATTATCAACTAGCGTCTCGCCCCGAATTCGCGTGGGAAACTAATTAGGTACCTACCTACATGAAATATTATACAAACAAACCACCTCCCACTTCTAGCATCAGTTTCTTGTCATCATGTGAACATTTCACATAGAACTGGTTAAGACGAATCTAACGAGTCCAAACTCGAAGGGTTTACTAGTAGGCATTCCAGGGTTCCATCAGCCACCTCCCAGTTCTAGCATTAGGTCCTCGTCATCACGAGAAATGTATAGCACTGGTTAAGGCGAATCTAATGAGCCCAAACTCGATAGGTTTACTATTTTCTTTTAGAATATTTTCGCGTCCTATTCGCCAGGGACGTGTGTTTGCGATCCCATCTCAGTTAGCTCTTCAATCCCTTTATGTGACCGAAGAGCTGGCGAGAGGACGAGGACGGAGGATGGAGTATTTGGTCATCATAAACGCGAGTGTTTGTCGATTATATCCGACTTCGGCCGTTAAAGGGTTAATAAATAATATTGCTAGCAATAAAGGCTAATATGTAAATGTCCAAAAAATATAGTTTGTATGTTTGCAGGTGACAGTACGCACACTGGACAAGCTGCCCATAATGTCTCACATTTCGCACCAGTTCACGCGCAAGACGTTCTTCACGCTCGCCTTCTGCGAGTGCTGCAGACGCCTGCTGTTCAACGGCTTCTACTGCTCGCAGTGCAACTTCAAGTTTCACCAGCGATGCGCCGACAAAGTGCCCAGTATTTGTCATCAGGTATTCAGGACTTTTTTTTTGCAATTAAAATGTAGACTTGGTAAAAGTATTCACGTGGAATAATAATAATTGAATGAGCGTAAAGCGAGAACTACATTAGACCGACGCACACGTGGGCCACGCCTGATTTGTATGTAACGGCGCGTCGCGTGGCGTGGATCTAATGTAGCTCTACAAGTCTAGTTGCCATATAAAATGTATGGAGACCGACGTGCCCAGATCGGCGTACGTGGCCAACGTGTGCCCAATGTAGTTCTACCTTAAGCGTCTGTATTTGGTGTTACAAAGCGCTCACGCGTTATCATTCTTGCTGATATCCAGGAATCTGGTCCATACTGATTTGTGAAGCAACCAGAAAAGTGTTGTCGCTCGATGTTTAATCACGATCGAGCAATCGAAGATTTATCCCCTCGGTAAAATCGATTTAACTCACAATGCATCTTGACTCGTACGCAGACCGCGTGACCATTTTTAGTCTTGTAAAACAGGAGTGGGACACGTTCGCGCCATGATACGAAGACCACGACTGGGGCTAACTATGGAGTCGACCAATAAATATTATATTTTCATATACAGCAGGCTTAAGGCCACAGCCAAACCCAAGACTAACTTGTTAAAGACTTGCATAACGGCCTCTTCTGCCACCAGGTGCGTATGACGGACACGTACTACGCAGCCCTATTGGCTCAGAACCCAGAGACACAAGCCGGCATCCTGCACTTCCCTCCGCACTTCGGCTACCACCATATGATCGCAAGGAACGACCAGCACAAGTCAGTATAGTACCACAACTTTACTATTTATAACCATTTTCATATTTTGTATTGTATGACCTGTTTCCATTGACATCTTAGATAGCAAGGATAGGGCGGACGCGCGTATTTCTGTCTATAAATTGGCCCCCAATCATCGGGAGTGGTCGGCAATCTTCGGGAGCATTCGTGTGCGCGTGACATTAAAAATGCCGTGTTTCTTGTTCGGTGAACGCGTGTAAATGAACGTTCAGAGGTCCTATCTTTGCTATTTAAATCTATACAAAAGAAGAGAAAGAAAATGATAGCGTGACGTTTGACCGGAGAGAATGGGAGATCACCTCCTGATGATAAGCTCAGTTAATGCCGATAATTTTTCTTAGTTAATCTGAGGGATTTTGCTTGTCAATCTGAGGAGTTTTGATAATTTCTTAATAAGCGATTTATTCAAATAGTGACTGAGATTTGTCCTGTTTTCCTATAAGTTGTTAGGAAAAGTATTTCTAGTAAATAAGGCAGGTTACTAAGCAGTGTCATAATGTGCAGGTCTATCTCTCCAGCAAAGAAAATGAAGGAGTTTGATGTCCATTGGTGAATATCAATCACTAGATTGGCACCGCTTGCTTTTGTGAACGCAATCGAACGCTTACACTGACACTGCCACACTAATACATTACACACACCCAGGGCTGGCGCAAAGCTGATACGGAAATCCTTCAACGGCTCACAATAGAGCAAAGTAGGACTTTCTGACTCCAACTAATATGCGATTGATTTATTTCAAGAGTTATTAACTGATTCTCGAAATTTTACGGGTTTTTCCAAACGAGAAGCTGATGTTTTCGATCATTTTGCTATGAGCTAGTATCGTATAGTTTTTTCTCTTATCCTAGGCGACTTTAATAGTTTAACCTTTTGACGTGCGTAATTAGAGACACAATAGTAAGACAATGGCTTCCGGACGCCGGCTACCGCCTGAGCGTTAATGAATTAAAATTTACACTAACTGAGTTTAACTTAAGTCGTATTGTGGACAACGAGCACGCCGTCCGGTCGTCTGATAACCGACCGTGTGTTCCACGCGCGCCTCACAGATATGTCAGCAAGACCGTAAGGGCCCAGCACGGCCGATGCCCACTGAAGCCCCGGGGAACTTTTGAAAAGGTAACCCGTGGTCCTAGAAAATAAAGGGAAATTAAGGACACAGGTGTGGTTTTAGTAAAAGTCTGACACGAACTCCCGCTGCACCCTAGAGCTCGAGAAGTCATTAGATGATTTCCCGCCTTCCGTATGGAAAGACTATCTCAGATATCTATAGGGTGACTGGTAATTAGTGACTGATACTTAAACACGTGATTGTACTCATGATTACAAACAACTTTCCCAATGAAACTTTTTTTATACTAATTAGTTCAATCACAATAACAAAACAGCTGTTTGAAACGTAATTTCGCGCGGGCCTTCACCCGATCAGCTGTTAGCGGCGCGGTCCCCGCGCCCGCGTTATCGATGTCGTAAGCAATGTACTTACATGTTTCGGTAAAATAATATCCAAAGACTAGTATTTTGGTACATTACGCGAGTGCGCTACGCTACAATAAATTAGTATAAAAAAAGCTTCTTTGGAAAAGTTGTTTGTAATCATGAGTAGAATGCGTTCCAAATAAGAATAGGATCGACGCCATGTTGTGACGTCACGTCATACTGTCAAATCGCAAGAAATTGGGCAAAATTGAAGAACTCAGAGATGAGCAAAATTGAAGAACTGGATTCTGATAAAATTATTTTCGTTCACAGTTCGTAAATAAAATAAATTTTAAAATTTTCTTGTTTTGCTCACCATTATAATTCTTCGATTTGACAGTATGACGTGACGTCACTACCTGTCAATCGGTCCTATTCTTATTTGGAACGCATTGTACAATCACGTGTTTAAGTATCGGTCACTAATTACCATCATTTATCCTATATATCAGAATAACGAAAAATGTGGATTAAAAGCTCGAACCTTTTATCTCACTGATAATTTGATGAATTCAAGATGCATTTCTTTCTTTCGTTTTTTAGATCAGAAGAAAATGTAACATTTTGTCACTATTGCACCAGCTCTTACACGAACAAACTTAAACTAGCTCTCAGTTGTGCCTTTCCTTCTTGTTAGAATTTCTCGTGTTTTGTAAGATATTAATAGGATAATATGCACCGGTTTTTATTTCAGTTATCTAATGAGTTTATATGTAATTAAACTGCTGTTTGTACCTATTGTAATTAGCAACGTAACTTCCGCACTATTAAAAAAAAGTTTGAAGTATCTGTCCTGCTATAGCATTTTTATCGCGGTGTTAAAAAGGCGATGTTGAACTATAACAATGCTTTTGTGACCATGTTATTATTGTGTTTTTGTGTTTGAAATAATGCTTAATTCTAATTGAAAACCGCATTACAAGAATTCAATATCCCCTTAAGTAACCTATTAAGGATATGAAATAAGTGACTCCGCTACTGAATGTCGAAGTTTGAAATGTCGACGTATGTTAGTTCTAAAGTACAGGATCTCGATGTACGCCAGTACGAAAGTTCACTGGAGCGAAGTATGCAAGGCCGACGTATCGTTAGTTAGAAAGCATACGAGTGCGATGTACGCCAGTTCGAAATTACCCTGTTACGAAGTATGAAATGCCTCCGTACTGTTAGAAAGCATACGAGTGCAATAGGACTATTCGCACTCGTATTTAGACCCGAGCCATGGCGAGGGTCTTAAGAGAGCCAAGAACGGTAATCACTAACTTACTCACGTGTGTCATACGACGTTTTTCAATACACTTGGGAAGAAAACAACAGTAAAACTAGTAAAATTTTCTGTGACATGGCGGTAAAAATCTGTTTTCATAAGCGCGCGCATCATATTTTTTATTTACCCCTAGAGGAAGGCTAAGGTATTTTGATCATACTGCCTAGTCTTACGTTTATGTTTTCTTGCGTGAAAAGTTAATGCGATAATGTCTTTCGTAGCGACAATAGAATACGGATGTAACATTTTCTAATGATTTTATTAGTATTTAATTTAATTAATACAGCCACTGAACTTCAGTGGAATGAAAAAAATCACGCCAAAAACCGCGCGCATCTTAAAATGGCGGCCATAGACCATAGGTTTTTTATTAAATAAATAGTTTGTAAAAGTTAAATTTGTCCATTATGACTTGTAAATTGGATCAAATAAGTAAGTAAGACACTAATTTATATACTATTGAACGCAATAACTTAATGGGAATTTTATTCGAATTCAAAATTTGTTTTGCGAACAAAGAGGTTGAACAAAAAGGTTTTAACTACATTATATATAGCACTAGTGCATAATGGTAATCAAAATGTCACAGTTTGGTAATCAGTGCCATTATATACCTAAGTGCAGTGCAATAAGAGTCACTTTCTGAGCAAGTGTGTTGAATAATATGTATTATTTATATTATATTATAGTATCAGTAATTTATTTCAGTTTTGTATATAAAATTAAATCTTCATATACGCTATGTACGCAAGACCACTTATGTATTCTTTTAAATCTACGTTATCCTTCTTTAATAACTGTTCTCTGATTTTTAGGATATGGCTTGATTTTTTGTATTTACGTTTCTTTATATTAGCATTAGGTAATTCTTTCAATCTCCAAAATTGTATTTTTTTTGTTCTTTTTGCAATTCTTTCATCGATTTATAGATATTGAATTTTTTCCTGTTCAGCAAGTTATTCCAACGATTATGCCAATTTTCAATATTGTTTTGGGTAGTTGGGATATCAGCGTTCACACAATCTAATACTTACCTTCTTTCGATTAGTTACACGTTTATAAACTCCATGAACATAATATTCAGAAAACCAGTCAGTCACTTTTTTTTGCTTCTTCGGGTATAATTTGCTCGCAAATAATTTCAAATGTAGATGGTATCTCAGTCGGATCTAAAAAAGCAAAGGCCGCTAGATGGCGCATTTGATGCGCAAAATTACTGTCGCTAACATACTTTTTTGATAATCCTTCCTTTTGGATATGCTTCCAAATATTTTGGGACAAATGAACATTTGTGTTTTGCATTTGGGAAAATACGTTCACTAGCTCTTATCGCAGATAACTCAAAATGTGTGATAATGAATTCCAGGTCGAGATTAATATTTAATTGATTGAATGTTAAGATTGGTTGTTATTGATTGATAAGACCGCCATTAAGCCATATAGATTAAGGTAAGTTTTTGTTACTATTTTGGTAGATTTTGGTGTACAATAAAGTTTTATTCTATTCTATCGCAGTACAATTTGTAAAAATATGCCATAAATTCTTCCAGATTTACTCGACAAAAATCCATAAACAAGTGGTAGTACCTGCTTCGTATCGTCGTTCTGGCCCACTTGCCCATGTATCGAGTACAATTGGTAAAACAGACTTGGACAACACTGGAACGTGCCATCCATAATCCAAAATTGAGATTTATCCAAAAGGCGAAGATTTGTTTTAGTACTAAACACAAGAATTGTATCGGTCTCAACAACGTAATGGCCAATTAAAAATTGTTCACCTTCAAATTTGGTATACTCGTCGGGTATAACAAAATCATTCAATGTTTTCGGTAGTTTAGGTTCATTTCTCATCCTTTCTCTATGAATGATCAAACGCATAGCTTCTTTTGACGGCATAAAAGGAGACGTCCTGTATATTTTTTTGTATAATTTGCCCAGGCCTATCAAAACTGTCGGCAGCTTTTCTTTTTAATGAGTGCCTGACGGTATTTGCTTCGGCAGTATTCGAATCTGGTTCATGAAGATGAAATATATTGTTAAATTTGTGTACATAATGATCATCACCATTCTTTCTTGTAGTTACCGTGGCGCTACAACTCGACGACTTTTTTCTCACGCAATTCCAGTAGAACACATTATCACACTTTTTATTAATCATATATAGAAACCCATCAAGAAACAAAAGATTATTATTTTTATGCGACATAACAAACACATTTATTATTCTCCATTTTTACGAATGTGTTAAAATGAAGCGATATCACTGTTGTAGGACAAAAAATTAATTGAACACTTGGAAAAATACTATCCTACCCTCACAATTTCTATAATTTTGCAATAAATATAGTACCTGGTAAACTTAATGTTTTTAAAATGCATTGTTTATTTGTAATGTAAAATAATAAACACAGTGTTATTTATCATTGTTGCGTTAAACGTCCGTTTAAATATATTTATCATAATAGGTACAAACAATTACTAATATCCGTGTCTGTCCCTATATAAAAAATGAAGTAAATTTATTTTTACACCAATTTGCTAACTATAATGTTGTACCAGTAACAGTACGGAGGCATTTCATACTTCATAACAGGGTAATTTCGAACTGGCGTACATCGCACTCGTATGCTTTCTAACTAACGATACG
Organism: Mythimna impura; assembly: GCA_905147345.3. Taxonomy (NCBI): domain Eukaryota; kingdom Metazoa; phylum Arthropoda; class Insecta; order Lepidoptera; family Noctuidae; genus Mythimna; species Mythimna impura. The sequence goes on along the minus strand of LR990342.1, from coordinate 1,743,681 downwards.
TCGGCCTTGCATACTTCGCTCCAGTGAACTTTCGAACTGGCGTACATCGAGATCCTGTACTTTAGAACTAACATACGTCGACATTTCAAACTTCGACATTCAGTAGCGGAGTCGAAATAAGTCCTAAAATCTTTGAACAGCGATTTCTGCTTGTGAATAAAGTTGTGACTCTGTATGAACAATGTCAAAATTAAACACAAAAAATAAAAAAAAACTAGATTTAAAAAAGAATTGGTAAATTGTACTCTGGTTCCTACCCTCTTTTGTAATCTTTCTCTATCACTCAATGGTTTACTGGCAGAAAACTCAACTTTGAGGTAAGCTCGCCTATGTACATGAACTCTGTTATCCACTTACAATGCGTTCCAAATAAGAATAGGATCGATTGACAGGTAGTGACGTCCGCCATACTGTCAAATTGAAGAATTATTATGGTGAGCAAAACAAGAAAATTTTAAAATTTTATTTATTTACGAACTGTGAACGAAAATAGTTTAATCAGAATCCAGTTCTTCAATTTTGCTCATCTCTGAGTTCTTCAATTTTGCCCAATTTCTTGCGATTTGACAGTATGACGTGACGTCACAACATGGCGTCATTCCTATTCTTATTTGGAACGCATTGTCTATGTCGTTATGGTAAATAATAAAGAACCAAAGAAGGTATTAGATTAAAACAAAGCAGCAATAAATCACATTCTACGCAAAATCTTTCACCTTTTCTTACACCATATACTTTGACCATCTCTGACCATAATATATCTCTTGCACAGGCACCAGCATCCACGGTCGCTAAACCAGCAGGACAGGTCGAACTCGGCGCCAAACGTGTGCATAAACATGGTGCAGAGACCCATGACCCTCGCCGAACATCAGAAAAAGAATAACCAGGTACGAAACATATCAATGCATGGTTAGACTGACTTGTTAAATTATTAATAATAATATTCCACAACTATCACACAACGCCGTCTAGTCCCAAGCTAAGCAGAGCTTGTGTTATGAGTACTAGACAACTGATAAACGTGCTTATATATTTCTAAATACATACATATTATAGACTAGCTTCTGTCAACGGCTTCGCTCGCGTAAATTAGGTTTCTCCATGCAAACTTTGGAACTCCGTTTCACCCCCTTAAAAGTTGAATTTTTAAAAATCCCTTCTTTGTGCTCGCTTATGTCATAAAAGGAAGCGTTTTGCAAAAAATCACGTTCTTAGGCCTAGTAGTTTCTTCGGCTGTGCGTTGATATGTCAGTCAGTCAGTTTCTCCTTTTATATATATATAGATAAATTACACCCAGACAGACAAGTGATCGTGCTCATCACACAAACAGTTGTCCTGGGTGGGAATCGAAACCACGACCTCCGGCAGTCAGGGCCACTAACCTCTAGACCAACAGGCCAGTCAAAAATAAACAATAACAATAATAATAATTGACAGGAACATAAGGACAGCTCCAGAACTGCATTTGCATTCGTAAAGAAGCACAGATGATAATGTAGCACTAGCATAGTAGTTTACGACCTGAAACAGTCAGTTCAATTCGTGGCTCCATACCTAACGAACTGGGTTGCTCTTGATTCGAATTCGAACCAGAGAAAGGCAGATCGTTAGGAGTTTCGTTCAGGAGGACATCCGATATATTAAAATACGATTTATATTGCTGTATAATGCGACAATCTGATAATGCGTTGATAACTTTCTACAACGTCAATAATTGTTTTAAAGACAGTGAGTAATGCGTAGAAACTTGCACGCAATTGCGCGTGAAGCAACAACTATGTAATTGATATTTTACAGTAGTACGTGTTCCGTTATTTGTTAGTATGTAACGCTTTACTGGATTATCCGTGTAGGTATCTGATGTACAATGCTTCCACGTGCAAGCTGGGCTATATGTCCATATGCTCCTTTTTGCCCAAAACCATGGAACATGTAGATGACCCGAGTTAGTTTCCATCGATGTAGCTTGCAGAAATTATAAACCATAAAGTTTTACAAAAAAAAAATACAACCGACTTCAAAGTAAAAAAAACACTGAAAAGTGCAAAATAACTTTAATTTCGGAAGTCGGTGTCTTCTCTATTAGTTTTGTCTCTTCGTTATTTAACACCGACTTCCGAAATTAAAGTTATTTTGCACTTTTGGGTTTTTTTTTTTACTTTGAAGTCGGTTGTATTTTTTTTTTGTAACAGTTTTTTATTTTACACTTTTTAGTTATGGTACCACCACTAAAAAGTACCCCTCAGCCAAACTTAAATACCTTATAGCCAGAGTGCATCTCATGACAATTCTAATAATCCCAAACACGGTTAGATTACATTCATTTATTACAGAGTTCCGGTGCTTAACTTCAGGCTTCATCATCAGATCAGTTTGATATATTCCCCCTCTACTTTCAGTCAGTCATCGACTACACGTATAAACAAAGCAATTTTACTTGTTACGACGGTTCTGCTGTGATCCTATGAAGAGTTCTGTTTCATATCTTCGAAGTTCATGATCAGATCATAAGAATATTTCTATGGGACCAACTCGGAAGCATAACCTTTCAATAAAAAAAAAATATTTCGGTGAACATACATAAAAAAAAAAACATACATTCAACCGAACATATAACCTCCTCCTTTTTGAAGTCGGTTAAAAATAGGGAATATTGGCTAGATTCATCGACTGGCCTACTGGTCTAGTGGTTAGTAGCCCTGACTGCTATGCCGGAGGTCGTGGGTTCGATTCCCACCCAGGACAAATGTTTGTGTGATGAGCACAATCATTTGTTCTGTGTCTGGGTGTAATTTATCTATAATATGTGTGTATTTAGAAATATATAAGTATGTTTATCAGTTGTCTAGTACTCATAACACAATGCTTAGCTTGGGACTAGACGGCGTTGTGTGATAGTTGTAGAATATTGTTATTATTATTCATTGTCAGTTAAAATTTTTTTTTGCCCGTGTGATCAACATGCAACAACCATGATGCAACAACCATGCTGATGAGTTACTTAACATTCGAAAGCATTAAATGAACCTAGGCTATAGAAAGCCAGGGCTTATTGTTCGGCTGCGCTACGGAAAAACAAAGTAACTGCAGTCAAGCAAAATTATCAGGAGGAGCAAAAAAACCGAAAATCACAAATTTAAAACGTACTGGCGACAACTTCAGTACTTTTGTTATTTCATAATTTGTAAAATAATTAGTTCTATCTGTTTCAAAGCAATTTTTTGAGTAATTTTTGGTAACTTTCGTTTAAATTGAAAAAAAATATTTTTCTATAGACATAAAATTAATATTAAATAAAAAGAACAATTCAGTAAGAAAGTAACTACAGTCACTTTGTTTTTTAAATAATTTAAAAAGAGATGGACAAGTTAAGTTTTAGTTTTAATAACAAAGCAAATGCATTTAATTGTTTTTAACAAAGACAATGAAGCCATTTAAAAATCAATATATCTACTATAAGATTTGTTGGCTTTTGCTTTTTATGAATCACATAATTTGTAAGAATTGTAAAAACTAGTTCATCTTAGGATTTATTAAGATATTAAGTGTCACTCAAGGAATAGGGCATGTATATGTATAACGGTTACTTACCTAAAATAAATTCAAAAATCATAGATATAAGTTGTAATCATCTAAGATACAAAGTAGGTACATATTATTCAAAACAAAAAAAAAAGAAATAGGCGTTACATAGTAATTAAACAAACAATTGCTTGAAAACTATCATAAGCCTCCATAATAGTTCTCGAACGTAAACTGCGGCTATTTTGCATTTTAAACATTATTGTTACCACTTTATTTGGGTATACTTTATCACGATTTTAATTTATGACCTAATCATTTGCATTTCCCAATTCCAGAGCACTATAAGTATTTATTTTTGTACAAAATGAGTTTGCCTTCAATTTTAATTTGCCCCCACTGTCTCGTGTTTTCTCTGCGCACGGGCTGAAGGTGCACATTGGGCGCATGCACAAACATGCCCTGCGTTCAGGTGCTGTGTCACAAGTCCCGCCGGTCGACAAAGTTAACACCTCATCGTCGGGACAGGTGCACCCGGCGCATTCGCCAACCCAGAGTCCCTTAGATAGGCTAGCTTCTTGCAAGGCAAGTATTCCCGTTCTTCGACACATGCCTAAGGGTGCCCGGAATCAGGCGGCAGGGAAACTCTGCGACATTTTAGATTTTTGTGTTGCTAGTAATGGGGTAGATGAGTGGAGTTCTCTTCTTTCGTTTGCTTACACATCTTTAAGAGTCCCACCAAAAGAGTTGCCCGGTAATATGACATCTAAAGTCAAAGCCAATATAATGTCACCTGTGCATTATCATGAAGATGAAGTGGACGCAAGTAGGAGGTCGGGTTCCCGGTCCATAAAAATAAGTATTGAAACAAAGGTTTTCGAGGGCGATTTAAAGGGGGCGGTGCGGCTATTGATGTCCGACGACACGTTCGCTCGGGGAGACGCTGACACCCTTGCTTCGTTGAAACTTAAGCACCCCGATCCTTCACGTCCTCTCAGTTTTTCACCAGACCCTGACCCCTTATTTACGGCATTTTCGGTCACTGTAGAGGACGTGATATCAGCGCTTGGTTCTTTTTATACTGGATCAGCAGCGGGCTTGGACGGGATCCGGCCGGGGCACCTAAAGGAGTTGATTTCTGTGTCGGCGGGGGAAAATGGAAGGCGCCTTGTGGAGGGTCTGACTAGGCTGGCAAATTTCTTGCTAAGTGGTCAGTTGAACCCATGCGTTTGTCCGTTTCTGTACGGGGCATCACTCTTTGCACTGGAAAAAAAAGATGGCAGAGTAAGACCAATTGCAGTCGGTAGTGTCATTCGCCGTCTTACTGCAAACGAGTGGCCATTCATAAGGCGATTGTCGAGCTGAAATCCGGCCTAAACGTGTGGTACCTTGACGATGGCATTATCGGGGGCAGACCAAAAGATGTTTTTCAGGATTTAGAGGCTCTAGTCCCTCGTCTCAGAGACCTGGGTCTGGAGGTGAATCCCTCGAAGTGCGAATTCTTCCCCTGTAGTACTGAAGCTCGTACACACTTTTCTCGCTTTAACTCCTTTCTTCCTGACCTCAGAGAACTTTCATGCTCCGACTTTAATCTCTTAGGATCCCCTATTTTTCTTGGTGCAGTTCCAGAAGCCATCTTCTCGAACTCGGCTCCTCCTTTCTGCTCACGAGCGTCTTAAAGATCTTTCCGCGCACGTTGCGATTGTCCTGTTGTGCATGTACTTCGCTCTTTCAAAAATCACGTATCTATAATTTAATAATAATAATAATAATACGTATCTGTTGCGGACCACCCCTACTTGGCTGTGTCCAGAGGAAGTTTCCTCGTTTGACAACGCTTTGAAATTGGTAGTGGAGTCTGTTCTCAATGTCTCCCTAGATGGGCCCCAGTGGAGGCAGGCGGCTCTACCTATCCGATATGGTGGTCTCGGGGTGCGGTGCGCACGGGATGTGGGTCTGTCGGCTTTCTTGGCGTCTGCGCATGGGGTTGCCAACCTAGTCACTGTATTACTCAATACCAATGGTGATGGGGGAAGCATGCCTTTTGTGTCGGATGCTGTGTCAGCTTGGTTGACCCTCAACTCGGGTGCAACAATTCCCGATTCAGATCATGTTCAGCGGGCGTGGGATGACAGAGGGGTAAAGCTGCTCCAAGAGAAATTGTTGGAGGGTGCGTTCGGAGTCGATAAGGCCAGACTACGAGCAGTGTCGCAACCCGAGTCCGGGGCGTGGTTACAGGCGATTCCTTCGCCTCATCTGGGCACTCTACTCGATGATGACTTTTTGCGTGTGGCGGCTCTCCGCCTGGGCTGTAAGGTGTGTGAACCTCACCACACACACCACACACAACCACATGCACCTGCGATTCTATGGTGGAGGCCGATGGCCATCACGCACTGAACTGTCGGCGCTGCACAGGGAGGTTCCCACGTCATCATGCCCTGAACGACATAGTCCGTAGAGCCCTTATATCGGCAAACGTCCCCTGCGTGCTTGAGCCTCCAGGTCTTAGCAGGTCTGATGGTAAGAGGGGCTGACTCTGGTGCCATGGAAAAACGGGAAGTGCCTGATGATCTGGGACGCAACTTGCGTCAGCACTGTCGCCGCTAGTCACCAGAGTCGCACCATGCACAATGCCTCTGCCGCCGCTGAAGACGCCTGCTCTAAAAAAAGGCTCAAGTACGCTTCCTTGGATCAGCTTTACCATTTTATGCCTGTTGCTGAGGAGACTCTGGGCAGTTGGAGTACGGAGGCAAAGTGTTTTGTGGGGAACTTGGGCCGTAGGCTCGGGGAGGCAATGGGTGACTCCCGATCCAGGTCGTTCTTGGTTCAAAGGATGGCCATCGCTATTCAGCGAGGTAATGCGGCGAGTGTTATGGGCACCTTTGCACCGGGAACGATCAGGGGCGGGTTTATTATTTATTTATTATTTATTATTTATTGACGATCACATTTAATATAATTGTAAAATGTTAATTCTTTTATATTAGACATTAATGTATTTTTTAATTTTTTAAACATTTTTTAATTCATTAACGCTCAGGCGGTAGCCGGCGCCCGCAAGCCATTGTCTTACTATTGTGTCTCTAATTACGCACGTCAAAAGGTTAAATAAAACACACAAGAATCACAGCCTCGGCAAACTTATGACACGAAGTTGTAACTGACAAGTTTAATTGTGGGAAAAGTGACATTTGAAAAGTGCGTTCAGAAGTGTGATAAAACCGAGTAATGTCGAATAATTTAGACATTTGAAATTTTGAAATAAACGACAGCATATTAAAAACCAAGTAAATGGGATATAGTAATAGATTGAATAGATTTACAATAAAGAAACAAAGCAACTGTTATTCAGTTGCTTTGTTTTACATTTGTCATTTTACTTGCTTTATTTTTACGTTAACAAATTTGCCAATTTGGCCATTTTAACAATTTAAAAACAAAGTAAAGTTGTTTGATTTTCTTATAGCTAGATAATGGGGCTTAAAAAGAAATTTATATCAAATGAAAAGCCAATTAAATCATTTCACAACGTAAAAACAATGTAATGGACGTGCAATTACTTTGTTTTTGCTTAGACATTGTGGTTTACTTTGTTTTACCGTAGATATGTTGGACAAGTGCCTGCAGTTACTTTATTTTACAATTTTTTATCTTGAAAAATAAAGCCTTTTCGATGATTCTGTTAATGTAGCAGAGTCCGTTATAGGCAAAATGTTTCAAATATGTAAAAAAACAGATTTTGAAAAATACGTTAGTTGCTTTGTTTTTCCGTAGCACAGCCGTGTTACTCGTAGACGGTATTACGCATGAGTCGTGTTCGTGAACGGGCGCTGTTAGTTGGGACAAATCATCTTTTAGCTGCCAAGGTTTTTTTTTTAACTATAACGCCTTTAACGTGCACGTCTTTATACATCGTTCTCATATTATGTATAATTTCAGCATTAACAATGTAACTATAATTTTGTATGTTTATTGATTTTTAGTAGATTTTTCCTTGGAGTGTCTTGCACATTCTTCTCTATAGAGATCTACTGTGGAACGTGCAAATAGTTTTATCCATTTTGTGACTGTCCGACTTCTTGACAAATTGCCTTCAAAACATTGCCTGTAAATGGTTTAAGAGGGTCCTTTTCCACTCGCCTATCGTCGACATCGAGCATGGTTTCAAAGCTTTTTGCTTCATCACACGAAGAGGCATTGCAAAAAAAAGAGAGATAACGCCTGAAATCTCCTTTGGCATTCGGTAATTCCGTGATTAACTCGAATATTTCACAAAAATTGTTCCAGGAAATGCGTGATTTTTTAAACCCTTAAATTTTTTCAGAAAAATAGTCGTCATTCAGAATCTCGATTAGATGTGCAAGGCTTTTATAGATGTACTTTTTTATATATGAGTACATTATGGAGGGCCAAAGTTCACGTAAAATAGCAATTTTCAGAGGTCTTTACTAGATTAGTTTCACACAAATTTGTGTTTCTATAGAAGCCTAGATAATATCCACAAGATAGCTGTGTATCCATAATATCTAGAGAAAGTTGTGTAATAACATCTTAATCACGTAAGAGCAGTTGTGTGAAAATGTAACTCAAAAAGGACACTCTTAATTAAAATAAATGCTTTGAGTTTATTTAACATGTATTTTGCGTTTTCTTGTCACAGTGTAACAATTCTCCGCAATCGTCCAACTACCTGACGTCGGGGAGACACAAACAGGACGACAAGGACAAGGCTGTGGACCAACAACATAGTCAGAGTACACAAGTATGTCCATACTGGAACATTCTTCTTTCATTCCAGGGGTCACCAAAATCTCGCAATAGTGCTTTGTAGCCCGTTCTCATAAAAGTGCAGCAACATTTCAACCGAAAGACGGCCACTGTTGGACATAGGCTTCCCCCAAGTGTCGCCACAAGGACCGGTCTTGTGCGTTTCGCATCCATATCCCCGCAACCCTCACCAGGTCATCGGTCCACCTTGTGGGAGGCTTTCTAACGCTGCGTCTTTCGATACGCGGTCGACACTACGCGGTAAATATAAAACTTTTCACATATGATAGGGAGACATTGTTCTATAAATACTGTAGCTGTGCAACATGCTGCGTAAACTTTGTACTATGTAGCGTTCACTACAATTATTAACAACGACAACTAGTAACCAGTTGCTATGAAAAACTCATAGCAACTGGTAACTCGTTGTGGCCAGATCGCGTATTCGTACTTCTAGGCAAGCGTGCTCCATCGTCGACCACATCATCGCTTACCATCAGGTGAAATGGTGGTCAAACGCGAGCCTATCATTAATAAAAAAAAAAGTTAATGTTTGATGATATGTCAATCCTCGTTTGGCCATATCATTAATGTAGGATTTCTATGATAATAAAAGGTCTAAAGAGAGTAGGCCAAACAAGGATTGACATCATCAAACTTTAACGTTTAAAACGATCTGGGGGCTATTGGCTAACTTTTTCAATAACAGTTGACAACTAGCATTCGTTGCACACTAAACTTAGTTGGCAACTGACAATTTCATTAAATTGGTATTATGTATCACACAAGTGACTAACAAACTACAGTGGGAAATTTGGTGAATTATAAAAATTTACGCTGCCTATTGTGACCACTCTAAAATTTTATCGACTATTATACAGCTTCAAAAGCTTACACAATCGCAATTTTAAAAGTATCGATACAATAACATCTGTCAAAACGTGTTACGGTGGCTATCAAAGGCACCAGTGGCTAATGACGTCACTGCAGTTGGTCACTGAAGATAGGCAATACGAAACTAGCTGTTTGACAGTTCAATGATGCACATTGTTAACAAGTGATCATCACTTGAACTGTCAACAGAGTTACGCAATAGCCCCCCTGGCCAGTTTTACTTGGCCATATCAAGAAGTGATCAATTTCTAAGATCTGGCCACAACATCCACATAACTACATCGGTAAATTGCATGCAGGCATCTCCAACGGGCACGTTGCGGCCTCGTCGGCCGCGCGCGCGTTCCGCCGACGAGTCGTGGAAGAACGCGCTGTCGCCGCGGGAGAGCTACGACGACTGGGTGATACACGCGGATGAGATACTCATCGGCGCCAGGATAGGTGAGTCGATCGGACTTACTTTGAGGCGAATCCCTTTTTCTTACGATCTGAAAGTTGGTTCCTGAATGTTCGGCGATCAAGTGTCTGTCGTTATAGTTCTAAGTCTGTTGTGCACTGTCCTATCATCCTATGTGATCGAATCAACGAGAACGCGATTGCAAAGCGATCCGAAGCGGTTCACGTGAATTCAACACGACGCGTGCGCATGAAGTCGCCGCTTCAGAAAGAAATAAAACATTTATTTGTGACTCGCACAGGATAAACAACAATAAGAAAAGTGTTAACTAATCTATAAATAAAAACTTTTTAGAAAAAAAAAAATAACCGACTTCACTAAAAAAAAACACTAAAAGGATCAAAATAACTTTAATTTCGGATGTCGGTGTTTCTCGGTATTGTTTGTTCTTATTTAACACCGACTTCCGAAATTAAAGTTATTTTGATCCTTTTAGTGTTTTTTTTTAGTGACGTCGGTTATTTTTTTTTTCTAAAAAGTTTTTATTTCACACTTTTTAGTTGCGATACACTTATAAACAGAGTGCCTATTTCTCATGACAATTCCAATTAACCCAAATACTGCTAGGTTACATTGTTTTATTATAAAGTTCCTGTGTCTACCTTCCTCCTTCCGGCTCCATCATCAGATCAGTTCGATAGTACCTTATAGCCAAAGAGCATCTCACGACAATTCTAATAAGCCCAAACACGGCTAGGATACATTGATTAATTACGGAGTTCCAGTGCCTACCTTCCGGCTCCATCATCATCATCAGATCACTTCGATGATACCATTTTCAACGTAACTATTCAGAATCATTCATTTATTTGTATTGTCATAGTCGCTTAACTATATCTTCATTGTGATATCTATTTGAGTATGAAGTTCCTTTGACCATTTCTGGTCTTCTTCATCAGTTCCACTTCATCGAATGTTACTTGTTCTTGATGAAAATACTAAAATTACCATAGGGTTTATTTATTTATTTATTTATTTATTTAAACTTCATGTACAGTAGTGGTACATAGGCGGACTTAATGCAACAAGGCATTCTAAGGGTTCAAGGGTTGCCTATAATTTTTGAGGAGTTCCCTCGATTCCTCATGGATTCCATCATCAGAACTGGATTTTGAAAAAAAAACTTTTTAGAAAAAAAAAATAACCGACTTCACTAAAAAAAACACTAAAAGGATCAAAATAACTTTAATTTCGGATGTCGGTGTTTCTCGGTATTGTTTGTTTCTTATTTAACACCGACTTCCGAAATTAAAGTTATTTTGATCCTTTTAGTGTTTTTTTTAGTGAAGTCGGTTATTTTTTTTTTCTAAAAAGTTTTTATTTCACACTTTTTAGTTGCGATACACTTATAAACAGAGTGCCTATTTCTAATGACAATTCCAATTAACCCAAATACTGCTAGGTTACATTGTTTTATTATAAAGTTGCTGTGCCTACCTTCCTCCTTCCGGCTCCATCATCAGATCAGTTCGATAGTACCTTATAGCCAAAGAGCATCTCACGACAATTCTAATAAGCCCAAACACGGCTAGGATACATTGATTAATTACGGAGTTCCTGTGCCTACCTTCCGGCTCCATCATCAGATCAGTTCGATAGTACCTTATAGCCAAAGTGCATCTCATGACAATTCTAATGAGTCCAAACACGGCTAGGTTACATTGATTAATTACGGAGTTCCAGTGCCTACCTTCCGGCTCCATCATCATCATCAGATCACTTCGATGATACCATTTTCAACGTAACTATTCAGAATCATTCATTTATTTGTATTGTCATAGTCGCTTAACTATATCTTCAATGTGATATCTATTTGAGTATGAAGTTCCGTTGACCATTTCTGGTCTTCTTCATCAGTTCCACTTCATCAAATGTTACTTTTTGACTGTAAATGCTTAAGTTCTTGATGAAAATACTAAAATTACCATAGGGTTGCCTATAATTTTTGAGGAGTTCCCTCGATTCCTCATGGATTCCATCATCAGAACTGGATTTTGAAAAAAATGGGACCAATCTGGAAGCATATCCTATAAAGGGAAAAAAAAATTTTGCAAATCGGTCCATAAACGACGGAGTTCTGAGGTAACAAACATAAAAAAAAAAAAAAAAAATGATGATAAAAAAAAAAAAAAAAAAAAAAAATACAACCGAATTGATAACCTCCTCCTTTTTTTTGAAGTCGGTTAAAAATGGGAGCAATCTGGAAGCATATCCTATAAAGGGAAAAAAAATATTTGCAAATCGGTCCATAAACGACGGAATTCTGAGGTAACAAACATAAAAAAAAAAAATGATGATAAAAAAAAAAAGCAACCGAATTGATAACCTCCTCCTTTTTTTTTGAAGTCGGTTAATAAAAACAAATAAAAAGACCTGTGCGAGGCCAAAAAGGCCACAAACAACACATAAACAAGCCACCACACCGCAAGTTTGCGTAAAAATATCAAAGTAACTGATCGCGTCTGCTTCGCTTCGCTCGTCGCCGTACTGCAACCACTTGCGGTTGGTCACGTAGGCCACCGCAATAGAGTATGAATGGTTTGTTCCAAACGCGCCGCTTCGCTTCGTGTTGGAGTGCTTACGCAGGAAAACGCGTAAGGCCTACTGTCCACGGACGCATAGCTTCATAGACGCGTATTCGTCACTATCAGAGGTCGGAATTAGGTAGAGTTAAACATGTACTTATACCAATTTCATATAGCGAAAAATAAAGGGGATATGCCTCAAATCCCGAGATTAATTGATTGATGAGCAGATTTTTTTTTATGACTAACAGAAATATAGCAGAAAAAATTTCTTCCTGCGTTAATGACGAGGAGGAGGAAGTGTATAAATTTGTTAACCTCGCCTCAGTTGACGTAGAGAGATCTTTTCAATGAAAAATACTAATAAAAATTGTATGTTAATTATTTTTGTTTTATTTGTCTTATATATCTCTGAAGTTTATTAGTAGTAATATTGTTGGCCATACGGGATTTTTCATTGGAAATCCCATGAGAAGATCCATATCAACATTTCGATGAAAGTACATGAGTAACTCTACCTAATTCCGACCCCTTGGTCATTATACGCTTGGTGTACGCCTGCGTGAAGCCTACATACAAAACTAGGAAACTCTATCGACGAAGCTGCAACGACACACGACGGCACGGCGTTGTCTGTGGACAAAGTACGTCTATGTGATACTCATCAGTGACAAAATTATGTAAGACACCATCTGCCAAGCTGGTGCATGAAACTTACTCGAATCGGTTTAATATCGTCAGGTTCGGGCAGTTTCGGGACGGTGTACAAGGCGCACTGGCACGGCCCGGTCGCCGTGAAGACGCTCAACGTGAAGACACCCACGCCGGCGCAGCTGCAAGCGTTCAAGAATGAGGTAACTACTCTACTATATTGAGATACCAGCCACTGGCAAAATCTAGTAGATTTTGCCAGTGGCTTCGCTCCCGTGAAAGTAGGTTTTTCTATACAAACTTTGAACCCCCGTTCTATCCCGTTAGGTAAATAAATAAGAGAGGATTTTCCAATATTCACCATATTGGAAAAACCTCTCTTATTTTACAACTTCATGCAACACAAAATGCCTTAGGTATCTTGTCTTAGTGCTCGCTTACGTTTTAACCCCTCGAAGGCCGATTGTATATTACGTCTGTACAACTTGAATGACCTTGAAAAACGCTTAATTGTGTTTGTACACACGTTTGTACGAATTTTTTTAGCCGAAAATTTTGGTTTCTATCCCTCAATTTCTGATTTAAGCATTTGAAGTTGAGTATTTCTCAAGCTCTACTTTAACCTGAAAATCGGTCAAAATTTGGCACTAAAGTAGAGTTTGAGACGCACTTAACTCAAAATACTCAATTCAGAAACTCGCCCTATATCTTTGATTTTCCTAGAAAAATCCAGAAAATGTTTTTTTTTTTTGGAGATTTACGTAAAAACGCGCAATTACGTAATAATAATACCCCCGGGCGCCCGAGGGTATAAAAGGAGACCTTGTGTAAAGTTTTACGCTCCTAGGCCCTGCAGTTTCCGCTGTGTGTTGATATGTCAGTCAGTCAATTTAAAAAAAAAATTAAATGTATTTATTTCATATATATTTTATTTCGCACGGTTCCAAATTGGTCGTTTCCTATGGAGAAAAACTGGCAAGAAACTCTATGGTTACTCTTTTATAAAAAGTGGTTGATGTTACAGTATTTATATATTACAGTATTAATAGATATTATATAAGAACAGTGTAGACCAGTCAATATTGTACCCAAAAGCACAATAAAAATAATCATAATAAAAAAGTGAGTCGTCATAATAGGAAATAATCTAAGAATTTGGTCAGTTATTCAGTCAGTTTTTCCTTTTATATTATTTAAAGTATACTATTGCATCATAATGTAAATATTATTTGCAAACAATGTGTACAGTGCAAAATGTTTGTATGTTTTAGTGAAATAAATACTTATAAAAATTATATATTATATGTGATAGAGATAAAGCTTGTACTCCACTGTAATAAACTTAAAAGCTTTTTTGTCTACATGTTTTTTTTTTTATTATAGTTAGACTCGCACTTGACCACTTTCTCACCTGATGGTAAGCGATGACCCTAACCCTATTGAATAACTAGTATATAATAGTCCATAATACAACTTGACACTGACCTGCAAAATGCAAGCAACTTAAGATAATTGAAATTTCACGAACTACTCTGGCGCTTACATTATAAAATGTAGGTTTCCATGGCACGGCGCTGCAATGCGTCACGGTATGCCGTATGTATATGTTTCGTTCCTAAAGTAGCTTTCCAACACTACTTGTTTGCTCCAGGTGGCAGTCCTCCGCAAGACCCGGCACTGCAACATCCTGCTGTTCATGGGCTGCGTGTCCAAGCCTTCGCTGGCCATCGTGACGCAGTGGTGCGAGGGCTCGTCGCTGTACCAGCACCTGCACGTGCTGGAGACGCCCTTCCCGCTGCTCTACCTCATCGACGTGGCGCGCCAGACCGCGCAGGGCATGGACTATCTGCACGCCAAGAACATTATACATAGGTATCACTACCATTGCAAGAGACGGGAACATAACTCATCGGAAACACGTGTCCTAATATCGTTTGTTAATCTCGATCTTTGTGTAGCATCACGTGACATATGAGTTCAATAGGTTTAGGGCCCAAACATAAAACTGCGATGCGACGACGCATTGTAAAAATCTGCGAGCAAACTCGATTCGTAACGCACGAAATCGCAACGCTGCAATAAGGATCAGTCATGATTTTTGTTGAGTATGCAGACTTATAGCGTCAAAAATAACACAGTAAATACTGTGAAGAAATTATTTAAATCGGACCAAAAATGACGAATATACAGCAATTTTAGTGCATTAGTTCCAGAAACGCGCCCGAGTATGAAGCGACTCGCTGTGACGTCATCTGTCATGATCGGTCTCCACCGGCGAATTAATACGATCAAGCCGTTCGTCGCACGGATTATGACAGATGACGTCATAGCAAACAGCCCAGCGAGAGCGCGCGTTTCCAAGTAGCCGTTCAGAAAAACTAATAAATCCACCATTTCTTGACGGATTTTAATAATTTAAAAAATTGAATGCTCAGTAAACTATTACACATACAATGTACTTAGTAAAAATCGGATTTACTATTATGTGAATGATCCTCATTCGCATCGCAGGTTTCTACGAATGCAAACAATAGACCACATTATTACGGGCTTCCAAACAATTACAATCGTTCAACATTACACCTTATTTTCATATTTCAGGGACCTAAAATCAAACAACATATTCCTGCGAGACGACTGGTCTGTGAAGATCGGAGATTTCGGTCTAGCCACGGCCAAAGTGCGGTGGTCTGGTGAGTACTAGAACATCTATAATCTTCTCTTCTAATTCCTCTGCTGGTCCACTACCTGTAAGTCCAAGACGTTTGCTAAAAAAAAATTTGAATTGAATCGTTTACACTAAATGTGTAAGCGAAACAAAATCTTGTGAAAAAATAAGACGAAATTAATTTTATTACGTATTCGTATTGTACATAGTAAAACCTATATGGCAGTCCTTTTTTTTTAAAAATATCCTTTTACTTTTTACTTGAAATAACCAATCGAATACTATTTTATTATTTATACAGAATTTCAAAACCTCATACCGTAAATCGATAATTTTTCATATACGATTTTGTTCTTGGGATCCATCGATTTGGATATTTACCTCTTATTCTCATCATCAATTGCAATCGACTCAACGGGATCACAACTCAGGTTGGGAAGGCATTTTCTCAAAAAGGAAAACAAGCGCCTAGTGGATAACTAATAGTGAAGTTGCCTGAATACTATAAGATGTACGAGAAATCAGTAGGCAGCTAACATTATAACAAATATATCGTGTAATAACTTTTGTACCCGTGCGGGGTGGAAGATGATGATGATTTATTGAAAGTATGGTCCATCACTTGACTCTACATTTTTGCTTTTTTTTTGGGCAGTATTCGTATGTCATGTCAGAAGAACTCTTCACTTTTTGAAGCTATCCACGAATTGACCCAATTTTTAATGTTAACCTTTTAACCGCCACAGTCATGTATACATGACAAAACAAAATGTGTCCAGCACGCCACGACGACTACATGGCAGACTTAAACGCTAGTAAATTCTATAAGAAAGTATAGTTTTTTTATTTCTGTTACTCAAGGATGAGATCGCCATATTGCCGAGAGCACGCTTTTGCTGTTTTGGTAAAGTGCTGCTCAGACAAGATCTCGTACAGCATATTGTGTCATCGACCGGGTCAATTGATAATCGGAAGGGGCAATGTCTCATGAATATGGTGGCATCGCAACATGCGGACGAGCATTGTCATGTAGAAGAATAATTTTATCATGTCTGGAGTAGTAATGGTATGAAAGAAAAGGAAGTTAGTGATAGCATGACGGTTGACAGGATAGAATGGAAGAAAAAAACATGTTGTGCCGACCCCAAATAAGATGGGACAAGGGCAGGAAGATGATGATGATGATGATGGAGTAGTAATGGGCATGTTTTTGCTTGAGTGCTCAGCTCATTCTCATTATCTGTGTCCGATAGAGAACTCCAGCAATGGTTTCGCCCGGTTTTAGCCATTGATAATAAACAACATCAAGCTGATCCCACCGTAGACACTATTAGATAATAGTAAATTAGGAAGCAGTGTGCTCATGCTCATTGATCAGTTGAAGTAAGCCCTTCAGACAGTACGGACGAATGTCTTTTGTGAATTTTCACAATTTTTAAAATGAATATGTACCTCACCTTTTCGTAAAAGTAAAAATTCTGACGACTATATTTTAAAATCCCATTTTGAATAAGCCTTTACTTTGCAGTTACACTTATGAGTCACTATTTTTTTAACGCGAATAGACTATTGTGAGGACATCTTTTGTAAAACGGCGGAAACTTATTTATAGTGTTCTACCAGAACAAGGTTTTCTACCGAAACCAAATCTTCAATATTCGTCTCTATTTCGGCCGAAAAAACCTTTTTAAGACATTTGGAAAATCTATAATTAACTGTATTTGTTTCGCTGCGAACGAAGTTTCGGCCGGTTTTCTGCCGAAATCGAAACCATATCTTTGACACTACTTATTTGTGGTGTACAAATTTAGTTCATTATTTTTATTTTTTACCCGGCTATATTATTATTTTATTCATAAACTCAAGATAATTAAATCACTTTTTTTTTAATGCAAAAATATTTATCTATGACCGTGATATTTGCAGACACGTCGACAGCGGGCGGCGTGCAGTGGCAGCAGCCGACGGGCTCCATCCTGTGGATGGCCCCCGAGGTCATCCGCATGGACGAGCCGGCGCCCTACACCTTCCGCTCCGACGTGTACGCCTACGGCATCGTGCTGTACGAGCTCATGGCCGGCGAGCTGCCCTACGTGCACCTCAATAACAAGGACCAGGTAATGTGCGCCCGAGCTCTGGAACAGCAGCCGACGGGCTCCATCCTGTGGATGGCCCCCGAGGTCATCCGCATGGACGAGCCGGCGCCCTACACCTTCCGCTCCGACGTGTACGCCTACGGCATCGTGCTGTACGAGCTCATGGCCGGCGAGCTGCCCTACGTGCACCTCAATAACAAGGACCAGGTAATGTGCGCCCGAGCTCTGGAACAGCAGCCGACGGGCTCCATCCTGTGGATGGCCCCCGAGGTCATCCGCATGGACGAGCCGGCGCCCTACACCTTCCGCTCCGACGTGTACGCCTACGGCATCGTGCTGTACGAGCTCATGGCCGGCGAGCTGCCCTACGTGCACCTCAATAACAAGGACCAGGTAATGTGCGCCCGAGCTCTGGAACAGCAGCCGACGGGCTCCATCCTGTGGATGGCCCCCGAGGTCATCCGCATGGACGAGCCGGCGCCCTACACCTTCCGCTCCGACGTGTACGCCTACGGCATCGTGCTGTACGAGCTCATGGCCGGCGAGCTGCCCTACGTGCACCTCAATAACAAGGACCAGGTAATGTGCGCCCGAGCTCTGGAACAGCAGCCGACGGGCTCCATCCTGTGGATGGCCCCCGAGGTCATCCGCATGGACGAGCCGGCGCCCTACACCTTCCGCTCCGACGTGTACGCCTACGGCATCGTGCTGTACGAGCTCATGGCCGGCGAGCTGCCCTACGTGCACCTCAATAACAAGGACCAGGTAATGTGCGCCCGAGCTCTGGAACAGCAGCCGACGGGCTCCATCCTGTGGATGGCCCCCGAGGTCATCCGCATGGACGAGCCGGCGCCCTACACCTTCCGCTCCGACGTGTACGCCTACGGCATCGTGCTGTACGAGCTCATGGCCGGCGAGCTGCCCTACGTGCACCTCAATAACAAGGACCAGGTAATGTGCGCCCGAGCTCTGGAACAGGAAATGTTACTTGCGCCGCCTCGCGATAAACGACGTTGTTCCCTTCGCGAGTGCAATATAGATGACATCAGCTGGCATAGAAACGTGTGGATTGGCACTCGAGGCTTATGCTCAGCAGTGGGCGAAGTCAGACTGGATTGTTGTCACCAAGGGGTACCAACAATGGGACCAAGTAACAAAAGATTAAAATTTATATTGGATTTTCAAAAATAGTAGTGGGTGCTATCTTATAACGTCAGCGAATTTGTGGTGACCATGTAGAGAGCGTTTTTCTCAACAAAAAAACATAATCGAAATGTAAGAGACAGATTTTATGACACATTTTCCAGTTGTATGTGGCACTTCCTAAGAAAATCCATTGTACAGTTTATCATAGAACAAGGTAATCTTAGACGCGTTCTTAATTAATATCGTTTAGCCAAAAAAACGTATACTGCTAGATACTCTGAATAACTAGTTATTTTTCTTTAAACTAAACATCTAAACATCCACAGTGTTCGTCTTGTACCGGTTCAATCCTTGCGGTCTACCTTACTAATTCACGATCTCATCACACTTTGCAGATCCTCTGGCTAGTAGGACGCGGTAACCTCCGACCCGACGCTCGACGCTTACGCCAAGACGCTCCACAAGCCCTGAAACGTCTATTCGAGGACTGCATAAAGTTCGACAGAGAACAACGGCCTCTCTTTCGTCAGATCCTGGCCTCGCTGGAGTCCATGTTGCGAGCCATGCCCAAGATCACGCGCAGTGCGTCAGAGCCCAACCTGAACCGACAGTTGCATGCGTCTGATGACTACTTGAGCTATAGCTGTGCGTCGCCGAAGACGCCCGTCAACTTTCAGTTCAATACTGATACCAGTTTTCCTGCGTTTTACGGGTATGTAAACGTAAAAAAATACTATAAAAGTAACTCTTTGAAAATCTAAAATGTAATTGAATCGGTCTTTTCAAACACGTAACCCACATTTTTAACCAACTTCAAAAAGAAGGTTTTTAATTTTTCCGAATCTTTTTATTTTTTATGTATTTTTCACTATTACTTGTACACGCCTGGACCGATTTAAAAAAACAGTTTTTGTTTGAAAGGGCTATATTTAGGCTTCCCAGGTGGTCCCATGGTCCTAAAGAATCCTCCATAAGGAATGTAATATTTTTATACATCGTTTTAAAATAAAATTGTAACATTTAGTATTTCTTTTCCCAGCATCCCAGTGCCGAACCAGCGGCACCCGTAGGGCTTGCTGAAGGGCTACGACTAGCCAAGCAGCGCGGCCGGCGCTAGCGCTCGCCAGCCCGCGACCGTCGCCGCGACAGTCGCTGCGACCGTCGCCGCGACAGTCGCCGCCACAGCCGCCGCGCGCGCTGCGTAGCTCTTCACTCATGGCGATATAATGCACCCTAATTACGTCACATTGGTTACTGCTAGCCTGCCTGCTATGAAAATATGAATGTTTTAAGTGAAGAGCGCACGGAAATGCGTACTCAAGGCACAGTGCGTGTCCGCGTGTAACGATCACTTAAAAAATTCACTTTCAAACAACTCTAGTCAGTTTTTAATTTCAGAACCATCAAATACCTGAATATAGTTGTCTGATGGTCTTATAGTATCATAACGGCTTGGCTAGAAAATCGAATCGAACAGTTCCAAAAAACCAATTTGTGTATAGTTAAATACTTCAGTGTAAAATGTGATAATGCCAGCAAGGACAAAAATGTGAGACAGTGTTTTAAGTATGGCTTACTATAGATAAGTGGAGGATGCGAGATATGAGCTTCTATGCGATGCTGTTCAGCGGCTGGTTTACCTTAGTCAATAATCAGCTGGGACTTTGAACAAGCGGATTTTTTTGCAGCGTTATAACAGGAATCTTCGACGGTCACTTTCGTGAAGCGTAAAGCGCTTCTTGACGCAACGGACCCGTAGACTCTCCGACAGTGTCTACGGGATCAGTGTGTAAGTTTTTTATTTATTTGATGTAAACTAGTGCTTGACTGCTGAGGCGTGAGGCGCACTAGTTTATTAAGAGCCTATTCATACCCTAAATGGCTTTAGGGTCTGTAGTAGTTGGCCTAAATTTTTGGGAGAACTTTGATTCTTTGTTCAAACAGAACTTTGATAATCTCACTTTCTTTTTTGTGTGAGAATTTTGTAGAAATCCTCATGGATGTCTTTCATATAGGGTGGGCACAGCGGTCTGTCAGACTTTTACTGACTAGAAGCACACGATGCTCTGCTGCTGCTGTATCTTTGTACGGGTCCTTGCGCATGTCGTCACAGTCCCCGAATCGGATATTGTCTTTCTCCCTTTCCGTGGCCTCTTCTGCAACCATCACTTTCACGCAAAAAGGAGGCGACGCCGTCCCACCCGCTCTGTGCACAGAGCCTGGCGTTTTTCGTCTTCCTCTTGGCCTCTTTTTGGATCGCCTTGGCCTTTTGGCCTTCTTCTTGGCTCTAGCTGTCTTCCACTACCCTACGCTAAGAACCACGCAACTCTACTTCAACGGCGACTTGGCTTGGAACATCGGTTGCACTAACTGCCATCTTTCTCTCTTGGCCTCGTAGCTCCTTGAAGGATTTGAGGCTGTATGGGGTGCCGGCGGTGTTGCCTGGCTAAGCCGAACTTTCTCAGGTGATATGTCAGTGCCGAAGCAGCTATGCGGTCCACAGCTGCTTCCCCTCAAATACTCCGAAACGAGCACTTAGGCTCGCTACTTTCTGCCGAAGCTTAACCAATTCTGACTCTTGTGACTGTGGCTGCCTCACCTCCTCATGGAGCTCCCGTTGATACTTGATCATTTCGGCTTTGAGTCCGTCTATTACCTTAAGCTTCCAGCCTGATGGTTTCCCTCGACGAGGTGCGCCAAAAGACAATGAAAGTGAGCAAATATACGTCTATCTAGGCAGAGCCTCACACGCGAGGAAAGTCTACATACTATAGAGTGCAGCAGGTGCTGGACTCCCTCCAGCCACTCATCCTCACACCTCGCTTTGAAACTTAGTTTTGGGTGCCGAGCCTCTGACGGCGGCGTTATATATTCGCGTTCGCTGTCTGTTTAACCCGACTCTGAGAACTTGCCAAAAGCCTTGCTCTAAGGATTACCCTCGAGAGACATATCACAGTATTGGTGTCTGCCCCGCTGCGTCTTGATCACGTTTTTAGTCAATCAAATGCCGTCAACAGATCAGGAGCAACCCCTACTTGTGTCACTTTTAGTCAGGTTTCTCATTTGGGCCTTACTGATATGAGAAACTACTGTTGAAACCCCAAGATCGACGATGACGTGGAGACACTCGGTGTGTTCGCATCTTACCTGTACCCACCCTAGCAAAGAATCAAGTCTCTAAGTTCGAGTTTTCTATAAATAATTGAAGTGACGTTTCTTGTTATAGCGTCTTTTGATTAAGGTTCTACTGTCGATATGTTCACGATCTCGGAATGTATTTATCATTATTTATTTTATAATTTATTGAAAGTTATTTATTCTTACTTCTGCCCAAATTGTTGTTATGATGTGAAAATTATTAATACGAATATATTTTATCGAATTTGTTGCTCAATACATGGCTAATTTTATATAAATAAATCTCGAAACTAATTTTTAAAAAATATTCTAAAATTTGTTTTTTAAATATAGACAAAGTTCACAACTGAAGTAAACGGAGAGGACGATAATATCCTGAAATCTAAAGCAGTCTTATGAAACCTACTCGTAGTGTCACTTCACAATAGAATTTAGTTTTAGAATAAGTAAACTCCCAAACACTATGTCATTTTAGACTGGACCCGTCTACCGGACGCGATTTACAATCGTAAGAGCTCCTTCACACGAGCGGCACGTTGCCAACGGGAGAGGTAACTGTAGCGACGTGTCGACGTCGGCGGCAGCTGGGAACATTCCAACTTTGAAGATCAGCAGCGAGGGTCGCGTGTGGCAAGTGTCACTACAGGGCGCTGGCCGACGGCTGCTGTTAGCTCTCCGTTGGCAACATGCCGCTCGTGGTCAGAGGAACATGTCTAAATAATCATTGACAAAAGCGATGCAGACCTATAAATAAAAAACGACGTTATTTTTCTGAAATAAATAAAAATATTTTTATAATATCAAAATACAAATCATTAAGTGATAGTAATAATGTATGTTTTTCAAAGTATTATTTGTACGATATAGTTGTAACCGAGTCGTGGCGACACATACATGTAATTTATTCGTAATTATTGTAAATAATTAATTGTAATAAAGACCGTAGATTAATGTCGGACGATTAAGAATCTTGTGTATACAGTAAAATTAATTTTAAAGCATAACTATTAACTCTAAGAACACAATAAATTATTGTTTCAATTTGATTTATTTGTTTTAATTGACTGCTTCATATCTGAAGCAGAAACCACTCGAATATTTAAATGATGATCAAAATTAAAACTTGAATTACCGGTAAATCGAGGTAAATAGGAACCAGTGGCGGCCTTGGGGGGAGCCTGCTCTTGTAGGGTCGCGCGCACTCGATTATAAAGAAAGGTAATATTTGAAACTTTTTATTTTATCTAACCTTTCTTAATAAAGTTTATATAGTGCGATAAATATCGAATTTCTCAAATTCGATGACACGAGGTAGGTTTCCAGCTCTTGCTATTCTTCAAATGAAAATGACGTAGCCTATTTATAATTCTTGAAAAGTATTAAACATCAATTTCAAACGTCGTATTTACGATTTTTCATTTTTATAATACCTACTTTATAATAATATTTTCAACTCCAAATGTCAAATTTATAAAAAGGCTTTTTATAAATTTTACATTTCTCACCTATCATAAAAAAAAGAACTGGTTTGGATTTACATACTTTGCAAAAAAAAAAAAACAAAAGCCTCGCATAGATGTGCCGCTCGGGGCCTCGTCGTAACGGCCAAAAATAATATTAACAAAAATGTTGTCCTACCATGTAACTACCCCAAATTTTTTCTTCAAACAACAACGTGAAAATGCTTTGTTAGGTTTTTATACATTTCATTTACCCCGTTTTTTGGTACCTACAATTAGAATTTTAAGCCCACTGTCTACATTTATACAGTCAAAGACACCTAACTACTAATATATGTATAAATATGTGAATACGTGATATGGGCTTTTTGAATCATGGTGGTATTCTATACAATACCTAGGCAATGTATGAAGTATTATTTATTTTATACTTTGCCTAGGTATTCTATACAATACTAAATGCGCAGCCGATAATGTGTGTAAAAGACGAGAGCAGGGAAGGAAGTGATGTAATTTTAGAGCACCCCGACACGGACAAATAAATAGATTTTACCAGCCAAAATCTATTTATTTTACACATTGCCGGTGGACCAGCAGGTACTCTATACAATCCCTAGGAATTGTATACATTACTTAGGTAAAGTATGTAATGGACAATAATAATCATAATATTATTATCATAATCATCATAATATTTCATACATTGCCTGAACGCCCCAGATATTCTATGCATTGCCTAGGTATTGTATGGAATACCTGAGTTATACAGATTGCCGGTAACAGAAATAAAAGGAGAAACTGACTGACTGACATCAACGCACAGCCCAAACTATTGGGTCTTGGGGAGTAAAATTATGACTTAAGCGAGCACTAAGAGAGGATTTTCCAAAATTCACCCCCTAAGGAGATGAAATGCGGGTCCAAAGTTTGGGATCATTTATTCACCTTTCATACGAGCAAACGTTGATTGATGTAGAATGCGCGAAAGAGGATTCACAAATTGGCCAGCCTAAGTATCGTTTCCGTGGTGTAGCGGTTATCACATCTGCCTAACACGCAGAAGGCCCCCGGTTCGATCCCGGGCGGAAACATAGCTTTTTGTGCTTCGTGTGACATTCATGATACTTTGTGATATAATTTTCAACTTTTTTTATTTCCCATATTTAAAACTTTACTGATTACCTTGGAGAATAATTGATTAAAAAAAAGAAAAACAACTTTAAATTCAACGAGCCAGTTTATTTCATAATATTCGTCACGCACAACACAACATAATCGTCACAATGCTGGTTTCCATATCTCCAAATTATAGCCCTTTCATAAATTCAGCCATTTCAATTAAAATATTGCCAACGTTTTTAAAAGGGAGCCGTAGGTATACGAAATTAGCAATAATCTAACAAATATAATATAATTATAGTACTTGCTAAAGACAAGTACCTTATTTTTAACACATATCATTAGATTATTATAATAATAAAAATGGATTACTGGTAACATTAAATCCATACATTGCAAATTTACGCGATAACATGGAATATTTTAATATTAAAATACGTATTCTATGTAAAAAAAACACTAGATAGGTTACATTTCATTCCTCATTCGCGAAACCAGCTAGTTAATTCAACATTTCCAAAAAAACAATATTGGCGTCATACGGCGCTGTGTATTAAAGTATCAAAATTGTGTATAATTTGTTTTTATACTGTATAAAAGCTTATCAATAAATTAGTCACTATAATTTTTAATCACTTTTTGCTATGAATTAAAAAATCCGATTTTGAAGGCTAAGCATGATGATTGGGTTTTTAGTACAGTATGAACACAAATTAACAATCACTAACATCATTCCATCATGCTTAGTGCTCTTCAATTCACCTTCTTCGTCGTCTCTGGTCTATTTTTTTTAATAAATTTCCTATAGGACGTCGGCCCGTCGTGTTTTTTAGACACTCAGATCATGTCAGTGTACAATTTAATTAAATGCTGCATTTAACAATCAGTTTACAATATATGCTATTATGAGGTCACATTCTATACACCTTTCTGTAACATATATAATAATAATTATAATCTAATCGTTAGAATCTTCGCTGTCAGCGTCAGCGGCGCTGTCACCCTCGTTCTTAGGTTTCCTATCTTTTTTGGAGCGTATCTCGAACTTTGAAAGATGAATCTTCTTCCCGCCAATTTTGGAGTCACTTGCTGTCTTGATGGCCCGTTCTACTGCTTCAGGTCCGTCAAATTCTACAAATGCTGTCGCTGAAAATGACACAAAATATAAATAAGCATCACATAGATGGTGATAACAAGTACACATGATAACAAGTACACAAATGATAACAAGAAGTGCACTTCATGCATTGCTATGATCGCTTGTTGGAAGGGTTTGTGAGGCTCTCATGGCCCTTATAATATCATATATATTTAATGGTTGGTGGATGCACTGGGCTGATCCTAGTGGCAAGAGAAAAAGAGGCAGCTTTAAAATCCCAATGGGCAGTTAACTTTAGCATTATATGTAATGTATTACATACCCATGCTCTTCTTCCCCTTAACGAGATGCCGTATGCTTCGGATCTTGCCGGCGCTGTGGAAGGTGGAGCTCAGCGCCTGGTCGGTCAAGTCGCCGTACGAGCGCACCACCAACGTCGTCTGTGTGATGGGCAGAGCTTTCTTCACGCGGATGCGGCTGCCTTCGATGTACACGTTGTTCTCTTGGAGAGCCTGGAGATATGGATTGTTTTGTTAATTAGAATGATAAATTATCTCAAACTCAATCATCTCTAATCATAAATTCAAGTAAATCTTATTCTCATGGGGAATTTCTGAAAGGGAAACCGTGGTCCTTGGATGCAAAGGGCAATTGCAGCATACAGGTGGGTTTTAGACAGCAAAAGTCTGACGTTCTCTCTCACTCAAATCATTTGATTTTTTTTTTGTATCTCAAAAAAAAAAATAAGTATAATTTTATGTTATCTATGTGAAAATTTTCTAAAAACTTTGCTGGAGTGGACATAGAGTTAAAATGTTCAAAAACACCTTTTTGATTTGCAACTTTGGGACTAGTAAAAATGATATTTTCTAGTCCCAAAATAACATCTTCAAAATACTCTATGATCATTCCAAATTCATCATTCCGTTGTAATTAATTAAATAAAGGTAAAAAGGGGTTACACATTTTCCCATTGGATGCAAGACCCATGAGGTGGTTCATTACATATTATGTTTCATAAAGCTCAAATTCAAGCAAGTGACAAGTTGTTTAAGTTACCTGTTCAGCAGCAGTGTCACTGTAGAAGTTGAGGATAGTAGTAAAAACGGGCTTTGAGTCTTCTGTGGGATACACCTCCGCAACACTGAAACAGACAAATGCAAATATTATATTTTTCTAAATTTTTGAAGACTTTTTCATACATTTGCCCAGCTCAGGACAGTAGGAGCAAAAACAAAATCATCAAATTCTAGAATCCTACCCAATTTTTCTTATCAATCCATATTTAATGAAATGGTCTGTTAGCAACTTCTTGTAGTTGAGCATGATGGCGATGGGCAGGTTCTCCACAATGACGGTGTTGGCCAGGCCCTCCTCGTCGACATCTCCCTTCTTATCCTTGTTCCACTTCCTCTTCTTCCACTTGACCTTTTCCTTTACTTCTTCACTCTTATCTGAATCCTCCTTATTGGCTGCCTGAGGTCCTTTAGGTTTTTTTTTCTTATTGGACTTTTGTCTTAACTTTTTATTCTTGTCCTTGTCAACTACTGTCATTTCATCTAATAAGTCTGTCAGTGTATTTACATTGTCTCCAGAACTCCTCAGTATTGGAGACAATGCACATGCACTGACAAATTTTTCTGACACTTTCTCTAAGTCTTCAGCTATGTCAGTTTTGCCATCTTTTTTACGTGATTTAGAAGCAGGCTCCCCTTCAGCCTCTGTTCTCTCAACAGGAGGGGCATTCACTTTCTTCTTTTTAAGTTTTTTCTCTTTGATTTCTGAAGAAACCTCACCACTAGTGTCTGCATCGGTTGGTTCTGTACTGTGTTCAGATTTTGGTTTCTTAACTTTTTTGAACCTCTTCTTTTTCTCTTTAGTTTGTTGAGTTGAAACCTGAGCATCTCCTGGTGGGGACTCTCCCAGCATTTTTTTTGTTTTATTGAACTTGGCTGGCTTTTGCTTAGCTACACTATGCTTACTGCTGTCCACCTCCTTTTTTAAACTGTTAACTTCAGTTGCTTTGTTCTCCTTCTCAGATTGTTGGTTCATTTCTAATGTTTTCAGGTCCTTCTCTTTTCTTATGTTTTTATTTTTAACAACAGTTTTGGGCATAGCCTCAGGTTTTTTATTAACTTCAGTGTCATCAGACTTGGTCCTCTTCACCTCAACTTCCTCATGATCCTCTAGCATGAAGCTGACGGACTTGTTCCTCTTCTTGGGCTTAGCGCTGGATGCGCTTGACCTAGCACTGTCGAAAGACTCTTGGTCAGCTGGTGATTTAGTTTTCATAATGGATTTGACTAATTGACTTTTGCTACTTGTATTAGGTGTAGAAGTAACTTTAAAATCATCGATAGGGCTGCTCCGAGGTAAACTAAGGCCTAAATTAGAGCCATCAATGTTGATATGCGATATGTCTACTGCGTCTTGTTTGCTCCGTTTTTTGTTTTTATTATGGCTATTATCACGTTTTGGAGTACCTATCTTGGTTTTTGGAGTTTCCTTGTTTATAATTTCATCAGATTTTCGTTTCTCAGCAACCTTACTCGTATCAGCAACGGATTTGTAAAGACCAATAAAGTCTATAGTTTTGTCTGATAGAGTATGCTTTTCAGCAGCACTTCGTTTCAAATCAAATGACTTGGACTTCATTTTTTTAGTTCAAAATACCTTCCTAACTTGAAATATTGTTAAACAAAAATGTAATAACACTCAAAGATGTGCAGTGAACGTTTAGAGGTTATGTTTTGCAATTGCTGCCATACTGCCAAGTGACAAAAGTCATAAATTCAGTGCTTCCAACCTTCCAGCCGAGTTGAGCCGATTTTTAACCGACTTCAAAAAGGAGGAGGTTCTATGTTCGGCTGTATGTATTTTTATTATGGTAGATGCAAACTTGAGGCCCTAACTCCCAAGCAGTGACATAAAACAGTGACTTTCTGAAGCCTACTCCTCGGAAACGGCTAGGTCAATAGGTTTGAAAAAAATATATGTTTATTCTATCAACGTATGATTTTTTCATATGACTAATACTTTTGCCAAGTAAGTAACCTTTTGGATGTCTAAATTGACCGGACTACTAAGACTTCGACTAATAAAAAACTTTTTACAAAAAAAAAATAACCGACTTCACTAAAAAAAACACTAAAAAGATCAAAATAACTTTAATTTCGGAAGTCGGTGTTTCTCGGTATTATTATACAGTATCTTATTTAACACCGACTTCCGAAATTAAAGTTATTTTGATCTTTTTAGTGTTTTTTTTAGTGAAGTCGGTTATTTTTTTTTTGTAAAAAGTTTTTTATTTTACACTTTTTAGTTGCGATAGGTACACTTATAAGCAGAGTGCCTATTTTTCATGATAATTCCAATTAACCCAAACACTGCTAGGTTACATTGTTTTATTATGAAGTTCCTGTGTCTACCTTCCACCTTCCGGCTCCATCATCAAATCAGTTCGATAGTACCTTAGAGCCAAAGTTCATCTCATGATAATTCTAATAAGCGCAAACACGGCTAGGATACATTGATTAATTACGGAGTTTCAGTGCCTACCTTCCGGCTCCATCATCATCATCAGATCACTTCGATGATACCATTTTCAACGTAACTATTCAGAACCATTCATTCATTTGTATTGTCATAGTCGCATAAGTATCTTTATTGTGATATCTATGCGAGTATGAAGTTCCGTTGACCATTTCTGGTCTTCTTCGTCAGTTTCACTTCATCAAATGTTACTTTTTGACTGTAAATGCTTAAGTTCTCGATGAAAATACATAAATCACTATATAATTGCCTATAATATTTGAGGAGTTCCCTCGATTTCGCCAAGATTCCATCATCAGATCCCGACTTGGTGACTATGGGACCATTTGGAAAGTATACTCTTTCCAACAAAAAAAGAATTTTTCAAATCGGTTGGCAAGCGACGAAGTTATGCGCGAACAAACATAAAAAAAAAAAAAAAATACAAACATCCGAATTGAGAACCTCCTCCTTTTTTAGAAGTCGGTTAAAAATAAAAGTAATTTTTAGTCAAAGTCAAATATTTTATTCACTTAGTATTCCGGTCAATTTAGACATCCAAGGTTACTTACTACACATAATTTGCACCCAGCTGAAAATTGGTAGGATTTTTCAAAACACCATCATAAATCAAACCTAAAAAGTCCTCATCGATCCAACACCTGAAAAAAAATACTCGGGGTCAACCCCTATTTTTTGGTCTAATTTGACTGTACTATAATATGGATAGATATAGTAGATACATGAATGTTACATTATGCAAATATGACAGTAAATATGCTCATATTCACCATTGCTGGTATGCGAAACTTAAAATAATAATTAAAAGGAATGGTTAGGTACATACTCATAACTCTCTTAACATTTAATCACATAAAATTACATACTAACATATATAACTGGCTATTATTTCACTAATAGAAACATAACGAGGTGTTACAGTAATTTTCTATTCTTATAACTAAGGTATTCCTGGGTTGTTTATAAACATTTATCGACTAATCAGGAGTACAATTTTTTTCGGAATAATGTCATGGGTAGGTCTTTCAGGGGGGCTATTGGCTAACTTTTTCAATAACAGTTGACAACTAGCATTCGTTGCACACTAAACCAGTTGTCAACTGACAATTTCATAAAATTGGTATTACGTATCACACAAGTGACTAACAAACTACGGTGGAAATGCAAAGTCAAAGTCAAAGCCATTTATTTGCATTAAATGCGGTACAAGAGATGGTAACTTATGGTGAATTATAAAAAATTACGGTGCCTCTTGTGACCACTCTAAAATTTTATCGACTATTATACAGCTTCAAAAGCTTACACAATCGCTATTTTAAAAGTATCGATACAATAACCTCTGTCAAAACGTGTTACGGTGGCTATCAAAGGCACCAGTGGCTAATGACGTCACTGCAGTGATGGTCACTGAAGATAGGCAATACGAAACTAGCTGTTTGACAGTTCAATGATGCACATTGTTAACAAGTGATCATCACTTGAACTGTCAACAGTGTTACGCAATAGCCCCGCAGGTCACGTTTTCATGGTGATATCACAGAGTACATTAAATATAGGGAATGGAATAAACTGGTTGGTGTTAGTGGACATTTTACTGAAGGCGAATGAAAGGTTATTTTATTTCGCGTTCGGCCAAGATTAACAGTTTCCATCGTAATTTTTTAAATTGCCGACTTTTCATTACGTTTAATAAAGAATTCGCATTAACAAAAATTAAGAATTAAATGACATTAGGAAAAATAAACCACTTTTAACAGGCGTATTTTACTGTGAATGCTAATTGTCCAGAATGTTTAAACAAATAGTGTTTTGTGTAGGTATTTTTATGAATAGAGGAATGTATGCTCAGGGCTGGGCAAAATACATGCTTTGCTTTAATTGAAATACAAATTACAAAATACATTATCGCAAGTAATTAAAATACAAAATATCTTTAAGGTATTTGAAATATAAAATACTATTTCAAAATAAGTAGTAATCTAGACCAGCATGTGCTGAAAAGTAGAGGAAAACAAGATTAATTAATCAGTAAAACCAGAGTTTCCTTTCATGAACATTAGATTTTTTGATGTACTGTCAGACAAACAGCCTCTTGTTGGAAAGTGAATAAAACCTGTAGAAAACAATCTTTCTTGAAGGTTAAATGTATTTTATTTAATGTTACAATGTATTTTCAAGCCTGAAGTAAGTATTTGAAATACTAATTACAAAATACTTCGCCGTCAGGTATTTGAGTTACGAATTACAAATTACATTTTAAGGAAGTAATTGAAATACAAATACCAAATACGTATTTGTATTTCAATTACGTATTTTAATTACAAGTAATTAAAATACTGCCCAACCCTTGAAATACAAATACCAAATACGTATTTGTATTTCAATTACGTATTTTAATTACAAGTAATTAAAATACTACCCAACCTAATATATCAGCATACAGTATGCTGATATATTATATATCGGAGATTCCATTGCTGGAACTCGTTGCAAAATAATAACATCCAAACAGGGCAATCCTCAAGCAGTGCTTTCCAAAGTCAGTCGATGGACGGGTTTTATAAGGTTAATTACACTTAAGATCATTGCTAATTAATAAACACATGAGTACAGAATCTCAGTTACCAAGGTCAGCTCCTCAATGCGCTGTACTCAAGCTCTGCTTACGTGTACGATTACGTCATATTGACCGAAGTTTAATTAATACAAAATTTGTCACGTTAGGTTACTGAAAGAAAGAAGAAAAGAAAGAAAGAAACTTATTGTATTTCACTAAAAATTAGATTATTATGTAAAAACACTGAATCTCGAACCAATCCGAATCATTTTTTGAAATTTTCACTTGGCAGTTCAATAGGATTTGAGGCATTCCCAATATAAACATTTTTGTTAAACAATATCGCAAAAGTCATAAAATAGTATCATAGTACCTACTCTATTTTATCGTAATAATTAATTTGACTTAAAATATTTACAAATTCCATATTTCGCGCTACGCTAATCACGACCTCAAGTACCGGTCGTTCTGCACATCTCGAGTACGCAGATTGCTGTAAACTTATGTGTCAAGTTTCGTTTATTAATCAGTCAACACTCGGCTGATGACGTAAACCTAAGCCGAACCTTGAGCTCAAGCTTGAGCTTGAGCATGTGAATCTCGTTTAAGACCTCAAGCTTGACATAAAGTACGAAATCTTGGGCTGAGGAACGTTTATTAATACGGGCCTAACTTATTTTGTATAACGTTATTGGATATAAAGTTTATTTCATCGAAAATCATTAGGTCTATGGTTTAAAAAATATATATGGCGCAGCTGTATCGTATAACAAACTATTAGTATTACCAGTTAGCGAGGCGTATTGAAAAACGTTACTGTAGGTAATATAATGCAGCTGCGGAGCAGCGATGGCGAGCGAACGAAGCGATCATGTATGTGGGTTAGGTTAGAATAATGACCATTGAAGCGCGAAGGCGAGCGAGTGAAGCGAACGTGCCGCGGCAGCGGCCGCCGAGCGTCAGATCCCCTTCTAATGTTAGTGAATAATTTGGATTAGGTTAAGTTAAAAGCCATCATGATTTATAAGAAGCTTTTGTTCATTCATATTAGACTCAATAAGTTTTATGTCTTTTGAGCGGTATATTTAAAGATTTTATAATTAATGTATGTTATGCTTATAAAACTTAGTTATTCGAAAATTATATCAATCGTTTATTATATTGAATGATCGTTATATCAAATAAAATTATAGATTTAGTTGTTATATATAAGTTACTTACCCATAACATAGTACAGAAAGAGGCAAATTAATTATTTTTATTAGTGACTAACGAGCCACTTCAGCTTCACACGGGTGTTGCTAGGTGTTGCTAATAATTGAACGATTTACTATTACAAAAGTCGCTAAGTGTAGTGTTGACGTATTTGATAATTCACTTTTAGTATTACTAAAATGACTTTTAGTTAAATAACCGATTTAAAACGTTATAAATAAATATTTCCGTTTTAAAACTAAATCGTTTTAAACGGTTGGAAGGAAACTTGCTTACAAAAATAAAAGAATTGTGTTTTACAATTGCTGGCAACGTTGTGTCGAGTCACAAGTGACGACGTCAACGAGAGTTTGAGTTTGTTGTTTTATACCAAATCAAATTGTTTATACTTATATATCGTTTGAAAACAATGTAAAAATGTTTATTTACCAACACAGATAACTTAGCAATACCGTTTTCATAACTTAGGTAGGTAATACCTACGCTTTGTCGGACGGACCAACTAGAACTAAACCCACTTAGTTAGTTAGTAAGTAACCCACAATATCAGTACATCACACATTTAAAAAATCACTACATAGTATATAGATTCTCCGTTAAGTCCTCGGTAAAATCAAGAAAACGTAGTTATAATTAGGAAAACATAGTCATTAACACCAACCCTTTTAAATCGAAATAATGGTTTATTTCGGTTTTAAACAGTTTTTTTTTCGTTTTAAATGGATTGGTTTAATTGATTTTAAACGGGCCTTACATCTATAAGTATGACAAATAACAACAATATTGCATTCCACCAGTCACAGTCAAGCCGTGGAGACAAACTTTTGTGGGTACAATTGCTTCTTACTCAAACGATGGTGGTAGTGATGGCGGTGGATGAATAGCTCCAGTGTGAGGCCTCATGGCTCATTCCTATATGTCCACACAGTACACTGTGCAGTGCATGAACTTTGATGCCGCTACCACAGAAAAATATATTGGTGAAAATTCGTACAGTAATTTTTGAGTTTATCGCAAATAGACAGATAGACGCAAAGGGGATTTTATTTTATTCAATATGTAAGGAAGTAATATGGAAGTAATGGTTCTTGTTCACTGGTGTTCGTTTACTCGTTCGCCTAGTCTGTGTCCGGCATTACACTGTTTAGTGTTATTTCACTCTCGTAGTGTGCTGTTTCAGCTTGTGCTAAATATGTGTATGTTTTTTTTTCTCGCTTTAAAGCAAGCAAATGATTAGTATTTATAATGATTAGTAGATACCCACAGGGGTCCTTTGACGATTAATTTTGCATCAGTTCAATTCATGATCATGACCTAAATTGCTAGTGTTTTGCTAGAATAACGCAAAATTTCCATATATTTTGATTTGTGTCTCTGATTGGTTGCACAGAGGTGAAAAGAGTCGTTTTGTGTTAGCTTGATCGTCTAAGTTGGACCTCTCAGATATTTGTTATTGATTTTACGGGAAGCTTGGTTCCGTTCGGATACATCCAAAATATTGCTAGAAGCGATTTTAGTACGGCAACACCGCTAACCTCACTTTTTAAAATCTATTTTAATGGCGGATGCGCTTGCGTGATGCCGGTTTCGTGTTATTATTGCATATAGTTTGGCGTCTTTCCTTGTGGATTTGTGATATCATTGATTTTACCTGTTAATTCACATTTGGTAAGTAAAACTTTTAATCATATTGTATAATATCCAACGAGGATTACGAAATGCCATTGTAACAAGTTATTACGAGGTAACGCTTCAGGTTCGTGAATTTTCCACTCGGAATAAAGCCATGCTTCATGGCGCGTATGGCTTGTTATGATGTATTTACCGTTATCTGTGATGTTATACACAGTTAAATTTAGCTCATCTGCTAAACAAGACTGTATTTTCTGCGTTTCTGCGTAATATGATGTTTCGCGCGTTAGTAACTGCGCCCTTGAGATCTGAGAATAGGCGCCAAGTACTGTAGATAAGTTTTAGCAAAAAATAGATATGGCGGGAAACGTTGCCACTGTGAGAGCGTGACGAATCGCACGCCTGATTGCTTGAGTCAGTTCTTGTGTATATTACAGCTGGATCGTCATAATGGTAGCCCAGAAGAAAGGACGCGGCGCTAAAAACCAGGCAGCGAAGGCGAAGGCCGCCGCCCAAGCCGCCGAGGAACAGGCTCCCGAGATGGAGACCTCCGAGCCTGTGGAGGCCGAAGATAACAACGGCGAGGCCGAGCAGGCTGAGCAAGGTGACGAGTCGGCGGCGGCCGAAGCTGGGGCTGCGGAGGGCAGCGGGGACGCCGACCAGAGCCAGGAGAACGCCGACGAAGCTGGGGGCGATGATAAAAAAGAAGACAAAGTAGAGTCTGGTAAAATACTAGTTGAGAACCTCCCGTCGACCTACCTGTTCGACTATCAGGAGAAACTCAAGGAGTTGTTCTCGAAACATGGAGAAGTTACCAACGTCAAGTGAGTATATTTGTTTCACAGTATCAGCTACGTAACTGAAACATACAACTTGCCAACATTCAAATATCAATCCCTGAAATGTCATAACTATTGAAATGAATCACAATTTTTGTATTTCTGAATGAAGTTGATTAGTATAATATGATGATGTGTGATGTGTTCTCGAGGAACTAGCAAGCTGCTCTCAGAACACAGCAACACGGGCTCTACTGTACGGAGTATTAATGAGACAAATTTTCTTTCTTTTTAGACGTGGTCCAATCATTGTAACTGAACTGACCACAACTCCGACATTATCGGCAATAGTCGAATTCAAAAACAAAGAGTCTCTGGAGAAGGTAAACAAAAGTTTATTAACATTTTATATTTTATACTGAAAAGTGATTAAGTAGATATTAGAACTTTATTAGCCTGCTTCTGAAAGAGGCTGTATTTATGGCTAAGACTATTTTTTTTTCCAAATTATGTATATCCAGACAGAAATGTTGCCACTTTCAAGTCATGAGCAGAATGAGTGACTATTTGAATGTTAGAACAGGCTGGTCTTCTACACTTGATGCATCCATTTGGCAGCTTTGTGTGTTGACAAAGTAAAGATCAAATTTGATTAATTGACATTGATGTGATGTAGTGGATCAGCTGAGTACCTATATACTCATGTCATTTGTGATGTGTCTTTATGTGT
This sequence comes from Mythimna impura, assembly GCA_905147345.3. Taxonomy (NCBI): domain Eukaryota; kingdom Metazoa; phylum Arthropoda; class Insecta; order Lepidoptera; family Noctuidae; genus Mythimna; species Mythimna impura. The sequence goes on along the minus strand of LR990342.1, from coordinate 1,707,667 downwards.
ACTTGCAGTATCCGAGGGTAAGTTTCAGGATTGTTGCAGTGGGCTTCAGGACTCAAAAGTTATGTGTGCAACACTTTATTGTTCCATATGTAACTGTCTAGGTTCCGGCTATTATAAGCATGTTACATGTAAGTTATGACTGATATGATGTGCATTTACAAAATGTCTACAATTTAATAAAGGCATCTAGGGATTTTGATTTCAATGTAAGAAAAATGATAACTGTGTACTTACTTGACTACAATTAAGAATAATCTTTTTCTAACACATACTATAATTTTTCAACAACACAACTGTACCTAAACATTTATTCTATCACTATCCTTTGATTTATCTGTAACCAATGAAGCCCATTGCACAGCCTTTTTGGTAAGTACTACTCCAGATGTATTGCAGAGTTGTAACATACTAAATAGGTACACTATGTATGTCCATATCGAGCGGCGCAGTAGCTTTCGAACTGGTAGACTAAACATTCTGTTTGTATTCGAAGTTTCCACACGCGTTTTATTACAACCTACACGATGTAAGTTTTTCAGTTTTCGGAAGCCTATGTTATCGTAATCATTTATTTTTGGAAAAGTTCGGTATCTAAAGGTAATTAAATTAAACACTGATATGTATATTAATCTGCAATAGGGTTAACATTCAACACACTCAATGCTAGCATACCTATTTTTTTGTTTTTGTCAAAACGGACCCTCTAGCTTCCGTTACTCCAATAAGTAAGGTTAAAATAAATAATTTCTATAATATGACACAGTCGCAGATTACACAATACTGTACACTTAAAATAAACTAAATATGTACCTACATACCGATCGACACACATCTCCAATTCCTGGAAATATATTATCGACTCGTCACAAATTAAGCGCGAGTCAAGTCACACGGTTGGCTGTTCACAATCCATTCAACCAATTACAGCATTAAACACGTCTTTGACAATTATTTGCAACAATTTTGCTATAATTTTTGTTCCAGAGTCTGGGCACACATTTATTCATTTCCCCATTTACATTAGTTGACAAGCAATGCCAGGAGGAAGTGGACTTGTCGCGACATCTGAAAATTTTCTTGTTAACTTGTGTGATTTGTTTACGCAGGGCGTGTGTCGATTGCAGAAGCCAGGGAGCGTTTATTAGTTCTATCTTTACTCATCGTAACAGCGGGAAACACCGCATTGTCTAGTTTGCACACGGTCTGTGATAACCCATAAACTATCTGTTGTTATGTATACTCTGATCTAAATCTTGTTCATATTGCTAAACAAAATATTAAAAGTTTGTGTTTTAGATCGATGCTTGGACATAATTTGTGTCGTGTTAAACATGGAAATCTAGGTTTAAAGATATTTAATTCTCTCGAGAACAATGGTTATCTTATGATATATTAAGAATATCTGGTAGACAGTTTTTCAACACAGACCATTTTTTTTTAAATTGTATCATTAAAAATTAAATCTAAAACAACCACACAGCTCAACATAAAGATGAGAAAATTCACATCACACTAACTGTACAGTCAGCGAAACGAATGGATTAGCAAATTGACCATCAAAGTAGTCCATTCAAGAAACGACTAGTCATTTTATCAGTTGTATGAGATGTCCAAAATACGTAAGAACTCATACACACGAGGAGCATGTTGCCAACGGCAGACGTAACTGCAGCCGCCGACCTTTAGTGACACTTGACACACACGACACTCGCTGCTGATCTTCAAAGTTGGAATATCGAGGGCTGCCGTCGACCCGTGTCGACGCCTGCAGTTACCTCTGCCGTTGGCAACATGCCGCTCGTGTGTATGTGCCCTAATGTGTCAACCTGCTAAACAACACATTTCCCTGACTTTACCACACACAACTTTTTCCTTTCAAACACTAACATTGATGATAAAAACGCAGGCATTGTCCGAAGAGGGCACGGTGATCGACGGCAGCAAGATCACCGTATCGGTGGAGTCGCGCGCGGAGACCGCCGTGCTCGTGGGCGTGCCCTACGAAGCCAGCACTGAGTACGTCAAGCTCCTGTTCTCCCAGTGCGGGGACGTGGCTCACATACACGAGTTCAGCAAGACCAAGTACAAAATACGTAAGTGCTATTTTTGATCTTTACCTTTTTCTAGCTGGCAAATGATGGTGAAAATCCCATCAAAATCTTTTCCCAGCATCAGGGGCCGGTTTATAATAATGTACCAGGTGTCTACTGTATCTTTTTTTTGCGCTAAACTGCGTCGATCATATTCATATGTATTCCTATAGCTTTTTCTCACCTTTAACACTAGAAGCGCTGGCGTCCCAAATTTGACCCATTCATAAATTCTTCCAGCTCTAGTTTTATTTCAGCTAGTTTTGTTATTGCGTAGAATCGCAAAGTACATCAAAATATGTGTAATACATAATACAAATATTTTTTAATCAGTTACTAGTTTCATATTTTGTATACCATCTCTCCATATTACTGTAGCAAAAATAAAATAGCCAAAATTGACATTGATGTTCCGCGCTTCTAGTGTTAAAAGGTACAATATTGACGTAGCTAGTCTAAAGAAGCAGCAATTAACACGTGGCATTTGAAACCTTAAGAAAAATAATATTTGCCATACAAAACAAGGGCGTAATAATCAGTCTTCTCAATATAGCCCAAATTGTAAATGTCGAGGCTGCGAACGGGGGCGCCCGAGTAACATCCACTACGCGGTGTCCGCCTAAACAATGTGCTCTGGGGTAACGAACCCCTCGGACAATAAAACGGCATCGGCATTAGCGCGCAGAAGGGGAGTGTAATAGAAGGGTGAAGGGCGACGCGGGAGAAAAAATATTGATTAACTGTCCGCGCTTGCATTACGTACAAATGTTACGAAGATGGAATATTATTACTTAACGAAACTTGTCACGGCACCTGTTTGTTTGGTTGCGAAATCTTTACAATATAAAACCTGCATACATTATCATTGAATGTCTGTAAAGATTACAAGTGTACGCTTGCGCACACTTGCGCTTTTTTTGTTATAATCTCATTATGTGAGTCCGTCCCGTCTTCGGAGCAAAGAGGGTTCGCCCCCTATCTACTTCTATTCATACGTACGGAGGTACACCTCTGTGTGTATTATCATAGTATACCTATCGAGAATGTATTGACGTTTCCCGTGGACGCGTTAAGAGCAAATCGCGGCGCCGGCATGCTCGTATATTGATTTATTGTACGATTGGCATCCATGTTGTGTGCAGAGTAGAATATGTAAATGAGCTTACTAGAGGGTTAGCTCCCCAACGCTGGGGACGCGATGTTGCTACAAACTTATCGCGTGCGAATGTCCGTCAGGCCAGGTGCAACGACATCTTTATGCAATTTGCACATTATTTAACACAATTAAACTCGTTAAAAAATAAAAGGTTCGTATTGACATTTGAAAAAAAGCCTAGAATGTAACTTGGAACGAAACTGAAAGAAACAATAAAATTATAATTAGGGGTCCGGTGTAGTAGTAGATACACTACAGCGGACAAGCCGCTGGGTAGTCAAAATACAAATAACAAAACGAGCCTTTTATTTTTTGACAACTTTAGTTACTGCAAACCAAGCTCCTAGATAACACTGTGTAAAAATAATAAGTTTTGATTGACCTACTCGTACGCGTAGTGTACAAGTAGTAGTTGTAGTCTGATATAAATAAAGATAAAACTAATTTGATAAGCCACGCATGAATTGAAAGTAGAATACATGAAAGGCAATTTAAGGCGTGTTACGTTTACTGACCAACATGAGTTTACGATAGTTTTCAAGGTCCACCGGTCGAGTACAAAGTGGTCACTTGAATGAGTTACGTAACCATTGTCGAACTAGCCAAGGCTCGTGACTTTGTTGTTATGCGAATCCTTTAAAAACAATAAAGATTTTATCGGAGTGCAATGTCCGGTCTACCTATTGTTTTCTAAGCAGTCTGGGAGTTTTAAAAAGTCTCCTTAGTCAAGTGTGTTATTTTAAATTGTTCATCAAGGAAAATACCTCATTTTCTTCCTCAAGTTCACTTGATAACTAATATCAAGTTCAGTAGTTCACCGATGAATCGAATTTAACAGATAAGACAGAGCGATCTATAGTTGTATTTAGTTATACGTATGTCTCTCATCTCCCCTACGTCTGTGATTCGAGGGTCGGTGTTGCGTTGGGGCGATTATGTGCATCTTGCTACCTATACATTTGTTGAATAACATAAATCGATCTTACCTACAACTAGACAAGCACGATGGTAGGTTTCTGATAGCCAATACGGCTAATTGATCGATAGGAAGCCACCGCACTTGCGGACACGAACGCTTGGCGCGTGATTATGTTACGCCAATAAAACACTTGATATCTTCCCGTGACCACGTGACACGGTGTCCATTCGCTAATTTCAATGAATGCTTACAAGTCAGTAGCGTAACTCGTCAAAAACAACAATTTTATTTAACGGTAAAAGTAACGTTATTCGCTAAAGTGGGGCCGGAGAAATGATGGAGTCCCCGCCCGCGGCGTTTAGGGGTTAGAAGGAAAAGGTTACGTGGGGTTGATACAAGGGGCGGGGGAGACCGCCTTTACTTATCTATCTTATCAAAATATACAAGTTATAAAGGTTAAATAATATGTTAAGCGGAAAATCGCTCTCATATTTACAATCAACTTTGTTAACTGCAGCTGTCACTATCAATTTTTCGAGCAGGAAACAAGTTAAAATACTTGTAAAAGATGGGTTTATTTTTTTAAGCATAATTAGCAGCTTGCTAATTATGCGCTCAAAAATACATTTAAATATAACTAACATCTTGACATATTTGTTAGAAAGTAGGTACTTATCCTATTTCTAAATCTTCACCGGTAGAAACACTTACTTTATATCCCGGAATAATCATGGTTTCGTTCGGATAGACCATAGGAGGTAAGTCGCGGGAAAAGTTAGTGTTAAAATAAAATCAATAAAGATTTAAGATAAAAAGACCAGATGCGTAGTAGTACTCACGAGGGATGTAACGGAAGTTGTTATTAAATATTGGAACCGCAATCAGAACCGGGGTTTTTAAATTTGATTTATCGGAATTGGAACCGAAATCGGAGGCAGACGCGCGAAGGCGGAGGCGGAGTCAGAAGCGTCAAATGAAACTAAAACTAATAAGAAACTCGTATACAAATGAAAGAGTAAAAGACAGAAGGCACGGGGCCCTTCCCCGTGCCTTCTGTCGTTTATATTTTATTATAAGTTTCAATTAAAATTTATCGGAACCGAAATCGGAATCGGCGGTACAAAATCAAACGGAAGTTCTGAACCTTCATTACCGGAATCCAACATCTTTAACATCTTTGGTAATCACAACCTATGTATGAACATAAACAAAACAAAACGAGTATGGCAGGTGGCGTATTGTACTTTGTGCTCAAGTGTGCGTCTATGTTAATCTCTTGCAATAACATCACCATTTCCATTGTTCACAGTGCGAGTTACATTCCAAGACAAGGACTGCGTGGATAAGGCTTTGAAGCTGGACCGCGAGCTGCGCATCAACGGGTTCCTGGTCACCGTGTCCAAGTACCGCGACGAGGACGAGCAGAAGGCGCACAACGCCGCCAACGTTAACAAGGTATTCTACTATGTATGTGTGGACGCTTCAGAGCACGGTGACGCTGCTCCACGGCTGTGGCTCGAAACGCCATTTATCAACTTAATAAATGGAATTCATTAACAGATAGCGCTCAGTCTAAATAACCTAATCCCCAATTTCTGATTTAATCATATGAATTTGAGTATTTTTCAAACTCAATTTCAACTCTTTATTAATGGCATTTGCGGAAGAGATACCACAATTTTGCCAATAACACGTGTGAACTAATAGATCGTCAGACGTTGGAGAACATTTAGCGAGTAATCACAGTAAATAAAAATATTAAAGTTTAAAATAGAAAGCTTTCTTTGCAGAACTCTACTATAGCCTAAAAATCTATCAAAATTTGGCAATTAAGTTAAGGGTTTCACACATTCTTATCTCAAAATACTCAATTCAGAAATTGGCTTTAAAGAAGCATAGACTTAAGTGTAGTTTTTGCCATCTTCAACATGCATTGTCAGAAATGTCATTAGCCTAATGGCCAATGACATTAATTTTTAAGAGGTCTAAGGCGGATTTCTGAATTTAGTATTTTGACTTAAGAACGTCTCAAACCACTCTTAACTGCCAAATTTTGACAGGTTTTCAGGGCAAAGTAGAGTTTGAGTAATTCTCAACTTCGAATGCATAAATCAGAAACCGAGGGTTAGTTTGTATGAAAAGCGTATCTAGCTACGGCCTGCGGACGCGTCATCGTGCTCTGTGCTTTGGTTCATTACTAACGTCGACAAGGGTTACTTTGCTGTCGTTCATATGGCCTGTCGACGTTTTGAAGAATTTTAGTATTGTAATATCCGTCGACGATACGACGGATATCTGAGCTACCTTCTGTAGCTCCTTTAGAGTCGCGTTCAAGCAATTTTTAAAGTTCAAAGTTCATTTTGTTCATACAAACATTTTTGAAGATTAATAACTGTTAAAGCCCGTTATATCCATAATCGCTTGTGGTGGTAGCAGAACAAGCGGCAGCACCCGAACCAGCAACAGAACCGCAACAACGCCAACAACGCGGCGGCCGCCAGCCCCAACAGCAACCGCGCCAACAACTTCCGCGCGCGCGGACAGGCCTTCAACGCCAGGGGGGGCAACTTTAGAGGTAACTTCAGAGGTGTCTGCTTTTCTCTCATTATACTTGTTGTCGTAGTTAGTTCACCTACTTACTGCATGGACACTTGTATAGTATAATTATATAGGGTGACTGGCAATCAGTGTATGACACTTAAACACGTGATTGTGCTCATGATAACAAACAATTTTTATTATGGGAGCAAAGCCGAAATCGCGAAAAAAGTATCAGCTGTTCAGTACATTAGGCAAACATAAATGTACTGAAGAGCTGTTTTTTTTTCGCGATTTCAGGTTTGTTTCCATAGTAAAAGTTGTTGGTTGTCATGAGCACAATCACGTATTTAAGTATCGTACACAAATTACCTGTCACCCTATATTGAAGATTTGTACCCAAACTTTAAGGAGCATACTACTCATGGTATCAAAATATGAAGTCTGCAGCTTTAAGACATTTTTAAGAATGACAACACTAGCTGGAAGTTATGAGGAGAGGCTTTTGCCCTGCAGTGGAATGATGTAATCTTGAAAGGATGTGGGTTACTGCAATGCATTTATTAAAAATCAAAAATTTGTACCAAAAGCATATGCTGCCCCACTGCAAACCAACCTTTCTTGTCACTGAGTCTGGTCTTGCCAAACTTTCATAAAAGAGTCCAGTTGTCTTTGTCATTTTTTGCATTGGAAAAAAAAATGCTGTGAAACATGGAGATTGGAACAAATGACCAGACCAATTACAGTTAGTTTATGGATGATTATCACATGTCCATCACGATCTTTTAAAATTTCTGTAAAGTAAATATTTTTTTTACACCACCTGCTCGATAATGCCCTTTTATACGTCATACAATCATCACTTAAAGCAAGTCATTATGTCCCTAGGGAGATAATGCAGTATGGGCGATCCCTAGGGAATAATGAGATTTGAATTTGGAACAAACCGTCAGCATTATGTGAATTAAAATGTAGTGCATCAAACAAGTTTATTCAAATTTCAAACTGGCCACTAACAAAAAAAAAAAACAATAAAAAAGTTTCTAAAAAAAAGTAATGAACAAGCGGGAGCGTTATAGAAAATTTGAGTAGTGAATTTTGTTTGTTTCAAATCACAAAACATTTTGAGTGATAGTTAAGATTAACTCGTAAATAATACTTATATTTCTCTATTATATGATTTGTTTTACTAAAATGTCTTTTAATTATCTCGCAGATGGTGTAAAAAGTAGAGTATCCAACACGGGGATAAAGCTGTCTTTGTCATGGGCGGCTTGAATTCCTCACTTCACTCAGGTTTCTTTATTAACTCCCTCGCAGTGCTCGGGAGTTAATTATATAAATCCCTCACTACCGTTTGGGATTAAAATTAGCAACCTTTGTTTCGTTCGGAATTCAACATGCCGCCCGCGACTTAAAGACACTGCTTTATCTCCTAGTCACATAATCTACTATTGATGTGCATTGGTTTGTTAGAGTATGAACAGCATTATTGAATGTCGGCCATCCCCTCAGGAGCGCGCGGCGGGCGCGGCGGCGGCTTCGGCGGGCGCGGCGGCGGCGCCTTCCCGCGCGGGGGCTTCGCGCCCGTCAACACCTACATGCCTCCGCAGGGCTTCATGGGCCGCCCGGTAACGAGACCTCCACATTCATACTACACTGAAGTACTAAGTCAATGATTAGCCAAGAAAAAATGATTAAAGTAAATGTGTAAATATACGCATCTTAATTTAAAAATCTTCATAAACAGTCCTCGCTGACCAGTTCTAAGTTTATCTAGACAACTGACACCCCATGCCACAGAAATAACGTAAAACCGTTAGTCCCGGTGGTCATTCGTAGATCGTTGACAGTTATTTCAAGTTGTCAGAATAACCATCAGTCCATCCAAGTTGTTGCCCAGTAACTGGGTTGTGGAGGTCTGATAGGCAGTCGCTCCAACCGTGTTTTCTAAGCACGGGTATTCAACCGCATCTGGTTAGACAGGAACCTGACCCCAAGCTAGTTGAGAAAAGGATAGGGAAATGACGATAAACAATTCTCGTGAAAACATCAAAAATCGACCAGTGAACATTTACTAAAGCTCATGATGATGCATCATACCATTAAGAGCACACAAATATGCTAGTGGAACTGGGAGTATGTGCTGATTTAGGAATGTGGCACAATGTATGGACTCCTGTCTCCTCTGTCTTTAAATTCATTCTAAGGCTCAATTTACACCGCCGCGGAATTGAATGGAAGCGACTTTTTGCAACGAAATTGTACATAGCATAATGCACTTTATGTCAATTGTATAATATACAAACTAAATACGAGCAAAAAAAAGGTCGCGCGTCTTCCGGGGAATCGTCGCGCATTCTCGAGAATTCCCTTAGCTAAAATAAAATAAAAAACAGTAGTGCGGTGCCAAGCGTTTACGAAGTTCAAGTAGCAGTCGCGCGAATTCGCTGAAATGAGCGAGAATTCCAGCGAATTCACGCGTCTTGAGACGAAATTGACGCTTCCATTCCGCGGCGGTATAAATTGAGCCTTGGAGACGCATACTTCTACCTAAAGGATACCCGTAAAGACTGGCCTTCATTGACTTACTACTGCCTGACTTTAGTTTTCTGCGACTAATACTACCATATTAGCGACACTGCTTCATTTTTATATTTCTTAGTATATTCCTAAGCATGATTTTAGCTTCCAGTCTAAAAGCAGCGATACAAATGTGCAGTTATCTGGCACATAAGTATGGCGGCCCGTACACAGTCAATTTCGATCGCGATCCGCGATCAAAATCAATGATCGCGATCCAGATTGATAATGTACGAATTAGATTGACAGATTGATGTATCTGATCACAAAATGTCTAGATATTTTGAAATCCAGATTGCGATCCGCTGATCGCGATCGAGATTGACTGTGTACGGGCCGCCTATGCAAGTAGCTTGAATGGTATAGTGACATAACCTGCTACTTGCTTACATTTGTACCAGATGCAGGCAAGTGTATCGCCGCCTTTATCCAGAATGTATAGCCTTATATTCTGTAATAGCAGTTTGTATAGCATTTGCTTTTTAACTTGATGTAACAGAGCTTCCTTCCGTTGCACATTTTGTGTAAAATAGTGTCGATTTCATGTGGTAGATGTCAGTATATATATATGTATTATATTTTACCCTCCCTCTATACAAATGATTAAGTTGACATCTTTCGAACTGTATTTTTTTGCAATAATTTTTAAGACAGCTTTTTTACCATTGCATGCTCATGTCCATTTCATAGAAACGAGTGCATAGAAAGATGTGCAAAGAAATGCAGTACAATGACGAGACACTGATAAAAGAACAACAGAATACACACCAGCTCTGCAATTCTATGCATTAACACATTCTGTGCATTCTTTTCAGAGCTACCTGTAGAAACATTACACCAGTTAAGTCCAAGGTAATAACACCTACACATGCCATGTGTGTACAAACAACCAAAGGGTCTCTCATAAAGTCTTGTCTATAGGGAAAACAAATGATATTCACATACAGTCCTCGACTAATCCTACTTCTCTTAACTGTATTCTTGCTATTAATTTGGAATGCTTTTTTACTGTTTGGTTGCATGTATTCAAATGGTATAATATTATAATTCTTTCTATTCGTTTAAAAATTGTATCTGTTAGCAGCAATGGACATATTTAGGCACAGTACCCGACCGTAAATATCGCACATCTTATTATAGCAAAAGCTCGGTTGTTATGTTATAACTACTATGAGGATACCTCAGTTACAGACGCGTGTGACAGTATCAACTTTAGCTGGATGTTTGATCTATTTACTCTCGGATACTGTATTTCTTTCCTTTTGAGTTGCGTGAAGTAGGTTTTTTTTTTCGAGTTACATTACTGATAGTCCAACATTCGGAAGAAATGCAAATGTTCGCCCATCTAATCGTAATAATAGTTTGCTTCTCAGCAGGGTGGGTTCATGAACGACGGCCAGCGGCCAAACAAGAGGCTCCGGCAAATGTAACCGTACTCATTAAGACATAAGATCCAGTGTCGTGCGTCGTCCTCCTATGTTCGTGTGTGTGAGTGTGAAGAACGCCCTATCAGAGACTTCTACAACAGTGACATGATTTGCAGTATCAATAAAGAAATAAATCTAGCTAATTGTATTTACTAAGTACATGGAATAAAATAATTGTAAGCTAATGTCTTTTTGACAGGTAATAAAATGTAATTACTAACATTTAAACTGCTCTTTCATTTAAATTCCGAAAGTAATTGAAGCCAGTGGAAGAAAGTTATTGTGGCGAGCATTTCCCTTTTATTTGCATTTAATTAACACAATATCATCGTTTTGTGTGACCGGAACATGAAGACAGTAACGCTATTTTAGTTGTACCGAGGTTTCACTCACATGCTATGCATGCAAGACATTTGAGCAGAAATAAGTAGGCGTAACATTAGCTCAGACTTGTGCAGAAATAGCACATTTGGTGGACATGGCTGCTATGAAAAGTGCTGCCAGGAAGCGAGTTCTGGTTATCTATTGTACAAGGTCATCATAACTAAGCTTATGGCTAGTACGGCAATAGACGAGGCTCCTAAAACCGAAGCGTACAACCACCAACGCTACACAGTATGAAACTAGATGTGCTAAGTACTCCAATCAAACCAGAGCCATCAATTTTTTTTGTAAATTAAGATTCTATAGATCAAGTACATTTCATAGTATATAATTTCATGGGCTCTTTTATCATGCGTAAAAGATTAGTTCCGCAATTATTTTTATCTCAATCACCGACCATTTAACGAGTCTGCCTACAGTGTGCCGTTGAGAACCGCCAGGCTTGTTTGTATTCATCTCGCCTCATAATTGTTCTAATTGCTTTTAATATCCCGTTATAATTACTCCATAACATCTTGATTAAAAGAGAAAGTAATAATTGAGCACGTATCGGAAAATCGAATGCTAGATCAACCTTTCTGGACTGCAGTTAGGCAAAAAACTTGACAGGGTATAGCGGTAAAATAATACATTGTTGCGACTTGTTAATCGTCGTGTAACTGCAACCAGACTGGCTGTCTGTTAGGTAGTAAACCTAGTATTTATTTACTCTTTACAATTCACATTGACTGCTTGTAAACACGCCTAAACGCGAGTCGCAACTTACTGCAGTTAGTGAACATTAGCCAACGTGTGCCTACAGAGCACGCACGCATACGCGATACAGAAATACTAAATAATTTATGTGCTAAAAATGTTAAAGTTAAAAGTGTGTTGTGTGCTATTGTTCATGGTTTTGGCTGAATGCGGGAAATCGCGCCAAAACCCAAAGAAGGAACTAAATAGATTAAATAAACGTCCCGCGAAAGCTGAAGTGTTTGATAACTTGTTCAATATCTATGACCCGACGTTTTTGGCAGTCGTGTGGCCCAAGATAACAAACGGAATACATATCCTGGTCGACCACACATGCTGGGAGGAACTCGGAGTGTTCTTCAAAGAGTTGACGGAAGGCAAAGCTTGGGCATACAACGGTAAGTAACAATTAACGGTACATACAATGAGATAATGAAGACAATAAGTAGGTACACGGTAATATAATTACTTGGATGTTAAGGAAAAGAAAATACAGATACATCTAATACATAATGTATAAGGTAGCTAAGTACAAATTTCTAAGCGAATAAATTATTTGCTTTGTAAAGTTTTGTATCTCATTCATGAAATAGCAAGTCGGTTACTAAATCTTATGCTGTAAAAAATTTAATATCAATCTTCCTGCCTAAGCTGACTAAAAATGTGTATAAGTAAAACATCCAAAATTCTGTGCTGGAATCGAACCATGGACCTATGAGTTCATAACTTTTTCAAAGAAGGCATAGTATAAAATCTTTATCGACTTCTCTCTGCTTACCCTAAGGTAGTAGTACCTTGAGGTAACTATGCAAAACACCTTAGCATAGTAGGTACCTATATATGCAATAAAAGATAGCGTGGGACAGTTTTCCTGAAGAAAGTGTCCGCAAATTATGCACATGCAACATGCAAACCGATCATTTAGTATGTTTGTAACGGAAGCCATTTAGGTACTTACTAAAGTATGGGCACGTCATAGATAGGTCGTCGGAAAAAACAGGGTCCTTGGTGGCCATCACTGTCCCTTTAGCAGACCAACAGGAATCGATCAATCGGAGGAGCTATGAAAAGGTGCATTGACGGCGGATTTGTTATAAAAAACGACTAGTCCTGGTTTGGTTTCCTAGCTTGATAAAGTAAGATAAGTTGAAGAAGTTTAAAGGTATGTGGAACAGGGTGTAAAGTTCCGCTAAACTCCATTGAAAAGGGAGGTTCCTCCGACCCGATTGTTGACTTCAGACTATTGTATTCTAATCGCGCAGAGAACTCGATTCCGCGATGCAGAGTTTTGAATTTTATTTCGTGTGTAGCGATATAGATGTCGTTACCGTTACAGAAGTGTGGATGGCAACATGATTACCAGGGCAAGTCATTCGTACCATAACACGGGCCTATATATTATATTCGTACTGCCGAAATGTGGAATCTACCTGGAGAATACAGGCGTACCTAATGTTATGTGAATGTCATTTAAATTGCGTCTCACTCTCCTTAATAACTGATCCTCATTGTAATTATGAAAAAGAAAAATACTTAGTACATTTTGATACAAGTGCAGAAAGTTTGTCATTGCGAACGAGGCGAAATTCGCAACTGATAAATTTGCACGTGCATCAAACTTTTTTCAATACACTTATGAAATGAATAAACGGGGGTTGACCGGCGACTCGTGAGGGTCGACGCGCGCCCGGCCTGATACGATAAATGTAATAACATTGTGGTGGGGGAGAGCACACGCACTTTTCTGCACTAATGCGGAAAACAGTCTATTGCGTGGCTTAAATCGGTGGAATAAGAGCGGGTTTTCGAGTATTGAAAAACTATTTTTTTACCATTCATGAAAATAAAATGTGTGTTGCAAAAAATAGCGATAATTTTGTTTCTCGATCACGTTACATATTAATAACAGCACTAGTAATTCCAACGTTTCGTTTCCTCATTATCGACATTTATTGTTTTTCTTTGGCGTGACCACTAATCAATATCAACTTTCGATTGTTCGCATTCGCAGCAATGTGAACGCTCTCCAAGTTCACTGCTCGCTCAAGCAGCCGGTCTTATTAACACATCATTACAATCGATTGTGATTAGTGAACGATGCGTAGGTAAATAAAGATGATAGTGTATTGCAATGGGCGGTAATCGTGTCTAGCCATTTGTTTTAATAACAAGAATAGTATCTACCTATATTATTGTTTTGAGTGCTCTTTTGTTACTAAAGTCTACGTAAGGATCACATAATTTATTGATGATGATTACACGATAGTTCTACCTAACATAAACAAATCGAAACAATTAATAGGTAGATAACGTTTTAGTTGGTAAACAATATATATATTTAATATATTGAATAATCTCATTTGATATTTAAGAGCAAGTTACATACAAAAGCTGTTTCCTTCCTACTACATAATATGTGGGTGTAATCAACCCATATTTTTTTTTTTTTTTTTTTTTTTTTTTTTTTTTTTTTTTTTTTTTTTTTTTTTTAATTCTTTATTGCACACAAAACATACATAATACAAGGTGAGACATATACAGTTTATGTACAAAGGCGAGCTTAACTCAACAATGAGTTCTCTTCCAGCAAACCCTTGAGTTACAGAGAGAGAACACATTCGAGGGTAGGATCCAGTGCACAATATAAACCTTACATAACTAAATCTAATATATAATTATTATACAAGTCTATTAAATAATTATAATATAAATACTATTACATACTAATATATACATATTAATATTATGTCAATAATGAAAGGAAGTGCTCTTTAAGTTTCCTCTTGAAGACATCCAGAGAAGGGCTGTCGCGAAGGGAGTGTGGCAGAGAGTTCCAGAGACGCACTGCAGTTACAGAAAAGGAACCGCCATAGCGGCTGGAAGTGTGACGCGGCGTACGAAGGAGAAGAGAAGAGGTAGTGCGACAGAGTTTACCCCTAGGGACGACATACTCAAAGCGTTCTCGAAGGTATTGAGGAGCTTTAGGATTATGCAGGATAGTGTAGAGAAGAGATAATAATAATAATAATAATAATAATAATACCCCAATCTGGTCCGAAACTCCGACACGTGGTCGTATTTACGGAGGCCAAAAATAAAGCGGATGCACAAATTCTGCAGTCGTTCAAGTTTGTTTAGAAGTACCTCCGAAGCATCTAGATAACATACATCCGCATAATCAATGAGCGGTAGAAGAAGAGATTGAGCAAGATTAACCTTAGTGTGAAATGGTAGGAATTTTTGGAGACGTTTAAGAGACTGAAAAGAGTAAAAGACCCTCCTACTCACATCAGCAACATGAACCTCCCAAGAGAGGTTAGTGTCCATATGCACGCCAAGGTTTTTAGCGCTTTTGGAGTAAAATATGGGCACAGAATCATACACTACTGTCGGGAGCGACTGGTGTATTTTTATTCTTGATAGGTTTGCGCTTGATCACTATCTCACCTGATGGAAAGCGACGATGCGGTCGACGATGGAGCGCGCTTACCTAGAATTAACCTATTCACTCTCGACTTAAAGATACCATAATAGTAACCAGGGGTACTGTGGTAGCCAACAACTCAAGCAAGTCTATTTATTTGCTAAAACCATCCAAGCTCGGTGTTCGAGACAGACATGGGTGTAGCGCGGGTTCGAATCCCGCACGGAACAAAATACTTATTTATAAGGCCTTTATAGATGTTCCGGGTCTAGATGTCTTGTGTATGTGAGTGTCATGTACACTTATACTACAATTACTACTACTGTTTGGGAACGCGATACAGGAGTTGTTCCTAGTGTAGGGCAAAGTTAAAAAAAAATAACTAAACTAAAACTAAACATGTGTCTGCGTATTTTGCACATCTTGCATGCCTTCTACCAGTGGCACGTTTAGTTATCTATGACTACTTGATTACGAGATATTGTGATCTATAACTTACACTTCACCATTAGCTGCAAGCCCATCTTCGGTCCATCTTATGCAGGGTTTATCTACGCTTCGCCTTCTGCATGATATGCCGATACCACTCTGGAGCATTTCATCGTTTCATTTTATTTAATATTCATGCAACACAAGGTACAAAGGCGGACTTAATACCTTAGGCATTCTCTACCAGTCAACTAGGGTGGTGAAGATACAATATGGTAGGTGGCATTTCGGCCCACCTCGACCATCCCTTCTGTGAATTTCTTCACCTAAGTTTGGCAATTGTTCTTTATGGATTGCAGTGTCGAAAGTGGTAAAAAAATTCAGTAAAAGACAGTATTTAGTAAACTGGTAACAGGTTATTAAAAAAGGTCTGCCAGTTTATTGGGGTGCGGAACTAACATTTACTTCGGACCTATTCTTCGGAATCATTTTTGATAGTCCAATTTAATATACGAGTATAGGATAGGATAGGTATAGGATTTAAATTAGTGTTGAGACAACATTAATATAATCGAGTCATTGCAATTTTACAAGATAATGCAAATTCTGATACTTCATGAGATGTACCTTTTTTGAGGTGAGAAATCATCAAATAACCCTCCTCTCGCTCTGGATGGAGCGAGAGGGCGTGTAAGACTAACTGACTTAACCTACCTGTGTTCTATTAGTTGCTCTTTGCGTTCCAGGGTCATGGTAGTTGGGCACGCCAAAATCGCGGTAATTCCCCTCTTTGAGGAGAGGCTGGAAAAACAACGCGGCGTCCTTACCTTCCGCATGACGCAGCGGTCTTCACCGGACATGGTCAGTTCGGGAGGTTCCTGCACCAGTTTCGTGCGGAAGAAACGCCCGGGTGTCACCATTGTGTGGACTCCCGGAGGACACGGTGGAGGTGTGCCCCGCCTGGGCAGAGCACTGCCGTGTCCTCGTGGGGGCGATCGGCGGCAGCGATCTCTCGCGCCGAGCCTTGGAATAGGCCATGGTCCGGAGCGAGGAGGAGTGTCAGGCGGTCGCCTCCTTCTGCGAAGCAGTAATGCTAGCAAAGGAGGCGGCTACACGCGCGAGGGAACGGCCCTCACGCCCCAGCCGCCGGGATCCCGATCCCGATTTCCGGACATCGTAGGCGCGGGCTTGCGGACGGCGAGCAATGGGTAGCTCGCCGTCTGACCGTCCGGTAACCGTCCGGACCGAGCCCAAGTCGTCGACGGTGCGTAGTGTTCCACTCGCGCCTCAAGGAGATGTCAGCAAAACCATAGTAGCAGGGTCGAAACCTGCTGAGGCCATGGGTTGTGCGAAAGAGAACCCCGGGGCCCTGGAACGAAGGCAAAGAAGGAACAGGAGTGGGTTTTAGTCAGTAAAAGTCTGACACGCCCTTCCGACCCGCCGAAGGGCGAGAGATGTCATAAGATGATTTCCCTTCTAAAAAAAGGGCAGGCGTCAGCCCTACGGGCCCCGTCCATTTTGCTGACATTTCCACCAAGCTTAATCGAATTTATCTATATTATTGACCTTTCGAAAACCGTAATTAGAGACACAATAGAAAGACAATGAGAGAGCGAACGCACGGCATTCGCTTGGGGTTTTTAATGAATAAAAAAGTATGGCTTGGTCCTTACAACGAGCTGCTGTTGCTCGCCGTCCGCAAGCCCGCACCTACGGTGTTCGGAAATCGCCCTGTGACTCCCGATACCCGGCGGGCGTCTCGTTAGAGGCTGTCGCGTCAGGATGTCCTCTCCATTACGGTTTCGGCCACCTCATTCACTCGCATTATTGCTTCGCTGATATATGACCGCACCCGGGCGTTTCTTCCCACTGAATACGAAACAGGTAGGCCCGAAACACCGAGGACCAGCGTCAGGTAGAAATTGAGGACGTCGCGCCGTAGTACCTCTGTACACTCTCCAAAGAGGGGACTTACTGCGGCGTGCCCAGTGCTGATGTGCGACGGTCGCAGTCTCCATACCGCCATGAGATCCTGCCGTAGCCCTATCCGCAGTGTCGCGATTTGTCACGGCGTCACGGCAACGGTGATCCTCCCCAACGTCACGAGGTGTACCTACCTACATAATAATTTTGAGAGCAACTGATGGTCAATTCGATCGGTCGATTTGGTCGGTTAAGTTATTGATAGGTATCAATAACTCCTAATAACATAATGTTTTCCTTGAAATATTGATGCAACTTAATGAGGAAACCCACATAAAGTTGAATGGTGGTCCATTCAACTTTGTGGGTTTCCTCATACAACGCTTAAATAACTGGTGAGAAAAACCACTATACTCTTCTCCATGTAAAGCGGTGTTTCACGAAAACTGTCTATCCCGCTAGGCATTGAACCAAAAATTATGCGCATTATTAGCAAAAGCAAAAGAAAACTATTCACGCAATTGCAGAGTGCCGTTAGCACGCGCGGTGTCAACAGAACGTAGGTACAATCGGGCAAGCAGCAGTACATAGCTACCTGCGGCCAGCGAACTTGCAACTTAAACAATGTTGTGATTATGAGTGTTCGTAAGCTTAGAAGTTAATTTACGAAGGGTTCTTAAGATCGTGTACTAGAAGGCGCAATATTAGTGGGACTACCACATGATGGACAGATGAATCTGGTAAATATCTCGAAAATCCCCTTGGACAGGGAAAGTACGGACTATGTGAAGGGTCGGACACTTGGGGAGGTCAACAGAGGATGTCATTTGGCTAAAATAAACAAGATTAAGTATTAAATAGTTCGTTCGACTGTATTTGAAGACGCAGCTCGTCACACAGTTAACTAACGCACTCGGAGATGACGTGAGATCACACAGCATGACTTCAGTGAGAGTTATCTCGCACTGGAAAAACTAATAAGGTGAAATTACGCGAGTGACTATTGCTACGCAGACATTCGGCTACTGTTATTATCAGGATCTACTTACCAATGAATGTGTGGCTCTAAGCAATTATACAATTAATAGTTTAGTTAGCTAACAAATATAATGCAATAATCGGCTTCTTCAATTTGTACTTAGTGAGAACTTTATGGTCAAGTATATTCTGCTAATTTATTTTCAATAAGGTACACTTACTCGCTAAAACCCGCTCTTATCCCACCGCTTTTAGGCACGCAATAGACTGTTTTCCGCAATAGTGCAGAAAAGTGCGCATGCTCTCCCCGTCACAATGTCATTACATGTATCGCATCAGGCTGGGCGCGCGTCGACCCCCACCAGTCGCCGGTCAACCCCCGTTTATTCATTTCTCTGTAAATGTATTGAAAAAAGTCGTTTGATACACGTGCAAATTTGTCACTGCAGCCCTCGGATCCATAACACACTCGCCTACGGCTCGTGCGAATTCCGCCTCGGTCGCAATGACAAACTTTCTGCACTTGTGTCAAAATGTAGGTACTATTATTTAAGACGTCTCCGATAATTCTGTAAGTAGATACATATAGGTAATCATATATTTCCAGCTCTCGACGCATCAGGGCGCTATGGATCGGGACTGTTCATGGGCAATCGCTTTTGGTTGGGATCCAAAGAACAATGTATGGAATTGGTACGAACATTCTTTAAATTACATTTATTTATTGCTCGTAATCATTTATTTACCAGTAAAATCTTTCCTCATTGCTAGGATGAAGAGTCGATTGCGACGAATAAAAGCATAATACCAGATGATTTTGTCGATGTCATCGCTCCGGTAACTAGGACGAAATATTTTGACGATGGTACGTAAAACATCACAGAAATTATAATGTTAACCAAGCAGTTCTCGCATCAACTAATAATGAAATTATTATAGAAACACATGAGTGGCGATGGATGGTACAGTACGACGAAGCACCACAGAATGTTGCAGAAAGCTGGCCGCCATACCGGCTCGCGTACACTACCCTGGGGATCACACTGAATATCACAAAGTTCAACATGATAAAGGTAAGTTACTTAACAAATGCTCAAGCTTTATTCTAACTAACCATATTTTAACGGCACAGGGTTCCATTTTTGACGATTTCATATTACTTTTGTCTGTTTCAGTCTACCGACATAACTTTAGGCCTCTGCATGCCATACTCCTGCTCACCACGCGACATTATGTCCGTCATCAACTTCTCAATCATGATCAACGACAACTTGAAAACGAACAAGACGTCATCACGTATCGCGAGGATCAGCAGCGTCAGACGCGTACAGGGACACTACGACATAACAGCAGACAAAGCCGGGGTGCTGTTGATATGCGTCACAACACTCCTTGTAGCTTTAGTCTTAGTCGCGACTGTTATAGATCTAGATCTGATGAAATGTCTACCATATGGAACAAAATCAATGACGTTCGATCTAGAGAAGTACAATACAGATCCAAACAGAAAAGGAAGGGAGTTAAAACAAGAGAATGATACAAAGACTGAGACGGAGGCGCTTGGTTTTGAGAACACGAACACACATTACATGGCGGTGGACAGTCTGGTGAAGTGTGGCGCTCCCACGATTACGCTGGACGTGAATTGTGCGGAAAAGACATTGGGAAGCTGCAAAAGGTGTGGGAAATACAGGAAACAGTGCAGCAACCCACGCCAGCTCGACAACCTGCCTCCCTGCCCACGACAGAAGTACAACTCCTTCGCGAGCTTGAGCACAGAGAGCAAGAAGAAGAACATCTTCTGCCGACTGCTGCTCTGCTTCTCTCTAGCGTACTGCTGGAAGAGAATCTTTAACACGAACACGGCGAACAAAGACCTGTCGCTGATACATGTGATGAGGGTTTTAGCGACGTTCTGGATTATGTTCGTGCATGTTGCTGTTATAGTCGAGTATATCTCAGGTAATATTTGTTATGTTAAACAAGTTATTATACTTCTGTATTCTTTAGAATGATCGGGGATTAATGTAGTGTGTTTGATTTGCAGATTTCGCTGGCGATATAAATGGACAGAACGATGTTTACTTCATAATCGCTACAGGAACAATAGCGTTCGATACATTGTTTTATGTGAGGTTAGAGATTCAATTGTATATCAGTTAATGTCAGCATCCAATCCTCCATGTTTTATCAAAAACTTTAACAAGTTACTAAACGGTATTGATTGGATCCATATCCAAATTTCAAAATTAAACGAGCTTCCTTTTAGCAACCTTTCATTTTTATTACTAGTAATTGTTGACGATTAAATTCCTTTTGATTTGTTGAACTAATTTCAATGATCCACGTTTTTTAGCGGTCTCTTCAGCGCGCATCACTTCTTCTTCCTGAAGAGTCAGTACAGCGTGAAGGAGTTGGTGGGCTTCCAGGGTGTCTGCGGGCAAGTCCTGCAGTTTGTCTGCTTCGTTACCAACAGGGTCATTAGGTTGGTAACTAGTCAATCAAGAATTCATAATTGATAGATTGCGTTGTCTAGAATCTAGTTAGCTCTGCTTCAACCAGTTGGTCTTGTTAGTTTAAAGACTGCCAATTATTTTTAAAGATGTCTGGTATTTTTTGATGTCGATTAAATATAGATTGAAAATAAATGCTAGATTTCTTGATTTTAAGTGATAAGACTAGGTTAGACTATTAAAACAGTAACCGATTTTGTAACTATCTCTTTTTCTAGTCACAACATTCACTTCTTGATCTCTAGGAGAAATTAATCTAAATGAACACCTGATTAACTTGTGCTTATATTAAGGTACCCATAATTTAGTGCTAGTGAAAACGGTGTCAGTAGACGTTTCTTTGTGATATCTCATCTTCAACTGTGAAAGCTTCAACAATATCTTCTTCGCCAGGTTACTTCCATCCTACGCGTACGCGGTCCTTCTATCAGCAGTAGTGGCGCAGTCCGCGTACAAGACCGCCACCCTGGCGCTGCCTGACGGCGACGAGCACAACTGCCGCGAGCACGGCTGGAGGAACCTTCTCTATATTACTACTGTTTATCCTGCTGAGGAACAGGTTTGTGCTAAACCAACTTTACTATGTTTCATTAATTTGACCAAGTTAATAACTGGACTTTGAAAGAGGTAACCCCTGAGATTGGTATTCATTTTCAAAGTACCTACCTAGTCGGGAAAAAACCATTGACTTATTTAATTTTAATAAAAAAAACCGAGCAAGTGCGAGTCGGACTCACGCACTGAGGGTTCCGCACAAACTTAACTATGAAAACAGTTAAATTCCCGAATTAAGTTACGAAGATTTTTCCGAATCGCAAAAAATGTTTTTTTTTTGTGACGTAACTGCAAATTTACTGTTTTCAGATTTTTTCCTATACTTGTGCTATGAGACCTTGCTTCATGCTAAATTTCAGGATTCTAGTTCAACGGGAAGTACCCTATGAATTTTGATTCCCTTGAGAGTGTCGAAATACACGTTTTTTTGCGACATATACGGCCGTATCTTTTTTTTTTCGTCAACAGAGAAGTATGATTTTTTCACAGCTTTAAGGGACCGCATTTCTGAGATAAAGGGTCTTGACAGACAGACAGACAGACAGACAGACAGACAGACGGACAACAAAGTGATCCTATAAGGGTTCCGTTTTTTCCTTTTGAGGTACGGAACCCTAAAAATATGTTTAACCTTTTGAGTGCGTAATTAGAGACACAATAGTAAGACAATGGCGCGTGAACGCCGGCGTTAATGCGGGGATCAACAGCTTAAAGGCCGATCATATCCCGGGATATGTGCCCCATCAATGCTTACAGGCTTAGCATTCTATGACATGGTACATAGCTACCTGTGGGGAGAATATAGGTACGATGTTTTGTATGTTTATGATCTGGTCAATATGTTCAGATGTGGTCAGAGCAGTGGTGGCCGAGTGGTAACGGCCCCGACTTACGAGTTGTAGGTCGCGGGTTCAAACCCAGCCAGGCGCATTACTTTGTGTAATTTATTTCATCACCACTGCTCTCAAAACGGTGAAGGAAAACATCGTGAGGAAACCGGCATGTCCTAGAACCAAAAATTCGAAGACATTTGACATCCACCAACCCGCACTGGGCCCGCGCGGTGGATTACGGCCCATTCCCTCTCCTAGAGAGGAGGCCTGAGTCCCAACAGTGGGCACATTATAAGGCCGACTATGCTATGCTATGCAGTACATGTTCGTGTCATGGTCTCCACCGAGAAGCAGCTGTACGTGCTAGACGCGCTGCTGTGCAAGGCGAGGGTGCGCTTGTTGCGGACTTCACGTCCTCGCCATGTTATCTCTAATTAACTCATTCTCTCCTATAGTGCATGCTCGTATCGTGGTACCTGTCGACGGAGACACAGCTGCACGTGTTGGGCGCGCTGCTGTGCGCGGTGAGCGCGTGCTCCATCGTGCGCGCGCGCCTGGCCGCCGTCTTTACTGTCGTCGCCATGTTGTCCGCTACCATCGCTGATGCTAGTGCGGCTTACTTCGACTATGGGCAATTGTGAGTATATAACTAAACTAGCTTCTGCCAACGGCTTCACCCGCGTGAAAGTAGGTTCCTCCATACAAACTTTGGACCCCCGTTTCATCCCTTTAGAGGGTGAATTTTGGAATATCCTCTCTTAGTGCTCGCCTACGTCATAAGAGGAAGCCTTGTGCAAAATTTCAGGTTTCTAGTCCCAGTAGTTTTGCCTGTGCGTTGATATGTCAGTCAGTCAGTTTCTCCTTTTATATATATAGATATTAAGTTTATTACAATCAAAATTACATGACCATGACCCAAGAAATCTAAAATAAGTGACGTCCGCCAGCACCCTCACAAAGGGAAGAGGGTTAAAGGAAGTGTTATTGACTCAATATGATTTTGCTCAGCTATAGCATCTTTATTTCATTTATTCATTTTAACAATTTACATTGTGTCTGAAAGTTTTACAAAAAAATTTTTACTTACATATGAGCTACATAGATATGAGCTGTTTTATATTTTGCATTACATTACATTTTGTTTTACATTAAGTTGTTATAATCTTTAGATTTTCAAATTCGTTTGGTGCATACGCTGTTATTATCGAGCGGCCGTGGGCGCGCGTCTCTCCTTACTTCATGGGCGTGTTCACGGGCTGGCTCATTCACATGATGAATGGCAAAATGAAGGTTTCTAAGGTAATCCAAAACATTATAATAAGCATAAGCATAATCAGCCTTTTAATGTTCCCACTGCTGGGGATCAGGCCTCCTCTCTCTAGGAGAAGGAATGGGCCGTAATCCACCACGCGGGCCCAGTGCGGATTGGTGAATGTCACATGTCTTCGAATTTTTGGTTCTAGGACATGTCGGTTTCCTCACGATGTTTTCCTTCACCGTTTTGAGAGCAGTGGTGATGAAATAAATTACACAAAGTAACGCGCCTGGCTGGGTTTGAACCCGCGACCTACAACTCGTAAGTCGGGGCCGTTACCAGTCGGCCACCACTGCTCACATTATAATAACAAACGTTTATTGCATAATCGAAAATGAGCCACTAATAATAATAATGTTAGTATCTAAATACAAGTGATCCCAAGTGATATCCCTGTGGCAGTCCCGAAATAACAAGATAAACAACATTAACGATTTTTGTCTGTTTTACATGCACAGGATGAATGTTTCCTCTACAACATACCTATATATAAATCCAATCACTTAATACTTCTTAACTTTCTATCATAATGTCATAAAACATTCCAAGTAATTCATTGAATCAAATGCCTTCCTAGAAGCATTCAATAATTCATGTGATTCACTGAATCAAACGCCTTCCTAGATTCAATATAATTTCAGGTAACATCTACTCTTCTCTGGATAGCGTCTCTATCGTTCATGTTCACGTCGTCAGCCGTGCCGATGGTGGGGCTGCCTTGGTTGGCTGCCTGGCTGCATCTGACCTGGCCCATTGCTCTGCTGTGGCCAGTCCTGATGGGCACTACTAATATGGCAGGTGAGAGTCTCAAAGCTTTACAACATTAGAGTAATTTCTTTAACTTCTTGAGAGACGTGTCCTTCTCTTCATCTCGGCAAAACTTTATCAACTCATCATCAACGATTCTGGATTTTAATTGTATCTACAAAAAAAAAAAAACTGAGCGAGTCGGACTCGCGCACTGAGGGATCTGTGCAAACTTACCTATATAAATAGTTCAGTTCCCGAAGTCTCGAAGATTTTTCCGAATCGCAAATTTTTTTTTTTTGTGGCGTAACATCAATTTTACTGTTTTCAGATTTATTCCTATATCGTGCTATAAGACCTTGCTTTAAGTCAAATTTCAGGATTCTGGAGGCAATCAATATCAATAATGTTTATTTGTCAGAATATGGTACAATAGATATTACAATTTTGCTTCCAGCATATCCTGCCATACTATGGCGTACAAATATTTATTTATGAATGAAGGCTCAACCATTAACCTATTAATTATTAAATATGAATCAATTAATAAAATATAAATATAATTGTAATAAAAATTGTATTGAATTAATAAAAGTCATGTCATTAATATTGAATAATTATGTCATTGTTGGGTATGGTAGAATAAAGTCTATTTTTATGTATCAAGCTATTAGCGACTTATCTTCTAAATATTCTTTAACACTGTAATAATTTTTCTCCAATAGCAGTCTAAATAACACCCTTTTGAACAACGACGATGGCAAATCTTGAATATTGTTTGGCAAATGATTGTATACAATAATTGCCATGCAGTAAATATTTCTTTTATATAACATTAATTTTATTTGGGGTAATTTCAATTTGTCTTTGTGTCATACTCTACTATTTATTTTGTAACTACTTTTTTCAAATAAATTATAATTTTTTTTTACAAACATGCATGTTTCAAATATGTAAAGACATGGTAAAGGCATTATTTTGAGTTTTTGGAATAGCGGTTTACAGCTATCTAAAAAGTGAGCTCCACACATTGCCCGGATACATTTTTTCTGTCCTTTAAAAACTCTTTCCACGTCTACTGAGTTACCCCAAATAATAAGACCGTATCTCAGTAAAGATGCTACATAAGCATGGTAAGCAACCATTGCGGTATTTAAGTTAACCGTTTGTCTTATTCTTTTCAGGACATACACAAAGCGATCTATTTTTTTGAGTATTTTATCTACGTGTGGTTTCCAGCTACAATTTTTATCTACGGCTATACCTAAAAATACACATTCATTAACAGTGTTTAAGATGGAATTGTTAAATTGAATATCTAGACTATCTGTGTTTGTGTTGGATGCCTGAAATTGTATTATATTTGTTTTTGTCATGTTTATTTTTAAGTTATTTGTTTCTAGCCATTTGATTGCCTTGTCCAATGCTTTAACAATTCGTTTTTCTAAGTCTTTGTTATCATTACTTTTAATAATCAAAGTTGTGTCGTCGGCAAATAGTACGCACTCTTCATTAATAGCCTCTGGTAGGTCGTTGATGTATACTAGAAAGAAAACAGGGGATAAAATTCCTCCTTGAGGTGTTCCGAAGTTGTTTTGTCTGTATTTTGATCTGAATTTCTTTTGTTCATTTTTACACGTTCTTGTTATTTCTACGCATTGCTGTCGGTCGGTAAGAAAGCTTTTGACCCAATCGTTGGCTTTTCTGCGGATTCCATAGTGAGAAAGATTAGAGAGTAGCGTTTTATGGCAGACAAAGTCAAATGCTTTTGTCATATCTAAAAAGACACAACCTATTTTAGATTTTTGGTTTAGACTTTCGGTTACTTGTTTTATTAAAGAGTAACAAGCAATCTCAACAAGAACTACCCTATGAATTTTGATTCCCTTGAGAGTGTCGAAATATACGTTTTATATACGCGGCATAAATGGCCGTATCTTAGTAGTTTCTTGCCGGTTCTTCTCCATAGGAAACGACCAATTTGGAACCGTGCACTAGCTTCTGATGTTTTATAAGTGCCCATGTAGGCCTATGTGAAGTGAAAAACTTTTGACTTATATCTTTTTTGTCGTTAACTTAGAAGTTTGATTTTTTCACATCATCAAGAGACCGCAATCTTGAATATATGGTTTCAATTTCAACTCGATACCTCAACGCGTTCTCGAGATAAAGGGTCTTGACAGACAGATGGACAACAAAGTGATCCTATAAGGGTTCCGTTTTTTCCTTTTGAGATACGGAACCCTAAAAAATAAGTTTATATGAATGGAAGATTTCCTTCATTTCCTCTTTTCGAAGTATTTTCTCTTGCTGTTGTTAACGGATACCTATGTGGCATCACGTATTGCATAAGTAAACTATCTTAGTTTTAGCGTTGCATGTTAAAATTTAGATCAATATTGTTAAGCTATTACCGAAGTGGCAACACGGAGCGATAATTTTGGGGCGCTATCTTTAGCGTCTCTCACTCTCTTGCTCGTCGACCGTCGCGAAACACGGACTAGATTATTTTCATTAATCCAATCTTCTAAGCTGCACGCGTTCAGTTGAACTTTTACTTCCGGCTCTGATAAACACCTCATCAAAAGACTTATAAAAGGGGATAGGCAGAATATCTTCCATCGAGGCGTCAACTTATATTTGTCAAAAACTTATTTTACCAGGTGTGTTCCGGCGGATCCTAGCGCGTTCATCAATAGCAGCACTGAGCAGATTGAGTTACGGCATGTTGCTGCTTCATGCTGCAGTAGCACGGACCATGTTGCTGTCAGTTGGTTCAGCGCTATGTTCAACTACTTTGTGTATTGTAAGTATTTTATTATCGGTGACTAAACTATGCTTTGTTTGATTTTTAAATTTATTAAGAGATTCGATATAAGTACAAGGAATTGTCTTGTTTCGTTACTTTCTTAGGCTTCGGTGGGTCTCGAATGGTTACATATATATAGAGTTCTTATGATGCAGTAAGATGAGCAATTAGAAGAACTATTTGGGTATGCAGACGATAGCACTGTTGCTGAAAGATACGTGTCTGATGCACGTGCTAGTGGGTCACAGATCCAGTCTTTCCGAGAGGCTATGGTTGAACGCTTGAACTTTTCCTTGAAGGCAGTATCCGACTGGGGCGATGCCAATCTGGTCAAGTTCAATGCTGCTAAAACCCAGGCGTGTCTTTTTTCCGCCAAACGGAGCCAATTCCACCCGGCTCCATCATTCCGGGGTGTAACCGTGCCGATAACCAGTGACCTTGAGCTTCTTGGGGTAACGTTGTCACCTACCCTCAATTTCGGCTCTTTCATCGAGGCTAAAGCTCAACAGGCTGCCAAAAAATTGGGGATCTTGGCCAAGGTGAGACAGTACTTCACGCCGGAACAGCTGCTCAAACTTTATCAAGCGCAAGTTCGATCGTGTATGGAATACTGCTCTCATCTTTGGGATGGGTCTGCCAAATACCAGCTTGATGCTCTGGAGTCGATTGAGAAGCGAGCCAAGAGAATCATCGGTGATGATGCACTTGTCGAATCAAAACTCCAAAGCCTTGAACATCGACGCCGAGTTGCTGGCCTGTCGGTTTTCTATCGATTACACTTCGGGGAGTGTGCGTTGGAATTGCACAATTTAATTCCACCAAGTCCGTTCCATCATCGGACCACTAGACGTACGGCGTTGCGCCATCGGTACATGGTGGACATCCCACCCATACGTACAAAGCGTTTTGGGAACACATTCATAATGCGTACAGCTAAGGAGTGGAATTCCCTGCCCGAGTCTGTGTTCCCTGATAGCTACAACCTAGGGGTCTTTAAGTCAAGAGTGAATAGGTTACTTCTAGGCAAGCGTGCTCCATCGTCGGCCACATCATCGCTTACCATCAGGTGAGATGGTGGTCAAACGCGAGCCTATCAATAATAAAAAAAAAAAAAAAAAAAAACTATCGTCGTGTACTTTTTAGGATTGTTTTTGCTTCTTTGTTCTGAAAAGTCAGTGTTACTTTTGGCAATGTTTTTTTTTTAGTTTTTATGGCCTGGTAACTGAGACCTTTAGGTGAAGTCTTTATTTTTATTAAGTACACTGTCTTTGTTTATTGTAATATTTGGCAGCAAAATCGAGTCAGCTTTCAGAGGTAGTCAACACTACAAAACTACATCAATTTAGATCACAATATCCACTAGAAATCAATATAAAAACCTTCACTAGAAGAAATCCCGCCAAAAACTGTCGAATTCTAGATTAGATTCCCTTCTTCCACAGTGGCTATACTTTGCGGGGACGACGCTGATGACTCTACTGGCAGCCATGGTGCTCTCCCTTCTGGTAGAGATGCCATGTTGCAGCCTCCTAAGAAGACTCTCCGACTGCGCGTCATAACAATAAAACAAACTATATATTTTGTATTAAAAATTATATTTATTTATTTATAATATTCGGTAAAAAACTCTTAACTATTTATATTTACAGCCTATTTACATTAGGTACATAGGTAAATGTACATATTTATCATAATATTACATTAATAATGTTTGTTCAGCAGAAATTACTTTAATAACATAATTAAGATTAGGATGGATTATGTACTAGATAGTAAGGATGTCGCAATCAGGGTAATCTTAACTGACTCATCAATTTTCAACATTATAAGCTGAATTTGACAAGACAAGGCGTATGTATTAGGCATATACTGTCCACGGACGCGTAGCTTCATAAACGCATATTCGTCCTGCCGTCAGGTCGTTGCCGCTTCGTCGACAGGGTTTCATAGTTATGTATGTAAGCTTCACGTAGGCGTACACCAAGCGTCTATGGCGTGGCCTCAGTTAGGAAGATGTGATGTGGGCCTATCAAGACGGTGATTACTCGAATCAAGGTGGGATAAACCTTTATTCGGGTAACGTTTTCTAGACATCTAGGCACAGCCTGACTATCAAGTACGGAACCTATCAAAAGCTAAGCAAAAGAATAGAGATCAAGACAAGAACCTCGAGATATTTAAAGCCAACTTAAAATTTGATACACAAAACGCTTCTAGAAACTTAGTCTAGCAATTATGTACATAACAGCTTGAATTTAATAACATTATAAAACTTAAAATACAATGGAGTATTGCTTTATTTATTTCGATCCTAGCTTTAAGTGTTTTCTTTAAGAATAATAAATATAATTAATCCATGTTTGATTTTTATTTCAACGACTAAATTTTCACTCGGCTGCGCATGCACAGCCTTAGCATTACTTAAGAAACATATCTACAATTATTATAAGTCGCTCAGCTAATACTAAGACGCGCCAATACTAAGCGATACTTGGGTGACAAGACAAGTTAATCCTAAACGACTTTCTCCCCGTTCAATATTATCGAAACATACAAAACTAGTATGTAAATCCTCTCGAAATAAATTTGGTTTTCATACGGGGATTACCCAGGTTAGGCAATAGGATTTTATTAATCTAATATATAAATCTTGGCTCAATTGTCATGATGAATAAATTCTGAATTACACAAGAACTTAACATACTCGTTCATAACCAGTCCTCAGTAAATACAATCAACACATTACATACAGTGTTCAGTCAGACTGCCTCTTCTCGAGGCGAAATTATATAATAACAAGACATATCTACGTAAATATACAACGGAATGTAACTTATTCTACATGCTACTGCCCGATTCCTAAAACTTTCCGATCTGGTAATAATAATTTGCTTAGTAGATTTTTTTTTTCATCATGATTCTTGATTATTTTCTGACAACTAGTCAGGTCTCTATAATGGTGAAGCTACAAGTTAAGGTCAGAATTAGGTGGATTTTAAGGCAAAAATTTGACTAAAGTTATTTATACTAAAAACAAAATAAACTAAAAAATTTGAGTTCAGCGCCATCTAGTGACAACATTACCGCGTTCGGGCTTGCAGCTTTCACCTGTCTTGATATCGGTAAAATTAACGATTCGTTACAGTTTTATAGGAAAGTCTAACCATCAGTTTATCCAGGGAGTATCGCGTAGCCCAGTAACTGGGTTGTGGAGGTCTGGGAGGCAGTCGGATCCATATAAAACACGGGTTTTCAGCCGCATCCGGTAAGACTGGAAGCTGACGCCAAAATAGTTGGGGAAAAGGCTAAGGAGATGACAGGTTTATAGGAACCGGGCATAAAGATTACTAAAATCACATTCGCACTTAATATCAGGTAGCGGAGCGTTGCCTATCAACGACATTAAGATTGTACAACATTTTTGTAACGACTCTTGCGCAGGTTCGGAATGCATTTAAACATTTTGGGCCAATTAAACCTGCGCAATGTAATTTAGATTATTAATTCCATCCGCCTTTAGTAGGTCAGTAGTGAACTAAGGCTCCGTTGCACCACCTCCGGATAGCGACTGTCTACCAGATAAATAAAAAATCTGTCTGTAAAAAAACAGGTATATAAAGCCTGACAA
The DNA here is from genome assembly GCA_905147345.3 of Mythimna impura. NCBI lineage: Eukaryota > Metazoa > Arthropoda > Insecta > Lepidoptera > Noctuidae > Mythimna > Mythimna impura. The sequence goes on along the minus strand of LR990342.1, from coordinate 1,676,681 downwards.
ATTCTGTCAGGTGACTTAAACGGGTCGTATCCGGAGGTAGCGAAACAAGCCATCAGGCAGTTTAAATCTCTGTATCTTAAGTTAGGGTAGTTTCACACTCTGTGGGGCTTCCTCTGCGGAGACACGATCTTCAGCATGGTGACGATTGGCGCCTCGAACGCCACTGATATCACGAACGCGAGCACGTACGATATCACCGTCAGACCGAGGAACAGGATGAACTAGGAATAGAAAGAAATTGATTTAGAGAATATATGACACTAGCTTCTGCCGGCGGCACCGCCCACGTTAAAGTCGGTTTCTCCGTACAAACTTTGGATCCCCTTTTCATCCCCTTAGGGGGTGAATTTCGGAAATTCCGTTCTTAGCGGATTTCTACACCCTATAAAGAACCAACCTGCCAAATTTTAAGTTTGTAGGTGTTATAGTTTCTGAGATTTCGTGATTTTAGCTTTTAAATATAAAGATTTCTTTGAATAATGCTATAGTATATGTGAATCAATATTTAAAGTAAGATCTCAATGTACCATATCATCATTATCATCATCATTTTAGCTGAAAGACGTCCACTGTTACACACATTGGCCTCCCTCAAGTTTCGTCATAACGACCGATCCTGGGCATCTCGCATCCATCCCATAAGGTTAACCGATGACCTGGTGAGGGTCGCGGGAATCCGATGTATGCGAGACGCAAAGAAATGTACCATATAATTAGAAATAAATAGTTATTTTCTTTCTTTCAATACTTTCGGCAAGCAAGGGATGTACCATAAATACAACCCGCTATGAAATCTGTATAAGATTCCAGCTGTTTTTAAAGATTAGGTACTATCTGATTTTTCATGCGGCGGATCTGATCACCTATATGATACCATATTTCACTATGCATCTCGGCGTAGGTATATTCATAAATTCTTCAGTCTTGTGTGTGACTTGGGTTTTGAGGGCTCAACAGCTAACACGCTTTTAGCTGATGAGACTTCGATGTCCAAATTAACGTGATCAACAACGGTGTTTTTTTTCTCGCTCTAGGGTGGAGCGAGAGGTCTACCACAGGTGTTCCTTCTTTGCCTTGCGTTCCAGGACCCCGGGTTTTCCTTTCAGAAGCGAACCCATGGCCCCAGTAGGCTTCGACCCTGCTGGGCCTCAACGGTTTTGAGATCAACAGCGGTGTGAGGTTGGTTATCGTATACTGCGTAGAACCGCAAGTACCGGCTACTGCCGTGTCATTGCCAGGTCTTGCGGCATTGGAGCAGTTCCTGGACTGTAGAACTATTTTAATGGATAGTACTCACCACGAACAACTCGCCCATGTGAATGGGATGCGTGAGATGCATGGCTACGTAGCGCAGCACCACCGGATGCACCAGGTACGCGCAGTACGTCACGCGGGAGAACGGGTACAGCACGGGAGCTGACAGCAGGGGACGCACCCAACCTGGAAGCAGAACATGTATGAATATGATCTTGATTGTGATTAGAGAGACCTTGCCACAGAACAAATACCGCTCGACCAAGTCAGTTATTTCAATATTTTTGAACTGACGATTTGGACACACACTATTTAGTGCAAATCAAATCAAATCCAATCACTTTTATTTGTTAACACAGGTACAGAAATACAGATCTTATATTTGATGAACAGAACGCTATGTTATGTCAGGAGGCGTACAAATATGGCGAGCATCCAGCTCAAGATTACTAATTAAAGTTTAAAAAAATATGTATATATTTGAGAATTCTGCATAATTATGGTATTCAATTTAATTGCAATCAGATAAAAAGTTTTAAAACATAATATATGGGGAAAAAAAGCGATACCAAAACTATTTTAGGCTGGATTTAAGGCGGCAACTTGAGATAATCTTTATTATTATATTTTAAAACATTTTTTATCTGACTATACTAAATTGACTGAACAATAAATTTGGTGGTGTTCGAATCATCAGAGAAAAAAATATTAAAAATAAATTGTGTCGATTCGGAGACAGTGTCCGAATATATTGTGTCCGAATTGTCAGCAACTCCACAGTAAGTGAACAATATCAGCTGAAGAGGATCTTACCTCCATGCCCAGTAGAACAAGCGATGATGATCCAGCCTATGCAGCCAGCCCACAGCGAGTGCGACAGGGCACTATACACAGCGGCTGATAAGACACCCAGCTCCGTTTTGTACAGCCCGAAGATCAGGAACAGCAACGTAGCCGTGCATACTGCCCAGCCCACTATTGCCCAGACCTGGGAATACAGAAAGGATGTGTAAAAATGTGTCAAGATTACTAGAAGTGATCATTGTAGAACGTGCCATATTGTTCTGGTTTTTGACCTCGAAACCGTTGCGTAAAACACCAGCCCCCCTAGCCAAGTTACAACCGTTTCGTAGTCGGCCACGCCTCTTATTCCTTTGTTCTGACCGCGCCCAAGTAACAAAAAGTGGTCTTGTAGTGGTGCTGGAGCCAGGTCTATAACAGGCTAGTAAAAGTTTATAACCACGGAAAAGGGCCCATTTTATACGCGTACTTTTGCTAATAAAACACTTATAGTAGACTTGACAAGCACCACTTAGACCAATAACATACTTATAGTTGGACTACGCAGAACTATCTGCTCCCGCGAAGCCAGCTATGAGCATCTAATAGAACCAGACACCACGACTTCAGCCCATAATACACTTATAGTTAGACTCCGCAGAACCATTTGCTCCCGCGGAGCTCACTATGAGCATTTAATAGAACCAGGCAGGCGTGTAACGTACTCCGCGCTTCTATTACTAGCTACTTCAAACATTTATGATTTTTTGTTGTGTTGTAAGATTGTGAAGAAAAAAAATAAAAGGTAATCATCTATTTTATATAAAAAATGTATTAACAAGTATTTCGCACGTAATATTATATGTACATATATGTTTGCACGGCAAACGCGTAAGTATTTTCGGTGAAGTACCTATATTGTGTTTTACATCTCAATTTTTGTTCGCCTTTTGAACACGGCGTATTTACTAAGTTGTATTTAAAAATAATATTAGTCCTAAGGTAACAACATTGTCGCGCCATATTGTAACGAGTTAGGATTTACGAGAATAGTTTTATAAGAAACCTTTATATAGAAATTAAGACTATAACAGCATTCGAGAGTCCACAATAATACCAGGTACATTTACTCTTAAAAGAAACCACTGTAAAACTAATTCACTTAAAATTGGCGCATAAAGTTGACTTATACACCCCTATAAGGTCAAGTAACAAATACAAATGGTTCTAAGTGCATTTAGTTCTATAAATTACTATTACTGGCGTATGACACTTTTAGCGGATTTATAATTATTTCTTGTAGGCGATTGTAACTTACTGATAAGTGTAACTTACTGGACCAAGTTTTCTCAAGTGTATTTACACCTATGCAACACTTTTATAGGCCATCTTAGCCTTTACTACGCCTATAATTTCGTTCTATATACGAGTATAAGTCAACTTATAAGAACAGATGTACTATAAACCCAAACGAACTCCGTGTAACCTGTTATAAGCTTGGTAGTAAAACCTAGAACTACTAAGAGACAGGTACTAGTGTTGTGAGCCTGTAAACTATGCGCTACAGGAGAACTTTGTTACTTGGGCGTGACTGAGCGTGGAGATGACGTCAGAATAAAGGAATCGGAGGCGTGGCCTACTCGAGGCGATCGACGAAAAGAGAATTGAAACGAAACGGTTGTAACTTGGCTAGGGGGGCAGGAATAACTCCTGTATCGTGGGTGTGTTCACAACCATGTAAACTCACATACGCAAGACACCCAGACCTGGAAGCCGTGCAAATATATGTGACACGTAGCGCAGCGGTCCACCGCTCAACCACTTCGCCAATAGTACCGTTAAAAAAAACTTTTCAATACACTTACTCGAAAACCCGCTCTTATCCCACCGCTTTTAGGCACGCAATAGACTGTTTTCCGCACTAGTGCAGAAAAGTGCGAGTGCTCTCCCCCGCCACAATTTTATTACATGTATCGCATCAGGCTGGGCGCGCGTCGACCCCCACGAGTTGCCGGTCAACCCCCGTTTATTCATTTTTTCGTAAGTGTATTGAAAAAAAAGCCTAAAGCCTGTCTAAAAGTTTTATAGTCATCACTCTAAAAGTCTAGATTCTAGGTGTCAATCTAATCTAGATCAAAGCCTAAACATAATTGGGGTGATTGTTGAGCCATTAAATAGCGTGCTGCATCGTTGAGATCATCGTTTACCATCAAGTGAAAATCATCTTGTTGATGTAATGTAATTGACATCAGACAAAAACTCTATATTAACATAATTAACAACACCAGCTTTTTAGACAGCAAAGATAACCAAAAACCAAACTTGAGAAGCTAAGATGTGAAACATGTCTTTTCAAAAACTCACTCTTGTCATCCTTATCTTCAAATTGGTCTTGAACAGGATCCAGCCCGTCAGCATGCCTACGAGGTAGGGGCCCAGCCTGGTCCAGGGCTTCTCGTACACCTTGTCGAACTGCGTGAAGGGGTCCTCGCTGTTGGGGATGTGATTGTTGCTCCAGGAGACGTAGCCCGTCGTGAACAGAGACGAGATGAACAGGACGCCCGTCAGAGACGCTGACACTTTGAAATGGCTGTGGAAAGGGAGAAAATATATTATGCTATTGTAGGAAGTTAGATTTTTGGTGCTCCTTTCGTGATAAAAGCCTACTTGATGAAATATGAACAATCAGGACAAACGGCGTCGTCTTTCTTATCATTGAAATACAATTTCAAAAATGTTTACGAGCAAGAGTGCTACAAGGATCGTGTGAAAACACGATTCTTGTAGCACACACTCTGTTTTTCACACGCAAATTCTAATTTTAGGGTTAATGATTGGCTCAAAACGAAATGGATAATATCAAAGAATTGAAACTTACCTCGTAGCTAGAATCAATAAGATAGCGCTGACTGCGTAGAATTGAGTGTCATCTGACAAGTACCAACTCCATAACATGCACTGAAATAATACAGTTTATAATTTTTTTAAAAAGTAAAAAAACTAATTTTAGAATGGGTAAATAAAGAAGTCTTTGGAAAAAGAATACCCTTAAAGCCTCCGTCATGTTGGGGGACACTTTGTTCCTTAATGTAACTGAGGCTTTAAACCTCAGATAAATTACGGGACAAAATGCACTACACTGGCAGCGCATCGGTATTAGTATCTACGCACGCATACCGCACACACACACACACACATGGAATAGCATAGCAGACAAAACACTACTGACGCTATCAAGATTTATCAGAATAGCTCAAAAACGGTTTTGTAGTTGATTCTAAACATACTATTTTCAAGATGTGTGTTTATTATGTTACATGTTGTAGCAACTGACAGTGAACACATTACCAGGATTTGCGGGGTTACCATGACGTTCAGAGTAAGATTGTTTTATTCTTATTTCAGTGTGGGTAAGAGACAGAGCTATACAGGTTGTCTAGCGCCATCTCTTACCCACACTGGAAATAAGAATGAAACAATCTTACTATAAACGTCATGGTACAGGTCCAGGACGTAATTATTTTATTAAGTAGTCATCACTATTTATTCTGGCTGTCAAAAGTTGCAATTAGAAATGCAGTGGTATAGTCCCAAAAGAAAAACTCAAAATGCTGACCATCTGTTCAACAGGGAAGAGGGTGTTGATGTAGAGCAGGTTCCTCCACCAGTACTTGGGGCAGGTGTGGTGGTCGCCCGCCGGCGGCTCGAACACGGCGTTGTGTGCGAACCACTTCATCGTCACCTCCACCACGCCCAGGATGAACAGGTATGGGGCCGTCAGTCTGTAGAAAAAGGAGTAATCAATACTGCTGCTTTGTTGCGTTTTTTTTTTGATTTGCGAATTTATCCAATAATTTCTCGCGCACTAGAGTGGAGCGGAAGGTTGTGTCAGATTTTGCTGACTAATATAATACCTGTGTCCTTCAGTTGCTTTATGCGTTTTAGGATCACGGGCTTCCTTTTCAGAAATTCCCAGTGGTACATTGTTGTGTTGTTTCATAAAACTCACGTGTATTGTTTGATTTCGTTTAAGAACTATTATAGTCCTCCGGACAATCACACATTTGCTCTTTGAGTGCTCAGGTGTATCCGAAATATGTACGCGTACTCTAGGCTCGCGAATTCTGTCAAAAATACCCTGAATAAGCCGGTAGACCTGATCTGCTGCTGGAGAGAGGTGGGCTAGGTGGAATAAAGCCCTCTGAATGATGGCTGCCATAGCCCATGCACAATGGTTCAGCATGGACTAAGCGCAGAAATCAAATTCTAATAAATAGATAGTTTTCCGAACTGAATTTTGGTCATGGTGTGGTGGCCAGCGTAGAGGTTATTTATTACGAGAGAATATTCAATAATATTATAAGACATATCGAAAGCAATTAGGTAGATCTCTTTATAAATAGAAACCATTTTTTTTTGTAAGATTGACTTAATATCAAAGTGTACGAACCTAGCAAATCTGTATCCAATAAGTCCGAAGAACTGCAGCACTCCGGACGTGATCTTTCTGTGTCCCTTCACCAACAAGTCCAGCTTGCCCTTCGTCTTCGTGCGGAAGTACAGGAATGTCACCAGCATACCACTGCGGAAAACACAAGATGCTGTTATTGTAACCTAATGAGGGTCAGTCATGACACCTAGAGAACAATGGTTCGCTAACTGTTAAAACGGATAGTACTTGTGCTTAATTACGGAACATTTGACTGTAGTGGATTCTGTAATTTTTTTGTCCCACCCAGGACAAATGGTTGTGTGATGAGCACGAGCATTTGTTCTGTGTCTGGGTGTAATTTATCTATATATGTATGTATTTAGAAATATATAAGTATGTTTATCAGTTGTCTAGTACCCATAACACAAGCTTTGCTTAGCTTGGGACTAGACGGCGTTGTGTGATAGTTGTGGAATATTATTATATTATATATATATTATTATATTATATATAATTATGATTTGTTCAATGCAGGAATTAATGGTATAGGAATATTTGTTGAGGTAAAAAAAAAATACTATGGACCAAGACGAAGGTGGAGAGATGAACTTAACTCTTACCGGAGGGACTGGCCCTCAATGGCAGAAGACAGACATGTGTGGAAAGGGAAGAGGAAGGCCATCGCCCAGCAGTGGGACAGAATAGGCTAATTCGATTAGATAGATTAGATGGTCCATTTGTTACTAAAGGACTCATACCCTAGACAGAAGAACGTGTCAACGCTATACACAGCGCTGATGATCAGCTGGAACCAGAAGCTCTTCTCCAGGATCGCTCGCAGGGCGGTGTTATCAGCATACTGAAATAAATATATAGGTACATCAAACTACATATAAATAAGATCAAGTGCAAACTGACCGCAACGTTGTCGGCGAAAGCCCTAAATAGCATCGGGTTCAAGAATTCGGTCAAGTGTGAAAGTTGCCAATTGATTATAATAGGACTGTAGTATAGTCCTTGAACTATTGCTTATTCTGTGGTGTAGTGAATGGGAAGAATTTAAAAGTTTGAGAGTTTAGTACAATAAATACTTTAGGCTTATCTAGCGGATATCCACCGTGTGCGACAACGCTAAAAAATAAATACATTTTGTTTATTTGTTGGAAAAAGGCATTATTTTAATGATCTAAAACCATCTTCACATTATTTGCTCAAGGCACATCGGTTGGATAGTTTCAAAGTCTACAACGGACATAGGTGGACATACAGTTGACTCGCGTTAATCTAAAACTCAAAGGACTTATAATATAACGAATAATCGAGTGTTTTAAATATCAAATGTATCGAAATTGTCGAGAGAAAAAATATGAAAGTTCTAATTATTGAGTACCTAATGATCAACTTTGTATAAGTAATAGATTGCTTACCTTAAAGACGACAATGCAGGTATGTCCGAATATAACCCAGACCATGGACAAGGACCTCAAGCCATGTACGACGGGCACAGTGTCCGCTCCGACGGACTGGTCGAAGATCTGCAGGACGTTCGCCTTCATGGAGAACGACAGCAGCAGCTCGGACCAAACGCCTGCAAGAAAACAATAACAACTTAGAGCGGTCACGAGAAATAATGCTTGTAAAGTTGTAGGCGTTAGTTTTTGAATACACAGCATTTACATGCAGCATGCATGGAGAGAAATTCAATCTATAGGACAGATATTAAAAAGTAAAGATGATGAAGGAAATAAAAGTTTATTTCATGTTGTTACATACCATCCTTCGTTCATGATTAAAAAAGGAAGGATCTCCATCCATTTAAATAGTAGCAGCCTTACAGGGCTACCGCCAGAGGTCTTGCTCAAGTAGAGGCCTCGCGCAACAAACCGATTAGAAAAAAAGAGCTAATATTTGAAACTTTTTATTTTATCCTGCCTTTATCTACCTTTCATATTAAAATTTATATTAATAGTAGGATTAAGTATTTAATTTCTCAAATTCGATGGCACGAGATCAGTTTTTAGCTCTTGTTATTCTTCAAATGAAAATAAGGATATATGGAAGGATAAAACTGCCACCATTTTTATGGGAAGGTAGTTTTTAAAGTCAAAATAAATGAACAAAGATTATTGAAGAAGTACCACCTACCGACTGTATTCTGTACTCCGGAACGTGCTGCCTTCCGAACAGACTAGACATAGTTATAACTTACTGAGTTTGAGTTCGTCAGCGGAGACGGTCTCGGCGGTGAGACGCTCCTCCGACGTGTTGCTGTTCAGGGCCAGGTTGTTGTTCACGTTGTACATCGATTTGCCTGTTAATAAATCATTTATGAGTGAAAGTTATCCGCATTATTGTGTCTTCATGAAAGTTTATTTGTTATTAGCCTAATACCACAAATAGATAGCATCTCAGTATTTCAACCCTTATACAGACATCTTTGCCACAATCCACCTGTCGTCGTTTATTATATCAAATTGTTTTTAATTTAGAAAAAAAATAAACACATAAGTAAATCTCATAAATAAACTATGCCCAAAAAAACTATAATTTGCCGTCGAACCCAAAACTTTACTCACTATTGGTCCCTCATTATCACTATCACTATTGGTACCTTCTGAGTACAGTTTTCAGGAGTAGGTAATATATACCGAGTGTCATCGTTTGCATTTTTTGAAATAATAATTATGAGGATTATTCTAGCAAAGATTGACTTTTAAAATAGTCAACAATGATGGGGTTGTTATTCGTATGCAAAATCTAGGCTGATTGACTAGGACGGTGAATAATAATAATAATTTCGTAAATATTTAAAGTGTCTTTTTTTTCGGTGGGAAATCATCCAATGACATCCCCCGCTCTTGGGCGGAGCTTTACTGACTAAAAACCCACTCCTGTTTCTTCGTTGCATTTCATTCCAGGGCCGAGTCTTCCTTTTAGAAGCAGACCCTTGGCCCCAGTAGGCTTCGAACCTGCTGGGCCCCTACGGTTTGCTGACATCTCCTTGAACTCGAAGTTGTACGACCAATCGCATATCTCACATTTAGACACTTCGTAGAATATGTCAAGTAGTCTGCAAAAGGTGTTCAGCTGTCCCTCTGGTACCTACCATTAGCAACAGTGATGTCGTCAAGGCCATTGAGGTCCAACTTCAGGTCGCTGCGGGTGCCACCGTTGGCTATGTTGGCGGCAATGTTTGCCGCGCGCTGCCGGCGCCTCTTCACGTCTCGGGCTATCTTCACGTCGTACACCGTTGCGGTGATGAGCAAGATGGATACAAGGATGGATACCGCGCTGGAAATAAATGGGTGTTTGTTGTTATAGGCAGAAAAATGAATGAATGCAGTCTGAAACATGGATGAATAAATGAATGGCAGTGGTACCACGGTCATTTAACGCGATCCATTTTACGATCTAAACTGAACTGTTAAAGGTATGGGGCTATATGGGATGTTTAGCTTCATCCTTCTTTCTCGCTTACATTCGCTGTCATTTTAACACGTGGTAAGTCCCATGAGAAGACATTACTTAGGCTCCAAGCACGCCTCGACAAAGGTGCAACATTTTTTTTTTGACTTCCAACAATGGAATAAGCCCATTTTTTTGTGGAGGTGTTTGTTCTGGGACGTGCTTTAAGACGTTTATCGACATCCGGGGTAGAACCATTTTTTATTTATTTACCTATAAAAATAGGAGCATTTTTAGATTTTGGGAGCCGAGTACCCAAATAAACCCTTTAAGTAGGTCTCAGGACTTTCAGGAGTCTTATTACAGATTGAGATACAATATACAATAACAATAAAAAGCCTGCGGTAAGGCGTAGACATGGATATGAGTCCAGGATATCTATTAGACACATCTACACACACAATGAATGTACATGAGTACATTCTGTTCTAGAAACCTTACAGCTACTGTAACTATTATATTATTATCTTAGTTGCCGCGCCACAAAACACAGAAATTTTGCAACGTAACTATAACAAACGCAGAACCATTTGAAATAACTACCGGTTGAAATAATATGATTATTTTGCCAATTGTACCCGACGGGCACAATCACCCGTAATTTGAACACAGATTAATTTTCGTTGGGAGTTTGACAGCCCATTAAAAAGACGTTGAGAGTGAGCGATACTTCTGATCTAAAATTCTGGATTGTGATTAATTCTTCATCGCGAAATGTTGCCTGTAATTATGAATAATGTGAGAATTGAGAACACAGCTGTGGCTTGTAAAGACTGCGCATAGCCATGCGGGTAATTACGGGTCACGTGTACAGACTCTGTTTATTTATTTATTTGTTTTACTTTATTATTAGTTAAAGAATATACGTAACACAAAATTCGCACACTCATCACAAAGTCTAAATATGCCTACTGATATGATCGTCTTCCATTCGTCCACAAACGCATCACAGTCAGAGTTCGTATCCAAAAGAGTGATGAGTGCATAGAGGGTACGATCATTATCTGTGGATTATTAAGTAGGAACCCTGACTACCCTAATGTTATATAAAAATGCATTGGTAACTTCTGCCACGCGTCGATGATTCTATTTACATATTTTAAGTAAGGCTTCGTAAACGTCTTTCATGTTTCCGCTTCGAATGTTATTTGTTAAAGTGGTTCAGAGTTCCAAAGCAGAAAGACAAATACAGGGCCTTTTAAAACCATAAGGGGTTTGTTTATTTTACCACTCAACACACGATTACTCTTCATATTTCTCAACAAATTGTATAATCTACTTCTAAATCGATTACATAAAGGCAGTCGCACTACATTCAAAGGTTTGTCGGGTGCAGTCTAGCTCTAGAACTGTGACGTCACCGCGAGACTGCCCGACTGCCTGACACACTAACACGGCTGTAGAAAGTGGAATAAACCGGCATGTTGAGGCAAGCCTTAGGAAATATCTTAATGTCAACCATTTCATAATTTTATGTTAAACGCGTAATGAATGAATCATCTAAGTTTTCCTCAGTAGGTATGTTGATTTGGCAAACGTAACCTCATAACTTTGAGCCTGTATTTTCTTATGGACTTGGGGGAGTGGTGTCCGAAGACCCGTTATAAGGGGGCAAGAATATTGCCTTATAGCGGGTCTAAAGTGATTTCAGTATTTTGTTGAGATGGAAACTCCAATGAGAGGGTATAGGTTACTTCTAGGCAAGCGTGCTCCATCGTCGACCACATCATCACTTACCATCAGGTGAGATACTGGTCGAACGCGAGCCTATCCATAATAAATAAAAAGAAATAACAAGCAAAGTTCATCTTTGTTGAATATTTTGTAGTTTTGATGACTAACTACATATTTGTTGGTTAGTTGTTGTTGGCAGTAATTAGTAAAACAAATGTAAAGCCTGAGAAGTCACTTGTCCCAAAGTCCAAAAAAAATAATAGTTTAAAAAACTAAAAAACACTCCGAATTATTTTGTAATTTTTAGCACGCACTAAAAATTACAAAATAATTCGGACATTTAGTTTGATGACTCAAGAGTTTTCCCTTTGCCAAATCTTCATTAGAGCGCAGGTAAACATAAACAATTTCAGTTCGTGATGAACGATAAATGAACCCTATTGAATATTTACTATGATTTATTATGAAAGAAAGCGTGGAGCGTTTTGTCCTTACATAAACGCTCCACGCTTTCTTTCACATCCGTCCGCCATGGATTTAAGTCACGTGACGATTTTTTTTCGTATTCCTGACAGCAAATCCTTTCATTTGATACCCATATCATGGGGGTGCATTTCAACTACCCTGTACGCCATCTTGGACGTCCGCCATATTGGATTTAAGTCACGTGACTATTTTTTTCGTTTTCCTGACAGCAAACCCTTTCATTTGATACCAATAAAATGGGGGTGGATTTCAAACAGCCAGTCCGAAATCTTGGGGAGGCCGCCATATTGGATTTGTAATGACGTTTCTTAGCTAGTCATGTATTGTCATCAGAACTCAGAGCGTGTACAAAATTTCATCCTAATCGAAGACCGGGAAGTGGGTCAAATTAAGATTCCAAGATTTTCTTACATACATAGTTAGTGCAAAAAAGCGTGTTATAAAGGACATCTGGTGCTGAAAATATTCTCAGCTGCAGTAGCAACGAGAAGCCGGTTTTGCAACCACTTGCAAAATGCATCGGACGGCTATAGTTATGGTATATTACGGCGAATGCTCGGTTTTAATACATTATTAACCCGATTGCGTTGCTTATATAATAAGCGAGTAATTTCTTAACATTTCCTAAGAGACTTTAAGGCTTTAACTGGACAAAAACTAATAATAAATAAGGCACAGTTCATGTATATAAAGGGAGAAACTGACTGACTACTAACGCACAGCCGAAATTACTGAGACTATGAATATAAATATTTTCACAAGGTTTCCTTTTATGACGAAGGCGAGCACTATGAGAGGATTTTACCAAAATTCATCCCCTAAAAGGACGAAACGGGGGTCCAAAGTTTGTATGGAGAAAGCTACTTTTACGGGGTGAAGTTGTTGGCAGAAGCTAATAAGTAATATTTGTCGTTTCCTTTCGAAGTGTAGTTAGTAAGAGATGATAACTGTTCAGTCAAATATGGATTTTCGAAACCATTGTCTTCGCTGGTTACAGTAAATAAACTTGTAATGTTATCTCTTCCTACCTGACCTCTGTTGTAAGCGTTGTGTGCTATTACAACAGCAAGTGTTAGTGTGGTCGTTGTGTTCGATGCATAAATGGGTAGGTATGTGTATGTTGTTTTGATTCTGTTGCTTAGTGAGAAGCTTATTATTTTAATTTTCCGTTCTAAGGCGTTTCCTCAGAACTGATCAATTGTCATCATCAATCTCATCAACATCATCAAGTCTAGTCTATTGGCATAACTATGTTAGGGTTTGCTTCCAGTCTACCCATTATTTTTTATTTTAGTTTACGTTTATCTAAATTCCACACCTCAGTTACTGGGTAACACGATATGAGGATACTTCAAGCTAAGACGGCAACACTCTCGGTGGATTTTCATGCAAATATTGCTTATATGGCAAGCGCCCGGCTATCACCTGGTACGGCAGCAGGTAAACAATATACAGGAGTACTTACAGTAACACCTGGAAGGTGGGGTCCCCGAGGTAGGTGTATCCTCCATGCTGCGGTGAGCGGACGGCCACGACCTGGTGCTGTAGTAGAGGTGCGCGTGCGCCGCTCACTAGGGCGGATACGGCGGCGCGGGTACAGGAGCGCGGCAGGCACATGCCCAGGTGCAACGTGCGGTGCTGAGGGAGAAAAGACACAATTACTATGTGTGTGAGGTGACACCAATGGAAAAGGTGAAGCGTGTGAGGTGTCCCGCTGGGGCTGCTGCGAAACTGTTCTTTTATCTTAAACCGACAGCTTTATTAAGCTGGGGCCATATTATATTTATTAAAGGCATCATGAATGCATTGCATCATCTGCTGTGCTGCCCATCTTGCACAACCACCTGCACTTTTCAGGATCTATACGAGGCCAATAACAGAGCTGTACAAGTTGCAAAATATGGTCAGAAAAATAAAATTAAGAGTACATCGATAAGAAAAGAAGAAGAAGAATCATGAATCTTATTCAGAAAAGAGATCCCATCGCATTGTAGTAACGAAATAATTATGCCGTTGATGTATACAAATATTATAAAATTAAAGAAATTGTTTGAATGCGCTAATATCAAGTGATGGTTCGAATTGAAAAAATATTTTAGTGTGACCATTTGTTTAGGAAGACTAAGGGCTATAGATATAACATCATGCTGCGACAAATAGGAGTGGAGCTGTAACGAAAGATGTGGGTGAAACCGCGGGGGATAGCTAGTACGTCACAATACGGACTCAACCTTTAACTAGTGTAAAATCGGACAGCGACCATTATTAGTAGCAGTTGAACTTGCAAATATACAGAAACATGCAAATCAAACATTGTTTTCAGCTCAGAAATTATTGTTATTTATTTTTGAACTCAATGTGGAAAACTTACAGCTAAAATGAACAGATAAATAATAATAAACGTTTATTTAAGATAACTAGGATCTAATTTGTTAGTGGTATTATACAGAATAACTAGTGTCAGTAAAAAAATCCCCTGCGTAATCGAATCGAGGTGTCGATACTCATGTGAGCATTAATACATTAATTCATGTACAGACAGTCCAATCTACTGGTTAATGATGTTGTGATTAGCGCGCACTCTGCTCAGCATTAACCTCTGTTGTAAATTAAAAATCTCTCTCTCTCTCTCTTCTCTGTGGTAAAGATCAGTAAGTTATACGGAAAGCCAATACGTACGAGTATATGGAATCACTGTTTTTAAAAGTTTGTTATTATTCTGGTTAATTATTATCAGAATCTTACATTCTTGACGATGTCAGTGAAGTTGGTGGTGACGGTGACTTTGGCGACGTAGAAGGCGGTCTCGAAGGGCGGCCCGGAGCCCACCATAGACAGGTCCTCGCGCCAGTCATTGAAGATCTGCGACAGAGACTCTGGAAACACAAACACGAATATTTTGTTAATTATTTATTTGTTGTAGAATCTCGATTTGGTTAAATTGGCGTCATAAAGTTCAATTAATAAATACTTAATATTATAAATGTGGAAGTTACTTTTAATAGCTGAATGATTTTGGATGAAACTGGGCACACGGGGATACCATATCTTAGAGATAATTTACGACTACAACGCTGGTGAAACCGCTCCATGGGTACGCTTCCGAACGGATATCCGGGTCCCTAGAATGCAGGGCAAAGAAGGAACATAGGAGTGGGTTTTAGTCAGTAAATATTTGACACGCCCTCGCGCACCGCCTTAGAGCGAGAAAAGTCATTGAATGATTAATAAGCTTGTTTCTTATAATTGGGCATTAATTCTCATTTATTTATTGCAACATTTCAGACTTTACACAGGCATCCATACTAAGTAAGTTTATTTTCGCAATAAAATGTGCACGTGTACTACGTTCAAGGGCATAATTGCGAAATAAGTCTAAATCCATTATGCAAATCTACGAAAACTCATAATATCATTGAACTTTGCATTCATAAATCTATTAAGTTTCAATACCAACGGTCTTAAAACCTTGAATCCTAGATTTAACTATGAATTTACGCAACCAACGCTACGCATACGCAGCGCCATACAAAAGACATCAACGCGCGCAACATTTGTGTGCACCTTTTGCAAAATAAACAATACTATTTGTTTAAGAATAAGCCTATTGTTTTGTTCTTATTACAATAAAAATAATAATACCATAAAACTATTACATAATCATTAATATTGTCTGTAACTATTTAAGGGATTATATATATTTTTGGATGGTGGTCCCCATACTAGGTAGAACCTGTATCTTAGGGACCTGAGTTGTGATAACTTTAATTTACACTACACACACACACACACACACACTTTTATTTAATTTCTTTTTATTTTTTAATCATTTATCATGTTTGTCTATTCCTATTATAGTTGGAGTCTTAACTAGACTTGCATAATTATATCATTAAGAAGTTATCTTTGGTAATAAATAGAATGGTAAAAGGTCCAATTCTTCGAAGGAATACTTTCAGAATTTCAGCATAGATAGTTTATGAAAGCTATTATTACATCAGTGTTTCAAAATGAAAAAGTATTTATGATGTCAAGATTTATCAATAATTTTGAAACACTCATCGTACTCACATGTGAGTCATCATCATTTTAAACCTTGTTAAGCCAACCTATCTTTAAGTCAAGAGTGAATAGGTTACTTCTAGGCAAGCGTGCTCCATCGTCGGCCACATCATCGCTTACCGTCAAGTGAGATAGTGGTCAAACGCAAGCCTATCTTCATTTAATATTAAAAGAGGTAAAGTTTGTTTTTTTTGTTTGTAGCAGGTAATCTTTGAAGTACTGGTCCGATTGCTAAATTGTTTTCACCGATAGAAAGCTGCTTTATTGTTGAGTGACATAGTGACATATATTTTATGTACGCTGGCGAAGACGCGAGCAAAAGCTAGTCAACAATAAAAAAATGTCTAGTGCTGCAGTCTACATGTTCGAACTGTATGTTTTTTTTTTTTCATTCTTGATTGGTTTCGCGCTTGACCGCTATCTCACCTGATGGAAAGCGATGTGCCTCTCGATAAAAAGTTTACCCTAGAACTTTTACAATAAACAACAACTCGCCTTGAATACCATTATAGACTATATTTAATGTCCTACTTTAATTCATCGGTTTTTGGAAGTTTCTCGAGAGCTGCGCAGGCGCATGCGACAAGGCCGCGCTTGTTGGTAGAAAGTGACGTAAGTCAACACCCCTTGACCCAGTACAAAAACTGCAGTTTGCCGGTCTCTGTAATAATTTGTTATAAGTAGATACTTGTTGTGGACAATTTGGTCACTTTCATAATTTTTTAGCTGTTCACGTAACTTTAGGTAAGGCTTCATTGGGCTGTTAATTAGTCATCGTGTCAGTGTGCATCGTGTTCGAGATCTTATGGAGGTTTGCGCTGTTGAAACATGGAAATATAAAAAAACCGGCCAAGTGCGAGTCAGAACGCGAGTGAAGGGTTCCGTACCGTCCGTAGCAAAAAATGGCAAAAAAGTCATGTTTGTTGAATTCCCATACAACCAACATGACTTTTTAGCCCTTTTTTGCTGCTCCACAGAAATATTTATTTTATTCTATTTTTAGTATTTGTTGTTATAGCAGTAACAGAAATACATTATTTGTGAAAATTTCAACTGTCTAGGTATTACGGTTCATGAGATACAGCTTGGTGACAGACAGACGGACAGTGGAGTCTTAGCAATAGGGTCCCGTTTTTACCCTTTGAGTACGGAACCCTAAAAAGGCTGGATCGATTTAAGATGCTTTTGTATTTTTTACAAGTTCAGAATGATGTAGGTCAGTTCCGTGAACAATTAATTTTCCATTTCGGTAAAGAAGGTTAGCGAGAACAGATTCATTCAACATTCATAAATCTCTTGTAAAAATAAGTTCTGGTAATGTACCAGAAGGAAATACTAGTATACCTACAATCACAAGGCTTTTTTTTAATTCTTGATAGGTTCGCGCTTGACCGCTATCTCACCTGATGGAAAGCGACGATGCGGTCGACGATGGAGCGCGCTTACCTAGAAGTAACCTATTCACTCTTGACTTAAAGATTCCCGGGTTGTAGCCATCAGGAAACACAGATTCCGGCAAGGAATTCCACTCCTTAGCTGTACGCACAATGAATGTGTTCCTAAAACGTTTTGTGCGTATAGGTGGGATGTCCACCTTTTAAACCACCTTTAAAAAAGCCTTGATTTACGGCACAGAAATATTTTTTTTTGATCTAATCAACAGTTAATTGACTACAATCTAGTTTTAAAATACTGTTAACATAAAGAGAACTTCAATATTCATAGTAACTTTTTAATTCATGAAAAAAAAAGAGAAAACAATAATTGGCGACTGTTACATAATAAACTGCCAATACTTTCCCCATAAAACTTTTACCATAACACCATAATTATCAGCAAAAATCAAAAATATTACCATTACTTTAAAAAGCACATTATTTCCACGGACTACAGCGTCCATTTCTACCATGACGCGATTACATAAGATGTGGTCTATTATCGATACTGCATATCGATTAGTATCCAGTCGATAATGTCGCCATATTGCGTGCAGGTACTCGGACAGTATTGCAGTATCTTGCATACAGTAAAACAGTATTGATGAAATTAATTGATATTCGCTTAACGTGGTCTCCTGATGAGTGTTGGTAAATTAAACACAATTGGATATTGCTAATGTTTTTGAGCTAAATGAGCTGTAGCACTGTAGCACAATTGGATATTGCTAATGTTTTTGAGCTAAATGAGCTGTAGCACTGTAGCACAATTGGATATTTCTAATGTTTTTGAGCTAAATGAGCTGTAGCACTGTAGCACAATTGGATATTGCTAATGTTTTTGAGCTGTAGCACTGTAGCACAATTGGATATTGCTAATGTTTTTGAGCTAAATGAGCTGTAGCACTGTAGCACAATTGGATATTGCTAATGTTTTTGAGCTAAATGAGCTGTAGCACTGTAGCACAATTGGATATTGCTAATGTTTTTGAGTTTCATGCATTGTGGGCTAAGATCATCCTGAAATTGACCGACGATATTGCGGCCGGCGTTGTTTGCAAGACGAGTATGACAACTCAGGCTCAGGAGTGAGTTGAGTAGAAAGATTAAAGGAAGGTTTATGTTCTGCAAAAAGATAATATAGGATCAATTAATTTGCTCAGACTATACACCAATAGAGTCGGTATTCAAATACTGTTATTTTACATATGTACAGCGACTACCTAACACTGGTAACACGATACTCCTTGGCAAGTCCGGTGTCAGCTTTTCTGGCTTCTACTTGACTACTCGTAACGATATAATATTTTTTTATGTTCAATTTATTTGCAATTGCAGTCACCAGTCTTTAAGCAAATGAGTCGCGACAATTCTTGTTATTCGCAAAAGCGGGACACAGCGCTCCACTTAAAAGCACGTGGTTTCTCTTTAATAATAATCATAATACAAGTTGGCTTCGGCCCCTCGTACGCCTTCCAAAGGTCCAGGACCTCAGGGTCTTGAGATATATAAAAATGTATAATAATCATAATCATTTATTTTGTTGTATTACAGAGGGTGGTATAAAACTACAGTGCGCTATATTTTACTAAATATTTAGTCTTGTATCCACGTCAGAAGGATTAAGCAATCCAGAGGGAAGCGGATTGGGGTGGTGGGCAAGACGCTCTATATGTTGTCTTCTATAGTGCTCTATTTCTGAGGCCACGCTGTTTCAGTGCTTAGGTATCCATGAATTTTGTCGTTCCTCGTAAGCCATGGAGAGTTTATGATATTCCTAAGTATGCCATTTTGCACTCTTTTTTTATGTGATATAAACCAGTGTTTGACTGCGATCCCACCTGATGGTAAGCAGTGATGCAATCATTGATGGTGAGGCGCACTAGTTTATTAAGAGCCTATTCACTCTAGCCTTGAAGGCACCTAAATTATAGTTGGACGGGAAGACCGCAGCAGGCAAATTGTTCCAGTCCTTCGATGTACGCGGTATAAACTCTTTGCAGGCAAGCAATATTGCTATGGCTAGCAACCCCCATATCTGGATACCGTGTGTTTAAATACGTTTTGGAATTCATTATATATTAGGAGTTTGTTATCAAGCGAGAGAACCGAGTTTCTGGCCATGAGCTAGTATAAGTGACAGCTAGGATCAACAAGTTCACGTACTGCGCCTTTCTGCTAGCTATCTAAGCCATATAAATCTAACAACCACCATAGTTATCTGACTGCACATCGCGTGCTAACCTCATAAGACCCGTCAAAGATAAACACATTGCGGCACACAACACAGACAATTTAGCTGAGTTCCGCACCTACTGACACGCGTCCTACTAACAATAGCGCTGTTGCGAGATTCTCAGAAGACATACTGAAGTATTTGATAAATTACTTGACGAAAATAACTTCATAGAGCTATAGAAAGGTGCTGTGATAATAATAGGTAATGGTGCTGCATGTGATGACCTCGTAACGTATACTACATGGTAAGTATTACTCGGCATGCGGCGTTAGCACTTGTCATATACGGTACTGTTGGCGCAATGGTTAAGCGACTGGCAGCTGTGCTGCGTGTCGCAGGTTCGATTCTCCCACGTCATAAATATTTGTATGGCCTACAGATAGTTGTTCAGCATCTGTGTGTGTTGTCTAAGTGAGTTTACATGTTTGTGAATGCACCTAGTGGGGCATACTGAAAGTCTCTGGATCTGGCCACTTACATTAAAAGAATGAAAAAACAATAATAGAATTCGAAAATAGAACTCTTTGCGAGCATGTTACTTTTAATTTGCGAGACTGTCATTTGTATTTTTCATTGTGGCGTCCTTTCGAAGATTGTGTGTCGCTGTCAAAATGAATTTAACTCGTGAACATTTTCGTTCAATGATTTTTATGATTTTCGTTGTGGGTTAAGTCAACAAGAGAGTTGCCAGAGACTTCAATTGGCATGTAGTCATGAAGCACCATGTCGCAGGTCTGTGTATTCGTGGTTTGGAGAATTTAGGCTTCAAATGTGGAACTGATGACGTATCCGCCTTACAGTCCGGACCTCGTACCCTGCGACTTCTATTTGTTTCCAATAATAAAGACAAACTTAGAGGCACACGTTTTACGAGCCCTGAATCGGCGGTGAATGCGTAACATAAAGCCATTGAAGAAGTCCCTAAAGAAGACTGGTCCAGCTGCTTTGTAGAGTGGTTTCAGTGAATGCAAAAATGTATTAATTGCGAGGGAATATACTTTGAAAAACAATAAATGTATCGTAAGTCTTATATCTAGTCTTATTTGTCAGAATCCAGAAACGTTCAGTATGCCCTAAGTATAGGCGTTGTTCCTAGTGAGGAGCAACTATTTTTTAATATAGCAAAATTTTGTCATGTTAGTTCAAATTTGGGTACCTTGAATGTTGTTTCATTGGAAATAAGCACTAGTAACTTTTGTTAGGGTAGGAGATCATCTAACAACATCTCCCGCACTGGGTGGAGCGAGAGGGAGTATTAGACTTTGACTGACTAAAACCCACCCGTGGTCTTTTAGTTGCCTTTTGCGTTTCAGGGGCGCGGTGACTCTTTTAAAAATCCTGCAGCTCTGGCAGGAAAGTATATATAGGAAGTATATTTTTTTTGTGAATATGACGCACTTTTGACAATACTCATGATTTTTAGTGACCTTTAGTATCTATATTATTATTATTATTTTTATTGTTTTTTTGTTTATTTTTATTATTATTTATATTATTATTTTTTGTTTCTTTATTATTTTTGTTATTTTGTTTTTTATTATCGAGAAACTTGTAACCCTTCATAAGTTCTCTAATGTCGTGCAAAAAGAATCCGGGCTACTCACTGTTGCGTTGTTTGACGGGCGAGTGTTGTTCGTTGAGAATGTCGCAGAGCTCCGCCGACCCCGTCCAGTAGTTGTTGCCCCAGTAGAACATGGACGTGTAGCGGCCGCTTGCATCCTCCACTGCGAAACAGAGAAACAATCATTAATAAAATACATCATAAAAAAAAATATAGTTTTTATCTCCACATGGCAGAAACACGTTAGCAAAAGATAGATGAATTTGTAATTTGTGACAGATCTGGAGTCTAAACCAGACCTAATTTTTTTTAAAATCTCTATTTTATTTATTTATTTATTAATAAGACAGCATTTGGTCCACAATATCTGTTAGTAATTCTAATCTACGTTAGTACTTCAGTTCTTCATCAAATATAAATAATAATATACGAAAACAATAAAATAAAATAGACTAATAAAATATTCAATAAATTAAAATGTCAAAATTACAATGTCAGTGAAATTTAAAATGCTTAAATCAGAACAATAAAATAAATTAAAATGGTCAATAAATTAAAATGACAAATCAAATTTTCAATCAAGATAAAAACAATTAATGAAACTAAAATTATTATAACAAACAATGTTACCTGCCCCACGCCTGATTGACGGGTGCATGCAAGGCCTGCCAGTGCTGTATAAAGGGCCCGTCCAACCTAGTGGCAATGACGGCAAGAAGACTGTTGCTGCTGCCTCGCACTCTACTCGCTAACGATGTCGCCCTCTTGCGCATGCAGGTGTAAAAGCAGTCAGTGCGTGCCTCTGCGAACATTCCCGAAGCGCTACAGAAGCGAGGCAGCCGCAGCAGTGCCCTCAGTGCGTTATTATATTGCACGCGGAGCGCGCTGTAGGATTTCTGCGTGTATGAAACCCACAGGCTGCACGTATAAAAAGATGTACAATAGGCTCGAAACAAGGTGATTTTGGCTTCCTTGGAGCTACGGGCAAACCTACGGGCAATCATATTCGCTCTCACCGACAGCGCCCTCCTTTCTCGCTCAATATCAGCGTTGTCTCTGAGGTCAGACGTCAGAATATGACCTAGATATTTAAAACTCGATACCAGCTCCAAGGACACACCGCACAACTTCACTGGTGGAATTTCCGTCGGACATTTGGACCCAGCCTTGAAGACCATAAGCTCGCTCTTTTTAACATTATATTTTAGGCCGTGAGTAACGGCGTATGCTTCACAGATACTTATGAGCTCCCTGAGTCCCCCTATTGACGCACTCAGCAGCACCATATCATCAGCGTAGCTGATGTTGTTAAAACATACATCATCAACATGGCATCCAACATGGCGACCACTGAGCTCGACAACAAGATCATCGATGTACAGATTGAAGAGCGTTGGTGAAGTCAACCCCCCCTGCCTCACCCCGCACTCCAACCTGTACGAGTCCGACAGAGCTCCTGACCATTTCACATTATTGACCTGGTTCCCGTACCAGTACTGAAAGATCTTTACTATTTCTGGTGAGACTTGTCTGTCAAACAGCTTCTTCCACAGCATTTTGTATGAAACCAGGTCAAAAGCCCTAGACAAGTCGAGAAAACCGGCGTAAACCGGTGTGTTCCGATCCGTGTAATATCTGACAGCATGCTTTAAGCTCAATATCGCACTGTCAGTGGACAATTTGGGCCTGAAACCAAACTGGTTATCGTGCAAAGATACTGTCCTATTTAACTGAGAATTAAGCACGCTGTCAAATACCTTAGCGATGACTGTTGCTAATGAGATAGGTCTGTAGTTGTTTTTATCGGAAATGTCCCCTGTTTTGTTCTTAACAATCGGCACTACGACCGTTCTCATCAACTCGTCCGGCAAGTAAGAATGCCGAAGACAAAATGTAAATAGCATAGCTAAAACGCGCGGCAGGTGAGGACCTGCATGCTGTAGATGCTCGATGCTGAGCCCATCATGTCCTGGAGACTTTCCCCTGGTCATGTACTGTATGGTTTTGGCAATGGCCGCAGCTGAGAACTTAACTTTTGGTTCCAGGATTGTACACTGTGGTTCAGCATCGATCACCTCAGACAATGGAATACTACTCGGGCTGACACAAAAGTGAGACTTAAAAACATTGGCAATATCCCTTTCAGCAGAGACGCCGTCGACGCTCACTGGTAAACCAGGCCTAAGGTTATGTTTTTTCGTAGCTTTCCAGAAGCCCCGAAAGTCTCGCTTAGTGTGCTTCTCAGCTAAGATGTCCATCTGGATTTGATCCTGGTGATTCTGACACCATCTTAGCTTAGATTTAAAAATCTTACGACTGTCACACATTTCCCTATAAGTTATGCCAGAGGTAGGTTTGCCGTAATAAAGCCACTCCCTAAATTTAAGCCTGGCGTACGAATGAGCCTCACCGACGTGCTTATTCCAACCCACCACGCGCCTCAGCCTACCATTAGAGACTTGTGTCTCCCTGCTTACAATGGCGGCCTCACTTAGAGCAGATATCACATCTCGATACAGGCAATCTATTATTTTTCTGTGGTCCGGCTCACCACACATGCGATCACAACACTTGGACAATGCGAGTGGAAAATCAATATTTCGCAATCGACGATGACTCTCCCGTCTATAAGAATGGATGGCCTCTGAGCTTTTATTCCCCCACGTAACTCGGTTGTCACCGAACACACTCTGACTTGATTTCGGCCTAATTACTTTAATATCACATTCAACAAGCAATGGGTAGTGATCAGACCACATTACATCATACTTAACATTAACACTACAAACAGTTTCTAAAGACGATTCTGAGCAGAGACAGTGATCTAGCCATCGCCTAGCCCCATTACACTCACTCACATACGTGTATGTATTCGAGCCCAACCCTAGCATTTCTACATCAACGCACGAAAAGTCATTATCACTGCAATAGTTCAATAGATCCGTAAAAAATAGTTCATGAGGATGCGCGTTAAAGTCACCCAGACAATAAACCGCCTCCACACCACTACTGTCAATAATCGCACTTACCAGACCCAAACAGTGTGAGAACTCCGGCAGGTTACTCACTGCATCCGTGGGCATATATACACTCATCACTAGGAAAGGTCTTTCACACGTATTAATTCGTATCGCACAAACTCGCGGGTTATCACACGGTATTACCGACACATCACTGAACGCACTTCTTCGCCACAGAAGAGCCACCCCTCCGTAGGGTCGGCCACGCAGCATGCCAGCAGACGTGTCAACGGCCGAGGTCCCTGTGCTGCTGAAGTCACTATGGATGGAGCTTAGGACCGGCAGCTCATCTGGCAGCAGCCAGCACTCCTGAAGCGCTATTACATCGCAATTTGAGCAAAGCGCCCTTACATCCTCAATAGAACGCTTAATACTCTTACAATTGAAGCTAGCGAATCGTAATAACATATTATCATCCATGCTTATTGTTTACAGTGCCGACTTTAAGCGCATTATCGTCTTTACGTCTTTGACTGTAGTGCACAAAACGTCTGAAAATTATATTCTGGGGCCAGATGTTTTCGTCCAAAAATATAGGTACTTTAGTTTCAGGTACAAAAAACTTGTACGCGTCATAGTCCGCCTGCTTACGAAGAGACAGCTTTTCTAATTTAACTACCTCCCGAGTCTTCAACTCAATGTGCTTTATGATGTCAGCTGTTAAGTTATTTATTTATTACTAGCTGTGCCCCGCGGTTTCACCCGCGTTTTTCTCGTTTCCGTGGAAATACCGAGATAAATATAGCCTCCCTCAATAAATGGACTATTGAATATTTAAACAGTTTTCATATCAGATTAGTATTTCCCGAGATTACCGCGTTCATAACAAACAACCAAACTTTTCAGCTTTATAATATTAAGAAAAATATAGATTAAGTTAAATTGTATAAGTCGCAGGCAATAGCTGTCTATCTGTTCGACATTCAGCCAGACACATAAGAATTACGACTATAGGCGGGGTGTCCGTCCACTTTAAACCGGGTTAAAATATTATTTTAAAGTACTTCTGAGTAAATTATATTTATCGTTTTATTTTCTTGTGGCAGAAGAATATATTGATTGTTTCCGCAACCTGATCTTGACAACGCGACATATAGTTGGCCGTGCGAAAAACAGTTTTGCCGTAAATCTAATCCTACATATTTAAATGTTTGCCCCTGTGATTTATTTATCGTTACGGCAAAAGATAATTTAATTGGGAATTGGACTCTTTTAAAATGAAAAGGCAAACCATTTGGAATCATTGGGATCCGAGGTATAAGTACTGTTTGACCAACCGCTGGACCAGTCAAAACTGTTGCAACGATCACGTTATTGCGAAGAAATTTAACCTGAAGTCGAGTCCCGTTACATAAATTTGGTGGCTTAAGATTTCTAAGTAAAATAATTGGGCCACCAATTTTTAACTTGAGAGAATGTGGGGGGAGGCCACTCGGGTTTAAAGAATTAAGAAATTCCTGTGGATAATGGACTGCATCTTCTTGATCTCATCAACAAATATATTTTGAAAAAGATTATTACAGGATTTTATGTTGATAAAAAACTCTATGGCCCATAACTCATTAAATAGGTACCAACTCTTAACATCTTACACACGTGATAACTTTTAAACGAAATATCCGATTGAGATGAAACAAAAAGTATTTTACTTCTACATAAATACTCTTGATAACATAATGCTTAATTTCGATAAAGATTAATATTACGGTACATATTTAACGTAGTTTTTTTTCTTCAGACGATTTAATAATTATTTTGAACACAAAATCGGTTATTGTGATTAAACCATGATAGCTAGATATATGTTCTCGCGGACTTTTTTGTAGGTTTTAATGGGATCTACAAACCCGTACTACATCATTTTGTTCTATTGTCAATAGTTTTTGCAGCGCACGCAAAAATAGGTTTTCGATTTTACACCTTGTGTTACAAAATAGCAATTTTATTACGGATCCCTAATTTTGAAAAAAAAACATAGCCTATAGCCTTCCTCGATAAATGGACTACCCAACACTGAAAGAATCATTCAAATCGGACCAGTAGTTCCAGAGATTAGCGCGTTCAAACAAACAAACAAACAAACAAACAAACTCTGCAGCTTTATAATATTAATAATAGTATAGATTCGATTTTAAGATTATTATGAAGAAGAAAAGATAAAGATATCATAAGGAAAAAGATGTCAATGAAGATGAACTCGGCTGTTCCGGCATTTTATGACACGAACCATTTATTTCAGTAAATGACACAGTTTGCCTTGAAGCGAGTTTCCGTAACCTTTTGGTGTACGATCATACGGTGACAGTTTCCAAAATAACACTTCCTGCTTATTTTACGTGAAATCGATCTGTACTTTTGCATGCCTTGTTATTGGCAAAATATGGCAGTTCTCTTTATTTATTATTTTGTATGACCATGTCTTATGTCTTAAGTGTTTATGTCTTATTTATGCTAGTTATTTTATACAAAAATTATATATATAAAGTGTTCTTTTTATTTGTAGTTAAAAAGTAAGTTATTTGTGTAAAACTCATGGGCATCGATTGTAAAGCTATATAACAGGAAAAGTTATAAAATGCGTTCAAACAAACAGCACTTTGTACGCACAATGTTGCGTACACGCAGCCTATAGGCACATGAACTGTATTGTAAAAGCGACACCGTTCTAGTTAGCTTCCTATAGTTTCAGAGTGGTTGACCTCTGCTGCAGCTGTGCGCGTGCACTTTCCAAAGTTGTGCAGTTCTGTGCACATTACAGTGCAGTGCAGTCTGTGTGGGTAACAGGGAACCTTGGGACTCAGGTGTTATGGTCAGGCGTGACAGCCTTGGAAGCTGAGGGTATAAAAAGTTGAAATACAGTAGACACTTAATGATTTTCATGAGAATTATCACACTAATATTACAAAGGTGAAAATTTGTGAGTGTGTGTATGTTTGTTACTTCTTCACGCTGAAAGTGCTGAAGGGATTTTGATGAAATTTTGCACACGGGTAGGTCATGTCCTGAAATAGCACATGGGATACTTTTCTATCCGTATTCGTATATAATATGTACCTGTACAAATATATACATATATTGGCACATGGACAGATCATGTCCTGGAATTATTTGCCATAGTGAAATTACGTAATGCACGAATTTAAATAATAATATTTTATTCTCTTCAAATGTAGCTTGATATTATAATTTAATATAGGTATGACATTTTAAACTTTAATTCTTCTAGGACATTAATATTATTAGCTTCATTTATGTTTCATTGATACACTAATAAAGTTTTTTTTGTAGGTGGGAAATCATCTAATGACTTCTCCCAATCTTGGGCGGAGCGGGAGAGCGTGTCAGACTATTACTGACAGTAGATAGTTTGTTAATCAGTTCTTGTTATCTATTAATGTAATTAGGTAAGAATAAAATATGATGATGATGAAGTTATTTGGTTTATTAAAGTCAAGACTCACATAAGTTAAGTACAATGTTGACACTGACATAGTGAGTTCAGTTGCATGATCTGCAAGTCTGATAAATGAGGACGTTGGTCTCTCTTGAAAACCACATTGACCTCAATGTAATTACGAGAATCGGTCATGTTCACAGTCATCCTTTGTTTAGCCCGGAAGCTTCACTCATTAAACCATTTTTAAGACGGTGAAGGAAAACATCATTTTACTTTATTTACATAGTTCTCACATAATAGAGACAAGAAACATGTACCTAAAACCTTACCGAGATATTTGTAATACATAACATGGTTGAAAAGAGTTTCCATGGAGTTGTATATTCTTCTCCATAGAGATCTACGCTTTGAAATGTGCAATTATCATCATTTTTCTGACTGACTGACTTCTTGACATTTCAAAAGTGCCTGTAAATGGTTTATTTTAAATAAAATGCTTTGAATCTTTGAATCATCATATGGAGAATTTTCGGTCCAAAGCTAAAAATATAAAAGATATGTGACATCCGTCAGTCTGCACTGGACCCACCTGGTGTTACACGAAAGGAAGTCTGTGTTCTAGCTGCATAGGTTGATAACACAGACATGACATTCAAAGAAAAATATAATTCATGATACTCACGACTATTAAGCTATAGCCACTTTTATTTGATACTATGAACTTGTTGAGCTATGGCCACTTTTATTTAATACTATGAACTTGTTAAGCTATGGCCACTTTTATTTAATACTATGAACTTGTTAAGCAATGGCCACTTTTATTTGATACTATGAACTTGTTAAGCTATGGCCACTTTTATTTAATACTATGAACTTGTTAAGCTATGGCCACTTTTATTTAATACTATGAACTTGTTAAGTAATGGCCACTTTTATTTGATACAATGAACTTGTTGAGCTATGGCCACTTTTATTTAATACTATGAACTTGTTAAGCTATGGCCACTTTTATTTGATACTATGAACTTGTTAAGCTATGGCCACTTTTATTTAATACTATGAACTTGTTAAGTAATGGCCACTTTTATTTGATACAATGAACTTGTTGAGCTATGGCCACTTTTATTTAATACTATGAACTTGTTAAGCAATGGCCACTTTTATTTGATACAATGAACTTGTTGAGCTATGGCCACTTTTATTTAATACTATGAACTTGTTAAGCTATGGCCACTTTTATTTAATACTATGAACTTGTTAAGCAATGGCCACTTTTATTTGATACAATGAACTTGTTGAGCTATGGCCACTTTTATTTAATACTATGAACTTGTTAAGCTTTGGCCACTTTTATTTCCGTTTCGTCACAGTTCTAGTCCACAACTGGAAAACAAAAGTTCAGTCAATGGTCATACCCGTGATAATAATTCAAAACTTTGCTGTTTCGGTTTCCCGAATTACAGTGTTCTTGAAATAAAGTCTCAAAATAAATAATTACATCCTTAAGTGAAGTGTTTTTATCATACCGTTGAAGGCGAGATCAATAACTTGTTAACTATCACTTATGCCGACAAAAGTACGACAATGACGGACAGGGCCATTTGCATGCGCTCTTCGATAAACCACACGATAATGAGGTCTGTTCCCTTGAGATAAAGTACAAACTTGATCTTTAGACTAGCGGATAATGTAAACGAGAAAAGCAGTAATAACGGATATTATCGCGATATCCGTTGTTTTGTATACAAGCAGATGATCTATTACTAACAGTAAGTGAAAGCGTTTCTCACTTCCGCTGTCGATTTTCAATATGGTTTTTCCATTTCAGGTCTTAATCAAGGTTTAATAAAATGCTATCCATTACACACAATACTTTATTAAAACTTATGTGTCACCTTGATTGTGTTCTGTAAAATGTTTTGAAAAACATAGTCCTATCAGTTCATCATCATCATCATCATTTCAGCCGAAAGACATCCACTGCTGAACATAGGCCTCCCCCAAGTACGTAACACGTACGAACACGTACGTAGTAAGTGTACTATCAGTTACACTAATATTATAAAGGCAAAAGTTTGTGAGTAGGTGCATTTTGGAGAGTGTGCGCGGGAATTGCATGACTTGATTCCACCATCTCCATTCTACAATCGGACAACCCGACGAACAGCGGGTATCAATTCTTACGTTGTTGAAACTTCAACGGTCCGGACTAAGTGATTCGCTTCGTCGTTTATACCGCGTACGTCGAAGGACTAGAACAATTTGCCTGTTGCAGTCTTCCCGTCCAACTATAATTTAGGTGTTTTTCAATGCTAAAGTAAATAGGCTCTTAATAAACTAGTGCGCCTCACTTTCAGTGATTGGATCACTGCTTATCATCAGTGGGATCGCAGTCACTGGTTTATATGAATTAAAAAAAAGGTATGTGTATGTTTATTACTTCTTCGCGCTCGAACGGCTAAATGGATTTGGATGAAATTTATCACACGGGTAGACCATATCCTAGAATAGCCCATATACAGGAGCATGTTCCCTTTATATACTAAAGCAGGCTTTAATGACAAACGTGATGAAATCGAGTTCACAATGACAGTATACAGTCATGTCAATATATTCAAATAAAAACATGACTGTTAGTATGATTATGTGGAGCAGATGTAGTTTTCTGTAAAAATGTCTTGGTCATATTACTAACTAGCTGTCCCCCGCGGTGTCACCTGCGTCTTTGGTTACTGTTCCATTCCTATTAGACATAGCGTAAATGTTTTATCAATAAAAGGGCTATCCAACGCTAAAATAATTTTGTAATTCGAACCAGTAGTTCCTGAGATTAACGTGTTCTAACAAACAAACAAATTCTTTCGCTTTATAATATTAAAATATACTTATATCACTAAATATACGTCTCATCTTCGCCTCCAATTACACTTGAATGTAAAGAACATTCAGTTGTGAAGAAGCTGTTTAGTTTAAATATGATCAACATACTACTACTTCAATTTAAAACATAAAATACATAACTTCGATTATAAAAATCCTAGAAAATACACCTCAATAAATAACTCAACCAGTTTCGTTTTAATTAAGAGACAACACAAATAAAAACAGAGAATGCACAAGAAAAGCCGCAGTAAAAAGCTCTATGCAACGCAAGAGTGAATAGTATCGAGATCTATGTCAAGGTTAACCGATAGATAGGCGGCGCGTGTCGATGACCCCACTCTCAGGTTCATTCCGATTCCACTCCGCGCCTTATACGGCGTACTGAATAAATCTGAAAGAATTAACTATGTACTTACTAGACGGTTGCATATTAGAAAATCAAAACTTTCCTGAGCAAATTTCAAAAGAACAACGTACAAATCAACAAAGTTTAAAATAACGATGGTCATTTGATCAAAAGTTCAGCTGACCAAAGTCTGGAATATCAATGTTTAAATTATTTATTACACTCTTGACCAAATCGTTTAAAGGTCAAAATGGATTACTGGATAAATTATTAATTATCGTACGTTTGTTTTTGTTGCCCTTTGCAAGTTGCGCTCGTATGACTGTGTTAGTGAATCATTTGGGTTAGGTTAGGTTAAAACTGTGACCATCAACGCGCGAAGGCGAGCGAGCGGAGCGAGCAGATCCCCCTCTAATGTTAGTGAATCATTTGGGTTAGGTTAGGTTAGAACGATCTCCTACGAGGCGGGTTGTGCACTGGCCGGATCTCCGCCCTGGGAACTGCAAGCGAGAGTCCTCGCCTCACTGTACCAGTGGCGCGAAGAGATGAAGACGCGGGGTGGTGAACCGATGCAGCGCGAGATCGAGCTGCGTCGGTCTCAGCTCCGCGAGGTCATGGTGGCGGAATGGCGGGACAGGCTTCTGCGCCCTACCGCCGGCCTCGCCACCGTCGATGCGATCCGACCAGTGCTCGACGAATGGCTCGGGAGGAAACACGGCTCCCTGTCGTTTAGGGCGACGCAGGTGCTCTCGGGGCATGGCTGCTTCGGGAAGTACTTGTGTCGCATAAACAGGGAGCCGGACGCTCGGTGCCATCACTGCACCGACTGTCGGGAGGACACGGCGCAGCACACACTGGCAGAGTGTGCCGCATGGGAGGAGCAGCGCCGTGCCCTTGTATCTGAAGTGGGCCCCGACCTGTCGCTGCCGGCCGTCGTTCGTTCGATGGTCGGGGGCGCCGAGTCGTGGGATGCGGTGATCTCCTTCTGTGAAGCCGTAATTTCGCAGAAGGAGGCTGCGGAGAGGGAGAGGGAGGCCGTGGCCACTCTCCCGTGCCGCAGCAGGCGAACCGGGCGTCGGCGGAGGGCAGACAACGCCCTCTTCCAGCCCCCATAAAGAGGTCCGGAGGGACGGCGGACTCGGGGTCGTCCACCGTCCCCCATCCAGCAAGACCCGAGGCGGCGGCGCGTAGTGTTCCACGCGCGCCCCTATTGGACGTCGCGGGGGGAGGACACCTCACACTCCCCTCGGCCTGAGGTGGCCCGCGTAGGCGGGCCGGCACTAGCCAGGGATCATGGATGGCGTATCAGCTCCCACGATCCCCGGTCCAAGTGTGGGAGGGAACACCGAGGTGGTTTTTAGTCAGTAAGAGTCTGACAGACCCCTTCGCCTGCCCCAGGCGAAGGACATCCATGAGGATTTTCCACCCCGGCAACAAAAAAAAAAAAAAAAGGTTAGAACTGTGACCATCAACGCCCCTTCCACCCCCCCCCCCCTTCTAATTTTAAAAGCCATTATGATTTAGGCCCCAAACCGCCCCATAAATCGATGGAAATTAGTGTTCTAACTTAACCTAACCTCAAACTTTAAACACAAATTAACATACTTATATTTACATCTAGCAAATTTATTCAGTCGTAATTTGTGATTATGTAATTTGATTAGTAATGATTTGATATTTTAAAATTACATCTAGCAACTTTTGATCAGTCGTTCATTTGATGTCACATACATTGGGATTCTAAAATTTTTCTAAATAAAACATTTGGTCAATTAAATTTTGTTATTTCGTTTATTGTTCTTTTAAAATTTTCTCGAGAAAGTTTTGATTTTCTAATATGCAACCTAATAAACAGGTGAATTTTTCAAGTCAAAGTGGACGGCAAAATTTGATAAAAAAAATTGATGACAACTGCTGCAGTGCCTATTGGAGTTTTGAAAAATATTCCTAATTGGAACACGTTGATGTTAAAAAAAAACACTCGCTGTATATAATTGGGAATAAAATTCTGGGTTGGCTTATGGCAAACTTAAGGAAATTCATCATCTTCCTGTCCTCATGATCATGTTTTTTTCTTCCATTCTGTCCTGTCACCCGTCAAGCTATCACTAACTTCCTTTTCTTTCATATCACTCTTCACAATCCATCCATCTTTTCTTTGGCTCTCTCTCTCCACCCATCCACATGTAAACTCATAATTCTATTAGTAACATGCGTTTCATCCCTCATTTTTACATGACCATACCATGACACTTCCACTTTTCGGTCACTGGCGCCACTTTCAAACTTCCTCTAATATACTCATTTCTCACTTTATCTATTCTCGTCACACCACACATCCATCTCAACATTCTCATCTCCGCTACATGCAATCTTTTTTCATCCGTCTTTTGATCCATTTTTATCAACATTTTGATCCATACAGTATGACAGTCACGAACTGGTCGATTTTACCCTTCAAATTGAGGGGCCTCCGTGGGTCACAAGTGGTTCCAGTGACCTGTCGCCATTTCATCCATTCTGAATTGATCCGATGTAAGGAAATTGTTCCATTTTAAGAAACTGTTAGTATAGTAAATTAACCATACGTTTTTCGAAACAATTCTCAATTTTAGTTTTCTGCACACTCGCAACTATGGTGCTAGTTCGTCTGTCTGTCACATCTGAATATTTTTCAAAGCAAAATAAATCAATCACGTAAATAAAAAAATAAAGTAATGCCACCAGTATCGTTTCATTGCGTCCATGAACAATAAAGAAAAAGTAAAGTAGTAAATAAATGCAAAGAGAGAAGCGAAGAATTTTTTTAAGATGGGAAATCATCCAATGGCTTCTCTCGCTCTAGGGCGGAGAGGGAGGACGTGTCAGACATTTACTGACTAAAACCCACTCTTGTGTTCCTTCTTTGCCTTGCGTCCCAGGTCCCCGGGGTTCCCTTTCGGAAAACCCAAACAAATGAAGATACGTTTGAAATTCAAAGCTTGTTTTAGCTTACTGCATAAAACTAGTTTTGTCAATCCATTCAACAAAATACTATCAAGGACAAAAATTATTTAATTAATTAGTTAATCTTCTAATTAAATCGATTAGATTTTCATTAACACTAGTCTGAAATTTTAATTTTATGGCAATTTTTTTTCATTGCCGTACAGGTAGCAAGTCAATGCTCTCGAGCAGTGAGTACAGTGCCTTTGTCCAATCATCTTATTATTTTTCTAAATAAAAACTTAAGATCGAATTAAAACACCGGTTCCTACATGGTCGACATCCCACCCATCATCATCATCATCATCGCACTAAATGTTTTGGGAACACATTCATTGTGCGTACAGCTAAGGAGTGGAATTCCTTGTTTGGAGTTTATGTTTCCTGATAGCTACAAGATAGTGGTCAAGCGCGAGCCTGTTAACAAATAATAAAAAAAAAATAGTGACAACATTGTTTCTCAAGAGATGTTCTAATGATCGCTAAATCATCATCATTATATGTAGTTACAAACACAATCCTATTCAGGTCACTGAGCTGCGCATACACAAGGCTGCAAGGACCACTCACTTCGAGATTAACCTATAATACATTAATAATGGTAGATAACTACAATAACCTGGCAACCTTGTGTCGTGTGATCAGTCAGATCACAGCCAATTTAAAATATTGTAATAGGATTTTATTACTTAATAAGAAGAATTACATTAAAAAAAAATGTTGCCCACACTAGGAATTACTCCCGTATCGTGGGTGCGGTCA
This sequence comes from Mythimna impura, assembly GCA_905147345.3. NCBI lineage: Eukaryota > Metazoa > Arthropoda > Insecta > Lepidoptera > Noctuidae > Mythimna > Mythimna impura. The sequence goes on along the minus strand of LR990342.1, from coordinate 1,641,899 downwards.
CTAACATGTAGACCTACGTATACAAGACACCCAGACCAGAAAGACTTATCTGTAGGCCATACAAATATTTGTTCTGTGCGGGAATCGAGCCCGCGACAAGCAGTGCAGAAGTCTATCGCTCAACGACTGCGCCTACCGTCCCGGAATCGTTTATATAGGGTGACTGGTAATTAGTGTACGATACTTAAACACGTGATTATGCTCATGATTACCAACAACTTTTATTATGGGAGCAAAGCCGAAATCACGAAAAAAATATCAGCTGTTCAGTACATTAGGCAAACATAAATGTACTGAACAACTGATTTTTTTTCGCGATTTCAGGTTTGTTCCCATAGTAAAAGTTGTTACTTATCATGAGCACAATCACGTGTTTAAGTATCGTACACTAATTATCAGTCGCCCTATATATGTGAGTTTACACGTTTAGGAGCACACTCACGAATCACGATACATAATTGACTAGCTACCCTTTTTCTCGAAAAAACACAACCAGTTCCTTTTTTAAAAGGTCACCAGAACAACACGCGGGGAAATGCTAGTGAAACATATTGACGTTTGCGAAGTCATCTGACGTATCAAAGGTATTCAGAATTAAGCATCACCCTAACCTTTTCCCAACTAGCTTGGGCTCAGCTTCCAGTCTACCCGGATGCGGCTGAATACCCGTGTTTACATGGAGCGACTGCCAATCAGACCTTCACAACCCAGTCACTATAACACGATAATTTTTTGGATAGACTGATGGTCAGACTTTCTGGCGTCTGACTACCTGTAACGAATCTCTAAGATCTATCTACGACTAACAACCGGGACCAACAGCTTTAAAATACGTACTTTTCGAGGCACGAGGTGTTTAATGGCCTATTTATTTTAGATAGGTATGTATTTAGAATTAAGCAATAGGCATAAGTGAAGTGTTTGATTACGTGATTTATAAAAATGTGGGCGTTGATTTATAGTGGCTGTTAGGTTTGTTTTTCCAAGGTTATCTTCGTGCATATTGTAACAATTGTAATTTATTGGCCATTTAAAATGAAACGACTTGATAAATAAATAGTAGTTTCAAATTAATCTTTATTTAAACTGGTGATCCGGCCCAGTTTCACACGTGTGTCACAAATGTTGGATATTCTCAGGTTTTCTCTACCATAATGTGTGTGTGCATGTATTATAAATCTAAACCTTTAGCTGACCCCACAGACGTCATTATGTCCAAAACTATTATAATTGATTTCATAGAATGTAATAAAGAAAAATGTAATTTACGGTTTTCCGTGTAATTATTCTGTTTATTTACAAAAACAACAATTTTTTTTTATTGTAAGAAAGTTTACCCAGATCGGACCAGTCATTTTCGAGTTTTGCGCTTAGCAACGCATTTATTAAATATGATAAAAAAAAAAATTTACATGAAATTACATAAAGGGATAATAATAATAATTTATTTCGACCAGCATGGATTAAAAACATCAAATATTTTCTTACAGACATAATATAGAAACAATGCATAATAACAAATAAAAACAACACACACACTTCACACAGCTCACACGTACAAGCTCCCATTGCTCAGTACATACATGCACCATACACCAATGGTTTAAATATCAGCATTCAAACCTCCGCGAATACCTGATAACTAGATCTGTTTCGCAATACTCGTAAGAGGAACCTCTTTATTCAGCTAGCACCTACTTTATCCAGGTTTCCAGTTCTATTCACTCGTTGCACCTTCTCTATAATGACAAGGTCCGTTACTCTATTAAACCTCCAACCCACTAAACATTTCCCCATTTCCCGTCGGACCGCATACTTCGAAACCGCGATATGCCACTTTGCATCTCACGTGCTATCAGCAACCATGTCCCAACTGGTCGCAATAGGCTGCGGTTGCAACTGGTGGCTATTTGCTATGCCACGCTATGCGCCGGGCCCTGGGGCTGACCTCTGCGATCTGTTGAAATGATGGCTCGTATTACGTTTCCTCACAGTGCACTGCAGCTTGAATGTAAGTGCGGGATATTTACGACTAGCCTTAATGACATTGCGCTTAATCGATTTGGTTAAAGTGGTAATGCTTGCAACTTGATGTGCACCTGCATCTTTGTGTTTGCTTTGTTAATCTTACGATTAATCAGACTTCTTCATAAAGCAGGTTAATCATATGTTTAGTTTAGGAGAGTCCTTCCTGATCTTTCTATTGTCAACGAGAATATGGTTTAAAAGCTTGTTGTTTTATCCAACGCAATGTTTGATAAACAGCTCAACGCGAAAAAGAGAGATAACGCCTGCCCCCCTAGCCAAGTTACAACCGTTTCGTTTCGATTCTCTTTTCGTTGATTGCCTCGAGTCGGCCACGCCTCCTATTCCTTTGTTCTGACGTCATCTCAACGCTCAGTCACGTGGTCGAAAAAAAAATCAAACCAATAGGAGGCGTGGCCGACTCGAGGCGATCAACAAAAAGAGAATCGAAACGAAACGGTTGTAACTTGGCTAGGGGGGCTGAACTCTCTGTTGGCATTCGATAATCCCATCACTCACTCGAATATTTCTCAAAACTTGTTCCAAAATATAATAAAAACCTTAACTTTTTGGAAAAAAAATTCGTCATTCAGAATTTCGATTAAATGTGCAAGGTTTAAATGTATAAATATATTTTCATAACTTTTTTAATTTATGAGTACATTAACCTTTTGAGTGCGTAATTAGAGATACAATAGTAAGACAATGGCGCGTGAACGCCGGTGTTAATGCGGGGATCAACAGCTTAAGGGCCAAAGTTCACGCGAAATAACAGATTTTTAGAGATCTTTATTGGATCGGTTTCACAAGATATCTGCGTTTCTTAAATATCTAGAGAAAGAAGTGTAATAACGTCTTATTAAGAGTTTTATATATAAAGGTATCTTGGGTTGGGATTCTAAATTTAAATTCTGTATCCAATTTTTTAAATAAAGAATTTGATGATCAATGTTTAATTTTTCGTCATTTTTGTTTGTAATACATGTGCTTATGAGGTGATCCTATGCTGATCCTATTAAAAAAATATTTCACAGATAGAAAGATATGCTATTGCTTGGTGAGATAGGCACATGCGTAGACTTCTAATCCCAGATATGCCCGTTTTCTGTGGCAAGCGCGAGGCACGAGCAAAACCGTGCGAAAAACTAGTTTTTTTTTCTGCACTCACAAAGTTTTATATTGTATATTATCTAATGTTAATATTATATCTTACTCATCCGGGCCATTAAGAAAAAACTGGAACCATAAAGATAAAATGCAGGAAGTACAAGTGTAACACTATGTAACATCTTTCCGTCCGTTGTTCAGTTCCGGACCGGACTTTAGCAGAGTTAGTAAAGATGTGACGTATGCTAATTGAGAGATTTCTAATCAGAGCAAGTGGAGGTGTGACAACACCGGCGCCGCGGCGACATGCGAGCTGATGCGCCACAGTAACGGTCAAGTTGCGCGCGCCGATTAGCTGATGACATGACGCAACGTGACGATGTGACGCGTCATCGACAGCTCTTTTGAATTTCGAACGTGTCGCATGTCATTTGAATGATAGTATGTGGTTGTAGCTGCTGTTGGTCATGTACTCACTCCTTAAATGTTTCAGAAACAGTTTTGATTTAATTGTTGATGTTTATAAGACTTCCGCCTTGTGCGAGGCGAACATTATGAACACCATGAACAAAATCATTCACCTAATTGACACTTCGCGTGACCCAAGGGCTGGTTTTACCTCGGTCAGAGATTAAGCATTACCATACAACTTGGCAATGCCGCAAACTTTCGGGCACACTTCAAGTCGACAGCGATTCGGAGGAATTATTTGAAGCCATATTTTAACGAGGAGTTATTTCCTTTAGTGGTTTGATTAGTTAAGTATTTTTATTTTTTTTGTTCAATAAAAAAAAATAACCTAAAAAAATCGTCCACCTAGATCAGCATCATTACGTTACACGAATTTTATGGATCTTGTAGACCATCGTCAGTGTCACATTCATAGATCATTTATATTCCAATTTTTTTTATTGCAAAAAGCTGTATACAAAACTCGTTTTACATGTTTTTTTTTTCTATTTTGATTTATGATTTTTTTTAACCACCATCTCAGACGCTAATCTGCATGGTTCTCATATGATTTGACCATTATATATATCCTGTATCGACTTTAAATGACACTTTGATTTTGTTTCGATATTTCTTCACAGGGTAGTCAGCTAGGAAACATCGGCCTCATCTAGTGTGAACTGACGAAAAAATTTACGTATAATGTTTTTTTTTAGAACTTATTTGCAAAATAAATATCATTCAAGTATATTATTTTTATCTCTTAAAGCAGCTATGACACATTTATTTACCTTCTAGGTGATAAAAGAGAGAACCCATCTAATATGCTTGGAGACAAATGTGAAAGCTTCTGTTTACGTTAATGTTCTCAAAGAAACGATTTCATTTTGTTATAAAGATTTGGTCATCGTTTTATTCAAAAACCTATTGGAGAAATATATAATAATATAATATAATATTCACACAACTATCACACAACGCCGTCTAGTCCCAAGCTAAGCAGAGCTTTTGTTATGAGTACTAGACAACTGATAAACATACTTACTTAAATAATTCTAAATACATACATATTATAGATAAATTACACCCTAGACACAGAACAAATGATCGTGCTCATCACACAAACATTTGTCCTGGGTGGGAATCGAACCCACTACCTCCGGCATAGCAGTCAGGGCCACTAACCACTAAACCAGTCAAAATGATACGATACTACGGTTTTCCAACAGTACCTACGATTTACTACAGCATCCGTTTTGAATTCTTCAGTGGCAACCGAGACTATATTCGTGCACGGTTGATGGCAATGTTCCCATTTGTATTGGCAATGAGACTTGAACATAACATAACCTATACGCCATCTGTTTAGGTAAATAACTAAAGGTAAACAATCTTGACATGTCTTTTATCTAAAAGTTGTCTAAAAATTTTATCTAAAAATGTTTACAATTTGTATTATTAACAGTCACAATTGTTATTTTCCTATACCGATGTTTGGTAATTAACTAAATTTAAATAATCTTTGTATGTCTTTTATACGATTTTTAAAATACATAAAGAGTAAAAAATAAAAAGACATACATATCAAGATTGTTTACGTTTAGTTAACTACCTAAACAAATGGACTTTATCTGGCGAAACGAAGCTGTAGGTAAGTATAATATATAAATTAGTATTATAATGTAAGTTCGTCTGTTGTAGTCATAAATTATATATGCCTTTTTTGGTGGTAGGAAATCAACAAATAACATTTTCCGCTCTGAGTGGAGTGAGACGTAATATCAGACTTTTACAGACTAAAACCCAACCGTGTTTCTTCAGTTACCCTTTACATTCCAGGGTCACGGTGATTCTTTTAAATAACCCTGCAGCCCTGGGTCACAGACATGCAAAAATAAAAATGACATTAAGCAACAAACATACATCTTACTTACACATAATAATTTTGCACAAACCAAGTAGCGCACATCCATTAAATTGCGTAACCTATACAATTAACATTAAAGCGAGCCTCTTCGAGTAAAAGTGAATAATAATAATAATAACAGCGCATAACAGGTGCTAATAAGTTTCACTGCGCCTTAAGTTGCGCGCGCGCCGGTAGCGGGACGCAGCGGTCACGTGTGCGGCGCGAGCGACGAGCGGTAGCGGGTAGCGCCGGTGGGGTCAAGATGGGCTGGGGTCGGAGTTTAAAAAGGGGATTAAAGAGGGATAAGTAAGAGATAAGGTGAAATTCTGAAGCGTGTAAATGCAATAAGTATAATTAAGTAAAGGGGAATCATACAACTGATTTAGAGATAAGAGATGTTTTTAATGCCTTTTCATAGTTTAGGGTAGTGAATTAAGTTTATTCTATTCTATAAGAATACTGCATACTGCAAGTGTTTGTTGCATACTGTAAGTATTGCAAACAATTGATAAATAAATAAATAATAAGGAGGCTAAATAAATAATATGTTAAAGGTTTTATTTGGCTCTATACACATTATAGTCTTGCGAAATCTAAGAAATCAAAAATATAAACTCATAGAGCGCGAAAACATCACATCGATCGCCTCTAATAATGCGTCCGTGCTCTGCATAAATCAATTTATAGATCAAAAAAAACGTCATCAAACAATCAGCATGATATTATGTTTGATTAAACATCAATATATCATCAAATATGCTGATGGAATGCCGTCAATAAATAGAAAGATTTTGTAAAAAAAAAAAATTGCGATATACCGAGAATCCTTACGGCTTGCTGATATCTTTTACAGAGATACTCGGTACTATTTATACAAAACTGGCACAAATTCTCAATTCAAACGTAACCGGAATGAACTTGACCGCTCGTGGCTTGCGCCGACATTGTCATAACTACGCTTGCGCAACACGTCGCGCGTCGTCCACATTTCCACGAGACTTCTGGGACGCACTTTCTCTGGCCCCGCCGCCCCGGCGAGCGTGGTCGTGAGCGATCGTGTTAGCTTATAGGCAGGCTGGTTTTAATTATGGTGGGCTAATGTGTAATGGTGGCATAGTGCGATATGGTATTGAATATTGACATAGTTTAAAAAAAGTTTTTTTTTCAGATACTTAGATTGTACTTGGAACTAAACCATAAATAAAAAGTAAAATCTGGCAAAATGCGAGCCAGACTCGCAGACGAAGGGTTCTATATTGCAATATTAAAACCAAGCGAAAAACGCCGACAAAATAACGTTTCTTGTATGGGAACCCCTTTTTAATTTTTAATCTTAATATAACTTTGTTGAAGTACACATTCTGTGAAAATTTCAACTCTCTAGCTCTTAAGGTTTATGAGATACAGCCCGCTGACAGACGGTTAGATGGACTGATGGACAGCGGAAGCTTAGTAATAGGGTCTTGTCGGCAGCCAGGTACGGAACCCTGATAAAACTATTATTTAACAATGGTAACATTACAAGATTATGTTAACAATAGAGCCGGCTGGAAAATCAAATTTTTAATAACATTAATGTTTATTTCAAAGCATCTGATGCAAATTCCAAAACTAGGCCATATATTTTTGCAAAAGTGACTGCATGACGTCAGATCATTAACGAATTGCCAAAATAATTGCAATTAATGTTAATAGGAGGAACTTTCACAATGTCATTATTGCATAACACTTCGCAAACTAATTTCATAACCTCACGTTGATATAATGACAAACACAATCGTTTATTTATTAGTAAAGGCAAAATATATAATGGAATTAACTTTATTGTAAAACAAAACAGTGAAAAAACTCTAAAGATACTTAGCAAGTACTAAGGATTTGTATGAACACATGCATATCATGTTTTCTATTTTCTTGAAAATACATAGCTAGGATGATTTTTAATGGAGTAAAAACAGAACTATTGAAGTGTTTGGATTTTTATTTCTGTGGGTAAATTAATTAGCGTTAAGAAATATTCTTGAATACGACTGGCTTACCTTTAGTGTAATCAAAACAATTGCTCCTAATTTTCTGTTAACTTCTTTGCGAATTTTCGGTTAGCCTTTTTTTGAGCTGGGAAATCGTCCAACGTTTTCTTCTGCCTAGAGCAGGATGGTTTACTAACGTATATTATTTTTTTGAGGTGGAAAATCGTCCAAAGTCTTCTGGAGCGTGGAGCGAGAGGGCATGTCAAACTTTCAATGACTTAAACCACACCTATGTCTTTCAATTGCCCGTTACGTTTTAGGGTTATGGCTATGGGTTTCCTTTTCAGAATTTTCCCGTGTCCTATATTAGCTATTATACCCATTGTTCGTCGTCCGCAAGCCCGCATATGCGTAACCCGTTAACGAAGCGATTACAGTCCACATTTACTACTGTAATCAATACTATTACATACTTAAGTACATAATAAACTAACCAGTTTAATTACTGAACAGCACAACTGCTATAATCGGCCGTAGCCCTAACCTTTTATCGAACAAGGTGAAGAACATACGGCACGCTTCGACGCGTCAAATAATTTGTTCGAATCGTAAGGAAATGTGGAGGAAGGTGAGGTTGTGCGTGAGTGTTGGTCATGATGGTCAAGTTTGTAGAACTTACTGTGTAAGGGACTAAGGCTTGATTTTCTTCTATGCTAACATCGGTCGATGACGTCCGTCGGTAGAGCGTACGAATAAACAATGTTCTATGGCCATCGCACAGCAACGCTCGCACGACATCCGCGGCAGAGTTATTGCTCCTTTTCTTTGTCATACGCGTCCGACAGTACGCTCGACCGACGGTACGCTCGACCGACGGCACGCTCGACCGACGGTACGCTCGACCGACATCAGCGACCGATTTCAGCGTAAAAGGAAATCAAGCCTAAAGGGCGGTTTGAAGACTGATGCCAGATCTGGGAGGATGACGTGGAATGTCCGTGGCCCTGGAATCGGGTGGTTGTAGACAGTAAAAGTCTGACATTTTCTCTCGGTCTACTCACCCGGGAGTAGTTATTTGATGATTTTCCAACTTGGAAAAAAATGTGACGATGAAGTGGAAAATGAAGCTAAGACATTGATACTGTCCTTTGATAAAAGGTAGGTAGATTGATTGTCCATGAATGGTATGGTATAGCTAACTCTTTAAAAATGTTGAACATGTGAAATTTTGAGGACATTTTTTTTCAATAGCCACTAAGAACCCACACTGAGAGGCGTTGGTCGTGGTCGTAAGGTATTTGTTATTTTTTTTTTTTTTTTAACCATAAATCTCAAAACTCAAATGAGCCTTTTCATTGATCTAATTGAAATAAATAATTATAATAAACTTTTGTATAAGTTACAAAACTCCAGTTACATTCCAAAATCTTGATAAGCCCCAAGGACCCGTTTCCAAAAGATAGGTACTTAAAAAGTACCTAAAAATATTTTTGTGGTACCTACCTACAAACAGTCATAAAACAAACTATTCACTTAACATACCAGCCAGGGGACTTCATATCATTAGACTCCGGATTCTTCGTAATTATTATCATCTTATCAGTAAATAAAACAAAAACTAAGGCAGTAGAAATGGAATGTGGGTTACTTTATAAGTAGGAGTACAATAAATATTTGTATGGCGCAACGACCCGATGTAGGACACAAAAAAAAATGAAGTTTTATTTCTTTTTAACTGAATTCCTAAAAAGGAAGAGGTTCTCAAGTCGTCTGATTTTTTTGTGTTAATATTTGAAGATGGGGTATGGTTGGCTTTGCCAGTTTTTGTTAGGAACTAGTGAACGCACCGAAAGATGCAGCGTTGGAAGGCCTACCTAGGTTGACCGAAGACTTGGTGAGGGTCGCGCGAATCCGATGGATGCGAGACATATAGAGTGGCGATACTTGGGGGAGGCCAATGTCCAGCAGTGGACGTCTTTAGGTTGAAATGATGATGATGACCAGTCCTATCTTCACACGGGTGCAAATTAAATACGTAAAGCTTTCTCACATAAATGACGGATTTTGATGTGGTTTTCATTAATAGTGGTGGTGGTGATGTGGTTTAGGAGGATTTGGCGGATAAGCAGACAGACGCGGAAAGTGACTGATTTATTCTATGTAAAAATTAGGATGGAAAATTTTACTGCCTGGAGGAGTGGTCCAAACTCCAAGCTGGAGGCTCTGGATGATTGCCAAAAAGTTCAAAATGTATTTTTTTGATTTATCCAATAGCAAAACGGGCCATACATTCTGGACTTTAGACAATATTGTCCAGCGCCTCACGGAAACATGACGGTAAATGAGGAGGCCTATTAGTCCAAGATCCCAAAGCCCGTAGACATTCATTATTTTCTCATTAACAAAAGTTGTGGAATTGAGTAGTGATAGTGATGTAGTATGTATGTATATGTTTGAACGTACGCATACTAGCTAACTCGGGCCGACGGTCAATTTACCAGTACCTAGGGCTAAAATTATGTAATACTCAACAGTCATTTTTCTTAAAGTCTGGACTGTTGGCGTAGTGGTTGACTGATTGGCTACTGCGTTGCGTGTGGCAGGTTCAATTCCCGCACGAAATAAATACTTGTGTAATTTACTGATAGTTGTTCCTGGTCTGGATGTCTTGTGTAAGTGAGTTTACATGTTTGTGAATGATTCAGGAGAGATTCCTAGTGCGGGCCAAATTAAAAACAAAAACTCAGATTGATTCGAAAATAGACAAACAAATTGCTAATTTTAATTCAAAGGTTATTTAAAAATTAACGCTAAGCACGTAAATGCTGTGGTAACCGAATAATTAGTTAAGGCCATTACATTAACTAAATATATTTAAAACAAGTCAAACATTAAAAAAAAAATAGTAGAGTATTGATTTGCCTACCCAGGAGCATATTTCTGCAATGTTAACATGACAAAGTGTTTTTATAATGGGTTAACATTCGTAATTCTATTTGGATTTGATTATACTATACTCTAAGTGATTTCCAAAGTAAATGTGCCTATTTCTGTGAAACGCAAGACAAATCAATTGATCTGGAATTCGTTGTAGATGCTGCCGTAATGCACCAGTTGTTAACTTAGATCCGTCTGCTGTTATCTAACAGCTGTATCTCGCAATAAATACCTTCTCAACTGACTCGGTTCATTGCAACTGTTGTATCTGATAACAATGATTATGAGATTGAATGAAGACGATGTTTTTGATCAAACTGTACTATCTTTTGGCTCACAACTTCGCAAGTTCCACAGTGTCGTTAGTGGCTGTGCAAAATTTACTTTGGCCGCGTGTTTTGAAATACAAAGGACAGGATTAGAGATGTACCGTGTCCTAAAGTTCTAATAAATGATAGTATAATCGTCCTTATGATGTTCTCTCTCGCTTCTTCCCCTTGGAGAGGGAATGGGCAATGCAGATTGGTAAATATCAAATGTCTTCGAATTTTTGGTTCTAGGAAATGCCAGTTTCCTTACGACGTTTTCTTTCACCCTTTTGAGAGCAGTGGTGATGAACATAGACGCATTACATAGGTAATTTCCATAAAGTAATGCCAGGTTGTGCTTGAACTCGCGCCCTACAACTCGTACAGGGCCAACTATTTATTTAATTAACTAAAATAATTGCTTTTAATCAAACAAATCCTACTCCACATAACCAGTAGGAAACATCGAAAAGAAAGCCGAGAACAAATCGTATCACTAAATCAGCGGTAATGGGAAGCATACACACTGGCGTTCCGCCATAATGACCCCTAAGTACATGATTACAAGAGTTAATACGGCGTGAAAGGGAACTAGGGGCAAAGACCCCATCCTTGTCGCTTTCACTCCATAGGAACATTACGCAAGAGGGGAAGTGTGCTTGTTGTCGAGAATTGAAGATTTTTTATCAAATGTTCCAAGATCTAAAATAGTTCTGATTGAACTCCTTCAGCCGGTTTCTGAATGAAGTATTGAATAAACCTGTCAAACTGTGGCAGTAAAGCAGAGTTTAACACGTTCAAAATAGTATACATATAAAAGTATATGGGCATTTAAGTAATTTCAGAAGCTAGGTTGTTTCCTATGAAATTGGAGATAAATCCGCAAAGAACTCTACATACTCTTTTAAAACGTTTAACTTGTATGAGTGAGCACGTGCTCAAAGGCACATACAGAGTTGGAGTTAAGAACGTCTCAAATCCTAGTTAAAAGGTTTTCAGGGCAACCCTTGATTCTGATTTAAGCATTTAGAACGAAAGAAAAGAAAGAAAATCATTTATTTGCAGGAAAGTCTTAAGACTAGCTTACTAATTATAAACATTGTACAGGGAAAATATGCGTCATGTGTGCGCGAAATGTGAGAACTGAAGTTGAGTATTTTTCAAACTCTACTTTAGCTCACAATTCAGAAACTCGCTCTAAAGTACCAACCTAACTTCAAATGCTTATATCAGAAATCGGGGGTATGAGTGTGAGTGAGAGATAAATGATAAACTCTCTTGAAAACCGGCTGTTACGTTTTGCGGAAGTAAGTTCAAACGGAAGTAAATGCTCGTGGAGTTGTGGGTGGTGAGGCAGAGCCAGGCAGCCGGGCTCAATCGCCGAGTTCAACCACGGGGTCAACAGCTTACTCCGATACTTTGTAACCTGCGCTTGTGAGCCTACTTTCCTTACATTTGTTCTTTTTGGACATAAAACTTTAAAAATAATATAAAATTTGACACAGGCGAGCTTAATAATTTGTAGAGCAGTGGTGGCCGAGTGGTAACGGCCCCGTCTTACGTGTTGTAGGTCGCGGGTTCAAACCCAACCAGGCGCATTACTTTGTGTAATTTATTTCATCACCACTGCTCTCAAAACGGTGAAGGAAAACATCGTGAGGAAACCGGCATGTCCTAGAACCAAAAATTCGAAGACATGTGACATTCACCAACCCGCACTGGGCCCGCGCGGTGGATTATGGCCCATACCCTCTCCTAGAGAGGAGGCCTGAGTCCCAGCAGTGGGAACATTAAAAGGCTGATTATGCTATGCTATGCTATGAGCTTAATACTCAATTAGATTTTGTTACAGCAAACTTGATAAGTGCGTAATAAAACTTTAACTTACATTAATCTACACTAGTATTATAAAGTGGTAAAGTTTGTTTTTTTGTTTGTAGGAGGTAATCTCTGGAAGTACTGGTCCGATTGCTAAATTTTTTTCACCGATAGAAAGCTGCTTTATTCCTGAGTGACATAGGCTATATTTTATGTTCGCGGGCGAAGCCGCGGGCAAAAGCTAGTTAAATCATATTTTAAATCGGAAAAATATGTGTACAGCACACAATACATAAACATACTTTATATTTATATATATTATTCTTCCGTACGTGTATTTGTCATCTAACTCTTTTTATTTTTTAATTCATATAAACCAGTGCTTGACTGCGATCCCACCTGATGGTAAGCAGCGATGCAATCATGCAACTCCTCCTAAATGTCTTGACCGATTTGGATGAAACTTTGTGTGTATATTTGAGTGGGTCCCTGGATGGTTTCAAAATACAATTGGACCCGGTAGATGGCACTGGAATCGGACTGCTAGTATATATATATAAATCTATACATACATATTTATGGGTCACGTTGTCAGGAAATTTTCAATAATTCTTCTACCTTTTGTCTCCTTCATTCTCTTTCTGAGGGGATGTTGATTTACTTAAACTAGAAAAAAAATATGAGAAAGAAAAATATATGTCGGACTGCAGCACTGGGCTAGTAATCAGGAGCGCTATTGCTGAATACGAGGCCTTAGGTTCGATTCCCGGTTAAAGTTTTCCTAGTTATTTCCCATGTGGTATTTTTCAGAAGCTGGTCTTCTAGAAATAACGAGTCAGGATTAGTGCCTGATGGATAACAATAGACTTAGGGCCTATGGCTCAACATATTAACTGGTGACACGTAAGTAACACAGGCGAACCTCTGCTGAACCCTTTCGGGAATACAAGAGTGATATTAAAAAAAAACATATTAATAAAAGTAACTGTTCTTCAGTTGACTTCAGCCAAATTTTTCCGTAAGCACTTAACATAATAAGAATCCAAAAAGTCAGTTCTATTTTAGTGTTAAACTTTGGCATTAAAAGGGAAGGTCTCATTCGAAGTAAATGACCTTACAATCAATTAATTTTACAAGGCAACACCGATCTGTTTGTTCTGGTCGACACCCTGATTACCTCAGTTGAGCCTTAAATGTTTGTAGCATTATTGATATTCCATTCAACTTAACGCGAAATTCTTTTCTTAAGTTTCTTGCATAAGTTTTTGTCAAGTGGTATCTTGGTTAAAATATGATTGCCGGGCATAATCCGTTTTTTTTTTATTCTTGATAGGTTCGCGCTTGACCTCTATGTCGACTGATGGAAAGCGACGATGCGGTCGACGATGGAGCGCGCTTACCTAGAAGCAACCTATTCACTCTTGATTTAAAGATTCCCGGGTTGTAGCCATCAGGAAACACAGATGATGATTTACGGAGTTACTATCATTATGATCATCGAAACAACCCGCTCAGTCTGGCTTACTAAATTGAATGGCCATTTTATAAAAAAGTCCTTCAATAGGTTTAGCTTAGTACAGTGATCACTCTTGACGCTTTTCTGCATATCTCAACAAAGCATCTGCTATTTCCGTTTAGAATGCTAAAAGAAAACTTGACCTTTTTGAGGCAGAATCTAAACGATTTCGTTGTATCTTGAATTACTCTCATGCTGTTCTGCTTTCCAAGGTTGGGCAGGGGGCATTTCATATTGGATCCAAGATTTTATTATTTTTATGTAATTATACATCTCAGGACCCTGAGGTTTTGGACCTTTGGAAGGCGTACGAGGGGCCAAAGCCAACTCGCAGAGGCCCTTTAGATAATTTTAATGGAACGTGATATCAATCGACGATTATCCCTGTACGCGCGTTGGTGAAAAACTATTGCAACTTATGGAAAACCAAGATAATAGGGCTATGGCTTCTGGAGTCTTAAGTGGACTGGTAACCTGGAACTATGTTAAGACAATGGCCCCTGCCTGAACAATGTTATATATCTATCGATAAAGACTGGGGGTGACTTGTAGACTCAATAAACGGGCCCCCAAAAACGGTCGCTAGCACGAATTAAAATTATTATTATTATAAAATATGGTGTCGAAAATCTCATTCGCATCGCTGTCGACTGGTAATGTGCCCAAAAGACACAATGTAGCATTGCCACGCTGTATGGCAATGCCGCCAATGGTTATCCTCTGTCCAAGGTAATACCCAGTCCTTTTACATAATATACATACAATCACACACACACTCACAAACTTTCGCCTTCTAATATTACAGTGATAAATGTGATGGGGTAATCGTAGTATAATGTTCGTATAGTAAGTAGGTCTACCTATTTGAACTATTACAATGAAAATGCAAACAGTGAATAAATAAACAATAAATACGAGAAAGCCTATAAAAGAGGTTGTTGATTTTCATCTAAAGCTGGGTACAGACTGTTGTAACGTAACATGCAAGTTAACATGTAAGAAGCATTTCATAAGTGTGGACGTAGCGCACGCACGAACCGAGCACGTACCTACACACATAGTTGAAAATATGCTCAGTTCGCGCGCGCAAAGCGTCCACACTATGGGAATTCTGTTACATTGCATGATACATTGCGACAATGTGGACGGCAAATTCATTCATTGCGTGTTACGTTACAACAGTCTGTACCCGGCTTAATGTAACATCTTTGTACGGTATGTTGACCCATGACCCTGTACTATCGACCCCGTGCAGTTTCACTTTATCGGCAAGTCCAGGTGGTGATGGAGCAAGGTTTCATACGTGTGTGTAATACCCTTAGTTAAGTAACTGCCTCTAGTTAAACTAGAAACTATTTCGATCAACTTTTGCTAAGAGATACAGGGTCAGGTTTAACTGATCATTTTCTAATCTAAATAATGATTAATTTAATGTTTTATGTTCACTGATGATTGTTTAATCTGAAAATATGTCAGATATATGTACGTGAATTTGTTTGAATTAGTCAAAAGTATTGTTATTCATTTTATGTAAGGTTAAAGTTAAGGTTATACGAGTATGTTATTGTATTGCATCTTGAATATTATTGTACAATTTCTTTATGTATCTTAAGACCAACTCGCAGAGGCCACTTATACCTCTTTTTTACTTTTCATGGAACATGGTACCAACTGACGATTATCCCTGTACGGGGTATGCAAGTGCACCCCAGAACAACCTCCGGTTGGTGGGACACTCTTGCGATTTATAAAAAACAAAAAGATTGGGCTAAGGTTTTGGGAGATTTAAGTGGACTGGTTACCAAGAACTATCTACACTATTTTCTTTAAACTATGGCCTCCTTGTACTGATTGTATTATTATTGGGAGTCTTGTTGGTTTATAATAGTTTTAAATGTATCGCATTGGGTACCAACCTGTTATAGTTGTAAGAGTGGTTTTATTTTTAACAAAAAAGTAATTTTCACTACAAATGCGAAAATAAAAGCTCTTACATCAGGCGTATTAACATTGACGATTCACTCTGTAACCAATCTGCAATACTTCAGATGTTACTTTTACTGACCTTACATAACTCGACAAGGTCACGTTCTAGCCTGAGCTCTTCAGCCATGGCATGCCACTTGCCACTTGCTATAATGGCCGGTAATAGGCCAGAGTAATCCCACGTAATAGTGGTAATTAATATTTCCCAATCGTTGTCAGAAAACGTCGGCATTTGGCAATGTTGCCGCCTTCGTCGGCAAAGTTGAGATATAAAGGTGAGTGCGCATTGCGGCGTATGGGCTGATCGGCTGTTGACCATAAAGGTTTTAATTATTTGTTAAGGTGAGAGATTGCTATGACGGCGATAGCTTACTGCGAATGTACATTGAATACAACACAACACAGCATAGTATTTAAATCAGCTTCATAATGTTTCCACTGCTGGGACTCAGATGTCTTCTCTAGAAGAGGGAATGGGTCGTAATCCAATACACGGGTCTAGTTCGGGTTGGCGGATAACACATGTCTATGAATTTTTAGTTCTAGTAGTTCTCACGATGTTTTCCTTCACCGTTTTAAGAGTAGTGCAGAGAGATAGGGCCTGCCCGGGTTTAAAATTATGACTTGCAAGTCGGGATCGTTACCACTAGGTCACCACTGTTCCATGATACGACAATCATCCTTAATCGTGGTTCATATTACCTACTGTATTGTACATAAGTTCACTGTTGTTCACAGCACTATCAATCTTTCAAGATACGTATCTATTCCCTTATTAGTTTTAAAGAAATGTTACTGTTGGTAAGAAAAACCATCCATTTACCAACATACCTACATTAACATTGTATGGCCCTCTAACGGTACCGCCCAACCACACACATAGTGTGACGATGATGTATGGCATAGCAGACATAACTTGGTTCTCAGACAGACATAAGCGTATTGTTTTAAAACAATTATGTAATCGTAACAGCTGCCTGTCGACCACAACGCTGGCGACCGAAAACTTTCTTTATTCTTAATGTCTTTTGAACTATGAACACTAGTTTGTTATTAGACAGAAACAGTTCAGTGTCATTATGGAACTAGATATTGTAAAAATAATAATATAATTTATGTATGATCTAAGGATTCATTATAATCGGCCGTTTCTGTCGCAAAAAACATATATTCAATTATACATTTTAGTTAGATTTTCGAGTTTTCGAGTTATAGTCAAAACCCATTGGGAGAAAACCCATTTTTCCAAAAAACTCAATTAAAATGGGTCGAAATGTTTTTAACTCTAGTGCGCAAGGTTCCTAACATTTTGAATTCATAATAATTAACATGTAAAATATACAGTATCTATTTCGTAATAGTAATCTGTGGTAATAGGTCGTGAATACCGTTATTTAAAAGATTTCGCGATATTATTAATATTCAAAATCCTATTATTTTTGCAAGTATAAACTTTACGGTCATTATGTGTTTCGTAAACGTTTAGAATTTTCAAAGCCGAGTTATTTAAATCTATGTAGTTAATAAATAATAATAATAGAGAACACAAAATAATAATGTTTTCGTTAAGAATACAGATTTGTTTGTTTAATAAATAGGAAAGTTGAAATTTCTCATATATTAATTATTTTATTAAGTATTATTTGATAAACTCTCTATTGTACACCTCATAAAGTTAGAAGGATAAACATTTACAAAAACAGATGTCTTATCGCACAAGGCAATCTCTTACAGACGACCTCTGGATGGACTGAACGAAAGGGAGATAGATTTGGGGTTGTTAGTGTACAAAAAACATAAATAATATTAATTAGACATTAAATATATATGAGATATTAAATTTAAACTAGTTCGTTTAATATTTACACATTCCTTCTCCTTCCATCTTTTTTTCTTACTTGCATGCCTATGTTTATGTTTATTATTAACTACTTTTCTGTTTTAACAGATTAGAATAGTGTATTGTTAAATATAACTCGTAGTATGTTGTGGAAAATGTCATAGGTAGGTAGGTCGGTAGGTGTCATTTATAATTTCTGCATATTTATAACTTGGTATAAGATTTGAATGTATAACTGTTATTTTTCCCGAATAAAATAAAATAATTAGACATTATAATGGCTGACGGAAGTTCCTATATCAGTTTGTTCAGGTACGTGTTCCATTAAAATAGATGTTATTTGTGACTTACTTTATGACTTCATTCGAAAGCTTACACGAGCGGAACCACAAGACACACTACAGGCAACTTTATTTATTTTATTATTTATGTATACAGGGAAATAGTATTGTATAATGTATATTTATACTTATTTATTTTAATATTATAACGCTGAAGAGTTGGTAAGCTTGGTTGTTTGTTTGATCGCGCTAATCTCAGGAAGTACTGGTTCGAACTGGACCCGCAGAAAAATTATGGACCAAATTATGTTATTAAAAGTTGTCAATGGTCTAATTCATACCTAAACTTTTGGATGACATACTCGTAATATCAATCCTCCATAGTAGTCAGCTGAAGCCTGACCGTAAATTATATTTTTTTTTCCGTTTCAGTTTCGAACAGATGGTGGCGCGTGTGTTGGATCATTCGGTTCCCTTCAAAATGGTTGTGCTGAGTGGTGCTAATATACGTGTCATATCCGTGAACGGGTGATGTCAGTTGAGTCTGGTCATCTCTTAGCTGGCAGTGGCAATTTTTTTTTTTACTTTATTTAAATTGTTCTCACATAATAGTAGCGACAAGAAACATGTTACCGAGATAATTGTAATACATATCATGATTGAAAAGAGTGTCCATGGAGTTTCTTGCATATTCGTCTCCCTAAACATCTACGCTTTGAAATGTGCAATTAGCATCACTTTTCTGTCTGTCTTGACATTTCAAAAGTGACTGTAAATGGTTTATTTGATATAAAATGCTTTGAATCTTGGATTTTTACAATTATTAAAAAAAAAATTGTTATATTATAATTATATTCCTTGGAAACTATAATAAAGAAATAAATAGATATGTTTCACACAAGCGGCGTGGTTTCAGGTAGGTGCTCATTTAAACTACACCAATTGCTTAATCTTAAACATTTATGATTCTCTTGCTATTTATTCCAATGTCTTCTAAATGTCAGTTGTCTGTGATTTATAAAATAAATAATCGGTAAGGTTGCTGATTCTTGTAACATGTAATTTGTACAGTGACTTTATCTGACTAAGAAAATAGTTTTACAAATAAAATAATTTCAGAGACAATTTTTTTCAAATAATTCTAACAAACAAATAATTTCAGACATTACCCAAGAATTAAAAAAATCGCTTTAACCTAACAAAGCATACAATGCTTCGAAGAATTGTAATAACATTACAAGATACCCCAACAACCTAAAGTAATATTGCATAGGATACAAAATCAGCAGAATTACTGGGAACCTCATATAAGGAAGAAATAACCCACAGCCAATAGGCGATTAATTCCTAGAGTAATTTATTAGAATGCGTCGCAAGTGGTCCGATGTGTGTTGCTTGCATTGTAGGCACTCGGTTACTGGGTCGTCGGCCGCAATGCTAGTTATATAATGACTGATAATATGTCGCTCGGTTCGTAACTATTCCGCGGATTAGGTAAAGTTTACAGTGTGGTAAATGAATTAATTGATATGAAATGAAAATGAAATGGGCATTCTATGCCTGCGTGATCAGACATTCGTTACAAGAAATTTTTGGTTGTGAGGCCCATTTTATTTATCAACGAATCATTCTTATCTTTTTCTTCTTTCTTTTTTTTTCTTTATTATTTTTAAAAGCGTTTGCATATTAAAATCTGTAGTAACAAAGTGTAACGATAAGATTGGCGCAGCGGCTGAGCGATTGGCCGCTGCTCTGCCAGCCGCAGGTTCTACTCCCGCAAGGAACAAATATTAGTGGCCTACCAGATAGTTATTCCGGATGTTTGTATAATTATGTTTGTGAACGCAACCACGATAAAGTAGACTTTCCTAATGAGGTGCAATGAATTTAAAAAGTAAGCAATTCAAACCAAGATGGGTCTAGCGGTCAAGAGCGAGATGTAGTGGTCAGTTATAAATATGATATGTTGCTCATGTTTTAGGGTAAGTACAATGTGACGAAAGATTGCCCAAGTATCGAGTGAGTCTGCGGGATTCTCCAAAAGGCATAGTGTTGTCATAACTTCTCCACATTAGGTAATGAGTGACATTCCTTCTTCTACTATTAACGCTAGCTTCATCATAAACTTAAGTCTCATAATGACATTTATGTTCTAACTTTCGAAACTTAGCTAAACATTTTGCAACGCGCATATTATCCTCGCAGAAACGATTGAAATGCGCGAGAATCGAACCTGACTCCTTACGTAACGCCATTATGTGGATAGTGCTGTCCTGCTCGCACTTATGGAGGAGCACATATGCTTGTCCCTGTTTAACGACCTGACCTACTGTCCGCTGATAATTTCATGGAACTTTCTCATTTGTTTATTATTGGTTTAGATTCGGTTTAATTAGTTTTGGTGTTGTTTGACTTGTTTTGTGTTTAATTGGTTCTTGAGTTAGATTCTCTACGAATTGAAGTTTGGTAAAAAAACAATATTCATCATTTTATTTCTTAATCTATATATATAAAAGGAGAAACTGACTGACTGATATATCAACGCACAGCTGAAACTATAAGATCTAGGAGCGTGAAATTTTGCACAAGGTTTTCTTTTATGACGCAGACGAGCACTAAGAGAGGATTTTCTAAAATTCACCCCCTAAAGGGATGAAAAGGGGGTTCAAAGTTTGTATGGAGAAACCGACTTTCACGCGGGCGAAGCCGCTGGCAGAAGCTAGTTTAAAAAAAAAAACATTAATCTGTTGTTGTTGTTCTTGTTGTTGTTGTTGTTGTTGTGAAACAGAACCGGCTCAGTCGTTGTTAGTCAGAAAATTTGAAGAGTTCACTATGGTCTGCGGGAAGCCAAGCATCTAAAGAGTTACCTTAGCCTTGGAAAGCTAACCCACCCGTGTTCTCTTAGTCACCCGGCTGAGAGAACACGGGTGGGTTCTAATCAGGAAAAGAGTGATGCTCTCTCTTGTTACATTACCGAATTAACTTAAGTGCCATTAGTCTAATGTATCAACTAACCTATATCGCGGCCGATGAAGACTGTTCCATCGTAATACAGTTTATACTAGTAGGTATACGGGGAACGAGGAGAATCAGTTCTCTGTAAGCTAACAACTTAATTAGACTTAGCTTCTTAGCGGTTTTTCCGTCCGATTATAACTTAGGTGAGGATAGAGTAAATAGGCTCTTAATAAAACTAGTGCGCCTCACCATCAGCAATTGCATGACTATCTTACCATCAGGTGGGATCGCAGTCAAGCACTGGTTTACCTATATCAATTAAAAAAAGCTAGTGAAACTATTTTACATAGCATATATAGTAGTATAGTTTTATATGGCATAGCATAATCTGCTTTTTAATGTTCCGACTGCTGGGACTCAGGCCTCCTCTCTAGGAGAGGGAATATTGTGGGCTGTAATCCACCACGCGGGCCAGTGCGGGTTGGTGAATGTCACATGTCTTCGAATTTTTGGCTCTAGGACATGCCGGTTTCCTCATGATTTTTTATTTTATTTTTTTATTTATTAATGATAGGCTCGCGTTTGACCACCATCTCACCTGATGGTAAGCGATGATGTGGTCGACGATGGAGCACGCTTGCCTAGAAGTAGCCTATTCACTCTTGACTTAAAGACCCCTAAGTTGTAGCTATCAGGAAACACAGACTCCGGCAAGGAATTCCACTCCTTGGCTGTACGCATAATAAATGTGTTCTCAAAACGTTTTGTGCGTATGGGTGGGATGTCCACCATGTACCGGTGGCGCAACGCCGTACGTCTAGTGGTCCGATGATGGAACGGACTTGGCGGAATTAGATTGTGCAATTCCAGTGCACACTCCCCGAAATGATGTTCTCTCTTCACCGTTTTGAGAGCAGTAGTGATGAAATAAATTACACAAAGTAATGCGCCTGGCTGGGTTTGAAACCGCGATCTACAACTCGTAAGTCGGAGCCGTTATCAGTGAGTAGTATTTCGCTTTTATATATATAGACTATATTATTATTATTTGATGAATTCCCACGCTCCAAAAAATAGAGTTCATCTTGCTGACCAAATGAGTCGGTCATTTGGTCAAGCTGCTTAATGGTTTCTTTCTTCGAGTTGATATATCATAAGTCTTTACCAATTGTGTGCTATCGCTACCGCCCAGTAGAAGAGACAATAGTTAAAACAACAATCGCGGCCAAAAAATTTAAACTGTTACTTAAATTGGCGATTTGTTTGATCTATGCAAGTGCTAGGTCACACATGGCATAGTAGCACAGATAATATCTATGTGAAAAACAAGATCCTCCCACTACTTGGTTGAGGCGGGGCAGGGACGCTAAATAAGTATGTAACCCACATGTTACGCCCATCGTTACATTCGAAACGAGACAGCTTTCTCAAACGTCAATCTTAAAATTATTTTGTGGGTGGACCTTGACCTGCCTGTACCTCAGAATTTACTTGTAAATAGACAGATACTGCGGTTGCGGCAGTCCGATGGATGCGAGACGCACAGGACCGTTAATTGTGGCGACACTTGTGGAATCTTTTGGCTGAAATGATGATGATAATGATGATGAGACAGATACTTATATAAAACCTTTATTCATCTATCTATCTCTTGTCTTCTTGCGTACTTAAGTCGGCAATCAATTGCGGCTTATAGGATCACTTTGCTGTCCGTCTGTCAAGACCTTTTTTCTCGGAAACATGTTGAGGTATGAAGCTTAAATTAATATCAAACACTCAAGTCTGTTACCCCTTAGAGCAGTGAAAAAATCAAACTTCTAAGTCAACGCGATCTAAAGATATGGTGAGTTCGGTCTGGACGCATCATTTGAGACTCGGATGGAAATCAAAACCTATGTATACTTTCAGTTGATCTGGAATCCTGTTTGGCAAGAAGCAAGGTCTCATAGCTTAAGTAAAGTAAACAGTCTGAAAACTGTACATTTTTGGTTAGTTACTTCTCAAAATATTTTTTTTTTTACGATTCGGAAAAATCTTCGAGACTGAGAAATTGAACTATTTACATAGATAAGTTTGTATGGAACCCTCAGTGCGCGAGTCCGATTCGCACTTGACCGGTTATTCAAGTATGATTTACCTACAAGTTTTTACACTGATTACCAGCTGAGATAAATTTCCGAATAAGGTGGAATCAATGATGATTTCAGCTCAGATCTAGTTTCATTGTTATGAAAGGAGGGCCTCGGAGCTACCAACCTACAGAACTATAACGCCTTCTTTCTATTCTGTCTAAAACAAGTCCAGCATGGGCCATTGTGTGCAGCTGATAACAGCCACGTGTCTAGCCGTAAGACAATACCGCAGCAATACATCCGGTCATCCGCAGTTACGTGAGTGACTGGTGGTTACTCACTCTCCTCTCACGTACGCAACCGGTTGCGAAACCAAACGTCATCGGCGCGTGCGCCTCGACTGCAAGGGAGGCTGTAGAAAATAGCGCTAAGCTGAATTTGACACACCTGCGGTAACTTTGATCTTTGTGTCATTTATTAGATCTATCAGTTCTTGGATTCAATTGTTTTCTTCTTATGATGACCGCATAAAGAAAGATTAAAATGTGTAATATTTTCTTCTGTCTTCTCAAATCAGCAGTTTCTGGCAAAATCCAAATCTAACCAAAGGGTTCAATGTACCATTTGCTTCCATATATCATTTAACATTGCAACATTTACACCCGAATTTTCGTTTGAAAATATAGCTGTCAGTCCATTTTGACGGCACACCTAATAAAGGACACCAGATTATCTATTGGTTTCACACGGGCGCTACAAGGGCTAAAGCCACCTCTGATCACAATCAAAGGTTTCTGGATAAAGCAACCAGGAAGTTTTTGCGGTATTCATCAGTATTTTCATCCTCCATATGTTTGTAAAGAAATAAATCGTTAGTTTGTCTACCAGGGTTCATCAGCTACTAATCTGATGAAGGCACCATATAATTGTTAGATTTTCACATGCACGAACAGCCAGCGAGGGTGTCCCACACGGCAGGCCCGCGACCCGTGTCTTGTGCCACACAATGGTTCTCACGCGTCTTCATTAACGTTAGCTGATGCTAATGGTTTGATGGGTAGCGGTGAAGGCTGCGGGCTGTATGTACAGCCGCACGCATTGTCTTGTAAATTGTCTAAATAATACGCGTTACTACACGTAATTGGTAGAGATTTCAGTATATCTTATAACTAGTTGCTGCCAGCGGTTTCGCTCGTGTGGTAGTAGAAAATTATCCTATGCGCTATTTCTAAGTTTCTAAAAGTTTACAAGCTTACAACAACTTAATTCCTAGTTTTTTTTTTCGCCCTTGTTTGGAGCGCAAGGCTTGTCAGACTTTTCTGACAAAAATCCATTCGTTTGTTCTTTTTTTGCCTTGCGATCCAGGGCCCTGAGGGTTCATTTTCACTTTTTTTTTAGGTGGGAAAATCATCTAATGACAAATCTCGCTCTGGGGTTTTTTTTTTTTTTAGGTGGGAAAATCATCTAAATGACAAATCCCGCTCTTGGGTGGAGCAGGAAATAGTGTCAGACTTTTACTGACTAAAAACCCACTCCTGTTCCTTCGTTGCCTTCGTCCCAGGGCCCCGGGTTTCGTTTTCACACTACCCATAGCCCCAGTAGGCTTCGACCCTGCTGAGCCCCTACGATTTGCTGAAATCTCCTTGAGGAGCGCGTGGAACACTACGTGCCGTCGAGGACTTGGACTCGGTCCGGACGGTTTCTGGACTACCGGATGGCATGCTGCCCATTGCTCGCCGTTCGCAAACCTACGCTTACGGTGGCTGAAAATCGGGATCGGGATCTCAGCGGCTGGGCCGTGAGGGCCGTTCCCTCGCGCGTGCTGCACTCTTGCTTCGCAGTAGGAGGCGACCGCCTGCCATTCCACCTCGCTCCGGACCAGGGCACGGCGCGAGAGGTCGTTGCCGCCGATCGCCCCCACGAGGACACGGCGGTGCATTGCCCAAGCGGGGCACACTTCTACCATAAGCTCACAAGTTCGACATAACTTAATTCAGTTAAGCACAATATTTATTGAAGTTACGAAGCACTAAGCATTTCCTAATATATCTGTATATACAGGTAGATAATATTTGTGTATCAGGTAAAGCTGAACGTCAATATTTTAGAGCCTAAAGGCGAAGGATAGCGCAGATTACAAAAAATATTTTAGGTAGTATTTACATTATGTGTGTGCCAATACTTAGCTAATCGAAATATATTAAGTATTGTTTGATCAATGATGATTGTTTTCTCAACAGATTACTTACGTTAAATAGTAGGAAACGGGTTTTAAATAAGGTTGTTATTTATATAGTTAAGTATTTCATTGAAATTTATGGACATTTTTTATTATATGCTATGAGGATAGGCTTACGTTTGACCACTATCTCACCTGATGGTAAGCGACGATGTGGCCGATGATGGAGCACTCTTGCCTAGAAGTAACCTGTTCACTCTTGATTTATATACACCTAGGTTGTAGTTATCAGGAAAGGCAAACTCCGGCAAGGAATTCCATTCTTTAGTTGTATGCAAAATGAATGTGTTCCCAAAACGTTTTGTGTGTATTGGTGAGATGTCCACCATGTACCGGTGGCGCAACACCATACGTCTGGTAGTCTGAAGATGGAACGGGCTGGGCTGACCTGTCATGTAGTATAAGTATAAATATTACAAGTACGTTTTATCTTCTTAAACTGTGCTACACGAATATTAATTGAAACATCTAACTGGTGCTCTATATAAAACTGCAATGAGTTGTATAAAACTGCGGTTGCAGTTTTTTCTCAAATAATTTTTGCTAACTCACAGTAAAGGAACAGAAGGAAACCATAGACACATCGTTCCCTTGTAGAAAGAACTGTCGAAGAACATCGTAAGCGACAATTTGCGATTTTTGCAGGAATGGTTTTTCTCTGCCCAAATTAAAAACTATTAATGACAATAAGAAAAGGACTTGAAATCTTATTGAAAATGTTTTCATATAGGTACGTACATGAAAGTAGATGTGTGATGTGTATGTTAGAGACAATGTCATACTTCAAATGTGTGAGCAGAATGCAAAAAGTTCAGTCATAGTTATCTGCCTCGTCGAAATGACTTACACAGTTTGACTAAAAAGTGTTTTTCCCGCTAGAAAATAACATTACGACGAGTTACAAGAGGAAAACCACAAAGAAAATCAATAAGCGCTGACACACAGCAAACAGCACATATATAGAAAGTGAAACTGTCTCTGTCCTGTCCGGTCCGGTCCGGTACGGTCAGCGTAGGACATTGCACACGTCTATAAAGGGGAGCTGGTCAGCTCGCAACAAGGCCTCGCCGTACCACAACGTGTCCAATAACTCAACTGTTAAGGTAAGTTTAGGGTTCTTGTGCCTTTCGTTGGTATTTCTAGTTTAGATCTGTTGAGCTTGATTGGTTTCCGCTTCAGATTCCTTCTTAGAAAAAGGACGGGTCCTAAAAAGTTTATAATGAGATTAATGTAATTTATTTCATCATCACTGCTCTCAAAAAGGTGAAGGAGAACATCGATAGGAAACCAGCATGCCCTAGAACCAAAAATTCGAAATACACTCCACGTCACGTTGACATCCACCAACCCGCACTGGGCCCGCGTGGTGAATTACGGCCCATTCCCTCTCCTAGAGAGAAGGCCTGAGTCCCAGCAGTGGGAACATTATAATGCATTGCAAGGTGGAATTGTGTGAGTAATGATATAAAAGTGAAAAGAGTAAACGGTAGCATGACGATTGTCAAGGGAGAATGAAATAAGAAAACGTGCTGGACAGACCCTGAGTAGCATGGGACAAAGGCAGAAATACGATGATAACTGTGAGCACAAGGAATTCGTGCTATTGTGAATTGAAGCTATTCTGTGTCGGCATATATTCGCCACTCCCTCCAACGCAGTCGTCATGACAAAGATAAGAAATATCGAGTGTAGGACAAATAACAAGCTCTAATGGTCCATTTAATTGAAGAAGGGTGATTCGAGGTTGTGTCCAGTGTGGGTGATGCGATACAATATGAGTGAATAGAGAAAAGTGAAGAATCCAAAGACATTATAACAAACAGAAATGAAGGATATAAAAGACTAGCTGTCCCCCGCGGTCTTATCCGCGTCTATGGTTATTGCTCCGCTCTAATGGGTTTTAGTGTGATGTATATCACACTATATCTGTTCTATTCTATTCTATTCTATTCTATTCTATTCTATTCTATTCTATTCTATTCTATTCTATTCTATTCTATTCTGTTCTATTCTATTCTATTCTATTCTATTCTATTCTATTCTATTCTATTCTATTCTATTCTATTCTATTCTATTCTATTCTATTCTATTCTATTCTATTCTATTCTATTCTATTCTATTCTATTCTATTCTATTCTATTCTATTCTATTCTATTCTATTCTATTCTATTCTATTCTATTCTATAAATATATTATACAAATAAATGAATACAACAAACATTATATTAGGTATACATACAAATTTATAAAAGAATACTGTCCTGTCCGAGTGCATTTTTACCCGACTGCGCGACTGTAGGAGGGTAATGTGTTTATCAGTCTATGTATGTATGTATGTATGTATGTATGTATGTATGTATGTATGTTTGTTTCTATGTGGCGTTCTAGAGACCAAATGCGTAGGCCGATTTTGATAATTCTTACGTCAATCGATTCGTCTTAACCTTGCGAGTGTCACTAAAAACATGACAGTAATCAAAATTCACCATAGCTACAACCAGACGCCATATTGTCAAAATGAAAAAAAAAAAGTCGATGAACTATGTCAAGTGGGGTGTCGTTGAATAGGTATTTTAAAATCATCTTTAGGTTCCTTTTATCATTTTTCATTTTAAATAATAGTTTAGGATATATAACGATTTAAAGTTGTTTAACAAAACAATCATTCTCGCTAATTTTCTTACTTATTGATTTAAGTTTTCATTTCAAGAATAAACGATACACAAATAAAAAAAACAGTGAAAAAGCATGAAGAACAAATATTTTTGGTAAAAAAAAGTTTACCACCAAACTCGATAGACGGCGTTGTTCATTTGATGCACGTTTGTAAATCAAATCATTCGAGTTTTCCCGTCTACTAGACAGGTCGATGAACATAAGCAAAAGATGACAACTATATTGGAAAAAACTACTAGGTTGTATAAATTACATGAAAGAAGAAGAAAGAAAAACAGTTTATTTGCACAAACATGACACATAACTTAAAAATAATAATAACATACATAAATAACAAATTACACAAAAAAAGTTGATATATCAGTAGAATCGAAAACATAATGGTCAAAAACCGAAAGATGTAGGTATATGTTTCTGATGATCCTAACAAAACTGGAGGAATCGTTAAATATTTAACAATCGGTTTAGGATCACGAGTTATGTTACGAAGAAATTTGAATGTTACCTATGGTCTTGTTAACGGAGCAATGGGTGTTAGAAGGACAATTGAGTGGCCAGCTCTTCGGAGGGACCAATTGGAACCCGGAGAATGGCCACAAGCTGTTTATATAGAATTTGACGACAAAGCAATTAAAAACAATGTTCCTGGAGTAGAAGTCAGAATCGAACCATCGACGACAGAATTCGATACACTTCGCGGACAGGGTAAAATAGAGCGAAAAATGTTGCCATTGATATTGTGCTGGCGTGTAACTGTACACAAGCTCTAAGGAACTACTTTGGACTATTGGACAGAGCTGTGGTTGACTTAAGTTCACGCATTTTTGCTAAAGGTCAAGCATATGTAGCTTTGAGCCGAGTTAGGTCTCTAGAGGGACTAATCATCAATAGTTTAGACCACCGCAAGTTACTTAATAATCCCCACGATATTAACTCCCTCAATGAAATGACTAGATTGCGAAATTTACCATCTTATAACGAAGTCAATGAATCGTAACTAAAAAGTATAAAATAAAATAAAAATATTTAAAGAAAAACAAAAAACCCGACTGCGTCGAAACTAATTTTAAAAAATACGTAAAAAAATTAACTCAAATAAAAACTAAAAAGAAACAAACAAGCCCAGTAGTTTAGAATTCTGTTATGTAATACTAAATAACTACACAATTTAAATAGTTTTATAATCGATACACACATAAAACAAATCATACATTCTAATGCAGAACAGAACGACTCACAGTCGGGGCCCATTCAAATTTTACCAATCAAATCTTCCCAAGGGGCCCCGACTGTGAGTCGTTCTGTTCTGCATTAGAATGTATGATTTGTTTTATGTGTGTATCGATTATAAAACTATTTAAATTGTGTAGTTATTTAGTATTACATAACAGAATTCTAAACTACTGGGCTTGTTTGTTTCTTTTTAGTTTTTATTTGAGTTAATTTTTTTACGTATTTTTTAAAATTAGTTTCGACGCAGTCGGGTTTTTTGTTTTTCTTTAAATATTTTTTTATAAAAAAATAATTAATTGTGAACTCGATTGCAGAGCTACCTAACTAACGGGTTCAATTGTATTTCAATTGGACCCACTTAAATAAACACCAAATTTCAGCTAAATCGGTTAAGCTGTTTAGGAGAAGTTGAAGAATTATGTATTGTCATGGCCAGATCTTAGAAATTGATCACTTCATGATATGGCCAACTAAAACTGGCCAGATCGTTTTAAACGTTAAAGTTTGATGAAATGTCAATCCTCGTGTGGCCTACTTTCTTTT
Source organism: Mythimna impura (assembly GCA_905147345.3). Classification (NCBI taxonomy): domain Eukaryota; kingdom Metazoa; phylum Arthropoda; class Insecta; order Lepidoptera; family Noctuidae; genus Mythimna; species Mythimna impura. The sequence goes on along the minus strand of LR990342.1, from coordinate 1,612,031 downwards.
GACTTTTTATTGTCATAGAAATCCTACATCAATGATATGATCAAACGAGGATTGACATATCATCAAATGTTAACGTTTATACGATCTGGCCAGTTTTAGTTGGCCATATCATGAAGTGATAAATACTAAGATTTGGCCAAGACATATATAAAGATAAGTGTAGATATGTGTCGACAAAGGGATTTGCATGAACAGCACGTCTTGATTCATTGAGTTTATGGCTTTGGTTATGTCAAGTGTCGAAACGGTTGCAAACACGAGCGCATGCGCAGATCACCCGCGACGTAGGTTTTGCGTCAAATGTCGAGTGTTGCAAACTATTTGGAAACTGAGTGAATTAAAATAACTTAGTTTGACGCATTAGATTATGAAATATATGTATTAATATTATAAATGCATACCTTTTCGTATTATTATAATATATAGGCTAGGCCACCTTGAGCTGTTGATATTAATTTTAAATACTGAAATGGCGCAATTTTAGAGAAGTTTCGATTTCTAGAACTCGTGTTAAATAAATACAAAGTTTTTTTCTTTAAGGTGGGAATCATCCAATGGCTTCTCACGCTCTAGGGTAAAGCGAGAGGGCGTGTCAGACTTTTACTGACTAAAGCCACACCTATGTTCCTTCTTTGACTTGCGTTCCAGGACCCCAGGTTTGCATTTCGAAAGTCAACCGATGACCCCGTAGGGGCCGTAGGCTTCGGCCCCTACGGTTTTGCTGATATCTCTTACACTACGCGCCCCGTCGACGACTAAGGCTTGGTCCGGACGGGTACCGGACGGCCGGACGGCGAGCTACCCATTACTCGTCTCTCTAACCCATAATATTAAAATAGTTTTATGGCTTATTTATCATCATATTCTTAAGATTAGTTTTCATACATCAAAGTTTATTAGCTTACTAGCTTCTGCCAGCGGCTTCGCCCGCGTGAAAATAGGTTTCTCCATACAAACTCTGGACTACAAATTATATCCTTAGGGAGTGAATTTCGGAAAATCCTCTCTTAGTGCTCGCCTACTTCATAAAAGGAAACCTTGCGCTAAAATTCACGTTTCTAGTCCCAGTAGTTTCAGCTGTGCGTTGATATGTCAGTCAGTCAGTTTCTCCTTTTGTATATATAGATGACGCTACTTATAACTTTCCTTTTTTTTGTTACTAAACCTTGCCCCACACAGGAATTCTCCTGTATCGTGGTAGCGTTAACAAATGACTTCTAGGCTAGCATTTTCCATCGTGAACCACATCATCGTTTACCATCAGGTAAGATAAAGGTCAAGCGCCACTCTATCAATGATAATAAAAAAAACTCCACCTTATTACTAACGAATTTCTAAGAAACCACTTGTGTAAGGCATACACCAGAGAAAGGTATCATTGATGATTCAAATGAATAAGGCCCCTCGTCCACGGCGACTTTTTATAGCGATGCTGTCGCGCGTTTCGTAAACACTCGAAGAGCTTCGCTACTAATTCTTAGTCACATTTGCGACGCGCTACAAAAGCGATGCCAACGCGCTACAGCATCGCGACTGTATCGATGCAAACGCGCGACCGTGTCGGTCGACATCGGAGAGAGAACAGAGGAAGGGTGGCGCATGAGTGAAACATTCTACATATAAAAACTTCATTTTTGTGCTGTAATCGCATTTGCATCATGACAGAAGCGCGACAGGGTTCGCGTTTGCATCGCGACTGAGAATAGTGGTGAGGGCGAGGGTAAACAGCTAGCGACGGCATCGTGACTGTATCGAAGCGGACGCGCGACAGCAATGCTTCTGCATCGCTACAAAAAGTCGCCGTGGGCAAGGGGCCTAAGCATCGTCATTTTCTTTTGAAATAGATACTTGTACGTGTGTCATACTGTCAAGTTTGACAATGGCATAATTTAGTCAACTTTCGATTAATTGCACATCACTATGACTACTTTGGTTTCTAGTCATTCGTGACACTATAGGATATTATGTAATGACTTTTGCTTACTGTAATCATGAAATGGCCTGTAGATAGATCTATAGTTATGATATTGTAAAGCTAAAGAGTTTGTTTGTTTGAATTTTAATCACAGGAACTACTAGTTAGAATTGAAAAAATATATTCTGTGTTCGATAGCTCATTTATCGAGGAGGGCTATAAGCTAAATAACATCATGCTACAACGAATAGGAGCCGAGCAGTAACCAAAGACGTGAGTGAAATTGTGGTATGACAGTTGTTTAATATCTAATAAAGTTGTCAAAAAATAAAAGATCCGTTTTGACAGATGTCAAAACGGATACTTAAATACGCAAAAAGAATAGTCGCAATATATATCATCATATTATTTAACGCACCAAAATAATGTATATATTTTTGTAAAAAACTATGTAATTAATTATTATTTTATTGTTTCTTTCAGTTTCGTTCCAAGTTACATTCTAGGGTATTTCTCAAATGTCAAAACGAGCCTGTTATTTTTTAACGAATTTATATTTAGCCTTTTCATTTGTTATAATTTATTATATTTATACTTTATTGCACATCTTAACTTAAATTGTGATCATTGAAGATATTTTTTGTGCACGGCTTAGCTTTTAAGTGTTTGATCAATTAGCTAGCGTTTGCGGGTTCGAGTCCCGTAACGGAACAAATAATTATATGGCCTACATATAGTTCTTCAGGGTTTGTATGTCTTCTGTATGTGAGTTTGTATGTTTGTGAACGCATCTACGATGTAGATACCGGCACGGATCTTGAGCGCTGACTTCTACAATTCTACTTGCGCAGAAGCACGCAGAAGTGAAATATCGGGTCTCTTTAGTGGTACCTATGAAGAGAGATGCGGGGGCGGGGAGTGAAATCCTTGTACAGTGATTGGCTCGCCGATATTGTACGATGCGCAAAACGATCCCCGCTCTTTCGCCGAGCGCTCAAGATTCGTGCCGCTATCTGTACATGAATAATTACTAGTGAAGGACCAAGTTAAAAAAATATCTAATAATTGTAAATTTCAAATATTTGTTAATTACTTTAGAAAAACCACTACAGACCTACAGTCCAGCGCTACAAAGTTGCTATTTCCTCTCAAATATCATTTTGTAAACAAGTTTCATAAATGTTATTGTCAATATGTTCGACAACAATGTGTACTAGGAATTTGCAATTGTAAACTTAATATGTTTACACTTAAAACTTATAAATATTTGTAGAACGTGGGCAAATCGTGTGAAGGGAAGAATACAAAATGGCGTCTTGTACTTGAGCAACAGATTGCAGATACAGATGTTGTCGTTTTAATGATCATCTTCATTATCATTTTAGCCGAAACGTCCACAGTTGAACATAATATGCCTCCCAAGTGTCGCCATAATGAGCGATCCTGTGCGTCTCGCATTCATCGGATTCCCGCGACCCTCACTAGGTCATCGGTCCACCTTGTGGGAGGCCTTCCAATCCAACTATCTGTTTTATTCAAAGCCTAGCATAAAAATAAAGAAATACACATTTCCACATTCCAAACAACGAATGAACTGACAATATTGCCAACTACGACATTGAAACAATGGCCAATCATGCAGCGCATACCGCAGTACACAGCCGCACTGCGAAGCGAACCCGCGACCTTACGCAACGGTAACAATATGACGGAGATGAAAGCTGCTGATCTGCGGACGTATCTCTCACGATGCGAGTACAATGATACTAGTTAGCTGGCGGCTGATAACTGTGATAATAAGCAAGAAATGCAGAAGGTTCAACAGAAAAGCGAATGTTACCCGTTAAGAAAGTCTGTAGGAATGCTGTATAGATCTTTTATATTTTTAGGCTCGTACTTGATCAGAAATCAGAAACGTTTATTTCAAATAGACCAATTACAGGCACTTTTGAATTGTCAAAATGTCAGTTAGTAAAAAAAAAAGTGAAGCTAAATTGCACGTTCCAAAGCTTAGATCTCTATGGAGAAGAACATGCAAGAAACTCCATGAACACTCTTTTAAATCATATTTCTTGTTACATAAATCTTGGTTACATATTTCTTGTCGCTTCTAATATGTGAGCACAATGTAGATAAGTAATAATAATTAAAAAAAACTAATTAAAAAAACTGAAATTGAATTAAGGCACTGACAGCTAAGAGATGACCAGTCTCAACTGACGGCACCCGTTCACGAGCATGACGCGCGCATCAGCCCCACTCAGCTCAACCATTTTGAAGGGAACTGAATGACCCAATAACACGTGCCACCATCAGCGAGACATCGAGATCTCTAGCTCTAGCTGATAATAAGCGATGATAAGGTTTACTCACTTAGATTTAATGATGTGTGCACATAATACGTACAGAGGCTGACACTTCGAATGCTTTAGGCATATTGTAACAGTCAATCTTCGGGTGACGCAGGAATAAATTATGGTAGGAGTGATAAAAAGAGAGAAAAAGCGGATACAACGATATACAAATAAACCAAAATAAAATGTAACGTAGGTATATACTCAAATGATTAGCACTCTCGTATCGAGGTTACGTTTACATAAAAAATAACAAGACAACCGTACAGCCTCATTTTCAATAGGCTGAATCATTTCTTCTCCTTCTGGGCCTATCGCGTTGCCGGCTCCTGCTGTTCAGGATCCAGTTAGTGGTTGCCTCAGCCCAATTTTGTTGCGACATGCGGCAGATATGGCCAGCCAGAAGGAGATGGTGACGATTTGTCTCATACCTAAAGGATTGGTCGGTGGCTAAGGACAGAGAAGAGTGGAGGAATAGAAGGGAAACCTTTGCCCTGCTGGGGGACACAACATGCTCATAATAATTATAATTCTGTTCTGTTAAATTCGAAAGAAAATCATATATAAACAATGTGAAAGCATTTCACAAGCGATTTTGTATGTGAAAAATGTTTTGTTGAGACATTTTAGTTTCTTTCGCCAGTTTAGTGCATGTAGCGGTACCAGCAGTTCAAAACACTAATGTTTTTAAATCACGCTATGTGTCGACTGACTGCGAAATTAATTTACATTTCGTTTTATTGTGTAGATTAGAAATTGTGCTCTATGCTTGAACAAAAAGAGCAATTGGATCCTCCCTGAACTTTTGTAGGCTAGGGGGCTGTACTTATAGGAGCTCCGCGACTCAGTGACAAACTGAACATCAGTAGACAGAGTGATTCAAGAGGAAGTAGTAAGTAATAATTACGTACTCATATTTATCAGACAAAGTTGGATAAACAGACTTGACTCCCACCGATACAAGAACAGCCCCACATCAACACTGGATGCATGTAGTGAAGGGAGACTGCAGATTAGATAACACAAATTACACAGTGGAATCTTCAACTTGTACTAAGGAGACGAGTGATTTATTCAAATTTAAAGGTCGAAATTTCGAAAATCCAACACAAACGATAAACCGGATCATCGCAGACAAACAGAGAGAGAGTAAGACAAGGCCACCTTGTAATTAGTAATTTCCACATCTTTTAATTTCCCAACCGAATGCAGATCCGCTGACATTGGCTGCGATTGTTATCGCTTGCTACCATTCGTGCTGCTTGCTGGAGGCGTTGACCTCGCAGAGATTTCTGACTGGTCAGCAAGAGCAGGGAACATGGTAATTTTAATATGCAATCTAATATCGGTTACAAATTGGTTCCAATTTGTGGAAGCTAGATAAAAAGCATATATGTATATTTGTGGCAAAATATTAATCAATCATGTGAAAAAGCAGGAATGCTCTTTTAATATAATAGTAAAAAGAAGTTACTCGTAACATGCGGTCAGTAGTGCACTGTTAATAGATAAGCGATATTTATTTTGAAAATCTATATAGGGTGACTGGTAATTAGTGTACGATACTTAAACACGTGATTGTGCTCATGATAACCAACAACTTTTACTATGGGAACAAATCTGAAATCGCGAAAAAAAATCTGCTGTTCAGTACATTTATGTTTGCCTAATGTACTGAAGAGCTGATATTTTTTTCGCGATTTCGGCTTTGCTCCCATAATAAAAATTGTTTGTTATCATGAGCACAATCACGTGTTCAAGTATTGTACACTAATTGTCAGTCACCCTATATAACTATATTTTATTTATTTATTATTATTGATACGCTCGCGTTTGACCACTATCTCACCTGATGGCAAGCGATGATGTGGCCGACGATGGATGAATCCCTATTTCCCTTGGTCACGATATACCTAACTTAAGAATAACTTAATATTTTATTGATTTCAAACAGGGGCGATTAGATTTTTTTAAATATTTATCCCTAAAGGAAGGACCATATTGCCTAGACTTTTTTTTTAGATGGGAAAATCATCCAATGTCATCTCCCCCTCTTGGGCGGAGCTGGAAGGTGTGTCAGACTTTTATTGACTAAAAACCCCCTCCTGTTCCTTCTTTACCTTCCTTCCAGGGCCCCTGGTTTCACTTCCACACTACCCATGGATTGCCTAGACTTACGTCCTTGTTTTCTTGCATGATAAGATTTTAAGGATGATGTCTTTTGTAGTAATATTAGAATATGGGTGTAAAAATTTTACATCACAATGTCCAGCGAAATAGAAATCAATTAGCAAATAATTATTTCAGCCTCTGAATTTCACTCGAAAAAACCCCGCCGTAAACTCCCAGTGATTCGAATTGAATATTCATAGCAAAGACAGGACAACGTCTGTCGAGTCAGCCAGTTGGTTATAAATAACACTTTTACAGGTCAATTTTTTCGTGAATTTTTAACTAGATGAGGCCGGTGTTTCCCAGCTTACTACCTAAGAGAGATTCTAAGGAAGAATCTCATGAATTCAAAGTGTTTAATCAGTCAAAGGTCTTCTGGAAGATATAGCTGTCAGCGATAAGGCCATCATTTTAGCCATAGAGATTTAACAAAATTTACAAATTGGGTGCTAAACTTTCTTAGTTATGTATGCATAAGTATTCTATTTATCTATATAAGAAAGCAAAGGTGCGACGAGGAAGAGCAATTTGAAGTCGACTGAGCATTATTATCGCCAAATGGATCCTAGTAAATCCGCTGATTATATACCAATAGATAAAGCCAAAGCATGGCTATATATCCATTATGGAATCAAGTGGGCACTCGAATAGCGAGGAGACAGCGACCGGCTATCTTTGTTACATAAGACCACGTTCTTGCCAAATCAACGATGGCTGGCTGGGACAGCTCACGTATGAAAGCTGGTGAAGGTCGACCGTGGTGTAATGGTGGTCGTTGCAAATGTATCGGAATTTTTACGTCATGTGTTATGATGTCTGCCGCGGGGTGTGCCAAACAGACGAAGTGGAACTACAAATAGTTCCACTTCAGCAATGGTTCCTAGTTTTACTGAAGAATCTTTGAGAAGTACTTAGCGTTTCTTGTGCTGGGATATATGTATCGTAGATGGTCAAGTTTTAGGATTTTTGTGTGAGTTATCTCGCAGGTAACTTATTGGGTTGTCACCAGCTCAATCGAACTTTCTTGTTGCCTATTGAGTAGCGTAATTAGAGACACAATAGAAAGACAATGACGTTCGAACGCCGGCGTTCGCTCGGGGTTTAATGAATAATGTCTTCGACAACTGGTAAAATACTTTGTCCATGAGGTCAGATTATGGGCCGATGACATAACGAAGCGGCAAGTATAAAACAAAAACTCATTTGTTAACGTCTACAGATACACAATAAATTCAATTTATTACAATAACCGACGGTATCCTTAAAAGCTTATTTCCAATAAGGCATTTAAATCCGGACGTCAACCTTATCTTAAATTTCACATGAAAAATGGGATTACAGAGTAATATGTCAATGTATCTTGATGATGGTAAAGAAATAATCCGTGTATTCGGTCCTTTGGCTGATTTTGGCTAAATGGTCTTTTGGAACGATTATAGATTTTCTATACTAAAATTTTGTTTTGAAATATTTCTTCATAGCATACCTTAGTATAATATGTCCATAATGTTCTAACTGCTAGCACAGGCCTTTTCTTGTAAGAGGAGGTTTGGTACGTGTCTGTCTGCACTGGGCCTACGAGGTAGATTAGTACTCGAGCCCATTTCGGGTCGGTAATTGTAGATTTCAAATGTTTTCGAGTGCTGGTTTCCTCAGGATGTTTCTTACTTCTTCACAATTATGAAGGCAGTGGTGATGAATTAATACATACATTATTTTGGATAATGTATCTAAATTGCTACAAAATATTTCAACGGTTTCATATTGGTCATATTCGGGTTTTAGATCAATTTTACGTGTACGGCAACTATAAGGAAAAGTAAAATAAATAGTTAAGTAAAGTGTTATGAGCGGCGCGCATGAAATCACCTATATTTTTATTTTTTATAAAGTTAGCGTGTGTAATAAGTGAAAACTAAGTTACAGTAATCTGCAGTTGGCATCTAACTTAGTCTCAGTGTGCCGTTTCCCTTTCATGCCGTACAACTTCCGCAGTGCATTACATACTTGATGCATTTCTTTATTTCTTTTTGTTCTTAATTACTTAAATTTGTTATTTGAAACTCACATTTTTAAGCAAAGCCAGTGTGTTGTTAAATATTTCAGTGAATTTATTGATTTCAGATATATCTTACCGAAACTTACTGGAGAAAGGAACAGCGGGGATCTTAACAAGACGTGTTAAAATGTCGGTCGTACGAGTGAGAAAAAGGGATGGAGATATACACCCTATATACCTCCATTCCTTTTGTTTTTGTTGAGTTGAGGTCCCCAAATGGATTGCGTTTAGAGCTCATGGTAGGGCAACTGATCATCAAGTTGATCTGCTGTTCCTTTCTCCAGCAGCGAATAGTAATATTACCAACTTCAGGTAATTTCGGTCCAGCATATCTCTTTTCGTGGCAGTAGACTAAAGATTAGATGGCATATCTTCCAGCAATACTCACCCTTAGAATAAAAGTGACCTTGCCCAGAAATTGTAATTTGCAAAACTCAAAAATTGAGCTTGAAACTTTTCAAAACGTTGTTTCTTACTCATAATTCGGACGCTTTTTCACTACAGGGTTTCAGAATAGGCTTTAATGGTCAGTTTATAGCAAAATCAGAAGTTATCTGTATTTTGAGTTAGGACACTTTCAATTCTTTCGTCATATATTTCTGCCTTTGGGTTTTTGAACAGACGCTGAACGGTCGGTGGACCTTGAACATAAAAGATTTGCAAAATACTAATTTTCTGATTTTTGAACCTTACCTGGTTAACCGTGGTTGATTAAATATTCTAATTTAAAGCTGGTATCCATGAGAAAATGGCGGAAACGTCTTATTTATTCTGATTCGAGTAAATATGTATGTTTATTGTACGTGAGATGGTATTTCTGAGCTGAGTATTGGTAATTACTTGAATGCTGATGGCGACCACATATTTGATGAATTGGACAAACAATTGATAAAGAATGCTGGCTCTCGGTATATATTTAATTAAGTAAGTAGTAAACCTTGGTATTTTGCTGTAAATACGCGGCAATCTCCATTGCGTAATACTTGGGTTGTTAAATTTTGGAATTTTATTGACATGGGAGCAAATTAAATGCCTAATGACTTATAATATGTGTGTAAAGAAAGAAAGAAAGAAAGAAAAATATTTTATTTGGCACACGTACACAGATACACACAATGTAGAAACAATATGTAAACACTTAAGATAAAAAAAATAAGAAAATAAAATAACTAACATTGTGTGTCTCGCGCCTGCACCAAATAGGTCCAGTTCAGCAAAAATGCCAGACAACTTCGTGGTAGTTGCCTGACGCTGGTTTTCAACTGAACCTTATTTAGGGTGTACGGTAGAAAAGTTAGATTGTACAGCCAAGTACACATGCGTATCAAGTTAGTCAAGTATTGCATTGTAGCTTTCGAGGATAAAAAATGCATTACGTATTTTTTTTTCATTACGTAATTTTTATTAAATTCTAATCTAAAATTGGTTCTAAAATTAGTGTGCTAAGTGCTAATCATTGAACTAAGTATATTTTTGTTTACTTATTTGGCTCGGGGAAATGATAGTGACATACATATATAAGTTACTGAAAAAACATTAATTTGCAAGTCTCTTTATTGTCAAAATATTTTGCATAACACTCAGTTTATTTAAGCAAAATTTCGCAATCGCACATGCTGTTTCTTCCTCTAACTATTTATTATTTAAAAATAAAACTTAATTTCTCAACCATAGAGTATAAGTTGGCTTGCAAATATACGGTTATCTCAGCACGATTTTGGCAAAGCCGTTATTTAAGTATAATGAAGTAAAAAAAAAAGAAATCGGTTGTGCAAGTAAACAAACGTTTTGATCTTATTAACTCCGCTTGGTGGCGCTAGTGACCCAGATACGGAATTTCGGCTTGAAACTCATTACGCAACACCACGCAGTCGGTACGGAGCGTTCGGAAAAATTTTGGGGCCGATACGACGACTTGTTTTGTTGTATTTTTTGCTGTAGTCCATCCGTTAGAGTGGCCCAGTTTACATAGATATTTAAGTGTCGTCTAAACTTCAATGTTACACTGAACTAGCTTCTGCCAGCGGCTTCGCGAAAGTCGGTTCATCCATTCAAACTTTGGGCCCCCGTTTCATCCCCTTATTGTGCGAATTTTGGAAAATCCTTTCTTAGTGCCCACCGCCTCACCATCAATGATTGCATCACTGCTTACCATCAGGTGGGATCGCAGTCAAGCACTGGTTTATATCAATTAAAAAAAAAAAAAACCTACGTCATAAAAGGAAACCTTGTGCAAAATTTCACGCTCCTAGTCCCAGTAGTTTCGGCTGTGCGTTGACAGTTTCTCCTTTTATAGATGACAAAAATGTATAATAAATCTATTTTCATTAATTATAGGTGGCATGTTATCAATACTAATAAATCTGATATGATGATCATATTGAAGTTACTCGTTTACTCATTATCTTCCTGCCCTTGTACAGTTTTATTTGGGGTCGGCGCAACACATTTTTTCCTTCCATTTTGTCCTGTCACCCATCACCCTATCATTAACTCCCTTTTCTTTCATATCACTTCTTACACAATCTATTTTTTACTAAGTTTGTAAAATCCAATATTAAACACCTTTGTGACTAGATATATAAAAAATATAGGTTCATTAAAATTGTAGTTCAAAATTAAAAGTCGTTAACCACAGATTAGCTTAATTAGTTCCTTTCATATTAATATTTCAGATTATTTAACGTTGAATTAGCTAATGCATAAGTTTATAAATCAGTCGCAAAACATGTAAATTCAATGTAAATCACAAATTCACTTCAAACTTCAAACCATATCTTCTCGGACTTTAAAATAATAGAGTGACAGAGCTTGTGTCGCATAACATTGTGAAACTTACGGTAGAAGGTCAATATCTTTTCAATACACTTACTCGAAAACCCGCTCTTACCCCATTTTAGGCACGCAATAGACTGTTTTCCGCACTAGTGCAGAAAAATGCGCGTGCTCTCTCCCGCCACAATTTTATTACATTTATCGTATCGAACTAGGCGCGTGTTGACCCTAACGAGTCGCCGGTCAACCCCCGTTTATTCATTTTGTAAGTGTATTGAAAAAAGTCGTTTGACACACGTGCAAATTTGTCACTGCAGCAGCCCTCGGTTCCATAACACACTCGCCTACAGCTCGTGAGAATTCCATTTCGGTCGCAATGACAAACTTTCTGCACTTGTATCAAAATGTACTATTCCGATATATTAGAAGAGAAAAAGCCAAAGAAAAAATTAATAGATTTTGTTAGGAAAGAAAAGAAGAAAAATATGGTGCGCTGGTTCACAGGATGGGAAAATAAAACGTGTTTCGTCAACCGCGAGTCCTAGTAGTATAGGACAAGGACAGGAAGATCCTGATCCTTTTTGGCATATGAAGAAATTAATAAGAAAATGGCTATATAAAGATCAAACCGTTTAAATTATGTCATTATTAATTAATTGTAAATGTGATAATCATAGATAATTATTATGTCGCTTTTCATTTACATATATTACTTCAATTCTCCACACTCTCAACCTCATCGCCGATGACGTCGACATATTCTGTTGGGCTTTGAGTACATTCTTTCTTGCTTCAATTAGCTACGGTATAAACAGTAACACTATTTAAGGTAGTATTTAAATTATAAAATATGGTAACCACAATATCACATTGGGTCTAGCCTATAACAATATTTTTAAATTAGCAGATCCCCTCAACTTCGTACCGCCTAACAGTCAACAAATGTAGTATATCTTCCGAAATAGGCAACCGATTGCGATGAAACAAAGCCTAAGTAATATATCAAGTTACTCACAATTTTAAAGTTTATAAGCTATCTACATCGATTTTGTGCACTTTACGTGATGCACGCACAACTAAAAACTTCTACAGATTTATTATATGTGTAGAAGATAATTATTTCAATAATAAATTACATTATATTAACATGCATGTTATTTCATTCTGATTGCACTTACACTTTTTTGTAGAATTAAATCACAGTTCACAGTCTTACTCTTAACCCACATTAACTTTAATTTCCCTTTTAAAAGACGTATGACTTAATAGTCAACCTTCTGTTAAGTCAGAACTTAACATTTTACGTTATGAAACAATTAAATAACAGTTTGAGCACAAATCTTGTAATAAAATGTTATTAGTCAAGTGATGTTATGTTGCCATTCGATTATTCAAAGAAAAAGTCTTGAATGAAACATTGGACTTGAAGAATTTTTGAGGATAAAGATAGGTATATCTTTCGTGTAATCATTGGCTTGATAGAGAATGAAGTAGTGTCAAGTAGCAGTGATTAAATTAGCAGAATTACCATTTGTGGAGTTATAATTTTTTCCGAGGTGTTTTTTAACAAATCACGACAAGTTACAAAATTCTTGCTAATCAAATAGAAAGCCTGTTGACAACTGCGTCGAATGCGATATTTTAAATATTTCCAAACTAAGATTGGAAAGCGAATCACATTAGTTTATTCGAAATTAAATACCTAACATAAAAGTAATCGCTCCAAGTTTATATAACGATACTTAGCACACGTTTTATTTGCACAATGTTCGGTAAAAGTATATCTTGTGTAACGCACAGATCCACCCGAGGACATTGTTCATTTATATTCGTGCTCTAAGTTTGAGGCTCCACCAAAAAATCAATTTCGCAACCAAAATCTATAAATCGTAAGCATGAATTAACCTTGTCCTGACGCATGGCGATTAATTTATGGTGATTATGTATTCATTTTTAAATCTGAAAGTTGGTACTCACTCTTGAGCGCCCACAGCTGCCTCTCCATCAGTCCGTCCACGTACTCCTGCATCTCCACGCGACACTCTCCACTGATGGTCTTCTGTAGCTCAGACCACTGCTTCACCAGGATGTCGGCGTCGAACAGACGCAGCATGTTCTCGATCCCCATCAGCTCTGTCATGTCCACGATGTCTCTCTTCAGAGCATTCCTGGACTCGTTCACAGTATTCCTGATGGAGTCACTCAGTTTACTCAATACATCTTTGTTCGGGTTCGGAGTCGTTTTATCCGTGGGCTTTGTAGTGGTCTTCACAATATGTTGCACATTGTGAGACTTCTCCGTTGTCGATAGTTTTGCTTCAGTCTTGATCTCACTGAAGTCTGCGAACGACAGCCCGTCATCGTCCGCGAACACGTCGAAGGCATCCTCCGTCGTAGGTTTATCGTTTCGACTCGAGTTCGGAGGACTAGGCTTGGCGAGGGAACCGATCAGGTCGGAAGCCAGGTCCTCGTCGACACCGCCTTTAGCGGATCCTTTCTTGATGCTCTGAAAAGCGTCGATCAAAGCACTCCGTAACTTCTCCTCGCGCGCACTCTCCTTGCTGTCGGGCAGTTCTACTGCATTTACTAAAACTAACGCACTTAACAAAACTATCACTAAGGGAGACATGTTGGAAAAAAAATATAATTTTTTTTTTCAAAGTTTCACTCGCACATGCTTGTTAGTACGATCACTTATGCCTCAAAATTCGGAATATTTTTTGGATGGTGTTAAAGGTGCGCGCGCGGCGTCATAGTCGGGGCGCGACTGCGCAGGCGCGAGGCTGTGACATAACGCCGTTACGAAGTCACTGCGGCACTTTCACTGTCGGTGGTAGTGCGCGCGCGCAGGTGATCGCCGCATCCTTGTAGGGCGGCCGATGCGTGCCGCTGATCCACTTTGTATTGGCCAACTTATTAGTTAACTTGTTATAATTAAAATATGCTTAATAATAAATGTGTTTAAATACGGCTGTCCTACTGACCTGCTGGTGTCAAGGGCGGTTGACGTATACGCTGTAGTCCATTTGAGGAGGGGGATTTTCAGTGAGGACTTAAAAGTTGATACAAAAATATTTGGCATAGTTTCCGGCAATACGAAGTGCTTTTGCAAAAGCAAAGAATATCTACACATAGCGAGCTTTTAAGCTCGACCAAATTACTTCAGCATAGTTAAGCTTTCCTACAATAAGTTTAAAGTTTGAAGGCGGTTTGCAGTTGTAAAAGCTTTCAGGCGGTCGCCTCCTTCTGCGAAGCAGTAATGCTAGCAAAAGATGTGGCCGCACGTGCACGCTCGAGGCAATGGCCCTCGCGCCCCAGCCGCCGGGATTCCGATCCCGATTTCCGGCCACCATAGGCGCGGTCTTGCTAACCGACCGGTAACCGGACCGTCCGGTAACCGTCCGGACCGAGCCCAAGTCGTCAACAGCGCGTAGTGTTCCACGCGCGCCTCAAGGAGATATCAGCAAACCCTAGGGGCCCAGCAGGGTCGAAGCCCACTGGGGCCATGGGTGATGCGAAAGAGATCCGCGGGGCCCTGGAACAATGGCACGCCCTCTCGCTCCGCCCAAGAGCGAGGGATGTTATTAGATAATTTTCCCAAACAAAACAAAAAGTTGTAAAAGCTTTATAAGCACTAAACGTTGACTTCTTCGTACTTTGTAATTCTTATTTCACAAGAAGTGTAAAACTTGCGCTGTAAACATTGATTGGCAGTTAGTTGAATGTTTGTGTGGTATTGATGTCGTATTGATGTCGTATTGCGGTAGCTGTTTGTCTGATGTAACAAGAGGAGGTGTCGGTTGCCAAATTAGCTTGAATGAACAGCGTCTTTTTTTTAAATGGATATAAACTTGACTGCGATCCCACCTGATGGTAAGCAGTGATGTAATCGTTGATGGTGAGGTGCACTAGTTTATTAAGAGCCTATTCACTGTAGCCTTGAAAACACCTAAATTATAATCGGATGGGAAGACCGCAGCTGGAAAATTGTTCCAGTTCTTTGATTTACGCGGTATAAATGATGAGGAGAAATGCTAAGTCCGGACCGTAGAGGTTTCAACAACATAAGGGTGGACACTCGTCGTAGATCTTAACAGTGATCTCTCCATAGATTGCTACCAGTGTTGTTGTAATCAACTGGCGAGCTTCTTGAGGATCTATGTAATGATACGCAGTAGCGGCGTTAAGGTAGGGCGCGGTTGTGCGACCGCCCAAGGGCGCCAGAAATAAAGGGCGCCAGAGGTAAAGGGCGCCATAGGTAAAGGGCGCCATTGGTAAAGAGACGCCGCAGGCGCCCCTTTACTTCAGCTTTTTTTTAACAAGCCTAACTTAATTGATGGCTACACTAGAATGAAATGCAGAGTTTGGTTGGAACATAGCATAGACCACCAAACAAATGATCATTTTCGTCTTTTTTGTACAAAATAAAAAAGATTCCAGAAAAATCAGACCTTATCAAACTGTGTGCTAATCTGCAACTGAAATTAATTGTAGACTCTAAATCAGATATCTAATAGATGGTTGAATGTTATGCGATGAAGTTTAAAATCTTTTTGGCCTGATCAGAATGTGTTTACTCCTGTCTTTATTTTAAATTTTATCTAAGAGCGCAACTTGCAAGAGCTGTATCCAAATGTATAGGTAGTTAACATTGCAAATATTGATCACTATGCCAGTAACTGTGGTTAGGGGGGAAAGGATCGCAATCTAGATTGACGAACTTTTGTTTGTTTTGGTATGGTTATGTGAAGAGGAGGGATGAAACGCATGTTACTAAAAGAGTTATGAGTATATATGTGGATGATGCATGTGGATAGTGGTGGGGAGGAAGAGGGAGGCCAAAGAAAAGATGGATGGATTGTGTGAAGAGTGATATGAAAGAAAAGGGAGTTAGTGATAGCGTGGCCGGTGATAGGACTGAATGGAAGAAAAAAACATATGCCATTCACATCTGCAGTGGGGCCATCGAGAGGCACCGGTTTGCCGTTTCCCTCGACATCTCGAAGGCTTTCGATAGGGTCTGGCACGAAAGCCTTATTAGTAGGCTTCCTTCTTTCGGTTTACCTGCTGGATTGTGTGCTTGGATCGCAGACTTCCTAAGTGTTAAGTGCGATGGCTGCTCGTCCGGGCAAATGGCCATTAATGCCGGATTCCCTCAGGGATCAGTGCTCTCGGCAACATTGTTCTTGCTGCACATAACCGATCTGCTAAGCCCGGTACCTTTGGGAATGCACTCGTGTGCAGCACGCAGCACTGTGGCTAAGAGTTACATGTCCATCGCATGAGCTAATGGGTCACAGATCTAGTCTCTCTGGGAGGCTATATTTGATAGCTTGAGCTTGTCCTTGGAGGCGAGTCTCAGAATGGGGCGATACCAATTTGGTCAGGTCCAATGCTGCTAAAACCAAGGCGTGCCTATTTTTCGCTAAAGGGAACCAATTCCGCCCTGCTCCAACTTTGCAGGGTGTAACCGTGCCGACCATCTAGATCTTCCTGGTGTTACGTTGACAACAACTGTCAACTTTGGGTCATACATCGAGGCAAAGGCTCAACTGGCTGCAAAAAAGTTAGGAATTGTCGTAAAGGTCAGACAGCACTTCATACCGGAACAACTGATCATGTATGGAGTACTGCTCTCATCTTTGAGACGGATCTGCAAGATACCAGCTTGATGCACTTGAGACAATTGAGAGGCGAGTCGAGACGATCATTGGCAACGATGCACTCGTCGAGTCGTAAAGTCTTGAGTGAGCATCGACGCAGAGTTGCTAGCCTGTCGATTTTGTACCGGTTGTATTGGACATCCCACCTATACGCACAAAACGTTTTAGGAACACATTCATTGTGCGTAGGTACAAGTTCTAAGGAGTGGAATTCCCTGTGTTTCCTGATAACTACATCCTGGGGATCTTCAAGTCAAGAGTGAATAAGTTATTTCTAGGCATCGTCGACCACATAGACACTTTCCATCAGGTGAGATAGTCGTTAAGCGCAAGCCTATAACAATAACAAAAAAAACGGTTTTGCGCTGATCCTATGTAATATGGACAGGAAGATGATGATGATGATTGATGTTTTCTATTCCTTTTATAATATTTATCTTTGTTTAGTGTAAATGCAGAGTTTTATAAATTGTATTTTGCCTTATAAATATAATTACTGTAATGTTCATAATTATGTATCAAATTTAATTATAATAGATAAATCTCTTGCTTTTTTTTCGTATCAGTTTCAATAGGAAACGGAGGACGCCGTAGAAATCTCGCCCAGGGTGCTGGTAGTGCTAAAACCGGCACTGATGATACGCTCTATTTGCGAATTAGGTAGAACTGAAATGGAGGTTGGTAATGAAGGCACTTGGCTGAATGAGCTCTTACAGTATGGTAGCTGAGGGAAATTAGAAGGAGCGTCGGGATATAAACAGCAAATCTTTGATGGGCGGAGGACCTGTACATCTGTAAAATGAAAAAGTAATGTAAAGTAGGATATTAGTATTAGTTTTATTGTATTACGTCAATGATTTGATAATATTATGTTTGTTCCTTTCACTGTTCTGTAGCAGCCAATGTGAAACTATTCTATAAAACAGTACTTAGTCCATAATCCGTGAAAAATACACGCAAGCCCATGAACAAGCCAGCCAGTAAACAAGCCAGCCAGTAAACAAGCCACCCAGTGAACAAGCCAGCCAGTGAACAAGCTAGCCAGTGAACAAGCCAGCCAGTGAACAAGCCAGCCAGTAAACAAGCCAGCCAGTGAACAAGCCACCCAGTGAACAAGCCAGCCAGTGAACAAGCTAGCCAGTGAACAAGCCAGCCAGTGAACAAGCCTTCTAAGGCCTTACCACGTGCTCTTAACCTACATTCTCCAGTCCATTTTACGGCCTAAATTGAACTGTTAAAGGGATGGAAGGAGGGATGGAACTGTTATAGGTTGTAAAGCTCCATCCCTTTTTCTCGCTGGCACGACCGACATTAAGTCCGGTCATGGTTAGGCCCCTGATCCGTACAATGCATTATTTTTAGATGGTAAGTTATACTCAACTTTGTTCAACAACAAAGCTGCTCTTCTTATACAACGAATATATAGAACACAAATTTTATCATCATCCCACCAGCCTTAACGTTTAAGTCGACACAAGCTCTCTAAGTGTTCAATGCGTAAGTAATCTTTTTTTTAGCTAAAGTGTAAATCGACCGTCTATTGACTCTTACGTCTTCTAGTTCGTACAACAATTACACTTTTTTTTTTTTTAATTGATATAAACCAGTGCTTGACTGCGATCCCACCTGATGGTAAGCAGTGATGAAATCATTGATGGTGAGGCGCACTAGCACTACACGTCATAAAAATGATGCAAAATCTGAAATGTGCACAGTCATCATGACTTGTATTTATAAACACGTTTCATTTACATTACAACACTAGTTTTAATTTGCAACAAAAGTGTAAGAAACTAACTATTTTTACATTCTTTGAACACTATAATTTTTTCACAAATATTACGAAAGCCTTCCAGTTCGTACAGGTGATTATTACACGTAACAAGAATTAAACTTTACGTATAGTAGTTTATTTCTAAATCTAGGTCGTAAAGGAGGCTGCATAGGTGAATTTATAAGAACTTTAACAAGTGAATTGCGAAACTCGTTGAGTAGTTAGACCGATTGGTTTATAACAGCTTCCACTGCTCTAGAGGTGTGCCCCGCTTGGGCAGAGCACCGCCGTGTCCTACGAAAGGCAAAGAAGGAACAGGGGTGGGTTTTTAGTCAGTAAAAGTCTGACACGCCCTCTCGCTCCGCACAAGAGCGAGGGATGTCATTGGATGATTTTCCCACCTACAAAAAAAAGTCATTAGCCGTAGTCGTGCCAAATCTATATTAATACTATGAAGAGTAAAGATTTGTATTTTTGTTTGGAATTAATAAACTCAAAAACTACTGGACCGACTTTAAAAATTCATTCACAAGTAGAATTAAAGTTTATCACTTAGTGACTTAGGCTATTTATTTTCTAATATTTTATTGGTAAAGTCGCTGGCAGAAGATAGTTGTTGATATAGTAGGTACTTGGATAGTTAGCTGACACGTACACTTCATCGCCTATGAGCATTTACATAATTATTACAATTACTTGCTTAGTAATGGAATAACGGCCGAACTTTTGAAAGCGTGTCTAAATCCGGTCCTTAAGGCCCTTCGGAAACTTATTGATTCCGTCATACTCGAGAGAAAAACGCCACAGACATGGAGCAGAGTTATGCTACTCTTTTTTAAGAAGGGTGACAATGCACTGCTTAAGCATTATAGGCTTATTTCACCTCTCTGAACCATGTCTACATGCTGTTTTTCAGAGTTAACACGAACCATCATGTGCACAGGTTTGACGATTTCCAGCTTCCCGAATAAGCCGGATTCCGAAAAGGCTTGAACACCGTAGAGCACATCGGTACGCTACGGCAGGTTATACAGAAGACCGAAGAGTGTAATCTGCCTCTTCGCTTAGCTTTTGCGGACTACGAGAAAACCTTTGGTTTGATCAAGACTTGGGCTACTGCCCAGATGCAGTCTCTCAAATGGTGTCAGATTATCGGTACATCGAAATGCTGAAGTATTTGTGGACCTGGTGAGGGTCGCGGAAATCCGATAGATACAAGATGCACAGGACCGTTCATTTTGGCGACACTTGGGGGAGGCCTTTATCTAAAAGTGGACGTCTTTCGGCTGAAATGATGATGATGATAATAAAAAAAATAAAAAGAAATATTTCAGACTAATTTCAATGTGTTAGGGACTGAAACTTAAAACTACGTTAGTATAATATTTAAATGCATTAAATTAGTCAATTAATTCATAAAAAAAACATTAAAAAAAAATCACAATAATCATAATATTTGTCAAACATAATACACACAGCAAAAATAAATAGTTCATAAAACATGCAGTTTTATAAACCTATCCCACACTGGTGACTGCGCTTTCAGTGATCATCTTTAGGATTCTGTTACCACTGCCCCTATTCGACGCATGAATGAGGCTGACATTTTACGCATAATGATGACTATCTGTACTGTTTAAACCAACACATGCTGAAAGTCAACAATTATAATTATAATATTATACATATTATGAAATAATTAAAAATCAGATATTAAACTAGGCTAAGTCTCAGATGCGTAGTGTTATCTCAAAAAAAGCCGAGCGAATCCGTAGCTTTATTTATTCTTTTTACCCGACTGCAAGAAGGGTTATGTTTTTCGCGCGTATCTTGTATGTATGTATGAATATATATTATGTATGTATGTAATATTCTTTATTACCTCATATCTTCCAAACCGCTGAACGGATTTACATAACTAAGATATCGTTAAATTTGTCTTGATAACCCAAGTGTTCTTAGATAGATGAAAAAAACCAACATAACGACTGTGAGATTTAGAGCAAAAAAATATATTATGTTTTTGGTTACTGCAATATGGGTATTAAATCAAAGAGCTCATCATGAGGATTTCAAAATGGTATATCATGTGCATATTAAATAAAAATACAAATGGGAAATACATGTTATTTATTTTCTACTAGCTGTAACTCGCGACTTCTCCCCTTTTTTGAGGCAATCGTGTAAAAAACTGTTATCCAGTTCATAGATATATTCTCCCCTGGTAACTAAGTCCTGTTCCCGCGGGAAAATGAAAAGTAGCCTAAGTTACTCCTTGTAACATCAACTATCCGTCAGTTGGGCACGCCATAATCATGGTGGTATGTACCCTCTTTGAGGAGTGGCTGGAGAAGCGTCACAGCATCCTCACCTTCCGCATGACGCAGGTCCTCACCGGACGTAGTAAGTTTGGGAGGTTCCTGCACCGGATTCAGGTGGAAGAACCTCGGGGGTGTCGCCGTTCTGCGGACCGCCCGGAGGATACGGTGGAGCTTACGGTGGAGGTGAGCCCTGCACGGTCGGAGTAACGGCATGTCCTCGTGGGGGCAATCGGCGGCGGTGTCCTTTTGCGCCGGGCCCTGGTACAGTCCATGGTCCGGAGCGAGGGGACTCTTTCTGCGAAGCAGTAATGCTAGTGACGGAGACAGCCGAAACTCCGACTACCAACCCCGAAGACACGGGCTTTCGAATGACGTGCAATGTGTAGCTCGCAGTCCGGCCGTCCAGCTATTGTCCGGACTGAGCCCAAATCGTCGACATCGCGTCGTGTACTACGAGTTCCTTAAGCTGTTGATCCCCGCACGAACGCCGGCGGTCGTGCGCTATTGTCTTACTATTGTGTCTCTAATTACGCTACTCAAGAAGTTAAAGAGATGTCATGGCCCAGCAAGGTCGATGGCTACTAGGGTTATGGGAGGACTTCTGAAAAGGTAACCCGTGGTCCTAGAACGTAAAGAGTAACTGAAGGAACCTAGGTGTGGTTTTACTCAGTAAAAGTTTGGCACGCTCTCCCTCTCTGCCCCAGAGCATGAGAAGTTATTAGATGATTGCCAACATGAAAAAAAGTTTTCCGTCAGTGATATTTCCGTCAGAATCGGTCCAGTTGTTTCGAAGATGACTCTCCCCGGGCATCAGGAACTCCCCCCACCGCCGGAATTAATTCCCGTTTCCGCGAGAATATAAAAAGTAGCTTAAGGTACTCATTATAATATTATCTATTTCCCAATGAAAGTCCCGTCAAGTTTTGTTTAACCGTTTCGCAGACGTGTCCCGTATTTTGAAATCCCATTCCCGCGGTAAAATTAACTTAGGGTAAGTTAATCCTTGTAACATCAGCTATCAGTAAGTGAAAGTCCCTCAAAGTCAGTCCAGCAGATCCCCGGATATTAAGATAAACTCTCTCCCCCGAGAATTAAGATACCCCCGCCCTCGAGAATATAAGTCCCGTCCCGCGGAAATATAAAAAGTAGATTAAGTTGCTCATTATGACATTAGCTATATCGCAATGAAAATCCCGTCAAAGTTAAACCGTTTTGAAGACTTATCCCTTATTATAAATCCCGTTCCCGCAGAAAAATGAAAAGTAGCCCAAATCACCCCTTTAATGTTAGATATCCGTCAGTGAAAGTCCCGTCAAAATCGGTCCAACCGTTTCGGAGATGTACATAGGTACACTCTTCCTGGGAATTAAGATGTCACGATTTTACATCTCATGTAATGTAAAAAGTGAATTAAGCTTTTGATCCCCGCATTAACGCCGGCGTTCACGCGCCATTGTCTTACTATTGTGTCTCTAATTACGCACTCAAAAGGAGGTACTTGTTTATAACATTAGCTACATCCCACATTGAAAGTTACGTCAAATTTTGTGTGGAAGACTTATCCCATATTAATAAATCCAAAGTAGCCTAATAAGAAATGAAAAGTAGTCTAAGTAACTGCTTGTAACAATAGCTTTCCGAAAAAAACAATTAAAAAATACCCGACTGCGTAAAAAACAAGTTCAGTCCAGTAGCGTAGAAACCAATTTGATTGCATTAATTTAAACACATAAAATAAAACAAATAATAAATTCTAATATGTAATATATTGACTGCAACAGTCGGGACCCATTAAAATAATCTAGACTAAAATCATCCCATGTAATAGGCTAGGTTTCAGACAAGTGTTTTTGTTGTAATGAATGTAAACTATACATGTTTTGAAAGATAAACTAAAAAAAAAAGTCAATTGTGAAAGAAACTGTTTTCTCTTGAAGACATCCAGAGAAGGGTTGTCGCGAAGGGAGTGTCATCAAGGTCTGTTCATGTCGCAGTAAAAAGTTAAGATATATCGACCGCATCGTCGCTTTCCATCAGGTGAGATAGCGGTCAAGCGCGAACCTATCAAGAATAAAAAAAAATATATGTTGTCACTAGTCTTCAGTCATCAGTAGATACCATTATTTGCGGAGTGACTGAAACTTACGTTGTACGACATGTTTTCTTAATTGTCGTTTAGTGATAGAAAGTCGAACATTTTGACAGTAACGGTCACAGGTGGCTGTTGCTTGCGCAGGTTTTAGGTCGCGAATATTTTATTCATGACTTTGCAGATGTCGTTTATGTATTGTGTTGGAGTTTATCTGTACTAGGAATATTATAAAGAGGACAGATTTTTATTTATTGTATTTTACAAGAAATATGTACGAGATTTTTTTTTTTTTTCCTCACATCGGAATGCCTTGCAGCAATTACACCAATGGAGCACAATTAGTTCAAAATCTGCTACTTTCCAATCAAAGGACCGGCGCGGCGGAGGGTCACGTCGGTCGCTTACGCAGCATCAGGCCATCGCTCCTCCAGGATTCCACATGCATCAAATCCCATATCGAACTTATTTTGATATGTCAAAGCTCTTTCGATGAGTTTTTACAAAGAATACCTACCTCCTATCTACTTGTAACATAAAAAACTTTTTACAAAAAAAAAATAACCGACTTCACTAAAAAAAACACTAAAAGGATCAAAATAACTTTAATTTCGGAAGTCGGTGTTTCTCGGTATTGTTTGTTTCTTATTCCTGTTTAACACCGACTTCCGAAATTAAAGTTATTTTGATCCTTTTAGTGTTTTTTTTAGTGAAGTCGGTTATTTTTTTTTTGTAAAAAGTTTTTATTTCACACTTTTTAGTTGCGATACACTTATAAACAGAGTGCCTATTTCTCATGACAATTCCAATTAACCCAAATACTGCTAGGTTACATTGTTTTATTATAAAGTTCCTGTGTCTACCTTCCTGCTTCCGGCTCCATCATCAGATCAGTTCGATAGTACCTTATAGCCAAAGAGCATCTCACGACAATTCTAATAAGCCCAAACACGGCTAGGTTACATTGATTAATTACGGAGTTCCATTGCCTACCTTCCGGCTCCATCATCATCATCAGATCACTTCGATGATACCATTTTCAACGTAACTATTCAGAATCATTCATTTATTTGTATTGTCATAGTCGCTTAACTATATCTTCATTGTGATATCTATTTGAGTATGAAGTTCCGTTGACCATTTCTGGTCTTCTTCATCAGTTCCACTTCATTAAATGTTACTTTTTGACTGTAAATGCTTAAGTTCTTGATGAAAATACTAAAATTACCATAGGGTTGCCTATAATTTTTGAGGAGTTCCCTCGATTCCTCATGGATTCCATCATCAGAACTGGATTTCGAAAAAAATGGGATCAATCTGGAAGCATATCATATAAAGGGAAAAGAAAATTTTGCAAATCGGTCCATAAACGACGCAGTTCTGAGGTAACAAACATAAAAAAAAAAAAAAAAAAAATACAACCGAATTGATAACCTCCTCCTTTTTTTTGAAGTCGGTTAATTATGATATGATTTAAAAAACTGTCCATGGAGTTTCTTGCACATAATTCTCCATAGAGATCTACGCTTTGGAATGTGCGATTAGCATCAGTTTTTAACCGACTTCAAAAAAAAGGAGGAGGTTATCAATTCGGTTGTATTTTGTTTTTTTTTTGTCATCATTATTTTTTTTAATTTTTTTTTTATGTTTGTTACCTCAGAACTCCGTCGTTTATGGACCGATTTGCATATTTTTTTTTTCCCTTTATAGGATATGCTTCCAGATTGGTCCCATTTTTTTCTAAATCCAGTTTTGATGATGGAATCCATGAGGAAACGAGGGAACTCCTCAAAAATTATAGGCAACCCTATGGTAATTTTAGTATTTTCATCAAGAACTTAAGCATTTACAGTCAAAAAGTAACAATTGATGAAGTGGAACTGATGAAGAAGACCAGAAATGGTCAACGGAACTTCATACTCAAATAGATATCACAATGAAGATATAGTTAAGCGACTATGACAATACAAATAAATGAATGATTCTGAATAGTTACGTTGAAAATGGTATCATCGAAGTGATCTGATGATGATGATGGAGCCGGAAGGTAGGCACTGGAACTCCGTAATTAATCAATGTAACCTAGCCGTGTTTGGACTTATTAGAATTGTCATGAGATGCACTTTGGCTATAAGGTACTATCGAACTGATCTGATGATGGAGCCGGAAGGTAGGCACAGGAACTCCGTAATTAATCAATGTATCCTAGCCGTGTTTGGGCTTATTAGAATTGTCGTGAGATGCTCTTTGGCTATAAGGTACTATCGAACTGATCTGATGATGGAGCCGGAAGGAGGAAGGTAGACACAGGAACTTTATAATAAAACAATGTAACCTAGCAGTATTTGGGTTAATTGGAATTGTCATGAGAAATAGGCACTCTGTTTATAAGTGTATCGCAACTAAAAAGTGTGAAATAAAAACTTTTTAGAAAAAAAAAATAACCGACTTCACTAAAAAAAAAAACACTAAAAGGATCAAAATAACTTTAATTTCGGAAGTCGGTGTTAAATAAGAAACAAACAATACTGAGAAACACCGACTTCCGAAATTAAAGTTATTTTGATCCTTTGAGTGTTTTTTTTTAGTGAAGTCGGTTATTTTTTTTTTCTAAAATGTTTTTATCTGCCTGACTAACTTCTTGACAATTCAAAAGTGCCTGTAAATAGTTTATTTGAAACAAATGCTTTGATACTTTTGTTTGTAATGAATAAACTCAAAAACTACAGGACCGACTTTAAAAATTATTTTACAAGTAGAATGTTATTTTCTCACTGAGTGACATAGGCTATATTATATATCTTCTATTTTTACGCGGGCGAAGCCTCTAACAGAAGCTTAGTTTAGTATATTTTGGAAAGTATATGTATATGTGTGTGTAATCTCCATTGTTTCAACTAGAAATAGTTTGAATGAAATGGCATTATTTTGTTCTGAGGTTCATTCATGACATGGTATTAGCATAGCATTTAAATGATATAAACTAGTGCTTCACTGCGATCTCACCTGATAGTAAGCTGTGATGTAATCGTTGATGGTGAAACACCAGCTTATTAAGAACCTATTCACTCTAGCTTTGAAGACACCTAAATTATAATCGGACGGGAAGACCGCTGCAGGTAAATTGTTCCAGTCCTTCGATGTACGCGGTATAAACGACAATTTGACGAAGCTCTCGAATTCCAACTTTAAATCAGTCTTCTTCCAATCGACCTAGATGAATTTAATTAAAACGCAAATGTCCTAAACAGGCAGCTAATCTTGACAGCCCCGGCATCAGCCTAGGCTTACATAATGCTGAGTGGAATATCATCGATTATATAATTTTCTGCCAATTTTGCGAAACCGTGGTTCCCCGTACGAGTGTTGGTAAACATTATGAGTGCACCTAGTTTGCGGCGCGACCTCGCCCGCGGCCTCATCGTTGGGCAACACATTTATTAACCATGTTTATTGCCTGCCCGACCCAATCTTGACAAAGATTGTGTGCATATGACATCCGCAATGTGCATTTAAGGAAAATAATATTACTTTTTCTTAATTTTGAGTTTTATTGCGCCAGTCTGTGTAACATTGAGGAAACTTTTGTATATTATTAACAGATTTCAGTTTACAGCTGTTCTTGGTATGATGGTTCTTGCTTCACAACTTCAGCTTTTTTTTTTCGGTAGGAAAATCATCCAATGACATCCCCCGCTCTCGGGCGGAATCGCGGTGGCGGCTGGGGCGTGAGGACCGTTGCCTCCTCCTTTGCTAGCATTACTGCTTCGCAGAAGGAGGCGACCACCTGCCATTCCTCCTCGGTGCGACTGTTGTAAACACCTCATACAAGGAAGAAACAAGAAACTAACGAAAACAAAACTAAAAACTAAATATTTTTGACTCTTTCGCTCGTCGATGGTTTTAGTATGCCGTGTACCAACCAGGGGTCTTCGTGATGTTTTATTTTCACTCTTGTTGTTGCCAGCGGCATCGTCTGCGTGCGTCACACTTCCTCCATATTTTAGGTAGGACTTAGGAGTTATTGTGTAAGTAGTTTTAATTAGTTAAGGGAAATACGTAATATTCGTAAATATATAATACATATATTCATTTATTAAAACTATATGCAGTAGTAAGAAACACTGTACAAAAGCTGACTTAATTTCTTAGACATTTTCTACCAATCCAGCTTAGGGAGGTTTTTTTTTTGTGTGTGGGAAAATCATCTAATGACAAATCCCGCTCTTGGGCGGAGCCAGAGATAGTGTCAGACTTTTACTGACTAAAAACCCACTCCTGTTCCTTCGTTGCCTTCGTCCCAGGGCCCCGGGTTTTGTTTTCACACTACCCATGGCCCCAGTAGGCTTCGACCCTGCTGGGCCCCTAGGATTTGCTGACATCTCCCTGAGGCGCGCGTGGAACAATACGCGCCGTCGACGATTTGGGCTCGGTCCGGACGGTTACCGGACGGTTCGACGGCGAGCCACCCATTGCTCGCCGTCCGCAAGCCCGCGCCTACGGTGGCCGGAAATCGGGATCGGAATCCCGGCGGCGGTAAGGGCGTGAGGACCGTTGCCTCACGCGATCGGCCGCCGCCTTTGCTAGCAGGCGGGCGGCAGGCGGTCGCCTCCTTCTGTGAAGCAGTAATCTGCTTCACGGAAGGAGGCGACCGCCTGCCACTCTTCCTCGCTCCGGACCATGGCCTGTACCAAAGCCCGGCGCGAGAGATCGCCGCCGCCGATCGCCCCCACAAGGACACGGCGTTGCTCTGCCCAAGCGGGGCACACCTCAACCGTGTGCTCCACCATGTCCTCCGGGGGGTCCACACAGTGGCGACACCCGGGCGTCGCTTCCGCACGAATCCGGTGCAGGAACTTCCCGAACTTACCGTGTTCGGTGAGAACCTGCGTCATGCGAAAGGTGAGGACGCCGTGAGGTCTTTCCAACCACGCCCCAAAGAGGGGACTTACCGCCATAATTGTGGCGTGCCCAGCACTGGGTTGCGACAGTCGCTGTCGCCATTTCACCATGAGAACCCGCCGGAGCTCTGTCCGCCATGCTGCGACTTGTCGCGGCAGCGGAGTTTCACCCCGGCATTGCATCTTCATGCGCAGATCGTGCATGTGTGCAAGGACTAGCTTAGGGTGGTGCAGAAACATGACATGGTACACTTAATGGTAAAGAAAAAAAATACAATAATTAATTTATACTTAGACTAGCTTCTGCTAGCGGCTTCCCCCACGTGAAAGGTTTTAATCATACAAACTTTAGACCCCCGTTTCATCCCCTTAGGGTATAAATTTTGAAAAATCCTCTCTTAGTGCTTGCCTCCGTCATAAAAGGAAGCTTTGTGAAAAATTTCACGCTCCTAGTCTTAGTAGTTTAGGCTGTGCGTTGATATGTCAGTCAGTCAGTTTCTCCTTTTATATATATAGATAAAAATATACAAATTAACAATGTTATTATGGTGAATTGATCTAACAAAACAACGCTGTGATGATTCCGTTGTAAGGACATAGGACACAGATCCTTCAACTGAAATGTTGTGAGAATTTTATGTACTGAAATTATATAACGATTGCTGACTGAATAATGATACAATGTAGATACTGCTGCAAATATACATAATAACACAGGTACAATGTTACGAATGAAAGTCCAGCTGTTACTCAATCAGCAATGATCTCCGGACGACGAGCGCGGAAATGAACATGAGCTAGGAACTGTACTATCATACCATACTGTATAACTGTGTGATCGTGAGGATGTACTGTGCGCAAAGAGAGTGGTTGTACCTATAGTCATTGACTGTGCGTGTGAACATCTAGGTGCAGTATTGGGTTTCTAGGAAGCCGAGCGTTCCACCACCGAACCCAATATTACATAGCAAACGTGATACGTGTATGCTTGTGAGGTAATTGAAATAAGTCAGGAGAGGTGGAGGGAGGGGGGACTTTCCAAATTAAGGATGATACTTTTCAAGAATTATATCGGTTGAGCAGTAGTGGCCCAGTCAAACCCAGCTGGGCCACGACTGCTTTCAAAACGGCGAAGGAAAACATCGTGAGGAAACCGGCATGTCCTAGAACCAAAAATTCGAAGACATGTGACATACACCAATCCGCACTGGGGCCGCGTGGTGGAGTATGCCCCATTCCCTCTCCTAGAGAGGAGGTTTGAGTCCCGTGTGTGTGAGTGAGAATATTACAAAGCCGGTTATGCGTATGCTTATTATATCGGTTGAAGCTCTTTAGGTGGAGAGTTTTGAGCCACATATTAGAATGCCACAAGTGCCCATACACCTGCACTTTGGAGGATTTGATGAGTGCTACCGATGCTGCTATTAATGTAGCCACCTATTGGGCCCAAACAGTTTGACGAGTTTACCATCGAATCGAAAAGAAGAAGAAGAAGGTGGAGAGTTTAAGTTAGAGTTACCTATTGGTAAATTCTGGATAAGAATAACTACACTCGCGAGCAACCAAATCGACCCAACGTACAAGGGCGCACTTGTACTCGTATTTAGATGTTTTTTCTTGAAAGAATAGTGAACTGTTTTTTTTTAAAAAAAAAACGAAACGTGTGCGGTGTGCGTGGAGTTTTTACAGGGTAGTCTGTGCCCCTAATCGTAGATACCGTAGTGAATAATTTCTTATGAGCCCATTTAAATTAATTATTAAAAAAGAAGTACAGTTAAGTACCTTTTTTTTAATGCTGAAGTTTTAAGCTTTCCAACAGTATATCGTTTAGAAAAAAACATTTCTGTATTCTTTGAAGATATCATCTGAAAGTGTGTACTTGTATGTTGAGTAGATTTGGTAACTAGCGAGTGTAGAAAAATGGGTATATATATATACTGGCAATTGAGCTTATAGAGCTTTTCTGAGAGCAAGAGAAAATTTAAATAATTACCTACATCGCACAGGCCAAGAAACTTATCGGTACTTTGAAAACGACATAATAATATATATTGCAATCACCAATGAACCAATCCCTAAGCTAACCATCGTCACTGTGGCAATATTCGCGCAAATCTCACTTTAAGGAGACCCTTCTGACAATGATGAAGTACCGTCCAACATCACTGAAATACACTACGACACAGTGAAAAACAACATATATACCACGGAAGAGAAATGTGTAGCCATGTCTCAATGCTATCACAATGGGACAATGCCCCTTATGAAACAGTGCGTGCGATCAGATCGCGAGCCGGATCGAATCTTGCGCAGGGCGCTTATGTAACGTGGGTTTTTGTTTTACAGACTTCAGCTCATCTTTTGTGAAGATAATGGAGCTGTGCCTGTGACAGATGTCATTGTTAGGATTATGTAAATCTTTGGATATCATTTCACAATTTTGGAAGAGCATCAAATTCGCTTGAGACAATTAAGGTTGATGATGATCGGATTATTTAGATCAAAATATAATATGTTATCTTCTTCAGTTTGACTGGCCTGTTGGTCCAGTGGTCAGGGGCCCTGACTGCTATGCCGGAGGTCGTGGGCTCGATTCTCACCCAGGACAAATGTGTGTGATGAGCACGATCTTTGTTCTGTGTCTGGATGTAATCTATATATAAAAAAGGAGAAACTGACTGACTCACATATCAACGAACAGCCAAAACTACTGGGACTAGGAGCACGAAATTTTGCACAAGTCTGCCTTTTATGACCTAGGCGAGCACTAAGAAAGTATTTTCCAAAATTCTGCCCCTAACGGGATTTAACGGGAGTCTAGTAGTATTTATGGAGAAACCAACATTCACGCGGGCGAAGCCGCTGGCAGAAGCTAGTTTATCTATATATGTATGTGAGTAAGTAAGTAAGTTACACATAGTAAGTTAGTTTTTTAGGGCCTCCAACAAAGGATGTACACACAAATATAAGTGTTTAATACATTTAAAAACACTAACTATAATTACAATAAAATAAAATAAATAATAATAAAAACCCCTAATCTTATTACAACTAAAACTAAAATATGGCGTCAAAAAACTCTTCCACATCGCTGTCGACTGGTAATGTGCCCAAAAGACTGGCGGCATTGCCACGCTGTATGGCAATGCTTATCCTCTGTCCGAGGTAAAAGCCAGCCCTTGGGTCACGCGAAGTGTCAACTAGACGTTTTGACAGATCTTTATACAACTTGTGAGCACTCGGACCCCACGAACCGAGAGTTTCAACCCCAAACGGTTCGAAAATATAACTTCCAACAAGATTATTATATTTTCGCCGCTTGAGGTTCTACGCAGCCGCAGCGGCAGCACCAGCACAACACGACGAGTTAGGAAGATGGGAAGGCGCTAGAGTATCGACACGAGTAGCGTCCCATACTAAAGGCCTACCCATCTTCCATGGGAATAACGACATTCCGTCCGGTCTCTTGCCATCGTCGCGTGCCAGGCCATGGGGTTCCAATACGGCTGGAACGCCGACGGAGACAAGAGCACGTCTGATGATGTCGTTGATATTCGCGTGTAATTGTAATACCTATGCAAAATATTTAAAATTTTATATGTATGTATTTAGAAATATATTAAGTACTCATAGCACAAGCTCTGCTTAATTTGAGACTAGATGACGTTGTGTGAAGGTTGTGGAATATTATTATATTATATTGTTACTAGCTGAGCCGGCAAACGTTGTTCTGCCATATAAATAAAAAAAAAAAAAAAATAGATGTTGGCCGATTCTCAGACCTACTCAATATGCTCACAAAATTTCATGAGAATCGGTCGAGCCGTTTCGGAGGAGTTCAAGTTCGAACACCGTGACACGAGAATTTTATATATTAGATGTCAAATTAGGTTATTGGTAAGCCGTCAGAATGGAAGTGGGTTGTATGAAGATGTAAATAGGGACTGAAATATTTACAATATTATATAATATAAGCCTTGTTCGCGACATCGATTTCTTAATACGAGGAAACATGGCGGTGTGAGAATGGGAAACAATTGGCCTCGCATCTACTAATAATAAAGTTATTGAAGATGTAGGTTTGTCTAACTTTACACTTGTTTTATTCTTACTTACATACATAGACTCGTGCCTCTCCCATGGTCCGGTGGGGCGAGAGGGAATGTCAGGCTTTTACTGACTAAAAACCCACTTGTGTTCCTTCACCTGCCCTTTGTGTTCCAGGGCTGCGGCGACACTTTCTGTAAATCTGCTAAAATCTATATTTCTGAAATCCATAGTTGTGAAAATATATATATTTACTTTTTCTTTGTCACGAGGGAAGGAACATTACTTATTAAACTTACAAGAGATACGTCTTAGAATCAAAGCGTCTTAGCTAGCATGCAAGTACAAAATATTTAACATTTCCCGCCCTACATCTTACAGAAATGTGAAAATTATGTCAGTTTTTCACAAACTCGGCGCATAATGCGATGCGATAATGCGATGCAGGATGCAACGAACGCATTCGTCGCATTCTATTAGGGTGGGCAAAAAAGGAAGCACGATGAAAACAGGAAAAAATCTTCCCTCAACAATGTGAGAAGATTGCCGACTAAGGTTTTATGTACTCATTCAAAAGTCTGATAAAACCGCGCAGCACCACTAGTTCAATATGTAACACAGTTCATAACAAAAGGCAGGTCGGATTAGGTAATAGAGTTCACATGAGAAGACTTCTCGTTCAATAGGTTAAAGCACTTGCTAAGTACCTATCTTTTATGTGCGCTAAATACTTGTGATACAATTATGCAAGGAGAACAATGTGAATGGATCGGTGGTACCTATATCTCGCCAAGAAACTGAGTATAGCAGGGGTGGCCAACTTGATTCGGCTCACTATCTGCTGTTTAGGTACTAACTACACCCTGTGAAATTTACCAATTACAAAAGCCAATCTACATATATTATACATATTATATAAATAAAATTGAAGTGCCTGCTTGTACCTAATTGCTGCCTTGATATGCTACCTTTTAGAACCCAAACTTCTTATACAGACTGGTCTGACTTTGCCTTTCTGAGGGCATAGCCAAGTTGATAATCTACAATCTTTAACGCTAGTAGAAAACTTCAAATGTATGGGAATGATATCATCTCAACGTTAAGTCACGTGGTCAGAATAAAAGAATCGGAGGCGTTATCGACTGTAGAAAGAGATTCGAAACGAAACGGTCATCACTTGGCTAGGCCTGCAGGTTCGAGCAGGCAGACGGGTGTTGTTCATCAAATAAACGTGTGTCATTCTGAGAAAGATTTCATTTTTATTCAAATGTCCGTGAGAGCAAACGAAAGCAATGGGAAGCTCTTTTCGACTTTTCTAAAAGTGTCTTGGTACATTCTGCGGTGCATTCTGTAGATAACGGTGCGTGCACACTTGCAAACGCGTAAAAAAGTTAACCAGAGGCCCTTTTTTTCAGTTTGGAAATCATCTAATGACTTCTCCCGCTCTGGGTGGAGCGCGAGGGCGTGTCAGACTTTTACTGACTAAAACCACACTTGTGTCCTTCAGTTGCCCTTTGCGTTCTAGGACTACGGGTTTCCTTTTTAGAAATTCCCTGCGGTCCTAACTAGCGGGCATCGGCCCTGCTGGGCCCCTACGGTATGCTTACATCTCTTTGAGGAGCGCGTGGATCACTACGCGCTGTTGACGGCTGGGCTCGATCCGGTCAATTACCGGACGGCCAGACGGCAAGCTACCCATTGCTCGAAGCCCGCAAGCCCGCGTCTACCGTGGCTGGTAGTCGGATACAGAATCTCGGCAGCTGGGGCGTGAGGACATTCGTTCACTCACGCGTGCGGCCTCCTCCTTCGCTAGCATTACTGCTTCGCAGAAGGAGGCCACCGCCTGCCATTCCTTCTCGCTTCGGACCATAGCCCGAACCAGGGCCCGGCGCGAGAGGTCGCTGCCGCCGATTGCCTCCACGAGGACACGGCGGTGCTCCGCAAAAGCGTGGAACCAGAGGCCCTGCCACGAGCTCTTGACAAGACCCATTTGACGACCTGACCTGACCTGTTAAAGGGATGGAGCTATATAGGGTGTATAGCTCCATCCCTCTTTGTCGCTCGCACCACTGACATTTTAAGGCGTATATAGTCCCGTGAACGAAATTGTCTTTCCGAAATATTGTATTTTTTTTTTAATTTTATGTTGATAGGGTCGCGTTTGACCACTATCTCACTTGATGGTAAGCGATGATGTGGCCGACGATGGAGCACGCTTGCCTAGAAGAATAACATTTTTAAATGATTGATTTAAAATTTTAAATATACTATGTAAATTCTGAAGAACACTTAACCAGCAATTTTTTTTATAAACATTTTTCCAAAGATCAAAGCTGTTTGAAAGAATTAGGGAAAACAAGTGAAAAAATATCATGACGTTAAATTTTTTTTGGCAAATGTATTAGTCATACGAAAAAATCATATGTTGATAATGTTGAACTGTACATGAGTTTATAATAAACATAATATATTTTTTTCAAACCTATTGACCTAGCTGTTACTGAGGAATAGGCTTCAGAAAGTCAGTTTTATGGCACTGCTCGGGCATTGGTAAGGCCTAAGTTCCAAAATTAAAATGTCGACTCTTTCCACTGCAAAGGGCTTAATAAAGTCAATATGGATGTAGAATCTGAAATAAATAATTTATTATTATTATTATTAAAGTCTATTTTAGAGAAATGAACTTTTTGATGAACTCATACTCAGTTTTTCACGCTCTTTTAATTTGTATATTTAAAATTGCACTATGATGAAACGAAGATTTTTACTACAAAAAATGTCTTTATTGCTCTCAATCACTTCATCGCAAAACTTTATCGTATTTTGCTCATTGCCAAAGGTATGAAATTGGGAATTAAGCCGTTTGTAGTGGAAAAGGTCGATATTATAAAACAAACCTACCGCGTTTGTCTGTCTGTATGAACGCGATAAATGTAAAAACTACTGAACCAATTTTCATGCAGTTTTCACCAAAGGACAGAGTGATTCTTAATGAAAGTTTAGGTGTATAATACATGTATATTATCGTAGAGAAAAACTGAGAATTTCAAAGATTTTTAACACCCTTTTATTTTTAAGGTGGGAAATCATGTAATGACTTTTCCCGCTTTAGGTGCACCGAGAGGGATTGACAGACTTACTGACTTATATCCATCTGTGTTCCTTCTGCAGATATTCTTTGCATTCCTAGGCCGCGGTGACTCTTTCAGACCATCTCGCAGGTACACAGACAGGTATCATCTAGGTACCCACCTGACAGATGTGTACGCACGCTTACAATGTCACGATTGTTACGAATTAAATATGTTTGTGGAAGATTATTATTTATTGTTCTTTGTATGTTAACGTCTTTATTATGAAATGCTCTATGGGGAAATTGTTTATCTTTTCTACTATGGAGGATTGTATATAAAGTAAATATTTTGTGGGATCACGCTATTTTGGAAAGATTTTGTAGATGAGTGCGTAATTATTGATGGCAAAATGTTTGGATATTTAATTACTAGCTTATTAATTGAAAACCCAGTAGCGACATCTATGACGCCAAATAGGAACTAAAAACACAAAATCCTGTATCACAGTTCTCAGTGCGATTTGACCATATACAAAGTACAGAAATATACTCTGTGATATAGAACAGTCCAAAATAGTCCAAAATCTAATACTGGTTAGTTGACCGGACCTGACACAATACCCATCTGGTCAGAGGATCCTCCATTGCGGAGGTATGTGTAATACTTTCATTGTTTTATGTGAAGTCATTGGTTACGAAATAAAATTACATGCATTCAATAAAGTTGAATGGTCATGTAATGTATCTACATACGGTATGCTTTATAAGAAAATAAATATACATATTACAGCCGCAGAATTAATTATACTTATGCACAAATTTAAATATAGCTACTGCAGGCTCATTACCACAACTAACAACCATTACCACGAAGTGTTGCGTTCCCACTGTTCACACAATGGCCGACCACTCACACACACATGGACGTGAAGAATATCTGCTCACACCAATCATCAGCCACAAATTAATTTACGATTGCATTTTTTTTTTGAAGTTATACTTCTTTTGGCGCGATAGAGAAAAATGATGAGAGTGAATTTTTACGATGCGCGCGCACACCGACACCTAAATTCTACATCGTGAAGTTAGTTCTAGGTGGCATGCATGAAAATTGATAACTATGTTCAAGTTGTATATATATTTAGAACACGTGTTTCGTAAGAGTACAATTAAACAGTGTGAATAAATAAATATTATTTTGGTGTTTTTATTAAATCAATTTCATATAGGTAGGTACGACGGTGATACTAATAATTTATTATTTATTAGTATATCTATATATATATATATATATATTGAATATTAGTGATAAAACTGATTTGAATAAACTGTTTTGAGTGCATTTATAGATTTGAGGTTAATTGTCGGTATGTATAATTTATTTACATCTTTAATTAAAAATTATTACATTATTATCTAAAAAAAATTTTAAGTTAATAAAACCTTTTTTATTTAAATAAAATCTTTTTGATTAATTTTAATATTTATCGTTAATCACTACTGCATTTTAGTTATTTTTTTGAAAACGTTTCACACTTTTTTTCAGGTGGGAAATTATCCAATGACTTCTCTCGCTCTAGGGTGATGTGCAAGGGCGTGTCAGACTTTTACTGACTAAAATCACACCTGTGTCCCTCAGTTGCCCTTTGCGTTCTAGGACCACGAGTTTCCCGTTCAGGACATCCCCGTGGCTCTAGCGGGCACTGGCCCTGCTGGGCCCCCACGGTTTGGTGATATCTCCTGGAGGAGCGCGTGCAACACTACGCGCCGTCGACAACTTGGGCTCGGTCCGGACGGTTACTGGACGGTCGGACGGCGAGCTACCCATTGCTCGCCGTCCGCACGCCAGCGCCTACGGTGGCTGGAAATCGGTGCCACGCGCGCCTCTAGGAGATGTCAGCAAAACCGAAGGGACCCAGCACGGTCGAAGCCTACTGGGGCCATGGGTGATACGAAAGAGAACCCCGGGGCCCTGGAACGAAGGCAAAGAGGGAACAGGAGTGGGTTTTTGTCAGTAAAAGTCTGACATACCTTAACGTCCCACCCAGGATGCCGGTTCTAGGAGCAGGAGTAGGGTGGGCCCCGCTTGGACGTATACAAACAAGTCAAGATACCTGTGCTATGAAATCAAACCAATTCAGCATTTTCCGTAGAGACAATGGAGACTACTGGATCCTTCACTACATAAGGGCTTTGCTGCCTGTTAGAAAAATAAGTTAAAGAAGTTTTAATTCGTAATAATGTATGACGATTTCGGGGGCCCCTTGGTACGATTTGCTGCAGACCTAGTCACACTGCCTTAATCACTGGTACTGACCTTAACTGTAATTTCGTCAATAAGCTTTTAGTTATTTAGTATCTAGGGTATAATTAGTGCTATCTCCGTAACATTACCACTACCATGTTGGTCTAGTGGTTAGTGACCCTGACTGCTATGCCGGGGGTCGTGGGTTCGATTCCCACCCAGGACAAATGTTTGTGTGATGAGCACGATCATTTGTTCTGTGTCTGGGTGTAATTTATCTATATATGTATGTATTTAGAAATATATAAGTATGTTTATCAGTTGTTTAGTACCCATAACACAAGCTCTGCTTAGCTTGGGACTAGACAGCGTTGTGTGATAGTTGTGGAATATTATTATTATTATTTCCTTTATTTACTTTATATACATATTTTGTACATTTTTAAATATTTCTTAAAACATAAATAAAAAAAAAAAACATTTAAAAATATAAAAAATAGTACCCCACCGGTATCGGGAACAGGGTCCAAGCTACCGGCGGTCAGGGCTCCAGAGAAAGGAACCTCCTAACGATACGAGCCGTGTCCAGGAGTACCGCTTTCTGAATCAAGGCCTTGATCCAGCCGCCTAACGCGAGCCTCCTAAGTTGTTGGTCGAGGCTCTTGGCTATTAAGCCATTGGCTGACACGACTATCGGTACAATGATCGCTGAGTCCACATCCCACATGTCGACAACCTCGCGAGCCAAGTCAATATACTTGATTTGTTTATCTTTCTCGGCTTTCACGAGGTTCTCGTCATGCGGAACGGATATGTCAACAATCATTGCACGCCTCTCGCTTCGGTCCACCACCACTATATCAGGCTTATTGGCTACAATAGTCCTGTCAGTGATGATGGACCGATCCCAGTACAAAGTGATATGACCATTATCAAGAACTGGGTCGGGCTCATACCTGTAGTACGGCACTTCCGATTCCACAAGAGAGTATTTCAGAGCAAGTTGCTGATGGATAATCCTGGCTACAAGGTTGTGTCTATGCAAGTACTCTCCGTTAGCTAGACGAGAACAACCAGAGATAATGTGACGAATTGATTCTCCCGGACGGTGACATGCCCGACAGATGTCAACCGTGCCGTCCTTCACAATAAATCTCCGGTAGTTATTCGTCATGATAACTTCGTCCATAATTGCACAGACAAAACCTTCGGTTTCCCCAAAGAGGTCACCGAAACGCAGCCAGGCTACGGACGCCAATTGGTCTACATCGGGCCCGTGAAAGGCCCGGAAAAAGCGTCCGTGAAGTTCCTTGCTCTGCCATACTTCCCTGCGATCGTTAGTGTCAAGCACTACCGGTTTACGCCAGTTCTCGTTAGCCAGAGAGAGCGGGGTGAGTCCCTTGTCCACTGCCACTACATCTCGATGCATACCCACGTCGGTAGCTAGGAAATATTCCCTGAGACTGCATACCTCGCGGTTGTGTAGGGTCTTAGCATTTAAAAAACCTCGACCTCCACACTTCCGCGGGATATACAGTCTCATCACCGACGATCGTGGGTGATGCATTCGGTATGCAGTCAGCAGTGTGCGGACCCTCCTATCCAGGGCGTCAAGTTCCGTTTGAGTCCACTTGAGTACGCCGAAAGAGTACATCAATACCGGCATGACCCAACCGTTGAAGGCACGCACCTTGTTTCCGCCTGAAAGAAGACTATTGAATACCTTCTTCAGGCGTCCAAAGAAACGTTCCTTCAACGATTGCTTCATGTCAGTGATATTGATGCCTAGAGCTTCCGACATACCCAAATACTTATAGGTTTCGGTTGGAGAGAGGGATCTCAGGTTTATGGAATCCGTGAGTTGAGTGCCCACGGATTCCACAACCTCCCCTCGTTTTACATGCATGACCGCACATTTGTCCACACCAAACTCCATCCTGATGGCACTACTGAAGGTTTCAGTTACCTTCAGTAGCTCCATCAGTTGCAGATTGTTGGGGGCAAAAAGTTTCAGGTCATCCATGTAAAGTAGGTGAGATATTACCTGACCACCTCTCTTCAACCGATAGCCTAGTCCTGAATTCTCCAGCAGTGTGCTTAGAGGATTCAAGGCTAGGCAAAACCAAAGTGGACTCAAACTATCACCCTGGAATATACCTCGCTCGATCCTTACAGGTTCGCTATTCCTCTGGATATGTCGACATCCTGGATAGCGGAGGACCGTACTCCATTGCCTCATACACGACATCAGGAAGGTGCGTAGTGTTGTATCAATTTTATACAATTCCAGCACCCTCATGAGCCATGTATGAGGAACAGAGTCATAGGCCTTCTTATAATCTATCCAACACGTCGACAGATCCTTTCGGAAACGTCGAACCTGTTGGCTAATGGTCATATCAATGAGGAGCAGCTCCTTAGTACCGCGGGACCCGTTCCTACATCCATTCTGAGAAGGTGACATGATCAGATTTTTGTCGATATGACTATTAATTTTGCTTCTCAGTACGGATGTAAGAACTTTATAGACCGTTGGCAAACAGGTGATCGGTCTATAATTTTTAGGCTCCGCAGTACTACCTGACTTATGGAGCAGGTGGGTTATTCCTGTTGTTAGGAACTGGGGTAGCGACCCTGACTCTAAGGCAGACTGAAACTGATATGCCAAGCTTTATTATTATTATTATTAGTGAATTGAAACTCAGATGGTTTTTCCACCTTTTACCCAATGACTCAGGTTCTGATTTCTTTCTTAACGTCGAAGTAAGGAGGACTGACTCATAGGAGCTGAAGCAGTTACACAATTGAAGTACGTCATGCATTTCCAAAATGATTATGTAGGTACTTTCCACTGTCGATTTACCACCTCACGAGATCTTACTATGATTATAGAATGAGAAATCGGAATTAGGGAATCGAAGAGACGAAAACAGTAAATAGGGAAGGGAATATGCATGAAAAATAATACTTGTTAACTAAACAGTTTATCAATAATAATACAAAAATAGAATATTAATTGTGAAAACAATATTAAAATTGGTTGGAAAGCAAACGAGATATAACAATTTTAAACAAATATGTCTAAGTATAAGTCTCTCTCGCCAAGTCACCGTTTCTATGACAGCCGCAACACAAACATACGCATCAACGAGACTCCTAAGCGTTACTCACGGTCCTGTCAGTAGCGAATGCCGCTTAGGAGTCTCGTCGATGCGTATGTTTGTGTGAGTGAGCCGTTTCGAACATTTGTAGGTAGTTTCCGTACTGTTCCATATCTTATCTATACTGTGTCAAAGACCATGTCGGCCTTCTCTTTTTTATTAGCAGCTTTGAAGTTTTAGGACTTCATTGTTGATGAAGAAATTTTTTTTTCATATTTGTTTACCAGAGCCAAAAAGTATTTAATTTAGTAAATAAAAAAATGGCATACACATTTCGTATTGAGCCTATTGCAGTCCCCTGCTAGACACTGGCATCTCCTTAGACCCATAAAACATTCCATTCATACCATGCAGTCCCAACCACTAAGGTCGTCGATCCTTCTAGCTGGGGAAACGAATACTGGTCGCGAACCGACGGTACCACACAGTAGACACCCAACAATTAACTTAGACAAATAGCATAGGAAGTAACCAGCAGCACTGGCGGCTAGCACTGGCGGCAAGTATATACTAGCCTCTAACCGCTACATCACTATATCCGTCGCGGCTGGATGCGGACCACTGGCGCCGGCGCAATACACGCTGCCTTATGTAACACTATCACTTTATTGCTATCACACCTATCACAGACGTCTACGTACTACAAACGTCATCATCTCCCTAGCTTTTTTCCCAACTAGCTTTTTTTTTAATTTTTGTCTTCGCACGGTTTGTACTTTTAGCCAGTGTCAAGTTTAGAAAATATTAAGTTTTCAGTCACTTAAAGTTACTTTGTCCTCTTGCAGCGGGGCGTGAGGCAGGGAGACGTTATTTCTCCGAAACTGTTCATGGCAGCAATGGAGGATGTCTTCAAGGTTCTGAAATGGAGAGGGCTAGGCATTAATGTAAATGGCGAGTACATCACTCATCTTCGGTTTGCCGACGGCATAGTAGTCATGGTTG
The DNA here is from genome assembly GCA_905147345.3 of Mythimna impura. Classification (NCBI taxonomy): domain Eukaryota; kingdom Metazoa; phylum Arthropoda; class Insecta; order Lepidoptera; family Noctuidae; genus Mythimna; species Mythimna impura. The sequence continues at coordinate 1,570,540 of LR990342.1, read as the reverse complement.
AGGCTACGGAGGAGCTCAGTACAATGCTTGGTGACCTCAGTAGAGTTTCCGAAAGAGTAGGACTTAAAATGAACATGGACAAAACCAAAATCTGGTAAGCAGCCATATAGCACCCACTCCTATCAAGATCTACACTCGAAGTTGTGGACGACTACGTTTACCTAGGTCAGACGGTCCAGTTGGGTAGGTCTAACTTCGAGAAAGAGATCAATCGTCGAATCCGACTGGGCTGGGCAGCGTTCGGGAAGCTGCGCGGTGTCTTCTCGTCCAATATACTACCGTGTCTCAAGACGAAAGTATGTATGACCAGTGCGTGTTGCCAGTGATGACATTTGGCTCTGAAACGTGGTCGCTTACAATGGGCCTCATCAGAAGACTTAAATTCACCCAAAGGGCAAAGGTGATCGAATCAGGAATGAAGATATCCGCAGGAGAACCAAGGTTACCGACATAGCACAAAGACTCGCCAAATTTAAGTGGCAATGGGCAGAGTGCAGAACGGATTGCCGTTGGGGCCGAGAGGTTCTGGAATAGCGACTACGTACCGGAAGACGTAGCGTTAGAAGGTCGACCGATGACCTGTTAAGGGTTGCGGGAATCCGATGGATGCGAGACGCACAGGACCGTTTATTGAAGCGACACTTGGGGGAGGCCTATGTCCAACAGCTATGTCTTTCAGCTAAAATTATGATGATGAAGTAACTGATGTAACACATTTTTTACACCACCTGCTCGATAATGCCCTTTTATACGTCATACAACCATGAACCACCACTTAAAGCAAGTCATTATGTTCCTAGGGAGATAATGCAGTATGGGCGATCCCTAGGGAATAATGAGATTTGAATTTGGAACGTGAAAAACCGTCAGCATTATGTGAATTAAAATGTAGTGCATCAAACAAGTTTATTAAATTCAAATTTCAAACTGGCCACTAACAAAAAAAAAAGTAATGAACAAGCGGGAGCGTTATAGAAAATTTAAATTATAGAATCTTTGAGTAGTGAATTTTGTTTGTTTCAAATCTCAAAACATTTTGAGTGATAGGTAAGATTAACTTGTAAATAATACTTATATTTCTCTATTATATGATTTGTTTGACTAAATTGTCTTTTAATTATCTCACAGATGGTGTAAAAAGTAGAGTATCCAACACGGGGATAAAGCTGTCTTTGTCTTGGGCGGCTTGAATTCCTCACTTCACTCAGGTTTCTTTATTAACTCCCTCGCACTGCTCGGGAGTTAATTATATAAATCCCTCACTGACGTTCGGGATTAAAATTAGCAACCTTCGTTCGTTCGTAACTCAACATGCCGCCCGCAACTTAAAGACACTGCTTTATCCCCTAGTCACATAATCTACTATTAATGTTTTTGCAGTATTTGGCAGCAAATGTATCGAGTCAGTCTTCTCGGTAAGCTTCGCTGTGGTAGGCAATCTTCTATATATATAAAAGCGAAATACCACTCACTGATTAATCACGAAATCACAGAAACTATAACACCTACAAACTTAAAATTTGGCAGATAGGTTCCTTATAGGGTGTAGACATCCGCTAAGAACGGATTTTACGAATCTCCACCCCTAAGGGGGTAAAACGGGGGTTGAAAGTTTGTATGGAGAAACCTATTTTCACGAGGGCGAAACCGCTGGCAGAAGTTAGTACTACAATAATTCTCAGCTCCATTTTACCGAGATCGCTCCTATATTATCAATGATTTCTTATATCTATGGATTCCACATATTGTCCAGTTGCGCAGACACTTGAAATACAAAACTACGCCAATTTTACATCACAATAAAGACTAGGAATCAATTTGCGAATAATTAAAACAGACACTGGACTTCACTCGACAAAAAAAACCCGGCAAAAAATCTGCCCAACTATACATATAGCTCTTTTTTTTCCGCTGGGAAAATCATCCAATGTCATCACCCGCTCTTGGGCGGGGCGCGAGGGTGTGTTAGATTTTTATTTATTTATTATATTCTTTATTGTACACCACATAAACAAAAATACAGGACAAACATAATTAAAAATAAGTGTACAATGGGCGGTCTTATCGCACAGGGCAATTTCTTACAGACAACCTTTGGATGGACTGAAAGAAAGAAAATGGATTTAGGGTTGTCAGTGTACAACATCAGAAAATACTAATAAGACATAATAACACAAATACATACATACAATATAAGAAAAACATATACTAATATAGATATAATTGAGCCAGGAGAAGAAAAAATTAAAGTGAAAGGTAATGCTCCTTCACCATTTTTTAAACGTAGGTAGCGTTTGGGCACGCCTCACTTCTAAGGGTAACGCATTCCACAAACGAGCTGCTTGAATTGTGAAAGATTTGTCAACGAAAGAAGTGGAATGCGTGCGAACTGACTAAAAACCCACTCCTGTTCCTTCGTTGCCTTTCACACCAAGGCCGATGCCCAACTAGCTCGGTTTCGACTTCTAGTCTACCCGGTTGCGGCTGAATACCCGTGTTTACATGGAACGACTGCCAATCAGACCTTCACAACCCAGTTACTGGGTAACATGATCATTTGGATAGACTGATGGTCAGACTTTCTGGCATCTGACTACCTGTAACGACTGTCAAGGATCTACGAATGACAACCGAGACCAACAGCTTTACGTGCTCTCTGAGGCACACCTTGTGCCTCATCAGTAATATCCTACTAGACAAACTTACATAACACTCCTTTTTTTGGGCAGTCGTGTAAAAACTAATAATATAATAATAAGCCTCATCTAGTTTAAAAATGACGAAAAAAAAAATTGACGTGTAAAAGTGTTTTTTAAACCTATTTACAAAATAAATATCATTTATCATTTATAATAATAATAATATTCCACGTAACTATCACACAACGCCGTCCAGTCCCAAGCTAAGCAGAGCTTGTGTTATGAGTACTAGACAACTGATAAACATACTTATATATTTCTAAATACATACATATTATAGATAAATTACACCCAGACACAGAACAAATGATCGTGCTCATCACACAAACATTTGTCCTGGGTGGGAATCGAACCCACGACCTCCGGCGTAGCAGTCAGGGAAACTAACCACTAGACCAACAGGCCAGTCGTCTACTACATATGTATTGAAAAAATCACTTTGGTACTTGCCTGGTTTCGAAACCGCAAACCCATGCGTGAGAGGAGGGTGCGTTAACCACTGGGCCATCATGACGGCCCAAACCATTAAGAGAAAATTAAACAAGTGTTAAAATTGTCCAAAAGATTTATTTGTTTTTCTTTATTAACTTGGTTGACCACTACGGTCAACCGCGAGCCCATCAATAATAAAAAAACCGGGCAAGTGCGAGTCGGATGAAAACAGTTTAATTTTTTTTGTGACGTATTACATATTTACAGTTATCAGATTTTTTCCTATAACTGTGCTTTGAGACCTTGCTTTATGCCAAATTTCAGGATTCTAGGTCAACGGGAAGTACACTATGAATTTTGATTTCCTTGAGAGAGTTGAAATACACGTTTTTTGCTATATAAACGGCTGTATCTTTTTTTTCGCTAACTCTCAAGTTTGATTTTTTCACAGCTTTATGGGATCGCAGACCTGAGTATATGGTTTTAATTTCAACTCGATACCTCCATGCGTTCCTGAGATAAAGGGTCTTGACAGACAGACAGACGAACAACAAAGTGATGTTATAAGGGTTCTGCTTTTTCCTTTTGAGGTACGGAACCCTACAAATAAAAAACATAACTTTCATAAAAAAAAAATAACTAAAATAAAATAATAGAAATTTATCTGTTTAACTACAGGCACAAGTTTCATATGCACAAACATTCAGCCAGAAGCAACTGTGCTTTGACTGCTTTATTACCATGCGGGAATCGAACCTGTGATATGTGAACATGTCGCAGTTGTGCAGAAACCATCGATATCCGTGGCAGAAACCAATCCCTCAAAAGATATATGTATTTATTAACATAACTAACTAGAAAATATATAGCTTATGTCATTTAGTGATAAAGTAGCTTTCTACAGGTGAAATATTTTTAAAAAATCGGTCTAATAGTTTTAGTGTTTACAAAAAGGCAATAGGTTGTTCGCCGCTGTTCGGCGTGTTGGCAAATGTTTACAAAAATTTTGGGATAAAATATATTTTTTTTTCAACGCCGTCTAGTCCCAATCTAAGCAGAGCTTGTGTTATGAGTACTAGACAACTGATAAACATAGTTAATAGGTGATACATATTATAGATAAATTACACCCAGATACAGAACAAATAATCGTGCTCATCATTATCACATAAACATTTGTCCTGGGTGGACCTCTGGCATAGCAGTCAGGGCCACTAACCACTAGACCAACAGGCCTGTCTACTAATTGTGAAAGGACTGTTCGTTTCACGGTTAATTTAACCCAATTTCTTTTTATAAAGAACAACTTTTGAAAATGTAAATAAAAAGACAGTGATTTTTAATTGCATCGTATAGGTAAACGCACACTTAAGGTAGAACTACACTGCATACACGCGTGACACACACGCCGATCTGGGCGTGTCGGTCTCCATAATTATATGATAACTAGACTTGTAGAGCTACACTTGATCCATGCTACGCGACACCACGCGACGTCGTTCTACGTACAAATCAGGCGTGTTACACGTGTGCGTCGGTCTAATGTAGTTCTAGCTTTATCTGAGTCGAACGCATCGAACGAATCGAAAGAAAAGAAGTTTAGAATTCTTTTTACCCGACTGCGCGACGCAAAGGAGGGTAATGTGTTTATCAGTCTATGTATGTATGTATGTATGTATGTATGTATGTATGTATGTATGTATGTTTGTTTCTATGTGGCGTTCTAGAGACCAAATGCGTAGGCCGATTTTGATAATTCTTACGTCAATCGATTCGTCTTAACCTTGCGAGTGTCACTAAAGACATGACAGTAATCAAAATTCACCACAGCTACAACCAGACGCCATATTGTCAAAATGAAAAAAAAAAAAGTCGATGAACTATGTCAAGTGGGGTGTCGTTGAATAGGTATTTTAAAATCATCTTTAGGTTCCTTTTATCATTTTTCATTTTAAATAATAGTTTAGGATATATAACGATTTAAAGTTGTTTAACAAAACAACCATTCTCTCTAATTTTCTTACTTATTGATTTAAGTTTTCATTTCAAGTATAAACGATACACAAATAAAAAAATGAGTGAAAAAGCATGAAGAACAAATATTTTTGGTAAAAAAAAGTTTACCACCAAACTCGATAGATGGCGTTGTTCATTTAATGCACGTTTGTAAATCAAATCATTCGAGTTTTCCCATCTACTAGACAGGTCGATGAACATAAGCAAAAGATGACAACTATATTGGCAAAAACTACTAGGTTGTATAAATTACATGCAGTTGATATATCAGTAGAATCGAAAACATATGGTCAAAAACCGAAAGATGTAGGTATATGTTTCTGATGATCCTAACAAAACTGGAGGAATCGTTAAATATTTAACAATCGGTTTAGGATCACGAGTTATGTTACGAAGAAATTTGAATGTTACCCATGGTCTTGTTAACGGAGCAATGGGTGTTATAAGGACAATTGAGTGGCCAGCTCTTCGGAGGGACCAATTGGAACCCGGAGAATTGCCACAAGCTGTTTATATAGAATTTGACGACAAAGCAATTAAAAACAATGTTCCTGGAGTAGGAGTCAGAATCGAACCATCGACGACATAATTCGATGCACTTCGCGGACAGGGTAAAATAGAGCGAAAAATGTTGCCAGTGATATTGTGCTGGGGTGTAACTGTACACAAGCTCCAAGGAACTACTTTGGACTTTTGGACCGAGCTGTGGTTGACTTAAGTTCACGCATTTTTGCTAAAGGTCAAGCATATGTAGCTTTGATTATATACTTGTCTAGATGCCACATTGACCGTACTAAACGGCCCAAATAAAGTCTACTAAAATTGGTAGACTCGCTTCTCCCTTACGTCAGTGTCATTTGAAACAACTAAGGATAATGAGCTCACGAAAAATAATTAATTATGCCGGTTTGTGCTGTCAGACTGTGCCGTAATTATGTGGGAACACAATATAATAACACTAAGATCACTTTTCATCGGTAAGTTTTGTTATTTAACTACTATTATTATAGAAAACACGATTTTTTAATTCGTTTTTTTGTATGTCATTCCGATTAGCCAGTGTTGTCAGTTTATTACTAGGGAGATTTGGCGAAACTATGGGAGACAAAATACAAATATCATTACATCATCTTTCGATCAGGAGCACATTTATTATTTTATACCTACAAAAAAAATGAAACATATGACGGCATGCACTAAATATTTTTTTTTTAGTTTTTTCTAATATGACTCACAGTCGGGGGCCCCTTGGGAAGATTTGATTGGTAAAATTTGAATGGGCCCCGACTGTTAGTCGGTCTGTTCTGCATTAGAATGTATGATTTGTTTTATGTGTGTATCGATTATAAAACTATTTAAATTGTGTAGTTATTTAGTATTACATAACAGAATTCTAAACTACTGGGCTTGTTTGTTTCTTTTTAGTTTTTATTTAAGTTATTTTTTTTACGTATTTTTTAAAATTAGTTTCGACGCAGTCGGGTTTTTTGTTTTGTTTTAAATATTTTTTTTTTTTTATGAAATTCTTTGAAACCTTGCACACCTAACTGCGCCGAATCGTCCGAATCTGGTAGGAATCCAGAATAAAGAATTCTAAAATTCGATTCGTTCGACGCTTTCGACTCGTGCGTTCACCTTTAATTACATAATTAAGTTTGCTGTCAAAGATAAAATAACTGTGAGGTAAAAGGACTGCAACCGTAAAATCTCTCAACAAAAATTTCACATACAGATAGAAGCCTATATATCTATCCCGCACGATAGCATACTGTGCAGAGCATTTTCCTCGAGTTACTTTACATTGAAAGAGCCAAGCGCACACTGTACCTACCTTCGTGTGACGTAACACGCTCCCAATACGCGCTGATGAAACTCCTGCGCAACGCACAATCTGAACACAGCCTTATTAATTGCAGCAATTGGGAGTTTGTGATTGCTTTTTGTTTTTATATAGGACCTTGGTTGAAAGCTAATTATAATAAGCGTGTAGGAATTTTCGGCAATGAGTGCAAATTATGCTGATAGGGGAGGGAGGGTGGATTACCCTCATCCTGCAATCTGTCAATTCGATATTTAAATGGAAATTAAGCAATAACTTTGGTTCTGCATGGAGCAATACCCATTGACATTCTGGCATTTTGCAGATAAAAGTTTTTTTTTTATTAAAAGAACTTTGCCCCACACTAATTACTGTTTCGCAGGTGCGTTCACACACATATGTAGACTCACATATACAAGGCACACATATATGCAGCGTGGCAGCCAATCGCTCAACTACTGCGCTAACCATCGATAACCGTGGCGCTAAACGTGGCGTCGACGATGCCGTGGTGTTTTCTCTTTAATCTTTGAAATGCTGTGTTATGTGTTTGTCGCTTTGCCGTTTATACCGCGTACATCGAAGGACTGAAACAATTTGCCTACTGCGGTATTCCCGTCCAATTATAATTTAGTTGTCTTCAAGGCTAGAGTGAATAGGCTCTTAATAAACTAGTGCACCTCACCATCAACGATTGCATCACAGCTTACCATCAGGTGGGATCGCAGTCAAGCACTGGTTTATATCAAGTAAAAGTAAAAAAAAATACTAGGCGGTTAAGATGCATTTGCAAGTTTTTTCAAGTTTCAAGATCCGTCTGTAACCTGACGTTTTAAGATCCCTTCCTTAAAAACAGAGTAGGTACTTCTACGGGATTCTGTAGGAGGGATCTATGACGAGCAATGGGTGGCTCGCAGTCCGGCCTTTCTGTCCATTGTCCCCTCCAGATGAGGGAATGGGCCGTGCTAACACGTGGACCCAATGCGGATTGGTGAATGTCACATGTCTTCGAAGTTTTGGTTCCAGGACATGGTTTTCCGCACGATGTCTTCCTTCACCGTTTTGAAAGTAGTGGTGACGATTTTTTTTTATTGTCGATAAACTTGTTCTTGACCATTATCTCACCTGTTGAAAAGCGACGATGCGGTTGACGACGGAGCACTCTTACTTAGAAGTAACCCAGATCTATACGATAGATAAGATACTAAGATCCCCAGGTTGTAGCTATCATCTTTGTTTGGATGGCTGGTTTCGAACCCGCGACGAACAACTCGTAAATCGGAGCCGTTACCTTCTGGGTCACCACTGCTCTGAAAAAGGTGAATAATGTTCTTAATGCATGAGGGTACACTCGCAACTTCATGCGCGTAAGAACATTACTCTAGGTCCCCACCTAACAGTAAATAAATAAACTCAAACTCACATTGTAATAAACCTTTATAAGGTGATAGTATCATAAACTACTATTATCTTATTGGGCTGTTCACTTCGCAGCCTCCACTGGTCGGCAGAGGCGATAGGCACCCGTCGAGGTGGGGCCATGTTTCTTAGCTCCAAACAACGACCATACAGCCCAAAAACGACCTCGCTTTCGGCTCGGGCGTGTATTTCGCTTCGGGTGCAATGTCAATTTTGCCCAATTTTATCAAAATGTACTGTTTTACGAAACTGCTTTTGCAAAGTTTCATAAACTCAAGGATAAATCCGCAACCAAAATGTGATCTTAATGTGATATTTACACATTTTGGTGTCAAATACAAGGTTCTTATTAATTTTAAAATCAATTTTACAATAAACATTTGTTTTTATGTAGCTAAGTGAAGTCGTTGTTCAGGGATGTGCCCTAACAGGCGTTGCACAGAGGGGGTTCCGGAATGGTTTTTTGAGAGGTAACGCTTCTACGTGCTAATGGTGATCACCGGGGTGGTTTTAATGAGGTAAAAATCCCACACTCCCCGTTCTTATCCCCGTGCGCCTTTTGAAGGTTCCCATCGAAAACAAAAAAAAAAAAGGTGAAGTTGTTGATTGTACAACTTTTTTTTATTATTGATATGATCGTGCTTGACTGCTATCTCATCTGATGGAAAGTGATGATGTGGTCGACGATGGAGTACCTATCTACGCTTGCCCAGAACTAACCTATTCACTTTTGTCTTAAAGATCCCCAGGTTGTAGCTATCAGGAAACACAGACTCCAGCAGGAATTTCACTCCTTAGCTTCTTAACAACTGATTAAACTGAGTCACAATTTATTTTTAGTAAGAAATTAAAAGTTAAACTATTCGAATAAGTCACCAAAAGGAAGCAGGTTCACGTGCTCAATAGAGCAACCGGTGGGGTTTGAAGTTTGAACTCAAGACCGTCTTCTTATATTTGGTTGGCTTGTTGGTCTAGTGGTTAGTGGCCCTGACTGCTATGCCGGAGGTCGTGGGTTCGGTTCCCACCCAGGACAATTGTTTATGTGATGAGCACGATCATTTGTTCTGTGTCTGGGTGTAATTTATCTATATATGTATGTATTTAGAAATATATAAGTATGTTTATCAGTTGTCTAGTACCCATAACACAAGCTCTGCTTAGCTTGGGACTAGATGGCGTTGTGGCATAGTTGTGGAATATTATTATTATTATTATATTGTAGTACTAGATTCTGCCAGCGGCTTCGCCCGCGTAAATGTAGGTTTCTCCATACAAACTTCCAACCCCCGTTTTACCCCCTTAAGGGTGACTTCTCGTAAAATCCGTTCTTAGCGGATGTCTACACCCTATAAGGAACCTACCTGCCAAATTTTAAGTTTGTAGGTGTTATAGTTTCTGTGATTTCATGATTAATCAGTGAGTGGTATTTCGCTTTTAAATATATAGATAGATTCTAGATTATTTAAATGACCTACTTGTTAGTCTAGTGTCCATCTTACTACAGTCTCAAATTAATTACGTTTATGCGGTAGTCCAGCATGATTTGGCACAATGAATGTATGCCAAATCCATTATTATCGATTTACGGTAAGTTTGCCAACAGAACAGGCGCAAATTACATGTTAGCATTGCAATTACGGAGTTGTTTTATGATAGTTTTATTGGCAAAGTAATTTAATTTTCATTTTTGAAACTGACAAGCAATTTCATGCAAGTTACGAGTAGGTATACCTACTTACTTTGATAGCGTATAGCCGGCGGGAGCTACAATAACCAAAGTAGCACAGACATCAGTCTTATTTAAAAAAGGAACTGCTAGGCAGTAGGGAGGGGGTAGGGGGGCCTAGGGGTCTTTAAGTCAAGAGTGAATAGGTTACTTCTAGGCAAGCGTGCTCCATCGTCGGCCACATCATCGCTTACCATCAGGTGAGATAGGGGTCAAACACGAGTCTATCAATAATAATAAAAAAGTACTGAGTCGCAGAGCGATTCCTGGCTACAGTAGTTGCGGGTTTGCGGACGGCGAACAATGGGTAATTCTCCGTCCAACCTGTAGAAATTTTAGCCTGTAGAAGTTTGACACTTCTTCTCGCTCCGCCAAAAGCGCAAGAAGTTATTTGATGATTTGCCACTTCAAAAAAAAAAGATATTGAGTCACACTATATAATATTATAAAGACGAAGCTTTGTGAGTATGTGTGTGTTTGTTATTTCTTCACGCTCGAACAGCTGAATGGATTTGGATGAATCTTAGTACACGGGTAGACCATGTCCTGGACTAGCACATAAGGTACTTTTAATCCCGGCAGTATGTCCCATTGCGACAATTTCCTACTTTCACTCGGGCAGCAAGTAGTGTCATAATAATTCCAAGAGGCGTAAACCCGTTTCCTACAGGCAATCAGTGGGTTTTCCTTATGAACGATTTCGTATGCGTTTATATGAAATTATGTCTACATAATAACAGTGGTTTTGTAATACAACACAAGTCCAAGGTTGTTCACATATGAAAGTACGAGGTGCTTACATTAAAAAGTTACTAGATTTAGTTTCAACAGTTGGTAGTTTTTGAATGGAGTGCAGGAAAACTGTGCACTGAACCAGAAGCTTCGGAGGACTTCAACCATCAGTATTGGAACATGTCCCTCCAGCTATGCTGGTGACTGATTCACAATTTGTAGGGACAGAAAGACTATGCAGCATGTACATACACCAGTCTGTGGGCCTGTGCACAGTTTCCTTGGTTTTTAGGGTTCCGTACCTCCAAAGGAAAAATCGGAACTCTTATAGGATCACATTGTTGTCCGTCTGCCTGTCAAGACCCTTTATCTCGGGAACGCGTGGAGGTATCGAGTTGAAATTATACCATATACTCAGGTCTGCGGTCCCTTGAAGTCTTAGTCCTGTGAAAATATCAAACTTCTGAGTTAACGAAAAAAAAGATACTTACAGCTGTTTATATTATGTCGCATAAAACAATTTCGACACTCAAGGGAAACAAATTTCATAGAGTACTTCCCGTTGACCTAGAATCCTAAAATTAAGCATGAAGCTAAGTCTCATAGCACAAGTTCACATCATCATCTTCCTGCCCTTGTCCCGTTTTATTTGGGGTCGGCGCAACACGTTTTTTTCTTCCATTCTGTCCTGTCACTCGTCACACTATCACTAACTTCCTTTTCTTTCATATAACTTCTCACACAATCCATCCATCTTTTCTTTGGCCTCCCTCTCCTTCTCCATCCATCCTCATAGCACAAGTATAGGCAAAAATCTAAAAACTGTAAATCTTTTGTTACGTCACAAAAAAAAAACTAAAAATTAACGAGCGTCTCACACTACGTTTATGATCAATGTCCTATCCAACTGGAGCGCGCGTTTTACGCGTTGTTTTCCACTTCTGCAGCTAAATTATCTGCTCCAACCAACGGCTATTTAGTCCACAAATATGGGCAGCACACCGTCACATCAGCTTGTTTACTTTAAACTTTACGTCCTACAATCCATAAATTATTTAAGTTTCCTCTTACGTTTTTTCGAAAGTTTTAGCAATAATTATGGTGATTATTACATTATGACCTAGTGGACTATTAGACCCGTCTATTACCTAAGTTATGAAGGCTAAGGTTAGTTTTTACACAAGAAAGCCAAATGTTTGTTACGAAAGTTGGGGCCAAAGTTTGAAGTTGTTTTGATCAAATATCGCTCTTCTTCCAGGGTTCAAGATTGCTATAATATCAAAGGACAAATGATGGCACGGTTAGCGCAGTGGTTGAGCGATATGGTGCTGCTTTGCGTGTCGTGAGTTCCATTCCCGCACGGAACAAATACTTGTATGGCCTACATATAGTTCTTCCGGGTTTGGGTGTCTTGTGTATGTGATGCACCCACGATACAAAAGTAATTCCTACCCAACTAGCAAAATGTCTCTTATAACACACTTCTAAACGTCTGTAAGTATGGAATTGGGTGCACCTTGTAAGATTATTTGCCCTTATAGTAGTTGTATAATGGTTTCATTAAAAGCTATTTCATCTTACATTAATCTTGATAATGCTTTTGTAAGAACAAATACACTTACAAGTGTCTTTTAGCACTATACGTCATATAAGGTGCCTTTATAAGTTACAAAATCTTTCCCAAGACAGATATAAACCTTTTATAAGGTCTAAGCTCTTATTACGAATTATTCTTATGGCTATTTTGCTAATTGGGTAGTGTAGATATTTTTTTTTTGAAAAATAAATGGACACTTGTATGGACTCTGCATTCGGTACTGTATCAAGCTGTGGCTGGTATATACCATTTGAAAAGTCATAATAAAAGCTTCATTTAATTGCACTACACCAACAGTCAGACAGTGTGCAGGGAAAGAATTTATTACTCAATTTATTTTAGCAGGTCAATCTATATAGATGATGATTTTTTTCATACACCTGACTTCGATTTTTGTTGAACGGATACTTCACTTCTTTACTGAACTGTGTTTAGTGAACGCCAAAATCGTGGTCCAAAGGTCGAGATCCGAAGATGTATGAGTACGAACGTCTTCGATGTCGAAAAATGAGCTATGGAACTCAAATGGAGTTGGGCAGGACAAGTAGCAAGGCGCAACCCTGACCGTGGGGCATCCAAGGACTGATAGAATGAATGTTGGTCATCTGGCAGCGAAATAGGCAGATGATATTGGCGCCATCTCAAGTAGAACCTGGATGAGGCTAACAAAGGATTGTGGGGATTAACACAACACAAGAGAGGACTATGTTAACGATGATGATGTTTAATTACGTAAAAAACAATTACTTTTATTTCAAACAGTCATCACGGTAATCCAGTTAGTGCTTTAGGCAAATGACTTCCGTAAAAATGATTACACACACGATGACCTAGTTTGATACAAATACTAATTTTAGTTGCTATATATTATTAGGTAACCATGACCAACGTTTCTTGCATAAGGTAGTGGGTCCGCGGATTCTAAAGTCCAAACCTGTGGGCAAAATTTGTGTAATCTGTTTGGACTTCGGACCTTCGGAGGCTATGGACTACTTGGGTGAAGTTAGGCGGTGGGATATTAATGTTAAGGTCATGCAAATTCTGAGTATAACACACTACACTTGTTCAGCTTAAGTTACGCTGTTACACAATCAAAATAGCAAGTATTTATTGCTTATGCATAACATATGGTAATTGCACTATGTTTTGGAAATCAATTTCTCCATAGCTAGCAACATCAAAACTGGAGGTTTTGGCGGGATGTTCAGTGGCTGTTTTAATTATTCGCAAATTAATTCCTTGTGGATATTGTGATGTAAAATTGGTGTAATTTTGTACCTCATGTGTCTACAAACACACTATGACAATATGTAGAATTAGGTATTGAAATTAGCGCACGCGACCTCAGTAAAATAGAGCTGAGAATTATAGTGTTAACTACCTCAGCGAAACTTGCCAAGAAGACTGACTCGATACATTAACTGCCAAATACTTCAAACGCATTAAAATGTGTTACATTCGCACTCTAATGGAACTCAAAGTAACTAAAAGGCCTTCTGGAAGAAATTTCTTTGGAAATAAGCAGTACCTTTGTACTCTTGTCTACTTTGCATTATATTTTTCTGTGTAAATGGTATACCTATGTGCATAAATAGTAAAATAAATAAATAAGTAAAAATTACTGTAAAAACCTTTTTTTACAAAAAAATACAACCAACTTCACAAACAAAACTAAATTTCATTTCTATCATTTTTTCCGAAATTAAAGTATAAATTCGCATTTTTAGTTTGTAAAGTCGGTCGTTTTTTTTTTCACTATTTATTTGTGGCATTCCACAGCTAAAACTAAATAGCGAGCATGTTCTCTGGTAAGGTACCTTTATTGTGCTGGTCATTTAATTATTTTAATTAAATGACTTCATCCGCTGCGAGGGTAGATCGAGAGGGCATAGAAAAGTTGAGATTAGGTAGGTAGGTACTACAGACCAAAAAGAATCATCAAGATCGATCCGTAAACAAAAAAGTTATGCCCGAATTGATGATCCCAATTTTTTTTTTTTTTTAATTCATATAAACACGTGCTTGACTGCGATCCCACCTGATGGTAAGCAGCGATGCAATCATTGATGGTGAGGCGCACTAGTTTATTAAGAGCCTATTCACTCTAGCCTTAAAGACACCTAAATTATAGTTGGACGGGAAGACCGCAGCAGGCAAATTGTTCCAGTCCTTCGATGTACGCGGTATAAACGACGAAGCGAAACGCTTAGTCCGGACCGTTGAAGTTTCAACAACGTAAGGGTGGATACTCGCCGTACGGGTTGGGTCTGTCCCATCGGGTTCTGTGTATCGGGTTGTCCGATGGTAGAAAGGAGATGGCGGAATCAAATCATGCAATTCCCGCGCACACTCTCCAAAATGCAACCTGTAAAATACCGATAGGCTGGCTACCCTGCGCCTGTGCTCGAGGCTTTGTAGATTGGACTTAACCAAATCTGGATCCCCAATTAGCCTCTTCGCACACTTTTCCACTGAGTCCAAAGCTGCTAGATGGCATTTTGCAGCACCAGCCCATATGTGACTGCAGTACTCCACACACGATCGGACCTGTGCTTTGTATAACATTAGAAGCTGTCCCGGTGTGAAGTACCGTCGGACCTTTGCAAGAACGCCTAGTTTTCTAGCAGCTACCTTGGCTTTGGACTCAATGAACCACCCAAAATTGAGGTCTGAGGAAATTTCAACTCCCAAGAGCTGAAGGCGGTCGGTGCACTCCAGAGATACATTCCGAAAAGCAGGAGCCAAGGCGAACGGGCTCCTTTTGGCGGTGAACAAACACGCTTGTGTTTTGGCGGCGTTGAATCCTACCAGATTGGTTTCGCCCCACATGGAGACTGCCTGAAGTGAGACATTCGTACGCTCTACCATAGCCTCTCGTTCAGACCGGATTAGCTCCTTACTAGCCCGAGCACCTGGCAGGTATCTCTCTACAACTGTGCTATCATCTGCATACCCATAGATACCGGGCATCAGCAGATCGTTAATATGCAGCAGGAAAAGAGTTGCAGAGAGAACAGACCCCTGAGAAACTCCGGCATTGGTCGTCATGGGCTCTGATGAGCATCTATCGACAACAACTCGGAGAGACCGTTCACTCAGGAAGTCTTTTACCCAGTTAATCAGACCAGGGGAAATGCCGTACGCTGGAAGCTTACTCAAAAGGCTGGCATGCCATACCCTGTCGAAGGCCTTCGAGACGTCTAAGGAGACCGCAATCGCTACTCCATTCTTCTCAAGGGCCTCGCCCCACATGTGAGTGGTATACACTAGTAGGTCCCGAGTAGACCGATTGTGGCGAAACCCGTACTGTCGGTCACTGAGGAGATCGTTACCTTCCAGGTATGCCATGAGGCGCGAGTTCAATACACGCTCCATAATCTTGCAGAGTATGGAGGTTATTGAAATCGGCCGATAGTTGGCAGGATCGGCACGACTGCCCTTTTTGGGCACGGGCACTATACCAGTCCTAAATGAGAGGCGATAAAAGCGCGTCAATACAGGAGACAACTCGGGCGCACATGCCTTGAGAACTATTGCTGGTATACCATCTGGCCCACTAGCTTTATTCACGTCTAGACGACACAGGGCTCTCAAAACTTCTTTGTTTCTTATGCGAACCTCGGGCATTGAGGTGTTGCAGTGAGGTAGAGTTGGTGGAGTAGCACTGCTAGTGTCAAGACGAGAGTTATGGGCGAAAAGAGATGCAAAGAGACCTGCTTTCTCTCTCGCCGTGTGAGCCAGTGTTCCATCAGGCTTAACCAGCGGAGGCAATGTGGGCCTACAGAAGTTCGCTTCGACCGATTTGGCAAGGGACCAGAACGCTCTGCCACCGGACGGCTGTGCAGAGAGCTTTGTGCCAATATGGGTAATGCGGTCGAACCGAGCCTTCTTTAGTGCCTTTTTGTAGGACTTGGCAGCATGGTTGAAAGCTCTCTTCTTTGAGCTCAGATCCGGAGCTTTGCGGTCACGAGCGTCAACCCAGGCGAGAAACGCCGAATGCTTACGCTCTTCAGCTTGAACGCAATCGGCGTTGAACCATGGGTGAGCTGAGCCTCCGATGGGTACGTCTCTATAAGGGATGAAAAACTCCATAGCTTGACGTATCACATCGGATATAGCATCCGCACAACTCGACGGACTTTTAGAAGAGAAGCAGACCTGCTGCCAAGGATAAGACGCAAAGAAGTGCCGCATCTTATCCCATTCTGCTGACCTGTAACGCCATATTCTCCGTTCACCGCGTGAGTCGCAGTCAGGTGGGGAGAAGCACGAAACAGACTTCACCAGACAGTGATCTGAAGTTCCAAGTGGTGAGGAAACTGTTCAATCAATCAATATCAATAATCAATAATGTTTATTTGTCAGAATATGATACAATAGATATTACAAGTTTGCTTCCAGCATATCCTGCCATACTATGGCGTACAAATATTTATTTATGAATGAAGGCTGAACTATTAACCTATTAATTATTAAATATGAATCAATTAATAAAATATAAATATAATTGTAATAAAAATTGAAATTGTATTGAATTAATAAAAGTCATGTCATTAATATTGAATAATTATGTCATTGTTGGGTATGGTAGAATATAGTCTATTTTTATGTATCAAGCTATTAGCGACTTATCTTCTAAATATTCTTTAACACTGTAATAATTTTTCTCCAATAGCAGTCTAAATAACACCCTTTTGAACAACGACGATGGCAAATCTTGAATATTGTTTGGCAAATGATTATATACAATAATTGCCATGCAGTAAATATTTCTTTTATATAACATTAATTTTATTTGGGGTAATTTCAATTTGTCTTTGTGTCGTACTCTACTATTTATTTTGTAACTACTTTTTTCAAATAAATTATAATTTTTTTTTACAAACATGCATGTTTCAAATATGTAAAGACATGGTAAAGGCATTATTTTGAGTTTTTGGAATAGCGGTTTACAGCTATCTAAAAAGTGAGCTCCACACATTGCCCGGATACATTTTTTTTGTCCTTTAAAAACTCTTTCCACGTCTACTGAGTTACCCCAAATAATAAGACCGTATCTCAGTAAAGATGCTACATAAGCATGTTACAATACATCTGTCCGGATCGGTGGTCATCAGAAGGTCTAAACAATTGGCAGTATGACCAACTACATCAGGCACCCTAGTCGCTTGCTTAACCAGCTGGGAAAGGCCCATCGATACTGCAAAGTTTCGCGCTTCTCTCCCAGCGTGGTCGGTTTTCTGGTATGGGAAAAGCCAGTCTTGGTGGCAGGCGTTAAAGTCCCCCAGAGCGACGAGCTGCGCATCAGGGTGCCGATGCAGAGCCTTATCGGCGGCCTCACTGAGGTGGTCGAACAGCCGAGTCGTCTCCTGATCACCGCTGTGCGATCGGTAGACACAGGCATAAACAATTTTGTCCATACCAATGTCCACCAACAGCCATAGCGTAGAGAAATTTGGGTCTTCAAGGTGACGGAGACGCTGGCAGCAGATGTCATTACGGACGTACACACAGACCCCGGCACGCTGCAGGAAATGATGCTCCAGTGAGTATCCCGGGTAGTTGAGGTACGCCGTATCTGACGGACATCTAATTTGGGTCTCCGTCAAGAAAAGCAAGTGTGGCTTGTCAGTCTCAAGATGGTGGTGGACCGCATCGATATTGGAGTGCAGCCCTCTAATATTAGAAAGGTGCACTTGAAATGAGAGGACGTGCATCCGCTGTTGACACTTGCCTTTCTTTTTACCTTTCATTGTTTTGTGTGTGGAGTGAATAGGAGAGATGGAAGATGGCAGTTGAGCGAGGTGATGCGATGTTAAACCCAACAACACAACCAGAGTTGTTGTGCCAATGGAGGGTTGATCTGGAGACTGCGGGGACGCCCGAACCCCCCCAGGGATCGCCATCGGGTCCTCTCGCCTATATCCTTGAATTTGAACATAAGTAATTGGTGAAATGAGGGTATTCCAGTGTAAACTTTACATATCTGCGGTAAGGGGTACCGCAGATATTTAAGATATCTCAGAGCGTACTAGCGTAATGTTAACAATAAACAGACTTGCGATTGCAGCAACCCTGGAAGATTTGCCATCATTTAATGAAGTTTGCATGGTCTATCTCTAAATTTATTCATCAAATCTTCACCAAAGAATGGGACCACCTGACAGACAAACTCTTCGAAACAAAAAGTAAATCGTTAAAATCGGTTTACATTTCGCGAAGATATCGCTAAAAAAGATTTGAAAAAAAAAACACCAACGACTTGAGAACCTACAACTTACTTTTTTGGAAGTTGGTTAAAAACGTAAAAGCAGGCAGGGAGATAGGCTCTTAAACGTTGATTTGAATATTATAGGATAAAATAATTCGAGCCATACAGATTACTAAGCTGTTACACTTTTACGTATGTAAATGGGTAAACAGGTATCCGTGTTGTGAAGATGTTAGAAAGTTGTCTAAACAATCGTGCTTACTCTACTGCTTGGTATTCATAAATTGTATTCAGTAGGTAAAACTAAACCATTTCTCTAAAATACGTACGTGATGTTTAGATAATGTCCCTGATAATGCCCCTTTAACAGGGGCATAATGGAAAGAAACCGTACCATAAAAAAGTCCGGATTTAGTTTAATTTGTGGGATTTACAGAAAGGCCCAAGTCGCATCCAGTTATATGAATGTGTGTCATCAAAATAAATCACATTAGTAAATCAAAAAAGTTGCAAGAAAACAAGCGATACCTAACGAAATGCATTTACCAATACAGATACGTAATTGTAAAGGTTTTAGGCGGAATTGAAAAAAGAAAGTTCAGTGGTTTTAATTAGAATTATTCCTAGTGGATATTGTGATGTAAAATTGGTGTAGTTTTATATGTCAAGTGTTTACACAACTGGACCATATGTGGTGGGATTATTGAAACTGATGCGTTTCTGCAAAATGGAGCTGCAAATATTGTATTCTGGGCCATGATATTGATGATGCATATAAATTTTATGATAATTTCTTTTCAGTGGTATCTACTCAATGAATTTAATACAGCTTTTCAAAAGAAGTCGAAAAATATTTTCCCTAAGTTTGTATTTAGTGACTGGGCGACTAAAGGTATTAGGGTAAGTAGGGAAAAACTATATGAGCTGTACGGCCTTAAGCCATTCTTCAACACTGAAACCTTTAATAAATATGTAAATAGATATTCTAAACTTTTCAGAAAGATTTGCAAGGTAGCGAAAGCCCTGTACATTAGCAATAAGATCAAATCGGCAGACAATAAAATAAATACTGTGTGGAAAGTTATTAATAGTGAAACTGGTAGGAATAAAGTACGCAATACGGATTTTTTATTGGAGACTTCACATGGTCCCAAAAGATCTAACATAGAAGTAGCCCAAGAGTTTGTGAATTATTTCACCGATATACCTCTTAGGACTACGGAAGCTCTAAATTCCTCCCCTGAAGCTTCAGTTGCTTTATTGAAAGCAAACTTGCCAGGCTGTCCGGTTGAATTTCAATTCAAACATATAAACCCTTTGACAGTCATAAAGGCTTTCCGGCAAATAAAAGTCAAATTAACCGAAGACCTATGGGGAATGTCTGTTAAAGTATGCGCATCTATAATAGAGACCATAGCACCGTACTTAGCTTTAATATTTAATTTGTGTGTGGACCAAGGAGTCTTTCCAGATATAATGAAGTACAGTAAAGTTATACCACTTTTTAAATCTGGTGACCATAATGACACTAATAATTACAGACCTGTATCAGTATTGCCAGTTTTCAGTAAGGTGTTTGAAAAAGTTATGCTTAATCAAATGCTTTACCATTTTAACAGCAATAAAATCTTTCATGATCAGCAGTATGGTTTCACCAAAGGACGTTGTACGACTGACGCTGGAGTCACTTTATTGAAACATATATTTGCAGCGTGGGAAGAAGCCCAAGATGCGATAGGAATTTTTTGTGACCTCTCAAAGGCTTTTGATTGTGTTAATCACGAAACCTTGCTTTTAAAGCTAGAACATTATGGACTAGGTAAACTTGCACTCAGCTTGGTGAAATCTTATTTAATTGACAGGCAACAGCAAGTTCAGATAAACGGTGTCAATTCTCCGGGTTTGAAAGTCAAAATGGGTGTACCACAAGGCTCAATATTAGGTCCTTTCCTCTTTTTAGTATATATAAATGATCTACCACATCTATTAAAAAAACAACCACATATTGTATTGTTTGCTGACGATACGTCGTTAATTTTTAAGATCAATAGACGTTCCACTAATCTTGATGACGTAAACGATGCTTTACAGCAAGTCCAAAACTGGTTTACTGTTAATAATTTAGTGTTAAATGGAAAAAAAACTAAGTGCATAAGATTTGCGTTACCGAATGTTAAAAGTAATTACTCCGACATAGTATTGAACAAGGAGAAACTTGAATTCGTCGAGAATACGGTTTTCCTAGGGATCACGCTTGACTCGAGGCTACAATGGGGTCCTCATTTAACATCTCTGGCAGGTTGGCTTAGTTCAGCAGCATTTGCTGTCAGAAAAATCCGTCAATTTACTGATGTGGATACGGCGCGACTAGTTTATTTTAGTTACTTTCATAGTATCATGTCTTACGGTATTTTGCTATGGGGACGGGCTGCAGATATAGAGTCTATTTTTATTCTGCAGAAAAGAGCTATCAGAGCCATATATAATCTTCGCAGACGCGATTCTCTTAGGGAAATATTTAAGGAAATAAACATCCTGACGGTCCCTTGTCAATACATTTATGAAAACATTATGTATGTTCGGAAAAATATTCATCTTTTTACTAAGATAAGTGACAGGCACAATTTTAATACTAGGAACAGGAACAAATTAGATCAACCTCGGTTCAGATTGGCTAAAGTACATAGTTCTTTCATGGGGTACTGTGTAAAATTTTATAATAAAATACCAGTTGAGATTCTACAACTAAATGAGTCCAAATTTAAAGCATGCATTAAACGCATACTATGTAGACAAGCGTATTATAAACTGGAAGATTATATCCTTGATAAAAGCGCTTGGCTAAATGCCGGTCCTGCTCCGCAGCCACAGCCACTTTTACTTTCAAATTAGTTTTTTTTTTATAATTTTGGAAGAGATACTGTTCCCCTTTTTGTATTGTTGTTTTCGAAATGTTTTTTATTTTAATTTTATTTTATTGGTTTATTTCAATAGAGCTTATGATAATTTATTATCTTTTGTATTTGGAAACAATAGCATTGTTTAATGTAGAAGCACTTTGTTTTTCAAGTTTTGTGAATGTGAAGTACCATGGAGCATTTTTATTAGGTTACAACTTGTTTGTCATTACGAGCATGGCAGTTGAGAGTTTGTCATGCTCACTCAAATGTCTCGCCGACGGTGTTATTGGGTCATTCGGTTCCCTTCAAAATGGTTGAACTGAGTGGGGCCGATGCACGCGTCATGCTCGTGAACGGGTGCCGTCAGTTGAGACTGGTCATCTCTTAGCTGCCAGTGACTTAATTCAATTTCTATTTTTTTTTTTATTAGTTTTTTTTTTATTCTTTTAATTATTATTACTTATCTACATTGTACTCACATATTAGAAGCGACAAGAAATATGTAACCAAGATTTATGTAACTCATAATATGATTTAAAAGAGTGTCCATGGAGTTTCTTGCACGTTCTTCTCCATAGAGATCTACGCTTTGGAACGTGCAATTTAGCTTCACTTGTATTTTTTTTTTGACTGACCGACATTTTGACAATTCAAAAGTGCCTGTAATTGGTCTATTTGAAATAAACGTTTCTGATTTCTGATTTCTGTACTATATTGACTACCTCAGTAAATCTTGCCGAGTAGGCCGACTCAATACATTTATTGCCAAATATTGGGAAAACATTGTGTTACACTTACATCCGTATTTTAATGGCACTCAAAGTAACGGCTTCATACAAAGAAGTAGCTTAAAAAACTTAGTACCCAAGTCTAAAACATTAATAAAGCAAAAAAAAGAAATTGTCAAATCAAATGTCAAAATAAGAAAATTCGCGGGTGTTTTCTGAAATTTTCACGTTTTTGGAAGATTTTATTTGGTGTTTTTTACGTAAATTGTAGTAAAATAACTATTGTTCATATTCCAGTTACTGTGAATCTTCGTTGTAGTGTAAATAGTTGAATCTAGAAGTATAAAACTCTGCGCAACTTGCTCATGTATTGATTTTATGAGTATTGATTTTCTTACAAGAGGTGTGTTTATGTCCAAAGATTACGCTCAATTCCTGAACCTGAGTTAATTTGGACGACGATAATGTAGAGAAAAGATACGTAGAAGTGTCAATTATGTCTACTTATCGTTTATTTTATGATTTCTAGCGTTCCGTTGGGTGCATAGATGGCTAAACGTAGTGTTGCCGCAGTGGTCCACGCAGAAGATGATGATGATGATGCAGCTGATTTTCTGGATGACTGTTTCGGCATCAGCGTGGACCTCATTGACGAAAGATTATACCTAGGTTAGTTTCTATCAAGACACATGACACAACCTAATCTAGATTTCTTATAAAACAACTTTCAAGTGACCTGTTTTTAATTATTACACTAAAAGAACCTCTCAACGAGCACTTTTCAGCACATGAAACAGTTGTTGGCTGCAGAGTCTACAGACAACAAATTCCATGTTTTATAACCATTGTGTTCATGTCTTTATAGCAAAATAATAACCACATTGGCAACCACTTTTCAGGTAATTTAGCATGTGCTCGAGACCTCAAGACATTGGAAAAGCTGCAGATCACTCACATCCTCACAATAGATGTGGTGCCGCTACCCAGGTCTATACTGGAGAGAGCCAATGTGGTCTTCCATTATGTTAAGTGTAAGTTATACCAAGAGTTAAAAGAAAAAGAAAAGAAAGAAAAAGAGTTTATTTATGACAAACATGGTACATACCTTAAAAAATAAAACAAGTAACAATAACATCAAAAAAATAAGTAGTAAGATATGCATCAAACTATCCTTCTCCAGGACTCAATCAATCTGTATTCAACAATTCATTCAAATTGGTTCATGAGTTTAGGTGTGAAAATGCAACAAACAGACAGTTACTTTTGCAATTATGAAATCACCAGGGGTTTTTCATTAAGAAATCTTAATATTTGCGACAGTTTTAAACCTGTCTTTTTAAACTGTTTGGTCTGGTTTTTGATCTCAGTCTTCCCTGATGGGAGGTAATAGAGGAGGTCTATAATCCAATCACCACATCTAATAGATGTCCGTTCACTTTTGAAGACTAGTGAGCAAAGCAAAATGTGTCCAGGACACCCATATGACTACATGGTAGATGCCACGCAATAAAACTCATAAGAAAGTATTATTTTTCTTATTTGTTGTATATTGTAATTATGTTGATGGACTCATCCCAATTTATATTATGTGAACTGCTTACTATATATTTTATCCATATTAGCTTAAGATCACAAAAACAATTACTATGAAATTGTAGTATTCTCTTGAGGTTTGTGAAGTGTGTTGGGTTAATGAAGAATTGATATACTTCAAATTTTTTTTTTACTAGCCATTACTGTCAAAATATTGGGCAAAGGGTTCCCAGAAATCAGAAATCAGAAACGTTTATTTCAAATAGACCAATACAGGCACTTTTGAATTGTCAAAATGTCGGTCAGTCAGAAAAAAAAAAAATACAAGTGAAGCTAAATTGCACGTTCCAAAGCGTAGATCTCTATGGAGAAGAATGTGCAAGAAACTCCATGGACACTCTTTTAAATCATATTATGAGTTACATAAATCTTGGTTACATATTTCTTGTCGCTTCTAATATGTGAGCACAATGTAGATAAGTAATAATAATAAGAATAAAATAAAAACTAATAAAAAAAAAAAAATAGAAATTGAATTAAGTCACTGGCAGCTAAGAGATGACCAGTCTCAACTGACGGCACCCGTTCACGAGCATGACGCGTGAACGGGTCATCAGCCCCACTCAGCTCAACCATTTTGAAGGGAACCGAATGACCCAATAACACGTGCCACCATCAGCGAGACATTTGAGTGAGCATGATAAACTCTCAACTGCCATGCTCGTAATGACAAACAAGTTGTAACCTAATAAAAATGCTCCATGGTACTTCACATTCACAAAACTTGAAAAACAAAGTGCTTCTACATTATACAATGCTATTGTTTCCAAATACAAAAGATAATAAATTATCATAAACTCTATTGAAATATACCAATAAAATAAAATAAAAAAAACATTTCGAAAACAACAATACAAAAAGGGGAACAGTATCTCTTCCAAAATTATAAAAAAAAACTAATTTGAAGGTAAAAGTGGCTGTGGCTGCGGAGCCGGACCGTCCCCAAAGTCCTTCACATTCTTCTCCTGCACCGTTTCGAATCAGCCGTCCTTGCGGTATGCATCCGGATCATCTTGTTATCACTTTTTATCCGGCCTCGACAACACTTTCTCTCTACAGGAACCCACAGCATGGCGACACTACCCAGCGGTCATTATGCATGCGACTAACGTGACCTGCCCATTCCAATTTGAGCCCAGCAGCCTTTTTCACACGTCTATTAGACCCGTTTTGGAACACAGCATGTTATTCTGTACTTGGTCTGTTCTGTTTTCTTCTAATTCTATTAATTTTTATTTACAGTGGCAGATGTACCAAAAGAGGATCTGATCAGCCACCTGCCAGAGACCAATGACTTCATCAAGCAAGCTATTGCAGAAGGAGGGACTATCCTTGTACACTGGTCAGTAATCAAGTCATATAATTGTGTGTTACTTCTCAATAGCTTTTGCAATCAGAGAAAGTAAAACTCTATTTTCATAACCATCCATATCAAAGTAAATAGGGTTAAGAAATTGTGATTGTTCATTTGAACACAGAAGCACTCTAATCTTCCTTGAGTAATAAATTATTGACCTCTACACAATTAACCTATTATTTCAATAAAGAAAATCCCGCGAAAATCACTCTCAGTTTGTCTTACCCAAGTGAATTATTTTTTTGTGAAATAGCTATTCAACGGATTTTTTTATTCCGTAAATAAATACGTTACGTATGTTACATTACAACCTGCAAATCATATTTAAAGAAAATTTGAAACCTGACAACCTGACCTCAAAAAGAATTTTGTTTTGCTAACCTATTACAAAAATAAAAATGTTTACTCTTTAGATATAAGCATCATCGTATGGGTGGTTACTTTTGAGTAAATGTCTGTTGATTATGAAAAGATAAATGTCTTTTAATGTTATCATTTTTTTTATGGCCTTATCACTCAAATATGTAGTTAAATTCATAATTTTAATTTGAATTGTATTTTGGCCCTAATTTAAAAAAAATATTTTTTTATCTAGTTATATGTGTTGTCTTCTGTAACTGAAGGAACACATGTTAAAGGACCTCTTGTATAATTTGTTTTTTTTTTACTGTGTGTCCTTTGTTGGAGATCCAATTAAATAAATAAATATAATCTGCTTTCAAAACAGTCACTTCGGAGTCTCACGATCAGCTGCAGTAGTGATCAGCTTCATCATGGAGAAGTATGGACTATGTTACGAAGAAGCCTTTAACCTGGTGAGGAGTAAACGACGGTTTGTGGGCCCGAATGTAGGCTTTGTTGCCCAGCTGAAGTTGTTTGGACATATGGGCTACACTATCAACAGGGATGACCCCAGGTTCAAGCAGTTTCGTCTTAAGTTAGCCGGACAGAAGCTGAAGGAAGGTGACTACTGTTATATTATTTTCCTTGTTACAGGAATGGTTAGTTCTTATCTATCTATATGTATAAAAGCGAAATACCACTCACTGATTAATCACGAAATCTCCGAAACTATAACACCTAAAAATTAAAAATTTGGCAGGTAGATTCCTTATAGGGTGTAGACATCCGCTAAGAACGGATTTTACGAAACTCCACCCCTAAGGGGGTAAAACGGGGGTTGGAAATTTGTATGGAGAAACCAACTTTCGCGCGGGCGAAGCCGCTGGCAGAAGCTAGTCTATTTATATAAAAATGAATCCCTATTTCCCTTGGTCACGTCGTCAAGCGTGAACGGCTGGACCAATTTCGCTAATTCTTTTTTTGTTGTGTTTATTAATATGAAAGTTGCACAGAAAAATAGAAAAGTTCAGAAAACTACGACGACTATTTAATCTTCGCGCGTTTGGCAGTTCATAACTAAGACAGAACAACGTCTGCCGGGGCAGCTAGTAATTATATTTTTGAATTGCTGTAACATGCTCATGAGGTGTACAATATTTGTATGTCGATTTCACCTAAAATGAAATACATTACTGGTCACAATTACACTGATTTTAGATACCTTTTCTTTTTTGACTTATAGACATTCTTTTTTCAACAAATGAACTGTTTCACTATGGAGTATTGTGTTCTAGGAACAAGTCAAAGAGACATCAGTTTTGTTGATGGGGTCTGCCAAGGCTGAGTCTGCCAATACCGTGTCTGCCAAGGCCGTGTCTGTCAGGGCTTATTTGAAAGAGCCACTGCGGTCCTGGAACGTAAAAAGCAAGTGAAGGAACACGGCGCTTTACACCCACTCACTCCCCCCAGAGCTGGAGAATTTTTTAGATGAACACCCTGAAAAACTCGTCACTGTCCAACAACATAAATGCTCCATTAGCTCTTAGCCTACCTAAGAATCCGAAAGTTAATTTAGTTTTCACAAATTGATGTACGGTCCCACTTCCAGTGAAGATCTTGCCGCAGCTGTTCGCGGACCTGGTGAAGCCGGACCCGGGACTGGTGCGCGAGCGTCCCGATCCCATCGTGTACCGCTGCAAGAAGTGTCGCCGCATCGTGGCCAGCCAGGGCAACATCATACCGCACATACCTAAGGATGTCAAGGTGGAACTGGCTAAGAAAGGTAAAAGGGTGAACACTTTTAGAGCTATATGGAACACGGTGTAAAGTTCTGCAGACTTCCGTTGTAAATGGAGGATCTTTCGACCAGACGGGTATTGTGTCTGGTCTGGGCAACTGCCCGAATTATTATAATCAGCCTTTTAATGTTCCCACTGCTGGGACTCATGCCTCCACTCTAGGAGAATGGGCCGTAATTCACCACGCGGACCCAGTGCGGGTTGATGGATGTCGCATGTCTTCGAATTTTTGGTTCTAGGACATGCCGGTTTCCTCACGATGTTTTTCTTCACCGTTTTGAGAGCAGTGGTGATGAAATAAAATAAACAAAGTAATGCACCTGGCTGGGTTTGAACCCGCGACTTAGAACTCGTAAGTCGGGGCCGTTACCACTCTGCCACCACTGCTCACTGCCCGAAACTAAGCAAAGCTGGTGCTATGAGTACTAGAGAACTGATAAACATATTTGTATATTTCTAAATACATACATATATTATAGACTAGCTTTTGCCCACGGTTTCGCCCACATACATAAAATATAGTCTATGTCACTCAGGAATAAAGCAGCTTTCTATCGGTTAAAAAATTTTCACAATCAGACCAGTACTTTCAGAGATTACCTACTACAAACAAAAATACAAAATAAAAAAACAAATTTTACCTCTTTATAATAATAGTGTAGATAAATTACACCAAGACACAGCAAATATCGTCCACATACACAAACATTTGTCCTGAGTGGAAATCGAACCCATGACCTCCGGCTTAGCAGTCAGGGCCACTAACCACTAGACCAACAGGCCAGTCAAACTATTTTATTGGTTGATTTCGGACTATTCTATAATTATGTTCTAATCGCGCGGAGAAAGCAGAGGAGCAGAGCGCGTATGTAGCGTACGCCTGCTAAAATTATGAGAGCAATGATATGCTGTTATGCTTTTGCACACAAGTACGAGGACGACGTCAAGCTTCTCTATATCTGTCTGTCTTCTAAATGTAATAATTATAAATATTGTTTAACATTGGAATTAATTTTAAAAAATTAATGACTAAATGTATTGCTAAGCGTAAAATTCGAGAATGACTGAACCAATTTGGATCAACTTTAAAAAAAAAAAATATTAGTTTTTTATGAAATTGTTTCCTATTGTCAATATTAGGTATTTACTAGCTACTTTAAATTATTTATCTATTTATTTATTAAATATACACACTATCTTTACAGGCTGAACCTAATACAATAGTGGTTCCCAAACCCAAAAAAATAATAATTAAAAAAGTCATCATCTTACACTAACATTTACCTAAAAATTTAAAACAACAATAAACTCTATTACTAATATTTAATTATACGAGGAGCACCCCAACAGCTTCAGACAGAACGACATCTGTAGAGTCAGCTAGTTTTCAATAAAATTGTTCTTTGATTTTTGGCTTCTGAAAACTCAATAACTACCAAATACTGCCATCTTAAAAGTATCCTATAGACAAGATTTTACAAGATCAATTAATACTTACAACAATAAAACC
This sequence comes from Mythimna impura, assembly GCA_905147345.3. Taxonomy (NCBI): domain Eukaryota; kingdom Metazoa; phylum Arthropoda; class Insecta; order Lepidoptera; family Noctuidae; genus Mythimna; species Mythimna impura. The sequence goes on along the minus strand of LR990342.1, from coordinate 1,541,660 downwards.
ATTGACATCGATCTCCGTAGGTATGCGACCACCGCCAAGCAAGCTGACAGGACTGACGTGTGCTGAGAACGGAGAGATCCTGTTAGAGAAGCTGAAGAGCCTCGCGTCGCAGCTGATGGACATGCGCTGTGACCAGTACGAGGACAGCAGTCCTGGCCAGAGTCAGAGCCACAGCCAGCGCAGTGACAGTGACGAGGGTCCCAGCCAGGTAAGGTGTACTTGACTATGGTATCTTATGTGATGGAAGCTAAAGTTCATTATGTTAGACCTTAACATTTTGAATAACCCATCTTAAAAGCAAAAGCGTGCTCTCGGCACCAAGCGACACTTTCATCCTTGAAATCTGTCATGCAGTCGTGACTGTGGCGTACTGGACACATTTTGCTTTGTCATGTATACACGACAGTGGCGTGACTGTAAGGGTGGATATGTCGTTTTACGCCATTGCAATATGTCTAACCTTGTTTGTATTTATTTGTTAATACTTAATGCACTAGTAAAAAATACTGTACAATGCCTTAGGCATTATCCCAGTCAACCTTAGGGTGATGCGGAAACAAAACATGGCAGGTGCAACTTAATAAAAAGAAAAACAAAAGAACTAAGTACAATATTAGAAACATACAAATAAACAGTGTTATTGTGAAAAACAAATCCAACTCAATCACTGTGATGATAGGACATGTTAGGACCTAGTAAACCAACTGGTTTTTGTTTATGTGGGAAATAAAAACCCCCATTCCTAAGTTCCTTCTTTTCCTTCAGTCCCAGAACCCTGGGGTTCCCTTTCTGGTTGCCGTCCCAGTCCTCTTTATCTGCACAGGTTGCAGGTTCTTACCGCATGTATGTGAGTGCTGGCGAGCGCGTGCGTCCCGGTTCGCCCCTGGCACTTAAACGTCCTCGAAACGGTCAATTGTGATTGACAATATTAATAGTGGTAACATACGCTCGAACTTGGTACGATGGATTTGGTCTGCCCGGTCCAAGGTCGAGCGTGGATCAACTTAATTATTATTAACACACGGTCGCGGGAATCCGATGGATGCGAGACGCACAGGGACCGGTCGTTATGGCGACTCCTGGAAGAGAACTATGTCCAACAGTAGACGTCTTCCAGCTGAAATGATGATGATGACACGCTCGAACTTGGTACGGCGTACCAAACTTAGACTGAGACAAGCTCGACCTTGATATGACGTGCTCGACCTTGGTACGGCGCGCTCGACTTTGGTACGGCGGACAAATTTGTCGTACCAAGTTCGAGCATGCGTGATTGACGCTATCATCATCATTTTAACCGAAGGACGTCCACTGTTGGACATAGGCCTACCCCAAGTGTCGCCACAACGAACGGTGCTGTGCGTCTCGCATCCACCGCATTCCCGCGACTCTCACCAGGACATCGGTCCACCTTGTGGGAGGCCTTCCAGCGCTGCGTTTCCCGGTGCGCGATCGCCACTCTAGAACCTTTCGGCCCCATCGACCATCCGTTCTACGAGCAATGTGCCCTGCCCACTGCCACTTTAGTTTGGCGATTCTTCGGGCTATGTCGGCGACCTTGGTTCTCCTGCAGATATCTTCATTCCTGATGCGATCACGCAAGGAAACAAAAAAATAAAGCATTGACGCTGGTTGATGCAAAAATTGATCGTTTACTTATACGATTGAAGCAATTGCCAATCGGAATTGACAGTTTCGGGGATCCTTTAAGCCAATCAACAAACAGTATGCAAAGAGCAAGAGAGTTAGATTTACATGTACACGTCCCTTCCGCATAAGTAGATACCTACTCCTGTACTTAACAGTACTGAAATCAAGTTAGTAGGTATTCAAATAAAATGGTTGATCCTTGTCCTGGACAGATTAAGAGCTGCAGCCAGCCCAGTGACACTGACGAAGGACCTAGTCAGGTATGATGATGTCTTCTGGGAAATACTCCAACACTTGCCATTTTCTTCGTACATAAAAATCGTTCGTATTTAAGTCGTAATAACTTCTCAGAGACAATATCAAGAACTTGTAAAGTTGTTGGTAGGTAGCGACTGTTATGTTAATGCGAACATTCCTTAAAAATACGGGAATTGCCCGTCAGGTAGATTAGCTATTGTAGTTTCATCTAGCGTTAACTTGTACCAATGTATTATTATCAACTGCTTATGTTGAGTACATTCATTGAAACTCCGTTTTAGAACCTTCTCCAGTAAAACATTACGATATACCAGCATAGATTAGGTAGATTCATAGACGTATACAGGTAGGGGCGCGGGGCGGGGGCAAGTATGGTCTAGTTCCCACCCTAGGATGTTGGGCTACAGATTCAAAACTATGACGGATGCCAAAATACTGATCACTTCAAACAATAATCAAGCATGTCATGAACCAACTCCCCCCTCTCCCCCTGAGAAACAAACCCCTGGATACGTCAATGGTTAGATTAGCTATTGTAGTTTCATTTACCGTAAGTGTGGACTGCCGGACTTGCGACGAAACGGTTAGTAATATTAAGAACTGTGGGTATTTTGAAACTCAGATTTGGAACCTTTTGCATAAGGATGAAATTGGCACATTTTTAATGTCTACCACCACCTAGATGGAACGGAGTCGCTGACTTTTGTGGCTCAATAGACCTTTAAACTGTGACTCTAATTTCCCTTATTTGTAATAGGTATATAAGATCAAAATGACGAATATTTTCTCTCGATTAAAAGACAAATTCTCATGTTCTTTATCGATACACTTCTGCTCTGTAAAACGCCAGCAATTGATCTCAAGATGAAGTTATTCGAGACTCATAAACCTATCTAAAACGATTCTTCCTCGCAGGGATTAGACGGCTACAGCGAAACGAACATGGTGGACGCTTCGATAGCGGCGCGCGCAGACCTGCCCGAGATCTGCCGCCTCATGTGGTTCGTGGAGCCCATGACCTGGATGCGGGACGTCTCCCACTCCACGCAGGGCAAGCTGAACTGCCCCAAGTGTCTCAACAAAATTGGCTCTTTCAACTGGATTATGGGTAACTAACTTTAGTATCAATATAATATATATATAAAAAATAGGGAACACACAACAGGTTCAAGGGCTTCGGGATCCAGGCCGTAAGGGCTGTGTCCCTCCTAAAGGTGGGAAAAGAATGCTTCTATATTGAAACTAATGTGTACATTCAGTCGTAGCAGGCCGCAACGCATATCAGTATAAAAAAATGTGCGATGGTTTATACTTTTTTGGGTGTGAAGTCATTAAATAACTCATCATACAGAGATAGTGTCTTTTACTGGCTAAACCCACCAGTGTTCCATCAGTTGACCTTTTTATCGGACGGCGAACTGCCCTTTGCTTGCCGTCCGCAAGCTTGCGCCTTCGGTGGCCGGGAATCGTCCTAAAACTCCCGAGACCCGGGAGGGCGTGAGGAATGCCTCTCACACTTTCCACCACCTTCTTCGCCCACATTACTGCTTCGCAGAAGGTGCGATGGCTCATACTGAAAGCACGAAAGTGGTGTAGGAGATTGTTTGCATTGCGGCGGGGCCACTACCTTTAAAAGGTTCATTTGAATTAACTGCTAGACAGATCAAAATTGCTTGTCATTAAATAACAAAAATAAGAGCACATCAGATCATCATTATCATCATTTCAGCCGAAAGACGTGTACTGTTGGACATTTGCCTCTCCCAAGCGTCGCCACAACGACCGATCCTGTGCGTCTCGCATCCACTGCATTACCGCCACTCTCACCATCACCAAGTCGTCGGTCCTAAAGGGGTAGCCGGAGATTCTTCGCACCCCTTGCCTCGCCGTAACCTTGACCGCTACCGGAGTCAAGGGTAGACGGGCTGCCGGGCATTAGGGGCCATTTTTTGGTTGTGCTTGTCATTGGGGGGGTTTTGCCATAATCGCCACGTTTGGCATGCGGGTTGGCGATCGCAGTGTAGTTGTTGCAATTCACAGAGAATGCTGCTGCCCATTCTCTGGTGTGTCCCTTAGTCGCCTCATAAGACACCTACGGGAAGAGATGGGATGGTGCCATTCTTTACGTCCGGACACCATACGTACGGAACTGTGAAGTACTTATCATCAATTTGTTCATTGCAGGTTGCAAATGCCCGTGCGGTCAGAAAGTGGCGCCGGCGTTCTACCTGGTGCCTTCCAAGGTGGAGTGGTCCAACATCGTGCAGAACGTGCAGATCACCGTGTGAAGATACGACTGGTATACAGGATCCCAGTCAGTGGTAGACAGAAAAGGGAATGTATGGATGACAAAACTATAATCAAGCAAGAGTATACAATAAACAGATGTTTGGATGTCGTTGTTGCTACACGGAGAGGAGAATATTGTTTAAAAAATATGTAAATATATGATTAGAAAGTGGATTTTATGGAATAAAGTGAGAACAAATGTAACCATAGAAATAATATAGTCGTTTCGAAGTTAAACGCCCAGCAGGTTTATACATCTGCAGAGAAGTCACGCGACAAATAAGGTGCCAGGTAATGTCATTGCTATGCATTTTTTAGTGTTTGGTGGGCAACATCTCGACGGTCAAGTGCCATTACTTTCTGACATATTTCGAGAAAATTACTTTTTAGCGCTTACAATTTAACCTTTTGACGTGCGTAATTAGAGACACAATAGTAAGACAATGGCTTCCGGGCGCCGGCTACCGCCTGAGCGTTAATGAATTAAACGTGCGTTTCCGCATGTTTTAGTAAAATCTCCGAAACGGATATTTAGTTGCATCTGCATCTAATTAAATTGTGGAAACACCTAACTAAACCAATTGACCTCATAACTTTTAACTTCAACAGTTAGGGGTGATTGGCACTTCGCCCTCGATTTGTTGTAAGCCTGCCGATTTATGATACATATTTTCCGTATTCAGCAACATACATACTGGGTGCTAAGATAATTACACTCGATTTGAGCTGTGCACTAAAGTTTAATAATTACTGCAATTCTTTCTTACCAACACTAAGCCTAAATGAATGCTTCAATAAAAGTGCACTGTTTGATATCAACTTAAAGAATCTATGGACAAAATTTCATAACTGTATCATGAAAAATGGCAATGTTATAAGCTTGTTATGTTACCTAGTTGTCCACTTAAATACATGGTCACCGGGCGATTGACGGGTTGTTTTGCTCCCGCACCCAGCTTTGAACAATCCAATCAACAAAACATCCAATCAAAAAAACATCCAGCTTTGCCAGATTCTGAACAAACTTTATTCAGGTTTCGCATATACTAAAAATAATGTTGTATAGCTGCATCCCTTTAACAGTTCAGTTTTGGTCGTCAAATGGATCGCGTTAACAGCTCGTGGTAACACTGCTGCTCCGAGGTTTGAAAGTTCAATAGTGCCATACAATTTAGGCGTTCACTTAGGTGTATCATGTTAGTAAAAATATCTCACAAAAATAATTGCGCTCGACGCGTGCTTCAAATGAACATGGTAAAACCATCAGTTAAACGTGTAGGGACTGACAAGAATATAATAATAATATCTAAATAATACGGCTAGAGTAATGCTAGAAATGTTTGTAAAATAATAAAGAACCAATGTAATCCGAACTGCCGTAAATTGAGAAGTATAGATGTCGTTTGATTCTTACTATAATCATTTAACACAATTATGAGTAGCCACTTTCAAATCTTGATATAAAAATTAGTTAAATACAGTGTAACCTTAATATAATGAGCTTCAGTGATTTCCTCGGGGTTTATAAAAAAAAATATCGAAATCCCCTACAAGTGCCCGCAAAAGCTAATGTGAAATAATACTTTGCCATTACAAATACATTTGACAAAAACCTCTTAACGAATTTTCATCCTTTTTTTTTTCGAGGCGGGAAGTCGTCAAATAACTTCTCCGAGCTAGAGGACTTTTACTGACTAAAATCCACCCCTGTTCCTTCAGTTGCCATTTCAGGGCCGAAAGTGCTTTATATGGTCTGCCGCGCGGTCCCATACTGAGTGCTCCTATGCGGCTCTTGGCGCGGGCACCCGTCGCGGGCCCGTGCCGCTACGTAATAATACATTAAAGTTCTCCATCGACACGACTACACGCACACCGTTAAAGTTGAACTAGCAACACTGCTCAGGTAATAATCCGGTCCGAAACCCGAGCATTGTGTGTTCGGGTCCCCGTCGTCACACGCGCAGTCACGCGACCCGAGCCCAAGCGGGCACATGAGCACACGCAGCGGCGGCCCTCTGTTCCAGGGCCGCGGTAACCCTTCCGAATATTCCCGCAGCCCTAGCAAACGTCCACCCTGCTGGCCACCCATCCATTTTGCTAACATTTCTATGCGGCGCGTGTGGAACACAATGCACCGTCGACTCGAGTTTGGTCCTTACCGGACGACCGGACAGCGAGCCACCCATTATTTGCCGTCCGCAAACCTGTGCCTAAGGTGGTTGGGCCGGGGCGCGAGGATGTCTTCTCTCTCATGGTTTCGGCCACATTCTTCGCTTGCATTACTGCTTAGCAGGTGACCAGTTCCCATTTCCACCGTATGCTTTAAGGTGTCTTCCGGGAGTTTCTTCCAAAACAAATACTTCCCGGAACACCCGTGTCCGGCTGGACCCTGTATGATGTGGGAAGTGAGGATGCCGTGGCGCCTTTGTAACTCCTCAGAGAAGGGACTTACCGCCGCATTGCAGCATGACCAATCCTAGAGTAACCTAACTTCTATATAACAAAACTCATCATATTAAAAACATTGTTCCCTTTCAGTTTTGTTATATCGAGGTTACACTGTTACACATCTACATTTATATATAAGCGATGTAAACTGAAGGGCAGATTCTTTTTACCCGATTTCAAAATTCGATGAGCAATTTTGATAGATTTAAAATTATATAAAACCAGAAAGGGTATACAGGTGCCATATTATGAGTGCTTGGATCTGAAGCCTTCCCAACAATAATGTAATCTCTAGTGACTAGTGGTTTTGGTGCTTCAATTAGGTGTTTAAATTCTTCCAGTGAACACTGTGTGAACATTGATTTGTCATGATTAATGAACAGCACGGCTTTTTTGACAAAAGCGACATTTAATTCGTCAATATATTGAACTAATTAATTTATTATTTAACAATCAAAATTACGTATTCAGATAACGCTGAAAACCAGTGTGCTTTTTGTGTATTTCATTTAAAACTGTTTCATCGATTTTTGATGTGATACACTAGGGATGTTGACTAATTTTTAGGACTGTTTTCAATATTTTTTATAGATAGTAATTATTACGAAAAATATATAAAACAAATTATTCATTGATTTCAAATAATAAATGAGATTTAATTAGTAGTTAGATTTTAATAGTTTGAATTTCAAGTGTGATCTTAATTACGTCACAATCTGATAAATAAACAAACTATTGTCAAACTGTTAGTCAAAGACGTAGATCAAAATCAAAAATTGCCAAAAACAACACAAGTTTAAACTAATTAATAATAGTAAAATAATAGTAGTAGTATAATAATAGTTTCACAAGTTGTGTCGGAATTTTTCTCATAACTTGACATAACTCGCTCCGAGTGGCGTTTGCAGTTAAATGATGCTGAGAATTATTTTAAACGTTTTAGATTTTTTTTTTACACATATTGACACTAACAAATCATAATTTTTGTTAGTGATCAATGTTTTTAGCATTCTAATATTCCCTTCTACAGTATAAACATAACTTTTTTTTTATATATTTGCGATTCATTTATTTATTTATTAAAACTTTATGCACTAGTAATGAACACTGTACAAAGGCGGACTTAATGCCTTAGGCATTTTCTACCAGTCGACCTTAGGTTGGTGCAGAAACATAACATGGTAGGTGCAGCTTAATGGTAAAGAAATAGAAAAGAAATACAATTATAAATATATACTTAGATACATACATACAAATTAAAAATGTAATTATGAGAAACAAATCCAACAAATCAACCCTGTGATGATTACACCAACTTCCAGCGAATGTGTTCACGTCAATTCATGTCAACATCTCTATTGAGTTTATCGACGAAATTTTAATTCGTAGTAAGTTTAATTAGCTGCTCAAGCAAGGCCCGGACCGTGTGTTCATTAGATATGTTCATCAGTGCCCACAGATATTATGATTGTGTTGTGTAGATAATAATCCAAAAATGTACTTCCAGTAGCGATTTATTTAAAGAATGTCCTATATGATTGTTGACTGTTGGCTTGTTTAGAATATAATAAAAATATGTTTTAATAAGTTATTTCTTTTATTTATTCAATGTCACACATTTTTTGGTAGGTAATTATATTTGTTAGTGTATAATATAGCTGCAGGATTAATTGCATATTATATATATATAGCATAGCGTCTATGTTACTAACTAAATAAATATCAAAAAACAACAAATATCACACAATAATGCTTAATTAGACCTATAAATAATACAAAATTTGGAGATCATTACCACAAGGAGAGAAATACATAGAATACACATTTCCAGCTTAATAACAGTCTTACACATTTTTAACTATCAGGGCATTTGCCAGACAGTCACTATAGCCAAACAATTTATTGCTGACGATAAAATATAATTTGTGTGCTTATCTAGCTTATTCATGGGAGGCCAAAAAAAGACGCATGGATTGTGTGAGGAGTGATATCTATATGAAAGAAAAGGGAGTCAGTGATAGCGAGTACCTACCCGCCACTCGACAGGACAAAATGGAAGGAAAACAGGGTTGCGCCGACCCAAAGTAACATGGGACAAGGGCATGAAGATAATGATGAATATAAAAAAATCAATATGTTCATGTAAATAAAATTTATTGTAGAACGATTAATCGTATGTTCGTATAAAATCCGCGTCAGGAGTCCTGTAGACATAGCCTGAGGGTGTTTTTAATATCGTGCGGATTTCATTACGCATGCGGCTTTGCCCCGCATGCAGAAAATATCAAAATGCAAAAAAATGTGTCCCGCGTGCGTATTCCCCACGCATTACAATAAATACTTGTATGAAATGGACATTTGCGGGGGTTACGCGTGCGGAGCAATCCCGCATGCGTGATCAAAGCCGCACGATATTAAAAACACCCTGAAGGCGTGATGGTAAACCCCGTGTTGTATAGCGGGACAAACTTCGTCGAGGCTCGGAAAGACCCGACAGTCACGCAGAATCTCACCCTTTTGCCTAGCAGTGGCGTGTAATGCAAGGTAACAGTAACCAGTACTAGTGTATTAGCTACAATTTTAGGGTTCTGTACTCCAAAGGTAAAAACAGGACCCTATTACTAAGACTCGACTGTCCGTCTGTCTGTCACCATGCTATATCTCATAAACCGTGAGAGCTAGACAGTTGAAATTTTCACAGATGATGTAATTTTGTTGCTTTACTAATTACCTATTAAAATCAGAAGAGCTCTCATACAACTTTTTTTTTTTTTTTTGCTGTTTTTTGACCGTTAATAATATTAGTTATAGTGTCTAAAGTTATATAGATTACGGGCCCTTCGAGCGAGAATCCGACTCGCATTTGACCGATTTTTTTTAATGAAATGGCGAATGCAGTTTACACAAAACATCACGTTTTCAATGTGTGTCTATTCTAGTAAACGATTCTATGTTCAATGTATAGTGCGTCCGTCTCGCCTCATGCGCGGTATGTCGGGCAGCGCCACGCGGTGCGCGCGCATGAGGTGCGTCTTGCGCTTCCAGCTGTCGGCGAACGTGCGCGCGCAGCCCGGGCACTGGTAGGGGAGCTCGCCCGTGTGCGTGCGCACGTGACGAGCCTAAGGAATTGCAGGAAAAATTATAAACAAAAAATCTAGATGCTAGATATTCAGAGTATTAAATTATTGTTTAGAGCAGTGGTGACGGTCCTGACCTACGACGTGTCCTGTTCGCCTGGTGCTGGCGCTGGTGATGACGCAGGTCAGAAGACGACAGAGTATCTACTGAACACTCACCAAGCCACTGGCGTCGTAGAACCCTTTATTGCGGTGTTTGCAGACGTGTGTCCTGTTCGCCTGGTGCTGGCGCTGGTGATGACGCAGGTCAGAAGACGACAGAGTATCTACTGAACACTCACCAAGCCACTGGCGTCGTAGAACCCTTTATTGCAGTGTTTGCAGACGTGTGTCCTGTTCGCCTGGTGCTGGCGCTGGTGATGACGCAGGTCAGAAGATGACAGAGTATCTACTGAACACTCACCAAGCCACTGGCGTCGTAGAACCCTTTATTGCAGTGTTTGCAGACGTATGTCCTGTTCGCCTGGTGCTGGCGCTGGTGATGACGCAGGTCAGAAGACGACAGAGTATCTACTGAACACTCACCAAGCCACTGGCGTCGTAGAACCCTTTATTGCAGTGTTTGCAGACGTGTGTCCTGTTCGCCTGGTGCTGGCGCTGGTGATGACGCAGGTCAGAAGACGATAGAGTATCTAATGAACACTCACCAAGCCACTGGCGTCGTAGAACCCTTTATTGCGGTGCTTGCAGACGTGTGTCCTGTTCGCCTGGTGCTGGCGCTGGTGATGACGCAGGTCAGAAGACGATAGAGTATCTAATGAACACTCACCAAGCCACTGGCGTCGTAGAACCCTTTATTGCAGTGTTTGCAGACGTGTGTCCTGTTCGCCTGGTGCTGGCGCTGGTGATGACGCTGGTCAGAAGACGACAGAGTATCTACTGAACACTCACCAAGCCACTGGCGTCGTAGAACCCTTTATTGCAGTGTTTGCAGACGTGTGTCCTGTTCGCCTGGTGCTGGCGCTGGTGACGGCGCAGGTTAGAGGACACGGCTGCGCTGAACCCGCACTCGTTGCAGCAGAACGGCTTCTCGCCCGTGTGCTTACGCATGTGGACTTCTAGGTTGCCGGCTGAGGGAGGAACGAATAAACTTTGTCAAATTGGAGTCTGGTTTTCTGGCTTCTGATTATCCGATTCCACTAACAAAGGTGTACAAGTGACAGACGGGACCAAAGGGCTTAACGTGCTTTTTAGGGCACAGAAGAATCTCGGTACTTTAAGATTGTCACCAATCTACAAACCGACCTTAAGCAGCGTTGCTTAACCTTTGAAATGGACCTATGCAGCTCTTTACCTTTTTAATTCATTATGTAGTTATTGTGTGCTATTTGTAGTGCTGTAATAGGGCGGTGCCAGCGGTGCCCAAGCGCAGGGAGCAGTCCTTAAAGGGGCGTGAAAATTTTATCATCATCATTTCAGCCGAAAGACGTCCACTGTTAGACATAGGCCTTCCCCAAGTGTCGCCACAATGAACGGTCGTGTACGTTTCGCATACATCGGATTCCCGCAGCCTTTAGCAGGTCATCGGTCCACCCTGTAGGAGGCCTTCTGTAGGCTGCGTCTTCCGGTACGTGGTCGCCAGAACCTTTCGGCCACAACGGCTACCTGTTCTGCGAGCAATGTGCCCTGCTCATTGCACTTAAGTTTGTGCTATTCTTCGTGGTAAGTCGGCAACCTTGGTTCTCCTGCGGATATCTTCATTCCTGATTCGATCACGCAAGGAAACTCCCAATATAGCCCTTTCCATTGCCCTTTGGGTGACTTCTGATGAGGCCCATTGTGAGCGATCACGTTTCGGAGCCATATGTCATCACTGGTAACACGCATTGGTCACTGGTCACTGGTCTTGAGACACTGAGGTATCTTGGACGAGAAGATACCTCGCAGCTTCCCGAACGCTGCCCAGCCGAGTCGGATTCGACGGTTGACCTCTTTCTCGAAATTAGACCCCAATAATTCAACCCAACTGGACTGTCTGTCCGAGGTAGACGTAATCGTCCATATCTTCGAGTGTAGAATCTCCGATCTTGTTAGGAGTGAGTGCTACATGGTTGTTTATCATAACTTCAGTTTTGTCCATGTTCATTTCAAGTCCCACTTTTTCGGAAGCTCTACTGACCTCATTGAGCATTGTGCTGAGCTCCATAGTCTCAGCCATGTCGTCGGTAAACCGAAGGTGAGTGATGTACTCGCCATTGACATCAATGCCTAGTCCACTCCAGTCCAGAATCTTGAAGACATCCTTCATTGCGGCCGTGAACAGTTTCGGAGAAATGACGTCTCCCTGCCTCACACCCCGCTGCAGGAGGATAGGTTTTGAGGTCTGGTCCTGAAGTCGGACTGACAGTGGCGTTTGCGTACAAACAGTTCAGCACTTCGATGTGCCGATAGTCAATCTGGCACCGTTGGAGAGACTGCTGTACAGCCTAAGTCTCAAAAATTTGTTTATTTAGACCTTTTTGTTTGTATTATATTTTTTCTAGGGCGCAGTTATAGAAGTTCGCACCGGCCATTTAAAAGGCTAGTTACGGCACTGGATATGAGAGATTGATACCAGAGCGAGGTCAATATGCCGATTGAGTCAATCATGATGACACCAGACTGAGGCTGCCGGGAAAACCTCGATCTAAGGGTTGATGATGATGATAGAATTAGTAACCCCAAACTTTCCACGCCTGACACCTACCACGCTCGCTAGGCGCTACTTATGACCCTGTACTTTTTATACCTTCTTATAAATAGTTTGACGTAGAAAAAGTACCACAGTTAATTATTCGTAAGGTTTTCCCTAACTTATTGAAGCAATAAAAAGTAATGACCTTACCTTGTGCGAAGCTCCACCCACAGAAATAACACAAATACTGCTTGTCGCCGTCATGCACTTTCATATGAGACTTGAGTATGCTTTTTATTTTGAACCTGTAAAACGATATAAAGCGACCATAAATATTTATTTGTCTAGTGGTTAGTGGTCCTGACTGCTATGCCAGAGGTCGTGGGTTCGATTCCCACCCAGGACAAAATGTTTGTGTGATGAGTACGATCATTTGTTCTGTGTCTGGGTATAATTTATCTCTAATATGTATGTATTTAGAAATATGTAAGTATGTTTATCAGTTGTCTAGTACTCATAACACAAGCTCTGCTTAGCTTTAGACTAGACGGCGTTGTGTGATAGTTGTGGAATATTATTATTATTTATTTATTTATTATATACTTTATTGTACACCATTACATATACAAAAGAAAACTAAAACATGTATACAATGGGCGGCCTCATCGTATGGCGCGATCTCTTCCAGGTTACCTGGAATGGACAATATTTGGCTGGACAAGAAATGGGGCTGTCATTGGTGTGACAAAATCAGTATTAACCATATACATTATAAAAGATACACAGATACATACATATGCTATGTAATAGATACATATTGAAAACTACAGACAAAAATATAAATGACGACTATCGACATTCACAGCGACAGGTAATGTAGATTATGGTTTTTTTTAAATGTGATTTTAGATTTTTCTTAGGGTAGTTAATCATCAAATGCCTTCTTCCGCTCTGGTGGAGCGAGAGGACGTTTCGGATTTTTACTGACTAACCCACCTGTGTGCTTTTGCTGTCCTTTGAGTTCTAGGGCCACGGTAGCTCTTTTAAACGTTCCCGCAACCCACATTTATAGTCTAATATTTCTAGCGTTTATTTGAATTTATTATTCAACTAAACAAAGGAAAATATTATACTCAAATTAACACTCCAAACGTTTACGTTTATCAATAGTTGTGTCATCGATATCGATAAAAAACCAGCACAACACTACAACTTCCAAAATATTTTCAGGACCTAGCTCAACCTCTATCATAACGATAAAACCAAAAATCTTTCCTAAACGTTGCGTGGCCATGATTTTGTGATATAATGACGGCCTCGTTATGTCATGTGGGTCAAGGTTACCCCAAAATGTGGGTAACTGGGTCAAGGTCACCGAAACTAGTTATTTCGAGGTCAAGGTCCATTCTAGCTCGGATGTTTCAAGGTCATATTTATCGTAAAAATGTTATACGATTACTAGGCTACTATGTCGAAAAACTTAACGTTTTGGTTACTAAAGTTATTTTTGCAGATAGTTCTAGAAACGTTTTTGAACAATTTACCTACCTTCTAATAGGTAGGTAAATTGTTCAAAAACGTTTCTTATTTTCTACCGTATTTTCTTATGACTAAAATAATTTAGGAATGCCTTGATCAAGGTTATTTTACACGTTTTTAGTACCTTGAGTTCAAGGTCAGACCTTTATTGCCCAATTGCTGTAAGGCGTATAGATATCTACTAGGATATAAGAGCTAGTTCTAGCGCCTCTGAAGTGGACTCAAAGAGTAAGGTCATCTGTATCAATTGGGAATTTAATGGCGTCGCTGCCCGTGCGTCGTCAATGGTCAATGAAATCATGATTTTAAATCCTTGTTTGTCTTCATGCTTAAAAAAAAAAATCTCAGACTGTAAAATTAGGAAGGCCAATAAAAAGGCCGGAAAGTTATCAGTTTTCTCTGAAGTCCAGTAAAATAATTAATTAGATGTGTAGAAAATACTTAAACACAACATTATGCTTACATTTGGGCGAAAAAAGATTGCATGTAGCGGAGATGAGAATACTTATTGAGATCGATGTGTTTGCAATGACGAGAATGGATAAAGTGAGAAATGAGTATAATAAGGAAAGTTTGAAAGTGGCGTCAGTGACTGAAAAGTTGAAAGGGAATTGTTTGTCTTGCTAGTGCTACGGACGCTAGAGTCATGTTAACTTTATGAGTTACTAGGTTACTAGCTTTTGCCCGCGGCTTTGCCCGCATACATAAATTATAGCATTTGTCACTCAGGAATAAAGCAGCTTTCTATCGGTAAAAAAAACTTCGCAATCGGACCAGTACTTTCAGAGATTCCTACAAACTAAAAAACAGGGCAAGTGCAAGTCGGACTCGCACACCGAGGGTTCCGTAGGTAACTTACCTATGAAAACAGTTCAATTCTCGAATTAAAAAGATTTTTCCGAATCCCAAAAAATTTTTTTTTGTTTCGTAACTACATGTTTACAGTTTTTAGATTTTTGTGCTATGAGACCTTGCTTCATGCCAAATTTCTGGATTCTAGGTCAATGGGAAGTACACTACGAATTTTGATTTCCTTGAGTGTCTAAATACACGTTTTTTGCGACATAAACGGCCGTATCTTTTTTTTCGTTAACTCAGAAGTTTTTTTTTTTACAGTTTCAAGGGACCGTAGACCTAAGTATATGTTTTTAATTTCAACTCGATACCTCCACGCGTTCCTGAGATAAAGGGTCTTAACAGACAGACAGACGGACGGACAACAAAGTGATCCTATAAGGGTTCCGTTTTTTCCTTTTGAGGTACGGAACGCTAAAAACATAAAAACAACAGAAAAAAATCTTTAACTCTTTTTAATAATAGGGGTTAAAGTATAAAATTGCCGTTATAATGTAATAGGTACTTCGAATTGACATAGAACCTTCAAGGTTTGAGATTTTTGAGTGAAACTTTTTTCACATGGTAGCTGTGAAGTTCTTCTTTTAAAAAATGTTCAACATTCGATTATCGACTTTCAGTTGTTTTTTTTTTTTTGACAAGATGGATACTTCAAAAATTTGAGTGATTTTTTAATACGAGTTCCGACGCGGAACTAACGCAGCAGAAACAGCTCGCAATATCAATGTTGCGTTTGGAGAGGGGACTGCTAATGAACGCACCGTGCGATTTTGGTTTAAAGGAAAGCGGCATGGTTTAACGTTACCTTACCAACAATATTGACTCATTTGCGTCAAATCAATAAAATAAAAAAATATGAAAAATGAGTGCCTCATGATTTGACTGATGAACTTGTGTTGCCTTGTTGAATCGATACAGAAATGAAGGAATATTGGATCGAATTGTGACTTGTGATGAAAAGTGGATTCTTTACGATAACCGTGAGCGAAAAATGCAATGGCTGACCCCAGGTCAAACGCCGCAACAGTGTCCTAAAGCAAAGCTTACCAATAAAAAGATAATGGTAACTGTTTGGTGGTCTCAGCATGGTGATATTCACTATAGCTATCTCCGATCTGGTCAAGCAATAACGGCAGATGTCTACTGTGCCGAACTCTGAACAATGATAGCAAAACTAGCAGTGAAACAGCCCCGACTCATGAATCGATCTTCATCATTATTGCTCCATGATAACGCGAGACCTCATACAGCACGAGAAACCGTGTTAACTTTACAGGAACTGCAATTAGAAACCATTCGTCACCCTCCGTATTCGCCAGACCTTGCTCCAACGGACTACCACTTTTTTCGTGATTTAGAGAATTTTCTACGTGATTTTACGTGAAAGTTTTCTTCTCAGGAGGCAGTACAAAATTTTTTCACACAGTTTGTCAAATCTAGATCACCGGAGTTCTATCGCAAAGGCATAAATGACCTTCCGATTAGATGGCAGCAATGTATAGATAATAATGGTAATTATTTTGATTAAATAAATATGACAAATTAAAAAAAAAAAACGAATTTCAATTTTTCAGTACAAATCGGCAATTTCATACTTTAACCCCTAATATTAGTGTAGATAAACATACATTTAGACGGATGGAGTGAGGGAGGCCAAAGAAAATAAGGATGGATTGTGTGAAGAGATAAAAGAAATGATAGCGTGATTGCTGACTGGATAGAATGGAAGAAAAAAACGAGTTGCTTTGACCTCAAGTTACACGAGACCAAACATGAGACTAGAACAGGATGATGATGATGATGATCACGCCTTTATTTCTGAAGCGTGAAGCTGAGATTTAAGATTAATTTTGTTTACTTTAACTAAGTAAATAATAATTATGTTCACTTGCACCCATTTTTGCTAAAGAACACTTGTTTGCAACTGTCATTGTATCTCACCATCACCCAGAGAGTGCCTAAGGGCGCCTTCACACCGCGCCGAGCCGCGCCGCTCGACGCCAGCTTCGCTGCAGGATGCGCGCTGCTTTGTTATTCCATATAAATAAAAAACGCGCGACGGCAGCGCGACTGCTGCGCTACATCCGCGCTGCGCATCGACCTAGGAAATATATGCGGTCGCGCGGCAGTTTGCGGCTAAATTGAAGGCGCCCTTAGGAAGTCCGCCTTGGTACTTTTTTTATTATTGATAGGCGTTTGACCACTATCTCACCTGATGGTAAGCGACCTTTGTGCTGCAGGAAGTTTTAATGATAAAATAGTCGAATAAATGAAGGGCAAAGCCAAGGCTATCGATGTGGCAAAATTCTGGTGGAACCTCATATAACATAAGATTATGAATGTGAAGATACAGAAGATCGAGTTTCAATGAATATTTAAACAAGAACTTACCTCATACTACACTTATCACAAGCATAGGGCCTTGCGTCGGTGTGCGCGCGCGCATGGCACGCGAGCTGCTTGCGTCGCTTGAAGCGCTTGCCGCACGCTGCGCAAGCGAACTTGCGCTCGTCCGAGTGGGAGGCCGCGTGGTCGGCGAGCTGGGATGCTTTGGAAAATGCTGAAGATAAAAAACGTTTAAGGTCGTGGTTCTCTTTGGGCCGGGATCGCGGTTCCAACTTCATCCTATAAAAATAATTTTCTTTTTTGAGCAGTATTTTGGAACCACAAATAAAAGAAAAACAATTTTTTTTGGTAAAACTACTGCCTTTTTTCTTGTGTTCCCAAAACACTACTAAATTTTTTATTATTTTTATAGATGGAAGTTGAGACCGCGGTCCCAATCCAGAGCTCCACAACCCATAAGTAGTGGAGTTGGCAAAATTAAATTTAATTCATTAAAATAATAGATGATAATAATTTCTTTTTAAAAATGAAATTATATTTTAAGAGGTATGCCCTTAACTACTTGTTAGTAAAAGGTGCAATAAACTCCCCAGTGTCATAATCATGGCATAATGTTGGGACCCGGGTGTCAGGTCTGTTAAAATAAAAATTATACAAGTAGCTTAACTCATAAGCAAATCCAAAAATAAATAAGCATGGCTGCAAGCAGGTTATTCTAAAATAACATGTTGAATCTAAATAATCTAACAATGTTTTTTTTTATTATTATAGTCTTGCATTTGACCACTATCTCACCTGATGGTAAGCAATGATGTTGCCCAATTTTTATTATTTTTATAGTTCAACAGCCAAATAGGTTAAATATTAGTTTGCACAAACTCAAGTATATAAATCCAACTTACTTTTCGGACAATGTGCACAAACAAACTTATGATCTGTATGCTCCTTCTTCATATGTTTATTGAACCAAGTTTTGGATGTGAAAACCTTCCTACATACAGGACAAATATTCTTCTTAGTATCATCCACATTCAAACTCTCGTTCACACATTCTTGATTGTTTGTTTCATTTTCTTGAATAACCTCTCTCTTTTCCTCTTCAGTAACATTTTGAATAAGTTCTATTTCTTCTAAAGGTTTTTCAGGATTTATATGACTTGTATCACTGGCCGGTAAGTCTATATTATCAAAAAGGATGTGTTCATCATAATTGTCTACGGTAACACTAATTTTATAGTCAGGTAGAGTAAGTTTGAGGTTGTCTATGGGTCTAGAATGTGCCTCTGGTTCTATGATGATGCTGGTATTGGTTCTTGAGATGATGTTCTTTAGTGTGGCGTCCACTTTATGAGCCTCCGTGATGTAGGTGAATGCTGATTCTATCTTCATGACGCAGTCAAAGCAAAACTGTCTTGGTAGTGTATCATCTTCTGAGATCTAGAATATTATAATATATTTATTACTTAGTTGAATTTTTGAGTTAGTGAACATATATTTTAAAATTAATTTAATAATTTATTGCAGATTGAAATAGACAGTTTTTAATACAACCTGGATATTCTTTTTGTCACCAGTTAAATATTTTGTTTGCAGCTTTAGTAAATCGGCATTTGAAACGTGCGCAATTAACAATCACAATAATGTTGAAATGCTAAATTGTTATTATTTTTGTTTTGAGGGAGCTAAGTACGGTAATACTTAGGATTAGGACCCTCAAAATAGAAGAACTCTCATGAGGTATCAAGAGAGTTCTTCTACAGACATGAAGCCTGAATCTTTAGTTTATAACAAGAGACTGAATTTCGAAGAAGACTGATTTATTTCATGATAAATAAATAATATAAAAGATGCAAAACCTGGCAGCAACTTACCGCTATATTAGTACAAAAACAGAACATCTCCACAGCTCGAGGTTCAAAATTGTCCTTTTCCCACGATGCCACTTCTTTCATACAACTTCTACACAATTTAGAAGTATCCATTTTTATTAATTCTCATATAAAAATAATTTAAAAAATCACGATTCGCCGCAGGCCGCAGTCGACACAAGTAAATAAATAAATGTCAAAACGTGCGTTCCGTTTCCCTGAACATTCATTCAACAGCACCACTGCCGTAAAATTTAGATCGAACAAAGAAAGAAATACAAAGAAAGCACAATACAAGGTGGAACAAAAAACAAGGATGACAGTATTGCTAAATTATGCATCAAATCAAAAAGTTAGGATCATAGATTATAATATGGTTAAGAATTTTAAACACGGTACCGATATGATAGGTTGTACGAGGCTGGCACCTAAATCACCTCTCTATCTGGTCTGAGTCAGTGAGTCTATCCATTAATTTCTTTTTTCCTGTGCTGCAACTCTATTATATCCTATTAAATTACCAAACACAAAGGAATTGCTGTGAGTATAGGTAATTAAAATAGGGTTTATTTTCTTTGGGCATTTATTGAACTGTCAATTCACTTGATTAGCATCAAATTAATAATAATAGTTTATTTTTCACTCTACACAAAAGTTTCATAAAATGGATAATAATGCAACATATTATAACTTTGTGAGAGTCTGGAGTCCATACTAGGATACCCTGTGTGACGGATCACCAGGCTCTCACCCCAAAATGCTTAGTTATATATTTATGCAATTAGTTACTGTTAGTTATATTAAACAAATGACTAAAATAAAATAAAAAAAGATTTAAACATAGTTAACAATTTTGTACACGTACAATGGTCCACATAGGACTAAGTGCGGAAACCATACAGAAATAGAATAGATAGTTAACAATTTTGCAAGAATACAGACAAAAATAATTTTACCTTTACATATACAAAATAAAAAGTGAAGTGTAGATATTAGGTGTCATGAAAAGTGCTTGCAGTGTGATGGTGTGAGTGTGAGCGAGTGCGTGTAGGGTGCATAGTTATACATAATTACATACGTCTTACGAAGTTACGAGGGAACAATGAGCAACTGCTCAGTGGCATCGTAATCTAACTTTTGTAACCAGGCAGAGAGTTTTTTTTTTGCAAAGTTTTTTTGGTAGGGCATAAATTGTTAGGATCTCGTTAATTTTATTATATAAATAGTTTCCGAGAAAACCAAAATGTCGACGGGCAAAAGTTGTATGAAACCGAACTGTGGAACAGACTGCATGTTTACGTCGCTTACCTTCAAATAAGGTAGGATTATAGGTAAGTTGAGAGTGCTTGCGTAGGATCGTATTTAAAATGAAGAGTTGACGTACAGTTAAAACTTCAGTACGCTCGTAAAGTTCTTTGGTAGGAAATAAGAACGGCAGAAAATTACTTACTTTTAATACAGCTCTTTGCGCTCGTTCGATTCGAAGCATAACCGTTTTGGTCGCGCCACCCCATATAGTTATACAGTAAGAGATTAGCGATTGGCACAGTGCAAAATATACCGCTTTCAATATTCCTGAGTCCGCAACATAACGGAGGTTTTTAAATAGAAAGATCAGTTTTCTAATTCTATTGGCAAGAGAATCTATGTGCGGGTGGAAACTCAAAGTATTGTCTGATATGACGCCTAGGTACTTTATAGATTCTGTGTGTTGTAGATTGGGACATGAGCAAGGAGGAGAACCTTGAGTCTGCAAGCACAAGGATGAGTGGGCAGTTATTTTGAGGCTATTCAGGGAACAAAAGGAAATATACTTTGTTTTGTCAACATTGAGATCAAGTTTATTGGTAGCCAACCAAGATAAACCAGGTTTAGTCCAGTCTGTGCATAACTGTAAACCTCAGGCCATGTGTCAGCCTCAAACAACAGAGCTGTGTCATCAGCGAAAGTTATGATCTTACCGCTAGGCATATTCAGCTCAACGAGGTCATTTATAAAAGTTAGGAATAAAGGGGGACCGAGAATACTGCCCTGTGGGACGCCGTGGATGACAGGAAGATCAGAACTAGTCCACATATCTATTTAAACCCTCTGGAATCGGTTAGTGAGATAGTCCGAAAAAAGCTTTAGTTGCACATTCCTTATACCAAAGCTCTCTAATTTTTTCACCAACAGTGGGACGGAGACCGTGTCAAAGGCTTTGGCGAGCTCCATGAAGATTACTATTACCTTTTTGTTAACATCTAGTTTTTCAGAAACAAACTTGGTTAAATCATGAACAGCGTCGCTGGTTGACATACCAGATCGGAAACCGTACTGTAAAGCTGATAGCAGCGAGTTTCCTTCGAGGTAGCCAACCAGGCGCTCCTTCATGATCCGCTCCAGTACCTTAGACAAAGCTGGTAGGATGGAAATAGGTCTATAATTGTTGACACTGGCTCCGTGTCCACTTTTGAAGATTGGGCGAATCTCTGCTATCTTCCATGCATCTGGAATGGCAAGGTTACAGATAAAAACGATTGGAGAAATAAGGACTTGCTTATATCTTTTCAAAAAGTAGGAAGAGATGTTGTCATAGCCAACAACGCAATCAGACCTCAGACTTAAAATTATATTTTCAACCTCTTCTAAGTCGGTGGGTAGAAAAACCATCGAGTGCGGGTATTGTTTATGCGAAGCCGTTGAAGTAGTGCTACCAGAACTACAGCGATCAGCGATGTTTTTACCGATGTTCACAAAAAAGTCATTAATGAAATTAATGGAGGAAATTGGATCCAGGGTGTTGATTAGCTGAGAGGCTTCGTTTTTCGTGTTTTTTGTGTGAATGTCTTTTATTGTGTTCCATAATTTTTTGTTATCAGTTTTAGCCGCAATCTGAAGTTTCATTTTGTCGTGGTCTCTTTTAATTTTTTTCAACAAGTCGTTGCAGAAATTTCGATATCTTTTATAGGATGTGACTGTAACTTGATCGTTAGGATTCCGTTTGGCTTTTTGGTGCAACTTGTCCCGTGTCCTCATACAGCGCAATAGTCCAGGTGTTATCCAAGGATTTGAGATTCTCTTTCGGTTTGAAGTTTTGATAATTTGAGTACTAGATACTATAATTCTATTAATTGTGTCAACGAAGTACTGAACAGCAAGATTAACATCTGTCATTGAATATAATTTATTAAAGTTAATATCCTTAATTTCCACGTCAACCTTTTCGTAACTTAAACTTTTAACTATTTTATATGTTTTGTTTTTAGGCATATTAAAATTTAAGATTAGGATTACCGCATCATGATCAGTGATGGAGGTTTCAGCTACATAACAAGAAGCTTGAAGTCGCGTTTTCAAAATAATGTGATCAAGACATGTTTTATTATGAGTGGGGATAGTATAAGCCGGCAACATGCCATGGGATGCTAACAGATTAAGGTAATGAGCAGAATTTGAGTCTGTGTTAGTCTCCGCTATGTCTACATTAAGGTCCCCTATTAAAATAAAGTTTTTTACATTAGAATTTGTATTTAGAAAAAGTTCGAGAGATGAGAAAAAGTTATTAAGATTTTTGTACCCCGCAGGTCGGTAAATTGCTAGCATCGTTGTACTTTGATTAATCTTGACCATTAGACTGTTACAATCAGAAATATTAGGTTCCTCTACCGATACGCTAATGTTATTTTTACAATATATAACCACCCATTCATTTTGGGTTTAGATATTATTAGTTTGGTAGTAATTATAACCATCAAGCGGCGGAATGCGTTGAGCACAAGACAGCCAGCACTCCGTTAACACAATGAAGTCCCAATCAACTTGCAATCTTTGTAATAGTGAGCAAACCTGCAGGTGTATTGCGCGTTATGCTTTTGATATTTTGGTGTATAACTTTAAGTGATTGATTGGAATCCGTTATAATATTAACACAATTGTCAATATCACAAGTCGACGAATGTGCAACGGTAATGCCGTCCAGGTCAGAGATTAACTCTTTCGTGCTATTGAATTTGAATTTTAAAGAATAGCGATGCTATATTCCGATTGATGTAATAAGTTTCAATTAAAAAAAAGTATTCAGAAAGCGGTTCGAGATCACTTATCAAATCATCAGAAAGCATTTTATAATAAATACAAGTGAGATGTGTAAAAATGTATCATAGCAAGATCTGATAAGGCAGTGAATAGTTTGGCGACGCTATGGAGTATATCCGCGGAGGCGGTACCTATAAAAAAGTATAAACTCGGTTGTAGGGTATGCAGAATATTTTTTGACAGAAAAGTACGCTTACTATGTTGTTGAATAAGTACGGCCCGTGTATCGTTAATGAGTTGACGTTTTAAACAAATACGCTTGATTAGTAAAGTTCTCTCTGAGATAAAATAACATACCTACAATATTAATTTTGAGTATAATTGATAAGTCAGTAGTTCTATTGTGGTGATATTTCATTTGCTTATATACTATGTTATTCGTGAGAAGTATGCGAGAAAGTGTTTAAATGTGAAATTTAGAGTGCGTGTTGTTTTAATAGTGATGTTCAGTAGATTATAAAATAGGTAATAATAAATTACGGTGGTATGTGCAAACAGGTGATAATAAAAAACGAAGGTAAGTACAACTTCAAGTCATTTAGACCTTAGCCTATGAAGATCTTCCTCGCTGTCAATTCGGATTGGACGAGACGATTCTTTTTCTTTTATGTAAATCTTGCCGTATGAGTTCCAGAAACTATGATAATTATACTCATTCTTGAAACATTTTACCAGATAGCGAAGTTTTTTGGCAGTACTTGTCAAAAACTCGTCAATATAAATTGGTTGAGACTGGGATGGTGTACCTGCCAACTGTATATGCAAAGTATTTGTTTTCCTTGTTGAACGTTCTACATTTTTTGATCACATTATTCTTCATAAACGTTGTAGTAAATTGAACGATGATAGGGTTTCTACCTTCCGTTTTTGTTTTTATTCGATATACATCGTAGACATCAGAATCGTTTATGGGCTGACTAATGACCTCTCCAATGTTTTTTACAATGGTTCGTAGAGTCTCCTTGTTCTCACTACGATCCTTAGGGATATTATTAATTTCAACCGAAGTCGCTCGGGAATTACGCTCCAGTAACTCAACTTTCGACTCCAAGTAAGCAATTGTTTTATTATTTTTGGAGTTTTCATGTTCCAAACCACTCATCCGTTCTAAGAAAGCGTCGTATTTGTCAGAGACAAATTGCAAGTCTTTCCTAATTTCCTCAGTTCTTTCCTGAATAGTGTGCATGGCTGAGTTGAGTTAGTCTAATTTCAGATTTTGTTTTTTCTGAAAACCTTCAAACATAGCCTTGATTTCAGAAACGGATGCTTGTAAATCAGCTGATTCATTGGATGTCCATTTCCTCTTAAATCTCCTAGTGATGTTACGCGCTTCTTGTGATCCTTCACGCTGATTTAATGAAAGATCTAATTGAGTATCAGAGCCATAGCTGTCATGAATTGCGTTTTCCAAATGGGAAAAGGTCGGAGTAGATTGCATAGGCACCTGGACCTGTATTAACGGCTGCGGTGGTGTGCGTTGAGTTGACATATTATAAGATGGCGGACAAACAGTCGTGTGTGCCGTAATTCGTTGTGTGCGTGTGTGTCTGCACAGTGTAAGTGGTAGCTGGGCGGGGCTAACTTCCTTGCCAGACTAGCTAGTGTGCTGTTGAGACACGGTATGCGTGTGTGTTAGCTTCATTACTCACGGTGATCTTACTTCCACACTGTTTCTGGGCGCCTAGTACTTTTGTTACGAACACAATTTATTAAATTATTTTTTATCAATTAAAAACAGTAATTTTAAATAATCAATAAGAAGCTATCGCAACTGCAAACACGTCCGAACATTTCGGAAATCCGGGGGGAGAGCTTTATTAAAATGATTTTAATACATTAAGCTGGTACTAGATAGTAATCTTTACTATCCAATTTTTTTTTGTGGACTACTATTTCCATAAGGAGCGGAGTTATAATATATATAAGGTCAGACACATTTAAATATCCCTCATTACATTATGGCCAGCTTCATTAAAAAGTGCTAACAATCTTGGTATCACACAGCGCCGCCTTCAGCTGATCCATGCCCTCACCGGTGAGGGGCGAAGCCTCCAGGAGGGTAGGCGCGTTGGACAGCTCCGTGCTCAGACGCGTGTGCTGCAGCATCAGGAGCGCCTCGTTGCGCATCTGTCTGTACGCCGCGTCCATCTTGCTCAGGACTAGGATGAACTGAGGACATAGGTTGGGATTGGTGAAGAATTAGTCTTTAAGTGAAGAGTGAATAGTTTACTTCTAGGCAAGCGTGTTCCATCGTCCATAATGATAGCTTAATAACAGAGGGGTTTTTTTCGGGTGGGAAAATCACCTAATGACATCCCCCGCTCTTAGGCGGAGCGAGAGATAGTGTCAGACTTTTACTGATTAAAAACCCACTCCTGTTCCTTCATTGCCAATTTTCCAGGGCCCCTGGGATCTCTTTTGCATCACCCATGGCCCCAGTAGGCTTCGACCCTGTTGGGCCCCTACGGTTGCTGACATCTCCTTGAGGAGCGCGTGGAACACTACGCGCCGTCGACGACTTGGGCTCGGTCCGGACGGTTACCGGACGATCGGACGGCGACCTATTGCTCGCCGACCGCAAGCCTGCGTCTACGGTGGCCGGAAATCGGGATCGGAATCTCGGCGGCTGGGGCGTAAGGGCCATTGCCTCGCGCGTGCACGTGTGGCCTGCTCCTTTGCCAGCATTACTGCTTCGCAATAGGAGGCGACCGCCTGCGACTCCTCGCTCCGGACCATGGCCTGTACCAAGGACCGGCACTATCTATCAGAGGGTACTATGGCTGAAGTCAGTGCAAGTGACTCTGTGTTCAGCTGTACAGAGTGAGGGTGTAGCATACCTTGGCGCTTTTAAGTCTGGGTTCAGCCAGTAAAGTGTAAAGTAATACAGCAGCCGCTGATATTTGACACAAATTTGATGTGTCCACAACGTAAATCACCTGAAATAGAAGCAAACAATTTTTATAGATGGTGTTGTAGAAGACTTACTGACAATAAAAAAATAAATAAGTAAATATTCAAGTTATACTTTTTATTAAATGTTATTTATGACTTAGAACCAAGAATAAAACTATTGCTATTTCAGTTTTACTCAAAGAGTATGTAAAGTTAGCGGTTTTACTTACTTTTTCAACACCGTCTAAATAATTATGCCACAGTGGCGCCATCTCTCCTCCCACCTCTCTTATGGACAACATTTGTTTCTTCCCGTGTTTATTCAAGTAATAAATGTCGTAAATATTAGTTCCGATCGTCGGTACAGGGCTGTATGTATTGTCTATCCCTTCAGCATTTTGCAATTTCTTCAATAACGTAGTTTTTCCGGAACCTCTTGGACCTAGGCACAGCACTGGGATTTTTTTCTCTGGATCGTCCATAGTGAAACAAATGAATAATTTTAAGCCCAAATATAGGTTGAAGCGTAACTAAAACAACACCCAAAAGTTGTTAAATCAATTTTGTTGATATGCCATTTAGTATTTCTACTCGCCACTAGATGGCGCTGAAAGCAATATACAGATTTACCAAAAATATTTGGTGCAATAAACTTGGTATTATTTATTTGAGTCATCATCAGAACTCGTTTGGTACTTCGTTCAATAATTTACTTTCACGACCTCGACTGCCAAGGATGTATAACGTATAAATAAATTATCAATAAACCACAAATAGGTAGTGATCGTACTAATTTGGACATGGGCAGGTTCGAAACAGTGGCGTAGCCCGCGGGTGATGTGTTGTCATAGTGATGTGGGTGACTGGTATTCAGGGCACAAGACTAGAGAGAGACTAAGAGGCATGAGACTACACCAGACGACCTTAAACTTGGGCTTACGTAAGGAGACTCACAAGCTCCAGCCCGTAGTGATGTGGCCCAGTTCGAATACATAAAATGTGTACTGCACTCGCCATTTAATTTACAGTCAACTTTGTGAAGGTCGAAAGAGTCGTCAGTAATGAAGACAGCCATTAAATCTGCCTAGATAGCACTAGATTATTAATGATAAAGTTAGGTATATGTTATAGGAAGTAATCTGATTGACATAATAAAATAGGTAGGTTGGTATTTCTTATGACACTTCCAGTTGAAATTTCATTTAGTGTTCATAATAGTTTACTATAATTACGGCATTTTTTTTTTAATTAAGGGATGATTTATTTGTTGTTCTACTTTCACTAGAACTAGTAGGTAGGTACTTAAGTATTTAATTAAAAAATTCTTGAAGCATTTAAAACTTAATACATAGGAAATAAAACGATTAAACAAAATAACGCAATCAATCGCAACTTAACTCATTCAAATAACATTTAGTTTAACATCAGCGTCTAATTATGAAATACACAAAAAAGTAAGCGAATAGTAAGCGCTTTAGGCATCTAGCCCCTCCCTACCGAGTGAGGTTAGCAACTGGTAAGCCCGCGAATTTCGGCGCACGGCACTGCGTAACTAGGCCAGCGCACCCTTGACCTACTGACTCACTGCCAGCAAGCGCCCGCCATTGTTTTTCAACAATCAATAAATAATACACCGAGCAAAACTCTTTACACTCGCACATTTGCGCAACAGCGCCTGCCCATCGTCGCCATATTTTGCGTTAGTTTGCATTTTCGCGCGCTGTCAACTTTGAAGTTTGTACCTTTTTTTGGGTCGCGAAAATGTGTGTCGGGCGTCTATCGTGTGGCCCACGTAGGTACCTAGTTACCTAACAAATAAATATTGATGTGTGACGGCCTTCGTTTCTTAATGCTAAATTAGTTAGAGCTTTTATCATTCGTGTTATTTAATGGCAAAGGCTTACAAGTAGCGGTATAATAACAATAATTGTATTTTTTGTAATTCAGTGTAACAAAACGTGCAAATTATTTGCGGCCAGGCAAATTATGGACTAAGTAGGTATCTACCTAATGCTTACTGCACTTGAAATGTTATTGAGTTGTGTGGTCGTGTGGCCTTCAAATTATGATTGTCTTCTGCACTTCTAATTATACTAAGTATTACGAAACACACCAAAAAAATACAAGGAATTAGTGGTGATTACCAGCTAGGCAGCTATCATAGTGCATCCGACCGTCGACCTTGTAGAGGCTCTTTTTCACACAGAACAAACCAATGCTATTCGTTATCTATTTGGTATTTATCTATGTATAGGTTGTATAAAACAATGAAACAAATCGTGGCCTTCTTATTGTACCTCTATAATTAGGTGTTTTAACGTAAACAATTACAATGCACACAGGGATCGTAGTTTTGTGTTTTATTTTGTTTTACGTTTATTTATCTATGAGTAATCGATGGTTAAATTAAAAGTGTTTGATCATGCGCCTTAAAATAATAAAAAAAACTCCATGGTACATGAGTTTATTTATTAAAACGGTCATACATTAAAATACACATGTGAGTACATACGCACACACACGCTGGAGAATAAATTAAATAAATACATACATAAAAGCATTACGATGTGGCCGCCAAGGGAGGTCGACACGTAGAGCGCGCAGGCGCACAGAACTGAACCAAACGAACCTTTGCTTGATGCCTTCGGCGGAACGGAACGTATACAAACTATTTATAAAATTCGGGCTGTTCATTGAATGTACTGCCTACTGAGTAGTTAGTGGTACCGAGACATAACAATTAACTTTACTAAGAAATAAATTGCGTCATTTTTGTTTAGTTGAAACAGTAGGTAGGTCTACATTTTGAAAAATTACGTTACTCGAAAGGTAATGAATTAAATAAAGATTGCTCTGATATTTCAATAATAATTTAATGGTTACTACGGTATTAATTATGAAATGTATTTTACGGTCATATTACTTAATGAGTTTGCTAATGAGTAGATAGTCTAAAAATTTATGCAAAAAAATTATACTTAAAAGATAAAAAAAAAAATACAAATCGAAAAGAGTTAAGTATAATTCTTTCATTTATTATGTTAGAGAAAGTCAATAAATTGTTTTTGTAAGTAGTTGTTATCTACTTTGTTACCAAACTACATTTTTCAGCAGTTCCATAAAGTTCTTGCTTTTCACGCTTCGTCTATGGTCAGAACGTTTCAGACCTCGATGGTTAGATAAAAACAATTGTTTATGAAACTCCGAAGGCTGTTCTAGGATAACATAAACTCATTTCAATGCGATTGTTCAAACTAATACCTGCCTGCAGTAATTAACATAGACAGTGTTGTTTCGCCATTGTCTTAAATTTTAGTAGCCATACGGCATTGAGAGAAACAAAAAGAATTAGGTTCTTTAAGAGTGAAATTTTCACCTTGTTCAGATCAGATTTTAAACCTAAGTAGTATGACCTGAATCGTGCAGTGAAAAAACTTTAATCTGAGAACTTTTTTAATAAAGATTTACTTTTGCAAGTGATTCAATGTCACAAAGAGTCTTTTGTTAAAGTTTTTGAGGTCTCAAGGAAACATCGATGATAAAAAGCGATTGACTGGTATTATTTCTTTGCTTATAAAAAATTTCAATGACTTTATTTCTGTTTTAAAGCTTCACAAACTTTTCCTGTGAGTTCATTTGCGTTTTTATATTTCTCTGTGAAGCTCTATATTCTACCTAATATTGTCCTAACGTAAATATACGTGATATCTTTATTTGACTTTGAAAACGTTAAACGTAGTTCTCATTGTATTATGTAAATAAGCTGTGCGAATCAAATATACCTACCGCACAACCTTAGAACTTAGTTGGCTCTCTAATTTTAGAACTTTAAAACAAACTTTCAAGGTTTTCAAGGCTCAACGATTTTTTTCATTTTTCTTACTGTGATTTTCCGAAGACTAAGAATTTTACGTAATCTTCTGGTTCAGACAAATTTTCCCAACATCCGCATCCTGTTTCTTTAATAACAGTTCTTCAATAACATTCTGAGTTCTAGCAGATCTTTTCGGACTTCTGGGGCTTTACCATGATGTGTTAAAATGACAGGCTTGCGAGCTAGAAAGAGATGTAGCTATACATTCTATATAGCTCCATCTCTTAGTTCAGTTTAAGTCGTAAAATGGAGCTGGTGGTAAGACCTCAGTTCATAAACCCTGCAGCAATTAACGTCAGTCCTCCACTAATACAGCAGTTAGCAGTAAGACGTTACGTGAGATGAGTCCTCCAACTAGATGGTTCGGTCTCACCTGCACCTGCCGCGTTAGCAAGCGTCTCGCGTGCTCGTGTCGTCAGCGTCGCGTCACCGCTCACTGTCGCTTTCCGCTACGGCCGCCGCCGCCGGTGAAAGGCATCGCCGCTCGAATTCTGCACATTTTTACTATGAGCGCATGTGTATTGTGCTGGCGTGGTTAGCAGGGATTGTGGAGACACTTTGAAAGGTACTGAGGGGTTAGGAACATGGTGCTTTGTTTAAATGAATTGGATAAACGTTGATTTCTCTTTAAAAAAAAACAAAGTGAAAGTGCCACAGATGGAGCTAAAATTTTGATAATTAATGAGATGAATTGAATCGTCCCATATCGTAGTATTGTCTCCCTATTTGGATGATCTAAACTTTGCCTTGAATATTAATTTTGACTGTAATTTATTGTGACTTTTCTTTTGATTTGATTATTTTTATGTGTGATTTGACTTCTATTTAATTGTTTTTTCTTTACTATTTGACATTGTAAAATAATGTAACGTGTTTTTAATAATTTGTTGACTAAGTTTAATGTAATCTGTATTATGACTTTTAAGAATCCCTTACCAATAAACTACTATAACTATGACTAATTATGTATGTATGTCGAGACCATGTTCTTGTCACCTTGCTTAGATTAATTTGTAATTATCCATGTTTTAGCTTTTATTTAAAACTATAATAATTGTTGTAAGTACCTAAGGTAACTTTTTTTATTGAGGTAGGGAATCATCCAATTACTTCTCTCGCTCTAGAGTGAAATGGGAGGGCGTGTCAGACTCTTACTGACTAAAACCATACCTGTGTTCTTCAGTTGCCCTGTGCGTTCTAGGACTACGGATTTCCTTTTCAGAAATTCCCTGTGATTTAAGGATAAAATAATCCCTATCATTAATATGGTTAAGTTCGCTTTGAAAAACCGACCCAAAACCTAACTGTATTTTTTATTTAACTGTTATATTTGTATACCAACAGAGTGACATATTCGCACTGGCGAAAAAACTCTTTAAATAAAGATTAAAAAAAAAGATATAACTACTGTAAATATCTTGATTTAAGCACCTAATTTAAAAACTTTCTTTGATTTCATTTCTGTCTCATGGTTCCTCCAGTTTGGACCATGATCAAATATCTGCAACCCCTATAGATACGTAACATCGTGGTGCTGGTGCCTGAGACTCGTGCACTTTCAGCGTCTTGCTTTTCGACAGACGCCTACAATGAAAATTGAGGAAAAATCTGCTGAATTGATGCCAAAAATAGTGTAAGGTAGTGGCTGGAGAGTCAGGTATGACCGGTACTCCATGTTATCTTGTTTTTTTCATACTTTTCCGAGCCTAATGTAATATATATGAAGTTCTATAACTACTAACCCATTAACTTGAATAAATAACCCCTTTCTAAGCTGTCAGCTTGAGGGTAATTAATCTAAAAAAAGAAAAGATGATCTTACAAAAAGTCGATTACCTCGTTAGCTTTGCGTTTCGAAAAACTATAACTTTCCTAGAGTATGTATGTACTATGTTAAGTTCAGATGACCTACACGCTACGAGTTTGATTGACAAATGTCTAGATGTTAAAAAAAAATACACGAAGTTCGAAAAAATGCAAGAACAATTAAGTAATTTTATTTAAGAATGAATGCGAAGAGATTAATGCGACTGTTGCTCTTTGAACCACGGTTTAATAACTTCTAGAAGGTTTAGGGTGAAAGACAATGTTACTGTCCAAGTAAAAATGTTTTTTAAATTTAAACAAAGAGATTCGTGACTTGAAAAGTGAGGTATAGTTTTGTGAATCAGGCGCGTGAATGTTCCTTTTTTGGAATTTTCCTGACAAGGCAAAATGTAAATAAACCAACTGGGTTATTTTAAGGATAAACGTGGCGTATAAATAGATTGACAAAATATATTTTTACATTTAATTGATACTTATTTCACTATTGAAACTATTTTATTTCATCCGAAGGCTAATGTTGTTGCCCCAAAACAATAATCTTCAGCTACTGACGTTTCCACCTAACATGCCTCTATTTTTTTGCCCTTATAATTAATATGATATGTGATTATCTAATCCAGACAATGATAAAAAGCTGTTGCTATTGCCGTCAGTCGCACGCAATGCTTTCGTTAATTAAACACATTTTTCTGCAGGACTACGGTCATTTAGCGATGGTGCTATCTCGGTCTAACGCTAAGGAGTTCTATATCGCCGTCTCGTTCCAAATCGACAAAGTCCGTCTAGCAATGTTATCGCGACGCGAAAGTGGCGGGTCGCGTGCGCGAGCGTCGGTGAAAGAGTCGATGACCTGCGCGGGAGCAACGAACGTCTTTGCGGCAGCGCATTGTGCTGAACGCAACCCCCTCCGCCCCCTCTCTCGCCCCCCTCTCACCCGCGCCGCACGCACGCAACATATGGAGCGCGCACACCCCCCTGGCACTACTTTGATTTATTGAACCCTAGTCACATTGTTCGGAAATAAATGTTTAGTTCCAGGTCCTAAGTATCCGAAGTACAATGTGAAAGATTTTATCACACTTTCTAAGACGACAGTGTCGGTAATATCCTAGCCTAGGTGAACGTTCTATGTAGCTCTAATACAAAATGAACGCTGTGACAAACGTGGTACCTACTTATGTATAAGTAAAATTCGCTAAAGGCCACACTTTCAGCGCATAAACTCAAGAAAACCGACGACTAAAATAATAATGATGCAATATTGGTGACAGAATAACAGCCCACCTGTAACAATACTACCAAAACTGACGCTCATAAAACTCTGATGCCAAAACAAATTACGAAAATAACACCAAACCATCGAAAGTGGATTTGTAACTACTCCAAACACTTCAGACGCTTGTGAAGGCGCTATAAGTATACATAAAAGCCGAGTGTATAATATTATAGAGGCAGAGATAAACCACTCTATATGATATAATCTAAGCGATGCATTAGACGCACACAGACGGGCGGTGCAATCTTGCGCACGCACACCACCCGACGTTTCTAATAGTGTAGCAGGACTAGTGCACATTGGAGACTTATCTAGGATGGTTTTTAATTTTTATTTTTTTGTGTTTATATTGCTCAAGTCATAAGGAATGACGTCACGCAAGGCTTGGAGGTTAACAGCCTGTTTTACCCATCATACCACGTGGTCTAAAGGGTTTGCGGTAGGGCCTGTTCTGGACTTATAAGTTTGCCTACCAGCATGGCCTTATTTAATCTACTTTTATTCGTTGGTTATCTGTTAGTCACATTACTCAAGTTATTTGACAACATATTTGGGTGGGTGGAGTCCAAAAGCTAGGAAGAGAATCACATCAAGGCGTGCTTCGTAATCGCCATTAAAGACATATGAAGTTAACCTAACAAATAGATCATCCCCCTAGCCTTTTACCAACTAGCATGGGGTCGGCTTCCAGCCTAATCGAATGCGGATTATTATTATTAGAATATCTGTGTTTTACATGAAGCGACTGCCTAACAGACCTCCAAATCCCAGTTACTGGGCATCACGATACTTCTTGGACTGCTGGTCAGACTTTCTGGCGTCTGACGACCTGTATCGATTGTCAAAGATCTACGAATGACAACCGGAACGAACGGCTTTCCCGTTACCTAATCTACCAAACGGCAGAATCATAAAATAATTTAACTTATTTTCCGACTTTCCAGCACGTATTTAATTGCAGCATTTTCTTTTCCTACGTTTTAATTTATTGAAAGTACTTCGCTCTAATTTTCTACAACAAAACCACATGTGCAAATATTGCAATGTTTGCAGTTAAAAAGGTACACCGACCGATTGCGAATTTTTCAGACCAAGTCGTCTACGGGCTGGGTCTACCTTTTGTTGTTCCAGACAATGGGCTTAACTGGCACAAGGACGAGCATCGTCACGCTTTCATGGGGTGACACATGCAGAGCAGTAGCATGATGGATGAATGATAGTGACACATGCAGAGCAGTAGCATGATGGATGAATGATAGTGACACATGCAGAGCAGTAGCATGATGGATGAATGATAGTGATACATACAGAGCAGTAGCATGATGGATGAATGATAGTGATACATACAGAGCAGTAGCATGATGGATGAATGATAGTGATACTTACAGAGCAGTAGCATGATGGATGAATGATAGTGATACATGCAGAGCAGTAGCATGATGGATGAATGATAGTGATACATACAGAGCAGTAGCATGATGGATGAATGATAGTGATACATACAGAGCAGGAGCATGATGGATGAATGATAGTGATACATGCAGAGCAGTAGCATGATGAATGAATGATAGTGATACATACAGAGCAGTAGCATGATGGATGAATGATAGTGATACATGCAGAGCAGTAGCATGATGGATGAATGATAGTGATACATGCAGAGCAGTAGCATGCTGGATGAATGATAGTGATACATGCAGAGCATGATGGATGAATGATAGGCTGGTTTATGAAATTAGAGACCTTACCACAAGGTCTTAATGCGATCCATTTTATGACCTAAACTGAACTGTTAGGGTTGGAGCTCTATCCCTCTTTCTCGCTCTCACGCCTGACACTTTAACTGGTCATGGTATAAGGCCCCAGTTCGTAATGTCTATCAGTGTCCCGTCTTTGTTTTGGCGATTTTATATTGCGTTTCAGTTTTTTCACAATGTTTTTTGTTTCGATTCTTCTTTTCGAGTTGATGCATAATAATAAGCACAATCAGCCTTATAATGTTCCCACTGCTGGGACTCAGGCCGCCTCCTCTTTAGGAAAGGGAACGGGCCGTAAGCCACCACGCGGGCCCAGTGCGGGTTGGTGAATGTCACATGTCTTCGAAGTTTTGGTTCTAGGACATGCCGGTTTCCTCACGATGTGTTCCTTCAACGTTTTGAGAGCAATGGTGCTGAACTAAATTACACAAAGTAATGCGCCTGACTGGGTTTAAACCCGCGACTACAACTCATAAGTCGAGGCCGTTACCACTCGGCCACCACTGCTCTCGACGAGTCGATGGTAAACTTCTTAATTTTTTTTGGGCCCAGTAGGTGGCAACTTTTAATGCAGCATCGATGGCACTCATTAAACACCCCAACACTCCAACGCTACAGCTTACATTCTGAGCAGAGGCACCGCACCCACTGGGTTCTATAAATAAAACCTCATTTGTGCCAAGTTGTGCCTGCAGCAGCCTATCTAGGTAAAATAAAGTTTTGTGTCTTATGTCTTGAAAAGAGGTCCACAGCTGGAAATAAGCCTTCCTCAAGCTTTACCACGTCAGCCGGTCTTGTTCCCTCACATCCAGTGGGCATCCGGCAGCTCTTATTGAAAGGCTACCCAACGTTGCATCTACGGTACGCGCTCGTCACTCCTCACATCTCTTCATCTAATAACCAATCACAGCACTACTTTGAGAGCACTTACTGTCACCCTGGAATGCACAGGGCAACTGAAGGACACAAGTGGGTTTTAGTCAGTAAAACTATGACACGCTTTCTTGCTCCACACTAGAACCGGGGGAGAAGTCATTTGACGATTTCCCACATCTAAAAAGTACAACTTATTTAAATAACATCTATTTTCTAGAAATTAACAAGGACTGTAGGTAACTTTCTGTACGTATTTTACTAACTCATATTCACAAAGATAGACCGCTTCAGTTACACTTCTGATAATTAAGTTTCAGTCGTTTTTCCCAGAAGTGCGGCGCTTTGATAATATCTACACAAAACTGAGAATTTTGTAACTTTCTCCGTTTTCACAGAATCATTTATTGTTATTGAAGTCTCTTTCATGTAAATTGTTATGTTCGTGATCAATAAAAAGTAATAAGTTTTATTAAGGATATCATTAAGTTACTTTAATGTCTGCTTTTTATCGTAAGTTAATTATAAAATATCGTTAATGTTAGGTATGCTTGTGACGACCAGCGACGTTTTATGTGAGCTTTCTGATCTTTCAGATTGACTCGGGTAAATGAAATCATGTATCATTTCTCGGAATTGAATGTGTTAGTGTCTAAATTGTTAAAATCATTTAAAATGTCAAATAAATAAAGAATTATTTTGAACATTTTTTTTAGGAAGGAGCGCTTGATTGGCAGCTTCAAGAGGGCTCTCTTGACCAGTATTTGTAAAATTGCTTGTGGATATTGTATTTAAAAAACGAGATAGCGCTATTAGTTCTGATTTTGGCCACACCCATAAATATCATTTTACGAATAATAACTGCAAGAAAACTTGAAAAAGGGAATGATGTCAAAACTATACAAGTTCTATTACAAAAATTGCGTTTTCCATAGAAATGTTCTCATAGTGCGCGCGCCCTAGGAATAGTTCGCCAAGTGAAAGTGAGTGTGTGTGTGTGTTAGTGTGCAGCGAGTCGCGCACACGCGGCCGATGCGCCTGCGCTTTCCGACCTACAGGGTGCTACGATAAGCAGAGCTTAGGAGCTTTTCTTACAGAAAAAAGAGTAAACTCAAGCAAACAAATAAATAACTAATTTTAAAATGTGTAGAACAGGCCTGAATTAAAAAGTATTATTTGATCTTATAATATAATTCCAAGCCAATCTCTTACTGTGATATGTTTATAGTACTTACAGTTCAAAGTCAGTCAGTTCAGTTTCATAAATAAACAATTTCTTTAATTCTTTATTGTACACTATAACAAGTTATATATAATATAAGTGGATAACAGAGTTCATATACATAGGCGAGCTTACTTCAAAGTTGAGATTACTTTCAAATTCGAATTTCATAGTTTTTTTTTAAGGTGGGAAAATTATCTAATGACAAATCCCGGTCCTGTGCGAGACGCACAGGACCGTTCGCTGTGGCGACGCTTGGGGGAGGCCTATGTCCAGCAGTGGACGTCTTTCGGCTGAAATGATGATGATGATGATGAAATCCCGCCCTTAGGCGGAGCGGGAGTATAT
Organism: Mythimna impura; assembly: GCA_905147345.3. Classification (NCBI taxonomy): domain Eukaryota; kingdom Metazoa; phylum Arthropoda; class Insecta; order Lepidoptera; family Noctuidae; genus Mythimna; species Mythimna impura. The sequence goes on along the minus strand of LR990342.1, from coordinate 1,504,510 downwards.
TTCTGTTTTCTCAGTGAGAATCTTACGTATGCAGCACGTGTTCTACAAACTTAACTAAATTGTTTTCTAACATATGTCCAGAAAACATAGTTTGGTAATAGCTTTTTTTTAGATTCATCTGAGTGTGAAAGAATAATCATACAGCAATTATTTAGGAACACAAAAACAATAGATTTTCGATTCAACAAATAAAAAAGAGCACAAATATTCTTAATAATAATATGCAAATAAAAAAAATAATTCAAAACTAATGTTGTTTTCTTAGACATTAATTAATTAAAATTAAATTACCAAACAAGAGCACGCTGTATATCGCGGAAGCGTCAAACGCGGCCGGTGGCCGGCCTCGGCGGCTTTCTTATGGAAAACTGCGAGCAGGGCTGCTGCCTACCCGGTGCCCACTGCACTCAACCTAACCCTCACACACTCGAGATGAACCTTCGACACTAGCTGGAAAACCACTGCAACCGATGATTGCAAATCATATAAAATAAAAATATGTCAGTGATAATGAGAACGAGTACCAAAGCACCAAAATGTATGGGATTGACATGCACCACTATAATGCCACGTGGTCAAGACCAAACATTCTGGAGGATTTTTTTGTTATTCGTTCGTCGTTCTTGATATAAACTAGTGCTTGACTGCGATCCCACCTGATGGTAAGCAGTGATGCAATCGGTGATAGTGAAGCGCACTCGTTTATTAAGAGCCTGTATTCACTCTAGCCTTGAAGGCGCCTAAATTATAATCGTCCCGTCCGAATATACCGCAGCAGGCAATTTGTTCCAGTCCTTCGATGTACGCGGTATTAACGAAGCGAAACGCTTAGTCCGGACCGTAGAGGTGTTAACAATGTCAGGGTGGACACTAGCTGTACATTGGGTTGTCTTATGGTAAAAAGGTAATGGTGAAATCACGTCATATACGCTCCATTGGTGTAATAGCTGCAAGGCGTTCCGATGTGAGGGTAAAATAAATAAATACATATAATCTCTGCGCACACTCTCCAAAATGCATCCTATAGAATACCGAAAGGCTGACTGCCGAAAAATGACAATCTAGGCTCTTTCGTCTGTCTAAAATAAAATGTTCGTATTTTCATAGTGCGTGAAATGAAAAGTTAATACTGAAATAAGGATTTTCAATTATCGTCAAAACGAGAAACAGACAAGAAGCGTCCGGTCGTACGTTAACGAGTATTTATTTAGATAAAAGATCAAAGTATCCAGTGTTCTGTTTTACACTAATAAAAATATTTTAAATGCGTATTTTACTAAGTATTATTTGAATATGAATTATAATTGTAATGTCACAATCGTGCGTAATTACGGTGCACCACAATAATTCATTTTCTACTGTTGACTCATTCGACGACGCGCGATGCATTACAAGTAGTATTCATTCATTGCGCCTTTCTTTCGTTCACAAACAGTAAGAAAATTTAAATTAGATGAAAAAGATTTACTTCTAATGTACATATTTAATTAGGTACATATTTACTAGGGAAGTATTATATGTACATAATTATATCCCAAAATAGTCTGGTACAAATTAATGGAAATAAGAGGTTCATCTCTTATCCTAATATCTTTTGATTAATTTCCCTTCAAGTTGAAACTCACGTAGTTTCCGTAAAATATACAATCAGCACGTTCCAATGCATTCTGATCTCCTTCCATCTCTTCATTATGGTGATCCCGGCTTACTGCTATACTTTTTTTTTTACGTTTTTAATGGTATTAATATCTACTATTTCTACATATTAATAGTTAATTTTTTAAAAATTTTGTATTAATTATTTTTATTGACATTATATTATGTACTACTTTCGACACACTCCTTATGAAAAGGGATTTGCTTATCTTATTTATTTATTTATTATAAAATTTTCGCGGATTTTCTTAAATTCTAATTATCTTTGTTTTTTTTTGTGTAATGTAACATTTCGAATCAGTATAAAAATTATGAATGAAATAATAACTACAGCCAGTGAGAGAACATAATTAAATAAATTGTACTTATAAAATAAAATAGCTTTATTGTAATATTTAGATTGTCTCTCCAATATATTTTTAGATTACACTTCATGATTTTGAGACCCGGACTATATTCAGGTTATTTCCTTACAGTGAACATTAATTTGCCTAATTTATACAGCATTATGCATTATTTCAGGCGCGCTGACACTACTCTGAATTTTGAGCAGCGCGTGCGCAAGATGCAATTGATATCCTTGAATAATATCTCACGTTAAGTTCGCTCGGTTTTAACCTGGAGACTACATTTATTAGGGAGTGTATTTTTGTGACACATTTATATTGTTTTAGATAATCACGATTAGATCGTTTGATTTCCGTGTCTGGTTAGAATAAAGTGACCCTTTTCGATGAGGACGTAATTGGCTCTCTAAAAATATTATCAATGGGAAATAAGTCTTGTGTATACGGGAGGGTTAATTAAAAATGACTTCATGAGTGACTATGAAACTTCTATGCACTTGGAGGTGCAGTCTGCCCCGTTACAGACTTAGCTGACTAGCAAAAGTAGTATTTTTTTTTCAATTGAAATCAATCTCATGTGTTTTACAAGGTTTTAAAAATTGTTTTATAAGTTCACATGGGCCCTGTCGGGTACAGCAATTTTATAAAAATATTTTTATAAAACAAGTGAAATAACATTGTAAAAATATAAAGACAAATAAATTGGAATAAACATAAAAATTAAAGTAGTTTTTGAGATCAAAATAAGTTTTCATTTTAAAGAATTCATCGTATAATAACATTTGTCGACAAGTTGTTTTTTGAATCGTTTAGTAAATAATCTGTCACTTTCCTCGGTTTTGATGTCGTTTGGTATTTATTATATAAGTATTTTTATTGACGTTACGTGAGGACTCGTGCTGTGTAATTTTAATTTAGATTGAGGTATCACAAGCGTGTTTTCAAATCGTGAACAGAATGTAGACCTAGCTAATTTGGTCAGTTATTTTTATATAAGTTTGGGTTCCGCTCTTATATTCTAGAAAACTGTTTTATCATATTAACAGTTTTTTAGAATATAAGACTTTGTAGTTTTCGAAACGCGGTCTACATGTTTCGTCATTCTCAATATTTACAATTATTCTGACACATTTTTTCTGTAGGATAAGAAGTCGTCGCTTTCTAAAGATGTTTGGTGTTTCCTCAGAGAATGATACCATACGACAGCCCTGCGCATGCGTATGCGTAGTAAGAACATGGTGTAGTTAAAATCGATTGTTACCTTACAGAAGACGCTAATAGGTAAGTACATCTTAAGTTTTTATTTCAGCAGGAAACGGCATTTCCATTAGTGGAAGATTATAGACTGACACAAAATAATCCTGAGGTTCGTGGTGGGTGGCGGAAGCGCATGGGGTTGTGAACCTTCCTCTAAGACCAAAGAAAATAGATGGATAATGTGGAAGATAACATGGCTGAAAAGGAGGTCACTAAAGAAGAATACAGAATAAGAAAACATCCTGCATCGACCTCAAACATCATCATTATTTCAAACGCAAGACTTCTACTGTTGGACAAAGACCTCATCCAAGTGTCGCCACAACGACCCATTCAGTCGTCTCACATCCATCGAATTACCGGGACCCTCACCAGGCCCATCTTGCGGGAGGCCTTCTAACGCTGCGTCTTCCGGGACGCGGTCGCCACTCGAGAACCTTTCGGCCCCATCGACCGCTACTGCTTAAGTTTGGCGATTCTTTGAGCTATGTCGGCAACCTTGGTTCTTCTGCGGATATCTTCGTTCTTGATGCGATCACACAAGGACTTCAAATTAATTGGTAGAATAGGAGAACAAGTCCAAACAGACAGCACAATTTGTTCACCATACCGGCCGATATATCTCAACTTACGTAGGTACTCGGAATGTCTCAGATCGGTATAAGATCAAGGTCTATCTCCATAGTCATCTCGATCTGATCCCTCTAATTAAAATTGCAATTGGGTGTGCCACTTAAGATGGCTTGTTCTGGTGATTATTCTTGAAGATGTGAGATATATGTGAGCCACATGAATCAGGTACTGATCGCTCAAAGAAGTCATGAATATTGCTCAATATCCTAGTATAATCATCATAGCATAATCAGCCTTTTTGATGTTCCCACTGCTGGGACTCAGGCCTCCTCTCTAGGAGAGGGAATGGGCCGTAATCTACCACGCGGGCCCAGTGCGGGTTTGTGAATGTCACATGTTTTCGAATTTTATGGTTCTAGGACATGCTGGTTTCCTCACGATGTTTTCCTTCACCGTTTTGAGAGCAGTGGTGATGAAATAAATTACATAAAGTAATGCGCCTGGCTGGGTTTGAACCCGCGACCTACAAATCGTGAGTCGGGGCCGTTACCACTCGGCTACCACTGCTCAATACCCTATAACCTCTAAAAAAAAATTCGTTATCATATGCATTCTTCCATGCCTTACTTATGTCAAACATGAGCTAAGAAATTTTAAGCCTCAGATACATTAGGGGACAAAATGTCCCCCAACATGACGCGCAACAGTGTCCAACAACATGTCCCGCGTCACGTGACATGTGTTTGATAATGTTGAGAGCAAGTTGCGGGACATTGGGCAACGTTGCAGCATCACTTAGATTGAGAATTGCGCGACATGTTGGTGGACATTTTGTCCCTTAATGTGTCTGACGCTTAAAATTTCTTCTTGTCACAGAGGCATGGAACGCAGTATTCTGAACATCAAAATGAAAGATAAGAAGAGACCTAAAGACTCGTACCTAATAATATTAAGCCTTTAACCGCCACGGTTTAATAAATATTTGTAGTCAGCCGTCTGTTATTTACAGATGTGTTGTTTTTCGAAATCGGACCAGTACCTACTTTCAGAGATAACCTCCTACAAACAAAAAAAAAAAACAAACTTTAAAAATTTATAATATTAGTGTAGATGTAACTTAATAAACACACATCCTGAAAGTAGTGTGTTCAGAATCGACTACATACTGAATCGATTACAGCTTTTTTAAAATAGGTAATTTTTTAATTATCCTAAAATAATTCTTGATTATATCAGGATAAAAATTACCTATTTTGATAAATTCTTGATAAATCTTGATTTTTCAGTATGTGTGTGCGTGCGTAGATACCAATACCGATGCGCTACCAGTGTAGTGCGTCGATTGCCATATTATTTGTATACAATTTTGATGGCTAATTTCTTAAAAAAAACACTACCTAAATCGTATTCGGTCCTGTGCGTCTCGCATCCATCTGATTCCCGCAACCCTTACCAAGTCATCGGTCCACCTTGTAGGAGGCCTTCCAACGCTACGTCGTCCGGTATTTGGTCGCCATTCCAGAACCTTGCCTTGCCTTCCGAATGGCCGTTGGGGCCGAAAGGCTTTAATTATGATTGCAATTTAATTTACGAATTGGGGTGTATAAGAATGTGCATTATTCCAGTCTCCTACTTTGTATATTAAAATTAATTTGAAAGTTTCCAGAGGATATAAAGCAACTATGTAATGTTTTCGTCACATTTCATCACATCATTATAACATTACTCTGAGAGATTTGTCGCAGATATGCACAAATGGTTCCAGCTGCAACTTTTAGTAGTAAACCATTTAACAGGTTTGTGTGATATCAACATGATTTGATTTGAGTTAATATTAATTAGAACTCGACTGGTTTCGACTGAAAGTGATTTAGGTAATATTGGCTCGGTGATACAGCATTTTATCGACATGTTTCCAATACAGATCTTTACAAGTGTGAATGAGTCAGTGTGAAGTGACAAAAACCCAGAAGATATTATACATAATCATCGTAGACGTTAGTATATAGCTTAGGAGTAAAACCCCTTCCCAGAGTCTGTGTTTCTTGACTTGCTTTTTTGAGGTAACAAATAACATCTCTCGCTCTGGGTGGAGCGAGGGGGAAGGTCAGACTGTTACTGACTTAAACGAGATTGATTCCGCAGCCGGGGCAGGCTAAATAGTTAAAACCTATTTAGGATTTTTTTAAGACAAGAGTACCTATTTAATAATTATCTATACTTATATGTAAGTGTGCTTCAACGAAAGCCTAACAATATTAAAAAAAAAACGGGCAAGTGCGAATCGGACGCGCGAGCCGAGGGTTCCGAACAAACTTACTTATGTACTTGAATATAATTCGATTTCAAAATCGAGTCTTGAAGATTTTTCCGAATCGCAAACATCATGACATCCCCGGCTCTTGGGCGGAGCGAGAGATAGTGTCAGACTTTTACTGACTAAAAATCCACTCCTGTTCCTTCGTTGCCTTTCGTACCAGGGCCGAGTCTTCCTTTCAGAATCAGACCCTTGGCCCCAGTAGGCTTCGACCCTGCTGGGCCCCTACAGTTGCTGACATCTCCTTGAGGCGCGCGTGGAACAGTACGCGGGACATGTCTACTTTACAGTTTACAGACTTTTCTTTTACTTGTGTAATGAGAGCTTGCTTCTTGATAAATTCCAGGTTTCTAAGTCAACAGGAAGTAACTTAGGTTTTGATTTCCTAGCGAATGTCAAAATATGCGCCTGAACCGAGCGTAAACGGCAGCATCATCTTTAGATTGCGCTAACTTAGAAGTTTGATTTTTTCAGACATAAGCATTTGACATTAGTTTCATCTTAATCTCCACGCGTTCCTGAGAAAAAGTGTCTTGGTAGACCGGTTTAAGGGTTCCGATTTCGCCGATTGAGGTACGGAACCTTAAAAATGGAGAGTAGATGACCAGATACTGAGATATTGACTTGATCAAAAACCAGAAAAGGTTTTTATTCTATCAGATTGTCACGAACTTGAAATCATGAAAGTTCTGAAAGGTTTCCAAATAGCCGGGAAAATGTCGTAGCCAGTTTATATGCCATCGCCATCTCAGGAAGAGAGCTGATAGCGTTTGGTTCCCAAACCATATGGCTTGAGCCTGTAAGCTCACCTTGATTAACTTTGCATCAATAAATATGCAACAGTCTGTACCGGCAGTGGCCGATACACAGCACGTTTTTCATTAGTACTACTGCAGAAATGACGGGCTCTATTAACGTCAAAGTAAACCCATTACAATAGAGGTGTTATATTATAAAATTGGTGGTGATCGCGTCTGAAATGAGAGTTAAGGTTGTCGACATAGCTCGAAGAATTACCAAATTTAAGTGGCAGTGGGCAGGGCACCACAGTCGCAGAACCGATGGTCGATGGGGCCGAAAGGTTCTGGATTGGTAACCGCGTACCGGAAGACGCAGCATTGAAAGGCATCCTACAAGGTGGACCGATGACCTGGTGAGGGACGCGGGAATCCGATGAATGCGAGACGCACACGACCGGTCGCTATGGCGACACTTGGGGAGGCCTATGTCCTATGTCTTTCGGCTGAAATGATTATGATGATGATGATGATTAAATTGATAGAATTATAAATAAATGATATTAAAACCCTCAGAGTGAGATAAGACAATAAAGCAAAGATAATTAACATACAATTTTTATTAGTATTTTTCATTGAAAATGATCTCTCTACGTCAACTGAGGTAAGGTTAACAAATTTATACACTTCCTACTTCTCGTCATTAACGCAGGAAGAATTTTTTTCTGCTATATTTCTGATAGTGTCATAAAAAAATTCTGCTCTTTAAAATTAATCTCGAGATTTCAAGCATATCCACTTTATTCTTTCGCTGTATGAAATCGGTGTAAGTACATGTTTAACTCTACCTAATTCCGACCTCTGCTCATAAACGTGTCGATCACGTTAACGAACAAACTCGCATTAGGCACTCTGATGTATGCACGTCTTCTTTTTCTTGGTTTCGGCTTACTCTCTTGCCAGAGTGGTCGTCATTGTCATAAGGGCTCTCTGCAAGCTGTCAGGGTACGCCGCACAACTTCCCGGCAGTCATCCGGGCGTATTCGTTCTATGGGCCGCCAACAGTCGCTTTGATCTGCGGGGTTACCATGACGTTCAAAGTAAGATTGCTTCATTCTTATTTCAGTGTGGGTAAGGGACAGAGCTATACAGGTTGTCTAGCTTCTTCTCATGTCATGGTACAGGTCTAAGTCTGTCCATCGCATCGTTGAACTGCCACGCGGCCTCGTCCCATCCACCTTTCCTTGTATAACAAGGCGTCCGATGGAGGCACTTGAACGTAAATGAAGTGAAAGAAGTATGCTAGAAAGAAAGAAAGAAAGAAAAACTGTTTATTCGCGCGAAATGACGCAATCTTAAAACTAGTAACTAGTACAGTAGTACTAGTAGTAGTGTAGTGTAGTGTAGTAGTACTAGTGTTAGGAAGGAACTTAGCAGGTGGGCTGTGAGTTCGTTCAAAAAAGTTACCACGGCACTATTTTAGGGTTCCGTACCTCAAAAGGAAAAAAAGGAACCTTTATAGGATGACTTTGTTGTCCGTCCGTCTGTCTGTTTGTTTGTCAAGACCCTTTATCTCAGGAACGCGTAAAGGTATCGAGTTGAAATTAAAACCATTTATTTATTTATTTAGTACAGCAAAATAGCCATTAATACTAAACTAATTTAATCCTTTCACTCTGTCTTCTCACAGTATCGCAAACTTTCTAATAATATTGTCTTCCATTCATCAGCAAACAAATCCAATCCAGGGTTGGTCTCCACGAGCGCGTTGAGCATCGTTAGCATACGCGGTATAGGGGAGGTGGATCGAGCTACAGTGCGAGAAAATGGGACATTAAATAATTTATGCTTTCTAGAGCGATTGTAATTATTCGGAACAAATAATTGACACAACTCGACATGTAAGTCGGACGCATCAGTGTAACCATTAATAAATTTATAAGCTGTTGTAATTTGGTCAACAGCCCGCCTAACCTTTAGTGAATTACAATTTAAGCATCCTAAAATAAACATAGTAGGATACATATATGGATAGTATCCAAATAATCGTTTATATAGGTACCTGAGATAAGCTTTTTGTACTTTCTCCAGCATGAGTGTATATGTAACTTCATGAGGATTCCATACACAAGCGCTGGTTTCAAGTTTGCACCGAACTAGAGCATTATACAGAAGCTTTATAACTGCTTGGTTTTTAAAAACTTGACAGTTGCGTAAAATAAATCCTAAACGTCTAAATGATTCTTTAGCCAGACTTATTATGTGCGTATGGAAAGTCAATTTGGTGTCAAATTGTACACCGAGGTCTTTCACTGTCGAGACTCTGGTTATAAGACCATTGTTCATACTGTAGTCGTACTGTATAGGATTCCGCATGCGGCCAAAGCTCATTATTTGGCATTTGGAGATGTTAAATTCCATCTTGTTGGTGGTGGCCCATTCACTCAGGGCATCTATATCATGCTGGAGAGCTATACAGTCCGACACAGAGTTAACATTGGCAAAGATCTTAAGGTCGTCGGCATAAAGTATACCATATAGTCAAATCTTCGGTCCCTTGATGCTGTTTCTCAAATTGCAAAAAGAAAAAGAAAGTACTTAGGCTAGGGAAACTAACCATTTATATAGCGAATTATTAAGCTCTAATTATAACCCCCAACCTATGCTTCCTATTGACCTAACTGAGGATTCCTTATTAAATCAGAATGATAGTTTAAAAGTAAGTCACAATAAATTAAAAAAATATGCAAAGATTAATCGAATAATTAAAAAATGTCACCAATTCAAAAAACAACATAAACACTTTTCCAAATATGTTCCACTCAGGAAAGAACGCGTTGACTTAATAAATAAATTAAATAATTATCAGATTAAATTAGAAGACAGTAAAAAGATTTATGAAATAGATACACAACAATTACAGTCGGAAATGAAAGTACTTGAAAATTCACTCAGTTCTCTTTACAGTAAGTATGTACAATCTCAGAACCAAATTAAAGAACACATTCTTGCTGCAAATGAGTTAGTTGCGAGTTCTTTTGCGATTCGGAAAAATCTTCGAAACTCCATTCAGGAATTGAACTGTTTACCTATGTAAACAGTAAACTACCTATGTAGGTTTGTACGGAAGCCTCAAGGCGAGAGTCCGACTCGCACTTGGCCAGTTTTTTTACGTGGAAAATCATCGTGAAACTTCTCCCGCTTTGGGTGGAGCGGGAGGGAGTGTCAGACTTTAACTGACTAAAACCCAGTGTTCCTCCAGTCGCCCTTTATTGCGAGGGCTGTGGTGACTCGAATCGAACAATCCGCAGCTCTGGCAGGCGTCGGCTTTAACTGACATCAATTTTGCTAACATCTTAGAAACACGCGTGGAACACGACGCACCGTCGGCGTCGACCCAAGCTTGGGCCTGACCGGACGGTGAACTACGCATGGCTTGCCGTCCACACATCCGCGCCTACAGTGGACGGTGGTCGTCCTGTCAGTTGGAACGCAAAGGGTAATTGAAGGAACAGGTGTGGGTTTAGTTAGTAAAAATCTGACACTCGCTCTCACTCCACCTAGAGCGGGACAATTTTTTTTGAAGATTTCGCAATCCCAAAAATTGAACGGTCGTAGTATGCGTTATACACCTATTTCCTGCCTTAAATGTGTGTGTATAAGTATTTATATACTCTAGTATTATATCTAGTGCCAAATCGCGTGTTGAATCTAACAAATGCAGCACATACCGATCTTAAAACAAACATCTAAATTATAATCAGCTTGTATCATTAGATCTCGCAAATCTCGGACATAATCCGTCACGTATTATATCACGTTGCGCGTGCGCCGTGCACCGATGCATTTCTCTCGCGCCCCTCCCCCCCGCGCCGTAACACCCTCCCCCTCCCGCGCCCGCCGCAGAGTGAATGCACTCTCGCTGGCTGTTATGTAAGCTTGCTCTTGCGCACCTCACACATACATACACAAGCACGCGACACTGCGCTCTACACATGTGTGCGTTATTGTTAGTGTTTTTGTGTTCGGATTATGAAAAGTCCATGCAGATTAGATTTTAATGTGATAGCGAGGATTCCCGAGGAGTAGAAAAAGTTACCTTCCTTACACTTTTCCAAGGAACATTAGAATTATAGTGATACGATACGAAGGATTTTTGTAATTTTCTTTTTATGGAGGGAAAGGAAAACACTTTGCGTTTATGTCCAAGTTAACAATGAATAAATTTTATATGTGTTGTATTTGAAAGGTATACTACAAACTAATGTACCTACTTCAGCCACCCCCACCTAGTCTCCAAGACTCTCTCAACCTAGAATTAACATGAAAATGTCTAAAAGGCTTTTGTTTCTTAGTCGGCCGGCGGCCATAGTCAGCAGCTGTGCAATGCAGCGCTTACATAACCTAGGACAGACCTGCAGTGGAGGGGTTGGGGGGGGGAGAGGGTGCGCAGTGAAAGTCAGCAGCCACCAGCTAATGGTGCTGTTTGTGCTTGCATTTGCATATTTCTTTCATTAGATCTTTGTAGAAGCTGCATGATCTTGATTAGATCTCTCCATTTTAGTGATACATTTTAACCTGGCAATTGTTCATACGTGCAGATGACGCGTCAATTTATATGAGACGGACAGAGTTACTGATAGTAAGATATAGAGAGAGCATTCCTTATAACTTTCTATCTGTTATCATTAATCATACCCTCCGTAGTCGGGTAAAAAAAACCGGCGAAGTGCAAATCGGACTCGCGTACGAAGAGTACCGTACCGTCCATAGCAAAAAACTGCAAAAAAACTCACGTTTTTGTATGGGAGCCCCACTCATATATTTTTTTATTTGTTTTATTAATGATAGGCTCGCGTTTGACCACCATCTCACCCGATGGTAAGCGATGATGTGGTCGACGATGGAGCACGCTTGCCTAGAAGTAGCCTAGTCACTCTTGACCTAAATACCCCTAAGTTGTAGCTATCTGGAAACACAGACTCCGGCAAGGAATTCCACTCCTTGGCTGTACGCATAATAAATGTGTTCTTAAAACGTTTTGTGCATATGGGTGATATTTATCTTATTTTGTTTTTAGTATTATTAGTAACACTTCATCTGTGAAAATTTCAACTGAGTGTCTAGCTATCACAGTTTGTGAGATACTGTCTGGTGACAGATAGACGGACAGACGGTCTTAATAGCAATAGGGTCCCATTTTTTGTTTTTTAGGGTTCCATACACAGAGGGTAGCAATAAGGTCCCATTTTTACCCTTTGTGTACGGAACCCTAAAAATTATTCTTCAGCCAGGTGTAGGTGTAAGCATAGCCTTATAATGTTTCCACTGCTGAGACGCAGGCTCTCTCTTTTGAGAGGGTATGGGCTGTAATCCACCAGGCCACATGATGTCACATGTCTTTGAATTTTTTGTTCTAGGTCTCTAAGACATGCCGGATTCCTCACCATGTTTTCCTTCACCGTTTTGAGAGCAGTAGTGAGGAAATAAATTACACAAAGTAATGCGTCTGGCTGGGTTCGAACCCGACTTGGAAAGTCGGGGCTGTTACCACTGGGCCTCCATTACACATAGTCGGGATCGTTACCGTTACAGGATGAAATAAATTACACAAAGTAATGCATCTGACTGGGTTTGAACCCGACTTGTAAGTCGGGGCTGTTACCAGTGGGCCCCCATTGCACATAGTAGAGATCGTTACCATTACAGGATGAAATAAATTACACAAAGTAATGCGTCTGGCTGGGTTTGAACCCGACTTGGTAAGTCAGGGCTGTTACCACTGGGCCTCCGTTGCACATAGTCGGGATCGTTACCATTACAGGATGAAATAAATTACACAAAGTAATGTGTCTGGCTGGGTTTGAACCCGACTTGGTAAGTCAGGGCTGTTACCACTGGGCCTCCGTTGCACATAGTCGGGATCGTTACCATTACAGGATGAAATAAATTACACAAATTAATGTGTCTGGCTGGGTTTGATCCCGACTTGGTAAGTCGGGGCTGTTACCACTGGGCCTTCATTGCACATGGTAGGGATCGTTACCATTACAGGATGAAATAAATTACACAAAGTAATGTGTCTGGCTGGGTTTGAACCCGACTTGGTAAGTCGGGGCTGTTACCACTGGGCTCCCATTGCACATAAACGGTATCGTTACCATTCCAGGATGAAATAAATTACACAAAGTAATGTGTCTAGCTGGGTTTGAACCCGACTTGGTAAGTCGGGGCTATTACCACTGGGCCTCCGTTGCACATAGTAGGGATCGTTACCATTACAGGATGAAATAAATTACATAAAGTAATGCGTCTGGCTGGGTTTGAACCCGACTTGGTAAGTCGGGGCTGTTACCACTGGGCCTCCATTGCACATAGTAGGGATCGTTACCATTACAGGATGAAATAAATTACATAAAGTAATGCGTCTGGCTGGGTTTGAACCCGGCTTGGTAAGTCGGGGCTGTTACCACTGGGCCTCCATTGCACATAGTAGGGATCGTTACCATTACAGGATGAAATAAATTACATAAAGTAATGCGTCTGGCTGGGTTTGAACCCGACTTGGTAAGTCGGGGCTGTTACCACTGGGCCTCCATTGTACATAGTAGGGATCGTTACCATTACAGGATGAAATAAATTACATAAAGTAATGCGTCTGGCTGGGTTTGAACCCGACTTGGTAAGTCGGGGCTGTTACCACTGGGCCTCCATTGTACATAGTAGGGATCGTTACCATTACAGGATGAAATAAATTACATAAAGTAATGCGTCTGGCTGGGTTTGAACCCGACTTGGTAAGTCGGGGCTGTTACCACTGGGCCTCCATTGTACATAGTAGGGATCGTTACCGTTACAGGATGAAATAAATTACACAAAGTAATGTGTCTGGCTGGGTTTGAACCCGACTTGGTAAGTCGGGGCTGTTACCACTGGGCCTCCATTGCTCTTAGTCGGGGTCATTACCGTCACAGGTGTACAGATTTTCTTTTCATGATAGAAATCGTTCGTGCCTCACCGCACGACGATGCAAGCTCTTCAATGCAGTTGGGTTTTACCCAGAGCTACAGAGCTACTTTCGACTGAACTCTGCGATCCTTGGAAAACTACATTTTTGTAGCTTAGTTATGACGACTAGTTGGACAGGCGAAGGTAGGGGGCATCTTCACGACGTCCGGTGTATCCTGGGCGGTGGGTAGTCAGGTTTGCTACTAACATTTTGATTAGCTTATTTGCTCATTAAATATAATTTTATTACCATAGGTATACGTAAATTGATTAGCTAGTTAATTTAATTCAATTAATGCCCGCGACTTTTCTCACGTGGAGTTTAAAAACATCACTCTTCTTTTTAGGGCAATTGTGGAAAAAAAGTTATCCATTTCGCAGATGATAGAAATGAACGTCTTTAGAGCTAGGGAGTTGTGATTCCTGATAGAGACTACCTAGGGATCTTTAAGTCAAGAGTGAATAGGTTGCTTCTAGGCAAGCGTGCTCCATCATCGGCAGCTTCATCGCTTACCATCAGGTGAGATAGTAGTCAAGCGTGAGCCTTTCAATAATAAATAGAAAATAATTGTTTGAATGCAATTACATAGTTTAGTGTAACGTGTCATGAAATGAAAATCTTTTTGCAAAAAAACGGCCTATATCCTATAAGTACCTTTTCTTGTTATTAATTAATAGGTATTGCTATGTTATTGGCATTGGCTGAAACTACAAAATCGCTACTATTCAGCTTCTTACATACGTATTTTTTTTACCCCTTCTGCTGAAGTTCTTGCAAGTTCTTCTCAGTTCGAGTTCTAGTTTAAATAAAAGTCCGAACATTAGGAGAAATTAATTTGTTGGTACCTTTGTGTTACTCCTCACAATCACCAGTCTATTGTGTAGGACCACTTTCCTACCAGCGGGACTACTTTCTATTGGAGCACAGCTGGTCCTTCGAGCCGAGTTTCTTAACTTGTAACAAAAAGGATATTATTAATACCTTATACAGATAAGTACTCGAAGTAGTTTATCGAACAATCGAAGAATAACATTACACTTAGGTTCGACGTATCAGGTTATTTTTGAGGCGTATTTTTGGGGTTCCGCACATAGCCTTTTAATTTTCCCACTGCTGGGACTCAGGCCTCCTCTCTAGGAGATGCTTCGGTTCTAGGACATGCCAGTTTCTTCACGATGTTTTCCTTCACCGTTTTGAGAGCAGTGGTGATGAAATAAATTACACAAAGTAATACGCCTGGTTAGGTTTGAACCCGCGACCTACAACTCGTAAGTCGGAGGCGTTACCACTCGGCCACCACTGTTCAGGGTTCCGTACCTCAAAAGGAAAAAATTGAACCTTTATAGGATCACTTTGTTGTCCGTCTGTCTGTCTGTCTGTCTGTCTGTCAAGACCCTTTATCTCGGGAACGCGTGAAGGTATCGAGTTGAAATTAAAACCTTACAATCAAGTCTGCGGTCCTTTGAAGCTGTGATGAAATCAAACTTCTAAGTTTACGAAAAAAAAATATACGGCCGTTTATGTCGTAAAAAATGTATATTTCGACACTCTCAAGGGAATCAAAATTCATAGGCTACTTTCCGTTGACTTAGAATCCTGAAATTTGGCATGAAGCAAGGTCTCATATAAGGCACAATATATATTTTATTATATATAAGGCACATGTATAGGAAAAAATACGAAAATTATAAATTTGTAGTTACGTCACAAAAAAAAACGATTCGGAAAAATCTTCGTAACTCAATACGGGAATTGAACTGTTTGCATAGGTAAGTTTGTACGGAACCCTCAGTGTGCGAGTCCGACTCGCATTTACCTGGTTTTTTCAGTAAAGCCTACTGTGTATCCACGACGCATAGCTTCATACTACAAATCTATGAAAGTCTGTCGACCAAGCGGCAATGTCGTGCCGTCATGTCGTTGCAGCTTCGTCGACAGACTTTCGTAGTTTTATATGTAATTCACAGCAAGCGTACAGTGACGAATACGCGTCTAATGCCCCGTTTACATGTGGGCCCAGCCTCGGCATATCGTCATTGTTTAAACAGGGTTTCCCCGTTTTTTTTTTTTTTTTTCCCGGTGGGAAAATCATCTTATGACATCCCCCGCTCTTGGGCGAGGCGGGAGATAGTGTCAGACTTTTACTGACTAAAAACCCACTCCTGTTCCTTCTTTGCCTTTCGTACCAGGGCCGAGTCTTCCTTTCAGAATCAGACCCTTGGCCCCGGTAGGCTTCGACCCTGCTGGGCCCCTACAGTTGCTGACAACTCCTTGAGGCGCGCGTGGAACAACACGCGCCGTCGACGACTTGGGCTCGGTCCAGACGGTTACCGGACGGTCGGACGGCGAGCCACCCATTGCTTGCCGTCCGCGAGCCCGCGCCTACGGTGGCCGGAAATCGTGATCGGAATCCCGGCGGCGGTTGGGGCGTGAGGACCGTTGCCTCACGCGATCGGCCGCCTCCTTCGCTAGCATTACTGCTTCGCAGAAGGAGGCGACCGCCTGCCACTCCTCCTCGCTCCGGACCATGGCCTGTACCAAGGCCCGGCGCGAGAGATCGCCGCCGCCGATCGCCTCCACGAGGACACGGCGTTGCTCTGCCCAAGCGGGGCACACCTCCACCGTATGCTCCACCGTGTCCTCCGGGCGGTCCACACAGTGGCGACACCCGGGCGTCGCTTCCGCACGAATCCGGTGCAGGAACTTCCCGAACTTACCGTGTCCGGTGAGGACCTGCGTCATGCGGAAGGTAATGACGCCGTGTTGCCTTTCCAGCCACTCCTCAAAGAGGGGACTTACCGCCATAATTACGGCGTGCCCAGCACTGGGTTGCGACAGTCGCTGTCGCCATTCCGCCATGAGATCCCGCCGGAACTCTTTCCGCCATGCCGCGACTTGTCGCGGCAGCGGAGTTTCGCCCCGGCGTTGCATCTCCACGCGCAGATCGTGCATGCGTGCAAGGCCTGTTGCCTCCAGATCCCATGGTGGCTGGCCAGCAAGGAGGCTCGCCGCTTCGCGGGAAACCGTGCGGTATCCCCGCACCATCCGTATGGCCATGACCCTCTGGCACGCGTTCAGCTGGGCCGCCGGTCGCTTTCGCAGTGACGGCGCCCACACCGGCGCCCCATAAAGGGTTTCCCCGTTAACACAATGGCTAGGGAAGGCGATTAGCCGAGGCTGGGTCCACCTGTAAACGGGGCATAAGAAGCTATGCGTCCGTGGACAGTACGCCAAAGTTTTCAGCGATTTACAGCCCAATATGACACCTGTTCCTTAAGTAACTGTACGTTTTTGAAATGAAGCTCTTTTAAAGCTTAACCATATTCCAGTTACAACTTTATCACTCAGTGAATAATTAATGTTTTGCAATGACACTTAGACACGTCCTTAGTGGACGTGACCTTTATGGAATTGCAGTGCAAAACAAACATGTTATCGGTAATTTTTGTAACTTCTTAACAAATTATAGTTTTAAAGAGATTTAGTTCTTTGTAAAGAGTTTATAGAAAATTCTTGCATCATCCACCAAAAAAAAAAACCGAATGTTCGAATCTTTCCTTTTTTTTATTCATCTGCCATGTTTTCTCTTCACCGCCCTTGGTTGAATGGTAGAGAATGCCTAAGGCATTAAGTCCACCTTTGTACCTTTGTGTTGCATGAAGTTCTAATAAATAAATCGACGCGTTAGTGTCATCGGCAAGCCGGGGCGAAACTCCGCTGCCGCGCCAAGTCGCGGCATGGCGGACAGAGTTCCGGCGGGATCTCATGGTGGAATGGCGACGGCGACTGTCGCAACCCAGTGCTGGGCACGCTACAATTATGGCGGTAATTCCCCTCTTTGAGGAGTGGCTGGAGCGGCAACACGGCATCCTCACCTACCGCATGACGCAGGTCCTCACCGGACATGGCAAGTTCGGGAGGTTCCTGCATCGGATTCAGGCGGAATCAACGCCCGAGTGTCATCACTGTGCGGACCACCCAGAGGACACGGTGGAGCATACGGTGGAGGTGTGCCCCGCTTGGGCGGAGCACCGCCGTGTCCTCGTGGAGGCAATTGGCGGCAGCGACCTTTCGCGTCGGGCCCTGGTTCAGGCTATGGTTCGAAGCGAGGAGGAATGGCAGGCGGTCGCCTCCTTCTGCGAAGCAGTAATCCTAGCGAAGGAGGAGGCTGCACGCGTGAGGGAACGAAGGTCCTCACGCCCTAGCCGCCGTAATTCCGACCCCGACTACCAGCCACGGTAGACGCGGGCTTGCGGACGTCGAGCACTGGGTAGCTCGCCGTCCGGCTGTTCGGTAATTAACCAGACCGAGCCCAGTCGTCAACAACGCATAGTGATCCTCCCGCTCCTCAAAGAGATGTCAGCAAACCGTAGGGGCCCAGCAGGGCCAATGCCCGGTAGCTAGGACCGCGGAGAATTTCTGAAAGGGAAACCCGTAGTCCTAGAACGCAAAGGGTAATTGAAGGATACAGGTGTGGTTTTAGTCAGTAAAAGTCTGACACGCCCTCTCGCTCCACCCAGAGCGCGAGAAGTCATTTTGATGATTTCCCACCTAAAAAAAAAAGTGTCATCGGCAAGATGTATGTAACAGAGACATGTAACAGAGATGTTTGTAATTACAAAACATGATTGAAAAGAGTGTCCATGGAGTTTCTTGCACATTCTTCTCCATAGAGATCTACGCTTTGGAATGTGCAATTAGCCTTATTTTTTTTTCTGACTGACTTCTTGACATTTCAAAAGTGCCTGTAAATGGTTTATTTGAAATAAAATGCTTTGAATCTTTTGAATCTTGAGTACAAGTTCACGGGGGCAAAACTATAGTGAAAACATAAGTTGTCACCAAGGACCACTTACTTACCTTTTCAGTCTATCATCTGGTACCCTTCTTTATCGAGTAACAGACATAACTAGAGCAATATGAAACAAAGTAACAAATAAACCAATCCCTATAGGAGCCATTACGTAAGCACAGCTCGCCGTGAGAAGGAGAAATGCGGCACTCGGCAGATCAGCGGCTGCGGCGCCCGCCGCGGCGCTGCGGTTACGGTATGCCCTTACACCAACTACGTGTGTTTTGCAATTCATCTCTTACTTTGTATTATTTTTTTATTAAATAGCTTTTGCCCGCGGCTTCGCCCGCATATATAAAATAGCCTATCTCAGGAATAAAGCAGCTTTCTATCGGTGAAAAAACTTTGGTAATCAGACCAGTACTTTCAGAGATTAACTCCTACGAACAAAAAAACATAAAAACAAACTTTACTTCTTTATATTATTAGTGCAGAAGTGCAGATGTGCTGTTATATCTACGTGTATTGAACTGTCCTGAGGAAATGAAAAATTAGGAAATGATAATTTAAAAGATTGTTAAAAACCTGACAGCAAAAACGACTAAAAAAGTTCGAAACAAGTCACTTTAAGCAGTCTGATGCAGTTAATGGTATTTATTTCATTTCAATCACAGTTTTGCCGCCATCAACTGCATCAGACTGCTTAAAGTGACTTGTTACAAACACATTTTAGTCGTTTTTTGCGGTCTAGTTTTCTGACATTGTCAACTTTTTGTTTCCTACATTTTAGTGAGTAATACTTTTGATATCGTCGAGCTCTTTATTTTAATACACAAAACGTAATTTGGCGTCAAAAATCCACCATTTTAATTTTTAATTATTTTGATGTACCGTTTTGCTAGTTTTGGCAACTATTTCTTATTCTGTGGTTTTGGTAGTCTGTCTAGTTCGTCCCGCCATCTCCTTCATGGTGTGCCACGATCCCGTCCCACTGTTGCGAAAGGGGGGGGGGACAGATGGAAGGAGTGGAGGGAGGTCTTTGCCCAGGAGTGGGACAGAACAGGTTTTTAAATTAATAAAAAATAATTGATGTAAGTACCCCGTGTAACTCTCACAACTAAGATGCAACAGGCCGTTTAGTAGGGCGTGGCAAAGAAATATACCTACATACATACATACATTCGAAAAATATACCTACATACATACATACATTCAAAAAATATCTCTCCTTCTGGCGTTGTCGTGGAAAAAGAACCAAAATAAACGCCCATATTAATCAGACTGTTTTTATGTTAGGGATAATGCAGCCGCTGTATTAGTCAATAACTAAATGAAAAAAAAACTTTTTACAAAAAAAAAAAATAACCGACTTCACTAAAAAAAACACTAAAAGGATCAAAATAATTTTAAATTCGGAAGTCGGTGTTTCTTGGTATTTTTTGTTTTTCTTATTTAACACCGACTTCCGAAATTAAAATTATTTTGATCCTTTTAGTGTTTTTTTTAGTGAAGTCGGTTATTTTTTTTTTGTAAAAAGTTTTTATTTTACACTTTTTAGTTGCGAACCACTTATAAACAGAGTGAATATTTCTCATGACGATTCCAATTAACCCAAAACACTGCAAGGTTACATTATTTTATTAGAAAGTTCCTGTGTCTACCTTCCACCTTCCGGCTCCATCACCAGATCAATTCGACAGTATCTTATAGCCAAAGTGCATCTCATGACAATTCTAATAAGCCCAAACACGGCTAGGATACATTGATTAATTACGGAGTTCCTATGCCTACCTTCCGGCTCCATCATCAGATCAGTTCGATAGTACCTTATAGCCAAAGTGCATCTCATGACGATTCTAATAAGTCCAAACACGGCTAGGTTACATTGATTAATTATGGAGTTCCAGTGCCTACCTTCCGGCTCCATCATCATCATCAGATCACTTCGGTGATACCATTTCCAACGTAACTATTCAGAACCATTCATTTATGTGTATTGTCATAGTCGCTTAACTATCTTCATTGTGATATCAATGTGAGTATGAAGTTCCGTTGACCATTTCTGGTCTTCTTCATCAGTTCCACTTCATGAAATGTTACTTTTTGACTGTAAATGCTTAAGTACTCGATGAAAATACCAAAATCACTATATGGTTGCCTATAATATTTGAGGAGTTCCCTCGATTCCTCATGGATCCCATCATCAGAACTGGATTTTGAAAAAAATGGGACCAATCTGGAAGCATATCCTATAAAGGGAAAAAAAAAATTTGCAAATCGGTCCATAAACGACGGAGTTCTGAGGTAACAAACATAAAAAAAAAATGATAAAAAAAAAAAAAAAAATACAACCGAATTGAAAAACCTCCTCCTTTTTTTGAAGTCGGTTAAAAAAATTATATTCATCAGGGCTGCAGGATTTGAAAGAGTCACCGTGAACCTGGGCCTCAAGTCTGCTATTACAATAGTGTCAGAATGGTCTATCATTGATTTCATAATTGTTGATTTTGAGTAAGTTTGGTAACGCGTTATGACTTTCCAATGGTCAACCACTGACACTCCATTCAAAGAAGTGGCATAGAATGGTAATCTGCTAAAAATTTTACAGTTCCTTTGATCAGTGACCTACCGTTAGAACGTCATTGATGCATATAATAAGCTCGATATTGTCATTCTACCAAAACTCTATTACGAGACTAAGTATTAACCGATCAATGATCGATCATTATGAATTTGAAGATTACGAACTTTTAGCAAAATGGGATCGTGTTGGAATGACGAATTTATAAAAATAGCAGACTTGGGCCCCTGGAATGCAAAGGGCAACTGGCGGGACTCGAGCGGGTTTTAGACAAGTCTGCTCTACCCAGTGCGGGAGAAGTCTTTAGAAGTTTTCCCACCTTAAAAAAATACAAAACAGGAATTCCTTTTCAGATTCAGATATTTTTATTTGTATAACATAGTATAGTATATATAAAATATATATAGATATAGTAAACAAAAAGTAAAGATGTGGTGTCAATACAAATCCAAGTCCTTGTTACAAAAACGCACCTATTATACCTGTATGTAACACCTTTTTACACTTACCTGTATTATGCAAATAAACGTATTGATTGATTGATTGATTGATTGAAAAACTTATGATGTATTACTAGCCAGTATAATTGAACCAAATCACATAATTTTTAAACATTAGGAATGACAATACTTACCATGTCAATAAACTTTATTACTATTTAATCATAATAATAAATTATTTATTTGTCAGAATGTAGGTGTGCAAAGTAGTAACCTAAAAATTAATAAGGCCCATTTACATTCTACCATTACATGTGAGATGCCAATATTTAATTCCAGAATATCTACAATTTATTAAAAATGTCATAATATTTCATCAGGTATCAGTATAATTATGAAAATAATGTCAGATCAAATAGATTAATTGTAAATTGTATTTAATTTCACAAAACACACACATATGTCATAAAAAAAAAGTCCCAGTATTATATCAGTGGCCAATATAATCAATTATTATCTATATTCTCACCTACAATTGGCAATGGGTGTGATTGATATTAATAACACATATGCCATAAATAAACTATAGGCGTGATCGATAATATTACACTTATGCCATAAATAAACTACAATGAAGACACACAATTTCGTCCAAGTGTGCGCATCCGAGTGGTACTTCTCACAGACTATTTCAATGACAATGGACCCCGGGCCCCTCGAGCTTGCCCTTTGTCCCGGGGCCCACTTTCCCTGTGAACACCGCACATCACTCTACGAGTAATAGTGATTTCGGGTCCATTATCATGTTTGATTCTCGAAGAATACGTGGCACAACATCACGTGGATTGTACCTTAAATTTATTGGAGTTCTCACTACAGTGCCTTCTTTTGTCTTTAGGATAAAAGGACTAAACTAGTACAAATGACAAATGACACTGACTGGACAAGTGCACTCTAATCTGTGTGGTTATTTCCTTAAAAGACCATCTCAGACACTAATCTGCATAGTTCTTATAATATTTGATTTTGACCATTACATGTTTGCTGTATGGACTTTAATAGAGACTCTGACTCCTTAGTTTGTGTCGGTGTTTCTTCCCAGGGTAGTCAGCTAGGAAACACCGGCCTCATCTAGTTTAATCTGACGAAAAAATTGATGTGTAAAAGAGTTTTTAAAAACCTGTTTGCAAAATAAATATCATTTATCAGATCAAATCATATTTTATTTTAATAATTACGTAACTAACACGTTACTGTTAATAACATATTACGACCACGATACCGTGGTTCTTTTAGTCTAATGATTACCACTGTATTCATTTATTCTATTTTAGGGTTCCGTACCTGAAAAGGAAAAACGGAACCCTTATAGAATCACTTTGTTGTCCGTCCGTCTGTCTGTCTGTCAAGACCCTTTAACTCGGGAACGCGTGTAGGTATCGAGTTAAAATTAAAACCATACACCTGAGTGTATGGTTTTAATTTTAACTCGATATAATATAACTCGATCTCCGGTCCCTTGAAGCTGTGAAAAAATCAAATTTCTGAGTTAACGAAAAAAAAAGATACGGCCGTACAAGCAAGGTAGCACAAATATAGGAAAAAAAACTGAAAACTATAAATTAGTAGTTACGCCACAAAAAAGAAACTTTTTGCGATTCGGAAAAATCTTCGTAACTCAATTCGGGAATTGAACTGTTTACATAGATAAGTTTGTACGGAACCCTCAGTGCGCGAGTCTGACTCGCACTTACCCTGTTTTTTTTTACTGTCGTTAGTATAATTTTATTTTTTGTACATCTCATTATAGTGGCACAAGACAAAAACTTATAAAAACAAGTGTACAAATAGGCGGTCTTATCGCACGAGTCTATCTCTTATAGAACTACCTTTGGATGGACTGAACGAAAGGAAATGGATATGGCTGTCCGTGTATACAAAAACATAAATAAATATGTACCTACTAATAAATATCAAATATAAAATTGAGAAAAGAAAATAAAAATTAAAGTAAAGTGTTTTTTTTTTAAGTGGGAAATCATCCATAGACTTTTTCTGCCCTGCCCCCCTAGCCAAGTTACAACCGTTTCGTTTCGATTCTCTTTTCGTCGATCGCCTCGAGTAGGCCACGCCTCCGATTCCTTTATTCTGACGTCATCTCAACGCTCAGTCACGTGGTCAGAACAAAGGAATAGGAGGCGTGGCCGACTCGAGGTGATTAACGAAAAGAGAATCGAAACGAAACGGTTGTAACTTGGCTAGGGGAGCTAGTTGGAGAATAAGAATATGTCAAACTTTTATTTACAAAACCACATCTACGTCCTTCAGTTGATCTTTGTGTTTTAAGACTTCGGGTTTCCTTTTCAGAAAATCCCCGCGGCCCTAGCGAGCATCGGCCTTATTGGGTCCCTACGATTTGCTGACATCTCTTGGAGGAGCACTTGGAATTCTACGCGCTGTCGACGACTTGGGCTCAGTCCGGTCGATTACCGGGCGACTTGCTGATGGTGATACTTGTGCTGGAACGTGAATGGTCCTATGGTTATGGTGCCTTCAAAATGGTTGAGCTGAATAGTGCTAGTGCATGGGTCATGCTCGTGAACGGGCGCCGCAGTCGAGACTGGTCGTCTCTCAACTACCACAGATTATTTTAAACTAGCTTCTGCCAGGGGCTTCACTCACATGAAAACTGCAAAAAAAAAAATTAAAAAGCCTTAGGCACTCAGATTTGAACCAGAATTCTATTGGTGAAATAATTTTTAAAATCGGTCCAGTAGTCCGGGAGATTACCCCCTACTTACAAACTTACAAATTTTACCTCTTAATAATATTAGTACAAATTGCTTTTTACTCCGGACACTTTAAATGTACCTACACGTGTTTCTACATTGTTCTCACGTATTAATTTAAACATTTACAAACTATTTATTTATTTAAAAGACTGTCCTTGAGGTTCGCGTTACACGTTCTTGTCTGTTTTTTTTTTGGCAGGAAATCATCAATTATCCCCCCTCTTCTGCTCTGGGTGGAGTGAGAAAGAATGTTAGACTTTTACTGTCTAAAACCATCCTGTATTTCTTCAGTTGTCCTTTTTTATTCCAGGGCTGCGGTAACTTTTCGAGCGATCTCACAGTCCAACAATCCTGCAACCTCTCCATAGAGATCTATTGCTACTAAACTATTTGGAAGAACTCTACAACTACCAATTCTTTTTTAAGTTGGGAAATCAACCTATTTGGAATGTGCTTGGTAATTCAAAAGTGCCTGTAAATGGTTCAATATCAAATGCTTTGAGTTCGAGCTTGAAAATAATTACAGTCAGCTGCTTGAATTCACGACGTTAAAATGGATGCTATCTCATCCAACATCATGTGCGACTGTTGGATTGGAAATGCTTTGATGAACAATACACGAATAGCACACACGAATTCGCTCAATTAATCTGTTACAAAATTAAATGAATTATAAAAAAAAATGCCATCAGTTATTTATTTACTTACGCCGAAAAATGCACAAATAACTATCAAAATATAAGAAATTCGACGCATATAGCTTACTTAACTTACAGATACAGACTACATGGTGACGAAACAAATCGATATAATTTTTTGTTCTGAAATTACACCGATAAACATTTAAGTTATCGCCATAGTACGTTTGTATGGAAGAACTAGCACGTTGCCGTGAATTTCCAAAAACCCCTTCTCAGTGGTCGCTTTTGTCATAAAAGGAAGCCTTGTACAAAATTTCATGTTCCTAGTCAGTTCCTCTTTTTATATATACAATACATACATATATAGATGACAGATTAGGGCACTCTTAAACCTAAGTCATCGTTAAAATCCGTCCACGAACTTCAAAGTGAAATGAGGCAACGTTGACAGATACTCGCTCGTAAAACATCACTAAACGTCCAATAAGCGGTACGCCTCGTACTTGCAACGTTTCGTAAGTGATGACTTGACACGTTCGGTGCATGTGTAACGCGTACGTAACTTATTGTTTATTTTTAGATTTTCTAGAACAATAGAGGTTTAGGTGTCAATATTAAGGACAGCGCTGGCTTTTCTCTTAAGCTGCGCACCACTCCAAGCTGCGTTTTTCCGATCCGTGTTTTTACACGTTCGAAAGAGTTACAAAGGTCCTACCACGAGCTGTTAACGCGATTCATTTTACGACCTAAATTGAACTGTTAAAGGGTCCACCCCTTTAACAGTTCAGTATAGGACGTATGTCGTCGCTATAAAGGGTGTATAGTTCCATCCCCTTTTCCATCAACCTTTAAATTCTGTTTGTCTAAATTTAATGTTGTTTTCATTCTGTTCTGTTGTTTATTTTTTTTCTGTTTTAATTATATAATTATTAGCTGTTAAAGCGTATTTAATAGTGCATGTAGTGCTCTTCTTTAAGTGATGGGGCACTTAGACTTAGGACCGAATTGTTTTCCTTTATATTTAATAGTGTACTCATTGTGAAGAGCCAAATAAAATAAAAAAAAAAATAAAAAAATCCCTGTTTCTCGCTCGCACGATTGACATTTTACCATGTCATAGTTAGACCCTCGGGCTGCGTGATAGTTCGAAAGAGTATCTATCTACCGTGGCCCGGGAACGCATATTCATTATTAGTTTTCTTGTTTTTTTTTTATACAGCCTCTTTTTTATAATTTGAATGTGAGAACACTGTAGACTCCGCGAATCCTTAGATTACTTCCTATTACGACTCACTTTTTTTTTTAACCGACTTCAAAAAAAAGGAGGAGGTTATCAATTCGGTTGTATTTTTTTTTTTTTTTTTTTTTTTTTTTATCATCATTTTTTTTTTTTATGTTTGTTACCTCAGAACTCCGTCGTTTATGGACCGATTTGCAAATTTTTTTTTTCTCTTTATAGGATATGCTTCCAGATTGGTCCCATTTTTTTCAAAATCCAGTTCTGATGATGGATTCCATGAGGAATCGAGGGAACTCCTCAAAAATTATAGGCAACCCTATGGTAATTTTAGTATTTTCATCAAGAACTTAAGCACTTACAGTCAAAAAGTAACATTTGATGAAGTGGAACTGATGAAGAAGACCAGAAATGGTCAACGGAACTTCATACTCAAATAGATATCACAATGAAGATATAGTTAAGCGACTATGACAATACAAATAAATGAATGATTCTGAATAGTTACGTTGAAAATGGTATCATCGAAGTGATCTGATGATGATGATGGAGCCGGAAGGTAGGCACTGGAACTCCGTAATTAATCAATGTAACCTAGCCGTGTTTGGACTTATTAGAATTGTCATGAGATGCACTTTGGCTATAAGGTACTATCGAACTGATCTGATGATGGAGCCGGAAGGTAGGCACAGGAACTCCGTAATTAATCAATGTATCCTAGCCGTGTTTGGGCTTATTAGAATTGTCGTGAGATGCTCTTTGGCTATAAGGTACTATCGAACTGATCTGATGATGGAGCCGGAAGGAGGAAGGTAGACACAGGAACTTTATAATAAAACAATGTAACCTAGCAGTATTTGGGTTAATTGGAATTGTCATGAGAAATAGGCACTCTGTTTATAAGTGTATCGTAACTAAAAAGTGTGAAATAAAAACTTTTTAGAAAAAAAAAAATAACCGACTTCACTAAAACAAAAACACTAAAAGGATCAAAATAACTTTAATTTCGGAAGTCGGTGTTAAATAAGAAACAAACAATACCGAGAAACACCGACATCCTAAATTAAAGTTATTTTGATCCTTTTAGTGTTTTTGTTTTAGTGAAGTCGGTTATTTTTTTTTTTCTAAAAAGTTTTTATTTCACACTTTTTAGTTACGATACACTTATAAACAGAGTGCCTATTTCTCATGACAATTCCAATTAACCCAAATACTGCTAGGTTACATTGTTTTATTATAAAGTTCCTGTGTCTACCTTCCTCCTTCCGGCTCCATCATCAGATCAGTTCGATAGTACCTTATAGCCAAAGAGCATCTCACGACAATTCTAATAAGCCCAAACACGGCTAGGATACATTGATTAATTACGGAGTTCCTGTGCCTACCTTCCGGCTCCATCATCAGATCAGTTCGATAGTACCTTATAGCCAAAGTGCATCTCATGACAATTCTAATAAGTCCAAACACGGCTAGGTTACATTGATTAATTACGGAGTTCCAGTGCCTACCTTCCGGCTCCATCATCATCATCAGATCACTTCGATGATACCATTTTCAACGTAACTATTCAGAATCATTCATTTATTTGTATTGTCATAGTCGCTTAACTATATCTTCATTGTGATATCTATTTGAGTATGAAGTTCCGTTGACCATTTCTGGTCTTCTTCATCAGTTCCACTTCATCAAATGTTACTTTTTGACTGTAAGTGCTTAAGTTCTTGATGAAAATACTAAAATTACCATAGGGTTGCCTATAATTTTTGAGGAGTTCCCTCGATTCCTCATGGAATCCATCATCAGAACTGGATTTTGAAAAAAATGGGACCAATCTGGAAGCATATCCTATAAAGAGAAAAAAAAAATTTGCAAATCGGTCCATAAACGACGGAGTTCTGAGGTAACAAACATAAAAAAAAAAATGATGATAAAAAAAAAAAAAAAAAAAAAAAAAAATACAACCGAATTGATAACCTCCTCCTTTTTTTTGAAGTCGGTTAAAAAAAAAAGTGAGTCGTAATAGGAAGTAATCTAAGGATTCGCGGAGTCTACAGTGTTCTCACATTCAAATTATAAAAAAGAGGCTGTATAAAAAAAAAACAAGAAAACTAATAATGAATATGCGTTCCCGGGCCACGGTAGATAGATACTCTTTCGAACTATCACGCAGCCCGAGGGTCTAACTATGACATGGTAAAATGTCAATCGTGCGAGCGAGAAACAGGGATTTTTTTATTTTTTTTTTTATTTTATTTGGCTCTTCACAATGAGTACACTATTAAATATAAAGGAAAACAATTCGGTCCTAAGTCTAAGTGCCCCATCACTTAAAGAAGAGCACTACATGCACTATTAAATACGCTTTAACAGCTAATAATTATATAATTAAAACAGAAAAAAAATAAACAACAGAACAGAATGAAAACAACATTAAATTTAGACAAACAGAATTTAAAGGTTGATGGAAAAGGGGATGGAACTATACACCCTTTATAGCGACGACATACGTCCTATACTGAACTGTTAAAGGGGTGGACCCTTTAACAGTTCAATTTAGGTCGTAAAATGAATCGCGTTAACAGCTCGTGGTAGGACCTTTGTAACTCTTTCGAACGTGTAAAAACACGGATCGGAAAAACGCAGCTTGGAGTGGTGCGCAGCTTAAGAGAAAAGCCAGCGCTGTCCTTAATATTGACACCTAAACCTCTATTGTTCTAGAAAATCTAAAAATAAACAATAAGTTACGTACGCGTTACACATGCACCGAACGTGTCAAGTCATCACTTACGAAACGTTGCAAGTACGAGGCGTACCGCTTATTGGACGTTTAGTGATGTTTTACGAGCGAGTATCTGTCAACGTTGCCTCATTTCACTTTGAAGTTCGTGGACGGATTTTAACGATGACTTAGGTTTAAGAGTGCCCTAATCTGTCATCTATATATGTATGTATTGTATATATAAAAAGAGGAACTGACTAGGAACATGAAATTTTGTACAAGGCTTCCTTTTATGACAAAAGCGACCACTGAGAAGGGGTTTTTGGAAATTCACGGCAACGTGCTAGTTCTTCCATACAAACGTACTATGGCGATAACTTAAATGTTTATCGGTGTAATTTCAGAACAAAAAATTATATCGATTTGTTTCGTCACCATGTAGTCTGTATCTGTAAGTTAAGTAAGCTATATGCGTCGAATTTCTTATATTTTGATAGTTATTTGTGCATTTTTCGGCGTAAGTAAATAAATAACTGATGGCATTTTTTTTTATAATTCATTTAATTTTGTAACAGATTAATTGAGCGAATTCGTGTGTGCTATTCGTGTATTGTTCATCAAAGCATTTCCAATCCAACAGTCGCACATGATGTTGGATGAGATAGCATCCATTTTAACGTCGTGAATTCAAGCAGCTGACTGTAATTATTTTCAAGCTCGAACTCAAAGCATTTGATATTGAACCATTTACAGGCACTTTTGAATTACCAAGCACATTCCAAATAGGTTGATTTCCCAACTTAAAAAAGAATTGGTAGTTGTAGAGTTCTTCCAAATAGTTTAGTAGCAATAGATCTCTATGGAGAGGTTGCAGGATTGTTGGACTGTGAGATCGCTCGAAAAGTTACCGCAGCCCTGGAATAAAAAAGGACAACTGAAGAAATACAGGATGGTTTATTAGAAGTCGGTTATTTTTTTTTTTCTAAAAAGTTTTTATATATGATTATTTTCATTGTGCTTTTGGGTACAATATTGACTGGTCTACACTGTTCTTACATAATATCTGCCAATACTGTAACATCAACCACTTTTTTAAAAAAGAGTAACCATGGAGTTTCTTGCCGGTTCTTCTCCATAGGAAATGATCAATTTGGAACCGCGCACTAGCTTCTAACGTTTTATAAGTGGCCATGTAGGCCTATATGAAATATTTTTATTTTATTTGATTTTGATTAACGCAAAAAGCAACTGAAAAAAGTTTTTAGTCAGTAAAAGTTCTTCCTTTCTAAATTTCGAACTGAAAAACGCCTCAGATTACGATAAACATTATTTCAAAGATAGAAAGCTCTCGCTGAGTGTAGCTGTCATCTATATATTTATAAGGAAAAACTGACTGACTGACATATCAACGCACAGCCGAAACTACTGGGAATAGGAGCGTAAAATTTTGCATAAGGTTTCCTTTTATGATCTAGGTGAGCACTAAGAGAGGATTTTCAAAAATTCTCCCCCTAAGGGGATGAAACGTAGGTCCAAAGTTTGTATGGAGAAACCTACTTTCACGCGGGCGAAGCCGCTGGCAGAAGCTAGTTACGTCATAACATGCTCCGTATATCCCAGAAAAAGTCACGGTGCCTGAAGGAAATTGCGGGAAGGAGTTCAACACGTGCCAACGAACGTGGTAACTTCACAGTATTTCCCACATCATCTCCTAAAAGCTTCCCAATACACCACTGTTGTACGTGGGCCTTTAAATACACAGCTGCTGAATAATACAACACTGCTGAACGATACACCACTGCTGAACAATACACCACTGCTCTACAATACACTACTACTGAACAATACACCACTGCTGTACAATACTCCAATACTGAACAATACACCACTACTGAACAATACACCACTGCTCTACAATACACTACTACTGAACAATACACCACTGCTGTACAATACTCCACTACTGAACAATACACCACTACTGAACAATACACCACTGCTCTACAATACACTACTACTGAATAATACAGCACTGCTGTACAGTACACAAAACATTTTAATACAGCATTGCTGAACATGGGCATTTTAATCGACACGACATGGTTCTAACTACAATGTACGGTCATTAATGTTAACTAAACTCAGTTGAGAATTCGTGATCAATATATTGTCGAATGAGGTCAGCAGTTGATGACTAAGGTGATATGTGCACAGGTTGCAGCGCTGTTGAGCGAACGAGGGCACTGCCACCTGCGCGGGTATTAACTGGAGTTATTGTTAGTTTTATTTTTTTGAGTTGGGAAATCATCAAATGACTTCTAGCGCTCTAGGATAGAGCGAGAGAGGGCTTGTCCAACTTTTAATGACTAACGTATAACTCACCTATGTTCCTTTATTTGCCCTTTCCTTTCTAGGGCCACAGGGTGAACTTTCTAAATTCTTTCTTCAGTTCTCACCGTTCTCTCAATGAATGAGGAACTCTTCCGCAAAATTGCATTTGCTTTGTCTGCCTGTGAATGAATCTGAGAGTTGGGTTAAGCAGAAGGGCAAGATGAGCCCAAGTAACGTGGAACAAGGGCAGGAAGTAGAGGAAGGTGAGCGGTTACTTTTCTACAATTAATTACCTTATTGGAACAAGAAAGAACCCTATATTTAGATAATTTCTACTAAACCATTTACCTACTATGAAATATGTGATCTTAGTTTTACAAAATTGTACAGACAAGAAAGTGAAAATTGTGAAATAAGTAAGTACTATTGTGAGTTATCGCCTAGCTCTATGAAATCAATATCTCTAAGATAAAGCCAGCCTGATCTAGGGCAATAAAGTGGCTTTCCACTCGTAAATGTAATTTTGTGAGCATATCCAATATGTTATACTTAGACCGAAAAAATATGGCGCTTTTTAAAAATAAAATAAAATATAAAAAAAGTAGTAATAGTAGTAATTTATTGGGCACCACACTTATATAATGTCGCTTTGTCTGCATTTTGCCTATTGTATAATCAGCTTACATACCTACAATAAAATAAGGCAATGACTTGTGACGTTCAAGGTGTGTCTTGAGTTGGAGGCTCCTGGGATCTGGTTCAGATGATGAGATGAAGATAAACACTGAGCAAAATGTTTCTATTCTTGTATTTTAGGCACTCCTGCGGGGCTATTGCGTAACTCTGTTGACAGTTCAAGTGATGATCACTTGTTAACAATGTGCATCATTGAACTGTCAAACAGCTAGTTTCGTATTGCCTATCTTCAGTGACGTCATTAGCCACTGGTGCATTTGATAGCCACCGTAACACGTTTTGACAGATGTTATTGTATCGATACTTTTAAAATTGCGATTGTGTAAGCTTTTGAAGCTGTATAATAGTCGATAAAATTTTAGAGTGGTCACAGTATGCACCGTAACCGTAATTTTTATAATTCACTACATTTCCACCGTAGTTTGTTAGTCACTTGTGTGATACGTAATACCAATTTTATGAAATTGTCAGTTGACAACCTGTTCATTGTCTAAGTCAGTTTTGGATCCAAAACAATCCAAGTATTTTCCTATAAAATTCAAATCCTATTCTAAATTTACACCACAACTAATGACTCACATAATTAACACTACGATAGTGCAATAAAATATTGCAATTCCGCATTAATAAAAACACGGCATTACATACATTTTCGTAATACTTTACGTAATTCATCATCTTAAATGGAGTCGGTAAAGCATTATAAATTAGTCAATTATTGAAAGAGAGAAAAAGTTCTACACCTAACAAAGCATAAGCATATTCAGCCTTTTAATGTTCCCACTGCTGGGACTCAGGCCTCCTCTATCTAGGAGTGGGAATGGGCCGTAATCCACCACGCGGGTCCAGTGCGGATTGGTGAATGTTACATGTCTTCGAATTTTTGGTTCTAGGACATGCCGGTTTTCTCACGATGTTTTCCTTCACCGTTTTGAGAGCAGTGGTGATGAAATAAATTACAAAAAGTAATGCGCCTGGCTGGGTTTGAACCCGCGACCTATAACTCGTAAGTCGGGGCCGTTACCGCTCGGCCACTACTGTTCTAACAAACTGCACCTAACAAAGCTTGCTTTAAAAAAATATATTTTTTAAGTATTTGTTCTTGTATTCTGTCATAAATTTAATATTGTTTACATTGATTACAAGTAGTATTTACTTGTAATCATTTATTTATTTTGCCTTATTTGTTGTAGAACCGTATATAGATATGTTTATCAATATATTTTTATTCTTTCGTATTTTGACCTATTCAAGGTGACGATGTTTTTAGAAGGAGTATCAGATGGTTTTCTTGACTGTGATTTTCCTTTTTCCGATTTCAAACTAAGTTGAGAGATAAGCTGGTTGACCTGATTTCCGAACCATCATTTCAGACGAAAGATGTCCTCTGCTCCCCCATAGACCTCTCCTAAGCGTCGCCGTTACTATCGTTCCTAAACATGTCGCATCCATCGGATTCCCGCGACCCTCACCAGGTCATTGGTCCACCTTCTAGGATGCCTTTCTACGTTGCGTCTTCAGATACACTGTCGCCACTCCAGGATCTTTTGGTCCCATCAACCATCTATTCTGCGAGCTTTGTGCCCACTGCCACTTAGATTTGACGATTCTTCGGGCTATGTCCTTGGTTCTTCTGCGGATATCCTCATTTCTGAATTGATCACGCAAGGAAACTCCGAGCTAGGCCCTCTCCATTGCCCTTTGGATGACTTTAAGCCTTCTGATGAGGCATATTATGAGGGACCACGTTTCAGCGATATTAAGTCATCACTGGCAACACGCACTGGTCTTAGACTTTCGCCTTGACACTGTAGTATGTCGGTCGGAACATTGCCCAGCCGAATCGAATTCGACGGTTGACCTCTTTCTCGAAGCTAACCTAACCTAACTGGACCGACTGTCCCAGGTAAAAGTAATCGTCTACATCTTCCGAGTGTCGCCTCCCAACTTAATAGGAGTGGGTGCTACATGGTTGTTTACCATGACCTTGTTTTTGTCCAAGTTCATTTTAAGACCCGCTCTTTCGGAAGCTCTACTGAGGTCATCGAGCATTGTACTGAGTTCCTCCAAAGACTCAGCCATGACCACTATATCCTTGGCAAATCGAAGGTAAGTGATGTACTCGCCATTGACATTAATGCCTAACCCTCTCTAGTCCAGAACCTTGAAGATGTCCTCCATTACAGCTATGAACTATTTCGGAAAAATGACGTCTCCCTGTAAGGCAGGAAGATTTATATATTTATTTATTAAATTATAACACCTTTACAGACGCGTCCACGGCGATGTTATAACTAACACTTAAAATTATTTTTTTACACTACACTAAATATTAGTTATGATAGATGATAATGATATGATATTAAATTAATTATGATTATAAATTATGTAATAAGTCCGGACGTTTCTCAATAATTATTTGAGCCACTTCTACAAATTTTGGCAGGTTTTAGTCAAATTTATCCTCCTAAGATAGGTTTCGAGGTCTAGTCCTGAAG
This sequence comes from Mythimna impura, assembly GCA_905147345.3. Taxonomy (NCBI): domain Eukaryota; kingdom Metazoa; phylum Arthropoda; class Insecta; order Lepidoptera; family Noctuidae; genus Mythimna; species Mythimna impura. The sequence continues at coordinate 1,469,887 of LR990342.1, read as the reverse complement.
TCGGACTGACATGGTGGTGTATTCGTACAAACACTTCAGCACTGTCTTGTACCGATAGTCAATTTAGCACCGTTGGAGAGACTGCTGAACAGCAACAGTATCGATCAAAGGCTTTCTCGCAGTCCACAAACGCTAACAGAGAAGTAGATTATTCTTTACTCTTCTACATAACCTGCCACAGCGTATGTATGTGGTCTACGATGCTTCGAAGCTTTTCTAGAGATGCCCAAAAATTCAAGCTAAGCTTATTAAATATGTCCTCGTGTGAGCGTATTGATCAATAGTTTACTGTAAATCAAGCGCAAGCAACACTAATGTGAACTAGCTATTCTTATCACGCTACAAACGACCAGTAAACTGCCAATAGTTGTCAAATTAGTTAATATTTGACCGTCGGCGTACCTCATAAGTGTGACCTCACATGAGCCTCAGGTGTGTGCGCGACCTTTCCCAAGGCTCCCGGTGCGATAAACTTTCGTAATTAAATTCGCAACTGCACGCGCATATAACCTGACGTTTGGCAAACACGTACAAATGTAAAAATAGCCTTAAAATGTATGGATTGAATTGGATATACGTTTGCCTAAAAAATGCCTAGGCCGTCGGAGCTGGCCTTTGGAATCGGCAATGTTTTTTTTTTATAATTGCCTAAAGGCATTGTTGGTCGTGGACATGGTCGTTTTGTTATTAATTTGAGTTTGATTGTGTTATTATATGTTTTTTAGTAATGAGGTAAAGTTTTCAAAATGACAAAGTGGCATTGTATCAGCTAAAATGTTGGGGATTCATGACGTGGTATTTTAGTAGTACATGCCAATGCAGTATACAATTGAACTTTTTTTTACTTCTGTTGGATTTATTGATCAATCATTGTACATAGAATGTCACTTTATCAAGAGTCCTAGTATATGGTACTTTAAAATCTCTCATTAGCATGGTGTATGGTGACAGCTTTTCTCGTTTTTCAGCAAAACATTTAATCAATCCGCTTAGATTTATTAAATTATAAGTTATAACTTACCGCTCCATCTCCCGATTATAAAGTAATTCATTTTCTTTTCCTTTCTGCCTTCCTTGTTATTATGATTAGCATTTAAGCAAAAAGTTTAATTAAATCTGCTCAAAGTTGTAATTTCCTCCGCGACATTGAACTTTGCCTTTCTTTTAATAAAGGAGTCTTAATGACGTGGCGACCAGTTGGAACCGTACCGACCTTCTTGCGACCCTCGGTGTGACGGTGATGGCCAGAGATGGAATCAGAGATAAACTAGGGAATTTGATGCTATCATCTATGGTCACGCATAGACATGCTAATAATGAACAGGTTTGATTTATCATATTGTGCAAGGTTTGGTTGTGCTCTTTTATTGTTCTTTCGGTCGGAAGAATCTTTTGTTGTCTTTGTTTGAAAATGGAGGCAGTTAACTGAGAAAATTTTAGCTTTGGTTGTTGATTTGGAATTTATTTTTTATTTTATATTTACCTTCACAATTTCCTGTAAAATCCTGAACAGCTCCACACTTGTAATGTTTCACAGTCATTTGAATTTCGCAACCCGGAATCCGGAAGCCATTTCATAATTTGATTTGATTGCTTTTTCCCCTCAATGATATAATCAGCTTTATGCCAAAGGGAAGCAAAAGAAAATTCATCTATCGAAAAATTTAATTATGACTTTTCAGGAAACATTAATAAATCAATTGAACAAATTAATTGATAATTCTAGAGGCGTTTGATGTTAGTGAAGCTGAAGACCAAACTAAATATATCCTCATTGTGATGGCGGGTGAATGAAACTGTGGAATCGATAGGCCTTGCTCGGTGTGGCCTCGATATGCCGCCATTTATAACCGTAGGGGTGGGTGCAAAGGTCAGTTTGGAGTGGCGGCCTCCGGTCAACTGAAGTTGCTTGATATTGGACTAGTTGAAGTGTAGTTTCTGATTAGGAAATCGAGGAAAATAGATCGAATGCGGAGTTTCTTTTTGCAATAATTGCAAGCTCATGCGATGAAAACTTAGCAAGTTGATTGTGGAAAAAAGTGAGGCAGTTTTTGAAATCTTCTTAGTACTTACCAGTGCCAAGCTGAAGTTTCCTGTTGTTAATTAACGTTTTTTATTAACTAGTGCTTGAGCTTGTGAGTCAAGTTCGCTTCGCTTCAGTGCTTTAATATCTTACAATTCCAAGAACATCACTTAACAGATTGTTTTAGGACGGCATATTGTTATTTTTTTTAATTAATAGTATCACTACAATACAAAGTCAGTGTGACGCAGTTTGGCGGGAAAAGAATTCACCTTGAAATGACGCGCTTCCCGCGCTGCGACCTCGCTGGCGGCCGCGAACGTTCGGGCGGCTTCGGAAGCATTCGGGCAAGATCGTTGATTGTCGATGCTCTTCGGCGCCACTCGGGTGTCCTCGCTACGAATCGGGTGGTGTTCATTTTAATTGGTTTGAGATTAGTTGGTATTTATTTGAATGAGTTCGGTTGTTATAATTTTATATGAGATACATTTTTCTTTTCAGATTAAAAAATAAATATATTATTAATTTTGATGTGAAGATGTATGTATGACCTTATATATATGTACACGTTTTTGTCGAATTCCATAGCCTTTTGTAAAGCTCCAAGGCATCATTTTCATTAATGAAATTGTTACTAAGTAGGTACCTACCTATCAATGTTTGAAAAGAATGCAAAAATTATTACCACTTATGGAATTTCCATTTTCTCGTCAGTTTTTGCGATCAGTTGTTGACATTAATTGGTGTTATTACGTTTCATAAATCTGCGTAAATATCGCGATTTATGATACACGGTGATTCGAAAGTGCGTTCACAAATAACGTGAAGGCTATGAATGAACCGATGCAGGTTGGAATAATCTCTTTAGGGGCTTCGTTTCAGGTTTTTTAACTTTACTTTTAATATCTTTAAAAATAAAGGCTGCTATAATAAAATGCTTGCTTGAGATGCTTAAAATTAGTGTTTCTGTCTGGCCTAGTTAGTACCTATTTTGCAATTTTTTTAAAATTGTTCTTCTAAAAGTAATGAGTTTAATAAACTCATTACTTTTAGAAGTAAAATAAAAAGTAGTTTGGTAAATTCAGGTTATCTACCATTTCAACCCTAACCTAACCTAACAGTCGAAACCGTACTTCCGAAAACTATAAATAATGGTCCTATTATGTAATTGGCCCTTTCTGGTCCTGACAGCCGCGTTTGCGGTGAAAAAGAGGAGCCCCTAAATCAATTGATTGAATGAGCTCCGCGCTTTCGTTCCGCAGCGCTAACCGCTTGACCCAATTTCTTAAATCCACAGCCATTTCAGGGTTTGACAATGATAACACTAGTTGGAGCAGTCATAAAAATATACGCGAGCATCCACCGGTGTACGGGGGCGCGGTTGTGCGGCAGTTCAGTGACTTGTGGCCCGCCGTACTGAGCGGACGTACGTGCCGCGCTCGCTACTTCTCCTCCAACACGTTACGAACGCAACCTTCGGTGTGGAACTGTATTTTGAAATTGTGTGTGCTCTCAATTTGAAGATTATCTGACAGTGACAGGAGTGTTGCCAGTGTTTTTAAGGAATTTCATTACATTTCCTTTTGGATGAAACTGATTTTATTGTAATATTTTGATTTTGAATTATTGTGTGCATGTGGACAGATCAGTGAACCTTTGGATTGCGATTTGGACCTGGTGAGTATCATTTGTTATTTTTTGTTTATTAGGCGCTAATACAGACACAGTTTTTGGTTAGTTTTCCGAAACCATTAAACCCACAGCCACAATTAATATACATAAACAAACTATACAAAACACTTTACTCATGCGAGAGCTTAATCTTAAAAGGCTAAATAAATAGCTTTTTAATATTGCTCAAAACACTCGAAATAATTTATACAAATTTTTAAGATAAGACTTAAGTTCAATTTATAAAATAATCTTACATTCAAAAATACAAATATTTGTCTGAGATAAAACCTGCTTTAGTTAAAAAATAAACATTTGAGATTGGCTTGTTTTGCGAACCTTCAATTTAGGCCCAAGATCTTTGTAAAAACGCTTTACAGTAAATTGAAAGTATAAAAGTCTAGCTCAGAACTGCGACCACGTTTACTTTCATTGCTCCGATTTTTTGTGTCAAATAGTTTTGCATCGTGATTATGGTCATTTTTAATATATTTCCGAATGGCAATACTTTATATTATGTAGTGCAAAATGGACCATACTGGTCACAAAAGATTGTGGCCCTGAGTTGAATAGGCACGTAAATTATGACATAATTTGATCACATTGGATCCAAACAACTTGACTGCAGCTTGGCTGACCAACCAAGGCCTATAATGACATTTAATTACTTTAGGTTGCCATTATAGTATTATTGTTACAGCTTAAATCTGTTGGGATTTGTTAGTAAAAGCAGCCAGGTTTCATCTGTTTAGTAGATAAATCGTCGCGTGAAATCGTCCGTCAAGTGATTTGTTACTATCAGAACTTTCGCCGCTTTGCAAGATTATTACCATATTAGGTATTACTACACTCAATTTATTCATAGTATGTTATTCATTAGATTCGATCAAATCAAGACAGGATTCTGCATGAGTTTTCTAGATTTGGTTAACATTCTCATTTCTTTATCATACTATATACTATATATATATTACATAGCATCCTGAAGGATTTTTCAGATTAGAGGATATTTTTCTTATTAGGAAATTTAAAGATATTTTACTGTTTTAAAATAAAGCTTCTTTCATATAGGACCGAGGTCTTGTTTCCATCTGAGGACCCACAATTGCAATTTTTCCAAAATCTTTATAGAAATGAATTGGTTAAAAAATAAAGAACTTCATCGTATCTTTACATTAATTGATATCACGAATGTGTAGTCAAGCTATGTAAAATATCCCATAATTTAGGAAAGCTTTTGATACTATTGTCAGAAAAAATGACATTAGAAGAGAGTATTTGGACAGAGCTGCCATCCCGGGAGAATCTGACACCTCGTAGGCGGTAACACTGAAGTATTACGTATTCACTATTACGCAGTTTCGTTACGCTCAAGTCTTTGTTATTGAAATTTTGATGTAATACCAATTACTATGGTAGATCAAGGCCTTATTAAAAGGTCACACAGTAAGTTTTTTTGTTGGTTAGCTTGTTAAACTAAATTTTGACTGCAACGAAAATGAAATTACAGATTCCATTTCATATTTCGCTTATGTACTAGTTAAACTGACATTGAATCATGTTCCAAACAAAATCGAAACGTGCTATTATCCTAATTTGTCATTATTTTGAAGACAATGTGGCAATACTGTTTAGAGAGCAATCTTGACTTTTGGCCACTAGTGCAATTACTCATAATGTTCCTAAAACCTGTGGACAATCGCTAACTATACCTGTGTACGTAGCGACCTTGTGCAGTATTATCTAAGTATTGCGCAGTTATAAAAATGATTCTGTCGAAAAAACAGCGGCTCTCTGATTTTTTTTCAGCACATCTATTTGTGTGCATTGTGACTGAAAGTGAATGGCTGTTGTGTGTTTAGTAAAAGTAAGGTTTTGGCGGTAGTATAACTTGTTATTCTAGACTCTTGTTACAGTTGTCACAACACGGCTTTGTTCCGTTTCTAATCCAATTCTGAATTCATTGGCAGTTTGCAAAGCTAGAGTCAAGTTCTTTGAAAATTTTAATTTCAAAAGATACATTTCCATCTTTGCATTTTTCATGAACGAACTTGTAAAGCGATTTTGCAGCGTTCACTTGAAAATTTGAAATATTGCACAATAAATAACTCCTTAGTACGCAGCCATTTTCTTAGCGATGAGTAATGCTGTAACCTCCAAAACTTACCATCAAATTGCTACAGGGAAACGTTCTGTTTTAAACGTAGTTCATAAGTTTGTTGAGCGTTTTTCTTCAACGCCTGTAGACTTTGTATCTTTCACAAACTCAGATTTTATTATTATTATTCATAGGCTCGCGTTTCACTACTATCTGACCTGATGCGTAGCAGCATAACTAGATACGTCAATGAACGCTATAATGTCGGTCCACATAATCGCTTTTTGCCATTACTGTTCCACCGCACCTCCCCCAAGTCTTTCCAGACGCTCTTCTACCGCGCCGTCTTCAACAAGTCCTCGTGGTACGAGTCATTGTTTATTTTTGAGCCTTTCTCGGGCCCTTGCCTGTCCCCTGAATAGCCTGATTTTTGTGTGAAATTATCAATGTTTTGGCGTCCATCATAAAATTTCGAATCGATAGCCCAATATCCTGAGATGGGCGTTAGACCATACTGGGGCAAGCAAGGCCCTATCGGCCTCCCGCCTACTTACGCCTATGGTGGCGTTGCGCCTAAATATTTCTCTGAGATCTTGCATGTAAACCTTCCACTTGGACGATCGAGCTTTTAGTAAATGAGCAGCCTGATTCTGAATGCTATGTACCTACATTCAAATCACTTACCATTCAAGCTTATATATCTATAGATATATACTTAAAAGGAGAAACTGATTGGCTGAAATATCAACGCTCAGCCGAAACTAATGGGACAAGGAATATGCAAAGGCTGGTGTTGTAAATGGTTTCCATTTATGACGTAAAAAGGGGTGAAAAGGGGGAAGGGGGAAGTTAGATTAGGTAGGTAACGATTTAAAAGGTGTTAAAGTTTTTATGAAGTCACTGGCAAAGTGCTAGTAACCGAGCCACTAAAAACAACAACAAACAATTACATGTATTATAAAATCACGGAACATGGCGCCCTACCGATAGCTTATCAGCCCCGACCTTGTGTTTATCTGAGCACTGCTCATCTGTTCACGTGGGCCTGATTGTTTCAAGAGCATTCAGCTAGCTTCTAACTCCAATTGAAGGCAAATAGTCTTGTAGATTGAGAATCGCAGAATGTATATTGGGGAACATGATGAATTTAAAAATTTGCATATTAGAAGTCAAATATTGAAGTTCGCGTAATATTTGATCCACAAGATACATTGCAGTGAATCTATTAAAACCTCAGATACACTAGAGGACAATATATCCCCCAACATAACGCACGACGCTGTCAAATTGCCTAACAACATGTTCCGCGTCACGTGAATGCGTTGTTAAATATTGGAGAGCAAGTTGAGGGACACTGGGCAACGTTGCAGCATCACGTAGATAGAGCGATGCGCGTCATGTTTGGGGACATTTTGTCCCCTAGTGTATCTGAGGCTTTACCCGTCAAAAGATTTACCTTTTATCAGTCGCAAAAAAGTGCTAGAAATGTCAACCGAACCTCTTAGGTTCGTCTACTCTTTGCTAAAATTCAGTTTGTATCACACTAATGTTATAAAGGCGAAAGTTTGGGAGTACATGTGTATGTAAGTACGTATGTTTGTTAATCCTTCACGCTTATGTAGTTAATCCTTCACGCTTCGCGAGTATGCTCCCCTGGGATAGTTTTCTAGTTTCATGCAGGCGAATCCGCTGGCAGAAGCTAGTAAAGATATAAGAGTTAAAGTATTTCTATCTTATTTATTAAAGGAAAACTGCCTAATAATTCTGTAATATCGTCTAACTAAAGGTTTCAAAAGGAAAACTTGAACGATATCTGTTTGTACTCAATAATATCTTTGGCATCTATAAATAAAGTCACAATCAACATCGTAAACATTTCTATCGTGATCTGTACTCTAGAGTAAGGATATTTCTTATGACAGATTTAGCTTTACCTTTCAAACCTAGGTTTGCAAACAAAACGTTACGATTCTCATCTAATTCGTAGGACCTGAATTTGCTAACAGCTATAAATAAATTACTTACAATTTCATCGTCTATTTCATAATGTTTCAAATAGATTCACATGTCTTCCCTTGCTTGCATGGCTATGTTCCAATATGCTTTCACATTCTAAATTTTCTTTAATTTTTTTTCACCAGACACGTTTTCGAGGTTTGCTCAAATACTTACTAATCTAGAAATTTATATTTCGATGATGCTCTAGTTTTAGCCATCATACTTACAAGGACTGGTATTAAACTTTACCAATTCCCTTCCAGCTTCCTTAATATTGTAAAATTCAACCATACAAGTAGGAGTTCTAGGATATTACCTTGGCAGCGTGCACGCAGCTCTGGTCTGCGCTCTGCCGTCTTAGGCCATAAAATGTGTTTAGCTATAACGTTGAGCGCTCATACTGCACCGCTTCCTGCTTCTATGCCATTAATTGAGGCATTCCGAGAATCTTCAGCTGCTTGAACTTTAGGTTGATTTGGTTGGGGAAGCGATATTTTCTATTACAAAAATAATGTGCAACTAGGGGTTCATTAACCTTTTTTTGGCAAGTTCTGGGAGTGGAGTCTTCTGAAACAAATTCCTTTCTCAAAGTTTTCTTTGCTTTTACATTATCTTAATTGTGCACATTTAAAAATACATTTAGCTATCAATACTTTTTCAGCTGTTATCTTGTCATTAACTAATCATGAGTTTCTTTCTTCAAAAGAGTAATGTTTTACATCAGCTAAAAACTTCGAAATCATTCGACTTCGCGTGTCATCCTCCGAGCCATCATTAAGATTCGGTACAATTGCAGTCGAAACACATTCTCACGCGATAACGACTCTTACGTAAAAGACATTAAGATTTAAACTCGTCTACAAAATTTAATTTATACTTTCGAGTAATGGTTGCAAGCAAACGATGGAATCACATGTACATTTATAATGGTGAAATTGCTTTCTCTTGTTAACAATAACTTTTATTTTTTAATTTAGTTAGCTCATCTATTGCGAAATGGGGGGTCTTTGGCACACGAATGTTCGTGTGTAGTGATGTTTTGAAACTGAATTTCGCTTTTCTTTTCAATTGATAGATTTTATTGGATGTTTCTAAATTGCAAAGGAATGTCTCTTCAACGACATAACTCGACAACGATGTAAAAATACATTATTTGGACTTAAATGTAAATGATTGCTTTGTGGATGCATAAGCCTCCTGTTCTTATACCAAGGGTCAGTGCAAAATGGCTTCTTCTTTCAAACATCTCATTAGTAGTCATCTATTTAGCCTTACTTGTTTCGTAAAGTCAGTAAAAAGCTTTGAATGTATTTTATTGTTCACTTCTGCCTGTACTTCAACTCTACAGTCCATCTACCTAACCATCCATACCATCTACCGTAACGTATTTCAAAACGCTTTCTAGCGAAGTGTCTGTTCAGTTAATTTTAAATTAATATCGACGCTCGATCGAAAGGACAAGGGAATGGTGCATTAGCAATAAATAACGAATGCAATTCGAACATTTTCAGTAGCATTCACAAGATAGCGATAAATCATTACGCTTGCGCCGGCTCGCTTCCGCATAGACGTGCGCACGCGACGCGCAGAGAGTGAAAGTATGATTTCAAATGGACGTCACCGCGATTACGTAGATAAACTTACTTTTTATTATGTTCTAAAGAAGTTCTTGTACAATAAAGTTAATGGAAATGAAGACTGAGTCGTTAATAAGGATCTGGAGCCTTACCATGATGTGTTAAAATGGAGAAAGAGGGATGGAGCTATGCACCCTAATATAGTTCCAACCCTTTAACAGGTCAGTTCAGGTCGTCAAATGGAACGCGTTAAGAGCTCGTGGTAGGGCTTCTGGAATTATAAATGGGGAGGGAAATGAAGACCGAAGAAAAGATTAATGGATTGTGTTGCGGTAGGACTGATAAATATAAGAAAAAACAATGATAGCGAAATGGCTTAGCAAAATAAAATAAGATAAAGTGTTGCGCCGACTCTAAGTGACATAGAAAATGGGCAAGTAGCTGATGAACTAATCTAAATATTCGTGAGACCGATTCTTATTGGTCGGGATCGGGATTTTCCACCATAGACTCAAGTCATAAATATAAACGAATATAATCGTACTCTAATAGATTTGATTGTAGAGTACAATATTTTAATGATATCGTAACACTTATTGCTATAGATACAGTTTAATTCCTTAATGGATAAGCTCTATCAAGTGGTACTAGACTATTTTTAAAGCCACGTGTATCATAGGTTATTGGTCTATGGTCCATTACAATTTTAGCTTTAACTTTTATAATTCCAAAAGTAGTGTTTGGACAATGATAAAACGCATTCTTTACTGTAGTAGTTTCCTAAAATACTGCTGATAGTTTCCCAAGCGTAGAGCCATCGTGTAGGTTTAATTTTAATGGCTTCGACCGAGTTCAATGGTCTGATGATGGGTATAAAACTTTTATTCAGCGAATCCCATGGGCTATGGGCTATAAATATTCGTGTTTCATTTCGTACAGTGATGGCCGGAAGCGTGTTTTGTGGGAAACTCATGTTTGGAATCATTTAAACAATATCATTAGGAAAGGAAATGGCTGTTAGCTGGGTATGTTTATCTTTTGGAACATAGTTTATGAGTCGATTGAAGACATGTTTGGTATTCAGTTTAGAATTAACTATCCGCTTAACTTTTATCCCAGCACGTTGCGGCTAGAGATGAGCAATTAACTGGATTCAAACCTGATACATACTTAGATTTAGACTTATTCTAGCCTATTTATTTTTCTTTTTTTTACATAGCATGACAGCAGGACGAAAATAAATTGTAGTGTAGCTGCGATATATCTCCTGGTGGTTGGTTGGATGGTTCTATCATTTGATCTTATGAGAGATGCCAAAAAACCTCATCTCTGTTACAAATTTCACACACATGTGCACACAATTTCTTCCTCTCCCTATACCATTGTTACATCTTTTCTCACATGAGAATTAATCATCTTTTTTGTTACATTGTCTAAAAACACAACTTTGTTCACTAATGTGGCTAAATATAATTAGTTGTTTGTTTTGTCGGATACGGGGGTAACGAACTATATTTTTTATTAGTTGTTATCATCCGAACTGTGACCTTTTGTGAGAAACAATAGTTTACGCTTCTTCTTACATTGGGAAAATTAAAGATCTTTTGGATCAAATGTTATGTAATACCGCGTACATCGAAGGAACAATTTGCCTGCTGCGGTCTTCCCGTTCGATTAAAATTTAGGTGTCTTCAAGGCTATAGTGAATAGGCCCCTAATAAACTAGTGCGCCTCACCATCAACGATTGCATCACTGCTTACCATCAGATGGGATCGCAGTCAAGCACTAGTTTATATTACCTACTAAAAAGAAAAATAGTTGATTGGTTACTAGGTCCAATTCTGATCATGAAAGAAAGATGTGTTTGATAAGAGCTATGACGAAATTACTGTTAAAGATTCTTATGGTTAAGACTATTGCAGTTTAGTCTTCTGTCTTTATTATATAGTACATCCTTTGCGTTACAATCTCAGGTTCAGTTGAAAACTGGCGTGAGGTACTAATTGTCTGGCATTTATGCTGAACTGGACCTATTTTGGCGCAGCCGTGAGCCACACTATTTTACTTCTGCTTCTTTTTTAGGGTTCCGTACCTCAAAAACAAAAAACCGAACCCTTATAGGATCACTTTATTGTCCGTCTGTCTGTCTGTCAAGACCCTTTATCTCGGTAACGCGTGGAGATAACGATTTGAAATTAAAACCATATACTTACTCAGGTCTGCGGTCCCTTGAATACGACCGTTTATGTTGCAAAAAACGTGTATTTCGACACTCAAGGGAATCAAAATTCATAGGGTACTTCCCGTTGACCTAGAATCCTGAAATTTGGCAAGAAGCAAGGTCTCATAGCACAAGTATAGGAAAAAATCTGAAAACTGTAAATTTGTAGTTACGTCATAAAAATAACTTTTTTTTGCGATTCGGAAAAATTTTCTTAACTCAATTCGGGAATCGAACTGTTTTCATAGGTAAGTTTGTACGGAACCCTCAGTGCGCGAGTCCGACTCGCACTAGCCCTGTTTTTTTTTCGCTTATTACATAACTAATGTTTGTGTGCCTTGTGTTGTGCCAAATGAATCTATTTTCTTTCTTTTACTCAATAAAATTATTAACTTAAACAGATTTGCATCGATGAGGTCAGAATATATTGTAATTCCATGCATGTATGCAGTCTAATACCTTTCACTTACGTGCACAGTGCATCCTTTACATATTTAATCAAAAACAAATTGTTAGAGCCGGCTTTTTATTGAAAACGCTTATGATTTAAAATAGATTTTAAATTCGTATGATTAAAAATCTCAATCTGAAACAATTGACCTTCCTTTGGCATGTTTATTTAACTCCACCGTCGCCCACCGGCCGCAATTTCTTTTTTTAACGGGTGTAATAAAATGAATAAACTCGGACTGTCCTAATTCTAATCTAACGGCGTCAAGGTTCGCGAATTTTTCTCCAATACATTCGTTTCCTTGACACACATAGCGCTGATGCGCCCGCGCAGCCGCGACTCGCGTAAAAATGGCCGCGGATAAAAAGTAGCCTTTGAATCATTGTCTGATAAATTCGTCGGTTTTAAAGTTTTCGGTTAATGTACATAATGGATTATGATTATCTGTTGAAGGAGCGTAAACTGGAACAACACTCTACTGTGTATTTTTGATGAACGTAATGTAATTTTTTATTTAGCTGTTGATTTTCCAGAAGCCTATGAGTCCCACTTATTTTTAGGTAGTAGTAGTGTAGTCTAGACACACAAATCAAAACTGACACAAACCTCTATACACAGTGTGTACCATTCTATTCAATTTGTGAGTTTTTGTTTACAGCAAGTCTTCGCTACAAGCCAGGCCGAATCAAACTTGTGGAAAGCGAAAACAAACCCAATGTTCCGACATGGCTTTTGATATCATTTTCATTTCTAGAACCATGTTTTAATTAGTTTTTCTTTAGCCGTGGCTGGGAAGAAAGTTGGTTGTTATGGAGGCAAGCGACCTTGCCGCCAAAGTTTCCCGATTCAAACTATTTCGCATGAGTATAAGTAGGAGACACCGACTTGGCGCTGACTTTTTTATTGTTTTTTTTTTTTTTTGCGACTAATTTCGGTATGTAGGACGCAGGGTCGAGGTGGTAATCAAACAGCTTCTGACTATTTTTAATGCGTGCCCTATATTATTCTTTTTAGTTTGTGAGATACGCTTTAGTTTTTCAAGGAATCTAGCCACCTTGGATGAAGAAGAATGAAAGTGGCTAGAAAGTAAGTGACAGAATTCGTTATGTTACCTGTCAATTGTTTTGCAGATTACAGATTTCCAAGAACTGTTCTGTGTATGTTTACTCAAGGTTTCTTTACTTTATCTATGGCACTGATTTCAGGTTCTTTTAGTCAGTAGTGACTTACAACCTTCTGCAAAAATATTGATGGTCTATGGTTGGTCGCATGTCAGATGAGCTGTGGGCTAAAAGAGCCTCTTATTGGGTCCCATTATACACAATGAGACATCGCGGCAGATCAAGACGAAGGTGAAGAGATGAACTTGACTCTTACTCGAGGGACTGGCCCGTAATGGCAGAAGACAGACGTGTGGGGAAACGGGAGAGGGAGGCCTTCGCCTAGCATTGGGACATAATGGGTTAATTAGATAGATAGACGGTTGGTGTCTTACATAAAGCCTGAATTACTTTCCACAATTTGATTTGAGCTACTTAGTAGTCCTGAGTTGAGCTACAATAATATTGACAAACGCTTGCACAGACTGGACAGGTCCACTCAAATCTGTGTAATCTTTCCTCAAAAGACCATCTCAGACACTAATCTGTATAGTTCTCAGGTCATTTGACCTTTACATGTTTACTGTATGGACTTTAAAAGAGACTTTGACCTCTGAGTTTGTTTGCGTGTTTCTTCTCAGGGTAGTTAGCTAGGAAACACCGGCCTTATCTATCTAGTATACGTGACGTGTAAAAACATTTATCATCGATTACCTTTTTAAATTAATACCACCTATAAAACTACGAATTGCTTTTGTAGGCAAAGGGCTAAAAGTCCTGCCAATCTACTAGATACATACCTATATCAACTATATAATTTATGTACCTATTATGTCTATAGATATGGACTGATACAGTATCAACGATATCGTTGTACCGCCTTAATATTCCGCTCGTAAATCACCGATTACGATATCATTTGATAATCATGATGATCAGGTAACGAGTCTTGACTATGGTGGTGATGGAAAACAACAAACTGAAGTCGAAGATAATTAGCAGGAGATTCAGTTTTATTTATAAAAGCAAAATTATTAGTTGTCACACATTTCTATAATGGCAATTTCACCAAACTTCTCATGTTAAAACTAAGCAACGGGATAATAAGATACCCTTTATTGATATAATTCGTAGGGCACTCCAATATGGGCAGGTTAGGTTAGATGGCTAAGGCGGGTGCGAGGCGAAACTCCCGCCATAGCCTTCGTCACCCAGAAATAGTGGCTAAAGTAGTATCATTCAGACGCTCGTTAATTGTTGTTGATTTAGTAATTTAGAAGGCGTATGTGTATTTTTAGAGGGGAATAATGCTATTAAAAAGAAGTTGTTTATTAATATACTTTATAAAAAAAAAAAAAATGATAAAAAAAAAAAATACAACCGAATTGAGAACCTCCTCCTTTTTTTTGAAGTCGGTTAATAAATAAACTGACTTCTTATATTACGATACTATTGATACTTTAACTTAAAACTATTTTTAAGTTAAAGTATGTTTGTTACCTACTGCATATTTTGTTAAAAGGTATTAAATTAAAATTCTAAATCAATAAACATATGCCACTGTATCCAGCAACAGTAAAAAATAAACCTTCACAACTTTGTCACTTGTTCAACGATACCGTATTACCGCTACATAACTAAAAGTACCGTAAACTTTAAGGAAAAGTTCTAAATACGTGCTTTATTGTTCCATAGTCAGCTTTCTAATGTTTCACTTCAACCCTGCGTAAAGGGTTGTTACGCATTACGCACCGACTCTTTTATATTTTATGGTAGTCGTAAAACCTACCCGTAATAAATACTCTTTGGTTACGAAATGCAAGCAACAATGTTAAAAAATGTTTTCTATCAATACTCCGTCGTAAAGGGTTTGTTTTATTATCTGTGGACAGGATAAAATAATGGTTAGTTTTATAGTCTATATTTCATTGCCGTGGCCATAAAAAACAAAGTGTAAGCATAGACGAAAACATTTTTATTTTAAAGCAAGAAGAAGCTTTTTGTAGTATTTAACTCGTATTCGTCTTTCCATAATGCTGTCTAACGAATAGTGTAATTTCTTTATCTCTGTTATTCTTCGGCGATGGCGTCTAGCGCCATTGATTTAAGATTGTTTATGGTCTACTGAACTTGTAATATAAATACCCATTATTTATATTTTTTCATCGAACTGCATTTCTCAGAACAGAAAAATAAGAATGAATTTAACGAATAATCAAAATAAATCATTCAAAACTTGTTTTCATTATAAATTATCTTCCAAAGTCAAATATTTATGCACAACTAAAAATACTTATGACACCAGTGCATACAGTAAAATGTAAGAATATATTGTAGAATCGTCCTCAATACTTGAAACGAAAAAAAAGGCACAGGGAAAAGCGTGAGTAAATCTATTATATTCTGCAGACCAGTTGCAATTGAAACAGAGAAAGTGGTCATAGAGTTACGTATTCGCGCGCTGACAATAAAAAAAACAAACGTTAGTCGATACGCGCGAAATGTTCGGCAACCTTCGGTGGATTTCGGCTACCATCGCCGCAAAAATGTCGCGATGCGCAACCACAATAACTAGATCTGTGCATCTCCCTGCAGGGCGACGACACCAGGCCCGAGAGGGGGTTGGTCGCACTATCTCGGAGGCCACGATTCGCTGGTCCTCGGACATCCTCGCCTGTCTCGCCGACCTTGGCCTACTTTGATAGTGGGCTCTAGCTCGCTTCGCAGCTGTTACATAGATATCTCTGATAATTCACTTCCTAATGATTTTTTTGTTTGTTATCAACGAATATTACAATAAAATTACTATGGTTGTTAAGTCATTATTGGAATTTGATAGCTTTAAGTTTAATAATAATATTTGCATTTATTTAGTGAGTCTCTCTCATTCGTCTCTTACTCGTGGGTCGCGATAAGACTCGACAGGGGAATCGCGGACGGTCGCAAAGTGTCGGAAAGAAAACAAAGTTCAAGAAAATTGACTCTCATATCGTAGTATTCTAATTATGAAATAAAAAGCATTACCTTATTTACAGATAATGAGGGTTTTCTAAAATTATGTTCACCAGATGGCAGAACAGAGTCGTCAGGTCCAGGCACCTGTCAAAACGCTTATGTTAATAACATTAGTTAAATAGACGTCAACGTCATGTATACGTTTTCAAAGCAGAAGACCTCTCGGCTAAGTGGTGCCAACTTGATGGTGTGAATTTTCTCGAAAACTCTCATACCAAAAATATAAAAAGAAAATGTGCAGTTCACCCATACAGTTATCAAATCTTAGGTTTTACATGAATTTGACGAAACAAAACCATCAAATTGCACAACATATTAGCTATTTAAATTGAAAATAGATGCGTAACAATTATGTAAGTATTTAGATTAAACAAAAATATAGGTATAACTGAGATACATAGATATTGTTATGGTTAAATACAAAATAAATGAATAACGCAATAGTTCCGGGTGCAGAAAACCACGAAAATGTGTATTTCTTTGAAAACGCGATCGAACCTATGATGAATTTTAAAATATGATTATGTTAAAGGTGTCACATGTAGCATTTATATTAATGTAAAGTATAAGTCTGTTTTTCATTTAGCAATTTTTCCCATTGCGTTTTAAGTTTCCTGTAAAAAATTAAAACTCAAATTTAAAATGATTTTATGTCAGCTGTCAGCTAGTGCACGGTCCCAATTGGTCGTTTCCTATGGAGAAGAACTGGTCAGAAACCCCATGGTTACTCTTTAAAAAAAAATGTTTCTACAATATTTCCATATAACCGAATGTATGAGCCAGCTTTGCTCAGTGTTCTCTAATAGTTCTTGTACCAATAAATAGTGACGTTCTTACATTCATCTCACCAATCCAGCAAGACCATTTCTATATAATATTAGGTCTACCTATATTATGTGATTTGATGTTTATGTCAGAGTTGACGAAAACGAATCAAAATTGTTTTAATTGTAGTTATATTTTTGTGAAGCTGGATTTTGCGATAGTGGCATTTTCAATAAATACTCGAATAAATAAAAAAAGGCAAAATTAAAAGGAATTCCAAGTCACAAATAAAAGAATATTTTGGCTTCGCCTGTTGAAAATTTATTGAAATATCTATATTGTAAATATTACCTACCAGTAGTTCAGCTCAAAGTTCGAAAATTCTTGTCAGTGAGTATTCTTACGATAAACTCTGCGTGTAAAGTAAATTTTAGTGCAATGAACCCATATCTTCACAAATAATTCAAAATATTTGGTCTACAACGATTTTCTTTTCATATAACTTACTATATTATAATTATATTGAGAAAAAATTGATACAGAATACAGGTTATGGGATTGTAAAATATTTTCACATGTTGGGGGCGGGATCGCGTCATAATAAAGATTAAAGTACTGTGTTAGGACATGGATCAAACATGAATTGTATCGTACTTATTTACATATTTATTTGCTGGTGGCAAATTCTGTGTGGTCCTAACTGACGTAGGTCTGATTTAATTTTTGAAATCTTTTTTACAATGTTCATGTACATATTTAAGTTACTAAAGAAAATATAGTATGCATTACATCAATCTTTGCAATAAGTATATATGCAAAATTTTATGACCAGTATTTTTATATGAGAGTAGGTATATTGTATTTCCAATTTTAATGATGTCGTAGATAGTCCATAGTACTGTCGTATTGATTTCGAACAAGGAACGTTTTGCATGCAAAACTTTTTGTTCTACTGCCTGTTGGTTATGGATTTTTAGCAGTGCTTAACTTTCTGTTTCTTAATTAAGAATTAAAAGGCATATCGAAATTGTGTTTATATACCTCCAATTTTGTTTTTCTTTTTTAACCGATTTCAAAAAGGAGGTGGTTCTCAAATTGTCGTATTTTTTTATGTACCTACGTGCCTGGACCGATTTGGAAAAATCTTTTTTTGCTTGAAAGTTTACGTATACAAATTGTCCCAAGGAAATGATCTGATGATGAAATCTTAAAAAATCGAGGGTACGCTTCAAATTTTATAGGCACACTTTTAATGGTTATATTCTAGATATAGGTACCTTACTACTTACATAGAACTTGTGTATAAGCTGAGTAGTACCTACTACAATTAAAAAATATAAAATAAAAAACTTTTTACTGTAATGTACAACCGTCTTAAATATAAAAGAATCACTAAAAGGACTTTAAAGTAATTTTTAGTATACTTAAGAGTCGGCTGTATTTTTTTAATATAAAATCATCCAAGGTCCGATCTTAGCAATGACTAGAATACTAGATCCATCTATATCTATCTCTTTCCCACATCCTATTCATCGTTCCATCATTCGTCACTGTTAAAACCATTCATTAATTGAGCCTGCAATGAATTTCGGGGACATCCATGACCTACTTTAGCGTATAGAGTAGCTATGGCTTTATAAGACAACATCAATGCCATATGCACGGTGCGAAAAAAAAAGAAAATAATGAATGAGTTTTGCGCGCGAGAAAATAAGTCGGCCATTTTTCCTTATGAATTATTGCGAGGAAATTCGTAAAGATTTAAGGGACTGTTGATTCATTATTTAGCGAAACAGACTTTCAGATTAATAAAGATATTTTAACATGATACAATTTACTGCGACAGTAAAATGAGAGAAATAGAGTATAAGATGTATTAAAATATACCTTTACAATAAAAATTAATCCTTATTTCCCTTGGTCACGTCATCACGCGTGAACTGCTAGAACAATTTCGCTAATTCTTTTTTGTTGCATTTGTTATCATCAGGAGAATGTTTTTCTGAACGAAAAAAATCAAGAAAGTTGCGCAGAACATTAAAAAAATAAAGACTATTTAACGTTCACGCATTTGACCATTAGCACGTTTGACAATATAATCAGCTAAGACGGGACAACGTGTTTGTCGAGTCAGTAAGTTTTACGAAGATTTTACCAAGAAGTTAAGTTGAGTGTACTTACTTAACTTAATTTCTATGGTACGATTCTCTAGGTTAAGTTTGACTCAACAATTCAATGCCTCACCCCCACATTTACATACAAACCCGAATTCGGCATTGACACACAGACACTCAATCATTAGTGGCCATAGTGATAGTGAAGGCGAGAGCGGGACAGACATATCGTCCATTCGTTATATTTCTGTCTCCCTCTTTAATTTGTTAATAATTTCCTGGTACCAAAATAAAAGCCTTGACTATTGAAATAGACGATAGATTGTTCTTACTGGTTTCCTCCTGTGTCGATAACATACAATATAATTGTTAATTATATTTACTTTTATTTCAAAGCAACTAGTG
The DNA here is from genome assembly GCA_905147345.3 of Mythimna impura. NCBI lineage: Eukaryota > Metazoa > Arthropoda > Insecta > Lepidoptera > Noctuidae > Mythimna > Mythimna impura. The sequence goes on along the minus strand of LR990342.1, from coordinate 1,450,448 downwards.
CGTTCACCAAGTGTTCAGTAGTTCCTAATTCAAAATTAAAAATCTGTCAATGGCTGTCAACAGAGAAAAAATAGACTTAAGTTTTAATTTCACTTTTATACTTTTACTTTTTCATACGTAAGCTTTTGTTATTGTGCTAGGATAATACAATGTATGTAATAGAAACTAGAGAGAACAACGCCATATTGTTGGCAGAGTTGCCAGGGACACTAGAAAAAACGGAACAATAGGATTCTTTCTTGTAATTGTTTTAGGCAGAAAAGAAGACAAGCACGATTCATTCTAAAAAAAACATTTAAATTGGCACGATCTCCACTTGTTAGAAATAAATTATTGTAATGTTATATAATAAACAATATTATAGAGTTGTTTTGTCATGGTCTATGGTCACAGCTTTTTTTTTATTAGACATCTCTAATTAGACCAGTGAAGCATGCTGCTTATTTTCTTTTGCGATTACAGTGTGATTAGTCTGAGTTAATAAATAGCTTCAGCCATACACGGGTAAAATGATCGAATTAGTCATAGACACTCACGGCTCGAGTATTTGGCAGCAAAGTTGAGTCCATAGACACATCGGTAATCCATCAGCCCACTCGGCGAGCCCCCCACTCCGCGGGTGCCGACCTTACCTACGTACACACGTACATCAACCAACCTTGATCTCAACCTATTACTGAAAAATGTTGCATTAAAAACACCCAACTTATTGTCTTGCACTACACACATAAACCACACGATTAAAAACTCTACGTTAACACTCATAGAGTCTAAATTTGTTAATTATTCCTTTTCGTGGACCTTGAAGGCTGGCCTTGCCTCTATCTGGCGTCCGCTCTTTCCGCCTTCGCCGAATCAATTTAAACATTATTTTTATTGAGATATTTAAAAATACCTTTGTATATTTTTTCTTTAAAATAGGTATTATTAGATTTAAGTAATTAAGTATAAAATAAACCCCAATATTCATGAGCATATATTTATAATTTGTATCATTTGAGCTAAACCAAAAGTGGATGGTAGATATTTAGTTTTAAAAGATACTGAAAATTGCAGTATCTTGGCCTTGGGCTACTAAAAGAGGCACTGAAGGTACCAAATTGATGCAATAACCTCTGTAAAAACTGATGCTATTTTTCCGATCCTCCACTTGTCATTGAAGCGCTCGATACTTACGCGATAATCCCATAACCATAGGATTAAGGCCGTCTATAAATAGCGACCTACTAAATCGACCTATTTAGTAAACGAAAAAAGGCGGGCGAAAATTCGTGGTCGAAATGTGCTCGCGCGCATACACCGCCACAGCCGTACGTAATCACTAAATGTGTGTCATGATCACTGGGTTAAGTTTAAACGTTCAACTGAAGGTTTTTTACACTGCGGCGTGGTATGGCGTGGCGGGGCTCACACGTCACCACCACGCAACGCAGTTTTTCGCAACTTCACACCATCATGCGAATTGTCTCCTTACCTTCGAAGCTTCGAGTGTCAAAATCAAGGCTCTATTAGTTATAAAATGGATGGCAGAATGTGAAACAGCAGTATATACTGATGATGCTGAGCTTGGATTTAGGTCGATTTAATTCGCAAGTAGGTTATCGCCTCGAATAAAAATATTGGCGGATAAATTGTTATGTGAAACACCTGTCGTGATGCCCTGATTTACTTTTCATTGCTAGAAACTCTTGTGAATACTGCACATCTCTAAACCTTCGTTCTGTTCGTCTTTCCTAAATATGTAAGTGTCAGCTGAAGTTGTCACTTTGCGTATGTCGTATAATCCGCGTTCATTGGATTAGATTAATTACCTTGAAATGCCACGTGATCCCCCCACACACAGCGCCTCCAATATTTTTATCAGAGTAAATAAATCCGAATGATGAGTTATTTTAGTGAGTGTGTCTCCAAAACTACTGAACTCATTTCGATATAGTTTCAAGATTACGCACGTTGTGGTAAAAAAGTTTATTTTTATTTATTGGCACAGTTTTTTGATACACATAAGACTTGTCAGATGTAATTTATAAACAGCTTCTTTACATTATTTAGATTTCTTTATTTCCTATGTATTTTTTGTGGCTCACGTGTTTGTTTCGAATAAAGAGACCTTGTAATATTATACCAAGATTGCATTCTTTATTTGGTGCATCGAAATCACGCGGTCTAATTAAGCATAAGTCGGACTGGTCTTAAAAAGGTCATTGGAATATGGTAATTACTGCCTGTAATTAGTATTAAATGAGGCGTTTTATAGGTTCGTATGAACCTTTCATTTTGAAAGTACTGTATTACTTCATAGTCCTTCTCTTCATTATCTTATTGCTTTATCTATCTGTAATGTGTATCGCGAAATAAAAAAGAATGCTGTATCGGATTTAATATATTTTTTTAATAAATCACAAAACTTTTTATTAGTAATTTTTCCGTACTAAAATGACTTAAATAAATTATTACAAAGATAGCATAAATGAGTCATCGTATTTCTCGTGACCAGTGTATCGCTGCACTTGCACAAAGTACGATAATTTAGGGCGCGTTGCGACAGCCGCTGCGTCTGCGCATATGACCGTTTTGATTTTAAACAATAACTGGCTATTGCACAACGTGCCCTAGATATCCGCATGTATTTGTTTGATTAATTATTTAATTATGATGGACTGCTCGGCTCTGCAGAGTTTTAGTGTAGTAATGTGTTGGTCTAGTACTAATAGTGTCTGAAATAATTATGGAATCTTGTATAGGAATTTATATGATTAAAATAAAGGTCTAGGTATCGCAAGAAGACTCTGCGCACGTTGCGTCTTAATCTCTTAATAAATTAGTGTAATTAAGTGTGCTGGAATATTCATTGAAAAATAAAATTAAAATAGCTGACGCATGAGTTGAGTTACAGGAATACCTACTGACAAATGCTTGAGCTGACGGACAGGTCCACTCAAATCTATGTTGGTCTTTCCTTCCATCAAAAGACTATCTCATACACTAATCTGCACAATTCTCACATGATTTTACCATTACATATGTAGTGGTCAAATCATGTGAGAACTATGCACACCGAAAAAAAAGCAAATATTTGCTGTACGGACTTTAAAAGAGACTTTGACCCCTGAGTTTTTTTTCGGTGTTTCCTCTCAGGGTAGCCAGCTAGGAAACACCGGCCTCATCTAGTTTAAATTGACGAAAAAAATGACGATTATTGCTTCGATTTATATCATAATCAATACAATCATTTCGGCAATCATCCTCTTGCTCAACTAAAGCCAATCTGCTAATGACTCCTCATTAAACCATACTACATATGTGTAGTGTTTATCTACGAGTGACATGCACGGCGGTGAATACGGTCATACATTATTTATCTCCAAAGCTTCAGCCTTGGTCCAATTCGGGCATGCCGGCAGATAATGTAATTGGTTGTCCTAATTCTCCTGAATGTCAACTGATGTCTTTGAGAATTGAAGGGTGAAGTTGGGGTGAAACTTGGAGCTGTCACAGTTTTGCATACTTTTGCTATTATAAGTTCTGTGGGTGGCTCAACTAAATGTGGGCGTTTTCTACTGTTATTATTTAAACTTTATTTAGTATTATTAAAGTTTGGTATGAAGGTTCAAAACACGAAAAATATACACATATGTTTAAAGAAGGATGCCCATCATATAAACCAAAAAATGAATAAAAATGGAATATATTCCACGTTGTACTTCAAATCGTAGGGAACTCAGTTTTAATAATTTTCAAAATACTAGGTAGAAGCCAGTTTTAAACTAAACTAGACTTTTTTCTAAACTGGATCCAAATCTGTGAACAAAAAGCCCATTCGTCGTTTAGGTGGGTCTGATCTAAGTAGGTTTTCAAAAATGGTTATCGTGTGACAAAAAATAAAATGCGATAATGTCATATTGTCAGTCAGGCAAAGGACATTTGAATCATATAGCTGAATCATACATATATAGGGTGACTGGTAATTAGTGTACGATACTTAAACTCGTGATTGTGCTCATGATAACCAACAACTTTTACTATGGGAACAAACCTGAAATCGCGAAAAAAAACAGCTGTTCAGTACATTTATGTTTGCCTAATGTACTGAACAGCTGCTGATATTTTTTTCGCGATTTCGGCTTTGATCCCATAATAAAAATTGTTTGTTATCATGAGCACAATAACGTGTTTAAGTATCATACACTGATTGCCAGTCACCCTATATATATTGAAAATAATCTGATTTTAATTAATATTAGCATGTATATATTATTTTAATTAAATTTACGATATACCTACATAGGTCGAATTAAATTAATTGAATGACAACTGTGCACTAATTCTATTACAAAGTTCGTACAGGATTATTTAATGATTTCTGTTCGGCTCAATGTCATATCAAATTAACTATAAAATTATTTTACCATGGTTAGTTAAACAATCTTGATAAATATTTAGTTACCTGTATTTTATTCCAAATAGAATTTAGGAATACAATTAGTTTCTCTATCTATTCCAGACTTTTAACGAGCATTCTCTATACATATTTATTTTATGAAACCGCTAATACCAAACTGTAATCTAACCTAAGCCTTTCTTCCAACTGTCAATATTAAAAATAATTTGAAAAAGGAATAGAACCTTTAGATGTATGATTGTATTAGAGCTGCGCGCTGGTTCAAGAGAATTAACATGGGGTTTTAGTAAGTAAAAGTCTGACGTTCCCTCTCGCTCGACGAGATGATATCCCACCTCAAAAAAAGATGTAATTGTAAAATGGAAGTACAGTAACCAATACGAACTTATTAAAACGCAGCCTTCTTCATTTTGGGTCTCTATAGGTATTTTGTAAATAATGTAGAGATAGATGTGTGGTGTGATGAGAATGGATAAAGTGAGAAATGAGCATATTAGAGGAAGTTTGAAAGTGGCGCTAGTGACTGAAGAGTTGAAGGAGAATCATTTGTCTTGGTATGGCCATGTAAAGAGGAGAGATGAAACGCATGTGATTAAAAGAGTTATGAGCATACGAGTACATGTGGATGGATGGAGAAGGAGAGGGAGGCCAAAGAAAAGATGGATGGATTGTGTGAGGAGTGATATGAAAGAAAATGAAGTTAGTGATAGCATGACGAGTGACAGGGCAGATTGAAAGAAAAATACGTATTGCGCCGACCCCAAATAAAACGGGACATGGGCAGGAAGATCATAGGTATTTTGTAAAGAGTGTGTCCAAATCTAAAAAAGTTTTGTTGCCTTATTTATCATATCTATCCACACATGTAACTAACAAAGTATGTAATTAACAATATTAAATAAATGAACAGTCGCGAAACTTAATCGCCTCATCAGACACAAGTTATTGAGGGAAGCGGGTCAGTAGCGCACATAGACCGGCAATTTGTCACTTCTATGTATTGTTGCGATAGTTTGTTCAACATAACTAGAGATTTACATAACAAAAACATTGCTGTCTATTGTACTACTAGTAGCGAATATAGTTTCACATGCGATGGAGCGAGCTAGAACCTAATTTTAAACCAAATGGTTCACTGGAAATGTTTTCTTTGCTTTAGTAAGTTAAGCTAAAACGTTTTCAGCCTTCAGAAACTAAGGTTTAAAGGTATTTTGTGTCTCATTCTACTTTTATTGATAAAGATCTGTAGAGGTATATTTTTAGGGCTCAGAACTTCAAAATGAAAAAACAGAACCCTTAGATAACTTGTGAGTGTCTTTGTTCCAGCCAATTCGTTGCTCCGAATCTAAAAGAGAGTATCGAATTTGATATCCCATTTCCACATATCTGTGACCCAAACATAAACGTGTAACATAAATAAATAATTTTGAAATATATCATTTTCGAAGTGCAAATTGGAAAATTAAGAAACACAAATGTATCGAACTATATGCAGGGCGTTAAAAGTAATTTTTTCATATTTTTAAAATAAATCAGTTTAAAGTTATATTAGATAAAAATTTACGATCCCTTCCCTCCTGCACTTATCTCTGAAACTATTGAATCTCATTTTTATTTTAATGAAAATAGTTCTTCTAAAAAAATAATAATTAAACGTTACACTAGGAATTACTCCAGTATCGTGGGTGCGTTCAGTTCACAAACATGTAAAACATACCTACACAACGCTTTACTTATATATAAACAGAAAAACCTATAAGAAGTCAAAAATATGATTCGTTCGGACCCGTTTGCGCGCGTGCCCAACTCGCTCTCGGCCGGATTTTTAATATTACTTTTCTCAATGCAGTCAATTTAGATCTCTGCAAAGCTCTCAATTTTGAACATGTGTCAATATCAACTAGATTAAATTGCCAACCACTTTCATAGGGAGAAAGGCAAGAGTTTATTTACACTAATAAAATCGAGTTTTGTGTCACTAAAATTTCCTTTGATTGAAGCTACCGAATACACTCAGATGTAAATACAAAATGATGAGCAATTACTGTGGCAGTAGACGTTGTTATGATACCTTGAAATCTGTGCATTTATCTGCAGCACACGTGTCGGACTTATCAGGAAAACACACTAAAATAACACGGCTGAGTTGGTATCTCATATTATAATCTAGAAAATACGATGCAAGGATGACTTTATCGGCTTCACATTTTGGTAGAATGTATACCTGTGTATACACAGGTGTCGATTTTAGTGGTAAACTACGCAAGCTCCTGAGAAAATTACTAAAAATAGTGCAAAAACATGAAATATTTACTCTAGATACATATTATTTGCAACAGCACGTGCTTAGCACATGATTATTTTAACATTTTATTTTTGTATATCATTCGATTTTGTATAAACTTCAAGGCTCTATGCTATGTGTACGAGGTAGTTTTTTTTTAAATTCCTTGATTGTATACATAAGCATTCGAGTCTGGCAACCTGGCTCTCGAGACACTCAGCTGCTGGCATGTGGAGCTCACATAGGCATATATAGGCGTATTCAGCTCCCTCCAGCTAGCTTGGAAGGCAACCTAATTGGAGTTAACATAAGAGTGGGTTTTAGTCAGTTAAGCTAAAACTACATTAGACCGACGCACACATGAAATACGCCTGATTTGTACGTAGAACGTCGTCTTGTGGCGTGGATCAAGTGTAGCTCTACAAATCTAGTTTCTATATAAAATGTATGGAGACCAACGTGCAGTTCTACCTTAAAAGTCTGACACGCCCTCCCACTCTGCCCTAGAGCAGGAGAAGTCATGATTTTCCATAAAAAAAAACGTTATTGGGAAAGTACTGCGCAAAGGATGATGGTCAGATTTTATTCAAATACTGGACAAAACTAACTGTAAATGTCACAAAACCTCCCATTTTCCCACGCCAAAACAAACAGCCCTTTCATCACTGAAGGAAATATCAAACACATTCGTTTTGTTCACGACGCACGCGCACGGAATCCGGTAGTTATCACTGCAAACAACCAGCTAGACAGAGACGAATAGATGCAGACACACGCAAGCGCGAGCGAGAGAGAAGCAAGGTTACCCTCAGGGCCGGGCGTCACGAGCCGCAGCTATCGATGCAAGTACTATCAACCATCGAATCAACTGTTTATCTGTAAATCATTAACACAATGACATTAAAAATTAGGTTTCAGGGAACGATTTCGAGTTTACAAAGATACCTATTTCAATCTGTAATTAAAAGTGTGTCTTGTAGATTATAATGTTACCTTATAATGTTAGATATCGGTCAGGTGGTCTTTCAAACCAAGGAAATGTTTCCTTATATTTCTGTCTCGGGTATCTTTTTTAGGTGAATTTACATGTCATCATACAAAAGTAGGCAATTCATAAATACTTTTTTTAATTTTTTTTTTTCGTGTAGATATCTATCTATGTCAATTAATATTATTCAAAGTTTGCTAGCCTTTAAGTCGTGACCTTAGCATTGACTTAATAACTTATTTCACAATCAAGTAAACTGCAATACTTGGTCCAGTGTGAAGCGCTGACTGCGATTTTCGCAATTTTACAAACTCCATTGCACTAGATGTAACTATGTGTGTATTTAGCGAAATTATTCAATTGCTGTGTTCGATATTTATGTAGAATTGAATTCAGTCCACGCTACTGAGCAATTTTCCTCGAATCCATCGTGTTTTATTTTTCAATTGGTTTGTTTTGCGTGATTTGTGCTAAAAGAATAATAAAGATTGATTTTTAAAGAGCTCTTCGAGACAGTTATAGATGGTTACGTGTGCTTGCGCCACGCTATTTGGCAGCTTGTCGTAATAAGACATTGCGCTGGTGACAGATCTCACCCAAGTGACTTATGTTGAATAATCTGAGACAATGAGTAACTTGTTTCATGATTTTTTTACTTTTTTTAATTAATAAAACGCAATTATATAGCGTTTTATTAATTAAAAAAAGTTGCCAATTGATTTACAAACATAGCCTTGGATAAAGATCTGTTGACGTAGGTAGTTTTTTTTTTAAATCTGGCAACTCCTCTCTTTATACTGCAGTTATTAGCCAACCACTAATTTGAAGTTAAAATATTGTTTATTTAATACCAAATTGACCATGGGCGAGTGTTTAAAACCAGCCTTCGTGTGTGGGTACCCTTTAATCAAATCATACATAAAATCACTTAATAACATAGTAGAACATAATATTTAATCTTAACTGGCGTGGGTACATTCTTGTTGACATGTAACTCATTTCATTGACTATTTATAGCAAGTTGATATAGGGATGTGATTCACGTTACTATGACAAACGTGGCCGACGTGGTTACGACATTGGCGCCAAAATGTTTGCTTAGAAAAATTACTCTGCAAATAATTACACTCTGGGAATTCTCGATGATTAATAAAATAAAACCTATTGCTTATTTTTTTATTCAAGGTCGCAAAAATGGAAAAGCCAAAAATTTATCACCAATGAACGCAGTGACGTTTTGTTTCCCGAAATGATTGCGAGGTTTACAAAATTCGATTTCATGCGTGACTTCTCTCACATAAAACAGGTGTACCAACAAGAATATGATCACCGAAAAGCCCAGTGACCCCGCCAAAAGCGCCAAATAAGGCCACAAAACGTGCAGACATATCCCCGTGGCAGTGAGGCCACTCGCTGACATAGACCTAGATATTGTGACATTGGCACTACATTCAAGCGCTGAGGTCGCGCGTTGCCAGTTTAAAAATAAAACGCGCGCGCTCTGACGTTTGTGAATTTTGACAGATAGAGTGCGGAATTTAAATTTTGGTTTTGGAACGAACGGATCTAGAAGTACCTGAAGTTTGGAATGTCAAGGATGATTTATTTGAGGTATACTATAGTTCTGTAAACATTATTTTTAATATTTAAAGTTTAAAAGTAACATTGTATCATGCTATAAAAATCTAGGTCATTGACTACTCATAAAGATTTCAAGGGCTATCGTTAGCGCTGAAATTTCTTCATTCAGTGCACAATTTATACATAAAGTATAAGAAGTTTCGTTTATGTTTTATTTATTAATATTAGTTACATCACGTTCATTTTACAAAATTAAGGAAAATATGGAACAAAAACTAACTTTAACTTTGACCACAAGTTAAAGGTAATAAAACTAAAGACAAAATTAAAATCATTTTGACACATGTCAAGGCTATGGTATAGAATGTAGCCGCCGACCCTTGTGAGGTCTTCGTTATGTAAGCGGAGGTCCACGAGACGTGCCAGTTACGTCATATGTCTCATGCGAGGCGTTTTCCTACGCGACGCGCATTGCATTCTAGATGCTATAGTCAAAGGAATGTAGCTAGATAGGATTTTCTTACTAGTTTGTAAATTGTTTTATGCTGGTATTAGCTGTAGCCAATGGCTTCACCTGCGCGATAGGTGAAAGGTATCCAAAGGAAACATACTCCCGGGATCAAAAGCCCTATGTGCCATTTCAGAACATGATCTACCCCTGTACCAAGATTCATAGGAATCCCTTCAGTCGTTAGAGCGTGAAGAATTAACAAATATACATACTCACAAACTTTCGCCTTTATAGTATTAGTGTGAAGTTTGATTTACTTACTAGAAATATCCAGAACAAGTATTTTTTTGGTCTTGTGGCATAATAATATCCAAGAGGAATCGTGTATAAACGAAGTCTTTTTCAGTCGATGATAGTGTAATTTTCTATCAGCACCATAAAAAATAATAATTTTATCTTTTTACGGTTAGTTCGTAAAACTTTCATTAAGTTAGTAAGTGAGGCAGATGTTAAGTTTACCAACAAAACGAGGATCGAAATAAAGACATAACTGTTAATGTTGATTGATTCAAACATTTGATTCGCGAAACCTATAAAGATATTTCTTCTATTACGACATATAGATTTATTATCAAATCAAATACGTTAATCACAATTCAATATTATCGAATCGCATAAAGTTAAATAAAAATAGAAGAAACCGAATTAATGCATAATATGTCAGAATAAATATTATTAATAAAGAAAACGAAAGTGAATCAGTAGAAACTGTGGCTGTTCGCCTTCGTTCACTTTCTATGATACATTCGGTCAGTGAAATGCATAACTTCTGGTAGATTTACATCACCGTTGTAGAATGGCTGGCGTTGGTCATGTAGCCTTGAGGAGAATGCTTTAGGGCAGCCATGTGTCAAACTCAGTCACTGGTGGGCTAAAAGCATGAAAACCGTAGGCTTGGTGGGCCGCAAAACCTAAACTTTCGAGCTGCTTTCTTTTACTTTATTCAATTTGACTGGCCTGTTGGTCTTGTGGTTAGTGGCCTTGACTGCTATACCGGTGGTCTTGGGTTCGATTCCCACTCAAGAAAAACGTTTATGTGATGTGCACGATCATTTGTTCTGTTCTGTGTCTGAGTGTAATTTATCTATAACATGTATGTATTTAGAAATATATAAGTATGTTTGTCAGTTGCCTAGTACTCATAGCACAAGCTCTGTTTAGTTTGAGACTAGATGGCGCTGTGTGATAGTTGTGGAATTAAAAAAACTTAAAGTAGAAAAACAACTGATAATCTTAACAAAAAGAATTTTACAAGAACATTTTCTTATTTCTTGGTATTGTGCAGACAAGTACTTATAAAGTTTTTGAATATACCAATAATATCAACACCGTTGTAACCGTTGTATTGTATTGCCTATGTCGAATAAATTCTATCCTATTCTATATATTTTTTGTTTTAAATAGGTCTGACATTGAATCTCAATTACTAACATCTATAATGCAAGTGCTCCCCATTATATCAATATTGATAGCAAACGGTTTTAAGCGAAGTTGCGGGCTGCATTATCTGACTGTTTTCAAAACTGATCCGGGCCGCAGAAAAATGTTCAGAGGGCCGCACGTTTGGCATGGCTGCTTTAAGCATTTAAAAAATAATTTTGACACATGTGAAGACATTTTTTAGTGAATAATTTCTCTCGCTCTAGGGTGTAGCGGGAGGGCGTGTCACTTTTACTGACTAAAACCCACTCCTATGTTCCTTTTTTGCCTTGCTTTGCAGGACTCCGGGTTTCCCTTTTGGAAACAAAGCAAGTCAACCCATGGTTCCAGTAGGCTTCAGCCCTACACACACGTCAAGGCTATGGTATAGCACGTGGCTGTCTACTGTAATGAGATCTTCGTTATGTAAGCAGAGGTCCGCGAGATGTGCCAGTTACGAAAATTAAAAATTAATTAAAAATTAATTAAAACACAAACTAATTTAAGAAAATTTGAATTTCACGGGAACCGCGGGTTAATTGAACGAGTTACTGTGGCCTTGGAACTACTATAATACTCATAAGGTCTCATAGCATAAGTTTAGGAAAAAATCTGAAACTGTAAATTTGTAGTGACGACACAAAAAAAACTTTTTTGCGATTCGGAAAAATCTTTTTAACTCAATTCGGGAATTGCACTATTTTCATAGGTAAATTTGTACGGAACCCTCAGTGCGCGAGTCCAACTCGCACTTGAATAGAATAGAATAGATCTTTATTTGCACAGAAAGTAGGTACAGCTTACAGGTCTTTGTCAAGTTTGATGATCCGTACTAACTACTTTAACAGCTAAGGCATGCAAAATACTGTTTATATAATGTTACCATAATATGCTTAGGACTAAAACACAAACCAAAAACAGACTCAGTCAAGTTTATATAATACAGTTATCAAATCAATATAAGTTTATAAACTAGCATTTTTACCTTCATTTTTGTTTTAGTTTTGTTGCATTGTACTTCTAATACGTAAAACAGTGGCTGCAGCCGACTGCATCGACTTACCGATCGATGGTAGAACCAGGTTATTTTAGTATACTAGTTAGTGACCTTAGTTTTAAATAACATACATGCCTCATTTAATACTAAAAATCGTGTAAATATGAGACAAATTATTGGTAAGGGACGACTGTATTAATTTCACCTTGGATAATTATAAGTTTCATAGAAAATAATAAATAACTGAGACTCATACTATGTCCTTCTGAATTAAATAGAAATAAAGTAAGAATTAATATCAAAAAGGTGTTCTTAGCTACGCTTGGGCGCCGTCACTCGTAGCTGGCTCGTAGCGAAGTGCTACGCTTTCGTAGGCGTTGCTACGAAACTACGCATTTGAAGTTTTCGCGCGGAAGTAATTTTTATTTATAACAATATAAAATATTCAACTTGATTTAATTTATTAATTAATCGTTCATTACTGTTTAATAGTTTAATGTTATTGATACTTACGTTTAATTTTTGAAGGTTAAGTAGAATATAAATTGTACTAACAAAGTTGAGCAAATACTTGTATTTTATGAGGCAATTATATAATATACCTAAACTAAAAATATAATGAGGTAAACAGTTTGTTTGTAGGAACTAGTGATCCAATTCCAAAAATTCTTTCACAGACAGTTTATCTTCTAAATTGGCCTTGTCACTGAGTGTACTCATTTTTAGTCCGGAAAAATGCACGATCCCTGCGAGGTAGGCCAGGGGCGCGGACTCGAGGAACAGTTTGTGAAAATTATATTTGGATAGCTTTTACCAGCGGTTTTGCCTGCGTGAATGTAGAAAATGATTCCAAGTAAACAACTCACGGTATAAAAAGCGTCTAGCATAATAGCATAATCAGCCTTTTTGTTCCCAGTGCTGAAACTCAGGCCTCCTCTCTAGGAGAGGGAATGGACCGTAATCCACCACGCGGGTCCAGAGCGGGTTGGTGAATGTAACATGTCTTCGAATTTTTGGTTCTAGGACAGGCCGGTTTCCTCATGATGTTTTCCTTCACCGTTTTGAGAGCAGTGATCAGTGTAGGGCGTAGTTACCTACTATTTTGTAGTTTTGTTCAGATTACAAATTACAACTGAAAGTAGTTAACTACAACTAGTTTGATTACATGTAGTTATGATTACATGTAACTTAACTACAATAATCAAACTACATGGAATAGTTGTTATTTTTGATTGCTGTAATCTAGTACAGTTATAATTACTGATTATTTAAGTACTAAGAACTTTGCAATTAAATAAACATGTAATGTGTTAGAATCATTGATTTATCAAAATTGAATCTGGCTCTAATATTAAAAAAAAAAAAAAACGGAATCGAACTATATAAAAATTCACGTATGTTTACTTTCATGAATAATGAATTGAATGCAAGTCTTAAATGATTATGTACTTATATTTATTACATACTATTATTGCGTTGATTGACAAGTAATAAAGTAAATCAAACTTTAAATGTGTAGTTATAAAAGTGGTCTCATAATCGTGATTGCAACTACAATTTGTAGTTAGTATAATCAAAATGTTTAACTACTTTTTGCGATTTTTAATGTAATTTTTAGTTGTGATTACTAATTACAATATGTAGTCGTAGTTATTAATCAGTAGTGAGATTACATATTGCCCAACACTGGCAGTGGTGATGAAATAAATTACACAAAGTAATGCGGCTGGGTTTGAACCCGCGATCTACAACTCGTAAGTCGGGGCCCGGCCGTTACCACTCGGCCACCACTGGTCTTCGTCTATCTTATATATATAAAAAAGTCGTGTTAGTTACACTATTTATAACTCAAGAACGGCTGAACCGATTTGGCTTAAAGTTGGTGGGGAGGTAGCTTAGAACCAGGAGACGGACATAGAATACTTTTTTTTTATAATATATATTCTATGTGCTATACCAGGACACGGTCAACCCTAGGCTGTTTTATATGCAAATCCGTTCAGCCGTTTGAGCGTGAGGAGTTACAAAGATACACGTGTGCCTATATACACATATATAAACAAACTTACATCTTCATAATATTAAGATAATATAATGTATGATATATTATATAACTTTTGACTAATAAATGTACCTATCTCTAATTTTTTTACCTTCAGTCAATATTATTTTCATCCCGAAAACTCAATACTTTCAATTTTCTAAATATATTTTAATAACATTAAGAAACCAACACTTAGATTTAATTAAGATGAAATTTTTGGCGAAAACTACTCGCAAAATGTTTGCTGAATTTAATAAATGCTGGCAACTTCCACAAAAACGAACTTACATTAGATTTAATGGATGTTCCGGGAATTAGGGCGTGGGGGTGGCCCGGGACTTACAGCAGGTAATTTGTAGAAGGTTAAGAAGGAAAACTATAGTAGGGGAAACTCACAAATATTTAAGAAGTGAGGTTTTAGAGTTAGGCGTTGTCTAGCCAGCCCATGCTAGAGCCCATGCCCATGCATGCATGCATGCTAGAGCGCAGCGGCTAGGGTTTCTGGTGTAGCATTAGGCCTACTGTCCAGGGACGCATAGCTTCATAGATGCGTACTCGTTAGGATACGCATGGTGTAGGTAGGCCTGACGAAGCGGCAACGTCGTGTCGTTGGAATTATATGACACTGATTCCTTGCAGATATTTCTGTGATATATTTACAAATAGCTATTGCTAACTCAAGACGAAAGTCAAGTTGCCAGTATTGATCCTCTGAAAAATGTTATCTCACAAAGAGCTTTATGCTATCAGAACGCATAAAGTAACCCAATGGGTAATAGTAACGGCTGTGCTCTGAGTTTCCTTGCGTGATCGAATCAGGGATAAAGAGGTCCCAAGGAGAACGAAAGTTACCAATATTTGTTGTGACCACCAAAGTAGCAGTGGGCAGGGCACATGGTTCGTAGAACAGTTGGTTGATGGGGTCAAAAGGTGGATCGATGACCTAGTGAGGGTCGCAAGAATCTAATAGATGCAAGACGCACGGGACCGGTCGTTGTGGCGACATTTGGGGGAGGCCTATATCCAACAGTGTACGTCTTTCGACTGAAATGATGGTGATGATTGCCAACTACATCGCCTGCAGAAATGGGAATGTAATACAGGTATAAAAAGTATTCTATCGCCTAACATAGGCCAAGGTTTACCCATGTGCCTCAACAGCCACAAATACAGCCTATTAGCAGGTTACACTAAACATATAGAAGAAAATACAGTATTCTTTATCCGTAATAAATGTGTGTCTGGTAAAATTCAATGAGAATTCAAGAAAAAAAGATTTTTTAAAGTAAGTATTTGAATCACCCATTATCCGTGTTCTCTATTTCTTTCGTAGTTACACTTCTGTATCCATAGCTCCACGCCATCGCTAGGCAACGCTACACGTGCCGTCCCGGGCTAGGGGGTTAGCCCCGAGCCCTCTCTCAGAACCACTGCATCTAAGCCCGCGTGGTAACGGGGCTCATAATTATGTTTTTAATAAAAATTCAAAATTAAGTACAGAGGTATAGTAGACTATCATACGGGTTATTTTATGGTGTTTCGAAGAACACATGTACGATAAAGGGTATCTATAAAAATTATATCCTAATGTTTGATTGGAGGTTCGGTACCTATGCTTTTCAGGGTTTTTGTTTACTAACAAGACGAGATACGGAATTTTATTTTTTTATAATATTTGACGTTGTCCCGATTGCAGCGCTACCAGGGCTCAATTGTACTTTCAAACCAGTGACGCATTCAAATCATCATCATCATCATCTTCCTGCCCTTGTCCCGTTTTATTTGAGGTTGGCGCAACACGTTTAAACACAGAGGTATAGTAGACTATCATATAGGGTTATTTTATGGTGTTTCGAGGAGGTTTTGTTTCTGCATCACCCAAAGGTTGACTGGTAGAAAATACCTTATGGCATTAAGTCCGCCTCTGTACTTTTGTGTGCATAAAGAATTTATAAATAAATAAATAAATGTAGGATAAAGGATATCTATAAAAATTAAAACCAGTGACGCATTCAAATATAAACACAAAATTTCATCCAAGGCTATTTAACTAGGTGACAAACACACGTACTGAATATAATTATATAAATAAATATATAAGAATCAACAACTGTTATGCCTTAATAACTAACTCAGAAACACCCAAATACTTGGAAAGTTCCTTATAAAAACTAGTGTATACCTAATACGTTGTTTAACTAGAATAGAATAGGATTAACTGTGATTTAAATGGAAAACAAAACAAGAGGAAAACCTAAAATCCTTTTCTAAGTAATTCTCGAAACAAAACTAGATATTTCTTTGTCAATCTCCACAACGAAACAATATACTTACCCTTACAATCGAAAATTTTATTATTAGAATCAACTAAACACAGCCTTGTTCTACACTATTGGTACAAGTGCGGGGAAGGGTGCGAGGAGGGGGGCGACGCCCACGCGAGGTTGGGGGCGGGGGGCTCCACGTGTATCAATGAAGAATGAACCCGGCCGAGTGGAGCGAGGAGGGGGGCGGAGAGCAGTGAGGTCCTTACAAAATATGACCAGGTTACGGAGGACATACCTGATTTATTTATTTATTTTTTCAGTCGTATTTGTGCACGAGGGTGTTAGTTGTTTCCCGGTTTATTGAAACGAATGAATGAGTGAATCTTTTCATAATGTTATTTTGTTGGATGGATCTGTTTTACAAGTATCTCGTAGTCTAGCCTTGACTATAACACACACTTTGATTTAGGCAACAGGCCGAGAAGAGATTTTTTGTATCTAGTTGACATCTGAGATAGTTGGAGTCTGCATCCAGTCTAATCAGAAGCAGCTGAATATCTCTTTTATAAAAACCTAAAATATTGCGATAATATATTCTTTATTGTATACACAAATTTATACGGACAGTAAAAATAGGACAGTTGATGTACAGGCGAGCTTAACCCACAACTGGGTTTTCTTACAGCAAACCATATGAATAAGAATGAAATTTTACATTTGAGGAACTTTAAATGTACAACAAAAAATTAAACACATAAATCTAACTTAAAACTAAAAATATACTAAACATATATGTGTACAGCACACTATGACTATACATAAACATAATATATACAATAAATAAATACCTATAAACATACATATTTATTCCTTTCTAAACGAATTTCTTGTCGAAATCATGACTACAATCCACAAGCCTAATAAACCTAACTGAGTTCAGAGTTATTTTAGATTCATAGCAGCAAAACATTAAGACGAACATCTTCTGATCTTTCAAACAAAAACAGAAGACATAATAATAAAGTCAACATTCCCAAATTTAATGAACATTGAGAAGTGGCAATAAGTATCTGATTACTTCAACTAATATATAATATAATGTATAAAAAGAGGGAGCTGTTTGGCTGCCACCCCAGGGGGTGTTACACGTGTCTTTCACCCCCTTCACCCCTCACCCGTGACATCACCATCAAAAGATTTAATTCCTGTAAAGAAATTATTATTTATTTGTTGAATGTCCTTCGACTAGTTACAATGGAGTAATAGGCTCGTAAAGTATTAGAAAAATATGGGTTACTTTTAGCCACCAAAAGATTATGTTTTCTAAGCTTAATTGATGTAAATATAAGTGTGAATAATGTCGAGGTCCTCATCCGTTTTTCACCTTATTAGAATGTTTCTGTGGTCCTAATGAAACGGGGTATAAGTCAGGTTTTTTCGAAAATTAGTTAAGTATACCAAAGTGATCATTAACTAATGCTTTATCGTTTGGTGGAAACAGATCTAAGCTATCTCTAAAAATAAAGAAGTAACTTTGTATAAAAGGGTCCAACTGACATAAAAAAAAACTTCTAAAGTCAGTTTCAGGTACTTTTGTATTCTGTTTTTTTTAAATAAATTACTCATGTTATTGATTTGGTTGGTGTTTATCAATACACCAATACCGGGTCCTTAAAAATGGTTTAGTGAGTGTTTATATTACTGGATATAAATCTGTTGTCAGCAAAAAAAAAAAAAAATTCTTTGCATTACTTGGTTATCTTATAATTGACTCGAAATGAGTATATTTTTTCACTCCTGTGACTTGAAATTTTACTTATGTGAGAAGAGATATCAATAAGTTAATACAATTTTATGGTGAGTAGTCACTATCTATAAAACTATTAAATTTAAATAAAAGAATAACTTAATAATAATTAAGAATATAAATAGTTTACCTGTAACAAAGATTACAAGTGAAAAAATATTACAAGTATTTCATTTGGTAGCGGTTTAAATATCACACGAGGACTAAATACGCAATTTCTCCTGTAAATTTGCATTTTGTAACTTAGATCCCTTTTACTAGGGCTACAAATTTATAGCCGTGAGATTGGCTCTAAGGCAGTAATCGTTTCCTGATAAGTGCTGCTTGGCTATACGTGTGTGATGCTGGTGTCGAGCGTTTTATATTGGACAAGTGGTCCTTAGGGAGTGTTTTAGTCATGGCCCTAAGTAGTCTGAACCATCCTATAGTAAGTTCATCTTAAAGTCAATCGTGCGATTCGATTTTAATAGTACGCACGGCTAGTTTCCGCAGAATCCCTCTTTCATTTAAGTTTTTAGTTATTCTTGATATTTATTGCACTAACTGTGTACTCATTATAAAAATAAGATTTAAGGAATGTAGATAGATAAAAAATGCTGAAAGACACAAAATATATACTTTTTTTTTGTAATCTTGAAATTGTACCTACACTGGATCCTACCCTCTATTGTGATCTCTATCAGTCAATGGTTTTCTGGAAGAAAATTCAACTTAAGCTCGCCTGTACATGAACTCTGATAAACATGTATTTTATAACTAATTAGTGTACAATAAATAATAAGAAAAATCGTTTAGGTACATATATTCTTTCCGACAAGCACTCTTAGGGCACACTATTTCTTGACAAAAAAAATAACACTATCAGAAAACAAGTCTTTTAACAATTAACATAATGAAGTTCTATTAATAACATAATCATAGACACTGAGAACAAAGTAGGACAATTTATTACCTACCTAGACTGATTACAAGCAAGATAAGAAATAGATAGGTACTTGTTATAGTAACATTACTTTTCCTTGTACAAATTACTCAGAATAAAGATAATCTAACCGTCGAACAAGTATTTCTCATAAATATTTAGTCTAAAATCCCCGAATTGTAATCAGTTCCATGATACGGTTAATTTCAATGTATTATCGTGTTGTTTATATTGAATTAATTAAATTAATTGATCTACACGATCTACAATTGTATCGTGGTATCTTAATGAAGACATGGAAAGGCTTTATATCGGATAACAAGATCTAGTTTTGACATGTTATATTGTTTAGAGTTTAATGCATAACGGAGTTAGTAACGTTGATCTAAATTTGTTATATAATGATTTAAAAAAAAATACATAAAAATATGCACTGTCTCTTATCTACCACTTTTTTATATCTTTATTTTATTGGGACTTTTATCTCTTACAGCATGTCAGCTCCATCGTAACCTAACCTAAGTTTACAATAAAATCAACACAATAGATTGAATGAATTTTACAAAAGGGGAGCACACACACACACATACACACACACACACATACACACACACACACATATACACACACACACACACACACACGCACATTGCATTGCCATATCATACGTAATCTTAGCAGCCTCACCGAAGGCGCGGGCTCGCGGACGGCGAGCAATGGGTAGCTCGCCGTCCAACCATCCGGTAACCGTCCGGACCTAGTCGAACTCGTCGTCGGCGCGTAGTATTCCACGCGCGCCTCAAGGAGATGTCAGCAACCGTAGGGGCCCAGCAGGTTATCGACCCTGCAGTAGGCATCGGCCTACTGGGGCCAAGGGTCTGATTCTGAAAGAAAGACTCGGCACCGGTATGAAAGGCAACGAAGGAACAGGAGTGGGTTTTTAGTCAGTAAAAGTCTGACACTATCTCCCGTTGCGCCTAAGAGCGGGGGATGTCATTGGATGATTTTCCCACTAAAAAAAAGCAGCTTCACTTCTTGGATTAATCAAGATTTCAAAAAAAGTACCCATATCGATTTTATTGATCTTTTGCAATTTTGTTAGTAGCTCCTTACCCGTTTCTTGACACATTCCACCAAAAGATGCTGAACATCATGAACTCCCCAAATTGTGAGTTATTGATGAGGTCCAGCAAAAGAAACTACACGTTGAATATTAAAAGCATTGGTTTATTCTGAGACGTAAAATATAAATAAGTTCATGGTCATTTTCTATCATAAGAAATTTTATATTCAACTACTGTGGTTTATTTTCATAAAAATAGTCATTCTAGTATCCGATTTTCAAAGCAAAAGGTCATTGTCACCCTTAACTTTCTTTCAGGCAGGCCAAGAGCACACTAACCTAGCCTAACGTAATGTTAGGTTCAAAATACTGTAGGACGGCCATGCCGTCTTACTCAAATATAAAGCTTAACCTGTTGCAATAGAACCGAAATTCCAAATACCACATGTAACACTGAAATCACTGAAGCCTAAACTCTGTATAAATGAAAAATCAGTCCTAAATACACTACATTTAGGTTTATTTTCACTTGTAAAGAAAATTGGAGGCCTGAAATTAGGTATTCAAACTTCTGAATCAAAGCTTTAATACGAGGATTAAAGCAACAAAAAAAATTGTTTAATTTAATCTAGTAAAAAATAAGATGAGTACGTCTCATTCTGTGGTTAAACAAAATTGAAACGCAATGCGAAACCTTTTCCTGCAATGCGCCATTTTTGTCTTATAGGGGGAAAACTAAGTTAGGCGGCACGGCAGTCTACAAGTATGTCCGTATCTACACACGAATCATTTTACGTCACAGAAGAAAATACAGAGTTTACGTGATGGAACAGTTATATTTAGGTGACTGTATGATTGGAAGCTGGTCACACTATGATAAGGAAAAGGCATTAGCAGCTTGCTGAGTGACTGAGCTTTTTTTTTATTGCAATTTAAAAAAAAAAAATATTTATAAGCTCTGAACGCGGATTACAATTTTATAATTACACTTTATAGGCTATTTATGTCTATTAAATGAATTTGGATGAAATTATTATAATTTGGGTGTCTTCAAGGCTAGAGTGAATAGGCTCTTAATAAACTAGTGCACCTCACCATCAATGATTGCATCACTGCTTACCATCAGGTATGATCGCAGTCAAGCACTAGTTTATATTATTTAAAAAAAAAATGGCATACGGGTAGACATGTTCTGATGTAGGATATAGGATTTTTATCACAGACTTATTATGCCGGGAGCATGTTGGATGACCTGGTGAGGGTCGCGGAAATCCGATGGATGCGAGACGCACAGGACCGGTCATTGTAGCGACACTTGGGGGAGGCCATGTCCTGTTTCATTATTGTATGTCTACTAACAGCATTTAATTAAGCCTACAGTATGCAAATAAATGATGATTATTCTTTTGTTTAATCGTTATTTCAACATATTCTACACATTTTTAAATATTTCTAAAAAAATATAAAAATAGTATCGCACCGGTATCGGGAACAGAGTCTAAGCTACCGTCGGTCAGAGCTTAGAGAGAGCGGCACCTCCTAACAATATGAGCCATGTCTAGAAATACCGTTTTCTGTATCAAGCCCTTGACCCTGCCCCCAAACGCGAGCCTCCTAAGGTGCTGGTCAAGACTCGTGGCTATTAAGCCAATGGCCGACACGACTATCCGTACAATGATCACTAAGACCACATCCCATACGTCGACAACCTCGCGAGCTTAGTCAATGATTTGCTTATCTTTTCGGGTCTCACGAGGTTCTCGTCTTTCTGGACGGTTATGTCAACAATCATTGCATGCCTCTTGATTCGACCCACCACCACTATCACGGCTGTTGGTCTCAATGGTCCTGTTAGTGATGATGAATCGATTCCAGTACAACGATTGTTTCATGTCAGTAGCATTGATACTTAACGCTTCCGAAATACTGAAATACACACAGGTCTCGACTCAATTTTTATTACTCCGGAATGTGTGATTCTAGGCATATCAACCCAGCCGCCGCTTATAACTACGTACACGGTTTGTATATATCTACTGTTTTAGGAAATCGATGCTCACTGTGACGTATAGTCGTAAGAAATTACGTTTATGAAATGTAGCCATACCGCATAGGTATTAAATGTCAGCAATTACACACTTCCCATAGCTATAGGTATATTTGTTTTGTAAACTTCACCAACACGCATCAGAGGCAAAATGTATTTATTTAGATATAAACAATTACTTTGTATCTCATTGTAAGTGAACCTATGTATTGTTCTTATGAGAATAAATTCTTTATACCGAGATATATAGTCTCGGGGGCGATGGGGACTGCATGATATCAGTTCCCGAAAACGCCCGTCTTCCAAACCGCTCTTAGGCGTGTTTTGCCCTCCCTAAAGCAAATTAGCCCATGAGTGTCATATATTTTCATGATCCGGTTAGATTTTTTAGATATGTGTATTTTCCGTTATCATATTCAAAGTTCTCTCTGAATTTCCTACGCCATTCACGTTGATAGTCAAGCTACAGATTATTATTATTATTAAAGGTTGGCCGTAGTACTACGGATCGATACGCGGGGGTTGGGGGAGGTTCAAGGCCGTAGTACGCGTACCATTGCGTATCAGGGTAGCAACTCAACTATCTAGCTAGTGCTATGTACTTCTAGTAGTGACGTTTGTGTCAAATTAATGTGAATGGTTGGTTGTACTCTTGTTATCTAATCATTTTATTTACTTGTTTAATTTAGTTAATAACTATGGTGAGACAACCGATAGTAACTAAACAAAAACAATTAAAATTATAAACAATATGTACATCAATTCTCTCACAGTACTCCTGACATGCCTATAGAAACATATTCCATTCATCCGCAAACAGATCGTTTGTTAGATTAGAATCTAAGAGATCATTTAGTGCAGCCAGAGTGCGAGGTATTGAGGACCGAGTCCAGGCAACAGTGCGACACTGAGGCACAGCAAACAACCTGTGCTTTTTGCTACGACATTAATTGTCCGGGACAAAGAAACGAAATCAAGTGTATGTGTTTAAAGTATGTCTGTTGAGAAGAAATATTCATAGATCAGTATTTATGCCATTATTTCCAGATAGAAAAAGCGTTAAACCTGGATCTCAAGCCCTTAAAGTTAGTAAACCACTGTTCATGTTGGAACCTAGTACCTTCCACCCGTTCAACCTTCTAGTACTGCCATAATCTATCACACAATTGAGTAAGTAAAGTCATGAAAACTAATTGATTCTTCCCCGACTTCGCTAAACAAGAAAACACCAAGAAGCCTTTGGAAAACAATTTCCAGTAAAATTACACTTTAAAGAGGTTGAAATTATTTAACTGTCACATAAACAAAAATTCTGTCATATATCTTACAATTGAAAATCATCATCATTTCAGCCGAAAAACGTCTACAGTTGGATATAGGCCTCCCCTAAGTGTCGCCATAACGACCGCTCCTGTGTATCTCGCATCCATCGGATTCCTACGAACCTCACCAGTCCATCGGAAAAAATCAACCTTAGAGTAATAAACAATAAATTCCCTCAAGTACATTCCCTGTACAAACAAGAATATCCCTAAAACAAGGGTTATAAAACAAATAACTTCTTAGTACTCCCAGCAATCGTTACGATCAGGCTTTTCTTCTCCCCTAAAACCTTACAAAAACATCGCGGTACCAGGAAAGCAGAGCCAACAAAGTAACAGAGTAACAAAGATTGTAAGGACGTTGACACGCCAGTAAAGTCCTCTCAGTTTCGTCAGCGTTTTACCTAAAAGCCTTCGAACCTACTTCAGAGTTTGTTCACCTTCTTTGACCTTAAAATGTCCCGTGATGGCGACCGTTAGCTGAAAAACGGAAAATTATGAATTGTAATAGTATTGTGTAGTGGCACGCAGCTGTTACCTAGGCTATATCTAGCCGAAGTTTTCCTAGAATCATGATTTTTATTAAGTTCAAAAAGGGGCTGTCTTTTGTGTAATTTTTGACATTCAAATGTGCTGAATATACATATTCTATCTATCTATTTCGGCATGGTTTCCGCACTTAGTCCTATGTGGACCATTGTACGTGGGCCATGGGGGCCATAACCTTAGGTGGGCTTTCTACTATACTGCTATACATATTATATCAGTCTTATTTGTATATGTTTTCTCCATAGGAAAAGAATAATTGGAATCATGCACTCGCTTTTGACGTTTTATAAGTGCCCCATAGACCTTTGTGAAACAAAACCATTTTCTTTTTAATTGACTTTTGATTATGATTGAGTAATACTATGATCCATACATATCTTTTTTCATTAAAATTTAACGTACATATGAAGATTTTTACGATGAATGGACATTAAAGATTTATTACAGTTGTCCTAGAGAGGAGGCCTAAATCCTAACAGTGGGAACATTATACAAGACTGATTAGGTATGCTTATGCTCCAGCAATCTCCATTTTCAAATCTTAACAAAAACTTTATTGCCTGCATATACAGTTTAAAATCAGTTTAATTACCAAACGACACACGCGCCGATGTGAACGAAAACAAAACTAATTCGTGTATTAAACTTTCACTCTCCGCGGCAACAACTCGCCGCGAGTGACGCCAGCACCGGCGCAAGTCACGAGCGATACGACTTGACACAACACTGGAACACCCACTGGGACACATGCTGGTGACGCTAGGCATGGCTACGGTGCTTGTGCTGCTAATAGCTTTACTAGTAGAATCTATAAATATAAAGCATATTGTTGTAGCATAAGCGTAGACCTAATATAATAACTAGGTACTTTCTTGGAACTTTAAATAGTCTAACTGCATGCTACCATCTGCATTTGGTATTGGCTTGATATCCCGAATTTATTACTTGTTTCTCCTGTGCAAATCGTGCACACAGCCAGTATAGAACTCTAAGCCAGCGTCTGTGTTTCAGTGTGTTAGGTGGACATATCAGTAACGACAGGTGGAAGGGAACACAGACTTCTCAAAGCTCGAGTGAATAGTCATCTTCTGGACTCACTCGTGCCACCGTAGACTTCATCCTGAATAAAAATAAATAAGCTTAACGTCGATAAACAGGGATTTCTTTATAGTAGCTAACAGAAAACAATCGAGAGCTTCGTACGGCGATGGTGGTAAATAATGAGTAGAAAGAGACGAATAATTTCAATTGTTGACGTTGATATCTGTCACTGTCACTTTTGCTTTATAAACGTCTATGAATACCACCAATGATATTAACTTATTTATTATTTTTAACACATCCTTCATCAAGAGCTGGCTCACTCAAACTGAAAAATAACGAAATCCTTAGGCAATGCCAAATAATCTCTATATGTATTTGCTACAATAATACAATTGTGAAAGGAATGTTTAATAGTAAGACTATTAAGGCGTGTAGTCCCTTCATCATCTTGATGGCCGGAATTAAATGCTCACATATCTGAATCTGTGCATTTAATTCCGACCAACTGCGCCCGGATAGAGCCCCGCTGACTATTAAATCCATTTTCTTTACGAAATATTGATTGTTTTACATATGCTGTTTTACATTCTGAAGAACACGAGACAGAGAGAGATCAAAACCGTTTGAACGGAATAGGGAAAATAAGCGAAAAAATATCATGTTGTTATAATTACGGTATTTTTTTTTGCCAAAAGTATTAGTCTTACGAAACATTCATATGTTGATAATGTTGTACATGAATCTATAATCAACATATATTTTTTTCAAACCTATTGACTTAGCCGTTACCGAGGAGTAGGCTTCAGAAAGTCACTGTTTTATAGCACTGCTCGGGAGTTAGGGCCTTAACAATATAAAAAACATCTATCATCGATCATCAGCCACCACGCGTCATCTATCAATGCCTAAATTCATAGCTCAATCTAATTAATTACACTAATAAATGGATTGCCTTTCATGTAATCATTGTGAACGACCAGCACTTAGACCATACGCTCTGAAAAGTTTGATAAGATCTGTCCATGTTTTGTGGAAGAAATCACGTTGTAAACCAGCTAGTTCAGATAAAGTAATGGTAAAGAGATAGTTGCACACGACAAACGTAATTAAACTGAAACTACGTAGTTCTGTGGTTTATGATGCTGACCAGCTTGAAGCGCCAACAGTAAGAGGTGTGAATTGATAATTATGTACTTGTGAAGAGCTTGATGGTATTTTTAAAAATAAATGTGAAGGATTGGCGTTTAGTAGAGCTTTAAATGGTTAGTAAAAGTGGTTGGTAAGTGCAGTGAAGGGTATAGGTTGGTTAGTAGTGGTATTAAACCATTTCCAAGCTTACGCTTTCATTGTTATCGTGAATCTACGATCAAAGTAAAAAAAAACGAAGGCTTACAAAATTCGCTGGCGTGCGTAACGGGTCTTTACAAACACAATAAAACTTTTTTATGTCGTAAACAGAGGACGACACGCCGGGAAACATGGAGAAAAACGCGGAAAATTCCTTAAAAATCGAGTTCACCGCCACCGCAGCGAATAATAGTGCACGAACAATAAACCTTTTATTGACATCGTAAAGGTGGACGCATAAAAATCATTTAACTTCAGAATTTACGATCGCGGCGATTTCCTGATGGTGCGCACTTTCGCGTACCCCGCACCTCGCACCCGGCCGCTTTTCACGGCTTTCCTCAGAAAACTATATCTGTCCCGCTCCCGCGTATAGTTCTATCTCTCTCCCGCGCCAAGTTCGACGACCGGGGCAACGAGCGCGCGAAAGTACTTTCACTGCGCCGGCGCATGCGAGTCTCTAACGCCCGTCTGTTGTTACGGGCGCGTTTGCGTCTTTATTATACGAAGTTTTGTACGGGCGATCGCAGATAACGCGTTCGGCGCGGTGAAATGGCCTTTGCTGGGTTTGCGCTGAGCCCGCAACAGTTTAGATGTTAACTAGTTGTAATTCATCTAGGAATGCGACTTGTCTATCCGTCTGCGCGCGCGTTGCTCCAGACCGACTCTGGTCGCACTTGTAATGAGCCTTTGTTCTGGTATTATGGGACCATTTTCTTCAACTTGCATACGTTTAAAGCTTTCTCGATGTTACAGTCATCGTTATTTTAGAAAATGGTTCGTAAATCTCGAGTTTATTACCCCGATACAACGCGGCTTAATATCATGTTAACAAACACCCATTTACATGCCAATATTTTTGCATCAATTAAAAAACTATCACTGCTTGACAATTAAGTACAAAAAACGTTTTTTGCACAAAAACACAACAAATGGTACATAATAGCGTTGTCGTGTTGTATATCAATCGCGGGTAGGAAGCGCGAGTGAAAGCAAGCCTTTCTGTCACGCGGCGCACGCGCACTCAACTTAGCCGCGGTGCACAATGCAACTGAAGCTAGAATCGGGCTAGATCTGCAGATCTGATGCTGATTTTTATCGGGTTAACTTGTTAGCGATGTTGAATGAAGGGGAAATCTGAATGCTGCTGACTGAATCACGATGTTGTATAGTCTATCTGTCGGTACCTGATTTGTTGTCAAAACTTTTCTTTATAGAAATGGAAAGTGATCTATTGGAATACCTCACTTAGGTACTAGGTACCACTCTAGCCTTGAAGATGCCAGGTCTGCGTGATTGTTCGAAAGAGTTATGCAAATGGCAACTGAAGGAACACAGGTAAGTTTAAGTAAGTAAAAAACAGACACTCTCTCGCTCGCTCTATGTACAGCAGGAATTATTTTAAGATTTCTCATAACAAAAAAATCCTTGAAGATTGAAGAGTAAACATGCTTAAAATGTGACTAAAATAATAACGAATGTTTTAAGAAATCAGAGCCTTAGACAGAAAGTTCATTTCACTCTTACATCGTGTCACAGATGATGCGGTATTGCCACATGATCAATATGCATGGTGTTCAGGCACTCGTCGATGCTTGCATAAGACGTGACACAATCGCCATAAGAGAAATGGCGCCCACATACAATGGCCCATGGTGGCCAATGCGCCTATATTGTGGTGTCCATTGACGGATTCAAGAAGACATTGATGCGTCTTCTTGCCAAATGGAACGAAAGATGGGCCATTGAACATTGAATAAAGAGTGGAACATTTAGCTTTGACCAGTGTGATTTTCAGATAGCTGATTTTTTTAACCTATACTTACTGCTGGGCATGTGCAGGCGTCTGGGTCATCTCGCTACCTCTTCCCAGGCGTCGTCCATCCTAAGGCATCCACTTTGTGGCGACTCTTGCCCAGAGGTCAATATGCATGCAGCTAACGTATTCTGTCGGCTCTTTTGACACCCAGAATGCTGCGGTCCATTGCTCTTTGACAAACTCCAAGGAAACTTTTTCGATTCGGTTATCGACTACGTCTGAGCACATAGTTGATATTACAGTTTAATCTTTTAAATTATTGTCTGGATCTGTATACCTAACAAGTTACTTTTGGGGTAGGTATATAAAATAAGAGCGCTCTTCTCCAACCTACCCAAGCAAGACGACACCTAAGTTTGCGATTCCAAACAATTAAAACATTGCCCACAAACTTGACTAATCCAATTAAATTCAAAATATCCGCATCTATGCACACAGCCCTACAATTAACTTTTGTTTTATGAAATTTTCACATAATTGTCAACGGGTGAACGTAATTCAAACTGGCATAATCATAACAGCGACTTTATTTCCGTAAGCGGCGCGGGCGCAGGCGCGGGTAAAAGTTATAATTATGAGTTTCATAATGACAGCTAGAGATTAAACGGCTAACACTATCGGCTTTACGTAATTATAGTAATACGTAATGATAATGACTTATGACTATTTTATTTGAATGTTACTGTTGGTAAATAAATATTGTTCCTGGTTTCAGTTTGTTGGCGCGACATATCAATTTGACTACATAACACGTACCGTACGGTCGAAATACCGAACTTCGCACAATTGGCTGCGCAGAATCATATAGCGAATGCGTATTTTTTTGAGTGTGCGCATAGATCGGCCCGCCTAACTTCAGAGTGGCCAACATATTTTGATCGTACAGTAAGACGAATATACAACTTGAATGACCTTGAAAAACGCTTAATTGTCGTAATTTATTTGACCGAAAATTTTGGTCTAGGTATATATCATCGATTTTCCTAGAAAAAAATCCAGAAAAAGCTTTTTTTATTTCTTTCGGTGATTCTACTAAAAAACGCGCAATGACGTAATACCCATACGCGCGAGGGGTGTTGCTGAAGATGGTTTAGTATACTTTTCATTTACAAAAAACGACTAGGTCTAGGACTATTCTTTAATTCTTTATTGTACACTAAAACAACTTATAAAATAAGTAGATAACAAAGTTCATGTACATAGGCGAGCTTAACTCAAAGTTGAGTTTTCTGCCAGTAAACCATTGAGTGATAGAGAGAGATCACAATAGATCACTATTGTAAATATTAGTAGCATAAGATACATAACTTAGGGAGATGTACTTTTCTAACATTGTTTCAGTATCGTCTACCATCTACCATCACGATCTCCAATATTCCATCTCCAAGTCGTACGCTCATAAACTCTGGAGAAAAGCTAATTACCGTCTCTGGTCACTGCGCTGGTAATTTATTAATACGTAATGACTTAATTACCAATTATCTTGTTTACGGGGCGCTGCGGGCGGCAGCCTCGTCACGATCGCGGTATTGGCACTCATATTATTTGTTTTATCTTTACTCAAGCTTTAGATATCTCTTTTGGGACTTTCGTACATCTTTGGACATTTTGGAATAGCAATTTTTAGTATTTTTGTCGTATCGTATATTATGAGAATACCCACACTACACTGATATATTATAAAGGCGAAAGTTAGTGTGTATATTTGTTACTTCTTCACGCTCGAACGGCTGAACAGATTTAGATGTAACTTGGTACACGGGTAGAGCATGTTCTGAAATAGCACATAAATTCCAGGAGTAAGTATGTTCCCTTGGGATAATTTTCTGCTATCACATGGGCGAAGCCTTTGGCAGCAGATGGTATTATTAAGGCGAAAGTTTCTGTATACACTCAGAGGTCAAAAGTGCATTGCACTTCCATCAATGTTAAAGGGTCTAAAATGTCTTTGTAGAAGAGGGTCAATGGTTCATGCCTGATTTGATTTGTAGCATAGAATCTATAGTATTGATTAAACTAGTTGTGGACTATGAAACTTCTACTACATGGAATAGCGTGTAGGATATTTTTCATGGAATAGCATGTAGGATATTTTTAATCCCAAGAGTTACCTACTCTTTGGGATAATTTTCGACTTTAACGCAGGAAGCCGCTGCTTCAAAGTGATCATCCTCCCGCCATAATCCGAATTTACTTAGGTTCGGTGCAGCAGTACTTATTCGTACATTAGTATACATCATCATGTAAATAGTAACCTTCTTTCTGGCCGTCATAATTTCTCGTAGCCTTGGTCTCCCTCCACCTTCGAGGTGGCAGCAAGAATTGTTGCTAAGAATGCGATACATCTGCGCGATTGTTTTTAACAGTTACCGCGGACAAATCACGGAACATAAGTTTTAGTCAGTAACAGTCTGACGTCTAACATTTCCTCTTGCTCCATCAAGGGCGATGGGAGTTACTTGATGATTCCCAATCTCAAAAAAGAGCTGTAATTGAATAAATGCTGTTTATCATTTCTTTGTCATCTGTTCTAACATATTATTCACCTGCAACGATGACATTGCAGGCGATTTATCCTGTCATTTCTGACAGATCCTGATGTGGGGCAGTTCAGTCACTATTTCTTACAAGTCTGCCCCCTCCCTTACATTCATGGTTTATTAAAAAATCGTACAATACAGCTGGGTGTCGGCCCTGACTTGGACTTGCATGTTCGCATGCCGCATTTTGCATGATCGATTTTTTATAACCCACTAATTGCATCTACTATGATACCGTTCACGTTTCGATAACTACTCGAGTTTAAATCGATTGTTTTACGATCATTCGGTGTAATTATTTCTTTGAGGGTCGTTGCCTGTTAGTGTTGAAGTCAATGCCACCGGGATTGAAGGAAAGGGATTGTTGAACGGTTGTACCATTGTGAGTATCGTACTTCATATAATGTACCTAATCGAATGTTTTAAGACATTGCGAGAGCGTTGTGCTCCTTAGTAGTTCTGAGTTGAGCTCCACGAATAATGATAAATGCTTGCACTGACTAGACAGGTCCACTTAAATCTGTATGGTTCTTTTCTCAAAAGACCATCTCAGACTCCAATCTGCATGGTTCTCATATGATTTGACCATTACATGTTTACTGTACCTACTTATGGACTTTAAAAGAGATTTTGACCTCTGAGTTTGTTTCAGTGTAGCTTCTCTTAGCTAGCTAGGAAACACCGGCTTCATCTAGTTTAAACTGACAAAAAATATTGACGTGTTTTTAAAAAACTACTTGCAAAATAAATATTTTTTTTTTTTTTTTTTTTCATAAATCGAAATTATAAGTGACCTAAAGCTTACAAAGGCCTAAGGCAATAGAAATAGACCACAAATATGTGTAACCATTTCCTTAATGGTTTTACAACAAAAGGAGTAATTTAATGAAAACATACCTACAGCTACACGATAACGACGGACACGATATATTGAGATACGGACTAGAAAAAATGTACTATTTTAGATCTGAACACATTACCCCTCACTTCCTCCCTGAATAATAAAATCCTACATTCATAAGCATGGTATCGAAAATGGATCGTGAAGCCTCACAACTTGAATAACTTAATTTCCATGACCCCAATACGTTAGCTAGGGAACTCCATCTAACGATTCCGCGGTTTCGGGATCAAGTAGCCGACTTACAAATATACCCGAAGTTATAAATATTCGTTAATTAAAGGATGGATTCCTTTGAGAGATCATCCGACTTCCACCACTAAAATTATACAGTTTTGGCAAATATTATCTTTGGATTAGCGGTTTGAGAGACGAATTGAGTTCTGGGCAAATAAATTATAGTGATCAATTCTAATTACTGGGAAATTACGGTTAGTAACCAGGATATTCACTCCAATACATAACATACAAACATGATTTCCAGGAAGATCGTTTAGTACCCTGAAAACAAACAAGCCCACAATTTTATGTAGTAGGAAAAGTGTGTAATCGTCATTTCAGTCGAAAGAAGTCCACAGCTGGACTTAGGCCTCTCCCAAGTATCATCACGACCAGTCCTAAGCGTCTCGTCTCCATTGGATTCCTGCGACCCTAACCCGGTTGTCAGTCCACCTTGTGGGAAGCCTTCCAACGCTGCGTCTTCCGGAATTTCAGAACCTGTCGGCCCTATCGACCCAAAATAGAAAAAGTGAATCGAAAAGTATGTTAAAACCTATTATTCAATTAAATAAAGTCATCCCAATACAATCCAAACACCCAAACCAATTCCCTATCCTGATAATGCAGAGCTCATGAGCCCATATAAATCTCAACAACGGATGCTTAGCTGAGTCATAAGCGAGGCGTTCAGTATTTTAAAACGCGAATACCATAATCCGACGCCACGTGTCGTTTGGGCGCGCGTTTGAATCCCGGCTGCGTCTATTTGCAGTAAATGGGTCAAGCCAATCCCAAGTTAGCTGCAAGAACGAATACAAAAAGAGTAAAGTGAACGCCGGCCGGTGCGCGCGCGCCGCGTTAGCGAGCGGCTAACTGGAGGTTACGTTGTGATGGTCTTGTTGCTAGTTTGAAGTTTTAAAAGGTTTTTTTTTTTCAAATAATTGATTGAACAATCAATTAAAGCATTTATTGGAAATGTCAAAGTATTTTTGTATTCTTTTCTGCTCAAGTTATTAGAAAAGCTCATGTCTTGCTGTTTACCATTCAAATCTGTGTGGTTCTTTCCTCAAAAGACAATCTCAGACACTAATCTGCATGGTTCTCATATGATTTGATCATTACATTGTTTGCTGTATGGATTTTAAAAGGGACTTTGACCCCTGAGTTTGTTTCATTGTTTCTTCTCAAGGTAGTCAGGCAGCTAGAAAACGCCGGCCTCATCTAGTTTAAAATGATAAATGTACAAGTATATAAAAGTGAATCATTTATCATTTACCAGGGCATCATAAATACCGAAGAGTCTTTAGTAAACTCTTGTCTACGCTTAGGTACACGTGGCTATATCCCGGTTAGGTACTAATACTGGAATCTCCATACATTCCAATTTTCTTGTACATTACCTACACGCCGGAGCCGAGTCACCAAGTCACCAAGGTTGGAAAAAAGAATAGTGGACGACATTGGACGCACATATAATACATATACATAGCCGTACATAAGGCGGAAGTATCGCCTTGTCGAGACCTGTTCGCCTTACCAGTAATGTCGATACATTTAACGTGTCTGTATACGATATTATTATAAACTATACTTGTTTTTGATCTTGTAAAATATGCTGGTGTTGTTTACTGATCACACAAGAAAAATATCATGTGATGTACAAACTTTTGGAGGTAAAAGGTAAAGGTGTCTAAATAATGCCTTAAGGTTACACTAGTCGATACTTTTTCCATTAAATTTTTGGGGGGTTTTACTCCACAGTTTGATATTGTATATCTAAAATAAAACATGATATGGTTTTATCTTATTATTAATTTTGTCTGTGCGGAAAAAGAAAAACTAAAAAAAGTGCCATTAAAAAGTTATGAGCCAACAAAGATTAACTTTGTTGGCTTATAACATTTTATGATTTTAATGCAACTTTAGGTGTGAAAAACTAACAAAAATCGTATAAAATTTCCAAAACGAACTCGGTACCGACAAAGCTTTATTACCGATGAGTTCTATACATTTTATTTGTAATAGATTTATGCAGTGATTTTTTCATAAACTCGATTTTCCAAAGCACTACTCTCAGATTTTACGCACCGTCTAATGTCGTTTTAGTTAGGAACGGTGTTGTGTGCGTGCGAACAATACGTTGTGCATATAGACTAGCGTCTAACTACTCATACTTGATATTATCGCTGTCGGACACAATGTCAGACGAGGCATCGCACTTTTTGACCTCACCACCGCTAATTATGTGACGTTGTGGTCAAACGCGAACCTTTCTAAACCCTAAAAGTACGATAGGACCCATTTTAAGAGTGTGTTGGAAAGTTATATTCCAAAAGCTGTCAAACTAACGTCCAGTTAACCAAGCCGCGCTAAACTGCGGTTAGTGTTGATCCCAGTGGGCAGTGTGTCGGTGTGCGCGCGCGCAGTGCATCGGCCGCGTTGCGCAACCGCGGCTATTTATACCCACCCTCGCCTAACGCCGGAACTCCTCCGGTGAAAGTTTGCACTATATTTTTATTACTATACATATTTTATTTTGGGAATTCTCGAATGCTTCAGATTTTATTGAAGATTCTCCTAATCGTGATGAAAACATGTTTCTGTTATTTCTTCAGCTCTTACATTTGCGGCTGGTGGCGGCCGACACTCACCTTTTCGTTTCGATGCCAACCTTACTTTTTTTAGGGTTCCGTACCCAAAAGTTAAAAACGGGACCCTATTGCTGTGACTCCGCTATCCGTCTGTCACCAGGCTGTATCTCGTGAACCGTGATAGCTAGACAGTTGAAATTTTCATAGATGATGTATTTCTGTTTCCACTATAACAACAAATACTAAAAACAAAATAAAATAAATATTTAAGTGGGGGCTTCCATACAAAAAACACGATTTTTGTCTCTTTTTATGCTACGAACGATGAGGACCTTAGTTTTTTATCTAGAAATAAAGAAGATGCTGCTGGACACGGTTTTGGAAAGCAAATAAAATTTACAGCCCAAGAACCAGTATTAAACTAAGTATAATATGTCTCTCTAATTTACCTATAGGTAAAGAAACCTATGCAATTTGCCTAAGACATTAATAGGCACCACCTCAACAAACATCGTATGAACATGGAGATAATTCCTACTTTTATCATAAACCACTACAGCATTACTACTAACTACATAAAATACATAATCATACTAATTTGTAGAACGCAGCGCGAACTCTCACCTCCAGATAATCATCATATAGTGACCTCTACGACCGGCGCACGCGACCTTTAGCACAAAATGTATAATCAGCAGGCTTTTGTGTACCTTGCGACCTTTCGACGATATATTTGCGGGCTTACTTTCAGTTTTCATTGTGAGTATGCCATTAAATGTGTTAATACGGGAATATTAGCGTAGATAAATTGAATTGATAGACATATTTATTACCAAGCGAAGTAGTATGTATTGTAGAAGCATCTGAAACTGTTTCTATGCAAAAGGCTAAAGGTACGAAATGTATATAAGTACGTAGCTTTCTTTTCTTTCTTTCCTGCAGTTTTACTGACGTGGCTTACCTATCCTGCAAAAACTGTGATTTATTCAGGGACAAGTCACTTAGCGAATAGGTAGCATTGTATCCGCAAAATAATTTTCTTAAAATCAAATCTCTTCTTCTAGATACCTTTTTACAAACTGAATTAAACCTTCTCGTGATATTTTTTTTTTGTTAACATATTCTGTTCCACTCCTAAGCAAAGACCTTTCACACCTTTCATCTTTTGCGGGCCAAATTCTTCCTCCTTCCTGTTCTGGCGAAATCTGTTTAATTCGTTCCGCCATCTCTATCTCTTCGTGTTTTTAAACTTTACGTATAATCTTCTACTTATATTTACAAATTATCTAAATTATTTCTACAACATTATTTTTAGTATTTATGCGAAACCTGAAACACGTGTCTAGTGTTTTTATGTACTAAAGCATAGCAAGTTATAAGCATGTTATGTTACCTGGTTGACCGCACAAATACATAGTCACCGGGCCATCCAGGCAACTGTGGGGTTGTTTTGCTCCCGTGTCCTGCTGTGCGCTGTCACTTAATGCTCGCAATGACCTGCCGTGACCTGTGTTGTACTTACCCCCGATTTCTGCTTTAAGCATTTGAAGTTGAGTATTTCTCAAACTCTACTTTAGCCTGCAAACCTGTCAAAATTTGGCATTTAAGCACGGTTTGAGACATACTTAATTCAAAATACTCAATTCAGAAACCCACCCTTAGTGTCGATGGTGTCCAACTTGTGAAATTTTTTAAAATAAATTTGGGAAAAAATATAACATGGTGTAAAAATTATTGAAATCGAATGTATTTCAGTAACTGAATGTTACTGATTCTGAAAAAACTATATTCAGGTTTCGCATGTACTAAAATAATGTTATATAAGGCTCATATTTATGAACCTTCATTACCTACTGCTTTCCAGTAAATTAAACGAATTTTCACGAGTAAGACTAGAAGTCACCTTATCTACCCTCAATTTGTAATCTCAAGCCAAATTACTCTTGTGTTCAGTAGTTTGTAATCTAAATATCTGATATATTATTGTTCAAAGGCAGAGTTATTAATATCTACTGCCTCCGCCTACATGCCATTATCCACATGCTTGGACGAACACGTTGTTTACTTCAGAAAGCATGTATCTACCCACCTATGAGATATAGGGAGCACCCACTAAGTGGTACTGAAGAAGTTATTTCCGGAATGAGAAGTTATACGATGATAGGTACTAGGGCAGCACAGGTTGGAGAGGTCGACAAAGTGACTTTATAGTAAAAACACTGGGCAAGTGCGAGTCGGACTCGCAAACGAAGCGATCAGTAGGTACTACAACATTAAAATCGAGCAGAAATATACATTCTGTGAAAATGTCAATTCTCTATCTCTTACGGTTTATGAGATACAGCTCGCCGACTTACGGACGGACAGACAGACGAACGGACAACGGAGGCTTAGTAATAGGGTGTTAGCACCCTTCGAGTACGAAACCCTAAAAAGGAGGTGACACAATCAATCCCATAAACGAAATTGCAAGCATCTCGCGTGCTAATCGAGCTTGGCTCGTGTACGACGTCGCGACGGCGTGCAAGACCCACTGTGCACAGCCTGAAGATAAATCAGACAAAGAACGGTCCATTCTTCACCAGCAAGGTCACCAATATAACACGCGCATTATCTAATACAATATTATCACTATTATACAAGCGTCCTCGCTTATTTATAAATAATATTATAAACAAACGGTATTAATTTGTTGTCAAAACGTACAAGAGTGGCCGGTGGCCGCCACTTCCGCGTACAATTTAAAATTTGTCGTCTAAGGTCAACCGCGAAGGTTGCCAACGATAATTAATGAATAACACAAGCAGAACTGATCATTTAATAAGATTCAGTTCATTGGACAAAACAGCAGGAATCTACGAAATAAACAAATTTGTCACTACTTTAGAAATAGCAATGAATAAAGTCCACTTTAAATGGGCAGTTGATAATTATATTCTTATTATTGATTTCTACGTAAACATAGGAACAAAATACTACAATTGTCAAGTGGATCTCCAGTTGATAAATAATTTAGAAGTACATATTTACTTGATAACTCATCGATTACATCAACCAATTAATATTCCGTAATTGACAACAAAGTATCTAGTAGTTTTGATTGTTTGAAACATCATTTACGAGGAAAAAAATATTCCATTGAAATTAAAATTCAGTAAGAAGAGCATTTCCCACAAAAAAATCATTTATAAGTTGAGCTACAAATCTTTCATCGCTTCCACTCAGAATACAAACAATGAACGCTGTTCTTTTGATCCAAACAAGACACAAAAACTTATATCTTCTCCTTTCTTCATCTAAAAGGTACTAGGACTACATAAACAGTCAACAGTCAAGTTATCAGAAAACTAAAATCAACACCTATAGAAAACACATAAAACAGTTTTTTTTAAAGACTTAAAGTGTACCTACCAAAATCTTAAGTGCGAAACTATAAAAACAAGAATTGCATTAGGTACAAATCCTCCCATACTTTCGTCCTAAATAATATAAATTGTAATTTTCACGCTAGCTTGCAGGCAAAATACAGTGATTTTTAGGTTATAAGATCGTTCCTTGTAAACAATGCTTTTTGATTTAAAATACTAGGGCTACATAACCGGGCCACAGTAAAACTATCGGAAAAATATAACCAACCTATCTAAACAAATAAACAAGTGGCTTTCCTGAAGGCCAAGTCTCAGTTGAGCTGTCAAATACGTGCACATCTCTGCCACATGTTTCTCAAGCTGTCAAATGTTACACACTGATTGTTTTCTACCCTCCTGGCCGTTGGCCGCTGGCCAGGGTGCGTCGCCCCGGCCGGCCATTGTCTCTTGATCGATTTCAAACAGAAATAGCCGTGATGCCTGGCCACACGAGATTCTTCTCGTCACTGTGTGAGAAATTGTAAACTTTGCATGACACATGGGAGATTTTTTTCTGCTTCAAGTAGAAGGCGCTTTAGCATCTATTATCATATTCTTCCTGCACTTATCCCATATTACTTGGGGTCGGTGCAACAACGTTTTTTTCTTCGATTCTATCCTATCAGCAATTACGCTATCATTGACTCTATTTTCTTTCATATCACTCCTCACACAATCCATTCACCTTTACTTTGGATTAGGTAGCTCCCGCTTTAGCCTCTAATAACGGATTTAATATGCAAGTTAATTGCTGTTTCACTAAACTGTTCTTATGAAATATCCAGAAGGGCATTTGACACGCATCGTGAAACTATGTGATTATGAAGCATAATTCTTTATTTATTATAAGTAGAAGGGTCATGAACTCATGACTGAACTCTCTCTGACTTATATTCATTTTAATTGCCATTTCATCAGTCCAATGATTCTTATAAAGTACCCAGCTGTGCATTTGACACCCGCCGCAGGTTTGAAGCCGAAGATCTTACTTCTACACATATTTATTTCTTGTTATAGGCTGAACATTCCTAACACATTGCAGTCGACACGTATACTCGTAGAACCTGCACAGGATTAGCAGCTGATGGATTCAAGTTTTCTATTGAATTCGTAATTAGAATAAATATACTACTTACTTTAGAAATTGCTTCCAGAAATAACCAATGTCATATGACAAAAGAATACCGTGTGTCATTATGTCAGCTAATCCCAAAATATAAGAGGTTTTTGTTGTAGTTGGTTAGTAAAATGAAAGTATAAAGTAATTCCATTATTTCTAATTGTTTAAAAACCATTTTCAGTGTTGGAAACTCTTTTATAAAGCGCTTTTAATAAACAGGATTATGAAAAGTTACCGAGTAACTAAATTATTATTCAGCTAACTTTGCCATTAGCTTTTACAATATCTAGGCAGTTTTACAAGTAACTCCCGAACAGTGTCATAAAACAGTGACTTTCTGAAGCCTACTTCTCGGTAACAGCTAGGTCAACAGGTTTGAAAAAAATATTGTTTATTAAAGATTCATGTACAAAATTTTGAACATATGATTTTCGTATACTTTTATTATATACAAAAAAATTTAACATAATATTTTTTCACTTGTTTTCCCTACTCCTTTCAAACGGCTTTGATCTTTAGAAATATGTATACTTACACAAGAAAAAAATTGCTGGTTAAATGTTCTTCAGAATATACATAGCATATGTAAATCAATCAATATTTCGCAAAAAAAAATGGATTTAAAGGTCAGCAGGACTCTATCTGGCCAGATGTTCTATTACGCCTTAAAACGATACCTTTCTTCATTATGATTTCAGTCAATTTAATTATGTTTTAAAGACATCTAATAATAAGAAAACCACGTGGCGATCATATCGATTCACGTTAGTAGCACTTACATAAAAATTTGCAAAACTAGATTGTAACTGTAGTTTCAAATACCTATGCCAAAATTAAAAGATATAATTGAAGTGGGAATTAAAAAAACTACAGTTTTTCCGAAAGCGTTACATAACACATTTACCCAAAATACCGTAACGGACTGACTCATAAAATTTCCTATTATAACCGCAACAAGAACAAGAAAAATACTCGAGTTTTCGGTAGAACTGCGCTTGCGCACGCGAAAAGCTTACCGCGTCCCTTGTCCCGGGGTCGACGGACTAGCTGCGGTCACGCCGGCCGTTCCCCGCGCGGGAAAATGGGGAAACTATTGTTGCGCACAATGCGTGCTTCCGTGTCAACCAACCTGGATGCTCTGCCCGCAAATTACCGTACGAATAGATAGCTCTTAGCGCCTGTGGGATCCTGGTAGCTGGTGTGTAATTTATGTGTACTTCAGTCATTTGCATACATTAAAAATGTATGGTAACTATGTAAGTGTACCTCCTCTAATAAGGTATTTTTTAGTTTTTTAAAAAAGGTTAAATACTATCGACATCTGAAAGTTCTGAATAAATAGCACCTACAGATAAATATTAATTTAAGAAATTATTTGCTAAATGGAATTCACCAAGTGTTGAAACAACCCATAGTTCATTAAACAACTGTCTTTCTAAAAGTCCTTTTCAATGTTGACAATATTGTACAACTTAATACAAAAACAACAGTGTATTATGCAGATGTGACCGGTAGTGCGTATGTTTCCTGTGGTATGAGTCCTACGCTTCGGTGCTCCCCTTTATTGCCATGCTACCCTAATAACTGTGCGGGACCTCGCCAGGATTGTAACAGTGAAGTCCTGTTATAATAGCATGTCCTGGCTACCAAATTAAGTATGTAAACCAAACCGTACAATTTGCGGACACTGGGGTTTGTGTGAACATAAATATTATTCACATTTCTTCATTCAGTTGTCAGCAGACATTGTTGCTTCGAGATCATATTATGTAACACATTTGAATTTATAATATCTTTAAAATAAGAAGGAACATTTATTTTGTAAGGATGCATGAAAAGAAACCCAAAAATAGTTACTAATTAAATGTAATGTTCTTAATTTCAATGGCGGCGCGTTCTCATGAAATATCATTCAAAAATCGAATAACGTTCCTCAAAACAAGCATTGTGTGGATATTATTTTATTTTATACGCTGACAATACTGGGACATTGGAAACGCATGGGAACGCCAGTGTGAACATTTTATTGTTATTAAAAAAAAGTATACAAACTTTTTTGATGGTAAAATAACTTTGTTTATGACTCGTTTAGTGTCTACATCTTACTGTATCGTCATAATTACACCTTATTAATAACGTCTGACATTTAACTATCTATTTCAGTAACAATTTAATAGTAGATATTGTAAGTATGTAAATTGTAGTGCAATATAGCCAAATATTAAACTGCAACATAATTTATATCTTTTTCTTAGGACTAGTAATCCGAGTATAAAATATTTATATTTAAACTTAATTTAGAATAGCATCATCTAGCAACAAGCAAGTCTAAGCCAACAGGCAAACTTAATACAGTATTAAATTATAGCAGCAATATACAAAA
Source organism: Mythimna impura (assembly GCA_905147345.3). Taxonomy (NCBI): domain Eukaryota; kingdom Metazoa; phylum Arthropoda; class Insecta; order Lepidoptera; family Noctuidae; genus Mythimna; species Mythimna impura. The sequence continues at coordinate 1,408,874 of LR990342.1, read as the reverse complement.
AACTTAATACTTAGACCGGCACAAAAAACCGGCGATAGTCAAAACAAAAAATGGCATCGCAATCCGAGCTACCAGGCTGGTATGAAATACAAGAGATCACGGCACCAGTAAATTGATTAGAACTATGTGTTCGCCGCGCACCATCAACTGTGGTATGTTCCGCGTGCACTCCCAGACACCTTTGCCCAGATGAGTTTTAGTCACCTCTGGCACTGGAGAAATAGTTGCCGCCGTGCCTTTGGGAACCGGTGTGCCTGTCCAGAGAAATATCATGATAAAAGTAGGAATTATTACTAATACACAAAACTTCTTTACACAATATGAAAAGTCGCTTTCTGCGTCTGCCTGTCTATCTACTAACTCCTCCAAAATCACGCAAAAGCGGGCCTTACACAGTCACTATTTCGCGTATAAAAAGTAATCCTGCGCAAAAGAGCGCGCTTGTAAAAATGTTAATAAACACATTACCCTCCTTTGCGTCGCGCAGTCGGGTAAAAAGTGCGAGAAAGACCGCGTGTTCACTGTTCAGTGCTTGTCACTCTCATCGCAATCGTGTACGCTCCTGAGAGCGAAAGATAGAATTGTTGTGTAAAGGGAGGAGCTTGGATTTTGATAAAGTTTTTACTAACAGAAAGATCTATAAGCGAAAAAGGATTACATTTCGTACACGTGCGAAGCCTGGGCGTGTCGCTAGTGCGAGATAAATTCAGAATATTCAACAGTTGACCATATTGCTGTCACTTACCCGGACCAGGAAGCACTTTTCCCTTTTTATCTTTCCTTTGCCATATCTCGAGCACATCACTGAGCGCCAAGTTCCACTGCTTGTCGAAAGCTACCACGGTGGCATGTAAGACACCTCTCACCCCTCGATCTTTGCGGGTGACTATCTGAGAACAAAGTACACTTTCTTAGCAGGATGTTTAGTTCACAATAAAATTCATTACTGTTAAGCAGATATGGCAGGTGGATATAGATGTTAGCAAGGGCATATTACTCGCAAAACAGATGGTCGATGGGGCCGAAAGGTTCAGCCAAGTTACAACCGTTTCGTTTCGATTCTCTTTTCTTTGATCGCCTCGAGTCGGCCACGCCGAATCAAAGAGAATCGAAACGAAACGGTTGCAAATTGGCTAGGGGGGCTGCAGTGGCGACCGCGTACCGAAAGACGCAGCGCCACAAAGTAGACCGATGACCTGTTGAGGGTCGAGGGAATCGGAACGGTCGTTGTGGCAACACTTGGGGGAGGCCTATGTCCAATAGGGGATGTCTATCGGATGAAATAAACAGATATTATCCAAATGAGACGGTAAACGATGTTCATACCACTTTTCATCATATTTAGCTTTTAAACATAATAAATGTACTGCAGCTCAAGTTTTCACATTTATAAGCAACCAATTTGTTTTTACTCCAAAACAAATGCCGCATATCAATCTTCGCCCTCTTCCGTCCTATGGGACGAAAACATGCCATGTCGTTCCACCAGAAATATTAATAACACGGGCTTTTTAAAAAATAAAAACAACAAAGCATAGCAGGAATATTTGAAATTTAATGGAAAATACCGTTGGTTGTTCTGTAGAGGAAACTGTAAAAGGTGATATGTAATGTTTGTATCTTTGTTTGCAGACGAAACATTGCATGACAGCGCGTGGTGACTCCCTGCCCCATGTGTTCACACGGAAACCTGCTTTCCAGCATAGCAATACACCAACAGGCTCTATGGTAAGTTATTATTAAGATCTAAGAAGTGCTGAGAGCTATCTCCTGTGAAGTCCGTAAAACATTCAGGATTCTACGTTTTACGTTTAAAAACTATAGTATCTACTGAACTTAAAACGTTACCAATAATAAAACTGACCTGATTTTGCGAAGCTTCAGCTTCAGATTTACTGAAAATTATGATGCCTTTCAGCGCTTTTTAACCAGATATATTTATTGAGGAAAAGCTGAGCGAGAATTTAATTGCTTCATATGTTATTGCACGTAATAGCAACACTCTTACCATCAAGATAAGCCTATTTCAGGGCCACATATGAATGTAAATAAAGCCTCCGATGTAGGGTAGGAGGCTGTTCGTGACGTCATCAGCGTCACTTATACGTAAATCCGGGAAGCGCGTATGTCTTTCTTTATTACAATATCTCTTGGAACTTTGCCAATTCAATCCAACTTTTCTACGATCCACGAATTCTAGAACATTCCACTCTCCTTTTGATGGTAATATTTATTCTGTCCAACGAAACGTAAACACAATAACATTTGAAACATGTAGTCATGTAGTGCGTGTATGACAGCCTCGTGGTGATAGATGGCGCACTGCACGCCGGGCTTAACTACAGGTGAGGTCAGTGAGGATACTGTAGCATTGACACCATTTAAGACCACACATTAGTGCCTACCGAATGCTGCGACCTTCAGAGAGATTCTATCAAGAAATTGTTACCAGATCTGCTAAACCACCAAAACAAGGTGGTACGGTAGACGCATTTAAGTGTTATAATTCAATCAGTACGAACAAATACGCGGTGTTATTGCGGAAGGCGCGGTGGCCTCGTCGGGGGCCGATTTAATTCGTAAGTACCGCGCCAAGGTCCGCCGCTTATATTGTATGGAAACTTTTTGATTTTTCCTCCTCTGTGGCTTTTGGTGTTTTTTAAAACCGTTAATGACAAGGTGACAGAAGAATGCGTGTGTAGAATCAGGAATTTTGAAATTTACGTTTTGGAGCATATTGTGTGATGAATTGCCCTTGACTGCCAAATGCAATGTCAGGATTTAAGGACACTTATGATGAAAATGACGAGCTTCATTATTTATTGTCAGATTTTTACATATAGACTAGGAAGTCTAAACGTATCTCCATGAAATTGGAAGCCGGCCAGGTGAAACTGTGCGGCAGACAGAATGCACTGCGAGACAAAAACATGAGCAGAGTTCACGCGAGTCGCATGGTCACAGCATCAATATATTTACTGAGTGGAAATATACCCGGCAGCAGCCGACCGGCTAAAATAGACCGTATGACTTAAATAGAAGCTCTTATACAGTGTAAAAATAATGTAAATAAGATTTTACTGGAAAATATTGTAACATTCATACTGTTATATTTATTTACGTTACACAACGTAAATAAAATACGGCACAAGATGGGTAAGAGCTTTAAAAGCTAGTCTAATTTATAAATCAGGGTATAAGCCTACACTTTAAAGCCCAATTCACTTTTCATAAGTATCTTAACTACACATCCAGATAAAAAGCTTAACATAATATGAAGCCATTTAAAAAAGTATATTATTCCTCTCAGGTCACGAAGGTCAACGTTTAATAAAGTCCCGCCACAAAGGGCACGAACTTTTAAATATATAAATCCATTAAAATGTCACACACTGCCTGAAAGCCCCATATATCGAGCCTGCGCCAAATAGGGCAATGTAAATAAAATTCAGCGTTTTTAATGTGACAGCTAGAATGACGCGGCGGCTTCCGGGTTGAAAGTTGCTTTGGGCCCAAGGTCGGCTCCTTGCCGCCAGAGGGCACTGCTCTGCCGGCAAGTGTGCTTACGTCACTCGGCACTTTTGCGACCTTATGTTCAGTGCGCGTTTTAATGCCTTATGCAGGCTTGTTCAAGAGGTGTTCGGTAAATCCTATATAATAAACGAAGAACTTTTTTATATATTCAAAGGCTTTTTTGATGATTAAGACAACAATACAGATTGTACATATTTCAGGTTCAACAAAACATAAGGAAATCATTCAATTATGGATTTAAGGCTGTTGACTCGCGCTATGTAATAGCCTTTTAATGAATAGACATAAAAATAAATGTGTTTTTGTGTACAAACACTCAGAGTCTCAGACAGGTGCGCTTGTTGCGTGCACAATACCTATGGCGAGCATCTGCCAATATTTATACAGACAACAAGTTACTACACACACATGTATCATTACGTCACTAATTTCCATCTGAGAAAATACTGCAAACTTTTCTGATGACTAAAAATATATCGTTTATATAAAACGCTAGCCCTGAATCTGGTGAAAGGGAAATTGGGGCCTTGTGATTCAATGGTGATCTCATTGTGACCTTTTTGGACCACATTACCCGACACAACTACCTGTCCAACTGTAAGTCACAACTACTACTACACTCCAAGGTAAAGGGCACGGTAAAGAGCTTAAAATTGAGAAAGTTAATATGTTAAGAACTTCCAGTTAAATCCTGTATATTGAAGAAGCGACACCTTGGACAGGCTTATTACTAAGCGGATGTTATCCAGGAAGATCATTGGATGCAATTTAGCAATCATAGTCCAGCCGTCAACGTAATTGCAAGCAAGGGATGCCTTGAACATGACCTAGCTCTTCGAAAACCATCCAGACTTTTCTAGAATCTTCCGGGAATTTTGTATGGCTGAGATCAAAAGGAACATTGGCAATTTAACAATCATAGTCGGGAAATTGCATCAAGTGCAGAATGCAGGTGAAGGGAGGACGCACTCGTCCCACGACACTTGCTAGCTCATTGGGTGAACTATGTTGATTACTTGATCAGATAGTCCTGACGATAAGACCACGGAAGACATTAACAGCAGCCAAGCCAACGTACCTACAGAACACGAATTAACCCATTTGGAAGATGAAACGTTTTCTCGGTCAATGTTTCCAGCAGCGAATGACCTAGTTTCTGTAGCCGGTTTTGAAGTTATTGTGACTAATGAAGATAAGTCAGAAATTAAGATGCCATTGAATTGTTGCTATGAAGTAATGGCGCTTGAAAAGAATGACGATGATATTGTATTGACCGTTATGGATTCACACAACACTCATGAAAAAGCGTACAGGCTAAGCAAAGCATCAGTAAAACGAAAAACTAAATACACTTCCCGGTTGATGAAACAGCACAAAACGATCGGACATCCCAGGAAGAGACTGGTTTGAAATTGATGATACGTAGTTCTTCGTCAGGGCCGAAGACATTTGGCTCTGTGTCGCCAAGGCGAAGGGCGCTGGGCACTGCCCAGTCTGTTACGCAACTCGTCTATTTTCAACAAAGTGATATTGCTGGCGATTGTGCGGAATCCACTGGCAGATGTGCCGCCTACCGTTTATGAATGTTTGCGTAGCCGGCTTGATAATTGTACGTAATGGACAATTTATAGAGTTTTAAAGCTGTTAGAAAAGATGGAATAAAAAAAACGAAGCAAAGTTATCGCATCTGGTACTTAACACTGCAAGCTGGTCCTCACAGGGTTCATGAGTGTCGTTGACTCAACGATACAATATTGTCTTTTTACGTCGTCTAGTTTATGCAGTAACTATTTTGTCAGTTCCAGCTCATGCCATTGATATTCTCTACAAGTTCATGATCTTACTCTGTCATCGGACCATCTGGCCGGTGATCTACCTCACGAACGGTCGTTGTCCTTAGTATATTCATTTACTACTAACTACGGAATATTATCTAAATATAGTTTCCAAGTCATTTTAAATCACGACCATATATTACAAGTCACACGTTTATTGCATGTCTTCTTTTCTCTGTTATCTGGCGAAACCTTTATGAGGTGTCTGGACTTTTGGGGAAAGACCAGTTTTTACCTCACTAAAACCACCTCAATGATCACCCGCCCCGATACCTCTTAAAAGACCACCCTTTCTGTCCACCGCCTCTTAGAGCACATCCCTGAGAAACCTGTTAAGGGGTCTCCCATGAGCCTTGTTGTGCACGGCAGCATGAGGTCACAGAGCCGCCATTTTCCCTGAAATCACATGGCGGGCGTTTAGAGTCCCCACTCTAAGCGCCTGTAATTCCAAAGAACTGCATTAAATAATGCAGGTTGGATTTCGGTGTCAAATTGATTGCCCCCCGACATCTTCTCCGAGCGCTAACCCATCGAATGTCTTATTCCAATGCTTCAAAACTTAGCTATACTGTAACATAGTTAATTATTCAGATTGATTTTCCTTCAACATTACGTTCTATTACAATGGAGTTAGCAGCCGGCATATTAATGTGGAAGTAATCACTGTAACACGAACGGAAGGAAAAAGCTCTTGTTTCGTAAGCCGAAGGTTGCAGCCGTGAAGATGTGAGGCCGATCGCAATCAGGGATGTGCCGAATATTCGGTACTTTATTACTTATTACAGTAATTAGGGTAATTTATTAGTGAATATAGTTGCGTAATGGTTTGTTTATGGCTTGATCTGTGAACTGTTAAGATGCTTCTAGCGGTATTTGTGAGGTCAAATCTAATTTTAAGTGTTTTTGTTAATTAAAAGGCGAAGAGCTCAGTTTAAATGCTTGTAAACAAATTGGTTTTATCAAATTCGTTTGAAGATACTGTTTACAAAAGTAATCTCTTTATTGCTTGCCTATGCTTCGATGAATTTAGCCCATAAAACGTTCTTTCGTCATAATAGCAGTTTATTTATTTGTTAAGTTAAGGATCATCAACATTGGAAACACTAGATATAAGATTAACTACACTACCTTAAACATTATTCTAGTGATGCAACACTTACAGACAAGCACAACATAATACACTGAGCTGCAAAACATCCGGGTCACTAATAAAGTGTGATAGTTTCTTAAATACATAACATGGATTCATAAAACTGTTATAGATGATTGATTAAAAATATTCACGAACATACATAACACGTTTTGTACACTAGGTCTTCAATTTTAATTACATTAAAAAAAAAAACATATTTAACTTATGACAACAAAAAAAAACTATTTACGTTGTTTAAATACTTAGTATGTCTTCCACGGGCCTGTATCACTTCTTTGCATGTTGGCATGGTAGGCCTCCCACAAGGTGGATCGTTGACCTGGTGAGGGTCATGAGAATCCGATGGATGCGAAACGCACTGGACCAATCGTTGTGGTAACACTTGGGGGAGGCCTATGTCCAGCAGCTTTCGGCTGAAAGATGATGACTTATTACAAATCTGATTTGTATTAGCGACCTGCCCCAGCTTTGTACGGGTGTTAGAAATCTTTAAAATTCTCGACTTTTATCTACTATAATATGCATGTATTATACATCTAAAACCTTCCTCATAAATTACTCTGTTTATTGGTGAAAACCACATGAAAATTCATTTAGTAGTTTTTGTGTTTATCGCGTTTATACAGACAGACAGACCGGGAAGGGACTTTGTTAAATAATACGTAAGGATTATTTTCTAGCGTCTGTCAGCTGTTTCGGGTCATCCCAAAGAAATATACTCCTGGAATAAAACGCCTGAAATAGAAACTACTAATAGTCCTAAATTATATTTAGAATAAAATAAGAATAGCTACATAATTATCAAGTTTGTTGAACTACGGTAAAAATATATCAACTATATCATAATACTTTTATAACTTATCACTTTGCCAGTGACTTTGTATGCAAGAATGTTTGCATAAAAAAAAAAAATAACTGTACTGTATTTTGAGGGTAGTTTGGAAAAACTAGGCATTAGTAGTCTTTATATGATATACATTATGATTAGAATTTATGCCAAGTTTCAATTGAGTCACCCATTATATAAGAATCATCTATTTTTTTTTTTTCAAAATTGAAATTATAATAATATTCCACAACTATCATACAACGCCGTTTAGTCCCAAGCAAATAGAGCATAGCTAAGCAGAGCTTGTGTTATGAGTACTAGACAACTGATAAACATACTTATATAATTCTAAGTACATACATATTATACATACATACGTACATATTATAAATAAACTACACCCAGACACAGAACAATTAATAATCATGCACATCACACAAACATTTGTCCTGGGTGGGAATCGTACCCACGACCTCCATAGCAGTCAGGGCCACTACTAAGAGAAATGTGTCGTAGGCTGTTTGATTCACATAACCTTTGCCTGACTAACAATTTGACGTTGCCGCATTTGAAAATGGGCATTTGTTTTGTATTCAAATCCGTTCAGCCATTTTAGCGTAAAAGAAAACAGAAAGAACAAACACATACATATATACAATCTTTCGCTTTTAAAGTGTAGTGTGATAAAAGTGATCTATTAATTATTTGAGTATTCTTCTATATTCAATTAATAATAATCTGTAAATAAGTAACAGGTCTAAAACGTTATGATTAAAATTACATGGAAAAGATAAATATTTATAATACATTAATGTTAGTTACAATTAATAAAATTAAAATGAAATAAAGAATATAAAATTTAATTAAAATCATCATCTTCCTCACCTAGCCCCGTGCCCGGCGCAACATGTTTTTTTTTCTTCCATTCTATCATCCGTCACAATACTCTTTGGCCTTCCTCTCCCTCTCCATCTATTATAAATACATTTATTTTAACAGCCTTAAAGTGTCCCACTGCTGGGCAAAGGCTTTGGAAGGAGAAGGGGAGGGGAGACAGGTCTTGGGCGATATCTGGCCAAGTTTGCCCCGCGACCATGATCAGATTGTCACATCATCTTCGCGACCACGCGAAGGACGACCTCGACGTCATTGTCCTCCCTTAGGCGTCCAGTGAATAACGAACGATCCTAGCCCACCTGTCCAGGTGCATTCGTGTGATGTGGTCAGCTCACACCCACTTCAGCCTGGCTGTTTTTTCCTCGACATCTGCTACTTAAATTGTGGAGCTCATGGGTCTTTCTAATGCGATCAATTCGTTTAACATAATTATGTTGCTAAACCTTGAGTTTGAACTTTTATACAATTAAATATTAAAAATAAATCAAATGAGGGGATATTCCTCTATACAAAACAAAAGCCCCCCTAAAGCTTCAAGATGAAGTAAAGACATGTTTCGGAATCCTACGTCCTATGGTAAAGCAGTCTAAATAGACGATACCACTGGTGAAAGTGCACAAGGTATGCGATGCAGCACTGCTGAGCCACGTTTCTCCTCGCACATGCATAGAACTCATCTCCATGTTTATAATGGACGGCGCGGTTGACGCAGTAGCTGAACGATTGGCTGCTGCGCTGCGTATCCCGAGTTCGATTCCCGCGCGGAACAAATTTATGGATGACCTACAGATAGTTGTTCCGGTTCTGTGAATGCTTTCAAGATACAGGATTATTCCCAGTGTGGGGTATTTTTTTTCATATGAATGGATATCTGTCCAAAATAAAAAGCCAAGTCCAGACTCACTTTTTGACTCATCACCGACCAGCCCAAAACTTTGAACTTAGAACGCTTAAATTTTGCACAAAAGTTCATTTTATGATGCAAATAATATAAGAAAGGATTCCCCAAAAATCATCCCTTAAGAGGATAAAACGGGGGTCCAAAAATTTATATAGAGAAACTTACTTCCACATGGGCAAAGTCGCTAAAGATGTTCTTGTTATTTTCGTATCTGCATTCAATGTAACCGATTAGGTAGTGATTAAAACATCACAGATGCGAACTTTTTGCTTCCAAATTCTATTACATAGAATAGAATTTATTCGACGCAGGCAAATGGGCAATACAATAGGCAACAATTTAAATATAATCTATATATATAAAAGAAAGTCGTGTTAGTTACACTATTTATAACTCAAGAACGGCTGAACCGATTTGGCTGAAAGTTGGTGGGGAGGTAGCTTAGAACCAGGAGAAAAACAGGATATTTTTTAAAATTCTTTTTTTTGAGTAGTGTAGAGTAGGGTAGAGTAGGGTAGGTAGGGTAGGTAGAGTAGGGTAGAGTAAGGTAGAGTAGGATAGAGTTGGGTAGAGTAGGATAGGCGGTACGAAGTTCGTCGGGTCAGCTAGTACAGTAAAATATATAACTTAAAGTAGACTTGCAAGATTTGCGTTAGTAAACCATAATAAATATACTTTTAGGAGGCAAATCAAACTTTTCACAAAGGATAAAAATGTGACCCTATTACTAAGACTCCACTGTCCGTCTGTCTATCTGTCACCAAGCTGTACCTCATGAACCGTTATAGCTAGACAGTTGAAATTTTCACAGATGATGTATTTCTGTTGCCACAATACAAAAAATCTAAAAAAAAGGTTATAACATAGTGTCTAATGTTGTATAGATAATGGTACGGAACTTTCCGTGTGCATGTCCGACTCGTACTTGACCAGTTTTTGATTTGTTCGCTTGTGACTAGTTGTTTCAATAACAATCTAGATCTATCGTAATAATACATACAAAGATGCTGATTCGTTCGAGAAGCATAAAACTGAAAACATAATTTGTCACTAACAAAATAATCATAATAAAGTTGAGATTGCAACAACTGTTTACCGTATACCATATTAACACAAGCGATTAATCTAAACTGCCGTCATACTAATATTAGATGGGAAAGTTTTAACTGGGTTTGCATAGAAACCGTTTAGTTACGAGATCGATGTGAAACCTGTATGATAACTTGTGAAATCCATAATTCATTTAAGGGTGTAATGTGATCAACTTTTTTGTTTTGCACCACGTTGGGATCATTCCTGGGGTAGGGCGTTTCATGTTTTTTTTTAATTTTAGATTTTTGACTTAGCTCGAATTCTTGATACCACTCATGCAGTGTTCTTATACCAAAAATCACCATAATCGGTTAATAGTTAGAGGTTGCACATCGCCATTAAGTACGTCATTATTGAAGATTAAATTTTTAATATTATTATTTTTTACACAGGAGGGAAGTAAGTTTTACTAGACACAACAACACACTAGTAACACTTGCTACCCTCCACTGTAAAAAATAATAATATTAAAAATTTAACCTACACTGATGTACAGTCAGGGGTCAAAAGTGCAGAGGCACTTTACTAATGCTAAACCGTCTGAAATTTCTTTGTAGTAGAAATTGAATGGTTTAGAACTAGTTTATTCAATACTTTAGATTTTATTCTACGATTTAAATCAGTGAAACATTGATCCCCTTCTACAAAGAAATTTTAGACATTTTAGCATTGGTAGAGTGCAACAGCACTTTTGACCCCTAACTGTACTAGCTGTATGAGAAAACATTAGCGTTGTGCAACCTCTAAATATTAACCGATTATGGTGATTTTAGGTATATGAACACTGTGCATGAATGATGCACAGTGTAGTTCGAGCAATGTAAATGAAAATCGAAAATTAAAAAAAACATGAGACCCCCTACTGGGGCCTTAAGATGAACTGCTAAAATGTCGGTCGTACGAATGATTAAGAGGGATGGAGCTATACACCCTTTACTTACACCACTATTTTTTTTATTAGTACAAATACTTAAAGGCCTTATTAGAAAAGGTCTTGTTATTATTTAGGTAAAGTCTCAATAAATAATATTCATAAACAGTAAAGTTATTAACGCTTGTTTATATCCCAAATGTCACTTAATTTATGGAAATATTGTATAGGCTATTGATTATGAATGAATGAATAAATGACGATCAAAATGGAAAAACACTGCGCATAGTATTTTCTAGTAGCAATTGTTATGAATGATTGATTCTATAATGAATTTACCAATTATGACAAATTTTCGTGGTCAATTTTGGGATTTCTTTTTTTTTACTTTTGACTACAAAAATACGAACAGTAACGGGTACCGGATAGAGCCCCATTTTTTTGTAGTAATTAAAAAATAAGGGTGTATAGCTCCATCCCTTTAACAGTTTAGTCGTAAAATTGATCGCATTAAGAGCTCGTGGTAGGGCCTCCGTACTACTATTTGACGCGGATTTACTCCTGTGGCATACCACGCAGTAACCTTTTTTTTTCGGGATATAGAGATGAATTTATTAAATCCCTTGAATACCAATTTATCATAAAATACTCATCATTACTTGGGCCAAAAAATGAAACTATGACAATTTCCCTTGTTTATCGAGGCAGTTTCATCATCATCATCATCATAATCATGTCAGTCGAATAACGTTCACTGTTGCACGTAGACCTCCCCCAAGTGTCATGTGTTTTCACCAATGAGCAGAGTAATTCATGAGAACGGTTTAGGGGTACAATACATGCATATAGTAGAGAAAAACCGAGAATTTCAAAAATTTCTAACACCCGTGCGAAGCTGGAGTGGGACGCTAGTAAGTTATGATCAGATTTGTAATATGTAATTAACTGATTATCATCATTTCAGCCGACAGACGTCCACTGTTGGACATAGGCCTCCCCCAAGTGTTATCACAACGAACGGTGCGGATATCTTTATCTTGATGCGATCACAGGAAGATCGAAACTGTTTACTCAAAACAAATATACGAAACTTGATGTACAAATTACAGAAGATCCATGTTCAAAGAACTTTCTAAAAAAGTATAATAATACCCACTTATCACAGACCCAGGGACAGAGTTACCGGAGCCAAAATTGTTGCAAAATAGTTATAGAAATTTGAAAAAAAACGTACTCAATTACTGATCACCCTGTACGTATACTATTAGAGTAGATTATGAGTCGAGCAGTCTTGCAACACAAAATGTCTAAGCGAGAGAGGAATAACATCATAACGACAAATACGAAATGAATCGTAAAAGCGATAATATAGAAGTAACTCATAAATAGCCAATGAATATAATTACAGACTTGCGATAAGTGAAACAATTTTAGTATGACTTAATTGATGTAACAGATGAATGTACGCTCCTACATTTTATCTGCGAGTGAAAGAGAAGATATTATCTCACTTCGCATTAGTTAGGGTTCGTTTCTACTGACGCGGAGCTGTGCGGAGAGCGGAGTCCCGTGTTTGGTCAATCACAGTGCTCGAAAGCTCGGTGTCAGGTACTGTGTCCTTCCTGTAGTTTGATCCTTCAGTTGCTCATAGCGTTCCAGGACCGCGGTAACTCTTTCTAACAATCTCGCATTTTGGCAGAGCTGGTAATCATTTGTTTTAATTTTTCATTGACCTGCTGATTTAAGTTTGTGTATAAGTTAGATTACTGTTTTAGTGTACAATAACGTTTACTCTATTCTACAAAGAGCCTATCAAAACGTTATGAAACAGGCCCTAAAAGGGTACTAAGTACCTACATGTGATCGAAAACTTTAAGATTAAGCGGCAGATATAGGGCTAAGAAAGAAAAGCTTGAAATGCCACAAAAACTAAAGTTGAAATTTGCGCAGTACTAAAGGGCATGTCCGAAAAAAATGCCGAACATCTAAGTGAAAAACAAGTAAAGCATACTTGGTAAATATTGGACGACCTTGCCAATAATATAGATCCGATACATCCTTGACTTCGACGTCTCTGAGGCCGATACATACGAACCAAAGTTCAATGACGCTAGCTTTTCGCCATTTAGTATTTAGGTCGCACAAGTTAAGGCTGCTTTGGTAATAAATACTTGAAAAGAGGTCGTTTCGTGATCTATTTTCGGTATTGAACATTGTCAAGTTATGTCGGATTTGGTAAGGGCAAATGTGTTTTTAATGCCACGTTTTGGACGTTTTTATTGGAGTCTTTAAAAGATCATATTTAATGGACGGTGCCTTTGTCTCAGCTCTGGAAAATATATGCATATTGAGGGTTACATAATGAAGTACTAAAGCCATTGCAATTTAAACAACGTAAGCTTTATCAATTAGTACCGGGAGATTAAACTCCCACATGAATTTCAAACTCCAGTCATGTTTTTGACACAGAGGAAGATCGCCCGACCTTGAACAGTCTCCAAATATTCCGCATCTCCTAAAGCTGTGACCATTGACCGCTAGAGAAAGTAAACAGACACTTGCGCGACGTACGTGCGGCCTTGGCGAGGCCGTCTCTAGCCGTTAACAACGAAAACAGGACTTTACAGTTCAGCGAATTGAGTGCAATTTCGTCCATCACCAAATTGGCAGTTCAAAAAATTTAATGCGAGCGACCTTGAAAATTGCACCTTATCCTAGTGGTTGATAGAGTACATTTTAGTGGATTAAGTTGTGGTGGTGTATCTATTGCGGCAGAGGCAGGCGGTTGGTCCCCCCACGTCGCCGCAGTGAAAGTGAGCGGTGACGCCGCATGCGGAAGCGTAGCGCGGCAGCTAAGGTGAAGGTATGATAATGTGATTAGTATTTACTCGCATGCCTCGTTCAGGTAATACTGGATAATAAAACTGTTTATTTATAGACGTGTGGACGTTCCAGTTGCACTAGCTACAAGCTCGCGTTTTGACAGCTAAGAAAGTGGTTCTACAACTGCGGGCTCTGATTCTGAATGATGCATTTTGACACACGGCTGTGGAATGCTGCTACTGGATATATCTTAGTTATTTACTATGGGCTTCCATGCATCAAATACCTTTACCAATATTGCAAAGAAAAAACTAGGATGTTTACAAACTTTCACTATTTTTGTCATCTCTAGTCATGTTTCTGCATCTTAAATTTTTAAGGCTTCAATCCGCGATCCATAACGCCGGTTTTGTAGTTCTGATGTGATTGACTGATACGCATAACGGATATCCCCCTACCAAGGTCAGTGTCAAAGCCGAAACAAATTTCAAAGAACTGTCGCGTTCCAAACGCAACCGGACGCAGTTACATAACAACTTAAAAGTGTAACAAAAAAAAAATAAGCTATCAAGTTTTTTGTTCAAGTGTCGACAGAAGTGACAAGTGCCTATAAATATTGAATGCTTTTGATAACATATCTTATTTTAAATACAGCTGCAATAAACTTTCTTATTCAGTGATGAGCTTTTTGATAAGTCGTATCTTTTTTTTTTTTGTTGCAAATATTACGTATATTTTTTAAACGACTTCAAAAAGGAGGAGGTCAATATTTGGCTGTATGTATTTTTACTAGGTATAACCCGACTTGTAATACAAGTCGGGGTACATCACTGAAATCATAATAATAACTGTTAATTGTAATAGAAACTATTCAATACCCACTTTACGACAACGGGTAATAAAACATAACATCTGTCATTTGTCAATAGCAACCGAAAGATAGCGACGATGTAACATGTCATAAGCATCGTGTTACTTCGGCAGCAAGTTAGCGACCATTTCTTTCGTAACTTTCTTTTTTATTGACTTAGCATAAGAAATCTTGCTTTAAACGCTCGTCATCTCTTTTAATGATCTTTATTACGCTTTTAACACCCTTATCAAGTTCGAAAGGCCTCCGCTAGAATTTGACCTGGGACTAGTTCTACACTGATAATGTATTATATCTTTATGACGTGCAGTCTTCACATATCTCATCAAGATGGAGTCCCACGACCTATCATAACTCGTCAAAACCGCGAAAGTCGCAAAAGCGGTCGTGTCTCGTTGCGCAAACGCTCCAGATCCGGCACTCTCGTTTTCGGCGCGCGCGCAGCCACCACGGTCACGGGCACCTGACGCCGGTGTTTTTGTTTCGTTCGACATAATTCGGCGATGTGACGTCATGAGACAGTGGGCAGCTGCCTTTATTTGTGATAGTGTATTGTGTGCTGTAGTTTATTGCGTTGTGTTTGGATTTGACTTTTGCTTTCGCTTTTAAGGTAAAGTTGGCTTTAATTTGGTTTTAGGTTTTAGATTTTGGTATTTAAGATAATACTACATATTTATCTTTTAGGAGGCCTTCCTCCTACAAGGTGGACCGATAGCTGACCGGTGAGGGTCGCGGGAATCTCATGGATGCAAGACGCATAGGACCGTTTATTGTGGCGACACTTGTGGGAGATCTACGTCCAACGATGTAGGTACGTCTTTCGGCTGAATTGATGATGATGATTTATCTTTTACCACAAAAGAAGTTTATCTTAGTTTGACAAATTTTAAAATATCAAAAAGTTCACTTTTTCTATCAAAAACCTGCTCCTGCGTAACTTCCGCATTTCTTCTCCCATTTCGGGACCTTCGCGTGTAAAATAATACAATGCTTGCTACAGTCTGTGCATCGAGGCGCGATGTTCACGTGACGATGATTTCTTTCGACGTCACGCTTCACCGGACTGCGTGAACGAGCAAAAACACGATCAAGATCATTTAAATTTTACTTTGATGACAATGGACGCTTGACTACAATGTTGACGAAGTGGCTGACTTTTTCAGGTCTTTTTATAATCTTTAAATGTATGCGTAATCGACTGAGTCTGTCTGTAATATTGTTTGCTATTTAAAATATCAATTTTGAACCGTGAATTTAAACTCAAGACCGTGACCATGATAAGTCGACCTTCTTAATAACTTAAAAGACAACTGGAACAAATTTCCAATGAACTGATTTGATTAATTAACTTGCTGTTGTATTTAACTTCAAAAGACCCTTTCATTTCATTCCTTAATTTCCTTAGCCAACTTTGCTGCTAAATATCGTGAATTTCTTTTGAACAGAACCAAAGACTCAAAAAAAACCACAGACCTTCATCAGAATTGCATTGTATCCGAGGTAGGAAGGAAAATCGAGCCGGATATTCAGCCGTGCATAAAGATCCTGACGAAAAAATACCGGAATCGAACGAAGCGGCCTTCGTCGACATTCGACAAGGCCAGCCCTTTATCGAATGATAAAAAATACACAAACAAAATGATAACAAGCGTCTCAAGGCCAACCCTACGCACTGGGTAAAGGTCGAGGTGTATTTGTTTTTTATTTGGATAAGAATAGCCTCTGGAGTATTTTTCCGTGAGTTTGTCTCATCTTGTTTGCAAGGTAAACTGGAAAATTGTGCGTCTGCCACGTGTGTTCTGTAGGGAACAATAGAATATGGAAGTGAATCATCATTAAACGCGTCAACCAAAAGTTATGCGTGGTAAACTCAAAAACAAAATCTCCCAGTATATCGCGAATTTTAATGTTGACCACATCATCCCCTTTATAATAAACTAGTTTCTGACACCGGCTTCGCTCGCGTGAAAGTAGGTTTCTCTCAACGACCTTACAGCCACTAGACGTCTAATAACAGGCGACGCATGTCTGTTAACACATATGATTATAGATCTGATGTCTCGACCAATCAGAACGCAGTACCCCGCTCCCCGTACCTCGGCTAGTTGACAGAATTGTTTTGGCGCGCTAGTTCAAGCATGAGGCCTCTAGTGGCTGTAAGGTCGTTGGTTTCTCCATACAAACTTTGGGCTCCCGTTTCATCCACATAGGATTTTCTAATTATATGTATACATCATAAAAGCAACCTCTGTGCAAAATTTGAGCATTCAAGGTTCAAGGGTTTGGTCCGGGCGTTGATGAGCCAGCGAATCAGGACCTTGCCTTTTACATACTTATACAACATTATTTTCAGTTTATGCGAAACCTGAATATAGTTTGTTTAGAATCAGTAACTGAATGGATTCCAATAGTTTTTTCACCATGTTATATTTTTTTCCAAAAATATTTAAAAAGGTCACAAGTTGGACACCACCGACATTAAGTACAACACTGGTCACTGCAGGTCATAGCGGGTATGAGGCGCCAGCAAACAGCTGGGTGCAAGTGCAAAACAACCCCTCAGTCACCTGGATGGCCCGGTGACTATGTATTTTTGCTGACGTAACAAGATTATTTTGCTTATCATTTTTTACGCAGCGTTGGAAGGCCTCCCACAAGGTGGACCGATGACCTGGTGAGGGTCGCGGGAATCCGATGGATGCGAGACGCACAGGACCGGTCATTGTGGCGACATTTGGGGGAGGCCTATGTCCAACAGTGGACGTCTTTCGGCTGAAATGATGATGATGATGATGAACAAGATTATAACGTTGTGTTTTTTTATGACGCAGTTATGAAATTTTGTACATAGATTCTTTACATAAAAATACTAGACACGTATTTAGGATTTTACATATACTAAAACTAATATAATTATACGTACGGAACCTAGTTACCGACTAGCCAACTTGCCGACCCTACACGATGAAGTAGCAAAGGCCAGGCGTCATCAAAATGAAACGTTGCTCCTTCAACTGAATAATAGTGCAGTCTGCTAATTTAGAGGCGCACGCGCAGTGGCACTGTCGTATGTTTGACAGAATTATTAGTAGTGTCAAACGTGCGGCTATATCACCTTGTTTTTATTTACAAACAATAAATTTTGGCGTGAGTAGACCATCAAACTGTAATAACAACAACAACAAAAAAAAAACATTTTCAATAAGAAGTGGGATTAGGTACCTATTTAAACCCACTTCTAAAACCGGATTATGCTAAAAAAAAACCGACCGAGCCCTTGCTAAAAAAAAAAACAGATCAATACTCGTCACAAGTCTCGAAGATTATTCCGAATTACAAAGTAATTATTTTATGATGTAACTACAAATCTCTTTTCCTTTTTCCCCTCTTTCCCTTGTGCTATGAGACCTTACTCTTTGTCTTTCAGAATTCTAGGTCATCGGGAAGTACCTTATAGGTTATGATTTACTAGTAAGTGTCAAAATATGAGCCTAGACGGAGCATAAATGGTCTTATCTTTAGTTTACATTGACTTAGATTGACATGGATTTTTTCAATGCTCTGAGGGGTAGCAGACCACGCGTTCCTGAGAAAAAGGGTCCAGGCAGACGGACAAGAAAATGATATAAGGGTTCTGTTTTTGTCGGCGGAACCCTAAAATAATTATTAAGATCTTGGAAAATCAAATTAACTTTCATTGAGTCGCCAGCTGTTTCCGAACATCCATGAAAGATACCTTCGCGAAACCACAAACGGTGTTTAAGCTTAAGAACTTTTCATCATAACGGGTCTACAATTAACCCAAAAAGGCACAAACCCATACTTGCCAGACGACTTCTGTACCACCTTTAGAGTCATGACGGAAAAAACTCGGTTATTGACCAAAATTTTCAGTTTTAAACCACAAATTACCAACATCCGCATATCCTTGCAGTAAGCACGACGAAAAACGTACCAGCGCACAATAATTCTCACTCACGAAGTCATTTTAATATAGGAAGCATGTACCACGGAGTATAATGGACGCTAATTACAAAAGTGATTAATGGAAATGCTCTTCAGTTTTTGCTTGAGACTGAACTTTTTGCTGGAGGGCGAGGCTTTCTTTCATAAACTTTTCAAATGGAGGATGATCAAGGAGATATTATAACAATAATATAATGTTTCATGCCCTTTAGAGCTGCGGGTACGTTAGAGAGTTACAAAAACGCAAAGGGCAACTAAAGGAACACGGGTGAGTTTAAGTCAGTAAAAGTCTGACACGCCCTCTCGCTCCACCCTAGTAGGATACTTATAAAAATCGAAGACGTAGTTTATTTTGTTTGTGTCGCATAAATAATGTAGATACTGAGTGAGTCAACA
This sequence comes from Mythimna impura, assembly GCA_905147345.3. Classification (NCBI taxonomy): domain Eukaryota; kingdom Metazoa; phylum Arthropoda; class Insecta; order Lepidoptera; family Noctuidae; genus Mythimna; species Mythimna impura. The sequence continues at coordinate 1,389,706 of LR990342.1, read as the reverse complement.
CCAATCATGACGCCAATATTGTTTAAAGTAATACTCGTACATCAAGTAAGAGAGGAGACGCAGTAAGCGGTACAACGCTTTTTAGGGTTCCGTACCCAAAGGGTAAAACGGGACCCTATTACTAAGTCACCGCTGTCCGTCTGTCTGTCTGTCTGTCCATCTGTCACCAGGCTGTATTTCATGAACCGGGATAGTAAGGCAGTTGAAATTTTCACAGATGATGTATTTATGTTGCCGCTATAACAATAAATACTAACAAACATAATAAAATAAAAATTTAAGGGGCATCCCATACAACAAACGTGATTTTTTTTCCGTTTTTTGCTACGGACGATACGGAACCCTTCGTGCGCGAGTCCGACTCGCACTTGGCAGGTTTTTCAATCACACACACACACATCACACATTTCAGCGCTGTTCAGCGGAATATGAAAGAAAAATGTATAGATTTACGTTATGCAGAACGATTAATGCATCAGATAAATTAACTATTATTATATTTAAGTTCCGGTTCATAATATTTCCAAAGGTTACCGTGAACTGGGCAGTGTCCTTGTCAAAATATATATTATTTTTGGATAACTGCACCAATTGACCTTAATAAAATTAATTTATCAGTTATATTATTTTGATTGGACGTTAAAATTATGTATGATAGGCGTAAGATTTCCGCAATTTCAATTAACACTCAGATCACGAAGATATTAAATGCATATATATTATCTTATATGCATTCGTTATGGCAGGCGTAAGGCCGTGCTATAATATTAATATTTTAGTTATTTTAATTGAATCAGACTTTTCTTGATGTTTTTGGTTTTCATATCTTTACAACAACAAAGATAACTTTAATATTATATCTACTCTGTTAGACTTGTAGCGACATCTGTGTCTCCACATAGAAACTAAAATACAAAATCCTGCATCGCGATATAAGAGTTCCCCACACGATTAGAACATATACAACAATCCACAACCAACTTCCGGGCAGCCGTCCGGACCAGACACAGCACCCGTCAGGTCGAAAGGTCGTCCCTTTTCAACGGAGGTTTGCGGGAGTTTATACCCTGTTTCGCATACCTCTAAAGACAGTTTAGCATAAGCATAGCAGCTTTTTAATGTTCCCACTGCTGGGACTCAGGCCTCTTCTCTAGGAGAGGGAATGGGCCATAATCCACCACGCGGGCCCAGTGCGGGTTGGTGGATGTCACAATGTCTTCGAAATTTTGTTTCTAGGACATGCTGGTTCATGGCGGCACGCAATACCGCACCAGGCCCGGATGGTATCCCCGGCCGCGCGTGGGTTCTGGCTATGGATGCTCTAGGGGACCGCCTAAGACAGTTATTTAATAGCTGCTTCTGTTCGGGCGTGTTCCCTTCTGACTGGAAGGAGGCTGGATTAGTCTTGTTGAGGAAGGAAGGTAGGGATTCAGAGTCCCCCTCTGCATACCGTCCCATTTGCTTGCTCGATGAGGTCTCCAAATTATTCGAAAGAATAATTGCCGAGAGGCTCATCGGGCACCTGTCGCGTGTTGGTCCTGACCTTACCGATAGCCAGTATGGCTTCCGACAGCAGCGCTCTACCGTCGATGCGGCCTTACGCGTTCGCTCATTGTCGGAGCGGGTAGTATCCCAGGGTGGGGTGGCGTTGGCGGTAAGCATAGATATCGTCAATGCCTTTAACTCCCTGCCCTGGAATGCGATTAGGGCGGCATTAGTATACCACAGAGTGCCGCCTTACCTGCAGCGCATCATTTGGGATTACCTACGCGACCGGCACATTCGTTATGTGAGTCGGGACGGTAGCGTTCATCGGAGGGAGATAACGTGTGGGGTTCCACAGGGGTCGGTTTTAGGCCCTCTCTTGTGGGATCTTGCATACGACGTTGTCCTGCGCGTCGACCTCCCCATAGGTGTAAATATCATTTGTTATGCTGACGACACCCTGGTATTGGCCGGTGGGAACACCTACGATGAGACCATCCAGCTTTCTGAGCTTGGTGTGGCAAGAGTCGTGGCTTCGATCCGCGAGCTGGGTTTGGAGATAGCACCTCATAAAACTGAGGCTCTCTGGTTTCACAAACTGCCGAGGACCAAAGAGCCACCCAGCTCATCAGTGACAGTTGGGGATACGCAAGTTCAGGTGGGTCGATACATAAAGTATCTTGGTCTAACTCTGGACGGTCGGTGGGGCTTCGAAGAGCACTTCGAGCGCCTGGTCCCCCGCGTTGGGAAAGCAGTGGGTGCTTTGCACAGACTACTGCCCAACCTCGGGGGTCCTCGGGAAGAAGTTCGCCGCCTCTATGCAGCTGTCGTGCGATCGATGGTCCTTTATGGAGCACCTGTGTGGTCAAATAGACTCTCAGGTGTCCGTCGCTGCAGGACTAAAATTAATAGTTTGCAGCGGAAAATGGCCATCCGCATCGCACGTGGATACCGAACGGTATCCTTCGAGGCGGCAACTCTCCTGGCACGCTTTCCGCCACTGGACATCCTGGCGGATATGGACGCGAGAATCTACAATCAGATTCGTAATATACGCCAAAGTGGCAATAGCGTGCCGGGAATCGCTGTAGTAAGGCTGAGGCGGCAGGAACGGCGACACGCGCTCGAGAGGTGGCGCGAGCGGCTACAGCAGCCGCAATTCTCCTGCAAGCGCGTTGTCGAAGCCGTTCTGCCGCACTTCGAAGCCTGGCTGACAAGAAAAGAGCGCATCTCCTACAGACTCACTCAGGTGCTGACCGGGCATGGTTGCATCGGTGAGTACCTGAACAGAATTGGGCGAGAGGCCACGGCAAATTGCCACCATTGCGATAGCAATTTGGATTCAGCACAGCACACGCTGGAAGACTGTCCAGCGTGGGCCACTGAGCGACGAGTCCTGGTCGCCAGGATCGGGCGAGATCTGTCTCTGCCAGTAGTAGTGAGGGCTATGCTGGCGGAGTCAGAAAACTGGAGGGAAGTTGCTTCCTTCTGTGAGACCGTGATGGTCCAGAAGGAGGCCGCTGAGCGAGATCGTGAAAGAGCCGATCCCACTCGGAGAAGAAGGCGTCGGGGAGGCAACCGCCCTGATGCTTAACACGCCGAAACCCCGCTTGCACCATCCAATACAAGTGGGACTTTGGAACCACGGGCGCTCAGAGTGGGGACTCTGCTCGCCCATCAATTGATTCCAGGGAAGACGGTGGCACAGTGATCACGTGCTGCCGTGCACAGTGAGGCTCAGGGGAGACCGTTGTACAGTCTCTTCAGGGATGTGCCGTATCAGGCGTTGCACAGAAGGGGTTCCGGAATGGTCTTTTGAGAGGTAACGGTGCCCCTTCTACGTGTTGATGGTGATCACCGAGGTGGTTTTAGGAGGTAAAAATCCCACACTCCCCGGACTTATCCCCAAAGTCCGGGCGCCTTTTGAAGGTTTCCCCTCGAAAACAAAAAAAAAAAAAAAAAAAAAAAAAATGCTGGTTTCCTCACGATGTTTTCCTTTACCGTTTTGAGAGCAGTGGTGATGAAATAAATTACACAAAGTAATGCGCCTGGCTGGGTTTGAATCCGCGACCTACAACTCGTAAGTCGGGGCCGTTACCACTCGGCCACCACTGCTCTTAAAGACGATTTACTTTAACTTTAATAATATTATCTACGATTCTAAGACACCAAAATATTATGATAAATAAACCTCATGGGCCCGTGGATCCGAGGTCAGAAAAACGATATGATATAATTTGGTATTTTAATCCGTTTATGAAATATTTCAAGAACAAACGGCTACCTTATAAAGTGATGACCTGTTTATGATAATATACACAGAAATGTGTTTAGGAAATACTAAAGCTTATGCTAATTAAAAAAATAGCATTGGTTTTTATTAGAGCATTTTTAAGACTGCCAATTTTTGTGAAATCCTTATTTAGGTGATGTTTGCTTCCACTGAATACGAAACGATTAGGATCGATTAATGTAGCGAAGCTTAGGGAGGCATTTGTCCTACAGTGGACACCTATCGGATGAAATGGTGATGAGGTCAGAATGATACTCTTAAACCATTACTGTGTTGCTCTTTTGCATATCAAAATTTACAAAATATTTATATATAAAAATGAATAGCTGTTCGATAGTCTCGCTAAAACTCAAGAACGACTGGACCGATTTAGCTAATTTTGGTCTTGGAATATTCGTAATAGTTCAGGAAAGGTTTAAACGGCGAGAAAATATGGAAAAATTCACGAAATAAAAATCTGAATACAATGCCATCTCTAATTAAAATTTTATTTTAAAATGAATTATGCTGTTATGGTAATACCTGTAGATGGCGTTATCCTTTGACAGTTTAGCGAACACAAAAGGCGGTACAATTCGCCGGGTCGACTATTAATACATATATATATTGTATACTGTAAAAGAGTATCTTGAGGACAAAACAGGTTGGGATTAACCTGCTCCAGTACCTACCTACTCACTATAATTGTTGTCATATCATATATTTTTATATTATATTTTTTTTGACACCAATCTACATAGTTCTCATATGATTTGGCCATTACATGTTTACTGTATGGAATGGAATGGAAACAGACTTTGACCCCTGAGTATGTCTCGGTGTTTCTTCCCAGGGTAGCCAGCTAGGAAACACCGGCCTCATCCAGTTTAAATTGACGTGCAAGTGTTTTTTAAAAACCTATTTACAAAATAAATATGATTCATGTAGTTATTGAAAGCACATTATAACCTACATTTCACGTTGTAACATATAGAAACACTGTCAAGCCAAGTGCACTTCACAATCAATTATGCAACAGGGAACCACTACTAACACAATTATCACAAATCATTACACACTGCTCTCTATATGTTTGAATATCGTGTATTATCGCAATCAAAACAATATTATCGCTGAAGTGCACAGTCGCATAGAGCAGGAAGCGTGCGCAGGCGCCGGCCATGACAGTTGCCGCGAGGTCGTAGGCGCTGCAACGTAACTTGTGACGCGTTTTGCGTAACAATACTTTTGTTCTAGTCAAATTGATTGATTGCTCGCTTCAAAGTCAGAAGGTGATTGATTGGGGGAAGTAGATGCTTTTTTGTTTCTATTAATTCATAATTCGGTTGCCCTCATCCTAATTTATTGGAGAGAGGGGGCGGCACAACAAATCTAAATTTTCTACACTTCTTTATAAGTCACTATTGTATTCAATTTCATTTAATTTATATTTAATCAAAATAATTCTTGTTACAATAACTATTTAGCTGACTGAATGTTGCTTCAGAATAATTGTCAGCGTTTTCCTTATTGACGTAACGTTTTTTAAGAAAAAAGTGAATGTTGCATATTTAGAAAGAGGCAAAGACATTCGAAAGATATGAACTCATCAATATGACTTCCGAGTTCAAACTCACAGTACACGAAGCAAATTAAATAACCACAAACTAGAAGTAACAATACGTAAAAGCTAAAATTAATTTAAAATAACAATCTTCAGTATATTACACAATCAATCTTATTTTACAAGCATAATTTCTCGTTTTCTTACATTACTCAGCTTCTAAATCTCACAGTCATACATAGTGATGCTAAACTTTCACATAAGCTGTTATGCGCAGACGCAATGAAGATGCAAATTGCGCCAATCAGTGATGATTCAGCTATATCATGTGCAAAACTGTCTCCTAGTATCCCGCTAAATAAGCTTAGAACTATACCTTACCGAGAGCCATTAGCATTGCTTATAAAATACTCATAAAACGTAAACAAGCAGTACTTAACCATAAATTCATGATTACATACAAATTCTAAGCATGCCGATTAACGTCATCTATGTGCATAAAATATACATTACTCGTAAGTAAAAGTTATGTAAAAACCCGCCGAGTCTAAATACACGCATTCCTACCTTGAGCTGAACCTTTTGAAAGTTACCTAAAAAGCTCTAAGTGATCTTAACACTTCTTGTGTTTAACAATTTAACGGCATTGCATAATGCTGACCGTCCACACTCGACTGCCAATACAAATAATGTGACAAACTTGGTTTAAGTGTTGATGGCATAACACTGCCGAGGGCAAAGACTTGTGATCTTATAATTCTGAAATACATTACTGATGGCTGTAAAAACAATAGCCGTAAAGGTCAGTGTTGAATAAGATCTCGCTAAATTGACAAGGAAAATGGCCGTAGGAAAAGAGGACGAAATTCTGAAGTCAATCTACGCATTACATTATTTAACTCTATTCATCTTCTTATATACATTTAAAAAATCAATTGTTCGTAAGTCTCGCTAAAACTCAAAAACGCCTTGACTGATTTTAGCAATTTTTAATTTCCTATTGGTCGATTTAATATAGGGGTGGTTTATAAAAAAATAACAGGTAAAAAAACAGAGTTAAATAAAAATTTAAATTAGTAGAAAGGTTGGAAGTAATTTCAGGGGGGCGGAGCCAATGTTATAAAGACGAAAGTTTATGTGTATGTTTGATATTTATTTATTTTTTAAATTAGGCACACACCTAGACAATGTTCTGGCATAGCACATAGAACACTACTATATAAAGGGACAATTTCCTACATTCACGCGGGCGGGGCCGCGGGCAGTAAATAGTTTAGAGTAAGTTAGTTCAGATGTTTCTGCTGTAATCATCGGGGAAAGCCACTAAGCTAGCCAAAGGTCGAGTTTGCATCTGCGGGTCACTTCAAATTATAGTACGGACTTTTGCACATTCAATGTTGGACTCTAGGATTTGCATCAATCTCCCATAGCTCCCGATGAAACTGATGGCTTGGTAAAACAATGGGTTTATTAATCATGCTGCCTATTAGACCTACGCTGTTCGCAAATGTTCAGGCCATGCTTTACATGTATTAACTGTAAATACCATCGGTCTTTGTCTCTGCATGGTGAGGCTGCAACCGCAACGCATGTGCGTGGGAAGATGAAACACGCATTATGATTATGTATGAGCCATTTATATGCTCGTTTTCCCATCGTAATAGCTTTTATTAACAGGGAAGTTAATATTAATATCTTCGCTAAAGAAACATTTATGTTTCGGTGTAGTGGTTTGGTAATGTTTCGATGTTTTACTACAGTAAGATTTTATTTTCTAAAGAAAATATGTCGCCATTTTTGATAAAACAAAAACAGCAAATGTAGAAAAAAAAGTCTCAATTATATGTAATATAATTTTAGTTTATTCATTCAATGAAAGAATTTATACACGTGTGCGGTGCAGACTGTACGTCCGTCACCGTCGGCGGTCGAGCGGCGACTGCGCTTGGAGTGCGCTGTGTGCCTCGGCCGTCGACAGGCGGAAGCGTGCGCGCGCGCACCCGCGCAAGGCTACGCTCATGACCTCGCACCGTCTTTGTCTAGCGCTATCTAGCGTCTGTTTACCCGCGAGGCCGAATGCATCATACCTTTGCTTGGCGCGTACTTGAAAACTAAATGATTATTGAAACCATAAATTTATCGTTAGGGTGTACGTTTCTTTTTGAAGAGAAACCTTGTAGATAAATTGAGTGATAATGAATCGAGGTACTGAGCTGTGTTTCGACTGAGGCGCTCTGTTTTATGTATTTATATTTGTGCTGTTTTGTTTTATATTTGTTATTTAGTTTTTTAACTATGTTCTTTTATTTTGTTTTCAGATATGGCGCGATATAAGTGACCGTATCAACTGCATGACCGAGTGGGAGCTGTTAGTGAGTTGTAAGTTGAAGAAATATCTCTTTTAATATAAGTTAAGACTACTATTATGTACCAGATCCGCTTTTGTTCGATTTCTTATTAATTATTCAGATTTTTTCCTGAAAATCAATATAGGTACAGCAGATAATACAGAAACTTTTCACAAACGCAGCATCACATTACTAGACAAGTTATTTCTAGAACAAAACGACGCATATAGAGACGGAATCTAATAAATTAAGTGACATAAATAAATGTTAGCGTACCTAATAAGGCTATATTTATCACATATTCATGAACAAACCAAAATACATGCGAAGTGGTCTGTTTAGCTTCCTATGTCACAGTTTTTGTTGTTAATGACCTTTGAACTAAGAGCTATCTAGAATTTATTGCTAGTTTTTTGCGGTTTAATTTCCTAGAATATGGGCAAGGATATCAAGTTAGCGAAAATTACTAATATGGATATCTACCGATCTTACCTAGGAATCCTAGGCTTTAAACTTAGAAAAGAAATAATTTTAAAAGCTTTTCAAATACGAGGCGAGTGTAAATAAAAAACCAGACATATCTTTATATAATCCTTTTTAATGACATATTATAAAACAAAGTCTCCCACTGTGTCTGTCTATCTGTTTGCCTTAAACTCAAAAACTACTAAACGGATTTTCATGCAGTTTTCAATAATAGACAGTGATTTTTTAGGAAGGTTTAGGTGTATAAAATACATATGATGCGAATCTGGGACGTGTTATAGCAGATTTTATGCAGAATCAGACAAAAGTCATCCTTCAAAAAAAAAAAACTTTCATTATAATATTTAAATCATGGTTATTTCCTACACAGAGTTAGATTTCGTGTAGTCGATTAAAACCAACTGGCACCTACCAGCCTGCAGTGTGAGGAGGTTTTTTTAACCTCACTTTGAATGTAGACGACCTTGTCATTGCTCACTATTCGGGGTGAACAGCTAAAGTACCGACGACTAAACAAGTTCCATATCTGTAGTAAATATTATTATTATTGAAGATGATATTTTAAATAATGCTTCTTGCAAAATTAATTTCTTTTATATAAACTTGTTTTTGAAACTGTTTTTAATATATTCAGTAGGAGACTGCATTGAAATTGAGAGACAATGCATAATTGAGAGCAGTGGTGGCCGAGTGGTAATGGCTCCGACTTACGGAGTTGTAGGTCGCGGGTTCAAACCCAGCCAGGCGCATTACTTTGTGTAATTTATTTCATCACCACTGCTCTCAAAACGGTGAAGGAAAACATCGTGAGGAAACCGGCATGTCCTAGAACCAAAAATTCGAAGACATGTGACATCCACCAACCCGCACTGGGCGCGCGTGGTGGATTACGGCCCATTCCCTCTCCTAGGGAGGAGGCCTGAGTCCCAACAGAGGGAACATTATAAGGCCGACTATGCTATGCTATGTTGCATTGAAATTTAATAGCTAACTACCTCGTCCATAAAAACTTAGCCTCTTCTTTTTTTTGAGTAATGGAAATCATCAAATAATGTATGTGGTGTTAGCTTATAATTCATTGTTACATTAGCGAAATACCACTCACTGATTAATCACGAAATCTCAGAAACTATAACACCTATAAACTTAAAATTTGGCAGGTAGGTTCCTTATAGGGTGTAGACATCCGCTAAAAACGGATTTTACGAAACTCCATCCCTAAGGGGGTAAAGTATGGAAGTTTGTATGGAGAAACCTGTTTTCACGCGAAGGAAGCCGCAAGGAGAAGTTAGTAAAATATAAATGTATTGTGTAAGCAGTTGTTGGCTGACCAAATAAATAACTTCTCCCGCTCTGGGTGAAGCGAGAGGGAATGTCAGACTTTTGCTGACTAAACCCCACCACCACCACGGTGACTTTCAAACAATCCCGCAGCCCTGCTAAGAATGAGTGCAAAGTCAGTCACGCGCTCTCGCTCCATCCTAAAGTGTGAGAAGACATTGGACGATTTCCAACCTAAAAAAGAGGCATCAACCGGTCCCCTTTAATTTCATTACAGCCTAAAACTTACCTATTTAAAATATAGATACAACACAAGTATAACCTAAAACTTAAAAAATACCATAAACTTTAACATAACTTTTACTAATCACATGTCACAATTTACTATAATAATATTGATGACATACACTATATCCTTAAGAAATTACTAGAAAAGTTAATAGACTCAGGCACTTCCTACATAATTTTCCCTAGGCTGAACAGGACTGGAGTCACCAGATATTTATTCTAGGCATTTTATATACATTTGCATACTTATGCTTATGCCTACGATAATATCTTCCGCCTCCGTAATAAAGCTTGTTTATCAAAACATTAGTTAAGATGTTATCCTTCATACAATTTTTACTTAATGAATTTCAAATAATGTCCCCGTGTATTGCTCTTGAGAATTTTTCTCTAATCTTAATTCTTCTTTTACTGTCCCTATAATATTATTACTAACTGCATGTACTGTTACTAACACCCGTAGCGATTATAATTGGTTGTAAGATGTTATAATGTGACTGTTAGTTGCTAATATTTAATAAAAAAAAAAAACTTATGTTTTTTTTTTTATTATTAATTTGTTACATCAAAATCCATTTATAACATCTGCCAAACTGCATAGCAGTTTGTCGGCAGTACATATAATCTTACTAGCGATCCCGGCAGACGTTGTCCAGCCCGAAAGCTGGCTTTAGAAAACAAATTGAGGACCCAAATGCAGCGCTACCTACCGGGTGCAATTGTATTTTCAAACCACCTAGGGACCCACTCAAATATACACGTAAAATTTCATCAAAATCGGTCAATCCGTTTAGGAGGGGTTAGGTGACAAACACGTAGGTACAGAAGAATTACATAAATAAAGATAATGGCTATATAGTTATAATATAGAAAAAAACATGTGTAGGCACACATGTTTTTTTCTATATTAAAACTACTAAAAGTAACATGCAAATAATTTGATAATAATGTGTATAATTGTTAAAGATATTTTTAGATGAGTCATTTAAATCTTTTTTACGTGTCAAGCCGCAGCCGTTCTCTCTGGTTTTGTCTTTTCATTTTATGATACCGATTCACGAAACTATTCTTTTTTGCAGTTCTTAGTTATTTTTTGGCACGTGATTTTTTGTATTTTTTTTTTTAATATTTCATCATTTCGTGGAATAACAAACTGCCTACAATGACTCAATTTACACATTGATGCTGTTTGTCGTAAAGAAGTTCCAGCCAGTGCCTCCGTAGTCCCATTTAGCCCAGTCCATAATTAGGTTTCAAGTTTAAGAACAGTTAATAATAGACATTTACACGATAATGTATAAGCTGCTAAAGAAGCCACATATGCAGAAGTAATCATCACTGAACAAACTTGTCTTCAACATAGTCTTCAATCTTGTGATACGAAGTTTAATATGGGCGCGATTGATGAAGGATTTAAATTTTTCCTCTTTAAGTTTTGGAGCCGACTTTTGTTTGTGACAAAAGCGTATTCGGTTTATGTTGAATGACTTGCTTATGTTAGATAATCTTCATTGGCAAGAAGTGAAGTCATTACATCGATTTATTTAAATATGTAAAATCTCATTTGAATTAAAAATTGGGACAATATCGTCCGTCATCATTAAATTTACAATATATTGGAAGCCTATTTCATTTCAGAACCTGTTGATACTACATACCAACATGTTCTCCTGTCTCCTACTAATACCTTAATAAAACTAAAATACTAATTCAGAAACAAAGCACAAACTTGTACAACAAATGCTGTCTAATTGAACGAGATTACATCAGCATAATCAGTAGGTTTCAGGAAAAAACATTAATATTATTTCCTGTTCGCTAGAACCATGACCGTTGTCCCTGATTAAACTAATTGACCACATAAATGGATATAAACATTATCGATTGTTCTATTAATTAACTATCTTGGGAGAACCTAAAATTTTGACAATAAATTAAGCCGACCTGGCACTGGAATTGATTCACGACCGTCGAGTAAGTCTTCTCATTTTTTCTAGTTTTTAAGGTAGATTTTCCGGATCACAGTCTTATTAAACAAGTCAAGTATTTCGAGCAAGACTGTTCGTAACATCATACAGATTCGCAATCTGTAAAGGCCACAGTCAAAATAAATGTACACTACCAAAATAATCTCAAGAAAAACTCAACATAAAAAAGCTGCACCAAAAAATCTGTTCCAAATATAGGCGCGCATACACTCCGTGCCTTTCATGGTAACGCCTCTAACTGAACAGTCAATTATGAATTGAAGTGTTGCCTTCAAGGCGAACAGCACCGAAATCTAATAATGACAGATAAATGTCTTAAATCTACTAGGAAGTGTCGTGCCCGGTTCGTCCTAGCAAGCCCTTGTTAACAGCACGCACACTGGCGTGCACACACGGGCACACACGCGCGCGCCTCTCGCACACGCTCACAAAAATGGCCATGAGATAACTGACATCACAGCAAGGTCCCGTCGGCCGGTACGGTCAACAAAAGAATATTTTTGTTCAGATAAGTTATTAAAAAAATATGTATTCCACGCATCGTTCGTGTAACATGACGTCAGTGGCCGTCTCTATTCACTTTAACCCTGAACTTTACATGAAATCACGAAAATTATACATTTTATAACCGCAAAATAAGGTAAAATAAACGTTTGACGATCAAATTTACATAATATGACGTATGTTTTGGAACTAATGAGACCTCTAGCTCGTGATTTACAGGTGCATCTTTATGTGCCGGGTCAACATATCTTCTGCGAATTTGATCAAAGGAGTTACCGCAGCCCTCTTAATAAGTGGCAACTGAAGGAATACTGTGGTTCAGTCAGTAAAAGCCTGATGTTCCCTGCCGCTCCACCCAGAACGGGAGAATTTATTTGATGTCTCGCGTATAAGCCAATAGGTATAAGCCATTTTAACAGTAATCAATCTTTATGACAAGGTGGCATACGATCACGGTTAACCTTTAGACATCACTATTTCTACGAATATTTTCTTGTTTCATACTTTTAAGAGCGCGATTTATTTTGGAGTCGGATTTCTGTTTTTCTTAATTATGTCGTAAAGTTAAGATAACAGGAAAAGTTGTTGCCCTCAGGTCAAAAGATGTACAAAAAGATGTTTTTGTGACGTCGTGGGTGGTGAAACTCTGCCTAAATGTGATCATCAAGCAAAATTACAACCAAAGCTTTTGATTTAAAAAAATACCTTTCTCTCTTAATTTGTTAGTTATCTTACGTCTTTTACCGTCTGACGGACGTGGATAATTTTGATATTTATCAGCTACGTTTTTCATTTCAAGGATCTTGTATACCCTACAGACTAACTGGATTGATTACGAAGCAATATTACAAACACTAAAGTGTACTTTATTTTCATTAACATTAAGTTCATATTTTTATTGAGAAGCGAAAGACGAAAAATGTACCGAGCAAGACATCGAGAAAGAGGTAGAGTGGCCCTTTCTTACCTCTATCTTTAACTAGGATAACCATTTTACTATTTAAGAAAATTGTTATTTTTGTCATTGCAGCATTTTAGATTTAGAATAATAATCTATATATCGATGGCGAAGTACCAGAAACTCCTAACTGTCTGTGAAACCTGAAAAAATAATTTAATTTATTGAGAAGTCAAAAATTTGTAATTAATTAATAATTATTGCGAATAATAATAACTTCTGGTTTAATTATAAAACTGCTTTAATATATTTTATAATAGTGCTTAACTGATTAGTCAAACACTATTATGAAATAGACACGTTGGTTTAGTTAGAAGGTATTTCCACATTTTAATTTAATGCAGTTGCAACAAAAAAATCACTTCGGAGATTTTACCGAAAAAATTCGGAAAAACGCAACAGTCGATACAAATTAAATAATTAATAGTTTTTGAAAGTACAAGTCTATATAATGTATTAATAACATCTTGAACTTGATTAGAACAGAATTGTCCCGTAGTACGGACTAGTCTATGGCCACACTAGTAGAAAGAGATACCCTTTTGTATCGTACTCTTCGGTAGGTTTTTGACATTGACGTAATCAATCCAGATAGTATAAAAAATTCTTGGTTCATTTATACTTTAGAAAACTATTTTCACATTCGCCAGGAGTATACCTTTAAAACTTGGCAAATTTACCACTAACACTTCTTTAACATAATCTTAACCAGTAGGTTGTATGCTCTACCACATTTTTCACTTTTCGGAAATAATGCGTAACGTAACGTTATCATATGGACACAGGAAAAAAAACCTTTGTAACATAAAATTAAAATATATAATATTATACAAACCGAACATTTCTTTATATTCCTATTTTAAAACAAGAAATTTCGGAACAGAAAATACACAAAGGAAAATCTATTGATTTCAAATGGTTTCCTACCAATGACTATACTAGCTGGCTAGTTTTTAAATAACGTAGAATGATGTTCATAGTTTTTAATTAAAAATTGTAAATTAAAGCGACTATGTTGAGACATGGGAACGTTAATCGCTAATGGGTTAATAGAACCATGGTCAACGAAACACTTTACTGTTTTCGCTGTCAATATTTTTCGTATATTTCCTGTCTATGTCTATTTTTTATTATCTGTCTATTTCGTATCTTTCCTAGTCTGTGTTTCCTGATAGCTACAACCTAGGGGTCTTTAAATCAAGAGTGAACAGGTTACTTCTAGGCAAGCCTGCAGCATAGGCTACATCATCATCTCTTACCATCAGGTGAGATAGTGGTCAAACGTGAGCCTATGTTAATAAAAAAAAATCTTAAATTCTCAAACTTGTTTTGCGGGCAGTACCTCCACGTGCATCACGCATGCTGCGTAACATATAGTAATGACAGTGTTTGTGTCGGCGCCGGCCTTCGGACCCCGAGCAGTGAGCACCGATGAATATTTTTAACTGAGCATAGGGCCCACGCAACCAAACGCATACCTTTAATACCTGCATACACTTGAACCAAATTTGATAGTCGTTGACCTACAGCAACTAGATCAATTTGAGGTGACCGATAGACCTTTATAGAACAATTAAGAGTTAAAATTAATTCGGTACGTTCAACCTTAACTATTTCTAGGGTTCCGAAACCAAAGGGTAAAACGGAACCCTAGTACTAAGACTCCGCTGTCCGTCCGTCTGTCTGTCTATCACCAGGCTGTATCTCATGAACCGCGATAGCTAGACAGTTGAAATTTTCACACATGATGTATTTCTGTTGTCGCTATAAAAACAAATATCTACTAAAAACAGAATAAAATAAATATTTAAGTGGAGCTCCCACACAACAAATGTGATTTTTAGTCGTTTTTGCTACGGACGGTACGGAACCCTTCATACGCGAGTCCGACTCGCACTTGACCGGTTATTTTTAAACATCTCCATTTCGCAAGCCATTTAATTTTTTCAGTAATATTGAAAAAGACAACAAAGAGTTATTTAAAATAATCAAGTAATTAATATTCAAGGCAACAAGGGCACAAAGCGATGATTACGATTTGTTCGCCTGTATTTTGTATAAGGAAACGAATTTGTACAACATTGCTAGTATATCTGAATATATTAACTTGAAGCCTTCAAGGGCTGCGGGCTATGTAATCACTATAATTGGCTCGCTTACAGACTAAAATATTTTAATAGAATAATGTGTTAAAGAGATTTAAAGTAAATACGACGGCACGTTTGGCGCAGTGGTTGAGTGACTAGCTGTTGCACTGCGTGTCGTGGGTTCGATTCCCGCTCGGAGTACAAATTTGTATGGCCTACAGACAGGTGTTCCGGGTCTGGGTGTATTATTTATGTTCGTTTACATGCACCCACGATTCAGGAGTTATTTCTAGCGTGGCGTGGGGCAAAGTTAAAAAAAAAGAAGTTAAAACTCAGTTGGAAATGAATGAATAAAAATTAACGCACGATTCATTTCGATGAATCACGCCTTTATATTCTGTAGAATGATTCAAAGGATCCCGGATAAATGATTTATGAAATCATTTGCAAATTTAAATTATGATTAATAATACACACTGCGATTTACCAAATCCGAACTCATATAACAAGTTTCGATCAAAAGGCCATAAAAAAAATAAAACACCGACGGACTCCCAATTTATTTGCGAACAGTACGCCAGACGCCACGCATTGCATCGCACCAATAATAGAAACTTGCAAATCGCGCTGCGCAGACGCCGGCCGCCGGACGGACGGCCTGCAAGGCTCTTCCTAGACGGCTGTGAGTCAGCATAAGCGCTTCAAGAACCGTCGCATGCCCTACTGAAACCATATTCGTTCCTATCCTATTAATTTCACTGACAATCTTGATAGCTTGTTTTGAAAAGGATATCCGGACTGCTTTTGGTATAATGGGATATCGTTTGGCCACGGTCTCAGTACCGTTTCTCCATATGGACCTTTATGGGATCCAATAATCATCAGATGCTTTAAATCAGATCGATCCTGAGAAGTGTTACTAAGGTTAGCTAAGCTACACGTTATGCCAAGCTTAATTGGATCACTTATACCAAGAAAGGTAAAGTCAATGATGAGGTTCCAATTACCAATTAGCGGTATATCAACAATTCTGCTACGTTTACATGACTTCAAGTGCTCTGCGCAGCTAATTAAATCAAATGCAAATTAATTAGTGGAGGTATCAAGGCAACTCCATGTAACATGCGTCGCAACAATAAGTAGAAGCACTTTGTACTGGTATGCCCTTGTGGTGTTGAAATTACGTGTATAATTTACACATGGCTCAAATTGAATTAGACGTATTACTTAGAACTAGCAACTTAGTAGTAGCAAACCGTGCATGCAGCTTTGTTCAAGAGAGTTTTCAAGTTTCAGTGCAGAAAACACATATGGGCTGGTGCTGCAAAATGCCAACTAGCAGCTTTGGACTCGGTGGAAAGGCGTGCGAAGAGGCTAATTGATGATCTAGATTTGGTTAAATCCAATCTTCAAAGCCTTGAGCACAGGCGTAGGGTAGCCAGCATTTCGGTGTTTTACAGGTTGCATTTTGGAGTGTGCGCAGGCATTGCATGACTTGATTCCGCCATCTCATTTCTACCATCGGACAACCCGACTTACGGCGAGTATCCACCCTTACGTTGTTGAAACCTCTACGGTCCGGACTAAGCGTTTCGCCTGCGGTCTTCCCATCCAATTATAATTTGGGTGTCTTCAAGGCTAGAGTGAATAGGCTCTTAATAAACTAGCGCTCTTCACCATCAACGATTGCATCACTGCTTACCATCACTTGGGATCGCAGTCAAGCACTAGTTTATATCAAATAAAAAAAGTAAATTATAAGAAACTGGCTTCTGCCAGCAGCTTCGCACACCTGAAAGTTGGTTACTCCACACAAACTTTGGAACCCCGTTTCATCCCCATAGGGAGTGCATTTTGGAACATCCTTTCTTAGTGCACGCTTACGTCATAAAAGAAAATCTTGTGCAAAATTTCACGCTCCTATGTCCTGTAGTTTCGGCTATGTGTAGACATGTTAGTCAGTTTCTCTTTTTACATGTTAAATTTCTTAATCAAACCATGATGATCAACTTCATTAAGCGACGTTATGTTTGCTTCGACAACAGTGATAAGTCTTTGTCCTTGTGATACGTCAGTTGAATACACGAGGCATGCCTTCATCAGATAATAAAATTGGTCTATTCGAACTGTTCTTCTTGAATAATACTTTAAATTGTTGTGGTTTAAGATCTATTTAGAACTAAAGTTTAGGCTCGTATAATCTGATACAATGCACCAGCTATTGACTTAGCTTGCCTTGTTAGCTAAAGAAAGTAGAGCAGACGGTACGGTTTTACTGAAATATTTATCATTTATTTGCTCTCTTGTTTGCAAGCTTACGTCAGAAAATAAAATAATTTCTTATTTCGCAAAACAATTTCACAGCCTATTTTTCGGTTTCCAATATATTTCAGCCATTAAAGGCGAGATTGCTGCATCAATGTCTAGTTTATGTTCTGCGATTTCCAGTCTATAGAAAGGGCTTTGTACTATTTCGGTTTTGGGCAAACCATCAGTCATCAAAGCGCATGCGCAGCTTCCGCGTTGGAAACCAGCCAGTTATGTACAAAGGATGCATTAAGGACCCAGAATTATGACACATGATCTAAACACGGATTGGCTGTTAAACATTTTGGTTTTAGAGTTATGCGTTCTATTTCTATATTGTCAGTTTTAGAGGAAGATTTGATGAGTACAAGCGAATGTTAAGAGGGTCCTTTTCCACTCGCCTATCATCAATATCGAGCATGGTTTAAAAGCTTGTTGCTTCATCTAACGCAATTCAGCGCGATGTTTGATGAAGAGTCAATGCAAAAAAAGACAGATAACGCCTGAAAACTCTGTTGGCATTCGGTAATTCCGTGATTTATTCGAATATTACACAAAACTTGTTCCAGGAAATACGTGTTTTTTTTTAATCCTTAAAAGTTTTTCAGAAAAATTGTCGTCATTCAGAATCTCGATTAAATGTGCAAGGCTTCTATTGATGTACTTTTTATATATTTTTAATAATATGAGTACATTATGGAGGGTTCACGTACAATAGCAGATTTTCAGAGGTCTTTACTAGATTAATTTTACACAAATTTATATTTTGATTTCTATAGAAGGCTAGATAATATCCACAAGATAGCTGTGTATCCAAAATATCTAGAGAAAGATGTGTAATAACATCATAATAACGTAAGAGCGGTTGTATGAAAATGTACCTCGAAAAGGACGCTCTTAAAGGTTTTGTTTAGTTATCGATAGAAGATAATACTTTAAATCTCATTTGAACCATAGATAAAAAATGTATGGAAACCACTTTTTTACAGACACGTAGTTTTTAGCATGTTATCTTTAATAATTATTAAAACAAACCATCTTTCCTAAAAGGCTTCATCTGCCCTTATCATTTCTAATAAAGATCAAAAGACTAAAATTAAATTAGCCTGAAGCCGAACCTTTTCCGACCCCAGGATTTACTGTAGTTTCATTAGACTAAAATTAGTTAGAAAAATGGTCCTCACAAAAGATCAAAGGACCAAAAAAATCAAGTTTGATCTACAGCAATGGGTAGTTTCTTTAGTGCTTACCTTAACTCGAAGTCTTTTGTCGACCCAATCCTTCAATAGCGCCAGGGGCCCATCCACAACTCCCATGCGAGTGAGCACATTTCTTGTCTTGAACTCTTTTCTAGGTACCAAACCTGAAAAAAACAGAAGAAAATAATTTCAGTCTTAACTAGGTGTGCTCAGAAGAATCTAACAGCTTAACCACGTGGAGTAATCAGAATTACATTTCTGATTAGGTCACGTGGTATAAGCACCTAATAGAAAAAAACCGGTCAAGTGCGAGTCGGACTCGCGTACCAAGGGTTCCTTCCTGTAAAAATAGTATAATTCCCGAATCGAATCTCGAAGATTTTTCCAAATCGCAACAAAGTTTTTTTTTTGTGACGTAACTACTACAGTTGTCAGACTTTTTCTTATACTTGTGATATGAGACATTTCTTCATGCCAAATTTCAGGATTCTAGATCAACGGGAAATATCATATAAGTTTGATGTCCTAGCGAACGTCAAAATATGCGCCTAAACTATTATAAGCGGCCTTATCTTTAGATTTTGTTGACTTAGAAATTTGATTTATTCAACTGCTTGGGGAACAAAACCTAAGTATATAATAATAATTTCAGCTTCATACCTCCACGAGTTCCTGAGGAAAAGGGTCTTGACAGACGGACAACAAAGGGATCTTATAAGGGTTCCATTTTTGCCAACTTAGGTGTGGAACCCTAAAAAAGAGTATAATAATAGAAGATAGTAAGAGTATATCTATATATCGATCTCCCTAAGTCATATCAAAGGATGTCAGGTCGTCTAATAAGCAAATAGGGTAGCAGAATGTCGTGAGGTGATCTCATATACAACTCGAGGAAGATACGAAAGAATGTCCTGTGAAGGTAAACCAACTTTTATATTTAAACTTCATGTACAGTATGTACATAGTACATATACATAGGCGGACTTAAAACAACAAGACATTCTCGCAGTCAACCTTTGGGTTAAATAACCTCCTAATTTTTGGGGTCGGTTAAAAAGACAACACTGTGGTAGGTGTGCACAATAAATAAATATGCTGAAATTATAAACTAATAAATACGATAAATATCAGATCATTATAATTAAGAGAACTTAAAATATAGAAATTACTAGCTTTTGCCGAGTAACTTAGTTGGAAACAGGTTCGGCTGATAAATGTAGTAGACTGCCAAACCTACACTGCATATCAACTGTAAATTCTTATCTGATAAGAACCAAGAGATTTCCATTAAAGAAGATGATTAATAATTAGGCAGGATTAAAAATATCTTATTTTACGCAAAAATGCTCTTTTTAATAGTCAAGATTCTAAATCTGGGGCCTTACGTGACGTGTTAAAACGTCAAGCGAGCGAGCGAAAAAAAGGGATGGAGGTATACACCCTATATAACTCCATCCCTTTACCAGTTCAGTTTAAATCATCAAATGGATCTTGTTAAGAGATTGTGGTGGGGTCACCAAAATTCCAAACTGCTTGCTCTTCGCTACTTTTAAGTAATTTCGAAAAACTGCTAGACACTCCTAAGGAGCTATTTTAAAATTTAGTTAAGATTCTTGCGTACTAAAAATAATAAAATTATTGAAAACACGTTACACCACTTAGCCAAATATAACCTATTATTAATTACAAGAGACTAAAGCGTACGTATTAGTGTATTACGATAACAATGTCGAAGAAAAAGTCAACGCACTTGTTATCAGTGTGACACAAATATGACACCTGTAAAAATATCGCACGGAGCTTGCGTCACGCGCTTGCTGCAGGCCCTGCGCGGACGGAAATGCGTGCACTCACCCTCAGTTTGGTCAATGTCTGCTTGTCCTTACATATGTCATTCGGGTCTTCACTAAATGTTAAGGACCAGTGATGTCAGGAGCCCAGTAGGGCGGATGCCTGCTAGGGCTGCCGGGACGATTTAAAGTGACTACCCGGTAGCCCTAGAACGTAAAAAGCGACTGCAACCCACCCGTGTCCTTGGGTGGGTTGTAGTCAGTAAAAGTCTGACACGCATGGTTTCCCACCTCACAAATATTAAGGGTAGTGTGAAAACGGAACCCGGGGCCCTGGGACGAAGGCAACGAAGGAACAGGAGTGGGTTTTTAGTCAGTAAAAGTCTGACACTATCTCCCGCTCCGCCCAAGTGCGCGATTTGTCATAAGATGATTTTCCCACCCAATAAAAAAAAACCAAAAGGTAAAGCGATTGGCGACTGAGCTGCGTGTCCCGGGTTTGATTCCCGCACTGCACAAATATTATTTTGTATGGCCTAGAGGTAGATGTTCCGGGTCTGGATGGCTTGT
Source organism: Mythimna impura (assembly GCA_905147345.3). NCBI lineage: Eukaryota > Metazoa > Arthropoda > Insecta > Lepidoptera > Noctuidae > Mythimna > Mythimna impura. Next base: position 1,368,579 of record LR990342.1, on the reverse strand, counting down.
GTATGTGAATTAACATGTTTGTGAACACACTAACGATACTGGAGTAATTCCTAGTGTGAGGTGATAAAATGGGACCAGTGATTTATTTCAACATAATTATTTCTCTAAAGCATTCATACTCAAAGTGTGCCCCGCGGAACCCTAGGGCTCCGCAAACCCTCTTTACGGGCTCTATGTGAATACTGGGTATAATGAGGAAGAAAGTATAAAGACCAGGTGTCTTTAGACTTTTTTCCTCATTATTTCTATTGTTGTTTAATTGTTCAAAAAATAAAAAGCAGTGTCATACCTCACATTACATTTTACGATCTATAGGAAATAATCGATACTAAGTACTACTTTACGATAACTCATTAAAAGTAAATATTGCCCATAAACTATTTTTTTATTTATTTAAGGGCTCCGTTAAATATTTTGCCCTCCAAAAGGGTTCCGTCAGAGAAAAAGTTTGAGAACCGCTGCTCTAAAGGGTTTCTTGAGAACCATGATACAAAGCAATAGGTTTGTCAGCTGCAGAAGATTGACAGAAGATGGATATCACATTCATTATGATTTATAGAATGGCGTGACATTATTTGGTTTAGTCCTAGTAAAAGGTAAATTCGGCCTAAAAAGAGGTGGCGGGATGACCTGGACGCGTACTGCGAGGTCTGGTTTGAGACGTCGAGAGAGAAAACAGTGTGGAAGGACTTGGGGAGGTCTTTCCCCAGCAGTGGGACAGTAAGGGCTAGATAAAAAAAAGGAACATCTCTGACAGAATTACCCAACAACTCCTAACAGAATCCCTGGGTAGACAAGGAATAAGGAAGGCTTTCCCAAAATTTTAACTGGATAGGGATTGCAGACGAACTGCTGACATGTCGACTACTGATATTTCATAACATTTAGAGAATGCCTTCTGCTTTTCATCTGCGAAGCAGGAATGCTAGCGAAGGAGGCGGCTGCACGCTTGAGGGAACGGACATGCTCATATCCCAGACGATTTCCAGCCACCGACGACCGGACGACGAGCAATGGGTAGCTCGCCGTCCGGTCGCCCGTTAACCGTCTGGACCGAGCCCGAGTCGTCGACGGCGTGATTTGACGTGGTCCTGGAACACGAGGACAAAGAAGGAACATAGATGTGGTTGTAAAAGTCTGACACCCGCTCCGCCCTAAAGCGAGAAAAATAATTGGATGATTTCTCAAAAAACCTGCTTTTCATAAACTGTTAGGTATATGACATTGTTGAATATCAAAATCTGATCACACACATTTGTATTAGGTACATGCTGTGGAGTTGTGAATTACTTGAGCACTAACAAACTTACAAAAAGGTTCGCGGTAAACATAGACTTCTTATCAGCCCACAGGTAATAACAGCAACTTTTCACAACTATTCATGAAACTAAATATGACTATTACGATGTATTGATAAACGTTTCTAAATATAGACTATCTAAATGAAATCAAGAGCGGCTACGCGAAACGGGTTTCTCATTAGAATCGTGTTAGAAATGAGACGATTACTATCGATACATTGAAATTAGTCGAATCGCGAGTTTACAATCGATAAAATAATCGCGTGATTATGAATTATTAATTAATGGTCATTTAGACACTTTGTTAGGCATTAGTTGTAAATGTTGAGGCGTTAATTGGAGCCGACCTTTGCTTTTAAACAATTGCAAGAAAAGAAAAGTTCGATTGCCATTTTATTATACCTATGACACAAAAGCCCTGCAGCCTGCATACAGGACTAGTTCTATTGCCGACAATCATGCAATGCAAGCAATAAACAAACAAGGTCCCAAAGTAAACTAAAAACGAAACAAAATCCATTAACCAAACTCATCAATGCGTCAACAACAGATTAAAAAAACCGGGCAAGTGCGAGTCGGACTCGCGCACTGAAGGTTCCGCACAAACTTACTGAAAATAGTTCAATTCCCGAATTGAGTTACGAAGATTTTTCCGAATTAGTTTTCAGATTTTTTCCTATACCTACGTGTGCTATGCGACCTTGCTTCATGCCAAGTTTCAGGATTCTAGGTTAACGGTAAGTACCCTATGAATTTTGATTCCTTTGAGAGTGTCGAAATACACGATTTTTGTGACATAAAAGGCCGTATCTTTTTCGTTAATTTCGAAGGTTGATTTTTTCACAGCTTTAAGGGACCGCAGGCTTAAGTATATGGTTTTAATTTCAACTCGATACCTCCACGCGTTCCCAAGATAAAGGGTCTTGACAGACAGACAGACGGACCACAAAGTGATCCTATAAGGGTTCCGTATTTTTCTTTTGAGGTACGGAACCCTAAAAACCGTAAACTATCAACAATCTATGCAGCGCAGCGTCGGCGTCGGAGGTACCAGGACGGCATGGCTCGCGAGCGGTCGCCGATCGCGAATTACTTTCACTCCACTATCCCCGGGCGCTGACCGCGCGGCCGGGGTCGTCGCCCGCAACCGAGCGCGGGAAACGCCACCCGCCATCGCGCCATTCAGAAAAGCGCGCCATGTTTACACAGATGCGCGCCGAAACGCGTGCCGTTGCATCACTTCCGTTTGCGTTCCGTTCCGCCGCTTATTGGCGACGTACCGATTTACTTTTATGCGTTTAACACAATTATTTGCTTACGCAATCTGTCTGTGCGGCACTACGACTTCACGCATATGCTTTCCATCCTAATCATTGGCGTTTACATTATATTATACAGGGATTAAAGGCTGGTCAGGCTCAGTAAGAAACATATTTTATGGTCTTTTATAACTTCTTTCAATATAAAAAGCATACTAGCTAAATGGAGGTCCAGAATCAGAGGTTTTAAATGATTTTTGCCCATGATTTAGACATCTCAAAATCTCTACACAAACATACTATGTTTGCCTTAATGTTAGTAAAAATACTATGCAGGGCCTAATTATATCAGTGAAACAACACAGATTTGTTAGCGACAATAACCGTGAGGCTAAAACCGCCGGTGTCGCCGAGGCGCGCACGCGCAGCCCGCTGACTTAGCGTGATAGATAACACAGCACGCAACCATTTGTTATCTCTTTTTATAATTCGTTAACAGTGTAATACACGTAATTGCTTTCTTTGGTTTCTAATGAAAAGCATTATCCTCGTTTGGACATTTTTGTTTTTTTTTTCATCATATCTTCGCAAAAAACATGCAATGGAAATTATGAAAGTTTTGTTTTGCCGAATTGGTTTAGATATGTTACTTAGGTAATAACAATTTTTACATAATATAAAACAAAGGCTCCCACCACGGCTGTCTGTATTTTCACAAATAAACTCAAAAACTACTGAACGGATTTCCATGCAGTTTTCACCAATATAGACAGAGAGAGAGACATGCATATTATAGTAAATACAAGTCGTGAATTTCAATGATTTTTAACACCCGTACGAAGCTGGAACGAAAAGTGAATACACAAAAAAAAAATCTAAATAAAGTTCTTTCTTGTTAACAAGAACTTTCAGTGTTTATCTAAGAAAACGAAAGGTCAGGGGTTAGTAGCTTAGTAGGTAGTATCCAATGGTTCTGAACATCTTGACCGGACTAATTCAATTCATAAAAATTAATTGCCTAAAATATGAATTGAAACGCCTTTATTCATAGTCATAACATACAATCTTAATATTTTTATTGTCTCTTATCTTGGATGACACAATTGTTTATCGGCATTTCTTAGCAGGCTTTGTAAGAATCATTTCGACTGGCCACACATTGTTTTTAAGATAGTATTTCATCAGTGTAACAGGGTTGCATTAATATAATGTAACAATTTAGTGATTCTGTCTTAAGAGGGTCCATTTTTACTCGCCTATCGTCAACATCGAGCATGGATTAAAAGCTTATTACTTCATCAAACGCTATCCAACGATTTTTGACGAAAAGGCAACGCGACAAAAGAGAGATAACGCCTAAAAACTCTGTTAGCATTCGGTAATTTCAAATACGTGTTTTTTTTTTAAGTTTTTGAAAAAATATTTCATCATTCAAAACCTTGACTAAATTTGCTAGGCTTTTTTTTACTTTTTTAATTTTTGAGTAAATTATGAAGCGTCAAAGTTGCAAAATAGCCGATTTTCAGAGGTCTTTACTGGATTAGTTTTACACAAATTTATAAATTGACTTCAATAGAAGCCTAAATAATATCCACAAGATACTATGTTTACAAAATATCTAACGAAAATTGTGTAATAACGTCATAATCGCGTAAGAGCGGTTGTATGAAAAACAGTGAAAATGTATGTCGAGTTGGATGCCCTTAAGAACATCGTTGCAAATTATTATAAAAAGACTCGTCAAGTATTCTTGAAAATATTTTATTAAAATTGAGATAAGGTTACAAGGCGAAGGCGCGGTCCTTTAAAACTACCAGCGTGTTAAAGATCAAAGTAATAACTGATAAAATAATTGGGATTCCTGTTCTGTATTCGGAACTTGTTACTACACATAGGTTGTAAGTTTGTAACTAGCAACGAAATCTCGATGTGTTTCTAAGGGCTCTGCTTCTAAAATTCATCTACATATTTATCAAGTGGCTTTCAAAAAACGCAAGATTCTATATCAGTTTTAGGTAATTAATGTTTTATCCAAGAGTCCTGATAGAGCTTATTTGTAAAGTTTTGCTATCGAACGTCATGTAACGTTTTTAGCATAGATTCAAGCATTACTCAGCACGTATGAAATCAATTTCGTTTGCGGTTTGCTGATCCCGCTTCAATACATGATGCTCAATTTTCGCCGGGTCGGTCAGTCCAGTGCCAACAGCCCTAGGCGCAAAATCTCTGGATGGCATGTCAACGACCGAGACTCCAGGCCGAGTGAGACGGCGAACGCCACTCATGTGGAAAGCGGTTATGCAACAATCGTACACGCGAAAGTCTAGCGAACGATGTTACGTTCGCGACGATGCATCTAGATGAACGCACTGCGATTTATTCAGATATTCTCGACAATCGTAACGATCTGGCGGTCTTGTGATGGAGCGATTGGCTGTGAATGGTCTTTTTTGTTGAAAACATATCTCATTTAAGATGAAATACAAATGACTTTGTGAATACTTGTTGTTTTCTTTTTCATGAATGCGCAATTTAACTTTTAGTGGGATGCATGTCTTTGAGAATTCTACTACTGCAGGCAGCGGCTTGGCCCCTATGTCACTCAGTGATAAAGTAGCATTAGATGGTGAAAAAAATTTATAATCGGTCCAGAACAGGTCCAGTTTGAGTTTATTAATTACAAAAAAAAAATACAAATCTATCCGCTTTATAATATTAGTATAAATTAAGTCCATGGATTTCTCTATTAATCACTACCTGAGTATGGTGATGGATAGGATAGGTTATTATCTAAATGAAAATTACATTTAAATGAGCGTATTAGTTAAAACAAAAGTAATTCTTAGCTACATTCAAATCCATGTTAGTCTTTAGCTTTCGAACTAGCACTTTCTTAGATAGACTCAATAGATGTAAATGCGCACGATTGTTCAGACCGTGTTTCAGTATTGCAAAACAATATGGCCACCGCAATAATTATACTCTAGAATCTACCATTACGCTTATATTAGGCTTAACGATTGCACAAAAGTAGCCGATAATAGAAGTGAACAAGGAGTTTACAAGCCAGCTGTGTTTAATCTATGGTGCGCTCTACCGTCACTTTCCACCACCATTTTTGTCGATTTGGCGGGAAAATAATTGATAACATTAACACGCGATCGCGTGTTTGGGCCCTATGTGGTTTGTTCATTAAAAATATTTTAAGTTTCTTATTTAACGCACAAGAGTGCTTATATCGCGAATTTGACATAGAAATTACCATGGTTTATCTTTATTGTTTTGGTAAAAGTAATTACGTAGGTACTATTATAATTATTTAAGCTTAAAATGGGAACAGACCGATAGCTGAGAATCTCATTATTGTATTAGAAATTCCAGAAAAGATGATAGCTGTCTATACACGTAACAGCAAATACGATTCAAGCACCGAAAAGACACAAAACACAGAATATGCTCCTAAAACCGAATCTTAATTGTTTGTTGATTCATTCATTTTCAAAGTCCATTATGTAATCAAAACAAAATATTACTTTAGAACAAAAGCGAAGCCATTCCACCCTAAAGCAGATTCGCAACATAATAGGTTGCCGCGAAAAACCAGCTGACGTAACCAAACCACTCGTTCTAAACCAAAACAAATTGTGGATAAAAAAAGGTTTATGTAAGCAAGGCCGACGGGGCAGCAGGTCACGGGCGCTATGCAAATGAGCTGATGCCATTGTTGATAGCGAGTCATTGACTATGCGGACCTGGATACGTTACGTCCATTCACGGTAATAAAAGGATTTTTATTATGGATTTTATTGGTGCTTGATGCTACTTCGTTGCGAATGACTCGACGCGGTCCTTAGAGGCAAGACTATTAGGGCCAGTTTTGGAATATGATTTTAATCTGACACAACTCATCTAAGATTTAAGACATTGTGTTTCTTTTTATTACAGATTTTTACGACGAAGACTAAGCTCCTAAATGAGAGTGGTTTATTAGTTTTGTAAGACACGGTCCAACATTACTGATTAGCTCCACAGCAATGCGAAAAGCTATGTAGGGTCATTCGTTATTTACGACTCGGTTGTTGGATGCGTGAGATGTCAAAGTTATACGTGGATTAAAATAACGACTTAATAGTTTGAAATATAGCTTATAGGATTCTCTGCTTAGCGTCCCTCGTTATGTTAACGTTGACTTTGATTAATGTTTCGAAATAAATAGTTAAAGTTCCACCATATCAAGATATTTTAGATCCAATAGAATTGGGCATATAGCGTAATCAGCCTTTTAATGTTCCCACTGCTGGGACTCAGGCCTCCTCTCTAGGAGAGGGAATGGGCCGTAATCCACCACACGGGCGGTTGGAGAATGTCACATGTCTTCGAATTTTTGGTTCTAAGACATGCCGGTTTTCTCACGATGTTTTCCTTCACCGTTTTGAGAGCAGTGGTGATGAAATAAATTATACAAAGTAATGCGCCTGGCTGTGTTTGAACCTGCGACCTACAACTCGTAAGTCGGGGCCGTTACCACTCGGCCACCACTGCTCTCCTCGGCCACCACTGCACTCCTCGGCCACCACTGCTCTCGAGAATTGGGCACTTGACTCGATTTTTTTTATTGTTCTTATCAAAAAGTAACTTTGTCTAAAATCGCAAATAGAAAGATATTTTCAAATTCGTTCAAAATTAACTGTCAAATAACGATCTAAGGATGCAAATTCTGAAATGTGACGTCAACGCCATTAGGTAACGTGTGCTCAAAAGAGACAGCGAGATATTCCCACCACGCCCCACTCTTCCTTAAACCAACATTCGGAATGCTAATTGCTGCTTCATTTAACATCCAATTTTGATGGTGTTTTCAGAAAAAGATTTCTTTTTAGTGTTATTTATTGTTTAGTATAAAATATTGTACAAAAATAAGCACAAACAAATGCCCAAGTTTTGGCAGACAACCGAATTGAACCACGATACATTATCTACCTAGCTTTTTTAATGTCAAGGTCGGCTTTTAGTCTATCCAGCCACATACAACAGGTACTACCGATCAACACATATTTTACATAAAACGACTGCCGATTAGACTCCAAAACGCAATGCTTCCTGGTTTTTTTGAAAGCGGAAATCATCCAATGACTTCACCCTAGAGCGTGTAGGTCTTTTGCTAACTAAAACCACACTTGTGTTCTTCAGTTACCCTTTGCGCTGTAGGCTCACAGGTTTCCTTCACAGATTTTTTGTAAATGATATAAACCAATGCTTGACTGCGATCCCACCTGATGGTAAGCAGTGATGCATTTCCCCGTGGAATACTTCCTAGTAAGACTGGATAATCACGTTACAGAAAAGAATTCGGAGTTCAAAAAGTGATTTCTCAATTACGATCACACATTTCAATCAAATAATTTCCTACGTCCTTCGTTTTCTATCTCTAGATCGAACCTTGATCCTCAAATGCTTGAAGTCCCACAACTGCCTGGGTGGGCTGCGTAGCTTATCCCGGGTAGGCCGGGCGGTGGGGTGCGGGGGGCGGGGTCGTCGGCCGCGGTTGACATAGAATCGCGTGCATTGAACGCACGGCCTAGACTGACCTCGCAGCGACCTGGGGCTCCATGTGACGAGAGATGAGAGCATGAGAGTTTGTAGAGAAATGGCTGACAGATTCAGATTTTATTGTAGGAACCATTTGCTGAGATACTTTCCGAGTATTTTGATGGATATCATATTTAAAATGTTTAAAATGGCCATGTGACTCAAATTTGAGATTGAGAATACAGATGTAATTCATCTAGCAAACAAGGCATTGAAAATATTTCTGACATATTTATGACCACAAAAAGTTACTTTGTATCAAATTCAAAGTTAAAAAAGTTACTTTGTATCAAATTCAAAGAATAATGTCCATCATTTAAAAAACCTAATTGAAATTCATATCAACATTGTTAAAAAATAATTAAAGATAACATTAATGTGATTCTTGCCGTAATCATTGCTTAGTAAATAATTATTTTTTTTATTTCTTCAATATGGTGACACGCCTGGTAACAGAAAGACTACTTAGTTTAATCTGTTACCACATCTCATATCTAAGTAAATGGTCTTTTGTGTAATTATTTTTGAGAATCAGTTACAACACAAGATAACATGACAACAGATTTACTAATCAATCTAAATAATAATTAGTTTGATGTTATTTATTAAAGTGTTATTTTATCTTTTGGATCACAATAAAAAAATATCTACGTAGGAGCCTGATATAATAGTTAAGTCTGAAATAATAAAAAATTTAGTTTCAGAATTATTAATCAATGGCTGCTGCCAGCAGCGTTACCCACATGATAGTAGAATTTGTCCCAAGGCAACATACTCCGAGGATAAAAAGTATCCTATCTGTTATTATCCTAAGGCAACATTCTCCCAGGATAAAAAGTATCCTATCTGTTATTATCCTAAGGCAACATTCTCCCAGGATAAAAAGTATCCTATCTGTTATTATCCTAAGGCAACATACTCCCAGGATAAAAAAGTATCCTATCTGTTATTATCCTAAGGCAACATACTCCCAGGATAAAAAGTATCCTATCTGTTATTATCCTAAGGCAACATACTCCCAGGATAAAAAAGTATCCTATCTGTTATTATCCTAAAGCAACATACTCCCAGGATAAAAAGTCCTATCTGTTATTCCAGGACGTGGTGTACCCATGTACCAAGTTTCATCAAAATCCGTTCAAGCATAGAAAAGTACCAAGCATTTAGCTTTATAATAATAATATGATATGCCAAACAAATTTTTGATATGAGTAAGTAAAACTTTCCTCGCACAGAGTGCCTATACTTTAATAGAAGAAATTTTTACCTTTGAAGATCAGTGTAAGACAGATCTCGACTTCAGGTGAGAGACCATCAAAAATAAGCCACCCTCCAGTGTCCAATACTTATACAACTATAGTGTTTTAAAGTGTCCGCACTGTGCATGCATCTTTACAGCAAAGATAGGTATATTAGCCACATTGAACAATGATTGTATTTGCACCGATAATCAGAAACCAGTCACCATAGCCAAAATCAGCAAAGGAGTAGGTATATATAATTATTTAAGATCTATATTTAATTCAACTTTCCCATTAAACTTAGTAAACATTATTAAGTGGGAAAAAGTTAATTCCTAATACTTATTGCAGTGTTTTTCTTTTATACTGTCTGGCTGGGTAAGAAAAACTAAACAATTTTCAGTCATAAATATTTAGTCACCAAAATTAACGATGCTTACTTAGGGGTAATAAATTTTCAAAATAATTTCAACTTAAAATAATTGAGAACTGAATAATTTAATTGAAACAACTACATGCTCATTCCACTTCATAACTACTTAACAAACAAACTATAAGCATAAGTTGTAAGCATACCTATAGTTTATCTGCTTCCACTTCAGTGTCAACTAGACTTGAATAAAAACATAACCTCTAAATCTTACCGCCGTATTGTGCGAACCGCTGCTTATTCTTCTCTTCTAACCATGTCTCTTCTTCAATTCTTTTTTTTTCTTTCTCTTCCTCTCTTTTTGCCACCAGCTCTGCCTTACCAAAAGGAATTATCTCATGTTGTTTCTTCTGTGCGTTTTCAAATTGAACAATGTTTTCATAGAATGGAGCGGATTCCACAGGAATCTTTACTTTGTTAGAGTACAGAGCCTTCAAAGGATTGTAGCTAGAGCTACACGCGCTCACTTCGGACTCTGAAGTGGAAGAATCAGAATTATTATTCGCCGACATCGCAGAAATTTAGCAAAACAATAATATTGACCGACCGACAAACCGTGTGTCACAGATTCAGATTATACCACAGAGTACATTCAGCTGTCAATGGCTGTCAATGTCAAAAGGAAGACGATACGTTTAGTTTCACGCATTTGAACAAAATTTTTGTTTTGATCAAAATAAATGTGATCATTACCACTATTTATTTTATGCGCGTGATTTATTGTTTTAATTTATTTCCATGCATTGTTTAATTATTCCAATTTGATTTGGCTAAACTTCTAAATTTATAATACTTCGATGTATACGGAAATCGTTTTGGAAACAGTAATTAAATTACCTCGAAGTAAATTATTATAATTGCACATTTTTTATTGACATTGCAGTCATATTGATCGCGTGGTAGAATGCTGAAGGTTCTTCCTTAAACTGCAACAATTCAGTTATAATTACAGATCGTATTAGCAAAATAAACCAACTTACAAAGTTGTAGGTACTTAGCTACGTACTGTATTTAGGTACCTATTATTATAATATTACTAAGAATAATATGTTTATTTCACTAGAGATACTATTTTACTACATTAAAATAAACAACAGGTTGTGTAAACAAGATAAGTATTAGTAAGATGTTAGCTCGTCGCAATTACGCCAACTCAATGCAAGGTCCTCAGAGCAATATGCAATAGGAAGTAAATGATTCAAGGTTGCGTCTACTGAAGTCTATAAATCTTTCAATAGGCTATTTATACAGGAAAATTTATTAGTAATTTGCCATAAAAAGAAAAAATATATTATGAGCGGACTTGTAACACCTTACATGAAGATAGACCGTAATAAATAAACTAGCTATTTTGAATGTGTTAAATAAAGGTTGTAGGTATATATAACATTTAGTTTAACCAAGGTCTTCAAATTTGAGTGAGCTCACCACTTAGTACTAATGAAAAAAAAATACAACACAGCAGCATAAAAAAAATTTGTCTATTCGGCGCTAGATGGCGTGGTACTTCATCCTTATTATCTTATAATAGTGTAACCGTTTACTTGATTCCTTTGTGAAAATAGAATAATTTTGTAAATTAAATAATATTGATTGCATTTATGCATAAAATGACATCTACACAAGCGGTAATTTCAACGTAACTAACTTTCGTATTTGAAGTATGACTGCGCCTCTAATTTAATTCTATGATTAAATCAAAGCTATGTCTAGGTATTTGCTCGCTGTCGCCTATTAATTTGCTACTTATAAATAGACGAGCTATGAATAATGCAACGTTAGTAATCTCCTTTCCGATACACATATGTGTGTAAATACATAAAAAAAATATATTGTAAAGCAGCTTAACGCAAGACCGTATTTTCGTAAAACCAATTCAAATTAACGCTGTCAAAAAATTACAGCTTTGATTCGAATGTACTTAGACGGATTTTTTGAACAGAAAGAGTTTTTTAATTTCAGATTTTAGTTTTTGTTACTATTTTGGTGTACAATAAAGTTTTATTCTATTCTAATAAAATCATCAACTTTTACATTAGCTAGATAAAATCTAACAAACACTTAAACGTAATCACTGTTATGAAATTAATTATTCTGGAAACAAAATAGTTAGACGAAGAAAGCGGTATAAGGAAGCGTTTATAAAAGAAAAGTAATTCTTTTTGCTTCACACACGACAATTATAGTGAAAGACTGAGTTAGCATTGTTCACTTTTTTCAAACGGCGCGCGTTGATTGGCTGCATTTCTTTGTTTTGTGGCGCGCGCGCAGTCTTCCGTGCATTGTGAGCTCAGCATAATATGATTACGAGAACGTCTTATGTTTGTTACGTTAATAACTTTTTCTTTGTTTTTTTTAATAGCCGAGCATTTAGACTTACTTTACTTAGTAGCCTATGTTTCTTAGCTGGGCCAGAGAACGTCCACAGTAGGCCTTCATCGCGATTGGTGTTGAGCTTGACGCTTCACCTCGCTCTACGTCTTCCGATGCTCATCGCTTCTGCCAACATGGAGTGTCACAAAGTTTGCCGGTGACGAACTAGCTTTCTTTTTTCTTCGAGGGTTCCAATCTATCACCTATGTGATTCGAATCCCTCCGAAACGTGTGACCATTCTATCTCCTTACGATGATTGATTGCCAAACAGATCTCAAATGTGTAAAAGTACTCACATAATCATGGTGAAAGATAATTATGATAAAGTAAAAATACAAAATAATATTATAGCAAATATGACAAAAGAAAACAGAGTTAAACTGTTCCAATATATTATGTCAAATAAAAAAAAACGATTAAAATAATACTGTAAAGACGAAGTGGGTTACTAAACTATTCCAGGAAAAATTTTTCAGTGTGTTTAACAGAATTATAGGAGTGATTTGTTTTTCATTAAAACTGCACCTTTTTAAACCGGCAAAGATACCACTAATCTCATTAAAAATTAAGTATTATCGTAGTAGAATAATGATTTATTAGGTGACGCCCGAAATAGCCGAGTAGTGTAAGTTCGTTGACTGGCACATACGTCACGACACCAGATTAGATTTATTGTACTATACGCTACACGTGATGCGCAAACGATCCGCGAATGATTTATTAATCTGCTGTACCTACACTTTAAATAGGTCAAACACTGTCTGTCTCAAATATATCGAGAATTTAATTTGTTAAATGATTTTAAAGGTTTCTCTTCTCTTAAGTTTTATTGTTTGTTTTTTCATAAATAAATAAATTAACTTTTCTAATGTTTATATTTCCAGAGCGCGGTGAGCGTGTGCGCAAGAGGGTGAGCGCCGCGCTGCATCTATGCTGTATCGACGCAGATTTGACATTCACCGGGACGTCGCCAGGTGATCTCGGTGCATCGCCGCCGTCAAACTTAGAACACTATAGTATTAAATCCAGCTGAAAAAAGAAAAAATATCCACTTAACCTGAAATTTCGATGTAACCACAATTTTTACCTACACTTCCAGACCAGCGCCATCTTGTGGCGAGTAGAAAAATGAGTAAACTATTACGCTTAACATCAGCAATACTCTTTCATTAAACAATATAATATTGCTGTTAAGCGTTGGTTAACTAGATTCTTTAATCTTTTCATGCTGTTTATTTTTTATTAAGAATTAGATAAAATCATTCCCTTATACTCTCGGCTTTTTAAAAATTTATTTTGTTGATAGTTACTAACAAACGCACTAACGGTCCCTTCTTATTTAAATGCATTTTACTCTATCAAAGATTTTAATAATTTTATTTGCGAACAGTGTTAAGACGTGAAAGCCTACGCTCGTAATCTTAACAGGTCGCTGCTGAAGAGAAGTGGATTACGAGGAGTGAGGTAACCTGGCCGGGAGGAGAACAAGCAAGGCGAACAAGCAGAGCCATCTGTCGTCCAGCGGCAACAACAAACAAACCGATATGTGTTCCCCCGTAACTAAGTACCTAAAATTCGCGTAATACCTACATCGAATAATGTACGTTCCGTCCAAGAAGCTGCCAAACATTTTGAACGAATTTATTAGTGTAAATACATTTTTGGACTATTTATATTTGTGTATAGTTCGCGAGTGCTCGCGTGTGTAAGAGTGGTGTGAAAGCGCCACCTAGTGTTAACCGTGATAAAGGTGGCGGGGACGCATGCGCCATCGGGACAGGCGCTGGCGATGCCATTTATTGAAGACGAATGGTGGTCCGCCGAGAATGAAGGCAGGATGGTTGATCTCTCCAATTGCCTGCAGGTAATACACTCCAAGTTACACTTTGTACTGTAACAAACTCACCAAATTAACTTTGGAATAAATCGACACTCGAAATCGAAAAAAAAATGCAGAAGATTAAGATAAAAAGAGATCAGCAGCACTGTTTAGACTTATATTACATTTATTACTTGTATCATTAACTACTCCCAACAATAGTGCCTAACTAGACTAACACAACTTATAGAACCTAGGATTTTTACTGTCAAATCTCATCAGAGTTAATTGTATAGGACACAAACAGCACAGACTACTTTATAAACGAGAATGTATACAAAAAACATGTGCTAGTTCCAGGACGCGGTAGTGGCAGCCGGCGGCCAAGCGGCCGCACAACTGCAGCAGATGGCGACATCTCTGGGCGACCTCTCGCAGGCCGAGCTCACCAATATCGTCGGCGGCCTGACCCTAGAGCCCGACACCGGCGAAGCGGCCGACCCCGATGACATTCTCAAACAATTAGGAGAGACCGCTTTCGACAATTTCGAAACGTTTTTTACGGATCTAACAAATGCCACCGCGTCTTCTGTACCGCCTATTGAAATAAAGGTGAGATATTTTTTCTAATGTCACTCTCAACCCATTATGCTAAGTCCCAAAAATTTGCAACCACCGGGTTCGCATCATTCGTAGAACGTTGAGACTATCATTACGAGTAGCAGAGCTCTGATTTGGTAACTGCAAACAGTTACATTCAAAAATATCAAGAGTTATCGTGTACCAGTAACTGGATAGTGGAGATTAAAATAGGTCTGTGTAACCGTGTTACCTACATTCAGCTCCATTCACTTAGAGTGCTATACTGGTAGTTAGCAACATTTAGGAAAAAGCTAGATGGATGATAATAAATTAATTGTGTTGTAATAATTATTTGTTTTCAATTTCAGCAAGAAGAGAACAACAACATATCATCGCCAGCGTCCAGTAGCCAACTTCAAGGCTATTACCAACAAAACAGTCAATTAGCACTGCCAAACAACGGCCAACAACGGTTACAACAACTGTTGAGATCGGGCACGAGTGCCATTAACAATGCCGTAACAAATAACATTAATAATGGGCGATATAACATCGCTTCCCAAAATCCATTGCTGGCTGAGAAGCTATCAGCGTCACCTAGCGGGATAAAGCAAGAACCAATCAGCTCCGATTACAACACGACGAGTATGAACTACGGCAGCGCCTCGCCGATGCAGAGGATGCCGAGCGGGAAGCCGCAGGTGCATGATGCTGGTGGAGGTAAAGGTGAGTTTTATTACTTATTAGAATAAGGCTTGGGGGTGAAGTAGCGACATTTATGTTTAGTGACATCTAGCGAAGACTAGCAGTACTACGATGAAAAGACGTGTCTTAGTGATTTTTCTATTCGCTAATAGATGGCAGCACTTAAGCATATCAACTATAGTTCTACAAATAGATAATAGATGTCGCTACTGCACAAAGTGAAGTTGCAACGGCTGATGCGTTTTCTCCTCGCGATCACAATCCACTTTCGATTTCCGCTCGAGGAAGTACCGGCAATTTTCCTTTCACGACTTGCCGCTTTTACCTCGTCAAACGTTAAGTCCACGAGAAAGTTTTATAAAGTTAGGCACTAAGTATCCAGTATACCTACCTAATCCTACATTCCGTGATTCTATCTAATCGATTATGGGAAGCGTGTTGTGTTGGTCCAGGTAGGTACGTACTATCTAAAGTGTTAGTGTTTGATCTAAATGAAGTTGAGAACTACCGTTATTAAACAATCGGGGTTTCGTGACCTTCCAGTAAAACACACATTCATACCTACTTAACTGAATCAAAACATTTGCTATATATACTGATTACAATGAATAGATGAGTTTTATGTTGCAACCAAAGCAAAATCTCAAGATTCTTTTAAAATAATAATGAAAAATTTCGGAATGCATCCTATCTACCGAAATTAGTTTAAAATGAGGGTAGGCGGTAGATACTCGTAGTTACCAAGAGTTTTCAAATAGTTTCAGGCAATTTATCTATCAGTAGGTACTTTTTTACTGCTCATCTCGCACGTATCTTAGCCAACAAAACGTTATTACTTTAGACATAAAATCTTGTCGGTAACTCGAGTCGACGAGATATATCTCAGACGCAGTAGGTCAGTGGCGCCCCCACGCGGCCGGAAGCGAAAGCGACGCGAGCACTGGACGGCACATCTAACCGCTTTCCCCGCCTAATAATCTATCTGAAACTGCGTACATACTGTACATAGATACAAACGTGTAATGGGAAAGTTAATAAACTTCAAGTTACTTTACGATCCATAAAAATAGAGACAAAACTATAATCCATTGCATTGGCAATATCAAGATGATTTAAAGTCTTTCGACTTTAAATCATCTTACCACACGTACGTACGTACCATACGTACCAAAAAAATCTACCGTTTTTAGTGGTATCAAACTGATAGCATATGGCATCCTTCTGTTTTCATCAATTTAATGAGTTGATTACTGATGTGCAAATCCTTTCCCAGGACGTTCCAAGCTTCTAGCTCTTTCAATCCAGGGCTAAAGTGGCCCATAGACCGTTTGTTGTCTCCAGGTCGTCCAATGACTACGTTAAGTTATTAAAATACTTTTTCCTTTTCAAATGCAAGGAGTGTCCGGGCCGCGGTGGCCATTCGCGGCGCATATGCGAGCATACACCACTCTAGGTAATTATACAAAGAAAATTGTTTGTATCTATTGTATATAACTTTTCGTATTTAATGCACAGACAGACAGGTTCATAATGATAACTTTCATATTATGCTGAAGGAAAGTTTATGAGAGTAGACGTATGTTTTAGACACAAAACATGTCGTTAATACTGAGGTACCCGGGGTACTCAGAAAACAGTGTACCTAGTAACATTAAAAGGAAATTAGTGTTTATGTAAAAAGGAATTAAACGTATTTAACAGTGATTTTGACAAAATTAATTCATAGATTAATAATAACGGTTTAACGCACTTCCTATACAAGTGCTCGATTGCGAACGAGAACTCTAGCTAATTCGAAACAGTAACTATACAAATTATACAAAAAAAACTGTTTTTTTGTTCTATGCTACGAAGTGACGGTGTGAATGCTATTAACGAAACGATAAAAAAGTTTGAAGTTTTTATCACTAAATAAAAGGACCTTTTTGGTGGAACCGCCGCCGTTCAAGCACTTAGGGCTTCGCCCCTTGGGACCAAAGTTACAAGTGTAGTGCTGAATTAAGGAAGTTTCGCTTTTTTTCCGTTAGAGACGGTCGAACTTTGAAGTGGGTCTTTGCAAAAATAAAAAATAAACTGCGACAGAATTGTTATAACTTATTCATAACTAGTTATGTCGACGTTTTGAATTAAGTTAGGTACGAGAATGTCCATTTTCGTCCAGAGGTGTATTTGTGTAGATACTTTCCTAAAGTACTACGAACAAAAAGGTGAAAGAGGCAACATAACCAAGTTCTCTTAAACAAAAGAGATAAGTTTATTTTATTGTATATTTTAAAGTTTTTGTCTGCTTCGTAATTAATGATTAATGGTTTTCTCTTTCTCATCGCATAAAATACGACAGTTGCCAACAAGTTGTTGATTAGAAGCTGCATAAAGCTGCATAAAGCTGCATAGCTAAGTAGTGTCTGTCACAATTTCTATAAACGCGAAATATTTCACACACGTCTTGTTAGCGAAGATATATTCTTTTTAATCCAAACCCATTTCTTTACCCTTGTTTTCTGGGGGTAAGAAAAAATACTACACTCATTAAAATAATATACAGCAAACAGATAAGCTTAGATGTCATGAGGATTTCTATTGACTGCCTTTCTTTCCATAGTTTTATCGATTTGTCACAAATTGATCCTAAGTCAAATGATGATATCAATTCAACCAATCTCAGCAATAATTGACTGGCCTGTTGGTCTAGTGGTTAGTGACCCTGACTACTATGCCGAAGGTCGTGGGTTCGATTCCCACCCAGGACAAATGTTTGTGTGATGAGCACGATCATTTGTTCTGTCATCATCATCATTTCAGCCGAAAGACGTCCACTGCTGGACGTAGGCCTCCCCCAAGTGTCGCCACAATGAACGGTCCTGTGCGTCTCGCATTCATCGGACTCCCGCAACCGTTACCACGTCATCGGTCCACCTTATAGGAGGCCTTCCAACGCTACGTCTTCTGCTACGTGGTCGCCATTCTAGAACCTTTCGGCCCCAACGGCCATCCGTTCTGCGAGCAATGTGCCATATCCATTGCCACTTAAGTTTGGCGACTCTTCGTGCTATGTCGGTAACCTTGGTTCTCCTGCGAATATCCTCATTCCTGATTCGATCAAGCAAGGAAACTCCGAGCATAGCCCTTTCCATTGCCCATTGGGTGACTTTAAGTTTTCTGATGAGGCCCATTGTAAGCGACCACGTTTCGGAGCCATATGTCATCACTGGCAACACGCACTGGTCATAGACATTCGTCTTGAGACACTGTGGTATATTGGACGAGAAGATACTGCGCAGCTTCCCGAACGCTGCCCAGCCGAGTCGGATTCGACGATTGATCTCTTTCTCGAAGTTAGACCTTCCCAACTGGACCGTCTGTCCCAGGTAAACGTAGTCGTCTACAACTTCGAGTGTAGAGTCCCCGATCTTGATAGGAGTGGGTGCTACATGGCTGTTTACCATGACTTTGGTTTTGTTCTGTGTCTGGGTGTAATTTATCTATAATATATATGTATTTAGAAATATATAAGTATGTTTATCAGTTGTCTAGTACTCATAACAAGCTCTGCTTAGCTTGGGACTAGAGGGCGTTTCGTGATAGTTGTGGAATAAAAAAATTCCGCGGTTGACAAGTTGTCACAGATAATTTTCGCTCTAGAAATTGAACCTGAGGAACTTGCTACAGAACCGATATCTAGCCAACTCATCTCCACAAAATTGATTTCATAGCAAAAATAAATCTCAAACGACCTGTTTACTGCCACACCTTCCTCCCACCCGATACAAGTAAAACTCAATAAAACCTTGACACGAAAAATTTTTTCAGAAGCGATCGTCGTTTCAATTAAAATTGAGACATAATTGTGTGTGAACAGTAGGAAAACATCGGCAGTGAATCATTTTATTAATTAGTTGCTGGAGTATCTTCCTAGAACGTGATGTGGGCTACTAGGGCTCCATGTCAAGGTGGGTGTCGCGACAGCGGTGCTGCGTGATGTCACCGCAAGGGGCGGTGGAATCGCTCCCATGGCGTTCGTTGAGGATGCATATTTTAATTATTGGAATACAAAGCGAAGTAATTGAGCAGTAGATTACAACAACTTGCCAGGCAACCCTTTGCCCTGCAGTACCTAAGTACTACTAACTAGGGTCTCCAATCCCGACTGTTGGTCGACGGGACGGGATTTCGGATTGGTTTCGATTTTCGTTTTCTTTTTTGTGGTGGGAAACATCAAAATATCTTCTCCCGCTCTGGGTGGAGGAAGTGTCACACTTTTACTGAAACCACCGTCCCTCCCAACACAGAGCAATCCCTCCTGAGTAGTTTGTGAGATTGAAAGTAAGTGGGACACTACAGACAAAACACTTTATTGACTTTTTCATAAAAGGTCTTTTACTTCCTATTAGAAAGTCTAGATCTTTCTATTTAGTTTAAGTATCTCTAAAATATGATTTCTATTTGATGTGTCAAATAAAAAGAATATTTAAAATATTTATTAAATTTTTCTTACAAAAGATATTATTATCGCGTGTCCTGATTTAGAAAGAAGCGCATAACATAGAGTGGGCGGACAAGCTGCTGACCTAGCGCACTGTTCTTTCATAATAATTATAACACTTAGTTGATAACTTTCTTTATTCAACAACAACGTGTAGATAGCTACTATTTAATACTTATTTATGTTTTGGTTATAAATACATTGATAACGTGACTTTTTACTGTTCGGAAACGTAGGAAAAATACCAAATAGAAGTGGTGCTAACCAGTGTCAGATTAGTCAGCCAGCGTAGGACCTTCTACCAAGGGGCCCCCCATTTTTATAAATGACAACAAACTAAAACTCATTTAACTTATTTTTCAAACAGGTCCCGGAGCACTTAGGTAGCGTTGGGTCCATAGTTACCTTCACTCTCTTTATGCCAGACTCGGAAGTGATTAGAATTCATATGGCACAGGCTTTTTTTTAATTATTAATAGGCTCGCGTTTGACCACTATCACACCTCACGCCACCAGAGCAGGCTTGCCTAGAAGTACCCTAATCACTCGTGACTTAAAGATACCCAGGATGTAGCCATCAGGAATGGGCCCGTTCAAGTATAACAGAAGCAGATTTTTTTGCAAATATTAACTCCCCCCTCCCCCTTGTCAGGAAAAATAAGCAAAGCTCTCACCCTCCCCCTCCCCCCTGTGTTGGTTTCGTTAATAATTTATGAGCAGTAGTTGTAAGTTTACAAATAAGGAATAGGTTTGAAATAAAGGAAAAACAAACTTCATTTAAAATTTTTACATATTAATTCAAATTAACAGGCCTCAGTTTATGATACACGAATCCATGACTCTAAAGCTTCAATGACATTGGGTGTTTGCTGCTTAGTGATGTGTGTCACAGTGTGTCGTGTCTACTCATTTTCTTGCGAATTTGGAACATCGACATCGTTCTCTTAAAAAACTAAAAAAATATATATAATACTGCTGACGTAATTACCATCTAGACCCCCCCCCCATCCCCCATGTCATCAAAAATAAGCAAAGCAAAGACCCCCCCACCCCCCTGTAGTGCTTATGTAATACTTGAAAGGCTCCAAACACAGGTATCCTGACTTGTTTTGTTTTCGTCCAAGCGGGGCCCACCTCGATGCGGGTGCCCGTAGGCATTTGCTACTCTTGCTCCGCGTCTAATCCGGCACTGGTGTTAACTGCTACATTGAAATCTCGGTATCCTGTACTCATAAACACACAGTATATTTCTTGTGACTGATTATTTTATCAAGATTATTTTTTCAAAAGAAAAAATCAGCATTTCAATACATTTTTGTTTGCATAACTCGATAAGATGTAGGAAACAGTTGGTCTTATTTTAAATATGGTTTTTATAAGTTTTCCCACCTTTAGTGCCATCCAAAGTCCCGAATCACTCGAAATACTGCAATGAATGTGAATCTAGAATGTGTAAACAGTCGGAAAACATTCCTAGAATCTGTAGCACCTCCCTGTCCACTGAATCTAGGTTATCGCCTGCTACCGTTCAGCGTTTCCTACTAATTCGCTTTCGACCTCGTAACATCGTATTTTTGTATTCGCTTGAACGATAACACGCTGAACTGTTCAGTGAAAAGAAGGGATTTTTTTTCTAACGTTGTCAAATATTTGTTTTATACTACTCGAGTACCAGAACTTTGTAACTTATTGCTTTGTAACTTCAAACTAACTTATTGCTGAGTAACAGTCGTGAAGAAAGTCTTAAAATATCCTATTATACTTATATTATTCTCCCCTATAACATTATTTCGTCCAACGTCACGGTACTCCTACGTAACGCCGCCTGACTCATCCCCGACGTGATAGCCTGAAACAACAAGTTCTAATTAGACGTCAAACAAAGCTTACCTATTTACCCTCTTTTTTAAAATAACTCTAACTCAACTCTCAGCAGAACTCATTACTGCGAATGTTGTCAGAGAACCGCGTACCTGTAGCTACCTGAGAACCGCGTACCTGTAGGTACCTTCTGCGAAACACTTCATGTACCTGTCTTTGTTTACTTTAACGAGTCTAAAAAGGCAATATTTCTGCTATAATTGGTAAAATATAAGTTATTTTCTCATTGGTATGCCCTAGTATTGGTGGGAGCCAGTAGTACAATTTGTTTCATCACCACTGCTTTTAAAACGATGAAAGAAAACATCGTGAGGAAACTGCAATGACCCTTCTTGGCATGTTCTTTCTATCCAAAATTATTAAAACATGTCGACTCTTCCCACTACGAAGGGAGAAGGTGAGACCTCAGAATCTCTTACTTTTGGCAACGATCAAAAGACGATAAAGTTTGACCAATCATTGCTTTGGAGCTTTAGGTAAATGTTAAAAAGTATTATGTAAAAATTGTTTTATTTTTTCATCATAACACAATTCTAAATAAGTCGAAACAGTATGAAAAACTAAGTCAAATTGCACTAAAAAGTTAATTTCGCCAAAATGGTCTTTACGCTTTTTGTACCGGAAAGAGTCGATGTGACATCCACCTAACAACCCTGGGGCCGCGTGGTTGACTAGGTCCCATTACATCTTCATCATCCTGAGCCCTAGCACTATAAAGCCGATTATTCTTATGCTCATGTCCTTGTAATCATACGTCCTCAGGGATTTCTAAGCCTTTCGATTGCGAGATACCCTCGTCTACTCATTCTAGGGTTTTCACTGTGACCATTAAGGTTTCTGCGAGGCTGCCTACCTTTTTTCGTCTTTTCTAATTTCCGGGATTGAGACGCTTTTCTAGCCAATTTTCCACGACTATTTTTCTCGCTACAAATGTCAGATTTCTATCAAAATCTGACTATTTTCGTCAACCGCATCCGCAATCCTTAGTGCACAGTGCAGCGCGTGCGTCACTCGTGCGTCGCGCGCGAGTGTGCGGGTTCAACCATGACCCCGTTTTCCCTGCGCGCAAACATTGTGCGTGTGTGCCTCGCGTGCACACGCCGCGCCGCGCATGTGTGCGGCACATGTGCTTGTGTTATGTCACACGAGATGGAGCGTGCGTTGTGCGGCGCTTGCGCCTTTGACGCCGCGCAGGTTGCTCTGCTTTCCTTATTGTTTAGTGGCCAGTACAAGGAATAAACAAAGGCTAGAGATAATTCGTCTGACGTCTAATTAGTTCAGTTTTCCATTGACCCAATTTTAGTTATAACTTTGTTCACACTCGGAAGTCATAAAAAAGGTTGTTTATTACAAACAGCAATTAAATATGAAAAGATAAGTAACTTCCCGGCTCTACTTGTCACTAATACCAACGTTTATCAATAAATAACGTTATTACGACAGATATCGAAGTCTTTCTTGCCGTTCACTACCAAGGCCTAGCATCGTGCCCCACACAAGATCAGGCCACTTTGGGTGTCTATTACAAATATTAAGAGCCGGACGTCCGCTGAGCGCTGATTAATAACAAATCAATCCAAGTGGAGCATACTCCGCACTCCGCACGTTTGTGTTGCGCAAGCGCACATCCGCGCGCGTCGCCTTGAGCGAACGCACTCGCTCAGATTTCGGATTTTTAGATCTTATGTGAGATGAAATTGGAATGGAGGGAATACCAGGGTAGAAAAACCCGCCATTGAGCAATTTGATTCTCCGAAAGTTGAGAGTTCCTTTATAAATTGTCTTGATGAATAGTTTACGATATAGGTAGAATGTAATATACAGAATTGATTGACTAAATGAAAAAGCCTAAAGTAATTCATCATCATGTGTTGTGGGTAGTAAATTGGTCGCTCTATTATCAAAGTTTGTATCGTTATAGGTAGGTTAGCTAGGCTAGGTTCCAATATCTTTATATATTTTTAGTATTATTTTATTTAAGTAAGGCACTATAAATGGACATTATTTTCAGTTGCGCCTCACCGCCAACGATTGTATCACTGCTTACCATCAGGTGGGATCGCAGTCAAGCACTAGTTTATAGCAAATTAAAAAAAAAGTTCCTCATTCAGTAAGGCGCATCGTAAGCAAACATAATTAAAATATCTTTTAATCAAATGAAATTGATGTTTTTAATTTTTTTTTATGATTTAAACTAGTGCTTTAACTGCGATCCCACCTGATGGTAAGCAGTGATGCAATCGTTGATGGTAAAGTGCACTAGGTTAATAAGAGTCTATCTCCTTATTTTTTAGTATGGTAACCCTTTCAAAGTAAGGTACAATGTCTATTTACAGTTTAGTCGTATGACCTAATTCGATAAGGCGTTTCGTAAACAAACAAAATTGGTCTTTTGCAAGTTTTAAAAATTCGCTTTAGGACAGCCGTAGGCTTAAGGAAACCATGCTTTGTAACAGCTTTTGAAACCCACGCGAGTTCTCACGGTATTGTGTGGCTGCTACTGCAGTGCCTTAGTTCCACCGATTTCATCTGTTTAGATTTCAAACATTTATTTTTAAGTATCTGCGAACAAAGCTAGGTTTTTTCTTGAATTACTAGCTGATTTGGAAAACGATGTTCTGCCATATAAAGTTTCAAAAAAAAAAATGTGGGCGGGGGTAGGAAGCTAAAAATAGCTTCCGACCTATTCTTAGACCTACCAAATATCCGGGCCTTGGTACAGGCCATGGTCCGGAGCGAGGAGGAGTGGCAGGCAGTTGCCTCCTTCTGCGAAGCAGTAATGCTAGCAAAGGAGGCGGCCGATCGCGTGAGGCAACGGTCCTCACGCCCCAACCGCCGCCGGGATTCCGATCCCGATTTCCGGCCACCGTAGGCGCGGGCTTGTGGACGGTGAGCAATGGGTGGCTCGCCGTCCGATCGTCCGGTAACCGTCCGGACCGAGCCCAAGTCGTCGACGGCGCGTAGTGTTCCACGCGCGCCTCAAGGAGATGTCAGCAACCGTAGGGGGCCAGCAGGGTCGAAGCCTACTGGGGCCATGGGTGATGCGAAAGTGACCCCCGGGGCACTGGAAAAAAAAAAAATGGCAAAGAAGGAACAGGAGTGGGTGGGAGACCTACCAAATATACACGAAAAATTTCGTAAAAATCAGTTCAGTAACAAACACGAGATTTTTACATATTAGAGTAGCTTTAGCGCATACGTAAAATATAGCCTATGCCACTCAGGAATAAAGCAGCTTTCTATTGGTGAAAAAAAATTCGCAATCGGACTAGTACTTTCAGAAATTACCTACTACAAACAAAAAAAAACAAAAAAAAAAACAAACTTTACCTCTTTGTAATATATATTAATGTAGATAAATAGCCTGAACCTAAGTTTTTACGGGTCCCCAGTCTACTATAAGATGTTTTTTACGAACTGTCTTTTTGTCAGGATTTACTGAATATACCTACTTAGAACTAAAAACAGTCCTAGTATTTTGATCAATAATTCAGTTTTCCTTCAATACTTAGGGACCATCCATAAATCACGTTACAAAAATTTCATGATTTTTTTTTTATCCCCCCCCCCCTCATCCTTGTCACAGCTGGTATCATTTGTGAAACTAACCTCCCCAATGTGACGTCACATATTTTGCAATTTGACATCTAGAAATGATTAAACCAAAACAGTCGTTCCGAAATTAGTTTTCGAACTCGCCAAAAAACCAATTAATCAAACCAAATAAACAATCAACCAATCAAACGTCAACTGTCGTCGTTGTAAATTTAAATCATATGTTGTAATCATAAATAGATAAAAAATGTTTTCTTTAACAGTTAATTATAATTAAAAATTTCGCGTTTAATACTATACTAATATTATAAAGAGGACAAAAACCCCTGGACCGATTTAAAAAAATTCTTTCACTGGTAGAATACTACTTTATCACTGAGTGACAAAGCTTATATATTTTCTTCTTTCTACTCTTCTGGCTGGCAGAAACTAGCTTAACTAACTAACTTAAATATAGATTTTAAAATGTAACGTCACGAAACACCTTCCACCCCTGGTCACTCAATGTCACACATCGTTCTCCCCTTCCTTTAATATGAAACGTAACTTATGGATAACGCCTTATTCTGTCAAAAATAACAGCATACAACAGATAAGTTTCCTTTAACAAAATACTACATTAAGTACATACTTCCTAATAATTGACCGTATCTATTAAAGGATGCAATAAGTGTTAAACATCTAATCAGTAGCCGCTAATCGCTGTTCAAGGTAGGAACCGGCGGCGGCGGCCCACTTCCAGCCAACAGTTTTTATAAAACCTCGTCACTAAAGGAAAATCCAATGAGTTGTTATAAAATAATAACAACCGATTCCGGCAACGTTTATGAACCAAGTGTTCCCGGAATCCGATAGCGGCGGACATTTCACGGAGTTCCGAGCGACCCTGACCCAGAAATGTTGTGTACGTAAATAAACAGGCTCGTGGAGCTCTGGACCTATCTGGGCAACACGTGGCTAGACTGGAATAGCTGCAACTATAATACTTAACATATATCACTGGGTATGTCTAACAGCCTAGTCTACGCGTTAGACAAGTGTCTATCTATTCTACATTATCTTTAGAAGAACAGGTACAAATAAATACAAGCATAAGTTATTTATGAGTATCGTACTATTTAGTTTGTACTAAGAGTTATGAGTATACCTAAGGATAGATGGAGAAGTAGAGGCAGGCCAAAGAAAAGAAGAATGGATTGTGTGAGGAGTGAAAGAAAAGGAAGTTAGTGATGGCATGACGGGTGACAGGACGGAATGGAAGAAAAAAAACATGTTGCTCCGACCCCAAATAACACGAGACAAGGGCAGGAAGATGATGACGTATTATATTATTTCTTTAGCGGAACGCAAAACGAAAATAAATGACAATAAATTTGCATATAAACCTGCAAAAAATTCCCAGAAAAGGGCACCTTTAAACATACATTACTAAGCAAACTAAATTGCCCGTGACAAGCGAACGTTTAGGCCTCCATTAGCAAAATACCAGGACTAACAATCACTTACAAACGCGTTCCTTTCTTCAGTGACGTCACACCTGTCATCAGAAGGCCTAAACCTGCAGTTTCCATGGTCCCCCATAGCATTTACCAGGGTACAATGAGTGCTAGGCAGTGGGAGGTACACACGCTCGGCGGAAGCCAATGGCACTATATTACCTTAATAGCGTGGAGGTACAGTTTTGAGCGCAAATGTTAGTGCTCGTCGAAAATATATTAGTTTTCTTGTATCACCTTTTACGGGGTAGATTATTTTTATTATTATTATTATAGGCCTCCCTCCATTTCTCCCAACGATCACGTTTCCTTGCTTCCTTTTTCCAATTCTTACGGGATAAATAAAATAAAATAGCTCTATATTCCACTACATACAATTTTTAATCTAATTATTACACGTCCTTCGTTCGATTCTTTAACTATGGTTAATTGTTATATAATCAAAGAAGTCGCCTCAACGGCGATAAATAAATTATGGAGTAGAAAGGGCATTTTATATCAATAGATTGAAATTATCAAAATATCATTAGATTTAATGAGTCAATCAGAAATTCCAAAATGTGTTTTAATTAATTGACTCGTCCCTGCAGAGCTAGGAGTTAGTTTTTTTTTTATTCACCATAGGAACCAACACTCTTACATTAAAGTAAACATATCAGAAATACCCAGTATTATAGAATCTATCTAGACTATAGCTCTTACTCTGCCAAGGGCAACACCAAATAGATTATTACCACTCTCTCATAAATAACCTACATATCTGAATGAGGTAACGTTCAGACGCGCAGGGCAGCGCGGGCGCCGAGTGGCCGACTGTACACTTGAATCTAAGCACAGCTCCTTGAGCCGGTGCGACAACCTGAATCGTGTCAATGACGACCCGACCACATACGCACACACGCTCGCGTGCGCGTGCGCACAGGATCCTGCACAAGTGCACGCGACACCGTTCTCCTGTGCACCGGTTTGTTATTGCTAACAAGGAGTTTGTTGTTATTTAATTTTATGATCACAGAGAATACGGAGATCTAGGATGTTTTTGCAGAGTATTCTTTTCCATTTTGGGAGATTTATTTTAGTGATCTACTGTAAGATTACAATAACAATGGTGATATTGATTATCATCAACATTCAATGCCTTAAAACGCAAAATGTAAAAGAAAGAAAAACATTTTATTTGCAGAAAAAGGCGCAAATTTAGGACTATTATATTGCAAACATTTTCTATGACAAAAACATAATTAAAAATAAAATATATGCGCCACGTCCGAGCAAAACGGCCGTACGCTCAGCATAATGCCGTGTCCACACGCAAAATGCGACGAGTCCACAGCGCTGGATTTCAGCGTGGGCCGGATGTACCATCGTTCTCATAACCTCTAGCTTTTTTATGGCCATAGGGTAGGGGAAAACTCATTGTTAGGAATTTATTAGGCAACAATTTTAGATAGACACTAATATTAAGCTTTTAGGTAGGTAATTGTAATTGTTTATGGCTTACAATTTAGAGCATCTATGTTTGTACCTGTGTAGAATATTCTTTAGCTAGTAAATCGCAAGTCACACCGACTCGGGTGCTGCGGCCAGCAACCGCTAGTCACCAAAAGATAATTTGATATAATTTTATCTATTGGGTTTTTTTCTAATTTCCTTTTCGGATTTTATCTTTTATTTTTTAATGACTGTTAATGATGAACGAAAGATTCACGATTGTAATATTAATCAATGAAGACCGATTAGAATTTCTGGTGATCACTAATTATTTGATGAAGTTAGACAATATAATTAGATTTTTTGGTTCACCTGTATTTTCATTTAATTGCAACTGAAAATAATAATTACGTATTATTATTTTCAGTTGTAATTAAAAAAGGCCGTACATTATAATTTGTTATTTAATCGATATTTTATACTTTGGTATATTTTGTCGTTCATGAATCACAGTCAAAATTATTGAACTGTACCTTAGAAATGTAGAGTAGTCGATGGGAATGCTGACCGATTGGATGCCATCCCGGCGTGCAGTAGACCGACACAAGACTAGACTGAAATGGTTTATCCCGAATCCCTGCCAGAACATTATCTGTATACAGCGGACCGTCAGAACACTGACAAGCGGAATAGCCGCGAATTTAGAAAATAAGGTTATATTAAAACAGATTCTTCCTACGTCTAAAGTCTCGTAGACTTCTTCTTCATTGTTCAACGATTTCATTAAATCCATAATCACACTAATATATAAAGATGAAAGTTAGTGTGTGTGAGACTATTTATATTTTTTTATTACTATGTTTGTTACTTATTCACACTCGAACGCCTTAACTGAATTCGATGAACCCCGGTACACGGGCAGACCAAGTTCTGGAATATCAAGGGGATACTTTTTATCCGGGGAGTATCCCTTGGGATAATTTTCTACCATCACGAGGGCGAAGTCGCCGGCAGCATCTAGTATTCTTCATATTCTTCTAATCTCACCCATGAGTCCTCGATTTCTCTCCTTTTTCACATAACATTTTCCTTATCGCTAGATATTCCGTGTCCACGTGACTGTTCCTGCTGCAGTCCTAGTTGCATATTTCACGAAAGAGTCACAGGCGCAAGGTTTCGCAACCACATTACTAACTGGGACGCGTATGTTAAATGAATCGTTACATAAATCATCGAGCTTAAGGAGAATATCTACTGCATGATGACAACGTTATTTCTGGTAGGTTTGTTTTTCTTTTGAGTGCTGCGTGTGTCACATGTCACATTACTGACACTCGGTTCTGGGTTTCATTTCCAGATTATAAAAAGTGTTTTTATTTATTATTATTAATATAGGCTCGCGTTTGACCACTATCTCACCTGATGGTATGCGATGATGTGGACGACCACGGAGCTCGCTTGCCTAGATGTAACCTATTCACTCTTAACTTGAAAGACTCCTAGATTGTAGCTATCAGAAAACACTCCTTAACTGTACGCACAATGAATGTGTTCCCAAAACGCTTTGTACGTATGGTTGGGATATCCACCATGTACCGGTGGCGCAACGCGGTACGCCTAGTAGTCTGATGATGGAACGGATGGTTTTAATGAGGAAATTCACAGACAGCAGCCCTGATTGTAGATTTGTGACCTGTTTATGACAATAGAGTCGTCTCCACATATCTACCAGGGGAGGGAGTGTCAGACTTTGACTGAATCGAACTGCGTGCAACTGAACCTGTGTTCGTTCATTTGCACTTTGCGTTCTCGGACCACGGTACGGCACTCTCATTATATCTGCCTAAATACGCTGTTCACTTATTCCTTACCTTTGGAGAACTGCTGCTATATTATGTGTTGATTGCTTAGAGGTATGCGGAACAGAGTGGAAAGTCCCGCAAACCTCCATTGAAAAGGGAAGATCCTTCGACCAGACGAGTACTGTCCGGTCTGGGCATCTGTTCGATAGCTTCGGACTGTTTTATATATATGTTCTAATCGCACGGAGAACTCTAAACAACAGGATTTTGTCTTTTAGTTCCTATGTAACCTCATAGATGTCGGTACAATCTATACTAATAATATAAAAAGGTAGTTTGTTTTTTTATTTTTTTGTTGGTAGGAGGTAATCTCTGAAAGTACTTGTCCGATTGCTAAAAATTTTTCCCCGATAGAAAGCTGCTTTATTCCTGAGTCACATAGGATATATTTCGCGGGCGAAGCTGCGGTCAAAAGCTAGTTACTAATATTTCTATGCATTTTTATGAGTTTGGTAAATTACCTATAGTAGTCATAAAGACATCTTTAAATTGGTAAGCGTTGAGTGCTATCGTGACAGGCTGTAGTTACCAATCAGTCTAAAAAGTATGACGATATTCCCTTATAGTTAGTAACTGCAGCTATTTTCGTAGTTTCACATGTTACAGTAGACTTTTTTCAGATTCCCTTTTTTCCATACTACATAAGCTGGGGTCGACTTCCAGTCACATCATCATCATCATTATCATCATCATTTCAGCCGAAAGATGTCCACTGTTGAACATAGGCCTCCCCCAAGTGTCGTCAAAACGACAGGTCCTGTACTTCTCGCATCCATCGGATTCCCGCGACCCTCACCAGGTCATTGGTTCACCTTGTGAGAGGCCTTCCAACGCTGCGTCTTCCGGTACGTGCTCGCCACTCCAGAATCTATCGTCCCCATCGGACTGTTCTACGAGCAATATGTCCTGACCACTGCCACTTAAGTTGAAATTGAGTAACGATAATAATTCGTCAAAGATATTAATGAAAATTGATTCTTTCGCCCATTCTAATCTTAGTTTAAGCTTAGAAAGCAGAAAAACTTCTAAACTATCAAATTCAGAGGTGTCTTAACTTCACTCATTTAAATTGTATATAATGTGCACCGTATTGTAGTTAGTTTATTTGAAATTAATATGAACTAGAAGAGTAACGGCAAACTAAATATGGGTACAATGATGGTTGACATACCACATATTATGCACCCAATGAACTACATATTTGAATATGATTTAGATAACATTTGGAGCAGATATTATAAGGGTTATATCATATAATTAAGGGTTCTAATATCGACGAGATGCAGACAACATGACTTTCTTTTTTTTATAAAATAAATAACGTTACCCAGACTAGGAATAACTCGTGTATCGTGGGTGTGTCCACAAACATACAAACACACATACACAAGACACACAGATCCGAAACACCTATCTGTAGACTATACAAACATTTGTTCCGTGCGGGAAACGAACCTGGGACACGTGGCGCAGCGGCCCAACCGTGCGGTCAAATTCAATTCAATTTTAAATTCAAAGAACTACATATCCGTAAACAATAAATATAATATAATATAATATTCCACAACCATCACACAACGCCGTCTAGTCCCAAGCTAAGCAGAGCTTGTGTTATGAGTAATAGACAACTGATAAACATACTTATATATTTCTAAATACATACATATTATAGATAAATTACAACCAGACACAGAACAAATGATCGTGCTCATCACACAAACATTTGTCCTGGGTGGGAATCGAACCCACGACCTCCGGTGTAGCAGTCAGGGCCACTAACCACTAGACCAACAGGCCAGTCAAATAAGTAGGTCGTTTACGTAATAGGTACACTAAGTGTGAGAAGTAACGTTTCTTCTAAATGCTTTACCAAGTACATTGGAACCTAAACCCCGCAGACATTTTCTCAAGCATCCAAATAGTATAACGGAAGTCGTAAGCCCTAGGACACATAGAGATAGCTAGCTTGCATGTGTCCGAACCGAACGAACAGCCGGGGAGCTAGACTGGTCTAGTACCTATTTCCTGCCTGTTTCCTATTTTGTGCTATTGTAGGCTAATGTCTGGCTTAACGTGACGTCCTTGCTACAGTTTTTGCCTCGATAATCCCGGCTTTTCACCTTAACTGGCCTCTGATCGGTAAATCTGCTGTTAACCCGGCATCATCTACATAAATTGAGAAAGAAGCTTACCATGTTATTTTTGTCCAATTTAGAACATACAGTCCTATTATAAACATGTTTGTATAGCAATCATAACCATACAGATGTTAAGTTTAGATATTTTATAATCAACTAGTTCTCAATTAATCAACGGATTTGGATAAGAAGACGTTGGTCTCGATTAGAACGTAGGAAGTTGTTGGCCAGGATTAGAACATAGAAATACATTGGCTTGGACTAGAACATAGGAAGACGTTGGCGTTTTATAGAAATTAGGAACAAATTGGGCTAGATTAGGACTTAGGAAGACTTTGTTCTAGATTAGAACATAGAAAGACGTTGGCCTGAATTAGAACATAGGAAGACGCAGGGTTGGCCAGTATTTGAATTACTTGTAATTAAAATACGTAATTGAAATAGAAATACGTATTTGGTATTTGTATTTCAATTACTTTCTTAAAATGTAATTTGTAATTCGTATTTCAAATACCCGACGGCGAAGTATTTTGTAATTAGTATTTTAAATACTTGAGGCTTCAAAATACAGAACTCTCAGAACTGTCAGATTCTTTCCTTCAAGAAAGAATGTTTTCTTTAGCAGGTTGTATTCACTCTCCAACAAGAGGCTGTTTGTCTGACAGTACATGTAAAAATTTAGTGTTCATGAAAGGAAACTCTGGTTTTACTGATTAATTAATCTTGTTTTCCTCTACTTTTCAGCCCATGCTGGTCTAGATTACTTATTTTGTAATATGTAATTTGTATTTTGTATTTCAATTAAAAATAGCTAATATACTGTATTTTGTATTTTATACTTCAAATACCTTACTTAAAGATATTTTGTATTTTAATTACTTGCGATAGTTACTGTATTCTGTAATTTGTATTTCAATTAAAGCAAAGCATGTATTTTGAAGACGTTGGTCTGAATTAGAACATAGGAAGACGTTGGTAGACGTTGGCTTGAATTAAAACATAAGGAGACGTTGGTCTTGACGAGAAAAATTGAATGGCGTCTTTGAAAAGGAGGATAATTATAATTTGTTTCCTGTTTCTCATAAAGTCAGTAGATTCGCGTGGTTTTCTTCTGTAGTACCTACTTAGTCTATACAATGACTCATGTTAAGTACTATGTCCTGATCTATACTTAGTCATAACAGGTTAAAAATTACGTATTAAATAGCACACAGCACAGGGAAGTCCCAGCTTTGACGGATAATAAACATTGAATAATATGATCTATTATTGTATGACTATTACGTATTTTGAAACGGATAAAATAAATCATTTTGCAGTATAATTAAAAAACATTAAT
Source organism: Mythimna impura (assembly GCA_905147345.3). Classification (NCBI taxonomy): domain Eukaryota; kingdom Metazoa; phylum Arthropoda; class Insecta; order Lepidoptera; family Noctuidae; genus Mythimna; species Mythimna impura. Next base: position 1,335,094 of record LR990342.1, on the reverse strand, counting down.
ATTGAATTGATCTATAGTGTAACAGTTACAAAGTCCATGGTAGTATGTAGTGGTGCGCACGCTGCGACGGAATTCCTATGGAACAAACATTAAATCGATTTTTTATCTCGTATCTTTATTACGTAGTATAAAACAAAGTCTCTTTTCGCGTCAGTTTATTTATCCGCTAACTCCTCTTAAACTACGCCACGGATTGTGGTGCTATTTTCGAGCGAGGAGCGTCAGACTTTTACTATATAAAACCCACCTGAGTTCCTTCTGGTGACCATTGCATGCCAGGGTTGCGGTCTTTCGAATGATCCTCCAGCTCGCTGGAATAATATCTATACATCATAAAAATAAAATTGAAGTGTCTGTTTGTAATATCAAAAGAACATTTTTTACTAAATGTACATGAAAGTAGGTATATTCGATATGCGATTTTCTTTCTTTATACATTTATGAATTTAAATTTTTGTCTATCTGTTTGTTCCGGCTAATCTCCTAAACGGCTGGACCGATGTGTGACAGGTCTTTCTGTGATAGATCATCATCTTCCTGCCCTTGTCCCGTGTTATTTGGGGTCGGCGCAACACGTTTTTTTCTTCCATTCTGCCCTGTCACTCGTCATACTATCACTAACTTCCTTTTCTTTCATATCACTCTTCACACAATCCATCCATCTTTTCTTTGGTCTCCCTTTCCCTCTCCATCCATCCACATGTAAACTCATAACTCTTTTAGTAACATGCGTTTCATCTCTCCTCTTCACATGACCATACCAAGACAAACGATTCCCTTTCAACTTTTCAGTCACTGGCGCCACTTTCAAACTTCCCCTAATATACTCATTTCTCACTTTATCCATTCTCGTCACACCACACATCCATCTTAACATTCTCATCTCCGCTACGTGCAATCTTTTCTGTGATAGATAGCTGAGTTTAATAAGGAATAACTTAGGCTACTTCTATTATACAAAATGAGTACGCTTAAAAAAACTTCTTGAAATTACGACCAAATGGTTTAGTGCTGTTTTACGAGTCTGACGAGAAAGTCGCGGGCAACAGCTAGTTTTACATAAACAGCTTCACAAGTTTGATTTTTTTTCACAGCTTTAAGGGACCGCAGACCTGAGTATATGGTTTTAATTTCAACTCGATACCTCCACGCGTTCCTGAGATAAAGGGTCTTGACCGACCGACAGACAGACAGACAGACGTACAACAAAGTGATCCTATAAGAGTTCCGTTTTTTCCTTTTAAGGTACGGAATCTTAAAAAAGTACTGTATGAGCTTTTTTACTTTGAATTTGGAACGTCAAAACCATTTGAAAAAATAAACTTATTAATTGAAAAATGTAGGTACCTACGTGCATCAAACTGATCAAACCAGTTCACACAAAAATCAAACTGGCCGCTAACCAAAAAAAAAAAAACTATATTTACTGTTGTTTATCTAAAAAAGTAAAAAAATAAGAGCAGAAACGTTATAGAAAAAGTTCGATTATGTAGTGAATTTTTGAGATTTGTTTCAAATCTCAAAACATGTCGAGTGATATTTAACATTAACTTGTATATAAATAATACTCATATTTATCTAATTTATAATTTGCTTCTGCATATTCTTTTAATTATCTAACACAAGGTGTTAGAGAATCCAATAAGGGGATAAATCTGTCTTTGTCTTGGGCAGCTTGAATTCCTCACTTCTCTCAGGTTATTGTATAAATCCCTCACTGCGTTCGGGATTAAAACTTAGCGACCTTCTTTTTGTTCAGAATTCAACATGCCGCCCGCGACTTTAAGTCACTGCGCACTGCTTTATCCCCTAGTCACATAATCTACTATTATCCTTGCTCATTACCTTTTTACTAACATCAATACAGTTTGAGCAGTTTTGCAGTAAACACGTGACATACAAACCGACTCACTCTCACTTCATTCCATTAGTTGCTATTGAAAGTGAAACTCGTATTGTGGAGCTAGGTATGTATCGCGCACACTTGTGGTGCTATTGTCCTTACGTCTTAATGTTGTGATAACGACCGCTTAATTAGCTATTACGGAGTAGGCAGCAATCTAGGTTGAATGTGGTCTAATGAGATTGTGGTTCAATGAGAGCCTTACAATAATAAACAAACAAAAGTAGTTTCGTGTACCTTAACCGACATTTGAGACCCCAGCAATATGCTCTTTTATTTCTATTGTCCAACGATCACTATGCTATTGTCGTACGCTTCAGTTGGAGATATGCATTCTTTTAAATTTCCGATTTGCACCCCAAAAACCCCCACATTCCAAATTCATTGATTTATGTTTTACGTCCATATTTGGGCTACAGACATTTACAACTCAATCGGTCCAGTGCATTTGGAGCAAATTGATCGTGATATCAGGCGGGCAGACAAACAGACGAGCGATCCTGTAAGAGTTCTGACTGTCTGAGTTCGGACTTCGGAATCCTAAAACTAACAAAAAACTCGCAAAAATTGTTGTTTTTGTGTCAGTGGCGCCATCCCATAATGTGGTGCCATTAATATAACGCTCCTCGACGACTCTGAATGTGTCATTAAAAACTCCAAATGAACGGTATTTATCGCCTGTTTCTAGGGTTCCGTAGTGACGCCAGCGAACGCAGACCGAGAGTCGTTACGAGACAGACGTTCGGTTCCAAATATAGACCTCTTACATAGACAATCAGTTGAAATTCATAACTCGAATATTATGTGATAGAATATTCCAGACTATTGTAGGTAAATGTTTGTCTATATTCCAGCTAGTAGCAGACTTACGTCGACGACTCAACATCCAAATTATTTAAGCTTGTAATATATTTTAAGCTAAACTTAACTGGATACAGAAACAACTAGAAACTTTCCCAAACTTAATCCGTCAATATTAGCCACAATAATACGAAATTGTATTTTCTAACTTTGGTCCCTAGGTACGATAGCGAACCTAAAATTTAAACAATAAGAATACTTACAGAACATTTTCATTTAAAAATCACCCATTTTACGACGTAAGTACTAGACAACTGATAAACTGGTGGGAATCGAACCCACGACCTCCGGCATAGCAGTCAGGGCCACTGACCACTAGACCAAAAGGCCAGTTATTATTTATTTATATTAGGAACCATTAAATTTAAACTTTATAAAAAAAAAAAACAAATACAGAACCCAATGAATTTCTATACACCTGCCACATCGCCACGTGTAACTTAGCATCGATGCGCGGGCGCAGCTTTTTGCTCGTCACGGCTCATCGACTAAGTTCGACCCCTGTCGCTTGAGCCACTAGTTAGGGGTGTCAAATACAAGTCATTTGAATTTAACGCTAATGAATTAGGGGAATTCTGACGATGTTTCGGAATGCGTAGTATTTCAAATTTTGACAGGTTTCTGACGTATTTGTTTAGCGTTTAATGAGCTGGATATTGGTGTTTCTTTTTTGTCTTATAAGGTCGTTTACAAAGATATATTGATAGCTAAGTATTCTGATTACAGAGACAGTTGTAGTTTATTTAAAAAATATATATTTTGAATGCCTGAACCACTTTCTGAACATCGACAACTGCTACGAAATCACATGAATAATAATAATATTCCACAACTATCACACAACACCGTCTAGTCCCAAGCTAAGCAGAGCTTGTGTTATGGGTACTAAACAACTGATAAACATACTTATATATTTCTAAATACATACTACTACATACAACAAATGATTGTGCTCATCACACAAACATTTGTTCTGGGTGGGAATCGAACCCACGACCTCCGGCATAGCAGTCAGAGCCACTGACCACTAGACCAATAGGCCTGTCAAGAATGAATATCATCCTACGGTTGATACTATAAATTCGAAATGAGATTTGACTACAGGTTAAATTGATGCAACCCAGAGATTCAATAAGATCTGGTCAGTAACAAGGACGTATAGTTTCTTTAGTCATCAGCGTATCCTGAGAAATCCCGTTCGTGTTCACTTCGCTCATCTCTTCTAGTCATCGTTTAACATGGTCCCATTAATATTCCCGTCAATTATGTGTTGTATGACACATTGGCTGTCCGAACCCGCGTCGAAACAAAAAAATAAACGTGTCAGAATATATCATTTTGGTAGTTGAGGTCACAGTAAATGTTATTAGTGGGATAATGAGTTAGAATATAACTGCATAGATGGATGTATCAATCAGAAATGTTATAGAGCTTAATAGCAGTTACCGATACTGTCGGCCCCAACCCGCCTGCGCGGGCTGCTGGGCTTGCGTTGGCTGTCGGAACCCGATACAAAAGTTTCGGATAAGACCAAAATGACAGGTTACGACTGATTTCAGGTGGGCTTGCCCGGCCAAACAAATAATACTAGAAATAAAAATCAAATCATGCTATTTGTATTTTACTTTTACAATTTTAAATTCTAATATCCGTTACCGAAACCAGCGGGTATTCCGAAATAATTTCATATCCGTAATCGAATCCGAAACCGGTGTAATATTATTCCTATATCTGTATCTCAATCCAGATCCGAAATTACATGTTCATAAAATCCCTGGTACCAATTATAATTTAGGGTTATTTGAGAAAAAATCGTTGGTAGGTTGATCGAGCATCAGTTGCAACTTCTAGCACGTAAACTGGGCTTTGTTATATTTGCTTTGCATGTTTATTACTTCAATAGATTTAAGTTAAATGGTGTTGGTTACTAAATAATGTACATGCTTTTTACCACACAAGCTGTTCATGTCGATGTAACAGAAGTTCCACTTCTTTATGAGATAGTGTGCTTACTGAAACTGCTCAGCAAGGATTTAAATTGGGATAACGCTTTAAGAAATGATCCCAAGAACATTACAATCATCACATTGGGCATACAGACTAATCAGCATGCTGAGTGTGTCTTTATGAGCTGTTGGATTGTTGACGCAAAGTGTACCTAAAGAAACAATGGAACATGGGCGGATTTTAGTCAGTAAAAGTCGCACTCCATCTCGCTCCACTCAGAGCGAGAGAAGGGCGATTCTTTGAAGCCGAGAGAATGTCTCATTCATCTGGCCTAGTTTTTTTCTTTACAATTTGATATTTTTATTTGCATATTAGTTTTCCCCGATCACTAAATGTATCAAAGGCACTCATTTGCACCTTACGACACAAAATAGATAGGTACGAAAACTAGGCCACATGAATGAGACGTTTTCTCGGTTTCAAAGAATCACCCAGAAGTTGTTTGATAACTTCCTACCACAAAAAACAGTGTGTCTGTATAATTTTCTTGGGATCAAAGTATTAATCAATACACTTAACTACTTTTACTTTTAACCCTATTCTCTAAATAAAATTCCTCAGTCAGCAAGCGACCTATTTTCGGAACAGCGTGACCATGAAATACCTCTCCCTCTGAATCGATAACATTACCTAATAACCGCTTCCACATATGAATGACATTTCTGTTTGTTACAGGTAAGTTCACATTCGAGTTCAGCCGGAATTCCCGACGGTAAGAGTTAATTAAAATAACTCGTACACGATATATTTTACCGTTATTGGGCCAAGATTAAGTGCCGTGTTCGGAAAGCTTGAAAAATTGCGGTTTTTCACGCACCCCGAATGACTAGGGAAATAACTCGCTTATCGGAAATAGGAGCAAGTATTTGAAGGTCATATTTTAGGAGCCGCCTCGTTTTTCTTCCCCTATTTAATGTTGCAATTAACTTACGTAATTGCGTTATAGTTATTTTTATAGGAATAGTTTTCGTTTAGAAGTTAGTCATGTTGTAATCGTTGATATTTCGGCCGAAGCCATTCTGAAGCACAAATAACGTCTGGGTGACTATTTATAGCCGACCAACTTTGTTAAAAGCTATAGAAAGGTGTATTTGTAAGCTTACCCATTTCTCAACCAACGAATTTACCTAAAAACTTTTCTTTTAAAATAACATAATCTAATTATAAACTTATTTTTCCTGTTGTAAAGATTATTACATAAACGATCTAATGCAGCCTGGCATTTCTTACCAGTCAATTTCTGGATTAAAACAGACTACACTACGGCAGGTTTGCACAATAAATATACAAACTTCTGCCAGCTGATCCGCTCGCGTAAAAGTAAAAGTAAAGTAGACAGTATATGCATATGTTACTCAGTGTTATAGTAGCATTCTACTGATGAAAGAATTTTTAAAATCCAATAGTGTTCAAGTTCATTTGTTATTACTAACAAAAATACAAATCTTTCCTTTTTATATTATTAGTGTAGAGTTATAGATATAATTTGAAATAGAAAATAAGTATTTAAGTTATGGAAAGATTTATTTATTTATTAAATATACACACTATCTTTACAGGCTGAACCTAATACAATAGTGGTATCCAAACCAAAAAAAAAAAAAAAAATTGAAAAAAAGTCATCATCTTACACTAACACTTAAAAATCTAAAACAACACTAAGCTCTATTACAATATAAGTATACTACTAACTATAAAAATAAAAGAAGTAAATAAAAAAATAAAATAAAATAAACTTAACGTTAACCTGTATGTAAATACAATATAAAATCAGACTTAGTACAGTACCAGTAACTAATATTTAAATATAACTAACAAAATTTAATAAAACTCTGCGATTTTACTCTCATGAAACACATCATCTAACAAAAATTGATCCCCATGGGCCCACTCCAACTCTGCTCATAGAACCCAGCGTGATTTACAAACAGGAAGGATCGTTGTAATTCCTCGTTACAGCCGTCTTTCACCACGTTTTAAAAATCATTCTACGAACCACCAAAAGCGAAGTATTAAGACACCGTGTTATAGGCCTGTAGGCTGACCCCATCAGGGCTTTACATCACCGTGCCCCACCTGAACTTTGCGTAATGGCGCGAATTTGACGTCAACGCGTGAACGAAAGTAACATTATGCGATGTGTTTGTCTCATTGCACTTGGTTATCCAGCATGTGGGTCAGGGCTGCGCGGGCGCCGCGGAAAGCGAACTAACTCCACTAGTCAGTAGTCTTTTCATAGTTGTTTTTTTACGTTTTCACCTTGATGCACTTGTGCTGTTATGATTCGTTCTCAATGCATTTTTGTTTAGAAGAACAAAAAAATTGTAGCGCTTTGTGTTTTTTTTTTTGCATAACTCTTTTATTTACAGAAAGATCTAGATATCAATTGGTAACAGGTTGTGTAATAGAAACAAAATAAAGTAAATTTTGAAATTCAATTAAATTACCTTACCTACAGTAGGTTCGTTAGATAATAAAGTAAAATCAATACAAAGAAACACATGTTAAAAAAAATTACCTACGTAGTCAATTAAATATTCATTATGATATATTATATATATTTTAACGTAATAACCATATAGAGTTACGTCACGAGCTATGTAATAATGCGTCGATTACGTCAATTAAACAGCAGTCACGACAAATTATTATAAAATATAATAAACTCGAAGCAAACCGGATCGCTAAAACTAGAACATGTAAATGCGAAACATATGAGTATTTATCATATAAATAAATTTATCGGCCTAATCATGTTGGTAAATGCATACAAACCGCCGCAAATCTGTTACATAACGCACTCGTACGCATGTGTGGGTATTACACACACACACGCACACACTGACATGCGCGTACGCAGCCTGCATCCTGTCCCACTTATTGAGGTGAACCGGTCGATCTATGGATCTTGTCTATGGTGAAAAACTAGTATGGTGGAATTAGTTTTACACTAATTAGGGTTCAACGTGATATAACAAATATTTGCATACCATTCTTGATGGCTGCCCGTGTGCTTGAGTAGGCTTCTTAAGGTGTTAATTTGTGCTAGATTTTAAAATATGGCCATTGAACACATTTGGCGGTGACACCATAGGTAATGCATTATTGCACCAATTGACGAGAATGAATTACCAAAATAACTTAGTATCTGTCGTGACGTAGACTCTACCCAACGGACGTCAGAGCCCTCATATTTTCCTTTACAGATACCCACATATCAATAAATTTCGAAGCTCTATAATCTCCACCCCCTATTTTTTCACTTCTCTATTAAAGCCGTATCCGCCCCTTCGGATCTCATCAAAAATCTTTCAAGACGTTGTTAAGGTCCCGTTGAACTAGAGGGTTTTAGGGTCTATTGTAACTCTTCTGAGACTTCTGTCACCTATAGAACTGCAAGCTCCACACGTCAAGTCACCATAATAATACCAGTTCAGCCGCTCAACGTATCTAGGTCCAAGAATTCGCAGTGCACTCTAAATATGCCACATATGGGCGCAGAAGGCCACTGCTCACTAACATGGCTGCAATAATGCTGGTAGAACCACGGCTCATTAACATTGAATTTATTTTGCAAAACAACGATTAATCTAGGCATTATGCAGTTCTTGTTTTGGGAGATGAGGACTACTAAACAGAACGGATTAGGTCACGTGAATATACAACCTTATGTTTAGTATAATATGCCAACCTGAATATAGTTTGTTCAGAATCAGTAACAGAATCGATTCCAATGATTTTTTTTACACCATGTTATATATTTTTCCAAAAATATTAAAAAAACGTCATAAGTTCGACACCACCGACACTAAGTACAACATTTATCACGGCAGGTCATAGCGGGCATTAGGTGCCAGCTCACAGCTGGATGCGGGAGCAAACCAACCCCTCAGTCTCCCGGATGGCCCGGTGACCATGTATTTGTGCCGACAACCAGAAAACATAACAAGCTTATAACTTTTTGATTTTTCATTATACAGTTATGAAATTTCGCACATAGATATATAAAAATACTAGACAGGTGTTTCGGGTTTCGTATATACTAAAACTGGTGTTGTATAGCAATCACTATTTGGTGTATGTGAAATAATGTTGCTTCTTCTACATTCAGTATATTAGGTCAAATAAATTAGCGAAAGTAAACAGAGTCAAGTTTAATAATAGTGCTAAAAGCTGATGTAGCAGTTAACATCATTTTTAAATACACATTTGTTGCCAAAGTCTTGCCAAAGAATTGGTCCTTAGAGTCTTACGTAATGACTCCAAGGACCAAGGTCTACCTATAGTTTGTTGTATCAGTCCTTTCTTACCCGTTATCCGACAAGGATACGTCATTACTCTCTCGACTCACCAGATTCCCACAAACACCAGCTTTTAATTCCAGCATGTTTATTTTATTTACCTCAAACTCACTGCAAATACCGTAGTATATGGGAGGCAGTAATAATATACTGAACCAGTGGCGAGCGCACGCATCAAGGTCTGTGTCGGGTGGCGCAACACGACTCTCGAATGTTGCACAAACACTTGCTAATTGGAACCAATGTGATCTTCCGACTGAGCTGAAGGCCTTCCAGAATACCAAGAATATCTACCGTTCTCCTGAACTTTCACCACTTTTGGGAAAAAATATAATTTGCTGCAGTTTCATCTGGATGGGCTCTTAGCTGTCTTGAACGTCTGCTTCTTTGATCTTGCTGATATTTTTGCTATATGTAGTAATGGTGTTTAGAGATTTCCATCTCCATCTTCAGATTCTGTAATATTGTATTCCAGAGAATGAGACTAAAAAAGTGAAATGTAATTATCGACGAGTATGTTTCGATCTTCTCATTGCTCTACGTGCAATGCAACTCATGCGCAGTTCAAGACAATAGGAACCAGGAACAAGAGTACTGCGCTCCCAAACCATCTGGCATTGCTCCAAGCCAATGTTTCAAACGCATTCAAAACAAGGATTAGACTTGTTTGTCAGTTGGCGTGGATAGGAAATATAGATAATGGCGTGGAAGGAAACAGCGCTGCGCAGCCGGCGTGCAATGCTACAGCCGTGAGGCCACGAGAGCAGCGACCGTGCGAGGTCGTGTCATGTAAATGCGGCTCTCAAGGCGCCCGCCCTAGTTACGCTCAAAACAACACCGCACAACAATCACCTTCAACCTTATCACAACCCACTAAGGTCTAACTCCCATCCATCCAACCGCATAAACAATTTTGCATCACGACCACGTAATTGCGCTTGACGTAACACTTAATGACCTATCAATAAAGGTTGTTTTTCCGTGCGATCATGGCAGGTTTAAGGTTGCATAGCTAAGAGCGATCGGACGGAGACGGTGACACGAACACGATCCTTTTTAGTTAAATCATTTGCAGAAAAAAAAAATAATTGGCCAAAGTTAAAATGCAGTTCATTAGTAATTAATGGCGACGATTAAATAACTTGCATTAGTTGTTGTGGACTGAGGTGTTTGATGAGTGGTACCCGTCTGTCTGAAAACAGACGTAGCCGCGCGGCACAACTAGGTAATGTTTCAGCCAGCCCATATAATATATAATACAAGCATTTCTTTAGCGAAGATAGTGTTTCAACACTCCTCTTACGAAGAAGTAGTTTCCTAACTCGATCAATGAATGACCTTTGTTTTTCCATATTTAAAATAAAATTTACATAAATATGAATGGTCCGTCATGCTGTATTGGCGGTCACGCACACCAAAAGCTGCGTATATTTGGCACCTTCCCCACGGATCTAAAGATGCGCGTGCGCTGAATCCAAAGTGATGTTTAAGTTTGCTGTCAGGAAGATGCACAACCTGTCGGGGACATCTTTTTTTGATCATTAGATTTTCAAATCCTATGAAACCCATAAACTTAGCAACAGGTATAATTTTTCTGGTAACGGATAGTCATTCGTTGCTGGAAACATGAAAACTAATCGCAAGGGTGGACCACGACCAATAGGTAGTTCACCGTCCGGACCGAGCCCGAGCCGTCGACGGCGCGTTGTATTCCACACTTGCCTCATAGAGATATCAGCATAGCCGTAGGGCCAATGCCCGCTAGGGCCACGAGGAATTTCTGAAAAGGAAACTAATGGTCCTTGAATGTAAATGGCAACTGAAGGACCAGTTGGTCAGTAAAAGTCTGACACGCCCTCTTGCTCCATCCTAGAGCGAGAGAAGTGGATGATTTCCCACCTCAAAAAAATTGTTACCATCCGTTTGCTATGATACTACTTCAAACTGATTAGTATATTCAGCCAGTATCTGATACTGACGCCGTGGCGCAATCGTGCAGTGTCCGATGTCTTGGTTACTAGTTCGATACCCGCTTCAGGACTAAACCCCCATATGAATATATGATATGTATTTAGGTCCTAACGCTTTAGGACCTGGATACATATTTCTATCGAGTATCCCGCGTGATGCCCGGCAGAACAATCTACAGGCAATTGATTCACGGCAAATTGAGTCTTATAGCATAAGCACAAAGCAGCCTCTCCTCCTCTAGGAGAAGGAATTAAGGACTATCCTGTCTAAAAAGTGTTCTAAGCGATTTCAGGCTAATATAAGGCGATGCGTTTTCGTATTTTTGTGTCTAGAAATATATGTTTGCTTCAGGGGCATAACCATCGCCATATCAGCTGTATCAATGATACGGCCCCCCCGGCTATTGAGACCCCGACTTGTGCAAAAATTCGTATCATTTTATCCACAACCTATAAATTCTCTTACTGTTAGGGTAATGAATAATTAATATATGATAGAATTTCCCAGTTTTATAGCTCGCTCCGCTTGTTCTAGCTACATAAGATCTCATGAAAACCTAGAGCTATCCTAGTCCAAATGTTTCTATAAATGAGCTCATGTTTAATCAAGACTTGTTCTATCCAGTCAGAGTAATCTCAGTTTTGACCAAACCTATACTCTTTTCATCTCTCTCTACGCCGACAAGTAGTCCATTTCCTTCGTGGCCTATCGCGACCACGTCACGCTGTCTCGAGGCACCAGCGGGCCTAGCCAAGTTACGATCGTTTCGTGTCGAATCTCTTTCTACATTGGGTAACGCCTCCTATTTGTTTGTTTTGACCACGTGACTTAACGTTGAGATGATGTCATTCCCATACATTTGAATAGTTTCGAACAAGCGTTAATGATTGTAGATTATCAACTTGGCTAAGCCTGCAGTTCTATGTTAGTCTCTCTCTCTATTGTAAAAAATACAATTTTTTTTTTTTTTACACAGGGCCCCTCTGGGTCTGCAGGTTCAAATGTTTTTGTGTGCATGTTATAACACAAAAATTCCCAATTACTCTACCTTGCATAATATATAATTTGATTAAAACTCCTTTTTTCTGTTTAATTATAGCGATCACAGGGAATTATGATAAGCTCATGATCACTATTCATCTGTCGTATTCTGTTTTATTCCTTCTCTTAATATAACATTTAAAATAAGCTTTTAAATCGTCGTATAAATGTGGTGAGAATGTCTGTTGAGGGAACAGATTACATCCAGCCCGGAGTAATGATGATGGCCGTCTGGGAAGTTTTGTCTACCCTCAGCCTCGGAGGAAAGGCTCTGAGTAAATATGTATCTTACGATCTTATGTAATAAGGGTACTGTCCAAGATAGAACAAGTTTCGAGAAAAGGCTGAAACTTTAGTAAAGACTTAGAATTTTAACTTATCTAGCTATTTTTTAAATGGTATAAACTAGCGCTTAACTGCGATCCTACCTGATGGTAAGCAGTGATGCAGTCGTTGATGGTGAATCACACTAGTTTAAGATCCTATTCAGTCTAGTCTTAAAGCTTAACTAGATAGAGGCTATATCCTTATTTATAGTGGTCCAAAGTGCTGGATTGTATAAGGGTAACGCAACAGAAATATGACTTTGCGTTTTAATAGGAATTGTTCTGAAATTGCTGTACATTATGTAATAAGTTCTATAAAAACACGTTGTCGCATTATGTGGAAACCTTTATCAAGCCAAAGCCACCATGGGACATAATGTTACCCTCTAAACTCGAGGTACTTAACATATGTATATATCGCACGCGTAATCTTAGACTGAACTTAAAAAAGAGGTAGTTGAAAATTGAGTCCAAGTTATAATATGTTTTACGATTCAATTTTCAAACAAAGTTTTTTGAGTTAGGTCTATTTATGATTAAGTGTGAGATATGTAGGTACCTCTTAACAGAACAAAACTATGTCCCTATACAGTTACTTAAATCCGTTACCATTTCTAATGATAAATCTCATTTTTTACACGTGACACATAATCTTCGCGAGCGGATTCCAGGAGGTCATCGTCTAATGAATGTCGATGGAATGAGCCCTCATGTCAATCTCAGTGAAAGCTCTTATCATTAGGCATAAGTAAAATAAATGAAGTTGAGGAAATACGCTGATCTTATGAGGACGATGAACTGATAGCCTTTATTGAAATGAGATCCGACCTTATTCGCTGATAATGTCTTATCCAAACTAAAAACATAAGTTATATAGTTGAAAATTAAAAATTAGTCAAGCTTACCTTAAGAGCGACCAACTTGAGGTATATTTTCATACAACCGCTCTTACGTGATTATGATGTTATTACACATCTTTCTCTAGATATTTTGGATACACAGCTATCTTGTGAATATTATCTAGGCTTCTATAGAAATCAAAACATAAATTTGTGTAAAACTAATCTAGTAAAAACCTCTGAAAATCTGCTATTTTACGTGAACTTTGGCCCTCCATAATGTACTCATAGGTACATTAAAATTATTAAAAAGTACATCAATAGAAGCCTTGCACATTTAATCGAGATTCTGAATGACGACCATTTTTCTGAAAAACTTTTGGGGGTTTAAAAAAACATTATTCAACGTATTTCCTGGAACAAATTTTGTGAAATATTCGAGTAAATCATGGAATTATTGAATGCCAACAGAGTTTTCAGGAGTTAAGTATCTCTCTTTTTTCGCGTTGCATCTTCATCAAACATCGCGTTGAATTTCGATAGACGAAGCAACAAGCTTTTAAACCGTGCTCGACGTTGATGACAGGCGATTGGAAAAGGACCCTCTTAACATGGACAGATCTCAAGTAACTTATTATTTTCTATACTAATATTATAAAGAGGTAAATTTCGCAATTTTGTTTGTAGGAAGTAATCTCTGGGACTACTGAACCATCATCTTCCTGCCCTTGTCCCATCTTATTTGGGGTCGGCGCAACACGTTTAAATTCGGGACTACTGAACCAATTTTGAAAATTCTTTCACCAGTATCAAACTACATTATTCCGGAGTAGTACTAATAAATAATATTTTTAAACAAAGACGTAAAAAATACAGCTTTTTAACCCTTAAAGGGATAGATAGTATACGTTCTAACTAGCTTCTTCATGCGAATGTCTAAAAAAAGACAAAACTTTCAGCACACCTAATCCTAAAAGTAACGTTTACATCTGTAGACGTTTACATCAATGTTACTTTGCAATTGCCTAATTTGAAATTTTTAGAACTTGCGCGAAGCATATTTTGACTCTTGCGGACCACCAGTCATTCGTGGCGTCAATCCGAAATGGTCGAAACGTTAAATTTCTGGTATGCAGACGTATGTTAAATTCTATGGCGGGTCCTTCCCTCGCACGATTGCACGGATTTATATACAAAATATGCGTGATTGCGGCGGAGGACAGTCATATTACCCTATTATCAAATTCTACCAGCGAAACTTCCAGTCTAGCTGTCAGCAATATGTATTAGCGTCGGATAGAAACGTTCCAACGACAGAAGTTTGTGGAATCCCGACAATTTTCTCATTACTACTGTTATATCGATTGGGAACAGGGTTGCTAGCTGCTACCCGCAAAATGTAAATGGAAAATGTTATAACTTATATGAGGAGCTTTTCGTCTAACTAAAACAATATTGGCCGACACCAACTAGTTTAGTTGAATGGCTGTCGATCATGTTTGAGGTGAACAAAGACTAGGTTCCGTTTCAAAATGTTTTGTGCTTATTATGTTTAATAGACTACAAGCTTCGGCACTAGCCTAGCTTTTATACCTATCGATCGTCATATTACAGCAAGTGTCATCGATTGAACAACATCGATATTCGCCGCACATCGTCATTCCCATCAACACAATGCATTGGATTAATTATTTAGTCATTAGCTGTCTGACTTCACACGCGAACTGGACACTTGCTTTGATAATAAAATATTGAACACAGGTCCTAACCTTGATAAAACGTCTAACGATGAAAACTAGATAACTAGGCACCCACTAGACAGGTAGGCTTGCCGGTGCGCGATCTCTTTGTCACAATCTTACCTATGTCATCACAAACATAAGTGTCTTGGAATTGACATTTTGTCTACCTAAATACCAACTGAAAAACATCGTTAACAATTGTGTGTGATACCTACACGTATTCTGAAAGAAAGTCTAATAATTTTCTATTGAACAAAGCGACCGTTTATAGCGTACATTTTCCAAGTTTTCGCTATTGAAATTGCTTGAAAAGAAACGAGCTTATAAGCTATAAAGTTTAGCTGTACAATAGCCACAGACTGAGCGTATGATCCCATACATATTAGTCGGTTAACCTTGACAATGACATGCGACAAGGCTTCCTTTGTTGTCCTGGGCGACCCTGCGAATGCCGAGCCGTCTGCCTGGCCCGCTTCCGAGAAACCCTCAACAATTTTACATGTACAAACATCCACATACTTACCTACTAAGCTATAGGACCTCCAGTGCCGGCGGCCCTCAACACGTGTACACATACATAATGATATAGTCTGGATAGCAAGAATACATTCCTAGGAATTAAGCTTCCTTTCTATTTTGATACATCAATTTTATTCGGTACTTTGCCTGGAGAATATTTGTAGAGATTAAAAAACTCGCCTTGATATTTAGTTACTGTTGTAAGCAAAACTACAAATTGTTAATAATAGTTAATCATAGATCATCTCAGATAGTAATAGTGTTTGGGTTTTGCCAAATGACGCGGGTGAGGACATGACGAAAATCTGTGTGAAGTTTTATGTTCTGTTATTGTTTCGCGGCTGAGTTAGGAACTGTTTATTCTCTCCTAAGTAATCCTGAGGAAAACTGTGAGGGTCGTCTTTTGTCTTCATTATTTGATAATATTATATTGATGTGTATATAGAACTAGCTGTTACCCGCGACTTCGTTCGCACAGTGTTTTAGAATATCACTCTCTGTTACCGCGAGAAATTGAAAAGTCGCCTAAGTTACTCCTTTTAACGTCGGCTATCCGTCAGTCCCGTCAGAATCGGTCCAGCCGCTTCGGAGCTTTGCTGGAACAAACAGATAGACAGACAAACATTTTAAATATTACGTTTTTGCTACTGGTACCAAATATACTTTCATAGGCATTTACCAAAAAATAATAATTTTGATGCTACAAAACAGACACTTCAATTTATTATTATAGGTAGATAGATATGATATAACTTTACAAAAAACATTATTGAAGTATGATTTAGAAATTATATATCAACAATACATGGCCTAATTCCCAAGTTCTAGATACTGCTAACATATACACGTTATATACATTCAAAACATACACAAGAGGTATATAACGTCCGCTATTGAGGCGATATTGCTGTAACGCCTACAGGCAGTGTGTAGTCCTGACGAGTATCTAGGCTAGGTAACAGGGAGTCTAGACCCGTTGCCATGACAACCAGACAGCTCGTACAGGAGACGCGGGGGCGGACACCTCCTGTTTATTTTTAATTTTTATACGTTTGTGTTATTTTTCGGGGAATACGAAAGAATAATATTCTCGAATTGTATGATCTTATAGAGTATTGGAGATAAATAGGTCGAAGGTTTGCGATACATATTGTAAGGTTTCAATAGCTATTGAAGTATGGGACAAATAATCAATATGAGAAATGAGAACACGTCTTAGTTTTTTTTTACGTTTCTGAGGTCTAAAAATCTAAAGAATTTATTGCTATTATCTTTTCTAGAAAGACAACATATAATTTGGTAATATGACATTTTTTTTACAATCAGGTGAGTTAGCGGTCAAGCGCGAACCTATCAAGAATAAAAAAAAAAAATAACAACACAATTTTGTGCTGCATCCTAGGAACCCTTAAGTCAAGAGTGAATAGGTTACTTCTAGGCAAGCGTGATCCATCGTCGACCACATCATCGCTTACCATCAGGTGAGATGGTGGTCAAACGCGAGCCTAACAATAATAAAAAAAATGTATTCTCGGTCATAAACTGCGGGGAAGCAGAGCATTTTACCTAGCATTCTATTTTCCCTACAAAATCCAGTCAAGCACCAACAAATAAATCACTTTGGAAAATCAATTGCAAATCAGATCAAATGCTCGACAAGGTTGCATCATTTTCATACATTTTCTCAACGTATTTTTCTAGATACTAGCTACTTATGCTGCCCTAGTACCTACTTACTCGACTCTGCTACATTGCCATAAATTTACTATCATATTGAATAAATCCAAGCTCTTTCCAACTCATAGTGCCCTAGTACTTGAACGTCAAGCGCTCGATCTTATTCCGCGATTACTTCATTATATACCTAGTAGTGAATTTCAATTTATATTGTGGGACATCAATATTGTAGCTGTTCATATTATTTTCTGAGCAAACTGCGTTTGGTTGAATCCACTTGAATTTAAATGAAGTTCAATGGGCATTGGCTTAATTTTTTTCTTCCTAAAAACACACTAGTCGAACATACAGGAATGCAAGAAAACACAATAACCTCTTAATCTAACCTGCATTCACACCCGTTTAGCTGAAAAAACAACTTACTTCCCAATAAATCTGCAAGCCAAATATAAAGTATCTACCTAATTACTGCATTATACAATTGCAGTGGTCATGCAAAATGATAGACTCCCTGTAATCTCGCAAGCCCAGCATCTCATCATGGGACAATTACATGAACCTGCGTCACATCGGCTACCTGCACAGATTGCACTCCGTTATCCACTTGTTATATAAGTAATTGTCGTCATTAACTCCTCTTGGGGCTGTGTTTTCCTCAGCGATATAAAAGGCGAATTACAACGAGGTATAAATGTGAGGACGAGACAGTTTATAATATTTTATACATTATTTACTTTTATGCAAAAAAAAACAACCCGTGCCTCGGAAGAAAGCCGTTGGTCCCGGTTGTCATTCATAGATTTTTGACAGTCGAGTCGTTACAGGTATGCAGACGCCAGAAAGTCTGACCGTCAGTCTATCTAAGAAGTATCGTGTTGCACCCAGTAACCGGGTAGTGGAGGTCTGATAGGCAGTCGATCCATGTAAACACGGGTATTCAGCCGCATCCGGGTAGACTGGAAGCTGAGCCCAAGCTAGTTGGGAATAGTCATAGTCATAGTAATTTATTGGTAAGGGATTCTTACAAGTCATTTATAGAATGTTACATAAAAATATGAAAACAAATGATTATGTACATAACAAGGTCAAATAATAAAAAAATGTCATACAAATAAAAGAAAATACAAGAAATAAAAATAAAATAATAATAATCGAAGTCAAATTATAAATTAAAATAAAAGTCAAAATAATTTTCATTCAAATTAACATTCGCGTCAAAGTTAAATTAAATTAAATCATAAATTCGTCAAAAGAATAAAAAGCTTGCTCGATAAGCCATTTTTTCAAACGAGCTGATTATAAACTGTCGGGCCCATAACATGAGTCGTCTTGGAAGATTTGAATAGGGTAGGGAGATGATGACAGTATATATTTACTCCTTGTTCAAATCTGTAGTTCCATTCACAACGAATATTATCATCAGAGACTAGACCTAGGTTTTTCTATTTTCTTGTCTGTGACGGGCAGCTCCATCCTCAGATCCTGTTATCTTAGGAAAAACAAGGATAGAGCTTAGTCTGGCTACAAAAAAATTTTAATATGAATAGAATATAAATTAAATACAAACTAAAAACAGGAATATCAATTTACCTAACGCACCTTTTCAGGCACTGCTGACCTAATACAGTACCTGGTTTTACCAATTATTAAGTTCATAATACCACAGGACTATAAACTAATTGGTAAAACAGTCTTTAGTGTATAAATAGCAGCACTGATAGTTATTAACTATAGAATAAACACATTCCTCGTCCCCACACAACAAACACCGTAACAGGTATCCTATAGGTAAATATTTTCCTTCCTGAATTATCCCAGACTATTCCTAATTATGATGACTATGAGGTGACGTCAGTACATGCATACGTCTAGCTGCGGTTTCTCTCGCAATAATCTGGCGCGCATCGCGGAGCCTTGACTCCATTCTCTAATGCCGTGCGCAAGAGTCGCTTCCTGATACATCTTATCGCGATATACGCGCTTTATTGATCTATATCTTTATTGGTGTATGTAGAACGTGCTAAATAACTCTGTGAGGTCTATGCTATGAAGACAATTTATGAAACACTAGCTAGATCAAACCTTAAGAAATGGTGTTTTTTGAAGATTGCTCAAAAGATTACACATTTTGAGCAACTTTATAAGCTCAAGGTACTGCTGTCTGTTTCATCCGCAAATCTAATAAACATACTAGAAAATTGCTTCCAAAAACACTCTGAGCTATGTAGATACAGTCTCTCCATATATTTCACAATACTAGAACTTACGAATACTATTCAAATGTTTACGCTAACAATCAAAAACAAATAATACAAACACTTTAAAAAACAACTATGCAACATTCATCTCGCAATAAAAAGAACAAAAAAAAAAACATTTAATTCAACCTTTTTTCTAAAAATACCAAGGCACACATCACATTCTTAAAAAAAAAAAACAATTTATCAAAATAACGAAAAAAAAAGACATTTAAAATTGGAATGGTCGTTTGAAAATACCGCAGAATAGTTGGTACGTCTAATTTATTTGATCATCGTCTCGTCACCTTCGGTTCGTAGCTCCGCGTCGCCAAGTCAGCGAGTCAGTCAGCGACAGTGTATGACATCGCGTGCCGCATTGACCTAGTTGCACGGGTTCGATACCCGACTGAGGTCGGCCGCATAGATAATAACTTTAAACGCCTCCGCTTGCTTGTGAGTCTTCGCTGAATCTCTTTATCTGATGACGCTTTATTTTTAGTGATCAAGCTTGACGGAATTTATAAGAGGTTGCATGGATTTGTCTATGAATATTTGGATTTTGAAGTAACAGTTTGAATCATAGGGTTAGGTAGGATTATGCTAAGCAGTTCATTCCGTGCATTACAAGGTTTATCAATAGAATTATTCATAGTCTACTTTTATCCTATTAGCACTTTGCTTCCATCTGATACATTAACCTAGCTTACTCAATCCGACCTAGAAGGGACTCATATAATAAGAACCCGCGCTTGTAACCACACGTTATATCTACAAATAAAAGGAGAAACTGACTGACTACTGGGCCTGGACGAAACTACTGCGCCTAAGAATGTGAAATTTTACACAAAGCTTCGTTTTATGACGTAAGCGAGTACTAAGGAGTTTTTGAAAATACGGCGAGTATCCACCCTTACGTTATTGAAACCTTTGGACCGTAAAGGACCAAGCGTTTCACCTCGTCGTTTATACCGCGAACATCGAGGGACTGGAACTACTTGCCTGCTGCGGTCTTCCCGTCCAATTATAATTTAGGTGTCTTCAAGGCTAGTGTGAATAGGCTCTTAATAAACTAGTGCGCCTCACCATCAACGATTGCATCACTACTTACCATCAGGTGGGATCGCAGTCAAGCACTAGTTTATAGCAATACTAGCTGAGCCGGCAAACGTTGTTTTGCACTTTAAAAAAAAAAAAAAAAAAAATAGATGTTGGCCGATTCTCAGACCTACTCAATATGCTCACAAAATTTCATGAGAATCGGTCGAGCCGTTTCGGAGGAGTTCAAGTTCGAACACCGTGACACGAGAATTTTATATATAAGAAAAAAAAAAACTTTTGAGGGATTGAAAAGGGGAAGATTCTTTGGTATGCAATATTTTATTTCTTGAATCTTAGCACAATTAGTTATATAGGTAAATAAAAAAAGTTTTCATTATTCGCTATTCAAAACTAACCCTGTAAAAAGATTTAGGGGTTTTCAGGATTCTTATTTCTTGGGTTAATAAACTTTAAACTTGGCACAAATTCTAATCAAAATTAATAATAAAGACTGACATTATTAGTTTTTTAAAACTACCCTCAAAATACGTGCTAGGTTTTTTTTTTAAGGTGGGAAAATCATCTAATGACAAATCCCGCTCTTGGGCGGAGCAAGAGATAGTGTCAGACTTTTACTGACTAAAAACCTACTCCTGTTCCTTCGTTGCCTTCGACCCAGGGCCCCGGGTTAAAGTTTTATGTATCGCGAACAAAGTCACTGGTGACGTGCTAGTCTTTTCAATTAATAAAAGCGTATATATTTCACTAGTCAAGTCTTGCACACAACTGGTCCTAGAGTGAAGACGTTCAATTAATTGGTAGTGCAGCGCTGATGAAGCCCGAGGTTACTGTAGCACAGTAATCACTCATAAATAAATAGAGTCAAAGATAGAATGCTCCTTATTGCACACTGGAAGTGAAAAGAAATCTATTGTTAGAAAACTTTACCCTCTTTTTGTATTTCTCTGCAGTCGGGCTAGCAAGGATGATTTTTTAATTTGTCGAAAATCGCTCAAGAGGTGAAATTACTTCTAGGTAAGCGCGCTCCATTGTCGACCGCATCGTCGCTTTCCATCAGGTGAGATAGCGGTCAAGCGCTAACCTATAAAGAATAAAAAATAAAAATAAAAACATGGAAATGAAAAACATTAACTATGGAATCAAGATCAACATTACTTGAAGTGTAAGAAACGGTAGGAGTAGTTTTATTTCGCGGTTTCAGTTTTTGTTAACACAGTTAGCGTTTGTTCATCAGTACTTTCATCCTCTGAAAAAATTGCAAAGATTTAAAAGTCAATCTGGTTTAATAACACCGTAGGCGCGGGCTTGCGGACGGCGAGCAATGGGTAGCTCGGAGGCCGATCGTCCGGTAACCGTCCGGACCGAGCCCAAGTCATCCTCGGGGCGTACTGTTCCAACAAACCAGCCCAGGGCCCAGCAGGGTCGAAGCCTACTGGGGCCAAAGGTTTGTATCTGAAAAGAAAACTCGGCCCTGGGACGTGGTTTTTATTCAGTAAAAGTCTGGGGATGTCATTGGATGATTTTCCAACCTACAAAAAAAACTGGTTTAATGAAAACAGTATTTTTACTGCAAGGCTAGGAGCGATCTCTGGCAGACAGGTCCACCTTGGTTACACAGAATTTGCTCATATGTAGCTCTATTCACAAGGACAGTTATGGTGTTAGAACAAGATAATATAGCTACGTAATAAGAGGTTCACGACTTAACTCGGGTATCAATGTAATAGTGAGCGCTGCACATTAACGTGCTCGGACACGCAAACCATCTGCTAAGGTCATCTACAGACGACGCACTAGCGCAGCGTAAGGACGGAAGTTTTTGTCACCTTATACGCAACCTACTTTTGGTCTACAATTCTAAGCACAGTTGTTTTTGGGAGGCTCAGTACTGCCTTGAAAGTTTTCCAAGTAATTACATTATGGCATCATTACTTAGGAAATAGTATGTACGGCTAGGTACCTATGGCAACTAGAGAGATTCATATTTCAGAACCTTTTTATCGTAACCAATTGAAAACTATACTTGAAGCCAGGACCCTAACTACAAGCCACCATAGGCGCGGGCTTGCGAGCAATAGAACTCGCCGTCCGGTAACCGACCGGACCAAGCGCGATTCGTCGACGGCACGTGGTATTCCCCGCGTATACCTCAAAGAGATATTTGCAAAACCGTAGGAGCCCAGCAGGGCCGAGGCCTACTAGGGCCGTGGGAGGACTTCAGAAAAGGTAACCCGTGCTCCTAGATCGCAAAGAACAACTGAAGGAACATAGACGTTGTTTGTAAAAGTTAGTCAGTAAAAGTCTGACACGCCCTCTTGCTTCGTCCTAAATCGGGAGAAGTCATAAGAGGATATCCCAGCTCAAAAAAAAAGTGTTGCGACACCATTTTTCATGTTGCTCAGAACGATATTATATAACCTGTTAATTTAAAGTAGCAAAATGTAAACGAGTAATATTCTATTCTCAGTTCAAGATCAATTACAACATGTGAGGTATCCACAACCGTGACAATCAATTCCAAGTCAAAGTTTATCACTAGCCAAAACAAAAAGCGTCTCGTAATCGCACCCAAACTTATTTTCACTACCACTTAGATAATTGTAGTAACGATGCTCGGATAGACGAATTCATTTCACTCACGCTCACAGAGACAACCACGAAATTCTTATCGTCACGCTATAGAGTATAGTGTTGAGCGTTTGTGTGCGGTACACGAACGCACACAACGCCAGCTCAACAACGCACACGCTTGTTGAGCTCCTCTATGTGACAAGTGCATCCAACGCACACACCGGCTGCTGCTGAAGGGCGTCCCCGGGGTAACGGCCTATTCGTCTGAAGGGCGTTTTTACGTGCCCTTAAACCTTTTTGACATTAGTAGGCTGTTTATGTGGTTTCTAGTGGAATCGTGGGGAAACAGGCGAAAGAGGGTGTTTTTCTATGAAGACAGACTTTAGATGGGCGGTTTGTTACCTAAAGCAATGTTGTTAAGTGTATGTGATGTAATTAAGTCTTTTGTAATATCTAATGAAGTTATGGAAATATTTTGAGGAGTGATAACTTAGTTTAGTAACAAACAATTATATTTTTTACATATGACATCATTAAGTTTAAGTTAGTAACGTGACAATGTAATGTGGAGATAATACAGTTATGAAGATTTTATCTTTTGATTATTTAATCTGCCAAGATTTAACTTAACACCAGTCCCTAGTTCATCAGGTAGTGTTTCGAGTGTTAGTAAGCATCTTTGTTATTTATTTATTTATTAATTCTTTATGCACACAAAAGTACAGAGGCGGACTTAATGCCATAAGGCATTTTCTACCAGTCAACCTTTGGGTGATGCAGAGACAAATTGTGGTAGGGGCAATATTAAGCATTACATATACATACTTACATAATATAATATCAATAAGTACTCAAACTAGAAAGAAGGAAAAAAAAGAGACAGAATCATGACTCCGTTTATTTTTTAACACATTATATTTACTGTCAATAATATAATAAATTTTCAATGTACAGAACTTGCGAAAATAAAAATAAAAAGTATTAATGAATGTGCATATATTATGCGCGGCGCATACAATTATGTGAACTGTTTACATTGCAACACTCATTAATAAATACAGTCTTAATGACACATTTAATTAATGTGTAATGTCTTTAATTTTTATTATTTGTGTGTTGTCGGTAATATTCGTGAGTATTAAATGATTGAGTTGTCGAACATCATAATTTTACTACGTTGCCTGATAAATAAATATTACATGGAATACAGTAATGATTCATTTTGAAAATGAATAAATTACTATTTACTAGTAAAAGTATACTTCACAGAGTGACACATCAATGTAGTTAGATTGAAAACAAATTAAAGAAAAACCACAGAAATGTTGCCAATTTGAAACATAATATAATATTCTAAAACAACAAATTAAATTATTTTAATTCCTTGGTAACAGAAACTATAAATAACAGAATACAATTGTCTGCGGTTATTCACAATAGATGTGAACAGTGTGAAATTGACATTTCATGAGTTAAAAAGCCTTTTCAAATAATTAGATATTACCACTTGTTTCTTAGGAGCTATCCTCTCAGGCTGAAACGAACTAAACATAAAAGTTACTACAAGGACACTTCATCTTTTTATATATAACTAGTTGTCGCCAACAGCTTCACCCGCGTGAAAATACGAGTATATGCATAAGTATATCACTCAGTGATAAAGAGGCACGGTGAAAGATTTGTTGAAAATTGGTCTAGTAGTTTTTGAGTAGAGAAATAACAATCATACACAATCAATGTCACTTACAAACATTTCATGGGTGTCTAAACCTGGTCATGGACTGCGGGCTGGGAGAAATTAAAGGCTAAAGCTTAACTTATATTTTTAATCTTTTATTTTCCCATATAGTCTCCCGCCTGAAGATTAAAAGGCCTAGGCTTTAAAACTTGTAGTGAATCCGAGCTTATTTTTTTGAGGATGTACCTGGCGCCCGAATTATCCATTTTCATATTGGTGCATCTTCAACCCTCTATTAACACACATATTTAATTACCCAATAGATTTGAACTGCGAACAAGCACATTACATTTGGCTTTGGATCAATAAGCTTTTGCCTTTATAATATTAGTGAGAAGTGTGACCAACTCTCCTCCACGATTTCACTCTCGATTTTGGTTAGGTACTGCTCTCCTTTGGAGCATATCATGATGTTAAGCCTATAGTTTTCCTCGATAAATAGGCTAGCCAACACTAAAATAATAATATTTTAAGTCGACAGTAGTTAAACTCTTCAGTTATAATATTAAGCGCAGATTAGTACCTATTTATATTATATAATATAGATATAAACAAAAACAATTAACATTTGGAAAGAACAAAGGCAATTACCAAGTCTTATTTTTCTCCACTCTGTATATACTCTATTACATAAGCCGCATATTATCCCATCCCTCCTGCAGCATCTCCTTGAAGTCACCTAATTTCAGTTACCGGCCGGGGCACTGACTCGACAGTCTAGAGGTCGCGTGCGGCCCGCTACCCGCCCGGCCGCCGGTACCGCGGGGAAGGTTGAACATAAGGGATGTTAAGATATTTATGTTAATGTAATTCGATGTTCTAGTGGTTTGTTTGTGCCAAGTCAAGTGATTTGTTTTTCTAGGTGTGTATTTAGAATGTGAATTTTGACTGCTTTGTTTTCTTGAATAAAATATTCAATGACCTAAAACCTATCTCAGTGTTCCGGGTAAATTAATTTCCGGTAATTACTGTTTTTGTTTTCGGGTCCTAATTTTTTTTAATTGATTCAAACTAGTGCTTGACTGCGATCGTACCTGATAGTAAGCAGTGATGCAATCGTTGATGGTGAGGCGCACTAGTTTATCAAGAGTCTATTCACTCTAGCCTTGAAGACACCTAAATTATAATCGGACTCATCGGAATTGGAATTCATCTTTAAGCTCTTTTAAATACTCAAAAATCTAAATTATATTATACTGAACCCTACCAATTCAAATCTCTAAAAGGATATACACACACGAATCACAAAAATCCATAACATAAACAATAAAAACTGTTAAAACACAAGCAAACCCTGTAACAAAACTTGTTTCCCGGCACACCGTATTACGAGTGAGAAGCTAAGCATCCTCGGTGCAGGCATTATGTAGGTACTGTTACCGTTCGACGAACTTCAGGACGCGCCGCCCGCCCTTGCCTTCCTACAGACAGCCCGCCCGCCCAGACCGAGCATTAGGCTGGCTTTCCATCTCAGATACGCTAAGTGTGGCGATGGATATATGTGTAATGGTTTCTTCAAAAAGCCTCCAGACAATGTATCGCTCTATTTTTTTGAGCTGGGAGATCATCGGAACGTGGTAACAGTGTAGCCGGTGGTAACTGTGGTTTTTTTAACCTTTTCCCCACACTAGAAATACTAACTCCTATATCGTGGGTACGTTCACAAACATGTAAACTCATATTCAGAAGACACCCCGACCCGGAACACCTGTCTGTAGGCTGTACACACATTAATTATTTGCGAGAATCGAACGCGCGCAAAAAAATCAATAATAAATAAAAATAATTATCCTAAATGACACTTTAAGAATATCCCTGAAAATACAGGTTATTCGGTAGGAAAGCGCTAGTCAACAATAGCATCGTTAGACTTTCTTAGCGTAACTTGGCTTCGTTCTTGGCTTCAAAGTGATAGGGATACACACGCACGTGCTTCATCCGTCACTGACGTACTACTGTTAGACTATAAGTGCAAGTAGGCAAACATTCCGGATCGAGGAAGAATGGGCGGCGGTCTCCTCTTGCTTCGAAGCAGTAATGCTAGCGGCCACCTCCTTGGCCGCACGCGTGAGGGAACGGACGTCCTTACGCCCCAGGCGCTGGGACCCCGACCCCAGCGGCTGAGGCGTAAGGCCGCGGTGACGGTGGAGGTGGAGGAGGGCCTCTTACCCTGATCTTGGCGGAGGGAACGCAGTTCCTGCTTCCAGCCCGGTAGTCGGCCGGCTTGCCAGCCGCTGCACACACACAACAGTGTGGCGCGGCGTTACAGGCTACGGCCTAGTGACTGGGCCGACCACACCCCCACATGGTGACAATGGAAGCACCTCAGAGGTTTGGGCTCCAGCAGCTTCACCTGCGCTGAAACCCAGCCCACCAAGAGCCTTCGGCGCTTCCCAGTTATGGCCTTGGCCGCCGACATGGAACAGCTCACCGGGACGGTTTGCATGCCCGTGCTGTCAGCACGGATAGTGCCTGCGCGCACCTGGTCGTCAGAACACTTTCACGTCCTGACGACGGCGGCTACCACCTTGTCCTCCGTCATGATGAAGGGACATAGGTGTGCCGGAAAAAGTCATTAGACGTTTTCCCATCTTAAAAACACAAAGTAGGCGCTGTTCTCTAAGTTCGTAAAGTTTATTTACCAGTTAAAGTTTCATAGCTTAGGTCCACTGCCTAGCTCCCGCTGGTGGCGAGCCCTAAGGGTTCCTTGCAGGCTGTGCGTCGTCACGAGAGGGTGCGTCAACCTGGCGGACGCGCCGCCCTTGCCTTCCGACCGGACCTCAGTGCAGCCTGTCTGGGCTCACTTACTTAAATAATAATCCACAACGCCTTCTAGTCCCAAACTAAGCAGAGCTTATGTTATGATTATTAGAGAACTGATAAACATACTTATATATTTCTAATTACATACATATTATAGATAAACTAGCTTCTGCCAGCGGCTTCGCCCGCGTGGAAGTGGTTTTCTCTATGCAAACTTTGGACCCCCATTTCGTCCCCTTAGGGGTTGGATTTTGAAAAATCCTTTCTTAGTCTACATCATAAATGTTGTTGTTACCTTGTGCAAAATTTCACACTCCTAGTCCCAGTAGTTTCGGCTGTGCGTGCGACACAGAATAAATGATCGTGCTCATCACACAAATATTTGTCTTGGGCGGGAATGGTACTTACGATCTCCGGCATAGCAGGCAGACCTGCCTGCCACTAACCACTAGACCAACAGGCCAGTCAAAGACAGATAGATACTTTAGATTTTAAAAAGATAGGTAATTTAGATTTAGTTTATTATGTGGATGTGCTGAGGAAAATAAGAATATATTCTCTCTTTCAATTGGTCGAGGTACATTATACATGGCTTACTTAGTTGTAAGCTTTGTTTTTTGAAAGTGTCAACACTTGTTGTTTTCTTGTCAATCTTGGAAGGCGTACGTTATTGAAAATATCGATTTTCTTGAACTTTGCTGCTCTCTAATTATTATAGACTTGAAACCAGAACTAGCACAACCGTGTTGAGGACAAACAACAGGGCAAGTGCGAGTCGGACTCGCGCTCTGAGGGTTTCCTTACAACCTTATCTATGAAAATAGTTTTGATTCCAGAATTGAGTTACGAAGATATTTCCGAATCACAAAAAAAGTTTTTTTTGTGACGTAACTACAAATTTACAGTTATTAGATTTTTTCTTATCTTTGTGCTATGAGACCTTGCTTCATGCCAAATTTCAGGATTCTAGGTCAACAGGAAGTACCCTATTTATTTATTTATTTATTTATTTACAAGCACTTGTACAACGTTAGGAAGTCCAAGGTGTTGTACAGTAGAAACTTACAAACTAAAAAAAAATACATTAAATAAAAACCATAATAACACATTAATTAATTTTGACTCCCTTGAGAGTGTTGAAATACACATTTACTGCTACATAAATGGCCGTTTTTTTTTAAAGTCAGTAATTTAATTTTTTCGCAACGGTAAGGGTGTGCAGACCTGAGTATATGGTTTTAATTTCAATTCGATATCTCCACGCATTCCCGAGATAAAGGGTCTTGACAGACAGACAGACAGACGGACAACAAAGTGATCCTATAAGGGTTCCGTTCTTTCCTTTTGAGGTACAGATACAGAACCCTAAAAATACCATATTAAATATGAATAACTAACGGTAGTGAGACGGATAGGACCGTTCATTGTGGCGACACTCGGGCTTCCCCGACGGCCTTCGCCTATGTCCAACGGTGGACATCTTTCAGCTGAAATGATGATGACGATGAACTTAGTGTATAGCTCTGCTCGCCCTGCGATGATGATCTGGACAGGCGTTATGTTATGTTATATTTTAAAGCTCTATTAGCTTCAGTCAGGGGCTTCGCTTGCATACAAGTCAAAAACTGTCTCAAGTAAACATACTCCCGAGATAAAAACATATTATCCTGTGTCCTATTCCAGGACATGGTCTACTTGTGTGCCAAGTTCCATCCAAATTCGTTCAGCCGTTAAAACGTGAAGTGATAACAGACAGACAGATAGTAGCGGTCCGCGCCAGCTTCGCACGGGCGTTATAAATCTTTGAATTCCTCGGCTTTTTCTCTACTTCAATATGCAAGTATTATACACCTAAACCTTCCTCATGAATCACAATGTCGTGGTGAAAACCGCATGAAAACTCTTTGCGTCAGTTTTTGAGTTTATCACGAATAGACAGACAGACAGGCGCGGGGGGAAGTTTTTGACAACAATTTAAGGATATGGATTACCTAAACTTTTAACACCAATGCTAGCTACCCTTATTTACTTCACTACTGAGTAAAAACCACGCCCCGTATTTTTAAATTCACCTCTAACTCACGTTCCAAACAAAACAACTTGAAGCCTATGTCTCCCCTCGAAGCCTTAAAACGAATGCGCCAGCCAGGGTCGCCGCCCGCCCTAGGAAGGACGCGCCGCCCGCCCTAGCTTCCACTTGTCCCGGCTGAACACGACCCACGTTTACTGACTTACACATGTTCGCTGAAGATATTAATAAAGAAATAAGTATATTTTTACAAACATTATTAAGTTATGGTGTTTTTTATTGTTTTATAACCACTCAAAGATTCAAAGCATTTTATTTCAAATAAACCATTTACAGGCACTTTTGAAATGTCAAGAAGTGAGTCAATCAGAAAAAATGATGCTAATTGCACATTCCAAAGCGTAGATCTCTATGGAGAAGAATGTGCAAGAAACTCCATTCTTGAAGCAGTGAAAAAATCAAACTTCTAAGCAATCTAAACATTAGGCCTTTTAAGCACCGTTTATGGCGCATATTTTGATAATCCTATGGAAATCAAAACCTATAGGGTACCTCCCGTTGACCTAGAATCTGACTCGCACTTGACCGGATTTTTTTACTTGTACAATCTAATTTAATGTTCAGTTAGGAAAAATAATATTTTAGCAGACTGACACTCAACTTTTGTTCTCTTGCCATTTAGAATACAGCTGCCACGAGTATATTAGACAGTAACCAATAACTACTGCTGTGCTGCTGTGACTTTATTTAACAGACAAAAAATTATACTCTTTCCCGTTTAGGTAAAACACTGCTTTAACTATCTGCCCTGCGTTCAAAAATAACCAGAGTAGAGTAGAGTCGCTACTCCAACCGTTCAAAAATGCTTCGAGTTGCAACCCAGGGTCGTTCTTTTATAATTCGAGTAGCTACCTTAGAGTTAACCCAACTAACTCTAACTCCGAGCAGGGTAGGTTGGTGTAAGCGGCCATAAATGACAGTTGTTTGACATTGACAGTTGAACTCTACGTTCGCGTTCAAAAAATCGAGCGTAGAGTACCCTGATGACGTCATTAGAGGTAACTTAACCTCATTTTTGAACGCAGGGCAGGGGGTCTCACTTGAAAGAGGGATGGAGCATATACACTCTAGCTCCATCTCTTTAACAGATCGATTAAGAGCTCGCGGTAGGGACTCAGGCTCTTGAAATCATTTTCTGAAGATACGTTAGCACAGAACCTGACTGCTTATTCCTTGTAACATTAAAAACAGCGTGATGCTAACATACACGTTCCTGTGCGACAGCTAAAGGCTAATTGGCTAATTAAGTACTTGAATTTTCAATTTGTCAGCTCGAAGCATTAGAATAATTATAGGTTACAAACTACGTTCAAGACATTAATTTCCTAGAAAATAGAACTACTTAAATTTCAAGGATCATGTGTGTACTAATTAATTAATGAATATATCACTAAGTTATAATTACAGGCGAGATGTTTGTACACGCCTACCCTCGCTGCCAATTCCTTCAGATAATAAAGACGTGATAAATATTAAGCCTTCAGAAATTCGTCTATTAAATAATTACTTATTGAGGATAAACACTAAATTGCCCTCGTTGGTCTGGTAGGCATTAACCCAAGAACCGGAAATTAAGGCTTGGTCCCTTGGGCTGCGGGATTATTCGAGAGAGTTACTGCGGCCCAGGAACGCAAGGAGCAACTGAAGGAACACAGTGGGTTTAGTCAGTAAAAGTAGTCACACTCCTTAGTAGCCCCACCCAGAGAGAAAGGAGTTTTTTGATGACTTTGAAAAAACTTCCTTTCTTCCGTAGTACTTAAACATAACTACCGAAACTTGGGTAACTACAAAAACTACACCTCTGACTAACACAAAAATGTGTACTACATTACACCTCTACGTAACCCCAGAGGCGTAGCATGTACTAATTTAGACGTGGGCGAAGGTACACCAGCGAAGCCTTTTTCTTTCGTAAATTCGAAAACGAGACAATGACTGTCGCCACCCAGTGTTATTAGGTAAAATAGTGGTCAAACGCTAGCCTATCAATTACAAAAAAAACCCTCGTTCTTAAAGAGCCCTCGCTTGGGCGAGGCCTTTTTGGGTGCGAGGCCGTGGCCAAGGGGTCCACGTCGCCCATGCCTAGCTACGCTACTGCCTAACCCAAACGTGGGTGTACTACACCACACCACTGCCTAAGTACTTTAACTCAAATGCGAGGCTGCACTACTCTCTACTACTAAACTCAAACTTATTTATTTCACATAGCCCTACATGGGCACTTATAAAACGTCAGAAGCTAGTGCGCGGTTCCAATTGATCGTTTCTTAAGGAGAAGAACCGGCAAGAAACTCCATGGGGTAAATGTGGGTATACTGCACTACATCCCTAAGCTGCCCAATATAAGGCACACACACACGCATACAGGGCGTGGTGTTCCGTCGCTTCCGCGGACAAATACCACAGGACAGCACCAAGACAAAATAGTGCGCAGTGAAGTGTTACTAACATAGTTTTAAATCATGTTTACTAACAAAACGATTTATTATAAGTAGTTGTGTATGTTAGTTAGTATACAAGGTATTTATGATATGGGTACATGTTGCCTGAAATAAATTGATTAATATTATTATCATAAACGTTGGTGTAGTAAACACCTTTACCGTTTACCCTTAGGTAAAACAGATACATAAATATGTTTATACACCTGTTAAAATTCTATTCATCCTGTAGATTCATTAACATAACATTAAACTCAAAGCATATATATTTCAATTAAAGAATAACCAGGAGCAATGTGTATATTTCATTGTATTTTATTCTTCCATAAAAATGTTTCAGATCCATTTTAATTTGATTTTTCTGATGTATATTAGTTTTTAATTAGAATTTTATTCATTTTATGGTACATCACGTACATGTAGCATATTTTTATTACTTTTATAGATAAGCACTGCTAAGATCATAGAAAACCATTTTTAGGGTTCCGTACCTCAAAAGGAAAAAACAGTACCCTTATAGGATCACTTTTCGTGGAGGTATTTAGTTGAAATTAAACCCATGTACGGTCTGCAGTCCCTTGAAGTTGAGAAAAAAATCAAATTTCAAAGTTAACGAAAAAAAAAGATACGGCCGTTTATGTCGCAAAAAACGTGTATTTCGACACTCTCAAGGAAATCAAAATTCATAGGGTTACTTCCTGTTGACCTAGAATCCTGAAATTTGGCATGAAGCAAGGTCTCATAGCACAAGTATAGGAAAAAATCTGAAACTATAAATTTGTAGTTACGTCACAAAAAAAAAACTTTATTCGTAACAAAAAAAAATTACCGTACCTAGACCCAGTAGTTTGGCCTGTGCGTCAGTCAGTCAGTTTCTCCTTTTATATAAAACTAACGGTCTCGACAGACATTGTCCTACTCGAAAGCTGGATTTTCGCTAGAAAAAAAGAGAACCCGCTTGCAGCACCACCTACCGGCTTCAATTGTATCTTCAAACCATCCAGGGACACATAAACACACGTACAGAAAATTTATATATATAAAGATAGATTTAAATCCCATAATTTTGAAACCACACAACATTACCTTATACCTTCGCTCAATCAACAGACAGTGAATACCTAGACCTTATCAGTAGCAACTAAAGCCTTAAGATCACTGCGGGTACGCGTCCAGTGGCCCCTGAGCGCCGGGCTCCGGGCCCCGGGTCGCCGCCCGCCCTCGGAAGGACGCACCGCCCGCCCTAGCCTTCCACTCACAGACAGACTCCGCTGTGCCTAATTTCGATGCTGCAACTAATGTATAACGTTTCACAAGGGGTTTGGTTTATTGGGTAATAATATTTTAGAGACAGATTATGTTTTAATTTTCGTTCTTTTTCTTTTATATCATCTATATACATAAAAGGGGAAATTGACTGACTGACATATCAACGCACAGCCAGAACTACAAGGCCTAGGAGCGTGAAATTTTTCACAAGGTCTCCTTTTATGACGTGGGCGAGCACTAAGAGAGGATTTTCCAAAATTCACTCCCTATGGGGCTGAAACGGGGGTCCAAAGTTTGTATGGAGAAATCTACTATTGCGCGGGCGGAGCCGCTGGCAGAAGCTAGGTACTTATAAATGTGTTGTGTAATACCCAGGTAACATCTAATCAGAAGATGTATTCATCGGTGTGCTCATGATAAACGATCTACACATTAATATTTTTTAATATTATTGCTTTCTACCATAATATTTTATGTAACCTATATCTAGGACTTATGTTTACTAAGGTTTTACGGTTTCTTAAATGTAAGTATCTTAAAACAAGACATTTTACTAACTACGAAAAGAGTAGTGTATAAAAAAATTTATCCCGGAAAATCATAACAATTGTCCCGTGAGCATACCCGTGACACATATCTAAAGTTATATATTAATATATTCTATAAAACATAATTATTTTCACAGTAAATATTAATGACAATCAATACCTTCCATAAATAAAACACTAACAGAGCACAAGGCTCAGGATCAAAGGGACGGTGGCACAGCCTGGGCCCCGGGTCGCCGCCCGCCCTCGGAAGGACGCGCCGCCCGCCCTAGCCTTCCACAACGTCCTCCACTCTAGACTGCCATATTATGTAGCTCTGTTTACTGGATGCTGCAATTTTTGTACAATATAATGTCTTTACTGTAGCGTTACTTTGTTTCCAAGAAGTATTTTTGTCGGAACTGTTTTTTAATAGGTAAACTTTTTTCTACATATTTATTAACAAAAAAATATGATACAAAATATGTGTTATATAATTTTTTTGCATATTTTATTTTTAAATTTCATCCAAAGTAAAAAAAGTCCGAGGTAAAACCCCTAGGCACTGACTAAACGTATTATTGTATAATAATGACATAATATTATTTTGTTTTTAAAACATCGTAAAAATTAGTCCCTAATATAAAATATGTTTTTTTAAATGATTTTGAAAACCAAAACCTACTAGAATCAAATATGACTGTGTACATACACACAATTTATTCAACAAGTCCAATAATTATGGCTGAGCTGTGTGACCATCTGACTAATGACTATAAATAACTATGTTAGTAGTCCATAGTACGATCAATAAACACAAACTTTTTTTAATCTAAATAATAATTTCAATATTAACATTTGAATATTATTACAAAACAAAACCTAAAAATCCCTCCCTCCCAGAACTTGAGTACACCCCCAGTTATAAGAGGTCGTGTCTGAGGGTGGACTGAAGTTCTGGGGGTTCAGGGTAAGGACCCTGAACCCGTCACCTCCCGGCGTAGTGCTCGTAGCGCACCGCGTAGAGGACACGCTACGAGCTGCTACGAGGGCTACGAACTGCCGACCGGACGGACGGCTCACAAGCGTTCTCTACGTAATACGGGGGGGTTATGTAGTTAAAGATTATGCTGGTAGAGAATGATTTCTCTATTGAAGTAAGGAATTTTGCAATTTGGCAGTATTTTTTATTTTTATTTTTTTTTTTTCTTTTGTAAATGTTGAAAGACGGGAATTAAACCTAGATGGCTAATTAAGTTATGGCGCATAGAAATTATTTTGACGGAAAACTTTCCTTTATTTTGCAATATTTTAGGCAGAATATTAACGTGTAGCCAGCAACAGTCTGCTACTTTTTTCAAATGAAAATGTTTTCAACTGAAATCAAATCTAATATAAATCTAACCTAACCTAATATCATCCATAACGTAATATAGATAGACCAATAGATAATGGTTCTACTTGCTTCTTCAAATATTGATAAATAGATACATCAATAATTTATCAAAATTTGTCGTACATCAAAATTGTGTTACAATTAGGAAATACGTCCATTAGTCCATCAATATTTTACTAGATTTCCTTCTAAATATCTCCACATTCAAAACACAATTCCGCCCATTACTACCTGTTCAACCACAGACCCGTCGAACCATCAACCTTACGCCTTCCGAATGAGAGCGACGAACAACTCCTGCTCAACCAGTTACGTAAAAGCCAGTAATTTTCCAGACGACAGTCGTCTATTATTAAAATCACAGCGAAATGGTGACAATCAACGTAACGACATCGGCGGCACAATTATCAACTTCACGCCGGGATGGGGTAGGCTGAACCCTGGCTAGACTTGTCATTATATATATTAGCATTTGAGAAAAAAGATTAGACTGCCTTTATCCTTTTTTTTTTACTAATTTCTACGTTTAGTCTAGATAGTTGAGCTGTGTTTAGAATATTTTAGGCGTTGATTGAAATAGTTTTGGGCTATTTCTAGTCTATGGTACAGAACAAAACGTTTTACTGTAATACATGATTTGCGAGATACTTATTACATATTTTAATCATGTACTGTTTGACCGGTCGCCAGGCAGTCAGTTCAGTTTTGCTCGTTTATTGGCAGATAATATAATTGCGAGAGGATTGCTACTTACTGATATTATTTTAAATCACTATTTAAATTCCACATATGAACATTTATTTTTCCTTATACTCATACACACATCTAACAAAATGGCCGACCAAAAAAAACTTCATCCATGCACCACCCTCTGTGTTAAAATCTAAAACTTTTCCACCCCACCCACATAAAGCCTTGTATGCACAAATGTAGCTATAAAACGTCCCTTATTTCGGGTATCCTGGGCGGTGCAGCCCCACCCCTCCCACCACCCCCTTGTTTCACCTTAGCGAAGGTTGCGGACGTCCCGGACGAAGTTCATCGCACCACCTCTGCAAGGGCGAATTGCATAAACCATCCCCAAAAATGTGAGTGTGTGTATAGAAATGGGGGTGAGAGTGTGTGTAAAGAGGGATGTGTCTGTATGGTGGTGCCCATGTTTGCGTTTGTAATGGTGTGTTTTCGTTTTTGATGGGTTGAGGCTTTGAAATTGTTCGCTAATTAATTTGAATATTGTTTTTATTTAACGTCAATTACGAAGCTTTTGGGAAGGTCATGTCTATTGAGGACCTCGCCTTTTGAAGCAGCAATATTGTTGTTTGGGAAAAACAAAATTTTAACCCATTTCAATATTACAACGATTTTATAATGTTGTTTTAATTAATAGCAAGGGAATGTAAAATCTTTTCTTTTGATGGTGTAATAGTAGGTCTCTCTCATCTTCCACAAATACTCTTGGAGATATGTATATGTAAATCAGAATTCATTATTGGTGTTTCATTATTAATCATAAACCTCACGAAATGTTTCTTGTATGTTGTACTATAAAACCGGAGTGAAGGCAAGTGTATAAAGGTAATGTATTCATATCGCCTGTGTTATGTATAATATGCGTGTGAGTACGGAGAGGGTAAATAAGGGCATAGCCTGATGTACAGTAACTAGAATTTATTTACTGTTATGTTTGCACAAAGTTAATTAACTAGATATTCCGTTTTTCCAAGTACTATACCTACGCACTAGCTTTTGACCGCGGATTCACTCGCGTGTGAAGGGAACGTATGTTCTATACAACAGTTATAAAAAGTTTTGTTTGTCCTAATTCAGGAAATTATCTGATCGTGTGCTAAATATATACATCCATTCTGCACTTGAGGTGTGACTGGTTATGGTATCTATGTTTGTTAATTATTACCAAAAAGTAGGATTAAACATTACATTAGTCAAAAGTGAAAAAATTCTAGGGCTTAAATTCATTCTGTTGGAAGAATCAATCTGGTACCCTGTGTATGGAAGTCAAACTTGCCAGACGCCCTCGAGCCCACTTCTTTTTCCTTATATCTAATTTTCCTTGTTACATTTTATAAAAACTAGCTTTTGCCCGCGGCATCGCCCGCGTCACTCAGGAATATAGCAGCTTTCTATCGGTGAAAAAATTTTAGCAATCGGACCAGTACTTTCAGAGATTACCTCCTACAAAAAACAAACTTTACCTAATTATAATATTAGTATTAGTGAAAAATAAAAATACTATGTTTTATTGCCATTAGAAACTATTTCGTCCACACCCCACGTTAGCCCTGGATGGAAAAAGCTGGATGTTATGTAGACAGTCCTTTGTCCCGCATTGTATAACACTGACAGCCCATTTTGTAATGTATTTAGTTTGTTTCATTATTGTTGATTTGATAACAAAAAGATTTTGCTTGACTGTTAGTAATTAAACAATAAGTATAAGATGTTTCAAACACGACCCGAATTTTATTCTCAAATAAAAGTATGATATTTCTGTGATAATTATATGCATATGTATGTGTGTATATATTATTTTGAGACTAGGTATACCAATAGTTATACTTCCAATATTAATAAATACTTATACATGTGTAGATTTATTTAATACTTTTGTTTAAGACCTCATATACTCTTTTTCTCCGATTTACACACTAACTTCTTCTTCTCCTTCTTCTTTCTGCCCTTAACACGTTTTTTTCTTCCATTCGGTCCTATCACCCGTCACACTACCACTAACTCTCTTTTATTTCATATCACTCCTCATAAAATCCATCCATCTTGTCTTTGGCCTCCCTCTCCCTCTCCATCTATCTACATTTGTATGCTCAGGACTCTTTTAGTAACATACGTTTCATCCCTCATCTGCACATGACCATACCAAGACAAACGATTTCCTTTCAACTTTTTAGTCACTGGCGCTACTTTCAAACTTCCTCTAATATACTCATTTCTCACTTTACCCTTTCTCGTCACACCACACATCCATCTCAACATCGATCCGATGTGTTACGTACACACTACCGTATAATATATATCTTCTAATTTCTCGCAGGTCTACTGGAAGGAATTTCTATACAAATACAGTTCTTTTGTACTAATATTTATAATGTATTATCTATCACTGTTTCCCCGTGTGTACAGTCACCCATTGAAAGTGCTTAGATACCTTAACGCCTATTTTCCCTTGCACGTTAGAGTTCAAGTTTTCGAAAATTAAACTAGATGGCGTTGGTTTCTTCACAGCTAAGTGGCCAGCAAAGGCAATCTCACAAAGTATAAACTTGACTTTTAGTTTAACAAATAATAGACACATGCGTCATCATTGTCGTCAACAACTGATTGTAGTTCATAATTTCATCGTCCAAATTAGAGTCATGTTGACCTAGCGGTTTAGCATGTGCAGATAGATGCGTAAATCAATGAGCCATGAGTTCAAATCTCACGTAGTACTCACACTTTTTGTAAGTTTTTTTGTAAATCTTTTTGTAAGTAACAAAAGAAGTTGGAAGGAATATTAAATCAAAGCTGTGGATATTTATTTGTAATATAATATTCAAGTGGGTAGTTACTCAGCAAAATGAAAAAATGCAGGTAAACAGTTGACAAAAGGCACTATTAAAAAATAATATGTTTATTTCTTACAATTTCTTAATCAAATTTAACAATCACCGTTTATTAATCACCGAATAAGATTATAATATTATATATAATTTCTTATTGAGGCCATAGCTTAAGTATTCGTTTCCAAAATTGGAAAGAGGTTTGAAGCTTATGTAACCTTAACAAAAACAAACAAAATACCAGATAATTTTATCACAAAGGTCAAAAGGATTAAAAATGTAGGCTAAAAACTATAAAATTGCACAACTACACATCAAGTGTTCATAACTTTTTTAAGTTGTTTTAAATACGGATATTAAGTTAAACACACATAACAAGGTCTCCAGTTAATACAGAAAATAAGTATATTTATAGCATAGTGGTTCGTCGACCGACGTCCGTTTTCTTCGTACTCCCTTATTATGGTTTGATGCTGCAACATGTTTATTAGTTTTAGTCTGCCAGCTCTTTGATGGTGTTTCAAAGAACCCTCTTCTTCAAATCATCATATCCATAGAACAACTGTTTTTCTCTGCAACAATAAAACAGAAATATATAATATCCAATAATGATTATTATATAGGAGTTTTTTTGTTTAAAAGCGTTAAAAAAAACTACTTACGTTTACACCGGTCTTTCTGGTTACTTCTGACAAGTTTTTGCCTTGATTATGCATAGCAATTATTTGAGTTCTTTTTACTAAATCTATATAACAATGCATATTTACTCATTTTCGTAAAATAAGTAGACAATACACCTGGTTAGAAATAAAATTGAACGAAAGGCGCTGAAACGATATAATCGAAATTAACTTAGCGAACAACCAATTGAGCTTAGTCATAACTCTTTGGTCTAAGTATTATTTATACTACCTACTAGTTATTTTTTATAAGTAAATCCATATTCAACCTACCCTCTCAAGTTTGAAAACTAACACATAGATAATCAAATATTTATAAATTGATACTTATTCAATTTTAATATCTTCATCTCTTTAAAAGAAATTATAAATTATTTCAATGTTTGAAGAAACAAAAAGAAAGTACAAAAATAAGCATTAATTAAGCATTAATCATTTGAAGCACAGCGGCGCCATCTATTAACAGTATAATGTAATGTTGTCGATAGCAACATTTCAATCAGGTTTTACGCTAGATGGCGTCATTTCTCGCTTCACACGATTTTATTTCTGTACTTCCTATGCACTTTTGCAGCAGACTTTACATAAATAATAAAATAAATATTTAATTCAGGCCAATTACGAAACAACTTATCCCAATGGATCCTCTATTCCAGAACAAAGTCTTGAGCTAGATGTATTACTAGGCTCCCAGACACTTTACCCACTACAACTAGCAATTTCGCAAGCGATAAAAGTCTTAGAAGACGTCAAATAAATAATCCTTTGCTAAAAACTACAAGCGCCATCCGTAAGGAATCAGACATGCTAAACTTTACGCACACAAGCAAACCAGCGCCCTGTACGGACAGAACAGCTATTGAAAGACACGCACACACACACACGTTCTCGTTATCTGACGAAAGCACACAAAGATGGCGGCGTGCACACAGGCACAGCTGTCTAGACTACTTGTTAAAATGCGATGTTCCGGGGCTCGACATTCGTCAGTAGGATAGGTCACGAACCACCAAAGACATCGCTATCCCTTTCTAACCTACACACCCGTCCCTTACTTTTAAAACTGAACATCCAAACGTTTGAAATCAGACCTTACGCCGTCGACTTAACCGTCGTTTTCCTTAAGGGCACTATCAGGTATAAATTTCGCTTTCAAAGCTAAGTCGCCCCAATATCAATAAGGCGATAACTCATCACAATTTTCGTTTGAAATTGTATTTTAACTGTATAGGCAGAAGGTTGTCTGTCATCATTGATACCGTTGGTCCTTCCAG
This sequence comes from Mythimna impura, assembly GCA_905147345.3. Lineage (NCBI taxonomy): Eukaryota > Metazoa > Arthropoda > Insecta > Lepidoptera > Noctuidae > Mythimna > Mythimna impura. The sequence goes on along the minus strand of LR990342.1, from coordinate 1,294,285 downwards.
ATCTCCCGGCGTTGCGTCCTTGGTCGGTCAGGACGAATTAGTCTTGGGAATAATAATTTATGTAAATGTTAGTACATATATGTACATAATGTTGTACATAACGGTGCCCGGTCTAGGTTTTGTAGCTGTAGCCTAGGCATTCTAGACAGGTCCCAAAATATTAAATGAAAAACACAAGTGACACAGCATACTTAGTGGTAATTGTTTGTTGGAACTCGGACGAGCGTGGATTCGCACAGAAAAAAGTTAAATTGTAGTTGAACTTCGCTTATTATGACGATTTAACCTACAGCTGCTGCGGTTAAGTAAGTCGTAATCATGGCCCTTTATCATTCGCCGCTAACTGAACTGTCTCGATACGTTATCACATTCACCTACGATATTTAAAACTCTACATCATAAAGTGATGTACACATAAATAATAACTACGCCGTAGAGCCAATTCAGAGATCTTTCTTTATGGAAATTCCTTTAATGGATTCCTTCTAGGGGTCTTTAAGTCAAGAGTCAATGGTTACTTCTAGACAAGAGTGCTCCATCGTCGGCCACATCATCGCTTAACATCAGGTGAGATAGTGGTCAAACGCGAACCTACCAATAATAAAAAAAGTAGTTAAAGGTTTCTAGAAACACGAGTATGTGGAGACTAGAACTCCTCCAATTTTACTTTATAGACATCCCTCAAGCTAGCCTTATTGAGTTTGAGGTTCATTCGTATTTTCTTTACCTTCTAAATCCAGTGGCCATAGTAAGTGCGAGCTGTCCCTAAGAACATGCGATTACGAAGCTTACTAAATGAGATTAGATAAGATTTTAAGTCATGTCATAACAAAAAAATTACTTTCAATCCTCCCGAATGAAGTCGCCTACGGTAGCCAACCTCAATGGAGATCAGCCAAGTGCGCAGGAGATACTATAGTGCACAAGTGCGCAGGAGATACTATAGTGCACAAGTGCGCAGGAGATACTATAGTGCACAAGTGTGCAGGAGATACTATAGTGCACAAGTGTGCAGGAGATACTATAGTGCACAAGTGTGCAGGAGATACTATAGTGCACAAGTGTGCAGGAGATACTATAGTGCACAAGTACGCAGGAGATACTATAGTGCACAAGTACGCAGGAGATACTATAGTGCACAAGTACGCAGGAGATACTATAGTGCACAAGTACGCAAACACAGGTGCACTCTCTGTTCCTTTACTCCCAAATTCCAGCGGGTTGATCTGACATAACGAGGAAGAGATCAGCCCCCCTAGCCAAGTCACAAACGATAAACGTAAACTCTCAGTAGTCTTTAATAGATTTTCAACTTTATGTTATTGGACATAAAGTTAAAAATCTATTGAAGATTACATAGTGTTTTCGTTCGTTCCGGTCGCTAACGCTCAGTAGTCTTTAATAGATTTTCAACTTTATGCTCTTAGGTATAAAGTTGAAAATCTGTTGGAGATTACTAAGCGTTCACATTTATCGTTTGCAACTTGGCTAGGGGGGCTGGTGCAGGCCCAACAACTTCCAAATAATCCCTAATGGAAAAACCCAATAACATTTTGCCCGACCCGGTAATCGAACTAAGAACCTCACGTTCTGAAGTAGCGCCTTGCGACCACTTGATAGTATAGAAGAGATCAGGTTCAGGAACAACGACATCCAAACTCTGAGCTGCTACAGGAAATATCCTAATAGAAAAACTCAATAACACTTTACCCGACCCGGTAATCGAACCCAGGACCTCACGCTCAGAAGTCACGCTTTGCGATCACTTTATAGTATAGCAAATAAAACGCGTCAGACAGCCCGGTTCACCAAACCTCACTTTTGTGTAAATACCCAAAATTGTTACCAGGGAAACGAATCAAGTCTACATTTGATTTGACGGAATTACGCATAAATAGACCTTCTTTTTGGAAACCTTATATCTCTAATAACAGCAAAGATACCGCCTTATATAAAAAGGTGTATAGACTACAAGCTGAATACCTCCGTATATAATACATGTAAAATACCTAGAACACCAGTCATATCTCAGTCAGTACATGAAGGAGTTGCTACTTGGAAACAGCTTCAAAAACTCGATGAAACATGTCTGTTATTACTAGGTGCTCCTGTAATTACAGGCCACTGTCGTTAGGTACGAGATTTCTGGTTACTAGTACGTTGGTTGCCATGGGACTCGAGAAACTGGTTGATTGGTTTTGCAGAATGTTTTTATTGCTATCCAGTACTGGGTCGCACTTAACCCAGCTTATACTAAAATCAAATTTTGAAGTTGTCTTTGTTAACCTCAACTGTAACTTATAAAACTTACGCATTAAAGTGTTGACACGTTCTTTATTCAAATTTTCAATTCAAAAACTAACTCGAGTCTATGACCATCTTAATATTTCAAAATGGCGGATCTTCTCCTTATACAAGACAATAGACTCTTGAGTATCAAAAACTTTCTGACCCAATTAAAATAATTACATTGTGAATTTAAGTTTATATATTTCCAAGGCTCTGACTGGAAAATCTAGAAAAACGAATACGATTTCAGATTGTTAAAGAAGTTTGAACGCTTAAAGTTCACCTCTTTCTAAGCCTAACAGCTACAATACAATCATTTCCAATAAGCGAGAGATGTACCCGGTGCGCGCAAGTCTCAGCTAAACTATTACATAACATGACGACGGGACCTCAAGCGGCACAGCAGAATTAGTTGCTAAGGGCTAAGGGTTGAGACAACAACCAAGAACTTGGGTTAATATTTCAGGATAAATAAACTTGAACATTGTTCCGAGCTGCGACGTTCATATTTAATGCTTCGGAAATGAGATCAGGATATTAAAACGTTTCAAGAAGTGATTTTGTGTAGTCGCTGTGGGTCGGCCAAATGTATCGGTTATCTACAGAGGAACTAGTTGCTGCGAAGTGTTATGTCATCATCATTTCAGCCGATAGACGTCCACTGTTGGACATACGTCTACCCCAAATGTTGCCATACCGACTGGTCCTGCACGTCTCGCATCCATCGGATTCCCGCGACCCTCACCAGGCAATCGGTCCACCTTGTAGAAGGCCTTACAACCTTGCGTCTTCCGGTACGCGATCGCCACTCCAGAACCGAAAGCCCCATCGACCATCTGTTCTGCGAGCAATGTGCCTTGCCCACTGCCACTTGAGTTTGTGGATTCTTGGGGGAAGTGTTATGTACCATGGAGAATTAGTTATAATTATTTCTTCCTTGTGACCATTATAGTTATCTGACTTAAATATAGATCAAGAGGTTTTCGGTTCAAGAGCTTTCAAAACACTTTTCGACATCACTTCAATTATATCGATATAGAAAACTTTGAAGAACTTGGTTTTATTTGATACGTATTGTCTTCGCAAACATGAGCTCTTACTGAATTTAACACAATTGTGTAAATCATCACTAATTTTTCAGGAAGAATTCGTGGCTAGAATAATAATAGTAACACGGGTATATCTCCCAAGGTTCGAGTTCAATCTGAGCATGGATATCAATCTTTAAAAAAAAAGAAGAGAGTACTTTAAGCCGATGTGTGAGGTTTTTGGCGGGATTTCTTCGAGTGAAGTTCAGTGTCGGTTTTAATTATTCGCAAATTGATTCCTAGTGGATATTGTGATGTAAAATTGGTGTAGTTTTGTATCTCAAGTGTCTGCACAACTGGAATAATAAGTGGAATGATTGAAATAGGCGCAGTCTCGGTAAAATGGAGCTGAGAATTTTATTGTAGTTTTAGCTACCTCAGCGAAGTTTGCTGAGAAGGCTTAATCGATACATTTGCTGCCAAATACTTCAAAAAACATTAGAATGTGTTACACCTGCATTCTAATGTAAAACAAAAAGAAACAACTATTACGGAAGACTTGTTACGCAAGAAAACATAGACGAAAGACTAGGCGATATGGTCGAAGAACTATAGCCTTCCCTAAGGGGTAAACAGAAAAAGAAAAAAAAAAATTAAGCCGATGTTCCCGGCCGTAGATCTTTGACAGTCGTTACGGACAGTCAGAAGCCAGAAAATCTGACACCAGCCGCTGCTGTCAATCTGTCAGATTGACAGCAGTCTGCCCCCCTGGCCAAGTTACAATCGTATCGTTCGCGCCGAACGACTCGAGTAGGCCATGGCTCCGATTCCTTTGTTCTCCACGTGACTGAGCGTTGAGATGACGTCAGAACAAAGAAATCGGAGGCGTGGCCTACTCAAGGTGTTCGGCGCGAACGATACGATTGTAACTTGGCTAGGGGGCCTGGTTTGACTGGAGGCTGACTGACCCCAATATAGTTGGGCTTAGCAGACTTTGAACTTTCCAGATCAGCAATTCTGTAAAATGTTGTCCTGAAGCAAAAATACCATTTCCTGATATAATATAGCTAGCTTCTGCCAGCGGCTTTGTCCGCGTCAAAGTAGATTTCTACATGAAAACTTTGGACCCCCTTTTCCTCCTTTTAGAGGGTGAATTTTCTTTCTTATTATTTATACAAATCGTCTAAGCCTCAACATTTTTAATGCACTTGGTAATTCGAACGAAAAAATCATCGCTACGTAACAAAACGACGCGGCAATTCGAATCGGCGTCAAACACTCGACAATTCAAAGTTGCAGAAAAAAAGATTGCAGAACTTGCAGAGGTATGTAAGTACATTTTGAAACAAGTTCAAACTTGTATCATCGCACACAAGCCTTTGTTTTTGTAATGATTAGTTTGACACACACTTCCGCACTAATTGGTTTGTTTAGTTATGTTTCGAACCATTTGATATTTCGAACACTCGATAATAATATTTTAAGAGTCCCTCGAGTTTCTAATTAACGAGAGTCGCCTGTATTATTAACATTTAACTCATTAGTGACTTACTAAATTCTTTATCGAGTCGGTATCAACAACCTGGTCTGTTTATCCAACTTTGGCAAAGGCCTCCTCCACCATCTGCTTTTCCACTCGATACGGTTCAGCACTTTCCTCATCCATGTTCTTCAAGTAGACCTTTAGTTCGTCTTCCCACCTACGATATTGTCTTCCCCGTTTCCTTTTAGTATTTATAGTATACCAGAATATAATAGTTTTGTTCTTTCTCCGTTTTTTCTATATTTCTTATGATGTGACCTGTCCATTTTCATTGTCCTTTTTTTAAGGAGGGAAATCATCTAATAACTCCTCTCGCTCTAGGGCGGTTCGAGAGGACGTGTCAGTTTTTTACTAATTAAAACCACACCTATGTTCTTTCGTTACCCTTTGCGTTCCAGGACCACGGGTTTCTCTTTCGGAAATAAACCTATGGCTCCAGTAGGCTTCAACCCTGCTGGGCCCCTACTTTTTTGCTGCCATCTCTTTGAGTCGCGCGTGGACCACTACGCGTCGTCAACGATCCGGGCTCGGACCCGGTTCATCCGGTTCGTCCATGCCTTGCCCTTGTAGTGACAATTCCTGATAACTGGAAAGTAAATCAAATCAAAAAGAAAAACAAGTTCAAAAAGAAAACTGTTCTTTAATTTTCTTTTCCCTAAGAATCCTAGTAGTCTTAAGTAAAAATGTGAATACTAATAGGGTCATTAGTAACTAGTTCTGTTCTCTTGAGTTTATCTTCGGATTCGATTCTTTGACAGATACGAATGATTTCCGATCCGAACTTGTGTAACGCTAAGTTAGTTGTAGTTGTATGAAATGAGGGTAGTTACTGTATGTTTGAAGGTAGGTAGGTAAGTTTGGGTCGTTAGGTCTTTATAGGTTTCTGAAGGGTTGTCCCGAGGAGATTGAATTTTACAAATAGTTCAAGCAAAAACAATTTAAATAAATTAGTAATATCATGTTTCTTTCTGCCATCATTGTCCTATCTCACCAAAGCGGGTAGTCGTGGATGTGTGTGTATTTTCACATACACAATTTTTTGTGTGTGCAGCTTTGGTGCTCGGTGTCATAGAATATAGCTGACGCACACAGAAACCCTTTGCACGTGAATGTAGCCACAGCCACACATTCAAAAACCAACCGCCATTCTCGAATAGTCCATCTGTAGGTACATATCCCGACAGTTAAACTGACAAAAGCCCGCTATATTTTTTCTAAAAACGTTCGAATTTCAATCGAGGTTATTGGATGAAATTACTTCTGTATTTCAGAATTAGGCTAAAATGTTACACGTGTATCGTGAAGTACCGAGCTTTATTAAAAATACAATTTACTTAGGTACCAACTACGTTATCTAACAGAACATATATGCTATTCTACCTTATTAGTAGTCAGAAAAATATAGCTTATACCAACAAAACCAGAAGCTAAACGTTCCTAGTAGACACAAAATTAATTGGGAGCATAGACAAAGCAAAAGTTGCCATCGACAATATTCTCGAAAAATGTTTAAAAGAAAATTGCTTTTTAAAATATTCAGTGAACAAAGTTCATTGCTTCTAGATGGCAATTGTTTGTTCGCAAATATGTGGATAAGGCTAGGCTTAATTAAAAATCGGCATCCTCGTTGTGGATACGGTCTAGCTTAATTGTTGCCTTCAGGCGATTAACGAAATGACCTGAAAATGCTTACGGTGCGGCCTTTCCGGCCTTTCTTTTGCGTGGGAGAGCCGAGAGGCAGCTTGGTTCGCTAGGGAGGAGTCTTTATAGGGCATATTATCACACTATCAGCATTGTCGTTAGGTCAAGTGGCTAAAAGCGAAACACTGAACTTTTTCGACTTTGTAACAGAAGAATTTGATTTTGTAACACAATTTTTAGCGATTTCACGTCACATCAACGGGGTTCTATATTTCTACTTTTAATTTTAAAGCCTGTGTTCCAAAACATATAAATATTAAAGTTATGACAAAACCCTCCTGAATAGCTTCCAGTCAGCAAATCAAAGGTCAACCAATTTTACTGTAACGATCGTTAGTCCCCAAATCTCGAGCATAAACGGTACATTATGTATTAATTACAATGTTGGTCTATTGTGGGGAGCTTCCTAGACGGTTCCCCCACCCCTGGCCGCGCGTCTGAAGGTCGGCGGGAGGCCGTTTACCCCCAGACAACACCCACTGACGCACACAGGCACGGCCGTGTCTCAGCACCCCCGTGTGTGCGTGGGGTAACAATTTCAGGTGTATTATTAGGCGATTTTGTAATGTTCACTGTTTTGTGAAATTAGGTTTTTTTGACACTGTTGATTTTTCACTGTGAATGTAGGTGTTTTGTAGATAGGAAGTAGGTAATTCTTTGTTAGGTGACTTTTGTGGAAAAAAATTAAGTAATTATAATGTATGTGTCATTATTTATAGTACTCATACTGTCACCTGACACAAAAAACTTCTTTCAGTATAATTAAAACCGAAAATATTTTATGACAAGGCTCCACTTTTCCTCATCTAGCCTAATGAGATACGACAGAATTTCTACAAATACAATATAATATATATTTCGACATAAAAGGAAAAATATGGCAGATATTAGCGACAAAAGCATGTAGATACAATAAATATGTCAATAGCTGCGTGATATTAATATTTAGAAATGTACGTAACGTGTTTGAATTCACGAATATTGTATCTCGAATAATATTTGTTTTTTGTGTCTGACTGTGCGGACTCGAAGCTTTGTGTTGTTATCGACAGCAGGGACTATGCATATTACTGAGACTACTTACGACATGTACCGCAAGTACCCCTGGTCTTGCTTCAGAAAATCTTATAATGTTTGAAAATCTTCTCTTGTTGAGACAATAGAATGGAGCAGGAATTACTAATCGAAGATGTTTAAGGGCCCGTAAGAAAAAATCTTTTTTACAAAGTGTACGAGCTTATCCTTCAATGTCGTCATAGCCCAGTAATGAAGCCACCCGCCTCTCATGCATGAGGAAGTTTATCTAGGACAGTTCTGACTCTCTGTGTCTCGGAAAGCCCGTAAAGCCGTTGGTCCCAGTTGTTATTCACAGAACTTTAACAGGCGTTACAGGTACCTAGTCAGATGCCAGAAAGTCTGACCATTAGTCTATTCAAGGAACATCGTGTTGCCCAGTAACTGAGTTGTGGAGGTCTACTAGCCAGATAGTCTGGAAGCCGACCCCACGCTAGTTGGGGAAAGGCTAAGGAGATGATGGCGAGATTATCCTTCAATCATTTAAGAGTAAAGGGTATTTAACCATATAACCTAAAACCTAAGGAAGAACAGCCTTAGTTTCAATCACCAATAACCAATATAGTGGCAGTGATGTTATCTGTGCGAGATGATACGAAGGGATGACCAAGGCGGAAGTTTGTGAGTGTGTGAGTGTAAATTGGTGTGTTTGTTAGTTGTTACTCCTTCACGCTGAATTTACTAAAGGGATTAGTATGAAATTTGGCACACGAGTAGAGTAACGAGTTGTAGGTCGTGAATTTGAATGTGATTTAACGTAGAGAAAGCGATTTTTTCATATTATATCGATAAATGATAATCTAACAAAGATTTATTACAATCATACGGAGCCTGCAAGGTTTCCAGTGACACATGTAACCACTTCTATGTTTAAGGCATTTTGTTAAGGTGGATGAGCCAAGATAGAGATTTTTTTCAACCTTGACCCCCACCAGCAATTAGTCCTGTGTTGTGGATGCGTTCAGAAACATGCAAACTCTCTCAAATAAGACACCCAGACCAATGTGATTGACCAGCGGCTCATTGCATATCGGGTTTATTCGAAATAGTTGCCGTAGGAAAATAACCGCAAAGCATGGGTTGGCTTCCGAAAAGAAAACCTGAAGTCCTCGAACGCAAGATTAATAAGGATCATAAGAATGGGTTTTAGTCAGTAAAAGTCTGACAGGCTCTAAAGCGTGGCATTTCAAGGCGTTTTCGTGGGAAAGCTAAAATAAATATAATAAGCTAAGAGGAAATTAGTGATGATGATGACATTCTATCACACCGCATTCACCAAAATATAGCAACAACAGCGCCACCAATTTACACTGCTCGTTAAACCATACACACGCTTGATATTCCGCCCATGTATACATATGTATGCAGACGTCAGAACTCACATATATGTACATACACAGCTAGGTATATAGCAGCACCTAGCCACCTAGATAGTTCTAGGACACAAATCAATATATACCGGCCCTATCTACGCTCAGAACATGGGCTCATTAATTTTAATACATGTAATGTACATAGCAGTATATATTTTGATAGGATTTCTATGAAAATTACTTCACTTAGGGCGCTGTTGCTTTTGATGTGATGGTTTTTTTTTTAATGAGTTAAACTAGTGCTTGACTGCGATCCCACCTGATGGTAAGCAGTGATGCAATCGTTAATGATGAGGCGCACTGATTAATTAAGAGCCTATTCACTCTAGCCTTAAAGACACCTAAATTATAATCGGACGGGAAGATCGCAGCAGGCAAGTTGTTCCAGTCCTTCGATATACGCGATATAAACGACGAGGCGAAACGCTTAGTCCGGATCGTAGAGGTTTCAACAATATTAGGGTGAAAAATATTGGTTGGGTTTTCTCTCATCCAGCTGTTAAACTCGGTGGCTGTTGCTAAGGAAAATGGCAGTTTCAATTTTATTTAACAGTTAAAAAATTACTCAATTATTTTGGAGTTTATACCACTATCGTGGGCTTGCAGACGGCGAGCAATAGGTAGCTAATCGTCGGGCCGTCCGGACTGAGCTCAAGTCGTCGATGGCGCGTACTGTTCCACGCGCGCCTCAAGGATATGTCAGCAAACCGTAGGGGCCCAGGAGGGTCCTCGAAGCCTACTGGGGCCAAGGTCTGCTTCTGATATGAAGATTAAGGAACTGGCAACTAAGGAACTGGAGTGGGTTTTTAGTCAATAAAAGTCTGACACACCCTCGCGCCGAAGAGCGGATGTCATTGGATGATTTTCCCACCGAAAAAAAATGCCACTACGTTAAAAACAGCCGTTTATATGGAAATTTATTAGCTCTCCTGAGCAGGGCAATTCTCGTAACAAAGCATCCGTCTCAACTCATATTTTTCTCAAGTTCTTTTTATCAGTAACAATAAACAACTTTTTCCCAAGTAAAGTCAGTCTAGACTTTACTTACGTGTATTCTAGGAACTAACGGTAGGGTTGTCACGAAGGACAGTAACCACTTACGATCAAGGGCGCGATGCATAAGCAATGTAGCACCCCTAAGGGACATATGCTGCGATAAAAACGTAAAATAATGACGTAAAACCTAAATTGTTCTACGCGAGCGTTTTAATATTACGCAAGCTGGAATAAGGAAAATTATGTGGCGATGAGATCATGGTATGTTGCGGTATGAGAGGTCGATGTGGTTGGATGGTACAGCCAAAGACATACTTCCTAAAATAAAAGGAAAGAAACTAATTTTTTTTTTTCGTTATTTTCGCGGTTTTATTTATTCCTTACTGAAAAAATATTCTGTAGGAATCTTCCTCTCGATCTTACTTTAGCCCCTGTTAACAAGTTTCTTTCATCAATTGTATCAGATAAAAAAACCGGTCAAGTGCAAATCGGATCCGCGCACCTTTGGTTCCGCAAATAGTTCAATTCCCGAATCGAGTCTCGAAAATTTTTCCGAATCGCAAAAAAGTTTTTTTTTTTGTGACGTAACTACAAAATAGTTTTAATTTTTTTTCTTATACTTGTGCTATAAAACCTTGCTTTATGCCAAATTTCAGGATTCTAGGTCAACGGGAAGTATATAGGTTTTGATTTTATATCGAGTGTCAAAAAACGGAGCATAAACGGTCTTATCTTTAGATTGCCTTGACTTAGATGTTGGTTTTATCACTACTGCTTTGAACTGAATTCCGTTTTTGCGTCTTAGGTACGGACCCCTAAAAAATAAACAATTTTTCAATTAAAACTTGTACCTTCAGGCTAGCAACTGATAATGTCTGTGTTCTCTCCACTCAGCCCTGCAGCACGCAGAAGGGGCACAGCGTCCTTACGGCCTAGAAACTGTTCAGCAGTGTTTTAGGTATTGTATGAAAATGTAATGAATGTTTTAGTGAGCAAGGCTAACACGAAACGCCCTGAAACCAAGACTGAAATAATAAGGATTAGTCTAGACGAAAATTATTCGATGTTAATTACAAACTACAGTAGACTGACGTGTCTTAGTAATTTATTAATTAATTATTAAGATGAGTAAAATGTTAAATCTTGTACTTTATTTATTATGAAGCTCTTTACTGAATTTGACGGTTCTACGAAGCTTGAGATTGTGGAAAAATACTCGAATGGAAATGTTTTGATACAGAAACAAACAAAGCTTAAAGAAACGAAAATATTACGAGTATGTATTTAGTAAGTCCTTATCGAACGGCTACGGAGAAAGAAAATAAATATGCAAAAGAAAATTCTACAAATACACTTTCTCCGTTCAGAAAATAGCGTAAAGATTATCCAGAGATAATGACGAGTAATGTGTGCTATGAGTGAGCGCGACTAATAGAACACATTCGATCGGACCGATGTGTTGCCAGTTGGCGCTATAATAATAATAATAAACATTTATTTCAGGTAAGATACCCATAGGTCGGTAGGGACACAAATACACAAAGCACGAACAAAAACATACTAATCATTCATACATTCATTACAATTATATAGTTGAGATTACATTAGATAAATAAATCATAAATCTTGAAAATATCCGATTGTATTTAAATTAAAAACTAAATCATTAAAGTTATATTATCAATACAAATTAAATTAGATTAAATTAAATATCAAATAAATTTTAAATATTATACTCAATTTATGATTTCATTAAATTAATTATTGTCGTGGTTTAAAAAGAGAAAGATGAGTAAGAGAGACGAAAATAACAAAGCCAAACTTTTATAAAAAAAAACCATTGTTACAACTAGAGAAACCAACAGTAACCTTCACGGATACTTTCAAAGAATAAGCTCTGAAAAACATAAAACTTTTCCATTACTTTGTACACCGGAAATCAGTTTATTTGTAGGTACACACTTCACGTAATAAGAGAATTTAATTAACTAGCGCCGCCTGGCGGGGAATGCGCAAACAATACCTGATCTGTTTCCGGTCTAACGAGAACTTTAAGGATGGAATCGAGCTAATAATTGTACAGCCTTTTTTAATTATTTCTAGTTCAAACAGTAGGCTATATTGTAACTAAGAGGATGTGGAGGAATTCATGTTTATTTACCTGGTGTTATTTATAAAAAAGGCTCTTGTATAATTACCCTAGCTCCTGCCTGCGGCTTCATCCGCGTGAGGACGTAAATGATCCCAAAAGAGCAAACCACCCACTAAAAAGTATCTTCCGGGGTACTATGGGTGAAGCGACAGGGCGTGTCAGACTTTTACCGACTAAAATCCACATGTATCCTTCGGTTGCCCTTTGCATTCTAAGGCCACGGTCACTCTTCAAACGTTCCTGCAGCACTAGCAGACACCGGCCCTACTGAGCCCCTTCAGTTTTACATCACTTTGACGTTCTTTACTTTATGACATCTCTTTAAAGCGCGCGTAGAACACTACGCGCTGTCGACTCGGATTTGGTCTTTACAATGGCAATGGGTAGGTCACCGTCCGACCTGAACGGTCGGACGGTGATCTACCCATTGCTCGTCGTCTGCAAGCCCACTCTGTCTATAATATTTAGGGTTATCATAAAAACTTACTGTATGATTCAAGCTTATACGCGTTAGAAAGAACCTCAATCAACAACAGGAAGTCTATAAAAATCTTCATAATATTTTTAACTCAAATCAAAAGAAACGCAAATACTTATATCTCAAACTTTTTAAAATATTTTGTCGACAGCGCGTATCCGCGTGCTCGTCGAAGACTTGACGGCATCGACAGCATCCCAATGGGGCTGTCACCAAGCTGTCAAACGTTAGCCGCTGACGTACAACAGTTTGACAGCTGTCAAACTTGTCAGCGTGCGCGCAACACTTGATCTCAGGAAGTGGTTTAGATGTTATTTTTTGTAAGATTAAACGTCCAATAAATATTACAGAAGCTTTAATACTAAGGATGTCTCGTCTTCCGGGCTTTTACCTCTACAAACAAAAGATAGATTTGTTCGCAGAAACGATTTTTCCTAACTAGATGATATTGTTTGATACAGGTATCAAGACTTACTGATTCCTCGTATGAATATTATCTTTTCCTAGTTGTCATTGATTCTGAGAAACAATTTCCGGTCTCTGGTTTTACTTTTGATTCCATTCTTCCTGGATGATATTCCTGATAGTTTGTTAGTTTTCACGAAATCATTTCAGTATTTGCTCCGGAAAGGATTGAAAGCGGGGTATTCAATGAATATTGATATGTTCCGCGAAGTCATCAAGATATTGCTTTTGCATTAGTGAATATTTTTCTAAGCTGTTTGATTTCAAATTATTTTCAGTTGACATATTAATTGATTGCAACATTACTAATCAAGTTTAAAAGATTAAATCAATTAGAGCTAAATATCTTGCGACGGTAACGTATTAATTAATTTCTGTATTTCCTGTCCATCGTAAGCTGGTCCGCCATTTCTCCCCACCCTCCCCTTTTTTAGGTCAGCGTAGACTGGATGGATCTCGCTCGTATTGTTTACACTGAGAAAAACATTCGCTTTTAGATAGTAAATTGCGCTGGCGCATATCTCGTGTCTCTTTTCTGCGACAGAGAGATGAATCTGGCCGTCTCTTTCTCCGAAGAAATGCAGTTTTCACTGTCGGTCACGCGATACTGCACCTATAAATTGGTTGTTCTTAGGAAATGTGAGGGATTTTTTAGCAGTACTTGTACATGGTACGAGGGGATCTTTTTTCCCAGTACCGTTGGACAATCGGCTGGCGTGACTTTGTTAATTGGTGGCCAAATAATAAGCTGGTCAGTTTGAATGGAGGGTGCATCAGGTGCATGCATGGTTTGGTGTAATATTTTAGCTGGTCGTTCATTTGATTACACCATTTTTACTGAATATCATAGCAATAGAATAGCAATCAATATGATGTAGATTCATTGTAACTATAATAGTATATTTATTTATTCACTTTTACGCCTAAATTACTCGACCGAACGATATGAAATTTCGCATACACATTGTCAAGGATACAGTGAAGATAGGGTACCTCTCAACCACAAAAAGAGTACTGTTCTCAAGGGATAGAAATTATCCCAAACAAAGCCACGGGTAAAAACCTGTTGCCAATAAATATGCAAATAATTTCGTGTTACAGTTTTTAATAAGTAAGTACTTACCTACTTATTAAAATGACTTGAGAGATATAATCGCACGTCGCTAGGCAAGCGTTCATTGTAAGACACGGCGAAATTTTCCATTCCAAGTCCGTAATATCGCTACAAATAACACCTTATTCCACGTTAATTTCTATCTCAAAATATGGGAAAAAAAACTTGACAATATGACGGGTTTATATTTGTAACTGAGACTAAACATGGAAGGAAAATTGATGTTAACGAATGAGGTGAAACACGTGTAGGTACATTATTATGCCGAATGTTTCATAAAAAAATAAATTCCAAAAGGCAACTGTTCTACTATTATTTTCTTGACATTGCCTTGAACAAGTTAAAAAATACAAGTTTTCATTATTAACAACATACTTACCGCCCTATATACTAATTGTACTGAGTTTTCCGCCATTTTCTTGATTGTACCCCCAATATTTCAGTTACTTATGTGTGTCTCTCTCTTTTCAGGTAAGTTCCAGTGGCTAGCATGCGCGCTGGACGTGAAATCATCGTCACAACTAATAAACGACGATTACACACTATTGCAGCTTAAAATAGACACGATATTCGAGCAGGCGGGCATTCTCGTATCCCCACTGAAAGGTAAATAAGAACAGGACATAAAATTATTTGAAATTAGAACAGGTAAGAGGGTGATCAAAAGATGAACCACTTACCATCGGTAGCTGTTTTTGACTGTAAAGGCCTATTTAGAATTGGGCATTTTTCTGCCCTTAAGGTAACATAAATTAAAAAGTATTTGTAAACTACTGCTTATATGGAATTGTATAATTATTTTAACTAAATTGAATATTAACTATTTAAAAATAAACTTTGATTCATAAAAACTCATTAATAATATAGCAAGCTAAGATTTTCTAAACTTAGTCCCCAAGTGATAGAGACTGGATATCGTATTTGTAAAATTATGACTAAACTGGTGACCCACCCCGGTTTTGCAAGAATGCAATTCACATTTGGTGTCATTTGAGTTTAAAAATTTGTTTTTGTTCAATTTGCAATTTATCACTTTGATATTCTAGTTAAAAAAGATCGCTTAGCAAGAAACTATTATTATAACTATATATATATAATTATAAATCTATTTATTTTATAATGTTCAATGGCAGTCCACCCTGTATTCACACGTCTTAGACAGTTATCTCAAACATCAGAATTAATTTAATTTAAAACTTCATCTCATATTTTTCCGATTTGCTGAGCCTTTAAAATAAATTGATTCTCTGCATTTTCTGACCTAGTGAGATCAACATACTGTACGATTACGAATTCTCCATTAGTGAAACAATCTTTCTATAAATGTATAGGTATTGTAGCGACATCTGTGTCACCAAATAAGAACTAAAAATCCTGCATCACGGTTTCAGTTCTCACACCCCACACCCTAATCAAAAAATTAAGTTACAAACAACAAACGTCTAAGTAATTAAATATATGCAATAACAAATATCCAACAGACTACATAAACCTAAACGAATGAGTTTTTTTCCGCTCAAAGTAACAAAGTCAAAACTTAACGGCGGCTGTGAAGTTCGCTTTTTACTGCGCAGCCGCAGTAACCTGCCCCGCACTTCCACTGTTGGTTGATTGGTTCCGAAACGCCACTAATTTTGAATCTATCTGTATCAAACCTTAAATATGAATTAATAATAATGTGGTAGTAGTACAGGCTGACTTAAAAGTTGCAAATTGGAGACTACCGTCAACAACGTATTCTGCCCGTTCGGGTCGCTCACTTCGCATTCGTTTTCGCCCGCGCCGGGTTCATCAAATATATTTTTCTTGTTAGGCGAGTTATTATAATGTTGTAACATCTCCCAAGATATTCATATAAATTAAATGAACACGTACTCAAGATTACAAAAAAAAGACTGTGTGTACTTATGTACACGCGTTAGAAGTTATACTTCTTTGGCGTATAGAAAAAAATAACTAAAATGCAGTAGTGATTAACGATAAATATTAAAATTAATCAAAAAGATTTTATTTAAATAAAAAACACGTGTTCTAAATATAAAAATACTAGAATATACAATATGAACATAGTTATCAATTTTCATGCATGCCACCTAGAACTAACTTCACGATGTAGAATTTAGGTTTCGGTGTGCGCCCGCATCGTAAAAATTCACTCTCATCATTTTTCTCTATCGCGCCAAAAGAAGTATAACTTCAAAAATATTTATTTAGAGAAGGATTAATAATACTATATCTACAAAAACTCTTTTGCGGATAAAGCAGCCTTTCAATTTGTAAATCATAAAAATGGTTATTGCCAGTCCAGCCTAAAAGCTAGGCAGGCATATACTATTGCTGACGTTTATTATTTTTTTTGTGGAGGATATTTAACTTTTTGTGGAGATATTTCAACAGTACATTATTTTTTGTAACATCTATTTACGCGGTATATGCCTGTAAAGCTCCCAGTCAGCATCATTGTATCCGACTTCTTCAACTATTCTCGATATGTTTCAACAATTGTACATAAAACCTCACTTATATACCTAAACTTTCCTCACGAATCAGTCTGTCCATTATTGAAAACAAAACCGTATGAAAATCCGTTCGGTAGATTTTGACTTTACCGTATACAGACAGACACGGCGACAGGGGGACATTATTTTGTGATAATTTATATATGTAGTGATTCGTTTTAGTTTACAAAATTTTATAGCGCATTAATATAGGATTAAATCCATGAGAACAATAAAAGTAAAACAACAGATCTAAAATAACAATCTAAATTCAAAAATGCATAAAAATGAAATGCTCTAACGATGTCTGCAAGGTGTCGAGAATACCAGCGCACGTAATAGAACGTCGGCGAAGCGTGGGAATGCAGTCGCAAGGACGCGATGCACCGGCTAAATGGGACACGAGCGGACACTTTCAAATGTATCCGTGTGTATAGCGACCATCACTCGATGTTTCTAGTTTAACTATCTATTTCACTATACCAACGAATCTATACTATATTTCTAGGCATATATTTTTGGGCCTTCACTTAGCTTTATTACGAAAAATATATATATATAACCTATTATTTATACATTTTCATTAGTAAAGCCTACGAAAAAGGTTTGATACCTAGACTTATTGAATACCTATATTAAGTTGCCATGCATTGTACTCATACGAGTTAAAGTTACACGTAATCACCTAATGAAAATTTTAATTTCCGCATGTCCTTCAGGAAAACGCTAGGCAAAGCGAAATAGCTTTTTATATAATGTATTTTATATTTACCTAGCTTAGTTTACTTACTCCATATTTATATTAAGTTCTTTGATGTCGTGGAAATCTCCAAATTATTTTTCTATACGCATGCATGGTTTACTTCCTAAAATTAATATTTATGTCTTGCAAAGTTTTAATTAATTGATGCAGCAATAAGTTAGTTGATGCTCATGTAACCGTTTCTCATTTATCAGAACCCTTCAATCTACAGAAGATCCCGTTATAACTTCATACGTAACGTTTTTATGCCGACATAATTGTCCGTGTACGCCGCGCCAATAGGAAAATTAATTATTTCTGACATTTACGCCAGCAATCATTGAAATGGAGGCACCTGGTCACGGGCAACCTAGCTTACTATAAGAAAAAACTACACGCGTTCGCGTAGCCATGATGTGTGAAACCGAAAATGACTAAGTAACTTAGTTCCAAACTACATATGTTATATACCAATTGCGGGCTTAAATGAATAGTTATAAAATTTGGACGATTATCTAGCTGCTCGTGTTCATCTCTACTCTATTATTTAGGCATATCTACTGAAAATTAACTACACGATCTAAAAAAGTCCACTCCTTCCGAAATTCAGAGCACAGCTCTACATAGGTATTTCCGCGACGAATGAAACCTGCTACCCTCAGCAGAAGTCAGCCGGTCTGCATTGCGGTGTATCATCTCATCGTTATCAGCTCCACACAGCCACACAGCAACCACCCACTCGTCCCCACATCCCACGCCCCACAGAGTGAGACAACACAACCAAAACATGCACACTTTTAAAACCACCAAGTTTCTACACTTTTCCTAACAATTTCCCCGCTTTAGACCAAACGATAAATATTTTAGTAAAGTATAGAGACTGTAATAAAACATATAGTATGAGTCCCATTCAAACTTTCGTTTACCACACCTCACCCACACGAATGCATGTTCATCTTACGTTTGTGTGCAAATGCAAACTGCATAGTGTGCAACGGAAATGTCTGTGTGTGTGTCCGTCGGTTGTTGTGTGTGTGTGTGTGTAGGAAGAAAGTGCATTCTGGTTGCACGGACGGCTAGTCGAGGGAAACTTGACATTATAGCGCTCGGCACACACTGGTGTGAGTTAGATAGCGACTATCTTGAGATATGCTGGGCTATTTTTAGGTGAATTTATTTTTCATCTGATGAAGTTTTGTGGTGCAGGATAACTTTTTAGTTAGGGTTTCTATTCCTTCATCAAAAATGTTGTTTCAAGCAGTTGTTTTTAACTTAAAGTAGTAAACAATAACACTTTAAGAAAACAAGTTTATATAAAATTGACAACATATAGCTTTACTGGCGGTCCCGCCAGACGTCCAATCCGAATACTTACTTTCATCATAAAAAAAATTTCAAGCTATCCAGGGCCCCACTCAAATATACACACAAAGTTTCATCTAAATCGGTTAAGCCGGTTAGGAGGAGTTAGGTGACAAACACACGTACAGAAGAATTATATGTATAAAGATAACACAACACAGAAGCAACAAAACAGCTATGACACTAACATCCGCAACCTAGCACAACTTATCTCCGCACCGGTCCCCGCGCCCTATCTCTCGTGCGGCTGCGCCCGCGCCGTTGCACTTGCACTAGTAAACTTGAAACAGTTCCAGTCTGTTATTATTACGTTTCCCTTTCGTAGTGCGTCCGAGGGGACTGTCTACTTTCCTTAAGCTTGCGCATACGCAGCTATCGTTCTTTAGTACTTGATTGATTGATTGATTAGACCAGTATTTTATTTGATTAATTAACTTAATTAACACTTAATTGCTGAAATTTTTAGTTGAAATTTGTTACAGTGGTCGATAAAGAATATTCATTTTTATGGAAAAGGGAGGTCAAAGAAAATATGGATGGATTATGTGAGGAATGATATGAAAGAAAAGGGAGTTAGTGATAGTGTGACACGGCAGAACGGGAGAAAAAACGTGTTGCTCCGACTTCAAATAACACAGGACAAGGACAGGAAGAATAATAAAAATGATAATGATGGCCACTTCCATCGTATATCACTAAATAGATTTAACGCTAAACGTATTTTGAACGTCATTCTATTTTTGTATTTTTAAACGTTTGATAGAATAAAACAATGATTCCAATTTGAATTTGAAACAATGATTGCTAATGATTGCAAAAATTGGTGATTTATGGCGCTAGTGGACCTTACAACTAACAACAACAATTTATATATATACTGAACGTTACGACATACATAAAATCAAGACTGTTTCCTGTTAGAGTACGCAAAATCCATAGAGCAGCATCTGCTACGATCCTAACACACTTCTGCTTAAATGAATCATCATTCACTTAATCAAAATTGTCTGTAATCGTCGATTCACACAGCCATTGATAGTCTTGACTTCAGTGCGCGTCTATTTAATTCCTCATCAGTATACATCAACTCCTGTGTCTACATTCATTACTAACTTAACAGACGTATTAAACTTTGAAATCATAAGGGAATGCTTGCCAAACATTCTGTTATTCAACTTGGTTTGAAAACCCATCCTACTGAACCTCAACGATACCTACTTTCTAGTTTCGCTTTCAGAGCCTTAGGTTACTATCGCAACGGAGGTCTACAAAGGGTCCCAGGTCTAAGTACTTAGGTATCTAATTGTCCTAGGTCTGCTTCACCGAAGTCTAGACGCCGGGACCTTGACGAGAGACCTTGTAGCTAAGTCTGAGAACATGGCACAATTCTCTGGATATTATTTCTAATATAAAATAAACTTTGGGCCCGGCTCGTGTCGCGTGGGCGGCGACACTGGGAAGTTGTAATAATGTCTCTGTTATAACGAGGAATATATGGATCGGTTTGTGTGCCGATGTGGTAACTGTGACATACGTCCGATGCCCTACCACGTGCTCTTAACGCGATAAGACCGCGACCTATACTGAACTGCTAAAGGGATGGCAGCTTTATAAGGTGTATAGCTTCATTACTCTTCCTTGCTTGCACGCTTGACATTTTAACACATCATGGGAAGGCCTCAGAACGCAATGGCAACTGAAAGAACACCGGAGGGTTCTAATCAGTACAAGTCTCGACAGTTGCTTTCGCTTATCTGATAACTTCACACCGAAATGCACTTTTTTTTTGACATACTTTATTTCTCATCAATTTATAAAGTATGCTTTATTATACTCGATTTGTCTGTCTTCCATCTTGTGTTGGTTGAGTCACGTGAAAAAAAGAAACTTTTTAAAATTAACTTAATACCTACATATTATTATTTTTTATTATTGATATAAACTAGTGCTTGACTGCGATCCCACCTGATGCTACGTAGTAATGCAATCGTTGATGGTGAGGCGCACTAATTTATTGAGAGCCTATTCACTCTAGCCTTGAAGACACCTAAATTATAATCGGACGGGAAGACCGCAGCAGACAAATTGTTCCAGTCCCTCGATGTACGCGGTATAAACGACGAGTCGAAACGCTTGGTCCGGACCGCAGAGATTTCAACAACGTAAGGGTGGATACTCGCCGATTATACATGGATATGATCTAACCATGTGCCAAATATCATCCCAATCCGTTCAGCCGTTCCACAAACTTACTACAACAAACAACAATGTTTTTACTTTATAATATTCATTTGGTAGTATGTACAGTATACATAATATAAAATGTAACGATGATACATAACACTAAAGCCGTCTACTATAACCTGGGCACATCGTTTCTAAGCCGTAGTTCCTAAAAATATCGCAAAGCTGTCGGATACAACTTACATCACGTGACGATGGCGACACGACTTTACGTTAAAATAGACATTTGAGGCTCTATTTCACAATTCCTTACTACAAATCTGCTAGATGACTTAGACAATAAACAGAATTTCTTTTATGAGATAAGTATGTGGAAAAAAGGCCTTTGACAGATTTTATATCAGCCAGATAATCAAGACTTAGTTTACCAGGAAGTAAAACAGATCATTAGAACTAATATCCGTAATGGATCAGGAATAAAATAAAAGCCGTCTTCAAAGTCTTTTCCTTATACAAGTACTTCTGTATTGAAAGCCAGAGTATAACTACAATATATTCATAGAATGTCTGGCACTTAAATAAAGTTGTTCAGTGTTAACATTGGTGGCAATTTAGATTCTGAAATGACTTCTGTGTTGGCTTTCCAGTGTAATTAAATATCCTTACACGTGCTCAGCTTGAACAACCAAAAATATTTTATGGCACAAACCGTTTTATCCTGTTAACTTGTTTCTGAAATAAATCGACGTCTCTACATAACAAAAATATATATACACAAGTAGTATGGTGTAAACAGAGCAGTAGAAATTCATTTAAACTCGAAACTCAGCATTTGTGGTCCCAGCAGTAATGCTCAGAGCTTTACAGTTTCATTCTCTCGTCTCTAGTTCATAATGACTTCCCCTAGTGTTACGTGTGTCTTCCTCTTTAGGGTCAAGTAGGGACAGGATACCGACTAGAAGATATTGGTCGTAAAATTATATAGGCGTTCTAAAAAAACGGTCAGTACAGCCTGTGCTTGGCGATTGTGACTAGAAATACTAATTATATAGAAGCATAGTTGTATTATTGTAGCATGAATAGATAGTTTTTCTTAGATACTTACCTTGTCATTTATTGTTGAGGCTATAACAGTGATAATAATCATCATCATCATTTCAGCCGAAAGACGTCCACTGTTGGACATAGGCCTCCCCCAAGCGTCTTCACAACGACCGATCTTGTGCGTCTCGCATCCACCGCATTCCCGCGACTCTCACCAAGTCGTCGGTCCACCTTGTGGGAGGCCTTCCAACGCTGCACCGGTGATAATAATATTAACAGTTATTTTATAACAGTGACAAAGCCACATTTATTTAGAAAATGATTAAAATAATATTATGTAATTATCTGTTGAACAGGTAAAATAATATTTCCCTGTATATAACTTCGCTTTCTTTTTTTAAATAATGTTTACAAAGCCCCACGGAAACAACATGAGCTAATTTAGGAACGGATGGACCTCATTATCCTTATGTTAACACCTACTCAATTTGTAATAGGTATTGACTATATATTAGTAAATATGGCTTGGGTATTATTAGCCATTTTTCTATAGGTAAACTTTTTTTGTTACATCCTGCTTCCTTATATAATGAGTTCTGCGCAAAAAAATAAAAGTAGGAGGATATGTATTTTTGATGTAAACAAATTCCTTTAGAAGAGACTTTTTGAGAAACATAATATGTTTGATTTGTTGTCGGAGTTGTTAATAATAATAGCATTTGGACTGATGGTACATAATTACCAGAAGCTGTAAAAAATATTCTACAGAAATACACTCATTTCCAACCAAATGTTCAAGTGAAATAATTGCGCAGCGCCCCGACACCCGACAGCTACTATTATCCCACCAACAATACCCGTATCGACACTGTCGTGACTAGCTGACTATACTAATTGCCGCGACTCGGCTCGCTTTTCCCCGGTTTTTCGCACGCTCGCGTTTTTCACCGCAGAACAATGTCGTCATTCAGTTTCCACTTTCGTTTTCACTGATGGACGCTGATCCGATGCGCGCCCGCAAAAACTGCACCAATCTTACACGAGAAATGCTGTACTGGTGACATATTATGAGAGATTTATTGGTTGGTTCACTACTGGAGCACTGGCAAATAGATATGACAGCTGAATGCAGTGTTGGTTGCATCCAGCATGGGTTAGCATGAAGAGATACTTAATGGAAGAAAACCTTATTTCTTCTTCTTTTCGAATCGATGGTGTTCTTTTCCCTCAAAGTATTTCTGCCCAGTAGATGGTCAGGTATAGCGGCGTCTGTGGCATATTTAAGATCCTCCAAAGTGCAGACCTAAGGATACTTTGGGCTAAGATGCCCAAAGTATCCTTAGATCTGCACTAATAAACTAGTGCGGCTCACCATCAACGATGGCATCACTGCTTACCATCAGGCGGGATCGCAGTCAAGAACTAGTTTACAATATTTAAAAAAAAATTAAATAGAAAACCTTAAAAAAAGGTATTTGTAATTGGACAGCTACCTGAATACTTCCCTATTAGAATTTTCTTTTGTAATAATCGTAAAACATACCCGTGCGATAGATGCGATAACAGTACTTGGCACGGTATTTTGCTGAAAGCCACAAAAAGCTGTAAGTGTACCATTGTTGATAATGAACTGGAACTAAGTTATAAGTAAGTGTAGACTGTAATAACTTTAGGCTTATTTTTTTTTCGAATGAAGTTAGATGGCTATTTTAATTATTTGCAAATTGATTCCTAGTGGATATTTTGATCTAAAATTGGTGTAGTTTTCTATCTCAAGTGTTTTCTGGACAATAGAATCGTTATAACAGGCGCGGTTTCGGTAAAATGGTGCTGAGAATGTTCATGTAGTATTGACTACCTCATCGAAGCTTGCTGAGGTAGCTGACTCGAGACATTTGCTGCCAAATACTGCATAAACGGATGTAGATGTGTTACATCCGCATGCGAATGGAAAATAAAATTACTATATTATAACGAAAACATGGCTTATAGTACTTAGTATCCGAGCCAAGGAATTTATATAAAAAAAGAAAATCATGTAACTATATTTCACGAATTCTACGTTGCTGCTAAGGAAAAGTGGTTCTAATTGGCATTATGAGTATTTTCACCCCTAATAAATTAATAGAGATCCTGTAAATCTTCACTTGTAATACGAACAACAAAATAATCGTAGGCAAAATGCCGGCCACAATTTTTCCTCTCACCGTACAGTTACAGTACCGTATCACGTTTGTTTACGGTTTTCACTCTCTATATTTTTCTCGCGAGTGAAAATTCCCCCGGCAGCGGCGCGGGCGCAGTGCGCGGCAGCGGCGCGGGCGCAGTGCGTGCGAAACTTTTTTATCTCTCTCCACGTAATGAGATTAGTAGATCGCGATCGGTTTTTATTGATCGATTACTTTATGAATTTCAATAATCTTTGGGTAGAGGCAGTTAAATTAAACAAGGAGTTTGTGTGAATATGTTATCTGTTGGATTCAAAAGTTTTCAGTGACTCTTAAAAGAGATGTTTCTGTGAAAATGTAGCTCTTGGGCTTTATTTATTTATTTAACGATTTATGTACACACACAGAAATAAAAGATTAGAAGAAGGAAACAAAAAAATAAGTACAAAGGTGGTGCTTAGCTTTAGTGGGAATAGGTATCTTATTTTTTTTTAAAGTTGCCCTACTTCCTGTATCTTGGGTGCGTTCAAAAACATGTAATCTCACACACACAAGACAATTAAGACAATAACTTGTAAGCCGTACAAATATTAATTCCGTGCGAGAACTGAACCCGTTACACGCAGCGCAGCATCCAATCTCTCAGCCACTGCGCCGACCGTGCCTTCCTAAACATGTACCTACAGTTTTTAACAAAGCTACGTCATTCGAAAAAGTTGTAACAGAAATATTTTCTGTAAATAACACGTCATCCTGTATTTTTCCACCACCTTCCCTTTTCTAAAGGAAATCGTATGGAGTGGGCGTTTGCGAGCAGTCATAGTCATAGTAATTTATTGGTAAGGGATCCTTACAATTCATATACAGAATGTGTCAACAAATGAATAATAATATTCCACAACTATCACGCAACGCCGTCTAGTCCCAAGCTAAGCAGAGCTTGTGTTATGAGTACTAAATAACTGATAAATATACTTATATCGGTTTAAAGATATTTATTCCCATAAAGAACACAAATAGTTCACTTAAATATGAGATTACAAAACAAATCATGCAAATTATTATAAAGCACAACATTTCGTGAGTCGATTTAGATAGAAAATAACGAAAATGACACATATATTAACAGGGTTCTAAAGAATTTAAGTAGGTACACATGCTTTGTTATAAAATTTTAGACACATAAACTTTTAACATTTTTTAAAGATATTTGTACTTTTTACATTAATCATATCATCTGGTAAATTATTATATAACACCGCTCCCTCGTATAAAATAGTTTTGTTCCCGTAATTGGTTCTGGGTGGTCTGAGTTCTAACTTGTTACGGTATCGGGTGTGGTATCCATGATTTCTTTTTTTGAAAGTAAGTTGAGAGTGCGTTTCCTTTAATATTATTTTTCTAATTAAAATGCATGTTTTGAATGTATATAGTTGCTTTATATTGTATATCTTAGTGACGTTGTATATTTGTTTAGTTGGTGTAAGGTAGTGGTAGTTGTAAAGAGTTTTAATAAGTCTGTTTTGTATTACTTGGATGTCATTTATGTAAGTTTTAGCAGCACATCCCCAAATTTCAACTAGATACTCTAGGTGAGCTTTTACGATCGCATTATATATCATGTGTCTGATTTTATGTGGGATACAACCGAAATATATTTCTAAATACATATTTTCTGCATACAGAAGCTAGTTCCCTAGACCAAATATTATAAGAAAAAGTGGCAAGATTATCATGAGTATTGGTATTACATATTATAGATAAATTACACCCAGACACAGAACAAATAATCGTGTTCATCACACAAACATTTGTCCTGGATGGGAAGCGATCCCACGACCTCCGGCATAGCAGTCAAGTTCACTAACCACTAGACCAACATGCCGTCAAATAAATTACATTACAATGTCAAACAAATAAAATAAAATAGAAGAAAACAGCAGCACTGAGCTCTGACCCTATTACTGGCACTTTGAACCATGCTGACAGCGTTCATTACTAATACTCTTCCATGTCAGTAACTCATCTAGAACTTCTCATAAAGTTACACAAAATAATTGAACTCAGTTCGAATTTTCAGCCCATTTCATAATTTTCAGGTTAAGTGGATTATTTAGCGATAAACAAAGCCTAATTACAGCAAACAACGTAACCTTACAATTCGGGATGTATGTTACCAAATAAACTTCACGGAGATAAATAATTTATTGAGAGGATTGTAAACGTGCTTAATTTGGAGAGGTCTGGTTTTGATAACATTTTGTTGTACTCTATGAAATTAATTGTTCGCTTTTAACTGTGATATTTCTAGATTGACTTGGAATTATAAATTTAAATAAAAATTTGTTATTCAGTTGTTTCTTTCCATATTGTTTGTTTTCCGTAATATAACCTTAAATTTTTAAATATTTGTAACCATGAAATTTAAAAAATATATATATAACTGATGTGAAAACAATGCGTTTCAAAAGGCATGCAGTATCATTTACGAATACCGGCCACTACCGATAGGTACCAACGATCAAACTGTGTTTTATTGGTTTAATAGGTTTCTATATAGATTTTTTTAAGTAAAAATTAGAAGGTAATTTGTGAGAAAAAAATTCCAATAGGAAAGTGACTAAAAAAAATTACACGTATTGTTTCCACATTAGAACTAATTTTCCAAAACAATTTTGAAAAGAAACAGCTTAAGTACCTTGAAAGTTTATTTAAACTTATAATTCCAAGTAAATCCGAAGATATCACAGCTCAATATGAGCCGTTTTTGAAGATGGCAACTACATAAGTACTTACCTAATACTCTGAAATCTTTCATGTGATAACCTTGTGCGTGATATTACTTACACAAATCTTGGGACATCGCTCATACAACGCGGACGCTTTGCTCCGAGCAATTTGTGCCGAAATGACACGATATTTTTCGATAGTCATCATTTAGGAACAGGTACACTTTCGAGGCTCTCGTGGTAGTACAATATCGTAAGTGTATCACGAATGGGGGCAGACTCAGCACTATTTGCGGGAATAATGGCCGTATTAATATTGTACTCGTGTATGTTCTAGTTCGGTGTTCTGAATCGGTCCGTATTGTGCCGTTTTGGTTATTTTCCTGGATGATAAGATATTTTGCTTCCTGTCTCGATCTACGTGCCATTTGTAATGTAGATAATATTAATCCTAATTGCCTTTTTTCCTGGATGATCTCACTGCTGATTTATAGACCTCCTCTGGTGTCATTCAGTCTTATTCTGTCTACAACATTTTGTTTTAATTTTCCTTTTGAAACTTTTCCATGTCAGCTGTCGGCCAGGTAACTCTTATCAGCTCCAGCGGCATCTAAGTGCA
This sequence comes from Mythimna impura, assembly GCA_905147345.3. Classification (NCBI taxonomy): domain Eukaryota; kingdom Metazoa; phylum Arthropoda; class Insecta; order Lepidoptera; family Noctuidae; genus Mythimna; species Mythimna impura. The sequence continues at coordinate 1,266,726 of LR990342.1, read as the reverse complement.
TTGTCTCCGTATCTTGGCTGAGAAGCACAAGGGTACAGCTATCGACTGATTGCGCGGAGTGTTTGCCGTCAAGGCGAACTGACACAAACACCACAAGTGCTTGCTCAATATATCGAATTATTTGTTTTATTATATCTCTATCATATCCACGATCACTACTGGATACGGTGATTAGGTGGCAACTACAGACTATAGAATAGGCAGTATTATTAACTCATTACGGCAGTTAGGTTTTATCAAACAGATAATATTCCAATAGGGTTAGGTCAAACATTACACGCCATGATACTATCTTAATACAAAACAGACACAATTAAAGTTCGACTGAAAATTCCGAGAGCATACAGACGTATTTAAAAAAAACTACTGCACATCGACTAATATTTTACATACATTTTATCTTAATGTAACTTCCCTTCTCTATATTTAAGTACGACAAGGTGCTATACAATATACCTATTTTATCCGTCAAAAGCTTCCATGTTTCCTCGTTGAACATTCAATAGATTGATATCTGGTAATCCAGAGTCGTGTGCATTAGAATACAAACGCAGGTACAACCTAGGACAACACTCCCGCGGTTTGCCGGACACAAGCTAAAAATACACGTACTTGCGTAGAAAAAAATAAAAAAACATACCATAGACCAGTCTTCCTGTGCTAATCGATGCCAATTATAAGTATGGTCACCATGTGGCCAGTTATCCTGGACTCGTCCTGGTTAGCTTATTAACATATTTTATTTATATACATTAATTAATGTATATATACAATATTTAATATTATAATATTAATTTTAAAAGGAAATGTTAGGTTTTAGCAAATTACTTTTATGGACATGACTGCTACCTGCCTGCTATCTTATCGGAAATTAGTCCATGTTTTAAAATATAGCTTTCGTATCACTGAACCAGGAAAGTGTTGTATTGTAACTATGCGCGACATATATTTGTACACCGTGCCTTGGTTCAGGTCATGGTCTAGAGCGAGAAGGAATGGGATGCGATCGTCTCCTTCTGGGAAGGAGATGAACTGGACAAACATTAGATCTGATTAAATCGTACAAGACCAACTGGATACTAAATACAAGTCTCAATTAATTTCAGTCATTAAATTAGACTTCAGTCATTCACATTTCATATTTTATAACTTTCCAAAATCAAGGAAAAATGTCCTTTTATCCCAAATTGCATTTTACAAGTAGCTACCCCAAGCAACTAATGTACAAATATCTGGATGCAAAAACGATTAGTATTGCGGAACGGAGGGAGGTGATGCTATCTCGTTCTCACTTGCGAATAAGCTGTGATAACAGACAAGGTGGAGGCTACTTTACTATTCATAACCCTTGATTGTGCTGCCGTTAGTGGCAGCGCATCCATGACGAGCGAGTGTGTGTGTGTGCGTGCGAGTGCAGCGAGCGCGCGTGTGCGTGTGCGCGGGCGCAGGCGGCGCGTAGCCTTGAATTCGTACAACGACTGCACTTGTACAACGATAACCGTTCGGAAATGTATTATTATGATATATTTTTAATTGATAATTTTTTTTTCACTATATTTGCTTCTTGGCAGTCTGCAACAATACTTAGTACTACAAGCTGCTTTACACATTCAAATATTTATTTATTGTAGGTAATGGAAAAACCAAATGAAATATTCATCTATTTATCAGTTTATCAGTATGTTGTTTTGTAACAATAATATTTTTGTATCATTAAAGTTACTTATAAAATTCCTTCAGATAACAAAGCGCAATGGAATCGTTGGACTATGTTACCTCTATTATCTGAGTAGTGTAGTAATGTTTATTTAACTGTCTGACACCATTTCAACACCATAATATTATTTTCTTATAGGTAAAAATAGGAAAAAATATTCCTAGTTCAAACATTTCATACTTCCAGATTGTCCAGTTCGTAATTTACTTACATTATATCTTTACTAGAATCTAATAAGATTTTTTTTCTATTACTTCCAATAGTAATAGAAAACATTTTTCATCTTATAAGATCAAAAAAATATTAAAATTTATTAAAACTTCCAAAGAAAAAATATATTTGCAAGAAATATTAGCATGCAAGTAGAACGTTTCGGAACGCACCAAGATCTGCAACACCTCCGTCCCTTGTCCGGGCATCTCGTTCCTTGATATCGCCTTCTCTTTCCTCCTTAGGAAGGACCTTATGGTGCCGTCACCGTCGCACGCGCACATAATTGGCGCCGCAGGAAGCGCGGAGAGATTGATGATCTAAGCGCGGGATCGATCGTTCTTTTTTATTATTTTCTCGTTATTGCAAGTTCCGTTGGTTATTTTAATGGCCGTGACTCGGAATGGTCGGCTTTATAGGGCAGGCGGGATGAGCAGGGGAATGTTCTCGACATGCAGCGCAGAGTGCGAGGCCTGGCGTTATATGTTCATAATAGATAATAGTGACGTAGAATGAGTCAATATCGTTAAATTAAGTGTGCTAATGTTGTAGTCTTATGAATTAAGTGTTCTATGCAACTCGAGGGTTTTTCTTGACTTTTTCCTGTTACATTCTTCGTTCTTACTGTCAGAGTATTGGCTCACACATTCCCTTGAGTATTAAGTATTATTTTGTAAGAATCTTCTTCGTTTAGTAAACTTTATATATACCATAGACTAGGTATAGATAATAATGACGAGGAGCGATTTCGAAGCCTTTATTCAAGTTTTTTAATAGTTATCTTTAAAACTATCAGCCAAAATTTAGGCATAGTTTGTTCCTAAAACAACAACTATTAAGCATCAAAAATGTAATAACTACCCGTCTAGGGACTGAAGGTCGCACTCGGGTAGATACTGGGTAGCGGGTAGTTGTTACTACTCGTTATTACTAATATCATCCCAATTTACCTTTTGTCGTAGCGCAGACATTACGCTAGGATCGCTAACGGATTCGTCTGACCTCTGGAAGTTAGAGGTCGCTGTTACTGACAGGCGTTACAATTGTAGATGTGGCTCACGTACCGAGACTCTGTTTCAGCGCTCTACAGATGGCCTACTTGTAGTACCTACACGGACAGTGATCACCCGGGATATGTATAGTAGCGACGACAGGAGAGATGTCTCGGTAGCTCGGGATGTCTATCTCCTCTCGAAATTGCAGATTGTTCTTATTTTTCACATTAATTATTCTCGAACAAATATCTTTAGTCACATGTATGTAAACCCTCACATACACAGACGTAATCGAATTTCGTTTGAGCCAAAAATAGAAATGGTTGTAACCCAAATATAATGCCTTAAGTAAATAGCTCCCCCGGCCTAACCGAGTAGGTACACAGATTTGAAATATTAGCGACATATCCAAAGGTTGGCGACGATTGGACAAGCGTCAAGCAGCGGTGGCGTGGAGCCAATCTTTTAGCGTTATCATCTGGGGCTCTGAGACGGATTGCAGGCTCACAGAGACGTTCTTCTAGATTGATATTACTTTGTAGACGAATCTTTAGAGGGGGAATATGGGCTGTTTTATTTGAAGGATACTAAAGAGAAATCGTAAAGAAAAACTAAAAGAAACTTTCTTCTTAAGTAGTATGAAGACATTACTGTAATATTACAACATTGACCGTGCAATATGTCAATATCGTCATCAAAAAAAAGTGCAAGCAAATGTTTTATGACCCTCAAAATGCGACCAAGATATGAACTGGAGAAGTTGTTTGTACCTATGATATGATCACTTCGTTCTACAAAATAGTAGAACCATTTTTGTAAGCGTGCCTGTTTATGTAGCCTTCTCCTGAAATATAAGCTTGACAACCTTAATCATAGGTTATAAACTACTACCCACTCCAACAGAAAATTAGATAGTTTCACTCGTCTATGTCTAGTTCTTTCACACATGATTTACTAGATCGTTTTGAGCTTTTTCTTCCACGTGTATCGATCACCACCAGACTCGGATAAACACACATTTATTGTTATATTATTATCTACTTACTCTCATCACTCTCTTTCTCTAACAAAAACTATATAATGTATTTTTTCTATGACCAGAGAGATTTTCAAATCATAGGATTTACTTACAATGTATCGTAATTTTAATTGAAGTGCTTAACTGCGATACCACCATGGTAAGCAGTGATGCAATCATTGATGGTGAGACGCACTAGTTTATTAAGAGCCTATTCACTCTAGCCTTGAAGACACCTAAATTATAATCGGAAGGGATAACCGCAGCCGGCAAATTGTTCCTTCGATGTACGCAATATAAAAGACGAGGCGAAACGCTTAGTCCGGACCGTAAAGGTTTTAATATATAGATAAAACAAAACAAAAATCCTCATCCAAAAATAAATCAAAAATCCAAAATTAATTTACAATATGCTTGAAAGTTTCGTACTAGCTTCGTTTCTGTATTATCTGTGGCAGCGCATCATATTGGCGGCACATCATCACATCGCGGAGGAATATTATATTTTTGCGCCATGTTCACGATAAAATATGCTTTTGATGAGATTTTAAAAAGCAGTGTTTGAACTGCACATAATTAGGTATTTAAATATTCGTGTAATAGTATTATAATAGTTCTAGAACTTGAGGCTCAGTTTGTAACTAACATTAATGTAATAACTTATCTTATACATAAAATTTATGATGGCACGGACTGCTACGCTGCGTGTAGCGGGTTCGATTCCTGAGCAGTACATATATTTGTATGGCCTACAGATAAGTGTTTCGGGTTTTGGCTGTCTTGTGTGTGTGAATTTACATGTTTGTGAACCCACCCACCCCACGATACAGGAGTCATTACTAGTGTTTTTTTTTCGTTGGGAAAATCATCCAATGACATCCCCCGCCTTGGGCGGAGCGAGAGGGTGTGTCAGACTTTTACAGACTAAAAACCAACTCCTGTTCCTTCGTTGCCTTTCATACTAGGGCCGAGACTTCCTTTCAGAAGCAGACCCTTGGCCTCAGTAGGCTTCGACCCTGCTGGGCCTACGGTAGTAATTCCTAGTGTGGGCCAATTTTTTTTTAACACAAATATAATATATAATAATACCTTTGTTATGTGACAGTATCATAAACGACTATTACAGTTTTGTTATCAATTAGGGACATTATTAAATATGAACGAACAGGACATAGTTTAAATAAACAGGTAACATGATATCGTTATCCTAGTTACATTTAACACGGCAATCGTCATGATTTTCCTATTAAAAAGTGATTGAAATCCGTGTTTTGTTGGTGTAATATTGTAATAATAACAGGAAAGAAGTACTATGTGTTATCAAATGTTAAAAACAAATGATGTTCAGAAGTTAGTTACATAAGCCGGGTCGATGGCCGGCTTCTGCGATCTGATAGCGGGACCCCCGACCTGACACTGATAACGCACCGCCATCTTAGATTCAACTTACAACTACATAAGTTATTTTATTGAAGCATACAGGAGCGCTCATTACCACTTGATTTGATAATATCTGTATTTAAATTTGACAGATATCGTTTTTCTTCTGTGTTATTTCGTAAAAACCTTTTTGTCAAAAACCAATTCTAAAATAATACCCACCTACAATAACATTTTCAATCACGTTTATTTAAATACCATTTAACGAAATATGTTTTTGCTATTTATTTTAATGTATGCTTTGGTTACTGATAAAAAACGTTGTTAGATGTAAAATTCCCGTTACTTTTTCAGGATACACGTGTAGTGTTTTGTGGAAAAACACATAACACGTGTATCCTGAAACGTACTGAGTGACACTGTAGGTACTATATGCCAATCAGCGTATTTGGAGCTAAGAGATAATAACTGAAAGCTTTCTTTACAAAGCCACAGTTCTAAGTCTCGATCTTTATATAATAATAGCTGAGTCGAAAAACAAAAAAAAATAGAGAAAATAGGAAAATATTCTAATAACATCTCTCGCCCTTGGGCGGGGTGAGAGTGCGTGTCAGACTATTACTGACTAAAACCCTGTCCTGCTCCTTCTTTGCCTTCGTTCCAAGGCCCCGGGGTAATCTTTTGCACCACCCATGGCCCCAGTAGGCTTCGACCCTGCTGGGCCCCTACGGTTTGCTGACATCTCCTTGAGGCGCGCCTAAAATAGCCTAAGACCTATTCTCAGGCCTAGCAAATATACCCAAAAAATTTCAAACAAAATCAGTGCAGCCAAGTGACACGACAGTGCAGCCAAGTGACACGACAGCAACACTGTCACACGAGATTTTTATATAAATACTATTAAACCAAGTCGCTTTCCGCGTCTGCTTGTTTATCCGCTAACTGCTCCTAAACTACACAATAAATTTTGATGAGGTTTCACTAATTAAAAGAACAATAAAGGAAGAAGGTTTTGGTATGTATATAATTATCAGCCGACCGAAGCCGGGGCGGGGCACTAGTGCCGAGACAGCTTTAGTTTTAAGCCTCTAACCTAACACTGTCTCAGGATTGAAATCCAGGTAAACATGATTGTATTACCTGGAGCTTAATCCTGGAGTGCCTTCTAGAGTATATTGATCATTCAGCCATGTCCTTCTAGTTTCGAGGACCAGTATTTCCTATTTCACTTGTTTTTCCCCTCGTCTTCGCTCCCCTGACCTATCCCACACAATCTGTGCATTTTCTCAAGATATCAACTAGCCGACACCACTCAGTAACAGGCAGTAGATACTAGTGTAACTCTTTATCAGTAGCAGAATTGTCGTAACCACATCAGTACTTGCCGATATTACCTGTCTTGTACAGGTAAACAGGTTTCTTTCAAGTAGATATAGATATTCAACTGCTATAAGCAAACTTTGAAAAACTAATTCTTAAAACAATAAACGAAGACAAGACTAGCATTTAATCTCCCATAATTCAATCTATTTTGTTAACTACTTTTTCTAATTTATATTCCAAAAACTTGAAGCAATATTGTAACTGTACGTTTTTATTGTTTTTTTCTTATTAGTCTGTTCGCATGTTATATAATTATCCCAATTAGAAAGGGAAACCTGTTATTAGCCATAGATTACTGTAAAGTACTTACTCTGTAACATATTTTGTGTATCGCTATAGGTTACAAAAAAAATATATTTTGCCTACTTATAATAAGTATTAGTACCGGTATAGACACAATAATAAATGTCAAGTATATTTTAAGAAGTTCAAAATTAGACTCGACTAAAAATAAGACAATAATACAAGTGAATCACTAGACAAAAGAAGAATATACAAAATACATTTAATTGTCACACCTCAAAATGGGGTCTTCAGGCATTGTTCAACGTATTCAAATCTCATTCAATATTTTCTTACGTTATCAATGAAGTACCACAGAAAGTAGGTCGCGTTCGCGTCATGTTCTCTAACTGTGTGGCGGCGGGCCGGTTGAAACAGCGGGTCGGTTGTTCTACAGTACTTGTGGGTATCCAGGGCATGCACTATGGCGATATAAGGATCTTATCCTGTTACTATATGGAAATGTTCTGGATTATTACTCCCACATAAATTCAGTATTAATAGGTTATTATTTTTCATCACAAATGTGTTGAAAAACGTCGTATGATACACCTGGATATTGGTGATTACCGTCCTCGGCTCTCATAAGATCTAGTAATAGACTAGTTTTTGGGCTCGACTTGGTCTCTCAGCAACATGTGCATATGCAAAAAATGTAAATAAGCACATTTTTTTATTATTAATAGATAATGATAGGTTCGCGCTTGAGCACTTGCTAACCTGATGGTAAGCGACGGTGTGGTTGTGGTGAAGTTTTGTCAACAAAATTGTCCATTTCTTTCACGAAGGAATTTATATATAGTCTTACATTTTGTGCGTAGTGTTGTTGTTGTTTTAATAAAATAAGATACTTTTTTCACTAAGCCATGACAACATTATGTTTTCCGTAATTAAACAACAATCTAAACAGCCATCCTAGCGGTAACAAGGACGTGTCAGAACCATAAAAATAACCTTTTTTTCTCCAGAGAAAGTCACGTTGCGGCAACGTTATCACATTGTGTATTATCATCGAGAATGAATCTTTGTTTATAGCCTTATCACTGACTATGCCAATTGTGTAACATCTGAAACATTGTGACTTAGCAAGTTCAGGTGTGTTTAATAATAACCAATGTGTAACATTTGAAACATTGTGATTTAGCAAGTTCGGGTGTGTTTAATAATAACAAATGGTTATCGCTATTACATTTTTTGTTATTTAAATACGCATTAAGAACTTACGCGTCTTTTCTGAACTGATAAAATGTATTGTGTCTCATATCTTTTGTGACAAATTTAACTCAAGCGGCTATTTGTTTCTATGCCTTTTCTGCTTGAATCATGACCTTTAATATAAATACAATGGCAAATCACGAACGTAAACTCCCCACATTTTGTATTTTATTTTTATTTTTTTTATGTAAATATTTGATGGGAAAGTATAGTATAGGCAAAATAGAAAAAAACAATATTTGATAACTTGAAAATAAAGAATGTCTTGTGTAAATAATAATTTAAAAAAAGAAGTCAGTTTAAAAAGAGGATTGGACTGTAGTTCATCATTTTGTAAAGAAAAACATAAATTGTAAGATCTAGAAATCTGTTTATTACACCGCACTCGTGATCGAGTAATTCTGTTTATCACAACAATCTATTTGAAGCTATTTTAGTACATTCGTTATGCGGAAGCGATTCGTGTCGTACGCTTAGCTAGCTGCTCTACCGTAACTTAGTTGTGCGATTGAGGACGCCTCGTGGACACACTGCTCGTAAATATTGTTCGATTGGCTCGATAATCACGTTATTTTGCAAAGGCTGGAACTTTCATTTTCATCCTCCAATATTATTTTAAATGTTCACACTAAATGCAATGTAAAAGTAACTAAAATAACCACGTTCCAACAACATTGTCATTCAGGCGCACCTCTGTAATTATGCCAAAATTCTGCGTCACACTTCCACGTCGGTAATAGCCAACATTTATCTGTTTAGGACGAACGTGTGACATTGGCTCTAAATTCATAGTAGGCACTACCCTATCTATTAACCACAACTCAATCTTGACACCTCAGAACTACTCGCAAACCCCGCAACGACCTGACATTGCGCCAGCGGCGGGCGGCGCGGCGGCTCAGGTTATGCTGGCGATGTCAGTGTGTCACGTGGTCGCCGCGCGCGCAACTTTATTTGTAAAGTCGGTCAATGCCCCGAGCGTTAGATAAAAAAACACACAATTTGTTTACGCGGTGTATTACGCAAAACATCGCTGATTGTCCAAGCGTTCCGGTTCGTGATAAATATTATAAATTGTTATTTAACTCATGATCTGTAAAATAATTTTATTTTAGTGTTTACTCTATCTCTAATTTGTACAATTCGATCCGCGTACATAGTACCGTTTTTAATTAAAAGATAAGAACAACTTCTTGAACGATAAGAAGTAATTAAGAAATTGACAAAAAAAATCAGACCCTATAATGAAACAAAAATTAATTAGTAATATAATTTTCCTCGTAAATTCATTACCTGAACACAATCGCTCGCAAACGAGCCCGGCGTCGAACCAGCGACGCTAATTAATCAAGTCGACTAAACAGTGAAAACCTGTTGGGTAACTCGGGAAATGAAGGAAAGCTCCGCGACGAAAGTGGAAAAGCTTCGCGAATACACACGCGGCACGCACACAAACACGCGCGCACACCGCGCTGCAGCCCTGTCTGTGTGCACGCACACCGCGGCAGCGGGACGAAAACGAAAGTGTCCGAGCGCCGCCGAGCGCGCCCGAAGCGAGCTCACGAAGTCAGTGGAACTCATCGTCGAAACTGGGACATCAGTCCGTAATACGACGCGAACGCCGGCGGACGCGGCGCGCGGTTGCAACACGACACATTACGCTCTATGACATAACTGCAAACTGTGGGCTTGTGATTATGGTGTTTGGTGTTAATAATTAAATATGATGGCTGTGGAAGTTCGTTCGGCGAGTGCCGGCCCGGAGACACGCCGGTCGCCGGCCGCCGACCGCAGGGCGCTCAGCGCGGAGAGCGAGCCTCGCACTCTGGCCGCCAGGAAGGCATACCCTGAGGAACCAGCTTCTCCGAAACAAGAGCCAGAGGAGGATGCCCCACTAGACTTGACTGTTCGCAAAGAGATTTCTGTATGCGAGTTCGCACGCCACTCGTTCGCGGACCCGTCCGACTACGTGAGGACTCAGATGATCCTGAGGCAGTCGCAGGACTACCTGGCGTCGGGCCGGGACTCGGGCACCGAGTCGGACGACTCCGCCGGCCGGCTCAGCCCCGGAGACGACGCGCTCCCGGGCAAGGCCTACAAGAAGTCGCTCATGAAGAGATACAGTAAGTCACCATCTCACCGATACCGCTTCCCAAATATTTGTTATTCTTTGTCCACATAAGTATCATTTATGTAAAAGTCCAAGATTCATCGAGCCGGTACGATCAAATTCAACAAGCAACAAAATCAAATATAGAAATAGCTTTACAATCACAAATCAAATATTAATTTAAAGACATCTGAATAAATTAAACAAGTTAACATTTTTTTGGACAGTTGTTATTGTTATATTTAAATGACATAACGTACATTAGCATAAAAGCGAGAAATAAACGTGTACAAAAAAGATTTTCCGCAAACCGCTACGTCATACATGAAAGAAAGTGCTACGGCTACGCAGCGGATTGCTACGAGGTGCTACGGGTTGCTACGCGGCCTGCTACGACTCCATTTTGCACACTTTATATCGGATCTATACGCATAGAGTAAATAGTATTGTTTGTATGTATGTTCATGTTGTCGGTGCGCCCTGACCTAGCGCAACATGCAGCAAAGGGCGGAGGGCGGGCGGCATACAACATTTGCGTCGCATCTATTTACGATGCTCATTATTTATTGTTGCACACTTTCTTTGTTGGATGGATTGTGTGAACAGTGATATGAAAGAAAAGGAAGTTAGTGATAGCATGACGGTTGACAGGATAGAATGGAAGAAAAAAACATGTTGTGCCGACCCCAAATAAGATGGGACAAGGGCAGGAAGATGATGACTTTCTTTGTTTCCATGAACACTACAGTATTCGTATTTTATTATAAGCCTTACGTTAAACATGTGTATTAATCAGTTACTTTAAAAGACGGGTATTCTAATGAGAATTAAACTGTATCATTTGGGCACAAATTGGTGTGAAAGTACCGTCCTCGCATCGCTCCCCGACAGCTACAAGACAAACACGGGCTCTGCGATATTCGTCTTTTCCTCATATAATAAATAAGGATACGTTGTTAACATTTAGATTTTGGGATTTCCTGTTCCTCTATAATATTAGAATTAGTATTCAGTAAATGTTACGATTATTTAACATTTGCGGATAAATTATTGCGTTATCCTTAACATGCACACGTACCTGTATTTTTAGTTTTTATTGCTACACAATTTTGAGTCTATAGATGCCCCATTTTGCTCGTATGAAACAGCCAACTTTTTACCGGTATATCTAGTTATCACAAGATCTAAAATCTCAAGATCTAAGATAGCCAAAATACAAATGATCACTTCAAAGGCCTTATCTCTCAGACAGGTCTCATCTGCTAACCCAGTTCTCATTAGTCACTTCCCACCCGGGAATGCCCGGGAGGGCTGAGAGAGAGTTTCAGCCCTCTGAGGCCACCAGCCACGTTTTATCCTTGACAAGAATTTCGCCAGACGTGTTTTTGTTGGTGTGTTACATAACAAAATGTCTGCCGGCCCAAAGGTTATGTCTGCTCGTGTAACTTTGGGACTCATTTATACTTTGCAGGCTGGGCTTAGGTACTAAGTTACAACACCTTTCTGTACATGATATAAGGCTTAGGTGCTGAGTTATAACACCTTTCTGTACATAATATAAAACTTAATACATTAATAAACAATACGGTAAATTAACCAGCATCTTATAATGATCAGCCTGTTAGGAAAAAATCGTGATTTCTTTTATAATAAACTTTTTCTATTCAGTTGTTAAGGAAAACACCATAGTTCTTTATTCATTTGCAAAATTTAGTTAATTAAGGTTTTAAAGGGTTTTTGTGTATTATTCATAAGCCTTTTCCCCCGCGGGACTTAGCAACAACCACTGAAAGACCTTATGATAAGATAGAGGAATCATTTCCCTAGTCTTACCTTCCCTCGCTTAGCTCCGCTCACTCAAATTAACTGAAGCTCATGACCAAACTTCAGATCTTTCCTCTTTTTTATAAATGTTGTTGTTATTTACACGTATGTCCCGTCTGTCTTAACACTGGTGTAAATAGTATACGTAAACATTCGTATTTCTTCTTCTGTTAATAAAAATCGCATCAAAATTAGTTGCGTGGTTCAGGAGTTATTGGATAAACAGGTAAACACAGAAAGCTACTTTTTTTTACTATGTCAAGATTATGAGCTAACATTATGATGTTTAGGCCTATTTATACCATGGATATCCTTACACATAATATAAAAAAAAGTTCCACACCATTTCTGCCTGTCTATATGAACGCGATGAACTCAAAAACTACTGAACGATTTTTCATGCGGTTTTAAATAATAGACAGTGACTCATGAGAAAGGTTTAGGTGAAAATAGCCGATAATTTCAAACATTTTATTTTTTGTATTTTTGCTTGTAATGAATAAAATCAAAATCTAATCGATCGATTTTAAAAATTCTTTGACCAATAGGATGCTGCGTTAACACTGATAAGCATAGGGATGCGGGTGAAGCCGCTGGAAGAAGTTAGTGTTTTATAAATTCACCTATAAAGGTACTTTTCTCCCTTGCTTTATACCTGCAACTACAACGGCTGGTTTTCTTCGAAAGCGCTTTATAACATTTCATATAACTCTTTTTGCGTCAGACGTTAATAAAGTTGGTTGGAACAGCGTTGATTTCTTAGAACTAGCTCTATAATAATGGATCTAAAAACGGTATAATTTCTAGTTCTATTATTTACGAATATAGAGTTAGTGGTCTAATCTCGGGTTAGTAGTTTTCGTTTTCCCGTCGGCTAATTTGAAAGGTTTGGATTTTAGACAATCACCTTCTAGCGACATGAAACTCAAGCAGCTCGCTCTGCCTTGCCCATTGTAGCAAGTGTCGTGAGAATACATACATACATAGAATCCACACATGAATCCGGCACATTCTTCTAAACAATAGCTTATTGTACCGCGCTGTTTACTATTGCCTACTACACGAACGTGATGTTTCAACTAAATCTATTAAATATTCACCTGAAACTTGTAAGAAAATGTCATTGAAAACTAGCATGAATGAAAGACAACTAGATTTGTTTAAATGACATAATTCTCCGCGGTGAACTGTGTGTGTAAGCAAGATTTTTCATAAACGTAGTAGGTGGTAAAGAGATCTCGCATCAGCGGTATTCGTCTCGTCACTCACACTGCACTAACACCAATAGAGGTCATTGACACATCACGGAAAACACATATAAGTATAATTGTGCATTCGTATACCTACGACTGTTGTTTTATAATAATGCATATTAAATTATGCGGCGTGCTAACTTTAGAGTTGGCCTCTTTTACCCGAGCCAATAACAACATCGGTAGCTTAAGTTAGAAACCACGTTATTAATGAACCACGCGTTTCATGATTATTTTTGAATGTAATCGACTGTGGACCAACACATATCCTCATGATAATTCAGTGAAATATTATCGCCATTCAAAATCGTATCGTTGCTATATGTGACTTCCGGAAAATAAAATACTTATCAGTTGATTGTTTATATAAATCAATTAACCATTTACATTGATACCGCACCCGCCGGAAACTGTAGCGAGTTACACTATTTGTTTCCAAGCCGTATTATTTCCTTTCAAGTAAAACTCTGGAGTCTATGAAGTAGGTAATAGGACACACTATCTGTAGTAAACTTAGTTGAGAGGCTATTTAGAGTTCAGAAAAAAACTCAAGCGAGCAAAAAGTTCACTCCTTCTGCTAACCCTTTTATGGAAAGCGCCGTGATGTTCCGACAACACAGCATAGCATTACATTACATATATATTGTCATCAAAACACACGAATCGCTCGCTCATCAGGCCACTTCGCCGTAGTGCGGGTTCGATGCCCGCGCTTCCGACTATGGCGCTGCGTCGCGTTACCTGACTCTTATTACACGCGCTAAATTATAACAATGCATATAAATACAATATCATCGCAGCCTAGCTACAGGAAAACATGGCTGCCTTCACACAAGATATGTTTAAAAAAATAACAAAGATATCGAAACTCTATGGCACTCAAAGACACCAGTCTACTTTCATTTAATTCTTTAAGCGAGCAGACGCAAATGATTAATTACTTGTGTCCACAATTTATTAGTCTAGTATTAGAAAGACTCGCCTATCAACTTAGAAAAATAATCGTATCAAATACTGAATGTATGCTCGGAACAACACAATCTATTAATGACTGTCACACAACATATCTCCTATGTCCGCCATTTTGTATTTTCCGAGATTAATATCAGAATACGGTCGCGACCCAAATTATTTGACGTTTATAACTAGATTTATATTTTCCATCTGAGAATTTGAAGAAATCGTCGCAAATGTAATAAGGAAATAGGCCGAATACCGACGTTCGGCTACAAGCCCCGCGCCGAACAGATACAGATCTGTTTGAGGAGGGAGGTACTCGCGAACTCGTGAATATCTGTAGAGGCAAATGACATGACAGTGAGTCATCCATTTTAACTGATCCATTACTCCTTAAAACATGACACAGCTTCCATTGTACGACAAAATTGAAATCACTGTGAGCAAACTCAATGGGCAATTCTTTACAAAAATTATGATGCTCGAAAAAAAGATGACCCTGTGAGGGAGTAACTTTCCCATGAATATTCAAAAAGAAAGGATGCACCAGGAAACGTAATCTGTGTACAATTTTATTAAACAGCTGCCAAATAATGTTGGCTATCAGGCCCTTATGGTGAAATGTGTGATACCTGCCGGGACAGGTCGGAAGTGAAAGGTGCGTAAAAAATCTTATTTATACGCGATCGACGCGCCGGATGCGCCCGCGCATCCACTAGTAACAATACGCAAACGTGATCGGGTTGGAAGCTAGTGGCGTTTTTATACATATTCAGCATTTTTAATGTCACAGGCAATGGTTATATATGACGCCGATGTAGAAACGTTTGACGGACTACTACCTATTGATTAACTGAGTTACACCGGTAATGATCTCAGTCGCGAATCTCCGACGAGAAGATTCATCTTTATCGATTATTAATATTTTTCATCCAAAATCATGTTAGAAGTTAAAACGAATTACTGGTAGTGACAGACGATACCCGAAGATCACAAAGGTCGTTGTTCTTACAAATATTTGCATAAATTACACCTAAAAGAAACATAATTATTATTGGCATAGACAAACACGTCCACTTGTCGAATACCTACAGATTATCATCATTATAATGTCCAATCACAACACTGGCCAGCTACCTGTTCCAAGATTTTTCGAACAAAGAAAAAAGAACGATTTTGAATCACATTAATTCCAAACACCAATCCAAATTATGCAAAGCAACTACCGCTAGCAACACAAAATAAACTTTAAAGTTAGAGTGCTTGCGTCCAATATTAAAGACCGCGAAAAAAACTTTTGACGTTTCGTTTTAATGTAAACAATAGAATGTCCCGAAAGGGTGAGGAAGGGTTGTTCTTTTTTTGAATAGCTTCCTGCAAACTGTGCATCTCAGTCACACTATAGCCAATAATGCAGTAAGAACGAGACGACAACTACAAACTGATTACGACTCGCGACTGAATTTAAAAAAATGCACTTTTAGTATTCAAATGACGTGAACGCATCCGTTTTTAGAATTTGGAAAATAAATAAACGTACCAAACCAGCGGCTATTGATAAAATAAACTGTTTTATAACTTCCTAACTAAACAAAGCTGTTAGTTTTTTTTGTTAACGTATTAGCACTTAGGTATTTCAACGGCCGTCCCTTTAAGCCTGACTGGGTGCGTGTCATCGGCAAATTAGTGCAATAAATGATCGGGCGCGTCCTCCCGTCTGTATCGATATTTTTTATCGAACATTTAATCTTATCTGTTATGTATTTATGCGTGCAACGCTCTTTAAATCGGGCACATCTGGGCGTGGGGCCGCGCGCGCAGTTTTGGCCGGCCTTCAACCGCGACGCAAGGCTATTAGGTTTCACAACACATACGAACAAACAGACTGGCGACCGGACCACTGTTACTTCGGGGCCCCTTACTATCCCCGCACGCCGATACTCTGAACCAATCATTACGTGTTTATGAGCCCAATGCGCATAAATTTATTTTTAGAAATTTACATTTGCGCTGAAACATGTGAACCGATTACGGGTGGAGGTAAAAACTAAGTTAATAGGGTAGTAGGTAAGGTAAAAAAGCTGTGGTTTCCGTAACAGTACACCGCGTACCTTGTTCGCTTCATCTGTCACATAAAAAAGTTAACCCAATTTTTTGAAACGCATCAAAAAACACGTACCTGCCGGTAGCGGGTGTACACACCCTCATAAAAAAAAATATCTTAACTGTAAACCTTTAAAGGCGTGCATTCAAATAATAAAGTGGGACTTTTTCGCGGTTTTTTGCATTCCACAGTAAAAAAATGTTTGTATTGGCAAATTTACGGCTGCGTTCGGTTTTTGCAACGGTCCCGCTACGCTCTTTTGTCTATTATTGCATTGCAGATGTTTTTTATTGCAAATAATAGCTTTGTAGTCTCGACTTCCTCAAAAACGTTTAAGTAACCTTTGTTTGTCTTTCTCCTCTGTTTAAAAACATCTTAACCCTGTATTTTTAAACAAACAAATTGTTGTCGAATTTGCAAGCATTGCCAAAAGTCGGCAGTAATGTCTCTGTGCAAAAAACAGCTTTTTGTTGATGATTGTCGACGGACTGAAACCCAAGATTTCAGAGATAAGATATTTGTTTTTATAAATACATTTTATCATGACTGTTTCCTGTCCCCATTAGATATTTCCTGCGATTTCATCCGCAGTAAATGAAACTTGCATACTAAATATTTAAAAATTATTAGTATTAAAGTTTAAGTTTAGGTACTGAACTAATGACTTAATTAAATGAAACTTCAGGCCCGACATCATATTTTTTATATTGGTAGACTCGCGCTTGACCACCATCTCACCTGATGGTAAGCGATGATGTAATCGACAATGGAGCACGCTTGCCTAAAAGTAACCTATTCACTCTTGACCCCGGGGTGTAGCTATCAGAAAACACAAACTCCGGCAGTGAATTCCACTTCTTTTTTGTACACACAATGATTTTTTTCCACTCGCTTATTGTGGAATGTCCGCCATGTTACCGGCAGCGCATTGCCGTACGTCAGGTGGGCCAAACTTATTAGCGCAATATGCATAAATAAAACAGAAATAGATAAGTACATAACTCTCCATACATTCAATACCGGGGAATACCTGAAGCACAGACACAGAGTTCAACGCTAATTTACGTAAAACATCATTATCATATTTTATGTAAGTACATAACATGGTTCCATAAATAAATTAAATTCTAATTTTTAGACATAGCAAGACAGTGCTTATCAAAATTGAACAATATTGTTTTCTGGTTAAATTATTATGTCTATACCACCGCGACACTTGTGCCCGCAAAACCATACAACCACTACCTAATCTAGAAACACACGAGATACGGTATTTTAAGAAACTTAATCACTAACGTGCGAAAAAACGATAGCGCAGGTCACGTTTATTATTCCTATACATTTCCGTAGAAAAATAAAAACAAAAACTAGATACAAAAAAGTAGTAGGTACTCATTTATTATAGCTATTATCAGTTTCTTATCTGTCGCACAAGTTGAAGGATCACCGTGATCTGTCACAACAGACGCTGGGAAGCTCAAAAGCAGCACGTTTACAACCAAGTGCTGAAAAACGTGCTCAAACACGCGTTCCTGCTTATCTTGTATAAAAGTGCAACGGATATTTCTGTGGATATATTTCGGATGGCGCCGCGCATCGCCGGCAGCACGACGCGACCTATACATAGATTACAATATTACAATACATAGTGAAGGTGAGCACAATAACACGCGGGAAACCCGCCGGCATTTTTGTATTCAATATTGTAATACGGTCAATGTTGCAACAGTTATACATAGACCTGTGATCAAACGCACGATAGTGTGTCAGCCAAGTTTGAGGAGCAAAAGAGCGAAAAGTTCGCAATCAACATAATATTATACCTAGCTGATATTTTGTTTTCATTGACAGCCCAATATCTATGTCTATTCTTTCCGTCCGTCCAAAAGTTTGTATTTAAGAATTTAACGTGTGCGATAGACCGCCACCATAAAAGTCTCTTTTTTTTTTAAACGCCCCATACTAAGAGTTACTCCTGTATCGTGGGTGTGTTCATAACCATGTAAACTCACATATACAAGACACCCAGACCCGGTACACCTGTCTGCCATACAAATATATATTCCGTGTGGGAATCGAACCCGCGAAACCGCTCAACCTCTGCACTAACAGTGCCGTTGTTTTATAAAAGTTTGTCTTGTGTTTCTTATAAGGTTTGCCAAAAAACAAATGTCTATAATTCCTAAATTTACATGCAATACATACAAAGCAGCCCAAACATTCCACCACAGTCTCATTCAGGTTAGCCGACCAGCTCACAAGTCACTAGTCAATCGGGAGCTGTGTCTGTGATGTCACCGCTCACCGCTTCCGCTGCGCCCACGCATGCAGACACACACAGAGGCGTCGCGCACGTGCCGACAATTAGCCATCGACACCCTGTCTGTCTGGCTGGACATACAACCCAAACACTTTCATTACACCTTATTCCAATTATTCAGGGTCACATTAAATGAATTTTCAAAACTCTCCTGAACTGATTGGCATCGATATTTTCAGATCCTTAATAAAATCACACTAATATTGCAAAGACGAAAGTTTGTGAGTGTGTATGTTTGTTACTTCCTCATGCTCAAACGGCTGAACGGATTTGGATGAAATTTAGTATCAGGATAGCTTATATCCTGGATTAAGACATAGGCTATAATAATAATAACATCACGCGAGCAAAACACAGGCGGCAGCAATAAAACTAACAAAAATATTCTTTAATTTCTTGTAACAACAGGTAAATAATTAAGATTTTTTTTCTAATGGTCTACAGAATTCGCAATTTAATTTGTGTCTGTTTTAGTCACGTTGTAGTTCAAGATTCGGTAACATCTGTGTTCGAATGAGTCTGCGTCACACCAGGAAGTCGTCAGTGTATGCCAAAATTATTATCAGTATCGCAAGTAAACGCTATCTGCTGTTCATGTAATCATTAGAATTTTTAATTTATTTGAGCAAAAACGAACCAGACGTCTAGAGATGATTCTCAAAGGCTCAATATAGGAGGAAACAATGATTTAATTAATGCAATATATCTGTGAACGTTAGTAAACGTACCTTCCCTGCCGCTAACAGTTATATCACATTAGTAGATTTTCCATCGACCCAACGCCGACGATTCCGCGAATGATTGCAGAAATAGAACCTTTTAGTTCGATAGTACCTCATAACATGTACATTCCAAGAACTGTTAGCTTTAACCTTGGACTAAAGACTAAAAAAAAATACAAAATAATCACGTCAAAATAAAAAAAAATTCACCACCCTCTCAGTATACCTGTTTTTTTATACTCATTGCTTTCATAGACTAACAGAGTTACAGCTGAGTTAATACCAATTAAGTAGGTACCATGTCTAGCCTAGATATTGTTACCAAAACATGTACCCTAAGAGACCTTGCTTTTTTAGGCATCTGGACTTTTAGCTCGGCCCCGGGCGACGGGTGGGCCCAGGTCGGGAGCGGGAGTGGGTTACACAAACTAATATAATAATGGAAACTAGACGAACTAAATAACTTTTAGATCTGGAGGCTTCTAACAGGCCCGTGCTTCACTGTGAGCGACGCGCTCGCTGATAAGAGAGCTATGATCTAACTTAATGCATCGTCTTTAATGAGCTTCAGAAAAAATAATTTGAAAGCTTTGCTCTATCAACAACAAATAAACAGCTTTGCTATATTTACTAACACAAACTAATGCAGATGTTGATTATGCATGAATGTAAACGAAACATTTTTGTGTTGTTGTCAACCATTCTAAAATAACGCTTCTCTTCAGTGCACATATATTACACCTACTGGCGAAACCGGACAACGATCACTCCAACATTGGCAACTCTCCAATACACATTTTTCGCTTTATTTTCAACACATTGCAATGTGTCTTATTTATTTAAGTTTTCTAGTTGTTTCCAACGTCCCTTTTACTAGCTTCTAATAGTTTGTTTATCGTATCGCTTGAACTGGTGTGCTACCTTCACGGTACAACGAGAATTGGCGTGTTGGAAGAGAAAACAGTGGATCAGTTTGAGCATGAGCGGGCTAAGGGAGCGCCTCATTAACATAACATTGTTTGTTTACCGTCTAGACTCGTGTTTGATTTACAATTAATTTCAATTGAAACTTTTCATATTAATTGATGTGCGTAGTTCGCAGTTCTAGGGTTTGACCCAGATAATACCTTTAGGTTTCGGTAGTTTTCGATATTAACGGCCGCGGGTAATGGTGTCCTAGATAGATTTAAGTTTGACGTCATTAGGGATGGGCCAGTCCGACACAAACCTAGGACCCTTGGAATGAGCACAACATTAATAGTTTAATGCACAGGTAATAATCACATCACATGTGACCTAATTTACGGCTGACTATATATTTCACTTGTAAATGTTCACATATTTCGTAATTATTAAAAGAAAGTTCCATTATTACATTCTTAACAAAACGGCCCACTTAAGCCGAACTAAAAGTACTTATAATATTTTAACGAGCCGTCCTTAGCCCCAATTAGTCGCAACTATTGTTTACATATAAAGCGTCGATAAAATAACGCACAATCTATAAATAATATATTATCGATCCGATACATTTTCGTTCGGTAACAACACGTTGACTTACGCGTGAAATTGGGATTTTGTGTGGAAAAGTTTCCTTTTTTGTAAAGAGAAAAATAGAATTAATCTTAAAAAATAAATATCGCAATGAGAGTATCTCATATGGAAATAGGGTTGTAGCCATCAGAGATAACATTACTCTTTACGGTTTATGATCAGGTTCTCAGGTTTCCTTGTCAGCCAGAGACAAAACCATCAAAAACCCAAATCAAAAAATCTACTGACTAGAACGGCCTAGGCAAGATATCGGTATTCCCCGTGATTGGTTATCAGATAGCGCTTTTTCAGAATACTGATACCTAATATTCAGCCGCGTCGGGTTGCACTGCCGCGCTGATCGCTGAAAGTGAGTGGGGTCGACTCACTTACCATAGTACGATAAAAAAAGGTTCGATGAGATTGTCAAACTCTACAAAATCATGAAACTTGTTAAGTATACAAGTACTTTTGCAATTTCCCTTAATTTGTACCTATTTTGCAAGATACAATTCTTGTTCAATTACGGAAATATAAGGTCATTAACCTACTTCAATTTTGGATACGTACGAAAACGTATTTCAACAGACTATAATGTACAGATATAGTTTTAAACTTAATTTGGCAGTTAACGATAAATATCTGTGCTTACCAAATAGTCCTGTCCGTGTTTATTGGCATTCGACAGCGGATGTTACGACACAGACTGACATTTTATTGTACAGGAAATCGAGTGTTTTGGCTTTTAAAATGTTAATTATAATGATGTTTTTTCGCTGGCAACATGAATCAGATCCTTCTTAAGTAAAGAGATACTCTACGAGATAACATGGGATGTGAATTTAGTTTCTCAATATCGCGTGCAATTAAATAATAATTAAGTGTTTCGGCGTTCTCATTGTTAAGGATGGAGGTTGAAAACTTCAATTTTACTGGATATTATGGTCATACATCAATGCAACTTTTGCCCAAACAATTATGCACGCAATTCACATAGGGGTACAGACAGAGCAGGGCATTTCGCTTGCCGCCGGCGTTTTTACAACACCACACGTATTGCACAATGTGGCCAGTGACGCAATGCGCAGAACGCACGCGCGATGCTAACTGCACACCTTGAACGCCCACAACAGCGCTGTTTCAAAACATATTTTTATATGAACCTCTCGATTGTTTAGTTGTTCCGCACTCGATTTAACTTGCGATTACATTACAGTCACGATCAGAGCCTGTGAGCTACTGATCATAAAATCTTATGTTTGTTTCTTAAGATCATCCAACGCAACTCTTGCGCAGATCTTCGCGAGCGGTTCATGTGAAAACTATGAAATAGAACACATGTAGGTATAAAATTGAGATAGAGATTAAATGAGGACATATCAGACTCATTAAATCTATAAATAGTTATCGATACCTGAAAGTTAGGTAGCATTAGCGATACAGGAAGTTTCGTTACATGTTTTTGTTTTTTAACTTGTGCAATCGTATATCCTCAAACTGTCCCCGTATTATAATTAACAGTGATTCACGCGAGCGCCAGACTGACCGGCTTGATCTCCAGCCTCCCAAGGACTTTCCGTCTCCAACAATGATACCAATTAGCCACCATGAAGAAATAAACAATAAACAGATAATTACTGAAAAAATCAACGTTTTCACTAAGCTGTTTTATTGTACTGAAAATAGTTTCAACAGAAATGGTAGTAGGCCTACATTCTTTGTTGTCGAGTTTCTTCACGCAGACTTTGCATAGGTCATTGTAGCGCTTAGTCATCGTTGAACCTAGATAGAGTTGCCGAAACATCAATGCAGTAAAAAAAATACGCATAAATTATGACTTTACATTTTCTTTGCGTCACTAGAAAAAAAACAACATGTCTGACTCAAAGTGACCACTAACGTTTATAAAAAATCTGTAGTGAGCCGAAAACCATATATTTCCACGAAATAAAAACGGCAGTAGACAATCACCGCAAACATCGCGGTTACGACACTGGCAAGTGTGTCAATGTCGCGCCTCGCGCGGTAGCGGCGCACGCGCACCGCCCTGCATGCCGTGCCGAGCCGCCGCGCGGCGAGCTGCTTCCTAGCTGGCTACACTGTGATAACAACCATTGACACCAATCTTAAGTTACGTATATTTAAATATGTAATCAACTAATTTATATTGTTTTAAAGATGAATGAAAAAAATAAAAGTGAAAAAAACAAATATTAATTTTAAAAACCAATTTCACAGATCTAATGCCCAAATATACGAGCTAGAGGTATAATTAAGTCCACCGCCTCAATAGGTCGGTGTGACGGTGTCCTTAACCGGAGGAAGTTCTAGAAAAGCCATTTAGTCAGATTAAAATTCGTTTCAAGGTGACAAACATCTCGCGCACAACAACAACAGTAGTACGTCGCCGCCGTGCCGCGTACTGAGTGTAGCATATCAAAACTGGCGGAGGAAGCGTCCGCGCGGCCCGCGACAACAATGTGCTCGCGTGGATGTTTGCACTTCTGCTGTTTGTTTGTTTGTCCGCCGGCGCGCGCGCAATGCCGGTATTTTACAGTTTCCGGAGAACCACACACTGTACGTGTACGACAATATTTAACTTTAAAAGGACAGGGCAGAACTATATTTTGACAGCTTACTGAACTATACTATATCGTAATACCAAAACAAGAAGAATATGGCGCTGATTGCGCAACGCGTGACCTACAACTGACTGCGCGGGCGCAAGTAAACAGGAAAACGACCGCCGAAAAACTGAGGCCGACACTTTTCATTCATACTTACTGCTATTTGCATCGTCGAAAATGTACCATAAATATATTAGAGATATTTCTGAACCAAGGGTTCTTCAAACTTCCTAGTAAACATCACAAACAACATTGAATTTTAAGCCGGAACTTGTAAACTTTATTTTAAGATTGACAAACAAGAAAATCCCTTTATACAGAAAGCCATTCATTGCTGAGCTTACGAGCTCCGAGAATCTCATATTTAGGAAAAGTTAAAATTATCTCGTCACTTACAATAACATGGAACCTTTGTAGCAAGCAAGAGCGAGTTTGAGCTAAAATTAAAACACTAACTTACAGTAAAGGATAAAGTTTGCCACCCACCGTGTACGCTCGGACAAGCGAAATTGAAAATAGAAGCGAGTTTTCACCCGCCTCGCATCCGCAAAGGTCGCTACAGCTTAAAATAACTCCACTATCAGAAACTACGGATCTAAAACTGCACTACATTTCACGATAATACAAACGGTATATTTTAAACTAATCTACATAGAAAAAAAGTTTCGACAGATCAGTGATTGGCTATGGTGACGTCTTAGTGTGGCAACTATTTCGTATCTCGCCAAGTCGTATCCGACCGCCCACCTGTAGAGATTGGCAAATGTTTCCGGTATAACTCTTTACCGGTTTTCTTGCCACCGTTTTTGTGCCTCTAATTATGTCATCGCGCCTTTACAGAACCTGCTAAGCCTCACAGCAGTCTTTTTCTGTGTACTTAATCTTTGAATTGTTTAACACAGTTTTTTAAGTAGCACAATGTTCTGCGGCATTTTTTAGTAATTAGACATTTTTCGATGATTACTTTGGTGTTATTTGTTTAAGCACTAATCCTAATGAATTTCACATAGGGATATTGAGTTGTGGTGTCCAGATTACTTATAAAAATAGAAGTATTTTAGATACAGGAAAAACGGTATTACTGATTAGATACAAACTGTTAAACTACTGGGTCGTTATTATTAAGGGTAAATATATTTAGAACGCTGATTAAGAAATTAATATGTATAGGCGTTATTTCATTAGAACAAGAGTGGGCAATTATTTCAATGTAAAGTTCACAGATTGAGGGTGATATTGTTAACTACAAGTGTACGACACACCCACACACCGCTACGCACCCCACCAACTTTTCCTCTTGTTTATCACGAACCGGTGATTAGGTACTTCACTTCTAGATTTCCTAAACTCAAAAGTTAAATAACATATGATAACCCAATAGTTTTACCAAAAACAAATAGTTTCGTAATCTTAAAATATTGATAATGAAGCTAATCGCATCCCTGAAAAACATTTCCATTGGCAACAGAACGTTCTATGAATACGCACACAAGCGTGTCGAGAGTGAGACGCACACAGCGCACGGCGTGTGTCGTTACTATGCAGTTCTCGCCTAGACGAAGTATCTATGTGTTTGGTTTACTATCGTAGTGCGGGGCGCGGGCGCGGGCGGCGCAACCGGGTCAAGGGAGCTCCGATGCACCGTTCGCGTTAAATCTCACTTTCGCGCGCTGCACCACTAAACATGGCGGACGTAGTGACGCGCGGTTTCGTTCTCGATGACACATTTTACGGTTTTCCGTTTTTCCGTTTGGTCTTCCTACCGTTCCGGCTACTTAATCAGGCCACTGAAATGTGGTGTAACGTTTTACACGTGTGTTGTAATTGAAGAAACAAACAAACTTATATCTATAGCGACCCAATATCCTTGTCCCTATTTCTTATTTCCTACGTCGAGTATCGCGCGTAATCGAGATAGTAAGCTTATCTGGCCGTAGTGGCATCTTATCAGCGCACTACTATAATGCAATACACCGTCGGATATGATAAACAACAGATTTTATTATTTGTTTTTAATTTGACATCATTTTGATAAAGGGCGTTGTAGTAATCGAGGATATATATGATTGTCTAGGCTGGAATGTTGGAACATTACGAATGTATATGGTAAATAAAGAAACTTAGTTGTAGAGAATGCATGCAAATCTGATACTAGATCCTTTACAAAGTAGGCAATCAAGATCAAGCGTTAAGTGCTACAGTTTCTACGCATTTCCTTTCCCACTTTCATAGCGGCCGATTTACATGAAGCGAACAATTTCGAACCGTGACTGTAATGACGCGTGAAATTCTCAATTATGAAACAGTAGCGACGCAATCAGCCAATATTCGTGTGATCGTAGACAAAAAACAAACAAATTATAAAGGTATGTTTACATCTAACTGCGACCGTGAATCGAATTATCGTCTGTCCGAGGCTGCACGTACTCCAACCTGTTGTTTCCTCAGACAAGGTTGGCCCAAAAAAAATCTATCGCAACGTACCTACAAACTTTTGGGACATGACTAATGGACAATGGCTTGCGAAACGGAATCGCCCGTATTATCTGTATTGTATCAGCTGTCGATTGATGTAAATAGGTCTACCGAAGTTTGGCTAAAAATACCTTGTGAACCATTAAAGTATAAAAAGTCTTGATTGAAAAGTTTCTTCGTCGGACCGAGATTTTTTCTCCAAGAGTACATTACAACCAATTTTGAGAGTTCATAATTTTATCAATTTCCCAGATTTTGATTTTTGATATATTTTTCTATGGAGATAGGAGCAGGTAGTGTCCCAGCACTAGAGAGTGGCGCGGAGAGCGGCTCTAGCGCATACAGCGCGGCGGCGTAGGAAGCGCGGGCGCATCTCGCCCTTCGCGCCCGGCGCCCGCGCCCGCCTGACCCACTTAGCGGCCGCCACACTAATATACTCTGTTGTGATCGTATCTCGGCATGCGTACGCTTACGTCTTCACACTGATAATAACTAAAGTTTGGTTTTTGTACCGCAATTGACAAGTTTTTGACGTTTGCTGTCATTGAATAAACTTGATACGACATTCTGGTGTCAAAAAAAAAATTCAAGTTCAAAATCAAATTCCGCTGTTATAAACCATGCAAATCTCGTCTTCTCTCTTTAAAATCTAAATATTAGTAATAGTTCTCAAGCAAATGTGTCAATCCGCCGATGCCAATCTCTCGTGTCACATAATTTGGGCAGGCAGCTCGTCCCGCGGGCGCTGCTGGCTCTGTGACTCACGACTTGCTTGCGTAACCACACGCATGTCATTCCACTTGACATAATATGTTTCAAACGACAGGACAATATCTATTGTTTACTAGTTCCATACCAAAATTGAAATATATCGCTTTGGCTGGCTCAATAGAGGTTGAGTCATCGTTCAAAAAGAAAGCATCATAGTTGACACAGATGATTAAAGTTGAGATACACAGACTGATTAACATGCAATTTAAACATCTTCAGCAGAAAACACACAAAACCTTAAAATTTCAATACAGAATTATAGTAATAAAACTGCCATTATAACTATAATTCTGTCTGCGTCTGCTTCTGCATGCAGCGTGGCCACAAGGTGGACCGATAGCCAGCTAAGGGTCGCGGGAATCCGATGGATGCGAGGACCCTTCATTTTGGCGACACTTGGAGAGGGCCTATGTCCAATAGTACACGTCTTTCGGCTGAAATGATGATGATGATGTTATGTGCCTATAAAAATGACTTTCAGGAAACCTCTCTGTCATTCTTGTTTCTCTTTTCAAAATTAAAAATCGGATAAACTTGTCTAGACCAAAATTGTCTTTTTTTCCGCGATAGATTCCAAGTTATATCGCTATAAATGTGTGCAACGGTAGCAGTCGGTTATTAAAGTTGGCAGATAAACATGTTATCAGCATTAATCGCGACAGTTTCCATTTCGCGGCGCGCGACCGCCACTTTCTTACGTTTCCCGCGCGCGGGGAAAGTGCCCGTGCTTTTCCGACGCCATCTTTGAAACTACGCTCCCTTCCCCGCAACTTGACGCTGCAACTATCGCCATAAAATGAGCTTTATGATCAATTTGCAGTTTTAACGATTGGCATTTATATTGTTTGTGTTAATTATAATTAGCAATTGACGTCAACTTGACATCTACAAACATGCAATTTAATATAACCTCAAAAAATTATACGTAAATCAAGATAAACATTTAATTTGGTCGAAACAGATCCTTACACTATCTGTACCTATTATCAAAAGATCTATTATTACGAGTAGTCCCACGTATGTGCGCAAACGCAGCCGTGATCAGAAACTTAACGAGTCGATCAAGGATCTATAGTGGAGACAACGGTACCGAAATCGATTTTATGGTGATAAAATCGATTTGGATTCGACATACAGAGCCATAATCATGTTTCGCTATGTTCCTTGTTACGCACTGGTTATGAAAAATGTAGAAACATAAGAAAAACGTGCTTTACCTAGAATAATTCGTTTCTTATTGCCTTTCGCAAATGATTTCTGCAACGAATCTGATCATTTGCATCTCTTGTTTCTCAAACAAGAGGTCAATCGAAATAAGTAGCTCAACAATGTATACATATATACTTATGCTATTGTGAGTGGCTATACGTAAAGTATTTTGCAAACACGGAAACATAACGCATTTAAAATATGCCTAAAACTAATTTTAAACACTCTGGTTACAAAACTGCGAATAAATTAGAATACTTTCATAAGTAAATACACCGTTTGTAATACGGAAACTTAACGCTAGTGACATCTGTCATCACTTGACAACAACTAATGAAAATATTAGTTAAATGCCGGAAAATAGTTCATTTATCTTATCTTTGTAATACTTTTAAGCCTAGCTCAATATTTTCCGGGTTTAAAAAAAATACGGTTAAACTCGTTGTAAGCCGGAACGCAGATCTACGCGGGACACAATGGCTTTTTAGGTGTGTCTCTAATTACGGCATACGAAAGGGTTATTTCTAGACAATTTGTAGAGAAACGCACGTTCCTAAGGAAAAAGGGGTTGTTGATATATTAACAGTTCGATATTTACAATTAGCTTTGCTTTCCAAATCAGATTGATCAATATGAACACATTGAAGTTCAGTGAGTCATTAAAAAACTACACACACACAGGTCACTGTACAGACAAATGGAGTAACATTCATTACATGAACTCACGTTATCCAATATAACTTGAGCTCTGTTAACTTTAGCCTTTAATAGCCCCCAGGGGTCACAAAACTGGACATGGTCGCGTTGGAAATAGCATTGCTTCCCGGATGTTGCTCTGACGTCAGGGCATCTCGCTAGAGATTTGCCGAAACCAAATGTTAATGGCAATGTACCCTTATTCGTTGAAACACAGAGTTCCATTTGCTTTGAATTTTAAATATTGTTAGTGTATATTTTATTGCTAAATAGCAATTGTAAAATATGTCTGACTTATTGAATAAATCTGTTTACGATTCTTTAGGATGAAATAATATTTCAAAGGATTTGTCATTGTAAATAAAAGAATGAAAAGTTAAACGACGTCCATTGGCCATCAAAACCATACTAAAATTTTGATTTTTATGAATATCTGCAAGAGATAGGCTCTTAAAATGCACAAAAACTTGCGTAAATATCGATGTCCAAAATGACTTTATCAAATCAATGGAACTCGTGTGCACTCTGAATATTCGAGGCAGTTTTCCTCAATGCCTGCACTGTTAGAACGGCACAAGTCATAAGCTTTAGGCTTAAATTGAAAACGCTCGCAATATTCCTACAAGAATGCAATAGGTAGATATGTCTACAGTAATATCGCTCCCTTTAAACAAAACCACAATTAAATTATGAAATAATACATTGTTCTATTATAAGCTCTAAATAGTGTGTAATCTTATTATATGTACCTATTTCATAACCAAACATCAACAAATAAATATTAAAAGGATTACCTCGTACAATCCTTTAAATATTTGAGAATCTTGACTAATCTTCACACCAACAAATCACGCTATAACTAACTGCAATCATTCATCTTTTATCCATTTTGTTTTCTGTATCACGTCGCTCACCTCACCTGTGTTGGGGCTCATCGAATTCATTCGGGTTGACGTCATCCGAAGCACGTGTATTTAATTTTATTGTGCTATCAGCCACTTCCCCACCAGTGACCATAATAGGTTCATAACGACGACAATAGCTCTGTATGTGTGTACTCAAACCATCTCGGAAACTGCTGTACCGATTATTATCGAAAAGATGTTTTGGTCAGCGTGTGAGATTGTCGAAGATATAAGGAAAGGTAAAAAGGATTATGGTCTCAGTGTAGGTAGTATGTTTCAATGAAGTGCAAAGTCAGGTGAGCAGTGAGCCTTAAGCTTGCACGCGACTGGTAACTGGCAGACCGCCATTACTCCGCTCGTTACGGCCTCACCGAGGGGGCAACAGAGGGAAATCCGGCCTGACTTACCAAGAGTCATGCACTTCTTTGAATGGAATAATTATCGTACTTTTATATTTTTCATTCAGAACGTTTCGCATTGTTCCAAATAAATAGCGATTACTTCATTCAAGAATCGTGTTTACGTCTTTATGATATTCGGTTACTGAGTGGCAGCGGCACGTCCCTTGACGAGGTACGAATGTGTCAAATATTTTCGTTGATATCTGTAACTCCCGGACACGATGGACCGGCGTGAGCGTGCAGCGTGCAGCGTGCACTCCGACATCACACAACTCACCAGAATTGACTTCCATCACGTCACCACACTTGGCTCCCAACGTCTGCATACAACAATTATAATTTTAGCAATTTTATTTTTAAATCGAAACACAAAGAAATGCCACTTGCACAAACACCGGCTGAAGTTTCATATATTTTTATAAAAGCGACAGGAAATAATTAAAAGCGACAATTTACGTTCATTTAAGAAATATGCGCTTTGAACTTGCGCGCTCGGGACACATTTTACGAGAGGCGCAAATTATTTTATACGTCTGTCTAATATTAAAAATGATTAAAGAATACTTAAAACAGGTTTTGTATTTCGGACAGCTTAATTATGTTCCGAGATACACTCGCCACTACCGACGGGGAAATCATTTTGAAAGAGTGAAAGAAAATCGTGTCGAATCAACCGCCAATCTTTCTGCTGTAGGTACCGTGGGGAAAACCGATTCGGAATAATTGTATGAAATGTTCCTGGAAAAATTTGGTCCACGTAGCCAAACCTAAATAATCACGTTTCTAGTTTAAAACTGAAGTAATTCCAACAAATTAGTTTGTGTAATTAGCAGCACCACAGCGGACGTTCTGCTATTCATAAAGAGACAACAGACAAGTTCGCTTTAATCCAACTGAGCACAACTTTTACTTTCCTGCTGCGCTGAAATATTAACAAACTTGCATAAGTTATGCACGTCCTCCCGCCGCGCCCGCGCGGCCCGCCACCCGTCATCCTCCCCCCGCAGGTGAATGCACGGGGTGGTCCTCCGGTCCTCCCTGCACCTCTATTATTCCGAGCTGGAGCTACACGCGAAATATGCTCGGTATGTTTTGCTCCGGTGCAACGTTCCCTTTAGCTCCGTCTTTTTGTAGGAAGCCCGTGTTTTTGACCCGACTCTTGCTACGTGTATAATATTTGTATTAACATTTTATGATTAAAAGTACAAAGGAAGGTTTGCAGCAGACAGGGGTGGAGCTTTACTGTGAATTGTTGGGTCTTGTGTTCAGACTTCATAAAACGTAATGAAGACTTATCTGCCGGTTCTTCCCAAAATGCTGTAATCCTTCTCTTTATAACCTAAACGTCTTAAAACTTAGGAGTCATGTTAACGTAATGAGTGTTTCTCAGAATACTCAAAGAGGGATACTCGCTTAAAATTGCGTTTAGGTAACATCTACTAAAGCCAATAATGTCGAGCCAACCCACGCTCAGCATATTCTAGTGTTCACAATACATGACACTGCAAAACCTGGGTATTTCTTTATTCTAGGGCATTTCCCATTCATTCTTCGGGGCGAGTTAGGCGTCCTAGATCACTGGCTTGCGGTTATTTATTAACTTAGCGCTCTCCGCCTGCAACCACTCGTAGAGGAAGCCTGAATTTCACAGCAATTGATCACATCTATCGGCTGAACATTCAATAACATCTGCCGCTGATCAAATATTAATTATTGATGTATTCAATATTGGCTGTATAAATATGTGCTATTCAATTTCGGAAATTGCCGTGGAGAAGCAAAGGAAGTGGAGCTTTGTAATCACAATGGCGGACGCTGAATGATGTCATTTTGTCTATAAATCTGCCTCTATGTTTATGTGGTGTAAATACATTATAATTTACAAAATTCCTGTTATAATCCGCTTCTAAGCATTAATAGCGACGTCACGTTCGAAAGAAACGCTCAACTGATGCTATACGCGGTAAAAGGGAGAGCCGAAACAAAAAGCCTGGCGGAGGCTTTTTGTTCCTGCAGACTTTGCACGCAGTTGAAATAAGTATTTCCAGGCGCTCAACGTTTTCATCAGATTCCACGTACAGAGCGGTAAGCTATGGCTTCACTTTGCCCTATTTCTGTTGTGATTAAAATGAGTGTATTTTTGTTTTCTTCTTAAACATGTTGTGAGTTCATCGAACCTGAAGATTGAATGGCTGGAGTATGCATCGCCTTCCGAGGTGCTGAATAATGCAGCTTGGCGTCGGCACGTCCCACGTCCTGCGACTATCTCGCTAGTTCCCATCCCCCGGCGCTCCTCCACACTGCTCACTCTACGGCATTAATTGAATCCTCACTGAAACTGTCAATGTATATTTTCCATATTGTTTATGTTCTGCTATCAAAGCGGCGATGTTTTCGAAACTGTTTTTATTGTTATCTCGCTCCGCAAGCGACTGATATGTATTCTGTTTTTATGTGTCTCTCTCCCGACACTGAGTGTTCGGGAACCTTCCATACCTATGCTATGTACAGTATGTGTAAATCCGGTATGTATTCAGAGCGTATCTCGCGCTTCACCCCGCAAAGCCGCGCCGGCGTCTAATCCACTCACAGCTTTATCCCCATTCCGCTGCGGACTCCAAGCCATTTGAAACTATTTCCAATGCATCTGTTTTGAATTTCACTGCAATTTGATCAATCTGTTTCGTGGGGAAAATGACTGCCTCGCGTGTATACATGCGAGGAAAGTATCGCTTCCAGCATACTATAGTAGGTAACAGAAGGTGTCATATACAAGATCTTTTGCATTACTAAGCAGTTACACGTACCTAAAACTGCGACACATTACATCATTCCTTTATTAAGATTTTATGTTAGTTACATCATGCCCTGACATTTACCCATGCTAAATCCTCAAATACTTAAAACCTTTAACCGTTACTTAAAGCTGTTAACTCCTGGACGCAGTTCTGTGGTGGATGGCACCATGGCGCATGGCGGTACACTTGTCATAAATCCGGGTTGCATGCGGCGGCGGCACGTCGCGTGCTGCCGAGCTGAACCATTTGCATTCTGCTGATAGCCGCTATCACACGGGGACTCACATGTGGCCGGGCTGTAAAGAGTTCAAATTCCGTCTAGACACTTCGACCTGAAAAGCGAAAGGGAAAGCTTCCCTCCGTCCCACTCTCTGCGTCAAACATGCGCAGTGCCGGCTCGGGGTAGAACGAGACAACAGGTGGGTCCGTGAATAATTGAAGGGGGTTGGGGGGGCCCAAGGTCGGCGCACGGAAGCGTCTGGCTCGGATGTAGCCAGATTATATACAATGTTATATCGATTTTGCGGTAATTTCCCTGGAACATGCGACCTCCGGAAAGTTCTAGAGTACTCTTTAATGATCTAAACTTGGGATGTAACTCGATATTAAATTATTCTTAAGTTCTCAAGAACTGGGTCGTTTAACTTCTTTGCTATCTGATCTCGAAGTTCCACCCGTATTGTTAAAAAGTAACTCCCGAGACAATCGTGACCGCCACACAAACTACAAAATGTAAAACGAATTCAGTAAGTAAACGTATCAGTACACACTCGTTAAACTAAAGTAGCTTGTAGCTGACACGGCTGGTTTTATGTGCTATGTGTGTAACAAATCCTAGTCCGACATTTAAAGCCCCATCCACACCACAACACATAAAATTTAACTAATTGAATTACTGAGACTCATGCACGGCATCTAATCACCGATCTGCACATAAACAGTGTTTAATTGCATTAATGAATCGATAAATTATTCCTTGTTCCGTCTCCACCGCACAGCTCCACTCGCTCAGCACACAAGCCAAGTTGAGCAATAAATTATTAAGCAACATATCTTTTCGGGAAAAATCAGAAGCTCATTTCAACAAATCTCGTCTGAGAATCGTTTCTCATAGAGCAGCAGGCACACACTATACGTTCTACATTATTCCGCATACATAAGAGATGAACAGGCGTGTAACAAAGGGTTAGACAGGCAGTACGACGTACCTAAGTAAGTCTAGAATGTTCCGTTAGCCGAGCGACCTCCCCAGGGTAGCGTCCACAAGTTATACCTGAAGAAATTTTGATAAACGAGCTTCCAAGTTGTCTTTTCTAGACGTTAAATACTAAAACCCTTTAGCGTCAGACTTGTCCGCGCTTATAAAGCGAGCCCTGCGGCCTTTTGAGTTGAAATATTTTACTTTTTTAAGAGTTTTGGCTGTCTATGTTTCGTATGAATCAGGAGGTTTTTGTAATGAAAGTCGGGAACGTTCTGGAAGGTTTTAATAAGTAGCGATACGCGATAGATGATCAATACGGAGCCGTCCGAATGACTCACAGTCCCCCGGGGAATTAACCTTCCGCTTTATAAAGACGTTTTCAATGCTTCCACAATTCGGGTCTAAAAAGTACCAACTTCTGCCTTAGCCTTACAGTAGTTTAGCTAGTTAGCCTTAGTCTAAGTGTGTGTGTCTTGTTGCAGTGGACGGCGAACCGGCCGGGCTGCCGCTCAGCGCGCGGAGCTCCCTCAGCAGGGCGCTGCTCCTGCTGGCACCCGGGCCCACCGCCAGGCACCATCTCTATACAGCACCTAACACAGGTAACAGCCTAGTTTATGCTACATAAGTGGTAGAGGCATTCACCGCCATCATCTCTATACAGATAACCAAACTGACTATTTAATAATATTTTCTTCTGCGTTTCTTGGTACGTGTTATTTTAACTGTGGCATACATTAAGTCCTTAAAGTACAGGTTTATGGGCAGTTCGGGCACTAACGTGTGTCTCATGTTCTGGACAAAGGCACCTCACTCGCATAGGGTATTTGACTGGTCTGTAAAACCCCATTTCACCAAATTAATCTATACCGATATATATAAAGAGAAAAGATTTATATTTTTGTTTATAATGAACAAACTCAAAAACACTGCATCGATTTAAAAAAAATCACCAGTAAATTGCTACTTAATCACTGAGTGTCATAAACTACATATTTTCTAATTTCACGCGGGTGATGTCGCTGGCAGAAGCTAGTATTATTATGAAGCATCCACCGTCAGGCGAGATCTCTATTTTGCACGTAGGTAACCCGTAGGTACCATGGCTATGAGACTTACTATTGATATACTTAGTTATAAGTGGTGGAAGCACCCGCCGCGCCGCTGGATAATATCAAAACGATCTCAGACACATAACGTGGCGTTGCTGACAAGTTTAAAGTTGTACGAGAATGAGTAGTGTGAGGACAGGACCTGACAGTTGGAGAAAATCTTGATGAAACACCAGAGAAAATTATAAGTTAATTATAGATTAATAAGTGGTGGTTAATGACTTCACGTACAGCAACTATTACTGCGGAATAAGGATTATGTATAATGTATTAGTCATTAAGCAGGAAAAGAAAAATGAAATCTTATCATTAAAAGCAAACTTATATATCCTGACTAGATAACTAGGTACTTTTAGAATGAGATTTCGTAACTACTGCAAATATATGTACAACGTTTATTGGGCTGAAAGAATTTTTCCATTCACTGACTAGATTAATAAACAAAAAGTAAAAACAAGTCTATAAATAACTCGAACACAAAGTACCTTATTAAACATAAAAGATGTAATAAAGCTGTCAATTTTGGAGAAAAAGCGTCGGAAAACAAAAAGCTCGCAAGTAGCAGGTAGGTCGGTAATTACCGACATTTGGACTGTTACGAACATATTTCCCGCCGACTACATCTTATATTGGCTCATAACGGAAATTACAGACTGCTACATTAGATATTAAACATGAGTATTTGAGGCAAAGGTCGCGGCAACCACGAAGTTACTTGCCGAGCTTTTGCTTAGCGACAGAACTTGCGAATATATTACTCGAATGATTGACGGATAGCATAGATAAGTACTACTTCATGTTTAATTTTATTGATGTATAGCTTCTGCACACGGTTTCACCCGCGCGAAAATTATCGAAGTTAAGAGGACAATGTCTACCCGTGTATTCGATTTCCATTTAGCCGGTAAGACTTGAAGAGGTAACAAACAGACAGATAAACTTCAGTGAATAACAAACGCTACTTAATGTAAAGCATTGAATTTAAAGATTATGTTCATTCTTTTGTTTTAATTGACGTCATTCGCCATTACTCTGCCTGCATTTTCCCAACTATGTTCTGAGCAGCTTCCAACTCGCTTCGCTTATAATATTCTCTTTTTCACGATTTCCCATACATTTATCTTTTCCTATCGGAAGCTTACATATCATAGGAATACGTTCTCCAAATTTCACGTTACAACGACCAGGGGTCTAGGCTATCCGTTGATCGATTAGTCAGTCAGGATAAAGCCTCTTATATAGAATATAGTTAATTTATAATGTTTGTTGAAAGTAATCTTTAATCGAATTTAGTATCAGCCATGATTACGATACGTTACATTCATGCATACTTTTATCTAAATTCAATCCAACAAAGAAAAAGTCGGAAAATATACCTACTCCGTCTTATACAGTCACTGTATGGGATACACATACTGTCACTGTATGAGATACATATTACTTACCGAAATTATAGTCGATTTTCGCCAATTCTGTAGCCAGTTACGTAAGTAACATACTTATTATGTCGTGTTCTATACAGTCGCAGATATCTAAGGGACAATACACGAGTCGGGAGGTAATTTCCGGTGCGGACCAGCGGCAGCGCTCTCTCTATCTACCTATCTGCCGGTATTATATCACATGAAATTAATTTCAATTTCCTTTGGCACGTGCTATTTAATTAACATCTTATTTTATCGATACAATATACCACCTCACCATTGACTGTACCAGGACCATAGACTTTAAAGCTGTCTTTTAAAGTTTCGATAGCGACTCATATATAGCTTAAATTAGGAGTGAAACCATAGAGATTATCTCAATTCTACAAATTCGATCATTGTTTATGATTATGTCACATTAAAAACATGGCTCCTTGCACTTAGTTTATCTAGTTATCAGTAACGTATCGGGTGATGCGATTGCTCAGCACGACGATAATGATATTTTGCAAACAGGTTTTAAAAAACACTTTTCCACGTCAATGAAATGTGTGACTGTGACCTAATCTGAAATCATCCAATGACGTAAACGTAAGCTTTCTGCTATACTCAACTTATACGTTTTGAATGAACAAACCTCGTAAAGGATAAAAACCAATTTTGCACGATGATGACATTATCTTCTTCTTGTTCTTTGTCTATCCCAGCTCCCATCATAGGGGTCGGGTCTCCTCACAATTCTGCGCCAGGACGGTCTGTCGTATGCTGTCGATTTTGGCAATTGGGCTTTCTCGAGGTTTCTCTCGATGTTAGACCACCAGGTTAATGGCGGGCGTCCTCTCCCTCTCTTTTGTTCGCGTAAATTTAGGGCTGCTTTTTACCACATGGTCTTCGCTACACCTCATTACATGTCACGATGAAGACATTATATTATTACCAATCAATTAGTGCCTACGTGACACGTAGGTACCTATTCAGACAACCTAAAACCAGAATTTTCAGTTGCTCATAAACAACAGGAAATGCATTCGATATTTCCTGTTGACATAGGGAAGATGTCACTTTAAAATCCAAAACAAACCTTTATCATGTAGGTACTGCGGAAACTTAGAATAACAAGAATTTATTTATTATACAAATTGTGTCACTAACCTTAGGGGAATTTAGCATTAATATTACTTTATGGATATTTAAGAACGTTAATAATCAGAAAATAAAAATGGTTCCTACAAAAATTTGAAAAATAATCCGTTTCCTGTTTCATATCTAAAATGAAAAGTCAATTTCCTTTTTCAATAGTTCATCCCCCAACAGCCTAAAGACGTTATTTGAATTTCGAACATGAACATTAATGTACAGCAGTCGTCAAACGAGGTTGGCAGTCCATTTGCTTTTTCACAAGTGACTGAAAGTAAAGGGTTTCATAAGTAATACGTCGTAAGATTGTAGAAACTTCACGAAATACATTTCAATTATGTAGCCGGTTCAAGTATTCTGTTTAGGACGAGTTAGGTAGTCTGTTGAAAGCTGAGCCTGTGAGCCGCACAGACAGGCGTTGCTAGGGCTATATAGAGAGCAGTGTAGGTATGTGCGAGGCCTCCCTAATGCACGCTCCGACTGACTTCAGCGACCACAGCTTATGTACCTAGGTACCAAGCTAACTTATTGCTTATGGTTGCTTATCTACACACGTTATGATTTTGTACATGTACTTAAATAAAATTGAAAGCACAAAGGGCTCTTAACTACTTTTATTATTTTATACAGAGTGTGTGCAGTAACAGTAACTTATCTGGGATAATTTCACAGAAACTCTGTTCCTTTTTATTCTCTCCGGGGGAGAATGCCTAAAGACAGGTCCTAAGAAAACAAATATGAATACAAAGTCTAAAGTTTAAAAACAAAAGTAAAATCTGAATATGAAATAGTGTGTTGAGAGGCGTCATAACAAAACTGCCGATGGCCGCCAGTCAGGCTGTTCCATGAAAAATTCATAAAGAACAAAGAGGAAGTGGCGGAGTGGCAATCGATACCGCGTCAGCTGATCCGCCGCCGCCCGCCCAATGTCACGACCGGCGGCGGCGAGACGAGCACGCACACGCGCAACACGCACACGCACACGCGCGCGCCTCTCGCGCCGCGTCACGGGGAAGTAGACGTGACCCTTCTGAGGGACAAGCGACTAGCTGCCCGATCCTACCCATCTCTACGTCTACGAGTTCATTTCTATACCAATTGGAGCTTTCGCACCTTTGTTTTCTTAATTGTAGTCGAATTATAACTCACATTATTATTTGCTAGATGTGCCAAACTTCTCACTTATTTCGTTATTCTAAACCCTTTTATCGACAAGTAGAGTAGCTCAAGGCACAAACGCTTTGTTCAAATCTTTCTCTCGTAAAATTCAAAGACCAAGTTTTAATAAAAAAAACTTCTGAGAATTTTTGTATCTACTGTTTAACATTTACCAATGTTGACGTTTGTCCAATAAGTTTTTTAATTAACGTCTGATTGCTTTAGTCTGGAT
This sequence comes from Mythimna impura, assembly GCA_905147345.3. Classification (NCBI taxonomy): domain Eukaryota; kingdom Metazoa; phylum Arthropoda; class Insecta; order Lepidoptera; family Noctuidae; genus Mythimna; species Mythimna impura. The sequence goes on along the minus strand of LR990342.1, from coordinate 1,227,560 downwards.
CAAAAAATGTGACCCAATTAGAAACCTAGCGGAGTTTTTCCTTTGAATGTAGTACTGACTCTATTTACTCAGTAAATTGTTTACGACTTTAATCATAACGGCTTCCTTTTCTATATCTGCAATATCATATTATATTATCGTATTCATGATGTTGATATATCGTCCGCACTGTTATACCTTTTGTGTAAACAACTTTCGCTCTCTGTCCACCCCTTTTTGCGTCATTTAGCGCAGATGTCCAACTCTCATGAGCACATTTGACCCAAAATGTGCACTTAACCCCCCAATGCGTGCGGGCGGATTGTGCGCGAATAATAAATATTATTTATTGAAAGGGTTACTGAAAGGACTATAATTACGCAACGTGCAATGTATTTGATGGATTATGTCATGAGTCGGTCACTTTCTGTTGCACAATGTTTATTTTTGGGCACAAACGCAATTTTGTATGCTGCCTGCAACTCGCAACGATTTGGGGAGATATGAATAATCGTTTTATTATGTGCTCAGAATTTATTCGGACATAAGTGATATGCAATCTGCTCTGCACATTGACACATGTTCATGAATTGAATATCAAACGAACATAATAATAATTTGGGGATAGTATACAAAAAATCGCGAAATCCTAAAATCGTTCGGCACCTTTCAAAGCGCAACCCTTACAAAGCCGCCGGTGGGTCACTGGGTCCTGTCGTCCCAAACATGCAACATCCTAACCAAACAATTGATCTCGCAGATGGTTGCATACACGTTGCACCACTCACGGTCCACATTTCCAAAATGCCATGTTTTTACGCAAAAATGGGTTACGTTGCACCTTGCACTGCGAAATCGACGCGTCATCCATCACAATAGGCGCTAATCTCAACTGCTGTCTCGTTTTCGCGTATAGCTGTATCTCTTTCATCTTTTCAATTTGCCCCGCAGCGGCTTTCCGGAGCTATTGACACTTTGAAATTAGAATGTCACGCGTGGGTGCGCGAACGCAACCCATTGTCGGTATTAGTATTGTGTGTGGACTCGATTTGCAATCGGCGAATATTGTAAGGGTTAATTATAATGGCTCGCATACGACAAAGGATGTGCGGCTATTGTCAACATCGACTTAGGTATATATGCTGGGTTCATGGCACCTTGCTAAGCTTCAACGTTTTATGTACTTCAACATGATGAAGCTATCAGTCTCAGTTTTTGATTTTACGTAATATCACTGATAATAAGAATGTCTAAATAATAAAATAATCACTCTTTTCCTGAATTTAGATAGCAATACCTGATACTGCGAATTTCGAATGACCAATGAGATAGTGTTTCATTTCCGAGCGGCGGCCTGAGCTATGTGCTGGACTGCAGGTGGTTAGGTACACGCGTATTGAAGCTTATATTTATAATATAGAGGTGGTGGTAACGGGTCTGAACGATATAACGTCATTGTGATGTTATTCTAAGCTGAATTACCATCTTAAAGGAGATGTGCGACAATGGACGCTCACAAAGGGACACTAAGAGATACTCTGTAGGATCGCAAGCTCTATCTTCTTTTAATAATAAGTTAGGGGACGCGTTTGATCAGTTTAGTTGACTTCAACTGGTACGTGAAATTTGTATCTTGAATTCACGTTATATAGTTCCTTAATGAAATGTAAATATAAATTGTTATTAAAGACTGCTTTCTCATTACTTGAATCAGTTAAGTGATCATGAAGGAACTAATTAATTATCCTAAACAATGCAGAAAGATATGATGTAACCATTGTTTTTCAATATATTTATTGACAACGTACGTACATAATTCACTAAAGATATCCGCGACAGGGAAGAACCTCTCTCCACGTGTAAATTCTATCGCCATACATTAGTCGTTAGCTGATCCGTTACATACAATATATATTTACCACACAATATTATTCATATGCAAAAAAATGGCGACGTCTTAGACAGGACTCCACGGATTATGGTCTAACGCCAGCGAGCACAAAGCTCATGAAGAGCGGTCACTCCATAAAGATGGCCGATTAAGGAAGGGTCATCATTGTGATACTTTACTAATGGGACCGCATTCCTCGCTGACCGGTACACCAGATTCGGGACAATCGCGACCCCCGGTCTATAAGGCCACGGTCATTATTTATAGTTAATTTATTATTATTTTGATACGCGGGATGAAAGGGTTGCCACAATGGACTCGTATTCCGTGTTCCATATATGGCCGTTGGTCACTCGTGTGTCCGAGAGCCTTGTCAACCGGGATGGGGTGCCAAATCCTCTTTGTTTAAGCTTGGGAACATCCAGAACGGAGGTGCGAACGTGGACACACAGGCGACTGTATCAAATGATATAAAACTAGCATTGTTTAGTACCTACACTTTATGCGAATATATATTTAGATAAATTAAAATGGAGACCGGATAAAACACGTAAAATATTTTACCTGTTTTCGAGGATCAAAATAGATAAGGTATTTAATTAAATAAATATTTTGTTGGATAATCTAATGAGTCTGGTCTGTTTTCCCGTACCTTTTGTGTCTATAATTAGATAAAGTGTACACTAATGACATATCCTGTCATTAGTGTACACGACACACTTTCGCGAACTTGATCACAGTTTCGCGTTATTTTGGTTAAATATTATTATCTACGAATATTTTTAAAAAGACCAAACGCAGAAACTAGTTATAATAGTTTAATCATATTGCAAGCTATTCTCGATTTAAATGGTCGCAGTGTCCGCCAGGCGTCCGGGCCCGGGCGCCGCTTCCCGATTCCCATGCATTGTGCCGCTGAAGGGTTCACAATGGACACAAAGGGGTGTGGACAGCGCACCGGTCAAATGGTCACTTTATACCAGTCATAGTTTCAATGGACGAGGAAATATGAATAAACAGCTTTCTACTATTACTTGTTCGTTGATTATATTATTTAAATACCGGACAGCCGTTACGCGTCAAACTTTAGGGACCCGGACATGAGAAAGTTTATCCCTTCGGCTAGTTTGACTCGATGCACAGATTAAGTTTTTTTTATCAACTTTGTCTATAATAGGAGAATGCTACTTGACAAGAAAGAATTCTTATAATCTCTTTCATTGATCACGGGACACTCTGTTTACAGTTACATCTTATAAAGCTCTACTCAAATTGCAACACTAAAATATACACAAAACGTGAATAATAAGATGCAAATCGAGTAACGGTCAAACTGACCAACTATTGTTCGGATAAAGGATAATGAAATTAACCAGAGTTTATTCAAAGAAAGTAATTACAAGAGAACATGCCGAAGGAGCAAACTGCATCGCCATAAATTACCTTTTTACCAGACTGTAATTGTAAACCAAAACAACTTCGCATTAGAGATGCAAAAAATGCGACCCTTCACCTATTGTGTCCTTTAAATAGTAAAAAATCTGCATAATTGTGAGTTATCTAAACACAGCGGCGATGCGAAGATGCCGCGGCTGACCGTTCCCACAAAACACAGGTGCACCTGAGAAGTTTGCCTCTCTAACGGTTAATCTTATAAAGTGACCGTTGGGTCTCAAAGACCCCGTGGAGTTAATTGCATTTGCAGGGTAGCATGCAAATATATGCAGGTCAGGTGACCGTTGGTATAATAGGATGAAGTCCTTTAGGAATGTAATCTAATAACGGTTATGCATCTCAGGAGATTCATTATGCGTTATTAGATTATGCAACCTGCAAGAGGGTTGATTGAGTTGAATACGGCCTTACATGTTTATTGCTCCTTTTCTCGGAAGGGAGAGAATTTAGCCTAGCAAAACTATTATATTTTGTATCTTTTTTTATTATTGATAGGTGTTCTTATCTCAGTTTATCTAGGATATTACTGACACCACACACACACACACACTGACACATTACGGAAAGCACACAAAGCCGTTTGTCCCATTGTCAGTAGATCTTTGGCAGTCGTTACAGGTAGTCAGACACCAGAAAGTCTGACCATCAGTCTATCTAAGAAGTATCGTGTTGGCCAGTTACTGGGTTGTGGAAGTCTGATAGGCAGTCGCTCCACGTGAACCATCGCGGTGTTCAACCGCATCCGGTTAGACTTGAAGCCGACCCCGCTAGTTGGAAAAAGGCTATAGGGAGATGATGATAGGCGTTCTACTACAATGACACCGATGGTAAGCGATGCTGTAGTCTAACCAATGTGTGGTGGCCAAGGAGCGCGCTCGCCCAGAAGTAAGAAATACTGTATCCAAACCGAGTGTGTGGTGGCCAAGGAGCGCGCTCGCCCAGAAGTAAGCGATGCTGTAGTCTAACCGAGTGTGTGGTGGCCAAGGAGCGCGCTTGCCCAGAAGTAACTATTCACTCTTTACATCGACTTTCCTTCATGTTCTTTTAAGGAAACATCTTACAAAAGACGCTTTTACGCTTTCCTCTTCCTCTTAGGGTCTATCGACAACTTGACTGATGATCTGTTCGTCCACAGGTTCTCTCCCCCCCTCTCCGGCGGACAGCGGCGTGTCGGACGTGGAGTCATCGTCGTCGGGCGCAGGCTCCGCCGAGGAGCTAAAGGCACGCCTGCAGCCCCCTCCGCCCGCGCCTTTCCACGCGCCCTTCCTGCCCTTCTACCAGCACCACCAGATCGCCAACACGCTGCAACACCACGCCACCGCACATCCCCGACCACCAGGTATGTCCGAAGCCTAATACATTAACTGATTGATATATTTGTCACAGGTGTTTTGTTCCTTAAGTCACAAGGACTAATTGAGCAGGCAGGTACCTCTGATGCTTCAATTGAGTAGGTAGCTATAGAACACAACTTTACACTCGTCGTGAATATTAACAGGGACTAGGTCGTTGCAAATCTAAAGTAGGTACTTCGGTCCTTCCATACAACCAAATAAAAAACTACACGTCATGCAAAAATGTTTATAAATGTAGTCATATGCTCAATGACTCTCGTAACTTGAAAAAAATGTAAAGAGGCACTTGTTATTAAAAATAGAGAATAGTGTAGTATTGTTGCGAACGACGCGAAGCGATGTAACGCTGTAGGTGACCGCGCGGTGAACGCCCCTCCCTGAGGTCACCTTACGAGCTGCGTGCGCGCTGGGAATTCGGGGGAACCGCGACCTAGTCATTTTGACACTTGATAATATATTCGCATATACTTGCTAATATTTTTACAATTTAAATCCTCTTGTGACTATGACTCTCCATATTCTTTAATTCAAATAAAAATGTCCTACTAAATCTTTTGGCGTTTATATTCATTCTTAATGGAACATTATTTTTTTTTACATAAACAACGTTTAGGTGACTTCTAGAAATGAAGACAGAATGAAACAACAAGTGTTATCGTTTCACAGGAATACTAGTATTATATTTAGCGCAAGCATGACTACAAATAAACCAGTAACTATTAGTTTCTCGGAATTATGTCGTAGGAAATTCATTGAATAACATCACCACAAGTTTGTTGACTATGTTTGTTTAGGTACATCTCTTGTTTACCAATAATTGAGCCTTTACAGTGATAGTGTCGCGGTTACCTTTCTACTCTTGACTAACCTAACCCGTTCCCGTTACTTCAATAATCATAATGGGTATTTTCTCGAGAATACCTAATTGATAGTAATAAATACTAATTAATTCAATGGGTGACGAACGCATGCCTCGACTTACTGCGCAGACAACATGCGATAATTACTTTATGTGACCATAAAAATATTACAATACGGAGCGAGAATATGATTTATGGTTGATTTATCTGAATCGTTATCACTGAGCTCCTCCAGCCCCGTGCAGAGACCCGACCACGAGCTCTTAACGCCATCCAATTGATGACCTAAACTGAACTGTTAAAGAGATGGAACTATAAAGGGTGTATATATAGCTCCAACCCTCTTTCTCGCTCGTACGCTTGACATGTTAACACGTCATGGTAAAGTTCTGCAACGCGTCTGTGACAAACGGGCGGCGACCGCACCGGACGTTATCTAAATGTATGCAGTGCATAGCTTTATCTCGCCACTTCCGGGGGCGTGTTTACTGCACCCTGGCCGGTGGCCAACTGGCCTTCTTTCCAAACTTTGAAGTGTATCGTTAAATGCACATATTATTTTTATGTGCACCAATAATTCACTCCCGCAATTGTTTCAATTCTCAACAAAAACACGGAATACTTTGTGCAGCGCTCGTTTTCAGTCTGAAAAAACAAAGCGATTAATTGTAGGCCCCCACCCCGCCGGCCGCTACAAACTGTCCACATCTGATCCCTTAGCTTTGCAACAAATACCTCGCTGTATTTTAAAACGCATAAGCTGCTCCTCGTCGAAACTGTATTAAATCACGACACAAAAACACGGGAAGTACAGTTAGTCATAGCTATTTGTTTTTGCGGATAATGTTGTGATGCATTCTGCTATCGACGAGCCAGGGATGCCTCCAAAAGTAACTTCCTCCTCCAATAGCGTCGCGCCCGTTCCGAGAAGTTATGAATGTTTATAATCGATAGATGTGTAGAGATGCCGGTTTCCATGACACAAAAACGAAAGAAGCGACTGACGGACGGAACCAGTTGGCATGGCGTTGCATCGGGTATGTATCGCGAGTTGGCGCTCCACCGCTCCACGCCCGTCCTCAGCTATTTGACATTGCGCAAGGTCAGTGCTCCTAATATAAAGATGCAAAAAACTATACTACCGCCAAACAGTATGCGAGACGCGTCGCCGCGACGATTGCCGGTGCATGCGAAGCGACCACTTTCGATTGTGTCGCATTTTAAAAATGCCTTGTAAGTAAGTATACAGCGAATTCCCCGACTAGGATCCTTTGTCTTGTGAACGGATGTACCGAAACATAGCTAGGAATATTATAATGAGCATTGGAATGACACAGTTAACCGTCGCTAAAGGCATTATGTGAACGATAAGTCGAAATAACGAAGCTCAGGGAAATGAGCAATAAACACTTTTCATTATCACGTTCTTGTAGCGAGCGTGCCGCTTTAAATGGAATTCAAATTAGCAGAAAAAAAATATATCCATAATATATTTTGTTTTAAATACTTAGCTCACGTAATCTAAGTAGGGTTAGAGCGATTATATTTAATGGAGGAAAACATTTTAGAGTTTAGTTTTATGCGATATCCCTATAGCAATAGATAAATCTTAAGCATAGAGGAAAACTAAGTTTAACTATTATTTAGAAAAACGTCATCAACGGCTGATTGTTTACGTATTTATTGTTGTGTCGCTGCAAAATGCTGACAAGGATAAATATTATGAAAAACATCGGGCAAAACAAGAAAATCCTTGTACAAGTACCTAACATTGACTAATTTGTTGTTATAATAAGGCGCGATAACCAGCCATGAATGAAGTCTTTAGCCCTAAGAGCGTCTAATTTTACCTTATGTAACGCGTTCTGATTCATTTCCTAGAATTTATCCTGAAAATAATAAAGGAGCATAAATAAGTTTACATGCAGCTGAAAGGAAAACGATATGCTATTGCGGTAGTGGTATGTGGTGTCATGCCAGAGGTATGAGCCGTAAATCGGCCATTGCTGTAATGCGGCACACACGAAATTTCGGTGTTGCAAACGCGAATATTGGGCAAGAGCGGCGGTGCCGGCGCCATTGTCAGCCTCTGGCGAAACGAACGCGACCTTCCTACTCGGATTGGGCAGTCCAAACCTGATTGTGTGAGTATGTGGCCGCGTTCGAATTCAATCAACCAGTTTCTACAAATTATAACTCCAAAAATTAGTACCTTATTGGAATATTACCGATCTTAGCTTTTCCTGTACATAATCTAGAACACCTTTCCAATCTTACGGAATTAGATGATGACAATATTTTCCACGAGCACAAGCCTTAAACCTTCTTGTATCTCATAGTACTCTTCATCCAGTAGTGACTTAAAGAAATATTCGCATACCTAAATATGTCCATAATTCATGACGCCCCTTTTATAATGTACAATTTGCTAATTCACCGAAACAAAATTGAACAAACCTTCGAAAACTCCGAAAGATTCAGGTCTAAACTGAAACTTTGGTACAGCTAACTTAATTAAACAAAAGAAACCTTGAATGGATGTTGCCAATTGCCAAATTGTGCTGATGTAGGTAGCACGAAACGCGATTTTCGTATGCGTGCGAATATCGAGAGTTGATTTTTGAATACGATTTGGTTGTGCGAGTTGCGTCAGATTATGCGGACGGCATAGCGTACGCGCCCCACTCGTACTCCAATCCACGCGCGCATCGTGGAAGTAAAAGATACTTCCACGATGCAAGCGTGGTGTGCAGTGCGACCAACGAAATGCATGTTAAAGCAAGTGATTTGGAGGTTCCTCACCAATATTTAATGCAACCATATATATATATAGATAGATAGATCTAAACTAGACCATTCAATCAAAAATTAAATAACTTTAATCTGGGACGCGTCGTGCCTCGCTATCAATCCACGTATCCGTTTACTTATTGCGAGATCACGATCTATGGACAGGATACGATAATATTGTACATGGAAATAGCTGCTTAATACTATAAAAACCCAGTTTAATCAACGTTTTACGATCTCTCTAGTAACTTAGTAAATTACATCGTACATGGTGTGCAATGATGCACAATCATCGGTACGAAGCGATACCGCAGGAGCACCAACAAATTGAACGAAACCTAATTAATGTTATGTTGTTCTCAATAGAGATGCAGTAAGAGCTATTCAAGCATTCAGTACGCGAAGTAAACATAGAGATGTCAATATGACATTAGCAAACGAAATGGAAATTAAAATGATGGCGGTGTGTATTGTGCAGTGCGCTGCATCGCGATAAGCACGCGTGTGTGTATGTGTGTCTAACGTCGGCGCGCGGGTGTGCGCCTGCGCCGGAGTGTGCGCGAGGTGATCGTCCCGTTTCAAGGGCAGTGCAGCGTTAGCGCTCGCCTCGTATTAATAGTTGGCGACTATTTTCGCTTCGCCGACCGCTGGGGGGACCGGAACGTTATTATTGACATTCGCGAACTTCCAAAATGGATTGACTACCTTACATCACGCGACGCGCGCTGACACACGAGGGAAGTGTCCTCGCTGCAGTATCAACACCACTCTTATCTCTCTCTTGAAATACTTACTAGTATTTTTCAATTTTTCATGTTTTATATTCTCCGTTATTCGTGTAACATTGTTTAGTGAAATAGGCCAATAGAAAACTGAAATATTGCTGTTTATTCAAAGTACCAAATATATTTCACCACCGTTTAGCGTAAAGCTGTGATGGGCATGGCCAATCGATCTTTCTTTCCGATTCACTCGCGAAACTGATAAGAACTATTTACCTTTTAGATTAGTTTGCGTGTATTTTATGTATTCAGTGCACAATTGCACATTGGATGATCCTGTTAATTCCTTCGTCAATCATAGTCTTACTTTTTATAATTTGCTTATTTGTTGAGAGAACAGCAGCACCGTGTCATTAATTATAAATTATTATGCTTCTATAGCCTATCATTATCCTTTTTCCAATTGAGTTCCAATTAGTGTCAATTCTCTCAATTCTTGAGACTGTTGTGACGTCATTAAATAAATCCTAAGCAGTAAGCGACACGACAGGACCAAATAACTTGGCTATGCGATCACGGCTACAATTACAACGCGATTGCGGTTTAGACATATTCTAAATCTAGAACAAAACATACCTACGTTCGTTCTAAAAAGTCGTTTCTTTGTTTTTAATCGAGAGTGTACGTCGCCGTATAAGGAAGACACGACGCACGCCATCTGTCGTACGAAAAACGGTTGCGCAACCGTCGGCGACCCACTTGCGCCGTGGCCGCTGCCAAACGCGCCTCGACTCCTCTACAATTACATATTTCGGTGTCGCAACCGCGCGGTCGCATCCGAGTTGAACGGCCCGCGACCTTGAGTGTTGCGCAGCGCACGCCGCACGCGCCGCCGAAAGCGAAAGGAACCACTTACCATCCCGGAATTTACCATAACGAAACCCCCGTTAGCTCATCGCACCATGGTGCGTACGTGACATGCGACCTGTAGCCCGTGATGAGTTTCAGGCTAACCACAAGCTATCAGGAGCTAGGGAAGCAGTGATTCACAGCAAGCGGCGGTGCTGCGGCGGCCGTGCGTCACCTTCGAGCGTTCTGTTTCACACGCGGCTTCCTGCGCGTTTCGCAACGCATCTCGAGAGCCGAGTGGCGCAACGGCCGCCATCTTCCCGCTTCCGAAATACTCGGTACGCGGAATAGCGGCCACAAGTCGAATCGTGAACTCGGAAAATCAGTCGCGACCCAATTCTGCGCGATGGAATCTCAGCGCTCCACTTGTCCGGAAACCTCACACGCTTCTTTTACGATAGGTATAAAAACAGAAGGGGCGCCGTGTCCAGGCGGCCTACATACTCGCTCCGATGGTTTCCTGGCTGTTTAAAATTATCCGCTCGTCCCCGGCGGAGCGGCAAAAGGCTCGCCCTTCACGGACCACGGCCGCCCCCGTCAGGCCGCCACTCTAAATAGCATAACTCCATAACCGGGTCGATTATCGCGCGGCGGGTGGGTCCACCGCACATCGTCCGCGCGGCTCGTACTCGTTCTCCTTGTGTTTATGCGTCGCGAGCCTAACCGGGTCAGTGTTAGGTCGCATAGCGCTGCATAAATAGATGCGTCGCTCCCCGTTGCAGCGAGCGCTCCTCCGCCTGGCCGATATCGAGCATTTCGCAATGTGTTTACGCGCGCCCCACATGCCCCGTGCCAAACCGACGGATTCCACGGAATAGTAGTGTTGCAAAACCGTGGCTTTCGTATTAAAACGTCGGTGTCAATGTTGGGCGCCCCGCCGCCGCCACCGTGGGAATATGGGACGTTTAAATTTAGTCGATGGACTCTGTTCGAAATTCTCTGCTTCGAAATATAAGCTTACGTCTTTCTGTTTCGTTATCAAGCGCCATCAGGTTTCCACGGAGTCGTTACTTGCTTACATAATGAACTTCCTGATCGATAACCTGCGACAGAACAATCAGTTTTATCTGTTGCTGAAACGAGACTAAAATGTTAGACACGTGACCCAGATAACGGGGTGACATAACGTTCATATTAATTGCCTGGTCCCATCGCGCGCTCAGGCCGGCTGCGGGTGGGACTCGAAAAGCTCTAATCGCGATGTCCTAGCTGAGCAAGTGGACGTCAGAGGACGTCCCTGCCGGTCAATTACATGTAACAATAGTTTCGGACTTGGACGACAATACAAATCGATAAATTAAGTGAAAAAAGTCGTTCCGGCCTGATTGGTCCCGAGTCAGGGTCGCGTTGAGCAACACGTTTGATGGAAATCAGCGGGGCCTTGACCGCCGCGTACGCCCCTCAACCCGCTTTTTATGGCCATCGTCTTGACGACAAAATGTTTATAGCACATAATTATACCAATTTCATAACAAACAGTTTGTTATGTCAAAGGAAAACTTCATTGCTTGACAGCTTCTGTTCGCGATTCGGGATTTGGCATTGGCATAGAGTTGTCGCTGCTTTGAAGATACAAGGAAGCCATGGGATCCTCAAGGTGTTACTTATTGCAATCGTAAATCGTAATTTGTCCAACAAGCTTGTAGCAAGCATACAGATTGAATAAGTCTCGTATAATCGGATTCTATGAGGATTCACGTTATAACTCGAAGACCTAACAGTAATTCTTATAAGTATTTTGTAATAAGTTTATTAACAACATCAGTAACATCACGCTATCGCAGTATATGACCCAGTAGAACAATACAAGTACCTGCCTTAATTTCAATATGTATTCAGGCCATAACCGCTGCCGGATATACCTCATAGCCGGAAATCGATATTAGAGATGAGCGGAAGGCGAAAATTCGCGCGCATCACGCAACCGGCGCAGGCGCAACTGGTCTGTGCGGATAATAAATTAATAGCAGCACTGACTAATTAATATCTGTACATATATAGTTGTAGTTGTATAGGTATTATAGATATTTATCGCTATTTATAGATGTGCGTTTTGTAAATAAATCACATTTACTGATAACTACACATTTTTATCCTTCCTACTACTGTATAATTTCCCAGGTGAGTACAATAATTATCACCATAGTTGGCTTTAAACACTATAATAATTCTTAAATTACTGTAAAATCTTCATTCTTTACTTTCGATGTAAAATTCACAACACTTCAACAGTCATGATAATTTTCTTATACCTAAGTCCTTTTTTATATAATCCTCCATCACCATCGACTTGAAACTTCAACCGCATGACTTTTTCGTCATTTAAGTGTAAAAACAAACAAACAGACACAACTAGGGTCAAAAACCACAATGTCACACCACGGTAACTTTATAGGCAAGATTTTTTATCGGACCCTCAAATTCTTATAAGTACCTCTATAACTCATAAAGGTCAAAAGTGGCACCTTGTGGGGTCAAATTTCGATTCAGTCATCATAACTCATTTCATTGTAAGCATTAAGAAGATTTCGGTAAAAAGAAATAATAATTTCTGAGGTTTTATTTGACAACAAGGAAATAAAAATATTAATCTCAAAGATAGCAATTAAGCTACCAAAAGCGTAATAATAAGAAAGTAATAAGGATACTGAGGAAAATCTCGATAGAAAAATGTCTACAAGCCTACAAGGAAAACGTTTAGAGAAAAAAAAGACTCGCCATATTGTCTATACCGAGCACAGCGAACATAGATTATAGAGTAGAGCCACAGATAAAGTTTTAATGTAAACAATAAAGTTTCGGATCACGTTTATTTTCCTGACAGCGCTGACCTGCACTTTATATTATGTATTGTAGTAAATAACACATGTGTGAGTCTCTTCGTACCATGTAGGTATGTGTTTGCACACATTTACATAATATTTACCTACTATAAACAGTTATATACATAACATCATGTACGTGACTCAGCCCGGGAAGGAAACGGGTATATGAATAATACCCAACCTACCTAAGTGAATAATTACTTTTATAGGTTTATCTAGAGAAAATTAATATGAATCAAACATGAAAATGGTTTTTGGGCTAATGGAAAGCATCAGCAACAGTTATTTGGACAATTTTCCTTTTAAATCGAAAATACACACACCTTTGTAATAACTCGTTTCCGTATTTATTACAGCAGGTAGATATGGTTTTATCGGTTACTTAATAATTATTTTCCGGTGGATAATACAATTTCCACAAAGTTACACTCCTATAATCTGTCGCACAACAAACAGAGTTGCTCGCAAGTCTTGCAATTGCAACTAGAATGATTGATCCAATATGGCGTCCTGTTGCAAGGAAGTGCAGGAATTTGCGAGACGCGTTAGAGGGCCCGGCGAGGGGGGGGAAGCGCGGGAGTGCGCGCGGCGCGGGGCGGGGGGAGGGGTGACCTTCGCGCGTTGATGCAATGTCGCCGTGTCATTGACCACGCTGCGCCGCGCGCAAACAGTTGCAGCTACGCGCCCCCCCCCCGCTCGCGCACTCCCTGCACCCCTCCCCCAACCACGTCTATCGCCCTCTCCTCACACCCTACACCATGCGCGCCCCCACCACCCCCTCCTCAGCGTGCACAGCAAACTTTTGCCGGTTTTACGATACTCGTTCGTTTGCATTTAGAACTTGGATATAATTTTTAAATAAGGAACAGGAAAATTTCAGCGTACAGTTTTTATTTTTAACCGACGTCATTGTACGCAAAAGGTTTGATTGAGATGATGCTTGACAAAAAACAACAAAGAAAGAGCCATCTCACTTAACAAAAGAACATCCAATTTGAGAATTTAGTTTTCGCATTAGAACCTTTTAGAAATCTTGTAAGCATATTAGGTATAATGAAAATCTGCCTGTAACTGAAACGACAGTAAGCTTATCATTCAAAAGCTTTCACAATCTATTTACTCGTACAATGTTAAATACAAATTCTTGCAACAGAAGTAGGTACTACATATCTCACGCATCAGGATTGTTACATGTGTTTATGAAAAACTCATTGTAGCCGATTTATAATTTTATTCTAACTTCTGTAAATAAAAACGTGAATTGAACGATGCAATTTTTTTTTCTTTAGTTGGGATAAATGTGGGTACTCGCTTACACTCAAAATTAAAAAAAAAATACACTGTATAAATTGTATGAAAATCCCAAAATCCTACTGTGATTTAGAATTGTCGACGTAAAACATTGATTGGCTGCGTTCCATCTCCAAAAAAACAATGATCATTAGCGCGTCAGCAGTTGACACATGAGGCGGAACGCGCCCTTACATTATATCAATATTAAAATAAAAATGTTTTCACAGTTGCATTTGTTTACGTAAGCGAGGTGCACGAACTCGCGCGAGTTCACCTTCGCCGTGTCCCAAACTATAGGTTGAGGTCGTATTTGCAATAATAGTCATCGATAGCATCGGGCGACAAACAAGATGAGCGATACTTGCGTACAACACTACTCAACACAACACTATTGTATCTACTCACCAGTTTATGCGGGAAAGTCGATAAAAGTCAAAAGTACGTTCTGAAATCGTTTCTATTGTTGCACCTGCTACACGTCATGTGGTCATGTTGTAAGGGACACCGCTGGCAGGGACGAATTAGTAATAGTAGCGACTAAAATAATAACTAAAGACCAGCTTTTTCTGCAATTTTCAAAGAAAAAAAAGTTTAAGACCAGCAGCGTCTTCGGCTCTACGAAAACAGAAAAGAAAATAGTCAAACTTCAGCTCGGAAAATACTCGCAGCAAAGGTTAAGAAAACATGACAAATATTGACTCTACTAGTACGCGTCGATTTCGACAGCTGTAGTGTCAACACCGAACTTGTCTTAACTGACCTTACACAATATTGAGTGCATTCGTATTAGCGGCCTAAATAAACAGATATTTGAACCGTCGCATTGTGCACTGATAACGGCATCCGGCCGACGCCGCACAAAAAATAAACTTCAACGAGATAACGCTATCACCTCTCAACTTACGATTTTATTACACCTAGAATATTTATTCCTGGTAAAATAATGTCACTGCTGAGAAAAATAATGTCACAGCTCACGTTCCGCGTCCACAGACCGATAAACTTTACATTATTGCTTATTATGTAATAGTGCGAAATTGCTATCAGAGCTAGTGAATACAGGTTTATCCAATAGATGTAATCTTGCAACCTGCTCCACCGAATTCGATGATAAAGTTTTTCGAATTCTGTTGAATTAGAAACAGACTTTATCAGCAAGTACAGAAATAGACCGCTGAAAATTGATTGCAGTAAGTAATTTGCACAAATCGAATAAATAGGCCAGAAACTCGCTTTTTGTTTTGTCTCTAATGTTCTAGGTCTTAAAAGCATAAACATGGAATGTCCCGCCGCGCGTAGGAGACAAAAATGTCACTTAGATAAGTAGGAACTTCCCATTTAGATAATGAACGACAACTGGCGCGAAACAAACGCCGGCACGTAATGGTGTGCCGAAATACTTAACTAACATGAAAAATAACATATTTATATTTACTGTTTCCAACTGCCATGCTGAAAAAGGGAAATGATGAATTATCGAATAGGTACTACTTACACGACAATATTTGAGGTCAGTTAATAGGTACAAGTTTGAATTTCGAAACGCGTTCGTAACATAAATAAGGAAAAACATGTGAAAATCTGGTGTTAGACCTCGAACGTTATAAAATTCTATGGCCAACATGTCTACTTTAGAATATCTTCTAGTTTTAGAGAAAATGATTTATGTGACATAAACAAGGAGAATTTGTTTAGGCTCTATTGTGCTTTCGCAACAGGTTTATGATGAGGTATGAATCAGACTAAATTAAATACATGTTATAGAAACTGTGTCGTAATATATGGCGGCCATTAGTTTGAACAGATGCTATTTCGCAATGAATTCGCTAGAATTCAAGTGCGCATGTAGCGTGTTTATTTTATACTTTAAAATGCTCAGTCTTCCGCCTTTGAGTACTTTTATATAGTATCTACGTTATATTTTTGTACACACAGGAGTTTGATTGAAAGGCTTCCTACGGTGTCAGTCTAAGCGCAAACAGCTAAATATTGAACATTATTTTATTAATATCATTTTTACTTTATCTCTGACTTATTTTCTCAACTATAGTCTTTTCTACAATAGATAGTGACTGTGAACCTAACAATAACCTATTCGATACACCAATAAGTGCGAATAAACAAGCATTAATATTGAAGACGTGTGTAATGTCGTCATTCCAGCACAGTTGGTTAAACAGGCGCGGTGTTTGCAGTGCGCAGGCGCAGGCGAAGGCTGTTTCACAACCACACATAACCAAATACCATTGATAATGGGCCGAATCCACATGTTTATTCTATAAACTTCTCAATATTGATTACTTTTTACTACAGAACTAGTGGCAGGATTTAGAAGGCACAGAAAATAATAACAAATATTTAATGAACTCATCCTGCCTTTTTCGCAAACAGCGTTCTATAAAAACTCGATTTTTATAACCTATAAAATGATGGTCATTAAGTTTTATCTATTTATAAGCACAATATCAGATAACTTGATACATCCACATGCTCACAGGTAATAAAGCCAATAAAACTCTACATGATTTAGTTATAAAGGATCCCAACAACTGCTTCACTAAGCAAGATGAAGTAGAGAGGGCGATGTGTTTTTTAATTAAAAAACGCAATTAAATTAATTTATGTTATTTGCACAAAATACAAAAAGACGCTGCAGGCAGTTCCATAGCCGTTTTTTTAAAAAAGTATCTACTTACGGTCTATGCTGTCTATGGTAGTTCCACAGATAAAACTGGTCCCCAATAGAATAATTATAAGATTGTAATTGAAAGAGGTTGATGACAGCTTTTAATGGCTCGTCATCTATATTATCGATGGTAGGTGATATCACAGACTGTAACAATTACATTGGTTATGCAAGGAAAGTAGTCTAGAGACAAACCGGTCGGTATGAGCTAAAATAAAATGCACAAATGACACGGCGACCGTCCCGGCCGGTGTGAACGACATCCGAATGCAAATCATGAATTCCACGCTATATTACGATATGTGCCGGAAAATTGGGTATTTATTGTATTTCGAGGATAACGTAAATCTCCTTGAAGTGCATCTGACGAGCTGATTGGGAACGTGGTCGATGACATCGGTTTGGAAAATTGAAACAGGTAACGCTTCAACATAGAATAGACTATATTTTACTTTTTACACAAAGCTTCAAGTTACTGGTACAATGACGGTCCTATCGCTAACAGCGATATCTACTAGACAACTTTTGGACGAGATGAAAGAACGGTTATTCAGAAGATATAATTTTATTTAACCGTGTTTCGATTACATCTACAAAATCTGGAGCTCGCTATGAGAGATTTTGTAACATCATAAAATTGTTCATCTCCATAAATACTATCCTTCAAAGTCAGCCACTGAAGTTTCAACCATAAATGTAAAATATCGCCGCGCTCTACTTTCTACGGAACCCAGAAAGCTTCAGTACCAGAGATGCTCGCGAATCCGAAGCGTACACAGCACTTTGAATACCTACAATATTTGGGCGACATGATGTAAAATGAAACAAACATTATGTAGCCATGTTGTGGTGTTGTCGTTATCTGTAGTAAACATTGTTGGGGCCTCCTCCCCTGAATTTCGCGGGCCTGGTGCACGTGACCCCGACACAAGTGCCGCCCTCTAGCCGCGTGTTATCGCCGTTACGTAAGGTGCAGTGTCGCAAGAGCGCGCCGGGCGGCGCAGGCGCAGCGCTGACCTTACTTAACGCAGCGCTAGTTCAGCACATGCGCGCTCAGGGAAATAGAACGCGCCATCTTTGAATTTGCGCTTTAAATATAACAAGCGCGAAGTTCCAGAATAGCGTTTTAGTCATGCACGAGTTACAAGTCCGCTGCAGTTTTATGGACCAACATAAGTACGAACAGATCCCGTACTTGCCTATGATGCGATGTATATTATTCTGGATCAGTCCATTTAAACATTCGTAAATCAATAACATAATACATCCTCCTCCTTGCGTCGTACTCCTCAATGCTGAGGGTCGTGACCTCACTGCTTCACCACTTTCATTCGAACGATATTCCTGCATCTGTTTCTGTCGCTGGCGCGGTGTGAAGGGCATTGTATAGCGCAGAACATAATACATAACAAGCGCATTATCAACATTCGGATGATACGCTGTACGACGGAATGTCACCTTGATAATGAATGCACAAAAAGTCAGTTATCGTTGAACCACCTCTCCACTTTGCCCTCGTCAATCGAAACATGACGCTAGCAGCCAATCAGTAAGCTGCGCGTGCAGCAACTGATAATAGACACGTGAAAATTATCGATCAGGATGAAAGTGATCCAGCTTTGTTGTTACAAGGGCTCGGTGTCGTGCAAACCGCGCGTCAACGCAAAATCCCGTAGTAGACGGACAGGGACAACTGAGCGGGAGGTGGGGATGCGCGGGCGCAGCGCATGTGTGCGTGTGTGTGAAGGTCAGCCGGCGGCGTCATTTCCTGGTCATTGCCTGCGCCGCCGCCGCATCCGACGGCGCCCGCTGCCCGCCGCGGCCCGCGCTCCGCTGCGCCGCACTCGCTAGCGACTCGCAATCTTAGACTCACGCACGCTTTCCGGTCGCACAGGAAAAGTAGATGCATTGTCAGACACACTATGGGAGGATATGAGTCTGAAACTAACATGTCACCGCACACGAACGATGCAATCCCATCACACGGCTGATTACCTTATCGCTTCCGCCTGAAAAACAAACCGATAAAAACAATGTTTTTATCATTAATTTGTGCCACGTTCACCGAGCAGTTGCTTTGAGGAAATGTTCTCAGCTCGCTATCTTATCTTTCTAATTCTTTTTATCGCGTCCAAAATAGCAAATTTGCAAACTGATAAATCGTCATAGGTGTTTATGTACTATCAGACGATTGACGTCAGTGGAATGTAACACTAGCATCCCACTGAAAGTTCGGTCGCTTCCTGAACATTAGAGAAAGAGTACAACGAGTTCCACGAAACTCGCGTTCATAAACAAGTTAATTTCTTTAAAACTACTCGTATTTAACAGGGAATGTTACAATTACGTGTGCAAATTATAGCTAAGCAGGATTCATGGCAAGTAATTTTATGACCACTCAAACCGCAAAGAAAAAAGTCACTTTGCATCCAGCTTAGATCCACATTTGCGTCGTTTGCAAGCTTTTTGCCACAAATTGCGTTCTAATTAAACATAACTATCGTTTTCCACTTCCCCTCGCTGCTAAAGTGAAACAAAAACTCTGAAAAACATAATACTTAATAAGTGAGAGCAGGCGCGGCCGGGCGCGGAGCGTTGCGTGTTTGTATCGCAAGAGGTTTGTGGGGTAACCCATTTATCGCGACCGCGGGATGCGCGGGCGCAACCGGTTCCCCCCTCCTCCCGCCACACCCTACATCAACCTAAACGTTCGCATACTCGCATCCGGGAGCAAAACAATCCGTCTTCGTCAGGCGCTTACAGCAAATAGCACCCAGTTCAGAGTGTGGAAGGTGTACTTTAGAACGGGTGCTCTCTCGATAAGTTTTCTTTTCGCTTCGAAGGACTGCTAACTAGCAAAGTGAAGATGACATTCTAAGACTACAGCAGGCGTACACGCCGACGTAACCTTGATCTTGCAGCGCAACCAGTAGGATGCGTCCAGCGCATGCGCTATAAATAGACTCGCCGCATAAAATGCGGGTTTTTTACTTGGCGTCTTGTTAGCTTCCCATGCTCCCATGCTCGCGAGGGATTTTTATGAGAGACGTGTTCGTGGAACGTTACATTATAAATAACAGGTACCCACGTTACCTCCCCGGATTATTTTTACCGTTGTAAACGTTCGCTCTACTTGCAAAGCTGATGCTAAATTCCTCATTTCAGGTGGTCAACACGATCATTTAGATATACGCATCTAATCCAATTTGGCATCTTATCTTAATTCATTGATAGTGCACTAATTAATTCACTCAATCGAATGTTTATCGCACTATGACCAATGAAAGCTGCCGAATCAAGAAGTATTGGGTGCAACGACATTTGATCTGGTTATTAGTTAATTATATAAATAACCTTACACGCTTTCGTAATAATTCCCATTAGGATTAATTACCTACTTACTCCCGTTACACGTCGTTTTTCCTCAAACTTTTCCGATGACCGGATTGTTGATAGTGATAGCAATATTTCAGACGATATTTACTTATCTATTTTTTGTTTGAACAATTGCATTAGGTACTAGATATAAAATTATCTACTTACATTATGAATTAGACTACGAAACCTGAAATTCATTTTGTCTACCTTGGATGTTAGGTAGTACACCTGAATGAGCAACCTCTTCACAAGCTTATAAAATGTTTTATTGTAGATTATGAAAAACTTATTATAACATCGACATGCATTAAAACAAACTTTTCCCGATCAGACATCCTGAAGAAACTACTGAAAACTTGCGCAAATCTCTTGGATTTTATTGACTCAAGAAAAAAACCGAACAGGCATGTGTCAGCCACGCGTGTCTGTTCGCAGGGTCAACGACCGCGCAGATAAGCCGCTCGAAAATACGTACATACCAGTTAGATAATATTAGAAAATGGCGAATCGCGCCAACTCACACGCCGGCGACGTTTATAAATATGTACGGAAACGCTCAGTAGGCACTCTGCTAAGTTACCTAGTTCAAGTTCGACAGTTTGAAGAGTTACATTATAGTAATATAATTACAATCATCGACAGTTCTTTGTTTCGTTCTACATCCATTCCGCTTTATAGACAGTATTGTACGCACAAAAGGAAAACTACGGTCCTATCAATTTACTTTTTTTGTGAATTCATTACGTCAAAACCGCAAAAGCTTCCATTATACATTTACCTACTGCCACTTCCTCATAAAAATAAATTAACTTGTAAAACGCACTTCCGCAATTCCGCCTACTCTCTGCCGTCATTAAAAACGTAACTCAACATCCCCGATGGGATATCAGCAGACTAAATTATATAAAGCATTCCTCGGGCTGATACACTTGTAGCGGCACGCAAAACGACTCGTTTAGGGTCTTTCCCTGTAATTTATTCCTATTAAATGTGTAGGAAATTTTATGAAATGGTGACATAATTAAATCATTAAATCAGCTCATATTATTGACCACAAACTTAGCTTTGTGACGTGTCATGTAGGTAGGTCCAGTTATCACTCGCCTGTGTTATCCCCAACTTCACTTAGTACTTACTCTTTGTGGCTTTTCTTGCTAAAGAACTCATCGCCAGACATGAAAAACCACAAAACGTGAACCGTAGTTACGTAAATCTCCTGGAACACAGAATACGATATAATTTACGCAACCTTATTATGTGAACTTAAATGTATACTATCTCTTAGACAATAAATAACTACGATCATAAAACTTACGAAAAACTAGGCGATAGCTCTCCGCCTTCTTGCTTACAAAATACTAGTGGAAAATCCGATGTTGCCTTCTCCAAGATATAGAAGAAAAATATTTATTTAGAAAAAAATTGCTTCATCTATCCCATAAACAAAAAGGTGGCAAATAATGAGTTCACTAGTAGAATAAAATCAAACACGTAGGCTAGGCCATCATACATAGAAGCCGTCATAAAAAAAAAATGTTACAACACAGCTATAACCATAGGTATCAGCTATAACAAGACGCACAGAAATCAGAAAACGTTTATTTAGAAGAAAGAGTATAAATAAAATGACCAATTACAGGAACTTTTGAATTGTCAAAATGTCGGGCAGTCAAATAAAAAACAAGTGGAGCTAAACTACTCGTTCCAAAGCGTAGATCTCTATGGAGAAGAACGTGCAAGAAACTCCATGGACACTCTTTTAAATATATGAGTAGTATCATTTATTATGAGTTATATAAATCTTGGTTACATATTTCTTTTCGGTTCTATCATTTATTTTATTTTATTTATTTTATCATGTGAGTACAATGTAGATATGTAATAGAAAATAAAAAACTAATTAAAAAATAGAAATTGTATTAAGCTACTGGCAGCTAAGAGATGATCAGTCTCAACTGACGGCGCCCGTTCACGAGCATGACGCGTGCATCAGCCCCACTCAGCTCAACCATTTTGAAGGGAACTGAATGACCCAATAACACGTGCTACCATCCATCAGTGAGACATTTGAGTGAGCATGACAAACTCTCAACTGCCATGCTCGTTGTGTCAAACAAGTTGTACTTAACCTAATAAAAATGCTCCATGGTACTTCACATACACAAATTTGAAAAAAGTGCTTCTAAATTATACTATAACGCTATTGTTTCCAAATACAAAAAGTAATAAATTATCACAAGCTCTATTAAGCAAATAAAATAAAATAACCATTTCGAAAACAACAATACAAAAAGGGCAATAGCATCTCTTCACAGACAGACGGCAAGTCTTTATGTAGTATTAACTAAATCATTTCCCGCGAATTGGGCTAATCGCAACCAAACAACTGTTTTATTGAGCCAGCCAGAAGAAATTTATAGCCCACGGTTTGAAGTTTTTAGATCAAACTCACGCGGTCGAGCGGTGAGAAAAATATCTTTATTTTGTTTCCTAGGAATCATTGACTTTGATGTTATGTCAGTATCGAAAGCAAACGAATTGTTTACTACAAATGCCTACTAGCATGAACTGGCAACACAAATCACTATATTGATATTCAACCACTGAAAGGTCGGTTAAGATCTAAATTTCACGTTTTTTTTTTCTTGAAATTCTACTTTACCTTTTAATTCTATTTAACAAGTAGGTATGCAAGTGCATTTGATTCCTCTAGAACTCTAAACAAAAGCATATTTTTCCAAGGAGGAAAACGTACGGCGAGTGGGCCGGTGGGCCGCTGTGGGCCGGCGCAGGCATTGGGGTCAAGGTGCCGGTGCTTGACGCAATCGCGACACTATCAGTGCTACGCTATCGGCGATTAATTCGCTCATATTGTTTAACAGCTGCCAAGACATGGAAAACAACAAGTTTCGGGAAAATTCGACAACTCCACGAAGTGCCCAAGACATACCATACGTCTCGTGACGTGCGCCTTAGGTTGAAAATACGGAATGGGAAACAAAGTTTTTTGCACAATTTTCTCAACAGGATAAATATGTCTGAATAAGCACTGTTTCAATATAGGTACAAATGGTACAATACGTACCTATCTTACATTATAAAAACTGGATCACAACACGCCCATAAATCAATGTAATGTATAAAAAAATAATTGAATTTGATAACAAACAATAAATGTCATCCGCATCCTTTGGATCCGACCATTTTATTGTTATCAACTGTTGCTACGCGCCTCACCCCTATCGATGCCATATCGTCATTGTTACTATTGGGTTTCATTGCTTATGGAACTTTATTATTTTATTACTGCAATATGAAACGATTCATATAAATACTAAATACATTATCAATTCAACCACGTTTTCATAATACCTAATGAAATTGTGGTCAATTATTCCTTGATTGACAGTTTATTGGCGCATGGCCTTTGTTTGGTCGAGTAGCGGGACGCTCCTTATACTAGATATCAAACCCAGTCTATGTAATAGAAACAATATAAAATATTGTTATCAAAATACCCGAGCACGTTTAGACAACAGAGTGCCCTAATCGCATGAGAGTGCAGCCGCCTTCTAGTCCCACTATTGTCTAGCCAGATAAGTTGGAACCAAAGTTGCATAAACATTCAATACATTTAATATTTACTCGTCAATTACAAGTCAACCATTTTGGTGAGATTTGAATAGGTAGCAAGCAATAGGTAGGTACTTGGAAAATTGAGTCCAAGGAAATTGCAATTCTGCAATCATGAACGTATTGATAGAATTAGAAACCATCAAAGGTACCTGCTATCTTAATTAGCTGAAATTGTATGATTTCCCTGATGCTAGTGCTCCTGCTGATGCTGTGTTGTCTGACCGTGTGTATCTCTTGGTTGCAGTGGGTGGCGTGAGCGAGCGCGACGCGTACGGCTACGGGTACGGCGGCGGCGGCGCGGCGCACCACTTCGCGGCCCCGGCGCCGCCGCCGCTGCCGCACGACGAGCTGCCCTACTCCGTGTTCGACTTCGGCGACTACCAGCGGCATCACCACCACAACAAGCTCAAGCCCAAGAAGAGGCCGCGCACGGACGCGCCGCCCACGCCCGGCGTGAAGCGCAAGAGCCGCGAGGGCTCCACCACCTACCTCTGGGAGTTCCTGCTGAAGCTGCTGCAGGACCGCGAGTACTGCCCGCGCTTCATCAAGTGGACCAACCGCGAGAAAGGCGTGTTCAAGCTGGTGGACTCGAAGGCGGTGTCGCGGCTGTGGGGGCTGCACAAGAACAAGCCCGACATGAACTACGAGACTATGGGGCGCGCGCTGCGCTACTACTATCAGCGCGGCATCCTCGCCAAGGTTGACGGCCAGCGCCTCGTGTACCAATTCGTGGACGTGCCCAAGGACATCGTCGAGATCGACTGCTCGCTGGCGTAGACGAATCTCGAGTCACGGTGCGGTGTGACGTGAGCGAGTGATGACGTGATGATGACGGTGACGACGTGGTGATGACGAGGACGCGACGTGACGCAGTGCGGACAGACACTATCTCTCATACGTAACACGGTGTAGAGACGCGTATTCATTTCGCTCTTACATTACTAATTTTTTCACTAATAGTTACAATTCGTCTATTTTTCAAATCATCATGCATTACGTTTTTCAGATCGCTTCGATATAATGTTATTAATATAAATATTACTCTCAAATCGAACTAATATTAACTTATCATTGAATTTAATATTTATACAAAAATAGGAGAGACGAAATTGATTGCTCAAACGTTTATATAGGAACCTATATATTTTTAGGGTATTTCAGAAGAGGAACACTAAATTTGCTAGATGTTATATGGGGACGGAGTGATTTTTGTATAATGTTGAAACGAATTTTTAAATGTTTGTAAATGAAATTTCTATATATTGCATGTTTAATGTCGATTATACATTTCCTCGGTCGACTGTACGAAATCAGAACTTCCTACCTCAGAACTACGCAAAAGTAACAAATGATTCATATGAATATACAATTTACATTGTTCGAAACAGTTTACAATACGCAATAAGAATATATATATAGTCTAAATAAGAGTTTATTATAAAGAAATATTTACGTAAAATGTTTATATAACAAAAATATCTTATAGTAATATCCTCAGATGAAATATATTCACTTCTTGGTGCTTTTTATGGCCATCTCATATTTACACCTTGTTACAAACGAAGCAACCTCACTGCTGTTGATTTATGTATGTATATTATATGAACATTTAGTGATTGTCTATTATCTAGCTGTAATCTGTTTCCCGAGAGCGCGCTCCGAGCGGCGGCGCGGGCGCATGCAGCATGGCCGATGCCGATGCGGCGCATGCAGCGGGGCGCCCTCGCCTCGGAACACGCTCTCTCATCGCATAGTCTATCTCAATTGTTTTATATTTCGAAACCGAATTTTGAAATGATATTAAATTGCAAACATTCGTTAAAATAAAATGTTTGGACGTAATTCTACTACGCAATACGCATGTACTGATAAACCTACTGCCAACTTTCTGATAGAAAAACTGACATAATGAATAGTTAAGGGATGATTTTTGTGCGTTAATTGTGTTAATTATAAATATATGTTTAATATAAGTGAGCTGTTTAAGTGGACATTTCTAGTTTATTTCGTTTATTTAAAAATATATTAAGCATGTTGCAAGGGGGTCGCGCGCCCCTGATCTAGAACGACATATCAGCCAGAGACAATTATTTACTGTGTAACATATACATCCTGTGTTGTCAGCATATCAGGCCGCTTGTATATAATTTCTTTAGTTGAACAGCGTGCGACCTCCATTTTTTGTTACCTGAATAAATATTATTAATAATTAATTACGATTTGTGGTCCAATGTTAATGAATCATAATACTTTTAACTAGATAGTTGTAAAAGAAGATTAAGTGTAGCCTAGTTCACTTCGACATATACACAGATATAATTGATATTTCATTCAATGCAAAGAAAATGATCCTTCTATGTATACCTACAATAAAGTTTGTTATAATAGTTAATGTACGTAAGCGGAGGAACTGTAAGTTGTCGTCATGTTGAATATGATAAGTGCCGACCACACGTGCGCTCCGGCCGCCACCACCACACTCTTGTTCTGATCCCACTTACGCATTATTTTTGTATTCAAAGTAAACGATATCAGAGTAGATGTTAGCGAGTAACGTAAGTGTCTCATGTAGTTATAAGTGTGCTTCGTAACGGAGGGCGCGTGTGGTTGCGAACGGTAAGGGTCAGACAGCCTTAGGAGTAGGAGTAGCGCGTGGCGGGGACAATGGGTGCTATGATGAGGAATCGCGGGGGCAGGCGCTCGGGACACTCGCACACAATACTATATTAGAGCAGTCCAACCGTATACAGGTGTTAAACTAAATATTAATAAACCAGTGCGTTAAGTGACTTTATATAGGTGAAAGATCTCAGTATCCAAACTTCTTCGAACAAAACCAGTGGCCGATTCATGTGATTCAAATTAATATATTTTAAAAACAAAATTGTGGAATTTTAATCGTATTTTTATATAGCTAGATGGAATTCTCAGTAATGTTCTGTTCGGCACTACTTCTTATGCTTTTGTAAATATAACTGTAGGGTTTAATTTATTTATTTTTGTCTGCCTCGCGGGTGCGCCCGTGGACATTCAATTATTTTCCTTTTTAGGGAATTTCGTTCTGTAGGTTACAAATTTTATTGTAAAAATATCTTTATTAATAAATTAGTAGGTAATGAATGGACCATGGGATGGAAGGTGAACGCTCTCAGAATTTATAATTCGGCTAGTGTGTGTCCTAAGCGACAATGTGAGAAACTAGTTACCGGTTACTAGGCAAAATGTTTGAGCAAGCATTTAAAAAAATGCTCGGAGAGTTTAAATAATTTTAGTCGAATTGATGTTGTTGAATAAAAAATCAAAGTTTCTAATTACTAATGTACTTAAATTTTCAATGTAAATTTTAAAGGCACCTCGAAAAAAAAATATTATTAATGAAATTATTTTAAATTGAGCCTAGTCTTTAGTATCATAATTTGATTTTAAATTATAATAACGGACGCCAGATTGGTACGAAACGTCGTCGTAATAGTGGTCTATTTATCGTGGCCGCAAATGTTTTGCACGTCAAAATTATTGTAAATACAAAATATTTAATCATAATCCAAACGCACACCCTCACGACCCATGAACGAATAGTTATTGGCGTCGCTAGATAGGTGAAATATGAAAATATTTTGCAAGGAAGCAATGAGAAGGTTAGTGAATTTGGTGATAGAGGGAGAGGGCGCTGCGGTCGCTCGGCGGCGACGGCGGCAGACAGCATTCATGTTTTATCGTTAAATACTATTTCAATGTACGTACTCCTGTTTATCGATAAATTAATGTCCAATATTCGAATACGTAATTCATTCCGGATGAGAGTGGTGTGTTACGTTTGTGTCGACAACGAGTCAGTTAGGTGAATGTAAACTTTAGTTTCAGCTACTCGCTCATAGATGGCGCTGTTTTTTCGCTTTAATCAAATTTTATAAAATTTTGTCATTATTCTGAGAGTTGCGTGCGATACAGTGATTTTGCGTTATACTTGCTTTTAGTTGTATGCAGTTAAAACCCGATATTTTAATTGTAATTTTAGTTGTTTAATTTTACAAAATACTGTATTTTCTGCCCCTAGTTAAGTTATTTTTCTATGTATAGTTAGTTATAAGTGTAAATGAATTAGCACATAAATTTGATGCATGATGATAATGTTAATAAAATATCCACAAAAAAATCCAAACTTGTTAATTATTACCTCCTTTACCTTTTACCTTATTACCACCTCCTAATTTTTGGCTACCTTGATCTAGATCACGGAAAATAATCTAGATAATATTATCGACTTATGAACTCCGATAAAAATGCAAGATCAGCTTGACTCAGAAGTAAACAAATACTTTGTTGATATTCAACAATGCATGATAAATGATATTTATTTTGCAAGTAGGTTTTCTAAAACATTTTACACGTAAATTTTTTTTGCCAATTTAAACTAGATGAAGCCGAATGGAACAACACATCACAAATAAAACACAAATATAAGGGTTATATTAATTATCCTAAGGAAATTGTGGACTTACTATCTTAGAAAAGAAAACAAAGAAAGCGGTGGCAGCAAACAAGGTGTTCGTGGGAAAAAATATTATTAAATAATCTAACTAAGCGATTAAAGAGAAAAAATCTACAATTCGAGGATGAATCTCTAAATGCCAACCTTCTGCAGCTAACCAATGACAAATCAACGGATTACTCGCTTTGGAAAGTGACAAGAAACCTAAAAAAGCCAAATAAACAAATACCGCCTATTAGAGATACCGACGGAAAATGAGCTACAAGTTGCCTGTTTATCTAATGACCAAAAAGCGTTAAGGTTTGCTCAACACTTACAAAAATACTTTTCAACCCAACGATAACTGTACAGATATACTTGAGTGTGAAAAATTAGTGCAAAATCAGGAAGTTAAGCTTGTGACTCTTAGAGAAGTTATGAGAGAAATTAAAAATAATATTAGTTTGAAAAAGTCACCGGGCTACCGACCGACTTCATAACAGGTGAAATTCTTAAACACCTCCCGTGCAAAGCCGTAGTAAAGTTGACCAAAATTATCTACTCTGCGTTTATTCTAAAACATGTACCTGAGCCGTGGAAGGTAGCTGAAGTAATTATGAGCCTGGGAAACCACCCCATGAGGCGTCATCATATAGGCCTATTTTCTTTTTGCCTGTGTTATCAAAATTATTTGAAAAACTATTACTGAAACGGTTAAAACCAATAATAGAAGAAAAAGACCTATCCCAAATCATCAATTTGGTTTCAGAGAAAATCACTCTACAGTAGACCAGGTACACAGAATAACAAATATCATTGAAAAAACGCTTGAAAATAAAGAAGTCTGCGCCACTGTATGCTTAGATGTCGCGCAAACTAGTTTTGACAGAGTTTGGCATGACGGCTTAATATACAAACTCAGATGCATGTTGTCTCCAGAATTTGCAGATATTCTGGAATCGTATTTAACCAATAGAATGTTTAGAATAAGGCATGAAGATGCATATTCCGAGTTTAAAACTATAAAAGCTGGGGTACCTCAAGGAAGTGTGCTAGGCCCAATCCTGTACTTGTCGTACACATGTGAGATCTCAGAGCTAGAAAACAACACCATTGCAACCTCTGCTGATGACACTGCTATTATGGCTACAGGATCGAATCACAGAGAAGTAGTAGAAAAAGTTCAACTAGCTGTGAACAAAGTTTATGACTGGACACAAAAATGGAAGATTAAGCTGAATGAGTCAAAATCAATTCACGTTGACTTCACAAACAAACAGTATGACTACCACCCAATCTGCATAAACGGTACGGAAGTACCTTATGCTAATACAGCCAAATACCTTATATATTGGCTGTATTAGCATATGGTATAACTCTCGACGCTAAGCTGCGATGGAAAGCTCATATCAAAAAAAAAAGACAGGAACTCGACATACGCTATAAAAGTATGTATTGCTTACTAGAAAGGGAATCCTGTCTATCAATACATTATAAATTTACAAGCATATTTGGATGCCAATTTGGACACAAAACTATCTGATACTTTGATTGGTTTTCTAGCTAGGTACTGGGACACGTGAAAGCAAAGACATTAAATATATACTAGTGAAAGCAACTTAAAAAAACATAAAGGCGTAAGCGACGCAGTAGCAAAGAAAGCGAGCTCGAAATTGTACCACATCTCGGATTGTCTATTGTCGCATTTTGTTTAAATATTTAAAAATAATATTGTATTATATTCAATGGGCATCATCAGAAGGCTCAAAGTCACCCAAAGGGCAAAGGAAAGGCTATGCTCGGAGTTCCCATGCGTGATCGCATCAGGAATGAAGATGTCCGAAGGAGAACAAAGTTTACCGACATTCGGTAAACTTGGTGACCGTGTACCGGAAAACACAGCGTTGGAAGGCCTCTCACAACGTAGTCTGATGACCTGGTGAGGGTCGCGGGAATGCTATGGTTGCAAGACGCACAGGACCGTTCGTTGTGAAGACACTTGAGGGAAGCCGATGTCCAACAGTGGACGTCCTTCGGCTGAAATGATGATGATGATGATTGAAATTCAGATAAGAACAATAATTAGTTAGTTGCCTAGACAAGGTAAACGTTGCGACTTCATTTGACTGAATATTTCTTATGGTTTCGATGCATGAAGGACACATGAAAAGTCCTTACCTACAACGCACAAAGTTGGTCCATACTCAAGATTTATCAACGGGTAATGGAGCGCATCATAATAGGTTTTAAGCGAATAGATCGCTTTAAGAAACACCAACCTGCGCTCCATAACTGAAATAGCAGATGTCGGGGAAAAAATAGCTAAACTGAAGTGAGAGTGGACTGGCCACATCGTCTGAATGCATCCGGACAGGCGAAAGCAAATCACTCATTGGATGCCTGAGGGAGGTCGACGTCGTCAAAGTGTCAGCTTTGACGACGTCGTAACGTGCGTTCGCAGCAGTCATGCTGCGAAGGTGGTGTGACAATTTGATCATATTCGCGGCTCAAACTTGACCAGAGATCACCCAAGACAGAGAAGTTTGGAAGGGTTAGGGAAAGGCCTTTACGCAAGTATAGGCAAATAAAAGAACGATTCCAATTCCAGATTCTGCTAGAGTAATATTTGCGCGTCTGCTTGATCTTTAAAATATTAACCATTTCAGAGATCCAGCAAACGCACATGTTTTGTACACGGCTTCTTGTAAATTAGTTTTAACATGAACGATAATTACCAAATATCTTAAAAACTATCATAAAATTAATTTTAAATTTTGACAACAATTACAGAAGATGGAAACTAATTATCTCTCCCACTAAGATGACGATACTTCGACATTATTTTTCTGGTGTAGGTAATTGTATACACTGTGGGTTGTAAAAAGTTATTTATACACTTAAAGGCCTATTTTTTTTATGGTGGAAAATCTTCTGACTTCTCTCGCTCTAGGATGGAGAGGGAGGGCATGTCAGACTTTTACTGATTAAAACCACACCTATGTTCCTTCAGTTGCCCTTTGCGTTATCGGACCACAGCTAATCTTTTTAGAAGTCTACCCGCGTGGCACTAGTAGGTTTCAGCCCGATTGGGCCCCTATGAGCTGACTTGAGAGTAGGCTCTCAAGTCAGCTCAGAGTAATTTTTAATATACCTACTAAAAGTTGAGCAATTTGATCGTGTTCCATAAATATGTTTGATTCTGGCAATACCTAAACCATAAACAATCTATCTGACGTGTTGTTGTCATGTCAGTAAGCGTTAGCTTTACATACTCTTTGATGTCAGTTGCTTTGACGTGTATGCACAGCTGTCACACCTCAGATTTTGTTTTCCCCATTTCCCGATAATGAGAAAGAAGA
The DNA here is from genome assembly GCA_905147345.3 of Mythimna impura. Classification (NCBI taxonomy): domain Eukaryota; kingdom Metazoa; phylum Arthropoda; class Insecta; order Lepidoptera; family Noctuidae; genus Mythimna; species Mythimna impura. The sequence continues at coordinate 1,195,951 of LR990342.1, read as the reverse complement.
AGTAATCAGTGTTAGTGAAAATTTTACTAAACATATATTTGTTTATATGTTAACGTGAAAGACAATTATAAGTTATCAAAATGGTTCTTATGACTATGATCGCGAGGGTCGTGGACGGCCTGCCTCTGGCCGCTACTATGCAAGAAGATGAGCAGGTAACTAGTGTAATACTGGTTAAATTACCGTTCCAACTTATTACTTTCCACGTGTTACATGTAACTCACCTTTATAGTTATGTATTAGTCTGTTTGGTTCACATAATGCCATGTTTTTGGTTCACGTATGTTTTCACGTTCCAATGAGTTTTACGATAAGATTTCATTTCATTTTTCCCCATTATTATTTTTAATTTATGATTTAATTTGCTGTCGTGGTTCGCAGAGCGGCTGCAATGTTCTGGAGTACCAAAATCAGGCTAAAATGCTGTTTAGAAAACTAGGCCCGCAGTCGCCGATCCGTTGCTCCATCGAAACTGGGCCCTATCTCTTCCAGTGAGTCCTACCGCTTGTTGTTTCAGTTCATCCCTTATTTTACTGCTTTTTGTTTTCATCAATTTTTATTTCCAGTCTGATGAACTCTGATGTACTTAACATTATATTTAATTTATGCAACTTTATTTTATTGTTTCGCTTTACACACAATAAGTGTTTCTTTTGATATTAAAAATATATTGATTTATAGAATATCTGTAGTAAAATAAAAAAATACTGACAGTCATCTCCACAATTTAAAGGTAAACAAAATCAATTTGTAGCAGTTTAGTTATAGAAATAATTTTTGACTTTTCAGTTATTTAATTGAACAAGAAATCTGCTACTTAGTGTTGTGCGAGCGCAATTACAGCAAGAGACTTGCATTCAGCTATCTAGAAGAGATAGCACAGGAGTTCTACCAGCAATACGGGAAACGGGTATGTGTAGACTAGCATATGTAGTACCTAGTCATTTTTCACCAAACTTACTTTACTACTTTGTATATTAAAACCAAGTAATAAGTTAAACCACAATGAAATCTGAACAAAAAATAAGTCTCATTTTATCAAGGATCTTATATACCCTACGGATAAACTGGATTGATTACAAAGCAATAGTACAAACTCTAAAGTGTACTTTATTTTCATTGACATTAAGTTCATATTTTTTATTGACAAGCAAAAGGGGAAAATGTACCGAACAAGACAACAAGAAAGGGGTAGTGTGTCCTTTTCTTATCTCTATCTTTAACTAGGGTAACCATAATTTTACCATTTAAGCAAATTAATTGTAATTATTTTTGTCACTGCAGCTTTTTATATTAATTAATGCTGCAAATTTCTATATATTGACAGCAAAGTACCAGTAACTCCTGACCGTCTGTGGAAACTGAAAAAATAGTTTAATTTATTGAGAAGTTAAAAACTTGTAATTAATTAATTTATTGAGAATAATAATAACTTCTGGTTTAGTTATTATAACTCCAGAAGTAGTTATCTACACCAGAAGTTATTACTATCCTATATTTAAGAGCATGAAATAGACACATTGGTTTAGTTAGGAGGTATTTCCACATTTTAATTGAAAGCAGTTGCAACAAAAATTCACTTCACAGATTTTACTACATCATGTGGAAAAACCATCGACCTATATTCTAGCGATAGCCAAGCACGTTCATGGAAAATATTTGTCAAAATACTGAAATGTTAAAACAAAAATTCGCTGCAGCGCAAGTCTATAATGTAATATATTAATAACTGATTTTGAACTTCTTTAGAACGGATGTCCCGTAGTACGAACTAGTCTATGCACACACTAGTAGAAAGAGATAACATACCCTTTTGTATAATACTCTTCGGTACGTTTTTGAGGTTGACGTAATCAGTCCAGATAGTTAAAATTCTTGCATTTTATGCATTCCCTCATTTCACCTGGCTGTCAAATTTAAAGCCAGCCATTTGCAAGACCAATAGCCTGGAAACCCATGACAGATACTCTGGCAACAGGAAAGAACCCAACCCCAAATAATGGAAAAAGTGTCATCCAAAGAAGAACAAAATGAACTTTACTCAAAACAATGATCCATTTATTTGTGCCACAGGAAATAAAAGCAATATTAAAATTGAAGGAAGTGAATAAAAAGACAAAACAGTCTTGTCTCATGTGTGCGCAGGTCTTTAAAGGTCCAAGTGACTAGGTCATTAAAACCCAAAAAAAAAAATTACTCTGCGGCAAAATTTGATAATGAAAGTACCTATCTGGACTATCGATACGCCTACGCGCCTGATTATTTTCATAATCGGCACACATCGCCGCTTGAGCCGAGATAATGGCTTTATAAAATCTAAAACAAGGATGCTCTTTTCGTTAGACAAGAAATAAACAATACCGAGAAACAGTGACTTCCGAAATTAAAGTTATTTTGATCTCGTTTTTTTTTTTTTTTTTGTAAAATGTTTTTATTTGGTTTTAGATCCAGCTTCTCTGCTAGGAATGTTCCTTTCTTTATGTTTTTATTACCAATTTCACAGATGCAATAATATCGCCATCTATACTTAAGATTAGATCCTAAACCTAGACATATCATGAAGCTACTGGCAGGAAAAAAAAAATCAAAGTTTATTCATGGTTTTAGTCAGCAGATTAAAAGTTCTATCTCTTCCACGTAGCTATTTCCGGTTGGTTTATTCGTAGTCCTACCGTGGCTCCCGAATTTATTCTTTTTCAATTTTATTTTATTTGGTAAATCACATATACATAATCACACGCTCCCAAACGAGGGATCATCAACTCTATCATAATTATATTATTTTTTTATATTTTTGTAATATCTGTAAACCTGTTTCTGTAATTAAAATTCTGCTGGACATGATATTCTGAAATTAAACTTCCATTTGCTCCTCTGCACTGATTGCAGTCAACGATACAACATATAATATCAACAAGACATTTTATTTGCGGGAAATGACGCAATCTTAGGGCTAACTTACAAATTATAAACCGCTTTGCCCAGACGTGGCGCATATATTCTATAGGGAAAATATGCGCCACGTCCGTGCAAAACGGCCGAACGCGCAGTCCACAGCGCTTGTCTTCAGTGTAGGCCATTGACGGTGTATAAGACATTGGAACTGTATTAAGGAACAGTGTCGGTAGGAGCAGCTCTCTGAATTGTATGTTGATTAGTTCTTCGGAATTTAGATGAACCCGTTATTTATATTAGAGATGAAACGGACAATGGTTTGGCCAGATACCGGATATCCGGCAAGCTACGAGGTCGGAGCGCCGGATATCCGGCTACCGGATATTCAGCCCTTTATAGCGTTTCATGACGCGATTAGTTTGATTTGTTAGAATTTATTTTTCCGGACCTGGCAGTAGCATTTACAGCGAAAGGCCATTGTCAGAAACTGGTCTATTTTACGAAGCCAAGTGGAGTCGCCTCTTAGTAAAAAATGAGGAAAATTTGGTATTCATTCACCACAATTTGCCAATTGTTAATTTTGAATATTAAACTAATTAATAAAACAACATTTTTGACGTGCGATTATAAAAATAAACGGTTATGGACTCCTATTGTGATGTGATTTGCCTTGTGTAAAATAATGAGAATTGTTTGAATTTTATGATCCAGCCGGATACTGGATTACTATCCGGTATCTGGCCGGATAGTCAAAACAAGGCCGAATAGGATACCGGATAGTTACCGGATATCCGTTTCATCTCTAATTTATATCTCAAACTAACTTTATCCAAAATGGCAAATAAATTAATTGTAATTTTAGTTAGTATTTTTAAATGTAAAATACCTAAGTAATAAAAATAATTCATTAAAAATACACTTAAAATATGAAATGGCAAATAGAAAAAAAAAAACAAATCCATTAAATATTAAGTAAATGAGAAATCTTTCAAGTAGGTAACAAAAAAGAATGAAAAACTTACTCACTACTAAATATAATAATATTGCAACCAACATTGTGTTATTTGTCAATATTGTAAGCAACATTGTGTTGCAGGTGAACACAGTCACCCGACCATACACATTCATCGAGTTCGACACGTGGATGCAGCGCGCGCGGCGACAGTACGCGGAGGGCGGCGCGCGCGCAAGACGCGCCGGCGCCGCCGCGCAGCTGGGTGGCCAGCTGGGCGACGTGCAGCGCATCATGATACAGAATATCGATGATGTGCTGCAGCGGGGAGCCATACTCTCTGGTGAGATTACACTATACAAACCATGGCTTATGGAAGAATGAAGGCATCTGTCTACTTGCCTTTTCTTTGCATTAGTGGCGCTTCTTCTGTACATGGATTACTTTTTTAAGTGTATTAATGGCAATCAATATTGAGCCTGTGTCCAATGCCTGTAGTCTGCAGGCATCAGGGCATGCATAAATGATATTATTGTATGAAAAAGAATCATCTATTTGCCAATATTCCCTGCTGTTAACATGTACAGACGTCTTCACTAATTGTGTATGCGTGAGAGAATGCATATAATATTAGATGACCTGCTTTCAATGTCGTGATTCACCACTTATCATCATCATCATCATTTCAAAAGACGTCCACTGTTGGACATAGGCCTCCCGCTTCAATGTTGTGACGACACTTGGGGGAGGCCTAGGTCCACTTATCGTCATTGACATGTAATTACGAAAAACTATGCGTCATGCAGTACCTACAGTATGTAAATCATGATTAGACAACAATTTGTTATCACTATTTTTCAATAAGTTTGTAAAATAAAACTCAATTAATGTATATTGTTTCAGAGCTCGACACAAAAACCCAGAATCTTTCTATGATGTCTTCAAAGTACAAAAAGGACGCCACATACCTGAACACCAAGTCCATGCTCGTCAAGGTGACGGCAGGCGCTGTTATACTTCTAGTGTTTGTGCTGTACTTCTGGGTGCTTTAGTTCCTCTCCCATTCCTTAAAATGTGGTACACTAGTATCTTTTGACTGGAAACACTGCAATATCATTGAATGCTAGGTTGAGAATTTTTTATTCATAAAAGATTCGATAGTTCGGCAAAATGGTTGTGGCTAAAAATATTCTCTCTATCAAGTCTCATCTTTAATTGATTTATATTCGGAAGAAAGAATAAAACATTTTTATTTGTCAACTTTAACCAAAAAGGCTTACAAACAATAATATTACCAATCTGAGAGCATCATGTGATATTGCAGAGTTACACAGAAGTTCCCCTAGCAATGTGACAGCTATGCTGTTATAGTTGAATTGCCTTCTGAAACTATAATAGTACACATTTGGGATATTCTATAAATAAATTGTTATAGTAAGATTTAATGTTTTTTATGGAAGTACTCTGGACAGTTTTGTAACTAGACATAGCAATGAAATGATAGAAATAAGACCTATTTGCTGATTTACTCAATAATAAATGATTTATCCTCATTGCAATAATATTATAAGATTTTCTGATTTCTTGAATGACTGTTCATGAACCATTCTTTAAAATGTATTGATTTATAAATACCATGGACGCTAACATGCTCAACCTATTATTGTATTTACAAGTTGCTTCTGAAAATTATAGTCAAATGATAACTAAACACAAAAAAAGCATTCCAAGCAATGTATATTTTGCAATAAAATGTACCAAAAATATAATATTTTTTAATATATAACTCAGTTAGGTGATGTGTTTGGTCACACATTATAAAATAACCAGCTTGAAAGTGTGTTATGTAAACTCCTGAAGAAGCAAAGTTATCTATGCCAATCATATTTTTTTTTAAAGTGCATTGAGTGCTTGGTGATGGAATGATGTAAATTTTATCACATATTGTTAATTAATGTATTTATTTAAGAATTAATAAATATGCATTCTTTTAAATCTTCGTTTGACTTAAGAGTTCTCTAAAATTTCACATGTGTCACAAAATATTTTATCCTCTTCAACATGCTTAATCATGGGCATCTTCTCCAAGTTCATATTTAGGAACTGATCTGGCCAAGTGTAAACTAGTGATTCCAGTGAGTGCATTCTTGACTCGAAGGGCAGTTGACACACTCAGCACCTAGAAATGATAACAATAATTGTTCATGATATGGATTGACTATTAAAAAGTATCTGAACAAAAAAAATGTTCAGTTACCTATATACTCCATTCACGATAGCATTAGGCAAAAGAGGTTCATAGAAGCAGGTGTGCACAACATTTAAATAATGGTTTCAACCTACTTAGATAAATTTGATCATTGTAAGGGAAGTATACTTAGGTAAAAGAAATGGATATATTTTTAAATAAACAACTTTATTTCAAAAAAAATTTTTAAATGGCGTAGGTATCATGTTTCCTCCTTACAAAACATATGTATTGTATACAATACAAGGCAACAAGGTTATCTAACATTCATACAAATAGAAATAACTAATATTAAATAGTATAATGAAAAACATTCCAGGTACTGATAACCCCTGTTTCTTTTTGGTTTTTAACATGAACACTAGTAGTATAACGATGGCTTATAGTGAATACCTCGTAACTGCGAAATACGTAACTTTTCAGGAGGCACAAAAAACCAAACCAGCCTTTTTTTTAATACTTGTTGTCTAAATAATATTTTCTTTTTTTTATGCACCTGCCATATTGTCTGTCCGCTACCCTAGGTTGACTGGTAGAGAATACCTAAGGCATTAAGTCCGCCTTTGTACCTTTTGTTGCATGAAGATTAAATAAATAATTCACAGTTGGTTTAAAAGTTGATTATAATAAATTCAGCATCAATCTTAACTGTAATAAAGCACAATATACATATATTGTACATTTATTACAAAGTGTACCCTAAAACAACCTTTTTTTACTTCTTGTCTAATGCTATTGAGAATAGAGTATAGTATGTAGTGAAATGAATCACACACAAAGGTATTAATTATTTTATATACTGAGGAGTTGTCATAGGTTTTCCTCCTTTTTCATTTTTCTAGCTAGGTGGACCTGAGGATGGAGTGTATAAAACTACTGCTGCCCCCACATATGAAATTGATTTTCTTGAAAACTAACTTTAGTACCCTAACAATCAAATTGATTGTTAGGGTACTTATTATTACTACCTACCTACTAATTAACAAATAGGTAATCATGGGTAACAATAATATGTTAAAAGTAGAAATAAAATGTTAAAAAGCAACCAGTAAGGTAACATTTTCAGTAAGTTTTCTTCATGAAGCCATTTATCATGCATTCATGTTAATAAGCTCATAAATAGGCTACGTCATTACCTGTAATATTTTAGCAAATATAACAGGCCTGTTCTTCCACTGTAGCGTGCCAAACACTTGCACTGGGTACGGAATCACTGTGGAATGTGGTGGTGACTTCAAATAGACTGCTGATACTTGTACAATTGGTTCCAAGTGCTTCTCAGTCTCGTTTAGCTGGAAACAGAAATTAAAAATAATCAAACATTATTTCTACAACATTCAATCAGAAAAAATCAAGGGCACTTACATCTGACAAATAGAATCGGCCATTCAAACTTTGTAAAATCCCAATAGTCCGACATTTTACAATTTCATCGCTTAAAATGTTACATTTATCAGCTATTTCTTTCAAGTCTGAATAAATATAAAAGTCATGCTGCAAGAAAAGATATTTCAAGAATTTGTAAGAATAGTAAACATTTTATAAACAGACCCGATGATTGCACTTACATGAGGTGTCTCAACACAAAATGAGATTTCAGAATAACATTTATTTATTACACAGGCCATTATTTTAATTATTTTTTTTAGGTTTCAACAAAGTCCCGCTTTTTTTACTGTCAAATAGGTGTCACTGACCACAGAGTACCTTTTTATGCATTGACAAAGACTACAATAGTATGACTGGCTATGCATTGAGATATAATACCTATGGAGACGGCATATTCTACTATAGAAAGAATAGTTATACAAATGTCTATAAAATCGACACACATATTATGTTAAAAACAGTGTTGTCTCTTTTTAATAAAGCTGTAGCTGCTTATGAAAAGAAAGACAAGTACAGTTTGTCAAGTGCTTATTTTGTCAACACTTTCATGTGACGTCATAAGCTTTTCTATGCGTGACCGATTCCTCCATGTTTTGCGCCGAGTTTTGTGGTACATCAACTGTCAAACAGTTGCGCGGCGGAGATTTTTTGTTGTTTTATTGAAAAGTACGGCTAAAAACTAGGTATTGTGGTGCACTGGACTTTGCTATAAACAATTAGTCATGCCTTCGTGTTGCATAAAACAGTGTGGTGCAAGGAAAAACAAAAATCAGCCTGAATTGACCATTCACAGGTTAGTAACAAGTTTTCATTGCTTTTTTACGAATTTTGTTTATTGTTTTGTTACGAGATGATCTTTGGAAAGGTCACTGAGACCTGTGTCAGTTTTATAAAGCTTTTAGCGTTGTTATTTTCTTTATTTCATTGTATTGTTTACATACCTAATGAACTTAGTGATGCACGCATACAATCAGCGATGTCGAAGTATCGATAATATCTAATGTAATTATTGTGTAAAATATTACAATGGTTTTTTGTTCGACAGATTCCCAGTAAATAAAATTTTGAAGAAAAAGTGTCTATCTGTTATTGGCATTGAAAATATTAACCCCCGACATAAAATGTGGTAAGTCTGCTCAATGCACTTCGACGAATCAAGCTTCAATTGTTGTTAAAGTTTCTAAAATGTTCTTTTTATGCATAAATAAAAAAATGTTCTTTTAATGTGAAAGGTCTTTTATTTCAATCAGTCCCTTACAGAAACTATATGTAACGAAATTCAATTTTAACCTAATTCAAAAAAGGTTATATTAGCAAAAATGTTTTTTTAATTGAAAGATACTCCCGAATTGGTCCCATAGAAATATTGTTATGATCTGATGATGAACTTCGAAGATATGGAACGGAACTCCTCATAAAATCATAGCAAAACTGTCGTAACCAGTAAAATTGCTTTGTTTATGCATGTAGTTGATGAACTGACTGAAGGAAGATGGTGAGGGGGTAATTTTAACTTATCTGATGATGAAGCCGGAAGGTAAGCACCGGAACTCTGTAATAAATTAATGTATCCTAGCCGTGGGCTTATTGGAATTGTCATAATATGTACCTACATAGCGTGACAGTTCCAATAAGCCATAATAAAATGATTATATTCTATATTATAAAAGATGTTGATTTAGTTTGTGGTAATACATAGTTGGAAAGCCCTATGTCTAGCGGTATAAATATCATGTCAATCTGAAGCAGAGTTAATAAAAATAACAGAAAATCGTTTTTTACTAAGCGTAGTAAGTACACAAGTATGTTCATTTAGATTAACGGTTGATATTGCAACCGTCAAATATTATAAACGAAGAATTAATACGGTGGGCTGACTTAATTTATATCTATACTAGCTGACCCGGCGAACTTCGTACCGCCTATCCTACTCTACCTTACTCTACCTACCCTACTCTGCCTACTTTATTCTACACTACTCAAAAACAAAAGTATCCTATGTGTTTCTCCTGGTTCTAAGCTACCTCCCCACCAACTTTCAGCCAAATCGGTTGAGCCGTTCTTGAGTTATAAATAGTGTAACTAACACGACTTTCTTTTATATATATTATATAGATAGAAGCCATAAAGCTGTCAGTCATATTTATATTCCTCAGAAAAGTTAACTGACGATTGAAAAATCAGCCATGTACTTACCTTTAAAAATACCTACCTAAATAAAACACTTTCGAATAATTGAAATAACAAATTGATATTGGCTCAAAATATCGATATCAACTGCGCATGTTGCACTAAATTACAACCCTATAAAAAAGGCAGCCATATTATGCGCCAGATTTTTGTAGGTATCCACGCTAATTCTGTAGGTATGCCCAGTCCATAGGTTTCTAAGTCAATGTTTTTATGTGTCACTGACTGACTGACTGACACCGTGTCAGTCAGTGTCATTCACAGAAGTAAAGCCCTGCATTTAAAGGGCCTATTACACCATTCGATATTCAGACAGTTTTAGTCTATGACTCGACATATCGCGTAGTGTAATAAGAGTTAGACCGGTCTTACTCGGAACAAAAAATAAGACAGTCTGAATATCGTGTGCGCTGAATATCGCGTAGTGTAATAGGCCCTTAAAAATAATCAGAGTAGGGTAGGGTCGTTACTCTAACTGTTCAAAAATGTTCCGAGTTGCAACCCAGGGTCGTTCTTTTATAACTTGAGTAGGAGTTAACCCAACTAACTCTAACTCCGAGCAGGGTAGGTTGTAAGCATTGACCTGCTGTGTAAGCGGTAGGTATTATGACAGTTGCTTGGGATTGACAGTTGAACTCTACGTTCGCGTTCAAAAATACGAGCTTAGAGTATCAACCCTGATAACGCCATTAGAGTTAACTCTAACTTCATTTTTGAACGCAGAGCAGAGAGAAACAACTTATACTACGTGTCACTAGGTACTATACTTTTTTTATTATTTATGACACTGAAGCCGTTGCGAAGTCATCATCATCATCATCTTCCTGGCCTTGTTCCGTTTTATTTGGGGTCGGAACAACACGTTTTTTTCTTCCATTCTGTCCTGTCACTCGTCACGCTATCACTAACTCCCTTTTCTTTCATATCACTTCTGACACAATCCATCCATCTTTTCTTTGGCGTCCCTCTCCCTCTCCATCCATCCACAAGTAAATTCATAACTCTTTTAGCAACGTGCGCTTCATCCCTCCTCTTCACATGACCATACCAAGATAAACGATTCCCTTTCAACTTTTCAGTCACTGGCGCCACTTTCAAACTTCCCCTTATATACTCATTTCTCACTTTATCCATTCTTGTCACACCACACATCCAGACGATGCGAAGTCATTACTATAAATTAATAAACTATGCAATTTTTAGGTACTATACCTTTGCTTAACTATTGTTTCAAAATACAGGGTGTTTGGTACATCGTGTGCCAAATTGAAATGGTCGACGGGAGGGGTCATCTGCTATCCTTTTAGACTTTTTATAGCATGTGGCACATCACTAGCAAGAGGATAAACTAGAGAATTTTTGAGGGAGTTGAAAGATTCCGGTCGCTTTTGGTTTTTTGTTTTTTATAGCCATGTAAATAGTTGTAACATGAACTGCTTTAATTTAATAGATAGCTAATGTCACTAATTTTAAATTTAAAAGTACTCGAATATAATATACATCTAAATAAAATTTAAATTTTAAGTCTACGCCTTATGTATAATTATATTTTTTCATTTGTATTTGAATGAAAAATTGGGGTCTTATTTTCATAAAACAATAAAAAGTCGATGAAAAAAAAATCCACAGGGCATGAGAAGCGTTTAGGGGTCTGAAAGGATAGCATAGCAGATGACCCCTTCCGTCGACCATTTCAATTTGGCACACGATGCACCAAACAGCCTGTATATTTTTATTTTTTTTAATAGTATTTCTGCACGTTTCTTACACCTAATCGCGTTTATCGACTAGGTAGTCCATCAAGTACTTACGTGTCAGACGCCGTACGCCTAATTACTCGAGACGCGCGAAATAAGACTGCTCGTCTAGTCACACTATTCCAAAAACCTGTTCGAGTATATACGTTCCACCTCTAGTTGACATTGACAGTATTGACAGTCGAAAAACATGACACTAGACATTTTCTTGTTGACAATAATAAAAAAAAATTTTCGTTGTTTCGTCAATAATACAGACTTATTTTAAAAAAAAGCACTTCTTATTTGCAAAATAAAATACAATGTCTGCTCTCGTTGAATTGCGTCCGAACCGGCGACTCTTGGACCACGATTTCGAAGGTTATAAACTCAACTTGCAAGCACTACCGCATTTCTCGCATGAACTCCCATCTCCCGTGGACAGGGTGTACCCGGACGAGGTGCAGTACTCGTTTGTCCACGCTAAACTTTTCGCACTTCATAATCACTTGATTCTTGACTACTGGGATTATACACTCAACTACTACTACATCGATAAACAGCAGAAGGTACGTCACGTTTCTTTCGAGACTACTAATCAAGCTTTCCAAAACGACGTTGTTTACGACATTCCTGCTCATGTAGAGAGGAAATCTGGCCACTTCAACCTCTGTTTATCCTTTCCATCTAACAGCTTGGCATTAGTTAGTGATGGGACAGGATACTTACACATTGTGGATACTGGTGCAAGAAGTAGACCCTCAGGAAGAAACCAAGTGTGGCAGACACTCCAGTCAAGTCTCATTCTTGGTGAAGGAAAGTATTTTATTATAGTGGATTCAAGAATACAGGAGAAAGACAACATTGAGATATTACACTGCCTTCTTCAGTCAGTTGAACAGAATGAGTCACATTTCAACTCTGTCCTTACTTGGGTCTCCTTTGAGAATGATGGCGAAGGTTGGAAGCAGATGAGTTTCAGACAAGTACAAGGTAAAGGTATTGTACACTATGCTGCAATTGAAACAAGTTGTACTGCTCTGTATGTTGCTTCAGACAACACATTTAAGTTCACATCAGATTCTGAAAGAGATATAACTGAACCACCTAAAGAGGAGCCACGGACATGCATATACACATGGCTGCAGACAACAGAAGACATTACAATCACTTTAAAGCTTGAAGCAAACTTCAACAAACAGCTTGTTATTGTTAATGTGGCTCCACTTAGCATAAAAGTCAGTTATGCTGGCAAGACTTTTGTTGATGGGAAGCTGAAGCAGAAAGTTGATAGTGAGCTAACAACATGGAATGTTCAAGATAGTGGTCAGGTGGATATCCTGCTGACCAAATCGGAGAGTATGCTGTGGGAGGACTTGCTGGAAGGTGGGGACCCCAATGGAGAGCAGATCTTGGACGCTAGCCTAGTGGAGGAAGCACACAGACGGTTAGCTCACTTGTGTGCTGAAACTCAGGTGACAGCTGACCCTCCTGTGCCAGGACTGTCTACACAGGAGTTAGAAGAATGTGATGCTGCTTCTGAAGAAGACACTTTCTTAGGCAAGGGATTCTTAAACTAATTTCATATTTTTATCTCTTATGATTAGTGCAGCTTTTTATTTTCTTAATTTGAAAATGTACAAAAATCTTACTATTATTTATTATTTCAGTGAGGTTGGATGCAACAAGTCACACTGTGACACACAGGGCACCACTCAGTGTCCACCAGTACCTCTTCAGCATCAAAATTGAGACACAAGAGGCGCCGGCGCTGGCCCTGCGGCACGACGTGGACGCCTGTATCTGGCAGCCATATGCACAGCTGATCAACTCCAACACATGGCCTGTTAAGCACCAAGGTGCTCTCAGTGCATTTGGTTATGTACAGTCCTCAAAACAGAACCGGAAGTTCGTGACTTGCCCTCCAAACTTCTCATACAGTGTGGTCTGTGAAGCTACCAGACACATCTTCATTTATCAGAGCAACAACAAGCAGGACTGCCAGCTGAGGAAGAGAACTGGCGGAGCCATGAAAAATATCAAGATTGGCCAACAGCATGTGTTCAACATTGACAAGTATGGAGAAGTGCTAGGTGTCAATGCTACTAATGAGTACCTATTTATATTAACAGAAAACCATTTAATAGCTATACAAATACAATAAAATCAATTTTAAAAGTTTTTTCTTTTTTTTCATAGTTACAAATTTAGATTTAAGATTAGTAGGACTGCCTAATTATGATTTCAAATATTTTATATTTTTAAGATTAAGTTTAAAAAAGTTTTTTTTTGTTAATGTTTTTGGCTTGGATACTAAGTCCTTTAAGACATGTCTTCGTATGAATAGTTCATAAGTTTGCCCTTAGAATGCAGGTGCAACACATTCTAACGTTATTGTAGTATTTGTTAGAAAATGTATCGAGTTAGCCTTCTCGGCAAACTTCACTAAGGGCCGACGCTGCCTTACGCGCCCGCGCGGTCCTATACAAAAGTGCACCGTAATGGCTCGCCGCGCGGGCAGTCGCGCCCCGCGCCCGTTTTACTACGTAATAATAAAGTTATCCACCGACGCGACTACATGCACACCGATAAAGTTGAATTAGCGACACTGCGCAGGTAATAATCCGGTTTCCGCTACGGGGACCGCCGCACACGATACACGCGCATAGTCTCGTACACAGTGTACATCTCCCGCCTGCATCACACCACAAGGGTGGAAGACATCGTGGAGTATGTGCGCCATAAGACGAAGTTCGCACTAAGGGTACAGCTGCTGGAGTCGCACCGTAACGTTAATTTCGAGGCGTTCGTGGTGCGAGTCCCGAACACTTTTCTGCCCGTCGTCGTCGATGTAGAAGGAAGACTTTTGGCCGCAGGGCGTGGTGTTCCGTCGCTTCCGCGGACAAGTGACAGCACAAAGTGAACAAGTGCAGTGTGAAGCGTAACTAACATAGTCATAAGTCTTATTTATTAACAATAAATTATACTTAATTTTTTTTTGTATGTTAGTCTGTAAGGTATTTATCTATGGGCCAAGATGCCTGAAAATATTTATTATTATTATAGTCACGCGACGAGTGCCCGTTCGTGCGCCGGCATAACGCAGTGTTGGCCCAAAGGTAGCCAAAAGTACAATAAAATTCATCTGCTATTGGCTATAGAAAATTATTGGAGCAGATTGAGCAATGAGCAACTCAAAGGGCGCCTTCAAATTAGCCGCGGCTGCAGTGCTGCCGCCGCACTGCTTTGTTATTCCATGTAATAATAACAAAGTAGCGCGACTGCAGCGTAGGTATAGTGCAGCAGTAGCGCGTTTTTTAGGATTTCGTACCTCAAAAGGAAAAAACGGAACCCTTATAGGATCAATTTGTTGTCAGTCTGTGTGCCTGTCTGTCAAGACCCTTTATCTCGGGAACGCGTGGAGGTATCGAGTTGAAATTAAAACCATACTTAGGTCTGCGGTCCCTTGAAGCTGTGAAAAAATCAAACTTCTGAGTTGACGAAAAAAAGATACGGCCGTTTATGTCGCAAAAAACGTATATTTCAACACTCCGAAGGCAATCAAAATTCATAGGGTAAGTACTTCCCTATGACCTAGGATCCTGAAATTTGGCATGAAGCAGTCTCATAGCACAAGTATAGGAAAAAATCTGAAAACTGTAAATTTGTAGTTACGTCACTACAAATTTAAAAACTCAATTCGGGAATTGAACTGTTTTCATAGGTAAGTTTGTACGGAACCCTCGTCGTGCGAGTCCGACTCGCACTTGCCCGGTTTTTATTTATACAACACTAGTTTTAGTATATGCGAAACCTGAAACACCTGTCTAGTATTTTTATGTAAAGAATCTATGTATAACATTTCAAAACCGTATCATGAAAATTCACAAAGTTTACAAGCTTGTTATGTTACTGGACTGTCTGTAGAAATACATGGTCACCACGAGGCGCGCGCGCCGTCTAGCGCTCATTGGTAATAATTTTTCAGTTTGTATTGTAATTAACTAGTGATAACAATTTTTCTATCACACTTGCAGGCTTTGGTCACACTACATTTTACCACTTACGCGAATTTATTTACAAATAAAGTACCTACGTAATAATATTTACCTAAACTTGACCATCTTGGCGTGTTTAAAAATGTTAATCATCCCTATTTACAATAATTAACTTAATCACTACTTACAATGTCTTACTAATCACTCGCTACTCAATTACACGATAGTTTTTATTATATACAATAATAGGTAAGTACCTACAACATCAACCAACAAAAGTCAAAACATGCAACCGGGACGAGAGTACGACGCGTACGCTTCGTCCTGTGGCATTTTGACGACTGAGGGGAAGAGAAGGGAAGCGCCCGCTGCGCGCTTTCGTCGCTATGACCTCTCGTGACCTGTGCTGCACATAAGATTTGCTGATAGGTACTTAATGTTGCGCGGTGTCCCACTCGTAGCCATTTTTAAATATTTTTGGGAAAAAATATAACAAAAGTGTAAAAATTATTGGAATCAATTCAGTTACTGATTCTGAACAAACTATATTCAGGTTTGGCATATACTAAAAATAAGGTTGTACGGAATAAAAAAGCAGCGCGACGGCAGCGCTGCTGCCACGCTGCATCGCGCGGCACTTTGCGGCTAATTTGAAGGCGCCCTTAGATTACTTTTCAGATTTGGGCCTGTTATTTTATTTCTTCTACATTATTTGTTTTGTAACAGAAAAGTCCAGATCTCCCTTTTTGTCCTATTTAATTCAAACTTCTGCTTCCAATGTTGGCTAGGTGTTCTCCTCATCACTTTCAGTATCTATGCTCTCTTCTGAGGAGTACCCAGTCGTGAACAGAAGATTCTTTGGCTTCTTTTTCCTTGCTGCTTTTATTTCCTTCTCAATTTCCATCTTCTTTTCTTGAGCTACCTTTTCAGTCAACAGCTGTCTTGGTCTCTTTCTAGGATGTTCTTGGTGTCCATTTGTGGAGTCATTATTAGCAGCAACAGGTTCACCATTCACTTGAGGGTTTTCTTTACTACTGCTACTTGTTTTGTGTTTTGTAGGCACAGGAGTTTCTTCCTCTATTTCATCTTCTGAAAAATTGTGAGGATATTAAATAAAAATCAGGAATACACTGGAAATAATGGCACCTTCGTATCAGGAGAAAGTCAACACTGGTTGGCTGAACCTGCCAACTACAAGCCAGTGATAGAGGATTTCAATCTTAAGATTGGATAATAGTAATTACCTGGTGTTATAATTTCAAAGTTGTAAGCATGGTCCTTGAGTACAACAAAAATAATTGGAAACTCCACTATGCACTTTCCAGACAAGTTTTCAGCTAAAGATTCCGTTGGATCCAGTTCAAAGAACTTCTTGGCAGAACCTTTCACTTTCTCAGCTGTAAAAAAGAAGAAACTATTAATATATTATATAGGTGTAAAAATGACCCCAACATATTGGAAAAACTCTAGACAGCAAATAGAAATATAATAAATTAATCGTATCTTAGATGTCTTCTTGATTGGAATATGATAACAGTAGTGTAGAATTCAAAATATAAAAACAAAAAATGACCTCTTAATAAAACCTTGACACCACTAAATCCAGCAGACTTATAGAAAGTCAGAGCTTTTGAACCTTCAAAAGGTAAAGCATCAGGATTGAGATATTTGTCCAAGAGTTCTGACAACCGCTTCTGTTCTGGACACCGCTCATCTACAAACTTGAGTGGCTCAGCTTCAACATTAGGGAACACCCACTCCACTCGCCAGTTTATTATGTTCATCTTATTGTTGTATCTTGTAGTGTTGGCTTTGTGTCTTGAGAAGTTGTGCGATAAGAATTGTAGAACTGTGCCCCTCTGCCTTGCTGCCATCTTGAGTTTGTAGAGATACTGCAAAAAAAAAAAACATTAAAATCACTATCTATTTAAATAAAAATGAATGTTGCTAAGCAAAAAATTTGAGAATGGCTCGACCAAATTGGCAATTATTTTTTTTCGTTTGCCTTTTTTATCCTTAAGTCACTTATAAGGTTTTAATCTATATTAATAAGAAGGTAGGCAGGGTAGGTAGTCGGGAGTGAAACCGCGGGCAAAAGTTAGTATACAATAAGTTACTCAATTAAATTAAAGACAGTATGAGAAAGAAACAGAGCTATCATCATGTAAAGAAACTGCTCTATAACTTTGCAGCCTAAACAATGCTTTAGCAACTTATCAAATTCAGTTGCCAAAGCTTAAATAATTGTACTTACAATCGGCAAGTCCTTATCAATCCTAGTGTATTTCTTCTTCTCATCTGTTTTGACTCCGTACACGAACCGCGCGCACTCCTCAAGCAGTCGGTAGTCGCTCAGCAGGTCAGTGTCTTTGAAGTCTTTGATTCTAATAAACTTCGTGCGATCCCTGATACCGTCGCATTCCAGCTCTTTTTTGTGTATCCTCACACAATCCAAGCAACACGTTTTCACTTCACACTTCGGGCACGTGTATTTAGCCTTGTTTTTAGCACAAACTTCGCAATCTCCTAATCTGTGAAATAGGTTAGAATAAATAATTATTAGATGATTGTGAGACTACATTGTCCAGATTGGAACGTGTACTTGCCTGTTATTCTCATTTTCACAATCAGAATCAGTATCCGATGATGAAGACATTTTTATATCCTTAGATTTAATAAAAACCCTCTTCTTTGCTTCTTTTATGTATTATTTACTAAAAAACAAACTTGTTTTGAAAACTGTCAATTTCACGTGGAGACACCCTGCGTTCTGAATTGCGACAAAAGCGATGACATTGCGAATCCAACCAATGCGCAACGTCACAATTATTACTCAATAGCCCTTATATTTTGTGACTATTAAATTTGGTTGGATTCGCAAAATCACTTTTATCTCTATTCGGAACGCTTAGTAGAGTGGTGTTAGCACAGACAAAAGCTACTGGTACCGGTTTTTCTAAGGAGAATATTGGTAAGAATTTAATGGTTTTGTTAAAAAAGACAAAAAATAAAACACGCGAATTTTTACTGTCACAGAGTATGTACCTTTATAAAATTATATTCTTCTAATCATAAACTATAGACTTTTTAATGTCAAAACAAGCAAAACGTCAAACCGTCAAACACAGTCGAATAATCATACAATTTATTGCCTGCCTTGGTGTGTTTGCAAAATAAACTTCGAAATAGGAAAGTTTTAAATTAGGTATATTAATTTGACCATTTACCAAAAAATACTATGAGCACCACGGAACTTCAGGGTGATGATTGGGATCTGCCTTGTTCAGATGACGAGCTTTCCAAAAGTGGTGTATTCATCGGCAAAAACTGGATGCCAGAACCTGCAGAGTTAGAGGAACTTTACAAAGCTCTTGATAAAACGGGTACTATAACTCTAGAATGGAAATGTCCTGGGAGACGTCCCCCTACACCAGTGCCCGTAAGTAAAGAGAACCAGCCGGAAATTCCAGCGTCACCAATAAGAGAAGATAAATCAGACTTTGATTTTATGGATGAAGTCAGTTCCTTGCGGTTACGAGTGCGTAGTAAAGGAGAAGACACACTGAGGGGATCGGCGAAGAAGAAGACGACATCGTTTGATGGTATTCTCTCTAACATGATAAGGCACAAAAGGATAGAGCAGATGGAGAAGCAAGCCAACACTTCACCATCAACTCCGTCTTCTACTGGTAGCTGATTAGAGGATAATAGTGACACTAGTGACTAAAGTGGTGAGGAATGATAGAGCAGGAGCACCAAGTGATATGAAGATATTGAAGGACTCGAGTGCCTTGATACATTGGCAAAACTTGGTGGACAATGTTATTATTAGTTTACATTAGTTTGTAGCATTTCATTTTTGCTTTGTTTTTCTTGATTGTTCAACATTTATAGTACTTGTAAGGATTTTTATACCTTTCAATTTTGCCTGATACTTTGGCCAATGTGTTTTGCCAATTAGATTAAACAATGGGATGTATAGCAGTTAATTACAAGAAAAATTAATCAATAATACAATTCAATTAATATATCTACTTATATTTATTTAAAACTAGTCTAGAACTCTATACACCATCTAAGCTGACAATATAGCTGATTCAGGTTTAAGTAGCCGCTCGTTAGCATCCAGTATTTCTTGACACATGTTCATATTATCTGCAATGTGCTCCAGGGCCCAGTGCTTCCGCAGTAGAGCCAAGTCAACATCAAACTTCCCTTGCCTGATGCACTGGACTGCTGTGCAGTATGCTGTGGACTTTAGTTGGACTCCCAGATCATGGATGAGTGTCCATAGGTACTTATCATACTCATTCACTGATTGTATTTCTGAAATAAATTACATAAAATGTAAATTAATTAAAATATTTTAGAATTCAATAGAAATTAATACTTTAATATTTAAGAAATTATTAACATAATCCTATACTATTTAATTAAGGTTCTAGTAGTAATTAAAGATAAGCCCAAATTTGTTAAAATGTTAGGACAAAATTGTAAATTCTTAAACACTTACCTAATGTAAAGTTAGGAGGATTAAAATAGACACACTTCATGCCATAGATAACTGGCAGTTTGTTATCAGCTGGCCTGATGAGGCCCTTAGATGCCAATTCATATGTTGTCTGCGAGTCCATCTGGAGACCTGACTGCCTGTAAAATTATAGATAAAGATTATTGCGACTATTATTTAAGAAAATAAATGTACTCACCAAAAATAAAACTTATTTTTTTATTATTATCTCAGTTCAGACAAAATAGCCATTTCAATTTACAATAATTGGTATAGAGCTAAATATTGGTGAATTGTCAGCTTACTACTCCATTAGGAGACTAGTGGTGGTGGAGCCTTTTTGAGTATTTTTCACCATTTCTCAAAATTCCAGATTTACTATACATCCACATCCACGTGAAAAATTCTAATGCTCTCTTGAGGAGACCATATTTTTAAGACGTAACCCTAAAATACATACTCAAACATAGTCTTCTGATGTGCAGCTTGCATGTGAGCCACCACCTTGTCCATCCTCTCTCTGGTGATGTGGTGGAAGGTGCTCCTTTCCATGGTCCTGCCATTCCAGAAGTATGTGTCAGTAGCCTTGCCGAGCTGGCCATGCACCTTGAAGGCTCTTGTTGGCCTTCCTATGTTTATTTTGTAGGTTATTCTTGTACCCTCATTGATGCCTAGTACTGAAATATTATGAGTTAGAGGAACAAGTGAATTTTATCAATGTGAAAGTTTCTATTCAATAATAAATAAATTACAGTAACAAAATACTACAGGATTTTGTTACTGTATTTGTATACATACACAAAACTCCACTACTAAATAACCCCAGGTGTGTTGCCCAGCTGCACCTGAAGTCATCGTTGATATACCTGGGCCCGCACACCAGAGGATCATCAGCGTAGTTGGGCACCAGCTTCACCAGCATGGGCTCATTTGTTGATCCCACTATTTCTACTCTCTTCTCTATTGGTCTGCCAGGTAACGCGTTAAGATCTGTAAAATTACTAATTATGTAGAAGACGCTGACGCTGTCACGTACAATAAATTGGCGTGGTAAATAAAGGTATTGACAGTAACTTCAATAAAATCTAACCTCTACAAAGATTGGTTTTCACCGTATGCATGACTTGTTTCACTGGTACACATGGTGGCTTGTAAACACATATAAGTCCATTTAATGATTTGTAGGCTGATACTGCGTCTTTAAACTTAACCATTGTGATTATATTAATTTTATTATAAACAAACAAGCACGGTGTTCCATTCCAAATATTTCATAACAAAATATTAGCAATTGACATTGTCAGCTGACAGCTGTCATGTCATTGTTACTTGTCAAAGTCAAGTAACTTCAAACTTCACATCACTTTCAAAACAAACGTTTACGAATAGAGCTACCAATCATCATAGGCTACCAAACATAGAAACAAAAAAAACTTGTAATATTACCAGTCTTGCCGAAACCTTCTAATTTGTTAGGAATTAATAAAAAATAAATGCACCTACCTTTACAAAGTAAACACCCCATGACAGAAGACGTACTATAGATAGGTAACTATTAAATAGCTGGAAGGTCAATGTTCTTCCCGTCCGATTTTCATTAGTTACTAGATTAGCTGTCTTCAAGGCTAGAGTCAATATGCTCTCAATAAACTAGTGCTATTCACCTTCAACGATTGCATTACTGTTTACCATCAAGTGAGATCACAATCAAGCACAAGTTTATATAATTTTATAAAAAAAGGAAACAGTCACTAAAATTGCAAGGGAAATCGTGAAATCGATTTCCTCTACACATTTTTGCAAAATTAAAAAAATCGTCATGTTTTTTTAGGTTGACGCCCTAAAAAATCATGATGATTGGCAAGCTGCAGGAGATAGATGATTTTAGCTTAATAGCCGACTTCAAGCAACCGCGGCAAACCAATTCACAAGTCATAATCTTTCGATACACTGTCAGTTGTCAGTGTCACTGACCGACAGACTGTTAGACTTCATTGCTAGATTGCTTTGGGAGAGCAGAC
Source organism: Mythimna impura (assembly GCA_905147345.3). Lineage (NCBI taxonomy): Eukaryota > Metazoa > Arthropoda > Insecta > Lepidoptera > Noctuidae > Mythimna > Mythimna impura. Next base: position 1,174,012 of record LR990342.1, on the reverse strand, counting down.
CTTCAAACAATTGGTACTCACCATATCCTGGTAGTAATGCATTCTCATTCTCACTTAGATAACAAAATTGACATTAATTTTGACATTTTGTTCACTAATTAGAATTTATACCTTTACGCCGAATAGTTCCAAGTGTTTTGCGATATTTAGCGCGTTGGTTTGGCTATTCGTTATTCGGCTCTTAGTGCGTATGCTAGAACTTTTGTATATGTTATGGGCATTGACGATCGACCACTTTTCGCAGTTAAATGCGTAGACCACACATCTTGCAAGATTTTCTGGAGCTAAATATTAACTAACACTTTGCCAGTGACTTCAATCGCTAGAATGTTTTCATAAAGATCATTGGAAGCCTTGTACAAAATTGTATGTTCCCAGTCCCAGTAATTTCGGCTGCCAGTTGATGTGTCAATCAGTAAGTTTAGATGAAAAAATAATACCCGGAAAGAAGATTGGTTGGATGGAGGTAAGTAAGATAGTTTTGAACATTTGATAGTTTTGAATATTTGACAGTTATGAATATTTGATAGTTTTGACGTGGTTTTGACTCCGGACGTTTAGGGCGGAATTCACCAATAAAACTAATCGCGTTTTAACGTTTGACTCGCATAATTGCGTTTAGCCGCTGTCACTAGTGTCACTTGTAAAAATACAACAAAAGAAAAATACAGACAAGTGACACTAGTGCAAAGAGTAAAATAATATACACTAGTGACAGCGGCTAAACGCGATTATGCGAGCCAATCGTTAAAACGCGATTAGTTTTATTGGTGAATTCCGCCCTTAGACTCGGTCTAATAGTAGCAATTATAAAATGAACACTAGCAATCAATAAGGGAAAGAAAACCAGCAATATGATGACGAAAGATTTGTTTTAGTCTGTGGTGTGGTGTCGTGCAATGGCCGATTGATGGAGTACGATTCGTTGGCTAATCGCGAAAGCTTGCATCCTTATAAAGTTTATTTGTGTTTCTTCCAATAAAATTATCTTCCATAAATCATAATAAACGTTTGTGCAAGTTTAGTGTTATATCCTAAAAGCTTCTGGACAGTAGAATTGAACTTTTGTGTAGGTGTTCGCATACCATCAAGATCTGTCGGTGTTACTTCGTGAGAAACTTGTTGTTGGTAAGTAATTTTGACCTGCTGTATCTGTTCGTTTTCGTAATATTGTCGGACGTCGCCCGTTGTGGCTGCATCGCGGCCGTTATCCATGTAATCCGAGCGTGCCGTGGCACTGCTAGGCTGTCGCCCGTGCATGGGAATGTACTCACACTGTGCCAATTTATTGCGTGTGTCTTTACTGTTTACTTCCTAATTCATTAAAGCTTTCTGTTTACCAAGCGCCGAGTTGGAAAGTGATGCACATACACCAGGAACACTGCTTCTTGAGAAAAAGTTATGACTTTTTGTATCATTCATCTGAAAGTTGTGAAGCAAAAGATGAATTAATTTTGAATATCAAATGTTATAACGGGTACTTACCTCAGGTAAATTAAACATATACTATGCTATGGTAAGATACCTATTTGGAACAGAACATCAGTTCTGCTTCTGAGCTGATTGACTGATCAAATTTGATCCTATTCACTTTGTTACAATGAAACAAATTGATAAATACCTATAAATAACTATGTAGCTCTGTATTTTTATTATGCGATTAATATCAGTCAAAGGGTTGTCGGCTCAAACATAACATATCATGACATCAAGCAAGTAACAAAATAACTCCATTGTTCTAAATACTCTTGTAATATTTGCATGTAGTCTATTTGTAAAAGTGCATCTGAACAACTATGTAATATTCAAAGTACTAACAGCATTATTAAAATGAATAAAAACCTAATTACTAAGAAGTCTTATTAGAATTGGTTTCTTAGGCCATTATTTATCTAAAAGTTTATTTGGTATAAGGAAAGCACAATGTTAGCCAAAATTATGAAGGTTTTTTGTTAGAGCAGAGTTCCTGGATCTGGTCCAAGGAAATGTTGAGAATAAGACAACTTTTAAATGTTTTCTTCTTATCTCGGTGCAAGCACCAAATATAATATATTGAAACATTCATAGAATATGTAATCTGAACAGGTTTTATGTGTTATGTAGTTATTATTTCTTCAATAAGGAAGTTGTAAAGTGCCTTAGATAAACAGAAAATAATAGCACTGAAATCTGAATAAGTGATATCATTGTCATAGACTTGTGTTGAGTCATGATGTATTGTTAGAATCTTAAATTCCTGTAAGAATTATTGTCAAGCAGGACTGTGAGGAAATCAACAAAATATTTTATAATTTTTTAAATTAACAGTAGGTCTGGTTTGAGATGGTGTGGGAGAAAAATGTCTTGAAGGACTTGGGGGAGGCCTTTGCCCAGCAGTGGGACAGTAAGGGAAAGGAAAAATTTTGTGGAATAAAAACTTGTGCCGTAAGACAATGCAGTCCGCTATCATCTCCAAAAAAAAGCGAAAAGTAAAATTTGGTGCTCATTAAATTTTCTAATACATAATTTAATTAATGTAATTGGTTGTCATGTGATGTGTTGAAGCCCCGGCCCCATACTTCACAGTTACAACACAAGCTCAGCTGATATGTGACATGTTCGCCTTGCGAGACGCGTGTGCAGCCGCCGGCGGCCGTGACGTCACGCGACGTCCCCTAGCCTTTTTGTACACATTATTTATCAAAAACAATAAAAATTATAATTTCTGATTTCTTAGAACAGTCATAAGGTCATATTTTTTTTTATTTATTTATTTACATCAATCAACATTGGATCATACATTAAAATTAAACATTAAATTTCATACATTACATTAAAATGATAATAAATAGGATTATACAAGCATATACGAAACAAAAATTAAAATTAAGATAATAATAATAATTGAATTACTTAATTAAATTATTGAAATTAAAATAATATTTTAACCTGAATCATGCAACAGTGATTCAGGTACTGACAGTCGACAAGTTCGGCAAAGGCCTTCAGGATACTATTGCGGCTGGCCCGCACCCTGCGCACCAGGGATGTGCACCGCTTACGCATGATTGTGTAGAAACAATCCACGCGCGCCTCCGCAAACATCCCCGATGCGCTACAGAAGCGAGGCAGCCCCAAGAGCACCCTGAACGCGTTGTTGTACTGGACACGTAGAGCGCCGTACCTACTGCTTTTGCGTGTAGTCCATCCAAAGACTGCCGGTATAGAAGGACGTACAAAATGCCCTAAATAGAGCTATTTTGACGCCCTCCGAACACCGAGCAAATCTGCGGGCTATCATATTGGCACGAACAGACAGCGCCCTACGTTCCCTTTCGATGTCTGCATCGTCCTTCAGGTCAGAGGTTAATAAGTGTCCAAGATATTTAAACGTATCAACTTTCTTAAGTGGGCTTCCGTTGAGCTTAATTGCTGGCAAGTAATCTGGACACCCCCTCTTGGCCCGAAAGACCATGCACTCGCTCTTGTTCGTGTTATACAACAAACCATGTTCTTCAGCATATTTTTCACAAATGCCAATCAGCTTCGACACTCCACAGACGGAGGCGCTCAGCAGCACCATGTCGTCTGCGTAACTGATATTGTTCAGGCACACACCTCCAATATATTAACCATATATTAAGCAGCAACAGTACAGAATGTTATTATAGAAAAAATATAACAACTAGGCAACAGGCCTGTAACGGATCTATATTTACCATGTTAAGATTTCTTCGAATACCTCGCTATCAAAATACAGACGCGTAATATTCCAAAGCTTGCCGAAATTAATCTCTTGTATCAGACATTTTGCCAAATAGGGTATACTTGCCAACATCGCGGAATTTATTATTACGTCACGTAAGCAGGCTTTAGATCATCAAAGCATCGCTATCTTATAGCTAAGCACGAAATACATAAACATATATACAATAATTGATTATCAGTCTAATAAGTAGCTGAATAATGAGCAGTATCCGCACTTTGCGCTAACTACATAATTCGATCAGATAGATCTGCCTAGCACGCAATACTGCTAATCAGGCAATTCGATAGCTGCTTAAAATTGTCACGCCGCTCAATTGTGCGCATCAAGGATTGCTATGTAAAACATCGTACAATGTTAATCCGCTGTTTAATTTGGTTTTCTTGTCTCGTCGTCACACTCTCGATTCGCTTAGTTTTACAGCACGTTACCTGTAATTGGCTCTTTTATCTATTTGCTCAAGATTATTTAGATATTCTGAAGCAGATGTTGCTTATCTTTATTGAAGTAATCTGTAAATGTGGCGGTCAATGTCAGTTTACCCAGAGACAAAAAATCTACTGAAAATAATGTTCTTAAAAAAGATTTGTGACGCATTTGCCATGTTTTTTTTTTTCACATAGTATCGTATCAAAGCACAAAGGCTATTTTCATTATATTCCAATTGGTGTCATAAACCGTATATTTGTTAATGAAATCTCTCTGACATAGGTACTATTACTGGATAAGTTGGTTTCATAAACCGCTTCCTCCAAGTATAGCAAATACTCCCCACCAACTGTGTTCCCACGTTGTCGTCGTGGTGGGGCTTGCGTGTCTCTGTGATCTTGAGGGCTATGCCGGTAGAGCTACTCATGCCGGAAGGCCTCAAGTGAGAGACCAGACCAAGAGGAACACACTCAGGGCGGAGTCCAGACGGACCGCCACGGAGGGTGCGCTGTCCAAAAGCATCGGCACCAACAGCTGTTGGTGTTTTTGGACAGTGGGTTTTGGAGAGTGGGTTCGCCTCTGGTACATGTCTGCATATCAGACACGACCATGATGGCGAACGTGTTTATTGGGGACCCCACCCCATTGACAAAAAGGCAAAGCTGTGTTCAGCACCACTATGAGCGCGAGTAATAAAAATAATATTACCCCAGGAGGGTACCTGCATGCAGGAGAATCCCTCCCCGAGCAGAGCTCGGGCTGCCCCTCGTATTCTGGGGGGGGCAATTACCGCCTCGGGTCTTCGGACCCCGTACCGTCCTCTGTGGACGCACTGAGCCAGGGTGGCTCACCCGCCGGTAGCGTGGAGTCCCTGGGACCCGTTCCCAGCACATCCGCGGCGCCAGCGGGTACCGAACAGGCCGGCAGGAGCTTCGGCCTTAGGGAGGTGAGCGGAGATGCGGTGTCGGATTCCGATACCGGATCTTCGCTCACCCCAGAGATAATGGAGGTTGCAGACACCCTTCCCAGGAGGAACCAGTTCCTCCGGAAGCGCCCCATGTCGGGAGTCGGTCAGGGGTCGTCTTCTGATGAGGCTTCGGCCCGCAAGATTTCCACCGCTGGGCGGGGGGCGGGCCGCAAGACAGGAAGGGGTAGGGGGCTCACTGCCCAGGATGCAGCCAGGCGATCCCTGGAAATCGCCAGGGAGGGGCGCCACTCCGGGGCAATTAGCGGTCAGGGCAGTCCCTCGGAGCCTTCTGCAAGCGAGCCAGATGGCATGGAGGAGGCGATGGCCAGATTCACCGAGGTTGTGGTCGCCGCCTTAACGAGCGTGTCTAAAAAAAGGGAGAAGTCAAAGAAGAGGGAAGCTATCTCCCAAGGCACGACCTCAATTACGGAGGCACTGGGTACCGTCTTGGAGCCCCTCAATAAGAGGATTGGGCGGCTCGAGGCGGACCTGGCTAGTCTCCGAGGAGCTGGCCCCGAGACGGCGCCAAAAGGAGGACGCAAACGGTCACAGCCCCAGTCACAGCTCCAGCCAGAGAGCGAGGTCCTGACCCTGCTGCGGCAGGAGCTGGCTGCCTTCCGGCAGCAGCAGCAGCAGCAGCAGCAGCAGTTTCAGCAGCGGGTGCAGCAGCAGTTCTCCGTTCTGGAGGGCATCGTTCTGCGCCCACCGCTTGCGGCCTCCGGCCAACGGAAGGCGGCATCATACGCCGCCGCCGCCGCGATCCCAGCTGTTGCGCCCAAGCCGGGCCTGTCGGGACAAGCAAAACGCGGGTCTACGGTGGTGTCGGAACCCGCGAGGCCAGCCCCGGCAGCTAAGCAACAGCAGAGGAAACCTGTTCCCCCCCCTAAAAAAGGCAAGGCGGCAAAAGCTCCTGCTGCGGTGGCGAGCCGGCCTCCTTCGCTACCCCAAACTGTAGAGTCTCCGGCCGACGCCGAATGGCAAGTGGTCGGAGAGAAGAAAAGGGTGGGCAAGGCGGCTAGGGCGGCCAAGAAGCGTGAAAGGCGGCAGCAGCGCAAGAAGAGGGCCCTCGCTGCTAGGCTTCGCGCCCCGACATCCGCAGCTGTAGTGATCACATTACAGCCAGGTGCGGAAAAGAAGGGCGCGACCTACAACGAGGTGATGACCAAGGCAAAGCGGGCGGTGGACCTCACCGAGTTTGGCATCGCCGGGGGATTGCGAATGAGGACCACCGCAACCGGAGGCCGCATGCTGGAAGTCCCTGGTGCGGACAGCGGCCCCACCGCGGACGCTCTGGCGGAGAAGATACGAGCGTCCCTAGACGCGGAGGTGGCCCGAGTATCCAGGCCCACGAAATGCATCGATATGCGCATTATGGGCCTGGACGACTCCGTGACGGAGGACGAGGTGGTGGCCGCGGTCATCAGGACGGGAAAGTGTCTTGGCGACCAGGTGCGGGCAGGCACTATCCGTGCCGACAACACGGGCATGCGAACCGTCACGGTGAGCTGCCCCGTGTCGGCGGCCAAGGCCATAACTGGGGAGGGCCGAAGGCTCTTGGTGGGCTGGGTTTCAGCGCAGGTGAAGCTGCTGGAGCCCAAACCTCTGAGGTGCTTCCGTTGCCAAGTGGGCCACCATGCAGGGGTCCACTGCACCTCGGAGGTGGACAGAAGCGATCACTGCTTCCAGTGCGGTCGGCCCGGCCACAAAGCCGTAGCCTGTAACGCTGCACCTCACTGTTATGTGTGTGCAGCGGCTGGCAAGCCAGCCGAACACCGTGCTGGGAGCAGGAACTGCGTTCCCCCAACCAAAGCCAGGGGTAAGGGCAAGAGGCCCTCCCCCACCACCGCCGTCACCGCCGCAGCCGCCGCTGCCGCAACCACAGCCACCGCCGCAACTGCCGCGGCAGGGCCCTCACAGGGGGCTCGGGAGGAGACTTTAATGGAATGCCAATAATTGCTCCATTACGTCTCCTCCAGGCGAATATCAACCACTGTGCCCCCGCTCAGGATCTGTTGCTCCAGAGCATGGCGCAGTGGTCGATTAACATCGCCGTGGTCACCGAGCCGTACTACGTCCCACCCAGGGCTGGCTGGGTGCAGGATCTGAACGGCTCGGTGACATTAATTTCGTCGGCCGCCGCCGGTACCCCGTCCCTAGAGGGTGTCAAGAGGGGACAGGGTTGCGTGGCAGCAAGGTTCGGGGACATCGCAGTGGTAGGTGTATACCTCTCCCCGAACCGAACTCTCGCCGATCTCCACAACTCCCTTATGGAGTTGAACATCGTCGTCGCCGGGTTTCAATCCCTCCCTGTGGTTGTTTGCGGGGACTTCAACGCCAAGAACTTGGCTTGGGGTTCCCGGTACACAGATACGCGGGGCCGGATGGTGGAGGACTGGGCCCTGGAGTCAGGCCTGGTCGTCCTGAACCGGGGTTCTGTCCCCACGTGCGTGCGGATGCAGGGCGAGTCCGTGGTGGACATATCGTTCGCAAGCCCCGCTCTGTCTCCGCGCGTCATTGACTGGCGCGTCATGGAGGGGGTGGAGACGTACTCAGACCACCGGTACATCCGGTTTGACGTTTCCGCCCAGACCTCGACCGCGCCGGTCCGACAGAACCCGTGTGGTCCGCGGTGGGCACTAAAACAGCTGGACCGGGAGCTCCTCCTGGAAGCCGCTATCGTACAGGCCTGGGTGTCAGCACCGGACAGGCCTGTTGACATAGATGCCGAGGCGGAGTGGTTCCGGGAGGCCATGTCAGAAGTATGCGACGTGGCAATGCCCCGAGTCCGGCCTGGACGTGCCCGGCGTCAGGTCTACTGGTGGTCGCCGGAGATTGCGGAACTGCGCAAGGCATGCGTTGCCGCACGGCGCCGGTACACCAGACACCGCAGGCGCCGCATCCGCCCTCCGGATGCGGAGGCCATAGAGGCGGAGCTGTACGAGGGATACAGGGTGGCGAAGCGCACCCTCCGAGCGGAGATACGGCGAGCCAAACTACAGGCCCGCGACGTGTGGTTGGGGACTCTGAATGGAGACCCATGGGGACGCCCCTACAAAATGGTGCGTGATAAGCTCCGCGCCTGGGCTCCCCCGCTGACACAGAGTCTCCGGCCCCAGCTCGTGGAGGGTGTAGTGAACGCTCTGTTCCCATCAAGAGAGGAGCATTCTTCCCCGCCAATGGCTCCGCCTCTCGCGGTGTCCGACGCGGACCACGACGGCGATGGCGACGACACTCCAGAGGTGACCGAGGTAGAGATGAGTGTGGCGGTACGAAGGCTAAACGCTAAAAATACCGCCCCAGGACCCGATGGCTTACCTGGCAAAGCCTGGGTCCTGGCCATGGAGGAACTCGGGCCTCGACTAAGAGGGCTGTTTAGCGCATGTTTGGAGAGGGGCCAGTTCCCACTTCGTTGGAAGACCGGGAAACTGGTCCTTATAGCGAAGCCGGGGCGCCCTGCGGACTCTCCGTCTGCATACCGGCCCATAGTGCTGCTCGACGAGGTGGGCAAGCTCTTTGAAAGAGTAATTGCAGACCGCCTCGTCGCACATTTAGCGCGGGTAGGGCCGGATCTTTCGGACAGCCAGTTTGGCTTCCGCAGGGGGCGCTCCACGGTGGACGCAATCATGCGCGTGCGAGCCCTCACGACGGGGGATGCGGTGTCCCGGGGCAAGGTCGTAGTGGTGGTGTCCTTGGACATCACCAACGCCTTCAACTCCCTGCCCTGGAGTAGCATTAGGAGGGCACTCCGGTATCACCAGGTGCCCGACTACCTCCGTCGTTTGATCGAGGCCTACCTGAAGGACAGGTTTATCATCTACCCTGGTCACGAGGGAGAGTGGAGACGGCGAGAGATGTCGTGCGGTGTTCCGCAGGGATCGGTACTAGGACCGCCCTTGTGGAACATCGGGTACGACTACGTGTTGCGCGGCGACCTCCCCGACGGGGTCAGCGTGGTCTGTTACGCAGACGACACGCTGGTCCTGGCGCAGGGGGAGTCACACCAGGCGGCGGCCGAACTAGCGACACGTGGGGTTGCGACAGTCGTGGACAGGATCAAAGAGTTGGGACTCGAAGTGGCACTGCACAAGTCCGAGGCCATGTGCTTTCATGGCCCTCGGAACGCGCCACCACCGGGTTCCCAAATAACAGTAGGAGGGGTTCGCATCGACGTCGGGTCGACGATGAAGTACCTGGGACTTGTCCTCGACAGTCGGTGGAACTTTGTGGAGCACTTTCGACGTCTGACTCCCAAACTGCAACGGACCGGGGCTGCCCTAAAGCGGCTCCTGCCCAACCTTGGGGGTCCAGACGCCTCCTGCCGGAGGCTCTACGCGGGAATCGTTCGGTCCATGGCCCTTTACGGGGCGCCAGTTTGGGCGCCGTCGCTGCAAAGGCGACCGGCGGCCATGCTGAACGCTTGCCAGAGGGTCATGGCCATCCGGATGGTACGGGGATACCGCACGATTTCCCGCGAAGTGGCGAGCCTCCTTGCTGGCCTGCCACCATGGGATTTGGAGGCAACAGTCCTTGCACTCATGCATGATTTGCGCGTGGAGATGCAACGCCGGGGCGAAACTCCGCTGCCGCGCCAAGTCGCGGCATGGCGGACAGAGTTCCGGCGGGATCTCATGGTGGAATGGCGACGGCGACTGTCGCAACCCAGTGCTGGACACGCTACAATTATGGCGGTAAGTCCCCTCTTTGAGGAGTGGCTGGAGCGGCAACACGGCATCCTCACCTACCGCATGACGCAGGTCCTCACCGGACATGGCAAGTTCGGGAGGTTCCTGCATCGGATTCAGGCGGAAGCAACGCCCGGGTGTCATCATTGTGCGGACCACCCAGAGGACACGGTGGAGCATACGGTGGAGGTGTGCCCCGCTTGGGCGGAGCACCGCCGTGTCCTCGTGGAGGCAATTGGCGGCAGCGACCTTTCGCGTCCGGCCCTGGTTCAGGCTATGGTCCGGAGCGAGGAGGAATGGCAGGCGGTCGCCTCCTTCTGCGAAGCAGTAATGCTAGCGAAGGAGGAGGCTGCACGCGTGAGGGAACGAAGGTCCTCACGTCCTAGCCGCCGTAATTCCGACCCCGACTACCAGCCACGGTAGACGCGGGCTTGCGGACGTCGAGCACTGGGTAGCTCGTCGTCCGGCTGTTCGGTAATTAACCGGACCGAGCCCAGTCGTTAACAGCGCGTAGTGATCCTCGCGCTCCTCAAAGAGATGTCAGCAAACCGCAGGGGCCCAGCAGGGCCGATGCCCGCTAGCTAGGACCGCGGAGAATTTCTGAAAGGGAAACCCGTAGTCCTAGAACGCAAAGGGTAATTGAAGGATACAGGTGTGGTTTTAGTCAGTAAAAGTCTGACACGCCCTCGCGCTCCACCCAGAGCACGAGAAGTCATTTGGATGATTTCCCACCTTAAAAAAAAAAAAAAAAAAAAAAAGTATAGCAAATACTGGCAATATATAGATTAGGGGACGCGACACTAACTTAGCTAAAATTTTAAATGCTGTCCTGAAATGATGACGCTGTCATTAAAATCACCTTATCGTTGTTAATTTGAAGAAGTATCCTGGTAGTTTTTAATATCGTGCGGATTTAATCACGTATGCGGAATTGCTCCGCACGCGTAGCTCCCTCTAATGTCCTTTTCATACAAGTATTTATTGTAATGCGTGGAATACGCACGCGGGATGCGGGGCATGATTTCGGGAAGCAGCCCCGCATGCGGAGCAATTCCGCATGCGTGATGAAATCCGCACGATATTAAAAACACCCTTAATGCTTGAGCGCGGTTCGAGACTTGAACGCTCTTCACTTTGTCAAGCATTTTCTAATAACCGGTTTATGTTGACGCTGTAACGCCGACGCCGAGCTCGGCCGATCCGAAGCGAATTTATTATCCATTTGTAAGAAGCTCCATGCATAAAATATTCCACATTCTATCCAGATATCGTATGTGAAACGTTAAAGAGGGTTCATACATATATTTACGTGTCTAAAATTGTTTATCTTAACTTTGCCAGCAGGTTTCCTTATATCTGCACATTTTTCAACGCTGAAATGCAAACACTGATCTTGGTGGCGGTCCGACCTCGCCAGCAATGTCCATATCTCCGCTCGCTTCTGTTACAGTAAAACTGTGAAAACTTCGTACACATAATGCCACTGCACTCAGATGTATTTCCGCATGTTTTCTTCGTATCTGTTGAAAGTGCTCTATACAATACGAGCGCACGTTGAACTGCTCTCGAAGAAATAAAGCCACCGTGGTGATTACTTATTTTCTTACGTGAGACCTACAAATGTACTTCGAATTCGATCGCGGGGAAAAAACGCTTACTGACCTATTGTAATGCTTGAAAACTTATTCAGTTAAAGCAGTGTCAAACAATAAGTGCGTAATTTACGCCCATTATGGTGATCACCTGATATTTATGTGATGGCCTTGCAGAGCAAGTGTTATTTAGCTCTTTGATGTAAACCTCTTAAAGAATAACGGCTGTGGCCTTAAATTCTATTAACAAACAAGTATAAGCAGAGTCCGAGTTTAAAAGTACGCAGATGGAAATATAATATAATTCATAAAGATCGGATTAAAGAAAATTAACCATTCCTAGCCCTTCTGGGTTCTGGCCTACAAATTCTCGTCGCTTCTCAACTTGTAATAGCACTTTAAAGGAGCTTTAAAATAAGTAGAACTCGGATTCGGTCCTTCCAGTTTCTCGCTGTCTGTTACGCACGGCTGGGCACGGCACCGCCGGCTTTATTCGCTACGACGCGCAATGTTTGAATTGAATGACTGAAAGCGCTCTCAAATCAACGGTCATCGCGAAGGTCGCCAACGACAACGTGCGGGAAAAACGCGCCAAGGTCGAGATGTTTCATCACCAAGACTACAGTGGACCGCCAGCCCTGCGTATCTGTCATACAAATCAATCGAAAGACTGTGATTCGATTTTGTAATTGTTCATTTTGCATCATTGCCTCACTCAAGTCAGCTTCAATTGTTGTATTTGACTTATTGTACTTTTGATCCTCGTCTCTAGATGACCTTCATAAATCGAAGACGTATAAAACAAAAGAGACACTTATAAAATACCTCATTCATTCCGTTAAGACTTATTAAATACTTCCTTGTGAGGCGTAATTTGTATGGAGGCCTTGCGGAATATTCAGCATGGGTATGGCGCGTGTTCTTGGAATTTCGCATCACACTGTTATAAGAGCTTCTTTCAATACATATATTGGAACTTTGGCAGTGTATAGCAGGTATCTTAGTTAAGCTACAGCTAACAGCAGAGTCTATCAACGTAGCTTTCTTATTTGACCGTGGAACGATTAACGATTCAACATCTTGAATAGGGCACTCATTTTTGAAAAGTGTTTCAATTAGATGCTATAGTGCTAATAAACCACTAAAAAAACACAAAAATTTTATTCAATCATTAAGTACCCTAAAAATGCATTTAAAATTTACATTTTCAAATTTCGCGCGTATTTGACGAAAATGTAGAAAGTAGTGGACGCCATATTTACTCTGATCGTGACGTCAGTTGGCTGTGTAAAAAAATGCGCTCAGCCCTGCGTTCAAAAATGAGATTAGAGTTAACTCTAATGACGTCATCGGGTAACTCTAAGCACGCATTTTTGAACGCGAACGTAGAGTTCAACTGTCGATGCCAAGCAACTAGGTACACCAACCTACCCTGCTCGGAGTTAGAGTTAGTTGGGTTAACTCTAGGGTAGTTACCCGAGTTATAAAAGAACGACTCTGGGTTGCAACTCGAAGCTAGTCTGGTTATTTTTGAACGCAGCCCTGTATGGCCGATCAGTTGACAGCTGTCACTTTAGTTTACACAGGCGAATGACGTAATAACATGGTGGCTACTATTTCAAGGCGATAAAAAACAGATAATAAAAACAGAAAACTTTGAATTGAATTTTAAAATTTATTTTGTTATTTTATGGACTAAAACTAACTCTTACCGACTGCATATTACCTAAGCTATCATATTAACATATTTTTAGAATTTTTCTCATATAGAGTAAAATTCCCTATTAGAATCAGTGTTCTGCTCGATCAGCTCGTCTAACGGTCCTTCTTCTGTGTTCAATTCCTCTATACCTCCATGCACTGTCCATAGCGATCGACAAACCATAAACAATTGCCGCCTTGAATGCCCACATAATTTGCCTTTATCATGAAACTGGGCCCATTCATGCTAAGACTAGCTTTTGCCGGCGGCTTCGCCTGCGTGAAGGTGGGTTTCTCTATACCAACTTTAGACCCGCGTTTTATCCCCTTAGGGAGCGAAATTTTGAAAATCTTCTCTTAGTGATCGCCTACGTCATAAAAGGAAACCTTTTGCAAGAATTCATGTTCCTAGTCCCTGTAGTTTCGGCTGTGCGTTGATAATGTCAGTCAGTCAGTTTTGTCCTTTTATATAGATAGATTTCAGCCAGTATAGTTTAACTTGGATGCGCGATTAAAGCGGATGCACGGCTGTCTTTTGCCCGAAATTAAAAATAAGAATAACAATTGTGGCTATATCCCTTAAACTGTTTATTTTGTTAATTACAACGTTCGAGCGCTCTTGATAAAAAAAAAAAACATATATATATATTATGTTATACTTATAGGTGTCAGTGGCCAGTGCCATTTTGATTGCTTCTCCATCTCCAATATAACGTTAACGAGGCACGATTGTCTGTTTATTGGAGCTCATCAAACGCTGCCACTTGCTCGTGTGGCCGCTCAATAAATTGAGCATTTCTTCCTGAATTGTTGAGCGTCGCCTTACCGCGTGATGTATGACTACTTATAGCCTATTACCGACTACGTTTTACTTGACAGCAATTTTCCACATTTTTAAATAAGTCGACCTTGAATCGCTTCTTTGTAAGGCATTCGTGTCCAATAGTGTCACGAAGTTAAGTCAGTTTTATTTAATGTATTTGCCATGATGTCGTGAACTATAAAGCTTTATTTTATGTCTTCATGCTAGTGTGCTTGGATGGCACGTTAGGTGCCACGTTCGTCACGGGATCGTGTCATTTTTGCTCTAGCGTCGAGGCGTGTCACCATGTCTATCAATCATAAGTAAGGACCGACGTTAATGTTTTGGAAGTTTGTAACTTTGTGATTATCGACAGTTGTTTTAGGTGGTAATACATCGTGAGCTATCGCTGTTCTCTCTACAGCTCCCTTGCTGTTAAAACGACGGACCTATTCTCAGTTCATCTCTACCTTGGGTATGAATGTAGCACCTTGGCAAGGGAACCAACCCCTTTAAATGTCTAAAATAGAGAAATCGATAAGATTTGCAGCCAAAAAGTACAGAGTTTCTTTAATGTAAGCAACTCTTTTGTAACTGCTCTATTTTAATATGAAACGTTGTTAGCCGGGTGGCGTCTGCGACGGTTGCGCAGACAATACAAACAGTAACGATGCTATTACTCAGTTTCGCGTCGACTTGGAGCGGTCACGTTGATATAACGACTTTTTTGTATTATTGCTCCGCGGCTGGGAGCGAGCCTGAGACGATACCACGGTCTATTGTATGTGCAGATGAAACACGTTTATTGTTTGAACTACGGACATAAAACCAACAATAAAAAACGTTCACGACTTAGCATATGGTTGTAATTAAGAGCATTATGTTATAAGTTATAATTGAAAATGTAAAGCGTACCTATTTATCCCCATGACGTAAATTACTTGCTCACGTCAAATATTAAATCTCAAGATGGACTTGGACTCCTACGAAACTGGAGTTTCCAATGAAGGCACCTAATGCCAGAGATGTGACGATCATAGGTAAATAATACTTACCTTCTGCTGACATTTACCGGCGGCGTCACGACGCCTGCGCATCATGTGAGGTCACAGCGCGACCCGCTCTTGCATGCGCGCGCGCAGCCACTCGTGACTTGCCGCTGACCTCATGCCTCACACCACGGTAGTGCGATTTCCGTAGCTAATCGATTAGAATATCTTTGTTTACTAATTTATCAAACTATGAGTAATCTACATTTAATTAGTGCTTTGGTAACATTGCTATGTTGGCTGACGAGTGCTACTATAAATGAGCTACTTTCTACGTGATTGCAATACACAGGTACTGGTGGATCGAGTAAAGTTGCAAGATGAGACGAAGAAGCTAGCTCTAGTTAAAAAACGAGACGAGACGAGGCAACTCCAAATCAGACCGTACGATTTAACTCAGCAGACAATTTAGCGAGAAGTAACCTTGTTGAGAGTAAGTTCACAATTAAGCACAATAACGAAGCCAGTAATTCACCCAGCAAATGTACCATTTTGAAACAAGTTTTTATAAATGCACCTGAAAACGTTGTGTAATATTTTCTCTCTGCAATTAGTGCTGGTGGTATTACACTCAAGGGGGACAGGGTCGCACAGCCTTGCGCCTTATCAGTACTCGATGAAACATTACTCGCCATCAAAACGTTAACGTGGAAGTTTGTAGCATTTAATGTGTTCTGTGCAGTTTTAAATGTTTACCACTTTTCTACTCTAATCCATTGCTCTTATACTAAACACTTATCAGGTTTCGAGCTCACAAATGCAGCACTGTATGCCATTCTTTTCACATCAGTCGTCCGATGTGTCTACCAGAGTTGTGCTGTTGAGGTGATGTTCACTTTAGTTGTTGTGTGTGTTATCATATGTATTGAAGCGATGATATTGTAGTCTGCTAGGTATTATCATGCTCTGAGACAGATGCGTCTGAAACGGTTTTCTGAAATAAGAAGAGCTGAGATATTTTTTGAGAGAACACGTATTCTGTTTATTTATGTTGCGTGTTCTATTGACAAAAGTAACTACTGTATGTTACACAGACCGTCCAATGTAAATTAAATGCTCACCTTTATTGGTTTTCCAAACTCAAACGTCAAACTCATTTCCGTTTCAGTCTTATCACCTTTGTTGTTGGAATATCGTTTGACGTTTTTCTTTTGTAAACCGTCACAAAAGATGTTGATTGTACTGCTAAACGTCGGGAAACAATTACGTTTTAAATGGCCATCATCATTACCTACAAATTCGGGTATCGCGATGAGTTCACGAAATTACCACAAATTACAACTGTCAGTGTCATTTAGATACGTTAAACCCATAAATTGAGAAGTAAATAAAATGTTTATCTATTTCTATCTATTTCTGTTCTAAAACAACGTTGTACACTGACTGCTGATACGGCCTCGTATCTAGTAATTAGAATACAATGGCGGCATCTGTGATAGCATCTCGACGTGCTACCTATTTATAATGTAATCATTCGAATTTATCGTCTGGAGCAGATTTGATTGACACACGACACACCATTATCAAGAGCCAGCTCGGCCAACAATGCAGGACGAATACGAATGAAGCGAGCCGGGAGTACGCGGATGCTACCAGCCGCGCCAGCCTGTCGAAGAACATAACTGTGTTATCGTGTATCATTGTGTCGTCCGTGGTCGCACGTCGCGCGGCTCCACGGCCGGCACTTGTGCAAACTGTGTGCAAAACACTCCATTGTGCGTGCGGTAACAAGAGCCGATCAAATACGTTCAATGACGGGTTGTTGTCTGCCCGGCTACGTTTTCGACAACAATTGTTCAAGTTGCGCATTAGCAGTTATTCAACTGCGAATGTTATACGGAATTTGCTATTTCACATGTCTGAGACGCGCTGTAATGAAAACACGCGGTTTAATTGTGTGCCTTCATGCAGTTGAAACAAAGAAAGAAAAACAATTGTAGCAGTGTCATTGTAATTGAAATTATGCGAGCTGTCTGTAACTAAGGTCTTCAGATCTACGACTAGCGGTTTTTGTTTCTCAATATAAAGACTCCTTCCCTGTAAGAACTTTGAACCTACTAGTCACCTTTTTGTATGAGCTAATGACGTACTGAGTAGTAATACAAAGCTGGACTTTTACCTATACGCTCATTGCCATTTTCTCTGACTCGATTCTTCTGTCACAAGGGTCTGGTTTTTTTTCTTATACTCGTATTTTTTACCTACAGAGGAAAACTATAAGGAGAGAAGCGTCCAATCACGAGTTTGCATAGCAATTATTTACACAATACAAGCATTACTGAAGACTTGTAAAAGTCCCAGTGGTTTCGTCACGAGTCGACGTGACGTAGCGGTGCGATACAATTACTGTCGCCAAGAGTTTCCTTATTGCTACGTTTTGCTTCACAAGCCACATTCTAGTGCTCTCACCTCCTTATCTATCACTGATTTAGTTTTTTTTAAATTGATTTCAGCATTTTCGTTTATGATGTATGTACTTATGTGAATCGGGTTTGATAACCTCGTAAAATTTGATGGCATTCCATATTACCGGCTTACATACTTATACTATATGATGTGTTAACTGAGGTGGAATCTCAACGTAAGCCAATCCAACGTAGTCAATCTCTGGTTTGTGGTACTCAATTATGTATTGCTCGTCAGGCTTAAGTATAGCTATTGCTCTTCAGGTTTTTTTCCTCACATAAGGTAATTCTAATATGTAGGTCTGTTATACATTCTAAGACGAAGCCATTCCAGCAAGCTACCGAAGAACATTTTCATGAAAATATTAGGTCCACTGCGTGAACACTGACAAGTCGTTTTTGCGTGTAAGTGATCTTTCATACCGATACACGGTTCTTTAAAATTTTGCCAAAGTATAGGCATTGTTCGCTTAACGAAGACTGTGGTAATAGAGAAAAAAAACGCGGATATTATAATAAAAGGCAGGAGAAGCGTGTAAAACAAATTAGCATGGCCTTGCCATTGTGTGGCGGGCAGACGCAGCGTCGCGCCCGCGCCCGCGCCCGCGCCGTCGGTCAAAGTCACTGCCAACTGTGCGAGTGCGTGCAGCCTGTAAATAATACACCGTGACTATGAACATACACACGACAATAATATTATGTTCAATTACTGCCTCTACACTGGTATTTATTGGCCAAATTAAATTGACTACCTTTCTGAGAATCAGTTTGACTTTGTTCTTGGGTACTGTCAAATCAATATTCGGAACAAAACATTAACTGTAACAGTTACGACGATACGACGACGTTAGGGTGAAGTTACTTAAGGTGCTAGCTTCGGGGTTTTATTTTAGATATATGTAAAGCATAGCTGCGCTGCAACGACCATACTGCGCTGTGACCAAGTTGAATACCATGGGATAATACATATATTATTGTTTTAAAAACATGTATGACATAAAAACAATGAAGATATTCAAACCCGGAGACAATAAACAATAACACAAATAAAAGTTGTTATAAATATGGAAGCGAGCACGATTAATGAATATGTATCGGATGAGAATAATCAACACAGGTAGTTGAGGGTCCGTGGAATCGTAATAATTAGTTCCAAGATTATCCTTATGAATAAATTTACCATTCACAGTCATGTGTGCCGACATTTCGAATGAGCTCATTTCTGACGTGGTCGTGATTACCAACATGCGCTGGGTTTTCTTCAATACCTTTGATCATGCACGCAATTATAGTGACGTTTAAATTTTATTTTGCATTCTCTTCTGTCAGCTATCGCCGCGTTGCGTTAACCTCACGTAATCCGTCTATTGGTAAGCTCGGTCTTGGCGGTCATGTTATAATTAGCTAGAGCATGCTCAAAACCAACACCGAAGTTCTGTGCTATCACATGACCTGGAATCCAAGATCTTCCAGGGACAACTTGAAATTTCACTACTCATGTTTAATTTACTCATTCCTAATCTTTATTACTTTTGCAATAATGTCTCTTAATCTCGTTTTGCGCTAAGTACCTTGCAGTGATTGGTTACAGGACGGTCTAATCTGTCCACCGAGCTATTTCTTGCTCTTGACACTGCAGCTACCCCGACTCCATCCGTAGCCCTTGAGCCTCGCGACGTGACACGGATTCCTCTGTCTGTCCGTCACGATCAGCGACCACAATACAATAGCTCTTACTGTATTAATATTATGAAATTTTCCTCATATTTCTCCATTATCATCAGCATGCATGTACTGAGCGGCAGTCGAACATAGACCACTTCTGTATATTGGAGGTATTTGCTATCAATCAGTTTCCATGTAGCGATCAGGAACTCCTAGGAAGTAGGAAGTTATAAATTGACGTTTCTAGCTAACAGTCAGTACACATCACTTTTCAAATGGTTTTAACAGTGTATGATGACAGTGTGGTGATTTAACAATGCGCCAGTTTTCTTGGCAATAGTTATGCTAAGGAGAAATATTCGCGAAAGTGCTCGCTTCTAATTAAATAATGACGCCAATCAGATGTCTGATAGATCGTTGAATATCATCGGATCACACACAGCAGCGGACATGCTACATAAAGACATGAGCTTGATTAATTTTGATAAGAAACTTTCATCGTAGTTTAGTCACGGGCAGAATCCATTGTAATTTGACAGATTGTAAATCTGTGTGCGGCATGCATATGCCCCGTTATCTTAGGCGCCGCTGCCCGCCGCCAACGGCTCGGCTGACCCACACCACTCGACCTCGATACTACGGCTAGATCATATCATGTATTATGCTTCAACTGTTCTACAATATCACATATACAATCGACGTTGATTTACGTCGTTGGCAGCCTCGCTGTCCCTTCTGATCTTGGAACAGGAAACTTTCCAAGCCAGACGTGTTGACAGGCGACTTGGCGACAACTTAGTGACCGCTAATGGGAGTTTCCCTGTGCATCGGTGACCTTGTCCTGTTTGAGACTGGTTGACCTTACGTATGTTAATGGAAATGAGCTATTGTTGAGGGCTTGTGGAATGCATGCTGATGAGCTAAGAATGTGTTAAGATTACTTCCGCTTGAGGAAATCTAACAACACTCTTCTCTTGATTTTATCACAACCGTTTCTCAATTTATATTTAAAATGACACGTAATTATCCTAATTTCAAAAATGTATGCTAAATACGCAAAATGATACTGTTACGAAAATAACTCTAGTTACATACAATAGATTCAGTCGTTTCCTTAATTGTCTTCGACGAATATTTTATTTTCGGTTCTTTTTGTGTCGGAGAATAGTTGTTAGATGATGTCACTGTTTAAAAGCAGACAAGGATTATGATCGAAGTGATCATTACTGGTGCACAGAGACTGGCCACTCGGCCGGCGTTGTTTGCAGTCAAATGGCGTGTGCAAGTCAATGAACTTGGCACTCTGGCTCGACGCCTGTGTAACACACGCTCTGGACTAGACTAGGTGTCTTCACTGTGTTTTTGAACTTTTTGCAAACGCCGATGATAGTTTCTCGTCATTACCTTGGGTTGCAATTAAAACCTTATTGCTTGAAAGCAAAGGTAGTTTTTTCAACGACTTGTTAAACTGCAAGTAAACGAGTTCAACAGAATAATTCCAACAAATTGCCTTATTTTAGCAAAAGTAATTGAATACACGAAATAAAACCTGTAGCATGCGAATTTTGTAGCGTTAGTAGAATTGTATATGTATGTGATTTTTATCTAGCTCAATCGTTTTAGAATTTAAATAGTCCCAAAATACATTGGGATTGGGAACAATTTAGTTCAAAGCTTGATATCTTTTATTTCATTCAATATATTCGTGCACGTTCATGTGTATGCTCTAGCGAGCGGTACCTGAATTTGGCACTATTTGTATTACGTGCGATTAGTTTCGTTCGAGCGAGCTCAGAAATTATTTTACATGCCGAGTATCAATCAACGTCAGTGCTTATCTATGTTTTTCTGGACTGGTTCTAGCTGTATAATAAATTTAATTTAATTTCTTTCGATAAACTAAATGTAGGTAAGCTAGAAACGTAAACTCAGTCAGGCTGGCTCGGTCCTGCTCATGCTGCATCTTCCGTTTTTAACGATGAACAGCTTATTCTTTGGGGTTTTCTTAAATATTTGATTTAACATAGGAATAACTTTTCCATGTTGGTTTGTAATCTGAGAGTATATTTGCTGTTAATTAGCTGTCCCCCGCGGTTTCACTCACGTCTTTGGTTACTGTTCTGCTTCTTTGCGTCGTACCGTATCCAACACAATTTTTTTTTTCAGTTCGAATTGTTTCAGTAGTTTCTGAGATGAGTGCGTCAAACAAACAAACTTTTCAGCTTAAAATATTATACCTGTACACATAATTAGTTAGGTCGTACCTACAATACTTACGTTTCGTAATGGGCTATTTTAGATTTTTGCGGTAAATGAATATCCTCATCGCAGTGACATTTCATTATTTTAATGTTTTTTGTTGTAGCACTTCGCATGATGCGGGTAGTCAAAGTATAGTATGAAATACACGTTGTATAATGTTATAACTCAATATTCTTTTTAATTTTTTTTTCTATTTCGATGACATGACATATACCAACCCGCACTGGGCCGCGTGGTGAATTACGGTCCATTCCCTCTCCTAGACTTTTCTCTGAGTTCCAGCCGTGGGAAACTGGGAACATTATAAGGCTGATTTGCTTATATTACATGACTAGCTGTCCCGCTCCCGAGGGTGGCTGGCCCGATAAATGGCATTTCCTGTGATTAGCGCGTTCAAACAAATAAACTCTTGAGCTTTATAATAATATTCTTATAGACTGCTAGACGAAGCGTTCGGCGCTAAATCCCCGTGCTTGCGCTTGTGATTTTCGTATTATGTCCAATGAATATTCAGTAAAAAGCAAAAAACACATGTATTAGTAATTGTGTCAACAAATCTGCTTATTTTTATAAGGATTAATAAATTGTTGATAAATTTTATAATTATTTCTAATACGTTTTTAAAATTACGATATCTCTCGAATTATGTCCAAATTGAATTATTCAGTAATATACAAGAACTGATCCAAGCATAAATATAAAAAAAAATATTTTGGTAAGGATTAATACAAAGGTGCAAAAAAACGACCATTTCTAGAGGTGGTGCTTAAAATCAGTTTTAAAAATATTTATTGTGACATAACTATAAGAGTTAGACATATGGTGTCGCGACATTTTTTGCAGATAAATGATGTGTTCTGCAAAATTGTAGTACATTATTTTGTTCTATCATCAATAGTTTTCGCAGCGCATGCGATATAAGGAAATGTAAAGGTCATTTATTTACACGTTGGTTTACCTTATTGTAGTTTTATTATGGAACCCTATTATTTTTCAAAATAAAATATAGCCTATGTCACTCCGTGATAAAGTAGCTTTCTACTGGTGAAAGAATTTCAAAATCGGTTCAGTTGTTTTTGAGTTTATTCATTACATTCATTTCAATACTGGTCGTTACTGGTAACGCACGTGTCCTGATACATCTTTTGATTGGTTTACGACTCACGTTTTTTTAGTTATCGTTGAGTGCTACGTTATCTTTATTGTTTTCGATATTAACACTAGATACTTCATATTTCAATAATTATACTCTTAACTAGCATTTCGCTCGCCTCTTTATTCGCGTAAATTTTGTTTTTTTTTGTTCTGGTGGTAAGTATTCAAGTCGTTTATTATCAAAAGTAATTTTATAAAACCAACACACATCAACGATCACAAGAGAACACTTCTCGATATAAAACCAACAGTGGCACCAACTACACCTACAACGAAACGTTTTGTGGTTGATTATCCCGCTGTAATCACAGAGAACGCAAATACGGATTTCAGTTCAATTCTTCAAGTCAATGACGCGAATATTGCTGCAGATCTACTGATATCTGGTACTGGTTCGGTTATAGAAAAACATTCTAAGTCACTTCGTGTACCCTCCAAGAATAGAATCCTCAAACCTTGGATAACCAGCAGCGGCTTACTTCGCTGTATCCGCAATAATGACCACATGCTGCGTAAGCTGAGGATGAACCCTGCTAATTTAACCCTTAAACTTTTACCCTATATCGGAATTTCTGCAACAAACTATTATAATAAAAACTTAAAGATTGCACTTGACCCGTAAATATGTATGTAGGTATTTATTTATTGTATATTATGTTTATGTATAGTGTGCTGTTCACATATGTATATGTTTAGTATATTTTTAGTTTTAAGTTAGATTTAATTTATGTGTTTAATTTTTGGTTGTACATTAAAAGTTCCTCAAATTAATGCAAAATTTCTTTCGCACTCATAGTTTGCTGTAAGAAAACCCAGTTGTGGGTTAAGCTCGCCTATGTACATCAACTGTCCTATTTTTATTGTCTGTATAAAATTGTGTGTACAATAAAGAATAAAGGATTGCCTATGAAAAGACGGAATTCCAAAAAGCTAAAAAAAAACCTAAAGCAATGTGGAATGTTATTAAAAATATAACTCACAAGCATCGAACCGCGGCTTCGCCTACCGAGTTACTTAATGCTAATCCTGATAAGATCTCTTCAATAAATTATGCAAATGTTTTTTTCGCAAATATAGGCAAAAGTCTGGCAGATAAGTTTTCGCCAATGTCATTTAGCGAAAAGCCCGCATGCGATACTCCAAACGGCTCTTTCTTTCTTCTACCGACTGACGAAGCGGAGGTCGAAAGAATTATTATTGGTTTGCGTTCGGATGCCGCAATGGGCTGGGATAGAATACCGTCACGCCTCTTAGAGTCTTGCTCACGTGCTCTTGTCCCAGCAATAACTCATGTTTGCAACAGAGCCATTAATACAGGCGGTTTCCCCAAAGCTTTTTAACAAGCACTGGTACATCCAATCTTCAAGAGTGGGAACAGACACAGTGTTACCAATTATAGGCCTATATCTGTTTTTCCGCCCAAGAGCGGAGGATGTCATTAGATGATTTTCCCACCCGAAAAGAAAAAAAAAAAAAAAAAACCTACCCTCTCGAAAATTTTAGAGAAAATTCTGAATACCCGGTTAACTAACTTTCTGGAATCACATCTTTCTTAGCAATAACCAGTTTGGTTTCAAACCAACTGAAGACGCTGTTAGTTCTTTTATAGACAGTACGATAGCTAAGCTCGATGCCAGAAAGAGGTGCATAGGTATTTTTCTAGACCTATCCAAGGCATTTGACACTGTGTCTGTTCCACATCTTTTAACAAAACTAGAGGCTATCGGTGTTAGGGGCGATTAATACCCTCAAAATCTTTCGAGATTATCTTGCTGATCGGGAGCAGTGTGTCAAGATTGGTGGATTGGTAAGCGATGTCAAAACAGTGAGTTTCGGTGTGCCGTAAGGCTCAATACTTGGACCAACCCTTTTTCTTGTTTATGTCAACAATTTGTGCAAATTTTCCCAGACAAATTGTTCAATATTTGCGTATGCTGATGACACGGCTTTACTCGTACATGGTAATAACTGAAATGAGGCAACAACTCACGCCGAAAACGCATTGACGGCAGTGATGAGCTGGCTGTACAACAACCTACTTACTGTAAATCTGTCAAAAACTATCTTCTTACCCTTTTCCTCACAAACCGTTGCATTACCTGCCCCTGATTAAATTATTCTGAGGGCTCATTCTTGTTCTCTAAATGCACAGTGTTCCTGCCCTCCGTTAGCAAGATCGACCACCATTAAATATCTCGGAGTACAAATTGATA
Source organism: Mythimna impura (assembly GCA_905147345.3). Lineage (NCBI taxonomy): Eukaryota > Metazoa > Arthropoda > Insecta > Lepidoptera > Noctuidae > Mythimna > Mythimna impura. Next base: position 1,149,345 of record LR990342.1, on the reverse strand, counting down.
GCGTATTGAATTGGAAAATTCATATTTATTGTGTTACCTCTCGGGTTCGTAAACTTCCATACCTATATTTTCAAAAAAATGCGATATTCTGCAGACCACACTACTTTAAAAACAGTATATAATCCTTAGAGACCTTGAACGAGCACAAAAGGCAGGTCTGAAGGTCATGACCTCCAAACCCTTCAGGTATCCTACAGTCAGTATTTACTTAAGTCAAAATTCGTGACAAGTTTCAAAAATTTTGGCACTTGGAATAAAATAAGACTTAAGAAATCCCCCTTTCACCCCCTTAAAAGTTTAATTTCTAAAAGTCCCTTCTTAATGCTCGCCTACTACCAGTGGCGTGCCAGATACCTTTAAAGGGGGCAAACCAAGGAACCTTGACTTATCTACTACCTACCCAAGTACCCATTTACCTAATATTTCGAATAAAAAAAACTCGCGCTATAATCCGCCGTCACGTATCATCAGTGCAAAATCTCTTGCTGTAATGCTGATTAATTGCTACATTTTCATTTGTTATTAATAAGATAGAAATTAATTATACATCATACCTGTATCATAAATGATTTAAAATATGTAAGAGCCATCTATTGCTCGCTCACAACAAAATTCTAGCTGGCTACTTCTGAATAATCCACTAGATGGCGCACAAAGTAGTAATCAATGAAATCAATCATTTGTTTACGATATATATGTAATATAATTAGCATAGCAAATACTCACAATTTAAACAGCCATAGAGTATACAACAGCATAGCCGTTCTTCGTTTCTTTATCACACACTTAGAAATTTCATCACATAACTGTCGAGAACACGGATATCGGTCGAGAAATAGAACCAAGTTTTTGTTCGCGGTTTACCAAAACTACACAATGAAATAACAGCATTTGAGAATTCTGATGTCTTTTCATAGCACCAGCGAAGTTATTTAAGTCATTATAACCTGATGTATTCCAAGCATTCTTATCGTTTGAGAAAAATATGCAACACGAATGAAACTGCCTATTATGTGATTTAGTTTTCTGAGAAATATTCAAATCAGGGGTATGTTTAGGCGAAGTTACGAGATCATATTTATCTCTAAAAGTCAAAGTCTTTACCTGGCCAAGTATTTTTTCCACACATTTTAATCCGTCACAAGAAACAATTGCATGTATTTCCGAATTCATTTCAAAGATAATAAAGTTTAATCACTTCAAAACAAAGTAAGTTACAGTAATAACTAATCATAAAACTTTAAATGACAGAAATCAAAAATCTTTGTTAACAAAACACACGTAAAAGTAAACACGATTTAACCGCTCAAAGCAAATTTGAACTAATTTGTTTGCGGAACTTTTAAGCGTCATAGATAGAGGGCGCCTCGGAATTTGTATAGTAAAAGTGCGCCTTGTAGTAAAATTCATTGATCAAACATTTCAAGCCCGGAATATTTTAAAGAAAAAATGTTCGATTAGTACTTGCACACAGTATCAAATTTTACTCACACAGACTCACATTTTTATGTTTTTATAGGGAAAAGTGAGATGGCAGATCAAGCCTCATAACAAGCCTTTGCGCCAGACAGAGGCAGCAACACACTAGTGTTCATCTCTTTTTTTTGTTAAGTGTTAGAGTGAGATCGGAGAGATGGCGCTCAGAGCGGCAACTGTGCTTACGTCCTAGGTATCGTGCGTGAATGAACACGAAATGGCAACAGCGCGTAAACGCATAAGCGCGCGAAGTTTAAAAATTAGAGTTTTATTTAATTTAATTCATTTGTTGTGTTTTATGATATAGATGACTGTGGTGTGATGAGGTATTATTTTCACATCAAGCCCGGCTTTTTAACTTGTATTGCTCGCACGTCGCTGCCTACTACATCTTCTGAGGAAACCTTGTGCAACATTACACGTTCCTTGTCCCAGTAGTTTCGGCTGTGCGTCGATATGTCAGTCAGCCAGTTTCTTATATTCTATAGTCTACACATAAATTAGAATACCTTTTTTTGAAAACTAAGCATGTTTTACTGAATAAAGTTTACTCGGTTATGCTCACAATGCAGTAGGCGTAAAAACCGTCAGATACCGCTTTAACTGTAACACATTTGATCATGAAAGGAACTCCTAAATTCTTGTTGTGATTATAACTTAAACCTGTAATTTCCACTGTTGCTATATGGGTCTATCCCACGTTCAAGATCTAGAGAGAAGCAACAAGATCTAGCGCGACATAACAAATACGATACTTGTGCTATCTCTACTATTACTCCCAAATATTATTTGGGAGTAATACACACACACATTTACATTTCACTATATATTTAAAATTAACTACCAAATTATGCGCTATTAAACGAGTGTCAAATCTGCAAATCACATGGTGTGCCACTTTTGGACGGAGCACCGCCGTATCCTCGTGGAGGCGATCGGCGGCGGCGACCTCTCACGCTGAGTCTTGGTTCAGGCCATGGTCCGGAACGAGAAGAAATCGGATGCGGTCGCCTCCTTCTGCGAAGCAGTAATGCTAGCGAAGGAGATAGTCGCAAATGTGAGAGAACGGATATCCTCACGCCTCAGCGGCCGCCCTAGGGACGCACAACCGGTGCATGTTTTATTTAACCATCCATTTCAGTAGTTTTTACTCTGTAAAACAGACATCTGCATAAAACTTCGATCTAATTGATATTTTTGAGGGTATTATTAATAGGTGTCTTTACTTACATGACATAAACATGTACGATTGTATAGTCTATATTCCACATGGCAGTGCGCCAAGCGCTCCGCTTTTCACTTTGAAACTGCTACAGTTTTGGACAGAGAACTAGTGATGACAAATAGTGACCGAATTTGTTTTTAATAATAATAATACGTGCTAGCGATCATTTTTGAAGGCTCACTTATTGAGTGTGCAAATCTTATTAATAACATTGTTCAAGCAGAGGGCATAGTCTTAACATAGTTCTTGGTAACCAGTCCACTTAAGCTTTCCAAAATCACAGCCCTTTGTTGTTAATATGTCGCAAGTTTCCCGTCAACCGGAGGTTGTCCTTAGGTGCACTAGCATAACGCGTACAGGGATAATCGTCCGTTGGTACCACGTCCCATGAAAAGTATCTAAGGGGCCTATACGAGTTGGCTTCGGCCCCTCGTTCACCGTCCAAGGGTCCGGGACCCCAGGGTCCTGAGATAAATAAATCAAAAAACTTTTATTTCAGATTTATTTGATCCATAAAAAGCACATTATAAATTTAAAAAAAAATGTAAATTTGATTTAGAATAAAACATTCGATTTGTTGTATTCAAACTTTCATTTTCTTTATAATTAGGAAAACATTTAGTTTTCTCTTTTAAAAATAATGTTTTCGGGTACTAAGATGGATAACAAACCATAATTTTCTATAGCTAAATTGTTTTTCTCACTAACCTCTTCATTTTCAATGGACGAACGATAAATCGTGGCTGAATCATAACGACGTTATAGGCGCTATCTCCTCAATATCGACAGTGTTCCATTGTTATAATATAAAAGGCATAACATATAAGTGTGTGTGTATGCTCAACGTCGAGAGTGCGATATACTGTGCTGTTCATATTCAAGTGTGCGATGACGTCATCGCGCCGTGTCGTCTGATAATGCAGGTATAGGTGGTGCTTACTCCTACGCTGAACAAGGTGCGGGACTATTGTGGATCAAAATAATGGCTCTGACTTTTGGAAGCCCATTAGTTGGAACATACCAGACACATGTTGCAGATTCCGAAGAGGAACTTTAATAAGAGATTCTTGCTAAATATTTTCGTGGTGCTCGCATCCTCTTGACCAACATTACGTATAATCATGGCTGAGGAAGCGTGTGAGGATGGTCGGCCACTTTTTTAATCGAAAATGCGTGAAGTTCCGTTCTCTTTGGTAACTTTGCCGTACAGTCGTTGGTAATTGTTGTTTTGGTAATTGCTCACCGTTGCCTTGCCAGGTACAGTCGTGAACACATTACTTGTGTACTTCTGATGTTTGTGTTGCACGTGTAGACCGTGGTAATAATATCTTGTTTAATATTTGATGAAACGGCTTTAGTTTTACATAATACTTGCTTTATTTAATGTCCTCGCTCATTGTTCCTTTTGGAGCAAGCAAAATACTTAGCATAATGTACGCATAATGTTCGCGTGATAAATTGAATACACTTACGGAGGTGCATCGGCGACGGCCAGTGCGGTCATCCTATCGTTTCCTACATGAAAGTCCTCGGCCGTGCGCCCGCTTCGGTCACAGATCATTTCCCCGCTACTTTCTCCCGACCACACTGACCACTCGCTATCGCCTAACGGTCGCCATGTTACATCTCAAAAGTTTCACACAAATAACAACAGACTAGATTCTGAGTGCAATATAAACGCTTCAGAACCGTCATTAAACGTAGTTAGTGAATTTTGCATAACACAGATTGAGTTCTGACAGTCGCCCACTGTCGAAGTTACACAATTCATCTGAGCTGATTTTGATGTAGAAACTGCACAGGCGTTACCACCTCACCAGTGTGCAATAATCGTAGAACAATGCTCAGCGTGGGCAGTCGTCAAACTTTAGTATCTACTCTCCCGCTCGTCGCAGTTGCACCGAGCGCGTCCATTCCAGCATTGTTGCTTTAACCAATTGCCAATCTAGCAATTAGTAAGCATTGGATATCTAACATTACGTTAGAAAGGAGTTTTTCAACCAGTACGTGAATTCTCTCGGTCGTGGTGTTAGTCCTCGTCGATAAGGGACCAATTTTCGTCTTATATTGTTGTTTCATATTATATGGTTGTTGCTACATCTGTTCAGTTTTTACTATGCAGTTTTGAATAGCCCATTATCAGAGTCAAGTGCAGCGTCGAACACTATTCATTATGAAGCATAACATTTATCGATATGGGCGTCATTCGAATAATAGCTTTCCCGCAAGCCGTGATACAGTTTCAAGCGGAGTTTTCCACATTGTTTATTATTTCTGGCAGTCCATAAAAAAGAAAATGGGACGCTGTTAGAAGCATTTCCTTTTACGACCGTCTCATTGCATAAAACCTATAAGCTATTGTGATTACCGAGGCTGGCAAATAAAAGGGGACGATCGTTATTCTTGTTTTATTTCCGATTTTCTTTGATTGAGGACGTAAGGCTGGTTTTAGGCCAAGCGAACGACCTCATAGACCTAGATACCGTGATTCTATGGAAATTATGGAAATAATACAAAACATGCTTTACAACGTGGGAAGCCGATAAATTACATTCTTGGTGATAATTTAACAACATAAAACATCGAGTGTTTGGTGGTGAACATTTTATACAACCTGGTCTTCTCCAGTGGCAGCAAAGTCGTCGCAAACATAACTTAGGTACCTGCTTTTAGAACGTGTGTTTACGGTTCAGATGTAGGTCTTTGCGTATTTTTACTAACGTTTATAACAAACAGCTTATAATGTAAACTGTAACCACTTCTCCCATAATGGAATCCGAATTTTAGGATAAATCGATCAGAATCCAAGATTGGAAAGAAAATTACTTCCTTCTCAGAATGAAATCGTCCAGGAAACTCAATAGAGCGCCTGTAATGAACGCAGCTAGAAAACTCAGCGACACTTCATTATCGTCTGACGCCGGCTCCGGGAGCTATTATTTTGAATAGTGCTTAAACCGTGACTGAAGAGACTTTGTTTCTGGATTTAGGTAAATCTGTTATAATCGTTTCTATAATGTTTTTATCATTCTATAGAATTCCTGTTTTGTTTTCCTATATTTGATGTCTTTCAGACTGTAGTAATCATAATAAAGAACTTTTCTTGCTCTGTGTATACCTACGTTTCTTTCCGCTGAGGATCCGACCTCCTAATTAGCTATTTGGTGTTCATTGTCCGTTCCACGTGGAAAATTTGCTATACGCATACACATCATTAAGTCGTTTTCACAAAAAATACGAACGCTTGACTGCTTTCAAGATTGATGTAATTTTTTGCCAACGAATGAAACCAATTTGAGACAGCAGCGGTGGTTTGCGTGATCACGGCTATGGTTGCCGATTTGCCCACACAGCCATTTTTTTACTTTACTTTTTGTTTTATCATGACGATGAAGTTGTGTTAAGTTTTTCGCGATGGCATCGTTTCCTGATACAGGGGGACTTACCTGCTATGCCAAATTATCCGCAATAACGTATTTTTTTCTTAAAATGCCAACAAATTGTAGGCAAAGGCCTGATGCCAAAAAGTAAAGTCATAAAGAGAAATGTGTTTCATATTAGACAATAAAATGGTCTCTGCTATTCGAGACTAGTTGGTTGAACACAAACCAATTCTAAATAAAAACAAGAATATCGTTCCGAAGAACCGGTTGTAATGTGTGGCGTAATATCGGCCACGACTGCGCCTCAAACCCGCCGTGTTTACCAAACACTGCACTCCAGGTGTATCACATGCTATTAATTACGCTTGGATTATTTTACTCCCTTCAATTTTTGTTTCATTTGCCACTAAAAGCGCTTAGTAATCAGAGGGTTATCGCGACCGGTGGTGCCAGCAACTGCTTGCCTTTGTCCAGTCATCCGTGCCTTATGCAATATTACGCGTAGGGTAGGCAGGCACCCCTTCCGGCGCCCCTTGGATATGGCAACGCATGTAATCAAGTACATACGGACAGACACACACGCGCACGCAACCTGATATACAGGTACGACGGGGATGCAAATTAGTATCGATTGTGATCGGGTTTCTAATAGTTGCCGTTCATTCGTGATTGATGGAAGTTAAAAGAATGTTTTAAAATGTTTCCTTAGTCGTAATAATTACATAAAAAGCGGGACCAAGCGAGAATTGGTCTGTGTTGAAAAATCACGACAAGAGAAATACAAACACAAGGTAGCATGACTCACAGTTCAATCGCAAAAAACCAGTGGATTGGTACTGAATGGGAATTACCAATATAGACAAGTGTCAATATTACCATTATACGCAAAGTTGTTTAGATAGTGACCGTTACTACAATGTTGTCACAGCTCTGTCGCTGGGACCACACAGAACGTACATTTACATTTCCTCGTTTTAAGGAACCTAAGAGATTTAAGTGTCTCATCCATCAAGCGAAGTCTAAAACCGTAGTTTTTGCTTGATCTCAGTACAGCACGGCGTAATAGATCGATTGGCCTCGGTCCTGCACGCTCCGCCGACTATTGCGTCATGCCGTGATGCTGGCAGGTTGAGCAGACGATGATAATGAGCACGTTGCCCATGTTTATTGCTTTGTTTTTTACCATCATCGATTGAAGTTCGACCGTCAAAGCGAGGAAGACAGCCGCGATGCTGTCGCACGTGATATATTGGCAGTTTTGCATGCCGTAAGACAGTAACCAGATATCAAGGTTATCCTTGGATACACGCTATGTCATCTGAGTATTGGTTGGGACCGATCAGGAAAGTATTATTATAAAAATTGGCAAACAAAGGCTGTCTAGAGGTCAGTGATGCAGAAAAAGCGACAATCACAAGGCACTGCGTTAATGCAGAGGTTTCAAAGGCGATCGTCACTCTGCACCGCTCATGCAGAATCTGAGCATGTTTGACAGATTGATCGTTCACCCTAAAACTGGTGCAGTCGAGCGTGACCCAGCCCTCAGAACCAATATTTCACTGTTCGAGTTAATTATGGGTACCTATTAATAATGTAAGCAAACTACAAAATTAATAACTCAATTGTATTTCATTGGACGGACAAACATACTTAATAAAATATATATGCTGAAAATATCAACGTCAGCGGGAACTATTTGGGACACTGATAAACTTCTTGTTTTTGACACTCCTCAGGATTCGTTCATGTTCATCATAACGTGTTTATAATTAAATTCTGACTTAATAATGGGAAATCCGGATTTTAATGGGAAAACGAAACTTAGGAAGCTGCTGACTCGCAACATTAGCATTTAAACGCTTCCCGAGATTAACATCGCTTAGATGGTTCGGATAGAGGAGGAGCCCTGTATCTATACATATACTGCTTGTATTCGTGTGTAGAGTTAGGCGTGACGGGTGTAGTCATTAGCCGATAATTTGGCGCCGCCTGACATTTGCATGTTATCTGCTCGCGCTAGCGCTGGCGCCGACGACATACCTCAGCAGATAGCAACACTACGCATACCCCACATGCGAGCGCAAATTAACATGGACACCGAAGTGACTAGCTAGTAGCGCCGATAAACGCACGCCTTTGAAACCAATACTTCTGTGAAATAGTTTGTTAGCTTGTAGCTTCTTTACCGAAAATGTTTTGAATTTCCTTCATTGTTTTAACTGGATGCCATATTTAGGCAAACGTAGTAATAAATCATGGTGTAAACAAGTGTTGGGAGTTGTAGTGGCATATGGTCGGTCATGTCGTCTATTCCGGTATGTTTATGGGCGTGAGGCCCTACAGGCGCTGGCGGGCCCGTCAAGGTGACTGCATGGCTCAGGCTCACGTTGGCGCCCCGCCAGCTCCAGCTGACTACATGCCTATAACATACTCGCTGTTTTATGTCCAATCTTACTCCATACAGTTTTATTATTTCCTTACCTTTAGGTCGGTATGCGTAAACAGCTTTTAGATAATAGACAAATATTTCAGGCGGACGTTTTATAGCCATTATAATGTCAAGGAATACATTCTCATTACTCAGCTATACGTAACCGGGAAGTCTGCAATAATAACATTCAAACAATAGCTATGTCTATCAGTGGTGACAAAAGTAATCGTGTTACAGTTCTCTGTGCCTAATTAATTCTACTTAATAACAGGAAAAATACATTGGGAACAATTGCCAACTGCGAAAAGTACTTCTCGGAATGGAGATTTGATTGAATTAATTGAGTGGTGTCTAAAAATAGCACTGATACAATAGGTGACGAGACTTCTTTAATTGTTGGGTGTGTGGGTGCGGGTCTGATGGCACCTCAACCTGCGGGCCCGGGTCAATTGCACGCATCCCCCGCGCCTCGCGAAGGCCGTCTCGATCGCCTGATCAATCAATTGCTGCAATTATCAAAGATTTTCGTCTGAGTGCTTAGAACACGCATTAAAATAGTTTGCTACATCCTCGCGAGGATTTCTGAAAGGCTCGACGGAAGCCATAAAATAGCGGCCGTCAGTTCTGATTGAACCAGTTATTTGAACAGATTGAAACTGAGAGGTCTTGCATACCTGATTCAAGGAGAGCGATTACTCTGAATTACTCACTTTAGGCGTTCAACTCTGCACATTCTGAGTCTTGACCGTTTGGATCAGTTCCTTCTTCACAAAAACTATTCTTCTCAAATGTCTCTTATACCTGTAATTATGGAATGCTTTGCTTTTCTCAAGTTAACTGTATCTCAACCATGAAACATCTGTAATTTAATTGATTGTAGTTCAGGCTTATCATTAGTAAACCTACTCATCTTAATGATTACATCACAAAAGTTATCGTATGCTTGTTTCAGGCAATGTAAGAGTTCTGTGGACACAGTGAGGTGGCTTATCGGAACTGGCGATGTTCCATCCTGCCATCTTCCCATCCTTCGTCATCCATGTGAGTTGCCCTTTCACTCCAAATATAACGAACCTTAGTAACTGCGCACGCACCTGTCACATCGTCTGTTTGTTTAATAACAGCTGTTACGTCACAATCTAAACATTACCTCTGATAGCGTCGTGTCACTCAATGTTTAGTCCAAATGATACGCTTATCAGTCGTATTTAGATGGGTAATCTTTGTTATCTGCGCAAGGACGCTCACATCCAGATATGCTTTTAGTTAAGCGTTTTAATTGAGTAAAGATTGCACGGAGTCGAAATTGTATAAATTTACAATGCTGAGCGTCCTTGCCACTTGGCACCCTTCGGCAGTCACGCGACAACTGCGCTGCAGCGCGGACGTATACATCGCGCTCGCGTTCGCGCTACATTAATTATATACACGTAAATGTGCACAGCTTGAACAGTTCTTACATGTAATGTGAGCAATTATTGACTCATTACAACGTTTTTTTGTTCGACCTCTAAAGCATCAGTTCATGCAGCATTCGCTTCAATAGCAGTATGTATTTTAAATATTTTTTTGTTTTGTATTAATTCGTTTGTTTAAAAAACATGATAGTGAACGAAATGAGTGCACTTGTCGGCTTTCCTATAGCACACTAATCCTGCTGTTCACTGGGATCACACTTGAGTTTTTATGGTTTCAATAAAAGTTTAATTTGTAAACAAACATAGTAGTTTGTTGTGCCGTACGCGTGAGCTGTGGGTGCATGTGATGATGCACAAAATAAGAATGACATGACAACATACAGAAATAAGTGTGTGTCAAAGGTATTGTTTTTTCGTTGCCAGAACACGTGATTTCAAGCGAATTGTATGTTGTTTTGTTATGCTTTGTAAATTTAAATAATGTGCTAGAAATAATTACAGATGGTTACTAAAAGTAATGCCGAAGCATGTTTTTAAAAAAAAAATCCGTCACGACATAATGACTTTTCTCGAAATCACGATACAACAAGGAACAGTCGGCTCTTGATTGTGAAATTCCAGAGTTTATAATGAGATATTAAATCCCTGACATTTTCTACTTTCGTACTCATCAACTCCTAACCTTCGGATCATGTTAATTATATTAGCTGAATCGTCTTAGTATCACTTTCGCAATAATTATTAGTTTCTGTGGTCTTTCTTCACACTTTTGCTGGAGCAACGTTGCATCGTAACGTTACAATATTGCAGCCAGTAAATACGAGATACAAACAACTCATACAGATAACAGACTGCCCAATATTAATTTATTCGAAACACTGAATATTGATGTAATCGTCTGATATATATGTGTGAATGGACTTCATAATTGCAACAGATGTCTCAAATTAACTGCTCGCATTTGTTTCTACAAGCTCGTTTGATATTTAACCAATATTATCTACTCTCAGGCTCAGATCTCGCTTTCTCGACCAGCACAGCACTCTTTTACGTCGGATTTAGGTAATAATACTCTTTTCGTGTATTCTAATATCTATCTATATATATAAAAATGAATAGCTGTTCGTTAGTCTCGCTAAAACTCGTAGAACGGCTTGAACGTTTTGGCCAATTTTGGTCTTGAAGTATTCGTGATAGTCCAGGAAAGGTTTAAACGGTGAGAAAAAATGAAAAAAAAAATACGAAAAAAAAAACCAAAACCATCTCTAATTAAAATGTAATTTAAAAAAAGAATTATGCTGGTTCTGGCTATGCCAGCAGATGGCGTTATCGTTGGATAGTTTAGCTAAGAGGTATCAGAACATTCATAGACTAAATCGGTACAAAGTTCGCCGGGTCAGCTAGTAATAAATATAAATATTTTCCTGTCCATTTTGCCAGGGTCGTATAATTACGACCACATACTCCATCTCGTTTAAATCTTCAATTCCCAGTGTTACTTACTTGTGATTATCATGAAAATTCAAATAGCAAATAGTTGATCCTCCTACTCCTAGTGGCCCTACCTTCTCTGCGTTATCTTAATGTGCTGAACCATCAATTCTCTATTCCAGACTAATGAGCCCGGCAGCTATGCGCCACATCGCCGGCCACCGCACGCTATCGAACCGCCGAGGACGCCACTCTGATGCCAAAATAATCTCTCCGCTATACCTCTCCACATAGATAGGCGTTTTTTAATATTTTACAATTTAAATTTTTAACGTAGTTTCATTTACGTGCGTTGAAGTTAACACACATGTGAAGTGAAGTGCTAGTGCTAGTGTTGTGACCGAGTTGGTGGGAACCGGCTGTATCTGTCTGGTTATCAGTGGCGCGTGTCCGGACTCGTCCGGCTAGGTAGTCCGGACCGGTAGCGCAGGGCCCGATGTTGGCGGCGTCATGGCCTTCATGACGAAGAAGAAGCGGTACAAGTTTGGGGTGCAGTGCTGTCTGGAGGAGCTCACTGAAGTGCCTTTCGTGTCTGCGGTGCTGTTCGCCAAGGTCCGCCTGCTGGACGGCGGAAACTTCCAAGAACATTCTAGCAGGTCAGTAAGGCAACGTCACATAGACATTAAGTTCGTATTTGTGTCGCTTTATCGTTTGGTACGTCTTCAACGATCATGTCACTCCTCGTTACGTGTTTTCAAACTCTTATCACATTCGATAAAAAATAATCTGTTTTAAACGTAAGACCTCTCGTCACCCAAAGATATGAATATGTAATGTCTTCCGTCTGTCTCCTTGACGTTTGATAAAAAGCTTGCATTAGCTTCAACTACAGATAAACTTTAACCTTATGAATATTTTTATGTTAGAATATGTTAAACAGGAAATTTCGTTCTCGGACACAAATGTCAGCAGGCTTTCGCCTTATCCGGTATAAATAAAGCTTGCGAGTCCTGTCCAGAATCGATTTCACTAAGCTCATGGCGTCTTAGTGTTGAAAAATTACAATATCTCGAATATATTTCCAGAACATATAGGATTCCAGATATTGAAGTGTTTTTATTGTGCTTTCTTAATGTTATTCTGAATGATTATGGAGTTTGTGGATGTTCCTCGCGAATTATCAATTGTTATCAAAAGTTTCAGTACAAATTTAAAGTAGTGTCAACTGACAAGTACAATAAATGTGTTATCCTCAATTTTCATTTGCCGTGTGCAGCAATCAAAGCTAAACTTTCATGAACATCAGCACTGTTCTCGGGATTTAAAGTTAATTTCCTGTCGTACACCAGGTCGAATTACTCGCCTGATTAAATCTTGAGGTTTTGTTTCTCGTGCTTGATTAAGTAACGCTTTGACGGTCATTCTTACTTCATAATTGCGATATATTACAAAACGGTGTACATTTGTACATCTGTGCGTTGGTTCGTTTTGCTTGAATCGCTGTCGCAAGTGACAGGAGTGCAGCTAATAAATCATTTTTGGTTGATCCAGTCGGACAGAGCACGAGGTGCGGGGGAGGTCCGTACTCGGTGCACTGGACCACAAAATGTTTGCATAATGCTATTCTTCATTATACTTATATTAACACTATTTCACTGATTGTACCACAAGAGATCGTTCATCAGTTTTTAGAACCACCGGCAGAGTATTAAATCCTAAACAAAATAATAATGAGAATGTAGTAACGTTTTGTGCAATAATGTAGCTGTAACACGATTACTAATCTAAACTCTATTCCGTGAATCTAAACGTGACGCCACAAACAACCCGAGAGACAATTTAACTAGAAACACTTTCTGAGATAAATTTTTCGTTTAACATGACATGAAAATGTTTGTGAAAACCAAACACAGTTACTCGAAAGCACCGCTCTACGCTTCCAGTCCGGTTATATAAAGCTAGAAGCTAAAACGATACCTAACACTATCAACTTCGGTATTGCTGCTCCTGTTTTTAAGTCCTTCGCCATTATTTCTAAAAGCTTGGTATGTATATAAACAAGTAATAAAGCTACTCAAATACCCTGATACTCTATCAACCTTCTAAATAGAAGTCAAGTTCAAAGGTACTATGTTGACCATAAACGTTACTGGTTGCGTTTTGTTATACAATTAATGAACGTGTAAAGGACCATAGCGGTAGCTCACGCACGGTTATGGTCGGACATTTTTAATCTTTTACTTATTTGATCTTATTTCCTTAAGTCTCTCTTATGTACAGAGAGCTGAAGCAATTTGGTACTGTTTGGTGCATTACAAAATTTTAAGTACAAGGAACTCGAAAGTTGGGCTGGAAACTTTTGGAACTCTCCAAATCTATTTACTTCCAAATAACGTAACTGTGAAAAGTGTGTCCCTCTTCTGGAGCAAGTCGAATTCCAAAGACCGAAGTTATTAATTCAATTAAACTGGACGTCTTTCGTAGTGATGATTTGTGAAAAGAACATTCTCACACTCTATTATGCAAAGCGTCTCGTCATCGCAATCATCAATCTTATGGTCCGTGCTACACCCACTTTCCGCGAGGTTTGCTTGCCCAAGTTGCTGTGGCGTGATGATACAATCCGCCCACGCACGGCAACTCGTCTAGGTGTACGCTCGCGTCTACATAGTAGCGATAATTATGTGGTGTTTCACTAAATTGAAATTGATGATAGCGAGAAAAAGTTGTAAAGCCATTTATTTTGCCATTAGCATCAAGTCGTGCAATGGAAAAAGATTTGTTTTTGGTAATGGATGTCCTTCACTCTACTGCATTAATTTATTATTCGTTCAGTAGTATTTTCAATCAGCCTGGTCGGTCAAGTCGGGTGGTCTTGTCATGAGGTCCTGGCCGTGGACGACCGGACGCTTGTTATTCTCTCCCCAGTAGCGGACAGGCGTCACTAGCACCACTCCCATCATGCACATTACGATATCCCATCGGTCCCTACTTGCACTGCGACTGGCATATCCTACTTGACGAGCTTTTAGTCCTTGTACCATGAACGGAAATTGATGTCAAATCTCACTATATAAATAAAATTTATGCCTAAACGTGAATATCGTAAAATAATTTAATTAAAATTGGTTTAGTAGGGCAAATTAGTAATAATTATAGAGCGAGCTAACTACACGAGACTTCCTCGTGTATGTGGTCGTCGTATCAGCGAGTTTCCGAGTCGCGACAGATAATTATAACATGACCATGTACGCTTCCGATACGAGTTAGCGCTGGTATCGATAACAGCTGAGCTGCTACGATCCATTGCTGTTCCACTTGGACCTGCTGATGTTACAATGTTTATCTAGTGCAATGTTTATCCCAAGAGATCCATCCATCTGTCCACACTTCACTGTTTGTGATAGCCTATCTTAATTTTATAATTCACTAGCTTCTGACAGCGGCTTCGCGCGCGTGGTATTACAAAATGATCCCAAGGGAACATACTCCCGGGATTAAAATGCTCTGTACCAAGACATGTATACACATATTGTGCCAAATTTCATCTTTATAATATTAGTAAGATTGCATACTGACCTAATGATATAGTAATCTTATCATCATCTCACCAACTTCCGATTGCAGATAACCATGTTGTCAAGTCATTCGAATTTATTACAAACTGTCACGTACGTATAGTTACTGAACCTAATCGGGAAATGCTCTCGAATCTCTCAGCACCAATTATATTGGCTGGCGTCCCCAATCATACCTGAGCACGTTATTATGAAGGTACGAATATAGGTCACCATTAGACTGGAACTGAACACTCACTAGGGTTGGCAGATCGCAAAAGAGTTGGCGGAATACCTCTATAGTTTCCAGTTATTCCCTATAAATTTTCGACGAATATTAGATCATAGGAATCGGTCATGTCCCAATATTTGAAGTTTTGCTGAAAATGGTGGTTTTATATAATCTGGACTAGTTTGAGTGCATCCCGGCAGCCCTGGGTGGGAAGTGAGCAGTTACCGGGAGTAGGGGAGAGGTGGAATGCGGAGGCGTCCGGCGAGCAGGCGCGGACCCCGTCCGTCGCTGAACAATTGACTGCGCGCTACCAGCCAATCAGTGACGGCGTCCCGCTGCAAACCAATGCAACTATGATTGAGCTAACGAATCCGAACGACAGAGTTTTGATTAGAAAATGAAATTGATTCCAAAATAGCGTTTTGTTATTTCAGATTAGCTTGCGTAAGACTGCGATAACGCTGACTTCGACATTTCATTTATTAAAAAACTTGTAATATTTAAATTATATTTATTGCATTAAACAATGTCAAAGAGCAGCTGAGTAGACAATACGTCAGAGACAGTTTGACGCAAGATATTTTTCAATTGAGTCAGCGTCTTTTCTCAGCTATTAAACATATATTATGCCGTGCTAATTATAGATTGTATAGTTAATAAAGTTGAATGCCTTGCTTAGCGGTTAGCACGCGGGTGTGGAATTCCTCGCCCAGATAAGAACCGCCACCTGACTGACACGGGTTGAATGACTCTGTTTTCACAACCATTGCTAACATTCAACACCTATTTACAGCTTACTGCTCAATGTTGACGAAATGAAAAAAAAAAAAGGCTTTCCTCTAGCTAATGACTGGGATGTTGACCTTTTCAGCCAATTGTATCATGGAAATACGCTTACCATTAAATGAGTCACGGACCTTAAGCTGAGTAGTAGTACCCGAAATACAAAAATATTTGATTAAACACACTGAGGTAGCCTCAACAGTTAATCTAATTAAAATTTTCGCTTTTAAAACTAAGGGATTCCGATGCCAATTGATTATATAGGGTGACTGGTAATTAGTGTACGATACTTAAACATGTGATTGTGCTCATGATAACCAACAACTTTTACTATGGGAACAAACCTGAAATCGCGAAAAAAAAATCAGCTGTTCAGTACATTTATGTTTGCCTAATGTACTGAACAGCTGATATTTTTTTCGCGATTTCGGCTTTGCTCCCATAATAAAAATTGTTTGTTATCATGAGCACAATCACGTGTTTAAGTATCATACACTAATTGCCAGTCACCCTATATAAGGAATAGTACGAATCTTTCATATCACTTTCAGTGATATGAAAGAAAAGGAAGTTAGTGATAGCATGACGGTTGACAGGATAGAATGGAAGAAAAAAACATGTTGTGCCGACCCCAAATAAGATGGGACAAGGGCAGGAAGATGATGATGAGTACACTTACTGTGTTTTTTAAAAATTCACTGTTCTGAATCCACAGAGATGAAAGTGATCTATATAGTTACCTACTTTGTGCACCTCCTACAATGTAATACATACTCTCGCAAATCGTATCTGGCTATCATTCACGAATCTGTCTAATAATGGAGCCAGTTTATTTATAATCAGGCTCGCTCCATTGTTTACGGTAGCACGTCACGGCCATTTTGTTTTCAGAAACTGTCTTTTGTTCTTAAAGCAAATGAACCGTTTGCTGTTCTTTCTGTTTTTTAACGCGGCCTGTTTGCTTGTTTTAGTCGCTTTGCTGTAATCTTGAGCAGCTGTTGGGAGCTCTTGAGTGTTTGTGGGTAAGCAAAGTCTATGGTAGATTGAGATGTACCTATTTGTATCCAGCAAATTAAACATAAAACCACATCTATCTGATAAGAATCTAATCATCTCTTCCAAAACCAACGTGCTAAAGGAGCTTATAAGAATGGAGTCTGGTTCCTACTGTTCAGTAAATCTGGGAAAAACTGAGCAAGTGGGAGTCGGACTCGAGCCCTGAGAGTTCCGTACAAACTCAACTTATGTAAATAGTTCATTCCCGAATTGAATATCGAAAATTTTTCCGAATCGTTTTTTTTTTTGTGACGTGTCATCAAATTAACTGTTTTCAGATTTATTTCTATACTTGTACTGTAAGACCTTGCTTTATATCAAATTTCAGAATTCTGGGTCAACGGTAAGTACCGTATGAATTTTGATTCCATTGAGAGTGTCGAAATATACGTTTTTTGCGACATATACATAGGTACGGCCGTATCTTTTTTTTTTTTTGTTATCTTAAAAGTTTGATATTTTCACAGCTTCAAGGGACCGCAGACCTCAGTATATGGTTTTAATTTCAATGAGATACCTCCACGCGTTCCCAAGATAAAGTACAGACAGACGGACGGACAACAAAATGATCCTATAAGGGTTCCGCTTTTTCCTTTCAAGGTACGGAACCCTAAAAATGTAGTCAAACTGGAACTAAGTCATGTCTGGTCGGTTAACTTAAGTCGCTTTACAAAAAAAAAAGAACTTACCCCAGTTCTCTGAAATGTGTAGGTATGCTAGTATTAGGAGTTGCTTGCTCTCCACGACAAGTGAACCACTTTCTACAAAAAACAAACAACTGTCTGGCCGTGGGCAAACAGACCAGCTTCACGCTGTGTAGCAGTGGCATTAGCTCATGTCAGATTATAGCAATTATGTAGAAAACTGCGAAATACTGAGATGAAATAAATGCTATGCGTGTCACAACAACGTCGACGTGTTTGTTTATGACGAGTGCGCTGCTAAGTAATCTCATGTCATTATGTCTGGTTTCCTTACTATTAATCTTGTTGTGAAATAACGTTTTATAGTATTCGTAATCAATCTGGGTATTTAAGTTTTATTTTTCAGTGTCCCAGACTGTATAAAAATGAAACCCGTTTTCCTTGGTCACGGCATCACGCGTGAATGGCTGGACCGATTTCACTAATTCTTTTTTTGTTGTATTTGTTATTATTAGGAGAAGGTTCTTACGGAAACAAATATTAAGAAAATCTCTCAGAAATATTGAACAATATACAACAAAATAAAGTAGTGCATCATTGCTACGCTAAGGCGGTACGAAGTTCGCCGGGTCAGCTAGTCTATATAAATAATAATTAATCCCTGTTTCCCTTGGTCACGTCATCACGCGTGAATGGCTGGACCGATTTCACCAATTTTTTTTTATTGTGTTTGTTATTGTCAGGAGAAGAATCTTATGAAAGAAAAAAATAATAAAATTGGTAGAAGGGTAGAGTAGGGCAGAGTAGGGTAGAGTTGGGTAGAGCAGAATAGAGTAGTCAGTCAGTTGACGGGAGGGAAGCCGCGGGCAAAAGCTAGTGTAATATAAATATAAAAAGTCATTGTTTTTCTTCTTAAAAAAAACTTTGATCTCAATAAAACATGTGGAAACTATCAACTTAATGCAAACAGCATTAAGTTTGCAGCAGCCTTGAGTTATTATTACATTACAATGAAATATGATTATTTTTATAAACTGTTTTAAAAACCTAATTACAATCTCTCGCGCCCTAGTTCCTTTGGGAATGTATGTGCAGTCCAGATTTAAGATTTGTACAATAAGACAACGTGAAAAGATCAGCCATTGTTCAATAGATCTTATTTTTGTACGAGATCTTGCGTGACGCCTATAAATAGACTAGCGATTTATCCTCCCACTGTGGCTGTGGTGTAATTATCGATATCAGCCAACTTGGCCAAGGCGATGGCGCCCGCATTGCACCAGCAGCAAGGACACCGTCGTGGACAACCGCCAACCCCCATGACAACACTTAGATCTTACCGAACCTGATAGACTAATCGAAAGCCGAAACAACAATGGAGATAGTTCCCATACAAATACTCGTATTAAATATAGTCGCCAAAGACTGTGTCGATAAAAGCACAATTAAAATGATTAAGTAGTCACGCGAGCGTGTAAACACTAGCAGATATGACGATAATTGCAGTATAGTGGTCGCGATAACAATAAATATAATTTGCGGTTGGAGCTCCGCGAGCCTCTGTTGGGAGGGAATCGAGAGGCTCATTTACTGAGATTTGTCGATGTCTGATGTAACACTGTGCAACTGCCGGAAGAAATTAGTGCGATGTCAATTCTGCTCACTCATCTTTTAGGAAAATGCAGAAAGAGGTTTTTTTTAAAGCCGCTTTTAGTTCTCGCGTTCAGGAAAGACGTTAGTTATCTCTCTTACATCCTCCCGAGACAAAACTTGTAAAATGGTGGCTCTTGATTCTTTCTACTTCATTTTCATTTTCCGCCAGCAATGCAAACAGTAAATTTGAACGTGCTAAATTGCTCAAGAGCTCGTTATTGTCATACAATGCAAGCTAAATGAGCTTCTAACCGAAAAGGTTAAAGTTATGTAGCGTTGCACACTCCTTACACAGTTACATAACATGTGGGCTTTCTTCTGCGGGCTTATCTATGACCTTTCCACTCCTTGCGATATGTCGTTTTCCATAGCTATATTTTATTAGAGAGTAGTAGAGACCTTGCGTAAAAAGGAACATTTTAGTTTTATATTGCACGGTTGGCTTGTGTGAAAATCTATTGAGTAATGTTTCCAAAAGTTACCTTAACTCATTGAATGCCCGGTGCGCGGATCCACGCGAGACGCAATCGCTTTTTAATTGTGTCTCTAATTACGGTATACGAAAGGTTAATTAATGATCAGTTTATTTACCAGAATATAGGTTTTTTCATGAGTGGAGTTCATTTAACGTCATAGTATATTCGAGGTTACAATCGTGCAAATATGCGTATTCAAGTAGATTTCCTATTACAAATAATATTCGGGTAAGTCAGACAAACATATTAGCTTATTATTAATATCAAATAATACTCTAATAATACATAAAATAATCGTATAAAATGAAAAAAATATTAGATAAGTCAACAAAATGATCACATAAAATTAAGTTGTTAAAATTATGACATCAATTAAAATTTAATTGATGTGATAATTTTAATATTTAATTATTAAATAATATCTAAACAAATATTTAAGTCTACTTAAAATAGTCATAATTACGTATCTAATAAAATATTCACAAAAAAATAAAAAACAGGTACATTATAATTAGATCAGTTTCTTGGACTTTATATGAATTGTTAACATTTAAAATTGGCATTGTACTGAATAAAAACATTTGCTACACAGCCAATTATAAATTTTGTTATTAAAGTTTTTGTAAGTTCTCTTAATTCTTTCGGTTATTATGAGGCACGGCAGTGCCCCCGCCAAGGCGAGCCGCCGTACCATCCTTTTCTCGAAACAGTTCAGGCTATTTTCGGCCCCCCATAACTTCGTTGTATAAGCCTGAATTTTCAGTAACCAAACAGGCATTGTATAAACACGGTGTATTTAAAATTTCATTATATTTGAACTAGTAATTATAACAGGTCAAAGTTTTTTAATTTTGTCACTTACTGACGGACCGATCATCAAAACTCTAAGGCACTTCTAGCAGACATAGAAGCTTCAAATTTAGAATACAATTAGCCTTTAGTGTATAAATCAATGAAAAACTAAAATATTTTACAATTTCGGTACAGTTTTTTAGATACACCAACTGCATAAATAACTTTTTAATCCCTTATTATAGGATTACAAAGTTACATTTGCAGTGAATGAATCAGTGTAACTGTATATTTATAATATAAAGGAATCTACAAAAAGAAATAGGATGCCATCAAAAACATAACTTGTAAAAAATCCAAAGCTCTGTTCTTCTACCGTAAAAAGTTGTGAGATCCAAGTAATACCAAGTCAGTTAATTTATTCAGTTCCTACTTGAGGGACCTTTTGCAACTGACTGTATCAATATCTTCTTAATCTTTTAAATAAATTGACTTGGTATACGGACTAAACAATCTAATTTAATACGTATTATTTGTGAGATACATTTTGTTTTCATGCGGTTGCCAAGTCAATCTATTTAAAACAAAGATTTGTAATATATAATATGGTCACTATAAGATGATGCAAAAGGTCCCTCAAGTAGGAACTGAATAAATTAACCTTGGCCTTGGATTGTTTTACAAGTTATGTTTTTGATGGCATTTAAATATTACTTTTGAACAAATGAATTGTAGTTTTTCTTCGCTAAACAGTATTTTTTGAAAAAATAGAAACTCGTCCAAATCGAAAAAAATTCTTGTCGCCTGTTGGTTTGTCGTATTTTTTTTATAATCCAGTGCTCGTTATTTGCACTTAATCCGTTCCAAAGATCGAGCTGTCTCCAATTACCGCGTTCATGTAACGCTCCCTTGCCTTGATGGACAATTATCACTAACAACAGTGTATTACTCAGTGGTTTTCTATTTATTTGTTTTTAAAGAAAGCTTACAGGCTAATAACAATTATAATTTTACCAAGCTTCATTACTTCACCATTAATAGGTTTGTGAAAAAATCCATTAAGTTGTGCAGAGCTACTAATGTAATTATTTATCTCCATCATGAAAGTAGCTGTTTCTCTTGGAGCCATCGTGGCTTCGTGCTTTCCCTGCTCTTGATAATTACAAGCCTCTTTCAAAGCAATATTGTACCAAACCAATTAACTTTTCGTTTTTACACTTTGTTTTAAATCCTGAAGTTAAATAAACCAGATTTGGACGAGTTCTACGAATAGTTGCGTTAGCGTAGGAATGCGTATGAAAATAATGTTAGCGTGCTTAAACAATTTTGAAAGTATGCGAACTTATTTGTGACTTTGTTTTCGAAACATGTTGGCAATAGTAACCCATATATAGTTTCGGTGAATCAGACATTTTCAGGTTTTAAAAGTTCTTACTGTATATCTACTTCTAGGCAAGTGGTTACATAAAGTAGACCATAAAGGTTGTGTGCTTGGTAACGCTAACACTGTATATTTGGTTAGTAATGTTGCAATAACACGAAATTATATCGGCCTTCATATTAGTTCATATTATTGTTAAATAGTCGTTAATTCTGTATTATGCGTTGTATTATTTTACAACCAGTTTATTTATCATCACTGCAACTCGCTTTTCCGCTCTTATTTCGTGTTCTTTCTATTGCTTCTTTACCTGCATTGTAATAAAGTAATTAGTGTCAAGCTAATTAATAGGCTACGCAAATATTTCAACAGATGCAAAAATAGAACCTACTTCATTGATATTATTCATAGATAGGTAATGATAAAATAATTGATAGGCGCATGGCATACGATAGGTAAATGCTTGAGTGGTTTCAAGAATGTCACATACTGGGAACACTCAAGTGACATAAGGTAAATATTGTAAGTCGTTGTTCGTTAGTTCATAAGCGGTGAATTTAAACGACATCAACACGTTGATAAATCCCATCAGAGTAATATCGTTTCTGTTACATTACGAGTGGTGGAGTAGCAAGTGCAGGTATTTGGCGTAACTGTTGAACCACATTCGATCGAACGTGCGACGTAGGAAATTAAAACATGTACAATGTTTGTAAATCTGTACCTGTCCTAGATCTTGAGGTCAAAGATGTTAGATGAACAAGAACAGATTTTGTCCTAACTCCGATGTAAATAAGAACAAATTTTGTGTTACTCCGACGTTCGTATTCAACGATATGTGATTTCGTGTCCTACATAAAACTGATTTAGAAAAGATTTGTACGTCCTCAGAGAAAACGTTAACCGATAAGACTAAAACTTACCATTAAATTGTCAGAATTTCTCTTCGCCTAGGTAACGAGGTTATGGAATCAATTTATAGTACTTTCGGAGCGAACTGCACAAGAAAATGGTTCTCTAGAAGAGAGCTGTTACAGATACGGTCTCGGTGTAGATCCCTGGGGTATCCTGCAACTACGAGCTTAACTTTATAATGAATATTAGTCATAGGCCTAGCATCGTTCGTGATTTTAAAGCTGTTAATTAGTAATTGTGGGAGTATAACAGTACACGGTACACCTGCCTTTACTCACACTGTAATGAGAATATCTTCAGAAATGCTGTGCTCCCGTAGTAGTCGAACGTCTCGTTTGTATTTAGCTGTACAATTTGATTGGCACATATCATGCGTGTCCTGTATAAGAAATGTGTTACACATTTTGTTCGGCTTCAGTAAGCCAAACAAAAGTAAGGTTTTATGCGGGCGAAATAAAGAAGTATATTCGAGATTATTGAATTTATTATTTGCGGAAATCAATTTACTACCTTCGAATACTGATAGGTTCCTACATATTGGAGTGCGTTCGCTCATACTATGCTTGCTCGTATATACTGACTGAGCTTTGTCAATAATATTCTACAAGATAATGTTCCTATGATAATAATTATAAATCCATAAAGCATCTACAAACATTGTCTACTAGAACCATTAATTATCGTCACGTGTGTACGTAGAAGCGCGCAGGCGTGCGCTCGCGCACTCATTAGTACTTATTAATTAATCATTAACGTGGTTAAGTAACCGGCGACCGCTCGCCGCTCTCATGAAAAGTGAAATTTTTCTCTCCCTCCCCTCTGCACGTACCCTCCGGAGCATTTCATTACCGCATTTTACGTGAGTTCATTGATATCTGGGTTTTAGGCAGTATTCATGATTCAGTCCGTGAGTCGTTGAAGATATACTCAAGACTGGAACAAAATGTACTAAAACAAGTGCTTATAAAACTCAGCGGTGGATGAATGTGGGCTGTATGCTGGTATAGGTCTTTAGCATACACTTTTCCTTTTGTTACTACAGCGGTATACATAAATTATTCGCTCGTTGTGCTTAGGTAGGTACCTAACTTGCTCAATACACTACGTACGATGTTAATCAAATTTATTAGTTTGTGGTAATAGAGCGTGAAGATAATTTGCTAGTTCATCACCATTCGCCACCGAAGACCATTAATTCATTAAAGTTGGGGAAACAAACAAAGTGGTTGATTGGCAAGTCCTTTGTGGTGGAGTCGATTTTCAATGATTGGCTAGTCTTTTTAAAGTTACTGTTGTTTTAATGAAATATTGTGCTGCGGATTGTGAGCGGGATATCTAACATGAATTTAGAAAGGAAGCTCACAATCCGCTCTTAAATCAATTTCCAATACTTCTACGTTAAATAAACTAGCTGTGCACAAAGTTGGTGCTTACGTGTGGTAGGTGCAAGAGTAGCTAATCGATCACCACGACTCGATCTACACTTCCCACTTCCGCGCCTCCAGATCAAGCACGATAGTGATACACACTGACAGGCGGACTCGCGTGCCACATCAACAACTTGTAGGTGTTAATTGATTAATCCATCCAGTGTAAATTTCCATCAATAAATTGAGCACCGAACAAAGTAAGCACGCTTGTTAAATTAGTTCGCATGACCTACCACATTAACTGAAAAATCATTGATAAAATAATAATACTGTAAATGCGTATTCGATTAAACAACGCGGAAGAATAATTTATTAAATATTGCTAATTGTAGTTTTTTCTTGTTCATTTATTTAGGATCGAGGCGTAACGAATGTTGTAGATTAGCAACAACTGTGGTTCATGTTTCGGTACGTCGTTCATCATTGTCCTGGTTCTATCCATGTTTTCCTAACGTGGAACTTACAAGATATTTTCAGGGCAAGTGTACTAGTGTTGATGCCAGTATGTCTCAATGTTAGATTAGCTTCACTCTCACTGCTGCAGAGCGCGTGCTTGCAGATTCTCAGTAAAAAGCTCACGTTCCGCATACCGACAATGTTATGCTGACTTAGCTCAACGATTCGATACAATCTCACCAGATAGCTAGCTCTTTTCACTATCAAATGTGTAAGAAATCAAACATAAACCACATGTTGTCTATTTCTCAAAGATAAAAAGCATGAGGAAATTTTGCGGAATCTGTAATATATTTTTAGCAGACAGTATCAGATTGCACGTGCATTGACACACGTTTTTATCACAAGTTTATATTTACTTTTCAATCTATTTAATCCTACGCTCATTAAAGTATTTGAATAAATTCTTACACAATACAGATTTCTTGCTCAAACATTGAATATAGCGGTACAAAAGTGAAACAATGACGACTACACACAATCCTAAACCAACAAGGTAAGCTACTTACGTCACGACAGGCTAAATATGACTCGTACTATAAACAATATAATGTGGGAACGGTAACAATATGTGCTGGAAAACATTCCTGCAAACTAGAGGAACAGGCAATAAAGTGGCCTTTCTGAGTGGATCGCAAATGTGCTCACACGTATACAGTGTTTAGTTCACTGAAGAACATTCCTGTACTCCGTGAAACCGCAAATGGAAGTGCGGTTCGACGATTTTATTAGGTGCAGGTATCTACCGTAATTAACGAAGACTTAGTGCTCCTAACCGTGTACAAATCTAGTTCCTCGACAGTGTCAGACGCGCCATGGAAAGGACCAAACAGCGCTCAGTAGTCGCATTAGGCCATTAATCACGCCTGAGTAGTTTACTGCATACGAACTAAAGTTGTTTTAAGAATCTGTTTTAATTACTGTTTTTCCCAACACAGTTTAATTGCAAGATCTAGGGTACAATTTATCTTGAGTGGCCACAGCATTTACAATTTAATAACATTGCGGCAACTGGCCAGTACGTTAGGCGTATTATGTTACTCGAGCGAGCCCGTATCTGGTATCACTAAAGACGCGTGTAAATCAGAGTGAGCAGTATATTCGCGATGATGGCCGCCCCGTCTGACGGCATTCCGCTGCTGACCCATTGTCGTCCATGCGTGAACGTATCCACGCCCGCCCTAAATACCCACGTATGTTTCTACATCATATGATGTATTTGTTGACACACTCTTCCACGTAGGTAATACACTTCGAAACAATAGTTACCATTAAAGAGTTCAAGACAATTGATCAGTTAGTTCATAACATTTACAATTAACAATGTCACTGCCAAAATCGTTATTTAATAAACAAATTAGAGCTGTGACCTACAGCGGTGCGGCGTCAAGTAGCCTAGATACTTGTTAACTAAATTAACTTGATTCCGGCCAGACCCGGCCTTATCAACTATCAAGTTAACATCATTACTGGTTAACCCGCACGACCTTATCGAAATAGTTTTAGGTTCTGAATAATTACTGGCAGAAAGATCACTGTATTCTAATTTGTTAACAAATTATGTAATCCTGGAGGATTATCTGCATACATAATGCATGCAGCTGCCACCACCGTTTGGTTCAATTCACTGTTAAAACTTCCAAAGTTCCTTGTATTGGTTTTTAAAAAAATAAATAGATATCGGCTATCCGTGAATTTGGTAAACAGTCGTTCATTGAAAAGTGAAGGATCTTGCGCTGCGCCTGCGCATCGCTTGTCAACACGCGCATTGAAGTTCGCAAAAAAACTCACAAGCGCAGTGTTGGAAGAAGTTATTGTGCGGGAAAGTGTAAGCGTTGCAAAAAATGTGAAGTTAAAATGACAACCGGATGGAGAATATTCTGATACATCACCGCTTCTTAATTAATTTTTTTATCTTTCTGATTGTAGAATCTTATTGTTCTTTAAAACATAAACTCGATGATAACGGTGCCATTCAACCCTCGGCCGCAGGCTGCGGATGCAGGCAGCACATGCGGCGGTTGCACGAAGCTGGCTGCAGCTGCACGACTGGTTTTCTATGTAGTAGTACGGATTTTTGTGAAAACCATTCCGAACACGGCTGCAGCCGGACGTGCTGCTGAGCGTCGGCTGCGTGTGCTGCCGCGACCTGCAGCCGCAGCACCATCGCAGACCAGTAGTGCTGCGGTTGCAAGTCGATGCGCACGTAGTTATGTCACTCCAACCTGATTAAACAAGTCCCGAAATAATCGCTATTGGGAGCCGATAGCGCTCATATTAGATTGAATCGTAGATTTGCGGCTGGCAGCACGTGCAGCCAGCCTCGGAATCACTCCCGGCTGTGGATGCAGGCAATGATAACTGCTACAACTTAATTATTTGATATTTTAACAAATCTTGATCAATTTGTAGTTGTTGCGTTTAACTGTAAATTCTCTGTTTGTGTTCTCAAACGACTATGATCGGCTAGCATGATACGATTACAATCTGTTGCATTAGTCTCATGGATAATATTCTCCGCGACGTAATCGCCGGTCGCACTCGCATCGTGCACCAATTCTCTGTCGCAACTGATGCCACCGTTTGGCAACTTCATCATTGCCACCGCTTGCCCAATCGTCGGCAAACATTCTCTCTGATACACTCTCGTACAATAACTTCCCGTTTACTTTAGCTCCTCAAATCTCTTTGATATTATATATTTACTCTGTTTATTATTCTCTTATTATTGCGCAAGATTAAATAAAGAGATCTTTTGGTTTGATATGATCGAAACTGGGCCAGATTTTATTGCACTCAAAGCACAGGAAATTGATCACGTCTTTATCTCATCCTGGTTTGTTGTCTTTGATCAAAATTAACTTCAAACAAAAGATTTCTTTCAGTATTATACTGTTTTGCTTCGTTGGTGGCTCTTTTCATGTGATCAAAAAACGAAATATGTACATTTCTCATTCGCAACAATGTCTGAACGCGGGTGCTCAGCAGTTACTGGTCCGGCGAGTTATTGGCAATAACTCCGCATACGACCTTACAAAGCTGTTACAGAATACAAAAAATATCGTCCGATGCGATCACACGATAACAAAATTACGTTCGTTTTATAAAACCGGCCAGTATGGCAGGTGGGAAATGTAGCTTTCGTCGGCGGACGGTGGGTGGGCTTTTGAGGGTTCAGGAGGAGATTTTCTACCATTCACTTTGAAGCTTTATCCACTAGTGAACCAATTACGTGGCTACATGTACAAATGTCACCGTGTATGCTGCGTAGCCAGCGATTGCCGAAGGACACCGGTCCGACCGGACTGGTCGTTGTTTTCTTTCATTTTCTCCCAAACGCGGCGCCAGTTTTACATTATGGACCCGTGTTGTTGTGTGTTCTGCGGCCACCAGACTACATATAAATACGTAAGTCTGGTGGCCGCAGAAAGCAGACGGTCTAATAAAATGAGACCTACTTAGTACATAATAATATGGATTTACTTGCCATTCTCCAGTCTGTAAGAGTCTGCTTGAAGTGGGACTTGTAATTTGATATTCGTTAGACTGCATTTGGAATTAATTGCCTGCATGTGACCATTATTTTATAGCTCTGTACAATTTCTAAGTGACAGTCTCATTGTGACTGGCTGAATGTGAAAACTAACTTAAGAGCGGCCAACCCGAGGTACATTTTCATACAACCGCTCTTACTTTATTATAACGTTATTACACATCTTTCTCCAGATGTTTTGGATACACAGATATCTTATGGATATTATCTAGGCTTCTATAGAGATCAAAACATAAACTTGTGTAAAACTAATCCAGTAAAGACCTCTGAAAATCTCCTGTTTTACGTGAACTTTAGCCCTCCATAATGTACTCATATAATAATAATATAAAAAGTACATCTATAGAAGCCTTGCATATTTAATCGAGATTCTGAATGAAGCCATCTTTTCTCAAAAACTTTTAAGGGTTTTAAAAAAGACACGTTTTTCCTGGAACAAGTTTTGTGAAATATTTGAGTAAATCACGGAATTACCGAATGCCAACAGAGTTTTCAGGCGTTATCTCTCTTTTTTCGCGCTGCCTCTTCATCAAATATCGCGTTGGATTTCGTTAGATGAAGCAACAAGCTTTTAAACCATGCTCGACGTTGATGACAAGCGAGTGGGGAAGGGCCCTCTTAACGGGCTGTTTCTCGTTTATAGCTTTATGTTTCCGGTGCACAGCTTTTACAATGAATATTGAACAGTCATCGGCAATGCGATTCACCGTTGTGAACCAAAGGAAAAATCAATTGCTATGCATTGCTTCCATATTCACGACTACCTTCCTACCACCGCAAGGAAAAGAAAGCATAATTTTATTAAAAAAAAATAAAAACAGTTTGGAATAAATTTGAATTTTGGTCATGTTTCGACGCGGTTCCCAAAAATGGCTTTTGTGGGATATTACTGAATGAAACCTATATGTATACAACCGGTCGATACCGATGATCAGTGAGAGATCACGCGCAAACATAGACAACTGTAATATTGGTGTTGACCGCGGACCAGTCACACATGGGAACAATAAGCTGCCGATGATGAACACATGACGTCATCCATGGAGCTTTCACAGCGAGGCCTGATGACCAGCCTGCGGTCAACGCATAATTAACTTTTGAATGCCCCGATTTGGAGGTTGAAGTGATAGTTCCTCTAGGGTCTTTACTTCATTAGTACATATTCACATTCACGGTGGAGTTCATTTTATTTTGGCAAGCGTTACAGAATATGTCAGCTTTAAACTGCACTCGCCTATATCATTTCTATAATTCAATTATTCGACGCAACCAGGAAAATTCGCGGCGTACATGACGTGACTGTCAGCAGCTAGGTAACAAAATTTTGTAATCCAGTTGATCTCATAATAAAAATAACGAGTAATAACTAGTTTTCCTATGAGCACGTATTACCTAATAGCACAACTAAATAAACAAGACAAACAGGAAACATGAAAGGTCGTCGACTCCGAGACCTGCGACCATTCGAACACGTCCGAACGGGACTTATTGACACCTGCAAGACACGACTCAGCTCGCTGCATTTATACACTAACACGCTCCATTGCCTCTTAATTTCTTAGCTCACATCACTGCTTAATTGTCTAAAAGCAATCGTAGTGGCAGAGCCCGTCTAGTTGTCTATAATATTGGATGGAGTTGGAAACTTGACGTGGCGTGAAAATTAATCGCAGTTCAATTGTATGAGAGTGCATAAAGTATTTGCTTTTCTTCAAGTGGATGTTTTAATTGCTGAAGTTGATGATCCATTATTATTGTTATCAACTTTTACTGCTGATTGGATCCTTATAAGTGTATTGGATATTCAAGCAACTTCGATTCGTAAAATGATCGTACCTACTTGATCAATATACATATTTAACATGCCGAATAAGTTTGCAATGTGCATGTATTTTGTCTCGGTTTTTGATCAGATATCTAATCCTAAGATTTGTTTTTAAGTTAATGGACGAAATGTTTGCTATCAATCTAAGGTACTAGGAGCTAAGCAGATCAAAGGAGTCTCCCAACTCGTTCGCCGGTCCGCATTCGTTAGCTGGCTATTTCGGACGACATCCGCTACATCATGCACCTAGGAGTTTTTTCAACATGCGCCCATCGGGCCATGATCCCGTGATACAGAGATAAATCTGTCGCATGCAGGATGTGTCAGAGAACTGTTTGTTACTGATATTTATAACGTGCATTAACATAGACGCCCACTTCAATAATTCCATTCGTTTTGTTTTACATCTACCTAATTTATTTGATTACTGTTAGTTGCCTTCATGTTTTCTGATTTGAAATCAGATTTTGCTTCTAAAATTTTCAATCTGTTTTCAATTAAGTACATTATCAATGTTGTAGTTAATTTTAAAAGCGCACTTGACGGATGTTACTGTTATCAGCGACATAATAATAACTCATAAAAAACTTTGAATCCGTTCGAATGGCATCATGTTTTTAACCACAAAAAATAATCAAAAAGTAAAAAAAATGAAATTGACGGACGTTGTTATCAGGGACATAAAAACTGATTACTGGATATTATAATATACTTATCGATTATTATAAAAAAAAGTAAATAAACTGAATGATAGTGAACGCGGCTAGTTTCTTAGAACACCCATAAAGAATAATTATAATACGTATGGTATTAGGCCCTTGAGACAGCACACGTGCGTTTTACGTAGCGTATGCGCAACGCGTCGGCGTACGCGCATATTGCATGATTGTAATAACCCCTAGTTTATGATGAATGGACACCGGTGTGTCTTCTGTATAAGTAACGTTCTGTATATGCCACAAGTATATCATACTTTATTATTAAATGTTATAGTACTGAGTAATAAGTAATTGAATACCAATTGGAATTTAATGAACAGACTTGATTTTTAATACATCAATCAAAGGCTCGTTTACATCGATCGGATGTTTGACATAATGTTTCATTATTTTTATACACGGTCAAACAAGTACGTTGTCTGATGTGTGTCATCGTGAATGGTTACGTCAAGTCGCTTTACAGGGCAAAAATCGATATTCAGCGGTTGTCAGGTTCGGTGGGCTCACTAACTGCTTCGAAATTATGTCATATCGAAATATTATGTAGTTATTTGGTTTTGGCCCGTGATGTTATGTCCGGAAGATAGTCTGGCGGCGCCGGAACTTCGCCTTTGAATGTTTCACGGAAACGGAACGGACGTCAGGAGACGGTGCGATGCTACCTACCAAAATCATATGAAAATTACACGGCCAAGCTCTCTCGCTAGGTAACTAATGGTTTCTAGTACGAAGGTTTAGCTTAGAATTACTGTTTGTAAACATCCCATGGTTTATAAACTGCTTGGAGTTCCAAATATGATACATGTGTAAAGGTTTCTTTTTGTCGATGATGTCAGTTCTGTATGTTATTGAAGCAAATATTTCCCGATTTTTCACGCATTATTCGCTTGACGAGTTCGACACGTCTGTTTATGTGTCCCATTTACTATGTGGGCTCACCGCACGCATGGCGCCATCACCGCCCCGGGCGACTGGGCCACATTTACACAAACACATCAATATGCTCGATGTTTTTCAGGCCTAATCGCTTTTCTTGTTCTCGGAACGGAGATTGTTTGGCTTACGCGCAGTACAAACAACTTTGAACAGCGTTTGATTGCACCAATTAACCCTAATTCGTTCTGAACAACGTTCGTAGTAGAAAGAAACAACAATCCGTGCAAATTGGGATTGATCACTTCCTGCTGTAGTTTTGAGACAAAGGCATGGATGGCCGCAATAGCTGATAAGCCCAATTTGTGAGTGGTGCGGGGTCGACGCTCGCATCAAAATCGCGCAGGCCGCCACTCTCCACGCCTGCCACCGTCTGACTGTTGAACTTGAGACGCGCCACTCATCTGTCTGCACACGTCCTCCTTACAAGGTGCTGCTTATTTACATTCATGTTTTGAAGTTCAAAACAAAACAAGACTTACCCTCTTCGCTGATTACTTTGCTAAGTTAGCTCTTCAAAATTAATTTTATTAAATGAGTTTGTTTTACACAAAAACAGATGTTGGCTGATATTTAATTAGGTAAAGAATAACGGCAACAAAATGGCTCGCTTGTCGTTTACTATTATAGTCTTGTCAGTTCTAGAAAGTACTGGACGATCTATCTAGTTGATAGTATCGGTGCTATAAAGCAATCAATTGTAGGTTCTGCTAGTTCCCTCAATTAATGGCCGGTCTCGTGATCTCGCGCGCTCGTTATATGTATACGACTGTCGCCAAGCAGTGGTTCTCGCGTAACCTTGAGGTAGACTGCTGGAAATTGACCATTGTGTTCACCAGCTGGTTTCTATTGACAATGAAATATTAATAAATGACTCCTTTTGTGTATATTATTGCTTCATATAACGTTCATTAGAGCAGCATATTTTAACACATCATTTTAGCTCAGCAATTTTCCGCTTGAAATGATAAAACACGCGCTGAAACCGCCGTGCGGTTGATGGCTGATGGCTTAAATAATTAAAATGAATCGTTGTTCACCGCCGGCATCGCGTCGACAGGGTTTGTAAATATTTCGCTTAAACATGGGCTTTAATGGCGAGTTCTGGCGAGAGGCGCCGCCACCGCCGTCACCGCCGCCATGCCCGCCGCGCCGTGGCCGGAGGCTGGGGTAGGTTGATTGCATTAAAGACGCCGATCTCCGGCCATTCACCCGCGTCTGGGTTCCGTCCTACGACCTACTCCTAACAGAACACCATATTCTAGTCAAACGTTACGTACCTATGTGATATAGTTAACAACACTTACTCGTGTACCACTTCTTGCTCCATGTTAACTATACATAGATACGAGTGCCTTCTAGATTATATTAAGTATGTTGATGACACAAAACATGTATTTATGGCAGTGTTACTCTCCACTAGTAATCGGTTATGGTACACCCTCGTGGGATATACCACGGAGTTTAACATAATCGTTGATCGTTATTACTCACCTTTAAGTTCTTACTTTATTTTTTCTCGACGTATGCTTGATCAAGTCCACGAGTTCTATGTATAGGCTAACATAGAACTCGTAATAATGGACTTGATTTAACCCATCTAGATACGCAAACAAGTACCTACGTCGTTTATGACGTCACAATTCTAGGCCTCTCTCGTAAAATGCAGTCAATAAATTTTAGATAGGAAATAAATATACGAGCAGTTTATAAAATTATAGACAGACTTAGTGGTAATGGTAAACACTGATTTGGTCGAAGTTGACAGTTTCGGCAAATTACTGACAGGAGTACGTTTTCCTTGCTATTGTAGATTTCTAAAATTTAGAAGGCGCGTCATTCCATTCTCAGCATGCATGGGCATATATATTTACGCTTCGTTTGTTATCATCAATGAGCCGCCATTATATTGTTAATATTGAATGTCTAGTTGTGCACCTACTTGTTGGTCCTTCCTCGCTTTCCACCGCAGCGCTCATTCAACCAAGGTGCAGCGATGCAGCCCTCATAATAAGGAGTAATGTCCGCTTTGTTTTTATATCACGTCCATTATATTGACTGAACATTATTGATAATAATGTAATTCATAAAGTTAATTGATATAATTACATAATAAACTGTCAACCACGGAAAATGAATTGCTAATGTATCCATTGTCTATCTAAGTGTGAATGTGTAGAAAATAATATCAACATTCGACACCATAACAGGGAAATTAAATAGACTTGTACCCACGGCATATATCCTGTTGTGTACAATTCAGTAAACACCAAACTGCTGGCAAATCCGCCAAAACAAAACCTAATTGTAGTAGAAAGCGGAATCAAAAGCGCACCGCTTTAAGAAAACCGTGGCAGCTGATAGACGAAGTAAAGGTCATGGTTATAAAAAAAACGAGAAAAAAACAAGAAAAAATATAATAAATCATAAACACAGACGAGATAAAGGTACCCTTTTAATTAACGTTCTTGATCTTGTATGTTACAATTACACAGACATAATAGAAGTTTGCGTACAAGCAATGGAACTCCTATTAGTATAATTCCCTAGAGATGTTCATCCCTAGGCTTAACTCCGACAAACTAATCAGTAGAGCTGCTTTTTTTTAGAATAGCACAGCGAGCACTGCAAAAATAATAAGTTTTTCAGATGAAATCACAAGACGGACTAATGGAGTAAAAAAACTTGACGTACTAAGAGTATTGTGTATTTTTCTGTGCTCTGCAAAATAAAAATAAAAACTGGGCAAGTGCGAGTCGGACTCGCGCACTGAGGGCTCCGTACAAACTACAATTTCCGAATCGAGGATTTTTCAGGATTGCAATTATTTTTTTTGTAACATAATATAACAACAAATTCTCTGTTTTCAGATTTATTCCTATACCTGTGCTATACGACCTTATTTTATGCCAAATTTGGATTTCTGGAGGATTCTGGGTCAACGGGAAGTAATCCTGAAATTTTTGCGACATAAAAGGCCGTATCTTTTTTATACGTTAACTTAGAAGTTTGATTTTTTCACTGCTTCAATAGACAGACAGACAGACAGACGGATAACAAAGTGATCCTATAAGGGTTCCGTTTTTTTTCTTTTGAGGTACGGAACCCTAAAAATAAAGAAAGAAGGTGCCTGCCCCGTAGGGGCAGCAGCGCGTAAAAACCTTTAGAGGGAGCGCCATTTCTGTTTGCTCGCTACTAATTGTGTTTACGCTATCCTGGACCGGGAGCGAACGGTTTTGGTATCACAGCACACTTGTTTGTGTCTATAACCTCGTCTTGTATTTACAGATAAAACACACATCTCATTTACAATACATTAATTCACACTTGCAGCAATATTTGTCACAAATGGCTTGTTAATCATTGTTTTTAACCGACTTCTTATTTTTCCCTATTATGTTAATGTCATTACGAGAGAACCTATTTTAAATGGTGATCAATTGTTATTAGTATTTAATGAAACCGATGTCCTCTTTTCACAAAATGATCCTGGGCTCGTTATGAATTCCTTGCAATAGTCTGTAATTTCCATTTGAGGTCAGCTTGCTCTGGTAGGGTCGACGGACATTTATTATTACCGATTTTAGTCTATTCCTAATTTCGTTGGAAGTGAACGATAACTATTTGTGTTAGATCTGAATTATGTGGGGATCACTTTCTCTAGGAAATTTCCCATTTTAGCTTACTTATGTTGTTATATCTGGGAACTAATCTAAATATTTGGGCAAGAAGCATAGCTGCTCACTCGTCTCATCGATGTGCGGTTTCGCTATTTCAGTATTGGCAAGGTAACATAGCATGAAATTAAAATATGGTAGGATTTTTATACCTACTAAATATTTATAATTACATATTTTTCTGCAATTAATAGCTTCTGCAAGCGGTTTTGTCCGCGTGAAATCAGAAAGTTATTCCGGAACATAGGTACTCCCGGGATAAAAAGTATCCTTTATGCTATTCAAGACATAACCATATTCTAACCTTCAAATTTCAACCAAATCTGTTCAGTTATTCCAGCGTGAAGAAATAACAATCATGCACACAAACATTCGCTTTTATAATACTAGTGTGATTGTGATTACTTCATAATGTTCCACCTCTCGCCTGCCTCATAGGAGGCCCCAGTTCAGGCATATGTATTTATAACACTTGAGAACTTAACATAGATTTCCCTTACCTCTTGGGAACGCCCATACCAATCTGCTGCGACTTTCGGTACCTCGGGTCGCTTATCCAAGGAGATGGCGAGGTAGACAGAGACGTATCACATCGGATCAATTCAGGATGGATGAAGTGGCGACAGGTCACTGGAACAACTTGTGACCTGGTACCCTTCAACTTGGAGGGCATCTACGGATGCCCCCCAAGTTGAAGGGTAAAATCTACAAGTCCATGATAAGACCCGTCATACTGTATGGATCAGAATGTTGGGCTTTGAAAAAGACGGATAAAAAAGATTGCATGAAGCGAAGATGAGAATGTTGAGATAGATGTGTGGTGTGACGAGAATGGATAAAGTGAGAAATGAGTATATTAGAGGAAGTTTGAAAGTGGCGCCAGTAACTGAAACGTTGAAGGGGACTCGTTTGTCTTGGTATGGTCATGTAAAGAGGAGAGATGAAACGCATGTTATTATAAGAGTTATAAGTATACATGTGGATGGGTGGAGAGGGAGAGGGAGGCCAAAGAAAAGATGGATGGATTGTGTGAACAGTGATATGAAAGAAAAGGAAGTTATTGATAGCATGACGGTTGACAGGTTAGAATGGAAGAAAAAAACATGTTGCGCCGACCCCAAATAAGACTGGACAAGGGCAGGAAGATGATGATGAGAACTTAACATAGATTTGAGCAAAACTATTTATTGTTTACCATATTGGTTGAATATTTATTTCATTAATATTAAACGAAAAGCAACAAGATATAAAAATACTTGTAATAAATAATACTGTTGAATTGCAAGTGCAAAACAAATGCTAATCGTTAAGCTAGAACTACACTGTGCACACATGTGCCACACACACCGATATGGGCGCGTCGGTCTCCATACATTTTATATGGAAACTAGACTTGTAGAGCTACACTTGAGCCACGCCACGCGACGTCGATCTAATGTAGTTCTAGCTTTAATGTCAAAAGCAGATTACGTACCTACGTTTACGCTCAACTGACGATGTTTACTCGAATGAGTTTTCAGAATCGCGATACATTTTTCTCAATACATTGACTTTTTTAACGAACTTACAAAAAAGGCTGTGTATTTTCCTGTTCGATGCGTAGGTAGTTCTGAGAAAATCAGAAAATAATTATTGGCAGTACCTACCCTCAGACCAACTTTTTTATTAGTCTGAGTACCTACCTAACCGCCGTGATTACGATGTAAGCGGTTTCTTGAAATGTCTAAGCAAATACCTTACTTCTTATTATATTGCAATCCAAGATGGCAATACAGATAAAAATAAGCTCGGTTCATTAAAATAACGAAAAATAAGTGTGTTGTGGTATCATTAGTGTTGTTGTCAATGACCGCCGGGTCAAGCGCTGACCTTGCGTTCTGGACAATGACGCCGTAGAGCCGCCCACCATCAGTAAGCACGCTGCCACTCCACGCCTTTGATGTTTCGACGTCCTCATTTCCGGCACTCACAGCCGAATTAGCTCTTTTTACTTTCATATTACCTGATAACGTGCCGTGTTTCATAAACAACGTTGTTTGACTCCTAAATTTATTTGCAAATGGTATTGGATTTGATTTTTCTTGTCACGAATATTTCATAAAACAAGCTCAATGCTTCTCTGATGAGAACATAATCATATTTGTATTTTATTCAAAGGAATAATCATACCCTTTATACAATGAGTTCGTTTCGACGAAAGCATGATTTGATTGAAGTTATCATATCAAATGAACTAAGATTGTAATGGTAAATGTTATTAAATTAGAAGCCTTGAACAATAATGAACATAATGTTACAGTAGACTACGCATTATATTGAAGGCGGAAGTCGATAATTGGATTTAAGGGTCTGACATTGGCGCTAGGCGTTACGTTCCTCCGGCACACGTCGCTCAACTGGACGGAACTGGTCTTCTGTCCAGTGGACACGTGAGGACTAAGCTTAAGCTTATATTCCGATATCTAAGACCATTATTGATAGGGCTAGTGGACGATTTCAATACAGTTGTTCCGTAAAATTTATTTCAAAAGTGCGTCATAAAAAGCTCAATGCTAAGTCATTTGGTATCTGATCTTGGCTTGACATGTAGGCAGCACGTGGGTACGTGATACGTCGGGATAATTAATACAAAGCTCTTCTGATGAATTAGATGAGCCAAGGACGAATCTTTTGTGTGCGTAGGGTCATGTCTTGTTGTTGCGAAATATTTGCACAACTCTATAAGGCTTCCGTGCTTGTGGTATAACCGTAATCCCTTGCATGTAATATGTACTTATTTATATAAGTAGTGACGTTATTTACAGTGTTGTCATCGGCTTAGAGTTCACCCCTTCAATTCACGCGGAAGTCATAATAGATGACGATGGGCTAGCTTATTAATATTTACTGGTGTTCTTAAAATAAGAAAGGATGTAGACATGGGAGTCATTTTTTTTTTTTTTTTAATTGATATAAACTAGTGCTTGACTGCGATTCCACCTGATGGTAAGTGGTAATGCAATCGTTGATGGTGAGGCGCACTAATTTATTGAGAGCCTATTCACTCTAGTCTTGAAGAGACTATTAGGATTAATAAGTTAAATTAATGTAGCAGTTGGCTTTAACATTCTGTAAGTCAAGCTATCTGATCAGCTTGACTAAGTAATTGGCAATTTTCCTCAACTGAACGATAAGGGGAGTTCGGAAATACCATTGCATTAAAAAAAATATCTCCTAGATATTTTTTATCCTTATCCCTGCAGCTATACGGAAAATAAGTATTTTAATGGACAGCTCATTCCACACTAATGGCTGTCGTCGTGCCAAACAAAACCTTGTGAATCAACAGCTTTAAATTGTCATCACTAATAATATAAAAACCAAGAATAAACGTGTATTTTTACGAGTAGCATTTTCCTAAAGGAAATAAAATCTAAACATATTTAGAGTCATTATATGAGATCTTCCTCTAGGAAATAGCTTGGTGAGATGTGTGAAATGAAAGTGGCAGGTGGGAACCCTGGCCGCCCGCCCCGCTCGTCCCTCACTATAAATAGACAATGACAAACTCAGCGCCAACAGATATTTTAGCCAAGCGTGGGATCCTCTGATTCATTTATAAATATCTTTCGTTTGTGCTGCAATCCAAAGTTTTAATTGATTACAGGCTATTCGTTATCGTGCGTTCACAACATGGCATTAGTTCGATTGATGAGTTCATTATGAAAATATGTTCATTCTTCTTCCTTGATGAAATCTTGTCTCATATCTTTGAAATCATAGAAAACTTCTTGTGACAAAAGCTGCAAAAAGAATAAGTTTTTCCTACGCTCAATTTAGTTATATATATATAAAACTGCTAATTAAAAATGATTTTACAAAACTAAAACAAAACTATCAGGATTCGAACATCCATTGCACTGAATAGCCGTCTCACCTGATTCGCCAGCGGCGCAAGGTCAAGCAAGGCCGATTACGCGCACGCCGCTCCTTATTACTACCAACAGCCGCTAACCGCAAGTGAAAGGACCTACACACGAAGTGCCTCTTTTCACGAATCCGTTATTACGCGGTTACATTCGCAAATATTGTAACAGCATCTCTTTTGTGCTGTTATCTCGTTTCACGTCCAGACAACACAGTTTAATGGTCAGTTTTCTGTTGGATCATTTTTACGTAACCTGCTCAAATTCTGTTAAGTAAGACCACAACATTACGACTTCAACCAATAGCCCGCTAAATCGATTTGCCATACGGTTTTCGTGACAAGA
Organism: Mythimna impura; assembly: GCA_905147345.3. NCBI lineage: Eukaryota > Metazoa > Arthropoda > Insecta > Lepidoptera > Noctuidae > Mythimna > Mythimna impura. The sequence continues at coordinate 1,109,649 of LR990342.1, read as the reverse complement.
CTCAATAAGTTGTGTACGTTTTAATCAGTTCCGTTCGAGAGTTATGGCTTCAGGTTCAAAGGTGAATGCAGAGTTTGTAAACACGATTGTAAATAATCGTAGATCAATAGTAGTGGATTCTATTAGGAAGTTGGTCTACGGTAATTACTTAATGTCATACTAGAGACATTTATGCGTCGATAAATCTTATCAGGAATTTCTATGACGAATTAATTAAGCTTAGTGATGCTACTTCGGGTGGTTATCGCAAGGCCCGTGCAGATCTAAATATTAATTACTGTTGAGTTCGCAAATATCAGGTTTTTATTCTATTGTGGATCAAATACATTCGCTGAAATATCATATCAATAATTTATTGGACATAGGTAATGATAGAACAGTAAACGGTAAAGACAATCCGGGAATCACCTCAGTGATGTGGACATTTGGCATATCGCCTCGTTTCGCTACGTAGGCGGACCAAAACACACGGATAGATGAGATGGTGATATCAGCGGAGCACAGTCATCTGTTTACATGGATGACGTCATCCTTTATAACTGCTGCTAATAAACGTGCAATTGTGGTGGTTCTCTTGTGATTGGATTATGAATTAATAATTGTGTTAGCTAGTGTTAAGTTAATTAATATTGTTTCTGGCTATTAAGTCTGGTACGTGCGCATTAAAAGCTGTAAATTGGACTATAAGGTCATTCTACAAAACTAACTCTATAAATCAACGAAAATGAAAGGCTTATTATTTCAATTTGATCGGACAGTTGGAAGAAGTTTTATTCGTCGTATAATGGGGTTCTTTGATTTGAAATGCAAACGATTCTGCTAACAGCTTGTTACATCTGCATTGCAACCAATTGCAACTGACTGCTGCTAATTTAATTCCGTAGTTACGACGTTAGCTGCTATAGGTAATTGTTTTATTCGAAATGTTCAAGTTTTTCATCTTATTTAATTAAGTCTTATTTTTATTATTCATTGTACACATAGCATAATATACAAATACAAAGAGTCTCAAAAACCCATTTACTTTTCCTTTTTTTTGTGTGTGATGAAATTGATCACTTCATGAAATGGCCAAGTAAAACTGGCCAGATCGTTTTAAACGTTAGTTTGATGATATTTCAATCTTCATTTGGCCTATTTTCTTTAAACCTTTTATTATCATCGAAATCCTACATCAATGATTTGGCCAAACGAGGATTGACATAATCATCAAATGTTAACGTTTATACGATCTGGCCAGTTTTAGTTGGTCATATCAATTTCTATGATCTGACCACGACATATACACTAGCGACACGCCCCAGCTTCGCACGGGTGCATTTTAAATCCGTAATATCTTCCAAAATATTTACTTAAATTACACGCTTTAAAGGGCCATATTGATCTATATTAAATGCACAATGTATTTAAGGTACTTAATTGGATAAGAATTAAAGCTGTATAGCTTAAAATCGCTTCGTAAATAAGCCATTATTTCTCGTAAAAAGTAATGGATAAAAAATGGTTATTGTGGGTTTTCCCCAAGAGATAGATATATACCATTGCGGATTTTTTTGTAGACCTTTTTAAGGTGTACAATACGTACATTATTTTGATCTATCCCGTGGGGTTCAGCCAGCGCAGCGTTTGTAATAAATAAAGTGCACAACAAAAATTTAATTTATTTTAATTAAATAAATACAGCACATAATATTATGTACATATTTCATAAAAACAAATAAAATCTTGATGGGCGGGCCATGTTGACTGGATCTCAATTATTATTTTTGTTAGCTCTGAATTGTATAGTTAGAAATGTTAGAATAGTTTAGTTTACATAGTAAATCATGATAAACTGTTTTAGTAGTAGCGCGGTGTCTGTACTATTGTCCCAGTTCTCAATACATTCGGACTTCCATTGACATGGCGGCGTGGCCACACGTGATCGGAAGCGCGAGGAGTGTTGGCTCGGCGCCACATCCTCGCTGACACTGACATCACTGCCACACGCGTCACACGTCATCTGGGCTTACACTGTGACAGTGCATGTGAAACATGCTTGAACAATGTATTTACTCCCCGTCACGACGGCGGCCCGCGGTGCTCAACACAAATCGTGTTGCACAAACTCGAGAACGTTAACTTTGTTATAGTTTTTGACACGATGTAAATTAATCGGCGATGTATTCATTACTCATCTCCTGTTGCTGGTCTGCAGATCAAATATTATTGTATTGAGCTCAACTTCTGTCACACTAACCATTTCGTTAGTTTACATAAGCAATTTCCTGAGATTATAATATATGAAACGAATCATTTGTTGCTAAAATATTTCAAGCGATTCTAAATAACATTCCCACACTTTGTCACTTCTACAAGCAAATCATATATATATTTAAACAGAGCGAGAGAAATACCCGTTAAGATTAACCAGCAACGAGCTCGTCTGGAAAGTATTGGCTGAGCCATAAACCGAGCCGTTCCCGCTGCGGCAGTTAATCATGATTTACTTCACCATTACTCTAGCACAATACAATATCATTTGGAGCGGTAATAAGGAAGGCCTGGCTTCGTTGCATCAGACTTTAAACAAGACGCCAAGTTAAACTAAATTATCTAGTCCAAAAAAATAATGTTGCCTATAGATCAGCTAGCTAGCTGGATAGATTTCGTGATCTCTTTTATTGGAGTATTCTGGAATAGAAGAAAGATTAAGTTTTTGTTGTGATATAAGATCACAAGTAGAGGATTAGAAATAACGGAGCGCGAGCTATAAAAATGGAACATCCTATCATTTAGTACCTAGTTATTCATTAACTACGCAACTCTCATTAATAAGAGAATTGAAGTTTGTGGATATCATGTTACGAGTTTTTAAATATGTCGGGGCCCCTGGAACTTGGGGGCCCCGTATCCTCCCCCCCCCCGTAGGGGGACGTAGCTACCTCCGTATACGGTTAAAACGGCGGTAGCTACGCCCCTGCTTTTGATCCGCCTCTGCAATCTTTATATAGGGTGACTGGTAATTAGTGTACGATACTTAAACACGTGATTGTGCTCATGATAACCAACAACTTTTACTATGGGAACAAACCTGAAATCGCGAAGAAAAAACAGCTGTTCAGTACATTTATGTTTGCCTAATGTACTGAACAGCTGATATTTTTTTCGCGATTTCGGCTTTGCTCCCATAATAAAAATTGTTTGTTATCATGAGCACAATCACGTGTGCCAGTCACCCTATATAGAATATACGGTAATGCAGATCTCGGAATAGAATAATGGATGCCTTGAAGCGATTCAGCAGTATTGGAAGTTTGAGACAAGTTGGCGCCAGAACGACCAGACCGTTGAAGACGAAGTGCAGTTCGAAAGTAGGGTTTTAGATAAATGCAGTCCTCTGCAAATATAAAACGAAGTGTGACTGTGTAGGTGGTATAGACGCAGTGTTGCATTTGCAACTGTGCAGTGTATTTCGGTTGGTAAAAAGAGCTGCTGTATATTTATGCCGGTTCACAGTTCATATCCGCATATGTGCGCATTATCCGATGGCTAATAAAGCAACACAGCGCATCCTGTGCCTGCGCAATGCTTCCTCGCGACTGGTGGGGCTTCGACCCCATTCCTATCTACACTGGCACCTACTGTTTGTTTATCCTCGGTTACTGCAAGCTATCCTTGTGTCGCGAACTCGCTCGTTTGTTGATACTACACGTTTAATTGTTGTTGTGGTCGGGAACGGGTGTTGTTTTGGTTTCGGCGCGAATTGCTTCGTTTCAGAATTGCATTTTGCTTTCAGTGGGTACTTGTTGTTTCTAAAGTTCGAATGGTAGAAAATATAACAAACGGAAATGATTTGGAATAGTATTGTTAACTAGATAAGTTTAACGTAAATGCAAGCATACGAACAAATGATTTAATAGTTGTCCCGCTTGCGTCTCGTGATTAGTGCCGCGGTGGCCGTCGCACCTAGTGTCAAACATTCCCCGCATTGATTGACATTCAATTAAGCCGCCTGCGTAGGCGTGAACATTACGCGAACTGCGCTATTCCTGGATGTGATCATCCGCTCATGTCGAGGGAAATGGAAACCTACAGTAATGATCTATAGACTATTAACATTCTATTTTGCATTAAATTCAATCAAGCACGCGTTCATGGCATAACATGAAGACCTTGTGTTGTGATGTATGAAAATGTTTAGCCAATATCCTGATTTATATTGTCCTAAACACCAGATATCATCTGCATAATGAGTTTGAAATAAAAACATGTATTAATATTAAAGTATAGCAATATAGTCTTATACAATCTGCAGATATATCTCGGTCTCAATAGCCGACATGGCCGATTTATACTGGTATGCTCTGAGAAGCGTGTCTAAATGCAAGCATGTTGTAACGATGACAATGCTGGGCCCTGTGGTGGCGAGTGGCGACGTCGCAGAAGCTAGCCAAGTGGAAATGCCGCACGGTGCGTATCAGACGCGCTGCGCCTACTCATGGAACTGCTACGTGGACATGCGCGCATTTTTGTATTGAATATATTTTTGAATAGGTTATATTATCAGGATCAAAGTTATCAGCCTTCTTTTGGCAAAGGAGAAACATATATCCTTCTCAATTTACGTTAAAGAAAAGACATTATTATTAGACCTAAGAGAAAAATATAATCTACGTAGAGCCCAAGCATGGAAACAATGTCGACGATGAAGTACCTAGGACTTGTCCTCGACAGTCGGTGGAACTTTGTGGAGCACTTTCGACGTCTGACTCCCAAACTGGAACGGACCGGTGCTGCCCTAAAGCGGCTCCTGCCCAACCTTGGGGGTCCAGACGCCTCCTGCCGGAGGCTCTACGCGGGAATTGTTCGGTCCATGGCCCTTTACGGGGCGCCGGTGTGGGCGCCGTCGCTGCAAAAGCGACCGGCGGTCATGCTGAACGCTTGCCAGAGGGTCATGGCCATCCGGATGATACGGGGATACCGCACGATTTCCCGCGAAGCGGCGAGCCTCCTTGCTGGCCTGCCACCATGGGATTTGGAGGCAACAGTCCTTGCATGCTTGCACGATTTGCGCGTGGAGATGCAACGCCGGGGCGAAACTCTGCTGCCGCGCCAAGTCGCGGCATGGCATGGCGGAATGGCGACGGCGACTGTCGCAACCCAGTGCTGGGCACGCTACAATTATGGCGGTAACTCCCCCCTCTTTGAGGAGTGGCTGGAGCGGCAACACGGCGTCCTCACCTTCCGCATGACGCAGGTCCTCACCGGACATGGCAAGTTCGGGAGGTTCCTGCATCGGATTCAGGCGGAAGCAACGCCCGAGTGTCATCACTGTGCGGACCACCCAGAGGACACGGTGGAGCATACGGTGGAGGTGTGCCCCGCTTGGGCGGAGCACCGCCGTGTCCTCGTGGAGGCAATTGGCGGCAGCGACCTTTCGCGTCGGGCCCTGGTTCAGGCTATGGTCCGAAGCGAGGAGGAATGGCAGGCGGTCGCCTCCTTCTGCGAAGCAGTAATGCTAGCGAAGGAGGAGGCTGCACGCGTGAGGGAAAGAAGGTCCTCACGCCCTAGCCGCCGTAATTCCGACCCCGACTACCAGCCACGGTAGACGCGGGCTTGCGGACGTCGAGCACTGGGTAGCTCGCCGTCCGGCTGTTCGGTAATTAACCGGACCGAGCCCAGTCGTCAACAGCGCGTAGTGATCCTCGCGCTCCTCAAAGAGAAGTCAGCAAACCGTAGGGGCCCGGCAGGGCCAATGCCCGGTAGCTAGGACCGCGGAGAATTTCTGAAAGGGAAACCCGTAGTCCTAGAACGCAAAGGGTAATTGAAGGATACAGGTGTGGTTTTAGTCAGTAAAAGTCTGACACGCCCTCTCGCTCCACCCAGAGCGCGAGAAGTCATTTTGATGATTTCCCACCTAAAAAAAAAGCATGGAAACAAATACTAACCGCAAATACTTTTACAATAACTCTTTATTTTACTGTCGATGTGGTCATGAAAGGAGTGAGAAAATTGTGGGAAATGGTATGCTAAGTACTGTTGTACTGTTATCAGAATAAATCATAAAGACGAAGATGTGTAAATCCGAGGGGTTTGGGTAAAGTACGTGAATCATTTGAACTGTGGATGGACTACTTCGAAACAAATAGTGTCATGTACTTACGCTGAAATATTGGACGTGTATATAAAAGGTGATCGGTACTTATGGAATCTGGGACTTGATTTGATCACTATTATGTTTTGCATCTGTTATATTTGAAATTAGAACAAATAATATAATTACAATATGAGCGGTTTACGCCCCTCGCTTTTCTGAGTCACGTACATTTTGTACTAGATAGTTTCAAGAAGCTCTTGCCCTGTATTCATTTCGTTGTTCGACTCTATTTATTATTTAGGGACCGAATAAAGCTTAATTGTTAGGTACTAGTCAGTAGGTCGTTTACTCATTTCTAATTCTGTTTTTGGGATCTCGTAAGTCTTTTTTTGTAGAAATATCAGACGAAAGCGATTCTCCGTAGCATCATGTAGCTATATACAGTCTATGGGTCACGAATAGTCGTGCATGATGTCTATAGCTCTGCTCCTCCAACAACATTCATATCTCGCCGGTTCACCGGGCTACGCTCGTAAAAGAGGATAGCAGTGGCAGAGCAATTTAAACCCTCATATATTGCTCGTTCCGCCACGATGATCCGCGCCGCACTTTTATTTTACACCTTTTGTGGAACCTGCGCCTAAACGATCTCAACGCAACGATGTGGAATGATGCCTACGCAGGGATTTTTTTTTTTTCGGTGGTAAAATCAACTTGTGACAAGAGCGGGGGCTCTTGGGCGGAGCGGGAGATAGTGTCAGACTGTTACTGACTAAAAACCCACTGCTGTTCCTTCGTTGCCATTCGTACCAGGGCCGAGTCTTCCTTTCAGAATCAGACCCTTGGCCCCAGTAGGCTTCAACCCTGCTGGGCTCCTACAGTTGCTGACATCTCCTTGAGGCGCGTGTAGCACAGTACGCGCCGTCGACGACTTGGGCTCGGTCCAGACGGGTCGATCGGCGAGCTACCCATTGCTCGCCGTCCGCAAGCCCGCGATGCCTACACAGGAACTGGGAACATCTTTAAGGCTCCGTGCACAGAATTATCTCATTTTGAACCTTTTTGATCATGGTTTGTGAGAAAAGTAAGAAGAATTTAAACCTTATTTTTTAGGATTATGAAAGTCAAGTTCTTATTCTCTCAGTTGGCTTGACTATTTTTTTAACATAATGTGTGTATTAATGGCAATTACCCATATTCAAAACCCTTTTCTCGCAAAAGTATCGATCGAGTGAAGTTTGGCTACGTTTTACACAAACTACAAATGATTTATAACATTAAAAAAAATATTAGTAACATCATTATATGGTCTACTCTCAGATGGGTTGAAAACATTATTGACTTCAATAGGAAATATAGCAGAAAAAAAATGTTGAAAAAACATAATTCTTGGAAAACATCTGTACAAATAAGTATTTTTTTCTATACCTTAGAACCACTTTTAAGAAAATTTAAAAATTACACAATAATCTTAAGTTAATCTGTTAATAGAATCTAAAATTTATTTTATAAATAAACAATACCTTCATTTCGTAAATTACAAACAAATTGAACTATATTATCGACCGCGCAAACACGATCGCGTCAGTAACCAGGGTTGACAATCTTAGTACTGGCAAACAAGTAACCGTACAAATATTAGTATGCAAAATTAAGTTGGACACAAAAAGTTTGACTCATCGATACAGATAACTAGCTTTTAAATTTAGTGCTATTATTCACAGAATGTCTCTAAAACCTTGCTGAAGATGGCGGTATTTTCAATGCGTAATTACATAGTTTTATTATCTGACGTAAGATGGCGGGAGGGCTGTATTAGGACTTTAGGGTGGCCTACTCTTGATCGATTTGTAAGTTTTAGAATTTTTCTGTAAACGTAATTTTTTAAATATTATTTATTGTAAAGAAAACAAATGAAATCCAATCGATAATTGATTGAACAAAATAATTTACTTTAGGCAACATTTTTCAAACCTAAAATCACAAGGTACTTGTGATTTTAGGTTTGAAATTTTGGCTGGCAGAGACCAAACACCTATTTTAGAAAAGTTGTTAACGACCTGTGTAGCCCATTGGTACAGCGTTCTACCTATGTTAACATCGTGCCTCGAGTTCAAATCTCGGTCAAACAAAATAGTCTTTTTGTATTTTATGTTAGGATTGTTGATTGATTATTGATGTATATGTTAGGATTAGTTCCAAAACCAGCAATCAGATGGCGCTAATCGTGTTACTCCATTTTATCCCTGAGATAGACCTCTATTTCAGCTATAAAATAGTACTCTGTGTCAGTAACGATCGGGCACTCCCAGCGAGACCACGTACTACTTTGTTCCGGAGCCGCTCGCGAAATTGACGTGAAATATTCCCAAATTTGTACGCCGACTATCACGTTGTGATCCAGTAAGTATTATTTTTGATTTTATGTACTTTGTTTATTAAGATTGTTTAAATTTCTTTCGACTTCAATAGTACTTAGAGGTAACTGTTGTATGTTTGTATGTAAAGGTTATCTGCGGAATTACTCTACTACTATGATTAGATTACAATTCTTTCTCTAATGCCATCTACAATGGTTAATGGCAGCTATATTACCATCCACAGAAAGTTGATATTTTTAACCGACTTAAAAAAAGGAGGAGGTTATCAATTCGGTTGTATGTTTTTAATCATTTTTTTATGTTTGTTACCTCAGAACTCCGTCGTTAATGGACCGATTTTTTTGCAGATAATGAGTCGAAAGAAAAGGACGCATTATAAAGGCGTCACTAAAAGGAAAAAAAAAACAAAATGTGGGGCTGATACGTGCAAGACAAGTTCTTAAAAACGCAAGTCCAATGCACTGGCTACGGTTTCGTTTCCAGAACATGTAAGATTTCTTCGATCGGCAGTAGAAGTGAAATAGTACATTTTGATACAGTGGAGAAAGTTTGTCATTGCGACCGAGGACGAATTCACACGAGCCGTAGGCGAGTGTTTTATATGGATCTGAGTGCTGCTGATTGATACATTTTTACGTGATTGCTTAGCGCTCAGCCTGATACAATAAATGTAATAAAATATGGTGGCAACGAGCACGCGTACTTTTTCGCACTAGTGCGAAAAACAGTAAATAGTGTGCCTAAAAGCGGTAGGAATAAGAGCGGGTTTTCGAGTAAGTGTATTGAAATAGCATTTACCAGTACATACTAATTGACAATGTTGCTAATTTTTAGGAAATAGATGCTAATGAAAATTCTGAAACGACTATGGACACTAATAAAGTTGACAATATGTGTCAACTTGAACTATTCATGGTAATTATAACCATTGTGTTACGTACAGGGTGTAAATAAATAAACGCAAGACCTACTTTTAGAAATTCATAACTTGTTTTAGTTGTACTATATATGGTGATCTAATTGTTTCAGTTTATATTGAAAGTCTCATATTTTTTCTCTAAACTTAACTCGTAAAGTGAAATTTTGTAAGTTCTTGGTTCGAGAGACCACACAGGATGTTTTGCGTTTATTATGTTATATCGTATAAAAATAAATAATGTACTTATAATATACCTACAATAATATATTCATTTACAGGGTTATTTGTAAAACACTAACAACCTTGCAGGACTGTATTACTGACATCATAAATAACAATTTTTGTTCTATGACTTTTTACAAAACATAATTCATTTACCAAAAATAACCCTTCAAGATTTCGTTGCTCTTTCTAACACACTTCAACTTTGTGTTTTGCTATACCTACGTCTGTATGACGCGACGCAAGCGCATCAAGCACCCCCGCTGCCCGATCCCCGCTCCCCTCCGCTATTGTACTATCGCTTGCTTCGCATATACTTCGTAATGTTTAGAATGTTCAATTAAAATATTTTTATTTTTGTATGAAAATCTGATGAACTAAAATATGATAAATTTTCAAGATAAGATAATAGAAAATCCGTAGTCACACGTTATTAAAGTGTTTCGGTTGGTACCTACAACGTGTGACTACGGATTTTCTTTTTGTTCTGTTCTTGTTTCTCCATTTACCTTGTTTATTCCAGCATCCTTACAATCTTGTTTCATAAGTTTTCGGCGTCATTTTTTTTGTCGTTGTCGGGTTTTAGTTTTTAACTGTTTTTTATTTAAACAATTTTGGTGTTAAATTTAACACATGACTTTTGGTCCGCTAGAGGGCGTCGCTTTAAATTTGAGCAATATTTTGGAAATGTACAAGTGAAGCCCTTTCAAATGCTACCAAACACGGCGTAATTATCACCATTTTTATTTTTAACACATTACTTTTTGTCCGCTAGAGGGCGACATATCAAGTTTTGTGACATGTCACGTAGCCTATGTTCAGCGGACAATTAAGACGGTTCTAACAATACCTCATATGTCGAGTTCCGATAAGTAGATTAGGAGCTATGAGGGAACAGATGAACATACTCACATACATACATAGCCTGTCAAAATCATTACCCTCCTTTGGCTTTGCCGTAATCGGGTAAAAAAAAAACTAATTTGAAGGTAAAAGTGGCTGTGGCTGCGGAGCAGGACCGGCAGTTAGCCAAGCGTTTTTATCAAGGATATAATCTTCCAGTTTATAATACGCTTGTCTACATAGTGTGCGTTTAATGCAACCTTTAAATTTGGACTCATTTAGTTGTAGAATCTTAACTGGTATTTTATTATAAAATTTTACACAGTACCCCATGAAAGAACTATGTACTTTAGCCAATCTGAACCGAGGTTGATCTAATTTGTTCCTATTTCTAGTATTAAAATTGTGCCTGTCACTTATCTTAGTAAAAAGATGAATATTTTTCCGAACATACATAATGTTTTCATAAATGTATTGACAAGGGACCGTCAGGATGTTTATTTCCTTAAATAGTTCTCTAAGAGAATCGCGTCTGCAAAGAGTATATCGACGGCGAAGTGACAAGAACTCCTAACTGTCGAAGTCAAAAAATGTTTGTCTTAAAAACGTTAGGAGGTAATACTAAAAATTGTCATGTTGGTTTAGTCAGGAAGTGTTTCCACAATTTAATTTGGTGCAGTTGCAACTAAATATTCGCTTCAGAGATTTCACAAAAACATGCGGAAACACAGATTTGAATTAAAAGCGCTAAAAAGTAATTTTGTTAGTTAGAAGGTATTGGCACTTCACCGTCGATATATGGCTCTGATAGCTCTTTTCTGCAGAATAAAAATAGACTATATCTGCAGCCCGTCCCCATAGCAAAATACCGTAAGACATGATACTATGAAAGTAACTAAAATAAACTAGTCGCGCAGTATCCACATCAGTAAATTGACGGATTTTTCTGACAGCATATGCTGCTGAACTAAGCCGACTTGCCAGAGATGTTAAATGAGGACCCCATTGTAGCCTCGAGTCAAGCGTGATCCCTAGGAAAACCGTATTCTCGACGAATTCGAGTTTCTCCTTGTTCAATACTTGATATCTCGAAGGCTTTCGATAGGGTCTGGCACGAAAGCCTTATTGCTAAGCTTCCTTCCTTCGGTCTACCCACTGGTCTGTGTGATTGGATCGCAGACTTCTTGAGGATCGATCCATCCGAGTGGTCGTTGATGGCTGCTCGTCCGGTCAAATGGATATTAATGCCGGGGACCCTCAGGGGTCGGTACTCTCGCCAACACTGTTTTTGCTGCACATAAATGACTTACTTAAACCCGGTATCTTTGGGTATGCAGACGACAGCACTGTTGCCGAGAGATATGTGGCTGACGCACGCGCTAGTGGGTCACAGATCCAGTCATCCCGAGAGGCTATGGTTGAACGCTTGAACTCGTCCTTGAAGGCGGTCTCCGATTGGGGCGATGCCAATCTGGTCAATTCAATGCAAGTAAAACCAAGCGTGTCTTTTTTCCGCTAAACGGAGTCAATTCCACCCGGCTCCATCTTTCCGAGGTGTGACCGTGCCAATAACCGACCATCTTGATCTTCTTGGCGTTACGCTGACGTCAACTCTCAACTTTGGGCCATACATCGAAGTAAAGGCTCAACTGGCAGCAAAAAAGCTGGGAATCCTCGCGAAGGTCAGACGGTACTTCACGCCGGAACAGCTGCTAAAACTTTATCAAGCGCAAGTTCGATCGTGTATGGAGTACTGCTCTCATCTTTGGGACGGGTCTGCCAAATACCAGCTTGATGCGCTAGAGTTGATTGAGAGGCGAGCCAAGAGGATCATTGGCAATGATGCACTTGTTGAGTCGAAACTCCAAAGCCTTGGACATCGCCGCCGAGTTGCTGGCCTGTCGGTTTTCTATCGTTTACATTTCGGGGAGTGTGCACTGGAATTGCACAATCTAATTCCGCCAAATCCGTTCCATCATCGGACCACTAGACGTACGGTGTTGCGCCACCGGTACATGGTGGACATCCCACCCATACGCACAAAACGTTTTGAGAACACATTTATTATGCATACAGCCAAGGAGTGGAATTCCTTGCCGGAGTCTGTGTTTCCTGATAGCTACAACTTGGGGGTCTTTAAGTCAAGAGTGAATAGGCTACTTCTAGGCAAGCGTGCTCCATCGTCGACCACATCATCGCTTGCCATCAGGTGAGATGGTGGTCAAATGCGAGCCTATCATTAATAAAAAAAAAAGAAGCTTTTATGGCTTTGGAAAGAGGTAGTGTGAGTCCATCAGGTATACCATCAATATCAGTAACAGCTGATGCTGCTTGCATACTTATTCTTCGGCCTATTTCCATCTTTTTGTTATCTCGTCGTGACATTTCGCGTACGTATTTTGTTTAATTATTGGTAAATCTATGGAAGTCAACAAACAAAATATTTCTGATTTCTGAACAATTCCTTTTAAATACGGGCAAATTCCAATAAAACTCAGTAATCGTCAATACGGCTTTCGCCGAAATCGTTCAACTGGGGATCTTCTAGCGTATGCCATTCACATCTGGAGAGAGGCTATCGAGAAGTATGGAGAAGCACTTGCAGTCTCCCTTGATATCTCGAAGGCCTTCGACAAGGTCTGGAACAAAACCCTTATTGCTAAACTTCTTTCCTTTGGTCTACCCACTACTGGAGTCTGTCTGATTGGATAGCAGACTTCTTGAGGGGGTCGATCCATACGAGTGGTTATTGATGGCTGCTCGTCCGGTCAAATGGATATTAAAGCCGGGGTCCCTCAGGGGTCGGTACTCTCGGCAACACTGTTCTTGCTGCACATAAATGACCTACTTAAACCCGGTACCTTTGGGCATGCAGACCACAACCTGTTGCCAAGAGATACGTGTCTGACACACAGATTCAGTCTTTCCGAGAGACTATGGTTGAACGCTTGAACGCGTGCACTAGCTTCTGACGTTTTATAAGTGCCCATGTAGGCCTATGTGAAATAAAAAACTTTTGACTTTGACTTTGAACTGGTCCTAAGGCAGTATCTGATTGGGACGATGCCGATCTGGTCAAGTTCAATGCTGCTAAAACCCAGGCGTGTCTTTTTCTGCTAAACGGAGACAATTTCGCACGGCTCCATATTTCCGGGGTGTAACCGTGCCGATAACCGACCATCTTGAGCTTCTTGGGGTAACGTTGTCGTCTACCCTCAATTTTGGCTCTTATATCAAGGCAAAAGCTCAGCAGGCTGCCAAAAAATTGAAGATCTTAGCTGAGGTGATTCGGTACTTTACACCGGAACAGACAGCTGCTCCAACTTTATCAAGCACAAGTTCGATCGTGTATAGAGCTGTACTGATCTCATCTTTTAAATATTCAAAAAAAAAATATATCTGTTTTTAAAAATACGGTGATGTTCTTATTTATTTTGTTTGCTTTCCTTTTTATTCCGATATTTTTGGTTCAATTCGAATACTTGACATTGATGAATATATTTTTTTACACCACCTGCTCGATAATGCCCTTTTATACGTCATACAACCATCACTTAAAACAAGTCATTATGTCCCTAGGGAGATAATGCAGTATGGGCGATCCCTAGGGAATAATGAGATTTGAATTTGGAACGTGAAAAACCGTCAGCATTATGTGAATTAAAATGTAGTGCATCAAACAAGTTTATTCAAATTTCAAACTGGCCACTAACAAAAAAAAACAGAATAAAAAAACTTTCTAAAAAAAGTATTGAACAAACGGGAGCGATAGAGAAAATTTAAATTATAGAATCTTTGAGTAGTGAATTTTGTTTGTTTCAAATCTCAAAACATTTTGAGTGATAGTTAAGATTAACTCGTAAATAATACTTACATATATTTCTCTATTATATGATTTGTTTTACTAAATTGTCTTTTAATTATCTCACAGATGGTGTAAAAAGTAGAGTATCCAACACAGGGATAAAGCTGTCTTTGTCTTGGGCGGCTTGAATTCCTCACTTCACTCAGGTTTCTTTATTAACTCCCTCGCAGTGCTCGGGAGTTAATTATATAAATCCCTCACTGACGTTCGGGATTAAAATTAGCAACCTTCGTTTTGTTCGGAATTCAACATGCCGCCCGCGACTTAAAGACACTGCTTTATCCCCTAGTCACATAATCTACTTTATGCAATAACGCAATGAAGTTTGTGAAATGTATTATTTTTATTGTATTTGCTGCGAATTTTTTGGTATATATGTAGGTCTTTTTATTTCCTTTTTTTACGTAGTTTTTAACGATGACCTCAACTTGGTATTGTTTTGTCAATTAATTAATTTCTGAGTTGAGCTATACGTTTACTGACAAATGCTTGCACTGACTGAACAGGTCCACTCTAACACGGTAATATTATCTATACAGTATTCCAACTTCATACAAACGGACGAAACGCGAGCTATACCTACGCGCCTCGATCTCGAGGTGCGCTCGGGATGCAGACAGTCGCGTCTGTGCCGCGCGATATTTTCAATAAAAATAAGTTCAAGTACATATTTATATATTTAATATGACGAGTAGGATATATTGTGCTGTTTTTCATTCACATAAATATTGCTTCATTTAAAACCAAACATATAAATTGTAAAGTAGCTGCAGGTATCTATAACCAAGTAAAAGATATTCCTTTTTCTCCACCTTGTCCATGTTTCCCAAAACAATTTTTAATTAAGCTTTAGAATGCGGATTTTTGTACTTTAAAATTTAATAATAAAGCATTTCGTAGGTACGTCTCAGTCGAGGCGCAAATATTTTTCGGTCGCAAATATTGAACACTTCCTATTCAATTCACAAAGTATTTTATTTGTTTATATAAAAAAAGTATATTTACAATCACAAAACTAAATGGAAACACAAAGTAGGCAAATGTAATTAAAATGCTGGAGGCGGGCAGCCATAGTGCGGGCAGCCCTATCGCATGTTTACGTACCGCGCGGCTGTAGGCATTTATTTCAAAGATACGGCCGATTTACAATACTGTATAGATAATATTACCGTGACTCTAATCTGTATGGTTCCATCCTCAAAAGAACATCTCAGACACTAGTATACACTGTCCGCATACACCTTTACCGAGATTACATATCTGAATTTTAAAAGAGATATCTCGTAAACTTAATTTTTTTTTGACACATGGAAAGTGTTTTTTTACAACTATTTTACTTAAATAAATATCATTGTATCATCGTTTTGTATTTATCATTTAGTTAATTGTCTAAATGTATTAACATCCATCTAACACAAAATTGAATAATTTTGGTGTGAATTGTGACAAATATAAAATATATACACGTTCCAGATTTTTATTTACAAACCATACTTACTTTATAATTTTGTAACTCAGAAAAATATCTTATAGAGGATCAAAATTGTTTGAGCGGCCACCAAGCTCGATTTTTACGCGTGTGTGCGTGTAGCTGCATGCACGATGCACACAAACATAACTTTGCAGCGAATTTGCCTAAACTCTAGCGAGTGAATTTTCTGCACGGCCTCTTAACGTAAATAACCAGTTACTCGGCCTGGATTTCTGATGGTTTATTTTCCATTTTAATCTTCTTAAATTCTCATCGGTAAACATTATAAGCTTATCCGGGAAAAATCTCATGAAGGTTGTTTCATTTTTTGTAGTGACTTTTATAGTTTACTGAGCAGCTAGTAAGTGTAATTAAACATGGCGTGCATAACTTTATAACACCTTCAACCTAAATCACACGGATACTATTTATACGAGAAATTAATTATTCTGGTCGACCCTTGTCCTTCACCGAGCATAAGCGGAGAAATACGATGATCCTTTTAGCTGGCATGCCGACTGACGTCACGAAAGTTAGAATGGCTTTAACGTAACTCATTCATTATATGTAATACGTTTACCGCGCTGTTTTGATAGGACATGCTATAAGTAGCGTGAGAAGGAAAACGTTTAAAAATAATGAATCCTTTAATTATTCATACACCACAAAATGTCGAAATGAAAGATAAACACAGATAAGAGAATACTTGTGCACGACAAACAGGAATCTCCTCTCTATTACATTTTTGCTAGTTAGACTACACAGGTATATAATTTAAGATAAAGTCGATTCACCGCCACCAACTTAGTGTCGTGTATTTTAAAGATTTTTAAGTGATCTTTGTGTTAAAAAGATGGGTTCCAATGGATTTGAACTTCGTCGTGTATGACATTTGTTGTTTAAAAAATTTGCACAATTATCTAGAATTCTTTGTTCAACTATACAAATAGTTGCAATATAAATCCCTTTATGCTTATGTCATGCAAGAATTCAGGCCATGACTTAATGGCACAGATGACTTACTCATTTACTGACTATCACTAGTCACTGTCTACCACAAACCACTAACCGAGGCCCCATTGTGTTATTATGCATTTGTTTTGTTAAATTACTAGGCTAGGATTAACTTGAATGGCGTTATTTATTCCCCTACCTATCCATCGCTGGCTCCAAGCGAAAGCAAAACGTAGACCATCATAACAGTTGTTTACCTCTCACAAGTTGTAAACAAGTGCTTGAATGAGTGACTACAGTTCCATGACCATAATAGTTTCACTTGAAGTAACGCTCATGTGCTTTTCCTTTTCGCAGTTCTGTTAACCTCATACACTACTTTATCCAAGTTAATCTCGTGAGCTCTTCAACGTAAGATCTTGCAATAGTTGCTCTTATGAACCTTGAAAGTCTTCTACCTTAAAGCTACTTGGGCTAATCCCAAAACAAGTTAAGCTGACGTTTGACCGTGTAATTTGCCAGTCCGTCTGGTTGCAAGCAGTGTCCAGTGTCGCGTGGCCAGCCATCTGCCCGACACCGGACACCCGACACCGCGGCATCTGCCGACCTTGCTCTCGTTACACACTCCGTGCCTTTGATCCGCGACTGTAGAATTAGATACAAATGATACAATGCACGCGAATCGTACGTGTTGCTACATATTGGGATCATTGGGGGGACGTATACTTTTGTGGCGACAACTGAATGCAATGCTCACGGTGCGAAAGTGAATGGATTACTGTCAAGGCTCAAAGAAAAAAAGTGATACTCTTCGGAAAGAGCACACCCAAATCTACTAGGAGAATAAATAGAGACAGGTACCCATCCTGTTACAAAACAATTTATCTCCGTAAAACACTCTTGTTTCCTTTAAGAATTCCTTTTTAGTTTATGATAGCTTTAAATTTTCTCCTCGCATCACCTCATAAAGCATGGCTGCGCGCGCGCGGTGCGCAGTGTGCCTCGTAAACTGGAGGAATGGGGGCGCCTGTTGCAACGCGAACATCTTCAGTACTCGTGCTTTGTGTGGACTCCTCCATTACGCTTGTTATTTCGTTCATACCATAATAATAATATATTTCTTTCAACATTATTTTAATGCTTTACCATCATTAGAATTATGCCTATGATGAATGTGTATGTATTCTCAAAATTTATTTATAAGTGCTCTTTTGATAAGTGATTCAAGACATTTTTACAGTTACACGTACAACAATGAGCATGTACTTTTTGTCTATTTTGGAGTTACCTACTCCGTAAGATGAAAGCTATTTCATTCTATGCCAGGACAAAATATGGCAGCTCTAAATAAAAAGATTTTTTATTATTTTTTTTCTAAACCTAGGCTTAAAACTAGATTGCACCAGAACAAACCCGCACAGTTTTCGAGCCGCGAGTTCGCACACCCACTTCTATTTTGGACAATCTTCCACTTAAACCGTTTAAAACGCCGCAGTAATTTTGCGCGTAACATTCCTTCCTGAAACCACTCAATACAGACCATTAACCCGGTATAGTAGGCACAGCAAAATTGAGCGCACGTCGTCGGCGTCGTCCATCACGCAGCATTCCGAGGCATAAACTCTCACGCATGACGCCATTACAATGTCACCGCACTCTTTACTGTCAGTTTTATTTACACTAATGCGCATGCAACGCCACATAATGATGGATTATAAACAATTCGTACGATAAGAACCGCCACTAATACTGTTTTCGCCGACATTAGGTCCTGGAGCGTGAAGTTTCACTAATTAACATTGTGTAAAATACTTGTTCGTGGGTATTAGTTTCGTAAAATTATTAATTCCTTATTGCTTTTATAATGTTGTGTTAACAGCAATTCTTTAGTTAATATACCACGCTTTTTAGTTTTAGAATAGTGGTCGGTTTGATTGTTAAATACTGCAATAAAAAATTACAATATTTTATACCAGTCAATCCTCACCGTTAATGAATGCGTCGTTCGGGCATCTTTTAAGTTGTGATCATGTACTTTATTACATTATGGTTCATCTAAGTCCATTCCAACATCTGGCAGGCGTAGGGAGAGAAATGTGGAATCAACATGTCGGCTCTACGTTTGTGAATATCACAATAAACGCCAAGCAAGCGCGTACTCTTGCAAAACGCATAATAATCACATTATTTACTATTCATTTATTTACTTGTGAAACTGTAAGCTAATCGCCGCACCATTTCTTAACCACGCGGCGATTGGCGCAAACACTGGACAAAAGTTGGACATACAAATTCATTAGCATTTTGACTCAGTCGACATCATTGACAGTTTCGTGTAATAATTATGTGCTATTGTCCTTGTTAATATAATGGAGTTAGTCGAAAGTGCTGTTCTCGTAACAATCGAGATGATTTGTGAATCACGGTATACTATCCATTTTGTCTAGGAACTGTTGCTATTAGCCATTGCCCGCCATTTTGTCCGTGAAAATCTCGGTTATTGTGGACGCGAAGTCGAAGTCAGATAAAAAGCCTTGTCCTGCCAAAACCGGTTCAAGCTTACACTGTTTCACATTCAATAATGTTACTTAATTTAAACTCAAGTGGAATATATGTCATCGTAGTGAATTAAATAAGTATTCTATTCTATATTCTATTAATATGTAGATAAAACAAATTTCCGCAATATGCATAGCCGGCAATCCAATTTCCTCTCTGGAAAGGCCAGCCAATTATCGCAATCTGTATGATGAGATTTTATTTAATATAGGCCTTGATAAAAATAATATACTTTACCATCTTAATAAAGTTCTTATTGTGTAATTCGTTAATATGTAACTCATTATATTAATCTACATATTCTACTTAAAGGAAATGTTAAGGTCTTTGTAAATACAATTTTCCTAAAGCGATTACTCAGGCTCATGTTTCAAATGAGGTCATTGCTCCTCCCAAGGGCCCGATAAACTGTAGCAGAAACCGTAGCCTCACCCGTATATTATATCTAACAACATGTACATAAAAAGGCATAATAAACGGCGCGTGGTTAACTAAAAGAAGGTTATAATTGCTAATGATTAATTAGCGGTCAGGTGTGTGTCCGAGTCACCGGCCATGACGCCTGGCATTCGTATAACTTTGCTAGGGCCAGAGCGCCGGCCGTGAAGATATGTATCGGCCACCTTGCACCAACATCATTACGGCACGGTCAAAAAACCTTTAAAAACGAAACACACCCGAGGGGAACGATTCTGATTAGGTACTTTTCAAAACTCAAACTCAAAGCATAGTACATATGTTTCAACTACACACACTTTTGAGTAGGGAATATCCATGGAATTTAAATTAAGTATACATTTTAATTCAGATTAATTCATTAACGCTCAGGCGGTAGCCGGCGCCCGCAAGCCATTGTCTTACTATTGTGTCTCTAATTACGCACGTCAAAAGGTTAAAAAAAATCCTTCATCAACAACGAACCTATAATATAGGTAACACTTTAAAGCTGCTATAATAAAGACATGTCAAAGACTAAAACTAAAATGTAAAAGACTAAATCTAGGCGAGAGAGACAGATACTCGTATATTTGTTGATAAACCGTAAACAATTTTTTTTTTCCAAATATTTCATATTATTCAGGACTCGGTCCGTGATTCAGAAAGTTGAAGCTAATTCTGCACGTTTCCAAACGTAGATGTTTCGTTTATGTGAAAGAACGTTCAAAAAACTCCATGGACGGACACTCCAAAGTACATAAACAAGCCAGTAGCAAATTTTATTATCATGTTCGATGGCCATGGTATTGAACAGATACCGTCAAGGGCCACGTGAGCTAGCCATGACCCTAAGTACCTTATCTTAGATAACTCACGTTTTACTGCACTTGTTTACATTTAATCTTCAAGTGGTCCTTTTGGTCCTTCATTACGAATTGTAATAAACAAGACTACTATCTTTTTGTTTTTCAACAAGTTTGCCACGATTTCGTGTGAATCTAAATTGATTTCACTATAATGGTTTACGTACCTCGTCTAAAATCCTCAACCTTGAGACAAGTTTCGAGAATGTTAATGGATCTAACCCAAATATAAACAATGGTGTAACAACATTAATTACTGCGGTTTGGTAACGTTGCTGTCTTTCTTGGCATCGCATCGATCCAGATAGATTGTATTCACTTATCAGAAATGGTATTAATGTCAACAAGAGAAGGAGCGCCCTAAGAGCGGGGCTTGGGCTCGGGGAACTGCCTCGTAAACATGCGCTAACTAACCGCAACGTTGTTTAGGTGAGGCCACCCGCCACCGCTCTGTGAAGATTCATAAACGACGGTGACAGTCTCTAATGTCAAAACTGAAGATAAGTTTGGCTTAAAATATACATTCGGAGATAATAGGAATTGTTGTCCGTAACTGGAAGTCTGTTGTAGACGTTTACACGTGACGTACTATCGCGAAGCCCACTTTGTCTTAATGCGATAAAATCCCGCTGTACATGAAGGACAAAGCTCCCGAAAACTCCAAAAAGTTAACGAAATAAAATTCCCATTATCTTAAGTACGGGCTGTATTATCACAAGGGCCATTAGCGGGCGGAAGTGGCCCCGTCCGGCACGCGAACATTCTCATTACCATTTAGGTACATCGGTGACCGCCGGAATTGGGACGCCACTATGTGGGACACTACCATACGTAGGTCAGGTTAACTTTGTGTTTATGATTGTATTCGAATTATTTGGACTACAAACCGTTAGTTACCTGGCCTTTAGGTGTTCTTGATAATCGACCGGTTGTTACCCGACTGCAAGAAGGGTTATGTTTTTTTATTTAGTTTGTTTTAGTTTAGATGTGACGATTATTTGGTTCGGTCTTTTCTTTTGATTGTTTTAGCAGAACTCATATTGCTGTAGTGGCACAAATAAACTACGTTATGGGGCGTAGCGGTTCAAGCAATCCTTATTTAAAGCACGTCATGTCACTTGGCACATTTCTCGTAAACCACAGACTGTTCGACTCGTAGGTTTATCGCTTGGTCTGATACTTATGCCGAGACATGTGTACGATAAATTGTACACAGCTTCGTTTATATGCCCGAGCGATCCACTTACTGTCAGAATTTGTTCCCAGGCCGATGTGTTTGTTACATTACACTGTACTTCCATTAGATCGATATTTATTTAGGCTGAACTTCAGAAGCGTGCGTGTTCGAGGTTATTATACACGAGGTGATTATTCATTATAGACCTATGATATCCAACACATGTGGCTAATACACGATGTTAGTGATAACCGGCTGGTAAACAACAACTGTAAGGTGGTTTTTGAACTGTATGTAGTACTATTCAATTAACCTTAATAGTTGTTCCACATGCTATGTGTGTTCTGAAGTGTCGCAGTGGTCATTAGCAGCAGGTTACGGCGGAGCTGGGCCGTTAGTTTCACACCGAGCTGTTAGCTGTAAGTGCATCTCTCACTTGACTGCACTGATGCTCGCCGGCTGCCACCGACTCTGTCCGTTCAAGCGATTTGCTCCACAAACTTGTACGCTTCACAACTACTATAACGATTTGATGGCGTTGCGTTAAGAGCTTTACTTCATCCATTACCTTTATCCTCCCTCCACCTACTAAGATTTGTAAAGTTTTTCTAGCAAAGTTTAGTAAATGTTAGTAGTTCGAAACTGGTTACGGCTTGTCCATTGCTTAGTTAGGCTAAAGATAATGTCACTTCTTCACAACACTGACAACGGTTTAGTCGTGAGATAAGCTTCGACTCGGTCGTTAAGTTGGTGCTAATCAAACAGGAAGAAGGATTACAAGAACCTTTTTCTTGATATTTCCAAGTTTTATATCTTCTTCATGCATCATGACATAATGCGTCTGTTACAGCAGAAAATTTCTTAATATGGGATGCTGCAGTTGCTCAACCTTGCAGAACGCGCCATGTGCGATGGTATCTCACCGTAGTAAAAGTTAACATGCTGTTAAATGGTGTGTTTACGGGAGCCGGTATTATAAATCAATGATTTGAAGACCCATTACACATGTATGATGCATACAATAAAGCCACTAGCGGCTTGGAGCTAATGAGTTCTTAGAACTGGCCCGTGATGTTATAAATGCAAATAGATTTGTAAACAAAATCGGTTATTTCGTAGTCAAAGCTAAATATAATATCTATATTTTTGCATAATCTCCTACTATTTTCTATTTGTGAAAATCCTTCCGGACCCCTTTGCCAAAACTGATATATTTACTATTGAGCATTTCGTTGAACCTAATAAGGGGGCAGTTAGTATGACAGTATGTGCGGCACCGGGCAGTTCCAACGAAAAGCTACCGAATGGCACATACAGCCGTGACTTCCGCATCGAGTTGATGCCGTCGGGCTGTGCCAGTGTGCGACTGTGGGGCAATATAGGAAATACTCGCTGGAAATGAGGTGACGCTGTCGTGAATTCGGGATCGAAATGAAGTTTATGTAGTAGCTTCGGAAAATATTGAATGGTCTTTGACGAGATTTTTAAATTAAACAAAAGCAGGATTACAAATGAAAAAAGTTAAACCAATGCGCACATTGCTTTTGAAGCAATGTGCGCATTTTAAGCCCTTAATCACTTCATATTATGACGTAGCTTGTATTCCATTATTTACATATTTTTTTTGTCTACAGAGAGGAGGTGCGGAACCACGCGGTGCGGTGGAACGCGCAGTTCTCGTTCGTGTGCAAGATGTGCGCCAACGCCAGCACCGGCGTGCTGGAGCCGGCGCTCATGAGGGTTTCCGTGCGCAAGGAGTGTAAAGGTAAGAAAAAATTAGGCAGGTGGAAAAGACCACGTATTTTCTCGGCGGCCGCGCGATCGCCAGGCTGCTCATGTACAAGACGACAGCGAGCTGCGGCTCGGACACATACGTGTCGGAGCACGTCGAAAAGACCCCACGTAATTTGTTCCAGCAATTTTTTTCCTGATGTTGATGATTGAAATGATGATCATAGAGACAAAGAAATTTCAATTTAATTCAGTATTTTGTACGTTATTACGAGGAGTCGTCAACATGAAACCAGTTTACTTTTAACAGTTTTTTTATATAAAATTGTTTACCATTAACAGAACAATAATAGTTGCATTATTATCATTAGTTTATCTAATTTGATATAAATCTACACAGTTTATCCCCAATCCCAGAGGAAATGCTTCATTTTTGCTGACCACACATTGACCGCTGGTGTTAATTATCATTAATGGGACACATAAAATAAAGAGAACCTTTGTTAATTTGAATGAACTCCACCGCGGCTATCTGTGCTCCCAGCCCTTAATTAATAACACGCCACCACCGGCCGCCGCCTACGTCACGCCGAAATGCTGACAAAAGTATGTACAAATATTTGCGCAAATCATTCCAACCACGTCGAACTCCCTTTGACCCGTTTAAATGTTTTCGTGTAAACTTTACCGTAGGAATATTGAACATTCAGAGCGAGCGTTCGGTAACGTCCATATATTTGCAACTCCGACGGACGCTGGAAGTCCGGACGCGGATTCAAACGCTCGTTTTATAACGAAGTGAAGTCGCAAAGTATTTGATGGAGCCGGCGCGCGCGTTTATAATGCAGTCGCAGCGGACAGACTTTTAACTTAGATAAATCATGAATGTTTCAACTTGTTATCCGTCGGGGCGCCCTTCAGTATCACATTGCTTTCAGATTATAACTTTACACAATTTACTGTTCTATGAGTCATTAAAAAATAAAAAAAAACGTAGCTATAATTCAGAGCTACGCACAGACCTACGTTTATTAATTTTTAGGGTTCCGTACCTCAAAAGGAAAAAAACGGGACCCTTATAGTATCACTTTTTTGTCCGGCCGTCTGTCTGTCCGTCTTTCTGCCTGTCTGTCCGTCTGTCTGTCTGTCTATCAAGACCCTTTATCTCGAGAACGCGTGGAGGTATCGAATTGAAATTTAAACCATATTCTCAAGTTTTATTAATGAAACTTCCAAGTTATCGAAAAAAAAAGATATGGCCGTTTATGTCGCAAAAAACGTAAATTTGACACTCGAGGAAATCGAATCATTCAATCAAGAATTCATAGGGTACTTCCTGTTGACCTAGAACCCTGAAATTTGGCATAAAGCAAGGTCTTCTAGCACAAGTATGGGAATAAATCTGAAAATTTGTTGTTACGTCACAAAAAAAAAAACTTTTTTCTATTCGGAAAAATCTTCGAGACTTGATTCGGGAATTGAACTATTTAATTTACATAAGTTAGTTTGTACGGAACCCTCAGTGTGCGAGTCCGACTCGCACTTGCCCAGTTTTTTAACCGACTTCAAAAAGGAGGAGGTTATATGTTCGGTTGAATGTATGTTTTTTATTTTTTTTTTTTATGTATGTTCACCGATTTCTCGGTCAATTGTGGACCGATTTTGAAAAATTTTTTTTTGATTGAAAGGTTATGCTTCCAAGTTGGTCCCATAGAAATATTGTTATGATCTGATCATGAACTTCGTAGATATGGAACAGAACTCCTCATGGGATCACAGCAGAACTGTCGTAACAAGTAAAATTGCTTTGTTTATACGTGCAGTCGATGACTGACTGAAAGAAGAGGGGTAATACATCGAACTGATCTGATGATGAAGCCTGAAATTGGGCACCGGAACTCTGTAATAAATTAATTTAATCTAACCGTGTTTGGTATTATTAGAATTGTCATAAGATGCACTCTGGCTATAAGGTATTTAAGTATGGCTGAGGGGTACTTTTTAGTGGTGGTACAATAACTAAAAAGTGAAAAATAAAAAAACTTTTTACAAAAAAAATACAACCGACTTCAATGTAAAAAAACACTGAAAAGTGCAAAATAACTTTAATTTCGGAAGTCGGTGTTAAATAACGAAGAGACAAAACTATTATAGAAACACCGACTTCCGAAATTAAAGTTATTTTGCACTTTTCAGTGTTTTTTTACATTGAAGTCGGTTGTATTTTTTTTGTAAAAAGTTTTTTTTTTAATGACTTTAACGGTAATTTTGAATTTATTACTTGTATAACTTGGTGCTTTGGTATATTACTTATTACAAATAATAGAGGGAGATAAGAACAGTTACTTAAATTCAAATTATACAAGTTTTATTGTAACCTACGATTTTATCGGTTGCAATACTTCAGTCTTGCGATAATGCTAAAAATCACTTGCGATGCTGTCTCTGGTAACGGCAGAGGTTCTGATCCACCACTTGTTTTCCAGGCGGCAGGTCATACCAGAAGCTGGGCTTCTGCGACGTGAACCTGGCGGAGCTGGCGGGTGCGGGCGAGACCACGCGGCGCTGCCTGCTGGAGGGCTACGACCCGCGCCGGCGACAGGACAACTCCGTACTGCGTGTGCGCATCAAGATGAACATGATCTCCGGAGACCCGCTCTTCAAAGTGTACGTTGAATAATTACACATATGTGACATATCCTAGATGCTGACTGGCACATACCGGCTTAACGTTTACTGGGCGATAGAAACTCAGCGCAGATAGGTTGTCGCTCCATACCTATAATATACTGAACATCCAGTCCAGTCCAGTCAGCTTCATCCGGCTGGACTGGAAGCCAACCCTTACACTTGCAATTGGTATTCAGTGCCATGTATGTCGGGCTGGTGTCCGCAACTCCACGTCCAAACGCGTATTTTGTGTGCAGTTTTTTTTTTCGGTGGTATAGCGTGCGCGGCATATGGTTGTTTGCAGGCCGGAGCGCAAGCAGGAGGCGCCGGACGGTATGGCGGGCGGCGACAGCGGCTCGGAGAGCGTGGCGGGAGGCGCGGCGCCCGACGACGACTGCGCCTCCTCCACCGCCTCCTCGGGCTTCGGATCGCTCACCAAGAAAAAGAACTATGGTATGAGCACACAACAAAGTATCGAACCCACTACGCTTTG
This sequence comes from Mythimna impura, assembly GCA_905147345.3. Taxonomy (NCBI): domain Eukaryota; kingdom Metazoa; phylum Arthropoda; class Insecta; order Lepidoptera; family Noctuidae; genus Mythimna; species Mythimna impura. The sequence goes on along the minus strand of LR990342.1, from coordinate 1,082,984 downwards.
GACTGTGTAATTATCTTCATTTTTCTGACAAGCCGCGGATTTCTTAATAATTCGAAAGTGCCTGAAATGGTTTACCCATACTCCATACTAATATTATGAATGAGCAAGTAGCTGTCATTCACGTTAAACTACTGAACCGATTTTGACGAAATTTGGTAAGGAATAAGCCTGAACAACCAAGGAAGGAGTACTTTTTGTCTGGCTTCGATGTCGTGTCCGCACATTCACGCCGAAGGAAGCTATTTTAAATTTATTTCAAAATAGTTTTGAGTTTGAGTTAAAATTTGTCGAAGCTTGTAAATAAATAACTGATGAGATAACATTGGGTTATCTCTAGCTCTCTCTATCCAGTAAAAGCTGTACCTATGTAATTGTGTTAATTTAGTATTTGTTTGTATTTCCAGAGGGCAGCGTCTCGCAGCCGATGTCGTTGATGCCCTCCTCGGAGCTGCCTACTCCTGACGGCGAAGACTCTCCTTTAGGCACCTCAGCGCCCGACCACCCTGGTGAGTGGCTTCCTCCATATAAAACAGAAATATGTCACCAGACAGGATAAGATTTCTTTGATTCGCAACTGAATATGTTTTAGCAACAAATAGTAATAACGTTCATCATGACAGCGTGGCCTGGACAGTAAGGTACACCCACGTTATAACATGCCAGTTATGGCTGAAGGTCATTCGGACACAAATCCTGATTCCGGTTTGCTACTGATAACAAATTCGGTAAAAACATTAATTTAAGGAGTTAAAAAAAAAATGTTTTTACATAAGCTTGTGCTAGCGTTGAAAAAAGCAGGAAAAAATCCCGTTTCGTTCCAATTTTATTCAATGTTTCATTCGAAAGTTTCGAGAAAATATTTCAATATATATTTCATGTTTTTTTTTTTAAATAAAACCTAAAAAAAAAACAGAATAATATGGAAAAACCGCAAACTACTTGTTTTCTTTTTTCAAAATACGTACTAATAAAATGGAGAGCAGAATGAAAAAAATAAATTAAATTGAGATTGTGGCTGAGTAGAGCTAGATGGATCTAGTATTTTTACCTCCCGTATATTTTCTTTTTTTTTTGTATTTCGCCTACTATAATATATTTTAATTTCAATAAAAGTTTTTTTTTTTTTAAACTTTTCAAAACGTCAACCGAAACATTCGAAAGAATCCTGATTCTTCTCAAATGATTCCTTCTGTTAATTTTTCTATGTAACAGCGGAAAATTCCACAATTTGTTTTTTTTTTCGTGAAAAAAAAAAACTCGTATAAGGGATGTGTATTCTTTTTATAACTTAATTAACAACTTTTTAGCCTATTTCCCGCCTAGGCAGAGCACCGCCGTGTCCTTGATCGGCGGCAACGATCTCTCGCGCCGGGCCGCGCATACAGGGCATGGTGTGGTGCGAGGAGTGGCAGGCGGTCGCCTCCTTCTGCGAAGCAGTAATGCTAGCAAAGGAGGAGGCCGCACGTGCACGCGCGAGGGCGTGGCCCTCACGCCCCAGCCACCGGGATCCCGATTTCCGGCCAACGTAGGCGCGGGATGGCGGACGGCGAGCAATGGGTAGCTCGCCGTCCGACCATCCAGTAACCGTCCGGACCGAGCCCAAGTCGTCGACGGCGCGTACTGTTCCAGGCGCGCCTCAAGGAGATGTCAGCAAACCGTAAAGGTTCAGCAGGATCGAAGCCTACGGGGCCAAGGGTCTGATTCTGAAAGAAAGACTCGGCCCTGGTATGAAAGGCAACGAAGGAACAGGAGTGGGTTTTTAGTCAGTAAAAGTCTGATACACCCTCTCGCACCATCCAAGAGCGAGGGATGTCATTGGACGATTTTCCCAAAGAAAAAAAAGCCTATTCTATATTGACATTGATTTAAGTTTTTAAAAGCTTTATAGATTTCGAGAAAAGCAGCCGCAAGTACCGTAACGTACGCAACTTAACTTGAATTGACGTAAATTCAAGTTAAGATATACAAAGAATACACTTCCCTTATAAAATATTATTAAATTACTGGTTAAAAGTGTACGACCTGTTACACCCGTTACATGGAATGACCCATTTTATATATATGACCCGTTTTGTTCATTCTAGGTCTGACAATGAGCGCGGCGGTGGGCGGCGGCACGGGCACGCTGGGCCCCTCCGTGCCCAGCTCGTGCGCCTCGTGCATGCAGCAGCAGCAGCACACGCACTCGCGGAACTCTTCCAACACCTCCGGGGACATGAGCAGCAAGGTAGGACCACGGCACAGGGGCTCGAACGCTCAACCACACGTTCTAGGCATTATTTTAGACAGAATCGACAGATTAAAGCACTAGGCCCGTCAAAATGTTTAATTTTAACATTCGATCTCTACTTTGTTATTAAGGTTGTATGGTAGGTATTTACAATCCTATCGATTTTATGGATTGCACTTAAATAGAAAGTCAAGTCATTTTTATTTTGTCAAGAAATTCCGAAGATTACAAAAAAACTTAGTTTGATATAGCAGGTTGTAGGTGACGATCGAATGTGTTCCAGGCGTCCGGCTACGGCAGCTCGTCGGCGGCATCGGCGCACTCGCGGCAGAGCTCGGAGGGCGACTCGGCCGGCGACTCGGGCCGCCCGCACCACAACAGGTACACGCCTCCGCCCTCCGCCCTCCATCAGCTGTGGCTGTACCGCCCGGTGATGGTGACCATAGCCTACCGCTTCCCACTAGTCTAAGGTGTATTTTAACATTGTCTGTGAAATGTGGTGCGGGACTTAAATTGTGAGGTTGAAAATTTGGAGGTATGATGATGATTAGCTACTGCACTATTTGAACGGCAAGTGTTTGTGACGTCATCACCCTGGTCCACAGCTGCATGCACGCGAGCACTCGCCACCAGTGCTCATTGTACAGTGTCCATTGTTATGCTTTATGTTTATTTATTAACGTTGTGTTACGCACGGTAACTAACTTTATTTTTTCGGTTCGCCACTTTTATTTATTAGCTTTTATTAATTATTTTTTTATGTTTTCGTTCGTCCCCCTCCCCCGCCGCCCCCGCAGCTGTCGCACTGAGCGCACCGTCACCGTCACCAGCACCAGCACTCTGTGCGTCCCGCAGTGCAAGCCCGGCGGGCGCGCGCTCGCCAAGCTGCTCATGGACAAGACGACGGCGAGCTGCGGCTCGGACACGTACGCGACGCCGGACAGCACGCTGAGCGGGCCGCCCGACGTGATCCCGCGGCACGCACTCACGCTCAGCTCGCCCGCCAGCGACGAGTACCGCACGCCCGACTCCACGCTCATCAACGGACACGACAACTCCTTCGCCATGCCCACCTACTTCGATAAGAAGAGGAAAGTGGCCGCCACTATCATCAGCGCCGCCGTCGAACCGCTCACCAACTTCCAGATCTTCAAGCAGAAGTCGCTCAATACCATCCCGGCGCTGCTCGAGAAGAACAAGAAGAACGAGGAGTTATTCAACAACTTTCCGTTCCTGACGCCGCTGGCGCACCGGAAGAACTCGCTCGTGTCGAATGCCAACAGACTGTCGGGCTGTATAGAGGATGAATTCTATTGCGTGCCGTCTGATCCCGAAGTGGATCTGGGATCGTCGGAGTGTATCGACATCCGGTACCGGTTCCGCAGCCTGTCGAACCAGGCGCTCAACGAGGGCGCGGTGTTGACGTCGACGCCCAAGAATTCGGAGCAGCTGCAGCAGCACAAGCACCTGCGGCGCCTGGACGCGCCCACGCTGCGCCACAGCTACACGGAGCACGTGAGGTGAGTGCCGCGCCTGCTTGCGTGTCCGCCTTCCTGTCCGTGCTCCCGTCCTGTCGGTAATGTCTGCAAGTACTAACGGTTGCGGGTGGTTTCGGCGGGTTCTTTGTTTTACTTTTCTTCTCTGTTCTGCCTTCTAACTGTGAATGTTCTTCCGTGTGCCGCGACCTTCCTCTGTTATAAGTATGTAGTCGGTAAGATAATGTATCAGGCTAGTGTCGGTACCATACCCGTGTGTAAGTCGACGACTGAAGTACTGTGTGGGCTGTGCAGAAGAGGCGCCGGCGCGGAGTGCGGCTTGTGCGGCGCGCTGCGCGACGGGGGCGGCGCGGGGGGCGCGGGCGCGGGGCCCGGCGGCTCGGGGCCCGGCGGCGCGGGGCCCGGCGGCGTGGGGCCCGGCGGCGCGGGGCCCGGGCCGCCGCCGGGCTCGCTGCCGCGCCGGCCCAGCTCGGCGCTGTTAGTGCTGCAGCACGTGCACACGTACACAATGCGGACGATGCGCGCGTCACCGTGCGCCCGCGCAAGTGCCGCGTGCATCGACGTATCCTTAGATGTTGTCGAGTGTGGATGTCATTATTCTTACGTATCTATGTACCCAAGCTTCTTTGTGATGTTGTTATAGTTGTTAGATATTAAGATTTTATAAGTTTCTTAATAAAACATTGTTTGGTACAATTTGAGCATATTTCATTCTAGCTTTATTAGAACATAGATTATTTTTATATAATTAAGGCATTATTTATATTAAATTTATTAAAATATAGGACTATACAATAAAGTCCAAAATTTTTATTTAGTGGCAAATATTTTACAGTTGAGCGGTGCATGCTTATTTTCAGTCTGTTTTAATGTCTGTACATAACTACCGTATTATATTATGCTTATAATTGACGTTACGCTGTATGTGCATGCTGAGGGTGCCATTGAATGATGCATGGGTTTGCAATGATAACTAAGTGTACATATGCGCTTTATAAAAAATATATTTATAGCCATTATTCGGCAATTAATTTGGTAAATATTTTATTTTTTAAACAAAATTCCTGGTAAAAGCAACTAATCATTTTTAATAATGTAGTAGGATTTTTCATAGCTGTAAATATAGTGATACAATTTAGTAGTTATTCAATTTACTTATATGGCTCTCTACACACCAAGGATCTTACTACCACCGTGTTTCACCAATCTAACTAATAATCCATGCTAAAATCGTCTTTAAGATAAATAAGATCGAGTATCCAAAGAAATTTGAGACATAATTTTATTTTCAAGTTTTTACGTAGATAACCATAGAAAAGCATAAATGTAGGTTTATTATAAAATAATAATGATCAAGAATTTATTTCGCTTAATTCGCCTAGTTCGTGTTTAGAAGCGAGTGTATAATGTTGACAGAGTAGTCTTGTGAAGTCTTTCGGCTTCGCTAAAGATTATACAGTCACTTTTTGAGACGTTTTAATCCCGTGGAAAGATGATAGGATGCATGAAACAATATCGATTTACATAATTGAATTACTTTTCTTACAAATTCAAACCAGTTAGTTTAGGGGCTGTTCAAGTAATACGTCAGCAGATTTTATCCATATATCTCTCCCTCTCGTCAGCAAAAGTAAGCAAAGCTCTCTCCCCCCCATGCTTACGTAAACATTATGGTGCGTCCAGACATGGCGAATGCGGCACTCGTTTGGCTAAGTGTGGTGTGCCGCTCTAGTGCAGCTCCGGCAAGGCTCGAGTGAGGCGCGCGTAACTTCTTTCGCGTTTGAACTATGTGTGTGCACCGCCGCACCTCCTGCGCCGCTCGAGTGAGGCGCGCGTAACTTCTTTCGCGTTTGAACTATGTGTGTGCACCGCCGCACCTCCTGCGCCGCTCTAGTGAGGCGCGCGTAACTTCTTTCGCGTTTGAACTATGTGTGTGCACCGCCGCACCTCCTGCGCCGCTCTAGTGCAGCTCCGGCAAGGCTCGAGTGAGGCGCGCGTAACTTCTTTCGCGTTTGAACTATGGGTGTGCACCGCCGCACCTCCTGCGCCGCTCGAGTGAGGCGCGCGTAACTTCTTTCGCGTTTGAACTATGTGTGTGCACCGCCGCACCTCCTGCGCCGCTCGAGTGAGGCGCGCGTAACTTCTTTCGCGTTTGAACTATGTGTGTGCACCGCCGCACCTCCTGCGCCGCTCGAGTGAGGCGCGCGTAACTTCTTTCGCGTTTGAACTATGTGTGTGCACCGCCGCACCTCCTGCGCCGCTCGAGTGAGGCGCGCGTAACTTCTTTCGCGTTTGAACTATGTGTGTGCACCGCCGCACCTCCTGCGCCGCTCGAGTGAGGCGCGCGTAACTTCTTTCGCGTTTGAACTATGTGTGTGCACCGCCGCACCTCCTGCGCCGCTCGAGTGAGGCGCGCGTAACTTCTTTCGCGTTTGAACTATGTGTGTGCACCGCCGCACCTCCTGCGCCGCTCGAGTGAGGCGCGCGTAACTTCTTTCGCGTTTGAACTATGTGTGTGCACCGCCGCACCTCCTGCGCCGCTCGAGTGAGGCGCGCGTAACTTCTTTCGCGTTTGAACTATGTGTGTGCACCGCCGCACCTCCTGCGCCGCTCGAGTGAGGCGCGCGTAACTTCTTTCGCGTTTGAACTATGTGTGTGCACCGCCGCACCTCCTGCGCCGCTCGAGTGAGGCGCGCGTAACTTCTTTCGCGTTTGAACTATGTGTGTGCACCGCCGCACCTCCTGCGCCGCTCGAGTGAGGCGCGCGTAACTTCTTTCGCGTTTGAACTATGTGTGTGCACCGCCGCACCTCCTGCGCCGCTCGAGTGCGGCGCGTGCGGGCGGCGCAGGGGCCCACCACGAACATGAGATGCACGCGCGCAGTTCGCAAGCGGCGAGTGAGCTTGGTCTGGACGCACCATAAGTAGGAACACGCATTTTTCACTGTGTTCTGGCAGTAGTTATAAGTTTCGAAATAGAAGAACAAAACAAACTACATTTAAAATTTTGGCATATTAACAGTCCTATATCCACGCAACACACGAATCGATATTGAATGTTTGCTGCTCAGTGATGTGTGTCTGTTCACTGTCGTGTGACATCGTTCGTAAATATATACTGCTGAGGTAATCATCATCCATACCCCCCATCCTCCATGTCATCAAAAATAAGCATAACAAAGACGCCCCCCCCCACCGCCCTATAGTGCTTACGTAATACTTGAATGACCCCTTACTCGAAACACGATGAGAGCCATTATGACTTACATCCGTCGACGGACACGCAGATATAATTAAATAAGACCGACACTACCTAGTCTTGCCATAAATATTGTTACTTGGAAAAGTTTTGATCACTTTTTTCGTGTGAATACTTCGTGGACGGCCAGATCTTTTTCTGTCAAAATCAGAGGATTAAAAATAATTGCATTTAACTCCATACTTACTTTGTGTATTTTTGTGTTGCTATCACAGCGATAGTTCACATTTATTGTGCGTACTAGGGAATCCAATCTCGCGGAGGATTGAGATTTTTAATTTCTTTTTTGTTTTAAGTAGTAACAGACATAAAAACCGGTAAAGTGCGAGTCAGACTTGCACACCAAGGGTTTCCTATAAATTTACCAACCTATGTAAATAGTTCGATTCTCCAATCGAGTTTCGAAGATTTCCTGAATAGCAAAAAAAAACATTATTTTGTAATGTGTAACTACTTTACGATTTTCGTATAAAATCAGCTGCTTTTATGTAACAATATAATAAAATATATTTACGAGTAAACGGACCATGAAGGTCCGTTTACTTTTGAGAAAGTAAATTCACGTGCTTTGGGGAATCCCTGGTCATAGAGTACGTAAACTGGCATTGATTACGTTCCGTTCCAGTTGCGATACAGGACTCTCACACAACACAAAATAGAAATTCAAAAATTATTTATCTGCAAGGCAAAATCGAAAACAAAATAATTATTTTCCATACAAATACTATTAAAAATATCAAGAGTTCCATGAAAAGTGGTTTCATCACTTTTTAACGAGGATGAGCTGGGCTAATAAATAATCAAAAGGGCGGCAGGTCGTCGGAATCCAATTTTCTTATAAAAAACTTCAATCTCGCAAACGTGCGGGATCCCGCATGAGTAATCCCGCAGAAAAGGTGCGGGATCCCGCGCTTGCGGGATTGGATTCCCTAGTGCGTACAGCTAAGGAGTGGAATTCCCTGCTGGAGTCTGCATTTCCTGATTGATAGCTACAACCTTGGGGTCTTTCGAGCGTTAATAGATTACTTCTAAGCAAGCGTGCTCTGTCATCGACCATATCATCGCTTACTATCACGTGAGATAATGGTAAACGCGAGCCAATCAATATTACAAAAAAATCGGTTCTCTTTATCACCACATACCATTTTAATATCATAATATTTAACACTAATTAACGCGAAAATGAGAAAACACAATAAATATTTATATATAAGAATGACAGATTCCAAATTTAAATGTTATAATATTGTTTTTTTTTTTTTTTTTTTTTAATTTTAACAGAATTTATGGCCAGACTAAGTATTATTATTTTATGACCCATTTGACCAATAGTATGTAAACAACGCCGTGGACTACGGCGTCCACGGACACGAATACAAAATAGCCAATACTAGACAAGCTCCGTCCCTAAAGCTCTTTTAATTGCCAAAGCGAAAAGCGCCCGCCGCCGACGAACCGGAGGATTTCCGCGCACTTCGGACATCCCGTGTCATCGCATCATTGATATGTCAAAGTGTTTCTTAAAACCTGTTTGCAAAAAAAAATATCATTAATCACTTGTAAGCAAATCAATAGTGTCTGTGCTGAAAGGAAACCGTCGTGGCGTAAAATGGTCACAATAACACGTAGACCACTTTATATTAGTGTGGGCGGAGCCGCCGGCAGAACCTAGTCTAACATATTTTCAAAGTATCAAGATGTTACAGTCGCACTATAATAGCGTAACAGTGTTGTCAACTTAGCTAAAACGTTACTAATACACAGCTACGCCAACAAATCTTTTGACGGTTCTCTTTCCGCACAGACTACCTCATCATCACCGATGTATCATTGTTTCCGACCCTTGTTGCGCGAACCTAATATGGTTTGTCGTAATTACTAGTGCTGCAGACGGGCAAGACTGTCTTCTTAAGAAACGGGATGGAATGCACTTACATCAATTATTACGCTATCGTGAAGTGTACGCCTCAGTGACAGTGATAAATTAGTGTAACTTTGTAATGCTAAAGTGAGCAACAAACTTGTCTAGTATAATAAGAAATCAACTTTATAAATTATCTTGCGTGCTAAAGGGTTGACCAGACGGTTGCAAACTAGCGTTCATGTGTTTGGTTTGTGTTGCGGCTAAATGGATGTAAACCACGCGCCAACACGTTCGATGGTTGGGAAAACCGCCTCCCAGCCAAGGGCGTTGAAGGTCATGGTTTACAACTGCTGTCTTCACGTATTGACACTAGCAAGGTCACCTTGGTTTGGACGTTGGTTTGCAACCATCTGGTACCCCTTTATATTTATTTATTTTTCAAATCGGTTTACCTGGAACCCAAAACATTACAATGATTTTAAAATAAACCTACATGTTCAATAAACAAATGGTATTATGATGAGTTTATTATCAAAATCCTGTTTTTATTGATAGTTTCGCGTTTAACCACTGTCTCACCTGATGGTAAGCGATGATGTGGCCGACGATGGATGTAAGTCCCTTATGTTCACGTGGTGGTGTACGGAGCCAGGTGTGCTAGTGAGAGCGCCGTGCTGATGTGTGTGTCCCCCCCTCAGGAACCCGTCGTCGGGATCGTTGACGGCGTCAGCGTCGGAAGGCGGCTCGCTGGAGCGCGCACGCGCCGCGCTCGAGCGCCGCAAGCGCGCCGCGCTCGCCCAGCAGGACAACGATGACGCGCAGGTCTCACATCCTTTATTTACTTACCTACTGCTTTGATTACTGCCTAGTAGTGACAGAGGGCGACCCTCTGTAGCGCAGCAAAATAACGACGACGCGCAGGTCCCACATCCCTTACTTACTGCCTTGGTTACTGCCTTGTGACGGCGTCAGTGTCGGAGGGCGGCTCGATGGAGCGCGAGCGCAGCAGAACAACGACGACTGACTATCTTCTGGGTGACGTACACTAGTCAAAATACGTAAACAGCATGTCATAATGATAATGTACGTTATTGACGGATTGTTTCTGTTGCAGCACGTGGCGTCCGGCAGAGTTGAGAACACGCGCGTGAACCCCGACTCGCTGATCGACGAGCTGCTCGCCGCCACCGACCTCAAGCAGGCTGTCGAGGACTCCGCTGAGAGTGAGTTACGCATTTCAACCACCCACTTGCCTTCACCGATACTGGAGCTTGCTCTACCGTGATCTGAAACAAAACCAGACCCCAGCTGTAAAAATAGTTGTTTAATGTAATGTGTTTATGTTCCAGCGTCAGGTCTGCAGCTGTTCATCACGCGCGACGGCACCGCGGAGCTGGGCACGCGGCAGCGGCAGCAGCTGGCGCGCCGCGACTACCAGCGTGTGGTGCTGCACCCGCACGACAATAGGTACTAGACACATTACACTCCAGCGTCAGGTCTGCAGCTGTTCATCACGCGCGACGGCACCGCGGAGCTGGGCACGCGGCAGCGGCAGCAGCTGGCGCGCCGCGACTACCAGCGTGTGGTGCTGCACCCGCACGACAATAGGTACTAGACACATTACACTCCAGCGTCAGGTCTGCAGCTGTTCATCACGCGCGACGGCACCGCGGAGCTGGGCACGCGGCAGCGGCAGCAGCTGGCGCGCCGCGACTACCAGCGTGTGGTGCTGCACCCGCACGACAATAGGTACTAGACACATTACACTCCAGCGTCAGGTCTGCAGCTGTTCATCACGCGCGACGGCACCGCGGAGCTGGGCACGCGGCAGCGGCAGCAGCTGGCGCGCCGCGACTACCAGCGTGTGGTGCTGCACCCGCACGACAATAGGTACTAGACACATTACACTCCAGCGTCAGGTCTGCAGCTGTTCATCACGCGCGACGGCACCGCGGAGCTGGGCACGCGGCAGCGGCAGCAGCTGGCGCGCCGCGACTACCAGCGTGTGGTGCTGCACCCGCACGACAATAGGTACTAGACACATTACACTCCAGCGTCAGGTCTGCAGCTGTTCATCACGCGCGACGGCACCGCGGAGCTGGGCACGCGGCAGCGGCAGCAGCTGGCGCGCCGCGACTACCAGCGTGTGGTGCTGCACCCGCACGACAATAGGTACTAGACACATTACACTCCAGCGTCAGGTCTGCAGCTGTTCATCACGCGCGACGGCACCGCGGAGCTGGGCACGCGGCAGCGGCAGCAGCTGGCGCGCCGCGACTACCAGCGTGTGGTGCTGCACCCGCACGACAATAGGTACTAGACACATTACACTCCAGCGTCAGGTCTGCAGCTGTTCATCACGCGCGACGGCACCGCGGAGCTGGGCACGCGGCAGCGGCAGCAGCTGGCGCGCCGCGACTACCAGCGTGTGGTGCTGCACCCGCACGACAATAGGTACTAGACACATTACACTCCAGCGTCAGGTCTGCAGCTGTTCATCACGCGCGACGGCACCGCGGAGCTGGGCACGCGGCAGCGGCAGCAGCTGGCGCGCCGCGACTACCAGCGTGTGGTGCTGCACCCGCACGACAATAGGTACTAGACACATTACACTCCAGCGTCAGGTCTGCAGCTGTTCATCACGCGCGACGGCACCGCGGAGCTGGGCACGCGGCAGCGGCAGCAGCTGGCGCGCCGCGACTACCAGCGTGTGGTGCTGCACCCGCACGACAATAGGTACTAGACACATTACACTCCAGCGTCAGGTCTGCAGCTGTTCATCACGCGCGACGGCACCGCGGAGCTGGGCACGCGGCAGCGGCAGCAGCTGGCGCGCCGCGACTACCAGCGTGTGGTGCTGCACCCGCACGACAATAGGTACTAGACACATTACACTCCAGCGTCAGGTCTGCAGCTGTTCATCACGCGCGACGGCACCGCGGAGCTGGGCACGCGGCAGCGGCAGCAGCTGGCGCGCCGCGACTACCAGCGTGTGGTGCTGCACCCGCACGACAATAGGTACTAGACACATTACACTCCAGCGTCAGGTCTGCAGCTGTTCATCACGCGCGACGGCACCGCGGAGCTGGGCACGCGGCAGCGGCAGCAGCTGGCGCGCCGCGACTACCAGCGTGTGGTGCTGCACCCGCACGACAATAGGTACTAGACACATTACACTCCAGCGTCAGGTCTGCAGCTGTTCATCACGCGCGACGGCACCGCGGAGCTGGGCACGCGGCAGCGGCAGCAGCTGGCGCGCCGCGACTACCAGCGTGTGGTGCTGCACCCGCACGACAATAGGTACTAGACACATTACACTCCAGCGTCAGGTCTGCAGCTGTTCATCACGCGCGACGGCACCGCGGAGCTGGGCACGCGGCAGCGGCAGCAGCTGGCGCGCCGCGACTACCAGCGTGTGGTGCTGCACCCGCACGACAATAGGTACTAGACACATTACACTCCAGCGTCAGGTCTGCAGCTGTTCATCACGCGCGACGGCACCGCGGAGCTGGGCACGCGGCAGCGGCAGCAGCTGGCGCGCCGCGACTACCAGCGTGTGGTGCTGCACCCGCACGACAATAGGTACTAGACACATTACACTCCAGCGTCAGGTCTGCAGCTGTTCATCACGCGCGACGGCACCGCGGAGCTGGGCACGCGGCAGCGGCAGCAGCTGGCGCGCCGCGACTACCAGCGTGTGGTGCTGCACCCGCACGACAATAGGTACTAGACACATTACACTCCAGCGTCAGGTCTGCAGCTGTTCATCACGCGCGACGGCACCGCGGAGCTGGGCACGCGGCAGCGGCAGCAGCTGGCGCGCCGCGACTACCAGCGTGTGGTGCTGCACCCGCACGACAATAGGTACTAGACACATTACACTCCAGCGTCAGGTCTGCAGCTGTTCATCACGCGCGACGGCACCGCGGAGCTGGGCACGCGGCAGCGGCAGCAGCTGGCGCGCCGCGACTACCAGCGTGTGGTGCTGCACCCGCACGACAATAGGTACTAGACACATTACACTCCAGCGTCAGGTCTGCAGCTGTTCATCACGCGCGACGGCACCGCGGAGCTGGGCACGCGGCAGCGGCAGCAGCTGGCGCGCCGCGACTACCAGCGTGTGGTGCTGCACCCGCACGACAATAGGTACTAGACACATTACACTCCAGCGTCAGGTCTGCAGCTGTTCATCACGCGCGACGGCACCGCGGAGCTGGGCACGCGGCAGCGGCAGCAGCTGGCGCGCCGCGACTACCAGCGTGTGGTGCTGCACCCGCACGACAATAGGTACTAGACACATTACACTCCAGCGTCAGGTCTGCAGCTGTTCATCACGCGCGACGGCACCGCGGAGCTGGGCACGCGGCAGCGGCAGCAGCTGGCGCGCCGCGACTACCAGCGTGTGGTGCTGCACCCGCACGACAATAGGTACTAGACACATTACACTCCAGCGTCAGGTCTGCAGCTGTTCATCACGCGCGACGGCACCGCGGAGCTGGGCACGCGGCAGCGGCAGCAGCTGGCGCGCCGCGACTACCAGCGTGTGGTGCTGCACCCGCACGACAATAGGTACTAGACACATTACACTCCAGCGTCAGGTCTGCAGCTGTTCATCACGCGCGACGGCACCGCGGAGCTGGGCACGCGGCAGCGGCAGCAGCTGGCGCGCCGCGACTACCAGCGTGTGGTGCTGCACCCGCACGACAATAGGTACTAGACACATTACACTCCAGCGTCAGGTCTGCAGCTGTTCATCACGCGCGACCTGACCCGGTCAATTACAGACCCATCTCTGTAACATTGATACTCTGTAAGAGTATCGAGTGCTAAACAGGCAAGCTTCTGGCCTGCCTTGAAACGAACGACATCCTTAATGACGGTCAATACGGCTTCTGCGAAAATCAGTCTACTGGGGATCTTCTAGCGTATACCATTCATATCTGGGTTGAGATCATCAAGAAGCCAGAGAAGCACGTGCCATCTATTTTGATTTCTCGAAAGCTTTCGATAGGTCTAGCTTTCGTGCCAAGGAAGAATCCTATAATATACCCACTGTCGGTCACTGATTGGTCCATCCGAGTGGTCATTGATGACTGCTCGTCCTGTCAATTAGATATTAATTCCGCGGTTCCTCAGGGATCAATACTCTAACGTCGGGGTGAAACTCTATAGATGCGACAAATCGCGGAACTCTCACTCCGGTGGGATCTTATGGCGGTGACTTGTTACTGTCCCAACCTTCGCTGAGTACGCCACAATCTCGGCAATAAGCCCCCTCTTTGAGGAGTGGCTACAGAGGCGCCAGAGCGTCCTCACTTTCCGCCTGACGCAAGTCTCCACCGGATTTGAGTGTTTCGGGAGGTAGCTGTTTTGAATCTGGCTGGAAGAAACACCGAGTGCCGCCATTTTGCGGTCACCCGGAGGACAAGGTGGTGCATACGGTGGAAGTCTGCCCCTTTTGGGTGAACCACTGCCGTATTTTTGTAAACAAACAACATTGCAACAGATACAGCCTAGTGACAGACGGACAAACAGACAGACAGACGGCCAGTGGAGTCTTAATAGGGTCCCGTTTTACTCTTTGGGTACTTATGGAACCCTAAAAAAGACATGTTCGTTACCAAAATGATCATCATTTGTTCAGGCTTTGCAAGTTATGTAACAGCAAGTTGATTGGTGTTTCCATGTCCACAGGTAGCCAACGGCGTGAGAGAACGACGCCGCGCGGGCGGATGATGCCTGAGCCTGGGCCGTGCCGTGTCGGGCCGTGTCGTGCCGAGCTGAGCAGTGCCGAGCCCTACCGTGCCGAGCCGAGCCGAATCGAGTCTAGCTGAGCCGTTCCGAGCTGGTCCGATCCGATCTGTGCCGTGCCGTGACGTCGGGCCGTGCCGCCAGTGATGTCTTTGTGGACAGTATTACAAGAGATTGACACCGACCTGCTCTAACTGTGTATTAGCTTTTATGTACGTCCCGCGGGGACCACGAGCAATGCATATACATATATTTATTGTTTTTATGTAATATAAATTATGCCATAATTGTTTTACGACTCGTAATTTAATGTTAATTAATATTATTCGGTAGCAGTTCTACAGAGAATGGTTGTGTTCGTGCAATCCGACAAGTTTTGTATGATTTACATTATTTTTATTTCTTTTAATGTAAGTAGGAATCTTTTCAATTTAATGACGACCTACTCGACGACTGATTGTTCCTATATCTTGCGTAGCGTCTGTGCTTCCCCTACAGTCGTGCTGGCCGTGCGGAGCTCGCGCGATGCCCGCTCGACCAGACATTATCTCATAGTGCTACTTCCAAGTTAGTCTTGCCTCTCCGCTCAGGGACACCAGCGAGCCGGCGCGCACGTGTCGCACGTGTGGCACGTGCCGGTGGCGCGCACGTGTCGCACGTGCCGCACGTGCCGGTGGCGCGCACGTGTCGCTGTCGGCGGAACACTCGCGTGCTCACAAGTGGTGCTACGTCAGCGAGCGTGTTGACGCAGGAGGCTGCGATACGCGCGGACTTTTATTATTGATATACTGATGTAATTATTATTACTTATTATTGATTAAAAAATTGTCACCCACTAAGTGAACCGAAATCGAAACAGTACTTCCAAATCCCTCCATATATTTTTTATTTGTGATTTTTGTAAAAAGTTAGTGTGGTGCCAAACAAACCTGCACCCACTCTAGTGGGGGGAACTAAACTGACATTGATAGTTCAATAGAGGAGGTTAATCTAAGTCATTCCTTTGTGTAGCTTGAGCGCGTGGCTGCCGTCGATCATACATCAGAGGTCGCGCTCGGGGTGACGCTATGGCCGCCTCAACTAATTATTAAATAATTTCGCGTTGGGGATGAAGTGATTGTACATTTAGCCTGAATATATCATGACAATACTTTTCTTCCGTCGAGTGTTCATTTACAATGAGCTCAGCGGCGTGACGGCGAGCGCGGCCTGATCGTCGGCGGCTCTACGATAACATTACCAGTTACTGCGCGCGGGCCCGGCGTGCACGCGCTGCGGGCACGCACGTGCAGCGCGTCGTGCTGCCGCGGGCACGCACGTGCAGCGCGTCGTGCTGCCGCGGGCACGCACGTGCAGCGCGTGCGCACGCGGCGTGCTCGCGGCGCAGGAGGCACGCGTTGTTATTGTATCATATTCTATAAAGCCTGTACAGTATTTGAATAAAGGACGTGTCTAGAGCTATGATTTTGTTTTTTTTTTATATTTTTTAAGCATCCTTACTTTTACCAAAACACCAAGCCAATAGCTTACTATTGGCTTGGTGTTTTGGTTTACACGAGATTGATAATCGTCAGTGCTATTGGTACTAGAATACAGATATTAGGTTTTTTCTAAAAATTACTAAATTCATTTGCAAATACTTATGCATACCTAGTAAGTGTCTACAGCGGAGGCACGTCCTCTCTTTCCAAGTGCACCTCACAAGTATTCCTGGGCTGCACTCAAATCTCGATGCGGTCCACCACCTGCTTGAGACTGATAAGCCACGCTTGCTTTTCTTGACGGATGACGCAATTACACTAGGTCGTTAGCCTGTATTCGGGTGCACGAAAGACGTTACTCGAATACGGGCACCCGATGCATTAATTAAATTGTTTTACTCACGTTCGGTTACTGGAACACGGTGTCTGGTAACCAAAACGAAAGCTGTTCGAATACGGGCTCTCGGTACTCGACTCCGTTTATTTACACTTAGTCGTTTGTCCGAATTCCATAATCGAACCTTGACCGTCAGATGCGGCGTATCTCAATTCTCAACTACCCGGGTACTCACTGGAGCATCATTTCCTGCAGCGTGCCGGGGTCTGTATGTACGCCCGTAATGACATCTTGCCAGCGTCTCAGTCACCTTGTAGACCCTAATTTTCCTAGTACGTTATGGCTGTCGGTGGAGATGGTATGGACAAAATTGTCTATGCCAATTGTCTGGACCTTCTGCTAACCACCGATCCGGACAGATGTACTGTAACAGTCTCCTCTCCAATAGGAACTTCGACAGATCTCTCTCTAGTGAAGACTGTGTCGTTCATCTCGCCACCTGACTGCGACTCACGCGGTGAACGGCGAATGTGGCGTTACGGATCAGCAGATTGGGATGAGTTGCGATACTTCTATGCGTCTTATCCTTGGCAGCAGGTTTGCTTTCGTGCGGATGTTATATCCGATGTGGTGCGTCAAGCTATGGAGTATTTTATTTCCTATAGTGACGTACTCACCTCGCGACTGTAAAGCTCCGGATCTGAGCTCAAAGAAAAGAGCCTTCAACCATGCTGCCAAGTCCTACAAAAAGGTACTAAGGAAGACCGCTTCGACCGCATTACCCATATTGGCAAAAAAATCTGCGCAGCCTTCTGGTAACAGAGCATTATGGTCCCTTGCCAAATTGGTCGAAGCAACTTCTGTCGGTCCACACTGCCTCCGCTGGTTAAACCTGAGGAAACATTGGCTCACACGGCGAGAGAGAAAGCAGGTCTCTGCTACTAGCAGTGTTACGCCACCGATTTTGTCTCATTGCGACACTTCGACACCAGAGATTCGCATATGGAACAAGGTTCTGAGAGCACTGTGTCGCCCAGACGTGAATAATGCTAGTAGACCAGATGGTATACCAGCGATTGTTCTCAAGGCTTGTGCGCCCGAGTTGTCTCCTGTATTAACACGTTTGTATCGCCTCTCATTTAGGACTGGTATAGCCCAAGTCCTGGAAGTTTGCTAACGTGCAACCCGTGCCAAAGAAGGGCAGTTGTGCTGATCCTGCCAACTATCGGCTTATTTCAATAACCTTAATACTCTGCAAAATTATGGAGCGTGTGTTGAACTCGTGCCTCGTGGCATACCTGGAAGGTAACGATCTCATCAGTGACCGACAGTGCGGGTTTCGCCGCAATCGATATACTGGGGATCTACTAGTGTATATCGCCCACTATTGAGACGAAGCCCTCGATAAGGGTGGGGAAGCAATTGCAGTTTTCTTAGATATCTTGAAGGCCTTCGATAGGGTAAGTCATATGAGTAAGCATCCAGCGTGCGGTATTTCTCCTGGTCTGATTGCCTGGGTAAAAGACTTCCTGAGTGAGCAGTCCGTCCGAGTTGTTGTCGATGGATGCTCATCGGAACCCATGACGACTAATGCCAGAGTTTCTCAGGGGTCTGTTCTCTCTGCAACTCTCGTCCTGCTGCATATCAACGATCTACTAATGCCCCGCGGTATCTATGGGTATGCAGATGACTGCATAGTTGTAGAGAGATACCTGCCGAGTGCTCGGACTAGTAAGGAGCTAAACCAGTCCGAAAGAGAGGCTATGGTAGAGCGTACGAATGTCTCACTTCAGGCAGTCTTCAAATGGGTCGAAGCCAACCTGGTGGGATTCAACGCTGCCAAAACACAATGCGTGTCTGTTCACCGCCGAAAGGAACCCGTTTCACCGGGACAGCTTGTAATGTTATACAAAGCACAGGTCTGATCGTGTGTGGAGTAATGTAGCCACATATGGGCTGGTGCTGCAAAATGCCATCTGGATTCAATGAAAAGGCGTGCGAAGAGATTGGTGATCCAGATTAGGTTATCACCAATCTACAAAGCCTTGAGCACAGGCGTGGCCCGCCTTTCGGTATTTTACAGGATGCATTTTGGAGAGTGTGCGCAGGAATTACATGATTTGATTCTACCATCGGACTACTCGACGTACGGCGAGTGTCCACCCTTACGTTGTTAACACCTTAACGGACCGGACTCAGCGTCTCGCCTCGTAGTTTATACCGCGGGCATCGAAGGATTGGGACAATTTGCCTGCTGCGATCTTCCCGTCCGATTATAATTTTGTGGTCTTCATGGCTAGAGTGAATAGGCTAATAATAAACTAGTGTGATTCACTGTCAACGATTGCATCACTGCTTTCCATCAAGTGGGGTGGCAGTCAAGCACTTGTTTATACCATTTAAAAAAAAATAATATTTTGTTGCTAGATCTTAGAATTGATCATTTCATGATATGGCAATTAAAAGGGATATTTTCAACTGTGCATCAAAAATTTTATTACGAGAGGACAGTGTAAACCAATCAAGGTGGTCTGCAAAACCTGAGAAGCCCCCAGGAAGTTACTGTGCTTGTGGGCGAAGTTAGGTTATCTATGGGGAGTCTAAATGAGCAAAATTGGGTACGCCACCATCATGGCGGTAAGTATCCTCTTTGAGGAGTGGCAGAAGAGGCACGAAGGCGTTCTCACCTACCGCATGACACTGGACATGGTAAGTACGGTGGAGGTGAGCCCCGCGCGGGCAGAGCACCGCCGTGTCCTCGTGGAGGCGTGAGGCGGCGACGAACTCTAGCGTTAGGCCCTAGTTCAAGCTATGGTCCGCAGCAAGAGGGAATGGGATGCGGTTTGCCTCCTTCTGTGAAACAGTAATACTATAGCGAAGGGGATGGTCGCATGCGTGAGAGAACGGACGTCCGCGTCCCTGCGTTCTGCCGCCGTGACGACGTCAGTCGCAGGACGACTACTGGCCACCGCAGGCGCGGGCTTGCGGACGACGAGCTAGCTCACCGGCCGTCCGGTAACTGTCCGTACCGAACCAGAGTCGTGGACGGCGCGTGTCGGCAAACCGTAGAAGCCCAGTAGGGCCGATACCCGCTGGCTAGGGCCACGGGGAATTTTTGAAAAAGAAACCCGTGGTCCTACACTGCAAACGGCAACTGAAAGACACAAGTGTGGTTTTGTCAGTAAGTCTGAAATGCCCTCCCGCTACACTTCAGTACCTATATAACAAAGTACTCGGTGCGATACACCTCAGAGCGGGAGTGGAAAAAAGTGCGGAAAGTGGAGCCCTACTTTAAGTGACCATAGTATGCATGGTCACCTAAATAAAATAATAATAATGGCATGGTCTATGTCCGTAGTTCCGCCGATACCAGGTCGTTTTTAATCCACTGTCTCATATAATATTGTTGCTGGTCTTTATTCAATATAGAATTCAGCTTTATAAATATTTTTTCACGTCGATGTTCTTCATGAATGGCCAGGTATCAAGTGGAAATGGAAGGGTATTTTAATCTTGGTCAAATAAAAAACAAGTTCCATAGTATATTCGTTTATTGAGTAAGGCCAAAAGGCTGGGGTGCTGTACACTTTATGCTAGGGCGCGGCGACTGTGGACGGTTCCGTCGCACTCGGTGCAGACGACTGTCGCACGCAGCGCAGTGACCAGACACAACGTCGCACACTACAATCGTCAAATCAAGACTAGGCTGTTACATTACGGATTCAGTTTTTTCAAATAGTTGTTTCAAAAAGGATATACATAGATTTTAAAGTTCCTATCTACCTATATTATTATTTGTTAAGTTTATTTAATATTCACTCTGCAGTCAATAATAAGTGAAACTCGTGAGTGTACTTAGAATAATACAAAATGTACAATACTTCGATAAAAAGGTAGACCACTATACTATACAATACAATAGAATACATTTTAAGGACGGCCGATATCAATAAATACTGATTTACTCTCTACATTTACGAACAAACATACGCAAACACGAGAACATAATAAGCCGACGCAACGTTCAAAACAAAAGTTATCACAAAATGGAATATTTAAGTCACAAAAAAAACAATAATTTGCTAAATATCTAAACAACGCAACGAAGTCAAAATATAAAATGATAATTGAACGTTGTCGGCTGCGAGTTGAGCACGGGAGCACGCGCAGCTCGGCTCGCGCACACTAACTATATCATACAACTAAATTACATGTACTTATCGTCTAGAAGTATATGAATATGTTTTGTTTAGCATTTAATACCTTTGTTACATTAGTGTATAGAACTCATAAATATACAGACTTGTATTGTAAGGCACGGACGGCTCGCCGCAGCCCGCAGCACTCGGCGCGCGACACGACACTACGCGACAGTACTATAAACTGGACACATTAACCTACGATACTGTGTTACTACTGTCCAACGTAAGAGCTGCCTCACTCGACGTGTTGCTCAAATGATAAATAATATGTATGGATATACAATGCGGCTACTTTAGTAGCGCAACACGCTCTGTCTGGTACAAAACGTCTTGTGTGTCGCAACACGCCGTGTGTCGCAACACGCCGTGTGTCGCAACTCGCCGTGATCGCAACACGCCGTGTGTCGCAGCCAAGTGCTCGGCTCGAAGGCGGACGAGGTGCGTCTTCACTATATTGTAATTTAGAATGTTGCACGCTTTCAATACCACTTAGTTTACGTCTTATGCTAATACAATACAAAACGCTGATGAACCGAGCGGTGCATGCGGCCACGCAGGCGCACTCGAGCCGGTATCGATGCTGTCATTCTCAACTCACCGATAAAATTTGGTCATTATATTTCCCAAGTATTGACATTTCATTCAGTTATTAATTCACGGAATTGTATGTTGAATTGTTAATATCACAGTTAATGTCGACTACATTCCTGCACGCACCGCTGTTCACAGCACTGACCCTAATATTACGCAGTTGAAACATTCGGTATCTTAAATATTGCAATACATCGATCATATTTTGCCTCCTCGATCGTAAACTTCAGTTAAGCCTGGAGCTCAGCATTTTTCTATCTTAAATTTTAGTAGGTTCGTATATTTATATCGATAGGCGCGAGTTGCAAATCTAAACGCAAACCGCGTTTGGATTTATTGTAAATATATTTGATTAACATTCAGGAATCTATGGAATGTAATGTTTGGAATGTGTCACGTGACCGCGAGGGTCTCGGCAGCCAAGTGATACAGTCGGGGACTACGTGCGAGCTGGGCAGCGTGGCGGCCGCGCACGGCTCCGTCACGCTGTAATAAATATCTTCATCATGTGAATACAACACACGGACGGTCGGCGTATTTTACTACAATTAATTCATCATCCGCCTATTTATTGCATTATTATAGTAATACATTATTAGCTAAATATTTCATCAATACTTCAATAGTTAGCAAATTCATCAGATAAAAATTCGAAATTCCTTAAAGTCAGGCACCGCGTAGATTGCAATGTTTTGTTTACACATGTTTATATTGATGTATATTTCATCACAAGCCGCTCCTAAACAGAGTCGACATTGCATTAAATAACTTCATATCAAAATTATCGAGCTCTTATTCTACATTATTATATTATTAAAGTCTGTATTTATTTATAAATTTGTCATTTTTATAAAAAATGTACACACGCTGAACGAAGAACGACGAAACCTACCGCGCCGGCGCCACAGTCGCTGGAGATCAATGCCTGCACTTTACAATATATTACTTATATCAAAACACTATCTTATATATAAAACCCGTACAAAATGGAGCCAACAACTAACAACAGCACTAATGCCGCGCTCGTGCCGACCTCTAGCGACGTGGTCGCCGCTCCTCCATACTGACTAATATAATTCGTATAGTGTGGTAAAGTTAAGTACATTCTCACGGGAGGTATCACCGCACGTCTTAAAGCTAGTATTAAGTTAATCACGCACACAGGCACACGTCAATGTATAAAACGTACAGGTACAACTAGAACACTCGCGTCACACACGCATACATCACATGCACGCACACACACAGCATCATTTGGTTGATATGTGACGAGCTTCGTGTTTACTTTCTTGTATCTTCTATATTTTTTGTTCGATTTAAATTTTCTATTTTCAACCTGAAAGGAAAATCATAATATTGCTTTATTAGAAATAATTGAATTGTACGTTATTAATTAATGAACTGGGTTGCCGAGGTTAGATGGGCAGCGCATCACGTAATGTACTGACACGGTGAGACTAAAAGCTAACTCCAACGTGGTCGCGTAGACGATCAACAGCTTAAATGCTTAGAGTTTGGGTATGTTAGGTACGCACCAGGTGGGAGGGCGCTATATGAGGCGCTCCTCGGGCGGCGGCTTGAGCGCGTGCTGCATCATCTCGGCGCGCGGGTTGCAGTACTCCTGCCCGGACGGCGAGTAGGTGCCGCGCGTGGATATGTTAGGTACGCACCAGGTGGGAGGGCGCTATATGAGGCGCTCCTCGGGCGGCGGCTTGAGCGCGTGCTGCATCATCTCGGCGCGCGGGTTGCAGTACTCCTGCCCGGACGGCGAGTAGGTGCCGCGCGTGGATATGTTAGGTACGCACCAGGTGGGAGGGCGCTATATGAGGCGCTCCTCGGGCGGCGGCTTGAGCGCGTGCTGCATCATCTCGGCGCGCGGGTTGCAGTACTCCTGCCCGGACGGCGAGTAGGTGCCGCGCGTGGATATGTTAGGTACGCACCAGGTGGGAGGGCGCTATATGAGGCGCTCCTCGGGCGGCGGCTTGAGCGCGTGCTGCATCATCTCGGCGCGCGGGTTGCAGTACTCCTGCCCGGACGGCGAGTAGGTGCCGCGCGTGGATATGTTAGGTACGCACCAGGTGGGAGGGCGCTATATGAGGCGCTCCTCGGGCGGCGGCTTGAGCGCGTGCTGCATCATCTCGGCGCGCGGGTTGCAGTACTCCTGCCCGGACGGCGAGTAGGTGCCGCGCGTGGATATGTTAGGTACGCACCAGGTGGGAGGGCGCTATATGAGGCGCTCCTCGGGCGGCGGCTTGAGCGCGTGCTGCATCATCTCGGCGCGCGGGTTGCAGTACTCCTGCCCGGACGGCGAGTAGGTGCCGCGCGTGGATATGTTAGGTACGCACCAGGTGGGAGGGCGCTATATGAGGCGCTCCTCGGGCGGCGGCTTGAGCGCGTGCTGCATCATCTCGGCGCGCGGGTTGCAGTACTCCTGCCCGGACGGCGAGTAGGTGCCGCGCGTGGATATGTTAGGTACGCACCAGGTGGGAGGGCGCTATATGAGGCGCTCCTCGGGCGGCGGCTTGAGCGCGTGCTGCATCATCTCGGCGCGCGGGTTGCAGTACTCCTGCCCGGACGGCGAGTAGGTGCCGCGCGTGGATATGTTAGGTACGCACCAGGTGGGAGGGCGCTATATGAGGCGCTCCTCGGGCGGCGGCTTGAGCGCGTGCTGCATCATCTCGGCGCGCGGGTTGCAGTACTCCTGCCCGGACGGCGAGTAGGTGCCGCGCGTGGATATGTTAGGTACGCACCAGGTGGGAGGGCGCTATATGAGGCGCTCCTCGGGCGGCGGCTTGAGCGCGTGCTGCATCATCTCGGCGCGCGGGTTGCAGTACTCCTGCCCGGACGGCGAGTAGGTGCCGCGCGTGGATATGTTAGGTACGCACCAGGTGGGAGGGCGCTATATGAGGCGCTCCTCGGGCGGCGGCTTGAGCGCGTGCTGCATCATCTCGGCGCGCGGGTTGCAGTACTCCTGCCCGGACGGCGAGTAGGTGCCGCGCGTGGATATGTTAGGTACGCACCAGGTGGGAGGGCGCTATATGAGGCGCTCCTCGGGCGGCGGCTTGAGCGCGTGCTGCATCATCTCGGCGCGCGGGTTGCAGTACTCCTGCCCGGACGGCGAGTAGGTGCCGCGCGTGGATATGTTAGGTACGCACCAGGTGGGAGGGCGCTATATGAGGCGCTCCTCGGGCGGCGGCTTGAGCGCGTGCTGCATCATCTCGGCGCGCGGGTTGCAGTACTCCTGCCCGGACGGCGAGTAGGTGCCGCGCGTGGATATGTTAGGTACGCACCAGGTGGGAGGGCGCTATATGAGGCGCTCCTCGGGCGGCGGCTTGAGCGCGTGCTGCATCATCTCGGCGCGCGGGTTGCAGTACTCCTGCCCGGACGGCGAGTAGGTGCCGCGCGTGGATATGTTAGGTACGCACCAGGTGGGAGGGCGCTATATGAGGCGCTCCTCGGGCGGCGGCTTGAGCGCGTGCTGCATCATCTCGGCGCGCGGGTTGCAGTACTCCTGCCCGGACGGCGAGTAGGTGCCGCGCGTGGATATGTTAGGTACGCACCAGGTGGGAGGGCGCTATATGAGGCGCTCCTCGGGCGGCGGCTTGAGCGCGTGCTGCATCATCTCGGCGCGCGGGTTGCAGTACTCCTGCCCGGACGGCGAGTAGGTGCCGCGCGTGGATATGTTAGGTACGCACCAGGTGGGAGGGCGCTATATGAGGCGCTCCTCGGGCGGCGGCTTGAGCGCGTGCTGCATCATCTCGGCGCGCGGGTTGCAGTACTCCTGCCCGGACGGCGAGTAGGTGCCGCGCGTGGATATGTTAGGTACGCACCAGGTGGGAGGGCGCTATATGAGGCGCTCCTCGGGCGGCGGCTTGAGCGCGTGCTGCATCATCTCGGCGCGCGGGTTGCAGTACTCCTGCCCGGACGGCGAGTAGGTGCCGCGCGTGGATATGTTAGGTACGCACCAGGTGGGAGGGCGCTATATGAGGCGCTCCTCGGGCGGCGGCTTGAGCGCGTGCTGCATCATCTCGGCGCGCGGGTTGCAGTACTCCTGCCCGGACGGCGAGTAGGTGCCGCGCGTGGCCCGCTTGCGTCGCGCCTGCGCCCCCAGCGCGCCCAGGGCGGCGCCCGCCAGCGCCAGCCCCACGAGCGCGGCGCCCACCCCGATGAGCACAGTAGACGACGTGTCGCCCGCGACCCCGGACCCCGACGCCACCACCTGCCACACACTCAAACTATACAACAGGCCCGCAGTAACTACACCACCACTGATACTTTATTTTTAATGATTTGTGTTGTTTTTAGGGTTCCGTACCTGAAAAGGAAAAAACGGAACCCTTATAGGATCAATTTGTTGTCCGTCCGTCTGTCTGTCTGTCTGTCAAGACCCTTAATCTCGGGAACGCGTGGAGGTATCGAATTGATATTAAAACCATATACTCAAGTCTGCGGTCCCTTAAAATTGTAAAAAGATCAAATTTCTAAATTAACGACGAAGATACGGCCGTTTATATCGCAAAAGACACTCAACAACAATTCATAAGGTACTTCCCGTTGACGAAATTTAGCATAAAGCAAGGTCTTATAGCACAGGTAAAGGAATAAATCTGAAAACAGTAAACTTTTTGTGAGGTCACAAAAAAAAAAACAATTTTACGATTCGGAAAATTTTTCGAAACTTCTTTCGGGAATAGAACTATTTACTTAGGTAAGTCTGTACGGAACCCTCAGTGCGCGAGTCCGACTCGCATTTGCCCAGTTTTTTTTTTTACGGTGGACGCTTTTTACGTGCACAGTCATCTTTCTACATCATTGTCACATATTTGTATAATTTCAACATTAAAGATGTAAGTAACCAAAATTTTATACTTATTTATTAAAAGAGTGTCCATGATATATGAGTATCTTGCACTTTCTTCTCAATAATTTACACATTGGAATGTAAAAATAGCTTTACTTTTTTATGACTGACCGACCTTGACAATTCAAAAGTGCCTATAAATGATTTATTTCAAATAATTGCTTTGAGTTTAGAGTACAGGTGTGTAGGTACCTGCTGGTCGCAGTTGCGTCCGCCCCAGCCGTCCACACAGCGGCACACGTAGTCCGTGCGCGCGGCGCAGCGCTGCTCGCACTGGCCGCCGTGCTGGCAGGGGCCCGTGCTGTTGCCGGCGCCCGCCTGGTAGCACGGGTCCGCCAGCGAGCACTCGTGCCCGCAGTACCCAGGCGTACACAAGCATCTATAAAAACATTATGGTAAAACAAAAGCAATTTAAACATGGTTCCCAGCCAGCATTTACACCCCAGACTGAAGCCGGGGCTACCCTCAAGGGGATCTTGCTCAATTTAGAGAGCACAGAAGCCTCCTCCTGGAGGCTCTTCGCAGAAGTAGTGCGGTCAGCCAGTGTAGGTGATCACTGCAAAAGCAACCAGCCCGTAAGCTTAACGCATCCCAAAGAGTCATGGCCATACGGAGATACCATACGGTGTCTTGCCGACCAGACATCGTGGGATTTGGAGGCAACAGTCCTTGCACAGACGCACGAGTTGCACGTGAAGGTGCCACGCGCAACAAATCGCGGCACTGCAGACAAGACTCCGGTGGGATCTCATGGTGGTATGGAAACAGCGACTGTTGCAGTCCAGCGTTAAGCACGCCATAGTCCTCACTGGACATGATTGTTTCGTGAGTTACGAGAGTCGTCGAGAGTCTGCGGGAAGAAACGCCTGGAGATCACCAGTGTGTGGATTGCCCGGACGACACGGTAGAGCGTGGAGTGTAAGTCTACCCCGCTTGAGCGGAGGACCGCCATGCCGTCGTGGAGGCAAACGGCGGCGACGATCCCTTGTCCGGCCTTGGCTCAGGTCATGGTACGGGGCGAGTGGGAATGGGAAGCGGTCACCTTCACCGCAGGAGACGCCCCGGGCGTCGGGAGTCGCAGGACGATTCTCGGTTACTATAGACGCGGGGATGAGGACGATCAACAGCGAGTAGCTCGCCGTCCGGTAAGGACTAAGCCCGAGTCGATGCCGCATAGTGTTCTACGCGCACCTCAAAGAGATTTTAGCAAAATTAAAGGAGGAGTAGGGTTGATGCCTGCTAGGCCAGCGGAAATGTTTGATAGAGTTACCGTGACCCTGGAACGCAAAGGACAACTGAAACACAAGTGAGTTTTAGGCAGTAAAAGTTTGACACGCCTTTTCAGAGCGGGAGAAGTTATTCGATAATTTCCCACCTTAAAAAAGGTAGTTTTTTTTTCGGGTGGGAAATCATCTAATCATCAAAATCATTTTGTTGACTCTTCACCCCGATTTTGGTCCAGGGATTATGTAGATTTTATACAGGTTCTTGGCCTCATGTAATTATTTTCTCTAAGCTTTGCCTAGCTCATCTCACCATCTTCTACACGGTGTGCCGCATCAGTGGCTACTTCATGGCGCTACTTAGCAGCAGTATTTTAGTCTGCAGAGCCTGTCTCAGTATCATACAAGTAACTATAAGTGTACCAACTCACATGTAGGATCCGTTTAGGTTCTTGCACTCGCCGGGCCCGCAGCTGACGAGGCCTTCAGCGCACTCGTTCACGTCTAGCTCGCAGCGCGCGCCCGTCCAGCCTGGAACATAACACAAACAGACATGCTTAATAAAGTTTAAGAGAAAAATAACACCAAAATAAATTATAACATATTAAAAATACAGTTCATCAAACTTAAGATTTCTTCCAACAAACATATGAGTGATAAAGATCACAATAAATAGAAGGTTCAGGTATCCAATAGAAATTTTGAAAATTAAATACAATACAAATAAATTGCTCTTTAATTTTCCTTTCGAAGAGATACAGAGAAGGGCTGTCGCGCAGGGAGGGTGGGAGAGAGTTCCAAAGACGCACTGCAATGACAGAGAAGGAGTCATCATAGCAGTTGAAAGAGTGACGCGAACTGTGAAGGAGAGGAGTGGCAGTGCGACAGGGTTCATCTCTTGGGACGAGGTACTCAAAGCGTTCTCGAAGGTATTTAATACTCAAACGACTCCTATTTTTGTTTTGATATGCTTAAAATATAAATCTTGAATTGATAAGACAGCATAATTTAAGGCATTGTAGTAGTAGTTACCATCCCTATATCGCTTCTCCCCTGTTGACCTCAACTCAGCACAATTGGCATTTGGTTCATTATAAACTAATTCTTACCTAGTTCAGGTTACCGTTATCACGAGTTCTAATTGTATCGCAGTGATAAGGTTATCAGTTAACAATGTTAAGGTTCTCTCGCACAAACAAACCGATATCCTTCGGCGACAATTCATAATGGTATCACGAGTTATTATGGTTTTTACGTAAATAGTTAAAGTATAAAATATTCATTGAGGTCACTACCACGCTGTGGTTGAAACCCATTCATTTGTTTTAATGAGGTGACGAGGAAATCGTAGAACAATGCTCCTACGTGAGCTAAGCTTATAGCTTTAGCTCATTTGGAAAATGTATTTAATAGAAAGTCCTGGATTTATCCTGGACTTTCCATGAAATACATTTCCTGATACATAAACCGGATTGCATAAAACTGCTATTTAATCTGGAAACGAACTAAACTCGGAAGCATTGCTTGAGCACTGATGCGGAAACATTTCACTTTTTTATGTACCAGAAAGAAATCTACAAATAATAGTGACAATGAGAGGACTGGGCAACTGCCCACAGGGTCACTTTTTATTCTATCTGTGGCTATATTGTTAGTTGATTGCTTTGGTATTTTGTCTATTTACATAATGTTCATACGCGCAGACTATTATTTCAACTGCTGTTCAAGTGTATTTTTACACCAAAGAATTTAATTTACCTATATTGTATTTGTTTTGACATGCACTTCAAAACATTCTTGATGTGTTGTAGATGGTTTTCTCTTAATTAAATACATACAGTACTAACCGCATACTAAAATCTGTATTAATTATTTTTATGAACAAGGTTGTTGTCCTTCCTCATAATTTCCTAACATTTGTATTTACTTAATACGCTTGACGCGAGAGGAAAATCATAAGCAATGCATGAAGTATCAAGAAATAGCAGCGTATACTAACTGTTTACTCACTGACATTGAACCCTACGTATACATTCAGAAATGATTAGTATGTACGAGTTTCTTCGTTTTAGTTTTCATTTCAATCTGTTTTTAAATCTCATGTTAGCTCCCATGACATGTGTGTGTCAACGAGCATTGGACTGTATGGTCATTGGTTTGTGTTATTTTAGTCAAGAGCAATGCTGCGATGAGCGTCTCTGCTTGCTTCAATTAAAACTTTATTCCTTCCAAGAACATCTATCAACGACTGATGGAGAAGTAATCTCTACCAGAGACGCTTCATTTAGATATTTTGTTTTTCGAAGTGTTCCTTCCTCTAACATGCATGCATGACGTACGCGTCGTACAGGCGCAGGAACCGACTCGGTGACACATTCTGTTTATCTAGTCTAAGCTCCTATCACGACAAGAAACAATGCAATGATATCAGCTACCGGCGCGGCGTGTTGTCATCAACAATCCAACAAGTGCTATAACTTATTATTCGCTCAAATATTGCTAAATACTTTCCTCTGTTGCGAGTGAAAAGTAAACACACTTATCACCTGTTGCAGTTACTATTATAACGTAATCATATAGAAGTGTTATACAATACCTAGCAAGACGATTACTAGCAGTCTGACCATCATCTCTTCAACACTATCATCATCATCACAACACTGTCACTCCTGTCTGATCACATCTCACTGCACTTCGCGAGATATTAGCACTGTTTTGTTAATATCAATGAACAGTAAGCACACACGTCTAGCGGCATGTCGCGAGCGCCGAGTGGCCTCACCTCGCGCTCGCGGAGGACACTGATTCACAAAGTGTGACGCGCGCGATTTTCCTGCATCTGCCGATACCGACCAATTACCATGGTGAGGACGTTCTATTGTAATAGTATTAATTATCGAGCGCGACCCGCTCCCGCCTACGGGACATTCAGACTGTCGTGACGGACATCTCACTGACACTGCGAGTACACAATGAATCAACACGTTGTCTAATGTATGCTGTTCCAATAAATTTTCTTACACATAGTTGTGTGGAATCTTTTAACTATTTTATTTGCTTCCTGAATGAATGCGTTTATGATTAATAATCTTAATAAGATTAAGATTTGTTAATAAGATTATTCAATTCTGGTCCACGATCTGAACAAAAGTAATGATAGAGATACTACATACTGGTCGGACAAAGTTTCGAGATAAACCAATACGACAATAAGAATAAGATTATTTCAATATGGTTACTGATCACCAGATTTAAGTGAATAAATTATTTATTACACAAAGAAAATAAATTATTGATTTAGTTGGCGCCATAAATAAATTTGTGAATCATAAGAAGCACATAACTTTGTACTTGAGCTGGGCGTGTGAATGATATTTTTAATTTCAAGGAGGTGTTTGTCATTCACTGAAAAGTTTGCGAACCACGGTCCGTGTTATCATTTATAGGCGCTTATCAGTGTGGTGGATTGTCGGCGATCGTGCGGCGATAAGATACGCGAGCACAGGTGTAGGTGACCACAGACAGACATACACCGTGCGCGCATGTGTGACGTGTGACCGTACTGGGAACTGTGACAGTGGAACATCACTGATACCAATATTTGGACCATGTCCTACATTCAATAACAAACACTCCCTGATACATACTTTCACTTTATTGATAATTTTAGAAGTTATTTAAAATATACACTTCTGGACACATCTATTGGCCCGCCTTGTATTTTCAGTTTCGTTTGGTCCTAGCTAAAATTTTATATTAGGTCGAGCAAAAAGTTTTTATGCAGTTTTGAACCTGGCACATTCACAATTTCATTCAATAGTCTTTTTTGAATTTCGAACACAGAATTTAAAGAAACAAAAGACAATTTGGAGCCTGTTTGTTGATATCAAACAATCGAATACTAAGAAAACTTGGTTTTATTGGTTTACTTGGATTTAATTCTTGAAAAAGTGATTGATATCTTTGGTTTTGCAACAAACATTACTTATTCTTAACATTAAGGTGAGGTTCTATCAATAATCTATGGATACTTCACCTGAAGTCGCCGCCCAAGCTGTGACACTTATTCAGGCCGGACACAGCCAAAGAAACGTGAGTGCTCAACTTAATTTAAGTCGATCTGCGGTCCGAAATGTTTATCGAAGGTACCTAGAGACTGGCGGCTTTGTTCGTCGCCAAGGAAGGCCACGATCTCGGGTCACAACTGAAAGGCAGGATCGATTCATCGTGACGACCAGCTTGAGAAATCGTCACCTTACCTCCATTGAGATACAAAACCAACTTCGCGACTTCCACGGAGTATCTGTGAGCGCTCGAACTGTTCGGAGAAGGTTAAAAGAACGCGATATGGTACCACACAAGCCAGCTAATGGGCCCAAACTAACGCGAGCCCACCGAACAGCGCGCCTTCATTTCGCACGCAGTCATTTAAATTGGACACAGCAAGATTGGAGCCGTGTACTCTTTTCTGATGAGTCTAAAATTGTGTTACATGGCAATGATGGAAGGAAGAAGGTCTACCGACGCTCATGGACTGTCTGGGGCGGTATACCCGCGAGCGGCAAAACTCAACTTGAGGTTGT
Organism: Mythimna impura; assembly: GCA_905147345.3. Classification (NCBI taxonomy): domain Eukaryota; kingdom Metazoa; phylum Arthropoda; class Insecta; order Lepidoptera; family Noctuidae; genus Mythimna; species Mythimna impura. Next base: position 1,051,107 of record LR990342.1, on the reverse strand, counting down.
TACAGGATCACGGCTGCCAACATTAAATGCTGTAAGGTACATTCGTGAGTGCTTAGAACCTCACGTGATACCATACGCGGACTATGTGGGCCCAAATTTCCTTTTTATGCATGATAATGCAAGAGCCCATGCGGCCGGCATCGTCAGGGAATATCTTAGGGATGTGAACATCACAGTTATGGACTGGCCAGCCAGAAGCCCAGACATGAACCCCATTGAGCACATGTGGGACGAGCTAAAAAGACGTGTTAGGGCTCGTCAGCCAGTTGCCCAGACGATGCAGGAGTTGAAAACTGCCATAGAAGAGGAATGGGAGATGATCCCTCAAAATTTCATAGAGCGGTTGATAAACTCTATGCCTAATCGTATGAGAGCTGTGGTAGATACCCATGGAGGCAAAACGCGTTATTAAATTAAACCTTTATTTGATAAAACATGTTTTTTATTCAAAAATCAATTGCCTTTAACAAGGCGCATATCCGACTTGTTAGGCGTAGCTCCATGTCGTTTGGTATTCTGAATTCAAATTTAAAACAATACGATCGAAAAAGATGGTAAAATGTATCAGGTTTAAAACTGCATCAACAGTTTTTGTTCAATCTAGCAATCATATTTCGGTAGGGGCCATCGAAACCTAAACTCTAAGGTGGGCCAATAGATGTGTCCAGAAGTGTATATTGATCATTATAAAAATCAGTTTTGGATTGATTGGTTTAAACACGAGGCGGTAGGTACGGTTACATGTTACTAATTAATACGTGTCGCGCGTATGTAAATGAGTCTGAGAACAAACACGAGTGACGTCATGGCGCTACTTGGACGCTAGCTGACTCATGCTATGCGTTAGGATGAGCGGCGCGTACGCACTGCCTTATACGGACTGTGCACCTATTGCGCTCATACTAGTGCGTCTCGGGGGTTCCTCGCTGTATGTACTCACTAGTATAAACACTTCAATGTCTGTTTTACTTTTTTTTAAAGTAGTCATGTTCAGTCCAGTTCACAGATAATTTGTGGCTTAGGAGTAATACAGTAGTTATAGTAATTATGTCAACATATTTACGTCGACTGCAGTTATTATTTTGATGCATTACTTATTCTTTACCATTTATTTCGGACAAAACTGTCCGATGAACTGTATCTCAAAATATTTCAGTAGACGTGTAGTATAAATGATACTAGCTTTCATTTATTTTACAAGCTAGTACATACCTGTACCGTCACAGTCGCACAGGTAGGCGCCGGTGGCGTCGAGGCAGCGGCCGCCGTGCAGGCAGGCGGCGGCGCCGCCGGCCTCCGCGCACTCGTCGCGCTCCGTCTCGCAGTAGCGGCCGCTGTACCCGTTCGCGCACAAGCTAGTACATACCTGTACCGTCACAGTCGCACAGGTAGGCGCCGGTGGCGTCGAGGCAGCGGCCGCCGTGCAGGCAGGCGGCGGCGCCGCCGGCCTCCGCGCACTCGTCGCGCTCCGTCTCGCAGTAGCGGCCGCTGTACCCGTTCGCGCACAAGCTAGTACATACCTGTACCGTCACAGTCGCACAGGTAGGCGCCGGTGGCGTCGAGGCAGCGGCCGCCGTGCAGGCAGGCGGCGGCGCCGCCGGCCTCCGCGCACTCGTCGCGCTCCGTCTCGCAGTAGCGGCCGCTGTACCCGTTCGCGCACAAGCTAGTACATACCTGTACCGTCACAGTCGCACAGGTAGGCGCCGGTGGCGTCGAGGCAGCGGCCGCCGTGCAGGCAGGCGGCGGCGCCGCCGGCCTCCGCGCACTCGTCGCGCTCCGTCTCGCAGTAGCGGCCGCTGTACCCGTTCGCGCACAAGCTAGTACATACCTGTACCGTCACAGTCGCACAGGTAGGCGCCGGTGGCGTCGAGGCAGCGGCCGCCGTGCAGGCAGGCGGCGGCGCCGCCGGCCTCCGCGCACTCGTCGCGCTCCGTCTCGCAGTAGCGGCCGCTGTACCCGTTCGCGCACAAGCTAGTACATACCTGTACCGTCACAGTCGCACAGGTAGGCGCCGGTGGCGTCGAGGCAGCGGCCGCCGTGCAGGCAGGCGGCGGCGCCGCCGGCCTCCGCGCACTCGTCGCGCTCCGTCTCGCAGTAGCGGCCGCTGTACCCGTTCGCGCACAAGCTAGTACATACCTGTACCGTCACAGTCGCACAGGTAGGCGCCGGTGGCGTCGAGGCAGCGGCCGCCGTGCAGGCAGGCGGCGGCGCCGCCGGCCTCCGCGCACTCGTCGCGCTCCGTCTCGCAGTAGCGGCCGCTGTACCCGTTCGCGCACAAGCTAGTACATACCTGTACCGTCACAGTCGCACAGGTAGGCGCCGGTGGCGTCGAGGCAGCGGCCGCCGTGCAGGCAGGCGGCGGCGCCGCCGGCCTCCGCGCACTCGTCGCGCTCCGTCTCGCAGTAGCGGCCGCTGTACCCGTTCGCGCACAAGCTAGTACATACCTGTACCGTCACAGTCGCACAGGTAGGCGCCGGTGGCGTCGAGGCAGCGGCCGCCGTGCAGGCAGGCGGCGGCGCCGCCGGCCTCCGCGCACTCGTCGCGCTCCGTCTCGCAGTAGCGGCCGCTGTACCCGTTCGCGCACAAGCTAGTACATACCTGTACCGTCACAGTCGCACAGGTAGGCGCCGGTGGCGTCGAGGCAGCGGCCGCCGTGCAGGCAGGCGGCGGCGCCGCCGGCCTCCGCGCACTCGTCGCGCTCCGTCTCGCAGTAGCGGCCGCTGTACCCGTTCGCGCACAAGCTAGTACATACCTGTACCGTCACAGTCGCACAGGTAGGCGCCGGTGGCGTCGAGGCAGCGGCCGCCGTGCAGGCAGGCGGCGGCGCCGCCGGCCTCCGCGCACTCGTCGCGCTCCGTCTCGCAGTAGCGGCCGCTGTACCCGTTCGCGCACAAGCTAGTACATACCTGTACCGTCACAGTCGCACAGGTAGGCGCCGGTGGCGTCGAGGCAGCGGCCGCCGTGCAGGCAGGCGGCGGCGCCGCCGGCCTCCGCGCACTCGTCGCGCTCCGTCTCGCAGTAGCGGCCGCTGTACCCGTTCGCGCACAAGCACTCCGCCGTCTGGACAACAAACACATGTATAAACATTCATCATTACAACTATAGAAAATAAAACTAGAGTTCAGTCAAGATTCTGATGAAAAACGCAAATAAAGCTACAGCACTCGCGACTAACACGAACTGACGCTAGCTCACACTCGGACACAGCGCGACGATGCTTGAAGAAGCTACAAGTTTCGCAGCGCGCACTGCAGCGCTGCAAAACGTTTCGCAAACCTTCTTGTGGTGTATCATAAAATCCCCAAGATTTTACGATGCACCACGGTGCAAGGTTGTGCAAGCTGGTGCTTGCACAGGCTGAACGGACTTGCAGCACTTCGCGTCTATCGGAGATAAACTAAATATTGTGTTCCTAGACATGGCGCAAGCGTTTCATAAAGTATGGCACGAAGGCCTAACACATAAACTAAAGAGCTACCTACCGTACATAGGTATCCTGGAATCCTATATTCTAAACAGAATCTTTAGAATAAGTCGAGAATTGCCTACTCAAACTGAAACAAATACAAGCTGGCGTACCGCAAGGAAATGTACTAGGTTCAGTCCTGTACCTAATATACACTTGCATTATACCAGAATCAGATCACAATACCATTGGGACCTTCGTTGATGACGCAACCCATGCCTTGAGCAAGCAGTCAAAAGAAGCAGTCATGAAGAAGCAGTAAAAAAAGATCAAATGGCTGTCAATCAAGTCTATGACTGAACCAAAAAATGGAGGATTAAATTAATTAAACCAAATCTGTACACATATCAGCAACAAGAAACACCAGCATCCTCCAGTTTATAAACAAGACCCACTGGGGAATACGACCAAGTATCGCGACGCTAAGGCGCTAAAAAGCCCACGTCAAGAAGAAAAAACATGAAATCGGTTCAAAACCTATACTTAGGGCATACTGAAAGTTTCTGGATTCTGATAAATACGACTAGATATAAGGCTTACGATATATTTATTGTTTTTCAAAGTATATTCCCTCGCAATTAATGCATTTTTGCATTCGCTGAAGAAACCACTATACAAAGCAGTTGGACCAGTCTTCTTTAGGGGCTTCTTCAATGGCTTTATGGAACGCATTTACCGCCGATTCAGGGCTCGTAAAACGTGTGCCTCTAAGTTTGTCTTTAATTTTTGGAAACAAATACGCGTCGCAGGGTGCGAGGTCCGCGCGGGCTGGAGGCGGATGTGGCATCAGTTGCACATTTCCTTCCAATAGACTTCTGTTACCTAAGCGGAATGTGAGGATATGTTATCGTGGTGGAGGAGTACATTGCTTCGGGGACGCTTTTCGCGAACTTTATCTAAGACTCTGGGCAAGCAAGTGTTGACGTACCAATCTGCAGTCACTGTCCTTAGATCTTCAAGCGATACTGTAGTGTAATGTATTTGCCGAAAAAAGAAGCAACCATTTTTTTTATCAACACTTCGACTTTTCTAAACTTTCATCGGCAAATCTTCAAAAGGAAAGACTCAGTCTGCCGACTGGCTTTTTCTTTCGAGTTCAAAGCAGTACATCCAGGTTTCGTCACCTGTCAGTATAGATAGCCAATGACTATCCTTCATTAAACATTTTTATGATTTTACAGCACCACTGTACGTACACGCAGTATCTGGTCCTCCATTAAGTCATGTGGTATCCATCGAGTGCAAAGCTTCCGAAACTTCAGATGCTCATGTAAAATGTTTTACACTTGGCTCATTCCAATGCCTAACAAAGCACAAATTTGCTGGCAAGTATTATTTTTGTCACTTTCAATAAGTTGTCGTACGGTGTCAATATTCGAGTCTGTAACCGCAGTCGCCGGCCGACATTCACCTACCTCGTCATACAGGTGATAACGAGCACGTCTAAATTCTTCAAACCACGAATACACAGAGCTGCGACATGGTGATTCATCACCAAATGCCAATTGAAGTCTCTGGCAACTCTCTTGTTGACTTAAGCCACAACGAAAATTATAGAAAATCATTGAACGAAAATGCTCACGAGTTAAATTCATTTTGATAGCGACACACAATCGAAAGGACGCCACAATGTAAAAACAAATGACAGTCTCGCAAATTAAAAAGTAACATGCTCGCAAAGAGTTCCATTTTCGAATTCTATAATTGTCTAGTCATTCTTTTATTGTAAGTGGCCAGATCTAGAGACTTTCAGTATGAACCACGTTTTAGCTGATTGGAAGAAACAACACGTCTAGTGTAAAAAGAAAGTTAATCAAGAAAGTCATCCTAATTCTAAATACATGTCACAACATGTCATGTCAGTTCCGTCACGATGTCTTCGTACTGTGAAGATGGATCCGTACCTTAGTGTCGTTGACGCACTTGCCGTGCACGCAGGGCTGCACGTCGCAGAAGGCGCGCTCGCAGTACACGCCCTCGAAGCCCTCGTTGCACACGCACGTGAAGTTATTGCCAGTGGGCGGATCTGGTGTTGATAGGGAGTTACTTTATTAGAACAAATGTTTTTCTCTCGTAAAAGTAAATTGACTTAAACGATATACGATAATAGTAAGGGCCACTGTCCGGACGCGTAACTTCATAAATGCGTATTCGTCATTATACGCTTGGTGTCCGGCTGCTCACAGCTTACATACAAAACTATGAAACTCTGTCGAGGAAGCGGCAACGACACGACGTTGAAGCTACGTATACGTCGGCAGTAAGCCTAAATCAATTAGAGAGTTGTTTTCAGATAAGAATTATTGCACAGTTTTATTGTAAAAACATGAATACATTGCAGCAGGTCAAATGTACAACAGCATTGACCAGTGGCTCAATTTTTAATCACAAAACGCTGTCACATTGAAGCCTAAGCTTACTAAAATCAGTAAGGGCTAACTTCTCAAACGTAAGATATATTTTATAGTGAAAGGCTACTTTTGTAAAGAAGTAAATGTCTGTGTGTAATATATGTATTTATGTTATTTGACTATTGAGTCAGCCTTAATAGAATAAGACCAAGTTAGATAATGACGATTAAAAATCATTCCTAAGAAAATTAAGAACTGTAGAAAATGTATTGATGTGTACCAGGTTCAACATCGTTGCAGGCTCGCGCGGCTGGCCCACAGGGCTGGTGCGCGCAGGAGCGGTCGCGCGGCGAGGCGCACGTGGGCCCGCGCCACTGCGCCGCGCACGCGCAGCTGAACGTGCCCGCCAGGTCCGCGCACGTGCCGCCGTGCAGGCAGGGCTGAGACGCGCACTCGTCGATGTCGCGCTCGCAGCTGCCGACAACAACACGCCGTTATAACCATCCTCACACTACAGATTACCACTCGTTGAAAAATACTGTTTCCGGGAAAAATATATTGTAGCGCAAAATATATGATAAGGTCGCTATTATTGCACCTTTCATGAATATCCTTTCTTCTTCGTCCTAAAAAGACAATCACTACAGAAATTAGCTGACAGATTTTATCACACTCAATTACTCATGTTTATGATTTACGTTATAAGTAAACGATTTATATCGTTGGAACTGTGACTGGCTGGCTAAAATAATAACAGTCAATCGAATCACACACACTAGACCTCCACCAACCTCCCGGACAGGCTGAATTTATACATATATACCTCGCGTTCGTGGTCAAAGACTTTCGATAGCACACGACACATCTACCACCGGGCCACTATCATATGGGGCTATTCAGAAAGGAGTCCAGCAAAGCGACTTGCTACCTCTCAAGCTTTTTATGCGCTTTCAAGAATAAGGGTGCTCTAAAATGATGTTCACCAAGTGGCAGCACTGAGTCGTCAGGTAGGTCCAAGCATCTGTCAAGACGGTTTTGTTAATGACATTGGTTAGCTACATCAATGTCAACGTCAAAGTCATGTATTCGTTTTCAAACGTGACGTGAACCATGGACTAGCTTCTGACGTTTTATAAGTGCCCAAGTAGGCCTATGTGAAATAAAAACTTTTTGACTTTGACTTGACTTTGACAAAAGTAGAAGACCTCTCGGCTAAATGACGCCAACTGGTGGTGAGAATTTTCCTGAAAACCCTCATTACGTCCACACTTTTTGGTTTTGCTCAAACAACTGAGCAATGATGATCTCCAATTCGGTCTTTCGAAGAATATTAAGAAAACAAGGTTAAAGACGAACAACACCGAGAGAAATTGGGAGATTGAATATAATCACCATGAAAACATTTACCTCGACCAAAGCAAGAAAAGATTAATAAACTTGTCCGCCGCACCGAACGCCTCGAAGAGTTATTAGTCGATGGAGGACTTAATGAAAGGACCTCTCCTTTTTTCACAAATACGAAAACTTTTGGACATATGCATTGTTCCCATTCTCACCTATGGAACGGAAACATGGTCTCTTACCAATCGTCAAAGTTCGTACGTAGAGTCCGCCAACGCGCTATGGAGCGAAGTATTCTAGGCAAGAAACTCACAGACTGTATTAGAAACTATACTTCGTTCCAAAACACAAATAGTAGATTTTGGCCAACAAGCTGTGAAGTTTATGTGCTGAGTGTAATGAATGAACTGAGCTAGTCATATCTGTCACATGTCGGGGAGCAATGTGCGAAGATTACCATATATTAGATCCCAAATGCAAGGAAATGATAACACGGCAGACCTAGAGAGAGCAGAGATGGCAGGATGAGCTGGACTCCTTCTCATAGGACTGCCGAAGAGCGGCGGAAGAGGGAAAGGGAGTCCTTTTCCCTGCAATGGGACAGCACATACTTATAATAATAGTTAACAATAATCAAATCAGCAAATTATTTGTGTTGATTACCATTTTAGAAGTGAAGGTTACCAGCACTTAGTAAAGTATCATAAAATTGCTGGAAAATCCTTGATCAAGTTCAAAATGTAGTATGTAACTCACAAGTCTCCGTCGAAGCCCACGGGGCAGATGCAGGTGTAGGCGGCGATGCCGTCCTTGCACGTGGCGCCGTTCTGGCACTGCTGCGCCGCGCACTCGTCCACGTCGATCTACAACCACACGCCAATGTTAGACGGCCTAAATATACCACTATATTACTTTCATTTTTAATTAGAGGGACCAAAGTGACAGGTTCTATCAACCTTTTGTTTTTTTTTTAATGTTACAAGCTTGCAAGCTTACTGTCGCAATTTGGCACAACTTAGCCGATTAAGTCGATTTGCACTGTTAATGAAAGTTTTTCCTAATCTGGGGGCACGGCAGTACCCCCGCCAAGGCGAGCAAAAAAGCGGCATGGCCGTACCATCCTTTTCTCGAAACAGTTCAGGCCATTGCCGATCCCCTATAACTTAGTTGTGTATAAAACCGAAGCCTAAATTTTCAGTAACCAAGCAGGCATTGTATAAACACAGTATATTTCAAATTTCATTCAATTTGAACCAGTAGTTTAAGAATTATAACTGATCAAAATTTCTTAATTTTGTCACTTACTGACGGACCGATCATCAAAACTCTAAGGCACTTCTAGCAGACAGAAGTTTCAAATTTAGAATACAATTAGTCTTTAGTGTATAAATCAATGAAAAACTAAAATATTTTGCAATTTCGATACAGTTTTGTAGTTACACCAAATGCATAAATAACTTTGTAATCCCATATAAATATAAAGGATTACAAAGTTACATTTGCAGTGAATGAATCAGTGATATAAAGGAATCTACAAAAAGAAATGAGATGCCATCAAAAACATGTAAAAAAAACCAAGTCTCGCAACTCAGTTCTTCTACGGTAAAAAGTTGGTTGTGAGATCCATGTCGGTTAATTTATTCAATCCCTACATATGGGACCTTCTGCAACATCTTATAGTGACCATATCAATATTACAAATATTTTATATAAATAGATTGACTTGGTAATCGCATGAAAACAAAATGTATCTCAAAAATTCTTCGTCCTTCGTCCTTTCGTCCTTGACTGGCCTATTGGTCTAGTGGTTAGTGGCCCTGACTGCTATACCGGAGGTCGTGGGTTCGATCCCCACTCAGGACAAATGTTTGTGTAATGAGCACAATCATTTGTTCTGTGTCTGGGTGTAATTTATCTATAATAATTATGTATTTAGAAATATTTAAGTATGTTTACAGTTGTCTAGTACTCATAACACAAACTCTGCTTAGCTTGGGACTAGACGGCGTTGTGTGATAGTAGTATGTATATTAATAATAGGTACGTATTAAATTAGATTGTTTAGTCCGATTACCAAATCAATTTGAAATTGCATTGGAAAACTCAACGCATTGAGGAAATGCATTATTTGATTGATCACGACGACACAGTACCGACGTGATGGCACTGTGTCCGTCCGACGCGCTATCGTGCTCCAGGCTCAGCACGCAGACCCCACGGACGTTTAGTGAAATTATATACCTTTTTTTTTACGTGGAAAATAACTTCTCCCGCTATAGGTGGAGCGAGAGGCATGGCTCGCGGTCCGCAAACCCGCGCCTACGGTGGCCAGTAATCGTCCTGCGACTCCCGATGCCTGGAGCGTCCCCGGGGGAGGTGATGACATACCTGGCAGTAGTCCCCAGCGTACCCCGGCGGGCACGCGCACGCGTACGACGAGCGCACGTCCCCGGGGGAGGTGATGACATACCTGGCAGTAGTCCCCAGCGTACCCCGGCGGGCACGCGCACGTCCCCGGGGGAGGTGATGACATACCTGGCAGTAGTCCCCAGCGTACCCCGGCGGGCACGCGCACGTCCCCGGGGGAGGTGATGACATACCTGGCAGTAGTCCCCAGCGTACCCCGGCGGGCACGCGCACGCGTACGACGAGCGCACGTCCCCGGGGGAGGTGATGACATACCTGGCAGTAGTCCCCAGCGTACCCCGGCGGGCACGCGCACGTCCCCGGGGGAGGTGATGACATACCTGGCAGTAGTCCCCAGCGTACCCCGGCGGGCACGCGCACGCGTACGACGAGCGCACGTCCCCGGGGGAGGTGATGACATACCTGGCAGTAGTCCCCAGCGTACCCCGGCGGGCACGCGCACGTCCCCGGGGGAGGTGATGACATACCTGGCAGTAGTCCCCAGCGTACCCCGGCGGGCACGCGCACGCGTACGACGAGCGCACGTCCCCGGGGGAGGTGATGACATACCTGGCAGTAGTCCCCAGCGTACCCCGGCGGGCACGCGCACGCGTACGACGAGCGCACGTCCCCGGGGGAGGTGATGACATACCTGGCAGTAGTCCCCAGCGTACCCCGGCGGGCACGCGCACGTCCCCGGGGGAGGTGATGACATACCTGGCAGTAGTCCCCAGCGTACCCCGGCGGGCACGCGCACGCGTACGACGAGCGCACGTCCCCGGGGGAGGTGATGACATACCTGGCAGTAGTCCCCAGCGTACCCCGGCGGGCACGCGCACGTCCCCGGGGGAGGTGATGACATACCTGGCAGTAGTCCCCAGCGTACCCCGGCGGGCACGCGCACGCGTACGACGAGCGCACGTCCCCGGGGGAGGTGATGACATACCTGGCAGTAGTCCCCAGCGTACCCCGGCGGGCACGCGCACGTCCCCGGGGGAGGTGATGACATACCTGGCAGTAGTCCCCAGCGTACCCCGGCGGGCACGCGCACGCGTACGACGAGCGCACGTCTGCGCAGTGTCCGCCCGACGCGCAGTCGCGCTCCAGGCACAGCAGGCAGCCCACGTCCGCGCCGTACGGACGACCCGACCTGTGACCACAGACAAACCACAACAGTAAACAACTAACTTTATAACTGTCAAGTTCGCATCTTGCTGCGTTGTCGATCATTTTGACAAGATCAGAAATTTTGACTTCCAGCATAATACCGAAGTGGAAGATAAAGACGTAGTCGCAAGCATACTCACAAGAGCGCATAGTGCGGCTGCGCGGCGAGCAGCGCGGCCGTGGCGCCCACGAACAGGTCCTCCTCCGTGAAGAAGGGCAGCAGCAGGCCGCCCACGTGCACGGCGCCCATGCAGCCCTGCACACACACCAGCGTCAAAGGGAAGCACGCGACACTTTGTGTCAAAAGGAACGAGCCTGCGCGCCGAAAATTAGTACGAGGTCTGCATCATTCGTGATCCAACCTGCTCTATAAGTTTTGTGAAGTACTAACAGTTCTTCACAAAGAGTACTCAAACCCAAATGTTGAAGACGCGCAGCTTATTTCCGTCCGACAAAAGGCTATTTATTCTATACCACTTTCCGGCGGCCAAAGGAGTGCCCCTTCAGCGAATACTACTTCAGTCACTTTTGTAACTGATTTGGCTTCCGATATACCCAAATAAATTTAATAATTAACTTGTTTCGCAATATATGTGACAAGTCACAAGACGATATCTATAGAACGTAGATTATAATTAATCAGATCTACCTTGAAGTACTCCCCGGCCAGGTTGTCTCCGGTGACCTCCTCGCCCTCCGAGTACTCCCACACGTTGGGGTCCGTCGAGCTTTCACTCTGCACAAACAAATAACAATTTATTATAGCGTACATCTTAGTCGAGACATTGTTAGTGGAGGAAGCTTTGCTGGCTTCTTCCGATCCCAAGACATTGTCGCAGGGCTAACCGAAATATAAATCTAAATCGAAACCTAAAACTTAGGTATATCAATAGGCGGGTTATCAAAACAAACTGCGCACACACACATACGTCACACAAGTGCGCTCCTTTTCATATTTATTTAATTTTTCATATTTGTTCTTTATAATGTTTAGATCTCAATTGCATTAATTGTATAATGTTAAATGGATGAGCGAAGTCTCCTTACACAAGCATCTCAAGCAGGTTTTGATCACAACAGAACATTCGCAACCAGATAATTTATTTATTTAACAATGAATGCATATATTTGCAAGAAAAAATTAAAGATTATTATCAGTCTTAAGCTGCACGGACGATTATGTTACAATCCTACCAAAGTGATACGTGAAATGCGTCGATAAAGAATGTTCTTTGGTACGAACCAAGTGCTGTTCCACTTCGTATCGTTCGAGGGAGTTAAAAGCACCTACAGCGACAACTGTACTCACCATGGTGGTGAGCATGGCGGGCGTGGTGGTGGCGGGCACGTTGTGTCCGATGCCGCCCAGGTGGATGCGGCCCTCCATGACCAGCTGCTGCCACGCGCGCGTGTCCACGCTGGCCGTCAGCCCCGTTTCCTCGTGACCGTTGGAATCGATGAATGCGCCTGCAAACAACATGCTATATCAATACAAGCCGACATATTTTAAACTGCATCTACTCTAGTCAGCTCGCGCACGTCCGGAGCACAAGCGAAGGGCTCGTCTAGCCTAGACGTAGCTTATCAGGTTGATTGAGTTCACAAAAAAGATTATTACCACTTCAAGGTCACAAAGGACGAGCGAAAGTGCTTGAGCAACAAGTGCAGCACGCTAAGAGCGATTTCACATCTAGAAATCTCATCGAATTCGGATAGTGCTTTTCGCAGTACCTCCGATCTCTGATCCGTGATTACGGATTTGGAAGGCTGCCTGACTGACTGAATTAGTATATTGCTTACGTACTAGTCCGATCTTTGATCCAAATACAAGCAAATCAGGGGCCACCCTTTGGCATACTGCTGCCACACTGAACTAAACAAGATGCCCGCCGCACTGAGCTCTCCCCAGCCACATACCCCGCTCACCCCCTGCCTCTCTGCTCGTACGCAGCTCGGATTTGGTTCGGACGCAATGCGCGAGTGATCATACAAATAAAAGTATGGCTACTTCGGGCCCTCAATAATTTTCTCCGGCGTGGAGATTCACGGATGATGGGGATAAATCGGATGATGGAAGTCGGATCTAGTGGGTAATCTACCATAGTAACAGTACTGCCTTGCACCTGCTCCTTGTGTGATGTACTCACCGCGCAGCTGGTTGTTGCTGAAGGTGAAGCGCAGTGTGGTCCAGTGCAGGTGCGAGTGCGCGCGCATGCGGCGCAGCGCCGGCAGTGCGGCGGTGCCCAGGCGCCACTGCACGGCCACCTGCTCCTTGAACACGCCCACTGTGAACCACGCCCCTCCCACCCCGCTAGAGCCGCTGCCCTCCACACTCTCCGCGTGGAACAAGGTACCACCCGTCTTGCTCCTAAGAACCAATAACAAAAGATGTAAGTCATAAACAGCGGGTTCCATAGCACCCCGACAGACAAATGACCGAACGTGTGGTGTGTGGATATGCTTCGTCATGCGAGGCGTATTCACACCGACCAAGCGTTTCTCCATTCGAAACGATTCGGTCAGCCTAGACAGTGAAATAACGCAATATCGTGGAGCAATAGCAACTTCAACAGCCATCATCTATGGCTGTAGGTACAGGGATCGTCATTCGACATCTTCTTGCAACGTCATGCATAACTTTCCAAAGCTGTCAAACATGTCGGTATTGCATATTTTACCTGTAGGTGATGGTGAGCGTTTCGGGCAGGTCCAGGTCTTCATCGGTGGCGATGCTCACGGTCCTGGGCACGCGCAGCTTGTACGTGAGCGTCGTGTTTATTCCGTCGAACGTCGCGTTCGACACGCACTCGTATCTAAGAGAATGACGTTACTTTAAGCAACATACTACAGAAAACAAAACAGTAGCATTTTACCTATGAATATATCAAAATGCGTAAACGAATATTATTTGGCCCTCAAGTAGAGCGGACGTGTGTGTAGGCAATTATTTATTTAACTTCAAAATATTTCCGAGTAATCTGTGATCTAGAAAACAAAGAACTTAGACGATAAGCTGCCAAATTTCTTGGCCTTTACTAAATCAAGTCACAAGTCGGGTAACAAAGACAGACCTATATGTAATGTTGTTCTGGAAGTAGCTGCTAGCATAAAGCTAAGTACCTACAAATTACGTGCGTCCAGTCCATGTTCGACCACAGTACAGGAGCATTTGCCGCGTGAGTCATTATACAGATACGAATTGAGTAGAGCACAGCGGCTACCTGCAGCTAGCGATCCAGCGCTGACATCCGCCCGACTGGCGACTATTTTCTTTCTGTGTGAGGCTTCTCGCAGGATAACCTATGAAGTTGTCGTTTGCTTAACCGGACTTGCCTGTGGCTGTCTTAATAAATTAAAGCCTCAAGCCAGGGTTTACAAAAAAACTTTAAACTAAGCGAATACACGCTAAGCTACCGCCCCTTGTGGGGTACGGACCTCGGCTTAGGGCGTCGCTGGGGGAGGGCAGCTCGGGACGGGCTGAATCGAAATAGGATTATTATTATTATTTAGGGAAATTAAAATTACAGCCTCAGCGGCGTGGGCTGGCTCGAGCACCATTGGGAGCGTTGCGGCGGGGCTCGATGGCGAGTACGGAAGGATGTTGTCTGTCTGTTTTTCTGGTAGTGGTGTAATTGGGAGTGACGAGGGTATGCCTGTGACGGCGAATCTTGGAGATGCGCGAGGGTTCTTATCGAGAGGCCGATGCGATTAGGGGTTGCGGTGTTTCACAGTAGTGTCAAAGAAACGTTTACAAAGGCGTTTTATGAACTGCTAGATGGTGAGAATATTGTGATCTAGACGTACATTGTCATTTCGGACATAATAGGGGCCATCGAGGATTTTTTGAAGGAATCGGTTTTGGACGGTCGACATTTTACGGAGGTGATGGGGTTTTGCGTGCGCGGTGATAGCGCAAGCATAAGCCATGTTTGGATGAAAATATGGAATTTACATTTGAGTGACAATTTGTTGCTGCTGGTCAGAATGTAGTGGATACGACTACCAACCAAAAAGAAAAGAGAGATCCAGTTTATAAAGCTGTGATGACACGTGTGGTAGGGTGGTTGCCGTTTTCATTGTGATATTTTTCGTGAAAACGATAATTTAATTTTTTTACCAGTTTCTTTTAATCAATGCGACATGATTGTTTCAACGATTTATTGTGGTATTAAGTGGATTTACTATTTTACAATCAGTTTTTCATCATTCATCATCATTACAGCCGAAAGGCGTCGACTGTTGTGAATATGCCTCCCCCAAGTGCCGCCACAATGAACGGTTCTGTGCGTCTCGCATCCCTCGGAGTCCCGCAACCCTTACCAGGTCATCGGTCCACCTTGTAGGAGGCTTTCCAACGCTACGTCTTCCGGTACGTGGTCGCCATTCCAGAACCTTTCGGCCCCAACGGCCATCCGTTCTGCGAGCAATGTGCCCTGCCCATTGCCACTTAAGTTTGGCGATTCTTCATGCTATGTCGGTGACCTTGGTTCTCCTGCCGATATCCTCATTCCTGATTCGATCACGCAAGGAAACTCCGAGCATAGCCTTCTCCATTGCCCTTTGTGTGACTTTAAGTCTTATGATTAGGCCCATTGTAAGCGACCACGTTTCGGAGTCATATGTCATCACTGGCAACACGCACTGGTCTTAGACTTTCGTCTTGAAACACTGTGGTATTTTGGACGAGAAGATACCGCGCAGCTTCCCGAACGCTGCCTACCCGAGTCGGATTCGACGATTGATCTCTTTCTCGAAGTTAGACCTTCCCAACTGGACCGTCTGGCCCAGGTAAACGTAGTCGTCCACAACTTCGAGTGTAGAGTCTCCGATCTTGATAGAAATGGGTGCTACATGGCTGTTTACCATGACTTTGGGTTTGTCCATGTTCATTTTAAGTCCCACTCTTTCGGAAGCTCTACTGAGGTCACCAAGCATTGTACTGAAGCTCCTCCGTAGCCTCAGCCATGACTACTATGTCGTCGGCAAATCGAAGGTGAGTGATGTACTCGCCATTGACGTTAATGCCTAGCCCTCTCCATCCCAGAACCTTGAAGATATCCTCCATTGCTGCCGTAAACAGTTTCTGAGAAATAACGTCTCCCTGCCTCACGCCCCGCTGCAAGAGGATAGGTTTCGAGGTCTGGTCTTGCAGTCGGACTGACATGGTGGCGTTTTTGTACAAACACTTCAGCACTACGATGTACCGATAGTCAATTGGCACCGTTGAAGAGACTGCAGTACAGCCCAAGTCTCGATCGAATCAAAGGCTTTCTCGTAGACCACAAACGCTAAGCAAAGAGGCTGATTATAGGTACTCCTCACGTTTTCTGTATAACCTGCCGCAGCGTATATATGTGGTCCACAGTGCTGAAGCCTTTTCGGAATCCGGCTTGTTCTCCCGAACAAGCCGGATGGAAGTCGTCGAACCTGCGCGCGAGACGATTTGTGATGACTCTGGAAAACAGCTTGTAGACATGGCTCAGAAGTGAGATGGGCCTATAATTCTTAAGCAGGGCGTTATAGCCCTTCTTAAAGAAGAATACCACCACGCCTCTGCTCCACGCCTGTGGCGTTTTTCCCTCGAGTATGACGGAATCAAATAACTTCTGAAGGGCCTTAAGGACCGGTTTTCCACCCGCTTTCAGGAGTTCAGCCGTAATTCCGTCCTCACCTTGTTGCCTTGTTGTTTTTCAGCTGTTTCAGAGCCATCCTAATCTCGTACAGGCTGACGTCCGGGATATCTTCGGTATAGTGTCGAGTCAATCTCGAGGAGCAGTGGTGGCCGAGCGGTAACGGCTCAGACTTACTAGTTGTAGGTCGCGAGTTCAAACCCAGCCAGGCGCATTACTTTCTGTAATTTATTTCATCACCACTGCTCTCAAAACGGTGAGGGAAAACATAGTGAGGAAACCGGCATGTCCTAGAATCAAAAAATTCGAAGACATGTGGCATTCACCAACCCGCACTGGGCCCGCGTGGTGGATTACAGCCCATTCCCTCTCCTCGAGAGGTGGCCTGAGTCCCAGCAGTGGGAACATTAAAAGGCTGATTACTAATCTAGCTCTTGGGTTGTTTGCTAGATTTGCAGCGGGTTTAGTGATAGACGTGCATAACTGTCCATAAAAAGCCTCGATCTCTCCCAGAATCTCCGATTTGGCGGATATGACTCTGTCATCGTTGGTCTTCAGTTTCGTGAGCTGGCTTTGCCCAATAGACAGATCTCGTGCAAATATTTTAGAGCCCTTATTCCGCTCAAACGCATCCTAAATCCTTGCGGCGAAGGTCGCGTTTCAGAGACTTCGAGATTTGTCTATTTTGCTGCCGGTATATGCATGCATCGTCTGAAGACTGCAGAATCATCTCACGCCTTTTTGATTAGCTCGAGGGTCGGATCAGAGAGCCTCTTGTTCTTATTTGTAAGGTGAGTCTTGAAAAACTTAGACCCGACCGTATGGACAGTTTCCACGAAACCATCGTTTCATCTTTCATCAGCTTCCTAGGCACTCGAAACGATTGTGGAGTTCGAGCTGAAAGCTCTCGGGGTTTTGGATCTGGATCTGTCCTGGACGGAGCGTAGACTTTATCAGTCGAGATCTTTCAAGCTTAATATTAATATTCAATGTGCCTCTTACCATGCAGTGACCACTTTCAGTTTTCACCACGTTGATCACAGAGACATCATTGAATATTTGCTTCTTCGTCGACAGGATGAAGTCAATCTCATTTCTAGTTGCACCGTCAGGACTTTGCCAGGTCCACCTTCTATGCTCACGCTTTTTGAAGAAGGAATTCATCATGTAGAGGCCCTACTTCTCCATAAAGCTAGCCAGTAGGTGTCCCCGGTGATCCGACGTCCAAATCCAAATTGCCCCACTCACAGCTCGTCACCATCTCGTTTGCCCAGTTTCGCATTAAAGTCCGAGGTCATGGGACCACGGTGAAGTGAGTCTTATAACCATGCATGGCTCTAGATACATCCTCATACATGGTCTCTACTTCGTCGTCGGGGTGTGTCGAGGTCGGGGCATAAACCTGTATGACCTTCAGCGAATATCTTGATGATATTCTTCTGCATATAATGTTTTTTTTTTACTGTGTTATATTTGCTGTAAGTTTCTTTTTCTTAAAATTAATAAAAACAAATTGGAAAAAAATATTCTGAGTATAAGTTATTAGTGGTATACAATTGTATTAGTACGTCTAGATGGCCGCGAATTGATACAATTATGTGGACATTGTGGACCACTAGCTCACCAGTGGAAGATATGCACTGAAACAATTAAATAGTCACCACATGCAACATGCTTGTGTTTTAAAAAACAAAGTTGTTAAACTATTATTTTCCAAAAATCATAAACTGCCCTTTATAAGTATTTTATTATTAAAATATTGTGGAAAAATAATTACGACCGGTGATAATCAAGATTTGTTACCTAAGCAAAGTAATATACAGAGTTTATTTTATATTTAGTAACGTGTAAACGCTTAAATAAGGTACGAGAGGTACAAGTTTATAGTTCAGGTAGAAATTATTGTACCTTCTTTACCTCTAGTTAGTAATTTTTAAATCAACTCAATAAATTAAATTCATTTCAATATGTAATCTTGTACTATTTAAGTACAAGTTTGAAGACTTGCTTGAACGCCAGGTTTTTTTTTTATTGGCATAAACCAGTGCTTGACTGCGATCCCACCTGATGGTAAGCAGTGATGCAATCATCGATGGTGAGGCACACTAGTTTATTAAGAGCCTATTCACTCTAGTCTTGAAGAGACCTAAATTATAGTTGGATGGGAAGACCGCAGCAGGCAGTATTCCCACAGTGAAGTATAAGAGGCTGCAGACTGACCCTGCGTCCAGGTTGCGGCACTGCGAGTTGTGCGGGCAGCCCTGCAGCTGGCAGAACTCCACCTCCGAGCACGTCTTGCCCTTGTAGCCGCGCGGACACTGGCATCTGCACAATAATATGGAATCACAATAGAATGATTAAAGTTACAAAAAACACACTATTCTTTACACCATTTTATAGTGTCGCTACACTAATAAGGATTAAACTCTAGGAAGCAATGACTTCCGGCAAACTAAAGTGCAGTTTAATAAACTATAGTCTATGTCACTCAGAATAAAACAGCTTTCTATCAGCGATAAAATTTTAATCAGTATTTTCAGAAATTACCTCCTACAAACAAACAAAAAACAAACTTTTAATATTAGTGCAGATTTGCACTATATGTCACAAAAACCTTTTTAATAACTAGTTGTTTTTTTTTATTCCTTTCAGTATTTTTTTGATAGTCATAATATGGCATGCTTATCAAATAATTATTTTTCAATACATTTACTCGAAAACCCGTTCTTATTTCATTGCTTTTAGGCACGCAATAGATTGTTTTCTGCACTGGTGCAGAAAAGTACGTGTCCTTTCCTCCGCCACATTTATCGCATCAGGTTTTTTTTGCTGTGGGAAAATTATCTTATGATATCCTCTGGTCTTGGGTGGAGCGGGAGATAGTGTCAGATTTTTACTGACGAAAAACCTATTCCTGTTCCTTCGTTGCCTTTTGTATTAGGGTCGAGTCTTCTTTTCAGAATTAGATTTTTGGCTTTAGCGGGCTTTGACCCTGTTGGGCCTTTACAGTTGTTGATATCTCCTTGAGGTGTGTGTGGAATAGTACACGCCGTCGACGACTTGGGCTCGGTCCGGACGGTTACCGGATGGCGAGCTACACATTGCTCGCCGTCCGTAAGCCCGCGCCTACGGTGGCTGTAAATCGGGATCGAGATCCCGGTGGCTGGGCGTGAGGGTCGCGCCCTCGCGCGTACAGTACGCGCAAGGGCGCGACCCTCACGCTCCTGCCCCTACGGCCGCCTCCTTTGCTAGCATGACAGCTTCGCACTTGGAGGCGGCCGCCTGCCCCCCCCCTCGCTCCGCAGCCCAGCCTGCCCCCCCCCCTAGCAGGGCGGGCGCGGGGAGGGGGGGGCCGCCACGTGTCGCCGGTCAACCCCCGTTTTCTCATTTCGTAAATGTATTGGAAAATGTCGTTTAACACACATGCAAATTTATCACTGCAGCCCTCGGCTCCATAACACACTCGCCTACGGCTTGTGTGAATTCCGCCTCGATCGCAATGACAAACTTTCTGCACTTGTATCAAATATACTAATTCCGACATCTTTGAAAGTCTACCATATTTAACTTAAAACCTTTGAAAGTCTACCATATTTAACTTAAAACCTTTGAAAGTCTACCATATTTAACTTAAAACCTTTGAAAGTCTGCCATATTTAACTTAAAACCTTTGAAAGTCTACCATATTTAACTTAAAACCTTTGAAAGTCTACCATATTTAACTTAAAACCTTTGAAAGTCTACCATATTTAACTTAAAACCTTTGAAAGTCTACCATATTTAACTTAAAACCTTTGAAAGTCTACCATATTTAACTTAAAACCTTTGAAAGTCTACCATATTTAACTTAAAACCTTTGAAAGTCTGCCATATTTAACTTAAAACCTTTGAAAGTCTACCATATTTAACTTAAAACCTTTGAAAGTCTACCATATTTAACTTAAAATCTTTGAAAGTCTACCATATTTAACTTAAAACCTTTGAAAGTCTACCATATTTAACTTAAAACCTTTGAAAGTCTACCATATTTAACTTAAAACCTTTGAAAGTCTACCATATTTAACTTAAAACCTTTGAAAGTCTACCATATTTAACTTAAAACCTTTGAAAGTCTACCATATTTAACTTAAAACCTTTGAAAGTCTGCCATATTTAACTTAAAACCTTTGAAAGTCTACCATATTTAACTTAAAACCTTTGAAAGTCTACCATATTTAACTTAAAATCTTTGAAAGTCTACCATATTTAACTTAAAACCTTTGAAAGTCTACCATATTTAACTTAAAACCTTTGAAAGTCTACCATATTTAACTTAAAACCTTTGAAAGTCTACCATATTTAACTTAAAACCTTTGAAAGTCTACCACATTTAACTTAAAACCTTTGAAAGTCTACCATATTTAACTTAAAACCTTTGAAAGTCTACCATATTTAACTTAAAACCTTTGAAAGTCTACCATATTTAACTTAAAACCTTTGAAAATCTACCACATTTAACTTAAAACCTTTGAAAGTCTGCCATATTTAACTTAAAACCTTTGAAAGTCTACCATATTTAATTTAAAACCCTGTCATTTGAAAACTGTGCATAATCATCCAAACCAACCGCATATTCAATCTAAATTTTCTTCAAGTATTTCAATCTAAGTATATTTATTTTATAATTCCGAAACAAAAGTTGAGCAATTTTTTTTCATTCCACAACTTTCACACAACGCCATTTAGTCCCAAACTAAACAAAACCTGTGATATGAATACTAAACAATAAACACATACTGATTATAGATAAATTACACCCAAACACAGAACAAATGATCGTGTTCATCACACAAACATTTATCCTGGGTGGGATTCGAACCCTCGACCTCTGGCATAGCAGTCAAGACCACTAACCACTTGTTGATTTAGGGCCTGTCAAATAAAATAAATGTAATGTAAGTAAGTTGGGTGGTGGTGGTGGCTCACGTGTAGTCGTTCCAGGTGTTGGTGCAGGTGGCGTTGTGCAGGCACGGGCGCTCGGCGCACAGGTCGTCGGACACCACGCCGCGCAGCACGCCGGCGTCCAGCCGCACCTCGCCGAAGGGCGGCGGCAGCTGCAGCCCCGCCACCTGCAGCGGGAAGAACTCCACGATCGTCACGTTCACGCCGTTCGAGATCTGCGGAACAATGTACATTCTGTCACTACTCAATCGTGTCCACATCACTTATATTCAATTATAAATTAGTACTTGACCAAAATGTCTACATGCATACGAATATACATGTGAAGTTGTATTCATTGTGTAATAAATCGATATATATATATGTTATTACTATATGCACATGTTAGGTTATGAGTTATAAGCTTAACTTTTGTAGTGAATTCTTTGAATAGTAAGGAAAATCGCATCACAATTCATTGTAGTTTAGACATAATGAACATGGACAGACGTGACTAATTTTTTTAATACTTGTGCTCATTACTATATCTTAGTAAATTTTTGTCGTGATTGTTTACTAATGAAGTAAACAAATGACTCTAAATAAATAATGCTATTTGAGTGAGATAAGAGTACACCCTGGCGGAGGTCGGTACATACCTGCACGTCCTGTATGACCCCTTTGAAGTATGCGCCGTCGTCCGGCTCGGGCGCGTCGGGCGCGGGCGGCGCGGGCGTGGTGGGCGGCGCCGCGGGGGGCGCCTCCGTGCCGCCCGGGGCCACAGGCGGCGGCGGCCCGCCCAGGTACAGCACCTTAACCACAACACACATTCACTTTATGCTTGCTTTCACAATATTCTAACTACTAAATTCAGACGAGTATAACTTCAAGCTTTTTTTTTTCTGAATGAATAAACCGAATTTTTACTAAATTCGCTCTTCATCTGACGAAATATTGCTGTATTGACCTTGACACGTATTATTTTTTGCTTTTTACATCAGTTTGCACTAAATAAAAGTATCAGTAAAATTAAACAAAGACAACTCCAACTTATCTTTATAAAACGTACAAAAGACATTAACCTTGAAATGAGAAAACAATATCAAGGCCAATTCGCTATTTATATCAAATAAGAAGCGGACCCGTTACCAACGAATAATCTAAACTCCAAGTTTATAAAATCATGTAGTTGATGACTCACCTGCGCATCGATCATCTTCGCAGCGGATATGGACTTGCGGAAGTATTCGGTGCCGTTGAGTTTCACCTGTACCAGCGTGGAGTTGCGCACCACCTGCATACAAGGAACTACAATTTCAATACTTTCCCTAGAGTGTACACGTAAACATTAATAAATACACCCTCGGGTTCTGAAGGCGTGACCAAAGCTATCAACTTTTATTTTTGGCTACCAAATAAAGCATCTACATGACGATGAGTAGTCACCACCACCACGAGCACCAATTATTATTTATAAATTACTAATTTAAATTGAGCATAAATGTTAAATGATGATGTTCAATTAATTATGATGGCTGGATCAAATATCAACAGCATGAGAGAGTCATCTAGTCGGGCAGTCAGTAAGTCAATGAGAGCGAGGTGTGCGAGGTCCCAGGAGGCGGCATGCGCGGGAGAGTACCTCGATGAGGTGCAGGTAGCCGTTGTCGAGCCGGGTGCCGCCCACCGTGTAGTTCTCGGGCGTCTGGTTGAAGCGCAGGTGCACCAGCAGCTCACCACCTTCTAACGATGCTCCCACTTGAGTCTCGTCTGTTTGACCGAATCTATAAACGTATATATTGATAAAATAGACTGTTTGATATTTTTGTAAAAAAAAATTACAATATTAGTAGTTCGTCAAAAGCGACATTAGCTATTATAAAAATTTAAAAGAATTTGAAAAATCTATTTCATATTATTAAAGTTAGAAAGGGGAAACTGTCAAGTATCTGAAACAGGATACACAAACTGATGTGACACGCGTAACAAAGAGAGAGAGCGAGATGTACTCATCACATTCCTACTTTCACTTGGGCCGCAGGCGCACGCAAAATATGCCCTTTAGACGTGGAGTTGCGGACACCAGGCTGGCTTACAAATACAATACAATACCTGGGCAGCGAGCCGAGGTAGAAGATCTGGCCGGTGGGCTTGCGCGTGCGGATGAACATGGAGATGTCCAGCGCCGCGCGCACGCCGCGCCGCGCCGCCTCTGACACCGCCACGCGCACCACCGAGCGCGGCAACGCCGACTCCTGGCCGAACGTGGCCGCCGTGTAGTCTGCAACACACAAACAATGGCTTAGTCGTGCGGACAAATACAGAGAGCGTTCAATTTTTCAATGATATTAATATGCTATGCTATTTCGGTGTATAAACAAAATTTGATATTTTTTGTTATTCGAGTGTGATGGCGGCAGAACATATGACGACATACTGTACTGGCAGGTATCGCCGAGGTGCGGGCGCGGGCACGTGCACACGAAGCTGGTCCAGGCGTCGTCGCAGGCGCCGCCGGAGCGGCAGGGGTTGGGCTCGCACTGCGGCGTGCGCGGGCACTGCGCGAGTGTGATGGCGGCAGAACATATGACGACATACTGTACTGGCAGGTATCGCCGAGGTGCGGGCGCGGGCACGTGCACACGAAGCTGGTCCAGGCGTCGTCGCAGGCGCCGCCGGAGCGGCAGGGGTTGGGCTCGCACTGCGGCGTGCGCGGGCACTGCGCGAGCACGCCGTGCAGCTCGGCGCGCGCCAGCGGGGCGTCGTCCGCGCCCGCCTCCAGCGACTCCTCCGCGCCCGCCGAGCTCGTCGTCGACGCGCCCGAAGCGTTCGAGTCTTCTGGTAGCACCTGAATGGCACCAAATTTTATAATTGCTTGATTATCGTTATGCGCCTTAACAACTTGTAACATCACCATGTATAAACCCTCACAGTGGGGGATGCGGAGTCCCGGGGCAGGGTCGTCTTAGCAGTGTTTTCAGTTTCATGTGAACACGCATTAGAACAGTACGCATACACTTAAAAAAAATAGATCATCCTTTTGTCAAGATTCATAAAGTTGCACATATATATTGCCCTCTTCTCCTCACGGAATCTTTTGATGAAACCAAAGATATTTAATGAAACGATTAAATATCTTTGCTTCCATCAAAAGATTCCATATCAGTCAACTGATTATCTTGAACTCTGTAAGAATTATCATCTGTTACCACTGGTAGATTTACGAGGAAATTCCTTCAAGTTATGGGGAAATGCATCCAAAAAGAAGCATTTGAAGCAATTTCTACCTAACCGAGTTGTAACGGCATGGAACAGGCTCCCAGAAAGTGTTGTGAAAGCTCCCACATTGAACTGCTTTAAAATTCGGTTGGACAGACGAAACATCTCCAAACTATATGAAACACACGCATCAGCTAATAGCTGCTAGTGTGTCTTACCAAATAATAATAATAATAATAGATCGTCGTAGAATTGCTGACTGTCTGTTTTTGCTCAAAATCCTCAATAATAATATTGATAGCCGCGCTCTTTTATCCAAATGTTATTTTAATGTGCCAAACAAAACATTTGGTTTTAATCCACCCATACGTGTTCCTCACACGTCTTCAAATTATAGGCGGAACAGTTATATCGTGCGTGCAAGCCGTAATTTCAATGACATATGCAAGGAATGTGATTGGGATCCAGAGTATTGATTAGTTATTTAAGTGCGAACCAACGATTTATGCTGTCTCCTACTTAACTAAAAAGTTTTTTTGTCTGGTTTTCTTTTTGGTGACAAAAAAAAATGGGTAATTGCGAGTCGGAATCACGCCCTGAGGGTTCCGTACAAACATACCTATGTAAACAGTTCAATTCCCGAATGGAGTCTCGAAGATTTTTTCGAATCCATATGATGACGTAACAACAAATTTACAGTTTTCAGATTTGTTATAAGACTGTGCTATAAGACTTTGCTTTATGCCACATTTCAGGATTATGGGTCAACGGGAAGTACCATATGAATTTTGATTTCGTTGAGAGTGTCGAAACATACGTTTTTTGAGACATAAACGGCTGTATCTTATTTTTTCGTCAACTTAGAAATTTGATTTTGATTTGATCTCCACGCGTTCCCGAGATAAAGGTTCTTGACAGACATACGGACGGACAACAAAGTGATCCTACAAGGATTCCGTTTTTTCCTTTTTAGGTACGGTACCCTAAGAATGATGTACTAAATTAAATAAATCTCCTACGCCTTCGATACCCTGGCCTGGAGCTGCATTAGGGAGGATGTCAGCAAACTATAAACCATAGGGGCCCAGTAGGACCGATGCCCGCTAGGGACTTGGGGAATATCTCAGAGAAACCTAGAGCGCAAAGAGCTACTGATGGATACAAGTATGGTGTTAGTTAATAAAAGTCATATAGTCAGAGAAATCATCGGATGATTTCACACCTAAAATGTATATGGTGATGCTTTATATTCCGAGCAGAGGTCTTACAACGACTATCGTAACGGAAAGCTCGGGCACAACGCCGTACTTGATACATAGCACGCAGCAAGCGACATCATCGAATTTTTCAATCGCCTACATCCACCTTAAATATCACTTTTAATAGTCCTCTTACACGTATGGCAAGGCTTTATAATGAAAGGTCCAACTTGATGGATTACCCTATCGATGTCTTCTCCATGAGTTTCGCTTCATACAGACGCTGCCTATATAAACAGTGCGAATAATGTACGTCTTTGTATTTCGGTGTGTTTTTGTCTTTGTAGTGTTCTAGATTTAGGTATTCTGGACACACTTTTTATTCTGTGTTTGTCTCTAATGTTCATTTGGTTAATGTCATGCATACCTGTTATTTGTATGGTTACTGAAATGCCAATTTTAGACGTAAGTTTATTTGAATTGTAAGTGACTGTGCTGTTGGTGTGCTTATTATAAATAAATAAATAAATAAATAGAATCAGCATTGACACTACATCATTTTGTCACACTTCAATACAACTAAATTAATTAACAGCTTAATAATAGGTCTACAAACTGAAAATAATAATAATTATGAACAAAACTTCTGCTCATGTCGATGGACTCGGATAAAATTTTTCCTCACTAGTATTTAGCGAGCTGTACAGCTCTGTTATTGGCCTCGTATAAATGCTGAAAAGTGCAAGTGGTTGTGCAGGATGGGCAGCATAGTAGCCCAGCAGGTGACGCATGTCACACTGGCAGTCTTTGAGATAGGTCGAGGGCGCCCCATTTAACCAGATTGTCTGTAGAACGGCCAACCTGGGTCCGCAGTCGGTTGAGAGATTTCCAGATTGGCTACCGTCTAGAGGGAAGATGTTCTGATGGGGTGATGAAAAGTGGAAGAGTAAGGTGTTTTTGTTTTAACAGCACGCATCTCTAGTCCTCTGTTTCGTATTCGGAATGCTTGCTCTTCAGTTTTATTGTGCCGAGCCGCGTGGACGGGAATGTACATACTTGATGCTACTCACCCACTGTCCGTTGACGACGACGTCCTGGAAGCAGCCCACGAAGAAGTTGGGTCCGTGCGTGAGCGTGGCGTACGACGAGCCGTACGTGCCGAGCCGCGTGGACGGGAACGAAGTCACGGACGAGTTGTAAGCCTCGTTCTGGCTGATGGGGTAGATCGTCTGCTCCTCGTTAGCTGCCAACACTAGGTGCGATGAATTTATTGTTACGAACACCTGGAAATAGAGATATAGAGTAATATTATTCATTTGAATATGGAATCATAAGTTACATCATAGGATAATAAATATAAATTAATGTTTGTCGGCGACTATTGTAGTTTAGCGATAATAAGGCACTCCGTTGATTTCTTAGTAGTGGTTAAAAAAACATAATTGAGTAAGCTACTTTGTACTTATATTATCAGAAACTAGCTTCTGCCAGTGGCTTCGCCCGCGCGACAACAAGTTTCTCCATACAAACTTTAGACCCCCGTTTCATCCCCTTAGGGGCTGAATTTTGAAAAATCCTTTCTTAGTGCTCGCTTACTACTTCTACACGTTCCTAGTCCTAGTAGTTTCAGTTGTGCGTTAATATGTCAGTCAGTCAGTTTCTCCTTTTATATATTTATAGGCAATTTTAATTTGAATTTTAATGATTATGATAGCATATTATCTTTACATTGTAATTTTTTCCAACTTCTCTTCATATGTACGCCGCTGGAAGAGATGTAAGCATCACATTTCATCACAATTCTCTTGGCCTTAATCCATTTAGTTAGGTGTTGCCGCAGCCTATCTAACACTCGTCTCCATTCTGCTAAGCTGCAACTATATCTTACCTTCTGCCACTTGCTATCATTCAGATTGGAGCCGATAAACACGCCCTCCCACTTATTCAGCAGACTGGAGTGTAGGTTGAGCCGTCCGTTGGACAGCTCCAAGAAGAAGTAGGTGAGCCCTCGTCCCATGGCCAGCAGGCCGTAACCCAGCGTGGTCTTGAAGCGGAACGATATGTCGTAGCCCTCCTCGCGGGTCGTGTTCACTTCTGCATAGCTGCTCTTTTCTAACGACATTGTAGTTATCTGCAATAACGTTGAAGTTGTGAAATAAACAAACCGGCCAAGTGCGAGTCGGTACCCGTGCACGGAGGGTTCCGTACCGTCCGTAGCAAAAAAACGGTAAAAAAAATCATGTCCCTTAAATATTTATTTTATTCTGTTTTTAGGGTTCCGTACCTCAAAAGGAAAAGTCACTTTGTTGCCCGTCTGTCTGTCAAGACACTTTATCTCGGGAACGCGTAGAGGTATCGAGTTGAAATTAAAATTTTATACATAAGTCTGCGGTCCTTAGAAGATGTGAAAAAATCAAACTTCTGAGTTAACGAGAAAAAAAAGATACGGCCGTTTATGTCGCATAAATCGTGTATTTCGATACTCAAGGGAATCAAAATACATAGGGTACTTCCCGTTGACCTGGAATCCTGAAATTTAACATGAAGCAAAGTCTCGTAGCATAAGTATAGGAAAAAATCTGAAAACTGTAAATTTGTAGTTACATCACAAAAAAAAAACTTTTTTGTGATTCGGAAAAATTCGGGAATTGAACTGTTTTCTTATGTAACTTTGTACGGAACCCTCAGTGCACGAGTGCACTTGGCCGGTTTTTTAGTATTTGTGGTTATAGCGGCAAGAGAAATACATCATCTGTAAAAATTCCAACTGTCTAACTATCGCGGTACATGAGATACAGCCTGGTGACAGACGGACAGACAGATAGACCGGACGGACAGCGGGTCTCGTGTTATCCTTTGGATACGAAACCCTAAAAATATATAATCCTTTTTTGGATCTGTAAGTTCAGAAAGAAATAACTCCAGACTAAAAAAAAAACAATGTCAGCAGATGGCATCGCTGTGACCGAATACTGGGCCAGGCAAGGAATTTAATTTGGAAAATAAAAAAACTAGTTTCGCCATCGACACGCTAAGAAGAACCGTATTTAAATTCATCAAACAGTGTAGGTAGGTGGTAGGTTTTTACTTGACTTACATAAAGTGTTAAAGCAGAAGAGAAAAGCTAATCATTGACTTGGCATGTATCAAAGAATGGGAACATTGGCTTACGAAACAAAAGATGTATAGCGGTACCTTTTCGCAGGTGGTGCCGTAGTGGCCGGGCGTGCACGAGCAGTTGAAGCGGTGCTCGGTCTCGTCGCGCAGCCAGGGGTGGCACGTGCCGTTGTTGCGGCAGGGCGCGGCGCGGCAGCCCTGCAGCACCACGGAGCAGTTCTGGCCGCCCCAGCCCTTGCTGCACAGGCAGTAGTACGTGGCGCGCCCGTCGAAGCACTTGCCGTGCGCGCACGGGCTGTACCTGTAGGCACGACACCACATTTTAATCTTCTGTACTTTCTAGGATTCACAGAAAGCTGCTAAATATAGCCTTCATTTTTAGCATTTCTTTTGTGATCTACGAATTTTTACGTAGATGATTTCGCATTCAGCTGCAACTATTTTAATAACAAGTAACAATCGTTCTTTTATAATTTGTTTTTTTTTTTTAAATTATATATCTAAATATATAATTAAAAAAAAACACATTATTTGAAATAAATATATCAATTTATGTGATAACTCACATAGGTTCACAGCGACCCGTACGTGTATTAAATTACCTGTATAAAAACAGTAGGCCTGACTCATCAACGCCCAGCCTAAATCCTTAGACCTAGAAAGCTGTTTTTTTTTTCACAGGTGTTGTTTTCAAGAAGTAGATGAAGAATAAGGACGGATTTTTCAAAGTTGTAAGCCGCGGGTATAACTTATTTCTTACATAAGAGACGGAAGTACAAAAAAATATGATCTTTGGTGGAAAACTGGAGTCCATGCGTACCCAGCGCGACGGCTTACCAAGCTCCCACCCCTACTTTACGCCAATGGCTAATTTTTATCCCTAAAGAGGAGATTGTCTCTGAACAAAAAATAAACTTTAGATAAATTAACAAAATATATAAAGTGCGGGTGAGTTATCTTAAACTAATATAAAATAATAATTTAATAAATTGTAATAATAATATTAATTAGAATCGCTATAATATAATGTAATTTAATAATTTTATATGTAAAATTTGCAGTGCCCTTACAGGGTGCATGTTTTAATACTGTGTCACGAAATTTTAATGCATGCTTAATATCCAGTGTTTTACATGTCAGCAAATAAATAAATAAACAAACCGCGTCACTGTACGCTGTAATATGCAAGCCTGTCTACAGATTGTAACGAACTTACAACGCGTCGATGCGGCTCTACCGTCGCGATTGTGCAGCGTATACGTTCGACAGAGTCCTAGTCAAGGTGGAAAGGTCACCCACGTCGTAACATGAGTCATTATTGTGTGGCTCACCTCTGACACTCGTCGATCTCGATCTCGCAGTGCTCGCCCTCGAAGCCGGCAGCACAGTCGCACGTGTAGCCGCCGATGCCGTCGATGCACTTCCCGTTCTCGCACGGCGACGACGCGCACTCGTCGATGTTCAGCTCGCAGCGCGACCCCGTCGTGCCCAGCACGCACACGCACTCGAACCTGCCATGTGGGGGAAAGGTGACTTGTTATGTTACTGGTAAACGAAGGTAGGTGGTAAGGTTCTGTAGACGAGCGGTGGAGAGCTCACCCGGCGGCCGTGTCGAGCGAGAAGGGCTGGTAGAAGGCGGCGGGCAGCAGCATCTGCGGCTGCGGGCCCAGCTGCAGGCGCGGCGCGCCCGCCTGCTGGTACAGGCTCGCGTTGGAGCGCTCCAGGCACACGCCGCCGTACTTGCACGGCTCGCTCTCGCACTCGTTTATATCCGATTCACAGTTTTTGCCTGAAACACAAAGACGATCGTACAAATTAAATGATACGTCTACAAAAACTTATGTCTATATAATTGAAACAGCGCAATCTGATTCTCATTTAAGTTGGTATTGCGCAGACAGAAACTGTATTATATTTGCTACACTAAGAATGACTCCAGTACCGTGGCTGCGTCCACAAGCATGTAATCTCACATACACAAGACGCATATACTCGGAACAACAATCTATACACCGTACAAATATTTGTTCCGTGCGGGAATCGAACTCGCGACACCCAGCCATCCGCCAAAATTGAGTAATCGACATCCTTAGGTTAAAAAACATAATACTGTTTCTGTAGAAATTTGGTATCTGTCTGCGCAATATTAACTTTCTGAATTGGTTGATATTTTGATGGTTTTGGTTTATTCGACGATTATGGTTTGATATTGGTTCGGTTTAAATGATACGACTATAGTTTGGTTAAAATATATCTATAAGTAAGAAAGCTACGTTGATTTAATCTAAAAGATGGTTTGAATGGTTTTAGTATGGTTTGAGTTACGCAGACGACGGCCGAATACGCACTGGCTTAAATAATTACTTTTGCTAGTTTCATAAAAATGCACGAAAGCAAAAGAGCTTAGCTGTTCGGTTGTATTGCTCCAAACAGTTTCATCATCATTTGTGGCAGCTGCCACAGCGTCAAAACGTAGATAATCAAAATATTTCGGGCGTACTGTACTTTTGTTCATAATGTGCATTCTGAGCGTGGGTCGTGACGGAGTGGGTACAGACCGGTGTAGGCCGGGTAGCAGTTGCAGTGGTAGTCGTTGACGTCGTCGACGCAGGTGCCGCCGTGGCGGCAGGGCTGCGGCGCGCACTCGTCGATGTTGAGCTCGCAGTCGTCGCCGGCGTAGCCCGTGCCGCCGCACGAGCAGCTGTAGCTGTTGAGCCCGTCCACGCAGCGCCCGCCGTGCTGGCACGGCGCTGACTACGACACACAAATGCCCTTCAAAACACTAACTAAGACATGCATACTACTTATTGTCAAAACAAACCATGTCCTAATTACTTTCAAATGCAATGAAAAATACCCACTTCTTGTAAAAAAGTATTTATGTAAATAACCAAAAATCTGACGTGACCAGACGTTTTAAACAGAAAACAATATGAATAATCAATACAGCAATTACTGTAATGATCCCGATAGCTAGCAATACAATGTCGGCCTTGACCGAGCGAGTACCTCGCAGTCGTCGATGTCTATCTCGCAGTTGGGCCCGGTGAGCCCGTCCTGGCACACGCACTTGTAGCTGGCGATGCCGTCCACGCACGTCGAGCCCTCCGCGCACGGGTTCGCCTCGCACTCGTTAATATTTATTGAGCAATCCTTGCCTGAAAACATAATACTTACCATAACATAGGGGATAGCAAAAACAATGAAGTAATAAAATTATCATAGTTATCTAACGACCTTCGAAGCCCTCCATGCACGTGCACTCGTAGTTGTTCTCCAGGTTCTGGCAGGTGCCGCCGTTCTTGCACGGCGACGACAGACACTCGTCGATATCCTGCTCGCAGCTGTCGCCCGTATAGCCTACATAACAAAGCAATACATGGTAAATGATTGTTAATGAGAGCAACTCCACATCTGTGACGTGCTACATACCGGGCCTGCAATAACACTCGTAAGATCCGGGAATATTGACGCATACTCCGTGGTTGCATATTTTTGGCGTTATCGCACATTCGTCTATATCCACATCGCAATGACGACCTGGAATAAAAAAATAATATTTAGTAGATGTTTTAAATTACAAAAAAATATAGACTTTTTTCTTTCAAATCTCACCTTTAATAAATGTGAGCAAAAATAAGAGCGGAATTAACATAATCAATACCATTAGGAAATAATCAATTTTAATAATCGCACATTATATCACAAAAACTTAATTAATCACAGTACATATTTCACTGTGAGTTTATACAGGTGCTTTGACCAACAGCGGCAATGGAACTGAAATTGCACACTATTTTAACAGAGAACACTTTGTAAAAACGGCTTCATTTTCTGAAAGGAAAACTTTGTAATTGTTTCTAAATAGCTCATGTTTTTATTGAATATTATAAATAGTAAATAGTGTTTTAAATTCTAACTAGGAGTAATGAGTATAATTTCAAAAAAAAAAACTACAGTTATAACTAGTTTTCATTAAGATTGCAACACTATGAATGACATTGACAACTGAAACTCACTGACAATGACAAGCGGCAGTTCTGTCAAATGAGAGCGAGCCATTATTGTGACCTATTTCGTGTTGAAAATGGAAAGTTGTAATTTGGTGGTCAAGATACAACCACATTGTTTAAAAGATATATTTAAATGAGTTCTTATACAAGTGTAAAGTGTTTAAGTCATCGCCATGCTTTATTCAATGCGCAATGTTTTGAGGTTATGTCGGAGACAAAAGTTCTTACAAAACAAACGTATCACCCAAGTGCGGGCGATAACTGGTGTCGAAACTGAAGAGAATTTCAAGAAACATGACAACAGTAAAGATTTTTCACAGTTACTGCAGAAATATAAGGATAAAATCACATTCAATTCCTACTTGGACAACGACAAGTTGAAGTTAGGTTATTATAATTACCACAGGAAAACGGTGAAACAAGCGAAGGAGACACTAGAAAAAGAGTTCAAGGAGAAGAGTTTGCCGCCCCTCCCGGTATCCTTACAGTATTATGTCGACAAAGATCGATTGCTTAAAGATGAAGAGGTAGCCACTACTTCAGAACCTGACAAGGAATTCCAACTGCCTTTTGGTTCCTCTTCGAATTTCAACTACGACGATAGTGAAGAAGTTGCATCTAAAAATACTACCAATAACAGTGTAAGCACTGAGCAGGAATTTGATCGGTCAAACATTAAACATTGGATGACTAACTATGAGTACTTTGATGACACTAAAATTACATCTGAAGACTTGGAAAATGAAAGAGAAGCTGAAAACGAATGGTTGAACCACTATGGTACTCCTGACGCTACTGTTGCTGTGAGTAGAGTGCCGTGTGGAGGCTGCGGTGCTCTCCTGCACTGTAGCGACCCTGCCATCCCAGGGTACCTGCCCAGTGAGCTCTTCAAGCACAGAGAGGAGGAGGAACTAAAGACAATGGAGTGCCAGAGATGTCACTTTCTTACAGAGTACAACATTGCGTTGGATGTGAGTGTGCAGCCAGAAGAGTATGAGAAACTACTGCAGTCCATCAGGTAAACAAACTGTCCACACTTGTGCATACAGTTGTAGTTATAATCTGGTATACTTTGAATTAACCAATATGAAAATATTTATGTATGAATTATAAAAACAATGATTTTTGTAAGGATTTAACTCTTATGTAAATAATTTCCAGAAATGTAAAGTCCCTAGTCCTATTGATGGTTGATCTGCTAGACTTCCCGTGCTCCATATGGCCTGGCATTGTGGACATTGTAGGCAAAGACAGACCAATCATAGTTGTTGGCAACAAGGTGAGCAATGAATACTTCAGAATTTATGTTGTTTATTTTTTTAAGAGTACCTACTTACAACCTGAAGGGGAAATCTTATGTAGATATCCATTTGATTTTTCAGGTCGACCTTTTACCTGGAGACAGTATTGGATACTTGAAACGTGTAAAGCAATCCCTTGTGGCAGAAATTAAAAAAACGAAATTAAGTGATGCCAACATCAGGCATATTGCTCTGATATCAGCTAAAACAGGCTATGGCGTGGAGGATCTGATCTCTGCCATGTTCAAGCTGTGGCTGTACAAAGGTGATGTGTTTCTCGTCGGCTGCACCAACGTCGGCAAGAGCTCCTTGTTCAATGCACTACTCCAATCGGACTACTGCAAAGTACATGCCATAGACATCATCAAACGCGCAACTGTGAGTCGCTGGCCAGGGACTACGCTGAACCTTCTCAAATTCCCCATAAACAGGCCTTCAGGATGGAAAATATTTCAACGAACACGAAGATTACAATCAGAAGCCAAACTCTACAGAGTTGAAAAACAAATTAGAAATGCTCAGTTAGAAGGCAAGACGCCGAGCGAAGCGCCCGCCTTGATCGGACACATCGGACGCTCGTTCTCTCAGCATTACGATGTCGATAACCACGAAGCAGACAAACAAAGGATGGCGGTTTTAGACGAAAAACACAAACTCTTTGCTAACAGCAAATGGTTGTACGACACTCCCGGCGTCATCCACCCTGATCAGGTTCTATCTCTCTTGAGCACTGAGGAATTACTTGTGACCATTCCAAAACAACTAATCAGACCACAGACATACTTCGTCTACGAAGGTTCTACAATATTCATCGGCGGTTTAGCTCGCATTGACCTCGTTGATTGTGCGGAACCTTGTCGCTTTACGATATTTTGTTCGGAAAGTTTACCCATCACTGTCACGAAAAGTGAGAACGCAGACGAGCTTTATGACAATTTTGTGGGCACAGAGTTGTTTGCTGTGCCAAGCGGAGGAGCAGAGAGAATGAAGAACTGGCCCGGGTTGCAGGCAGGGGTGGAGTTACTTGAGTACCCTGGTGAGGGACCCAAGACAGTTTGTGGGGATATAGTGCTGTCCTCAGTGGCCTGGGTCGGAGTGACGGCTAAATCGGGCACAGTATGCAAGGTGCGCGCGTGGACGCCTCAAGGCAGGGGTATCTACAGACGACAACCCTCAGTTCTACCATTCTCTATCAACTTAAAACGCAAAAGACTGCGAGATTCGCCAGCGTATTTAGTAGGAAAGGTTTTCTCGGGAGAGCAATAGATCTTTTAAATATGTGTACTGTACATTTAAATATAAAAAAACACTCACAGCAATGTTTTATTTCTTTTTTTGTCCAGTTTTTAGTATTCCATTTCTCTCATAGTCATTCATTGCTTTGTGTTAGGATGCTGAATCATCAAAATTTTCTGCCTTCACGTCCTTGTTCACGTTGTCACATCTAATTTAGGAGCGATTTTTCAAGCTTTCGTGTGGATTTTTTTGGATTTTCCAGGTTATATATTCCTGTAATAGTATTGATAAAAGACTAGAAGTGAAGATATACTGACCAGTAATGCCTGGTGGACAGAGGCAGCTGTACAAGCCATTCTTGAGCTGGCAGGTGCCGTTGTGGCAGGGCTCGGAGGCGCAGGCGGAGTCGGGCGCGACGGGCACGCAGGTGTAGGCCTGGCCCAGCTCGGCGCAGTCGTGCTGCGGCGGGCACGGCGCGGCGCGGCAGTCGGCGGCCAGGTCGCAGGCGGCGCCGGCCCAGCCCGCGCGACAGTCGCAGGCGCCGCTGGCCAGGCACACGCCGCCGTTGGCGCAGCCGCGCGCGCCGCAGCCGCCGCCCGCGCCCGCCACGTCGCAGCGCGGCCCCGACCAGCCCGCCTCACACTCGCAGCGGAAACCTGTCGGCTGCGCACCCACATACAACTTACTTCCTTAATCTTCACATCGCGACACTGAGGTGCAAAGCAGTCATGTGAATGGCTCCAGTAAGTGTTCAATCCAAATAAACCGTGAACCAACAGCTACACGTACTTCCATAGTGAATATGTGATAGAGCTCATATGTGATAGAGAATCATCAAATCAACATAAACGAAAATACCAAAACGAACTATTATTCTGACATTTTTTTTTTTTGTAATATCCTGTAAAACAAGTGTTACTTAACTGATAAATAAAATCATACAAACATGCAACAAGTAGAAGCACACATGAAGCTGTAGGATGGTATACTCACGAGCTCCTGGCAGCTCTTGGCGTGCAGACAGGGCCCGCTGGCGCAGCGCTCGGCCGCCTTCAGGTCCGACAGCGCCTTGCCGGCCGCCTGCTCGCAGTACACGCCTAGCACATGCACACACGTAAGCGACACACATACAGGACGCACTAACATCGAACACCTTATGAGCTGGCATTTCTTCTGAACTCCTCTCACGACGCACCAGACGTATCAGACTTGCGTCGTTGTCCTCGTAACTTCACACTAATCGACGCGGAATCGGCTTGAGCCAGTCGGAAATGCTTTATATCTAAGGCATACGGATGTAAACGACATTGTTTTGGTCAACCCTCCATATATAACGCACAACGTTATTTACATTCTTATTGCGCGGAAATAAAGCTGTTACTGACCGGGTAAAACTAATTCCACGTTGTTAAATATGAGAAGATGCGTCGCTGGGCTATTGGCGATGTTAAACTTGAAAGTCATGCATCGACAAAATGGTAAAACAACAACTTTAGTAATGCTAAGGCAATCGTATGATTTGCGAGTTTAGACAAACAAAGAAAGCAAATCATGATCAGGGGACGTAAAAAAATAAAAATCATAGAACATCTAGACAGGCAAAAGACAATGATTATACAAATGACAAACTGTCCAAAGAAAAATAAAGCGTTATCGGCACAGGACAGCGCATCACATTCTAATAGCACATTCTATGAAACTGGGGCAAAACATACGCAAACTTATTTTCTTTTTAGGTGGGAAATCATCCAATGTCATCTCCCACCCTTTAGTGTTAAACTTTTACTGATTAAATTAAAACCCATTCCTAGTTCCCTCGTTGCCTTTCATACCAGGGCCGGGTTTTCCTTTTAGAAGCGAACCCATGGCCCCAGTAAGTAGGCTTCGATCCTGCTGGGCCCCTACGGTTTGCTGACATCTCCTTGAGGCGCGCGTGGAACAGTACGCACCGTCGACGACTTGGACTCGGTCCGGACGTTTAACAGACGGTCGGACGACGAGCTACCCATTGCTCGCCATCCGCAAGCCCGCGCCTACGGTGGCCGGAAATCGGGATCGGGCGGCTGAGGCGACCGCCTGCCAGTCCTCCTCGCTTCGGACCATGGCCTGTACCAAGGCCCGGCGCGAGAGATCGTTGCCGACCATGTCCAGTGAAAACCTGCGTCATGCGGAAGGTGAGGACGCCGTGAGGTCTTTCCAGCCACGCCTCAAAGAGGAGGCTTATCGCCATAATTAAGGCGTGTCCAATACATAACCCTATGGAATTATTTCAGTGAATACTTATATAATAGAAACAGGCTATTTTTTAAGTTAGCTTTATTATTTGATTAAATTTTTTATGTTTTTGTTTTATTATTTGTGGTACCCCACAATTTACACTAAATAGTGAGCAAGCTCTCTGGTAAGGTACTTTTAGGATTGGCAAAATACCTATAATTACTCTAATGTACACAGATTGGCAAATGAAATACAATTAATGGGACTACCACGAATTTATAACTTAATCCACCACAAAAAGCATCAAAATCGGTCTATAAACAAAGTTATAATGTTCCCGATCACGAGAAGCTCCTTGATATTCTGATTTATCTTTTTATCGTTTGAGACCTGACTGCGGCAGAGCACAAGACACCGATATTTTTTTTATCTACGAAGTTTTGCCTGTTGATTAATACGCGGCCGTGTAAGGTATTATTCGCTCATCATAGGGTCGGCATGCCTCGTAGTGTAAACAGAAGCGACAGACATTAAGAGCTAGGCCTGGACGTACCTTTGTAGCCGGGCGCGCACGTGCAGTTGAAGTGGTCGGCGGCCAGGTCGCAGGTGGCCCCGTTGAGGCAGGCGCCCGCGTCGCACGCGGCCTCCAGCGTCGTGCAGTTGGGCGCCACGCCCGGCGCGCCTGCGGGGGGGACACGTACACAAGGGGAACATGGCGACCGAGAAGCCTCGCTATCAATATATATAAACTACCAACTCACCGTAGTAGCCCACGTCACAGACGCACATGACTTGCTTCGCGATCACACCCGTTATCATCATGTTTGATATACCTGTAAGAAATAGTCATAGTCAGCCATTTATTCAATAACAAGAAGCTTGTATCTGAATTACATAGTACATTGTGTGTACATTTTTTAGTACATTGTAATGGACGAAAATGCTTTTTATCAAGCCTCCTTTTTACGTGTATCAAACAATGATTTTCAATACACTTACGAAGATATAAATAATGGGGGTAGACGTGCGACTCGTGGAGATACGATACATGTAATGAAATTGCGGCGGGGGCGAGTACAAGCACTTTTCCGCACTAGTGCGAAAAACAGTAAATTGTGTGCCTAAAAGCGGTCTTTCGAGTAAGTGTATTGAAAAAATATTTTATAAGTAGGTAGGTGTTATGAATCATCATTTGCATAGCTTTTTCAGATAGGCATTTTACATGGAGCGAATATTTATCTATCCCACGTCAAAAATTTCGGTAAAACTGTTTTATAGACTTGTTAGGGATATAGGGAAGTAAAGTATACGTACAGGGAGTGTACGTATACTCTACTTCCCTATGAACCTACCAACTAACATATATCATACGGGCCGAATCGTGCGGCGGCTGCGGATTAATTCATTAACGCTCAGGCGGTAGCCGGCGTCCGCAAGCCATTGTCTTACTATTGTGTCTCTAATTACGCACGTCAAAAGGTTAAGCACCCTTGGCTGTTTTATTTAGGATTATCTTTCATCTAGAGTGGTGGGGCGTGGTGGGGGCGGGCTCGCAGTAGGGCGGCGCGAAGCCGCGCGCGCACACGCAGCGGAAGTAGAGTATACGTACAGTGCGACTTGGGGGGGCAGACGATGTCCTGGCACGAGGCGGGGTGCGTGGTGGGGGCGGGCTCGCAGTAGGGCGGCGCGAAGCCGCGCGCGCACACGCAGCGGAAGTAGAGTATACGTACAGTGCGACTTGGGGGGGCAGACGATGTCCTGGCACGAGGCGGGGTGCGTGGTGGGGGCGGGCTCGCAGTAGGGCGGCGCGAAGCCGCGCGCGCACACGCAGCGGAAGTAGAGTATACGTACAGTGCGACTTGGGGGGGCAGACGATGTCCTGGCACGAGGCGGGGTGCGTGGTGGGGGCGGGCTCGCAGTAGGGCGGCGCGAAGCCGCGCGCGCACACGCAGCGGAAGTAGAGTATACGTACAGTGCGACTTGGGGGGGCAGACGATGTCCTGGCACGAGGCGGGGTGCGTGGTGGGGGCGGGCTCGCAGTAGGGCGGCGCGAAGCCGCGCGCGCACACGCAGCGGAAGTAGAGTATACGTACAGTGCGACTTGGGGGGGCAGACGATGTCCTGGCACGAGGCGGGGTGCGTGGTGGGGGCGGGCTCGCAGTAGGGCGGCGCGAAGCCGCGCGCGCACACGCAGCGGAAGTAGAGTATACGTACAGTGCGACTTGGGGGGGCAGACGATGTCCTGGCACGAGGCGGGGTGCGTGGTGGGGGCGGGCTCGCAGTAGGGCGGCGCGAAGCCGCGCGCGCACACGCAGCGGAAGTAGAGTATACGTACAGTGCGACTTGGGGGGGCAGACGATGTCCTGGCACGAGGCGGGGTGCGTGGTGGGGGCGGGCTCGCAGTAGGGCGGCGCGAAGCCGCGCGCGCACACGCAGCGGAAGCCGGCACCGCCGCTCTCCTCCACGCAGGCGCCGCCCGCGCCGCACGGGCCCGACGCGCACGCTGACACCTGCACACGGGGGAGATTATGTCGCAGCCGTATCGTATAACACGCCGTCTTACATGGTGACGCGCCGTATTGAAAAACGACGCTGTAATGTAATTCGATTATTTCGACTTCTTCTAAATAGTAAGTAAGTACAGCTCTCGTATACAATGTGTACTCACATTGTTGCAGCGCTCCCCCTTGTAGCCCAGCTGGCAGGCGCACACGTAGCTGCCGTACGTGTCGTAGCACACGCCGTGTCCGCAGATGTTCCGCTCCTCTTCGCATTCGTTCACGTTCAGCTCGCACCGCGCGCCCGTGTAGCCTGCCAACACAACATTCGCGTCCAACATCAGACAAAAACACGACTTCAATTCAACATTAACAAGGTCCAGGCTGCGCGACACGTGTTATCGGCAAGAGCAAGTACCAGCCGTTGGACGCACGCCTCTCTCAAGCGGGGAGTTCACCAGACCAACTTGTTTGCGGACTATGTCGGTCTCGCTACCACAGTACTGCCTGCCTGCGGCGGCCATACGCTGCAG
This sequence comes from Mythimna impura, assembly GCA_905147345.3. Classification (NCBI taxonomy): domain Eukaryota; kingdom Metazoa; phylum Arthropoda; class Insecta; order Lepidoptera; family Noctuidae; genus Mythimna; species Mythimna impura. Next base: position 1,010,493 of record LR990342.1, on the reverse strand, counting down.
ACGTATAGCAGCGATATCCGGCGTCCAATGCTAAAGACAAGTTCGTATAGTGAATCAACTCCCCCTCTTTGATCAACCTTCCGAGGCGTTTAGCATCGTCAACGAACAAATCATGTCATATATACTAATATTGTAAAATTTTTTGTTTATAATGAATAAAATCGCCGCCTGCGCCTGAAGTTGTTGACGGCGTCCTAGCAGCTGCCGCCGTTGAGGCAGGGCGCCTCCTGCGCCGCGCACTCGTCGATGTCCGTCTCGCAGTTGCAAGTGTCGAGGGTCCGCCTCGTTGTACTTACCGGTGCCGGTGCAGTCGCAGGTGAAGTTGTTGACGGCGTCCTGGCAGCTGCCGCCGTTGAGGCAGGGCGCCTCCTGCGCCGCGCACTCGTCGATGTCCGTCTCGCAGTTGCAAGTGTCGAGGGTCCGCCTCGTTGTACTTACCGGTGCCGGTGCAGTCGCAGGTGAAGTTGTTGACGGCGTCCTGGCAGCTGCCGCCGTTGAGGCAGGGCGCCTCCTGCGCCGCGCACTCGTCGATGTCCGTCTCGCAGTTGCAAGTGTCGAGGGTCCGCCTCGTTGTACTTACCGGTGCCGGTGCAGTCGCAGGTGAAGTTGTTGACGGCGTCCTGGCAGCTGCCGCCGTTGAGGCAGGGCGCCTCCTGCGCCGCGCACTCGTCGATGTCCGTCTCGCAGTTGCAAGTGTCGAGGGTCCGCCTCGTTGTACTTACCGGTGCCGGTGCAGTCGCAGGTGAAGTTGTTGACGGCGTCCTGGCAGCTGCCGCCGTTGAGGCAGGGCGCCTCCTGCGCCGCGCACTCGTCGATGTCCGTCTCGCAGTTGCAAGTGTCGAGGGTCCGCCTCGTTGTACTTACCGGTGCCGGTGCAGTCGCAGGTGAAGTTGTTGACGGCGTCCTGGCAGCTGCCGCCGTTGAGGCAGGGCGCCTCCTGCGCCGCGCACTCGTCGATGTCCGTCTCGCAGTTGCAAGTGTCGAGGGTCCGCCTCGTTGTACTTACCGGTGCCGGTGCAGTCGCAGGTGAAGTTGTTGACGGCGTCCTGGCAGCTGCCGCCGTTGAGGCAGGGCGCCTCCTGCGCCGCGCACTCGTCGATGTCCGTCTCGCAGTTGCAAGTGTCGAGGGTCCGCCTCGTTGTACTTACCGGTGCCGGTGCAGTCGCAGGTGAAGTTGTTGACGGCGTCCTGGCAGCTGCCGCCGTTGAGGCAGGGCGCCTCCTGCGCCGCGCACTCGTCGATGTCCGTCTCGCAGTTGCAAGTGTCGAGGGTCCGCCTCGTTGTACTTACCGGTGCCGGTGCAGTCGCAGGTGAAGTTGTTGACGGCGTCCTGGCAGCTGCCGCCGTTGAGGCAGGGCGCCTCCTGCGCCGCGCACTCGTCGATGTCCGTCTCGCAGTTGCAAGTGTCGAGGGTCCGCCTCGTTGTACTTACCGGTGCCGGTGCAGTCGCAGGTGAAGTTGTTGACGGCGTCCTGGCAGCTGCCGCCGTTGAGGCAGGGCGCCTCCTGCGCCGCGCACTCGTCGATGTCCGTCTCGCAGTTGCAAGTGTCGAGGGTCCGCCTCGTTGTACTTACCGGTGCCGGTGCAGTCGCAGGTGAAGTTGTTGACGGCGTCCTGGCAGCTGCCGCCGTTGAGGCAGGGCGCCTCCTGCGCCGCGCACTCGTCGATGTCCGTCTCGCAGTTGCAAGTGTCGAGGGTCCGCCTCGTTGTACTTACCGGTGCCGGTGCAGTCGCAGGTGAAGTTGTTGACGGCGTCCTGGCAGCTGCCGCCGTTGAGGCAGGGCGCCTCCTGCGCCGCGCACTCGTCGATGTCCGTCTCGCAGTTGCAAGTGTCGAGGGTCCGCCTCGTTGTACTTACCGGTGCCGGTGCAGTCGCAGGTGAAGTTGTTGACGGCGTCCTGGCAGCTGCCGCCGTTGAGGCAGGGCGCCTCCTGCGCCGCGCACTCGTCGATGTCCGTCTCGCAGTTGCAAGTGTCGAGGGTCCGCCTCGTTGTACTTACCGGTGCCGGTGCAGTCGCAGGTGAAGTTGTTGACGGCGTCCTGGCAGCTGCCGCCGTTGAGGCAGGGCGCCTCCTGCGCCGCGCACTCGTCGATGTCCGTCTCGCAGTTGCAAGTGTCGAGGGTCCGCCTCGTTGTACTTACCGGTGCCGGTGCAGTCGCAGGTGAAGTTGTTGACGGCGTCCTGGCAGCTGCCGCCGTTGAGGCAGGGCGCCTCCTGCGCCGCGCACTCGTCGATGTCCGTCTCGCAGTTGCAAGTGTCGAGGGTCCGCCTCGTTGTACTTACCGGTGCCGGTGCAGTCGCAGGTGAAGTTGTTGACGGCGTCCTGGCAGCTGCCGCCGTTGAGGCAGGGCGCCTCCTGCGCCGCGCACTCGTCGATGTCCGTCTCGCAGTTGCAAGTGTCGAGGGTCCGCCTCGTTGTACTTACCGGTGCCGGTGCAGTCGCAGGTGAAGTTGTTGACGGCGTCCTGGCAGCTGCCGCCGTTGAGGCAGGGCGCCTCCTGCGCCGCGCACTCGTCGATGTCCGTCTCGCAGTTGCAAGTGTCGAGGGTCCGCCTCGTTGTACTTACCGGTGCCGGTGCAGTCGCAGGTGAAGTTGTTGACGGCGTCCTGGCAGCTGCCGCCGTTGAGGCAGGGCGCCTCCTGCGCCGCGCACTCGTCGATGTCCGTCTCGCAGTTGCAAGTGTCGAGGGTCCGCCTCGTTGTACTTACCGGTGCCGGTGCAGTCGCAGGTGAAGTTGTTGACGGCGTCCTGGCAGCTGCCGCCGTTGAGGCAGGGCGCCTCCTGCGCCGCGCACTCGTCGATGTCCGTCTCGCAGTTGCAAGTGTCGAGGGTCCGCCTCGTTGTACTTACCGGTGCCGGTGCAGTCGCAGGTGAAGTTGTTGACGGCGTCCTGGCAGCTGCCGCCGTTGAGGCAGGGCGCCTCCTGCGCCGCGCACTCGTCGATGTCCGTCTCGCAGTTGCAAGTGTCGAGGGTCCGCCTCGTTGTACTTACCGGTGCCGGTGCAGTCGCAGGTGAAGTTGTTGACGGCGTCCTGGCAGCTGCCGCCGTTGAGGCAGGGCGCCTCCTGCGCCGCGCACTCGTCGATGTCCGTCTCGCAGTTGCGCCCGGTGTAGCCTAGCGTAGCCAATACGTTACAACAGTGCGAGTACGAGCTGCGGTACTAATATTACGTAGGGGACGTTTAGTTCAGTTTACTATTTAAAACATCATGCCTGAAGTATGCCTACATATGACTGCATTTTATTTTACAAATACTCTGTGAGTCTGTGTGAGGTTCTGTTATCAAACTCCATGTTAATTATTGTAACGTAACACAAAACCGAACTTCAAATACTTCTAAACTGCAAAAGAAGGATTTAAAAGGGAATGAAACTTTTGCCATACATTGCTGGCATACAATTTTCTTTTCCCCAAAAGTTAAAGCTAAGCCATTATATTAAAGGACTGTATAAGAAATCAATAGCAAAAAGAATTATGTCTACCAACCGTAACCAAACGAAGTTACAGATTAATTAGTAGATTGCTATAGCTTTTTATTAGGCGTTATTTTGATTAAATAAAAGTGATGTTTGATATTTTAAGTTTCCTATTGTTAAATATAGTTTTGGTTTCGATGTTACAAGTCTTAGTGATGAAAAACGGCGACTGTGAAAAAAATATTACAGTAATAACCAACTTAATCTATTTTATCAATAGAAACCACAAAATATTACGTATTATATTTCCATTTCATTATAATATAAGGAAAATAGATAACGCCTGACAAAATTATGCTAGCAATGCGTAGGTATCTTCGTTCGGTTACGGTTTAAAGACTTGGTTCTTTTTGCTATTGAATCTTCATATTGTTCCCTTAACATATAATCTAGGTATCAATCATGCCAATAGATTGCAATGGCTTTTCAAATGTTCACTGACACTTAGTATTGTTTTGTTTCTAGGTGGCAAAAGTTGTGAAGTTACAGACAAATAGGCTAGCTAATGTACCTCCATGACTGATATAGGACTAGCTTTTTTTTTAATATAAAGAGTAATAAAAGTAGTGTAGTTACCTGGCGGGCAGGAGCAGACGTATGTGTCGGCTGAGGGCGGCACGCTGCAGCTGCCGTTGTTGCGGCACGGGCCCGCCACGCACTGCGGGTCCAGCGACACCTCCAGCTCGCAGTACGTGCCTGCAAACAAACACTTACTATCAATGTACGAGCTAAGAAAGGACTGTCTTTGAACGTTAACAACTTGAGCGTATCCTCTTAATGGCCTTTAGCGTAAATATGGCAGTGGCTAAGGTCGGGGTTGTACTGTTCGTTGATTGACAAGTAATCGAGAAGACAGATTTAATAGTAAAAATCACAGGTAACCTCGCAGTAGCGTGTACGTACCGTGGTAGTTGGGCGGACAGTCGCACGAGTAGTCTCCGCGGATGTCCTCGACGCAGCGGGCCGCGTTCTGGCAGGGGCCCGACGCGCACGGGTCCCCGGCGTCCACCTCGCAGTTGTTGCCCGTGTAGCGCGCCGTGCAGTGGCATTCGTATCTGTCAGATATTACGAAACATATCATCACGCTTGGGAACCCCAGAGCGGTAAGCACAACTCATCGCAGGCAAAATTATCTGGTGGTACCTGTCTGCGTCGCGACGCAAAGATGCACAATTGTTTATGTTTTTCAGATAGTAAAAACTAGTGCGATTCACCATCAAGGATTGCATCACTGCTTACCATCAGGTGGGATTGCAGTCGAGTACCGCTTATATAATTGAAAAAAAAATCTAACTACTGGAACTAATTACTGTAGCAAGAATATACAATCAAGTACTAAATCAAAACATATTTTGACAGCATGACCATAAACAAAACACGTCAAAGTCGAACGACGTAAGTCGAATGAAGCATTGAACTTACTAACACAATAATACACGTTTGCTGTACTGTGAGTGTGACTCATTCAGTAAACTACGCTACGAGGCGCGACGTTCTGTCCCAAACGTTGACTACTGACTCAACAAAAGCAATTTTGAATTTCCAAAAAGTCAGTCAGTCAGAGAGATGAAGCTAATTGCACATTCCAAAGCGTAGATATACTATAGAGCACAACGTGCAAGAAGCTCCATAGACACACTTACTACCTTATACGCTAAATGCGGAAACCAACTCCAGGTAGATAGAGAGACAGTGGTCTACCTGCTGCATGCGTAAGTAATCGAACTACTTCGCAATCTGAAATGCTAATAGATGATCTCGGAAATGTCCCCGACAATGCATAAGTCACAATGGTAATGACCAAACACAGAAACGGCTACGTTTAACAGTGGAACTTTGCTACTGCTCAGTAGATCCTACTGACAAGAGTTACAGTAGTGATAACGTTGTAGTGATGGTCGCTGTACTCACCTGTCATGTCGCGATATGCAGGTGCCGTGTCGCATGCAGGGCTCATTGTAGCAGTGGTCCTTGGGCTGGATGCGCAGCACATCCTTCCTGTCAATACCTGCAACATACACACATTCAACTCCTCACACCGGCTTATTGACCCATCTAATGGAAAGTTAAGGAAGTCTAATTTATTGCCGCGGAAAAGATTGATTCATAAATTATATAAATATAATTTACAACTGTGTAATTTACCTGTTTCGAGTTCAATTGTTATTCATTCGGAAAAGGAAAACATTTAGTAAAATGTCGTTATGCAATCGCACTTCCGGAGTTAATTAAACATTACGTTTTTATTCAATACTTATAATTAATTAATTATTAATTTATTCACATTATAAATTTTCGTTTTCCTGTTCCGCAGTAAATCAGTCACTCGATTAAAAACTTTCTATTGACGTCAAACGAAAGTTTAAAAGTAAAGCTAACGTGGCGAGCGCCCCGTCCTTCATCTCGACCGGGATCCTCCAAGTTTCAACAGTCTGTTCAAGTCGTGGGTGGTTACTCACAGTCGTCAGTAGTCAGAGGGCAATGTCCGAACACCACGCTGCGTGTCTGCGAGGAGGCGGAGTGGAACTCCAGCTGCGGGCCCTCCAGGATGCAGCCGCTGAACACGTTACCGACCAGCAGCACGGCATTCGGGTCCTCCAGCTTGCCCGGCGACAGCAGCTCGGGGTTCCATGTCACATTCGATATTATCTGAAGAAAATACCCCACGAGTCAAGTCAATATGCATATTCCAGACAGGTAATAGATCTCCCCAAAACATCACCACATCGACAGGTCCTGTGGGTCGCGCATCCAGCACAGTCTGGCCGTGGGTCCACGATCGTCATTTTCACATGAAGAAAGAGTGACTTGGCCAAGATCACAGGAATCCTCTTAGTCAGAGGTAGAATTTTTCATAATATAAATCGAAGTACGATGCTTGGAATCCTGAGGATGATTTTTGGACTGTCAAAACTTCAGTAGGTTTTGGGATTCATAGACAAAATGTTTCTACGAAACATGAAGGTAGTAAAAGAACTTAGGAATACAAGCAACACTGCAGGTGGTTCGGTCTACATCATAGATAATGATTTGTGTAGTAGTTATTACCGTTGGTAGAATAACGATCTATTGTGGTAATATTACGGTATGGATTATTAGACAAACAGTTATTGAAGTAAATAATAAAAAGTACGTATCGATGCAATTATCGATTGGATTGTTCAATATCGTGCAGGACCATGGCAAACAATCACACACATGTGACACAATGAGGACACTTCTCAGTGGCCGAGCCTTGTGCGTTTGTAACCCGAGCCTGCGTTTAATCATGACAACAGTTTCGCACAGCTCCCACTTACAAGACATTCTTGTGACCACACTTGTGACTATTACTTAATTCTAGGACATTGATAGCGTCTTTGAAATAACATTGTGTAGGATTCTGTTTAAGCAGTGTGGAAACGAATTCTTTAACGCATTGTTGGTGCTAATAAACCATCTAATGATAATAATCAGGTCCATATGAGTCATGTTATGAAAAACGGTTTCGAGATCTCTTGCATCAACATTTTTTTTTTTGTAAAATACCAATGTTTTTATTTGCCGTAGGTATTATATTACTGGTATCATCTGTTTCAATAAAAATGCGTAAAGATTAGTTTATACAAGTGCAGAGGAGGCGCACTCGGGCAAGAGTAGTTTGTACAAGTGTAGAGGGGGCTCCGGTCATGCTAACGCAGAACACAGAAAGACTGGCAGATATTAAAATAGAGAGAAACGACGTCACTCCCACGGTGGCCATGTCATTAACAGTTGTTAACCTTCCCATAAAAGTGCAAGCGTTTAACACAAACTCCTGCAAGGCAGGACCAAAAGCTTAACTTTTGGTCCTGCCTTGGCAACAAACTACATACCTGTGTATCTTTATCGACCTCCAGCAGCAGGGACGGGGGGTCGGAGTTATAGCGCAGGCCGACCCAGTGCCAACGGTTGTCAAGCGTCTCCTTGGCCAGCCCCACCTCGCGGTGCGGCTGCGAGGGCCGCTGCCAAGAGACCACCACCTGCTCGAACAGCGACGTCACGTGCAGCGTGTACCCGTCGTACCGCTGCGAGAATAGCTCGCCTCCTGCAACACAGCAACATTGCTTAAGTGGTTCTTAGACTTTATTGAAGCGGATAATTATAGGTCTGACAAGAGTGAATAAACGCCTTTTCTACATAGTTCTGCTTCTGATTATCATAATAAAAAAAAACGCTCTTTGCACTGGGACAAACTTAATTAGGTAAATATAAGCCGTGAAACCGAGCATCACTAGAATAGTAGCTGTTACTGTGGAAACTTCTGAACACGTCTTCAGCAAAAACATACCTCGAGTACGAGTAAGGCTAGTTGCCCCGTAATCTCCGTCGTGTGCGGTAACCTTTCAACTCAGGCTTGCCGCACGTAACGGTTCAAAGACAGCGCTCAGAAAATTCTCATGATGACAGTTGGTCAATGGGAAATGAGGGTAACGGTAACTAGTGTTTATGTAAAATTGTATGAGCGCTATTACGTCTGGTCGGCATTCAGATGATGGTAAGACTATAGAGGCAGCTGCGGGACAGATGCGCTAGCAACTAAGGAACAAGTAATTTTCATTGAATTCATTAGGTTTAGCTTCCAGCCAATCAACGAGTCTTTAGCCTAAAACACCTGTCCCGTCCTCACGGGTCTAGCTGTAGCGTAGTGACTACTATGATGTAATGATCCAATACCTAATGTGGAACACGAAGAATTCCATGAGTCTGCCGAATGAATGAAACAGAATGTGGATGAAAATGAAAACATACGGCGTGAAAGTGTAGGGAACACATTGGTAATGTGACGAAAAGGACAACGAAGGCCTTATAATGATTATTACAACAGTACAACTAAACAAACACCGGTGTTTTGATCCGTTTGCTCTACAATCCAACTACGTTGGTATTTCTGTATGTTCACATTCCACGTTATACTACCGTCATTTGTTTTTCTGCGAACTCATCCATATGCATTTGCTGCTCATAGTTCCAAGGATCCCAGTAGAAGTCACATAACCAAGATTCTTTAATAGCTGAGAATCGATGTTTTCGCTATTTGCCAAGCGCTATGTAATTTATGCAAAAATGTTGGGTGTGAAGTTACTAGATTTATCAAAAGATAGGTACCACCCGGCACTATGATTCATAAAACTGATGATTCGTTAATAAAATATAAAGGTGCAAAAAACAACATAACCTTACTAGGCATATAAAGTAAGTCTGTATTGTGGTAGTACCACATGAGTAAATAAACGGGAGTAGTACGTCAACAAGAAAAGCATTGACTGGACAGGCCTGGCTCCATAAAAGGCCATGATTCAACATAATCTAATCATGTCTAGGCGAGTCGTGCAGTGTATCAACTATCGAGTGGGTGATTGAACCACCTTTCTCTCAACAAATCATGATTACAACAACGACGGCGAGAATCGCGACCGGTCGGGCTGGCGGCCGGCGGCCGGCGGGCGCGTGTGTGATGCTGTGATGTAAGTGCCGCGGTAATGGCCGCCCATCGCCGCACATCGATCACAACACCGTGCACCGCCACACTCTGATCAAACACGTCGTGTGACATGCCCCTTTGTACAATATAATGATACTATATGTACGCACGACTTGCGTACGCGGCGACTATGCGACTACGCGATGACTCAATGTGACAATTTGTCCATCGAATGGTGTCCGATTAACGATACGGCCTTGAGTTTTTAGATACGGAGATGCGCCAAATGATTTGATTTTCATAAATTAAGCATGTAACAAATACGAGGAAAGTGTTGCCTTATTTGAAATGACCTTCTCATTACTTGCTAGACGAATAACTCAATAAACAGGAGTTATAGACCCAGTTCTTCTAGTAAGTACCAAAAATGTAGTTACTCGTAAGTATCGTCAAATAAAAATCCAATTACGAACAGCATCTGTCAACGTCACCAATCTGCGATTCTCAGAATCTTGAAGCTTGTTTCGAGTGCAGTACGCGTGCACTTTACGTAATAATCAGCAAAAACGCGGCGATGTAATGATGCATATCTCAGCAGCATTTTGATTGATGTACGCTCCACACGCGCCGCTCCGCAGCTCGCAGGACGGCGGCGGCGCGGCGGCTGCGGGACGGCGAAGGAGGTTTTTGTCCCAAGAATCACCTGTTCTTTAACCAATGGTCAATGCGATCTTTGAGAACAAAAACCTTAAAAAGGTCAACTTGTTGGTGTATACAAAGTGAGTATATACGACAACAATGCAATAAAATCTATTTAAGAACTATCGAAATAACAAGACGAGACTACTTTCATTTTATTTGAACAAAATAATTAAGCTTTTTATTATGAATGCCACAGTTAAAAAATAACGATAGCTCTCGCAAGTGTCTTACTTAGACTTACGTTTTGGACAAAAAATAATTTCTCTTCGCACCTGATTACTATGACCAACTTGTTTGTAATACGAATGAATTTAGTTTTGTCGAGTACTCTTTTCAATAGTTTGATTCCGAATTTGTTGATACTTAAAAAATCTTTAGAATCTTCACTAACGAATTCACGAATGTTATAAAGAAACGATTTTTATTTTAAAGGAATACCTGAAGGGTAATTTTTCTGTTTTTATTTGGGTTCAAAACTTTTGCTGTATTTAGTTGAATATCAGTCCTTTTTATAACAAAACATACACTCTCTATTAATTTCATTCGTTTCAAAATGAGATGAAGGCAGAAGATGGTCGATAGTCAGAGAATCAGGTTTAAACAAATTAGCCCCAGCGCGTTTACAAAGTTTCTACTTTCTCATCTCCGGTAAGCTTGGCAGCTACTATATTAATTCTGTATAGATGATTTGTTTTGATGACCCACGGGAAGAAAACACATACGGAAATTATTTTGTCCTGCACAATTATCTGTGCAGTAGAGCTTCCAAAAGAGTGGGTCTTAAAATGAACATGGACAAACCCAAAGTCATGGTATACCACCATGTAGCACCCACTATTATCAAGGTCAGAGACTCTACACTCGAAGTTTTGGACGATTACGGTCCAGTTGGGTAGATCTTAATTTCGAGAGAAAGAATTGTCAACCGTCGAATCTGACTCGGCTGGGCAGCGTTCGGGAAGCTGCGCGGTATTTTCTCGTCGAACATAACACAGTGTCTCAAAACGAAAGTCTGTGACCAGTACGTTTTGCCAGTGATGACATATGGCTCTGAAATGTGGTCGCTCACAATGGGCTCCCATCATCATAAGGCTTTAAAGTTACTCAAAAGGCAATGGAAAGGACTATGTTCGGAGCTCCGAGCCGACATAGCCCGAAGAATCGCCAAACTTAAGTCTGTAACAGTGGGCAGGGCACATTGCTCTGGAGTGGCGACCGCGTACCGGAAAACGCAGCGTTGGAAGGCCTCCCGCAAGGTGGACCGATGACCAGCGGGGCTATTGCGTAACTCTGTTGACAGTTCAAGTGATGATCACTTGTTAACAATGTGCATCATTGAACTGTCAAACAGCTAGTTTCGTATTGCCTATCTTCAGTGACCAACTGCAGTGACGTCATTAGCCACTGGTGCCTTTGATAGCCACCGTAACACGTTTTGACAGATGTTATTGTATCGATACTTTTAAAATTGCGATTGTGTAAGCTTTTGAAGCTGTATAATAGTCGATAAAATTTTAGAGTGGTCACAATAGGCACCGTAATTTTTTTATAATTTATCACATTTCCACCGTAGTTTGTTAGTCACTTGTGTGATACGTAATACCAATTTTATGAAATTGTCAGTTGACAACTAAGTTTAGTGTGCAACGAATGCTAGTTGTCAACTGTTATTGAAAAAGTTAGCCAATAGCCCCCCTGGTCAGGGTCGCGGGAGTCCGATGGATACGAGACGCACAGGATCGTTCGTTGTGGCGACACTTGACGGAGGCCTATGTCCAGCAGTGGACGTCTTTCGGCTGAAATGATGATGATGATGACTTCTTCCAACAGGAGTTTTATCGAGGTGACAATTTCCAAATATTTGTTGTACACATATGTATTGTTGTGAACCCTTTAAATATAGTTTCAACGTTATCGTTATCTAAACTCATATTAAATAGAGGAAATAAAGTACAAGTCTAATCTCTAGTCGTCATTAAATACAGAGCAGTACATACACAGTATTAAAACGTATTTTATCCCTAACAGTTAGACATCCGGCGGCCAGTGGTACACTTTTGTTTTTTCTTATAAAAGCTAGTTAGAAACATGTCAAGTCATTAATTAATAATCAATTTAAATCCCAAAATGCCGTGTTTTCGCCAAATTTTACAAAACTGTGTAGGTTTCTATATGTCGGAAACGACATGCCAACCACAATGTGGTCCAGTGACTGGACCCGTTTTGCTTGGCCGCCTACAATTTAGTAATGTAGGGAATTTGGTCTACCCAGCGCTTTAAAAACATTTTAAATATATTATCGTCGTTAGACTCCTATGTATCCCTAATTAATACAAACACAGCATCAAGACAAGTCATGAGCAAGTAATTATAGAAGAGCATGGAGATCAACACGGAGGAGGCTGGAGGTTGAAGACTTACCAACGCACGTCCGGAAGCTGAGTCCAACGAGTTGTTTGAGTGATATGGGCCTGGACAGCCGGATGTAGGAGCTGCCGTTGAAGTAGGCCTCGGGCCGGTCGGAGGGACCGAGCGGGCCGGCGGCACGGGCGCCCGGGGCTGCCACCGCGCACGCCGCCACTACCACCCAGCAGGCTGCAACAAAGATAATACATGTTAAGTGGCTTTCGACGAGCTTTTCAATTAAGAGCATTAGCTCTACCCTTAACTTAGCTGGTAGATATTTGGTAAGAAGGATGCCTACTGCTTTTAAACAAAAGCAGTAGGCAACCTTCTAACCAAATTAAATTACCAAAAAAAAAGTTTCCTATCAACGTCCTTATTGACTGGTAAACTTGATGTGAAAATAAGCTACCTGTTAATCAGGATATTTTTGCGACCTCGCCAACGGACAGAACAGAAGAGAAGACACACAATATGTACTCTCAACACTTCACTCGAAACTGGCGCCAACTTCGAGGGGTCTTTTAAACAATCTCAAAGTACGTACAGGCCACTGACGTCAATCGATAGAAATTATTGGTGTGCTGGCCGGCAACGTGTGTGCGTTGTACCAACAGTTCGATACGAGGGAATAAACGCTGTGATGCATACAGGCGCATAAGTAGAGCCTTCACGAAACCGGGTCACTGCAGGTGGCACAAGACTCGCGAGGCAGCGGTTACTAAAGCTTACTTTCAGAAATTAATAACAACTGGGTAATGTTTGCAAAATATGTTTTGGCACGCTGCAACCATCGCAATATGGTAACAAATCAGAAACCAAAATCTACGGTTAATAATGCGAGCAACAACAGTGTTAAGCTGTATCCACAGCCAAGTGCCATGATTATGCAAATAGTCAGAATCCATTGAGGAAACGTATAACAGTGAATAAGCTTGTGTCTGGCCTACAGACCTTTCACTATTTATTCGCAGCTGGGATCTTTGACCCACCGCATAGTTATCGCCAGCAGATTTGAATGGTACCGATGCAACGCAACAGAAAGGCGTTGCGTTTTTTGTAAGAAAGTCTTCCAACTTATCTGCAGCGTCTTTCGTCGCACTTGAAATGCATTAAGATACCTACATCAAGTGGTGGAGGTGCTTATAAGGGTTAAGTGGCAGTGAAGTATTGGACCTTTCCGTTTTTGTGATTCTCTTTCACCTAGGAAACCCTAATAATCTACGTACCACGATTTAGGAATCCTTTTTATACTGTAGGTTATTTCAAACGAATCCTTTACTATTTAAATATATGTCTGTACCGCTAATGCCTTGCACTGGGCTTAGTGAGAGCGCCCGACATTCTCCCAGGGCTCCGATAGACCGCTGGCCGCAGCTCCAATTTATTACCTTTCGACGAACGTACCTAGACCGCTTCTAAACGTATTTACTGTTACCGCATGCGCACTGGACCTCACCGAAACTTGCTGACTACGGCTGAACGAAAGCCGCGGTATTCCGCGGTTGCATTGGCCCCAATACACAAGAATTTAGTGCAACGTTCCAAATAACACACATTCAAGCTTATCGGTTTGGTATTTCCTGAGGTTTATGTTTTTAGTTAGTTTTTACCTCTTTTTTTTTAGGTGGGAAATCATCCAATGACATCTCTCACCCTTGGGCGGAGCGAGAGGGCGTGTCAGACTTTTACTGACTAAAACCCACTCGTGTGTTCCTTCTTTGCCTTCGTTCCAGGGCCCCGGGGTTCTCAATCGCACAACCCATGGCTCCAGTAGGCTTCGACCCTGCTGGCCCCCTACGGTTTTGCTGGCATCTCCTTGAGGCGCGCGTGGAACACTACACGCCGTCTTATGTTTTTACATTGTGTTTTGGATAATTGAGATTAAAAAACAAAAACAATGAATTGAAATATCAGCAATGGTTTTCGATAAAGTAAAAGAAAGTTTATTTTATATCGATTACAAGCACGTGATCTTCCTATAAAGATAGCGCAAAATCCTACAAGAGAAACCTTATCAATAGTAGAGTAAAAGTTGTGGATATTCCAATGTCAGCGCAAACTGGGTTCTTTGACCGTCGATAGTCATGAATACATCGCGCATTGATCCAATTAGTGGCAGTGCCAGTGTGAGCACAGCACGCGCTCTCCACATAATCGAGTTAGAATCGATTCGACACGAGATCGCGTCGCGCCGCCGCCGCACGCCACAATCATGCCGGTTTATTAACAACAATCGAGTCACAAACACTTTATGCGAAACTAACTGCGCACATCTTGAAAGTAGACCTAATCGCTCCAGTCAGAGCAGAGGCTTTCTCACACTTGAAATGTTTTTGCACGAAAGATGAGGCGAGCACGTTGAGCTCGTAAATGTGTTCGCGTAATCCCGGAAACGCGTAATTTGTATTAAAATAAAACCTTCACCTTGAGAGACACGCAAATCACTGTAGACATTTACCACGTCGTCACAACGACATGGCTGCTTACTAAATTGGAACCGATTTACTTTATTACAGAATCTGCATAGACGACGGTAATCCACTGCTTATCGTCTCAGTTTAATTGCACAAGCTACAAGACGATTGAGTAAAACCAGTTAGTTGTATACTTACGTAGGTACTGATACCATTTAGAACCACATTTTGTACCGGTTTTTAGGACTTGGTGTCAAATCATTATCAAGATTTCTGCGACTTCCTTTGGAAATATTTTGGAGCAGATGTGATGAGGAAAATGTACAGAAACTGCTAGGTATCTGTGTAGATATTTGTTCTCATTTTGCGAATTCAAAATCTCCATTCACCGAGCGAACACTTTGTTTTGCGCAGTTCCTACTTACCAGCATCTCACATCACGATTACTATCTATCTGAGTCGTAAACGTGACTATCGATTAATCCGTAAAATCATGGAACTCCGCTCACTTACACAAAAACAACAAGAAACCAATGCTACCATCACTTACTGCACAGACAGTTTATATCGAAAACGTTAGTGTTCAGCCTGTTGGGCACGCCACAATTATGGCGGTAAGTCCCCTCTTTGAGGCGTGGTTGGAAAGACCTCACGGCGTCCTCACCTTCCGCATGACGCAGGTTCTCACCGAACACGGTAAGTTCGGGAAGTTCCTGCACCGGATTCGTGCGGAAGAGACGCCCGGGTGTCGCCACTGTGCGGACCGCCCGGAGGACACGGTGGAGCACACGGTGGAGGTGTGCCCCGCTTGGGCAGAGCAACGCCGTGTCCTCGTGGGGGCGATCGGCGGCGGCGATCTCTCGCGCCGGGCCTTGGTACAGGCCATGGTCCGGAGCGAGGAGGAGTGGCAGGCGGTCGCCTCCTTCTGCGAAGCAGTAATGCTAGCAAAAGAGGCGGCCGATCGCGTGAGGCAACGGCAACGGTCCTCACGCCCCAACCGCCGCCGGGATTCCGATCCCGATTTCCGGCCACCGTAGGCGAGGGCTTGCGGACGGCGAGCAATGGGTGGCTCGCCGTCCGATCGTCCGGTAACCGTCCGGACCGAGCCCAAGTCGTCGACGGCGCGTATTGTTCCACGCGCGCCTCAGGGAGATGTCAGCAAATCGTAGGGGCCCAACAGGGTCGAAGCCTACTGGGGCCACGGGTAGTGTGAAAGTGAAACCCGGGGCCCTGGGACGAAGGCAAAGAAGGAACAGGAGTGGGTTTTTAGTCAGTAAAAGTCTGACACTATTTTCCGCTCCGCCCAAGAGCGGGATTTGTCATAAGATGATTTTCCCACCTAAAAAAAAAAAAAAAAAAAAAGTGTTCAGCCTGTAGATATACCTTTTTTTTTAATTCTTGATAGGTTTGCGCTTGACCGCTATCTCACCTGATGAAAAGCAACGATGCGGTCGACGATGGAGCGCGCTTACCTACTTCATATGCCTCAGCTGTATCTACCAGCTTTTGCGATTAGGAATTTACGTCCATCAAGCGTTTAATATGAACATTACACGATAGGTTTTGTTGTCAGTTTTGCCACAGTCAAAGTTTTGATTGACGAAAAACTTACCGTCTAATGCGATGACTGATGTTTGCATGACGAAAATTGTAGGCGATAAAATTCCGTCATTCAACCATCATTCATGATTGATGGAAATGATTGACGCTTGCATGACCGTGTAATGTTTGCCATAGGGAAAATAAACCGAAACCGATAAGATCAAGTTGTTTAGGCAAATGTTTGGCAATTGAAACTGCAGCGGCAGCGGCGACAGGTGTAAACTGACATCTTTCGTGCTTGTACAGATACTCATCACACTAATAAGTATCTAAATGCGATTTTCACCGACCATGATCAGCACACGTCGATAAATCACGCGCGGCGCTAATGCATCGAAAGTGTTCCAGCGAAGACTACGCAACTGATCCAATAATGCACCGCATTACACAACGCGGGATCGCAAGCGCACGCGCATCGGATACGCACGTTTGCTGGTGCTATATCGGCACAACCTTGTAAAAAATAATTTTAAATAGTTTCAGAAAGCAATTTTGATAGTTTAATCAGAAAATAGTTGATGGTCATTTAGCATTTAAGTGACTCGAGGTTGGCGAGTGGCAACGTTAACTGTTCATATTTGCATTTATCAGAAGGCTCCATACACATGATGCTGCCACACACACCTACACATTACTACGTTTTTGGTCACACAAGAGTCTTGTGTACAGTCAAATATTTCATCTGAAGCCCACTGCTTTGTTACGTGGAACCTGCGCCAATATTTTCTTCATTACCATATTCAGTCTGTTCCGAGGACTGTTGTTCAGGACAGCCCATGCTCTGCAACAGAAAGCGAGGACCGTGACGTCATGACACGCTTTACGCTAAGTCTTAACGACTAAGTGTCACTGAACTTAGTCACTTAACATTGTTGTAGATTACAGGTTTCGAAACTGTCCCAGATAATAAGCTAAGCTCACTGGATGGATTATTAAGTTTAATAGAGAATATGATGAAGATAAACTGTGACGAATAAACAGAAGATCGGAGCAATTGATGTAGAGAACAGAATAATGCCTGCGATGACAGGACGCTATAAAAAGGTATACTTGACGAAAGAAATGTAGTTTCATCTCTTTTGTGTATCGGAGCCGGAGTAATATCACCGGTACACAATGTTAATATTATACGAAACCACGTAACAGCCGCATAGACAATGCGTGGGCGTCGAGGTTAATCTTGCGCCACTATCCCACTGCCTGAGATTCTCATCGCATCCACCACACAAATGTGGAGCCTGTTACGATGCATCAGAGTGCAAATTCAAGAAGCAGCAGACACAATAGGCCGTTACATGTGTGATTTCAACGACCATCCGTAACTGCAAACCATATCAGAAGGCTTTACTTTGCATTATAAATGTTATGTGATATTTTATTATTTGTGGCTGTGGCAAAAAGGCTCAGGAGGTTTAAGGTTGTAATTCAATGTCAGCGCACCCAAAGTATTAAAAAGGGTGACGAGAAGTAACCATTAGCAACATCTTAGATTGTGCAAATGCTTTGAAACTATTTGTGAAAGAGAGAACTTTATTAAAGTATAATTGACATTAAGATACGTTACAAGAGTAAAGACAAGTTCTGAGTCAGGTCTATGAACCCCAGTGGTCAAAGCCAAAGTGACTACAGGCATGACTAGACAAAGCCAAATTCCTGCCACTTTACCGACTAATCCAGCTGACAGTTTGATCAAAAATTCACAACACACCAAAAACAATGCGGGCACAAAGCGCGCGCGCGCCGGTGTGCTAGGTGCACGGCGCAGTGACGTCACCGGCAATCAGGTAACGAGCAATGACTCATAAGTCATAGTCCTTTGCATTCTAAGAAACAACGTTCGCGGAAGGGGCGGACCAAAGGACCAGATGACTCAAAAACTGTAAAAGTGCTTTCATTCATACAACTTGCAATCTTGTACAGTTTGTATTTGAAGTCAACAAATTTTAGCAGAACCCGGATCTTAAGTATAGTGTGCATAGTACAAGTTTTATTTTATGGGCCAATGGAAATGTACTATCAGTTTTCGTCCTTATAGACATCTGAAATTAGCTTGGACACGCTATTTCATGACAAGGATTACTAGCAACTGTTTTCAAATTTGTTTGCCAAATCTTTGGAAATTCTTTAACACGCACCTGACAAATGTGGTCAACCATTACACATTCGTAACAGTTTCACAGACATTGTGCACTAGTTTCAAGACAAAGAACTTTCTACTGGACATGGTACGTTTACGACTTATCCATTGATTTTCGTAACGAATTACAGTAAGCAATTGACATAACGGCCTTCAGCTCCGAATCAAAATGGCCGCGAATCGCGCTGCCAGATGATATCGGACACACTGGAACTAATTACGACGAACGATTGGCGTTGGAAAGCTAGTGATAATAGCGGAGATCAAATTACAAAAACGTAATCCCCACCTTTATGGAAATATCATAGATTATGACGGATTAGATTATATGTGGAGAAAGGAAATGTTAGTCATTGGTATGATTGGAAGATGAAAGTGGAGATCAAAATAATAGGATACCTAGTTGTAGAATTTGATAGAACTGTTAATTACTATATGCTTATTTCAAATAAGCTTTGTTATCAAGTCAACTTCAGCTTTGCAGAAATACTCGTGCATATGCAAGATATTTCACAGTACGTTGGTGCCGGTGTCCTCGCAAGCCGAACGGGCGGCGTCAGATAACGGAGGTGGCGCCGCGCAGACAGCGCGTCACACGCTGCCGCCCAACTGTTACAGTCATGCTGGGGCTGAACTGCGACCTAACATCATCATGCTTTTTGGCCAGATTGTAACTTTTAGGCTTTGTTTGTTTATAAATTGGAAAGCAATATATTGTCTCCAACACAGCATGTGAGAGTCCCCTGCTATGTTAGAGTCGGCTCTTAGTCTAGACGTAAGGAGCTGAATATATGACCTCTACCACCCATTTACAGAGTAATGAGATTAATGGTATACGCCTTCCTTGCTAAGGCTGGTTAAAAGACTTTCGTGCTTTGGGGTTCAAGATTGGAGTAACTACTGTCAACGACTATTGACAGCCGAGAGCAACAGCTTAAAGTTGCCGAGCCCAAAAGCGTTCTCGATATGTATGCACGTCGCTCGTCCGCGGACTGACCTCGGCGTCCGATTGACCTGTGCGACTACTTTTTATTAATATGTATTCACTAATATTATAAATAGGTAAAGTTCGTAATTTTGTTTGTAGGAAGGAACTAATTAACCGATTTTGAAAATTCTTTCACCATTATCAAACTACATTATTCCTGAGTGAAATAGGTTATATTTGAGATTGTACCTGATTAATAGGTAATATTTTTTCTACCCAAAAAATATTTCACGGGCGGCGAAGCGGGCACGGGTGAGCTAGTAAGTAGTAAATCTATATAATTATATAAAAGCGAAATACCACTCATTGATTAATCACGAAATCTCAGAAACTATAACACCTACAAATTTAAAATTTGGCTGGTAGGTTCCTACATACCAGCCAAACATCCGAGACATCCGCTAAGAACGGATTTTACAAAACTCCACCCCTGAGGGGATGAAACAGGGTTCCAAAGTTTGTATGGAGAAACCTACTTTCACGCGGGCGAAGCCGCTGGCAGAAGTTAGTGAATAATATAACACATACTTAAGTGAAAATTCAAAACAATCAACTAAATATTCCAACCACGGAATCTACTTTCGTGTGTTATATCCATAGTTAACAGTGTGGCACGAGAAACCGATAGTGATGTAGCATGGCAGTTAACAAAGAGCTGTGAGCAATTAACCCAGTGCGCACGCAGATCGATATCTGCGGCGGTGCGCGTGCGCACGCACTCGCTGGTGATGAGAGTGCGTCGCGTGACAGCACGCCATAAGTAACAGGTGGCGTTCACACGAGCCGACGAACTCTGATGCTGCAGTGATTCACATCTTAGCAGCGTTCTTTATAGTAGTATGGTAATATTCTCACACTTATTGCCAAAGATCCATGGTCTCTAACTCAGTTTCTCGATGATATATTTTTGTTTAATTTTGTATAACAAATCACACATCATCCAGTGGCCACTGCTTTCTCATTAGTGGAGTCAGGGCCCGGGTACACTTGGAAGCGCTATTTAGAATACCTTGTATTTTATTTATTATGGAATGTCTGTTTTGCCGCATTATGTTAAGAATTATTACAAACCACTACTTAATCAATTAAGCATTTAATCTGATTTATTTATGATTTTAAAGTCGGAATTGTGAGTCATTTGTCATTAAGTAAAAAGTTTTGCCTCAGTTGGTAAAACCATATTATTGCTAAACGTTTTTCATAAATTTAAATTAGAATGTGTCACAGTCCAGCTCCAGAGTTCGAGCCACTTTCTGATTCAAATTATGGAATTATTTTGAGTGCGATGTAAAGGCATTGAGTTAGGTTGATAAGTGTGCATGATCATAAATTTGACATAGAGGTGGACCATGTCTGATGCATGATTGTATGTCGTAATTTGAGCTTTGTGTTAATCTCTATGTTATAAAATCATGCATCGCACCAATACGGAGCACGATGCTCTGTTTAAAATCATTAATATTACTAATAGCGCACGAACGCCCGCTTTACTGAAACATAACAATGGTTATTAATGCGGCGTTAACAGAAACATTAATAATAAGCGTTTAATTGCCTGATTACAAAGTGATTTATTCTACATTTTGGTCAGCTGCGCGTGCGCCTGTAGGTGTACCTACAACCTTAATATATGAAAATAATTATATATTATTTACAGGAAAGCGATTAACTATTGTATAAAATTTGCAATTATTGACAAACGATGTGCAAGTGCAAGACTAAATATGGCAAGTATGATCGAATTTTGAATCCAGCACTCTCTTATTAGCCGTGCTGCTAAAGTTCTCCAATTCCCCAGATCCATTAAATATTGGCAAAAACCATAAACATGAAACACTCACTCGAAAATTATTTTAAATCATCAAACTAGATCGCTGGAACTTAAAAGTAGTCTCAGGTACTCGAAACCAACTGGATAAGCCGTCAAGTGTTCGGGCATGTAACAGAGCACTTGTACGGTATCATCTCAAAGTGACAAAAAAAAATTACGCTGTGAGAACATTTTTCACCGCAGCAGTATCGTGTGACACTGTGACACACGTGAATGATCTCGACGCATGGCGCTAGAATCGTGACCCTCGAGGCCTCGAGTATGCACAGCAACACTTCACAAAGCTCGCCGTGACATCTGACGTCAGCAAACAAGCTTTGTGACAAGAAAAATCTTTAGGAAAACTGCTACGCTACATTGTTAATTAAAAGGCGCATAAAAACTCCTAAAAAACCAAGCGTTCGGACGTATCGAATGCGTCTACCGTAGATCCGCATTAACAATATTACAAAAGCAGTAAAATATTCCGGCACAAACATTTTAATATCTCGAACAAGTTTTGAAAATTACTCATCTATTGACATCATCGAAAAATCAAAAGGAAAATATCAAAGTAGATATCATTAATTTATTTTGTTCTTGAGTGTGCATCTAGATTATTATTCTACACACCACAACGAAAAACGAACAATTAAGAAAATATAATATGAATCTAGAATGCTTGGCTCGCAGTGCGCAACAGTTAAAACAAACTAAAAATATGGTAAAACAATAGAGAAAACGCTAAACAAACTTCAAGTCTACTATTGTTTGTGTAGAACCACATGTAACAGCGACATCTGACTTCACTTCCTATCGTATACAATGCCTAGTAGGGGAGAGAAGACGAGCGAAGAGACTTTCTAATGTTCTCTCTGCTGGGACAGAGACCTGCATTCGGTTTCCTTACGATGTTCTCCTGTCGCCAAGTCTGTACGCACGGGATGCTGTTGCTTTGCCTGCAGTGTCGTTAAAAGCTTCCGTCAGTACTCTAGGCTTCAGCAATGGCTATGTTAACTGTTGTAGTTACTTATCCCCTTTTTCACACCAAAAAGCCAGGTAAGACCCCTATTAAAAATTTTGTTTCGTCAACCTTTACTGCTTGTAATCTGCTCTGTGCTTTATATATAACCTGGGGACCCGAATTTTCAACTTCTAAGCCCATAAATAAATCTACTTTTGGACATGCCGAGAAGTACAAGTTGATATTTGAAGACCTGTGTGATCTCCTTTTATTGATTTACTAGTGCCCCGCCCCGAGATTGCACGAGTGCAAATTATAAGCTTCCTCATCCATTGCTCATTTTATTTGTGAAAACTGTATCGAAAGCCGTTGCGTGGTATAGGAGGGCTGGAGGAGTTAGCGGATGAACAGACAGACGCAGAAAACGACATTGTTAATACTATGTAAAGACTAGTTTCTGTCGGTTTGTGCGCCTGCATAAAAGTAGAATATTATCACAAGAGAACGTACTCCCGACATATTAAAAAAGTAGGTGTCCTAAGTTATGTGCTACTCCAGGACATGCTCTAACCCGTATGTGAAACTTCATCCAAATCCAAACAACCGTTTTAGCGTGTAATAATAACAAAAACACACAACGAATGTATATCCGTTACTCCTTCACACATAATACAACAAACTTTTATATTATTACTTATTAGGTATTGTGATTGATTACAGTCAATCTGGTTTTATAGTTAATAAGATTATTTTCCTGTCCCGATTCCCAAAGATCGTCATGATAAATTTCCGAAGAGGAACAATTGGAGGCTTTACCTCCCAATAGTAGCGCAAGAATTTTAAAGCTAAGCACGTAAGAAATATTGGAGGATTCTATTGCGTTCTATGTTAGGTAATACGAGTCGTAATTATAACATATATATGTATAGGCATTTCCTATACGTACATAATAATCTTTTTTAGTTACGGCATGCATACATACACATGCTATAAGTTTGTTCCGATAAGTTCAAAAGTATTGCTAGCCAGACTGTTACATGAGCCTGTACAGAGATCCCTATCCCCAGAGCACCAGTTGGCTGCGGACAGCTACACCACGCACTGTAGTATGGATCCATAGAATTTGTCAAACGTACAGAAAGGCGCTCGAAAGGAAACAGTACCGTTCTTACGTGTTCCTTAATAGGGTTAGGCGTAGAGGCTTGCTTTGCAAGGTAAAATCCCTTCTGCCATTCTGTCTTTACCATAATTAAATCCTATCTAAGGGATAGAATACTTCAAATAAAAGAAGACGAGCGTTCATCAACTTTTCATCTTATCTTTATTTTGGAAATAAAGAATTTCACATAATTCAAAACAAAGACTTTCGGAGATTTTGCTCTAAAAGCTAGAAATCATTTCATCTACTCATAGCCTAACGACTGATTGCAAGAATATGAATACAAAAAAGTTACAATATGCTTTATTAGTTAGAATAACAATAAAATGTACCGGAATATCATCAATCAGCGTCTCACACCTCCGTTATAGCATTGTTATCCTCTAATTCTGTATAGTGCTGTTAATTTACTAATTATTACACTGAGTCAGTAACTCTTATAAAATTTAATTCCCTTAATAACGTGAATAGACGTATTTGATTTAGAGTTGAACCGGATTAGAATAAAAACAATCACAGACGACAGCTAGCCAATTACAAGTCCTCACGTATAGTGTCAGACTTAAAATGAGCATAAATAGACCTCAACACAATGAACTTATTAAAAAGTTATGGTTACACAACACATTCAAGGGTTAAAAACATTACAGAAAAATAGGGAAACAATTTGGAGGTAACTTGAAAAATTTGAGGCTTATGCGTGTTCTGGCTGACGTCACACTAGTCATAAAGGGATCCAAGTCATGCTGCTTACATATATTATTGAACTGTCTACTTGCACGTATAATAAAACTATTCTGTTTATAATTTGTTGATGCTAGAGGCACACGTAAGGGCGGATTATGGCGGAATAATTTTTGCGGCACATTAAAATAAAATTTAGATAGAAGTTCGGGGCTGTCAATATTGTTATTGAAAATTTTTAATACGTACAAAAAGTCAGCCATCTCACGTCGATCTTCGAGAGGTAATAAATGGTATTTTTTATATACCGATGGAATGATAAGGAATTTTTTGATGAAAACAAAGATATTTAATGAAACGCCTTTGGATGTTTTCAATGCGATTGATGTACTTATTATAACGTGGGTTCCATATCTGAGATGCATACTCTATCTGACTTCTAACAAAAGTGCAATACTAAATTTTCAGTGTTTTAGCATTATTAAAGCACTTAGAGAGACGCATTAGAAACCCAAGCAGTTTAGAGAGAGTTTAATATAAAGCATACAAAGTATCCATCGTTAGCAGCTTATTGAATGAATTGCGAAGCTCTTCACCTCGAGAGCCCTGCGCCGACGCCCGAGGCTCGACCTTAGGCCTCCTTTGATAACTGCTAGCGTTCCTCGTTAGTGCACAACTGCACACCCGACGTGATTCATTCATGGATAATGCAACTAGTTAGTTTACGGTGTGTCCGCTAAAAGAACTCATCGTACGGATATTGAAAGATTATATTTATTAGTTAGTTTAAAAGTTTTGTTACTATTTTGGTGTACAATAAAGTTTATTCTATTCTATAAACATTGATTTATACAATATTAGCTTCTGCCAGCGGTTTCGCCTGCGTGAAAATAGGTTTCTCTATACAAACTTTCAACCCCCGTTTTACCCCCTTATGGGTTGAGTTTCGTATAATCCGTTCTTAGCGGATGTTTACACCCTATAAGGAACCTACCTGCCAAATTTTAAGTTTGTAGGTATTATAGTTTCTGAAATTTCATGAGTGGTATTTCGCTTTTATATATAGATGTTACACATTCCTCAACGTTACGAGACTATTTAGGACATCTTTGGGCAGATTTAACAGTTTATGTTTTAGTTTTTGAAAACGGTTCATTCTCATTTACAGATTATTTTTTACTCTCTTCGATTACCCACATCCACATGAGATTAATATTATTTTCTCATAGGCATTTCAGACAATAGAAACTAGTGCACTAGCAGCAGCAGTACTTAAGTTCCCACGTTGTAAGAGTCGACTGAAATGGATTACCTAGCTAGATGATAGCGATCATTACTGAGAGCACCAAGTGCCAACACTGCTGCAGTCGACAGGCGAGAGAAATATTTGAACATCGCCTGCAGCACTGTTTATTACGTGCTTACAAAGGTTCCGGACTACAGTTATTATATATATTTTACAGCTACGCGACGAGTTATGCTTCTCGGGATAAAAGATAACCTATGACCTTTCTATCCTCGGAGCTCGTATGGATCTGCACGACGGATCTTTGTAAATCCGCCGGCTTGTTGGGACGGAAACACTTTTCGCTTTGAAGAGAGAAATTGATATTTAAATGTGAATTAACGATGTAGTGAAGTCTGTTTCGATTTGCGTGTAGCTAGCTAGTAGACAGCATATTAATAAAATAGTGCGCATGCAACGTGCGACACTGCGGGTTCAACGATCGACGGAGACACCGTATCGGGTTCAATTATAACAGGACCTCGCATGGACCTCGGTACCTGCCAGGGTTCGCGTAATGCATACGTAATAATTATGAAATTGTTTATACAGCTACTCAATCATAACATTGACTTTAACTTTTAATAGAACGAGTCCAGAGGAAATTTTCACGTTTTATTTATAAGCGCATATACGGGTAGGCGCACTAGACACTCTGGAACTCAGGCGAAAATTACTTCTATTAACTCACTACCACCGTCTTCTGACAAACAAGGTGGATTCCAACTGCGCTCGAGCGAGTGGGTCTAATAGGTGTGCCGAGCTGATTCCTGGTAGGAGGTGAAGGCGTGGAGGGTCCTCGCCGTCGGAGGAAACCGTTTGCTGCGCCACCGTGAGTGCGCACACGACGAGCCGCTACAGCGCCCACAGCACGAGCAATTACACTGCTCAACTCTTTGCTCACTCAGCACATAGATCTGGATATCTTCCATGACAAGCCGTACCAAATTTGTAAATCAATTCTCCCTGACCTGATAATATTCCTTTATAAATTTACTGCGGCTAGGGACCTCCCTCAGAGCCCAGGAGCCGGGTTACAATAAGTATATTCATTTTTAAGTTAGTTTATTAAGTTTTTTATTAGTCTTTAAGATTTTAGAATATAAGTGTTTTGGTCCTGCACTGTGAACTTATATATTTAAACTAGCTTCTGCCAGCGGTATCGCCCGCGTAAAAGTAGGTTTCTCCATACAAACTTCCAACCTCCGTTTTACCCCCTTAGGGGTGGAGTTTCGTAAAATCCGTTCTTAGCGTCTACACCCTATAAGGAACCAACCAGTCAAGTTTTAAGTTTGTAGGTGTTATAGTTTCTGAGATTTCGTGATTAATCAGTGAGTGGTAATTCGCTTTTATATATAAATAGACTAGCTTCTGCCAGCGTCTTCGCCCGCTTGAAAGTAGGTTTCTCCATATAAATTTTGAATTGAATTTTGGAAAAACCTCTCTTAGTGCTCGCCTACGTCATAAAAGGAAAGCTTGTGCAAAATTTCACGCTTCTAATCCCAGTAGCTTTGGCTGTGCGTTGATATGTCAGTCAGTTTCTCCTTTTATATATATAGATAAATAAATTGAGTTCATATTTACATATTTAGGCGAATCCGTAAACCAATATTTTAACAATGGAGAGTGATACTATTTAAATTAGTTAAAATATTTGTAAATATTAGATAGAAGTCATGGAGCGTAAACAAAAGGAATAAAGTGTGACAAACCATCAACAATAAATAAAAGAATGCAAGAATGTTAAACACGATAAGTGCTACAAACACAGTTATAGGTAAACAGTACATTTTCTAGACATCAGTTAGCGTGGGAAAACACATCTGTCATCCTAAAAACTTCCTTCGGCTAATGTCTGCTGCAAAGTTCGCTAATATCGATTGTTTTGCGAGTGGCATGAGAGCCGTCAGCTGCCCCCACGCGCCGGGTCGGTCGGGGTCGGAGGTCGGGGCGACACGCTCTGCCGACCGGCACCTGCACTCGCCGCCGCACCTTTCTCCAAAAACCCAACTTTTCGTCAAAAATGTGACTCAAAAGACCTAGCATCGTCTGAACTTTGGATCATTTTCCTGTTCTTGTCCCATGTGTGGCGGACGCGGTAAGGGTTTCGGTATGGCTCTCGCTTCACATTTTATTCTTCAGTTCTGTCCTGTCAACCGTCACACTATCACCGACTCTTTTCTTTCTTTCCTTGCCGTAAATGCAAAATGCTTAAGTGGGGCTCATAGCTGTATTTCTTGACTCATAGCAAATTCATCCATTCTATTCGCAAGATTCTGTTACACTTGGATCGGCTTCGTGTTTTGTGAGGGTCCTTTGGCTCGTACATCAGTGTACTTGTGCAAAGTGCAGATAAGCGCACGCTCGGTATAATTTCTAAAAAGTAAACCTGCTGAACCTTACCTTAGTCATGTGCTGTCTACTCATTACAACTGTCTCGACGACTGAATGAAAACTTCCATTATGTTTTTGTTTCACTTGAGGAGCGTTTCGTCCATTGTTCTGGATTTAGCAGTTAACCTTAGTTCCGAGCGTATTTATGTTAACAGAGTTGGATGACGGTTTAAAATATCGGCGAAAAAAAAATGCTTCTAAGTCTTATTCTGAAGCCTCAACCGACAGCTAGTTTAACAAGAAACCCGGATGTGAATATTGTGAACGTAATTGGTAGCCTTTGTTAGATGTACGGTATATTTAGGGTTTATTGATCGCCAATTCTTTAGAGCTTTTCTTTCCACAAATACAAGCCACACGTGCCCTAGGGCTAATTCATGCACACTATCCAATTTGTATGTGGAACCGCCGTCGGTCAAACGTTGCGACCAGCCAGATCGATAGTGCTAAGCAGGTACTGATGCGTTCCGTACTGACCTGCACAGTACACTCGGCGTGACCTACTAATCAGCGATAATGTCCACTCTAGAAACTAGTTCGTAACGCGATTAACTCTGCTGTTTGAAAGTTTACACAGTGGCACCGAGTAAGGCAGGCTTGCCAGTTATGTATTTGGAGTAACCCATAAACAACGTGGATCTAAGTTCAGTATTACACGATTCTAAGGCTCTTAAGCTGGTGCTAAATTAACATTTAAATATGCTTATGTTCTAGCTGATCAGTGACAGAGTGACATATGTAACCAAAAATAAAATAAGAAGCCACGTTTTGTCTCCTATAAAAAAAACAATTCATTTGGTTAAAGTAGCGACTATTACGAGTGAGCACATAATAGTAATTGAGCTGGCTAAACAATAGAAACTTCGTGAAGACGTTGGAGGCCAAGGAAGTCGATACGAGGACATGATAGACTACTCATTATATGTATAAATGATAATGATAAATGTTAAATGATATTTATTTTGTAAATAGGTTTAAAAAACACTTTTACACGTCAATTTTTTTTTCGTCATTTTTAAACTAGATGAGGCCGGTGTTTCCTAGCTGACTACCCTGAGAAGAAACACCGAAACAAACTCAGGGGTCAAAGTCTCTTTTAAAGTCCATACAGTAAATTTGTAATGGTCAAATCACATGAGAACCATGCAGATTTGTCTGAAATGGTCTTTTGAAGAAAGAACCATACAGATTTGAGTGGACCTGTCCAGTCAGTGCAAGCATTTGTCAGTATTCGTAAAGCTCAACTCAGGACTACTAAGGAGCTCAACGACTTGACGAACAATACCAAGGAAAGGACATTTGGGTAGGCCGCAGAAAATACTCAAATTGCCAGACATACATTAAAATTACTGAAAAGGAAAAAAAAAAAAAACAATCAACATAGTCCTCACGTTCACAATAATAAAAGAAAAATATAGTTTACAAAATGTAATACTTTAGCAAAGTAAACATTTTTGTCAAAAATTAATAGAAAAAAAAAAGTCCAATTGCAAAATAAAAATAATCTACAATATCGAATTGTAATAATAAAAAACACAATTAAAAATAAAAACAAAAGAAAATAATAATAATAATAAGACAACAGTTGCAGTGCGTACTGGAGCAGGTCAATCCCAAGCCTTTTGGTCCTCAACATAGTCCTTTATAGTATAAAAAGCCTTTTGGCAAAGTTTTCGCTTTACAAATAATTTGAATTTATTAAGGCTTAGTTGTTGAATATGACTAGGAAGTTTATTATAGAAGTATATACATTGGCATCTAAATGAGCCACCTATTTTTTTCAGCCTGGTTGTATGTTTGTTGTATATTTGTGTATCTGTTTACTGTAGGTATGCTCGTACAAATTCTGTACCTCTGGCATTGGTGACGACGTCTTCTGGTTGATAACTGTTATGGATCTAAATAGCTATTTAAACAACTTTCTTACGCCTACTCCAGAGCCCGCACCAACCGAGCAGCATAATTATTATTATTTCGTTTATTCATTAATATCACATATAAATTACATTTTTAAATATTTCTTTAAAAAAACATAAAAAAACATTTAAAAATATAAAAAATAGTTATTATTATTATTATTATTATTATTATTCTGGCTAATTTCAGTTACACGACATAAACTGTGATCCAGAAACATTTTGTAAGTGTCGTAAGCAAATGATAACAAAGGGGATAGCCCGCAGAGCACCCGTTATGTGTTCTCACATTTGTCACGTCAGCTTCAGTAACGGTACCGTTCACTACTGCAAGCACATTCGCTACGCCTTGGCGGGTAAGCAACTGAAATTGACTTTTCGCGAAATTGCCAGTTCTTGAAATATTATGCATTTGCAGTGCAATAAAATGAAATTTACATAAGGGTATAGTATTTAAAACTTCTGGAGAGACAAGGATGAAAATGAATTAAGTGCCCACGTTCACGCTGCAAAAGCTGTCAGTATTCGAGTTTAGTAGCTAGTTGGTTTGGTTATAGGAGCTTCGGTTAGAACTGACGAGGCTGAATACAATTCCAGCGTCTGATATAAAATCGCAGACACGCTACTACATAAATTGTGCATCCGCAGCTTAATCAGGCAAGAGACGTATCACGACACGACTAGAGTTTCCTCCGTTTTACCTCGACGAGCTGTTCATTAAGCGAGTAGCCTTCACCTCTTTTCTTTAAAATCTCGGTGTCAACATGTCGGAAACAATGCGAAAGTGTTGTATGCGCACTTTCCACTGGCAAGTGAAGCATCAGCAAATGCACCGGCTCGGCGCGGCGGCGCTCGGCATACGGCACACGACGCTAACAATAGCCGTGTGAGCTGCTTTCATTGAGTGAGAGGCCTCCAAAACTCGCAGGTTTCTCTTATATTAACTGTTTTACTTTGTATGTTATGACTACGTGACTCATAACTACTTGTTTCGAGATAAAGAATTAAATACTCGTACGTGGCAGATGCACCTTCGAGATAACACCGTTTTCCTTCTCGACGTTGAGGCCATTACGGTTACGAGGAAGTTCTAAAAAAATAGGCAAGTAGGTAAGCAATGACGTGATTTTTTCAAAATCCAGTGGGATAAGACGCTCAGCACACGGAACATGGAGCGTGCGAAGAGCTTTGGCACCTGTGCTGCGCGTTATGGTAGCTTACGAAAACACGAAACAAACGAAGTGTCAGATCTGTGCTCATCCTAGATTGTTTATAAGAAATTTCTTCAAAACTATAAAAAATACATAGTTTAATCTATGTTTAGATATTTGTATAAGTTATAATCCCTGGAACTGATTACCTTTTACTACTGACTTTATATATATTACTTAAGCTGTTGATCCCCGCATTAACGCCGGCGTTCACGCGCCATTGTCTTACTTACTATTGTGTCTCTAATTACGCACTCAAAAGGTTAAATTATTTTTAGTAATTCACAAAGTTGAGTAAAGTTACTTTTCAGTCCAAAAAATACATGGTTCCTGTGGTCCCTGTCAATAGCCACAGATAGAACAACACAAAACGTGTAGTACAATAACACATGTAGTAGAAAAAAGGATGGATTTAGTAATAAATCATAATCAAGTAAGTAATGACTTACAGCCAGTACAAATTCCAGCTCTTTAGCTCAAGCATTTTAAGGGGATTAACTAAGACAAACAAGTAGTTCCTCATAAACAGAATACACTTTTATAACAAGTAGACAAAGTTAGTTACAGAACTTAGCGAGGTTAGCGAAGAGGAAAAATTCAAAATCATAATTGAAGATTTTTCACCAATTATGTATGTCATAACATGAGAAAACCTGATAAGACTTCACATGTTTTATTAACTTCCACAAGCTGGTAAATAAAACACATGCAGCAGTAATAACCACAAACATATCATTTGGGACAAAATTTACAGGAGTACCCATAGAATTCTATCAAACTAATAAACTTAACAATAAGAACCAAGTTGAATAACTGAACAACAAAAGCCAACAGCTGGCAATTTTAAGTTGTAGAACTTAGTAGATTCAGTAAACAAAATACTAAAGAACAGTGCCTTATGAGTTTACATTCTGTCATAGAATACATACAACACTAGTGATTTGTATTGTTTTGTATAATTATAATATTTTACACTTGGCAGAACTTAAAAATATGCAGTACCTGACAGGTATGACGATGTCACAGATAATCGTAGCGCCTTGGCAAATATTTAAGATAGAAGAATATAACTTATTTACAAGTGCATTTGTTTGTTAGTTATCAATGCCTCATGGAAAACACATTATTTGTTCTATAAAAGTACCTACATACTGTAACTTTTATGGCCAATAATATTAATTTAATTCATTAAACCCCAAGCGAACGCCGGGTTCTCACTCTCTCATTGTCTTTATATTGTGTCTCTAATGACGGTATTCGAAAGGTTAATTGGTAATGATCAATTAAGTGCCTTTACTCTCCAGTGTTGTGTTGAAGGTTATTCCTGTGCCCACAGTTTCACTGCTCAGTAGCATTAATTTTTTCTCTTGCCCCCTAAACCATAAATCCTTTGACTCTACTAAAAAATTTCCAAATGTAACATTCCTCTTCCAACCAATTTCCACTCCCTTCTGTCTCACTTCTCTCCTAAAATAATAAATGTTTTGGCAACCTTTTTAAAACAAAATGATCTGAAATTTTAGTTGGTTCGTAATGTGTATATACTTAATTATTTTGTATTTAGTAACTTGTCTTGTTTAAATATATCATAGATAAGTTAGTAATTTAGATTATGTTAGTAGTTAGATTATGTGTTTTTACTAACAACATGTGTTTGTCCTTCCAGCATTTACTAACCATCTACCATGAAGTTAAAGGGGTCAACAGTGATCCTCACCGAGTCGCCGTCTCAACGTGACACTGGCAGAATAGTCACAATCGGCTCAATTGCAATACAAAAAAAAAAAAAACTTAAACCTTACTTTAATTACATAATTACTTTATGAACCAAATTATAAAAAGCTAATCATAACCCTAATGGTTGAGTAAAAGAAAAATTACTATGACTAGTAAGTAATACATAATAATACACTCAATCTTTTTGTTGTAGACGAAGATTAATTTTATGCCTATCAAATAATAATTTGATTTTAACTAGGAGAGTCAGCCTTCGACCTTTCACAGACTCCCAGAACAGTTGCGCACACACACATATATCTTGATTAAGTTATTTCAGGGGGTTCTGAATAATTTACATCGCGAAAAGGTACTTTTTCGGTCTGTAATACAAGTAAAGTTAAGGTGTTCGCACCAACCTGCTAGTTGTGCAGCGCCGCGTCGCCTCCTAACAACGTCCACCTTCATTATGTTGAAATAACAAAACACAAAAACTATTCACCTACATGAAATTAATTACTTCAATCAACTAATTCATAATGCACTTTCTTAAAACAACGTAGCGTAAATCAAATTACACGAAATCATACAACAATACACGAAGCTTTTGAAATTACGAAAATAAAAACTTAAAAAGAAACATCACCACAAAACATTACTCATTGACTGACTGACTGACAGATGGAACTTGAAGATGTAGAGGGGGAAGCGGTCAGTGTTACCACTTAATGCCCCGTTTACATAATATATGGGCCCAGCCTCGGCCAATCGTCTTTGTTTAAACGGGGTTTCCCCGTTAACACAATGGCTAGGGAAAGCGATTGGCCGAGGCTGGGCCCACGTGTAAATGAGGCATAAGAACCTATATATTATATTTACTATTCTCTTCGCCTAAGAAATTTTCAAAACTGCCCGCCGTCGGGTATCACTGACCTCTTAGATAATACACCTCTAGATGTAGCCATGAGACTGTAGGGAAGTATGGAAGTGAGAAGCATATTATATACGATAATACGAAATAAGTAAGAAAATGAGACAAAACAAAACATGCTCTGTCTCAAACGAAGTGCCGGTTTTTTGCTTGGCAGTTGGCGAACTTTGTAAAGTTAGCTAATAAAGGTCTGTTACTGTCACTGAGAGGTCGATTTGAATCAGTTTTAATGTTTTTAGAATAATTTCAGCAATTAAAGTAATAGTTTTAAGAGTATGTATGAGACTTTAGTGTATTTCAGTGGTCATATTTAAGGAAAAGTTTACGTAATAGCCACATTGAAGTTTTATAGTGCTGTCTCATGTGCGGCCACGAGGTGGCTACATCTTGAGGTATTGAATTTAAGACTGACCCCTATGTATATTTACCACACTGGTCTTGGCCAGGCTCTTCCATACGTTTGACAGCTAATATTTTGTGCCTATTTGAAGCGCCCGCGAGCGTCCATGGCATTGACATAAGAAATATGTCCAGAGTACTAATCAAAGAGTATGTAAAGCTAACGCTTTACTAACGCGGTACTAATTTTGGCGTCAAATGCAAATAGCTGCAGAGAAGTCTGAAGTATTTTTGCATTTTTTATTAATTTCGTTCGAATTCCTGCTTCAGGAATTGTATAAAATATATTTTAAAAAAAATGAGGTCACGTGTATATATTAAGCGGCGCTACAAAAAGAAAATAGTGAAATATCTTTCCTAATCATCCATCATAATCTAATTTTTTTATCCAAAATGAAACGCATGTTACTAAAAAGTTATGAGTTTAGATGTGAATGGATGGAGAGAGAGAGGGAGACCAAAGAAAAGATGGATGGATTGTGTGAAGACTGATATGAAAGAAAAGGAAGTTAGTGATAGCATGACGAGTCAGAGGGCAGAATGGAAGAAAAAAACGTGTTGCGCCGACCCCAAATAACACGGGACAAGGGCAGGAAAATGATGATGAATGTACTTTAAATCATTTTTTTTTTATCCAAAATGAGGATCAATCACATAATAGCAAATCACATTTTTACTAAGTACATCGTATGTGTAATAATTTACTGAGTATTTAATTTTTTAAATTATTAAAATCCGTCAAGATGGTAGATTTATTAAAGTTTTTCTAAACGGTTACTTAGAAACACGCGCTCTCGCTGGGCTATTTACGATGACGTCATCTGTCATGATTCTTGCGACGAACGGCTTGATCGTAGGGTCATTTCACGTAAAGTGGACAATTAAAAAATTGCAATGTTTCCAATTTTAGTAATATTTGAGTATGCTATACTATACTGTTGATGGCAGTGTTGCCAGAAGGTTACTTTTGTAACCTTTTAGGTGATTTTTGAACTGCATTGGTTACTTTTAGGTTACACTAATGAAAAGGTTACTTTTAGGTGATTTTTCGGAATTTGTAGAATTCACTTTTTATTTTTTACTAAAACGAGCGTTCCGTTTCACGTTGCTTTTATAGCAACGTGAAATGGAACGCTCGTTTTAGAATTTTTCATGTTGGTAAGCTTCGTTAGCAGTGGTAGTTGTAAAACTATAGACCTTTATGAACAATCATAGGGGTATGACACTTTGCTAATAACTAGGGCAGTTATTTTTTTTCTTCAAGTTGGCTCTCTCCAACCATATATTTAACAAAAAGCGCAAGTGAATCGAATGTCAAAAATAGTATGGTAATGTAGAATTACATTACCGATTGTCAATAAATGGATAATTTTTAATTTAAAATTAAAATATCCAATGTCTTAATTATTTTATGGAAGGGAAAGACATACACTATCAATATGATACCGTCGTAAATGGAGTAGTAAAAAAGGAAGTGATAGATATATTAAAAGATTTCACAAAAAGTGCTAGTGTATTTATTAAATTTCCAAGCTCCTTCGTATGAAAGATTACGGGCTATGAATTCGCGTATAATTTTCGACAATATCGTACTTGTATACTTTTATATGCGGGCAAGTGCTCAAATACTCATCGATGTTTCTGTAAAACAATACAACTAATATTCAATTAACATTATAATACCTTTAAAGTAAAAACCAACCCGTACTGGGCCCGCGTGGTGGATTACGGCCCATTCTCTCTCCTAGAGAGAGGAGGCCTGAGTCCCAGCAGTGGGAACATTAAAAGGCTGGTTATGCTTAAAAAAATATGAAAGGTTATTTTTTATACAAAAAGGTTACATTTTCTTATATTTCAGGTAATTTCTGACATGACCCTACTGGCAACACTGGTTGATGGATACAAGACGCCACAGAGTACTTTGGTAATACAAGACGCACAGGAGCGGTCGTCGGGGGAAATCTATTTCCAACAGTGAACATGTTTCGGCTAAAATGTTGATGATTATAATGATGATGAGTTCATTATGACGCAAGTGCAAAAATATTTATTTTTTACACTTGTATCAAATGACGTTTTCTTTATTAAGTACATTAGTGAGAAAATGATAATAAAACAAAGAACAAAATTAATACTATGAAAAGGCGGGTTATTTGTTTAAAAACTGGCTCACTATCACTAAAAATAGGCACAAAATTGCACTATTCAGCGAACTCAATAAAAGAAATTTTAGAAATTCTTAACCTATTCTTTTTTCATATTTGCATACCCTATACATTCAGTCAGAAAAGTATCGGAAATGGATGATTTGTTTATGGTTCCAAATTCAAATTTTTGTTTTTTTTTTTTGTTGTTGGTAGATTGGCACAACTATTTTCCATTTTGGCGCGGAGTTTGATTTGCATCTGTTATTTATATAATAATAAATACAGTGCTGTTTTTAGTTATATCATATCTAGTGTGTATTAAATGATAAATGATAAATGATATTTATTTTGTAAATAGGTTTAAAAAAACACTTTTACACGTCAATTTTTTTTTCGTCATTTTTAAACTAGATGAGGCCGGTGTTTCCTAGCTGACTACCCTGAGAAGAAACACCGAAACAAACTCAGGGGTCAAAGTCTCTTTTAAAGTCCATACAGTAAATATGTAATGGTCAAATCACATGAGAACCATGCAGATTTGTCTGAAATGGGTCTTTTGAAGAAAGAACCTTACAGATTTGAGTGGACCTGTCCAGTCAGTGCAAGCATTTGTCAGTATTCGTAAAGCTCAACTCAGGACTACTAAGGAGCTCAACTACTTGACGAACAATACCAAGGAAAGGACATTTGGGTAGGCCGCAGAAAATACTCAAATTCCCAGACATACGTTAAAATTACTGAAAAGGAAAAAAAAAAAGCAATCAACATAGTCCTCACGTTCACAATAATAAAAAGAAAAATATTGTTTACAATACTAAGTAAACATTGATGTCAAAGATTAATAGAAAAAGAGAAAAAAAAAAAGTCAAATTGCAAATTAAAAATTATCTACAATATCAAATTGTAATAAATAATAATAATAAAAAGCAAAATTGAAATTAAAAACAAAAGAAAAAAAATAATAATAATAAGACAACAGTTGCAGTGCGTACTGGAGCAGGTCAATCCCAAGCCTTTTGGTCCTCAACATAGTCCTTTATAGTATAAAAAGCCTTTTGGCAAAGTTTTCGCTTTACAAATAATTTGAATTTATTAAGGCTTAGTTGTTGAATATTACTAGGAAGTTTATTATAGAAGTGTATGCATTGGCATCTAAATGAGCCCCCTATTTTTTTCAGCCTGGTTGTAGGAACCACAAATTTGTGTTTGTTCCTAGTATTAAAATTATGAACATCACTGTATTTTTTAAACATGTTTATATTTTTATGTACATACAAAATATTCTCGTAAATATACTGTGAAGGTACAGTCATTATATTAATTTCTTTAAATTTATCTCTGAGGGAGTATCTGGGACTTAATTTATAAATCGAACGAATAGCCCTTTTTTGCAAAACAAAAATTGACTGTATTTCGGCGGCATTTCCCCACAGTAGAATACCGTACGACATGACACTATGGAAATAGCTAAAGTAAACTAAACGGGCAGTCTCTACATCAGTTAAATTTCGAATTTGTCTAACAGCGTATGCTGCAGAGCTAAGTTTTTTTGATAATTTGTCTATATGTGGGCCCCACTGAAGCTTAGCATCTAGAGTTATGCCCAAGAACACTGTATTATCTTCAGGACTCAACTCTTTACCTTTTATTAGCACACTAGTTTCTACTTGCCTAACATGAGGCATGGTAAACTTTATACATTTAGTTTTTTTTTCATTAAGTAGAAGGTTATTTACATCAAACCAGTGTACTATTTTTGAAAGTGTTATATTTATATCGTCAGTAACCGGCTGCTGACGTTTAAGTTTAAACAAAAGTGAAGTGTCGTCTGCAAACAACACTATGTTATGGTTATCCTCTATGAGGTAAGGTAAATCGTTTATATAAATAAGAAACAAAAATGGGCCAAGAATTGAGCCCTGGGGGACACCCATTTTTACTACAGATCCAGGAGATCTCTTTCCGTTTACATCAACTCTCTGAATCCTTTCACTCAGATATGATGTAAGAAAATCCAGGGAGGAGTTCCGGATTCCGTAATGGTGTAGTTTCCTGATTAATGTTTCATGGAGAACGCAATCGAAGGCCTTTGACAAATCGCAAAAAATGCCCAGGGCATCGCATTTGTCTTCCCATGCATTATAAATATGTCCTAAAAGTTCAACACCGGCATCGGTTGTTGAACGACCCCTTGTAAAACCAATTTGTTTGGTATGTAATAATTTATGTCTGTTAAAAAATCTTTGTAGTTGCTCTAAAATAAGTTTCTCAAATATTTTACTTAAAGTGGGTAGCACTGAAATGGGTCTGTAATTCGTGGGGTCAGATGTACTACCCGTTTTGAACAATGGAATTATTTTACTATTCTTCATTAGATCAGGAAACTTACCGCGATCAATACAATTATTAAAAATAAAAGCTAAAGAAGGAGCTATAATGTGGATTATAGACTTAACAACTTCCACAGAATTACCCCATAAATCTGCAGTCTTTTTTACATTCAGGGAGTTAAACGTCTTAATAATATCTACATAAGTCACATGTTCGAAATTAAAATCAGAATCGCAAACTTTAACATTTTCTTTAAGCAGAGACTCTGCAGCAGTGGGTGACGAGTTCAGAGATTTTGTTGTCGATATGGGGATCTCTGAAAAGAAGTTCTCAAAAGCCGCGGCAACCTGTGAGTCCGATGTGATCACATTGTCATTAATTACAAGTTTATAGTCACTAGATGGTCTTGTAGACCTTCCAGTTTCACTATTTATAACATTCCAAGTAGTTTTAATTATATTATTACTGTTTTTAATTTTGGAACTCAAATAACGCGATTTCGCTACAGAACAAATTTTTTTAAATAATTTTGAATAATTTCGCACATATGAACTAAATTCAGCAGTATTAACAAGAACTCTTTCATCATACAATTCGTAAAGCCGAGTTCTACTTTTATGAATACCAGTCGTAGCCCATTCACAGAACGAAACGTTATTGCGAATTTCATAATGGACAAAAACATCAAACAAAGAGTTTGTCATAAATTTTGCATCGCCAATGGAATTTCGTATTCGGAGTCACTGAAAATCTTACAGAAGGCTTACGGTGAATCGACTTTATCAAAACCACGTGCTTATGAGTGGTACAAAGCGTTCAAAAGCGGTCGTAATGTGATGGAAGATTTGCCTCGCTCTGGTAGGCCATCAATGTCTTCAATTGAAGTTAACATCGCAAAAGTGAAGGAAATAGTGACTGAAAATCCTCATTCAACTTTGAGAGAGATAGCCGCCGAACTTTCTGTATCTCACGAGTCGATACGTACCATTTTAACTAATCATTTGGGTATGAAACATGTTACCGCTCGGCTAGTCCCAAAAGACCTGAATTTTCTCCAAAAACTCAATCGCATTTGAGTCGCTGACGACATGCTAGAACGAGTCAATTCCGACCTAACATTCATGAAACGCATTGTTACTGGTGACGAGACGTGGGTTTAAGAGTTTGACATGCAAACTTGTCAACAAGTTTTGGAGTGGCGCCTTCCAACTGAACCGAAACCAAAAAAACCACGCACAAAGTCGATCAAAAGTCAACGTCATGATGACTGTTTTCTTTGATTATCGCGGTGTTGTGCACTCGGAATTCTTGCCGGAAGGTCAAACCTTAAATAAAGAATATTATTTGAGCATTATGCGGCATTTAAGAGAGCAAATTCGACGAAAAAGGCCGGATTTGTGGAAAGAAAATTCTTGGATTTTGCACCACTATAATGAGCCTTCGCACAAGGCTATCATTGTGAACAAATTTTTGACCAAACACTCTATTAGTACAGTCAATGTCAATCACTCATTTCCGGTTTGACGACGACATAGAATAGACCAACACATCACAACAAGTGAGTGAAGTGAGTGTTCGTTGTTACAAGGTGGACCGATGACCTGGTGAAGGTTGCGGGAAACCGGAAGGTTGATGGATGCGAGACGCACAGGACCGTTCATTGTGGCGACATTTGGGGGAGCTATGTCCAGCAGTGGACGTCTATCGGCTGAAATGATGAATGATGATGATGTCTTTGTTTATCATAATTCATAGCATACCTCAAAATCGATAAACAATAACTATTGTAACTAATAGCTTGAAACATAAACTCTTTAAATGTAACAATGACTTGTAATAGCGGTTTGATGGAACTTTCCACCACTAAAATCAGCTGTACGGTTAAAAACATCGTCCAAATTAGTTGGCAGTTTCCCAGCTTGGAATTCTGCCATACACCACATGAAAACTTGAAGTCCTCTCAACCTTAGTTCGATCTTCGTCATAATTGTTATATTTTAAGTTCTCTTAATTACAATGATTTCATATTTATCATAGTATTTATTAGTTTTTTACATTAGCATAATATAGGGTGACTGGTAATTAGTGACCGACACTTAGACACGTGATTGTACTCATGATCACAAACAACTTTCCCAAAGAATCTTTTTTTTACACTCATTAGTTTTATGACAATAACAAAACAGCTGTTTGAAATTCGCGTGCGCGCGCCTGCGACCAGTCAGCTGTTAACCGCAGCCGCGTAACGCCGTTGTCTCATGTACTTTTTGTACCTTACCTACAATCAAAGAGATTTAAAGAGATACAATATTTAATGTCTTTGCCTACAATAGTGATGGAGCATCCGCGCGGCTTGCAAACCCATCGGTGTACGTAATCTATTCAGTTAATTGGACCTTGATAGTTTATAGCGCATTGACCAATTGTCAGGTTGTGGCACGCTGAGACAGACCCCAGGGTCTAATTGTGTGCCTTTTCTAAATTTAAGAAAAACCCTTGTTAACATGTTTCGGTTAAATAATATCCAAAAACAGTTAGTTAATCTAACTAGGAACCGTGAGCCTTTAAATGTCTAATCCTGTTAGTTGTGTTACTTTTATGGTGTACAACCTTGTAACAACGGTGGACCAACGCCTTCCAACACTGCGTCTTACGGTACGTGGTCGCTACTCCAGAACCTTTTGGCCCCAACGGCCATCTGTTCTGCGAGCAATGTGCCCTGGCCATTGCCACTTAAGTTTGGTGATTCTTCGTACTATGTCGGCAACCTTGGTTCTCCTGCGGATATCTTCATTTCTGATTCGATCACGCAAGGAAACTCCGAGCCGAGAGCATAGCCCTTTCCGTTGCCCTCTGGGTGACTTTAAGCCTTCTGATGAGTACCATTGTGAGTTACTACGTTTCGGAACCATCACTGGCAACACGCACTGGTCATAGACTTTCGTCTTGAGACACTAGTATATTGGATGAGAAGATACCGCGCAGCTTCCCGAACGCTGCCCAGCCGAGTCGAATTCGACGGTTGACCTTTTTCTCGAAATTAGACCTACCCAACCAAGGAGTGGGTGCTACATGGTTGTTTAACAAGACTTTAGTTTTGTCCATGTTCATTTTAAGACCTACTCTTTCGAAAGCTCTACTGAGGTCATTGAGCATTGTGCTGAGCTCTTCCGTAGTCTCAGCCATGACTACTATTCTATGTCGTCGTCAAACCGAAAATAAGTGATTGACATTGACTGTATTGATAGTGCGACCAAACAATCTTGAGTTAACAATAATAACACTGTCGTGTTAATATGAGACTAAATGATTTGTTTTTTATTTTATATTAAACATTTTTAAAATTTTTCCTTCTTTCAGACTGTCACACAAACTAGGGGGGCTATTGGCTAACTTTTTCAATAACAGTTGACAACTGGCATTCGTTGCACACTAAACTTAGTTTTCAACTGACAATTTCATAAAATTGGTTTTGCGTATCACACAAGTGACTAACAAACTACGGTGGAAATGTGGTGAATTATAAAAATTTACGGTGCCTATTGTGACCACTCTAAAATTTTATCGACTATCATACAGCTTCAAAAGCTTACACAATCGCAATTTTAAAAGTATCGATACAATAACATCTGTCAAAACGTGTTACGGTGGCTATCAAAGGCACCAGTGGCTAATGATGTCACTGCAGTTGGTCACTGAAGATAGGCAATACGAAACTAGCTGTTTGACAGTTCAATGATGCACATTGTTAACATGTGATCATCACTTGAACTGTCAACAGAGTTACACAATAGCCGCGCTGGGTGGGAATCGAATCCACGACCTCCGGCATAGCAGTCAGGGCCACTAACCACTAGACCAACAGGACAGTCAATCACATATAAAACAATGTGAGCTTTAACTTGGTACAATTTTATTAATTGTTCTAGGTATTTTCACGATTCTTCGCACTGTGCTTACACAGTGCAAAGAATCGTGCAGCAAGGCGCCGGAAGTGGTGGAAAATTCTCGACGCCAACTAAACACAGAAAGGGTCGTCCTTCAAAGGCTTTCGATGACTTTGACATATGTGCAATCCGACAAAAAGTTCTTTTTTTATACTGTCAAGAAAGAAGTATCAACCATAGGGAAATTAATAATTCATAATAGAAATTTACCTAAAGATCTTCAAAAAGACAATATATTTAGATGAAAGCTACATCTTCTTCAGCTACACACTTAAAAAATGCTGGCAGTCACTTGAAACTCAAGGTCTTGAGACAGACATTTTAAAAGGAAACAGATGGATTATAGTTCACGCTGGTAATGCAAAGGGCTTCGTGCCTAATGCTTTATTAATTTTTAGCGGTGTAAATAAACATGAATATTATCATTCCGAAATGAAACAAGATAATTTTACCAAATAGGTAAAGGAAAAACTTATCCCTAATGTTAGAGAACCCTCAATCATTGTGATGGACAATGCACCTTATCATTCCGTCGTTATCAATAAAGCTCCAAAATCAGCAAATAATTATACGAAGAAAAGGGGATTGTTTTGTAATGACAAAAAATCGGGATTCCAGTCGAGCCGCTAGGCGGAAATAATATTTTTATTTAAGAATAACATGTAGTGTTTCTAACAATATGCGTAATAATTTAGAGTACAAAAGTCTTTCATTAAGTTTCCTTGATCTTCACCTCTCGTGGTAGGTAGAGTAAGGTTGCTCCTTCGCGAACATTACTGCTTCGCAGAAGCAGGTGGTAGCCACCCATTCCCCCTCGCTTCGGACCATGGCCTGTAACAGAGACCGGCGTGAGAGGCCGCCGCTGCCGATCAAGTAGCGTAGGGTAGGTAGTCTGTTGACGGAAGCGAAGCCGCGGAAAAAAACTAGTTGTGTATAATAATCCGAGTTCCTTATCACCACTTGACTGAGGTCCCTAGTTTTGTTATAGTTATTGTATTCTTTTAGCTTAATAAAGAATAAAAACTTTTTACAAAAAAAATAACAATCTTTGTTTGTAAGATTGAACGACTTCAGAAATTATAGTTTGCACTTTTAGTGTTTTTTTTTTTTACATTGTTGTCGGTTGTATTTTTTTTTTGTAAAAAGTTTCGGACCTGTAGTAGTTTCCCCTGGGTTAATTTTAAAACTTCACGTGGGCGAAGTCGCTGGCAGAAGCTGGTTGCAAATTGCAACTACCTTGTGCCAGCGGCTCCGCCCGTGTGCCTCGCTTCGTTTCGGTCCGCAGTAGTATTAGTAGGAATTAGGATAAGATAAACACTTGCATTCGTCACCTTGAAATGTTATAAGCTTTTCAATAAAATTATAAGCATCAAGACGAATTAAGTCGTACTAGCTTGGTTGCTACATGTACGAAGGTTGTGCCCATCATTTATTTTCAACTCGTTTATGTCGCACTGTACAAACTAACTTATTCTTTGTAAGTACAATTTTATTAAACATTCATTATATATCCTTAATTTTGTTGAGCAGTATAATCATTTAAATATTCATTTATGCTATAATAATGTTTACCTGCTTAGTAACAGTCAGTCTTTTTTTTGTAAAAACGGCAATCTATTTCTGTTTCTATAAAAAAATAAATAAAGAAGTATATTTATAAGTAGCTCAGCTAATTTATTGTAATTACTAGTAGGTCAGTTGAATGTCTTTTTGTACGAGACGTTGATAGGTTTAGACTTGTTTTGTGTCGTAGTGTGAATCGTTTATTTATTTATCAATTGCTTGCTATACCTACTAACAGTATGCACCAAAGCGTATAGCAAGCCAACAATCTACGAACTAAATAATTATATAAAAACATTTATTATTTCTTTACTGGTATATAAAATGGTTCCTGAGCATTTAAGGCGTTCAGCAGATTGCGCGCCTGAGCTGTAAGAACATATCGAGCCGTTATTTTTTGTTCCTTATTCCGTTACCTTTTTTTATGCTTGCTTTGTATTTTTCTTAATTACAATTAGTCTTTAGTGTCTACACAATGGCTATTATTGTTTTTAACAATGATAGTCAAACAGTATGTTATCATTACGCATTCTTTTGGTAACCTCACTCTCGGACTCCACGAGGCTCGACCTAGTGTGGAGTAACAGTAATTTCTGTTTCCTTTCTGTATTTTTAATATTATGTATTTGTAAATCTAGGCAAAAGTAGTATGTAAAGGAAATGTAAGCACGTGTTTTCTGGCAAATAAATCATATTATTATTATATTATTATTGCATTAGTACAATATGTGTACATCCGTCACTGACCTCTATTTTCACATACATATTTTAAGGGTACCTATTTCTTAAAGGGTTTAGTACCCAGGCCAAAAAATATTATAAAAAAAAACAAAGTGACATAACAAAATAAATGTTGCTATTTTTCATAAAAAATGGCAGCCTTCATGTCGTAAGCTTTTCTTTTCTTTCTACAAATGAAAAGTTTTTATTATCAATTTATGGAAGATTTATAATGCTATTTGAACCGATCCAGATGGTCAATCGGTTTCCTGAAACAATTATTTAGTTGTAAATGTCGTTAGTCATGTACTTCATATTGACTGTAAGTACTACGTGGTTATGATTCTTTTGTAGTGGTAGATTTGCTTGACTTAATTTACCTAGGTGTACATTATGTTCATTGATCATTATTCTTTACTTTAGACCTCGTACAATCATCTGTGTGCCCGTTTCTTTTCTGTATGTTGTTATTATTTTAGGTGGCGTAAACATCGAGCTACTGCAAATGTTAAACGGATCGAGCGATACGAATAATTCTACTGTGACAAGATCCAATAAAGATAATATCAT
The DNA here is from genome assembly GCA_905147345.3 of Mythimna impura. Classification (NCBI taxonomy): domain Eukaryota; kingdom Metazoa; phylum Arthropoda; class Insecta; order Lepidoptera; family Noctuidae; genus Mythimna; species Mythimna impura. The sequence goes on along the minus strand of LR990342.1, from coordinate 965,575 downwards.
GAGCGCCGGAAGTGTGTCGTTCGACAGCGAGCTAGCAAGCACGCGGCGCCTGCTGTGGGGGGACCAAGTGAAAGAGGATGTCTTCCGGCGTTGGGCGCAGGGCTTCCAGTTCAGTCCGGACGAGCCTAGCGCCCTCGTACAGCAGGAAGGTGGTCCTTGCGCTGCTATTGCGCCCGTCCAAGGCTTCCTGCTCAAAATACTGTTATCGGAGACACCTGGACACAGTTTTCAAGACTTGACATCAGAGAAGTGCAATTCTCTACTTGTTAGGGCTGTGTGTACAATATTAAGCCAGTGTGTAGCTCCTAAGTATAATGTAGCAGTGCACCGGAAGAATGAATCAGATGCTGAAACTAGTAGTGGCATTAACCACAATGCGGACGAACAATCCAGTTCGGTGTATGATACCTTAGACCAGTTCCATCGAAGGATTGAGATACATCCATTTCAGACTTTATCTGAAGTAGAAGCCTTCTACACAAGAAATATTCGAATTTTGAAGGACAAGTATGGTGTTCTACTTCTGTTGTATAGTGTTATTCTCAGCAAGGGGGTTGCTATTGTGGAAGCAGAGCTTGCAGAGCTGTCAGACCCACTCATACATTCAACATATGGCTATGGCTCACAGGGACTTATTAATTTAATGCTAACAGGAAGAGCTGTAGCACATGTTTGGGACCATGATCAAGTTGTAGGAGGACTGCGACTTCAGGGCATTGAAAGACAAAATGACATTGGATTTCTCACAATAATGGAACATATGCAATATTGCACAGTGGGCTCTTTCTACAAAAATCCAAAACATCCTGTGTGGGTCTTGGCCTCTGATACACATCTTACAGTATTGTTTTCTCTTGAGCGACGGCTGGCTGCACCTGAGACAGTTGGAGAGTCAGCAGAGCGAATTTTCCGCTCATTTGATCCAGAGGGTAACAATTTTATTCCTTCAGCTGCTCTACAAGATGTTTTATGTGCTGCTGATCTGGTTAGTGAACCCGAATATGTAGAGTTAATGAGAAGAAAGTTGGATTCCGAGAATTTGGGCATTATCCTATTGAGCGCATTCATGGATGAGTTCTTCCCAGGATGTGAACGTGGTGCACCTGATACTTTCACTCTGCATCACTACAATGGGCTCATGCGGAGCAATCCCGGTGCACGTGTTATGTACCGTACAGGGCGCGCTGCACTGCTGGAGTGCAACATGCGCGCCGCCAGCACAGACGCCATGCTCACATGCCTTCAGACCAAGTGGCCTAGCATCGACGTGATGTGGGATGACGGACAGTCTCCATCGCTCAACTAGCACAGGCTGCACTCTTCCGATGACCCCTTGCTCTGAACTTGTACTGTGACACAGTGAGGAATGCGTCGAAAGTACCTTTAGATATGTTTAAATATTGTCGCTGAAAAATTCCATTACTTTATTATTGTATTAACTTATGTAAAAAAAAATTGTATTGGATGGATTGCGTCGAGGCTCCACATGGATGATGCTCGCACTGGTAAAGGCAGCTATTTTGCATAAATTTGGCATCTTTTAGATAGGGCATGGGCACTGAGCCACCAGCGCACCTGTGTACTGTGCTCTGTCCATAAGACGAGACTTAGGTAATAATCAGTACAATGTTGTGAGAATAGCTCCAAGCTACCTGTGTAAATGAGTGAGCTGATAAATTAAGCAATAAGCTTTATACAAGAGCAAGAGTAATAAATATTATAAAATGTAAAATATAATTTTACAGCGCTCTATTTTTGTGTTGATAAAATTTGGTCATAATTTTGGACTGGGTACTGAAATACAAATCTATTTTCGTATTAAGATAAGCTGTGACGAAATTTGGTCTAGGTCATGATCTAATTGCCCACATATGGCACAGTGGTGAGTGATGCCAACAACTAGTGGCTAAGTAATGCACTATACATTATACCTCCACGCCAAGCCTGCACACTCCACTACCAGGAGCAGTAACTTGCTCTTGTCTAATATCATATTATAAGAAGTAGTTTTGTACCAACCTTTGTATGTACCTAAACATTGGTGTTATGCAGTAGTAACTCCAGCATTGTGCTCAGGGGCTCACACCAATCAGCAGCATAGAAATGCTACTGGTTGTGGTCACTGGAGAGTGGGGAGATGTTCATCTCCCCCTGCTTTGTTGTGATGTACATTATGAAAAACTACTAGACTTCTGTACTCAATAATTTTGACACTATGAGAGGTAGTAACATTATTTTTTGTTACTTTTAATAAATTGCCTTTTTTATTTTATCTGCCATCCTCATGGATTATTAAGAGCTTTGTGTAATTGTTACTAGACACGTTTTCACACTGAATGTATGTTATACATGCTGTTGCATTGCTACTCCGTGCTGAATGTACCTATTCACTTCATTGATATATACTGAGTATGGAAGCAAGCCCAAACTTGGTTGTATGTAATATAACCTTATGAATTTGACCAACTAATAGGGTTTATTAAGTAATGATGTTACATGGGACTCTTCAAAGAAGTTTCCCATCGGCTTTTAACTATTATTTACTTAATTACATACTTTTTGTATACTTTTTAATTTATATTGTGACTTTTAATTTATAGTGTGATAATCGCCTTAGGCGATTATCACACTGCCACGCATCACGCTGCATGTTGCGTGTCATCGCACCTACGCGCGTACTTGCGGGAGTGCAGATCTGCATTATCGTGTCGTGCGGGTTTTTTACATACTCACGCGCGTAGTTGCGTTTTGTGGATTCACGGCGGCTCTGACTCATTTCATTCAAAGCCGTTCAAAATCACGCACGGCACTGCGAGACTCGGTGTGCCATACCTTGCGTCTCGCCCCGCACCCACGCGCGTGTGCGCATGTTTATCCGCTTGTAGGCGCGTGATCAGAATGAACGCGCGTAGATGCATTTTCTGTGTGTTGGACTGTGCGTGTTTTCTATAAAAACGGAGATACTTACAAGCAACGTTAAAACACGTATTCACGCGCTACGCTGCGTGGTGCGTGGCAGTGTGTTAATCGCCTAAACATTAACCAAGACTTTTTGTAAAATACATTGATACAAATAGGATCCATTGTGTTCATCAATTTTGTTTGTTTAACAAATCTCTGTGTGGACTGCTGCCTGAGGACTGTCTGTTCATCTGTTGATACTTGTAAGATTGTCTAATATCATCCATTTGCTATTGAACACAAAACGGCCATCTTTGGACAATTCAATTTCTTAGGTAGTCATTAATATAATTGTATTTGGTCAGATTAATGTAAAATAGCTGTACACATTAGTGTCGCGTTATAAAGAGTATATTGAAAGATATTTTCAGTTAGTCATAAATAGTGTAACATGCTTTTTTAATTACAATATGTTGGTTTTATTTTTTTGACTTTGATATGAAATACTTTTCAACATTTTTTATTTGATGAATCAGTAACACAGAATTGACCCTGTTCCGAGGGTTGCCAACCATACATATTAACAAAGAGATTTAAACAGATACAAGTAGTAGGTAGTATATTATATATATATATATATGTATTTAATATAATGCGAGCTCGGAACTTTAGGGCACCCCGACACGGACAAGTTAGAAGGGGTTTACGGCGGGCGGTGCGGTGGAAAGTGAACGAACGAATCCCCGTTATTCCCTTCGTGTTAAGTTGTTTTAAACCTCGCAGACAGAAATAGGAGGCCCCCGCCGCAGTGGACCTCGGTCGGCCCTACCCAAGCTCTTTTTGGATCAGTTCTTCATAATTTATAGTCACCCTAAACTGACAAAATAATTGAAATTGGACGCCGCGCCGCTTTGTAGAAAGTATCGCCACCACAATACGGCTGAAAGTGGGGTAGACGTCTTACATTACAGCGACGTTTTACAATACGACGCGCCAACTTCTACTACGGCGTGTTATACATATATGATACGGCTGCGACATAACATGTATATAATAGGTACACAGTTATAGTGAAACTACTATAACATTGCATTGGTAGTTTCCCGAGTTCTCAATTCAGGTACCGGTTAGTAGAAGCTTTACCTCTGTGGAGGGCAAGCAAATTTAGATACCGTTGAATGCTAAGAAACAAAAGAGTAGTGTACGACCGAAACCGAAACCAAATTTCGGCAACAGTCTCAGTTTCGGCCGAAACCGAAACTTCCTTACAAGGATCATGTCTTGAGGGAAAAATAAAAAGTTAATGATTATAATAACTAATATTTAGGTAGGTACTGTGATAGTGGAGACGCAATGAAAGGCTTCTGGTTAGATTTAAACTATTATTATAGGTATTGTTTGGGGGTTTATTATTAAATAGGGGGTGTATACGGGGTCCCAATCAACACCTATCGGGACCCAAGCCAATCTCACCTGCACGTGGTGCACCCTGCTGACAAACGAACGAGGCTATGGTGACCAACCCGCACTGGACCAGCGTGGCGGGTTATGGTCCAAACCCCCCCCTAATGCATAATGCAACAAAAAACAGGCCCCAAGTGCCTGGGGGTGCTAAGAATCTCCGTGCGGGATAATTCAACCGTCGAGGACTGGACCTTGCGACGTACAACACGCGTACACTCCGGTCCGATGAGAAGATTGCCGAGCTTGAGGAGGAGTTGAGCAGGTTATGATGGAGTATTGTGGGATTATCCGAAATCCGAAGACAGGGGGAGGACACGATAATCCTAAAATCTGGTAACCTGCTCTATTTTCGGGAGGGGGACCAGCACTCCCAAGGTGGTGTCGGGTTTATCGTCCACAGGCCCCTTGTGTGGTGAAGATCGAGAGCGTATCGACCAGGGTGGCGTACCTTATACTCAGAATATCATCAAGATATTCGCTGAAGGTCATACAGGTTTACGCTCCGACCTCGACACACCCCGATGACGAAGTAGAGACCATGTATGAGGATGTATCCAGAGCCATACATGGTTATAAGACTCACTTCACCGTGGTCATGGGGGACTTTAATGCGAAACTGGGCAAACGAGACGGTGACGAGCTGCGAGTGGGGCAATTTGGATTTGGACGTAGGAATCACCGGGGACACCTACTGGCCAGCTTTATGGAGAAGGAGGGCCTCTACATGATGAACTCCTTCTTCAGAAAGCGTGAGCATAGGAAGTGGACCTGGCAAAGCCCTGATGGTGTAACAAAAAATGAGATTGACTTCATCATGTCGACGATGAAGCAAATATTCAATGATGTCTCTGTGATCAATGCGGTGAAAACCGGAAGTGATCACCGCATGGTAAGAGGCACATTGAATATCAATGTCAAGCTTGAAAGATCTCGACTGATGAAGTCTACGCTCCGTCCTGCACAGATCCAGATCCAAAACTCCGAGAGCTTCCAGCTCGAACTTCAAAATCGTTTCGAATGCCTAGGAAGCTCTGTGGACGAATACAACGATGGGTTCGTGGAAACAGTCCATACGGTCGGGTCTAAATTCTATAAGACTCGTACAAATAAGAGCAAGAGGCTCACAGATCGAACTCTCCAGCTTATGAAGGAAAGGCGTGAAATGATTCTGCAGACTTCAGAAGATGCGTGCACATATCGGCAGCTCAATAAACGGATCTCTAAGTCCTTGAAACGCGATCTCCGTCATTTTAGGAAAAATTAAGGAAGCGATTGAGCGAAATAAGGGCTCTAAGGCGTTTGCAAGAGATCTGTCTATTGGACAGAGCCAGCTCACGAAACTGAAGACCGAAGATGACAGAGTCATATCCGCCAAATCGGAGCTTCTGGGAGAGATCGAGGCTTTTTATGGACAGTTGTACACGTCAATCACAAAACCCACTACGGATCTAGCAAACGACCCAAGGGCTAGGTTGACCCGACACTATATCGAAGATATCCCGGACGTCAGCCTGTACGAGATTAGGATGGCTCTGAAGCAGCTTAATAACAACAAGGCACCGGGGGATGACGGAATTACAGCCGAACTCCTGAAGGCGGGTGGGAAACCGATCCTTAATGCCCTTCAGAAGCTATTTGATTCCGTCATATTCGAGGGAAAAACACCACAGGCATGGAGCGGAGGTGTGGTGGTACTCTTCTTTAAGAAGGGCGACAAGGCCTCGCTCAAGAATTATAGGCCCATCTCACTTCTGAGCCATGTCTACAAGCTGTTTTCCAGAGTCATCACGAACCGTCTCGCGGGTTCGACGACTGCCAGCCTCCCGAACAAGCCGGATTCCGAAAAGGCTTCAGCACCATAGACCACATACACACGCTTCGGCAGGTTATACAGAAGACCGAGGAGTATAATCTGCCTGCTTAGCGTTTGTGGACTACGAGAAAGCCTTTGATTCGATCGAGATTTGGGCTGTGCTGCAGTCTCTCCAACGGTGCCAGATTGACTATCGGTACATCGAGGTGCTGAAGTGTTTGTACGAAAACGCCACTATGTCAGTCAGACTGCAGGACCAGACCTCGAAACTTATCCTCCTGCGGCGGGGTGTGAGGCAGGGAGACGTCATTTCTCCGAAACTGTTCACGGCCGCAATGGAGGATGTCTTCAAGGTTCTGGACTGGAGTGGATTGAGCATTAATGTCAATGGCGAGTACATCACTCATCTTCGGTTTGCCGACGAAATAGTAGTCATGGCTGAGACTACGGAAGAGCTCAGCACAATGCTCAATGACCTCAGTAGAGCTTCCGAAAGAGTGGGTCTTAAAATGAACATGGACAAAACTAAAGTCATGATAAACAACCATGTAGCACCCACTCCTATCAAGATTGGAGACTCTATACTCGAAGTGGTAGACGATTACGTTTACCTAGGACAGACAGTCCAGTTGGGTAGATCTAATTTCGAGAAAGAGGTCAACCGTCGAATCCGACTCGGCTGGGCAGCGTTCGGGAAGCTGCGCGGTATCTTCTCATCCAATATACCACAGTGTCTCAAGACGAAAGTCTATGACCAGTGCGTGTTGCCAGTGATGACATATGGTTCAGTAACGTGGTCGCTCACAATGGGCCTCATCAGAAGGCTCAAAGTCACCCAAAGGGCAATGGAAAGGGCTATGCTCGGAGTTTCCTTGCGAGAAATGAAGATATCCGCAGGAGAACCAAGGCCGACATAGCACGAAGAATCGCCAAACTTAAGTGACAATGGGCAGGGCACATTACTCGCAGAATGGATGGCCGTTGGGGCCGAAAGGTTCTGGAGTGGCGACCGCGTACCGGAAGACGCAGTGTTGGAAGGCCGCCTACAAGGTGGACCGATGACCTGGTGAAGGTTACGGGAATCCGATGGATGCGAGACGCACAGGACCGTTCGTTGTGGCGACATTTGGGGGAGGCCTATGTCCAGCAGTGGACTTCTATCGGCTGAAATGATGATTATATTGTTTAAGCATTTTCAAATACATTTTTGTATAAAAACTACGTTTTTTTTTTTTTATTAATGATAGGCTCGCGTTTGACCACCATCTCACCTGATGGTAAGCGATGATGTGGTCGACGATGGACACGCTTGCCTAGAAGTAGCCTATTCACTCTTGACTTAAAGACCCCTAAGTTGTAGCATCAGGAAACACAGACTCCGGCAAGGAATTCCACTCCTTGGCTGTACGCATAATAAATGTGTTCTTAAAACGTTTTGTGCGTATGGGTGGGATGTCGTCTCGACTTTTGTATGACGTCTCCCTATCTATTGCTTGAACATCCATCAGACCTATACTTTTGTATGACGTCTCCCTATCTATTGCTTGAACATCCATCAGACCTATACTTTTGTATGACGTCTCCCTATCTATTGCTTGAACATCCATCAGACCTATACTTTTGTATGACGTCTCCCTATCTATTGCTTGAACATCCATCAGACCTATACTTTTGTATGACGTCTCCCTATCTATTGCTTGAACATCCATCAGACCTATACTTTTGTATGACGTCTCCCTATCTATTGCTTGAACATCCATCAGACCTATACTTTTGTATGACGTCTACCTATTTATTGCTTGAACATCCATCAGACCTATACTTTTGTATGACGTCTCCCTATCTATTGCTTGAACATCCATCAGACCTATACTTTTGTATGACGTCTCCCTATCTATTGCTTGAACATCCATCAGACCTATACTTTTGTATGACGTCTCCCTATCTATTGCTTGAACATCCATCAGACCTATACTTTTGTATGACGTCTCCCTATCTATTGCTTGAACATCCATCAGACCTATACTTTTGTATGACGTCTCCCTATCTATTGCTTGAACATCCATCAGACCTATACTTTTGTATGACGTCTCCCTATTTATTGCTTGAACATCCATCAGACCTATACTTTTGTATGACGTCTACCTATTTATTGCTTGAACATCCATCAGACCTATACTTTTGTATGACGTCTCCCTATCTATTGCTTGAACATCCATCAGACCTATACTTTTGTATGACGTCTCCCTATCTATTGCTTGAACATCCATCAGACCTATACTTTTGTATGACGTCTCCCTATCTATTGCTTGAACATCCATCAGACCTATACTTTTGTATGACGTCTCCCTATCTATTGCTTGAACATCCTCATAGTCTTATACTTTTTATCACATAAACCTTAATGACAATTAAAAATAAATTAAAGTTCACAAAAATATTATACCATTATGTTATAAAGAGGTAATAAATAATATTAACAGGCAGCTGGATCAAGGGCCTGATCCAGAAAGCAGTACTCCTGGACACGGCGCGCATTGTAAAGAGATTCCTCTGTCAGAAGCCCTGACTACCGGTAGCTTGGACCATTTCCCGATGCCGCCGTGCCGGCGGGCTACAATTTTTTTTATTTTTAAATGTTTTTTTTAATAGTTAAGTATGCTTTTTTTAAGAAATATTTAAAAATGAAAATAATATGTTTAAATAGAAAATAAGTTAATAATAATAATAAGTTTATTAAGCAAAAATATTTTTTAAATCATAATTTTGTATATTAGTCTTTTGTGACTCGACACATAATTCTAGCGAATTCATAAAGTTATAAAAAGATTTTTATGGCATGTGGCACATCACTAGCAAGAAGATAAACTAGAGAATTTTTGAGGGAGTTGGAAGAATCTGGTCGCTTTTGGTTTTTTTTCTATCCATTTAAATAGCTGTAACATCTAACATGAACAGTTTTTATTTAAGTCTAAAACTTTGCGAGTAAATTAAAAAAGAACTAGATAGCTAATGTCACTAATTTTAAATTTAAAAGTACTCTAATACAATACAGATCTAAATAAAATTTAAATTCAGTCTACGCCTTACATATTTTTTAAAATTTGTATTTGAATGAACAATTTGGGTCTTATTTTCATAAACTAATAAAAATTCGATGAAAAAAAATCCATAGGGCATGAGACGTGTTTAGGGGTCTGAAAGGATAGCAGATGACCTCTCCCGTCGATCATTTCAATTTGGCACACGATGCACCAACCAAACACCCTGTATTTCTAAAGAACAAAGCCGTTTGAAAGGAGTAGGGAAAACAAGCGAAAAAATATAAAGTAATCATAAATCCATAAATCAACCATTTTTATTGTAATTAAATATTTTTAAAGATTATAATAAAAAAAAAACATAGAATATAACAAGGGAAGTAAGTATCTAGAAACTAGAAATGAGATCATGTTTTATTTGTTTTATTACAAATCAAAAACAGATCCTTTTTAGTGTTATTGTACGCTTATAAAAAAATGCAGGGTCAAACTTAGGCCGTGCGCGCACTGCCTTGCGGTGGAATGCGGTGCGTTTATTCTACCGTGCGGTAGAATAAACGCATTCACAGGGCCGCGCACTGCCGCGAAACTAACGCACGTTTTAACCGACTTCAAAAAAAGGAGGAAGTTATCAATTCGGTTGTATTTTTTATCATCATTTTTTTTTATGTTTGTTACCTCAGAACTCCGTCGTTTATGAACCGATTTGCTAATTTTTTTTTGCCTTTATAGGAAAAAGCCAGTTCTGATGATGGGATCCATGAGGAATCGAGGGTACCTACTCCTCAAAAATTATAGGCCACCTTATAGTGATTTTGGTATTTTCATCGAGAACTTAAGCATTTACAGTCAAAAAGTAACATTTGATGAAGCTGGGGGCCGGCGTTTGCGACGTGTTTACATGTTGGCCCGCATTCAGTGTCGCACTGTCGCTCGAGAGCTCGCGCCTTACGGAATCGGATGTGTTTACGCTACGCTATTGTACGACCACATATCGATCATGATTACGGTCAATAATTGAATGAAAAATGTATTACAAAAAAAAAATCAAAGTGTAAAATAACTTCGTCGGAAGTCGGTATTTTTATATTAGTTTTGTTTTGTCTCTTCGATATTTAAGTTATTTTAAAAGTAAAGTTATTTTGCACTGTGGTTTTTTGACATAGTTGAGATACATTATTTTTTTATATTTTATTTATTTAGGGCCTCCAAGAAAGGATGTTCACACAAATATAAGTGTTGAATACATTGAAGTTTTTTAAATTAGCGCACTTCCTCAATTACAGGAGGCCACATGGATAGAGTTTAAACAATTTAAATCTAAAATAAGAATAGGTAGGTATATTGTTTTATTACGGAGTTTCCGTGACTACTTTCCATAGAAAGAACGAAACGAAACGAAATTCCTCATAGGATCATAGATCCTATGATCCGATGAGGAATTTTGTTCTATATCTTCGATGTTCATTATCAGGTCATGATAATATTTGTATGAAACCTACTTATGAAATTTGGGAGTAGGTACCTATACACGTTCTAATAAATCAAAACCGGTCCATAATTGACCGAAAAATTGGAGAATATACATAAAAATCAATCGAACATCATATTAAAACCTCCTTTTTGAAGTTGGTAAGAAATATGTCAAGCGAAAAGTAAAAACCGACACAACACGGTAGACGTTGTCATCGTCTGCCGCGCTTGCCTGTCCATAACAGACTGAGAAATATTGTAATACTGTGCTGACGCCCTCGCCAGCATGTAAATGGCAACCAAGCGTTGGTGGAGAATAGGTACATTGGACGCTGGCCGAGGCTGGGCCCACATGTAAACGAGGCATAGACATTTAACTTTTAATTAATGCAATCGGAATCGTTATAACTTAGGACGAAGAAGCCCTTCATAGGCCTTAAGGTCGTCAAGGGATGTACCTAATACCGTTTGGTTTGGATACTCTTTTTTACGCTTTAATAAATATACAAAAAGACTTGTATGGTAGTCCATAACCATAACATGTGAGCACCACAGCCGGAGTTCGAATGACAAAAACTTAAAAAAAAAAATAACCGACTTCACTAAAAAAAACACTAAAAGGATCAAAATAACTTTAATTTCGGAAATCGGGGTTTCTCGGTATTTTTTGTTTCTCCGAAATTTTTATTAGTGTTTTTATTTTTATTAGTGTTTTTTTTTTTAGTGAAGACGGTTATTTTATTTTCGTAAAAGTTTTTATTTAACACTTTTTAGCTGCGATACACTTATAAACAGAGTGCCTATTTCACATGACAATTCTAATTAACCCAAACACTGCTAGGTTTGGGCACGCCATAATTATGGCGGTAAGTCCCCTCTTTAAGGAGTGGCTGGAAAGGCAACACGGCGTCCTCACCGGACATGGTAAGTTCGGGAGGTTCCTGCACCAGATTCGTGCGGGAGAAACGCCCGGGTGTCACCATTGTGTGGACCACCCGGAGGACACGGTGGAGCACACGGTGGAGGTGTGTCCCGCTTGGGCAGAGCAACGCCGTGTCCTCGTGGGGGCTATCGGTGGCGGCGATCTCTCGCGCCGGGCCTTGGTACAGGCCATGGTCCGGAGCGAGGAGGAGTGGCAGGCGGTCGCCTCCTTCTGCGAAGCAGTAATGCTAGCAAAGGAGGCGGCCGATCGCGTGAGGCAACGGTCCTCACGCCCCAATCGCCGCCGGGATTCCGATCCCGATTTCCGGCCATCGTAGGCGCGGGCTTGCGGACGGCGAGCAATGGGTGGCTCGCCTTCCGACCGTCCGGTAACCGTCCGGACCGAGCCCAAGTCGTCGACGGCGCGTGCTGTTCCACGCGCGCCTCAAGGAGATGTCAGCAACTGTAGGGGCCTAGCAGGGTCGAAGCCTACTGGGGCCAAGGGTCTGATTCTGAAAGGCAGACTCGGCCCTGGTACGAAAGGCAATGAAGGAACAGGAGTGGGTTTTTAGTCAGTAAAAGTCTGACACTATCTCCCGCCCCGCCCAAGGGCGGGGGATGTCATAAGATGATTTTCCCACCGGAAAAAAAAAAACACTGCTAGGTTACATTATTTTATTATGAAGTTCCTGTGTCTACCTTCCACCTTCCGGCTCCATCATCATCATCAGATCACTTCGATGATACCATTTTCAACGTAACTATTCAGAACTATTCATTTATTTGTATTTTCATAGTCGCTTAACTATCTTCATTATGATATCTATGTGAGTATGAAGTTCCGTTGACCATTTCTTGTCTTCTGCATCAGTTCCACTTCATAAAATGTTACTTTTTGACTGTAAATGCATAATATTTGAGGAGTTCCCTTGATTCCTCATGGATTCCATCATCAGAACTGGATTTTTCAAAAATTGGGACTAATCTGGAAGCATATCTCATATGAGAAAAAAAAATATTGCAAATCGGTCGGAGGTAGTAAACAAAAAAAATGATGATAAAAAATACAACCGAATTGAGAACCTCCTCCTTTTTTTTTGAAGTCGGTTAAACCGTGCGTTAGTTTTGCGGCAGTGCGCGGCGCTTCCTAGATCTCTATACGATACAAAAATATTTGCGGTAGATTCACCGCAAATTTGCAGCGAGAGGCCAACGGTGATTCTACCGCATGCGTTTATTTCACGGCAGTGCGCGCACTTCTATGAGACTCCATACTTCACAGATTATGCGTTAGAAAAACGCAAGGCAGTGCGCGCACGGCCTTATGTTAGCGTCATTTCATTTCTTAAGTAAACACAGATCGAGTACGAGCGAGTCAACTTAACTCGAATGCTAGACTCGAGTCAGCCAGCTGGTCTCGCATAATAAAATTGAGTCAGCGAGTTCAGAATCCATTCTTTCTGGTTCGAGTCTTGCGTACTCGAGTCCTGGAGTCGAGTTTTGCGTACTCGAGTCCTGGAATCGAGTCTTGCGTACTCGAATCAAAATAAATTGGTAATCAAGTAAGCGATTCCAAAGCAGGTATCAAGTCTGACTCGAGTCAAGCCATACTCGGCACATCACTAGTCACAGACTACAGAGTACTAGAGTACCTACTATTTTATGTTTGTTTTTGTTTTTGTTGTGGTCGTTGCTCGTTGTTGACAATTGAATAAACGTGATTCGTGAATATAAAGAAATTACTTTTATTACGATAATAATTAATTATTAGGGCAAAGCAGGGCAAAGTGCTTAAACATTTAGGTAATAATGGCGCGAGAAGATGATTTCAAGAAATATGCAACTGAATACGATCCTGTAAAAATAGGATCTATTGATGGTAAGGTTAACTTTTATGGTAAAGCGTTAGCTTTACATACTCTTTGTTTTATGGTGACATTGTAGATTTCATATTAATAGATTTGGAATCGTGCCCTATAAGTGGCACTAGCGCATTTAATAGTTAGTTTAACCGCGGACGACATTCTGAGTGACCAAGTAAATACTTTGGACTAAAAATTGTCTGATGTCACAATATTTATTATTTCTGTTTAATCAGGCACCGACACCGAGCCGCACGATCGCGCCATCCTACGGGCGCTGCGCTCGCCGTACACACCCAACAAGCTGGTGAAGGGAGATCCTGTAAATACACTATTTGTAGGGAGGCTCAACCCCAGAACTACTGAAGTAAGTTTAGTCAGAATAATTGAGGAGCAATCAACAATTTCTAAGATTAAGATTGCTATTATGAGTTAACAAGATATAAGTTTTCAATGAAAAATATTTTTCATATCAAGCTCTTATTGTGCAGTATAGTACTGATCAAGTCCATTCCAGAGAGCTCAAACATGATGGAGTTATCTGGTTGCACCTAGCAGTTCCTACAGCCACTATCGGACTCCATCATCCGACCAGTTTTAAATATGGTATGGTACCAATATAAATGCATTGTCATCTAAGTTACATAGGTATACCAAATTTTTGCTCTATTGGTTAGGGGTGTAGCAACATCTATGGCGTCACATAAGAACTAATCCTGCATCGCGCAATTAAAGTTCTCCCGAATCTCGAAAGAATAGCCTGAAATCATCCATCGGGCATTGGCCCACCACATTTCAACAGAGGTAAGATGGAGGGATTTTACTCTCTGTTCCACATACCTCCAATATTAATCTAAAGTTTATCAAATTCACTCTCTGAAAACATTAAGAAGAGCCAATTTTAAGCATCCAATTTAAAAAGCGCCTCAGTAACCACTTGCGTTTTATTTACTGCAAGCTTGAAGTTAGTATAGGCATAATAACTGAACTGTGGAGCCGTACCCACTCCGGGTCTGTCGACCTATGTCTGTCTGTAGATGGACTGCTGCGGTCCCCTGAGTCTCTGCCTTCACAAAAAGTTGGCGAAATTATGAGTAGGTAAGTATAGAAACAAACAGTTCATGTTCCAGTGATGACTTATGGCACTGAAACATGGTCGCTTACAATCGGCATCAGAAGGCTTACAGTCACCCAAAGGGCAATGGAAAGGGCTATGCTCGGAGTTTCCTTGCGTGATCGCATCAGGAATGAGAACCAAGGTCGCCGACATAGCAAGAGGAATCTCCAAACTAAAGTGGCAGTGGGCAGGGCACATTGCTTGTAGAACGGATGGTCGATGGGGCCGAAAGGTTCTAGAGTGGCGACCGCGCACCGGAAAACGCAGCATTGGAGGGCCTCCCACAAGGTGAACCGACGACCTGGTGAGAGTCGCGGGAATGCGGTGGATGCGAGACGCACAGGATCGGTCGTTGTGGCGACGCTTGGGGGAGGCCTATGTCTAACAGTGGACGTCTTTCGGCTGAAATGATGAAGTTTAGAAAATTCGTGGATAGAGTAAATATCTAGTTTCCTCTGTGCAAGTTTGAAGGGGATAGATACAGATTTAATAAGCATTTTTACGGTTTAACAAAATATAAAGCAGAGACTGTATTTGGTCGAAGCTGAATCCTTCCGGCTTGTTCAGGCGAGACGATTCGTGATAACTCTGGAGAACAGCGTGTAGACATGGTCCAGAAGTGAGATGTAAGTAATGCCTGTAAGTCTTAAGCAGCAGATTGTGACCCTTGTTGATTTTAGGGTGCGCTTTCACTGAAGCGGAGCTGGGCAAGGTGGAGCGGATAAGAACTGAGAATAGTGGTAAGTGTTTCCATTGAATCGGAACGGGGCGGAGTGCACTTGCAACTATCCTCTGTTTCGTACTCTGCGCTCGGCACCACAGCCTGCTCGGATCCGTTCTGCCCGGCTCGAGGCTGCGTGTTTTATTTAAAAGTCCGCTCGGCTCCACTCCGCTTCTCTTACACTGTTTTCGTGATGAGGAGTGGAGAGTTCGAGCCATTCTACTCTCGCCTGTAGGCTGACGTCCAGGATTTCTTAGGTATAGCGTCGGGTCAATCTAGCTCTTGGGTCGTTTGCTATAATTCCAGCAGGTTTGGGTGGCAAATTATAGCCGGGTTTGTCGGTGAGCTGTGGTCGGTTTGTGACCATTCGCTGGGCGATGTTCAGTCAGTTCTGCTTCACCCAGTCTTCTCTTGACTGCACACTGACTTATAATAACATTGTAAACTTCTTGAAGCAGTTGTCTCAGTTCAACCGTGTTCAGTTGCTGATTTCTTAAAGTCCTTGTTACAAGAAAGCAGTCATCACGGTCTTTTCTTATGCGGCACCGGCCAGATCGGGTCTCTTGGAACCTCTGGTATACTTGACAAATAGAGTAGCGGCTTTGCTGTCAAGCAACTTCATTAACCGACTTCAAAAAGGAGAAGGTTCTATGTTCGGCTGAATGTATGTTTTTTTTTTATGTATGTTCACCGATTTCTCGGTCAATTGTGGACCGATTTTGAAATATATTTTTTTCTGGTTGAAAGGTTATGCTTCCAAGTTGGTCCAATAGAAATATTGTTATGATCTGATCATGAACTTCAAAGATATGGAACCGAACTCGGAACACAGCAGAACTGTCGTAACAAGTAAAATTGCTTTATTTATACATGTTGTCGATGACTGACTGAAAGAAGAGGGGGAATATATCGAACTGATCTGATGATGAAGCCTGAAGTTAGGCACCGGAACTCTGTAATAAATTAATGTAATCTAACCGTGTTTGGGATTATTAGAATTGTGATGAGATACACTCTGGCTATAAGGTATTTAAGTATGGCTGAAAAGTGCAAAATAACAAATTTCGGAAGTCGGTGTTAAATAACGAAGACACAAAACTATTATAGAAACACCGACTTCCAAAATTAAAGTTATTTTGCACTTTTTGAAGCTTAGTTATACCTAACTAAGCTTCTAAAATCTAAAAATAAAACGGTACACATTCTGGTGTACCCACTAGAATGTGTCCTGTTTTGTTTTTAGCTTTTTAATTCATTATTGTTCGGTGACAATATTTTTGTCAAACAGTTTTTATATTGCAGGATACACTCATAGCTGAATTTGGAAAATTTGGCAGAATTGTGAAGTGCCGCGTTGTGAGAGACATAGTCACAGGGAAGTCGAAGCAGTATGCATTCATAGAATTTGAAAATTTGGGGAGCGTCGACCGAGCACTTAGGGAAATGCAGAAGGAGTACATCGACGGCGCAGAGCTGATCGTGGAGCGCGAGGCGGAGCGCCGGCTGGCAGGCTGGCGGCCGCGCCGGCTCGGTGGAGGCTTCGGCGGCCGCAAGGAGGCCGGGCAGCTGCGGTTCGGATGTCAGGACAGACCGTTCAGAAAACCAATAATGCTTGGACAAAGTAGGGATAGCGAGCAAGACAAGAGATAAATAAGTTTCAAGCCAGTAGCAAAAAGTGCACAAACGCGTAAGGATTCAGCTAAATCAGCCAATGCCGCCTCGTCGATTCTGCCGCATTCCAGCTATGAGATAGATTCTAAAGCATAGAAGTGCAATTCGGTGCTGACTGATAGATGTAGCTCGACCTTAAGTTAACTTTTCGTTCGCGGTCGATTATTTACGGAACCCATTCAGAGTGAAGAACAAGACAGTGTCGCTGTTATAGAGGGGAGAGGCGAGTCGTCAAACTTTGCAATTAGTAATAAATAAAATAACGCTTGTGATCTAATTGGTCGCGTGTGTCAATCATCAATCACAAGTCAACAACATGAGCAGCCGCCACAAATAATGTGTTATGTGTGCTGCAGGGAGCTGAAGGGTTGGTGCAAGTCGTTTACAAGGACTGAGGGACTGCTCTCCGTCCTAGAGGCCATCCTTCTTGTGGTTCTTATTAGTTTTTTGGTGTTTTTGATACTTCACTTCGTGGCGTGTCGGACAAGCCCGGAGGTTGAAAAGGTTCCTAATAAAAAGGATATTAAAGAATCCGTTCCTGACCGATTTTTACCAATAATTAGTTTGCCGCAATCTCAACTTATTGATGAATCTACTAGCACCACCCAGCGCAGCACTGTGCCACTAAGTGTTGAATGTACTTGGCAGCCTTCTCAGCCGAGCAGTGCGAGAACGTACTATTACCTGAGCGTCTCACGCGACTCAGCCAGCGCCTCCACGCCGCCGCCGGCCACGACAGACTCTTTGGAAATATTCGGCGAAACTCTGCAACCGTCGTATGATTATGATGACGTCAAGTTCTTGGAGCCCTCGGACGGTGAGCTCGCCGAGGAGAGGTACAAGAGTCAGGTCGTGGCACTAGTCAAGCTCAAACCTCCGGGAGACGTGACATTCGGCTGCATTTTGACTAAGATAACAAAATTTTGGACATTGACGGCCGCCAGCTGCATAGAGTCTATCGAGGAGGTGGACTCGCTTGATTCGTTCGTTATCGTGGAGCAGTTCGGCGAGCCGGGCGCGTCGCGGCCGCGCACGGTGGTGGACGTGCGGCTGCACGAGCGCGCGCCGCTTACACCGGGTGAAGCGGGAGCCCCGAGCGCCGGCGAGGCGGGAGCCCCGAGCGCCGGCGCGCGCGCGCACGACCTGGCGGCGCTGCGGGCCGACCGCGCGCTGCGCGCCCGCTCGCCTCTGCTGCGCCTGCCGCGTCTGCTCGACTACTTCCTCGTCGCATTGGGCGAGAGGTTCCACATTCTCGGCTACGGAGGATACAGGTATACCCTGACATCATTTACTCTCAGTTCTCGGAAGCCTTTAGAGTTGTATGAAAAAAAAACTTATACGTATATTTTAGGGTTCCGTACCCTATCGGTGCCAACGGGACCCTATTACTAGGCTTCCGCTGTCCGTCCGTCTGTCTGTCAGCGTACTGCATCTCATAAATCGTAAGAAATAGAGAGTTACAATTTTCGCAAAATATGTATTTCTATTGCCGCTACAACAATCTACACTAATATTATAAAGAGGTATATAGCTTATAGTATTTTCTTTGTAGGAGTTAACCTCTGAAGTACTGGTCCGATTGCTAAAATCTTTTCACCGATAGAAAGCTGCTTTATTCCTGAGTGACAAAGTCTATATTTTATGTACACGGGCGAAGCCCCGGTCAAAGCTAGTAAATAATAAAATTAAAATACAAGTTAAAAATTAAAGGGGTTTCCCTCCCATAAAAGAAAACGTTTTTTATCAGCATTTTTTTTTGCTCGATTTTAATATTAATATTTTTTTTATTGTCAGGCAACTAAGGCCCATAGATAAAATACATAATATTACAATCTTATAAAGAAAATAAACTTGGTGAGGCGTGTAAAAAGCGTCACCTGAACGGGTGGTGTTTTAAGACACCAATATGCGGTGAAATTATGGTTATATTACACAAAATTAAATCCCTGTTGACGATTCCCTGCGACACCAGAATCTGGCGACGTTTATAGCAACTGGGAAGCCCACGTACCTTGCTAATCCAGTGACCCACTTGTCGTCAGGAAAGCGCTTCATTCACGGATGCGTAGTCGGTGTGTGCGCTGCCGGCCGGCGAGCTAAATCTTCATTCATCCACCGGTGGGCTGGTCAAAACTCGTGAAACCAACACTGCACTATAAGGTCTCAATGTCTCACAGGAGCAGATACACTTATTTCACGAAAATTCTCAGGTTTTCAACAGATATGGGATTTAGATCGCGGAGCGGTTTTTATTCGACGCAATGTCGATTTGCGTAGCGGACAACTATTTTGTTAGCGGGTTAGACGCCATCTAGCGGTCTTTAGCGAGCGTCTCAAGAAAGCATTCGATACGTCACCAGTGGGCGTTGCGGTCGTAGATATTGGTGAAGGAAATCGTCAACAGAGACTCAATTAACTTAGAGAATGCGGGAAAGGTAACTAATTTATATTATTTATTCTCTAAAAATACATATACCTTAAGAAAAGGCATTGACGCTTCACCATGCTTCTCCCCTTGGAAGGACGCAAGTGCTTTCAAAGGGAAAGGTTAAAATTGTAAAGATTTACTAACCTAGATTATGATCGGAAAGTCTAAGCTTTATGACTAAATGCGGAAAATAAAAATCATTTAGAATACTAATCCTAAACCTTAAAAAACTACGAGTATCGTTAAAATGAAATTTTATTGCGTTGGAATAGGATATAGTTTTGTGACAGAGCGTTTAAAATTACCGAACTTTGTCCTCACCATTGCAACGCGAGCGACATTGTCAGTCCCTTTATAAAGATGCGTTTTTAATGGTTTTACATTGGCTTCCCACATAGCGCCAAAATGTGGGGAGCGAGGTGGAATCATTTTCCACTTAATGCGGCGAGTTGATAACTCATTTAAAAGAGATGAATTGAGGTTTGACCTCATTAAGAAATTATAAAGTTCATCCAATTGAGCCTTAGCACCAACGAAATTGGTAGCGTTATCCGAATAGAGACAGGATACTTGCCCTCGACGCGAGATAAAACGTTTAAACGCGGATAAAAAGGCGTCGGTAGCAAGTTCAGAGACTAACTCTACATGGACAGCCTTGGTTACCAAGCACACAAACAAGCAGATGTAAACCTTTTGAGCGTGTTGACCTCTGCGACGAGAGAGAGTTATGCGTATGGGACCAGCATAATCCACTCCAGTATGGACAAAAGCCTTTGCTTCCGATACACGGTATTCAGGAAGGTCCGCCATCATTGGAGTGGGATGCGTCGGATTAACTCTAAAGCATGTGTTGCATTGTCGCAACTTGGACCTAATGACAGTCCTGGCATCTAGTATCCAAAATCGCTGTCGTAAAATAGACATAAGTAGCCCTGGCCCAGTGTGACAATTCATCACATGGTAATGACGAATTATCAAATCCACAACAGGATCATGTTTGGGGAGTAAAAAAGGATGCTTAGCATCAAAGGGAAGGTATGACTTTGAAAGTCTTCCCCCAATGCGTAATATACCCTCTTCATCTAAAAAGACAGATAAACTGCGAAGTTTCTTTGGTAACAATTTACCAAATTTAATGAGCTTAATGTCATCTGCGAAATGAACAGATTGCACAGCACGGATCATAACTCGTTCCGCCGCTGACAATCCCTGCGGCGACCGGGGTTCACAACGAACCTTCGGTCTAGCGAATTTAAGTATATAATAATGCGGACTGTCCGAGGCCAGCTGTCGCACAGTGCGCATAGCTATGTAAGGACTCGACTTCAGTCCAAAAGGTAAGCGGTTAAAAGCGAATGTCAACACAGGATCATTCACACTGAATCGACACAAAATGCGTAGGTACTTACGCTGCTCAACAGGTGCGCAAATTCGTAAGTACATCTGCTTAATATCAAAATTTATAGCGATAGGAAATAATCTAAAATTGATTAAAAGAAGAAACAAATCTGTTTGTAAATTCGGACCAATATGGAGTACATCATTTAAAGATAAACCGGTGTGAGTCCTGGCACTCGCATCCAATACAACGCGCGGCATCGGCTTGTCTGGCCGAACGACAGCGTGATGAGGGATGTAGTATCCGTCATCCGAAATGGCGGATTCGTCGACTGGACTTAAGTATCCATTATCTATGTACTCTTGGATCACTGCGTTATAATTTTCCCGCAACGTCGGCGATTGGCGGAGTTTTCTCTCCAGCGCAACCAGTCGACGGTACGCGGCGGCACGGGAGCTACCCAACTAGCTGGGATCTTTACTAAAGGGTAACGCGACAGTATAACGTCCCGCATCGTCACGTGACACGGTCGAGGAAAAAATATTCTCACATTCGGTTTCCTCAGGAGATAAAAAATGTTTATTTTCAACTTCTTCCAATTCCCAGAACTTTTGTAATGAATCATTAAGGGCTAATGCTGTAAAAGAAGAGCTAGGTAAATTTAAATTATCTTTACTAGGCGGAAAATCACCCATAAGGACATACCCGAATGTGGTCAATAATGCGGGTGGCGCATTTGAACCTAAGTCTACCCTATTCCCCAAATAAATATACGGAAACAGTTGAGCGCCTAACACTATGTCAATATCTCCTGGAATATTCCAGCTTAAATCAGCGAGCGGAAGCGAGTGGAAGTCCACATGACAATCCCACTTAATATGGTGCGAAGGTAGCTTGTCCGTAATACACTCAACCACTAACGCGAGAATAGTATATTTTTGATGCGGGTATACGCGAGACTCGATATCTAGATTCACATAACCTATTATCGGCCGCGACACAGAACCAACTCCTTTGACAAAAGAATTATTCAAAGGAATTATCGCTAAGTTGAGTTTTCTACAACAATCTGTAGTTATTAAATTATTTTGCGAACCATTGTCAATTAAGCACCTAACTATTGTTTTATGGCCCGAACTATTATTGTTAGCGCGCGCATAAACCTGAGCGGTCGACAACAAGACTGCCGACTTAGCCCTCGTATCTGCAGCCAATAATACGGCCGTGTTATGGGTCGGACATGTTTGAGCAACGTCACCCGAACCACAAGACGCCGCGCGGGGCGGGAGGAACGCGGGGGGCGCAGTGGCCAGCGGCACAGCCAGGCTGGACGCGACGGCTACATTGCAATTCGTCGGTTTAACATCAGCTACATGCGATTGTTTATTATTTTCCTCAAAATGTAATAAAGTATGATGGCGTTTCTTACATACGTTACAGACTGAGGTCGACTTGCAATTACTCAAACCGTGCGACGTGCTCAGACAATTTACGCAACCATATACGGATTTAATAAACTCAAACCTAGTTCTAGGAGTCAACGCGGATTGAAACTTAGCGCACTTATACAAATGAACATGAGCGTTATCTTTACAATACGCGCAGACGGAGCGGGGCGGAGCGGGCGCGGTAGAATTAGGCGATACACTCACAACAAACGCTTTCGTTTGCGTGTGAGGCTCGCGAGATGCGGGACTATGAGGAGGTTTATTATAATTATTTTTCGCGTTCGAATGAGATAAATTCGAGCGTGCTAATATCTTAGCCTGATCTTGAACAAAGCTAATTAACAATTTAGTTGTAGGTATTTCAACATCGCGAACGGAAAGTTCAAACGATTGACCAGTCTGTGAATCTATTTTTCTCATAGCGCAATGCAAGAGAATAAAATCCGCAAGATCCGGAATACCGAGTTGTTTCAAGGCAGAAATACTTGCACTAAATGTTTCAATGAAAGAATCGAGACCATTTGCGTTACACAAACAACTTTTTAAATCTAATATATTATTTAAATAGTGTATACCTAATGTACGCTTATCCTGGTATTTATTAACTAAGCTGTCCCATAGAAAATGATAGGTATCAGCCGTAGGCACAATACCGGCTGTAATCTTTAACGCGTTATGTGTAAGTCTACCTACTAAATACTGCACACGCTGCGAGTCAGTCAGCTGATCATTGTCATGAATATTCGACTTGAACGACTCATAGAAAACAGGCCAATTCTCAGGTTTCCCGTCGAAAGATGGCAATGCAATCGGAGGCAGCTTTATTTTTAGTGGTTCAAAAAGCGTTTTCGAATTACTACATTGCGATAACTGAGATTGACTACTGTCGATTTTATTCCTAATACGCTTAATGCGAATAAACAAATCTTCAAAGGATTCTAAACAAGCATAGTCGGGACTCGAACCAGGTTTCAAATTAATGTTTATGTGGTTAATTTGATCGACATAAGATTCAAATTTATCACGAATGTCGTCAATAGTTTCCGATTCAGTCATAAAACTTTCACTATTTCTCGTATCGAACGACGAAATATTTTTCGATAATTCATATAATCGATTAAGGCGTTTGAATAACAATCCTTTCTTCTCATGAAGGATAGTCAGTAAATCTTCCGGCTTTAATTGTTTCTCAGTCATTTTGTTAAGTTAATATCAAGAGCAATATCTAAAAATATGCGCGGGTAAACTTATCAGGCGGTTAGCAATCGTAAAGTATCCTCCCGCTCTGTGGCGGTATCTGAATAAAAATCACTAATACGCACAAAGCCGAAATGATGTGAAACTACCTCCTATTATATGTTATCAAAGTGAAATACGTATCACATTAAATTCTATGAAACAATATTGACAGATTTACCAAAACCTACGTAGAATCTATTGTCAATTATGTTTATGTTATAGCGGAGAGCGGTTTATAGGCAAGAATAATTTACCAAAGGTTTACGTAAATATCTATAACCTATATATACCTATTATGATTTTCACCAAATATTACGTAAAAATCTAACTAGGGAGCGGTTACCTGGTTACCTATCCGGCTCGAAGGACCAAATAATTATGGTGACGCGTGTAAATAGCGTCACCTGAACGGGTGGTGTTTTAAGACTACCAATATGCGGTGAAATTATGGTTATATTACACAAAATTAAATCCCTGTTGACGATTCCCTGCGACACCAGAATCTGGCGACGTTTATAGCAACTGGGAAGCCCACGTACCTTGCTAATCCAGTGACCCACTTGTCGTCAGGAAAGCGCTTCATTCACGGATGCGTAGTCGGTGTGTGTGCTGCCGGCCGGCGAGCTAAATCTTCATTCATCCACCGGTGGGCTGGTCAAAACTCGTGAAACCAACACTGCACTATAAGGTCTCAATGTCTCACAGGAGCAGATACACTTATTTCACGAAAATTCTCAGGTTTTCAACAGATATGGGATTTAGATCGCGGAGCGGTTTTTATTCGACGCAATGTCGATTTGCGTAGCGGACAACTATTTTGTTAGCGGGTTAGACGCCATCTAGCGGTCTTTAGCGAGCGTCTCAAGAAAGCATTCGATACGTCACCAGTGGGCGTTGCGGTCGTAGATATTGGTGAAGGAAATCGTCAACAGAGACTCAATTAACTTAGAGAATGCGGGAAAGGTAACTAATTTATATTATTTATTCTCTAAAAATACATATACCTTAAGAAAAGGCATTGACGCTTCACCAAAACTAATACATATATTAAAAATAACACAAACAATTAATTATAATACACGTAACATCGGCGTCGTGTTCCGCTGCGTGGTGTCGCGACGCCTTCCTCGGAAACGTCGATACACGACACCTTTCGGCCAAAAGTCCTCTCTCAAAAAGGTCTGTAGATGGTGGGTTGGAACTCGTATCACGAACGACTTGAAGTTGGTAACATGGCGCGAATCCAGTCTTTCGACCCTCGAGAATCCAGTTGCTCTTTATCTTCATATACTCCACGACTTCCTCAACCTTTGTAGAGCAATGCAGACGCGAAATAGACAGCTGCGTCGTAGGCACAGCAGGACGCAGCAGCATATTTGGTCCACACGGTGCGGTACGCACTGGTTACGGGAACAGGGCTTCTTCTTCTTCTTTTCTACTCGAATGAAACCCTCTTCATCAACTTCGCCCTTTTTTGGCAAAGAGCTACGGACAGCAATCAGGGTTGGTTGAGAACCCGTTTTCACTTTGTCCCCTACTTTCGCTGGTCGCTTAGGTTGCGACGTACCTGGTTTCATGGTGGTAACAACAACAGCTTAGGCACGTTTATGGTGACGACGACGACGTGACGTTTTCGCAGCCGGTGTAGAGGCGCGGGCGACGGCGACGGCAGGCGGAGCTTTCGGCAGTTGGTGACGCACTTGTGTTCGTCGATTCAAAACCGCCGACTGATGCATTTTGCGCCTCTTGACGTGTGTTCACCTTTGAGGCCTAAGGTGACCCAATTGCTGAACCACAATGCGCAATTATACTATTTCCATACGTAGTGTTCAGCATTGGTTTTTTCTGACGCCTCCATTCTAGACTGCATCTTAGTCATCTCCACTTTCAAGGTAGAGATATCCTTTAGCAGCCGTGTAACGTCGACGTGATCGAACGTGACGGGGGGCAGCATACTCAGCTCTTTCGCCACGAAATCTGGCACGTCGTCCGGGTCAGTCTTCTTCAACATATCAATGATATCTTGAACACTTTTCTCAGTTCCAACTCTTCGGCGAAACGGCATCTAGTCCAGTTATCCAAGAGACTGGAACAGTAGTAGTTTTCCACTGCTGATGTCGTCCTCCTTGACATTGAACCGGCATATCTGCAGGATGTTCACCTCGTCCATGTAGTCAATAGCATGGTCTATGAATGCCAGTAATTCATTGACAATGAGTTTTTTGGAACTCATAGTGTTCGGGCGGCGGTTATTGCCGCGCAACACGCGAATAAAATTCGTACCGTGCGGCGTGCACAGTGGTAACACGTCCGTATTCGAGCGTGAATCGCACTGCACTGAATATTGTAGAACAGAATCCTTCGTGTGTGATTCCGACTCGCACTTGGCCAGTAATATGCTGTTATATATAGATACCGGATTATATACAACATAAAAGCTTGTTATATGCATGAAATGTGCTTTTGATTATGAATATGCGAAATAAATTATTAATTTTAGGAATCCAAAAAAAGAAAGAAAAGTAAGGTTTCATTTTTTTTTACTTCAAAATCAGCATACCATTAGTAAATTAAATAGGCAATAATAGGTACAGTAACAATACATGACATTAATATTATAATATTGTTCCAAATGTTCAGTGGTTACTGGGGCCAAGGGTCTGATTCTGAAAGGAAGACTCGGTCCTGATACGAAAGGCAACGAAGGAACAGGAGTGGGTTTTTAGTCAGTAAAAGTCAGACACTATCTCCCGCTCCGCCCAGAGCGGGGGATGTCATAAGATGATTTTCACACCGGAAAGAAAAAAGTTCAGTGGTAGATTGTGTCTTCGATCATTTAAAATATTTTTATAAGTGGGACAAGTTGACTCCACATCCACTGAGGTAACTTGGGTGCTATATAATAATAATAAGTTTATTTTCAGACTAAATTTGTCCATAGTTTTGTTAGTATTTGTGTGTTAGTAACAATAATGCTTAAATAATTAAGTTAGTATTGTTAGTTTTTACTATTTATTTATTTATCTTATTTATGACTGTCGCCACCCAGTGTCTCTGCAAGGGACAGTCCGGTCTGGCAGCAATCATCTTCAAAATGCTGTTGTCACTACCATGGAGGCGCCGTAGTAAGGAGGTCGCTTTCTTACGCATGATGGCGTGAAAACCATCAATACCAGCCTCTGCGAACATTCCCGACGCGCTACAGCGCCATGGCAGTCCCAACAGCATCCTGAAGGCATTATTGAATTGGACACGCAGGGCACTGTAGGCTCGTCGCGTGTATGACACCCACAGGCCGCTCGTGTAAAACGATTGACAGAACGCCTTAAAAAGGGTTGTTGTGACGTTATTAGTACAACGAGCGAATCTGCGGACGAGCATATTGCTTCTCACAGACAATGCCCTGCGCTCCCTCTCTATATCTCCGTCGTCCCTTAAGTCACTTTTGACAACGTGGCTAAGGTACTTAAAATTACTGACATTATTTAATGCTACACCGTTGAGACTTATGGGCGGAACACTGCGCGGCTGCTGCTTTGGTGCTTTAAATATAAGGAGCTTACTCTTCTTTGAGTGTGCCGACCCCAAATAAGATGGGACAAGGGCAGGAAGATGATGACTCTTCTTTGAATTATATATCAAGCCGTGTCCTCCGCATAGACCTCACATATTGATAAAAACTTTTTCAACCCACCCATCGATGGACTAAGCAGCACCATATCGTCTGCATAGCTTATATTATTGACACATGTTCCATCAATATGGCAGCCGACATGTGTACTGCTCAGTCGCTCGATAAGCTGGTTGATATACAAGTTAAATAGCAAGGGCGAGCTTAACCCCCTTGTCTAACTCCGCATTCCAGCCTGTACTCATACGACAGAGTACCCACCCACCTCACCCGTTTTTTTGATTAGAGTACCAGTATTTGAGGAGGGAGGTATACTCCGTCGACACACCCGCGTCCCTCAACTTGTCCCACAGTATATTATATGCTACAAGATCAAAAGCTTTTGACAAGTCAAGGAAACACGCGTATACCGATTACCGGCGTCCTCCTCGCTGTGTAGTACTTAGTACATGACAGTCCGCTTCAGACTCAAAATAGCGCTCTCTGTTGAGACTCCTGCTTTGAACCCAAACTGGGCGTCGTGCAACTTAACCTGTGCAGTGAGGCGACTGTTTAACAGACTGTCAAGCATCTTTGCTGTAGTGGTTGCGAGTGAGATGGGTCGATAGTTATTCATGTCAGACGTATCACCCGTCTTATTCTTGACTATCGGAACAACTATCGATATCGTTCGCGTTAGCGGTTCTGGCAAGTACGAGTGACCGATGCACAGACTAATTTTATATATATGCAGGGGTTCATTTGTGTCTATGTTTTTTACATAGACACAAATGAACCCCTGCATATTTAAAATGCTCAATACTAAGCCCATCGTGACCGGGAGACTTTCCACGCTGCATTCTACTAATAATTTTAGCGACACTCTTAACAGATATCTTTATATTCTGTCCCGTCACAATGGGCTCACCATCTCGCACCGGACCAGATGTTGGACATAAGTAGTAGTAGTCCATGGAGTTTCTTGCACGTTCTTCTCCATAGAGATCTACGCTTTGGAACATGCAATTTAGCTTAACTTTTTTTTTCTTTTGACTGCCATTTTGACAATTCAAAAGTGCCTGTAATTGGTCTATTTGAAATAAACGTTTCTGATTTCTGATCCAGCGTCTGGTAATGTAATCTTAAACCTTAATGGGGCCATGGGTGATGCGAAAGAGATCCCCGGGGCCCTGGAAAAATGGTAAAGAAGGAACAGGAGTGGGTTTTTAGTCAGTAAAATCTGACACTATCTCCCGCTCCGCCCAAGTGCCGTCAAGTCCGAAAAAAAAAACCTTAGGTATACCTTCCCTAGGGTGTATTGCGTGTGTATCCTTTACAGATGTGATTTTTTTTCTATAGTACCAGTGATAATTGATTGATTGAGTGGTTATTGATTGTAGTGATAGTATCGTATAATTGTACTAGCTTCTGCCAGCGGCTTCGCCCGCGTAATTAGCAATAAATTAAAATTGCGACTATAATTTGAGATTTAAAATATCCTATCTCTCAAGTTGGATCGAACTGCACATGGTGTGCGAATTTTATTATAATCGGTTAAGTGGTTTAGGAGTCCATTGAGGACAAACATTGTGACACGAGATTTATATATATTAAGATTATACATATGGTTTATTAGTATATCTATTCTTGTATTCGCCTTCACTCTCTTTTATTGCACCTACCACTATTTTTCTCTGCATTACCCAAAGGTTGACAGGTAGAAAATGCCTAACGCATTATACATTGATTTAGGAACAATCCAATGTACCTATTTGGATTCCGTCGCTGCGGCCAGCGCTACGCTCAAGGCTGTTTTCTTAGATAATAGCACTGCTGATTGATTAAGACCTTAGAGCGGGCCAATCGGAGCACCGGACATCATAAACGTGTCCATCACGTTAACGTGAAACAAACTCGCACCAGGTAAACACTGACACAAGGCAGCAAACAATCTGTCCGACACTATGACTAGCTATGCAACGATAAGTATATCGAATTTTCGATAATATTGATATGTTTGAATATTGATGATCTTGTTTTTGTATGTTCATATGTTCTCTCTCTATAATTCAAAGGTTTGCTGGGAGAAAACTCATTGCTGAGTTAAGCTCGCCTTTGTACATGAACTGTCTGTATCTCAAAATATTATGTTATGTTTTAGTGTACTTACAATAAAGATTTAAAGAATTATAATAGTATTACCGATACTCAAGGCCCTTCAGAAGCTATTGGATTCCGTCATACTCGAGGGAAAAACGCCACAGGCATGGAGCAGAGGTGTGTTGGTAATCTTCTTTAAGAAGGGCGACAATGCCCTGCTTAAGAATTACACGCCCATCTCACTTCTGAGCCGTGTCTACAAGCTGTTTTCCAGAGTCATCACGAACCGTCTCGCGCGCAGGTTCGACGACTTCCAGACTCCCGAACAAACCGGATTCCGAAAAGGCTTTAGCACCGTGGACCACATACATACGCTGTGGCAGGTTATACAGAAAACTGAGGAGTATAATCTGCCTCTCTGCTTAGCGATTGTGGACTACGAGAAAGCCTTTGATTCGATCTAGACCTGGGCTGTACTGCAGTCTCTCCAACGGTGCCAGGTTGACTATCGGTACATCGAAGCGCTGAAGTGTTTTTACAAAAACGCCATTATGTCAGTCCAACTTCAGGACCAGACCTCGAAACCTATCCTCTTGCAGCGAGGTGTGAGGCAGGGAGACGTCATTTCTCCGAAACTGTTTACGGCCGCAATGGAAGATGTCTTCAAGGTTCTGGAATGGAGAGGGCTACGCATTAATTCATTAACGCTCAGGCGGTAGCCGGCGCCCGGAAGCCATTGTCTTACTATTGTGTCTCTAATTACGCACGTCAAAAGGTTAATGTCAATGACGTGTACATCACTCACCTTCGATTTGCCGACGACATACTAGTCATGGTTGAGGCTCCGGAGGAGCTCAGTACAATGCTCGGTGACTTCAGTAGAACTTCCGAAAGAGTGGGACTTAAAATGAACATGGACAAAACCAAAGTCATGGTAAACCTCCATGTAGCACCCACTCCTATCAAGATCGGAGACTATACTTGAAGTTGTGGACGACTACGTTTACCTGGGACAGACGGTCCAGTTGGGTAGGTCTAACTTTGAGAAAGAGGTCAATCGTCGAATCCGACTCGATTGGGCAGCGTTCGGGAAGCTGCACGGTATCTTCTCGTCCAATATACTACAGTGTCTCAAGACGAAAGTCTATGACCAGTGCGTGTTGCCAGTGATGACATGACTCCGAAACGTGGTCACAAGAAGACTTAAAGTCACCCAAAGGGCAATGAAAAGGGCTATGCTCGGAATCTCCTTGCGTGATCACATCAGAAATGAAGATATCCGCAGGGGAACCAAGGTTACCGACATAGCTCGAAGAATCGCCAAACTTAAATGGCTGTGGGCAGGGCACATTGCACGCAGACAGAACAGATGGTCGATGGGGGGGACGAAAGGTTCTGGAGTGGCTACTGCGTACCGGAAGACGCAGCGTTGGACGGCCTCCAACAAGGTGGAACGATGACCTGGTGAGGGTCGCGGGAATCCGATGGATGCGAGACGCACACGACCGGTCGTTGTGGCGACGCTTGGGGAGACCTATGTCAGCCGCGTCTTTCGGCTGAAATGATGATGATGATGGTTGAAATTTGGACACCGAGTGACACTAAGTACCTATCCGCAATCATAAGCGCACAACACAGGTCACAGCAGGTCATAGCGGGGATTAGGCGCGAGTAAAACAACTCCTCAGTCTCACCTGTGGCATCCGGGTGTGACTGAGAAAACATCCCTTAACACACAAAAAATATTCAGCCGAGAGTATGAGCGCAAGAGCACGCATGCATTTCAGAGCTAGTGAGACGATTTCAGGCACTGACTGAACTGACTTTGGTCATAATAACATAGGTACTTATTTAAAAATCAGACATGTAAAATAAGTAAAGTTTATTTATTTCTTGTGGTGCTTTACAGCGTCTGACAGAAGTTTTGGTCCATGGAAAGTGTCTGACACTTATGATACTACTTTAGAATAATATTCTACAAAACATGTATAAAAATCAGCCATAATAATTTAAGTAAGTAACTCTTACTTTTAGTTCCCTTTGTCACCTGGTACCTGCCCAGGGGCCCTAAGAGGGAGCTCCACAAGCACACAGGTATTCAAAGCACATGAGACGCTAATGAGAACCTAAGGTTTCATCCATGTGAAAATAAGTTAAAGTTATGTCAGATCGCTCTGGGATTTTAGTATATATTATAAAAACACTTTCTTACACCATCAACTTTCACATTATGATTTCGCGACATAAGGTAACGCTCCTGTCAGGATTATTTGAAAATTGTACAAATATGTTTATATGTCATGACAATTTTATCTATACATTATAATAAAGTGTGTGCAAATTAATATATGTTTTTAAAAGTTTACGTAACATAGCCGACTACAAATTAATTAAACAGGTCTATTTAGCTTTGTGTCAATCCATTCTTACATATTGCATAACTTCTTGGGGTGGTGCGGCCAAAACAATTTTACTTCCGTTAGAGCGTGCTCAAAGAGCAATTCTTAAGGTTGCTACCTTTCGCCCTTTTAGTGCTACCTTTCGCCCTTTTAGATTTCCGACGCACCAGCTCTACATAGCATGTAATGTGCTAACAGTGCGGCAATTATTTATTTTAAACATAGTACTACACCAGCATACGGCACTTCCTTTTGACCCTCTACCTTCTGACAAGAGAAGGAAGGACTTGGTTTGCATAAAGCCTCAAACCAGACATGCCTTTACTAAGCTTTTTTACGTGTTCTTAGGACCATTTCTATATAATAGGCTTAACAAAGTACTAAGTCTCTATAGTGTAAGGTATAAAAAATGTAGTAAGATTTTGTCAGAATATTTAGTGAAACTCAAGAAAGAAAAGGAAGTTAGTGATAGTATGACGAGTGACAGGGCAGAATGGAAGAAAAAAACGTGTTGCGCCGACCCCAAATAACACGGGACAAGGGCAGGAAGATGATGATGATTTAGTGAAACTTAATTACACAGACACAGAACAACTTCTAGAAATTTTGGCATAATGTTATCTGATCCTCGTTTGTGTTTATTTTTGTATAATTTCATAGACATAGTTTTAGGTATTAATGTACTATAAGCTTATTTTCGGCGCAAAATTTTGGAATTTCCAAAACTTGGGAAAAATCAGTTCTTGAAGCCCCTTGCGCTATCATAGCATCGTAGAATATGTAGAACGAGTATAGATGTGTATTTAATGCATGTTGATGTAGGACTCCATTGAAAAGCGAAAGGGTTACCCCAGGCGCGTAGGCGTCCCAATAATAGCGAGTCCTATTATTTACGGTTAATGTTTCACACAGTACGGGGCCCGACGCGGTTTGCGTTCCTGAAGACAGTTTGTTTACGTATAATGTATCCAACATTCTTTGCAGCCTTACGTCGACATCCGGTCGTTACCTCCTTGGCAGTGAGTGGTCACCAACACAGGGACAACATTTTGATGGAGGCCAGTGTCAGTTACAGCCCCAATTGGCTGCGAGATTTGTTTGCAGTCTTTTTATTTTTTTGTGAAGTCACAAACACAGAGCAGTGTGGGTGTTACGAGAGGCTTCTGTTTCAAATTCCGCGGATTGGCCGAAGGTCACGGTGGAGTATACGGTGAAGGTCTGCCCCGCTTTGGAGGAGCAACGCCTAAAATATATCAAGCTGCAACAATTCTCTCGCAAATTCTTCATATACAGTAATTGTGGAGTAAGATGACGTCACAAATCACTCTGTAGAAATTTTAAATTTGCTAACGGTAGTGCACTACCTGCCAACGCACGTTATCCAGTTGAAGGTCAGTCTGCCGATCATTTTCCTTCATAATCCTCCGCCAAAGCTGTATCTATATAACACGGGCCGGCTAAAACTGCAGAGAACTGTCATCAGGCAAAACTTATGGGAGGTATTTCTTTCCAACAATCTCACAGCCCTAGCAGGCATCGGGTTTTTTTTATTGCTGATAGGTTCGCGCTCTTGACCGCTATCTCACCTGATGGAAAGCGACGATGCATGATGATGATAATGATGGGTCCCGTCTATTTGCTGATATCTCTTTGAGGCGCGCATAAAACATCTACTCGCCATCGAGTTGGGCTTGGTCTTTCTAACCAGACGGTTAGACGACAAGTTACCCATTGCTCGCCGTCCGCAAACTCTTATTTGTGGTGGCCGAGAATCATCCTGCGACTCCTGCGCGTCTCGACACCCGGGTGACTCCTGCGGCGGCGCGGGGGCTTGATCATGTCCTCTCTTTCATGGCTTCAACCACTTTCTTCGCTCGCATTACTGCTCCACCGTAGGAGGTGGTTGCTTCACATTCCATATTGCTCCGTATCAGACCTGAACCAGGGCCGGACGCGAGAGGTTGCTCCCGCTAATCGCCCATGTCAAGTGGGGTAAACTTCCACCGTATACTCACTCCATTATGTCCTCTGGGCGATTCGCGCAATGGTGACACGTGAGTGTTTCTTTCCGCTGAATCCGAAACAGGTACCTTCCGAAACACCTATGTCTGATGAAAACTTGCGTCAGACGAAGCTGTAGTGCCCTATTTAGCCTTTCCTTAAAGAGGAGATTTGCTGCCGCGATTGTGGCGTGCTCAAGTTACCGTGGCCCTGGAATGCAAAGGGCAACTAAAGGAATACAAGTGGGTTTTAGTCAGCAAAAGCCTGACACTACCTGTCACTTTACCCAGAGCGGGGGCTACATCTACATGTCTCTTTCTGATTATTGACGTTCATAAGTTTACTTGATGTACCTATCTCATTTACGTGTATTCTATTGTTGGTGAGCGAAATAAATAAAATAAATACATCTGGCCGTAAGAAATACAATGTATACAACATATTTACTGGAGGTAATTTTTGTTTTGGCCTTTAACCGTATGTATTTATCATTTAACAACAAGGGTACTGTCCTGCGGACTACTACAAAATAACCGTTTTTATTACATATTTACCAAGTAGCTTTGTGTTCGTACGTGTGTCGTGCAGAACAGTGGAGGGTCGCTTGGGGGCGCGGCGGCTGCGGCAGGTGTCGGTGTTCGTGGTGGCGCACGCCGCGTGCGCGGCGGCTTCGCGCGCCTCACAGTGGGCGCCGCGCCACCTGCTGCGCGGCGCGGCGGCGCGGCACGGCGCGTGCGGCGCGGCGCCGCTGTGCGCGGGCGCACGCTACTCGCGCGGCACGCCCTGCAACTACTGCGCCGGCGCGCCGCTGCTGCGCGGCGACACACTGTACGGCATCATGAGCGACAACAGCGCGTGCGGCATCGCCTGCGAGCCGCAACTCTACGTCAACATCGCTACGCTGCGCGACTGGATCGACTCCGTTATCGAATAAATTATAGTTATAATTCAGCATTTTATTTCTCAGGACCGGCGCATGATTTCTAAACTGCACAAAAGGTTGTGTTATTGTGTAGCTATACATACGCCACAGTCTGCCGCAGGGGATCAATATACTATAATAGAACTTAATAGGTACTACCTACCTATAACCCGTTCGGTGTGCCTGCTGAAGAAGACTGGAACGTGTGTACATAACAGACATATAAAAGAGTTTATGCGTCATATAAAAAGTGAGCGCACACTTATCCGAGTCGAATGCGTCGAATGAAATGGAAGAAAAGAATTATTCTTTATAAGAAATCCTGTGAAACTCCGCACACCTATCGCATCGAATCATCCGAATCTGGAAGATTTCCAGAATAAAGAATTCTAAAATTCTTTTCTTTCGACTCGTTCGACGCGTTCGGCTCGGATAAGTGTGCGTTCACCTTAAGCCAAATATAGCCTCGCGGCATGGCGGATGGAGTACCGACAAAATTTCGTGGTGATATGGCGACAGCAACTGTCGCTTCCCAGTGCTGGGCACGCCATAATCATGGCGGAGTCGCTGGGGTGGCGTCACGCCGCCCTCACCTTCCGCGTGACGCAGGTCCTCACCGGTCTGTGATACGAATTTACACCAGTTTTTTATGATTACTAGGTAATATAATGATAAATTATTAAAAGCAACTATAAAAAAGAAAAGCGATAATGGGTTAGCGATCCACGCCGCAATGTACAGCAATTTGAAGTGTAAGCAATATGTAACATCCTAGTCGCCACCCGGCAACAGTGACGACTGGGAATTTTATTCCCGACTAAATTTTGCCAGCGATTTGCCCGCGTGATATTAGGTTTCTCCATGCAAACTTTGCACCCACGTTTCATCATTTAAGAAGTGAATTATGGAAAATCCTCTTTTAGTGCTCGCCTACGTCATAAAAGGAAACCTTGTGCAAAATTTCACGCTCCTAGTCCCAGTAGTTTCATTTGTGCGTTGATCTGTCAGGTACCTACTTATCGAGTCATCTTTATAATAAAATTAATAGAGAACTTGATATTAATTCAGTTTCGATCAGGGAAGCAAAACTTAAAATTAAGTCGTGGCTACTACCTAACGCTAGACTATAAAAAAACAGAAAGCCGTTCAATGTGGCCATACGGATGGTGCGGGGATACCGGACGATTTCCCGTGAAGCGGCGAGCCTCCTTTCTGGCCTGCCATCATGGGATCTGGAGGCAACACTGCCAACACTCCTTGCACGCATGCACGATTTGCGCGTGGAGATGCAACGCCGGGGCGAAACTCCGCTGCCGCGACAAGTTGCGGCATGGCGGACAGAGTTCCGGCGGGATCTCAAGGTGAAGTGGAGGCAGCGACTGCCGCGACCCAGTGCTGGGTACGCCATAATTATGGCGGTAAGTCCCCTTTTTGAGGCGTGGCTGGAAAGACCTCACGGCGTCCTTACCTTCCGCATGACGCATTTCCTCATCGGACATGGTAAGTTCGAGAGGTTTCTGCACCGGATTCGTGTGGAAGAAACGCCCGGGTGTCGCCATTGTGTGGACCGCCCGGAGGACACGGTGGTGCACACGGTGGAGATGTGCCCCGCTTGGGCACAGCAACGCCGTGTGTGAGTGTGAGTGGCAGGCGGTCGTCTCCTTCTGCGAAGCAGTAATGCTAGCAAAGGAGGCGGCCGATCGCGTGAGGCAACGGTCTTCACGCCCCAACCGCCGCCGGGATTCCGATCCCGATTTCCGGCCACCGTAGGCGCGGGCTTGCGGAGGGCGAGCAATGCCGTAGGTGCGCTGCGTGCCGAAGTAGAGTTGTTGCGCAACGCTGTTTCGGAAAGTAGGGCGCCTAACAAGTCCAGCGTGAACATACTTCGCGGAGCACAAAATGCATACATCGGCAGTTTTGAGTCGGCGAGCTGCAGTGCGTCACCCACTGCTGATAATGCTTGCGTTGCATCTTGCTCCGCCGCTGCCGTCGCTGTATCGTCACCGGTCGAAGTGGTGACGCATGTAGGTACGTTGACCCCTAAACATGCCTATTCCGCTACTGTTACTGCAAATAAACCTGCTGTGTCGCAAACAACGCGACAAGCAGGTAAAACGAAAGGGGGCAAGCAGAGCGATGAGAATGGCTTCACTAAGGTAGAGAAGAAGAAGAGAAAGAAGCCTACTAGTCAGAACCAGTGCGGTACCGCGCTGGCAGGACCCAACATGCTGCTGCGTCCAGCAGTAGGTACCTACGACGCAGCTGTACGTTTCTAGGCTACATCACACCACGAAGGCTGAGGAGATCGTGGAGTATGTACGCGTAAAGACAAACTGGGCTTTGAGAGTCGTGCAGTTGGAGCCGCGCCATAACACTAAAGTCGTTTGTGGTGCGGGTGCCGACTCACCATTTGGAGACCTTCCTCAAAGGAGAGTTTTGGCCGAAGGATGTCGTGTATCGACGATTTCGTGGAAGGATACCGACCTCGCAGCGGAACACGACGCCGTCACTTCGTGTGCAATACCTAGTGTTTAATAATTGTTATAGTTTCTTTTATACATATGTATTAGTTTATTATTTTGTAAGATTATTTGTGTATTTTTAATGGGCCTTAGTTGCCTGATAATAAAGGATTATTATTATTAATGGATAGCTCGCCGTCCGACCGTCCGGTAACCGTCCGGACCGAGCCCAAGTCGTCGACGGCGCGTACAGTTCCACGCGCGCCTCAAGGAGATGTCAGCAACTGTAGGAGCCCAGCAGGGTCGAAGCCTACTGGGGCCAAGGGTCTGATTCTGAAAGGAAGACTCGGCCCTGGTACGAAAGACAAGGAAGAAACAGGAGTGGGTTTGTAGTCAGTAAAAGTCTGACACTATCTCCCGCTCCGCCCAACAGCGTGGGATGTTGTAAGATGATTTTCCCACCGAAAAAAAAGCCTCAATATCGGTGTACATATTTGCCCACATAGATATGTAATTCAATAACCACCATTTATACAAACCACACACACATACACGCCATATCACACACACACAAATTTATTCACATGTAAATTTGACAATATTATTAAATATTGTACCTATTAATTGACGTTTATGACGTATTAAATGTTTGTTTGGATGTATCTTACGTCGTTTGACTACAAAGCAAATATGTTAGTTTTAAGTTTTTATCTTCTTTTTTTATTTTTTTTACTTTCAATAATTTATTACTTTTAATTCTTAATAATAATTTTAATTATTATTATTCCCCATCGCCGTATCTCTACGTTGACGTCGTGGTGGGGCTTGCGCGCTCCTATAAACCCTAGGTTTGTACCCCGGTAGAGTTTGCTTTACCGTAACACGCCTAGGGTAAGGGGCCAGACTAAAAGAGATACCAACCGCAGGGCAGTTTTGTGGCGAACTGATGGGCATTAGCGACCCCACGGACCCAATCTCCCGGGAGAAATCTTGTTCCTCATCTGCGGCTTGTCTTTATTGGCCGGCCGTAGTGAACACTGACAAGGAACAGAGCTCCCACCTCTCTCTTGTCTTTATTGGCTGGCTTGAGTGGAGATTCGCTAGAGCAAAGGTGCTCGGAAGAAGGATGTATAATCCAGTAAGATGCTGGTAGGGATCTTGACCACTTCCGGGATTGTTCTGATAGCCGTGGTATACCTCTCCACTCCTCAAGCACATCAGGATATGTTGCCCTCTTGTTGCTACGTCACTTCGTGCTAGCGACCATTTTTGGAGGCCCATTTGTTGAGTATGCAAGTCACCCCCTGCCTATTTTTATCGATGGATATTAATAACATTGTTCGAGCAGGGGCCATAGTTTTAACATAGTTCCATGTTACCAGTCCACTTAAGACTCCAAAAACCATAGCCCTATTATCTTTGTTCTCCATATGTCGCAATAGTTTTTCAACAACCGGGGGTTGTCCTTGGGTGCACTAGCATAGCGCGTACAGGGATAATCGTCGGTTGGTATCATGTTCCATTATAATTATCTAAAGGGCCTCTGCGAGTTGGCTTCGGCTCCTCGTACGCCTTCCAAAGGTCCAGGACCTCAGGGTCCTGAGATAGGTAAATATTGAAAATAATGAAATTTTTGTTTTCTAATCTGATCTAATCAAATATTCCTATTTAAATGCTTATTGTAAAATAATATATCTTGGTCAATGTATTTAATCCAATTTTTAATGGAATTTTAGTATTAATGCACTAAATATTTGGGAGAAGACACTGATTCCTACATGTTTTTATGCTAATTACCCGACTGCAAGGTTATGTTTTTCGCGCGTATCTATTGTATGTATGTATATATGAATGTGTGTATGTATGTAATATTCTTTATTCAAATTCAAAATATTTATTTCAGATAAACATCCATATTATTATGTGTTAGTAGTAGTATAACTTAGCCTTATGTTAGTTTTTAATTAAATTATAATAATAAATAACCAATGAACCATTGTACGAACAGTTTAATGGTTAATTGAATCGTTTATTTTGGGAAGGGCACTAGTCCACATTTTTTCGAAATCGAGTTAAGTATGTGGCAACACTTTACGTCAAGAGACGCGTGTTTCCACCGAGAACGGCTCTAGTCCAACTAATATTCTTTGAAATATAACACTGTCAATTTCTGCGTTTATTTTGGGAAAGGCACTAGTCCAGGACAAGTGCCCTTCCCAAAACAATTTGACAGCTAACATAACCTAAAAATGTCGTCAACGAGTGATTCGAGTGAGACTGAAAATCAGCAAAATAAAGTGAATAAACGCATTAAGACTCCCAGAAACCAGGATATGTCGAAGTGTGCGAGTTTATCGATAGCAATGTCAAATATGACTTCAAGCTAAGCCACGGAAGAGAGGATGTAGTCTTGCCTGTCAGAAAGGCATATATGACATGTGTGCCTATAAATGAAAAAAAAATAGAAGATATAAAGAAAGTGATGGTTCACATTCCATCAGAATATAAGGAATTTTATAATCAGATTACTAACTGGCCCGTCAAAAACATGGAAACTATTGAAGAAGATGCTCCGTAACAAACATATATGTATATTAAAAAAATGTATTTCGACAAGATACATGTTTTATAACAATAAAGACCAGTGTTTTATAAAAATAATGTAGTTTTTATTTAAATATTCTTGTAAATTTTGGGAAGGGCACAAGTCCAGCACCTTTTTTTGATATTTTCTGTCACTTCCAATAAATAAAAACTCAAACAAAAAACCCAGGCGCTGTTGTGTTAGATAGATCTATAAATTTCCATAAATTATTTTGCACCTTCAGTAGACTTTTTTTTCAACAGAAGGTTTTTTGTGCCTCCTGTAAAATTTAGTCTGATGGACATGTGCCCTTCCCAAAATAATCGATTCAATTAGTTTATTTGGATAAGTGTGTCTGGACACTTATCCACCTTTGTAAGAGGGGAGAGTCCCACCTGTCGGAAAACACATTTAGGAAGCCATTGGAGCAGGAACGCAGGCGCGCCAACATGGAAGCGCATCGCTTCCGCATGATCGCGGCGAACCCGTCAACACATGCGTCCGCGAACATCCCTGACGCGCTACATCGCCACGGCAACCCCAAAAGAACCCTGAATGCGTTATTGTACTGTACGTGCAGGTCGCTGTATACCCGCTGCGTATACTTGGTCCACAGGCTGCACGTGTAAAACGACTGGCAGAAAGCCTTAAAAAGCGTTATTTTAACAGAGTCAGTACAGCGTGCAAACTTGCCTCATATCTTCCAAACCGCTGAACGGATTTACATAATTAAGATATCGTTAGATTTGTCGTGATAACCCAAGTGTTCTAAGATAGGTGACGTTAAAAAAAACCCAACGTAACGACTGTGAGATGCCATAATTTTAGGTAAAAAAATATATATTTTTATTTACAGCGATATGGGTATCAAAGTAAAGGGCTCATCATGAGTATTTCAAAATAGTATATCATGTCCATATTCAAAATAAATACAATAGGAAATATGTTATTTATATCTACTAACTGTTACTCGCGACTTCGTTACTCCCCGTTTTTATGTCCCCCTGGGAATTAAGTCCCGTTACCGCGAGAAAATTAAAAGTAGCCCACTTGCTTACTCCTTGTAACATCAACGACGAATTTCGGACGACGTGCAATGTGTAGCTCGCAGTCCGACCGTCCGGCTGTTGTACGGACCGAGCCCAAATCGTCGACAGCGCAGCGTCGTGTACTACGCATTCCTCAAAGAGATGTCAGCAAAACCGTAGGGACCAGCAGGGTCGATGGCTACTAAAGCCATGGGAAGACATCTGAATAGGTAACCCGTGGTCCTGGGAAGCAAAGGGCAACTCGAGGAACCTAGAGGTGGTTTTATTCAGTAAAAGTCTAGCACGCTCTCCATCTCCGTCCTAGAGCAGGAGAAGTCATTAGATGATTACCTTTACTTATAAAAAAAGCTTTCTGTCAGTGAAAGTCCCGTCAAAATCGGTCCAGCCGTTTCTAAAATTTCTTTTCCCCTGGGAATTAGGATGTCCCCCCGACCACAGGAATTAAGTCTTGTTCCCGCGAGAATATAAAAAGTAGCGTAAGGTACTCATTATAATATTAGCAATTAAAGTTCCGTCAAAAAGAAGTCCAAGTTACTCCTTGTAAAATCACCTATCCATCAGTAAAAGTCCTTCTAAGTCGGTCCAGCCGTTTCGAAGATGTCCATTATCCCCGGGATTTAAGATAACTAACTCCCTCGAGAAATAAGTCCCGTCCCGCAGAAATATAAACAAAATATTTAGTTGCTCATTATAATATTAGCTATATCCCAATAAAAAGTAGCCTAAGTAACTGCTTGTAATATTTGCTATCCGTCAGTGAATGTCCTGTCAAAATCGGTCAAGCCGTTTCGGATGTTAGCTGGAATAAACCGATAACTAATAAAAATTTCAAAGTTCACGTTTTTGTTAAGTATAGGTATCGAATACACTTTGATATGCATTTAGTAAACAAATGTTTTTTTACAAACAGACACTTCAATTTGATTTAAGACACAAAAAAGCGAGGCGGATGACAAGGTAGGTTTGTGAACATTGTACGCCTAAAATAGAGTGAATAAATAGTGATATTAGATTATATTAAGTAACTAAAAAGTGTAAAAAAAAAACAATTTAAAAAATAAAAAAACCCGACTGAGAAAAAAATAATTTTAAATAAAAACTGAAAAGAAGAAAAACAAGTTCAGTCCTGTAGCGTAGAAGCCAATTCAATTAAAACAAAACTGCAACAGTCTGGACCCATTAACCTAGACTAAAATCATTCCATATAATATGGGTCCCGACTGTTGCAGTTTTATTTCTGGCACCCTGACACGGACAGGTTAGGTTAGAAGGCTAAGGCGGGTGCGGAGCGAAGCGGAGCTCCCGCCTTAACCTACGTGGTTATTTTTTTTTATAACAAACCAGAAATGCGTGTAGGGAGAACTGACTTGGCCTAGGCGAAACTAGTTTATCCTAAAATCTAGTTTTGGCGGTAACATATACATTAGTATTATAGGCTAATAAGTCGGCAATAACAAGGCACATAACGTGTGGGAGTCGGTGGTTGGAAAAGTAGAGTTGATATTCTCTACGCCTCAGCAGCGTTACCGTCACAAAGACCGTAACAGGTAACAGTACCTACCTACATTATGTCAGCATATTCAGCATTAGAATATGGAGCCATAGTCAGCTTTTATGAAGGCACAGCACAGCACAAGATCAAGATACGCGGCAACAGTTAGTTAACAAAACATAAGCTTAGGCGACGTAGAGTTGAAACTAACGCTGACGACCGTCTCGCAACTTTACCTGCACGCCATAAAACTATCCTCTTGCCTGTCACATTATGCAAAAGTATTGACAATCACACCTTTCTAAATAGCTGATAAGACAAGGATATGTTTCTAGTAATTTGTACATCAGGTGTAGTAGATATTGTTTTTCTACACTAGACAACATTTTGTATGGAGTAAATTAGTAGAAGTTACATAAAATTAAATCTTTGATTAGTGATATTTCAAGCCAGTTTTAGTCATTTTTGGACTTTTAATTACTAAGAAACATCTGCTACGGCATCAGTTATGATAATAACTTAACAGTACAGTCGCGTCGTAAATAGTTATCAAATTAGCTTCAAATCATGTAATCTAGGATTTTGCATAAAAAAATCTAAAAGTCTTACTACCTAACTCAAAAACTACAGAATATCAGTAGAACATTTGGTGATTTAGTTTGTTGCATTTTAGTCCTACAATGAGGTCCTGCAAGGAATACGTCGAGTTACTAGTAACCCTGTATACTTAGATTGACTAATGTGAGAATTGAGATTTTTTTTTATTGTGCCATCGAGTACCTATGTAATGTGAGATTGAGTGTGAGCCTGTATTACCAAAGTACTCTGTGAGTGTGAGATAAAGCACAGAAAAAAAGAAAAAAGAATAACAGGAAGAATTTTTATACAGGTTTGACATTAGTTTAAAATTATAAAAAAAAAGATTATTAACTGCCAGTGTTTAGGTACATTGTACAGAAGTTTTAACATAAAAAATTGTGACCAAAAATTAGAAAAAAAAGAATTCAATATCAATTGCTTATATTTGCATAACATGATAAAGAGAATTGCAAACATTACCTACGTCATTATAATGTACCTATCCACTAGGAATCATCATCATCATCTTCCTGCCCTTGTCCCGTTTTATTTGGGGTCGGCGCAACTCGTTTTTTTCTTCCATTCTGTTCTGTCATTCATCACGCTATCACTAACTATTATCTATATTTATATTTTATTATCTTCATAAGTAGTTGTACACTAACAGCCCCAAACCTTTTTCATTTCGTAGTAGTTGGTAGTAATTGCCGTGTGCAATAAGACCGCCTATTGTAAACTTATTTTTTATAAATGACTGTCCTGTAATAAATTAAGGTGTGCAATAAAGAAATAAATAACTCCCTTTTCTTTCATATTACTTCTCACACAATCCATCCATCTTTTCTTTGGCCTCCCTCTCCCTCTCCATCCATCCACATGTAAACTCATAACTCTTTTAATAACTGTATGCGTTTCATCTCTCCTCTTTACATGACCATACCAAGACACGATTTCCTTTCAACGTTTCAGTCACTGGCGCCACTTTCAAACTTCCGCTAATATACTCATTTCTCACTTTATCCATTCTCGTTACACCACACATCCATCTTAACATTCTCATTTTCACAGCCCAACATTCTGATCCATACAGTATGACAAGCCATAACACGGACTTGTAGATTTTACCCTTCAACTTGAGGGGCATCCGTGGGTTATTTTTTATTGATGTAAACCAGTGCTTGACTGCGATCCCACCTGATGGTAAGCAGTGATGCAATCAATCATCAGTGGGTCACAAGTTGTTCCCGTGACCTGTTGCCATTTCATCCATCCTGCGTTGATTCGATGCGATACGTCCCGGTCTACTTCACCATCCCCTTGGACAAGCGACCCGAGGTAACGAAAGTGGGAGCAGATCGGTATGGGCGTTCCAGCGAGAGCTAAAGGCACTGGATTGGAGAGACCGCCGAAAT
This sequence comes from Mythimna impura, assembly GCA_905147345.3. Classification (NCBI taxonomy): domain Eukaryota; kingdom Metazoa; phylum Arthropoda; class Insecta; order Lepidoptera; family Noctuidae; genus Mythimna; species Mythimna impura. The sequence continues at coordinate 921,527 of LR990342.1, read as the reverse complement.
CGCAGAACAAGTATTCCGTTTTGGTTCTACTCAATTTCAGCCCAACACTCTCCAGTCTGTTCTGGACCTCTAGGCCACTTTCGGTAACCAACACAATGTCATCGGCAAACAGCATACACCAGGGAGCCTCTTCCTTAATGTCCGACGTCAGAGCGTCCATTATCATCAGGAAGAGGTAAGGGCTGAGAGCCGACCGGCCGAGCCAGTGATGCCCTTATGATGATTTAGGTTTCTCCATAGTTCGTCATTATCAGACCCCGAAAGGTAAAAAAAAAAACATTTTTAGGCGAAACTTATCAACTCACTATGGTGAGAAATTTTATGATATTTTATTGGTATTTTACCAGCGTTATGGGACAGGGTGGATTATAGGTTTTCTTACAGTATAAACTGTCCGCTCCGAAGTGTAATGTGTGATATGGAGCCACAGAAATCTTAATACTAATCTTATTATTAAGATTTCTGTGTATGGAGCTAATAAATCACACGCGTAGTCACAGTCGGCGACTCGGAATAGGTGTTGCGTTTCGGTCATAAAACACATAAAAAGGTTGAATTTGCAAGTTTTTAATGCTGAAAAAAGAACCAAATCTAATTCTATGACTCAACCACACAAATGACACGAGAACACGACGAGAATGACAGGTGGCTGTGTTGTGTTGGTTCAGCTAGTCCTGCAGAGATGTTGTGTGCTCACGAGTGGCTCACAGTATATTAAACACAACCGTATCGAGTTCGTGTCTATAGTGTGTGCCAACAAGCCGTTGTTGTTGATCTCCTTGCTGATGGCGCTCTTTGTAATATGCACCATCGGCGCTTCAGTCATCCAAATAATAGGCGCTTTAACAGATCTCAAAAAGGAAACCGAAGAATTGTATGAATCCATAGTAAATCCACCACCAGCCCAAGATTTAATTTTCGATGAAATGGTTCAGCGGCGAAGCGAAGACGAGTTCTCACCGATACTCGCCGTGAGCCCGCCTGACGAGCCACTGCAGGTTGTCGCCAGCATGCTCTTCCAAACCACGCTGCTAGCTGCCGGCGAGCCTGGCCAGCCCGCCAGCAGCGCGCCGCACGAGCCGGCACCGCACGAGCCGACGCCGCACGTGCCGGCGCCGCACGTGCCGGCACATGACGTGCCGACGCCGCACGAGCCGGCGCCGCACGTGCTGGCGCTGCCCGTGCTGAGGGCGCGCGCCGGCCCGGCGGAGCGGCGACTCTCCTCGTACACGGTCATTGCCACGCTGAGAGCGGTGGAGAACTACGAGCCGGACAGATCAACCACACACAATAAATTGTAATGTTTCTTTCCATGAGGTTAACTTGGGCCAGCCGTGGACATTGTGGACAACGCATGTTTCCCGACACCTGCGACTACCGACCGTTTCCTGCCTTGTGTCTAACAAGATTGAATGGGGAATGTTTAAGGGTTAACACACAAGTAGGTAGGTAGCGTCGATTTCAAATTAAACACATGATAAGCATAACATAAACATTTTATTTAAATATTTTCCATAAGTTGAATTATCATAATATAATACAATGCACACCAGACGCGTCACTGCAATCCGGCTGACTTCACTCCAATATACATATAAACCGAAACTATGCTTTTATACAAATGAACGTCTATCCTTGGATTCAAGTTTACTAAGGCATTTTAACATTTTATACAACCTGTCCGCGCCCTCGCTCGCTGTACAGAGGGCACCTATCAGCGTCTACTGTGAACCGACCGTCCAATCACAGCGAACAGAAACACATATCTATAAACTATTGACAACTTAATATCTAAATCTAACAGAAAATAAATTGACAACAAACATGAAATAATAATAGAAATAATAAATTGCATAATATTACATTAAATAATAATTTTTTCACAATGTTTCTAATCAAATTATCATCGGTTCCTGACTACAACATTATATAAAAATCCATTTCCTCGTTGAGTATAAAGAGCGAGAACTAAAAAAACGATAGAACTAGTAAGTGCTCACTAACGACATTACGAGACGGCGCGGCGCCGCGGACAATGTCTCTTGTATCATCTAAATATTCCTTACATCATTCATTACTAAGATGCTTTAATGCGATGTAATTCATACATTCGCTGCTCGCGTCCTGAGATATATTTGGTTGCAATATTATCGAAAGCCCATAAAAACATGAGTTTGTCGTCAAACAGTGAACAACGCTCTGAAACGTGCAAGAGCTGTGGAGTACCTTCTGGTTAAGTGGTCAAGTTGGCGGACGATGTTCTTACACAAACTATGGACTGAACAGATGCATTACAAGGGAAGGGCGGCTGAAATATTTAGTTGCAAACTTTGAGGCCTTCCACTTTACTTCACGACAGTCTCCATGAAGTGTTTCGGCTCCATCTTCGATTTTAACACAAGAATGACCCGTCTTGCAGTGTGTTTATAAGATAACTCTCTTTGATTTGTCAAGTACATTTGAGTCGAGTTGTGTGGACGGCGCGGCCGGCTATATGCCGCTCCGCTCGTACGGGTCGGTATCGCCTTCTAACTTCGAAGGGTCGTATATCCCGCTCTGAAAACACAATTAAAACTCATGAAAATGTTCTTACCTCTTCGGCTGTGAGTAAATTCTGTTTTGTTTTTTCCAGATAAGGGCGGCGACTTGGTGTAATGAGATTGTTCTCTCTGTTACACCAAGTTTGGCGAAACTAAGCGGAATGTTTATAATTGGTATGTCCACTTCGTCCAACTAACGGATTTGGATGTACGAGTAATACCGTGAATTCGAAAAAAATAATGGTAAAGTTAGATTCGCACAAATGTAAGTTTGTTCGACACACACAAGAACGTTTTTCCTTAAATCCCAATGCTAGCAGTACCAGCCCTACAGGAATGAATCGCTTACTGGGACAACGTGGAAATAACAGTTTTAAACATTCCTATCTTCTCACAGGAGGGCAGGCAACTTGCTGGGCTAGAGTGGAACAATTCGTCCGAACATTTAGCCAGCGAGAATGTTCAGATTACATTTTATTTTTTTGAGGTGCGAATCTTCAAATGACATCTCCTGCTCTAGGGTGGAGCGAAAGAGCAGATTTTACTGACTAAAACTCGACTGTGTCTTTCAGTAGCCATATGTTTTCGAGGGCCACGGTAATGTTCGAAGCTTTCCCGCTGCCCTATTTTACAATTAAGATAATATCACGAGGTTTGTGCACGCATCAGTGATGTTATAAAAGTGACAGATGATAGCTAGACATATTCTGGCAGACTATTTTTTGAGTCTGACTTTGCGGTATATTGTGCATTAGCAGGAAACGAGGTAACTTTAGTTGTCTACTTGCTCTGAGGGAAGTTTCTATGTAATGAACGTCTTACGGTTAATGTCCGTTGGGCAGGCTGTCCGCTTCCTAGCAGCATGCGACAACAACATGTTTACAATATTACGATCTTTACTTTATCTATGATACAGTACTACAAGGATGGAAATCTCCCGTTTCATGAAAGCCTCATAATTTTTCAATGTTCTTTATTTATTCTACAATATATAGAATATTTCGTTTTTGCCCGACTGCGGCAAAGGACACACGAAGGCGAAAGTTTGGCTCAATAACAATAGCCAGCCTTAGATTTGAAACATTTTTAGATCAGGCTCTCATAAAAGGGCGAGGGGTGAACTATGCAGCTCATTGTATAATAAATAACATTGTCAATATTGTGTTACACGTAAAAAGTCAATGCTGAAGCCTGCGGCAGGTAAAGTCTTTGCTACTGGTTGATGGCACGCTGCTCAGATGATGTAGTCAACTATGTATAACACACGTACGTCTAGCTCGTAGGGCTCCGGGGGCGCGAGGGTAGGCTGGGGAGGGAAGGGCTCGGCGCGGGATGGGGGGATCAGCACCTCGATAGACTCCGGATGTTCTACTCTGGCCTCCTGCTTGTTTATCAAACATTATTGTATGGTTTAAAGGAGGCTCATCTTTGTGTGCCCAAAAATAAAAGTATGGTAATAATATAAAAGTAGACATCTTGAACATAAAATAATAACAATAGCTTAAAATTAATTTGAACTTTTAAGATTGTTGGCCCAAATGAGTTTTTTGATATTTTACTCACATATCAGTCGGGCTATATGTATAGTATTTTTTGTCGTATTTGAATATTTTTGGTTAAATTGTTAATTTTTGGGAGATCAGTTGTGCTTTATAGAGAAAGGGAGAGACATGTGCGTGGGAAGTGGACAGTGACGTATGTGTGCGTACCTGCGGCACGGGCGCGGGCACGAAGTAGTTGGTGGGCGTGCTGAGCGGCGCGCTGGGCCCGAGCACGTCGTGTGCGTGGGAAGGGGACAGTGACGTATGTGTGCGTACCTGCGGCACGGGCGCGGGCACGAAGTAGTTGGTGGGCGTGCTGAGCGGCGCGCTGGGCCCGAGCACGTCGTGTGCGTGGGAAGGGGACAGTGACGTATGTGTGCGTACCTGCGGCACGGGCGCGGGCACGAAGTAGTTGGTGGGCGTGCTGAGCGGCGCGCTGGGCCCGAGCACGTCGTGTGCGTGGGAAGGGGACAGTGACGTATGTGTGCGTACCTGCGGCACGGGCGCGGGCACGAAGTAGTTGGTGGGCGTGCTGAGCGGCGCGCTGGGCCCGAGCACGTCGTGTGCGTGGGAAGGGGACAGTGACGTATGTGTGCGTACCTGCGGCACGGGCGCGGGCACGAAGTAGTTGGTGGGCGTGCTGAGCGGCGCGCTGGGCCCGAGCACGTCGTGTGCGTGGGAAGGGGACAGTGACGTATGTGTGCGTACCTGCGGCACGGGCGCGGGCACGAAGTAGTTGGTGGGCGTGCTGAGCGGCGCGCTGGGCCCGAGCACGTCGTGTGCGTGGGAAGGGGACAGTGACGTATGTGTGCGTACCTGCGGCACGGGCGCGGGCACGAAGTAGTTGGTGGGCGTGCTGAGCGGCGCGCTGGGCCCGAGCACGTCGTGTGCGTGGGAAGGGGACAGTGACGTATGTGTGCGTACCTGCGGCACGGGCGCGGGCACGAAGTAGTTGGTGGGCGTGCTGAGCGGCGCGCTGGGCCCGAGCACGTCGTGTGCGTGGGAAGGGGACAGTGACGTATGTGTGCGTACCTGCGGCACGGGCGCGGGCACGAAGTAGTTGGTGGGCGTGCTGAGCGGCGCGCTGGGCCCGAGCACGTCGCTCGCCGGTGGAAGCGCGCGCATGGGCGCGCCGCTAGGGTTGAAAACGTCCACGTACGACTTCTTTATGTCTGCGAAACAAACTCACGATATCAATACTACACGTACGCAACACTCCTCTTCAAAGTTAACTTTGGCGGCTACAACATCCACAGCCCATCTGACAGTATATAAATATTCAACGCTACCTTTTCACGTCATATTGAACTCTGCAATACCAGAAAATGGAATAATATTTGTAGTAATTGCACAAGATTAGCTTTCTGTAAGGACACGGCTGCTAGACAGCAGGAGTAAGTGTCATACCTAGTTGTAGTACTTCTTTGGAGAGAACCTTATTATATATTATGTTCGTAATCTCGTCACATATTTCACAGAACACGCGTACCTGGGGGGGGGGGGATCACAGATTACTCAATATTTTGGTTGAATGCTTTCTTTCTTTAAAAAAATGTGATTAAAGCGAGTAGTACAATAGTATAGTACATACACAATGAGGACGAGATTAGTAAACGTAATTGAGGATCGGACGTCATAGGGTCAGTTAGTCCGATCTGTTGAATCTATATATATATATATATAAAAAAGAGAAACTGACCGACTGACATATCAACGCACAGCCAAAACTACTGGTATTAGGAGCGTGAAATTTTGTACAAGGTTTCCTTTTATGACGTAGGAGAGAGGTTTTTCCAAAATTTACCCCTAGGGGATGAAACGGGGGTCTAAAATTTGTAAAAACTACTTTCACGCGGGCGAAGCCGCTGGCTGAAGCTAGTTATATAATAATAACACAAAGGAACAGCTTTTTATTTGCATCAAATATTATGAACTATACACATTTGCGGTGTGCTGAATTTAGATCTCAAGTCAATTTTTTTGCATCAGTTTTAGTTTTGCAAACGTGATTTTCGCGAGAAAAAATATTTAATTAGAAAAACAACCACTACTTAATACTTAACAACAAAAAATATTTTATAGGATTTTCTCGCTTGACTTGGTTCACAATCTTAATGGAACCGTCACCTTTATTTTTCAGTCGGATCACCAAGACTTTCAGGGAAACGATTCAATTAGCTGTGAAGGAAGTGTACCTAGATGCTCATATTATAACTAAACTGTTGGTAGTTGTTGCGGCAACATCTCTTCAACGTGCTCTGCATACCTTTTATCATTTTATTCCCAGTTTTTTTTGTGCAATCCAAATTAATTCATTGCAGGTATTATTTTCAATACCAGTCATATCTACACTTAATATTATAAACAGGTAAAGTTTGTTTTTTTTTGTTTGTAGGAGGCAATCTCTGAAAGTACTGGTCTGATTGCTAAAATTTTTTCACCGATAGAAAGCTGCTTTATTCCTGAGCAAACCGCGGGCAAAAGCTAGCATATCATAAATGGTTGTCATTGTCAAGTCATTGCGTATCGTGCTTATTTGTTCGTGTTCAAAAACAGAAACTGATTTTACTAGATTTTTCTTACACAAATTATTTTAGACATAAAAGTACACAACTATAAACCTTGCGCACTCAGTATAATAATGCGTTCAGGATGTTGTTGGGTCTGCCGTGGCGGTGCAGCGCCTCTGGGATGTTTGCTGAAGCGCGCACTGATGGTTTCCAGGCCATCATGCGCAAAAAAGCAGCTTCTCTGCTGGCTCGTATACGGAGTAGCAACAACGGCATTCTGAACGCAATTGCTGTACGTTTTGACTGTCCCTTTCAAAATTATTGGGTCATGTCTTGTAAAGGTGTGGCCAGTCATGGCAAATAAAATAAAATTTGTAGGTACTATGTTAAGTTTTCTATGGGTCTATGCCACCCGAAATAAAGTTATTATTATTATTATAAATAAATAAATAAAATTCAAATATAAAAAGAAATTGTATTTTGTTCCCTTGTGTTATCTTTAAATTGCATGTATTGTTATGAGTTCCCTAGCTCCTGCGCTGGGTACACTCCATTCACGTTAACATTACACATTTAAACAAACCTCTTGTACTGTCCGTTCAACCGATTTGACTGTTACTGTGCAGGTGGCGTGATGAACGGCGGCTGCTTTAAATAGTTGCTGTTGTAAACACTTTTTATCTTTTAATGCCATCCTTATACCTACAGAATAGAAGTCAAAATCGGTTGAACGGACAGTAAAAAAGGTTTTGTTTTTTTTAGGTCGGAAAATTCCTTCTCTCGCCCTTGGGCGGAGCGAGAGGGCGTGTCAGACTTTTACTGACTAATACCCACTCCTTCCATTCCATTCCAGGGCCCCGAATTTTCCTTTCAGAAGCGAAACCATGGTCCCAATAGGTTTCGACCCTGCTGGGCCCCTACGGTTTTGCTGACATCTTGAGGCGCGCGTGGAACAGTACGCGCCGTCAACGACTTGGGTTCGGTCCGGACGGTTACCAGACGATCGGACGGCGAGCTACCCATTGCTCGCCGTCCGCAAGTCCACGCCTACGGTGGCTGAAAATCTGAGGCATGAGGGCCGTTCCCTTGCGCGTGCGGCCGCCTCCTTTGCTAGCATTACTGCTTTGCTCTGGACCATGGCCTGTTTCGCCCCGGCGTGGCATCTCCAAGCGCAAATCGTGAATGCGTGCAAGGGCTGTTGCCTCCAGATCCCATGGTGGCAGGCCAGCAAGGAGGCTCGATGCTTCGCGGGAAACCGTGCGGTATCCCCGCACCATCCGGATGAGCATGACCGCTTTCGCAGCGACGACGCCCATACCAGTGTCTCATAAAGGGCCATAGACCGAACAACATCTACGCAGAGCCTCCCGCAGGAGGCGTCTGAATCCCCTAAGTAGGGCAGGAGCCGCTTGAGGGCAGCCCCAGTCCGATCCAGTTTGAGAGCCAGACGTCGGAAGTGCTCCTCGACATTTCACCGGCGGTCATGATCGATGTACTACTAATATAAAAAAGCAATACTTACGTCTTCCTTTCTGCATTTTGAATATATTCGAGACTGGAGCGCCCGAGGCGGGAGGAGCGCCCTGGGCGGGCGGAGCGCCCGGGGCGGGCGGAGCGCCCGGGGCGGCGGGCAGCGCGGGCGACGTGCTCCTGCGGGGCAAGCGCGTGTTGCTAAGCTCATATTATATGAAAGGTTATGACAGTTAGATGTTTCCACCCGGATGGCCGCTTAACCCACATGTCACAGACGCTTTTTTAACGAAGCGTTACATAATTTTGCACAAAAATCTCTTGCGTGTATCTGTTGGAATCAAAGTGAAGGTGAATAGATTTATTCAAAAAAAAGACGTCTCATCTCACGAAGTTGTTTATTCTGTGTGTAACATATATTAAACGAGCCGCTGATCCGACAAACGTTGTTCTGTCTTATGTCTGCTACATATGAATATTCGAACAGTTGTTAAACGCGCGAAGGTTAAAAAGTTAAAGTTTTCTGAAATTTTTCCTATTTTCTTAAGAGCGTCCTTTTCGAGGTAATCACGTAACAGCGGTTGTATGATGATTGATGATTATGATGTTATTACACATCTTTCTCTAGATATTTTGGATACACAGATATGTTGTAGATATTATCTAGGCTTCTATAGAATTCAAAACATAAATTTGTGTAAAACTAATCTAGTAAAGATCTCTGAAAGTCTGCTATTTTACGTGTTAAATCGTTCTCAAGGAATTTTTTATCACCTTCCAATTTTTTTTGAGAATTAGGTGTCATTGAAACATTCCATTTTTTTAAATAAAAAAGGTAGGTAAAATTTACAAAAAATGACTTTCCGTAATTTCAAATTTGTGTGGTCACCTAGTGAAACGTAGGCATTGAGCGAGGTGGTGCGGAAACAGATATGTAGGCAGCAAGCACAGCGCGCGCGCTACTCAAACATCTCTCTCTCTCTCTTTAGTCTTAACAAGGCGATCGCGCGCGACGCACGTGTGCCGCGCGCGCTGCCGCCGCGGCGCCGGCTGCCATCGATACGATGTATTCAAATCGCAAGTATTGTGAAATAGTTCGTAGAGGTCCTGTTTCTTGGCCGCTGCGGTCACACGAACACACGACCGAAACTTTCTGATGACTTTTATCTGAGACAGACTCGAAACTATATCGGACTTGAAAGTTCGAATAATTATGACTGCTTAGCGGTAGGAGTACCTAAAAACACCTAAGGTTGTAACCTAGCTTAATGGTAGACGTTATTAACAATTATTGACATACTCTTATAGTTGTGCTAATAGGATTGTGATTAGATTTACGTGAGTTGATTTTATTATTATTATTATTTATTATATTCTTTATTGTACACCACATAAACAAAAATAAGGACAAACATAATTAAAAATAAGTGTACATTGGGTTTTATGTAAATTAGAAAGAAAGAAAACACGTTTATTTGGCACACAGGTACACACAATGTTGTCAATGTAAATTGTTAAGTTGGTTCCAATTTCTTAAGTATGCCATAATGTAAAAGACATGATCTGGCCTGATTTTTACCCGACTACGGGAAAGCAAAAGAAGGGTTATGATTTTGACAAGCTATGTAATATTGTTTATATGTTTGACATACCTGTAGTACCTAAGTTTTATATTGTAGCTGTTTGCTGTTCTTTTTTATATAAAATAAAATGTATGTGAGTATGTTCATCTGTTCCGTCATAGCTCCTAATCTACTTATCGGAACTCGATATATGAGGTATCATTAGAACCGTCTTAACCTTTCGAATACCGAAATTACAATAGACAGACAATGAGAGAGCGAACCCCAACCAATGTTGTGGTTGGGTGTAAATGAGTGGACTGTATTTCTATAAGCGGTGGTATATTGCCGTTAATACTTTTAATAATACAACGATCCCGTATAACCAGTAATTAATTTAAGAGATTCGAGAGCGTCGTCCGTTCACTCGGGGTTTAATGAACTAATTCATTAAACCTCGAGCGAGGCGACCGAGGCGTCTCTAATTACGCTACTCAATAGGTTCATTGTCCGCTGAACATAGGCTACGTGACGTGTCACAAAACTCGATATGGCGCCCTCTAGCGGACAAAAAGTAATGTATTAAAAAATTAAAATGGAGATAAATACGCCGTGTTTGGTATCACTTGAAAAGGTTACATTTCCAAAATATTGCTCAAATTTAAAGTGACGACCTCTAGCGGACAAAAAGTCATGTGAAAAAAAAATGTTAAGATAAATACACCGTGTTTGATATCATTTCACTGGTCCTTATCAAAAAATGTCATCAAAATTCAATACGGTGCCCTTTAGTGGACGAAAATTAATTTACCATTATTAATTAGAAATTTTAAATTTAGCTTTTACAAGTAAATGGTATAGAAGCACTGATTTAACACCAATGTTGTTTAAATAAAAAAAAATTTAAACCCGACTACGACAAAAAAAAAGTCGCTGAAAAAGTATGAAACAAGATTTTCAGGATGCTGAAATAAACAAGGTGAAAAGAAAAGCCGTAGTCACACGTTATTAAAGTGTCCTAGACGGGTTTTAGTTTTTTACTTTTTTTTTTTGGAGTTCTATTTAATTGTATTCAATAATTTTGAATTACTTTCCCTCCTACATTTGTTGAGATTCTTAATTCCAAAAACGGAAATAAAGACATAAAGCCGTCTCGAATCGATGTGCTGGGGTGGTCACCCTTTCGGAGCGGGCACGCTCGACGCATTTTGTACTTAGTTCTTGTTTACTTTGTCTTTGTGTTTATATTATAACCGTTGTGCTGTGTCTGTACCGAATAAAAGTTTTTCTATTCTTTCTTTCTTTCGACATCTATCGCGATCCTACACATTTTCTAGTAATGAAAAACCGTTAATTGTTTGTTTTCTGGTATCTACGCAGAGATATTAGAAAACGGTCAATGTTAAACTTTATTCCACGTTTATCTGGCGCCTTGTATAGTCACATTACGACATGCCTTTTGTAAATTGACGGTCCTGCCCGTGAAAGTATGAAGGAAAAATTTACAATTTATGTGTTGTTATCGATGTTTGGAGGGGCCAATTGTGTGAGACCTGTCTGTGTTTGTGCGTGTATGTGTACGCAGCGCGCAGCGCAGTGTCTACAAGCATTGTCATCTTTTGGATAATTTTGTGATGCCTTGTCTCATTTTTTTTTTGTATTAAGTGATATTAAAAGATATATCAGAAATTTCATTACTTTTCTCAAAGATTATAATGTTTAAGTTTGGAAGGTGCCAACAACATCGTGTATATGTATGACTAGCTTCGCGCGCGTGAAAGGTTTCTTCATACAAACTTGAGACCCCCGTGTCATCCCCTTAGGGCCTGAATTTCGAAACATCCTCTCTTAGTGCTCGCCTACGTCATAAAAGGAAGCCTTGCGCAAAATTTCACGCTCCTAGTACCAGTTTTTTTTTGTACCAAGAGACAGTAATGGAACAGTTTTTTTTTTCCACAACTATCACACAACGCCGTCTAGTCTCAAGCTAAGCAGAGCTTGTGTTATGAGTACTAGACAACTGATAAATCTACTTATATATTTCTAAATACATACATATTATAGATAAATTACACCCAGACACAGAACAAATGATTGTGCTCATCACACAAACATTTGTCCTGGGTGGGAATCGAACCCACGACTCCCGGCATAGCAGTCAGGGCCACTAACCACTAGACCAACAGGTCAGTAGTTTTGGCTGCGCGTTGATATGTCAGTCAGTCAGTTTCTCCTTTTATATATAGCATAGCATAATCAGCCTTTTTTAATGTCCCCACTGCTGGGACTCAGGCCTCCTCTCTGGGAGAGGGAATAGGCCGTAATCCACCACGCGGGCCCAGTGCGGGTTGGTGAATGTCACATATCTTCGAATTTTTGGTTCTAGGACATGCCGGTTTCCTCACGATGTTTTTCTTCACCGTTTTGAGAGCAGTGGTGATGAAACAAATTACACAAAGTAATGCGCCTGGCTGGATTTGAACCCGCGACCTACAACTCGTAAGTCGGGGCCTTTACCACTCGGCCACCACTGCTCTCCACTCGGCCATCACTGCTCCTTTTATATATATAGAAGATTAATATTCTTAATCATAATACAATCAACTAACAACGTAAGAGAATAATTTTTAATATTTTAAATAATAATAATAGCAAATGTCACCCTCATTCGGTGACTGTTTGGAGTGCGCTAAAGAAGTTCGTAAAATGGAAGCGTGGTATGCTCGCATAGAATCGATGAGGCATGTGAGTGGTTGTGTACTGACTGGTGGTGCGGCAGGCGCGGCGGCGGCGGCGGCGGCGGCTCGCTGTCGTCGCTGTCGCCGTCCAGGTTGCGCCAGCGCTTGTTCTCCGCGTCCCACACGATCTGCGCCACAATCATTATACTACATGCGCTGCATACGGAATGACGAATAACTCATTCGGTAACTACCTGCTCGGAAATTATAGCGAGTCAAGTCTCTGTGTTAAGTATTACTCCGGGCAGTAGATGCATGCGATTGCAGTACACACGTGTGCACGGAGACTTTCTTTAATCTTTAACTGCTCACTAACACCGGAGCTAAACTCAAAACGTGTCGTCAACATCGTACGTATACTTTACATAAGACATCGCATGGCAATTCTGTAACCGATCTCGTGAGTTTTAAATACTTTAGCACAGAATTATAAATTACATGTGTAATAAAAAACTGAAAGTGCGAAATAAGTTTATTGAATAGATACATAGATATAAGATAAATAGGTAGATAGATAGACTTTGCTTTGATGTACAACAGAAGAGAGCGTCCAGCCGGTCGCAGACCAGGAGCTTCGTTAGCTTAGCTCGTGGTTTGCAGCAACAGTCTCTAATACAAACATTTTTTTTTTACTTTAATGAAAAATGGCTGTCTTATCTATCACGACCACCTTGGATATGAGAAACATAAAATCGGGTGATGATGAGACAAGTACTGCTACATAAATTGACTCCAGGTGCAATGGACGTCGATCGGTGAAATTGTGACATAAATATTTGGAGACGATTGACGACAAAAATGCAATAAAAATATATAGATACTACACAAATATACATTTAAACTTTAGAGAACTCAAGCGGCCTTTAAACATAATATAAAATACATAAATAAATATAATTTGGTTAAATTTTAGCAAAAAGGTAAACTAATTCACACTATACACGTTTAGATTTTACGAGACCTACTTCAGCTTCCCAAAATTATTATAAGTGATGACACTACTGGCTGTCAATCTTATGATTTTAAGTTTGACACATAAAAGTGAATTATTGTTTACAATAAAACTAGACAAATTACATACAATAGCGAAAAATCCGAGATATAATACAACTTCCTATCAGGGATAACTCATTTAATTTTTCTAATTGAATTAGTAATGCTGAGCGCGTTTTGGTGCCATTCGAAGTCCATTATTAGAGCAGCACTCGAGAATAAGGTGTTTATCGAATCTCAGCGGAAGACTCCTCTATACAGCAATTAGTTAACTTATTCATGTACTCCCGCTAGCCCAAATGTTTGCTTCAGCAGTAATTAATGTACAAGAATTACACAAGTTCAGAAATATGGACGAGACGAGAATAATATAGCAAATCGATGTTTACAACAAGGTGGGCATGTTAGTGTGCGAGATGCGCGGGGCCACACTCACGGAGGGGTTCTTGTCGTCTGGCAGGATCATCTGGTTGGGCGGGCGCAGCGACAGCTTGGTGAGGATGCCGCCGAGCCAGCCGCCGCCGCCGCCGCCCTTGCTGCGCGCATCCGTGCCCGCCGGCTTGGACTTGCTCTCTTGCTTCTTGCTGGTCGCCTTCGGAGAGTCGGTGTCACGCTCGTTCTGTTGTTGTAACACGTTTACTATTATGTTTGTGGTATAGGAATTGGTTATTGTCTCGTGTTTTGTCGAGTCCAGAGTGTCACGAGTCTTAAGTGTTGTTTAGAGCAGTGGCTCCCAACCTTTCTAGGGTTCCGTACCTCACACACGCCAAAAACTGAACCCTTATAGGATCACTTTATTGTCAGTCTATAGTTCTGTTAAGACCCGTTTTCTCAGAAACTCGTGAAGGTTATGGTGAAATTAATACCAAATACTTAGGTCTGCTACCCCTTGGAGCAATAAAAAAATCAAACTAAGGTAACGCAATCTAAAGATACTTTACTTTTCTGAATTATGTAACACATACACTTTATATGGCACCATTTGACGCTCACAAAGAAATCAAAGCCTGTACTTTCTGTTGACCTAAAATCGTGAAATTTGGCAAGAAGTAAGGTCTCATAGCACAAGTATGTAAAGGAATAGGTCTGAAAACCGACTTCAGTGGACCGCGGAGCACAGGTTAGGAACCACTGTCTAGAGAGTCCCGAGGGACGATGATGCTGTCTAGGGTACCGGCAAGAGATTTTCAAGTGTTCATAAATGTGTGTGAGTGTGTTGGGGAGGAGGAGTATACTCACGTCGTTGGGCTGGTCATCATAATCTTGGTAGTAGGGGGCGCGCGGCTTGTTGGCGCCCGGCATGGTGATGGTGGGCGCGGCGGCGGCGGCGTCGGCGGCGTCGCCCGCGTCCTGAGGGCCGCACACCGGTAGTACAACGAGCCGACACAAAGCTAGCCTGAGCTAAGCTTCACACTACATTTACTTTCATAATAGGGAGGATTCCTAAAAATTGCCCCATCCTATTTGCTCCATCAGTTAGATTCCTAACAATATTGAACATGTATTACTTATATATTTTTTTTCGTTACGTGAATAAAAAATTAAGACGATGTAGTGCGTCGAAATTTCGCGTCATGTCTCACCTACCCGAAAAATTGTCTACTGTTTACTTAGAATTGACTTAAAGGTGGATCAGACGGTTGCAATCCAGCGTCCCAACCGAGGTCACCTTGGTTGGAGCTTGGTTTGTGTCTTTGGATTGTGTTGCGGCTACACGGATTTAATCTACGCGCCAACACGTTCGCAAATCAGTCACTGTGGCCGGAAAAACGCGCCCCCAACAAAGGGCGTTGAAGGTCATGCATTACAACTGCGGTCTACATGGATTGGAACTAGCAAGGTCACCCCTGTGGGGTCGCTGGATTGCAACCGTCTGGTCCATGCTTTAACAAGCCCACACTTCTGAACAACGAAGAAAGACTTGAGCGCTCTAAATAAGCATTTTTCTCTTCCTCCTGTCTCCCTGAACCCAAGTGTTAAAGCTTCCACTTTGCTTGAGCTTTCTAAAATGTCATTGCCGAATTGTCCAACTTTCAATCTCAGTCCTGTCTCCGAAGACGATGTTAAAAAATCTCTCCTTGCTATCTCCTCCTCTGCTGTAGGCCATGACAATCTGTGTTCGAGAATGATAATACCTATTCTCCCTCAACTGCTCCCAATTCTTACCCACATCATTAATTTTTCCCTATTTTCTGGCACATTTCCTTCAGCTTGGAAACAGGCACATATAATACCGCTACCCAAGATACACAATCCTTCATCCTTGTCTCACTTTAGACCCATCTCCATTTTGCCATTCCTTTCTAAAGCTCTTGAGCATATTGTTCATGGTCAAATCAGCAGGTACCTATCGACAAACTCTATTATTTCCCCTTACCAATCTGGCTTTCGCTCTGGTCACAGTACTGTAACTGCGCTTTTGAAAGTCACTGACGATATCCGCTGGGCTATGGACAACAAATCTCTCACTTTACTTGTTTTGCTTGACTTCAGTTGTGCGTTCAATTCAGTGGATTTCGACATACTTCTTGGCGTTCTTAGTTCTATTAACTTCTCTTCCTCAGCGTTAGCCTGGTTTGATTCTTATCTTCGAGGTCGCTCTCAGTGTGTCCGCTTTGAAGAGACTTTCTCTGATTGGTGTGATCTCACTGCTGGTGTTCCTCAGGGTGGCGTTCTCTCTCCTCTTCTTTTTAGTATCTTCATAAATGCTGTTACTAAAGTTATCACCTCCAACTTCCATCTTTACGCAGACGATTTGCAGCTTTATCGTCAATTCTTACTGGCTGATGCAGACTTAGCGATTGATGCCATGAATCGTGACCTGGAGAGTATTAGTCAGTGGGCCAAGTCTTACGGCTTACAAATAAATCCTTCCAAGTCCCAGGCCATGATCATAGGCAGTCAATACTATCGCACTGCGCTTGACACTTCTACTTTGACGCCTTTATCTCTTAACGGCTCGACTATTGCATACACTGACTCAGCCAAGAATCTCGGTGTCACAATTGACAGCAACCTTTCTTGGCGAGCGCAAGTGAATGAAGTTAGCCGTAAGGTACACTTTTCCTTCCACAGCCTTAAAACCCTTCAAAGGTTCTTGCCCTTTAAAACTAAAATATATTTAGCTCAAACTTTAATCCAGCCGATCATTGATTATGCGGATGCCTGCTACCTGGATGCCACTGAGGAGCTGTTAAATAAGCTTGAGCGCTTGCAAAACCTGTGTATTCGTTTTGTCTATGGCCTAAGAAAATACGACCATGTCTCTCAATTCCGCAAGGATCTCAAGTGGCTCCCTATCCGTCTTCGTAGGAACACTCGGGTATTATGTCTCTTATACAACATCCTTTTCAACCCTGCATACCCTGGCTACTTGCGTGATCGTTTCTCGTTCACTCGCCCTGCCGATGCCCCTTGCAGATCCCACCTTAAATTCCATCTTAATTTCCCATCCCATAATACCCATTTCTATTCCAACTCCTTCTCTTTTCATGCGGTACGACTGTGGAACTCACTTCCAGCTAAGATCCGTGACGCTAAAAGTGTATCTGTCTTCAAGATGCTAGTCAAAGAACATTACCTCTCTACCATCTCGTAAAATTATATTTTGTAGATATATATTTTTATAATTTAGTTTATGTATTGTATCTATTTATGAATTTTATATACGGTTATTGATATATATAATTATGTATTATTTGATTTAATTTAGATAATCTAGTATAGGTATATATATATAAATATATATATTTTAATTTTCTAACTTATTTGTATACACTGTGTCTACATGTCTCATCCAACTCTCCTGTCGCAGGTCTGCTGGAAGAAATTTCATTTGAAATAAGCAGTACCTTTGTGCTCTTCTGTCTGCTTTTGTTATTTTCATTTTTAAGTGTTTGTGTGTACAAAAATAAATAAATAAATAAATAAATAAATAAAGAATACACAACCAATATACCTATGTATATTGGTTGTCTATAGTCTGTTTTGTTTAACAATCGAGTACCGAAAATGTTGACTGATTTTCTATTGGTCCACATAATCAACATAAAGTCCGGTCCACACAAAAACTGTAGTTACATGTACATTCAGTTGTGTCATTGATTGTTGTCATATAATATACTAATACAATCATTTTTTATGAAAATATCATATAACGCAAACAGAAAATTAAGTATGCAAATTTAAATCATAAAATAATAATTTAATTATCTCTACAGTAAATTTTAGAAGTATTTAATATGAACCGGCCTTAACAATCTCTAAACAAGATCAAAGGCCCCGCCTCGACAAATGACCCATCTCACTCAGTCAATATTGGAAATGTGCGAGCGATAAAAAAAAAACAGACTATAATATTAATAAAGTTTCAATAGTACTCTATCTGACGGAGCAAACAGAATATTTTATTTTTATCTAGGAAACATCCCTATTATAGTTTATTGTTTCGAGTTAAAAATACAACATGCCAGATAATATCTCCAAATAATAAAGACGATGTGAGGGAGCCAATCAGGATGTTCTGTTCTATATTTTAAATGATATAAAAATGCAGATCAAAGATATAAAATTAGAATGGTGTATAAAGATTCAAAATATTGCATTTTTTCTGTTCTGAATATAGCTCGGCTCTTTGAAAGATTATAGTGGTGCGTGCAGTCACTAAGTACATCTCAGTGTTTGGAATCAAGTTAGCAGTCGATACGTCAGGCTAGCCAGGCTTGTTGGCAGACTGCATGAGTTGATTTGAGAAATTACAAAATTGAGAGGTCACACTTATTGATCCTGAATTAGTAAAAGTGGCGATTGCTTATCGTTTTACATTTCAGTTCAAGATTATTATAAGGTGAAATAAAAAATCAAAAAGTTTGAACTGTAAACAGTATTAGTTGTTGTAAACTACAATCACTATAATATAAGCCGAGTATCTTCCTCACTCAGGGACTGGGGAGGCCACACACGTTAACATTGCAAGCGTAGGACCACATCAACAATCTGCTGTACATTCAACAGTTAGTTGGTAAAACTCGAGCGGGTGTACAAAACCTCTTCATTTTTATAGAACATGTTATGTAGATATTATGAGTCAACGTGTGGACTGCGCAGTGTTCATACCGTCGTTAACTAGTCGATAATGTACAATCTGCTTGCGCTACAATGAACGCACGTGTTTCAATTTACTATAAAATTATTGATAGTTTT
This sequence comes from Mythimna impura, assembly GCA_905147345.3. Classification (NCBI taxonomy): domain Eukaryota; kingdom Metazoa; phylum Arthropoda; class Insecta; order Lepidoptera; family Noctuidae; genus Mythimna; species Mythimna impura. Next base: position 902,971 of record LR990342.1, on the reverse strand, counting down.
GTTTTAGATGAGAACCAGTTGGTTTACAGACACGAATTAATGAAAAAGTATGTTGTTAATTGGAAATATAAACAAACGCTAGCAAGTCATGCACGAAGCGGAGGCGCGCGGCGGAGAGAGCTGCGCGCGCGCACGTCCCGGCACATACACGTATTGTTTGGGTGTGTTAGGAAAACCACACTTTTTCACTCAACATTTAATAGCGGTAAACAATTTTCTACAAATGGCGATTATTATGATTTTCTAGATTACAACAATAACACACTTAGTTTTTATGAATATTAAGGATACATTATAAGCGTGTACAAAATATAAAGTAAATACTACCTAATATAGTTTTAAACTGATAACGTGAGACGGATCAATTAATACATTTTAGTGGTTAACACATTTTAGATTGTGTATTTTAATAGTAACAACGTTTAGATAAAAAATAAATTAACGGGATTCTAGGATAAGATCAATAAATATCACAGCGTAGTTTTAGAGAATCAATATAAAAGCGTTATAAATAAGAAATGCACGGCGGGCAGGTTACCGCGCCGCTAGATGAAGCTGACGGGCTCGTCGATGTTGAAGGTCTTGGGGCCTGCCACGTAGTACTTGGCGTCGCGCTCGTGTGGCATGGCCTCGGGCGGCGGCGCGCCGGGGCCCATGGGCGCGTCGATGTCGAACGTGTGGGGCGGCGCGCCGGGGCCCATGGGCGCGTCGATGTCGAACGTGTGCGGCGCCCCCGCCGAGAACCGCGCCGCCCCGCCCGAGCGCCGCGCTAGGATCGCCTCGAACTTGTCCAAGCTGCGCTCGATCGTCCTCCGAAGTTCCCGGCGGTGAGCCTCGCCCTCGAGCGCACTCTGCCAACCCGGCCCACTCGGCCCACCCGGCCCGCCCGGCGGGGACGCGGGCTCGTCGATCGGGTACGTGCCGCCGAACACCAGCGGCTTGAAGGTGCCGTCGCGCACGCGCACCGTGCTGCGCGCCCACGTGTCCACCGTGGCCGAGATGAGCCGGCCGCCCGGCCGCGCGGGGCCCAGTGCGGGCGGGACGGGGCGCGCGCGCACCCCGGACTCGGGCGGCGGGGCGTGCGCCAACTGCACGTCCAGGTCCGACAGCGGCGCGGAGGGCGGCGCGTAGGGCGGCGTGCTCGGGCGGGGGACGCGGGCGGGGCCGGTGAAAGCGGGCGTGGCGCCGGCCGAGGGCTTGGGGTGCACGCGGCGGCGCAGCGCAGGCGAGCGGTGGAACTCCATGAGCTCCAGGTCGTCGGCGGGCGGCGGGCCGGGCTTGTGCGGGGGCGTAGTCTGCGGCGCGACGCGCGCGGTGGGCGGAGCGCGCGGGGGTGCGGGCGGAGCGCGCAGGGGCGAGGGCGGGGCGCGCGGGGGCGCGGGACGCGGGCGGGCTGGCTGCACACCCGCGCCACACAACTCGTTAGAACAGAGCGCGTGCGGCGGCTCGACTCGCGGTCGAGCCGGCCACACGCCTGACCCTCGCGCTATGATAAGATCTCTGGGCGAGTGATGTGTGATCTGGCACGCTCGGCTCAATGACTTTCGTGATTCAATACTCGGCTTATATTATATAGGTTGATACATGATTGCACGGTGAGTTTGTCTCTAAACCACCATAAAAATTGCAAATATATATTACTAAATCATAACTCATTAAAAGTTTCAAATATAGATAAGTAATAAACTGTGTCAACATTGCTGCCAACATTTAAAAAATCTATTAATACCATTATTTTGAGCCTAAGATTTTTTGTAAACAGGCGATAACAAATAAAAAACAGTTTCTTCTAAATTATATTTATATTTGCTTCTTTTTCTTTTAATTCCAAAGCAGAGCCATGTTTACATTATGCGTTTAATAACCCTGCACCAAGAAGTAAGATCCCTCCACCCATCGACCTCACAAGCTGTCACTCTCTTGTACAATGCGTTCCAAATAAGAATACGATCGATTGCCATGTTGTGACGTCACGTCATAACGTCAAATCGAAGAAATTGGGTAGAGTGAGCAAAACAAGAAATTTTTAAAATTCAATTTATTTGGGAATCGTGAACGAAAAAAGTTTAATCAGAATCCAGTTCTTCAATTTTGCTCACCTCTGCGTCACTGTGTGAAGTGTCTGAGTAGTAGCAAATAGAAGAAGGCTAGTTAGCTAATATAATATATATTAAACAATAACGTTTTTACTTCACCTAGATTTAACTAAGACTTAGTAATACAAAGCAAAAAAACCCTTTATTGATACGCAAATAAGTTTTTTTTGCAAACTTTTTCACTCAACATTTGACAGATCGAGGTTATTGACTTTCCTATTCTTATTTGGACCGCATAGTACATACATCTAATCACTTTAGTAAGCTTCTGTCTCTTACGAGATGCTAAGCGGCTTCACTATTATTTATACCCAATCAGGTCATCAGTTCTGTCAAACACTTATTATTTTTAATTTTCGAATACTGGCCAGATATACTTCGACTAAGGACATTGCCAATCTTTGTACGGGAGTTGGACCAATTGCTGCCCAGAAAGCACACATAGTGCATTTTGTTCCTCAGGCCAACACCAATCAGTAAACTAAAGCACTTCAAAATCTGTCCCACAAGTCAAGAGAAAAAAAAAAGTTTTAATGAGAATTATTTATTTTCGAAAAGTAGCTTTAGCGTAATTGATTACTGACTATAATATATAATCAGTACCATTTGTTTTTTAATTAGAGATTATGATTTGACAAGTCGAAAGTTGCATTTTTTTTCTATTTTATAAATAGTTAGGTACCGCAACCGATATTGAACAAAAAACCGAAAATATTCGTAACAATAATTTCGTTTTAAATTTATGCAACTAATTATGGTCAGTCCCCTCTTTTAGGAGTGGCTGGAGAGGCGTTACGGCGTCCTCGCCTTCCACATGAAGCAAGTCCTAACCGGACATGGTAAGTTCGGGAAGTTCCTACATTGGATTCAAAGAGGTCACCACTTTGTGGACCGCCCGGAAGACATGGTGAAACATACGGTGGAGGTGTGTCCCACTTGGGCGGAGCACCACCGTGTCCTCGTGAAGGCAATAAGTGGCAGCGACCTCTCGCGCTGGGTCCTGGTACAGGCCATGGTCCGGAGCAAGGAGGAACGGCAGGGTGTCGCCTTCTTCTGTGAAGCAGTAATGCTAGCGAAGGAGGAAGCTGTACGAGTGAGGGAAGAACATCTTTACGCCCCAGTCGCCGAGACCCCAACCCCGACAACTACAATGTCAATACCAACGTCGAGCAAAGGGTAGCTTGCCGTTCGGCAGTCGTCGACAGCACTTAGTGATCCTCGCACTCCTCAAAAAGATGTCAGCAAATCGTAGGGGCTCAGTAGGGCCCATGTGGTTTTAGGCAGTAAAAGTCTGACACGCCCTCCTGCTAAGCCCAGAACGGGAGAAGTCATTGGATGAATTCCCATCTTGACGACCAATCGCCACTGTGTGGACCGCCCGGAGGACACGGTGGAGGTGTGCCCCGCTTGGGCAGAGCAACGCCGGCGCCGTGTCCTCGTGGGGGTGATCGGCGGCGGCGATCTCTCGCGCCGGGCCTTGGTCCGGAGCGAGGAGGAGTGGCAGGCGGTCGCCTCCTTCTGCGAAGCAGTCATGCTAGCAAAGGAGGCGGCCGATCGCGTGAGGCAACGGTCCTCACGCCCCAACCGCCGCCGGAATTCCGATCCCGATTTCCGGCCACCGTAGGCGCGGGCTTGCGGATGGCGAGCAATGGGTGGCTCGCCGTCCAACCGTCCGGTAACCGTCCGGACCGAGCCCAAGTCGTCGACGGCGCGCCACGGGTAGTGTGAAAGTGAAACCCGGGGCCCTGGGACGAAAGCAAAGAAGGAACAGGAGTGGGTTTTTAGTTTTCAGGAGTTTAAGTCTGACACTATTTCCCGCACCGCCCAAGAGCGAGATTTGTCATAAGATGATTATCCCACCCAATAAAAAAAAAATCTAAATTATAAACTGCGACTGTCTCGTCCCGCTCTTGTATACAAGATAAAAAATTGTGTTGGGACGCCCATATACTGGAGCTCCCTGGTAAAAGGAAGTAGCTAAGAAATCATGAAGCGGTTTTCAACCGCGCCCGCCACGGTGCAGAAAACAGCTGTTTTATTTTTAAACTCACGAGACCAAAACTCCCGTCTCGTGAGTCACACACTCACGTCGCAGTTGCGGTTATCGCTCGCCAACTTGGCAGATGACAATCGCAAGACGAGTGGTTAATTATCAGTTGAGCTCCAGACCGCCGTGGACATACACCAGAAACGAGCTGTTGTGTTATACTTACTTCACAGAATTTAAAAAAGAAGGCCTATAAAGTTCTAGGTGCATCAATCGATTTTCGGATTTCGCATCCGATTTCTCTACCCCCTGAAGGCCACTGCGGATGTTAGCCGACCGCAGAGAGGGCGGGCGCAACCCGCCGCGGCTGCGGGTGACCGTGGCCCGCACGATTCTACTAGTTGCCCGCCGGTGCAGCGGGGAGCGGGACACATATATCTCTAGCATTCTACAGAAGCTGCGGGCTCGCAACCGCAGCAGACGCGGGTAAAAACGGTTTTGTGAGTTCTTAGTATAAGTAAAAGTCCGAGTGTAAAAAAATATGGTAATATTTTGAATATTTTTAATATTAATCTTCAATTCATATTAGACTCTACTATCGTATCTTGGTCCTACTTTCTTTAAAGGTTGTATTATTAAAAGAACCGGTATAAAAAATCGGATTTGGAGACATTACTTTTATCAAAAAGTAGGCAACATATGTTGAGAGCAGTGGTGGCCGAGTGGTAACGGCTCCGACTTACGAGTCGTAGGTTGCGGGTTCAAACCCAGCCAGGCGCATTACTTTGTGTAATTTATTTCATCACCACTGCTCTCAAAACGGTGAAGGAAATCATCGTGAGGAAACCGGCATGTCCTAGAACCAAAAATTCAAAGACATGTGACATCCACCAACCCGCACTGGGCCCGCGTAGTGGATTACAGCCCATTCCCTCTCGTAGAGAGGAGGCCTGAGTCCCAGCAGTGGGAACATTATAAGGCCGACTATGCTATGCTAGGCAACATATTTCTGGAGTTTGACATTTGCAATCATTGTCTGGAATTAAAAAACGCATTTTAATCAATTACACTGAATAGTACATTCTTTGCCAATCTTTGTATGGGAGTTGGACCAAGTGCTGCTCAAAATGAATACTTAGTGCAGTTTGTTCCTCAGGCCAATACCAATCAGAAAACTGAAGCGCGCCAAAATATGTCCCAGGAGTCAAGAGAAAAAAAATGATTTGTTATGAATTATTTATTTACGAGAAAACATTTTAACAACTGTTTTCAGTGTATCTGATTACTGACTTTGCCCCACACTAGGAATTATTCATGTATCATGGGTGTGTTCACAAACATGTAATATCTCACATACACAAGACACCCAAACCCGAAACACCTATCTGTAGGCCATATACACGCCGCGCAGCAGTCAATCACTCAACCGCTGCGCCAACTGTGCCATACTTTATATGTATCAATAATATATCATTTATCAAAGAGTTATTACATTAATGAGCATTACTCAATTATAAATCGATGCATGACAGTAAAGTACAATCAATCAGCGATATACCTGTACTATATTTTTTAGTAATACTAGTAGCAGCGACTACTGTATTTTATTACACACTAGCGACCCGCCCCGGCTTCGCACGGGTGCTATGCTGATACCACCGCTACCGCTATGTCCCTGCATTTTAAATCTGTAATATCTTCGAAAATATTCATTTAAATTACATACTGTAAATGGCCATATTGATCTATATTAAATGCACAATGTATTAAAGGTACTTAAATTGATAAGGATGAATGCTGTATTGCTTAAAATCGCTTCGTAAATAAGCCATTATTTCTCGTTAAAAGTAAAGGATAAAAAATGGTTATTGTGGGTTATCCCTAAGAGATAGACATATACCATCGGGGACTTTTTTGTAGACCTTTTTAAAGTGTGCAATACTATAGTACATTATTTTGATAAGTATATGTAGTAGGGTTCAGCCAGCGTTTGCAATGAAAGCGCAAAAAAATGAGTTTATTTAAGACATCACATTAGAAACCTATAACTATAGTTTCTCTACTATATTATACATGAATTATACATATAAATTTTCCTCTTGGATCACTCAATCTATTTAAAAAAGCCGTATCAAAATCCGTTGCGTAGTTTTAAAGATCTAAGCATACATAGGGACAGACAGCGGGAAACGACTTTGTTTTATACTATGTAGTGATAAGCCTACAAGGACACTTGTAAAAAGCTAGTGTACGATTCTAACTAGTGGTTTCATATGAAGAAAAACCGGCAAGAAACTCCAAGGTAAAACTTACAACTTAAAAAAAGAAACTTATACATATTACAATATTAATAAGTATGAGAGGACAGTGTAGACTAATCAACGTATCCAAACGCCGAAAAATACTAAAAAAAGAGTTAAAATAAACAACATTAAACCTACAATAATAAATCCCTAATGAAGTAAGGGAAGAATATATGTATATAATCAAATTAAAACAAAGATGGAACAGTTAATAGACGTTAATGCAGTTGATAAGTTACCAGAGAAGCCACATGTACATAAGCAGTCATTGGCCAAACAAGTGTGTCTTCGACGTAGTCTTCAATCTTGTAATACGCTTTCTTGGCAATGTCACGCTTGATATGGGTTTTGAACTTTAAACGTTCTGCAAGCGACTTAGGTGGCTTGTTATAAAAGCGTATGCTGTTTATGAGGAATGACTTGCTTTTCTCAGTTAGTCTCCATTTGGGTATTACAATTTCCAAGACGTTTTTGCGAACATACATATTACATTCTAAAATATAAAGTAAAGGCAGAGTCAGTATATCTTGTTTATAAATAGCTCGGATTGCTCTCATATGCGATATGAAAATTACTAAACTTCCTTAAAACTATAATGCTGTGAAAATAAGCATAGTAAACTAGCTGTAGCTATACCTATCTGGTTTCTTACTGTATATTATGCAGCTGAGCTTAATCTACCTTAGAGAGTTTTAAATTAAAACTTTTAATATGAGCGGCCCCACTACTATTTTCAATCGAAAAAGTTATAAAATACTGTTTCCGCCAAAACATCAAGTTTTTTAACGCCAACGATTAGATTGAGGCCAACTTGAGGAATATTCGGCTACAGTAGACTATACACTATCCTTAAACAACCAAAAACCGTTCGAGTTTGCGAACGGTTTTGATACAAGAAACATGATTTAATGAGAAATATTTATTAAAAACAAAAGTTGTTTTTATTTGGTTTACCTGGGACTTTTTTTTGTGCATTTATTTTTTTATTAATGCTACAATACCATTGAAACTACTATCATTCCTGGACAGCACTTGGTCCAAACCCTGGCAATATCCTTTCGACTAATAACAAAATTTTTGTGTTATCAAAATTAAAATCCGTGATGGTGACCACGCTAGTGTCAGCCATACCGCGGTTATCGCGTTGCACCGCTGTGTTTACGCGCCAACACAGATTTTCAGTATTCTGTACTACGGCTTTTTTGTACTAGCTGTCATCAAAGCAGTGAAATCCAACGAAATCCCGAGTGTAAACTAAAAATCATAGCTCTTCAGTTGGGGCTAAGCAGAACCACGGCCAAAATAATGTTAAATAAAGACCCGGGATTACGACGAGTTTATCGTAAAAAGTTCGGTCATTTTTGGAAGGCACGTTTAAAAAACTAAATAGGAAAAACTCCCGCGAAATTGTGTTTTCGGATGAAAATATTTTTCCATCGAAGAAAGTGAATTCAAACAAAATGATAAGGTATGATGGTAAGGGTATACCCTCAGTAGTAAAAAAGTGAGCGCGCGTATTCCGAGGGTCCAGCGAAGGTATTATCTTTCGTCATTCATTGTTTGTCTTGCGAGTCTCATATTCAGGCCTAACTGAGGTGTTTTTCTGAAAAAAAAGGTGTAAAAACCAGTGCCGTGGTGCACGAAAATACCGTCCTAACGAACATAGTGGAAACTCTTTCTCAAATAATGTTCATTAGCAGACATTGAGATCCAACAGGACTCCGCACCACTTCATAAAGTACGGACCACGCGAAACTGGTTGACCACCCGTGAAATTGACTTTATTGTGTTTACCCGACTGGCCTTCTTCAACTCCAGATTTAAACCCACTGGACTACAAGATATGGTAAGATTTGAAGGAGAGTCTGTGCTAAACCTTATCAGAATTTCTCTCCGAGCATCTCTGGTAGCGGTAGAAACAGATAATTATGAATGTGGTGCGTGCTGCGGTCGATGACTGGCCGCGTCGATTAATGCCATCTATTTAAAATTAATTCACATTTCGAATAATGTGAATTAAATTATTTTGTACATTTAATAACCTTTCATGTATATATGAAATACATTTTAAATAAGAATTATCAATAAGCGTATCATTTATTACATTAAAAGTTTTTGACAGAATTTATGATCTGACCAGGTATAAGGCTGAGGCTGGAGTCCTCTATAAACGTATATGGTGCATACAGCGTCACATCGAATGCGGCATTTCTGTAGTTAGGTATATAAATGTATTAAGAGGCAAACGACACGTAAAACTAGTTTGTGACGCTGATTCTAGGTGCCACCGTTAGGGTGCGTTTCCACTGAAGCGGAGCTGGGCGGAGTAGAGTGGAACAGTGAAAAGTGGCAAGTGTTTCCGTTGAAGCGGAGCGGATTTGAGCTTCCCTTCCCTTCGTGCTCTCCGTTCGATACCACAACCTGCACGACTCCGTTCTGTTTAGCTCTGGGCGGACGCGTGTTCATTTGTATTATTTGAAAATCCGCTCAGCTTCACTTGCTCCTCTTCCACTGTTTCCACTGATGCGAAATAGAGATGTCGAGAACTGTGATTTGCCCATTCACAATCCGCTCCTCTCCACTTCGTCTAGCTCTGCGACGGAAGCACACTCAACTTTGTATAGGAGACCTCAGCCGTAGCCATACAAGTGTCTCTTCGGAAATCATCATCTATCTTCGGAAATACGAAAGCGCAATGCTGGATATCGGAAACACGATATTAGTGGTATATCGTGTTAGATTTTTGTTTTACCATGGTTACAAAGTTAGAGACAACTGTATGAAATTCCAGTACGACAGCTTAACACTTGCAGTAGAACAAAGAGCGGCAGTACGAAACTTGGTAACTTTGTTCCTGTGGAGTGTGAGTATATGGCACGGCGTTCGTACTACTTCAGAAACACGAAAATTACCGATAAGCATACATGAGCATTCTGTTCAACCTAGAGTGGTTGGCGACTCACCTCTGAGTAGCCGTAGCCAGGCTCGGGCTGCCAGTAGGCGGCGGGCGGCTCGTGCGCGTCGTCGGGCCGCGCCCAGTCCTCGCTGGCGGCGTGCGGCGCGCCCGCCTCCGCCGCCTGCTGCTGCTGCGCGCCCGCCGCCGCCGCCTGCTGCGCGCCCGCCGCCGCCTGCTGCTGCTGCGGGTAGTACTGCGCCGCGTAGTCGCCCGGCTCCTCCGCCGGCACGCCCGAGGGGTACGTCGGTATTGCTTGTTGGTACTGTTGGCCCTGTGGAAATTAAACACATACTATATAAATTATTATGTTCCATGCATGTGTATGTACGATGGCTCTCAAATCTATCAGAATCTGGGTGAGAAATGGTCTCAATTACAAATTACCTCTATCCATATTTTTATTATTTATCGTCAGACCTTTGTTACCAACAACCGTCGCGGTAAGTCCTCTCTTTGAGGAGTGACTGAAAAAGCGCCACGGCGTCCTTAGACTCTGGCCAACGAAAGATGGCACAACAAAAAGGAAGCCAAATAAAAAAAAAAATTAAGCTGTTCACCCTGGCTGTACGCCGCTTAAACGGAGTTGATACTTTTGATTATTCGTGAAAATAATATGCGATACCTCTATGATGCAAGTTTATTTAACAATTAAACATGTGATATTTATTTAGAACAAATATAAAATATTATCCTACAGATAACAACACATCTTTATTTTTTATTTTATAACTTTGAGGTGAATGTGAATGCTAGCCTAGGGTAGCTCTGGGCACGCCATAATTATGGCAGTAAGTCCCTTTTTTGAGGAGTGGCTGGAAAGGCAACACGGCGTGGATGATGACGCAGGTCCTCACCGGACATAAAAAGTTCGGGAGGTTCCTGCACCGGATTCGTGCGGAAGATACGCCCGGGTACCACCATTGTGTGGACCGCCCGGAGGACACGGTGGAGCTTACGGTGGAGGTGTGCCCCGCCTGGGCGGAGCACAGCCGTGCCCTCGTGGGGGCAATCGGCAGCAGCGATCTCTCGCGCCAGGCCTTGGAACAGGCCATGGTCCGGAGCGAGAAGGAGTGGCAGGCGGTCACCTCCTTCTGCGAAGCGGTAATTCTAGCAAAGGAGGCGGCCGCATGCGCAAAGCAATGGCCCTCGCGCCCTAGCCAGCCGGGATTCCGATCCCAATTTCCGGCCACCGTAGGCGTGGGCTTGCGGACGACGAGCAATGGGTAGCTCGCCGTCCGACCGTCCGGACCGAGCCCAAGTCGTCAACGGCGCGAAGTTCCACGCGCGCCTCAAGGTGACGTCAGCAACCGTAGGGAGGCCAGCAGGGTCAAAGCCTACTGGGGCCATGGGTATGTATGCGAAAGAGATCCCCGGGGCCCTAGAACAATGGCAAAGAAGGAACAGGAGTGGGTTTTTAGTCAGTAAAAGTCTGACACAAAAGAGCGAGGGATATCATTAGATGATTTTAGATAATTTTTCCACCCAAAAAAAAAGCCTAGGGTAGCTCGAAATCAAAAATTTTCTTAAGTTTTTTTACATTTCGCAGGTCAGTGTCAGACTTAAACCACATTTTTTTCATTAAAATATGATTTACGGATTTAACAAATATGAGTTTACCAAGTCATAATCAAATAAATCATTAACCCTCTCAGTTCAGTGTTGTTGATTTATTTAATTATAAAAGTAAATACGTGTCACGGCAGCCGTGGAGCACTCACCTTACATAGCCGAGGAACTGACTTTTAGACCACTTTTATATATTTGCCTAACGCAACGTGATTGTACTATTAACCATAGTTTGACAATAAACGAAACTAGCTTTTTTGTTTTTAACTTGGGTGCATTAACGTTTACCATTCTACTTTCCTGGACGTTTACAGAAAAAGTTGAATTAAAAAAAATACTAGCAAAATTGTACAGTAAGAAGTTAATCCAGTCTGAAAGAGAGGCTATGGTAGAGCGAAAAAATGTCTCACTTCAGGCATAAATGGGACGAAGCCAATCTCGTGGGATTCAACGCCCCCAAAACACAAGCGTGTCCGTTCACTGCCAAAAGGAGCCCGTTCATCTTGGCTCCTGCTTTTTAGAATGTTTCCTTGGAGTGCACCGACCGCTTTCAGCTCTTGGGAGTTGAAATTTTCTTAATCCTAAACTTTGGGCGGTTCATTGAGTCCAAAGCTACGTTAGCTGCTAGGAAACTCGACATTCTTGCAAAGGTTCGACGGAACTTCACACCAGGACAGCTTCGAATGATACAAACCGCAGGTCCAATCGCGTGTGGGGTAGTGCAGCCACATATGGGCGATAAAATAAAGGGTATTTTAATCAGCACTTCCCTGGAATATTTAAATTTGAATAAAACAAATTGTGTGTGAGATATTATCGTTTTTTTATTTGTTTATTTGAATGGCCGATTGATACCATTATGGAATATAATTTCGTTCAAATGTCCGCTGCAGCTTCGCTGAATAGCGCGCATCCGAAATGTCCAATTTTCCATGTCCTTTACTGTTCTCACTATTAGGAGTTAGGAGTCCTAAAAAGTATAATACATAGTGAGTAATATTGCAGTTTGTTATAAATGATCGAAAAGTATCAAGCTGTTTTACTAGATATTCAAAACACTAACCTATAAATGAACTTATTGTATCCAGCCGTCGCATTTTCTCTGCAGATTTTTAATTAATCTCACTTTTTTGGTCTTTAAATTTATCAATAATCTTGAAGAGAAGCCTCCTCGTAGAACTATTTATTGTTTTCCACATTATTATAACAAAATAAACGAAAATAAGATTCACGTAAACGCAAGATGAATGAAGTATGAAACGTCAATGACACAATTTTGACAGTCCTTAAATGATGCTATTATGAACTTTAATTAATAATTCGCTGCCATCTTTCGCTGGCCAGAGTCTATCTTCCGCATGGCACAAGTGTACACGACGAGTGGATACGAGTGTAGTTTTAGTTAGCAAGAGTCTGACACGCCCTCCCGCACCACCCTAGAGGGGAGATGTCATTGGATGAGGTAAATATCCATTAGAACGATTCAAATGAGCCTAAACACGACAGATACGAGTAATACTTGTAACAGTGAATGAAAAATAACTTTTTGGAGTTTTATCTGTTTAAAGCATATTGTCGTTCTATATTAAAATACAAAAAACTACGATAGCTCGTAATTCTGTCAGAGCCTGGTTCTTTAATAGGTACCCATACGAATCTCAATAATAAAACAACTGGCATTATGACTTATGTCCAATCGTGGTCATGTCAGGGATGGCAAATGGTGTCAAGTTGTCACTGTCTAACAAACTTGATGAAATGTCTGTTGCTAGGGGTACATAATAATAATAAAGTTCTCGATAATGGCGATATCACGCTGTACTGGGATCGGTCCATCATCACTGACAGGACTATTGTGCCCAATAAGCCTGATATAATGGTGGTGGACCGAAGAGAGAGGCGTGCAACGGTTGGGTCATGCCGGTATTGATGTACTCTTTCGGCGTACTCAAATGGACTCAAACGGAACTTGATGCCCTGGATAGGCGGGACCGTACACTGCTGACTGCATACCGAATGCATCACCCACGATCGTCGGTGATGAGACTGTATATCCCGCGGAAGTGTGGGGGTCGAGGCTTTTTAAATGCTAAGACCCTGCACAATCGCGAGGTATGCAGTCTCAGGGAATATTTCCTAGCCGCCGACGTGGGTATGCATCGTGATGGCAGTATATAGTAGTAGTGAGTGGCAGTGGACAAGGGACTCACCCCGCTCTCCTGGGCTACCGAGAGCTGGCACAAACTTGTAGTGCTTGACACTAACGATCGCAGGGAAGTATGGCAGAGTAAGGAACTCCACGGACGCCTTTTTCCGGGCCCTTCATGGGCCCGATGTAGATCAACTAGCGTCCGTAGCCTGGCGGCGCGTCGGTGACCTCTTTGGGGAAACCGAAGGTTTTGTCTGTGCAATTATGGACGAAGTTATCATGACGAATAACTACCGGAGATTTATTGTGAAGGACGGCACGGTTGACATTTGTCGGGCATGTCACCGACCGGGTGAATCAATCCGCCACATTATCTCTGGTTGTTCTCGTCTAGCTAACAGGAAATACTTGCATAGACACAACCTTGTAGCCAGGATTATCCATCAGCAACTTGCTCTGAAGTACTCTCTTGTGGAATCGGAGGTGCCATACTACAGGTATGTGCCCGACCCAGTTCTCGATAACGGCGATATCACGCTGTACTGGGATCGGTCCATCATCACTGACAGGACTATTGTAGCCAATAAGCCTGGTGGACCGAAGAGAGAGGCGTGCAATGATTGTTGACATATCCGTTCCGCATGACGTCATGCGTGCACTGACGGTGAACGCCTTCCCGAACACCCTCCTCCTCCTGTGGATCCACAACCCACAACTGGTGAGGACGATTTCTCGGGTGACTGGCAGGTGCCTAAACGTAAGGGCAAGGGTAAAAAATCTACTCCACAAGCTCACCGCGCGCCCTTGCAAGGACCCTTCAGATCCAACAGCTCCACCCAGCCAGGGTAAGAGGAGGGAAAGGCCGACGCGTAAGGAGCGTCGTCACGAGCGCAGAAGGGCCGGTAAGTACAAGGCCCCTCAGAAGGTTGCTGCCACTGGCTCAGCCAACTCGGGCAACGGTAAGTTGAGCTTCTCTTCAGGTCAGCGGTCGCAGACTGAGGCCGGCACTAGCCGACCAACACCTGACCAACCGCCAATGAATGTTGCTGAAGGACCGGCCCAAACAGCAACCACGACACGGCTGCCCGCTGGGGATGATCAGGTAGTGGCCAAGCGTGCTCTCAGCGAGACTATTTCTCCTCGTGGGGAGCATAAGCGGCCGCGGCTTGACCAGTCCAAGCGGGCCGAGTCAAGGAGCTACGCCCAAGCTGCCAGCGCTCCCCTGAGCGTCGCGATCACTTGCGACCGCACGGGGGTCATCAGCCAGGGAGTATCTAACCAGGTTCTCGCTGCCATCCAGAGGAAAATCATCAGCGAGGCCTCTTCCCCTAAGCAGGACACACCCGGACCGACCTTCAATGGCAAGCCGTTGTATGCTGGAGGAGTTCTGAAGCTGTAGTGCGGTAACGACCACACTTTGGCCTGGCTGAAGCAGACGGTCTCTGTGCTGATTCTCCCGGCTAGCACCTCGCTAGTCGTCCGCAGGCAGTCTGAGATCCAGAAGCGGGTGCGTAGTGGCATCGCCACACCAGACGACCAGGGAGTGTACGAGCCCTCAGCTACCAAAACTCCTGGATCAATATGAAGAGGTGGGTACTTCTGCACGCCGACAAGCAGGAAGCATGCTGGTTCCTGATCCTAGGCATCCCCGAGGACCAAATTCCGACCCTGATGCAAGCCGAGCGCCGACTCTCGATTGGTCTGGGGTCGGTGTACGTTAAGTTCCAGGGTCCGAACGGCAGTTTCGTTGACGTCCCTCGGGGATGGGACCGGGACACGATGCAGCTACAGAAGGCAGGGGGGGACTCTTCCACCACCGAACAACCCGGCAGCACCAGCGGTTGGCCCTGCTGTAACGGCAGAGCCGGCCGCCACCGCAGCCATCGAGGACGCCGTCCCTCCGTCGGGTGGGGAGCTCGACGACATTATGTTGTCACCGGCTTCAACCCCGGGTGGAGGGGGCTTCGACGAGGGCGATCTGTTTGCCGGGCTGCGACTGGAGGGCGAGGAGGAGAGGTCTGCCAGCAATGGCGTCCTTTTCGGCCTGTAAAGTCGTGCAGGCTAACCTCCACCACAGCCATACAGCGACGGCCCAACTACGCAAGTGGCTGGAGGTTCAACACACGGCCATTGCTCTAATCCAATAGCCGTAGATCAGGGGCGGCCACATACGAGGACTTTCCAATCTTGGCGGTAAGCTCCTTGTTACTACGGATCATGATCACCCTAGAGCGTGCATCTATGTCACAGGTAACCTTAAAGCACAGCTACTAAATGACTTCTGTTGCAGAGATGTCTCTGCAGCAAGGCTGACGATGCAGCGTGGCGCCACAACGTTGGCGATTATCTTTGCCTCAGTGTACATACCGGAGGCAGAGGAACCGCCACCCCACGACCTGGTCCGCCTCGTTACCCACTGTGAGAGCAGCGGAGATGAGATTGTGGTCGGGACAGATGCGAATGCACACCATCCACTGTGGGGAATGGACACGCAAAATACTAGGGGTATGACTTTGGTAGATTAGTTGTTCACAACTAACCTATCCCTACTAAACACAGGTTCCGAACCAACATTTGTAACCTGACGCAGTCGCACAATAATTGACCTCACTCTGGCAACAGAGGGCGCAGCCGCACTTACTACTGGGTGGCATGTCACCAAGGAGGCCTCCTTGGTGACATGCCACCCAGTAGTAAGTTGCTTGCGGTAAGTTGCACCTGCTCGGATCACAGGTGGATCCGCTTCGATATCCAGGTCTGTGTAACACCTACGCTACCACGACGCAATCCACGCAACACGGATAGAGCCGTCTATAAACACAGCCTAGCTTCCAAGCTTGCGCCACCAGGCGATTCGTTGACACTTGGGGACACAACGCAAATCGACGCACAAGTGGACCTACTCACCGAATCATTGATAAACAGCTACCATACTGCCTACCCAGAAACCTTCCCGCGCGATACACCGGGTAGACAACCCTGGTGGGGCGCGGATCTGGAACGCAAGCGCAGCAAGGTAAGAAAGGCTCTAAATAGAGCTATGAACACATGTGCGGACGAGGACTGGGACGCCTACTATGCGGCCAAATCCAGCTACAAAAAATGCATCAGATTCAGGCGAACCACAGGTTGGCGTAAATTCTGTGGAAGCACTGAATCATGTCAACAAGCAAACAGGGTAAGGAAAATATTGGCACAACAGGATACTCCTGAGCCTACCACGCTCCGTAAACCTGACAACACAATCACCACGTCACCTGAAGAAGCAAGACGCGTCCTAGTTGAAGCTCACTTCCCCGACTGCGTTTTCACACAGGTAACAGAATGGTCAGATGTGACACAAACACCATCAGAAGATGATTGGCTCTGCGCTCACAGGATGATCCAAAGTTTCCATCCTTTTTGAGGCTCCTGGTCCTGACGGTGTGTTTCCAGCTCTACTGCAGTGGGGGGGACACCGTTGGCAATTAGTCTGGTGCCTCTAATGAGAGCGTGCCTGGCCTTTAGATACATTCCCAAAGGATGGAGGGAAGTGAAAGTAATAGTCATTCCTAAGCCAGGTAAGAATGACTATACAAGCGCCAAATCCTATCGACCTATAAGTCTGACCTCTTTCCTATTAAAAACGATGGAAAGGTTATGTGAGAGGGAACTAAGAAATGGCGCTTTAAAGACAGTGCCACTACATGGCAACCAACATGCATACAGCTCAGGTAAGTCTACAGAGTCTGCTCTTCATCTGGTGGTAAACCAGATAGAGGAAGCGATTCATCAGAAAGGTACCTGCCTGGGCATATTTATAGATATCGAAGGAGCATTCGACAAAACAAACTTCTCCAGCATAAGTGCCGCTCTCGCCAAGCACGGGGTAGATCAGGTATTAATCGACTGGATTACTAATATCTTAAGCAAACGAGTAGTTCACCTTGAGGAAGAACAGCAGTTAGCCTTGATAGCCAGAGGCTGCCCACAGGGAGGGGTACTCTCCCCGCTACTGTGGAATCTCGTTATCAATGAACTCATCACCATACTCAACGCGAACCGTTACTACACAATAGGTTATGCTGACGACCTCGCAATCCTTGTACCTGGGAAGGTGACTGGAACGATCTGCAACCTCATGCAACAAGCACTGCGCATCGTGGAACGATGGTGCAGGGAATATGATCTGTCGGTGAACCCCTCTAAAACTGAATTAGTCATGTTCACGCAAAAACGAGCACTAGGGCGCTTCAATCTGCCTAAACTGTTCAATACGGAACTCCAGTTGTCAAACGAGGTTAAATATCTGGGGGTTACCCTTGACAGTAAGTTAAATTGGAGCTCTCATATAGACAACAAATTAAACAGGGCTTGCATCACCTTCTGGCAATGCAGGAAAATGATAGGTAAGAGGTGGGGCCTATCCCCCAAAATTATACTCTGTGCTGTATAGTGCAGTAATTCGGCCCATGATTACTTACGGCGCCGTGGTGTGTTGGCCCCTCACCAAGTTAGCCACAGCCGTAAACAAACTACAACACATGCAAAGGCTGGCCTGCATGGCTACTACGGGCTGCATGAGGACCACTCCGACTGCAGCGCTCGAAGCCATGCTGGGACTTCCCCCACTCCACTTGTTCATACAACAAGAAGCGACGATGGCGGCAGTACGTCTTAAAACACTGGATCTCTGGAGTAAGACAGAAACACAACACACCGCTCTGCTTACGGAACTCAATGATGAGCTTCCCATAACGAAAGCAATCAATGACCGGATACCTAAGCAATTTATTTTTGATAAAAAATACAAAATCCGGATCTTCACTGATGGATCCAAAACAGGTAATGGCACGGGTGCGGGAGTTTTCTCGGAGGATCTCAACATCTACATAGCCACACCATTGGGGGGGGACTCATAACACGGTGTTCCAGGCTGAGTGCTTGGGCATTTCCCTGGCAGCCTCGGCCGTCGCAACCAGGGAAGTTAAGTATCACTCAATACGCATACTCTCGGACAGCATGTCTGTACTGCAAGCGCTGAACAGCTACACAGTTAACTCTGGGCTGATTTACGAGTGTCACCAACGCCTCAACCAGGTGGGTGAACACAACCAAGTAACCATATAATGGATCAAAGGACACAGCGATTCCCGAGGCAACGAAGTAGCGGACGAACTCGCCAGAAGGGGATCGAATATGGCAGCAATAGGACCTGAGCCCATTGTGCCGCTCCCCTTCGGATACCAACGCAATCTGGTAAGGAAACGAACTAGAGATCTACAACACAGACTATGGGAAGACCATAGTGAGTGCAGGCAGGCCAAGGAGGCACTTCCCTCCATCGATAGCCGCTTTACGAAACAGGCCCTACGACTGACCAAACCTCAGTTGCGAAAAGTGACGGCTGTAACAACTGGCCACGGGACCTTTAATAAGCACCTCTCTGTCATAGGAGTTACAGACAGCCCACTGTGCAGAGCCTGCATGGAGGAGGACGAGACAGCAACACATCTGCTTCTGAGCTGCCCAGTTGTCGCTGGATACAGGGCAAAATACTTCGGAAACCCAGGTAACCTCCGCGAAATGGTCAATAACACCAAGGCGCTGCTGGCCTTCCTGAAGGAGCTGGGGTGGATCGAATGACGCATTTGTCCCACCCGTACGCAAAATACGCGCTCAGTCGTGGAGTTGCGGACACCAGCCCGAAATACAAATACAAAAATCCAGTACGACCTTTTTTTGGTGGAGAGAGGAGTCTCCTTTTAATATTTGCTTGAGGGTTTACATAAGGTACATAATGTGCTCAAGCAAAATTCGACCTAATTGTATAAATCTGTAGAATAATTAATTTCTGATGAGGTGGGTTTCTTTCATATTGTTGAGGTTGTACGGTGGCTACCTTACACCTTGTTTGTTAATGTTATGAGTACCGCGCCGCGACCCAGGTTAGGGAATTTGATTAAGTAAAACGATGTTTACTGTTACACGGATTTATTGGTACTAATTTAATTGACAAATGGAACGCTATGCACCGCATCGTGAGTTCAAGCATCAGCATTTTTACTAGACATTACAAAATGTAAGGGTTTGCTCGTACAGACTTATTACGATATTGATTGATTAATTTGGTATGATGTGTTTAGGAAGCAAGCAACATCTAGTACGAAGCGAAAGCATTTCTCAGTATGCCCGATGTTTCCAAAAATACATTTTCTATAATTGGTTTTCTGTCTAGTTCCATGTGTGCCCATCTAATAAGAAGCAGCTGCGAAACCTGATGGCATTGTCTAGGAATTAAATGCATAGTTAATTTGATGTCATAACTGTGTCTGTAGGTCTTCTAGTTTTTGTTGAAGTATTTGTCGAGTTGAGTTTCTACACTTCACATTTGATATGGCCTAGTGTTAGAGAACAGGCGTCAATCTCGTGGTATAGGCGTGGCAAGTCACGTTTGTTTCATCGTCAGACATACCTGCTGCTCCGCCCACCCGTACTGTTGCTGCGGTTGCTCGTAGTTGTTGTGCTGCGGTTGCTCGTAGTTGTTGTGCTGCGGTTGTTCGTAGTTGTTGTGCTGCGGCGTCGTCTGCTGCGACGCGCTCTCTGCCTGTACCCGCGAACACGCACACACACACAAACATGTCAGTTGCTTGTTACTGGTGTTAGTCGGAACTAATAATGGCAAGTATTGTTTCCTTAGTCCTCACAACATAGTCCATACAACAACAAAAATTACTTATAGGCTGTTAGTAACAAGTTAGCTTGACCTGTGTTAGTGTGTATATACTACAAGTTACGATGTTGTCTAGATACAATGCCTCACTACGGGGCTTTCATCATATTTCTCAGCAATCACTTTCACGAGCCTATTGCACTGCCACGCAATCTGTCGAGAAAACTACTCTTCTTGCGTAGTTAGTTTTTCAAATAAACCAACGAATATATGATTTTATTATATTTTTATTCATGACGGACGGGTCATTATCTAGACAACCTCTCTCATCAGATCGCCTGTTCAGAAGATGAATCTTACCAACATATTGTCAGGTACGTACCGTGAGCATATGGGCCACCTGCTTGACGTCCGTGAGCCACTGCTGGTGGTGGCGCGGCGAGGGCTCGCTGCTGTCCGCCTCGTCCACGAGCGGCGGGTCCTCCTGCAGCGATGGGTCGTGATACTTCAGCCTGAGGACAATCAGTGGGGTTATAATTTACTCCACGGTTTAATGAAGTCGGTAAACTGAAACTTGGGACGTATTGCGGGTATAGCAGTACTAGTGACGAACGGGCTGGAGTACAGCCCCACGTCCAGCAGCACTAGTTACGTACCTGTCGGCCAGCTCGGCGAGGTTGGTGACGAGCGCGCTGGAGTAGAGCTGCGGCGCGCGGGTGACGGCGCGTGCGCACGCCTCTGTGTAGGCCAGCACGCTGGAGTACAGCCCCACGTCCAGCAGCACTAGTTACGTACCTGTCGGCCAGCTCGGCGAGGTTGGTGACGAGCGCGCTGGAGTAGAGCTGCGGCGCGCGGGTGACGGCGCGTGCGCACGCCTCTGTGTAGGCCAGCACGCTGGAGTACAGCCCCACGTCCAGCAGCACTAGTTACGTACCTGTCGGCCAGCTCGGCGAGGTTGGTGACGAGCGCGCTGGAGTAGAGCTGCGGCGCGCGGGTGACGGCGCGTGCGCACGCCTCTGTGTAGGCCAGCACGCTGGAGTACAGCCCCACGTCCAGCAGCACTAGTTACGTACCTGTCGGCCAGCTCGGCGAGGTTGGTGACGAGCGCGCTGGAGTAGAGCTGCGGCGCGCGGGTGACGGCGCGTGCGCACGCCTCTGTGTAGGCCAGCGCGCGTTCGTACAACCCCACATCCAGCAGCCGGCACGCCAGCACGAACTTGTACGGCTGCAACACACGCCCACGTCAGCATAGTCAACCATCAGGCATAACAACTTCTTAATTCTTATTTTTAAGGTTCCGTTCCTCAAAAGAAAAAAACGGAACCCTTATAGGATCACTTTGTTGTCCGTCTTTCTGTCTGTCAAGACCCTTTATATCGAAAACGCGTAGAAGTATCGAGTTGAAATTAAAACCATATAGCATAATGGAAACATAAATTAGCATAATAAATAAATAACTTAGACAAAGGCGAGATTAACTCAAAAATTAGTTTTCTCCCAGCAATTTTTAGATTCAGTCTACAATATAAACCTAGATAAGTTTTTTTTCCTTACTTATCTCCCACTGCTGGGAAAAGGCCTCCCCCTTCTCCTTCCAAACCTTCCTGTCTTGTACGGTCGCTGGACAAGTTTTCCCTGTGATTATGCCACCTTCGCCGCGGTCGACCTGACGGTGTCGTCCTCCCTCGGGCATCCAGTGAGGGTGCACTGTCCGGGTACACTGGTGCGACGTGCCCAGCCCGCTCTTGTTCCCCGACATCTGCTACTTGAGTTATGGAGCGTAGGCTGGTGTTTTTAACGCGATCTATTCGCTTCATCTTTTATACTGCGCTCCATTATCTACCCGTTGACCAATCTAGAGTTTGGTCTTTAGGTTAGGATGGGCGCACTCAGTTGCTGACCGGGTATGGTTGAGTGAGTACCTGCCCCTGTGCCCAATCCTAATCAGATGAATAGGATTGGGCGAGAGGCTACGGCAAATTGCTACCATTGGCGACCTGGATTTTTATTCCGCACAGCACACGCTATAAGAGCATTGAGCGATAAGTCCTGGTCGCCAGGTTTGGGCGAGATCTGTCTCTGCCAGCAGTAGAGAGGGTTATGCTGGTAAAGGCAGAAAACTGAAGGGAAGTTGCCTCATTATGTCCGTAAGGAGGCCGCCGAGCTGAACTGTGAGAGGGCTGGTCCCACACGGAGAAGAAGGCGTTGGGGAGACAACCACCTCGAAGCCTAAAATGCCGAACCACGCTTGCATCACTAAATGCAGGTGGAACTTCGGAACCACGGGCTCTCAGAGTGGGACTCTGCTCGCTCATCGAGTGATTCCAGGGAAGACGGTGGGACAGTGATCACGTGCCATGCAAACGAGGTCAGGCTTGTACAGTCTCCACAGGGATGTACTTAGGGCATACTGAAAGTTTCTGGATTCTGATAAATAAGACTAGATATAAGACTTAGGTCACATTTATTGTTTTTCAAAGTATATTCCCTCGCAATTAATGCATTTTTGCATTCGCTGAAACCACTGTACAAAGCAGTTGGACCAGTCTTCTTTAGGGACCTCTTCAATGGCTTTAAGGAACGTATTCACCGCCGAATCAGGGCTCGTTTTGGAAACAAATAGAAGTCGTAGGGTGCAAGGTCCGGGCTGGAAGGCAGATGCGTCACCAGTTCCACATCTGAAGCCTTCAAATAGACTTCTGATACTTTTTTTACTTGGTCCGGACCATAGAGGTTTCAACAACGTAAGGGTTCGCCGTTCGTCTGGTGTCCGATGGTAGAAATGAGATGGTGGAATCAAGTCTATTCTATTCTAAGTCATGCAATTCCCGCGCACTCTCCAAAATGCATCCTGTAAAACACCGAAAGGGTGGTTACCTTACGCTTGTGCTCAAGGCTTTGTAGATTGAACTTAACCAAATAAGGATTACCAATTAGCCTCTTCGCACGCCTTTCCACCGAGTCCAAAGCTGCTAGGTGGCATTTTGCAACACCAGCCCTGGAACGGACCCGAGCTTTGTATAACATTTTTAATGTCTGTCCCGGTGTGAAGTACCATCTAACCTTTGCAAGAACGCCGAGTTTCCTAGCAGCTACCTTGGCTTTGGACTCAATGAACTGCCCAAAGTTAAGGTCTGAGGAAATTTCAACTCCCAAGAACTGAAGGCGGTCGGTGTACTCCAGGGATACATTCTGAAAAGCAGGAGCCAAGGTGAACGGGCTCCTTTTAGCGGTGAACAGACACGCACAGTCCAGGAAAACCAATACCGTTAGCATTTATTTTCCATGGCCAGTCTCATGTCATCAGTTATTTTGACAAGAGTTGTCACAGTGCTACGGTCAGGTCTCAAACTTGATTGATAAGGAGTCAGCTGACTGTTATAGAACAGATAACAAGACTGTTGCTTCTGAACAATGCTCTCGAAGACTTTGGAGAGGATTAGGAGAAAGGATATTGGACGAACCGGGATGGTGAGGAGGGATTTGAAACTTAACGAAGCGGTAGGACGCAGAAAGATCAGTAGTTACAAAGCAAGAAAGTGCATCAAACCTGTAGCTCTGTAATAACGTAGTCCTCCTGGTTGAGTGACATGGCGTACTCGTAGACCTCGGTGGCGAAGAGCGCTTTGTTGTGCGCCAGCTGCTGCAGCTTGCTGGCGCGCGGGTCCGCCAGCAGCAGCGCCAGCCGCGGCGGCGCCGAGCCGCTCGGGGCGCGCGCCCACAGCGGCGCCAGCGGGTGGCGCGTCAGCGGCACGCCTGCCGACACGTAGCAGAACTGCGCCGAGTACAGCAGCCCGCGCGACGACAGGCTGTCTCCTGCGGAACCGACGAGGCCGTACAGCGACAATACCCAACACGCCACAAGGGCCCGAGCTAGCAGTAAGCTAGCGAGGCAGCGTTAATATGCGATGCCAATGATGATTACATTCGTTTAAAGGTAAGTCACGAAATTCTAATTTTCGAAAGTTTTTTTTGCAATTTGCAGCTCATCACCGGATAGAATGATACAAATTTCATATTTGCGGTAGCGACATGTATGCATTTACACCAATTAAAACCATCATCTAACTTACAACTCTCTAACTTAAAGACAAGGTAAAAATATATCAACACACTTGCTCCAAAAGTGATTATAATTTATGTATGTATTCATGGAGTTTCTTGCACATTCTTCTCCATAGAGATCTACGCTTTGGAATGTGTTTGTATCTGAATGTACGCATCATTTTTTCTGACTGACTTCTTGACATTTCAAAAGTGCCTGTAAATGGTTTATTTGAAATAAATGCTTTTGAATCTTTGTATATTAACGCACTTAGGTATATAATGGCATTTATAACCAAAGTGTGATTATTTCGATAACCATTACGCACTAGTACGATAAAGTAGTAACACCGTTTTTTAAGATTTTGTTTGTTCTCAAAAAACAGTTTCAATATGAAAACAAAAATCACATTATGTTATTGCGTTTAATAGTATGAATTAGTGTCTTACTTGCATTTCATGTAATTTCATGTTTAAATAAACAATTTTAACTTGTGCTTGTTAACTACGTAAATCTTTCATTCAAATAAAATTTGTTTTTTTCTATGTTGATAAGAACCTCATTTTTATTAAAACAGTCTAGTTAGTCTATGGCCGCCAGTTATAGATGCGATATAAAAAAATAGATTTATTTTTTTACCGCAATATGCCAAAAAAGTTTACTGTTGAAGTAATAGTGAATTAAATTATTTTTATTCACAAGTGTGTTAAATAATATCGTATGATACACGTGAGTAATGATGATTACCGTCCTCGGCTTTCTTAAGAGCTAGCCACCTCAGTGGTAATCACCAAAATTGCACACTTATATCATAATTTACTCATTTTCATATTATTGGACTTCACTTTTACCTGTAATGTTATTGAATCCATATTTATATTAAACCTAACTTCTGCCAGTGACTTCGTCCGCGTGATAGTAGAATATTATCCCAAGAAAACATAGTCTCGGGATAAAAAGTATCCTGTGTTCAATCCCACAACATGTTCTAGTTCAGGAGTTTGAGCGTAAAAGAGTTACATACACACAAATACAAACTTTCGAATCTCGAATGCAAAGAAAACTGCGGCGGTCCTGGTCGGGTCGCGCGGACGGGTTGTATAGTGTGTGTGCTACGTACCGAGCTGCGTGAGTGTGCGGCGGTCCTGGTGGGGTCGCGCGGACGGGTTGTATAGTGTGTGTGCTACGTACCGAGCTGCGTGAGTGTGCGGCGGTCCTGGTGGGGTCGCGCGGACGGGTTGTATAGTGTGTGTGCTACGTACCGAGCTGCGTGAGTGTGCAGCGGTCCTGGTCGGGTCGCGCAGGCGGGTTGTATAGTGTGTGTGCTACGTACCGAGCTGCGTGAGTGTGCGGCGGTCCTGGTGGGGTCGCGCGGACGGGTTGTATAGTGTGTGTGCTACGTACCGAGCTGCGTGAGTGTGCGGCGGTCCTGGTCGGGTCGCGCAGGCGGGTTGTATAGTGTGTGTGCTACGTACCGAGCTGCGTGAGTGTGCGGCGGTCCTGGTGGGGTCGCGCGGACGGGTTGTATAGTGTGTGTGCTACGTACCGAGCTGCGTGAGTGTGCAGCGGTCCTGGTCGGGTCGCGCAGGCGGGTTGTATAGTGTGTGTGCTACGTACCGAGCTGCGTGAGTGTGCGGCGGTCCTGGTCGGGTCGCGCGGACGGGTTGTATAGTGTGTGTGCTACGTACCGAGCTGCGTGAGTGTGCAGCGGTCCTGGTCGGGTCGCGCAGGCGGGTTGTATAGTGTGTGTGCTACGTACCGAGCTGCGTGAGTGTGCGGCGGTCCTGGTCGGGTCGCGCGGACGGGTTGTATAGTGTGTGTGCTACGTACCGAGCTGCGTGAGTGTGCGGCGGTCCTGGTGGGGTCGCGCGGACGGGTTGTATAGTGTGTGTGCTACGTACCGAGCTGCGTGAGTGTGCAGCGGTCCTGGTCGGGTCGCGCAGGCGGGTTGTATAGTGTGTGTGCTACGTACCGAGCTGCGTGAGTGTGCAGCGGTCCTGGTCGGGTCGCGCAGGCGGGTTGTATAGTGTGTGTGCTACGTACCGAGCTGCGTGAGTGTGCGGCGGTCCTGGTGGGGTCGCGCGGACGGGTTGTATAGTGTGTGTGCTACGTACCGAGCTGCGTGAGTGTGCGGCGGTCCTGGTGGGGTCGCGCGGACGGGTTGTATAGTGTGTGTGCTACGTACCGAGCTGCGTGAGTGTGCGGCGGTCCTGGTCGGGTCGCGCGGACGGGTTGTATAGTGTGTGTGCTACGTACCGAGCTGCGTGAGTGTGCGGCGGTCCTGGTCGGGTCGCGCGGACGGGTTGTATAGTGTGTGTGCTACGTACCGAGCTGCGTGAGTGTGCGGCGGTCCTGGTGGGGTCGCGCGGACGGGTTGTATAGTGTGTGTGCTACGTACCGAGCTGCGTGAGTGTGCAGCGGTCCTGGTCGGGTCGCGCAGGCGGGTTGTATAGTGTGTGTGCTACGTACCGAGCTGCGTGAGTGTGCGGCGGTCCTGGTGGGGTCGCGCGGACGGGTTGTATAGTGTGTGTGCTACGTACCGAGCTGCGTGAGTGTGCAGCGGTCCTGGTCGGGTCGCGCAGGCGGGTTGTATAGTGTGTGTGCTACGTACCGAGCTGCGTGAGTGTGCGGCGGTCCTGGTCGGGTCGCGCGGGCGGGTTGTATAGTGTGTGTGCTACGTACCGAGCTGCGTGAGTGTGCAGCGGTCCTGGTCGGGTCGCGCAGGCGGGTTGTATAGTGTGTGTGCTACGTACCGAGCTGCGTGAGTGTGCGGCGGTCCTGGTCGGGTCGCGCGGACGGGTTGTATAGTGTGTGTGCTACGTACCGAGCTGCGTGAGTGTGCGGCGGTCCTGGTAGGGTCGCGCGGACGGGTTGTATAGTGTGTGTGCTACGTACCGAGCTGCGTGAGTGTGCAGCGGTCCTGGTCGGGTCGCGCAGGCGGGTTGTATAGTGTGTGTGCTACGTACCGAGCTGCGTGAGTGTGCGGCGGTCCTGGTCGGGTCGCGCGGACGGGTTGTATAGTGTGTGTGCTACGTACCGAGCTGCGTGAGTGTGCAGCGGTCCTGGTCGGGTCGCGCAGGCGGGTTGTATAGTGTGTGTGCTACGTACCGAGCTGCGTGAGTGTGCGGCGGTCCTGGTCGGGTCGCGCGGACGGGTTGTATAGTGTGTGTGCTACGTACCGAGCTGCGTGAGTGTGCGGCGGTCCTGGTGGGGTCGCGCGGACGGGTTGTATAGTGTGTGTGCTACGTACCGAGCTGCGTGAGTGTGCAGCGGTCCTGGTCGGGTCGCGCAGGCGGGTTCTATAGTGTGTGTGCTACGTACCGAGCTGCGTGAGTGTGCAGCGGTCCTGGTCGGGTCGCGCAGGCGGGTTGTATAGTGTGTGTGCTACGTACCGAGCTGCGTGAGTGTGCGGCGGTCCTGGTGGGGTCGCGCGGACGGGTTGTATAGTGTGTGTGCTACGTACCGAGCTGCGTGAGTGTGCAGCGGTCCTGGTCGGGTCGCGCAGGCGGGTTGTATAGTGTGTGTGCTACGTACCGAGCTGCGTGAGTGTGCGGCGGTCCTGGTGGGGTCGCGCGGACGGGTTGTATAGTGTGTGTGCTACGTACCGAGCTGCGTGAGTGTGCGGCGGTCCTGGTCGGGTCGCGCAGGCGGGTTGTATAGTGTGTGTGCTACGTACCGAGCTGCGTGAGTGTGCGGCGGTCCTGGTCGGGTCGCGCGGACGGGTTGTATAGTGTGTGTGCTACGTACCGAGCTGCGTGAGTGTGCGGCGGTCCTGGTCGGGTCGCGCGGACGGGTTGTATAGTGTGTGTGCTACGTACCGAGCTGCGTGAGTGTGCAGCGGTCCTGGTCGGGTCGCGCGGACGGGTTGTATAGTGTGTGTGCTACGTACCGAGCTGCGTGAGTGTGCGGCGGTCCTGGTCGGGTCGCGCGGACGGGTTGTATAGTCTGTGTGCTACGTACCGAGCTGCGTGAGTGTGCGGCGGTCCTGGTCGGGTCGCGCGGACGGGTTGTATAGTCTGTGTGCTACGTACCGAGCTGCGTGAGTGTGCGGCGGTCCTGGTCGGGCCGCGCGGGCGGGTCTGTGTGCTACGTACCGAGCTGCGTGAGAGTGCGGCGGTCCTGGTCGGGCCGCGCGGGCGGGTCTGTGTGCTACGTACCGAGCTGCGTGAGAGTGCGGCGGTCCTGGTCGGGCCGCGCGGGCGGGTCTGTGTGCTACGTACCGAGCTGCGTGAGAGTGCGGCGGTCCTGGTCGGGCCGCGCGGGCGGGTCTGTGTGCTACGTACCGAGCTGCGTGAGTGTGCAGCGGTCCTGGTCGGGCCGCGCGGGCGGGTCTGTGTGCTACGTACCGAGCTGCGTGAGAGTGCGGCGGTCCTGGTCGGGCCGCGCGGGCGGGTCTGTGTGCTACGTACCGAGCTGCGTGAGTGTGCGGCGGTCCTGGTCGGGCCGCGCGGGCGGGTCTGTGTGCTACGTACCGAGCTGCGTGAGAGTGCGGCGGTCCTGGTCGGGCCGCGCGGGCGGGTCTGTGTGCTACGTACCGAGCTGCGTGAGAGTGCGGCGGTCCTGGTCGGGCCGCGCGGGCGGGTCTGTGTGCTACGTACCGAGCTGCGTGAGTGTGCGGCGGTCCTGGTCGGGCCGCGCGGGCGGGTCTGTGTGCTACGTACCGAGCTGCGTGAGTGTGCGGCGGTCCTGGTCGGGCCGCGCGGGCGGGTCTGTGTGCTACGTACCGCGCTGCGTGAGTGTGCGGCGGTCCTGGTCGGGCCGCGCGGGCGGGTCTGTGTGCTACGTACCGAGCTGCGTGAGTGTGCGGCGGTCCTGGTCGGGCCGCGCGGGCGGGTCTGTGTGCTACGTACCGAGCTGCGTGAGTGTGCGGCGGTCCTGGTCGGGCCGCGCGGGCGGGTCTGTGTGCTACGTACCGAGCTGCGTGAGAGTGCGGCGGTCCTGGTCGGGCCGCGCGGGCGCGTCTGTGTGCTACGTACCGAGCTGCGTGAGAGTGCGGCGGTCCTGGTCGGGCCGCGCGGGCGGGTCTGTGTGCTACGTACCGAGCTGCGTGAGTGTGCGGCGGTCCTGGTCGGGCCGCGCGGGCGGGTCTGTGTGCTACGTACCGAGCTGCGTGAGAGTGCGGCGGTCCTGGTCGGGCCGCGCGGGCGGGTCTGTGTGCTACGTACCGAGCTGCGTGAGTGTGCGGCGGTCCTGGTCGGGCCGCGCGGGCGGGTCTGTGTGCTACGTACCGAGCTGCGTGAGAGTGCGGCGGTCCTGGTCGGGCCGCGCGGGCGGGTCTGTGTGCTACGTACCGAGCTGCGTGAGAGTGCGGCGGTCCTGGTCGGGCCGCGCGGGCGGGTCTGTGTGCTACGTACCGAGCTGCGTGAGTGTGCGGCGGTCCTGGTCGGGCCGCGCGGGCGGGTCTGTGTGCTACGTACCGAGCTGCGTGAGAGTGCGGCGGTCCTGGTCGGGCCGCGCGGGCGGGTCTGTGTGCTACGTACCGAGCTGCGTGAGTGTGCGGCGGTCCTGGTCGGGCCGCGCGGGCGGGTCTGTGTGCTACGTACCGAGCTGCGTGAGTGTGCGGCGGTCCTGGTCGGGCCGCGCGGGCGGGTCTGTGTGCTACGTACCGAGCTGCGTGAGTGTGCGGCGGTCCTGGTCGGGCCGCGCGGAGGGGTTGGACAGCAGCATGGCGGCATGCGGCCGCCAGTCGCCCCAGCGCTCGTCTGCCACACACTGTAACCAAGCATTTTGTTACATGTCCTGCCGAGACGTCAAATTTAGCCAGCCTCGCTGCCTGACGCAAATGGCCGCATAACGTTGGCATTTCAGAACAAACCCAATTATGAATTTAATAATTCAATAAATATGTGTTGTGTATTCGCATTAAGACAATAATGACTCTTTGTAATTGTCACCCAACTTAACCACGCCCCTTAACCAATAAGATCACAGCAAATTAAAAAGCTGTGTTCACATTGACCAGTTGAAGTAAGCCTTCCTATCTTTTATCAATTTTAATTATGAATACCTATTTATAAAAATAATATAAGGGAAAATTCCGACGGTTTTTAATAAATTTCAAAAATCTTAGTGTTGGAAAATACTGTAGAATAAAAAAATGCTTTAATATTAATGGATATATTTACCCAAGTATGAGTATTACCTTTACTTTGAAACTGCACTTATGACGTCACTATTTTCTTAACACGAATAGAATAAAAGTAATATGTTAATTGATTGCGAAGTCAGGTTTGGTTGTCATAAAAATAGTGGGGTCTTCTTGGCCTATCCTAAACTCAGTGCCAATGTGGAGACCCTGAGAAGGAAGGAGGTGACGTAAGTCCTTCGTCACCTACTTTCTTGTCCAGCATACACAACCTTCTGCACCTTTCATGACTTACAATGAAGCTAATGATAAAGCTATCCAGGGCCTCAAGTCTGCTGTTACAATAGTGACAGAATAGTCTATCATTGATTTCGTAATTGTTAATTTTGACAAGTTTGGTAATCTACTAATATAATGGCGTCATTATGACTTTCCAATGGTCAACCACTGACACTCCAATGAAAGAAGTGGCATAGAATGGTAATCTCGTACATATTGACAAATGAATGTCTGACGTATGCGGTAATCTGCTAAAACTTTTGACAGTTCCTTTGATCAGTGACGTACCATTAGAATACAACTCTATTACGAGACCATTGATCGATCATTATGAATTCGCAGATTACGAACTTTAAGCAAAATGACAATGGAATCGTGTTGGAACGATGAATTTATAAAAATAGCAGACTTGGGCCCCAGGTGGCTCCACATTGGCCGAACATAATGAATGAAACCGAGACTAAGAAGAAGAATAATTAGTAGTTATATGATGTATAAAAAAGCAGGTGACCGTGGCGGCGGGCGGCTGCGCGGCCTGCAGCGCCGTGTAGAGCGTGTGCAGCGGGTCGCGGCGCGCCAGCGACGACACGAAGCGCGCCGCCACGCCCGCGCGCGCGCGCCGCCCCATGTGCGCGCCCAGCGACATGGCGTGCCCCCACAGCTTGTTGCGCACCGCCCACTCTGCGGGCACACACCACTTGAGCCACACGACACCCACTGTCGCAGATGCGACTGTGCCTTATCCTTACCAAAATAATAAAAATACAGAATACTCAAATTAACTCTTTAATATTTTTTTATATAGCCTCTTTTTTATAATGAGAATGTGAGAACACTGTAGACTCCACGAATTCTTAGATCACTTCCTATTACAACGACTCACTTTTTTATTATGATTATTTTTATTGTGCTTTTGGGTACAATATTGACTGGTCTACACTGTTCTTACATAATATCTATTAATACTGTAATATGGAAATATTGTAACATCAACCACTTTTTTTAAAAGAGTAACCATGGAGTTTCTTGCCGGTTCTTCTGCATAGGAATCGATCAATTTGGAACCGTGCACTAGCTTCTGATAAGTGCCCATGTAGACCTATGTGAAATAAAAATATTTTGTTTTTTTTTTTTAATTTTCAATTAATAACCAATCAATTGCGACTCGGACTCGTGCACCAAAGGTTCCGTACAAACTTACCTATGTAAATATGTAGTTCGATTTCCAAATCGATTTTTCCAAATTGCAAAAAAATAATTATTTTGCGATGTAACTACAAATTTACGGTTTTTGGATTGTTTCCAAATTTACTTTGCCACACGGGATTGCTTTTTATCAAATCTCATAATTCTACGTCAACGAGAATGCCCTACGTGCTCGGCCAGACTGGCAGCGCGGCGCGGTTGCAGGAACGCGCGCGCTTCGCGTGGCTTACATACGTCAGCCTCGAGTATGTTCACGTACCGAGCGCGTCGGGCCTGTTGCCGTAGATGAGCAGCTCTCGCAGGCGCTCCAGCGCGGCGCGCTCGTCCAGCGTGGACTGCTCTGGGGTTGAAGACGACTCTTGATCTATAAAAAACAACTGATTAGTAGCTAGCGACCCGAGCCCGCTTAGCGTAGGTGGAAATTACATACGCAAACCTTCCTCGTTTGTCGCTTTTTCTATTAGAAAAAACTGTATCCAGTCCGGCATGAAAAGCGACTTGTTTTATTATTATACTTTGAGAAGCATATTTTATGTACTATGCGATTCAAATAAACACTAGGATCGACTCAGCGCCATGTTGTGACGTCATAGCTGCTAAATCGAATCAGTTAGGTAGGGTGAGCAAATAAATATATTTTTTAAATTAAATTTATTTACGAATCATGAACGAAAAAGGTTTAATCAGAATTGTTTTACAGATTTCATTAGGAGCATTCATCCGTTAAAACTACGCAGAAGCCAAAATCAATGATTTCCGACGGACAATATAAGAATAATTTGTTTAATTTCTAGATAAGATATTGACGTCATATTATTGGGAATTTCATAATCTAGTGTATGGTTTAAAATCATTTTCAAATGGTCGTACAGTTTTCCCATTAGAACAGTTCTTATCCAAGCCGTTTTTAAAACTAGGGGTCGACGGTCTACGCAGATGCGAGATAGTAGTTAAACCGTGTATGATAAACTTGCAACAATTTTAGTTAAAAAAGAAATAACATTGACTATAGTGCATGGTTTAAAAAAAAACTGGGCAAGTGCGAGTCGGACTCGCGCACTGAGGGTTCCGTACAAACTTGAAAGGTAAATTGCGGTTTACGATTTATGACGTATTAAAAAAAAACTACTTACTAGATCTCGTTCAAACCAATTTTCGGTGGAAGTTTGCATGCACATCATATATTTTTTTTAGTTTTATCATTCTCTTATTTTAGAAGTAACAGGCGGGGGACACACATTTTACCACTTTGGAAAGTCTCTCGCGCAAACTGTTCAGTTTAGAAAAAAATGATATTAGAAACCTCAATATCATTTTTGAAGGCCTATCCATAGATACACACACAGAACAAAAAATACATAGAAGTGCCCTTAAACTGGCTAAGCACGGGAACCAGTGTCGCCAAACTCACACATTTGCATATCAAATTATCTATAACACACATAAAAAACAGTGATTTGATTGGCTACAAATTACAAACGAGACTTTTACAAATCATCTTCTTATTGCTTTCAAAAATTAAGTCTTATTACAACGAGTGAAAGTTGTTATTACTTGATATGACACAAACAATAATGACGTTTTTCGTCTAAAAACTTTAAATAGTCAAATTTACAACAAGTTCAGCTACTCAACGCTAGATGGCGCCGTAACCAATTCATGTTATTCAGAACGCTAGGGTGTTTGAAATAGATGTCATATTCCCATGCACATGTAATCTCATTTGCTACTCAATTAGAGATGTAGATAAATATCGATATTTTAATATTGATGTTACGTAATTTATTCGGGAGAGCAATGTAAAAATTTGTTAACATCATACAAATTAATAATGGAAAAGGTTGATTATCTTTAAAATATCAATGTTAAAGAGGTATTTGTATGTTTGTATGGAGGGCTAGGGGGTAATCTTAATTTCATATAATCAAGTACAATGCGTTCCAAATAAGAATAGGATCGATTGCCATTTTGTGACGTCACGTCATACTGTCAAATCGAAGAAATTGGGTAGGGTGAGCAAAACAAGAATTATTTAAAATTTAATTTATTTACGAATTGTGAACGAAAAAAGTTTAATCAGAATCCAGTCCTTCAATTTTGCTCATCTCTGCGTCCCTGTGTGAAGTGTCTGAGTAGTGGAAAATGGAAGAAGGTGAATTATTCCTAACAATGAAAATAAGAAAGAAAACAGTTTTTTTTTTAACTAATGATGACTTAAAACAATATATTTATTTCGCAGCTAATTTATTTTTTTGAGGTCTATCTATATAGAAGTTAATGTATTACGATTAATATTATGTAATATTATCTTCATTAACTATTAACTGCTGCCAGCGACTTCACCCGCCTGAAAGTAGAAAGTTATCCCGAGGGAACATACTTTTGTGACGTGGTCTACCCATGTACCAAGTTTTATTGAAATCCGTTCAGCCTTTAGAACGTGAAGAAGTAAAAGAAAGTGATTAGCAACCCGCACCTACTTCGGACGGATGCAGGTTACGTGTTGTTAAAACCTCGAGATTTCTGTGCAATCTTAGTTAAATATTTATAAATTATACACATGAACCGTCCGACACAAATTTTGGATGATGGTGCCAGCCATGAAATGAAGAGTTAGAAATAAATAAAAATTATCGATACCGATCTACTTTACAGATGTGTCCCATCCCTAATTGAGTAGCGTCGAAGTTACTAGAATTTATGTTATGATTTTCCAGATGACGACCAAGTGCATTTAGACTTTGTGACAATGAACATAAGGTTGTTTATAGTTTGCATTGAAGTCATAAAATGTGGTATTGTCATTAAAATCAACTATATTAAAAATTAACAAAGTCTAGTATTTACCGATGATACGATACACCTCCACAAGATACATTTTTTTTCTGCTTTCGTTTTTGCAGGTCAAATCCGCACAATAAGGCATAATTTGTAATTTTTCGGGTATTTCTGAGACAACCAATCGCGACAAGTATCTGACGGCGAATAAGCTAATTCTTGCACAGCTGTGCTTAATGTTGACACGCGTGCGATATCTGAGGGGCACTTCCCCTACTTTTCTTTATTCCGTGGATACACATGTATGGGTTTGATGAAAAAAAAATTATAGTTTCAGTTCTAAGTATGGGGAACCCCCAAAATAAATGTTTTTTTTTTCTATTTTTGTGTGAAAATCTTAATGCGGTTCTCAGGATACATCTACTTACCAAGTTTCAACAGTATAGTTCTTATAGTTTCGGAAAAAAGTGACTGTGACATACGGACGGACAGACAGACAGACAGACATGACGAATCCATAAGGGTTCCGTTTTTTGCCATTTGGCTAAGGAACCCTAAAAACACGATTGCTATAAGTTTTCATTCAAGACAAGTAATTTCAAAACTGTCATTTTTAGCCATTTTTCGAGATATTTATATAGATAGTTAAAGACCTACTTTAACTATGAAATTGCCGTTTTTTAAAACGGGTTGCTTTGAAGTGTTATATCTTTGGATTGACTTGGAATTATAAGTTCAAATAAACTTTATATTAAAGTTACGTTATCCTTTTTTCGAAATTAGGTATTTATTGGTTTCTTTGTGGTTTGTATTTTCTATAATATCGCTGTATTTATAACCATTTTTGTATGAAAACTCGCATTATTTTGTAATATGAGTTCTACCGTGGAAACAACGTGTCTCAAGCGGTATGCAATATTGATGATGTTTATGGACTTAAAACTGTTAATGACTGGGATGGCTTTTTTTGTTTCAATCACT
This sequence comes from Mythimna impura, assembly GCA_905147345.3. Classification (NCBI taxonomy): domain Eukaryota; kingdom Metazoa; phylum Arthropoda; class Insecta; order Lepidoptera; family Noctuidae; genus Mythimna; species Mythimna impura. The sequence goes on along the minus strand of LR990342.1, from coordinate 867,888 downwards.
TTCACGTGGGAAATTTTATCTCACGAATAACTTTTCTTCTCAGGGCGGCTACAAGATAAAATTTCCAAAACGAAAGCTATTAAACCAAGAACACGGAGTTCTTTTGTTAGAAGAAAGTCATACGTATACGTCATTGATATTGCTTGCCCTTTGAAATGCATAGTTTCTACGTTGGAACTCTTAACATGAAAAAACGTTTTTTTTATTAGCTTTCATGGTTAATACAAGTACTGCGATATTACAGAAAATACAAAACACAAAGAAACCAATAAATACCTAGTTTCGAAAAAAGAATAACGTAACTTTAATATAAAGTTTATTTGAACTTATAATTCCAAGTCAATCCAAAGATATATAACACTTCAAAGCAACCCGTTTTAAAAAACAGCAATTTCATAGTTAAAGTAGGTCTTTAACTGTCTATGTAACATCTTTTTTTTAAAGTCATCTCATAGAAGTGTCAAGAGATTTTTTACATTTAGTTATGTATCTAAACATATGAAATAGGTAATTAAAATGAAGTGTATATAACTTTGTTAGTTTTGTATGTGCGTTAGCTTTGTGTTCATATGTAATTTTTAAAAGGTAGGTAATTTAAGACGTTATTACACATAATAATTAACATTTTATAAGATATTATTCCAGTATATGTTGACCTTGCATTAGTAAGGTAGTCAAGTCACTAGTACTGGGATGTCTACTTATATTGAATGATCTTTTAGGTCATTGACTCGTTTACGTGAAAAATGTCACAAAATACTTGAAATACGAATTCGATAGAATATTCGTTAAAGAATTCGAAAATATTTTTTGTTAGCGCGGGTCAAGCGGCAAATCGAACACACGTGTGACATCTACCGAATTTAGCCTTGCAACAAAGGCGGCGCGGCGTAGGTACATTTTAATACCTATAGTTAGGAGTTCGCCAGGCCTGATTAGGGGCCGGTTTCTGAATTAAGTACTTTGAGTTAAGAACATCTCAAACCCTACATAAGTGCCAAATTTTGGCAGGTTTTCAAGCTTAAGTAGAGTTTGAGAAAAGACACAAAGGTTAACAACGGCTCATAGACAAGTGTAAAAACTTACTGAGGTTTTCAGACATGGAGAGGTCAGGCTGGTCGGGCGACTCGCTGCGCGCGTCGTCGTCGCGCGCCGCCGACTGCGACGAGCCGCGCCGGCTCTCTGCACACACAACACTGAGCATCGACGACGACTATCTTTTTGATGTGAAACTTCTATAGGCGCGCTTCTCCAGTTACATCGGCTCGTACTAGCCGCGACGGTAAACGTTACGGCGCTGTCATAACATAGATGCCGGACGTCCCATGACGGCCAAGTTTATGTCAAACTAAATATGTGTTTTCGAAATAAGTAATAACCCACAAAGAAATCTTGAAATTTGAAGTAGTAGTAGACTTCAAATTTTTGACTTATACAGTAATTTTCACGGCTGTACAGTTAATATATCTTTAAAGACGCTTTAACATTTTTTGATAAATATCTCGGTTTTTCGGGTACCATTATGATGCAGTAGGAATCATAACTATGAGGATGTCATGTTATCAAATAAAAGAAAATATATTCATCTCCAGGATGGCATAAAAATATTACGTTCTCATATAAAATTTTCATATAAATATGATTTTACCAACGCACTAATCGAAGAAAATTACACAAAAAAGGGGTCTGAATAGGTTCGCGTAAGCTGAATCCAACGCACATTTTTAACTTAAAAATCATAAAATAATACAGCTTATATAGTCTCCTATACATATAGCTAATTATTTAGTACCTACATAAATAACTTTATGATTTATGACCAAAATAAAATCACACTAAAAAAATCTTCATATATTTTTCATTGAACGCACGACTTCCAGCGTCATATCGCGCTCGGACGTGCTAGTGAACGGACGGCTGTATCACTTTTTTGGAAAAAATATATACGTCGCAGCCTGTGCCGATCTGTATAATGCGACTGCAAATATTGATACATTTTGAAATAAAACTAAGTAGGTACGAGTACCATACTTATTTTTAGAATTGGATGGATATTGATTTACTGATACAGAATGAAACTAAAAGTAATATTTTTATCAACTTTAATTGAATAATTTGATATGATAGTCATTATTGGGAGTTGTGGCTACGAATATGTCATCTTTTTTATTTAAGATGGTGAATGTAATTTTTTGCAAATAATTTTTTATTTCTTAAAAGTTTATGCTTCCACATTAATCCCATTTTTTTTTTTTTCAAAACTCCAGTTCTGATGATAAGATCCATAAGGAAATTTGAGGGAACTCTTCAAGTATGTCAACCATATAGTGATTTTGGTATTTTCATCAAGAAGTCAAGCATCTACACTCTACAGTCAAAAAGTATTGATGAAGTGGCACTGATGAAGAAGACCAAAAATGGCCAATGATATTTCACACTCACATAGTAAACACAAGATAGTTAAGCAACTATGACTATATAAATATATAAGCATAATCAGCCTTTTAATGTTCCCACTGTTGGGACTCAGGCCTCCTCTCTCTAGGAGAGGGATGGGCCGTAATCCACCACGCGGGCCCAGTGCGGATTGGTGAATGTCACATGTCTTCGAATTTTTGGTTCTAGGACATGCCGGTTTCCTCACGATGTTTTCCTTCACCGTTTTGAGAGCAGTGGTGATGAAATAAATTACACAAAGTAATGCGCCTGGCTGGGTTTGAACCCGTGACCTACAACTCGTAAGTCGGAGCCGTTACCACTCGGCCACCACTGCTCAAAAAGCTGATGCTATATAAATAAATTAATGGATCTAAATAGTTATGTTGAAAATGGTATCATCGAACTGATCGATGATGATGATGAAGCCTTAAGGAAGGCACCCGAACTACGTAACTAATCAATGTATCCTAGCCGTCATTCGGTTTATTAGAATAGTCATGAAATGCACTTTAGCTGTAAGGCACTATTGAACCGATTTAATTATGGAGCAGAATAAGATAAGATAAGATATTTATTTTGCAAATATGGGTACAAAACGGTGACATAAAAATATAATAAGCATCAGCTTTATTTAACCAGAAGGCATGCAAAAGTAAAAACTAAACTGGAGATTCTAAGTAGGTACATTAAAAATGTCATAAAAATTACAAAACGCAAAAATTAAAAATGTCATAAAAATCAAAATCAAATAAAAATATAAAATGTCACAAAAATTAAATTAAATAAAACAAAAAATAAAAATGTCAAGAATTAAAATAAAATAAAATTCATTAAATGTCATAGAAATCAAATTAAGTTAAATTTAAAATGTCACAAAAATAAAACAAACAAACAAAATGGTTTAATTATTAAATTAAATTATAAAATAAAATCACAGAAATTAAATGTCATAATTATGCACTTTTTCTAAATCAAGAAATTCCTTTCTCCAACAAAAATTCCGTCACACTATAATAAGCTTTGTCTACTTACTAAAAAGTTTCAGTTTTTTTTTTTTAATAAAGTTAGGTTTAATTCTTTCCAACTCCTCGGTAATTTATTATATATGACTGGCGCCATGTAGCAGACACTTTTGCGCATTAAAGTCGTTCTCGCACTAGGGAGACATAGCCTACTATTATCTCGCCTATTTCGTGGAAATACTTCTGCTATGCGCTCAAAACGATCCGGGTTCAACTTTACAAACACTGCCATTTCTAAAATATATATGCATGGTAAAGTTAAAATCTTATGCAGTTTAAAATATGGCACGCAGCTATCTGTAGTTTGCAGTTTTAAAAAAGACCGTATGCATCTTTTCTGTGCTTTGATTGCCGTTTCTCTTTCAGTGGAGTTGCCCCAAAAGATAACACCGTATCTTAGGTGGCATTCGACTAAACCATGGTATGCTGTCAGAAGTGCGTTTAGATTTACAACCGATGACAAAGTATGTAAAGCGTAAGCAGATGTGCTTAGTTTTTTGCAGAGCGTCTCTATATGTTGCTTCCAACTAAGCTTTTTGTCTATTTCTAGCCCTAGAAATTTAGTACTTACTATCTCGTTAATATTATCATTATTATATTGCACTTGCAGATTGCTCTTATCTGGCATGCGTTGGTTAAAATGCATTACCTTAGTTTTGCTTATATTTATTCTTAAATTATTTTCGTCTAACCATTCTATTATAGATTTTAAAGAAATATTTATGTCACTTTCGTATGTATCTACACTTTTCGAAGGTATTGTCACAGTACTGTCATCTGCGAATAGAGTCAATGGTTGTTCAATGTATTCCGGCAAGTCATTGATATATAAAATAAATAGCAAAGGGCCCAACACACTTCCCTGTGGTACCCCGTAACTAACTATTCGCTCATATGATCTGTATGCCTCGTCTTGTCTATTAACTAAATTAATTCTGTTAATTTCAGTTACTTGTCGTCTGTTATGTAAATAAGACTGAAACAAATCTAGGACATTACCCCTTATGCCATACGCTTCGAGTTTCTTTAGTAGTGTAGGATGATGGACATAATCAAACGCCTGCGTCATGTCACAAAAAATCGCGCAGACTGGGTTACGTTTATCTACATTATTACTAACATTCTGTCAAAAAGCCAAAGAGCATCTCACGACAATCCTAATAAGCCCAAACACGGCTAGGATACATTTATTAATTACGGAGTTCCCGTGCCTACCTTCCGGCTCCATCATCAGATCAGTTCGATAGTACCTTATAGCCAAAGTGCATCTCATGACAATTCTAATAAGTCCAAACACGGCTAGGTTACATTGATTAATTACGGAGTTCCAGTGCCTACCTTCCGGCTCCATCATCATCATCAGATCACTTCGATGATACCATTTTTCAGAATCTTTCATTTATTTGTATTGTCATAGTCGCTTAACTATCTTCATTGTGATATCTATTTGAGTATGAAGTTCCGTTGACCATTTCTGGTCTTCTTCATCAGTTCCACTTCATCAAATGTTACTTTTTGACTGTAAATGCTTAAGTTCTTTATGAAAATCCTAAAATCACCATAAGGTTGCGTATTATTTTTGAGGAGTTCCCTCGATTCCTCATGGATCCCATCATCAGAACTGGATTTTGAAAAAATGGGACCAATCTGGAAGCATATCCTATAAAGGGAAAAAGATATTTTGCAAATCGGTCCATAAACGATGGAGTTCTGTGGTAACAAACATTAAAAAAAAATACAACCGAATTGATAACCTCCTCCTTTTTTTGAAGTCAGTTAAAAATAATAAGGAATCATGGTTTATATACCCATATTATTATTTTTAAGGGTATTTATATTTTACAAAAAGATCGAGTATTTAATTTTACCTACTTCCTTCAAACATTGTTCCAGCTTTACTACCACTGGGGTGTACAAATTGATTAGTTTGGAATTATAAGTATTGTATAATGTAGAAGCATTTTTTTTAAAGTTTGTAAATGTAAGTACCATTTATGGATTTTAAGTTACCATTGGACTTGTTTGACATAAATGAGCATAGCAGTTGAGAGTTTGTAAGCTCACTCAAATGTCTCACTGATGGTGGCGCGTGTGTTGGATCATTCGGTTCCCTTCAAAATGAGAGCTGAGCGATGCTAATATACGCTTCATGTCCGTGAACGGATGCTGTCACTTGAGACTGGTCATCTCTTAGCTGCCAGTTGCTGTTTTAATATCTATATTTAGTTTTTATTTTTAATTTGTAAATAAAGTATTTACATTGTTCTCACATGATAGCGACAAGAAACATGTAACAGAGAACAGAGATATTTGTAATTACATAACATGATTGAAAAGAGTGTTCATGGAATTTCTTGCACATTCTTCTCCATAGAGATCAACGCTTTGGAATGTGCAATTAGCATCATTTTTTCTGCAAGTGCCTGTATATGGTTTATTTGAAATAAAAAGCTTTGAATCTTGAATCTATGATAGTTTGAATACTATTCATATGAAAGGGGGTTGTGTTGTCGGACAAATTAAATTCAAGTACATATTTGATTTTGTAATATCCCATACAAAATAAACAAACATAAAAATCAAATCAGTAAATAAGGCTTTAGAAATAATCGTAGGTGTACAAAGAAATCTGGTCGATATTTCTCGGTAACGATATAGCATAGCATAGCATAGTCGGCCTTATAATGTTCCCACTGTTGGGACTCAAGCCTCCTCTCTAGGAGAGGGAATGGGCCGTAATCCACCACGCGGGCCCAGTGCGTGTTGGTGTATGTCACATGTCTTCGAATTTTTTGGTTCTAGGACATGCCGGTTTCCTCACGATGTTTTCCTTCACCGTTTTGAGAGCAGTGGTGATGAATTAAATTACACAAAGTAATGCCCCTGGCTGGGTTTGAACCCGCAACCTACAATTCGTAAGTCGGGGCCGTAACCACTCGGCCACCACTGCTCTACTCGGCCACCACTGCTCTACTCTATGTAACTGTGTGTGTGTGTACTGTAACGATATGGTACCTACTTATTTTTCACTTACGGCCAGCGTTTGAAATTGAGTAACTATATAGGTACCAACGTATTGTACTGTAATCAGTAATCACTGATACAAAAAACACAAACTTCACTCAATACTAGAAAAAATATAATAATACCTTCAAGTATCAAGATAAATTCGGTTAAAGTATAAAACTGAGAGAACAATGGATTCTATGTGTGCGTGCTGAGTGCGTACGTGTAACGTTGATGTGTTGCGACTATTTTACCTAAAAATGAGCAAGTGAAAAATGTAAAAGCGTCTTTAATTGGAAATAAAATCTATTTGGAAACATGAATTTGACTTCTCTATTTTAAAATCTGTAACATTTGCAAGGTAACTTTGACAGGGATACTTGCACCGCGTAAGATTCAAAATTGCATACCATTTAATTTTGAATAAAATTGAGATTTGCTTTTTTATCAAGTGTTGTGATTACTCTTTTAGCTTACAGCATGACAGTATGACACTGTGAACAATTTAGATAGCAAACTCATCAATATGAATAAGTCATGTCATGAAAGCTTTATCTCACCATTTTGCGTCTTAGCGGAGGGCGCCTTGTACTCGTACTCGCGCGTGTTCTTCATGAGCAGCTCCGCGATGTCGGAGCCCACCACCACCTGCAACACAACTTCCTACTACAGCTACTGCTGCGAATAATGACTCCAGTCTCCATCAATGGATCATTCAACCGCGAAAACACACCGGTTTCTATGGCGGCCTTACGGGCATGATGGACTTTGACGTCACCATGTCGGACTTCTATTTCTTATTTATTAGCAGCTTTGAAGTTTTATAACTGCCGTGTTGATGAAGATACTTAAAAATACATTAATATTTTTTTACGAGAGCTAAATAATATTTTTAATATAGCAAAAAAAAATTACATGCATATTCCCTACTTCCATGACTTTCTGTTATTATTTATTTAAGTAACGCTTCGTTATGTTTAGTGATGATAGCTTGAGGTGGATAATGTGCGGTTACCCCGTTCTGGCGGAGCATGAGCGCCAGCAGCTCCCACAGCAGCACGTAGCCCGTGACGTCACGCGCGCCCTCGCGCTCCGCGCTGCGCATGCGCACGTAGCAGTACTCGATCACGCTCTTCTTGTGCGTTACACCTGCAACAAAACGGGCTTTCTATCATATTTGCTTGCAGGTAGTAAATCCAATAATATTAGTATTAACACAAGCTCAAACTTGGCATGATCGGATCATAAATTTGGTTCGTTTCGGAACCATCTGTAGAGTAGTTCAGTGACTATAATTATTATTACTCAAGTCCGCCTCGGTTCGCCAGACTGCACATCGGATACGGTTCACTCCGTACCAAACCAACACGTGTACTCTGGTCTGACAAACGTGTTTAATACGCTGAGCGAGAAGGACGGTTGCGCGTGCACTTATTTTCATCGTGTGTGGAGGCGGCGGCGTGTGAGAGGTGCTGCAGAGCAGCGGCGAGGGAGAGGACATGCACGTGTTGTGTAACCTTTGACGAGCGGGCCGGGGAAGGCGGCCAGGTCGGCGGCGTGCGGGAGGTGTTGCAGCGCGGCGGCGAGGGAGAGGACGTGCACGTGTTGTGTAATGTTACCTTTGACGAGCGGGCCGGGGAAGGCGGCCAGGTCGGCGGCGTGCGGGAGGTGTTGCAGCGCGGCGGCGAGGGAGAGGACGTGCACGTGTTGTGTAATGTTACCTTTGACGAGCGGGCCGGGGAAGGCGGCCAGGTCGGCGGCGTGCGGGAGGTGTTGCAGCGCGGCGGCGAGGGAGAGGACGTGCACGTGTTGTGTAATGTTACCTTTGACGAGCGGGCCGGGGAAGGCGGCCAGGTCGGCGGCGTGCGGGAGGTGTTGCAGCGCGGCGGCGAGGGAGAGGACGTGCACGTGTTGTGTAATGTTACCTTTGACGAGCGGGCCGGGGAAGGCGGCCAGGTCGGCGGCGTGCGGGAGGTGTTGCAGCGCGGCGGCGAGGGAGAGGACGTGCACGTGTTGTGTAATGTTACCTTTGACGAGCGGGCCGGGGAAGGCGGCCAGGACGGCGGCGTGCGGGAGGTGTTGCAGCGCGGCGGCGAGGGAGAGGACGTGCACGGTAGCGGGCACTCCGTCCACCGGGTAGGCGGCGCGCACCACCACCACGTCGCGGGAGGACACGCTGCCCTGCAATACGGAACAGCGCCGGTCACTCTACTCTCAAAACTACAAGTTACGATGACAGATTGCAACTAAATTAAAACAAGACATGTATCACGGCGAACATCTCGTTTAATAATAAAACACGAGCTAGCGTTTATTCATTCGTATAACTGATCTAGAAGAAAGTACACGATCACACGAAAAATTAGCTTACAAATGAAATCTAGACAGTTCCACACTATACATTACTGTACCCCATTCGCGACAAGAAAATAGTGACGTCATCAATGCTGCTGCAAAGTAAAGGACTGCAAATATACAGTATTTTAAAATGTTAATATTAAGAGCGGCCAACCCGAGGTACATTTTCATACAACCGCTCTTAGGTGATGTTATTACAAATCTTTCTCCAGATGTTTTGGATACACAGATATCCTGTGGATATTATTTAGACTTCTATAGAAATCAAAATATAAAGGGAGTGGTCAAGATAAGGCCACAAGGTTGACAATGCCGCAGATTTTTAGTATAAGTAATAATTACTAGAAATAATTATTAAAATAATATCACGTCAGTTAAAGTTCGGAAAAATAATATTAAGTATTATTAGTATTAAACAATAAGTATATTCATTAATTCAGTGTTTCCTTTGTTCCGGCAACCATTTTGAAGTTTTTTTTTTTCAATTATTTTTGATCATAGATACAAACCTTCAGGGGGAATAATAAAATTAAGATTGCATAGAATTTTCAATTTAATAATCGACCAGAACATAATTTTTTTAACATCATTTATTATATCAATATTATGCATTTGGTCCATTGATAAAAATGCATACGAAATACAATTATATTGTATTTCGTATGCAAGTATGCTGTAATAGTAGATTATGTGACTAGGGGATAAAGCAGTGTCTTTAAGTCGCGGGCGGCATGTTGAATTCCGAACGAAACGAAGGTTGCTAATTTTAATCCCGAACGTCAGTGAGGGATTTATATAATTAACTCCCGAGCACTGCGAGGGAGTTAATAAAGAAACCTGAGTGAAGTGAGGAATTCAAGCCGCCCAAGACAAAGACAGCTTTATCCCCGTGTTGGATATTCTACTTTTTACACCATCTGTGAGATAATTAAAAGACAATTTAGTAAAAGAAATCATATACTTAATAGAGAAATATAAGTATTATTTACGAGTTAATCGTAACTATCACTCAAAACTGTTATGAGATTTGAAACAAACAAAATTCACTACTCAAAGATTCTATAGTTTAAATTTTCTATAGCGCCCCGTTTGTTCATTACTTTTTTTTAGAAACTTTTTTATTCTGTTTTTTTTTTTGTTAGTGGCCAGTTTGAAATTTGATTAAAATTCTTTGATGCACTACATTTTAATTCACATAATGCTTACGGTTTTTCACGTTCCAAATTCAAATCTCATTATTCCCTAGGGATCGCCCATACTGCATTATCACCCTAGGGACATAATGACTTGCTTTAAGTGATGGTTGTATGACGTAAGTATAAAAGGGCATTATCGAGCAGGTGGTGTAAAAAAAAATTAATGTTAATTGCGTCGTTTAAAATGTTTGGGTGTTTTTGGCGGGATTTCTTGAGTGAAGTTCAGTGGCTGTATGGTCTGAAGACATTGCCTACCCAAATGGGGCGAAAACTGTCACATTTTGCCGCGTAACATTTGAATTGCGACTATTTGCTTCAGTTTGTGACTATTTGCTATTATTACTATTCGCTTTCATAATGAACTCTGCACTCGCTTTACCCGACGACCCCAGCCTGCATATGGATTCTGAATCTGCTATGACGACAATGACCCCGGCCGCTCTATCTCGGACTCTGTTTCTACTTCTTTGAATAAATCCAGCGTCCGACAGATGGAAACCGACTCGTATGCTCGTACACTTATTTTTAATTATGTTTGTCCTTATTTTTGTTTATGTGGTGTACAATAAAGAATATAATAAATAAATAAATAAACTTCCACAACATTGTCAAAGTCCCACATGATCTTTTTCGTCATTAACCACGTGGTTTGTTTGAGTCTATTGTTGCTATTGCGTCCTACTCAACACCCAAGCGAACGTCGTCGTTCGCGCGTGACTTCGCGCCATTCCGTTAAACACCGTTCTATTTGTAGGAAATTTATCCAAGAACGTAAATAATCAAACTTCATAAAGTAGTCTGTGAATATCGAAAACAAGGTCTACAAGAAGTTGGAGAAAGCGCGCACGCCGCAAAATAGGTAAATATATCAAAAGATTAAACAGGTTTTCTACATCTTTAAGTTTAAAGTTAAGTTGAGATGAGGTATTCATTTTTTCTTCAACTGAACAATGCGAAATAAATGTGAACAGAGGTTTCTAATTTACTATGATCTGATTGATCAAGCGGCGTGGCGTTAGTTGAGTAACAACGATGACGTCACTATTTTCTTAACGATAACAGGCTATAGTTATATTCTGTCAGTATAAAGTGTAAGAGAGAGGGTTACCTTGATGTGCGCCGTGGAGTAACGGAAGGGCGTCATCCTCTCGGAGCGCACCGTGGACTCCTCCAGGTGCAGGTTCAGTGACATGTCCGTGGTGAGCTCCCTGTCACACACACATAGTCAGAACGCACCGCGCCTACATTGTCGACCATCGACAATGTAGCACAACATTACCCACTATAATACTTCAATAATTATCTGCTTCTACAACACTATACCAATGTGTAATGCACGACTGTGCAAAGCAAAAAAAAAAACTTAATGTAAACTAAATAAGCGAAAGCTTTTGTGAAACTTAAGAACAATGTCACTGAATGAGCAAAATGTGCAGATGGTGAGACAATTAATATGAATTTTATTTCACAGTGGTCTGAAACATAATTAGGTATAGCAGAGAGACTTTCCAGCTGACATTGATTGCCAACACGTTAGTTTAGAGACAAAATAGTTTTTAATAGTAGGGAATATGCAGGAGAGAAATATTTGTTAACTAACCAGTTTATTAATAAATATACAAAAATAAAATATTAATTGTAAAAACAATATCAAAATTGTTTTTTTTAGCAGTTTTGAAGTTTTATAACTTCATTGTTGATGAAGATATTGTTTTTTCATATTTGTTTACCAGAGCTAAAAAGTAAATAATATAGCAAATAAAAAAAATCCATGTATATCCCTGTTATGTTTCAGATTACGTTCATAAAATAAATTATTATTTAGACTTTACTTAACAGGTCAGCTCGTTCGGTTTTAAATTCAACAACAATATTAGTTCAATAATAATATAAATATGGAAGCAAACTCGTAGAGACCAACATTTACCTGCTGAAGCTTTACGAAATTTAAAATAATACTAGTCAATTAACCGTGAAATGATTGTGCCAATCCATTTTGAAGGCAAGGCTTATTTGCAGTACTTATCGCGACTTTCTATTTTTGGCAAATACTACCTCACGCAAAGTATCAACGATGCTCGTACTTGTACATGTGTAGGTAGTAGGCAGGAAAGTAAGTGTGTACCTGTCGGAGAGGTCGGTGCGCAGCGACGGCGCGTCGCGCAGCTCGGCGGCGGCGTCGGCGCGGTACGCGAAGTACCTGCGCACGCACGCACTACGTCACCACGCGCCCAAAGCACACGCACGCACTACGTCACCACGCGCCCCCCCCCCCCCCCCGCGGATTACATCTCTCAACAACACGACACAGCTCCCAGACCATTTACGAACTGCTCTTCATTATTTTACCAAGAGTTTACAGCCCGACTCAAAAAATAACTTTGTCTTCAGATCGATTCATTAAACATAACAGTTGAAAACGGTTGTTTATGACTAACAAACACGCTGTTCCAATAATGTCGCAGAACTTCTGCGTATGAGTCGACCATATATCAGTCGAATAGTTTTCTCATAAATGTAATTCACGGTCAAGCGGGCACAAGGCCTCGTAGTGTCAACTTGTGCAGTAATCGTTCATCAAGTAGACGAGCTAGTTAATTCCAATCGGCAGACGTAAACGCAATGTACTGACAACTAATTTAAATATGATTCGCTGCGCTTTGTACAATGTAGTGTTGTAACGAAGCCCGCCATCTTTACTAAAAGCTGGTGTTAGTATCTAATAATGAGTGAGAGATGTTATTCCGACGGCTTCCGTTATATTAATGAGAAGGAAAATATAAGGCTGAATGAACAGATATGAGATAGATCACTTGCATTTTCCTTTTTATCATAAACAAATAATAACATGTAGAATACAAAACTGTTTGTTGCCCCACAATATTTTATGAAGGACATACCTTCACAAAATATTGTTGTACAATTATTTTTTTTGTTTTTTTATTAATGATAGGTTCGCGTTTGACCACCAATTGCAGTGATGCAACTGCAAGTTCAATAACTCGATTAATAATGGAATGATATGCGTGTTAATATCAATGGCAACCTTGAAGGCATATTTTTCTGTGTAAACAATAAAGCCCAGTGTTTCTGTAAGCCCGTGCATTCGCGGCTCCTTTTTACAGCAAAAGCAAAACTGCCAGTCGTGTGTATTTATGTCCAAGTCAAATGTCAGACTTAAGAGCCAAATATGTGTAAGCTGAGACCAAAATCTCTATAATAAATAAATAAAAAAAATATAGGTAAATTTAACAAAATATTTAAATTCGAAGCCCTTTTTGAGCAAATAAATGTACTTGTCCCTGAATGTTCATCTCTGTAAGACGTCGTAGGCGCTCGTTGCGTGTCTACGACGTACTACGACTTACGTGTCATTTCCCTTGAGCCCCGTGGTGCTGGAGCGGCCCGAGTGCACGCTGCCTCGCTCTTCACGCCGCCCCTCGTATGGCAGGCTGCCGAAATCTGAAGACAATATTTTTTATAACGGTGTTCTGATGTGTTCGAGTTCGAGAGAAAATTTGTATGTAAAAAAAAAAACCGGTCAAGTGCGTGTCGGACTAGCGCACTTCGCGATTTCTTGACGTTATGAAGTAACAGTAAATTAACTATATTTGACATCGAAAAATCACACACTTCCGTATCGCGTATGCCAGAAAGTGTGCGATTTTTGCCGTTGTGACTAGTATGCGATTGTTGCTGTTGAGTAATGTTCCTTTTGTATGGTGGTATTATTACCGATGTTTGTGATTGTTGCTGACAGGCAGTGTGTGATTGTTGTTGACGTGCAAAGTGTGATTTGAGCCGTTGTGAAGTGTGTCCGTGTCAAGTCAGTACCTGGCTGGTAATCGAGTGGCACGGGTGGTGCGTGGCCCGCCATAAGCTGCTTGTACACCTGCATGTAGGCGGCGGGGTTGGTGAGCCGCAGCTGCTCATAGTATTGGTACTGCTGGCGCTGTACCAGGTAAGGGTCGGAGTACCCGCTATTGGTGCCATACTCTGGAATGGACACAATTATCTCATTGAAAATGTGGCAGCAGTCAAATGGCGAGTACGCCGGACTGACTAACAAGGAGATGTAAATTTGAAACCCGCACGTAGCCGCGCATAGCCCGCAATTGCTAGGGCTATGCGCACTGAGTGGCTGACATGCGGCTTCACATTGTACGCGTACGAGCGCTTGACTCGTGAGCTTAAATGATATTGACCCTTAAACTATTCCTTGTACGAGATGCAAAATTCAATGGCTGTTATATTATAATTAATATTTGTTGATAAAAATTGTATCGTCTCACGGTTGTAACAAATTTTTGAATAACGGAATAAGTGAATGATTACTTAAATCATTTATTAAACAAAAAAAAAAATATCTACAAGCCTACAGTTAATATAATTATGCTAGCCAGTCTCCAAACTGAGCTATAACTGAAGCACACGAACCGTTTCGATTAGATCCGGTCACATGCACACGAGTGCACACCCTGGTTTGCATAATAACTGCATATTTCATAAACTGTATAAGTACATTAGAAGTTTCTTCACTTAGTTAATTTTATGTTATCGCGGCTATTGCCAATATTATAGACAAAAACAACTAGCGGCTGTCCGAGTACTCTCCCGTCCGTGTCCCCTGTGTGTTGCCCGAGCTTATTTGTAATGAGGATGATAAGACTATCTAGTTTACTCATATTTCCTAAAGGAAATAACGACGTGCACGTGACGTGCCATGCACGCACCCAACTAAATTGCGGTGCGTGCATGTCACCTCATAACGAAATGATTTGCCACTTTATAAACTCATCTACGCAATCGTCTTTAGGTAATAAACGCTTTAGAATAATACCTAACTGTCAAATAAGAGTGAGCAGAATCATCTTTCAATTATCTCCAAACACAATACGAAGTAAAGAACCTGATCAATAATAATTATGAGAGACCATTGTCTCGTGACTTCTTTGGAGCAGAATGTAAACAAACTATACTAGGAAAAGAAACATTCACGAACTATCACACTATAACATTTCCGCGCAGTTCCAGGACATCCGTGTTCTGAGATTCATTCTCGTACATCTGCAGTGCCAGTAATGCGCGAAGATGAATTCCGGACACTGATGATTTAACTTAACGAAACAGTTTAGGGATATGTAATGTCATTGTGATGCATCCTGCTACGAACCAACGAGGTAGCCGTAATGCTGACCGACCGAAACGAACGGATTACATTCGTTGGCAGACTGACGTAGAAGCAGTGTGTTTTAGGCCCCTGCACAGATTGGCCGTGAACTTGTCTGGCTTGGTCGTTGCGGCCGTGGCAGCTTAAAGAAGCACTTTCCTTTAGTTTACCGTGACATTACCTGCTACAATTTGTTATTCATACTGATTTTGTTACTGACAATACCAGATGGTGAATTGGCACTGTATTTTTGTCCGACTACGGCGAAGTCGAAAAAGTTTGGATTTTAATTAATCCCGAAAATATAGTCTTCGCTTTCCGACTTCTGTTTAGCTGGTAATATCAGATAATGCGGTTTTTGTCAAAATTAGTCTTGTGACTTTTTAAGTTTCACTATTCCTTGTAATTTAGGATTTAGTTCAGCCACTCGAAGCAATCGGCCGGTCAGTGGAAATTCCTCTGAAGCAACTACAGGCCGGTGCCAGGAGCTACTCATAGAGGCAAAGTGCAGGACTTACCGTCGTAGAAAGGCTCGGCGGTGCGGCGGTTGCGGCGGTGCGGGTCGGTGCGGCGCCGCGACTCGGCGAGGTCGTCGTCGGTGACGGTGGCCTCGCGCGAGTCCGGCCGCGACGGCGACGAGAACTCGCCTACTGACACCACACACGGATTATGAGCATGATGCTTGTATTAGAAATGTATGTAAAGCTTGGGTTTCCTAAAAAAACGGTTCGTTAAGTGACGGATTTACAAGACGTGTATAGGTATATGACAGCCTCGCGTTTTTAGAATACCTTTAGAAAGCTTACAGTCACTCGTTTGAGTCTATAATTATGGGTTCTGTGGTGCTGCTGAGTGTTCGTCCTAGCCCTCGTTCGACATCGACTCCTCGTATAATACAAGTAAAGACGATAAGATCGTCATGACCATCGTGACAGTAGCAGTTAGTAGTAGGTAGCTTTGAGCTATTCGAAGTATTTCCTATTTTATACAGATTGTATCCTCTACGGTCTATAGAGATAAAATCTACAAATGTGTAAATAACATGTAAACAGGTGCGACACCGAGTTCACCTCGTAGATTCAGATCGACAAGAGATAGCCAGTATCGACGCAAGATGCGCATATCACTGATAGGCAGATCTATCTATATGTATTATACAGATAAGCCACAGCATAACACTTTGTTATGGACCACACAAATCTTTAGTGAATCATACCGCTTGAACTCTGTTAAATAATGTGTAAATGGAAGAGTTTCGCAAACCATATATCAACGTCAAAGCGTGGCCGTCGTTATTGTTTTAATATTCATGAGCGACCGCAACTATGATCACATTATTTTTAAACATTCACAAAATGTTTATGTTAGAAACTCATGTTGCTAATTAGTTACTAATCAGTTTGATAGCATGTCGATAAGTCGAGCGCCACAGTGGTCGTCACAATCATGAGTACTGACTTTGTTCGTAACGAACCCCTTGTCATCAATGTTGAGCATTCCAGAAATGAACATGTCATTATTTTGCCAACTATCAGGTTAAAGCCAGTCGATATTTGAAAATGTTGTTTAGCTATTTACATATAAGAGCAACCGAACTTCAGTGTGATGACATGTATGAAGCGATCAAAAACGTGTTATAAATACAATTCCATCAAACATGTGGCATGCATGTTACACACGCGCCCGACGTTAAAATAACTTTACTTTTTAGCACTTCAAGTATATTAGAGCAAAGTTAGTTCGAGTCAGTTTAACATGGAGGCGCGCGATGTGCGACGACATTCACCGCACGGCACGGATAGTAGCGGGGTTGGTACCTTGTTGCATACAACTATCATTAGTTTTTGCATCGCTCGAGAATGTCACAACTGCAAAATAAATATAATACTGTCAGTCAGTTAGTCGAACATAAATTAAGGCGATTCTTATAGGGTCTATTACAATACGCGGTATTCAGCACACGATATTCAGTCTGTCTTATTTTTTGTTCCGAGTACGACCGGTCTAACCCTTATTACACTACGCTGTCTGAATATCGAGTCGTGTAATAGGCCCATAGATGTGATAAAGCTGTAGGTACCTACCAACTTACAAATAAACAGTATGGGATATAATCGGGGGCGAAAGCTTTGTTCTCATAACGTCATGTACCAGTTATTAAGATCACACGAATAGCAACAGAATTCATAATACAAGGGATTATCAAACAAATCGAAATGGATGTTTAAATCTTATGGGCTCGCGCTCTATCTGTAGAACAAAACCGCTACCTACAACCTACCTACAACTAACCTACAACAGGGATGACGAACCAATGGTGCGCGTGCCGGTGGCGGCACGCGCCATCACAATTCGGGCACAGCAGTGTAAGATGTACAACATAGAGGTGATTTGATACAGCAGTCATCGCAATAATTTTCACTTTTATTTATTTAAACAAACAAACAACTGTAAACATTTATAGCTGGCCACGTTGTGCGTATGCACTCAGAGAGTTGGGCGAAAGTCGTCACTCACTGCTAGTCTGAGAGAGGTCGACAGTGGCGAAGGTGGTGTGACGATCTCATCATTTTCGCGGGGCAAACTTGGCCAGAGAAAGCTCAAGACCGAGAGGTTTGGAAGGAGAAGGGAGACGCCTTTGTCCAGTATGTATGATATGGTATGGTCGGCCTTATAATGTTCCCACTGCTGGGATTCAGGCCTCCTCTCTAGGAGAGGGAATGGGCTGTAATCCACTACGCGGGCCCAGTGCGGGTTAGTGGATGTCACATGTCTTCGAATTTTTCTAGGACATGCCGGTTTCCTCACGATGTTTTCCTTCACCGTTTTGAGAGCAGTGGTGATGAAATAAATTACACAAAGTAATGCGCCTGGCTGGGTTTGAAACCGCGACCTACCACTCGTAAGTCGGGGCCATTGCCACTCGGCCACCACTGCTCTTTGTCCAGTAGTGAGACACAATATGTATAGGCTAATGCATATATAAAAAAAATATGTTTACGACATTCAACTGTAAACATTATGCTGATACGAATTTCGAGTTGCAAATTAAACATTAGGTTCAGATTGTCCATTAAATTACTAATTCAAGATTCTTTGGTGGTAAGTCAGGACTACATGTTCTGTTTTCATATACACTTCTCATCAGAAAAATTGTAACACCTTGCAAGTTTATGTTTTGAATAATAGGAATATATGTGAAATGTCGTTTAATAGTGAATATTATGAGGTTTTCAAATCCTAATGTCTCTTCACCAGTTCTACTTCATCAATTGTTACTTTTTGACTATAAATGCTTTAATAAGTTCTTGTTGAAAATACCAAAATCACTATATGGTTGCCTATATTTGAGGAGTTCCCTCGATTCCTTATGAATCCCATCATCGAAACTGGATTTTGAAAAAAATGGGACCAATCTGTAAGCATTGCGTTACCGATTTGCATTTTTTTTTTCCTTTTAAAAGATATTTTAAAAGGAAAAAAATCCAAACCATCCATAAACGACGGAGTTCTGAGGTAAAACACATAAAAAATAAAAAAACATAAAATCGAATTGATAACCTCCTCCTTTTATTTGAAGTCGGTTAAAAAAGCTAAGAAACGTTTATTTAATAACTTGTATTCCTTTCCCGAGCTCTTATTACTGCTTCCATACGGTTCTTCATCGATTGGATGAGTCACGATCAAATGTAGTGGCATTCCATTCCATTTCTCTTGGATTGCATTTTGCAGCTGGCTAAGTGTTTCTGGAGCAGGATCTCTTGCACGAATTCGTCTCTTTAATTCACCCCTTAGATGTTCAATCGGATTCATGTCCGTTCCGCTTCTTGCTGGCCATTCCATAACGGAGATACCGACTCCGATAACATGTACCACCGCGAGCGTCGGTAGTCGTAGTCACGAGCGTTGTCATTGTCTTGCATGAATATGAAACCGTTGCCAATAAAATGTGCATAGGGTATCACGTGAGGCTCAAGACACTGTTCGATGAACCTGAAGACACAAAGACAAGCTCTGTCTTACCGTCGGCGCTGATTCCTCCCCAAACCGTCCACGAATCGCCACCATAACTTTGGACTGAGCGGGAAATAGTGTCAGACTTTTACTGAATAAAAACCCACTCCTGTTCCTTCGTTGCCTTTCGTACCAGGGCCGAGTCTTCCTTTCAGAATCAGACCCTTGGCCCCAGTAAGCTTCGACCCTGCTGGGCCCCTACAGTTGCTGACATCTCCTTGAAGCGCGCGTGGAACAGTACGTGCCGTCGACGACTTAGGCTCGGTCCGGACGGTCGGACGGCGAGCTACCCATTGCTCGCCGTCCGCAAGACCGCGCCTTCGGTGGCCGGAAATCGGGATCGGAATCCCGGCTGGTTGACGCGTGAGGACCGTTGCCTCACGCGATCGGCCGCCTCCTTTGCTAGCATTGCCGCTTCGCAGAAGGAGTCGACCGATTGCCACTCCTCGCTCCGGACCATGGCCTGTACCAAGGCCCGCCGCCGTTCGCCCCCACAAGGACACGGCGTTGCTCTGCCCAAGCGAGACACACCTCCACCGTGTGCTCCACCGTGTTCTCCGGGCGGTCCACACAATGGTGACACCCGGGCGTTTCGTCCGCACGAATCCGGTGCAGGAACCTCCCGAACTTACCATGTCCGGTGAGGACCTGCGTTATGCAGAAGGTAAGGACGCCGTGTTGCCTTTCCGGGACTTGCCGCCATAATTATGGCGTGGCCATAGCGCCATAGCTGACCTTTTCTTCAATGCAGCATTGTGCAAAGCGTTCTTCATCTCTTTAGTAGACCTTGTTCCTTCCGTCGTTACAATACAGCATAATTTTACACTCATCAGAAAAGAGGACTTTGTTCCACTGGAGGTATGACCAATTTAGGTGCTCACGTGCAAAGTTATGGCGCGCTCTTCGATGGTCTGCAGTTAATTTCGGCCCATATGGCTTGTGCGGTACCAGTCCACGTTCCTTCAACCTTCTTCTAATTGTAGAGTCACTTACAGCCACCCTACGTACAACATGAAGCTGCTGCTGCAGTTGAAAAGCATTGAGGCATCGATTTCGTAAAGAAGTTGTTACAAAAAATCGGTTGTCTGTAAAGTCGGTTTACTGACGATAGTTGAACGTGACAACGTGTTACATTTATTTGTATGCATAAATACAAATAAACAATTAACACGACATTCACTTTTCACTGCACTTTATACTTGACGAAAACATGTAAATGTATTATTCTATAGTAGTTGTCACGACGCAGACACATCGCTCACTCAAGTAGGAGAGAGGCAGATGTCGAACACTGCCGAACGTGGAGGCCGAACGCGCTCTCGCTTGCACTTCAAGCCTTAAATGGAACGCCTCAGAGCGAGGTAACGCCGCATGCTTCATACTTTTTCGTGCGTGCAGCCGGCTCCATCGAATTATAAGACGTTGTCACGTCAAAATCGATCATCTCGCTGATGCAGAAGTGACCATATTCCTGCCAGATCCTGAACGGCGGGTGAACAAACCAGTCTTCCAATAGCGTTTGTAGAATCCATGAACAGACGACAGGCTTAGATGCAATCTTTCAGCCACAACACGCTATGTCCAGAATCCAGCAATGCCACCACTTGGGCAGCTTCTGCGGGCGAAGTATCCATATGTTTTAGAAAAAAAACTTTTTCAGACGTCCCAAAGTCACAGTAAACAAATAAAGAACAAAAAATTTTAAGATAAGCGCTAATTTTTAGTTTTCAAAGGTGAAATGTACTCCAACTCTAGACACACATTTGTCTCAAAACAATGAATCATTTCATATAAAGGATAAACAAATGAAATTCTAATTTTGAATTTTCGTCTATCGCACCGGAACTCTGTGTTTGGGATTATTAAAATTATCATGAGATGCACTCTGGCTTTATATATTTAAGTTTGGCTGAGGGGTACTTTTTAGTGGTGGTACCCTAACTAAAAAGTGTAAAATAAAAAACTTCTTACAAAAAAAATACAACCGACTTCAATGTAAAAAAAAAACACTGAAAAGTGCAAAATAACTTTAATTTCGGAAGTCTAACTTCAGGCTTCATCATCAGATCAGTTCGATATATTCCCCCTCTTCTAATCTTTCAGTCAGTCATCGACTACACGTATAAACAAAGCAATTTTACTCGTTACGATGGTTCTGCTGTGATTCTATGATTCTGCTTCTGTTCCATATCATCGAAGTTCATGATCAGATCATAACAATATTTATATGGGACCAATTCGGAAGCATAACCTTTCAATCAAAAAAAAAAAATTTTCAAAATCTGTCCACAATTGACCGCGAAATCGGTGTACATAAAAAAAAAAAATACATTCAGCCGAACATAGAACCTCCTTTTTGAAGTCGGTTAATAAAACTGAAGTGTTTCGATTTTTCTGATGAGAAGTGTATTTAGTGGCATGTTCTTCAATAAGGGTTCGCCATCCCTGGCCTATAAGTTCTTACTCGCCAGTATCATACAACGAAAAACCAATCTTTATTGACGGGAACACCCGCCTCAACTTATCCAAATAGTTTGCAATTTTTTTACGAGATATTTGCATGTGACGACAGATACAGAATGACAGGCTACAACTGACCTCTTCTGGGGTCGTCCTTGTCGCGCTGCTGGCGCAGGTTGCCGTACTTGCGGCTGGGGTCGATGTCGCGGTAGGCGCGCTCGTAGCGCTCGCGCGGCCGCTCGCCGCGCCGCCGCTCGCGCCTCTCGCGCTCGTCGTCGTATCGTCGCTCGCGCTCTATCGTGTGGTAGCGCTTGCTGTGGTGTCGCTCCTCGCCGTATCGCCGCTCCTTTTCTTCTGGACGGGGCGGTTTCGACGATGTGTACGAACCTTCTCGGTGACGCCTAACAATTTAAATGAGATCAGAGCAGTAAATTAAGAAAGCATGAAAGTGTAAGGTGAAGCAACTGACCTTCGATCTCTTTCCCTGTCGCTGTAGTAGTCGGTGTCTTCCGTCTCGTAGCGGTGGCTGCGGTTGCTGCGGCGGTGACGTCGCGCGTCGGGGCTGTCGTCGCGCTCGCGCCGGTCGCGCGTGTAGCCCTCACGCTCTCGCCGGTCTTCCCTTACCGATTTTTTGTCGGGCTCGTACTTCCGGTCCCCGCGAGAATATCTGCCATCTTTCTCACGTTCTCTATCACGCTTTTGGTCTCTGTCTCTGGTTGATTTGTGCTTGTCTCTATCTCTTCTCGGCGACGATTTGTATGCTCTATCTCTTTCAGAATCCTCTCCTGAAGTGTTAACTCTATTTAGAGACTGTCGTCTCGAACTAGTCACCGGATGGTCTATGGAATCTGATAAATCGGTCTTTCTGTCTGTGCCCATGTCTGTGAGAGTAATATCAGCGCCATCCAACACCTGCGATATGATGCTCAAGTCTTGCAGATTCTCTCCCTCCATCGTGACTTCTCTCTGCTGCTCATCGGGCGGCGCGCTGAAGTCCGGTGAGGCGTCGTTACTGGACTCCCGCGCACCAATTATATTCCTCGGAGGATTTCTAGTGCTCTGTTCAGTGTAATCAGAACCATCTACATTCTGCTCTCTAACGTCAGGTGGACCAGCGTCAGTTGGCATAGAGAAGTCATGGTCCAATCCTGTCACAATGCGGTGCTCGTTAGCCCCTGCATAGTTCGAGCCCGGATACTGAGAGTACTCGTCGTTACTGGGTTCTCCAGGTACCATTCTGTCGAGACCTATCGGTCTCCTCTCTGTGACTCTGCTAGTGGGTGGCTGAGTATAATTATCGGGGGTTTGTTGACCGTCAGCCTGGCGGTATGGTCGAGCACCACTATCGGTCGGTTGTCCGTCGATATGGCGATCTAGATAATTTTCTCCTGCCTGATTGTAAGCATTTTCAGCTTCAGTCTGTTGTCCTGGTACCATTCTAGCCAAACCTGGTGGAGGTTCATCTCCAGAAATGTTCAAATTCTGGTTATATTCAGACTCTTGCTGGCCGACTACCATCCGTCTCAAGCCTGGAGGTGGTGCCCCTCTGCTAAAATCTGTATTTTCCCCATAGCCACTACTTGACAAATGCGCAGTTTGCAGATATTCATTTCTATCATTTCTTGGTGCCACTTCCATATTATCGGGTACTTGTTGTGAGACAGGCATCGGTCTGAATGCCGAAACTTGAGGCTGGTCAGGCCTCTCAGAATTATCTGGTGTAGTTTCCAAGTTTGCCTCAAATCCTAGTGGCAGTCTGTTGTTCTGAGACACCTTGCTGACCACTGCAGGTGATGTTAGATTTGTGCTAGACATTGGAGGAGGAAATGCTTGAACAGTTGTGGCACTTGTTGATACTTTAGTGATAGTTTTGTGAGAAAATGGTCCTGCATTCATTTTAAACGGATTCTGGTTAGAAGTCAGTGGTGGGTAATTAGGGGGTAGCATAGCTACAGAAGAGGGAGGAGCAGACACTGCAGCAGATGAAGAAGTAGGAGGCAAGGAGACAGATGAAACTGGAGGAGGGGGTGGCATGCTTGAAGCAATAGACGGAGGCATTACATTAGATGGAGCAGGAGCTGGGAAGTTAGCTGGAGACACAGCGGAAGGTGCTTGTGTTGCTTGAACATGTTCTTGACTGCTCCTATGCTCTACCTCATGACCCAGATGTAATGTCTCTGTTGATGGGTTCTCATGATTGTTCAAATTCATTTCTTGCAATGAACTAGACAGCTCATCATGGCTTTCTTGCCTGCTGTCACTCTGATCATGGTCAGCTATAGTTGGTTCATCCGAGGGCCTTGACCATTCACTATTTGGCAGGTAGCCTTCATCTAATCCAACTTGGGAATAATTAAAGTTAGAATTGTCTGTATTTAATCCTGGACTACTTTTGCTAGAGTTCCTAGACTGATTCTCACTTCTATAAGTTCCTTCAGACTGGGTATGAGGACCATCACTTGATTCTTGTGACATTTGTGATTCAATAGACCACTGTGGTGTTAAATTGTCTAAATGGAAGCGTTTACCTAAGGCTAGATTGGGCAGTCGCTCCTTAACCACCTCTCTATCATTTAAAGTACGGACTTCTTCTGCTTGCTGTGCAGACATACTATGAGCACTCACCGGCACACTAGCTTCAGGCACTATGCTATTTTCTACAGCACGGTTTGAGACAGGTAGAGTGGGTGGTGCTTTATTTTCTTTGTTGTGAGGCACAGTAGCAGGTTCTTTAGATTCTTTCTTGTCATCCATGGACCAGTTCCAACTATCAGTTGAAGCAAAACTTTCTTCTATTACATTAGCATTATTAAAAACTTGTTGCTGAGGCGGGGCAGGTTGCTGGACGGCATTCTGAGAAGCCTTCTGGGCTTGTTTAGCTGATTCTTCCCAGCCCCAGTCCCAGTTGTCTTCCCAGCTATCAGCATTGAGCTTGTTTTGTTGAAAGTTCTGTTGTGGTGCTCCTTGGTTTGGGTAATAATTTTGTTGGTAACTTTGTTGTGGGGTGCTATTAAAGCCTTGGCTTGTATAGTTCTGGTTGAACTGATTTGGGTTAGGTTGCTGATAGAACTGGTTAGCATTGGCAGCATAGTCTTGTTGCTGGTACACTTGGCCATACTGCTGGTTATACTGCGGCTGCTGCTGGGGAGGCATCTGCCAAAACTGTTGCGCTTGAACATTCCCTGTTGTACCTCCTTGATAATTTGGGTACATGTTCTGTTGATTCCCAAATGGCTGCAATTAAAAGAATTTTACTTTTGATGAATATTCTGCTACTTCTACTTTTTTCCCTATGCTACATAATTGCTTTAAATATTGGTAACTGCCACACAACACAATAGGCAATTATGCTAATTAGTGATTTTCATATATTGATTAACTGAAACTATTGTACACTAATCCCAATTAGAATAAGTAAACTAAGTGAATGTACTTAGAAAAGTTTAGATAAATATGCAATGTAAAAGTGAATGTTTATGTCAATCATATGACGAGTGGTGCACGTCGGTGCGGTTGGTCCACGTCATTGTTTACGTCTGACAGATATAACCTGCTCGGCTCACCTGTGCCTGGGCTGCGGCGTAGGCCTGCTGCTCGGGGCCCGGCGGCGGCGCTGCGCCACCCTGCGCCCGCTTCATCCAAGACATGTCGCGCGCTACCAACGCTTACATAACATTCGCGAGGACTCCGCTCACATATGCTAGGCTGCGACCGACAGCCCCGTCACTATCATGGAATGGAATGGAACGATACAAGAAACACTTTCACTACCGCACCAGATCTTGTCACTACCCTAAACTTATAATACTATTGCGACATGTACATGGGCCAAAATAAGGTTGTCGTACAGGAGTAACTGCGTCTAATATAGAATTTGTTTTATAAATATTTTATAAAGAATTTGTTGACAGCAGCCCATCGATCGAAGGTGCCCTGTTGGCAGTGTCGCCATTCTAATTTCTCAATACATGCCCAAATTTTAAAAACTGAAAATTAACCTTATCAATGGCAAAAAAAAAATCATACCTTACCTAAATATCGAATTATAGAAATATTTTCCTTAGATTACTATGAAAATAATTAAAGTAATTGATTAATATTTTTCAATTTTTTTACAACGTCTTCGCTAGATTGTCAATGGTCCGACTTATGTGCAAGGATTTTAAAGGGCCTATTACACTACGCGATATTCAGCACACGATATTCAGACTGTCTTATTTTTTGTTCCGAGTAAGACCGGTCTAACTCTTATTACACTAAGCGATATGTCGAATCATAGACTAAAACTGTCTGAATATAGAATAGTGTAATAGGCCCGTTAATACGCTACAGATAAACTGGATTGATTACGAAGCAATATTACACACATTACACATTCTAAAGTGTACTTTAAGATCATTAGTATTAAGTTCATATGTTTCATTGTCAAGCAAAAGGGGAAAAATGTGCCGAGCAAGACAACGACAAAGAGGTTGTGTGTCCCTTTCTTACCTCTATTTTAACTAGGGTAACCATAAATTTACTAAATTAATTGTTATTATTTTTGTTACTGCAGCATTTCGTATTAATTTATGCTGTATATTTTTACATATGGCCTGATGATTGGTGCAACAGTTCTTTGATGCCAATCTTTAAAACCAAAGGTGATGTTCCTTGAGTGCAACAATTATAGACGAATGAGAGAAGAGAGAGAAATTTCACAGAACCAACGGTTTTAAGCCTGGTCGCGGTACAACGGATGCCGTTTACGCTATATGCCAGCTGTGCGAAAAATACAGACGTGCGCATAAAAACTTGCACATGGTATTCATTGACCTCGAAAAGGCATATGACCGAGTACCTCGTGAGGTTCTGTAGTGGGCCCTTAAGAAGAAAAGTGTGCCTGGGAAGTACCTATGTGCAGTTAATCCGAGCGATATACAGTCGATGCAGTACCCAAGTCCGCCTACAGTAAGCACCACTGGTAGCTTCAATGTGGCTGTAGGCTTACATCAAGGGTCGGCTCTCAGGCCTTAACTCTTCCTGATGATAATGGATGCTCTGACGTTTGATATTCAGGAAGAGGCTCCCTGGTGTATGCTGTTTGCCGATGACATTGTGCTGGTTGCTAAAAGTGGCCTAGAGGTTCAGAACAGATTGGAGGTGTGGTGGCACCGACTGGAGAGTGTTGGCCTGAAATTGAGTAGAACCAAAACGGAGTACTTGTTCTGCGATTTCGACGGTCTCTCCAATCCAGTTTCTTTAACTGTCACCGGAACGCCCATACCGATCTGCTCCGACTTTCGGTACCTCGGGTTGCTCGTCCAAGGGAATGGTGAGGTAGACCGAGATGTAACATATCAGATCGACGCAGGATGGATGAAATAGCGACAAGTCAAGGGAATAACTTGTGACCCACGGATGTCCCTCAAGTTAAAGGGTAAAATTTACAAGTCTGTGATAAGGCTGGACGTAAAAGACTTTTGGCCGCAGGGCGTGGTGTTCCGTCGCTTCCGCGGACAGTCATATAGTATATAGACATAGTCCTAAGTCTTTTTTCATCATCATCATCATTTCAGCCGAAAGACGTCCACTATTGGACATAGGCCTACCCCAAATGTCGCCAAAATGACCGGTCCTCTGAGTCTCGCATCCATCGGATTAACGCGACCCTCACCAGGTCATTGACCACCTTGTGGGAGGCAAGTCTTATTTACTAACGATAAATTGTATTTACTCTATATATGTTAGTCTGTAAGGTATGTATCTATGGACCAAGATGCCTGATAATAAATGATTTATTATTATAAGACCTGTTATACTGAATGTTGTAACGAATAAGAATGTTGGGCTGTGAAAAAGATGGATGAAAAAATATCGCATGTGGCGGAGATGAGAATGTTGAGATGGATGTGTGATGTGACGAGAGAGGATAAAGTGAGAAAAAAGTATATTAGAGGTAGTTTGAAAGTGGCGCCAGTGACTGAAAAGTTGAAAGGCAATCGTTTGTCTTGGTATCCAGTTCATGTGAAGAGGCAGGATAAAACGTATGTCACTAAAAAAAGTTCTGAGTATACATGTAGATGGTTGCAGAGGGAGAGGAAGGCCAAAGAAAAGATAGATGGATTGTGTGAGGAATGATATGAAAGAAAAGGGAGTTAGTGATAGTGTGACGGGTGACAGGACAGAATGGAAGAAAAAAACATGTTGAACCGACCCCAAGTAATATGAGATAGGGGGTTACCATGATATATAAAGTAAGATTGTTTTATTCCTATTCCATTGTGGGTAAGAGCTGGCGCTAAACAACCTGTATAGCTCTGTCTTTTACGCACACAGAAATAAGAATGAAACAATCTTACTTTGAACGTCATGGTACAGGGGACATTTTCTCTAACAAAAATAAATTGTGTTTTAGTGCAAATGTAAAACTAAAACAAAAACTTCATTTTACCACTTCTAGCACATAGTTATTATTACCTTTAAAGCCATGTACTCACAATATATACCTACATAATATATATATCAGTTTTTGAACGTACAAGTCTATAATTGTATTATGTGATGAATTGATGATATATGATGTAACGCAACCGATAATGAACAAAAACTTGAAAATATTCGTAAAAATAATATCGTTTTAATTTTATGCAACTAATTATGGTCAGTTTTTGGATTTTCTGAAGATAATTTGATAGATGCAATGTCTAACTTATGAAATAAAATATAATTTAAGCCTAAGAATTGAAAGACTAGCAAAAGCTGCGTCATTTTATTTTTTCGTCTTGATTTGTTATAACCAAACGCAGACAAAAATATACAAATACTCAAAGTGATATTTTTGCTACTACAACTTTACTAATAGGTAGTGTTAATAAGGACTTCGGTTCGAAAAATAGTTAAAATTAATCAATCCTCTTTTTGTATGATGAGTATTTTGGGTATTCGTGGGGCCGGGAGAGGAAGGCGTCTTTGTTAGCTCTGTCACCGTCCGTTCGACGATCTGGGACGAGCTCTTGGCAAGGACTTGAGTTGCGTACAGATCTCTGATAAAAGTTACAGAAACAATTCCCACATAATGATCCTCGCTGAATAGCAAGGTGTGGGATTAAGTGTGATCACCAGGTTGTAAGAATAAACCCTAAAAATATAATGGTCCTCGCAGTTGGGTGAGTTTTGGGTAAGTGTTTATGTCGATTATTAGCGTGAGGGATCTAACCAGAGCGGTTGGATTAGATCCATCTCAATGAGTTTGATCGTATAATGGTCCTGGCAGGCATAGCTGGGTTCGATGGGCTCATTGAAATTACGATTGGTCCCCTTGATCCTCTAGCGAGAGGGTAGGGACAAGATGATGTAAAGATGTAACTGAGCTCTATATTATGTGTTTGTCATTTACAGTTATAAAGGGTAAAGGGTGTACAAAGGACATAGACTCTGGCCAACGAAAGATAGCACAACAAAAAGGAGGCTGTATTAAAAAAGATAGAAGCGATTCACCCTAGCTGTACGCCGCTTAAACGGAGTTGATACTTTTGATTATTCATGAAAATAATAAGTATGCGATACATCTATGATGCATGTTTATTTAACAATTAAACATGTGCTATTTATTAAGCCGCGATATTTAACGCCGCCAAAACATAAGCGTATCGGTTCACTGCCAAAAGGAGCCCGTTCACCTTGGCTCCTGCTTTTTAGAATGTACCCTTGGAGTGTATCGACCGCCTTCAGCTCTTGAGAGTTAAAATTTCCTTAACCTTTTGAGTGGGTAATTAGAGACACAATAGTAAGACAATGGCGCGTGAACGCCGGCGTTAATGCGGGGATCAACAGCTTAAACCTAAACTTTGGGCGCTACGGTAGCTGCTAGAAAACTCGACATTCTTGCAAAGGGTAGACGGCACTAAGTGGCGCATTAGCCATGTAACAAAAGTAGCAAATGCTATAGGCCACGCGCATTTGGAGGCCCCGCGCGTTCAGGGATCCCGCTCTTGAACGTAAAAAAAACTAGTCAAAATACTTGTTTTGCGTAAAATCTAAATACAGCTGATTGCTTTGGATGTGATGTGATAGTCACTTTACTTCAGACTTTCCTCCTAGTAAACTACAGAATTGAAAATCTACTTAAATTTAATTTGTGTAGCCTCGGTTATCATCATCATCATCATCATTTCAGCCGAAAGACGTCCTCTGTTGGACATAGGCCTCCCCCAAGCGTCGCCACAACGACCGATCCTGTGCGTCTCGCATCCACCGCACTTCCACGATTCTCATTAGGTCGTCGGTCCACCTTGTGGGAGTACCAACGCTGCGTTTTCCGGTGCGCGGTCGCCACTCTAGAACCTTTCGGCCCCATCGACCTTCCGTTCTACGAGCAATGTGCCCTGCCCACTGCCACTTTAGTTTGGCGATTCTTTGGGCTATGTCGGCGACCTTGGTTCTCCTGCGTATATCTTCATTCTTTAGCCTCGGTTAATCTTACTCTTAATATCCCTACTAAGAATAATAAGGTTTTTAGGGAACTACATATTTTGTGTGTCTATGTGAATATTACATTGCCAGCGCGTAGTGACATATGGGTCTGAAACGTGATCGTTCACAATGTGACTCCTCAGATGGTTTTAAGTCACCAAAGAGCAATGAAGAGGGCTGTGCTCGGAGTTTCCTTGCATGATGGAATCAGGTGTGAAGATAAGCTTAAGTCGCAGTGAGCTGGGTACATTGCTTGCAGAACGGATGGTCGATGGGGCTGAAAGTTTCTGGAGTGACGATCGGATACCTGAAGACGCAGCGTTAAAAGGCCTTGCAACAAGGGTACCGATAACCTGGTAAGGTTCACGGGAATCCGATGGAGGCGTGATAAACAGGACCGGCCGTTGTGGCGACACTTGGGAGAAACCTTTGTCTAGCAGTGGACACCTTTCAGCTGAAATGATGATGACGATCGATGTTGACATGTTGATGAGATCAATCTCTCGGAAAGATTATTGCAATTAAAGAATGGCTGACCTCTCCAAAGAAAAATAAATTTTGCATCCTATTCCTAGTAAATCTTAACTGTTCAGCTTTTCTGTATAAATTCACAAAGGCTTCGCCATCATCATCGAAAAAACTCCCTATTTCTGTATTGTTAAAATTTATCAGAAGAAAACCAAAAATGTTATAAGAATAATTTTTTCGAGATTACTCCGGTTTTTTAGAATTGAGCCTTTAAATCTCTAATCGTTCGGTATGCTAAAAACGAGCATCATCTAGGTTTTTCCAAAAGAACTAAATTAACTCGTATCCTACTAATAAATTAATTAGTAGTAGGTCCCCTTGGTCGAATTTGCTACAGGCCCCGCGCCGGCTTAATCCGGAACTGATGGCACAGGTCGCGTCCAATCATGTGTGGAGTAGTGCAGCCACACGTGGGCGGTGAAATAAAAGGTCTTTTATTATGCACTTCCCTGGAATCTTTCGAATAAAACAAATTGTGTGTTATCGAATTTTTTTAATCATTTGAATGGCCGATTGAT
The DNA here is from genome assembly GCA_905147345.3 of Mythimna impura. Lineage (NCBI taxonomy): Eukaryota > Metazoa > Arthropoda > Insecta > Lepidoptera > Noctuidae > Mythimna > Mythimna impura. The sequence continues at coordinate 836,723 of LR990342.1, read as the reverse complement.
GTAATTATGTATGGAATATAATATCGTTCAAATGTCCGCCGCAGCTTCGCTGGATAGCGCGCATCCGAAATATTCAATTTTCCATGTCCTTTACTGTTCTCATTATTAGGAGTTTCGTCTACTCAATGTCGAAACCTCCTAAAAAGTATAATTCACCGTGTCAGTAATATTGCAATTTGTTACTAATAGTCAAAAAGTATCAAGCTTTTATAATACAAATTAAAAAACTAACCTAGAAATGAAATTATTGAATCCAACCGTCGCTTTTTCTCCGCATGTTTCTAATTTAATTCAGTTTTTGCTTCTTTAAATTTGTCAATCATATTAAATAGAAGCCTTTCCGTCGAACTAGTGATTGTTTTCGGCATTATTTTAAGCAAAACGAGTAAAAAAAGATGCACATAAGTAAACATAAAATGAATTAGTACGAAACGTCAAGAACACAATTTTGACAATTCTTATTTTTTTAAATGCTGCCATACACAAAGTTTGATAAATAATTCGGTGACTTCTTTCGATGACCAAACTATAAGACGGTTGGTTCTTTGCAGCTGCCGGAATACCTAAAATACTCATGTGGCTATAACCCACAGTTGGTGGAAGGAGATAATTAAGACGGATAATAACGGAGCAAAACTCTTCCTAACCAATGATAAGATATACCCAAAAAAGAACCCAGGTTTGAGATTTATTAATTCTTATAACCACGGGGCCTCCTGGGTAATCCGAGTTACATGTCACTGACTATTTTATGTCTATAATAACAGACAGGTATAAACTAATAACATTACACCCGGGCGTCCCGACAACAGACGGGTTAGGTTAGAATTAATGGTTATTTTTTAAAACCATCCGTAAATAGGATCCTTACTTTAAACCCCGCGAACAGAAATAGGACCTGAGTACTTATACATAATAAAATTAACGTGAAATAAAAAAATCTTCTGGCTATAAGTAACAATGTAATTTACTCACAAGTACTCAGATCCTATTTCCGTCTGTGAGGTTTAAAGTAAGGCTTCTATTTCCGGGTGGTTATAAAAAAATAATCACGAAGGCTTAGGTCAGGAGCTTCGCTCTCGCCTTCAAACCTAACCTGTCCGTGTCGGGGTGCCCTAAAATCACGTCACCTCCTTCCCTACTCTCGTCTTTTACAGATATTACCAGCTGCGCATTCGGTATTGTATAGAATACCTTAACAAAGTATAAAATAAATAATATTTCAAACTTTACCTACACGTTTTTGGTATTCTATACATTGCCTAGGTATTGTACAGAATACCGGATTATACAGATTGCCGATAACATAATATATATAAAAGGAGAAACTGACTGACTGACATTTTTACGCACAGCTGAAACAACTAGGTTTAGGAACGTGGAATTTTGCACAAGATTTCCTTTTATGCCGTAAGCGAGCAGTAAGAGAGCATTTTACAAAATTCACCCCCTAATGGGATGAAATGGGGGTTCAAATTTTGTATGTTGAAATCGACTATCACGCGGGTAAAGCCGGTTGTTTAAAAAAAATACCTATTTTAATTTATGATTATTTATGTAATTAGCTAAGTGCTTATAAAAAATCTGATTTGCCAACATCCTACATAACCCATCTTATCCCTCCTACCTGCGGGACCGTTTCTCTTACGCTCGCCCTAGCGACGTTCCGTGCAGATCACACCTAAGATTCCTACTTAAATCCCCTCTTCATAATTCCAGCTACTACTCCTATTCTTTCTCTGTCCATGCAGTAAAGTTGTGGAACTCTCTTCCGCCTAGCATTCGAGATTTGCAAACGATTTCCCTCTTCAAATCTAGAGTAAAAGAGCACTATCTTTCCTCTCTAGTGTGATAATTATATAATAATAATAATAATAATATTTCACAACTATCACACAACGCCGTCTAGTCCCAAGCTAAGCAGAGCTTGTGTTATGAGTACTTGACAACTGATAAACGTACTTATATATTTCTAAACACATACATATTATAGATAAATTACACCCAGACACAGAACAAATGATCGTGCTCATCACACAAACATTTGTCCTGGGTGGGAATCGAACCCACGACCCCCGGCATAGCAGTCAAGGTCTCTAACTACTAGACCAACAGGCCAGGCAAATATATATGTATTTACATTATGTATTTATTTTTAGTATAAGGTATATATATGTATCTAAGTATTTATTATTTTAACTTATGATTTCACATTCTTTTCTTTTATTACTTCTACATACTATTGTCTACATTTCTTCCTCTGTCTGTCTGCTGGAAGAAATTTATTTTAGAAATACGCAGTACCTTTGTACAATTTTTATAATAATGTTTCTTCTCTCGTTTAGGGGTATGTGAAACAGAGAGCAAAGCCCCACATACCTCCGTTGAAAAGGGAGGATCCTCCAACCAGACGGGTGTTATGTCTGGTGGGCTACTGCCCGATAGATGATTTCGGGCTGTTCTATATGTTCTAATCGCGCGGAGAACCTTGATTGCGCGATGCAGGATTAGTTCTTATGTGACGCCATAGATGTCGCTACATCACTCCCCTCCGGAGATCGGAGATCGATGGTTCTTCATGCTTCTTGATGCGTGCCAGGCCAGTGGTAGGTTGGTTCCAGTGGGTCGGAACCGAATGCCGCATAGTTCTCGGTGAGTCGGAACTGTCTGCGGTGAGGCCCCAGTGAGTCGGGGTGGTGCTGTTCCAGTGAGTCGGGATGATGCTGCAGGCTCCAGTGAGTCGGAGTAGTGCTGCTGGCTCCAGTGAGTCGGAGCGGTGCTTTGCAACGTAGTGGCTTGACTGCCGGCGTCAACCAGGAGAGGTTCTTCGTGGCTCTTCATGTGACTGGTCGAAGGTGCTGTATGCTTCGCCAAGGTTGCTGATGAGGCTGAGGGTGATGACCAGGTATGACCAGGTAGGCATGCTGGTGGTCAGGATACCCTTTATAGCCGTGGGTGCTAGCTGTATGGGTCGCTGCTCGAAAGCTTAAGGAAGTGAGATGGTGGTCAAACGCGAGCCTATCATTAATAAAAAAAAAAAAAAGTGATTATGACGTCACGAAGTAGTAGCTGCACGAAGGCTGCTCTGACGTGAGGGTCACCAGTTTGGAGGTAGGTGGAACAGAGAGTAAAGTCTCGCAAACCTCCGTTGAAAAGGGAGGATCCTCCAACCAGACGGGATGTTATGTCTGGTGGGCAGCTGCCCAGTGGATGATTTCGGGCTGTTCTATATGTTCTAATCACGAGGAGAACTTTGATTGCGCGATGCAGGATTAGTTCTTATGTGACGCCATAGATGTCGCTACACTCGTATATATGTGTGTACATAAATTATAAAATAAATAAATAAAATTATGTTGGGACGCCCATATACTAGAGCTCCTTGGTAAAAGGAAGTAGCTAAGAACTCATGAAGTGGTTTTCAACCGCAGCTGTTTTATTTCTAAACCGGTATAAAAAATTGAATTTGGAGACATCACTTTTATCAAAAAGCAGGCAACATAGTTTTTGGAGTTTGACATTTGCAGTCACTTGTCAAATCTTTATCTGGAATAAAAAAATGCATTTTAGAACAGAATGTCTCGTAGTACAAACTAATCTATGGACACACCAGTAGAAAGAGATAACATACCCTTTTGTATCGTACTCTTCGGTACGTTTTTGAGGTTGACGTAATCAATCCAGATACTATACAAGATTCTCGCTTTATTAAGGGCCTATTACACTACGCGATATTCAGCACACGATATTCAGTCTGTCTTATGTTTTGTTCCGAGTAAGACCGGTCCGGTCTAACTCTTATTACACTACGCGATATGTCGAATCATAGACTAAAACTGTCTGAATATCGAATAGTGTAATAGGCCCTTTACCTTTTGTCGCTTTCGATGACAGTATCATGTGTCAATGTCAATATTGTCACATTTGTATGCATTTGTCACACGGTAAAATAAACAATTACAAAGCCAAATTTTGCAGGCAAAATTCAAATCAACAAGGCGCTTTTAATTCAAATTACCAATAAAAAATTAGTTTGTTTGCATGAAATGGCAAAGCGAACAAACCCATTCATTGAAGATTTTGTACCACAAAGCAAAGTCCATGTAGGGATGAAACAGTTTAATAATAATGAGGACCGACTGAAAAAAGTTTACGGTAAATTACCTTGATATTGATATTATGTTAAAGTTCTACATCATTACTGTAAATCTTTCTAAATGGTTTCACATAATTGCTTCTTAAATACTGTTTCACTAGGTAACTGTGTCGTGTCAGTGATTTAAAACCGCAGTTATACTTTGTTTACTATGACTTGTACGTTCTTTCTCAGAGAAGACCTTGCTCCTGCTATTTAAAGGCGCCAAAAAATGCCCTGCGCAAGAAATTACATCCGAAGAAAATGCGTTGAGCGCAACAGATAAACGAGACAAATTGAAACAACTGTTTATTGGTAAAGATGGAACACTTTTGCATTCTGGTAACATGGTAGGTAAACAATTACCTAATTAACTCTCTTACAATACATTTTCCCATAGGACGACCCACTGACCTAACTTTGTAATAACGAGTTTTTTTTACGTCAAGGGACGTATACCATTATAATGTACTCTGTGCGTATACCCCTTGTCTATGGCTAAAGAGAACTGGTGCAAACCTGTAGTACTTACTATCAGAAGCGCAGTGAGTAAAAATTTTGATGTGGGTGAAGGCACATCAGTGAGGTTATATTCTTTCATAAATTGAAAAACGAAGTTCGACCATATAGTTGCTTACCATCAGTTGAAATAGTGGTCAAACGTGAGCCAATCAATTTAAAAAAAAAAAACCCTTGTTCTTAAAGAGTCCTTGCTTGTGCAAGGTCCTTTGGGTACAAGGCCATGGGCGGGGGCCCACTTCGCCCATGCCTAGCTATTCTACTGCTTACTACTAATGACTGCAAAGAGGCATGGAAAGGTAAGGAGCTACATGGGCTTTATTATGTAGATTTCTCAGCTTCAATGGTCTAGCTATGTATTGGCAACCTTTTCGAAGAAACTGACGATTATTTCTCTGTGTTTATGGACAAAGTTATCTTGACAAATAACTACCAGAGGCAAAATATCAGAGAAAAGATGGCTGAAATGTAACGGTGTTACCACCGTCTGGGTCTGTCCATCCAGGTTATCTCATCTGGCTACTGGAGAGTATTTACAGAGACAATCACTTATTTTGACTTAGCACACAAGGTTGTCGACATGTGGACTCAGGTGTCATTGTGCCTTGTTGTTAATACCAATAAAGTTTATTGCATTATATGGTGTTTCTATTGCAGGTATACAATAAATTAGATGTGAAGCAGTGCTCTTGTGGTAGTGGAGTTGAATCCCAGTGTGCCTACTGTGACATGAACTTGTGTGGTGGCTGCCAGCATGTGTGTGTCCGCTGTGAGCGATCACACTGCCTGTGTTGCACTATGATTGGGTGAGAATATTAACAATTTATCCCTGCACCCCTTTCTTTAGTAATTTTTCATAACCATAAACTTTGAATCTTCTACTTTTAATCGCAGTCTATCTACGAAAACACCTTATTACAATCAGCAATAGTGAAACATCTTAACAGAAAAAAAAAACAATCATCCATCATATACCCGCTGAAATTTTAATGGTTGTTTTCCCGCGGCAGGACGACTACCCATCAGTAGTACTATCGAAACACAAAGTTAAACTTAAAAAAAGAATGTTTTTTTTTTCAAATCATTAAAAAAGTATTCATAAACTCGATAGAGCGAGAATCAATAGTAGTTCACTAGATATAAAGTAGGTACCTACACGAAACGCACGCGCCGCCGGCGCCGCGCGCTGCCGGCAAACTACAAAGGAAGAGTGAATAATAAATGTTCAGAGCAAAATAAGCTCTCGAGCATGGTGATACGGCATTAACTAGCCTGCACGCTCGCGGCTAGCGAGGCACCCCGCGCCATCGCCGCAACATAAAAGGATCCCGCCAAATGTTGCGCTCTGCGCTTAGTCCAAAGAGTAGAATAGCTTAGTCCTTCCGCGAACGTCATACGTGCAATACGTTATCGACATCTTTTCAAAAATGAATCGGCATTACAATTTTTCTAATTGAAAGTTTGTCGGACTTATTAGACGACGTTCCGCTAGCGGTGCCGGTAGACGATTTGTATTACCAGCATGATGGGTGCCCGGCTCATTATCAGCGCGCCGTGCGACTACACCTGGACTCGGTGTTTCCTCAGCGCTGGATCGGACGTGGCGGGCCATACCCTTGGCCACCGAGAAGCCCGGACTTGACTCCGTTGGACTTTTATTTGTGGTCTGAGCTCAAGCGCCTAGGCCTGGTGTATCGTGAGGAACACCAAACACGCGACGCGTTGATAAGTGCGATAGTGGACGCTTTCAGTATCGTGAGGCGTGACAGAGACACTCTAATCAAACTGAAAGACAATCAGTTAAAACGTGCTCGTTTGTGCATTGAACGTAGTGTACGTAGCATTTGGAACAATTACTCCGCTACTGGGAAGTGTAAGTAGGTACTTACTCGTACCTTGTAAATAAACATTTAAAAGTAGGTTAGGTAATCAAAATCATTGTAAATAAGTTGATTCCATTTTTTAAATACGCCTTGATTTTGATTTTTATTAGTTTCTCAGTGATCTGTAAGTTGTAGGCAAAAAAGTATTTACGACGGTCCTAAGCCCGTAAAAGTATGAAGGGAAAATTATTATTAAGTCAGGAGTAGTGATCAGCTGATTTTACGCGAGTGCAACGACCGCGCGGCCATTCGGGGCAACCGCGCGCCCAGCCCGCGTTCCGCGTAGATATCGCGCGATGTATTACCATTGGTTCAAGTCGCTTTCGAGTTTTGTTTATCACAATTGTTAATCTGCCATTTATTGAGTCAATTTTTTTTTATATATATTAATCGATTGTATTACCGACACAAACTCATTTCGCTTCGGGAAAACAACCACTAAAATTTCACTGCTGTATTTAGAAATATATAAGTATGTATGTTTATCAGTTGTCTAGTACCCATAACACAAGCTCTGCTTAGCTTGGGACTAGACGGCGTTGTGTGATAGTTGTGGAATATTATATTATTATTATTATATTATTATCCTTGGAATAGTAGTACCTTTAACAAACAATAAGACTTTAATATCCCCTTTTTTATTAGACAATTAGAAATTAAATAATGAGGGTAAATCATACCAGAAATTGATACACAATTTATTAAAATTGCCAGTAACTGATATCTTATGCTGGTGTGTTACATACTACTCCTACTTCCCATTTATCTAATAGTTAATTATAAACTGGTGACACTGGTAAGATTGCCTAGATCAAGGATGGCGAACCTTTATTGATGATTGTGGCATTAACTATTATAAAAAAAAAATTAAACCAAAGCATGCCTTCAAATATTTTGTTGGTGATTTAGTGAAAAAAAAAACAAAGCTAGACGCTATTCGTTTAACTATTTAACTTTTTCAAAATTCGTAAAGCAGTTGTAATGTCAACAGAGCTATATATTTTTTATATAAGTAAAAGTCCAGAGTTATTTCTGTTGTTGCAAATTATCTCGATGCTAAGAAGTTTTCTATTGGTGTGCCCGAATTTCATTGCCACATGCCACTATTGGCCCGCGTGCCACAGATTTGCTATCCCTGGCCTAGATTATCTGTCATGAAATTGAGGGAAATCAGAGAGGGTAGGAAACAAGTGATGCACAAGATATACAAGCATTGTTTTCAACTATTTTTTTTTTTTCAGCTTGGAAGGCTCAGAAGTATGTGTGTCTTGCTATAGTTAAATAGTTTATACTGCATAGGTAAGTGGAACTTCAAGGATTTCAATGCATTGTATTGTTAAGTGTTTAAAGAAATGCATTAGTAAGTAGATCAAAACTTTATGATTAATTTGTAATATATAAGTTCAAAAAGGCTGTAAATCAATTTGTATAGGTTTGAAGAAAATAAAACACAAAATTCAATAATGCAGTTTGTGTAAAATAACGTAACAAAACAAACTTTATGCTCCAACTTGGAATTTAATTTCAACCTCTATGGTTACACATTCCACATGTGTTAGGTTTACAACTATGTAAGCAGAGGCGTAGCATCAGTGGCGGTACCTTCATACAAGCAGAAAAGCCAGGCACGCCTTACTAAAATGCTCGATAGAGAATCAATATCAAACCCGAACTATTTAAAAGTTCGCGCGCTTTAATTCTTATCAAAATAACACAAAGTATCTACCTATGCCACACACACAGCGCGCGCAGAGTTTCGCATTGGCAGCATCTACGCGAGAGCTATATCTATCTCGCTTACACGTACCGGCTTTTACCGGGCTTTCAAATACTATCTCTGTCACTTTCGCACTTATAGCGATGTGCCGTATAACGAGTTAGAACTTTATACGACTACAAATCGATCAGTATGGAAGATTTAAGCCGGGCATTCGTATGAAGTTGCTCGCGTATGCGTGATCTTGTCACCTTGCCAACTCTGCAGTGTTGCCGTTTTAGCGACGTTGTGAGATCTTGGAGATTTTTAACGAGTTTGGAAACTTTTTTTAAGATTTAGCAACAATATAAACTAGCGACTTTTTAAAATAACGAAATTAAATATTCAAAAATAAAGGCAATTTTTTAGAACTGGTCTCGTTAATTTCAAAATACGATGTCGTTTTAGAAAAGCATATGCAGCATTAGAAAAGTGACAAACCGGGGCCGAGTTATTTATCTAACAAAATTCAAAACGATATTATTCATTCCGTAGCCGATGTGATGCAAACTTGCATCGATTACGAAGTTAGGCAAACAAAATTTGTTTCAATTATTATTGACGAAACCCCCGATGTTAGTCATAGAAAACAACTGTGCTTGATTCTCAGATATAATTTTATATGAAATTCATGACTGTCTTTTGGGCTTTTAATTTATTGTACCTAATCAGTAGTTTGTGAGAAAATTGCGATGATACATACGTAGGTACCTACATACTCAGTCGAAAACTGAACTTTCTTTTTTTGAAATCGGTTAAAATTTTATTGGGCTTGCCTTATTTTGAAACCCTAGGCACGCCACTGCGTAGCATGGACTAATTTAGACGCGCGGGGTAAAGCGCATCAGCGAGGTGTTTTTCTTTCAAAAATTCGAAAACGAGACACCGACTATTGCAAACCCTGTGTTCGACCACATCGTCGTTTACCATCAGGTGAAATAGTGGTCAAACGCGAGCTTATAAATTTTAAAACAAAACCCTCGTCAAAGAGCCCTCGCATACGCGAGGCCCCTTTGGGTGCGAGGCCGTGGGCGAGGGCCCACTACGTCACAACTAAAGAGCGTCGATGCAATCAAGCACAAGCCATAGTCAATTATCGATAATTTACCATTTGAACGCCACGATCGGCGTTTTTTTTTTTAAAAGTTTAATTTTTATATTTAAATTGTATGGTTGGTTACATTTTACTGCATATGAATGGAATGAAGGAACGAAGATCGATTAATTGAGACAACAGATTACTTATAATTATGTGGAGTAAAGCAGAAGACATTATGGTTCACCCCCGACGACCCCACTACACTGCTCCAAGAGAGCCGTAAGGAAACCGTAAACAGTACAGTTCGCAAACACAAGCACAGACTCAGTCCTTCCGTCCTCGCCCCCGAGGCCAGCCGCGACAATGTCCGCCCCATCCCTTGCTGTAGTCTAAAATCCCCATTAATAATATATCTTTTGTTCGATTCAGCCCGTCCCTTGATGCCCTCTCCCAGAGCCGTCCTAAGCCGAGGTCTGTATCCCACAGGGGGTGCCTTTAGCGTGTAGTCGCTGATTTTAAATTTACTTAAGTAAGCCCTGGCTGGACTGGAGGCTAATTCTTGACTTAAGGCCGCCACAGGCAAATTCGGTTGAGCAGCCGACAACCTCCTAAGTTGACCTGCGAGAGGCCACACACACACAAAAATACCGGGCAAGTGCAAGTCGGACTCGCGCACTGAGGGTTCCGTTCAAACTTATCTATGAAAACAGTTCAATTCCCGAATTGAGTCACGAAAATTTTTCCAAATCGCAAAAAAAGTGTTTTTTTTTTGTGAAGTAACTACACAGTTTTCACATTTTTTCCTATACTTGTGCTATAAGACCTTGTTTCATGCCAAATTTCAGGATTCTAGGTCAACGGGAAGTACCCTATGAATTTTGATTCCCTTGAGAGTGTCGAAATATAAGTTTTTTGCGACATAAACGGCCGTATCTTTTTTTTTTCGTTAACTCACAAGTTTGATTTTTTCACAGCTTCAAGGGACCGCAGACCTCAGTATTTGGTTTTAATTTCAACTCGATACTTTCACGCGTTGCCGAAACAAAGGGTCTGCACAGACCGACAGGCAGACAGACGGACAACAAAGTTATCCTATAAGGATTCCGTTTTTTCCTTTTGAGGTTCGGAACCCTAAAACCCCGGTGTATACGGGGTCCCAATAAACACCTATCGGGACCCAAGCCAACCTCACCTGATCGTTGTGCACCCTGCTGACAAACAAACGAGGCTATGGCGACCGGCCAACACACACTGGACCAGCGTGGCGGGTTATGGTCCAACCCGCCCCCCCCCCCCCCGTCCCCCAAATGCATAATGCAACAAGAAACAGGCCCCAAGTGCCCGGCGACTCCAGCGGTTGTGCTAGCATGGACGGGATCGATCCACCGTCGACAACTGGACCTGGCAACGTACAACACGCGTACACTCCGGTCCGATGAGAAGATCACCGAACTTGAGGAGGAGTTGAGCAGGTTACGATGGAGTATTGTGGGATTATCCGAAGTCCGAAGACAGGGGGAGGACACGATAATCCTATAAACTGGTAACCTGCTCTATTTTCGGGAGGGGGACCGGCAGTCCCAAGGTGGTGTCGGGTTTATCGTCTACAAGTCCCTTGTAAACAATGTGGTGAAGATCGAGAGTGTCTCGACCAGGGTGGCGTACCTTATATTCAGAATATCATCAAGATATTCGCTGAAGGTCATGCAGGTTTACGCTCCGACCTCGACACACCCGACGACGAAGTAGAGACCATGTATAAGGATGTATCCAGAGCCATGCATGGTTATAAGACTCACTTCACCGCCACCGTGGTCATGGGGGACTTTAACGCGAAACTGGGCAAACGAGACGGTGACGAGCTGCGAGTGGGGCAATTTGGATTTGGACGTAGGAACCACCGGAGACATCTACTAGTCAGCTTTATGGAGAAGGAGGGCCTCTACATGATGAACTCCTTCTTCAGGAAGCGTGAGCAGGAAGTGGACCCGGCAAAGCCCTGATGGTGCAACTAAAAATGAGATTGACTTCATCATCCCTATCCCTCCATCACTATACCGAAGATATGCCGGACGTCAGCCTGCACGAGATTAATATGGCTTTGAAGCAGCTTAATAAGAACAAGGCACCGGGTGATGACGGAATTACGGCCGAACTCCTGAAGGCGGGTGGGAAATCGATCCTTAAGGCCCTTCAGAAGCTGTTTGATTCCGTCATATTCGAGGGAAAAACACCACAGGCATGGAGCGGACGTGTGGTGGTACTCTTCTTTAAGAAGGGCGACAAGGCCCTGCTCAAGAATTATAGGCCCATCTCACTTCTGAGCCATGTCTACAAGCTGTTTTCTAGAGACATCACGAACCGTCTCGCGCGGGTGACGACTTCCAACCTCCCAAACAAGCCGGATTCCGAAAATGCTTCAGCACCATAGATCACATACATACGCTACGGCAGGTTATACAGTAGACCGAAGAGTATAATCTACCTCTCTCTGCCTAGCGTTTGTGGACTGCGAGAAAGCCTTTGATTCGATCGAGACTTGGGCTGTGCTGCAGTCTCTCCAATGGTGCCAGATTGACTATCGGTACATCGAGGTGCTGAAGTGTTTGTACGAAAACGCCACTATGTCAGTCAGACTGCAGGACCAGACCTCGAAACCTATCCTCCTGCAGCGGGGTGTGGGGCAGGGAGACGTCATTTCTCCAGAGCTGTTCATGGCCGCAATGCAGGATGTCTTCAAGGTTCTGGACTGGTGTGGATTAGGTATTAATGTCAATGGCGAGTACATCACTCATCTTCGGTTTGCCGACGATATAGTAGTCATGGCTGAGACTACGGAAGAGCTTAGTATAATGCTCAATGACCTCAGTAGATCTTCAGAAAGAGTGGGACTTAAAATGAACATGGACAAATCTAAAGTCATGATAAACAACCATGTAGCACCCACTCCTATCAAGATTGGAGACTCTATACTCGAAGTTGTGGACGATTACATCTACCTTGGACAGACAGTTAAGTTGGGTACATTTTCGAGAAAGAGGTCAATCGTCGAATCCGACTCGGCTGGGCAGCATTCGGGAAGCTTCTCGTCCAATACACCACGGTGTCTCAAGACAAAAGTCTATGACCAGTGCGTGTTGCCAATGATGACATATGGTTCCAAAACGTGGTCGCTCACAATGGGCCTCATCAGAAGGCTCAAAGTCACCCAAAGGGCAATGGAAAGTGCTATGCTCGGAGTTTCCTTGCGTGATCGAAATGAAGATATCCGTAGGAGAACCAAGGTTGCTGACATAGCACGAAGAATCGCCAAACTGAAGGGGAAATGGGCAGGGCACATCGCTCGCAGAACAGATGGCCGTTGGGGCCGAAAGTTTCTGGAGTGGCGACCGCGTACCGGAAGACGCAGTGTTGGAAGGCCCCCTACAAGGTGGACCGATGACCTGGTGAAGGTTGCGGGAATTCGATGGATGCGAGACGCACAGGACCATTCATTGTGGCGACAGTTGGGGGAGGCCTATGTCCAGCAGTGGACGTCTTCGGCTGAAATGAACCCTAAAAAGAAGACATTATGGTCGCGTGTGACGGACGAAGACGACGCAGCTCTGAGCGAGAGAGAGAAATCGGGACGCTTCCCCAGGCTCCTAAAAATCGGGTCATCCCGCGCAAATCCGGACACCTGGTAACACTATCTACAGCCGACAAGAAAACAACATTTTTTAAGTACAAAATAAATATACTAAATTAAGTTTTCTGTTTCTTTTTCCGATCATTTAAAACTACATTAATGAAATATTGTAAAATGACACAAAGATATTATATTCATTACTTACATTTCACTAGAAAAGTGTTCTTCCTCACGCCACAATCGTCAAGATACAACAGCTGATGGGTAATTAAGGTAACTTATATTTCATTAAAAGTAGCTTACTATTACTTCGACAATTATTTTTAATGACAACTATTCGTATCTGAATATCCCTAATGCATAATACATATTTATAAAATTGTAGAAAAAAATCATAATTGATATCTATAGATCGATAGTTTACTGTCCACTCTCCGCATCCCTACTCAAAAGCGCATAAATATTAAACAGTAACCTGTACGGTGAACTTCAGACTGGCCGATCAACAGTCGTATTTAGTTTTGAAATTGTGCCTAAAAATTGCTTATCCATTGCTACTCATTGTATATTACAGAGAATAAAGCAAAAAAAATATACATTCAGTCCAACATAGAACCTCCTCTTTTTTGAAGTTGGTTAAAAATAAAGCAACTTACCTTAGGAAATATAAACGCAATTTTTTTTACACGTTACACGTTGCTCCCGTATTTTTAACAGGCGCAGGGGCTTTTAAGCTCGTAAGTCGTACCTAGCCTAGTTAAAGAATAACACATTTCTACATTTATGAATTGTGAAATAAGCAAGTTTTGGCCCATGTATATTTCAGTAATTCCACTTAGTTCCTACTCTACAGAGGTTGACTAGCCATTCTGATTTTAGATGGCTGGTCAACCTTAAATGTTTAAGTTCTTTTAATCTATTCATATCATTAGAGATGTTACATTAATTGCTTAAAGTTAAGTTACAATTATGGACCCTGTAGGACACAGCAAAAAATAAAATTAAAATGATAAAATTGAATTAAATTAAAAAAAAGAAATATTTACAATGTCGTAAGCTTAAATTAAAAAAAAAATTAATAACAATGTCATTTTACAAAATAGCTCTGATAGATTAATCACACAAAATATTACAAATCTTCCAGATTATAACTGATTATAATAAATATTATTGAGATCATTATCCAAACCTACTACTTATTCCCATTATCCAAACCTACTAGTATTCATGAAGTGTATAATATGCTTTTTTTGTTAATATTTGCTTGAGTTGACATAAAAATGATATTTTTTTAGTTTCATTCCTTACGACATCTGGGAGTTTATATTTTTACTGACATGACATAAGGACTGTTTGAAAGCAGATTCATGCGCGAGAGATATCTAACTGACCGGTCGGGATGCTTATCTGTACGAGTTCGAAAAAAAGTCATGTATTTCCTAACAAACTTACATATTTCTAAGATATAGGTAATAGTCCAGTCAAATTAAACCAAAAAATAGGGGCAAGGTTACAATAAGTCGCACCCAGCTGAAAATTAGTAGGATTGTTCAAAACACCATCATAAATTAAATCTAAAGTCTAAGTCCTCATCGACCCGACACACGCAAAAAAAAAATACTCGGGGTCAAAGGTCACAATAACGAGTTTTTCGCGATTTTCAGCGAAACGGCAAGTTTTATCATAAATAAAATAGCTCAGACAAAAATTGTAGATCAGATAAAAAATAATAATTAATTGTAGATCTACAAAAATGTCTAAATACTTTTTTTTCTATGAGCCACCGTTTTTTAGATATGATTCAAAAAGTTGAAAGACGTCATCGTCATAATATGCACCCGTTTTCACGCCACCTTTGAAGAAAAAAACACAACTAGAACCTTATAGTACTTTTTATTGTTTTTCAAAGTATTCACCACGTAGCTTAATACACTTTTCCATTCGCTCAAACCAGTTATTATAACATTTATTGCACTCTAAAGTGGGGGTGTTCAAAATGGCTGCCTTGAAAGCGTCGACTACTTCTTCACCGGACTGGAACCTTTGACCACGAAGACTTTTCTTAATTTTAGGAAATGTAAAGAAATCGTTAGGGTTTAGGTCAGGACTGTATGGAGGATGGTCAAGAATTTCTACTTTTTCCTGTTTCAAATACTCAATTGTTTGACGAGCGCTGTGTGAGCTTGCGTTGTCGTGGTGCAGGATGATGCGTCGCTTTGAGTTAGATTTTCAAAGTTCAGCGATGACTTGTGGTAAAGAAACTGTGGTATACCACTCTGCGTTAACCGTTCTACGATCTTCAAGTGCAATAGTCGCAACATGGCCGGTTTTTCCAACGAACGTGGCCACCATCTTCTTTGAAGTGCTTTGAGAACGAAATACTTTAGTCGGCTTTGGCTCGTCTTGAAAGACCCAGATTGTAGATTGTTGTTTTGGAATCAGGATCGTAGGCATAGATCCAAGATTCGTCACCACCAAAGACATTAAATATATACTACCAATAGACAGGACATAGCGAACAAAATCGTGCTCCGAAACTTATTACCTAGTGGCGTAGACAGATAATAAACCTCTGTTCTCTGTCTACGCCTAGTGGTCATAAGTCGCTCAGTCTAGTATGACGCCCCTACACGTCAAGTCGGGTTTGTATCCGCTCTATGCATTAAAAGAAAATCATTTTCTGAGAAAATATGCCGAACTGCGCATTACGCTATTGCATATCTTGTTATGATAAAATGACTGGACCTAACTTCGGTTTATTTTCGTAAATATTTTTGGTATTTACGAAGTAATTAATTAAAATTCAATAATTTTGAGAAATAGCTCTAGAACATTTGGTGGTTTTGTGATAACGCCATCTATTGCTGAAAAGCTTAACCTTACCTTTATCACACACTGAGGCTCTACCACGAACTCATAATGTGATCCATTTTACGACCTAAACCGAACTGTTAAAGGGGTGGAGCTATATAGGGTGTATAGTTGCATCACTCTTTTTCTCTCGTACGACTGACATTTTAACATTATCATGGTAAGGCCCCTGGCCACCTACCGAGCGATAGTTAAATAATTATAAATTTTGACAAATTTAATTCGCGTGTTTGCTATTCAAAGCCAGATGGCGTCACTGAGACATAGGATGACAGTTTTTCTTAAGACATTTGTTCTGATAGCCGCTCTATTGTATCTCTTTAAATCTCTTTGGTCACCACTGATGTTATCGTAGACGTGATTTGACTCTCCTCGGTTGAACCTTTGCAGAGTTTTCTTACACCATCTGACGCGGGCCGCCTTGTGATCGTCGGAAAGCAGATGCGGTATACAACGGCAAATAGCTTTCTCACACCAAGCGCTTCATGCAAGATCTTCTGAATAGTTGTCCCTGAGATGCCTAATAGAGCCTCTATCTCTCTATGTGTCACATGACGATCTTCGAGAATTAGTTGTCTCACAGCAATGATGTTATCTTCAGTGAAGGCGGATTTTAGGCGTCCTTCGCAAGATTTGTCACTAGTATGTCGACAGTCCGCAGACATGGGGCTTCATCACTGAACACAGATGTTAGCTCTTCAAAACACTGAAGCCGTGTCAGGCCTCTTCTAAAGTTGTACAAAATTATTGCACGAACATTTTCCTTAGAAAGATTCATTTTCGTACGTAACCTGACAGATTCCAATCGACGCTGTGACTAAACAATAGCATTAATCCTAATACTTTCAACTGTTTTGAGATTCAAAATTTAAACACATTCGAATATAGAACAGTTCCAAATTCAAAATTGCCGGGAAATATGGAAACGACAGAACTTAAAAAGCATGCCTAGTACTTAGCGCGTTTTTAGGATTCCATAACTCAAAAGGATAAAACGGAACCCTTATAGTATTTTTTTTTCCAGGTGTCGGATCGATGAGGACTTTTTAGGTTTCATTTATGATGGTGTTTTGAACAATCCTACCAATTTTCAGCTGGGTGCGAATTATTGTAACCTTGGATGTCTAAATTTACCGGATTAGTAAGTAATTGACGTTTTATGAAAAAAGGTTTACATGTTTCTGTTTAGTCTATGTTAACTATGATTCTAATTTTTTTTTTTCTGGAGAATATAATAATAATTCCTTGCCGGAATCTGTGTTTCCTGATGGCTACAACCCGGGAATATTTAAGTCAAGAGTGAATAGGTTACTTCTAGGTAAGCGCGCTCCATCGTCGACCGCATCGTCGCTTTCCATCAGGTGAGATAGCGGTCAAGCGCGAACCTATCAAAGCGTAGGCACGTCAATGCTATTTCCCCACATTATTATGCCATAGCTGAGCCATGAATGAGCGTAGGCGTAGTAGGTCGTAAGTGCAATTTGTAGGTCGATGATTTTATTTACTTCTCGAAAACAAAAACAGCTACGAGTTGTTGAACGATTTTTACGGAATCTGTTTTGGTTTTCGTCAAACATTTTATAGCCTTACCTATGAAATAAGCTATTCTCTTATTATGATAAGCAAGTAAAAGCAATTGATAAGCAATTTTTAGGCACAATTTCAAAGCTAAGTACAACTATTGACCGGCCATTCTGACGATCACCCTGTACGCTTCAGTCGGCAATGAATTAAGGTGTGACGTTTCCAATTTACCTCCGTTGGATTTTAACCAACCAAGATCTAGCGACCCACGAAATGCGATGTTCGCTAGACTGGTCGCTTTTGAACTGGATCGAGTGCCAGAATAAAAACGTTCAGTAACTATGTGTGTATTAGAAAAGTACGACGGCAAAAGGACTTGGATGACATAATAACAATGTTCCACAACTATCACAAAACGCTGTCTAGCCCCAAGCTAAGCAGAGCTTGTGTCATGAGTAGGTACTTGACAACTGATAAACATACTTATATATTTTTGAATATATACCGACGGTTGAAAGGCTAATTGACGGCGGGCAATGGGTGGCCCGCCGTCCGACTGTCCGGTAACCATCCGGACCGAGCCCAAGTCGTCGACGGCGCGCGCGCGCGCGCCTCAGGGAGATGTCAGCAAATCGTAGGGGCCCAGCAGGGTCGAAGCCTACTGGGGCCATGGGTAGTGTGAAAACGAAACCGTGGCCCTGGGACGAAGGCAACGAAGGAACAGGAGTGGGTTTTTAGTCAGTAAAAGTCTGACACTATCTCCCGCTCCGCCCAAGGGCGGGATTTGTCATAAGATGATTTTCCCACCTAAAAAAAAAAAAAAAAAAAAAAAAAAAAAAAACCGTCATTATATATTATTATAGTAAAATTACACCCAGACACAACAAATGATTGTGCTCATCACACAAACATTTGTCCTGGGTGGGAATCGAACCTACGACCTCCGGCATAACAGTCAGGGCCACTAGATTAAAAGACCAGTCAGTCATAAGTTTGCCAAGTTACGAAGAATCAGAGTAATGAATTAATTAATTATAAGTAAATTGATTAAATTCTTTTGAATACTATATGCTCAGACTAGAGACTATATGATTATTATTATGACCTGGCTTGTATCAGCGCTTGGGCTAAGTCATTTGGCCTGCAGATCAACCCAACCAAATCGCAGGCCATGATCATAGGCAGTAGATTCATTCGCAATGCGGCAGTAGTTTTTTCTCTGCAGCCTTTAGTTCTCGATGGTGTCCATATTGACTACACCGAAAATGCAAAAGATCTGGGTGTTATTATTAACTCCAATCTTTCATGGCGTGCGCAGGTCAATGAGGTCAGTAGGAAGGTAAACTTTTCTTTTCATTCGCTCAAACGCCTCCAGGGTATCTTGCCTTTGAAAACAAAAATCTCTTTGGCCCAAACACTCATTCATTCGATTACAGGTTATGCCGACGCCTGCTACTTGGATGCTACTGAGGAGCTATTAAACAAGCTTGAGCGACTGCAAAACTTATGCATTCGGTTTATTTTTGGTCTACGAAAGTATGATCACGTCTCTCATCTTCGCAAGGAACTCAAGTGGCTCCCTATCCATCTTCGCAGAAACACTTGGATTTTATGTCTCCTTTTTAACATTCTACATAACCTTATCCCTCCTTCCTGCGCGGTGACCATTTCTCTTACGCTCGCCCTAGCGACGCTCCGTGCAGATCACACCTTCAAATCTAAAGTAAAAGAGCACTATCTTTCCTCTCTAATGTGATAATATGTATATATTATGGATTTATTTTTAGTATAAGGTGTATATAGGTATATAAGTATTTTTTAATTTAATTTAAGATTTCACACACTCTTCTTTTATTACTTCTACCTTTCTTCCTATCTCTCCTTTCGCAGGTCTGCTGGAAGAAATTTCTTTTATAAATAAGCAGTACCTTTGTACAATTTTTATAACAATGTATCTTCTTTTGTATTTATGTGTGTACATAAATTATAAAATAAATAAATAAATATTATTTATTATGTCCCGTAATATCTCATGCGAGGAAGGTAGGTACTTATGCGTTTCAACTGCGCGGCCATGACGATAACTAAAAAAAAAACTATGCCAAGATTATGTAAAAATTTGTAAAAGTTGATGAGTTTGCCTCATCGGTAGTACTACCTACATGATTATTAAACGGGGTTCTTTACAAAAAAAAATAACTCGTTAATACCTAATTTCATCGATAGATAATCACGACTTGTATTTATAGAAGTTTCGACAAATTCCAATCTACGTTTTACAAAAAATTTCAGACCTCTGCGATGCTTTTTCAGCGAGATAATATGTTTGTCACTGTTTCGAATTTTCGATGGCGCGGCCATGGGGCTTTTACTTTATAGCTCCTAAAACATAAACCTAGAAAATTTTCCTATATTTTGACATTTTTTTACAAATTCAATCTATTTAAAAGAACTCAAACATAAATGTAACATGTCATGTATTTTCTTTTCTTTGGGCAATAAATAATTTATTATTACTATTATTTACCTAAATTTCAGGTGTCTGCAACGCTATGTTTTAAAGATCTCTGTGGCCGCGCGGCTCTTCGCGTTTCAATGGCGCGGCCACATTCAAACCCTTATAACTTCCTAACCATAACTTTGACAAATTGTGTTGGGAATCAACTTTTACAAATTTTGACATAATCTTGGAAAGTTTTTTGTTATCGTCATGACTGCACGGTTGAAACGCATACCGAGGAAGTTATCAAAAGTCGTGCCAGCCACGCCAGAGTGGGTTTTCCCGACAGCGGATGACGTCTCGAACGCTATGAAGCAATGCCTCATAGCATAACTAAGCATAGTAAAAAAACTGAAAACTGTAAATTTGTAGTTACGTCACAAACAAAAAAAAAAACAATTTTATGATTCGTAAAAATCTTTGAGACTCGATTCGGATATTGAACTGTTTTCATAGGTAGGTAAGTTTGTACGGAACCCTCAGTGCGCGAGTCCGACTCGCACTTGCCCGGTATTTATTTTGTGGTGAAGTCGGTTATTTTTTTTTTTGTAAAGTTTTTTATTTGACACTTTTTAGTTGTGATATATGTACTTATAACCAGCCCAGCTTATGCTTATAAGCAGAGTACCTATTTCTCATGACAATTCTAATTAACCCAAACACTGCTAGGTTATATTATTGTCATTATTATGAAGTTCCCGTGTCTGCATTCCACCTTCCGGCTCCATTATCAGATCAGTTGCATAGTACATACCTTATAGCTAAAGTGCATCTCATGACAATTCTAATAAGCCCAAACACGACTAGGATATATCGATTAATTAGAGTTCCGGTGCCGATCTCCCAGCTCCATCATCATTATCAGATCACTTGGATGCTACAATTTCAACATAACTATTTAGAACCATTTATTTTATGCCATAGATGCTTAACTATCTTCATTGCGATATGTATTTGAGTGTTCCGTTGGCCATTTCTGGTCCTCTTTACCAGTTCCACTTCATCAAATGTTACTTTTTGACAGTAAATGCTTGAGTTCTCGATGAAAATACTGAAATCACTATATGATTGCCTATAATATTTGAGGAGTTCCCTCGATTCCTTATGGGACTGGATTTTGAAAAAAATGGAACCAATCTGAAAGCATATCCTTTTAGAAGAAAAAAAAATTGCAAAAGGGTCCATAAACGAAGAAGTTCCGAGGTAACAATTTTAAAAAAAACAACCGAATTGATAACCTCCTCCTTTTTTTTTTAAATCTGTTAAAAATAGGATCAAATTAAATGAAAGAATAATGCAACGAATAATATTTTATTTTAAAAATATAGAACAAAAAGCAATAGGTTATCAATAAGATGTTGGATTTTTTTTTTTGTTTGTATTTATTTGCCCTGAATTTGTAGTTTGGCGTAGTAAGGGCGCCGATGCGTTTACGCTCTGGCTTTCAAAAGGTTAAACTAGTTATACCATGTGGACATTAAAAATGCAGACATGACCAAAATAGACATATTTTGTGCATCAACCACGGAATAACCACTACATGTAAATGGACATGGAATACATTATTTAATTGACACTAACACACGATTCCACAAACTGGACGTTTATTACGAAAAAATCAGCACCTAAATATCCCTCATCCATCCCTTCATTCATAACTATGGTATTGTAGTCCAAGATCCCAGAGCGATCTGACATAACTTATTTTCACATGGATGAAACCTTAGGTTCTCAGTAGCGTCTTACCTATGTGCTTTGAATACTTGTGTGCTTGTGGAGCTCTCCTTATGACCCCTGGACAGATACCAGGGGAGAAAGGTAACTTATAATAAGAGTTACACAGCTTAAATTTGTATGGCTGATTTTTATATGTATATGTTTTGTAGAATATTGTTCTAAAGTAGTATCATAAGTGTCATACACTTTCCATGGACCAAAACTTTTGTCAGACACTTTAAAGCTCCATAAAAAATAAATGAACTTTACTTATTTTTATACGTCTGATTTATAAATATGTTATTAAGGTAACTACTACTGGGTCGCCGTCCGACCGTCCGGTAACCGTCCGGACCGAGCCCAAGTCGTCGATGGCGCGTACTGTTTCACGCGCGCCTCAAGGAGATGTCAGCAATTGTTGGGGCCATCAGGGTCGAAGCCTACTGGGGCCAAGGGTCTGATTCTGAAAGGAAGACTCGGCCCTGGTACGAAAGGCAACGAAGGAACAGGAGTGGGTTTTTAGTCAGTAAAAGTCTGACACTATCTCACGCTCCGCCCAAGAGCGGGGGATGTCATAAGATGATTTTCCCACCGAAAAAAAAAAAAAAAGGTAACTACTACAATGTTATATTTCATTAGTCAGACAAATTGTAGTGAATAAACACAAAAATTATTCAGCCGAGAGTTTGAGCGCGAGAACACTACGCATACGTTTCAGCCCGAGTGAGACGTCCATAGTAACTCGTTTCCTCTTACTTTAACTCACAATCTGTTTCAGTCAATCAATTTAATTAAATATAACTTTGTAATAGTTACCTTAATAACATATTTAAGCTGTTGATCCCCGCACGAACGCCGGCGGTCGTGCGCCATTGTCTTACTATTGTGTCTCTAATTACGCTACTCAAGAAGTTAAAAATCAGACATGTACAAATATGTCAGTTTATGTAAACGCATGTTTGACAAATAAATTATCTTTCTTTCTATCTATCTTTCTTATTATGCGTTCCAAATTAACCTCAATCTGTCAAATGTTGATTGAAAAGTACGGTTTGCAAAGAAAACTTATTTGCGTACTTATCAATAATATTTTTTTTTTTTGCTTTGTATTACTGAGTCTTAGTTAAATCTAGATGAAGTAAAAACGTTATCGTTTAATCTAAATTAGCTAAAATTAATGTTAAGTAACTCTTATTTTTAGTTACCTTTCTCCTCTGGTATCTGCCCGGCCCCCCTAGCCAAGTTACGACTGTTTCGTTTCAATTATCTTGCGTCGAACGCCTCGAGTAGGCCACGCCTCCGATTCCTTTGTTCTGACCACGTGACTGAGCGTTGAGATGACATCAGAACAAAGGAATCGGAGGTGTGGCCTACTCGAGGTGTTCGGCGCAAGAAAATCGAAACGAAACGGTCGTAATTTGGCTAGTGGAGCTGGGGTCACAAGGAGAGCTACACAGGCACACAGGTATTCAAAGTACACGAGACGCTACTGAGAACCTATGGTTTCATACATGTGAAAATAAGTTATGTCAGATCGCTCTGGGATCTTACTCTATTATTTCATAATGTTACATATCAACCTTTACACTAAAGAACACAGACCGCTTTTCATCCCTGACGAAGCGTATGCCTTAATTAAGGGGTCTGAGGCCCGTATTACAGAACTACAATCAAGACTCAAGTATTACTTAAAACTAGTCTCAGTTGGAGTTTTAATTTTAGAACTTGACTTGAGCAGAGAAACTACAATCAATAATCACCTGAGTAATGTCACTTTACAATGACATTTTTTACGTATTATAGAACAGTGCTTGAGTGAGCTCCACTCAATGTGTCCTTATTTTAAAATCACAATCAGCTCAGAATCTCTGCTTGAGGCGAGATTTGATCTTTGTTTTCGCAAGTGTAGTCGAGACCACGCTTGAGCATAGAATCTCATGGAAATTGTTGTGGATTTAAATCAGAGATCAAAATCTCTACTCAAGCGTAGTTTCGTTTGATTTGAATTTGAGGATAGTTCTAAAATAAACTGAACGCTTAAGTCGAGATTCTTCGCTCAAGCAGTAATCGGTTGAACGCAGTTTAAGTAGTACTTGAGTAAGGTTCTGTAATACGGGCCTGAGTATAAATTATTATTTCAATTATTTGTATATCACATATTTAAACCAACATCCCAACAGAGGGTGCAAAGTTTCCCGAATGTATTAAATATAGCACAAACATCCTAGTCCCAAAGAAACAGTAAAAATGCATGTTTCGCTTATTTATCTAATATTATATTAACACCTTAACTAAGAAGTAGTAACTGTATACTGGTATCATAGAATTAAAGCACAAGTAGCTAGCGTCCGCACGCGACGCCGATCGCACCCACTACTTGTACTGAGCTGCAGCGAACTGAGCTCGCAGCCACTGCACCAAACTTGAGCTCGCAGCCACTGTAGCAAACTGAGCTCGCATCCACTGCAGCAAACTGAACTCGCAGCCACTGCAGCAAACTGAACTCGCATCCACTGTAGCAAACTGAACTCGCATCCACTGTAGCAAACTGAACTCGCATCCACTGCAGCAAACTGAACTCGCATCCACTGTAGCAAACTGAACTCGCATCCACTGCAGCAAACTGAACTCGCATCCACTGTAGCAAACTGAACTCGCATCCACTGCAGCAAACTGAACTCGCATCCACTGTAGCAAACTGAACTCGCATCCACTGCAGCAAACTGAACTCGCATCCACTGTAGCAAACTGAACTCGCATCCACTGCAGCAAACTGAACTCGCATCCACTGCAGCAAACTGAACTCGCATCCACTGCAGCAAACTGAACTCGCATCCACTGCAGCAAACTGAACTCGCATCCACTGCAGCAAACTGAACTCGCATCCACTGCAGCAAACTGAACTCGCAGCCACTGCAGCAAACTGAACTCGCAGCCACTGCAGCAAACTGAACTCGCAGCCACTGCAGCAAACTGAACTCGCAGCCACTGCAGCAAACTGAACTCGCAGCCACTGCAGCAAACTGAACTCGCATCCACTGCAGCAAACTGAACTCGCAGCCACTGCAGCAAACTGAACTCGCATCCACTGCAGCAAACTGAACTCGCAGCCACTGCAGCAAACTGAACTCGCATCCACTGCAGCAAACTGAACTCGCATCCACTGCAGCAAACTGAACTCGCAGCCACTGCAGCAAACTGAACTCGCAGCCACTGCAGCAAACTGAACTCGCAGCCACTGCAGGCGGCTCGAGCGCGCCGCGCACTGGCGCTTCGCTTGCGATACCTATCATACACCTTTGTGGTAAGTATACATTCAGGGCCTTATTTATAAAAAAAATAAAATAATGTGTTTAAGCTAATGACTAGTTTAAACACTGATTACCAGGTCCTTAATTCAAATTTTTAGAGAATTTGAATTTAGAATCCGCTAATCAGTGTTTAAACTAAGCATAATATGCTTACTATATTATAGTATAATCGTTTTAGTTATTACGACAAATAAAGCAGTAATTAAATAAGTTCTAGTCGTCTATGCAACTTGTAATCGGGTAATATATACTCTTCACTTTTATAGTTTGCACTGGTATATTTCATCGAACTGGCATAACAACAGAATAACACTAGGTTCACAGTCGTAGGTACGTATTTATCTAAGTAATATATTATAAAATATGATATATTTTACAAACAGTTACAACTCGCAGTCTCAACCACACGTTAATAATAGAATATAGATTACAGCTACTGGCACCCTTCTATAAAATAATGTAATTTATACATAGCCATAACATAAAGTGCAGCGCACGCAGCAGTCCAGCGCGGCGGCGCGGTGCGGCGGGGCCTGCCACGCAATGCAAGCATCGCTTTGACTATTGCCTTTACTTTATTGTAAGGGAACTGTTCAAAGGGAAATATCCCAGGTACTAGCGTATTTCAGTTGTTGGGCGTCCAGGTGTGCTCCTGTACTCCAGACTCGTCCGTCTGCGCCACACAAGAATGCTGGAAGGCCACGTACTCAGTTATTGCTGTATTCAGTCAGCAGTCTACTAAACTTGAGCGTTTTTTAGAAACGCGTCGCGGACTGTGGCTGTCACGTTTCCATGTAAGGCTAGACTACCTACTAGCAGTAGTATACGAAATCAAGTCGCAGTATAATGACTGTCAACAGGATGAGCGTATTGAAGGAGTCGTTCTCAGAGTATATTAGCACACTTTGTTTACTTAGATCTACGTTAGTTGTGAGCTGTCTGCTGGCAGCGGCGCGGCGGCGGCGGCGCACTACGCGAACAGGTACCGGTACAGGATGGTGGCGGCCACGCCCAGCAGCAGCGGCGTCAGCCACGACGTCCACGCGCTGCGGACACAAACACAACGACACATGCTAATACCACGTATTACACACATTCAAGCACACGCCCAATAATCTCATTATTCTGTCTATTACATGCGGCGGTACCCAAATACTATTTATACATTATGTACTCGTGTATTAGGTACCTATTTTGTCCTCAGCTCAAAGATAAAGCACGCAAAGCGCAGCGCAGTAGTCTTATGAGCACATAGGTACATACAACGTCGAGTACCTATAAGCGCGCTCCATCGTCGACCGCATCGTCGCTTTCCATCAGGTGAGATAGCGGTCAAGCGCGAACCTATCAAGAATAAATATTAAAAAAAAAAAAGTTGAACCTCGATATTCAATGTCGATTTCTACCCAGCTACTCAACTAAAAATATCCTAATGACCATAAAAAATGAGTTAATGTGTTAAGTAACTAAAATACATGGATGGGAACCGATCTCATCTCTGCTCATTGTTTGTGTCAGAAGTACTTAAAGCAGGTGGCGTTTTTAGTGCCAAGGCCGGGGAAAACGATGCGTACTTGGTGGCTGGCCTTAGTAACGTACAGATTATAGAATAGGCGAACAATATGTATGTGTAAGTATTCCTCTTATACTGGTTATACTTCGGACACTAACGATGTCACTCAAAATATCTATTCATTGTAACATACTTTTTTATAATTGTGTTTAGAATGTGTACCAATCAGAACGAATAAAGGAAAAATAAGCACATGGGTCTGTGTAACAAAACAACCAAATAAAGAGGATGTTAAAAGGATGTGTAGAAATAATGAGGCTGATGTAAGTAACATTACGCACTTTATTAGTCAATCAACGCAGTACAATAGTTAGCATTACTATGATCAAAATAATATTAAGCACCAAATGACAAGGCCAAATGCCTTCATATAAAATTATAAATCTAAAACAAACGACGAAGTAGTGCAATAGCTACTACAAGCACTTGTCTACAACTAATAGAGATCTTGTCCAACGAAGAATGTATTCAAAATGTCGTATAACATTATTTATAGTTAGGCTTATACTTTAAGTACTTATTAATATAACAATAATGATATATTCATACTACATATTTATAGGAAAGCTTTTACATATGATTATAATCACAATCGTTTGTTTGTGGCATGACTTTAAGTACAGACTAGGGCTATAATTATGGGTGAGAGAAGTAGTCATCGTTACACAGAGCCATGTGCGCGTGCGCGTGTGGCCGCTACGTCTAGTTGATGTGAAAGTGTCACGCGTGACGCGGCGATACCGGTTAGTGCAGAGTGCGTGAAGCTACAACTACATTAGCGCAACGCACACGTGGACCACGCCTCATTTGTACGTAATAACGTCGCGTTGCGTGGATCTAGTGTAGCTCTTCAAGTCTAGTGGCAAACGTGTACGCAGTGTAGTTCTACCTTAGTACACGTGCCTTACTCTAGTCCAGTGTTTTTCAATCTGTGGGTAGTCGCGACCCCCAGGTGAGTCACCAAGTTTTGCCCAGGGGGTGGCGGTCGCGAGTTAGATAAAAGTGACAATTGAGGGCTACGCTACAAAAAGTATAACAATTCAGTAACAAAACTGTGCCTGATTATGATTCAATACTTTTTCTGATAATTTTTGACACGCCAATTGTGTGCGATTTGAAACTTATTCGACTTGACGTCTAAATTCTTGAAATTGTCACAAGAGCGCAGTGCACCCGTCTGCTCACCGAAATGTTACGGTCCTAGGTTTAAAAAAAGCGTGTTAAAAAGGGGTCAGATATTCAAAAAGATTGAAAGACACTGCGCTAGTCAGTGTTACTGGAGATACGACTACGGAGCCTACTATCTACTATATTACTACATTACTGTACTCTACTATTACAATATTTGTCACTTATCACACTAAAATGATGACAATGAATTGATTAGTGCTTGTCTAGGTGTCGCATTTAAACTCAACAACAGGAATTATTATCAGATCTGTTTCTTCGACATTCAATCAATGTTTATTTAAAAGGTAACAGTAACATCGGAGCATGACGTGCTGGCAAGAGACAAATATTCTAATTTTAGTTATTCCTGCTTATATTAGTCAAAACGGAAGTCAACAGCACAAGGTTACGCGATGCCTTCAAAGATATAAAACGTGAATTTAGAATTTATTCACTAATTGATTATGCATCATTTAAATAAATAGACATCTACCTATTCAAGACAATAGACAGTGTCACCGCCTAGCGATGGCATGATGGTACTTAATGAAACTAGGCCTGGACGGTGGGCCGCGTACCCTCCTACTGATATATTGCAAAGAATGTAAACAAGATAATATTAGCACTTTATAAGAGCCATTCATGTGGTATTAAACAGTGTAATTAACCGGCACTGTACACTGCCAATTTGTAAACAACAGCACGTCGCGTCGCGCGTGTATGTGGTGAGTGGTGGAGCTACGCTGGTGTGTGGGGTGTGGTCGTGCTAGTTGTGGTGGTACTAGGCGACTACGCACTTGCCCTGCTCCTGCGGCTGGTCGTTGCTCCACTGCGGTGCGAATGCGTTCTTGCTCTGCACGCGGTCCGCCTCCACCAGCTCCCCGATCTTGTACTTCTTCATCAGCGCCCTGTGACACAAAACGCACTCAGTTATACGAGTAGCAGCCGATTCTCTGGTCACGTTAGCCAGCTACGAGTCAATCACCTGCTTAGCATATATCGCTAAATGCGAATGACATATTTATGTTTATTAATATTCAGGAGCATAATAAAAAGGCTCGAAGGTCTTCACTCGATGACCTCTGAACTGGTTTCCAAGCTTATGCATTATTGACTTTTTATGCCTCGTAACTAGTTTTTTGCCAACTGCAAAATGGCAGGCTTACTGACCTCTTCCAAGTAGACAAGACCTGCGCCATAGTTTTATCAACTTGTCGGCAAAAAAATATAATAATAACGTTTATTTCTTGATAAGCAACCCTAATAATATCGAAAAGCAGCCCTACCTAGCAATAAAGGTTATAAACGCCAGAAGCAATACTGGCCGCAGCGCCTGCGGCACTATCCCCCTTTGCCGAAACAACAGGAGATAGGTTAAGTCGCGTTTAGGTCACAGAATGCGGCGACAGCATTAATTGATTTATCAAATTGGGATGTTTACATTAAGTACCGACAGCCCAATTGAATCGAATACGGTCGCAGTGTTCGTAGTCGGTGACCGAATACGGGCTGCAACCGAATCGATCAGAACGAATTTGATATTTTATTAAATGCCATAAATCAAAAATAGTGCGTAAAATTAAACTGTTTCGCAACAGAAATAAGCTACTTTTCTCGCGGGGTCAATCGCTGACTGGGTAAGCTGTAATACGTATACAAGAGGGCTGGCTCGCACAAGTAGGGGTAAGAAGAAGTTTAGTCTGTAATGTGCGTACCTGGCGTCGGAGCTGTGGCTGACATCCTCGAAGGGCTCGGTGGCGTCCTGGCCGCCCTTCTCCAGCAGCACCTCCTCGCCGCCGGGATGCTGAAACAAGTAACGTACATACATGTAGTGCTACTATTTAATTACTAGGTTTCAGTCTCTTCGAGTGCATACATACGACTGTGGGGACGAAGCTATCCGTAGGGTTCGACTTGGACTCTAAACGGACAGACTGCATTTGTTAACATTAGTTTTTGTGGAGTTGACATAACCGCATCTAAACTGCAATTTTAACAGTTATCGTGTAGTTCCACTGCAAAAAAGTTTGTCTAGATAAAGCCATAATAGTCTTCTTCATTCCTAAGCGAACAACTTTTTTTTCTGGAAATCTACGAGATGCGAGTAGGATATGGAAATCTACGAGATGCGAGTAGGATACCTAAGTACTTAAAGTGATTGGATAAAAAACAAATATTAAATACTAAAAACAGAAAGTGAAATGAAAATACAAGTGGGAGCTGCATCCATCGGATATCTTGTTATTCTAGATCTGGTTTATTATTTAGCTTTCAAACCTGGTAACAATAATAAGTGGCTAAGTACCTTGGTAAAAATCTTAAAAGTAGGTACATATTTCTTATAATCTATAATTTTTCTATTAGTACGCTTCGAACGAGCGGACTAGCGGACCGGTATTACCCCACCGCGCATAAATAACTCGTGCCTGTTATATCCCAACTGGTTTTTTATCAGGATTACTCCGCCGTGACTTAACAGTGTTAAGTGACCAACTCATTTTACTTGACCTCAATGACATACTACCTAGTCTTATCTGTTGACCCTAAATAGCGTGGCCTATCTCACTTTATCGGTTTTAACTAAATGAGTTAACAGGTCGGTAGATACCTAATTACTTAGTTATCCTGTTCTTCGTTGCCTACTCGACATGACATAGCCTGTGCTCTGAAAAGGCTGTTCATTAAAAAACAAATCCTTTTTATTAACAATCAAGTTGGTAAAGTAACTGGATCGTTCTTCTTTTTTACCGACAATCGCTTGTTCTCTTGTAAAATAATGTAAGTAGATATCGTATTTATAATTGATATTTTCAAGTTTCTCAATTCTCTTTTATTTTAAGTTTATTAGTAGAATACATACCTACCTACTATTATTCAAGGGCTTTATATTGGTTATTGGATATATTTCCCTTTTTTTAATTTGTGTGACAGAGTGGACGAAATACACCTCCGTCAGACTTTTTTGTACTAATTAATTGTTGATAAGGGCCGACGCTGCGTTATGCGGGGGGCGCCCGCGTGGTCCCATACAAAACTGCTCAGCCGCGCCCTTTTTGCTACGTAATAATACACAAGTTCTCCATCGACACGACTACATGCACACAGTTAAAGTTGAACTAGCGAAACTACGCAGGACGGTAATAATCCGGTTTCCGCGATTGGGACCGCCGCACAAGACACACGCGACGGGTGACGCCCGCGCGGGCGCCCGCTTAACGCAGCGTTGGCCCTAAAAAAGAAAAACGTCTCACCTACCTACCTACTTGATTGCAATTGTACCTACGTCTGCTAATCTTTATATTTGCATACCTACGTGAAATGATTCCAAAAAGAATTGTCTACATGCCCGCCTGTGTGGCGAGTTAAACTTGTGCATAGAGATAAATAATTAATAGTGCAGGTAGGTAGCTAAATACGTAATGGTGGGTATAGCAATACGAAGGACTGCTCGTCCGGTTCAAGGAGACAACGAGTTCTAGGAAACGCTCTAGGCCTAGATGCTTTAGATACTTACTAGCAGCAGCACGCGGTTGGAATGGAATACACTCGAGGTCTCGAGCCTATTCGTTGCCTGCAAGGAATTGCATCTCGACGTACCAATCAATTTCACCGAAAAATATTTATATTGCACCCAGCTACAATTAGAAATGGAAGAAACTTCTAGTGTAATAGTTAGACAGGTCGTTACTGCTTCTAAAGATTGCGAAATTACCTTCATTTACAAAATATAAATATTGAGCATTATATTTACTCAGGAGTGAAGTAGGTTAGTACCTAAGTAAGTAAATTATTGCACAACAAGACTTGATAAAACTACTTGATAAACAAAATAATTGTGATCAGTATGATTATAAAATCAAAAAAATATGACCATGACTCGTCTGCATGCGTCGCGGTCGTACCACTCGTACCCAATGCATAGGCATGTCACATGACTCGTCTGCATGCGTCGCGATCGTACCACTCGTACCCAATGCATAGGCAGGTCACATCAAGGTCGAGGCTTTTTAAAAGTTAACGAGAAGGCGATCATTTGACAGATAACCACACAATGTAAATATCACGCAAGTTTTACACAACGACGGCTCACACTAAGTTGTGAGAGCCAACACACAAAGAGGGTACAAAGTTCTGTTACGAGAATACCTTTGTTTTATTTATGTATTCTATTATATTAATATTTAATAGCTCCGTCGTCGTCACTCGTCATTGTTTGACGTAGTCCGTGGCGTGAGAATCGTGCCCGCGATTGTTTTTCGGTGAAATAAACTTTTGTATTGAACGCATTAAACACTTTCATTACCACCTCTATTGTGAAGTGAAAATAATCCGACTTTGAAACCGGTATACTTATTTTTCCGTTTGTTTGCGTAGGTAGGTACTCAAAGAATACAGCATAATTTTAGCTACCAACCTACATTTAAACTAAATTAAATAAAGAGGAAATTAATGATAATAATTAGGTATTTGATTACAAGAATACATTCACTGATCGATGTAAGTAATTACATTATCGCCTACTGCCATAGGTCGCTTTTAATCTCTGCACCACGGCAGCGGGTGGAGCGCGGGTCTTGCTTGCCGGGACCGTGACTACATTACTCCTTCCGCCTTTTTTGGGGCTATCGTGTAACAATTGACCGAGAAATCGGTGAACACACATAAAATAAAAAAAATAAAATAAAGATACATACAGTACGGCCGACGTATCTTGCGAGCCTTGCCGCAGAAAGCTGCGCACGAGCGATTTTTAAGAACCAAATGGTGCCATGAGGCGACGTGCGTGGGGCGGAGGTCTAGGCTAGAGATTGACTCTATATAAACACAATCGATCCTTTAGTCAATCAAATATCGCAATCGATTTTTATCGATTTGGAATTTATTAATATTTGTTTATATGAGATAATGAACGAAATAGATTTACAAACAGAGTGAATGTTGTCGTTTAGTAAACGAGATTTCGACTATAATAAAAAAAAAAAACTAATAAAATTTTATTTTCATGATTTAGTTAAATATCAGTTATTTATAAACAACTACTAGATTAACGACTGTTTCAGAATATTTTAAACCTCCATAGAAAATTGAATATAATATATATTATTATTATATCATAATTTCAATCAATTTGAAAAATAAAAAACGATTATACAACACCCTCAGATACGAGTATTGGACATCCCTCTTCGGTAACTTCGTAAAGCTTCGTGCTTATTCGGCAATATTCGGTAAGCAGTAAGGGCCTGCGGACACTTGAGACAAAAAGTCTTAGATAGAATTGTCTACGACGTCGAAGACTTGTCTACGACTGTTTTGAGACGTCCAGTGTTGCCAGTTACACTAACTTACCACTAGAGTCAACTTTTAAAACCACCAGAAAACCACAAACAAAAAATTATCCCATACATAAAATCGCAAAATTTCCCACTAAAAAAATGTGTGTTGTACGAAATAAAATATTTAGGCATATAGGTTATTAGTTTCCTTAATAATAAGTAATAAAAATTAACAATCAGTTGATCAAAATACCATTTGTGGGTAAATTAACATTAGTAATTCAACATAACAAATTATTCAATAACAGCTATGTATTAATTCGTCTTCAGACGAATCATTTTTGTTTGCACCATCATCGTCGTCGGTATCAAATTGACAATTATGGATTCTATGGTGCTGATTTACACCCGAGTGATCGCATTTTTAGTAAGAAATTTAATTTTACTAAAGCACTAGAAATATCCACTAGCCACTAAAACCAATATTTCGCAATTAAATCGGGGGTTAAAACTACCAGTTTTAGTGGAAAATCCACTAAGTTGACAACATTGGCCGTACGCCGCTAGACTGTTTTGTCTTGATAGTGTGCGCCATGACGTAGACAAAACAGTCTTGTCGCAGACGTCGTAGACAATTTCGTCTAAGACAGTATTGTCTCAAGTGTGCGCAGGCCCTAATATGCCTTACTTACACGTTAAGGGGTGGCCAGATGGATGCAAACTAGCGTTCCAACCAAGGTCACCTTGGTTGTAGCTTGGTTTGTGTTGCGGAATGGATGTAAACCATGCGCCAACGATGTTGCAAACTAGCGTTCCAACCAAGGTGACCTTGGTTGCACATCAGTCGTAGGGATGTCGACGGAGATGAAATATATCGGTCAAACTTTTCGATATTTTCGGTATTGAAATAATAATTTATTTAGTTCAGTGTGGGTCAATAATAGGTAATAGTATTTTTATATAAAAAAGCACATAATTTTAATTTAAAAGAATCTTAATAAAATTAAATAAAAATATTCTAATATTTCGAAGAATTTATTATTTCAGGCCACCCACCATTTGTCCGGTAACAAAAGTAAAAACCATATATTTATTATATATCTGTTGTAAAAACATACTAGTCATAGACAATACAGTTATTTTTTTCCGTTCGTTCCTATCTTTTATGACTTTGAATTCCGTTAAATATTCTGCTAATAAATTAATTTAAAAAAAAATCGTTTTTGATACTATTTTCGATATTGAATATTTTATATCGATAAATCGATATATCGGATCAAAATATCGATATTTTTATCACTGCCGACATCCCTAGTGTTTGGTTGGAAGTGCCGGCTAGATGGATGTAAAACCACGCGTTCCAACCGTCTCCGAATGTGGTTGGGAAAACGCGCCTCTAGGACGTTGAAGGTCATGGTTTACAACTGCTGTAGCTACACGGATTGAAACTAGCAAGGTCATCTTGGTTGGGACGTTGATTTGCAAAAACATCTGGTCACCCCTTTAGCATTGTTGTTATTTTCGTATCGCTGTCTCCGTCTTGAGCTTGGTGACAAAAATTTTCGTTGGTTGTTATAAAGGCCACACACGCCGATCTGGGCGCGTCGGTCTCCATAAATTTCATAATGGAAACTAGACTTGTAGAGCTACACTTGATGCACACCACGCGACGTCGTTTTAGGTAAAAAAAAAAGTAAAAAAACTAAAACCCGACTACGACAAAAAAAACGACGAAACTAAAAGTATGAAATAAGATTTCCAGGATGCTGAAATAAACAAGGTAAAAAGAAAAGCCGTAGTCACACGTTATAGGTAACAACCGAAACACTTTAATAACGTGTGACTACGGCTTTTCTTTTTACCTTGTTTATTTCAGCATCCTGGAAATCTTATTTCATACTTTTAGTTTCGTCGTTTTTTTTGTCGTAGTCGGGTTTTAGTTTTTTTTACTTTTTTTTTATTTAAATTATTTTGGTGTTAAATCACTGTGCTTCTATACCATTTGCAAAAGCTAAATTTAAAATTTCTAATTAATAATGGTAAATTAATTTTTGTCCACCAGAGGGCGCCACATTGAATTTTGATGATATATTTTGATAAGTACCAGTGAAGCCCTTTCAAATGATATCAAACACGGTGTATTTATCTTAACATGTTTTTTAACACATGACTTCTTGTCCGCTAGAGGGCGTCACTTTAAATTTGAACAATATTTTGGAAATGTACAAGTAAAGCCCTTTCAAATGATTCCAAACACGGCGTATTTATCTCCATTTTTATTTTTTACACATTACTTTTTGTCCGCTAGAGGGCGCCATATCAAGTTTTGTGACACGTCACGTAACCTATGTTCAGCGGACAATTAAGACGGTTCTAACGATACCTCATACGTCGAGTTCCGATAAGTAGATTAGGAGCTATGTGGGAACAGATGAACAAACTCACATACATACATAGCCTGTCAAAATCATTACCCTCCGTAGTCGGGTAAAAATCAGGCGTGTTACACGTGTGCGTCGATTTAGTGTAGTTCTAGCCATAATATATTGTTAAATTTTTGTGTAGTGTTATGTTTGTCTCTTTAATTCATAAGTTATTTTTGTAGCTTTCTGTCTCAGTGTTTTAATATTTATTTTATTTGTACTTACTTGGTCCCTGTATTAGTAAAATTTTATTCGTATTTTGGTATAAAAAAATTAATGTCAATTAATAGTTTTTTTACGAGTGTACTTACATGCGCTAAAGGGGCGACCAGACGGTTGCAAACTAGCGTTCCAACCAAGGTGACCTTGGTTTATGTGTTTGGTTTGTGTTGCGGCTACATGGATGTAAACAACGCGCCAACACGTTCGGTGGTTGGGAAAACGCGACTCAACGCGGCAGAGCCTATGTTCAGGGTCGCCAAGTTACGTCGGCCCTACTTTACAGCCGAACATAGAACCTCCTTCTTTTTGAAGTCGGTTAAAAAAATGTTCGCCGATAAAGTTCGTAGTTTGAAATCCCGTTGCCGCGGGAAAATGAAAAGCCTAGCCCACGGATAAAGATACTCCTCTTAGGCTTTTTTTATTTTAGGTGGGAAAATCATCCAATGACATCCCTCGCTCTTGGACGGAGCGAGAGGGCGTAACAGACTTTTACTGACTAAAAATCCACTCCTGTTCCTTCTTTACCTTCGTCCCAGGGCCGAGTTTTCCTTTCAGAAACAAATCCTTGGCCCCAGTAGGCTTCGACCCTGCTGGGCCCGCCAACCAGCAAACCGTAGTGCTGACATCTCCTTGAGGCGCGCGTGAAACAGTACGCGCCGTCGGTGACTTGGACTCGGTCCGGACGGTTACCGGACGGTCGGACGGCGTTGCTCGCTGTCCGCAAGCCCGCGCCTACGGTGGCCGGAAATCGGGATCGGGATCTCGGTGGCTGGGGCGTGAGGACCGCTCCCTCGCGCGTTCACGTGCGGCCTCCTTTACTAGCATTACTGCTTCGCAGAAGGAGGCGACCGCCTGCCACTCCTCGCTTCGGACCATGGCCTGTACCAAGGCCCGGCGCGAAAGATCGTTGCCGCCGATTGCCCCCACGAGGACACGCGGCGTTACTCTGCCCAAGCTGGGCACACCTCTACCGTATGCTCCACCGTGTCCTCCGGGCGGTCCACACGGTGGTGGCACCCGGGCGTTACTTCCACACGAATCCAGTGCAGGAACTTCCCGACCTGACCATGTTCGGTGAGAACCTGCGTCATGCGGAAGGTGAGGACGCCGTGAGGTCTTTCCAGCCACTCCTAAAAGAGGGGACTTACCGCCATAATTGTGGCGTGCCCATCCTCTTAGGCTTAACATCAGCTATTAGTCAGAGAAAGTCCCATCAAAATCGGTTCAGCCGTTTCGGAGAACAAACAAACAGACAGACAGACAAAAATTTTTAAAATTGTATTGATTTCAATTTTTTGTGCATTTTTTTATAGGTATTAAAATTTTCATATGCATTTAGTAAAATAATGTTAATTTTTTTCATATTACAAACAGGCACTTCAATTTTTAACCGACTTCAAAAAGAAGGAGGTTCTATATTCGGCTGAATGTATTTTTTTTGTGATGTTCGATATCTCGGTCAATTGTGGACCGATTTTGAAAATTATTTTTTTGATTGCAAGATGATCTGATCATGAATTTCGAAGATATGGAACAGAACTCCTCATAGGATCACAGCAGAACTGTCGTAACCAAGTAATATTGCTTTGTTTATACACGAAGTCGATGATAGACTGAAAGAAAAAGGGGAGGGGATATATTGACCTGATCTGTTGATGAAGCCAGAAGATAAATTAATGTAATCTAACCGTGTTTGGGATTATTAGAATTGTTATGAGATGTACTCTGGTTATAAGGTATGTAAGTTTGGCTGAGGGATACTTTTTAGTGGTGGTACCATAATTAAAAAGTGTAAAATAAAAATCTTTTTACAAAAAAAAAACACTAAAAAATGCAAAACAACTTTAATTTCGGAAGTCGGTGTTAAGTAACGAAGAGACAAAACTAATAAAGAAACACCGACTTCCGAAATTAAAGTTATTTGCACTTTTTATACGTACCGTATGCACCTTAATTATTATTAGTGTTTTTATTTTACATTGAAGTCGGTTGTATTTTTTTTTTAAGTTTTTTTATATAGGTACCTTAAATATTATGTCATAGGTACCTAGATAATATTCTTAATAATATAGGTACATAAAGTTCCAGAGCAATGATTAAATTGCTGATAACATTCTGTGATTAGCGCAGACTATAGTACAATGTATTATCGTCAAAAATCACTAAATAAGTAGGTACAAAGAAAAGATAGTAATAATATACAGCTATCTGTTCCGTGATTAATACAATAATGATATAGGTACTCATAGAATTGTATTACGATTACTGTTAGGCACCTACTTGCTTCAATTTACATTTGTAGTAGAATAGAATAACTTAGTCGACCATCTTCTTTTCCTTAGGCGGCCTCTTACTTGTGTACCTGTTAATTGACTCACAATCGCAACGCTAAACAAATTAGATTCTGCACACTTTACCTCAGAAGGTATGTTTTATAATCCATTTGTTCAAAAAATTCTCGTATTTATATCGACAACACAATAACGCAACGAATATTGATAAAATGAAATTAATGTGCAATTGGGTATGTGAATGTGATCGTGTGTTGGGCTATCAATCTGCTGGAGTTAGCGCCTTAACGGCCAGCCGGCCCGACTAAGCCGCTCGCTGCAGACCGCGCAGGCGCTTCTACGACCTCTTCACGCGATACATTTTACGACCTAAACTGAACTGTTAAAGGGACGGAGCTATTAGGGCGTATAGCTCCATCCCCCTTTCTAGATACGTCGACGTATAACTATCGAATCTAAACTGCAGTGGGGCGCTCGCTCATATTAGAACTCTCTCGGGAAGATTAAGCTCAGCTGCATATACAGTAAGGAAAATAAGGCAATTGACAGATGTAGCCACAGCTAGGTTAGTTTACTATGCTTATTTCCACAGTATTATGTCTTATGGAATTTTACTGTGGGGATCTGCAGCTGATGTAGACTCAATTTTCATATTGCAAAAGAGAGCAATCCGGGCTACTTATAAAATGGGTTCTCGCCAGTTCCTCAGAAATAAATTCAAAGAAATCGATATACTGACTCAGCCTTCTCTTTATATCTTAGAAAGTATGTTTTGTACAATCGTACTTTAAAATCAGTGCATTACGAGACACCAAACGGACTGGGTGCATTCATCTAACATAACCTTTTAAAATAACATTTTAACGTAACATTTAACATAACATTTGAATAACTTTTAATAAACTATCCAAAACCAATCAGTGCTTTAATATCAACTAAAACTCCACTCCCCACACACATTCAGAACCATTTATTTATTTGTATTGTCATAGTCGCATAACTATCT
This sequence comes from Mythimna impura, assembly GCA_905147345.3. Classification (NCBI taxonomy): domain Eukaryota; kingdom Metazoa; phylum Arthropoda; class Insecta; order Lepidoptera; family Noctuidae; genus Mythimna; species Mythimna impura. The sequence continues at coordinate 797,880 of LR990342.1, read as the reverse complement.
TTACTGTGATATCTATGTGAGTATGAAGTTTCGTTGGCCATGTCTGGTCTTCTTCATCAGTTCCACTTCATCAAATGTTACTTTTTGACTGTAAATGCTTAAGTTCTCGATGAAAATACCAAAATCACTATATGGTTGCCTATAATATTTGAGGAGTTCCCTCGATTCCTCATGGACCCCATCATCAGAACTAGATTCTGAATAAAATGGGATCAATCGGAAAGCATATCCTATAAGAGGAAAAAAAATTGCATTTCGGTCCATAAACGACAGAGTTCTGACGTAACACGCAAAAAAAAAACATACAACCGAATTGATAACCTCTTCCTTTTTTTGAAGTCGGTTAAAAAAAGCGTATTATAAGGTTAAAGACTATGTCGAAGACACGCTTGTTTGACAATGACTACTTCTGCACATGTGGCCTCCTGGTAACTCATTAATATTGTGTCTATTAACTACTCCATCTTTGTTTTAATATATACTTATGGTTCCCTATCCATTTGCATAAAATTTTAAGACCTTGGCATACTTTTGATTGTCCTAATTATATTTTCGCAAAATATTATTTACGCATAATTTCTCTAATTATGATAATGATTAAGCATAATATTCTAATCTAAAACATACGGCTCCGGCGCTGCGGGCCTCCGGCGGCCCCACGCGCCTACGCGATATTAAATTACACTCTAGGGGTAGGGCAGACAACTACGACTACATGGAGTCGGTTTTGCAGCGATTGGGTTCTGTCATTAACTTTTGTAGCACAACATATTAAAAAGTACCTACTTTAATTTTAATTTAGGGTTAAGAATAGAACCTTACCAAAAATCGTCACTCTCTAAATAAACGTTATGCTATCTTAAAAGTCATTGAGACCTGATGATTATTTTTAATCAATAATGTCATTAGCACGCGTGGGGCCGCCGTAGGCCCGCAGCGCCGGAGCCGTGACAGAAACCATGCCTGCTGCATGTTGCATGCTCGCTTGAATGCTGCATGCTTTTTTGCATATTTACAAGCAATTGCTAAAAATATACACCAAAAATAAAAATACATAGTTAAGGGCTGATTTTTCAATCATCAGTTAACTTCTATTTGAGGAATAAATATGACATATTATCTATACAAAATTTGTCAAAACGTCAAAAGAGAGTCAGATAAAAGTTATCTGGCGATTGAAAAATTGGCCCTAAGGTACATAATGTTATGTATAATAAATCATTTGGATGAAAATTCAAAATAAATACGTCTCAAATTTGTCTCCGTTATTTCTATTAATTGTATGCCTAAATATTAATATGCTAATAGTCATTAGGCCTAGTAACGTTATGCGAATTAAATTTATGCCAAAACAAATTAGCCTTCAAGATAATTATGCCAACATAAACTGTATGCCAAAAAAAATATGGCAAAGTATTATTATGGCAAAACAAATTATACCAAAATCGTTATGCCAAAGTATATTAGGAAAAAGAATATTATGCGAAAAGAAGGGATCCCGAATGTGAGAACACTGTAGACTCCGTGAATTCTTAGATTACTTCCTATTACGACTCACTTTTTTTTTTAATATGATTATTTTGCTGTGCCCGACAGGGTCCATATTGATCTTGACAATATTTTATACCATCTATGTACATAATATGGAATGCAATAAAGTATTGAGTATTTTTATTTTACTTTTGGGTAAGTACAATATTGACTGGTCTACACTGTTCTTACATAATATCTATGAAAATATTGTAACATCAACCACTTTTTTTAAAAGAGTACCTAACCATGAAGTTTCTTGTCGGTTCTTTTCCAAAGGAAACGACCAATTTGGAACCGTGCACTAGCTTCTGATGTTTTATAAGTGCCCATGTAGGCCTATGTAAAATAAAAATATTTTTGATTTTGATTTATGATTTGTCATGGTAAGGCTAAGGTTCTTATACAAATCCTACAGTTTCCTTAAACAAGTAAGAAGTAGATAACATTATAACCGTCCTAGTATCTCGTTAGTTCATTGATAAGCAGATTAATATAATATTAATTATTAGCTGCGTAGCGGAGAGCGAAGACATTCAGACGCGCTATCTACTCAGACACCGATCAAGGCTAAACTTGCCCAGTTCTCGATTGAAAATGCATTCTACAAGCCCCTATGTTATGTCCATTAAAGTATATAATAAACTACCCGCACTACTAACTAAATGCTATTACTCGGTAAACGAATACCTAAATGATAGACTTATAAAGTCATAACTTAAGTAAGCTCTCGATTTTACGTTGTATTTAATTCATTATTATTATTGAATCACTCAAATAGACACATCTCTCAAATGATATAATTTAATTTAATAAAAATGTCGATTTAAAAAAATCCTGACATAACTAACCTATTCATATACACAAACATAATAAAATAATATGCATACATAATTTTATTTGAATAATTATGTACATGACATGCATAATTATTAAACGCATCACATTCTAACTACAATTCTATTGAATTCCGTGAATTACCACTTAGCTCTCTTCCTCTCTCCTAACTTTGCTGTGCCTGACAGGGTCCATATTGATCTGTGACAATTTTCAACACCATCTACGTATACATATGGATTGCAATAAAGTATTGAGTATTGAGAGCGCAATGTCACCGATGATGGCTAGCTGGGCCTCTTGGCTCTTTCGCGTACTCACATGTTATGGGAATGAAAAATCTGGATAAGAAATTATTTCGGATTATCCGCTAGTTTCGGTTACGGATATTAGAATTTAAAAACTATAAAAGTAAAATACTAATATAAAATGTGACTTTTATTTCTGGTCTAGATTATCATTCATTTGTTTGGCCGGACAAAACAAACAATAACCTGTCATTTAGACTCCTTCTTTATCGGAAACTAACCCTATAACTTTTATATCGGTTTCATTTTAATTTCGGATAACCATTAGTTTCGGTAACGGTAACCACGGAGCTGGATAACATCCCTGTTCAGGGTCATGAAACCCTCACAAATGAAATGGTAACATTCACTGACCGTGAACCTCAGGATTACCTACTCTGTCAGCAACTGCTGAACACAAGCTGCACATTTATTTTGGAACTCTGCGTTTCATAGTTATGCACTGTGCTAAGAAAAAAAAGGCTCAACTTTAGAATACGGGATCCCGAGTAGTCTTTATTTTCTTTTTTGTGCAAAGTACTTATTATTCTCAACAATTTCACGAAGTTTCTGCTTAGGAAATAAATAGAATATAAATAATATTAAACTTTGCAAAATTTCCATTTTATTTAAAAACACGTAATGTTGACCAAAAGGTGTTGATATTTTAGGTAGTTTCTAAATAATGCGTTTTGATTTAGCAAACAAAAAATTGATGCGTACTTTTATTCACGTTACTTTTTGTTATTTTAGTAGGGTTCCACAATTAATCAGTGATATCAGTTTTTTTTTTGTTTGAATAACTATTTTAATAGTAGATTATGTGACTAGGGGATAAAGCAGTGTTTTTAAGTCGCGGGCGGCATGTTGAATTCCGAACGAAACGAAGGTTGCTAAGTTTAATCCCGAACGACAGTGAGGGATTTATATAATTAACTCCCGAGCACTGCGAGGGAGTTAATATAGAAACCTGAGTGAAGTGAGGAATTCAAGCCGCCCAAGATAAAGACAGCTTTATCCCCGTGTTGGATACTCTACTTTTTACACCATCTGTGAGATAATGAAAAGACAATTTACTAAAACTAATTATATATTAGAGAAATATGAATATTATTTACAAGTTAATCTTGACTATCACTCGACAAATTTTGAGATTTAAAACAAACTAAATTCATTACTCTAAGATTCTTTGGGGATAGAAGTAAGAATCGTGTGACTCCAAAACAGAATGTGTATATTTCCACCATGCACCTCCTTTTATACTAGTTTACAATATTACCTGCTAAAACTTAACCAATAGTAACTTAGTATCTACAAAACAATGAGCGCGGTTTGGGCGCGCGATGCTTTTGTTGGGGCAGCTGGGGTAGCAGGTACCAAGGCTCAACAATGAGCGCGTAGCGTGGGAATGCTTTTGGGTCGAGCAACTGTGGAATCAGGTAGGCTCACACGTGGGTTGACTGCGTGCTTCCAGCGTGGTAACAGTGATGTGCTGTAGGGTGGCTACAGTACTCCCCCTCAAGCGAAGCGTACCGGCAGTTTGACGACACGACCCGAACGTGTTTTTCTGTTGTTAGCGGGCTGTGACGTCATGCTTGTATGTGGTACTTGGGTTTCCTTGGTGCTTCTTGATGCGTGCCAGGCCAGCGGTAGGGTGGTTCCAGTGGGTCGGAACCGAATGCCGCATAGTTCTCGGTGAGTCGGAACTGTCTGCGGTGATGCCCCAGTGAATCGGGGTGTTGCTATCCCAGTGAGTCGGGATGATGCTGCAGGCTCCAGTGAGTCGGAGTAGTGCTGCTGGCTCCAGTGAGTCGGAGCGGTGCTGTGGGATGTAGTGGCTTGACTGCTTGCGTCGACCAGGAGAGGTTCTTCGTGGCTCTTCATGTGACTGGCCGAAGGTGCAGTGTGATTCGCCAAGGTCGCTGATGAGGCTGAGGGTGATGACCAGGTATGACCAGGTAGGCATGCTGGTGGTCAGGATACCCTTTATAGCCGTGGGTGCTGGCTGTATGGCTCGCTGCTCGAAAGCTTGAGGAAGTGATGATGACGTCACTAAGTAGTGGCTGCACAAAGGCTGCGCTGACGTTCATTGTCGAGGGTCACCAGTTTGCTATCTCTAGCGAGAGTTTTCGGAGTTCGCTAACGAGATACTGAGTAGTAACTACCTGTGGTGCTGGTGTGGGCGGTGCAGGTGACTGCACGGCTGCGACTTTGGCTGCTGCTGTCTGCTCCATTATCTTGTCGGCGTGAAGTGTACAGCGCGATGTCGAATGTCTGGAACGATATCCGTGTATGTTTTGCCTCTTGACATTTCAGTTGGTGAGACCCGCTTGTGGGAGGCCAACTGAAATGTGCAATCACGGTGTACCGTTATGACGACAGCGAGCAGATGGTAGTTGGGCAGCGATCACATGGAGATGGCTGTGACTATGCCGTCGTACCAGCCGGCAGGCCTAGGGCCGGGTCCGTAGCTGGTTGAGGAGCATGTCGGGTGATATCTACTCCAGCCGGCAGGCATAAACCAGGTCCGTAGCTGGGTAGAAATCACGTCGGGTGTGATATCTACTCCAGCCGGCAGGCATAAACCAGGTCCGTAGCTGGGTAGAATCACGTCGGGTGATATCTACTCCAGCCGGCAGGCATAAACCAGGTCCGTAGCTGGGTAGAATCACGTCGGGGTCACCACTTTGGGGATAGAAGTAAGAATCGTGTGACTCCAAAACAGAATGTGTATATTTCCACCTATAGATTTAATTTTCTATAACGCTCCCGTATGTGTAACCACATTTTTTCTTTTCTTTTTTTGTTAGTGGCCAGTTTGATCTTTTAATAAACGTGTTTGATGCACGTACATTTTAATTCATTCAATGTCTTTGGCGTTCCAAATTCAAACCTCATTATTCCCTAGGGATCGCCCATACTGCATTATCTCCCTAGGGACAGAATGGCTTGCTTTAAGTGATGGTTGTATGACATATAAAAGGGCATTATCGAGCAGGTGGTGTAAAAAAAATATTTTGTGACAATACAAAGTAATTTCTTTTATCCAGATGGTATCTGCTAAAGGCGAAACGAATCGCTAAATCATGGTTAGTCACTTTGTTTTTCGTTCTATTTATTGTGTTATTCCCATAGAATATGGTTATTCCCGACTCTCCTCCAGTAAGAAAGGAACAGAGAACTTAAGATGCAAGAGCGAGCGTCGAGCGTAGTAAACTCCGGACTTTTTTAAACTACTCAGAAGTAGGAGCCCCGTGAAGCGAGGCTCCGTCGACCGGTCCACCGACAACTAGGGCCACAAGAAAGGGAGGGAAGCTCCCTTCCTCCTTCTACAAACCAGGTTAATAATATCAACAAAAAAAAAACGCAAATATAACCTCAAAAAGAGATTTAAAAAAAAACTAATTTCCTAAACTTTATTTATGCTGGGCGGAGATCTCCACCCTTCCCCTCACCTCCCTCAAAAGTATTCACATCCCTTACTATTAAGTCCCTCCTAAAGATCTCGCGAGAGGTGTAATAGTACGAATATTTTTATTAAACCAGCAGTACTTGAGCTCACAGATTATACCATAGTATTGAAAAGCAAACTCGAGACTGTTAATGCCTTTATGCAGGGCACGTGAAGAGGGCGCGCGCCCCACGTTCCCCATCCCTGCATTCCGTCTGCGCCACTAAATGAGAAATTCCTTCGCATCTTCATGACGACACAGATCGAATTATCAACATTCCGGTAAGGCGCCACAACGCGCGGTTAAATACATGGCTGTTGAATAAGTCTTGTCGTGGATCACATACATTTATATTTTTTCAAAATAAACTCCATTTAAATGTATGCATTTCTTTATACGCACAAACAATTAGTATTAATTTAGGAATTGATTCAAGCTTTTCTTCAAACGTACCAACTAACTGCTCTTCTGTTTGAAACTTGCGGCCTTTCATACGGTTTTTCATATACGGAAATAACCCGAAGTCACACGGCGCGACATCAGGGCTGCAGGGTGGATGTATAAGTACTTTGATACCGGATGCTCTCAGAAATTGCGAGGTAGCACCTGGTAGGTACCACGAGGTAGGAGCTGGTGCATTATCGTGGTGTAGAAACCATAAGCGGAGTCCCGATTTCAGTCGTCGATTTTTTAGTTCTTCGAATAATATTGAGGTAGACAAACCTCAGTGTACCATGCACTAGTAATAATTTTTTGTCCACTGAGCTTAACTGATTTTATTAATTCTTGTTTATTAAAAACTAGCTTTTGCCCGCGGCTTCGCCCACGTACATAAAAAAAAATAAAGCCTATGTCACTCAGCAGGAATAAAGCAAATTTCTATCGGTGAAAAAATTTTAGCAATCGGACCAGTACTTTCAGAGATTAATTACCTACAAACAAAAAAAAGATAAATATAAAAAACAAACTTTACCTCTTTAAAATACTAGTGTAGAAAACAGTCATCATTCGTTTATTGACGGATTTTGATTTTCGAACTTGGTTGCTCTTCTCCACAAAGTACAATGCGTTCCAAATGAGAATAGGATTGATTGCTATGTTGTGACGTCACATCATACTGTCAAATCGAAGAAATTGGGTAGGGTGAGTAAAACAATAAATTTATGTATTTACGAATCGTGAACGAAAATGTTTAATCAGAATCCAGTTCTTTAATTTAGTTTATCTCTGCGTCACTGTGTGAAGTGTCTGAGTAGTGGCAAATGGAAGAAGGCGAATTGTTCCTAACAATGAAAATAAGAAAATATTTTTTTTTTTTACAAATTATAACTTAAGTAAAACAATTTAGTTAGCTAATTTATATGAAACAATAATGTTTTTACTTCACCTAGATTTAACTAAGACGTAGTAATACAAAGAAACAAAAACCCTTTATTGATACGCAAATATATTTTTTTGCAAACCGTATTTTCACTCAACATTTGACAGATCGAGGTTTTTGACTTTCCTATTCTTATTTGGACCGCATAGTACAAAGTTTTTTTTTTACATTTAAAAGATTCGCAATAATGTTGTGTTCTTCTAACTGACGTTATGTAATTCGGCGATTTTCTCTAATAACTTTTACCACAAGAGTTATATTTTCCGGCACTTGAATTTCCGCAGGCTACCCAATCGTGAGTCGTCATCTAGGTCAAAATCTCCACGCTTCGCTTGAACTGTAAAAACCATCGTTCCACCTTCCTTATAGATGGGGCTTCTTGATCAAATACAGGATACATCTCATCAAAACATTTTGCTTTGTCAAACCGCGCTTGAAGTTATAATAATAGATAATGACTCGATAGTCTCGTTTGTTCAACGACGTCATCTCGAAATCTTTGAAAATTCACTTCAACTAAAAAATTAATTATAGAAATATAAAATAAACGTGTTTACGTCTTGTAACCGACGACACCTAATAATAAAAACAAAAATTGTCGCTTTACCCTCAGCGTGTTGAACACCCTACGTACCGATACCGGCACGGATCTTGAGCGCTGACTTCTACAGTTCCACTTGCGCAGAAGCACGCAGAAGTGATACATCGGGTCTCTTTAGTGGTATGAAAAGAGATGCGGGGGCGGGGAGTGCAATCCTTGTACAGTGATTGGCTCGCCGATGTTGAACGATGCGCAAAGCGATCCCCGCTCTTTCGCCGAGCGCTCAAGATTCGTGCCGCTATCTGTAATGTACATAATAAAATTATTATACCTACTACCTACATGCGTCATGGCAACATGAAATAAGGATATATTTTCAATACACTTACTCGAAAACCGCTCTTATCCCTACCGCTTTTAGGCACGCAATTTAAGTACTGTTTTTCGCATTAGTGTGGAAAAATACGCGTGCTCATTCCCGCAACAATTTATTACATTTATCGTACCTATCAGGCTGGGCGCTAAGCGAGCCCCATGAGTCGCGTGTCAACCTTCTTTATTTATATTCGTAAGTTTATTGAAAAACGTTTAATACACATGGAAATTTGTCACAGCAGCACTCGGCTCCATAACACCTCACCTACGGCTCCGAGAAACTTTCTCCACTTTTATCAAAATCTCACTATCTCACTTGTATTTTTGTTGTGTGCTTTAACGATACCTGGGCTCCGGCTGGTTCTAGAGAAGTACAGATTATAGTCCAGGACTTCTTTGTACTTCGGTACAGTAAATAGGTCAGCATCCTATTTACTATACCTAAATACAAAGAAGCGGCAACCGGGTAATATTACTTATATACCTACTTAAATATTATGATGAATATTAGACAGACACCTCAGTAGGTTACGTTTGCATATTTGTGTAACGAAATCCCGCACAAGAGCGAGATTTGTCGAAAAAAAAAACGCCATGTAGGTAATTCTGTTGAGGTTATAGAAAGATTTAAGTGATAAATATCAATCATCGCTACTCAAACAAAATTTATTTTATTTCTTTGCCTCTCAGTGGGAGAATTGGGCTTGAATCTAGCCTGTATTATCTAGCCACTAGATAAATTAAAACATGCTGGCTGGCTGCAGAGCCGTCCGGTCATATAGGCTTGTACTATTACTTATTCTGTGATATAGGTGAACTAGCCGATGACTTAAGAGGGTCCTTTTTCACTCACCTATCGTCAACATCGAGCATAAGTACTTCATCTAACGCAATAATCCAACGCGATGTTTGACAAAGAGGCAAAGCGAAAAAAAAAGATAACGCCTAAATACTCAATATTTTAAAAACTTATTCCAGGAAATACGTGTTTTTTTTTTAAACCTTTAAAAGATTTTGAAAAAAATTGTGGTCATTCTTGATTAGCAAGGCTTCTATTTTTATACTTTTGACTTTTTTTAAATTTTAAAAAAAAATATGAAATGTCAAAGCTCATGTAGATTTTCAGAGGTCTTTACTAGATTAGTTTTACACAAATTTATAAATTGATTTCAATAGAAGCCTAGATAATATCCACAAGAAACTGTGTTTCCAAAATTTTTAATGAAAAATGTGTAATAACGTCATAATCGCGTAAGAGCGGATGTATGGAAAACAGTGAGAATGTACTTATGTCGAGTTGCATCCCCTTAAGGTGCTGGTATCAGGCGGGCTGCCGGCAGCAATGGACTTAACACGGCCGTCAAAGATTTGAAAGACTTCGATCACTAATAACTACTACACTTAATGCAAAAGCTAGACACTACTTGCAGCATTTTTTAGGCAAGATTGTAGTTCATTTGGCTATGACATCTTCTCGCGTGTGCGGCGACCTGTTCCGTGGCGGCGACCCTCTATTAAAGAGGGATGTTGTTTTGATCGATATAATATGTGTGTGTCTGTGGCACCGCAGCTCTTAAGCGGGTACTTATTTGGATACAGTTTTCTTTATTTAAAATCAGGTTTTCTAGAGATGGTTTTTAGATTCATGCCTTTTACCAGATATGGGGGAGCAGTGGAATGAACAACCAATCTTTGCAAATATGACCAAATAGAGTATAAAATGTACATTATAAAATTGTATCATCATCTTCCTGCCCTTGTCCCATCTTATTTGGGGTCGGCGCACAACACGTTTTTTTCTTCCATTCTATCCTGTCAACCGTCATGCTATCACTAACTTCCTTTTCTTTCATATCACTGTTCACACAATCCATCCATCTTTTCTTTGGCCTCCCTCTCCCTCTCCACCCATCCACATGTATACTCATAACTCTTTTAGTAACATGCGTTTCATCTCTCCTCTTTACATGACCATACCAAGTCAAACGATTCCCCTTCAACTTTTCAATCACTGGCGCCACTTTCAAACTTCCTCTAATATCTCTAATATACTCATTTCTCACTTTATCCATTCTCGTCACACCACACATCCATCTCAACATTCTCATCTCCGCTACATGCAATCTTTTTTCATCCGTCTTTTTCACAGCCCAACATTCTGATCCATACAGTATGACAGGTCTTATCACGGACTTGTAGATTTTACCCTTCAACTTGGGGTATCCGTGGGTCACAAATTGTTCCAGTGACCTGTCGCTATTTCATCCATCCTGAATTGATCCGATTTGATACGTCTCGGTCTATCTCGCCATCTCCTTGGAAAAGCGACCCGAGGTACCGAAAGTCGGAGCAAATTGGTATAGGCGTTCCAGCGAAAGCTAAGGGCATAGGACCGGAGAAACCACCGAAATCGCAGAACAAGTATTCGGTTTTCGTTCTGCTCAATTTTAAGCCAACACTCTCCAGTCTGTGCCACCACACCTCCAATTTGCTCTGGACCTCTAGGCCACTCTCGGTAACCAGCACAATGTCATCGGCAAACAGCATACACCAGGGAGCCTCTTCCTGGATGTCCGACGTCAGAGCGTCATCATCAGGAAGAGGTAAGGGCTGAGGGCCGACCCTTGATTTAAGCCGACAGCCACATTAAAGCTGCCAGTGGTGCCCACTGTAGACCGGATTTGGGTACTGCATTGACTGTACATCGCTCGGATCAACAACAAGAAAGGTGTGCCCGGGAAGTATGTGCATTACAAAATTGTATGTTAAACGAAAATCGGTTTAATTGTTTCAAAGTAATGGGGACTGAAAGGGCATGAAACGTACTTTACAAAACCGGTCTTAATTGAAACATAGTTGAAATTAAAATCCATTCTATTAACGAATACATGAGTTGTCTAATTACTCATAATATATTATCTGTGCTTTGAGCTTAGGATGTCAGCATTCCTACTAACTTTCCTTCTATCGTCCATTACTTTCATATTGATCTGTATGTGAAGTAATGTGAAGTACCTACCTACGTGTTGTGAGTTGTGTGCCCAATTGGGCTTGCGTAAAAAGGTGTGGCGCGTTCAAAAGGCTTACTAATATTACTGTGCTTACGGGCAGGCCACTGACCGCAGCGCGCAGGTACCACACGACAACCGAGTTCGGAAGGGAGCACGCGACCTCGCTTGAGGCGCTCGATCAGCACTTTATTTTATAGAAATGATCGTGGGTACGATACACCGACGGCACCTATGCATTCCACGCACGATTTCTATGAACCTTTAGACACTTTCACGAAATTAATTCTCATTTCACAATAAAAGAGTGGTTCTGTTTACCGTCCACGGAATCCGGTAATAATGTGAGTTATCTCCTCGTACCTTTTCTTCAGGAGGAAAAAAATATTCTCTTGTCGGAGATGAGGGAAGTACATACTTTTAGTAAGTAAACAGCTTAGACGAGTTGATAATGAGAATGAAGAACATATTGTAACTTTATAAAGAGGAAGGATTTGTAATTTTGTATAATATTTATTCTTATTGAATCAATAAACTCAAAAACTAAGTACCAACTGGGCTGATTTGAAAAATTCTTTCGCCACTAGAATGCTATTTTATCACTGAGTGACATAAGTAGGCATATTTCCTACTTTCACGCGGGTGAAGTCGAAACTAGTCATTAATATAATTAATTAAACAACAAATAAAGGAGGATGCACATTCTGGGTTCACCTTCCAATACCTATGTGTGTTAACATCGTTGGTTAGGTATTTTTGAGCTGAATAAAGGTTACTATGGCACCAACATGTTAGTTTTGCCAATAATTGGTTATGCTAATGCTATTTATATGTAATAAATTGCATTTCGTGTTTTATACACGTAGTGTGTGTAACCTACCCTTATAAATTGTGTCGTTGCTTAGGTTTTGCAGCGTGTAAACAGTGAGTAAAATCGCATTTTAATTTTCAGTGGCCCGCGTGGTTTCATTTTGTTATGTGCGCGAGAACGGTGGGACCACACTGGTATTTCACAAAATAAAAATCATAGGATTTAGTAGTAGACTTAAAACAATTGTAGAACAAATCTGGGAATTAGTAAACAAATTAATATACTAAAAACTACAGCCCTTAAAGTGCAGTCCCTCAGTCCTCACAGATCATCAGCTACATCCTGTGGCTAGATCTCGGAAAGTATCTGAAAAATTAAGACATTGTGACTGCAAAAATTTAGTAAAGAATTCTAGAGAGATATTTACTGTGGTCTCTCATTAAAGACAAATGTTTTAGTGATTATTACCGAATCGAATAAATAGTTTTTTTTTTCTTTTTCTACATAAAGTTTTAGTAAGAGTCTTAACACAAATTGTAAAAAATAAATGGAAAAGGAATATCGAAGAAATTTAAGGATAGCAATTATTAAAAATGATCGCTCAATCCTCACACTGACAATATAATTATGTACATGTTCTAGCTGCTAGATGAGAGATATATCAGAAAGTCTAATTGTATCCACACAAGGCGCCATTTAATCACAGAAAACATTTTCATTGTTTTATTTGTAAAAAAGAAGCATTTGAATAACTCTGAACGCATTATAAATTCAAGAACCAAAAGTTTTAATGAAGTTGTTTTCTAGAATTTTATAATTTTTGATAAGTTAAGATGTTGTTTTTCAAGTTCCTTTTTAAAATAAATATTTGAAATAATTAAATTGTTTCTTTTTCACAAATATTACACTAATATTATAAAGAGGTAAAGTTTGTTTTTTTGTTTGTAGGAGGTAATCTCTGAAAGTACATTGATAAAATTTTTTCACAAATAGAAAGCTGCTTTATTCCGGAGTAACGTGGATATATTTTATGTACGCGGGCGAAGCCGCGGGCAAAAGTTACTTATATATAAGTATAAGTTGGGCGGTGTCTATGTCAAACTTACGCAACGCGTTAAGGTGTTTTGCGACTAGTTGAAGATTAATATTAATTATTTATTTCATCAAGACTACAGAGGTCCACTATGTTAGTAACGAAATCTCGTAGCCTATGTAAGTACTTATAACTAATAACAATCTGGTCTGATCCTTTTCGTTTTTTCTATTTCGATTAAACAGACTAAGCACGAGTATATCTTGAAGTTTACAACCCCTGCCCAATATTTAAAATATGTAGAACACTGGAACACATTAATTAATTAGTGTTTTTCATTCCATTGTGTAAAGCATTAATTATGTCAACATGTCAGTGGGCCGTAGTGATGTATTGGTAATTTAGTAGGCTTACAACCCTATTCATTCTGCAATTGTTGGTAACAAGATTGCTAATTTTATTGCCCATCTTTTCTTGTCTTGTTAAACCCAAGATGATGAAGCGGTGGAATTTTTAAGAAAACTCAAATGTTTAAGGTGTTATTTTGTGGCTCCATTCAACCATTTAACAACTCAAGTTTTTTCTAACAAAATCTGCATGAGAGTCATTTCTTTGTGTGGATGTGGTCTGAAGATGGGTACTCTGGAACATTTGTTTTTTTCTGTCCTTTTTTTACAATGTTCTTTACAACTCACTCCCTGAAATAACATACCTACCTTTCCTAGTTTACAGTAAATATTCTTTATAAATCAATAAGATCCAGTTGGAGCTAGTATTTCTATTTATGTGTTAATAGTGATATGAAAGAAAAGGAATTTAGTGATAGCATGACGGGTGACAGGACAGAATGGAAAAAACATGTTGCACCAACCCCAAATAACAACATAGGACAAGGGCCGGAAGATGTTGATGATGAGTGGCAAAAAAAAGCTATGCAGTTATAAAGTAAACTTGCCAGTCACATTCAAATTGTAAGCCTTAATAAAGCAAAAACTTTACCAGAAGGTCTTTTTGGCCTTAACGTCTTTCATAGTATAAAAACTGACATTTTGAGAACCAAAGGGTTTTTTTTTACATTAATTATTGTTTTATTTAACAATTTGGATTTTATTTTAAGTTTGGTTGACATGAATATCTACTTTGTAAAGTTTTTTTTTTATACTTTCATTTATTATTGTAAATGAGAGGACTATGTGGATTGTTTTTTCTTTTAATTTATTAGTATGTCTGGCAGTTTGAGTTCATTATGTGGCCTACCTAAATGTCCTGTCTTTGGAATTTTTTGTCAAGTCATTGAGCTCTAAAGTAATCCTGAGTTGAGCTACATGAATACTGACTAGTGCTTACATTGACTGGACATGTCCACTCAAATCTGTGCGGCTCTTTCTTCAAAAGATCATCTCAGAGATCTGCATGGTACTCTTTAAGTTGACCATAACATGTATACTGTATGGATTTCAAAGAACTGACCTCTGAGTTTATTTCTTGTCAGTTAGGAAACATTGGCAACGTCTAGTTTAAAAAGATGACAAAATTATCATCATGAAGTGTTTTTTAAACCTATTTGCAAAATAAATATCAATTATCACGGTCTACCCAAGTGCTAAATTTCATCTAAATCTGTTTGGTTGTTTAAATGTGAAGGCGTAACAAAAATACATACAAACTTTGACTTTTATATTGCATATTAAGTAGTGTGATTTCCTTGAAGTTTTATTTATTTATTTATTATTTATTTATTTATTTAAACTTCATGTACAGTAGTGGTACATAGGCGGACTTAATGCAACAAGGCATTCTCTACCAGTCAACCTAACACAGACAGTCAGTCAGTTAACATTTATTTTTGCATCTTATATGTACTAACCATAAAAGCTTTGTCCTGTTCTAGCATGGTATATGGTGTGACAGTATAATATTAAAAACCAACCTTTATTATCTCAAGAAACCCTATTGACAGAGTTTCTATTGACAGAGCTGCTTTTGTTAAGGCCCAACCCCATTAAAAACTTTTTGATAGACAAAACTAACCCGTTCAAAGGGTTGCCATTATGAATAAGGAACTGCTTCACCAGATATGGAAGGGTTTTTGTTAAAGGATGTGAACAAATAGGTTACTGTTTAAAAAAATAAAAAAATATTTCAGGCAAGTAAACTAATATTTAACTCACACAAGAAATTACTACTTATCCAAATCAATATATTATTTAAGTTCTGAACACTAGCAGTGGCTGATTTAATTGAGATTTTAAATTAATAATAGTTCATGTTGATGACTATTAAATGTAAGTATGCCTACTTGTTGCACATTGTTTTTTAGTGAATTCGTAACCAGTTAATTTAAAATATACTTTAAGAACATGATATTTGCCATCAACTTATTAATTCAGTTTCCAACCAAATATATATATTTTAATTTTATTATTTAAATTGCCGGTTTATTTAAAATAGGGCAGGACCGTAGTAAAATATCGGCAACTTAAATGAATCATACGTGCCTTGTAACAGATTATCAACTGACCTCTGTGAGGAAGTTGGTGACGTCGTACACTTCGTTGTGAATGATAAGCACGGCGTCATTGCGCGTGCAGCGCGACTTCAGCTCCTCGCGCGTGTACAATTTGGGCTGCTTCTCCATCGCTTCTAGGGATCGTCACCACTGTTTGAATACCGTGAGTGCCCTTGCCTGTGCGTGCTACTGCACACAGTGAAACACTGTATAAGCACAAAGCCCTATTATCACCGTGTCACTCTGTCGACGTGTCGACGCAGATACTGCAATCTCTCAACAGCGGCTAAATGAAATATTTACGAATTTATAGCACACCACCGTCATCTTTTGCTTTGACATTGACAGTGTTAGAAATGTCAGCTGTCAGACCTGTTTTTTTTTTTTTGTTAATGTTTTTGACTTGGATACCATATCTTTTAAGCGACGTCTTTGTATGAATAGTTCATTAGTTAACCATTAAAATGCGGGTGCAAAATATTCTAATGTGTTTGTAGTATATGGCAGCAAATGTATCGAGTCAGCCTTCTCAGCAAACTTCGCTGAGATACACCAAAACTACATTAACATTCTCAGCTTCATTTTACCGAGATTGCACCTGCTTCAATGAATCATATATTGTGCACAGACACTTGAGATACAAAACTACACCAATATTACATCACATATCCAGTAGGATTCAATTTGCGAATAATTCAACTTCAACTTTTCATTAATGGCATTTGTGGAAGAGACGCCATGATTGCGAATAATTAAAACTGAACTACACTCGAAGAAATCCCGCCAAAAACTCCATCGTCAGATCTGTCAGCCCTGCGTTCAAAAATAACCAGAGTAGGGTAGGGTCCTTACTCTAATCGTTCAAAAATGCTTCGAGTTGCAACCCAGGATCGTTCTTATAACTCGAGTAGCTACCCTAGAGTTAACCCAACTTTACCACAACTAACTCTATCTGTTTTTTAACTATAGATAATGATTTGACAATTCGAATGTTGCATGTTTTTTTCATTTCATAAATAGTGAAGTACCGCAACCGATATTGAACAAAAAACCGAAAATATTCGTAAAAATAATTTCGTTTTTTTATGGAACTAATTATGGTCGTTTTTTTTTATTTTCCGAAGGTAATTTGATAGATGCAAATGTTTAACTCATAAAATAAAATATAATTTAAGCCTAAGAATTGAAAGACTAGCAAAAGCTTCGTCATTTTATTTTTTCGTCTCGATTTATTATCACCAAACCCAGATAAAAATATAGAATTACTCAAAGTTATATTTTTGCTGACACTTTATTACAACTTTACTAGGTTAGAGATTAACACGAGGTTAATCTCTTCTAATTGTAATTGTAGCGATAAACGAATCTAGTGTCGGTTTCTTGCAATGCAGACATGTGAATTCACAGCTTGACGAGCAATGGGCACGCCATAATCATGACGGTTAGTCCCCTCTCTCTTTGAGGAGTGGTTAAGCAAGTCCTCACCGGACATGGTCAGTTCGAGAAGTTCCTACATCGGATTGAGGAGGTCACCACTGTGTGGACCGCCAGAAGGACACGGTGGAGCATACGGTTGGGCGGAGCACCGCCGTGTCCTCGTGAAGGCAATAGGTGGCAGCGACCTCTCGCGCTGGGTCCTGGTACAGGCCATAGTCCGGAGCGAGGAGGAATGGCAGTTGCCGCCTCCTTCTGCGAAGCAGTAATTCTATCGAAGGAGGAGGCTGCACGAGTAAGGAAACGAACATTTTTACGCACCGGTCGCCGAGACCCCAACCCCGACTGCCACAATGTCAATACTGACGTCGAGCAATGGATAGCTTGCCGTTTGGCAGTCCGGTAATCGTCGGGACTGAGCCCCAGTCGTCGACAGCGCTTAGTGATCCACGCGCTCCTCAAAGAGATGTCAGCAAACCGTAGGAGCACAGTAGGGCCGATGTGGTTTTAAGCAGTAAAAGTCTGACACGCCCTCCTGCTCCACCCAGACCGGAAGAAGTGGATGAATTCCCATCTTGATAAATATCTTGACGACCAATGATGATAACTTTTATAATTCTAAAGCATAAAATGCGACTGTCTCGTCCCGCTCTTGTAAACAAGATATAAAATTGTTTTGGGACGCCCATATACTGGAGCTCCCTGGTAAAAGGTACTAGCTAAGAACTCATGGAGCGGTTTTCAACCGCGCCCGCCACGGTGGAGGAAACAGCTGTATTATTTCTAAACCCATGAGACCAGAGTTTTGTGCGGTTACACAGCCGTCGCGGTTGCGATGATCGCTCGCAAACTTGGCAGATGACAATCGCCAGCCGCGCGGTTAATTACCAGTTGAGCTCCATACCGCCGTGGACATACACCAGAAACGAGCTGTTGAGTTATACTTACTTCACAGAAGAATTAAAAAAAGAAGGCCTATAAAGTTCTGGGTGCACCAATCGATTTTCGGATTCCCATCGAATTTCTCTATCCCCTGAAGGCCACTGCGGGTGTTAACCGACCGCAGACAGTGCTGGCGCAACCCGCCGAGGCTGCGGGTGACCGTGGCCTGCACGATTCTACTAGTTGCCCGCCGGTAAAAACTATTATAAACAAACAATATTGTATCTTGGTCCTTCTTTCCACTCGTATACATCCATAGGTATATAAAGATAATAACGGAAAGGGTTGCTTATTTTCGATATTTACAGACTACTTTATGTAGAGCTTCTTATTTACGATCTTGGATAAATACCCTATAAATAAAACGCTCAATATTTTATAAATCTACGCGTTCGCTTGGTGTTTACCGAAATGGCGTGAAATTACGCGCGAACGCCGGCGATCGCTTGGGGTTAAACAAGTAGGTTGTAAATCGGTATAAAAAATCGAATTTGTAGACATCACTTTTATCTAAAAGCAGGCAACATATTTCTGGAGTTTGACATTTGCACTTGTCAAATTATTATCTGAGATTAAAAAACGAAATTTAGATTGGTTCTATTCTAATGACGTCATTCATTCAAGTTAACTCTAACCTCATTTTTGAACGCAGGGAAGGAAAGTAATTCACGGACGACCGACAAATAGACAGAGCAAAACTGGACAGCTAGCAGAAGTTGTGTTGCCACTTTAAAATATCACACTTAGGGTCAACTCACACCAAAAGAGCGTCGAAGCGCAGCGAAGCGGAGTGCAGTTTCTTTAACTTTATTTTCATTACTATAATACTTATTATCACATGAGAAACTGGAACGAGTCGCGCGAATGCCCGCGGCGCCGCGGGAATTCCGGCGAGTTCCATCCGTTAAAATTCATATGACACTGAAACTGCGCTCCGCTTCGCTGCGCTTCGACGCTCTTTTGGTGTGAGTTGACCCTTACAGTAAGGTTTGATTTTGTTAAACATATAGCTGCCAATTATTGATTTGCGTTTAATAACGTGTAAATTAGTAAATATAAGGTAATCAACTAAAGACACATTGCCACATAACATTTAACTATTTATATTCTGGTGTTAATCGCAAAGATAAAAATAGGATAATGACTTAGTATGTCAGTTGGCACTAATTTATATGCTTCAAATTATTTAATGCATAAACAATATAATAAATATCAATGATTTATTTTAGGCACTTACAACAGTAACATAATCTAACTAATGATATAATGCTCAAGGTGCATTTTCTTCACAGTCTGACGGACCCTGCCTCTTGGACATCTTTCTGTTTGTGTGTTCCATCACAGAATGGTCGATTCTTTGTTTGTTTACAGTTACACAACCAGTAATCCTTAGTCTTTTCCACAGTAAATCTGACTGGCCTGAAATAATCATAAAATTATTATATTAGCCTAAAACTTTTGAACTTTCTAACCAACCTCAAATATGGAGGAGGTTTAATCTTTAACTGTAAATATGTATGTTCATCAATTTCTACACCAATTTGTGGACCAAATTTGTCAGTTTTGTTTTGTTTAGAAGTGTATTTTTCTAAGGTCCTATTTAAATTTGTTTGTTGAAATGTCATTGTTTTTTGAAGTCAGTTATATTTTTGTAACAATGTTTTGGTAAATCATTATTATCATAATTATCAGCCACAACAAGTATTCTGTTCACCATAGGCCTTACATTAAAATCACCTAAATGATTCTTTTTTTTGTTATGACATGAGGCTCTATCAGTAACAAATCTAGTAAGTAACTAATTTCCATAATTACAAAACTAATAACCATCAAATATAGGAATTCTTATGTATAATTTACCTCTGCGTAATCTTAAGATATATATCCTTGTGAGTCCCATCACATAATGGTTGTGATTTGGATCGTCCACACAGGCACCAGTGATATGTCTTTCCTGTCTCAAGGGTTATCTTAAAGGGTTTTTTGTCATACACAACACCATTATCCTTTTGATTTGTCGCAGAGTACACTGATGCCAAAGGATTCTTTGGAATCTCAGGCTTTGGGCTTTTGGTCGAATAGCTTACCTGCAAATATAGGTCAATCAAAAATAAAGGTTATATCGTTTTCAGGAAGATGCATTTGTGACAATATTTGGATAATTTGACTGAAACATAGAATTATTTCGGGAATTTTAAAGTAATCGTTAATATTTTACTAACGAGTTGGATGAAAATCTGGTGGTAACAAGAGATCTTGATATAATAATAAACTCACCGATCTTACAATATTTGTGACAAAAAGTTGTGAAGGTTTCCTAATAAACATGGTTATTAATAACAACTGTCCTGGTTCGTATGATTTATTAATCCTTACTTTTTGTTCTATTTTCTATATAATAATCTAAACTTCGATACGCATCCCTCGATTGATTGTACCAGATTGTACTCGATTGGTACTCGCTACTCGATTTGCTGGATTGTTGTACTTTTTCTAGTGATGGTCACAGAGTACCTTTCTGTTCCGAAACATTTTAGTGTTCCGAAAGATTGGAACATCAGTAATGTTTTAAATGCATCATTTGGAACAATGGAAACACTGAAACACTCTTTACTTTAAGTGACTAGCAGTCTTTTTAAAATTCAAATTCTAACGTAAATAGCGTATAAATTGTACATATAAATAATGACCTGAACTAAAAATATCTGCTCTAAATTATTCTCAAAATTCAATTAATTTAAACTTTTTAACCGACTTAAAAAAAAGGAGGAGGTTATCAATTCGGTTGTATTTCTTTTTTTCTTGTCATCATTTTTATTTTTTTATTTTACCACAGAACTGCGTCGTTTATGGACCGATTTGCAAAATATTTTTTTCCCTTTATAGGATATGCTTCCAGATTGGTCCCATGTTTTTCAAAATCCAGTTCTGATGATGGAATCCATGAGGAATCGAGGGAACTCCTCAAAAATTATAGGCAAACTCTATGGTAATTTTAGTATAAATTTCATCAAGAACTTAAGCATTTACAGTCAAAAAATAACATTTGATGAAGTGGAACTGATGAAGAAGACCAGAAATGGTCAACGGAACTTCATACTCAAATAGATATCACAATGAAAATATAGTTAGGCGACTATGACAATACAAATAAATGAACAATTCTGAATCCTACCTACCTACCTACGTTGAAAATGGTATCATCTAAGTGATCTGATGATGATGATGGAGCCGGAAGGTAGGCACTAAAACTCATTAATTAATTAATGTAACCTAGTCGTGTTTGGACTTATTAGAATTGTCATGAGATGCACTTTGGCTATAAGGTACTATCGAACTGATCTGATGATGGAGCCGGAAGGTAGGCACAGAAACTCCGTAATTAATCAATGTATCCTAGCCGTGTTTGGGCTTATTAGAATTGTCGTGAGATGCTCTTTGGCTATAAGGTACTATCGAACTGATCTGATGATGGAGCCGGAAGGAGGAAGGTAGACACAGGAACTTTATAATAAAACAATGTAACCTAGCAGTATTTGGGTTAATTGGAATTGTCATGAGAAATAGTTTATAAGTGTATATCGCAACTAAAAAGTGTGAAATAAAAACTTTATACAAAAAAAAAATAACCGACTTCACTAAAAAAAAACACTAAAAGGATCAAAATATCTTTAATTTCGGAAGTCGGTGTTAAATAAGAAACAAACAATACCGAGAAACACCGACTTCCGAAATTAAAGTTATTTTGATCCTTTTAGTGTTTTTTTTTTAGTGAAGTCGGTTATTTTTTTTTTTGTAAAAAGTTTTTTAGTCTTGACGAAACGATCACGATTCATAACAGTCAGTATCTGTATCTTTTGAGCCGTTGTTCCAAATGTTCCGTTTGTATCTTGTGAGTCGATGTTTCAAATGTTCCGTTTGTATCTTTTGAGCCGATGTTCCAAATAATGTTCCAAATTATACATAATTATCACTGATTCGGAACATTTCAGTGATTCAGATGCAAATGTTCCAATCACAAAGATAAAACAATTTTCCCACGCCTATGACGTAGGTGTTATTATTGACAGTTGTCTTTGTCACTTGTTTGTTACTGTCACTGACATCGTCATATTTCTAATGTCAATGACATCGTCTCATTGAGATCGGTACAACCTGGTACAACCTACATCAATACGAGTTTTCTTTTTTTCTCTAATGTTTTTGGCTTGGATACTATATCTTTTAAGCTATGTCTTACATCAAATACATCATCTTCCTGCCCTTGTCCCATCTTATTTGGGGTCGGCACAACATGTTTTTTTCTTCCATTCTATCCTGTCAACCGTCATGCTATCACTAACTTCCTTTTCTTTCATATCACTGTTCACACAATCAATCGTCTTACATCAATTAATACGAGTTTTCTTTTTTTCTCTAATGTTTTTGGCTTGGATACTATGTCTCTTAAGCTATGTCTTGGCATTAGATTAACGACTCTGCGATTAAAAGAATGGTCGTGGCGTAAAGTGAAACTAGACTCTGGCCAACGAAAGATGGCACAACAAAAAGGAGGTCGTATTAAAAAAAATTGAAGCGGTTCACCCTAGCTGTACGCCGCTTAAACGGAGTTGATACTTTTGATTATTCATGAAAATAATAATATGCGATACATTGATCTATGATGCATGTTTATTTAACAATTAAACATGTGTTATTTTTAGCCGCGATATTCAACGCCGCCATAACACAAGCGTGTCCGTTCACTGCAAAAGGAGCCCGTTCACCTTGGCTTCTGCTTTTTAGAATGTACCCTTGGAGTGCATCGACTAAACTTTGGGCGCTACGGTAGCTGCTAGGAAACTTGACATTCTTGCAAAGGTTAGACGGCACTCAGTGGCGCATTAGCCATGTAACAAGAGTAGCAAATGTTACAGGCCACGCACATTTCGGGGCCCCGCGCGTTCAGTGATCTTGCTCTTGAACGTAAAAAAAACTAGTCAAAATATTTGTTCTGCGTGAAATCTAAATACAGCTGATTTCTTTGGATGTGATGTGAAAGTAAACTACAGAATTGAAAATCTCTTATAATATCGTCGTACTTTTTACGCAAATGATCTTAAAATCCACGGGGTTATTGGTGTCTAAAAGCCTTGTTCAAGCTAATTCATAGAACGGCTAACTTTAGCCAGCAGCTTCCTGCGCGCGAAGCCGCTGGCTAAAGCTACTTAATTTTAATATGTGTAGCCTCGGTTAAGCTTACTAACCCTACTAAGAATAAGCTTAAACAAGGTTTTTAGGGAACTACATATTTTGTGTGTCCATGTGAATATTACATTGCCAGTGCGTAGTGACATATGGCTCTGAAACGTGGTCGTTTACAATGTGCCTCATCAGACGGTTTAAGTCACCCAAAGAGCAATGGAGCGGGCTATGCTCGGAGTTTCCTTGCATGATCGAATCAGGTGTGAAGATAAGCTAAGTGGCAGTGAGCTGGGTGCATTGCTTGCAGATCGGATGGTCGATAGAGCCGAAAGGTTCTGGAGTGACGATCGGATACCTGAAGACGCCGCGTTGAAAGGCCTCGTAACAAGAGTACCGATAACCTGGTAAGGTTCACGGGAATCCGATGGAGGCTTGATAAACAGGACCGACCGCACTGTGGCGACACTTGGGAGAAACCTTTGTTTAGCAGTGGAAACCTTTCAGCTGAAATGATGATGACGATCGATGTTGACATGTTGATGAGATCAATCTCTCGGAAAGATTATTCCAATTAAAGAATGGCTGAATCTAAACTCTCCAAAGAAAAATAAATTTTTGCATCCTATTCCTAGTAAATCTTAACTGTTCAGCATTTCTGTATAAATTCACAAAGGCTTCGCCATCATCATCGAAAAGACTCCCTATTTCTGTATTATTTATCAAAGACTAATAGAAGTTTTAGACATCGATTCACTATATTGATTCGACACGATACCGATAGAGAGAGCTTTCATAAAATTCTATGATAACTTGTAATAATTTTTAATATCAACTGACAAGTTTCAAAACAATTGGACAATGGAAGAAAAAAACGTAACTTTCCGTCGACATAAAACTATTGGAAATGACTCACTTGACCTTTCTTTTGAGTCAACAAATACAGAAACTAAAAGATGTAGTTTACCTGAGTTGTCGAATGCCAATGGCAGCGATATAAAAGACTTAAGAGAATCGATAATAAAGATTAAAAGTGAGCTAGAAAGTGCTCACACGGAATTGGAAATAAATAATCTTATCGAAGAGATCATGGCGTTAAAAATCGAATAGGAAAAGAGCAGATCGAAAACCTTACAAAAGATCTGCTCAGAAACGAAAAATTTCGTCTCTAGTGTAAATAAAACTTAAAACAGCATTCAAAATATACGACTACTACATAAAAATATTGCAGGATTACTGAATAAACTTCCTTCAATAGAAATATCATCATCATCATCATTTCAGCCGAAAGACGTCCACTGTTGGACATAGGCCTCCCCAAATGTCGCCACAATGACCGGTCCTGTGCGTCTCGCATCCATCGGATTCCCGCAACCCTCACCAGGTCATCGATCCACCTTGTGGGAAGCCTTTCAACGCTGCGTCTTCCGGTACGTGGTCGCCATTCCAGAACCTTTCGTCCCCATCGACCATCTGTTCTGCGGGCAATGTGCCCTGCCCACTGCCACTTAAGTTTGGCGATTCTTCGGTCTATGTCTGTAACCTTAGTTCTCCTGCGGATATCTTCATTTCTGACGCGATCGCGCAAGGAAACTCCGAGCATAGCCCTTTCCATTGCCCTTTGAGTGACTTTAAGCCTTCTGATGAGGCCCATTGTAAGCGACCACGTTTCGGAGCCATATGTCATCACTGGCAACACGCACTGGTCATAGACTTTCGTCTTGAGTCACTGTGGTGTATTGGACGAGAAGACACCGCCCAGCTTCCCGAACACTGCCCAGCCGAGTCGGATTCGACGATTGACCTCTTTCTCGAAGTTAGACCTACCCAACTGGACCGTCTATCCCAGGTAAACGTAGTCATCCACAACTTCGAGTGTAGAGTCTCCGATCTTGATAGGAGTGGGTGCTACATGGATGTTTACCATGACTTTGGTTTTGTCCATTTTCAGTTTTAGCCCCACTCTTTCGGAAGCTTTACTGAGGTCAGCGAGCATTGTACTGAGGTCCTCTGTAGTCTCAGCCATGACTACTATGTCGTTGGCAAATCGAAGGTGAGTGATGTACTCGCCATTGACATTTATGCCTAGCCCTCTCCACTCCAGAACCTTGAAGACATCCTCCATTGCGGCCGTGAACAATTTCGGAAAAATGACGTTTCCTTGCCTCACACCCCGCTGCAAGAGGATAG
Source organism: Mythimna impura (assembly GCA_905147345.3). Classification (NCBI taxonomy): domain Eukaryota; kingdom Metazoa; phylum Arthropoda; class Insecta; order Lepidoptera; family Noctuidae; genus Mythimna; species Mythimna impura. Next base: position 772,369 of record LR990342.1, on the reverse strand, counting down.
GTTTCGAGGTCTGGTCCTGAAGTCGGACTGACATGGTGGCGTTTTTGTATAAACACTTCAGCACTTCGATGTACCGATAGTCAATCTGGCACCGTTGGAGAGACTGCAGTACAGCCCAAGTCTCGATCGAATCAAAGGCTTTCTCGTAGTCCACAAACGCTAAGCAGAGAGGCTGATTATACTCCTCAGTCTTCGCTATAACCTGCCACAGCGTATGTATGTGGTCCACGGTGCTGAAGCCTTTTCGAAATCCGGCTTGTTCGGGAGGCTGAAAGTCGTCGAACCTGCCCGCGAGACGGTTCGTGATGTCTCTGGAAAACAGCTTGTAGATATGGCTCAGAAGTGAAATGGGCCTGTAATTCTTAAGCAGGGTATTGTCACCCTTCTTAAAGAAGAGTACCACCACACCTCTGCTCCATGCCTGTGGCGTTTTTCCCTCGAGTATGATGGAATCGAACAACTTCTGAAGGGCCTTTAGGACCGGTTTTCCACCCGCATTCAGGAGCTCGGTCGTAATTCCATCCTCACCCGACGCCTTGTTGTTCTTCAACTGCTTCAAAGCCATCCTAATCTCGTACAGGCTGACGTCCGGGATATCTTCGGTGTAGTGTCGAGTCAATCTAGCTCATGGGTCGTAAGAAAAATGAAAAAATTAAATGAAAGTGTAGAAATATGTCTATCTGAGTTTAATGACAGGCTTGAAAATATCCAAATATTATGTTTTTCAGAAACATTTGTTAGAGCTAACAATGAAATAAATATATGTTTGAATAACTTTAAGCTTGCGGCTTCATACTCTCGAAAAAAGGAAAATAGGGGTGGGGTATGTATTTTATTATAACAGTACCTAGAATACAAAATAATACAATTATGCAAAGAAATGGCAGTAGAGAAAGTTTTCGAATGCTGTGGCATAGAAATACCACTACATAATGAGGATCAGTCATGATTTTTGTTGAGTATGCAGACTTATATCGTCAAAAAACAGTAAATACTGTGAAGAAATTATTTAAATCGGAGCAAAAATGACGAAGATACAGCAATTTTAGTAAATTAGTTCCAGAAACGCGCCCGAGAATGAAGCGAGTCACTGTGTCACGGTAATATTACCGTGACGTTTTTGTTTCTGATTTTAGTAATAAGTATTTGAGTATGTTAGATTATGTCTATGTTCCCGCTATACGTACATAATATTTTTATTGTGTTTCGTATGATTTACGAGTTATGAAGGTTTGAAGATTTGACGAACTCTCAGGTATAGATAATATTACCGTGTCTCAGGTATGCGTTACTTCGAATGCCATTATCCAGCTTAAGGAAGTTGAAATTAAGTAATTTATTTTATTCTTCATTTAATGAGGTTTTTAACCGACTTCAAAAAGGAGAAGGTTATATGTTCGGTTGAATGTATGTTTTTTATTTATTTTTTTTATGTATGTTCACCGATTTCTCGGTCAATTTTGGACCGATTTTGAAATTTTTTTTTTTTTGTTTCAATGGTTATGCTTCCGAGTTGGTCCCATAGAAATATTGTTATGATCTGATCATGAACTTCGAAGATATGGAACAGAACTCCTCATAGGATCACAGCAGAACCGTCGTAACAAGCAAAAATTGCTTTGTTTATACGTGTAGCCGATGACTGACTGAAAGTAGAGGGGGACTATATCGAACTGATCTGACGATGAAGTCTGAAGTTAGGCACCGGAACTCTGTAATAAATTAATGTAATCTAACCGTGTTTGGGATTATTAGAATTGTCGTGAGATGCTCTTTGGCTATAAGGTACTATCGAACTGATCTGATGATGGAGCCGGAAGGAGGAAGGTAGACACAGGAACTTTATAATAAAACAATGTAACCTAGCAGTATTTGGGTTAATTGGAATTGTCATGAGAAATAGTTTATAAGTGTATCGCAACGAAAAAGTGTGAAATAAAAACTTAAAAAAAAAAAAAAATAACCGACTTCACTAAAAAAAACACTAAAAGGATCAAAATAACTTTAATTTCGGAAGTCGGTGTTAAATAAGAAACAAACAATATCGAGAAACACCGACTTCCGAAATTAAATTGTATTTTGATCCTTTTAGTGTTTTTTTAGTGAAGTCGGTTATTTTTTTTTTGTAAAAAGTTTTTATTTATATTTTTAAATGTTTTTTTTAATGTGTTTTTTGTAAGGAAATATTTAAAAATATAATAAGTATGTAAGTAATATAATAAATAAATGGAAAATAATCTCATGACTAATATTAATAACATAGGTAATGGTAATAGTATATATATCGAACCCTGCAAGCCAAATGAAATAAGTAAAATCATTTCATCGTTTAATAGTAGGTACTAACGCTGTGGGGTATGTGATGAAATATCGACACAAATTATAAAATCATGTGCTGATATACCGTCACCTATTTTAGCTCATTTGATCAATGTGAGTTTCTTTGAAAAAAAAAATATCCGGACTAATTAAAATTCTCATTAGTAAAGCCATTTTATAAAAAAAAATAGGAAACTTGATTTAAATAATTATCGTCCAGTGGCCTTAATACTAGTAATTTCAAAAATATATGAAAAAGCAATGTGTAATAAGATTGTCTCATATAAAGATAAACATAAAATAGTAAGACCAGAACAAAATGGTTTTCAAAGAGGAAAGTCAACTGCATTAGCTTGTTATCAACTTTTTAAATTAATTACCGAGAACATTGATAAGAAAAAATCAGTCACCGCGATATTTTTTGATATGAGCAGAGCATTTGACTCTGTTAAACATGATATTCTGCTAAAAAAATGCGAAAATTACGGACTAAGAGGGAAAGCGTGGCGTAAATATTACTTAACTAATAGGCAACAAAGGGTTGAAATTTTAGGAATGAATAAAGACAGAAGTTATATAGTATAAATCTCAGTATAGAATTAATACATAAGGTGTGCCTCAAGGTAGCATATTGGGGCCATTATTCTTTCTTCTGTTCATAAATGATTTGCCAGCAGTAACAAAGGATAAGTGCGTTTTATTATCTGATGATATTTCACTTGTAATAAATAAAGAAATCAAAAATTAACGATACGAGGATCGAATAAATGTTGCCGTAGAAGCCATACTGGAATGGTTTGAGCAAGATAATTTAAATGTCAACATCTCTAAAACAAAATATATTAGTTTCTGTAACTATAAAATGGCAAATCAAACATTGAAAATTATTGGTCGTGGTAATACAATTGAAGAAATTTACTGTACAAAATTTTTAGGCATATTAATTGATAAAAATTGTAATTGGAAAAAAACACATTGAGAATATAAGTATGTAACAGGCTGAACAGCTTTGCATTTGCACTAAAACATCAAAAAACTCTAGGGATCCAAACAAAATTAGCCATACCTAGGTGTGGAATAGCATTTTGCCACCAAAACACGAGTCATAATAAACAAATTAGAGAATTGTTCCGTTTTTTATTTAAAACAGTTGATTACTACGCCACCTTTCGGCAGATCAACATCCTAAAAACAGTGTTGCCAAAGCAGATAACATAACTAGCTCTCCGGCGCCATTGGCATTGGTGGTGCAGTGCAGCAATACTCAACGGTGCAGTGCAGCGACACGTAGGGGTTCAGTGCAGCAGTGCTCAACGGTGCAGTGCAGCGACACTTAGGGGTTCAGTGCAGCAGTGCTCAACGGTGCAGTGCAGCGACACTTAGGGGTTCAGTGCAGCAGTGCTCAACGGTGCAGTGCAGCGACACTCAGCAGTGTAGTGCGGCAACAACATTGTCTGAATATTGCTGCTTATCTAAAGATGAACTTCTTCGAGAATATTACTCTTCGGCGGACGCGTACCCGTACTCAATCACTCAATGAAAGTATAGTGGAACAATGTAATAATTCCAATGACTCGTCCATAGATGGCGCCACACACAGTTTACCTACAATATCGGATGATGAAAACGACGAAGTCACACAATTAAAACAACAAATTGACCAACTCAACTCAGAATTACTGGCGGCCCATGAAGAAATAAATAATTTATCGTATGAAAACACTGAGCTAAAGAGAACGATTGACTCGCTAAATAATAAACATAAACTTGTAAAAAAAGCAACTAAGAAGCTAATTAGTGACATTGGGACACCTAATAAGGAGCAAGCCACTCCTATTCGAAATTCAAATTCACATAAGAAACTGGAAAGTTCTACAATAACTTTAACTCCAAAACGCGTAAATACTGTAGTTACGAAACAGATTAATACAATACAAAATAGTTCATCGCACACCGTTAAACCAAATATGGAGGCAGTTAACAATAAACAACAACAAAAACATAAATTGTGTATTCTGAGTTCTAATAAGACAAACAATATCTTAACAATAGCAGAAACAACATTCCCGAATTATAATATATGTCACTACCTCAAACCATATTGTGGGATAAGGCATCTCGTCAGCGACATCGATAAAAAATTGACTACTTTTACGACTGATGATTACTGCATAATTCTCATCGGCGAAGAGGACTTTAGCACAACAAACAAACCAAACTTTAGCAAACAAACTATCATGATCTAATTCTTATCTTGCGTGAAACACTTGCAGCTGTGAATAACACAAATATTATAATATGTTTACCTACGTATAAATACAGCTATTACTCTAATATGTACAACTTAAGAATAGAATTGTTCAATAACCTGTTATACAATGACATTCAGATGTACAACTATGCATTTCTATATGACTCTAATTACGATTTACCCTGTGATTATACAATGTTTTCTAAGTTAAATGGTGTGATTAATAATGCTGGTATGAACAATAGTTTTTGCAATGTAAAATACGATATTGACATGACCTTTCATAATTGTTTTTCCAATTCTAATAATATGGACAATGTCTCTCATAAAATAGATGCTCCTGAAACTGGGAACAATCAAAATTTTTTTCTTGTATAACCATTTTCATGTTATTCATCAAAACACAAACGGTTTAATAAGTAAATCGGACTTATTAAGCTTACATATAAATGATCTTGCTAGCCTTGAGAACATGTACTTGTATTACATGTATGATGTACTTTGTGTTACATAACACAATATGACAGAAGAGGACCATTGCAATCTTTGTATTCCAAATTATACTCTTGCTACCTTCTATGCAAGAAAGTCCCGGAGAGGTGGGATGATATGTCTCAATTCCAAAAAAAAGTGCTGATTTGCGGAGACTTTAACATCGATAATTTAAAAACCACGAAAATATCAATGCAATTTCAAAATCTCTTACATAGCTTTAATATGAAATTAGGTGTGCGTGAACCAACCCGGCTAGATAGCGGTACATGCATCGACAACATTATACACAATGTAAGAGGAAGTGTATGTGAGGTAATGGAGCTAGCCGTCTCTGACCATACAGCTCAAATTATAAAATGTCCCGTCAAAAAGACCTGCACGATCACACACTGGTTCTCTTATAAACGCGATTTTTGCCAGGAAAATATCAAAAAATTTAAAGAGGCTCTCCAAAGTCTTAGTTTTAATAGTGTTTATAGCTGCAAAGATCCAAACAATGCATTTAAAGAATTTCATAACTTATTCAAATTATTTTACAATCTGTGTTTCCCTTTAAAGAAAATAAAAAATGTAACTACTAAACCACAAAAATGGATCACAAAAGGCATTAAACTGTGCTCTAAACGTAAACGTGAGATGCTATGGACCTTCAGGCGGCATCCAAATGTAGTCAATAAACAAAGATATCATTCCTATTCCAAACGTTTAAAAAAAATTATCAAATTGACCCAAAAATCGCAAAATAGCCATTTTATCAATAACGCTGTAAATAAAACTAAAGCAACCTGGAGGGTTATAAACTCATCAAAAAATAACATTCCAAGGAACAGTCCTTATAAACTCCTTATTGACAATAAATACGTAACAAATCCAACTGACATTGTAGAACTATTTAATAATCATTTTATTGACCAAATACAGCCAACAAACAATTCTGACCATAACCTAACAGTAACAAATTCAAACATGAATTCATTATTCCTATCACCCACAGCACCAATTGACATTTATAAAATAATTATGACTCTGAAAAATACGAATAGCTCTGGCTTTGACGACATTGAGACTAAAATAATAAAAAGCGTAGCTGTTGAAATTTCACCGGTTTTTTAGTTTTATTACTAACCTAAGTATAGAGAACATGGTGTTTTTCCCGAAGACTTAAAACTGTCCGTAATAAAACCACTACATAAAAAAGATGATCCTCAAAATATACAAAACTACAGACCCATTGCTCTTCTTTCAATATTTTCCAAAATAATTGAAAAGGTTATTTATAACAGTATTACATGTTTCTTGAAAAAAATGGCATTTTAACCAAAGAGCAGTATGGTTTTAGAAAGTGTAAAAACATAAACATGGCCATTTATGAATTGATCAATGAAATAGTTACAAATATGGACCAAAAAATACCTGTAACAGCCTTATTTATGGATATGACTAAGGCTTTTGATTTTGTTGACCATGGAATCCTTCTAAATAAGCTATATAAATATGGCATTAGAGGCAAAGTTTTAGACTTAATAAAGTAATACCTTACTGGCAGAAAACAGGTAACTAGTATTTCAGCAGTCGATGTTCAAACTAAAACTGAAATTAATTACCAATCGAGAGAGAGACAAATTTACTATGTTGTACCTCAGGGAAGTGTGCTTGGCGCTCTTTTATTTTTATGCTATATAAATGACCTTCCGAAAACCATACCACATCCTATGACCCTATTTGCTGATGACTGTACTATAGTATTTTCTGGTAAAAATAGTGACTCATATGAAAATGACATAAACAGTAGCTTAAGTCTAATAATTCAGTGGCTAAATAATAATAATTTACAGATTAATTTAAATAAAACTCAAATAATGACATTTAAACAAAGAACTAATCCTAACACTCTTGACATTAATTATGACCAAAATAAGATTATTAAAACGGAACGAACCAAATTTCTAGGTATTTGTCTAGACGAAAACATGACATGGAATACACACATAGAGACTATGATAAAAAAAATTCATCAATTTTGTTATGCTTTACACAATTTGAATAAGGTTGCAAATCGTAATACTGTCCTTACTGCATATCATGCATATGTCACCACAACTCTTCGTTACGGCATAATATTTTGGGGCAACTCTACCAATAGAGAAATGGCATTTAAGGCCCAAAAACAATGTCTTCGAGCCATATGTTTGTTAAAAACCACCGAAAGTTGCAAACCATTTTTCGTTAGTTTAAAAATACTTACGCTTCCATCCCTCTATATTTATGAAATTTCAATATTTATTAAGGAGAATCTGTCTAAATTTGAAAAACTTAATACTAGACGTCACCAAAGCACACTAAAATCAAAAAAACACAATACTGCATTTTTCTCAAAGAGTTGTCTCGGCATGGGTCCAAAGATTTACAATAAACTACCAAAAACTCTAAAAAGCATGATCAGCATAAACCATTTTAAATCGCAACTTAAAAAATTCTTGATTGAAAAGGCTTAGGTACTATTCTATCAATGAGTTTTTAGATGATAGAAGCATAAAATAATCAATGGCCGATCCACTTGTTATTCTTATTGTTTACGACGTTACTATTGTTTAAAACAATTTTATTTAGTTTGTAGTCTTTTACGCCTAATTTGTACGCCTTGCAAGGCAAAACATAGTGATACAACGAAAATTTTATACCATGTACTTTATTACCTATGTTAAACAAATAAAATACTTTGACTTTGACTTTGACTTTGAATTGGCTGCGTTTTTTTTTTCATAAAGAGCTCAAAACATGGCTTATTGAAAATTGTTTTTACACCGTAAAGGAATTTTTTAATTATAATATGAATAAGAAACTTTGCCGGACTTAATAATTTATTGACATTTTATTTAAATTTTTCTTGTTTGACATTTGTAATTTAGTTTTATTGACATTTTATTTTAATTTAATGTTTTTGTTATTTAATTTAATTTATTGGCATTTATCTAATTTACATTTATTATAAATAGGATTGATTGTTTGTATAACTTAAATGATTGTTTCTTAAAAGAAAACAAAATTTCGTTGAATTATAATTTGCATGCTGAATATAAGGGTATACCGCCGTTTGCCCGAATTTTATTTACCCTAATATCATTTGCCATAATAGTCAACAGTCATAATATTATACGACGTAATATTCATTTGCCCTACTCTTATTTGCTATATTAGTCACATGCTAGAAGCTTTGTTTCCCATAAAGTCACTTACCATAACACCATTTGTCATAATCATTGTAAGCCCTAATTATCACATGTCCTAATTATCACATGCCCTAATTATCACATGCCATAATTATCATATGCCATTAACATCATTTGCCATCGACATTGGGTATGTAACGGTTGTTATAACAGGAGAAACTGGATGGCAATCGGGACTTTAGGGCACTCCGACTCAGATAGGTTAGGTTAGAAGGGGATGGCGGGGTTCTGTGAGCGAGCGAAGCGAGCGAATAGACCCCGCCATCCCCTTCGTGGTTATTTTTTTATAAACCACCCAGAAATAGTTTGGTTAGGTGCCATTTGAGTTAGTTATTATTATTCCTACAGGCAATTAGATGAATTATATTAATTATTATAAAAAAACCCCTTGTTGCAGTCAGTCGGCCGTTGGGTAAAAAAAAATGGGTGATCTATGCGGGTCTAATGGTCTATGCTGGTCTATGGTTATCCAGATTCACAATCACAGATGTTCACAATCTGTGGTGTGGTTCTGTTTCTGAGTTCGAGTTCGTCTTTTTTTTTCATTCAAATTTTTAGGTTCATTAATTTTATGAATTTCAGGTTCTATTATGAAAACAGTAATGTTTTAGTAGTATGTAGGTAGTAAAAGTAATAATAAGTTAGCAAGTGATGTCTAGAATTAGAGGAATAGTTCAAAAGGAAGTGTTACAAACACGCAAATATGGGCTCCACGAAATCCTTAATAAGAAAAACGAAGAACAATCCGCGAATTCGAAAGATGATGTGGAAAGTAAGTCATTTTAATTGTTGTCAACTATTTCTTAATTTCATAAATAATTTAAATCATCATCGTCATCATCATAGTTTTTTTAAACAATTACACAACGTTGTGAGGTTAGGTTTAATTTTGTCATGATAGCAGCTTCTGTCAGCGATTTCGCGTGATATTTGAAAATTATCCCTAGGGAACATACCTGAGGTAAAAAGTATCCTGTTGGACATGGATTACTCGTGTGCCAAGTTCCATTAAAATGCGTTCAGCCGTATGAACTAGAAGCAGTAACAAACATACATTCATACACAAACTTTCGCATTTGAAGGGTACAGGCAAAGAACTGGAAATGTCACAATAATTGTATATTTGTAGGTCAGTGGGTCGTCTTAGGGGCGGCAATTTCATTAAAACTATGATACTGCAAACTTAGATCTCAAAAAATTTTGACATATAAACTTAAAATGCATTTTCCTCAAAATCAGTCCAAGTGGACATTCCCTCTTCTTTGCCTGTACCCATCATTTATAATATTAGTGTGATGCGACTTGTTTGTATAATAACATGTGCATATATGATTTATACACATGCAGTCAATATTTTTTTGTTTTTTATAGCCTATGTCCCACTGCTGGGCAAAAGCGCCTCTTCCTCCTTCGAAAGTTCTCTATGTAGGGTATCTTTGGCCATGAACATGATCAGATCGTAACACCACCTCCGACCTAGTTGACCTCGACAGTGTCGACCTGAATTATAATAAGCCTAATAAAAATGTTGCATTGTTTTAGAATATCAGATAAAGGAATTGTTGCACAAACTTCCAAGATTGGACAAAATATTTGAAGTACATCGCAAAATTGGAGAGGGTTCATTTAGCTCCGTGTACCTTGGGTCTCTGAGGCAGCATGCCACCCTGCCCGATAGTGAGAAGCGATGGTTTGCTATCAAACATTTGGTGCCAACTGCACATCCGGCTAGGATAGAACATGAACTGCGCTGCTTGCAGGATATGGGGTTAGTAAAATAAAATTAACTACTCAGTCTATCAGTTGTATTAACTGACATGACTATTTTTCTAGGGTTCCATACTGAAGTCTGCAAAACAGAACTCTTTTAGGATCATTTTATTGTCTGTCTGTCTACCTGCTCAGCTCTGTGAAGCTGAAATTAATATCAAATACTCTAGTCTGCGACTCCCTCAAGGAGCTGAAAAAATCAGATTCCACACAATCCAAAGATAAGGCCGTTTTATACAGGGTTACTGGTAATTCGACGTATATCCGTCAGGGGCTGATAAGGGGGGCAAAATGCAACAAATTGAACCCCCCATATGTATGGCCGAAATTCAATAGTTTTCGAGATATTTGAATTTTAAGGGTTTTTCGATATTTACCCAAAATTTGACATTTAATTCCAAATAAATAAAAAACTACATATTTTAATGGGTACCATTAAAAATGATGTTGTAGCTGGCACTTCAATTAAGCTATTGACATAATTAAAACTACTTAATTTAACAAAATAATTAAAATAATGAGCGATTTAAGAATAACATCTTACCAATATTTTCATTTTACGCTTCAAAAATGTTCTCTCGTCACAAAAATTTCTATGACATTAATCATACAAATAACTAAAAAAACTTGCCTATTCTGTAAGCTTTCCAAAAAGGTATAAAAGTCAATTTTAAAATACAATAATTCGTGGCATGGCATGTGTTTGAATCGGCGCGGGGAGAGAAAGGGTCATTTGTATTTGTATGAAATAAAATGCATTAAAAAAAGTACGTCAAATTTTATTAAAAATTTTACACATCTTGTTCAAAATGAGTCCCTCGATTACGAATGCAGGTTCGAATTCTCTTCCTAACTTCGGTTTTTGTCACTCTTGATGTGAACGTTGTTCTCATCTGTTGCGCTACGTTTATTATTCGCTGTCGAAGTTCTTCGACTGAATTTATTGGGGTCACATAAACTAATTCCTTCATATGACCCCAAGCGTAAAAATCAAGTGGTGTGATATCAGGGCTCCGTGCTGGCCATGGAATTGGCCCTCCCCTCCCAATCCATCGGTTTGGATATCTCTCGTCTAGCCACTGTCGGACAGTAATCCGGTAATGTGCTGGGCAACCATCATGTTGAAACATGAGGTTGTTTTTTGGTTTTGCCGATGGAAACGCGGCTGCAGCTCGGCGAGAATACCAACGCCGCTTTCCCGATCGTCGACTTCCCCACGTTACTGTTTTCGGGAGCATCGACGATTGTCTGAAACTGGCAGTGTTCAGAGAGCACAATTCAACGCTGGCAGACCTCGACGGTACACGGCTGACGAAGAGGACACCATTCTTCAGTGTTTTATTGATGACCCAAACATCTCAACGAACATTGTTGCAAGACAGCTCGGTATGTCCCAATGGAAAGTGTGGTCGGTAGTACATCTATCAGGTAGACACCCGTACCATTATCAACCTGTCCAAACATTGCACGAGGGAGATCCTGCCAGGCGACTTGAATTTTCTCGGTTTATGTTAAACGCTGACGCTGACCAAGAACATTTCCTAAGAAATATTTTGTGGACTGACGAGTCAAAGTTTGACCGGGATGGTATAACGAATTACCATAACTTACATTTTTGGGCACCTAAAGCAGGCAGGAATCCAAAAAAACTAAAAGAAACTGCGTCGCAAATGAGATTTTCCCTGAATGTATGGATGGGTGACGTTGATAATTATTTGCTGGGCCCTCATTTCTTGCCCCAAAATTTGAACGGCGAAAATTACGAGGAGTTTTTGAGAAACAACCTAGACAATTTGTTGGTGGATGTTCCCGAAGAAATAAAAAACAACCTCATGTTTCAACATGATGGTTGCCCAGCACATTACCGGATTACTGTCCGACAGTGGCTAGACGAGAGATATCCAAACCGATGGATTGGGAGGGGAGAGCCAATTCCGTGGCCAGCACGAAGCCCTGATATCACACCACTTGATTTTTACGTTTGGGGTCATATGAAGGAATTAGTTTATGTGACCCCAATAAATTCAGTCGAAGAACTTCGACAGCAAATAATAAACGCAGCGCAACAGATGAGAACAACGTTCACATCAAGAGTGACAAAAGCCGAAGTTAGGAAGAGAATTCGAACCTGCATTCGTAATCGAGGGACTCATTTTGAACAAGATGTGTAAAATTTTTAATAAAATTTGACGTACTTTTTTTAATGCATTTTATTTCATACAAATACAAATGACCCTTTCTCTCCCCGCGCCGATTCAAACACATGCCATGCCACGAATTATTGTATTTTAAAATTGACTTTTATACCTTTTTGGAAAGCTTACAGAATAGGCAAGTTTTTTTAGTTATTTGTACGATTAATGTCATAGAAATTTTTGTGACGAGAGAACATTTTTGAAGCGTAAAATGAAAATATTGGTAAGATGTTATTCTTAAATCGCTCATTATTTTAATTATTTTGTTAAATTAAGTAGTTTTAATTATGTCAATAGCTTAATTGAAGTGCCAGCTACAACATCATTTTTAATGGTACCCATTAAAATATGTAGTTTTTTATTTATTTGGAATTAAATGTCAAATTTTGGGTAAATATCGAAAAACCCTTAAAATTCAAATATCTCGAAAACTATTGAATTTCGGCCATACATATGGGGGGTTCAATTTGTTGCATTTTGCCCCCTTAACAGCCCCTGACGGATATACGTCGAATTACCAGTAACCCTGTAGAACTATGTACTTAGGTAAGTTTGTACAGAACTCTTGGTGCATCGTACCAACTGACTTGACTTGACCAATTTTTTTTTACTGAGAATTAGTGTATAATTGTAGTACTTAATTAAGTACTACAATTTATTATAGACTGCTAGAGGTGATTTTAGATTATAATGAAATCTGAAGTAATTATTTATGTATTTGAAGCTTCTAAAATTTTTTTGTTTCAGAGGCAAAAACCATGTGATAGGGGTGGAACTGTGTCTTCGGAATTTAGATACTATAGTTTTTATCATGCCTTACATACCTCATAAGAAATTTTCAGTAAGTTGTATTTTTTCGTATTTTGTAGGTAATTTCACATGATATGATAGCAAAAATAACTTTGCCCTTCACACTATCACATAAAGAGCACTGACGAGGAAAATCGTCGTAGTTAAAAATGCGTTTATTATATTCATAAGAATGTACGTAGGTATTATTGACATAGTATAAAATAATATATTATGTAATATCACCAACTTGAAAGGGCAATGTCTTGAATTCCAGACTTCTATTAATAGACAAAAGACAAAATTGTTCAGAAAGGAGGAGGGTTGATAAGAGGCATCTTTCGCCCTTCACAAAAACAAAAATATAAAATTGTTTTCGAATTTTTTAAAATGCATTCTGTCATTGGCAAAATCATCGGATGTTCGTCGATGGAGCCATACACTTAAAAATTGAATTGAAATGCATTTGCATACTTAAAGATATATATATATTTTTATTCAGTGATTTCATTACTTGACACTAAAAAAATATGCCAACAAAATTGTGTTCGGGAGTTCGCCATTGTTCTCTGTATTTGAATTTGAAATCAAGATAATTTATTAAAGGAGAATAAGCACTTTTGTATGGATTCTGTACCCAGTACTGTAATAATTTGTGGTAGGTGTATACCACTTGAAGGTCACAATAAAGCTTCATATAATTGTACTACACCAGCCATGTCAAACATGCAGCCTGAATGCGGGGTGGGGTCGTCTTGGCTACCCTATTGCTATCACTCCGCTGTCCATCTGTCTGTCAGCAGGCTGTATCTCGTGAACAGTGATAGCTAGACAGTTGAAAGAAGAATGCCCATACCCCGTACCATATTGCGTCACAAGTATATTAATACCAAAAATAATGTTTTATTTATATGTACAATGTACTGATTTTTCACCACTTTTTTTAACCACATTAAAAAATATCGTAAAAATGATATTAAATGATTAACAATTCCTACTTCCAAAAAAAAATAACGTCATTTCAGAAATCTTTACGTTCCGATTACAGTTGTCAGTTATTTTCGTAATCTGACCAAAGAGTATGTAAAGCTAACGCTTTTAATCTGACAATTCTCATAAATAAATGGTTCGCCTAATTTATTTTATCTGCTATCTAAGTAAATAAGATCTTATAGTAGAAAATAATTAAACTGCTAAAAATGAATTCTGTTAAATTATTTTATTTTAGCTCACCATTTTATAAAGTAAACATTGCGTATATTAGAACTGAAAACTTGACACTGTCAATTTGGTTATGACATTTTGGTATTTTGTTGTTAAACTAATGTTTATATCGTTTGATGTTTTTGTACTGCATTTGAGTAGTTCTGGTAGTTTTATTGAATAATAATTAATTCAATACGTCTATAATAACTATTGACAGTGTTGAGATAGTGACTCATAGTGTCGCAAGTGGCAAGGTTTGTAAGATGGGCGCGCGCAGCGCACGTTAGGGGCGCGCAATTCGCGCGCATGCATTTCCATTTGCTTTCTGCGGGCGCGAGGAGAAGCGCGCGGGCCGCTTGCGCGCGGTTTGGCACCGTTCGCGCATGGCGCAAAACTGGCGTGCGAAGGGCACGATGATGGCATGGGAACGGCGCGTTAACTTGAAATGCACGCACGCAGCTCGCTAGCGGCGTATTAGCCAGATGTGAACACGCCCAAAGAGTTATACATAGAATATACCCAAAGAATAAACACGTGAATAGATGGAAAGGAAGGCTAAAGAAAAGTCGGATAAATCTATCACAATCGTGTGAAGTAAACGGAGTCAGTGATTACGTGACGGTTGACAGGATACAATGGAAGAAAAAAATGTTTTGGGCGTACCTCAAGTAACATGGGCCATGGGCAGGAAGATCACGATGATTTGATACTATGTACCCTAAAAGTAAATGTTTTATCTGACTAACACTTACAAATTCTTTATTTGTATTACCTTGTTAAGTACCTACGAGTATGTTCACGCGAGAAAGTGGCAGTGAAGCCGGATTGACGTCAATATTAATTTGTCACTAAAATAATTCGACTAGGTACATCAGTTTTTTCACACAAATGCATTAATAACTAATGTAAATCGATTAATATAAATACTATGTAAATATGTAATATAGTACGCTACGAGCAACGCTGTTTCATTACGACGAGACCACCGACTCCTCTCACTGTTACTGCGCCTATAAATGGTTGCCGATAGCTCTGGCCTTATCCGGCTTTAGTTATTGGTCGGTCCGTGAGATTGCGGATCGGCAATGATAAAATCCCGTCCTATACACCCTTCATTCTTCCCACCTTGCGTCTGTTGCCTTAGGTCTCAGGCAACAGGCTTCCCGCACTATTATTTATATACGTATTATTGTGGCTATATGGTTAGGGTTAGGTTGTTAGGTGCAGCTAAGGGTGATGATAGGCTATTACAGTCAACCCCTTTACTGTACATTTCGGTAGCTGAATGTAGAACCCACATCCTGTAAGGGAAGTATTGCGTTTTTTGATTTGAGAAATCAAACTAAAACACGTAGTAAGTTTGTTTAGGTCTTGATAACTTTATAAATAAATAAGTAATTATAAGACTAAACCATTACGACTTTTAACAGTCTTAGGCCTAGGTATAGCGTCACAGAATAAGAAATAGTACAAGTATAGCGTAAAGAATTTCCCATGCGCGACAAAAGCCTGGGCGTAGGTAAATAACGCGAGAAGCGAAGGAATCCGGGCCCTAACTTATCGCATATATATCAATAATAATGCAATACACTACACAGCAATTTGGCCTTAAACGCATACCTATAGTATAGAATGCAAATGATAATAATAACTACGGTTAAAAATTGCTATGAAATATGATCAGGCGTTTTCGAACTAATTTTAATATCTCAAAAATGTGGTTAAATATTAACAAAAAAATTTTAGATAGTGAAAATTTAAATAATAACTATACTCTTAAGAGTAAATTTGGTTTGACGCAAGTTGGTACGGATCCACATACAAATTTGGGCAATCTCTTTTTCATTGATAATGTATTTCTGTTGTGCTATAACAACAAATACTGACAACCAAATAAAAGAAATAAGTGGGTTAAGGGTTTCCATAACGCTCCGCCCAAGGGCGGGAGATGTCATTAGATGATTTCCCACCTAAAAAAAGAAAGTGGGATTCCCTCCCATATTATTATAACAAATGTGTTTTTTTTTTTTTTTTGGCCGTTTTTTTTGCTATAGACGAAACGGAACCCTTCGTGCGCGAGTCCGACTCGCGCTTGGCCGGTTTTTTTTTTTATTATAACAGTATTTATGGCCACAATAAGTATGTAAGTATATAGGTAATTAGATGTTTTTATTAGGTAGTCATTCAGGGGTGAGGGAGTGTTCGTTTATTTACTATACTGAACACAGACACCTGGTTGAAGTCGGTCTGTAAAGTATTGGTTCCACCAACAGGAGTACGTGGGGGAGATGGACGCTGCAGAGCTGCGGCAGTACATGCGCGCGCTGATGACGGCGCTGCGCCACGTGCACTCGTTCGGCGTCATCCACCGCGACGTCAAGCCCAGCAACTTCCTCTACGACCGCGACAACAAACGGTACGTGAGCCAGCCTACCAGCTACCAGCTGGGCATCGACATCGCGACCGTCTTAACTTTACGCGCATACTGTTTATTTACAATAGCGTATATTTGAAGTTGAAGAAGAGAGTTGTATAGAGTGATACAATTCCAGCTTCCTAGTTTTCATTGAAAACAAAACAGAAAATGTATACATGTTAACAAAATTGAAGTGTCTATGTCAAGTTTTTTAGTATATTATATGTTACCGGCAATTTGTATAATTCGAGTATTCTATACAATACCTAGGCAATGTATAGAATACCTGGAGCGTCCAGGCAATGTATGAAATATTATGATTATTATTGTCTATTAAATGCTTTAAATAGAATCGAATAGAATTTATTCGACGCAGGCAATACAGTAACTTACGCAACAACACAAAGTAATAAAAAAAAGAGTACAGAAATACAATAGTTTCGCTGAGTGCGCTCGAACTGAAAAGATCGCCAACTCAGCAATTGCCAGGGCTGGGCAAAATACATGCTTTGCTTTAATTGAAATACAAATTACAAAATACAGTATCGCAAGTAATTAAAATACAAAATATCTTTAAGTAAGGTATTTGAAATGTAAAATACAAAATACAGTATTTTAGCTATTTTTAATTGAAATACAAAATACAAATTACATATTTCAAAAATAGTAATCTAGACCAGCATGGGCTGGAAAGTAGAGGAAAACAAGATTAATTAATCAGTAAAACCAGAGTTTCCTTTCATGAACACTAGATTTTTAAATGTACTGTCAGACAAACAACTTCTTGTTGGAGAGTGAATAAAACCTTGAAGATTAAATGTATTTTAATGTTAAAATGTATTTTGAAGCCTCAAGTATTTGAAATACTAATTACAAAATACTTCGCCGTCAGGTATTTGAAATACGAATTACAAATTACATTTTAAGGAAGTAATTGAAATACATACGTACCGGAAGACGCAGTGTCGGAAGGCCCCCTACAAGGTGGACCGATGACCTGGTGAAGGTTGCGGGAATCCGATGGATGCGAGACGCACAGGATCGTTCGCTGTGGCGACGTTTGGGGGAGGCCTATGTCCAGCAGTGGACGTCTGTCGGCTGAAATGATGATGATGAATTGAAATACAAATACCAAATACATATTTGTATTTCAATTACGTATTTTAATTACAAGTAATTCAAATACTGCCCAACCCTGGCAATTGCTGGGCGGCAGACACCTAGCGCTGGTTTTCAGCTGGCGCCCCGCAGTGACGGACGGATGATGGAAAAAAAATTAACAATAATATATCCCTTATTTATTTCATTAAACCCCAAGCGAACGCCGGCGTTCGTTCTCTCATTGTCTTTCTATTGTGTCTCTAATTACGGTATTCGAAAGGTAAGGCCCGTATTAATAAACGGTGCTCAACTCCGTCCTCAAGTGCGATATCATTTGATCCTTGATTATACGATGTCAGAAGCTCAAGATCATTGCTAATTAATAAACATATGAGTACAGAATCTCATTTACCAAGATCAGCTCCTCAATGCGCTGTACTCAAGCTCTGCTTACGTGTACGATAAGGTTACATTGACCGAAGTTTAAAACAAAATTCGTCACGTTAGGTTACTGAAAGAAAGAAAAAAAGAAAGAAACTTATTGTATTTCACTAAAAATTTGACTAATGTGTAAAAACACTGAATCTCAAACAAATCCGATTTTTTTTTTTTTAATTTTCACGTTGCAATTCAAAAGGATTTGAGGTATCCCTTATATATACATTTTTGATAAACAATATCGCAAAGGCCATAAAATAGCATCATAGTACTCTCTTTTATCGTAATAATTGATTTGACTTAAAATATTTACAAACTCCATGTTCGCACTACGCTAATCACGAAGAAGTATCTCAAGTACACAGATTGTTGTAAACTTAAGTGTTGAGTTTCATTCATTTATTAATCGGTCAACACTCAACTGATGATGTAAACCTAAGCCGAAACTTGAGCTCGAGCTTGGGCTTGTAAATCTCGTTTATTAATACGATCAGGATCTCAAGCTTGGTATCAAGTACCAGATCTTGGGCTGAGGAACGTTTATTAATACTAGGCATGCCTTTTAACACGGAATAAAGAAAAGTAGGGGAAGTGCCCCTCAGATATCGCACGCGTGTCAACATTAAGCACAGCTGTGCAAGAGTTAGCTTATTCGCCGTCAGATACTTGTCGCGATTGGTTGTCTCAGAAATACCCAAAAAATTACAAATTATGCCTTATTGTGCGGATTTGACCTGCAAAAACGAAAGCAGAAAAAAAATGTATCTTGTGGAGGTGTATCGTATCATCGGTAAATACTAAACTTTGTTAATTTTTAATATACCTAGTTGATTTTAATGACAATACCACATTTTATGACTTCAATGCAAACTATAAACAACCTTATGTTCATTGTCACAAAGTCTAAATGCACTTGGTCGTCATCTGGAAAATCATAACATAAATTCTAGTAACTTCGACGCTACTCAATTAGGGATGGGACACATCCGTAAAGTAGATCGGTATCGATAATTTTTATTTATTTCTAACTCTTCATTTCATGGCTGGCACCATCATCCAAAATTTGTGTCGGACGGTTCATGTGTATAATTTATAAATATTTAACTAAGATTGCACAGAAATCTCGAGGTTTTAACAACACGTAACCTGCATCCGTCCGAAGTAGGTGCGGGTTGCTAATCACTTTCTTTTACTTCTTCACGTTCGAAAGGCTGAACGGATTTCAATAAAACTTGGTACATGGGTAGACCACGTCACAAAAGTATGTTCCCTCGGGATAACTTTCTACTTTCAGGCGGGTGAAGTCGCTGGCAGCAGTTAATAGTTAATGAAGATAATATTACATAATATTAATCGTAATACATTAACTTCTATATAGATAGACCTCAAAAAAATAAATTAGCTGCGAAATAAATATATTGTTTTAAGTCATCATTAGTTAAAAAAAAACTGTTTTCTTTCTTATTTTCATTGTTAGGAATAATTCGCCTTCTTCCATTTTCCACTACTCAGACACTTCACACGGACGCAGAGATGAGCAAAATTGAAGGACTGGATTCTGATTAAACCTTTTTCGTTCACAATTCGTAAATAAATTAAATTTTAAATAATTCTTGTTTTGCTCACCAAACCCAATTTCTTCGATTTGACAGTATGATATGACGTCACAAAATGGCAATCGATCCTATTCTTATTTGGAACGCATTGTACTTGATTATATGAAATTAAGATTACCCCCTAGCCCTCCATACAAATATACAAATACCTCTTTAACATTGATATTTTAAAGATAATCAACCTTTTCCATTATTAATTTGTATGATGTTAACAAATTTTTACATTGCTCTCCCGAATAAATTACGTAACATCAATATTAAAATATCGATATATATCTACATCTCTAATTGAGTAGCAAATGAGATTACATGTGCATGGGAATATGACATCTATTTCAAACAGCCTAGCGTTCTGAATAGCATGAATTGGTTACGGCGCCATCTAGCGTTGAGTAGCTGAACTTGTTGTAAATTTGACTATTTAAAGTTGTTAGACGAAAAACGTCATTATTGTTTGTGTCATATCAAATAATAACAACTTTCACTCGTTGTAATAAGACTTAATTTTTGAAAGCAATAAGAAGATGATTTGTAAAAGTTGCGTTTGTAATTTGTAGCCAATCAAATCACTGTTTTTTATGTGTGTTATAGATAATTTGATATGCAAATGTGTGAGTTTGACGACACTGGTTCCCGTGCTTAGCCAGTTTAAGGGCACTTCTATGTATTTTTTGTTCTGTGCCTTTTAAGTTCTGTCGTTTCCATATTTCCCGGCAATTTTGAATTTGGTACTGTTCTATATTCGAATGTGTTTAAATTTTGAATCTCAAAACAGTTGAAAGTATTAGGATTAATGCTGTTGTTTAGTCGCTTGGAATCTGTCAGGTTACGTACGAAAATGAATCTTTCTAACATACATAATTTTCTACAACTTTAGAAGAGGCCTGACACGGCTTCAGTGTTTTGAAGAGCTAACATCTGGGTTCAGTGATGAAGCCCCATGTCTGCGGACTGTCGAACGCTGGTATTTAGAATTCCAGCGTGGACCTCAGCCGTAGGCGTGGACATACTAGTGTTAGTGACAAATCTCGCGAAGGACTCCCAAAATCCGCCTTCACTGAAGATAGCATCATTGCTGTGAGACAACTAATTCTCGAAGATCGTCATGTGACGTATCGAGAGATAGAGGCTCTATTAGGCATCTCAGGGACAACCATTCAGAAGATCTTGCATGAAGCGCTTGGTGTGAGAAAGCTAGTTTGCCGTTGGATACCGCATCAGCTTTCCGACGATCACATGGCGGCCCGCGTCAGATGGTGTAAGAAAACTCTGCAAAGGTTCAACCGAGGCTCCGAGGAGAGTCGAATCACGTCTACGACATCATCAGTGGTGACGAATCTTGGATCTATGCCTACGATCCTGATTCCAAACAACAATCTACAATCTGGGTCTTTCAAGACGAGCCAAAGCCGACTAAAGTTGTTCGTTCTCGAAGCACTTCAAAGATGATGGTGGCCACGTTCGTTTGAAAAACGGGCCATGTTGCGACTATTGCACTTGAAGATCGTAGAATGGTTAACGCAGAGTGGTATACCACAGTTTGTTTACCACAAGTCATCGCCGAACTTCGAAAATATATTTTAAAGCGACGCATTATCCTGCACCACGACAACGCAAGCTCACACAGCGCTCGTCAAACGATTGAGTATTTGAAGCAGAAAAAAGTAGAAATTCTTGACCATCCTCCATACAGTCCTTTTGTTTTTTTGTTGCCGAGGTGTAAAATCCTCATGGATGTCCTTCGCCTAAGGCAGGCGAAGGGGTCTGTCAGACTCTTACTGACTAAAAACCACCCCGGTGTTCCCTCCCATACTTGGACCGGGGATCGTGGGAGCTGATACGCCATCCATGATCCCCGGCTAGTGCCAGCCCCGTCCGGGGAGTGTGAGGTGTCCTCCCCCCGCGACGTCCAATAGGGGCGCGCGTGGAACACTACGCGCCGCCGCCTCGGGTCTTGCTGGATGGGGGACGGTGGACGACCCCGAGTCCATCGTCCCCCCGGACGGATCAGCGGCCACAGCCACGTTGATCGACCACTCCGCCATGCTCTGGAGCAAAAGATCCTGAGCTCTGGAGGAGTGGTTGACATTCGCCTGGAGGAAATAGAATTGTGCCATCAGTGGCATTCCATTTCTCCGGCATCTCCTCCATCCCTGGGTCGGGAGTCAGCTGCTTGGCTGCCGGGCTGTGGGAGGGGCGCAGGTCCTCCGACAACTCTATTTTGCCTGCCTTTCTTGGGGGCCTTGCAGGCTTACCCACCAAGTCTGTGCTCCGCAGGCTTCCCTGCAGCTGCACAAAGGCTGCAGTTTGGTGTTGCGGAGCACTGGGCCGACTTGTGGCCGGGTCGGCAGCAGCGATGGCAGAGGTCACCGCGGTCAACGTCTGCAGCGCATTGTGCCCGGACATGCCCTATTCTCCATACAGTCCTGACCTAAGCCCTAACGATTTCTTTACATTTCCTAAAATTAAGAAAAGTCTTCGTGGTCAAAGGTTCCAGTCCGGTGAAGAAGCAGTCGACGCTTTCAAGTCTGCCATTTTGAACACCCCCACTTTAGAGTGGAATAAATGTTATAATAACTGGTTTGAGCGAATGGAAAAGTGTATTAAGCTACATGGTGAATACTTTGAAAAACAATAAATTTATTTATTTATTCATATAACAATTTTCATTGTTTGAATTCTATTTTAATAAAAAGTACTATAGGGTTCTAAAGTGCGTTTTAAATAATGATTTGACAATTCGAATGTTGCATGTTTTTTCCATTTCATAAATAGTGATGTACCTCAACCGATTTTTTTTTTTTTTTTTTATTAATTGATATAAACCAGCGCTTGACTGCGATCCCACCTGATGGTAAGCAGTGATGCAATCATTGATGGTGAGGCGCACTAGTTTATCAAGAGCCTATTCACTCTAGCCTTGAAGACATATTGAACCAAAAACCGAAAATATTCGTAAAAATGATTTCGTTTTAAATTTATGCAACTAATTATGTTCGTTTTTGTATTTTCTGAAGGTAATTTGATAGATACAAATGTCTAACTCATAAAATAAAATATAATTGAAGCTTAAGAATTGAAAGACTAGCAAAAACATTTTTTCGTCTCGATTTGGTGATAATCCAGACGAAAATATAGAATTACTCAAGCTGATATTTTTGCCGACACATTATTACGACTCTACTAATAGGTACTATTAATAATGATTTCGGTTTAAAAACTAATAATAGATAATTGTAAAAACATACCTAAGTCCTATTCTTGTACTATTTTCGTATTGTAGTGATAAAAACGAATTGTGTGTCAGTTTCTTGTAATGCAGCCATTTGTGTTTACAGCTTGACGACCAATGATGATAACTTTTTTAATTCTTAAGCATAAACTGCGATTGTCTCGCCCTGCTCTTGTAAACGAGATATAAAATTGTGTCGGGACGAGTTTAAACTGGAACTCCCTGGTAAAAGGAAGTAGTTTTAGGTGTGGGTCTAAGTATATTCTGTACCTACGTAATATTTTTTGATCATAATTCAGAGTAGTTTTCACATTCGTACCTGTACCTACTGCATTTTAACTTCGAGTTGATCATCTTCAGTTTCCTGTTCAATCTTTTTTTTGTAAGTTTTGTAAAGATTCGTACAAGTTTTGTAAAGTTGTCAATCTGTCTTCGATGTCTTTTAAAATATGAACGTAATATCTTATTGAAATGTATTTTTCGTCTTCGTTAGCACAACCCACAGAGTACTTTGTAATATACTGGCACAACCTGAAGTATGCTCGTAACCGTTTTAGATTCTATAGTTCAACAGACTTCGTCGTCGCCAATGTTCAATAAATGATAAATATTATTATGTCTAATTACGTAAAAAAAAAATCATTCAATAATATATTGAGAGAATGACAAGTTCTAGAAATTAACACGGTCGCTAGGCTATGCAAAGAGTATTTATTCTGAATCTGAAGAGTCTGAGCTAGATGATTTGTCAGAATCGCTACCAACTTCAATTATAAAATTTTCAATTATATATTCTGCGATATGACCCAAGTGGCACATTTTGTCTTCCACTTTAATGACATGTGAGATGCAGTCACTCCATCACTGAGGGGATACTTGACGAAGTCCTTCTACTATTAAACGTTGGATTTCGTTGAATTTAAAAGTTGTTAAAAGTTCTGGCTTATAAAGTTCTGGGTGCATCGGATTTCTTTACCCGCTGAAGGCCACTGCGGGCGCTAACCGGCCGCATAGTTTGCGGGCGCTACCCGCTGAGGCTGCGGGTTACCGCAGCCCGCGTGATTCTACTAGTTCCTCGCCGTTGCAGCGGGAGCCACAAACAACAGCGAACACTGTAGCCGTAAAACGCGTCGTGAAATGTGCTTAAATTTTTACTTATATATTCTACAGAAGTAGCAGGCCCGCTACCGCGGCGTACATGGGTGAAAACCGCTTCGTGAGATCTTAGCCTAAGTAAAAGGCCGAGTGTTATCAATTATATTAATTTTCAATTCATATTAGACTAAAAAAACCGGCCAAGTGCGAGTCGGACTCGCCCCTGGAGGGTTCCGTAGCAGCAAGTAACATAATAATAATTTTTTTATATTTGAGTTGATTGAATGAAAGGTAAAATGCGGTTTACGATTTATGACGTACTAAAAAAAAACTACTGACCAGATCTCGTTCAAACCAATTTTCGTTGGCAGTTTTTATAGTAATGTACATCATATATTTTTTTTAGTTTTATCATTCTCTTATTTTAGAAGTTAGAGGGGGGGGGACACACATTTTACCACTTTGGAAGTGTCTCTCGCGCAAACTATTCAGTTTAGAAAAAAATGATATTAGAAACCTCAGTATCATTTTTGAAGACCTATCCATAGATACCCCACACGCATGGGTTTGATGAAAAAAAAAATTTTGAGTTTCAGTTCTAAGTATGGGGACCCCCAAAATTTATTGCTTTTTTTCTATTTTTGTATGAAAATCTTAATGCGGTTCACAGAATACATCTACTTACAAAGTTTCAACAGTATAGCTCTTATAGTTTCGGAAAAAAGTGGCTGTGACATACGGACGGACAGACGGACAGACAGACAGACAGACAGACAGACAGACAGACAGACAGACAGACAGACATGACGAATCTATAAGGGTTCCGTTTTTTGCCATTTGGCTACGGAACCCTAAAAACTACCGTATTAGTCCCTACTTTCCTTAAAGGTTCTATTGTTAAAAAAACCGGTATGAAAAATCGAATTTGGAGACATCACTTTTATCAAAAAGCAGGCAACATATTTCTGGAGTTTGACATTTGCACTTGTCAAATCATTATCTATATATATAAAAGAAAGTCGTGTTAGTTACTTCACTTATAACTCAAGAACGGCTGAACCGATTTAGCTGAAAATTGGCAGGGAGGTAGCTTAGAACCAGGAGACGGACATAGGATACTTTACTTTACTTTTTTTTTTTTTTTTTTTAGAGTAGGGTAGAGTAGGGTAGAGTAGGGTAGAGTAGGGTAGAGTAGGGTAGAGTAGGGTAGAGTAGGGTAGAGTAGGGTAGAGTAGGGTAGAGTAGGGTAGAGTAGGGTAGAGTAGGGTAGAGTAGGGTAGTGTAGGGTAGAGTTGGATATAGTAGTCAGTTGACGGGAGCGAAGCCGCGGGCAAAAGCTAGTCTACTATATAAAAATAAGTCGGGTTTTCCTTCCTGACGCTATAACTCCAGAACGCACGAACCGATTTCCACGGTTTTGCATTCGTTGGAAAGGTCTCGGGCTCCGTGAGGTTTATAGAAGGGTAGAGTAGAGCAGAGTAGGGTAGAGTAGGATAGGCGGTACGAAGTTCGCCGGGTCAGCTAGTCTGGAATGAAAAAACGCATTTTAGTTGTTTTTTTCTTCAAACGACAAAACTTAAAAGGCATGCCTCGTACGGGCCTAAATTTTGACGCGGTGGCGAGGCGACGGCGTCGCGGGAGCGGTGCGGTCGCGAACGTATACACAGCATAGAGGAGCGGTGACGGCGCGGTGTCGGCACGGCGGCGGCGGCGGCATCGTGTATAGGAGCCCTAATATTATCTATACAGTATTGTAACTCGGCCGTATCTTTGAAATAAATGCCTATAGCCGCGCGGTACGTAAACATGCAATAGGGCTGCCCGCCTTTTAATTACATTTGCCTACTTTGTGTTTCCATTTAGTTTTGTGATTGTAAATATACTTTTTTTATATAAACAAATAAAACACTTTGTGAATTGAATAGGAAGTGTTCAATAAAAATGCGTGTTGTTTTATTGATTGGTAGATTTAATTTCAAAACCATGTTTGTGTTTGAATAACAAATCGGTCTTACAAATTTGCGACCAAAGAATATTTACGCCTCGACTGAGACGTACGAAATGCTTTATTATTAAATTGTAAAGTACAAAAAATCCGCATTCTAATATATAGCTTAATTAAAAATTGTTTTGGGAAACATGAACAAGGTGGAGAAAAAGGAATATCTTTTACTTGGTTATTATACTTTACAATTTATATGTTTGGTTTTAAATGAAGAATTCATACAACCAAAAACAGCACAAACTTATTTTTATTAAAAAAAATCGCGCGGCACAGACGCGACTGTCTGCACACCGAGCGCACACCGAGATCGAGGCGCGTAGGTATAGCTCGTGCTTCGTCCGTTTGTATGAAGTTGGAATACTGTCTAAATAATATTACCGTGGCATAGTCGAGACAGACACCGATGCATCGGCTCGGCAATTAACCGCCACCTTGATCTAAGACAAATAAAATATAATACATAAAGGCGAAAATAATTTTGGTTTCCAGAAAAAAGTTATTTCTACTTTATCTAGGTAATGTATGCAATTCAGAGACATTGTATAGAGTACCTGCTGGTCCACCGGCAATGTGTAAAATAAATAGATTTTGGTCTATATTTATCAATGTTAACCGACCTACCTGTAAAATGATAGGCAAATGAAACATGTTCTATTATTTAAAATCAATGTGTGTAAAAGACGAGAGCAGGGAAGGAATTGACGTGATTTTAGGGCACCCCGGACACACACGGACAAGTTACGGGGTAACGGGGGTATAAAGTAAGGTTTCTATTTCCGGGTGGTTATAAAAAAAATAACCACGATGGCTAAAGGCGGGAGCCTAACGTAACCTGTCCGTGTCGGAGTGCCCTAAAATTACGTCGCGCATTCGGTATTGTATAGAATACATAGATGAGGCACTAACAGAACTCTTATACCTAATAATGTTCTCCAAAAGAGAGAATGTTCTTAAACTCTACGCGAGCGAACTCGCATGTGTCAGCTAGTACGAGTACCTACACTGTAATCCGTCTATTTCGATAATCCACCATTGGATGTAATTGTATGGCGGCGGATGAGCGAGAAGACCCGTAACACATTAGTTTGCATCTTTGCTTGGGGCGAATTTGGCGGTCTGCTTTATTGCCCAAAGCTGTAATCTGGCGAGTTAGGTAATGTTACTGTGTCACTAAGGTATCTGCTGGTAGACTTCGGGCTAGCGCAGCGCCTCTGTCCTGCGCCCGAGGAACCGGCCGCCGACCCCACCCTCCTTGCCCTGCCCGCCCCACCGCCCGCACACTCAAATGGTTTGCGGAAACGAACCCGTGAGGAGGTAGGTATGAATTTAACAACTGCAAAACTGAATAATTAAGTTATACTTAATATAAAAATTAAACAAAAAACTAAATAAATTTAACTAATTATAAACATAATACAAATTTTATTTTATGGTAAAATTTTAAGAGTCTAAGACTAATCCTAAGACGTCCGAAGTCCAAATAATTAGAATAAATATTATATTATGTGTTCCGTTTGACGTCCGAAGTCCATTATGAGAGATCCGTTTGTTATCTCCTGGTGGCTTGCTTAGTAAAACGCAACAATGAACAATATTCCTATAATTTTAGAAAGAATATAGGACACAAAAGAAATCATTGCTTAGTTATCTATATTAAAACTGATTTCGTTATATTATTGAAATCGGCGTTTAACAGGACTACATTGATATTTCGTAAAAGTTTGTTACTGCACAAGTTATAAAGTAAACTTTAGTTTGAATATGTATATTAACGGGCTACGTAACAGTTACTTACGTGATGAAATTGCTGACCCATATTGGTAAGTACCGGAAACAGTGTCTATTCCGGATTTAGTGTTTTATCTACTAGTAGTACTAGTTGTTTGACGAGACTCGGTTGTAGGTGACAAATATTTTTTCAAGATATTTTGTTAACCATCTATTAATGTTCTTTACAAAAATATAGCATTTCTGTCTGGAAAAATAATAACGTCTAACCAAATAGTTAAAGCCAAATTCCGGATGCAAGGCTGTTGGAACTTTATTGTCCACAAAACAATTTTGAGTTCCAATCTAAGAGATTCGAAGTATGAAGTCTGACTCAATGCTAGCAATAATATAGTAGTAGTTCGTAGATTTGCAAATTTATAACAGTATTTTCAAATAAATGGATTACTGTTCCTGTTCCCATACTTATAACTAATTTTCGCGGAGTTAATCAGAAACTGATGCTGTAGCTTGTTTGTCAGTGAGAACAGTACACTAAGCTAAAATAATGTTTTGCTAAATACTGGACTATATCAGACGGAGTGGGTGGTGGTCCCAGCACCCATCTGCAAATATGGACGTATAAGTGTTGAAACTTTCTCTTACACTAACAAAACTTCCTAAACCTCACTTTACCAATTTCCTGCTAGGGAGTCGTAACCGAACTGGTCAGGTTTCCAGCTGTAGGCCATGAACTTCACCTAGATGTGCGGTGGTGACGTGTAACACAAGTGGCAGAAGAGTTAGCGCAGTGTAGTCACGTCGCTCAGCAGATCTCATTCTGTATTGTACGGTCCCAATACATGGGGACAGATATCAGACGGCCCGTCGGTGTTACTTACAGTTTTGTCCTCAGAATTTCTTTCTTGCCAATGTAGTAGTAGTCCGCGTAACTCGTCTGCAAACTGTGTCGGATGACTTGAACCTCTCCCAAGACGATTGCTGTAGCTACGTAAGGCAAGCAACCTTCCCCGGAGAGTGATGAAGGTCGCAAAGTTGAGATACCCTAAGAGGCTTGGCCTGCTTGAGGGATCAACTGCCAGCTGCTAAGCGAATCTGCAAACACGGTCTTCCTTCTTCTTGATGTTGGATTGCGTGTCCTAAATTTTCTGAAAACCTCCACAAGGTATGACAATGCAACTTTCTCCGAAGGGTGATGAAGGTCACAAAGTTGACATAGGTACCTTAAAAAGGTGTTGCACCTGTTTGTGAACAACTGCCGACTGCTTCGAGAATCAATAGGTTCTGATGGATACTGAGGTAACCCCTTACAGTTGAGTTGGTTTGAGTGTCACAATCTTCAGGAATTTCATACAAGGTTCGATAATGCAAACTTTCCCAGGCGGTGATGAACGTCACAAAGTTGATGTACACCGAGAGGCGTTACGCCTGTTCTAGGGACCAACTGCCAGTTGCTGAGCAAGTCCATAGGCATAAGCATAATCAGCCTTTTAATGTTCCCACTGCTGGGACTCAGGCCTCCTCTCTAAGAGAAGGAATGGGCCATAATCCACCACGCGGGCCCAGTGCGGGTTGGTGTTCCAGGACATGCCGGTTTCCTCACGATGTTTACCTTCACCGTTTTCAGAGCAGTAGTGATGAAATAAATTACACAAAGTAATGCGCCTGGCTGGGTTTGAACCCGCGTCCTACAACTCGTAAGTCGGGGCCGTTACCGCTCGGCCACCACTGCTCTCCTCTCAGTCCATAGGCAATGAAGGATAATGCAAAACAGTCTAGAGGCCAGCTCACGGAAATGGACTACGTGTCTTATAGAAATTTCCAGAAGCTTAATGCATGATACGGCAAGCAACCTTCCCCGGTGGGTAATGAAGGTCGCAAAGTTGACATACCCTAAGAGGCTTGGCCTGCTTGAAGGCTCAACTGCCAGCTGCTAAGCAAGTGAATTGGCACTGACGGGACGGATCATGCAAAGCTAAGCCTGGAGACAAACTCTTGGAGCTAAATAGCGTCTATTTCCAAGAACTAAATGCAAGCTACGACAATGCAACCTTCCCCAAGGGGTGATGAAGGTCTCAAAGTAAAGTTACCCTAGAGGCGTTGCGCCTGCTCGAAGGTCTGACTGCCAACTTCTAAGAAAGTCAATAGGTATAGACTGATAATTCAAAGCTTTATCTGGAGGCAAATTCTTAGAGCTGGATAAAGTCAATTTCCAGAAACTAAATGCAAGCTACGACAATGCACCCTCCCCCAAGGGGTGATGGAGGTCACAAAATAAATATACCCTTTGAGGCATTACGCCTGCTTGAAGGTCCGACTGCCAGCTACTAAGAAAGTCAATAGGTATTGAACTATTGACAGATAATATAAAGTTTTGTCTGGAGGCAAATTGTTGGAGCTAGATAACGTAAATTTCCAGGAACTATATGCAAGCTACGACAATGCACCCTCCCCTAAGGGGTGATGAAGGTCACAAAGTATATATACCCTTTGAGGCGTTGCGCCTGCTTGAGGGTCCGACTGTCAGCTACTAAGAAAGTCAAAATGTCAATACAGATAATTCAAAGTTTTGTTTGGAGGCAAACTCCTGCGAGCTACGGCATTGCAACCTTCCCCAAGAGATGATGAAGGTCATAAAGTAGAGATAAAGGCTTTGCGCCCGTTTGAGAATCCATCTGCCAACTGCTAAGAAAGTCTTAGTACTAACGATTTTTAAAACTTTGGATGCTTATACAAATATGGCAACCAGACTTGTAGAGCTACATCAGACCCATGCCACGCGACGCCACCCGACGCGACGCTACGTACCACTCAGGCGTCGCCCACGTATGCTTCGGTCCAATGTAGTTTCCGGTTTATGGTGATAACTATACATGAGATTTAAAGAATCCTTGCTTGGAGAATTATTAAGTATGTTCGTCTTAAAATAGGACCAGGCAATGACCAGTCAGCCCAGGTACAGAGGTATTAAATGTTACGCAGCACAAGCACTGCGTTACACGTCGGTAGTCCAGTTTGGAACTGACGGAAACTCTTCCAGCGCCACGGCATGACAAAATGGAAGACATGTAATTTGTAGCAGTTGACTTTCTTAACTTATGCGAAGAAAAGAAAGTGCTCTTTGTGAAATTCGCATCTCATGATAGGCTTGGATCAAGCTCAACATCTCAGCACGTTTGTAAAAATGAGGCGTAGCTTTTTCACTGGTTTTTGTTAAAAATTAAAAGTGGTGATAGTGGATAAAGCCAAGGGCATAGAAATCAATTTGACATTATTTTAGTTTGTCCGAATAAAGCTCACTGAGCTTCCTTCTGGTAATTGTACATATTCGGGTCCCCCTTTCTTTTGATTATCAAAAGTTGCGAGATTAGATGATCCTTCCTGGTGTGCATCTGGATTGAGGGCCCATTTTTTAAATCCTTATAAAACGAAACAAGAATAACAGGGAATTTAGTTAAAAAATAGTAAAATTTAAAGCAATGGGCCATAAATTTCTAAAACGTAAAATAAAACTGTTATGATTAAATAACGTGGGCCCTCAATCCAGATGCTTGCGTAAAGAGGCATAGTCTAAATCTCGGAAAGTACGATATCTGGGTTAACCATAATTATTTAGGAATTTAGTAAAGAATTTCTAAAATATTTTAAGAAATTCTCAAATCTGTAGAATATCGCAATACAGATTTATAGCGTTTTACCTTGGGTCCTCAATTCATTAATGTCATTTATAAAGAATTTGCAAAAACTTAATTTGTCTGACGAAATACATACAAACGACTTTAATTTATTTTAATTAGATACCACTATGAATTATTAAAAAAGAAATAATGACCCAAAAGTTAATAGTTTAAAAGTAAATGAGAGTTGAATTTTACTGAAACGTCTGAACTGAGGGCCAAAGATTTTCGGCTTTATTGACTAGACTAAACCTCATAGATTGATGCAAAGTAGATCAAGATTTCTTACTATTTTTTAACTAAATTTTAACGTATCGTCCGTTCTTCTAGATGCTGTAATTTAAGAGAAAATTGATTTTCAACTTTGTATAGAAGAAAATGTTGTAGAGTGACCATTTAGTAATAAAATGTTATTTTGATATTATAAACAGATACTTCATGATTTATAGATTCAAACTGTTTGTTTGAATAGTTATTACAAAAAGATTGTAAGTAAATAGTATTTTTACATAACGTAGAAACTATTACGGACTATTTTTAAGTTATGTATGAAGTAAATAGTTTTCTTATATTTATGTCGATCGAGTTTTATTTATTGATATTAATTTGATTGATTTACGGATTGCGACAAATATGGTGCTCCAGTTCTTGACCATAGATACGATGACTACTTAACCCTTTATAGGACGGTCCATACAAAGTGGCCAGTAAACTGGACGATCACTTTAAGGTCGATAATTCAAAGACTTTTTTAATAATATTGAACCTTATGATCATAAACGATAACCAATAAAGCACGCTAGCCTTTTAACTAGCCAGTGCTCAAGGACGTCACATGCAATGCAAAATTCGCGCCTTTTTTTACGGTGGCCTTTCAACTGGCCACTGCGCATACCTGCACTAGTATTTGTTGTCAACACAAGTAGACGTCAAGTATTTCGGTGTGTAGTGCAAGGAAAAAACATGTCTTCGTAAAAAAGGTGAGTAAAACGTTTTGGTTATAGTATAAACTTTCTTATTGCGTACAAATATAATCGAGTATCATAAAATAAACAATGTTATTTTGCCATTAAAACCAGACAGGTGTGTTGAAAAAATCTAACTTAGAAATTACACATGTGTGTTGGAGGTAGTCTCATAAGTATATATTTCGATTAATGCTTATCAATTACATCATTTTATACCAAGTATATAGTCTATTTTTAGGATAAAATAGTGCAATAAGCACAAATATACGGGTTCGGTAGTTATAGCTTATTATCTTAATTTTTTAGCTATTTTTTCATATCGAAAAACGTCGATTTGAAGGTACGTATAGTTATTGTGTTTTCATTCTCGTTTTTCTGCTGTTTTAGAAAGAATTTTAGCACACAGGATCTGGAGATGCTGAGTGAAGATCAATGGGCAGAAATTATGGCCATTACTGATGACCAGGCCATCCATTCTGATATTGGTGGTGATTCCGACGCTGATGATTGTTTTGACGATATTGTCACGAATACTAGCAGCTTTAGTACCCGTAGTTATAGTCATCAATCATAGTCTTCTTCAGAACTCCCACACGGATCTGTATCTCCGCAAATTCCTCCACCAGCTTCTCCACCACAGCCTTCACCACAACCCCCAATAGCACTGCCACATCCCTCACTGCCTCTGCTATCATCGCCTATCCAAATTATCCTTTTCTATTGAATTTTGAACACCACAATAGTAATTTTTGATTTTTCGTTTAATTTATTAATAATTTAGAGGAGAAAACACTTTGATATTGATTTTTTATGTTTTTAGACTAAGAAGAAGAAATACTAAAATTTTGTTTGAAATGATATGCTAATTATGTTATTTTTTTGGAGACTGATTAAAAACTAATTATTAAATACACAGAAATTTCATTTTATTATGTAAAAAGCAACCGGTTTTTATGTGTCCAGTTTACAGGCCAGTGATTATACAGGGAGAGTTACTGATGCAGAACGGTCGGTGGTCAGTATACTGGCCACTAGTTTTTTTGGGTTTTCTCGGAAAATAACAACTTTCTGAAAAATATATCACTACATATTATTATACATAACAGTACTGAATATAATTTCACTTAAAATCATCATAAATTAAAAAAAAAGTTAAGGTGTGCGTTAAAGGGTTAAAACATATTAGGTAGGTACTGGTAGGGATGTGCCCTAACAGGCGTTGCACAGAGGGGGTTCCGGAATGGTCTTTTAAGAGGTAACGGCGCCCCTTCTATATGTGCTGATGGTGATCACCGGGGTGGTTTTAGTGAGGTAAAAATCCCACACTCCCCGGACTTATCCCCAAAGTCCGGGCGCCTTTCGAAGGTTTCCCCCCGAAAACAAAAAAAAAAAAACAAAAAAAAAAGGTACTGGTAGGTTAATTTATCTTTCATTTTATGCAAACATTATTGAAGTTATATAAATTTTAATGTACTTTTTTATTTAAATGCTTTAGCCATCTAGGCACATAGTATAAATCAGACATGTAATGGAGATCCGATTCCGATTCTGAAAGGTCGGAACTTCTAATTCATTTTGCACTTCTGATTAAGATTTTGGTTCTAATTTTTAATCGGAACTTATATCGGAGGTGCAAACAAGTTTATACTAGTCGTGTGGAGTACCTCTCTCCCCAGGCTTTCTGTCGATTACTCTTTCACATGTTATTTTGTTTCGTATTTGACATGTTGTGAGTTCGCGCTTCATTTATGCTTACTTAACCGAGTTTTTGATCAGGTTTAGTAATGTTTCATTTGACGCTTCTGCCTCCGCCTCTGATTTCGATTTCGGTTCTGATAATCAAATCAAAAAGCTGCTTCTGAATTCGTTTCTGATATGGCCACTCTTTATCCCAATTTTAAATACCATAAGGACTAACATATATATATATTATTATATTATATATAAACCAGTGCTTGACTGCGATCCCACCTGATCGTAAGCAGTGATACAATCATTGATGGTGAGGCGCACTAGTTTTTTAGGAGCCTATTCACTCTAGCCTTGAAGACACCTAAATTATAGTTGGA
This sequence comes from Mythimna impura, assembly GCA_905147345.3. Classification (NCBI taxonomy): domain Eukaryota; kingdom Metazoa; phylum Arthropoda; class Insecta; order Lepidoptera; family Noctuidae; genus Mythimna; species Mythimna impura. The sequence goes on along the minus strand of LR990342.1, from coordinate 737,769 downwards.
CGGGAAGACCGCAGCAGGCAGATTGTTCCAGTCATTCGATGTACGCGCACATTACTGTAACTTCTTCCAATATATTGTGTGTAATATAAATAAATGTGCAATGTGTAATGTGTGTGTGTAATTAATAAATAAATATATTTAAAGTACTTACCTAACATAAAAAATATAAACAAACAAGAGTATTGTAGATATATTATATTTTTTACTGCAAATATATGAATTTTAGTCTCCGCTGCACAAAATGCACCTATAGGTTTTTTTTTTAGTTGCGAATATCATCTAATGACAAATCGGGCTCTTGGGCGGAGCGGGAGATAGTGTCAGACTTTTACTGACTAAAAATCCACTCCTGTTCCTTCGTTGCTTTCGTCCCAGGGCCCCGGGTTTCGTTTTCACACTACACTTGGCCCCAGTAGGCTTCGAGTCTGCTGGGTCCCTACAGTTGCTGACATCTCCTAGAGGCGCGCGTGGAACAGTACGCGCCATCGATGACTTGGGCTCGGTCCGGACGGTTAGACGGTGAGCCACCCATTGCTCGCCGTCCGCAAGCCCGCGCCTACGGTGGCCGGAAATCGGGATCGGAATCCCGGCGGCGGCTGGGACGTGAGGACCGTTGCTTCACGCAATCGGCCGCCTCCTTTGCTAGCATTACTGCTTCGCAGAGGGAGGCGACCGCCTGATGCACCTATAGGTACGATAAACATTATGGTCACCCTACAACATTTTCTTCTATACAAAGTTGAAAATCAATTTTCTCTTAAATTACAGCATCTAGAAGAACGGACGATACGTTAAAATTTAGTTAAAAAATAGTAAGAAATCTTGATCTACTTTGCGTCAATCTATGAGGTTTAGTCTAGTCAATAAAGCCAACAATCTTGGGCCCTCAGACCAGACGTTTCAGTAAAATTCAACTCTCATTTACTTTTAAACTATTAACTTTTGGGTCATTATTTCTTTTTTAATAATTCATAGTGGTATCTAATTAAAATAAATTAAAGTCATTTGTATGTATTTCGTCAGATAAATTCAGTTTTTGCAAATTCTTTATAAATGACATTAATGAATTGAGGGCCCAAGGTAAAACGCTATAAATCTGTATTGCGATATTCTACAGATTTGAGAATTTCTTAAAATATTTTAGAAATTCTTTACTAAAATCCTAAATAATTATGGTTAACCCAGATATCGTACTTTCCGAGATTTAGACTATGCCTCTTTATGCAAGCATCTGGATTGAGGGCCCACGTTATTTAATCATAACAGTTTTATTTTACGTTTTAGAAATTTATGGCCCATTGCTTTAAGTTTTACTATTTTTTAACTAAATTTCTTGTTTCGTTTCATAAGGATTTAAAAAATGGGCCCTCAATCCAGATGCACACTCCTTCCTGGGCTATTTTTATTGCAAAAAGAAGTGTTTTTATGTAGTCGAGATGTACTTCAACTTCTTTATTCTAAAACTTTAAAGATCGAATAAAATGTTTTAAAATATTGGCAGGTTAAAAAAAAAAGTGGAACAAATAAATTGTCCAAGGATTCTCATATCCTCATCCAATTCCTGCATTGAATACGTCGGAATGGCAAGATATTACTCTCCAGTCTATTCCAAAGAGTCAACTGTTTTCATTGAAGCTGATAATTATGAACCTCGAAAAATACGAATTGCTCGGCAATAACATTTGCAGGCGCCATATTTGAACAAGGAACATCCGGCTAAAATAAAGTAGTAAATGACTTACCAGATATTGTACTTCAAACCTATTTTGTGATCGGGTCCGGCGCCGTTTAACGGAGGCTTCATCATCTTCACTCGAACTTTAATTCAAATCTGATGAACTTGACTCAATAGACGCATTCACGCGTACATTAACACTTCTACATGACCGAGCCGAGTAGTAATTAATGATTACTGACCACTTAAACGCCCGCGAAGTTGTTAACGGTCGTCCATTTTAAAAACGAATGAAATAATTTTACGTAACGAAAAATAAAAACGGTAACTTTCTACTTCTTTCTAACGGTAACTTCTCGAAAGTTAAGACAAGTAGGTATTTTAATAAAAAAATAAATAAAACAAAATGGGGGTTTGTATGTTTTCTAAATTCAAAATTTAGCGACATGCGCGCGGTATAAAAAACGACGCAACAATGATAAAGGAAAGATGACTTGCTTTGCGCTGTTAGTTAGTTCCAGGTGTGGCCACGGGTGGAGCTGAGGTCGATTTGCGTAGCGGAAGTAGGACTATCTAGCGAATAAACGTGGAAAAAAGCCGATGTACTTTCTCTCATAATGGACTCCGGAAGTCAAACGGAACACATAATACTATATTGCGATCAATTGTTTTTAACAGCGTGGCTCCACTTCTGTTTGCACACCATGGCCGTGCAGTTGACTATTAATTTCTTTTTTAATAAAACTTTTAGTACGTAGGTATTTACCATGCCAGAAAACCTTGACTGCTTTCTAAGGAGGATACGTCAGCTGCGAAGCGAGTAGCGCTCGACCTCAGCACGGGTGGACCAGTGGCCGCGGCCGCAGTCCCGCAGGAGCCGCCGCCCGCCAGCCCGGCCGTGCCTGGCAGCGCCGCGGGCAGGGCGCGCTGCGCGTGCGCGGGCGCGGCCGGCGTGTGCGGCGCGTGCCTGGCCCGGGCGCCGCCTCGCGCGCCGCGCGCCGGCACGCAGGGCTTCCGGCCGCCCGAGGTGCTGCTGAAGTATCCGCAGCAGACCACGGCGGTGGACGTGTGGGCGGCAGGCGTGGTGCTGGCGAGCGCGCTGACGGCGCGCTACCCGTTCTTCCGCGCGGGCGACGACGTGGCGGCGCTGGCCGAGCTGGCCGACCTACTGGGCACGGCGCCGCTGCAGCGCGCCGCCTCGGCACTGGGTAGGTGTGCGGCCGCGGGCCCGCGCGTGGGCTCGCGGCCCAGCTAACCGCGCTGTGTCGCAGGGCGGCGCGTGGTGACGTCGTCGGCGCGGCGCGGCCTGTGCCTGCGCAAGCTGGCGGCGCGCCTGCGGGGGGCGGCGCCGGCGCCCGCGCCCGGCAGCTGCGGGAGCTGCGCGCGCTGCCGGCTGCCGGAAGATCAGTGCCTATGTCGTGACGAAACAAAAAAGGTATAAGGGTTCGCATGTTATGTGAAAATGCTGTCTTGTTGTTCGCGTATAATTTGCATTAGATCAACTGTAATACTCAAGAGTAATATTAAACCTTTACAAATAAAGCATGCGGAGGTCGCAATGACTGAGAGTGCGGATGCTTATGCGCAGGCAGAGGAGTTCAGCCCGGCGCGCAGCGTGGCGGGCTTCCCGGACTCCGCCTTCGCGCTGGCGGCGCGCCTGCTGGAGCCGGACCCGCGGGCGCGCATCTCCGCCGCCGACGCGCTGCAGCACCCTTTCCTCGCCACCGACGCGCTGCAGCACCCCTTTATCGCCACCGACGCGATGCAACACCCCTTCCTCGCCACCGACGCGCTGCAACACCCCTTCCTCGCCAGCGACGCGCTGCAGCACCCCTTCCTCGCCGCCGACGCGCTGCGGCACCCCTTCCTCGCCGCCGACTGACCTTCCATCTCTTCTAATATCTTTTTAAATTAAAGTATAATGCGTCGCAGATTTTCTAGCACGTTATTCTCAAGGCGTTGCGACACATCGCGTGCGATGACGTCACCTTGTTACCTCACAAGAGGGCCAACCACGGCTGTGATCTATTTCCCCTCGAGGGATAGCTGATTTATTATAGTAATACTATAATCATAGTTATAATATATTTTTTCTCGTAAACACGATGTTTGCAACCAACCATTACATGTCATGTTATATAAATTTTCAATCAATTCGTAATTTATGACTGTGAGACAAGACTAATTGCGTATTGTTAAGTCAAACTATTGGCGTCATGACATACTTACCCAGAAATTGAGTATTTTCCTGTGTCTGTTTTGTACTGTAACAAAAAATAACAATCTTTTTCTGACCTAACCTAATGGCGGTGACGTCAAATTTCAAATATCATACTATTTTTTTTTTTTTTTTTAATTGTTATAAACTAGTGCTTGACTGCGATTCCACCTGATGGTAAGTGGTAATGCAATCGTTGATGGTGAGGCGCACTAATTTATTGAGAGCCTATTCACTCTAGCCTTGAAGAGACCCAAATTATAATCGGACGGGAAAATCGCAGCAGGCAAATTATTCCAGTCCCTCGATGTACGCGGTATAAACGACGAGGCAAAACGCTTGGTCCGGACCGTAGAGGTTTCAACAACGTAAGGGTGGATACTCGCCGTTCGTCGGCTTGTCCGATGGTAGAAATGAGATGGTGGAATCAAGTCATGCAATTCCTGCGCACACTCTCCAAAATGAATTCTGTAAAACACCGAAAGGCTGGCTACCCTACGCCTGTGCTCAAGACTTTGTAGATTGGAATTAACCAGATCTGGATCACCAATTAGCCTCTTTGCACGCCTTTCCACCGAGTCCAAAGCTGCCAGGTGGCATTTTGCAGCACCAGCCCATATGTGGCTGCAGTACTCCACACACGAACGGACCTGTGCTTTCATACTATCTCTTTTCTTCGCACTTAACCTAATGGCGGTGACGTCACATTTCAAATATCATACAATCTCTTTTCTTCGCACTTAACCAGTTAACCTAATGGCGGTGACGTCACATTTCAGCTGGTGCATCTATTTTCCGTAACTTGACGTTAACACGTCAATTTTTTCGTTAATTTAAACTAGATAAGGCCGTTAACATGAATATCAAGTGCCCCTAAAATGGCACAGCTAAGCTATTTGAGGTAGACATATTGTGGATAATATAGTTTCTTAAAGAAGTAGTGACCATACCCTTTACCCGGGAGACTTAACTTTCTAGCCGACAGCTGTCAGCACTCGTGTGTTTCTACCGGTATACCGCCGTTTGCCCGAATTTTATTTACCCTAATATCATTTGCCATAATAGTCAACAGCCATAATATTATACGACGTAATATTCATTTGCCCTACTCTTATTTGCTATATTAGTCACATGCTAGAAGCTTTGTTTCCCATAAAGTCACTTACCATAACACCATTTGTCATAATCATTGTAAGCCCTAATTATCACATGTCCTAATTATCACATGCCCTAATTATCACATGCCATAATTATCATATGCCATTAACATCATTTGCCATCGACATTGGGTATGTAACGGTTGTTATAACAGGAGAAACTGGATGCAGTCGGGACTTTAGGGCACTCCGACTCGGATAGGTTAGGTTAGAACACGAAGGGGATGGCGGGGTCTATTCGCTCGCTTCGCTCGCTCACAGAACCCCGCCATCCCCTTCGTGGTTATTTTTTTATAAACCACCCAGAAATAGTTTGGTTAGGTGCCATTTGGGTTAGTTATTATGGCGCTTAAATATCATGTAATGATTATTACGGCGTTTAAATATTTGTCTAATAATTATTATGGCATTTAAATGTTATGTCTAATAATCATTGTGGCGTTTAAATATTATGTTTGATAATTATTATGGCACTTAAAAATATGAAAAACAATACGTATGGCACTCGTATCTTATGGTATCTAAGTTTCGGGCAATTAACAGTATGTCATATGTCTTTTAGGGCAAACAAAACATTCGGGCAAATAAAATTCGGTTAAATGAAATTCGGGAATATGATGATTATGGTAGGTATATAATCTTCGGGTAAACAATAGACAACCGTTTCTACCACTAGAGTGAAAGAACGTTCGCAATCGGATTGGTACTTCCAGAGATGACCTTTATCAAACATGTAAACAAATCAATGTTAGGTCTTTATCAATACATACTTAATTAGAGTCGCTCTGTGCATCTTTGTCCGCTAACTCCTAAGTCACCCAATGGATCTTGATGCGGTTTTCACTAATGGAAAGAGCGATGAACGAGTAAGGTTCGTGTATGTGACTTGTAGCCGAACGAAGCCGGAGCGAGGCGCTTGGTTTTATAATGATCTTACTAGTTTAGATTTAATAAAACTCATCGGCACTAACCTTGAAATTCTTATATTACATAGTTTTCTCGTCAGGCACAGTGGCCTGTACCTAGCGCCATGACTCCAATGGGTTGATTATACATGCAGATTTGGTGTTATGATTTCTCACATTGATAACACATAATGCATCATTTGTATGGATTTTATAACTGAAGCAGCATGGGGAACCCGATTCCATAAAATATTTGAGAAAACTGTCGTAGCCGTTTGCTAACTCTTGTTTCGTTAGACTAGGGCAAGAGAGTTGTTTTTCTCGAAAAGATCATTTCATTGTACGTACCTATTGCATAAAAAAACAATTGACAGCAGAAGTTGGTCAAATTATATAAAATACAAGCGCACCCAACCGACGCCCGAACCTTGACTCGGTCGTCAAAATTGTCCTAGAACTTGATTCGTCACCTATGGGGTACAATTATGAATCTACCACCAGACAAACACAAAATATATCACAATTCGCCATGGAGTTCAGTGACATAATTATACTTGTACGCAGATACAGATTGCCAGTAACAGTAAGATTTTTTTTGACATTTTATTAGTACCTAATCTGGCGCTATTCTCGAAGTTCTGGACGAATAGTTTACCTGGGACAGACGGTTGCCAGTGACATATGGCTCTGAAACGTGGTCGCTTACAATGGGCCTCCAAAGAACCAGGGTTCTGACATAGCCCGACGAGTCCCCAAATTTAAGTAGCAGTTGGTAGGGCACATTGCTCGCAGAACTGATGGCCGATGGGGTCGAAAGGTTCTGAAGTAGCGACCATGTAGGTACTGGAAGACGCAGCATTGGAAGGCCTCTTACAAGGTGGACCGATGACCTGCTGAGTTGCGGGAATCCGATGGATGTGAGACGCACAAGACCGATTGTTGTGGCGACGCTTGGGAGACCTATGTCCAACAGTATATTTCTTTCCGCTGAAATGAAAATGACGATAGACTTAAATTCATTTTTCTGTCGTCCAGGTCGTTTTGTTTTTATCCCAAATAAACAATGAAATGATTCTTACACGAAATCAGAATTGAAGCGCATTGAAATAAAAGAAATATTTTTATCAATTTGTTTTCACGGAAAAAGAGCTAATAGTAACCAAGTAAGAGCCCAAGCGGAGATTTTGCGCGTTATTCGAGCGCGTCAGAAAATCATATGGTGAGAAACCTTGCACCCTGTAATGTACCCCTACCTTATAGACCCGTAATATAGTGGGGTGCGTTGAGGGCAGCCTGTCAGATAAGTAAAAAAGACCGATTCTCAGACAAACTCGAGCGCGTCAGATTAAGAGGTGCATGCAGAAAGTGTATATTTCAATAACCTGACAATTTGAGCGTAGATTATGGGCGAGTTACAAAGTTGTAAAAAAACCGTCACATCGAAAAACTCGAGAGCGATTTAACTTTTTTTATTTTGAAGGAAATCCTACCGAAATCCATGAGCGTAGCCAAGTCCTAATATATCGGGTGTATAGGGGGTTCAAGAAAATAAAACAAAAATATGCTAAAAATTACTTTTATATTTACGTTTAAAAATTCTATTTTTGTCGGGCTTAACTTAAATTTTGAATATTTCGGGGGAGGTTTGAACCCCAAAAACCCACTCCGGCTACGCCCGTGTCGAAACCTATACGAAAAACATATAATCTGACGGTTTCCATGGGGCGATGGGGCGATGTAGCTAAAACCATCGATAAAGGGTGAAGCGTACAAATGCTGAGGAGAGCTGTGTATTCCCCACTCCGCGCCTCTCTTTCCTTCTCACTCTTTCTTTATCTCTCGCACCGTCCCTTCATGGAAAATATGGGTCGTAAGACTCTGCCGACCAAAATAATTTAAATCGTCTCAGTTTATGTGATATAATCAATACTATTACCATAAAAATATGTAATGAGCACCACAATGAAGATTTTTGTCCAACTGTAATCGTTAATTACAGTTGGACAAAAATCTTTAGGATGCTCGCGTTTAGTTGAATTTTTATTGCAAACTGTTGACTTTTTTCTCAAATTTTCAATTCATATTAATCTTAAGTGATCATACTACAATGTCATTTGTTTATTTTATTATTAACTTTTTGCTTTATTTTTTTTGTTAAATTTGTCAGATTATCAATTAGGACGATCAAGTTGAACTCTCTATACAAAAATCTAACGCGCACGAGTATCTCAAGGTCTCTCAAGTATTTTTTTTAAATTTTCAATAAGGACGTGAAGGATCACTTCCTTCAAATCAGTCAAGTCATGACTGATCATGACTTTTGGTCACTTCCAAATCGTCAAGTCATATAAATAGGACACTTTTTTGAGTTCACTTAACATTTACCCTGAATAAGTGACACGCTCGAATAACTTTTTTTTCCTTGTTTTTTACCCATTAAATAAATTAACTAATTTCTAAAAATAATAAAAAAATAATTTAAAAAAAAAACTAGATATATTTAAAAACGATTAACATCTCATTTCAAATTAATTATGAAAAATATTTATGCTACAATAATTTATTAATTAATTATCTCTTTAACGGCTACCCCCCACTAGTTAATCGTCAGATTAATAACTACCGGTTATCAGAAAGACATTCATGCGCTTTGACTTTCGAATGTACTATGATTACTTTGAATGTCTGACGCTCTCGAGTATTTCCATGCGAGTGTTTTTTTTTTTACATCTTTGAGAATTCTTACACGCTTTCCTCTTCACTAAAATGAATTTTCGTTTTAGAACATACATAATCTTCACATTCCAATACCTATTGGATTGGGAACCTTCTCATGACGCATAAGTAACTGCAAATTTAACATCCCGGGCTCCCCTACTATAATGCTTCCTAAGAAATTTATCCAGATTGGAATGTCGAAGATGTCCCAGTCATAAAAAAATTCTGTAAACCATTTAACACCACTGAGTTCTACGGCAAGCTATGTTTTATAAATTGGAGTGCCTTATGCTTAGCGCGCTAAGGGTTCCCGAAACGGTCAATTGTGATTGAAATGCTTACGTGATTAACGCCAATTGATGTAAAAATATAATGAAGCAATTGTCAATACATACTCATTTACGTTATTGGTAATTGCAACAGACCGTTTCGGGATCCCACTACAGAATAGACGCGAATGTGCGTCAGTATTATGTTTAATTGTTAATTAGTTGTAATGGGGATCTCAGAATAAACTTTAAGTTTCATATCGAGTACAAAGTAGCGTAATAGTGGCGAGGCGCAATACCCAGCGATGTTCACGATCTATTTATTAAACGTTTTTAAATGTGTGCCTTTATACTTATTGTGTTCAGAAGAATGTTGTTATGTTACCTCGACCTCTATAATAAAAGCCAAGTATGCAATTTCAGTTTTTCTCTGTCTCTGACCTAATAGTACCTATCTACATTATTATTTTTCAAATTCTGTTACTAGTGTAATGTTTTAAATCTAAGGCATTTAACGCCGCGTTCCGAAATGCGGTTAGCGCGCCATGAAATCAATTATTTGTTCGCATTCACTACCAATCGAGACTGCCTTTGACGCACTACAGCGATTTTAAATAATTGCGAACACGACCTTAGAATAACTATGATTCAAACAAAATAAACTTAGTATTGAATGCAACAAAATCAGACTACAACGTATTGATTTAAAAATACTTTATTATCAAAATTGTTATTCTTAAGCAGTCTTTCTGTCTATTGTACATAATAGACATACAAAAGAGATGTTACTATTGATGATGCCTCCAGGGCCTCGGGGGGGGTGCAAATCAAGCAAGCAGAACAGTGTGAACTTAGTTTTGTTTCCATGGGAAACAAGTACAGCCAAACAAAAACGTCATTTGTTAGGTGGGTTATACATATAATTACATCTGTCCACAACTAAACAGCACTAACACCTACTTGCATAACACATGTCATGGTGTTCAATATTACATTTCATATTCTGGATTTTACATCAACATCAAAAGGGTATAAGTAGCTATAAACATAGCCTATTCAAATAAATTGCAGTCACCTGTTAAAAAATATTAACACACATGTATGGTCAATAACTGAAACATGTGTTTCTCACTAGGATATACATACAAACTGAATGAGCACATCACCAACAGCTGCACAGATTGAACTAAAATATAAAATTATTCTAGGTTCATTGAACATGTTGCACGTTGTTGGATATACAGCTAAATTGTAACATATTTTAAATGAATACAAATTAATTTTTCCAGAAATTAGGATTTTGTTGTAGCCTCCTTTCGAAGTTCTGATACCATGTGTGCAGAGTGTTGAGTGGAATGTAGGACACTCCCGGAGTGGGGGTCATTTGATCCTGTGTCACTGAGAATGATGCCACAAAGTTCACCAGGTGTTCCAGCATCTTCTGGGCAAATGTTATGTAATTGTTTTGTTGTTGTGACTGAAACAATAATTGTTGTGGTGTGATTTAAGCTGTTGATCCCCGCATTAACGCCGGCGTTCACGCACCATTGTCTTACTATTGTATCTCTAATTACGCACTCAAAAGGTTAATTCACTCATCATATCATCAAAAGAATCTAGAATATTGAGAGACAAAAGTTTGGCATCATAAAGCATACTTACAACTGAGGTAGCAAGGACTTGCCCATTTGATTCAGGTTCAATGGCTATCCCAATCTGTGCATTATGACATATCTGCTGTTGCCCAAAAGCAGTTATGAATTTATTGTCACCTGTGAACCATAAGGAGAAATGTGGGTAAAGCACCAGTTTGAACCAACAGAAAAACTATGGCAGCATTAATCAGAGAATCTTACTAGATAGTTCATGTAACTTTTTCAATGTTCCTATTTTGAAAATAGCTGAGGGTTTAGTATTGGAAATGTGTCCAAGTAGCTGCCAGTTGGGAGGCGCCGCGGGGTCCGGCCAGCTCCAGTAGACCATGCCCACAGTGCCGACTGGCAGCGGCGCTACACCCGTCAAGAACACCACCGCATGGTTGATGTTGTCCGCCTCCGTGATTGTTATGAGAAACTGAGTCTCTGACAACGCTGCGAAGTCTGTCTGCACCTGAAAACCCGCAAAACACAGGTGTTTATTTAAAACGCTTCATTTAGTAATTATATAAATTCATGGGTTGTACTTACGAGACGACCGGACACAATTAACCCAAATACATTGGACATTCTTAATGTGTTAATTTACGGCTAATAAATAAGTCCAATACACAACAGTAATCTTAAACAAATTTCTACTTTATTCTAGAATTTTTCTACAATGTTCTATACATAGCATAGCATTTTTGTCTGTACAGGACGCACCACAGGACGCAACACGCTTGACATTGATAGATGTCAAACTCAAAAGTCGTTGTCGTTGTTTGCGTTTAGATATTGCTTCGAAATAATATGTTACGAAACTTTATTTAATAATGTAAAACGCGAATAAAATTTTTCATGTGCGTGTGTACATATTGAGGGACCACCCTGGCATTTCGCAAAATAAAAATCATAGGATATAGTAGTAGACTTAAAACATTTGTAGAACAAATCTGAGAATTTGTAAACAAATATACTAAAAACTACAGCCCTTAAAGTGCGGTACATCGGCCCATTGTGCTGCTCGACGAGATGGGCAAGCTCTTTGAAAGAGTAATTGCAGACCGCCTTGTCGCGCACCTAACACGGGTGGCGTGGGGCCAGATCTGGCGGACGGCCAGTTCGGGTTTTGCAGGAGGCGCTCCTCGGTGGACGCCATCATGCGCGTGCGAGCTCTCACGACGGGGAATGCGGTGTCCCAGGGCAGGTGTGTCTTGGCGGTGTCATAGGACATCGCCAACGCCTTCAACTCCCTGCCCTGGAGTAGCATTAGGAGGGCACTCCGGTATCATCGGGTGCCCGACTACCTCTGTCGTGTGATCGAGGCCTACCTGTCGGACAGGTACATCATCTACCCTGGTCACCAGGGAGAGTGGAAACGGCGAGAGATGTCGTGCGGTGTTCCGCAGGGATCAGTACTAGGACCGCCCTTGTGGAATATCGGCTACGACTACGTGCTGCGCGGCGACCTCCCTGACGGGGTCAGCGTGGTCTGTTACGCAGACGACACGCTGGTCCTGGCGCAGGGAGAGTCGTACCAGGCGGCGGTCGAATTAGCGACACGCGGGGTTGCGATAGTCGTTGATAGGATCCAGCAGTTGGGACTCGAGGTGGCGCTGCACAAGTCCGAGGCCATGTGTTTTCACGGCCCCCGGAGCGAGCCGCCTCGGCGCTCCCAATTAACGGTAGGAGGAGTTCACATCGGCGTCGGGTCGACGATGAAGTACCTGGGACTCGTCCTCGACACCCGGTGGAATTTCGAGGAGCACTTCCGACGTCTGGCTCCCAAACTGAATCGGGCTGGGGCTGCCCTCAAGCGGTTGCTGCCCAACCTCGGGGGTCCAGACACCTGCCGGAGGCTCTACGCAGGCATCGTCCGGTCCATGGCCCTTTATGGGGCGCCGTCACTGTGAAAGCGACCGACGGCCCAGCTGAACGCGTGCCAGAGGGTCATGGCCATACGGATGGTGCGGGGATACCGCACGGTTTCCCGCGAAGCGGCGAGCCTTCTTGCTGGCCAGCCACCATGGGATCTGGAGGCAACAGGCCTTGCACGCATGCACGATCTGCGCGTGGAGATGCAACGTCGGTGCGAAACTCCGCTACCACGACAAGTCGCGGCATGGCGGACAGAGCTCCGCCGGGGTCTCATGGCGGAATAACGACAGCGACTATCGCAACCCAGTGCTGGGCACGCCATAATTATGGCGGTAATTCCCCTCTTTGAGGAGTGGCTGGAAAGGCAACACGGCGTCCTTACCTTCCGCATGACGCAGGTCCTCACCGGACATGGTAAGTTCGGGAGGTTCCTGCACCGGATTCGAGGGGAAGAAACGCCCGGGTGTCACCGGTGGAGCACACGGTGGAGGTGTGCCCCGCTTGGGCAGAGCAACGCCGTGTCCTGGTGGGGGCGATCGGCGGCGGCGAACTCTCGCACCGGGCCTTGGTACAGGCCATGGTCCGGAGCGAGGAGGAGTGGCAGGCGGTCGCCTCCTTCTGCGAAGCAGTGATGCCTAGCAAAGGAGGCGGCCGATCACGTGAGGCCCGCTCCTCACGCCCCAACCGCCGCCGGGATTCCGATCCCGATTTCCGGCCACCATAGGCGCGGGCTTGCGGATGGTGAGCAATGGGTGGCTCGCCGTCCGACCGTCCGGTAACCGTCCGGACCGAGCCCAAGTCGTAGACGGCACGTGCTGTTCCACGCGCGCCTCAAGGAGATGTCAGCAACTGTAGGGGTCCAGCAGGGTCGAAGCTTACTGGGGCCAAGGGTCTGATTCTGAAAGGAAGACTCGGCCCTTGTACGAAAGGCAACGAAGGAACAGGAGTGGGTTTTTAGTCAGTGTACGGTGAACCCGCACATTCGTATAATTAAGTAGGTTAATGCAACTGCAGCGTTTGCACACGCGCGACCATTTAGTATAATAGTTACTAAGTAAAATAAATCAGTGATTTTTCTACACTCAACACGGGCGGTTTTATTATCATCCCCAGTTTCTATCATTTTACCATAAGTGTACAGACTATCGTCGTACATTTTTTTTTGGTCCTTCGAGCCGGATTGGATGAAAGTTTTGCTCAGCAATACAAGCAGGACATAGAAAAGATAACCACCCATGAAAATCATCTCCAACAGTTACTCAAGAATCAAACAATTGTCTTGGAATCGGAATACAACATTCTGCGACGCAGCGAGGAGACAATGAACAAACAGTTCCATTTCATAAAGGAACACCTTCGAAACGTCACTGTTGAAATCAATCAGGTGCGTCTGGACAACAGTAATGCCTTTTATGTGACATCTTCCGACCGCATCGTCGCTTTCCATCAGGTGAGTTAGCGGTCAAGCGCGAACCTATCAAGAATAAAAAAAAAAAAAAAAAAATTAGCCGCGAGTGTCATACTAGCAAATCTAATGCGCATTCAGCACACACTTATTGATACCGTGACAGACATCAGCCACGGTCGTATTGACCCTTACCTTTTGTCTCCTGAACAGCTGGCTCGTCAGATCAATATTATCTCCGGGCAACTACAGGGCAATTTAATGACCCCAATTGAGTCAACAAACCTTTCCGACATGTACAAAATTATGAAGGTCAATTATACAGTCAGTAAAAGTCTGACACTATCTCCCTCCCCGCCCAAGAGTGGGCAGCAGGATGTCATAAGATGATTTTCCCACCGGAAAAAAAAAGTGCGGAACATTTCTTTTTATATTAAACTAGCTTCAGCCAGTGGCTTCGGCCACGTGAAAGTAGGATTCCCCATACAAACTTAAGTTTAACTCAAGTTTGAAGGGGGTGAATTTTAGAAAATCCTCTCTTCTTAGTGCTCGCCTACGTCATAAAAGGAAACCTTGTGTCTTGTTCCGCCAAATAAAATATTTTTCTTTCTTTCTTGTGCATGCTCCTAGGTCAGTCCCAGTCAGACAGTTTCTCCTTTTATATATATAAATAACATTAAATTAACCGTACAACCCTGTTTTCATTTTGTCTAATTCTGTTTTAAATGAAGACTAATCTACGGTACGGTCTACATTTTTCATTGTGTGGTCACACTACTTTATCTATTTTCATAGAATTAAACAAACAACATTATATCAACTGAGAGGTAAGAAATGTACCTACTATATTTTTAGATGCGTATTATTTAGTAAAAACTTTCTGCTAAAATGTAGGTAGGTATACTTTCTATCTCTCGTCTAGCAGCTAGAACACGGATCTCGTCTGTCAGCGGAGATGATTGAGGGACCAGTTTTAATAATCGCTGTTCTTAAATTGTGTCGATATTTCTTTTCGATTTCTTTTTCACAAAATGTGTTAAGACTAAAACTTTATGCAGAAAAAATTATTAGATTCGGTAAGATTCACTAAAATATTTAGGTATCTTTTTTGTGTAGATTGAGGGACCACAGTTCAGTCGTTATATATTTTTTTATCTTTGATGCTTTGTGGTAAGTATGTTAATTAGTAAATATCTTTAGTAGAATAGAATAGTTTTTAGTAAGTATGTTTGTTTACAAATTCCCAGATTTGTTTTACAATTATTTTAAATCTAAGTACTACTAAACATTTACTAAACCATATGATTTTAATTTTGCGAAATGCCAGTGTGATCCCTCAGTTCATACTCACATAATTTTTCATGTTGATCGTACATTTGCATGTTTGTACTTAACAAGCATAAAAACTTACAATTAACTGCTGTTGATTAATGACGAAGTTTACTACGACCTACGGTCCACAAGTGGTTACGGTAATTATTTGATAGTTATGCTGATACCTACCATAGCTAGGTACACTTTCCTTGTGTTTAGAAGAAAGACAGAGGTTTATGTTGAAAACCAAATGAGTGGAATCGAATTTAAAAAGGAAAACGTTATGGACAGACAAGCAAACTACGATGTAATTGCTATTGAATCTAAAATACTGGATACAGATAGCCTTCTTCTAATCCTTAACAATAAAGTGGTTATTCTAGGGCTGTACCGATCACCATCTTTTACTAACCTCTCAAATTTTATCACTTCGCTAGACATTTTTCTTAAAACAGCCAATAAACATCCAACACTTGTTCTCACCGGAGCTGCGGAGACATCAACATTGACATGATGTTTATTATTTGTCGTGCTACATATTATGTAGCACGACAAATAATAAACATCACGATTATATGTGCCTTCTGGCTTCATATGGCTTACTTCCTGTGATCACCAAACCGATCACAATCGGGACCCATTAGATAGGATGATTTTAGTCTGGATTATTTTATTGGGTCCCGACTGTTGCAGTCAATATGTTCCGTATTAGAATTTATTATTTGTTTTATTTAAATTGGTTTTTACGCTACTGGACTGAACTTGTTTTTTTTTCCTTTTTAGTTTTTATCTAAAGTTATTTTTTTACGCAGTCGGGATTTTTTATTTTTTAAATTTATTTTTTTATTCTACACTTTTTAGTTATGATAATCTAATAATACTATTTATTCACTCCATTTTAGGCGTACATTTATCACTTTAAAGTTCACAAACCTATCGAGTCATTCGGCACGCTTATTTTGTATCTTAAATAAAATTAAAGTGTCTGTTTTAAAAAAAACATTGGTTTTCTAAACGTAAAAAAAAAACAAAGTGAAAAGCAAAGTGAGCGTATTAAGGCGACGGCGATAGCTGAATTATCCATACAAACGTAATACCAAAATCATTTGCAGATGGAGCATATTTCCACCATATTATGATGATATTCGGATTAAGACAATATTTATCTAGGTTCCTACATCTTTCTTTTTTTAAAATACTTACCTAAAACGAAATTTAAGCGAATTTCATTTCGCATATTTTTGTAGCGTAAATGGCATGTTTTCATTTTGTTTTTTCTGTATTATAAACAACAATATTTCCAATATTCTTTCCGTAGGAACATAGTTTATATTATCAAGTTACAAATTATAGAAAAAAAATGAAAAAACATTAAGTTTTCATTCATCTTTTTTGGTATTACGGAACACATCCAAATTAATCCCAAATTTCCAAGAGTTAGTAGTGCTATCGCGGCAAGCGAGACGTCAGTGTCAGTGTGTGTGTGACGCAGTGTCAGTGTGTGCGTGATATTATTACTTCGGTCGCGTAATTGTGCAATAATATTTCTATTGACTTTCTGTATTTCTTTTACTTTTTTTGTTTTTTTTTTTGTGATGCAAATTATTTATATGCTTATGAACACCAAAACTAATAAATATATATATTCCTTTTACTAAACTTCAAATGCTTAGGTACTTTTTTTGGGTGAGAAATCATCCAATGATTTCTCGCGCTCTTGGGCGGAGCGAAAGAGCGTGTCAGACTTTTACTAACTAAAATCGACTCCTATATTCCCTTTTTTACCCGACTGCTTAACGCAAAGGAGGGTAATGTGTTTATCAGTCTATGTATGTATGTATTTATGTATGTATGTATGTATGTATGTTTGTTTCTATGTGGCGTTCTAGAGACCAAATGCGTAGGCCGATTTTGATAATTCTTACGTCAATCGATTCGTCTTAACCTTGCGAGTGTCACTAAAGACATGACAGTAATCAAAATTCACCACAGCTACAACCAGACGCCATATTGTCAAAATGAAAAAAAAAAAAGTCGATGAACTATGTCAAATGGGGTGTCGTTGAATAGGTATTTTAAAATCATCTTTAGGTTCCTTTTATCATTTTTCATTTTAAATAATAGTTTAGGATATATAACGATTTAAAGTTGTTAAACAAAACAATCATTCTCGCTAATTTTCTTACTTATTAATTTAAGTTTTCATTTCAAGTACAAACGATACACAAATAAAAAAACTTTTTATAAAAAAAAAAATAACCGACTTCACTAAAAAAACACTAAAAGGATCAAAATAACTTTAATTTTGGAAGTCGGTGTTTCTCGGTATTGTTTGTTTCTTATTTAACACCGACTTCCGAAATTAAAGTTATTTTGATCCTTTTAGTGTTTTTTTTAGTGAAGTCGGTTATTTTTTTTTTTATAAAAAGTTTTTATTTCACACTTTTTAGTTGCGATACACTTATAAACAGAGTGCCTATTTCTCATGACAATTCCAATTAACCCAAATACTGCTAGGTTACATAGTTTTATTATAAAGTTCCTGTGTCTACCTTCCTCCTTCCGGCTCCATCATCAGATCAGTTCGATAGTACCTTATAGCCAAAGAGCATCTCACGACAACTCTAATAAGCCCAAACACGGCTAGGATACATTGATTAATTACGGAGTTCCTGTGCCTACCTTCCGGCTCCATCATCAGATCAGTTCGATAGTACCTTATAGCCAAAATGCATTTCATGACAATTCTAATAAGTCCAAACACGGCTCGGTTACATTGATTAATTACGGAGTTCCAGTGCCTACCTTCCGGCTCCATCATCATCATCAGATCACTTCGATGATACCATTTTCAACGTAACTATTCAGAATCATTCATTTATTTGCATTGTCATAGTCGCTTAACTATGTATATCTTCATTGTGATATCTATTTGAGTATGAAGTTCCGTTGACCATTTCTGGTCTTCTTCATCAGTTCCACTTCATCAAATGTTACTTTTTGACTGTAAATGCTTAAGTTCTTGATGAAAATACTAAAATTACCATAGGGTTGCCTATAATTTTTGAGGAGTTCCCTCGATTCCTCATGGATTCCATCATCAGAACTGGATTTTGAAAAAAATGGGACCAATCTGGAAGCATATCCTGTATAGGGAAAAAAAAATTTTGCAAATCGGTCCATAAACGACGGAGTTCTGAGGTAACAAACATAAAAAAAAAAATAATGATAAAAAAAAAAAAATAATAATAATAATACAACCGAATTGATAACCTCCTCCTTTTTTTGAAGTCGGTTAAAAAACAGTGAAAAAGCATGAAGAACAAATATTTTTGGTAAAAAAAGTTTACCACCAAACTCGATAGATGGCGTTGTTCATTTGATGCACGTTTGTAAATCAAATCATTCGAGTTTTCCCATCTACTAGACAGGTCGATGAACATAAGCAAAAGATGACAACTATATTGGCAAAAACTACTAGGTTGTATAAATTACATGCAGTTGATATATCAGTAGAATCGAAAACATACGGTCAAAAACCGAAAGATGTAGGTATGTTTTTGATGATCCTAACAAAATTGGAGGAATCGTTAAATATTTAACAATCGGTTTAGGATCACGAGTTATGTTACGAAGAAATTTGAATGTTACCCATGGTCTTGTTAACGGAGCAATGGGTGTTATAAGGACAATTGAGTGGCCAGCTCTTCGTAGGGACCAATTGGAACCCGGAGAATTTCCACAAGCTGTTTATATAGAATTTGACGACAAAGCAATTAAAAACAATGTTCCTGGAGTAGGAGTCAGAATCGAACCATCGACGACAGAATTCGATGCACTTCGCGGACAGGGTAAAATAGAGCGAAAAATTTTGCCATTGATATTGTGCTGGGGTGTAACTGTACACAAGCTCCAAGGAACTACTTTGGACTTTTGGACCGAGCTGTGGTTGACTTAAGTTCACGCATTTTTGCTAAAGGTCAAGCATATGTAGCTTTGAGCCGAGTTAGGTCTCTAGAGGGACTAATCATCAGTAGTTTAGACCACCGCAAGTTACTTAATAATCCCCACGATATTAACTCCCTCAATGAAATGACTAGATTGCGAAATTTACCATCTTATAACGAAGTCAATAAATCGTAACTAAAAAGTATAAAATAAAATAAACATATTTAAAGAAAAACAAAAAACCCGACTGCGTCGAAACTAATTTAAAAAAATACGTAAAAAAATTAACTTAAATAAAAACTAAAAAGAAACAAACAAGCCCAGTAGTTTAGAATTCTGTTATGTAATACTAAATAACTACACAATTGAAATAGTTTTATAATCGATACACACATAAAACAAATCATACATTCTAATGCAGAACAGAACGACTCACAGTCGGGGCCCCTTGGGAAGATTTGATTGGTAAAATTTGAATGGGCCCCGACTGTGAGTCGGTGGCATCTAATGACAAATCCCGCTCTTGGGCGGAGCGGGAGATAGTGTCAGACTTTTACTCACTAAAAACCCACTCCTATTCTTTCTTTGCCTTCGTCCCAGGGCCCCGGATTTCGCTTTCACACCACCCTTTGGCCCCAGTAGGCATCGACCCTGTTGGGCCCCTACGATTTGCTGACATCTCCCTGAGGCGCGCGTGGAACAATACGCGCCGTCGACGACTTCGGGCTTCGGGCTCGGTCCGGACGGGTACCAGACGGTCGGACGGCAAGCTACCCACTGCTCGCCGTCCGCAAGCCCGCGCTTACGGTGGCCGGAAATCGGGATCGGAATCCCGGCGGCGGCTGGGGCGTGAAGGCCGTTGCCTCACGCGATGGCCGCCTCCTTTTCTAGCATTACTGCTTCGCAGAAAGTGGCGACCGCCTGCCACTCCTCCTCGTTCCGGACCATGCAAATTATTTATATGCTTATGAACATCAAAAGTAATAAATATATATATTTCTTTTACTAAACTTCAAATGCTTAGGTACTTTTTTTTGGGTGAGAAATCATCCAATGATTTCTCGCGCTCTTGGGCGGAGCGAAAGAGCGTGTCAGACTTTTACTTACTAAAATCGACTCCTATATTCCCTTTTTGCCTTGCGTTCCAGGGCCCCAGGTTTTCCTTTCAGAAGCGAACCTCGTAGGCTTTTTTATTTTTTAAGGTGGGAAAATCATCTAATGACAAATCCCGCTCTTGGGCGGAGCGGGAGATAGTGTCAGACTTTTACTCACTAAAAACCCACTCCTATTCCTTCTTTGCCTTCGTCCCAGGGCCCCGGATTTCGCTTTCACACCACCCTTGGCCCCAGTAAGGTTCGACATTATTCGAAACTTATAACAAAAATGTGAATTTTGAAATTTTTGGTGATCTGTCGGTTTGTTCCAGCTAATATACGTAATGTTCTCGCGGGAATGGGATTTCAAAATCTATATATATATAAAAGAAAGTCGTGTTAGTTACACTATTTATAACTCAAGAACGGCTGAACCGATTTGGCTGAAAGTTGGTGGGGAGGTAGCTTAGAACCAGGAGACGGACATAGGATACTTTTTTTTTTTTGAGTAGTATAGAGTATGGTAGAGTAGGGTAGAGTAGGGTTGAGTAGTGTAGAGTAGGGTAGGGTAGAGTAGGGTAGAGTAGGGTAGAGTAGGGTAGAGTAGGGTAGAGTAGAGTAGAGTAGGGTAGAGTAGGGTAGAGTAAGGTAGAGTAGGATAGAGTTGGGTAGAGTAGGATATAGTATGACTACTATATCCTACTCTACCTTACTCTACCCTGACGTTGACGGGAGCGAAGCCGCGGGCAAAAGCTAGTACGGGATAAATCTGCGACAAGGTTAAACAAAATTTGACAGGACTTTCATTGGGATGTAGCTAATATTACGATGAGTACCTACCTTAGGGGGCGGTTTGCCCCCCAACATCACCACATCCTGATTCCCGGGAGAGAACATCTTCGAAAGGGCTGAACCGATTTTGACGGGACTTTCACTGACGGAAAGCTTTTTTATATATATATTTTTTGTTACAACTATCACACAACGCCGTCCACTCTCAAGCTAAGCCGAGCTTGTGTTATGAGTACTAGACAACTGATAATAGTAGATTATGTGACTAGGGGATAAAGCAGTGTCTTTAAGTCGCGGGCGGCATGTTGAATTCCGAACGAAACGAAGGTTGCTAATTTTAATCCCGAACGTCAGTGAGGGATTTATAAAATTAACTCCCGAGCACTGCGAGGGAGTTAATAAAGAAACCTGAGTGAAGTGAGGAATTCAAGCCGCCCAAGACAAAGACAGCTTTATCCCCGTGTTGGATACTCTACTTTTTACACCATCTGTGAGATAATTAAAAGACAATTTAGTAAAACAAATCATATAATAGAGAAATATAAGTATTATTTACGAGTTAATCTTAACTATCACTCAAAATGTTTTGAGATTTGAAACAAACAAAATTCACTACTCAAAGATTCTATAGTTTAAATTTTCTATAACGCCCCGCTTGTTCATTACTTTTTTTAGAAACTTTTTGTATTCTGTTTTTTTTTTTGTTAGTGGCCAGTTTGAATTTTGAATAAACTTGTTTGATGCACTATATTTTAATTCACATAATGCTGACGGTTTTTCACGTTCCAAATTCAAATCTCATTATTCCCTAGGGATCGCCCATACTACATTATCTCCCTAGGGACATAATGACTTGCTTTAAGTGATGGTTGTATGACGTATAAAAGGGCATTATCGAGCAGGTGGTGTAAAAATATTCTTATATATTTCTAAATACATACATATTATAGATAAATTACACCCAGGCACAGAACAAATGATCGTGCTCTTCACACAAACATTTTGCGCTGGGTGGGAATCGAAACCCACGACCTCCGGCATAGCAGTCAGGGCCACTAACCACTAGACCAACAGGCCAGTCATATAGGTAGGTAATCATCTAATGACTTTTCCGGCCCTAGGGCGGAGAGGGAGAGCGTGTCAGACTTTTACTTAGTAAAACCAAACGTAGGTTCCTTCAATTACTCTTTGCGTTTTAGGACCACGGGTTATCTTATCAGAAGTCCTCCCAAGAGATGTCAACGGTTTTGTTGACATGTCTTTAAGAAACACGTAGTACAGGACGCTCGCACGTAGCACAGATCAAAAATCTGTTCGGTTCGGACAATAGCCGGACGGCCAGACTGCGAGCTACACATTGCACATCGTCCAAAAGCCCGCGCCTACGGTAACTGTTTTTTTTTTTAAGGTGGGATATCATCCAAATGACTTCTCGCGCTCTGGGTGGAGCGGGAGGGCGTGTCAGACTTTTACTGACTAAAACCACACCTGTATCCTTCAATTACCCTTTGCGTTCTAGGACTACGGGTTTCCCTTTCAGAAATTCTCCGCGGTCCTAGCTAGCGGACATCGGCCCTGCTGGGCCCCTACGGTTTGCTGACATCTCTTTGAGGAGCGCGAAGATCACTACGCGCTGTTGACGACTGGGCTCGGTCCGGTTCATTACCGAACAGCCGGACGGCGAGCTACCCAGTGCTCGACGTCCGCAAGCCCGCGTCTACCGTGGCTGGTAGTCGGGGTTGGAATTACGGCGGCTAACGGTAGCTGGTAGTCGGGGGTCTCAACGGTTGGGGCGTGAGGATGTCCATTCCCTTACGCGTACGGCTGTCTCTATCACTAGCATTACTGCTTCGCAGATGGAGGCGGCCGCCACCCATTCCCCCTTACTCCGAATCATAGACGCGCGAGATGTCATCACCGCGGATTGTCCCCACGAGGTCACGGCTCACTTCCACCGTAAGCTCCATCGTGTCCTTCAGGCGATCCATCCGCACTATGGCGACATCCCTGAGCATTTTCTTCCGCCTGAATCCGGTGCAGGAACCTTCCGAACTTACCATCTCCGGTGAGGGCCTGCGTCATGCGGAAGGTGTGGAAGCCGTGACGCCTCTCCAGCCATTACTCAAAGAGGGGACTTACCGCCATTATTATGGCGTGCTCAACTGACCGATAGTTCATGTTACAAGGAGTAACCTAGGCTACTTTTCATTTTCCCGTGGGAACGGGACTTAATTTCCAGGGGGGGGGGGGATATATCTTTGGAATTTTGGAATAGATAACATTTTTTTACGCGATTGCCCCAAAAAAGGGGAGTAACGAAGTTGCGAGTAACCTAACCTAACCCAACAAGTTAGCAGAAAAATAAATGACATATTTCCTATTGTATTTTTTTTTAATATGGTCATGATATACCATTTTGGAATCGTCATGATGAGCTCTTGAATTTGATACCCATGTTGCACTAACCAAAAAAAAATTTTTTTTTTTTACTCTAATGTATAGCGTCCCACAGTCGTTATATATATTTTTTTTCAACGTCACCTATTTAAGAACACTTGGATTAACAGACGAATCTAACGATATGCTAATTATGTAAATCGGTTCAGCGGTTTGAAAGATATGAGGTAATAAAGAATATTACATACATACAAGATACGCGCGAAACACATAACCCTTCTTACAGTCGGGTAAAAAACTAATTTACCACCGATATAAAAACTTCTGTAACAAACTCTTACGCAACCTTAAAATTGAACTCTAAAAAGCTCTGGAAAGTCTTAAAATCAGTATACGACCCCAGTGTTCGAAAGTGCAATACGTCCAACTTACTGTCCAGTTCACTGGACTGGACCCTGTCGAGTCTCTCAACAAGTGCAACTTCTACTTCACTTCCGTAGGCAAAAACCTGGCTTTTTTATTTGATATAAACCAGTGCTTGACTGCGACCCCACCTGATGGTAAGCAGTGATGCAATCACTGATGGTAAGGCGCACAAGTTTATTAAGAGCCTATTCACTCTAGCCTTGAAAGTTGAAGGCACCTAAATTATAGTTGGACGGGAAGACCGCAGCAGGCAAATTGTTCCAGTCCTTCGATGTACGCGGTATAAACGAAGAAGCGAAACGCTTAGTCCGGACCGTTGAAGTTTCAACAACGTAAGGGTGGATACTCGCCGTACGTCGGGTTGTCCAATGGTAGAAAGGAGATGGCGGAATCAAATCATGCAATTCCCGAGCACACTCTCCAAAATGCAACCTGTAAAATACCGATAGGCTGGCTACCCTGCGCCTGTGCTCGAGGCTTTGTAGATTGGACTTAACCAAATCTGGATCCTAATTAGCCTCTTCGCACGCCTTTCGACTGAGTCCAAAGCTGTTAGATATGGCATTTTGCAGCAAGAGCCCATATGTGACTGCAGTACTCCACACACGATCGGATCTGTGCTTTGTATAACATTAGAAGCTGTCCCGGTGTGAAGTACCGTCGGACCTTTGCAAGAACGCCTAGTTTTCTAGCAGCTACCTTGGCTTTGGACTCAATGAACTGCCCAAAATTGAGGTCTGAAGAAATTTCGACTCCCAAGAGCTGATGGCGGTCGGTGCACTCCAGGGATACATTCCGAAAAGCAGGAGCCAAGGTGAACGGGCCCCTTTTGGTGGTGAACAGACACGCTTGTGTTTTAGCGGCGTTGAATTCTACCAGATTGGTTTCACCCCACTTGGAGACTGCCTGAAGAGAGACATTCGTAAATCGTACGCTCTACTATAGCCTCTCGTTCGGACCGGATTAGTTCCTTATTGGCCCGAGCACCCGGAAGGTATCTCTATGCAACTGTGTTATCATATGCATACCCATAGATACCGGGCATCAGCAGATTATTAATATGCAGCAGGAAAAGAGTTGCAGAGAGAACTGACCCCTGCGGAACTCCGGCATTAGTGGTCATGGGCTCTGACGAGCATCCATCGACAGCAACTCGGAGAGACCGTTCCCTCAGGAAGTCTTTTACCCAGTTAATCAGACCAGGGGAAATGCCGTACGCTGGAAGCTTACTCAAAAGACTGGCGTGCCATACCCTGTCGAAGGCCTTCGAAACGTCTAAGGAGACAGCAATCGCTTCTCCATTCTTCTCGAAGGCCTCGCCCCACATGTGAGTGGTATACACTAGTAGGTCCCCAGTAGACCGATTGTGGCGAAACTCGTACTGTCGGTCACTGAGGAGATCGTTACCTTCCAGGTATGCCATGAGGCGCGAGTTCAATACACGCTCCATAATCTTGCAGAGTATGGAGGTTATTGAAATCAGCCGATAGTTGGCACGATCGGCACAACTGCCCTTTTTGGGCACGGGTTGCACGTTGGCAAGCCTCCAGGACTTGGGCACTATACCAGTTCTAAATGAGAGGCGATACAACCCAACAAACATTTTAGCCGTATAAGTAAGAGTTACGCGACTCGAAGTGCTTTAAACATCGTATTGAAGTATTTCTATCGTGAAATATGACTCAGTGCCTCTTATCTTTACACAACTTGTAGTCGTATACAGACATCGTATAAACTTCTATACGACTACTTTATATAACTGATACACAATTTTCAGTGGTATAACCGATAATGTCGCCTTAGTAACATCTACACGACTTTTATACCGTCATTAATCGTATTAGAGTCACGAAAACTGCTTTTAAGTGATAATCGTGTAAGAGTAATAAATGGCACTCTTATACAATTTTCAGTCAATATTAACACTTTTATACTACTATTCAATGACTAGATGACCTATTAGTGTATAACAAAATTTTAACATTACAACCACAGCCAGGACAAGTCAATTGTAATGAAACTGGAATTGGTTCCGCACAAAATTTTGTTTAAAACTCAAGATAATTGAGTTCGATGCAAAGTGGGTCTAAACGATATGATGTTGTTCGAACCGCAAAAAGTAGATCTAGTGGTTCTTTAAAAGTAGAGTCAGGTTCTATAAAGGTAGATTTGATAAATTATATCTTAATTATGGTTCCGATTATGAAAGCGCAAGCGAAACTAGTAATAATGATATACTTCGTGATAATGTAAATGTCTATGTGTACTAAAATGTCATCCGTCTCTGGCACACTTCAAAGTGATCTCTAACTTTCATGAAAACGTACCTCAGAAGATATAGAAGATATATAGCCATCTCAAATACATACTGTATCAATATGTTAAAAACTTATCAATGTCCTTTATATTTATTGTATATCATTTTTTATTACCGCCAAAACCAACAATAAATAAGTCACTAGTTTAATTAAAAGTATATTTAAAATGGTTTTTCATATAAGATTTTCTTTAAGTGAACCCTAATAATTTAGTTAATATGGCTTCTAATTTACAATATACGAACGAAAAGTCGTCTAGATGTTATATTATGGTTGTGTCTTAAACCCTAAGTCGTATAAAGGTAATTTTTAACACTTTCGTTAAAATAAATTTTAAAATGTTACTTATTTTAAAGAATTTATAAGGCGCATTCATTATATTGAGAAAACTAGTGCATATTACTCAATAAAATTAATTTCCCAATAGATTAATGTACTTGAACACGACTTTCGACGATAAAATATAATACCTAATGAATAATTAAATGGCTGTAGTCCTCATTCAATGATAAAAATATATATTATTTTTACACAGTATAAGATTAATCTATCTGGTTTTTAAGTTTCAATTCACCACATTTATCTCATCACTTCAGATCACTTCACATCAAAATTCCTTATAAAAGTCATGATGAACACTAGTTATTCGATAAAATGCCGCAAAGCAGCGCTAATAAACAGAATAACTCGACGAAAAGAGGTCCTTATGACATCTATACGACCAGTACATGATCAAATAGTGATGAATACGACTGCTGTGTAACTCTATTACGACACTGATTCGTATAAAATGGGCCTATTTTCGGTCATATCAACGTGATAACGACGTATTTACGACCAGCGTATAGAACCAAAAGTTAAAATCAGCACGTTGTGGCGACCGAAAAAATGTTTGTTGGGAAGCGCGTCAATACAGGAGACAACTCGGTTGCACATGCCTTGAGAGCTATTGCTGGTATACCATCTGGTCCACTAGCTTTATTCACGTCTAGACGACACAGTGCTCTCCAAACTTCTCTGTTCCTTATGCGAACCTCGGGCATCGAGGTGTTGCAGTGAGGTAGAGTCGGTGGAGTAGCACTGCAAGTATCAAGACGAGAATTATGGGCGAAGAGAGATGCAAAGAGACCTGCTTTCTCTCTCGCCGAGTGAGCTAGTGTGCCATCAGGTTTAACCAGCGGAGGCAATGTGGGCCTACAGAAGTTCGCTTCGACCGACTTGGCAAGGGACCAGAATGCTCTGCTACCGGACGGCTGTGCAGAGAGCTTTGTGCCAATATGGGTAATGCGGTCGAACCGAGCTTTCTTCAGTGCCTTTTTGTAGGATTTGGCAGCACGGTTGAAAGCTCTCTTCTTTGAGCTCAAATCCGTAGCTTTGCGGTCACGAGCGTCAACCCAGGCGAGAAACGCCGAATGCTTACGCTCTTCAGCTTGAACGCAATCGGCATTGAACCATGGGTGAGCTGAGCCTCCGATGGGTACGTCACTATAAGGAATGAAAATCTCCATAGATTGACGTATCACATCGGATATAGCATCCGCACAGCTCGACGGACTTTCAGAAGAGAAGCAGACCTGCTGCCAAGGATAAGATGCAAAGAAATGTCACATCTCATCCCAATCTGCTGACCTGGAACGCCACATTCGCCGTTCGCCGCTTGAGTCGCAGTCAGGTGGGGAGAAGGACGAAACAGACTTCACCAGACAGTGATCTGAAGTTCCAAGTGGTGAGGAAACTGTTTCGATACATCTGTCCGAATCGGTGGTCAGCAGAAGGTCCAGACAATTGGCAGTATGACCAACTACATCAGGCACCCTAGTCGCTTGCTTGACCAGCAATTGGGAAAGGCCCATCAACACTGCAAAGTTTCGCGCTTCTCTCCCAGCGTGATCGGTCCTCTGGTATGGGAAAAGCCAGTCTTGGTGGCAGGCGTTAAAGTCCCCCAGAGCGACGAGCTGCGCATCAGGGTGCCGTGGCAGAGCCTTATCGGCGGCCTCACTGAGGTGGTCGAACAACCGAGTCGTCTCCTGATCACCGCTGTGCGAACGGTAGACACAGGCATAAACAATTTTGTCCATACCTGTGTCCACCAACAGCCATAGCGTGGATAAATTAGGGTCTTCAAGGTGACGGAGACGCTGGCAGCAGATGTCATTACGGACGTACACACAGACCCCGGCACGCTGCAGGAAATGATGCTTCAGTGAGTATCCCGGGTAGTTGAGGTACGCCGTATCTGACGGACATCTAATTTGGGTCTCCGTCAAGAAAAGCAAGTGTGGCTTGTCAGTCTCAAGATGGTAGTGGACCGCAACGAGATTGGAGTGCAGCCCTCTAATATTTGAGAGGCGCACTTGAAATGAGAGGACGTGCATCCGCTGTTGACACTTGCCTTTCTTTTTACCTTTCATAAACAATGAGTTGTGGAGTGAATAGGTGAGATGGAAGATGGCAGTTGAGCGTGGTGATGCGATGTTAAACCCAACAACAAAACCAGAGTTGCTGCGCCAATGGAGGGTTGATCTGGAGACTACGGGGACGCCCGAACCCCCCCAGTGATCGCCAGCGGGCCCTCTCGCCCGGTCGCCAACCGGCACGATGGGGGAACTTCGAGAAAGAGGTTGATCGTTAAATCCGACTCGGCTGGGCAGCGTTCGGGAAGCTGCACGGTGTCTTCTCGTCTAATATTACTAGTAAACAAAGTTGATTTTTGTGCCAGGTTATTTGAGTAGTTTTATTACAAAAAAAAAGGAATTTAAAATCTGTGTTGATCTAAAAATTAACTAAACATTTACAATAATCAAATCATAGGTAGGCCTGGAATATCAATGGGCTAACTCCAAATAAACATGAAGTTGAGCTACTTATCACCCAATATAAACTGGACATCCTCCTTATATCTGAGGCCCACTGTACCGGTACATTATTGATAAAATTCTCGGACTATGCATGCTATGTCACAAACCACCCTGATGGAACGGGCCACGGTGGAACAGCCGTGATCATAAAGAAAACAATCAAGCACCACCTAATGCCATGCTACAAAACAAATTACATCCAAGCTACTACTATTGCTGTGTGTACTGCCCACCTAAACATAAGATCAGTGAATCCATGTTTTCTGGCTTCTTCGATACTCTTGGGCATCGTTTTTTTGCAGGAGGGGACTGGAATGCCAAAAATGAACATTGGGGATCCAGATTGACGACCACTAGAGGACGCCAATTAAAAATAAGTGTAGACAAAAATCAGCTTCAAACTATTTCCTCCTGTGAAACGATCTACTGAGCAGTAGATCCTAAAAAAAATCCCGATCTTCTAGACTTCTTTTTTATGTGCCTGCAATGCTCTTTGCATTGCAGGCACTTCATTAAAACTGATTCCTGCTACGACAGCTCGTCCGACCACACTCCCGTAATTCTAACTGTCAGCACTATGCTAGTCGAGACCTCAAACCCAGAAAAGTTTTATAATAAACATACAGATTAGATATCAGTTCGGGAATTCCTGGAAGAGAAGATTGAACTTAGAGTAGCTCTTAAAACACAGGATGAGATTGAGAATGCTACTAAATATATCAAAACTCTGATCAGAGACTTAACTTAGTTAACGCGAGGGTTCACAGGATAACTACCCTATGGAAGTCAAAAGAGCTATTCTTGAGAAACGAAAGCTGAGAAGGATTTGGCATGAAAGTCGACTAGGCTTAGATAAACACGATTTCACAAAAGCGGCAACAGACTTAAAGAACGTGTTACATAACTGGCACAACAATACTCTCGAATCTCAACTGGAGTCTTTCACAGCCACTGCCTCCACCAACTACTCACTATGGAAGTTCACAAAAGACTATGATAGGCCGCAAATAGCTAAACCTCCTATAAAAACCAACAATGAGTGGGCGCGTACGTCACAGAACAAGGCAGACACTTTTGCACATCACCTAGCCAATGTCTTTCATCTGAATAATGCAAGCGATCCAAGTTCAGAGAAAGAAATTGATGACATTATCAATCAGGACCTGCAAATGTCGCCGCCACCAATAACTACACGTAAAGTCTGGAGGACAATTAACAAAGAGCTCAAAGACAAAAAAGGATTTGATCTAATCACGAAAGAAGTACATACTACGCCGACTTCCAAAAAAGGCCATAGTCTATTCAATAGCATGCTAAGAGTACAATATTTTCCAAAACTCTGGAAAGTCTCACAAATTTTAATGGTCCATAAATTGGGAAAAACTTCTTAAGTGACATCCTACAGACCCATAAGCCCACTGCCGATTCTGTCTAAGGTTTTTGAGAAACTGTTACACCGACTATTACCCATATTGGAAAAAAACAATGTCAAACCAGAACATCAATTTGGTTTCAGACTGAAACATTCAATAGTGGAACAAATCCACAGAGTCGTGGACAAAATAAGAAAGTCTTTGGAGGAGAAGGAGTATTGCTCTGCAGTCTTCCTTGATATCCAACAGGCCTTCGACAGGGTCTAGCACAAGGGCCTCCTTAGCAAAATCAAGAGTAACCTGCCTCACAGCTACTACTTGTTGCTCGAGTATTATCTCTCTGAGAGACTCTTCCAAGTGAAGGAAGCTGAGTCTACATCTGACTTCTACCAAATAGAGGCCGGTGTGCCGCAAGGGTCAGTCTTGGGACCTGTACTGTACATCATATACACGTTTGACCTGCCAGAAGAACAAGATGTCACTACAGCCGCATTTTCCCACAATAGGTACTGCTATTTTGGCAAGCGACAAAAACCCTGTGATTGTACGCACTTCCCTTTCAGAAGCCTCGTACAGCAATGCGTTTTAATAATTTGGTGCTACTGTTGATTTCATCGAAGATATGGCGTGTTCAAGTTTCACGGCGTAACAATATGATACTGAGAAATCTGAGCAATGTCCCACGGTTTATCACAAACACAGAAATACATCACTATCTCAAAATGAAAACTGTGAAGGTAGAAATCCTCAAAACTCCAATGACATACCTGGGGAGGTTGGAAAATCGTCCTAACCAATTGGCTGCTAACCTGACAACCAGAAGCTACACTAAGAGGCTAAAGCGAAAAGATGTTATAGCTATATAAATAAATATAGCCAATTAAGAGGAGATGTCCTCACTGGAGGGCTCACTCGAACTGCCATTACCTACAGCTAGGGCTTTCAATCCGGAGTTCCGGAGCTTCGTAACTCCGGAGTTTCGGAGCGATTTTAAGCTTTTTTCAAATCCGGAGTTGAAATAGAACACCGGAGTTGAAACCGGTTTTCAAAAGCCATGTAAACATTATTTACAAAACGACGAAAAACGGATTTTAATTCTTGACGCGCTCCCGTAAGCGGTAAAACAATACGTGCCATCAATGTGAATGTGTATGTATATAATACTTTACCAAACGCATCGATTCAAATTCATTAAAAGTTAATGGTTTATTTTTTTTAATTCAGCCGATCATTGATTATGCCAGTGCCTGCTACCTGGATGCCACTGAGGAGCTATTAAATAAGCTTTCATGAGCGCTTGCAAAACCTGTGGATTCGTTTTGTTTTTGGCCTAAGAAAATACGACGATGTCTCTCAATTCCGCAAGGATCTCAAGTGGTTCCCTATCTGTCTTCGTAGGAACATTCGGGTATTATGTCTCTTGTACAACATCCTTTTCAACCCTGCCCCCCTAGCCAAGTTGCAAACGATAAACGTGAACGCTTAGTAATCTCCAATAGATTTTCAACTTTATACCTAAGAGCATAAAGTTGAAAATTTATTAAAGACTACTGAGCGTTAGCGACCGGAACGAACGAAAACACTATGTAATCTTCAATAGATTTTCAACTTTATATCCAATAACATAAAGTTGAAAATCTATTAAAGACTACTGAGAGTTTACGTTTATCGTTTGTGACTTGGCTAGGGGGGCTGGCTACTTACGTGATCGTTTTTCGTTCATTCGCCCTGCCGATGCCCCATACAGATCCCACCTTAAATTCCAGCTCAATTTCCCATCCCATAATACCCATTTCTATTCCAACTCCTTCTCTTTTCATGCGGTACGACTGTGGAACTCACTTCCAGCTAAGATCCGTGACGCTAAAAGTGTATCTGTCTTCAAGAAGCTAGTCAAAGAACTCTCCCTATACCTCTCTACCATCTCGTAAAGTTATATTTTTTAGATATATATTTTTATAATATAGTTTATGTATTGTATCTATTTATGTGTTTTTTATATTGTTATTGATATATATAATTATGTATTATATGATTTAATTTAGATAATATAGTATATTTTTAATTTTCTAACTTATTTGTATACACTGTGTCTACATGTCTTATCCAACTCTCCTGTCGCAGGTCTGCTGGAAGAAATTTCATTTGAAATAAGCAGTACCTTTGTGCTATTCTATCTGCATTTGTTCTTTTCATTTTTAAGTGTTTGTGTGTACATAAATAAATAAATAAATTAATTTTATTAATTTCTAAAAAAGTTGTCAACTCCGGAGTTCCGGATTTGATTGCTCAACATCGTAATTAGCACCGGAGCTAATAACTATCCGAGTTTGAATGCCCTACCTACAGCGCATCTGCTTATAGCTAATGATAATATAATCATCCATTTGGGTATTTTCCCGGATAAATGTCCTGCAATTGAGTACTTTGGGTATTGATACGGTATAAATTACCAGGTAGTAACTCGTCTCTCACTTATAGTAATACATAATTATATCATTCGGTAAAGCAAATCTTATACACTTCGTTTTTTACCGAGTAACACTATTGTAAAGTATTATCAGTGAATCAGTTTTGGATCTGCTGTTGTCTACATCTCCAAGATATTTTGTGGAACGTTTTTTTTTTTTGTTTTTTAGATGGGAATATCATCTAATGACAAATCCCGCTCCTGAATAAAAAACACAAAAAAAAAAACACCAAAAAATCCAGAAAACCAGAAAAAAAAACCAAAAATCCAGAAAAAAAAACCAAAAATCCAGAAAAAAACAGAAAAAAAAAACAGAAAACCAATTAGAAAAAAATATATGAATCCAGATAGTGTCAGACTTTTACTGACTAAAAACCCACTCCTGTTCCTTCTGCCTTCGTCCTAGGGCCCCGGGTTTCACTTTCACACTACCCGTCTACCCGTGGCCCCAGTAAGGTTCGACCCTGCTGGATTCCTACGATTTGCTGACATCTCCCTGAGGCGCGCGTGAAACACTACGCGCCGTCGACGACTTAGGCTCGGTCCTGACGGTTACCGGACGGTCGGACGGCGAGCCACCTATTGCTCGCCGTCCGCAAGCCCGCGCCTACGGTGGTAGGAAATCGGGATCGGAATCCCGGTGGCGGTTGGGGCGTGAGGGCCGTTGCCTTACGTGATCGGCCGCCTCCTTTGCTAGCATCACTGCTTCGCAGAAGGAGGCGACCGCCTGCCTCTCCTCCTCGCTCCGGACCATGGCCTGTACCAAGGCCCGGCGCGAGAGATCGCCGGCGCCGCCGATCGCCCCCACGAGGACACGGGCGTTGCTCTGCCCAAGCGGGGCACACCTCCACCGTGTCCTCCGGGAGGTCCACACAGTGGCGACACCCGGGCGTCGCTTCTGCACGAATCCCGAGCAGGAACTTCCCGAAATTACCGTGTTCCGTGGGAACCTGCGTCATGCGGAAGGTAAGGACGCCGTGAGGTCTTTCCAACCACGTCTCAAAGAGGGGACTTACCACCATAATTGTGGCGTGCCTATTTTGTGGAACGTCTATTTTTCTTAAAAAATAAGAACGATACTATAATATGTCATTCTTTATTTTTTTTTATGTTTGTTACCTTATAACTCCGACGTTAATGGACCGATTCGCAATTTTTTTTTTCCCTTTGAGGATATGCTTCCAGATTGGTCCCAATTTTATCAAAATCCAGTTCTCATGATGGGATCCATGAGGAATCGAGGGAACTCCTCAAATATTATAGGCAACCATATAGTGATTTTGGTATTTTCATCGACTTAAGCATTTACAGTCAAAAAGTAACATTTGATGAAGTAGACCAGAAATGGCCAACGGAACTTCATACACACATAGATATCACAATGAAGATAGATACAAATAAATGAATGGTTCTGAATAGTTATGTTGAAAATGGTATCATCGAAGTGAACAGATGATGATGATGGAACCGGAAGGTAGGCACTGGAACTCCGTAATTAATCAATGTAATCGTCGTGTTTGGGCTTATTAGAATTGTCATTAGATGCTCTTTGGCTATAAGGTACTATCGAACTGGTCTGATGATGGAGCCGGAAGGTAGAAGGTAGACACAGGAACTTCATAATAAAACAATGTAATCTTACAAGTCTGCAACGTCGTAGACAAGTCTGTCTAAGACAGTCTTGTCTCAAGTGTGCGCAGGCCCTTAATTATGTAAATCCGTTCAGCGGTTTGGAAGTTATGAGGTAATAAAGAATATTACATACATACATAAAGAAAAACATAATCCTTCTTCCAGACCTTACCCTATTTTGAATGAAGTGTCAAACAATGTTAAATAAATGAATAAGTAGATACTTTATTAGTGTCAAAAGTTAGTCTTGAGCAGTAACGTGTCCGGCCCCTGGCCCACGGCCTCGCACCTAAAGGGGCCTCGTACAAGCAAGGTCTCTTCGCAGAGGAAACTAACTGTTTCCCATTCCCTCTTATACCGTACCATGGCCTGAACCAGGGCCGGACGCGAGAGATTCACCATCTCTAGGAGGAGACGGTGGTGCTACATCAAAGCGGGCCAGTACCGTGTGCTCCACCATGTTTTCCGGGCAATCCGCACAATGGAACAGGACCTCCCGAGACTCCCATGTCTGATAAGGACCTACATCAGGTGGAAAGTGAGGACACCGTGACGCCTCTGTAGCCACTCCTCAAAGAGGGGACCTACTGCAACGATTATGGTGTAGCTAGCGTTGCGCCTTTCGTTTCCGCCTGCCATTCCTCTTCGCTCCGGACCATGGCCTACTGTATCAAGGCCCGGCGCGAGAGGTCATCGCCGCTACTGCTCCAAGCGGAGCACACCTCTACCGTATGCTTCACCATGTCCTCCGGGCGGTCCACACAATGGTGACACCCCCGCGTTTCTTCCGCACGAATCCGGTGCAGGAACCTCCCGAACTCACCATGTCCGGTGAAGATCTGCGTCATGCGGAAGGATGAGGAGGCCGTGAGAATTACTTACTTTGGTACCTAAATACTTAGGAACATACTTATAAAATACCTATTAACAGGCTAAACTCATGAGGAAAATACATAGGTGCAGGTACCAAAGTATAAAAGGAAAAAACAATGAGTGCGTACCTAATAACAATATGAGTGGGTGTCCCACACATGTTGTTACTGTATTGTAGGTTTAACTAAACCTTAAGCTATGAACGTCGCATACGGTGGAGCTGCTCGACCTAGATTTAAAACTTCCGACTTTCATCGATCCCTGTTGCGCAGCGACCGTGAGTCCTGCCCGTGACCTACTTCGTGTTCAGCATCGATCATAGGTACATACGGACATGCCTACTTTAAGCACCTATGTTCTTATATATTATATTAAAACTTTGTGTCTTATCTTGCATAAGGTGATTTTGTGTTGTTTTAATTTTGTAGACTAGAGCTCAGCTTGAAATTTGAATTATGCCAAAATCACATTATCGGTGTCAACCACACCGACACTGGCATGGCCACTATCAGGGATTTATATATATACTAGCGTCTGCCAGCGGATTCGCCCGCGTGATAATAGTTTGTTTTTTTTTTTTTTTTGAGATTTAAACTATCCTATCTCTCAAGTTGGATCGAACTGCACATGGTGTGCGAATTTTATTATAATCGGTTAAGTGGTTTAGGAGTCCATTGAGGACAAACATTGTGACACGAGATTTATATATATTAAGATAGGGAAAATTACGGGGCGTTCTTGCTACACATGGGCTACAGAGCAAATTCTCGTAACATATTATCTATGTAGAGGTACCTACCTACACCTTTATATTAATGATAAGAGGCTGCCGCGGTAGCGCTAGTGAACGACCACATGATAGGATGTTCCAATTTCGTACTTCACTAGTTCGCTCCACACGTGTTACCTACTCCTGTTATCCAACTCGATCTCACTTGTACTTTTTTATTGGTCTGAGCTCACTTGATGACAAAAACATTTCTTCAATTTTTTGTTACGCCGCACATTTTCTAGTCAGTATCATGGATGTTATCATAGATATACGTTATCTATCCAGTTAGGGCCGACGAGGCGAGGGCGCCCACGCGTTGCCGTACAAAAGTGCACCGTCGGGCATTCGCGCCCCACGCCCGTTTTGCTACGTAATAATGAATTAAAGTTCTCCATCGACACGACTACATGCACAAGTTAAACCACACGACACACGTGCACACGAGTGCCACACATCCCGATCTGGGCGCGTCGTTCTCCATACATTTTGTATGGAAACTAGACTTCGCGACGTCGTTGCACGTACAAATCTGGCGTGTTACACGTGTGCGTCGGTCTAATGTAGTTCTAGCTTTAGTCACGCGACGGGTGCCCGCGTTGGCCCACGCTTGACGCTGTGTTTAAGCGGGCGCACTTGCGGGCACCCGTCGCGTAACGTCGCACGTGTGACGTGTGCGACGGTCCCTGTAGCGGAAACCGGATTAGGTATTACCTGCGCAGTGTTGCTATTTCAACTTTAACGGTGTGCATGTAGTCGTGTTGACTTTATCTTTAGATTGCGTTGACTACGTGGGGTAGTCTATCTGACTAATTGATATTAATTTCAGCTTAATACCTGCACGCTTTCCTGAGAAAAAACGATTTGACAGACGGACAACTAAATCATCCTGTAAGGGCCGTCGCTACGTTAAGCGGGCACCCGCGCGGTCCCATACAAACGTGCTCCGTCGCGGGGAGCCGCGCCCGCGCTCGTTTTGCTACGTAGTAATACATTAAAGTTCTCTATCGACACGACTACATGCACACCAACGTCAACGCAATCTAAAGATAAAGTCGAGTCAAAAAATGCGCCTAAACGGAGTTTCATGCTCCGTTTAGGCGCATATTTTGACACTCGCAGGGAAATCATGACCTATAGGGTACTTCCAGGTGACCTTGAATCCTAAAATTTGGCGTGAAGGTACTATTACTTATTCTCTGCATGAAGCAAGGTCTCGTACCACAATTACAAGATAAAATCTGAAAACGGTTTGCAGTTTAAAAAATTAAAAAATTCCTTTTTACCCGACTGCAAGAAGGGTTATGTTTTTCGCGCGTATCTTGTATGTGTATGTATGTATGTTATTTTATTTTAATTTTATTTGGAAAACTTACAGCTAATAAAAACATGTTAACTTAGCTTAAGACCAATTACAAGTTTTCACTTACAATAAATGAATAAATGTGTTGAAACAAGCGGTACATTACACGATATAAACACACAGCTTAAAAACGAAATTAATATTTTCAAAGAAATCGATGCTATTTCAATTAAAATGATTACAACACTACTATACTAAATAAATAGGATCAGTGATTAGTTACTCGTATGTTAGTGATAGCATGACGGTTGACAGGATAGAATGGAAGAAAAAAACATGTTGTGCCGATCCCAAATAAGATGGGACAAGGGCAGGAAGATGATGAGTGATCAGTTATGAAATTATAAAAAGTTTACAATTTTAACATTAGGAAATGTTTGCGAAAAAATCATTGCAAAGGGTTCTTTTCAATTTACGTATGCACGTGTTATAAAGATCGATGGATCGATGTCAACTTCCCGGCAGGCCATATTAAAAGTACGACTCGCTCTAATCAGGTACGAGTTTTGCCTGTAGCAAGTTCTCACCACTGGTGTGGCCAATAGGTGTGTCACTGTGTCGTTTAGACGTGAATAAAGCTAGTGGACCAGATGGTGTACCAGCAATAGTTCTCAAGGCATGTGCGCCCGAGTTGTCTCCTGTATTGACGCGCTTGTACCGCCTCTCATTTAGGACTGGTATAGTGCCCAAGTCCTGGAAGCTTGCCAACGTGCAACCCGTGCCCAAAAAGGGCAGTCGTGCCGATCCTGCCAACTATCGGCCGATTTCAATAACCTCCATACTCTGCAAGATTATGGAGCGTGTATTGAACTCGCGCCTCATGGCATACCTGGAAGGTAACGATCTCCTCAGTGACCGACAGTACGGGTTTCGCCACAATCGGTCTACTGGGGACCTACTAGTGTATACCACTCACATGTGGGGCGAGGCCCTCGAGAAGAATGGAGAAGCGATTGCTGTCTCCTTAGACGTCTCGAAGGCCTTCGACAGGGTATGGCATGCCAGCCTTCTGAGTAAGCTTCCAGCGTACGGCATTTCCCCTGGTCTGATAAACTGGGTAAAAGACTTCCTGAGTGAACGGTCTCTCCGAGTTGTTGTCGATGGATACTCATCAGAGCCCATGACCACTAATGCCGGAGTTCCTCAGGGGTCAGTTCTCTCTGCAACTCTTTTCCTGCTGCATATTAACGATCTGCTGATACCCGGTATCTATGGGTATGCAGATGA
The DNA here is from genome assembly GCA_905147345.3 of Mythimna impura. Lineage (NCBI taxonomy): Eukaryota > Metazoa > Arthropoda > Insecta > Lepidoptera > Noctuidae > Mythimna > Mythimna impura. The sequence goes on along the minus strand of LR990342.1, from coordinate 699,053 downwards.
TAGCACAGTTGTAGAGAGATACCTGCCAGGTGCTCGGGCTAGTAAGGAGCTAATCCGGTCTGAACGAGAGGCTATTGTAGAGTGTACGAATGTCTCACTTCAGGCAGTCTCCATGTGGGGCGAAACCAATCTGGTAGGATTCAACGCCGCCAAAACACAAGCGTGTCTGTTCACCGCCAAAAGGAGACCGTTTGCCTTGGCTCCTGCTTTTCAGAATGTATCTCTGGAGTGCACCGACCGCCTTCAGCTCTTGGGAGTTGAAATTTCCTCAGACCTCAATTTTGGGCGGTTCATTGAGTCCAAAGCCAAGGTAGCTTTCGACCACTAAACTGGCAACTTTCATAGACTTTTTAGGGTTCCGTAGCCAAATGGCAAAAAACGGAACCCTTATAGATTCGTCATTTATCTATCTGTCCGTCCGTATGTCACAGCCACTTTTTTCCAAAACTATAAGAGCTATACTGTTGAAACTTGGTAAGTAGATGTATTCTGTGAACCGCATTAAGATTTTCACAAAAAAATAGAAAAAAAAAACAATAAATTTTGGGGGTTCTCCATACTTAGAACTGAAACTCAAATTTTTTTTTTTCATCAAACCCATTCGTATGGCGTATCTATGGATAGGTCTTCAAAAATGATATTGAGGTTTCTAATATCATTTTTAGGGTTCCGTAGCCAAATGGCAAAAAACGGAACCCTTATAGATTCGTCATGTGTCTGTCTGTCCGTCCGTATGTCACAGCCACTTTTTTGCGAAACTATAAGAGCTATACTGTTGAAACTTGGTAAGTAGATGTATTCTGTGAACCGCATTAAGATTTTCACAAAAAATAGAAAAAAAAAGCAATAAATTTTGGGGGTTCCCCATACTTAGAACTGAAACTCAAAATTTTTTTTTTCATCCAACTCATACGTACATATATCTATGGATAGGTCTTCAAAAATGATATTGAGGTTTCTAATATAATTTTTTTATATACTGAATAGTTTGCGCGAGAGACACTTCCAAAGTGGTAAAATGTGTGTGTCCCCTAGTAACTTCTAAAATAAGAGAATGATAAAACTAAAAAAATATAATTATGATGTCATCATCATCATCATTTCAGCCGAAAGACGTCCACTGCTGGACATAGGCCTCCCCCAAGCGTCGCCACAGCGAACGGTCCTGTGCGTCTCGCATCCATCGGACTCCCGCAACCGTTACCAAGTCATCGGTCCACCTTGTAGGAGGCCTTCCAACGCTACGTCTTCCGGTACGTGGTCGCCATTCCAGAACCTTTCGGCCCCAACGGCCATCTGTTCTGCGAGCAATGTGCCCTGCCCATTGCCACTTTAGTTTGGCGATTCTTCGTGCTATGTCGGCAACCTTGGTTCTCCTGCGGATATCCTCATTCCTGATTCGATCATGCAAGGAAACTCCGAGCATAGCCCTCTCCATTGCCCTTTGGGTGACTTTAAGCCTTCTAATGAGGCCCATTGTAAGCGACCACGTTTCGGAGCCATATGTCATCACTGGCAACACGCACTGGTCATAGACTTTCGTCTTGAGACACTGTGGTATATTGGACGAGAAGACACCGCGCAGCTTCCCGAACGCTGCCCAGCCGAGTCGGATTCGACGATTGATCTCTTTCTCGAAGTTAGACCTTCCCAACTGGACCGTCTGTCCCAGGTAAACGTAGTCGTCTACAACTTCGAGTGTAGAGTCCCCGACCTTGATAGGAGTGGGTGCTACATGGCTGTTTACCATGACTTTGGTTTTGTCCATGTTCATTTTAAGTCCCACTCTTTCGGAAGCTCTACTGAGGTCACCAAGCATTGTACTGAGCTCCTCCGTAGTCTCAGCCATGACTACTATGTCGTCGGCAAACCGAAGGTGAGTGATGTACTCGCCATTGACATTAATGCCTAGCCCTCTCCATTCCAAAACCTTGAAGACATCCTCCATTGCTGCCGTGAACAGTTTCGGAGAAATAACGTCTCCCTGCCTCACACCCCGCTGCAAGAGGATAGGTTTCGAGGTCTGGTCTTGTAGTCGGACTGACATAGTGGCGTTTTTGTACAAACACTTCAGCACTTCGATATACCGATAGTCAATTTGGCACCGTTGGAGAGACTGCAGTACAGCCCAAGTTTCAATCGAATCAAAGGCTTTCTCGTAGTCCACAAACGCTAAGCAGAGAGGCTGATTATACTCCTCAGTCTTCTGTATAACCTGCCGCAGCGTATGTATGTGTTCCACGGTGCTGAAGCCTTTTCGAAATCCGGCTTGTTCGGGAGGCTGGAAGTCGTCGAACCTGCGCGCGAGACGATTCGTGATGACTCTGGAAAACAGCTTGTAGACATGGCTCAGAAGCGAGATGGGCCTATAATTCTTAAGCAGGGCATTATCGCCCTTCTTAAAGAAGAGTACCACCACGCCTCTGCTCCACGCCTGTGGCGTTTTTCCCTCGAGTATGACGGAATCAAATAGCTTCTGAAGGGCCTTAAGGACCGGTTTTCCACCCGCCTTCAGGAGTTCGGCCGTAATTCCGTCCTCACCCGACGCCTTGTTGTTTTTCAGCTGCTTCAGAGCCATCCTAATCTCGTACAGGCTGACGTCCGGGATATCTACGGTATAGTGTCGAGTCAATCTAGCTCTTGGGTCGTTTACTAGATTTACAGCGGGTTTAGCGGTAGACGTGTATAACTGTCCATAAAAAGCCTCGATCTCTTCGATTCTGAGTATAAGGTACACCACCCTGGTCGACACACTCTCGATCCTCACGACATTGTTCACAAGGGACTTGTGGACGATAAACCCGACACCACCCTGGGACTGCTGGTCACCCTCCCGGAAATAGAGCAGGTTACCGGATTTGAGAATTATCGTATCCTCCCCCTGTCTTCGGACTTCAGACAATCCCACAATACTCCATCGCAACCTGCTCAATTCCTCCTCCAGTTCGGTGATCTTCTCGTCAGTCCTCAGTGTACGCGTGTTAAAAGTTGCCAGGTCGAGTCGTTTAATAGATGGGTAGCCAAATCTCATCCGGAGATTCTTCGCACCCCTTGCCTCGTCGTGGCCTTGACCGCTACCGGAGTCAAGGGTAGACGGGCTGCCGGGCACTAGGGGCCATTTTTTCTGTTTTTCATGTTGGGGGTGGTTGCCATAATCGCCACGCTTGGCAGACGGGTTGGCGATCGCAGTTTGGTTGTTGTAATGCACAGAGGATGCTGCTGCCCATTCTCTGGTATTTCCCTTAGTCGCCTCTTACGACACCCTCGGGAAGAGATGGGATGGTGTTATTCTTAACGTCCGAACACCATACGGAACGCCGAACACCATACGGAACGTGAACGTAATTATGATGTACATTACCTTATAAACTTCCATCGAAAATTGGTTTGAACGAGATCTAGTAAGTAGTTTTTTTTTAATACGTCATAAATCGTAAACCGTAATTTACCTTTTAAGTTTGTACGGAACCCTCAGTGCGCGAGTCCGACTCGCACTTGCCCAGTTTTTTTAAATACTGAATAGTTTGCGCGAGAGACACTTCCAAAGTGGTAAAATGTGTCCCCCCCCGTAACTTCTAAAATAAGAGAATGATAAAACTAAAAAAAATATATGATATACATTTCCTTATAAACTTCCACCGAAAATTGGTTTGAACGAGATCTAGTAAGTAGTTTTTTTCAATACGTCATAAATCGTAAACCGCAATTTGCCTTTCAAGTTTGTACGGAACCCTCAGTGCGCGAGTCCGACTCGCACTCGCCTAGTTTTTCGTTCTTTTTCGCTTTAGTAACTGCAAATTTAGCATCCCGGCCCTACTATAATTAAGATTGAAGAGACTTAGGAGAATTAAGCGTGTAGACTTATTAATTATACTCAGTAAAGTAAACTATTTGCTTATTAATATTCATATATTTTATTGGAATTAAAGATAAAACTTAGTCATACAAACAAGTAACAGGAACTAGCACCTGAAATGACAAACTAAGATAACAATGGTTTTGTTCAAACAACACACGAAACTTAAGATGAATGTGAATGTTAACATACAGCATAAATGCAATTAATTGAGTCAGAGAGCAGGCAAAGCTGAAAATAAAACAGATAAATAACAGTTATGTTGATAAGAAGTAAAGAGCAAATAATATACTGATAAGAGACAGTCGCGGGGCGATAGCAAGCGAGGAGAGACGCCACAACTCTAACTTATATCACACAAACAGTGACACCAGGTCACCTCGACAACCGACAACACTTCCTACACTACTCGTAAGTGCTTCTACAGCTCACTTAGCTCACGTAACAAATAACACATATTGTAGCATACACATACCAGTATTTTTTACAAATTATTACATCCTTTGTTCTGTGTATACTACAGATTTTGTAAATGACTACTTTTATTAACTCTAATTATTTAAAATTTTCATTAATTAATCCAAATATAAAGAAAAATAATACTTTAGTTACATCATGAGAAAACATTATAACATCTATAAGCCTAATTATTCAGCAATCCTAACTAGTTCATATATTAATAATAGTATAATATAATTATTGAATATGTTTGTAATTATTGTTATTGTACTGATATCAATTATGTTTATCTTTGCTTTTTCGTTTAGTTATTCAATCTCTCATGTAGGGGTAGTCGATGTTGCGCAGAGGCACAAAGGTCTCCTTGATGGACTGTGGTGAGGCCCAGCGCATGACGTAGCCGGGCCCTCCTGCCTTGTCGTTTGTGCCGGACATCCGACCGCCGCCAAACGGCTGTTGGCCTACCACCGATCCGGTTGACTTGTCGTTGAGGTAAAAGTTGCCCGCCGTCATCTTGAGCTCGTCAAGAGCTTTCTGCAGGAAACTTTTGTCCATAGCAAAAACTGCTCCCGTCAGAGCAAACTTGGTTGAGGAACCAATGAGTGACATTGTCTTGTCAACATCACGGTCATCATACACGTACATGGATAGTAAGGGTCCAAAGATCTCTTCAACCATAAGCTTGTCATGGGGATCTGTGGTCTCAATAATAGTGGGCTGGACAAAGTAGCCCTTGCTGTCATCAAATTCTCCTCCAGCAATTATTTTGTTCTTAGGATTGTTCTTTGCATTTTTGATGTAGCCAGTGATTCTATTGAAAGCCTTGTCATCAATGACAGCAGCAGCAAAAATTTTGAAGTCTGTGGGGTCTCCTATCTTTAATTTAGCACACTCCTGAATTAAACCATTCTTGATGGCCTCAGCAAGAGATTTAGGAACATAAATTCTTGAGCAAGCTGAGCATTTTTGTCCACAATATTCAAAGGATGAGCGGATGGTGCCAGTGACTACAGTTTGGATATCAGCTGAAGGATGCACAAAATGATAGTTTTTGCCTCCACATTCACCAATCAGCCTGGGATAATTAATATAACGGTTCAAATTTTTTCCAACTTCATTCCACAGCCAGTTGAAAGTTGGCACAGAACCCGTAAAGTTGATACCAGCCAGTTTAGAAGATGAAGTAATGGTACGTCCAAAAGTTGGGCCATCCGCAGGGACGAAGTTGACTATACCATCGGGTAGACCAGCTTCACGCATTATATTAAAGATCCTCCAATTTGACAGAAGAGCTGTATCTGATGGTTTCCATACTACTCCATTACCCATGAGGGCAGGTGTGTAGGCCAAGTTGCCACCAATTGCAGTAAAGTTGAAGGGACTTATTGCTGCAATAAACCCATCAATACCCCGGAATCTCAGGGAGTTTCTAGTCACTGAGGGATTTTCAGAAATTGGTTGGTATCTAGCATTCTCTTTTAAAAAGAATACATTAAATCTGAAGAAATCAATGAGTTCAGCAGCTGAATCAATTTCAGCTTGAATTACACTCTTAGACTGGCCTAGCATTGTGGCAGCATTGAGTTGTTGCCTGTGTGAGCCAGCCATCAGCTCAGCAGCAGTTTGCCAGATGCGAATACGTTCCTGCAGTGGTGTGCGGTCCCAGCGCGTCTGAGCATCCACAGACACTTTGATTGCTTTTTGTATGGTCTTCTCACTCGCGTAGTAGAACTTGGCGATCTTCTTGGAGTGATCATGCGGCATGACCTGGAAGCGCGGCTCGCCCTCTTTGATGCTCTCTCCGCCGATAACTATGGGCACCTCCTCGGTGACGGCGGCGGTCTGCGCCAGCGCGGCAGACAGCGCGGCACGCTCTGCGCTGCCCTCGCGGTACTCCAGCAACGGCTCATTCTGCACTCCGAAGTCCTGGAACTTGGGTAGCTCCACGATGCTGGAGAGCGGGCGCTCGAGCGCGCGCCCTCCGCGAACCGTTCTCGTCCATACGCTTAACATCTTTGCGTAATTGGTAGGTTCTTGTTCTTCTCTGGGATTGCAAAGTACTGTCAAGAGCGCTTGTTACGTAAACCGTATCGTTCGCAAACACGAGACTAAAAGCGCACGGATACAGTAAATGACGTCGATATAGTTTCCACAGAATCTGCGACCTTCACCGATCCATCACATTTTGTAACGAAACGAAATGGCACTACCAAAATAATGTGCAGTTTTAATTACACAATGTTCTTCGTACTTTAGAAACAGCTACACAGCTTTACAATTATTGGTTTTAACGTGTTCTATATGAATAAATAATAATCAATAATTGATTAAAATTTTCAGGGATCCGATGTTTTTCTTTTTACAATTTGAGAACCGGGTCCCTCAGCTGACATTTGCGTTTGCGAAAACTGCAACGCGACGCGCTGACGCGCATGAATTATTGAATATTTTTGAGACTAGAACAGACTAGAGCGACTAAAGTGCTTATTACACTACGCGTTATTCAGACCGTCTTTTAGTCTATATCGCGTAGTGTAATAAGGGTAAGACTGTCTTATGAGCCTATTGCACTACTCGATATTCAGTCTTAGTCGATGTCGCCAAAGAGTATGTAAAGAGTAGATGTCGCGTATTGTAATAAGGGTTAGACCGGTCATAAGGGCCTATTACACCATTCGATATTCAGACAGTTTTAGCCTATGATTCGACATATCGCGTAGTGTAATAAGAGTTAGACCGGTCTTACTCGGAACAAAAAACAAGACAGTCTGAATATCGTGTGCTGAATATCGCGTAGTGTAATAGGCCCTTTACTCGGAACAAAAAATAAGACAGTCTGAATATCGTGTGCTGAATATCGCGTAGTGTAATAGGCCCTTAAGAGTTAGACCGTTCAGTCTGCGCTAGGCGTGGAAAAGTGTGTCATCTTTGCGATTGGAACATTTGCATCTGAATCACTGAAATGTTCCGAAACAGTGATATGTATCATTTGGAACATCGGCTCAAAAGATGCAACCGAATCTTGATCTTCTTGGTGTTACGCTGACGTCAACGCTCAACTTTGGGCCATACATCGAAGCAAAGGCTCAACTGGTAGCAAAAAAGCTGGGAATCCTCGCGAAGGTCAGACAGTACTTCACGCCGGAACAGCTGCTCAAACTTTATCAAGCGCAAGTTCGATCGTGTATGGAGTACTGCTCTCATCTTTGGGACGGATCTGCCCAATACCAGCTTGATGCACTTCAGGCAATTGAGAGACGAGCCAGGAGGATCATTGGCAATGATGCACTCGTTGAGTCGAGGCTTCAAAGTTTTGAGAATCGACGCCGAGTTGCTAGCCTGTCGGTTTTCTACCGGTTGCATTTCGGGGAGTGTGCGTCGGAATTGCATAACCTAATTCCACCTAGCCCGTTCCATCATCGGACCACCAGGCGTACGGCAAAGCGCCACCGGTACATGGTGGACATCCCACCTATACGTACAAAATGTTTTGGGAACACATTCATTGTGTGTACAGCGAAGGAGTGGAATTCCTTGCCGGAATCTGTGTTTCCTGATGGCTACAACCCGGGAATCTTTAAGTCAAGCGTGAATAGGTTACTTCTAGGTAAGCGCGCTCCATCGTCCACCGCATCGTCGCTTTCCATCAGGTGAGATAGTGGTCATGCACGAACTTATCAAGAATTTAGAAAAAAAAAGATACAAACGGAATATTTGAAACATCGGCTCACAAGATACAAACGGAACATTTGGAACATCGGCTCATAAGATACAAACGGAACATTTGGAACAACGGCTCAAAAGATGCAAACGGAACATTTGAAACATCGACTCACAAGATATAAACGGAACATTTGGAACAACGGCTCACAAGATACAAACGGAATATTTGAAACATCGGGTCATAAGATATAAACGGAACATTTGGAACATCGGCTCATAAGATACAAACGGAACATTTGGAACAACGGCTCAAAAGATGCAAACGGAACATTTGAAACATCGACTCACAAGATATAAACGGAACATTTGGAACAACAGCTCACAAGATACAAACGGAAGATTTGAAACATCGGGTCATAAGATACAAACGGAACATTTGGAACATCGGCTCATAAGATACAAACGGAACATTTGGAACAACGGCTCAAAAGATGCAAACGGAACATTTGAAACATCGACTCACAAGATACAAACGGAACATTTGGAACAACGGCTCACAAGATACAAACGGAATATTTGAAACATCGGGTCATAAGATACAAACGGAACATTTGGAACAACGGCTCAAAAGATGCAAACGGAACATTTGAAACATCGACTCACAAGATACAAACGGAACATTTGGAACAACGGCTCACAAGATACAAACGGAATATTTGAAACATCGGCTCACAAGATACAAACGGAACATTTGGAACAACGGCTCAAAAGATGCAAACGGAACATTTGAAACATCGACTCACAAGATACAAACGGAACATTTGGAACAACGGCTCACAAGATACAAACGGAATATTTGAAACATCGGGTCATAAGATACAAACGGAACATTTGGAACAACGGCTCAAAAGATGCAAACGGAACATTTGAAACATCGGGTCATAAGATACAAACGGAACATTTGGAACAACGGCTCAAAAGATACAGACACTGACTGTTATGAATCGTGATCTGTTACGTTGCGTCATGTACACTAAAAGTTTTATTAATTGAATTTTGATTTGAGAATAATTTAAAGCAGATTTTTTTAGTTCACGTCATTAATTATGTTTCTAAACAGTGAGTCGGTTCAGTAAAGAGTTACACACGCCTAGTCTGCGCTCGCGTCCGAAGGGAGCGGATGTGTGCGTTCGTTACGTATGTTTTATTCGTATTCGATGTGCCATATCTAGTTTACGTTACCTTTACCACAAAGCTTGCAGTAAAGAAAAAGAAGTATTATTAAGCGTCCTAGAGTAGTACTGCGAGATGTCATATTTATGCAAAAACATCATAAAGATTAATTGAACAAAGAATTACGTTCACAGGGTTTAAAAAATTTCGATGAAAAAGCGACCTTACCGATGTTTAAAAATAAATTAAAATCTACACTAATATTATTTATTTATTTATTAAAACTTCATGCAACACACTCAGACCAATAAAAAAGTATATTGGCAACACAAAGGTACAAAGGCGGACCTAATGCCTTAAGCATTTTCTACCAGTCAACTAAGGGTAGTGAAGAGAAAACATGGTAGGTGCATAAAAAAAAGAAAAGATTAATAGGAAAACAAGGGATAAAGAGGTAAAGTTTGTTTTTTTGTCCGTAGGAGGTAATTTATTTATTTATTTAAACTTCATGTACAGTAGTGGTACTTGTGTGGTACATAGGCGGACTTAATGCAACAAGGCATTCTCTACCAGTTAACCTCTATTAATCTCTGAAAGTACTAAAAGCTGCTTTATTCTAGAGTGACATGGCTATATTTTATGTACGCGGGCGAAGCCGCGGGCAAAAGCTAGTACATATCATTTAAATTAACAGTCAAGCTGGTTGCAGTAAGTGCTACGGCAATCTTTTGGGGCTTCAAAAGTGCAGGTGCCATGACAACCGCCAACGTTGACGTCTTGCGTCACAGAGTACTATTTAATAGCTTGCGTGTGAATGAGTAAGCGTGCGTTACCTATCCAGTCTGGTGTAATAGCGAGCTGTCTACGTAGACTCTAAAGGGCCTATTACACTATGCGATATTCAGACTGTTTTATTTTTCGTTCCGAGTAAGACCGTTCTAACCCTTATTACACTATGCGACATCGACTAAGACTGTCTGAATATCGAGTAGTGTAATAGGCCCTTAAGACAGTCTGAATATCGTGTGCTGAATATCGCGTAGTGTATTACACTACGCGATAAGGGCCTATTTAACGCGTAGTGTAATAGGACCTTTATTATTAGTGTATAGTCTATGGGCTAGAGCTTCAGTACCTACGGCCGATGTATCTTGTCGAGTCCGAACTTTGAACCAAATGGTGGCATGAGGCGACGTGCGCGGGGCGGAGTTCTAGGCTAGAGATTGACTCTATGTAAACACTATCGACCAATTATTTTGTTTTAATTCGACCAATTATTATATTCAATCAAATATCGCTATCGATTTTTATTTGTTTGGAATTTATTAATTTTTGTTTATATGAGATATTGAACGAAATAGATTTACAAACATAGTGAATGTTGTCGTTAGTAAACGAGATATCGACTTTAATAAAAAAAAACAAATTTTGGTTTTCTTGGTTGAAAGACATGATTTAGTTAGGTAAATATCAGTTATTTATAAACGACTACCAGAATAACGACTGTTTGAGAATATTTTAAACCTCCATAAAAAATTAAAAATAAATATATTTTTATAACATAATTTCAATCGATTTGAAAAAAAAAATGGAATAAACAACACCCTCAGACACGCTTATTGGACTCTTAAATAACTTCGTAAAGCTTCGTGCGTATTCGGCAATGTTCGGTACGCAGTAATATGTCTGACTCACACGTTAGCATTGGTGTTATTTTCGTGTCGCTGTCTCTGTCTTGAGCACAGGCGGTGACAAAAGTTTTCGTTGGTTGTTATTATTAAATTGTTAAGTTTTTTGTGTAGTGTTGTTGCAGGTGCATGCAGTGGTGTAGTTACTGTTTTAGATGGTAGTAATTCCTAGTAATTCGAAAGTCCAAGATAGTTCAATAATATATTTTTCAACACACTTGCTCAGAAAGTGACTCTTATGGCACTGCACTTAGGTATATAATGGCACTCGTTACCAAACTGTGATATTTTGATTACCATTACGCACTAGTGCTATAATGTAGTTAAAACCTTTTTGTTCAACCTCTTTGTTCACAAAACAAATTTTGTATTGGAATAGGTTTAAAGAAACTATAATCTCAATAAAAACATAACATGTCGTTTACTTGAGAACAATAATTAAAACTTTTTTTTTTATGGCAATTGAGCCGATTGCGACTATTCTGCCAGTGTCACGTTGAGACGGCGACTCGGTGAGGATCACCGTCGAGCTTTTAACTTCGTGGTAGATGTTAGTATGTGCTGGAAGGACAAACACAATTTGTTAGTAAAAAACACTTAATCTTAATTACTAACTTATATACGATATATATACAACACAGACTACTAAATACAAAATAATTATATTGACATTACGCACCAACTAAAATTTTAGGTCGTTTTCTTTTAGAAAGGTAGCCAAAAGATTTATTAATTTAGGAGAGAAGTGAGATAGAAGGGAGTGGAAATTGATTGGAAGAGGAATGTTAAATTTGGAAAGTTTTTGGTAGAGGTCAAAGGATTTATTATTTAAGGGGCAAGAGAAAAAAATATGGTCCAAAGTACCATCCGCAAGACCACACTCGCACAGGGAACTATCCCGGACATGAATTTTATTCAGAAACACTGGGCTACAACAATGTCCGAGTCTTAGTCTACAGAGCGACGAAACAGTTTTCTTTGACAACTTAGGGCATTTAAAAAACCAGGGCTTTCGTTGGATTTCAGGCTGTATAGCTGCATAGTACATACCCTTGGTTTTAGAAGTCGTCTTCCATGTTTCAGCCCACGAGTTAAATAACTTGGGTTTGGCACCATTCCGCAAATCGTAGTTGTGAACCACGTAGTGCTTTCGATCAGCTGGATTCGATGTGGCATACTTAGCTAACGAATCAGCGCACTCATTGCCAACAATTCCCGTGTGACCGGGGATCCAGACTATCTCGATGTCCAAGCCGTTTTGGAGACAATCAAATAGCAAGTTCTTGATATCTACAATTAATTGACTGTGGATTTTACTATGAAGTTGATTTTGTTTTAAGGCCTGAATACTACTAAGTGAATCTGAAAAAAATACTGATCTTGCTATTTGATGGGATTTAATATAGTGTATGGCTTCTAGAATACCAATGCACTCTCCTGTAAACACTGATGTCTCTGGTGGGCATTGGAAAAGTAGAGCAATTCTAGAATTTTGGAAGTAAACTGCCACACCAGTACCTCCTGTTTCGGACAATTTTGAAGCGTCAGTGTAGAAGAAATTCCATCCTGCCCAATACCGCCTGAGAGCTAACTCAAAGTCGTCCCTCGCGTTCTGGGCATTCCTTGATATACCTAGTCCCAAGACGGCTTTTGGTTCGAAATGAATCGCTTCGTATGCGGAAGAGAAGACCGGGAGCGTTGGATATTGACAAATAGGCGCGGAGAGCCGTTTAAGCTCTCTGTACCTACCTATCAATAAAGGAACTGTTTTATTGTTCCAATAAGGGGAATTACTATAAGAGAGGTCGATTTGCTCTAAAATTGGGAGTAAGGGATGGGATGAAAGGGCAAAAGCTTTAGACAAGAAACGGTCTGCCAAATACTGTCTTCTATGGTCTAGAGGTGGTTCTGCACACTCGACTTGAAGAGCATTTATGGGAGAGGATTTCATGGCTCCGATGACAATTCTCACTTGGCCTGGATACTGTTTAGTTTTTTTAGTGCTTCTTTGTTGCAGGGCTCAATAAGAAAGCTGCAATAGTCCATTGCGCTTCTTGTCAATGCATTATAGACAAGTTTTAGGGTATAGGGGTGAGCGCCCCACCATACCCCGGCCAAGGCCTTAAGGACCGATACAGAGCGTTCACACTTTTTGACCGTGTTGTTAATATGGTCAACCCCAGACAATCTCGAGTCCAAAGTTACTCCCAGGAACCTAGCCTTATTCATTACTGGAATGATTTGACCGTCAACATTGATATCTATTGGTGGCACAGAACGCTTGCGGGTAAAAATGACTGCTGTACTCTTTGGCGCACTTAAAGACAAACCGTGATCAAGAAGCCAATGATTTAGAGAGGACACTGAAATATTTATTGATTGAGCGGCATCCTGAATGGAACTGCCAGAGACCGTTAATGCAATATCGTCAGCATACTGGAGGATTTTGCAGTTGAAATTGAGGGACAAGGGTATATCCGCTGTATATATGTTATATAGTGGGGGGCTAAGAACAGATCCTTGAGGTAATCCTTTCCAAACCGTTCTTTGTTCAGAGCCAGCCCCAGGGATTCTTAATTGGATGGTGCGATTGGTGAATATGCTACCAATGATGCGACAAATCCTAGCCGGGATTCTCAGCTCATGCAGCTTTTGCCTGAGATTAGGAAGGAGGACCGAATCATAGGCAGCCGATATGTCCAGAAAAACTCCAACCACAGACTCGTTCCGGCTGAGGGCCAGTCGGACCTCTGACGTGAGTATACTTACACTATCAGCTGTGCCCAGACCTTTCCTAAAACCGAATTGAGTCGTTGGAAGCAGTTTCCTGTTCTCTACCAACCACTCTAACCGATTTTTTATTAGATGTTCTAACAGTTTGATGAGTATTGACGATAAAGCAATAGGCCTATAAGAGCAATGATCGTTAGGATCTTTGCCGGGTTTTAATATTGGGATAACCACTTGAACCTTCCATTCTGTGGGAATATAGCCGGAAGTAAAGCAGACATTAGCCAAGTCCAGATAATACTGGTGAGTTTTTGGGCCAGCTTTGGAGATAAAAGAGTAGGTGAATCCATCCACTCCCGGAGCTGAGTTTCTAACATGGGATTAACACAGTTTTCAATTCCTCCAGGCTAAAGGGCCCGTTCATTGGGTCGTCAGTGTTGTCTACATCATCAATGCCAACACTGCTTTCCTCTATGCTTGGAACGTAAGCCGGAGCGATTTTTGTGAAAAACTGGTATCCCAGTTCTTCTGTGATGTTGTTAGAGGAGGCAGGTGCAAGGCTGCTCCTAAAACGCTTCACCTTTCGCCAGACCGTCGAAACCGGCGTGGACGGACTCAACGAACTGCAATACTTTGACCAGCCTTCGCGTTTCTTTTTTTTAAGGAATTTTCTGGACTTAGCCAATATCCGCTTGAAAGCGATGAGGTTATCCAGGTTCATATTTTGGTTAACTGTCCTTTCAGCCTCATTTCTGGCCTTAATCATGTCAGTGCATTCCCTATCCCACCATGGAGGGGAAGGAAGTCTACCAGAGGGGGTTTTTTTGGTTGGGAAGCAATCATCCGCTGTAGAGGAAATGGTGGAAGAGAGGGATGAGAAACATTCGTGGGCATTATCGCTGTCTACTTTTGGAAGGGAATATATTCTTAGGTCCAGAATTTTTGAATATAGATCCCAATTTGCTGAACTAAGTTGGTATTTTAAAAGGGGGGGAGAAACTTTAGTGGGAATGTTTTTGGATGGGAATTCAATCATGATGGGGTAGTGGTCACTTCCATAGGTCATATCCAAGCGACGCCAAATGAGAAGACTAGATACATTGGACGAACAGAATGCCAAATCAACACAGCTATTATTCTGTCCAGGAGCAGACCTGCGTGTTACGCTGCCATCGTTGATGAGACAAAGGTCAAGTTCATCCAATATATCCAGCAAGCCTATGCCAAAGTTATCGCAAGTATCTGAACCCCAACGATAATGGTGGCAATTAAAATCACCCATGACAAGAATCGGACCGCTAACACTACTTAATAAGTTCCTAATAACTGAAAGGTATTCCAGTTGTGGGTGCGCAATATAAAAAGAACAAACATTTATATCCTCAGCCTTAACAGCAACAACATTTATGTTGTCGCCAACAAAGGTTAGAGGAATTTGGGAGTATGATACTTTGCTATTAATGAGCAAAGCACATCCTCCATATCCATCAGTTCTATCATTACGGACACTGTCAAAACACGGCAGCCTGAAGTTACTATCAGGCAAGAGCCATGTCTCAGCAATGCCGCAGATTGATGGTTTAAATTTGTTAATCAGGAAAGTAAGATCAGGCTTTCTGGGAGTAATACTCCTCACGTTCCATTGAAGGAATGTCAGGGGATGGAACATCGTGGATGTAATTTAATATGGAGGTCAATTTTGAGGCAACGTGGTCAGGTATTTTTCGGGTCGGACTAGCTAATACAGACATGAGCATATTGGTTATAAAATCTAAAATATCTGTGGAGTTATTCTCCTGTCTATAAGTGATTGGCTCTGCAACCTCCGTTGGTAGAGCACAACCATTGGTTGGGGAAAAAGAGTAGTTCTGAGTAAGGTCTCGGTGAGCTTGTCTATCATAGCCAGGTGAAAGAGGGACGTGGGTTTTGGGTTTTAAGAAGACCGTTTTACGGTATGATTTTTGGGTAACAGGAATAGGGCTCGAAAACTGGGATTGAGGAACGTTTATCCTAGGCTTGTTACGAGGAGAGGATTTGGAAACGTCAGCATATGACCGAGAAACAGGTGGGAATACCCGACTTGCTTCCGCATACGAAATCGATTTCTCCGACATCAGGGCTTTGATGCTCTTCTGTCGGCCCAATTCAGGACAAGCACTGTCATTCGCGAAATGGTTACCTGTACATGAGACACAGAAGCTTAGTTCCTGAGAGACATCACATCCATCGCCTGGATGATTTTCACCACATTTAAAACACCTTGGTTTTGATCTGCATAAGGTGCGGGTGTGTCCAAAGCGGCAGCAATTATAGCACAGTATAGTTGGGTAAGTATATCGCTCAACTGGAAGAGATGAGTAAAAACTAATCACACGTTTGGGTAGGACCTGTCCATCAAATGTTAGTACCACAGTTTGAGTGGGCTTCCACTCAGTAATTCCAGAAGAAGTCACCTTACGGCTCATCCTTCTGGCCTTGATGACAGGGCCACAGCCCTCCGGAACCTGAATATTCTTGATAACTTCATCCTCCGACCACTCAACCGGTATATCCCTAACAATGCCCATTCTAGTGATATTGAACTGTAGGATGGTTGCAATATAATTGTTTTTAGTCAGGACCGTGTTGTTGAGAAAACTATTCGCATCCTGGTGTGACTTGAACTCTACCGACACACGAATTCTGCCAATACGTTTGATCCCGTCAAGACGTATATTACTGACGTTATTGGTCGTCAAGAACATACCAAACTTAATTGGTTGTAGCACAGTGCCTGAGGTCTGTTCACTTTTTAAGGACACGTGGACGATATATGGAGGGTTATCCCTCATTGTGTACGTTAATCTACCGGATAGACTTTTAGCCATCTTTGGCGGTACGTTAGATATCGCAGGAGGCGAACCAGCAACCCTTTTGCGAGTTGAGTTCTCGGTATCCATAGCGGGATCTTGGGGGGGTGTTTCAATAGCATGGGGGAGGGTTATAGTCAAAACAGGGGAAGAAATATCAAAAAGTTCATCAGGGGGGTCAGGGTCAGGAGGCTTTTTGGAATTCATGGCAGATTATATTAAGAATAAGGACAATCACAAGTAAAACAAACCTTATACCAAGAACACACACACACTAAGAACAGTCTCGATCAAGTTTAACACAAAAAAGTTTCACTAAAATCGAAAAAATTCGTAGCACTGACAAAAGCACGTGTCGAGCCTTCACCACTACCAACGAAAGAGAAATTAAAACTTAATTAAATACTAATTTAGGTTCGACAACATCCGTCACAAAACAATCTTAACTAGTTAACTACCCGAAACTTGACCCACCCAACGCACTCATTTTTCGAGTAGTGTCTGGTTGGCGATTAATTAATGACTAAGCTGGGTTTTGAATGCGTTGAATGAGAGAAGGTTTCTTATGCGTGAGGGTATTTTATTATATAGCTGTGCTCCTTCAAATGTAAGCATTTTTTTGCCATAGTTGGTCCTGGTTTTTGGTAGAACTAATAAACTTGCTCGTCGTGTGCTTCGTTGACTAACTTGTTTATGTTAGGTAAGTGTTGCATGCATTCTCTACCAGCCAACCTAGGGTGGTGAAGAGACAATATGGTAGGTGCATAAAAAGAAAATTATATGCGAAAAACAGGAGTAAAACAAAAAGGTACTTATACATATAATTAAAATACACATACATATATATTTAATATAATATATATATACATATATATTAATATAAATTAACGAAAGAAGTTTTGAGACGATTCTGCTATTGGTGGAGCAAATGATTCCGCAACCTCCGCTTAAATGCATATCGACTTTCGGCCGTCCTGATATCGAGAGGAAGCGCATTCCACAGAAGGATGGACTGTATATAGAAGGAAGAATGGAGAAAATCAGAAGTATGAGAAGGACAGAGCAGTAGGAGATTGTTAGAAGAACGCAGATTCCTTGCGTGTGAAGAACATAGGTAATGAAAGTGAGTAATGAGATAGGATGGAGGCGTGGGAGAGTTGAGTAGAGAGAAAAGTGTAGTCATAGCGCGCAAAGTTCTTCTCTGGCGAATTGGCAACCATTTGAGATCAGACCTGAAGTTCGACACATGATCATACTTCCGCAGATTAAATATAATAATAATATAATATAATAATAATACGTTTAATTCGATTTTAACATACAATTACAATTACAAAGACCACATACACAAAATAATCAGACACGCGTAATACGTATTTACAGATTTCGATTGTTCAGTAAGTGAACCATACTGCAATGGTTCAGGTACCGACAATCGAACCTCTGCGCGAATGCCCTCAGGATGCCATTGGAGCTAGCCCGAACCCTGCGCACCAGGGATGTGCACCGTTTTCGCATAGTAGAATAGAAACAGTTGACTCGCGACTCGGCGAACATCCCCGATGCGCTACAGAATCGGGGCAGCCCCATCAGCACCCTGAATGCATTATTGTATTGTACGCGCAGGGCGCTGTACTGTCCGCGCGTGTATGAGTCCCACAGGCTGCTCGTGTAGAAAGATGTACAGAATGCCTTGAACAAAGTTGTTTTCACTTCGGTGGTACAACGAACAAACCTGCGAGCAATCATATTCGCCCTTACAGACAACGCCCTGCGTTCTCGCTCTATGTCTGCATCGTCTTTCAGATCAGAGGACAGCATGTGTCCTAGATACTTAAAATGTTCCACCCTCGTCAGAGGTGTCCCACATAGTTTAATGTCAGGTATTGTTGTCGGACATTTTCCTCTGGCCTGAAAGACCATGCATTCACTTTTCTTGACGTTATAAATCAAGCCATGTTTGTAAGCGTACTTTTCACAGATGCCCAACAATTTTGAAAGGCCACACACAGAAGCGCTCAGCAACACCATGTCGTCCGCATAACTGATATTATTGAGACATACATCATCAATATGGCAGCCAACACGGGTGCCGCTAAGCTGTATCAGTGCGTTGATGTAGAGATTGAAAAGCTTGGGCGAGGATAGCCCCCCCTGCCTCACCCCACATTCCAACCTGTACGGCTCAGAATATGCACTCGACCATCGCACGACATTGACCTGGTTCTGATACCAAAATTTAAAGATCCTGATGAGTTCAGCTGGCAGAGATACATCTTTCAATTTTTGCCACAGGATATTGTAATTAACCAGGTCAAATGCCCTCGACAAATCGAGAAAACATGCATAAACAGGTGTTCGTCTGGGTAGTACTTGATAGTTTGTTTCACACACAAGATGGCTGTCTCCGTGGAGAGTCTCGGTCTAAAACCGAACTGGTTGTCGCTAATGTTCAGGTATTTATCCAGTTGATTGTTAAGCAAACTATCAAGGACTTTCGCTACCGTAGTGGCAAGAGAAATCGGCCTGTAGTTAGATTTATCAGCAATATCACCAGTCTTATTTTTCACAATTGGCACCACCACAGTTTTCATAAGTGCAGGAGGTAAGTATGAATGTCCTATACATAGGGTATAGAACATCGCGAGCACTCTAGGCAGATGAGGGCCTGCGTGTTTGAGATGTTCGATGCTGATACCGTCATGGCCAGGGGACTTCCCATGCGACATTGTTTTAATTGCTCGTTTTACATCTTTAGCTTTAATTATAGCTCCAATCGTCTGACCATACGGCTCAACATCATTCACCAACTGTGATGGTCCCAATGGCGATTTAACAGTGAAGTGATCCTTAAACATATCAGCTATGGAACTATGATCATTGATCCCGTTTACGCTCACAGGGAGGCCAGGTTTACCATTGAATTTTTTGGTGGACTTCCAAAAGCTTCTGAAATTATGCTTCGAATGGTGCGATGCTAAAATGTCCATTTTTATTTGTTCGCTATGCTTTTGACACCATTTTAAGCGAGACTTAAAAACATTTCGACTAGCTTGCATTTCCTCAAAAACTCGGCCCGACTTTGGTTTTCCACACCACACCCACAACTGAAATTTACTTCTAGCCTCCCTATGAGAATCACTAACATGTCTGTTCCATCCAACTACAGGCTTCCTACTATTACGTCGTGTTGCGACAGCAAAACTGTCAGTGGCAGCCTTGCTTAAGATATAAACTAACTCATCATAAAGTTTATCAATGTGTTTTTTGTGATCTAAATTATTGCAAACATAGTCACTACAGTCGCGAAACACACTAGGAAAATCTACAAGTTTCAGTCTCTCATGACAAATCTCCGTATATAATGAAATCTGGTCTGGTTTTCTATCACCCCATAATACCTGATTAACAAACGACTCTTTACTACAAGATATTTTTGGCCTTATCACATCAAAATCACATTCTATAATTAGAGGGTAATGGTCCGACCACAAGACATCATAATTTATGTAAACATTTACTATGGATTGCAAAGCTGCATCAGTTGTTAGACAGTGGTCTAGCCAGCGTCTAGACCCATTTGCCTCACTAACAAAGCTAAACGTGTTCGACTCAAGACCTAATATCTTAACGTCCGCACATGTCCACTCTAATTCGCTACAAAAGTTAGTAAGCTCGTTGTAAAATAATTCATTAGGATGAGCGTTAAACTCACCCATTACATACACCGACTCAGTATCCTCACTAGAAACAATAGCACTCACCAAACTGAGACAATCCGTGAAATCCGTTAAGTTTGCTAACTTATCTGTAGGCAGGTAAACACTGAACACTAAGAACGACTTTAGACCCAACGTTATTTTAATCGCACACACTCGCGGGTTACTACACTGCACGACCGACACATTCTGAAAAAATGCTTTGTTCCAAAGAAGTGCAACCCCTCCATAGGGCCGGCCGCGGACCGCAGATGTACCGGTGCACCCGAAGTTGTCGTCGACTTCACTCAGAACGTGTAGGTCGCTGGGCAACAACCACGTTTCTTGTAATGCAATTATATCTGAGGACTGGCATAGTTCTCGAATACCCTGAACTGCTCGCTTCACGTTTTTACAGTTGAAGCTGACTAATTTGTATCTATTATGACTGTTTACTATCATAATGTTCCGAGGCAGGGCCGCTTACGGTGATGCCACCACCGTTCGCATTCTTTTGCTTAAAGTTCGTGAATCGCCTAAATATAACGCCCTGGGGCCAAAGTTTGTCATCCAAAAACGTGGGTAACTTATGTTCCGCGACAAAAAATTTATACGCATTATGATATTTATCTCGTAGAAAAGATATTTTCTCTAATTTAATCCTTACATTTGTTTTCCGATAAACGTAGTCTGTTATATCATTTTCCGTTGTATCTTTATGCACTTTGGTAATAAACATCGGAACTTGCCTCTCTGCGGCCTTAAACTTACAGTCCGTATCGTTTGACATTCCCATCTTGCCCTGATACCGATAGTTCGCCTTATATTTGCGATGCTGTACCACTTTCCAATCGTTCTCCACACCAGTTTTCACCGTCTCAGCAAAAGTTCTCTTATGAGTTTGATTGTCGGCCATCACACTCTCACACGTCATTATCTGCGACTCGTTAGTACGAGTCGCGGGCCCTGGCTGCAGCGCCCCTGCCTCAAGCGCCGTAGTTTCTCCGCTAATACCGCTCATTTTTACAACTTGCGGGTAGTTTAGCGCTGATTGCGCGCCTTTCGGCGCTAAGGTTTCTTTGGATGATGATATTAACGATTCAATATTCACGTTATTATCCGTAACTGTCGCATCCAGATGTGATAGTCCCATAGGGCCACTATCCAGAAACGCACCACGCTTAGTATTTATCCTCATATCCCGATATTGAAATTTATTTGGAGTTGACTGGTCCGATGAGGAAATGACCTTTTCTACCACCAGCTTAAGTTCGTCTAGCTGATCCGACGTAACATAAACTGCATACACATATAAAGCGGATGCAGTTGTTCAGGAGTCTATCGAGCTTATCCAGCAAGACCGAGTTCAGGTCAAAGTAACACACGTCACCATAGTCTATGATAGGGAAAATCAAAGTCTGCACAAGCATTGTCTTCGTCTTTGCAGGTAAAAAGTTTCTCAGACGATACAGACACCGCAAAGTCCCGTTGACTTTTTGACAAACACTAGAAACTTGACTTTGCCAGCCAAGCGTCGAGTCCAGTTGCAAACCGAGATCCTTTACACTAGGGCTGATAGGAATGACGGCACCATTGAAAACAATAGGAGGTGGAGAGCTAACCGTTACTCTACCCATCATGCGTGAAAGAGAGATGTTAGAGAATGCCTGCCTTTGTACAATAATGTTGCATGAAGATTAAATAAATAAATAAGTGTGATATTGGTATGTATGTTTTTGTTTAGAACTTTTCTGATAAATATGCATGTGTTTATTTATTTATTTATTTATTATTTAAATAGAACGACCGAAGCCAATTACACTATTTAAACTTATACCTAATTTTTTAACTCAGTCATGCATCCTTCTCACAAAAATTCAAACATTCTGACATTATCAGCTTCCATTCATCCGCAAACACATCAAGACCTGTGTTTGAGTTCAGGAGAGCGTTAATGGTGGCTATTGTCCGAGGAATAGGCGACTTGGAATGTGCGATAGTACGAGAAGTTGGAACAGCCAGTAAACGATGTTTTCTGCCACGACAGTAATTGTCTGGGACGAACAGATTGCATATTTCATTATGCAGATCAGGATCATCAATGATCCCCCTAAGAATTTTAAATACTACAGTCATCTGATCGCGCGACCGTCTTACTTCTAGGGAGTTGAAATTTAAGCAACCCAACAAGAATTTAGTGGGATACAAATAGGGATAAAACCCGTACGAGTGCTTGTAAAGGTACCTGAGGAATGCTTTTTGTACTTTCTCTAAAGCTAATACATACTGCTTCTCATACGGATTCCATACGCACGCACTAGACTCAAGCTTGCTACGGACTAATGCCCCAAAAACAAGCTTGATAACGTGGGAGTTGTGGAAATCACGACAGTTCCTTAAAACAAAACCAAGGCGCCTGAAGGACTCCTTGGCAGTTGATGTGATGTGGTTGTGAAAAGTGAGCTTGCGGTCGAATATGACTCAGTGTTATAAATATGAAGTTGTTTTATATTCATTATTTTGGTTTCTCTGTATATTTTAGTCGTTGATGTTAAGTACGGATAGTTAAAGAGCATTTTTATCAATTTATTTTGGGAAATTTGTAGTTGTGACAATTTTGTTTTTGTAGCACTGCCCCATATTTCGACCAAGTATAGTAGATGTGGCTTTACTAAGGAATTATAGATGGTGTATCGCAATCTTTGTGGAATGCATCGAACTATGTTGTGAAGAGCTCCGACCAGTGACGAAAGCTTGCTTTTTACGTAATCAATGTGAGCATTCCACGAAAGGGTACTGTCTATTCTAAGCCCGAGATATTTTTCGCAAGTTTTTAACTGTAGTGGCGCATCATTAATTGTAAGTGGGTTAAATGGAGGAATACGTTTATTTCTTGCCTTATAAATTACATAGCATGTTTTGGAGGTATTTATGGTTAGGAGGTTATACTGAAACCACGTGAAAAGGGAATTTAAGTCCTCTTGGTCTTGTGAAATTATGTCATGAATTGAAGATCCGAAGTAAAATAAACATGTATCATCAGCATACAAGGTAAGGTGACCGTGTAACTTTATTTCGTTTATATTATTTATATATATTAAAAAGAGCAAGGGGCCTAGAATTGATCCCTGTGGAATGCCATATGTTATAGGTCTTGCGCTACTTTGATGATTACCGAGTTTTACCACTTGTGAGCGATTGGTTAGGTATGATTCGAACATTTTTAGAGCATTTCCAGTAATATTAATGGATTCCAGTTTCTTTAAGAGTAGTTTGTGGGAAACCGTGTCAAATGCCTTTTTTAGGTCTATAAAGACACCTAGGCATATATTTTTACAGTCTATGTTGTGTTTAATTTTGTTTACAAGATCAATTGTGGCAGTAGTGGTATTACTTTTTGGTCTAAAAGCATATTGGCGATCGGTAATAAAGTTGATAGATTTTAAATATGTTTCTAGCCGGTTGTGGAGGATTTTTTCTAATATTTTGGACACCACAGGTAAAACTGAAATTGGACGATAATTACCAGGATCAGTGGTGTTTCCTGACTTGTATATGGGAGTTACTTTTGCTATTTTTAGCGTTTCAGGAAAGTTCCCATCGGCTAGTAGTTTATTAAAGCATTTACTTAGACTATTTACAATTAGATTTTTGGTGCATTTTATTACTTTAGTGTTAATGCCATCTATACCCGTACTACAGTTAGGATCAAGGTTGGTAATTATTGTAAAAATCTCCTTGGCAGAACAAGGATTTATACTGGACAGCCCTTCGAGGTCTTTAGGAGGAGAAATGGGTAAAGCGCGTTCACTACCGTTATGAAATATAACAGGTATCTCATTCGCTAGTAAGGGCCCTATTGTGGAAAAGTAATCATTAAATATTTGACAAATATTATTAGGTTCTGTAGTGATTTTTGAATTAACTACTAGTTTTGAAGGAACACAGCTTTGATTTAATTTATTATTTGTTAATGAATTTATTAGACCCCACATTTTTTTAGGTTTTTTTATACACTTAGTAAATGCTTCATAGTAGTAGGTATTTTTTGTTATTTTTATTAGTTTAGCTACATAGTCTCTTTTTTTAACAAATGCTTCTTTCATTAGTTCGTTGTTAGGATTACTTTTAAGTTCCATGCTCATCATATTTCTTTGATTGATTTGGGCTATAATCTCCTTATTAATCCAGTCCTTTTGTGGTGTGGTGTGGGTTAAGTATTTTAGTCTTCGTAACTCTGCTTTTTTTGACACATGACTTTATCACATCCTCTAATCCCAGATAATCATTATGAGGATTCTCATAATCAGTTTCCTCCATAAGTTTATATAAATTTGTGTAATTTATTGCTTCGTACTGAGCTCGCAATTTTCGAGGGGATTTTACTTTCTTGAGTTCTAAGTACATCTGATAGTGATCGGACATAGAAGACTTAAAAATTGCCATGTGGAAGTTGTCGTCCTTTAAATTAGTGCTGATATGGTAAATTATACTCTTTTTTGTTTCCGAGTCCCTTGTACAGTATTTTTTAGTTACTTTGTTCAGTAGTACATATCCAGCCTCTTTAGTTGCTGCATTTGTATTGTTTAGTCTCTTTGTTGCTTTTAGTTAATAGATCAATGTTGAAATCGCCGAAAACGATTGCTCTCTTTCTTTGTCGTATCTGGGACTCATATTCTTCGAGAAACTCCTTGTAGTTGGTGTTACCAGGATTGTATACTACGCCGACCTCAAAAGCATGCCTTTCTAAGTGTATCCATAAATAGTTATTTCCACCTGAGTACTTAGACTCCGACAAACTATGTTTCTGTTTTATGGAATAAAATTCCCATTAAATTATTGCGTTCAATAGTATATAAATTAGTGTCTTACTTATTTCATCCAATTTACAAGTTAAAATGGACAAATTTAACTTGTACAAACGATTTATTTAATAAAAAACATTTAGTAAATACATCGTACGTTCAAATAAAATTTGTTTTTTTTTTTTGTGGTCTATGGCCGCCATTTTAAGATGCGCGCGGTTTTTGGTGTATTTTTTTTTATTCCAGTGAAGTTCAGTGGCTGTATTCATTAAATAAAATTAAATAATACAAAATCATTAGAAAATGTTACATCCGTATTCTATTGTCACTACGAAAGTCGTAAAAACTTTTCACGCAAGAAACATAAACGTAAGACTAGGCAGTATGATCAAAATATCTTAGCCTTCCTCTAGGAGTAAATAAAAAAAATGATGCGCCCGCTTATGAAAACAGGTTTTTACCGCCATGTCACAGAAAATTTTACTAGTTTTACTGTTGTTTTCTTCACTTCACAAGTGTATTGAAAAAGGCCGTATGACACACGTGAGTAATTAATGATTACCGTTCTTGGCTCTCTTAAGACCCTCGCCACGGCTCGGGTCTAAATACCGCCTCGACGGTAATCACTAACATTACACACTTATATCATAAAGTACTATTAATTCACTTGACACATTTGTATTTTATCCTCAACTGACAGAACGAAATTTTCATTTCTTCTTCTATCAATTGTCACACCAAAGAGTTTATACAATAATACTTTCCCTAATTGATTAGAAGTATTCTAGTTGCCTAATGCATCCCAATCATAAAGCGTATATCCGCAAGCCGAGGTCGCGGAACTGCCTTGGTTAGGATATCAACCAGCTGATCTAATGAGGCTGTCTTCAGGACTATTAATAAGGGCACCTTCATGCACCTTTTCTCTCACAAAGAAATGCCTGATTCTGATGTGCTTCATCCTTTTATGGAATTCAGGGTTGTGGGCTAACCTTATAGCAGCCTCATTATCCACTTTAAGAACGGGTACATCTTCCGGATTTGTCATCGATTCAAAAATCCTCTGTAGCCATTCTAGCTCCTTTGCAGCTTCACTAGCAGCAACTATCTCCGCTTCGGTCGTAGATATAGCAACTGTGGCTTGCCTTGCCGTTGACTCAGCCAAGACACAGCAGCACCAGCGTACATACACACTACGCCGGAAGTCGATCGTCCAGTGGTAGAGTCGCCTCCGTGATCAGCATCACTATAGCCTAACTTAACTTAACTGTTTAGGCCCATTGCTGTATGTAAGTCCAAGAGATATTGTACCTTTGAGGTACCGGAAAATTCTTGTTACCGCGCACCAATCTTCCGTTAAAGGATTCTCTAACTTACGTGAGACTACTCCAACCACATATGCAATATCAGGACGACTGCCTACCATTAAATAAGCGAGTGCACCAACTGCCTCTCTATAGGTAAACTTCTTTTCATGCTCAGATACGACTTTCCCTACTTGAGTACCTTCTTTCTCTATTGGGGTAGAGACTGGATTGCAATCGGCCATTCCAAAACGCTCCAATATCTTTTTCACATAGGCTTCTTGATTAATGGTAATAGAACCATCACTTAAGGTTTTAATCTCAAGTCCTAAATAATATGCAGCAGGTTTTACAGTGATCTTCAATTTACTTTTAAGATCTTCTAAGAATTCGTTAGTCATCCACGTACAAAGTAATGAGGATCTTCTTTTGTCCAACCTTCTTAGTAAATAGACAACAATCTGCATCACTTTGTTTGAAGCCTTCTTTCTTCTTTTATACAAACTACGATTTAGGCGACATACTTTCGTAGAACCGTCTTCAAAGCCATCTGGTTGCTTCATAAAAATATCTTCTGTTAACTTTCCATTCAGGAATGCAGTTGTAACATCAAATTGCACTAGATGTAGCCTTTCCTGAGCGCTAACACTTAAAGGTGCACGTATCGTAGCCAATCTTGCAACGGGGCTAAAGGTCTGGTCGTAATCAAGACCTTTCCTTTGTTTAAACCCTTTTACTACCAGCCGCGCCTTATACTTATCTATGGAACCATTTGGATTCCGTTTAATTGTAAATACCCACTTACACGGTAGTGCTTTTCTGTTAGGTGGTAGTTCAATAAGAGTCCATACTTCATTCTCCAATAATGAATCCATTTCAGTGTTTAACGCTTTTAACCACTATCCTCTCTCTCTAAGGCTTCTTTATGAGTCTTGGGAAAGTGGTCAGAGTCTATTAGGTACACGTAATCATTAAACCGCTGTGGAGATCTAAGAGTTCCTCTATCTCTCAAATTATATGTATTACGTACGGGTTCTGTGACATCTTGTAGAGCATCTGAGAACTCTTCCAAATCAGAGGCATCTTGAACATGATTTGATTCATTGTCGGCTACAACTTCTCTCTCTAGAGCATGTTCATTATGCTCTTCACCTGGCTGTTCTATTGGAGAAGCTATATTTTGAGGAATATCACCCTCCGAAAAGATCGCTCC
Organism: Mythimna impura; assembly: GCA_905147345.3. Taxonomy (NCBI): domain Eukaryota; kingdom Metazoa; phylum Arthropoda; class Insecta; order Lepidoptera; family Noctuidae; genus Mythimna; species Mythimna impura. Next base: position 671,615 of record LR990342.1, on the reverse strand, counting down.
CTCTGTCTCTTGCTCTGTCAAATCAGAATCTCCCTCTGTCTGACCACTCAATGGTGTGTTAACTTTTTCTTGAGAACTGGGACCTGCCCTTGGGATCCTTAATTCAATACCTGGACAGAAAGTGACATCTTGATCTTTCGGTCTGTTTGCCATTCCAGATCCGATATTCGTCGTCGCTGTCGTATCCGATAAGTCTTCCCTTGACAGCCTTCTTATTTAACTTCTTCCTCTTTTGTTTAGGAATGTGAAAGAAACATTCACTCCCTATCACACGCAAATGTGAGATCTTGGGCTTCTTCCTATGCCAAAGCTCATACGGTACTTTCCCTTCTTCTCTTGTGGGTCCCGTGCGATTTAAGACGTAAGCAGCCGTATTTATAAGTTCTGCCCACAGGGCTTCTGGAAACTCCTCTCCGGCGTGCATGTATGCTCGAGCGGTTTCTACGAGAGTCCTATTTTCTCTTTCTGCGCACCCATTTTGCTTGGGGGTGTATGGCATCGTCAGACGCTGTATTATTCCTTGTCTTCTTAGTACTTCTTGAACGGCTCTATTATTAAACTCACCGCCATTATCGCTCAGTATCGATTTAACCGTAATTCCAGCATTCTTGGCTTCTTTCAGAAATTGAATAAGCTTGTCCTTTACATCATCACTTTTGTTTCTGATGAAGTAAACATGACGAAACGCGGAAAAATCATCCTTAAAAAGGACAAAATAACGATATTTTGAATAACTTTCAGGAAACGGTCCGCATACATCAGTGTGTACCAACTCGTCGTCGTCGTCTCAAATAAATGTTTTCTTTCTTTTCTTTCTTTCTTTTAACTCTCCTGGCATAGTAGCTCTATCTCGTTTGCTAAATTTCAGTCTCTGTGCTTTTCCATAAATGCATCCCTCACACTGTATATCATCTTTTACATTCAGATTAATCCTCAGTTCCCTCTTAACAAGATCTTTAATATATCTCTTGTTCAGGTGACCAAACCTTTCATGGTATAACTGGAGTAAGCTTGATGGATCAACAGCATTAATTTCTACAGGTTGCCTAGGTAGAACTGTCTTCATGTTCAACTTGCACAGTCCTCCATTACGTTCCCTGTTTCCAACTGCTATAGCCTCACCATTAATTTCTAATCTACACTTTTTCGTCGTAGAAATAAATGTGCTGTTTTGCAGTTTGTCTTGTGCAGCTAACATGGAAAGCAGATTTTTTGTTATCTTTGGTACATACCAAACCTCACTCAGAGTCACATTAAAAGTTTTGCCGTTAACTTCAGTTTGAACAACCACAGACCCTTTTCCTTTTACAGGAACTACAGTCCCATCTGCCGTCGTTACGGTGTGGTTCAATCCAAAGTTCTCAAAATGTATAAATATGTCTCCCCCATTGGTGACGTGAGTCGTGGCACCGTTGTCCACATACCAATAATTTGCATCTCTTTCCTCTGAACAAGTGTAAATCATCAGCGTTATGTTTTGCACTTGCTGCTATTTTGACGAAGACTGTGCAGGTTTCTTTGGTCTGCCATCATTTATCCACTGTTTGCAATTCTTTATACGGTGGCCTATTTTTGTACAGTACCTGCATCTTATTTCCTCGTCTCGTTTAGCCTGCACCTTAGAGGTAGAGGTGAGCACTTCCTGAGTGTCTTCAGTATGACTACCTAGTGCTCTCTCATACGCACACAGTTGTGTTGTCAGTGACTCAATGGTCCTTTCTTGTTTGTTGAGCAGCATCCAACTTGATTTAAAATTGAAAAATTTTTCATTGAGGGAATCTAAAATTTTACAAATCAAGAATAAATCTGGCAACTTCGTGTTAGGATCGGTCCTCAAAATTTCTGCGTTTAAATTGTTCCAAATGTTTTTTAATTTTGATATTAAAGTTGAAACATCTTCATCAGAATTTCTTTTATAACTGAAAAATTGCATACATAGGGTGTATACTCTGTCTTCAGCCTGACTATCACACAGACGATGAAGTTCTTGCCAGACTTCATGGGCTGACTCAAATCGCATGACTTTTGTGAGAGTCTCTTCTGTCATATTGCTCGTGATAATTAGAAGGGCATTACTGTCTGCCTTCCTATACTTCAGAAATTCTGTATTATAGGCCATCAGCGCTCCATCACCTGTTCCAAGTATTGTTTTTTTTCAGTTTCCCCTCTGCTGCCTCCATAGCCCCTTCTGTGCCTCGCAGCATTATGGAAATTTTGTATTTCCAGGTGGCCCAATTATCCGCACCTACGAGCTGACAAATCTGAACTCTTGTGGAAAAATTTTCCATCTTGACAGACAAAATTTTGTTTTTCTGTTTTTGTTCGTAACTTAGTTTCCTGGGTCCGTAACCTGTTGCAGGTGCATGCAGTGGTGTAGTTACTGTTTTAGATGGTAGTAATTCCTAGTAATTCGAAAGTCCAAGATAGTTCAATAATATATTTTAATTCACTTGACACATTTGTATTTTATCCACAACTGACAGAACGACATTTTAATTTCTTCTTCTATCAATTGTCACACCAAAGCGTATAAACAATAATAAGTGTTAGGTTTGTTTCTTTAATTCATAAGTTATTTTTGTAGCTTTCTGTCTCAAAATGTTTTAATATTTATTTTATTTGTACTGGTTCCCTGTATTAGTAATTTTTATTCGTATTTTGGTTTAAAAAAATTATGTCAATAACAGTTTTTTTTACGAGTAGGTATACATGCGCTAAAGTTCGCAGAGCCTATGTTCAGGCTCGCCAAGTTATGTCGGCCGTACTGTACATATCCTCACGTTAAACATGACTCTTGGAAAGTCTGAAACGGCTTGTTATCTCTTTTCTTTCCACGCACTTGAATGCGAGTTTTAATCTAGAGCAAGACAAAATCTTTGCACTATACTTATCAGTATCAATTCTAGTAGCATCTAGCATATTCTTTCTATTATGTCTATCACTCTTTATCTAACCGTTTTCAATAATATGGAGCGTGTCGACCAAGATGTAGGTATTAAAAAACCCTTTTTATATGTAACTAGCTTCTGTCAGCGGCTTTGCCCGCGTGATAGTAGGTTTCTCCGGTTTCTCCATACAAACTTTAGACCCCCGTTTCATCCACTTAGGGGGTAAATTGGAAATCCTCTCTTGGTACTCGCCTTCGTCATAAAAAGAAACTTTATGCCTATCTTCACGCTCCTAGTCCTAGTAGTTTCGGCTGTGCTTATTCTACTATAAGTCTTGCGGTGTTTTAATTCAATTGTGAGATAGTTATTCTTACATTTAAACTAATTATTTACAATAGTTATCATAGTAAAATAGTAAGATAATTGCATAAAACCTTTGTTCCATAAAATTAAGATTACAGGACAAGTCCGTATAGTAACGTACTTTTTGTTACTGTTTTGCCTATTTAGCAAATATTTTTTATTTTAATGGTAATCCCAAGCGTGACATCTAAAGCTTCGTACTCACATACGGTTTTACTCGATAGTTTTACTCCAAAACGAGTAAATATTTACGTGTGGACCGCAAAACTCACAGCTCGAAGGCTCGCATCGAGCCGGCTCGATAGAAGCGTGTGTACATCTCCGCGAGTGGCGCGAGTCGAGCGTCAGTCCGCCGTTGTTGATCGTCGTGAAACACATGTAGAATAAAAAAAAAAATGGATTTTCGAGTTAACCTAGTACCTCCTTTTATGTTTCTTCTTTTCATTTTCTTTAATTCTTTTATAATTAAGAACTGCGAGACATGCTAAATGTAGCAGCCACCGTCTTTTTTGTTGAACAGACATGTTTTGGCTCGAACGGTTCGGTGAATACTGAACGGTGCGCGTCACTCGATAGATTACTGCTGAATGTGTGGACGAAAGCCCATGCCATGGTTTTTACTCGACATGATAGCTTGATCGAGTAAAACCGTATGTGAGTACGGAGCTTAAGATATAAATGCAGCCATTTTGTATTTAGTCGCAACAAGGTGAATTGGTGGAAATATGTGTGCGTAACGTAAAATTGATTCAAAAAAATTGTCCCAGTAAGTAACGTGTTTTTACATAAGACTATTTATCTGGTTGTTAATTTCGTTTGATAATTGGCTCTCAAAATTGTATTGAGGCCATTTATGTATGATTTAGAAGTTTTATAATAATATTCTTTGAGTATTTCACATTTGTTTTGAAAGTGAACTACTTGCGTAACGTCATTTTCGTAACAGTTACTATAGGGTGGACTAAAATGTTACGAAAAGGAAAAGTAAAGCATAGTGCACATTGTAAGTACTTAGACATTACTTGGTTCTTGTTTGTTAAACAATTTCTAGTTTTATGTACCTCAAATTTCAATAAAATAATAATAATTTAACGGTAAGGTAAGATTGAATGAAGACTGATTAAAACTAAGTAGGTTTTAAGACATTGTTAGAAATATAAAATGATTATCAGAAAATTAAATTTTTTGTATCTACATATTGGCATAGTGAGGACTATTCTTAATAATTCCGTATCGTAACACTTAATGTCTTTTAAGTAACGAACCCAAAAAATCCTTGTATTTCTTTATAACAGTTAAATCATTTTTATTTATTATGTACCCCATTAGGTTTTTAATAAATAAAAACATATTGCAAATAACTTCTTGTTAAAATTTTGTCGTTAGCTCATCATTTAAATAGTTTAAACTTAAAAAGAAACAAACATTTGGGTACCTTTGTTACTAAACGGATCAATTCTTTGAATTTTAACAATTTTTGGTTATTTAGTATCCACTTAGATATATTTCTTTTAATTTATTGAATACGATTTAAAATCTCTAGTTTATTTTTCTCATTTCAACTTATCAGTTAATTTTTTTATCTAGTTTTGATTTTTGTGACTATCAGGACAAAATTCTCCTTACCCTCCTTATAAAAAAAACGATTAACGTAATTACGTATTTAAACAAGGAACTTTTAGCTAATTCATTTAATTAATAACATTAGCTACGACGAATCATCAATTTCAAACCCGAAAACGATCCTAAATTTTAAAAAGTGGTTTTAAAAACCTGTGCCATTTATAGTGAATTTGCCCTTATAACTTATTTACTACACCTACAATGCGTTCCAAATAAGAATAGGATCGATTGCCATGTTGTGATGTCACGTCGTACTGTCAAATCGCAAGAAATTGGGCAAAATTGAAGAACTCAGAGATGAGAAAAATTGAAAAACTGGATTCTGATTAAACTTTTTTCGTTCACAGTTCGTAAATAAATTACATTTTAAAAATTTCTTGTTTTGCTCACCCTATTATTTATTCTTCCATTTGACAGAAGACATGACGTCACAATATGACAATCGATCCTATTCTTATTTGGAACGCATTTTATATTCCAAAATACTGCCACTATAGAACATTTACACCTTATTTACACGATCCATATCACAGAACAGATAACTAAAGAGGATAATTAAAGAAGTCCTATTTATTAAAGAACCTCTTTTATCTGTTCTGTGATCCATAAAACCTGTTTTTAGGTATTTAAACGCCATCTAGTTCGCACACCAAAAACTTAGTTCTTCGTAAAGTCATTTTGACACATCACGGGTTTTTGGCGGGATTTTTTCAAGTGAAGTTCAGTCTCTGTTAAAATTATTTACGATTCGTAGTGGATATTGATTGATTGATTTTTAAAGGTCTTTATAACCTATTCGTTTTATTTTTCTTCGTCCTATTCGTTTGTCACCACAGGGACCAGCAGAATATCAGCGTCAGGTACCTGTGTATTTGGGACTCGTTCTCGACAGCCGATGGGATTTCGAGGAGCACTTCCGACGTCTGGCTCCCAAACTAAATCGGACTGGGGCTGCCCTCGGGCGGCTCCTGCCCAACCTTGGGGGTCCAGACGCCTCCTGCCGGAGGCTCTACGCGGGAATCGTTTGGTCCATGGCCCTTTATGGCGCACCGATATGGGCGCCGGCGCTGCGGAAGTAGCCGGCGGCCCGGCTGAACGCATGTCAGAGGGTCATGGCCATACGGATGGTGCGAGGATACCGGACGATTTCCCGCGAAGCGGCGAGCCTCCTTGCTGGACAGCCACCATGGGATCTGGTAGCAACAGGCCTTGCTCACATGCACGATCTGCGCATGGAGATGCAACGCCGGGGCGAAACTCCGCTGCCGCGACAAGTCGCAGCATGGCGGACAGAGCTCCGGCGGGTTCTCATGGAGAAATGGCGACAGCGACTGTCGCGACCCAGTGCTGGGCATGCCACAATTATGGCGGTAAGTCTCTTCTTTGAGGCGTGGTTGGAAAGACCTCACGGCGTCCTCACCTTCCGCATGACGCAGGTTCTCACCGAACACGGGAAGTTCGGGAAGTTCCTGCACCGGATTCGTGCGGAAGCGACACCCGGGTGTCGCCACTGTGTGGACCGCCCGGAGGACACGGTGGAGCACACGGTGGAAGTGTGCCCCGCTTGGGAAGAGCAACGCCGTGTCCTCGTGGGGGCGATCGGCGGCGGCGGTCTCTCGCGCCGGGCCTTGGTACAGGCCATGGTCCGGAGCGAGGAGGAGTGGCAGGCGGTCGCCTCCTTCTGCGAAGCAGTAATGCTAGCAAAAGAGGCGGCCGATCGCGTGAGGCAACGGCAACGGTCCTCACGCCCCAACCGCCGCCGGGATTCCGATCCCGATTTCTGGCCACCGTAGGCGCGGGCTTGCGGACGGCAGGCAATGGGTGGCCCGCCGTCCGACCGTCCGGTAACCATCCGGACCGAGCCCAAGTCGTCGACGGCGCGTATTGTTCCGCGCGCGCCTCAGGGAGATGTCAGCAAATCGTAGGGGCCCAGCAGGGTCGAAGCCTACTGGGGCATGGGTAGTGTGAAAACGAAACCGTGGCCCCTGAGACGAAGGCAACGAAGGAACAGGAGTGGGTTTTTAGTCAGTAAAAGTCTGACACTATCTCGCGCTCCGCCCAAGAGCGGGATTTGTCATAAGATGATTTTCCCACCTATATAATAAAAAAAAAGTCCTAACCCTATAACAAGAGCGCGAGCGGCCTGTTCAAAGGCGCTTAACGGACATAATAAAAGAGACTCCCGTTACGTGAAATTAAGGTGCATTTTGATTCGTTACGAGCGCTACTAAGCCCGGTAGCATGAGCCATGCAATATTTTATGAACATTATTTACGTTGTTAGTAGGTTTATATTTGCATGTTTTCTTTCGAAGAGTGAAACTTCTGTACCTTGTACTATTACTTATTCTGTGGTCTTAATAGTGTGCGCCGCCGTGACGTAGACAAAACAGTCTTGTCGCAGACAATTCTGTCTACATATATATGTATACAGTCTTGTCTCAAGTGTGCGCAGGCCCTGAGACCAGAGTATCGACGACGTGGGTTAGTAAAGAGAAAGAATTTTCGGCATTTTTTCAAAATGAATTCTTTAATAGGCGGAAACTTGATACGATCATGTAGTTGTGCAAGATTTGGGTAGAGGTGTGTTGAAAGCAATTTTTAGTGCTTTTTTCTGGACGACGTGGACAATTTTGTAGTTACTGTCACTAATGCTGCTCCAGACAGAGAATGCATGATGCAAGATCGAACTAATCTATATAATATATATACAAGGAGAAACTGACTGACTGACATATCAACGCACAGCTGAAACTACTGGGACTAGGAACGTAAAATTTTGCAAAAGGTTTCCTTTTATGACGTAAGTGAGCACTAAGAAGGGACTTTTGGAAATTCAACTTTTAAGCGGGTAAAACTTTTAAAGGGTCCAAAGTTTGTATGGAGACACCTACTTTCAGGCGGGCGAAGCCGCTGGCAGAAGCTAGTGTGGAATAAATGCATAACTTTGTGTGTGGCTTCAGTTGGATTTACGATTTAGGATTGGCTTTATGCTGTTAAAGGACTTCACTCCCTTAAGACGAAGTTCCTCCAAGTTTCTTAACCAGCTGACTTTATCATCTAATGTTGTTCCTAAATAGGTACTTTATAAACTTTTCCACGGAATATTATTTCCATCGATTTTTACACAGCGGGTGGGAAACGATCGCTTTCTCGAGAACATAATAACTTCGGTTTTGGCCGGATTTACCTTTAGCTTTCATTTAGAGAAGTAATATTTTAATATGAGATCAAGCGAGAGTTGTAGTCGTTGAATCACTAGGTCTAGATCGTCAGATGAGGTATATGTTGCAGTGTCATCGGCGTAAACTGCGAGATGCGTCAACCTTTATTTTGGGATATCGTTAAGGTACCTACAAAATAAAGAGATACGGGCCTAATATTGAACCTTGTGGTACACCAGCAGAGAGTAAGCGTAGTGGATATTGTGTTGTAGTAAGTAAGTTGGTCACTTAGAAACTCTGTCGACGAAGCGGCGACGGCCCGAGTTTCATAGTTTTGTATGTAAGCTGTGAGAGCGTAGGTATAGCGAGAGTATAATGACGAATATGCGTCTGTGAAGCTACGCGTCCGTGGACATAAACGATTACGCCTTACTGAACAACAAAAGTTTATTATGGACTCAAGATTTGTCAACGTAGGTACATCTTGTTAACGCCGCCCTGCTCTCCATAACTCAAGTAGCAGATAAAATAGCCAGGCTGAAGCGGGGGCGGGCTGGCTACGTCACACGAATCCACCCGGACAGGTGGGCGAAGATCGTCACTCACGGACGCCTGCCCGAGGAAGGACGACACCATCGAACTCGAGGCTTTTTTCTTTCTTTGTTTTTTTGGTGGGAAATCATGAAATGACTTCTCTCGCTCTAGGTGGGAGGGCGTGTCAGACTTTTAGTGATTAAAGCTACACCTGCACCGTATACTCCACCGTGACCTCCACTCCAGGCGCTCCGCACAATATTAACACTCGGATATTTCTTCCGCTTGAATCCGACACTGGAACCTCCCGGACTTGCTATATCCAGTGGAGACCTGTGTCATGCGGAAGGTGAGGACGCTGTGGTGCCTCGATCCAGCCACACCTCAAAGATTGGCATGCCCGACTGTGGCGATGGTGGTGAAACTATCTGATTAATTATGATAGCGTTAAAGATACATACATGTACTGATGTACATACTACATAGGTACATATTAAATAAAATTGAAGTGTCTTTTATAACACAAGGTCAGGTCCGGCCTATTTAGTTTCACCGCCCCGGGTCCGCGACAGGCTTAGACCGCCACTGTTATTAGTTAAGGCTTGCCCTATTTCCACAATAAAATATGAATGATAATATATCATTCATATTTTATGGTCAAACGGGGTGAATAGGACTGCAGGGGTGAATAGGAACAAAACTTTGAAGGGGATCTTCGCGTTAATTATCAATTTTTCCCAGCATTTAAGTACTCCTATTTATTCACTAATTGTAATAAAAACGGATGCTTTGATAGAAATCAATTATAGAAATATATACCAATGTGAAAAACCTAACCAAAGTGTAGTTCCTATTCACCCCTGCAGTCCTATTCACCCCGTTTGACGTACCTATTGTTATTTGGTTTCCATAAGTCTATACATATTATCTATCTGGATGAGACGTATTGGTACCTAGTTGGAAAACTGGTCAGCAGTTAGGAAATAATTAAATGATACTTAAATTAACAAATAACTATAAAAGAAGCTGCAGAACAGAAACAAACTCATTGAACTCAATTGGGCCAGAAGGAATTTGACAGAGCATTATTTATAATCTTTGGATATAAATTTCATTTTTGACAGTTTCAATTTGGTCTCCATAAATCTATACAGAAAGTTTAGCTCCAGAATTCTAAATTTTAGTAGAACTGAGTATAACAGAGAAACATGCTGCGAACTGTGTGTGTACAGCTGCGGCGGCTCAGGGCGCGCCACGAGCTGCAGGCGCGGCGGGTGGCGCGGGGCCCGCGCGCGCTGCCGGCGTCGGCGCTGCGCCCGCAGTGCAGTGTGTTCCCTCGCGCGCCGCGCAACGAGGCTGTGATGCAGCACGTTGCGGGCACGAGAGAACGCGCCTGCCTCTCACATGAGCTCACCGCACTCAGTCGTTGCCCTGAAACGATACCTATTGTTGTCGGACCCGAGAAAACTACTGCTGGAGATTTTTGTGTGCAGACTGCGCCTTTTGACCATCGTGTTACCGCTCTGTACTATCACCGAGCTTGGCCTGAGACTATCGGACAGGCCATGCAAATAGCCACTGCCTGCCAGCCAAGCTGGGAGCGCACTGCGTTAGACGAGCGCTGCTGCGTGCTGGAGCGCGCTACCGACCTGCTCGCTGGAGTTTTTCGGCAACGCGTCATCGCAGGTTGTATGTTCGGACAGGGCATGACAGCGATCCAAGCGGAACTCAATGTGTGTCAACTGGTTGATTACCTGCGGTTCGGATGTTACTTCATGAGGGAGCTCACCAGGAACAAAAGCGTGATCGAAGGTGGTGCGGAAGTCATCAATCATAACCAATATCACGGCCTTGAAGGGTTCTGGGCGGCGATCACGCCTTATAGTTCACTCGCTCAAGCCGCACAACTGGCGATCATGCCAGCGATTATAGGAAACTGTGTGGTGTGGAAACCAAGTGACCAGTCGGTGCTCGCCTGCTACCGCGTGTTCGAGTGTCTGCAGTGCGCGGGGCTGATTCCCGGCGTTATCAACTTCGTACCATCTGAGGAGAATCGTTTTCTCGAGGCGGTTACATCGAATTCAGATCTAGCCGGTATTACATTCGGTGGTACAACGCAGACCCTTGAGCATATTTGGCGCACAATCGGTGATCGGATAGATATGTATACGCGCTTTCCACGTCTTGTTGGCACCGGCAGTGGGAAGAACTTCCACATTGTGCACGCGTCGGCGAACTTGGCCAACGCAGTGTCGTGCACGGCGCGAGCAGCGTTCGAGATGGCGGGACAGAAGGCGACGTCGTGCTCGCGCGTGTTCGTGGCCGAGTCGCTGCTGGACCGCTTCACGCAGGGGCTCGCGCAGGTCACGCAGTCGCTCATGGTCACGCATCCGCTCGACTACAGGTGTTTTACGTCTGCACTTGCGTCACAGTCTGCATATGACAAGGTTCATATATTTTTCGTCATAAATTATATTAATCTACAGCCAAAATGTAACAGAATGCCTAAGTGAATCAAGATCACAAGTTTAGAACTCTGATCTACTCTATTATTTAAAAAAGTCTACAACACAGTTAAAATAGTTACATGTTCCTACACATCATCACTTTGAAAATAAACATAAAAATGATAAGATAAACACCACCAATTTAAAATGTTAATATTATAAGTAGGTACCATGTCACGGTATATTTTTCTTACTATTTAGATATTAAGAAACTTTACTTAGATGCTACTGAAAATCTAGACGTGTTGGAATTTTTCTACTACCAAATTCGAACTAGAGCCTTTAAAATATAACGAAACAGCTGTGGTCATAGCTGTTGCATTTTTTAAGTTGCAAACTATTGTTGTTTTCTAGGGTATTCTTTAAATTGAGGTGTGATGTTTTTAAGGTTTGCCGCTATCTGCAGCGCGCTGAGACGGACGAGTCAGTACGTCGCGTGTGCGGCGGGCGCACGGAAGGCGAGGTGGGCTACTTCGTGGAGCCCACGGTGTTCCTGGTGCCGGAGCCCACGCACGAGCTCATGCGCGAGGAGCTGCGCGGCCCGGTGCTGGCCGTGTGCGGCTTCCCCGACGACGACCCCGACGCACTGCTGTGGGCAGTCTCGCGGACGCCGTACGCCATCACTGGCTCTATATTTGCACGTGTGAGACCGCTTTTTCATATACATAGCGACCCGCCCCGGCTCCGCACTCCGCACGGCTAGGCGGCTGCTACAAATATTTGAACTTCTCGGCTATAATATGCATGTATTTTACACCTAAACCCTCACTTAAAATACATTTTAAAAACATTCACTCATGTGTTACTCATGAAAATACATGTGAACAATTATACATACCTACCTATACAATGTAAAAACCGCATGAAAATAATATATTCAATAGTTTTAAAGTTTATAGCGCATATACCTACCGACAGACAGACACGGTGGGGGCCTTTGTAATATGTAAGGATTTAACAAAGATGGTCGAATTGTCAGTGTCGCCACTAGGTGGCAACAAAGCAGACTGAGGGGTGATTGTGGAGATCATGCGAGCTCAAGTCTAATATGTAAGTACATTACAAACACGATCTCACTCTCAACTGAAACTACAAAGCTGCAAAGTAAGTAAACTCACAAACGCCTTAAATATTGAAAATATGACAAAAAATTACAAAATGTATTGTTCTTATTTCATGGATCATCACATTGAATTTCATTAAACAATACACCCGTCATTTGACTCACAGAAATATCACAGCTGAACACCGTAGGTTCTATACATTGACACTAGGCGTTTTGAGATCAGGAGACAGGCGGTCGAGGGGTGAGTAATTGTAATTATCTAAAATAAAAATTGCAAATCTCAGGCTTCCATTCAGCTGATGTGAAACGGTGCTTTCATCACCGCATGATAAGGATATCTACTTATTTTTTCAAGTTTATCGCGCAGTTCATGCAAATATTTATGTAGAGCTTGGTTTTGACAAATATTGTTGCAATAAGCATAAGTCAAAATCGCTTGACACTGCATGACGTTTCGCTCGATTGCTTTGTTGTCACTGAGACACGTTAAGTGCATGCAGCTGGTTGTGCGCAGGACACGGTGTGGGCGGAGTGGGCGGCCGGCGAGCTGCGCGACCTGGCCGCCACGCTGTTCGTGAACGACCGCTGCTCCGAGGAGCTGCCCGGCCAGCAGTCCGTGGGCGGCACGCGCAAGTCCAGTTCCAGCGGCGCCAAGGTCCACATCATTTGTTTCATAGCTATATCCACACACAGAGTACGGAGTCCTTGCGCCACCAGCGACGGGAGATCACCTGCGTGCTGTGCACTGAGCACGAGTGTCGGCTGTCACAAGTACAACCAGAAGTCAAACTCGTCACTGACACGCTTAGTTTGTGCAGAGAGTTGAACTGCTCTGTCCTTACTCAGTAGATGCAGATGTTATTTTAAATAAAGCTATGTTGCACCTGTAGTATTCTCTTAGTATGTAGCCATAGCTTAAGAGTCCTTAAGAAACACCTAAAAAGGAACTTACAAAAAACAATTGTTCATATCTCTCAAAAACAGCTAAATCGACCTTTTCTATTTGCGGGATTTATTAAAAATTAAATATTTTTTTTCCTCGAAATTAAGGATAAGTTTGCAAATATCTCGCGGTGAAACTGTTGGCACATCTATTTAGGTTCTTAATTTTTTTTTGTGTAATTCAGTGCGGTGTATTTTCAGGAAAACTAAGTGCTGCACTTTTATGTGTTTCTCTACTCGGACTCTATGGACTCTAGAGCCTCTTAGAAAAGACAAAATGAAACGGGTCGGGTGGTGGGTCTGCTTGCAGGCGGGCGCCATGTCGTACCTGCTGCAGTTCGGCACGGAGCGCTCCATCAAGGAGGCCCTGCGCGCCAGCACCGACGTCACGTACTCCTACATGGACCAGACGCCGCCCGCCGTCGTGCTCACGTGACGCAGCATCTACATCTCCATAATATGTTCATAATATGTTGTACAATAAAACGTCAGTTTGTGTCCATTTTTATATATTTTATTGCAATTCAGGATCAATACATTATGGATATACAATACAGTAACGTAGCACGCAGCGCAGTGACTGGTCCGCGCGGCGACACATTTGTACACGACACGAGCGCATCACTCTTACACTAACTAAGCTAACTCCACTCACGCACGCGCTCGTCTCACGGAGGGCGACTCGGCGAGAGCCCTCGCACACCGCACATCGACATCTGATTTCTTCTAACGACTACTAGTAATTATTACAATTATAACTTCTTTTGTACACGTTTCCTTACAAATCACTATCAAGATCTCACCGACTCGCACCTCAGTTAACAAAAAATAAACGCAAAATATTGCATTACTACATAATATATCAGTTACTACTACATTAATAATAATGAACCACATAAATGTCATAATATGCGTAAAGTACGATACAACTAGGCATTGGCAAGTGTCGGCCGGGCGGCCACGCGCGCGTCGCAACCACTTGTCGCACGCACGTGTCGCTCGCACGTGTCGCACGCACGTGACGCACGCGAGGGTGCGGCGCGCGCGGACATATAAACAATACTATATAATATGACACTCTTACAGCGTGCCCGAACGAAATATTACATCTACGTACATAATAATATCTGGTGGCAGCTCCCTCAGTGCTGCTCGCCAGTGCTACAGTATATCGTCACAATAAATGCTTGAGCGTCGCGCTGTGAGCGACTCACGCGTCAGGACTCACACGTACTCGTACGTAAGGCGGGGGAAGCGCATCTCTAGCGAAGGCACAGCTCCTTTTAGCACGACTACTACATAAAATACATTACTAAGCAATTGTTAAAACTTTTTACTTTTCATTATCCAATGTTCGTTAGAAATACTATAAAAAATATACACTTTTCTTTTCAACAATACATTGACATGGTTTGCTATCGAAATACATTTCAATAAAAACTTGTAAATCTTTAAAAATGGTTAGTAAAATATTGTTACAAAATTTAGGAATGCCATATGGAATGAGTTGATCGTGATCACAATACAGCCGGCACGTAGTAGACGCCTCACAGCTTGTCTATTTGTCTATGCTCCGTCATAGACTAAGAACAAATAAATAATATCTATATCGTTATTTATTAAATCCATATAATCATTTAAATGCTCCAAAATGTCTCGCAACGTCAAGTTGCAGTCGTTATCAGCTAATCAGTCAAGCTCGGCCTCGGCGACGCGCCGACGGATATGACTCGATGTACTACACATAGTTGAGCAGTTGCACAGCGTCGCCTGCCGGCCGCGCCTCCTCGGCGACATCTCATCTAATCCGGTGTCTCAGCGACCTGTTGACGATGAAAATTCATTTAATATACAGCTATTGATTATTTGATAATTATGATACAAATCACAGAACAGATAATGTGATACAAATTCCAGTCATTCGTAATGAATTAATATCAAGGTATAAGCCGGTTCTTGTTGAAACTCTCTTTTTATTCGTTAATATATGATTCCATTTTAAAATGTCCCGTACGAAATAGTATCTTTTTAAGCGTTCAATGCTCATATTCGTATCAGTAGAGGTCAAAAATAGGCCTTTATTCCGAAGAAAGGATCATGGGCAAATTTGTATGAAATCTGGGCGTAAGACCAACAGAACTGCAACTAGTGCCATTTCTTGGGATTCAGTGCCAGAATCTAAATTATATAAATAACACTTGCCATATCCACCGGGTTTACTTGAAAAATTGTTTTAACATAATGAAATAAAATAAAAATCTTTTAATAATTACGTATCCTTTTATTGCTAGATGGATATAATTAAACAAAAATAAAATATTACTTGAACGGTTTTAATGAAATGTGTATAAAATAAATCAAATGAAAATAAACTCCCCAACTCATTCCACACTCTTAAACTCTGTCCCGGTCTATGACAACATCTAACAAATGATGCGCGGGGGCGATAAATGGCGCATGTAGTCCCAAACCAAGATACCATATTATCGAAACTACATTTGTCCTTCTTCCTGTCAGGCAGGTACCATTCACAGTAACATTGAATTATTGCCAACCTGGTCCCTATCAATAAAAATATATGAAAAATATGTGCGTGCTCTGACGTGCCTTGACTGAATCCGAGCTCGAAGCATCCACACATTGAATACTACATGTGAAGAGGGATGAAACGCATGTTAATAATAAACTGATCTGAGTATACGTGTAGATGGATGGAGAGGGAGAGGGAGGCCAAAGAAAAGATGGATAGATTGTGTGAGGAGTGATATGAAAGAAAAGGAAGTTAGTGATAGTATGACGGTTGACAGGTCAGAATGGAAGAAAAAACATGTTGCGCCGATCCCAAGTAATATGGGACAAGGGCAGGAAGAAGAAGCATTCACGGAGATCGTTCAGCACATCCGTCTGTGCTGATTTCAATATTATAAACACAATTATTTAAGTGCTCTGCTACGTATGACTTGGCTAATTTCTCCTGATAAGTGCCCAGAGCCTGTAAGATAATATCGTCCTCAGTGAGGGGTGGAAAATCTTCTAAGAACGGGAGATTGCCATTCAATTGAATGAAGTTTCTCCTTTTGCCGGTTCAGGTTTTTTATTTCGACATATTCATACAGCCGATTAGGAGTGTTCATATTCAGGTTAATTATATTCAAAATATCAACTGCATGCCTATTATCTCCATAAACGGGATGGAAAGCATTCAAAAGACTTGCAGCGATTTTATAATCACCAAACATGAGAGTCAGGGCGCGATTTATGTATGATGGACGTAAAAGCTTGAAGCATTGCTTTATTTACGCTGTGGTAGGTTATACAGAAGACTGAGGAGTATAATCAGCCTCTCTGCTTAGCGTTTGTGGACTACGAGAAAGCCTTTGATTCGATTGAAACTTGGGCTGTACTGCAGTCTCTCCAACGGTGCCAAATTGACTATCGGTATATCGAAGTGCTGAAGTGTTTGTACAAAAACGCCACTATAATAATAATAATAATCTTGTTGCTACGTCACTTCGTGCTAGCGACCGTTTATGGGGGCCCATTTATTGAGTGTGCAAGTCACCCCCTGCCTTTTGTCGATGGATATTAATAACATTGTTTAGGCAGGGGCCATAGTCTTAACATAGTTCCTGGTAACCAGTCCACTTAATACTCCAAAAACCATAGCCTTATATCTTAGTTTTCCATATGTCGCAATAGTTTTCCACCAACCGGGGGTTGTCCTTGGATTCACTAGCAAAGTGCGTACAGGGATAATCACCGGTTTGTACCACTTTCCATTAAAAGCGTCGCGAAAAGAAATGGTTCTGTGGATGTGAGAGGCTCAATACATTCTTTTGCTTTCCTTGCATTGTTTTTGGCGGTGAATCGATTTGGACGGAAACAGGAATTATAATAATATATAGGTACGGTATTAGCGATTTGACGCATTTGAGTGAAAAAAAAAAACACGATTCATCCCAAGTACCTACTCTACAAGTAAGATTTTCTTTTGTAAACCAACCAAATATACCTAATGAGTTTGTTTTAGACATGGTGGCATGGTGTTTCTCAGAAACACCATGTCCCAAGACCGGTTAATTAATGTACTTTCTGTGCTTACGATTGAAAAAAATAAAATGTAGGAAAATAATCGAACATTTCGCTTCGGAAAAAAGTCAGTGATCGATTTAATTTATAAAAATAAAAATATTGACAACCTAATGTTTTTTGTTTTTCTCTCAATAAATTCGGTTTCATGATGAAAAAGTTAACTTCACCTATTTGCAGTTCATGTAACGAAGACGAGGACACGTATCATATTTTAATGAGATGTGTCCGAAATCAATCGCTCAGAACACAAATTGGCGCGCACAATATTAATTTATCAAATCCTATTTCACATAAAATAATCCCGATAATTCGCTCTGAAAAACCGACCCAAAACCTAACTGTTTTTTTTTACTGTTATATTTGTATACCAACAGAGTGACATATTCGCACTAGCGAAAAAACTCTTAAAATAAAGATTAAAAAAAAAAAAAAAAAAACTGTGAATTCGAATACTTAGTATGATTGTAAAGTGCACCAGCACTTCTATGACCCACCAGCCGCCACTGCCTGTGAGTGTGTGACTAGAACAGCAGGTCGGTGGCGTGCGTGCGCGTTTCGCTCCACGAGCGAGCCGCACAGCGGGTGTACGCACCTGTGAGTGTGTGACTAGAACAGCAGGTCGGTGGCGTGCGTGCGCGTTTCGCTCCACGAGCGAGCCGCACAGCGGGTGTACGCACCTGTGAGTGTGTGACTAGAACAGCAGGTCGGTGGCGTGCGTGCGCGTTTCGCTCCACGAGCGAGCCGCACAGCGGGTGTACGCACCTGTGAGTGTGTGACTAGAACAGCAGGTCGGTGGCGTGCGTGCGCGTTTCGCTCCACGAGCGAGCCGCACAGCGGGTGTACGCACCTGTGAGTGTGTGACTAGAACAGCAGGTCGGTGGCGTGCGTGCGCGTTTCGCTCCACGAGCGAGCCGCACAGCGGGTGTACGCACCTGTGAGTGTGTGACTAGAACAGCAGGTCGGTGGCGTGCGTGCGCGTTTCGCTCCACGAGCGAGCCGCACAGCGGGTGTACGCACCTGTGAGTGTGTGACTAGAACAGCAGGTCGGTGGCGTGCGTGCGCGTTTCGCTCCACGAGCGAGCCGCACAGCGGGTGTACGCACCTGTGAGTGTGTGACTAGAACAGCAGGTCGGTGGCGTGCGTGCGCGTTTCGCTCCACGAGCGAGCCGCACAGCGGGTGTACGCACCTGTGAGTGTGTGACTAGAACAGCAGGTCGGTGGCGTGCGTGCGCGTTTCGCTCCACGAGCGAGCCGCACAGCGGGTGTACGCACCTGTGAGTGTGTGACTAGAACAGCAGGTCGGTGGCGTGCGTGCGCGTTTCGCTCCACGAGCGAGCCGCACAGCGGGTGTACGCACCTGTGAGTGTGTGACTAGAACAGCAGGTCGGTGGCGTGCGTGCGCGTTTCGCTCCACGAGCGAGCCGCACAGCGGGTGTACGCACCTGTGAGTGTATGACTAGAACAGCAGGTCGGTGGCGTGCGTGCGCGTTTCGCTCCACGAGCGAGCCACGTCGGCGCCACACGGACGCGCGTCTCCTTCGTCCTCCTCCCCCTCACTGCCCGCTGCTACTGCGTAATAAACGTCATATTAACGAGGATCATGCAGCAATACAAAGCTAGGTGGCAAATTACATAACAAGCTTAGAACCAGACACTTCCCCCTCACCGCTCTTATAAATTTCAAAGATTCAAATCGAGTTCAAAACTGAAGTGTCTACAGAAGGGTCGATTCCTCGATTGGAGGTTATTGTAATTTGCCACCTAGCTTTGTTATTAACTATAACGTATCAAACCGTACTACAAGTATGTCAGTTTTTGCAGCCTTGCGCTAAAGTTCATTAACATGTGGAGTGCGGGAGAATTCCATAACGCATGCCATAGAGTTCGTGAGTCTTTGTGTGAGTTTCCACACGCACACGATGCTTTTGATCGATGAGTTTTTAGTTTGTGGTACCCCTCAGCTAAACCTGTTGTTCTATTGTAAGGTGCCTATAGAATATAACCATTTGAAACCACTTATAGTCAGAACTATTATTATTATATTCTACATCTATCCGATGTCTATACATTTCATGACAATTACGCTCACGCTAATGGAACCTTTTTTCTAGAATAAATCTGAACTAGTATGCCCCCTTGTCGCGCACTATAAGATTGCTGAACATTATTTCTACTGAGATAGATGTTCACTCTTGTAGCACTCATGTGACTTCAGTAAAGCATTCAATAAGGTTGATCAGTTTGTTCTTATAGCTAAACTTTGCACTAAGAATAATAATATAATAATAATAATAATAATATTGGCTGGCTTGAGTGGAGATTCGCAAGAGCAAACGTGCTCGGGAGAAGGATGTATAATCCAGTAAGGTGCTGGTAGGGATCTTGACCGTACTTCCGGGATTGTCCTGATAGCCGTGGTATACCTCTCCACTCCTCAAGCACCTCAGGATATGTTGCCCTCTTGTTGCTACGTCACTTCGTGCTAGCGGCCGTTTTTGGGGGCCCATTTATTGAGTGTGCAAGTCACCCCCTGCCTTTTTTCGATGCATATTAATAACGTTGTTCAGGCAGGGGCCATAGTCTTGACATAGTTCCATGTTACCAGTCCACTTAAGACTCCAAAAACCATAGCCCTATTATCTTTGTTCTCCATATGTCGCAACAGTTTTTCAATAACCGGGGGTTGTCCTTGGGTGCACTAGCATAGCGCGTACAGGGATAATCGTCGGTTGGTATCATGTTCCTTTATAATTATCTAAAGGGCCTCTGCGAGTTGGCTTCGGCTCCTCGTACGCCTCCCAAAGGTCCAGGACCTCAGGGTCCTGAGATAAATAAAATAATAATAATAATAAATCTTTATTACCAGGTTTACAATTATACAGTAGAGATGGTCATACGTGGTTTGCAATACATACATGTATAAAAATTGTAAAATTAACACACAGTTCACCTCTCGACACCCAAGCTAAGATTAAACTTGTAATATGGGTGTCAGGGCTCTCTAAATTGAATAAGATTATACAACTGAGTTCGGAGTTACATCATGTTTCTTTAGATATATCGTAAGTAAAAACAACAGAGGTAAAAAAGATTTAGAAGAAGACCATTATATGTATCAATCAATGCTTGAGTAGTTTCAGGCTTACCTTAGTGCCGGGTCCTCGAAAGCTTTAATGAGTGCCCCTATCATTCTAAGTGTTTAAAAGCAATATTCGGCGTTCTACAAGGTTCACATTTAGGTAGGACGATTCTCTTCACTATATTTTAAATGACATTACGCACTGCTTAAACTGTATTCAATATTCTACCCTTTTGCTGATAACAAGAAAATAATGAAAATAATGGAAACTGAACTTTGCCTTTTTACAAGAGGATCTTGACAGACAGACGAGCTGGAGCAAAATATAGCCGTAATATTCGTCAAACCTAGTTTTTACTCAATAAGTCAACCAACAATTAAAATAAGTATGACGGCGCTTTTGTGTTTGAATTAGTTTTCAAAAGATATCAGAGATGGCGCTAGTTGTTTAGAGCGGAGCTAGTGGTTTAGAGTGACGTTTGTCACGTGACTGACCACGACACTGACGAAACACTGAGTGCTCGTGCGATGTAAGGCGTCCGTTACCCGGTTATGCAGGCGTCAATCAATTCCATCAATCATGAATTATGTATAAATGATGGTGATTGATGGAATTTTGTCGCCATTAGACGGTCAATCTGACTGATGGACAGTCAAACCCAAGGCTTTGAGAGAATAGGACGTTTATGATGGATATTAGATATAGGTATATTTATTAGTTATCTAGTAAGTACTCATACCACAAGGTCTGCTTAGTTTGAGATTAGATGGCGTTGTATGAAAGTTGTAGAATATATTATTATATATTCATAAAAGTACCTAGAGGTATATAAGTAAAACCAGTATACCTAAAATACTATGCTTTAGATGAAAACAAACACTAACAGTCAAATAAAACATTAGGTATCTATAGGTAAGCGACTCATTGGTGATACATAGACATACCATACATGCTTTAGGTACCTATATACTTTAGGACAAGCAGCTGATACATTGTATAAGTTTCTTTCGCTTTCAGATAAGAATGGAAACATTAGGTAACTCATTTTTTGTACTTATTTGTGTATTGCGGACAAGGGCGGATCCAGGGGGGGGGGGTCATGGGGGTCATGACCCCCCCCCTGGGCTGGGTCCAGGACCTAGGTGGACCACTGATTAAAATTGTTAAATATAATGTTTTTATGTAATTTTTTGTCACAATATAGATTTTATGTAAGCACCTTCAATATTTAATTAATTTAAGAGCGGCCAACCCGAGGTACTTTTCTTTCTCCAGATATTTTGGATACACTGTTATCTTGTGGATATTTCTAGGCTTCTATAAAAATCAAAATATAAACTTGTGTAAAACTAATCTAGTAAAGATCTCTGAAAATCTGCTATTTTACGTGAATTCTGGCCCTCCATAATGTACGCTTTTTAATATATAAAAATATAATAAAAAAGTATATCTATAGAAGCCATTTTCGTGCTATGATTTTCTATGATTTTAAATGTGGCCTAAAACCTGATGAGTCATTTGATCAATTTTAAATTGCTTTTATGGATGAAAGACCTTCAAAAGTTTCAAAAATCTACCGTTGGTATAGTGAGTTCAAGCGCGGTCGCCTTACTTTGGGGGATGAACAAAGAAGTGGTCGTCCTACGACGGCTGTCACAGAAGAAAGTATGCTGGCAGTAAAAAAAATAATTCAAGAAAACAGGCGAATTATATACGAAGAGATTCAGCATACACTGCAGATTGGTTCGGAAAGCGTTCACAAGATTCTACATGAGCACCTTCGTGTGAGGAGGATAGTTTGCCACTGGGTTTCTTTTTTTCGGTGGGAAAATCATCTTATGACATCCCCTGCTATTGGGCGGAGCGGAAGATAGTTTTAGACTTTTACTGACTAAAAACCCACTCCTGTTCCTTCGTTGCCTTTCGTACCAGGGCCAAGTCCTCCATTCAGAATCAGACCCTTGGCCCCAGTAGGCTTCGACCCTGCTGGGCCCCTACAGTTGCTGACATCTCCTTCAGGCGCGCGTGGAACAGTACACGCCGTCGACGACTTGGGCTCGGTCCGGACGGTTACCGGACGGTCAGACGGCGAGCTACCCATTGCTCGTCGTCCGCAAGCCCGCGCCTACGGTGGCCGGAAATCGGGATCGGAATTCCGGCGGCGGTTGGGGCGTGAGGACTGTTGCCTCACGCGATCTCCGTTGCCTGCCACTCCTCCTCGCTTCGGACCATGGCCTGCACAACCTCACCGAAGTTCAGAAGCAGGCCCGTGTGGAGTGGTGTCGTGATATGATTCAAAAATTTGAAGCAGTCTCGTCTCGGCGCGTTTACGTCATTGTGACAGGTGACGAATCCTGGACTTATCAATACGATCCAGAAACAAAGCGTCAGTTGACAGTTTGGCTGTTTCAAAACGAAACAACGCCTACGAAAATGAAGCGATCGAGAAGCGCAGGGAAAATTTTGATCACTAGTTTCTTCACTTTGACGGGGTATCTGATTTCAATTATTACGACACCAAAGCAGCATCAACGCCGAATGGTATACCACAAAATGCCTGCCAGAAGTTTTGTCTGCAATGAGCAACCAGGGACCGAACACCGGGCTCCGCGGGTTACTGCTTCACCATGACAACGCGCCCGCGCACTTAGCGCTCAAAACGAGGGACTTTCTGGACACCGCACCGGTCAGAGTCTTGGGGCACCCTCCTTACAGTCCTGATCTGGCACCAAGTGACTTCTTTTTATTCCCTTCTTTTTAGTTTTTTATCGCCGTAAGGTGCGCTAGCAGCGTTCAAGAAGGCCGTGTAAGAGGTGTCTGCAGCGGACTGGAAAAAATGTTTCGAAAATTGTTCCAGACGCATAAAACTTTATATGGAGTTTGGTGCTGAGTTCTTTGAAAAGATTTAATAAAAATATTTTATCAATAGAAGTTTTCTGACCTTATTTTAAATTGTGATTTTGAGACGTATCCTAATTTAAGATTTTTTTAAATGTATTATCGCTACACTACATGTTAGTGTAGCGACAGCGGGAAGATCTCTCTCGTTACGAAAAATCAAATTATGGCTAGAAACTTCAATGGTCGAATGTCTAACCGGACTGGCACTTCTCCATGTCCATAAAAACGTAGCGTGTCGTACGTTCTTAGCGTGTCGATGGTAAAACTGCTTAAATTCCTTGCCTGGCCCAGTATTCGGCCACGGCATGAACAGGTAACAGGGCACGTCATGCAGGATGGAAGGTAGGACTTGGTTTGTGGAGAGAAACTGCACAGACACTGAAGGTCAGAACCGTTCAGGAACCCCCATCTGTGGAGATTGTCTTTGCTGCGCCCAACCTGCGTGCGGAGTCTGTTTAGAGTGGTCCAGATTGGCCATGGCAACTCGTGTCCAGGAGAGAGCATCACTTCCATCTCTAAGTAAAGCCATATGGTTTTACTTTGAGATGGGCTTACGCTTACAACAAAACTTTTACGACTTTTAAGTCTCAGGGGCACCGAGCTGTAATAGTGCATTGAATGGCGAGGGTCGTTTTGTTGTTTCGTCCTTTCTATGCGGCTAGCCACAGTCCTGCGAATTTCTGGGGGTGCAATGCCGATTAGTGGATACAGCATTCGTACCGGAGTCGGCATAAGGAAACCAGTGGCAATTTGGCACGTCTCATTAAGTGCTGAATCCACTATGTTAGAGTGGGCGGCGGCGGAGCGGCTCTATACTAGACTGGACAGGCATATTGACCAGCGGAGAAGCGGTGCGCCATTCCAGTTGTTCGCAAAACTTGGGAAGACGCCCCCCATCTAGTGGATGTTAGGCGACGTAGCAGGTTGTTTCTCGTATGCACCTTCCCCTTAACGTTCTCACAATTCTTTCTGTAGTTGAGAGACCTATCCAGAGTGATGAAGAAATATCTTGGATGGGGGTTATGAATGATTGGCACCTCCTGCCATGAGATATTGAGCATTCAACCCGCTTGTCTGTTACTGTAGATCTGAGAAAGCTGTGGTAAGGTTGGCCTCAATCTCCTCAAAATCAATGGCTTAGCAAGTTAATGCCAGTTCGTTTGTATACAGAAAGCGGGTTGTGTTAGGGCTCACCGGTTGGTCATTGGTGTAAACGTTAAACAGCAAGGGGGCTAGAACACTACCTTGTGGCAGTCCATTTTTTTGAGTTCGCCATTTGCTTTTCTCGTTGAAGTAGATGGAGTGATAACGTGTTTCGGGAGAAGACGTAAAAGAAAAATTGATTTTGTTACGAGTATTTAAATATAGGTATTTTTAAGTACAGTACATACATCGATAAAATAGTAGGTATTTAATTGATGTATGTATTTTTAACTGTATCTATTATTATCAAAATTAAATCATTTACTTCTTTTATTTTATTTACTTTTTATATTCTACTTGACCATGACTATGTGACCCCCCCTGGCGCCAAAGCTGGATCCGCCCTTGATTGCGGATAAGTTGTATCCCACAATTGAGGTAATGTTTCGAAAGTTATTATAAAGTCCTTCTCTGGCTGTAATAAATTAGCCGGGTACGGTGGTGATTGCACGAGCGAGTGCGCGATCTCACTATGATCTGCGTCCGCCTCCATCGCTGTTCGAGCGCTGACTGATGAATGATTGACGAAATGCCATTACACAATCATTCAAAATTCATGATTGATGGTTGC
Source organism: Mythimna impura (assembly GCA_905147345.3). NCBI lineage: Eukaryota > Metazoa > Arthropoda > Insecta > Lepidoptera > Noctuidae > Mythimna > Mythimna impura. The sequence continues at coordinate 646,682 of LR990342.1, read as the reverse complement.
ATGACGTAAAAAGTAAAATATCTAGATTTTCGTCAATCAGTATCACGCAAACGTCAATCATCGCATTAGACGGTAGGTTATTCATCAATCAAAACATTGACTGTGGCAAAACTGACAACAAAACCTATCGTGTAATAATGGACACCTAAATCGACGACGGAAGCGCAGTATGGTCGCAGCCTCCGCCGAACACACATGTATGCGCTACGCGTTCAGTGGAGCGTCTTAATTGTGTTGCCTATTTTGTAGTAATAACCAGTGATCGGAGTAGGTAGGTAGATTGATTTTTGGTACTAGTATCATAAATGCATACAGAAAGAATAACATGGATAAGCCATTTTTCCGGAAAGTAATTCCGGTATTTCCGGATTCAATTAAATATTATTAATGTTGTTGGTGATATTATTAGTACTCAATTCAAAATTTAAAGGAAGGTATAATGTTCTAATTGGTCGTTGGGTTGTGTCAAATCGTTACTGTGTGCCGTTACAAAAAATTTATGAAGAATATAATATTGCTCATTTTAATAGAATTCCTGCCGAAGTTCCGGTTTTTTTTTTAATTATCAACCAATTCCGGAGGAATGTCCATATTAATATATATATACGTTTCGGATCAATGACCCCAATCCAATCTACCTACTCCGATCACTGGTAATAACTATTATGTGGTGATTTATCTATGGTGATTATTTTATGAGAACTAAAAGTAAGAATACTATAGTGAAGTGCTAACATTAAGTGATTTGATTTGTAACAAGTGTAATCCTTCACCCGATCAATCACGCCTTATTACGAATATCAATACGCATTTCGAGGTTACAGATCCGATTAGCATTACAGATGGGGCTCAAAAGCCTTCAAATAGATAAACACGTGACCTGGGAGTCTTACTAGATTAACAACTATTTAACAAACTTAGTCATAAGGTTTAAAATCCTTGGATTCATCTTGTTTAACACCTAGACCAAATGATGTAACACGCTAGTTCGCCCCATACTTGAATATAGCAATCTGGTTTGGTATCCTCACAACGTTTACATTCGTGGAAGTATTTAGAGGCGTGTCCTAAATCATGTGTGTTACAAGGATAGATTAACTAAAAAGTTATGAGTTACAAGGACAGATTACAAACAGGTTTCACTCGTTGATAGACCGAAAACACATTTCAACAAACTCCACTGGTAAACTAAATATAAACGCGCCATCTCGTCTGCCGGTAAAGTAGTTACAATTTATTTAATGTTCCAGGATCAAACTAATCTGTGACACTTCGACACTCTCCCAAGACTTTGTGCTCAGTACAAAGATTCGTCAAAGCGTTTATTTAACCTTGAACATAACCCTCCCGATCTCAAAGTACAAAAAGATTTTATCTACAGCAAAATAACAATCCGTGTTCCTTTTTTCATAACTCTACATCATTATTTATTTTTTTACCCATAATTTGATTTTTTGTTAATTTAACATTCTGATTATTCGTCACAATTATTTGTGTATTGCTATTTTATTTTTACCTAGTTATATGTGCATGCGTTGGTCTCCTACTGACGAAGCACTCAGACCCCTCTATATTACTGTAATTTTTTGGATAACTGTGTATCCATTGGGGGCATAAAATAAAACAATACTTAGTCTATACAAAGGTTGTCTGATAAATATCGCAATCTGTAATAATACTGTTATCTTACTTATAAAAATAAAATTGATATATTTAAAAGAATTGTACAATTTAAATTTTGGTGTAGAATTAAGTATTCGTTGTATATTGAGAGGTCTGGCTCATGTGTTCTCTAATGTTAGGTAGTTAGAGTGCTACAAGGATGTTTCGACGCTTGAATGAGTCAGGAGTGCTGTATTTAACATTTATGAGATTAGAATAGAATAAACTTTATTGTACACCAAAATAGTAACGAAACATTATTAATATTAATATAAATTCAAAAAAATTGTTTGTAATAGTAACCAGAAGAATGCTACTTTATTACTGAGTGACATGGGCATCATTATTTAGATTCGCTGGCTTCTGGCAAAATGTACTGTAATAACCTCAGTGTGGAAGTACTCACCGGGCGCGGCCGGGTCGGCGGCCGGGGCGGCGGCGGGGGCGGCGGCGGGGGCGGGGCGGCGCGACACGCCCAGCTGGAAGGCGGCGGCCGCCGTCTTGTGCGGCGTGTAGCGCGCCAGCGCCGCCGACGCTGCGGGAGCGAGCACTACTGTAGCACGCAGCTAGCCTACACAAGCTACTTTACGGTACAATATTGGGATCACGACTCGATATTCTACTGAGTGACTCGAACCAAAATTTTATGTGAAAGTACCTAGAAAAAAAAATGAACCCCAAAATTGTACAATAAATTATCGCATTGATCATCGCCGTGCGAGCGAGGCCCGAAGAGGCAATACCAGACATTGGACAGTTTTGTTGCAGTACAGACAGGAGTACATTGTCGTCAAGATGAAAAATGATACAGAACGATCATCAGGGAGCAGACAATGACTGCTACTGCCACTGTAAGTGATATTATTTACGAAGCTCATCAAGTGATAACATTTGAAAAAATATGTTTGTTTTATTACTTTACATAGCTAATACATAACAACGTACGTCACGTGAGAACTTATCACAATATCATCTACTTTAGATGTTAATTGCTAACGATACTCGTCAGGCAACGGAAACAATAACCAAAGAGAAGTAACACGAGCGCGTAAGCTCACAAACAGACAAGCGACTTCTAGCGTCTCTGAGCGAGCTCGGAAAAGGGTTGCACCCGTGTTTTACATCAGAGATTTTGCGATTTTAGTTTCTTTACATTGACGTATACAGGATGGATTTTTGACACGAGTCAGTAAGGGCAGGTACCTTAACCAATACAGTTATTACAAAACGCTCCTAAAGACCGTCCAAATTTTTAAGATATCCGGAACTGCATTCACAGATTTTAGAAAAAGCAATATATGAGACAGCAAAAGTAAAAAAAAAAGGTATGAAAACAAATCGAAGCAGGGATCAAGGCTCTATGGGACTGTTTAAGGATGGTCTTCTAGGAACGCTCATCTGTAACTATAACGGTAGAGGTACTTGCTCTAACTGACCTGTCTCAAGTCCACCCTGTACAGTAAGCACAGCGAGGATGTTAGTGTCTACACACACACGTACTGCAGGCGGTTTGGAAGAGTGCTCCAATCGTTCTTACTTGCTTAGCTTTTAAATAAAATTCTGCTTATCGCCTCTTTGCTTCGACAACTATTTTTTTCACACTCTCCAAAATGCATCTTGTAAAATACCGAAAGCTTGGCTACCCTACGCCTGTGCTCAAGGCTTTGTAGATTGGAATTTACCAAATCTGGATTACTTTGTAGATTGGAATTTACAAGCCTCTTCGCACAATTTTCCTCTGAGTCCAAAGCTGCTAGATGGCATTTTGCAGCACCAGCCCATATGTGACTGCAGTACTCCACACACGGTTGGACCTGTGCTTTGTATAACATTAAAAACTGTCCTGGTGTGAAGTACCGTCGGACCTTTGCAAGAACGCCGAGTTTCCTCGCAGCTACCTTGGCTTTGGACTCAAACAAAGAGGCGAAGACATCGAAGCACAGAGTCGTCATGTACAGATGTTCAACAAAGGAAATTACTTGTGTGACTCTGATTCCTTAGTACTCGCACAAAAATATAGAGTACATTTCCCTGAGTTTAGCCTTTAGTATACTGTGTTGCTACAGGAATCGTGCTGTCATAAGTGTGGAGCCATTCGTATCCCTTGTATACGTATGTTCGACAAGGCCGCATGAAATAGCCCACAAGAGTCGTTCGCTTGCGTGAGACAGCCTCGATAACATAGCGGCCGTCACTGTCAAGAACACGTACTGTATTGCAGTGCATCCTTCACGAAGTTACTACCACTTTCTTACAATTACATGGATTCAAACGTGTCCTAAACTATGATAAGTGTGTGTGTTTATGTAGCAACACTGGCTAGTAATAAGAGTAAAGTGTTGCTCGTCGCAACCGAGCTGCGCTATAAGGCGAGTGTGACATGTGGCAGTAAGCGCCCCCGCCGTGACGTCACACGAAGGTCTCCCGCTCCGCGCGCCGGTACTCTGCGGCCACAACTACTCCGGTAATGTCGCTGCTACATTCACATAATATACAAGATCGTGCACAGCACCACTAGTGAACCAGATTAACTCTATAGTAGAAAATTCTTGTGCACAAGATCTGTATTGCATAACTTATCTGCAAATACAGTGTTATACAGTCAACGACCTTGCAGCCACTAGACGTCTAGCAACAGGCGACGCATATCTGTCGACACATATGACTATCATCACAGCGTTAATGTTTTCCTATTGTCGATTTGGACCAATTGTTTAAGTATTTTAGTGTATATATGTAGTGGATTAATTTGAGTATATATTGTATAACTGTATTATATTTATTCTATGGTTTATTAGTATATCTATTCTATGGTCTATAAGTAAATCTATCCCTGTGTCGCCTTTTCTCTCTCTCTTTTATTGCACCTACCACTACTTTTCTCTGCATCACCCAAAGGTTGACTGGTAGAAAATGCCTAAGGCATTAAGTCCGCCTCTATATATATGACTTATAGATCTGATGTAAGTCGCCACAGAATAATTTCAAAATAGTGTCGACCACTTCACTGAGCCGTAAAAAAGTCCGAGATAGTTAATAAAAATATTAGAAAATATATTTAACAGTGGCTCCTTGTTTAATACTTTGGTGTGATAACAACAGCCAGACTTCGCGTATTCGAAAAGATGGCATAACATTTCATCGGTAAGTTAATTACAATTACATATATTGATTTTCTGATATTATTTATCGGAGTTCAACTTATACTGGTCATAACCACAGAATAAGAAATAGTACAAGTACAGAAATCGCACTCCGTGATAGCAAACATATGAATTTAAACCTACTAACAACAGCGCTAATGTTCATAATACATTGCACGGCACGGACACGACCTTGATTTTATTAGCCTACCAGCCCCCCTAGCCAAGTTGCAAACGATAAACGTGAACGCTTAGTAATCTCCAATAGATTTTCAACTTTATACCTAAGAGCATAAAGTTGAAAATCTATTAAAGACTACTGAGAGTTTACGTTTATCGTTTGTGACTTGGCTAGGGGGGGGCAGATCCAGTGGCGCTCGTAACGAATCAAAATGCACCGTAAGTCCGCGCGACGAGAGTCTCTTTGATAATGCCCGTTATGCGCCTTTGAACATGCCGCTCTTGTTAGGACTTGTATGTTTTTGAAAAATGTGAAATAGGTACTTACGTTTTATTACATAAAATATAATCAGATTTTCTAAAATTATATGGCAGATAGGTACCTAATTGATTTCTACCTATTTACTTATATCCATACTTTAAAACATATTTTAAAAAAAGTCATCTCATAGAAGTGTCAAGAGATTGTTTTCATTTAGTTAGGTATCTAAACAAATGAAATAGGTAAAGAAAATGAAGTGTATATAACTTTGTTGGTTTTGTATGTGCGTTAGTTTTGTGTTCATATATTATTTTTAAAAGGTAGGTCGACGTTATTCATAATAATTAACATTTTGTAAGATATAATTCCAGTATATGTTGACCTTGCATTAGTAAGGTAGTCACTATCACTAGTACTGGGAGGTCTACTTATATTGAATGATCTTTAAGGTCATTGACTCGTTTACGTGAAATATGTAGCAAATACTTGAAATAAAAACTCGATAGAATATTCGATAAAGAATCCGAAAATAATTTTTGTTAGCGCGAGTCAAGCGGAAAATCGAACACGCGTGTGACACTAACGAATTTAGCCTCGCAAGAGAGGCCGCGGGCGTAGGCACATTTCTATACCTATAGTTAGGAGTGCGCCAGGCCTGGTATAACTAACTAGTGATTCTTATGACCACCTCTGTTATGACTACGTAAGAGGACGGAATTTAATTGTGAATCGGTTATTGATTTTAGGTAGGTACCCGAAAGATCCTGATTTTATTTTTATCTGATTGCATTAAAAGGAGGGCAATTATATATTATTTTACTATCATAATAATTTTATGTATCTACGTTATGTTTTCATAAATAGAGAGGATATATTTTTTTAAATTTTACTTTACCACTTAAAATTCACAATTTTTAAGCAGGGCATTATCGCCCTTCTTAAAGAAGAGTACCACCACGCCTCTGCTCCACGCCTGTGGCGTTTTCCCCTCGAGTATGACGGAATCAAATAGCTTCTGAAAGGCCTTAAGGACCGGTTTTCCACCCGCCTTCAGGAGTTCGGCCGTAATTCCGTCCTCACCCGACGCCTTGTTGTTTTTCAGCTGCTTCAGAGCCATCCTAATCTCGTACAGGCTGACGTCCGGGATATCTTCGGTATAGTGTCGAGTCAATCTAGCTCTTGGGTCGTTTACTAGATTTACAGCGGGTTTAGCGGTAGACGTGTATAACTGTCCATAAAAAGCCTCGATCTCTCCCAGAAGCTCCGATTTGGCGGATATGACTCTGCCATCGTCGGTCTTCAGTTTCGTGAGCTGGCTTTGCCCAATAGACAGATCTCGTGCAAATACTTTAGAGCCCTTATTCCGCTCAATCGCATCCTTAATCCTTGCGGTATTAAAGCGGCGAAGGTCACGTTTCAGGGACTTCGAGATCTGTCTATTGAGCTGCCGGTATATGCACGCATCGTCTGAAGACTGCAGAATCATCTCACGCCTCTTCTTCATTAGCTCGAGGGTCGGATCGGAGAGCTTCTTGTTTTTATTTGTACGGTGAGTCTTGAAAAACTTAGACCCGACCGTATGGACAGTTTCCACGAACCCATCGTTATATTCATCCACGGAGCTTCCTAGGCACTCGAAACGATTGTGGAGTTCGAGCTGAAAGCTCTCGGGGTTTTGGATCTGGATCTGTGCTGGACGGAGCGTAGACTTCATCAGTCGAGACCTTTCAAGCTTAATGTTAATATTCAATGTGCCTCTTACGACGCGGTGATCACTTCCAGTTTTCACCGCGTTGATCACAGAGACATCATTGAATATTTGCTTTTTCGTCGACAGGATGAAGTCAATCTCATTTCTAGTTGCACCGTCAGGACTTTGCCAGGTCCACCTTCTATGCTCACGCTTTTTGAAGAAGGAATTCATCATATAGAGGCCCTCCTTCTCCATAAAGCTAGCCAGTAGGTGTCCCCGGTGATTCCGACGTCCAAATCCAAATTGCCCCACTCGCAGCTCGTCACCGTCTCGTTTGCCCAGTTTCGCGTTAAAGTCCCCCATGACCACGGTGAAGTGAGTCTTAGAACCATGCATGGCTCTTGATATATCCTCATACATGGATTCTACTTCGTCGTCGGGATGTGTCGAGGTCGGGGCGTAGACCTGTATGACCTTCAGCGAATATCTTGATGATATTCTGAGTATAAGGTACGCCACCCTGGTCGACACACTCTCGATCCTCACGACATTGTTCACAAGGGACCTGTGGACGAAAAACCCGACACCACCCTGGGACTGCTGGTCACCCTCCCGGAAATAGAGCAGGTTACCGGATTTGAGAATTATCGTATCCTCCCCCTGTCTTCGGACTTCAGACAATCCCACAATACTCCATCGCAACCTGCTCAATTCCTCCTCCAGTTCGGTGATCTTCTCGTCAGTCCTCAGTGTACGCGTGTTGAAAGTTGCCAGGTCGAGTCGTTTAATAGATGGGTAGCCAAATCTCATCCGGAGATTCTTCGCACCCCTTGCCTCGTCGTGGCCTTGACCGCTACCGGAGTCAAGGGTAGACGGGCTGCCGGGCACTAGGGGCCATTTTTTCCTTCTGTTTTTCATGTTGGGGGGGGGGGTTGCCATAATCGCCACGCTTGGCAGACGGGTTGGCGATCGCAGTTTGGTTGTTGTAATGCACAGAGGATGCTGCTGCCCATTCTCTGGTATGTCCCTTAGTCGCCTCTTACGACACCCTCGGGAAGAGATGGGATGGTGTTATTCTTAACGTCCGAACACCATACGGAACCTGCTTAAGAATTATAGGCCCATCTCGCTTCTGAGCCATGTCTACAAGCTGTTTTCCAGAGTCATCACGAATCGTCTCGCGCGCAGGTTCGACGACTTCCAGCCTCCCGAACAAGCCGGATTTCGAAAAGGCTTCAGCACCGTGGACCACATACATACGCTGCGGCAGGTTATACAGAAGACTGAGGAGTATAACCAGCCTCTCTGCTTAGCGTTTGTGGACTACGAGAAAGCCTTTGATTCGATTGAAACTTGGGCTGTACTGCAGTCTCTCCAACGGTGCCAAATTGACTATCGGTATATCGAAGTGCTGAAGTGTTTGTACAAAAACGCCACTATGTCAGTCCGACTACAAGACCAGACCTCGAAACCTATCCTCTTGCAGCGGGGTGTGAGGCAGGGAGACGTTATTTCTCCGAAACTGTTCACGGCAGCAATGGAGGATGTCTTCAAGGTTTTGGAATGGAGAGGGCTAGGCATTAATGTCAATGGCGAGTACATCACTCACCTTCGGTTTGCCGACGACATAGTAGTCATGGCTGAGACTACGGAGGAGCTCAGTACAATGCTTGGTGACCTCAGTAGAGCTTCCGAAAGAGTGGGACTTAAAATGAACATGGACAAAACCAAAGTCATGGTAAACAGCCATGTAGCACCCACTCCTATCAAGGTCGGGGACTCTACACTCGAAGTTGTAGACGACTACGTTTACCTGGGACAGACGGTCCAGTTGGGAAGGTCTAACTTCGAGAAAGAGATCAATCGTCGAATCCGACTCGGCTGGGCAGCGTTCGGGAAGCTGCGCGGTGTCTTCTCGTCCAATATACCACAGTGTCTCAAGACGAAAGTCTATGACCAGTGCGTGTTGCCAGTGATGACATATGGCTCCGAAACGTGGTCGCTTACAATGGGCCTCATTAGAAGGCTTAAAGTCACCCAAAGGGCAATGGAGAGGGCTATGCTCGGAGTTTCCTTGCGTGATCGAATCAGGAATGAGGATATCCGCAGGAGAACCAAGGTTGCCGACATAGCACGAAGAATCGCCAAACTAAAGTGGCAATGGGCAGGGCACATTGCTCGCAGAACAGATGGCCGTTGGGGCCGAAAGGTTCTGGAATGGCGACCACGTACCGGAAGACGTAGCGTTGGAAGGCCTCCTACAAGGTGGACCGATGACTTGGTAACGGTTGCGGGAGTCCGATGGATGCGAGACGCACAGGACCGTTCGCTGTGGCGACGCTTGGGGGAGGCCTATGTCCAGCAGTGGACGTCTTTCGGCTGAAATGATGATGATGATGATGATGACTTAAAATTAATTAATTACATTAAGTATGTACAATTTATGTTATAATAATATCAAGAACTAGGAGGTAAAAAACCGATTAATAATTGTACGAATTATTGTCAAAAAAATATATCGATACTTTCGTGACTTATTTAAACCTATCTCATCCCTAGTATGCCATACTGACCTTGGTCGGACCAATCAGAACGGAGTACCCCGCTCCCCCGTACCTCGGCTAGTTGACAGAATTGTTTTGGTGCGCTAGTTCAAGCATGAGGCATCTAGTGGCTGTAAGGTCGTTGTATACAGTCAAAAATTGAACACGTTAACATACCTCTACTATCCAAACGGTTCAAAACAAATGCAGAATGGAATTGCAAAATTATACAATACAATATTGAACTGATCTTCACTATCTTAACGTGGCCTTAGGTCAGCGATCACGTCTGGATGTCACCTTTCGGTTTATTGAGGCCGCGTTCCAACGTTGAGTGTCGCCTTTGGAACGATTCTTGTATCACTATGACTCCGTAATCACGCGTCATACTTTCTGCACGGAGTATTTAGAGACTTAGAAACCCCCGAGCTCAAGTGAGCAGCGAGAGCTCTTGAGCAGCCACCGCGTGCGAGCGCGGCAGGGCGGCGTCACAAGTGAGCAGCGAGAGCTCTTGAGCAGCCTCCGCGTGCGAGCGCGGCAGGGCGGCGTCACAAGTGAGCAGCGAGAGCTCTTGAGCAGCCTCCGCGTGCGAGCGCGGCAGGGCGGCGTCACAAGTGAGCAGCGAGAGCTCTTGAGCAGCCTCCGCGTGCGAGCGCGGCAGGGCGGCGTCACAAGTGAGCAGCGAGAGCTCTTGAGCAGCCTCCGCGTGCGAGCGCGGCAGGGCGGCGTCACAAGTGAGCAGCGAGAGCTCTTGAGCAGCCTCCGCGTGCGAGCGCGGCAGGGCGGCGTCACAAGTGAGCAGCGAGAGCTCTTGAGCAGCCTCCGCGTGCGAGCGCGGCAGGGCGGCGTCACAAGTGAGCAGCGAGAGCTCTTGAGCAGCCTCCGCGTGCGAGCGCGGCAGGGCGGCGTCACAAGTGAGCAGCGAGAGCTCTTGAGCAGCCACCGCGTGCGAGCGCGGCAGGGCGGCGTCACAAGTGAGCAGCGAGAGCTCTTGAGCAGCCTCCGCGTGCGAGCGCGGCAGGGCGGCGTCACAAGTGAGCAGCGAGAGCTCTTGAGCAGCCTCCGCGTGCGAGCGCGGCAGGGCGGCGTCACAAGTGAGCAGCGAGAGCTCTTGAGCAGCCACCGCGTGCGAGCGCGGCAGGGCGGCGTCACAAGTGTGATGTGCCAACAAGCGCACTGTTTGGGTTACGCCACATAAGGGTACGCACTTTTGGTTTGACATTGCTGTTGTAAAAGTCCATTTATAAAAGGATAGTTTAGGAGATTATGTATTTCTCACTATTAATAGCTAGGAAAAGCAACGCGTGGCATGACGCCGCATCTTATGAGGGGCTCACTTGAGTGATGATACAGCTTTATCAGATCGAACGCCTTGAGTGGCGGTCGCTGGAGTTTCATGAAGCATGTTCAATATTTGAAGAAGTATGAGATAATTACTGATATGTGTGTTGGCGGCGAGTGTGGCGTGCAGCGGGGACTCCGCGAGCTGCGGTGTGGCCTCAGGTGCGGGGACTGCGGGGGCCCCGGGCGCTGGGACCCCGGGCGCCGGGGCCCCGGGGGCGGCCGAGGCCTCCTCGCACAGGGACGTTTCCGAGGGGTACTCGAACGTGCGCGTCATCGAGTCATCGAACTGCAGCTTCAACTGGAAACATTAACATCACACTTTTTACTTTAACTTTTTTACATGTCCTATAATTTAATTAATTCCTAATTTATATTTTCCAATGAAGTATTATAAAGTTTTTGCACGCTGTATATGGCAAACAATGTTGAACCAGCAATATTAATTACATATGTTTCTACAAATATATGCATCTTTATCTTTATATGCATCTTTAACATATTTTCGTATTTTGTTTTTTATATGTTCTCATCGTAGTCGCTAATACACACATCCCTCCCCTGTGACGTTCCCTACATTGAACGTAGGTTGACCAGCGCGGGCTGTAGCACTCATACATCACATGCAGGCAGCGGATCAGTTTGTAACCTCAGCAGTATAACCAGCTTCAAGTGCTGAGACACTTTACGCCGATGTCGGGGAAAAAAAAAACAGTTGCAATAACAATTCGCATGAAATCGGATTCATCACGTCGGTCAATAAGTTACAAGCAACATGGCCGCATTTCTGGCGAATTTGCGCCATGAATCAGAGTTGTAGGTATGCGGCTTTGGCGAGACATTCGGTTTCGTCAACATTGTGTTGAGTGGGGACGTGTCCGGACGCCAAGCCCTCAGCTCGCTCGACCAGCTCCTGTAGCACCGAGCACGCGGTCAGCCCACTCACACAATCCACCATCACTCACACTTCTTTCCCATCACTAAACAATGCTGGGAAATTGTGTGAGATTTCAAACAAGAATGCCATTTGTGAAGTCACAATATCAGAAATGGGTCTTATTATCACATTCTTCAGCCCTTTTACCAATTTATGTCAGTTTGTATTAGAACTCAATGAAACGAAATTTAAATCTTATATTAAACGCACACTTTGCAGGCAAGCATATTATAAGTTGGAGGATTATATTCAAGATAAAAATGCTTGGCTCAATGCTGGTCCAGCTCCACTACCACCGGGGTGTACAAATTGATTAGTTTGGAAATTATTATTATTATCATTTTTTAATGTTTCTTTTTTTATTTTGTAAAATATTATGAGTATTGTATTATGTAGAAGCATTTTTTTCAAAGTTTGTAAATGTGAGTACCATGGAGCTATTTTATGGTTTTTTATGTTACTATTGGACTTGTTTGACATAAATGAGCATGGCAGTTGAGAGTTTGTCATGCTCACTCAAATGTCTCACTCAATGGTGGCGCATGTGTTGGATCATTCGGTTCCCTTCAAAATGGTTGAGCTGAGTGGTGCTAATATTCGCGTCATGTCCGTGAACGGGCGCTGTCAGTTGAGACTGGTCATCTCTTAGCTGCCAGTTGCTATTTTAATATCTATATTTAGTTTTTATTTTTACTATATTTACATTGTTCTCACATGATAGCGACAAGAAACATGTAACAGAGATATTTGTAATTACAAAACATGATTGAAAAGAGTGTCCATGGAGTTTCTTGCACATTCTTCTCCATAGAGATCTACGCTTTAGAATGTGCAATTAGCATCATTTTTTTCTGACTGACTGACTTCTTGACATTTCAAAAGTGCCTGTAAATGGTTTATTTGAAATAAAATGCTATGAATCTTTGAATCTTGAATCTTTGTGTTTGGCCCAGCAGGGTTTCTTTCAGCTTTCGTGATGGTCCAATGGATGTAATGACTACAAATTAAAATAAACAAGTAGTGCTGACAGTGCAGGATGTCTGGATGTGTGAAGCATGTGGCTGGTAGAGCATAGCTGCGTGTGCGCACATATCCGTGGAACCGGTATTGATTATTCCGCGGGTGATAATGACCGCGCCGTGCTGTGGTCACTCAGTCACTCACAGGTGACGCCGGCGCGCGGCGCACTCAAGGACGTCTGAGCTGTTACACTAGTGTTCATCAGAGATAGACATTTTATAGATCAAATTGTTTGTTTAGTAGCAAGGAATCTTATCCATTACAAATACGAATAGAAAGCTACACTAGCGCCGAGTGACAAAATATGTTAACAAGTATAGCTTCTGCCAGTGGCTTTGCTTGCTCCCATGTTCCATGACACGTAGACCCTGTCCGTATGACACGTTTCATCCATATCCGATCATCAGGGGTAGGTTTACCTTCATAGTAAACAGTACGTAAAGTAGATATTTTACCTTAGAGATCCGGTCCTTGTTGGGCCGGCACGGCATGGAGGAGCGCCCGTTGATGAGCACGTTGTCGTTGACGAAGCGCACGCGGCACGGCGACGGCGGCGCGCCGTCCGGCTCCGTGTCCGACTCCGAGTCGGAGCGGAGCAGCGCGTCCGGCCGCAGCACCACCACGCCCGGCTCGCCCGCCTGCCACAACCAAGCTGCTTGTTAATATTGAGCTGCCAACTCATAATCCTAAATGAAATGAAACCTGATGCATATAAGCCTAGATTTTTCCACTGCAGGACAGAGGTTTGTCGACTCTCCCGCACTGTTCGCTGTCTGTGGGTATTCGGGAGCAGTTTCTAAGAGATACCATTAGAGGTACTATGCTGGACTTGTAAAACTACACAAATAGGTGTTGACGGGGTTTCTTTCATATATTCATAATAAGAGCGTTAGAGTTAAAGCGTCAGATTTACGATATTAAGTATAAAATGTCCTCCAACGGCTACAACATGACGCGCAACGCTCATCTACGTGACGCTGCAACGTTGCCGAGTGTCCCGCAACTTGCCCCCAACATTTTACAACGCATTCACGTAATGCGGGACTTGTTGTCCACTAGGGTGCTTTTTTTGGGGTTTTTAACTATTTGCGCAACATGCAACAAACTAATGTAAAGCTAAAGAAACAGTTACGTTACGTAATCAGTAGTTGTACTAGAAAACTTTGTTAAGGTCATGTAAATATTATTCTGCGCTGTTGCACTGAGCGATAACATCGTTCTGTGCTGTGTGCTCTCAAACACGTTTGTAGCAAGTGAGGCTCGCATACACCATTGATTCGCCATGCGTATTACACACCATTTGTTTTTCGTTAGTCCAATTAACGTATCAATCTCCGGCGTGAAGGTGATGTAACACCTTCACACCGACCATAAGGAATGACGGACTTATAAAAACTACCGCTTTATACCCAAAGCTTGGTCCTGTTTTATTTACTCTTAGTGTAAAGCATCTCTTATCAATTAATTTTATTCGGCGTACTAAACGAGGGCTGCTCTTCCGGACGCTGACGAGTCCGGTTGATGCGTGGACAGCCGCTCGATAAGAGCTCCGTCTGGCAGCCATGACCTGTCAGATTACATGGCAACATCACAGATTGCACAATCAGAGACCGCTCGCATGAACAGGACATCTTAGTTAATAGTTTTTTGAGGTTGAGGAAGAAATAAGGAAGTTCAAATACATTATTTTAATTAGGTAGCTTTTAATTTTTCAATCACAAAATAGTTTTGTTTGACCGATTTATTAATTAATAGTGGAGTGACGGTCACAAGAGGAGCTGGCGCCGTCATCAGCTAGAGAGTAACAAAGAAACCAGTTGCGATAGTGGTCCACTATCGCAACCATCGGCTGTCGGAATGCTGTATAGAAAACATTTCTTTTTCACGGCACTGTTGTCGGAACGAATTTCCCAAAACGAGTTGCGGGCGATTTGTAGCGGAATCTGGCCGGCATCCGGTGACCGTGACGGGCCGGGTTCAAGGGAAACGTGCCGGACCGGTGTGCCGGCCACTGGGAGCCTCGAGCACTGACTCTCACATACCTACATAATTATTTATGTACATTGACTCCAATTAGAAAAAAATCTGACGGTGTAACGCTCGCAAGCGATACTGCTGAATCTAGGGCCTTATGCCTCAGGTACCAGGCAAAAGCCTAATCTCCGCTTTTTTGGCAATAGACACACCCTTCGTTTATAAGGGACATAGATATAACTGGCGTAATGTGGGTGTGTTAAACCCACGCACCGATATCGACTCTACTGTGTAACAAAATCCTCTGGAATACTCATGTCATGATAAGTAAACTAGATGTGTTTGTTAATAAAAGTTAAATCGTCTCACAAACAAGTGTTCGCTATATTTGTAAATCAGCGCGTCCGGCAGATGAGGCGAGTCCCGACCAGACGCGTCAGCGACAATAACATGGCGGGCGCGGCGCAGGCAATTGATACACAAGTGATGTTATGCACGTAATTATTCATTTAGACATCAACCGGCACGTTCAAGTTGAGCCCAACAAGTCGCCACATCGGACATGTGCACCCTCAGGAACGTGTTGGAACATTTGAAATCAGAAACGTTTATTTTAAATATACCATTTAGGGTCGCCGCACACGGACCGCGACCGCCACAAACGCCGCCAAGAGAAGCTAGAAGCGGCCACAAAGGAAGTTGAAGCGCGCAACAGCCACTTGCGGCCAGTAGCTGCTACTTATTTTAACCCATACGCGCAGTATCATAATGGACTCTGACGAAAAAGGTTTAAACGTGCGAGTGGCGTGTGACGGCGTTTATTGGCCAGTGCGGGCCACAAGAATCGAGCAGCGGTGATTTGTAGCGGGTGACGGCCACCGGCGTCAATCGTGTGCGGCGAATCCATATAAAATGTATGAGAACTTTAAAGCATTTCGTGGTTGTGGCCTGTGGCCCATGTGCGGCGACCCTTACAGACACTTTTGAATTGTCAAAATGACGGTTAGTCAAAAAAAGTTAAGCTAAATTTCACGTTCCAACCGTAAATAAGAACGATCTTCTCTATGGAGAAGATTGTGCAAGAAACTCTATGGACACTCTTTTCATATTATGAGTCGCATAAATCTAAAAAGATCTGCAAAATTTCTAGTGTCAGTCTACCGGCGTTCCTGTCTTCGGTTCATCTTCCCAAAGACAGTGGGATGAGCCGCTCTGCAGGCTGGTACGGAATCTCATAAATACGTCCACCAATACTGCTGAGCGTGCCCGCTTATTGGCTGTGGGTGAATGGGAGTCGGGTCGCTGGCTACAGGCTCTACCGTCACCCAACATAGGTACTATGCTAAATGACACCACCTTCCAGATCGCTAAATGCCTGCGTCTGCGTGCTCCTAGTGGAGCTCCACATCGATGTCAATGCGGTGAAGCAGTCGACCGCCTCGGACACCATGGCCTATCCCGCAGTAGAAGCGCTGGTCGGTTAGCACGGCAAGCCAGCATTAATGACATCATCCGCCGAGTTCTTATTTATTTATTTATTTTACTATTTATGTACACACAAAAAACCGAAAATGACAATACAAAACAAAATAGACAATAGTACAAAGGTACTGCTTATTTCCAAAGAAATTTCTTCTAGCAGACCTGCGAAAGGAGAAATTAAAAGAAATTTAGAGAATAGTGTGTAGGAAGCAAGAGAAGAAGAATGAGTGAAATCTTAATCTAAACTCTACGAACGAATCTACTGCCTATGATCATGGCCTGTGATTTTGTTGAGTTTGTAGCGACATCTATGGCGTTACATAAGAACTAATCCTGCATCGCGCAATCAAAGTTCTCCGCGCGATTGGAACATATAGAACAGCCCGAAATCATCTATCGGGCAATAGCCCACCAGACATAACACCCGTCTGGCCGGAGGATCCTCCCTTTTCAACGGATCTGCAAACCAAATGACTTAGCCCAAGCGCTGACACAATCCAGGACTGATTGATAGCAGCAATAGCAGAAACTGCGTCAGCAACAGCAAAATGTCGGTAAAGCTGCAAGTCATCTGCGTAAAGATGGAAACTAGAAGATATTACTCCAGTTACAAAGTTAATGAAGATCGAAAAAAGAAGAGGAGAAAGAACACTACCCTGAGGAACACCTTCAGTGAGATTACACAAATCAGAGAACGACTCTTCTAGGCGGACACACTGAGAGCGTCCCCGAAGATATGAATTGAACCAGGTTAAAGCGGAAGAAGAGAGATTAATAGATTTAAGAATACCAAATCACTTTTTCACATCACAATTCGATATCCACTGAGTTAAAGGCGCTACTTTAGTCAAGCATTACGAAGACAGTAAGAGACCTGTTCTCCATAGCCCAACGGACATCATCAGTTACTTTTAAAAGCGCAGTAATAGTACTGTGACCCGAGCGAAAACCTGATTGAAATTGAGATATAATCGAGTTTGACGTTAAGAAAAGGGATAACTGTCTATGAACTATGTGCTCTTGTCACCACCGGGGGCCAGCTGTTTTAGAACCCAACGTCTTGGCACGTGACAATGGGAAGAGGCCAGACGGGATGACCATAATGCCCTGGAAATTGATTGGGTAGGCCTTTGGTGTGAGATGCAACATGCGTCGACACCCTTGCGCCATCCCATCTTCTGAGTACGGTAGGCTGTGCTGGAGCGGCTTCTGTATGTGCAGAAAACCTCAAACGGCGTATATAAAATAACCTTATCGGAAGTTATATGTTTGAGCCGTTTTAGGGTTCAAACACTAGGGCCATGGGGTTCGAGTGCTCATCGAGTTGTGCGTGATACAGCAAACAGCTGGTCGACTCTTCCCGTGACCAGAGGGCTGGGCTTTTCTTCGGTCAACGAATCAGCATTGCTATTCAACGTGGCAACGCTGCTAGCGTTCTGGGCACTTTTCCTATTGACATCGATATAGATGAATCTTTTGATGCTCACTAAGATCTTTTTGTACCTGTTTGTAAATATTATTATTTTTAGTTTGTTTAATTATATAAGTATTTTAAGTTATAATATTTATTAGTTTAGAAATTTATAAGTAGAAAGATAAATTAAACTTCGAACATATGGAACGCAACTCCTCATAGGATCACAAAAGATCCCGCATTGAATTGTTTTACGCTCTTATACTCAATTTAAATTGAATACGTATATTCTGCGTTTCAAAATGATAAATGTATTATGTACCTATCCAAGTACTGTTCCACTTTAATAATGAGCATAAATAACAACGGTTTAATATTAAACATATTTTATGAATAATCAGCTAATAAGGTCTAACCACAAGATACTTGTATTGTTTATCAAGCGCTGTTTGTGCGCTCTGCTGTTCATTTCATAGCAACACTCGACTTCATGTACCGCCTACATAGTATGACTAATACTGAAAATACTCAGTGAGCGTCAGCAACTGGACACTGAATATTGCAGTTACGATTAATTGTCCCTTGTGTTGTTGGCTCGCCATTTCGCAAGTTGTCCACTCTCTTCTTCAGGCATGAGGGCTAGCAGGCATACGCATACCAAAACAAGATGAGTGAAGAGGAGCCAACCAAAACATAATCGGAGCTGGCACACTGTAACGCAATACGACTTGCTTTTACAAAACATTGTAACTTCTGTCGTGTGATGTTGGTCGTACGATATTGCGTTTTTAGCGGTTTTAAACATCGTACCTTGATCAGGAAGATTGGTCCTTCATCTCTTAAGACATCCTGGAGACTGCTCAGCATGGCGATAAAAATATATGTTTTAAGATGGTTTTAAGCTATTTCAGTTAACTTGTGCACAAAATAGATATTTTTGCAGTTAATAAGGACTTGAAGACTAGTTTTGGAAGTAACAAGGACCACTAAATTCGGAGGAGGTTAACGTGACGTTCCGAATAAGAAGCGATGACGAAAATGTGCGTCGGTTTGGTCAGTTACGTGGCATCGCACTACAACGAGCGAGCCTCGAAGACAGCGTGCGATATCATATCATAATCGTGGATATATCGCCTGATTACGACGCCGCTTAATGCTACCTTTATCACAGTCTCAAAGGCATTTTAATCTTTAGCAAGTCCCATAAATCATATTGATAGCCAGTTTGAGGTTTATTTCCTTAAGGATAGATCATTATTTACACGTTTTCCTGTTTCAGGTATATGTAGTCTGCCAGAATGTGGTACACGATTCAATGAAGACCTTATTTCGAAACATCACCTCCTGTTCTCCAAGCGGGCCGACTTGTTCAAACAGAGGCCGAGGACACGTGACTTTCCAAATATGCCTTGCTTTATTTGGTCAGCATGTCTTCAAGGTATATCGATAGAGTTGCTCATTCATACATTGAATTTGAAAATAAATTGCGTGCTGTTCATTATGGTGCGACGGTAGGATGTGAGGGCAAACGAAACTTTGATCTAACATACAGTGAGGAGTTTCACAATAAAAGCAATTGGAATCTCCACATGTCAAGGGGGCAGTAAATAGATTCGGCGTGACTCAGACGAGCCCTTAACAGAATACAAGCCGGATTCTTTAAGGGGCTTGTTTTTGCATTCAGCATGAATGAAAACATTATAAGTTAACACGTATTGCTTTAGATTTGAGTGACCGAAGTTTGCATTCCAAAAATTCCTAACATGAGATGTGAATCTTCAAAACTGAATAGCTAAGCGTTCTACAATAATCGGTTCTACATCAGTAATTGAGATTTTGAGGACTTGACGACTTCCCTCGAAAAATATGAGTCTTGTTCTTGTTGGCGTCACATAATAACACAAAGCAGTATTATGGTACTCGAGTCATGTGCTCATACGTCCGTGGCGGGCACGTGTCACCGCCGCACGCGTCCGATAATCTGCATCGCTTTAATGACACATTTTTACTTTCATGCCACCGAGATTGAGAAAACTACTGGGATGAATCACGTCGAGAAAGTATCATATGATTGCTCTTCGTTGTTCAAGGTTTTGAATAATATCGAATGAAACATTTTCGATGAAGAGATGAAGCAAGTGCATCAGCTTACAGACGGCCTCAAGCAGACAGAGATTTGTATCGGCCCGATAATGATCTAACTACTGGTAAGCATGTGATCGTTGCTGATATACTTACTCGATTGTTATTGATCTGAGTTTTTATTCGCTGCTGTGAGGTGCTGGTGCGTCTCATGGTCTCCGTGCTATGTATGTGCGAAGTGATACAGATTCCTGTAGCCGGTTGAGTCTAGACAGCTAATCATGTTTGCTCGAGCGTAGTCCCTTCTCTCTCTTTACACTTCACAGAGAACCGATTTGCTTTGTTAAAACCTCAGACCAATAAAAAAGTAGTTAAAACTTTTAGCAATAAACTAGGTTTATTATTAATTTAGTTTAAATTGAAAACGATTCTGTGTATGTAAGCATTCTACTTTACACCAATAACTCAGGTTTTCCAATTAAGCGAATATGTAAGCATATGAAATACGATCGCCATTGTTTCTGCGCTCGGTAGCAGTTCAGAACGCATTCGGTCATAAAAAACCGTACGTAGTTATTGTGCGGAGTGCGCAACGTCCTACCGCCACTGGCCATTGTTGGCTTATCATCACAGGGATATAGATAGAGTAATTTTATTGGTTCCAACCGATACGAACTTATATACTTACAGACAAGGTGCTAACATTTCATTAGGTACGATTATAATCGAACTCTATAACAAAACGTTAATAAAGTACTGCAAAATGAACAAATGCCTAGAGCATTGGTACCGGATATCTATGATTGGTACAGTCAGTCTCCACACCTCCAGCGAATTGACTCATTCCAAGCGCGGAATAGGTATGAAACTGCGAGCTGTGAGCTAGACGCTATACACAATCCAGTAGGCATGTCTGGCTGTCCCCCTATCCACGGCGCGCGCGATCGATCCGAGCCCGTCTGGGCGTCTCGGCGACCCACAGTATTTTAAACCTGTTTGTTAACTTATCGCGTTCAATCGCGCAATAAATTATATAAGTCTGCAGTTAATTATAAAATCGTCACCGATAGCATTCCGCTTGTCGACACGAAAGTAGCGCGCTGCAGACTCATAAACTGACGTCAAGCGTGAGATGTGCTCGAACACTGTTTGACGAGTCACATGCCACACGTTTGTGCAACATTGTTAACTCAAATATCTTATGTTTTTACTTTCTATTGTAAAGGATTCATTCAGGACAAGAGTCAGGATCCGCCGTCAGGATCGTTTAGATGACAGTCTACTGCTGGTCTATTGATCATATACCTGAAGCTTCGCCGCGACATCTCGTGCGAATTACCATGAACTCCACCAGGTGGTTGGTAAACTTTGTGGAATTCCAGACCTGTTTTGTTCCATTGGATACCTTTTATTCTTATTTTCTTTATTGTAGATAACTTTTACAATTTATAAAAAAATAGGACAGCTGATTTCTTACAGCAAACATTAATGTTTATAAGAAATTTTATATATGAGGATAACTGATACAAATGCACAACAAAAACTTAAGTGTTTTTTAAGCAAGGAATTTACCCCACCTACTGCTATTTATGTTTACCATCTCTATGAGTTAAGTATGTCGGATTGTCATACGGAGGGATTGTGTACCGGGTCTCTTGCGAGTTTCTTCGTTTTTGATTAAATCCCGCAGGGCAATTCCGAGAACTATTAGAAACATTAAATTTTATCTCGAGGCGCTGCGGTATTTGGGACAAGAGAAAGTTACGACTATTCCCGAGCTCTGCCCAGATTTGAGACGATTAACCCTTTCTTGACTGTGAAAGTTGGACCGACCATTTACCCTAGGTGAACCTAATCGTCAACCACTTCAAGTTTAGTATCTTCACAGGGGTGGGTTCAGGTTTGGTACAGGTTTTTACCTAGTTCGGTTATTTATTATTATTATAGGTTATCTAAAAGGACTAAAAAGAACACGTTACCGTCAAACGGGGTGAATAGGAACAAAACTTTGGTATACATATATATTATTGATTTCTATCAAGTATCAGTTTTTATTACAATGAATGAATAAACAGGAGTACTTAAATGCTGGGAAAAATTGTTAATTAACACGAAGATTGCGTTCCTATTCACCCCGTTTTGACTGTACTGTTCGTGCAAGTGTTTTAGACGCGTAACCGAGGCACCTGCGGCTCGGGCGCGCAGTCCGGCCGAGCGGCCCTCTGACCGCAGAAACACAATATGATCGGTTATGCAACCACGCGTGCGCAACTTGTTGCCGACACCGCACGCAGATGCCTACACCTAGTCATGAACCTCGGAGCTGTGGCTAAACAGTTACAATTCGATGCAGATGCCAAAGATGCGACGCAAGGTAAAGAAGCAATGTCTACCTTAGGTTGATTGGACTCTGCTTTTTCATTTATATAATTCCGTACATTTAAGTGATTTCCCTGGATTTTCCTATTTACAGTTACTTTTCGTCAGACCAAAGTGATATATCAGAGGATACTTGCTTTTAAGCGGAGAAGATCCTGCAAGTTGCGTTTTGTGTCTGTTCGATTATTCGCTAACGCAGCAGTGTGCGCTGCCCCCAGCGCGTGCGCCCATCGAGCGCGTCGTCTCATGGCGGCTATTTCATTATCATAAAGCCTTGTTAAAATACGTCGACGAGAGAAAGTAAACGATTAATGTCCGACTACTCGCATATTGTCTAATGCCGTCGCCGCCGCCACCACCCGCACCAGTCCAAACGGTTAAATCATCGACTTCCTATGAATAGTCAGTTACAAATCTTTAATTAATTTGAATTAGAGATAACTTATCATCGAGTGTCAAGCGACATTCGTAACGAAACTAGTTCCCGTTGAACTGATAACATTTAGTACAACTGAGGCTAATTGATCGCTGGTTCATTTCCTTGTTCGTCAAAAATGGAAAGCAAGGTTATTGTGTATTTATATTATCAATTTCAATCATTTGACCTAATACAAATTAGAATCTCAGATTCTCATTCACGTTTCGAAATGCATTCTTTTTAGAAACGAATGTACAGATTCTCTTATCATTGTTTAGTTGGTCCGGGCTCTAGATGGCAGACCGCGAGGTGAGCACGCGCCGCGGCCGTTACTCGAGTGTTTACCTAACATCAACAACTGGACATGGCGTGTCACGATGCCCTACTTATCATTGCTGTACTTTTGTGTATCGTCTGTATTAAGGAACGAATGTATCGGGTCGCGCGTGCTTCATCATGGCAAACTCCACGACGCGACGCCAGACACATTAAGCGACAGATTGTATTATTATTATTGCCAATAACAAAAGTAGTGAGATATGCCTATTTAACACTGGCTTAGTCGCGAAATAAAATTATAATTGAGTTTAGATGTATTTAGCACAGCGTTATCTAACGGTATATACTACTGTCACAGGGTGTATCAGCATCCAATTGAAATGATGGCATGTCTGATGTCTTATATTTAATTTGTTTCGTTCGTTTTGTTCTCTGTTGCAGACGTCGACTCCATTCAACGAAGCAGCCTGACACGAGTACACTACAGTTGAAAGGCTTCGCCTGTTCGCCAATAGTTACACAAAGATCGGGGGGTGACAGTGTTCAGTTCAATTTAATTCGCCTTTGCGCTAAATACATTTCCCTAGACCAACTGATCGAATGTCATGGAAGCACGTCCATTATGAGCTCCAGTGAACAGTTCCATGAATGGCTCTGTTTCACAACACAGGACCTCACCTTGGTCACGCTGCTTACGCTACATAACAGTTAATTGCGACATTTTGGGAACGCGATATTGTCTGGTGCAGGAAGCAATTAATTCGTAAAGGACATTTGGGCAACAACTGGCGAGGCGCTCGCGAATGCATTCCGCCGCTCAGATTAGGTAATTCCGTGAATAATGTCGCAGAGCTTCTTATCTCGAAGCCGGCCGCGCGCGCAATCGCCCTCTTCTCCCAGCTCTGCGTTCAAAAATGAGATGAGTTAACTCTAATGACGTCATCTGGTAGATACTCTAAGCTCGCATTTTTGAACGCGAACGTAGAGTTCAACTGTCATTCCTACCGCTTACACCAACCTACCCTGCTCGGAGTTAGAGTTAGTTGGGTTAACTCTAGAGTGGCTACTCGAGTTATAAAAGAACGACTCTGGGTTGCAACTCGAAGCTACTCTGGTTATTTTTGAACGCAGGGCAGTGAGACTAATGTCCTGTGACGTTTTTAAAAGCAATATGGTCGAGCAGCGAGCCAGTCAGACTGGCGGACATGCACGCCTACCTATCAATATTGTGACAACTAGCGCGGTACACGGCAGACGTGGTAATTGGTCAAACGAGGCGCAGTGGCGGGCCGCGCGGTCGGGGCTAGTCGGCGTTAAATGTCAATTTGCGACAGACTGCCCACGCACTAATGTGTTTACCAATATTACCAGTTGAACAGTTGAGCAGACACGCCGTTACATTCGCATCATGATGGCTCGGGCGGAAGCATTGCCATTATCTACAATGACCACACGATTGCTCTGCTGTCCTCCATTGAACAGTTTCATTTTCTATTTCCGAAATTCTTAATAATCATGAATGAGTGAATGATTCGACTGCATTCGGATTTGACTTTGAACAGAGGTAACGTGATTTTTATATGCTCGCTGTACCTTTACAGTAAATAGCGAACCCTCCTAAACTCGGTAAGTCCCCTCTTTGAGGCGTGGTTGGAAAGACCTCACGGCGTCCTCACCTTCCGCATGACGCAGGTTCTCACCGAACACGGTAAGTTCGGGAAGTTCCTGCACCGAATTCGTGCGGAAGAGACGCCCGGGTGTCGCCACTGTGCGGACCGCCCGGAGGACACGGTGGAGCACACGGTGGAGGTGTGCCCCGCTTGGGCAGAGCAACGCCGTGTCCTCGTGGGGGCGATCGGCGGCGGCGATCTCTCGCGCCGGGCCTTGGTACAGGCCATGGTCCGGAGCGAGGAAGAGTGGCAGGCGGTCGCCTCCTTCTGCGAAGCAGTAATGCTAGCAAAGGAGGCGGCCGATCGCGTGAGGCAACGGTCCTCACGCCCCAACCGCCGCCGGGATTCCGATCCCGATTTCCGGCCACCGTAGGCGAGGGCTTGCGGACGGCGAGCAATGGGTGGCTCGCCGTCCGATCGTCCGGTAACCGTCCGGACCAAGCCCAAGTCGTCGACGGCGCGTATTGTTCCACGCGCGCCTCAGGGAGATGTCAGCAAATCGTAGGGGCCCAACAGGGTCGAAGCCTACTGGGGCCACGGGTAGTGTGAAAGCGAAACCCGGGGCCCTGGGACGAAGGCAAAGAAGGAACAGGAGTGGGTTTTTAGTCAGTAAAAGTCTGACACTACTTTTCGCTCCGCCCAAGAGCGGGATTTGTCATAAGATGATTTTCCCACCTAAAAAAAAAAAAAAAAACCCTCCTAAACTGAATACGATTAAAAACACAACAACCTCCAGTTGTGTCCTCACACAACTGCCTCCAGTTGTGTCCTCACTGGAGATGTTTATTTTGGGTTACGAATCTGTGCCAGAAGCAATTGTAAAATAATGAAGAAAAGGAACAGTAGATACCGTTGAAGTAAGGATGTCGGATGAGTGAGTGCGGTGCGGTGCGGGAGGGGGGGGGGGGGGGGTTGCACATCATACATCACGTAGAGAGCAGCGCGGCGGCGCTGACACGCCAACCAGAGCGGAACGTTGATAACCGCACCAGTGTTTTTGTGCCATTATACCATTTCCGAGGCGAGCGCTGCTTCACGTGAGGCTGTTATATCAGCTCTTACATGCCGCCCACCCAGCAACACGTGTACCTATTCCATCACCACACTCACCCATCTCCAACAGATGGGAAGTTCTGCCGACAGAAGTAAGAAACTCTTTAGAATCTAGTTACTGCCACACTCAGAGACGTTTAATGATTAAGAAGAGTTGTAACGCATAAACCTACGTAAAGTTGACACTAATCAATGTTTCATAGCTGAAGTATTTCTCGAGAGAGCCATCTGTTGAGGAAGGGTTTAGCCTGCTGAATGGTGGTAAAACACTGCATCAGGGAATTCATCAAGTTCAGTTTTTGTTCCGAAGACAAGACGTTAGGCGCGCGCGGATGGGTGACTTCATTTAATAAGTTTTTAGATGAATGGTTAAGACGTTAATGCCGATTGTTTAATTGTGTAGATATTCCAAAAATAAAACTTGTTTTTCTACAATGACTTTGTATCATAGGAACGCACCAAACATTTTGGAAACAAATTCATTGTGCGTACTGGTTAGGAGTGGAATTCCCAACCGGAGTCTGTGTTTCTTTATAGCTACAACCTTAGGTCTTAAGTCAAGGTAAATAGATTAATTATACAGTGAAATCTTGATTGTTAACGATTTCGAAATCGGAGCCATGACGTCAGTGAAATTGGTCCAGTTTCCTGAAGCACTGCATTGATCCACGACAATACATCGCATATCAATCAGGCACACAGCGCTGACGTCATAATGTCACTTTCGTGACACCCTTGTCTTTGCGCCGGGAGGCATGCTAGCGGGCCCGCGCCCGCGCCATACCTGACTAATGTTTTGTCCGAGAGTTTATCGCCAATAACGCCATATCTGATACAGCTTTATCACATAATGTAGTGTTGACTAAGCCGCTAACTCTCGCAAGGACGCATGATTGATTTTGAATTCCTCAGGTATTATGCACTGGATTAAAGTAAGTTTAGAAACTACATACAAGCGAAAATTTAATATATTATTTACGCGAATCAGGAGACGATGCAACGGTTTTCAATGTGTGAGCTGGTCCCGTACCTGGTAGTTGCTATGGAGTCATCTGTTTGGGGTGTTATTAGGAGCTAATGAGCGGTGCGGCCGCCGAGTCTCCGTGTCGTAACGAACGCTTTAATAACACGTTAGCGTGGGGCATGAGAACCTACAGAAGCATCCATTTTTTGAATCAGTTTAAATAACTTCGTGCATCATTGCAGTTTATAAACTTATTCCTTGATTCAACTATTCAGATAAGTCATCACGAGGAAGCAAATAAAGAGAATCGAAGATTGGTCTTCGTGGTGGACCAGCCCAGTCTCTACCGCCAAGAGATAGCTGAAGTTCCAGCATACGAAACATTTCTTGCTGAGAATATTTTATTTAGTGAGTGGTAAACGCGAGTCGCGCCGCTCCGTGTGGGTCTGGCGCCGTGGTGGTCACTTGACATTGCTTTTCATTTAAAGGTGACTTGCACACTCGCGAATAATTTGATGACGCAGGTTACGCTCGCTCCACTTTATTCGCGTTTCAAATATTAATTTAGCGAGGTCAGGCACACGGTGAGAAATGTCATCAAGCGACAATACATTTTTTTTTTATTATTTATAGGCTCGCGTTTGACCACTATCTCACCTGTAATGTGAGATAGTGGTCAAACGCGATGTGATGGTAAGCGATGATGTGGCCGACGATGGAGCACGCTTGCCTAGAAGTAACCTATTCACTCTTGACTTAAAGACCCCTAGGTTGTAGCTATCAGGAAACACAGACTCCGGCAGGGAATTCCACTCCTTAGCTGTACGCATTATGAATTTTCTTGACATTTAGTGGCAACGCGTTGGTTGTGCTTCAATTCCTATAATTATTTCTGTATACGAGTACAAAACTACGAGAATTTTTAGTTAATGAATTCCAGTTTGCGCTATTACTATAGAAACTAGCGAAGATGGTGTGGACATGAGGGCGCGTGCGACGCGTGGAGGGCGCGTGCGACGCGTGGAGGGCGCGAGCGACGCGTGGAGGGCGCGTGCGTCGAGCGGAGGACGCGTGCGACGCGTGGAGGCCGCGAGCGCGGCCGAGGCGCGCTGACCTCTGCTCTCAGACATAATCTCACTCGTCACGGCGCTACATCACGGGTATGCCTCGGATTTCACTTTTATTTAATTGTCTCCAAACTAAAGATAAATTTAAAAGTAACCACTGTTATACATATAGTAGTATGAAATTTACTCAAATAACTTGATTAATATTGATGCGCTTATTCAAATGAGCCGATATCGATGTTGTGCAACAATCTAGTCACCTCATGTGTCGAGTGGGTCAGCTCGTGGGGACGTCGCGCCACTCGGTTCCTCCTCTGCCATCTCAGCAGTTTAGTGCTAAGTAATAATGATTGGGCAAAACGACGATTTGCTTAACAAGTTTCTTGCAAAACGTTATTATTACTGATATTTACTTGAACTAGATTGAATGTTACACTCCAAGTTTTAGTTCACGTGACGCGAGTCTTGCCTTACTTCACGGGCTTCCCTCGGCAACGTCCGGGGCAGTGCAATGTGACGTTGCAGCCACGCCCATACAAATGTTTCCCAGCCTTCCTTACATACTTATCGTATTACTTTACACCCCCATTGGTATAATCCGCTGAACTTGTAAAACTACATAATTATTATAAAACGTTCAACTTGTTCCAGCTGCACAAAGCGACATAATAAATACCGACAAGTTGGGACGGCTAGACTGACATGTGCTGCGAGATTATACGTTAAAAGGAACCTCCGCTGGAGCAGCGCCAGCGGTTCAGCTTTTATCTTGCTCGAGTCTGTCTACCAGCGTGGAGTTTACATAAACAAACAATAAGCCGGGGCTCCTTATGTAAAGCGCAGGGGCGCGCGGCGCGGCGCGGCGCTCTCACCGAGTGCGGCGCGCTGGGAACGCACTTTTTTGGCAGCCCACTGCTATTGTGGAGCTCCGAGCGTTCCGCAGATGCGTTTTTGCCAGAGTTAGAAAGCAAAGATATTAATATAATTAGTAATTACTATACATTTTCCTTATGCGCCATAGAATGTGTCTGGTGACGAGAAGCGAAGTTTTTGCGGAACTCTATCACGTCGATGATGGGGCGCGCAGGAAGCTCTCCGTGAGTCATGCGTCGCTGACGAACGTCTTCCAATTACTTATTAATACTTATCGATGTAATCCTGAATGAAATACTCGCTTGTTATGCTCGTCATTTATCGTAATATAAATAACATGGAGTCTATCGGATAAGTGAGCCGTATCGTGACGGTCATTATAAGAAATTTACTTTAGTAAGTACAGAGATAAGCAAAAGATCAATTTATTATAGCAGGTTACGGATATAGAATTGGACATGGATCAGGACCAGGACGTCTGCAGCCAATATGATCACGTTCATTGCGCAGCTTTAAATAAATAGATAAGTAAGTATACGTTGTGACTGATGGATCCGCTCGACTTGCACGCCACACGCGGAGCATCATATAAAACTACTAAACAACATTTTAAAAACGGCGGCGTGGTATTTGGAACCGGAACAAAAGATGGCGGAAATCTATCAGGTTGGTCAGTGCGAGTCCAAATACTAAATATAGACTAGAGCGTCTTGACACAGTACATCAAAATAATTAGCAGATGTAACGCGATCTGTGCGCAATTAGCGCTTGGATAGCAAGTGTTCCGTTACAGGCACCGCGCACCACCACTACTCTACTCAGTAATCCGACATTGCTTGCACTTAAAGAACAAATAAACGTAGACGCGAGTTCCAAGCGTCGGCGTCGGCATCACTAGCACCCGGTGCTGGGGTACAGAATCACAACAGTGAGTTAAACTCCACTACATACAAAGGAGACTACATAGAGAGCAGTGGTGGCCGAGTGGTAATGCTCTCGACTTACGAGTCGTAGGTCGCGGGTTCAAACCCAGCCAGGCGCATTACTTTGTGTAATTTACTTCATCACCACTGCTCTCAATACGGTGAAGGAAAACATCGTGAGGAAACCGGCATGTCCTACAATCAAAAATTCGAAGACATGTGACATCCACCAACCCGCACTGGGCCCGCGTGGTGGATTACGGCCCATTCCCTCTCCTAGAGAGGAGGCCTGAGTCCCAGTAGTGGGAAAATTGAAAAAGGCTGATTATGCTATTATATATATACATACCTACAAAAGGACAGCAGGTCAAACATTTTATTAAATGGAAACATATTGATAACATCATGAGTCACGCACGACATTGACATCGGTTCTGTTTCAAAACTTGCTGATCATCTCAGCAGTCTTAAATAAAGTCAAGTCAGCCTAGATTACCATATTATGTCCAGTTCGCTGACATGGCTTCGTGTCTGTAGTGTTCAGGAACTGGGCTTCTGTCAGTTGTTATTTGTAATGGTAGGGCGCAGTGCGTGCGGGGACGGCGCGCCCGCTGGTCACATCGCCGTTATTCGACTCTGATAATGACGCTTTTTGCTCATCTGATCAAGGAAGCAATACAGCGTACTGTGCACATGTAAGTGCAGCCCATCAGCCGCTCGCCGCGAGGATGGAATGGTGGCTAGTTGTACAATTTAGAAACTGTCTTAATAATAATAATAAGTCAATTGTACCTACAGATCAGTCATAATCTCAGCTTGTATCACGTTGTAATCACGTTAAGCCAGTCCAGAGTCCAATTATGATTTTTGTGAAATTCGAAGCTGCATGAGAACAATTAAGTTGCATTTATATGAACCGTCACTCTGTCTGCGCCATACATGTTTATATCATGGAAAATTCAAATGTTATGAATTTTGTTCAATTACGAACTTGACATGAACAAAATCCAAACAAGGAAAATATACATGCGGAAAACAACATGGTACAGCGGTCGGGATGAGTTAAGTGGTGCTGGGCATAAACATCCCCGCGCCGGCAGCCGCGGCCGGTGGCGGCGCTCGGCACAGCTCGTCAATCTAATCAGAGCTATATAGCGTCAAGTAAATGTTTGCGCCGGCTCGACCGCTGGACACGCACAATATTAGCTCCGCAAATACTTGCCGACTTTGTGCACATACAGATTACACTAGCACACGTAGCCGTAGACGGTTCTGATTCACTTGTGTTTGTTTATTCAAGTGAGAAAATATTTTGGATGTCAACTTCGAGGACTCTCTAGGAATTCATAAAAGTTGAATAACGCTAGAATGTAGAATGTTGTCGCCATGAATGTCCCGCCACTGTTTCCATTCAACAATAATAAAATCAGTAAACCGGTCGGACATACACTGGCATTTTAATAAAAAGAGCAAGCCGAGAGGCGCAGGACGGCGGCGGCGGGAAGCAGGCGAGTGCGGCGACAAAACGAACACAAGTGCTCCGCGCTCGCCGCCGCCGGGGCACGGCCACGCTAGCGACCAGCCTGCGTGCAACTACAGCTCTTTTAGTAACAACTAGAGAGAGGCCTTGATTCAACATTCCTGAGTAAAAGCGCTTGGGCTCTGATGAACTTGTTTGTTATGCAAGCTAGATATCCGACTTGTTGAGACGCCTCTCTACATCATTTAAATTTACATAAACGCAACTTCAATATTGAGCATCGACTCGCCATGAAGTGCTGTAAGAGAGGAGCTTCGCATTTACGTATGTGAGCGGCGTATTGTTAGAACATTGGAAAGCAATAAAGTTAAGAGTGTTACGCCGAGCCATAGTAACGAGCTTGGTCCGCGTGGCCCCGGCCGCGCTCCGCAGTGAAAGCAATGTCGCCGCGGGTCAGCGCCGGCATGTGCGCTGCTGCTGGCACACAACGCTCCGGCAACACGATCACTACTCCGTCAGTCATCAATCAGATTGTTTTGTTGCATGCACTACTAAGAGTAAGTAACGGTAGCTCGCGCACGCTGTCGCGGCGGCGGCTCGTTAACATTCCGCGCGGTGATGCGCACGCGGCCGCGCAGGGCACTTTCCAGCGGAAGCGATCTCGACGAAATCGAGAGTGGCATTCGATTCGGGCATCTATCGACCGCGCACCGCGCCCGCCGGTTTCACCCGGTCACACAACCACACATAGCACCATCTTACGCTATTACTTTCACCGTTTGTAGAAAATTATTTTTATATTTGCATATCGAATGTTGCGCAATCGACAAGCGCTTCATGGCGCCTGTGCCGAGCCAGCTGGCGCGAGAGCTGTCAGCTGCGGCAGCGCTGCAGCGCGCCCACTGAACCGTGTAATGGCCGCAGCTCGAGCGTGCGATATTGCTCCGCACATTACTGGAGACGACAGATTGAATGCGGTCAAATGTGAAATTGCTGTTCTTAGCAAAGAGAAGCCTATCGAGTCAATTTGTAATTAAACATTACAACGCGCCTCTTATTGAGGTCAACGCTAGCCGTAGTAGTCTAGCGAAGACGGCAAAAGAGCCACAACTAACAACTTAGACGGAGACCAAACTAAGGCATTATCCTCAGCATTTATTCGCACAAGAATTCAGAACGCTTAGGATCATTAAACAAGAAACGCAACGTGTATGTGTACCTACCTAAGTAATTAATACAAAATGAATATCACGGCTCAATATCATCTACCGGCGATAACGATGGTATGCGAGTCTTTGGGGAACACCTACGTTTGTACTCGTAAATGTACCAGTCTTAACAAGAGAGCGCAGCGGTCTGCAAACTTCAATAAGGTGGCACATAAACATAGCACAAGTGAATAAGTGCAGTGACTGACCTTGATCCTGTTGCGGCGGCTGGCGCGCAGCACGATGCCGTCGTTCTCGATGTAGTCGGGCACCTCCTTGCGGTTGGAGAAGTTGAACACCACCGACGTGCTGGCGGGCGCCGGCGCGCGCCCCCGCCGCGCGCCGCCCCCGCCGCGCGCCCAGGCCGCGCCCGCGCCGCCCGGGGCCGCCTTCTCCGCCGAGCCGCTCCACGCGCGCTCGATGCCGGCCGCGCCGATGCGTGACACGGCCGCTTTACTTTCTGGCGTACGATCTGCTCCCGTGTGCCCATTCATTAGTGGCGCCGTGATCGTCTCCGCAATCACTTTGGGCTTGGGCTCCGGGCTAGGGCTGCGCTGGACAAGAGCGGGCGCGGCCGGGGAGGGCGAGCGCTCGGGTGGCGGACGAGGGATGGGCTCCACCAGCGCCGCTGGAGGAGGCTCTCGTCGCTCGGCGCGCATCGGTGGACTCTGCTCGCTTTCGGTCGGCGACGGCGGGGAGGGCGACGCGAGTCTCGTGCCGTGCTCGGGGCTCTTCTCGTCGACTTCTTCGACCAGTTCTTCAGCCGCAGAGTCGGTGGCGCGCGCGGGCATCGGGCGGATGACGCCGACACGACGTGCTCGTCCCACGAGGACCTGGTTAGTGGCCGCTAGCGGAGGCAGGTGTGAGGCTGCACGAGGGGCTTCGAATGCGTAGCGCACCGAGGAGCCGGCACGCGCGATGCCGTCGAGCGCAGCGCGCGACACGGGGCGTGAGCTGGCGCGCTCCGGCGACCTGTCCGGCTCTTCGCCGCCGGCGGCCGGCACGGGAGACAACGCTTCAGCCGGCGGCGGGGGCTGGGTGTTCGGGGGCTGAGCGGCGGTGCGTCGGGTGACTCGCGCGGTTCTGGTGTTGAGGTCCGCGGACCTTCGAGACCTCGCAGCACGGCAGACACGCGGGCAGCGGGTGCGGCACGACGTGTAGGGGCACTTTCAAACTTGCGTAGGGTCGAGCGAACCACGTCGGGTGGTGGACGTTCAGTCTCCCGCAGCAGCGGGGTCGGACGTCGAGGAGGGCGTGCCGAGCGGGGTTGCGGCGGAGGACGCGGCGCCAGCGGCGGCGGGGGCGAGGGCGAGGGCGCGCGGGGCTCTTCGCGGGAGTCCAGGCGGCTCAGCGCGTCCACGGAGCGCGCTCGCTTCACGGACTCACGGCGAGCGGCGGGCACGCGGGGCACTAGCGACGCGGGCACCGCCACGGAGGCGGGACGCGGAGGGCGCAGCGCGGATCGCGGCGCGGGAGCGGGCGGGGGCCGCTCGTCCAGCAAGTGCTCGAGCGAGGTGGCGCGGCGTAGCACGGAGGGCCGGCGGCGCGGCGCATCGCGCAGCGCCAGGCTGAGGTAGCGCGACTTGAGGCGCTTGACGATGCCGGGCCCGTAGCGCAGCTCCTCGTCCTCCTCGTCGTGCGGCGGCGGCGGCGGCGGCGGCGGGGGCTGCGGCGGCGGCTGCGCGGGGCGGCTGCGCGCGGCGCGGCGCTGCAGCAGCTCTCGCTTCCACTGCGGGAGCGCTCCGTTCGACATGCCTGCACATCACGTCGCCGGTATTAGAGGGTGATACTCGCACGACTATGACCAGTATGACAGAGTGCTTCATGGAAAAGAATCATGAACTTCATTAGTTAGAAGAAACTGTATTTTTTATGTCTGTACAATTTGGTATAGTATCAATACAATCTGGTATTTTTCTACAAAGCAGTTACTTAAAAGATGGCATGATGATGAGGGTGGATTGTTGAGAGGAGGCAGCAAGGGCAGATGTCTTTTAGATGAACAGTAAACGATTTTTGACTTGTGTCTTATTAGAAACAGGATTTCTAATAAGACACAAGTCAAAAATCGTTGAAGGCATTAAAAGTAGTATATTTTGATACAAGTGGAGAAACTGTCATTGTTCGGCCGAGTGTGAAGGGCCTATTACACTATTCGATATTCAGACAGTCTTAGTCGATGTCGCGTAGTGTAATAAGGGTTAGACCGGTCTTACTCGGAACAAAATATAAGACAGACTGAATATCGTGTAGTGTAATAGACCCTTTATGGAGCCGAGTGCTGCAGTGACAAATTTCCACGTATATCAAACGACGTTTTTAGCATAGCATAGCATAGTCGGCCTTATAATGTTCCCACTGTTGGGACTCAGGCCTCCTCTCCAGGAGAGGGAATGGGCCGTTATCCATCACGCAGACCCAGTGCGGGTTGGTGGATGTCACATGTCTTCGAATAATTTGGTTCTAGGACATGCCGGTTTCCTCACGATGTTTTCCTTCACCGTTTTGAGAGCAGTGGTGATGAAATAAATTACACAAAGTAATGCGCCTGGCTGGGTTTGAACCCGCGACCGCGAACGACGTTTTTAATAGGTACAATTATAAAAAAAAAAACTTTACAAAATAAATAAATAAATACAACCAACTTCAAAGTAAAAAAAAAACACTGAAAAGTGCAAAATAACTTTAATTTCGGAAGTCGGTGTTAAAAAACGAAGAGAAAAAACATTATAGAAACACCGACTTTCGAAATTATAGTTATTTTGCACTTTTCAGTGTTTTTTTTTACTTTGAAGTTACGAAAAATACAAGCCGATACGATAAATACAATAAATTGTGGCACCGGCTCGCTATTTCTCACTAGTGCAAAAAACAGTAAATTGCGTGCTTAAAAGCGGTAAGTAGGGGTTTTTTTTTAGGTAGGAAATCATCTATTGACTTCTCTCGCTCTCTTGGGCGGAGAGGGAGGGCGGCGTCAGACTTTTACTAACTAAAACCCACTGCTATGTTTCTTCTTTGCCTTACGTTTTTGCTGACATCTGAGTCAACACTACGCGCCGGTGTCGACCACTTGGCCTTGGTTTAGACGGTTACTGGACGGCGAGCTACCTATTGCTCGCCGTACGAAAGCCCACGCCTATTGCTGGAAATCGGGTCGGGATCCCAGCGGCTGGGAGGGAGAGTGGAGACGGCGAGAGATGTCGTGCGGTGTTCCGCAGGGATCGGTACTAGGGCCGCCCTTGTGGAACATCGGGTACGACTACGTGTTGCGCGGCGACCTCCCCGACGGGGTCAGCGTGGTCTGTTACGCAGACGACACGCTGGTCCTGGCGCAGGGGGAGTCGCACCAGGCGGCGGCCGAACTAGCGACACGCGGGGTTGCGACAGTCGTGGACAGGATCCAGGAGTTGGGACTCGAAGTGGCACTGCACAAGTCCGAGGCCATGTGTTTTCATGGCCCTCGGAACGCGCCACCACCGGGTTCCCAAATAACGGTAGGAGGGGTTCGCATCGACGTCGGGTCGACGATGAAGTACCTAGGACTTGTCCTCGATAGTCGGTGGAACTTTGTGGAGCACTTTCGACGTCTGACTCCCAAACTGCAACGGACCGGGGCTGCCCTAAAGCGGCTCCTGCCCAACCTTCGGGGTCCAGACGCCTCCTGCCGGAGACTCTACGCGGGAATTGTTCGGTCCATGGCCCTTTACGGGGCGCCGGTGTGGGCGCCGTCGCTGCAAAAGCGACCGGCGGCCATGCTGAACGCTTGCCAGAGGGTCATGGCCATCCGGATGATACGGGGATACCGCACGATTTCCCGCGAAGCGGCGAGCCTCCTTGCTGGCCTGCCACCATGGGATTTGGAGGCAACAGTCCTTGCATGCTTGCACGATTTGCGCGTAGAGATGCAACGCCGGGGCGAAACTCCGCTGCCGCGCCAAGTCGCGGCATGGCGGACAGAGTTCCGGCGGGATCTCATGGTGGAATGGCGACGGCGACTGTCGCAACCCAGTGCTGGGCACGCCACAATCATGGCGGTAACTCCCCTCTTTGAGGAGTGGCTGGAGCGGCAACACGGTGTCCTCACCTACCGCATGACGCAGGTCCTCACCGGACATGGCAAGTTCGGGAGGTTCCTGCATCGGATTCAGGCGGAAGCAACGCCCGAGTGTCATCACTGTGCGGACCACCCAGAGGACACGGTGGAGCATACGGTGGAGGTGTGCCCCGCTTGGGCGGAGCACCGCCGTGTCCTTGTGGAGGCAATTGGCGGCAGCGACCTTTCGCGTCGGGCCCTGGTTCAGGCTATGGTCCGAAGTGAGGAGGAATGGCAGGCGGTCGCCTCCTTCTGCGAAGCAGTAATGCTAGCGAAGGAGGAGGCTGCACGCGTGAGGGAACGAAGGCCCTCACGCCCTAGCCGCCGTAATTCCGACCCCGACTACCAGCCACGGTAGACACGGGCTTGCGGACGTCGAGCACTGGGTAGCTCGCCGTCCGGCTGTCCGGTAATTAACCGGACCGAGCCCAGACGTCAACAGCGCGTACTGATCCTCGCGCTCCTCAAAGAGATGTCAGCAAACCGTAGGGGCCCAGCAGGGCCAATGCCCGGTAGCTAGGACCGCGGAGAATTTCTGAAAGGGAAACCCGTAGTCCTAGAACGCAAAGGGTAATTGAAGGATACAGGTGTGGTTTTAGTCAGTAAAAGTCTGACACGCCCTCCCGCTCCACCCAGAGCGCGAGAAGTCATTTGGATGATTTCCCACCTTAAAAAAAAAAAAAAAAAAAGCGGCTGGGACGTGAGGGCCGTTCCCTGCGTGTGCGGCCGCCTCTTTTGTTAGCATTACTGCTTCGCAGACGGAGGCGACCGCCTGCCAGTCCTCCTCGCTCCGGACCATGGCCTTTACCAGGGCCTGGTGCGAGAGGTCGTTGCCCCCGATCGCCCGCCCCCTCGAGGACACGGCGGTGCTTTGCCAAAGCGGGGCACACTTCTACTATATGCTCCACCGTGTCCTCTGGGCGATCCACACAATGGTGACCCCGGGCGTTTCTTCCGCACGAATCGGGTACAGGCAGGAACCTCCCGAACTTACTAAGTCCAGTGAGGACCTGCGTCATGTGGAAGGTGAGGACGCTGTGACGTCTTGGAAAGACATCACTCCTCAAAGAGGGGACTTACCGCCATAATGATGGCGTGCCCAGCACTGGGTTGCGACATTCGCTGTTGCTATTCCACCATGAGATCTTGCTGGAACTCAGTACGCCATGGAGTTTCGCCCCGGGCGGCGTTAGGAGCGGGTATTCAAGTAAGTGTATTGAAAAGATTTTGTGTTTATGGTGTTTTCTTGAAAACTCAGTTTTATTAATTTAATGGTGAATACAGTTAGCAATTACTGAAAAGTGACGGAAAGTCTCCTAAGAATGGTTCCCTGTAGTCACTACAGTGACTCTACAGACACTACAGAGACGGTGTGAGGCAGGGAGACGTTATTTCTCCGAAACTGTTCACGGCAGCAATGGAGGATGTCTTCAAGGTTTTGGAATGGAGAGGGCTAGGCATTAATGTCAATGGCGAGTACATCACTCACCTTCGGTTTGCCGACGACATAGTAGTCATGGCTGAGACTACGGAGGAGCTCAGTACAATGCTTGGTGACCTCAGTAGAGCTTCCGAAAGAGTGAGACTTAAAATGAACATGGACAAAACCAAAGTCATGGTAAACAGCCATGTAGCACCCACTCCTATCAAGGTCGGGGACTCTACACTCGAAGTTGTAGACGACTACGTTTACCTGGGACAGACGGTCCAGTTGGGAAGGTCTAACTTCGAGAAAGAGATCAATCGTCGAATCCGACTCGGCTGGGCAG
This sequence comes from Mythimna impura, assembly GCA_905147345.3. Taxonomy (NCBI): domain Eukaryota; kingdom Metazoa; phylum Arthropoda; class Insecta; order Lepidoptera; family Noctuidae; genus Mythimna; species Mythimna impura. The sequence continues at coordinate 608,773 of LR990342.1, read as the reverse complement.
CGTTCGGGAAGCTGCGCGGTGTCTTCTCGTCCAATATATCACAGTGTCTCAAGACGAAAGTCTATGACCAGTGCGTGTTGCCAGTGATGACATATGGCTCCGAAACGTGGTCGCTTACAATGGGCCTCATTAGAAGGCTTAAAATCACCCAAAGGGCAATGGAGAGGGCTATGCTCGGAGTTTCCTTGCGTGATCGAATCAGGAATGAGGATATCCGCAGGAGAACCAAGGTTGCCGACATAGCACGAAGAATCGCCAAACTAAAGTGGCAATGGGCAGGGCACATTGCTCGCAGAACAGATGGCCGTTGGGGCCGAAAGGTTCTGGAATGGCGACCACGTACCGGAAGACGTAGCGTTGGAAGGCCTCCTACAAGGTGGACCGATGACTTGGTAACGGTTGCGGGAGTCCGATGGATGCGAGACGCACAGGACCGTTCGCTGTGGCGACGCTTGGGGGAGGCCTATGTCCAGCAGTGGACGTCTTTCGGCTGAAATGATGATGATGATGATGACTACAGTGACAGCATTTTTATTTAACCTCCCCTTACTGCCCTACGCTGTGTGCCCTCAACCTGCATAGTTCCTAATGCTAAAACAGTTTTGGGTAAAACTCCCTGTCAATTGCAAAATATTTAGTCTGTGATGTTTCATGACATGCAAGTGACTTTTAACGATAATGTATTGAACTAATTACCAGGTTGTTGTTATATTAAAACATGAGTAAAGTACTCATGTCTTAATATAAATTTAGCACATGTTACTTATATGTGACTGATGCAGCACTCTCCTTTCACATACATATGGTAACAACGAAATGTGCTAAAATGAACATGGTGACAAATTAGAAATTCTCATATTTCGTTATTTGAGTTGTCATTAATGAACTTTTGTTTTAGCATTTGTCATGTCTTGGCGACTAATGTTTTGACAAAAATGTAAGTGTTTGATTAATTCGAACAAGAACATTTTTATTTAATATTATGTGAGGTTGTTAAAACTTTAACACATTTGACTGATCACATTGAAAGTTGGTATTTATATTTAGAGTATAATGTATATTTCCCCTTTGTAGAGGTTGTTTCACTAGGAAAGCATATTGTAAGGTTTTCCTAAAAAACAAAACATTTAGAATCAACAGATATTGATTTAAATAGATATTGTGTAGTATAAAAAGCAAGAAATAATAATAATAAAAAAAACAAATATGAAGCCTGCATTACTTACAGAACAAAATCAGTTAAAATCACTTCATTTTTTAATAAAAGGATAAGGTATTTACTGAATAGTTTCAACAAGTAGGCGTTGTTTACATAATACAAGAGAATAGAAAAACTCAAAGAAGGTAATGATGTAACATATAAGAAACAAGTTCACTAAACAATAATTGTGTGTGAGACTTGTTGCACCAATAACTGAGCTACAGAGACTAACTAAACGCTCACATTATTTGCAGGAAAAGCCATAATAACTCACAGGAAATAGGTATACATTAAATATTATTTATAGTAAGTGATATCAGCTAACACTTCAGTTACCCTTTATATTATCCTACTAATTCACCAAATGAAATAATAATTATGTAAGCGTGGATTGATGCTAAAGCATAATGTCATATTAATACATTTTTATTTGAACAAATAAAAACCATAGTCAATGTAGTTGATAAGTTCATGACACTGAAGAATGCAAGCTTCACAATGGCTCTGTACAGATGGTAACTGAAGGGAGACTTACCAAAGTCCTGGGAGGACTCCAGGATGGTTTCCACCATCATCTTGAGTCGGCCGCACCAATCTTAAGCAACTGAGTGGAGATGCAAAATACTAAGTTAAGCTTTATAACATGCTAAATTTAGTACAAGTACTTAAAAAAAAGTGTATTACATAATATTTAAGTAACATATATATGTATATATATAAGTAAATATGGGGAATTAATATTTGACCTATGAGGTAAACACCAACTACTGTGGTATCACACTCATAGGCTTGAAAAAGACACCAATTTGCGTAGCTAACAATCAATCACAATATTTTTTTTGTAAAAGTTTTGTTTCAAACATTATGTTTATAAGCACAATTTTATTAATACCTTAATATGTTGTTTTCACAATAAATTGCTGTTTAGACAACTTTGCTTAACTTATCATAGTTTCTAGTTTTGGTCTCTCATCTCTGATATTCTCACTTAATAATTATATAACATTATGAGGCGTCATAAATAATGCACCACTTTCATCTAGTTGTGAACCTGTTCTTGGTTATTTAACACTGTCTAGTGTAGAGAGTTTTACAAATATAATATTATACCTAATGTTTTGCTACTGAATTAAATGTTTAGCATGCCACACTTGTTATGTTGCAGACTTTGAACCTTTTCATAACTTACTTGAGTACAATAATATAAAGTACTCAAGATTGTTTTAAGGCCATTGTGATAACATTTAATGATTAACCCAAGCAGTACAATGGTAACAAATCAAAAATAATAATAGGTGCACTTTTAAAACCTGCCAGTATTAAAAAAAAAATTATGCTGAAAGTTACCTTCTGTAAACATTGGACAAGTAGTGACAAATGTCGAGGGCGAGTTCTTATAAGAAGCCATCACAGATGGTGCACTTGATATAAAAACATTGACATAATCAGAGATCGCTCGATAAGAGCGCAGCAGCGGCGGCGTGGAGAGCTCGGGCGACGTCGATGACCCCGCGCGCTAACTAGCGTCTCGTCTAACTGTAGTTATTGCCTCGTTACACCAGGTAAGGCGTTTAATGCTAATGAATGATAGTTTTTAAACGGGTGCGGGCTCGCTTGTCGTCCGCGAGCACTGCACGCTCGAAAACAATACCCCGGTGTCCGCACGCCATCGCCCGCCGGTGCATTCCTTTCCCCCATACTTCGCATAACTCAATCGATGTCTTACCTGCTAAAAATCCATTGACGTTTCACCAAAAACAGGCTTGTTCCAGATTTCAGGTTTGTTAATTCTTCAAAGCGTTGCCATTTGTGCCAAATCAATCCTCAGAATTGTACATAGCCAGCCATCCACACGCACTTTTGAATACTTTTATTGTACCCTGGGATCACCCACGACGGGACGATAAACACTTGAATAGATTATGTTCAACACATTTTAGCCTTTGTTCACTTAAATATCAACCTAATTCACTTTTTATGCGACCTAGTGATGCTATTTTATGCAAGTTCAGTTAACAATAATATTAAAAAATGTTTTACAATCACACGCAACACGACCAATGACAGAAAGTTGATTCACTGAACTGATTTGAACTGAATGAAAGTGAAGTGAAGTGATGGAAGGAGGAATGAAAGAACGCGAAATTATACAGGTTTTGACATATCGGTTGACATTGACAAACAAGCTGTAGTCTATGGTAGTGCCACTAGTGATGTGTGGAATTAGTTTATACCGTACCATTGTTTTTTTTTTTTTGTAAAATACAGGGTTACATGTTTCTGATTTTAGGATTTGATTGTATTACACGGACGACGTGCTAGTTAAATCTCGATTTAGTGTGATTTGAACTCGGTTCAAACTTAAGACTCGTTGCACGACATCGGTTTATAGCAAAGTTAGAATTAAAGAAGTGTCTAAACCAGCGTGCAGCACGCTGCAGCATAGTGGGCAGTTTAAGTTGCTAAATCTCGATTTAGTAAACGTGGAAGCTTCGTTGTCGTCTTATTTACTGTGCAATATTACTGTTAAAATGGATAATTATGTTTATTTATTCAAGTGATACCGATAATATCTACTATGTAACGATAATGAAGTGCTAATCCAATATTTGGATTCACCATTTTTGTATTGTTTTCGATTGCTAGATTTTATCTGCTTTTTTAGGGGTTGCCTCGTCTGTTTTTTTTTATTTTTTATAATATTTTTTCTACTAATATAATATAATATATAAATAATAATATATATAAAATAATAATAAATCCATGATTTCTCTGTTAGAAATTAAGTACTCATGATCTTTTCATTTCTATAATAAAACAAAACAACCAGAACACAACGAAACTTAATTTATGTTTACAAAACACACAATGGCACAACTGACAATGAAAAAAAAATACATGATAGTTTACGTCAGATTTTATATTTGAAACGTTCCGTTCTACCCAAAAAGTTAAAAATGCATGGAATATCTTGCCAAACGGTGAAAACGGAACGATCCAAGGGGATGGAACGTCCTAAGTTAGGTTTAGTAAAATAGTTAATTCGGGTATATTTTGACACTTGCAAGATGCACCTCTCCATCTAGTTTAGGTTCAGACGAGCTTAATGAGTAACGCGAGTTTAATAAAATCTAGTTAGAGCAGATGGTGTATGTGTTGAATAGACTAAGATTAATGGTTTTATTTTGAATATCTTTTACCAGAGGTCTTACCACGAGCTCTTAACGCCATCTATTTTACGATCTAAGCTGAACTATTAACCTATATACGGTGTGTAATTTTATTATTCTTTCTCGCTCGTACGACTAACATTATGTAATTACACGTCATGTTAAGTCCCTAGTTGCACCCGGTAAAGAGGGACTAAAGATAAACAATTTTAAGCATTACCTATAGCTAGAACCAGAAATCTGATTTTCATCCTACCGCCGAGATCACAGTTTTTATCATCTTTTTTTGGGGTGGCAAACTATTGTTATCGCCTAAGGTCCCTTTATGGTAAAGTCTATTTCTAGGCAAATGTAGATGGCGTTGTTATATCATGAAAAATTTAAAAACGATTTTGTTTTTATTAAAGTTAGGCTATATTTATTATACTCTTGCTAAGCAAAAATCTTGTATCATACAAGATCCTTGGAGCTTAGTAGTCTGTGATAGCAAAGCAACGCATTGTCTCAATAACACATAGTGTTGTTAGATGGCAGTACTAGTCACAATAGTTGTCAAATATTTTTTAGAAAATAATAATATTTTATTGTTTTTGTAAATGATAATATTTTTCTTTTGAATTCTTACGTTAGTGTCGGTCCATTTTGATGGTTTGTTTCGTTTATGACCAGTGTATTATTCCTTGAAGGGTTAAGCAGGGGTTAACCTCTAGTAGGTAGGTACCAACCTAAACCCACATTTCACCAGTCGTGTATTAGTTTCACGTAGCAGGGAGCGGGCTTATTGCTATCTAGCACAAATCCAAAATCGGGTATACTAATAAGAAATTACATTACTTTAAAAAAAAAACCAGTTGGGAACACATTGCCCGACCGGGGAATCCAACCCAGGACGTCATGCTCTCACAGTTAGGTCTGTTTAGTCCATTAATGTGTTTACGCATGTGGCAAGTAATAAGTGAAACCAAATTGTTCCAAGCAGTCCCTGCCTAATTCTGATAGGATATAAAGAGCAAGATAATGTACCTCTATGTGCCTCTATGTACCTATTGGTGTAGACTGGTACTCTGGTAGGTATCTACGTGAAAATAAGAATAAATATCGAAGCATTTTGGGTTCGGTATTTTTACATAAAACAATATTCTTTAACGGTTAAATGAAATCTTTCGATATTGCCAAATGGTCATATTATGCTCGTTACCATTGTAAAGTTCAATAAAACGATTGTAGACATTGTTGATCATTCGATATAAAGATTTAATATGTGAGCATTCGCAGACATTTTGAACATCGTTACATAAACAGATGAACACGTCCATGGGTTTCCGTTACCTAAATTCATTATGTTGCCCGTGGTGCGTCCAGCGTGCAGCGTGCAGCGTCTGTCCAAAGAGTATGTAAAGCGTCTGTCCACCACTCTGTTTTTATTCTACATTTATGTCTATCATAAATGTATGGACATAAATGTCAGTAGGTACCTACTTATTTTCACTAACCTTGATACTTCAGAAGGCGATTATAATTCTAGACGAATAAAAGGAACCTTTTTTTTACCTACGTAGGAAATCATATAATAACTTCTCCTGCTCTGGGTGGGGCGAGAGGGGAGTGTCAGACTTTTACTGACTAAAACCCTCCCGTGTTCCCTTAGATGAGGTGGTGACTCCTTCGAACAGCCCGCAGCCCCAGTCGGCGTCGTAGGCCCTAACTGGCCTCATCAATTTGATCTGACATCTGTTTGAGACGCGCGTGGAACATAACGCGCCGTGTCGCTGTCGACTGGGTTACTGAGGTTAATCTTTACCCGACGGCGACGGCCGGACGGTGACCTACACATGGCTCGCCGTCCGCAGAATAGAAGGTATTCAAAGATTACAGCGGTGTAGGTAGGTTCCTATGTAACTAATAAGAACGACTGTGACGCGCTGAAGAACCCAAGAAACTTTTTATGCGTAACCTTGTAGAAATTAAACCCGACTTGCGATGTAGATATGCCTACCTACAAGTGCGCCGCGCGGTGTGCAAGATGAGCAGCTCGCAGCCTCCGCCCGCCAGAGTTGTGGAAGTTGTTTCCGATCTGCGTAATTATACTGCAAGCTTCGTTCGAAGACATATTATATATAACCATGCAGCTTCCCGCATTCACTAGGCGAACCAATCGTAGCTTTTCAGAGCCTAAAAGCAAAAACAAAACGCACCGTATCCGAGCGAGTATCTGTCAGTAACGTCAAATGTCATTCCATACGTTTGCGCGGCAACCAATACGTTTTACGTTGTGTTTTATTTGCTTTTTTACCAATTTAAGTAATTAAATAAGAGCATAGTGCTTGTATAATTTGTAATGAAGTATGCCAGAACGAAAAGATATGAAATACTATCTTCATATGATGAAAAGTTTGAAAAAAGGATGAAACGACGATAACATAGTACGTCACCTGTCCTATCTCTATTTAATTCTTTGATTCCAGGTGAAGTAATAGATTTATCTATTAGATTATTCAGTGAAGTAAGAGTTTCACGTACTTAACCCAAATAATTGTATGCATTGACACGATCAAACTTCTCGGGGTGTTTACGAGATGAACACACGAGCTTGTTTCCTTGTTCCATAACTTTAAAGGCTTTGCCATGGTACATTAAACAGTGTAAGACTGTAAATCAAATGGGTTTCGAAATATGGATATACCTATTGACGCGGGTTGTGCACGTGATGCATTGACGCGTTCAGCTGACTCGGGATGTTTACGAGATAAACATACGTGGTTGTTTTTTTCCCCACACCTTTGGGGTAACCTGAAAAGCTTCGTCAGGAAAGTTATCTATAGTACATTATATCTACAGTGCAAGTGAAATGGATTTTGAATATTGTACCTATGGACGCGAGTGATGTACGAGATACATTGGCGCGATCCGCTGACTCGTGGTGTTTACGAGATGAACACACGATGATCTTTACCTTTTGGTACATGGACACGGGTGATGTACGAGATGCATTGACGTGATCCGCTTACTCGTGGTGTTTACGAGATGAATGCACAATGGTCATTACCTTTTGATAAAATCAGAAAGGCTTTGCCTAGGTACACTTTGGTACCATAACAGGGTCAATATTTTTAGGTTTTTAGACCTTGTATTTAGGATGATCCTCAAGAAATGGACATTAAACTAGATATCTGTTGTATCATCATCGGCTCCAACAGGCACAACCCCAACTGTTACAGACTTGAGTATATAACATTTCCTGAACTAGCATCTGAGCTAGTCGTTGAACCAGTTACTATATTTCCTGAAGTATTCAGAGTATTACAGTATTTATATCTACCAAACCAAATGATTTAATGGCCTGACTTAATGAATGACTTAACCCACATCTAGAATACCATTTTTGGAAATACTCAAGGAATATGAACAAAAACTAGATAAAAATGTGTGTAATAACTGTTTAAAATAATATAGAGATTATTGCCTCAGTCAGTAATTCATTGATAATACAAGAATATACTGATACAAAAAGATTAAATCAGAACAGAATCAGTTGGGATTGGGAATCACTAGACCCTATCTAAGCTTCTCAGCAATGATGGCATAAATAGGCTGAAACTAATTTTCCCAGTTGATTGATACTGGAAGAGTTTTAATAGATTTGCACTTCACATAAACAAAGATATTGTCAAAGATGTTGATACAGACGACTACCTGCATGGGAATACTGCAACAGAGAACATTTAAAGTCCTAAAGACATGCCACAGAAGCGGCAAGCTTATTATGAAGCCAGCCTAATCTTCAACTGTAACCCGTCAGGGAAACGGGAATGGTCCATCTTGGTACAACCAGCAAAGAATAATACCTAGGCCTGGACGAAAGTAATTGCAGTCCTCATATTAAACTATAACCAAGCAATTCTCGCAACACATCCAGTGTATGCTAGAACACAAAAAGTTCCACCACAGGCTCATGGTTGAAACTAGAGGTTAGTCAGGCTTACAGATTAGCCCATTCCCTACCTCGTTGATAGAGGATTTGTGGTAATGCCCCAATTTTGAAGCACATCAGTGGATGTTCGGTAAGTGCATTTTTTCTTCCATAACTTATCAACCAAAATTCAACGGTTCAAAACAAAATGGTTTTACAAGTGATCAATCAGGATCTTCAAGATCAGGGGCCAAGATGAATGCATATTTATGTATAAAACCATTCATAATTTATTGCCATTGAGCACAAATTCCCCATGGAAACCGTGTGGGAATCAACTTATATCCAAGATATTTTTTTTGGTTTCCCAACAGGGATGGAGAAGGGAGGTTTATTGAAACCTTTAAACCCCTGAACAAATTGATTCACACATCCAAATTTATAAGATGTAAGATCACTGCGGTGGCTCTAGTGTACCCAGGAGATCTTATGGCAAAAATTGAATCCAGATCACAGGAGATACCTATTATTTCATTATGATCATTTAAAAAGAGTCTATTGCTGTCCCATATGGGATTTGTTTTGCACATTATGCATTTTTGATAGTGGTAGTTACATGTATATCTATGATCAAAAGTTCACAAACAGTATGTACATCATCTTGATGACCTTTTGTGTATTGGTTCAGACTATATAGTCTACTACTATACACACTACACTATTCATACTAGCCTACTATTATATAATAAAAGGTTGAAAAATATTCAAGGAACAATTACTCCTTTTTACAAAATACGCCATCCCAATCATGTTAATTATTTAGATTTTATATATGACACTTATACAATGACTGATGTCACATACAAAAAATGTTGTTTCTGTAAATCCCTTAAAAATATTTACAGAAACAAGTTTCTTAGCTTATGAGAGATTACTCACTTAATATGTACATCAACTGTTGCATTATTTTGTTGCAACAACATTTGTTGTTGGTTGGCTCTATACTAAAATTAGAACATAAATACTTAGTTATAAGTAAAGGCAACTAAGATTCAAAATAAAAATTCATCCAATCATCAAACTAGACCTACAATGATGCAACAAGAACTGGGGGGGGGGCGCAATTGTAGTGATAATAGAAGTCTATGGGTTCTGGAAAAAGGATAAAAAATTATAATTATCACATAAATTATTTAGAATTGCTTCACATTTTTTACCTTTAAAAATACTATTTTGTTAAACATGAGCACTTACACATTTTGTGTGAGTTTGATAATAGTTTGCTGTATCTTATTTAAACCGAATGGGAGGAATACGGTATCAACAATTAAATAATATAGCCAGAAATATGGAGCAATGGTGTGAAAATAATTAGATTTGTCTATTTGCTTCATATATGGATTCAAAAGACAACAAAGTGACCAGTTAACAATCTCATACATCTAACATAGAGTGGGAACAGAATATCTCTACATTTTAGTAGGTATATTGTGTCTCAGTTTGGTCAAACTGATTGATCTTTTCCCTTCTACAAGTAATGCATAAATGTGATGCCTGTGTTTCCTGGAAACCAGATTCAAAATACATTTAATTAGATGTTTTTTACTGCCCTTGGACATGATAATTTATTTCTTTTATGTGTTCCTTCCTCCATTTAGCCCAATATTGGGGAGGCTACAAAAATCAAAATGAAAAGGTGATGTCATATTGACCTTCACAAGCTTGTCCACCATTGAAAACAATGTTAGTTTTTTCAAGCTGTTAGTCTTTATAGGTACCTACTCAATAAAAAACTATTGCATTCCTCTTTTAAAGAGTGTCATCTTACACACCTCCTTACACTAATTTCCAGAATATTGACATGATGTTCTTCCATCAGCCATAGAGGTTACATTAGGTTACCTTCCAAATAATGCCTCAATTCAATGTTACTTATAGGATCTCACTTATTCACACAGTCTATACCAATTAATAAATTAATAGACTCATAAATTGGTGGTAATGATCACATCTAGAGATTATGTTAAGGTTTCTATAAAAATCAAATTGTCTAAAAAGTTAGTGAATTTGTTTGCACTTAGCAGAGCCCAAGTAGCACAGATTTATCATTTATAAAAATACCCAATATTATAGTTAATGAAACCGGTGTAAACATTTCTATCCTAGACACTATAAAAACATCTGGTTCTGGTTGCAGCGGACCGAACCTCTTATTTACCTTTATTTTAGTTTTTATTTTATTATTTTTATTGTTTTTAGTAACATACAAAAATAGAGCCATTTTCTGTAACGAAAATGCACGGCAAAACCTGAAATCTGCCCTTACACTACTTTATTTTATTACATTAGATACACTCAAGAGTATTAGGGTTGATAATACTCATTTAATACTTTCTTTGAATAACCCACACAAGCCAATTTCTTCGTCTACCATTAGTAGATGGATAATCCCGTGAGATTCTAAAAGAACACCAGGTACTAGCCTGAGAAAAATTCCCTAAAAAACCATAATAATAATAAAATATATTTAGATATATACTTTCTCTATGTGTGGCATAGATATTAGCGTTTTTTCAGGGCATAGTACAAGACATGCATCCATGTCGACTGCTAAAGCTAGGGGCATCATTAGATGTAATTAGGCAAACGGCTGAACAAACAGTTCTTCAACTTTTGCAAAATTTTTTAATATACCTATTTCCAACAATTCATCTGAATTTGCTCATGCTGTGCTTAATGCTGAACAAAATATTTGCTTATAAATGCCTTAATATGTTTAAAATAATTATAAAAAATATAGACATATATACTTATATAATATAAAATGTATAAGTATGACAAAAAGACTGATTGTCTCATATTACCATTATATTAAGAGCCTAATAAGTGCCTAAGAGATTTTGGTTCCTGAAATATATTTGTTTGATATTAAAAATCTTAATTTTGCTTTAAGTTGACTCTTAACATCTGCATGGTTATATATAATATGTCTTCGAACGAAGCTTGCAGTATAATAGATGATCAAACGAACTTACCTGTGATGTTCGATCATTATTATACGTAGCTTCGTTCGAAGACATAGGGAACCCTCCCTACCCTACCCAGCAAAACTTAAGATTTATCTCTAACTCTGAAAGAATGACATTTGACGTTACTGACAGATACTCGCTCGGATACGGTGCGTTTTGTTTTTGCTTTTAGGCTCTGAAAAGCTGCGATTGGTTCGCCTAGTGAATGCGGGAAGCTGCATGGTTATATATAATATGTCTTCGAACGAAGCTACGTATAATAATGATCGAACATCACAGGTAAGTTCGTTTGATCATCTATTATTTCATATTTATTCGTGTTTTATAGTTCTTAATTCCGCCCCTGAGCGGAGTCGGAAACGTTCGTAAAATATTACAGTTGGATCGATAGCGTAATGGTTGAACGTTTATGTTGTTCAATGTTCGTAAATTACAGATATTTATGCTATTAGCTTTGCGCGGTTGTTGTCGTTAGAAAGTAATCTAATTATAATACGCTTAACTGTTACAAGTTGCTCCAAGATTTGATTTATTATAGGTGACTGCGTAGGCATGTACGCAGAACACTTTACAACTTAATTTGCATGTATTCTAAATGTTGTATTGTTTTGGAACTTCGTGGACCACTTATATAAGTTACGCCTAATGACAATACAACTGTTATGCATTGTAAAGCTAATCAAAGTGTCATGCGTATGGTTTATCATAGGTAGGTAAGTGTTTAATAATAACTTACTTTACCCATTCTTAGTTTCTCGCGAACGCTGCGGCGGGATTAAACACGGTCTTCTTAAACTTTAAGTATTTAAATAGAAATTAGGTTCTCTTATATAATAATTAACGCGCTTTTATTAGCTTCACTTGTAACTAACTATGTATGTATGTAAGAAAATCTTGGAATCTTAATTTGACCCACTTCCCGGTCTTCGATTAGGATGAAATTTTGCACACGCTCTGAGTTCTGATGACAATACATGACTAGCTAAGAAATGACATTACAAATCCAATATGGCGGCCTCCCCAAGATGGCGGACTGGCTGTTTGAAATCCACCCCATGATATGGGTATCAAATGAAAGGGTTTGCTGTCAGGAAAACGAAAAAAATAGTCACGTGACTTAAATCCAACATGGCGGACATCCAAGATGGCGGATTGGCTATTTGAAATGCACCCCCATGATATGGGTATTCAATGAAAGGGTTTGCTGTCAGAAAAGCGAAAAAAATAGTCACGTGACTTAAATCCAATATGGCAGACGTCCCAGATGGCGGACTGGCTATTTGAAATGCACCCCCATGATATGGGTATCAAATGAAAGGGTTTGCTGTCAGGAATACGAAAAAATAATCACGTGACCTAAATCCAACATGGCGGCCGTCCCAAGGTGGCGGATTGGCTATTTGACGTTGCTCTAAGTCGCGTCAAGTCCTTAGATGGCCTTCAAATAGAGGAACTGGACTGTCCAAAGCTCACGGGGAAAACTCCTTGCAACACTGACGCATTGGCGGAAATGGAAAGAATGCGTGCTGACGCCGCCGCCGTATTAAATTTGGATGCGTAAAACTAAATATTTTTAAATACCTATTAATATTTTAAATTAGTAAGTAGTAAATTAACTTTGAATAATAAGAAGACTAAAAAATATAAAATAAAAATAATAGTTTAAAAAACTAAAAAACACGCTTTTAGCACGCACTAAAAATTACAAAATAATTCCGGACATTTAGTTTGATGACTCAAGAGTTTTCCCTTTGCCAAATCTTCATTAGATCGCAGGTAAACATAAACAATTTCAGTTCGTGATGAACGATAAATAATTTCCTATGCGAAATGGTTATAAGTAGGTAATCATCTATATTGAATATTTACTATGATTTATTATGAAAGAAAGCGTGGAGCGAAAAGTAAAGATTACTTTATGTAATCTTTACTCTTTTTGGACAAAATGCTCCACGCTTTCTTTCATAATAAATCATATTTATATTCAATAAAGATTATTGATTATACAGGTCAGGTACCTAATGTACCTTTGCCATAAAACCATTTAATAATAATAATAATAAACACTTTATTTCAGACCATGCAGCCATGGATGGTGTCCAATTTGTTAGTAACAATATTTTTATAGACTAGTGCTAGTAATACTTAAAACTACCCACAACAAAACATGTAAAAAGAACAAACGATGACTACTGCGCCATTCCATGACAAATGGCGGAACAATGATTCATGTAGCCACAGTCCAGCCGACTAGCGATCATGCTGAGGATGTTGTTGGCGCTGCCCCGCACACTACGCACCAGGGGTGCGCATCTTTTACGCATCGTAGTGTAAAAGCAGTCGACGCGTTCAGCAAACATCCCTGATGCCCTACAGAATCACCGCAGCCCCATCAGCATCTCGAACGCATTATTAAATTGGACTCGGAGGGCACTGTAAGACTTTTGGGTATAATCGGCCCACAGGCTGCACGTACCTATAGAATGAAGTACAATAAGACCTCAGACAGACATCTGTCGAACAACGTGCAAACCTGCGGGCTATCATGTTCGCCCGCACTGCCAGCGCCCTCCGATCCCTCTCAATGTCATCATTGTCCTTGAGGTCAGAGGTCAACAAATGTCCTAGGTACTTAACTTTAGACACCCTACGCAAAGCTGTACCATTAAGCGTAATATTGGGAAACACGTCACCTGTACTGTTTCCTCTGGCCTCAAAGACCATAACTTCACATTTGAGTGAATTATCATCATCATTATCATTTCAGCCGAAAGACGTCCACTGCTGGACATAGGCCTCCCCCAAGTGTCGCCACTATGAACGGTCCTGTGCGTCTCGCATCCATCGGACTCCCGCAACCGAGACCGAGACTCCGTGACCGTGAGTGAATTATATTAAATTATTTTTTAACCGACTTCAAAAAGAAGGAGGTTATATGTTCGGTTGAATGTATGTTTTTTTTTTTTTATGTATGTTCACTGATTTCTCGGTCAAATTGTGGACCGATTTTGAAAATTTTTTTTTTGATTGAAAGGTTATGCTTCCGAATTGGTCCCATAGAAATATTGTTATGATCTGATCATGAACTTCGAAGATATTGAACAGAACTCCTCAAAGGATCACAGCAGAACCGTCGTAACAAGTAAAATTGCTTTGTTTATACGTGTAGTCGATGACTGACTGAAAGTAGAGGGGGAATATATCGAACTGATCTGATGATGAAGCCTGAAGTTAGGCACCGGAACTCTGTAATAAATTAATGTAATCTAACCGTGTTTGGGATTATTAGAATTGTCATGAGATGCACTCTGGTTATAAGGTATTTAAGTTTGGCTGAGGGGTACTTTTTAGTGGTGGTACCATAACTAAAAAGTGTAAAATATAAACTTTTTACAAAAAAAATACAACCGACTTCAAAGTAAAAAAAAAAACACTGAAAAGTGCAAAATAACTTTAATTTCGGAAGTCGGTGTTAAATAACGAAGAGACAAAACTATTATAGAAACACCGACTTCCGAAATTAAAGTTATTTTGCACTTTTCAGTGTTTTTTTTTACTTTGAAGTCGGTTGTATTTTTTTTGTTAAAAGTTTTTATTAAAGTATAGCTAGAGTGCATCTTATGACAATTCTAAAAAGTCTAATTACTCGGTTACGGTACATTGTTTTAGGTACTACAAAAGACATTATATTTTAAAACTTGCTGTTTCTTG
This sequence comes from Mythimna impura, assembly GCA_905147345.3. NCBI lineage: Eukaryota > Metazoa > Arthropoda > Insecta > Lepidoptera > Noctuidae > Mythimna > Mythimna impura. The sequence continues at coordinate 593,752 of LR990342.1, read as the reverse complement.
CGACTTCGTACGCGTGGAGTTTAACAACGTTACCTACTATCCTTTTTTGGGTCAATTAACATAACTTTCATCTCAAAATCAGTTTATCTATTTCGGAGATGTCCCTCCCCCGAGAATTAAGTTGCATACTCGGAGAAAAATAAAAAATAAAATAAAAAAATTAACACGAAATAGCTCCCCTTCATATCGCATCCTCGACATAACCTCACCACACGCTACATTTACTTGGCTTAGCCCGTAAATGTAGTTTAACACCACCCTAAGAGGTGAGACGAAAAAATAGAAAGACAAAATTATAATAATATACCACAACTATCACACAACGCCGTCTAGTCCCAAGCTAAGCAGAGCTTGTGTTATGAGTACTAGATAAACACACTTATACACTTCTGGACACATCTATTGGCCCACCTTAGAGTTTAGGTTTCGATGGCCCCTACCGAAATATGATTGCTAGATTGAAGAAAAACTGTTGATGCAGTTTTAAACCTGATACATTTTACCATCTTTTTCGATCGTATTGTTTTAAATTTGAATTCAGAATACCATACGACATGGAGCTACGCCTAACAAGTCGGATATGCGCCTTGTTAAAGGCAATTGATTTTTGAATAAAAAACATGTTTTATCAAATAAAGGTTTAATTTAATAACGCGTGTTGCCTCCATGGGCATCTACCACAGCTCTCATACGATTAGGCATAGAGTTTATCAACCGCTCTATGAAATTTTGAGGGATCATCTCCCATTCCTCTTCTATGGCAGTTTTCAACTCCTGCATCGTCTGGGCAACTGGCTGACGAGCCCTAACACGTCTTTTTAGCTCGTCCCACATGTGCTCAATGGGGTTCATGTCTGGGCTTCTGGCTGGCCAGTCCATAACTGTGATGTTCACATCCCGAAGATATTCCCTGACGATGCCGGCCGCATGGGCTCTTGCATTATCATGCATAAAAAGGAAATTTGGGCCCACATAGTCCGCGTATGGTATCACGTGAGGTTCTAAGCACTCACGAATGTACCTTTCAGCATTTAATGTTGGCAGCCGTGGTCCTGTAACAACTTCAAGTTGAGTTTTGCCGCTCGCGGATATACCGCCCCAGACAGTCCATGAGCCACCGCCATAAGCAACCCTCTCTTCAAAGCAGCATTGTGCGAAACGCTCTCCCTTACGTCGGTAGACCTTCTTCCTTCCATCATTAATAATAATAATAATAAGACCTCACTGATACCCACTCAATCTTGTACTGTGCGGCTGTAGCGGCATGTCGTGTAGCTCATGTTAAATTTCCTAATTGTGACAGAGCTACACGTCCACCTGTGCCAGCTTGGCAGTGCAGGATAGAGCACCGTATCGGTGAGGCTAGAGCACTCATCGGTAAGCTTATCTGCTTCAGGGAGGGCAACACTCGCCCTAGGGTGATGCGCTTTGTGAGGCGGGCATTCTCGGGGACTAATATTAGTTCTCGAGATTATCTGCCCTGCGTCACAGAGCGTATCGACTTTCTGAAGCAGAAAATCTATGCATGGGCAAACCGTATTCGTCACAACTAAAAATTCGTACAATTGATGGTTTCTCATGTTACATTATAATATTCTTAAATTCTATTTAGCCTGTGACATGGCATGTGAACTTTATTTTATACATTTTTATATTATTGAAATAGAAAAAGATTACGTATTTAATAATAATTATTATTATTCATAATATCTCTAAAATTTAGGATGACCAATGTCAATTATATAAATAATAACTGGTGAAATACATTCCAATACCAATAAAAATCAAATATTTTTAAGCATTAAACAGTGTTACACTTTTACATACAGTATATATATAAATATTATTCTTGTAACCATTCATTATTCGAATAAATCATTTTGTTTAGAAGTACCTCTTTAAGAACTTTCTTAAGCTTTGGTAGAGGAAGATCTTGGATGGTTGTTTGTAACTTATTATAAATTTTTACACACATGGCTGAACAATTTTTATTAAACATAGCCGTCTTCGGTACAAATTCCAACACCAGTCGCTGACCATGTCTTGCACTACGAGGGTATATATTATCACGTGTATCCATGTCCCGAGCCCTCACAAATAAATAGATTAGGATTAGACTTTACAAACACACAAATTTCAAAAATGTACATACTTGGCAGGGGTAATATTTATTTTGAGTCTTTTAAAGTGAGGTTTGCAAGACTCGTATAGAGGAATGCCAACAATAGCTCTTATGCAACGTTTTTGAGAAAGAAATGCCCGCTGGCAGTCTGTAGAGTTTCCCCATAATATCAACCCATATCGTAACACGGAAGCTACATAACCATGATAAGCTAACAATACCGTATGTTGGGTTGATGTAGTTCTTAGCCTATTTAAAACGTATACAAAAGAGTTTACTTTCTTCCAGACTCCATCAACATGTGCTTTCCAATCCAAATACTTGTCCATAGTGAATCCTAGAAATCTGACATTGGCAGATTCGTTGATCTTTGTACCGTCATATGTAATATGCCTTGGAATGATCTTAGATCCACGCGTTTGAAATTGCATAAAAGTCGTCTTAATAATATTTACCTGCAAATTGTTCCTTATCAACCACCTTATAACTAAATCAATAGTGTCATTTATTTCAATGTCAAAATTATTACTAATTACATTGTCGCATGTCAGTATGATAGAAATGTCATCTGCAAATAATATACATTTATTGGCAATAATGTTAGGTAAATCATTAATGTAAATGATAATACGGCGTTCCACGAGGATGCTTCCTTGTGGAACGCCGTATCTATTAACAATATACTCAGACCTCTCCTGTTTCACCATTGCATTTTGCTCACAAGATATTTCGACACATTGTTCACGAGCATGTAAGTATGTTTCTATCCAATCTAACGCTGGACCTCTAATACCATAATTATCTAATTTCTTAAGAAGTAAGTCATGGGAAACGAAGTCAAATGCTTTTGACATGTCGAAAAATATTACCATTGTCGGCTTTTTCTTATCAACATTCACTAAAATATTGTGCACTAAATCAAATGCGGCAAGTGTAGTTGATTTTCCTCTTTGAAAGCCATATTGTTCGTTTTTAATTATTTTAAACTTATCCAGATATGATGATAATCTGTTATGCACAGCCCTTTCAAATATTTTAGAGATAATAGGGATTAAAGTTATGGGTCTATAATTGCTCATTTCTGTTTTATCTCCTTTTTTATGCAATGGTTTTACTACCGACTTCTTTAGTCGTTTGGGAAAACTACCTTGCTCGAAGGATAAATTTATTAGATATCCTAGCACGGGAACAATACTGAAGACGCATTTTTTTAAAACATCGGTTGTGATACCATCTGCATCTTAACCAACAGAACTTGTATTATTTAAGGACATAATAATATTTCTAACTTCAATGTCTTCTACTGGTGTAAGAAATATACTATTGCTTGTACGGTTTTTATTTGTGTTTTGCTTGTTACCATTATCGCTATTCGATAGTTGTATTAAATATTTATTAAACTTGTTTGCTATGTCATATGGATTGGTTACCGTACTGTTGTCAGTTTTTATTTCATTTATGAATTCTTGACGGGCATTAAATCCCGTATCATTGTTTACGACTTTCCAAGCCGCTTTACATACATTCTTAGATTTGTTAATAAAATTATCATTAGAAATTTTTTGTGATTTTAATATCTATACATCATCGTAACAATTTAGAATAGTAGTGATACGTAGCTTTATTCTGTTTTGTTCGTTTATTGTAAAATTTAAATCTTAGATGCCGTTTAGTTTTACAGCTAAGTCGCAAACCCTTTGTAATCCACTTTATATCGCGATACTTTATGACAATCATTTTTCTAATCCGTGGGAAACATAATTCAAAAAATAAACATAACTCATCATAAAAAATATTAAATGATAAGTTCAGATCAGGTTTTTTGTATACATCATCAAACGTTAAGCTTTATTTATTTTTATTTATTTATTTATTGAGTACTGCCACATTACAATACATTTAACATTAAAAACAAAAAGAATCGATTTCATCGTGGTGGTCTGATGTATGTAACAATAACGGCGTACATAACATTTGCAATTGTTTGTGATAAAAATTAACAAAATATGTACATAAATTTAGAATTATAATTTAACAGTCAATACAATTTAGAATACAAAACAAAAAATACAGAAAACAATTAAAACCTTATACAATTATTATTATTATTATTTATGAATATTAAAAAAAAAAAAACGCTTTCTAAGCTTTCCCGAAATTTCCGAATATTATCTTGACAAAAATCTCTCTTTGTTATATAATATTTTGATGACTGGAAGATTTTGGAGTTAATTGTTAAGTCCAGCATCTGTGCTGTGTCGTGATCCGATAGTCCCAGTTTCAATATTCTACCAGATGCTTTTTTAACGTTACTAATTATATGATCTATGCAGGTATTTAGTCTAGTTGGTTCGTTAATATGCAATGTCAGATTATAATTTTGTATAATGTCATTAAAATTCTTTACAGTTCTGCATTCCTTGTGCGAGTACAATTTTGTGTCTGCTGTATTTACTGTTAAAAATTAATTTATATAATAGTGTGTCTAGATATTTTAAAAATAACTCAACATTTGATTGTGGTGTACGATAAATACATATTATTGCCATTTTTAAATTTAGTACTTCAATCCCACAGCATTTTAAAATCATTTCCCGAGCAAAATTTTGTATGATATTTATTTCTTTATACTTTATCCCTTTCATAATGTATATACAAGTACCACCACGCTTTTTTTCTCTACAATATGTTGATGCTAAGTCATACCCATCAATTTTGGCATTTTATAAGTCACTTTTGCATAAGAAAGTTTCACTAAAGCACAGTATATGAGGCGTGATTTTTGTTATCTGTAGATTTGTGAGAGTAATCTCAAGTAAATCTTTTTTACTCAATAACCCTGCCATATTCTGATGAAAAATATGGAAAAACTTATTGTTTTTATTGGGAACGATCATCAAGAACCATCAAGAACCATCGATCTCCGATCTCCGGAGGGGAGTGATGTACCGACATCTATGGCGTCACATAAGATCTAATCCTGCATCGCGCAATTAAAGTTCTCCGCGCGTTTAGAACATATAGAACAGCCCGAAATCATCTATCGGGCAGTTGCCCACCATACATAACACCCGTCTGGCCGGAGGATCCTCCCTTTTCAACTGAGATTTGCGGGACTTTACTCTCTGTTCCGCATACCTCCAAAACCATAAGTTTAACTTTATATTTCTAGGAAAATAATTTTGAACTTGTTGGGTTGAACAGCTTTTGAAAAGTTGTACAAAATATTTTCTGAACTAAGTTTATAATTTAACCGTATATGCAAGCATTTTTTAAACTTAGTTTACTTATTTTATTATCCTGAACGTATCTTCTATCAAATAAAAAAGAATTATTAAAATCGGTTCACGCAATCCAAAATTACCAACGAAAGCCCAATATACATAACCCGTCTAGTTTGTATAAATTAGTAACCCAATTCCCTGAGAGACGGCGCTGTACGTTGGGCTACTTCGCGCTGTTAAGATTTTTCCTGATTTGATGGGGTTGGGACGGGTAGGAGCTATTATATTGTAGAATTGTTCGGTTGGTCTCTCGTTGGCATTGGTGGTATTTGTTCTTGCTCGTTATCTGTCGTTCATTAACTCTTAAGTGGGGACACTTATTGTGACGGTCGGGAAACTACGGAACCCTACACTGAGCGTGGCCCGATACGCTCTTGGCCGGTTTTTAAAATAAAGTGTAATGTCACTCAGTGATAACGTAGCATTCTACTGGTGAGAATTTTAAAAATTGAATGAATAGTTTCGAATATTATGTACTCCTTACATCTAACTCCAAACATTAACTCTTTATGATATGAGTGAATTTCTCAGGCGAAAAATTTACGCGTCTAGGCTGAAAACGCAGTGCTTGCTATGTTCGGTTGAATGTTTTTTTTTTTATGTATGTTCACCGATTTCTCGGTCAATTGTGGACCGATTTTGAAATTATTTTTTTTTGATTGGAAGTTTATACTTCCGAGTTGGTCCCATAGAAATATTGTCATGATCTGATCATGAACTTCGAAGATATGGAACAGAACTCCTCATAGGATCACAGCAGAACCGTCGTAACAAGTAAAATTGCTTTTTTTATACGCGTAGTCGATGACTGACTGAAAGTAGAGGGGGAGTATATCGAACTGATCTGATAAATGATAAATGATAAATGATATTTATTTTGTAAATAGGTTTAAAAAAACACTTTTACACGTCAATTTTTTTTTTCGTCATTTTTAAACTAGATGAGGCCGGTGTTTCCTAGCTGACTACCCTGAGAAGAAACACCGAAACAAACTCAGGGGTCAAAGTCTCTTTTAAAGTCCATACAGTAAATATGTAATGGTCAAATCACATGAGAACCATGCAGATTTGTCTGAAATGGTCTTTTGAAGAAAGAACCTTACAGATTTGAGTGGACCTGTCCAGTCAGTGCAAGCATTTGTCAGTATTCGTAAAGCTCAACTCAGGACTACTAAGGAGCTCAACTACTTGACGAACAATACCAAGGAAAGGACATTTGGGTAGGCCGCAGAAAATACTCAAATTGCCAGACATACGTTAAAATTACTGAAAAGGAAAAAAAAAGCAATCAACATAGTCCTCACGTTCACAATAATAAAAAGAAAAATATTGTTTACAATACTAAGTAAACATTGATGTCAAAAATTAATAGAGAAAGAGAAAAAAAAAGTCAAATTGCAAAATAAAAATAATCTACAATATCAAATTGTAATAAATAATAATAATAAAAAGCAAAATTGAAATTAAAAACAAAAGAAAAAACATAATAATAAGACAACAGTTGCAGTGCGTACTGGAGCAGGTCAATCTGATGATGAAGCCTGAAGTTAGGCACCGGAACTCTGTAATAAATTAATGTAATTTAACCGTGTTTGGGATTATTAGAATTGTCATGAGATGCACTCTGGCTATAAGGTATTTAAGTTTGGCTGAGGGGCACTTTTTAGTGGTGGTACCACAACTAAAAAGTGTAAAATAGAAAACATTTCCAAAAAAAAAAAAAAATACAACCGACTTCAAAGTAAAAAAAACACTGAAAAGTGCAAAATAACTTTAATTTCGGAAGTCGGTGTTAAATAACGAAGAGACAAAACTATTATAGAAACAGCGACTTCCGAAATTAAAGTTATTTTGCACTTTTCAGTGTTTTTTTTACTCAGTGATTTTTTTAGTCGGATGTATTTTTTTTTGTAAAAAGTTTATTTTATAAGACTATTTCATTTTAACAAAAACATCGGTAAATGACGAATTATCAATTTCTGTGTCTTGTCCACAATCACTTTCATACACAGCATTTACCTCTCAGGAAGATAATCTCCAACATACATAGGAATGGGCACGCCACAATTATGGCGGTAAGTCCCTTCTTTGAGGCGTGGCTGGAAAGACCTCACGGCGTCCTCACCTTCCGCATGACGCAGGTTCTCACCGAACACGGGAAGTTCGGGAAGTTCCTGCACCGGATTCGTGCGGAAGCGACGCCCGGGTGTCGCCACTGTGTGGACCGCCCGGAGGACACGGTGGAGCACACGGTGGAGGTGTGCCCCGCTTGGGAAGAGCAACGCCGTGTCCTCGTGGGGGCGATCGGCGGCGGCGATCTCTCGCGCCGGGCCTTGGTGCAGGCCATGGTCCGGAGCGGGGAGGAGTGGCAGGCGGTCGCCTCCTTCTGCGAAGCAGTAATGCTGGCAAAGGAGGCGGCCGATCGCGTGAGGCAACGGCAACGGTCCTCACGCCCCAGCCGCCGCCGATTTCCGGCCACCGTAGGCGCGGGCTTGCGGACGGCGGGCAATGGGTGGCCCGCCGTCCGACCGTCCGGTAACCATCCGGACCGAGCCCAAGTCGTCGACGGCGCGTATTGTTCCGCGCGCGCCTCAGGGAGATGTCAGCAAATCGTAGGGGCCCAGCAGAGTCGAAGCCTACTGGGGCCATGGGTAGTGTGAAAACGAAACCGGGGCCCTGGGACGAAGGCAACGAAGGAACAGGAGTGGGTTTTTAGTCAGTAAAAGTCTGACACTATCTCTCGCTCCGCCCAAGAGCGAGATTTGTCATAAGATGATTTTCCCACCTATAAAAAAAAAAAAACATAGGAAAAAGTATTTTGATTGCGTTAAGTAATTATTGACCTACAAGAAACTAATTATTTTTGAAAGTTTAGACTCATAGTACTTAGCACGTAGTCGTAGATGATGTCTCATGATCTCGGGTAGATGATGTACCTGTCCGACAGGTAGGCCTCGATCACACGACAGAGGTAGTCGGGCACGCGGTAGAACCGGAGTGTCCTCATAATGCAACTCCAGGGCAGGGAATTGAAAGCGTCGGCAACATTCAAAGACACCACCAAGACACACCTGCCCTGAGATACCGCATCCCCCGTCGTGAGGGCTCGCACGCGCATGATGGCGTCCACCGTGGAGCGCCCCCTGCGAAAGCCGAACTGGCCGTCCGCAAGGTTCGGCCCCGCCCGTGCTAGTTGCGCGACGAGGCGGTCTGCAATTACTCTTTCAAAGAGCTTGCCCACCTCGTCGAACAGCACAATGGACCCATACGCGGACGGAAAGTCCGCTGGGCGCCCTGGCTTCGCGATGAGGACCAATTTCCCCGTCTTCCAGCGAAGTGGGAACTGGCCCCATACATGCGCTAAAGAACCTTCTTAGTGGAGGCCTTAGTTCCTCCATTGCCAGAACCCAGGCTTTTTCAAGCATGCCATCGGGTCCTGGGGCGGTATTCTTGGCACTACGCCTACGTACCGCCACTCTCATCTCTATCTCGGTCACCTCTCACCACCACAATTTCTGTGTCACCAATACAATTTCGGTGGCAAGAATAAAATATCTGTGACTCGCCAATTTCGGTGGCCCAAATAACTCTCTAAGTAATTTAATTATACAATCCCCTTTAAAAAAATGTATATAATGTGGATATGTTGCGCTTTATTATTAAAGTTTTTTAAAAAACCTCAAAATGAAAATGTCCATGGAAATTAGGTAAAAAATCGAGTTGTTGAAATTCACTCATATCGACGTACCTTTACATTGTTAACACCTGTACGGTCCGGACTAAGCGTTTTGCCTCGTCGTTTATATCACGTACATCGAAGGATTGGAACAATTTGCCTGCATCAGTCTTCCCGTCCATTTATAATTTAGGTGTCTTCAAGGCTAGAGTGAATAGCTCTTAATAAGCTAGTGCATTCACCATTAATGTTTGCATCTCTGCTTACCATCAGGTGGGATCGCAGTCAAGCACTAGTTTATATCATTAATGTTTGCATCACTGCTTACCATCAGGTGGGATCGCAGTCAAGCACTAGTTTATATCATTAATGTTTGCATCACTGCTTACCATCAGGTGGGATCGCAGTCAAGCACTAGTTTATATCATTAATGTTTGCATCTCTGCTTACCATCAGGTGGGATCGCAGTCAAGCACTAGTTTATATCATTAATGTTTGCATCACTGCTTACCATCAGGTGGGATCGCAGTCAAGCACTAGTTTATATCATTAAAAAAAAAACCAGTTTCAGCCAGCGGCTTCGCCTGCATGAAAGTAGGTTCCTCCATACAAACTTTGGATCCTCATGTCGGGAGAGAAGTTTGAAAAAAATTTCATTGTTCTATGTCCAAGGGTTGGAGCTGGGCGTTGATGAGTCAGTGAGTGAGCCACGACTTTATCTTTTATATAAACAGATTAATATGATATTTGACATGCACTGTTTCACCTGTAGCACTCATTATAACATTAACATTTATATTATTTTGTTAATTTAGAGTAAAGTACGTCCAACTGAGGTGATGGTCTCCCTTATCGTAAACCCCGCAACATTATAAAATGCACAGCAGGGACGGGACGCTCCCATCTGCTTGCTTGAAGTGCGCTTGCTTCACAACCACAACTCTTAACTTAGCGCTAAACATAATTTAATATCTACCCACGAGTAGGTATCATTCCGTATCTGGCATCTTTAAACGATTAAGTATTGTAGACTAAAAGCTGTCTTCTTATAAATAGCGCCCCGCCCTGGCTTTGCACGGAAACCTACACATTATATATTCAAACCAGAGATGTTGTGGATATGACAATTCGGATCTGGATACGGATAAAGGAATATTATTTGTGACGTTGCAAATCGATTATTGAGTGGACTGCTAGCGACATCTCTTGGCATTGGAAATGACACCTCATAGTTGAGCGTTGAACTCACCGAGAGATGGCGTCCCGTGATAAATTGATTTGCGATAAATAAAGCAACATTAATAAAAATAAAACGTTGATTTAATTAGGGAAAATAAGCAGAAACATTCCTACATAAAAATAAAATAATAATTAATTCACCAAGTATCAACTCAAAAATCAAAGAGTGGAACTATTTATAGTCGGTGGTCAGAAACTAATGAGAGAGGAAGGTAGTTTTGGATGGAGTTTTGGAGTCTTTTTCTGAGCGGCGCGAAGGAGTTCGCACGCAGGAAGGTTCACGTCCAAGGAAGATTTGCAATCCTTTGAGATGTAATTGTATAGGGTGTGTTGCGCCGAAACCCTCTGGGTTTAATCGCCAAGTGGGGTTTTGCCTAAAATCACCGTGAGTATTATTTTCCAATACAAATTACTTCCTCCCGAAGATTTCTAGTTCTGGTTTTTGACTGGGGTGGATATTGTTCTAGATTTGGCTATTGGCTGGCCTAAGGTCAGGAACGCCGTCGACACGTGACGCCCTGCTGTGTCAGGAGTTGACCTTGGTCAAGACTGGACCAGGCGTGTGTCGCGAAGGTGTGCTGGACCAAGTGACGGTACCCACATCTATTCGATCGACACCAACGAAGCACATCAGGTATTTTATGTTGTCCGTCCTTTTTATTATTGTTCCTGTTTTGTTCCTGAGAGGATTTCCACCCTGTAGGGCGCGTTCGTCGTGTGGTGACGAAGTTATCTTCGTCACTGACCCCAAGGGGCTCTGTTCCGCTAACTAGATTTGATATGCTAACTAGTTGGAATGCGATAACTAGAGATTAGGAGATGCTAACTAGTAACTAGATTTTATACGCTAACTATAGATTGATTGGAACTCATTTTGTGAGGTATATCCCGAGAGAGAGAGAGAGTAGGAATTAGATAGGTTTGTGTCTCTTGGGTTTATTCCCAATTTTTATATCTAGATGTTGTGCACAGCCTAGAATACGTACACGATTGAGCTGGAGTCACGACGGTTCACCTCACGGATCCTTCACAAGCGACCTTGAGTTTGTGATTTATTCTCATGCTGGTTCTGTAACACACCTCGGTACGGAGACGAGGTGGGTTAGAGAACTAACTTTGCTGTTAAGGTTTAGGGAATTTTGTCAACCTTTTATAATCGTTATATATTTTATAATTGTAACTTATGTACCCACACATTGGGTGATGTGAAATAAATTTTGTAATTGCACGCAAGTGATACCTGATAATATTCCTTTATAAATTTACTGCGGCACGGCTAGGGATCTCCCTCAGAGCCCAGGAGCCGGGTTACATATTATACCAGTTTCGGATACAGTTACCTAAGGATATGTAATTATGTCAGATTATCCGCTAGTTTCGGATAGCTTCGATTCCAGATATTGGATTTTTTAAAATTATAAATGTATTCGTAAAATACAAATAACAAGATTTTACTTTTATTTCTAGTCTAGACTATGTTATGCCAGGTCAACCGAAACAAATAAAAACCGGTCGCAACCTGTCACTTAGACTCCGGCTTTATCCGAAACTTGTACACCGGTTTTCTGTTACGGTTATGGATATTACTTTATTTTGGTTCTCCAAAAGTTTCGATTAAGATTACGAAACTCCATAACATCCCTGATTCTATCCGATAAGCCCGATAAACGATGAATTGTTTATCGCTCCCTCTATTAGTACTAACCGCATCAAAATCCGTTGCGTGTCGTTGGAGGAGTTAGCGATAAACAAACAGGCAGACGCGGCGAGCGACAGCTTTATGTAGAGATACATTTTTATTTATGTTTATTCACTTATCATATAAATTATTTTTAGGTTCTTCCGTACCTCAAAGGAGAAAAACGGAACTTATAGGATAACTTTGTTGTCCGTCTGTTTGTCTGTCTGTCAAGGCCCTTAATCTCAGGAATACGCACAGGTATCGAGTTGCAATTAAAACCATATACTCAGGTCTGCAGACCCTTAAAGCTGTGAAAAATCAAACTTCTGAGTTAACGAAAAAAAAATTTACGGCCGTTTTAGTCGCAGAAAACTCATATTTCGACACTTTCAAGGGAATCAAAATACATAGGGTACTTCCCGTTGACCTACAATCCTGAAATTTTGGTATGAAGCAAGTTCTCATAGCACAAGTATAAAAAAAAATCTGAAAACTGTAAACTGTTGCGATTCGGAAAAATCTTCATTTCATTTTCATTTATTTATTTGCATACCATAATGTGATTAAGGATGTTACAATAGGCTTGACACAGCAACATAGGTAAAACATAAATAATTAAATCATTAAATCAAATCGAACATTAAAATGAAATAAAATAATCAAAATCAAACACTAATCAAATTAATATACATCAAAATAATAAATAATGGTTGTTTGCTTCTAGTAAAATCACTCCAGAATTGTATACATACGTAGTTTTGAGTTCAACCTTTTTTTCTTTTTTTTTTGTTCTATTTTGTATAAGTACCTTCACGCTATATATAAAATGCACCCAGTCAAAATTGATTCTACATGTCCAATGGGTGGGGCACTGGTGATCCGTAACACAGGCATCCCACGCCTTTCACGGACACCAGCTCCTCACATATGTAACACATACTAGACTGAGTAATTGTACCGTTTTAGCTATAAACAAAACATTGTGAGGAGAAATAAATAAATTATTATTATTATTATTATATTATAATGTCAAACTTTAATCAAATTAAAATAATCAAATAAAATTCATATGTAACAAAATAGTTTTTATTTATTAGAAATAGCTTTAATTTATTTAAACCTAATATACATATTTTTCAAATGTTCCGGTAGTTCATTATTTAGCTTTATTGACATTACATATGTATTTGACGAATGCATTTTAAGTCGTGAAGTTGGAATATTTAGTCTGTTTTTATTTCTTAGAGTAAATCTATTTCGTATATCTTCTATTTTTGTGTATAATTCGGGATATTTGCGTACGAATTTAAAATTTAAAATATATAAAGGCAAGGCAAGGTCAAAACTTCCAGTTCCCTAAAGTAAGGCTTACAACTGTCAGTTTCATCTATGTTGACTAGAATTCTCATAAGCTTTTTCTGTATGGTAAATAATGCGGGCACGTCGGTACTATTACCCCATAAGATGACACCATATTGGAGCCATGCATAAGCGTACGCGTTATACGTGACCAGTGCTGTTTTAAGGTCTGTAGTATTTTGGATTTCGCGGAGGGCATATGACAATTTTGATAAAGTACTTCGTCCTTAATTTTTGGACATGGGCTTTTATCGGTTTTTTCGAAAGCCATTTTGACTATCATTAAATATTTTAAACTTTTCACATAACGCGTAGACTCTATTGCACATGGCTTATTCGAATATTTTTTAAGCTGTTGGCAAGAGTGCAATGGGTCGATAATTATTTGGGTCGGTTTTTGAATTCTTTTTGTGTACCTATTGGTTTTGATAACGGCTTTTTTTAAAAGGTCAGGAAACGCACCTTCTTCAAACGATTGATTTATTAGTTTGTAAAATGGCAGAGTAAGTTCATCTGCACATTTTTTCATTAAAGTTGGAGGAAGCGCATCTAAGAAGCTTGATTTATTTTTCAAGTTTTTTATCAATGCGTTTACTTCATATGGATCTACTGGGCTTAAGAAGATAATGTTCTCCGTAGAAGAGACAACAGCAGGGGTTCCTTTTTTTGCTGTCTATTCGGCTTGCTCCTGTTCCTCCAATAGAAGCGAAGAATTTATTGAAAATATTGAATTTATTGAAATTAAGCCGTCATTTATTTGTAGGGATATATTATTTTTTTCACGTTTATTAGGGTTCCGTAGCCAAATGGCAAAAAACGGAACCCTTATAGATTCGTCATGTCTGTCTGTCTGTCTGTCTGTCTGTCTGTCTGTCTGTCTGTCCGTCTGTCCGTCCGTATGTCACAGCCACTTTTTTCCGAAACTATAAGAGCTATACTGTTGAAACTTTGTAAGTAGATGTATTCTGTGAACCGCATTAAGATTTTCATACAAAAATAGAAAAAAAGCAATAAATTTTGGGGGTCCCCATACTTAGAACTGAAACTCAAAATTTTTTTTTTCATCAAACCCATGCGTGTGGGGTATCTATGGATAGGTCTTCAAAAATGATACTGAGGTTTCTAATATCATTTTTTTCTAAACTGAATAGTTTGCGCGAGAGACACTTCCAAAGTGGTAAAATGTGTGTCCCCCCCCCTCTAACTTCTAAAATAAGAGAATGATAAAACTAAAAAAAATATATGATGTACATTACTATAAAAACTGCCAACGAAAATTGGTTTGAACGAGATCTAGTAAGTAGTTTTTTTTTAATACGTCATAAATCGTAAACCGCAATTTACCTTTTAAGTATGTACGGAACCCTCAGTGTGCGAGTCCGACTCGCACTTGCCCAGTTTTTTTTTTTATTTATTCGTTCGTTAATACTTTCCCACATGGTTTTTATTTTACTATTCGATTTTCTCATTTTATTTTTGAAGTGTTGTTTTTTGCTGGCAAGTCTACTGGGGCCATGGGTTCGCTTCTGAAAGGAAAACCCGGGGTCCTGGAACGCCAGGCAAAGAAGGAACATAGGAGTGGGTGTTAGACAGTAAAAGTCTGACACGCCTTCCCGTTCCGCCCTAGAGCGAGAGGAGCCATTTCATGCATGATTTCCCTCCTAAAAAAAAAGCTTCAACAGGTGGTCATCGAAGATTTAGGCCATCAGGCATTCTACGCGTACCGATCAAACCGACGCTTTAGACCGCCGCCGCCGCGCCGCATTAGATTGGCAAAGATTGGTGAGCGTCGCGGGAATTCGACAGGACCGCTCGTTGTGGCGACTTGGGGGAGGATGTTCAACATTGTCTTTCGGGTGAAATGCACAACCGTCGGCAGCGGAGGCTCGGCTTATTATTATTTATGGTGGGCGCCAGATAAATTTACCATGAAGTCACTGACGTTTCTCTAATACCTCTTAGTAGGTTCCCTGAACAATAATAGTGAATCGTTTTTCATTACTAGGTAATTATAAAGGATCACGATGAATGTAGATTAAGAGCGGTCAACTCGATGTACATATTCATACAACCGCTCTTACGAGATTATGATGTTATTACACATCTTTCTCCAGATATTTTGGATACCTGTGTATCCAAAATATATACATATCATATATGTATACATATCATATGTACATATCTTGTGGATATTACCTACGCTTCTATAGAAACCCAAACATAAATTTGTGTAAAACACAAATTTCACAAAATGGTTTCAAAATTTCACAAAATTAAAATCAAGCCAAATAAAACATTACAAAAATAGACATTAAAATTACATACACAATGTTACATACAATTAAATTAAATACACAATGTCATAGATACAATTAAAACTAAAATACACAATGTCATAGATACAATTAAAAATTAAATTAAATACACAATGTCATAGCTCAGACCAATAAAAAGTATAGACGGAGTCGTCGTAAAAAAAAGCGACGAAATAAGTGAGGACTAGTTTTGGCTTTGTGTGCGTAACTTGGTGTATGACATCGTAGATTTGCACATGTGTGCTAGAGAAAAAATGTTGCAAGCGTTGCGCTGCGACTCTCAAGTGCGAGAGATATACTTTGGTTAAGTTTTATTATTGTGTAGATAGTATAGCGTTTATCTTGGTTGTATGAAATGAAAGATAATTTCATTTAATGAAAATCATTAATTTTCATATTAAGTGAAATTATTAATTTTAAAAACACACAAAACTTACATATATTAATAATAATATATATCCAACGACTATCGGATTAGGTGCGGGTCATCCAGCGTAACCGTATGTTGGATGACGCCCTACTTGTAAATAAAAAACACTTTGTTGTAGTGTCCGTAAAAAATTACGTCTTCCCTTATTTTTGGGAAAAAATAATGTTCTTAACTTGCAACACCGACGCCTTGCACATTTAATCGAAATTCTGAATGACGACAATTTTTCTCAAAAAGGTTTTAAAAAAAACACGTATTTCCTGGAACAAGTTTTGTGAAATATTCGAGTAAATCACGGAATTACCGAACGCCAGCAGAGTTTCCAGGCATTCTCTCCCTTTTCCGCGTTGCCTCTTTATCAAACATCGCGTTGGATTGCGTTAGATGAAGCAACAAGCTTTTAAACCATGCTCGACGTTGACGATAGGCGGGTGGGGAAGGGCCCTCTTAAGGACCGCTTTGTGTCTTTATTTCCGTTTTTGAAATTAAGTCCGACAATAAATGTAGCTAACTTATCAAAAAGTCAAAAATAAGTTAAAAGACCTATTTAAATAATAATAATAATAAATTTATTCACCAAATTAATTTAGCTCAACGTCTGGTTTTTTTTATAAAAACCGGAGAAGCGAGAGATATCTAATATTGTGTGGCAATTTACATATTTCATGTTTACGTAAAATTAAGTGTTTCTTAGATGCTCAGCTTTACTTATTCATAGAAGCTCTGCTTGAGATTTTTTATTTTTTTATTTTCGTGCTCTGTTGGGCATGAAAGAAAAACATAGTATGTCTTCTCATTTTGGTGTGCCATTTGTAACCGGCAGCAGAGGGACGCGGACAGTTTGTCATAGCTCGTCGAGACTGGAGAGTTGTGGGCCTCCGCCCTCCCGTACGCTCGCTCAACTTAGGCCTTTTTTATTCAGATACATTCATAAATAATAAGTCAGTGCCGGCCCGCGGCCAGCTCGGAAGGTTTATTTCAGATCTGATTTCCAGAATGATAAATAGGCATATTACGTGTTGCATACTGAAAGTCTCTGGATCTGGCAACTTACAATAAAAGAATGAAAAAACAATTATAGAATTCAAAAATGGAACTCTTTGCGAGTATGTTACTTTTTAATTTGCGAGCTGTTATTTTGTTTCATTGTGGCTTCTTTCGAAGATTGTGTGTCGCTATCAAAACAAAATGAATGAACTCGTGAACATTTTCGTTCAATGATTTTTTTATGATTTTCGTTGTGGTTTTAAAAGTCACAAAGAGAGTTGCCATTTGTGTTTGCCAATTGGCATTTGGAGATGAATCACCATGTCGCATCGCAGCTCTATGTATTCGTGGTTTGGAGAATTTAGACGTGGACGTGATCATCTCTATGACAAGGTACGTGAAGGTCAGCCGGCGGCTGCGGTTACAGACTCGAATATTGACACCGTACGACAACTTATAAAAACTGATAAAAAATTACTTGCCAGCAAATTCATGCTTTGTTAGGCTGCAAAACATATCACATGTGCATCTGAAGGTCCGGAAGCTTTGCACTCGATGGATACCACATGACTTAACGGATGATCAGAAACGATTGCGTGTCCAATGGTGGCGCAAAATGATAAAAAGAATTTAATGGAGGACAGTCATTGGCTGTCTATAATATCGTGACAGGTGACGTAACCTGGGTGTACTGAGCTTTGAACCCGAAAGAAAAAGCCAGTCGGCAGAGTGGGTCTTTCCTTTTAAAGATTTGCCGACGAAAGTTAAGAAAAGTCGAAGTGTTGGTAAAAATAATGGTTGCTTCTTTTTTCGGCAAATCAGGACATTACACTACAATATCGCTATATATAATAACATGCATGACGCGCCGGACGATGGCATACGAACAATCCCGCAGCCCGGGCAGGCCCCAGCGGGACCCGACAACATGCATGACGCGCCGGACGATGGCATACGAACAATCCCGCAGCCCGGGCAGGCCCCAGCGGGACCCGACAACATGCATGACGCGCCGGACGATGGCATACGAACAATCCCGCAGCCCGGGCAGGCCCCAGCGGGACCCGACAACATGCATGACGCGCCGGACGATGACATACGAGGACAGAGCGAGGCTGGTGAGCAAAATGCCCACCATCAACTCACTTCGCATACGGCCCGGTCTAGGATGACCAGGCCTGTCTCGAAAGCCCTTGACTATCCTGCCCCGTGTGTCCGTGTACCGGGAACTTTGGTCCTCAAGCCAAATACAGTATTTGACATTGAAGTTCCCGAGGACGAGCACGGGAAGGGAACAAAACCCAATGACGACAACACCTAAATCCGTAAGGGAGTTGTGAAGCTTAGCGAGAGTTCGGTCCGGAGAAAACTAAAACCCCACCACTGTAATCTTCCCGAACCATACTGCTACACAACCTCATCCCTTACTTATACCCAAGAGGGACGGAGTACCGGCGGCGGCCGACGACATTATGGTCACCGAGCTGTTAAGGTCCTCCACACAGTTATCTTTAGGACAAAGTATGGCTCAGCGACTACGGCGATGTTAATAGATCACAGCGCCAATCTTGCCAGCTGCCGCATATACGAAGCAATGCTCCTCTTTGTTCAGATTTAAGTTTTATCAATTTTTTTATTTTTGTTCCCTTTGCGTTGTAAGTAATAACTTTCCACTTTCTCAAATCCAGAAGTTCGTAGTGACTAATTTAGCGTGTACTCTTCCAGCGTGCACTGTCCCGAAGATTGGGCTATAATAGAACTATAGTCCACGGGCACACGAGGAGATTTTCAGTCCCAGCACCCCTTCATGCCTTCTACCTTAGGAATTTAAAATAATATTAAATTGATTGACTATTGGTTGTGAAGTTACTTTCTACTAAATATACATATTAGGTACCTACCTAATCTATTAACAATACGCCATAACATTTACAGTGAGTAGTTGTGTAACCACCTACTGTAAAATAAAACGACATAACAAGTTGTAAAATGCAATCTTAGATGCATACCTACGTAACGAGTGAGTGAGCTCCGGTGCAGTGCGAAGAGGAAATTTTGTAAGCTGAAGCGTGAATTTGTGATCTCTTTGACAAACACCAACATACACAATTTCCCTGAAATGCTGCTCAGCGAGCTCATCGTCTCGTGTTTGAATCAGAACTGTTTGCGCTCTGCTTTACCTTATGTTGTGTGTACCTATTTACATTATGATTAGTGTACAGTGTACACAAACCGCACAAGTGTAAACCTACCGTATGTGCGGGCCGCTGCACAACTAACCGTAGTTGCGTGGCCGTGGCGTGGCGGGTGCTGTGACCGGAGGCTCGGCTCAATGACCTAGCCCTCTGCCAAGCTTAGTTATTGTTAGGCAGAAGGTCATTAGCGTGCTGAACGAACTTTTAATTAAGATTCGCTATTTTGTGTAGGTTATTAAAGCGTTATTAATTAATCAAATAACATTAAATATCAAGAAATATGAAATTCCATTGAAATAAATCAGTGCTATGCGCTATGCACCAAGAATAGGTATATTATTTATCTTAAAAAAGTCTATGAAATAAAACATCTTGGAGTTTTTTTTGACAAAGGCCTAAATGTAACTTTCATGTTGACAGACTGAATCTCGTAACTGAACAATTCAAAACGCTTTGTTTCAATCTCAAGAATTGCAAGAGATTTAAAAACCCTCAACTAAAGTAATGTTGTTACAATCCCTTGTTAGGAGTGATGTAGACTACCGTAGTTCAATTTGGAAGCCCGGCTACGATATCTACAAGAAAAGTATAGAAAAAATACAAAAGCGTTCCCCGTGGCACCTATCATACAGCTATAACTTACAAATAATCGTTAAACTTATTACAGATCGACGCACTTTACATTGCGATAGGCGACACTTTCTTGACCAAATGTTTTTGCACAAACTAACCAAAGGCGAGGTTGACTGTTCAGAGTTGTTACTAATAAATATCCCCGGCCAAGTAAATACAAGCTCTTCCGTTCGAGACTAAGCAAAACTAACCTGAGGAAATATTCCCCTCCGAACAGAATAACGACCGAGCACAATCTTATTACTAAGGTCTGCTCCATCGACATCCTCTTTGAGAAACAATAAACGTTCAATAAAACTATCTAGACTCTTACCGTTCTATTTTACAAAGAAAATCAATTACTTAGTGTTAGAAAAATATACTTCAAAATCACACTTTTTACCCATAAAGAAGTAAGTAAGCAAGGAGGCGTGTCTACAAGCGACCCATCATCCCCGTCAACACAGAATTTGCTAAAAGGTTCAACACTACTCGTTTAAGAAATCCGTCGTTTACAATAATTTCAGCAACATAACTTATCGCTTCGTGAAGCAAAAACTAAAATATAATCAAAGAGTATGGATCGAGTCTAAGTGGGCGAAATATAGATGGGACGTACGAGAGTAGCGATATTTTTGTAATAAGAAGTGATCTCATAGTTTTTAAAGTAGATTCATAAAAAGCATTACATATCAGTCAGCTCTAAGTTTTAATGAAAACCAAATGTTCTAGCGTAACACACACTCTATAACCTTTATTTCTTAATTGATCCTTAATCTTACTTATCAAATCCAAACAGGAGGAACTTCATTCCTTAATTTGATTTTATTGCTTTTAATTCAATTTCATTTAACTATTTGTCCTCAATTTAATTCTACGTAGGTACTTAAATTATTTTAATGTAGGTACCTGCGTATATGTTTGTATTTTTTGTTGTATATTATTTTTTTGACATGTTTTTATCAATTTTAAAGTTGGTTTAGTTTACACAGTTTTCTGCAAATATTCTACATTTTAATGTCGCGGTTGTCTACTGTAAGTGTAGCAGCTTATAAATAGTTTGTAAGTAACGTTCTAAGAATTGTATGGTGTTTGCAATGTTGACATCCTATCGATCCGATAGGATAAATAAATAAATCTCTTTGGCTGTGACGGCAACACTATGCGGAGTAGGTATGTTCCATAAATATCAAATTAAATGAGTGTCGGAGCGTGTCTTTCGGCGGGCCGCGTAGATTTAGAGATAATAAGCCGAGCCTCCCTCGGGCGGCTCTCAATACAATACATCTTTGTTTCTTGCGTACTAGCATTTATCATGGCTTCGCTGCTCCTGCTCTTCATTTTCATTAGGTAAATTAATGAATTACATGTGAGTCTGATTTAGTGCTTTCCCGCGGTAGACAATTTTCCTTCCGTCTGTTTTGTCATGCCAAAATATGAGTACTTACCTACCTATAAATAATAAAGAATAATGTTCTCTGAAAAATGTATCTACTAACTTATGTGAGTGTTCACGGACGAGCAAGCATGAATCAGTTTTAGCGTTAAACGCTCTTAAAAATGGATCACATACCTAATAGTAGTGTGACTGTGTTTATTTCGGTATTTCTTCTCAGGGTAGTCAGCTAGGAAACACCGGCCTCATCTAGTTTAAACTGACGAAAAAAAATATATACGTGTAAAAGTGTTTTTTGTAACCTATTTGCAAAATAAATATCATTTATCATTTATCAGAATGATGCCGCCGAGTGCCGCTCCACGTTTTGTAGAAACATTCGTTACTCGTTCTCAGCGGGCGTCACGCTCGGCCCACGTTACTGCGCGGCGCCTCGGCGCTCACGCTGGAAGCTGTCATATCTCAATGTCGGTAAACTCCTCGAATTCACTCGAACCCTTTACTCATAAGCCATCAACAAAGTTATCTATTAATTAATTTATAGGTACTTAATGCAACAAATTGTGTACTGGTAATTGAATTTGCATTTAATTAAGAGTCTCCCACATTTGGCTGTCAGTGAGCTGACGCGCCGAGCTTGCACTGTAGCAGGGGTTGGAGTCAGTGAATGCTTTCAGCTCCCACTACGTTCTAACTGTTCATACAATTCTACGCGGATTGGAATAAACCAAATAGACACATTATGCAGACTTGCTGGTCAAAGACCTTTCGTACCGAGATCTCTGATTCCAATTAGCAAAGGCTTTTTCTTTTGTGAACAGTGTTCAGTAACTCCACAATCATCCCGCTCGCTACAGAAACACTCTACTCAGGACTGCGCTACCTAGCTGTGTTGTTGAGTCCACAAGATTAATTATCTACTTAAGTACTCGTTTTTATAAGAGTCACACGGAGAGCTAGGGGCGGGAACATGCTGCGCCTCATGGTGTGAAGCCAGGCGGCCGGCAGTGCGCTCGTCTCCCGACAAGTACTGGAAGCCTGATCGAGGCAGTTGAGAAACTTTCAACGAGCTGACAGTTTATTTGAGCGATTCATTAACTGTTTGCGTCGTAGTTGTGGTACTTAGTTAGCTCATCCTCAGTTATTAGATTGAGCGCCAACGTTGACCTGGCGGCATAAATTAGATTGTGTCGGATGTCGCAAGTTTGTGGAAGATACGAGCGAGAGGCCACCGCTCGCCGATATACAGCGATACGAATGGCCTCGGGAACATTAATCATGGCGGCCGGCCCGAGCCCCACGGGAGCGCACACGATATAAATTAGTTCGGTGTCTTGTAATACTTGACGTGCGAAGACTACGCGTCCTAACGTGCGCTGAGAAGAAACGCACTGAGACCTCAGCTTTTTGTAACACATAACGTGTTACGTGACAGTGTCGCGTCGCGGCGGTACACCCGACTCTGTGCGACACGAGCATACAATTTATTTTCCTATTGACCTGAATGGATGAGAAATACTGATGTGTTTATATGTTATTTTTCAGTCAGTGGGTAAGCTCGGAGTCAACCGAGCGTGTCGGCTTCATGAGCTGACACGAGTAAGTAACCGTCACTATTTACATATGCGTAAAAACGTGAATACGTATCTGTAGCAGCGAGGAGCAGCGAGAACAATGTGGCTCTGCTTCCACACATGGCAGTACAGTAGGACATAAAGAATGACATTATCTGCCAATATATTTATATAGTAGGTGTCGGTCGAAAGGGGGTGCGCTGATATTTTGTCAAAATCACGGTGAAGAACGGAAATATTTTCTGAATGTGGAATTGATACTTGACACAATTATAAGGAGTTTCGACAGAGTCTCCCCGAGAGCACACGGGGCACGGCGCGGGGGCGCAGGGCACAGGCGCCGCCGCGGTGCGGTTATGTTAATACGACGCGACGCGCCAGATTCACACATTTTTCTCTGACTGGTAAAAAACTTCGCCGAGCGCCGCCCACGCCCCTCACACCTATTGATGTCTCCGTCACATGATTATAGGTTTGTTTTGTGAACCACAGATATATCATAAATATCATATCAGTGCTAAAATAATATTACATTACGTTAGAGTAGTTCTGGTTCATTACTTTTGATTGTTTGCTGAACATAACCATGTAGGTATGTATTAAGTAACTATTTATTATATCATATATATCCTACATTAAATTCTCGTTGGGCAGGTTTCAAGTGTATAAACTTAGTTTATTGGGTTTCCACAACTCACGGCTTATTTCGAACATTTGAGATGGATATTAATATAAGATGTACCTACCTAAGGGGATCAAGTAAGTAGCAAAACTTTTACTTGTAGACATTAAGTTTTATTGAATTTCGGTCCGGTCCAGCGGTCCGGGCCGGTCGAGCGAAGCCGAGGCCCCGGTGGCGCGCCGCAAGCCACGCGCGGTCGTCGCCGCCCGGACCATCGCCGCCCCCTCGCCCGCCGCCGCCGCTCAGCGCTCCCTGGCGAGCATTAATAACATCCCGGAATAATCCGAGCGCCAGAAACAATTTGTTTTACAATAGCATATTTACCTTTTCCATTACGACGCGGCCCTGCACGCGCCCGATTGCGGGATTTAATGTTCGCTGCTCGCTTGTATTCAGTCCAGGTACGTGTGAACGTTGCTCAGATAAGACTACAGCGTACGTATGTGCCTGGCGACTGACTACAGCCGGCGCACAATAGTAGCTCTCTACACGCGGACTGCACTTAGTCTGATGAGTAAGAACTTAGTTGTCAGGCCCTAGTTTGTGTGCATCTGCAGACAGTAGTTGACATCACCGCGCGACGCCGTCGCTGCAAAAATTGAAGTATAAAATATTATCTTAAAGCTTAGAAATGTTAGTAAAATAAAAATACAATTCTATTTATGTCAGATTTGTATTTGAAATAGAGTGGAAGTGTCGCAGATCGCGGCGGGGACGGCGGCAGTCAGCGGAAGTGTGGTCCACTGACCGAGCGGAGATCCGTGTGTGAGCACGACGTGCCGCGCCGCGTCGCGTCGTATCGCGCCATGTCGTGCCGCGACGTGCCGTGCCTGCCAACTTTTCTGTGGCCTCACCCTCATGCCGGCCAACTTTTCTTCTTCGCAATTCTTTAGAAAGTTAGTATCGTACGTCAAGCGAGTTGAACATTCATTCGACCTTCATTCTTTATACAGAGTTGTGTGTTGACCTTCGTGGTCAGAGCACTGATGTAGGCAATGTTTCAGATTATTGAGAAGAGATTGATTGAGGCAGATAAATATTTTGTTTAATGTCGATTCGATTTTATAAAACATAACAGTATGAGCTACGAGTATGTACGCAATTCAATATACTCGTACGCTCAATATTATGTGATACGATTGTAATCCCAAAAGTTTCAGATCGTATGCGATGTCAGTAACAAAATAGCGTTCTTATCGTAGAAGAGTTACGTCGCACTAATCGGTTTAGCGGTCTGGTCGCCGCCGCGAGCTTCTCACGGATGAAACTTGTCATACTTATGTCTTTGATGTTCGAGTTAATTTAATCTCTGTTGGTTTTATTTATGAGTATTTATTTGGTAAATGCGGTCAGCAGAGTGTGTGGCTCCTTAACGAGGTTATCACTTAGCCTCCCGACTGTCACAGTAATCTAATGAGCAGCAGAGATGTGGCCTGACACGTGAGGGATGGGGCGGTGCTCGGCGGAGACAAGCGGCTGACAGTCGCGCGCTGGACATGTAATCTCGAGAGTACCGCCTCAGGCCTGCTACTAAAATAATTGTGTCTACTAAATAATTTAAGTTATCTTCGGAGGGTGAAGGCGTGAGAATGGCTTAACATTAAGGCAGTTATTCAACAATGTGCACAAGACAGGGCACGTAGGCGTCTGTGGAATGTTATTACTACCGTTTATTACTACGGTGCGGTGCGGCCGGGCTGTCCCGCCGCGACAAATGACGCGCGATTACGCGACGCCCGCGTGTTCTCGCGTCGCCCCGCGTCGTCACCGCGTCTCCGGTGACTGCTCGTGGCAAGGATTAATCCGCTCCGCACCCGTCATCACCGTGCGGCCACAGAGTACTGCGAGTGTAGTGTCACACTGGACTTCATATACAAACAACGACGCTGGTCTTCTCTTCTTTGCACAGTGTGATAGGGGTTTTAAAAAATACTTTTTTGCTGTCGTTTACCAGAGTCCCACGTGGTAAAAGAAACACCCTTTGTCGCTCCTCGGATTCGGTGAAGAGGACTGTATATACAGGACCATGCACCTACGTGTGAGATGCACAAACGGGTGCCTTGGATTCACTACATGAGTCTGGGGCAGCATTTCCTCATTCTTTTATAAAGGTATTTTTTTCACTTTACAAAATCGTTAGTCTGGCCTGATTTAATAAGAATTTCAATTAGTAAGTCATGAATTCACTAAGTAAATTAAAAAGACACGTAAATAAAACTCGGAAGTGCTACCTGCTGAGCTGTTTCGCTAGAGTTCACAGCGGTAGCGATCCACTTTCTTATAGAGTGGAGGTCAGTTAGGTAGTCGCTTCATGTAGGAAACTGGCACTCAGCTGCACCTGGGTTTTTTTAGGGTTCCGTACCTCAAAAGGAAAAATCTGGGCAAGTGCGAGTCGGACTCGCGCACTGAGGGTTCCGTACAAACTTGAAAGGTTAATTGCGGTTTACGATTTATGATGTATTAAAAAAAACTACTAACTAGATCTCGTTCAAACCAATTTTCGGTGGTAGTTTGCAGGGTAATCATATATTTTTTTTTAGAAGTTACAGGGGGGGGGACACATTTTACCACTTTGGAAGTGTCTCTCGCGCAAACTATTCAGTTTAGAAAAAAAATATATTAGAAACCTCAATATAATTTTTTAAGACCTATCCATAGATACCCCACACGTATGGGTTTGATAAAAAAAGAAAAAAGTTCCAGTTCTATGTATGGGGAACCCCCAAAAGTTATTGTTTTTTGTTCTATTTTTGTGTGAAAATCTTAATGCGGTTCACAGAATACATCTACTTTTCAAGTTCCAACAGTATATATTCTTATAGTTTCGGAAAAAAGTGGCTGTGACATACGGACGGACAGACAGACACATGACGAATCTATAAGGGTTCCGTTTTTTGCCATTTGGCTACGGAACCCTAAAAACGGAACCCTTATAAGATCACTTTGTTGTCCGTCTGTCTGTCTGTCAAGACCCTTTATCTCGGGAACGCGTGGAGGTATCGAGTTGAAATTAAAACCATGTACTCAAGTCTGCGGTCCCTTGAAATTGAGAAATAAGATACGGCAGTTTATGTCGCAGAAAATTTATATTTCGACACTCTCAAGGGAATCAAAATTCATAGGGTGCTTCCCGTTGACCCAGACTTCTGTTTGACATAAAGCTAAGTCTTATAGCACAGATATAGGAATATATTTGAAAATAGTAAATTTGTTGTAACGTTACAAAAAAAAAAACTGTATAAATACAGTTTTTTTTTTCAAAATTTGCGATTTGGAAAAATCTTCGTAACTCAATTCGGGAATTGAACTGTTTTCTTAAGTAATTTTGTACGGAACCCTCAGTGTGCGAGTCCGACTCGCACTTGTCTGATTTTTTTTTTTGTTATATAGGTAGATACTTTTCTTGTTATTCGCAAAAATCTTCGAGACTCCATTTGGGAATTGATCTATTTACATAGGTAAGTTTATACTGAACCCTCAATGAGCGAATCCGACTCGCACTTGCCCAGTTTTTTGTGGGAAATCATCCAAAGGCTTCTCTCGTTCTAGGGCGGAGCGTGAGGGCGTGTCAGACTTTTACTGACTAAAACCACACCTATGTTCTTTTTTGCCTTGTGTTCCAGGACCTCGGGATCCCCTTTTGGACTACCCTGGGCCCCAGTAGGCTTCGACCCTGCTGGGCCCCTACGGTTTTGCTGACATCTTTTTGAGGTGCACATGGAACACTACGCGCCGTCGACGACTTGAGCTCGGTCCGAACGAGCTACCCTTTACTCGTCGTCTGCAAGCCTATAGCTACGGTGGGTGGAAATCGGGGTCGGGGTCCCGGAGGCTGAGGAATCCGTTCCCTCACGCGTGCGGCCGCCTCCTCCATTAGCATTACTGCTTTGCAGACGGAGGCAACCACCTGACATTCCTCTTCGCTCCTGACTATGGCCTGTACCACGGCCTGGCGCAGCTGCATCCGGGTGAATTGGAAGACGACCCCAAACTTGGGGAAAAAGCTAGACAGAGGAGGTGGCTGACAAAAGATTGATTGTTGATTGAAAAAAGATTGACAAATGATTGCCGGTATAGTTAGCAGCTGAGCAGCCATCAGCTGCTTGCGCTCGATCC
This sequence comes from Mythimna impura, assembly GCA_905147345.3. NCBI lineage: Eukaryota > Metazoa > Arthropoda > Insecta > Lepidoptera > Noctuidae > Mythimna > Mythimna impura. The sequence goes on along the minus strand of LR990342.1, from coordinate 566,084 downwards.
TCAGAGCAGGATAAAACATTACATAACTTGGCGTACAATATTCCGTAACTGATTTGCATTAGTGATGTTTACGCGTGTTAATATTTATTTGGGTGTAAGTATGATATTTATGTCGTAAGTTATGCCAATTGCGTGTTTGCGTCTCATGCAATATTCATGGTGCACGTTTGAGTCAGTTAGGTGTGCGGTGCGGGCGGCGGGGGTCACTGGCTCGCACTATTATGGCGGATTTCAATAAATTTCGAGAGGTCGGCGAGGCGGATACAATTTGATTTGTGTGTCGACTTGAGACTACCTGAGAGCACACGTATACACATAAATAGAGCCGCTCGCCACAGTATTATTTATATTTGCAATAAGTCACCGCCCTGTGGCCCGGGGGGTGGGCGGCGAGGGGGAGACGGGGGAAACACATGATGCTGACAGAATCAATCAGATTCCAGTCCCTATGTTAAATTTTCTTTATCTTTGTACAATTTATAAATTGTCTTTCGATGACAAATGATAGTGTACGAACGACATCTCATCGATATACAATAAAGTGAGATGAGAAGCACTCAAGACTTACTTTACACCGAAGTTTATTATTGCGGTTCACTGAGTAATGTGCTCACTGTTTTATTGGTCGCGACAAGCTGATGTGACGACTGAAAAAGAAAAACAATAAAACAGCGTTCGATTTGAATGATGTAATGTACAATACAAAGAAAGGCTCTTTAGAGTTGGTTTGCACTTTTTGCACGACAAAAGATACTACGTGAATTAATCATTGTTGCCAATGAATGGGCGGCGCGCGGCGGCCCCCGCCATGGTCACGCTACCGCGACACTATTCATTATACAACGCGTTATTGTGAGGATGGAATACGCTTGTTGTGGAATTTTTAAAATTGTAGAGTTTAATTAGTGTATTCATGTTTATCTATACATATATAAAAAGAAACTGACTGGCTAAGAAGGGGTTTTTGAAAATTCAACTTGAAATAAAGGGGAAATTCGTTTGTATGCAAAATTTTATTCCTTGGTCCATATTCCTAAAACTTGGCATAAATAGTAACCCAAGTTAATAAAAAAGGGTTTTCATTATTAATTTTTCAAAACTACCCCTATAAAATGATTTCGGGGGTGTTACGGGAGAATCTTATTCCATATAAACTTGAAACTTGGCACAAATTCTAATCAAAACGAGTAATAAGTGTCATTATTAGTTTTATAAAACTACCCTCAGAATAGGTATGGCTCGGTATACGGGGCGTTAAAGTTTTTATAAAAAATTTCTTACGAACGAAGTTACTGGCAAAGTGCTAGTTAGTAATATTTATTTAGCGTCGATTGAACAGTTCCACGAGGACTTTGTGAAGAACAGTTACACAAGTACTTTGTGAAGAACAGTTACACAAGTACTTTGTGAAGATACTTGTCTAAATAGTAATACAAAGAGCTAGTTAGTAATATTTATTTAGCGTTGATTGAACAGTTCCACGAGTACTTTGTGAAGAACAGTTCCACAAGTAGTTTGTGAAGAACAGTTCCACAAGTAGTTTGTGAAGAACAGTTACACAAGTACTTTGTGAAGATACTTGTCTAAATAGTAATACAAAGAGCTAGTTAGTAATATTTATTTAGCGTTGATTGAACAGTTCCACGAGTACTTTGTGAAGAACAGTTCCACGAGTACTTTGTGAAGATATTTGTCTAAATAGTAATACTAAGGCGGAAAAAATCGTCTGCAGTTGTAAGCTGTGGCCAACCGGCGGCGCTGCGCGTCTGCTCCGCGCCTCCCTCCGCATTCTCGTCTGAACATGTGACAGTTCGCGGAACTTCGCCCTCATGGGAGCCATCTGCGCTTGTTGTGTTCAGAAAAACAATAAATTGACTCGCGACTTTCTAATGTTGAAGGTTGGGACACAAGTTTGTTTATAAGTGGCGTGTGTCCGGCGCTCGCGGTGCGCCGCTCAAACAATATGCGCTCTATTGACGGAACTTTGTGTCCGCTTGAAGTTATTGCTTTCAAATTTATGTTGAGGTGTGACATAATCACAGCAAATAAAAAAAAAGAATAATATAAGCTTTAAGGATTGACGTGTTGGAGCACGTATAGTGCGGGATTCCGTAGTGACCCGTGACAGCATGCACACTGAGACGGGGGCTATATGTTTATTACTATGAAAATATTAATTGAATTAACGAGTCCACGTAAGACGATGGAAAAGAAAAAAATATGATCTACTAGAGTAGAGGCAAGCGGTTGTACAAAGATTGATAAATCAGCGTCACGTATTATATTGAATACTGCAGCGTTATTGTTACAGAGATGGTCTTTGATAAAACACATGTGTATTGTTTTACTTACATATAACATATTTGAGTTTTATAGCATTACTTAGAATAGAATAGAATAGAATAGATCTTTATTTGCACAGAAAGTAGGTACAGGTTACAGGTCTTTGTCAAGTTTGATGATCCATACTAACTACCTTAACTAAGGCATGCAAAATACTGTTTACATAATCTGTTACCATAATATGCTTAGAACTAAAACAACTAAAAACAGAAAAACTAAAAACAGACACAGTCAAGTTTATATAATATAATTATCAAATCAATATAAGTTTATTATGTCAAAATGAAATAAATTAATGATGAGTCAACAATACAAAAAATAATAATAATAAGAAAATGTCAGATTAATTTAAATTATTATCGGTAAAAAATTCGCTAATTGAGTAATAACATTTATTCATTAGTAATTCAGTCAATTTCTTTTTAAAAAGTGGAAGAGCCTCATTTTTTATCCTATCGGGTATTTTGTTAAATATAGTCGGACCCATACATAAAACACTTTTCTTTAGTAAAGCGGTGCTAAAACCATTAACAAGCAGCCTATTTTTATACTGTCTCCTACTATCTTGTACTTGTTATCAATATATATATATATAGTATATAGTACCCATTTCTTTACAATTTTACTGATTCTGCTAATCTGAGTAACAAAGTAAATGCTTTGTAACTAGTTTGTAAAACCGTTAGTTTGCAAAAAAATTTAATGGAATGTTTTGTCAAAATAATGGTTTGAGATGATGCAGATTTGTTGACAAAGCATGTGTGTTGGTCAAGATAAATAATATTGCTCAGTTATTTACTCTTTGATTAAGGAATTTTAGTGTATATTTATTTAAGTGCTATACCTGAACTAAGTACATTTACACCTAGTTCAGGTAGATTGCAATTATTGTATTTTTACCTCTAGTATATTACTTGCAAAGCTAAAGCACTGCGAGTTGCGACACTGTTGGTTCATTTACCGACGTGATACAAAACTTCTTTCTTCACATTGTTTGCTTCGAAAAATACTTGTACACAGAGCTCACCTCCAGCAAGATCGCGGGTTGAAATATTCAATATTGGGTTTCGGCCAGGCACATACACCAGACCCGGAGTTTGAAGAAGCGCGTATGTCTAGGGAGTCTTGGACCGCTCCCTAAAGGATAAAGGTAGTCACTATCTGTTTTAATCAAATAACAACTTCATCTAAGTATTTTTTTTCGATTTTGTACTTAGGATATTTTATAAGTTGGGCGACTTATAAAATGAAAAAACTAACAGATCAGCTAACTTAATCGTGATAGGTTTTCTTCTAAATCCACTATAATTATATGCTACTATCATGATTTTCTGACGGTGGAGCTTACGGTGGTGGTGTACTCCATTTGAGCGGAACACCACCGTGTCTTCGTGGAGGTCATCGGTGGCGGCGACCTCTCACGCTGGTATCTAGGTTCAGGCTATAGTTGGTAGCGAGAAGGAATAGGACGCGGTCGCCTCCTTCTATGAAACAGTAATGCTAGCGAAGGAGATGGCTGCATGCGTGTGAGAACGAACATCCTCAAGCCCAACCGCCGCGATAAGGGAGGCTCCCGTAATCCGAGCCCAAGTCGTCGACAGCATGTAGTGTTCCACGCGCGCCTCAAACAAATGTCAGTAAAACTCTAGGTAGGGGCCCAGCAGGGCTGATGCCCGCTAGGCCCACAAAGAATTTCTGATAAGGAGACCTGTAGTCCTAGAACACAAAGGGCAACTGAAGAACACAGTAGTTTGTAGGTTTTAGTCAGTCAAAGTCTGACACGCCCTCTCGCTCCTCGCTTAATTAAATTACTAATGTGCCAAAAATCACACCAATAAATGAATTTTGAATTTTGAATTTTGAATAAAAGTCCAAGTAATATACTTTACGTATATAGGAGGTACCTTAAAAAATGTTGGAATTGTATAAACCAAATAATCTATGTAGGCTAATTTAGTGCATAAAATAATATATGTAAGTTGGCGCTACTGTCTATGCGATTATGTTATTTATAGTCGTATTATATGTCACCCCTTTTCATCTTAATTGTCAAACCTATTGTACTGAATTTTCTTTTACTAAATATAAACTACTAATATATTTATATTCAATCCTGAGTTATTTTTGCCCTATCCTATCAAAAAATACTTTGTACTTTACCAATTAGTCGGCGTGATTAATTTGTACTTATCTTCTATAATTATATAAAAGGAGAAACTGACTGACTGACATATCAACGAACAGCCGAAACTATAGAGCCTATGAGCTTAAAATTTCGCACAAGGTTTCCTTCTATGACGTAGGCGAGCACTAAGAGAGGATTTTTCCAAATTCACCCCCTAAGGGGAGAAATGGGTGTCCAAAGTTAGTATAGCGAGATCTATCATCACGAGGGCGAAGCCGCTGGCAGATGCTAGTATATAATGTTACAAAGCTGAAGAGTTTGTTTGTTTGAACACGCTAATCTCAGGAACCATTGGTTCGAATCGAAATATAATCTGGTATAGACATGCCATTTCAAATTATACCTGATGAGCACTGGCAGTCTGTCAGCCAAGCCGCGAACGGACAAAACGACATGGCGAAATTATAAGAACACATAAAACCATCGGGACGAGAAGTGTCTTACGTATGTCCTTCCTGACCCAAGTCATGGTGTACCACTGAGACGAGCGACCGAATCCGGATAAACAAAATCCGAATTCATAAACATACTGACTTTCACATTTATAATGTCGGTAGAAAGTTAGCAGGACAGGATGATAATGTACAGGGCATGAATGAAGACAATTACAAGTACGATACAAACGAGATATGAACAGCAAAGTTTACACTTGAACATTGCACGTTTACGTTTCTGCTGTGACGGTAGCGCACGTTAATATTAATATACCACGCACACATGACAACCTCGATCCCCGAAGGGTTGACGCGCTTATTTATTGGCTGAGCCGCGGTGAGTAACCGGCCACGTCGTTTCTTTGTTGTAACTTATAACCGATTATCAAATAACAAAGTGGCATCGACCAGTAGACGTGCGTAGATAGCAACGCGACGCAACCAGTTCATTCTATAAGCTTTACCCAATTTCCTGCAGTGGACTGGATGTTTTTGTCTCATTTCCGGATTAGTGCGGGGAACCAACTGTATAATGAAGTCGCCGTGACGCGGGGAGCGGGGGAAGATGTTATTGTTTCTCTCCCCAGCTTTAGCAGCAGTATTTTAATTTTTGCCTATTTATATCTACTATGTTCTTCTCTATATACGTAATAAATTTGTAAACTTAGCAATGATTTTATCGTGTGGCTAAATTATTGTTTATTACAGTTCCATATTTTCAGTCAAGATTCAGAGAAACGCACAACTGTTTGTTAATCACGCACCGCACCGCACCTCACCACACCTCACCGCACCGCACCGCACCGCTTGTTTTAAAACAAACAAAATGAGTGCCAGACAGTGTATTAGAGTGTGGATGAACTTGTATGAGCTACACTGTGTGTTGTGTACTCAGTGGCCACGGGAAACTGCGGGGCAATATGCAGCATCCGGTAACTCAAGCATACAGTTTTTAATTGTTGCTTAAGCGCTGCCAACTTGTACTGGCGCGCCCCCCCACACCGCTTGTGTGCCCACAACTTTATACGAGTACTCCCACTCATGCGATACAACGACTTGTATTGTAGGTATGTAGGAAGTTGTCAGACTTCAGTCCGCACTTGACATGGCTGTATACTTCGCACCACAACGAACAACATTGTCGACTGGCAGACGAACACAGATATCAAATATTTTTATTTTTTCTTTAAAATACGTTTGCTTCAGAAACAAGACACCGCAATTATACTTTTTTACGTATTTTTAAAAAGTGAAAACTCTCATTTACTGGAATAATAGTGAGATTCTTCGACAGTTTAATTAAATTACTTGCTGGGATAAGGAAAGAATGTGTGGGTGGGGGAGCGGTTAGGGAGAGGGGTGGGGGTGGGGGGTGGCGGTGATTGATGGGCGATGGTCGCGCCTCAGCGGCTCGCCGGCCGGCTGCTGCGCGTCATAACAGCAGCCCCCAAGCGCCCCGTCACGGCGTCACAACGCGCGCCGGCCGCTCGTTACTGCCTCATCATCACTAAAAGTTTCCGATTGCCTTATTGCGGTAACTTAGTTAGCAACGTGTTGAGCAACAATGTAGCGGCTGTAACAAGTGACGCCCGCCCGGCCCGGACCGCCCGGACCGCAGCGGACCGACTTGTTAGTTGAGCGCGCCGTTTGCGAAGTCATCACAAGACGCCCCGTGCTGTCTGTGAGTTTATGCAAATCAGCGGAGTTACTCGCTCAATATTCCAGTAACAGGCCACAGGTCAATATTAGCATTTTGAATGTTACTTTAGTAATCTCTGAACTAACAACGGACTTGTTGTGGCCCTGACACTTGAAGGTTTTCTGGCTGCGTGCCGATATAACAGACTGACAAGAGTTTTATTGGTTTTATCGAGCGTCCCGCGTCGGTCCGTGGCGGCGGTAACTTCCACCTTGATAGACATCGCAGAATATACGAGTGGAACGTGCCGAGCGCTGTGTGCCACTGAGGCCGCGGCCCTCGAGCACAATGAGGCTCTCTCGTCACGCCGCTAAACGCTCGGCGAGAGTGCGTTTTTGTGTTCGGTGTCCGAGTGGAGTGGAACGCGATTAGATATTCTGTGCACACTCCGCCTGCGATCAGTCCGCGTCGCCTCCACTCAGCTGAGCGGCCGATGACTCCGTCACAAGTGACAACTGCACGGCACAAGGGATTAATAGGCGCTCGTTCATCTCCACTTCGACGCGAATAGAACTTGATCGTTTAGTGACCAGGCCTAACGATGAGTTCACACACACCTACACACACATAGCCCCGCCATTATCTCTCGAGTTTGATTAAGTTCATGGCCGACACGTCAATGAAGGGTCGCGTGAGTGAACGCTCGCGCGGAGACAGTGTGATGTGCGGTCGGCAATTTAAACAGCTATTCCCGGTTGCCTTCTTTAGAGCTTTGACAGTCGTAACGGAGAGACAGAGGACAAGATTCCTAACAGCACCCTTGCCAGGGGTATCGCGTTACCTAGTTACTGTGCTGGTGGTGGGGTGAGGTCAGATCAGGCGGTCGCTCCATATAAGATACTGGTACGCACCTAACACTGGAAGTCGACACTAATATATATTTATTTTCAAATGATTGCCCTGCACTAGGAATGACTCCTGTATTATTCATCTGTTAATAATAACTATATAAACTCACATACATAAGACACTCAGACTCGGAACAATTATTATTCGTAGGTCATACAAATATTTGTTCCGTGTGGGAATCCAACCATGCTGTCAATACGAGTATATATATATATAAAAAACTTTTTACAAAAAAAAAAATAACCGACTTCACTAAAAAAAAAACACTAAAAGGATCAAAATAACTTTAATTTCGGAAGTCGGTGTTTCTCGGTATTGTTTGTTTCTTATTCCTGTTTAACACCGACTTCCGAAATTAAAGTTATTTTGATCCTTTTAGTTTTTTTTTAGTGAAGTCGGTTATTTTTTTTTTGTAAAAAGTTTTTATTTCACACTTTTTAGTTGCGATACACTTATAAACAGAGTGCCTATTTCTCATGACAATTCCAATTAACCCAAATACTGCTAGGTTACATTGTTTTATTATAAAGTTCCTGTGTCTACCTTCCTCCTTCCGGCTCCATCATCAGATCAGTTCGATAGTACCTTATAGCCAAAGAGCATCTCACGACAATTCTAATAAGCCCAAACACGGCTAGGATACATTGATTAATTACGGAGTTCCTGTGCCTACCTTCCGGCTCCATCATCAGATCAGTTCGATAGTACCTTATAGCCAAAGTGCATCTCATGACAATTCTAATAAGTCCAAACACGGCTAGGTTACATTGATTAATTACGGAGTTCCATTGCCTACCTTCCGGCTCCATCATCATCATCAGATCACTTCGATGATACCATTTTCAACGTAACTATTCAGAATCATTCATTTATTTGTATTGTCATAGTCGCTTAACTATATCTTCATTGTGATATCTATTTGAGTATGAAGTTCCGTTGACCATTTCTGGTCTTCTTCATCAGTTCCACTTCATCAAATGTTACTTTTTGACTGTAAATGCTTAAGTTCTTGATGAAAATACTAAAATTACCATAGGGTTGCCTATAATTTTTGAGGAGTTCCCTCGATTCCTCATGGATTCCATCATCAGAACTGGATTTCGAAAAAAATGGGACCAATCTGGAAGCATATCAAATAAAGGGAAAAAAAAAATTTGCAAATCGGTCCATAAACGACGCAGTTCTGAGGTAACAAACATAAAAAAAAATGATGATAAAAAAAAAAAAAAAAAATACAACCGAATTGATAACCTCCTCCTTTTTTTTGAAGTCGGTTAAAAAGCGAAATACAACTCACTGATTAATCACGAAATCTTAGAAACTATAATACCTACAAACTTAAAATTTAGCAGGTAGGTTCATAATAGGGTGTATACATCCACTAAGAACGGATTTTACGAAACTCCACCCCTAAGGGGGTAAAACGGGGGTTGGAAGCTTGTATGGAGAAACCTACTTTGCCGCGGGCGCAGCCGCTGGCAGAAGCTAGTTTAATATATGATACGCCATACTAGCGGCTGCCAGCGGTTTCGCCCGCTTGATAGTAGACATATCAACTAGGGGTATAAAAAATAACCTACAACCTATTTCCAGACCTACCAAATACACTTCATAAAAAAAAACTGGGCAAGTGCGAGTCGGACTCGCGCACTGAGAGTATCGTACAAACTTACCTACACACGAGTATGTGAATAGTTCAATTCCCGAATGGAGTCTCGAAGATTTTACGAACAACAAATTTTCTTTTTTTCAGATTTATTCCTATATCTATACTTTGGAGGTATGCGGAACAGAGAGTAAAGTCCCGCAAACCTCCGTTGAAAAGGGAGGATCCTCCGGCCAGACGGGTGTTATGTCTGGTGGGCAACTGCCCGATAGATGATTTGGGGCTGTTCTGTTCTAAATGCGGCGTGGAGAACTTTAATTGCGCGATGCAGGAATAGTTCTTATGTGACGCCATAGGTGTCGCTACAATACTATATGACCTTGCTTTATGCCAAATTTCAGGATTCTGGATCAACGAGAAGTACCCTATGGATTTTAATTCTTTTGAGAGTGTCGAAATGCACGTTTTCACGCGACATAAACGTCCGTTTTTTTTTTTCTTTTTCGTTAACTTAGAAGTTTATTTTTTTTCACAGCTTCAAGGCACCGCAGATTTTAGTGTATAGTTTTAATTTCAACTCGATACCTAAACGCGTTTCCGAGATAAAGGGTCTTGACAGACAGACAGATAGACGGACGAACAACAAAGTGATCCTGGATATATTTATATATAAGATAATTTATATATAATATTTAATTATTGGAACGAAGTTCCTTATCGCGCGTTGCGAAAGGGGGCTGGACGGAAAAAATTAAGACCAAAAGTTGTATCGACACTCTTTGCTATAGTTGTAAGCCGTGCGGCGTGCGCGTGTTTCTCTCTTTCTCTCTCTCATAGAAAGCAAGCCAGTTATTTTCGTTTCGTTTTCCTATTTCGCATTGAACAGTGTGGGATTATTTTTGTTGAGTGTATACAGGTTTTTTGTACATAATAAATAATAACAATAATTAATCCTGACAGTGTTTCTGCACAAGTTCCGGATATTGCTGATGGAGTTACTTCGTTCCATCCGGGTGTCCCTTGACACCTCTCAAGTTTTTTTTTACTTAAGCCTACATGGGCACTTATAAAACGTCAGGTATTGTCAACAGAGAGGTGTTCTGTATGTGAGTTTACATATTCGTGAACGCACAAATTAGCTGTTCAGAACATTTTTGTTCGCATAAAATATGTCGCGCTACCCACCTATACTACAGATACCTCTACAGTTACAAGGTGCTCCACGAGCTACGAACTTGCTACGCGTGGCTCTATGAGCTACGATACTGCTACGAGTACCTCTACTCGCTACGAACCTTTTACGAGTGGCTCCATGTGCCACGAAACTGCTACGAGTGGCTATATTATATGCTACGACACTGCTACGAGTGGTTCTCGTTGCTCCGAACCTGCTACGTGTGTGTGGCTGTTCGTGTTAGGAATTTGTTACGAATCCTTTTCTCGCGCTACCCACTTATTACAGATACCTTTACAAGCTGCGGTCTCGCTACGAGTGTCTATCCGCGCTACGGCTCTGCTACGAGCGCTAACATCGTGGTGTACGAGGGCGTCGCTCGCGGGACCTTGTTTGACAGAATATTATGTAAGATTGTTTGATTATATAGTTCTTGCTTTATTACTCGAAAATTAAATTAAGAAACGAAACAAATGTTTTTTTTTTTTGGGTGGGAAAATCATCTAATGACATCCCCCGATCTTGGGCGGAGCGGGAGATAGTGTCAGACTTTTACTGACTAAAAACCCACTCCTGTTCCTTCTTTGCCATTTTTCCAGGGCCCCGGGGATCTCTTTCGCATCACCCATGGCCCCAGTAGGCTTCGACCCTTTATGAGCCCCTACGGTTGCTGACATCTTCTTGAGGCGCGCGTGGAATACTACGCGCCGTTGATGACTTGGGCTCGGTCCGGACGGTTACCGGACGATCGGACGGCGAGCCACCCATTGCTCGCCGTCCGCAAGCCCGCTCCTACGGTGGCGGGAAATCGGGATCGGAATCCCGGCGGCGGTTGGGGCGTGAGGACCGTTGCCTCACGCGATCGGCCGCCTCCTTTACTAGCATTAATGCTTCGCAGAAGGAGGCAACCGCTTGCCACTCCTCCTCGCTCCGGACAAGGCCATGACACATGACTTGTACCAAGGCCCGGCGCGAGAGATTGCTGCTGCCGATCGCCCCCACGAGGACACGGCGGTGCTCTGCCCAAGCGAGACACACCTCTACCGTATGCTCCACCGTGTCATCCGGGCGGTCCATACAATGGTGGCACCCAGGCGTCTCTTCCGCACGAATCCGGTGCAGGAACCTCCCGAACTTACCATATCCGGTGAGGACCTGCGTCATGCGGTAGGTAAGGACGCCGTGAGGTCTTTCCAGCCACTCCTCAAAGAGGGGACTTATCGCCATAATTATGGCGTGCCCAGCACTGGGTTGCGACAGTCGCTGTCGCCATTCCACCATGAGATCCCACCGGAAGTCTTTCCGCCATGCCGCGACCTGGCGCGGCAGCGGAGTTTCGCCCCGGCGTTGCATCTTCATGCGCAGATCGTGCATGCGTGCAAGGTCTTTTGCTTCCAAATCCCACAGTGGTTGGCCAGCAAGGAGGCTCACTGCTTCGTGGGAAATCGTGCGGTATCCCCGCACCATCCGGATGGCCATGACCCTTTGAAACAAAAGAGTTGCGGTTCTCTTTTATTAAGTATACAATACTTAATTATTTCCATATCACAGGTACATTCAATGCTCCGACACTATGTTACTAACTAGCTTTTGCCCGCAGCTTCACCTGCGTACATAAAATATAGCTTATGTCACTCAGGAATAAAGCAGCTTTCTATCGGTGAAAAAATTTTAGCAATTAGTCTGATTGCTAAAATTTTTACTTGTACTTTCAGAGATTATAATAATTTATTTATTCAAAGACAACTTTATGTTAATAACTTATTTTTACGTTAGTTCAGACGTTCAATAATATTAGACTGTTTTTGTATTCTTCCCATAAAACAAATTAAATAATTATTAAATTCAATTACAATTGTCACTTAATTAAATGGCATGGAAACAAAAAATTAAAATGTTATAGAATAATAATAAAAATGTCAGTAAATAAAATGTCATGGAATAAAAATTAACAATGTCCACAATCATAAAACACCACACCATCACAGAGGTCCACTGTGTTAGTAACAAAATCGCTTACCCTATGTTATGTTATGTTACTTTATATATATGTTAGACCATAAGGTATTTATCTATGGGCCAAGATGCCTGAAAATAAATGATTTATTATTATTATTATTATTATTAATACTTAACAACTAGTAACGACCTGGTCCGATCGACCAGTGTACGTACCAGCGGGCTATCTACCCGGGCGACTATCGAGTGCAGGATGCTGTTTGGACTGCCACGCAACCTTCGAACCATCGAGGCGGATTTTTTACGCGTCAAAGTTATCAGTGCGCGCGTCGGCAAACATTCCCGATGCGCTGCAAAAGCGTGGCAGTCGTAACAGAACTCTGAACGCATTATTAAATTGGATTCACAAAGCATTGTAGGCCCTATGGGTATATCTAAACTACCCCGTATACAATGCCCATGATGTTAAAATAGCCCCCTTTAAGGGGTAAAGGGGTCTATTTTAATTTCCACTGTGCACCGAGAGAACCTGCGGCATATTCACCCGGACCGACAGTGCTCTGCGTTCCCTCTCTAGATCTAAATTCGTTTCTATTTTATTCGTCCTTCAGGTCCTCTGTTACCAGATGGCCCTGGTATTTGAACTGACAAACCCTCTTTATTGGAACACCTTTAAGTAACAGAAGAGGGACCGTAGATGAACATCTGGCGGCTGATCTGAAGACGATAAACTCTGTCTTTTTAATGTTGTACATTAAACCATGTAACTCCACGTATGACTCACACACAGCTAGTAACTTGCGGAGAGCACCAATCGAGAGAGCCAGCAGCACCGTATCGTCCGCGTAACTGAGATTATTGAAACAAACTCCATCCACATAGCAACTGACGCGCTTGCTGCTGAGTCGCTCGACCAGTTCATTCACATACAAACCAAAGAGCAAGGGTGAGGATAGTACCCCTTGCCTCACCCCACACTCCGGCCTACACGGCTACGAAAGCTCCTCTGCCCATTTCACACGCGTCTCTTGGCTAAGATACCAGTATTTAAGAAGAGACGCGAGCTCCGGTGGCATTGCTGTAGCTCCTAGCTTCCGCTATAGAAGATCATAAGAGACCAGGTCAAAGGCCTTAGATAAGTCTAGAAAAACGGCACAAATAGGTGTTTTTCTATCTGTTTAATACTTGACAACGTACTTCAGACTAATAATGGCGGTCTCCATTGATAACCCAGTCCGGAAACCAAACTGGGCATCATGGATCTTGACATGCTTATTTAAATTGCTAGGAGTGTTATTGGTAGTTAGTTATATTGTAACTTTTACAGTTCACAATAGTGCTGTAAGTACGTATACTAAATAATTACGAATATACGGGTTGACCGACAGTTTCGTATCAAAGGTGCGGCCCACGAAACTGCAAGCGATACTGCCGCTTCCCGGATCCCCAGCCGACTATTCGACTCTGCCCACGTGACACCAAAACAAATGACGTCACGGCGTTATACCCATGGGTACCATAATAATATCAAAACAAAGACCATAAAAAGTTATTTGGATACTATCCCTATTTTTATATGTGTAAGTTTGTCGCGGAAATGGCGAGCATCGCCACGCTAGAGCTGCCACGTCAACGTGCGCTACTGATGTGTTCCTACCAGCTTCTGAACAATAACATCGTTGACGCTCGCACGCGACCTCGCTCAATACTCAATTATTTATAGCATTCCACAATGTACATGCTTAGGTAGCAGGTGAAACATTGATAAGACACAATCGCGGACCCTGTTGGGCACAGCAAACACAATAGAAATGGTGAAGAGGACTTACAATACAACTTATTCTATTTTTTTTCAGGATCTCTTTTGACTGCGGATATCATGTGCGTGTGCTTCACGCGTCTGTTCGCCTCCAACGTTGCCTACTCTAACGGTATGCTCCTTCAGCCAGGCTGGGCCCAGGCGCACATTTGCTGAACGCTCTGATTGCTTAGGAACTGAAACTCGACAGATTTTTTGTTTTGTTTTGTTAGTATTTAGTTTTTAACCGACTTCAAAAAGGAGGAGGTTATATGTTCGGTTGAATGTATGTTTTTTTTTTTTATGTATGTTCACCGATTTCTCGGTCAATTGTGGACCGATTTTGAAATATTTTTTTATTATTGAAAGATTATGCTTCCGAGTTGGTCCCATAGAAATATTGTTATGATCTGATCATGAACTTCGAAGATATGGAACAGAACTCCTCATAGGATCACAGCAGAACCGTCGTAACAAGTGAAATTGCTTTGTTTATACGTGTAGTTGATGACTGACTGAAAGTAGAGGGGGAATATATCGAACTGATCTGATGATGAAGTTAGGCACCGGAACTCTGTAATAAATTAATGTAACCTAACCGTGTTTAGGATTATTAGAATTGTCATGAGATGCACTCTGGTTATAAGGTATTTAAGTTTGGCTGAGGGGTACTTTTTAGTGGTGGTACCATAACTAAAAAGTGTTAATTAAAAAACTTTTTACAAAAAAAATACAACCGACTTCAAAGTAAAAAAAAAAACACTGAACACTTTTTTTTTGTAAAAAGTTTTTTATTTAGTTTATATACGAGTATACTAGTGATGCAACGAAAGTGTCTTAACGGAAGCGGTAACGGAAACAGATATCAAAAGTAAATCTTTGCGGATGCGGAAGCGGAAACGAAAGCGGAAGCAAAATAGGTAAATTATGAAGAAAAAACACAATTTAATTTTTTAAATACAATAGAAAGTTTACGTAATAATCACGTCACGAGGCGCGGTGATGCGTAAAATGAACCAAAAAAATATAATAATAGAAACTCGATGCGACACGTTTGTGTACTGCCCCTGCGCCTCTTCCAATGTGTCCAGTCGTCCAAGTGCCCACTACCCCTGCGCTCTTCGCTGTATTCTTCCGTTTAGAGTTCTGTTATAAATTTTGCGGAAGCAGAAGCGGAAACGGAAGTGGAAAAGCTTTTCAGAACTTCTGCAGAAGCGGAAGCGGAAGCAGAGGTCTGTTGTAACACCTACATACAATGTTGGCTGGCGATACGCTTTGGCGCAAACTGTAAGTATAGCAAGCTACAGTTTAATAAATAAATAGAATGGTACCATCAAACTGATCTGATAGGAGCCACTGGGACTTCGTAATAAAATGACACAATAGCAGTCACAAAAATTGCCATGAACTGTATAAAATATATTTAAAAAACTACTTTTTTTTATAAAAATACTAATTTCTAAATAATAACACACAAAACCGGCACCGGCATGTCCTAGAACAAAAATTCGAAGACATGTGACATCCACCAACCCGCACTGGGCCCGCGTGGTGGATTACGGCCCATTCCCTCTCCTAGAGAGGAGGCCTGAGTCCCAACAGTGGAAACATTATAAGGTCGACTATGCTATGCTATGCTAACACACAAAAAATGCAAAATAAGTATATTTTTGTTAGTCGGCGTTAAATAACGAAGAAGGAAACCCAGAAACACCGACTTGTAATAAAGTTCTTTTTGTAATTTGAATAACTACTTATTGGAAGTTGTTTTGAATATTAAGTAAAATTAATGTTATAAAAATAGAAATGATGAGTTTAACTTACAAGTTGATTAGTAGAGAATGTCTGCGGCGAGGCATAGTCGTTCTTCTATGTTCGCGTTGTTTACCGCCGCGACGAAATGGTACCCACGAAGTCAAAAGAAAGAGAAACGTGAAGTTGTAAAAGAACTGGAAACCCCCCCTCCGCCCCGCCCCGCCCCACCGGCGACTCACAAGTTCGCGGGTCGACGTAGTCACGGACACGCTCCGGTGCACAACAACCCTTTCAGGGAATCGCCCAAATATCCAGTCATCCAGTTATACACTGCATTAAGTGTTTGTTGATTCTGTCCAATTACAGTAAATCACTTAGGAACGTAACCATTTCATACTAATCTCTATGTCGCATGTTACTTTGATATGTGGTTCGATACATTTATAGAGAGATTTCAATGTATACGTGCAACATATTACTTGTGAATTACAATCAAACTATTATTTTGATCAAGTTTTTCACGTCCTACTAGCTCAGTGATATACTTGTGCTGTAGTAATAAACTGTTCGTTCACGATTATAACAGCGCAAAGCGGCACACGCGCCCGGGAGCTGCAATCTCCGCAGACGTCCCGTGCGCTGTGTGCCGGCAGTGCTTATATACCTATGTATAATACCATACATGTCGCTTTTTTACGTTCGACATGGTAGGAGTTTCCGGCTCTGCTCCTGCACTCTCTTTTAGTACAATGTTTATTACACATTGTGACTTGATTTTGAAATCGACGATTCCTACAACCTTATCTGTGCGTGTCACATCCATATCTACTTGTAAGACGGCGTTCACACCGGCTATAGCTTTATTGTTTCATTCGATGAATCCAGCAGAACAATAAACCGAGTTATTTATATCCGCGAGCGCTGTTGATACGCTAGCGATATTACTTCGATCAGATTCCCTCTCTCGCTCGCGGTTGAACGTTGTTATTAAATTGATGTCCCACCTGTTCACCCACACAATGCTCATATGGAACGTCTTTGGTTGAACTTTCCTCACTGGGTATTATCGGGAGGATCGACATAATAATCTATAAATAAATAACAGAACTGGTTCGGCAGTGAAACTTATTGAAGTGGGTTCAATCGAGTTACAAATAATATTTTATGTCCTCGTAGCTCGGGCTCGGATCAGACGCTAACAAAACTGTGCTCATTAAACCCGTGCGTTCGTAGTCCGTAGGGGTGGGCGCGACTGTGCGCCGTGCGAGTCCCCCTTCAAGGGTTAAGAAGCTGGTGATTGGGTGTACTCGGTGAACCGGACGTCACGCCGGATCACGCCGCAGAGCGTGGCTTTCTGTTGCCTACAAATTAAATTAAATCTACCACTTGATTTGTAGTTTCGTTCCGCTTTACTCCGCTCCGTTCTTCATCGAAAAGCGAGCTGGGGGCGTTGATAGTCTTTTCCAGCTGAACTGCGCACACTGGGCGCGGCGCAAGGCCTTCTGGGCGGCCCGGGCGGCTAGGGCGGCTTGGGCGGCCCCGGCGCTGTGGCCGACTCATAAAGAAGTACGAAACAAAGTAAAACGTGGGCGCTCCGCGTCCGCGTCGTCAGGGGAATTTTATTCCGAATTAATTTCATTGTGTTGAAACGTTTATATTTTTTTTGGTTTGTAGCCGAGCGCGATCACAGCAGAACCGTCGTAACAAGTGAAATTGCTTTGTTTATACGTGTAGTTGATGACTGACTGAAAGTAGAGGGGGAATATATCGAACTGATCTGATGATGAAGTTAGGCACCGGAACTCTGTAATAAATTAATGTAACCTAACCGTGTTTAGGATTATTAGAATTGTCATGAGATGCACTCTGGTTATAAGGTATTTAAGTTTGGCTGAGGGGTACTTTTTAGTGGTGGTACCATAACTAAAAAGTGTTAATTAAAAAACTTTTTACAAAAAAAATACAACCGACTTCAAAGTAAAAAAAAAACACTGAACACTTTTTTTTTGTAAAAAGTTTTTTATTTAGTTTATATACGAGTATACTAGTGATGCAACGAAAGTGTCTTAACGGAAGCGGTAACGGAAACAGATATCAAAAGTAAATCTTTGCGGATGCGGAAGCGGAAACGAAAGCGGAAGCAAAATAGGTAAATTATGAAGAAAAAACACAATTTAATTTTTTAAATACAATAGAAAGTTTACGTAATAATCACGCGTCCGCGTCGTCAGGGGAATTTTATTCCGAATTAATTTCATTGTGTTGAAACGTTTATATTTTTTTTGGTTTGTAGCCGAGCGCCGAGCGCCGCTGACAGTGCGGCTGTCGCTGTTTTGATTTAATGCCTCTTGTGTACAGTGTAGAGCGCTCCTCTGTCGCTGCCGCCGGCGAAACGTTTAGTCATTCGAATAATTACTTTTAAAACGTGACTGCGATTTATGACTTCGTTGTTGATTTTATTGATTTTGTTATTACGAACAATGTTTCATCAAAAGAAATATTATAAATCTTACCGTAGCTTAGCCATGTATAAATTGGTTGTAATATAATTCTGAAATATGATTTGCTAACAAACCGGCTTTCTCGGCAGTCAGGTGATTAGCCAGGAGGCGGCGCGGCGGCGGCGCGGCTGCGGCGCGGCGGAGGCACGGCAGCGACGCGGCGCGGTGCTATGTGGCGCTACATTTGTCAATTGTCTTCAATTTAATGTAAATTCGATTCGTCCTTTTATTGCGGGGCGGGCTCCAATTTGAGACATTTTAAATCTCGTTATAATGGACAAAGATGGAAGAAATAAGTCGTAGCGATGTGCTTACCTGCACAGCTACGCTACGTAATGTACGTCGTCTCGAGATCATGACAGAGATATTGTAAAGTCTGTGTCTCACCTGTGGTGTAGTATCTACAACTTAAAAATTGTTAAACTTACGTTACTATTTTAGATTAAGTTACTTAATAATATTATCCTTTAGTTATTTAGAGTAACATATGTTTCATATGGTTAACTATAACTTAAAATTTAAAAGAACTAAGTTCATGTTATTTTTATAGTTCTAAAGTCTGAACTATAAACATGAACTTAGTTCATGGCTTTAACAATATAGTCTTAACATTTTCGTCCACTGTATGTTGGCATCCCCATTATTATATTTTTATAATTTTAATTATTGCAACACTGCGCGCATTTTATCAAAGTCTGGCAATCATTAAAGAAGCTGGACATCTATGAAGAAGCTTGAACTGAACCAGTTGCCTAGACGAGAGCTACTATAGACTTGTGGGTACGAACTTCAAACTAATAGTTTTACTATTAGTTTGAAGTTCGTTTGCTTATAAGGCTCGTGTTGGCCGAGGAGTCATTTCTCCACGTATGGCTGGAGACGATGACGTCACTGCTCGACACGAATGTACGGATAACCAGTGCAGACATGATCGAGTGCTACATTAAATAAATGATGAGTAAGAAGTGTCCTCTCGACGTCCGCTCGACTCTCGGCCTTCAGTGTTCGGCGCTCAGCCGGCATCGTTCGGCTCTCGGTAATAAAACCGTCAGCTTCAAGTTCCCAGTCATAATGGAATGGAATCGGAGACGGATTGATAAACGATATCTCGTAAGAGCGCAGATATTGGTCGGCGCCGAATGCCCGACCGCTTCGGACTGCACTGCGTCTTGATACCTATAGAGTCGTCAAGCTAATGTTATTGAGGGAGTGAACTGGTGCATCGTAGGTAAGTGATGTACTTATGTATCGTGTTCTGAGGGAGGTCGAGCGTCGCGGCGGTCCAGCTCCTAGTGCAGGCAACGCCGATGTCGTCACTTAACTAAAACCTTTTCACAAAAACAATACAACCGACTTCAGTGTAAAATAACCGGGCAAGTGCAAGTCGGACTCGCACACTGAGGGTTCCGTACAAACTTACCCATGAAAACAGTTCAATTCCTGAATTGAGTTACGAAGATTTTATGAATCGTAAAAAATGATTTTTTTTTGTGACGTAACTACAAATTTATAGTTTTCAGAGTTTTCCTATACATGTGTTATGAGACCTTGCTTCATGCCGAATTTCAGGATTCTAGGTCAACGGTAAGTACCTTATGAATTTTGATTCCCTTAAGAGTGTCAAAATATACATTTTTTGCGACATAAACGGCCGTATCTATTCTATCGTATATTTTCATAGCTTCAAGAAATCGTAGACTTGAGTATATGGTTTTAATTTCAACTCGATACCTTTACGCGTTCCCGAGGTAAAGGTTGTTGACAGACAGACAGACATACGGACAACAAAGTGATCATAAGGGTTCCGTTTTTTCCTTTTGAGGTACGGAACCCTAAAACTTCATAAAATCCAAAATAACTTTAACTTTGGAAGTCGATGTTCCGAATTAGAATTACACTTTTCAGTTGTAATACCCGTCAGCCAAACTTAAATAATTTGAACTTTCTATTGTAAGGTACCTATAAATACATAATTATTAAAACCACATATATGACCAGAGTACCTACATTTCATGACAATTCTAAAAAGCCCAAACATGGCTAGAATACATTGATTTATTTCGGAAATCCGGTGCCTACCTTCCAGCTTCATCATCATTTGATGTACCCAGATAGGGTGCCCTTCCTTCATTCAATCATCTACTACACGCATAAGCAAACCAATTTCACTTTTTACTACAGTTCTGCTATGATCCTTTGAGGAGTTCCGTTCCATATCTTCGAAGTTCAGATCATGACAATATTTCTACGGGACAAATTCGGAAATATATGCTTTCAAACAAAATAAAAATCTCTATTTTTGAACTCGAGAGAAAATGTATACTTAGTCGAGAAATCGGTGAATATACAACAGAAATACACACAACCAACAACCGTGGGTGGTCCGACAGGGAACCCCGGAGTCGTGGATCGCTAGGCAAACAAGGAACATAGGTGTGCTGTTGTATTGTTTTTCAGTAAAAATCTGACAAGCCCTCGCGCTCCGCCCTAGAGCGAGAGAAGTCATTGGGTGATGTCCCATCTTAGAAAAAAAGCATAACCAAATATAACTTCCTCCACTTTGAAGACAATTAATAAAACACAGATCGCGCCTCAAGCACGTCTTTAAATTCAACTCAAAATATTTTTTTGGGCACGCCACAATTATGGTGGTAAGTCCCCTCTTTGAGGCGTGGCTGGAAAGACCTCACTGCGACCTCACCTTCCGCATGACGCAGGTCCTAACCGGACATGGTAAGTTCGGGAGGTTCCTGCAACGGATTCGTGCGGAAGAAACGCTCGGGTGTCGCCACTGTGTGGACCACCCGGAGGACACGGTGGAGTACATGGTGGAGGTGTGCCCCGCTTGGGCAGAGCAACGCCATGTCCTCGTGGGGGCAATCGGCGGCGGCGATCTTTCGCGCCGGGCCTTGGTACAAGCCATGGTCCGGAGCGAGAAGGAGTGGCAGGCGGTCGCCTCCGTCTGCGAAGCAGTAATGCTAGCAAAGGAGGAGGCCGATCGCGTGAGGCAACGGTCCTCACGCCCCAACCGCCACCGGGATTACGATTCCGATTTCCGGCCACCGTAGGCGCGGGCTTGCGGACGGCGAACAATGGGTAGCTCGCCGTCCGACCGTCCGGTAACCGTCCGGACCGAGCCCAAGTCGTCGACGGCGCGTACTGTTCCCACGCGTGCCTCAAGAAGATGTCAGCAAACCGGCTGAACCGGCCCAGCAGGTTCGAAGCCTACTGGAGCCAAGGGTCTGATTCTGAAAGGAAGATTCGGCCCTGGTAGGTACGAAAGGCAACGAAGGAACAGGAGTGGGTTTTTAGTCAGTAAAAGTCTGATACTATCTCGCGCTCCGCCCAAGAGCGAGATTTGTCATTAGATGACTTTCCCACCTAAAAAAAAAATAAACTCAAAATATTTTTCAACACATTTTTTCGAAAACCCGCTCTTACCCCTAGCGGCGCTATTAGGCATGAGATTAACTTTTTTTCGCACTAGTGACAAACTTTTTCCACTTATATCAAAATGTACTATTTTTCGTGAGTATATTGAAAAACGTCGTTTGTACACGTGGAAAGTCCTTGCAGCACTTGGCTTCATAAACTTCCAGAATTCCGCTTAGGTCGCAATGACAAATATTCTCTACTTGTATTAAAATGTACTACATTCACTGAGGTCTACTTATAAAACGTCAGAACTTAGAAGCTAGTGCACGGTTCCAGCTGGCCATATCCTGTGGAGTAGCTCCGGTGAGACACTTACTGTGATGTATGCTTGCCTATAATTATATAATAATGATAATATAAGTGTGGAATAAATAAATACTTTCATATATATAATACGTAGGTAGATTACCCTAATAGAAGATTTAGTATCATTTGTCCCAAATACTCCTCAGGAAGCGGAACATCCCCGGTAGACAGTATTTAGTAACACACAATGACTTATTTAAACAAGGCTTCGGCGGCGGGGCGCGCGGCGGGAGGCTCTCTCTCTCGCCGATATAATATGCGGACGTGACACGACTGCTAACCGCCACTGATAAAAACACACAAACGATGCCTGCAACCGTTCCGCTGTATAATGGATACAATTTGTAATAGTCGTTACAAAGTTATTACATCGACGCGGTCTTTAATGAGCGGTAAGTACTCTAAACAAATATGTCTCCAAGGAGCATGATTCACTCGCTGTGTCTCCCAAGGCGATGTCCAAAACGTCGCCTGAGGAAAAATATCAACCGAGTCATGACTGGAATACAGATCGAAAATGTTCGCATCAATTGTGACTGATTGTGGCTGATTGCGAGATCATTTATTCGTACCGGAACTGAGCGCTAGGTGTGACGACGGCAAGGGAAGGCTGAAATGTGAAGTAACCTGCTACATGGGGATGGAGTGCCAGGGCTTCACGGCGCAGGCAGTCAGAGCACGCGGACGAGCCGCTGCGTCGCCCGTAGGTCATGGCGCGAGACTACCTACATACTCTAGATGACGCGAACACCGGCGTCAGTCTACTGCGTCGCATTATATCTGACAGATTAATGTGCTCGTATCGTAACTTTCATAATATTTACAGGCCCTCACTCTTTTAGAACACATTATTTAAATAGATGATCCAATCGGATTCTAATCAATCACACTTAGTTCGTCTTGTGATTGATGTTAGAGCGCACTGCTTCTAATAGCACTGCGCCATATTACATACGAGTAGTAACGCGTCTGTGGCTATATACAGTAGGTGCGGGAGCTCTCGGGCCGCGAGGTAACGAGCTGGCTGAGAGTGCGTGGCATTGCTTCACGGGGTTTCAGCGACCGCACGTCCGAAAATAAGTAAAATGATGAAGTAAGTAAATTAAAAAGCGCGACACAAGACAAAAGGCGGCCGCCGCCGCCGGGCGCGTCCCCTTCTGCGCGGCCGGTTGACATGCCGCCGCCGCCGGGCGCGTCCCCTTCTGCGCGGCCGGTTGACATGCCGCCGCCGCCGGGCGCGTCCCCTTCTGCGCGGCCGGTTGACATGCCGCCGTCGTCGGCGTCGGCTCATACGCTCTAATGAAATTATATAAAGTATCTACTTTGTTTTGCGGCGCCGAGATTACCTGCGAGTACCGCGCGACGGGCGCGGGGGTGGTCTGTGTGCGACACGCGGCGGGTAATGTGGCGCGCTAATAGCAATTTGAGAGCCGCTTTATGACGTGTGTCGCGCATCACTAGCACCGCTCGCGTGACGACGTCGCGCCTCGATTGATAGCGCGTCCCGCCACCCCGTGTCACCGATACGCGCCGTTTTTGTGAAAATTGCGGCGCGATAAAGTTACCAGTAACAACGGGATATTACGAACAAGCCCGCGCCTCGGCGCCGCCCGCCAGCCTTGCGCTGCGGGACTCATGATTCGTCTTCCAACTTTTAGTTCACGTTTAAATACCCAATTAGTTCACGATTTGCTTACAAACTTGGGCTTTGCTTAGTTTCATTCAGTCAGATACGGTTCCGTTCCCAGTCGTTTCATTAAAAAAATAGGGTTTGAATGTTAAACTGAGCGAAAAGTAATCGTTTGCGGAGTTTTCTACTAAAATGGTAAAAATTGTGACTGTTACTGCTGGAGGTTTCAGAGCTACTGATAAAGCTATAGATTTTTTGGGAATGTACGATGCTAATAAGAATTAATCGAAACATCAGAAACAATACTAATCTAATTGAAGGAATGTAATGAACCTTCTTAAATACTAATAATAATAAACTCTAAAGAATACAACAATGTCTGTAACGAGCACAGTTTTCAAGTAATACTTATAACTTAGTTTGACGGTTGCATAATAAGCTTGAAAACGGATTTCTTTAATTCTTATTTAGGGTACAGTTTAAAATTATGTAATACCTTGTTTTAAATTATTTTAAATACTAGGTACTTTAGTATGTTTACAAATGGTCTATACTAAGCTAATATTAAAAAATGATTTCATTTGGTTTTTCGTATTGATTGTAACGAAACTGTGGGACATGCACTAAAATAATGCACTTATGACTGATGCATTTATAAAATTGCGCATTGTCCAAATAGCTGAACTGTTTGGTTGGAAGTATTGTACTGATTGTACAATTATCAGTTACTTTTAATACATACTCGTTCAAATGTGTAGTTAGGTAAAACATTTTGTTGGTGCATTTTAGTTAAGCAGGAATGGGTGTATACCATAATATAGCATAATCAGCCTTTTAATGTTCCCACTGCTGGGACTCAGGCCTCCTCTCTCTAGGAGAGGGAATGGGCCGTAATCCACCACGCGGGCCCAGTGCGGATTGGTGAATGTCACATGTCTTAAAATTTTTGGTTCTAGGACATGCCGGTTTTCTCCTCACCGTTCCTTCACCGTTTTGAGAGCAGTGGTGATGAAATAAGTTACACAAAGTAATGCACCTGGCTGGGTTTGAACCCGCGACCTACAACTCGTAAGTCGGGCCGTTACCACTCGGCCACCACTGCTCTCATGGGTGTATAATAAGTATTGGTAAGCTTTCTTATAAATTCGAGCAATTTTGACCACGTGAGTGGTGTGAACGACGTGCAACACTATGACGTAATTTTCGTTAGACGAGAGAGACGTGCGGCCGGTGCGGTGGACTCACTTCTGTGGAACATGATTGGTGCTGAGTTCAAAGCTTTTACGGAACAAGATGGAGTAGGCTTTAAGTGAGTTAGTGTTGCATGTCGATCGTGCGTGGCGGTCGTTAGACACACGGCGCGGTGCGGTACGGCGCGGGCGCGGAGGAGCGCGCCTTCAAATTGGCAATTTGACGTGACGTGGAGTCGCGGTGTCGCGGGAATCATCGCTCTTGTTTCATTACCGCACACGTGTCGTCATATAAAGCTCTTTGTGGCCAATTCTTTTGATCTATAAATCGATCTCACGCTGAAAATCATTTTGTAATTTCCTGGATCCAAATATTTATACAGTCGTACGTGTACGTTTCATGAGGCAATGAACAAGTTGTATACTAACTAACTACACCGTTATTATATCGTTGAGCGCAGGACATAATTAACATCCGACAGATGAATGAAAACTCTATGAAACAGTCTTTCAACTTGCAGTTAGATAATGTTTAGCTAATGAATACA
Organism: Mythimna impura; assembly: GCA_905147345.3. Taxonomy (NCBI): domain Eukaryota; kingdom Metazoa; phylum Arthropoda; class Insecta; order Lepidoptera; family Noctuidae; genus Mythimna; species Mythimna impura. The sequence goes on along the minus strand of LR990342.1, from coordinate 540,672 downwards.
AACTTCAGTGGCGGCGCCTCATGCGCTGGGAGACAGCGGGGATCACGAGCTAAGCTCAGGTCTGACCTCGCTGAGTTACTTCCGCTCTGAATGTTTTCATTTCTTTAGTGTTTCTCGGTGGTTTCGTAAATATTGAAAACATTTTCCTCAAACGTTTTTAGTTTTCTATCCTTAATAATCTCACTGTCATAAAATGATGACGGCTCAAGTTTTCGATCCGCCTCGTGCCAGCGTGCTGCACAATGCTTGTTTAGAGAAGGATTTCTGAGCGAGAGGGTCCTGGACCTGCCGTGGACAGCGGACATGTTTAGCAATTTGTACATTCACGTTGACTGTATAGGTACCTAGAAACGTATAGCTCCAACAAGGTTATCACAGAAGATACCTCTTATAAATGGCAGTTGGTCACCCCCCCCCCACCCCCGACGCGGTTTAGTAATAAAAAAGTCGTAACAAGTTTCAAAGAGATATTTTCTGCAATGTCTGCAGGGGGCGCGTTTTATTCATCAGATTGTCCCTGTGAGCACTGAGCAAATACTTTACCGCCTCCGCACAGAAACAGCGAGATCTGCGACAGAGCGTGTTGCGTACAACAAGCTGCGCACTACACTATAGTGTCGTCAGTCGGTCTGTCTGTCTGTCTGTCTGTCTGTCTTTATCTTTAGATTGTGTTGACTAGAAGTTTGATTTCTCCACAGCTCCGAGGGGAAGTAGACCTGACGATTTGACATTTATTTCAGGTTAATACCTCCACGCGTTCCTGCAAACTTCTAAGTTACCAAAAAATAGGATACAGCCATTTATGTTGCAAAAAACGTATATTTCGACACTCTCAAGGGAATCAAAGTGTACTTCCCGTTGAATTTAGCATAAAGCAAGGTCTTGTAGCACAAATATAGGAATAAATCTGAAAACAGTAAATTTGTTGTTACGTCACAAAAAAAAACTTTGTTTGCGATTCGGAAAATTCTTCGGGACTCCATTTGAACTATTTACGTAGATAATTTTGTAGGTAAGTTTGTGCGCGAGTCCGACTCGCACTTGCCCAGTTTTTTGATTCCGACTTCTGAAATTGAAACTTTGTTTTGAAGTCGGTTGTATTTTTTTGTAAAGTATTTTCACAATAGAATAGAATAAAATTTATTGTACACGAAAAAAGTAACACAACTTAATTATGTTTGTCGACTGACTAATGGCCCTAGAATGAAGAATACGGGGCCAGCACACCTGGAGTGGAGGAGATGGTCCCGGCGCATGCACGTTTGTTTTTAGGGTTCCGTACATCAAAAGAAAAAAGCGGAACCCTTATACGATTACTTTGTTATGCGTCTGTCTGTCTGTCTGTCTGGCAAGACCCTTTACATCGGGAAGGCGTGCACGCATCGAGTTGAAATTTAAACCATATACTCAAGTCTGCGGTCTATTGAAGCTGTAAAAAAATCAAATTTCTAAGTTAGCGGAAAAAAAAGATACGGCCGTTTATGTCGCAAAAAACGTATATTTCTACACTCTCGAGGAAATCAAAATTCATAGGGTACTTTCCGTTGACCCAGAATCTCGAAATTTGGCATAAAGAAAGGTCTTATATAACACAGGTATAGGAATTAATCCGAAAACTGTAAATTTTTTGTTACATCACAACAATATTTTTTTTGCGTTTCGGAAAATCTTCGAGACTCCATTCGGGAATTGAACTGTTTACTTTTTTAAGTTTGTACGGAACCCTCAGTGCGGGAGTCCGACTGGCACTTGCCCAGTTTTTAAATCAAACAGTTGCTATTTTCTTTTGGGTTTGTAAGATCATACCCACTGAATTTACTATTAGTAATTGTATTCAAAAGTTCTAAGGTGGATTTTACAACGAATGACCAACACTCACCACTTGCATCAGATCCTGAATGTGTCTGTGGTCATGTCCCCCTGAAGGGACGTACCGAGCTCAATGCCGAACACTAAAAGAAATATTAGGTATACTTATTTGTTTTTATTGTTGGACGGATATCCAATCAAGTATTCGAAATTTTAATGAAAAATACGACAAGAGGCCCAAAGAACCTATTTAAGGCAGTAAACAGGTGAAGAGTTCGCAGCAGTACCTAGCTTACCATACAAAATTGCTGGACAAAGTTATATTGTTTAAAGCTTAAACAGTATAACTACGAAACAATATCTTTTGATTTCCGTTTGATAACAAGTTGCGTACATCCGAGTCAGCCACCCTCGGCAAGTGAATAATAATTTATTTTCATTTGCGTTGTCCTTATACTTAAAACTGCCTATTAATATTTGGGTAAGACTAGAGTACATATTATGTGCAAGCTCGATCGTGTAGTGTAGGAGCCGGCGCGGCGGGGAGGGACGCGCGCGGCGGAGGGAGCGCGTGCGGCGCCACGCGACTCCCCCTGCTATGTTTTGTTTGTGAACTTTCGGTTTTCCGGCACGTTGCCTCTTCTAAACATTTAAGAGTATTTTTCTTGCCATGTTTCTTAAGAAAAAATAAGTAAACAATAAGACAAAAATTGTGATGTGAAAAACTGAGCACCATGAAATCGTCTTATTTCAGGCGGATAAAGACGCTGAGAAATTTGCTGACGGTATATTTCGTTCGATCTAAATCCGGGCTTATCCAGTTTGTGGGGAAATCGGTGGAAAAAATCCTTTTGTAATACATCGTCCCGAGCACAGAGTGAGTAGAGCGACGCTTATAGATAAGTGTGCGGCGGAGGCGCGGGGGCGCGGGGGCGCGGGGAGCTCGGCGCGATTAGCCACTACAATTGAATAAGGCTGCAATGGGCGCTCGGTTGCGAGCGCTCTGAGGGCTGTGAGGCTAAGAATTCGACCCCACGCGAATGCCTGGCGCCGTCAAAGGGAACGGAAATAAGTAAATTAGACGATATTGTCGCGGCGCGGCGCAGTAATCTGAGCCTCGCAGGAAGCGGAGCGGAGTGGTGCGGAGCGGTGGGACGAGGCGCGGTGTCGTACGCTGCCAGATTTATTAGTCGTTTGTCAAACATTCCGGAGAGGAGCGTTCATTTAGCGCAATATGTCTGCGGTTTGCTTAAGTTATTAATGGTCTTACGGGGTGAATTAAATTTAACAGTTTTCTTTCACTTGATAGTTTGTGTAAATTAACTTCTTAATGATTTTTATAACATACAGGTAATGAAAAGTCGAATAATTTTAATGTTTGTTTATTCTGCCTACTCCGAGCTTCGACTAGATTCGAGTAACGGGCGATGCGGTACGTGCGCTGCGCGTTGCGGTGCGGTGCAGTGCGATGCGGTACGTTCACGGCGCGTTGCGGTGCGATGCAGTACGTGCGCGGCGCGGTGCGCTCATTAGCGGAATGTTTTTTCAGTGTATTTGTGTACCTATCAGATGAGGCTCGAGAGCGACGCAGGGCGAGGCGGTCCGATAAGGGTCGCAGCTTCATTACCCGGCGGCGCACAGCGGCGACCGCCTTTACAAGAGTGAGGCACAAAGTCGCCGCCCGAGGGTGTTCGATAACGACGCAGATAGCTACAGCACTGTAATCCCGGCTCGTTTGGGAATTACGTTAAGATTTAAGTAGACTTAGGCATCGGAGCTAATATACTCTCGAGTAAAGTCTCTTGCAATTATATTATTAACGCTAGCGTGAACGCTGGCGCGGCCGTGTTGTGGTCCCGACGATGACTAAAATGCGATTTGGTTAAATACGAGCTGGATATTGTGTAATCTGATTAAAATGTGTACTTTTTTTTCGGTGGATAAATCATCTAATGACATCCCCCGCTCTTGGTCGTTGCGAGAGATAGTGTCAGACTTTTACTGACTAAAAACCCACTCCTGTTCCTTCGTTGCCTTTCGTACCAGGGCCGAGTTTTCCTTTCAGAATCAGACACTTGGCCCCGGACTTGGGCTCGGTTCGGACGGTTACCGGACGGTCGGGCGGCGGTGGAATGCTCGCCGTCCGCAAGCCCTCGCCTACGGTGGCCGGAAATCGGGATCGGAATCCCAGCGGTGGCTGGGGCATGAGGACCGTTGCCTCACGCGTGCGGCCTCCTCCTTTGCTAGCATTACTGCTTCGCAGAAGGAGGCGACCACCTGCCACTCCTCCTCGCTCCGGATCATTGCCTGTGCTAAGGTCCAGCGCGAGATCTCGCCGCCGCCGATCACTCCCACGAGGAAACGGCGGTGTTCTGCCCAGGCGGGGCACATCACCACCGTATGCTCCAAACCGTATGCACCGTGTTCTCCGGACAGTCCACATAATGGTGACACCTGGGCGTTTCTTCCGCACGAATGCGGTGCAGGAACCTCCCGAACTTACCATGTCCGGTGTGGACCTGCCTCATGCGAAAGGTGAGGACGCCGTAAAGTCTTTCCAGCCACGCGTCAAAGAGACCTTACCGCCATAATTATGGCGTGCCGAGCACTGGGTCACAACAGTCGCTGTCGCCATTTCACCGTGAGATCCCGTCGGAACTCTGTCCGCCATGCCGCGACTTGTCGCGGCAGCGGACTTTCGCCCCGGCGTTGCATCTCCACGCGCAAATCGTGCATGCGTGCAAGGACTGTTAAAAACGTATCTATATTTAAATGACTTAAATATATGTTATTTGCGACATAAACGGCCGAATCTTTTTTTTTCCTTAACTCACAAGTTTGATTTTTTAACAGCTTTAAGGGATTGCAGACCTGTTTAAATGGCAATTGCAACTCGATACCTTCACGCGTTCCCGAGATAAAAGGCCTTGACAGACAGACATGACAGACAGACGGACAACAAAGTGATCCTATAAGGGTTCCGTTTTTTCTTTTAGGTATGGAACCCTAAAAATGTCTTATTTTTCTAAACAAATCTTTTGAATTTTCGATGGGCATTGAATTCAATTTGTATGTTGATGGCCTCATCACCGAGCTCAGCAGCATGAATGTCGGGTGTCGAATAAATGGAGTGAGCGTCAATAACATCAGCTACGCGGACGACATGGTGCTGCTGGGCCCGACTGCTGGGGCTATTAGGGAATTGCTCAGAGTTTGTGAAACTTATGCTGCCTCACATGGACTTATTTATAATGTCACCAAGAGTGAATATATGAGGTTTAAGGTTGCAGGTAGATGTCCAGACTCTGTACCAGAACTTATTAGGCTGACTGGCCTCCTTTTAAACAGAGTGCCAAAGTTTAAGTACCTTGGACATTTCATCACCGACGACCTTAACGATGATACGGACATCGAGAGGGAGCGTAGGGCACTGTCGGCCAGAGGTAACATGTTGGCCCGTAGATTTGCTCGGTGCTCTGACCAGGTAAAGATTACTTTTTTCAATGCCTATTGTCAGAGTTTTTACACGAGCAATCTATGGGTCAAATATACTAAAAGATCGCTGGATGTCCTATGTATTCAGTACAGTATTCAGTACAACAATGCTTTCAGGATGTTGTTGCGACTGCCCCGTTTCTGTAGCGCCTCGGAAATGTTCGCAGAGTCTCACACAGACGGCTTTCAAGCCATAATTCGCAAAAAGACGGCTTCGCTGCTATGCAGAGTGCGGAGTAGTCGCAACTATTAGGTATCCTGAGAGCGGTGGCGGAGAGCTATATACGCCAAATATTAGACGGCTTCGCTGCTATGCAGAGTGCGGAGTAGTCGCAACTATTAGGTATCCTGAGAGCGGCGGCGGAGAGCTATATACGCCAAATATTAGACGGCTTCGCTGCTATGCAGAGTGCGGAGTAGTCGCAACTATTAGGTATCCTGAGAGCGGCGGCGGAGAGCTATATACGCCAAATATTAGACGGCTTCGCTGCTATGCAGAGTGCGGAGTAGTCGCAACTATTAGGTATCCTGAGAGCGGCGGCGGAGAGCTATATACGCCAAATATTAGACGGCTTCGCTGCTATGCAGAGTGCGGAGTAGTCGCAACTATTAGGTATCCTGAGAGCGGCGGCGGAGAGCTATATACGCCAAATATTAGACGGCTTCGCTGCTATGCAGAGTGCGGAGTAGTCGCAACTATTAGGTATCCTGAGAGCGGCGGCGGAGAGCTATATACGCCAAATATTAGACGGCTTCGCTGCTATGCAGAGTGCGGAGTAGTCGCAACTATTAGGTATCCTGAGAGCGGCGGCGGAGAGCTATATACGCCAAATATTAGACGGCTTCGCTGCTATGCAGAGTGCGGAGTAGTCGCAACTATTAGGTATCCTGAGAGCGGCGGCGGAGAGCTATATACGCCAAATATTAGACGGCTTCGCTGCTATGCAGAGTGCGGAGTAGTCGCAACTATTAGGTATCCTGAGAGCGGCGGCGGAGAGCTATATACGCCAAATATTAGCCATTTTGTGCGGAGGGTGATTAGGTAAGAAACATATTTTCCTGCCTGGTCGTCCTTTGTTTTAATAATAATATTTTACACCACTGTTACTAACACTAGGATATAAGTTTTTTTTTGTAATACTAACAAAACATGGATCACTGTTGTCCGAATTAATTGAAAATTAGGAACAACCTTCTGACGCTGAGTTCGTCCTTCGACAGTTAGCGAGCAGCTCGAAGTTTCGACCACTTCTAACTTTTCTAAACTAACCTAAACTGCAATAAAAAATCTTTTCTCTTTATATTTTTATATGAGTGAAGAGTTTTATTTGGTGTCGTGACCATAGAGCCTAACTCTCAGGAAGCAGAGTGCCTGAGAGTGCCGGTCATCTAGTGACTGTTCCCGAGGCCGCCTTCTGTCGCCGCCTGGTGTCACTCTGGCGCGATCTCTCGGTGAATTGCAAATGTATGCATTTATTCATGTTTATATGAGACCTCATATTATATTGCTGACGCCGATTCCTTGGAATGAATAATATTGTGCATTCTATTTATAATATTTATATAAAATAATTGTAACCGACTTCCAAAAAAGGAGGATGTTCTGAAGTCGTCGAATTTTTTTTATATCTTGTTCAGCGATGTTTCCGTGAAATGTTAACAGATTTTGATGATTCTATTTTGAAGATCTGATGAAGAACTTTGTAGTTAGGCGGCCCGTACACAGTCAATCTCGACCGCGATCGTTAGACTGTGATTGTGATCTCGGATCACAGGATCTCATAACAACATTATTCAGTCAATCTTGATTTCTTCAGTCCGTGTACCGAAACCGCCGCGTTTTAACACCTGTTGTCATTGATTTACATAAAGTGTGGCTTCTCGGTATTATATAAAAAACTTAGCAGTTTCAAGGTTTCTACTTTTGGTGTGTAAAATTCATCAACAACGACTTTTTGATGAAGTAATTTTCTTTAAGTAATTTTCGTCTGTAGTTGGATCTGAGGCTATTTATTTTCTTGCGGACATCATCTACAGTAGCCTGTGGCTTGATTTTTTTGAAAACATCGTGTAACTTTTCGTATCCAGCTTGTCTCATATATTATATTTGTTAGTGTAATATTTATGCTGGCCTTAGCTCGGGTAAAGTTTCTAAAACGATGATAAAATCTTCTTCTAATTGTGGAAGTGAAGGTGAATTCGCCGGTTCAATCGGCGGTGACGACGAGCGCGTGTCATCGTCGTCCATTTTCAAAGATCGCACAGCGTGTACTGACGCGATCTTGCGCTTACACGATCAGTCTTGATCGCGATCAGCGGATCGCAATCTGAAAAAGAAAATAAAACAATGATAATATCTTAAAAAAATTAACAACCATTATGACAACAAACAAGCATAAGAATTAGTAATATTCCAGTTCTTCTACCATGGTATGTGGCATGTGTATGGTAAAATGGTTGCTTCTAGGCAAGCGAGCTCCATCGTCGGCCACGTCATCGCTTACCATCTGGTGAGATATGTGGTCAAACGCGAGCCTATCCATAATAATATCAGAAATCAGAAACGTTTGTTTCAAATAGACCAATTACAGGCACTTTTCAATTGTCAAAATGTCGGTTAGTCAAAAAAAAAAACAAATGAAGCTAAATTGCACGTTCCAAAGCGTAGATCTCTATGGAGAAGAACGTGCAAGAAACTCCATGGACACACATTTAAATCATATTATGAGTTACATAAATATTATCATTTTTATTGTTATCTTTTATTTCTGTGTGTGTACATAAATTGTTAAATAAATAAATAAATCTTGGTTACTATTTTATATTTTTATCTATTTCTTGTCGCTTCTAATATGTGAGCACAATGTAGATAAGTAATATTAATTAAAAACAAAACGAAATAAAAAATTGAAATTAAATTAAGCCAATGGCAGTTAAGAGATGACCAGCCTCAACTGACGGCACCCGTTCATGAGCATGACGCGTGCATCAGCCCCACTCAGCTCAACCATTTTGAAGGGAACTGAATGACCCAATATCACGTGCCACCACCAGCGAGACATTTAATGAGCATGACAAACTCTCAACTGATATGTCAAACAAGTTGTAACCTAATAAAAATACTGAATGGTACTTCATATTTACAAAACTTGAAAAAAAAGTGCTTCTACATTATAAAATGCTACTTTTTCCAAATACAAAAGGTAATAAAATATACACAATTTACAACAAATAAATAAATAAAAAAAACACTTCGAAAACAACAATACAAAAAGGGTATCCCTTCCAATATTTAAAAATATATTTAAAAAAAAACTAATTTGACGGTAAAAGTGGCTGTGGCTGTGGAGCAGGACCGGCATTTAGCCAAACTTTTTTTATCACGGATATAATCTTACAGTTTATAATATGCTTGTCTACATGGAGAATCTAAAGTGGTATTTTATTATAAAATTTTACACAGTACCTCATAAAAGAACAATGTACTTTAGCCAATCTAAATCGAGGTTGATCTAATTTGTTCCTATTCCTAGTATTAAAATTGTGCCTGTCACTTATTTTAGTAAAAAGATGAATATTTTGCCGAACATACATAATGTTTTCATAAATGTATTGACAAGGGACCGTCAGGATGTTTATTTCCTTTAACAGTTCCCTAAGAGAATCGCGTCTGCGAAGATTATATATTTATGGCTCTGATAGCTCTTTTCTGCAGAATAAAATAGACTCTATGTCTGCAGCCCGTCCCCATAGCAAAATACTGTAAGACTATGACAGTAACTACAATAAACTAGTCGCGCAGTATCTACATCAGTAAATTGACAGATTTTTCTGACAGCATATGCTGCTGAACTAAGTCGACCTGCCAGAGATGGTAAATGAGGACCCCATTGTAGTCTCGAGTCAAGCGTGATCCCTAGGAAAACCGTATTCTCGACGATTTCGAGTTTCTCCATGTTCAATACTATGTCGGAGTAATTACTTTTAACATTTGATAACGCAAATCTTATGCGCAGCTTTTTTTTCATTTAGTACTATATTATTAACAGTAAACCAGTTTTGGACTTGCTGCAGAGCATTGTTTACGTCATTAAGGTTGGTGGAACGTCTTAATAAAAAAAAGGAACACTTCAATAAATAATAGCAAATCTTCCGGGATTGCTGCAATCGCATACCTGTTTTTTTTAACACCGTTCCATAACATAACATAACGTCACGCCGGTATGCCAGAGAACTTGCTCACTATTTAATTTTAACTTCTATTAAAAACTGGAAAATGATTTATTTTTATAATAGAATACAATCAACTTCAGAAGTCGGGCTCGCGCATCAAGAGTACCCTACAATCTTACCTCTGTAAATAGTTTGATTCCCGAATCGAGTCTCGAAGATATTTCCGAATCGTAAAGGAAATATTTTGTGACGTAAGTACAAAACAATTTTCAGACTATTTACCTTTACTTGTGCTATAAGAATTTGATTCTTGTCATACAGAATTCTGGGTCAACGGGAACTACCCGGACCCGAAGTAAGTAAGTAGGTTTTGATTTCCTTGTTAGTGTCAAAAGAACCGCCTACACGGAGCATAAACTGCTTTATCTTTAGATTGTGTTGACTAGAAGTTTGATTTCTCCAGCTCCGAGGGGAAGCAGACCTGATTATTTGACATTAGTTTCAAGTTCAGGCGTTCCTGCAAACTTCTAAAATCTTCGAATTAAAATTCATAGGATACTCCCATTGACCTAGAATCCTGAAATTTGGCATGAAGCAAGGTCTCATTACAAAAGTATAGGAAAAAATCTGAAAGCAATAAAGGAGACAATTTTTTTTGTTTGGGGAATAGGCCCACCACAAGTTGTGGCGTATAGCAATGAAATGCACGTTAGTTTATTCCTTATAATCTCTAGATTACAGTGGTAATATTAGCAAAACTTTATGTAACTGGAGTACCGTGAAATACGACAGTCAAAACATGACTCTCATAATAACCTAAAATCTCACAAGAGCGATTGTCTAATGAGTGGATAGGTCTCCTTGGTATTTTAAGTTAAAATAGTGCACTGTTCAATAATATACAGTATAAAACAAAGTCACGTCTTTACTACGTGACAGACTTTGATGTAATTTACACGATTTGATAGACTTATTCATGAAAATCCGTAGATGTATTCATTTCGAAATAGCGCGGCTTTTGCCAGCCATTGACTGTAGATCTAAAATAATAAGGTGATGTGTTTTATGCTGGTTGTGTAAGGAGAAAAAAAAACCACATTATAGGTACATCACAAGTATTTATTACTGTTCATCATCATCATTTTTAAAGTCATCTCTTAAAAGCAGTATTTCATCTAAAAAAGATGCAGGTGGCTCAACCTCACCTGCCCAAGATAAAAACCACACTATACACATCACATATGCACAGCAGTCAACAGTGCGTCTGCCCACTAAACAATTACAACAGTATCCAGCAAGTGCAGTATTCAACATTCCGTTGAAATCGTGCTGCACAATTGATACAACGGCTTTGTGGATTATGCATGTATCTACAGATGCCATTTTCATAAAATCTTTCGAATAAAAATACTAAAAGAACAGAAGAAACATGCAACTATCTAGTAATCGGAAACAATAATAATGTTGTCTGTAGCGGTGGGCGTTTCAACGACGAACAGTTTTCAAAGACCGTTTTTTGTTCTGCAACGTAACAACCGTTTTCCATCCTGCGACAGTCTTCGTTGCACAAACCAGTCTTCGAATTATTGTATGAGAATTGTTATCTTACTGTTAAGAAAATAAGGTCTAAAATCCATTGCTTCAACTATCACACTCGTCGCATCGTCGTTTTTAAAACCAGTTATTGCAATGAAAAATGAATTTTATGTTTATAGTCATCCATTTCGATACCCTACTGGACAACTGTACAAAGACTGTAAAGTGCTTACTGTTCGTAAGCTCTTTGTGCTCCAATCTATTCAAAGAAAGCATCGAATGGTTGCCCTGCCCGATGCTGAAAGGCGTGGAATCTCACCGGCCTGTCCCAGTGTTCCCCACAATACAGCTTTTGCTAAAAGACAATATTTTGTCCTATGTTCTTATCTTTACAGAAAAGTTGACAAAAAAATTAACATAATTAAACTGAGTACATATGATGCAAAACATACAGTTAAGAGCTGGTTATTACAATTAGAATATTTAGAAACAGAAAATCTCATTACCTTTATTACATAACCCCAATATCATACCCACTCACACACTCTCCACACACATACATATACATACGTTCCTACATTCTTTCTCCCACATCTTTGCAATTACACATCACTCTCACTCGCAATACCGACTTATCTATATAGTAGTGGCACTCGGTAAATATCATGCAAACTGATGGCTGAACACTATCCCCTGAGATACAGGTTAACACCTAGTTCAGAGGATAGGGTCAAAACTGTTTGAGGCATATCACAGCCACCACATTATATATTGCAGTACAATATAAAAATTTTGCTTTGTATCGAGTACTTTTAAATTAAGCTTCTTTATATTGTAAACATTATTTGTGGTGAGAAATAAACAATTATTATTATTAACTGGTTTTGAAACGACGACGCGACGAATACAGAATTTATTACCGTCCTCAAACTAGTTGCGACAACGAACGTTTTCTGCAACTACTTCACTCAACGATAGTTTCGTCTTCAAACCAGTTGCGACGACGACCGTTTTCTGCAACCGTTTTTGTCGTCGCAAAAACGGTTACGTCTCGTCTGTCTAAAATTCGACAACGACCCACCACTAGTTGTCTGTTAGTGTCAAACTGATTGAAACTGGACCACAGAGCATCTGCAGGACCACAGAGCATCTGCAACGAGCTATTAATTACGTTTCGTTCCACGGTGATTTTTAAAGTACGTTACTTGATATTTATGTTAACCGTTAATAACAGCATTAAAAACAAGTTCGCTGTACCAATTAATTATTATCTCTTGAAACGCATTTAAATCCGATGTCACCGCTGCGCACTGTAGTAACATATTTTTTTTCACGTTAAAATAAACTTGAAAACGCTCCTAAACAAGCATTTTTTGCCGTAACACTTTTTTACTATTATTTCATTATTCCGGTTAGATTTCTATATAATTTTTGGTCTGTTAATTATAATAAGATGATCACTTTTTCCATGTGTAATATGATTAATAAACGTAACCGTTTAATAGTGGGCCCAAAAAAAATTGTCTCCTTTGTAGTTACTTCACAAAAAAAACCATTTTTGCGATTCGGAAAAATCTTCGTAACTCAATTCGGGAATCGAACTGTTTTCATAGGTAAGTGTGTACGGACCCCTCAGTGCGCGAGTCTGACTCTCACTTGCCCTGTTTTTTTATTATTAACTTACTTTAAAAAGGAGGTTCACCTATCTGATTATTTGAATTATTGATAGGCTCGCGTTTGACCACTATCTCACCTGATGGTAGCGATGAGGTGCTCGACGATGTCTACATTTGCCTAGAAGTAGTATTATTTACTCTTGACATAAATGCTCTGTGGTTGTCGCTATCAGCAAACACGTGTCACGTGTGTGGCCGGCTGGCATGGATACCATCAGAGTGAACACTGTACCCACTGCCCTGCGTTCAAAAATGAGGTTAGAATGACGTCATCGGGTAGATACTCTACGCTCGCATTATTGAACGCGAATGTAGAGTTCAACTGTCAATGCCAAGCAACTGTCATTCCTGCCGCTTAAGGGCCTATTACACTACGCGATATTCAGCACACGATATTCAGACTGTCTTATTTTTTGTTCCGAGTAAGTCCGGTCTAACCCTTATTACACTACGCGACATCGAATAAGACTGTCTGAATATCGAATAGTGTAATAAACCCTTTACACCAACCTACCCTGCTCGGAGTTAGAGTTACATGGGTTAACTCTAGGGTAGCTACTCGAGTAATAAAAGAACGACCCTGGGTTGCAACTCGAAGCATTTTTGAACGGTTAGAGTAACGACCCTACCCTACTCTGGTTATTTTTGAACGCAGAGCTGGAAATACACTGGAAGATACTATTGCCAGCAGCCTGTTCGCCGTTCCGCCTGCTAGAGGCCGCCACATGTAATACAGTCTGGAGGTTACGGAGCAGCTCGGACACAACAACAGCTGTCAGCTGTCTGTTTCGATTTATTGATGTTATTCCTTTTTCCGCATTCTTTTATATATCTGCCGGAATCAGGGCGAATTCAATATGAGTTTGAACTCATATGTCAAAGGTTAAGAGGGTACTTTATATTTTAATCTCGCTGGCATTAAGTGGCGTATAATTGAAAAGTTATTTTGGATTGAATTGGAGTGTAAAGCTTGGGTGTGGTGTCATGTGGCGGCCGTGATAGACGGGCGCGCGGTAATGAGCGGCGCGGCGCACCGCGACTAATGAGGCCCGGACCGCTGCAGGCCGGCTCCGCATCGGACCGGACCGCGGCAGACCGCGCCTCACGGACGCGCTAAGCCTTTGTTTGGGACCTCCTACTAGCTAAACAGTAGTAGTAGTTTACGGGATTGATGTGGTGGCGCCGAGTCATAGCGAGGCCTGAACCTGACACGCTGCGGGCCGTACTGCTATATGATAGACTAGCTTTTGCCCGCAGCTTCGCCCGCATATATAAAATATAGCATATGTCACTCAGGAATAAAGCAGTTTTGTATCGGTGAAAAACTTTTAACAATTGTCTCTATAATATTAGTGTAGTTAGATTAGTAATAGAACACATTGCATTGTGGTGTTGCTGTTTATAATAGAGGCAATACTATTTATTTTTTTAAAGAACTATTATTTATCGTGGATGTGTTTAAAAACATGAAAAATCACATACATAAGACGCTGAGACTTTGTACAACTTATACAACAATAGGTCATACAAATATTAGTTTCGAGCGGCAACTGAACCCGCTATATTCAACGCTGCATCCTTTCCCTCTACCACCTGCCCCAAGTAATAATGTTCTAAAAGTGTCCACGAATTAATAATTATTAAGATATCGTACAATTATTAGCTACCAAATATTACCTGATTGATTGTGTCTATGCTGGTCGCCAGTGGAACCCCGGCCAACAAGCAAGTGCCGATTGTTATAGAACAATGATAGTTGAATACACCAACTGCAAATGTACGATCTATGTGATAAAAAGAGAAGTTCAGAATTTTCTTTATTCTTTACTTGCACTGTGAGATTTTTTTTCTTGCCGATGCGACATACACGGCCCTATCTTTTAATTGTGTTGACAAAACAGTCAACATTGTCAGTTAGTGTTGGCCAGGCTTCTCCTAGCCGCGGGTCAGCGGATCAAGTATTGTGCATCTGCTGATTGTACTCATGAGTACCAAGCTAACCCTCATTTTAACAATTATGTCTTTGAAAATGATAATATAAGAGCTCGAACTCCAAAGTAAAAGGTTTGTGAAAGCTGCCACAACTGCTCTGTGCCAACTTAGTACATAAAACAAGAAGCAAGGTAAGCCATTGTTTTATTGTTTTGACTTTTGTTTGTTTTCTTTACTAATGTTCTAAGTTTCTCACATTTGCCCGCAAAGCCTCAGCGATTCTGTTGCTCTCTTTTACCGGATGGCTATAGGATTTTATTGTACGATACAAGTATCTAGAGCCTAGCTATTGAACGAAACATCATTACGTTGCATAATTAAATGCGTAAATCAGGGAGGGGCAGCTGCGGCCGCCGTACCACTGCCGCACCGCTGCCGCTCAGCTGCCGCACCACTGCCGCACCGCTGCCGCACACGCGATCCCGCCGCACCGCACAGCTGCTTGGGTGCCGCTGTGCGGTACTGCTACTGTATTGTATCGAAACAGTCGCGACACTACTAACACTACGATATTATGAATTAGTTTTGCATTTAATTGATGGCATGATTGGCGCAGTGGTTGGCTGCTGTGCTACGTGTTGCGGGTTCGATTCCCGAATGGAACAAATACTTGTTTGTCTTACAGATAGCTGTTCCGGGTGTGTGCGTCATGTGTATGCAAAGAGCAAAGAGTATCCTAGGTCATTATGTCTATGTGAGTTTACATGTTCGTGAATACACCTGCGATAAAGGAGTAATTCAGCACGTAGGCGCGATCGCATTTACAAAAAAACTGGGCAAGTGCGAGTCGGACTCGCGCACTGAGGGTTCCGTACAAACTTGAAAGGTAAATTGCGGTTTATGTAGTTTTTTTTAATACGTCATAAATGACGTAAAAAACTACTCACTAGATCTCGTTCAAACTAATTTTCGGTGGAAGTTGTCTCGTTGAAACTAAGTTTGGTGTAATGTACATTATATATTTTTTTTAGTTTTATCATTCTCTTATTTTAGAAGTTACAGGGGGGGGGTCTATTCAGTTTAGAATAAAATGATATTAGAAACCTCAATAAGTATCATTTTTGAAGACCTATCCATAGATACCCCACACGTATGGGTTTGATAAAAAAAAGTTTTTGAGTTTCAGTCATAGATATCCGGAGATATGCCTTCATTGCCGATTAGTAAGGAGTCCTAGTGATGCCGCTTATCTCCCACCAAAATAATTACAACATTGACAAATAGTGTATTTACGACACACACTTAAAATTTGCACACGCACACTAAGAAGAAAGCAGCTACACTAAAACGAAGATTTTTGTCGCTTCTATTATGTGAACACAATATCAATAAATAAATCTTTTAATGGTATTTTTTAATTTCCAGTAAAATGCAAATATTTGGATAAGATTTGACGCTTTGAAATTTTTGGTGTCACATTTTTTGCCAAAAAGTGAAGTCTTATGTAAATGTATTTTTCCTGACACATTTTATCAACTGGATGATATGATTATCTAGTGGTTCCTGGTCGAATTAATGAAAATCAATGGATTTAAACACATTTGATCCGATGAAGTGGTTAAGAGCTTTTGGTACCAGTAATGACTTTGTAAAAGTTTGTTTCTATGTCTGAGGCCGGATTAGAGCCGAAAGCGTAATAATGCAATGCTCCCGCCAATTATACGACATTTTTACCACATTTGCGAAGAAATAAAATGTGAAATCCTCATAAACGAAGATTTAATAAAATAGCGATGGATCGCGAATTTTCTAATTCAAACTTCGAACATTGACGGCTGCTCGGCCTTATGATTGACTAAGGTGGGCTTGCCTACTCGGTCAATAATATTGAGCAATATTATTAATCTTTTAGGGCCTAGCTTAGGAAACCGCCAAATAGCCAGATTTTTTAAAATAATAATTGAATATTTTTGCATAACGAACACAAATTATTGTAACTTCAAAATTAAAAAAAAAAAACTGTATGAAATTATATTTGTTTATCATGCTACTTATCTTATTGTACTATAAATTAAAAAAATACTTTGATCATCTCAATCTTTAGGTATAATGTCAATTTAAATTTTTACACTTCACGGGTAATGTAGTATTGAAATAACAATGTCTTAATTTGGTTCAAACAACATTAAATTAATAACTAATTTAACATGTAATACGACAATATCCATTGAAATGAAAAAAAAAATATCGAACTGCAATAATACGCATATCGATAAAATCGACCACACACACTGGATTGCACATCTCTAAATCTTAAACGGTCGTTGCGTTCGGGAAAATTCGGGCTACTTCGGGCTAGTTCGTGTCGCTCTGAACGTAAGTTAGTAAAATATTTAAAAATTGATTTAAAATATAAAACAGTGACTTAATTGATTATTTACCGGTGGTAGGACACGTCAGTTGTCTTCAGGTTGATGGTATTTGGCCTAGTTTTACATATAAATACTGCACAACTCGGCATTTTGGTTTTTTATGCATCAATAGTGCACGTACGCAATTGCAAAGCGACTGAATGACGCGTACAGGCGCCGTTCGATCATACAACCAATTTGGTTCTATCGAGGCGGCACGTGCCACGCCCCCAGGGCATATCCCTCGATATCCGTGGTTTCCCGGTTCTAAGTATAGGGAACCCCCAAATATTTTTTTCTTTTTCTATTTTTGTGTCAAAATCTTAATGCGGTTCACAAAATACATCTACTTACCAAGTTTCAACAGTATAGTTCTTATAGTTTCGGAAAAAAGTGGCTGTGACATACGGACGGACAGACAGACAGACATGACGAATCCATAAGAGTTCCGTTTTTTGCCATTTGGCTACGGAACCCTAAAAACCGAACACAACGCCATCTCTAATTAAACTTACGAGTTGTATGTTGCGGCACAGAATAAGAAATAGTACAAGTACAGAAATTGCACTGCGTGATAGCAAACATACGAATTTAAACCTAATAACAACAGCGCTAATGTTCATAATACATTGCACGGCACGGACACGACCTTGATTTTATTAGCCTACCAGATCCAGTGGCGCTCGTAACGAATCAAAATGCACCGTAAGTCCGCGCAACGAGAGTTTCTTTTATTATGCCCGTTATGAACCTTTGAACAAGCCGCTTCTGTTGTAGGGTTGTGAGTTGTTGTGAGACACAGTCATTAGTCCATTGGGACCAACAGGGGCTAAGCCCTTGGTCTTAGAACGCAAAGGACAACTAGAAGAACATAGGTGTGTGGTTTTAGTTAGTAAAAGTTTGACACGCCTCTCGCTTCGCCATAGAGCGGGAGAAGAAATGATTTTCCACCAAAAAAGGTCGTGAGTCCATTTGTTTAGGTAGGTACTTTACTAAATGTAAACATTCTTGATAAGAAATGCCTTTTAAAGTAGGTATATACCTATATTATCTACAAAATATATTTTCGTAAAATGCGAAATTAGTAGTAGGTACACTACGTTTTATAGCATAAAATAAATTCAGAGTTTTTTTAAAAATTACATGGTAGATAAAATTACATGGTAGATAAAATTGATTTACATGTACCTAAGTAGTAATTTCCATACTTTAAAATGTATTTATAGAGAGACATGTTATGATTGTTTACATTTAGTTAGTTAGGTATCTAATTGTCTAACTAAACAAATGGAACAAAAGTAAAGTCAAGTGGTAGCTAGGTAGGTACTTGGATATTGTAATATAACTTTGTTGATTTCGGCCACAAAATTACCTAAGTATCTATTTTATGTTTCGGCTATGCGTTCGTAGGTAATTTTTAAAAGATGGTAGGTAATTCACGATTAGTAATATTGTGAACACGATTATTTAAAAAACATTACCGCCGGCCGCCGCGCCAGCAAAAAATTACGAATCTACTTAACCTTTTGAGTGCGTAATTAGAGACACAATAGTAAGATAATGGCGCGTGAACGCAGGCGTTAATGCGGGGATCAACAGCTTAGCGAAAAATGATGATACGAAAAGGAACACGAATCGTCCTCGTGTCTATAAACTGCAACAATAACCTACCTGTTATACCTACATAATAATTATCATAAAATAAGAGCCACTTTAAGAGTGTTGAAAATGTTATAATTACTTACCTTTCGGGATCCTTTGGAAGAGTAAAGAATGAAAAGTCCACATTTTTGTTGATAGTCATGCACCCATATGCTATGCAGTATCTTTTGGCTTTTTGCGTGCCCATATTTATAATAAAACCTCTGTAGAAATGCGAACATATTTTTTGTTAGCGCGCGTCAAGCGGCATGCGGCAGTTCGAACACGCGTGTGACACTCAACTGAACTAGCCCTATAAAAGAGGCCCCGAGACGTGGGTATAAATTCAAGCGCGCGCCGAGAGTGCGCCGGGCCTGGTTGCGGGTTCAAACACAGCCAGGTGCATTACTTTGTGTAATTTATTTCATCACCACTGCTCTCAAAACGGTGAAGGAAAACATCGTGAGGAAACCGGCATGTACCTACTAGAACCAAAAATTCGAAAACATGTGACATTCACCAACCCGCACTGGGCTCGCGTGATGGATTACGGCCCATTCCCTCTCCTAGAGAGGAGGCCAACAGTGGGAACATTATAAGGCCGACTATGCTATGCTAATAAAAATACATATATATGTACAATACCAATTAACATACTAATAATTATATGTATTTTTTTTTTACTTCATTAACAGTATAATTCAATAAAAACACTTATCTAATTAAAACTATATGTACAATAAAGGCAAAAACTACTAACTAAAATATGGCGTCATAAAATTCCTCCGCATCGCTGTCGACTGGAAGTGTGCCCAAAAGGTTGGCGGCATTGCCACGTTGTATGGCAATGCTTAATCTCTGACCGAGGTAAAAGCCAGCCCTTGGGTCACGCGAAGTGTCAACTAAGCGTTTGGATAATTCTTTGAAAAGCTTATGGGCACTCGGACCCCACGGCCCAAGAGTTTCAACCCCAAACGGCTCAAAAATATATACTAATATAAATCAAATATGAAATTGATCACCATTGTTTTCTACTGACCAAATAAAAAAAAAAAATTCCATGCACCCCATGTGAAAGCACAGCGCTCGTATGTACAGCGCGTCGCTTCCGCAGCTAACAATGTGCAGCTCATTATTGGGACAAAATAAATGAATGTCATGTAGATTTTCACAAACAAGAAACTTTTCGTAAAAAAGATTATAACTTATGTGTACAGTCAAAACTAAGCCTCAATAAATTCAAATCATTTGCGAAGCGAAAACTTTGCCAAAAGGCTTTTTATACTGTAAAAGACTATCTTGAGGATAAAAAGGCTTGGGATTGACCTGCTCCAGTAGGCACTATAATTGATGTACCTACTTATTTTTTTCTTTTGTTTTTTATTTTCAGTCCTTTTATTAAAAGGTATATTTTCTTATATTGTCTAAATGTTTTGTTTTTTCTTTCAGTAATTTTAACGTATTTTTGCAGTTTGAGAACTTTTTGCCAACTACCTACCTAAATGTTCTTTCTTTGGTATTGATTTCCTTAGTAGTCCTGAGTTCAGCTATATGAATGCTGATAAATGCTTGCACTGACTTGACAGGTCAACTCGAGGTACTTTCAAAAGACCATCTCAGACACCAATCTGCATGGTTCTCAACTCATTTGATTTTAGTGTTAAATGTTTGCTTTAAAGAGCATAAAATATACTTTGACCTCTGAGTTCATTCGATGTTTCTTCTCAGGGTAGTTAGCTAGGAAACACCGGCCTCATCTAGTTTAAATTTAAGAAAACAATTGACGTATTTATTGGTTTTTAAAGCCCATTTGCAAAAGTAAAGTCTGTACTTAAAAAGGAAATATGTGCTTGGTCAACATTATACACATTTAAAAAGAAATATAAAAGATATAGCCGTCACGCCTTCCAGGCTCGTAAGGGATCTCTCTGGGGAAAATACGGGCGGTATCTGTTGCCTACGTCCACAACTCAGTATTACGTTCAATTGATTGAGAGAGGGGACAGGTCTATCGCGCTTTATTGGACTGAGCTCCACTGCCGAGCCTTAATAGTCTATTTACCTATTGAATAAAATAGGCAATTACGCCGTAAGCTCACTATCACCGTAGAATAAATAAGCCCGTAACCCGGGGGTGGGCCGGTGTGGCCCGGTGTGACCCGGTGTGGCCCGGTGTGGCCCGGTGTGGCCCGGTGTGGCCCGGTGTGGCCCGGTGTGGCCCGGTGTTGCCCGGTGTGGCCCGGTGTGGCCCGGGGGTGGCCCGGTGTGGCCCGGTGTGGCCCGGCGTGGCCCGGCGGCCGCGACTAGCGCAGCACGATGTGACGTACAACAGTGCGTGGCCGCGAGTCTTTTGATAAGCACGCTCATTGTAATTGAATACGACACACACCGGTGATGTACCGGCTCCAAGTATCATATTAACTTGTAAGCGTGTAAATTAACAGGATTTTAAGGAAATTGTCAGGGAAGCGGAGGCGAACATGTACAGACACGTACAGACGGCAGTAGGTTCGTAGTGCTGCTTCGGCTCGTGGACTGTCGCACGGTTGGCGCACGGTTGGCGCACAGAACAAATTTTTGTGTGGCGTACAGATTAATGTACCGGGTCTGGGTGTTTTGTGTATGAGTTTACCACCTATCCAGGAGTTATTCTAGAATGGGGCAAGGCTATTTTTTAAAGAAATAAACCAATCGCTTTACCTTGCTACTTTGTCGTCAGACTCGCTCGCAGCTAAATGTGTTGAGTAATTGGCCGCTAAAGCTAGCTCTCTTGGCATACTGACGCTTCATCGCTTAAGCCACACGCCTGCCGCCCTCGGGAGCTTCTATCTCCAGCGAGCAGGTGAGCTTATATTAAATCTATAAGATTTTCTACTATTAATTAAATTGAGACTAGACAGCTAGAGATCAAAACAGTTCTTTGTTTCACCGATTGTGACATGAAATAGGTACTGATTTATTTAAATCATTAAATAATTTATATAATTAAAATTGTTTTAATTGGTCAAGAATAACTTGCTTGGAATAGTTATTGCATTTAAATAGAAATATACCCACGAGTATAATCATATTGATTCGGTTCTGTTGCCGAAGAAGTTGGAAGTTAACTTACAGTTTGATTATTTAATTGAATCAGTAAGTGGCCGGGGCTCTTCGTCCCTGACTTCGTCCGCTATTTGAAGACGAGCTCGGAACCTCACGCCTGGCTGAACACTTGTCATTGTTGAAGCACGCTGTGCCCACTTCCACTTCCCAAGCTCCCCATTTGCTCTGTCTCCGGTACTACTTCCACCACTCTGCCCTGTTATAATTGGAAATTGGTTATCAAACAAAGCGACGAGCAATAAAGCAAGATCAATCGTATTCGGGTCTTATTAACTGACTTCAAATGAAGGAAGAAATTCTACATTTGTTTTTATTTTGTTTCATGCTTGTTACGTCAGAACTCTGTCATTTATGAACCGATTTCGACAATTCTTTTTCTATTTGAAAGCATACAAGTACTTCTAGACTGGTTCCATTTTTATTAACATCTAGTTTTGATGGTGCGGTCCATGAGGATTCTAAGAGGAAGTGGCAGACTTCTACTGACTCAAACCCACCTGTTTTCTTCAGTAGCTATTTTCGTTCCAGGGCCTCGGTAACTGTTTCTTACAATCCTCCGACAAATTTTCTGACAGCTCTCTGAGTTGCACGAGGAACATAATGCTCTGTCGAAAGGGGCTTGCTCCTTACCGGGCGGAAAGCTACTCATAACTCGCCATCCGTGGCTACGCTGGCCGGAAATCGCTCTGCGACTTCCGTCGCCCGGGGCATCTCCTGCGGTGGCGTGACGATGTCCTCTTCCTCACGATTTCCGTCGCCCAGGGCATCTCCTGCGGTGGCGTGACGATGTCCTCTTCCTCACGATTTCCGTCGCCCGGGGCATCTCCTGCGGTGGCGTGACGATGTCCTCTTCCTCACGATTTCCGTCGCCCGGGGCATCTCCTGCGGTGGCGTGACGATGTCCTCTTCCTCACGATTTCCGTCGCCCGGGGCATCTCCTGCGGTGGCGTGACGATGTCCTCTTCCTCTCGATTTCCGTCGCCCGGGGCATCTCCTGCGGTGGCGTGACGATGTCCTCTTCCTCACGATTTCCGTCGCCCGGGGCATCTCCTGCGGTGGCGTGACGATGTCCTCTTCCTCACGATTTCCGTCGCCCGGGGCATCTCCTGCGGTGGCGTGACGATGTCCTCTTCCTCACGATTTCCGTCGCCCGGGGCATCTCCTGCGGTGGCGTGACGATGTCCTCTTCCTCACGATTTCCGTCGCCCGGGGCATCTCCTGCGGTGGTGTGACGATGTCCTCTTCCTCACGATTTCCGTCGCCCGGGGCATCTCCTGCGGTGGCGTGACGATGTCCTCTTCCTCACGATTTCCGTCGCCCGGGGCATCTCCTGCGGTGGCGTGACGATGTCCTCTTTCTCACGCTTTCCGCCTTCTTCTTCGCTCGTATTATTGCTTCGCAGAGGAAGATGACTCCTTCCTATTCGCTCTCGCTCCGTACCGTAATCTAAATTAGGCCCGGGCTCTAGAGGTCACCGCCGCCGATCGCCTCCATCAGGACATGGTGGCGCTCCGCCCAAGCCAGGCAGCCCTCCATTGTATGCTCCACCAGGTCCTCCGGGTGATTTCACCTAATCCGAAACAGGCCGAATCCTCCCTTAGTGCTCGCCTACGTCATAAAAGGAAACCTTGTGCAAATGTTACCGTCCTAGTCTCGGTAGTTTCAGCTGTGCGTTTATATATTAGTCAGTCAGTTTCTCCTTTTATAATAGACTAGCTTTTGCCCCCGGCTTCGCCCGCATTCATAAAATATAGCCATGTTTATATATTAGTCAGTCAGTTTCTCCTTTTATAATAGACTAGCTTTTGCCCCCGGCTTCGCCCGCATTCATAAAATATAGCCATGTAACAAAATATAGCCACTCAGGAATTTTTTCACCGATTTCTATCGGTGAAAAAATTCAATCAAAAATTTAATCGTGGTCCGAAAGTAATGTCCCTAGGCATAGAAATAAATTGTTTTCTAACAATGTATACTGCATGTCTATTACTATGTATAACAAATTGCCTGATGGTTTCAAAACCCTCAACCTCAAAACATTTAAAAATAAGTTATTTAACTTTCTTTTAAGCAAATGTTATTACTCGACTGAAGATTTTATGACTGAACAATTTACCTAAATATTTGACGTTACCGATGAATAATACTTTATCTCCTAGACGTTATTAAAATTTTGACTTATTTAATTAATATCTCTTATAATATATAATAACTATTGCTCAATTAATTTCAATAATTTGTAATTCTAATGACAAATAATGTAATTTTATTGTATTGACTACTGACCCATAATTTTACAAACCATATTTGTACGCCGGAAACGGTAGAATATTATGATCATAATATACATAACAACTTTGTACAATATTCTGACAAATAAATACATCCTATTCTATCTTACAACAAAAAAACAAACTTTTCCTCTTTATAATAATAGTGTAGATATTGATAAATACGTTGTTTGATTTTGATCGTTTAATAGGTTTAATTGATTTTTGTAGGAATAGTCTGTAAAATATAAGGCTTCAACATGTACCCTTTATCGAATTTGATGTAGGTACCATATTCGCCGACTCGCACTTGACAGCGGCGCGCCTCCGCCGCCGCGCGGCGTGCGGCGACACTTCCTCCGTCGCCGCGTCGTACACACAATACATCAGTTCTGTATACAGTCGCTAACCCTTTGACGATGATCATCAATACATTCCGCTACATTAGTGAACACCGCCGCCGCCGCGCCGTTTGCGAGAGGCTGCGGTTCCACAAGAGATGTGCGAGGGTTTAGGCACATCATGTTAAAAGCGCAAAATGATTAGCTGTCACAAAAGTGTATTATGCCAGAAAATACTTGGAAATCAGTTGCTAGCTATAACATTAGTTTGGTCAGAAACGGTAGAAGAAATATAGAGTTAACAGGTTTATTCTATTATGAAAAAAATAAATTTGATTACGTCATACATAATGACGAATCTAGCACACTTGTCCGTACTGCGTATCCTTATCACGCATCCTTAGTCATTTTTAACCGACTTAAAAAAAAGGAGGAGGTTATCAATTCGGTTGTATTTTTTTCTTTTAAATAAGTATATATATTTTTAAATATTTGTTTCTTCAGAACTCCGTCGTTTATGGACCGATTTACATTTTTTTCCCCATATGGATATGTAAAATCCAGTTCTGATTATGAGATCCATGAGAAATCGAGGGAACTCCTCAAATATTATAGGCAACCATATAGTGATTTTGGTATTTTCATCGAGAACTTAAGCATTTATTTGATAAAGTGAACCTGATGAAGAAGACCAGAAATGGCCAACGGAATTTCACACTCATATATAGATATAGATATCACAATGAAGATAGTTAAGCGACTATGACAATACAAATAAATAAATGGTTCTGAATAGTTATGTTGAAAATGGTATCATCGAGGTCCTGATGATCATGTTGGAGCTTGAAGATAGGCACCGGAACTCCTTAATTAATCACTGTACCCTAGCCGTGTTTGGGCTTATTACAATTGTCGTGAGATGCACTTTGGCTATAAGGTACTATCGAACTGATCTGATGATGAAGCCGGAAGGTGGAAGGTAGACAGACACGCGAACTTCATAATAAAACAATGTATCCTAGCAGTGTTTGGGTTAATTGGAATTGTCATGAGAAATAGACACTCTGTTTATAAGTGTATCGCAACTAAAAAGTGTGAAATAAAAACATAAAAAAAAAAAATTGCCGACTTCACAAAAAAAAGAAGAAAAAAAAAAGTTAAGTAAAGTTAAGTAAGTAAGTTAGTGTAAGTAGTTAAGTTAAGTAGTGTTAAATGTGAAGTTTTTATTTCACATTTTTTAGTTGCGATACACTTATAAACAGAGTACCTATTTCTCATGACAATTCCAATTAACCCAAACATTTTTTTTAGGGCACCTTTGAGGCTGAAATATATAATTTTAAAGCGTTTACTCAACTTTAATAATTAAACCCAATGAAAGCCTTGCAGAAAGCTTGATATGACATTAAGTGCTAGTATAGTAACTGGGATACTATTTTGTCGAATGAACAGCGTTTACTCTACAATAATGCTGTAAAAATTAAATATCAAAAGATAGTGCTATAAAAGCTATATTTACTACAAATTAGCAATACAAGTTGCTTTTAACCTTTTGAGTGCGTAATTAGAGACACAATAGTAAGACAATGGCGCGTGAACGCCGGCGTTAATGCGGGGATCAACAGCTTAAAGAGCTTTTGTAAGACTTAAGGTTGTATGAAGGCTATCGAAAGATATCTTTATATGATTATCGAATAAAAGCGATATGAATTCGTCGAGTCCACGTTTACTAGACATGTTATAGAGCTAAAAGCGTTGAATGCTAAAAACTCTAGAAAACTGCTTTTATACAGCTTTTTGGTATAATATAATCTTTTATACGAGTGTTTTTCGATCTATAGTCGTAAGAGTAATTTCTTATATGGTATTTTTGCTAGTTGGGGAGACCTTAGCATTCATCCTTACTACGTATCCTTAGCACACGTCCTCACTACGTATCTTTAGCATGCATCCATAACTTGATTTTTAGGGTTCCGTACCTCAAAAGGAAAAAATGGAACACTTATAGAATCACTTTGTTGTCCGTCTGTCGGTCTGTCTGTCAAGAGCCTTTATCTCGGGAACGCGTGGAGCTATCGAGTTGAAATTACAACCATATACTCAAGTTTGCGGTCTATTGAAGCTGTGAAAAATCAAACTTCTAAGTTAAGGAAAAAAAAGATACGGCCGTTTATGTCGCAAAAAACGTGTAATTCGACACTCTCATGGTAATCAACATTCATAGGCTACTTCCCATTGACCCAGAATCCTGATATTTGGCATAAAGCAAGGTCTTATAGCATAGGTATAGGAATAAATCTGAAAACAGCAAATTTCTTGTTACGTCACAAATAAAATACGTTTTTTTTGCGATTCGGAAAAATCTTCGAGACTCCATTCGGAAATTGAACCATTTACATAAATATACGAGTCCAACTCGCGCTTGTCTAGTTTTTTAGATGTGATAGTACACATTTTTGTATAGAAAAAACCTAGCTTCTGATCCTGGCCCACTAGAGCTACGCTTTGAAAATCAAGCAATCTTATTAGTGGTAACCAGACACAGCCATTGCTATGCAGCTTAGCACAACTCTAGTGGTAACCAGACACAGCCATTGCTATGCAGCTTAGCACATCTCTAGTGGAATCGAAGCTTTACGTTGTAGTATTTAATTAGCGCAGCTAAGCCTAAGTAGTGCGTCAATCACGTTACGGAGCGCTGGCTCAATCACACGCGCGCACATAATGGCGTTGTTATATAAGTGCATTATGTGTTTGTTTGACAGAGCTCCGCAGTTAATTGGTTCAGCATGTAATTGGATATGTTTCAATATGTTTACTAAATTAATTCTCCATCACAATCGACAGATTGATCGGATTGTTATACTATGCAACCCCGCAAGTCATCTCGTGAAAACTCTGTTTTCACACTTATCATGTCGCTCGCCTCACGCCTCACGCCTCACGCCTCACGCCTCATGCCTCACGGCTGGCCCTCGCTTGAAATTCAACAACTTGATTTATGTCCTTTGTTGAAGTTGACCGGTTGACGAGAGTGCTGGCTAATGGTTTGTATTTGCATATTAACTGTCCGTTGAAGTTGAAGGGTTAACATTTATTCAGCGTTTGGTTGAATCACGTTATATTTTTCGTATTGGTTGCTGTCAATGTAATTAATACGATGCACCCGATGCTGCAGCGGCCGTGACCTAGCCGTTCACGCCACTAAATTGAAATGAACCAACAGTCACGTACATATATTATGTCCCGAACGAGCGGTCTCGCGCGGCTCAAAATTAGTACAATTTATCATTTGTCATGAATACAGTAACGTGCTAGCTCCCGTTCCACTGTCTGAGCTGTTTAGTAGAGGAAAAATGATGTTTAACTGACGCTCGTTCGTGATGCTGTCCTCCGCCAACATCAAAGCTATTATTTGGGAACAAAAAACTTAGCTGTTTACGTGATTAATAATAATTTATTTGTGAAGAAATTATTCCCATATTAAAACAATACAAATTACAAAGAGATAAAAGAATTACATTTTTCCGTTTTAGCATGCTAAGTACAACGGAATTCTGAACCTAAAAGTGGTGGTGGTGCGGGCTCCGCACCGCACGTCGCACGCTTACACGATACGCGGTTATGAAACTACATTTCCGTAGCTCATCAGCACCTACACTGAGTTGGCTTATTATGCAGCGTGACTCGCAGTCCTGATACTAACATTTTTATCTGTCGATGATTGAAGATAAAACGCCAAAACGTTCAAGATTTTCTCTCACAAAGTTGGAAAATTTCCAATAGGGTATTATTCGGTCTTTTTTTTTCAGAGAATAAGAAATGTGCAAGTCACGAAGGTTCTGGCCTGGCTTCATAAATAAGTCTGAATCTATTGTTGCTTGGCGTCAAATGAGTTGCAAATCGGCGACAGTTATGGATGGAGCGGCTGCGATCCCGCAAGTGGGCGCCCGCACGCGGGTGCGCGGCGCGCGTCGACGGTCGGTGCTTCAGTGCGCTGTTTTTTCGAAACATTATGTACCTACGGTAGGTACATAATGTTTACCGTTTACCTTCGGTACATAATGTTTCGGAAAAATATTAACTATTTTAAATGGGTTATGGGTTTCCACAAGTATGCACAAAGAAAATGACGTGATTCTGAAGAAGGGAGCTGTCAACAGGGCTGTCAAGGCCTGCAAGAAATGATCTTGGTTATCTACGTTAGGTGAAATGGGAACTAACTTGATTCATACTCGACAAGTAAAAAGCCTTCGTCGGCGACCTAACCTTCCGTATGACGCAGGTCCACACCGGACATGGTAAGTTCGATGGTTCCTGCATCGGATTCAGGCGGAAGGAACGCCCGGATGTCACCATTGTGTAAACCGCTTACGGTGGAGGTGTGCCTCGCTTGGGCGGAGTACCGCCGTGTCCTCGTGGAGGCGATCGGCGGCAGCGACCTTTCATGAATCAATCAATCAAATCAAATCAAATCAAAAATATTTTTATTTCACATATTTTTAGACGCGGGCTTGCGGAAGATGAGCAATGGGTAGCTCGCCGTCCAGATTCAGATTCATTTATTCATTGTAAAACATAGGTAGGTACAACAAACAGCTACACAGCACAGCTACAGCTGCTAACCCGTGGTCTTATTACGCAAAGGGCAACTGAGGGACACAGGTGTGGTTTTAGTCAGTAAAAGTCGGACACGCCCTCCCGCTCCACCCAGAGCGAATGCAAGGTTATAATACTGGATACTAATGATCGCAGGGAAATGTGGCATGGCGTATTTATTTATTTAATTCAATTACTCTCTGCACTTACAGTTTGTACTAAAACGTACTGAGTCAATAACTATATTATTTTCTTTATTAATTGTAAATACATATAAATTACATTTTTAAATATTTTTTAAACCTAATTACAAAAAAAAAAACATTAAAAATATAAAAAATAGTATCCCACCGGTATCGGGAACAGGGTCCATAAGCTACCGGCGGTCAGGGCTCCAGAGAAAGGAACCTCCTAACAATACGAGCCGTGTCCAGGTGTAAAACTAGTACTCTTGGACACGACACGTATAGTTAGGAGATTCCTCTCTCAGGAGCCCTGATCACCGGTAGCTAGGATCCTGTTCCCGGTATCGGTGGGTTACTATTTTTTATATTTTTAACCGACTTCAAATAGGAGGAGGTTATATGTTCGGTTGAATGTATGTTTTTTTTTTTTTTGTTATGTATGTTCACCGATTTCTCGGTCAATTGTAGACCGATTTTGAAAATTTTTTTTTTGATTAAAGGTTATGCTTCCAAGTTGGTCCCATAGAAATATTGTTATGATCTGATCATGAACTTCGTAGATATGGAACAGAACTCCTCATGGGATCACAGCAGAACTGTCGTAACAAGTAAAATTGCTTTGTTTATACGTGTAGTCGATGACTGACTGAAAGAAGAGGGGTAATATATCGAACTGATCTGATGATGAAGCCTGAAATTAGGCACCGGAACTCTGTAATAAATTAATTTAATCTAACCGTGTTTGGTATTATTAGAATTGTCATAAGATGCACTTTGGCTATAAGGTATTTAAGTATGGCTGAGGGGTACTTTTTAGTGGTGGTACCATAACTAAAAAGTGTAAAATAAAAAACTTTTTACAAAAAAAAATACAACCGACTTCAATGTAAAAAAACACTGAAAAGTGCAAAATAACTTTAATTTCGGAAGTCGGTGTTAAATAACGAAGAGACAAAACTATTATAGAAACACCGACTTCCGAAATTAAAGTTATTTTGCACTTTTCAGTGTTTTTTTACATTGAAGTCGGTTGTATTTTTTTTTGTAAAAAGTTTTTTTTTTAATATTTATTAATACGAATTTTTGAAAAAAGATACAAAATGATGAAAAAAGAAAATAATAATAAAAAAGTATAATATAAAATGGAGAGCAGTGGTGGCCGAGTGGTAACGGCTCCGACTTACAAGTTGTAGGTCACGGGTTCAAACCCAACCAGGCGCATTACTTGTGTAATTTATTTCATCACCATTGCTCTCAAAACGGTGAAGGAAAACATCGTGCGGAAACCGGCATGTCCTAGAACCAAAAATTCGAAGACATGTGACATGGATTACGGTCCATTCCCTCTCTTAGAGAGGAGGCCTGAATTCCAGCAGTGGAAACATTAAAAGGCTGATTATGCATATGATTATTATAATATAAAATATGGATGTTGTATATACATGATCTGTTTACAGTTTTTTGGCAGTTAGGTATGTCGTAAGATTTATTTCATTTATATATCACTGAATAATTGCAAATTTTATACTTTAATTTGCAATTATTCAGTGACATATAAATGTAAACGGATCCGACGGGTCTGTCCGGTTGGCTGGCGGAGGACGCTGACTTGCATGATTTATGGCAAGTATTACGTGTACCCCCATGCCGCCGCCGCCGCCGCCACTCGTACGATAAACGAGGCATTTCCCTCCGCACGCCGCGTGTCACTCTAACTTACTCGTCCAGATTGCGAAACCTCGGAGCGCCGGAGCGCCCACTCGGAACGGGTTTAACCTTGTCGGCCGTCAAATGATGCGAGAATATAATTTATTTATGTGAACTATTCGGAAGGGGCCTCGACTGCTTGTACACGGATCATGTTCACGCATCGCGTGCTTCGAGGGGCGGACGGACCAATGACGCAGCGTGGTCGTCATCCGTTAGAAGAGCGATACGCCGATGAAAGTGCCACGTCGTGCGGTGCGTGCGATGCCGTGTGATGGGTGGAGATGTCATACGGAATGTGAGCCACGCAAAGAGGTGCCATACTGTGCCAGTGTGTTCTTCATACGCTTAAAAGGCAGTACAGACTGTTGCACTCCATTAATAACAAACCTATGGCTTTATTATATACGTGTGGAAGATTGAGAGGGATTACATCAATACAAATATATAAACTGGGTCCGCCATACTGGGTGTGGATATTATGAATCAGTGCGTACAGTTGGTGCGGTCGAACTACGCTGGACGAGCGCTACTGGACATACACTAGGCAGACTATGTCCATCAGTGGACGACACTTGTCGGACCAAGTATCAACCGGTCCTGTGCGCCTTCTATACGGTGAATTTCAGCGGCCTTCACGAGGTCATCAATACTCAATACTCAATATTTTATTGCATTCCATATTATGTACATAGGTGGTATAAAATATAGTCAAGATCAATATGGACCCTGTCGGGCACAGCAAAGTTAGGAGAGAGGATGGCGGCAAAGTAACAATTCATGGAATTAATTATTGTAGGTAGATCTAATAGATGTATATTATTATGTATGTGAATAAGTATTGGTAGATTGTGTCCGATTATTTAATTTTTGTTTTTGTCATCTTTATTATTAAATTATGTATGTATATATATTTAAATTAGATTGTGTATGCATATTATCATTATTATGTCTATTGTATAAGTAATTGTAAATTATGTCAAATATTTTATTTATTTTTGTCGTCATTATTAGTAAAATGTTATTATTAAAATTAATTAATTTATGTATATTATTATTATGTTTTGTATATGTAGGTTAGGTAAATTTTGTCAGGTATTTTTATTTATTTTTATTGTCGTCATTATTAAATTATATATTCATTTAAGTCAATTATGTGTATTTATTATTATTAATATGTCCGTGTGTAAGTATTGATAAATTATGTCAGGTACTTTTATTTATTTTTCATCGTCATTATTATTAAATTATTTTATTATTTATCTGGGAATTTATATTTCATTAAATTGTCTATTTTTCATACTATATTATATTAACTATATTTAATAAATGTCTTTCCAGAAACTTTGGTGGATATTAAATAGAAAAAAAAAATTTCCATCGAAATTCGATTTCCCTCTTCAAATCTAGAGTAAAAGAGCACTATCTTTCCTCTCTAGTGTGATAATTATTTATGTATTTACATTATGTATTTATTTTTAGTATAATATATATATGTATCTAAGTATTTATTATTTTAACTTAAGATTTCACATTCTCTTCTTTTATTACTTCTACACACTATTGTCTACATTTCTTCCTATTTCTCCTTTCGCAGGTCTGCTGGAAGAAATTTCTTTTAGAAATAAGCAGTACCTTTGTACAATTTTTACAATTATGTTTCTTCTCTCGTATATATGTGTGTACATAAATTATAAAATAAATAAATAAATTCCGATCGACTTATCATCTAAAAATTCCTTTGCTGAGTAGTATGACTTAGCTTCTAGAAATTCTTTCAATTTATTGATAAATATATTTGATTTTCTTACTTCTCTAATTTCATTTGGCAGTTTGTTATAAATTTTAGCGGACATTACTAAAGGACTGGTTGAGTACATTTTTAATCGGGATCGAGGTATGTTTACTTTGTTTCTATTGTGTCGAGAAGTGTATCTTCTTTGTGTGTCTTCACAATTTGTGTAAAAATCTGTGTGTTTTCTGACAAATTTACATAACTCTAAGATGTATAAACAGGGAAGTGTGAGTATTTTGTGTTTTAGGAAGTGTGATTGGCTACTATCTGTTTGTTCTATATTGGTTATTATTCGAATTAACCTTTTTTGCAAAATAAATATGGTCTGCGAATCAGTACTGTTACCCCACAGCATGACCCCATAGCTAAGCCATGCCGGGGCATATGCATAGTAAGTAGTAAGTGCAGTTTGCAGGTTGGTAGTTTTTTTATTTCGCGAAGGGCGTATGAAAATTTTGATAGTTTTGCTCTTATTTTCTGTATATGGGATTTCCAGTTTACATGGGTATCTACAGACAAACCAAGGAGAGTAAACTCGTTTACTTGTTCTAATTTTGTATTATTATATATAAAATTTAATTTTAATGGTGGTTTTTGATGGGGATGAAAAGTAATTAATTTTGTTTTTGTGAAGTTGATTTCTAGGTTATGGTTATTCATCCAGTTTACAGTTGTACAGAGAAGGGAATTTAATTTGGCGTTTATATTGTCATCATTTTGGCATGATGTGAGTAGAGATATATATCGTCCGCGAATAAAACACATAGGCTTTTTATAATTTTAGGAAGGTCATTAATATAGATAAGGAATAATAAACAGCCTATAACACTCTCTTGGGGGATTGATGTATTAACTGCTTTTCTGTCAGACCTTATTTTTATTATTTCATTTGTGTTTTTATCGAAATATTCTATTTCTACTAGCTGTATCCTATCCTTTAGGTATGATGCAAACCATTCATGAGCTTTTCCTCGTATTTCTATCCCATATAGCTTATCTAATAATATTTTAAATTGTCATATCATAGGCTTTAGACATATCAAGGAGCATACCTACGGCATATTTTTTGTTATTAATAACAGATAGAGCCTCTTGTACGTATTTATAGACTGCTAACGTTGTAGATCTATTTTTACGGAAGCCGTTCTGACAGTCGTCAAATATTTTATTTTTTTCACAGAAAGAGTATACGCGGTTGCACGTAGCCTTTTCAAAGATTTTAGACGCAGTTGGTAACAACGCGATTGGGTGATAGTTACTAGGGTCAGTTTTAGAATTTTTCTTGTGTATGGGTTTTATGAGTGCGTTTTTAAGTTGATTTGGAAAACTTCTCCCATCAAACGATTGGTTAATTAGTTTATAAAATGGTAGGGTTAGTTCATCTGCACATTGCTTTAGTAGAAATGGGGGAAGTTCGTCTACTCCAAAGCTCTTTTTATTTTTTAAATTTTTTATTATTCGATTTACTTCATGAGGATCAACAGGGCTGAGAAATATGGAGTTTTCTGTGGGGTACATCACAGGGGCTCCTTTTTCTGGTGAGATATTTTCCCCGATAGAAGCATAAAAGTCATTAAAAATATTAGCTATTTGCTTAGGTTCTGTTATCAAGTTATCATTTTTATGTAATTTTATATTATTTTTTCCCTTTCCATTGGTTTATTTAATTAAAATTTGTAAAAATTAAGCCTAAACATGTCGAGGTAGTTTGTGAGATACGTGTGGGGATTTTGATATGTTGTTTGAATTTATGTTCCAACATTAGATCCAAGAACAAGTTACTTTTTAAACAGCTATCTAAGATATTTATATTTAAATCAGACCACCTTGTATGAGGGAGGTTTTCCAACGCTGCTTCTTCCGGTGCGCGTTGGCCACTCCAAAACGTTTCGGTTCCATTGACCATCTGTTCTGCAAGCAATATGGGTCCTGCTTACTGCTGCTTAAGTTTGGCCATTTTTCGGGTTATGTCGGTAACGTTGGTTCTCCTGCCATCTTCATCTTTATTCCTGTTTCGATCATGCAAGGAAACTCCGAGTGTAGCCCTCTCTGTTACCCTTTGGGAGAGTTTTAGCTATCTGTCGACGCTCGACGTCTTAAGTTAGACATAAGTAGGGTAACTTTGAGAAAGAGGGCAATCGTTGTCCCAGGTAAGTGTAACTGTTTATAACTTCGAGTGTGTAGTCTTCATTCTTGCAAAGGATCGAGTCTTATAGTTATACTTAACATGTCCTATGTTGTGTCTAGCCATAAGTTATTATGATTCATGAATCACCGAGCCCTCGGCGTTGGCGTCGGTTTACAGTGAAGGAGGCGGCGCGTGTCGCCGTCACTCGACTCGTGTGTTTGCGATAGCTTAGGTTCACTGATTAACAGATTATTAGTATATATTAGATTATTATCAGATTATTATAACAACTGCAATCATTTTTTATTTTATTTTTTATGTACTTCTTTTATTTTTTATAGTTAGTAGTATTGTAATAGAGTTTAGTGTTATTTTAGCTTTTTAGGTTAATGTTAGTGTAAGATTATGACTTTTTTCAATTATTATTTTTTTGGGTTTGGAAACCACTATTGTATTAGGTTCAGCCTGTAAAGATAGTGTGTATATTTAATAATAATAAATAAAAAATTAGTTGCCATTAACATTGTGTTGGCAAGCTAATGTGATCGGCTCATCTCGAAGTGTGCAATAAGCGTTGCATTCCGGTGGCAAGCTAGGTCACTAGTCCCTGACGTGCTGGCACGATGGCATCCTGGCAAAGACTGGAGAACAAACAATTTACAAGTTTTTTCATTTTTACAAACATCACCAAAAAAGTTATTAAAAAAGTTAAAAGAAGTAATTATGTTCGTGGGCAGAGGCGTGCGATGTACAAAGCCTTCTGATTGGACAACACTACACCGCGCCTGTCGCCGCCCAGATAATGAAAACAAAGTGGACGAAACATTTTTATTAATTGCAGTTTCTTTTTTGTTTCTTGTTGACAATTTTGTAATTAATACGAGCTCTCTGGAGCAGGATTAATAAACCACAATGTTTAATGAATTTTCAGCCACAAGGAATCTCCATAAAAGGATCATCTGGGTATTCCGGCAAAGGTGGGCCAATTCTAAAAATCAAAGTAAAGCTGAAGGTTTTGGAGTCGCTCGGGCTTAGGTATCATGCTACATTTAGGCACAGTATAAGTACAAGACTTGATGTGCGTTTTTATCATGCTGCACTTAGGTATCATGCTGCACTTAGGTATCATGCTGCACTTAGGTATCATGCTGCACTTGGGTATCATGCTGCACTTGGGTATCATGCTGCACTTGGGTATCATGCTGCACTTAGGTATCATGCTGCACTTGGGTATCATGCTGCACTTAGGTATCATGCTGCACTTGGGTATCATGCTGCACTTAGGTATCATGCTGCACTTGGGTATCATGCTGCACTTAGGTATCATGCTGCACTTGGGTATCATGCTGCACTTGGGTATCATGCTGCACTTGGGTATCATGCTGCACTTGGGTATCATGCTGCACTTGGGTATCATGCTGCACTTGGGTATCATGCTGCACTTAGGTATCATGCTGCACTTGGGTATCATGCTGCACTTAGGTATCATGCTGCACTTGGGTATCATGCTGCACTTGGGTATCATGCTGCACTTAGGTATCATGCTGCACTTGGGTATCATGCTGCACTTGGGTATCATGCTGCACTTAGGTATCATGCTGCACTTGGGTATCATGCTGCACTTGGGTATCATGCTGCACTTGGGTATCATGCTGCACTTAGGTATCATGCTGTACTTAGGTATCATGCTGGCGAGGGTGTTATGGAGCCGAGTGCTGCAGTGACCAATCTCCACGTGTAACAAACGACGTTTTTCGACACACTTACGAAGAAATACTTTCTCTAAAAAATTACGACGCATGTTTGTTCATTTTGTACTGACGAAAACTTTTTAGCAGTAGTTAGTCTTTAGTAGGTAGTTTTTTTTGGCAGTAGACTATCGCAAGTACTTATTTTTTACCACAATCACAATATCTGGCGGCGGAGCATCTAAAATATTCTCTTCAAATTTTAAATTCGACATTTTTTTTCACAAATAATACAAATTAATAAGTTAGTTAATAATATTTAATATCCTTTTTTCCTCGCTTAACCTTTGCAGGTTGAAGACCTTTGCAGTTAAGGTTCATAACAATGGTGTGCTTTTTGCACATATGAACTCAAATTACAATGGGTCCCGCTGGAAAGACCAATTCCTGTTGAATTTCTCATCCCTTGGAGTTTATACATGAATCCAGAGGTATATTGGTATAAGTTACGATCAGTATTAATTTTAAGTATTCCAAACGTAATAGAACTGAGGGCCGCGCTGGATGGACGAGGGGATTAATTGTAATTTCTATCAAAATAGTTGACGTACATCGGATTTTGTCTGTAAATTTGTGAGGCACATTGAACAAACAAAGCGATCACTAGTTTTTTCGGTCTAGCGCGAGGGGTCCCACTGGATAGAAACACATCCCAAATGCTGGAGATTTCGGAATGTTGCTAAAATGTGTTCAACAAATAAAACATTGTGCCCAAAGTGCTGCAGCTACCATAATACTTGTGATACAACTACGTTCAAATGCTGCTCAGGCAATCACGTGCCAATGTCGAAACTGTGCCTTGTGTATAAAAAAGAAAAGCTCATCGAGAATTAATGTCAGAACACAATTAGACGTACCAAATAACCCTTTCAAAGTATGGTTCTACCACCTCAGTCCAGTCACCAGGAGTTCTATGTGCTCCAAGCCCAATCATTGAATGTAAAAGTATTCAGGCAGTTCATAAAATCATGCGAGCTTCAGTAGCTTTTTGTCAAGAAGTTTACATGGAAAGAGACCAGAACAAAAAAAACAAGAACAAAAATAGCCGGAAGAAGAAAGTAACTTATCAAATAGCAAATAATGTAATTGTAGAACTTGGGACTGAGAGAAAAACCAGCTAAAGGCCATGCTAGTCAGAAAATGTGGATCAGACACATTCGAAATCATTTAGTAATTGAGAACTTTATATCAAAGTCAAATTACGATTTGTACTAATTGGTTTACTTTATTTTTTTATCAACCTTATCCCAGCCAGACTTATAAGCTAGACTTATTTATGATAGTTAAAATGTTTTTGAAAAAACTAATTCAAGTCAGTCAATCGGTCAGCTACATCGGCAGTCCCGACGGCGAGACGACGTGCTCCGGGCAACGTAGACGCAGCACTTGACAGTTCCTCGCCTTCTCTGTTTTCGGAACTATGACTGGCTTTCCAGCGCGTAGTGCACTTTGTGCCACATACACCACCACTGTCACTGAATTGACTTCGTTCACAATTCATTCCATGTGCTTCACCCAAAGGTAGACGGGTAGAAAATACCTTGAGGTATTAAGTCCGCCTCTGTACTTTTGTGTGCATAAAGAATAAAATAAATAAATAATTGCAATCATCAAAACGACGAAGAAGAAAAAGATCAAACCTACAAATTAAGCGATATCGTAATTTATTGGGTTCAGTAATGTTTTACCAAAACTTCATTGGCATATTTGTATAAGTACTATTAATTTATTTCACAAACAATTCATTCCGTTAATGTTTTATTTTAAAAACACTTGCTTTACAAACTTTTTTTGGCAAATGCTTTTCCCGATAAAAGTTTCGGATGATATTTAATCATTTATACATTTTTTATTTTATAATTTGATAGTAGAAAAATTTAATCACGTCTAAATTTTCAGCTGCATCTTTGAAAACTACCTCTAATTTTTTTTGAAAAATAATAATCCTTACACTGATAATATTCAAATTTTAAATAGATCGTGTTTATCTTATTTTCATTGGGTA
The DNA here is from genome assembly GCA_905147345.3 of Mythimna impura. Classification (NCBI taxonomy): domain Eukaryota; kingdom Metazoa; phylum Arthropoda; class Insecta; order Lepidoptera; family Noctuidae; genus Mythimna; species Mythimna impura. The sequence continues at coordinate 502,116 of LR990342.1, read as the reverse complement.
GTATTCAACTGTTCCTCATTTGATTCCTGTTTTCTACTGCAAAATACATAATAATAATTATAGGCAATGTTCCACCAAAATTACTATTTGTGCACTAAAATAGACTCCTCTGTGTGGATTTATGGAAGGAAGATTCTCCCCTCCTGTATGTTGCTGGAAGACCGGTCGACGGGTGGCTTACCTCTAGGGGTGGTTTAAAAAAAAAACCACGAAGCAGATGGCAGGGCCTGTGTTCGCTCGCCATCCCCTTTCAACCTAACCTGTCCATGTCGGGGTGACCCAATTCCCGAGCTCGCTTCGCTCGCTTTTGCATCTTAAGTTCTCTGTGCATTTTTACGAAGTGGATAAGTATCCGTAATAATATGGCAGGGTTGACAAACACTTAACGGAATGACGTAAAAAAAAAACACAAAATAGCTGCCCATGATTACTTAAAAGGAGGCTCCAATCACAATATATTGTTAAAAAAAATATTTGGTTTCTGAAAATAAACAATTTTGTATTTTTGTATTTGTATTTGTATTTTTGTATGATTAATTTAGCACAAAACAATAATGAAAACTCTGCTGCGGAACCCGCATACAAAAGACGAACGAATTAGTTCGGTTCCGGGTAGCCTACTACAATCTTTTTTTTATATTCCAAACGTTGTTTTATGAGATAAAATGAATTGAAAAATTAATCTTTTGTCAAATAACACGTTATTAAACAAAAGTTTATTTGATGATTTGATTGTAAAGTTAATTATTTGGAAAACTTATTGTTGTATAATAAATAATAATAATAATTTTCTTTTAATTTTAATGTATGTAATTGGGTTTAATTATGGTTATTTTAATTAATGTATTGATGTTTTTATTTTATTTTTTTTTGATTCTGTAAGTGGGTAAATTTGACCTGAATAAAGATTTATTATTATTTATTTATAATGATAAAATGGAGAAAACTCGTTGCTGAGTTAAGCTCAACTTTGTACATGAACTGTCTGTATCTCAATATATTATGTTATGTTTTTGTGTACAATAAAGAATTATCAAACAGGCAACGTTTGATAATTCGTCAAGTAAAAAGTAAATCAATTTTTGGTGAACTGACAGGATACCAATCTATTGTTAAGTTATGATGCAGGCCGATGTAACAAATGTTACACGAAAAGCTTTATGAGCTCATTATGGTTTATTGTAAAAAACAATTACAAGCTATGAGTTTCAAACATTAATTATTTGATAAGTGTTTGTTGCACAATCATTAAACGCAAACGTATGCACTATGAACGTGGCGATACGTACTCGCACAGGTCGTCTCCGCCGCGACACACTCGCACCTTCACCATGAGGGCAGCGTCGGCTCCAATGTTCTTAGCGATCCTTATTCACGCTGCCAGTGAGTTCTTTGTTGTTACGATCTCCTTTATGGGTTCAAAATAATTTGACTATGCACCTACTTAGTTTGCATTTATTTAAGGCGAGTAGAGTTCCATTGACCACCAACATTACAGTTACTTGCCTCATTGATGTACAGTGCCAGTCTCATTTGGTTTATTTTGATCGGTCTGATTGGAACCGCTAATCCGTATAATTTGGTATTCCATATTTAATATAAAGGAAGAAGACAGAAGCTAACTTCTGCCTTTTGCTTTGCCTGCGTCAGTAGAAAATTTGTCTCAAGGGAAAATACTTCCGGGATAAGAAGTATTATACGTGCTATTCCAGGACAGGCTCTACTCATTTGCCGAATTCCTGATTCAAGCCACCGTTATTCCCTCCATGTTAGGGAATAACGGTGGCCTCGTTTGGTCGATTTGCTCATAATCCCTTCTTAACTAATCTATCCGTGTCGGAGTACCCCACCACAACGCGCGGCGGCGCACCACCGGGGCGCGAGCTCGGTGTGGCGGGGTACTCTTGAACTAATTATTCTAATTAATTATGGGTTTACATATATTTATAAATTGTTCATTAGACTTCTATATAAATGTCAAATTGAAGTGAAATACAATTGGTTTCAATTACTCTACTACTAAGCATTATAAATAATGCCCAGACGATTTGATTATTTTAATAGTTGTTATCATAATTATTACCCTCTTATATTGGGTATATTGTTTAAACTGCGAGTGTATTTTTATTTTTCTTGAAACATAAATAGGTCGTGGTGCCCTAACATATGTTAATTCTTCATGTGCGCACTAGAGTAATGTCGAGTTTCAGTGTGGCGCACAAGCGTGCATTCAAAATAAGGTGAGACGCAGTACAGTTTTGTGGCACAAGCGTTAATCGCATGTAGGGTTCATCCCTACCACATAGTTTAATTACGTTTATAATAAACTCACACAAGACACCACAATTAAAACACAAACATAAGCACAGCAACAGTATTATTATCATTAACGTATATCAATAACACTACTCAACATTCACGGCATTTATAATGTTTATCATTATAACGTCGGATAGTGTCGGCTGCCCCAACGCGCGGGCCAGCGCATGCGGCGGTTGAGCGCCCAGGCTCAACTTTTACATTTCGTGTTATGAGGGTCAGTCGGTTACAGACCTCGCCGCTAACCGCCTGCGCCGCGCCCGTGATTTACTCGCTCACATGTTGTCGCGCGAATTGATATTGTTTTTGTGAACTACGTATTGTATTGTGCTGTGACTATTGTGTGTTTCTTCTGTCCATTCTCCTTCTGTATTTTATGTGTACCTGGTGTATGAACAGTGCAAGTAAACCGTGAGTACTTTCCGAGTGACTTTTATTTCCTCACCCCCGCACTCACTATCACTACATACTCACTCCAGTCATCATCGCTAAGCTGCTGTAACACCACGTCGATTGTGGTATCCAACGCGTCAGTGACTAACGCGAGATTGGCATTGCAATCGGGGTGAGCTAAAAGAGCAGCGTTAGCTAGGCTCACCTTGCAGTCCTCAAATGCTTGCAAAGTATTCTCCGCAAGACATATGGGCTGCGAGCCCTTTACGTTGCCAATCAAGAGGTTGTGAAGTGGCGCCTGGATCTGTGATGCGTGGAGCATGAAGCGTCGGTAATAATTGATCATACCCAGGAAGCGGCGCAACTGACGAACATCTTTGGGTGGCGGGAAGTTCTTGATCGCCTCGACCTTGGAGTCTAGTGGTTGAGTACCCTTCTCGGAGATGCGGTAACCTAAAAAAGTTACCTCCGGGACATCAAAAACGCACATAGAGGTGTTAATCAGCATAGCGTAGTCTTTCATCCTGCCGAAGATAATACGGAGGTGCTCCTCATGCTCCACCTGAGTCCTAGAAAATATAAGGAAGTCATCCAAATAGCTGTAACAAAAGTCCAAACCTCTGGTCATTTCGTCCACAAAACGTTGGAACGTTTGGCCTGCGTTACGCAGACTGAACGTTATGAACGGAAACTCGTACAGGCCGAACGGTGTGGTGATCACCGTCTTCGGAATGTCTTCCGGACTGGGATCTGATTATAGGTTTTCACTAAATCGATCACGGAATGCTGAAGACTTTGCAACCAGAGATGCTGTGAGCAAAGTCGTGGATGTGCCTAATCAGATACCTGTCAGGGACGGTCCGGCCGTTGAGCATGCGGTAATCACCGCAGGGTCGCCATCCGTTGTCTTTTTTGGGAGCGAGGTGTAGTGGTGATGCCCATGGACTCTCCGACGGTCTGGCGGTTCCATTGGCAAGCATCAGCTGGAACTCCTGCTGGGCAATCTTCAACTTATCTGGCGCTAGGCGCGGAAATGGTGATGATATTTGAGGGCCTGGGGTGGTGCGGATGTGGTGTACGGTGTTGTGAGGTGTGGTGCTTAGTGTACCGGCGGGTGATGTCGGGAAACCCGTTTAAAATTCTATGGTACCTCAAATGACCAGAAGTTATTTTTACAGAAAATAAAGATGAGTCTGTGTGATTCGAGGCTGCGGTAAAAACATTTGTGTTACTATCGACTAGTCGTTGATTACGACAGTAAACGACTAGCGAGTAAAAACATAAAAAGTCCACACCGATAATAGGTTTTGTTACCTCAGCAACCACAAAACGCCACTTAAAGTCCCTGCGGAGTCCTAAATTTAAGTTCAGTTCTACATACCCAAATGTCTTGATGGGCGTGCCGTTCGCGGCCACCAGGTCATAATTGGTACACTCACGACGGTCACTAAGTAGACGGCGGGGGTAGAGGTCGCTACCTGTGTTGACCAGGAACTGCGTCTTGGTGCTGCGATCCATGATGAACAGGCGACCAGTTGAGGGAGAGACCGCTATGACCGACTGCCCGCGGCGTTTCCCTGCCGGTAGTCGCAGGGCTTGACGCAGCGCTTCGCCTTCTCCCCGTGCATGGAGTGGTACCAGCACACGGGGTGCTGCCGGTAACTGGAGTTCGAGCGGATGGAGGACCGATGACGTGAGCGCCGTCGCGCGTCTCGACTACGACTGTGGGAGCGGTTCCGCGAACGGCTGTCACGCAGCTGCAGCGTCAGGTTCTTCACTGCCCGCTTCAGTTCGGCTATCTCGGCGGCCATTTGTTTTTTTTTTATTTGATAACACCGGAGCTACGTCTGCCAACAAACTGCTATGCAGTTTGGCAGAAGTATTATGAATTGTAAAATTGTCTAAAATACAAATAAAGCATTTTATTATTATCATTATTTTCAATATTTATCTCAGGACCCTGAGGTCCTGGACCTTTGGAAGGCGTACGAGGAGCCGAAACCAACTCGCAGAGGCCCTTTAAATAATTATAATGGAACATGATACCAACCGACGATTATCCCTGTACGCGCTATGCTAGTGCACCCAAGGACAACCCCCGGTTGTTGAAAAACTATTGCGACATATGGAGAACAAAGATAATAGGGCTATGGTTTTTGGAGTCTTAAGTGGACTGGTAACATGGAACTATGTTAAGACTATGGCCCCTGCCTGAACAACGTTATTAATATCCATCGAAAAAAGGCAGGGGGTGTTATATTATTATTATCTCACTTGTCGAGGGTCCTGCTACCGAGGCTGCTGCGACGTGGCTTGCTGGCGCGACGATGTCCTGGACGCGGTCTGCCAGCTCGGCTAGCGCGCCCAGGGTGCTGTGGGGCTGCGATGCCAAGAGGGGCTGGACGCTGGTGGGGTGTCGTCTGCACCAGATGGTGCGCACGAAGTCCTCGGGCACAGTAGGTCCTGCTAACCCCTGCAGGTGGCGGAGGAACTGCGACGGCTTCCGGTCCCCCAGCTCCTCATGCATCAGCAGCTGCTTCACCTTCCGCTCTTGGGAGGCTGAGAGTCTCTGCACCAACTCAGTTTTGAGCTTCTCATACCGATTTTGCGTGGGTGGGGACATGATTATGTCCTTCACCTCCTTAGACTGCTGGGGATCAAGGTGTCCGACTACATAATTGTACTTGGTGACGTCGTTAGTCACCCCTGTGTTTTCAAACTGCGCCTCTATTTGCGCAAAACAAAAATATCGAGCTACTCGGGCCAGAATGGGAGTAGGCGCAAAGTGACGCGGTATACCTCGGCCGGCTCGACCTTTGGACCCGAGGGGCGTTTGGCCTTGCGCGCGCGGTGCGCTAAGTGATTGTCGGGCTGCGATGACGCGGTGTGTTCTATCTCACTGTCAGTCATTTTTAAACACTGTGTTCAACTTGGGGTCACCAGTTTAGGAGTGAGTATGTAGTGTAGTGAGTACGGGTGCGAGGAAATAAAAGTCACTCGGAAAGTACTCACGGTTTACTCGCACTGTTCATACACCAGGTACATATAAAATACAGAAGGAGAATGGACAGAAGAAACACACAATAGTCACAGCACAATACAATACGTAGTTTACAAAAACAATATCAATTCGCGCGACAATATGTGAGCGAGTAAATCACGGGCGCGGCGCAGGCGGTTAGAGGCGAGGTCTGTGACCGACTGACCCTCATAACACGAAATGTAAAAGTTGAGCCTGGGCGCTCAACCGCCGCATGCGCTGGCCCGCGCGTTGGGGCAGCCGACACTATCCAACGTTATAATGATAAACATTATAAATACCGTGAATGTTGAGTAGTGTTCTTGATATACGTAAATTATAATAATACTGTGGCTGTGTTTATGTTTGTGTTTTTATTGTGGTGTCTTGTGTGAATTTATTATAAACGTAAAGAAACCATGTGGTAGGGATGAACCCTACACGCACATCTATTGGTCCAGTCCTTGTGACTGGTCAGTGTCCCGCTGACAGAGCTCAAGTAGTACAGTCCTTGTGACTGGTCAGTGTCCCGCTGATAGAGCTCAAGTAGTACAGTCCTTGTGACTGGTCAGTGTCCCGCTGATAGAGCTCAAGTAGTACAGTCCTTGTGACTGGTCAGTGTCTCGCTGATAGAGCTCAAGTAGTACAGTCCTTGTGACTGGTCAGTGTCCCGCTGATAGAGCTCAATAGTACAGTCCTTGTGACTGGTCAGTGTCTCGCTGATAGAGCTCAAGTAGTACAGTCCTTGTGACTGGTCAGTGTCCCGCTGATAGAGCTCAAGTAGTACAGTCCTTGTGACTGGTCAGTGTCCCGCTGATAGAGCTCAAGTAGTACAGTCCTTGTGACTGGTTAGTGTCCCGCTGATAGAGCTCAAGTAGTACAGTCCTTGTGACTGGTCAGTGTCCCGCTGATAGAGCTCAAGTAGTACAGTCCTTGTGACTGGTCAGTGTCCCGCTGACAGAGCTCAAGTAGTACAGTCCTTGTGACTGGTCAGTGTCCCGCTGATAGAGCTCAAGTAGTACAGTCCTTGTGACTGGTCAGTGTCCCGCTGATAGAGCTCAAGTAGTACAGTCCTTGTGACTGGTCAGTGTCTCGCTGATAGAGCTCAAGTAGTACAGTCCTTGTGACTGGTCAGTGTCTCGCTGATAGAGCTCAAGTAGTACAGTCCTTGTGACTGGTCAGTGTCCCGCTGATAGAGCTCAAGTAGTACAGTCCTTGTGACTGGTCAGTGTCTCGCTGATAGAGCTCAAGTAGTACAGTCCTTGTGACTGGTCAGTGTCCCGCTGATAGAGCTCAAGTAGTACAGTCCTTGTGACTGGTCAGTGTCTCGCTGATAGAGCTCAAGTAGTACAGTCCTTGTGACTGGTCAGTGTCCCGCTGACAGGGCTCAAGTAGTACAGTCCTTGTGACTGGTCAGTGTCTCGCTGATAGAGCTCAAGTAGTACAGTCCTTGTGACTGGTCAGTGTCCCGCTGATAGAGCTCAAGTAGTACAGTCCTTGTGACTGGCAAGAATATTATCATAACCGTACTGGCACTCGTGCGGGCTGGTCGTTTTTTATTGTCGCGGAGTTACTTGCTATCCCCACTGTGCTAACTATTGTTTGCGCGCGCGCTGCAGGTGTGCGTTGGACCGCCCGGCTTTGTGTGCCCTGCGCGATCGAGCCACGCATAACATGACTGATAACGTAAGCACTTCCTCGCGCTGTCAGACGCCTTTATTTCATAATGACGTGCAGAGTCTACTGAACAATTCTTCGGATATGGAGGATGACAGTAAAAATGAGGAGGTACGTATACAGTCAAGAGCAGAAAAGAGGGGAAGAGAGGACAGTACTGAAGACGAAGAGGGTTGGACAGAAGTTAAAGGGAGTACAAAGAAGGTGTGTCACGGCAGTAAACAGTCTGTAAAAGACGATAAGTTCGAAGTCTATGCTTCCTCTAAGGAACGTTTGCCAAAACAATTCGCAATGGTTCGTATTTTGAAAGAAAATAATATTTCTAAAATTCGCCTTATTAAATATTTAAGTCCTTTCAAAATACGCATCGAATTTGATTGCGAATCAGCTGCTCAGAACTTATTGACGTGCGAGAAGCTTCTGGAAAAGGGATGGAGGTTTCAGAGGGCTATGCAGCTATCTGTCTGTTATGGCCTAATCAAGGATGTAGACCTAGATTTTACGGATGACGAGATCCTCAAAAACCTCTCATGTCCAGCTCCTGCAAAACTTCTATCTTTCAAGAGGCTAGACCGTCGTGATAGGGATAAAGGAGGTTGGTGCCCCAGCGAAACCCTTAGACTTTGTTTTGACGGTGAACATTTGCCTGCGTCAGTCCGCGTATGTGACATAAATATCAAAGTTTTACCCTACGTACACCAAGTGTCGCAATGTTCCCAATGTTGGAGGTTAGGCCACAATAGGAAAATGTGCCCCTCAAAGAGCGTGGTTTGTCCGAAGTGTGGTGGCCCCCACGAAAATTGCGACACTTCATTGTTTTCATGTGTCAACTGTAAAGGGAATCACATATCTCTTAGCAAGTCTTGTCCTGTTTATAAGAAGGAAAGGAGGCTAAGGGAGATTATGGCTGAATTTGGATGCACATACAGGAAAGCCCTAGAATGTTACGTGCTACCCGAAAATCCCGTTTCCAATGAAGTGGGCGTTGCTCATCAAGCCTCAGTAGCTACGGAAAACCGGTTCTCGGAGATACCTCATTTTTTAGACGAGCCTTCACAAACTAGGAAACCGGATCCAGAAGCCTCTCATCGTTTCAGTTATGCTGAAATAATCCGGACCAAGGCCACAGTTCATAAGGAACAGACTCCTATCACGGCTAGAAAGGACGGTGATATTCCAAAACCAAAATTAGTACAGTCTCCGAAAGCCAAAAAAAAACCACCTAAAGATGACTGGATGTTTTGGAACTCAGATATGCCTGAATGTAACCAACCCAATGATGGAGAGGGTACCGATGAACGTCCATCTTTCAATGAGCTGTGGTCTAGAATAAAAGAAGTTATCTACCTCAAGAAGACTAGCTTAATTTTTAAGATAAGGTGTGTCTTCCAATTGTGCCTAGAATGGTTAACCCTAACATCAGTAAGTTTAGTCTCAGAGTGGCCGTGGATAAAAGCATTGTTTAACTTTTTTATAAGGTGTGATGGCTAATAAAACAATTAAATTAAATATCTTGCAGTGGAATGCCCAAAGTATCAGGCCTAAGTTAGTATCGTTTCAACAACTTTTATGCCAAGAAAAAGTACATATTGCTGCCCTAAGTGAGACATGGCTTGAACCAGAAAGTAATTTTAAAGTTAGTGATTATGTTGTTTATCGCGCGGACCGGGATGACTCATACGGCGGTGTAGCTATCATTGTACACAAATCTATTAAAGCGCAGCTGCGGCGCGCTCAGTTGAATAATAACGGCATTGAGGTAGTGTGCGTGCGATTATTTAACTGCGAACCGTTTGAAAATATTGTTTCTGTCTATTGTCCATCCAGAATCGTAGTCACTCAACAGGATTGGGATAGTTTGTTATCTTTGTGGCCTTATAAAACTTTAATTCTAGGTGATTTTAATGCCCATGACGTCAGTTGGTCCTATAAAACTGACCACAGAGGCAGGCTTATTCGCGACTCCCTTTTAGACAGTAACTTTATTTCTTTGAACGATGGGACGCATACACGAGTTCGTTTAGTTGACAATAATTTTCAACAGTCATCTCCAGATATATCTTTGGTTTCTACAGATATTGCTTTAAATTTTAATTGGACCGTTTTAAACGAAAACCTAGGCAGCGACCACTTAATTATTAAACTGTCAACATTATGTACTTCATACATCCCTTCTGTTATTAAAAGAAATTTTGAAAAAGCAGATTGGACTTCATTTAAAAAACATCTTGCACAAAAATTTTGCAATTTATGTTTACCGAATGACCTTCAAAAAGCTTACGATTTATTTTTAGATATTTTGAATGAAGCATCAAACAAATTCATCCCGATGTTAAAATTCAACCAAAACCCCACTTCAAATTTCATCCCAAAGCCGTATTGGACTGCAGAACTGTCACATGCTGTGGCTCAACGTAGGCTTGCGTTATCTAAAGTTAGACGTAATCCTTCACCCCAAAACCTAGATACCCTTAAAAGTCGGATAACTGAAACACAACGGTTAATTCGTAAGGCTAAAGGAGTGAACTGGCAGAATTTTTGTTCTTCTGTCGACCACGAAACAACGTCTAGTAACATGTGGCGCAAAATGAGATGGCTGAAAGGATATCGCTCGCCTAAACATTATGTGGACATTCAAAGTGCCACAAATCTTTTAAATTCTTTAACACCAGATTATGTTTCCCCTTCGACCCCTACGGTTCACCACAGTAACCCTTTACTAGAATGTGAGTTCTCCATACAGGAGCTTGATAAATGTATCAAGTCTAAGGATACATCTCCTGGATGCGATGACATATCGTATTCTATGATTAAGAATTTACCTAATGTAGGCAAATCTGTATTACTAACATTATTTAATAACTTTTTTAAACACAGTTTTGTCCCCTCTCAGTGGCGCGACATTTGTATCATTCCTATTCCAAAACCTGGTCGTGACCCTAGTAACGTCTCTTCACTCCGACCTATATCATTATTATCATGCATATGCAAAATTTTCCATTATATTTTACTTCGAAGACTGGAATGGTTTCTGGAGAGAGGCAACACATTCTCTGCGAACACAGTCGGGTTCCGTAGAAGTAGGTCGTGTCTGGATGGTCTGAGTTGCTTAATCTCCACAATACAAACTAGTTTTTCCGAGAGTTCATCTACTATCGGTTGTTTCGTGGATATAAATAATGCATACAATACCGTAAATAATACTGTTTTAATCAATGTTTTAGATAACCTTAAAGTAGGTTCACTCATATGTAAATATCTGTGGAATTTTCTCCATAGAAGAGTACTCAAAATAAGATCAGGTAATAGTTTTATTAGTAGACACTCTGGATGTGGGTTGGCACAAGGTGATCCGATATCTCCACTGTTATTTAATGTAATAACGTCAGAGATCTGTAAACGTCTGCAGAACGACATTTGCATATGCCAGTACGCGGATGACTTCGCTATATATGTACAATGTTCTTCTATTAGTGAAGGGCAAGCCAAAATCCAGTCTAGTCTTGATTTAATCAACAACATGTTAACGCTTGTCGGTTTAGATATTTCTCCCGCTAAAAGTAAAATCTGTTTGTTTAGTAGAGGTTACCGTAGGCCAGTTATAGAAGTACGTTTAAACGGTACGTTGTTAGAATTAGTAGACCATGTCAAGTATTTAGGTATGTGGCTGGACAGGGGTCTTCGGTGGAAGAAACATATCAATGAGGTTCGGGAACGAGTACTTAAATTAATTAACATTTTTAAGGTTTTGGTGGGACCTGGGTGGGGTATTCACCCCAACGATCTAAGACGACTATATATCTCCCTTATTCGTAGTCGTATAGACTTTGGTAGCTTTTTGATAGACAATAGCGCCGACACACATTTAATTAAATTGGATAGATTACAAAACATTTGTTTACGTTTAGTAGGCGGATTTATCAAAAGCACTCCAATACATGTGATGGAATCCGAACTAATAGTACCCCCTCTTTTTATTCGCCGCCGATACTTAGCTGGTAAATTTTACTTAAAATCTAAATGTTTTGATTTCCCTATAATAGGCATACTGGATAAGCTACACGGTCTTTGTTACAATAACGCTTATTGGAGAAAAAAGAAAAAGCCTCTGTTAGTTTTGTCTCACGATGTTCTTAAACAGGAACACATGTACTGTAGCGATCAAATAGACATGTTCTCCATGACTACTTGGGTCAGCAATATGGACTTATCAGGTACTATAAAGCCTAATTTAGATTCGGTAGATAAACCTAAACATTGTTATAATGTCCATAATTTAAGATCAATATGTTGTAAGTCTTTAAATGCACTATATTCTGGTTTTTACTGTGTATACACGGACGGTTCTAGACGTGGAAATTCCTGTGGCGCGGCCTTTTTCGATTCACAAATTGATGCCTATTTCAAATTCCAAATTTTATCAAAAGTGTCAATAATGCACTTAGAGCTAATTGCTATCGCTGAAGCTTTGGCCTATATCGAGTCATTGGACGGTGATCGTTTCGTCCTCTTTACTGATTCGAAAAGTGCTCTTCTCCACCTGATAAGATGTACGAGTACTTCATCTGTTAGGGGCCTTCCACTGGCTTATTCTATATTAAAAACCATTACTGATTTTGTTGCCAAACATAGAACTGTTGTATTGCAATGGATCCCCTCCCATGTTGGATTAGAAGGTAATGAGGTGGTTGATCGTTTGGCAAATGAAGCTGGGTCAGATGGGGAAATTTATCCGTGTTATCCTTGGTACACTGAGCTTTTACCTTTGGTTAGAGACAGATGTATTGAATCGTGGTCAGAATATTTTGATGAAAGGTCTTTAACGAAAGGCATTTGGTACAGGACGATTCAGCCATCTCTTCCACAGATTCTTTGGTTCAGCGACGGAAAATTGAATAGACAGGAGGTTGTGATGGCTTTGAGACTCCGATCCGGCCACATACCACTCAACAGCTTCGGATTTATGATGCGCAAAGTCGATTCTCCCAATTGTGTTGTCTGTGGCACTATAGAAGATGTGCATCATGTCCTGTCGGAGTGTGTTCGTATTGGGGTCCAAAGACGTCAAGCTTTTGCCAACAGTTTTAATGTAGGCTTCTATAATAGCATTCTAGCCTCACCTTTAACAGATGAGGCTAGAAAGCTTTATCGTATTATTATTATGGGTATAAGGTTGCGGGTAGACTAGTAAACATGTATCTAAAATATTTGTATTAAATCATCGGGGTGACATATTCTGTATAGAAAAAACCCCGCAAATAAAATGAGATTAAAAAAAAAAAGAATATTATAAGTTAGAGGATTATATTCAAGATAAAAATGCTTGGCTCAATGCTGATCCAGCTCCACTACCACCGGGGTGTACAAATTGATTAGTTTTGAAACTATTATTATTATTCTTTAATGTTTTTTTTTAATTTGTTACATTTGTAAAATATTATTGTAGTTAGTATTGTATAATGTAGAAGCATTTTTTTCAAAGTCTGTAAGTAAATTGAGTACCATGGAGCTATTTTATGGTTTTTAGGTTACTATTGGACTTGTTTGACATAAAAGAGCCTGGCAGTTGAGAGTTTGTCATGCTCACACAAATGTCTCACTGATGGTGGCGCGTGTGTTGGATCATCCGGTTCCCTTCAAAATGGTTGAGCTGAGTGGTATTAATATTCGCGTCATGTCCGTGAACGGGCGCTGTCAATTGAGCCTGGTCATCTCTTAGCTGCAAGTTGCTATTTTAATATCTATATTTAGTTTTTATTTTTACTTTATTATGATAAATGATAATGATAAATGACATTTATTTTGTAAATAGGTTTTTTTTTTCTTTTTTTTTTTCGGGTGGGAAAATCATCTAATGACATCCCCCGCTCTTGGGCGGTGCGGGAGATAGTGTCAGACTTTTACTGACTAAAAACCCACTCCTGTTCCTTCTTTGCCATTTTTTTTTTTCCAGGGCCCCGGGGGTCACTTTCGCATCACCCATGGCCCCAGTAGGCCTCGACCCTGCTGGGCCCCTACGGTTGCTGACATCTCCTTGAGGCGCGCGTGGAACACTACGCGCCGTCGACGACTTGGGCTCGGTCCGGACAGTCACCGGACGATCGGACGGCGAGCCACCCATTGCTCGCCGTCCGCAAGCCCGCGCCTACGGTGGCCGGAAATCGGGATCGGAATCCCGGCGGCTTGTAAATAGGTTTAAAAAACACTTTTACACGTCAATTTTTTTTTCGTCATTTTTAAACTAGATGAGGCCGGTGTTTCCTAGCTGACTACCCTGAGAAGAAACACCGAAACAAACTCAGGGGTCAAAGTCTTTTTTAAAGTCCATACAGTAAATATGTAATGGTCAAATCAAATGAGAACCATGCAGATTTGTCTGAAATGGTCTTTTGAAGAAAGAACCATACAGATTTGACCAGACCTTAACTTTGGGCGGTTCATTGAGTCCAAAGCCAAGTTAGCTGCTAGGAAACTCAGCGTTCTTGCAAAGGTCCGGCGGTACTTCACACCAGGACAGCTTTTAATGTTATACAAAGCACAGGTCCGTTCGTGTGTAGAGTACTGCAGCCACATATGGGCTGGTGCTGCAAAATGCCACCTGGCAGCTTTGGACTCGGTGGAAAGGCGTGCAAAGAGGCTAATTGGTGATCCAGATCTGGTTAATTCCAATCTACAAAGTCTTGAGCACAGGCGTAGGGTAGCCAGCCTTTCGGTGTTTTACAGAATTCATTTTGGAGAGTGTGCGCAGGAATTGCATGACTTGATTCCACCATCTCATTTCTACCATCGGACAAGCCGACGAACGGCGAGTATCCACCCTTACGATGTTGAAACCTCTACGGTCCGGACCAAGCGTTTCGCCTCGTCGTTTATACCGCGTACATCGAGGGACTGGAATAATTTGCCTGCTGCGATTTTCCCGTCCGATTATAATTTGGGTCTCTTCAAGGCTAGAGTGAATAGGCTCTTAATAAATTAGTGCGCCTCACCATCAACGATTGCATTACCACTTACCATCAGGTGGAATCGCAGTCAAGCACTAGTTTATATCAATTAAAAGGTCGTGCAAGCATTCGTCAGTCTGTGCAAGCATTCGTCAGTATTCGTAAAGCTCAACTCAGGACTACTAAGGAGCTCAACGACTTGACGACCAAGGAAAGGACATTTGGGTAGGCCGCAGAAAATACTCAAATTGCCAGACATACATTAAAATTACTGAAAAGGAAAAAAAAAAGCAATCAACATAGTCCTCACGTTCACAATAATAAAAGGAAAAATAGTTGGTTTATTTGAAATAAATGCTTTTGAATCTTTGAATCATTGGTCAGTGTCCCGCTGATAGAGCTCAAGTAGTACAGTCCTTGTGACTGGTCAGTGTCTCGCTGATAGAGCTCAAGTAGTACAGTCCTTGTGACTGGTCAGTGTCCCGCTGATAGAGCTCAAGTAGTACAGTCCTTGTGACTGGTCAGTGTCTCGCTGATAGAGCTCAAGTAGTACAGTCCTTGTGACTGGTCAGTGTCCCGCTGATAGAGCTCAATAGTACAGTCCTTGTGACTGGTCAGTGTCTCGCTGATAGAGCTCAAGTAGTACAGTCCTTGTGACTGGTCAGTGTCCCGCTGATAGAGCTCAAGTAGTACAGTCCTTGTGACTGGTCAGTGTCTCGCTGATAGAGCTCAAGTAGTACAGTCCTTGTGACTGGTCAGTGTCCCGCTGATAGAGCTCAATAGTACAGTCCTTGTGACTGGTCAGTGTCTCGCTGATAGAGCTCAAGTAGTACAGTCCTTGTGACTGGTCAGTGTCCCGCTGATAGAGCTCAAGTAGTACAGTCCTTGTGACTGGTCAGTGTCCCGCTGATAGAGCTCAAGTAGTACAGTCCTTGTGACTGGTCAGTGTCCCGCTGATAGAGCTCAAGTAGTACAGTCCTTGTGACTGGTCAGTGTCTCGCTGATAGAGCTCAAGTAGTACAGTCCTTGTGACTGGTCAGTGTCCCGCTGATAGAGCTCAAGTAGTACAGTCCTTGTGACTGGTCAGTGTCCCGCTGATAGAGCTCAAGTAGTACAGTCCTTGTGACTGGTCAGTGTCTCGCTGATAGAGCTCAAGTAGTACAGTCCTTGTGACTGGTCAGTGTCCCGCTGATAGAGCTCAAGTAGTACAGTCCTTGTGACTGGTCAGTGTCTCGCTGATAGAGCTCAAGTAGTACAGTCCTTGTGACTGGTCAGTGTCCCGCTGATAGAGCTCAAGTAGTACAGTCCTTGTGACTGGTCAGTGTCCCGCTGATAGAGCTCAAGTAGTACAGTCCTTGTGACTGGTCAGTGTCCCGCTGATAGAGCTCAAGTAGTACAGTCCTTGTGACTGGTCAGTGTCCCGCTGATAGAGCTCAAGTAGTACAGTCCTTGTGACTGGTCAGTGTCTCGCTGATAGAGCTCAAGTAGTACAGTCCTTGTGACTGGTCAGTGTCCCGCTGATAGAGCTCAAGTAGTACAGTCCTTGTGACTGGTCAGTGTCCCGCTGATAGAGCTCAAGTAGTACAGTCCTTGTGACTGGTCAGTGTCTCGCTGATAGAGCTCAAGTAGTACAGTCCTTGTGACTGGTCAGTGTCCCGCTGATAGAGCTCAAGTAGTACAGTCCTTGTGACTGGTCAGTGTCTCGCTGATAGAGCTCAAGTAGTACAGTCCTTGTGACTGGTCAGTGTCCCGCTGATAGAGCTCAAGTAGTACAGTCCTTGTGACTGGTCAGTGTCTCGCTGATAGAGCTCAAGTAGTACAGTCCTTGTGACTGGTCAGTGTCTCGCTGATAGAGCTCAAGTAGTACAGTCCTTGTGACTGGTCAGTGTCTCGCTGATAGAGCTCAAGTAGTACAGTCCTTGTGACTGGTCAGTGTCTGGCTGATAGAGCTCAAGTAGTACAGTCCTTGTGACTGGTCAGTGTCCCGCTGATAGAGCTCAAGTAGTACAGTCCTTGTGACTGGTCAGTGTCCCGCTGATAGAGCTCAAGTAGTACAGTCCTTGTGACTGGTCAGTGTCTCGCTGATAGAGCTCAAGTAGTACAGTCCTTGTGACTGGTCAGTGTCCCGCTGATAGAGCTCAAGTAGTACAGTCCTTGTGACTGGTCAGTGTCCCGCTGATAGAGCTCAAGTAGTACAGTCCTTGTGACTGGTCAGTGTCCCGCTGATAGAGCTCAAGTAGTACAGTCCTTGTGACTGGTCAGTGTCCCGCTGATAGAGCTCAAGTAGTACAGTCCTTGTGACTGGTCAGTGTCCCGCTGATAGAGCTCAAGTAGTACAGTCCTTGTGACTGGTCAGTGTCTCGCTGATAGAGCTCAAGTAGTACAGTCCTTGTGACTGGTCAGTGTCCCGCTGATAGAACTCTTGAACAACTAACAAGTGACGATACCCCGAGACTGAGTACTGTTCGAATTTATATTTTCAGTTTCAGCAGTGCATAGTTAATTAAAAGTTAAATTCCTATTTTATTTTAAATGGCTCCAACATAGAAACTATCAAAGATATATGCGCATGCGCTGAGGAGCATATTCACTAACACCCATGCTTATCATTGATAGTATTGTGGAGTCCTTGCGACTCTTACTACAAATACAAAACGGAGAGGAGGATGGCAGGTAAGCTGACGTACCTGACGCGCGAACTGCTCATGGATGTGGAGATGAAGATCAAGGCAGTGCAGAGCTTCCGCGACCAGTACTACAAGTCACTGCAGTACCAGCTGGGCGACATCGTCTACGAGATGCGCAATTACTTCAAGAACATGGTACGTCTGTACCAGTTGACGCACCAGCAAGTCGCCTATCGCAAGGGAAATTACCATAAGGTACCATATACATCAAATAATATTTATGAATGCCTTGTATTGTTCTTTTTAGCAGCTTTATGTACTTTTGTTAATGTTATTGGACAGAGCATTCCAACGCTGATAGATATACAACGAATGACCATGGACATTGAGACTAAAGTCACTATGGTACAAGGGTGGCAATACAAAAGGGAAACTAAGGAAGAGCACCGCGAACGCATGCTGTCGCCACTGCGCAGCGGAGCACCGCGCGGCGACGACGAGAGCGAGCCGCTGCGCGAAGCGGCCGCGCGCGCGCGCATGCAGCAGAGCTCGCCCCGTGTGCGCGCGGCTGCGCCCGCCCGCTCCACCGCCCCCGCACCCGCGCCCCCGCGCAGGAAGAACAAGAAGTGGCGGCACGTCACTAACAATGACTTTAGTTTATTATAAAACTTAAATTTGAATTACGTACCAGCTGCTGCCAGTGACTAAAAGAAATTATATAAGAGTTAAGAAAAAACGACTAATAAGTTACTTACACAATATGTGCCCGCGATTTATTCTTCAAGTAACACATTTGTCTACCTATATACCTATACATATAAGAAACTTTTTACAAAAGAAACATACAGCCGACTTTAATGTATATAAAAACAGGGCAAGTGCGAGTCGGACTCGCGTACTGAGGGATTCGTACGAACTTACCTATGAAAACCGTTCGATTCCCAAATTAAATTACGAACATTTTTCCGGATTTCAAAAAATGTTTTTTTTTGTGACGTAACTACAAATTTACAGTTTTCAGATTTTTTCCTATGCTTGTGCTATGAGACTTGCTCCATGCCAAATTTCAGGATTCTAGGTCAACGGGAAGTACCCTATGAATTTTGATTGATAGTGTCGAAATACCTGGAAGATTACCTGGAAGAATACCTGGAAGAAGTTGGGGGAGGCCTTTGCCCAGTAGTGGGACAGTATAGGCTATTAAAAAAAAAAAAGTGTCGAAATACACGTTTTTTGCGACATAAACGACCGTATCTTTTTTTTTCGTTAACTCAGAAATTCGATATTTTCACTGCTTCAAGGGACCACAGACTCGAGAATATGGTTTTAATTCCAACTCGATACCTTCACGCGTTCCCGATGTAAAGGGTCTTGACAGTCAGACAGACAGACGGAAAACAAAGTGATCCTATAAAGGTTCCGTTTTTTCCTTTTGAGGTACGGAACCCTAAGAACACTAACTTTTTAGTGTGCAAAACCACTTTAATTTCGGAAGTCGGTGTTTCTATTAGTTTTGTCTTTTCGTTATTTAACACCGACTTATACGCGTATATATTTAATACGCGTGGAGGTATCGAGTTGAAATTACCCTATCCTAAGGTCTGCTGTCCGTTGAAGTTGTGAAAAAATCAAACTTGTAAGTTAACGAAAAAAAAAAAGATACGGCCGTTTATGTTGTAGAAAATGTATATTTCGACACTCTCAAGGGAATCAAAATTCATAGGGTACTTCCCGTTGTCCTAGAATCCTGAAATTTGGCATGAAGTAAGATCTCATAGCATAAATATAGGAAAAAATCTGAAAACTGTAAATTTGTAGTTACGAGACAAAAAAATACTTTTTGCGATTCGTAAAAATATTTGAGGTTTGGTTCGGAAATTGAACTTTTTTCATAGGTAAGTTTGTACGGAACCCTCAGTGCGCGAACCCGACTCGTTTTACATTGAAGTCGGTGGTATTTTTTTTTAAAACGTTTTTTATTTCACACTTTTTAGTTGTGGTACCACAAGTACCCCAAATAGTGTGCAAAGATACCTATAGAATTTAATCATTAAAACATTGCATGACAATAAGCTACGTCTAGGATATATTGTATTATTACGCAGTGTTCGTGCCTACCTTTCATTATCAGATTAGCTCGATGGTACCTCATAGCCAGAGTGCATTTCATGACAATTCTAATAATCTCAAACACGGTCAGGATATATTAATCTATTACAGAGTTCCGGTACCTTCCGGCTTTATTATAAGATCAGTTCGATATATGCCCTCCTTCTCTTCTTTCAGACAGTCATTGACTACACGTATAAACGAAGCAATTTTACTTGTTACAACAGTTCTACTGTGATCCTATCAATTCCGTTCCATATCTTCGAAGTTCATTATCAGATCATAAGAAAATTTCTATGGGACCAACTCGTAAGAATAACCTTTCAAACAAAAAATAATTAATTCAAAAGGTTTCAAAGGTTGTCTGTAAGAAATTGCCCTGTGCGATAAGGCCGCCCATTATACACTTATTTTTAATTTTGTTTGTCCTTATTTTTGTTTATGTGGTGTACAATAAAGAATATAATAAATAAATAAATAATTTTCAAAATCAGTCCACAATTGACAGATAAATTGGCGAATCCTCCTTCTTTTTGAAGTCGGTAAGTAAAAGAAGAAACTGACTGACTGAAATATCAACGCCCAGCTGAAACTACTGGGACTAGGAACTGCTCAAGGCTTCCTATTATGACGTAGGCAAGCACTAAGAAGCGTTTTTGAAAATTCAACCTATAAGGCGACGGCGACAGATGAATTATCCATACAAATGTTATACCAAAATCATTTGCAGATTGAGCATATTTTCACCATATTATGATGATATTCGGATTAAGACAATATTTATCTAGGTTCCTACGTTTTTCTTTTTTTTTAATACTTATTTAAAACGAAATTTAAGCGAATTTTCTTTCGCATATTTTTATAGCGTAAGGCTCTAGACAGACGGGCCGCATTACAACTGCAAACCAACCGCAAATTGCAGTTCGGATGCAGTTTGAATGCAGTCGGCGTGCAATCGTGTGAACTGCACACCGACTGCAATCGAACTGGACGGTTGGTTTGTAGTGCTATTGCAGTTGTGTCGGCCGCTCCCTCGCGCGTGCACGTACGGCATCCTCCTTTGCTAGCATTACTGTTTCGCAGAAGGAGGCGACCGCCTGCCACTCCTCCTCGCTTCGGACCATGGCCTATACCAAGGCCCGGCGCTAGAGATCGTTGCCGCCGATCGCCCCCACGAGGACACGGCTGTGCTCTGCCCAAGCGGGGCACACCCCTACCGTATGCTCCACCGTGTCCTACGGGCGGATCACACAGTGGTGACACCCGGGTGTCGCTTCTGCACGAATCCGGTGCAGGAACTTCCCGAACTGTCCATGTTCGGTGAGAAACTGCGTCATGCGGAAGGTGAGGACGCCGTGGGGTCTTTCCAGCCACTCCTCAAAGAGGGGACTCACCGCCATAATTATGGCTTGTCCAAGCCAAACTTTCAATAATAGGAATAGGAACAAATTAGATCAACCTCAATCTAATTTGTTCCTATTCCTATTATTAAAATTTTGCCTGTCACTTATCTTAGTAAAAAGATGAATATTTTTCCGAACATACATAAGTTTACATAAAAGTATTGACAAGGGACCGTCATGATGTTTATTTCCTTAGATAGTTCCCTAAGAGAATCGTGCATGCGAAGATTACATATGGCTCTGTCAGCTATTTTCTGCAGAATAAAAATAGACTCCATGTCTGCAGCCCATCGCCATAGCAAAATACCGTAAAACATTTTATTTATCTATTTATTTATTATTAGACATATATACAGCTATCATTACAGACCAATCCAATGCGATAGTGTAGTCAAAAATATAAATTACAATATTGATTTCATACAATTCCAATTCATAACATTTACAAAAATAAAATAACTTAGTCAATATAATAAAAATTTAAAAAAATAAGTGTGGCACTCGGGGACTGCCGCGGTAAAGCTATTGCATAGCATTTTGTATCAACTTATGCAATTATAATTATTTATTTATTTCATTTATGCAGTATTTCTTTTTCTTTGATATTAATTCAAGTTACACTTTTTGAGCGTGGTGACCGATAAGAAAACAAATTTTTTTCTTTCTTGTTTACTTCATAAATTGCTACAAGTATGTTCAGTTGTTATCATAGAACATTACTATAATCTATTATAATACAAAAAGACTATTTTGTTTGACCGAGATTTGAACTCGAGGCACGATGATAACATAGGTAGAACGCTGTACCAATGCGCCACACAGGTCGGTAACGACTTTTCTAAAATAGGTGTTCGGTCGGCCTTCAAGCCACACCTCCGTGCCCGTCGGAGTGGGGAGCGTGAGGTTTTTTTCGTTACGGAATTTCTAGATTCGGTCCCCGCGCTCAAGGCCCTCGATAGAAGCTATGCAATAGCTTAAAATTAATATAACATACAATTAAAATACAATATAAGGCAATTTATTATCAGAATACAATTATTTAATTCAATTAATTATTTATTATTATTATAACATAAAAAATGTAATGCAACTTTTGCGATCTCGCTCAGTGAACATGAAAATATATCAATTCTATCAGCCACCAGGTTTAGTGTGTGCATTGCCCTCGAGAATGGGACGTTGGCCACCAGCTTGGTGCGACCACGATGCGGTGCGAACAAATCCGGCCGTCTGCGACGTTGAACGTACCCATCGGGCACACACAATCCCATCTCCTGCAACACACCCGGAATATACGATACCAACGCTAGATCCCTTCTTGTCTCCAACCTGTTGTATCCCACCATGCCCAAAACGAACAAGGTTAGATACATCAAGGGATAAAGAGGGTATACGCCATAAAGTCTTAGGTACAGGTATCGCGTATATTTATTTTGTATGCGCTCCAACATGAGAGTGTATTTCGCCTCATTTGAATTTCGCCCATACAGCTGCATTACTTTCTAACTGACTCCTAATTAGCGCGTCGTACAATGTCGGAATAGCCTTAATATTGGTGAAATCTGCTGCTCTGCGAAGCACGAGTCCCAGCCGCTTGTATGCCTTTTTACAAACGCTGACTATATGACCCCGGAATCTTAGCTGTGTATCCATATGGGCGCCAAGGTCTCGCACTACTTCCTCTCTTTTCAGAGGCGTATCGTTCAGTTTGTAGTTGTAGTGAAGTGGTAATCTTGCACGGCTGAATGTCAGAATTGAACATTTCGAAACAATGAACTGCAGCTTGTTTTTCCGACTCCACTCAACTATACGATCAATGTCTTGCTGAAGGCGGTGACAGACTTCCTCGGTCTCAATGGCTAAAAGCAATTTAAGGTCGTCCGCAAATAGCAGACACCTGGCGTCACTCACTACATCAGGCAGGTCATTGATCATAATAATAAATTGTAACGGCCCCACATTTGTGCCTTGACTCACCCCCGATCTAGTGAAATAAGCTCAGACCGACAACCACAATACTCCACGTACTGTTTCCTGTCCCTCATATAGCTCGCAAAGAATTGGAGCAATTTTGGAGTGCAGCCGACTCTCGCCAACTTATCCACTAGATCAAATGCCTTCTTAAAATCAAAGTAGGCGGCGTCCACCTGCACCCCCGCGTCGATATGAGGAACCAGGTACGTCATAGCGTTTAAAAACTTGCTGGTTGTACTACGCGCAGGACGAAAGCCATGCTGTGCGTCTGACAGTTGCGAAGCCACCTGTCCCTGAACATCCCGCTGAAAGGCAGATTCAAATACCTTCGCTGGTCTGCTATTCTGTCACCCCCTTCTGGTATGGGAATCACACGGACATGATACTACGAAATTAACTAAAATAGACTAGCCTCGCGGTTTCTACATCAGTAAATAGACGGATTTTTCTTACAGCATAATTAATTGTTTCCATTTATTAATAGTTACCACTTGATATACAATATCATTCAGGTCATTTAGTATTGCAATAAAGATTTGTGGGCGCCGCCGCCGCCGCCAGCGCGCCGCGCCGGGCAGCGCGGGGCACAGTGAAGCAGTGGGCGTGCGGCGCACAGCGACGCGGCGGCCTCCCGCGTCCCCCTGTTACTAATTACTACGGCCTTACATTAGCATATTCCTAGACTAGACTAGTATATATCAGAGGTGGCTGGTTTCATCTCTTTGT
Organism: Mythimna impura; assembly: GCA_905147345.3. Lineage (NCBI taxonomy): Eukaryota > Metazoa > Arthropoda > Insecta > Lepidoptera > Noctuidae > Mythimna > Mythimna impura. The sequence continues at coordinate 478,925 of LR990342.1, read as the reverse complement.
CAATTCAAAATGAAAAATGTCTGTATTCACAAAAAAGAAATAACGCTGCATTAGCTGCATTAGATCTATTAACAACGATCTAGTGAATAGCGTCCACGACTGAAACGAGAACGATTTGATTTGATCGAACGGTTTGCTTATGACTGTTTGAGCAAAGGTACAAAAAAACATATTGAAAGCATGTATTCTTGATGCAAAATAATGCAGGGCGAGACGTTTACAATGCGGGGACGCGTCCGACTGCGCGTGTGTGCGTGTGATGAGTGCGTGCGCACCGGCGCGCTGCACACACGCGACAATACCAAACAAATTAAAGTTTATAATAAGCAATTTGTTTGCAAGTACGCGACCAACATGGAAACAGATCGGAAGACGAACGAAGCGCATTTAATAGAAACTTGTACGTTGTTCTGTATCGTAACAACAACTTTTTTCATTTGGCGGGACTTCAGCCACGGACTGCGAACTGAGCGCGATACCATGTCGTCTTACAGATGTGTGCCGCGAGCCTCAGCACTCACTTATATACGTTATTTTGACGAGCTAGAGAACTAGATCGTCTAACGTCTAAGTTTACTTTTGTAACAAAATCTATTTAAAAGTTGTACCTACACAGCGGTGCGACTGTAACACTAATGATGGCGAGGTGACCTGCGCTTCCTGGCTCGTCACAAATTACTTCTCTCACACGCACTCAGTAATTGAGGATAGCTTTCAAAGTATTCATAAAAAGCCTCAGAATTGATTAGAAGCGGTGTCAGTACTTACCGGCTGTATTGCCGTCCTGCTGCTCAGAGCCGCACTGTCACGCGCGGCATAATCCGTTCGGTGACGTCTGTCGCAGCTTACGCCTAAATCTCCTCCCGCTGTCAGAGCAGGTAACATTTAGGAAAAACTGCTAATAAGGGTTTATAAATAATGTGTAGTAAAGTACGTAGACGTAGGGCAAAACAAATGACAGCCGAGGTTTATCCGAACCACGTCCCTGTCCGAGAGACACGCACCACTTATGTAGGTACACATAAACGGTGAAGTGCAATAAACAGTCGTTTTTAGGGTTCCGTACCTCAAAAGGAAAATACGTAACCGTTTGTTGTCCGTCCGTCCGTCTGTCTGTCTGTCTGTCTGTCAATCAATCAATCAAAATTTTTATTTGCTAGAATATGGTATAGAAGGTGTTACAGTACATTCGTTTCAACATGGCGTGCAAATATATTCACAGTCAGAGTTGTCAATTACTATAACTTGCAGATTACAGATTCTATTGACTTGTCTTCTAAATTGTCCTTAACGGTATAATATCTTTTAAATAATAACAGATAAAAAGTATTTTTTTAAACATTGTCAGTGACAAGTCTTGTAAACTATTTGGTAAATGATTGTAAATAATGATCGACATGCAGTATACATTTTTCTTAAATAACTTTAACCTTATTTGTAGCAGCCAAAGTCTGTCTTTATGCCGTGTTCGGCTATTTGGCCTGTCAGTGTTAGTCTCGAAAAAAATGTAGTTTTTCTTAACAAAAACACACATTTCAAAAATATATAAACATGGCAAAGGTAGAACTTTAAGTTTTTGAAATAGTAGCTTACAGCTGTCTAAAAAGTGAGCTCCACAAATGACTCGAATACATTTTTTTTGAGCTTTTAAAACTCAGTCCAAATCTACCGAGTTACCTCATATTATAATATCGTATCTAAGTACGGATGATACATAACCATGGTAAACTAGCATTGCAGTATCACAGTTCACCGTTTGTCTAATTCTTTTCAAGACATATATAAAACTATCTATTTTTGTAAGAATTTTATCTATAATTATGTGCTTTCCAGTTGCAATCGTCGTCGATCGTTATATCAAAAAATACACAACTATCGAGAGTTGTCAAGTGAGAATCTTTATAATAAATGTCAAGCTTAATTATGTTTGAATTGTATGTCTGAAATTGTATAATGTTTGTTTTAGTCATATTTATTTTCAAGTTATTTATTTCGAGCCAGTCGATTGCATTATCTAAAGCCTGGACGATTTCATTTTCTAAATTTTTGTCAGTGTCACTCTTAACCATTATTGTTGTGTCATCAGCAAATAGTATGCAGTCTTTGCCTATCGCCTCTAGAATGTAGTTGATGTAAACTAGTGGTGGGGATAATATACCTCCCTGTGGGGTGTCATAATTGTTTTGTTTATATTCCGACCAATAGGTTCTTTTTTTCATTTTATCAGATTTTTGTTACTTCTACGCGTTGTACTCTTTCAGTAAGGTCACTTTTGATCCAGTCGTTGGCCTTACCCCGGATTCCGTAATGCTCAAGCTTTGAGAGTAGTGTTTTATGGCAAACAAAATAATAGGAACACGCAACTTATCTTAGATTTTTGATTAAGACTTTCAGTTATGTATTTTACTAGTGTAAAACATGCTAAAGCAGTGGAATTTCCTTTCCTAAAACCAAATTGTTCTTTTTTAAGAATGTTACATGCAGTTAAAAAGTTCTCTATTTTGATGCACATAACTTTCTCAAATATTTTGGATAGAATTGGGATTAACGATAATGGGCGATAGTTGCTCATGTCAGTTTTTACACCTTTCTTATAAAGAGGTTACCCAGGGTTTACCCTGGAGCACAATTTTAAACCACACGCTGATGTGTGTTTGTACGCCAGGGACGACATTTGCTATCGGCGTTTCCGCAACTTTGAAGATTCCAGGTTCTCCACGCTTTGGGCTCTGGTGGACACAGGCATAGATAAAATTATCTATGCTTGTGTCTACCGTTCGCACTGTGGTGATCAGGAGACAACCAGGCTCATCCAGTACCTTAATGAGGCGGCGGATGCGGCTCAGCAGAGGTACCCTTCCGCACAACTGGTGTTACTGGGGGATTTTAATGCCCACCATCAGGAGTGGCTTTTCCCATACCAGTGCACAGACCATGCTGGTCGAGAGACGCAAAAGCTTGCGCTAGCGTTAAATATCACCTAGCTGGTCCAGAGAGCTACGAGGGTGCCGGATGTTGATTCGCACACGGCCAACTGCTTGGACCTTCTGCTGGCAACAGATCCAGACCGCTATTCAGTGTCGATATCAGCACCGTTAGGTAGTTCCGACCACTGTCTGGTGAAATCTGTATCAGTCTACTCTCTGCCCGATCCCTGCCCTAGAGGCACCAGGTTGGTTTGGCAATATAGGTCAGCAGATTGGGATGGCATGCGATCTTTCTTCGCATGTTATCCATGATAACAAGCTTACTTTTCTTCGAATGATCCATCGTCGTGCGCAGATGCTGTGACAGATGTGTTGCGGCGGGGGATGGAGTACTACATTCCATTCTCTGACGTAACAATATCTAGCCAGGCTCGCCCTTGGTTTGGTGCGCAGTGTGATCCCGCTAACACGCTTAAGCACACGGCATACCAGGCATGGACCGACGCTCGTATACACAAGGCGAATGACGTGAGTCAGAAGAAGAGAGTCTTCAACAGAGCTGCCAAATCTTGAAAAAAGGTGATGCGGAGGTCTCGGTACGACCACATTAGCCGCATCGAGAACAAACTCGCTTCATACCCTGCTGGTAGTAAGGCGTTTTGGTCCCTGACTAAGTCGACTAACTACCGCCACTGCTGAAACCCGACGGGTCGCTGGCCCATACCGCTGAGGAGAAAGCAATTTTGTTTGCCTCACTCTTCGCGGAATATTCGCGTCTAGATCCTGGTGACGCGCGGCCCCCTGTTAATCCTGATGGTTGCGAGACGAGTATGTCGGATATTCGCATCCATCAGATGGACGTCCGTAGGGTGCGTAACCTAAACGTGAACAAGGCTAGCGGTCCAGACGGGATACTGGCAATTGTTCTAAGAACGTGTGTGCCTGAACTGTCTCCGATCCTGACACGCCTATTTAGGCTTTCATTTGAGGCTGGAAAAGTGCTGATTGCATGGAAGCAAGCTAACGTACAGCCCGTGCCCAAAAAGGGTAGTCGGACTGACCCAGCTAACTACAGGCCAATCCCAGTAACGTCCATTATCTGTATGACTATGGAACGTGTACTCAACACTAAGCTCCTGGCATACCTAGAAGATAATGACATCCGGCAATACGGCTTTCGCCGAAATCGGTCAACTGGTGATCTTCTAGCGTATGCCATCCACATCTGGAGTGAGGCCATCGAGAAACACGGGGAAGCGCTTGCCGTCTCCCTAGATATCTTGAAGGCTTTCGATAGGGTCTGGCACGAAAGCCTTATTAGTAAGCTTCCTTCTTTCGGTTTACCTGCTGGTTTGTGTGCTTGGATCGCAGACTTCCTGAGTGGCCGGTCCATCCGAGTGGTCATCGCTGGTTGCTCGTCAGGTCAAATGGCTATTAATGTCGGGGTCCTTTAGGGGTCAGTGCTCTCGGCAACATTGTTCTTGCTGCACATAAATTATCTGCTTAAGCCCGGTACCTTTGGGTATGCAGACGACAGCACTGTTGTTGAGAGTTACATATCCAGCGCGCGAGCTAGCGGGTCACAGATCCAGTCTCACCAAGAGGCTATGGTCGAGCGCTTGAACTTGTCCTTGGAGGCAGTCTCTGAATGGGGCGATGCCAATTTGGTCAAGTTCAATGCTGCTAAAACCCAGGCGGGTCTATTTTCCGCTAAAAGGGGCCAATTCAACCCTGCTCTAACTTCGTCGGTCGTCTTTGTTTGGGATATATAAAAGTCATTAAATAAGTCACATATTTCGTTTGGATTGTCATAAACTTTACCGTTAAAATTAACAGCGTCAACTTCAGAGTTACTTGTCATATTAATTGTGTTTGTTTTAATCAATTTCCAGGCTGCTTTACTTGTATTTTTGGCCTTATTAATATAGTGTAAGCTATTAATCTGCTGAGTCTGTCAAGACCCTTTATCTCAAGAACGCGTGGAGATATCGAGTTGAAATTAAAACCAAATACTCAAATCTGCGGTCCTTTGAAGCTGTGAAAAAAACAAACATCTGAGTTAACGGAAAAAAAAGATACGGCCGTTTATGTCGTAAAAAACATGTATTTCGACACTCTCAAGGGAAACAAAAATTCATAAGGTACTTCCCGTTGACCTAGAATCCTGAAATTTGGCATGAAGCAAGGTCTCATAACACAAGTATAGAAAAAATTCTGAAAAATGAATTCGGAAAAATCCTCGTCTCGGGAATCGAACGGTTTTCATAGGTAAGTTTGTACGGAACCCTCAGTGCGCGAGTCCGACTCGCACTTGCCCAGTTTCTTAAATTAGGTGGAGATCGATACGAAGTGCGTAGTTGTGGTAACTGTGCTGTGGACATTTGACCGCGGCGCGTGGTGGACTCGTAGTGAGTAGCTGCCGTGACAGGCACGCAGCAGTGCGTGGTGGAGGCGCAGTGAGTTGCTGTCATGACACGCACGCAGCAGTGCGTGGTGGGGGCGTAGTGAGTAGCTGCCGTGACACGCACGCAACAGTGCGTGGTGGAGGCGCAGTGAGTAGCTGCCGTGACACGCACGCAGCAGTGCGTGGTGGAGGCGCAGTGAGTAGCTGCCGTGACAGGCACGCAGGAGTGCGTGGTGGAGGCGCAGTGAGTAGCTGCCGTGACACGCACGCAGCAGTGCGTGGTGGAGGCGCAGTGAGTAGCTGCCATGACACGCACGCAGCAGTGCGTGGTGGAGGCCCAGTGAGTAGCTGCCGTGACACGCACGCAGCAGTGCGTGGTGGAGGCGCAGTGAGTTGCTGCCATGACACGCACGCAGCAGTGCGTGGTGGAGGCGCAGTGAGTAGCTGCCGTGACACGCACGCAGCAGTGCGTGGTGGAGGCGCAGTGAGTAGCTGCCGTGACACGCACGCAGCAGTGCGTGGTGGAGGCGCAGTGAGTTGCTGCCATGACACGCACGCAGCAGTGCGTGGTGGAGGCGCAGTGAGTAGCTGCCGTGACACGCACGCAACAGTGCGTGTAGGAGTCGCTATGAGTGGCTGCCGTGACACGCATGCAGCAGCACGTAGTAGAGGCGCTATGGGTGACTGCCATGGCCCGCATGCGGGCATTCACGTCAAGGCAGATATTAAAATAATAACTTTGTCATGATATTAATTTAATCGAATCCCTTATTTGCAAATAGATTTTAAAAACCACTTTAAAAATAGATTTTAAAAACCACTTTAAACTAGCAACCTACCTGATCATCGAAGATCTTTTCGCCCTGTTTTGTCGACGAGTCGGGAATTTGTTTATCGAAATAAAACAACACCACGTACTCAGAACGTAGACTTTTATTAATTAATACCGAGGTGTCTTATACAATCCTCGGTAACGAAACCATAGCGCGAATTTAAATCGACCAACGCCATCTATCGAGGCAAGAGGTACTACAAATTGTTTTAGAGATTAGGTTTGACTTAAATTCAATATTATGACGTGAACATTCCGCCCACCAAGGACCTAGTCCTTTCAAACCGCCCACCATGGCATGATAAAGAGTAAAACATGAATAACTTCTTTTGTACTAAAATCCTTGGTGCTCGGAGATCACAATGATCTTATTACAAAATAACATAACGATATCTAGAGGAGAAAATTTAGGTTTATCAACAATTAGATCTAACCATCAGAACAATTTTAAATTTCTAATATCATTATCTGAGTGGACTGTATAATACATAAAATAACGAAATAAAACGATAAATTAACACATCATTCCTCGTTGACAGGTAAAATGCATAACTTGGAAGTTGGGCGTTTGACTCGGGAGTCCTTACACTGAAGGGTAACTACGCGCACTAAATTATCCTTGCCAGGGTGTACTTCAACTACTTTACCGAATAACCACTTGGCAGGTGGTAAATTATCTTCTTTTACGAGGACAACATCCCCAACCTTCGGATCGCGCGTACGTTTAGCCCACTTGTGTCGTTGAAAGAACATAGTTAAATACTCCTGAGACCAACGTTTCCAAAAAGATTGAATCATCCTTTGTGTCAATTGCCAACGTCTCAAGCTACTGACTGTCGCATGCTCATAATTATAATCTGGTGCCGTCACCAATGGCTGACCGACTAAGAAATGTCCTGGTGTCAATGGGTTTGGGTCAGATGAGTTCACACTAGACTGTGATATAGGTCTGGAATTTAGACATGCCTCGATTTGGGATAAGACTGTGCTCAGTTCCTCAAAGGTCAAAGTCGACTCACCAATTACCCGCTTAAGGTGATGTTTTGTGCTTTTGATCCCAGCCTCCCATAAACCTCCAAAATTAGGAGAATGAGGTGGGATGAAATGCCATTCGGTTCCATTATTGGCCAAGATAGAGGCAATTTCTCGAGGAAGTGAAGCACACTCATCGCGAAACATGGCTTTAAGCTCTTTGGACGCCCCTACAAAATTGGTACCATTGTCGCTGTAAAGGTGACTACAGTGACCCCGTCTAGCCACAAAGCGTTTAAATGTAGCAAGAAAGCCTTGAGAGGTCAGGTCAGAGACCGCATCTATATGCACAGCGCGGGTTGCCATGCATATGAACAGACAGACGTAACCCTTATAGGACTTATGTCCACGACCCTTTGCTGTTCGTATTTGAATTGGTCCTGCGTAGTCGACACCTGAATGAAGAAAGGGCTTACTTGGAGTTACTCGGCATGATGGTAGCTGACCCATTAATTGATTTCGTGTTACAGCTGCATGACGAATACACGGTACGCAGTCGCGGATGTGAGCCTTGATCATATTCTTTCCACGAATAATCCAATATTTTGATCGAAGGAAGTTAAGAGTCAGTTGAGGTCCTCCATGCAGTACACGCTCATGAGCATCTGAGATAAGTAATCTTGACAAATGGGACTGACTAGGAATGATAATGGGATGCTTCATATCCTCACCAAGTTGTGAATATTGGATCCTACCCCCTACTCTCATCAAGCCCTTGTCATCCAAATAAGGATTCAACGATGTCAAACGGCTGCTTATATTGACGTCTTTTCCGGCTTGGATAGCCTTGATTTCTCGTTCAAACCAAACACTTTGACTCTGCTTGAGACAGCAATGCATGGTATCCGCAATCTCAGAAGCTGTAAGGTAAGGCGGCAACCCTGTCCGTGATTCCCTGGCTATCTTTAATTTCAGGAATCGTCTGCAATAGGTCAGAGTCCTGATTAATCTACGGAACGATGAAAATCTAGACCACATTAGTTCACTTGGCTGATCGAGTATCTGTGCCGCATGAACCTTTATAGATTTTAGTTCCAGTTTCGTCATTATAGCCTTGGGTCTGCTATATTCTATAGTATCAGCAAGCAACCACGATGGTCCATGCTTCCAAAGTGAGTTATTTATTAAATCTGTTGATGTGCTACCCCTCGAAGCAATATCAGCTGGATTGTTTTTTGTATCAACATAATGACATTGGGTGGTATCGAGGGCATTAAGGATTTCAGGTCCGGTTTGCGACGAAGGTTTTCCATCGGCTCGGGTGATCGCTCAACCAAGCCAGCACGACCGTGGAATCCGTCCAAGCATGTAAGTTGGATTTTTTAATGTTCAAGACACGAGCCACTTCTAAAAGTAATTTGGTAACTAAAACTACGCCACATAGCTCCAGTCGTGGTATAGAAATTTGCTTAATCGGAGCCACCTTCGTTTTTGCGGTTACCAGATTACAGTGGACTTGGTCAGCAGCATCGATGACTCTGATGTAAACAACCGCGGCGTATGCTACGCTTGATGCATCAGAGAAACCATGTAATTCAACTGTTTGATCATTGCTTTTTCTTTTTAGCCACCTAGGAATTCTGAAGTTGTTGAGTGTATGCAACCCACAACGGTAAGACTGCCACTCTTTTAGAAGATCTTCAGACAGCTCTTCATCCCAATCCAAACCAGCAATCCATAGTTTTTGGATGAAGATTTTAGCGACGATTATACATGGTGCAATCCAACCTAGCGGATCATATAAGCGTGATATCTCTGATATAACTTTCCTTTTAGTTTCAGATGCAGACGACGGCAACGGCGATGGTGTTGTAAAAGGTAAGTTTACAGTATAATGGAACTCGTCGGAACTGCGATTCCAGGTAAGTCCTAGAATTCTAGTGGTTTCATCTTCTCTTATTTCCAGATCTCTTCCAGTATCCAGTCTTATCTGTTTTAGCATCTCTTCTCGGTTACTTGTCCATTTTTGCAAAGTGAAACCAGTTTTGTTTAACAGTTCATTAAACTCATGATAGATTTTTATAGCTTCTTCGTCAGTTTGGCAACCTGTCATTAAGTCATCCATATAAAAATCGGTCTTTACCCTACCAGCAGCGTATGGATACGATTGACCTTCATCGCTAGCGGTTTGCTGCAATGCCTTGACTGCCAGATAAGGTGCACTAGATGTTCCAAACGTAACTCTCAAAAGCCTGTATTCCTTAATATTAGAATGAACGTCATCTCGCCATAAAATCCTTTGGAAGTCCACATGATCATCAGCTACTTTTACTTGGCGATACATTTTTATAATATCGGCTGCCAAGCATACTGGATGTTGACGCCACCGCATAACTGTATGACGTAAATCAGCCTGTAAGAGTGGTCCTACCATTAAGGTGTCATTCAAGGAAACACCGTTGGATCCCTTAGATGACGCATCAAATACTGCTCTTAATTTTGTGGTAGTCTTGTCTTCTCGAATCACGGCATGATGCGGTAAGTAAACAGCCCCAAGTTTGTTTTTGTCTTTTTCATTAGAAATCTCTTCCATATGACCTAATGATAAATATTCCTTTATTACCGATGTATATTGCTCCTTAAGCTCGCTATTTTTTGCTAGCTTTCGTTCAAGACTATGTAATCTTTTTAACGCTATTTCCTTTGTATTACAGGGTGTTTTACTGGACCGAAAAGGCAACTTTACGATGTAGCGGCCATCAGCATCCCTACATGTAGTAGCAGCAAAGTGATCCTCGCATGCTTGCTCTTCAGGGCTAAGAATTGACTTTTCAGAGCCTGTTGGCTCTGCCTCTAGTTCCCAAAACCTTTTTAGGATTTCGTTTTCTTCGACCTTAGTGTGCATGCTTAGAATTACATTATGACACGACGACACTCTATCTTCATCGCTGACTTCTCCCGATATGATCCAGCCAAGGTAAGTATCTTGAGCCATAGTTTTACCCTTAGGGTCTTTGATTAAGCCTTCTTTTAAGACTTTGGCATAGGCTCCCGACCCTAACAAAATGTCAATTTTGTTAGGTTTATTGAAATTTGGATCAGCCAAATTCATACTATTTAGCTCTGGCCAATCCACCAATGTAAATTTCCTTTCAGGTAAAATTGTAGTCACCTTACTCAGCACATAAGCCTTTATTTGTAAGGTGAAGTCAGGATCGTGTAATGACTGAAGGTTCACTTTAACCATAAACTTTGACGTTACATCGCTCTGACCTCCACCCACACCTGAGATAGACGTTTTGACCGCTATCTTTTTTAACTTTAATAACTGAACCGCTGATTCTGTAATAAAGGAAGCTTGTGAGCCCTGATCTAACAGGGTTCTCAAAACTTGTGTATACCCATTTCGCGACCTAGCCTTAATTACGGCTGTAGCCAGTACGACCTGACTATGAGTATTTTGTGCAAAATGGGTTGAAATATGAAGTTCAGCCGTGGCCTCGTTCTGTGGTGTTTTCTTTTGCGTAGAAGACGCGGTAGAGCTCGTCTCCGCTTCTGAATCTGTTGTTAGATGCAAGAGTGAATGATGTTTTCTACTACAAATTTTGCATTTAGTATTTACTCGACAATTAATAGTAAGATGACTTGAGCGAAGACAATTGAAACACAAACCATTGGATTTAACTATTTGACGACGCTGATCAACAGTCTCCTGAGCAAACTTTTTACAATGACACAAGAGATGCTCCTCAGAACAATGGGGACAGGATAATTTTGAAACGACGTGACATGCTTTAGTACTACCTTTAGACTTACTACTTTGAGGTTCTACAAATTCTAAAGCCCGAAAACGTTTTTCCAAAAAGTCTCGAAAATCCTTGAAGGTGGGAAGCTCCTCGCAAGATTGACTTACCTGCAATTCCCACTGCTTCCGAGTCTCAACGTCCAACTTGGAGCCAATTAAATAGATAATAATAATATCCCAAGCGTCTACTTGCACCCCTAGATTTGAAAGTTCATGCAAGCAATCAGTTGTTGTATCTAAAAGCTCCTTGAGAGCAACAGATGACTCAACCGTCATTTGTTTTTGGTTCAGTAAACGCTTGAGAGTACAATTAGCTAAAAATCTCTTATTACTGTAACGACTGTTTAACAGAGTCCAACATTTTTTATAATTTGCATGCGTGATCGGTATGTGCTTTATGAGCTGTGATGCTTCACCTGACAACTGTGATCTTAAGTAATGTAGACGTTGTACATCATCAAGAGACTGATTACCATCGATTAGTGACAAAAACAAATCTTTAAACGTTGACCATTCCTGATATGCACCACTGAAAACAGGTATTGTTATTTTAGGTAATTTAGCAATTGACATCATTTTCGGTTGACTATGGTCCGGTGAGACATCACTTACAACAGTTAGCTGAGATTTTGGCAACGCATTTTTTAGCTCTACTTTATAAGTTATAAAGGTGTCGGTAACAGCCTCAAACACATCATGCTTCATGTAACTGGTTGCACTCAATTCACTTTCTGTGTAGTTGACTAAAAGCTCCTCATGTTTTCTTGTAAAATCTTCAAACTGTTTGTCTAATATTTCCAAACGGGATTCAATATATGTTTGATTAATTCGGTCTTTCGGAGATTTTCTGAAGTTAATAAGCCCCTTCTGAATGCGACTTCTGATATCTTCCAACAATCTTAACTTAGCCTCCATGATTTAAAGTATCAGATATTTTGATATAAGCAAATGATTTGATGTGCTTAATTTGCTAAGTTCCACGGTTTTGAAATTAACTAAGTGTTTGAATTGCACTCAAACACAATTTTTCTAAGTGTTTGAACTGCACTCTAGGTGAAATCGGGCATAGATTCGGGGTCTCTTCAATTTTTGCAGAATTATTCTAAGTCCCAAGTTTCTTTAAATTTTTCTAAGTCCATCAAATAACTAATAATTTTTACAAGTCTCTGACACTTGGAACTGTTAATGACGTAAAATGTACTCACAGTTTTAAGTTGCACTTTGATCACTAAACACACTTTCCTGTTCAGCTCAGCTTCGTCGACCACGCTCCGCTCAGCTCGGCTCCGTAGTTCACGCTGCGCTCCACACAGTCTTCAAACTTGGATCAATTGACAATTCGACCAACTCCTATTTTCTGATCCTCAACTCTGACACTAGAGGGCGCCTGTAGCGTTTATCCAAAAAACGTTCCGGATCGTAGGACCTTATGATCATCGAAGATCTTTTCGCCCTGTTTTGTCGACGAGTCGGGAATTTGTTTATCGCAATAAAACAACACCACGTACTCAGAACGTAGACTCTTATTAATTAATACCGAGGTGTCTTATACAATCCTCGGTAACGAAACCATAGCGCGAATTTAAATCGACCAACGCCATCTATCGAGGCAAGAGGTACTACAAATTGTTTTAGAGATTAGGTTTGACTTAAATTCAATATTATGACGTGAACACTACCTTCAGAAGAGACACCGACACTAACTCAAGGGATAACATTGTTTATTTTGCGAAAATGTTGTTTCAATAAATAAGTAATTATGAAAGCTACTGACGGAGGACCTAAAAAAAAACCAAATTAAATGAAATTTATTAAAATTAAAATTTGCAATAAAAAGTTATGCTAAAAGTATTGACTACGTTCGACGATCAATACGAAAGTGGCCTTTTGGAAGGGTCGATGCGGGGCCGCGGGGGGCGGGGGCGTGATCTACACTCATGTTATAAAGAGGTAAGGTTTGTATTTTTGTTTGTAGGAGGTAATCTCTGTAAGTACTGGTCCGATTGCAAAATTTTTTTCACCGATAGAAAGCTGCTTTATTCCTGAGTTACATAGGCTTAGGCTAGGATATTTAATGTACGCAAGCAAAGCCGCGGGCAAAAGCTAGTTTGTTATATATTTCCAGCGTAACGTTTTCCTTAACATGTTCATTTTCTACATGAAGAAGAGTAGTGCGGAAGAATCTCTTCTCCCTCAGTAGATGTCAGTCACGTCTTCACGGCTCCGCTCGCGTCCGGACGAGCTGACTGAAATCATAATCGCAGTTTGAATTAATTTCAAAAGATTTAGGAAAAAATCTGATTTGACGTGTTCCCTGAGGACTTCAACTGTGACATTCTTGTATTTTAAAACGCATTAGCTGCAGGCGACAAATCTACATTAAGTATGTAGATTTGTCGCCTGCAGATAATTATTTGATTTTTTTAAATGAGTTTTGTAAGAAGTTATCACATCGATATACATATATGTACCATACTCACATCGATATATATGTACTAATATAAGTCGATGGGTTATCAGATTTTTGGCAATATCATTGTTGCAGGAGCCACAAAGTGTTTGTTCCAAAGTAACGTGGTATCAATAGAAATATGAAGTCAACTAAGTCACCTAATTGAGGTAAGTATCAGCGCAGGTCTTAAAGCCAATGTTGAGGAGGACAATAGAGAACTAATGGAATGTTATTGGCCTCGCATTCATACTGTTATTTCGAAAATATTTGAAAAATAAGAGTACATTTATTAGATCATATAACTACCTTTCTTGAGGGAAGTGACCTTACAGAGTTATTATTTTAACATGTACCGTAAATCTTAATTTTTAATAATTTCCCTGCGACAGTTGCAGTGATCGAGTTATCTGACGCGTGCAGTAATCGGGTCACAACGTCACAGCGCTTCCTCCCAGGCCGGTACTAAGAAATCAATTGAGTATCTTATTATCGCTAAATTGTCATAATCGCAGTATAACATATACGAATAACATAAAGATGATTGATTAACCGACTATATGTTGAGCTTTAATAGTTCATAAGTTAAGGCTTCGTGTGTTGCCAAGCCCGTTGCATCATCGGACCACCAGACGTACGGCGGTCCACCGATACATGATGGATATGAACATCCCACCCATACGCACAAAACGTTTTGGGAAAACATTCACGTACAGCTAAGGAACGGAATTTCCTGCCGGAGTCTGTTTCCTGATAGCTACAACCTGGGGGTCCTTGCGAGCGTAAAGTTGGGTGTGGTACACCCAGTCAAGCACTGGTTAATATCAATATGAAAAAAAAAGATAAATCGATCAATATTTTGAAAGCGAATAATTATATTAAACTCTGTGCGCCTGAGTAGCTGCGTGGGAGAAGATAAGAAAGCATCGCCAGCCACCGCTCAGTCGAGCGCCAACTGTGTGCGTGTGCATGCGGGTGAAGGTATCAGCGGGTACGTTGAGCCTTACGCTACATGCTGGTTCTTGTGCTCCATAGCTACGTGTAACGAACTTGAACAATCTAATGTTAATTTTGTTTATAATTAGTACAGCGGACAAAGTAGGTACCTGCTTACTTTCTGTATTAGTGTTGGAAATTATGTTTATTTTTTTACCTATAGATGGCGCTGTTAGATGAGCGCCAATTTCTAAATCGCGATGTTAAGATTTTCCTCGTTGTGACTAAGTTCGCGATGATTATTATTTGAAATTACTTCTGAAGTACTGAATAAACAGCTGTACAACATGTGAAGTGGTTTTACTTGTGTTACCTTCATCCTTGCTACGGTCGCGAGTGCTGCAGAATCAGTGCGGGATAGTGAACGGAGTGTTCAATTAGTTTGTACTTATTTATAAGATGTATGGGTCTCAATTATCTGAAAAAAATAAACCAATGTATTATCATCTATCTATATATCTAGCTATATGTTAGTATATCTCAGAACTTCTTGCACCTTTGGATGACGTTTTTTTTTTCCGGTAGGAAAATCATCTTATGACATCCCCCCCCTTGGGCGGGGCGGGAGATAGTGTCAGACTTTTACTGACTAAAAACCCATTCCTGTTCCTTCGTTATCTTTCGTACCAGGGCCGAGTCTTCCTTTCAGAATCAGACCCTTGGCCCCAGTAGGCTTCGACCCTGCTGGGCCCCTACAGTTGCTGATATCTCCTTGAGGCGCGCGTGGAACAGCACGCGTCGTCGACGACTTGGGCTCGGTCCGGACGGTTACTGCCGGTTAGCCACCCATTGCTCGCCGTCCGCAAGCCCGCGCCTACGGTGGCCGAAAATCGGGATTGGAATCCCGGCGGCGGTTGGGGCGTGAGGATCGCTGCCTCACGCGATCGGCCGCCTCCTTTGCAAGCATTACTGCTTTGCAGAAGGAGGCGACCGCCTGCCACTCCTCCTCGCTCCGGACCATGGCCTGCACCAAAGCCCGGCGCGAGAGATCGCCGCCACCGATCGCCCCCACCAGAACACGGCGTTGCTCTGCCCAAGCGGGGCACACCTCCACCGTGTGCTCCACCGTGTCCTCCGGGCGGTCCACACAATGGTGACACCCGGGCGTTTCTTCCGCACGAATCCGGTGCAGGAACCTCCCGAACTTACCATGATGGTGAGGACCTGCGTCATGCGGAAGGTAAGGACGCCGTGTTGCCTTTCCAGCCACTCCTCAAATAGGGGAATTACCGCCATAATTATGGCGTGCCCAGCACTGGGTTGCGATAGTCGCTGTCGCCATTCCGCCATGAGACCCCGCCGGAGCTCTGTCCGCCATGCCGCGACTTGTCGTGGTAGCGGAGTTTCGCCCCGACGTTGCATCTCCACGCGCAGATCGTGCATGCGTGCAAGGCCTGTTGCCTCCAGATCCCATGGTGGCTGGCCAGCAAGAAGGCTCGCCGCTTCGCGGGAAACCGTGTGGTATCTCCGCACCATCCGTATGGCCATGACCCTCTGGCACGCGTTCAGCTGGGCCGCCGGTTGCTTTCGCAGTGACGGCGCCCACACCGGCGCCCCATAAAGGGCCATGGACCGGACGATGCCTGCGTAGAGCCTCCGGCAGGAGGCGTCTGGAAGTGCTCCTCGAAATTCCACCGGCTGTCGAGGACGAGTCCCAGGTACTTCATCGTCGACCCGACGCCGATGTGAACTCCTCCTACCGTTAATTGGGAGCGCCGAGGCGGCGCGCTCCGGGGGCCGTGAAAACACATGGCCTCGGACTTGTGCAGCGCCACCTCGAGTCCTAACTGCTGATCCTATCAACGACTATCGCAACCCCGCGTGGCACTAATTCGACCGCCGCCTGGTACGACTCTCCCTGCACCAGGACCAGCGTGTCGTCTGCGTAACATACCACGCTGACCCCGTCAGGGAGGTCGCCGCGCAGCACGTAGTCGTAGCCGATGTTCCACAAGGGCGGTCCTAGTACCGATCCCTGCGGAACACCGCACGACATCTCTCGCCGTTTTCACTCTCCCTGGTGACCAGGGTAGATGATGTACCTGTCCGACAGGTAGGCCTCGATCACACGACAGAGGTAGTCGGGCACCCGATGATACCGGAGTGCCCTTCTAATGCTACTCCAGGGCAGGGAGTTGAAGGCGTTGGCGATGTCCTACCTGCCCTGGGACACTGCATCCCCCGTCGTGAGAGCTCGTCCGCGCATGATGGCGTCCACCGTGGAGCGCCTCCTGCGAAAGCCGAACTGGCCCTACCCGTGTTAGGTGCGCGACGAGGCGGTCTGCAATTAATTTTTCAAAGAGCTTGCCCACCTCGTCGAGCAGCACAATGGGCCGGAACGCGGACGGAGAATCCGCAGGGCGCCCTAACTTCGCAATAAGTCCCCGTCTTCCAGCGAAGTGGGAACTGGCCCCTCTCCATGCATGCGCTAAAGAGCCCTCTTAATCGAGACCCGAGAGCCTCTATGGCCAGGACCCAGGCTTTACCAGGCAAGCCGTCGGGTCCTGGGGCGGCCCGCCACACTCATCTCTACCTCGGTCACCTCTGGAGCATTGCCGTCGTCGTCGCCATCGTGATCCGCGTTAGACACCGCTGGTGGCGGAGCCATGAGCAGGGGGGAGTGTTCCCCTCGCACAGGGGGAACAGATTGCTCACCACACCCTCCACAATCTGGGGCCGGAGACTCTGCGTGAGTGGGGGAGTCCAGGGGCGGAGTTTTTCCCGCACCACCTTGTAGGGGCGTCCCCACGGGTCTCCGTTCAGAGTCCCCAGCCACACGTTGCGGGCCTCCAACTTGGCCCGCTTTATTTCTGCTCTGAGGGTGCGCTTCGCTAGTCTGTATCCCTCATACAGCTCCGCCTTTCTGGCCTCCGCATCCAGTGGGCGGATGCGGTGACTGCAGTGTCTGGCGTACCGGCGCCGCGCAGCATTGCACGCATTGCGCAGTGCCGCAATCTCCGGCGACCACCAGTACACTTGGCGCTGGGCACGTCCTGGCCGGACTCGGGGCATTGCTGCAGATTTGCGACATGGCCTCCCGGAACCACTCTGCCTCGACGTCGATGTCAACAGGCCTGTCCGGTGCTTGCACCCAGGCCTGTACCATCGCGGCTTCCAGGAGGAGCTCCCGGTCCAGCTGCTTCAGCGCCCAACGCTGACCACACGGGGTCTGTTAGACCGGCGCGATCGTGGTCTGGGTGGAGACGTCAAACCGAATGTACTGGTGGTCTGAGTACGTCTCCACCCCCTCCATGACGCGCCAGTCAGACACGCGGTGACAGAGCAGGGCTGGCGAACGATATGTCCACCACTGACTCGCCCTGCATCCGCACACACGTGGGGACAGAACCCCGGTTTAGGACGACCAGGCCTGTCTCCAGAGCCCAGTCCTCCACCATCCGACCCCGCTGGTTCGTGAACCGGGAACCCCAAGCCAAGTTCTTGGCATTGAAGTCCCCGCAAACGACCACGGGGAGGGAACCAAACCCAGCGACGACGGCATTCAGCTCCATAAGGGAGATGTGGAGATCGGCGAGAGTTCTGTTCGGGGACAGGTAGAGGCCTACCACTGCAGCCTTTGGAAGACGTACGAAAAACCGAAGCGAGCTCGCAACACCTTACACACTTTTCATGTGTAATGATTTTTAAGAAAATATTCATAAATCGTTCAACTTCCATCTATAAGCGATAGATGGCGCTAGTAGTTACATGAACATAAGGCACTTGTTGTAGACATTAAGTAATGATTTATGGTATTAGAGTTTATGTATTAGTTTTGTATAAATATATTATAATTGTTAAAATGAAATAATTACTTGCAGTTAATTATTGATAAACCCTAATGTATATTAGTTAGTCAATTGATATTACGTACTGTTAACTTTGCTCTGATTGGTCGGACCGAGTGTTTGTGAAAGTTTGTGGTGGGGAAACATTGAGTTTGTAACTGTCATTCTGGACAGTCAGTCTGCTCTGAGTTGTTGAACAGTGAACGTGTCCTACCAATCCGTGTATTTGAAAATGATTGTTAATAAAGTGATAAATATGAAATTGTGTTGATCAAAGTGAATAAAATATTTATATAATTGAAGCTTGAAGTTTATGATTCATCACATTTCAGAAGTGGTACATGCCTACAAAAAGCCTACAAATATGTGCAGTGATAACAGGAATGTTAGGTTATGTGTGCCTAAATTAAAGCTAAATGAGATCGAGATATTTTTTCCAAGAGTGCTAATGTTATTTTAGACAAGTGTTATACTCACTCAATTTTCATACTGATGGTGGCGCGTGGGTTGAATCATTCGGTTCCCTTCAAATGTGTGAACTGAGTGGTACTTATATGTTCGTAAACGAACACTGACAGTTAAAACTGGACATCGCTGACACTTTCACTACTAGTGGTTCATTTTAGTTCCTATATTTTAAATTGGGTTGTTTTTTCTTTATTTGTTTTAATTGATCATGCATAATGCTAAATTACGACAAAAGACAATTGCTATGTATAATTAACCTATTTTCCATAGCGGTAATTGTCATTATGTTGCCTTGGATTACTTTGTGTGCTATGATAATTTTCTTTTCCTTTTGACATATAATTGTAAATTTTAATGTTGTACCGCTAATGGGTATGTTACAATAATAATTTTATGAACTGAATTTCCACCACAAAAACAATAAATGAATTTGAATTTAGAAGCGAAAAAAAAAATACGAAACCGTGTTTGTGGATTTAGGGTGTAAATGGATTTCCTTGCACATAGAGATCTACACTTAGGAATATGCAATTACCGTCAATTTGCTGACTGACTGACTGCCTTGGCAATACAAGAGTGTCTGGAGTGTGTAAATGTTTTATTTGAAATAAATGCTTTGATTTGATTTCAGTGCTTTCATGAGGCCGAGTATGCCTTTTTTTAATTCATATAAACCAGTGCTTGACTGCGATCCCACCTGATGGTGAGCAGCGATGCAATCGTTGATGGTGAGGCGCACTAATTTATTAAGAGCCTATTCACTCTAGCCTTGAAGACACCTAAATTATAGTTGGACGGGAAGACCGCAGCACGCAAATTGTTTTCCAGTCCTTCGATGTACGCGGTATAAACGACGAAGCGAAACGCTTAGTCCGGACCGTTGAAGTTTCAACAACGTAAGGATGGATACTCGCCGTACGTCGGGTTGTCCGATGGTAGAAAGGAGATGGCGGAATCAAGTCAAGTCAAGTCATGCAATCAATCAATGCAACCTGTAAAATACCGATAGGCTGGCTACCCTGCGCCTGTGCTCGAGGCTTTGTAGATTGGACTTAACCAAATCTGGATCCCCAATTAGCCTCTTCGCACGCCTTTCCACTGAGTCCAAAGCTGCTAGATGGCATTTTGCAGCACCAGCCCATGTGTGACTGCCTTTGATGAGTCCAAGTGTGCCTTTGGTGAGGCCGAGCGTACCTTTGGTGAGGGCGAGCGTGCCTTTGGTGAGGCCGAGCGTGCCTTTGGCGAGGCCGAGCGTTCCTTTGGTGAGGCCGAGCGTGCCTTTGGTGAGGCCGAGCGTGCCTTGATGAGGCCGAGCGTGCCTTGATGAGGCCGAGCGTGCCTTGACGAGGCCAAAACGTGCCTTGACGAGGCCAAAACGAGCCTTTGAAGAAGACACGCGAGCCTTAATGAGGCCAAGTGTGCCGTTAGATAAGTCCATGTGTGCCATTTGAGGCCATGTGTGCCATTTGAGGCCATGTGTGCCATTTGAGGCCATGTGTGCCATTTGAGGCCATGTGTGCCATTTGAGGCCATGTGTGCCATTTGAGGCCAAGTGTGCCATTTGAGGCCAAGTGTGCCATTTGAGGCCAAGTGTGCCATTTGACGCCAAGTGTGCCATTTGAGGCCAAGTGTGCCATTTGAGGCCAAGTGTGCCATTTGAGGCCAAGTGTGCCATTTGAGGCCAAGTGTGCCATTTGAGGCCAAGTGTGCCATTTGAGGCCAAGTGTGCCATTTGAGGCCAAGTGTGCCATTTGAGGCCAAGTGTGCCATTTGAGACCAAGTGTGCCATTTGAGCAGTGGTGGCCGAGTGGTAACGGCCCCGACTTACGAGTTGTAGGTCGCGGGTTCAAAACCCAGCCAGGCGCATTACTTTGTGTAATTTATTTCATCACAACTGCTCTCAAAACGGTGAAGGAAAACATCGTGAGGAAACCGGCAAGTCCTAGAATCAAACATTCGAAGACATGTGACATCCACCAACCCGCACTGGGCCCGCGTGGTGGATTACGGCCCATTCCCTCTCCTAGAGAGGAGGCCTGAGTCCCGGCAGTGGGAACATTAAAAGGCTGATTATGCTATTATGCTATGTGCCATTTGAGACCAAGTGTGCCATTTGAGGCCAAGTGTGCCATTTGAGGCCAAGTGTGCCATTTGAGGCCAAGTGTGCCATTTGAGGCCAAGTGTGCCATTTGAGGCCAAGTGTGCCATTTGAGGCCAAGTGTGCCATTTGAGGCCAAGTGTGCCATTTGAGGCCAAGTGTGCCATTTGAGGCCAAGTGTGCCATTTGAGGCCAAGTGTGCCATTTGAGGCCAAGTGTGCCATTTGAGGCCAAGTGTGCCATTTGAGGCCAAGTGTGCCATTTGAGGCCAAGTGTGCCATTTGAGGCCAAGTGTGCCATTTGAGGCCAAGTGTGCCATTTGAGGCCAAGTGTGCCATTTGAGACCAAGTGTGCCATTTGAGCAGTGGTGGCCGAGTGGTAACGGCCCCGACTTACGAGTTGTAGGTCGCGGGTTCAAAACCCAGCCAGGCGCATTACTTTGTGTAATTTATTTCATCACAACTGCTCTCAAAACGGTGAAGGAAAACATCGTGAGGAAACCGGCAAGTCCTAGAATCAAACATTCGAAGACATGTGACATCCACCAACCCGCACTGGGCCCGCGTGGTGGATTACGGCCCATTCCCTCTCCTAGAGAGGAGGCCTGAGTCCCGGCAGTGGGAACATTAAAAGGCTGATTATGCTATTATGCTATGTGCCATTTGAGACCAAGTGTGCCATTTGAGGCCAAGTGTGCCATTTGAGGCCAAGTGTGCCATTTGAGGCCAAGTGTGCCATTTGAGGCCAAGTGTGCCATTTGAGGCCAAGTGTGCCATTTGAGGCCAAGTGTGCCATTTGAGGCCAAGTGTGCCATTTGAGGCCAAGTGTGCCATTTGAGGCCAAGTGCGCCATTTGAAGCCAAGTGTCCCATTAGAGTTGGCCACATGTAACATTGGACTAGGCCAAGTGAGCCAATAAAGATTCGGGTTAAGTGTGCCCAATGCAGACGAAATTATCATGAAGAGCGTGAGTAACGTATGAATTTACATACTTAAGTGATTTCAGTGTGACTATGTTGGCTTAATAATGATGTTAATGAATTGAATAATTTATTAAGTTTATTTCCATATTCATTTTTTTATTATTGCTTCATATCATTTTGACCTGTTTATTGGATAAGTTTCTTTTAATTGAACATTCTGTTATAGCTTATGAAGATATTATAAGTATAGATAAAATGAATTGAAAGAAGATTTTTATATTGAAATTTTATTTTTGAAAAAAAAAGCGAGTTCTAAATGAATGGTACAAGTTATAATTCATGTAAATGTTTTAACCACTGATTTCTTTTATTTTTGAGGCCTTGGAGTCCGATTGCGTCAGGACTACAGAAGAAAAACCATCAGTCTTATTGAGCAAACGGATAGTTCATGTTTCGAACAAAACAGACTCGAAGAGGAATGATGCAAAGAGACGATCTGGAAGGAAGTGCAGAAGTTATAATTCAACCTCTTCGTCGACTACACCACCACGACGCAAGAAGCAATGAGGTACCTCATGTTGGTTAAATGATTTTCCAAAGAGAAAAACGTTACAAGTATCGAAGTTTGAACATAAAACATTAGAATAATGTGATACGGGAGTTCGATCACTCCAGTAAATTTTGAGAGTATTTAAGTTGGATTAGAAAGAGTATTTGTAATTGATTTGTATGCAAATAGGATCAGAAACTGACTATACATTTTGTCTCAAAAACTTGCTAGGCTTACCAAAAGAAAATAGAAATGTTACGAAACCCTACCAAAGTGTAGTATTTAGTGACGAAGTGGTAAACTAAACTAACAAAAGTTTTTCTAATGAGCAGAATTATGGTCAGTTTCAAGCAGAAATGTTAGCTGGTACGACTTAAGGTGAAACTTATGTGAATATTTTTATGACAAATCAGTGCTTATATACGGATATTGATGACAATCAAACGCTTTACAAACAAGTAGAAATAAAATGATCAATTTTATTGGGTATTATATAGATTTTAACAGCGATGTAGTCTTTTGCGTGAATCCGTTAAAGAAGTATTAGTTGTCAGTCAAAAGTTTATGCAGACTCGTCTAAAGATTGGGAAGATTTTGAGTTACCATCCATTGCAATTTGTAAAGGTACGTTATCCTTTCACAAGAACCTTGTACTGTTCAACAGTAAAATTGGTTTAATTTTCTAAAACTTACCTTGCGCAACCAAATTCAGCTATAGATTCACATCATTCTGGAAACATTTGTATAGACGGATCTTATATCAGAGTATTTATCGTGTGTTTCTTTATCGTGTCAAATCTTTCTGACTATATCATCAACAAATCTATGCACAGACATCACCGCAAAAGATATACATCAATTAAATGATATTTATTTTACAAGTAGGTGATAAATAATAATATTACATGACCATCGTCAAGACTGAAATCAGAGTCGGTCCCCAAGTTAATGATGACAACAAAAGATTTAATTTGAGCTAGATATTATATTGTTACAATTCGGTTAAGAGGAAAATAGATTTAAAATGCATACACTAGAGTGGCGGGTCAATTTAAATGTTCCAAATTAAAATAAAGTTTGATAAACAGTGCGATTCAAACATCATTATTATAACCTTAACTTGATACGAATTTGCACACAGATGCTGGGGCCTTAGATTTAGGGGAAATATTAGTACAATTAAGCCCATGGGCTCTCCAGCTGAAGAGTCACTTTTATTCAAAACGCTTAAGTTTTGTTTTATATTATGGTTTCAAATAGTGAATGTAATGAACCCTGACTAAATAAGACGCCACACAACGTATAGCAATATGGTGGCTATACATTCATGAGTTTAGTTAACCATTGAGAGTGTAAGATCTGGGACGCGTATGTCGATACCTTAAGCCGTAATACCATGCTGTCTACAGACACTAAGACGAATCCTCTATTTCTGTTTATAGTATTGAGACTGAGAATTGATTATCAACATTATAAAGATTAGACCTAGATTCAAAGTTCTTAAGGCTGAACCAGATGAAAAACCTAATGACAAAGTATGTATAATTATGTTGTCGTGAATTCAGTGTGCGTAAATAACGAAGACTATACTCTCGGACAAAAAGCTGGTCAATTACCTTATACTTACAGAAAGTTGACCAATTGTTTCGACTGATAGTGTTGGTTATAAAATATATTTACATTGGTTTACTATCTCGAATAATAGTGCAATCGTGGCTTTCTTTTAGATACTTTATCTACTCTAAAGAGCTTTTACGATAGTCATGGTATTGACCTTGTTCTTAACGCTGTAAAAATGACTACCACTATTTTAAATGCCCTAGCAAAATAAAATTACTTCAACTTTTATAACGAACACCAATGAAACATATGCCTATCTTGGAAAATTCAATGGAGTCTTGTTAATTCTGGTAATTCATTCACTAGAAAGACTACCACAAAGCTACTAGGATACTTTAAACGATAGACTACGACGACATTACGAAGTACGAAACACGTTACAAAGCTTAAGAGATGAGGTGAGCTCCAATATCCAAGTTAGACAAGCAAAAGAATACTTACGTTACCAGTAAAATCCCTGCTACTACCTACAGCATAAGTGATCTGATTAAGATTAGTAGATCTGATTGCAAATAAGAAGGTAAAATTACATTAACCTCATTTTAAAATCTATAGATCCATTCAAAAACAAAAGTTTTAAGTATAAAATTACTGGAATATATTATAATAATATATGGTAAGTTTTATGATCCCAGACATGTAGAAAAGCTTTTGACAAAAAACCTTACAACACTATTCTTCTAGTGATGAATGTTCTAAACATATGACTTGACGACAAACTAATGATCCGGAAGCAAACCTAAAATCAATACTTAGCCGAATGTAATGAATTTGAATGTAAAACTCATTTTCTTGTCGAACTGAATGAAGTATCATAATTTATATGAATGTAGTCAGGAGATCGCACGATGTCGGATGGCCGAATGTAATGATTTTTAAAGAAAATATTCATAAATCGTTCAACTTCCATCTATAAGCGATAGATGGCGCTAGTAGTTACATGAACATAAGGCACTTGTTGTAGACATTAAGTAATGATTTATGGTATTAGAGTTTATGTATTAGTTTTGTATAAATATATTATAATTGTTAAAATGAAATAATTACTTGCAGTTAATTATTGATAAACCCTAATGTATATTAGTTAGTCAATTGATATTACGTACTGTTAACTTTGCTCTGATTGGTCGGACCGAGTGTTTGTGAAAGTTTGTGGTGGGGAAACATTGAGTTTGTAACTGTCATTCTGGACAGTCAGTCTGCTCTGAGTTGTTGAACAGTGAACATGTCCTACCAATCCGTGTATTTGAAAATGATTGTTAATAAAGTGATAAATATGAAATTGTGTTGATCAAAGTGAATAAAATATTTATATAATTGAAGCTTGAAGTTTATGATTCATCACACATGGAACATGGTGCAAACCGAGGATTATCCTTGTACACACTATAAAAGTGCATTAGTGCACCCAAGGATAACCCCCAATTGATCAAAATAATGCATTTTAAGAGACAAAGGTACCCCACCTATAGACTTTATCAAATTAGTGAACTACTCTCTATAAGAAAATTAAATATATTGTTTAAATTGTCCTAAATAAGTATAAGACGCTCCTTATGATGCTGGCCATCTAACAAAAAGAAGAAACGATCTTGTGGCGCATATTCCGTAGACTAAAACCAGTTTTTGTAGTATGCAATACGACAGACGAGCATCCCACCAATACAATAAATTAAACAAAAAACTATATTTATACACTAAAAAATATTATGATTGCAAAGAACTTATAAATAATTGGATTGAATGACTTACATAATTATGAGGACACTAAAGCCCTCTTACAAGACGCAATTTGACTCTGTCACCCACACTAACACCCACTCACAAAAACATATACACCCCACACACATTCACACACATACATCACGCATACACCCCACATCCACTCACTCACATACACTCATCACTCATTCATCCCACACCCACTCACATACATACATTACGCATTCACCCCACTCTCATTTACCACAAAACACGCACGCCATTACCTACTACTGTTCTTGATAATACATATTATAATATAAGATTTTTATTTGTAAAGTAAAAATTTTCCTTTTGATAATTTTTGTCATTTTTAATTAGACATATCTTTTATTTTTGTTAATCTGAAACTTTAAGATTTTTATAAAAATTAAACCATTGATTTGAAATAAATTGTTAGTAGGTACTCGTACATCGTGTAATTTCAAGTTTCAGAAGAGCGAAGTGCGCTAACACAGGCAATTTTGTCTAAAAGGGTACTTCAGCCACTAGATGTAGTACAATTTTTTAGAAAAGAAAATAAATTATTTGTATTAGTAATTGGTGGGGACCTATTGCGAGATATAGAAAGCAAAAATATAGCTGTGGGTTTGGGCGGCTTAAGTGGATTACCAAGAACTATGTAAAGACTATGCACACTGTCTGAACAATGTTATTAATATACATCGTTAAAAAAATGCAATTTTTATTCTATATTTAATCTAGATGGACGCAAACTTCGAGATATCGGGTTAAAAATCCCCAATGGCCTTTGGTGAACATCATTCGACAGCACAACAGCGCTGCCGCCGCGCGCCGACACGCTCTGAAGGGGCAGCCAACGCAGATGTGTAAAGTTCACACTGGTTGCTGGTACGAGTATACGAGTATCTCACAAATTCCACGTTATTGTGGTTATCTCTTCGAGCGTCACTTTGTTGTTTACAGACCGAATTTGATGATTCTTTGTTGTTTAGGGTTAACTTATAACTAATATAATTCTGTGGTAGTCTCATTACTAATATTTCAGCTATCAATTCCAAAGCAATGTGTACTATTGAGTCATTATTGGTATTTTGTCTTGCTGAAGGTACGAGAGATCTCAACAACAAATAAGTGAAACATAGACATTATTTAAAGTCGATTGTGTTATTTTTGTATAAAATATCTAAGTATTATTTCCATCCTCCAGGAAATAAGTTTAATGTTAAAAGCGTGTTCATGATACACACATGTCGGACCCTCTCGCGCTCATACACTTTGCTCATTTATGTAAATTACAGTAAGTAGGTATCATTTAGCGGGTGTTTTTATACGCGCCGGGCGCCATTAGCGACCGCAACCAAGAAACTTGTCTCATTAGCTCCCGCCGCCCCCGCTTCAGCCGAGCACCCCCGAGCTGCGCCGACCGGAGTGGCCAGCTCCACTGCATTACACTCATATCAACTAACTCTATTCAGTCGACAGACGCCGAGACTTGTTGCGCTGTGGCCGCGACTCGCGTGCGGCGCAACTTCGCCAGCCTTACAAAAGTAATTATAGATATCACATCGTAAGCTTCGCATAAAATGAGCTAAGTAAAGATGCAATAGTAATAAGGTCAGTGCAGGCACACATTCTACCAGAGCACACCATTTCAAGAGATAACAACAAAAATACAGATCGAATATTGTAAATCATCAAATAGATGTTACTTTTGATGTGCTCTGGCAACATACACGTTTCCGACATGTATCATACATTTTTGAATAAACATTCATCAGACTAAAGTGTACTTCTGTATCAAAATAATGTATTACAAGTGCTGCACGGCGTCGTCGCAGCGCGACAGTGAGCGCCACGCGGCTCGCGTTTCGGCAGCGCATCGGGCAACATATCGCTATCAGATGTGCTCCAGAACGTGCGAGGAGGAGAAGCGGCTGGTAGCAGCACTCACTCCGGATGTATTGCGTGTGGATGGCACGCGCCACCAGCTGGCAGGGAGCGGGTCAAGGGGTGCCGGGAGCGGCGGGGGGGAAGGGGGGTCGTCCGTCACGACGGGCTCGACATCCAGTTAATGTGGTCGGTGAATGGATGTGTTAATGGCTCTGTTATTGACAATCGACGAATGGTCCCTCTCCATCAGCAGGCTCCACTAATAGCAAACACGCCGAGCTCCAGCCACTGGGCTCGACAACTAATTACTTTAATTATAATTATTCTGACCACATAAACTTGCTCGAACGGCCGCCTCAAGAAACGCAATATTATTATATCCAAATTAAGGTACCTAAATAAATAGTCTCTCAAGTTCTAAAGAAAATGTCGTGACTATTGACTCAAAGCTAATCTGAATCCGTTTAATGATCAGTGTAAATATTGACCAAACTCGAGCTGGCTCCAAGCGAATCGACTGACGGTAGAAATATCTGTTCCAGGAATACACAGATATTATTACTACAGGTAATATGACTCTGGGCAGGCACGAGCGCCGCGCGTTCGACACTAGGGACTTGATGTAGTTCAGTGCAAATACTCGTATAGTTGACACAGCTAAACGAGCCAAATACTTTACAAGTTCAAGTGAAAATACAAATATTTAATCAATTCAATGTTCAAACGGACAAAGTGCAAGTAGAACTCGCACTAGACTCGCTGAGGTTCAAGTAAAAACAAAAATAGTTGTAGGTCAACCTAAAGGGTCAAGTGGTCCTATAGAATTTACGAGTAGGTATAAAACAAGTTTTCAATGAAAAACATTTTTTCATAGTAAGCTTCTATAGCGCGGTATATACCTATATAATTAATACTCATCAAGACCATTCCAAAAAGCTCAAACACGATAGGGTTATCTATCTTAATGTGCTTATTACCGAGTTCCTATGGTCATCTTACAGCTCCATCATCAGACCCTGGTTACCATCTAGCACCAAAGTACTCGTCAAGACAGATTAAACGCGAGGCCCGACTCGATGGGGTAGTGTAGTTAACTACCGAGTTCCTATGGCCACCTTCCGGTTCCGAAATCTGATCAGCACCATGGCATAATAATTTAACAGGGAACCGATCACTTTTCCGAAATTTTTTTGTTCGAATTTCATTTTACCGAAAACTATTGACCGACGTCTTTTTAACATACTTAAAAAAGGAGTAGGTTCTATGTTCGGCGGAATGTATGTTTATTTGCTATATGCATTATTTGACATATTTTTAAATCACCGAAATAGCATGTCTCATAGGTATTATTTTACCGAACTATATTTCGTCGATTTACAAAATAACTTTTTGCTATAGGCCGAAGCCTCTTTTGAACTTTTTTCATTTGTCAAATGATTTATTTGCCATATTTTCACCACAGCGAAACAACATTTTACGGAATTTTGGCCACAAATATATAGACGGTACTTGGTAGCATTTCAATAAATAAATAATAATAGCCTTTATTAACAATCTATGACACTGTTTAGTTAATAATAATGAAATATAAAAATTATTTTCCGACATCGGTTTTAGAAGATTGTTTTGCTTTAGCATAGGCCTCCCCCATATTCTTCCACAGTTCCCGGTCATGGGTTTTCCTCTTCCACATTGGTCCCGCTTCCGCCTTTATGTCGTCGTCCCACCTTCTTATCGGGCGTCCTCTCTTCCGTTTGCCTTCTCTAGGGTACCATTCGGCTACTAATTTAGCCCATTTCTCCTTTCAGCATTTCAATATTAAATTAAAATAGTGTCATAAAAGTCAATATGTATTGTTACAAAATTTTGTGACAGAAACGAATCGCTGCCAAACCGACTTCACACAGTCTTGTCTGCCCTACCCCTAGAGTGTAATTCAAGCCTGCGTAGGCGTGGAGGGGTAGGGTGGCGGTATGCTAGCCGAAGCTGCGGTGGTGAGAGTTAAAACCATCTGCGACGATAAGCTCGCGTGGGGCCGCCCAAACACGGCAGCGCTGGAGCCGTGACAGAAACAATGCTTGCTGCATTTTGCATGCCTGCTTCATGTTGCATGCCTGTTGCATGCTTGCTTCCATGTTGCATGCCTGCTTCCATGTTGCATGCCTGCTTCCATGCTGCACGCCTGCTTGCATGCTGCATACCTGCTGCATGATGCATGCCTGCTTCCATGCTGCATGACTGCTTGCATACTGCATGTCTGCTTGAATATTGCATGTCTGATTGCATGTTGCATGCCTACTTGCATGCTGCATGCCTTCTTGTAGGCTGCATGTCTGCCAGCATGCTACATGCTTGCTTGCATGCTGCATGCTTAAAGCAAGCATCCTTGTTTGCATGCTTCTTTCTGGGACCAATTAAAACCACTTTTGTTCATAATGAACTGTATCATTATGTGCCATTACATTTAAGTAATTAATTAAACAAAATATTAGGTTAAACTAATCTGAAATTAGTTCCTGTTGCCTCGATCATGCTAGTGTAATAATTACATTTCTAGGCTTTTGGTGAAATGAAAATATGGTAATTAAAACAGTGGTATAATGAATGTTCGGAAACATATAATAACTTTGAACAAATGTTATTTCAGCTAAGTGTAAAATCGGTAAAAAGTTTTTCGACCAAATGAAACGTCGAAGTAAAGAAAAAAAAAACGAATTAATAATAGGTCAACTGATACAGTGGCAGACGTGACTTCGTGACACATGTATGCAAAATTTCAGCTCGATCGGTAACCAGAAAGTGGATCAAATATAATTTGCAAGATTTGATCACAGACAAACAAACATCGGGAGAGGTGAAACTAAATAAAAGCTTGTAAAATACGGCATTGTGAACCCTCGCCGAGGGAGTCTGACTCGCAGCTGACCGGGTTTTATTATTTGTTGTTTAACTTTAGCATTAGCACTATAGGTACGCATAGAAAGTAAAGTTTCCACTTATTCACATTATAACGAGATAAACAAGTAAAAATAATACAAAACAAAACTACATTCTTTGTATAAATGTCAAGTGTCCACTTTTAAGGGTCCGTGAGATATAGCCTGCAGACAGACAGACGGACGGACTGTGGAGGCCACGACCCGGATTTCTTTCTAAGTCCGATTTACTTTACTTAATTTATTTATTGTATTTATTTGAATTTGGTTTTTGTTCTATGTTGTTATGTTGTGTGGATGTCCACACCAAATTATATTCAAACTATAATGTTATAGTTTGACTATAGGTATATTATTAATTTCGGACATATTATTATCTTAGTTATTATTATTAACTTTTTAAAATGTTTTTGAATTGCATAAAAAAAATTGTATGCCTTAGTTACAACAACACAATAAATAAGTTAATAAAAATCTTTATTTTTGAACTAATTATACACATAACAATTTATATAAGAAAAAAACTTAAATATTAACTAAACTATACTAAAACCTAACTATGTACATAAATATAATACAAAAACACAACGTACATTCAGGCGTCGAAGTACTCCTCCATATCACTGTCATGCGGAAATGTGCCCAGAAGACTGGCAGCATTGCCACGTTGAATGGCAATGCTAATTCTTTGGGCGCAGATTAAGCCAGCCCTCTGGTCAAGCAAAATGAATTTCCTTAAAAAGGAGATGCGCACTCGGACCCCATGACCCAAGCGTTTCGACCTCAAACGGCTCAAAACTGTAATTACCAATAAGGTTACAGAATTTGCGCCGTTTAAGGGTCTCAGCAGCCGCAGCGGCAGCGCCAGCACAGCACGCCGTACTTTGAACATGGGATGTCGCAAGGGTGTCAACACAGGTTGCATCCCACACCAGAGGCCTACCCACCTTCCACGGCATCAACGTACATACCATCTGGTCTCTTCCCATCGTCACGTACCAAGCCATTACGTTCTAATACGGCAGGTACGCCGGCGGTGATCAGAGCTCGACGAATAATATCGTTGATGCTAGCGTGCGGCCTGCGCTCCTGCAGCAGGACAGGCCATGGTGTCCGAGGCTGTCGACAGCTTTGCCACAGTGGCACCGATGTGGAGCAACACAAGGTGCGCCTAAGCGTAAACAGGTTGCTAGCCGAATCGATGCGTCATCCATCATAGTGCCTATGGTGGATGACGGGAGTGCCTGAAGCCATAAGCCCGACTCCCATTCCCCTACAGCCAGCAGACGCGCACGCTCTGCAGTACTTGAAGACGTGTTGATTAATTTGTTACGTATAATACTGCGGAACGGCACATCCAACCGTCTCTGCGAGGACAGGTTGTCGGGCAAATCCGTGTTGGGACAAGCCATTTTCCAAGCGTTCAACGCATCGGTCAAACACGGTACCTCAAAATTAAGCAGTGAGGAAGATAAAATATTCCTGGTTAATGTATCAGTACTGTGCACCGAGGAGAGGAAAGCTGGTAAACTTATACTTGAAATTTTGCGGACGCCATTTATATAAGTAGGTATAAAGAACTGTGCATTCACATATCATTCAGAAATGACAATAATTGATTTATTTTATTGTGTTCAGCAAACAAAATACAATAAATCAATACATTTCTGGATGTTATTGCTATAAAGATTTGACTTTGTAAATAATAATAAGTTTTGTAAGGCAAATGAAACAAATGACCTTTCATAATGAATTGTATAAATCCGTGTGTCTTGCTAGCGCACTTGAACATTTCAACCGTTCCGAACATTTTATCGTTCACGTCCCGGAGTAACTTACATAAGTAATAAATATTGTCCAAACTTCTATTCGATAGCATTAGTAGTGAAATGCTCCGCTGTGATAGACAGGGGTTCCTTTTTGAGCATTTCGGAACGGAGCCCTAAGAAGTATGATTACAAACGACGAACATTCATTGACCAAACAATAGGTTCACCGTAGTGAGTAGAGAAAATTAATTTACACAATGTATTAGTACAATTTGATCACAAGAGGTGTTCCTGCAAACACTAATATTAGTCTTTACTGGTATATCAGTAAATACCAATTTCAAAGTTAATAAAAAGGTCAGTTTAAACGACTTGTGTAAAATGAATCTTATTGGACATTGCATAAATAAAAAAAAACTGGGCAAGTGCGAGTCGGACTCGCGCACTGAGGGTTCCGTACAAACTTGAAAGGTAAATTGCGGTTTACGATTTATGACGTATTAAAAAAAAACTACTTACTAGATCTCGTTCAAACCAATTTTCGGTGGAAGTTTATAAGGAAATGTATATCATATATTTTTTTTAGTTTTATCATTCTCTTATTTTAGAAGTTACGGGGACACACACACACATTTTACCACTTTGGAAGTGTCTCTCGCGCAAACTATTCAGTATATAAAAAAATGATATTAGAAACCTCAATATCATTTTTGAAGACCTATCCATAGATACCCCACACGTATGGGTTTGATGAAAAAAAAATTTTTGAGTTTCAGTTCTAAGTATGGGGAACCCCCAAAATTTATTGTTTTTTTTTCTATTTTTTGTGAAAATCTTAATGCGGTTCACAAAATACATCTACTTACCAAGTTTCAACAGTATAGCTCTTATAGTTTCGGAAAAAAGTGGCTGTGACATACGGACGGACAGACAGACACATGACGAATCTATAAGGGTTTCGTTTTTTGCCATTTGGCTACGGAACCCTGAAAACAATTCTATATCAGTCGTTGCTACATTACTTCTCGACCTTGTTCGTAGCAACAGGCTACATGGCACCGCTACGAAAATTCGTAGCCGCGCTACGGCGCTACGATGCTACGGCGCTACGGCGCTACGCCGCCGGCCCACAAGCCTCAAGGTGCCATTCGGACCTCGGCTGCAGGCTGCGGATGCAGGCAGTACATGCGGTGGCAGCACGAAGCCGGCTTCAGTTGCACGACTGGTTTTCTATGTAGTAGTATGGATTTTTGTGAAAACCATTCAGAACGTGGCTGCGGCCGCACGTGCTGCCTAGCTTCGGCTACGAGTGCTGCCGCGACTTGCAGCCGTAGCTGATCACAGACCAGTAGTGCTGCGGCCGCAAGTCGATGCGCACGTAGTCACGTCACTCCAAACTGTTTAGACAAGTCCCGAAATAATCACTACTCAGAGCCGAATATGAGCATATTGGATGGAATCATAGATTTGGGACCGGCAGCACGTTGGAGGTTCGAATGGCACCTTCGATCATGAATGTGTTGTGACGCCACATTAGCTCGCGAGAGCCCAGCGTGTGTCTAGCTTCTTAAACATTTACATCTTTAGGCGAAAGATTGCTTTCATAAGCCGGATATTGATGATCAAGAAATCTGTCAAGTGTCGAAACTGACTTTGTTTATCAAATTAATTTTAAAAGTATATATTGTACATATTGTTCATCCCGAACACATCATCAAACACTGGCAAAACCAGTATTACATGAGGAAGAGTGATTTCTGGTGTTGAAACACAGCAATTCGGGTTACAATCAATAAAACAATAAGTGGCCAGTGACAGTTTTAGTCAATAATACAAATACTTATTAGAATATCATTTATCAACAATTTTAAGCCGGATTACCGCATTCAAATATAAAATAAAATGGCTTAAGAAAATCATAAAGACATGCGTGCTTTGCATGACGAACGGTTTCTCTTGCCTGGTCATGTATACATATATCGCAGCCATATTGTATAACACGCTGTATTATAAGAAAGCGCGCCGAATTGAAAAACGTCACTGCAATGTAATGCGGGTACCTCACTTTCAGCCGGACGTGACGTCCAACGTTTAGCTGTATTGTTAGTGTAGTAGTAAGATGACAATAAATTATGAAGAACCGATCGAAAAAAAGCTTGGGTAGGGTCGACGGAGGCCTCTTGCGGGGGCCACTTATTTCTGTCTGTGAGGTTTATACTGACGTAACACTAAGATAGTCCCCTTTTAACCCATAAAAATCCTAACTCGCTTCGCTTGCATTTGGATCAATTATTCTAATTAATGTTGGGTGTACTAATAGACTGCTGTCAACTTTCTGCTGTCTGCTGTGTGTGACTCAATGATAGTCTGCTATTTTAGATTTTTTTACTTATTTTTTTAGAGGACACGTGGACACGTGTCAGAACAAAGACACAGGAGTCGATTGTGATGCCATTTTTGTTGTTATGCAGCGCTACTTGCTGCGATTATTGGTACTAAACTACTAAAACCTTTCGAAGCGGCGTATCGACGATGTGCCTGTTTGTATGTAGGCTCTACGTATCTAAGCCATTTTTACGAACGCAAAGTGCGCATACATTGTGACGTAGGTACTTTATTTCAGCAGAATTGAAATCTGAATGAACGTGAGGTACCCGCATTACATTACAGCGACGTTTTTTAATACGGCGCGAATGAAGTAAGCGACAACGAAGGAGTTTAAAAATAAAATACAGCAATAACAATAATTACTTAATTCAACAGAATATTGATCTGACATACTGATCTTATTGCTAGCCAATCATTTTTGTTATTGACGCATGTATGTCATTTCTAATAGAATATAATTATATATTAGCTGATGAAGCTAATATTGGGAGATTGGGGTTTCTTAACTCACGCTTACTTGTGATAAGGCGTAATATACGATATGACGGCGACATATGTATATGTCTCTGTGCCTACGGAGTGTACACGCGGCCGGGCGCACCCGTGTTACCTACACACTATGAATTCATCGAACAGATATAAAGTATTCGCTGCTAAAAGCGTAATAATTCATGCGGTGCTGCTAAAAACTGAAACGCCTCCCTCACTAACGACCTTCTGACACCCGCTCACCGAACGTTGTAATTTATTGTGAATGTTTTATTTTGCAGTAAACAACGTGAATACGCGGCACGCTTGTGCACCCCACAAACTAAGTATAGCGTGCGAGCAGCTTGCGCATCTCACGAGTGCAGCGCGCGATCGTTCACACACCCACGAGAAATATTTGCACATTTCAATGAGTCGTCAAAGATGAAATAGGTGCTCCTTTATGTAAAGCTAATCGTTGTTTAGTGACAAATTAGCGCGCCCTGCCGGGACCCGTGCCCGGGGGTCGCCGGGGCCCGGGCCCGGAGGCCGCCGTTCGTTAAATTACTTTAGTACTCTGTTTACGAGCGCGGCCCGGCCCGTACTGTCCCGCGTACTGTCCCGTGAGGGTACCGCTCGACAAAGTATAAATCGGGGAGTTTGAACGTAATCGTATTTAATTATCTCACATCGCAGTGTGGAGCCCATGAATGTTACGTGGCTCCCGGGCGGACAGCAGCGCCTTGCGACAGTGCGACACGTTATCTTCAGGCGCAACCCGCAACTTCAAACAAACCGAGCCACTCGCACACTGATTGATTCTTTGTGTTTGCCCTGGTGGGACCGCAAGCAGATGCATTACCACCTTATTAATAAATTCGATCAATTTCTCAGCTTGTTCGACTCTTGTTAATATTTTTATTTTTCAAACATACATCGCTCGACGCTAGGAGTTACTCCTGTATCGTGGGTGCGTTCACAAACATATAAACTTACAAACACAAGATACCCAGACCAGGGACAACTATCTGTGGACCATGTAAATATTTGTTTCGTGCAGGAATCGAACCCGTAGCACAAAGTGCAGCGAGTCATTGGCTACCGCTCAACCACTGCGCCATGTGTGCCGTCAAATATTATTTAGATATCACTTTAATTATTAAATATAGAATGTTGGCTATCAAAGTTTGTTTTTTTTTAACAACTTATTTGTGAACCGCGGCCGCCTGGTGTCACTCGCATCTACCACATAACTCGCTGGTTATTGTTTATAAAAGTATAATTTGCTTACACTTTTATGATAACTCTACGGCGAGTTACCGCGAACCCGAGAATCTTATACAAACGTATTGCCTCCGTCTAGAACATATTGTCTTTTAACAAAATCTCCATGCAGACGAACTAGTATGTTTGTATACTTGCATGTTGCCGGCAAAGTATAAAATTCAGACATTGTACTATATAAACTATCACAAAGGCAAAATATAAAATGCCTAGTCGCAAAGAATAAAATAAAGGATAAATTTTGTTAAAATGTAGAATGTGTGTACTCAGGAAGTGACCACTCGACCACGACTACTCCTAAACTAACTATTCCGAGAGCAAGAGAAGCGAGCTCGGGGACTAAGGGTACCCCGACACGGACAGACTTCGTTCGAAGGGATTCCAATAGATAGACACTCTCGGCTCGTTGTGAATTGAATACTAAAACTTAAATCATAATAAATGAGTTGCGTGGTCTGGAATAGTTTGTTTATTGCTTGTAACCCAATCATGAGCCACACACTGTATCCTGAAGGTCTTATATAATAACAAATTTTAATCTTTATCTTCTTTGTGGTAGGTTTATTAAAACCCCGTAGACAGGAATAGGGTCTCCGCACTGCCGCTGCACCGACGCTGGCAGATCTTACGACCAATCCTTAACGCATTGACTACTAAACATTCAGAATTGTATATAATGCCTAACAGCTAAAAATGCCTACTCAAAACAAATAATAAATAATATTTCATACACTGCGTCAACATTCCGGTAACATATAAAGGAAAAAACTAAACTACTCGTATAAGTAATATAGTTATCTATGAACTTTGGCTCTGGATGAGTTAAAACACATCGCTCTCGAGCGTAGCGCAGGCTCTGGAGATAACATAGTACTCATTGAGTTTAAGTGTGTGTTCGGCGGCGGCGGCTGTCCCGCGGACAATGTTACGCGGTACTGGGCGCTCGGCACTCGGCACTCGGCGCTCGGCACTCAGCACTCGGCCTGCCCGCACACAATTACTGCTAGTTACCGCTAACTAGCTAGCCTGGACTGCACTCTAATGTTTATTGAGTGCGACACGGGCGGCGCGCAGTCACTCGCCACTCGCCACCAAGCTATTTAAGTTGGCTCAAGTTAATAATAAAACAGTCGACGAGCTCGGCCGCATTAACTTTTAATTGGAATATCTCATTACACAGATAAGGCTGCGCGGCGCGCAGCACTAGGCAGCGCCCGCGCCACGGTACTCGCCACACTCGAGCGCTCGGAGCACTCGGAGCGGCGCGAGCTATTCTTCCATTGTGCTCACGCTAACTAGCTCTAATCGCCTCTGTGTTCCTGTTTATTCATCCGGTCACTGACAAAGCTTCGATCTAACTGAACACAATAGCATGCGAGCCGTGAATGCCCCGCATCATCAATAAAGCAGTATTACTTGTTCGCCTGGAAAACTGTTTGGTAAAGGTGTGTAAGTTACATCCAGCACCGGTGCGGGTTCGAATCCCGCGAGGCGCCGCCGCTATCGTCCTCTGTGGAGCTCCTCCGCCGCCATATTAAACATATTTATGGTGAATCACGGCGAGCACACATTGTATCGGTCCTAAGTCAACAGCCGCAGCCCACGCGCTCTCGTGCTGAAGGTCGGCACACAGGTGATAATGTTACTTGGCGCAGCTCGCTGGGCGCCGTCAACCCTCGGTTGCTGGCGCTGACGTAAAACCGATACGTACTAACATTTTTCAAATGAATGTTTACAAGAACAAAAGTTTAAATGTTTATTTTTTATTTTTCAAGATAATAATAACAGCGTCTTGCAGATGCCGATACAATTGGACTACAGTAATGGGTTTGGCCACATCAAACAGTTTCGTATTTATTATTTATTTATTTAATCTTCATGCAACACAAGGTACAAAGGCGGACTTAATGCCTTAGGCATTCTCTACCAGTCAACCTAGGGTAGTGGAGAGACAATATGGCAGGTGCATAAAAAAAAGAAAATATTATTTAGACAACAATACCTATTACAAAATTATATATAAAACTAAAACTAAACATACATACATAATTCATAAAATATATACCTATACATACATACATAAAATTATATATATACACAGTAAAGGAGTTTTGAGATGATTCTGCTAATTGTGTAGAAAGTAATTCCGCAACTTTCGCTTAAATGCATATTTACTCGTGGCCGTCCTGATATCAAGAGGTAGCGAATTCCACAGAAGGATGGACTGTATATAGAAGGAGGAATGAATAAAATCAGAAGTATGAGAAGGACAAAGCAGTAGGAGATTGTTGGAAGAACGCAGATTCTTAGCGTGTGAAGAACAGAGATATTGAAAGTGAGATATAAGATAAGAAGGAGGGTTAGGAGAGTTGAGCAAAGAGAAAAGGATTGTCAAAGCTCGCAGACTTCTTCTCTGGTGAATAGGTAACCATTTGAGCTCCGATCTGAAGCATGACACATGGTCATATTTCCTCAAGTTAAAAATAAACCTGATACAATTGTTGAGGAGCCTATCAAGCTTATCCAGCAAGACTGAGTTCAGGTCATAGTAGCACACATCACCATAGTCGACAATAGGGAAAATTAAAGTCTGCACAAGCATTGTCTTCGTCTTTGCGGGCAAAAAGTTCCTCAGACGATACAGATATCGCAAAGTCCCGTTGACTCTTTGACAGACAGTAGAAACCTGACTTTGCCAGCCAAGCGTCGAGTCAAGATGCAAACCGAGGTCCTTTACACAAGGGCTGATGGGAATGACGGCACCATTGAAAATAATAGGAGGTAGAGAGCCAACCGCCACTCTACTCATCATGCGTGCACTACCAATAATAATGGCCTGACACTTTGAGGGGTTTACAGACACCCCAAACCTATCAGACCAGTCACTAATAGCATTCAAATCTCGGTTCACATCCTCTACAGCGTCTGACAAACCTTCCACCCGCGCAGCTGCATACAATTGAAGATCATCGGCATAAAGATGATACGCACACCGAAGACAGTGAGTTATAAAGTTTATGAAAATGGAGAATAATAATGGAGAAAGAATACCGCCTTGTGGAACACCAGCATCCAGGTCACGCCAACTAGACGAGCTCTCATCAACGCGAACCGACTGCCGACGTCCCCGAAGATAAGAAGAGAACCATTCCAGCGCCTCGGAAGAAACCATAAGATGGGAAAGGATTGATAGGAGTATGTCATGACTGACGGCGTTAAAGGCATTGGAGAAATCTATTAATACCAACACAGTAACCATTGTATCCTCCATTGCTTCTCTAACGTCGCCAGTAACTTTGAGGTTTACTTGTGAATAGTTTTATACAGTGTTGAATGAAGTAGGCCTTAATAATAATAATAATATACCACAACTATCACTCAACGCCGTCTAGTCCCAAGCTAAGCAGAGCTTGTGTTATGAGTACTAGACAACTGATAAACATACATATATATTTTTAAATACATACATATCTGTATATATAAAAGAAAGTCGTGTTAGTTACACTATTTATAAGTCAAGAACGGCTGAACCGATTTGGCTGAAAGTTGGTGGGGAGGTAGCTTAGAACCAGGAGAACATAAGATACTTTTTTTTTGAGTAGGGTAGAGTAGGGTAGAGTAGGGTAGAGTAGGGTAGAGTAGGGTAGAGTAGGGTAGAGTAGGGTAGAGTAGGGTAGAGTAGGGTAGAGTAGGGTAGAGTAGGATAGAGTAGGGTAGAGTAGGGTAGAGTAGGGTAAAGTAGGGTAGAGTAGGGTAGAGTAGGGTAGAGTAAGGTTTTTTTTTTTATGTGGCAGGAATGGGAAATCGATCATGGACGCCCAGATCGCGTCTCATGAATGCAGTCTGGGCAGTGCCGGACTCCTACCGGCTAAAACCACACTCCTGCCATGCGAAAGGCCCCCTGCCATACGAGTTTCGCAGGGACATTATAAAGGGCTGTAGTTCCATTGAAGTTCAGTCATAGTATTAGCTGTTAATTGTATTAAAATAAAATAGTGATAATAAATAATGGCTTGAAATAAATAATTTAAATTCTCAATTATAATTATTGTTTAAAACATCTTGATTAATATAACAGTCATTGGATAAAATATCAATAAATAATAATAAAAATAAATAAATAATAGTTATTCATAAGTTTTTCAATAATTCTGATGACTGTCAGCTATTTGTTCCGTTTATTCACGGATTGTACAATTTAGGGTAGAGTAGGGTAGAGTAGGGTAGAGTAGAGTAGAGTAGGGTAGAGTAGGGTAGAGTAGGGTAGAGTAGGGTAGAGTAGGGTAGAGTAGGGTAGAGTAGGGTAGAGTAGGGTAGAGTAGGGTAGAATAGGGTAGAGTAGGGTAGAGTAGGGTAGAGTAGGGTAGAGTAGGGTAGAGTAGGGTAGAGTAGGGTAGAGTAGGGTAGAGTAGGGTAGAGTAGGGTAGAGTAGAGTAAGGTAGAGTAGGATAGAGTTGGGTAGAGTAGGGTAGAGTAGGGTAGAGTAGGGTAGAGTAAGGTAGAGTAGGATAGAGTTGGGTAGAGTAGGGTAGAGTAAGGTAGAGTAGGATAGAGTTGGGTAGAGTAGGATAGGCGGTACGAAGTTCGCCGGGTCAGCTAGTTATAG
This sequence comes from Mythimna impura, assembly GCA_905147345.3. Classification (NCBI taxonomy): domain Eukaryota; kingdom Metazoa; phylum Arthropoda; class Insecta; order Lepidoptera; family Noctuidae; genus Mythimna; species Mythimna impura. Next base: position 438,028 of record LR990342.1, on the reverse strand, counting down.
ATAAATTACACCCAGACACAGAACAAATGATAGTGCTTATCACACAAACATTTGTCCTGGGTGGGAATCGAACCCACGACCTCCGGCATAGCAGTCTACTGCTATGGGCTACTAACTACTAGACCAACAGGCCAGTCAAACCCTTGCAAGTGAACTACATTAAATACTTATTGACGTTACCAATTCATTACTCGCACAATTGAAATACTTATAACCATAGCTGACCCGGCGAACTTTGTACCGCCTAACAGTCAATGATTGTAGTATATCTTTCGATAGAGTCAACCGATTGCGATAAAACAAAGCCTAAATAATATATCAAGTTACAGACAATTTTAATGTATAAAAGTTATCTACGTCGATTTCGTATATTTTACGTTCGACAAACATTACGTGATGCGCGTACAAGTAAAAACTTCTAAAGATTTATTTTATAATAAATCTAGTAATAATAATATGTATAGATAATATATGTCGATGAAGTCAATAGTACGGAAGCCAGCTTGACAACGAGACGAAGCTTTGTGTGACGTATATATGCTTTAAGAGAGTCTGGCGTGATGTTCACAGTGAGTCCGGCTATAAAAGAAGTGATGAAGAGCTCTCTTGGGATCAACTGTCTCTCGGCTTGTTGTAAATTAAACACCTAAAGCTTACATCATAATAAATCAGTTGCGTGCTTAGAAATAGTTTCTTTATCATTTTTTTGTTTTTATTTTTTACACTCATCAGCCATACAATATGTTCTCTGGAGAAGATCCCCACTCTGATCGGTATCCTGAACATATATAATATATCATTCTAATATAAGATTATTTTTTTGGACACACAGTCAGTTTTGGGAAATAAAGATATTTATTATTATTATTGTTTATTCATTAGTTTTAACATATAAATTATATTTTTAAATATTTCAATGATAAATGATATTTATTCTGGAAATAGGTTTAAAAAACACTTTTACCCGTCAATTTTTTTTTTTTTTATAGGAAAAAAATAGCAATCAACATAGTCCTCACGTTCACAATAATTAAAGGAAATATATAGTTTACAAAATGTTATATTTAGTAAAGTAAATATTTACTTATGTCAAAATTTAATTGAAAAAAATAAAAAATAAAAATAATGTCAAATTGTAAAATAAAGATAATCTACAATGTCAGATTTAAAAAAAAACATAATAATAAGCACAATTGAAAACAAAAGAAAATAAAATAAAATAAGACAACACTTGTAGTGCGTACTGGAGCAGATCAATCTCAAGCCTTTTCATCCTAAACATAGTCCTTTATAGTGTAAAAAGCCTTTTGGCAAAGTTTACGCTTTACAAATGATTTGAATTTATTAAGGCTTAGTTGTTGAATATGACTAGGGAGTTTATTATAGAAGTATATACATTGGCATCTAAATGAGCCCCCTATTTTTTTGAGCCTAGTTGCAGGAACCACAAATTTGTGTTTGTTCCTAGTATTAAAATTATGAACATCACTGTATTTTTTAATCATGTTTATATTTTTATGTGCATACAAAATATTCTTGTAAATATACTGTGAAGGTACAGTCATTACATTGATATCTTTAAATTTATCTCTGAGGGAATCTCTGGGACTTAATTTATAAATCGAATGAATAGCCCTTTTCTGTAAAACGAAAATTGTCTGGATATCGGCGGCATTTCCCCACAGTAGAATACCGTACAACACGAGACTGTGGAAATAGCTAAAGTAAACTATACGGGCAGTCTCTACATCAGTCTAATTTCGAATTTGTCTAACAGCGTATGCTGCAGAGCTAAGTTTTTTCGATAATTTGTCTATATGTGAGCCCCACTGAAACTTAGCATCTAGAGTTATGCCCAAGAACACTGTAGTATCTTCAGGACTCAACTCTTTACCTTTTATTAGCACACTAGTTTCTACTTGCCTAACATGAGGCATGGTAAACTTAATACATTTCGTATTTTTTTTATTAAGAAGTAGGTTATTTACATCAAACCAGTGTACTATTTTTGAAAGTGCTATATTTATATCGTCAGTAACCGGCTGCTGACGTTTAAGTTTAAACAAAAGTGAAGTGTCGTCTGCAAACAATATTAATTTATGGTTATCCTTTATGAGGTAAGGTAAGTCGTTTATATATATAAGAAACAAAAATGGTCCAAGAATTGAGCCCTGGGGGACACCCATTTTTACTAAAGATCCGGGAGATCTTTTTCCGTTTAAATCAACTCTCTGAATCCTTTCACTCAGATAAGATGTAAGAAGATCCAGGGAGGAGTTCCGGATTTCATAATGGTGTAGTTTCCTCATTAATGTTTCATGGAGAACGCAATCGAAAGCCTTTGACAAATTGCAAAAAATGCCCAAGGCATCGCATTTGTCTTCCCATGCATTATATATGTCCTAAAAGTTCAACACCGGCATCGGTTGTTGAACGACCCCTTGTAAAACCAAACTGTTTGGTATGCAATAATTTATATCTGTTAAAAAATCTTTGTAGTTGCTCTAAAATAAGTTTTTCAAATATTTTACTAAAAGTGGGTAGCACTGAAATGGGTCTGTAATTCGTGGGGTCAGAGGCTACCCGTTTTGAACAATGGAATTATTTTACTATTCTTCATTAGATCAAGAAACTCACCGCGATCGATACAATTATTAAAAATAAAAGCTAAAGAAGGAGCTACAATATGGATAATAGACTTAACCACGTCCACAGAATTACCCCATAAATCTGCAGTCTTTTTTACATTTAATTCATTAACGCTCAGGCGGTAGCCGGCGTCCGCAAGCCATTGTCTTACTATAGTGTCTCTAATTACGCACGTCAAAAGGTTAAGGAGTTAAACGTCTTAATATATACTCCCTAGCCGATTTCGGCTACGGTGACTGGATTCCGTTTTATTGCAACTACGGGTTGCGATCATGTGCTCTGATGTGACTAATAAAGCCTATCTTTGCTGTAAACGTGCGTGCACAGTGCGGGCACGTTAAAACACCATTGTTGTATAGGTATTGGATGTTGGAGGGCGGCTTATTCTTGATGGTATCTCGCCTGAAGTCGAGATCTCTCTTACGTTGGTCTTCAAAGGGATAGACGTTTAGGGGTATGTGGAACAGAGAGTAAAGCCCCACATACCTCCGTTGAAAAGGGAGGATCCTCCAACCAGACGGGTTGTTATGTCTGGTGGGCTACTGCCCGATAGATGATTTCGGGCTGTTCTATGTGTTCTAATCGCGCGGAGAACTTTGATTGCGCGATGCAGGATTAGTTCTTATGTGACGCCATAGATGTCGCTACATCACTCCCCTCCGGAGATCGGAGATCGATGGTTCTTGATGCTTCTTGATGCGTGCCAGGCCAGTGGTAGGTTGGTTCCAGTGGGTCGGAACCGAATGCCGCATAGTTCTCGGTGAGTCGGAACTGTCTGCGGTGATGCCCCAGTGAGTTGGGGTTGTGCTATCCCAGTGAGTCGGGATGATGCCCCAGTGAGTCGGGGTGATGATGTCCCAGTGAGTCGGGATGATGCTGCAGGCTCCAGTGAGTCGGAGTAGTGCTGCTGGCTCCAGTGAGTCGGAGCGGTGCTGTGCGACGTAGTGGCTTGACTGCTGGCGTCGACCAGGAGAGGTTCTTCGTAGCTCTTCGTATGACTGGCCGAAAGTGCAGTGTGCTTCGCCAAGATCGCTGATGAGGCTGAGGGTGATGACCAGGTATGACCAGGTAGGCATGCTGGTGGTCAGGATACCCTTGTGCTGGCTGTATGGCTCGCTGCTCGAAAGCTTGAGGAAGTGATGATGACGTCACGAAGTAGTAGCTGCACGAAGGCTGCGCTGACGTTCTTTGTCGAGGGTCACCATTTTAGGGGTATGTGGAACAGAGAGTAAAGCCCCACATACCTCCGTTGAAAAGGGAGGATCCTCCAACCAGACGGGTTGTTATGTCTGGTGGGCTACTGCCCGATAGATGATTTCGGGCTGTTCTATGTGTTCTAATCGCGCGGAGAACTTTGATTGCGCGATGCAGGATTAGTTCTTATGTGACGCCATAGATGTCGCTACAGACGTTTTGTTTAATTACACGTCTCCAACCAAGTCTATCTTTTGCCGCCTCCTCCCAGCGAGAAGGGTCCATATTGCATTTCTTCATATGTCTTTTCTGAACGTCCTTATACCTGAGGAACTGGCCGCCTGGTTTCCGCTTACCGTCCTTGAGTTCAGAAAAGAAAATGCGCTTAGCTACCCTCTCATCAGGCATCCTTACAACATGTCCAGACCAGCGTAGCTGATGACGCATTAGATAGGCCTCAATACCACAGACACTAGCCCTTCGTAGAACATCCGTGTTCCTAACACGGTCGGACAATTTGATGTTCAAAATGTCGCGGAGGCACCTAAGGTGGAAACGGTCTAATGCACGAATGTGTCTTCTGTACACGCACCATGTCTCAGCAGCGTAAAGAATATTCGGCATGACAATGGCCATATATACTTTAACCTTAGTCTGTAACTTAAGGTCATGTGAGCGGAATACCTTTTCCCGAAGTTTGCCAAACACTGCCGAAGCAGCACCGATTCTGCTGTTAATTTCTGGGTCCAGGTCACCTTTACTGGTAAGCGTACTACCCAGATATTTGAATTTGTCCACCTGCTTGAGGACGGCACCGTCAAGTCGTATTTCAAGTGGGCCATAGTTCGCAGTATCTAAAGCCATGACTTCAGTCTTTGAGAAACTAATTTTAAGTCCAAATGTACGACATGACTTATTAAGTTTCCCCATCAACTCTTGCAGGTCCTCTGAGGACTCTGCCACAAAACACAGATCATCAGCGTACATCACTTCGGTGATAAGGTCGTATGACACTTTGGTGTGAGCTCTTAATCGGGTCAAGTTAAAAAGTTTTCCGTCAGTACGGAAGCGGATATATATTCCTTTTGCATTGTCCTCCAGAACCTCTCCCACAACAACAGCAAAATACAAAGCAAATAGGGTAGGTGCCAACACACATCCCTGCTTTACTCCACAGGTGACAGGGAAGAATTCCGACTGTTCGCCCTTCACTGCGACACAGCAACGCAAATTATCATGTAGGAGACGGATCAATCTAATGAACTTATCCGTACACCCAAGCTTTTGCAATACCATCCAAAGTGCCTCACGGGGCACGCAGTCGAAGGCTTTTTCTAAATCAACAAAACAAAGGACCAGCGGTTGCGACTGTTCTTTGCACTTCTCCTGAAGTTGCCGAATAGAGAAGATGGCCTCGCTGGTACCTCTGTTTGGACGAAACCCAAATTGGGTCTCAGGTAGCACAATCTCGGACAACTTCAATAGCCGATTTAGGAGGACTCTAGCAAATATCTTGCCCGAGACTGATAGGAGCGAAATACCTCTATACGAATTGCAATCGGCACGATTGCCTTTGCCCTTGAAAAGTGTGCAGATGTTAGACACAGTAAAAGTATCTGGCACCAACTCTTCCTCCCACATACGGCAGAAAAACTTCCAAATAATCTCATGCAAGTCTCTCCCACCATATTTAAGCAGTTCGCCAGGGATTTCATCGCCACCCGCTGCTTTCTTGTTACGCTGCTGGTTTATGGCTTCAATTACTTCTTTAAGAGATAGTGGGTCATCTAATGCCGCGACTTGGGGAAGTGCTGGTATGGCTGATATATAACTAAGATCTGCTGATCGATCTACGTTGAGTAAGGTATTAAAATGTTCGACCCAGCGTTTCAGGACCCCCTCTCTACTCGTGAGCAAACTTCCATCGACGGCCTTTATTGGCACATTCACTTGGTGTTGCGCGCCAATCAACTGACGCAATTCTCCGAAAAAGTCACCGAGTTGATTAGAGTCAGCAAGCCACTGCATACGGTGCGCTCTGTCTTCCCACCACTTATCTTTTACGCCTCGGACGAAACTCCGCAATTCTGCAGAGCTCTTTTTAATCGCGTCACTTTGAAGAACTGCTGGTGAAGAGTCAGTATGGCGCAAGAGATCTCGATGGTTAGCTATAGCGGCAGTAAGGAGCGCATCATTTTCATCGAACCAATCTTTGTGGTATTTGGGTTTCAGACCCAAGGTATTAAAGGCTATCCTGGTTACTTGCGAAGACAGCTCCCGCCATTTTGGTATCAGATCATCTCCCTCAAAGATGAGTTTAGACGAAAAGTCACCAATAGCCAGTTCAAACTGATCTCGGGAATCGCGATTTTGTAATTTTGACAGATTAAGATGAAGGCATTTAGGTTTAACAGATCTACGGGGTCTAAACAGTCCAACCATTGGCTCCACGCATCACTCGAGTCACATAAACCTGAGCTAGGTCAGTCTGACGAACTATTGCGTAGTCGATAAGGTGCCAATGCTTGGACCTCGGATGCATCCAGGTGGTCTTGTATTTATTACGGAGTCGAAACATGGTATTTGTTATGCTCAGTTGAAATTGAGCACAGAGACTAAGTAGCAGCTGACCATTGCTGTTCATGTTCCCGACCCCATGCCTACCGAGTACCTTAGGCCACGATTCATGATCACGACCAACTCGTGCATTACAGTCTCCGAGCAGCAGGATTTGTTCCCGATATGGTATCTTTGTTAGCGCCCGAACAACCTCTTCATAAAATTTATCTTTAATTTCATCGGTTTTGTCCAGAGTTGGAGCATAAATACTGATAACGTTTAGGAAATTGCCCGTGTCTAGATGAAGACGCAAGGATATAACCCTATCCGATATGTAAACTGGGTATTCATTCAGTTTTGAAGCTATTTCGGTCTTAATAGCGAACCCAACCCCAGACCGTCTGGGTTGACCTACATCAGTTCCCTTCCAGTAAAAGGTATAACCGCCACCGCGCTCTATGAGCTCACCCTCATCGGCTAAATGTGTCTCGCTTAGGGCCGCTATGTCCACATTGTAGCGGCGGAGCTCTCGAGCAACAATAGCAGTTTTACGCTCAGGGCATAAGTTAGATGGTCGGTCTAACAAGGTGCGCACATTCCACGCACCGCAAGTAAAAGTTTGTTTGGGCTTATTATTTTTATTATTTCGACCACAAAGAAATGGATGCGTAGGCAGCCGTGGCAACCACCTCCCATATTGTTTTTGGAGTAAGCACTTTTTTGGGACACCTTTTCTAGTCCCCTCCCCGGCTGAGCGGGGGAAGCAGTGCCTCTCTAAATAGAGCTGCTTCGTCACATAGGGTGCTGCCGAGCCACACTGTTACCCCAATGCAGTGTGAAGCGACCACTCTCCCTAAGCCGCCCATGTGCAGGTTTCGGACAAAGACCAGTGAGCATCACTACTGGACCTCTCTACTTCTACCCATCGCCACAGGACTTGATCTCAGAGTCCAGTATTACAGAAACAGTCAGTTACGCAGGATATATTAAAGTGCACAAGTGTACGCGCAAACACAGATGCACTCTCTCGTCCGTGCCCTCCTTAATCCAGTGGAACGGAAACCGCTACGACCGGAAGAGGGCTGGATGCAGTGTCTGGCCGAACGATAACTATATGTCTCCTATCGCCGCCCTTTAGGCCTTCTACTATGCCTAGCTGTCTCTCCACCGGAGGTGGTTTGCTCTCATTGCCGAGACAGACCCTGTGCACTATACGGGGAGCAACCGCAAGACTTGAGCGCCGAAACACTCGAGCCCCCCTCTACCAGGTTTAGCCCACGAGCCGACGTGGTTACCGGGGTGTGGCCGCTGCGTGCAGTACAGCTTCTTGGAGCCACTGGTGAGAGTTTGTAGGATATCAACGATTTTAACTAGGTATTTCGCCACCTAATTGGGTCGACTGGCCGAAATCCGACGCTGACAACCTACTACACCCCCAATATCTACATAAGTCACGTGTTCGAAATTAAAATCAGAATCGCAAACTTTAATATTTTCTTTAAGCAGAGACTGCAGCAGTGGGTGACGAGTTTAGAGATTTTGTTGTTAATATGGGGATCTCTGAAAAGAATTTCTCAAAAGCCGCAGCAACCTGTGATCACATTGTCATTAATTACAAGTTTATAGTCACTAGATCGTCTAGTAGATCTTCTAGTTTCACTATTTATAACATTCCAAGCAGTTTTAATTATATTATTACTGTTTTTAGTTTTGGAACTCAAATAACGCGATTTCGATACAGAACAATTTTTTTTGTAATAATTTTGAATAATTTCGCACATATGAATTAAATTCAGCAGTATTAACAAGAACCCTTTCATCATACAATTTGTAAAGCCGAGTTCTACTTTTATAAATACCAATGGTAGCCCATTCACAGAACGACACGTTACTATTAACCAAAATAGTCTTAGGTATAAAAGTAGAATTAAATTGATTACAGTACATGTTAAAAAAACCTTCATATTGGTGATTGAGATCATCATATTATGTAGACAAGTTTGGTAAATTATTAATGAGTTTAGTTTTAAAAGTTTCTAAACGACTTTCAGTTTTAGGGTTAACAGTGATATTCTTTTTAGCCACTATGTTTTTTTGGTTTTGAAAAGTAATTAACTGTCCACAATGATCAGAATCTAATAAATTTATAATTTCTTTTTGAGTTGGTACAACATCGGTATAAATATTATATATGCATGTGGCACTTAGTAGGAGTTATTCTTGTGGGCTCCAAAAATAAGTTAACAAGATTGTAGGACTGAAATAGACTTAAAATTTTACTACGTAAACCTGAGTTTTCTAATAAATTAACATTAAAATCATCACAAGTGATTATGTACTTGTTTGAATTGCAAATCTTGTGGAATACTTCATCCATTACCTTTTCAAAGCAGTCATACAATCCAGAAGGAGGTTAGTACACACTTAATATAATAAACTGCTCCAATTCAATACAGGCTATTTCAACTGACCGCTCAACAGATAGGCTCACAATATCCATTCGTTCTTTGAACTTAAAGTTGTTGCTTATTAAAATTAATGAGCCACCACGTATGGCATCAATTCTATTGAACGAACTACCAACCAGGTGATTACTAAAATTGAAAATGAATTGGTGGCTCTTATGCCAATGTTCCGTTAACACGTTGAGTGCGATACCAGGTCTAAATATCTTGTATACGCTTCGCTTACAGTGCGGCTAAGAAAAGTATAGACTTCCTTGTCGTGCGGAAGGCATAACTTTAATTTGGTTCGGTGTAGGAAAGAGATGAATATATATCTAAGATGTATTATGAAATAGAATCCAATGGTGTACCTACCTTAATACCGGGTTTATAAACCTGGGACCGCACGGAAGAAATAAAATTTCATAACAGTAGTGTTGGGCAGGACAAGCGATTTTGATGAGTTTGTATGAGTAACTCATTCACCTTCGTGAGGTAATACATTGTACCACTTCAAATGAGGTGGGACAATGTCTCAATAACGTGATAATTCCTCGATATTGTGGCAATGTCATATCGTTACTACACATTAAGCCATTAGTCGTTATGTGACATTGTCCCACCTTTTTGACTATTAACACAAAACACATTTTGAGGCTTTGAGGTGAGCTTAGAAGTATGAGGGATTATATTGGAAACTATCATATTACCTTCTAAGACATAGCACCTGACCAGATTTTGAAAAAAAACCCTCTCAGATGAGTTAAAGAGTATGTAAATCTAACGCTTTAAAATGAGTCGTATTATAAATTGTTCATGTTGACCGAATGAACCTATCACAGATAACGAAGCGACGCGCTTCGATAATCGCTTGCACTCGCGTAATGCGTACTAGGTCATTCATTCGTATTTTGTCACAGTGAAGCGGTACAAAATATTTTTTTGAGGTGTTGGGACATTCAGTCATACTGTATGGGACATTTGAAGTGCCTCTTGTATGTCCTACCCAACACTACATAACAGTGCGAAACCAGGTCGAAGCATCTTGTACCCCGCGCACCTGGTACCGCACCCCGCGCTAGCTTCGCGCGGCTAGTGTTGGCTTGCATATGCGAGAAACGCACGCATTGACATGGCGTCAAGACCAACAAAAAGGTGCCGAAAAAAAAAAATCTACGGGGTTTGTGAAGACAGTGATGCAGTTAATATTAAATCTAATCATAGATTGATTTATCAAAGACAGGTGAGTCATCATTACTATTTATTTTATTTACCTAATTACGTTTCCCGTGGGTAAAAAAAAAACATTTAGTACGTATTTAAGTTTACAAAAACGGTCAAATGCGAATCGGACACGCGCATCTACTTTGACAATGATACAGGTAATTTCAACGTAGACGAAAACTCGTGCACACATATACACATACACATCCACATCCGTACAGCGTACACACATACACCTACAATAAAAAATAAATTAAAAAAATATTTTTTTCAGACCCCGCACGAAAAATTGAGAAACACAATTTGATAAAAGGTTAAGAGAGAAATTGTGTCGGATGCTATGAAAAACTCCGAACCATTTTAACAATGTGGTCCATGTTTTATTGAAAGACCTTCATTCATGTTTGCTATTTTTCTTTTTTTCATTATATTAAAACTTAATTAAAACTATCGATATTTTTATTTCGCATCCCTAAAACACGCACCAGACTTTCCATATTCAGTGCGACACAGGGTGCATAAACCCTGTATTTTAAATATAGCTATAATTTTTAAACTAAACAAGTTATTAACGAACGGTTTCAGGTGTAAGTCAATTAATTCATTATTATTAATATTCAAAGCAAAACAATCAAATATATTTTTACATGAAGCCAAAAAAAGGATTTAAGTTACTTAAATTTTACATGGTCTATAAGCCTTGTGCCGCCACAATGGAAGTTTAGGGGTATGTGGAACAGAGAGTAAAGCCCCACATACCTCTGTTGAAAAGGGAGGATCCTCCAACCAGACGGGTGTTATGTCTGGTGGGCTATTGCCCGATAGATGATTTCGGGCTGTCCTATATGTTCTAATCGCGCGGGGAACTTTGATTGCGGGATGCAGGATTAGTTCTTATGTGACGCCATAGATGTCGCTACATCACCCCCCTCCGGAGATCGGAGATCGATGGTTCTTGATGCTTCTTGATGCGTGCCAGGCCAGTAGTAGGTTGGTTCCAGTGGGTCGAAACCGAATGCCGCATAGTTCTCGGTGAGTCGAAACTGTCTGCGGTGATGCCCCAGTGAGTCGGGGTTGTGCTATCCCAGTGAGTCGGGATGATGCCCCAGTGAGTCGGGGTGATGATGTCCCAGTGAGTCGGGATGATGCTGCAGGCTCCAGTGAGTCGGAGTAGTGCTGCTGGCTCCAGTGAGTCGGAGCGGTGCTGTGCGACGTAGTGGCTTGGCTGCTAGCGTCGACCAGGAGAGGTTCTTCGTGGTTCTTCATGTGACTGGCCGAAGGTGCAGTGTGCTACGCCAAGGTCGCTGATGAGGCTGAGGGTGATGACCAGGTAGGCATGCTGGTGGTCAGGATACCCTTTAAAGCCGTGGGTGCTGGCTGTATGGCTCGCTGCTCGAAAGCTTGAGGAAGTGATGATGACGTCACGAAGTAGTAGCTGCACGAAGGCTGCGCTGACGTTCTTTGTCGAGGGTCACCAGTTTAGGAGTATGTGGAACAGAGAATAAAGCCCCACATACCTCCGTTGAAAAGGGAGGATCCTCCAACCAGACGGGTGTTATGTCTGGTGGGCTATTGCCCGATAGATGATTTCGGACTGTTCTATATGTTCTAATCGCGCGGAAAACTTTGATTGCGCGATGCAGGATTAGTTCTTATGTGACGCCATAGATGTAGCTACAGAAGTTTTATTTCCAGGTGTATAGACCGTTTACCGCAGGAATGGAAAGTATAGAAAAATCACTGCCGCAGCGAACGTGTTAAGCAAAGAATGTCAATATTATTGCAATTAAGGAATAAGTCTACTTCTAAATCCGTGTTCATAAGTCCTTGAATATTTTGATGCACCAGGTTAATGAGTTTAAAACTCGATTGGAAATATTTTTGTTCGTTATCACATTCATGCTAGATATTGACTCTGTTGTCTTAATTTCTAATTTAAATAAATATCAATGTCAACATTTGGTGCCAATTTATTGGCCAAATCATATAACATGTCATTGGATTGCTCAACAGGAGCAATTTGTTTAGCCAAGTTCTTAGCTGAAATAAAAAAATAATATGATAGCGACACAGCTATCTGTCTCCTATAAAAGTTTGAAAGATTACTATCTTTTGTCAATAAAAAAAATCATTTAAAAATATATAAAAAATTAGTGTCCCACCGGTATCGGGAACCCTGTCCAAGCTACCGGCCGTCAGGGCTCCAGAGAAAGAAACCTCCTAACAATACGAGCCGTGTCCAGGAGTACAGCTTTCCGGATCAAGCCTTTGATCCAGCCGCCTAACGCGAGCCTCCTAAGGTTCTCTGGTCTCTTCTAAGGCCGAGGCTCTTGGCTATTAAGCCATTGGCTGACACGACTATCGGTGCAATGATCGCCGAGTCTACATCCCACATGACGACAACCTTGCGAGCCAAATCAATTTACTTGATTTGTTTCTCTTTCTCGGTTTTCACGAGGTTCTCGTCACGCGGAACGGAAATGTCAACAATCATTGCACGCCTCTCTCTTCATCCATCACCACTATATCAGGCTTATTGTCCTGCCAGTAATGATGGACTGATCCCAGTACAGCGTGATATCGGCATTATCGAGAACTGGGTCGGGCACATACCTGTAGTATGGCACCTCCGATTCCACAAGAGAGTACTTCAAAGCAAGTTGCTGATGGATAATTCTGGCTACAAGGTTGTGTCTATGCAAGTATTCCCCGTTAGCTAGACGAGAACAACCAGAGATAATGTGGCGGACTGATTCACCCGGTCGGTGACAAGCCCGACAGATGTCAACCGTGCCGTCCTTCACAATAAATCTCCGGTAGTTATTCGTCATGATAACTTCGTCCATAATTGCACAGACAAAACCTTCGGTTTCCCAAAAGAGGTCACCGAAACGCAGCCAGGCTACGGACGCTAGTTGATCTACATCGGGCCCATGAAGGGCCCGGAAAAAGCGTCCATGGAGTTCCTTACTCTGCCATAGTTCCTTGCAATCGTTAGTGTCAAGCACTATAGGTTTGCGCCAGCTCTCGTTAGCCAAGGAGAGCGGGGTGAGTCCTTGTGCACTGCCACTACATCACGATGCATACCCACGTCGGCGGCTAGGAAATATTCCCTGACACAACATACCTCGCGATTGTGCAGGGTCTTAGCATTTAAAAAGCCTCGACCCCACACTTCCACGGGATATACAGTCTCATCACCAACGATCGTAGGTGATGCATTCGGTGTGCAGTCAGCAGTGTACGGACCCGCCTATCCAGGTCATCAAGTTCCGTTTGAGTCCATTTGAGTACGCCGAAAGAGTACATCAATACCGGCATGACCCAACCGTTGAAGGCGCGCACCTTGTTTAATCCTAAAAGAAGGCTATTGAATACCTTCTTCAGGCGTCCAAAGATACGCTCCTTCAACGATTGCTTCATGTCAGTAGCATTGATGCCTAACGCTTCCGACATACCCAAATACTTATAGGTTTCGGTTGGAGAGAGAGATCTCAAGTTTATGGAATCCGAGAGTTGGGTACCCACGGATTCCACAACTTCCTCTCTCTTTACATGCATGACTGCACATTTGTCCATACCAAACTCCATCCTGATGGCACTACTGAAGGTTTCAGTTACCTTCAGTAGCTCCATCCGTTGAAGCTTGTTGGGGGCAAAGAGTTTCAAGTCATTCATGTAAAGAAGGTGAGATATAACCTGATCACCTCTTTTCAACCGATAGGCTAGGCCTGAATTCTCCAGCAGTGTGCTTAGAGGATTCAGGGCTAGGCAAAACCATAGTGGACTCAAACTATCACCCTGGAATATACCCTGCTCGATCCTCACCGGTTCGCTGTTCCTCTGGATATGTAGACATCCTGGATAGCGAATGACCGTCCTCCATTGCCTCATACACGACATCAAGAAGGTGCGTAGTATTGCATCAATTTTGTACAATTCTAGCACCCCCATGAGCCATGTGTAGGCCTTCTTATAGTCTATCCAACATGTCGACAGATTCTTTCGGGAGCGCCGAACCTGTTGGCTAATGGCCATATCAACGAGGAGTAGCTCCTTAGTACCGCGGGACCATTCCTACATCCGTTCTGAGAGGCTTACATGATTGAATTATTGTCTATATAGCTGTTAATCTTACCTCACAAAATGGGTGTAAGAACTTTATAGACCGTAGGTAAGCACGTGATTGGTCTATAATTCTTAGGTTCCGCGGTACTACCTAATTTGTGGAGCAGGTGGGTAACTCCTGTTGTAAGGAACTCGGGTAGTGAACCAGACTCCAAGGCAGCCTAATACAGAGATGCCAAATGAGCGTGCGATCTTTGTAGTCACTTTATCCAAAAATTGTGCAGACCATCCGGCCCTGGGGATTTCCAATTAGGCAACAGACGAACAGCATGTGCTACGTCTTGGGGGCTGATCGTAATTGCCCCCATTTCTGGTTTTGATTGAATCGCACGCTCGCTAGACCTCCCGAATCCACTACCTTCGGTGTGACCGACAGGCACCGACCAGATGCTGCGCCAGAATGAACACATGGCATCATCATCCGGTAGGCGCGTGTCAGTCACACCTTGGTCCGGCCCCTCCCAAGCCCTATATACCCACCGTTCTTTACTCCGGAATGTGCAAATCTGGGTGTACCGCTCCACCCGCCGCTTATACCTTCGGATTCGGTTTGCCCATGCATACACCTTCTGCTTCAGGAAGTCGATGCGCTCTGTGACACGGGATATATAATCTCGGGGGCTGATGTCAGTCCCCGAAAATGCCCGTCTCACAAAGCGCATCACTCTTGGGCGAGTGTTGCCCTCCCTGAAGCAGATTAGTTTGCCGATGAGTGCTCTGGCCTCACCAATACGACGCTCGATCCTGCACTGCCAAGCCGGCATGGCTGATTTCGGTCGTGTAGTACGTCACTGTTTGGAAATTTGACGTGAGCTACACGACATGCCGCTACAGCTGCGCAGTACATTATCGAGTGTGTATTGGTGAGATCTTCGCAGTCGTAAAAATAGTTTGCCAACTGAAAATCCAGAGCAGCTACCAGCGCCTTATTCTTGTTATGCATGGGCAAACGAGGTAAGCGCGGCCTAAATTCGAGCGGCATGTTTCGATACTCCCGAATAGCATACTCCAAAGGACTCCTCAATTCATTACTGCACTGGGTGTAACCACGTCAGTACTCTCCTCGTCAGCGGGGTTGGCAAAATGGTTGGACGGTGGTACCGTCACTGGTACCACAGTCTGCGACGAAGAGGTAATGGCATGGCTACTCACTTCCGTTCGGAGGCGATCAAGTACAGTATCATCCAACATACGATTACGCTGGATGACCCGCACCTCATCCGATAGTCGCTGAGTTGAAACGTTGACGGATGGCTCAAGCACTTGAAACAAAGAGAGCATCCGAACACGGTACGCGGTCAGGTTTTGTAATATTTTAATTTGTCGGAAATTAGTCTGAGAATTATTTGTGACGTTGACGTTGTTGGTGTTGCCACAGATTATTATTATTATTATTTATATCTTAGTTATCTCAGGACCCTGAGGTCCTGGACCTTTGGGAGGCGTACGAGGAGCCGAAGCCAACTCGCAGAGGCCCTTTAGATAATTATAATGGAACATGATACCAACCGACGATTATCCCTGTACGCGCTATGCTGCTGGTGCACCCAAGGACAACCCCCGGTTGTTGAAAAACTGTTGCGACATATGTAAGATAATAGGGCTATGGTTTTTGGAGTCTTAAGTGGACTGGTAACATGGAACTATGTTAAGACTATGGCCCCTGCCTGAAGAACGTTATTATTAACCATCGAAAAAAGGCAGGGGGTGACTTGCACACTCAATAAGTGGGCCCCCAAAAACGGCCGCTAGCACGAAGTGACGTAGCAACAAGAGGGCAACATATCCTGAGGTGCTTGAGGAGTGGAGAGGTATACCACGGCTATCAGGACAATCCCGGAAGTACGGTCAAGATCCCTACCAGCACCTTACTGAATTATACATCCTTCTCCCGAGCACGTTTGCTCTTGCGAATCTCCACTCAAGCCAGCCAATAAAGGCAAGAGAGGGGTAGGAGCTCAGTTCCTCGTCAGTGTTCACTACGGCCGGCCAATGAAGTCAAGCCGGAGATGAAGAACAAGAATTCTCCCGGGAGATCGGGTCCGTGGGGTCGCTAATGCCCAACAGTTCGCCACAAAACTGCACTGCGGATTTATTATTATTTTTATACATTTATTTATCTCAGCACCGTAAGGTCCTGGACCTTTGGAAGGCGTACGAGGAGTCGAAACCAGCTCGCAGAGGCCCTTTTAGATGCTTTTAATGGAAAGTGGTACGAACCGGTGATTATCCCTGTACGCACTATGCTAGTGCATCCAAGGACAACCCCCGGTTGGTGGGAAACTATTGCGACATATGGAAAACTAAGATATAAGGTTATGGTTTTTGGAGTCTTAAGTGGACTGGTTACCAGGAACTATGTTAAGACTATGGCCCCTGCCTAAACAATGTTATTAATATCCATCGACAAAAGGCAGGGGGTGACTTGCACACTCAATAAATGGGCTCCCATAAACGGTCGCTGACACGAAGTGACGTAGCAACAAGAGGGCAACATATCCTGAGGTGCTTAAGGAGTGGAGAGGTATACCACGGCTATCAGGACAATCCCGGAAGTACGGTCAAGATCCCTACCAACACCTTACTGGATTATACATCCTTCTCCCGAGCACATTTTCTCTTGCGAATCTCCACTCAAGCCAGCCAATAAAGGCAAGAGAGAGGTGGGAGCTCTGTTCCTCGTCAGTGTTCACTACGGCTGGCCAATAAAGGCAAGCCGGAGATGAAGAACAAGAATTTTCCCGGGAGATCGGGTCCGTGGGGTCGCTAATGCCCAACAGTTCGCCACAAAACTGCCCTGCGGATATTATTATTAACGGTACAGAAAGTACAACAGTAAAATTGCATGAAAACATTTAAAAACTCGCTTGTCTGGAGCGGAATCGAACGAATTCAAACACGCATAACGAGCAACCGGTGACTAGTGACCGCCCCGGCTTTGCTCGCGTGCCAGTTATATACCATCCTCGTTTGTTGCTCTTTCTATTAGTGAAGAGCACTTCAAAATTCGTCGAGTTTAGTAGTAGGTAGCTCCTCCTGAACTACGCGACTGTCGTATTAACAATTCTCGCTTGTCACCTCAAATTGATCTAATATGATGATGAAAATATTGTCAATTAAATGATTGCCCTTTTGCAAACGCGCCCGTCGGCCTGATTTCATTTATACGTAATTTCCTTTGATTAAGATACAATATTTACTACAGAAGTCCTTACGGTTTACCCATTCGAAAGGTGTTAAACAAATACAGAATGTGTAGTTTCCTGGTTCTGATGACTTTGGCAAAATGTTTTAAAGCAATTTGACTTAGTTTTGACGTTTCATTTGAGTAACTATACACCGCACCGGCCTGCACCGCCCCGCGCCCGGCAGCCACCGCCAGTCGCCCAGCGCACAACTTTGTTGTTACTTTATTACGCAGCTCGTTTATTTTAATTACCTCGCGCACACGGAGTTCCCGCGCGTGTGTGCCCCGGCCCGCGCCCTAAGTGACAAACAAACAGCGCAGAGAACGTTATCAACATGAAGCGAATGTTTTAATAACAACAACAGCTCACTAAGTACTGTGTTTATTTGGCGAAGAAGTGAGGCTTGTTGTGAGGTAACCATGTTTTCACGACACTATGAAAAATAAACAAATATTGTTATGTTTGAGCCAGATGTGGTGGAGGAGCGACGTTACACGTATGGCACCGCAACCCTGCTGCGCCGCACACCACCCCTTCCTGCTAAGCTGATAATATCTTTACCCCTTGTTTCAGAGACTTAGCTCACTAATAAAACGGTCGCTTACACAGCGAACCTAATTTATGTAGTCTTTTGAAAACGAAGAAATTGGACTAAAAATTAGTTCGAACACCCATTTAATTGAACACTTATTTGAAAAGATATCGCTGCTTACCTGCCGCCCCCCGGGCCCCCCGCACCCGGTGCAAACTGCGACGTAAACAGCCGATGTAAGGTAATCCTCTTTTCAGCTAGATTTAGGAGTCTTTACTTGTAAAGTAATTGAATGAAGCGGCAACCTCGTCCTGCTCCGCCGGCGCCGCAACCGCAGTAGGCAGCGGTTCAACTAAGACAGTTCTGTGCTGAAGAAGAAAGCTCCTAATGATAAACTGAGCATCCGAGTCTCCTACAGATAAGAACAGAGCGTTGCTCCCATACCTAGCTTCACGAGTTAAATATTTGCATCACGTGGAGCTATAAGCTTTCCACCCTGCAGGTCAAACATAAAATCAAACTTGTTTACCCCGGAAAAACTGACATCATAAAGATAAGCCATAAAATGCGAGCGGTCGCCCTCGAGCCGGCAGCATCCGCCGCGATGACGCATCGACAGTGATCCCTCAACGCCGACAGAGACGTGTGACGCGCTCTCAGACGCCGCCGCGAGTGGGTAGAATGACTCGGTAAACAAGTAGTGTGCCGGTAAAGTCAAAAGTGTGTAGAGAGCCTCGCGTGGCCCGCGCCCGGCCCAGAGCATTACGGAGTTAGAGCGAGTTGCTGCACGCTGCAGCACGAGTCACACGAGTACACGCACTACGTGTAACATAAATAACACGCAAGGTTTTCTCGCAAATAGTGCGTTCATAACAGTTAATTTCAAATTACGTGGAGATAAGTAAATTTATATACGGGAACACATCGAGAGCTTCCAATGGGAATATATTGTGTGAGGGTGCTGAGGGCCTGCAGGGTTAGGGCCGAGAGGGACTTGGGGTGTACTCGATATTGGCTCACTTCGATTGAAAAAGTGCGGCCATATGTATGTGCGATACGGTGACAGCGTGTTGCTGAGCCCTGCAGGCACGCGCACTGCGCGTACATGAGGTGCGGTGGAGTCGCGTGTCCGACGCGCGTCGCCATACCCCACACGATGTATCCGGCCCACCTGCGCGCCTGCCACCTGCCCTCGCGACTCGCCGTGATCCCGGCTTATTCACTGATAGACGACGATTGGGGCTTCGAAAGAAGATTGCCTTTGGACAAAATCGATGTTCTTAATACTTATTTTCAAGTTCGTTTATGTTGTTCATTTCAGATGCAGATACACTTTGTACCACGAGATGGACTTTATAACTTGGAGTACAAAAGTACGTGACTTACAGGTTGTTAAGTTATAATAAAGCTTAGTCAGCCTTCTGCCGGTAAGTATATTAGGTTGAAGTGTACTAGGTATGAACTAACCTAGATTTTAAAATTCGAGATGAAGTACCTATGTGTACGTCACAGTATCTAACTGTCGAAGTTGCGTTCGTGATTCGTCGGTATGGTTGTACTATTTCTTATTCTGTGGTATGGTATGGTGGAGATAAGCTAGTCTACACTAATCAATTGTTTAAGTTACGTTCGTCAACATGTTGTAAACGCGGCTTTAGGTACTTCAACTAATAAATTGTCGACATGATGTACCTATAAGCGAGGTAAGATACTTCACGTTAACAAATTATACAAGTTGTGTTCGTTGACATGGCGTAAAAGCGAGAAGTACTTCGCACTAACAAACTGTCGAAGTTGTGTGCTTCAACATGGTGTACTATCGGTAAACAGTACATCAATATGACATCAGATCAATATCTGACGGCCTGTCAGATATTGATCTGATCTGTTGGTTTAGTGGTCAGTGGCCCTGATGCTATGCCGGAGGACGTGGATTCGATTCCCACCCAGGACAAATGTTTGTGTGATGAGCATGATCATTTGTTCTGTGTCTGGGAGTAATTTATCTATAATTTGTATGTATTTAGAAATATACAAGTAAGTTTATCAGTTGTCTAGTACTCATAGCACAAGTTTTGCTTAGTTTGGGACTAGAAGACGTTGTGTGAAAGTTGTGGAATATTATTAATATTGTGAATATCGAAATTCCGTTACACATTCAAATGTCTGTGCGTCATCTGTCAATGGATACTTTGGAAACTCACGGGCACACACGCAATGTCTCGAACAAGGTCGACCGACACCACACGTGTGCTAGTCACTTGCCATCTCCATCCCTTTTGAATTTGTGCGCCGTCTGCGGTCAGTAGCTGACGATGGTCTTTTGGGAAAAACAGATTTTAGGCTTTGATTGTTTATGACCCCATTCTCAATAAACCAGAAACGGCTTTAAAAAGTGGTTAAATAGATGTTGAGAATAGAAGTTTGTCGTTTCCATCGACGGAGAATCCCACCGAGCCCACGGCTTGTCGATTAATAAAATGTTTAGAAAACTAAAATTTTACAAACTCCTCTTCGCACACAGACCTCGCCGCAATGCCAGTGGAACACACACGTGCTCCTCTTCGCACACAGACCTCGCCGCAATGCCAGTGGAACACACACGTGCTCCTCTTCACACACAGACCTCGCCGCCATGCTAAAGAAAGAAAGAAAGAAAGAAAAAAGTAGTGTCATTTGGGTGTGGGCGCGCGCGAAGTACTCGCTTATAACGTCACAATCGCTTTAAATGAAGATTAATCAGCTGGTTAAGACGTATACGAGACAAGAGAAGCTTTGGTGGTCCCCACCCTACACCTCACCGCACTGTGCCGGCTCACCATTTTCACCATTTCGGCACATGTTCCCAGGCAGGAAAAAATACATATATTTCCATAATATTAGGATCATTTTCACATGAACCGCTCAAGCAAAAAGGTAATACTTGTTTATCTTTGTGTGTCCGTGCGTCGCTAAATACTGGAGGTAATGAAGTGGAGCGGGCGTCATCGGCTCGTTCATATTGCTAAATGATGTCTATTGTCCGGAGCTCGGGGGCGATATATTAATTTCGAGAGATGTAAGCTCAACGTCCCCGTGACTGTCGCCGACGCAGTAGCCTCAACAACGCTCTCAGTCTTAACACTGAGCGGAGCAACTTTATGATACGTAAAATTTAATAAACGCTAATTGAAACAACGTTTAATCATCATCATCATCATTTTAGCCGAAAGACGTCCACTGCTGGACATAGGCCTCCCCCAAGCGTCGCCACAACGACCCGTCCTGTGCGTCTCGTATCCTTCGGATTTCAGCGACCCTGACAAGGTTATGGGTCCATCTTGTGGGAGGCCTTCCAACGCTGCGTCTTCCGGTACGCGGTCGCCACTCCAGAACCTTTCGGCCCCAACGGCCATCAGTTCTGCGTGCAATGTTCCCTGTGCCACTTAAGTTTGGCGATTCTTCGTGCTATGTCGGTAATCTTGGTTCTCCTGCGGATATTTTATTTTATTTAAGTCTTCTTATGAGGCCCATAGTAAGCGACCACGTTTCGGAGCCATATGTCATCATTGGCAACACGCACTTGTATAGACTTTCGTCTTGAGACACTGTGGTAAATTGGATGAGAAGACACCGCAGAGCTTCCCGAACGCCACCCAGCCGAGTCGGATTCGACGATTGACCTCTTTCTCGAAGTAAGACCTACCCAACTGGACCGTCTGTCCCATGTAAACGTAGTCGTCCACAACTTCGAGTGTAGAGTCTCCGATCTTGATAGGAGTAGGTGCTACATGGATGTTAACCATGACTTTGGTTTTGGCCATGTTTATTTTAAGTCTCACTCTTTCTACTGAGGTCACCGAGCATTGTACTGAGCTCCTCCGTAGTCTCAGCCATGACTACTATGTCGTCGGCAAATCGAAGGTGAGTGATAAACTCGCCATTGAAATTAATATCTACCCGTCACCATTCCAGAACCTTGAAGACATCCTCCATTGCGGCCGTGAACAGTTTCGGAGAAATGACGTCTCCCTGCCTCACACCTCGCTGCAAGAGGTTCCAAGGTTTGGTCCTGAAGTGAAACTGACATGGTGGCGTTTTTGTACAAACACTTCAGCACCTCGATGTAACTTTAAATTAAAATTCATTTATTTCAGGTACCATTATGACCCATATAAAAATCATTCACATTTAAATAAAAATAAAGTAAAAAACTAAAACCCGACTACGACAAAAAAAAAAAACGACGCTAAAAAAGTATGAAACAAGATTTTCATATTTCGAACAGAACAAAAAGAAAAACCGTAGTCACACGTTATTAAAGTGTTTCGGTTGGTACCTATAACGTGTGACTGCGGCTTTTCTTTTTGTTCTGTTCGAAGTATGAAAATCTTGTTTCATACTTTTTCAGCGTCGTTTTTTTTTGTCGTAGTCGGGTTTTAGTTTTTTACTTTATTTTTATTTAAACAATTTTGGTGTTAAACTTAACACATGACTTTTTGTCCGCTAGAGGGCGACACTTTAAATTTGAGCAATATTTTCGAAATTTACAAATGTAGCCCTTTCAAATGATACCAAACACGGCGTATTTATCGTCACGTAGCCTATGTTCAGCGGACAATGAAGACGGTTCTAACGATACCTCATATGTCGAGTTCCGAATGGTAGATTAGGAGCTATGAGGGAACAGATGAACATACTCACATACATACATAGCCTGTCAAAATCATAACCCTCCGTAGTCGGGTAAAAATTAAAAATAAATAAACAAAAAAGTTCCATTAATTAAAATAATTACAAAATACACTAGTCAAATTCATTAAATTATAAATATAATAATTAATAAAATAGGAGTGCTTTGGAGTGTGCTATTCGGGAGTATCGCAACATGCCGCTTGAACTTAGGCCGCGCTTACCTCGTTTGCCCATGCATAATAAGAATAAGGCGCTGGTGGCTGCTCTGGATTTGCAGTTGTCAAACTATTTTGACGACTGCGAAAATCTCACTGATACACACTCGATAATGTACTGCGCAACTGTAGCGGCATGTCGAGTAGCTTATGTCAAGTTTCCAAACTGTGACGGAGCTACACGACCGGAACCAGCCGTGCCGGCTTGGCAGTGCAGAATCGAGCCAACAGGTTCGACGATTCCGAAAGGATCTGTCGACATGTTGGATAGATTATAAAAAGGCCTATGACTCATGAGGGTGCTGGAATTGTATAAAATTAATACAACACTACGCACCTTCCTGATGTCGTGTATGAGGCAATGGAGTACGGTCCTTTGCTATCCAGGATGTCGACATATCCAGAGGAATAGCGAACCTGTAAGGATCGAGCGAGGTATATTCCAGGGTGATAGTTTGAGTCCACTTTGGTTTTGCCTAGCCTTGAATCCTCTAAGCACACTGCTGGAGAATTCAGATCTAGGCTATCGATTGAAGAGAGGTGGTCAGGTAATATATCACCTACTTTACATGGATGACCTGAAACTTTTTGCCCCCAACAATCTGCAACTGATGGAGCTACTGAAGGTAACTGAAACCTTCAGTAGTGCCATCAGGATGGAGTTTGGTGTGAACAAATGTGCGGTCATGCGTGTAAAGCGAGGGGGGGTTGTGGAATCCGTGGGCACTCAACTCACGGATTCCATAAACCTGAGATCCCTCTCTCCAACCGAAACCTATAAGTATTTGGGTATGTCGGAAGCTCTAGGCATCAATGTCACTGACATGAAGCAATTATTGAAGGAGCGTTTCTTTGGACGCCTGAAGAAGGTATTCAATAGCCTTCTTTCAGGCGGAAACAAGGTGCGCGCCTTCAACGGTTGGGTCATGCCGGTATTGATGTACTTTCGGCGTACTCAAATGGACTCAAACGGAACTTGACGCCCTGGATACGAGGATTCGCACTCTGCTGACTGCATACCGAATGCATAACCCACGATCGTCGGTGATGAGACTGTATATCCCATGGAAGTGTGGGGGTCAAGGTTTAACAACCGCGAGGTATGCAGTCTCAGGGAATATTTCCTAGCTGCCGACGTGGGTATGCATCGAGATGTAGTGGCAGTGTACAAGGGACTCACCCCACTCTCCCTGGCTAACGGGAACTGGCGCAAACCGGTAGTGCTTGACACTAACGATCGCAGGGAAGTATGGCAGAGTAAGGAACTTCACGGAAGCTTCTTCCGGGCCCTTTCACCGGCCCGATGTAGACCAATTGGCGTCCGTAGCCTGGCTGCGTTTCGGTGACCTCTTTGGGGAAACCAAAGGTTTTGTCTGTGCAATTATTAGATATACAAATTATAAAGATAAACAAATTAAGTATATTGACTTGGCTCGCGAGGTTGTCGACATGTGGGATGTGGACTCGGCGATCATTGTACCGATAGTCGTGTCGGGCAATGGCTTAATAGCAGTTATTATTATTATTTTTATACATTTATTTATCTCAGCACCCTAAGGTCCTGGACCTTTGGAAGGCGCACGAGGAGCCGAAACCAACTCGCAGAGGCCCTTTTAGACGCTTTTAATGGAAAGTGGTACAAACCGGTGATTATCCCTGTACGCACTATGCTAGTGCATCCAAGGACAACCCCTGGTTGGTGGGAAACTATTGCGATATATGAAAAACTAAGATATATGGCTATGGTTTTTGGAGTCTTAAGTGGACTGGTTACCAGGAACTATGTTAAGACTATGGCCCCTGCTTAAACAATGTTATTAATATCCATCGACAAAAGGCAGGGGGTGACTTGCACACTCAATAAATGGGCCCCCATAAACGGTCGCTAGCACGAAGTGACGTAGCAACAAGAGGGCAACATATCCTGAGGTGCTTAAGGAGTGGATAGGTATACCACGGCTATCAGGACAATCCCGGAAGTACGGTCAAGATCCCTACCAGCACCTTACTGGATTATACATCCTTCTACCGAGTACGTTTTCTCTTGCGAATCTCCACTCAAGCCAGCCAATAAAGGCAAGAGAGAGGTGGGAGCTCTGTTCCTCGTCAGTGTTCACTACGGCCGGCCAATAAAGGCAAGCCGGAGATGAAGAACAAGAATTTTCCCGGGAGATGGGGTCCGTGGGGTCGCTAATGCCCAACAGTTTGCCACAAAACTGCCCTGCGGATTTATTATTATTATTATATGTGACACTGTAGGTAACTTGTCTCTCACAGCAGTGCCGCACATAAGGACAGTCCAACCTACTCGCTATTATTTTCAGAATGGTATTGGAGCTGGCCCGCACCCTGTTTTGCACTGTGTTTTTCAATTTCTTTCGCATGGAAACAGTCCGTGCGTGCCCATGCGAACATACCCGAAGCGCTGCAGTAGCGAGGCAGACCCATCACCACCCTGAAGGCGTTATTAAATTGGACACGAAGGGTATTGTAGCTTTTCTGAGTATAGCTAGCCCACAAGCTGCAGGTGTACATAGACGTGCAATATGCCCGGAAAAGAGTGATTTTTACGTCATCCGAACACCGTGCAAACCTGCGAGCCAGCATATTAGCTCTCTTAAATACAGCCCTTCGTTCCCGTTCTAAGTCAGCATGATCCATGAGGTCAGACGTCACTATATGCCCTAGGTAAACTGATTTACCCTGTCTAAGGGTACATTATTAAGACATAGTTACATATACTGACTTTTCTTAATATTATAAACATGCCCATGCGAAACAGCGTAACAAGCCCATGCCAAACGTTGATGGCGATGTGTGAGCATCGCCATCAACCTCCTCAGGCCTCAAACCGACGCGCTCAACAGAACCATGTCGTCAGCATAGCTTAAGTTATTGACACAAACGTCATCTACATGACAGCCGACATGCTGACTGCTCAGCGCGACGATCAGCGCGTCTATGTAAAGGTTAAATAGCGTTGGCGAGGTCAGTCCGCCCTGTCTCACGCCGCATTCCAGGCGATGCGACTCCGACACTGCCCCCGCCCATCTGACAGTGTTGTCTTGGTTCGCGTACCAGTACTTGAAGATGGTAACAAGTTCTCGTGGTAGGTCAGTACTTTCAAGTTTTTTCCACAAGAGGTCATACACCACCAAATCAAAGGCTCTGGACAAGTCGAGAAAGCATGCGTACACAGGAGTTTTACTATCATTATAGTATCTGACGGTATGCTTAAGACACAGTATGGCACTTTCTGTTGACAATTTAGGTCTGAATCTAAACTGGTTATCGTGCAGAGATATGTATTTACTTAACTGTGAATTAAGCAAACCGTCAAACACCT
The DNA here is from genome assembly GCA_905147345.3 of Mythimna impura. Classification (NCBI taxonomy): domain Eukaryota; kingdom Metazoa; phylum Arthropoda; class Insecta; order Lepidoptera; family Noctuidae; genus Mythimna; species Mythimna impura. Next base: position 411,875 of record LR990342.1, on the reverse strand, counting down.
TCGCTATAACTGTAGCCAGAGAAATAGGCCTATAGTTGCTTTTATCCGCTAAGTCACCGGTTTTATGTTTAACTACGGGCACAACCACAGTTTTCATAAGATCCGGCGGAAGATAAGAGTGGCTAACGCATAATGAGTACAACATCGCTAACACTCTGTTTATAATTATGTAAATATATGTTTGTAACGATAGTCAATCTGGCACCGTTGGAGAGACTGCAGTACAGCCCAAGTCTCGATCGAATCAAAGGCTTTCTCGTAGTCCACAAACGCTAAGCAGAGAGGCTGATTATACTCCTCAGTCTTCTGTATAACCTGCCGCAGCGTATGTATATGATCCACAGTGGTAAAGCCTTTTCGGAATCCAGCTTGTTCGGGAGGCTGGAAGTCATCGAACCTGCACGCGAGAGACGGTTCGTGATGACTCTGGAAAACAGCTTATATACATGGCTCAAAAGTGAGATGGGCCTGTAATTCTTAAGCAGGGCATTGTCACCCTTCTTAAAAAAGAGTACCACCACACCTCTGTTATGGAGTATGACGGAAGTGAATAACTTCTGAAGGGCCTTAAGGACTGGTTTTCCACCTGCCTTCACGAGTTTGGCCGTAATTCTGTGTGCCTCTTACCATGCGGTGACCACTTCCAGTTTTCACCGCATTGATCACAGAGACATCATTGAATATTTGCTTCTTCGTCGACAGGATGTAATCAATCTCATTTCTAGTCGCACTGTCAGGACTTTGCCAGGTCCACTTCCTATGCTCCCGCTTTCTGAAGAAGGAGTTCATCATATAGAGGCCCTCCTTCTACATAAAACTAGCCAGTAGGTGTACCCGGTGGTTCCGACGTCCAAATCCAAATTGCCTCACGTGCAGCTCGTCACCGTCTCGTTTGCCCAGTTTCGCGTTAAAGTCCCCCATGACCACTGTGAAATGAGTCTTATAACCATTCCTGGCTCTGGATACATCCTCATACCTGGTCTCAACTTCGTCGTCGGGGTGTGTCGAGGTTGGAGCGTATACCTATATGACCTTCAGCGAATATCTTGATGATATTCCGAGTATACGGTACGCCGCCCTGGTCGACACACTCGATCTTCACCACATTGTTCACAAGGAACTTGTGGACAAAAAAACCCGACACCACCCTGGGACTGCTCGACACCCTCCCGAAAATAGAGCAGGTTACTGGATTTGAAAATTATCGTGTCCTCCCCCTGTCTTCGGACTTCAGATAATCCTACAATACGCCATCGTAACCCGTTAAATTCCTCCTATAGTTCGGTGATCTTATTTATTTATATATTTATTAAAACTTTATGCACTAGTAACGAACACTGTACAAAGATGGACTTAATGCCTTGGGCATTTAAATTAAAATAATTTGTAATGGTGATCTTCTCATCAGTCCTCAGTGTACGCGTGTTATATGTTACCAGGTCGAGTCGTTTTTCTTTTAAGGGGTAGACGGATTCCATCCGGTGATTTTTAACACCCCTTGCCTCGTCATTGCCTTGACCGCTACCGGAGTCAAGGGTAGACGGGCTGCCGGGCACTACATTTAATCACGTCAGCAAAAATATGTCTTTTTAAAGAATGTGTACAGGCTGCGGCTTATACCAAATCCTTCAAGCTACGTCATTCGCGTCGTATCACTTTAAATTTTCGGACTGCTAGTGATACTCCTTGTTATTTTTTTATATGGTTTATAAGGCTAGCCACATATATACATTTTAATTACAGATACATTCGTAACATCGTTACATGTCGCTCGGTGCCTCAGCTTCCACACTTGTAGAAGTTCTGTGCATCGTGAGCGGGAAGAGTGTCTTCCATTGCAGGGCCGCAGCTGTGGTTTTTCAAAATTCGCCTTTGATTTATCCCCGGAAATCTCGAGCCCCTACCACTTTTAGACATACATAGAAGGCAACCCCGGAAATCCCAAGCCATCACCGCTTTTAGACACAGAGAGTGACCTGGCAACCCAATAATTGATTCCTGAGCCATCATTGCCTTTATATGCAGTAGGGCACCCTGTAACTTCTGATCCGGCGCCTCTTACAACGTCACGGAGTAATTCAGTTTCTGTCTTACGTCCACCTTCTACGGTAGATAACAACCTAACACCTCATGGTCCTGTTCGAGATGCATCGACCACCGCGCGACTGTAGCCAAGATACACACCATCTCCAGTAGCAGATTGAACAGATTCTATAGCAGATACACCAGAATTTGACTTTAAAAACATTTCTATCGGTGTCCACTTGTTTAGACGTTGCTCCCCAATTTATTTGCATATATGGACACATCGGTTAGGGACATCATCGTGGTTAGACGCTGTTCTGTATTTATGTGCTATACGTGAATGGTATATGACACAAAATGTTTGATTTTTTATAGACATTGTAACGATTGTGTCACTTTGCTATACGCCAGCTATGCGAGAAATACAGAGGTGCGCATAAAAACTTGCACATGGTATTCATTGACCTGGAAAAGGCATACGACCGGGTACCTCGTGAGGTTCTGTGGTGGGCCCTTAAGGAGAAAGGTGTGCCTGGGAAGTATGTGCAGTTGATCCGAGCGATGTACAGTCGATGCAGTACCCAAGTCCGGTCTACAGTGGGCACCACTGGCAGCTTCAATGTGGCTCTCGGCTTACATCAAGGGTCGGCTCTCAGCCCTTACCTCTTCCTGATGATAATGGATGCTCTGACGTCGGACATTCAGGAAGAGGCTCCCTGGTATATGCTGTTTGCCGATGACATTGTGTTGGTTGCCGAGAGTGGCCTAGAGGTCCAGAACAGATTGGAGGTGTGGTGGCACAGACTGAAGAGTGTTGGCCTGAAATTGAGTAGAACCAAAACGGAATACTTGTTCTGCGATTTCGGCGGTCTCTCCAATCCAGTGCCTTTAGCTCTCGCTGGAACACCCATACCGATTTGCTCCGACTTTCAGTACCTCGGGTCACTCGTCCAAGGGGATGGCGAGGTAGACCGGGACGTAACACATCGGATCAACGCAGGATGGATGAAATGGCGACAGGTCACGGGAACAACTTGTGACCCATGGATGCCCCTCAAGTTAAAGGGTAAAATCTACAAGTCCTGCCTATAAGGCCTGTCATACTGTATTGGATCAGAATGTTGGGCTGTGAAAAAGACGGATGAAAAAAGATTGCACGTAGCGGAGATGAGAATGTTAAGATGGATGTGTGGTGTGACGAGAATGGATAAAGTGAGAAATGAGTATATTAGGAGCAGAAGTTTGAAAGTGGCGCCAGTGACTGAAAAGTTGAAAGGGAATCGTTTGTCTTGGTATGGTCATGTGAAGAGGAGGGATGAAACGCATGTTACTAAAAGAGTTATGAGTTTACATGTGGATGGATGGAGAGGGAGAGGGAGACCAAAGAAAAGATGGATGGATTGTGTGAAGAGTGATATGAAAGAAAAGGAAGTTAGTGATAGAATGACGAGTGACAGGGCAGAATGGAAGAAAAAAACGTGTTGCGCCTACCCCAAATAACACGGAACAAGGGCAGGAAGATGATGATGATGTAACGATTGTGGAACGAATGGAAAAAATCAGAAAGCGGTTTAAAACGTACAAAAACCCTATGGATAAATTAGAACTTAAACTACTGTGTAAAAGATGCTCTCATTTAGCTACCATTAATTATAATAAATATATTGCAGATATTGAAACTGAAATCGCTGAAAATCCAAAGCAATTCTGGGCGTACATTATAGAAAAAAGGGGTGGTTCCAGCTCATTTTCTATCACAATGACAGACGGCAACACAAAGCAACGTCAGATGGGCAAGAAATTTGTGAGATGTTTGCGGAGCAATTCTCTTCTGATTTTGACCCGGGGAAATTACCTCAACAGTTTTCTGGCTCAGACTACCTGCGAAGCGAAACTTGCGAACAAACAAAAGTCTTCCTTTGTTAGCACCTATAATAGACCGTGATAGTTTAATTAAAAAATTAAAGTCCCTAGACTGTCACAAAGGTGCCGGCCCTGATGGGATACCACCTATTTTTGTCTCAAAGTACGCTTCTTCGTTGGCATATCCACTTCTATTAATTTTTAATAGATCACTAGAGACAGGAGTTTTCCCGGATATTTGGAAAACCGCAATGGTATGCCTGTGTAAAAAAGCGGTGAAAACGGAAATGTTATTAATTATAGGCCTATCTCTATCCAGTCTACTCTGGCGAAAATTTTTGAATCTTTGATTTGTCCTCTCTTTCAATCACATTTGAAGCTTTATCTTAGTGTCTCCCAACATGGTTTTGTGGGCGCCAGGTCTACTTGTACAAATTTGGTGACTTTTTCTGAATCCTTGGTGGAGGCTATTGACTGCGGCAATCAGGTTGACGTTATCTATACGGATTTTAGCAAAGCTTTTGACCGTGTGTCACATGACATCCTTTTAGAAAAGTTACTGGCTTATGGCATTACTGGTACTTTGTTAACTTGGCTCGAATCCTACTTAGAGAAGCGTTTCTTTTTTGTCGCGGTTAATGGCTTCCAGTCTGGTATATGTGCGATCACATCAGGTGTTCCCCAGGGCTCTCATATCGGTCCAATATTATTTATTATCTTCGTCAATGACTTACCTGAATGCTTCCGTTTCTGCGAATGTTTCATATATGCTGATAACCATAAGTTTAGCAGAGTTATTGATTCTAAAGTGGATGTAGAGTTACTACAAAGTGACCTAGATAGGCTGATTCAGTGGTGTGTTAACAATGGCATGGACCTGAACATTCAAAAATGTTTTCATGTCAAGTTTACTAGGAAAAAGCTTTTGGTGCCGTCAGTATATTCTATTGCTACCCACGTTATCCAAGAAGTGGACTAAATCAAGGATCTTGGTGTACTATTTGATAAAAAGCTCACATTATTTTATCCCTCACTTAGAGAACGTCATCAAGCGAGCCTCTAGAATGCTGGGATTTGTTATTAGAAATGTTACTGACTTTCGACGTAGTAAAACCAAAATTTTGTTATACAACTGCCACATTCGCAGCATTTTAGAATACTGTAGCACTGTCTGGAGGCCACATTATGCTACACATAAGTTGAGATTGGAGCGAATTCAGAAGAGGTTCCTCTGGCATTTGGCATATTCGGCCGGAGTTGCTAAAAATAAGCCATCATATGCAGCTAGGCTATCGCATTTTAAGGTATACTCTCTAGAGAAACGTAGAAATGTGATAGATGCAAGTTTATTCATTAAAATTTTGCGAAACCAAATTGATTGCCCTCAATTATTAAGCAAAATCAGATTCCGAGCTCCGTCCAGATACCCCCGTGCACCAATCACTCCTTTCTACCCTCCACCACGTAGAACTATTCTCGGTGCCAACTCTGCCATTCCCCGGATGTGCAAAATTGTTAATAGTTGCAGCGATCTGGTGGACGTATATATGGACTCACTTGCCAAGTTCCGGAAATTGACGCACAAAGCAATGTAACTGGCCTGTTTAGTTTTATTTTAATTTTTGTTCATTTTTAATTTTTTTCCATCTTTATTTATACATATATATATTAGTTAAATAGTAAATTAAGTAAATATATTTATTGTATCACATTTACAATATCTAATTTTATCTTGGAATTGGACACATAAATGATTTTGTACTTTTTGGCACATGTGGTGCTTACCTGTAATAAATTCTGACACTAGACTATAGATTTAAGTGAATTTTTGTAATAATTTTAAGTGTTAACAATTGTTGGTGAGCCTAATAAATAAATAAATTGTGTCACATTAATATTTGCTTGTTTGGAAAGCAGAACGTCACTAACCTTTATTTTGTATGAGAAAGTAGTGCGACGCGCAACAAACATTTGATTAGTCAGATGCTCAACTGAATGTGTTAATAAATTATCATTTTCAAACGTAGCTTTACAATAAATTCCGTAGCGGGTCTCGTAGCAATCTGGCGTAGTCGCGTAGCACTCGGCCACGAGACGCCAGTAACTAAATGATTCGCAGATATTGAAATTCTGTCGTTACTATTGAAATGTTATATGATATTTATTTTGCAAATAGGTTTAAAAAAACACTTTTACACGTCAAATTTTTTTTTGTCATTTTAAACTAAATGAGGCCGGTTTTTCCTAGCCGAATACTCTGAGAAGAAATACCGAAACAAACTCAGGGTTCAAAGTCTCTTTTAAAGTCCATATAGTAAATATATGTAATGGTCTAATCACATGAGAACCATGCAGATTTGTCTGAGATGGTCTTTTGAAGAAAGAACCATACAGATTTGAGTGGACCTGTCCAGTCAGTGCAAGAATTTGTCAGTATTCGCAAAGCTCAACTCAGGACTACTAAGGAGCTCAACGACTTGACGAACAATATCAAGGAAAGGACATTTGGGTAGGCCGCAGAAAATACTCAAATTGCCAGACATACGTTAAAATTACTGAAAAGGAAAAAAAAGCAATCAACATAGTCCTCAAGTTCACAATAATAAAAGGAAATATATAGTTTACAAAATGTAAAGTCAATATTTACTTATGTCAAAAATTAACTGAAAATAAAAAGCACAATGGAAAATAAAAACAAAAGAAAAAAAAATTAGACACCAGTAAAGTGGTAGTGCGTACTGGAGCAGGTCAATCCCAGGCCTTTTCGTCCTATACATAGTCCTTTATAGTGTAAAAAGCCTTTTGGCAAAGTTTACGCTTCACAAATGATTTGAATTTATTAAGGCTTAGTTGTTCAATATGACTAGGGAGTTTATTATAGAAGTGTACATGGCGTGGCCACATCATAGAAATTGATCACTTCATGATATGGCCAGCTAAAACTAGCCAGATCGTTTAAACGTTAACACTTGATGATATGTCGATCCTCGTTTGGCCGTATCATTGATGTAGGATTTCTATGATAGTAAAAAGTCTAAAGAGAGTAGGCCAAACGAGGATTGAAATACCATCAAACTTTAAATTTATCTCTGAGGGAGTATCTGGAACTTAATGTATAAATCGAACGAATAGCCCTTTTCTGCAAAACGAAAATTGTCTGGATATCGGCGGCATTTCCCCACAGTAGAATACCATACGACATGACACTATATTAATAGCTAAAGTAAACTAAACGGGCAGTCTCTACATCAGTTAAATTTTAAATTTGTCTAACAGCGTATGCTGCAGAGCTAAGTTTTTTCGATAATTTGTCTATATGTGGGCCCCACTGAAGCTTAGCATCTAGAGTTGTGCCCAAGAACACTGTAGTATCTTCAGGACACAAGGAGGTTCTCCTACATTCCTGGGTAGCTTGTGGAGCAAGCGCGCAGTTCTCAGCCGAGCTGTATGATGTACTACAGCCTATTCATTTTTTTTTTGTTTTTTTCTGGTTTATTAATCGTCGGATCTTTACAGGATCATAAGTATAGTCGAGTTGTATAGCTGTGAGGAATGGGCGACGAGCAGTCAGGACGGGTTCGCTCAGCGCAGTGATTGGCGATGAGCGGACCGAAAGCAATAGTTACAGAACTTATAACCGAGGGTTAGTGTCCCTTGTATTTATTTCATTTAGATAAGTTACAAAAATCTTGCTGCGTCGACTTGTTGCCATCAACACTTTACTGCGCGTGTATTGTGCGCAGGATGGAAGTAACTATTATGTATTATATTGTATATGTCTTCCTTTCATGCTTAGATGTCAACATGGATACGTGGTAATTTACTGCATATCAAACTTAGATGTCAACTTGAATACGGGGTAATTTACAGTGTATCAAACTTAGATGTCAACATGGATACGGGATAATTTACTGTGTATCAAACTTAGATGTCAACATGGATCGGGATAATTTACTGTGTATCAAACTTAGATATCAACATGGATACGGGATAATTTACTGTATATCAAACTTAGATATAAAAAACAGTAAATTATTAACTTAGAAAAAATATAATAATAACTTAGAAAAAAAACCAGTAATTTACTGTTTTTTTTTTTAGGTGGGAAAATCATCTAATGACAAATCATGGAGCGAGAGATAGTGTCAGACTTTTACTGACTCAAAACCCACTCCTGTTCCTTCGTTGCCTTCGTCCCAGGGTTTCGTTTTCAAACTACCCATGGCCCCAGTAGGCTTCGACCCTGCTGGGCCCCTACGATTTGCTGACATCAGGCTACCCATTGCTCGCCGTCCGCAAGCCCGCGCCTACGGTGGCCGGAAATCGGGTTTGGAATCCCGGCGGTGGTTGGGGTGTGAGGACTGTTGCCTCACGCGATCGGCCACCTCCTTTGCTAGCATTACTGCTTCGCAGAAGGAGGCAACCATCCGCCACTCCTCCTTGCTCCAGACCATGGCCTGTACCAAAGCCCGGCGCGAGAGATCGCCAATGCCGATCGCCCCCACGAGGACACGCCGTTGCTTTGCCCAAGCGGGGCACACCTCCACCGTGTGCTCCACCGTGTCCTCCGGGCGGTCCACACAGTGGCGACACCCGGGTGTCGCTTCCGCACGATTTCGGTGCAAGAACTTCGCGAACTTACCGTGTTCGGTGAGAACATGCGTCATGCAGAAGGCGAGGATGCCGTGAGGTCTTTCCAACCACGACTCAAAGAGGGGACTTATCGCCATAATTGTGGCGTGCCCAGCACTGGGTCGCGACAGTTGCTGTCGCCATTTCTCCACGAGAACCCGCCGGAGATCTGTCCTCCATGCTGCGACTTGTCGCGGCAGCGGAGTTTCGCCCCGGCGTTGCATCTCCCTAGTACCGATCCCTGCAGAACACCGCACGACATCTCTTGACGTTCCCACTCTCCCTGGTGACCAGGGTAGATGATGTACCTGTCCAACAGGTACGCCTCGACCACACGACAGAGGTAGTCGGGCGTCCGGTGATACCGGAGTGCGCTGCTAATGCTACTCCAAGGCAGGGAGTTGAAGGCGTTGGCGATGTCCAGAGACACCGCCACGACTCACCTGCCCTGGGCCACCGTATCCCCCGTCGTGACAACCCGGGGCCCTGGGACGAAGGCAACGAAGGAACAGAAGTGGGTTTTTAGTCAGTAAAAGTCTGACACTATCTCTCGATCCGCCCAAGAGCGGGATTTGTCATTAGATGATTTTCCCACCGAAAAAAAAAAAAAAAAAAAATCCCCCGTCGTGATAGCTCGCACGCGCATGATGGCGTCCACCGTGGAGCGCCTGCGAAAACCGAACCGGCCGTCCGCCAGATCCAGACCCAACCGTGTTAGGTGCGCGACGAAGCAGTCTGCAATTACTCTTTCAAAGAGCTTGCCCACCTCGTCGAGCAGCACGATGGGCCGGTACGCGAACGGAGAGTCCACAAAGCGCCCCGGCTTCGCGATCGATGAGGACCAGTTTCCCCGTCTTCCAGCGAAGTCGGAAGGGGCCAGCCTCCATGCGGGAGGGGACCCAACTCCTCTATTTAGAGGAGTTGGGTCGAAGTGGTGGTTCCATTGCAGGCAGACCGACCAGGCAAGCACTGGTGTGGAGGTATCGGGAGACTAGTCGCGGAGGGTAGCGGGATCCGAGGCACGGTGCACCGCTGGCCGACCGCAGGTAGTTGGGGGCCCAAGTAATGTGCCAGCCACACATGAAAGGCTGCCCCGCCAACTGTCGAAAAATCCCGGGATGCGCCATCGTGCTGGTTGGCGACCAGAAGAGAGGGCCCGATGGACACTCCCGGGGGGGCTCGGGCGTCCCCGCAGTCTCCAGACTAGTACCCCAATGATGCCGTCCTATCAGTGCTTGCCTGAGGGATAGCAGCGTGAAACCCCATCTCACTTCCTTCTCCTCTCCTTCATTCACTCTTATCACATAAAATGACAAGGATTAAAAAGAGAACAGTAAAACAGCGGCAGCACTCCCTCTCTCTTAAAGTGCACCTCAGTAATATCCGAGGACTGCACTCCAATCTCGTCGCAGTCCACCACCATCTGGAGACTGAGAAACCTGCTCTTTTTTTTCTTTCGGAGACGCAGATCAGTAGTCCGTCAGACGTGTCGTACTTATCTTACCCAGGGTTTACCCTGGAGCACCATTTTAAACCACGCGCGGGTGTATGTATGTATGCCCGGGACGACATCTGTTATCGGCGTCTCCGCAATCTTGAGGACTCCAGGTACTCTACGCTTTGGGCTTTGGTGGACACTGGCATAGATCAAATTGTCTATGCTTGTGTCTACCGTTCGCACAGCGGTGATCAGGAGACAACCAGGCTCACACAGCACCTTAGTGAGGCGGCGGATGTGGCTCAGCAGCGGTACCCTTCTGCCCAATTGGTGATACTGGGGGATTTCAATGCCCACCATCAGGAGTGGCTCTTCCCATACCAGTGCACAGACCGTGCTGGGCGTGAGACGCGGAAGCTAGCGCTAGCGTTAAATCTTACCCAGCTGGTCCAGGGGGCTACAAGGGTGCCGGATGTTGAGTCACACATGGCCAATTGCTTGGACCTTCTGTTGACTACAGATCCGGACCGGTACTCAGTGTCGATATCTTCACCAATAGATAGTTCCGACCATTGTCTGGTGAAATCTGTATCCGTCTATTCCCCGCCCGATCCCAGCCCAAGAGGCACCCGGCGGGTTTGGCGATACAAGTCAGCAGATTGGGATGGTATGCGTTCTTTCTTCGCATGCTATCCTTGGCAGCCTACTTGCTTCTCTTCCGCTGATCCTTCGTTGTGCGCGGACGCAGTGGCGGATGTGTTGCGTCGGGGGATGGAATATTACATTCCATTCTCTGATGTAACAATATCTGACAAAGTTCGACCTTGGTTTGGCGCCGAATGTAATCGCGCTGAAGCGCTAAAACATGCGGCATACCAAGAATGGGTTGACGCTCGTAGGCGCAAGGCAAGTGACGTGACTCAAAAGAAGAGAGCCTATAATAGGGCTGCCAAATCCTGCAAGAAGGTGATGCGGAGGTCTCGGTTTGACCACACTAGCCGAATTGGGAACAAACTTGCTTCATACCCAGCAGGTAGTAAAGCGTTTTGGTCCCTGGCCAAATCTGTTGAATCGAACTTCTGCCGTCCCTCACTACCACCACTGCTGAAACCCGATGGGTCGCTGGCCCACACCACTGAGAAGAAAGCTAATCTATTTGCCTCTCTTTTTACGGAATCTTCACGTCTTGATTCCGGTAAAGCGCGGCCCCCTGCCTTTCCTGAGCGATGCGAGACGACTATGGCAGACATACGCATCCATCAGAAGGACGTCCGTAGGGTGCTACGTAACCTTGACGTGAACAAAGCCAGCGGTCCCGACGGGATACCGGCAATTGTTTTAAAAACTTGTGCGCCTGAACTGTCTCCGATCCTGACACGCCTATTCAGTCTTTCGTTTGAGGCTGGAAAAGTGCCGATGGCTTGGAAGCAAGCTAACGTGCAACCCGTGCCCAAGAAGGGTAGTCGTGCTGACGCTGCTAATTACAGACCTATCTCGGTAACATCCATTCTCTGCAAGAGTATGGAACGAGTGATCAATAATAAGCTCCTGGTATACCTAGAAGCTAATGACATCCTCAGTGATCGTCAATACGGCTTTCGCCGAAATCGGTCAACTGGGGATCTTCTAGCGTATGTCATTCACATCTGGAGCGAGGTTATCGAGAAGCATGGGGAAGCACTTGCAGTCTCCCTTGATATCTCGAAGGCCTTTGACAGGGTCTGGCATGATAGCCTTATTGCTAAGCTTCCTTCCTTCGGTCTGCCCACTGGCCTGTGTGACTGGATCGCAGACTTCTTGAGGGGGCGATCCATCCGAGTGGTTATTGATGGCTGCTTGTCCGGTCAAATGGAAATTAATGCCGGGGTCCTTCAGGGGTCGGTGCTCTTGGCAGCACTGTTCTTGCTGCACATAAACGACCTTCTTAAACCCGGTACCTTTGGGTATGCAGACGATAGCACTGTTGCTGAGAGATACGTGTCCGGTGCACGTGCTAGTGGGTCACAGATCCAGTCTTTCCGAGAGGCTATGGTTGAACGCTTGAACTTCTCCTTGAAGGCAATATCCGATTGGGGCGATGTCAATCTGGTCAAGTTCAATGCTGCTAAAACCCAAGCGTGTCTTTTTTCCGCCAAACGGAGCCAATTCCACCCGGCTCCATCATTCCGAGGTGTAACCGTGCTGATAACCGACGGCCTTGAGCTTCTTGGGGTAACATTGTCGTCTACCCTCAATTTCGGCTCTTACATCGAGGCTAAAGCTCAACAGGCTGCCAAAAAATTGAGGATCTTAGCTAAGGTGAGACGGTACTTCACGGCGGAACAGCTGCTCAAACTTTATCAAGCTCAAGTTCGATCGTGTATGGAATACTGCTCTCATCTTTGGGATGGGTCTGCCAAATACCAGCTTGATGCTCTGGAGTCGATTGAGAAGCGAGCCAAGAGGATCATCGGTGATGATGCACTTGTCGAATCAAAACTCCAAAGCCTTGAGCACCGACGCCGAGTTGCTAGCCTGTCAGTTTTCTATCGATTACACTTCGGGGAGTGTGCGTTGGAATTGCACAATTTAATTCCACCAAGTCCATTCCATTATCGGACTACTAGACGTACAGCGTTGCGCCATCGGTACATGGTGGACATCCCACCCATACGTACAAAGCGTTTTGGGAACACATTCATAATGCGTACAGCCTAATTCCCTGCCGGAGTCTGTGTTTCCTGATAGCTACAACCTAGGGGTCTTTAAGTCAAGAGTGAATAGGTTACTTCTAGGCAAGCGTGCTCCATCGTCGGCCACATCATCGCTTACCATCAGGTGAGATAGTGGTCAAACGCGAGCCTATTAAAAAAATAAAAATAAAATAAAAAAAGCTTGCGCTGAAGAGCCCTAGTCGAGGCCCGTGGCCAGCTCGCTCCATGGCCAGGACTCAGGCCTTCCCAGGCAAGCCGTCGGGTCCTTCGGCGGTATTTTTGGCACTCAGCCTTCGTACCGCCACTTTCATCTCTACCTCGGTCACCTCTGGAGCATTGTCGTCATCGTCGCCATCGTGGTCCACGTCGGACACCGCTGGTGGCGGACCCATGGGCGGGGGAGAGTGTTTCCCTCGCGCGGGGAACAGAGTGCTCACCACACCCTCCACAAGCTGGGGCCGGAGACTCTGCGTCAGCGGGGGAGTCCAGGGGTGGATTTTGTCCCGCACCACCTTGTAGGGGCGTCCCCATGGGTCCCCATTCAGAGTCCCCAGCTACTCGTTGCGAGTTTGGCCCGCCTCATCTCCGCTCGAAGGGTGTGCTTTGTCTCTCTGTATCCCTTGTACAGCTCCGCCTCCCTGGTCTCCGTATCTGGTGGACGGATGCGGCGCCTGCGGTACCTGGCATACCGGCGTCGCGCGGCATTGCACGCGTTGCGCAGTGCCCCAATCTTCGGCGACCACCAGTATATCTGGCGCTGAGCACGTCCTGGATGGACTCGGGGCATTGCCGCGTCGCAGATTTGCGACATGGCCTCCCGGAACCACTCTGCCTCGACGTCGATGTCAACAGGCCTGTCCGGTGCTTGCATCCAGGCCTGTACCGTCTCGGCTTCCAGGAGGAGCTCCCGGTCCATTTGCCTCAGCGCCCAACGCGGACCACGACGCGGACAAGGGTTCTGTCGGACCGGCGCGGTCGAGGTTTGGGCGGAGACATCAAACCGGATGTACCGGTGGTCTGAGTACGTCTCCGTCCCCCTCCATAACGAGCCAGTCGACGACACGCGGCGACAGAGTGGGGCGAACGAGATGTCCACCACTGAGACACCCCTCATCCGCACACACGTGGGGACAGAACCCCAGTTTAGGACGACCAGGCCTGTCTCCAGAGCCCAGTCCTCCACCATCCGACCCCGCTGGTTCGTAAACCGGGAACCCCAAGCCAAGTTCTTGGCATTGAAGTCCCGCACACGACTACGGGGAGGGAACCAAACCCAGCGACGACGGCTTTCAGCTCCATTAGGGGGATGTGAAGATCGCCGAGAGATCTGTTCGGGGACAGGTAGACGCCCACCACTGCAATGTCCCCGAACCGTGCTGCCATGCAATCCCGTCCCCTCGTGACAGCCTCGAGAGTCGGGGTACCGGCGGTCACTGAGCCGTCCAGGTCCTGAACCCAGTCTCCCCTGGGCAGGACATAGTACGGCTCGGAGACCATGGCGATATTGATCGACCACTGCGCCATGCTCTGGAGCAACAGATTCTGAGTGGGGGCGCAGTGGTTGATGTTCGCCTGGAGGAGACGTAATGGAGTCGTTATTGACAGTCCATTACAGCCCCCCGTGGGGGCCCCGCCGCGGTGCGACGGCGACAGCGGCGGCAGCCAAGAAGGCGGCTGCAGCGGTGAGTACGTCCGGGTGGATGGGCCTTCGTTCGTACCTTGCCCTTGGCCTTGGCGGGGGGGTCGCAGGACATGCCCCCAGCCAGGTGGTCGGCCAGCTTGCCTGCCGCCGCACGTGCGTAGCAGTGCGGCGTTGCACGGCATTCGACGGCCTTGTGACCAGCCTGACCACACTGGTAGCAGCGGTCACTGCGGTCCACCTCCGCGGCGCAATAGCCCCCACGTGGTGCCCCACGTGGCAGCGGCTCCAGCAGATTCGCCTGCGCGGAGACCCAGCCCACCAAGATCCTTCGGCCTTCGCCCGTGATGGGTTTGGCCGCCGATACGGGGCAAGTAACCGTAACGGCTCGCATGCCCGTGCTGTCAGCATGAATGGTGCCCGCCCGCACTTGATCGGCCTGGCACCCTCCCGTCCTGACGACGGCGGTCACCACCTCATCCACCTTAACGGAGTCATCCAAGCCCATGATGCGCATGTCTATGCACTTTGCGGGCCTGGACACTCGGACCTCCTCGACGTCCAGGGACGCTCTGATCCTTGCGGTCAGGGCATCCGCGGCAGAGCGAATGTCCGCACCTGCCTCCAATATTCGGGCTCCGGTTGCAGTGCGCCTCATTCAAAAGCCTTCAGAGGCTCAGAATTCGTCGAGGTGCTCCACCACCGCCTGCTTTGCCTTTGCCATGACTATGTCATAGTTCACGCCCTTCTTTTCCGCAGCTGGCTGTAGTGCGGAATCCGGGGCGCGAAGTCTGGCCGCCATGGCCCGCTTCTTGTGCTGCTGTCGCCGCTCGCGCTTTGTCGCCGCTCTAGCCGCCTTGCCCGCCTTCCTGCTGGCGCCGACAACCATCCATTCGCCGCCAGCCGAGGGTTCTTCAGGCAGGCGCGGCCTAGTCGCCGCTGCAGCAGGAGCTCCTGCTGGTTTAGCAGCATTCGCCGCCCTACCCTTCAGGGAAGGAGCAGTCTTCTCCTGCCGCTGCCGCTGCTTGGTCGCCGGAGCCGGCCTCGCAGGCTCCGACACACGAACACAGCCTCGCGCCCAACTTGCCCCGACGGGCCCGCCTCGGGCGCAGCAGCTGAGGCCGCAGCAGCGGCGTCGTACGTCACCGCCCTCTTCTGGCCAGAGGCCGCAAGCGGGGGGCGCAGCACAATGCCCTCCAGGACAGCCAACTGCCGCTGGACCCACTCCTGGAACTGCTGCTGCTGCTCCTTCTGCTGGAAGGCAGCCGGCTCTTGCCGCAGCAGGGTCAGCACCTCGTTCTCTGGCTGGGGCAACGGTTGCGACTGACCTTGCCCTTGCCTGTGTCCCCCTTTTGGCGCCACCTGGGTGCCAGTTTCACGGAGACCGGCCAGGTCCGCCTCGAGCTGCTCAATCCTCTTGCTGAGGGATTTTTTGAGCGGCTCCAGGACGATCCCTAGTGCCTCGGTTATTGAGCTCGTGGCCTGGGCGATGGATCGCCTCTTGGAGACCTTCTCCCTCTTCTTGACCACGCCTGTTATAGCAGCTGCCACGATCTCCGTGAACTTGGTCAGCGCCTCCTCCATGCCTTGGGGTAATTTACTGTATGTCAAACTTAGATGTCAACATGGATACGGAGTAATTTACTGTGTATCAAACTTAGATGTGAACATAGATACGGGGTAATTTACTGTGTATCAAACTTAGATGTGAACATAGATACGGGGTAATTTACTGTGTATCAAACTTAGATGTCAACATGGATACGGGGTAATTTACTGTATATCAAACTTAGATGTCAACATGAATACGGGGTAATTTATTGTATATCAATGTTATAGGCATCCCTCTAAATTACTTTATAAGGAAAACCTTTTGGAATCAGCCGTTGGCTGTCAACAGGGTGACCCTCTTGGGCCAGTCATTTTCAGTTTGGCTATAAATCCCATCATTCGGCAGCTAAATTCTAAATTCAATGTCTGGTATTTGGATGACGGAACCCTAGGAGGTGACGTAGACACGGTCTTAAAAGATTTAATGTTTTTGAAAAATGAATTTACTTCTATTGGATTACAACTTAACCTATCAAAATGCGAAATTTTCGTCCCCCAAACGACTGACAGACAGACGATTTTAGAAAAATTTAACTCAATAGCACCAAATATCCAAATCACCGATAGAAATTCTCTTCACCTCCTGGGCTCCCCAATTTTCGATGAATCTTTTCCAACATTCATAGAACAAAAAATACAAAATTTTAATGACGTCTCGGAAAGACTTTTCAAAATCAACATGCATTCGGCTTTCACACTCATTCGATACTGTTGTTTTGGACCAAAATTTACATATAGCCTTCGCTCCTCCCATCTTTGGAAACATCCACAACTTTTGGAAAAAGTCGATCAAATTATTAGGAACACACTATCTTCGATCCTAAATGTGGCCTTGGACGACCGAGCATGGCAGCAAGCCACTCTTCCCATCCGGCTAGGTGGCCTCGGCGTCCGCAAAATTTCAAGTATAAGTTTACCAGCTTTCCTCTCCTCGGTGCACAGTACTGAAACTTTAACCAGGAATATTTTATCTTCCTCACTGGTTAATGTTGAGGTACCGTGCTTGTCCGATGCGTTGAACGCTTGGAAAATGGCTTGTCCCAACACGAATTTGCCCGACAACCTGTCCTCGCAGAGACGGTGGGATGTGCCGCTCTGCAGTATTGTACGGAACAACCTAATGAATACGTCGTCAAGTACTGCTGAGCGTGCGCGTCTGCTGGCTGTAGGGGAATGGGAGTCGGGTTTGTGGCTTCAGGCACTCCCGTCATCCACCATAGGCACTATGATGGATGACGCCTCGTTTCGGCTCGCAATCTGTTTACGCTTAGGCGCACCTTAGGCGCGCGTGGTAACGGCCCCGACTTACGAGTTGTAGGTCGCGGGTTCAAACCCAGCCAAGTGCATTACTTTGTGTAATTTATTTCATCACCACTGCTCTCAAAACGGTGAAGGAAAACATCGTGAGGAAACCGGCATGTTCTAGAACCAAAAATTCGAAGACATGTGACATTCACCAACCCGCACTGGGCCCGCGTGGTGGATTACGGCCCATTCCCTCTCCTGGAGAGAGGAGGCCTGAGTCCCAGCAGTGGGAACATTAAAAGGCTGGTTATGCTTATGCTTATGCTTATGCACCTTGTGTTGCTCCACATCGGTGCCACTGTGGCGAAGCTGTCGACAGCTTCGGACACCATGGCCTGTCCTGCTGCAGGAGCGCAGGCCGCATAGCACGGCACGCTAGCATCAACGACATTATTCGTCGAGCTCTTGTCACCGCTGGCGTACCTGCCGTATTAGAACCGAGCGGCTTGGTACGTGACGATGGGAAGAGACCAGATGGTATGACGTTGGTGCCGTGGAAGGTGGGTAGGCCTCTGGTATGGGACGCAACCTGTGTCGACACCCTTGCGCCATCCCATGTTCTTAGTTCGGCGGGCTGTGCCGGCGCTGCCGCTGCGGCTGCTGAGACCATCAAACGGCGCAAATACTGTAATCTTATTGGTAATTACAGTTTTGAGCCGTTTGGGGTCGAAACGCTTGGGTCATGGGGTCCGAGTGCGCGTCTCCTTTTTAAGGAAATTTCACGCCGTCTGATCGACACTTTGCGTGACCAGAGGGCTGGCTCGTTCTTCGCCCAAAGAATTAGCATTGCCATTCAACGTGGCAATGCTGCCAGCCTTCTGGGCACATTTCCGGATGACAGCGATGTGGAGGAGTACTTCGACGCCTGAGTGTAATAGGTGTTTTTGTATTATATGTACATAGTTAGGTTTAGTATAATAGTTTTTATAGTTTGTATGTACATAGTTCAAAAATTGAATATAAGTTAAACTGTTCATATACATTCAATTGAATTTATGTAATTTAAGGCAATTAATTATTTACAGAATACAATTATTTAATTCAATCAATTATTTATTAATATATATTGTATATCAAACTTAGATGTCAACATGGATATGGGGTAATGTACTGTGTATCAAACTTAGATATCAAGATGGATACGGGGTAATTTACGCGATTTCGAGCAGAACACGCGCAGCGAATGCGCGAGCGGCGCATTTGCCAGGACTGGAAACACCTTACCGATCATAGATTGTCATAAATTATCTTATTGGTAATTTAAGCTATTGTTATCAGTATATAAGGTGTAAAAAAATTAACTTTAAGAATTTCGAGGGGACATTGTACTCCTCATTATGAACAACTTTTACTATGGGACCAAACCTGAAATCGCGAAAAAAAAATCAGCTGTTCCCTACGTTTATGTTCGCCTAACTTGTTAAAATCTGCTGATTTTTTTTTCGCTATTTCAGGTTTGGTCCCATAGTAAAAGTTGTTCATAATGAGGAGTACAATGTCCCCTCGAAATTCTTAAAGTTAATTTTTTTACACCTTATATATAGTCAAACCACTTTAAAATGGTGTAAGAATATTCAAGCAATTAATTAACACTCGATTTGTAATTCTTAGTCGATAATTGAGAGAATATTAAAATTAACTGACCGTATTGTACTAATCGATTCAAACAACTTGTTACATTACAGTAGTAAAATAAAATCTAAGATAGGTACATCCCAATGGTCATTAAAATTTACGTTATACTTAATTTAGAGGAATAATATCAATGCGCCTTTTTATAAGTTTTGTGACTTGTATTGTGCACACACAATATTTCATAAAATTGACCAATGTTAGTGAAAAATGTAAATTCATGATTTAATTACGTAATACATAATGAAGAATCTAACACGTGCGGTAGTGTTATTAAACGTCCGGAAGTCTCGCAAGCAATACGTTCTGAAGCATACTAGTGTCGCACCGCGTGGTGAGGGGCACGACGACTACGCTCGAGCAGCGCCTGTAAGCTCGCAGCGCTCATGTGTGCTCGTGCGCGCTCATGCGTGTTCGTGCATGCTCGGGCGTGCTCATGCTGCCGCTGTGCCGCTCACTCGAGCCGGGTGACTTTCTTTTCTTATTGTAAGCGCTCCGACTACAAACTCTTCTTATGGGTAGACCTTATCCCATTTATTTGGGGTCGGCCCTCCTTGTCTTCATTTTCCATTGAGCACGATTTTGTGCAATGTCTCGTCGAGTTGAGCTTCTTTAAGGTTTCTTTGGACCGTCGTTTGGAGTTTGGAGTAGTAACAAACATTTTTAGCTATTGTTGTCAAGGCTTTTTGCCTGATGCTGTAGAATTGCCGTCAGCTATAATAAATAGAGTAAATGTGGAAACAGCTCGAGACGCGAATGTTATCAGCGGTGGGTGGGTGTACATTCAATTACAATCTATTGTTTTATCATTAGGTGACGTCTCTGCGGGCGCGCGGGGGCCTGGGAACTCCTGAACTTCTATTACTGTTCAAATTAACAACTCGAGTGCTTTTCATGTGAGTAACATTCAAAGTTCTATTTAAGAAAATCCAGTGGATATAATTTTGCCGAGATTCTTTGGAAGTCAACTTTTATATTTTTCAAATAAGTACACGTCGTAGGAAACAGTAAATGATGTCTACTGTAGCAATGTTCAAATTAGTTTCCAGCAGAGTAACGTGCTGCTAGTCTAGTGCATTTGGCGCCTCGTCCGACCTCCGCACAGGACGGGAACATCTCGTGGTGCATTTGGAGATGTGGAGCCGTGTCACAAGCCTGAGACCACCCAGCGTGTGCTCTCGCAGCCCGCAGCTCGTAAGGTTCGTAAGGCGGTCATGCCGAACCGTTTACTAACTGAGATTAACGACAAGACATCCACCGCCCCCATCGCCACCCGCCGCCCCCCGGCGCGAACAAACGGAATTTCTTAATTAAAGCCGTAGCCAGCGAAAGCAGTCGTCAAGTCGTGCGACAGTGGAGCACGGCTGGTAGCCGGCAGGTAGCCAGGCTCGTCATTACGTTTATATACGTATATTTTCTATATATAATACATTAAATCAGAAGTTCTCAATCACCGAAGCTCAAAACTACCGGACCGGTGTGGGAATTACTTCATTATAACTCTATGGTTTAGCATAATACCTGCCGGAGGAAAGATATCAAGAGGTAATTATATCTCTCTTCCAGCAGGTAGCCACCTAAGCAAAATAATAATATGAGAGAAGTCAACTGCAAAACTGTATAATCTTTTTACAAAAGACTTGTCGCGCACTGGCATACCACTCACACGCAGCGTGGACATGTTACTGGGTATGGAGGGCGGCGCGGGGAGGGGGGCAGGCGCCTGGACGAGACAGCTTCCCGATGAATTCGATAATGAAGGACTTTAACTTACTGCGGAAGCCGTTATCGTTCTCATACGACAAGAATTAAAGATGTCAGTAGATGGTTAGCAACTAGCTCTAGCCTTCACCCCCGACTTCGCTTGCGTGCTGTAGACGTGACTGTCGTAAAATGCAATGGCCTCACCTGCCGCTCAGCCGCTGGGGCGTAATTGATAAACAAACATCCACGCATATTAACATTTACAATTTGAATAGCAGAAAGATTTGCAAGATATCTAATGTTCTGTCCACACCCAGCGCACTGTGTTAGTATGTAGGCATGCATATCTTTCGAGTCAGAGCGAAGTTAACTACTAACAAGTAAAAGAAAAAGGAAAAACATTAAAGTGACTCGCTCAAAACTTGTAAAGGAAAAGTTACCAATGCCGGGAGCGGTACGTCATGGGTACGACGTCGCCATCCCCCCTTCGTTGAATTGTAACTAAATAGCAGCATCGCGCACCTGAGTCCCACCTAGTGCAGTCTCGAGGTGAAGTACAGTAGTGGACTCATTTAATATGCTATGATTGAGCACGTCGCTCACTGCTATCAATTGGCTAGGTAGAATAACAATGGTCCTACAGCCAGAATTTTCAGAAGCGGTTCAGTTCAGTAGTTTCAGAGATTACCCCTACACATAAAATTACAATATAGCTTTGTTATTTATTTATTTATTTATTTATTTAGTCATAGGAGATCCAACAGCTATAACAAAAGAATAACAATAGTATAAGAGACATTGAGCCAATTACAGGTTCTCACGGGTAGAAACAGGTAAAGTACTTTTTGTATTGTTGTTTTCGAAATGTTTTTTTTTTATTTTATTTTATTGGTTTATTTCAATAGTGCTTATGATAATTTATTATCTTTTGTATTTGGAAACAATAGCATTGTATAATGTAGAAGCACTTTGTTTTTCAAGTTTTGTGAATGTGAAGTACCATAGAGCATTTTTATTAGGTTACAACTTGTTTGTCATTACGAGCATGGCAGTTGAGAGTTTGTCATGCTCACTCAAATGTCTCGCTGATGGTGGCACGTGTTATTGGGTCATTCGGTTCCCTTCAAAATGGTTGAACTGAGTGGGGCTGATGCACGCGTCATGCTCGTGAACGGGTGCCGTCAGTTGAGACTGGTCATCTCTTAGCTGCCAGTGACTTAATTCAATTTCTATTTTTTTTTTTAATAAGTTTTTATTTTATTCTTTTAATTATTATTACTTATCTACATTGTGCTCACATATTAGAAGCGACAAGAAATATGTAACCAAGATTTATGTAACTCATAATATGATTTAAAAGTGTCCATGGAGTTTCTTGCACGTTCTTCTCCATAGAGATCTACGCTTTGGAACGTGCAATTTAGCTTCACTTGTATTTTTTTTTTTGACTGAACGACATTTTGACAATTCAAAAGTGCCTGTAATTGGTCTATTTGAAATAAACGTTTCTGATTTCTGATTTCTGAGTAATAGAAAACTTATCGTTATTATTATTATAACTGACTTAGCATATATCTAAAACCTAACTTGATCTAGAAAGTTCAAAACAGTATTTTATTATGTCGAAGGATTTTTTTTTCAAATTTTGTAATTGTGACTAGTTTGACATAAACGAGCATGGCACTTGAGAGTTTGTCATGCTCACTCAAATGTCTCACTGATGGTGGCGCGGGTGCACACGATCCCGCGCCGCCGCCTGCAGTCTTCAATGCTATAAATAAAGTTTTTATTTTGAACAGATCGATCCTAGGCTTTCGCTATCGCTTTCCTTCAAACGAGGGGATTTCATTAATAGGTAGATAAAACATGAATAGGTTAAATTGTCTTCGTTGTCTGTGAGACTGTATAAATTATTAGAGCGTTGTAACTATTTATATAATAATTTAAGAGACATGAAACATGTTTGCTAGACTCAATACCTGGCCTTAAAGGTATATCGTCAAATACTTGATACAAAAACAATTTTTTACAATTTGAGGTGTTTCTCGGTATTGTTTGTTTCTTATATAACACCGACTTCCGAAATTAAAGTTATTTTGATCGTTTTAGTGTTTTTTTTAGTGAAGTCGGTAATTTTTTTTTTTTGTAAAAAGTTTTCTATTTCACACTTTTTAGTTGCGATACACTTATAGCCAGAGTATGTACCTATTTCTCATGACAATTCCAATTAACCCAAACGCTGCTAGGATACATTGTCTTATTAAGATGATCCCGCGTCCACCTTCCGGCTCCATCATCAGATCAGTTCGATAGTGCCTTTTTCTGCACTTGCAGCAGCCGCCCCAGCCCAGCCTGCCGTACTCGGAAGATGGGATGGCGCAAGGGTGTCGACATATGTTGCATCCCACACTAAAGGCCCATCCTATTTCCAAGGCATTATGCTCACCTCGTCTGGTCTCTTTCCATCGTCACGTGCCAAGCTGTTGGGTTCTAAAACAGCTGGCACCCCAGCGGTGACAGGAGCTCGGCAGATGATGTCATTAGTGCTGGTATGCCGTGCTATCCGACCAGCGATTCTACTGCATTGTTATATATATGTCGCATCAAGGGTGGCCGAGATGCGAAACATCGGGTCTTCATCACGATCCGACATAGTTCTTGGTAGGTGTGGGCACTGACTGTGGTACTCGAACGAAAGATAATTTGAATCGGAATAATTTTATTTTGATAACGGTTTTACAAAAGGAAACAAACACGTGCGTTGGTACTGAGCGTATGCCGAGGCTGTCCAAGGTAGAATGCCGCACCTCTCGGGCTTCCCTCCAGTCCTCGCTGCATCCCCTCTACCGACGATCGTGTCCAAGCGGTAGGGTGCCGCTTGCGTTTCCGGTGAGGATATTATTAGTTTACGAAACTAATTGTTAGATGGCGCTGTCCGTCGCACCCTTGCGCCATCAATCCACGACACGGCCATCCCTGACTAGCACCCGTCCTCGGGTGTAGTACCTGGGGACAAAATATGCTCAGAGAGTAAACTAGCTCGGCTATCCTGCCAATAGACACAAAGGTGGCTGATTCTCATTAGTACTTTATTTCTTCTAAATCTACTCGTAAGTACAATAATCAACTTTCACACCTTAAAATGCCTCGTAATTAAGCTTACTTAAACAGTGCTCCCTGCACAATATAATTCACTAGAAAAGATCCGACCACCAAGTTAAAAGGAATAAACAAGGTAATTCTAACAATTCTGTTTCTTTACCATAATTCATAAGCAAAGCATACTCAACTCATTAACTTTCCCTACATTCTGTGCACCAACACAGAACCGGATCGCACCAACGATTCGTTACAGACCCATCGCCTCATGTTACTCATGAGGTGCGGTCTAAACACACACTGAAATCGCACCAACTATTCCTTTCAGACCCATCGCCACATGTCACTCATGAGGTGCGGTCTAGAGTTTCGAGTATGAGTATACAAGCCATTTTTAATCAGATTTGGTTTCACTACCACTGTCATCAACTATGACATCCAATTCTCGAGAAACTTGGTGATCGGGAATCTTCCTCACACGATCATGGGGGTTTTTGTAAGTTCGCTTAGAGTCAAGCGCCCTTGGTAGGTATCTATCCCCGTCTAACACATCAATAATCTTAAATGGACCTTTGAATTTAGGATCTAATTTTGTTTGATTTCTTTCCTCATTTTCAATCAAAACAATCATTAATAGCCAACTGTTAATAGCCAACATTAATAGCCAATTGTGCTTTTTATTATTATTATTATTTTTTACAATTTGATATTGTAGATTATTTTTATTTTGCAATTTGACATTTTTTTTTCTCTTTATTAATTTTTGACATCAATGTTAACTTACTTTAAAGTATTACATTTTGTAAACTATATTTTTCCTTTTATTATTGTGAACGTGAGGACTATGTTGATTGCTTTTTTTTTCCTTTTCAGTAATATTAACGTATGTCTGGCAATTTGAGTATATTCTGCGGCCTACCCAAATGTCTTTTCCTTGGTATTGTTCGTCAAGTCGCTGAGTTCCTTAGTAGTCTTGAGTTGAGCTTTACGAATACTGACAAATGCTTGCACTGACTGGACAGGTCCACTCAAATCTGTATGGTTCTTTCTTCAAAAGACCATTTCAGACAAATCTGCATGATTCTCATGTGATTTGACATATTTACTGTATAGATTTTAAAAGAGACTTTGACCCCTGAGTTTGTTTCGGTGTTTCTTCTCAGGGTAGTCAGCTAGGAAACACCGGCCTCATCTAGTTTAAAAATGACGAAAAAAAAATTGACGTGTAAAAGTGTTTTTTTAAACCTACTTTAGACTGGTCTGTTGGTCTAGTCTAGTGGTTAGTGGCCCTGAATGCTATGCCGGAGGTCGTGGGTTCGATTCCCACCCAGGACAAATGGTTGTGTGATGAGCACGATCATTTGTTCTGTGTCTGGGTGTAATTTATCTATATATGTATGTATTTAGAAATATATAAGTATGTTTATCAGTTTTCTAGTACCCATAACAATTTTAAGATATTTTACTAACAAGTGGACCATATTGTTGTCTTAACTTGAATTAAATTAAATTAATTATAACACAAGCTCTGCTTAGCTTGGGACTAGACGGCGTTGTGTGATAGTTGTGGAATATTATTATTATTATTACTTACAAAATAAATATCATTTACCCTTTATCTTGGAAACGCGTAAAGGTATCGAGTAGAAATTAAAACCATATACTCAGGTCTGTGGTCTCTTGAAGCTGTGAAAAAAATCAAACTTCTAAGTTAACGAATAAAAAAGATACGGCCGTTTATGTGGCAAAAAACGTATATTTCGATATTCTCAAAGGAATCAAAATTTATAGGGTACTTCCCGTTGCCCAGAATTTGGCATAAAGCAAGGTCTTATAGCACAGGTATAGGAATAAATCTGAAAATCAGTTATGTTGTTACGTCACAAAAAATTTTTTTTTAGAAAATCAATACTATGAAAATACAATGACACAAAAAAATACTTTTTTGCAATATGGAAAAATCTTCGATTACCCATTTGGGAATTGAACTGTTTACATAGGTAAGTTTGTACGGAACCCTGAGTGCGCGAGTCTGACTCGCACTTGCCCAGTTTTTTGTCAAAGGTGTGATTATAAGTAATAGTTTTGTGAAGTCTTAAAACAACATGGAGGATATATAATATCCTTACCGAGAGAAGACCGCTTAGCGAAATGAGGTTTTCAGAAGGGAATCTATACGATTTGAAATACATGACTTTCAAGAGAGATCTTTGTGCTCGCTACAACTCTAGAAATTTAAATTTTGTAGCCCCACGCCAAACAAGTATACAGCACATTAAAACTGACTGGGCCAGTGAAGTATAAATTTGGTTTAAGAGAGTCTTGGAGGTAACATGTCTTAAAGTCTTAAAAATCCAAATAAGTTTTCTAGGGCGAACCATGACCATTTCTGTATGTAGATGCACTGATGTGATGTAGAGATCGCGGACGCCACTTTTTTACGCATAATTGCATAAAAGTCATCTATGTTGGCGTCAGCAAACATCGAGTGCAGATGCACTGCAATATCGAGTGAGCCTAAACAGAGCCCTGAACACATTATTATACTGAACGCGCAAGGCACTGTAGGCTTTTTGTGTAAAGTTTGACCACAGGCCGCTCGTGTAGAATGTCTGGCAGAACGCCTTAAATATTGTTATTTTAACAGGAGCTGTACATCGAGCAAACCTGTGAGCCAACATATTACCACGCACCGACAATGCCCTGCGCTCCCTCTTAATGTCTGATTCGTCGCTCAAATTCTCAGTTACAATGTGTCCTAGATACTTAAACTGAACACGTCTAAGAGGCACACCATTGAGTAATATTGGTGGTATAGTGATTTCGTCTTTATTTTTACATTTATATAACATGAACTCACTTTTACTTTCGTTGTACCTCAGGCCATGTTCCACAGCATAAGCCTCACACACCTTCAACAGCTGTCTAAGACCACCAATTGAGGGGCTGACCAGCACCATACCATCGGCATAACTCAAGTTATTGACACATGTCATCAATATGGCATCCAACATGCATGCTGCTGTGCTCCTCAATCAGATGGTTTACATATATATTAAAGAGTCGTGGCGAAATCAGCCCACCCTGCCTAACTCCACATTCTAAAGAATATTCATCTGAATATACATTTCCCCATATTTATGTATATATTACATTAAGCTGCTCACTGTACCAGTAGGCGAGGATATTCACAAGATCAGTTGGGACACCCGCAGTTCTTAATTTTGTCCAAAGCTTATTATATGAAACCAGATCAAATGCTTTGGTCAACCATAATACCAAGGTAATTAATGTCAGTCACTTTTGTAATTTTATTACATAAGTACGAAAGTAGAGATCTATCACAACTATGGATCGCCCGGAGGACACGGTGGAGGTGTGCCCCGCTTGGGCAGAGCAACGACGTGTTCTCGTGGGGGCGATCGGCGGCCGCGATCTCTCGCGCCGGGTCTTGGTACAGGCCATGGTCCGGAGCGAGCAACGGTCCTCACGCTCTAACCGCCGCGCGCCGCCGGGATTCCGATCCCCTTTTGCGGCCACCGTAGGCGCGGGCTTGCGGACGGCGCAACTATGGATTTAAGGTTAAAATTAGATCCAGGTTGAGTTTTGTTGTATTTTGTAAATGCAATATACTTAGTTTTAGAGGTTTTTAATGTGTTAATTAACTATTTTAGTATTTTTGAGATTGCAGATAAAACCGAGATGGGTCTATAATCACTCGCATCACATCTACTGCCGCCCTTGTACACAGATGTAATAATGACGAATGATGAAGATTGATGGGGTCGCTAATTAATTGACTATTAATGCTCCTTAACTAATTTTTATCTATTCTCATAACATAATATAAATAAACATAAATAATAATAATATATTATAATTTCTTAGTCCGCCTATGTACCACTACTGTACAAGAAGTTTAAATAAATAAATTAATAATAAATAAATAAAGTTCCAAGTGTGAAATAGAATAAAAACTTTTTTTATGACACCAACTAACAATGTATATTTTGTACAACAGACACTTTAAATTTATGTGGGTTCTTCCTAAGTCTTGCTTATACCTCGTAGTTGAACCCATAATTAAAAAGTATAATTAAAAGTAATATTCTAATAAAGACATTTATCAATGTTTGTAAAGGCGTCTTCAGTCTATGTAACGATATGAATGATGATTTGTGTAGAAACAGTATTATTTATTTATTAAAACTTTATGCACTACTAAAAAAACACTGCACAAAAGCTTTTGTTTCCCTAAAAACCTTGAAAAATTTAAAATTAATCAATGCTAAAAGTTTTTTTTTTTTCTGTCAGCTATCTTCTTGATGTATAGCCATTACCCATTACTAAGCGCCGCAACGCAGCTATAGTTTGTATCAGGGATCTTATGAAGCTCCGTAACCGAAACCTAAACCATGAGATATCCGAAATAAAAAAGTGTCCGTAACCGTAACCGATATTAAGCTTTGGATGAAAGTGGATACTTAAAGTGGTTATAATATTATTTGTATATCCGTATGTGTACCCAGATCCGAAGCACATACATAACATAGGAATTAACCAGGGAGTTTATATAAGTGGGTTCACACGACAGACTGGACGATATCAGTTTACTTCCAAATGTTTTCCCAATGATTCCTACCGTGAGCCAGTGTGCACTAGGACGGAGACTGGTGCCATTCAGGCTAAAACAGCCAAGCACTTTGTATATAGTAGTGTACAGTTAGTAGGCCAGCAAAAGTGCTTGGATACCCTAAAGCCTATTTTCCCTTGCACGTTAAAGTTCAAGTTTTCTAAAATTAAACTAGATGGCGTTGGTTTCTTCACAGCTAAGTAGCGACCAAAGGCAATCTCACAAAGTATAAACTTGACTTTTAGTTCAACAAATAATAGACACATGCGTCATCATTGTCGTCAACAACTGATTGTAGTTCATAATAATTATGAACTACAATCAGATGAAATTATTTCATCATTCAAACTAGAGTCATGTTGACCTAGCGGTTTAGCATGTGCAGATAGATGCGTAAATCAATGAGCCGTGAGTTCAAATCTCACGTAGTACTCACACTTTTTGTAAGTTATGAATAACAAACTAAAGAAATCGGTAGGAATATTATATCAAAGCAAACAAGTGGATATTTATGTGTAATATAATATTCAAGTGTATTCAAATGCAGGTAAACAGGCTCATCAAACAAAAAGGCACTATTAAAAAAATAATATGTTTATTTCTTACAATTTGATTGAATTGGGGGATGAACTGCTCGCGTCCGTAGGATCTACTTGTTTTGACCACCCTACACGTGTCCCCTGGGTAGTGCCAAACGAGCAGTAAAATACGGTGGTAGGCCATAGTATCGGCTGCCGGCTTAGGAGTTACCACCCACCAGACAAAGCCATGCCGCCAAGCGACTTGTCGTGTTTCGGCGTGATGTCTGGTGAAGCCATATGGTGGAAGATGGGTCTGAGCAGTTGTGTTGCGATGTGTACCGTACCGGGTATGATGCGACAGCTGTTGTTGTGTCGGACGTTTGATCGCGGAGGGTAGCGGGATCCGAAGCACGGTTATCCGCTGGCCGACCGCAGATAGTTGGGGGCCCAAGTAGTGTGCCAGCCACGCACAAAAGGCTGCCCCGCCAACTGCGAAAAATCCCAGGGTGGCCCCATCGTGCCGGTTGGCGACCGGGCGAGAGGACCCGATGGCGATCCCTGGGGGGGTTCGGGCGTCCCCGCAGTCTCCAGATCAGACCTCCATTGGCGCAGCAACTCTGGTCGCGTTGTTGGATTTACATCGCATCACCTCGCTCAACTGCCATCTTCCACCTATCCTATTCACTCAAAATAATAAAAATAAAATGAAAGGTAAAAAGAAAAGTAAGTGTGTACAGCGGATGCACGTCCTCTTATTCCAAGTGCACCTCTCTAACATTCGAGGACTGCACTCCAATGTCAATGCGGTCCACCATCACCTTGAGACTGACAAGCCTCACTTACTTTTCCTGACGGAGACGCAGATCAGATGTCCGTCAGATGCCGCGTATCTCGACTACTCGGGATACTCATTGGAGCACCATTTCCTACAGCGTGCCGGGGTCTGTGTGTACGTCCGCAATGACATCTGTTGTCAGCGTCTCCGTCACCTTGAGGACCCTAATTTCTCAACGTTGTGGTTGTTGGTGGACACCGGTGTGGACAAAATTGTCTATACTTGTGTCTACCGATCGCACAGCGGTGACCAGGAGACGACTCAACTGTTTAGCCACCTCAGTGAGGCCGCCGATAAGGCTCTGCATCGGCACCCTGATGCGCAGTTTGTCGCTCTGGGGGACTTTAACGCCGTTCACAAAGACTGGCTTTTCCCGTACCAGAGGACCGACCACGCTGGGAGAGAAGCGCGAAACTTTGCAGTATCGATGGGCCTCTCCCAGTTGGTAAAGCAAGCGACAAGGGTGCCTGATGTAGTTGGTCATACTGCCAATTGTCTGGACCTTTTACTGACCACTGATCCGGACAGATGTATCGTAACAGTTTCCTCACCACTAGGAACTTCAGATCACTGTCTGGTGAAGTCTGTATCGTCCTTCTCCCCACCTGACTGCGACTCACGCGGTGAACGGCGAATGTGGCGTTACAAGTCAGCAGATTGGGATGAGATGCGGCACTTCTTTGCATCTTATCCTTAGCAGCAGGTCTGCTTCTCTTCTAAAAATCCGTCGAGCTGTGCAGATGCTATATCAAGTTGTGATACGTCAAGCTATGGAGTATTTCATCCCCTATCGTGACGTACCCATCGGTGGCTCAGCTCACCCATGGTTCAACGCCGATTGCGTTCAAGCTTAACAACGTAAGCATTCGGCGTTTCTCGCCTGGGTTGACGCTCGTGACCACAAAGCTCCGGATCTGAGTTCAAAGAAGAGAGCCTTCAACCATGCTGCCAAGTCCTACAAAAAGGCACTAAGGAAGGCTCGCTTCGACCGCATTAACCATATTGGTACAAAGCTCTCTGCGCAGCCGTCCGGTAGCAGAGCATTCTGGTCCCTTGCCAAGTCGGTCGAAGCGAACTTCTGTCGGCACTCATTGCCTCCGCTGGTTAAACCTGATGGAACACTGGCTCATACAGCGAGAGAGAAAGCGGGTCTCTTTGCATCTCTCTTCGCCCATAATTCTCGTCTTGACACTGGTAGTGCTACTCCACCGACTCTACCTCACTGCGAGACTTCGATGCCCGAGGTCCGCATAAGGAACAAAGAGGTTCTGAGAGCACTGTGTCGTCTTGACGTGAATAAAGCTGGTGGACCAGATGGTATACCAGCGATTGTTCTCAAGGCTTGTGCACCCGAGTTGTCTCCTGTATTGACGCGTTTGTATCGCCTCTCATTTGGGACTGGTATAGTGCCCAAGTCCTGGAAGCTTGCCAACGTGCAACCCGTGCCCAAAAAGGGCAGTCGTACCGATCCTACCAACTATCGGCCGATTTCAATAACCTCCATACTCTGCAAGATTATGGAGCGTGTATTGAACTCGCGCCTCTTGGCATACCTGGAAGGTAACGATCTCCTCAGTGATCGACAGTACGGGTTTCGCCACAATGGATCTACTGGGGACCTACTAGTTTATGCCACCCACTTGTGGGGCGAGACCCTCGAGAAGAATGGGGAAGCGATTGCTGTAAGTTTCCTTAGACGTCTCGAAGGCCTTCGACAGGGTATGGCACGCTAGTCTATTGAGTAAGCTTTCAGCGTACGGCGTTTCCCCTGGTCTGATTAACTGGGTAAAAGACTTCCTGAGTGAACGTTCTCTCCGAGTTGTTATCGATGGATGCTCATCAGAGCCCATGACGACTAATACCGGAGTTCCTCAGGGGTCTGTTCTCTCTGCAACTCTCTTCCTGCTGCATATCAACGATCTGCTGATGCCCGGTATCTATGGGTATGCAGATGATAGCACAGTTGTAGAGAGATACCTGCCAGGTGCTCGAGCTAGTAAGGAGCTAATCCGGTCCGAAAGAGAGGCTATGGTAGAGCGTGCGAATGTCTCACTTCAGGCAGTCTCCAAGTGGGGTGAGGCCAATCTGGTGGGATTCAACGCCGCCAAAACACAAGCGTGTCTATTCACCGCTAAAAGGAGCCCGTTCACCTTGGCTCCTGTTTTTCAGAATGTATCCCTGGAGTACACCGACCGCCTTCAGCTCTTGGGAGTTGAAATTTCTTCGGACCTTAACTTTGGGCGGTTCATTGAGTCCAAAGCCAAGGTAGCTGCTAGGAAACTCGGCGTACTTGCAAAGGTCCGGCGGTACTTCACACCAGGGCAGCTTTTAATGTTATACAAAGCACAGGTCCGTTCGTGTGTAGAGTACTGCAGCCACATATGGGCTGGTGCTGCAAAATGCCACCTGGCAGCTTTGGACTCGGTGGAAAGGCGTGCAAAGAGGCTAATTGGTGATCCAGATCTGGTTAATTCCAATCTACAAAGTCTTGAGCACAGGCGTAGGGTAGCCAGCCTTTCGGTGTTTTACAGAATTCATTTTGGAGAGTGTGCGCAGGAATTGCATGACTTGATTCCACCATCTCATTTCTACCATCGGACAAGCCGACGAACGGCGAGTATCCACCCTTACGTTGTTGAAACCTCTACGGTCCGGACCAAGCGTTTTGCCTCGTCGTTTATACCGCGTACATCGAGGGACTGGAATAATTTGCCTGCTGCGATTTTCCCGTCCGATTATAATTTGGGTCTCTTCAAGGCTAGAGTGAATAGGCTCTCAATAAATTAGTGCGCCTTACCATCAACGATTGCATTACCACTTACCATCAGGTGGAATCACAGTCAAGCACTAGTTTATATCAATTAAAAAAAAAAAAAAAACAATTTCTTATTCAAATTTAACAATCACCGTTTATTAAATACCGAATAAGATTATAATATTATATATAATTTCTTATTGAGGCCATAGCTTAAGTATTCGTTTCCAACATTGGAAAGAGGATTGAAGCTTATGTAACCGTAACAAAAACAAACAAAAGACCAGATAATTTTATCACAAAGGTCAAAAGGATTAAATGTAGGCTAAAAACTATAAAATTGCACAACAACATATCAAGTGTTCATAACTTTTTTAAGTTGTTCTAATTATTACGGATATTAAGTTAAACACACATAACAAGGTCTCCAGTTAATACAGAGAATAAGTACTGAGTAAATAATTTTGAATCAGTATTATAATTATTTATTATCTTGTAGCCACAAACATGACCGTCCGTGTCCACTAGACTTAAAAGTTTTTTCATGAGTAAATATGACATTACTCTAATCAAAGTTTATGTGATCCAAAGCAAACTGCAATCTTGCCCTTTTATGGTTTTCTGTAAGCAAGGATTCCAAAGCATGCCTCCGATAATGCAGCTTTTCACTAAGTATGAAGAGCACGACGGACAGTGTCAACGCTTGTGTCAAATAAACTAGCATAGTGGTTCGTCGACAGATGTCCGTTTTCTTCGTACTCCCTTATCATGGTTTGAAGCTGCAATATGTTTATTAGTTTTAGTCTGCTAGCTCTTTGATGGTATTTCAAAAAACCCTCTTCTTCAAATCGTCATATCCATTGAACAACTGTTTTTCTCTGCAACAATAAAACATAAATATATAATACCCTATTGGGTATTATCAAGGTAAAAACTTGTCAGAAGTAGCCAGAGAGACCGGTGTAAACGTAAGTAGTTTATTTTTAACTCTTTTATATAACAAAAAACTCCTATATAATAATCATTATTATGATTCCACCACACATTGACACCGGTCTCTCTGGCTACTTCTGACAAGTTTTTACCTTAATTATGCTTAGCAATTATTTGAGCTCTTTTTACTAAATCTATATAACAATGAATATTTACTCACACCCAATACACCTGGTTAAAAATAAAATTGAACGAAAGGCGCTGGAACAAGATAATCGAAATTAACTTAGCGAACAACCAATTGAGCTTAGTCATAATTTTTAGGTCTAAGTATTATTTATACTCCATACTACCTACTAGTTATTATTTATAAATCCATATTCAACCTATCCTCTCAAGTTTGAAAACTAACACGAGATAATCAAATATTTATAAATTGATATTCAATTTTAATATCTTCATCTCTTTAAAATAAATTATAAATTATTTCAATATGTGAAGAAACAAAAAGAAAGCATTAATTAAGCATTAATCATATAAAGCGTCGCTGTGACGCCATCTATTAACAGTTTAATGTAATGTTGTTGATAGCAACATTTCAATCTGGTTTTACGCTAGATGGCGTCATTTCTTGCTTCACAAGATTTTATTTCTGTACCTACTACCCATGCACGTTTGCTTCTGACCGTACAGAAAAATAACATGATGTCCAATATTCTCTAGGGCTCAAAAATAAGCTCACGCTCTCCTATATTGAAACACTCGAGACGGTCTGGCTCCGTCCGTGAGAAGGTAAGCGGTCGACCGGTCAGCGGGCCGGGCTCGGTTGCGAATGTATAATCTATGGGGTGCGGACACTGGCCACTGGCGCCGCGCCAGCTCGCCGCCGAGCAGCATCGCCAGCAGTAGGCAGTTATCGCGAGGTCAGCTGTTATGGGCGATGTTATTAACCCGCAAGGCCGCCCGCTCGGCCATCCCCCGCACCGGACTCCGGTAAACAGTCCGCAGAACTCACTCAGCAGTCGTATAATCCGCTAATCATTTGCTTCCACCGGCAGTTAGTGGCTCAGCGAGCTCCGGAAGCTAGTGCGGGAGCACAATCTAGTATTAGTGCGGAACAAACTGTTAACTCGCTTGGTTTCGACCCTAATTAATCAAAGCGCCCAGGTCCTAGTTATTCCTTTATTTTCATTAGTATTTTAAAACAAAAGATCCAAATGTACCTACCTACTGGTAGGTTTGGTTTCCCGTAGGGTCCGCATCCAATATAAATTATTATTTATTATGCAAATTGTTTATAAATAACGCTTTTACAGCTAAACATTTTCGTTATTTTAAACTAGATACGGCCGGTATGTCCTAGCTAACTACACTGAGAAGAAGCATCGAAACCAACTCAAAAAATGGGCAATTGCGATTCGGACTCACGCACTGAGGGTTCCGTACAAACTTACCTATATAAATATCTAGTTCAATTCCCGAATGGAGTCTCGAACATTTTTTCAAATCGCATCGACGTAACAGCAAAACTTGTGCTATAAGACCTCGCTTCATGCCAAATTTCAGGATTCTAAGTCAACAGAAAGTCCCCTATGAATTTTGATTCCCTGAAGAGTGTCGAAATAAATGTTTTTTTTTGCGACATAAACAGCCGTATCTTTTTTTCGTTAACTGTTAAGTCTGATTTTTTCACAGCTTCAAGGGACCGCAGACCTTAGTATATGGTTTTAATTTCAACTCGATACCTCCACGCGTTGCTGAGATAAAGGTTCTTGACAGACAGACAGACAGACGGATAACAAAGTGATCCTTTATAGGTTCCGTTTTTTTCCTTTTGAGGTACGGAACCCTAAAAACGAAACCTGACTGTATAAAAAAAATCACGTATCATGTTTACTTTCATGAATAATTGAATAAAAGGCTTGAAGTCGTAGATGATTATGTAGGTACCTATATTTATTACATATAATTATTGCGTTGATTGACAAGTAATAAAAATCAACCTTTCAATGTGTAGTTATAAAAATAATAGTAGTAAAACACACGCTTTAAGCACGCACTAAAAATTACATCAGCAAACCCTTTCATTTAATACCCATATCATGGGGGTGCATTTCAAATAGCCTGTCCGCCATCTTGGATGTCCGCCATATTGGATTTAAGTCACGTGACTATTTTTTTCGTTTTTCTGACAGCAAACCCTTTCATTTGATACCCATATCATGGGGGTGGATTTCAGACAGCCAGTCCGCCACCTTGGGGAGGCCGCCATATTGGATTTGTAATGACGTTTCTTAGCTAGTCATGTATTGTCATTAAAACTCAGAGCGTGTGCAAAATTTCATCCTAATCGAAGACCGGGAAGTGGGTCAAATTAAGATTCCAAGATTTTCTTACATACATAGTTACAAGTGAAGCTAATAAAAGCGTGTTAATTAAAAAGTAATCTCGTAATCGTGATTGCAACTACATTTTGTAGTTAGTTATCAAAATGTTTACCTACTTTTTAGGGTTCCGTAGCCAAATGGCAAAAAACGGAACCCTTAAAGATTCGTCATGTCTATGTCTGTCTGTCCGTCCGTATGTCACAACCACTTTTTTCCGAAACTATAAGAACTATACTGTTGAAACTTGGTAAGTAGATGTATTCTGTGAACCGCATTAAGATTTTTACACAAAAATAGAAAAAAAAAAAAAAAAACTTTGGGGGTTCCCATAATTAGAACTGAAACTCAAAAATTTTTTTTCATCAAACCCATACGTGGGGTATCTATGGATAAGTCTTCAAAAATGGTATTGAGGTTTCTAATATCATTTTTTTCTAAACTGAATAGTTTTCGCGAGAGACACTTCTGAAGTGGTAAAATGTATGTGTGTCCCCCCTGTAACTTCTAAAATAAAAGAATGATAAAATTAAAAAAAAAATATAGATCTAGTAAGTAGTTTTTTTTAATTCATTAACGCTCAGGCGGTAGCCGGCGCCCGCAAGCCATTGTCTTACTATTGTGTCTCTAATTACGCACGTCAAAAGGTTAATACTTCATAAATCGTAAACGATATCTTCTCGTCCAACATACCACAGTGTCTCAAGACGAAAGTCTATGACCAGTGCGTGTTGCCAGTGATGACATATGGCGCTGACACATGGTCGCTTACAATGGGCCTTATCAGAAGGCTTACAGTCACCCAAATGGCAATGGAAAGGGCTATGCTCGGAGTTTCCTTGCGTGATCGCATAAAGAATGAAGATATCCGCAGGAGAACCAAGGTCGCCAACATAGCCCGAAGAATCGCCAAACTAAAGTGCCAGTGGACAGGGCACATTGCTCGTAGAACGGATGGTCGATGGGGCCGAAAGGTAAAGGGAGGCCTATGTCCAGCAGTGAACGTCTTTCGGCTGAAATGATGATGATGATGAAATTGTAAACAGTAATTTACCTTTCAAGTTTGTACGGAACCCTCAGTGCGCGAGTCCGACTCGCACTTGCCCAATTTTTACGATTATTTAATGTAATTTGTAGTTATGATTACTAACTATTATATGTAGTCGTAATTGTTAATCAGTAGTTAGATTACATATTGCCCAACAATGGGCGCTAGTGCACAGCTGGATGCGGGGGTAAATCAACCCCTCTGTCACCCGGATGACCCAGTGACCATGTATTTGTGGGGACAACCAGGTAACATTACTTTAACTTTATGATAAGCTTATAACTTTGTGCTTTTTCATGATACAGTTCAGAAATTCTTTACATAAAACTATCACGGCGATTGTGCTCTGCCCAGAACTGGGTTGCGACAGTCGCTGTCTCCATATTGCTATGAGATCCCACCGGAGCCCTGTACTGTGTTTTATTTTTTGGGAAAAAATAAAACACGAACTTTATTGGAATCGATTCAGTTACTTATTCTAAACCGACTATATTCAGGTTTCGCATATACTAAAAATAGTGTTGTATATTTTTTCTCATATTTTTCATTCTCTAAAACCTATTATTTTGATACGTCAAAGTTCAAAAGAACGTCATAAAACAATGAACATCTGAGGCGAAGCGTTAACTACCTTGACGTGTGTGAAGGCGCATCAGCCAGGCCTCCTTCTTTCTGCATCTATCATTCCCAAGATTAATGGAGAGATCCTGTCAGCTTTTTGTGAATCCGAAACAAATCCAGGATATATTCATGATAATTAAATATAATTACGCGGATAATATAGATAGTTATATTTTTATTGATTTTACCTAGTAGGTACCTACTAGATAGCCTACGAGCGACACTCACTCATAAAGTAGATACCTCAACGTATACCAACATAATATGATATCGATTAAACGGGTAAAAGTAGCTTACAATATTTCAGCAATCAATTCTCATTTCTGCTTCATCATCAGACCCAGATCACTATCTGTTATAGCCTGATGTAAGTAAGTGAGAAGTTGAGTATTCTGCAGTTTCCAAGTCATGTTGCGTTAGGTCAAGGTCAACATATTCTTAAAATATCATTGAAGCACAGCATACCAAATATAGGAATCAATCAGACCTTGTGGGAAATTACTCATATCCTTTTGTCAGCTAGAAAAAAGCTAAAAAGCTTCAAACGCCTATAGCGTTTTTTTTAATCATAGCTAAAAACATTTTCGATTAAGTTACCCTTTAAAAGTTTAATCAGAATCGGTTTATCCGTTTAGGAGCTTCGATGCCACACACATACCACACATACCTACAGAACCACAGATATATACGTCAGACTTATAACATACTTATTTTCGATTACCGGTTAAAAAATACGATGAGGTAGGTAACTACTTTTTCGCACACACGTCATATGTAGGTATACACTCGAAAAACATTACCCTCATTCTGCGGCAGTTGGGTCAACAGTAATTGGTTGAAGCTAATTGGTTGATCGAAGGTGTCAGCTCGCGTCAGTTCACGCGATTGGCAGCGCGCGGTGCTCGCCGGCGATCGCAGTTATCGATGTAATGAGCGACGAGCGTGCGGTCACTGCCGAAGTGCCAAGTGGCGGACAGTTGTGGACGTGTGTGTGCTGTGGACAGCGTATTTAGCTGTTAAATATATTTACTAAAACGAAGCAGTTTTATCACATCCGTCTTGATCTTAAAATAAAATTATAATCGCGTTCCGTTTATCAACACTGCCGCGTGACTACTTTCCCATGGAACACTGCCACGTGGTTACTTGGTTTGGACCACCGCCGCGTGGCTACTTGGCTTGAAACACCGCCGTCTAGCTAATTGGCATGGAACACCGCCTGTGGCCACTTGGCTTGGAACACTGCCAAGTGGCTGCTTGGCATGGAACACTGCCGCGTGGCTACTTGGCTTGGAACACCACCGTGTGGCTACTTGGTTGGAACACCGCATGTAGCTACTTGGTTTGGAACACCGCCTGTGGCTACTTGGCATGGAACACTGCCGCGTGGCTACTTGGCTTGGGACACCGCCTGTGGCTACTTGGCATGGATCACCGCCTGTGGCTACTTGGCATGGATCACCGCCTGTGGCTACTTGGCTTGGAGCACCGCCGGTGGCTACTGGGCATGGATCACCGCCTGTGGCTACTTGGCTTGAAACACCGCCGTGTAGCTAATTGGCATGGAACACCGCCTGTGGCCACTTGGCTTGGAACACTGCCAAGTGGCTGCTTGGCATGGAACACTGCCGCGTGGCTACTTGGCTTGGAACACCACCGTGTGGCTACTTGGTTGGAACACCGCCTGTAGCTACTTGGTTTGGAACACCGCCTGTGGCTACTTGGCATGGAACACTGCCGCGTGGCTACTTGGCTTGGGACACCGCCTGTGGCTACTTGGCATGGATCACCGCCTGTGGCTACTTGGCTTGGAGCACCGCCGGTGGCTACTTGGCATGGAACACCGCCTGTGGCTACTTGGCATGGAACACCACCTGTGGCTACTTGGCATGGAACACTGCCGCGTGGCTACTTGGCTTGGGACACCGCCTGTGGCTACTTGGCATGGATCACCGCCTGTGGCTACTTGGCTTGGAGCACCGCCGGTGGCTACTTGGCATGGAACACCGCCTGTGGCTACTTGGCATGGAACACCGCCTGTGGCTACTTGGCATGGAACACTACCGCGTGGTTACTTGGCTTGGAACACCACCTGTGGCTACTTGGCATGGATCACCGCCTGTGGCTACTTGGCTTGGAGCACCGCCGGTGGCTACTGGGCATGGATCACCGCCTGTGGCTACTTGGCTTGAAACACCGCCGTGTAGCTAATTGGCATGGAACACCGCCTGTGGCCACTTGGCTTGGAACACTGCCAAGTGGCTGCTTGGCATGGAACACTGCCGCGTGGCTACTTGGCTTGGAACACCACCGTGTGGCTACTTGGTTGGAACACCGCCTGTAGCTACTTGGTTTGGAACACCGCCTGTGGCTACTTGGCATGGAACACTACCGCGTGGCTACTTGGCATGGAACACCGCCTGTGGCTACTTGGCTTGGAACACTACCGCGTGGCTACTTGGCTTGGAACACCACCTGTGGCTACTTGACATGGAATATTGCCGCGTTTTAACATTATAAAATGAAAAACAAAATGAATCTTATGACAATTCCAATATCTCAGCCGTGTTAAGGCACGGCTGAGATACATTGTTTGACTAAGGAGTTCCGGTGCCTACCTTCCGGCTTCATCATCAGATCAGTTTGATATTCATTTATTTAAGTTTGTGTCGTCACAGCTAGTCGCTTAACAATCTTAATTGAGATATCTATGTGTTTGTGAAATTCCTTATACAATGTGTTATCTTCATCTATTTAACTTTTTCAAGATACATTTTTTTTACATTTTACGTACAGCTTAGGAGTGGAATTCCCTGCCGGAGTCTGTATTTCCTGATAGTTACAACCTAGGGATCTTTAAGTCCAAGAGTGAATAGGTTACTTCTAGGCAAGCGTCGCTTTCCATCAGGTGAGATAGTGGTCAAGCGCGAGTTTATTAACAAAAAAAAAAGATACATCGTACCCGACTACAACAAAGACAAAGGAGGGTTAGGATTGTGACAGGCTATGTATGTATGTGTGTGTGTATGTTCATCTCTTCCCTTATAGCTCCTAAACTACTTATCGAACCGTTTTAATCGTCCGCTGAACATAGGCTACGTAATGTGTCACCAAACTCATTGTGGCGCCCTCTAGCTGACTAAAAGTATTGTGTTAAAAAAAATGGTTACCTATCATAAGTTCCAAAAATATTTGACCGAATTTCATTTCAGCTGAAACTTTTCAACTATTTTCGTTTCATTTCTAGGGTTCCGTACCTCAAGAGGAAAAAACGGAACCCTTATAGGATCACTTTGTTGTCCGTCCGTCCGTCTGTCTGTCAAGACCCTTTATCTCGGAAACGCGTGGAGGTAGAAAAAAGAATTTTGCTATTCGGAAAAATCTTCAAGAAATGAACTATTTACATAAGTGAGTTTGTACGGAACCCTTGCCCAGTTATTTTTTTATTTCATCGAAGTCACGTCTGCCCCTGTATCAGTTGACCTATTATTAATTCAATTTTTTTCGTTACTTCGACGTTTCATTTGGTCGAAAAACTTTTCACCGACTTAGCTGAAATAACATTTGTTCGAAGGATTTTGTTTCCGAACATTCATTATTATACTACTCTGTCAAGAAAGTACCGGGAAAAGATCAATAATACAAAAAATGTTTGTTATTCATCCAAATTTATTTTATCACCTTCAAAGTATGCTCCTTCAGAAACGATACACTTACGCCAATGAATAATCCAATCATCAAAACATTTTTTAAATGCTGTTTCCGGAATTGAGTTCAGTTCTCGCCGCGAATTCTTCTTTATGTCTTCTACCGATTGAAAACGGGTGCCACGAAGTGGTAATTTGAGTTTAGGAAAAAGAAAAAAGTCGGCTGGAGCCTTATCTGGTGAATATGGTGGTTGCTCGATAGTATTTGTTGAGTGTTTGGTCAAAAATTCGTTCACAATGATAGCCTTGTGCGAAGGCGCATTATGGTGGTGCAAAATCGAAGAATTTTCTTTCCACAAATCTGGCCTTTTTCGTCGAATTTGCTGTCTTAAATACCGCATAACGGTCAAACAATATTCTTTATTTACCGTTTGACCTTTCGGCAAGAATTCCGAGTGCACAACACCGCGATAATCAAGAAAACAGTCAACATGACTTTGACTTTTGATCGACTTTAGCGTGGTTTTTTCGGTTTCGGTTCAGTTGGAAGGCGCTACTCCGAAGCTTGTTGACTAGTTTGCATGTCAAACTCGTAAACCTACGTCTCGTCACCAGTAACAATGCGTTTCATGAATGTTGGGTCGGAATTGACTCGTTCTAGCATGTCCTCAGCGACTCTCATGCGATTGAGGTTTTGGAGAAAATTCAGGTCTTTTGAGACTAGCCGAGCGGTAACATGTTTCATACCCAAATGATTAGTCTCAAATTTTGTATGACGTCTCCCTAACTCTTGTTTTAACATCAATCAAACCTAAACTTTTTATAACATAAACCTTAAAAGTATAACATGCCAGTTTGCAAGTTAATAATAACTATGACCTCCATAGGCGTCACAGTACACACACTATCGCCCCGAACCTTCATACCTTCGCGACACCTTCGAGGAAAGGGGTATCGGCAGTGGTCGATCCGTTCAGGTTCTGCACCCAGGCACACCAGTGGGGCGGGATATAGGACTCGGAGGTCACGATGATATTGATCGACCGCTGCGCCATGCTCTGGTGCAATAGATCCTGATCGGGGGTGCAGTGTCAAAATATGTCTTTGCGCAGTTTTTAATTAGTAAGTACTGTTTGCTAAGAACACTTTAGTTGCTGAGCCTAAGCGGATTTTTACGAGAACAAAATGACAATAGCGTTTGCAATTATTTCGCGGATAAATGTTTTTCGAGAATATTACTTATTGCAAAAGTTTTGGTCGTATCATTAATGAAGATACTGTTTCATTAACTTCATATTATATTTTTTTCAAGATGCCATTTTTGCTTGAAAAAGTGACGAATAATATTGCATTATTTTATAACTTTTTGATTATTGGCTGTAAATTCACGAAAAAAATTGTGTAGATGCATCAGGCATCGTAGATTTCAAATATGGGATAACACTAAAACTATGGTAATGTCGATTATCATTTTATTCCCCGGGGGCGGCTACATACAGCATGCAAGCAGGCATGCAGCATGCAAGCAGGCATGCAACATGCAGCAAGCATTGTTTCTGTCACGGCTCCGGCGCTGCGGGGTTTGGGTAGCCCCACGCGAGCTTATCGTCGCAGATGGTTTTAACGCTCACCACCGCAGCTGAGGCTGGCCGGTGAAGCCGGCCAGCAAGCTGAAGCTTGCGGGCCTTCCAACCACCTGCTTCTCAGCTCGCGGGCCGCCCTACCCCTCTGTGCCTACACGGGCTGGTGCACACTCTAGGGGTAGGGCAGGCAAGACTGTTTAAAGTTGGTTTTGCAGCGATTCGTTTCTGTCAGTAAATTTTGTAGCACAACATATTGACTTTTTATGGCACTATTTTAATTTAATATTGAAAATGCTACCAAGTACCGTCTATATATTTGTGACCAAAATTCCGTAAAATGTTGTTTTGTTGTGGTGAAAATATGGCAAATAAATCATTTGGCAAATGAAAAAGTTCAAAAGAGGCTTCGGCCAATAGTGAAAAGTTATTTTGTAAATCGGCGAAACATGTCATAGTTCGGTAAAATAATACCTATGACACATGATGTGTGCCATGTGTGCCAAATAAAATGTTTTTCTTTCTTTCTATGATACTTGATGATCTGAAACTATGTCAAATAATGCATATAGCAAAAAAGACAATCGGTCAATAGTTTTTGGTAAAATGAAATTCGACCAAAAAAAAATCGGAAAAATGATTGGTTCCCAAAAAAAATAGATAAATACGCCGTATTTGTGTTAGTCGGAAAGTCACCGGAACGTTACGGTCGCTCTATCGACTGAAAAATCTTCTCCCTGCTCACATAAAGGACAACGAAAACACTTTCGCAAGAAGTTAGTAGATTCATCACACTCTTGATTTGTTGTATTCGTTTTTTTTCTCAATATCATTCTTTATTTGTATGTATGTATCTAAGTATATATTTATTATTGTTCTTGTTTTCTCTCTGTCAGTCTTCTATTAAGTTGCACCTGCCATGTTATGTCTCTGCACCACCCTAAGGTCGACTGGTAGAAAATGCCTAAGGCATTAAGTCCACCTTTGTATAATGTTTATTAGTGCATAAAGTTTTAAATAAATAAGTATTTGGTATCATTTGAATGGACTCCACATTTCCAAAATATTGCTCAAATTTAAAGTGACGCCCTCTAACGGGCAAAAAGTCATGTGTTAAAAAAAGAAGTTAAGATAAACACACCGTGTTTGATATCATTCGAAAGGGCTTCACTTGTACTTATCAAGAATATCATCAAAATTCAATGTGGCGCTCTCAAGCGGTCAAAAATTCGTTGTCAAACTATTTTGGTAACATCAAACACACACACGAATTTTTGAAATAATAAAAAGTAAGTAATAAAACTGAAACACAACTACGACAAAAAAAACCGATGCTTAAAAAGTATGAAACAAGATTTTCTGAAAGCAAGGCTCGGTACGGACTGTTACCGGATCGTCGGACGGCGGGCTACCCATTGCTCGCCGTCCGCAAGCCCGCGCCTACGGTGGCCGGAAA
Organism: Mythimna impura; assembly: GCA_905147345.3. Taxonomy (NCBI): domain Eukaryota; kingdom Metazoa; phylum Arthropoda; class Insecta; order Lepidoptera; family Noctuidae; genus Mythimna; species Mythimna impura. The sequence continues at coordinate 367,821 of LR990342.1, read as the reverse complement.
TCGGGATCGGAATCACGTAAATCGGGTTCACTATGTACTATTTCTTATTCTGTGCTGTGGCTGGCCAATAAAGGCAAAACCGAGATGAAGAACAAGAATTCTCCCAGGAGATCAGGTCCGTGGGGTCGCTAACGCCCAACAGATCGCCACAAAACTGCCCTGCGAATTATATTTCGGAAATTATATATGTAAAAAACTTTCTCCTAATTATAATTTTATTATGTTTTGTTATACATCAAAGTATTCTTCGTTGTCGATATCACTCTTGACAGAGTGGTTGTAGTCATCACTTCAGGTGTTGGTGGCAAGCTTCACAACACGCCGCCACTCCTTTCTGATGGCCGCCTTCCTCGTGCATTCGTGCAGTGATGATGAGCCATTTACTGCCACTTTAATCTGGTCAGTCCACCTCATAGGCGATCTTCCTCGTGGCCTGGTACCATCAACCTTTCTCTGGACCACAAGTCGCTCAATAGCCACTTCCCCTCGGCGGCATATGTGAACAAAACAGGTAAGAATACGAGACTGTACCAAAGATGATAAACGCTGGTGGCAAACAAAGTGGTATCGTCAGCATATCGCAGGTTGGAGATCCTCAAGCCGCCAATCGAGATGCCATCTGTCCAGTTTTCAAGTATAATCCTCATTGTGAGCTCTGTGTACACATTGAATAGTAGTGGAGAAATAATACATCCCTGACGGACTCTGGCGCTGGGGTGGAAGTAAATGGATTAAAATGTCATCTGCGCGTACTGAGGCTGTGCCATTCTCATACAGTTTTCGCAGGAGGTGTACCAGGTGTTTTGGAACACCCATCGCCGTCAGCGTTTCCCAGAGTTTGGGCAATTTGACGGAATCGAACGCCTTAGAGAAGTCCACAAAGCTTATGTAGGCAGGTTTGTTGAATTCTCTGGCTTTCTCTATAATTTGTCGAACCGACAAAATTTGCTCTCGGGTTCCCTTCCCCTTAACAAAACCAGCCTGTTCAGGAGCAATTTCTTTGCTCAATTAGGACTTTAGACGCTCGTTCATTACGTGCAGTAAAATCTTGCTTGTGTGAGAGATAAGAGCAATAAGTCGGTAATTACTGCACGCCTTGGTGGAACTCTTCTTGTGCAAGGGGATAAAAATATGTGATGAAATGTGTGAGCCCATTCTTTCGGCCACTGCCCCGTGAGCCATATCTTATTGCATAGGGTGTGGAAAATTTGGACACCATGTTCACCTGATGCCTTGATTGTCTCGATCGGTATTGCATCCGCCCCTGTGGCTTTTCCGTTCTTCAGATGCTTAATAGCGGCTCGTATTTCATCTTTCAGAATATCAGGCTCAAGATCTTCGTTTCCGGGTTCCGTAGGGGCATAACACTCTGATTTCGGGTCTTGAAAGAGAGATTGGCAGTATTGTCTCTACGTTTCAGCTATTGCTTCTATGTTCGTCAACGTTTGTCCAGTAGAGTTTTTGATGGCCCAGGTCTTGCAACTCAGGGTTTTTGTGATAGCGCGAATTTTTTGGTGTAGGTCCCTATATTCAAGCTTATTTGTATGGACTTCTACTTCTGCACAAATGTCCCGAAGTTGGTCGTTCTGGTCCCGCCTACAAGCTTCCTGAATTCTAGCGGACATTTCGTTGAGGGATCTTATATCAGCTCCAGATGCTTTCATGTTTCGCCTTTCCTCCACAAGACTTAACGTTGCATCGCTCATCCAATGCTGCCGTTTCCGTTTTCATGCGTTTACACTAGACTCTTTGATCGACCTCACCATAACGTTTTTAGCCCGATCCCACAACTGATCTGGAGTCTCTGTGTTGGAGTCTACGTTCGTCCACGGTATCATCGCTTGCTCCAGTGCACTTAAAAACTAAAATCAAAGTATATGCAATGCTTATTTTTAATAAACCTATATAGGTATGTATCGGTAGCTTTGCTTTGCCGTATCATGCCTAAGGTGACAGGCATAATATTATTATTATTTCTTTATTTATTTTTTTCACATATTATATATAATTTACATTTTTAAATATTTCTTCCATCAGGTTGTCTGGTAGATATCGCTGTTTTTTTTTTTTAATTTTTGATAGGTTCGCGCTTGACCTCTATCTCACCTGATGGAAAGTGACGACGCGAAGCGATGAAGACCGCCATTGTACCCATAGATTAAAATTGTTACTATTTTGGTGTACAATAAAGTTTATTTTATTATATCTATTTCTTAAAAAAATATAATAAAAAAAACCTTTTCAAAATATAAAAAATAGTCGATAGTCCACCGGTGTCAGCTAAGCAAGCTACCGGTGGTATTAAGGGCTTCAGAGACAGGAACCTCATCACAATGCGAGCTGTATCGAGGAGTTACTGCCTTCTATATCAGGCCCTTGATCCAATCGTGCAGCTACAGCTTTGACAAGTGGTCATCGAAGCTTTTAGCCATTAGACCGTTGGCGGTCACGACAAGCGGCACAATGATAGCCGAGTCCACATTCCACATGTCGACAACCTCGTGTGATAAGTCGAGATATTTAATTTGTTTCTGTTTCTCATTGCGCGGCGCGCTAATATATCAATCACCACTATATCCGGCTTATTGGCTACAATAGTCCAGTCAGTGATGATAGACAGATCCCAGTACAACGTGGCATGGTCATTTTCGAGAACTGGGTCGTACACATACCTGTAATACGGTACCTCAGAATCCACTTCAAAGCATGGTGAATAATCTTGGCTAGGTACTTGGTTAAGCCTGTGTTTATTATTATTTCATTTATTTTCTACATATTATTTACATTTTTAAATATTTATTTAAAAAAGCGTATTAAAAAAACATTTATAAATAAAAAAATAGTAGTCCACCGGAATAGGCATTTTGACTGTGTTTAAAATATGGAACAATTTGTTGTCATCCTATTAAACTGTAATATAAAAGCATATTTTATTGATGTTCTGAAAAAATAAGGTCATTTTCTGTATAAAAAACATAAATGAAATTTAATTTTTTTTTGTGGTTTAATCACGTGTTTGAAAACGCTCTGTGATTGGTTGCAACTCTGATGACGTCACACAGAAGTAAACATTAGTTTCAGTGCATGCTTTCTGTTTTTCTTTATATTGATCGTGCGATCTACGTGTTATTTACGTTATTTCCCAGCCGTCCTATTACAGTTTTGTTTATTTAAAGTTCAGTGCATAAAATGGAGAGAAATTTTGTGCGAGCTGACAGCAGTAACTTACCCAAAGTAGATGCGACTATGGTTGGACAATTTTTTAGAAATAATCCAGATTTTTATGCAGCGGAACTTAAAAATGTAAAAGCGGCAGCGTAAGTACCTATTTTCTACATATTTAAGATAGCAATTTTCAATTACTCGTACAAAGACATTCATTTTTTAGGTTATGTTAACTCCTACATTTCTTTGGTGTCACGCACTGTTGTCACGTTTAACAATACAAATATTACTTACGTTAAAATGATCTTCACACATATAAACACTTGAATTAGGTCCAATGCTTTCAGGGTTTCGACGAGCTACACTCAACCACTTTTTTCGTCTCTCAGGATCTATCGGAACAGGTACAAATAGTTTTTCCGGAGTATTTATCGATGTACTTGTACATTTTGGTACAACACACCACTTATAAACCATTATATATGCAATAAATTTCAAAACTATTTCAACAGTTTGTTGTTTACTTATGTGTGACGTCATCTGTCAGAGCAACCAGGCGCCATAGCAAAAATTGCGTTTTGGCGCGTAATTTTTCAATTCAAACTTTAACATTGATTTTCTCCGTATATACGACAGATCTCCAGGAAATATTAAAATGATTTGCATTTTATGCAATAACAAATAATATAAAACTATTTTCCAGGAGTAGTCAAATAGCCTATTGGGAACAGGGTCCAAGACACGGCGCGTATTATTCGGAAATTACTCTCCCAAGAGCCCTGACCACCAGTAGCAGCTACTGGTGGTCCAGGAGTACTGCCGTACCTGCTGAACGCGGGTCTCCTTAGGTGTTGGTCGAGGCTCTTGGCTATTAAGCCATTGACCGTCACGACTATCGGCACAATGACTGCTGTGTCCACTTCCTCATGTCGACAACCTCGCGAGCTAAGTCAAGATAGTTAGTGTGCTTATCTTTCTCAGCTTTCACGAGATTCTCGTCATGAGGGACCACTATATCAACAATCATTGTGCGATGCTTTAGTTGATCTATCACCACTATGTCAGGCTTATTGGTAACAATAGTCCTGTCAGTGATGATAGATCGAATTATCATTATTATCTTTATTGATTGTAAACACCATATAAATTACATTTTTAAATATTTTTTTAAACAAAATCATAAAAAAAAAACATTTAAAAATATAAAAAATAGTACCCCACCGGAATCGGGAACAGGGTCCAAGCTACCGGCGGCCAGGGCTCCAGAGAGAGGAACCTCCTAACAATGCGAGCCGTGTCCAGGAGTACTGCTTTCTGAATCAAGCCCTTGATCCAGCCGCCTAACGCGAGCCTCCTAAGGTGTTGGTCGAGGCTCTTGGCTATTAAGCCATTGCCCGACACGACTATCGGTACAATTATCATTATTATTATCCTCACACCCCAGCCGCTGTGACCCTGACTCCGACTATCAGCCACGATGGTAGACGCGGGCTTGCGGACGACGAGCAATAGGTAGCTTACCGTCCGGCAACAGTCCGGACCGAGCCCTGCGGTCCTAGAATGCAAAGGGCAAATGAAAGACACAACTTTTGTTTTAGTCAGTAAAGGTCTGACACGCTCTCGCACCCCAACCTGGAGCGGAGAAGTCATTGGATGATTTTCCACCTCAAAAAAAAAACCCCGGGCCGCTGTGTGCCAGCTACCTCAACACTCATCGCAAATTCGTAAGTCATGAGTGTGTGGCTGACGAAATTCATTCAATTAATTGGTGTACAATACAGAAAGTTAATCCTAGTATGGAGCAACGTTTTTTTTTAAATAGAAAGAAAAGAATTCTGAATTAATTAATTACTTAATCCGAAAAAATAATACCTAATGAATCCGTTTCAATATACTATGTATTGAAACGGATTTATTATATTATCACATTGTCTCAACATTTCATGTTATTAGCAGACGGACTATCGGCAAATTATAAAGGTACTAGTGGTTTCCATACAGCTAGTGCACATGGTGGAGCTAAGTTCACCAACCAACCGTCACCAATACACGACATCAACATGCGCACTGTGTTTCAAATATCCTGTAAGGATGTGCAGTATGATTTTGATCTTGGTAATTTCAACAACCCCTACACCGCATCAGAGGGTTAACCTTTGATTTACCTACCAACTTTTGAGTTAAAAAAAGTCAGCCCTCAGTATATTTTTATATCTAAAACTGCAAAATAATTTGAAATAGATTGATATGAAAGATTGTTTCTGTGGTTTTCAAATACTCTTAGAGCAACATCAGCTCCGCATGGTAGTATTCCTGGAGTGCTGGTGGTCGGCGAGGGCGGCGCGGGAGCGGCGGGGCGGGGCGCACTGCCGCCGGCATTGTGCGCCCAACCGCCGCCGCGCCGCCACCTCTGCACTCTCGCCGCCGCGCTCCGCACGCTCTCCGCGGCTGCCGAGTCCCCGCCGACGACGACGCCGCGCTAGTGCCATCGCCGACCCCGAGTGAAGTGACCACCATAGTGTAGTGCTATACTTACGATCAGTTTAGTGACTAGGAAAAGTTATAAACTTGTGCGCGGGAAAACTTTCAGCGAACTTCAGCAGCGACCGGCCTGCAGCCAGCCGTGGCACCTGTCCCCCCGGTCCTGTTCGCCATAAAGGTAGGCTCACCTTGTACATTTCTGGATCGGGAGCCCCTTGTGTTCCGATCGAGAGAGCTATTGAATTGATTGAGAGTTGTCGACTAAGTTTACAAACTTTTCACACGGTTCGTTGAGCTGAAGACGAGATGAGACGAGACGAGACAGTACAGTTGCCATGCTCCTATTAGTTACATCAGCTTCATAAATATGAACGACTATATTATTCAGCAAGTATCGCTCGTCCACTTGTAGTTTGTTCGCTGAAGTCTGAAACTTTCATTTTTGGACGCATGTCAAGTACCTACCGCGGACAGAAATTATCTAGTAAACATGTCACAGTAATAATGTATATTATACTTATAGGTAGATTCTTATCTAGGTATCATCATATCAGCCGAAAGACGTCCACTGATGGACATAGGCCTCCCGCAAGTGTCGCCATAATGACCGGTCCTGTGCGTCTCGCAACCATCGGATTTCCGCTTTCCCGATTCTTATCTATACCTATTTATTTATTTAATATCTAATAATAAAGAGGAAAGATTTGTATGTTTGTATTTTTGTTTGTAATGAATAAACTTAAAAAACTACTGGACCGATTTTCATGCAATTTTCGCTAATCGACTGAGCCAGAGTATCTTTAAGTATATTATAGTAGAGAAAAACCGAGAATGCCTAAGATTTTTAGCACCCGTGCGTAGCTGGGTGAAATGTAATTCGAAACTCAAACTCAAACATTTTACAAAAAAAAAGACATATAACAACAGACTTCAATGCAAAAAAAAACTTTATACAAAAATAAAAATAAATTAACTACTACAAAAAAGAAAACAAAACACTAAAACGATCAAAATAACTTTATTTGCTTGTTATATGCCTAACACTTTTTGACATTTTGTAAAAGGTTTTTTATTTCACACTTTATAATTGCGATACACCATTGTGATATAGCCAGAATACCTATTTCTCATGACAATTCGGATTAACCCAAACACTGCTAGGATACATTATTTTATTATGAAGTTCCCATCCACCTCCCGGCTCCATGATCAGGTCAGTTCGATAGCCAAAGTGCATCTCATGACAATCCTAATAAGCCCAAACACGGCTAGGATACATTGATTAATTACGGATTTCCTGTGCCTACATTCTGGCTCCATCATCAGATTAGCTCGATTTTACGTTATAACCAGAGTGCATCTCATAACAATTTTAATAATCCCAAACATGGTTAGGTTACATTGATTTATCACAGAGTCCCGGTGCCTACCTTTCGGCTTCATCATGAGATCAGTTCGATATATCCCCTCTCCATCTTCTTTCAGTCAGTCATCTACTACACGTATTTATGAATCAAAGCAATTTTACTTATTACGACAGTTCTGCTTTGATTCTGTGAGGAGTTCCGTTCTATATCTTCGAAGTTTATCATCATAACAATATTTTTATGGGACCAAATTGAAAGCATTATTACCTTTCAATCAAAAAATATTTTTTTAAATCGGTCCACAATCGACCGAGAAATTGGTGAACATACATAAAAAAAATACATACAGCCAAACATAGAACCTCCTCCTTTTTGAAGTCGGTTAAAAAAAAAAGTAGTAGTCCACCGGTGCATGATGGGATGAAAATCGGCTTTCATAGACCTAGGGATCGGATTTTTTGCCAGATATTGCTTTTACTAGCGATTACTATGTATACAAATTACACCTGAGTTAATTCTGCACAAAATCGAAAGAATTATAATTTTTTTACGAAAAATTTGTATGTAGGTAGGTACTATGCTCGATTATCTCTGCAAAGGCAAGGAAAACCGTATATTCTTACAGGTGGTTATATTTATTTATGATTTTCTGTAATATCCCATATAACGGATATAGCTATTGATTTTTTTTATGAAAATCGTCGTTATATTTTTATTTATTTTGATATATTTTCATATTTCAAAATAAATAAAACCGAACATCGATAAAACTAATGTTATTTATTCAAATATTAAGTATATATAATGTACAACTATGTCACACCCCATTTAACGGTTATTGTTGTAAGGGGTGTGACAAAAACTCATAAATAAATAGTCCTACAACCAACTGTCAGGATATAATGGTTTTCCTTTCCGTTACAGAGCTAAACGGATTTTTAATAGTTATCATCATCATTTCAGCCGAAAGACGTCCTCTGTTGGATATAGCAGCTCTCCCCCAAGCGTCGCCACAACGACAGATCCTGTGCGTCTCGCATTCTCGCGACTCACACCAGGACCTGTTGGAGACAGAGCTATACAGGTTGTCTAGCGACATCTCTTACCCACACTGGAAATAAGAATAAAACAATCTTACTTTAAACGTCATGGTAACCCCCCAGGTCGTCGGTCCACCTTGTGGGAGGCCTTCCAACGCTGCGTTTTCCGGTGCGCGGTCGCCACTTTAGAACCTTTCGGCTCCATCGACCATCCGTTCTATGATCAATGTGCCCTGCCCACTGCCACTTAAGTTTGGCGATTCTTCGGGCTGTATCGGCGACCTTGGTTCTCGTGCGGATATCTTCATTCCTGATGCGATCATGCAGGGAAACTCCCTTTTTAGTAGTACCTTCATGCAAATTTTTCCACCGACATCCGCGCCGCGGTGACAGCACGGCGCTGTCGCCGCGGCGCTCGACGGCGGCGGGTCCGGTGCCTGAGCCGCGCGCTCGCAGCACCCGCGCGGCGCTGTCACCGCGGCGCGGCGCGGCGCTCGGCGGCCGCTTCTTCACAACCTATATTGATTTAACCTTGCCACAACCGTTCGCGTGAAGTAGCATTTGATTGTTTTTATTATTAATAGAATCCTCTTCACATGGAAGCATTTGTTGTTGGGGAGACATCTATTATTCCCGAAACCATAGAACTGAAGCTGCCAAACCCAAGATCACTATTATGTGTATTATGTCGACATTTAGATACTAAATAGATCGTATGTTTCTGTCACCGGGATAACAAATTGCGTAAGATCGTAAACTCTTTCATCTCGATAAGACTCGGATATTTTGTAAACTATCCGATTTCGGTGTGCTTTATTGTAGGTACCTATTTGACATGATCAGTTCACATCGCATTCATAATTGCGCAAGACGTATTGCACACTTAAAGAGTTCATTAAAGTGACAGTCAAGGTTGTACAACTTTGCAGGTAGCATAATATTAGCCCTGATAGTGACCGTTATCATTTTATCGTAGCTCCACGCAGGTTGGTGCCTCCGGGACACTGGTCGGTGGTCGTGGGACACCGGCACTACGCTCGCGGCTCATGAAAAGTCTCATCAGCAGAAACACGAGCGATGTGTTGTCACGAACCATCTGATAAGAGTGGCGTAGTTAGGTGGATACGTACCGCGGACGTGGTGCTCGGGCAGGTGTTATAGTCGTACTGACACATGACCCGGAATAAATAAATTATCGACGAATAAGTCATACAATCTCAAATAAACATGCTCGCCAACAGCTGATCGTCAGTGGGTGACGCGGGCGCGTGTGGGCGTGTGGGCACGGGCTTCACCAGTCGCTCTCCGCTCTGCCTCACAGTTAAATCTATTCCAACGTCACCTTACATTTTGGCTTCCTCTCATTAACTAATAACAATACCTATTTGTGGCAAAGTTTGTTGGCTTGATGAATCTATCAACAACTATGTGTAACTGTAGCGCAGATGTAGTATTCTCCCCTGTGAACTACCCATTTAAGGGAGTGTCCTTTTAATGGGTAATTTTGGAAAATTAATCATCATAATTTAAAACTAAATAAATATCTCTAATATATTTTTATTATATACCTACATTTATATATATAAAAATCAATGCCACTTTTCGATGTAATTTTATAACTCAAGAACGGGCTCACCTATCCAAACCAAATGTTTAGGCTTTGTTCGGACTATTTAGTAGATGGTTTATGTGAAATTTGCACAAAATCGGTCGAGCGGTTCTTCATTTATCACATTTTTTGTAACAAATGAATTTAATAAATGGCGGATCATTTTGTTAATGGGGATTTTGCTGTCAAATTGAAATTTGTAGGGTAGAGTAGGGTAGAGTAGGGTAGAGTAGGGTAGAGCAAGGTAGAGCAGGGTAGAGCAGGATAGAGCAGGGTAGAGCAGGGTAGAGCAGGGTAGAGCAGGGTAGAGTAGGGTAGGGCAGGGTAGAGTTGGGTAGAGTAGTCAGTTGACGGGAGCGAAGCCGCGAGCAAAAGCTAATACCTACATAAGTATTTGCATGAATATTTACTGATTCCCCTCATTTCGCACCTTGACTGTTAATTTTCGCAAAATGTTTTTTTCTATAACCAATATCCAACATACTTCTGTGAGTGTCAGCGTAAGTGGTTGGGCTGTGGTAGCCAAGGTGGGAGCATCTTATTCTATTCAAACTTATGTCATATTTCTTATTATACTCCGTTCGTTTAATATTCTTAGACATATTTAGATACTCGTAGAGCAATACCCGTACTCGTAGAGGTAATAGTTACCTCGTGTAACAAGCTAGTGGAATTAAAGTTAATTTGATAAAATAAAAAAAAGAACATGGGTAATGAAAGTTAATAATTCCCCTGTTCTCAAAATGGCGAAGGGAACCAAAACCAAAAATACTAATATGCTTGTATTGTGTCCTCCACTGACTTGCGCGTGGCGATGACGACCCGCTCGATGAATGATGTGGCCCAGCGGTGGAAAAATTATACGCCAATCATATTTTTTTTGGAATTACTTATTGTAAATCAGTTCAGAATCAAATTAGTCAATTCTTTCAGTAGAAACTACATTCATTGAAGTGCATGCTCCCGGGGAAGCTGTAGTCTTCACAAGCACATACAAACAAACATATATGTATGTAGAAAACTAGGCTAGTCTAGGCTGTCGAGTCGAGCAGATATATAACATTATTTATTTGTCTAAAATAGTGAATGGTTTATTTATTGTCTTAGGGTAAAGTTTCAATCATAAAATCAAAAGTATTGACAGAATTTTTCTTTTTTAAACGTTGCTCCACTCTGGGAATTGTATCGTAGGTGCGTTCACAAACCGTGAGCGAAGCAGCCCCTCGCCCGCAGCCTCGCACATAAAGGGACCTCGCGTAAGCTGCAAGAGGGCGCCCTCCTGCCCTTAGTCATCCAGGGCCACAGTAACTCTTTCGAACAATCCCATATCCTATTCCAATGCCTGCATCGGCTCTACTAGGCTTCTTCAGTTTTGGTGACATCGCTTTGAGCGCGTCTTTACCAGCCGGCCGTTCGGCGTACGACCCATTGCTTGCCGTCCGCGCCTTCGGTAGCCGGGAATCAACCTTTGACTCTTGATATCTGGGGCGTCTACTGCGGCTGCGTCTGGGGTATGAGGATGTGCTTTCCCTCACGGTTTCGGCTACTTCTTTCACTCGCATAACTGCTTCGCAGAAGGTGGTGACTGCTACCCATTTCCTCTCGCTCCGTACCATGGTCTGAACCTGGGCTGCACGCGAGAAGTCGCTATTTTTTTAATATTTATCACGTTTGACCACTATCTCACTTTATGGAACCCGACGATGCGGTGGCGCACCGCCGTACGTTTGGTGGTCCGATGATGGAACGGGTTTGGCGAAATTAAATTCTACAATTTCGACGTATACTTCCCGAAATGCAACCAGTAGAAAACTGATCAGCTAGCAACTCGACGTCGATGTTCAAGACATTGAAGCTTCAACTCGACGAGTACATCACTACATCTAAGCTTTTTTGTCATTTGATTCAAGTCCATCAAACTGGTATTTGGCAGATCCACCCAAAGATGAGAGCAGTTATACTCCACACACGAATGAACTTGCGCTTGATAAAGTTTGAGCAACTGTACTGAAGTATTGTCTCACCTTTGCTGGGATTCACCATTTATTTGTAGCTAGCTGAGCCTTTAGCTCTTTGAGACCGGATCTATGACTTACTAGCTCGTGCGATGGACACGTACATATAAGCAACAGTGTTGTCGTTTGCATACCCAAATGTACCAGGCCTTAGGAGATCATTTTTATTATATCTAATAAATATCAGTGTCCGACGCACTCGCACACTGGGTAAGCATTGTGGTTGGGGCGGTGAAATAAAAATAAAAAATAAAATTATGGTATTACAAAATTATGGAAATTGTTGGAATTGTTAAATTATTCAATTTTAAATTATTCAATTTTATTATAAATTTTAAATTATTCAATTATTCAATTTTATTTTATTAAATTTTAAATTATTCAATTATTCAATTTTATTATAAATTTTAAATTATTCAATTTTATTTTATTATAAATTTTAAATTATTCAATTTTATTTTATTAAATTTTAAATTATTCAATTTTATTATATTAAATTTTAAATTATTCAATTTTAAACTTTTCAATTATTCAATTTTTTATTTTTATTTTTTATTATTCAATTAAATTGTAAAATAAAATGTATGTTGTGATTGTATTTTGTACCTACTAACATAGTTTATAAGTTTAAATTGTTACTAATCATTATGGATCATTGTTATCCGAATAAATAAATAATTATTATTTATGTGCAACAAGAACAATGTTGCCGAGAGTACAGACCCCTGAGAGACCCAGTATTAATGACGTATTAAATTATTTGTCTTTGACGAGCAGCCAACGATAACCACTCGAATGGATCATTCACTCAGGAAGTCTACAATCCAAGCACGCAATCAAGTGGGCAGACCGAAGGATATTATAAGGCTTTCGTACCAGACTCTGCCGAAAGCCTTCGAGATGTCGAGGGAGATGGCAAGTGCTTCCTCGTGCCACTTGATGACGTCACTCCTGATGTGGATTGCATATATGCAATAGGATCCCCTGTTGAGCAATTTCGGTGAAAGGCGTATTGACTGTCACAAAGCGTTTTGGGAACACATTCATAATGCGTACAGCTAAGGAGTGGATTTCCCTGCCGGAGTCTGTGTTTCCTGATAGCTACAACCTAGGGGTCTTTAAGTCAAGAGTGAATAGGTTACTTCTAGGCAAGCGTGCTCCATCGTCGGCCACATTATCGCTTACCATCAGGTGAGATAGTGGTCAAACGCGAGCCTATCAATAATAAAAACAAAATAAAAAAAAAACTTAGGCTATCGAGCTATAGCTCCTGGCATACCTAGAATTGGTATTTTCAAAATCGGTCCACAATTACCCGAGAAATCAGTGAACATAACGATATATAAAAAAAAAATACATTCAGCCGAACATAGAATCGTCCTCGTCCTCCTTTTTGAAGTCGGTTAAAAAAAGAATTTTGCTAAATAATCGGTTCATATAAAATATGACGGAATTCTGAGGAAACAAAAAGAAAAAACCGTACAATTGAATTGAGTCCTATTTTTAAACTGGCTGCCTGCTACTTTGCACTACTGTACTTAAATATAAAGGTATTATATATTTACGTGAAGAAAGATAACGTTTTATTGTCTACCAAGTTCAGAAAAATGAGAACGAAATAATAAAACGCACAATGGACTCTTTTATCGGAATACCGATCTTATGGTGGACGAAAATGTTGTAAGAACGATTGGCAGAGGTAACAGGGCCACTTGAGGCTTTCTTCTGACTATCAGAACACAGGTTCGGCAACTGACAGCCGCAGACTGAGTACTCATCACTATGTCAGAGACATCCACGCGGCAGCAGTCGGTGGCGGGCGGCAGAGCGCTCGCCGCGCCGCGCGACTCCGAACCGGATCCTAATTGATGGAGCTCATCGCTCACGCCGAGCACCAGCTACCACAATATTTGTGGCTTTAAAATGTGCCACGATTTATGAATATAGCGATACTGTCATCAACTGTAACTGATACCCCCGTGACACATCGTGTGTTTGAGAAAATATTATATTCAGTTAAAACCGATGTCTATTACATTAGTACTTAAGCCTTAATTTCTTTAATTATATATTTTTGACTGAAACAATGGGAAACGAAAACTTAAAGAAAAGTAGTTAAAGTTCCTAGCTGTACGGTCTCTTTTTTTACGTGGGAAATCTTCGAATGACTCCTCCCACTCCACGAGAGGGAGTAACAGACTTTTACCTGTGTTCCTTTAGTTGCCCTTTACGTTCCTGCGCTACGGTATTTCTTTCAAACAATTCCTCAGCCCTAGCAGGCAGCGGCCCTGGCGGGCCCCGTCCGTTTTGATGACATCTCATCGAAATCCGTGTGAAACACAACACACCAACCGTTGATTCGGGTTTGGTCCTTACCGAACAGTTGGACGGTGAGCTGCATCGGCCGATTGCTCGCTGTCCGCAAGCCCGCACCTACGGTGGCCGTGAATAGCTTGGGGCGGCTCCTGTGGTGGAGGCTGGGGCATGAGGATGTCCTCTCCCTCACGGTTTCAGCCACCTCCTTCACTCGCATTACTGCTTTGCAGAAGGAGGTGAGTGCTTCCCATTCCTTCTCACCCTTTACCATGGCCTGAACTAGGGCTGCCTACACCCATTTCCTCCATAAGAACACTTGGTGGTTCGGTTCAAGGGTGGCAGACTTCCGTTTCACCGTGTCCTCAGGGCGATATGCACAGTGAGGACATCCGGGCGTTTGTTCCCGCTGAATCTAAAATAGGTACCTTCCAAAACACCCATGTCCAGTGGGGATATGCGTCAAGCTGAAAGTATAGACGCCGTGGTGCTTGTATTGCTACTCTTAAAAGTAGGCACTTACAGCCGTGACTGCGGGCTGCTCGCAACCAAACATAAAGACTGCTCAACATTCTGATAACTGTTTCTATAGGTGCCCCCTCGTCAAAGAGATCATTTTCTACGTTAAAGTGTAAGAAACATGACTAAGGACAATCAAGCCTGTTAGAGGAAAGGGTCGTCGGAAGACACGCCAGGCGCCCCGGTCTGTGCGGAGCGTTCCGATTGCCAGGGGGTCTGTTAATACATAAGGATTCTCTCTAATATCCATAACTTTGACAGGAAAAACGAATAAACTCTACCTACATAAAAGTATTTTTGATATGTATTTTATTGCAAACTATGTTCTTAGCAAATTCGGTTCCAGGCCAAACATGCTAAAATGTAAGATTCTAGCGAGCCGCAACAGCTCCGCAACATACCTTTGAAATTATCGGTTCTTCTCTACTATAATAAAAATAAACATGGTCAATAGTTTTTGAGTTTATGGCAAACATGATAACTAAATAACACATAGTCGCTGTCGCCATTCTACCATGAGGCTCGCCGCTTCGAAGCGGCGCACACATATGTGTTCAACTGGGCCACCGTTCGCTTTCGTACTCCAGGGCAGGGAATTGAAGGCGTTGGCGATGTCCAAAGATACCACCATGACACATCTGCCCTGGGACACCGCAGACCCCCATCGTGAGGGCTCGCACGCCCATGATGGCGTCCACCGTGGAGCGCCCCCTGCGAAAGCCGAACTGGCCGTCAGCAAGGTTCGGCCCCGCCCGTGCTAGGTGCGCGACAAGGCAGTCTGCAATTACTCTTTCAAAGAGCTCGTCAAGCAGCACATTAGGCCGACACGCGGACGGAGAGTCCGCTGGAAACTGGCTGACTGTCATATCAACGCACAGCTGAAACTACTCGGACTAGGAGCGTGAGATTTCGCAAAAGGCTTCCATTTTACAAGTTTTTATTTAACTTGCAATGTATGTATTTTGTATGTTTGTTTGGGTGGAATCTTGCAACTCAATTTTGTAGCAGATATCTTCAACCGATTAAGCTGGAATCTTAGATCTTTAGATGGGGAGTGGATTTCGAATAATGTAAATAAAATTGTATTGTACATTATTACCTTTCATTTCATACTTGCTTTTGCCCGTGGCTTCGCTCGCGAACATAAAATATAGCCTATGTTACTCAGGAATAAAGCAGCTTTATATAGGTGAAACAATTTTAGCAATCGGACCAGTACTTTCGGAGATTACCTCCTATTATAAACAAAAAAAAAAATAATTATAATAAAACAAATTACTTACTTTTTTTATAATATTATTGTAGAAATAATTTTTAAATAATTATCCATTAGTGTATCATTAATTATTAGTACATTACATTAAAAGTTTTTGACAGAATTTATAACCTGATTAGGTTAGGTTAGTAAGAAGACAAATCAGTTTGATCAGAGGTTGCTTGCAAACATCATCGATCAAACCGGAGCGCCGAAGTGACTCGTTGTTTGCGGCTCAACTGACATACGAACAATGAAACTGAACCATGCAGCTACCAGCTGATAGCTGCCAGCGACGAAACGCAAAAAAGGGGCCTGGGGCTCACCAAATATTCATAAATTCAAAGTATCTATCTTTCTTGGGGTTTAGAAAACATGTTTCCAGAACTTTTATGTTATTGTGTGATTTTAAACCAAATAGCATGTTCTAGTTATAAATTATTACTATTTACGGAGATGAATAATATAGAAGGAGAGTATTATAAACATATCGAGAAGAAGAAAATATCTTTCTTAGGGCTTTAGATACAATTTAAGAGAGCTTTCAGATAAGTCTTTCAACTTTCGGTAATTTATCGTGATCAGGTAAAAGATTACAAAATAATAATTATAATAACCCGATCGCCGTATCTTTACGTTGACGTCGTAGGAAACGAGACACAGGAGCACACGCAGTGCTGCCGCCGGGGCTGCAAGTCTAATAGTAGGAGAAGAGTCACACGAGTACACGCAGTGCTGCCGCCGGGGTTGCAAGTCGAATAGTAGGAGATGAGACATGAGCACACGCAGCGCTGCCGCCGGGGCTGCAAGTCGAATAGTAGGAAATGAGACATGAGCACACGCAGCGTTGCCGCCGGAGCTGCAAGTCGAATAGTAGGAGAAGAGACATGAGCACACGCAGCGTTGCCGCCGGGGCTGCAAGTCGAATAGTAGGAGAAGAGACATGAGCACACGCAGCGCTGCCATCGGGGCTGCAAGTCGAATAGTAGGAGAAGAGACATGAGCATATGCAGCGCTGCCGCCAGGACTGCAAGTCTAAAGACTTGGTAATATCTAGTTAGTCAGCGTACTATGTAGACACATATAACACGGGTGAGAGTACTCGCTCGGTCATCATGACTAATATGGTTGTCGCAATCTAGTCGCAAAATAGTAGAGCGGCTCTCATCATCTCCTGTGCCATCAACGTGCAATGTTTACTAATCAGGCCTACTCTACAGCTGATCTGTGGTTTTATTTGAGGAGGGTAATCATTAGATTTCTTTCGCTCAAGGGCGAAGCAGGAGGGCGTGTCAGATTTTTACTGGCTAAAACCGCACTTATGTTCCTTCAATTGCTTAGCGTTCTAGAACCATGGGTTTCTCTTTCAGAAGTCGACCCACGGCTCCAGTGGGCTTCGGCCCTGCTGGGCTCCTACGGTTTTGCTGCCATTTTCTTGAGGCGCGCGTCAAACACTACACGCCGTTGACGATTTGAGCTTGGTCCGGACGGCCAGACGGAGAGCTGCTGCAGCTGCTCGTCGTCCGTAAGCCCACGTCTGCGGTGGCTAGAAGTCGGGGTCAGAGTACCGGCGGCTGGGGCGTGAGGATGACTGTTCGCGGTTTCGTCCTAATGATTACTCTAACAAGTTATCTAAGTTAATATGAGCAAACAATATTTGGATTTTTTTCAATTGGTGGTACATACTTGTAGCACCAGCCGCGGCCACGTATTAGCGTCGACATGAAACAAGTCAGCCTCCAGCCGCCAAGAAAAGAACTCTAATGAGCAGTCAAGAAACGAAGATCAGTAGCAATATATCGCACCCAATAACGGCGGGGGGCGGGAGCGGGAGCGGGCTGGCCACTGTGACAAACGTCTTTAATGTCACCGTTATAAAGTGTGCGAGCATTTTAAAGACCCTTTCAGTAATTGTATTCGTAACATGCGAGTCAAATGAATCTCGTCCGCGAATACATTAGCATAACCCCATGAGCATAACATTGGGCGCGGTCCATTTGTCGGCACTATTGTCGTGCAGGGTGACATCGCGGCAGTGTGACTGAGTCTTCCTCGTGCGGCCGTCAAGTGTGAGCGTGGCGCCTGCCGCCATGCAGAGCGGCGCGCGGCGACACTGTGCCGTCCGGGCTCCTTTTCCAAAAAGTTCTCCTTTGACAAAAAGAGCAACAGGATCTATTTTGATGGATCCTGTTGCTCTTTTTGTCAACGATAATTATCATCGTCCGAACTTATTATTAGGTTTTAAATGTTTTATATAGGATCAATGGCAGCTGCGTGGATGACGTGAAGTAGTGTATGGTGATGGTGAGCGGGGCATTGGATCAGGCTACTCCGTTCACATGTACATATAATAGGGGTTAAAGCATGAAATGCCGTTTTTTAAATCAGGTTTGTTTTGAAGTGTTAAATCTTTGGATTGACTTGGAATTATAAGTTCAAATAAACTTTATATTAATGGTACGTTGTTATTCTTTTTCCGAAATTAGGTATTTATTGGATTGTTTGTTTTTTGTATTTTCTGTAATATTGCAGTTGTTATAATCATGAAAGCTAATAAAAAAACGTTTTTTTCAGATTAAGAGTTCCAACGTAGAAACTATGCATTTCAAAGGCCAAGAAATATCAATTACGTATACCTACTACTTTTTTCTAACAAAAACACTTTGTGCTCTTGGTTTAATAGCTTTAGATTTGGAAATTTTGTCTTGTTGCCGCACTAAAGAGAAAAGTTATTCGTGAGATAAAATTTGCCACGTGAAAGTGATTGAAACAAAAAAAGCCATCCCATTCATTAGCAGTATTAAGTCCATATACATCATCAATATTGTATACCGCTTGAGACACATTGTTTCCACGGTAGAACTCATATTACAAAATAATGCGAGTTTTCTTATATATTTTATACAAAAATAGTTACAAGTACTGCGATATTACAGAAAATACAAAACACAAAGCAACCAATAATACCTAATTTTGAAAAAATAATATTGTACCTTTAATATAAAGTTTATTTGAACTTATAATTTCAAGGCAATCCAAAGATATAACACTTCAAAGCAACCCGTTTTAAAAAACGGCAATTTTATACTTTAACCCCTAATATATTCCCTCTATTTCTATTCGCAGACGTGGACACTACGAGAACTAGATAAAAAAAGGTAGATGCTTTAGAAATATGGAGCTGGAGAAGAATCCTTGGGGTTTCATAGACAGATTTTTACACAAACGTATCCATATTTCTGCATCAAACAGCTTTTGTCAGCCTTGAATACGAAGGTTCTTCAGCCCTGTCTCGAGGCGGAACAACGACTCCACAGAGCGGCCACGCGGGAGATCACCCGTGATGTGTGCCAATCAAAGTAAGTCCGCGGTCGGAGGCCCTGCTAACAAATGCACGATTCTCGAGAGAGATTGTCCATAAAATAAAAATATTTCTTGACGCTCAATGAAAGTCACTCAGCATCCTTGGAGTTGACATTTAAAACTGATTCTCCTTAAAATTAAAATATTTATTGATGCTGAAAAGAAAGTGCGCGGGTAGGATAAAATACTGTTAGAAAAACTTATGCCGGGAACATTAAATGTCATTGAAAGATCTGATATGAACCTAAGATTTAAATAAAATTGAAATGACTGTTTGTATCTAATATCAAAATAACATGTTTTACGTAACAATAAATTAATAATAAATTTTTATTTCGGACCATCAAGAGTCCATAAAACATTGCACATACAGAAACAAATTACACAAACCGAAACAAATTACATATACAGAAACAAAATTACACATACAGAAACAAATTACACATACAGAAACAAAATACATTTACACAAACATATTACATTTACACAAGCATATTACACATACACAAACAAATTAAGTATACAAAAAAGACAAAACTATTTGATATATTTAAATGACGCACGATGAGTCGTCATCCAGTGCCACATTATCGGGCTGTCCATCGTAATGCATACGACAGTATATTTGTAATAGAAGCAATAAGAAATACGTAACCGATATATTTGTAATACATAACATGATTCCTGGAGTTTCTTGCAGATTCTTCTCCATAGAGTTTGGAATGTGTAATTAGCATCATATTACTGACTGACTAATTTTATTTTTTATCTATACAATTATCTTTGATTATATACTTATAATTATGATAAAACTTGGGCAAA
Organism: Mythimna impura; assembly: GCA_905147345.3. Classification (NCBI taxonomy): domain Eukaryota; kingdom Metazoa; phylum Arthropoda; class Insecta; order Lepidoptera; family Noctuidae; genus Mythimna; species Mythimna impura. Next base: position 347,872 of record LR990342.1, on the reverse strand, counting down.
TGCGAGTCGGACTCGCACACCGAGGGTTCCGTACAAACTTGAAAGGTAAATTGCGGTTTACGATTTATAATAATAATAATAATGTTTTTTTTTTATTTATGTTTTAAGAAATATTTAAAAATGTACAAAATATGTATATAAAATAAATAAAGGAATAATAATAATAATACATTGGCGCAAACCTGTTTTACTTACTAATGATGACCGCAAGGAAGTATGGAAAGGCAAAGAGCTCCACGGGCGCTTATATCGGGCTCTTCATGAGCCTGATGTAGATTTCTCAGCGTCCGTGACCTGGTTACGTTTCAGCGACCTCTTCGGAGAAACTGAAGGTTGTCTGTGCAATAATGGACGAAGTTATCTTAACGAACAACTACCGGAGACATATTATGAAGGACGGGACGGTTGACGTGTGTCGGGCATGCCATCGTCCGGGTGAGTCCATCAGACATATATCTCTGGTTGTTCTCGTCTGGCTAACGGCGAGTACTTGCACAGGCATAATCAAGTAGCTAGGATTATTCACCAGCAACTTGCTTTGAAATACAACCTCGTGTGCTAACACGAGGTTGTCGACATGTGGAATGTGGATTCGGCTATCATTGTGCCAATTGTCGTGACCGCCAATAGCCTTATAGCCAAAACCTTCTACGACCATCTGTCGAAGCTGTCGTTGCACGGTTGGATCAAGGGCCTGATACAGAAGGCAGTTCTCCTCGATACAGCTCGCATTGTGAGGAGGTTCCTGTCTCTGGAGCCCTAACCACCGGTAGCTTGGACCCTGTTCCCGACACCGGTGGACCACTATTTTTTATACTTTTAAATGTTAGTTTTTATAGAAATATTTAAAAACGTAAACGATATGTATAAAAAATAAATGAATGCAATAATAATAATATAAATATCATCACTGACAGGACTATTGTAGCCAATAAGCCAGATATAGTGGTGATAGACCAATTAGCGTGCCGTGCAATAATAGTCGATGTCACCACCCCATGACGAGAATCTCGTGAAAGCTGAGAAAGAGAAACAAATCAAATATCTCGACTTAGCACACGAGGTTTTCGACATGTGGAATGTGGACTCTGCTGTCATTGTGCCGATTGTCATGACAGCCAATGGCCTTATAACCAAAAGCTTCGACGACCATCTGTCGAAGCTGTCGTTGCGCGGCTGGATCAAGGGCCTGATACAGAAGGCAGTACTCCTTGATACGGCTCGGATTGTGAGGAGGTTCCTGTCTCTGCAGCCCTAACCACCGGCAGCTTGGAACCTGCTCCCGACACCGGCGAACTACTATTTTTTATACTTATTAAAAAAAAAATTAAGAATTATTTAAAAATGTAAATTATATGTAAATAAGACAAATAAAGAGATAATAATAATAATACATTTATTTCACAGACAACAAATGATCCATAATGTTAGTAAACAATTACCTTAAACCTAGTGTTAGTCTTATTTTATAATTATCTACTTATACTATTTTAAGCATTCAGCACAGAAGATGACTCCAGTTTCATCAAATTATGACGTATTAAAAAAAAACTACTTACTTACTAGATCTAGTTCAAACCAATTTTTGGTGGAAGTTTGCATAGTAATGTACATCATATATATTTTTTTAGTTTTATCATTCTCTTATTTTAGAAGTTACAGGGGGGGACACACATTTTACCACTTTGAAAGAATCTCTCGCGCAACATATTCAGTAAAAAAATATATATATTAGAAACCACAATCATTTTTGAAGACCATTTATAATATAAATCCATAGATTTATATTATAGAAAAATTTTTTTCATCAAACCCGTACGTGTGGGGACGTACGGGTTTGATGAAAAAAAAAACTCTTTGGAGAACTCCCAAAATTTATTGTTTTTTTTTCTATTTTTGTGTGAAAATCTTAATGCGGTTCACAGAATACAGCTACTTACCAAGTTTCAACAGTATAGTTCTTATAGTTTCGGAAAAAAGTGGCTGTAACATACGGACGGACAGACAGACATGACGAATCCATAAGGGTTCCGTTTTTTGCCATTTGGCTACGGAACCCTAAAAATGAATAGGTGTTCGTTAGTCTCGCTAAAACTCGAGAACGGCTGGACCGATTTGTCTAATTTTGGTCTTGTAATATTTGTGATAGTCCAGAGAAGTTTTAAACGGTGACAAAATATGAAACAACTTATGAAAAAAAAAAATTTGAATACAACGCCATCTCTAATTAACATGTCATTTTAAAATGAATTATGCTATTATGGTGGCGTAAGACAGTTTCGCTAACACAACAATTATTGACAATGGCGGTACGAAGTTAAACGGGTCAGCTTGTTTTTGAAATAAATACTTTGATATCTAAAATACCATTTTAAAATTTTTTGGAGCTATAAAACGGCTGGACCGATTTATGGGACATTCACTGGCAGATAGCCTATGTTATAAGGAGTAACTTCATCATCTCCATAGCTTTGTCCCAAATAGCTTGGGGTCGGCTTCCAGTCAACCGGATGCGGCTACAATATATAAGGGAGCTAAGGAGTAACGTAGGCTTTCAATTTAGAAAAAGCATTAGGGATCCACGCAAAGAATATTCTTGACAGTTGAACAGCAGAATGCTATGTATTTCACATCGGCACGAGCACGGTCGGTTTCGGTCGTGTTCGGCACGAGTCTGAAGCGGACAAAGTCACGGGTACCATCTAGTATAAAATATATAATGCGATGTATCCCGCGGCTATCGGCGGCACAGAGCTGAGCTCAAGCGTGCAACGAGCATGATGCCTCTGCCGATCATCGGTCTACTATTGTTATCGTTAGCACACATCTCCGAGTAGAATCGGTTACAATCGAGTAGTTATTTTCTGAAACGATAGTGTTTTCCACAATAGGTAGGTACTTACATACTACGGAAAACTCGTAGTATTGACGTGGAGCCACGCGTAGGCCGCGCTCATTCACGGCCGAGTCTAGCTGGTAGCGCGGCAGCGCGCCGCGCGCCGCCACGTCACGCGCGCGCCGCTTGTTATATTTTACGGCTGCTTGGCTTCCTACCAGTGTTATTTGTATTCGCGTTCGTTTGCCAAATATATCGCGCCAGTCGGCAACGCGGCTATCGGGACCCGAGCCACTCGTGATAACGACTGTTGGGACCACTTGTTGTATGATTGCGTCTCATTTACTTGCTAAGTTGCTACTTGCCATAGAATGATGTTGTCTGTCCGATAAGATAAAAAGTAACAAAGTATTTCATAAATGTTATGTCACACACAAAAGTGTGAAAGGTGCCATCGCATACACCGCAGCCGTTGGGCAGCGTCAGCGCTGACGCGAGCACATTCCGCAGCCGTCGTCTCGCAGTAGGCGCGGGTACGTGCGACGCTCCGACCCTCTTCGACATTTATTCGATTCACCGCGCTGAGAGAGCTCGTTTAGCTCGCACATTACCCTGTCCACCTTGAGAACATTCCGATGTCGTAAACGCGACGTCCACGTCCTTTGTTCATAAAGAGTGAGGGTGAAGCCAAACAGCCGTCTCGGCAGATAGACGATCACGTAAATCAAACGGTTCAAACCACTGTGGAGCCCACACACGCAGAATATTGAGTTAAAGACTTGCCTTATCGCCGAGCATATATCCACAATAAATTCGGCAACAGTTGGACGGGTGGAAGCTCGTGAAAACTAAGCGCACCCACTTAGCAATCAAAGTTTACGACAAAATGAAGACCTTCGCGTCACGAGACACGAACGTCCTCAAGTATGCGATCATACACATTTAGAATAAGTGTACCGGTCCATTTCATTGCTTATAAAAATAGTCGACGACGAGTATTGTATCGATGCATGTTATGTGAATAGTGTGTTCTTAGACTTGTTGTAGTATGTAGAGGATAACATTGTTAACGCGTCCTGCATTGCGCTTGCCGCACGGGCACGGGCTTCAAAGTAAAATTATTTAATTGATTGTCAACTCATTAATAAGATCTTTTAATAATTTCACAACTACTGTATGCACCCGGACTAGTCATTGAACCAGCATGATTAGTTCGATGTCGGCGCCAGTTGGAGCTTTTATAAATTTCATTGACGATGTCCTCAGCGATGGAGATGTTGATTACAATGCCTACATTCAACATATTAGGCAGTGACCCGCCCCGCCGCGCGCGTCGTCGCCGCCGCCGCCGCGCGCCGGCTCGCAGCGCCGCACATGACGCGCCTACTTGCGCTGGCGTGTATTTAGCTTGTCCACCGGCCGCGCGCTCCGCACTCTTCATGAGCGCGCGTGCGCCGCTCTGTCCGCCACATTAGTCGTAACGACCATGCGCATGGATTTATAGCGCATTGTTCAATACCTTCCACGTCCACGCCATGACCTTCTCATGCGCGTGCGGCAACAGGCGTTGGTGCTGGAAGACTGGCCCTTTCGCGGCGAGCTATTACAATGATCTCATTAAATGTGCAGATGCTCGTTAATGAGTCTGTAAGCCCATATCTGTACGACGTGTGACTACTACTAGCGCGCTCGGACACATTAGCTGGGATTACGATGTACAGACTCTAAGTAATAAATGTGCCACTTCCGCGCAAGCGAGCACTCGCAGGAGGCCGCGAGAGCGTGTGAGCGACGGCCAGTTGAATGATGCCCTCGGCGAATTGATACAAAGTGACCAATGATAGCAAGTGTCGGAAATGTTCCGCCGTGACTTGCGAGCGCTGCCGGCAGGCGCGCGTGTGGCTCGGACACTCGCCGCTTAAAATTTCACGATTTTTTGAAAATGATAATTAGATAATATTTGTTTTTGTAAAATGATTACAGTAATACTTTAAATGTTTATTTTTGTTAATTTAAACGGTATCAAGCGGGTAGCCAACTACTCTGAGAAGAAATACGAAAGCAAATTCAATGGAGTTTATAAAGTCCTAGCAATTAGGGCATAATTAAAGTTTCTGGATTCTAATAAATAAGACTAGTTACAAGACTTACGATACATTTATTGTTTTTCAAAGTATGTTCCTTCACAATTAATGCATTTTTGCATTCGTTGAAACCACTGTACAAAGCAGTTGAACTAGTCTTCTTTAGGGACATCTTCAATGGCTTAATGGAACGCATTCATCACGGATTCAGGGCTCGTAAAACGTGTGCCTCTAAGTTTGTCTTTAATTTTCGGAAACAAATAAAAGTCTTCTGTTACCTTAGCGGAATGTGAGGATGCGTTATCATGGTGGAGAAGTACATTGTTTCGGGGACGCTTTTCGCGAACTTTTTCTTACAATGTTTCGGGGACGCTTTTCGCGAACTTCTTCTAAGACTCTGTGCAAGCAAGTGTTGACGTACCATTCTACAGTCACTGTCCTTTGATCTTCAAGCGATACTGTAGTGTAATGTCCTGATTTGCCGAAAAAAGAAGCAACCGTTTTTTTACCAACACTTCGACTTTCATCAGCAAATCTTTAAAAGGAAAGACCCGGCGTGCGGAAGGTCTGCCGACTGACTTTTTCTTTCGGGTTCAAAGCAGTACACCCAGGTTTCGTCACCTGTCATGATATTATATAATAGATAGCCAATGACAGTCCTCCATTAAACTTTTTTATCATTTTGCGGCACCACTGGACACGCAGCTGTTTCTGATTCTCCGTTAAGTCGTGTGGTATCCATCAAGTGCAAAGCTTCCGAACCTTCAGCTACACATGTAAAATGTTTTGCACTTGGTTCATTCCAATGCATAAAAAAAGCACGAATTTGCTGGCAAATATTTTTTTTGTCATTTTCAATAAGTTGTCGCACGGTGTCAATATTCGAGTCTGTAACCGCACCCGCCGGCCAACCTTCACGTACCTCGTCATAGAGATGATCAAGTCCACGTCTAAGTTCTCCAAGCCATGAATACACAGATCTGAGCCAATGTGCTTCATCACCAAATGCCAATTGAAGCCTCTGGCAATTCTCTTGTTGACTTAAGCCACAACGAAAATCATAAAAAAATATTGAACGAAAATGTTCACGAGTTAAATTCATTTTGATAGCGACACAGCGTATTTATATTCTATACATGGCCAAAACGCAGCCATAGGAAACTGCTCGCGTATACTTTTTATTGCTATTTTAAAATCTGCAATTACTATGTATACACGAATTTTGCGTACTGCCCCCCTAGCCAAGTTACAATCGTTTCGTTCGCGCCGAACGCCTCGAGTAGGCCACGCCTCCGATTCCTTTGTTCTGACCACGTTGAGATGACGTCAGAACAAAGGAATCGGAGGCCTACTCGAGGCGTTTGGCGCGAACGATACGATTGTAACTTGGCTAGGGGGGTTGGTCTTGTATAGTTTGTAACGTGTACACGCGCATCCTGGTTCCAAACTATACTACAGTTAACATCACTTACGCCTGACAAAATCTGAGATAGATACAAAATCATTTACCTATTATTCATATAGTGGAATTATGTTAGATAAATAATAATGACTTTTAACTTATCTAACCTAACCTAACCCACATCATCGCTTCGTTCACTCGCCATCGTGTTCTAATGGTCACTATTCTAACCTGACCTAATCCAGGCGCGATTATTCCGATCTACGCACGACTAGTCCATATTTGTCTGTATGTTATGGAATAAGGTTAGGTAGTTAGGTCACTACGAAGTATACGCGAGTATTTGCGTACCTACTACTCTTATATACATTGGAAGACCTTGATTAAAAAGTGGTTTATATTAGAACTCAATGAAACGAAATTTAAATCTTGTATTAAACGCACACTATGCAGGCAAGCATATTATAAGTTGGAGGATTATATTCAAGATAAAAATGCTTGGCTCAATGCTGGTCCAGCTCCACTACCACAGGGGGTACAAATTGATTAGTTTTGAAACTATTATTATTATTCTTTAATGTTTTTTTTTTTTGAATTTGTTAAATTTGTAAAGTATTATTGTAGTTAATTATTATTGTATTTAGTATTGTATAATGTAGAAGCATTTTTTTTTCAAACTTTGTAAATGTGAGTACCATGGAGCTATTTTATGCTTTTTAGGTTACTATTGGATTTGTTTGACATAAATAAGCATGGCAGTTGAGAGTTTGTCATGCTCACTCAAATGTCTCACTGATGGTGGCGCGTGTGTTGGATCATTCGGTTCCCTTCAAAATGGTTGAGCTGAGTGGTGCTAATATTCGCGTCATGTCCGTGAACGGGCGCTGTCAGTTGAGACTGGTCATCTCTTAGCTGCCAGTTGCTATTTTAATATCTATATTTAGTTTTTATTTTTACATTATTGACATTGTTCTCACATGATAGCGACAAGAAACATGTAACAGAGATATTTGTAATTGCAAAACGTGATTGAAAAGAGTGTCCATGGAGTTTCTTGCACATTCTTCTCCATAGAGATCTACGCTTTGGAATGTGCAATTAGCATCATTTTTTTTTATTGACTTCTTGACATTTCAAAAGTGCCTGTAAATGGTTTATTTGAAATAAATGCTTTTGAATCTTGAATTTGAATCTTTGAATCTTTCCAATCTATAGATACGCGACTAGTTTCACACCTTTGCGTTCATTGTACAGAATGTAAATACACAGCGACACGCAATCTTCGAAAGGACGTCACAATGAAAAAACAAATGACGATCTCGCAAATTAAAAAGTAACATGCTCGCAAAAAGTTCAATTTTCGAATTCTGTAATTGTTTTTCATTCTTTTATTGTAAGTGGCCAGATCCAGAGACCTTCAGTATGCCCCACGTATTTACCCATACAACCTATCCTTTGACGATCACGGTCCTGCGTTCGATCCTTGAGTAGGGTTGCTGGCCTGGTGAAGTACCTACCGGTATCTACTACTGTCAGCTGCATAACGATAGACCGGAAGCCATCCCAACATAGTTGGCAACTCGATCTGGATGAATAATTTGATTGTGAACGTCATAGTAATTTTACAACAGACCGACCATTTCGTGACAAGTAAAACCTTGAGATAGTTTCAGTGCAGCGTGTTAAAAAACTTTATCTGCGTATAGTTTAATAGCACGGGTTGTCCTTTGGGTCATTAAAAGTGCGGAGGATGTGACTGGCGGCCGGAGAGCCTGCGAGTAACGTCAATTGATTCCGAACGAGCCGGCCACCGAGCCGGCTACCGTAAATACGATGTACTCTAATGTGTTTTGAATGGGTCCCACTTGCCCACGGCAGTACTGAAACTTGTTTCAGCACTGAACTTTTTAATATATTTTTATCTACCTTCATATCGCAAGTTCGTTTGTGAAGTATTGTAAAGTTATTTTATACCACACCTTCTCTAGCAAAATAATGTTGTAAAATAACTTTTTCTATTAAAGTACTGCTCGACCGAACTAGAGTTTTCAAGTTATAAATTTCAATTGGCGTTGATAAAAAAAAACTATAAAATTCAACTTAGTAACGTTATTTCAATTGAAAAATAGGCAACAGCGATATATTAAAACATCATCTTCCTGTCCTTGTCCCGTGTTATTTGAGGTCGGCGCATCACATTTTTTTTTCCATTCTGTCCTGTCATCCTATCCCATCCCCTAAGGGACACACCAGAGAATGGGCAACAGCAATCAGTAACCCGCTAACCAAGCGTGGCGATTATGGCAACCTCCCTCCGCCCCCCAAAATGAAAAGAAAAACTAAAAATGGCCCCTAGTGCCCGGCAGCCCGTCAACCCACGCGTAGTTCGGTGATCTTCTCGAAGATTTAAAAAAAAAAAGAACTTGAGGAGGAATTGAGCTAGTTGCGAGGGAGTATTGTAGGATTATTTGAAGTCCGAAGACAGGGGGAGGACACAATAATTCTCAAATCCGTTAAGCTGCTCTATTTTCGGGAATGTGACCAGCAGTCCCAGGGTGGTGTCGGGTTTTAATTTTTCAAGTCCCTTGTGAACAATGTGGTGAAGGTTGACAGTGTATCGACCAGGATGGCGTACCTTAAGTATAAGGTACACGCTCAGAATATCATCAAGACATTCGCTGAAGGTTTATACCCCGACCTCAACCGATGACGAAGTAGAGACCATATATGAGGATGTATCCAGAGCCATGCACGGTTATAAGACAGGAAAAGTGATCGGTTCCCGATTGACTACATCCTGTCGACGAAGAAGCAAATATTCAATGATGTCTCTGTGATCAACGCGGTGAAAACTGGAAGTGATCACTGCATGGTAAATGAAAAAATCATGTTCGACCAGATGTTGTCTCATTTTAGTTCAAATAGGATTTTGCATAGTCATCAGTTTGACTTCTCGAAAGGAAGGTCAACGGCGGATGCAGGAATGAAACTCATTAGTCACATGGAGTTCTTCTCCATAGAGATTTACGCTTTGGAACGTGCAATTTAGCTTCACTTTGTTTTTTTTTTGACTGACCGACATTTTGACAATTCAAAAGTGCCTGTAATTGATCTATTTGAAATAAACGTTTTTGATTTCTGATTTCTGTGGCCTTAATAAATTAAACTTAAAACTAAGGGACTACACGCGAAAGGGGCGCCGTGTGGGTTTCGTACCTTGGCTTAGAGGGCGTCGTTGCGGGAGGGCAGCAAAGGACTAGCTGCATCAGCTGAAAAATGAAATAAATTATTATTATTTGGGGACGAAATTAAAAACTACAGGCTCGGTAGCGATGGCTGCCATTGACGGGAGCGTCGCGCGTCGTTGCGAGGCTCGGCGGCGAGGATGGAAGGACGATGGTCTGTAAGTGCTGGTTTCCCTACGGTTCTCTTGGAGTAGGGTAATTGCGTCATTGGGACTGATAAGTCAAACTGGTTGCGAGGAGTTTGACAGGGTAGTTTGCGCTGCAACTCGTGGATACTGCAGCTCGTTGTGAGCACATTTTCTTATTCACCGTATTAAATTGAGTATTAAAAAATATTTTTTTTTAAAAAAAAACCTCCGACTCAAAAAGAAATTAAAAAATAAGTTAATAAATTATTCTTTCAGTCTTTTAACTTCATTAAAAGAATCCATAAATATTTTAAAGATGAGCGTCACTGAGTCTGGGACCGCAATGTGCAGAAGTTAATTTAGCTTTAACGAATAGAAAATATCTAATAGTTTCAAATATACGTATGAACTTAGTTTTTTTATATATCAATCTATAGCTTACCTAGGTTCCTTACTTAGCGGTCCCCGACTCAGTGACGCTCATCTTTAAAATATTTATCGATTCTTTTAATGAAGTTAAAAGGCTGAAGGAATAATTTATTAACTTATTTTTTAATTTCTTTTTGAGTCGGGGTTTTTTTTAATTTTAATTTCATTTTTATTTCACACTTTTTAAATTATTCGGGGGACCCATTATTGTGATAACTACTTAAATGACATGTTCTTAAACATTATCAACTAGCGGTTCGCCCCGAATTCGCGCGGGGAACAATTCAGGTACCTACCTACCTGATATAATATTATACAGAAAAACGACATCCCACTTCTAGCATCAGGTTCTTGTCATCATGTGAAATGTTTATAACTGGTTAAGACAAATCTAACGAGCCCAAACTCGATAGGTTAACTAATAGGCAATCCAGGGTTATGTCTCTTACCTTCAAGCTCCATCATCAGATCAGCTCAATGGGACCAGCATATACAAGAGTATTTCAAATATTAGGTCACACATTCCCAACCGCAGTTAACAAACGAGCTGATGACCTTGAACACCTGGAAAGATCTTCATAAATTGTAGCTAAGAAACATCTCGATTAGATCAGCATTCAAACAAAAAAAACTGCATCAAAATCAGTCCATTCGTATGGGAGCTACGGTGCCACGGACAGACACACAGACACGTCAAACTTGTAACACCCCTCTTTTCCGTCGGGGGTTAAAAACAGAGCAAGTGCGAGTCGGACTCGCGCTCTGAGGGTTCCGTACAAACTTACCTATGAAAAGAGTTCGATTTCCGAATTGAGTTATCTTGTATTTTTCGAATCGCAAAAAAAGTTTTTTTTTGTGACGTAACTACAAAACAGTTTTCAGACTTTTTACTATACTTTGTGTTATAAGAACTTGCTTCATGCCAAATGTCAGGATTCTAGGTCAACGGAAAATACCCTATGAATTTTGGTTCCCTTGAGAGTGTCGAAATACACGTTTTTTGCGATATAAACGGTCGGATTTTTTTTTTGCGTTAACTCAAAAATTTGATTTTACAGCTTCAAGGGACCGCAGATCCGAGTACATGGTTTTAATTTCAATTCGATACCTTTACGCGTTCCCAAGATAAAGGGTCTTGACAGACAGACAGACAGACAGAAAACAAAGTGATCCTATAAGGGTTCCGTTTTTTCTTTTTGAGGTACGAAACCTTTAAAAGCACTGAACCAATTTTTATAATAATAATATCATTTAACGCTGATGTTTTAGGCTTTTCAACGGTGTATCGTGTTATTTTTTATACTGTTCAATTTTGTTTTTGCTTTATTTGGGTAACAACCTACTCAGTCAAATCCAAGACAAGACTGCGTCTGTACTTCTGTAGCGAGCAGGCGGCGCACACCGCTGTACAACTACAAACACGTACCCGCAGTCAACTCGTTGTCCATATATTAATTTAGTTCAATGCGAGCCACTAGCGAACAAACAATATGTAGCGCCACCACAGCGGTCACTAATGAGCGCACCGACACGATCATCATTCGGCTGCAGATGGCCGCATCTCGGCTAGTAAAGTTATTCGCGTCGAGCGCTGTGAGCAGAGTCCGCAATCAAGACTAGCGGCGGCAGCGGCGGCGAGCGGCGACAGATCGCAATCAGCTACTTATTAACAGAGCGCTGCCACCGCCCTCAGCTTCGCTCGGACCACAGTCTGATTACATTTCTTATCAGCGTGTCTAGCGCCGCCGATTTGTGTCTGCACACCCGACACCAGAAGTCAACACTCATTGATATACAGATGTGACATCTCAATGTGTGACATTTGTATCTTAAACTTGGTTTCAGCGCGCGGGTAACAAATGAACGTGTCGCGACTCCCGGAGTCCCGCCTGCTCATCCGTTGAGCTGTATAATCCCGTGCGCGCCTGCTCCCGCTCTCGCCACGCGCTACATCGCAAGTTACGACACTAGCAGATATAGAGAAAGGGTAACTTACAACTGTACGTAATTCTATTTTGTATTGCACTCAACTTACCTAACAACATTAGGAACTCCAGGAACATACTCCGTCTCATTGATTCTCAGTCATATGTATAACATGAAATAACTAGGAACGATTTAAATACTTCCTGCAGGTAGCAAATGTGGCAGCGCTGAGCTCTGGGCACTGGGCAGCGAGTGGAAGCTGCTGGCCAGCTGATCTTCAGTTCGCGTATTGCACTATACCAGACTATTTTTTTTTATTGATATAAACCAGTGCTTGACTGCGATCCCATCTGATGGTAAGCAGAGATAACATAACACTATACTTCATCTCTGCTAAATAATTATGATATTTTTGCCAAAACTATAATAGTAGTTAGTCAACAAAGACTCATGGCTCCTCTTAGTTATCAAGGCAAACTGTTGTGACGGTAGCTCTGGTGGTGAAAATATACTGCTTCTATAACTTGGTGTAGACTACAGGGTGGACACTGTGGAAATTAGTCAACAGTTCAATCAACTGATATGGTGTTTAATCGCGGTAATCATTACGATCCAATTTAGTGCAATAAATATGAGTGATGAATGTAATCCAGTTAGCGTTTGCGCCTGTAGCCGCGCGAGTGCGACGTGACGTCGCAGCCCTGCCCGCTCTGCAGCAGGCGCGCAGTGGGCTGCGACGAGCGAGTCACTTCTTAGTTTGCGCCTGTAGCCGCGCGAGTGCGAGGTGACGTCGCAGCACTGCCCGCTCTGCAGCAGGCGCGCAGTGGGCTGCGACGAGCGAGTCACTTCTTAGTTTGCGCCTGTAGCCGCGCGAGTGCGACGTGACGTCGCAGCCCTGCCCGCTCTGCAGCAGGCGCGCAGTGGGCTGCCGACGAGCGAGTCACTTCTTAGTTTGCGCCTGTAGCCGCGTGAGGGCGACGTGACGTCGCAGCCCTGCCCGCTCTGCAGCAGGCGCGCAGTGGGCTGCGACGAGCGAGTCACTTCTTAGTTTGCGCCTGTAGCCGCGCGAGTGCGAGGTGACGTCGCAGCCCTGCCCGCTCTGCAGCAGGCGCGCAGTGGGCTGCGACGAGCGAGTCACTTCTTAGTTTGCGCCTGTAGCCGCGCGAGTGCGACGTGACGTCGCAGCCCTACCCGCTCTGCAGCAGGCGCGCAGTGGGCTGCGACGAGCGAGTCACTTCTTAGTTTGCGCCTGTAGCCGCGCGAGTGCGAGGTGACGTCGCAGCCCTGCCCGCTCTGCAGCAGGCGCGCAGTGGGCTGCGACGAGCGAGTCACTTCTTAGTTTGCGCCTGTAGCCGCGCGAGTGCGACGTGACGTCGCAGCCCTGCCCGCTCTGCAGCAGGCGCGCAGTGGGCTGCGACGAGCGAGTCACTTCTTAGTTTGCGCCTGTAGCCGCGCGAGTGCGACGTGACGTCGCAGCCCTGCCCGCTCTGCAGCAGGCGCGCAGTGGGCTGCGACGAGCGAGTCACTTCTTAGTTTGCGCCTGTAGCCGCGCGAGTGCGACGTGACGTCGCAGCCCTGCCCGCTCTGCAGCAGGCGCGCAGTGGGCTGCGACGAGCGAGTCACTTCTTAGTTTGCGCCTGTAGCCGCGCGAGTGCGACGTGACGTCGCAGCCCTGCCCGCTCTGCAGCAGGCGCGCAGTGGGCTGCGACGAGCGAGTCACATCTTAGTTTGCGCCTGTAGCCGCGCGAGTGCGACGTGACGTCGCAGCCCTGCCCGCTCTGCAGCAGGCGCGCAGTGGGCTGCGACGAGCGAGTCACTTCTTAGTTTGCGCCTGTAGCCGCGCGAGTGCGACGTGACGTCGCAGCCCTGCCCGCTCTGCAGCAGGCGCGCTTTGGGCTGCGACGAGCGAGTCACTTCTTAGAAACACGGCGGTGTCGGTTTGTCCATCGGTTATCTTTGGCATGACATAAACAGACTGTTATCAACTTCTATTGCGTTCTTATCGTGGTATGTCGAACAGGAAGTACCTATAGCCGCTTGTCCTCTCATCACTCCGTCACTCGTTGCTAGCGGCGGCCGCACTCCCCGCGCTGGCCGCGTGCGCCCTTTGGTGACAGTTCGCCTCGTCTATTAATACCTGATGCCCGCTCGGGAATCTGTTTGTACACTTTGTTATATTTATAGTCAGCGAAAGTTGCCGCGAAAATAATTACACACTGGTGTCGTCACCTCGTACAATGCCCGAATGCTTCCGAACGAGTGCACGAACTCGCCCGAAACCTCGCTTGTGCTCTGCGTTAGCATAAAGATTCAATAGTTTCAGTAAAGTTACAGTTTTTGAAACTGTAAGTGCTGTGTATCAGAGAGCGAGTGTGCTTTAATTTAAGCTTTTATTTAATGGATCTGTTAAAAAAGAAGTTTGGTTGAAGAGAAATGAACTGCTTTTAGTGATCGGCAGACAATGATTAAATGGACAGCAGTATATTATGTACAGCAAATGAATCATGATTGAAGTTTTCCAAATTATGATTTTTTATTTAATTTTGGTTCGCTACTATCACTACCTAGTTTACTTGGTGGCCTATATAAGTTACCTAACCTAGCAATTATATACATGACACGTTGTTTATTGCATAGAAATTATTTTTTTTTCGCTTCAGTTAATTTTACATAATATAAAAATTCTCACATTTAATTATATTATGTTATATTTTATTTGTTATTGGCATGATTTCTTCTTTTCGTATCACGTTTTATTTATTTTATGTTATAAGCATTCGAAGTAAGAACTTGTAGGAATCTATTGAGGTATTTGTATGGTAGATTATTTAAATAAATCGGCGACTGGTATTAATGTAATGGCTTTGCTAACTTTAAATAAAAGCAAGATCCACCAAGCAATCTTTGGGCACGCCACAATTATGGTGGGCACGCCACAATTATGGTGGGCACGCCACAATTATGGCGGTAAGTCCCTTCTTTGAGGCGTGGTTGGAAAGACCTCACGGCGTCCTCACCTTCCGCATGACGCAGGTTCTCACCGAACACGGGAAGTTCGGGAAGTTCCTGCACCGGATTCGTGCGGAAGCGACGCCCGGGTGTCGCCACTGTGTGGACCGCCCGGAGGACACGGTGGAGCACACGGTGAAGGTGTGCCCCGCTTGGGAAGAGCAACGCCGTGTCCTCGTGGGGGCGATCGGCGGCGGCGATCTCTCGCGACGGGCCTTGGTACAGGCCATGGTCCGGAGCGAGGAGGAGTGGCAGGCGGTCGCCTCCTTCTGCGAAGCAGTAATGCTAGCAAAAGAGGCGGCCGATCGCGTGAGGCAACGGCAACGGTCCTCACGCCCCAACCGCCGCCGGGATTCCGATCCCGATTTCCGGCCACCGTAGGCGCGGGCTTGCGGACGACGGGCAATGGGTGGCTCGCCGTCCGACCGTCCGGTAACCATCCGGACCGAGCCCAAGTCGTCGACGGCGCGTATTGTTCCGCGCGCGCCTCAGGGAGATGTCAGCAAATCATAGGGGCCCAGCAGGGTCGAAGCCTACTGGGGCCATGGGTAGTGTGAAAACGAAACCGTGGCCCTGGGACGAAGGCAACGAAGGAACAGGAGTGGGTTTTTAGTCAGTAAAAGTCTGACACTATCTCCCGCTCCGCCCAAGAGCGGGATTTGTCATAAGATGATTTTCCCACCTATAAAAAAAAAAAAAAAACCAAGCAATCTTATTCGGAGTATATCTTAAATTTTTTGATGAAATCTCAGTGCTAATACAGCTTCTGGATTTTCAGTGTGATGTTATTGTCTTGACCGAATGTTGGTTGAGTAAAACAAGCCATCTTCCTACTCTTGACGGCTACGTTTCTTATTTTACAAAAAATACATGTAATCAAAATGACGGATGCGCTGTATAGATTTTCTATAAAACACGACGTAACAGAACCCTATTTTGTTGATGACAATTGTCCGCTCTGTGCAATAGATATCGTCTGAATTATTTTTCTGTACGGAACGGTACAGACAAATAATTCAGACGATCCTCCTTCCTATAAAAACATTAGCAATTTTATTGAAAGTCTAGAAAAAGTACTCATGATCTCCACTCAGACCGTTGTATTATTGCTGATAACAACGATACTCACGCTGATGAGTACTTGTCCTGTGCCGCCGCACATGGTCTTCTCCCTACTCACATGTTCTCCATACGCGTCTCTGTCTGAATCATATATTATCCTCTTAAAAACCAATTTATCTGCCACAGCAATCATCATTGAGTCTTCTATCACTGATCATGAACCTTTGTCGTTATTTTTGCAAACTAATAAAAAGTATCTTAACTTACCCCATACCAAATCTAAATTAAACTATGCCTCAGCTGTAGAAGCCAGCAACGGTAAGGATAGGTCTTCTATCCTAAAGTTGTTGGATCCAAATAAAGCAGCGGACGAGGTTGTACGTGGTCTGTCTACTGTCATAAAGAACAACACAATCATGTCAAAATACTGTTCCTAGAAAGTAGAGATGTTACGGAGTTCCGGCTTCGGCTCCGATATAACGAAACTTTCGGTTGATTTCACACCTCCGATTTCGGCTTCGGTTCCGATTGATTTGAAGCGGAGGTTATACCGGATCACCAGCCGAGATGCGCGCCAAGCGGTACGTGCCTAGACAAACAGTTTTGTACTTGTCGCGAAACACCCCACGCGATTTGCGCGAATTTACGTTCATTTGTTGTTGTTTTGGTATCGGTTTACCGAGGAATGTGATTGTGTTTTGCAGTATCACTGGAACAATATTATTAGACAATGAAGCCGAAAGTAATTGTAATATGGAAATATTTTGTTGATGTTGACGTGAGTTCAGCTAAATGCAAAATATGCGAATTTAAAATTAGAGAATGATAAAAAGAATACCATACAGCCCTCGACGTCGACGCCTATACAAGAGGCCAAATGATCTCAAGGACTCTTTCTTTTATTTAAGTATAGTTCTTATAATTAAATTGTTTGTCTAAACATTTCTAGAAATGTTCTAAGTTACTTTTTATTTGTGTATACTAAGTACTTTCCATTTCTATTAAATCGTAGATAGGTGAAATTAACAATGTTAAAAATATTGTCCATTTTAGGTGTCTAATAATTTCAATTGTGCAATTATATACGTGTCAGGGGCCATTTGGTGTCAGAGTGCAGGCCATACCTCTCTTGTAATGTTATCAGTATGGTTTGTATTTTCTGTGTATTTTTTTGAATCGATATTAAAGAACAGAATAATTATAGCATTGTTTTATTATAGAATAGAATAGAATAGAATAGTATTTATTCGATGCAGGCAATACAATAGGCAACAACAACAAAAAAAAAAGTACAGATTTACAATATACGAGTAGCTGCGCTGAGCGTGCCCGAACCGAAAGGGTCGCCAACTCAGCAATTGCTGGGCGTCAGACACCCAGCGCTGATTTTCAGCTGGCACCCCGCAGTGACGCACGGATGATGGTAAATAAATATAAACATATAAATAAACCTATATAAAAATAACCCTTACTTAAACTAAAAAAATGATACAAGTGTATTTGTGTGATAATTTTGCTTTTATAAATATTTTATATGCCACGGTAGTTACAAACTATTTTGCTCACTATACCCACAATATTCAACAATAATATAACGTCAGGCGACGCGACGATCGCCGTGATGACGCATTAACGAGACAGACTTAGTTAAGCTGCCATCTTGGTCTAAGACAAATAAAATATAAATCTAGGCGAAAATAATTTTGGCTTCCAGAAATAAGTTAAAGTGCAAGGATTTAGATTACAATTGGAAAGGAGTCAGGTGAAACAAAACATAAGTGAAGTGATACCATGTGGTTCCTGGCGACACAAATGTTACGCGCTCGTCAAAATACAGCCTACCCACAACACCCTAATTACCTAGCATTAGGTACAAAACATAATGGTAAGTTTTGTATTACGCAAGCAAATATGAGGATTAAAATTGAGGATTAAAATTTAAATTCAAAGAATGCATAATTAAATAAGTGATTAATTAGATTATAAAATAATAATTTAAAAAATAAAAATAAATAGGTATATTTTACTGAATTATATAAACGATTTATCAATATTAACATCATTAAATTCGATTTGTGAACTCAAAATGAAATTATTCATTTATCTGACCCGGACTTAACATAGGTTCTCATTTGTCCCCTAGACTCCATCCATGGTTCATCTCCGTTTCCGGTTTTGGGTTCGGCCCCGGTTCCGGTTCCGGTTTCGGTTCCGTTAAAACAAATTTCAAATCTCCGGTTTCGACTTCGGTTCCGATAAGAACACCTCCGTAACATCCCTACTAGAAAGCTAAGATTGCTTAAGCCATGGATTACTTCTGGATTGATACATTGTATCCGAAACCGTGGCAGCATGCACATTAAACTAAAAAAACAGGAGATTATGTGATTTTAAAAATCAAATATTCTCGCTACCGTAACTTCTACAACTCATTGTCAAACGGGCGTATGAAAAGAAGGAGTTCACTAAAGCAAAAAATAACATTAGAGCAACATAAGATGTAGTGTAGAAAAAGAAATTATAAATGTATAAACATTTATCCATTCGCGCCAGCACACATACATGATGTTACATACCTGATACCACTAAACACGTGAGCCATTTTGTCCTGGGAATGTTGTTGTTGATTTATTTTAAATCTAAATAATCAAATCAAAATTAAATTATTTTTTTTTATCTGGTTTTGATTTAATTTAATTTTATTTTCATTTAATTTTTGTTTTAATAACACGGGACAAGGGCATCTTCCTGATGATGATGATGATGAATTTTTGTTTTAATTCCAATTTCATTTCAATTTGATTTTGTATAAAAACTTTATTTTTTTTACTACAATTTATTGTGATTTTGTTTTGAATTTTAAGGATTAGTTCTTTTATTTTTTTTCTCTTATTGTATCCTCATTATTGTACATATTGTGTCCTATCTAGGTACAACACAAAATGCTTATACTGTATTAATTTCGGAGGTTCACTGACTTCTAAGATACAGGTACATAAACCTAGTTTAGAAGTCAGGGTTTTAAATAATGTCCATATTTTAGCATTTATCATTGGTGTTCAAACTTGGGTGATTAATATTGATTAATAATATAATAATACATATATATACAATGCCGATAGTTCGTTGTGCGTGTTGTTGTTGTGCTGATGACAGTCGTAAGAGAGAAAACCAGACGGAGTTCCGCTGTGGGGTTCTCTAAAGGAATCTAACATGAAAGGGACGATTTCGTTCGCCTACTTTGCAAGCTTAGCTTGCTCCTGTCCTGTGCTTCTAACCTCACCAATTAATGTCCGAGTGCCCTAAGCTTCTGGAGATTATATAATCCTGCTGACTAAATAATAATTTTCTACTAACCAAAGAATATTTTTTTTGCTAAAAAATCATTAAAATATTCCTTTTATTATTTTCCTCTTATTTAGTTACCTCTACAGAGACGATGTGCAATGTGTACCGAGATGGCGATTTGGCGGTGGCACAGACGCTACACAGACGCCACACAGACGCTACAAAAACACTACACAAACGCCACACAGACACTACATAGACGCTACAAAGACGCAACACAGACGATACACAGGCGCCACACAGATTCTACACAGACACCATACAGATGCCAAACAGACGCCACACAGACACTACACAGACTCCGCATATGCGATACACTGCCGTTACACAGACGCTACACAGACGCCACACTGACGCCACACAGACTCTACTCAGGCGTTACACAGACGCTACTCAGACGCCACACAGACGCTACACAGACACCACAAAGACACTATACAGACGCTACACAGACGCTACACGGACGCTACACACACGCCAGATAGACTGACATAGACGCTATATATATTAATTACTGAGTAAAGCCAGTGAGTGCAAATTCATTGAGTTCAATACCTCTTTAAAAACCTTGTTACAAAAAAACTAACCGACTTATAACAAAAAATAAAACTGGGCAAGTGCGAGTCGGACTCACGCACTGAGGCTTCCGTACAAACTTACCTATGTAAATAGTTCAATTTCCGAATGGAGTCTCGAATATTTTTCCGAATCGCAAAAAAAGTATTTTTTTTTTTGTGAGGTGACAACAGATTTACTGTTTTCAGATTTATTCTAATATCTGTACTATAAGGCCTTGCTTAATGCCAAATTTCAGGATTCTGGGTCAAAGGAAACTACCCTATAAATTTTGTTTCTCTTGAGAGTGTCCAAATATACGTTTTTTGCGACATAAACGGCCGTATTATATGTATATTTTTTTTTTCGTTAACTTAAAGGTTTGCTTTTTTCACAGCTTCAAGGGACCGCAAACCTGAGTATATGGTTTTAGTTTCAACTTGATACCTCCACGCGTTAAGTACTGACTTGCTTGTCTTAGCTAATCTCAATTTAGATAATAATAATAATAATCTGTGGCTCGGCTGTCAAACTGACTGACAGCAAATATTTTCTCGCCAAAATTTTTCATTTAATTTTATTCAACAATACACAATAATAATGTACAATCACCGAAAAACCCGCAAGAAAAAATAAAAAAAAAACATCACATCACCATGCAACTTTAATATCTCCGACAAAAGCAATTTACCTACAACAAACTTAAATGACATGGCGATGAACTGAACAGGAAGAATGCTGACAAGAAGCCGAGCACAAAAACTACACACACACCCAACATCTTCGGGTTCGTCGCTCAGCTCCGCCTCGCAGCCGCCGGGACCAGCGCAAACCGTGAGTCCAGAGATTCCGGTCGCTGCAGTTGCGTCGAGCTCGAGCGACGAATACTTCTCGCCGCCGACGACACCACCACCTGCGCTATCTGATAGGGTCCCCGCTGCCGGTGGAAGTGTGCAGCGCATGCGATGGACATCATCCCTTAATGAAAACGTCATGCGCTCATACTTTGGGGCTACAGAGGGGGGAATTAACCTGACTGCGTATCGTGGTCGGATGCTCTCTCTGTTTCAGGTGCTTGAGCCAACTGTCAATGTTTCGGTCCAACGACTATCGGATCAGGTGCGGGTCATTCAGCGTAATCGTATGTTGGATGACGCCGTACTTGATAGACTGCGCCTGGAATCACAGAGTAGCCGTGTTTCACCTGCCACAACACCGGCCGCGGTGCAACGTCTACCCACTGCTTCACCGCGACCCGACCAGGTTGGTGACGCCGATGATGACGCGGCTATATCTGTGAGTACCCAATGTAATGATCGATTGAGGGGCGCTTTGGAGGACGCATTTCGAGAATACCGTTCCACACCGCCGGGGCTTAGACCTCGTCTACCTCGTTTGCACATGCACAAGAGAAATAGGGCGCTGGTGTGTGCTCTAGATTCGCAGCTATCAAATTGCTTTGATAGCAGCAAAGACCTCACTGATACCCACTCAATCTTGTACTGTGCGGCTGTAGCGGCATGTCGTGTAGCTCATGTTAAATTTCCTAATTGTGACAGAGCTACACGACCAGCTGTGCCAGCTTGGCAGTGCAGGATAGAGCACCGTATCGGTGAGGCTAGAGCACTCATCGGTAAGCTTATCTGCTTCAGGGAGGGCAACACTCGCCCTAGGGTGATGCGCTTTGTGAGGCGGGCATTCTCGGGGACTAATATTAGTTCTCGAGATTATCTGCCCTGCGTCACAGAGCGTATCGACTTCCTGAAGCAGAAAATCTATGCATGGGCAAACCGTATTCGTCGGTACAAGCGGCGAGTGGAGCGGTACACTCGGAATCGTACATTCCAAAGCAACGAAAGGTGGGTTTACAGGGATTGGGAGCGACCGGACCAAGGTGTGACTGATACGCGCCTGCCGGATGATGACGCCATGTGTTCATTTTGGCGCAACATTTGGTCGGCGCCTGTCAGTCACACCGAGGGTGATTGGATTCGAGAGGTCGACCGCGCATGCGATCTTTTACCAGAAATGGGGGCAATTACCATCAGCCCCCAAGATGTAGCCCGTGCAGTCCGTCCATTGCCTAACTGGAAATCTCCTGGGCCGGACGGGCTGCACAATTTCTGGGTTAAATGGTTCCAAGGGTCGCACGCTCGCTTGGCATCTCAGTTCCAGTCTGCCTTAGAGTCAGGGTCGCTGCCCCAGTTTCTAACGACAGGAATAACCCACCTGCTCCATAAATCAGGTAGTACTGCGGAACCCAAAAATTATAGACCGATCACGTGTTTGCCGACGGTCTATAAAGTTCTTACATCCATTCTGAGAGCTAAAATCAATAGTCATATTGAGACAAATTCTATCATGTCTGCCTCTCAAAATGGATGTAAGAACGGGTCCCGCGGTACTAAGGAGCTGCTCCTCATCGATATTGCCATTAGCCAACAGGTTCGACGTTCTCGGAAGAATCTGTCGGCATGTTGGATAGATTATAAGAAGGCATATGACTCTGTTCCTCATACATGGCTCATGAGGGTGCTAGAACTGTATAAAGTTGATGCAACTCTGCGCACCTTCCTGAAGTCATGTATGGGGCAGTGGAGAACAGTCCTTCACTATCCGGGATGTCGACAGATTCAGGAGAACAACGAACCGATAAGGATTGAGCGTGGCATATTCCAGGGTGATAGTCTGAGTCCACTGTGGTTTTGCCTAGCCTTGAACCCGCTCAGCACACTGCTGGAGGGTTCTGGCTTAGGTTACCGGTTGAAAAGAGGCGGTCAGGTCATATCTCACCTTCTTTACATGGACGATCTGAAACTCTTTGCCCCCAACAACTTGCAACTGGTGGAGCTACTGAAGGTAACTGAAACCTTCAGTAGTGCCATCAGGATGGAATTTGGTGTGGACAAATGTGTAGTCATACATGTAAAGAGAGGTGAGATTATGGAATCCGTGGGAATTCAACTTTCGGATTCCATACACCTTAGATCCCTCTGCTCAACCGAAACTTACAAGTATTTGGGTATGTCGGAATCGTTAGGCATCAATACTGATGACGTGAAACAATCGTTGAAAGAGCGCTTCTTTGGACGCCTGAATAAAGTACTCAATAGTCTTTTATCAGGCGGAAACAAGGTGCGCGCTTTCAACGATTGGGCCATGCCGGTATTGATGTATTCTTTCGGCATACTCAAATGGACTCAGACAGAACTTGAAGCCCTGGATAGGAGGGTCCGCACACTACTTACCGCAAATCGGATGCATCACCCACGGTCATCGGTGATGAGACTGTATATCCCGCAAGTGCGGGGGTCGTGGCTTCTTAAATGCTAAGACCCTGCACAACCGCGAGGTATGCAGTCTCAGGGAATACTTCCTAAAAACCGACGTGGGTATGCACCGAGATGTGGTAGCGGTGGACAAGGGCCTCACTCCGCTCTCCTTGGCTAACGAGAACTGGAGCAAACCTATAGTACTGGATACTAATGACCGCAGACAACAGCCGCCTACCAAAACCTGATATAGTGGTGATAGATCGACTAGAGCGTCGCACAATGATTGTTGATATAGCGGTCCCTCATGACGAGAACCTCGTGAAAGCAGAGAAAGATAAGCAAACTAAGTATCTTGACTTAGCTCGCGAGATTGTCGATATGTGGGAAGTGGATAGAGCAATCATTGTGCCGATAGTCGTAACGGCCAATGGCTTAATAGCCAAGAGCCTCGAATAACATCTGAGGAGGCTCTCGTTAGGCAGCTGGATCAAGGGCCTGATCCAGAAAGCAGTACTCCTAGACACGGCGCGTATCGTTAGGAGATTCCTCTCTCAGGAGCCCTGACCGCCGGCAGCTTGGACTCTGTTCCCGATGCCGGTTGGCTACTATTTTTTGTATTTTTAAATGTTTTTTTTTATGTGTTTTTTCTAAAGAAATATTTAAAAATATAAATGATATGTATATAAAAATAAATAAATGCAATAATAATAATAATTTATTTGCTAATAATGTAGGTATACAGATAAGGTGTTATATTATTTGTTGATTGTCCCAATACATTTTGCCTTACGGCATGCAAAATATTCATAATATAAGTCAATAAGGAAAATATATTAAAAAAAGTTAAAAATTGTCAGCTCATTAACTTAATGATATGTCATACAAATTCAATACAATGTCATACAAATTCAAATACATGTCATAAAAAAAATACAATGTCATGCTCGAAATAATACCATGTCATACAAATAATAAAATGATAAAATGTCATCAAATAGAATACAATGTCATATGAAGTTAAATGATAAAATACTAGCAGGAACCAAGTGTTAAACATAAAAAAAAGACAAATCAGTGACAAGAAAAAAAAAATCACATTGAAGGAGCAACATTTTACTTGATTGTCTTGTCATACAGAAATTCTTTGATTGAATAGTAACACTTATCCAACAGAAGTTTGGTTAATTGCTTCTAAACATTATTATGGGTAATTCCTTTAAATTTCTTGGCAAAGTGTTATAAATAAGAGGACCCATGTGTAAAATACTCTTTTTTAATAGAGCAGTTTTATGACCACCGGTATATAGTTGATTTTTATATTGGGCCCTTATTACTCTTAAGTGTCGCCTTATATCACTCATTGGCGTAAATAAGTGCAGATTCGTTCTAACGAATATTGCAACCTCTAGTATATACAACGATGGGAAAGTCAGAATTTTGAGAGATTTGAAAACTGGTCGACAGCTTTCTGTCACCTTAAGACCAGTGATTGACCTAAGGCAACGCTTTTGCGCTCTAAATATGCGTTCCCTCTCGCTGCAATTTCCCCAAAATATGACACCAAATCTCAACAATGAGGCAACCAAACCATGATAAGCTGTCAACAAGGAATTTAAATTCACTTTTTTAGCTAAATTATAAAGTACAAATGCAGTTTTACTTAGCTTTTGGCATACGACATTAGCATGAGATTCCCATGTTAATTTTTGGTCAATATTTATTCCTAAAAACTTTGCCTCTAAGGTAGATTCTATAGTTTGACCATTGTATTCAATATTTATATTCTGTGGCTGATAATACAAGTCCATGTTTACTACGCGTATTTATATTATGAAAATTGCATCTAATTTTGAAAAGTCCTTATAGTTTCTACCTATGAACATATAAAATACTTTCTCAGATATAAAATGAGAGTATATTGTTTTCTTTAAATGTGTTTCTAATTGACTCGCGAGGACCCATTTTATAAATAACCCGGATTGCTCTCTTTTGCAATATGAAAATTGATTTTACATCAGCTAAAAGTCAACACAACAAAATGCTATACGACGTAATACTGTAGAAATAAGCCTATTAAACTAACCTAGCTGTGGCTACGTCTGTCAATTGCCTGGTTCACTAAGGTTTCACCAAAACTCCATTAATAAATTTTAAGTTAACAACTAACGTCTCGTATACTATTTATTTCACAAACGATTCGTTCTGCAAATGTTTCATTTTACAAACTCTTGCTTTACAAACTTTTTTTTGGCAAATGTTTCTCTTCATACATGATTCGGATAATATTTAATCATTTTTTTTTTCTTTTTTTTATATTATATTAAATTTTATTCAGCAGGGATGGCTTGGGAGCAGTGGTGGCCGAGTGGTAACGACCCCGACTTAC
The DNA here is from genome assembly GCA_905147345.3 of Mythimna impura. Lineage (NCBI taxonomy): Eukaryota > Metazoa > Arthropoda > Insecta > Lepidoptera > Noctuidae > Mythimna > Mythimna impura. The sequence goes on along the minus strand of LR990342.1, from coordinate 322,187 downwards.
GAGTTGTAGGTCGCGGGTTCAAACCCAGCCAGGCGCATTACTTTGTGTAACTTATTTCATCACCACTGCTCTCAAAACGGTGAAGGAAAACATCGTGAGGAAACCGGCATTCATGTCCTACTTAGAACCAAAAATTCGAAGATATGTCACATTCACCAATCCGCAATGGGCCCGCGTGGTGGATTACGGCCCATTCCCTCTCCTAGAGAGAGGAGGCCTGAGTCCCAGCAGTGGGAACATTAAAAGGCTGATTATGCTATGCTTTGCTTATATGCTAAATTTTATTCAAATAGGAAAATACAACAAATAATCACAAAAAACACAATACGAAAGAAATATCATTTTACAATTAAATGAAATGTCAAACGTCAATAAATAACCCGCCCCTGATCGTTCCTGGTGCAAAAGTGCCCATAACACAGGCCACATTACCTCGCTAAATAGTGATGGCCATTCTTTGCACCAAGAGCGACCTGGACCGCGAGTCACCCGTTACCTCCCCGAGCCTACGGCCCAAATCCCCCACAAAACACTTTGCTTTTGTACTCCAACTGCCCAGAGTCTCCACAGCAACAGGCACAAAATGGCAAAGCACAAAAGGAAGCGTACTTCAGCCTTTTTTTAGAGCAGGAGTCTTCAGTGACGGCAGAGGCAGTATGCATGGTACGACTCAGGTGACTGGCGGCGACAGTGCTGACACAAGTTGCGTCCCAGATCAGGCACTTTCCGTGTTTCCATGGCACCAGAGTCAGCCCATCCGGCCTCTTACCATCAGACCTGCTAAGACCTGGAGGTTCAAGCACGCAGGGGATGTTTGCTGATATAAGGGCTCTACGGACTATGTCGTTGAGGGCGCGGTGACGCGGGAACCTCCCTGTGCAGCGCCGACAGCTTAGTGCGTGATGGCTATCGGCCTCTACCAAAGAACCGCAGGTGCATACAATGAGGTTCGCACACCTTACAGCCTAGGCGGAGAGCTACCGCCACACGCAAAGAGATGTCGTCGAGTAGAGTGCCCAGATGAGGCGAAGGAATCGCCTGTATCCACGCCCCGGACTCAGGTTGTGACGCTGCCCGTAGTCTGGCCTTATCGACTCCATGTATGTTATGTTATGCTTATAAAAATTTGTTACTTATTTGAAAATTATGTCAATCGTTTATTATATTAACTGTTCGTTATATCAAATAAAATTATAGATTCAGTTGTTATATCTTGTAAATATTAGAGATTTTGTAATTATACCATTTAATACTTACCCGCCAATAACTCCTAACTGTCGAAGCAAAAATTTTCTGTCCCAAAAACTTTAGGAGGTAATAATAATTGACACGTTAGTTTAGAGGTATTTCCAAATTTAATGTGATGCAGTCGCAACTAGATATCCGCTCGGGATTTCACTAAAACACGCGAAAACACACGTTTAAACTATAAGCGCTAAAAAGTAATTTTCTCGTAAAATGACAGAAGTTATTGACACTTCACCGTCGATATGTAAGGTTTTTTTTTGGTATAAGTATGAAACCACCTCCGGAAATCTTAAGGTTGACATCAATGATAATTGTGTAGTCCAGTAGTAGAAAGAAACGTGTTTTTTTTTTTTAATTGAAATAAACTAAAGTGCTTGCCTGCGATCCCACCTGATGGTAAGCAGTGATGCAATCGTTGATGGTGAAGCGCACTGGTTTACTAAGAGCCTATTCACTCTAGCCATGAAGACACCTAAATTATAATCGGACAGGAAGACCGCAGCAGGCAAATTGTTCCAGTCCTTCGATGTACGTGGTATAAGCGGCTGAGCGAAACGCTTAGTCCGGACCGTAGATAGAGGTATGGAATAGTGCAAGCATGTACCACGGGCCCACGACGTGCGATCCGCACCCCAGCCTCGTGAGCGTGACTCGCGCTCGCACTGTGCCGAGCTGCCGAAGGGCGCAGATTATGCGATTTGTCTCCCGGCGACATCTAATGTGGGACATATTGAAGATTGATGATCAGATACCTGACACAGAAGGCGCGCGGGCGCGGCCGGCGCGGGGACGAGCTCTAACGGGCGTGCTCTCGTCATAAACACATAACATTTGGAATGTTGGACTACTATTCTAATTATTTCTTTACGAAGGTGATCTGTCAGATAATTATAGCGGTTACCGGAACGTCGGAAGTGTCACCAGCGGGACTCGACCGTCGTCAAATAAATGCGGTATTTGTTATTTTTTTATTTATATACGCATAGACAGATTGAGGGGTTCTTGTCCAGTATTATTGTCGCGCGTATGTACGCATGGTACACATGCGTACATACATACGCGCGACAATACTGCTATCAGAAAATATTTGAAAACAAGTACCTTCTGCGGCGCCGGCTATTGAAGTGTACCTTCTGCGGCGGTGGTTACTGAAGTGTACCTACGGAGGATATTATCAAGATCTGTTTCAGTACTGTCACTATCTAAGATGATCGTGAAGGTCACGCGAGTAGGTCAGCGCTGCGGCTCGCGAGCACATCTGTCAGTCGCTACCACCACCAGACATAAATAAATATCTACCGTCGGCATCATGCGCACGACGTGCTCACAATGTTACCTAGCAAACGTTCTCGCTGCTCTCGACAGTTAACGAGTAATCCTGAAATGACATCTCAACGAGCACTTCATCATTAGAACTCAGAGGTACACTCTAGGTAGTCCTAGATGCCTCAAATTATGTAATACTCTCTAGTTATATTGTACATTTTGATGCATAAGACAGAACGTTATTTTCAACCGACTTCAAAAAATGGAGGAGGTTCTCAATTCGGTTGTATGTTTATTTTTTACTAGCTGCCGCCCGCAGCAGTGCCTCCGTGAATTTGTTACTTCCCACTTTCAAATTTCGGTTTTCATGGGCTTTCCGTATTTTTAGGGTTCCATACCTACCTCGAAAGGAAAAAACGGAACCCTTATAGGATCACTTTGTTGTCCGTCTGTCTATCTGTCTGTCTGTCAAGATCCTTTATCTCGGGAACTCGTTAAGGTATCGAGTTGAAATTAAAACCATATACTTACTCAGGTCTATAGACCCTTGAAGCTGTCGAAAAATCAAACTTCTGAGTTAACGAAAAAAAAAAGATACGGCCGTTTATGTCGCAAAAAAACGTGTATTGTGACACTCTCAAGGGAATCAAAATTCATAGGGTAGGTACTTCTCGTTGACCTAGAATCCTGAAATTTGGCATGAAGCACAAGTATATGAAAAAATCTGAAAACTGTAAATTTGTAGTTACGTCACAAAAAAAAACTTTCTTTGCGATTCGGAAAAATCTTCGTAAGAGTGAGCATGACAAACTCAACTGCCATGCTCGTTTATGTCAAACAAGTAGCCGGTATTTAGCCAAGCATTTTTATCAAGGACTAGCTTTAGCCCGCGACTCCGTCCGCGTAAAAGTCGAAAATGTTTCTATTAGGTTTTTTGATTGATTTTATTTATTTATAATTTACTAGCTTTTGCCCGCGGCTTCGCTCCCGTCAACTGAGTACTCTACCTAACTCTACCCTACCCTACTCTACCCTACTCTACCCTGGTCTTTATTTATTTATCAGGAACAATTTACATTGTATTTGATACATATTATTAATATTAATAAACACCCGGTCTACCCTACTCTATCCTACTCTACTCTACTCTACCCTACTCTACCGTACTCTACCCTACCTACCTACCTACCCTACGCTACTTACCTACCTACCCTACCCGCCTACCTACCTACCTAACTACCTACCCTACAAACTTACCTGTAAGCTGGTGAACAAAACAAAAAAGAATGGTTAAAATTGGTCCAGCCGTTCTTAGGTTATAGCGTGACCAGGAGAAATAGGGATCAAAGAGCCATAATTGCATTGGATCACCTATAGATATCATTATTAGAATTCACTCCAGAGTTGATAAACAATAAGGATTATTTAAATCTCTCATCATAGCTAAATCATTATAGTCAACTATTATAATATTGGACATCATGTAGGTGTGTATTGGCGTCGGGATCAGGAATCTCGGCACATATGATACTTGGTCTGGTCGCCGCTGATTTTTTTTGAGAACGTCAGTTGTTAAGTTGCAGTGGTGAAGTGAAATATATTATTATGTTTGTGAAAAAGGCCTCCAGGTCTTTGACGGCTGTGAGAAGGACCTCTTCTGCTGCTTTGGTTTCCACATGCCTCGACCAGCCGTGCGAGACCTGTCCGCCAAGCCGTGTGGATCTCTCCAGCTGCTCCGGTCTCTGAAGGCCTCTACTGGCCGTGTAAAACCTGTCCGCCCCGCCATGTGGACCTTTTTCGATTCCTCTGGTCTCTGGAAGCCTCTACCGGCTGTGCGAGACCTGTCCGCCACAGCCCTGCGAGCCTCTGAGAGCCACATGGGGCCTTTTCACTCAGCTGCTGGGAGGACCTCGCCGACTTCGCCTATTTCTACGTTATATTTGTGCTGCATCTCCCGTAAACGAATAAACTCCTCCAAAAGCATTTTTTTTGTGATTCTTTTCGGTTTTTAATAGTTATTAGTAATTTTTAGTAGTCGACTTTGTTTTATTTATATAAGGTAAGATCGGAGATTCCGCATTTATTCTTTGTTGTCAATCGTGGAATGGTTGACCGAATGGTAGAATGAATGACCGAATGATGGAATGATTGACTGACGAGTAGAGCTGTGGTGGCCGAGTGGTAACGGCCCCGACTTACGAGTTGTAGGTCGCGGGTTCAAACCCAGCCAGGCACATTACTTTGTGTAATTTATTTCATCACCACTGCTCTCAAAACGGTGAAGGAAAACATCGTGAGGAAACCGGCATGTCCTAGAACCAAAAATTCGAAGGCATGTGACATCCACCAACCCGCACTGGGCCCGCGTGGTGGATTACAGCCCATTCCCTCTCCTAGAGGAGGCCTGAGTCCCAACAGTGGGAACATTATAAGGCCGACTATGCTATGCCTGCGAGTTAGAAAATTATCTCATGGGAACATAATCCAAGGATAAAAAGTATTCTATGTGTTATTCTAGGAGATAGTTTACCCGTGTACCAAGTTTCATCGAATTTCGTTCAGTAGTTTTTGCGTGAAAGAGTAACAAACATCCATACATCCATACATCCATACATACATACATACAAACTTTCGCATTTATAATATTAGTAGGATAGCTCTGGTCTATCACTGGCAATGTTTGACTTTGTTCGCGTAGAAGTTGGAAATATTTGTAAAGTCTAAGTACTTTGTGCATCACGCGTATTATAAGCAATAGTGGAATTATAGAATACTCTTGTCGTCAAAACGATTCTTACGTGCTTAAATGTTTGTCCCTGAACTGTTACCGCAAAAGATACCTTAAATCAGTTGATATCATAGGGAGGCGTGGTATCAGCACCGTTTGCTCTACTGTTGGACCAGTCAAAACTGTGTTACTTAGTTGCCTCATGAAAAATAATTATTATTATTACCAAATGACATTGCTCTGTGCCCATACATTGTTGGCCCTGGAGCCAAGAGTATCGGAAAATTATGTATTGTATTCTCTATCATTATTAAACTCCTATATGATCTTATTTTTATAGCAGACTAGCTGCAGAATAGATATAATTAAAAAAAAAGTATCACTTTTTGAGGTTAGGTATAATCAAACCATATCAACGAATATTAGGTATATAAAAAACTTTTTACAAAAAAAAATTATCGACTACACTGAAAAAAAAAAACACTAAAAGGAACAAAATAACTTTAATTTCGGAAGTCGGTGTTTCTTGGTATTGTTTGTTTCTTATTTAACATCGACTTCCAAAATTAAAGTTATTTTGTTCCTTTTTAACCAACTTCAAAAAACCAACTTCAAAAAAAGGAGGAGGTTATCAATTCGGTTGTATGTTTTTTTTTTTATGTGTGTTACCTCAGAACTCCGTCGTTTATGGACTGATTTTCAAATTTTTTTTTTCCTCTTATAGGAGTTGCTTTCCGATTGGTGTTATTTTAGGTTTAAGAACAGATTTATTTCTCATAAAGAATTGCTTACATAATTCACTTACTGAGAAACAATATTTAAAACTAAAATTAATAATTAGATTAGTTATTTTTTTCAGAATCCAGTTTTGATGATGCGATCCATGAGGAATCGAGGGAACTCCTCAAATATTATAGGCAATCATATGGTGATTTTGGTATTTTCATTGAGATCTTGAGCATTTACAGTCGAAAAATAACATTTCATGAAGTGGAACTGGTGAAGAAGACCAGAAATGGCCAACGGAACTTCATACTCACATAGATATCACAATGAAGATAGTTAAGCGCCTATGACAATATAAATAAATAAATGGTTCTGAATAGTTATGTTGAAAATGATATCATCGAACTGAACTGATGATGATGATGGAGCCGGAAGGTAGGCACTGGAACTCCGTAATTAATCAATGTAACCTAGTCGTGTTTGGCCTTATTAGAATTGTCATAAAATGCTCTTTGGCTATAAGGTACTATCAAACTGAACTGATGATGGAGCCGGAAGGTAGGCACAGGAAATCGTAATTAATCAATGTATCTTAGCCGTGTGTGAGCTTATTAGAATTGTCATGAGATACATTTTGGCTATAAGGTACTATCGAACTGATCTGATGATGGAGCCGGAAGGTGGAAGGTAGATACAGGAACTTCATAATAAAATAATGTAACCTAGCAGTGTTTGGGTTAATTCGAATTGTCATGACAAATAGGCACTCTGGTTATAAGAGTATCGCAACTAAAAAGTGTGAAATAAAAACTTTTTACAAAAAAAAAACAACTTCACTAAAAAAAAACACAAAAAGGATCAAAATAACTTTAATTTCGGAAGTCGGTGATAAATATGGAATAAAAAATACCGAGAAACACCGACATCCAAAATTAAAGCTATTTTGATCCTTTTAGTGTTTTTTTTTCAATGAAGTCGATTTTTTGTTTTGTAAAAAGTTTTATATTTCAGGGTATTTAGTTACGATACACTAAAGGCGCCTTCAAATTAGCCGTAAAGTGCCGCGCTATGGCAGCGCGCAGCAGCGTTGCCGCCGCGCTGCTTTGTTAATCCATATAAATAATGCTCGCTACTTTGTTATTTACATGGAATAACAAAGCAGCGCGGCACTTTGTGGCTAATTTGAAGGCGCCCTTATAACCCGAGTGCCTGATTGTCATGACCATTCCAATTAACCCAAACACTGCTAGGATACATTGATTCATTAAGAAGTTCCCGTGTCTCCCTTCCACCTTCCGGCTCTATCATCAGATCAGTTCGATAGCACCTTATAGCCAAAGTCCATCTCAAGAAAAGTCTGATAAGCCCAAACATGGCTAGGATACATTGATTAATTACGGAGTTCCGGTGCCTATCTTCCGGCTCTATTATCATCATCAGGTCACTTCGATGATACCATTTTCAACATAACTATTCAGAACCATTTATTTATTTGTATTGTCATAGTCGCTTAACTATCTTCGTTGTAATATCTATGTGAGTATGAAGTTTAGTTGGTCATTCCTGGTCTTCTTCATTGGTTCCACTTAATCAAATGTTACTTTTTGACTGTAAATGTTTAAGTTCTCGATGACAATACCAAAATCACTATATGGTTGCCTATAATATTTGCGGAGTTCCCTCGATTCCTCATGGATCCCATCATCAGAACTGGATTTTGAAAAAAATGGGAAGCATATTCTTTAAGGGGAAAAAAATGCAAATCGGTCCATAAACGACGGAGTTCTGAGGTAACAAACATAAAAAACCCAAAAAAAAATACAACCGAATTGATAATTTTCTCCTTTTTTTGAAGAATAATAATTTTTCATGGTTCCGAGTGATTTTTAAGAAACTGAAAAACAATATCACAATACATTTAGCTAGATAATTATGTTAGTAAGTCCGGTTTTGAGTGCGAAGATATCGTTTGAGTGGTACACAGTTTCGAAAATTACTTGCCATCAAATTCGTGCTTTGTTAAGCATTGTAATGAGCCAAGTGCAAAACATTTTACACGTGCATCTGAACTTTCGGAAGCTTTGCACTCGATGTGTACCACATAACTTAACGGAGGACCAGAAACGACTGCATGTCCAGTGGTGCCTTAAAATATTAAAAATGTTTAATGGAGGACAGTCATTGGCTGTCTATAATATCGTGACAGGTGACGAAACCTGGGTGTACTGCTTTAAACCCGAAAGAAAAAGCCAGTCGGCAGAGCATTGCCTTATTCTTACAGTGTACACGATCATGAAAATAATTACATTTTTAGCCTAAACAACTAAATGCACATTTTATCATGTCGTCATAGTGACCGTTTATTGTATTTTTATACTAACAATTTTGTTAGAGATTTTGTTTTGATACGGAAACATATGTTTCTTTCCAAAAAAAGTCGTCATTTATTGGCTACTTTGTTAGCTTATAATATACACGCAGTTATTGATTGATAATTTAACTGAGATTAGGTTAAGAGCATTCATCCGTTAAAACTACGCAGAAGCCAAAATCAATGATTTCCGACGGACAATATAACAATAATGTGTTTAATTTCTAGATAAGATATTGACGTCATATTATTGGGAATTTCATAATCTAGTGTAAAATCCAAAAACATTTTCAAATGATCGTATAGTTTTCCCATTAGAACAGTTCTTATCCAAGCCGTTTTTAAAACTAGCGGTCGACGGTCTACGCAGATGCGAGATAGTAGTTAAACCGTGTATGGTAAACTTACAACATTTTACTTAAAAAAAAAATGATAACATTGACTAGTGCATGGCCCAAAAAAAAACACGATTGCTGTAAGTTTTCATTCAAGAAAAGTAATCTCAAAACTGTCATTTTTAGCCGTTTTAGTTTAGGATAATATACGAGGCATTTTTTTTTTTAGACTTATTAATTGAACGCATTTACGATCTATGACATGGTATAATAATTTTTTTAATAACTTATTTGTTTACACTACAATTAATTATTTAATATCACTACCTATATAATAGACGCGAAATCGCGTCAGCGCTTTGTACCGGCCGAGGTCTTTCAGATTTTTAGTCTTTCTATTCTACAGTGATACTAAATAATTAATTGTATTGTAGTGCACATTATTGTTATATTTTCCGTCGGAAATCATTGATTTTGGCTTCTGCGTGGTTTTAACGGATGAATGCTCTTAAGTGATGAATTAGTATTGTCTAGTATACCTAATAATACTGATATAGATTCTTTAAACTATTAGAAGCGACAAAAGGGAAGCTTAATAATAATATTTTCTTATACCATCAGAATATAAATCGCTTCTCTGGCAAAATTCTAGATGTGCAAATGTTAATAGATAAATATCATATCGGCATCCTATGTTTTTGTGAAACCTGGTTAAAACCAGATAGAATGCTCTTTAATATAAAATTTTTTTCAGTTGCCCGTGCGTACAACAGATCATCAATAGGGGTTGGTACCTTGATATTATGTAGTAATTCTTTAAGATATAAAGAGAGGAAAGATATCACCGCTTGCTCTGTTTATCGCTTATGTGAGGTAGCATGTGCAGAGGTTGAAGGCCGAACTTTCTTATGTGTTTACAGATCACCTGCAGCTTCAATCCTGACATCTTTTTTGATCATAATAGAAGAATACTAAATAAACTTATTAGGGATAATAAATTAGTTTTCGTTTGAGGAGACTTAAATATGATTTACTAGTAAATTCACCAGAAAAATGTAAACTTCTCTAATTGTTTAGTTCTTTTGATCTAAAATGTATTTTTAATGAAGCTACAAAAATACTTAACACTTACTTCAGCTTCATGCATAGATAATATATTTACTAATTGTGATATAAAAGACTCCTCCCTAATTAGTGTCGTGAGATCTGACCATACTGGTCAACTCGTATCTTTCGAGTCAGTCAAAAAGTTGCAATTAGATTCAACTTCAGAGTTTAGACCGCTTACTAAAAATAAATTAAACTATTTTAATAATAATGTTCTTAGTAGTCTCTCAACAGCCAATTTTGATTCGTAAGACCCCAATGTAAATTATGGTACATTATTTTCTACAGTATGTCTAGAATTTAATAAGGCGTGTCCAATTAAAAAAGTTCAAATCAATAATAAATCCAAATTAAATGAATGGGCTACTGCTGGAATTAGAAAAAGCAGATACTTTATATCAGCTATACCGTGAAAAATCATTATCGTCTGATCTTAAGTTACATGACCATGACAGAATCTATTCAAAGATATTCAAAAGAGTCTGCGCCCAAGCTATATCTAAGTCAGTAAGTAAGAAAATTAGAAATTCTAATAATAAAGTTAAAGCTGTCTGGAAGGTGATAAACAAGGAAACTGGAAACACAAGCCAACGAGATTGGAATGAATTGTCCCTTAGAATTATTGATAATAAAATCATCTCAGATAGGACTGAAGTGGCTGAGACGTTAGAAAACTTCTTCACCAACATCCCAATAGAAGTTACGAAATCTCTCCCTTCTTCATCTTTGTTAGCTGAATATTTTTTGAAAATTTCACTAAAGATGTACCAACCTTTGAATTTAAGCGTATCTCTGTTGATTCAATGAAAAAAACATTCAATAGTCTTAACATAAAAAACACTGAGGACTTATGGGGTATATCCGTTAAGGTTCTTGGAGATATTATTGATACAATTGCTCCTGTCCTAACAGGCATATATAATTAATGCCTAGACAGAGGTACATTCCCTCATTTAATGAAACATAGTAAAGTAGTGCCAATTTTCAAATCAGGTAGTAAGAGTGATCCCTCTTATTACAGACCTATATTTGTGCTTCCAGCATTGAGTAAAATATATGAAAAAATCATGCTCGACCAGATGTTGCCTCATTTTAATTCAAATAGGATTTTGCATAGTCATCAGTTTGGATTCACGAAAGGAAGGTCAAAGACGGATGCAGGAGTGAAACTCATCAGTCACATTTTAGAATCCTGGGAGAAGTCCCAGGATGCTATTGGCATATTCTGTGACCTCTCTAAAGCATTTGACTGCGTTGACCATAATACTTTAATCTGTAAATTACATCATTACGGAATTCGTGGACGAGCTGCTGATCTTGTTTTTTCCTATTTATTTTACAGGCAGCAAAATGTAACCATTAATGGGGCGACGTCCTCAGGGTCTTTAGTAAAGACGGGCGTGCTTCAGGGTTCAATTCTTGGCCCTTTCCTTTTTCTAGTTTACATTAATGGCCTTCCTTACATGATGGCTAATTTATCTGATATAATTCTATTTGCTGATGACAATTCCCTTATTTTTAAACTAGATAGGAAAGATGTGGATGTCTTGCATGTCAACGAAAGTCTGGCTGTAGGTACTTTTGAAATGGTTCGCTGCTAATAATTTCTTATTAAATGCGAATAAAACTAAATGTATAAAGTTCTCATTACCAAATGTCTCACAAGTTGGCGTCAATCTAATTCTTGACGCCAACAAACTTGATGTTATTACGGAAACTGTGTTCTTAGGTATAACTATCGTATAACTATTTTTTTTAAACCTACTTGAAAAATAAATATCATTCATTCATTCATTCATTCATCATTCATTCTAAACTGTAGTGGGGCGCTCATATTAGAACTCTTTCATGTAGATTAAGCTTAGCCGAATATGCAGTAAGAAAAATAAGGCAATTGACAGATGTAGCCACAGCTAGGTTAGTTTACTATGCTTATTTGTACAGTATTATGTCTTATGGCATTTTACTGTGGTGATCTGCAGGTGATGTAGACTCAATTTTCATATTGCAAAAGAGAGCGATCCGGGCTATTTATAAAATGGGTCTTCGCGAGACCCTCAGAAATAAATTCGAAGAAATCGATATACTGACTCTGCCGTCTCTTTATATCTTAGAAAGTATTTTGTATGTTCGTAAAAAGCCAGGACTCTTCAAAATTAGAAGCGATTTTCATAACATAAATACGCGTAGTAAACACGAAATTGTATTACCCAAATGGAGATTAGCTAAGACCAGCAAGTAATTTTTAGTAAACAGCATACGCTTTTATAACAAGCTGTCAAAGGCGGTGACTGAACTTGCGAGGGAAAGTTCAAAACCCAGATTTAGCGTGTCCTAACTAAAAAAGCGTATTACAAGGTTAAAGACTATGTCGAAGACACGCTTGTTTGGCAATGACTGCTTCTGCACATGTGGCCTCCTGGTAACTCATAATATTGTGTAAATGTATCTATTAACTGCTCCACATTTGTTGTAATATATATTATTTTCTTTTTTTTTTCTAACACTATGCTTTTGTAATATTTTTTATATTATTAGACCCCAACCACCATAAATTCGTCAGTAATTTATATTGTTAACGTCTCATTTGTTGACAATTGTAATTATTTATTTTTCTTGTTTTTTTTTTTTATATAGCCTCTTTTTTTATAATGTGAATGTGAGAACACTGTAGACTCCGCGAATTCTTAGGCTACTTCCTGTTACGACTCAATTTTTATTATGATTATTTTTATTGTACTTTTTAGTATAATAATGCCCAGTCTACACTGTCCTTACAAAATATCTACATGTACTGTAATATGGAAATATTGTAAGAACAACATTTTTTTTTAAAGATAGATGGAGTTGAGTTGGAGTTTCTTGTCGGTTCTTCTCCATAGGAATCGACCAATTTGGAAACGCGCACTAGCTTCTGACTTTTTATAAGTGCCCATGTCGGCCTATGTGAAATAAAAAGCTTTTGACTTTGACTTTGGGTCAAAACCCACATTTAAAAAAAATGGTGAAGGAGCATTACCTTTCACTCGAAGTTTTCTTCTCCTTACTCATAATATATGTTTGATATTTATTAGTTTATTATTTGGTGTTGTATAAATTATGTATTTTCTGTTATTATCTCCTGTCAGTATCCTGATGTTGGTACACTGAAAATACTAAATCAGTTTCCTTTTGTTCAGTCCATGCAAAAGTTATCTGTAAGAGTTGGCCCTGTGCGATAAGACCGCTCATTGTACACTTTTTTTATAAATGTGTGTCCTGTGTTTTTATGAGGTGTAAAATAAAGAATATAATAATAATATAAGTGACTAGCTTTTGCCCGCGACTTCGTCCGCGTGAAGGAAGGTTTCTTCATACAAACTTTCGAACCCCGTTTTATCCCCTTAGAGGGTGAATTTTGTAAAATCCTCCCTTAGTGCTCGCCTATGTCATAAAAGGAGGCCATGTGTAAAATTTCACGCTCCTAGTCCCTGTAGTTTCGGCTCTGCGTTGATGTCAGTCACTTTCACGTAGCTCGCTCATTCGTTCTCAAGCTTCCGTACTATTGACTTCACCGACACGGCCATCCTGCGGAACACACGTCCCCGTGTGTTAGTCGTCATCACTACCTCAGCTGGAAGATGTCCATTGACGAGACGTCCCAACAAGCCATCCGTCGCTGTGTTCATCATCACCACCTCAGCCGAAAGACGTCCACTGACGAGACTTCCAAACAAAACGTCCGTTTCTGTTACTCTGAATCAACAAATCTAGCACAGTACTTGATCCACTCGGCCATTTCTGACCATCGTGACTTCTCCTTTCCTTTCTCATGAGAAAACTAATATTCTCTAACGTTCAATGTCACAACAAAACTTTACTCAATAAAACAAATAATCAAAAAAATTGGGTAATAAAAATCGTCATCCAGTCATGTACCAACGTTCCTTGTTCTCATCTTAAAGCCTTAGGAGCCCCCCACGAGTAAACCACTCTAACGCTCTAATTGCTCTCTCACATGTGCATCCACCTCCCGTGGATCACATTGGGTATCACTCACTGACTACCCACTATTACTTCCGTCAGAGCTAAATGCGCTAGCTACTGGAACTGTCAACTTTACTACGGCTGATAGAGAACCTTACTCGCGTGCTCCCCGCAACTTAGACTTACTTACTTTGTTCATCACCACTGTGATCACTATCTACTTCGACTGGTACATGACTAAGGCATCTATCTTAACTATACACACAAGTGATCAAACTAATCCAAAACACTAATCATTAAGCTCTATATGTGATGTCTGGCTACTAATAGCCCAGTAACCTCTAGTTGCTCAACCATTTCTGCGCATCCATCCAGGATTGCCAAGTCTACTAAAGTAAACAAGTAAGTAAGTCGACTTAATGGTTTCCCGCATTACGTCCCAGGTTTGATCGCAATACCGCATACTTACGGACTACTGTGACCACTAGATACCGATTTCTATTAAGCAACGGCTACAAATCAAATCTGTTATAGTCCGATCATCATGTAATCTCAATAATCTCATTAACTCAACTACTTCACTCTACCTCAATTTCATCAGATTTTCTCTTTGATTTTCCCTCTTGCTCTATTGCCTCACACGGTCTTTAAAATGTTGAGTCTAACCTAGTTTAATTACTCTCCCCGTTTGTATTCGAAGCAAAGTCTCCTAGCGAAAATTTATCGAGTTTTGCCTTCGTCAGATCAAACCAACATTGCGCAACGCATCATCATCTGTTGCCTTTAACGATAGAGAACGCGCGACTAAAATCGATGAGAAATGATTTCGAGACAAGAAATCACATGCGGCACAAGGGCATCACGCGCTTTGAATCCAACCATATCCCATGGTCTCGCCCGCCTTGGATCTAGCCTCCTTACTTGACATCACCCGCCTAGGATCTAGCCACACCCTATGGCATCACCCGCCTTGGATCTAGCCTCGCAACCTGGCATCACCCGCCTAGGATCTAACCATACCGAATGGCATCATCCGCCACGGATTAAGCCTCGCAACTTGAATTGCATTATTAAATTCATAATTAATTGTGCAAAGAACCTTGTGGCGCCAATCTGTTTATTATTTGAACGGTCTCTAAGAGAAGGTATCGTCCCCAAGATATGGAAATCAGCATTCATCACACCTGTCTTTAAAAAAGGGGATAAATCTAAGATAGAGAACTACCGTCCCATATCTAAACTTTGTCTTTTCTCTAAGGTTCTAGAACGATTAGTACACACTCAAGTTTACTCAACTTTTCAACGCTATTTTGGCGATGAACAACATGGGTTCCTTAGAAGACGGTCAACTGCCTCCAACCTGGTACTGTCCAACGAACTAATAACTGCTGGGATGGATGAACGGTGTCAGGTTGATGTTATCTATACGGATTACAGCAAGTGTTTTGACCGAATTGATCACCATGTGCTTCTTCAGAAGCTATTATCTGCGGGAATACACGGTGACCTATTTCGTTGGTTTTCGTCATACATAGACAATCGGACGCAGGCTGTGGTCCTACGTGGATACACTTCTGGATGGAAATCTGTCCCATCAGGGGTGCCCCAAGGCTCAATCTTGGGACCTTTATTATTTACTATATTTATTTCTGACATTAAAAGCTGTTTTACAAATTCACAGATTTTACTTTACGCTGACGACATGAAGGTCCTTAAGTGTGTACGAACAGTGTCTGACACCGAACTACTTCAATCTGATCTCGATAGATTCGTTTCATACTGCAAAATTAATAAGTTACAACTTAACGTATCCAAATGTTTTCACCTAGTATTCACTCGTCAGAAAACTACTATCGGCTCAGGATACACACTTGATGGTACATACATAAGTAAAACAAGCAGTATCAGAGATCTTGGTGTAGTACACGACAGCAAATTACTTTTTGATGATCACATAGAAACCATTGTCAAAAAAGCTTTCAAAACCTTGGGTTTCATTATTAAAGCTTGTTCTAGCTTTCGGTCTCTAAAACCAATAAAAGTTCTCTACTGTTCCCTTGTGCGCAGCCACCTCGAGTACGTTTCCCAAGTCTGGAACCCTCAATACGAGACTTACAAATCTCGTATTGAATCAGTACAGAGAAAATTTTTGCGATATTTAGATTTTAAAGCGAAGCAATATTCAGTCGACTACGAGCACCGTTGCAAACGATATCACTTCTTACCATTAGATATAAGGCGTAATATCAATGACATTTGTTTTTTGGCAAATATAGCAAACGGATCAATTGATTGTCCTGAACTACTTGGCAAAATTTTTCTTCGCACTAATCAGAACAACCTACGTAAGCGGCCTCTATTACAGGCACCGTGCACATTGACAAAGTATAGGCGTAATGCCTTCTCCATACGTAGTGTCATAGCCTTCAACAATTTACCATCGCACCTAGAAATCGATCTGTTTTGCACCAGTGTACAAAATATAAAAAAGATCCTAACCAAGGAATTTTTTGGGGACAATCTTAGATAACTTAATTAGTTTAAATTTAAGATAACGCTATGTAGTCTTTTTCTTCATCTTTGATATCACTTGATTCGATTCTTAAAAATTCTCAATTCTTATTATACCTACTTAAATTAATTTTTAACTTTATCTTAAACCTAAAAGATGTCAATGCAATCTGTAGCTAGATATATATATGTGGAAGCTTGTTATTAGCAATTTTCATGACCTATGTAAAAATTATAATTGTTATTAGCCTGTAAGCTTTCTTTAAAAATAAATAAATAAATAAAATAAATAAATAAAAACGACCACTTTTCAAATCTAACGTCAATCCGGCTTTAGTCGACGTTCTCAAAACTACTTCAAGTCTCCCGACGCGATCGCGATCTCAATAGTTTTCAAAATAATCAAAATATCGACAACTTAAACTACGACGTAGGTATTTACCGATTCGCCTAGAACGTTATCAATCGTCCGTTGGAAAACTCAGATCGCATTTCGAAACTGATTGGCATGGTCAAATGTTTGTACCGGCTGTCCGCTATCATAAACACTACTGAAAACCTGATACACAATCTAATTTAGTAAAATAACGCACACTATGTAAACGAGTTATTTTGTCTAAGACAAGTGGTGACGAATACCGGTTGGGCACGTTGTTATTTACTTCAAAGCAATTATATCAGACCGATCGAGTTTTTAAGCCAAATGAGCTGAACTAACAAACACCAAATTACTCGGTCGAATAATATTTGCACGCAACAATTCATCTACCCGCTCACGCATTATTTTTAATTTTTCCGCGTTAGACCGCTATGGTCGTCTTTTTGCAGTCAAAGATAAGTGAATTAAACGGATAAGTTCACTTTTTGTAGCACGTGATTGTAGTCTATCGATAATAAAATAATCCAATTATCGAACAAACGCAGAAACAATGGCAGATTTACATTGTAGACACACGTCAGTGTCAATAACGTCAAAATTATCTATGGAGGAATTATAACTCTCGAAAAAATATTTAAACGGTATCTACTGGATCTAATGAGGGTAGTTGTAATTACAATTGTTTACGTCGTGAACTTTAGCAATTTTTCAAAAAAATGTTTGTCATGGTCATACTATTTGAACTGAACCCTTGCATCAATATTTCACGGCCAAAATATCACTTCGCAAATAGATGTTGGGAAAAGCATATGACCACTTTAACTGACATTGCGGAGACCCAGCGCATGGCTTTGATGTCTTTGAGCCAGCGGATGGCTGATTTTGAAGAGCACTTGAAAGCATCATCACCTGGAGCATACTTGAGCGGCTTCCACAAGGATTTCACTGCCTTCAAGGAGCATGTGGAGTGTCCTCAGCGCATTGCAGCTTCAGATTACTGAGCTGAGCAAGAGTGTTGATGTAATTGAGATGCGTCACAGGAAAAAGTTTCTACTACTTGGCGGTGTGAGAATCCAGGTGAGAAGGTTCCTGAAGCTGTGGCAACCATCTTTCAGACAAAGCTTGGCTTAACGGATTTGAGACTATCTTCACTGACCGTATGCCACAGACTGGGTTCTTCTTCGGAGGGACGTGCTAGACCGATCCTATTTCAGTGCGCAGAGAGTACTGTGATATCGAAAGGAGATCGCATGAGGTAGGTTAACGAACTGGCAAGTAAAATATACTTCTAAGCATTTTGTTGTTCTAGAATAGGTTTAAAAATTTAGTAGAACAAAGAAATGTCTAGCTTTTTCCGTCCGGACGCAACCGTTGTAGTGCGATGTACCTAATAATATTGAAGTCTAGTAAAAACAAAATATTCAGTCATAGTAAAAGTATTTCATTTAAAAAAATAATAAAGATTCCGATACCGTCGCAGAGTGCGACAATACACTCAGAGGCACGATTTGGAAAACAAAGACCAAACTGAAGGGATCGCCGTATGTGGTCTCTGAATTCCGTACCCGACAGCGGCAGACCACGTTTTCAACTGCTCGCAAGTTGTTCGGCGTGGCGAACGTGTGGACGATGGAGGGCAATATCAACCTTAAACTCCCGAACGGCAAGCGACGCCGTGTCTTCACACTCGAAGAGGTCGTCGAGCTGGGAGCTGATTATGGCAGACTGCTGGATCGGAAGGGTCCTCCGGTGACTAACACCAAATCTAGTAGTTCGTTGGCGCAGGCTTCGACTCGGGTCTACCTTTTATAGCAGAACTTTTTATGTCCTAATATTATTTTGCATAACAACGGATAACATAAACTTCATTTGGCAGAAAATCGTTTCGCATACAGTCATTTGTCATACATTCAAAACTCACAATTTTGTTAGTCAGAATCATCTTTAGGCATAAATTTCATATCCATAATAATTAAAAAGCAGAACCATCACATCGCAGAAAATTCACAGTCAGAATCGTCTTTTGGCATATATTTTATATCGATAGTCATTAGTTGCGGTGGAAGTAATATCAAAACGGTAATTTAAAGTTAATTACAAAACACTGTTGGTTTACACAGGGTCGACGGAGGCCCCCTGCGGGACCTCCTATTTCTGAGTAGTTTAAAAAAATAACAACGGTGGCTAAGCCATCAAGCAGGATGCAAGCAAGCATGCAGTATGCAATCAGGCATGCAGCATGAAAGCAGGCATGCAACATGCAGCAGGCACGCAGCATGCAAGCAGGCATGCAGTATGCAAGCAAGCATGCAGCAGGGAAGCAGGCATGCAGCATGCAACATGCAGCAGGCAAGAAACATCCAACATGCAGTATGCAATCAGGCATGCATGGAAGCAGGCATGCAATATGCAGCAGGCATGCAGCACGCAAGCAGGCATGCAACATGCAAGCAGGCATGCAACATACAAGCAGGCATGCAACATGCAGCAAGCATTGTTTCTGTCAAGGCTCCGGCACTGCGGAGTTTGGGCGGCCCCACGCGAGCTTATCGTCGCAGATGGTTTTAACGCTCACCACTTTAATATTGAAAATGCTACCAAGTAAATGTCTATATATTTGTGACCAAAACCGTAAAATGTTGTTTCGGTGTGATGAAAATATGGCAAATAAAAAAAGTTAAAAAGAGGCTTCGGCCAATAAATAGCAAAAAGTGTAAATCGGCAAAATATAGTTCGGTAAAATAATATCTATGACACATGATACTTCGATGATCTAAAAATATGTCAAATAATGCACAAAGCAAAAAAGACATCGGTCAATAAGTTTCGGTAAAATTAAATTCGAACAAAAAATTTCGGTAAAGTGATCGGTTCCCAAAATAATCATCCTTCTAAATAAACGTTATGCTAAACGAAATTATGCCAAATAAAATTCTGCCATACAATTATGCCAAGTGTGTTATCCCAAATAAATTTCGGAGTATCAAGATTCTGCCAAATAGAAGGAACCCAAAAAAAGACGTCGGTCAATAGTTTTCTGTAAAATGAAATTCGAACAAAAAAAATTTGGCAAAGTTATCGGTTCCCCAAATAATCATCTCTCTAAATAAACGAAATTATGCGTAATATTAATATGGCAAAGATTATGCCAAATAAAATTCTGCTATGTTAAAAGTATGCCGTTGGAAATTCGGACACGTAAACATTCTGCCAAACAATAGTTAAGTCTTTAATAATCTTTAAGTCAAGAGTGAATAGGTTACTTCTAGGTAAGCGCGCTCCATCGTCGACCGCATCGTCGCTTTCCATCAGGTGAGATAGCGGTCAAGCGCGAACCTATCAAGAATAAAAAAAAATATATGCTAAATCATTTTTATGGATTCAAAATATTCGATTAAAGAAGATTATGCTAAGTGTGGTATGCCAAATAAATTTCGGAGTATCAAGATTCTGCCAAATAGAAGGAACCCCTTCGACTCGATCCCAACGGGTTACTAAGAAGAAGTAGTAAGATTCGGTATTTGTGTTATATATTGCTTTTTTTTTTGTTGTTTTGTGGGTGTTTCCTAATAATATGGTAGCTTTTTCTTGTATTTATTTTTTGTTCGTTATACTGTCTGTTTTAATATTTTAACTTTAACTTCAACTCATCATTATTGGCATTTGTTTTAATTTCAACTTCAACACTTCATTAATGGCATTTGTGGAAGAGACGCCACAATTTTTCTGTTTCAATGTATGTCACGTGAACGCACAGAGTATCCCTCAACATCACTCTGAGATGTTGGATTTTTTTTGTGACGTTGCTGTACACGCTGTCCTAGTTTCAGAAAGTTGACTCAAGCCCGAACTTCCATCTACGTTTTATAGCCTACCCGGCTTTGTCCTAATTCGCAATGATCGCACGGGAAAAAGAGCCGGGGGTGTTGCTATTTACTTACGCAGCGACATCCCATACAAGATCCTTTTCTCTTCGCCGGCTGTTGCAACCCCGAATTCTTGCTCCTTGAAATTGATGTCAAAGGGGTTGGCTATTCTTGGGGCGGGGCAAAATACGGGCAGTATACTACTCCAAGAATAGCCCATTGATTATTATATATGTCGCATCAAGGGTGGCCGAGATGCGAAACATCGGGTCTTCATCACGATCCGACATAGTTCTTGTAAGTGTGGGCACTGGCTTAGGTACTCGAACGAAAAATAATTTGAATCAGAATAATTTTATTTTGATAACAGTTTTACAAAAGGAAACAAACACGTGCGTTGGTACTAAGCGTATGCCGAGGCTGTCCGAGGTAGAATGCCGCACTTCTCAGGCTTCCCTCCAGTCCTCGCTGTATCCCTTCTACCGACGATCGTGTCCAAGCGGTAGGGCGCCGCTTGCGTTTCCGGTGACGATATTATTAGTTTACGGAACTAATTGTTAGATGGCGCTGTCCATCGCACCCTTGCGCCATCAATCCACGACACGGCCATCCCTGACTAGCACCCGTCCTCGGGTGTAGTACCTGGGGACAAAATATGCTCAGAGAGTAAACTAGCTCGGCTATCCTGCCATATAGACACAAAGGTGGCTGATTCTCATTAGTACTTTATTTCTTCTAAATCTAAGTACAATAATCAACTTTCACACCTTAAAATGCCTCGTAATTAAGCTTACGTACACAGTGCTCCCTGCACAATATAATTCACTAGAAAAGATCCGACCACCAAGTTATAAGGAATAAACAAGGTAATTTTAACAATTCTGTTTCTTTACCATAATTCATAAGCAAAGCATACTCAACTCATTAACTTTCCCTACATTCTGTGCACCAACACAGACCCGAATCGCACCAACGATTCGTTACAGACCCATCGCCTCATGTCACTCATGAGGTGCGGTCTAGAGTTTCGAGTATGAGTATACAAACCATTCTTAATCAGATTTGGTTTCACTACCATTGTCATCAACTATGACATCCAATTCTCGAGAAACTTGGTGATCGGGGATCTTCCTCACACGATCATGGGGGTTTTTGTAAGTTCGCTTAGAGTCAAGCGCCCTTGGTAGGTATCTATCCCCATCTAACACATCAATAATCTTAAATGGACCTTTGAATTTAGGATCTAATTTTGTTTGATTTCTTTCCTCATTTTCAATCAAAACATAATCATTAATAGCCAACTTAGAAACCTGAGCCTTTTTTTGATCAAATCGATTTTTATCATAATTTGCATTTTTCTCAATATTCTGTGTCGCTTCCTCTCTAATCTCATCTAAATTAACCTCTGTCACATCATCATCGGCGGTCACTCATCTCGTTTACGCACCAACGTAAACGAGGATAACTCACTACAGGCGTCGCATCAACGACTCATCTCGTTTACGCACTGACGTAAACGAGGATAACTCACTACAGGCGTCGCATCAACGACTCATCTCGTTTACGCACCAACGCAAACGAGGATAATTCACTACAGGCGTCGCACCAACGACTCCACTCGTTTACGCAAGTGCTTCCCCTTGACATGAAAAAAGCTGAAAAAAATTTCCTTCAAGCGTAAAATTCGGAACGACTACTTGAAATCCTCTCAACCTTAGTTCGGTCTTCGTCAAAATTGTTATCAGAAATCAGAAATCAGAAATCAGAAACGTTTATTTCAAATAGACCAATTACAGGCACTTTTGAATTGTCAAAATGTCGGTCAGTCAAAAAAAAAAATACAAGTGAAGCTAAATTGCACGTTCCAAAGCGTAGATCTCTATGGAGAAGAACGTGCAAGAAACTCCATGGACACTCTTTTAAATCATATTATGAGTTACATAAATCTTGGTTACATATTTCTTGTCGCTTCTAATATGTGAGCACAATGTAGATAAGTAATAATAATTAAAAGAATAAAATAAAATCTAATTAAAAAAAAAAAAATAGAAATTGAATTAAGTCATTGGCAGCTAAGAGATGACCAGTCTCAACTGACGGCACCCGTTCACGAGCATGACGCGTGCATCAGCCCCACTCAGTTCAACCATTTTGAAGGGAACCGAATGACCCAATAACACGTGCCACCATCATCGAGACATTTGAGTGAGCATGACAAACTCTCAACTGCCATGCTCGTAATGACAAACAAGTTGTAACCTAATAAAAATGCTCCATGGTACTTCACATTCACAAAACTTGAAAAACAAAGTGCTTCTACATTATACAATGCTATAGTTTCCAAATACAAAAGGTAATAAATTATCATAAGCTCTATTGAAATAAACAAATAAAATAAAATAAAAAAACATTTCGAAAATAACAATACAAAAAGGGGAACAGTATCTCTTCCAAAACTGTAAAAAAAAAAAAACTAATTTGAAGGTAAAAGTGGCTGTGGCTGCGGAGCAGGACCGGCATTTAGCCAAGCGTTTTTATCAAGGATATAATATTCCAGTTTATAATACGCTTGTCTACATAGTGTGCGTTTAATGCATGCTTTAAATTTGGACTCATTTAGTTATAGAATCTCAACTGGTATTTTATTATAAAATTTTACACAGTACCCCATGAAAGAACTATGTACTTTAGCCAATCTGAACCGAGGTTGATCTAATTTGTTCCTGTTCCTAGTATTAAAATTGTGCCTGTCACTTATTTTAGTAAAAAGATGAATATTTTTCCGAACATACATAATGTTTTCATAAATGTATTGACAAGCGACCGTCAGGATGCTTATTTCCTTAAATAGTTCCCTAAGAGAATCGCGTCTGCGAAGATTATATATGGCTCTGATAGCTCTTTTCTGCAGAATAAAAATAGACTCTATATCTGCAGCCCGTCCCCATAGCAAAATACCGTAAGACATGATACTATGAAAGTAACTAAAATAAACTAGTCGCGCAGTATCCACATCAGTAAATTGACGGATTTTTCTGACAGCATATGCTGCTGAACTAAGCCGACCTGCCAGAGATGTTAAATGAGGACCCCATTGTAGCCTCGAGTCAAGCGTGATCCCTAGGAAAACCGTATTCTCGACGAATTCCAGTTTCTCCCTGTTCAATACTATGTCGGAGTAATTACTTTTAACATTCGGTAACGCAAATCTTATGCACTTAGTTTTTTTTCCATTTAATACTAAATTATTAACAGTAAACCAGTTTTGGACTTGCTGTAAAGCATCGTTTACGTCATCAAGATTAGTGGAACGTCTATTGATCTTAAAAATTAACGACGTATCGTCAGCAAACAATACAATATGTGGTTGTTTTTTTAATAGATGCGGTAGATCATTTATATATACTAAAAAGAGGAAAGGACCTAATATTGAGCCTTGTGGTACACCCATTTTGACTTTTAAACCCGGAGAATTGACACCGTTTATCTGAACTTGCTGTTGCCTGTCAATTAAATAAGATTTCACCAAGCTGAGTGCAAGTTTACCTAGTCCATAATGTTCTAGCTTTAAAAGCAAGGTTTCGTGATTAACACAATCAAAAGCCTTTGAGAGGTCACAAAAAATTCCTATCGCATCTTGGGCTTCTTCCCACGCTGCAAATATATGTTTCAATAAAGTGACTCCAGCGTCAGTCGTACAACGTCCTTTGGTGAAACCATACTGCTGATCATGAAAGATTTTATTGCTGTTAAAATGGTAAAGCATTTGATTAAGCATAACTTTTTCAAACACCTTACTGAAAACTGGCAATACTGATACAGGTCTGTAATTATTAGTGTCATTATGGTCACCAGATTTAAAAAGTGGTATAACTTTACTGTACTTCATTATATCTGGAAAGACTCCTTGGTCCACACACAAATTAAATATTAAAGCTAAGTACGGTGCTATGGTCTCTATTATAGATGCGCATACTTTAACAGACATTCCCCATAGGTCTTCGGTTAATTTGACTTTTATTTGCCGGAAAGCCTTTATGACTGTCAAAGGGTTTATATGTTTGAATTGAAATTCAACCGGACAGCCTGGCAAGTTTGCTTTCAATAAAGCAACTGAAGCTTCAGGGGAGGAATTTAGAGCTTCCGTAGTCCTAAGAGGTATATCGGTGAAATAATTCACAAACTCTTGGGCTACTTCTATGTTAGAGCTTTTGGGACCATGTGAAGTCTCCAATAAAAAATCCGTATTGCGTACTTTATTCCTACCAGTTTCACTATTAATAACTTTCCACACAGTCTTTATTTTATAGTCTGCCGTTTTGATTTTATTGCTAATGTACAGGGCTTTCGCTACCTTGCAAATCTTTCTGAAAAGTTTAGAATATCTATTTACATATTTATTAAAGGTTTCAGGTTATATTTTAAGTTCTCCTAATTACAATGATTTCATTATATATATATCATAGTATTTATTAGTTTATTATATTAGCATATATACGTATTTTATTATTATAAGCTACTGAATTTATCGATAAGCTACATTCTATTTCAAATATCTGTTATTTATTTATTGTGCACACCTACCACACTGTTGTCTTTTTTAACCCAATGGTTGACTGGTAGAGAATGCCTTGTGGCATTAAGTCCGCCTATGTACCACCACTGTACATGAAGTTTAAATAAATAAATAAATACATAAATAACCCTTCAATGTAACAACACTGGTTTACGTTTGCCGTGAAATAGTGATGACAGACTTTAAACTGAAAGAGAGAGACAACACTCAGCGCCAGGATTAAAATGGAATGTGAATACCTGACCTTGTTCCTGGTTCGCCAACACACGTCAGTCAACCTCTCACTCTCTACGTGATGCCTTGGCGTCACCGTCACCGTTGCGCCATTTTCATCAGGACACCGGAAGGAGATGTGACCTTGTTTTCCACATTTGTAGCATACGATGTGGCTGGCCTTGGGATTGAGTCTTGTAGCTTGAATATCACGTTATTCTGTCGGTTTCCTATTGCTTCTTGCTTATGAAAACACTCAGCCTGCTTCGTCCAATTTTTCCACAGTGGAAACATGTGACAGGTGACGTTTGAGATGTCTTCATACGTTTTGTGTCAAATGTTTTCTGATCTGGTAGCGCACTTGACACACTGCACCTCAGGCATGCACACACACACGCACTGCACTTTGCATTTTACACTTCAGGTAAGTAAAAGTTTGTAATTCTTGCGATAATCACTGGTGACTTCGGATTATCGGGAAAGCTCGTATCGAAAAGTGGTAAAAGAAAGAAAGAAAAAGAATTCATTTGGTACAGCACAAGGCACAAACACAATATAAGTAAGCACGAAACAAAAAAAATAAAAAACAAGAAGCAAAAAACACACACACACCACACACACACATCGTACATCGTGAACGTGAATTTGCGTCGGTCTTGTCCCGGTCACAATCTGGGTAGAACACGGTGATTTACTCAGTTCCTATTTCTTTCTGGGAAAACAATGTCATCATGGTCCAACATTCGTTGCTTAGGGAAAAACCCCAGAAAAAACCTAATCAGACCAAAACTGATAACGGCATTGATTAACGGAACTTTGAATCTTATTTGGTTCAGTGCTTCATTCCGGGACTTCACTTTCTAATTTTCCATTTTAAATAATGACCGCCACTTGTCTTAGCTCTTGCTATTTTCTTTATAACCGGCGTTACGTAACCTTCGTGCTGCGCTTGTTTATTTGCACGGAATCCGAATTCTGATGTCGGCGTAGGATGCCGATCATCATTGAAGCTCTGTCTAGGGACTCTGTTTTGTGGGCGATGGTTGGGTATCGAGCAATAAACAAACTATTTTCAGATCACACAACTGATTTATTATGATGCCAGCTTTAGGTATTCACTTCACACAACGAGCCGTGAAACAGTCGCACGGCTGCCGACAGAGGAAAGAGCACCGCATCTCTGTGGTCGGCACTTTTATCTGCTCAGTTCGTGCAAACGTCAGCGCGGATTCTGTCAAGGTGACCTGTTCACTTAGCTCGTTCATTCGTTCTCAAGCTTCCGTACTATTGACTTACCCGACATACATATCATCTACATTTTTAAATATTTCTTTAAAAAAAACATATAAAAAAAACATTTAAAAACATAAAAAATAGTGGTCCGCCAGTGTCGGGAACAGGGTCCAAGCTACCGGTGGTTAGGGCTCCAGAGATAGGAACCTCCCACAATGCGAGCCGTATCGAGAAGTATTGCTTTTTGTATCAGGCCCTTGATCTAACCGTGCAACGACAGTTTCGACAGATGGTCGTCGAAGCTATTGGCTATAAGGCTATTGACGGTCACGACAATCGGCACAATGATAGCCGAGTCCACATTCAACATGTCGACAACTTCGTGTGCAAAGTCGAGATATTTGGTTTGTTAGGGTTCCGTAGCCAAATGGCAAAAAACGGAACCCTTATAGATTCGTCATGTGTCTGTCGGTCCATCCGTATGTCACAGCCACTTTTTTCCGAAACTATAAGAACTATACTGTTGAAACTTGGTAAGTAAATGTATTCTGTGAACCGCATTAAGATTTTCACACAAAAATAGAAGAAAAACAATAAATTTTGGGGGTTCCCCATACTTAGAACTGAAACTCAAAATTTATTTTTGCATCAAACCCATACGTGTGGGGTATCTATGGATAGGTCTTCAAAAATGATATTAAGGTTTCTAATATAATTTTTATTTAAACTGAATAGTTTGCGCGAGAGACACTTCCAAAGTGGTAAAATGTGTCCGTCCGTCCCCGTAACTTCTAAAATAAGAGAATGATAAAACTAAAAAAAATACATGATGTACATTACTATGCAAACTTCCACTGAAAATTGGTTTGAATGAGATCTAATAAGTAGTTTTTTTTTAATACGTCATAAATCGTAAACAGCAATTTACTTTTCAAGTTTGTACGGAACCCTCAGTGCGCGAGTCCGACTCGCACTTGCCCAGTTTTTTTTCTTTCTCAGCTTTCACGAGTTTCTCGTCATATGGAATGGTGACGTCGACTATTATTGCGCGGAGCGCTAATCGGTCTATAATAATAATAATAATAATAATGTCTGTGATGAGACTGTACATCCCGCGGAAGTGTGGAGGTCGAGGTTTTTTAAACGCGAAGACCCTGCACAACCGCGAGGTGTGCAGCCTCAGAGAATACTTTCATAAAACCGACGTGGGTATGCACCGCGATGTGGTCGCAGTGGACAAGGGACTCACCCCGTTGTCCATCATCATCATCATCATCATCATCATCATTTCAGCCGAAAGACGTCCACTACTGGACATAGGCCTCCCCCAAGCGTCGCCACAGCGAACGGTCCTGTGCGTCTCGCATCCATCGGACTCCCGCAACCGTTACCAAGTCATCGGTCCACCTTGTAGGAGGCCTTCCAACGCTACGTCTTCCGGTACGTGGTCGCCATTCCAGAACCTTTCGGCCCCAACGGCCATCTGTTCTGCGAGCAATGTGCCCTGCCCATTGCCACTTTAGTTTGGCGATTCTTCGTGCTATGTCGGCAACCTTGGTTCTCCCGTTGGTCTCCCGTTGTCCATGGCTAAAGAGAACTGGCGCAAACCTGTGATACTTACAACTGATGACCGCAGGGAAGTATGGAAAAGTAAGGAGCTCCACGGGCGCTTTTATCGGGCTCTACATGAGTCTGATGTAGATTTTGCAGCGTCCGTGGCCTGGCTACGTTTCAGCAACCTCTTCGGGGAAACTGAAGGTTTTATCTGTGCAATTATGGACGAAGTCATCTTGACGAATAACTACCGGAGATATATAATGAAGGACGGGACGGTTGACGTGTGTCGGGCATGCCATCGTCCGGGTGAGTCTATCAGACATATTATCTCTGGTTGTTCTCGTCTGGCTAACGGAGAGTACTTGCACAGGCATAACCAAGTAGCCAGGATTATCCACCAGCAACTTGCTTTGAAATACAACCTAGTGTATTCAGAGGTACCGTATTACAGCTATGTGCCCGACCCAGTTCTCGAAAATGACCATGTCACGTTGTACTGGGATCGGTCTATCATTACTGACCGGACTATTGTAGCCAATAAGCCGGATATAGTGGTGATAGACCGATTAGCGCGCCGCGCAATGATAGTCGACGTCACCATTCCACATCTCGAATTCGTCATCATTTCATTCTCAAATCTCGTGAAAGCTGAGAAAGAGAAACAAATCAAATATCTCGACTTAGCATACGAGGTTGTCGACATGTGGAATGTGGACTCGGCTATCATTGTGCCGATTGTTGTTACCGCCAATGGCCTGATGGCCAAAAGTCTAGACGACCACCTGTCGAAACTGTCGTTGCGCGGTTGGATCAAGGGCCTGATACAGAAGGCAGTACTCCTCGATACGGCTCGGATTGTGAGGAGGTTCCTGTCTCTGCAGCCCTAACTGGAAATGCCCCGAGTCCGGCCAGGACGTGCCCGGCGCCAGGTGTACTGGTGGTCGCCAGAGATCGCGACACTGCGTAGCGCGTGCAATGCCGCGCGGCGCCAGTACGCCAGGCACCGCAGGCGCCGCATCCGTCCGCCGGATGCGGAGGCCAGAGAGGCGGAGCTGTACGAGGGATACAGAGAGGCGAGACGCACCCTCCGAGCGGAGATAAAGCGGGCGAAGGTAGAGGCCCGCAAGGTGTGGCTGGAAACTCTGAACGGAGACCCATGGGGGCGCCCCTACAAGGTGGTGCGAGAAAAGCTCCGCCCCTGGGCTCCCCCGCTGACGCAGAGTCTACGGCCCCAGCTTGTGGAGGGTGTGGTTAGCGCTCTGTTCCCCACGCGAGGGGAACACTCTCCCCCGCCTATGGCTCCGCCACCTGCGGTGTCCAACGTGGACCACGACGGCGACGATGACGACATTGCTCCAGAGGTGACCGAGGTAGAGATGCGAGTGGCGGTACGTAGGCTTAGTGCCAAAAATACCGCCCCAGGACCCGATGGTCTGCCTGGAAAGGCCTGGGTCCTGGCCATGGAGGAACTCGGACCTCGACTAAGAGGGCTCTTTAGCGCATGTATGGAGAGGGGCCAGTTCCCACTTCGCTGGAAGACGGGGAAACTGGTCCTCATTGCGAAGCCGGGGCGCCCTGCGGACTCACCGTCCGCGTACCGGCCCATCGTGTTGCTCGACGAGGTGGGCAAGCTCTTTGAAAGAGTAATTGCAGACCGCCTCGTCGCGCACCTAACACGGGTGGGGCCGGATCTTTCAGACGGCCAATTCGGCTTTCGCAGGGCGCGCTTTACGGTGGACGCCATCATGCGCGTGCGAGCCCTCACGACGGGGGATGCGGTGTCCCAGGGCAGGTGTGTCTTGGTGGTGTCTTTGGACATCGCTAACGCCTTCAATTCCTTGCCCTGGGGTAGCATTAGGAGGGCACTCCGGTATCACCGGGTGCCCGACTACCTCTGTCACATTGTCGAGGCCTACCTGTCGGACAGGTACATTATCTACCCTGGTCACTTAGGAGAGTAGAAACGGCGAGAGATGTCGTGCGGTGTTCCGCAGGGATCGGTACTAGGTCCACCCTTGTGGAACATCGGGTACGATTACGTGCTGCGCGGCGATCTGCCTGACGGGGTCAGCGTGGTCTGCTACGCAGATGATACGCTGGTCCTGGCGCGGGGAGAGTCGTACCAGGCGGCGGTCGAACTAGTGACACGCGGGGTTGCGACAGTCGTGGAGAGGATCCAAGAGTTGGGACTCGAGGTGGCATTGCACAAGTCCGAGGCCATGTGCTTCCACGGCCCTCGGAACGCGCCACCATCGGGTTCCCAACTAACGGTAGGAGGAGTTCACATTGGCGTCGAGTCGACGATGAAGTATCTTGGACTTGTCCTCGACAGCCGATGGAATTTCGAGGAGCATTTCCGACGTCTGGCTCCCAAACTGGATCGTACAGGGGCTGCTCTCAAGAGGCTCCTGCCCAACCTAGGGGGTCCAGACGCCTCCTGCCGGAGGCTCTATGCAGGAATCGTTCGGTCCATGGCCCTTTATGGGGCGCGGTATGGGCGCCATCGCTTCGAAAGCGACCGGCGGCCAAGCTGAACGCAAGCCAGAGGGTCATGGCGATCCGGATGATGCGGGGATACCGCACGATTTCCCGCGAAGCAGCGAGCCTCCTTGCTTGCTAACTACCCTGGGATTTGGAGGCAAAAGATCTCGCACTCGCGCCGGGTGCCAACATTGTGTGGACCGCCCGGAGGACACGGTGGAGCATACGGTAGAGGTGTGCCCCGCTTGGGCAGAGCACCGCCGTGTCCTCGTGGGGGCGATCGGTGGCAGCGATCTCTCGCGCCGGGCCTTGGTACAGGCCATGGTCCGGAGCGAGGAGGAGTGGCAGGCAGTTGCCTCCTTCTGCGAAGCAAAGGAGGCGGCCGATCGCGTGAGGCAACGGTCCTCACGCCCCAACCGCCGCCGGGATTCCGATCCCGATTTCCGGCCACCGTAGGCGCGGGCTTGTGGACGGTGAGCAATGGGTGGCTCGCCGTCCGATCGTCCGGTAACCGTCCGGACCGAGCCCAAGTCGTCGACGGCGCGTAGTGTTCCACGCGCGCCTCAAGGAGATGTCAGCAACCGTAGGGGCCCAGCAGGGTCGAAGCCTACTGGGGCCATGGGTGATGCGAAAGTGACCCCCGGGGCCCTGGAAAAAAATGGCAAAGAAGGAACAGGAGTGGGTTTTTAGTCAGTAAAAGTCTGACACTATCTCACGCTCCGCCCAAGAGCGGGGGATGTCATTAGATGATTTTCCCACCCGAAAAAAAAAAAAAAAAGGTGTTACATACAATTTTACGTCCAAAATATTCTGCTGTTTCCAGCGTACAAATATTTTCAAGAAATTAAATTAAATTAAAATCAATTGATAAAAACCATACAATGTCAAGGATAAGGAAAACATTGTTATCCTGTCATTGTTGTTTGTTTATTGTTACACTGTTATCAAATACAATTTCAAGGGATCCTACATATAATGTCAAGAATTAATACATACAATGTCAAAGCATACTAATTAGAATGCCAAGAGTTATCAAATACAATTTAACGGAATAATAAATATGTCAGGAATTATTAAATACAATGTCAAGGCATGCTAAATATAATGTCAAAAGTTATCAGATGAAATGTCAAGGAATACTAAATATAATGTCAGGTATTAATAGATACAATGTTAAGAATTATTGAATACAATGTCGTAGGTTTAATTCAATTATTAGGAATGTAAGGGCAAGTCGTCGTCCAATTTAAATTTAGAATCAAACTTTTCATTTAAAAACTCATCTGTTGAGTAGTAGCACTTAAACAATAGGAAGTCAAATAATTTCTTTTTAAATGTCATGAAGTTAAGATCTTTAAAAACATTAAGTAATTTATTATAAACACGAATTGCCATACAGTAAACATTATTGGAAAATAGTTAAATTTTTTTTGGGGTACACATAATTCGTGAATATCTCGACTTTTTCTTATAACAACATCATTATGTACTTTAAATAATGCTATACTTTTATGTACAAAGATACAAAGTTCGAATATATATAAAGACGGGAGTGGTAATATTCTTAAACTTTTAAAGAGCGGGACACAGCTATCTAATGGTTGGGCTTTGGTTATTGACCGAACACATTTTTTTTGGGCTCGGAATGCTTTAATAATATCAACAGAATTGCCCCATATTATAATACCATAGCGTAGAATTAATGCTACATAACCATGATAAGCATAAAGTGCTGCGTTGATACCAGCTATGCGAGTTATTCTGCCTAAAACTTAATTCAATTTGACATAATTTATTTAATTTCTTGATTTATAATAATTCCTTATTTTATTGATTCAGTTGTCTTTGTTTTCGTCTTGTACCTAGTTATTATTTATTAAATGTACAATTGATTCAAAATATAAATAATATTAGTTTGCTAAATTCTGTAAGTGCTGTGCACACCTTTAAGTGAAGAATTCGCTGTGATAATTGTTTATTGTTAAGATTATTCTTTTGTAAATGTTTTTGCGAACTATTCGTTGGAGTGCCGTAACAAATAAATAAATAAATAAATAAAACAAATACAAATCTTTGCAGTTTAGTACATAATTTGTCAATATGTACTTTCCAGTTGCAATATTTATCCAACGTTATACCCAAAAAAGTAGCATTTTCAACCACTTCTATAGTGTCACTTGCTATTGTACGTTTGGAACTGTATAAGTTTGGTTTTACCAATATTGACATGTAAATTGTTGTCTGTTAACCATTCTATTATTTTGTTTAGTGTGTCATTGATCTCTTTTTCGTATTTGGTGATATTTTTATCAGTGAGTTCAATACTAAGAGTTGTATCGTCGGCGTACAGAATGCATGAATATGGAGTCACGTTGGGCAAATCATTAATATACAGTAAAAACAAAAAAGGTCCCAATATACTGCCCTGGGGAACGCCACATGAGTTTTGATGATAGGCGGATCTATATATAATTTTTTCCGATGTAGCGTGTCTAGATATCTCTACACATTGTTGGCGATTATGCAAATAAGTTTTTATCCAGTTTAACGCATTTTCCCTAATACCATAGCGATTCAGTTTTAAGAAAAGTAGTTTGTGATTTACGAAGTCAAATGCTTTTGACATATCAAGGAATATTGATGCTATTGGCTTTTTCTCATTAAGACTTGAGGTAATCATTTTCACAAGAGAAAAACATGCAAGAGTTGTTGATTTCCCCTTTCTGAAATCAAACTGTTCCCCTTTTAAAATTGCATGTTTTATTATAAAGGAGTGCAGTTTATCGTACATAATTCTTTCAAAAATCTTAGAAATTACGGGTATTAGAGTAATCGGACGATAATTATTCATATCATTTTTATCTCCTTTTTTATATAATGATTTGACTATTGAAAACTTTAGTTTGGTGGGGAATAAGCCTTGAAATAATGATAAATTAATAATGTGGGCCAGAGGACGAGATATACATATATTTAGAGCAACGTTTAAGAATCTTTGTATTAATGTTATCATACCCAGTTGAGTTTGTTGAATTTAAAGAATCAATAACTTTATACACAGTATTTTCATCAGTTGGAGTCAAAAAAATGCTATCCGATATGTCAGTGATGGTATGTTTGTAGTCAATGGGTGTTTCAAAATTAGGGGTTTTTGGTTTGTTAGTTATTTTAATAAAAAAGTCAATAAATTGGTTTGCAATTGTATATAAATTGATCAGTGCACATACACTAATGGCAGTGTATGTGCACTGATCAATTTTAATAGAAGAAATTTCAGCGTTATTATCGATATCTGCACTATTCTTTTTGATTATATCCCAGGCGGCTTTACATGTATTGTTCGATTGAAGTATATAACGAGTGTTATCAATTTTCTGAGCATGTTACATCGTCTCAATATATATTCCTAGTTTAGAAGTCAGGGTCTATTTGCTCTGGCTCACTTAGCTATGCTCCAACAATGTAACATTTGTGTATGTTTTGGAATAATAAAGGTTATTATTATTATATTCTAGTGTAATTTTGATAGTTCTTTAGGTGTAGGTTGTTGTTGGAATTTAATAGTCTATATTTTAAGTACATACTTCTTTTCTTGACACAACATCTTTTTATTCCTTTTGTTATCCATTTAGTTTTTACCGGTTTGTTTGTTATTTTTACTTTTAGGATGGGAAAACAGAGATCATAAAATTGAATGCTAGATCAGTATCATCAGATTCGTATATTTCTGAAAATGAAAGAGACGATAAGCATGATATGAACTTTTCAATGTTGTTTTGACTTAGATCTCTTCTCTTTTCAAACCAAAATAGTTTTCTGCATTTTGTAGTATTTACAGACGAATTAAAGCTAATGGACTGACCAGTCTCATGGTCAGATAATGCAAGAATATGTACTTGAGGCTGAACATTAGGTACATCGCTTGCGATGAGATCTATACATATGATGATTTCTTGTGGGTTTAGTTATATGGTTGGAAATATTATAGTTATGCAAGAAAAGTTCTAGTTCTTTATAATTATTATTACGCTTTAACGCGTCAATGTTCCAATCACCGCATAGTATTATGTTATTTTTATTTTGTTTTGTTACTTTCCTTAAAATATCCTCTAGGTTTTTTAAAAACAAACTTAAATTTGAATTTGGAGTACGGTAAATACAGATAACAATGACCTTAAGAGTGGCAATCTCTATCGCACAATATTCGAAATCATACAATAAAGGCGTAACTAAATTAGATATATGTTTACATTCGAGGTTCTTTTTAACCATTATGCATGTTCCGCCTCGCCGTTGGTGTGGTCTAGAAAAAAATGAGACTAACTTGTAATTTTGTAGTATTAAGTTACTTTCTGATCCTCTTTTTATAAAAGTTTCTGAAAGACATATGATATCAATATTTGTACCTTTTTCATGCAGTTCCTGTTTTTTTTTTATGACAAATCCCGCTCTTGGGCGGAGCGAGAGATAGTGTCATACTTTTACTGACTAAAAACCCACTCCTGTTCCTTCGTTGCCTTCGTCCCAGGGCCCCGATTTCGTTTTCACACTATCCAAGGCCCCAGTAGGCTTCGACCCTGCTGGGCCCCTACGATTGCTGACATCTCTCTGAGGCGCGCGCGGAACAATACGCGCCGTCGACGACTTGGGCTCGGTCCGGATGGTTACCGGACGGTCGGACAGCGGACCACCCATTGCCCGCCGTCCGCAAGCCCGCGCCTACGGTGGCCGGAAATCGGGATCGGAATCCCGGCGGCGGTTGGGGCGTGAGGACCGTTGCCGTTGCCTCACGCGATCGGCCGCCTCCTTTGCTAGCATTACTGCTTTGCAGAAGGAGGCGACTGCCTGCCACTCCTCCTCGCTCCGTACCATGGCCTGTACCAAGGCCCGGCGCGAGAGATCGCCGCCGCCGATCGCCCCCACGAGGACACGGCGTTGCTCTTCCCAAGCGGGGCACACCTCCACCGTGTGCTCCACCGTGTCCTCCGGGCGGTCCACACAGTGGCGACACCCGGGCGTTGCTTCCGCACGAATCCGGTGCAGGAACTTCCCGAATTTCCCGTGTTCGGTGAGAACCTGCGTCATGCGGAAGGTGAGGACGCCGTGAGGTCTTTCCAACCACGCCTCAAAGAAGGGACTTACCGCCATAATGCAGTTCCTGTAAAGTAATTTCTAATAAATCTGTTTTGTTTAAAATGCCGGCAATGTTTTGATGAAATAGTGTACATTTACGATTAGTTTCGAAAAAAATTGGATTTACTAGCTTCATTAGGGTTCGACATAATTGCAGTAGCTACATTAGCATTTAATGGCTGAAAGGGTTTTGTTTTTTGTACCTTAAAATAATGGGGGATTGTTCCTTTTTTGTTAACGTGTATACTACTATTTAAGTTTGAGCTCGATGAAGTGCGAGTGTGTTTTAATGTACAGGCTGTGTCCATAATTCTCCTGAAGTTAATATTATCAATTTCTATATTTAGTTTATAACACAGCATTTTCTTGGATACGTAATTATAATTGTTATAACTATATATATTCTCAGTTGTATCAATGAACTTACAGTTAGGAAAATTTTGCAAGAATAATTTAACATTTTGATTTAACAACTTAACATTTAAATAAGGATTATTGATAATATTTAACATAAATACTTGAATATAATTCCTATTTATTAATTAATATTTATTAGTTTTGATGTTAGTTCTAGTTTTAGTAAAAATTTCATTTTAATAAACTAACAAACCAGAAATAAATACAAAAAAAATAAAAAAATACTTGGTTATTTCTTAGTTTATGAAGCGTTGGAATCAACTCTGATAGTAATTTGTAAGGGTTTCTGTCATTGCTACCTATACCCAATATTACTATGTCATCATTGTGCAAGTTTTTTATATAATCGTCTATTTTACATAATATTTGCGTACTAGTTGAGCTTGGGTTTGAAAATCCTGATACAGAATATACGTTATTCCACATATTTGCATCCCTCTGTAACTTTATTTCACTGGCAAAACCTCGTACTTGTTGGTCACCTAAAATGATAATTTTTGGAACTGCTGTTGAATTGTAGACATTAATTTGAATTATTTAAAACCTGATTATTAGTTTTAATCAGTAGTATATATGAAGTTTGAGCACATGGAATCTCTCTATTGCGTTTGCGTTCCAATGATTGTCTGTCTTGTGAATTCATGACTGATACTAAAACACTTTTCTCAGATTAACCCAGTTCTGTTGTTGGTTGATTGCTTTGTGTTGAAATTTGTGTCTTAACTTGCTGAGCTTTTCTAAATGAGTGTGAGCAGAAAGTTTTTCAACACTAGGTGAGCTTTGCGTCATGAGTAGAGAGACCCCAAATGACTCAGTAAGACGTCGCTTGACATTATGTTTCTGCATGGTTGACTGACGTAAGGTTGTTCGTGAACTTCGGCAAATCTGTTTCAATATTTTAACTTCCTGAGATAGTTGGGCAATTTGTTTTTTCTGTTCTACATTTTCGAGAATAATATTTTCTAATTCATGTTGCGTAGATTGTAACTCCGACTTTAATGCATTTAATTCGGTGTCCATTTCGTCTCGGCATAATGCTGTTATATGTGAAGAAACGTCTAGTCTACTAGAATAAGATGAGTTGATGGAAGTGCTCATATCCATTTTTTCTAGTGATTTACACTTTTGTAAATTTGTCTTCTACGAGTTACATTATTCATATCTTCCATCGTTATGCGCCCTCTATGTCAAAGTTGTGTAGCTAATTTAGTGCAGTGCAATGGGTACTTAATAAGAAGTTTTCCTATTTTTCATTAGATGTCGTGTTAAATATCATAGGTAATCGATGAAGAAAGTAGTGCCCTCTATGCTTGATCTTCAATATCCATGTGATGTTAAAGATGTGAAAGTAGTTTTGCTATTCAGCAATAGATGTCGTTTTGCGGATTATCGTTAATCAATGAAGAAACCTGTCAGAAACCAATGTTTACAGAAGAGCGCCCTCTGGCGGATTCTACTACTATCACCACTGTATCCGGTTTTTTGGCCTATAATAGTCCGGTCAGTAATTATAGACCGATCCCAGTTAAGTACAACGCGACATGATCATTTTCGAGAACTGGGTCGGGCACATATAGGTACCTGTAGTATGGTGCCTCTGAATCCACTAGGTTGTATTTCAAAGCAAGTTGCTGGTGAATAATCCTGGCTACTTTTGTCACGTACGTAACTTCAAAGGGAGTGGCCAAGATACGGCCAGAGGTTGACAATGCCGTAGACAAGATTATTATTTATACAAAAAATCTTAATAATTACTAGAAATAATTATTAAAATAGTATCACGTCAGTTGAAATGGAAATAAGTCTCAAAGCACACTCCTGCAATGATATTAACGATCACCAATGCCCTTGCCTTCCAATCTCACAAAAAAAGTCAGTCAAATACCTGGGAGTACTTCTGGACGAACAACTTAACTGGCGTCCCCACATTGAATTGACCACTTCCCGAGTTAGGAAACTTATATGGGCATTTAAAAAGCTTCGACACGTGGCCCAGTTTAAACTATTACGAACGGTGTATCTTGCGCTGGCTCAGTCAATTATAGGTTACTGTATTACGGCCGGGGGAGGCGCCTGCAAAACCTATATGATTAACCTCGAAAGAGCCCAAAGATCTCTACTTAAGGTCATGACATTCAAACCGTACCGGTTTCCTACAAAAGATCTGTATAAAAATTGTAATGTACTTACCGTGAGACAGTTGTACCTTCTTAATCTCACATTAAAACAACAGCAAATCACACCGGTAAATCACGCCACAAAAATAAGGAGAACTGTTACTCGGCCTGACTTATGTAGACCAGCAAGATATAAAACCGCTTCCGCTAGACGTCAACACATTTACATGGCTACTTACATTTACAATAAAATAAACAATACCCTTAACATAAACCCATTAACAACTAGAGAAAGTAAAAAGAAAATCTCCACATGGCTTCAAACACTGAATTATCACCAAACGGAAGATTTCATCCAACAGCAGTACTCATGAATATATAATATCTAATAATAATAATATACACACACACACGCACACATAAACATACTATCACACATGCACACCTACACACACGCACACAAACATACTATCACACATGCACACCTACACACACACTCACATACGTGCACACCCACATAAACACACACATAACACGCTGAGTCATTAAATACTTGAGCATGCGTGCATTTTCATTTATTTTATTTTACCATGTTTTTATTTTTTTTTAATCAAATATGTATAAATGAATATGTGATCAAATGTAACATATGCAACTGGGTGAAGACACTGGCTCCTGTAACACAGGTTGCTACCTAGCTCAGGAGCCAGGGCTTCAAAAAATTTGTTACCTAAATATTTTTTGTGTCAATAAACTTTATTATTATTATTATAGTTAAAGTTCGGAAAAATGATATTAAACAATAAGTATATTCATTAATTCAGTGTTTCCTTGGTTCTTGCAACCATTTTGAAGTTATTTTTCAATTATTTCTTGACCATACAAAGTCCTTCAGGCGAAATAATAAAAATAAAGATTGCTAAGAATTTTAAATTTAATAAGCGACCAGAACATCATTTTTTTTAAACACCATTTATTATATCAATATTATGCATTTGGTTCATTGATAAAAATGCATACGAAATACAATTATTTTGCTTATAATAGGGGTTAAAGCATGAAATTGCCGTTTTTTAAAACGGGTTGCTTTGATGTGTTAAATCTTTGGATTGACTTGGAATTATAAGTTCAAATAAACTTTTTATTAAAGGTACGTTATTCTTTTTCCGAAATTAGGTATTTTTTGGTTTCTTTGTGTTTTGTATTTTCTGTAATATAACTTACTGTACTTATAACCATGAAAGCTAATAAAAAAACGTTTTTTTCATATTAAGAGTTCCAACGTTTCCAACGAAACTATGCATTTCAAAGGGCAAGAAATATCAATGACGTATACCTACGACTTTCTTTTAACAAAAAAACTCTGTGTTCTTGGTTTAATAGCTTTCGTTTTGGAAATTTTGTCTTGTAGCCGCCCTGAGAAGAAAAGTTATTCGTGAGATAAAAGGAGATTGGGCACTTATAGATTCACTTTTTGACGCGTATGGCCATTTGAGTTATTTTATAATTCATAACTATTATTTTTATTGATTTTTTACCTAAATTCATTGAAATCATTTGTGGGGTTTCTATTTTCATTTTAATTAGTATTTAATACAATAAATACGTCATTAGCTCCATTATAGTGAAGCTACTCCTTTCTCAGTTATAATCGATCGATTAAATATTAACGTAAATTGTGGGTAAACAAAAATATCTACATTCGCAACTAAAAAATATTAAGAGTTGTAATTAATATTTTTCTTTAATTATGTTAATATTTCTTTCGAAAAACAATTTCTGGGCAAAAATAAAACAATTAAGATATAATCGATAATGTTATAACGCCGTAGTCAATTGATTTGTCACAACACTATTCGATGAAATGTCAAACAAAATATCGTTTACCGTGTTAACTGCCAGCAAGCCGAGAATATTGTTTTTAGCTTTTCTCTGCTAACAAATGTAAATTCGTGTCGAGTTGAGTTTTAGGATTCTTCCACGTTCATTTACTACATCGAACAATTTGACTCATTTTGTGTGTCGCTGTGAAGTGAATTGTTAAAACGTTTTTACGTCCATGGTGATTTAATCAAGACTTAAAACAATATGTGGCGCTGTGTAATTGTACTCTTTTATTAGCACACCCACTGCCTAGCCGCCAAATCAGAGAGGCAACTGGTTCCATGGCCCGGAGGCAGGGTTTCAAAACGAATTGTTTTGAGATGTAACATAAACTCAATACTCAACTTATTTTTTTTTAAAAAACCCCAAAATATATCATTTTGAATATAACTTTGTTTTAAAGCATGACACTATCCCTTTTTTGTGTCTAATTTTCACTACCATACTGTGTCAAAAGTTGCGCAACCAAGTGCCATAGTAACTTGCTCAATCTCCTTTCCGAAACAAAAATAGACATCCCATTTATTAACAATTTTAAGTCCGTATACATCATCAATATTGCATACCATTTTACAATTTCAACAAAAAAAAAACTAATTAATACCTAATTTCGAAAAAAAATAACGTAACTTTATTATAAAGTTTATTTGAACTTATAATTCCAAGTCAATCCAAAGATATAACGCTTCAAAGCAACCCGTTTTTAAAAACGGCAATTTCATAGTTAAAGACCTAATATTATTGAAAAAAAAAAAAATTAATTACGTCGTTTAAAATGTTTGGGTATTTTTGGCGGGATTTCTTTAGTTAAGTTCAGTGGCTGTATGGTCTTAAGACCTTAGCCTACCCAAATGGGGTGAAAAGTGGCGGCAAAAAATATTACAATTTGCCGCGTAACGTTTGAATTGCGAATATTTGCTTCAGTTTGTGACTATTTGCTATTCGCCTATTCGCTTTCATAATGAACTCTGCACACGCTTTTCCCGACGACCTTAGCCTGAGAATCTGCTATGTACGATAATGACCTAATGACCTCGGCCGCTCTATCTCGGACTCTGTTTCTACTTCTTTGAATAACTCCAGCGTCCGACAGATGGAAACCGACTCGTATGTACCATATTTCGACCAGCAGAAGCCAATGCTACGTTATTAGACAGACAGACGGACAACAAAGTGATTCTATAAGGGTTTCGTACCTCAAAAGGAAAAAATGGAACCCTTATAGGATCACATTGATGCGCGACTGCTGCGTCACACCCGCGCTGCAGTCGCGCGGCACTTTGCGGCTAATTTGAAGGCGCCCTAATTTGCCTGCGAAAAGCATACTTGTTTTAAGCATACTTTTGAACAAGCATGCTCAAAGCAAACACAAATAAGTACACTTATGCCATCTAATAGCAATAGCAACTTTGCCGGTGCAGCATTGAACTGAATAAAGTCATAATTTTCTTTGCAATGCAGTGCATCCAAAAACTTCTGTCATCAAGAAAGAAAAGGAATAGGCGAAGTGCACGCGCACGCGCACGATGCTTACTAGCATGCAAACCGGTTCAAACGCGCACTTAGTATATATTCATGTTACCGCATAGGCGCACACTTAGTGTGCGAGCACAAAACTTGCGCCGGCCGAGCGATGGCTGCAGTGGGGCGACGCGACGTGGAGTACACTTTCGATAACGGCAGCGATACCAGGCGCGGGCACGAAACAAACTGTTGGGCAATCGCGCTCGAGCATTGTTGTGAGAAACATGAGTTTACGTCGAAGATAACTATACATTGGAGCCTAGTCTCCTAATGAGGGAATTATTATGACCTAGAGATGGTGATCATCCAATAAATGGAGATTTTTTTTTATTATTAATTATAGGCTCGCGTTTGACCACCATCTCTCCTGATGGTAAGCGATGATGTGGTCGACGATGGAGCACGCTTGCCTAGAAGTAGCCTATTCACTCTTGACTTAAAGACCCCTAAGTTGTAGCTATCAGGAAACACAGACTACGGCAAGGAATTCCACTCCTTGGCTGTACGCATAATAAATGTGTTCTCAAAACGTTTTGTGCGTATGGGGGGGATGTCTACCATGTACCGGTGGCGCAACGCCGTACGTCTATTGGTCCGATGATGGAACGGACTTTATTTATTTATTTATTTTATTTATTTTATTCGGGAAAAATAACAGCTATACATTAAAATCTTATACTAGGTTATAAATACGCAGAAATTATAAATGTATAACCTACGACATTTTCCACAACATACTAAGAGTTATATTTAACAATGCGCTATTCTTAGATGTTAAAACAGAAAAGTATTAACAATAAACATAAACATAGGCATGCAAGTAAGAAAAAAAAAATGGAGGGAGAGAGAATGTGTAAATTAATTAAACAATTAAACGAACTAGTTTATTTCTTTTTTATAAGTAAGCTTTTTAAATTTTTGAGCAGAAACAAAAAAGAAGTCGATGTCTGCACAGAACTTATTATATTGATTAGTAAGACGGCGAAGAGGTGCTCGCAAGCCTGCGTTTGTACGACAAGAACTTACTGCAAATAAAGGTCTTGCACGCACCCCCCGGTATATCGTTGTTCTAGGCACTACATAACTAATCTTGTTACGCAAATCAATACAATCATAAGTATTGCACAGATCAAACAAAAACATCGCTTCCAACATGACTCGTCTAGATTTTAAACTTTGCAGATTATACTTTTTCAATAGGTCACTGTATGATGCATAAGTACGATAGCAACGAAAATGCATGGCTTTTAAAAACTTCCGTTGTACTTTTTCGAGCATATCGGAATATTTTTCATAGTGGGGATTCCATACTGAAACTGCATACTCTAGCTTAGAGCGAATCAACATTTTGTATAAGTATAAATAGGTAAAAGGTCAGGTAAATACTGTAGCCGTACTCATAATAAAACCGAACATACGGAAGGCATTATTAACAATTTTGATGATATGGGAACCTAAGTGAAGTTTGTCATCTAACAGAATTCCTAAATCCCGAATCAAGGTTTCTCTTTTTAGATTAACGTTGTTTAAGGTGTAGGGATTCAGTATGATGTTCTTATTTTTGGTAAAACTAATGACACAACATTTAGATATACTAAGTTGAAGTTTATTGCGTGTACAGTACTCCGAGAAGGCATCCAAATCTTTCTGTAAAAGAGAGTAATCGCCGTGACTTTTAATGGGCCTAAATATTTTAATGTCGTCAGCATATAAAAGTAATTTTGAATTTTTAAAACATGCATCGATATCGTTTATGAATAAAATGAATAAAAGAGGTCCCAAAATGGAACCTTGTGGTACTCCGGAAGTCACATCTATAGTAGCAGAGCAAAAACCATTCAATACGACTCTTTGTGTTCTGTTGCAAACATAAGAATAGAACCACCTTAAAAGGTCCCCACGTATCCCATTAAAAGCAATCTTCTGCAGAAGCAGTTCATGATCAACTTTGTCAAAGGCTTTCTTGAAATCAGTATATATGACATCAATTTAAACACGAGCATCCAAGTTGTTAAACAAATAATCTGTTAAAGTCACAAGGTTCGTCACGGTTGATCTCTTTTTGACAAAACCATGTTGCTGCGGTAATAAAACGTTATGAATCTACTTCATGACGTTTTATACATACACACTACATCGGGTACATCGGGTATCGTGTACTAGTCTCTCGAAAACCTTTGACAATGTCGACAATATTGATATTGGTCGATAGTTCTCGACGTCATTCCTGGGTCCAGAC
Source organism: Mythimna impura (assembly GCA_905147345.3). Lineage (NCBI taxonomy): Eukaryota > Metazoa > Arthropoda > Insecta > Lepidoptera > Noctuidae > Mythimna > Mythimna impura. Next base: position 278,310 of record LR990342.1, on the reverse strand, counting down.
TTGTAAACAGGGGTTATATTTGCAAGTTTCCAAGCTTGTGGAAATATCCCCTGAGAAATGGATAAATTAAATATGGTATGCAAAGGTATACATAGATTGGGGGCAGTTTTCTTAATAAAAATTACTGGCAAACCATCAGGTCCAGGCCCTTTGGATGGGTCTTAATTCATTAGTACATAATACATCAGTCTCGGAGAATTGAATGTCACTTATTAGCGAGCAGTTAGGGGAGCATTCAGTTAACGAGGACGGCACACTCTCCAAGGTGGATGGTTCATAAACAGAGCTAAAGAAATCACAAAAAATATTGCAAATATCTTCTGGGTTATTAGATGACTGATTATTGTATTTCATAGAGGCAGGAAATCCAGTAGTAGATTTTTGCTTCAAAATGAACGTCCAGAAATATTTAATGTGGTCTCGAATACCATCCTCCACAGAGCTAATGTATTTTCTATATGATTCTTTGCACTCAGACTGAAATCTCGTACGAAATAGTGAAAACTGCTCGTAGTCAGATAAATTCTTGTACTTTTTCCATTTAACCCACGCCTTAGCTTTGTTTTTATAAATGTGTAAAAGAGATTTAGAAAACCACACAGGAAACTTCAAAGACCAACTACTAACCAATGGTACATGCTTTCTTATTATACTAAAAATACTGTTGTAGAACGTGCATAAGTACTCGTCAGGCGTCTGGTCATTTGAAAATGAGTCGTTCCAATTTATTTCTTTTAAATCTTGATTAATATTTTCATAATTTGCTTTATAGTAATTATATTTCTTAATTGTCTTACGAACTATTACATTATTGAGTAATGAGACCGTAATTAACACACAAAACGGTGGATGATGGTTATCTAACTGTAGTAGATAATCCGTGGGGGAATATGTGGTGCAGCCGTCACTACTAATGAGCAAATCCAATATTCTCCCATTCGTATTCTTTGCAATATTAAATTGATAAGCGTCGAGGTAGGACATGAAATGACCTAAAAAAAAAAAAAAAAAATCTTTATTTAATCTTTATACAATATTGTTACATGTAATAGCCACAAGTAAATCTTAAACAAAATATAGATAAATTAATTCCCAACGAATAACTACGAGTATAACTAAATTATCAATTTTTAAGGACTTAAGGAAAATTAACTTTACACCTAGAATTATGTATAAGTAGCGACTTGCCCGAACTAGGTTTATAAAACCTGTGTTTCGGGTCATCACTTAACAAGACTAATGAACAAGGGCATCTAAACAGAAATAACAACTTACGAACTAAACCTTACAATCATACTAAAACTTCCAATAGTTTCTCTGTGTCTGTGTAATTGAGATTCAATAGATACTCCGATAACAATGTACTACATTTAATATAATTTATGCTATATATATCCAATAATTTATTGAGCTTGTTGTACAAAAAAGGTCCCAAAAAGACATAAAATCTATGAGCAAATGCATGTCTCGTCTGTGGTTTTCTGCAAACCAAATCTTTCCTCCTCCTGGTTGACGGTACTGGGTCAAAAGGAAGCTCAGGGTGCTGATAAAGTACGATGTGCAATATAAATAGTTGGCGTACTGTTAGTAACTTACATGCTGTGTATAGCTGGTGAGTAGGAAATCTAAAAGGGCGAAAGGTTGCAACCTTTAGAACTGCTCTTTGAGCACGTTCTAGAGGAAGCAAGATAGTCCTGGCAGTTCCACCCCATGAAGTAATACAGTAGGTAAGAACCGATTGACACAGAGCCAAATAAACCTGTTTAATTAACTTATAATCGGCTATGTGACGTAGGTTTTTAAAAATATATATTAATTTACGCACTCTTGTGCACAATAGCTCAATATGTTTACGGAAATTTAGATTTGTGTCAATCGTAACACCTAGGTATTTTATGTGATCAGCTTTAACTAAAGTAGGGCAAGTACAAGCAATGTCAGCATGCTTGCAATTGTGTGCGAATATATTAAGGTTAGTAAGCGGTAAGTTAATGTTTCTCATTGAGAATAAAATGTATTTTGTTTTATCTATATTTAATGTTAGCAAATTTTGATGTAGCCAATTAGACACAACATTAAATCCGTTTTGGGCATGTTCATATGCTTCAACTCGGGACTCAGCAGAGAACAGTAAAGCCGTGTCATCCGCATATGATAAAATTAGCCCATTACGAAGGACTAAACTACATAGGTCATTAATGTAAATTAAAAATAATGTAGGGCCCAAAATACTGCCTTGTGGTATTCCGAAACAACTATTTTCTATCTCAGAACTTGTAAACTGCCCTATTTTAACACATTGTTGACGGTCTCTAAGATAATCGGAGAATAACAGAAGTTGCCCTCCTCTTATCCCAAGCGTTTCAAGCTTGTGCAGTAATATAGAACATGAAATTGTGTCGAAAGCTTTAGCGAGGTCCAGAAAGATCCCAATGGTATGCATGCCACTATCTAGTTTCGTACTAATGTATTCGGACAACCTGTGGACTGCTTGGTTAGTTGATCTTTTGGGTCTAAACCCAAATTGGTTATTGGAAAGCAATTTGTTAACTTCAAGATAATCTATTAATCTGCTGTTTATAATTTTTTCTAAAATTTTTGAAAGTCCTGTTAGTACTGAAATGGGTCTGTAGTTGTTAAACACGCCGCTTCCACTAAGTGAGTACATACAGGAGAGTTACCTCTACAAGTCTGAGTGGTTTGCGAGGCAGCCGTATTACATGTGACCCATTCAATTTCGGGCAAATTATAATCTCCCAACAGATAAAAATGTTGAGGGTCATTATGCCCAATTAGGGATTGTAAAAGATCAAAATATTCAACATAAATACTTTCAGGCGTTTTGGGTGGAATATAAACTGCAGCAACAATTACATTTTGACCCAGGCCCGAGCATGGCATCTGTATTAGTATGTGCTCAATGTGCGTATGTATGGAGGAGCATGGAAGTAATCTAACTGAGCGCAGTCCTTTTAATACAGCGACGAGAACGCCACCTCCGTCTTTCCTTTTGGTGGCAGCGCGATTCCTATCACTTGGCGAAATTAGATTGTGCAATTCCAGTGCACACTCCCCGAAATGTAAACGATAGAAAACCGACAGGCTAGCAACTCGGCGGCGATGACCAAGGCTTTGGAGCTTCGACTCAACAAGTGCATCATTGCCGATGATCCTCTTGGCTCGCCTCTCAATCGACTCTAGCGCATCAAGCTGATATTTGGCAGACCCGTCCAAAAGATGAGAGCAGTATTCCATACATGATCGAACTTGCGCTTGATAAAGTTTTAGCAGCTGTTCCGGCGTGAAGTACTGTCTGACCTTCGCGAGGATTCCCAGCTTTTTTGCTGCCATTTGAGCCTTTGCTTCGATGTATGGCCCAAAGTTGAGAGTTGACGTCAGCGTAACGCCAAGAAGATCAAGATGGTCGGTTATTGGCACGGTCACACCTCGGAAAGATGGAGCCGGGTGGAATTGACTCCGTTTAGCGGAAAAAAGACACGCTTGGGTTTTAGTTGCATTGAACTTGACCAGATTGGCATCGCCCCAATCGGAGACCGCCTTCAAGGACGAGTTCAAGCGTTCAACCATAGCCTCTCGGAATGACTGGATCTGTGACCCACTAGCGCGTGCGTCAGCCACATATCTCTCGGCAACAGTGCTGTCGTCTGCATACCCAAAGATACCGGGTTTAAGTAAGTCATTTATGTGCAGCAAAAACAGTGTTGCCGAGAGTACCGACCCCTGAGGGACCCCGGCATTAATATCCATTTGACCGGACGAGCAGCCATCAACGACCACTCGGATGGATCGATCCCTCAAAAAGTCTGCGATCCAATCACACAGACCAGTGGGTAGACCGAAGGAAGGAAGCTTAGCAATAAGGCTTTCGTGCCAGACCCTATCGAAAGCTTTCGAGATATCAAGGGAGACGGCAAGCGCTTCCCCATGCTTTTCGATGGCCTCGCTCCAGATGTGAATGGCATACGCTAGAAGGTCCCCAGTAGACCGATTTTGGCGAAAACCGTATTGTTGGTCACTGTGGATGTCGTGAGCTTCTAGGTATGCCAGAAGTTTCTTGTTTAGCACCCGTTCCATACTCTTACAGAGGACGGATGTAACAGAGATGGGTCTGTAGTTTGCTGGGTCAGCTCGACTGCCCTTTTTGGGCACAGGCTGCACTTTAGCTTGCTTCCAAGCAATCGGCACTTTTCCAGTCTCATATGAGATGCGAAATAGGCGTGTCAAGATCGGAGACACTTCAGGCGCACAAGTTTTGAGCACAATTGCTGGTATCCCGTCGGGGCCACTAGCTTTGTTCACATTGAGGTTACGCAGGACCCTACGAACGTCCTTTTGATGGATACGAACGTCTGACATCCTCGTCGCGCATCCATCAGGAGAAACAGGTGGCCGTGCGTCACCAGAATTCAGACGAGAAGATTCCGCAAAAAGAGAGGCAAACAAGTTTGCTTTTTCCTCAGCGGTGTGAGCCAGCGACCCATCGGGTTTCAGCAATAGCGGAGGTGAGGGACGGCAGACCTTCGATTCAACCGACTTAGCCAGGGACCAAAACGCTGTACTACCTGCGGGGTATGAAGCAAGTTTGCTCCCAATTCGGCTTATATGGTGAAACCGAGATCTCTGCAACACCTTCTTGCAGGTCTTGGCAGCCCTGTTAAAGGCCTTCTTCTTTTGAGCCTGGTCGTTTGCTTTGCGCGTACGAGCGTCAGCCCAAGCTCGATATGCCGCGTGCTTAAGCGCGTCTGCACGATCACATTCGGCGCCAAACCATGGACGAGCTTGGCCAGACATTGTTACGTCAGAGAATGGGATGAAGTACTCCATCCCCTGCCGCAACACATCCGTCACGGCATCTACGCACGACGAAGCATCATCTGAAGAAAGGCAAGTGGGCTGCCAAGGATAGCATGCGAAGAAAGACCGCAAGCCAACCCAATCTGCTGACCAGTATCGCCAAACCCGCCGGGTGCCTCTAGAGCTGGGATCGGGCGGGGAGTAGACAGACACAGACTCAACCAGACAGTGGTCGGAACTGCCTAAAGGCGAACATATCGACACAGAGTAGCGGTCTGGATCTGCTGTCAGCAAAAGGTCCAGGCAATTGGCTGTGTGCGAATCCACATCCGGCACCCTCGTTGCCCCCTGGACCAGCTGGGCGAGAGGTGCGAAAGCTAGCGCTAGCTTTCGCATCTCTTGCCCAGCGTGGTCTGTGGACTGGTACGGGAAAAGCCACTCTTGGTGGTAGGCATTAAAATCCCCCAGTAACACCAATTGGGCAGAAGGGTACCGCTGCTGAGCCACATCCGCCGCCTCACTCAAATGTTGTGTGAGCCCCGATGGCTCTTGATCTCCGCTTTGCGAGCGGTAGACACAAGCGTAGATTATTTTATCTAGGCCTGTGTCCACCAAAGTCCAAAGCGTCGAGAACCTGGAGTCCTCAAGGTTACGGAGACGCCGATAGCAGATGTCATCCCGGGCGTACATACATACACCCGCACGTGGTTTGAAATTGTGCTCCAAGGTAAAACCTGGGTAAGAAAGGTACGACACGTCGGACGGACCTCTGATCTGCGTCTCCGAAAGGAAGAAGAGAGCTGGTTTTTCAGTCTCGAGGTGGTGGTGGACTGCGGCGAGATTGGAGTGCAGTCCTCGTATGTTAGTGAGGTGCACTTTGTGAGAGAGGGAGTGCAGCCGCTGTTTAACATGTCTTTTACTTTTCCTTTTCATTTTTATTTGAGTGAAGGAAGGAGAGGAGAAGGAAGTGAAATGAGGTTCCACGCAGCTAACCCTCAGGCACGCACTGAAAGGACGACATCATTGGGGGACTAGTCTGGAGACTGCGGGGACGCCCGAGCCCCCCCAGGAATGTCCATCGGGCCCTCTCGTCTGGTCGCACGATCACCAGCACGATGGCGCATTCCGGGATTTTTCGACAGTTGGCGGGGCAGCCTTTCATGTGTGGCTAGAACATTACTTGGGCCCTCAGCTACCTGCGGTCGGTCAGCGACAACCGTGCCTCGGATCCCGCTACCCTCCGCGCAAAGAGTAGAATAATATCCTCCGCGACTAGTCTCCCGATTCCTCCATATCAGCACGAGCCAGGATGGTCTGCTTGCGCTGGAACAGCTATTTCGACCCATCTCCTCTAGACTGGCTACACTGAGCATCATACCGAAACACGGCCAGGCCGTTTGGCGGTACGTCTTTGCTCAGTGGGTGGTCGCAAGCCAACGGTCGAAACCAACCACAAGTTAGTGTCACCTGATTAGCACCACCCGGGAACCACGTGTAGGGACTTGCTTCAGGTATTCTCCTACGGACGTGGGTGACTCGGCCCCCAAATAAATATAGAATTTTCTACGCTTTATCACGAGTCTGTCATCGGGCCCGCCAGTTTTTTTTGTGCCCGCGCCAGATACTGCTGCCTGATCGCCCCGCGTCGTCCATCGCCCCACTGCTGCCATCGCTCGGCTGTCGCAAGTTTCATGCCCGCACACTAATTGCGCATTAGCGGTTTGAAGGTAAGCAGAACAGAGAGTAAAATTCCGCGAACCTCGGTTGAAAAGGGAGGATCCTCCGGCCAGACGGGTGTTATATCTGGTGGGCAACTGCCTGATAGATGATTTCGAGCTGTTCTATATGTTCTAATCGCGCGGAGAACTTTAATTGCGCGATCCAGGATTAGTTCCTATGTGATGCCATAGATGTCGCCACATCACTCTCCTCCGGAAATCGAAGATCGATGGTTCTTGATGCTTCTTTATGCATGCCAGGCCAGTGGTAGGTTGGTTCCAGTGGGTCGGGATGATGCCCCAGTGAGTCGGGGTGGTGCTGTCCCAGTGAGTCGGGATGATGCCCCAGTGAGTCGGGGTTATGATGTCCCAGTGAGTCAGGATGATGCTGCAGGCTTCAGTGAGTCGGAGTAGTGCTGCTGGCTCCATTGGCTCTGAGCGGTGCTGTGCGACGTATAGCTTGACTGCTGGCGTCGACCAGGAGAGGTTCTTCATGGCTCTTCATATGACTGGCCGAAGATGTTGTGTGCTTAGCCAAGGTCGCTGATGAGGCTGAGGGTGATGACCAGGTATGACCAGGTAAGCATGCTGGTGGTCAGGATACGCTTTATAGCCGTGGGTGCTGGCTGTATGGCTCGCTGCTCAAAAGCTTGAGGAAGAGATGATGACGTCACGAAGTAGTGGTTGCACGAAGGCTGCGCTGACGCTCTTTGTCGAGGGTCACCAGTTCGTAAAGTCCCGCAGACCTCCGTTGTAAAGGAAGGATCCTCCGGCTAGACAGGTGTTATATCTGGTGGGCAACTGCCCGATAGATGATTTCGGGCTGTTCTATATGTTCTAATCGCACGGAGAACTTTAATTGTGCGATGTAGGATTAGTTATTATATTCTTATAGATGTCGCCACATCACTCCCCTACAAATGTCCTTCACCTCCTTGGACTGCTGGTGGTTGAGATGTCCAACGTTGTAGTTGTATTTGGTGACGTCATTTGTCACCCCAGCGTTTTCAAATTGCGCCTCAAAGATGCCATAGATGTCGCCAAATCACTCCCTTCCGGAGATCGAAGATAGATGGTTCTTGATGCTTCTTGATGCGTGCCAGGCCAGTGGTAGATATCGCCACAGCGGCATACTTTTGTGCTAGTAATGAACATGTCTATCTGTACCTTACAAGTTACAATTCGCTATCGGCGCCGCGCGTGTACGACCCCGAGTATGAATATAACCCAAGCAAAGTGTTCCGGCGGCGCCTACGGGCGGCGACAGTTTACGTGTGTGGACGTTGACTTCTACCGCAGCTTCGCCTGCGAAGTTTGCATGGTAATGTACATCATATATTTTTTTTAGTTTTATCAATCTCTTATTTTAGAAGTTACAGGGGGGGGGGGGGACACGCACATTTTACCACTTTGGAAGTGTCTCTCGCGCAAACTATGCAGTTTAGAAAAAAATTATATTAGAAACCTCAATATGATTTTTGAAGCCCTAATTTTTTTTTATCAAACCCATACCCAAAAAAAATAAAAAATTTGAGTTTCAGTTCTAAGTATGGGGAACCCCCAAAATGTATTGTTTTTTTTTCTATTTTTGTGTGACAATTTTAATGCAGTTCACAGAATACATCTATTTACCAAGTTTCAACAGTATATTTCTTATAGTTTCGGAAAAAAGTGGCTGTGACATAAGGACGGACAGACAGACAGACAGACATGACGAATCTATAAGGGTTCCGTTTTTTGCCATTTGGCTTTCAGCCGATGAATCGTGATTGATTAACAAACATTTAACTATCTAGACTTTTACATTTATAGGTTGGTTTGTACATAAACTTGCTTTTATCTCAAGATTTCAAAAAACCACCCTGTATTTGAGTAAATCGCACAAAAATGCGGATAATGGACCACTACAGTGGATTTTATCATGATATAAATTTTATATAGGTATATGAAGCTTATTTACGACTTGACATATTATTTTAACGACTTGTTATGAAACGCGAAGCTAACATTTTTACGAGGTCGCTTAGCGGACGACAAGTTCTATCTGATGCGGCTCGTGCGGACGCCGGTCCGGGCCGCGTCCGGCGCCGTCTGCGTGCAACCGGACGCCGGATGCCAAAGTCGCGGTTGGCGCTAAGCCCGGATATCCACCGTCATATTTTTATCCGCTAAAGTTTTCGGGCGCCTCGTAGTGCGAGGCAACATGAGGCATTGAGGCGGTTCTTATACTGATCCAAAGTAATTTTGCGGAACTATATCACGAGTTGTGAAATATTTTCGACACGACATTTACGACACGTAGTAACGTATCAACAGCGCAACATATCCGTGCTTCGGACGACGCATCAGTTTGGCACGTGTATTGTACTACGTTTGGAAGGTTTTACGGCTCACCCACAGTGTGACACACATATATTCGCACAACACAACTGCTCCAGTCAACCACCGGATGGCCACTGGCTCGTGTCAAACACATTACGTCACACTGCTTGGGACTACCCTCACAGCCAATACACGACAGCACGCATGCTTATTTTGCTGCTAAAGATACGCTCCGACGGTGACGGTGTTGATCATGGTATGGTACGATGTGATACGCAGACTCCTTTATGCATTACTAGCTGACCCGGCGAACTTCGTACCGCCTATCCTACTCTACCCAACTCTATCCTACTCTACCTTACTCTACCCTACTCTACCCTACTCTACCCTACTCTACCCTACTCTACCCTACTCTACCCTACTCTACCCTACTCTACCCTACTCTACCCTACTCTACCCTACTCTACCCTACTCTACCCTACTCTACCCTACTCTACCCTACTCTACCCTACTCTACCCTACTCTACCCTACTCTACCCTACTCTACCCTACTCTACCCTACTCTACCCTACTCTACCCTACTCTACCCTACTCTACCCTACTCTACCCTACTCTACCCTACTCTACCCTACTCTACCCTACTCTACCCTACTCTACCCTACTCTACCCTACTCTACCCTACTCTACCCTACTCTACCCTACTCTACCCTACTCTACCCTACTCTACCCTACTCTACCCTACTCTAGCCTACTCTACCCTACTCTACCCTACTCTACCCTACTCTACCCTACTCTACCCTACTCTACCCTACTCTACCCTACTCTACCCTACTCTACCTTACTCTACCCTACTCTACCCTACTCTACCCTACTCTACCATACTCTACCATACTCTACCCTACTCTACCCTACTCTATCCTACTCTACCTTACTCTACCCTACTCTACCCTACAAAAAAAAAAAGTATTCTATGTGTTTCTCCTGGTTCTAAGCTACCTCCCCACCAACTTTCAGCCAAATCGGTTCAGCCTTTCTTGAGTTATAAATAGTGTTAGCATCTAGCTACACTTTTCAACCATTTTAATTGATTAAAAAAAATACAGACAAAAGTTTATTCACCCTTTTTAAATAGTTTACACAAAATACATTTCTGAACGCATGCATAAATGTCAATCACAGTATTTGACAGGATGACAGGAGGAAAACAAATGTTTGACAGGTACGAAACAAAGGAACATAATTAAATGGAAAATGATTCATTTTCATAATTATGTATTCGTCAAGTTTTCATTGTTTTTAAAATGTATTCTGCTATTCAGGGCGAAGACAAATCCAACGAAACAAAAACCATGAAAATTGATCCAGCCGATCTCGAGTTATAAGTGTTGTAACAAACCCGTCTTTGTTTTATATTAGATGTACCTCCTCGGTTTTCGGCACCGAGTCCGACGGTCGCGACGCGCACGTGATTTACCTACCTCAAAAAAAAATTATAACAAAAGGGTGTATACAAAAGAGCGATTGTTAAAGACATGTTATAGTTTTAAGGTTTATTTCTGTGATATTATTGACCATACAGGTTGTAATCTAAAGATTAGACAGACTATTGTGTGTATATAAAGTGGTAATTGTCAAAGATATTTTGTAGTTTTAATATTGATTACGGTGGTGATATTATTGACCATACGTGGAACACTCAGAAAGTTTTGAGAAACTAAAAAACTAACTTCTATGGATAAAATATTATGTTTAAAAAAAACGGCTTCATATATCATATTTATAATATCTTCTTTGAAATAGAAGATATTATAGGTATAATATAACTTCCAACTTCAAACAAGTCACTATACTTACAAAAAAAATTAAAAAATGTAATTAGAAAAAAAAACATTGGCATAAAAATGTTTGATTGAATTATGTTATTATGATTGATTAATTAAACTACGAATAAAATTAAAATGATTATAAATAGATAAGAAGATTCAATTAAAAGAATAAACGGAATACTTACATTGAGAATAATTGAAAACATAATAAAATTAGATCATTGGATTATTTACAAAAGCTCGTATGAATTTACTTATATTATCGTGGTGTACATCTACTATGTCACTGCGGCCATTAATGATTTTGCACAATCTAGGCATCGGAGAATTGGCACCAAGCACAGACTTTCGAAGTGGCGGACACGGGGGTGTTATCCTATTCCTAGGATATCTTGAGGGCGCATGGAATCTGATAAGCTTTAATAAACTGGGGCAAGTCGATCTTATTGCGCAACAGTTTATAAAGAAATAAAGCATCGGTTATATCTCTACGCATGGATAGCGATTGCATCTTGAAATAACACAGACGGACTTTTGTAAGAGGGCAGACGCTTAGATTTCCCCTCACTAAAGGCTAAGTGCCATACAAAACGTTTCTGTACCCTTTCTAGACGCAACATGTGAGTGGCATAGTGAGGTCTCCACACAACACTGCAATACTCCATAACACTGCGTACGAGACTGTTGTGCAACATTATTTTGGTGCTACTTTTACGAAACCCTTTAGTGTTACGAAGTAGGAACCTTAATATTTTTGATGACTTTTTAATAATATATTCAATATGGGGCACAAAAGTGACCTTTTCGTCAAAAAGTACTCCTAGATCCCTTATTGTTTCGACTTCTTGGACTCGCTCCTGGTCTATGAAGTACTCTGTGTCAATACAGCTAATTTTTTGCGTATAGTTTTACATGGTAATATTTCTTCTTCATAAAATGCAACTAAATGTTGCATTTTGTTATTGTGGTACCATTTTATAACTTTTTTTTATTATTATTAATGATAAGCTCGCGTTTGACCACCATCTCACCTGATGGTAAGCGATGATGTGGTCGACGATGGAGCACACTTGCCTAGAATTAGCCTATTCACTCCCGACTTAAAGACCCCTAAGTTGTAGCTATCTGGAAACACAGACTCCGGCAAGGAATTCCACTCCTTGGCTGTACGCATAATAAATGTGTTCTTAAAACGTTTTGTGCGTATGGGTGGGATGTCTACCATGTACCGGTGGCGCAACGCCGTACGTCTAGTGGTCCGATGATGGAACGGACTTGGCGGAACTAGATTGTGCAATTCCAGTGCACGCTCCCCGAAATGTAAACGATAGAAAACCGACAGGCTAGCAACTCGGCGGCGATGCCCAAGGCTTGGTTAAGATCGTATTACAGAAGTTCGCAGTCTCTTTTTAACTCGATTACTCGTGCAAATTTTAAGTCATCAGCATACAGAAAAGGTTCGGAAAAACGAAAACACGCAGGAAGGTCATTAATGAACATAATAAATAGTATTGGGCGCCCGATGTTATTTTGTGTGCAGCCGATCGAAAACCTTTTACAACGACAAAGAATACGCGTTTACTAAGATAGGACTTGAACCAACTTAATAGGGGCCCTGTTATACCATAGGCTGCTAGTTTATAAATCAGTATAGAATGGTACATTTTATCAAATGCCTTACTGAAGTCGGTATATACTACGTCAAATTGTTTGTCTGCATCTACAGCCTGTATTACGGACTCCGTAAATGACACTAAATTTGTAGCTGTAGATCTAGATGCTACAAAACCGTGTTGATTGTCATTAAGGTACAATCCTTGCTGAATGTGCGGACATATAATAGATTCAAGAATCTTTGCCAATGTGGACATAATTGAAATTGGCCTGTAGTTACTAACAGTATCTTTTTTATCTGACTTGTGCAATCACGGATATCGAGGGATATGCCTTGGGGGCGTGGCACGTGCCGCCTCGATAGAACCAAATTGGTTGTATGATCGAACGGCGGCTGTACGCGTCATTCAGTCGCTTTGCAATTGCGTATAGTGCTCTATTGATGCATAAAAAACCAAAATGCCGAGTTGTGCAGTATTTATATGTAAAAATAGGCCAAATACCATAAACCTGAAGACAACTGGCGTGTCCTACCATCGGTAAATAATCAATTAAGTCACTGTTTTTTTATATTTCAATCAATTTTTAAATATTTTACTAACTTACGTTCAGAGCGACACGAACTAGCCCGAAGTAGCCCGAATTTTCCCGAACGCAACGACCGTTTAAGATTTAGAGATGTGCAATCGAGTGTGTGTGGTCGATTTTATCGATATGCGTAACTATTATTGCAGTTCGATATTTTATTTTACATTTCAATGGATATTGTCGTATTACATGTTAAATTAGTTTTTAATTTAATGTTGTTTGAACCAAATTAAGACATTGTTATTTGAATACAATTGCCTGTGAACTGTAAAAACTTAAATTGACATTATACCTAAAGATTGAGATGATCAGTGTTTTTTTTTATTTATAGTACAATAAGATAAGTAGCATGATAAACAAATATAATTTCATAGTTTTTTTTTTATTTTGGCCTAAAGTTACAATAATTTGTGTTCGCTATGCAAAAATATTTAATAATTATTTTAAAAAATCTGGCTATTGGGCGGTTTCGTAAGCTAAGCCCTAAAAGATTAATATTGTTGCTCAATATTATTGACCGAGTAGGCAAGCCCACCTTAGTCAATCATAAGGCCGAGCAGCCGTCAATGTTCGAAGTTTGAATTAGAAAATTCGCGATCCATCGCTATTTTATTAAATCTTCGTTTATGAGGGTTTCACATTTTATTTCTTCGCAAATGTGGTAAAAATGTCGTATAACTGGCGGAAGCATTGTATTATTACGCTTTCGGCTCTAATCCGGCCTCAGACATAGAAACAAACTTTTACAAAGTCATTACTGGTGTCAAAAGCTTTTAACCACTTCATCGGATAAAATGTGTTTAAATCCATTGATTTTCATCAATTCGACCAGGAACCACTAGATAATCATATCATCCAGTTGATAAAATGTGTCATGGAAAAATACATTTACATAAGACTTCACTCTTTGGCAAAAAATGTGACACCAAAAATTTCAAAGCGTCAAATCTTATCCAAATATTTGCATATTACTGGACAATAAATAATTCCATTAAAAGATTTATTCATTTCATCCGGGCCAAGTCCTGACGGTGCAACTAGAAATGAGATTGACTTCATCCTCTCGACGAAAAAGCAAATATTCAATGATGTCTCTGTGATCAACGCGGTGAAAACTGGAAGTGATCACCGCGTCGTAAGAGGCACATTGAATATTAACATTAAGCTTGAAAGGTCTCGACTGATGAAGTCTACGCTCCGTCCAGCACAGATCCAGATCCAAAACCCCGAGAGCTTTCAGCTCGAACTCCACAATCGTTTCGAGTGCCTAGGAAGCTCCGTGGATGAATATAACGATGGGTTCGTGGAAACTGTCCATACGGTCGGGTCTAAGTTTTTCAAGACTCACCGTACAAATAAGAACAAGAAGCTCTCCGATCTGACCCTCGAGCTAATGAAGAAGAGGCGTGAGATGATTCTTCAGACGATGCGTGCATATACCGGCAGCTCAATAGACAGATCTCGAAGTCCCTGAAACGCGACCTTCGCCGCTTTGATACCGCAAGGATTAAGGATGCGATTGAGCGGAATAAGGGCTCTAAAGTATTTGCACGAGATCTGTCTATTGGGCAAAGCCAGCTCACGAAACTGAAGACCGACGATGGCAGAGTCATATCCGCCAAATCGGAGCTTCTGGGAGAGATCGAGGCTTTTTATGGACAGTTATACACGTCTATCGCTAAACCCGCTGTAAATCTAGTAAACGACCCAAGAGCTAGATTGACTCGACACTATACCGAAGATATCCCGGACGTCAGCCTGTACGAGATTAGAATGGCTCTGAAGCAGCTAAAAAATAACAAGGCGTCGGGTGAGGACGGAATTACGGCCGAACTCCTGAAGGCGGGTGGAAAACCGGTCCTTAAGGCCCTTCAGAAGCTATTTGATTTCGTCATACTCGAGGGAAAAACGCTACAGGCGTGGAGCAGAGGCGTGGTGGTACTCTTCTTTAAGAAGGGCGATAATGCCCTGCTTAAGAATGATAGGCCCATCTCGCTTCTGAGCCATGTCTACAAGCTGTTTTCCAGAGTCATCACGAATCGTCTCGCGCGCAGGTTCGACGACTTCCAGCCTCCCGAACAAGCCGGATTTCGAAAAGGTTTCAGCACCGTGGACCACATACATACGCTGCGGCAGGTTATACAGAAGACTGAGGAGTATAATCAGCCTCTCTGCTTAACGTTTGTGGACTACGAGAAAGCCTTTGATTCGATTGAAACTTGTGCTGTACTGCAGTCTCTCCAACGGTGCCAAATTGACTATCGGTATATCGAAGTGCTGAAGTGTTTGTACAAAAACGCCACTATGTCAGTCCGACTACAAGACCAGACCTCGAAACCTATCCTCTTGCAGCGGGGTGTGAGGCAGGGAGACGTTAGTTCTCCGAAACAGTTCACGGCAGCAATGGAGGATGTCTTCAAGGTTTTGGAATGGAGAGGGCTAGGCATTAATGTCAATGGCGAGTACATCACTCACCTTCGGTTTGCCGACGACATAGTAGTCATGGCTGAGACTACGGAGGAGCTCAGTACAATGCTTGGTGACCTCAGTAGAGCTTCCGAAAGAGTGAGACTTAAAATGAACATGGACAAAACCAAAGTCATGGTAAACAGCCATGTAGCACCCACTCCTATCAAGGTCGGGGACTCTACACTCGAAGTTGTAGACGACTACGTTTACCTGGGACAGACGGTCCAGTTGGGAAGGTCTAACTTCGAGAAAGAGATCAATCGTCGAATCCGACTCGGCTGGGCAGCGTTCGGGAAGCTGCGCGGTATCTTCTCGTCCAATATACCACAGTGTCTCAAGACGAAAGTCTATGGCCAGTGCGAGTTGCCAGTGATGACATATGGCTCCGAAACGTGGTCGCTTACAATGGGCCTCATTAGAAGGCTTAAAGTCACCCAAAGGGCAATGGAGAGAGCTATGCTCGGAGTTTCCTTGCGTGATCGAATCAGGAATAAGGATATCCGCAGGAGAACCAAAGTTGCCGACATAGCACGAAGAATCGCCAAACTAAAGTGGCAATGGGCAGGGCACATTGCTCGCAGAACAGATGGCCGTTGGGGCCGAAAGGTTCTGGAATGGCGACCACGTACCGGAAGACGTAGCGTTGGAAGGCCTCCTACAAGGTGGACCGACGACTTGGTAACGGTTGCGGGAGTCCGATGGATCCGAGACGCACAGGACCGTTCGCTGTGGCGACGCTTGGGGGAGGCCTATGTCCAGCAGTGGACGTCTTTCGGCTGAATTGATGATGATGATGAGGTCCTTTACTAATGTTTACTGTTTTTAGTTTCTTTAGTAAACAGTCGCGGTAAGGGTAGCCATTAGAGCCACCGCGTTTCACTTTTATGTAATTCCAGAGAAGTTTGGGATTATCTTTTATGTCCTTTTCAATTTTATCAATATAGTTATTAAATAAATTCATGGCTAGTTTTTCACACCGCTTGGAAACCATTTTCAGTTCAATTTTATCTAAAGGATTTTTGAATTTTTTTGTAACGTAACCTCAGCCTATTTTTTTCTTTTAATGATTTAATTAATGTTAAAACAAACCACGGCAGATAGCGACAATTGTTTGGTTGCCGATCCGGCACAAATTTCCCAATAGCATCACGTAGACATTTGTAAAATATCGTCACCATGTCATTCACATCACGAGTATTCTGAAAAAGTTCATTCCAGTTCAGCTTATTTAGGTAATTGTTAATTTCAGGGTAATTAGCCTTATAAAAGTTAGGTCTTGAGTCCATACTAGACGGTAAATTACAATTCTTTAGCAAAGACATAGTTAGTTCAAGGGGGGGATGCAATTTATCTACAGCTACTAGAGAATTGCCAGACTCGTTTACTGAACAAGTTGGCTCTGTTGATAAGACCAGATCCAGGATTCGGCCAGAACAGTTTTTTTACATAATTATGTTGTGATAGTTGATTAACATTCATAAAATCAAATAGGTTGTGACAAGTTTTAGGTAAAGAGTCATTTACGGCGGATTTATCGCAATTCAATTTACTTAAGGTAAAATCACCAATTATGTAACAAGGGATGTCCGTTGAGTCGAGCACTCTGTTGCAGCTATCCACAAAATGATCCAAAGTTGCGAGATATACTGATATACTGACGGATAGCAAATATTACAAGCAGTTATTTAGGCTACTTTTTATTGGGTAACTTAATCATTTTTTTATATTTCTGCGGGTCGGGACCTATATTATATTAAATGAATTTAGTCTAGATTATTTTAATGGGTCCCGACTTTTGCAGTTTTGTTTAAGTTAAATTGGTTTCTACGCTACTGGACTGAACCTGTCTTTTTTTTCTTTTCAGTTTTTATGTAAAGTTATTTTTTTCGCATTCGGGTTTTTTTTAACAATTTTGAACTACTTTTTTAAGTTTAGACTATAAAGTTATTTGAAAATGTAATTCCAATTTTTTTTTCATACTTTCATATGGTTAAGAGCATCAAAATGCAGAAAATAAATCATAATAACCAATTTATAATACATTCAAATTAAAGCACATACATGTGTTACTTACACATAACTACTAATTTTTCAGACAAATAAGCACGTTTAAATATTGCATTAAGTTTGTTTAGCAAATTATATCACTTTCCACTTCATTAATATCGGCATTTATTTTCTGTTTCAAAGCATGTAGGCTCTGGGCCTCCTCTACATACACCCGGAGTTTCGATTCCCCCTAGAGAATAAAATCACAGGAAATGTTGTCTGGGGACGTAGCCGGCCACGGTAGGGGCCACATGACCGTGACGGATAAGTCGCGTGTACGTGATACACGCGCGTAGGGCTGATTAGTAGCGAACATCCGGATACTGCTGCCGTGTGTGACGTACTGGCCGACGCTGCCGCGGTCAAACGCCGGCGCCCCCTACCCCCACCTGCGCCCCCTACCCCCACCTGCGCCCTCTCTTCAATTCGGAATACTACGATTAAATAGTGCATATTTTAGTGATTTAAAAAAAGTCATGAACTAAAAACACTGGTAAGTAATAGAACACATTTCTACATACATTTTTTCTTGGTGGCCACTGGGCCACCAAGAAAAAAAAATACGCACTAGTTAAAAAAATTTCCTGTATTATATTAACAACTAGCTTTTGCCCGCGGCTTCGCTCCCGTCAACTGACTACTATATCCAACTCTACCCAACTCTACCCTACACTACCCTACTCTACCCTACTCTACCCTACTCTACCCTACTCTACCCTACTCTACCCTACTCTACCCTACTCTACCCTACTCTACCCTACTCTACCCTACTCTACCCTACTCTACCCTACTCTACCCTACTCTACCCTACTCTACCCTACTCTACCCTACTCTACCCTACTCTACCCTACTCTACCCTACTCTACCCTACTCTACCCTACTCTACCCTACTCTACCCTACTCTACCCTACTCTACCCTACTCTACCCTACTCTACCCTACTCTACCCTACTCTACCCTACTCTACCCTACTCTACCCTACTCTACCCTACTCTACCCTACTCTACCCTACTCTACCCTACTCTACCCTACTCTACCCTACTCTAAAAAAAAAAAAAAAAAAAAAAGTAAAGTAAAGTATCCTATGTCCGTCTCCTGGTTCTAAGCTACCTCCCTGCCAATTTTCAGCTAAATCGGTTCAGCCGTTCTTGAGTTATAAGTGAAGTAACTAACACGACTTTCTTTTATATATATAGATTTTGTAATAAAAATGTGATTTATAGTTTACAAAATATGCTTACAATTTTCTTGAGCTAAAGAATTGCATGCTGAATGCCTCCAAACAGTCTAAATTCTTCTCTTATACTATATTTATCCTCAGAACAACCTGGATACATTCCTAACTCACCTCCTGGATATGTCCCTAACACACCCTGGATGCATCTCGAAACAATCTTAAAACACATTACAAATTAAACATAGAGAAGTCGGTGGTAGCCTTGAGGTAGCGGCCACGACTTAGGAGACGCGGTGCTCTGAGTGCAGGCAGCGGTAACATTATAATGCTGATTATGCTATTGATTTTATTTTATTGTAACACTTTTGGAGACGTTACTACAAGGAGCGATCAAGTGCGGCCTTTACAAATAAATTAATTTTACATTGTGGGGACATTGGGAACGAATGTATGAAAAATCATTTTGGTGAACTTGTAACTTGGAAAGATCTGGCATCACCCGCCGCGAGCTGTCCTGTGACTGAAAAACTCAGACAAAAGCTAAAAATATGTTGACCAGTATCCTTCTGCGTCGAGGTCGCCACAGCACTGGAGAGTCGCAGTGTCTCAATGTCGCACCATGCGTCATCACGGTCTCCACTAATTGGCAGCACGTGAGAGCGCGTTGACGTCATTATTTTTTCATTAGAGCTGGCGACGTCCGTCATTGTCTCCGTGACGCACCACTAATTACCGCGGAAGGCTTCGTTCCCCAGCCGCCCTCTCGCGCCCCTCCGCGCCCATGCCCCGCAAGCGCCTGCTACGCCTAACCCCGTGTTTGACTGCCATCAGACCCTATCACTGCGATTATATCTAATCAGCATTCATTTTGATGTAATGGCAGTTCATAGCTTGTTTTAGCATGCGATGCGCATACAACCGTTTCCAGCCTGATCCTGACAGTCACTTGGACGTACTGGAGTCATTTCGGAGGCCCGGTTTGAACAATGTCATAAATGTGTAGCGTATGATATATTTATAATTATCATCATCATCATCATCATCATTTCAGCGCATAATTATGTCACCGTAAAATTGTAAATATCATTAGATTATAATCTATCTCGCGAGATTGTATACCTACTCACACATTGTACTGTCAAAAGATTGTGAACTGTAACAAACCGCTTACATTTTAATGCATTATTTTTCGGTAGATAATAATCTATCGGAGTGAAACTGTCAAATTGTGAAATGACGTAGAACGGAACACATTTCGCGCGCTGATTGGTACGTCATGTACCGCGCGCAGCCATATTTATTTGATGAATTCGTTTGTTTTCGAATGTAAACAAATATTATTTTGGTTATTGTTAATTGATTTTATATTGAAATAATTTTAGAATTAGTTATTTGAAATTGTTGTGGAAGTAAACTGTATCTGTGATTAACAAAAGAAGTGTAGTTTGACTGTTAAGAGCATTCATCCGTTAAAACTACGCAGAAGCCAAAATCAAGACGGACAATATAACAATAATGTGTTTAATTTCTAGATAAGATATTGACGTCATATTATGGGGAATTTCATAATCTAGTGTATGTTCCAAAAACATTTTCAAATGATCGTATAGTTTTCCCATTAGAACAGTTCTTATCCAAGCCGTTTTCAAAACTAGCGGTCGACTGTCTACGCAGATGCGAGATAGTAGTTAAACCGTGTATGGTAAACTTACATTTTACTTAAAAAAAAATGATAACATTGACTAGTACATGGCGCAAAAAAAAAACACGATTGCTGTAAGTTTTCATTCAAGAAAAGTAATCTCAAAACTGACATTTTTAGCCGTTTTTTGAGATATTAAACGTGTTAGTTTAGGATAATATATGAGGCATTTTTGTTTTTTTTTTTAGACTTATTAATTGAACGCATTTACGATCTATGACATGGTACAATATTTTTTTTAATAACTTATTTGTTTACACTACAATTAATTACTCAATACTCAATACTCAAATGTTTATTGCATTCCACAATGTACATACATAGATGGTAAATAACATTTTGATAATGGACACAATTGTGGACCCTGTTGGGCACAGCAAAAGACTATTTAGGATAAACACTTATGGACTAACTTATACTACGTACAATAATCATTAAACATTTGAAACATCATATTATTTTTACATTTAATAAGTATATTAATCAGTCATTTCATATATTTTTCCATCGTGATCCATAATTATATAAAATTAAAATCAAATCAATAAAATAAAACATTTAACAAGAATACATATTAAAATCACAATAAACAATGTCAAATAAACAATTACATACAATGTCAATAGTAAATTATTTCAAAAATACAAGTCAATCTACAATAAATTAAATTACTTAAATTAAATATATTTTTTTTTTAAATTTCATTACATTATATTCTACATTAATTATCATTTCATAATTTAGCCATTCATTTCTTTATATTAGAATTAAATATTTGAATTATATTACTATTACATATTTATTTGATGTTATTCAATCTGTATAAATTTATCATTCAAATATTCATTTATGCTGTAATAGCATTTATTTAGTAATAGTTTTTTTAATTTGCTAGTAAAAACAGCTATCTTTTTTTCATTTCTTAAAACCTCGGGTAATTTATTATAAATTTTTATTGACATGACTAGAGGGCCTGATGAGTGCATTTTTAAGCGAGATGTTGGTAGATTTAGGCGTGTTTTGTGTCGGAGTGTGAATCTAGTTTGAATGTCTTCGCGTTTAGTGTAAAAATCTTGGTGAGTGTGTGCAAATTTACAGATTTCTAGTATGTAAATAGATGGTAATGTTAGGATATTTAGCTTTTTAAAATGGGGTTTGCAGCTATCGGTAGGTTCAATATTGACTAAAATGCGAATTAACTTTTTTTGGGTTATGAACAGTGCTGGTGCGTCTGTGCTATTCCCCCACATTATAACACCGTAGTTAAGCCATGAATGTGCATAGGCGTAGTAAGTAACTAGAGCCGTCTGTAGGTTTGTGGTCTTTTTTATTTCGCGAAAAGCGTACAAAAATGTAGAAAGTTTAGTCTTTATTTTCTGAATATGTGCTTTCCAGCTTATGTTCGTATCTATCGTTAATCCCAATAAGGAAAACTCGTTAACCAGTTCCAATTTTTGGTTATTAAAATTAAAGTTTACATGTAAGTTACTTTTTTGGTGGGGGTGGAACGTAATAAGTTTAGTTTTTTTAAAATTAATTTCTAAATTATGGTCATTTAACCAGGTTATTGTTTTGGTGAGAATATTATTAAGGGAATTATTTAAGTTTTCGCTATCGTGACAGGGGGTAAGAATAGAAATATCATCCGCAAATAAGACGCATGGTCCGGAATCTTGTATAGTTTTTGGAGGGTCATTTATGTAAATGAGAAAAAGAAGACATCCAATTACACTCCCTTGCGGTATTGAGGCGTTTATAGCCTTGCGGTCAGATCGGAACTTTTGAAGTTCATTTGTACTACTATTAAAGAATTCTATTTCTACTAATTGCGTCCTATTTGTCAAATATGACTTAAACCATTCGTGGGATTTACCACGGATTCCCACCCCATATAGTTTATTTAGCAGTATACTATATTGCACTTTATCGTAGGCTTTGCTCATGTCTAGTAGCGTACCAACTGCGTATTTTTTACTATTTATAATATTAAGAGCTTCCTGTATAAATTTGTAAACAGCTAAAGTTGTTGATTTATTTTTGCGAAAGCCATTTTGACATTCGTCGAATACTTTATATTTCTCGCAGAAGGCGTACACACGGTTACACATTGCTTTCTCAAAAATCTTTGAAGCTGTAGGCAGTAGAGCTATTGGACGATAATTGCTTGGGTCAGTTTTATTATTCTTTTTGTGCAGGGGTTTCACAAGTGCAATTTTTAGCTGGTCAGGAAATATCCCCTCCTCGAAGGATTGGTTTATCAATTTATAGAACGGTAGAGTGAGTTCATCCGCGCATTGTTTGAATAAACTGGGTGGGAGTTCGTCGATTCCGTAACTATTTTTGTTTTTTAAAGTTTTGATTAATTGGTTTATTTCCTTTGGGTCTACAGGGCTAAGAAACATTGAGTTTTGAGTTGGTGATAGCACAGGGGAACCTTTGGGCTTATTTGTTTGTAAAGGGTGTTCCTCGCCTATTGACGCAAAAAAGTTATTAAAAATGTTTGCAATTTCCTTGGGTTCACACGTTAAATTATTGTTTTTTGTTTGTAGTTTTATATTATTTTGCACTTTTCTTATTGTTTTGTTAGTCCGTTCATTTATAATTCTCCACATTGTTTTGATTTTATTAGTAGATTTTTTAATTTTGTTAATGTATTGCAATTTTTTTGCTGTGGTAACTAATGTTTTTAATAATTTCTCATATTTTTTATAATAATTTGTTATTATTGGGTTATTAGTTTTTAGCATAAGAATTTTTAATAATCTTTTATTTTTGCAGGAAATTTTTATACCTTTTGTTAACCAATATTTCTTGTAGTTAGTTTTTATTTTTATTTTGCGTAGAGGTATGCATTTATTCAGTATTTTAGTTAAAGTGTCATGAAAAGCTTTATAGTTTTCATTCGTATTCCGGTTTGGTAATATAATAGAGTTCCAATCAGTAGTATTTAATGTAGATTTGAATTTTATTACATTTTCTTTATTAAATAGTCTTTTATATGTGTGCCATGTTGTTTGTTTTGTGGGTAAACTAGGCATGGAGATGTGTATTTCTGTTGCGCAATGATCCGAGAAGCCCAATTCCTCTACTTTAGTGAAAAAGTTGTTTGTGTTCAGATTTGTAAATATTAGGTCTAAGCAAGTAGATGTTGTTTGAGTGATTCGTGTAGGTTCTTTTATTTGTTGTGTAAGTTTGTACTCTGACATTAGATCCAGAAGTTTACTGGTCTTCCTGTTATTCTCCAAAATATTCACATTGAGATCCCCACCTATAATAATATTTAATTTTGAATATTTATCGTTTATGTAATGCAAAATTCTTTCTAATTGGCTACTAAAAATATCCTCCTCTCTCTTATTCCAATAAATCGTTATTAATAAAATATTTTCTTTTGGTAATTCTATTGCACATATTTCTATTACATATTCTATGGACATGTCTGAGATATCTTTCCTCTCTATACAATCTATATGATTTTGAAGCAAGATGCAGACGCCACCACCTAACGAACCTAACGAATTATTTAATATCACTATATAATAGACGCGAAATCGCGTCAGCGCTTTGTACCGGCCAAGGTCTTTCAGATTTTTAGTCTTTCTATTCTACAGTGATACTAAATAATTAATTGTATTGTAGTGCACATTATTGTATTGTAGTCCAATATAATAATGTTTTCAGGATGATGTTGAAACTCCCTCGTTTCTGTAGTGCCTCGGGGATGTTTGCCCAATCGCGTATAGATGGTTTTCATGCGATTATCAGAAAAAAGGTGGCATCGCTTGTGAGGAGGATTCGGGGGAGTGACAATAGCATCCTGAAAGTCGTTGCTGAGGATCCGAGAGCTCCTGTGCTGAGGCATCTCATGAGGAATCATTGTCCGCCTGAAGTGCCTCGTAAGTACATGACTCATTAATGTATTTTGTTGTCAGTTATAATTATAATTACTAATCCTAGTGTTTAAGTTTTAGCTTGTAAGTTACTAACAAAAATGGTTCCATTGTTGTCCGAAAATAAACAATTTATTATTATTTTTATATATTTTATTTATCTCAGGACCCTGAGGTCCTGGACCTTTGGGAGGCGTACGAGGAGCCGAAGCCAACTCGCAGAGGCCCTTTAGATAATTATAATGGAACATGATACCAACCGACGATTATCCCTGTACCCGCTATGCTAGTGCACCCAAGGACAACCCCCGGTTATTGAAAAACTGTTGCGACATATGGAGAACAAAGATAATAGGGCTATGGTTTTTGGAGTCTTAAGTGGACTGGTAACATGGAACTATGTCAAGACTATGGCCCCTGCCTGAACAACGTTATTAATATGCATCGAAAAAAGGCAGGGGGTGACTTGCACACTCAATAAATGGGCCCCCAAAAACGGCCGCTAGCACGAAGTGACGTAGCAACAAGAGGGCAACATATCCTGAGGTGCTTGAGGAGTGGAGAGGTATACCACGGCTATCAGGACAATCCCGGAAGTACGGTCAAGATCCCTACCAGCACCTTACTGGATTATACATCCTTCTCCCGAGCACGTTTGCTCTTGCGAATCTCCACTCAAGCCAGCCAATAAAGGCAAGAGAGAGGTGGGAGCTCAGTTCCTCGTCAGTGTTCACTACGGCCGGCCAATAAAGGCAAGCCGGAGATGAAGAACAAGAATTCTGGGTCCGTGGGGTCGCTAATGCCCAACAGTTCGCCACAAAACTGCACTGCGGATTGTATCTCTCTTAGTCTGGCCCCTCACCCTAGGCATATTACGGCAAAGCAAACTTTACCGATACAGACCTAGGGTATATTGGAGCACGCGAGCCCCACCACGACGTCAACGTAGAGATACGGCGATGGGGTTATTATTATTATTATTATTGTTATATTTTCCGTCGGAAATCATTGATTTTGGCTTCTGCGTGGTTTTAACAGATGACAGCTTCTATAGACACAGAACGGCTTACTGTAAAATCGACTAATCAGGGACAGCTTTCGGACAGTTGACAATTTATTGCGCGACAGATTGTGATTTAACAGTTTTACTTCGATAGATTATAATTTACCGAAAAATAATACGTTAAATTGTAAGCAGCGTGTTATGGTTCACAATCTTTCCACAGTTTACAATATCACGAGATAGATTATAATCTAACGATATTTAAAATTCTTCAGACTAGGTGAATATCACTGAACTTCTTCTAAACTGCATATTACCAAATTTAGTTAATCTTTTAACCACCTACGTCGGATATATCCGACAAACACTCTCGCGATTATTCCGCTAGGGTCGCACATCCACGACCAAATACTCCATCTCGTCAGCTCTTCTGTCACCTATGGGGATTGAAGAGCTAAACGAGATAGAGTACCCACCCAGTCATAAACACACGACCCTGGCGAATAGGACACATAAACACTCGTCGAACCAATCCCAAGCAAGCGGTAAAAGGGATAAATTGTTTTGAGTTTGTTTGAGTAGGTCCCTGGATATTTTAAATCGACAATCGGACTCGTTTGAGGGCGTTGCAATTATGTTTTTAACCGACTTCAAAAAGGAGGAGGTTATAATATGTTCGGCTGAATGTATGTTTTTTTTTTATGTATGTTCACCGATTTCTCGGTCAATTGTGGACCGATTTTGAAATATTTTTTTTGTTTTATAGGTTATGCTTCCGAGTTGGTCCCATAGAAATATTGTTATGATCTGATCATGAACTTCGAAGATATGGAACAGAACTCCTCATAGGATCACAGCAGAACCGTCGTAACAAGTAAAATTGCTTTGTTTATACGTGTAGTCGATGACTGACTGAAAGTAGAGGGGGAATATATCGACCTGATCTGATGATGAAGCCTGAAGTTAGGCACCGGAACTCTGTAATATAACCGTGTTTGGGATTATTAGAATTGTCATGAGATGCACTCTGGCTATAAGCTATTTAAGTTTGGCTGATGGGTACTTTTTAGTGGTAGTAGTACCATAACTAAAAAGAGTAAAATAAAAAACTTTTTACAAAAAAAAATACAACCGACTTCAAAGTAAAAAAAAAACACTGAAAAGTGCAAAATAACTTTAATTTCGGAAGTCGGTGTTAAATAACGAAGAGACAAAACTATTATAGAAACACCGACTTCCGAAATTAAAGTTATTTTGCACTTTTCAGTGTTTTTTTTTTACTTTGAAGTCGGTTGTATTTTTTTTGTAAAAAGTTTTTTTAGGCAAAACAATCAAAGCAACGTGTGGGCTTGACTCTGTAGGGAACTCTATACCTACTGATGTTATAAATCTGAAGAGTTTGTTCGGTCGTGTGATCGTGCTAATGTCAGGTACCTGATATTAGCACGCATGAGTTCGTGGTTCGTGGTTCACGCATGGTTCGAATTGAAAAATTCTTTTGTTAGATGGTCCGTTTATTGGGGTAAGTTATAGGTATAACACGCTACGACCCACAGAAGAGCAGCAATAACCAAAAACGCAGGTGAAATCACGGGAACCAGCTATTACTTAATAAAACAACGACGCTTAAGTGGTTTTTTTTATCCGACTTCCAAAAAATGGAGGAGGTTATCAATTAGGTTTTTTATGTGTTTTACCTCAGAACTCCGTCGTTTATGGACCGATTTGCAATTTTTTTTTTCTTCTTAGAGGAGTTGCTTTCCGATTGATCCCATTTTTTTCAGAATCCAGTTCTGATGATGGGATCCATGAGGAATCAAAGGAACTCCTCAAGTATTATAGGCAACCATATGGTGATTTTAGTATTTTCATCGAGAACTTAAGCATTTACAGTCAAAAAGTAACAATGGCCAACGGAACTTCATACTCACATAGATCAATGAAGATTAAGCGACTACGACAATACAAATAAATAAATGGTCCTGAATAGTTATGTTGAAAATGGTATCATCGAAGTGAACTGATGATGATGATGGATCCGGAAGGTAGGCACTGGAACTCCGTAATTAATCAATGTAACCTAGCCGTGTTTGGGCTTATGAAAATTGTCATGAGATGCACTTTGGCTATAAGGTACTATCGAACTGATCTGATGATGGAGCCGGAAGACAGGCACAGGAACTCTGTACTGACTTTTGATGGGGGTCGAGGGTCCTGGCTTAACCGCCTGGGCCGCAAGGAAGACAACCTCTATAAAAAATTACCCCAAACCTCCAGTTTTGATGTAATTTTTTATAGAGGAGGTTTGGGGTAATTTTTTATTCGCACCGTGAGGGAGGTTGTTAGCTTGGCTAATGGGTAGCTTAATTAGTCTCTAGTGCAAACCACTGAATTTGAGACGGGGGGGTGCCTTACCAACCAGGTTCGGGCAGGCGCCATCCGTGCTGACGGCACGGGCATGGGGGCGGTGACGGTGAGCTGCCCCGTGTCAGTGGCCAGGAACATCACCGGGGAGGGCCGACGGCTTTTGGTGGGCTGGGTTTCCGCACGGGTAAAACTGCTGGAGCCCAGACCTCTGCGTTGCTATCGCTGCCACGTGGGACACCACGTGGGGGCCTTCAATGCCAAGAACTTGGCTTGGGGTTCCCGGTACACGAACCAGCGGGGTCGGATGGTGCAGGACTGGGCTCTGGAGACAGGCCTAGTCGTCCTAAACCGGGGGGGGGGGACGGGGTTCTGTCCCCACGTGTGTGCGGATGCGGGGCGAGTTGGTGGTGGACATTTCGTACGCCAGTCCTGCTCTGACACCGCGTGTCGTCGACTGGCGCGTCATGGAGGGGGTGGAGACATACTCAGACCATCGATACATCCGGTTTGACGTCTCCGCTTAGTCCTCAACCGCGCCGGTCCAACAGACCCCGTGTGGTCCACATTGAGCGCTGAAGCAGCTGGACCGGGAGCTCCTCCTGGAAGCCGCGATGGTACAGGCCTGGATGCAAGCACCGGACAGGCCTGTCGACATCGACGTCGAGACAGAGTGGTTCCGGGAAGCCATCTCGCAAATCTGCGACGTGGCAATGCCCCGAGGCCGGCCAGAACGTGCCCGGCGCCAGGTGTACTGGTGGTCGCCAGAGATTGCGGCACTGCATAGCGCGTTAATTGCCACGCGGCGCCAGTACGCCCGGCATCGCAGGTGCCGCATGCGTCCGCCGGATGTGGAGGCCAGAGAGGCGGAGCTGTACGAGGGATACAGAGAGGCGAGATGCACCCTCCGAGCGAAGATAAAGCGGGCGAAGGTATAGGCCTGCAACGTGTGGCTGGAGACTCTCAACGGAGACCCATGGGGGCGCCCCTACAAGGCGGTGCGAGCTCCGCCCCTGGGCTTCCCCGCTGACGCAGAGTCTCCGGCCCCAGCTTGTGGAGGGTGTGGTTAGCGCTCTGTTCCCCACGCGAGGGGAACACTCTCCCCCGTCTATTGCTCCGTGACCTGCGGTGTCCAACGTGGACCACGACGGCGACGACGACGACATTACTCCAGAGGTGACTGAGGTAGAGATGCGAGTGGCGGTACGTAGGCTTAGTGCCAAGAATACCGCTCCAGGACCCGATAGCCTGTCTGGAAAGGCCTGGGTCCTGGCCATGGAGGAACTCGGGCCTCGACTAAGAGGGCTCTTTAGCGTATGGAGAGGGGCCAGTTCCCACTTCGCTGGAAGAGGTAAACGAAAACTGGTCCTCATTGCGAAGCCGGAGCGCGCTGCGGACTAACCGTCCGCGTACCGGCCCATCGTGCTGCTCGACGAGGTGGGCAAGCTTTAAAAGAGTAATTGCAGACCGCCTCGTCGCGCACCTAACACGGGTGGGGCCAGATCTTTCGGACGGCCAATTCGGCTTTCGCAGGGCGCGCTCTACGGTGGACGCCATCATGCGCGTGCGAGCCCTCACGACGGGGGATGCGGTGTCCCAGGGCAGGTGTGTCTTGGTGGTGTCTTTGGACATCGCCAACGCCTTTAATTCCCTGCCCTGGAGTAGCATTAGGAGGGCACTCCAGTGCGAGGAGAGTCCGAGGGCACTACGTGCTGCGCGGCGATCTCCCTGACGGGGTCAGCGTGGTCTGCTACGCAGATGATACGCTGGTCCTGGCGGCGGTCGAACTAGTGACACGTGGGGTTGCAACAGTCCTGGAGAGGATCCAAGATTTGGGACTTGAGGTGGCATTGTACAAGTCCGAGGCCATGTGCTTCCACGGCCCTCGGAACGCGCCACCATCGGTTTCCCAACTAACGGTAGGAGGAGTTCACATCGGGCGTCGAGTTGACGATGAAGTACCTTGGACTTGTCCTCGACAGCCGATGGAATTTCGAGGAGCATTTCCGACGTCTGGCTCCCAAACTGGATCGTACTGGGGTCGCCCTCAAGCAGCTTCTGCCCAACCTAGGGGGTCCAGACGCCTCCTGCCGGAGGCTCTATGCAGGAATCGTTCGGTCCATGGCTATGAGCATCGTCGCTTCGAAAGCGACCGGCGGCCAAGCTGAACGCAAGTCAGAGGGTCATGATCATCCGGAT
The DNA here is from genome assembly GCA_905147345.3 of Mythimna impura. Classification (NCBI taxonomy): domain Eukaryota; kingdom Metazoa; phylum Arthropoda; class Insecta; order Lepidoptera; family Noctuidae; genus Mythimna; species Mythimna impura. The sequence continues at coordinate 248,575 of LR990342.1, read as the reverse complement.
GGTGCGGGTACCCCACGATTTCCCGCGAAGCAGCGAGCTTCCTTGCTGGCCAACCACCGTGGGATTTGGAGGCAAAAGGCCTTGCACGCATGCACGATCGCGCATGGAGATGCAACGCCGGGGCGAAAGTCCGCTGCCGCGCCAAGTCGCGGCATGGCGGAAAGACTTCCGGCGGGATCTCATGGTTGTATGGCGACAACGACTGTCGCAACCCAGTGCTGGGCACGCCATTATTATGGTGATAAGTCCCCTCTTTGAGGAGTGGCTGGAAAGACCTCACGGCGTCCTTACCTACCGCATGACGCAGGTCCTCACCGGACATGGTAAGTTCGGGAGGTTCCTGCACCAGATTCGTGCAGAAGAGACGGCCGGGTGCCACCATTGTGTGGACCGCCCGGAGGACACGGTGGAGCATACGGTAGAGGTGTGCCCCGCTTGGGCAGAGCACCGCTATGTCCTCGTGGGGGCGATCGGCGGCGGCAGCGATCTCTCGCGCCGGGCCTTGGTAAAGGCCATGGTCCGGAGCGAGGAGGAGTGGCAGGCTGTTGCCTCCTTCTGCGAAGCAGTAATGCTAGCAAAGGAGGCGGCCAATCGCGTGAGGCAACGGTCCTCACGCCCCAACCGGGATTCCGATCCCGATTTCCTGCCACCGTAGGCGCCAGCTTGCGGACGGCGAGCAATGGGTGGCTCGCCGTCTGATCGTCTGGTAACCGTCCGGACCGAGCCCAAGTCGTCAACGGCGCGTAGCGTTCCACGCGCGTCTCAAGGAAATGTCAGCAACCGTAAGGGCCCAGCAGGGTCGAAGCCTACTGGCGCCATGGGTGATGCGAAAGAGATCCCCGGGCCCCTAAAAAAATGGCAAAGAAGGAACAGGAGTGGGTTTTTAGTCAGTAAAAGACTGACACTATCTCTCGCTCCGCTCAAGAGCGGGGTATGTCATTAGATGATTTTCCCACCCGAAAAAAAAAAATTCCGACAGGCATGAGGGAGTCACTTCTTTGTTTCACGATCCCTTCTTTGTTTCTACATAAGTAGATCTACTTAGAAAATAGGTATATAACAAATAAATTCAAAAATCGTGACAAATCAGTGAAGCTAGGTAAGTGTAGCTTTTACAACTGAAGAATACAGACAGCACATTCTACACAAGTATTACACGTCTCTAAAGCAGTCATGGACCAGTGGTAACGACTCCGACTTACGATTGTACGTCGTAGGTTCAAACCCAGGCAGGGGCTTTAATTTGTGTAATAAATTTCCTTTCACACGGTGAAGAAAAGAAGGAAAGCAGTTGGAGGAGGCCTATGCCAAAAGGCACACTGAACTGAGGAACATACTATAATCAGCACTGCAGTTAGAACCCAAAGAGAAATGTGTTACTCCAAACTTTGGGCAGTAAATGGCTATTTTACTATGTGTTAAAATTAATGTTAACGGAACTCCGGCACCGAGATACGGCCTCTGTATAGTTTGAGGACCAAAAATTGTTTAGCACATAAAGCAGCAGCCGCAATAACTTCTCCGTCGTCTATATTTTTTCAATACACAATGACAGCTGACAGTGCGGCCGCTCTGCTCGTCTAAATACACAATGACAGCTGACAGTGCGACCGCTCCGCTCGTCTATATACACAGTGATAGCTAACAGTGCAGCCGCTCCGCTCGTCTATATACACAGTGACAGCTAACAGTGCAGCCGCTCCGCTCGTCTATATACACAGTGATAGCTAACAGTGCAGCCGCTCCGCTCGTCTATATACACAGTGATAGCTAACAGTGCACCCGCTCCGCTCGTCTATATACACAGTGATAGCTAACAGTGCAGCCGCTCCGCTCGTCTATATACACAGTGATAGCTAACAGTGCAGCCGCTCCGCTCGTCTATATACACAGTGATAGCTAACAGTGCAGCCGCTCCGCTCGTCTATATACACAGTGATAGCTAACAGTGCAGCCGCTCCGCTCGTCTATATACACAGTGATAGCTAACAGTGCAGCCGCTCCGCTCGTCTATATACACAGTGATAGCTAACAGTGCAGCCGCTCCGCTCGTCTATATACACAGTGATAGCTAACAGTGCAGCCGCTCCGCTCGTCTATATACACAGTGATAGCTAACAGTGCAGCCGCTCCGCTCGTCTATATACACAGTGATAGCTAACAGTGCAGCCGCTCCGCTCGTCTATATACACAGTGATAGCTAACAGTGCAGCCGCTCCGCTCGTCTATATACACAGTGATAGCTAACAGTGCAGCCGCTCCGCTCGTCTATATACACAGTGATAGCTAACAGTGCAGCCGCTCCGCTCGTCTATATACACAGTGATAGCTAACAGTGCAGCCGCTCCGCTCGTCTATATACACAGTGATAGCTAACAGTGCAGCCGCTCCGCTCGTCTATATACACAGTGATAGCTAACAGTGCAGCCGCTCCGCTCGTCTATATACACAGTGATAGCTAACAGTGCAGCCGCTCCGCTCGTCTATATACAGAGTGACAGCAGACTGTGCCTTGTTATTGCGGGCCTGAGCGCGACCAGAATGTAACATTAAGTAACGAACGGCGGCTTAAGGCACGGTCTGAAAAAGTGATTGGATAAACCTCGACATTTCGTTTGTCAATAAGACGGACAAAAAGTCGAGAGATTACACATGAGAGCACTAATTTCAGTGATGTTATCCGCTTCATTAGAAAAAAAAATTGTTGACCATTCGAATGGCTATACTGAGTGTGCTGACTGCGAGCGGCGCCCACGACACTCACGTTTACTCATACAGTTTGAAACATTCTCTACTGTATAGGGGGGGGGGGAGGGGGCGGGGCTTGTGTTCCGAACGTTTACAGGCACTAAACATGTAGTCGTCGGATTATGAGCCATATTACGAGTATATGGTTCATGAAGAGTAATGCGGTTCATTTATTGTTTACGTAGTCGGACAGATCTAGCGAGTAATGACAACGTGTGGAACCCTCACCGCCCACGGAGCTTGCCGATTGCTTCGGCACAGACACTGCTGGCTAGTTGTAGAGTGTAAGTGGACTGCTTCTCGTTGTTTCGATATGCACATGAACGCTGTACGTCGTGGACGTGGTGGTAGGTACACTCGTAATGACCAGGTTCCGGTCATCATGTCGCATACCTGGAGCAGCTTGACTCAAACTTATCTTGCCCGACAGTGATCGTACTTGTACTCGTTTAACTCAACCTGTACGTGTAAGCACTTTTAAGCATTAGCACTGAAATGATGATAATGAGACATGCAGCTGTGACGGTAAAGTAGGCATGTGCAAAGTACAGTCACGGTGGCTCTGGGGACATTTACTACAAAAACATGACAGGTCGCGGGACCAGGGCGTTATGAAGCGGGCGGCGCACCACTCACTGGCCCACAGTGGTGGTGCGTATGACGTCAAGTTGGCGCGGCCAGCAGTGCGCGCGGCCCGAGAGGCACCAGTCGAGGCCACTGGCGCGCTACCAGAGGTGCGCGACTTACGTCACATCGACCACTCATTGTCGAAGTTATTTACTCCACGATCAATGTTCAACTAATTTATTGGCTTATTATAATGTAAAATTCAAAGGTTTCCGTTTGATTCCATGCATTATTCATAAATTCATCAAGGACCCATTCATCGCTGGGCTGAAAAGATAAAGATCGCACAAGCCACGAACCTTTCGGGTATAGCGCCGCTGGACTCAACAGACTTCTAGCTGGTAGACTGCTGTTTGGCGTCATCAGTCCGTGAGTTGTGAGGACGTCGTGTGCACTAAGGTCCCGGTGATTCGACTTTGTTGTATTCGGACAGGATTTACACAATAAATATATTAAAGGCTCTTGGCAATTACATAACCAGTGTGTAAAGTCGTTAATTTTTTGTGTTGCATCGAATAAATGTATATTCTATCTATCTATGTAGTACCAGTGCTTTGTAAGTCCCGCTGATGTTGCACATTGAACTGGATTTCAAGGTCCGAAGGCGAGAACACCCAATGAAACGCACGCACTGTTTCAACTAGGACTATTTATTCCCAAGGATTCGTATAGAACTGCGATCACAAAAAATAATTAAAACTATATATGGTTTGCTCGGTAACTTAACCATAGCGAGATCCATCTCGATCCCAACGTCTAGGGAAGCATTAGGTCAACTTTCGCATACTTTGAATATTAGAAATGCCGCCCACCAAGGACATATTGCAGAATGTCCTTCTGTTAAATCGCCCACCGTGCAACTGTAACATGTCTATCAATGAGGTGCACAAATACCAAGTTTCACAATACTTAACAATAACATGGGCGAAGGCATGTAAAAAAATAAAAAATACAAAATTCTGTAAATCTTATAAACTAAAAAACAAACATTCTAATACGAATAATACACATTCTCAAAATTATTTCTAACAAACACAGAGTTAAGTTGCTACAGGAAAAATAGCCAAATTGGTAACAGGTCTCTTTATCTTGGAACTTTTAGTTCTTATAGTAACGACTCGAGTGATTCCGTCGAGGCTAGGATGTTTTAACTTAATTTTCCCCAGTAACCACTTACCAGGAGGTAAATCATCCTCCTTTATCAGAACCATGCCACCTATGACTGGTTCTGGATTTTGGTGATTCCATTTAATATGGCGTTGTAAGAACTGATTTAAGTAATCCTGTGACCACCGCCGCCAATAATCCTCTACCATTTTTTGAATATGTTATGTTGTTTTTGTTATGTTGTTAGAAACGTTAGCCTTTTCGAAATTTCTATCAGGACGAGTTTTTCCCCAACCAAAAAACCGGGCAAGTGCGCACTGAGGGTTTTGAACAAACTTACCAATGAAAACAGTTCAATTCCCGAATTGAGTTACGAAGATTTTTCCGAAACGCAATTTTTTTTGTGACGTAACTACTAATTTACAGTTTTCAGATTTATTCCTATATCTGAAAGAAAGAAAGGAAGAAAAGAAAGAAAAACATTTTATTTGGCGGAACAAGGCGCAAATTTAAAACTAACAAATTATAAGTACATTATGTTGAAGAAATATGCGCCACATCCGCGCAAAACGGCCGAACGCTCAGCATAATGCCGTGACCACACGCAAAATGCGATGAGTCTACGGCGCTGGTTTTCAGCGTGGGCCGGTAACGGTATCGACTTAAAGACGTCGGCACGGTATTGTGTGCTAATAGATTTGAATATATGAATATCTGTGCTATAAAACCTTGCTTTATGCAAAATATCAGGATTCTGGGTCAACGGGAAGTACCCTATGAATATTTCCTCGAGAGTGTCGAAATATACGTTTTTTGAGACATAATCGGCCGTATTGTTTTTTTTTCGTTAACTTAGAAATTTGATTCACAGCTTCAAGAGACCGCAAACTTGAGTATATGGTTTTATTTTCAACTCAATACCTCCACGCGTTCCCGAGATAAAAGGTCTTGACAGACAGACAGACAGATGGACAACAAAGTGATCTTATAAGGGTTCCGTTTTTTCCTTTTGAGGTACGGAACCCTAAAAATAGCCTGGAGTTAACACCGTCAACTTATTTTGATCCACACAGGCAAGCGGTCTTGAGTTGAGACACGCCTCAATTTGTGACCACACCGTCGTTAATTCTTCGAACGTATATTTAGAGTTTCGTATATCCCTTCTGAGATGATATTTTGTGGACTTTATTCCTGCCTCCCATAGACTGCCGAAGTTTGGAGCATGAGGAGAAATAAAGTTCCACTCTGTACCATTATTTGTTAAGCATTCAACCAATTCGGGAAGGAATTTAGATATTTCTTCGTCAAATAATTTCTGCAGTTCTCGCACAGCGCCAACAAAATTAGCACCATTGTCACTGTGTAATTCTGCACAATGTCCACGCCTCGCTACGAACCTTTTAAAAGTGGCCAAGAAACCTTTGGACATCATATCACTGACTGCATTGATATGAATCGCCCATGGAGACAGACAATTAAAGAGCCCGATGTACCCTTTGTGCATCATGTTACCGCGTCCTTTAGATAAATTTATTGGACCAGCGTAATCAACGCCGCTGTACAGAAAAACTTTATTTGTTGTAACATGCGGAGATGGTAGCTGCCCCATTAGTTGGCTTCTGGCTCTATTTGAGTACCTAGCGCAAGTAACGCATTTTATTTTAAATAGCCCTTTACTAAAGGTTTAATCCCCTTAACCCAATACCAAGATCTCAAGTAAGCGATCATAGCTTGAGGCTCCCCGTGTAACGTTTTATGATCAGCCTCGCTTATGACAAGCTTCCTGAGGAAGCAATCTTTAAGTTTTGGATACTTGCGATCGTAACTCAACTGAAACATCTCCAATCTACCTCCTACTCTAATAAACCACCTACCTACCCACCAAGCCTACCTTTAAATCAAAAAATAAGTTAAGAGATTTGTATTTTCCCTTTTTATCTAAAGATCCCGTCTTCTTAAGTTCTTGTATTTCTTCTCGTAACTCATCTTTTTGACTCTCTTTAATACATACTTCCATCGCCTCCTCAAGCTCTGTCTTAGACAACTGTTTATTTCTATCCTTGTTAGCTCACTTGATCCTTAAGTGCAAGAACTTCCTACATTACGCTACTATCCTGATCATCCTTGTTAGCTCACTTGATCCTTAAGTGCAAGAACTTCCTACATTACGCTACTATCCTGATCATCCTTGTTAGCTCACTTGATCCTTAAGTGCAAGAACTTCCTACATTACGCTACTATCCTGATCATCCTTGTTAGCTCACTTGATCCTTAAGTGCAAGAACTTTCTACATTACGCTACTATCCTGATCATCCTTGTTAGCTCACTTGATCCTTAAGTGCAAGAACTTCCTACATTACGCTACTATCCTGATCATCCTTGTTAGCTCACTTGATCCTTAAGTGCAAGAACTTCCTACATTACGCTACTATCCTGATCATCCTTGTTAGCTCACTTGATCCTTAAGTGCAAGAACTTCCTACATTACGCTACTATCCTGATCATCCTTGTTAGCTCACTTGATCCTTAAGTGCAAGAACTTCCTACATTACGCTACTATCCTGATCATCCTTGAAAGTGATACTCGAATGGACCTTCACTTCCTCCAATTTAGTAATCAAGTGTTTAGGTTTTTTATATTCTATCACTGATTGCCTTAAGAACTCTGGTCCATTGAACCATATCGCAGTATTACCAAGTTCGGAGGTGCAAACCGCTGGATTTTATTTGGATGATATATGTATAAATCTTCACACAAAGGTTCTCGGGTTGGTAGCTTGTCCAGACAGTGTGTATATAAGTCCTCACATGGGCAGCTTTTCCGGTTAAGTGTATTTAGGTCTCCATTTGGATAGGTTTTCCATGTGTATTGATTATTAAACAGTTTCAAAGGTACCTATTTCAAACTTCTGTCCTGAGAGAATGATATTTTATGGCGGATGGATGTTTACATAAGAGTACGTTATATTTACTGTACGAGACTTGAGAATGAAAAAAAAAACTGTCAGGCACTGATAAAAAACATACTGAATTCTCAAATTCCAGTTGTTATACATAGCTAATAAGTACTGAAACATTGTTTTCGATACAATTTGACTGGCCTGTTGGTCTAGTGGTTAGTGGCCCTGACTGCTATGCCGGAGGTCGTGGGTTCGATTCTCACCCAGGACAAATGTTTGTGTGATGAGCATGATCGTTTGTTCTGTGTCTAGGTGTAATTTATCAATAATAATAATTAAGTATGTATTTAGAAATATATAAGTATGTTTTATCAGTTGTCTAGTACTCATACCAAAAGCTCTGCTTAGCTTGGGATTAAATGGCGTTGTGTGATAGTTGTAGAATATTATTATCCTTTATTTATTTTCTGTACATATTTTATACGTTTTTAAATATTTCTTAAAACACGTCATGTAAAAAAAAACATTTAAAAATATAAAAAAATAGTAGTCCGGCGGTGTCGGGAGCAGGGTCCAAGCTACCCGTGGTTAGGGTTTAATTTCTCTCTTCATAAAGAAACTACACACGTCTAAATTATTTAGGATACACGTAACGCTTGATAACATGCCATCGGCAAGATTTTAATTTTAGTTGCATAAGTTCCATGTGGGCAACATTAAAAAAATAACAAAAGGTTCGAAATATTTTCGGCCAAGTGACGATACGCGAAACCGTTCGTATACTGTATTGCAACTCACACTCAGATTGTTTTTAAATACTCTCTTAAGAGCATTCATCCGTTAAAACCACGCAGAAGCCAAAATCAATGATTTCCGACGGAAAATATAACAATAATGTGCACATACAATTAATTATTTAGTATCACTGTAGAATAGAAAGACTAAAAATCTGAAAGACCTCGGCCGGTACAAAGCGCTGACGCGATTTCGCGTCTATTATATAGTGATATTAAATAATTAATTGTAGTGTAAACAAATAAGTTATTAAAAAAAAGTCTAAAAAAAAACAAAAATGCCTCATATATTATCCTAAACTAACACGTTTAATATCTCCAAAAACGGCTAAAAATTACAGTTTTGAGATTACTTTTCTTGAATGAAAACTTACAGCAATCGTATTTTTTTTTTTCACCATGTACTAGTCAATGTTATCATTTTTTTTTTAAGTAAAATGTTGTAAGTTTACCATACACGGTTTAACTACTATCTCGCATCTGCGTAGACCGTCGACCGCTAGTTTTAAAAACGGCTTGGATAAGAACTGTTCTAATGGGAAAACTATACAATCATTTGAAAATGTTTTTGGACCATACACTAGATTATGAAATTCCCAATAATATGACGTCAATGTCTTATCTAGAAATTAAACACATTATTGTTATATTGTGAATTTTGAATGGCCTGTTGGTCTAGTGGTTAGTGGTCCTGACTGCTATGCCGGAGGTCGTGGGTCCGATTCCCACCCAGGACAAATGTTTGTATTATGAGCACGATCATTTGTTCTGTGTCTGGGTGTAATTTATCTATAATATGTATGTATTTAGAAATATTTAAGTATGTTTATCAGTTGTCTAGTACTCATAACACAAGCTCTGCTTAGCTTGGGACTAGACGGCGTTGTGTGAATATTATTATTATTATTTATATTATTGTCCGTCGGCAATCATTGATTTTGGCTTCTGCGTAGTTTTAAAGGATGAATGCTCTTAAGTTAGTTAGCTCGATTAACATATTCGTCACGTATTTCGTGAAGCGACAATTAACTCGGGGTGCTGATGCGCGTCACGAGGATACAACGCGCGAAGTCGCCACTTCAGCCGCAATTTACCTTTTTAAAATTAGTCATCGCATCGCAACAGTTCGCGTGAAAATATCAAACCAACTAATCGCGTCTGCTTCGCTTCGGTCGTCGCCGCATCACACCCACGTGCGGTTGGCTACAATACTTAGAATCAATAATTATATTGTAATTTCTACACTGGAAGACTCAGCTTGGACGATGTAATTATGCGTCGTAACGTTTATTCATGTACAGTCTAGGCACAAAAGTCCATTAGCACGACAAAGATCGTATTCGCGTGCACAGCTGCGTGTATACATTCATGTGTGAGTGAATTCAACGCAAACATTAATTCATCATACAGTCTTCTTTGCGTATCGATGGCAAAAATAGTTAAATTCCTTGCTTGGCCCAGTATTCGACACGACACCACCACGACAGTGCCGTCCGCTGATGCTGTCATTAGGTCCCTACGTGAACAGGTAACAGCGCACGTGATGCAGGATCGAAGGTGGGACATGGTCTACGGAGAGACGCCGCATAAACACTGAAGATCGGAACCATCCGAGAACCCCCATCTGTGGAGATTGTCTTTGCTGCGCCCAACTTGGGTGTGGAGTCTGTATCCACTAAATTGGAGTGGGTGGAGCGACTCCATACTGGACCGCATATTCACCAGCGGAGAAGCAGAGCGCCATTGCAGTTGTCCGCAGAACTTGGGGACAACTGCATACAGTATAAATACGAGAAGGTGACTGTGTGAGGTCAATACTAAACAAAGATAACAATATAGTTTTGTTTTCTTCATATAAGTGTTAGCACTGAGCTAATTCAAAACTAAAGCTAAAATTTAATCCATCAGTCATCAGTCCATGTGGAAGTGCAGAAACGTATGACTTGCAATCGAGTGGCAGTCGGTTCGAATCCCACCGGCTAGATCAATTTTGTATTATTCTTTACTCTTTTAATATAACCAACAAATGTGTTTTTTTTTTAATGTTTAAATTAATGTTAGGTTAATAAGTAATATTTAAATAATTAATATAAATATAAATACATATTGGTGTATTATATTTTTATTCCTTTATATTACAAAAAGGAATTGATTATCCTTTTTGTAATTTAAAGGAATTATATTTTAGTTTAAAATAAAATAATAGTTATAATTTCAAAAATATTTATTTAAAATAAAAAAGTTAAGAAACCTAAATTTCTATCAAGTTTGTTGCTATGAAAATAAAATTGTTTCTATGCGTTAACTTTATTGAGATAAGATAAGCTTAATTTTTCATTTTCTCATAGAGAAAAGAAGATTGAAGCTTAACCCCAAACTTACAAACAACCCAACTTACGTATTACTATATTACTATTATTCAATATTTGGTATGACCATGATTATTGTCAATGCAGCTAGACGTCGACGTCGACGCATGGAGGCGACAATGTTTGCACATATATCTGTGCCACGTAAATTCTCCCATAATTGAGTGCAATGGGATTTAAGCTGCTCAGGAGTTCTCTCATCTCGTGCTTCCCATCTTTGAACCATTAAACCCCATATATTTTCAATAGGGTTAAGATCAGGGGATCGTGCTGGCCATGGAATTACATTAATATCAGCATGCTGACTAAACCACTCTTTTACAACACTGGCACGATGTATCGGACAATTATCTTGAACAAAATTAAGTTCAGTAAAGTCTTCAGAGGGATAAACATTACGCACAGTAGGTAGTATTATGTCATTTAAAACTTCGACGTAATTATAGCTAGTGCCACGCGTAGGTATGAATTCCAACTCGCTCGGCCCTTGAGCACTAATCCACATTCACACTTATTCAAAGATTCAAAGCATTTTATTTCAAATAAACAATTTACAGGCACTTTTGAAATGTCAAGAAGTCAGTCAGTCAGAAAAAAAAAATGCTAATTGCACATTCCAAAGCGTAGATCTCTATGGAGAAGAATTTATTAATTTTGTTTATTTATTTATTTACAAGCACTTGTACAACGTTACGGAGGATGTCCAAGGTATTATTCCAAGAATGTGCAAGAAACTCCATGGACACTCTTTTCAATCATGTTTTGTAATTACAAATATCTCTGTTACATATTTCTTGTACTATCATGTGAGAACAATATAAATAACGTAAAAATAAAAACTAAATATAGATATTAAAATAGCAACTGGCAGCTAAGAGATGACCATTATTCTACCATTCCGTATTTGGAATAATATTTTTCTCAGACCAGTGAGTATTTATTATCTTTTCGCCATAAATGAAGTCTTCCTTTTTGGCAAGATTTGGTCTTCTCGTCAGAAAATATAGTTGTCTCCCAGTTGAAATCTAAATATTCCCGAGCAAAACGTAGTCGTTCTTTCTTGTGTTTTTGAGTCAGAAATGGTTTTTAGCTGGTTTCCGATTATGTAAACCTTCAGCATGGAGTGCACGGCGAACAGTTTGCAATGACGTATCAAATTGATCTGCAAACATTTTAGTTGGAATGAAACCATTTGTTTCATATTCTTTCACCATAAAACACCGCTGTGTCGGGTTAATAAGTAGCGGCCTTCCACTTCTCACACGACTCTTCAAACTAATGATAAATGATATTTATTTTGTAAATAGGTTTAAAAAACACTTTTACACGTCAATTTTTTTTTCGTCATTTTTAAACTAGATGAGACCGGTGTTTCCTAGCTGACTACCCTGAGAAAAAACACCGAAACAAACTCAGGGGTCAAAGTCTCTTTTAAAGTCCATACAGTAAATATGTAATGGTCAAATCACATGAGAACCATGCAGATTTGTCTGAAATGGTCTTTTGAAGAAAGAACCATACAGATTTGAGTGGACCTGTCCAGTCAGTGCAAGCATTTGTCAGTATTCGTAAAGCTCAACTCAGGACTACTAAGGAGCTCAACGACTTGACGAACAATACCAAGGAAAGGACATTTGGGTAGGCCGCAGAAAATACTCAAATTGTCAGACATACATTAAAATTACTGAAAAGGAAAAAAAAAAACAATCAACATAGTCCTCACGTTCACAATAATATAAGAAAAATATAGTTTACAAAATGTAATACTTTAGCAAAGTAAACATTTTTGTCAAAAATTAATAGAAAAAAAAAGTCCAATTGCAAAATAAAAATAATCTACAATATCGAATTGTAATAAATAATAAAAAACACAATTAAAAATAAAAACAAAAGAAAATAATAATAATAATAAGACAACAGTTGCAGTGCGTACTGGAGCAGGTCAATCCCAAGCCTTTTGGTCCTCAACATAGTCCTTTATAGTGTAAAAAGCCTTTTGGCAAAGTTTTCGCTTTACAAATAATTTGAATTTATTAAGGCTTAGTTGTTGAATATGACTAGGAAGTTTATTATAGAAGTGTATACATTGGCATCTAAATGAGCCACCTATTTTTTTCAGCCTGGTTGTAGGAACCACAAATTTGTGTTTGTTCCTAGTATTAAAATTATGAACATCACTGTATTTTTTAAACATGTTTATATTTTTATGTACATACAAAATGTTCTCGTAAATATACTGTGAAGGTACAGTCATTATATTGATTTCTTTAAATTTATCTCTGAGGGAGTATCTGGGACTTAATTTATAAATTGAACGAATAGCCCTTTTTTGCAATACAAAAATTGACTGTATTTCGGCGGCATTTCCCCACAGTAGAATACCGTACGACATGACACTATGGAAATAGCTAAAGTAAACTAAACGGGCAGTCTCTACATCAGTTAAATTTCGAATCTGTCTAACAGCGTATGCTGCAGAGCTAAGTTTTTTTGATAATTTGTCTATATGTGGGCCCCACTGCAGCTTGGCATCTAGAGTTATGCCCAAGAACACTGTATTATCTTCAGGACTCAACTCTTTACCTTTTATTAGCACACTAGTTTCTACTTGCCTAACATGAGGCATGGTAAACTTTATACATTTAGTTTTTTTTTCATTAAGAAGAAGGTTATTTACATCAAACCAGTGTACTATTTTTGAAAGTGCTTTAATTATATCGTCAGTAACCGGCTGCTGACGTTTAAGTTTAAACAAAAGTGAAGTGTCGTCTGCAAACAACACTATGTTATGGTTATCCTTTATGAGGTAAGGTAAATCGTTTATATATATAAGAAACAAAAATGGGCCAAGAATTGAACCCTGAAGAACACTCATTTTAACTACAGATCCAGGAGATCTTTTTCCGTTTACATCAACTCTCTGAATCCTTTCACTCAGATAAGATGTAAGAAGATCCAGGGAGGAGTTCCGGATTCCGTAATGGTGTAGTTTCCTAATTAATGTTTCATGGAGAACGCAATCGAAGGCCTTTGACAAATCGCAAAAAATGCCCAGGGCATCGCATTTGTCTTCCCATGCATTATAAATATGTCCTAAAAGTTCAACACCGGCATCGGTTGTTGAACGACCCCTTGTAAAACCAAATTGTTTGGTATGCAATAATTTATGTCTGTTAAAAAATCTTTGTAGTTGCTCTAAAATAAGTTTCTCAAATATTTTACTAAAAGTGGGTAGCACTGAAATGAGTCTGTAATTCGTGGGGTCAGATGTACTACCCGTTTTGAACAATGGAATTATTTTACTATTCTTCATTAGATCAGGAAACTCACCGCGATCAATACAATTATTAAAAATAAAAGCTAAAGAAGGAGCTATAATGTGGATTATAGACTTAACAACGTCCACAGAATTACCCCATAAATCTGCAGTCTTTTTTACATTCAAGGAGTTAAACGTCTTAATAATATCTACATAAGTCACATGTTCGAAATTAAAATCAGAATCGCAAACTTTAACATTTTCTTTAAGCAGAGACTCTGCAGCAGTGGGTGACGAGTTCAGAGATTTTGTTGTTGATATGGGGATCTCTGAAAAGAAGTTCTCAAAAGCCGCGGCAACCTGTGAGTCCAATGTGATCACATTGTCATTAATTACAAGTTTATAGTCACTAGATGGTCTTGTAGACTTTCTTGTTTCACTATTTATAACATTCCAAGTAGTTTTAATTATATTATTACTGTTTTTAATTTTGGAACTCAAATAACGCGATTTCGCTATAGAACAATTTTTTTTAAATAATTTTGAATAATTTCGCACATATGAACTAAATTCAGCAGTATTAACAAGAACCCTTTCATCATACAATTCGTAAAGCCGAGTTCTACTTTTATGAATACCAGTGGTAGCCCATTTACAGAACGAAACGTTACTATTGACCGAAATAGTCTTAGGTATAAAAGTAGAATTAAATTGATTACAGTACATGTTAAAGAAACCTTCATATTGGTTATTGAGATCATCATATGTAGACAAGTCTGGTAAATTATTAATGAGTTTAGTTTTAAAAGTTTCTAAACGACTTGCAGTTTTAGGGTTAACAGTGATATTCTTTTTAGCCACTATGTTTTTTTGGTTTTGAAAAGTAATTAACTGTCCACAATGATCAGAATCTAATAAATTTATAATTTCTTTGTGAGTTGGTACAACATCCGTATAAATATTATCTATGCATGTGGCACTAGTAGGAGTTAATCTCGTGGGCTCCAAAAATAAGTTTACAAGATTGTAGGACTGAAATAGACTTAAAATTTTACTACGTAAACCTGAGTTTTCTAATAAATTAACATTAAAATCACCACAAGTGATTATGTACTTGTTTGAATTGGAAATCTTGTGGAAAACTTCATCCATTACCTTTTCAAAGCAGTCATACAATCCAGAAGGGGGTTTGTACACACTTAATATAATAAACTGCTCCAATTCAATACAGGCTATTTCAACTGACCGCTCAACAGATAGGCTCACAATATCCTTTCGTTCTTTGAACTTAAGGTTGTTGCTTACTAAAATTAATGAGCCACCACGTATGGCATTAATTCTACTAAACGAACTACCAACCTGGTGATTACTAAAATTGAAAATGAACTGATGGCTCTTAAGCCAATGTTCCGTTAAGCATAGAATATCAATATTATTGCAATTAAGGAATAAGTCTACTTCTAAATCCTTCAAAGCCCATAAGTCCTTGAATATTTTGATGTACCAGGTTGATACTATTTAATGATTTTAAAACTTGATTGGAAATATTTTTGTTCGTTAGTACATTCATGCTAGAGATTGTCTCTGTTGTCTTAATTTCTAATTTAAACGAATATCTATGTCAACATTTGGTGCCAATTTATTGGCAAAATCATATAACATGTCATTGCATTGCTCAACAGGAGCAATTTGTTTAGCCAAGTTCTTGGCTGAAATAAAAAAATAATATGATAGCGACACAGCTATCTGTCTCCTATAAAAGTTTGAAAGATAGTATCTATCTACAAGATACCTATCTTTTGTCAAATAAAAATTAGTGCCAACATAATTGTTGATGTCAATTAAATGAAACAGATCATTATTTAATATCACATTGTACAATGTCATATTAATCTTATATCTAATACGATTTTCTTCCTGTGGCAAACTCTGGCTGTATGGGAATGTGAACATCACAATTTTTCTTACACACAAGTTATTCAAAGTCCTATAATATTGGAGTAATTCTCCTTTGTTCACATTTCCCCTATTTCCAACAAAAATTAAAAGTATGGCATCCTGGTTAAAATTACATTTAATTATTTTTTTCATTATATCAAATAAAGAACAGCCAGGCATACAGTTATTTATTATCGAGTGTCCCGGATATTCATTTGTCAAAAAGTGGCCTAAATCTTTTCCAATTTCATCACAAAAAATAACTATTTCCTTATTTATGAACTGTTGTGAAAAACAATCAGTAATTTCTACTGGCAAACTGACACTAGACTGGGGTAAGGGGGTATCACCTATTGACAATGAATGATCCGGCGCAGATGCAATAGATGTTGGTTGACAATGCTCACAGTTGGTTTTTTGTGATTTCACCAGCTCATTCATTGCCAATACATATTCCCTCATTTGGTTTTCAGAGGCTGTATATTTGATGGTCATTGAATCTAATTTGTGTTGTAGATGGTTTAGTTCACTCTGCAAGTCCTCAGTGTCAGTTTGGTATTTCCTTGTACTTTTTTCTAAGTTTGAAGGATACACATCTAATTGTTTCAGTAAATGTAATCTTTCCCTATTTAATTTAACATTTTTTATAAAAAACTTTTGTTTTTTAACCATTTTTTTGGTTTTCACTATATATTTGTTAATTTTTATATATTTTTTAAGTTTATTTTTACTAGTGACTACCCTCACTGTTTTACTTGATTTTGAGTCATCATCACTTGTCAAATCAATAGAATAAGAGGGGTTAATTTCTGAAACTAGTGATGGGGCAATAGGCACCAACTCGCTGAATAGACTTTGATTCAACGAGGCAGTGATGTTTAGATTTGTTGTCTCTAGTTGTGATATATGACTTTTTGCCTCTTGCAGCTGTTGTTGCAATAAATATTTGTGACTTAGAGCATGTTCATACTCTGTGCTACATTGGCTGAACCCGTCCACAACAAGTTGGAGCCTATCCCGGTCTTCTATGGCCTCAGTGAATTGAATGTATACCTGAGCCATTTCATTTTTTAACTTTCGATTATTTTCATTGGCTTCAAAGAGTATCTTTTCATTGTCATCCATTTCCTTAATCAGTTGGTCACAGTACTCTTTTGACGCCTTTAATTGGCTCAAAGCCAGACTGAGTTTGGACTCCTCCTGACGAGCATAGGCGCTACGAGTCGTAGGCATGATTTTAAGGAATTGAAAAGAAAATAAAATAGACTAGGTAGGTTGGGATAGAAGTTTAAAAGATAGTTAGATAAAAGAAAATAAACTTAGAAAGTTAAATTCTGTCACCAACTAACTAAGGTTATGTTTACGTTTTAATTGTCATTCACAAACAATATTCATCCGAATAAAAGGAGATTCCAAGTATAATGAAGTTAATAGAACGCAAACAATAAAATAACAAGTCAAATGTAAAGTATTGTACCTGATAACAAGATGACAATGCAAAAATCACTGGTACCGGTAACCTCTACCTGTCAAAAAAGTTTTGTCGAATTTTTTACACTTATTTGCATTTTATTGCACGAATTTGATACGTAATACACTTAAATACCCTATTTACTTGATGAGTAATTGGAAATTGGCTTTAAAAACATAGAAAATTAACATTTAAAATTAAAATTACAAGGGACTAATTTAAATCAGCTGTTAGCTGTCTAACTACCTTCTTCCTCAAATCTCTTTACCCAAGGGCTCACAGTATTTCTCTAAAAAACAATAATATTTTATTACACACTTGCAACTAGCGATTTATTTAATAATAAAATCATACACCACAACTATCATCATGCCTAATAGAATCTTTAAAAATAACTTACACTTATGCCGGTTTCAGTTAAAATTTGAGAAATATTTATCCAAACAGCGATGTATGAATATAGTTTTAGCTGGAGATTACAACATTGACATTTTAAAGAGAAGTAAACTGTCAGCCGAGTTTGAGTCTATTCTTTTAAATTTTAATTTACAACTTGCTTTACGACAGCCTACTCTGGCTGCGAGCCAAACATGCATAGATAATTTTGCGCACAATTTTAATAAGCGTCGTTGTAGATCAGAAGTTTTAGAGTTTGCGCTATCCGATCACACAGCACAACTGTTAAAGTGCCCTGTTAAAAAAAAGGATATATTTAAGTATTATCGCAAAAGTACACGAGATTATAGTCAGGAAAATATAGATAAATTCAAGACTTGTCTAAATAGTTTAACCTTCTCATATGTGTACGTACGAGACGGACGATAGGATCGTCCGTCTCACAGCATACAACTGTATACAACTGTTTTATTGAAACGTTTCAATTATTTTATGATCTATGTTTCCCCATCAAAATGATTACCATTAAGACTACTAAAAAACCTACTTGGGTATCACGTGGCATAAAGTTGTGTAGTAAAAACAAACGAAAGCTTTTATGGGAATATAGGTTAAATCCAACTCATGCTAATAGAGATAAATTCAAAAGATATTCAAAATTACTCAAAAAAGATATGAATCTAACTCAGAAAGCTCAAAACAATTATAATATTAAAACTTCTAATAATAAGTCTAAGACCACGTGGCAAATAATTAATAAGAGTAAATACAACGTCCCAAAAAACTCAATTTCTTGCATCAAATTTGAAAGTAAAGACATCACAGACCCAAAGAACATTGCCAATGCATTTAATAATCATTTTATAGATAAAATACAACCAACGATTAACGCGGGAACAAACAAATTAACGTCATTAATTATCAGCAGAGCACAGTCTATGTTTATGGCTCCATCTACGCCCTATGACATATTAAACATTATTATGAAGCTAAAAAACTCTAACAGCGTTGGTTACGATGGTATTGCCACAAAAATATTGAAAGCAGTTGCATTTGAAGTGTGTACTCATTTGAGTTTCATTATTAATCTTTGCATAAGTGCAGGTATATTTCCTAATGCGTTAAAGATGTCTATAGTGAAACTGCTGTATAAAAAATACAATCACGAATTAATGATAAATTACAGACCGATCGCGCTTATACCAATTTTGTCTAAAGTGTTCGAAAAATATATATATAGTGAAATTAATATTTATTTAGATAAATGTAATATAATGTGACGAACAAAAGGGATTTCGAAAACATAAAAGTATAAATTTGGCTATTTACGAGTTATTACATAATGTCATGCTAAATGTAAATAAGAGAACACCAGTGTGTGCCATATTTTGCGACATGACACAGGCTTTTGACTGTGTCCATTATGATTCTCTGGCAGAGAAACTTGAAGCCTATGGTTTTAGAGGCAACGTTTTAGATTTAATTAAATCTTATCTTCATAACCGTAAACAAGTTACAGAAATATGTAAAATAAATAAAAAAAGTAATCGTGAAGAAATTTCAAGATCTAAGGAACGCGACGTTATATACGAAGTACCTCAAGGCAGTGTATTGGGGCCTTCGTTGTTCACGTTGTATATAAATGACTTGCCTAAAGTAACTGAACAACCGTTGACACTTTTTGCTGACGATTGCACTATGACAATAACTTGTAATGACATAAACACATATGAACTAGACATTAATAATTCACTAATATATATGTCGTGGATTGATGGCGCAAGGGTGCGACGGACAGCGCCATCTAACAATTCGTTCCGTAAACTAATAATATCGTCACCGGAAACGCAAGCGGCGCCCTACCGCTTGGACACGATCGTCGGTAGAAGGGATGCAGCGAGGACTGGAGGGAAGCCTGAAAAGTGCGGCATTCTACCTCGGACAGCCTCGGCATACGCTTAGTACCAACGCACGTGTTTGTTTCCTTTTGTAAAACCGTTATCAAAATAAAATTATTCTTATTCAAATTATCTTTCGTTCGAGTACCCAAGTCAGTGCCCACACTTACCAAGAACTATGTCGGATCGTGATGAAGACCCGATGTTTCGCATCTCGGCCACCCTTGATGCGACATCAGAAGTGGGATACACTCGAACTAAAGAAACTCAAGAAATATTGCAGAATGAAGCCATGACGTCACGGTGCGACGAGAATTTACTCCGCACGCTGCTGGCTGCTCAAAACCAGAATATGATGTCCCTGATAGAATCCATCAAGGGTCCGGCAAGTACCAAGCGTATTTCTTTGCCTGAATTTGACCCAGATAAGCCGGATGAAGACTCACGTGCCCGGCTTACGACAGCGGATCTGTACCTATCTGAAGTACCGCTTCAAGGAAGTGCGTTGATCATCACCTTGGGCAAGGCAATCAATGTTACCACTTCAGACCAAAGAAGAATTCTTCAAGACCAAAGCAGCCTTCGGACGTCGTCTGTTCCTGATGCCATAAAGCAACAATGGAGGTGCCGGTGCGGCTGGAGGCCCCAGTAGTTCAGGGGCAGCGCCTGCGTCAGCAAAGCGCAATGAGACGTGTTGAAGTTTGCTATGTTGGCAATCCCAGCAGTACGCTGATAAATCTGGTGAGTCATGTCCATGTTATTATGATTCTGGTGTCGAATGCTCTCTCATCAAAGATTTTGTTGCGTCAAAACTTAGTAGCAAGCTTAGTGTAAATATAACATTGTGACAGGTATCGACCATATTAGTTTGCAAAGTACCCTACAAATTTTATCTGAGGTTATGATTAACGACTGGGGCTGAGTGTTGTCTCTCTTTCACTTTAAAGTCTGTAATCACTATTTCACGGCAAACGTAAACACAGTGTTGTTACATTGAAGGGTTGGTTTAGTGTGTTCAGATTACTTGCGTAAACGAGAGGAGTCGTTGGTGCGACGCCTGTAGGGAATTATCCTCGTTTGCGTTGGTGCGTAAACGAGATGAGTCGTTGGTGCGACGCCTGTAGTGGGTTATCCTCGTTTGCGTTGGTGCGTAAACGAGATGAGTGACCGCCGATGATGATGTGACAGAGGTTAATTTAGATGAGATTAGACAGCAAGCGACACAGAATATTGAGAAAAATGCAAATTATGATAAAAATCGATTTGATCAAAAAAAAGCTCAGGTTTCTAAGTTGGCTATTAATGATTATGTTTTGATTGAAAATGAGGAAAGAAATCAAACAAAATTAGATCCTAAATTCAAAGGTCTATTTAAGATTATTGATTTGTTAGACGGGGATAGATACCTACCAAGGGCGGCGCTTGACTCTAAGCGAACTTACAAAAACCCCCATGATCGTGTGAGGAAGATCCCCGATCACCAAGTTTCTCTAGAATTGGATGTCATAGTTGATGACAGTGGTAGTGAAACCAAATCTGATTAAGAATGGCTTGTATACTCATACTCGAAACTCTAGACCGCACCTCATGAGTAACATGTGGCGATGGGTCTGTAACGAATCGTTGGTGCGATTTCAGTGTGTGTTTAGACCACACCTCATGAGTAACATGAGGCGATGGGTCTGTAACGAATCGTTGGTACGATTCGGATCTGTGTTGGTGCACAGAATGTAGGGAAAGTTAATGAGTTGAGTATGCTTTGTTTATGAATTATGGTAAAGAAACAGAATTGTTAGAATTACCTTGTTTATTCCTTTTAACTTGGTGGTCGGATCTTTTCTAGTGAATTATATTGTGCAGGGAGCACTGTGTACGTAAGCTTAATTACGAGGCATTTTAAGTTGTGAAAGTTGATTATTGTACTTAGATTTAGAAGAAATAAAGTACTAATGAGAATCAGCCACCTTTGTGTCTATTGGCAGGATAGCCAAGCTAGTTTACTCTCTGAGCATATTTTGTCCCCAGGGTTCCCCAGGTACTACACCCGAGGACGGGTGCTAGTCAGGGATGGCCGTGTCGTGGATTGATGGCGCAAGGGTGCGACGGACAGCGCCATCTAACAATTCGTTCCGTAAACTAATAATATCGTCACCGGAAACGCAAGCGGCGCCCTACCGCTTGGACACGATCGTCGGTAGAAGGGATGCAGCGAGGACTGGAGGGAAGCCTGAGAAGTGCGGCATTCTACCTCGGACAGCCTCGGCATACGCTTAGTACCAACGCACGTGTTTGTTTCCTTTTGTAAAACCGTTATCAAAATAAAATTATTCTGATTCAAATTATCTTTCGTTCGAGTACCCAAGTCAGTCGACGATCCGACATAGTTCTTGGTAAGTGTGGGCTTACCAAGAACTATGTCGGATCGTGATGAAGACCCGATGTTTCGCATCTCGGCCACCCTTGATGCGACATATATTATAAATTGGTTAAGTGATAATAATTTAATAATTAATTTAAAAAAGACTAACGTTATGCACTTTAGACAACGTATGCAAAAAATCAACAATCTTAATATTCAATTTAATAATATAAATATCAATGAAACTGACACAACAAAATTTCTAGGGCTAATAATAGATTCTAAATTAAATCATTAACTAAGTAAAACATTGAGCAGTGCAGCCTACGCTCTGCAACAACTTGCTACGGTTCTCAGCACAGATGCACTAATCACTGCTTACTATGGGTTAGCCGAATCTATACTTAGATATGGAGTCATCTTTTGGGGGAACAGCACGGACAACGAAATAGCGTTTCGGGCACAGAAAAGGTGCATTAGATCGATGTTTAGACTGCAAACAACGGACAGCTGTAAATCTTATTTTATAGAACGTAAGATATTGACATTGCCCTCATTATACATCCTGGAAACAGTGATGTTCATTAAATGTAATCCTCATTTATTCCAGCACTTGTTTATTGCTTTCCCTAGGAATAGACGCGATAATTTTAAACTCTGTGTTCCGGCTGCTAAAACAACTCTTATGCGCAAGAGCATCTTTTGCATGGCTCCAACCATTTTTAACAAATTACCTAAATCATGGAAAACATTAAATAAATCTGCTCTTAAAAGTAAATTGAAGAGCTTACTAATTGAAAGAGCATATTACAGTATAGCAGAGTTTATGAAAGAGGACAATTTTCTTCGTCTTTGAGATGACAATGTTACATTTTTGACATATTCATTGTATTTTTATTTATTTTTTTAATTTTTGTACATCGAATCATCATCTTCCTGCCCTTGTCCCGTGTTATTTGGGGTCGGCGCAACATGTTTTTTTCTTCCATTCTGCCCTGTCACTCGTCATACTATCACTAACTTCCTTTTCTTTCATATCACTCTTCACACAATCCATCCATCTTTTCTTTGGTCTCCCTCTCCCTCTCCATCCATCCACATGTAAACTCATAACTCTTTTAGTAACATGCGTTTCATCCCTCCTCTTCACATGACCATACCAAGACAAACGATTCCCTTTCAACTTTTCAGTCACTGGCGCCACTTTCAAACTTCCCCTAATATACTCATTTCTCACTTTATCCATTCTCGTCACACCACACATCCATCTTAACATTCTCATCTCCGCTACGTGCAATCTTTTTTCATCCGTCTTTTTCACAGCCCAACATTCTGATCCATACAGTATGACAGGCCTTATCACGGACTTGTAGATTTTACCCTTCAACTTGAGGGGCATCCGTGGGTCACAAGTTGTTCCCGTGACCTGTCGCCATTTCATCCATCCTGCGTTGATCCGATGTGTTACGTCCCGGTCTACCTCACCATCCCCTTGGACGAGTGACCCGAGATACCGAAAGTCGGAGCAGATCGGTATGGGTGTTCCAGCGAGAGATAAAGGCACTGGATTGGAGAGACCGCCGAAATCGCAGAACAAGTATTCCGTTTTGGTTCTACTCAATTTCAGGCCAACACTCTCCAGTCTGTGCCACCACACCTCCAATCTGTTCTGGACCTCTAGGCTACTCTCGGCAACCAACACAATGTCATCGGCAAACAGCATACACCAGGGAGCCTCTTCCTGAATGCCCGACGTCAGAGCATCCATTATCATCAGGAAGAGGTAAGGGCTGAGAGCCGACCCTTGATGTAAGCCGACAGCCACATTGAAGCTGCCAGTGGTGCCCACTGTAGACCGGACTTGGGTACTGCATCGACTGTACATCGCTCGGATCAACTGCACATACTTCCCAGGCACACCTTTCTCCTTAAGGGCCCACCACAGAACCTCACGAGGTACCCGGTCGTATGCCTTTTCGAGGTCAATGAATACCATGTGCAAGTTTTTATGCGCACCTCTGTATTTCTCGCACAGCTGGCGTATAGCAAAAATGGCATCCGCTGTACCCCGACCCGGCATAAAACCGAATTGGTTCTGTGAAATTTCACTCTCTTCTCTCAGTCGCCTTTCAATAACTTTCTCCCAGGCTTTCATAGTATGTGACATTAGCTTTATTCCTCTATAATTGTTGCACTCAAGCACATCACCTTTGTTTTTAAAAATCGGCACCAATTTTGTACATCGAATAATAATTGATATTAAATAATTCTAATTTTAAATTCAAATTGTAATGATTTTTTTTTTTTTTTTTTTTTTTTTTATTCTTGATAGGTTCGCGCTTGACCGCTAACATGATAATAAATTCGTAATTTTATTGACTATTTTGACATTGAATTTTATTTAAAACTATGCTGTTGACATGTATTGTATTTTTTTATTTGGAAAAATTGACTCTTGACATGCATTGTATTTTTTATTTGGAATAATTGTAATTTTAAATAGAAATTTTAATGACAGTAATTCATGATTTTATTGACTACTTTGACATTGAATTTTATTTAAAACTACGCTGTTGACATCTATTGGATTTTTTATTTGGAATAATTGACTCTTGACATGTTTTGTATTTTTTTAATTGGAATATTTTTTTAGTTGAAATTTAGTGACGGTAATTCATAATTTTACTAACTAATTTAAGTACCTATATAATGACTACTTTGAAATTGAATTACATCTGAATCTATGCTATTGAAATGTAATTATACCTAACCTAAATTTAATAAGTAAGTACCTATAAAATTTTGATGATCACAGATTATGCACCAAGTCTTTCTAAAAAAAAAAATTTGTACGCCACGATATGCGGCTGAACATGCCAGAACTTATATTAAGTCATTATTATCTTGCATGAAATGTATCATGTACACCATGTTTACACAAATAAATGTTTACTTACTTACTTACTTACTTACAAAGCGACAATATGCTATTTGTAAAACTGCTAATGGATTTATGATAGGTACTTACTGTACGTGTGAAATGACTTATGACTTGACTTTCATACCAGTGGAAAAATCAGTAGATAGAAGGTACACGAGAGCGGCCCCCGGCGACGCGCGAAGTACTCGGTAGGAATAAGCTCGCTGGACAGATGTAGGAACCCTCATTTATTATATTATTTCAATAGCCCAGCGCCATTCTATATTCCACTGATATGAAACGTGATAACCCTGTCTCTGCTCACTCTTTGGTGGTGAATGATATACCAACAGGAAATTATCACTTAACGCCTATAGAATTGCGACGTTGTTGTATCCTAACAACGGCAAAAGATGTGCTCAGACGTTTGTGACAACTGAATGACACGCCGCCGCGGCGCCACCTGGCTAACTGGGCACAGCCGGCACAAATGTACCAGCAAACAAACTTACTACAAACACTATAAAAAGGTATGAAGTCATAGTGTAGGTGTCTAATCTACGCAATGACTACAGCGGGTCGACTATAAATTGTTGTCTATTTCGTTGCGGTATTTACACCTGTGTCTGAGCACCGCTCCACAGCTTGCGAGCCGCGCCGCACCGCGCCGCACCGCGTCGCTAGTCGCCTACAGAGGGGTGTAAAGGGCCCCATATACGGTACGATTGGTCTGTACGATCGATCTGAAGAAAATCGTGACGATTGATCGCATCAAGAGGTTTCTCTTACACCAGCCCATACACGAAACGATTGGTCGCAACGATCGATCATTTACTTGGCTGAAACGGAAGGGCTTTTGACATTTTGTTTGTTTCGTTCATCGAATGTAGTTAGGTACGAGTATATAACGCGCTAGCCAAAAAATAAATAACCGTCTTCACTAAAAAAAAACACTAAAACTATCAAAATAACTTTAATTTCGGAAGTCGGTGTTAAATAAAAAACAAAAATCAATACCGAGGAACACCGACTTTTTTATTTTTTTATTTCACACTTTTTAGTTGCGATACAGTTATAACCAGAGTGCTTATTTCTCATGACAATTCCAATTAACCAAAACACTGCTAGGATACATTTTTTTATTATGAAGTTCCCGTGTCTACCTTCCACCTTCCAGCTCCATCATCAGATTAGTTCGATAGTACCTTACAGCCAAAGTGCATCTCATGACAATTCTAATAAGCCCAAACACGGCTAGGATACATTGATTAATTACGGAGTTCCGGCGCCTATCTTCCGGCTCCATCATCATCATCAGGTCACTTTGATGATACCATTTTCAACATAACTATTCAGAACCATTGACCTTGACCCCTTTTTATTTTTTTATTGACCTTCAAAGTGAAGGTTCGCGAGTAAATCCATAAGTAATTGGCAATAGTGTATTTATAGTATTTAAGTGTATATTTTTATAAAATATAATGAGTTATAAACAATATCCTACCACAATTTGTCTCTGCATCACCCAAAAGTTGACTGGTAGAAAATGCCTTAAGGCATTAAGTCCGCCTCTGTGCATAAAGAATAAATAAATAAATATAACCATTCATTTATTTGTATTGTCATAGTCGCTTAACCATCTTAACCTTTTGAGTGTGTAATTAGAGACACAATACAAAGACAATGGCGCGTGAACGCCGGCGTTAATGCGGGGATCAACAGCTTAATTGTGATATCTATGTGATTATGAAGTTCCGTTGGCCATTTCTGGTCTTCTTCATTAGTTCCATTTCATCAAATATTAATTTTTGACTGTAAATGCTTAAGTTCTCGATAAAAATACTAAAAACTATATGGTTGCCTATAATATTTGAGAAGTTCCCTCGATTCCATGAGGACTCGAGATTGGATTGAGGATGATGGGATCCATGAGAATTCCATCATCAGAACTGGATTTTGAAAAAAATTTGCAAATCTGAAAAAGTTCTGAGGTAACAAACATTTAAAAAAATGATGAAAAAATATAACATCCTCCTTCTTTTTGAAGTCGGTTAAAAATCGAATCGTTGATCGTAAAGAGCCATACGCTGTCGATTCATCGTTACGATATTCATGATTACATGGGTTTTTGTTGTGATCTCTGATATCGTCTTCGATGAAGTAAATCGTTAACGATCTTGATCTTGACATACACTATCGATTCGTCGTTACGATCGGTCTGCAGCGACAGATCGTACAGACAAATCGTACCGTGTATGGGGCCTTTTATGACGTCGTTTCACTGACTAACGACAAGCGGGAGTTGTTGCCGCTTTAAATAACTACGATTGGTTCGAGATAACCTCCTACCACTTATACTCGCTGTAACTTCACCTATCATACAGTATCTGAAGTCGAAGAAAATATTTGAAGTGGACAAAAATGTAAACAGTCAAATAACCAAAAATTTTGTATAAATATGTCGCATCAAGGGTGGCCGAGATGCGAAACATCGGGTCTTCATCACGATCCGACATAGTTCTTGGTAAGTGTGGGCACTGACTTGGGTACTCGAACGAAAGATAATTTGAATCAGAATAATTTTATTTTGATAACAGTTTTACAAAAGGAAACAAACACGTGCGTTGGTACTAAGCGTATGCCGAGGCTGTCCGAGGTAGAATGCCGCACTTCTCAGGCTTCCCTCCAATCCTCGCTGCATCCCTTCCACCGACGATCGTGTCCAAGCGGTAGGGCGCCGCTTGCGTTTCCGATGACGATATTATTAGTTTACGGAACTAATTGTTAGATGGCGCTGTCCGTCGCACCGTTGCGCCATCAATCCACGACACGGCCATCCCTGACTAGCACCCGTCCTCGGGTGTAGTACCAGGGGATAAAATATGCTCAGAGAGTAAACTAGCTCGGCTATCCTGCCAATAGACACAAAGGTGGCTGATTCTCATTAGTACTTTATTTCTTCTAAATCTAAGTACAATAATCAACTTTCACACCTTAAAATGCCTCGTAATTAAGCTTACGTACACAGTGCTCCCTGCACAATATAATTCACTAGAAAAGATCCGACCACCAAGTTAAAAGGAATAAACAAGGTAATTCTGACAATTCTGTTTCTTTACCATAATTCATAAGCAAAAGCATACTATTCTGTGCACCAACACAGACCCGAATCGCATCAACGATTCCTTTCAGACCCATCGCCACATGTCACTCATGAGGTGCGGTCTAGAGTTTCGAGTATGAGTATACAAGCCATTCTTAATCAGATTTGATTTCACTACCACTGTCATCAACTATGATATCCAATTCTCGAGAAACTTGGTGATCGGGGATCTTCCTCACACGATCATGGGGGTTTTTGTAAGTTCGCTTATAGTCAAGCGCCCTTGGTAGGTATCTATCCCCGTCTAACACATCAATAATCTTAAATGGACCTTTGAATTTAGGATCTAATTTTGTTTGATTTCTTTCCTCATTTTCAATCAAAACATAATCATTAATAGCCAACTTAGAAACCTGAGCCTTTTTTTAATGAAATCGATTTTTATCATAATTTGCATTTTTAACCGACTTCAAAAAAAAGGAGGAGGTTATCAATTCGGTTGTATTTTTTTTTTTTTTTTTTTATCATCATTTTTTTTTTTTTTTTTATGTGTGTTACCTCAGAACTCCGTCGTTTATGGACCGATTTGCAAAATTTTTTTTTCCCTTTATAGGATATGCTTCCAGATTGGTCCCATTTTATTCAAAATCCAGTTCTGATGATGGAATCCATGAGGAATCGAGGGAACTCCTCAAAAATTATAGGCCCTAACTAACCCTATGGTAATTTTAGTATTTTCATCAAGAACTTAAGCATTTACAGTCAAAAAGTAACATTTGATGAAGTGGAACTGATGAAGAAGACCAGAAATGGTCAACGGAACTTCATACTCAAATAGATATCACATTGAAGATATAGTTAGGCGACTATGACAATACAAATAAATGAATGATTCTGAATAGTTACGTTGAAAATGGTATCATCGAAGTGATCTGATGATGATGATGGAGCCGGAAGGTAGGCACTGGAACTCCGTAATTAATCAATGTAACCTAGCCGTGTTTGGACTCATTAGAATTGTCATGAGAT
This sequence comes from Mythimna impura, assembly GCA_905147345.3. Classification (NCBI taxonomy): domain Eukaryota; kingdom Metazoa; phylum Arthropoda; class Insecta; order Lepidoptera; family Noctuidae; genus Mythimna; species Mythimna impura. Next base: position 219,656 of record LR990342.1, on the reverse strand, counting down.
GCACTTTGGCTATAAGGTACTATCGAACTGATCTGATGATGGAGCCGGAAGGTAGGCACAGGAACTCCGTAATTAATCAATGTATCCTAGCCGTGTTTGGGCTTATTAGAATTGTCGTGAGATGCTCTTTGGCTATAAGGTACTATCGAACTGATCTGATGATGGAGCCGGAAGGAGGAAGGTAGGCACAGCAACTTTATAATAAAACAATGTAACCTAGCAGTATTTGGGTTAATTGGAATTGTCATTAGAAATAGGCACTCTGTTTATAAGTGTATCGCAACTAAAAAGTGTGAAATAAAAACTTTTTAGAAAAAAAAAATAACCGACTTCACTAAAAAAAACACTAAAAGGATCAAAATAACTTTAATTTCGGAAGTCGGTGTTAAATAAGAAACAAACAATACCGAGAAACACCGACATCCGAAATTAAAGTTATTTTGATCCTTTTAGTGTTTTTTTTAGTGAAGTCGGTTATTTTTTTTTTTCTAAAAAGTTTTTATTCTCAATATTTTGTCGCTTGCTCTCTAATCTCATCTAAATTAACCTCTGTCACATCATCATCGGCGGTAACTCATCTCGTTTACGCACCAACGTAAACAAGGATAACACACTACAGGCGTCGCACCAACGACTCATCTCGTTTACGCACCAACGTAAACGAGGATAACTAACTACAGGCGTCGCACCAACGACTCATCTCATTTACGCACCAACGTAAACGAGGATAACTAACTACAGGCGTCGCACCAACGACTCATCTATCTCGTTTACGCACCAACGTTAACGAGGATAACTAACTACAGGCGTCGCACCAACGACTCATCTCGTTTACGCACCAACGTAAACGAGGATAACTAACTACAGGCGTCGCACCAACGACTCATCTCATTTACGCACCAACGTAAACGAGGATAACTAACTACAGGCTTCGCACCAACGACTCATCTTGTTTACGCACCAACGTAAACGAGGATAACTAACTACAGGCTTCGCACCAACGACTCATCTCGTTTACGCACCAACGTAAACGAGGATAACTAACTACAGGCGTCGCACCAACGACTCATCTCATTTACGCACCAACGTAAACGAGGATAACTAACTACAGGCGTCGCACCAACGACTCATCTCGTTTACGCACCAACGTAAACGAGGATAACACACTAAACGTTCCAATTCTAAAGCAGCAGTGATTAAATAGTGCCATGATCACTTTACCCACCTGCTTCCTATACATCTAATTCAACCGGAACCTCATGTTTTAGTATCATTCTCTCTGTAGGCCATACCAACGTCTGCCCCCTGCGGGAATCGAACCCGCAACGCGCAGCGCAGCAGTCAATCGCTCAACCACTGCGCCAACTGTAAATTATGAAGGTTCAACAAAACTCGAGATGTATCCAAACTCTAAATTTCTTTTAACTAACCTACTAATTCTCACTACTGTACATAGTACTGCTAAGTAAGTTCAATTTAAGAAAATAAATTAACATCAAAATTTCTATATCGTTTCAATATCAAAATCGATAATCAGAAAATTCAAAGCATAACCGTCAATTAATTATCATGGTAACTTCACCACAAAATCAATCAAACTAATCCAAAACACTAATCATCAATCTCTGGCTACTCTTAGTCCAGTAACTTCTAGTTACTCAACTATTCCTGCGTATCCAGGATTGCCAAGTCTCCCACGACGTTATTGTTTCCCACAATATGTCCCAGGTTTGATTATAGTTTGAATTGAATTGAATACCGCGTAATTACGGACTACTGTGACCGCTAGATACCGATTTCTATTTAGCTACGGCTACAAAACAAATCTCCAAGAGTCCGATCATCATGTAATCTCAATAATCTCATTATATTTTTTCTCAGATTGCATTTCAAAACTGATTGGCATGATCAAATGTTTGTACCGGCTGTCCGCTATCATAAACACTACTGAAAGCCTGATAGACAATCTAATTTTGTAAAATAACGCGCAATATGTAAACGAGTTATTTTGTCTAAGATAAATGGTAACGAATACCGGTTGGGCACGTTGTTATTTAGTTCACGCAATCTTTGCACATTATATCTGACCGGTCAAGTTTTTAAGCGAATTACTCGGTCGGTGATATTTGCACGCAACAATTCATCTAGCTCACGCACTATTTTTATTTATTTTTTCACGCTAGACCGCTATGGTCGTCTTTATACAGTCAAAGACGAGTCAATTAAACGGATAAGCTCACTTTTTGTAACACGCGTTTGTAGCATATCGATAATAAAATAGTCTAATTATCCGATCAACGCAGAAACAATCGCAGATTTATATTCTAGGCACACGTCAGTGTCAATAACGTCAAAATTATCTATGGAGGAATTATCACTGTCATAAAAAAAAAACGAAATGGTATTCTACTGGATCTAATGAGGGTAGTTGTAATTACAATTGTTTACGTCGTGAACTTTAGCAATTTGTCAAAAAAAGTGTGTAATGGTCATACTATTTGAACTGAACCCTTGCAACAATATTTCACGGCCAAAATATTACTTCGCAAATGATGTTGGGTAAAGCATGAAATAAAATCTCAATTAAATTACGCAAGTAATCTGAACACACTAAACTAACCCTTCAATGTAACAACACTGTGTTTACGTTTGCCGTGAAATAGTGATTACAGACCTTATAGTGAAAGAGAGACAACACTCAGCCCCAGTCGTTAATCATAACCTCAGATCAAATTTGTAGGGTACTTTGCAAACTAATATGGTCGATACCTATCACAATGTTATTTACACTAAGCTTGCCACGTTTTGACGCAACAAAATCTTTGATGAGAAAGCATTCGACACCAGAATCCTAATAAAATGGATATGACTCAACAGATTCATCAGCGTACTGCTGGGATTGCCAAAATAGCAAACTTCTACACGTCTCGTTGCGCTTTGCTGCCGCAGGCGCTGCCCCAGAACTGCTCGGGCCTCCAGCCGCACCGGCACCTCCATTGTTGCTTTATGGCATCAGGAACAGACGACGTCCGAAGGCTGCTTTGGTCTTGAAGAACTTCTTCTTTGGTCTGAAGTGGTAACATTGGTTGCCTTGCCCAAGGTGATGATCAAGGCACTTCCTTGAAGCGGTACTTCAGATAGGTACAGATCCGCTGTCGTATGCCGGGCACGTGCGTCTTCATCCGGCTTATCTGGGTCAAATTCAGGCAAAGAAATACGCTTGGTACTTGCCGGACCCTTGATGGATTCTATCAGGGACATCATATTCTGTTTTGAGCAGCCAGCAGCGTGCGGGGTAAATTCTCGTCGCACCGTGACGTGATCGCTTCATTTCTGCAATATTTCTCGAGTTTATTTAGTTCGAGTGTATCCCACTTCTGATGTCGCATCAAGGGTGGCCGAGATGCGAAACATCGGGTCTTCATCACGATCCGACATAGTTCTTGGTAAGTGTGGGCACTGACTTGGGTACTCGAACGAAAGATAATTTGAATCAGAATAATTTTATTTTGATAACAGTTTTACAAAAGGAAACAAACACGTGCGTTGGTACTAAGCGTATGCCGAGGCTGCCCGAGGTAGAATGCCGCACTTCTCAGGCTTCCCTCCAGTCCTCGCTGCATCCCTTCCACCGACGATCGTGTCCAAGCGGTAGGGCGCCGCTTGCGTTTCCGATGACGATATTATTAGTTTACGGAACTAATTGTTAGATGGCGCTGTCCGTCGCACCGTTGCGCCATCAATCCACGACAAATATATATATACGTGAATTTAATTTTAATACATAAAAACCGTCTACAGCCTAATATTTATGACTCGCAGTCCCCTGCGGTTTCACCCACGTAACGCCTTTAGTTACTACTACGGAGCAACTACAAAGAGGAGACGGCCTAAACAACTATGCACTGTGATTTTGAACTAGGTCCTGACATCATCACGGTGGGCGTGGCTTAAGCATTTCATATATAATTCTACCCGACATAAGATGGTGACACTTTGTGTCATTGGAACTAAATATATTTAGGTACGTAGAGCTCAGTCTTTATATATTTTAATAATCATATGTATTCGTTCAACATTAATTCCTAAAGATCCTTTAATCGCCAAAATATTATTTTTGTAGTTTTTATATCATTTTGTAAACAGGCCGCCATCTATAGTCAACTATGAATAACAAACAAAAAGACAGGGCAGTAAAATAAAAATTACAAAATAAAATAAAGGGCAGGGTAGAAGCCAATTATTTTACCGAATGGCCCGCGGCTGTTTCATTTAAAACATTAAATACGCTGGACATAAAATCATGCGTCATGCTGCTTTTAAGCTGTTGATCCCGGCATTAACGCCGGCGTTCACACGCCATTGTCTTACTATTGTGTCTCTAATTACGCACTCAAAAGGTTAATTTAGTCTGGTAATACTTATTTATTTATTTAATGGTTTTGGATAGACTGCCACATAAACGGGAGGTGCTTTTTTTTTCTTCTAAAAAGACAAGCCTTTAAAAAAGAAAAAAAAAAAACAATGTCGAATGATCTTCATTCGTCATTCATCAAATAATAGTATCACTATTTCAATTAAAAAAATACGTATCAAGATGGTTCGCAAAATTAATTAAAAATAACACAGCACTCCCTGGTAATTCTGAGTACGACCCTGTTGCATCTTGCACTTAATGAGATCTAGTGTTAGATAGGTACGTATTTACAAAATAAAATCGACGGAACCAGCGAGTAGTTTTGCTATTAACTGGCAGATTGCAAATAAATAAATGGGCGGAGTCTAACACCCCCGCACCCCGCAAAGTGTCACGCGTTGTTTCTTAGGGAGATCTAATTACAACATCTCCTCTTTGTACTTGCTCCGTGGTTACTACTCACTCATCAATGTAGCGTGATGTGATATAGCTTACAGCTTTCCTCAGTAAATGGACTATCCAACAATAAAAGAATTTTATAATTCAAACTAGTACTTCTTGAGATACTAGTTGAACTATGATAATCGTCGCACCTATTAAAAAGTTGTGATCTTGATTTTGAAAAAAAAAAGTGAGTTCGAAGCGGACGAAGTTGATAGAATGGCTGGTCTGAAACCTAATAATATTTAAATGTACTGCGACAGGATACATAGAAATTATAATACTGTATTATCATATTCCTGTGCTCACGAATAATAAAATATCAAATGATTTCATTTTATGACATATTCGCAGCAATAAGCTCATTGGTATATATTTGCTTTGTTGCAGATCACACCCATGCGCATGCGCCAGCTCGATGTGTTAGTAAGTACCGCTGTGCGGTTTACCCATTTTTTTAAGCACTTCATAATTTATTATGGCCACTATATTTTAAACTTGTACACCCTCCTAGTCCTAACCCTCTTTAGTCATGGGAAAACGAATATTGGCAACCTTTAAACGGAAAACAACCTTTAAACCTGTAAACGGAAAAAGATCACCCGGGTCTGTAGTAATAGGTCTTTACCTATGAAATTGGAGATTTTTAAAACGGGTTGCTTTGAAGTGTTATATCATTGGATTGACTTGGAATCATAAGTTCAAATAAATTTTATATTAAAGCTATGTTATTCTTCTTTTGAAATTAGGTATTTATTGGTTTCTTTGTGTTTTGTATTTTCTGTAATATCGCAGTACTTATAACCATGAAAGCTAATAAAAAAACGTTTTTTCATATTAAGAGTTTCAACGTAGATACAAAGGGCAAACAATATCAATGTCGCATACCTACGACTTTCTTCTAACAAAAAAACTCTGTGTTCTTGGTTTAATAGATTTCGTTTTGGAAATTTTGTCTTGTAGCCGCCCTAAGAAATAAAGTTATTCCTGAGATAAAATTTCTCACATGAAAGTGATTGAAACCAAAATAGACATCTCATTCATTAGCAGTTTTAAGTCCGTATACATCATCAATATTGCATATCACTTGAGTCCCATTGTTTCCACGGTAGAACTCATATTACAAAATAATGCCAGTTTTCTTAGATTTCATTCAAAAATGGTTATAAGTACTGCTATATTACAGAAAATATAAAACACAAAGAAACCAATAAATACCTAATTTCAAAAGAAGAATAACATACCTTTAATATAAAATTTATTTGAACTTATGATTCCAAGTCAATCCAATGATATAACACTTCAAAGCAACCCGTTTTAAAAATCTCCAATTTCATAGGTAAAGACCTATTATCAATGGGTGTACCCCAGGGCTCAATTCTTGGCCCATTTTTATTTCTTATTTATATAAATGACTTGCCTTATCTCATAAAAGATAACCATGATATAGTGTTGTTTTACAGAAAAGGGCTATTCGTTCAATTTATAAATTAAGTCCCAGATGCTCCCTCAGAGATAAATTTAAAAATATTAATATTTTGACTATGCTATCCCAGTATATCTTTGAAAATATTTTGTATGTTCATAAAAATAAAAACATGTTTAAAAAATACAGTGACATTCATAGCGTTAATACTAGGAACAAACACAAGTTAGTGGTTCCTGCAACCAGGCTCAAAAAAATAGGAGGCTCATTTAGTGGCCAATGTATACACTTTTAAAATAAGATTCCCAGTCCTATTCATAAACTTAGCCTTAATAAATTCAAATCATTTGTTAAGCGAAAACTTTGCCAGAAGGCTTTTTATACTGTAAAAGAGTATCTTGAGGACAAAACGGCTTGGGATTGACCTGCTCCAGTACTCACTATAATTGTTGTCATTTCTTCTTCTTTTTTTTTTCTTCTAAATTACTTTTTTATTACCTATTATTGTTATTTTTTTAAAATATTATTATTATTATGCAACCAAAAAAAAACTAATAAAATGCCACCTGGCAGCTTTGGACTCGGTGGAAAGGCGTGCAAAGAGGCTAATTGGTGATCCAGGTCTGGTTAAGTCCAATCTACCAAGCTTTGAGCACAGGCGTAGGGTGGCCAGCCTTTCGGTGTTTTACAGGATGCATTATGGAGAGTGTGCCCAGGAATTGCATGACTTGATTCCACCATCTCATTTCTACCGTCGGACAAGCCGACGAACGGCGAGTATCCACCCTTACATTGTTGAAACCTCTACGGTTCGGACCAAGCGTTTCGCCTCGTCGTTTATACCGCGTACATCAAGGGACTGGAATAATCTGCCTGCTACGGTTTTCCCGTCCGATTATAATTTAGGTGTCTTCAAGGCTAGAGTGAATAGGCTCTCAATAAATTAGTGCGCCTCACCATCAACGATTGGATTACTGCTTACCATCAGGTGGGATCACAGTCAAGCACTAGTTTATACCAATTATATATTTTAAATTGACGATTAAGTATTGTTATTTTACAATTATGAAATTGTATATATTTTTTTTTACCGACTTCAAAAAAAAAGGAGGAGGTTATTCAATTCGGTTGTATTTTTTAAAATCTTTTTTTTATGTTTATTACCTCAGAACTCCGTCGTTTATGGACCGATTTGCAATTTTTTTTTTCCCTTTAAAGGATATGCTTCCAGATTGGTCCCATTTTTTTCAAAATCCAGTTCTGATGATGAGATCCATGAGGAATCGAGGGATCTCCTCAAATGTTATAGGCAAAATCACTATATATAACCATATAGTGATTTTGGTATTTTCATCGAGAACTTAAGCATTTACAGTCAAAAAGTGACATTTGATGAAGTGGAACTGATGAAGAAGACCAGAAATGGTCAACGGAACTTCATACTCACATTGATATCACAATGAAGATAGTTAAGCGACTATGACAATACAAATAAATGAATGGTTCTGAATAGTTACGTTGGAAATGGTATCATCGAAGTGATCTGATGATGATGATGGAGCCGGAAGGTAGGCACTGGAACTCCGTAATTAATTTTCTCGGTATTGTTTGTTACTTATTTAACACCGACTTCCGAAATTAAAGTTATTTTGACCCTTTTAGTGTTTTTTTAGTGAAGTCGGTAATTTTTTTTTTTGTAAAAAGTTTTTATTTTACACTTTTTAGTTGCGATACACTTATAAACAGAGTGCTTATTTCTCATGACGATTCCAATTAACCCAAACACTGCTAGGTTACATTGTTTTATTATAAAGTGCCTGTGTCTACCTTCCACCTTCCGGCTCCATCACCAGATCAGTTCGATAGTACCTTATAGCCAAAGTGCATCTCATTACAATTCTAATAAGACCAAACACGGCTAGGATACATTGATTAATTACGGAGTTCCTGTGCCTACCTTCCGGCTCCATCATCAGATCAAGTCGATAGTACCTTATAGCCAAAGTACATCTTAGGGCAATTCTAATAAGTCCAAACACGGCTAGGTTACATTGATTAATTACGGAGTTCCAGGGCCTACCTTCCGGCTCCATCATCATCATCAGATCACTTTGATGATACCATTTTCAACGTAACTATTCAGAACCATTCATTTATTTGTATTGTCATAGTCGCTTAACTATCTTCATTGTGATATCAATGTGAGTATGAAGTTCCGTTGACCATTTCTGGTCTTCTTCATCAGTTCCACTTCATCAAATGTCACTTTTTGACTGTAAATGCTTAAGTTCTCGATGAAAATACAAATCACTATATGGTTGCCTATAATATTTGAGGAGTTCCCTCGATTCCTTATGGATCCCATCATCAGAATTGGATTTTGAATAAAATGGGACCAATCTGAAAGCATATCCTATAAAGGGAAAAAAAAATTTGCAAATCTGCCCAAACGACGGAGTTCTGAGGTAACAAACATAAAAAAAATGATAAAAAAAATACAACCGAATTGAATAACCTCCTCCTTTTTTTGAAGTCGGTTAAAAATAAAAACTTTTCACAAAAAAAAAATAACCGACCACTAAAAAAAACACTAAAAGGATCAAAATAATTTTAATTTCGGAAGTCGCAAACAATACCGAGAAACACCGACTTCCGAAATTAAAATTATCTTGATCCTTTCAGTGTTTTTTTTAGTGAAGTCGGTTATTTTTTTTTTTGTATAAAGTTTTTTTTAAATATTATTTTTACAATATGACGTTGTTTATTTTTATATTTAGAATTTAACATTGATAATTACTTTCAGATAAAATATATATATTTTTTACAATTTGTAATATTTATATCTATATATTTTTTTTTATATTTGTAATATTTACATGTTTTCTGAGTTGAACTACACGAATACTGACAAATGCTTGAACTGACTGGACAGGTCCGCTCAGAACTGTGTGTTTCTTTCTTCAAAAGACCATCTCAGACTCCAACCTGCATGGTTCTCATATGATTTGTTTGACCATTACATGTTTGCTGTATGGACTTTAAAAGAGACTTTGACCCCTTTTTTTTTCGGGTGGGAAAATCATCTAATGACATCCCCCGCTCTTGGGCGAAACGGGAGATAGTGTCAGACTTTTACTGACTAAAAACCCACTCCTGTTCCTTCTTTGCCATTTTCCCAGGGCCCCGCGGATCACTTTCGCATCACCCACTGAGTTTGTTTCGGTGTTTCTTCTCAGGGTAGTCAGCTAGGAAACACCGGCTTCATCTAGTTTAAATTGACAAAAAAAAGACGTGTAAAAATGTTTTTATAAACGGTATTTGCATAATAAATATCATTTATCATTTAAAATGTTTTGGTACATGCTCCTCCCACCTTTACCAAGTTGTCCATGGTAGTGCGGTGTATATGGTGTAACCACTTTTTCAAATTTCCCTAACCAACTAAATTAATTTTAAAGAACCACCATGGAGTTATATTTCGCCATCATCGAGTTTAATATTGAACTCAGTCTCGTATTGATTGACACCGGAAACCATGAGAATTACGTCCTTACCGAAAGAAGAATTATGGTTTTAGAGCCAAAATACAATTAAATTGAGAGCTACCGTAGAATTTTTGTCATGAGAAGTAGAATAAGAATTGATTTTCTTTTGCGATTTCGATGGGTATTATTAGGTACACTATTGTAAGTACTATTTTGATAGATTACTATGCTACCAATCTTGTTAAGTCAAATGTTTTGTTATTTAAGTCTAATCTTTTGTGAAAATAAAAAAATACCATTATAAATACCTTTGACATTATCTAATGTGTTTCGTGATCGCTACACTAAATAACCAATTCCTACTGTACATAAATTAAGCTCTATTATGTTACGGACCCGAGCACGAAAAGAAAAAAGTGTACGTAAATAAAAATCGACGTTGGAAGTATAAAGTCTCCATAATGCTTGATTGCACAAAAAGTGCTACGGATGCTGTGAAAGGTAAACTCCAAAAACTGAACCCTTGCCGAAGGGGCAAGTGATATTAAAGTAAGCAACTACAATAAAGTGCAGCCAGCTATAAGAAGGCTGAAACGAGCGCTGTGCTCCTGCTCACAACTAACATGTCAGAGGACATAATTATGAAAAAAGGTAATGAGGTATAGAATTACATGTAAAGTCTGGCAGGAGTTAGTCACATAGATCATCATTATATTTGAAGGACAGGCAAAGGACAGAGCGTACAACTTGTGTCTAAAACTTTTCAAACTTAAAATAAGATAGACGATATTCCCACGTACAAATCAAAGCTTACGAATGTTTGGGATGATAAAACAAAACATGGACGAACAGCTGATTTATAACTACTATTCTGGTAAAGGTCATAGAGATCGCAAGTGCAAGAACTATTTTGATTTCAAGATGAGAGGCCACCTAAGCCATATTCAAGTATATAATTCAGTCTATCATTCAGTCTTTTAGCCTTTCTCAGCACGGATTTCTTAAGGGCCGTTCAATAGTATCTAACCTGGCTTTGCTCAATGACATTCTAACTGACAAAATGGACCATAGGGCACAGGTCGACGTCGTTTACACAGATTACAATAAAGCTTTTGACAGAATTGACCATAATATTCTGGAATCAAAACTTTTAAACAATAACAATGGTATTAGAGGCGATCTTCTTCTCTTGTTTACTTCATACCTTGAAAACAAGTCTCAAGATGTCGTTATCAGTAACTATATGTCGAGCTGGGTCTCAGCTCCTAGTGGTGTACCCCAAGGTTCCTCGATGGGTCCTTTTCTTTTTATAATTTATGTCAGTGACATCGACTCGTGTTTCCACCATTCAAATTTACTTTGTTTTACTTACATGAAGATATTCTCTGCAATATCATTAGAGGATGACATGAATGCTCTCCAATGTGACCGATGTGATCATGACATCTCCCGCTTTTGGATGGGGCGGAAGAGCGTGTCAGACTTTTACTAAAACCCACTCCTGTTCCTTCTTTGCCTTCGTTCCAGGGCCCCGGGGTTCTCTTTTGCACAACCCATGGCCCCAGTAGGCTTCGACCCTACTGGGCCCCTATGGTTGCTGACATCTCCTTGAGGCGCGCGTGGAACACTACGCACCGTCGACAACTTGGGCTCGGTTCGAACGATTACCGGACGGTCGGACGGCGAGCTACCCGTTGCTCGCCGTCCGCATGCCTGCGCCTACGGTGGCTAGAAATCGGGATCGGGATTCCGGTGGCAGGGGCCTGAGGACCGTTCCCTCTCGCGTGCAGCCGCCTCCTTTGCTAGCATTACTGCTTCGTAGAAGGAGGCGACCGCCTGCCACTCCTCTTTGCTCCGGACCATGGCCTGTACCAAGGCCTGGCGCGAGAGATCGCTGCCGCCGATCGCCCCCACGAGGACGCGGTGGTACTCCCCCCAGGCGGTTCACAACTCGCTCCACAGTCTCCTCCGGGCGGTTCACACAATGGTGACACCCTGGCGTTTCCTCCGCACGAATTCGGTGCAAGAACCTCCCGAACTTACCATGTCTAAGGTCGCGTACGCATGGGAACGCTTACTTCGTTTACTAGCCAAAAGTGATGCGAAATCATTGCGCTGTACTGTAACGACAGCCGAGCGCAATTATTATCAAAGAATCTTAATATTTCATCAAAGTTTTTGGTAGTCATTCTGGATTGATTTTACAAAAGAACCTTTATAAGTATATGAAATAGGGCGTAAAGCCCCACATACCTCTGTTGAAAAGGGATGATTCTCTGACTAGTCGAATGAATTTCGTGTTCTTTATTTATATACGGTTCCAAAATCTGTTCTTAACTGGTGAATCTCAAGTAATGTTACTAAAGGTAATGCCTCCTTCCTCTTCAGCACTAAAATATTTTTTTACTGGTTATGACCGATTAAGTGTGACCTACACGTGAATATACGCTGAAGATTAATTCAATTTAATTAATCTTTTAATTTTAACTGTTAAATGAAAACACACGACAGATGACAGATGTTTTGCGGCGGGGGATGGAGTATTACATTCCATTCTCTGACGTAACAATGTCTGGCCATGCTCGCCCTTGGTTTGGTGCGGAGTGTGATCGCGCTAACGCGCTTAAGCACACGGCATACCAGGCATGGGCCGACGCTCGTATGCATAAGGCGAGTGACGTGAGTCAGAAGAAGAGAGCCTTCAACAGAGCTGCCAAGTCTTGCAAGAAGGTGATGCGGAGGTCTCGGTTCGACCACATTAGCCGCATCGGGAACAAACTCGCATCATACCCTGCTGGTAGTAAGGCGTTTTGGTCCCTGGCTAAGTCGGTTGAATCGAACTTCTGCCGTCCCTCACTACCGCCACTGCTGAAACCCGACGGGTCGCTGGCCCATACCGCTGAGGAGAAAGCAAATTTGTTTGCCTCTCTCTTCGCGGAATCTTCGCGTCTAGATTCTGGTGACGCGCGGCCCCCTGTTAATCCTGATGGTTGCGAGACGAGTATGTCGGATATTCGCATCCATCAGAAGGACGTCCGTAGGGTGCTGCGTAACCTTGACGTGAACAAGGCTAGCGGTCCAGACGGGATACCGGCAATTGTTCTGAGAACGTGTGCGCCTGAGCTGTCTCCGATCCTGACACGCCTATTTCGGCTTTCATTTGAGGCTGGAAAAGTGCCGATTGCATGGAAGCAAGCTAACGTACAGCCCGTACCCAAAAAGGGTAGTCAGGCTGACCCAGCTAACTACAGGCCAATCTCAGTAACGTCCATTCTCTGTAAGTCAATGGAACGTGTACTCAACAGTAAGCTCCTGGCATACCTAGAAGCTAATGACATCCTAAGTGACCGACAATACGGCTTTCGCCGAAATCGGTCAACTGGTGATCTTCTAGCGTATGCCATCCACATCTGGAGTGAGGCCATCGAGAAACACGGGGAAGCTCTTGCCGTCTCCCTCGATATCTCGAAGGCTTTCGATAGGGTCTGGCACGAAAGCCTTATTAGTAAGCTTCCTTCTTTCGGATTACCTGCTGGTTTGTGTGCTTGGATTGCAGATTTCCTGAGTGACCGGTCCATCCGAGTGGTCATCGATGGTTGCTCGTCCGGTCAAATGGCCATTAATGCCGGGGTCCCTCAGGGGTCAGTGCTCTCGGCAACATTGTTCTTGCTGCACATAAATGATCTGCTTAAGCCCGGTACCTTTGGGTATGCAGACGACAGCACTGTTGCTGAGAGTTACATATCCAGCGCGCAGGCTAGTGGGTCACAGATCCAGTCTCTCCGAGAGGCTATGGTCGAGCGCTTGAACTTGTCCTTGGAGGCAGTCTCTGAATGGGGCGATGCCAATTTGGTCAAGTTCAATGCTGCTAAAACCCAGGCGTGTCTATTTTCCGCTAAAAGGAGCCAATTCAGCCCTGCTCCAACTTTCCGGGGCGTAACCGTGCCAATAACCGACCATCTTGATCTCCTTGGTGTTACGCTGACGTCAACACTCAACTTTGGGCCATACATCGAAGCAAAGGCTCAACTGGCAGCAAAAAAGCTGGGAATCCTCGCGAAGGTCAGACAGTACTTCACGCCGGAACAGCTGCTCAAACTTTATCAAACGCAAGTTCGATCGTGTATGGAGTACTGCTCTCATCTTTGGGACGGATCTGCCCGATACCAGCTTGATGCACTTGAGGCAATTGAGAGGCGAGCCAAGAGGATCATTGGCAATGATGCACTCGTTGAGTCGAGGCTTCAAAGTCTTGAGCATCGACGCAGAGTTGCTAGCCTGTCGGTTTTCTACCGGTTGCATTTCGGGGAGTGTGCGTCGGAATTGCATAACCTAATTCCGCCTAGCCCGTTCCATCATCGGACCACCAGGCGTACGGCAATGCGCCACCGGTACATGGTGGACATCCCACCTATACGCACAAAACGTTTTGCGAACACATTCATAGTGCGTACAGCTAAGGAGTGGAATTCCTTGCCGGAATCTGTTTTTCCTGATGGCTACAACCCGGGAATCTTTAAGTCAAGAGTGAATAGGTTACTTCTAGGTAAGCGCGTTCCATCGTCGACCGCATCGTCGCTTTCCATCAGGTGAGTTAGCGGTCAAGCGCGAACCTATCAAGAATAAAAAAAAAAAAAAAAACAAAAAAAAAATATTAATCTATTATACTTGTAACTAATGTAATGTGTCCTAATCAATTTGTATTTTTTTTTCACTTGGTTTTCTGTTATTTTAATGAGAAATTTTGATTTTGTATTTCAACTTAATATTAATTTTTGGTATATTTTAATTTCAATGTCTGACAATACAATCTATTTGAATTATAATCAATGTAATGTGTCCTAATTTATTTGTTATTTTAAGTCTTAATTTATATTTGTCTTTATAATCCAGTTTAATTAATGTTCAAAATTTTTTATTGTTCCTAATTCAATAACTACCTAGTACTATTTTATTTTGTCATCTTTTTTTTTTAACTTCTTATATTGACTACCGTTAAGTGCTGTGCACGCCTATAAGTGACGAATTCACCGCACAATACAAGAATGTCATAACATCTACTGTAAACAATTAGTGAATAAGTCGTTGGTGTGTCATTATATAAATAAATAAATAAGACACAGTATAGTGGTGAAAGTGCCCTGTGATGACATATGTTTATTCCAAAAGTAGCTATTTACCTAAGCAATAGAAGTTTTATTATTCTAACGTAAATTAGAGTCTAACTTTATAATTTGACAAAACAGTACCTACTGCACATCTTAACACCAAATAGACCAAGTGCGCCTCACCATCAACGATTGCAGCACTAATCACCATCAGGTGGGATCGTAGTCAAACACTAGTTTATAACAATAAAAAAAAATAGAACAAAAACAAAGTTTAAGTTTTTTCAAAGTAGATAAAGCCTCTCTGCCTAGTAATTTTAATCATAAAAACATGTATTTCATTCTAAGGATTTTGACCGATTAAACTAGAAGTATCTATATTTTTTATGTAATAATAGAAATATTATTTCTTGGATATTTTTCGAAAACTCTTTGATCTAGTTTTTGGACTACACCTTAAAAATTAAACTTATTATCACTACATAGTATAAAACAAAGTCGCTTTTCGTGTCTGTCTGTCCCTATGTATGCTTAGATCTTTAAAACTACGCGACGGATTCTTAATCCGGTTTTTTTAATAGATAGAGTGATTCAAGAGGAAGGTTTACATGTATAATACACGCACAATATAATAGTAGAGGAACACAGATGATTTTAGAGGTTACTAATGTGATGTCGTAAATAAACACATTTTTTTGCGCTTACATTGCAAACGCTGGCTGAACTCTAAGAGATAGACCAAAATAATGTACTACAGTATTGTACACCTTAAGGACGCGTTCACAAATCTGACCAAAATAAGCAGTTTTTCCGTACATTTTGCGGCAGAACTAAACTAAACTAAATGTAAATAATAATTTCCATAGATAGATTATTCCTTTATCTTCAAATGGTAGCAACTTTTTTTTCGAAAAATTAGGTTAATAATACTGTAAAAAATCATTTCCGGTACCTCTTCACGCAAAATTGACGATTTCGTATTGAGTTTAAGTACATTTTTCTTCCATTTAATAACAGAAATTTGTTTATTAAAAATATTTTATGTAAGGAGACATGATCAATCCAAAAAGGTAGGAGAAAGTACTACCAAAATGTTCCAATCAGTCTAAGAAAAAAGTATGCTGTGTCGCTTGTAAGCAGCCGCTCGTGTGGAATAAGATCGCTGTACGAATACAAAATATTTGACATACCTAATTTGATACTTTACGTGTTTTGTGCGGATTACGGACAAACAAGATAAGATTTATTTATTTAGTTTCATAATTTACAAAAAAACATAAAACATTCCATTTTGAAATTGATGGAGCGACCTGAAGGTGTACTTCAAAGACTGCTACTGGCGCCTAAACTAGTGAAGTTAGGTGAATCGAGATTGGGCTTATTGTGTTAGTTATGATGAGACCTTACCTCCGGATTTGATGGAGCGACCTGGAGGTGTACCTCCAAGACTGCTACTGGAACTAATAAACGATTGGAGCTAGGTGTGCCGAATTTGGGCTTGTTGTGTTAGTTATGATGAGATCTTTTATTATTTATTAAATACATAGACTTAGATTAGCTTCGCTTAGTCACAAATTTGTGGCCCTCTATATTTTTGAGCCTGGTTGCAGGAAGCAACCAGGCTCAAAAAAATAGAGGGCTCATTTAGATTGCAATGTATACACTTTTATAATATACTTCCCAAGTATATTCAAGAACGTAGCCTCAATAAATTCAAATCATTTGTTTTTGTTTTTTTAATTTATCACAACAAAGGCTTTTTTCATTCCTATTTCGTCACGGTCAACGGTGATCATTATTATTTTTTAAGGTTTTAATGTCAGTCAGTCTTCCTGCCCTTGTCCCATCTTATTTGGGGTCGGCGCAACATGTTTTTTTCTTCCATTCTATCCTGTCAACCGTCATGCTATCACTAACTTCCTTTTCTTTCATTTATCTGTTTACACAATCCATCCATCTTTTCTTTGGCCTCCCTCTCCCTCTCCACCCATCCACATGTATACTCATAACTCTTTTAGTAACATGCGTTTCATCTCTTCTCTTTACATGACCATACCAAGACAAACGATTCCTAGAACTTCTCAACTTTCAACTTTTCAGTCACTGGCGCCACTTTCAAACTTCCTCTAATATACTCATTTCTCACTTTATCCATATATTCAATGAAAATTTTAATTGTGTTTATGAACAGAATATCATGAATAAATATGATATATCTAGCCTACAAAATTGTCTCCTATACAATGAGATAATATAATGCTTTTATCTGTAAATATATGAATTTTAGTCTACGCTTTACAAAATGTTTAGACACGATGAACATTATGGTCACCCTACAAAATCTTGTCCTATACAAAATTGAAAATCAATTTTCTCTTAAATTATAGCATCTAGAAGAACGGACGATACATGATTCTTCTTCTTTGTTCAACCCTCTTCCCTTGTACGTTTGCGCCAGAGAGTTCTTTTCTGGCTTGTCTGTGCACTCAGTCTCGCTTGCTGGATTTCTTTTTGCAAATTTGACCACCAGGTGGCGGGTGGTCATCCACTTCCTCGTGTCGTGCCGTTTTCACATTAAAATTTAGTTGAAAAAAAAGTAAGAAATTTTGATCTTTAGTCTAGTCAATAAAGCCGAAAATCTTGGGCCCTCAGTTTAGACGTTTTTTCAGTAAAATTCGACACTCATTTACTTTTAAACGATTAACTTTTGGGTCATTATTTATTTTTTACTAATTCATAGTGGTATCTAATTAAAATATATTAAAGTCGTATGTATGCATTTCGTCAGATAAATTCAGTTTTTGCAGATTCTTTACAAAAGTCATGAATTGAGGGCTCAAGGTAAACCGCCATAAATCTGTAATGTGATATTCTACAGATTTGAGAATTTCTTAAAATATTTTAGAAATTCTTAAATAAATTCTTCCCCACCAACTGTGTTCTCACGTTGTCGTCTTGGTGGGGCTTGCGTGTCTCTGTGATCTTGAGGGCTATGCCGGTAGAGCTACCAGACCAAGAGGAACATACACAGGCGGAGTCCAGACGGACCACCACGGAGGGTGCACTGTCCAGGAACACCGGCACCAACAGCTGTTGGTGCTTTTGGACAGTGGTTTTGGAGTGTAGGTTCGCCTCTGGTACACGTACCAGAGGCCGAACCTATTAAATAATCTGCTTATTAGACATGACCAAGATGGCGAATCTGCTTACTGGGGACCCCACCCCACAAAGAAGGCAAAGCTGTGTTCAGCAAGATCATGGACGCGTCTCTAAAAAATTTACTAACCCAGGACGGTACCGACTGCTTCGCAGGAGGAGAATCCCTCACCAAGCAGAGCTTGGTCTGCCCCTCGTATTCTGCGGGGGTGGGGCAAAGAGCGCGTCAGATCCCATGGGGATCTAATAACGTCCTTCGTGGACGCAAAGAGCCAGGGTGGCTCACCCACCGGTAGCGTGGAGTCCCTGGGACCTGTTCCCAGCACGTCCGCTGCACCGGTGGGTCCTGCAGAGGCTGGCAGGAGCTTCGGCCTCAGGGAGGTGAGCGGAGACACGGCGTAGGACTCCGATGCCGCGTCTTCGCTCAACTCGGAGAGAATGAAGATGGTTGGAGAGAATGAAGATGAGTCCACCTCCAAGACTCAGTTCCTCAAACGCCCCTTGTTAGGGGATGGCCGGAGGACATCATCCGATGATGAACTGGGTGCATCGGCCCGCAAAATCTCCACCGCTGTGCGGGGTGCGGGCCGAAAGACGGGAAAGGGAGCAGGCCATCCCTGAAAACCGCCAGGGAGGGGCGCCACACCGGGGCACACATTGGTCAGGCCGGCCTCCTGGCAGTGAGGCAGAAGGCATGGAGGAGGCACTGGCCCAATTTAAGGAGGTCGTGACGGCAGCTGTACAGAGCGTTGCCAAGAAGAGGGAGAGGGTCTCCAAAAGGAATTCTATCCCCCAGGCCACGACCTCAATTATAGAGGCACTGGGTATAGTTTAGGCAGTTCGCTGTCCTGGAGGGCATTGTGCTGCGCGCCCCACTTGCGGCCTCCGGCCAGAAAAGGGCGGTGTCGTACGCTGCCGCTGCCGCGGCCACGGCTGCTGTGCCCAAGGCGGGCCCGTCGGGGCAAAATGGGCGTGGAGCCGTGGTGTCGGAGCCTGCGAGGCCGGTCCCGGCGGCCAAGCAGCAGTAACGGCAGGGGAAGCCTACTCCTTCCCAGAAAGCGGGACCTCCTGTAGCGGCGGCGACTAGGCCGCGCCAGCCGCCTCCCCTGCCTGAAGAACCCTCGGCTGGCGCCATCACGGCCATCACGGGCGAAGGTCAAAGGCTCTTGGTGGGCTGGGTCTCCACGCAGGTAAAACTGCTGGAGCCCAAACCTCTGCGGTGCTACCGCTGCCACGTGGGGCACCACGTGGGGGCCTATTGCGCCGCGGAGGTGGACCGCAGTGACCGCTGCTATCAGTGCGGTCAGGTTGGTCACAAGGCCGTCGAATGCCATGCAATGCCACACTGATACGCATGTGCGGCGGCAAGCAAGCTGGCCGACCACTGGGCTGGGGGCAAGTCCTGCGACCCCCCCGCCAAGGCCAAGGGCAAGGTATGGAGGCCCATTCACCCGGACTTACTCACCGCTACAGCCACCTCCTTGGCTGCCGCCGCTGTCACCACCGCACCCGCCGCGGCAGGGCCCTCACGGGGGGCTCGGGAGGAGACTGTAATGGACTGTCGATAACGACTCCATTACGTCTCCTCCAGGCGAACATCAACCACTGCGCCCCCACTCAGGATTTGTTGCTCCAGAGCATGGCGCTGTGGTCGGTCAATATCGCCGTAGTCTCCGAGCCGTATTTTGTCCTGCCCAGAGGTGACTGGGTTTAGGACCTGAACGGCTCGGTGACTCATTTCGGCTGCCGCCGGTACCCCGACCCTCGAGGCTGTCACGAGGGGACGGGGTTGCGTAGCAGCACAGTTCGGGGACATTGCAGTGATAGACGTCTACCTGTCCCCGACCAGATCTCTCGGCGATCTCCACATTTCCATAATGGAGCTGAAAGCCATCGTCGCTGGGTTTGGTTCCCTCCCGCCTTCAACTCCTTGCCTTGGAGTAGCATTAGGAGGGCACTCCGGTATCACCGAACGCCTGACTACCTCTGTCGTGTAGTCGAGGCGTACCTACATACATCATCTACCCTGGTCACCAGGGAGAGTGGGAACGTCGAGAGCTGTCGTGTGGTGTTCCGCAGGGATTGGTACTAAGGCCGCCCTTGTGGAACATCGGATACGACTACGTGCTGCGCGGTGACTTCCCTGGTCACACGCTGGTCCTGGCGCGGGGAGAGTCGTACCAGGCGGCGGTCGAACTAGCGACACGCGGGTTTGCGACAGTCGTGGGCAGGATGCAAGAGTTGAGACTTGAGGTGGCATTGCACAAGCCCGAGGCCATGTGCTTTCACGGCCCTCGGAACGCGCCACCACCGGGCTCCCAACTAACGGTAGGAGGAGTTCACATCGGCGTCGGGTCGACGATGAAGTACCTGGGACTCCTTCTCGACAGCCGATGGGATTTCGAGGAGCACTTCCGACTTCAGGCTCTCAAACTAAATCCAGACGCCTCCTGCCGGAGGCTCTACGCAGGAATCGTTCGGTCCATGGCCCTTTATGGCGAACCGGTGTGGGCGCAGGCGCTGCGGAAGCAGCCGGCGGCCCGGCTGAACGCACCCCAGAGGGTCATGGCCATATGGATGGTGCGAGAATACCGGACGATTTCCCGCGAAGCGGCGAGCCTCCTTGCTGGCCAGCCACCATGGGATCTGAAGGCAACCCTTCCTTCCTGGCATGTCCTTGCAGGCATGCACTATCTGCGCATGGAGATGCAACACCGGGCCGGAACTCCGCTGCCGCGACAAGTCACAGAATGGCGGACAGAGCTCCGGCGGGATCTCATGGTGAAATGGCGACAGTGACTGTCGCGACCCACTGCAGGGCACGCCACAATTATGGCGGTAAGTCCCATCTTTGAGGTGGTTGGACAGACCTCACGGCGTTCTCACCTTCCGCATGACGCAGGTTCTCACCGAACACGATAAGTTCGGGAGGTTCCTGCACCGGATTCATGTGGAAGCGACGCCCGGGTGTCGCCCGATGGCGCGAAAGGTGGCGGCCGATCGCGCGAGTCAACGGTCCTCACGCCCCAACCGCCACCGGGATTCCGATCCCGATTGCCGGCCATCGTAAGCGCGGGCTTGCGGACGGCGAGCAATGGGTGGTTCGTCCGGACCGAACCCAGGTCGTCGACGGCGCGTACTGTTCCACGAGCGCCTCAAGGAGATGTCAGCAACTGTAGGGGCCCAGCAGGGTCGAAGCCTACTGGGGCCACGGGTGGTGTGAAAGTGAAACTCGGGGCCCTGGGACGAAGGCAAAGAGGGAACAGGAGTGGGTTTTTAGTCAGTAAAAGTCTGACACTATTTCCTGCTCCGCCCAAGAGCGAGATTTGTCATTAGATGATTTTCCCACCTAAAAAAAACTTTCCGAGATTTAGACTATGCCTCTTTATGCAAGCATCTGGATTGAGGGGCCACGTTATTTGATCATAACAGTTTTATTTTACGTTCAAGAAATGTATGGCGCATTGCTTTAAGTTTTACTACTTACACGAAATAAATAGAGTTTTTAAATAGCCTAAATACTTACCTATACTGTCCGACGCTTTAGCTGTCATCCAGCACAGATGGTTCTCGGCTCGGTCCTGGCTCAACCGCCACCTGCAGAAATCCATGCGACGTATCGCGTCGCCTGGCACGAGCGCTTGCACATGGTGGATTTTGTAGGGCCGTTGCCTATCCCTCTTTGTGCAAAGTAGAATGGGAAACCACGTGACGAGCGTGATGACCATGCCGCCTCCGCAATACTTTGGCTGCTATTCGTACGCCCAATCGTGGGTTTTCTCGCATCACAGCGAGAATTGCCGTAACAATAAACCATGTTCGCATACTCGCGTGCAGACTAAATATGAAAAGGTATCTTAACTCGCGAAAGGTGGCTACTACTAATTAGCCCTAAAAAGAACACACTCTGAAACACACAACACACTCACAATACACCTATACTAAGCCTATAACTCTATCACTTTCACTACTATCACTCTATCACTTTCACACAATGCAACACAAACTAATAAAAGTAATTCGCAACAAAAACAAAAACTACAAGTGCATTTGATGACGCAAGAAACCGAACTAAATTCGCAATAGTCGTGTGTAACTCTTTACTGAACCGACTCTGTGTTCCGAAACATTTTAGTGTTCCGAAAGATTGGAACATCAATAATGTTTTAAATGCATCATTTGGAACAATTGGGACACTGAAACAATCTTTACTTTAAGTGACCAGAAATCTTTTTAAAATTCAAATTATAACGTGAGTAGTGTAAATATACTGATACCTGAACTGAAAACATCTGCTTTAAATTATTCTCAAATCAAAATTCAATTAAATAAAACTATTTAGTGTATATGACGCAACGTAACAGATCACGATTCATAACAGTCAGTGTCTGCAGCTTTTGAGCCGTTGTTCCAAACGTTTCGTTTGTATCTTGTGAGTCGATGTTTCAAATGTTCCAAATGATACATAATTATCACTGTTTCGGAACATTTCAGTGATTCAGATGCAAATGTTCCAATCGCAAAGATGATACACTGTTCCCACGCCTAATTCGCAATAAATAAAATTCCTTTTTTGTTTGCGGGGTGAGGGAGGGAGTCGGACCACGGGTGGCTTTTTTGATGCTTTGAGCACAGCTGCGCACCGCCAGGGGGCTTTTCTTTAACTTTCTTTGAGCATGAGCCGCTCGCGTGCTATTGGCTGCTGGCGCCAGCGCCAGCGCCAGCTTGGTGTCATAACAAAATGTGATCTCAAAGATCTACGTGTCACTCTTGTTTTAAATAATTTCCTAAATTGGGTTTCAGTTTTAACGAAATTTTAGAGGTGCGGTTCAAAATATAAACGTCAATTATTCTACAGGTTGTCTCGTAATTGCACACAGATCAATGAAATTCTGGCTAAGTTCTGGTTAGTATTTGTAAATTAGCTAGTAGGTAGCATGCTAGTAGGTAGGTACATGAACACGCTCTAAGTTCTTAGTTGTTGAAATAATAAACATTACATCAGTTTCGCCTCATTAACCCAACTACGTCCCCTACAGAACCTGTATTCGTATTAACGACCCCCCAAAACCACGAAAATAATAACAATGACAAAAGAATACTGCCAAGAGACCGAGGATTTGGCCAAAATATACGTGTTCCTTGTTTTTACTACAAACTTGTAATAGGGTGGATTCCAAAAAACCATGGGGACGTCGGTTACATATTGGACATGTATACTTTCTTTTCAAGATGGTGCACTGAAATTTTGCCAGACGTCTTAGCTTAGTAGGTACACTTTTTATTGATTTAATAAAACATAAAACACTAGCACTTTGCCCGCGACTGCGTCCGCGTGCACCACGTGTGTTTTAAGGGTTTGGCCCTGTGATTTTTTTATTGTCATTGCAAAGCAAACTTTCAAAGGAAATTGTAGTCTTTTGAATTCGAAAGGAAGATCGTTCGGGATTAATGGAATACGCGGTATGAACTCTGTTTCTCCCTATGCAGACCCGGTTAAAATAACAACCTCAACCATAACGTGGTGCAATGCTTTTACTTGCATCCTGGTATCGTTACATAACTTCGGAGGCTTCCAGTTCCTAAGCAACATCACGGGTGTGCCCACATGCAGTGCACGTTTATGGTATGGAAGGCTGGCTGGATTAATAGTATCAGAAACTCAACCGGATAGTGGACTGCTTCGTCTGCATTTACCACAGTGTCTATAGAATTAAACAATATTTCTTCAGCTTCAAATGATGTTAGCAAAATATCGCTGACTAGCACTTTGCCCGCGACTGCGTCCGCGTGCACCACGTGTGTTTTAAGGGTTTGGCCCTGTGATTTTTTTATTGTCATTGCAAAGCAAACTTTCAAAGGAAATTGTAGTCTTTTGAATTCGAAAGGAAGATCGTTCGGGATTAATGGAATACGCGGTATGAACTCTGTTTCTCCCTATGCAGACCCGGTTAAAATAACAACCTCAACCATAACGTGGTGCAATGCTTTTACTTGCATCCTGGTATCGTTACATAACTTCGGAGGCTTCCAGTTCCTAAGCAACATCACGGGTGTGCCCACATGCAGTGCACGTTTATGGTATGGAAGGCTGGCTGGATTAATAGTATCAGAAACTCAACCGGATAGTGGACTGCTTCGTCTGCATTTACCACAGTGTCTATAGAATTAAACAATATTTCTTCAGCTTCAAATGATGTTAGCAAAATATCGCTGATAACTGCTGCTTGATCGTTCTTAGGCGTCAATATAGCTCTTTCTCTTCGCCATTATAATGGTTTGTCCTTTATTTGAGTCACACCTGAATAATTTCTTTCTATCTTCTCTTCGACTGTACTTACTCTAATTGCTGGTACTTGCCGTTACCTAATTTTTTTTTTTATAGGTGGGAAAATCATCTTATGACAAATCCCGCTCTTGGGCGGAGCAAGAGATAGCGTCAGACTTTTACTGACTAAAAACCCACTCCTGTTCCTTCGTTGCCTTCGTCCCAGGGCCACGGTTTCGTTTTCACACTACCCATGGCCCCAGTAGGCTTCGACCCTGCTGGGCCCCTACGATTTGCTGACATCTCCCTGAGGCGCGCGCGGAACAATACGCGCCGTCGACGACTTGAGCTCGGTCCGGATGGTTACCGGACGGTCGGACGGCGGGCCACCCATTGCCCGCCGTCCGCAAGCCCGCGCCTACGGTGGCCGGAAATCGGGATCGGAATCCCGGCGGCGGTTGGGGCGTGAGGACAGTTGCCGTTGCCTCACGCGATCGGCCGTCTCTTTTGCTAGCATTACTGCTTCGCAGAAGGAGGCGACCGCCTGCCACTCCTCCTCGCTCCGGACCATGGCCTGTACCAAGGCCCGGCGCGAGAGATCGCCGCCGCCGATCGCCCCCACGAGGACACGGCGTTGCTCTTCCCAAGCGGGGCACACTTCCACCGTGTGCTCCTCCGGTGCAGGAACTTCCCGAACTTCCCGTGTTCGGTGAGAACCTGCGTCATGCGGAAGGTGAGGACGCCGTGAGGTCTTTCCAACCACGCCTCAAAGAAGGGACTTACCGGAAGTAAAAGGTCTGAAAATTCACCTGCAGAGACGTCCTCTCTGAGATGTACTCTCATATTTTTGGTTAATTTAAGGATTTTAATTAAACGCAGCGTTGAAGGCCAGGCGGACCGAAATCCTGGACAGAGTCGCGGGAATATGGTGGATGCGAGATGCATAGGACCGTTCGTTGTGACGACATTTAGGAGAGGCTGGACGTTCTTCGGCTGAAATGATGATGATGATGATGATGATGAATAATTTTAGTACAGTATCTTTTAATATATGCTTTATTTCATTCACTCGTTTGGTACAACTGGTAACCTTTGCTGAAAATCTCCTGCCAGCAATACTGTCAAACCACTCATTAAGTTGTCATTGCTTCTTAAGTCCTGTTATCCCTTAAAGTTCTGTTTAATGCTTCAATAGATAATCTTTGGTTTGCCCTTGTGCTTTCATCCCAGACTATTATTTTTGCTTTACGTAACAATTGGGCCAGATTACTATGCTCGAAAATGTTGCACATTGGCGTCTAATCATTGGCGCAAAATCTGATCTATAAAATGTTATAGTTCGTTATTTACCTGCCTCTCCATTTGTCGTTTAAAAACTTCTGAAAGATATTGTTTGAATTCATCCCACAGGCTAAATGGATTCGCTAGTTGACAAAAAACTAACATTATTGTGAAAAGCTGTCTCACCATGAATGGCTATTGATACATGGCTGCCTCTCCTAGGACTGTACGTCAGTGTTGATCATCTTCAAGTAACCCTCCCCGCTGCGCTCTCCCGCTTCCCGTAGTAGTGCCTGGCATGTTGATTTGAAAGTCGTATGTTCTACACAATTTACAGTTATCAATGCTATAAATGATTCTGGACCTCGAACTTCATAAAGAAGCAAACGAAGGTGGTAACACTATGTATTATTTGGATATACCGTATATTCCCCGCCTAAAGCGTTGTCTTTTTTAATGTGTGGCCAACCATCTACATCTACTCCTCTTTTCCTCCTTTCGAACCGATTACTGTTCCAAACATAGAATGCACAGATTTCACAATACAGGAAGGTCTTTGCAAAGTCATCTACTTGACAGAGTTTAAAACAAAGACGTGAGAGTCGTTTTTGGTGGACAGGAAACCTTTATTAGCTAAGTTTTTTTGATTAAAAAATACTCTTTGACCATTTTCCTAAGTGCACAGCAAGATGAAACACCGTGGGAAAATGCTCATGAATAGAAAACCCGAAAATTCGCCACACTGCCTCTGAACTACTGATATACTTTCCACTTTCATACGTTTTGACTTCATCTTTTAAATTGTTTAAAGAAAGAGTACCTTGGTCAGACCCTATAAGCACATATTTACAAACATATTTAATCGATTTCACCGAGTTACAGTATTCCACATTGATGTGAGTATTAAATATTCTTAAAGGGACTGGATTACCAACGATTATCAAACTCTAGTCCATTTATGGTCACAGTAAATCCGCCATTATCTGAAGGATGTCTCCTGTAGTTTGGATATGACGGATATATCGCCGGTCTGTGTTTTTATAAGCATTTTTCGAGGATAGCGTTTAGTGCACAGCTGGTATCTCATGCATGGCGAGTTGGCGTTGAAATTTCCACAGGGGCCATGTATCATATTAGATTTCACCATCTCGTACAGCTTTGGATCTAGATTGGGATCAGGTATTTTGGCACAAATAAAGTTGTCAATAATGTCAGAAGGAATGTGTCTTTTTAGCCATATCAGAATATGAATGTGCCGAAGTCTGGAAAATGTTGGTATTCTACTGTGTACACAGTAGAAAAACAACATTTTACGTACGTGTATCGCGGAACTTCACCAAACATTTTTCCTTTAGTTATCAAGTCCATCATTTTTTTTACTTTGATGCGAAATATTTGTGCGATGATATCGTGGCGATCGTGAGGTTTTTAGCCTGGAAACAATTTTTCTTTAATTTCTTTCCACCGAGGGTTGCACGTGAAGGTGAAATATAGGTCTGCGCGGCCATAATGACGTACATAAGTCATGGCGTATTGAGTGTATTTCTCGGCCCACCGGTGAAGGAGGACGGTAATACCACTATTTGACCCCACTGATGAGCATCAACATCTTGCCTACCAATGGTGTCCTTAAGTATTACTGAACTAATTATTCAAAGCTTTTAGAAAACATTAAATTAGCATAATAATTTCTATCGAAGAAGACGCTAACTATGACACACCAACTTGTTTTGTAATTAATTTTATGTTTTCGTTTGTACCAAATTTGGGTCAGTAGATGTCGTTGTACGTATATAAATAACATAATTGATACGTTATTATAGGATTAGGTTATCACATGGTTGCGTTGCAAGGAAAATCTATTAGCACATTTAAAAAAGAATAAGATATTTCATACAAACATGGAGGAATCCATTTCACCACTACATGAATTACTATTGAACTATTTTTGTGAAATAAATAATCGCTATTTGCTCTGTTAGGGCTTGTTTTTTCCAATTTCTAATACCAAGTTGCGAGTAAATTAGGCCGCGCAGTAAGACTTCAAAAAATCTTGAACACGTCCTAAACCGTATTTTGAGGGTAGTTTTGAAAAACGAATAATGGGAATCTTTATAATTTATTTAAATATGTATTCGTGCCAAGTTTCAAGTTTATTAACCCAAGGAATAAGATTCTCGCATACAAACTTTAACTCCCCCTAAATCTTGCAGTGGGGGTAGTACTGAAAAAATTAATATGGAAAACTTTAAAACTAATTAAGGTTAATATTTGTACAAAGTTTGGAGTCAATTGGCCCACGGAAAAAAAAATTGCACACTTATGAAATCCCCCCTTTTTACCCCCTTAGAGGATGAATTTCCAAAAATCCCTTCTTAGTGCTCACTTACGACATATAATTAGTCTTTATGCAAAATTTCAAGCTCCTAGCCTCAGCGGTTTCGGCTGTGCGTTGATATGTCAGTCAGTCAGTTTCTCCTTTTATATATATAGATAACTGCTGCTTGATCGTTCTTAGGCGTCAATATAGCTCTTTCTCTTCGCCATTATAATGGTTTGTCCTTTATTTGAGTCACACCTGAATAATTTCTTTCTATCTTCTCTTCGACTGTACTTACTCTAATTGCTGGTACTTGCCGTTACCTAATTTTTTTTTTTATAGGTGGGAAAATCATCTTATGACAAATCCCGCTCTTGGGCGGAGCAAGAGATAGCGTCAGACTTTTACTGACTAAAAACCCACTCCTGTTCCTTCGTTGCCTTCGTCCCAGGGCCACGGTTTCGTTTTCACACTACCCATGGCCCCAGAAGGCTTCGACCCTGCTGGGCCCCTACGATTTGCTGACATCTCCCTGAGGCGCGCGCGGAACAATACGCGCCGTCGACGACTTGAGCTCGGTCCGGATGGTTACCGGACGGTCGGACGGCGGGCCACCCATTGCCCGCCGTCCGCAAGCCCGCGCCTACGGTGGCCGGAAATCGGGATCGGAATCCCGGCGGCGGTTGGGGCGTGAGGACAGTTGCCGTTGCCTCACGCGATCGGCCGTCTCTTTTGCTAGCATTACTGCTTCGCAGAAGGAGGCGACCGCCTGCCACTCCTCCTCGCTCCGGACCATGGCCTGTACCAAGGCCCGGCGCGAGAGATCGCCGCCGCCGATCGCCCCCACGAGGACACGGCGTTGCTCTTCCCAAGCGGGGCACACTTCCACCGTGTGCTCCTCCGGTGCAGGAACTTCCCGAACTTCCCGTGTTCGGTGAGAACCTGCGTCATGCGGAAGGTGAGGACGCCGTGAGGTCTTTCCAACCACGCTTCAAAGAAGGGACTTACCGGAAGTAAAAGGTCTGAAAATTCACCTGCAGAGACGTCCTCTCTGAGATGTACTCTCATATTTTTGGTTAATTTAAGGATTTTAATTAAACGCAGCGTTGAAGGCCAGGCGGACCGAAATCCTGGACAGAGTCGCGGGAATATGGTGGATGCGAGATGCATAGGACCGTTCGTTGTGACGACATTTAGGAGAGGCTGGACGTTCTTCGGCTGAAATGATGATGATGATGATGATGATGAATAATTTTAGTACAGTATCTTTTAATATATGCTTTATTTCATTCACTCGTTTGGTACAACTGGTAACCTTTGCTGAAAATCTCCTGCCAGCAATACTGTCAAACCACTCATTAAGTTGTCATTGCTTCTTAAGTCCTGTTATCCCTTAAAGTTCTGTTTAATGCTTCAATAGATAATCTTTGGTTTGCCCTTGTGCTTTCATCCCAGACTATTATTTTTGCTTTACGTAACAATTGGGCCAGATTACTATGCTCGAAAATGTTGCACATTGGCGTCTAATCATTGGCGCAAAATCTGATCTATAAAATGTTATAGTTCGTTATTTACCTGCCTCTCCATTTGTCGTTTAAAAACTTCTGAAAGATATTGTTTGAATTCATCCCACAGGCTAAATGGATTCGCTAGTTGACAAAAAACTAACATTATTGTGAAAAGCTGTCTCACCATGAATGGCTATTGATACATGGCTGCCTCTCCTAGGACTGTACGTCAGTGTTGATCATCTTCAAGTAACCCTCCCCGCTGCGCTCTCCCGCTTCCCGTAGTAGTGCCTGGCATGTTGATTTGAAAGTCGTATGTTCTACACAATTTACAGTTATCAATGCTATAAATGATTCTGGACCTCGAACTTCATAAAGAAGCAAACGAAGGTGGTAACACTATGTATTATTTGGATATACCGTATATTCCCCGCCTAAAGCGTTGTCTTTTTTAATGTGTGGCCAACCATCTACATCTACTCCTCTTTTCCTCCTTTCGAACCGATTACTGTTCCAAACATAGAATGCACAGATTTCACAATACAGGAAGGTCTTTGCAAAGTCATCTACTTGACAGAGTTTAAAACAAAGACGTGAGAGTCGTTTTTGGTGGACAGGAAACCTTTATTAGCTAAGTTTTTTTGATTAAAAAATACTCTTTGACCATTTTCCTAAGTGCACAGCAAGATGAAACACCGTGGGAAAATGCTCATGAATAGAAAACCCGAAAATTCGCCACACTGCCTCTGAACTACTGATATACTTTCCACTTTCATACGTTTTGACTTCATCTTTTAAATTGTTTAAAGAAAGAGTACCTTGGTCAGACCCTATAAGCACATATTTACAAACATATTTAATCGATTTCACCGAGTTACAGTATTCCACATTGATGTGAGTATTAAATATTCTTAAAGGGACTGGATTACCAACGATTATCAAACTCTAGTCCATTTATGGTCACAGTAAATCCGCCATTATCTGAAGGATGTCTCCTGTAGTTTGGA
The DNA here is from genome assembly GCA_905147345.3 of Mythimna impura. Taxonomy (NCBI): domain Eukaryota; kingdom Metazoa; phylum Arthropoda; class Insecta; order Lepidoptera; family Noctuidae; genus Mythimna; species Mythimna impura. The sequence continues at coordinate 189,239 of LR990342.1, read as the reverse complement.
TATGACGGATATATCGCCGGTCTGTGTTTTTATAAGCATTTTTCGAGGATAGCGTTTAGTGCACAGCTGGTATCTCATGCATGGCGAGTTGGCGTTGAAATTTCCACAGGGGCCATGTATCATATTAGATTTCACCATCTCGTACAGCTTTGGATCTAGATTGGGATCAGGTATTTTGGCACAAATAAAGTTGTCAATAATGTCAGAAGGAATGTGTCTTTTTAGCCATATCAGAATATGAATGTGCCGAAGTCTGGAAAATGTTGGTATTCTACTGTGTACACAGTAGAAAAACAACATTTTACGTACGTGTATCGCGGAACTTCACCAAACATTTTTCCTTTAGTTATCAAGTCCATCATTTTTTTTACTTTGATGCGAAATATTTGTGCGATGATATCGTGGCGATCGTGAGGTTTTTAGCCTGGAAACAATTTTTCTTTAATTTCTTTCCACCGAGGGTTGCACGTGAAGGTGAAATATAGGTCTGCGCGGCCATAATGACGTACATAAGTCATGGCGTATTGAGTGTATTTCTCGGCCCACCGGTGAAGGAGGACGGTAATACCACTATTTGACCCCACTGATGAGCATCAACATCTTGCCTACCAATGGTGTCCTTAAGTATTACTGAACTAATTATTCAAAGCTTTTAGAAAACATTAAATTAGCATAATAATTTCTATCGAAGAAGACGCTAACTATGACACACCAACTTGTTTTGTAATTAATTTTATGTTTTCGTTTGTACCAAATTTGGGTCAGTAGATGTCGTTGTACGTATATAAATAACATAATTGATACGTTATTATAGGATTAGGTTATCACATGGTTGCGTTGCAAGGAAAATCTATTAGCACATTTAAAAAAGAATAAGATATTTCATACAAACATGGAGGAATCCATTTCACCACTACATGAATTACTATTGAACTATTTTTGTGAAATAAATAATCGCTATTTGCTCTGTTAGGGCTTGTTTTTTCCAATTTCTAATACCAAGTTGCGAGTAAATTAGGCCGCGCAGTAAGACTTCAAAAAATCTTGAACACGTCCTAAACCGTATTTTGAGGGTAGTTTTGAAAAACGAATAATGGGAATCTTTATAATTTATTTAAATATGTATTCGTGCCAAGTTTCAAGTTTATTAACCCAAGGAATAAGATTCTCGCATACAAACTTTAACTCCCCCTAAATCTTGCAGTGGGGGTAGTACTGAAAAAATTAATATGGAAAACTTTAAAACTAATTAAGGTTAATATTTGTACAAAGTTTGGAGTCAATTGGCCCACGGAAAAAAAAATTGCACACTTATGAAATCCCCCCTTTTTACCCCCTTAGAGGATGAATTTCCAAAAATCCCTTCTTAGTGCTCACTTACGACATATAATTAGTCTTTATGCAAAATTTCAAGCTCCTAGCCTCAGCGGTTTCGGCTGTGCGTTGATATGTCAGTCAGTCAGTTTCTCCTTTTATATATATAGATTAGTGTCAAAAGTACCGTGATTACAAGAAGCTGCTAAACTCGTTAAGTTTGCAACAAACACAAAACAGTTTTTAACCGACTTCAAAAAAAAGGAGGAGATTATCAATTCGGTTGTATTTTTTTTTTATCATTATTATTTTTTTTTTTATGTTTGTTACCACAGAACTCCGTCGTTTATGGACCGATTTGCAAATATTTTTTTTCCCTTCATAGGATATGCTTCCAGATTGGTCTCATTTTTTTCAAAATCCAGTTCTGATGATGGATTCCATGAGGAATCGAGGAAACTCCTCAAAAATTATAGGCAACCCTATGGTAATTTTGGTATTTTCATCAAGCACTTAAGCATTTATAGTCAAAAAGTAACATTTGATGAAGTGGAACTGATGAAGAAGACCAGAACTGGTCAACGGAACTTCATACTCAAATTGATATCACAATGAAGATAGTTAAGCGACTATGACAATACAAATAAATGAATGATTCTGAATAGTTACGTTGAAAATGGTATCATTGAAGTGATCTGATGATGATGATGGAGCCGGAAGGTAGGCACTGGAACTCTGTAATTAATCAATGTAACCTAGCCGTGTTTGGGCTTATTAGAATTGTCATGTGATGCACTTTGGCTATAAGGTACTATCGAACTGATCTGATGATGGAGCCGGAAGGTAGGCACAGGAACTCCGTAATTAATCAATTTATCCTAGCCGTGTTTGGGCTTATTAGAATTGTCGTGAGATGCTCTTTGGCTATAAGGTACTATCGAACTGATCTGGTGATGGAGCCGGAAGGAGGAAGGTAGACACAAAACTTTATAATAAAACAATGTAACCTAGCAGTATTTGGGTTAATTGGAATTGTCATGAGAAATAGGCACTCTGTTTATAAGTGTATCGCAACAAAAAAGTGTGAAATAAAAACTTTTTCCAAAATAAAAACCGACTTTACTAAATAAAAAAACATTAAAAGGATCAAAATAACTTTAATTTCGGAAGTCGGTGTTAAATAAGAAACAAACAATACCGAGAAACACCGACTTCCGAAATTAAAGTTATTTTGATCCTTTTAGTGTTTTTTTTTTAGTGAAGTCGGTTATTTTTTTTGGTACTTATCTACTCTAAAACATCAGCTTACGAACAATAAAATAAACGCGTAAATAAACCAAAACAAGTGATCAGTAAAAGCAACACCATATTTAGTGTTAGTTTTTCGATAGTAACTCATGGTAAGGGTACAGTAGAAGCGACACTATACTAGCGATCATTAGGATCGACACGATACTAGCAATCAGTAGGAGCGACACAGTGTCGCTCCTACTGATTGCTAACGCTAGCTAGCTAGCGTGTATATAAGCATCGTGCAAATGCGTAGTGTTTCAGCAAAAATCTCTATCAGTCAAACAATATTCGTGATCAGTACCTACTTCCAGAAACAAACAAACAATCCAATAAATAATTTTACCTCTCTTTAATATGAATTTTGATTACATTCATATATCAGTATCCTATCTGGGAGTAAGTAAACGGTCGCGGGCGGGCGGCTTGCTTCACCTGGCGACGCGAACGAACAGCGCGGCAGCGGCCAGCGGCGCGGGTAGCGCAGGCGGCGCGCGCGTCCCGCTACTCACGGTCGTGGCCCACGACATGCGGCGCATGCGCAGCATCGTGTCGGTGTCGTGCATGGTGGCATTCACTATGTCTGAGTACTGGTACAGCGACGTGAAGACGCTGGTGGCACTCTCCGGCGGGTCGGCGGCGCCCACGGCGCACTCTATCGGGCCCATGGACGTAACGCCCACCAGCACGCCGCGGAACACCACAGGACCGCCCGAGTCACCCGAGCACACGCCGCGCGCGCCGCCTGCCGTTAGTGGCTGTCCCACTCCGCACATGCAATGCTCCCACGTGCTGCGCTCGCATGCCACCGCTCGCAGACGCACCTCGAACAGCTCCTCTCCCAGCGCCGTGTGCTCCGTGCCCCCAAAGCCCAAAACCTGCACACCAGAGATACAGCTGTGACCGAGCAAGTGTACCAGACAGCGAAACATTCTTTTGAAAGTTCTTCAAGCGCTGCGCTGGCTTAGTTATTGTTACTTTGCAATATACGTATAAATGGCCTATTAACAGGCGGTGAACCATGTATGGTATATCGTATATTTCGTAGTTCATCAGTTTGATGTTCAATGCTTGGCTGTATGGGGATAGATATTACTGTCACCTGCACTTCCAAGTTTTCGAGGTACTTGAGGTTATACAGGTGCAAGCTGCGAACAGAATCCATCGGAGGCTCCACCGCGGGCCGAGTTGTGAGCTTCATAGGCAAGTTTGTACGCAGCAGTCCCACGTCATGACGCAGGAGCGTCACGTCCACGCCGCGGCCCTCGTCCTCCTCCAGCACCTTGAACCTGTACAAAAGCAACGGTGAGAGTAGGACATCATGAAGTGGCAGCAGTCAGCTTAGGGCATGATAGGAACTTACTCAGGGTGGCGGTACATGTAGATCACAGTTTCGGTTTTGCCATCTTTCGAGGATGGGTGGCGCGTGTTGTACAGAACGTAGGCGACTTGCGACGTCACGCAGTGTGCGGCCGTCAGCACCCAGTACTCCGCCAGCACGGCGCCCGAGCAGCGCGTGCCCCAGTAGCGGTCCAGCAGCACGCACGTCGGCGGGAACGTACTCAATGCTACCGATGCACCGCCAAATACACGCCGCGAGCCTGCTTCTGTCTGCTTGCTCACCACCGTCGTGTTCCCCATGCGCCGGTAGAATCCGTGGCGGCTGCCGGCCGCGCCCGTCGCACCCGCAGCACCCGCGTTTTCCCTGTGCTCGACCTCCGCCCTCACGCCCGCTGCGCACGCCAGCACCAGCGCCGCCTGCAGCAGCGTGTTCAGCATATCGATTCAGGACAACTTAGTCAGCGCCTGACACATTCTGTCACCACTATATGATACGTGTCAGTCGTGACGTTAGAGTTTGGCCATTGAAAGATGGCACAAGAAAAAGGAGGCCAAATTAAAAAAATCTGAAGCTGTTCATCCTGACTGTACACTGCTTAAACAGAGTTGATACTTTTGATTATTCACGATAATAATACTCTACCCTACCTACCTACCTACCCTACGCTACTTACCTACCTACCCTACCCACCCTACCCACCCTACCCACCTACCTACCTAACTACCTACCCTACAAACTTCCCTGTAAGCTGGTGAACAAAACAAAAAAAGAATGATTAAAATTGGTCCAGCCGTTCTTAGGTTATAGCGTGACCAGAAGAAATAGGGGATCAAAGAGCCATAATTGCATTGGATCACCTATAGATCTCATTATTAGAATTCACTCCAGAGTTGATAAACAATAAAGATTATTTAAATAACTCTCATCATAGCTAAATCATTATAGTCAACTATTATAATATTGGACATCATGTAGGTGTGTATTGGCGTCGGGATCAGGAATCTCGGCACATACTTGGTCTGGCCGAATTCATTCTATTCTACTAACCAAATAAAAATGTGTGCATGCGACAAGCCTCGTTTTTGTCATTCCTAAATTGTTCTATCTGGCAGTATTACCATGTTGAATAGCAATGCTGTTTTGGTCGCCAAAGAAAATCTCAACCTTCAGTAGTTTTTGCGTGAAAGAGTAATAAACATCCATATGCATTCAAACTTTCGTGTTCATAATAATAGTAGTATGATTATTTCAGTATTATTTCTCCCAACGGCGACTACGACTTGTCAACTGAAAAAATATCATTGACAACTTGACAGTTACGCTCGATTATTTTTTATTTTTGACTTGGATACTAAGTCCTTTGGGGCCCCCTCCCCACATGGGGCCTTTTCACTTAGCTGCTGGGAGGCCCTCGCCGACTTCGCCTATTTCTTAAGTTCTCGATGAAAATACCAAAATCACTATAGGTATACTACTCTGTCAAGAAAGTACCGGGAAAAGATCAATAATACATAATAATACAAAATGTTTGTTATTATTTTATCCAAATTTGTTTTATCACCTTCAAAGGTTGCATATTAGAAAATCAAAACTTTCTCGAGCAAATTTCAAAAGAAAAAATAAACGAAATTACAAAATTTGAATAACCAAATTTAGAAAAATTTTAGAATCCCAATGTATGTGACATCAAATGAACGACTGATCAAAAGTTGCTAGATGTAATTTTAAAATATCAAATCATTACTAATCAAATTACATAATCACAAATGACGACTGAATAAATTAGCTAGATGTAATTATAAGTATGTTAATTTGTGTTTAAAGTTTGAGGTTAGGTTAAGTTAGAACACTAATTTCCATCGATTTATGGGGCGGTTTGGGGCCTAAATCATAATGGCTTTTAAAATTAGAAGGGGATTTGGTCGCGGTCATGCGGCGTTGATGGTCACAGTTCTAACCTAATCTAACCCAAAATGATGAAGCTAAGCAGAATAAGCAATCATGAGGTAATAATACAATGTCAAAAATGATATGTCATGATTCACTAACATTAGAGGGGGATCTGCTCGCTCCGCTCGCTCGCCTTCGCGCGTTGATGGTCACAGTTTTAACCTAACCTAACCCAAATGATTCACTAACACAGTCATACGAGCGAAACTTGCAAAGGGCAACCAAAACAAACGTACGATAATTAATAATTTATCCAGTAATCCATTTTGACCTTTAAACGATTTGGTCAAGAGTGTAATAAATAATTTAAACATTGATATTCCAGACTTTGGTCAGCTGAACTTTTGATCAAATGACCATCGTTATTTTAAACTTTGTTGATTTGTACGTTGTTCTTTTGAAATTTGCTCAGGAAAGTTTTGATTTTCTAATATGCAACCCCTTCAAAGTATCCTCCTTCAGAAACGATACACTTACGCCAACGAATAATCCAATCATCAAAACATTTTTTAAATGCTGTTTCCGGAAATGAGTTCAGTTCTCGCCGCGAATTCTCCTTTATGTCTTCTACCGATTGAAAACCGGTGCCACGAAGTGGTAATTTGAGTTTAGGAAAAAGAAAGAAGTCAGCTGGAGCCATATCTGGTGAATATGGTAGTTGCTCAATGGTATTTGTTGAGTTTTTGGTCAAAAATTCGTTCACAATGATAGCCTTGTGCGAAGGCGCATTATCGTAGTGCAAAATCCAAGAATTTTCTTTCCTTAAATCTGGCCTTTTTCGTCGAATTTGCTCTCTTAAATGCCGCATAAAGCTCAAATAATATTCTTTATTTACCGTCTGACCTTCCAGTTGGGAAGGTCTAACTTCGAGAAAGAGATCAATCGTCGAATCCGACTCGGCTGGGCAGCGTTCGGGAAGCTGCGCGGTGTCTTCTCGTCCAATATACCACAGTGTCTCAAGACGAAAGTCTATGACCAGTGCGTGTTGCCAGTGATGACATATGGCTCCGAAACGTGGTCGCTTACAATGGGCCTCATTAGAAGGCTTAAAGTCACCCAAAGGGCAATGGAGAGGGCTATGCTCGGAGTTTCCTTGCGTGATCGAATCAGGAATGAGGATATCCGCAGGAGAACCAAGGTTGCCGACATAGCACGAAGAATCGCCAAACTAAAGTGGCAATGGGCAGGGCACATTGCTCGCAGAACAGATGGCCGTTGGGGCCGAAAGGTTCTGGAATGGCGACCACGTACCGGAAGACGTAGCGTTGGAAGGCCTCCTACAAGGTGGACCGATGACTTGGTAACGGTTGCGGGGGTCCGATGGATGCGAGACGCACAGGACCGTTCGCTGTGGCGACGCTTGGGGGAGGCCTATGTCCAGCAGTGGACGTCTTTCGGCTGAAATGATGATGATGATGATGACCGTCTGACCTTCCGGCAAGAATTTCGAGTGCACAACATCGCGATAATCAAAGAAAACAGTCAACATGACTTTGAATTTTGATCGACTTTGGCGTGGTTTTTTCGGTTTCGGTTCAGTTGGAAGGCGCCACTCCGAAGTTTGTTGACAAGTTTGCATGTTAAACTCGTAAACCCACGTCTCGTCACCAGTAACAATGCGTTTCATGAATGTTGGGTCGGAATTGACTCGTTCTAGCATGTCCTCAACGACTCTCAAGCGATTGAGTTTTTGGAGAAAATTCAGGTCTTTTGGGACTAGCCGAGTGCTATAACATGTTTCATACCCAAATGATTAGTTAAAATGGTACGGATCGACTCGTGAGATACAGAAAGTTCAGCGGCTATCTCTCTCAAATTTGAATGAGGATTTTCAGTCACTATTTCCTTCACTTTTGCGATGTTAATTTCAGTTGAAGGCGTTGATGGCCTGCCAGAGCGAGACAAATCTTCTATCACATCTCGACCGCTTTTGAACGCTTTGTACCACTCTTAAGCACGTGTTTTTGTTTTTGTCCATTATGAAATTCGCAATACACACTAGATATGATATAACTAGAAACAGCACTGTATTTAATTTATATAACAGATGCAACTCAAACTCCGCGCCAAAATGGAAAACAGTTGTGCCAATCTACCAACAACAAAAGAAAAACAAAAATTTGAATTTGGAACCATAAACAAATCATCCATTCCCGATACTTTTCTGACTGAATGTAGTTGCCTATAATGTTTGAGGAGTTTTCTCGATGCCTCATGGATCCCATTAACAGATTAGAACTGGATTTTGTAAAAATGGGACCAATCTGGAAGCATATCCTTTTAGGCGAAAAAAAAATTGCAAATCGGTCCATAAACGACGGAGTTCTGAGGTAACAAACGTTTAAAAAAAAAATATGATAAAAAAATACAACCGAATTGATAACCTCCTCCTTTTTTGAAGTCGGTTAAAAATAGCATATGGAGTACCTAAGGGGTCGTTTTTGGGGCCTCTCCTTTTCTTGATACGCTAATAATGTTTGCAAAATGGGTCCGTTTCAGTATTTTGTGTCAATGCAATTTACTCACAATTAATGCAAAAAAACATCGTGTATGATTTTTTCGCTAAAACATAAAAAATACAACCAGTATCCCCAACTCACCATTAACAATGAGGTATTGCATCGTTCCCACCACGAGAAATATTTAGTCCTACATTTAGATGACAAACTATCGTGCAAACAGCTTACCGAACATGTAAGACCAAAGCTTATATCTCTCAACGGTATCTTACATAAGACAATAACCTGTATCCCTCATAAAGTGCTGTCATAACTCTGGTAAAGTCGCATCTAGAGTATTTGATAGAGATCTGGGGTAGCGCTGCCAAATCGAATCTCAAAGCTCTGCAGTCCTCCCAAAATATAGTCATTAAGACATTGTTTCACTATCACTATCTTACAAGTACAGAAGCTGTTTAAGATGAAACAAAAATATTCAACCTAAGACAACTTTATACATACACAACATGCATCTTGGTAAAAAATATTCTATCAGGCAAAATACACTCTGAAATAAATTTTATCAAAAGAACGTACCATCATAACCTGAGAAATACCAAAACCATTAAACTAAGGAAACCTAGAACAAAAACTTATGGTAACAGAAACTTTTTGTTTGAAGGTGCACACTGACCTACCTAGAGATATCAAAGATTAAGTTGTTTGGTAAAAAGAATTTGTTAAAAAGATATATTTTGGATAACAATAGACTTATGAAACCCATCTGACACAAATTTGTAACAACATTGTCATAATAATTCATATTCATAATCATTTATTTGCTAATAATGTAAACTCATTTTAAGTGAACCCTTTTCTTTATGAGACAATAAATTATTTAAACCTAATAACTTTTTAACCGACTTCAAAAAGGAGGAGGTTCTATGTTCGGCTGAATGTGTGTTTTTTTTTTATGTATGTTCACCGATTTCTCGGTTAATTGTGGACCGATTTTGATTTTTTTAATTTTTATTTAAACCTTTAATTAAAAATTTAAAAAATCAAAATATAATAATATAATAAAAGTATGCTTTGAAATTGGTCCCATAGAAATATTGTTATGATCTGATCATGAACTTTGAAGATATGGAACAGAACTCCTCATAGGATCACAACAGAACTGTCGTAACAAGTAAAATTGCTTTATTTATACTTGTAGTCGATGACTGACTGAAAGATTAGGGGGAATATATCGAACTGATCTGATGATGAAGCCTGAAGTTAGGCACCGGAACTCTGTAATAAATTTAGATTATGTGACTAGGGGATAAAGCAGTGTCTTTAAGTCGCGGGCGGCATGTTGAATTCCGAACGAAACGAAGGTTGCTAATTTTAATCCCGAACGTCAGTGAGGGATTTATATAATTAACTCCCGAGCACTGCGAGGGAGTTAATAAAGAAACCTGAGTGAAGTGAGGAATTCAAGCTGCCCAAGACAAAGACAGCTTTATCCCCGTGTTGGATACTCTACTTTTTACACCATCTGTGAGATAATTAAAAGACAATTTAGTAAAACAAATCATATAATAGAGAAATATATGTAAGTATTATTTACGAATTAATCTTAACTATCACTCAAAATGTTTTGAGATTTGAAACAAACAAAATTCACTACTATTCTATAGTTTAAATTTTATAAAACGCTCCCGCAAAAGTAATGAACAATACTTTTTTTAGAAACTCGTTTTATTATTTTTTTTTTTTGTTAGTGGCCAGTTTGAAATTTGAATAAACTTGTTTGATGCACTACATTCTAATTCACATAATGCTGATGGTTTTTCACGTTCCAAATTCAAATCTCATTATGTCCCTAGGGATCGCCCATACTGCATTATCTCCCTAGGGACATAATGACTTGCTTTAAGTGATGGTTGTATGACGTATAAAAGGGCATTATCGAGCAGGTGGTGTAAAAATTAATTTTTCAACACACTTGCTCAGAAAGTGACTCTTATTGCACTACACTTAGGTATATAATGGCACTCGTTACCATACTGTGATATTTTGATTACCATTACGCACTAGTGCTATAATGTAGTTAAAACCTTTTTGGTTCAACCTCTTTGTTCGCAAAACAAATTTTGAATTCGAATAAAATTCCCATTAAGTTATTGCGTTCAATAGTATATAAATTAGTGTCTTAAATACTTATTTCATCCAATTTATAAGTTAAAATGGACAAATTTAACTTGTACAAACGATTTATTTAATAAAAAACATTTAGTAAATAAATCGTACATTCAAATAAAATTTGTTTTTTTTTTTGTGGTCTATGGCCACCATTTTAAGATGCGCGCGGTTTTTAGCGTGATTTTTACTACAAAATCATTAGAAAATGTTACATTCGTATTCTATTGTCACTACGAAAGACATTATCGTAAAAACTTTTCACGCAAGAAAACATAAACGTAAGACTAGGCAGTATGATCAAAATACCTTAGCCTTCCTCTAGGGAAAAAAAAATGATGCGCGCTCTTAAGAAAACAGATTTTTACCGCCATGTCACAGAAAATTTTAATAGTTTTACTGTTGTTTTCTTCACAAGTGTATTGAAAAACGTCGTATGACACACGTGAGTAATTAATGATTACCGTTCTTAGCTCTCTTAAGACCCTCGCCACGGCTAGGGTCTAACTACCGCCTCGACGGTAATCACTAACATTACACACTTAGTTAAGGTGTGCAATAAAGTAATATATAAATAAATAATAATAATAATGTACTATAATCTAACCGTGTTTGGTATTATTAGAATTGTCATGAGATGCACTCTGGCTATAAGATATTTAAGTATGGCTGAGGGGTACTTTTTAGTGGTGGTAGGTACCATAACTAAAAAGTGTAAAATAAAAAACTTTTTACAAAAAAACATCGACTTATATTCTAGCGATAGACAAGCACGTTCATGGAAACTATTTGTCAAAATACTGAAAAGTTAAAACAAAAGTTCGCTGCAGCGCTTTATTGCCATTATGTCGTCTAATAAAACTATTAAAACATACAGCGCTTAGATGGCTTTTATTGGATACTTTTTCGCGACAAAAACGTCTTAAGCGCCATGAATTTCGTAGCACTTACGCGTTTCGTTCAACATAGTGTAATGACATGTTATCCATATAGATTTTTATACCGCAGAAGCGACAAAAGCTTTTTGCCTACAATACTTTATTACAATAACACTCTATTTCAAAATTTAACAATAGTCCTCGGTGTAAATTCAGAAAACAACGTTCTACTACTTCAATAAATAAGTGAATTCAAAATCGTGTAAAATATTAAAACCATTTATTGTCATTAACCACTCTGAAGAATAAGTATCCTGAGTGAATGAAGATCAGGACTGCGCTGCTAATATTTAGTAACAAAACAAACAAAAACGATAAAAAACAAACTAAAACACAGTTAAAATAGTTTTATGTACACATCTTTTCTTTGAAAATAAACTAAATCCGTCTTATTATCTCGACTATTTCAGCTATCCTGAGTGAATGAGATCAAGACTCTAAGATGGTAATATTTAGAAACAAATAACAAAACAAACAACAACGGTAAAAAACAAACTAAAACAGTTAAAATAGTTTTATGTACATATCTTTTCTTTGAAAATAAACTAAATTCATCTAATTATCTTGACTACATATGTCAGCTATCCTGAGTGAATCAAGATTAGGACTTATTACAAGGAATAGCCGATTTCTTTAAAAAACGTTTTCCAGCTTTAGTTATATAAATATCATCAGCTTCAAAGTGTGCAGAGCAGATACACGAATATTTTGTAGGAAGCCACGTGTTTTCGCTTCTATCCTCTTAATCAATTTTGATCCATTCTTCCCTTTTCGGATGACCAGAGTGAACAAACCTGAAATATAATTATAGTGTATGAAGGACAAAATCTCAATAACAGTAATACAATTTCATACATAAGACTACAAATTCAACTGAATCTAATTTATATTTGAATAGGTACTAATCTGCACGTAATATCTAGGTTGGTTAGGTTAGGTGGAACTTAGGTGCTAACGAATGACAGAATGCTTAACGACAAAACTTACCGATGAAAACTGATACCCGATGATTTGCTGATATTTCTTGCTGAGTTTTTACAGTATCGAAAAACGCACGTCGTCATAATTTCTGAAATTGACGGAATTCATTGATATTATTTATACAAAAAAGAAAAACATTAAATAAAATATTTAAAAAAAACAAACGGAATAAAACACCATGCAAAGTCTGTGTTCATTAAACCAGTTGTAGGTAAAAATCGGGTTTTTATGGGAGGGAACATCTGCATGTTTTAGTCTATGATTATAAAATGGAAATGCTTTAAAATCAAATAATATATTTTCTAACATACTATTACGATATTAGAAGCTATTAAATTGTTCGAACAACCAGTAATTTTACTTACATGAGTACAGAATTATTATTTACGTCCAGATTACCTTTGATTTTAATTTATTAGCGCCGCTCTCACACTGCATGAACGTCAAAACTACACTAATGTCATCAAAATCAAGGTGCATAGAAGACACTGCACCTGAGTCGGTCAAAGTGAGTGTACGGCACGCGTAATCTAGTGCGTAGTACATATATATCGATGCAAAAAAAAACAATCAACTTCAATGTAAAAAAAACACTGAAAAGTGCAAAATAACTTTAATTTCGGAAGTCGGTGTTAAATAACGAAGAGACAAAACTAATGTTGAGCTTCGGGATCGGGTTGTAAATCAAAGATGATAAAGTTCCACTCAGAGTTATATTTTTCTTAAACTTAAACTAATTACACATGTGACCCGCTCCCAACCCGACAAGCCCGTGACTGTCTTACGTCGCACAAATGCAACTTTGCGAAACCTACGACACGGTGCAATGTCGTCTCTACATCATTCCTCCCCTTTTTCAAAAATTTCAATATACATAATTAAAACATTATATAATTACAAACATTTTGATACAAAGTCATAAGATAAACAGAAGTACAAGTGTAACTTTATTATGATTATACATACAAGTTGTTGTCGTGATAGTGTACAAAAACAATGGGTGTCGAGTTTCTGACATAGATTGCATGAGGTCCAAACGATTACGCAAAAGATGTATATGCTCACGCCTGCCCCGGAAGGTGTAGGCAGAGGTTTAATATATTAAAGATACACTATATTTTATCACTCTAAAGTTTATGCGTACTGTGTGTTCGGTGTTTATTGCTGCTCAGTTTTGTCAATTTGGCTTGATGATATAGCAGTAATAAACTCCTTTCTAGCCCAATTTTTCGCACCTTTTTTACACTTTTTGCACAAGATACACGTTGCAAATAACAGCAATAACACTAGAATACTTGCAACTACCGCTCCATATAGTTCCAACTTTTGCTCCACCGAACTTTGGCTCGCGTTATTGGCGCCATTTTGGGCTATGATTATTTCCTCTGATTTGCTATATGATTTTCCCATCGTATGGTAATAAGTTTTATAATAAGTACTTAAAGTGATCTGTTGTCAATAGAATAATAAAAAATGTATGTAAAAAAAAAATATAAATAAAGTAAATAAATGCTTATATATAAGTAAATAAATGCTTATATATACCTACTTAACTTATTTTTAAAACCGCTCTCATACTCTAAGCGAAACGTAGCTATGCTAGCTGCTACATTTGTTACCTAGGTACTGGCTGTCGACTATATTATGACAGTCGCGTTACTTAGCAATTACAATAGCTTTCACTGGAAGCGATCCTATATTAAAATTCTTAGTAAACTAGTGCATGTTTATGCAAAATAATTATACATATTAACACATTGAATTTATGTGAATACAGTAAACCATTTGAATTGATAAAGGTTGGTTTACATAGTATTATAATACGTTTATATTACCTTTACCTGAATCGTATGGGAACTCTGCTCACTCTTCCACTACGCGTGGTGTGAGTGCCAGGGGAATCACGATTTGGGACCCCAGTATTTGTCGATGGCGTTTCGTCACTATCCTCATTGAGATAATATGCAGGTTTCAAACGGTCTATAGATATACGAGCTTTCCTGCCTGACATTTCAATGTAATAAACTTTCCTATCTCTATTCAACACGCGAAAAGGTCCGTCGTATGTTGGTTGTAAAGGCCTACGAACAGCGTCGTTCCTAACAAAAACGTAATTACATGTTTCCAAATCCGGATGTATAAATATGTTCTGATTTTTATTTTCCCTAATTGCTACAGATTGGAATTTCCTAATTGTTTCTCTTAATTTGCATACATACTCATGGCTACTATCTATTTCTGAGTTAGACTTATTATCATATTAATCAGCGGGTAATCGCAAAGTAGTTCCGTAAGTCATTTCTGCTGCGCTTATGCCATTATCGCCTCTCACTGCTGTTCTAAGTCCTAGTAAAACAGTTGGTAATTCTGTCACCCAAGATGATGCTATATTACATAAGCGAGCGGTTAACGCCGCTTTTTTTTATTATTATTGATAGGCTCGCTTTTGACCACCATCTCACCTGATGGTAAGCGATGATGTGGCCGACGATGGAGCACGCTTGCCTAGAAGTAACCTATTCACTCTTGACTTAAAGACCCCTAGGTTGTAGCTATCGCTTTTAGCGATTTATGCCAACGCTCTTCCAGCCCGTTGCTCTGCGGATGGTATGGTGTTGTACTCGTTTATTTATATCTAACAACTTCATTAATGAGCTAAATAATTGACTTTCGAATTGGCGTCCTTGATCACTGGTTAGTTTTTTTGGACAACCAAACCGCGAGATCCAACCGTCATATATAACTTGTGCTACAGTCTCAGCGATTATGTCTTTTGTAGGGAAACATTCTGGCCACCGCGTTAGTCTGTCTACTATAGTTAGCAATGCCTGAACCCTTCCGCTGAAGTCGGTAATGGCCCTGTTAAATCAACGTGAATTTGTTGAAATCTATCACATTGAGGAAACGAACCCAAAGCTGACATTGTATACTCTGTTAACCTTTGATCGCTGACACTTAACACAAGTTTTAGTCCATTGATTAACATCGCGCTTCATACTCGACAAATAAAAACGATCTTGTACCAATTTACGTGTACTATATGGTGTACTGTATGGTGTCAGACGTAAAGAATAGCACCATCCCATTTCTTCCCGTGGGTGTCGTAAGAGGCGACTAAGGGACATTTTTGAGACTGTTAAGCACCTCAGGTCACCGCGTGGTGGTGGGTAAACCACCAGCAACAGCATTCCCAAGGAGGGTTAGTGTCAGGCAGGCGGCCGACTGTAAAACAGTAGCCATATCTCTTACAACATGTTGAGTATAAATGGAATGCGCGATAGGGTTAGGGCGTACCCCACGCGCAGGGGCAGCAGCCGGCTCCTGTGGGAAATGGACTAGGGTTGTTGCACCATCCCGGGCGGGGGCAACATAAGAAGCTAGCTCGGGAAATGAGATTGAGGTATGCAAGTTGGAATGTAGGAACAATGAGTGGAAGGGCCAGAGAGTTAGCGGATGTATTAAAAAGAAGACGAATAAACGTGGCGTGCTTACAAGAAACTAAATGGAGAGGTACAAATGCGAGAGAAATTGGTGAGGGATATAAGTTTTATTACTGTGGAAGTGATGGTAAAAGAAATGGTGTAGGAATTAGACAGCAAATTGAAAGAAAGCGTGATGGAAGTACAATGGATTAATGATAGGCTCATAGTTGTGAAGATTATGTTAGAGAATGTAATGTTGAATGTAGTTAGTGTGTATGCACCACAAGTAGAATGCGATGAAACGGTGAAAGAGAGGTTTTGGGAGGATTTTGATAGAGCTTTACTGGCCATCTCTGTACATGAGAATTTGATTGTTGGAGGTGACTTTAATGGACATGTAGGAAGAATGAGAGGTGTTTATGAAAGAGTACATGGGGGATGGGGTTTTGGAAGTCCGAACAGTGAAGGGGAGACGCTGCTGCAATCCGCTACTGCATTTGACCTGGCAGTAGCCAATACTTAGTTCCAGAAAGGAGACGAACACCTGGTCACGTACAAAAGCGGTAACCACAAGACGCAAATAGATTACTTCCTGGTTAGGCGTAGCCAGCTAAAGCACGTCAAAGACTGCAAAGTGCTGCCAGGAGAAGACCTAGTCTCACAGCACAGGCTCCTGGTTATGGTGTCAGTAGTCAAGACACATAACAAAAAAAGCAAAGAGCGTCCTCCTCCTAAAATAAAATGGCATATGCTAGAGAAGAGTGACTGTGCGAAGTAATTGAGAGTGCGAGTGGTGGACAAAATGATAGAAATGGGAGACATGAATGATCGAAGTATAAATGAAAGCTGGAATGAGATTGCTGAGTGTATTAGACATGCAGCGAAAGATATTTTGGGAGAGACGAGAGGAAAGGGTACAATAGATAGGGATACATGGTGGTGGTCGATAGATATACAGAATGTGTTGAAAAAAAAAAAATAATAATAAAAAGAGGAAATTTGAGGAATGGCAGCGTATAGATCCGGAAAACACTAGCTTAAAGTCTGCGAAAAAAAGTGAATATGATGCTTTAAAGAAAACAGCTAAGAAAGCCGTGGCAATAGCGAGAGCAAAAGCACAGGACAAACTATACGACACACCGGATAGTCCGGCAGGCCAGAAAGATCTATACCGGCTTGCTAGAGCAAGAGAGAGAAATGTGAGAGATGTTTGTCAGATAAGATGTATAAGGGATGAAACTGGAATGATTCTATCAGAAGATAATAAAATCAAAGAGAGGTGGAAGGACTATTTTGAAAAACTGATGAATGAGGAAAACAACTGGAATGGGATTTTAGAGAGCAAACCAGTGAACGTGGGTTTAGTGAGAATGATTAGTATGGATGAAGTCAGAATAGCTGTAAATGGAATGAAGAATGGTAAGGCAATTGGTCCAGACGGAATACCAGTTAAAGTGTGGAAGTTGCTGCGAGTGGATGGATGGATGTGGTTAGCTTTGTTCTTCAATAAGTTGTTGCGGGAAGAAGTCATACCTGATGAGTGGTGTAACAGTTCCCTGGTGCCCATCTTTAAAAACAAGGGTGATGTGCTTGAATGCAACAATTATAGAGGAACAAAGCTAATGTCACATACTATGAAAGCCTGGGAGAAAGTTATTGAAAGGAGGCTAAGAAAAGAGAGTGAAATTTCACAGAACCAATTCGGTTTTATGCCTGGTCGGGGTACAACGGATGCCATTTTTGCTATACGCCAGCTGTGCGAGAAATACAGAGGTGCGCATAAAAACTTGCACATGGTATTCTTTGACCTCGAAAAGGCATATGACCGGGTACCTCGTGAGGTTCTGTGGTGGGCCCTTAAGAAGAAAGGTGTGCCTGGGAAGTATGTGCAGTTGATCCGAGCGATGTACAGCCAATGCAGTACCCAAGTCCGGTCTACAGTGGGCAACACTGGCAGCATCAATGTGGCTGTCGGCTTACATCAAGGGTCGGCCCTCAGTCCTTACCTCTTCCTGATGATAATGGACGCTCTGACGTCGGGCATCCAGGAAGAGGCTCCCTGGTGTATGCTGTTTGCCGATGACATTGTGCTAGTTGCCGAGAGTGGCCTAGAGGTCCAGAGCAAATTGGAGGTGTGGTGGCACCGACTGGAGAGTGTTGGCTTAAAATTGAGCAGAACGAAAACCGAGTACTTGTTCTGTGATTTCGGTGGTCTCTCTGGTCCTATGCCCTTAGCTCTCGCTGGAACGCCCATACCAATCTGCTCCGACTTTCGGTACCTCGGGTCGCTTATCCAAGGAGATGGCGAGGTAGACCGAGACGTATCAAATCGGATCAATTCAGGATGGATGAAATGGCGACAGGTCACTGGAACAATTTGTGACCCACGGATGCCCCCCAAGTTGAAGGGGAAAATCTACAAGTCCGTGATAAGACCTGTCATACTGTATGGATCAGAATGTTGGGCTGTGAAAAAGACGGATGAAAAGAGATTGCATGTAGCGGAGATGAGAATGTTGAGATGGATGTGTGGTGTGACGAGAATGGATAAAGTGAGAAATGAGTATACTAGAGGAAGTTTGAAAGTGGCCCCAGTGACTGAAAAGTTGAAAGGGAATCGTTTGTCTTGTTATGGTCATGTAAAGAGGAGAGATGAAACGCATGTTACTAAAAGAGTTATGAGTATACATGTGGATGGGTGGAGAGGGAGAGGGAGACCAAAGAAAAGATGGATGGATTGTGTGAACAGTGATATGAAAGAAAAGGAAGTTAGTGATAGCATGACGGTTGACAGGATAGAATGGAAGAAAAAAACATGTTGTGCCGACCCCAAATAAGATGGGACAAGGGCAGAAAGATGATGATGACCAATTTTCGTGTAGTCCTGATCCCAGGATGACTCAAATTATGCACTGTATCAAAAGCAATACGCCGAAACTTTTCATTCAAATAGGGTTTGATTCTGTCATTAGTTATATTGCAATAAATAAATGCCCCGCTGTCTGGTAACATTATTTTTTTAAAACTATCATTTTTGTTATCGGTATTTACCAATTGTAAAACATAGCACGTTGCTGCTCCTTAGCGAGTTCTTCGTAATCTATCACTGTGGGACAGTTTATAGTTGCTACACGCGATAACGTGTCTGCAACAACATTATCCTGCCCACTCACATGTATAATAATAACTCTTTATTTCAAGCTACTAAGGCCCATAGATACTATACATAAATAACAATCTTAAGAATAATAAACTAATACATAATAACATTCTATTTTTATTTATTATTAAAACTACGTTGGGTCGGCGACGTATTGCGCTGAGTCGTGGTGTCATGTAGCCTTCCGCAAAAGCGCCGATTCACGACACCCGTCGGCCAAAATTCTTCCTTCATGAAAGTCTCCAGATGTTGAGTCGGTACCCGTACAACAAAAGATTTGAAGTTGATCTTGTGACGCGACTCCAACCTTTCAACTTTCAGGATGAACCTGGTCTTCATCTTTATGTACTCCACGACATCCTCTACGCTCGCGGAGTGATGCAGACGTGACACGTACAGCTGCGTCGATGGAATAGCGGGACGCAGCAACATGTTCGGACCTGTCAATGCGGTACCGCACTGATTGCGACAAGCAGGCTTCTTCTTCTTCTTTACTACACGGACGAAGCCTTCTTCATCGACCTGTCCTTGGCTTGTTACCGGAGGTAACGAGCTTCGAACGTGGATGGAGGGCTCACGGGTATCCCTTACTTGTTTTGATGGCCGCTGATTTTTCGCTGGAGTAGCAACAACGGCAGCAGAGTAAGCACGTGACGCGCTCACTTGCTTCGGTGACCCAGAGACTGGGGTGGCGGGGAGGGCGGGGCGCATTTGTGCATCACTTGCAGTGACGGCGGTCGTCGACGAGTCCAATTTTGCTGACTCGAAACTCCGCTGCGATGCAATGCGCCGTGACTGGTGTTGATGTTGGTAGTTCGCTCGTGTGACCTACATACCGTATTGCGTAAATCTGCTACCTCGGTACGTAGATCGCTGATGATGGTTTGCGATGCTTCCAACTTCAACTGCATCTCGGCCAGGCTTGATCTGAGGGTTGTGATGTCCCGCAGCAGTCTGGTGACGTCGACGTGGTCGAATGTGACAGGGTGAAGCTTGCGCAAATCCTTCGCCACGAAAGTCGGCACGTCATCTGGGTCGGTCTCCTTGAGCACTTTGATAATGTCCTGGAGACTCCTCTCTCCTTTTTCATCCCTCCTACGGGACGGCATTCGGTCAGCCATGTGTAGCGACTTGTACAGCAGTGTTTTCGCTCTGCGAATCTCCTCTTTATTGAAGTTGGACGTGCAGATCTGGGTCACACTGACCTCGTCCATGACATCGAGCTGATACTGCAGGAATGCCAGGACCTCGTTCGCCACAAGTTCTTCCGAACGCATGATGGCAGCGGTACTTGCCGCGTTCGGCGCAAATTAAATAATAATTATATATTTTCGTGTACAGTGCAGGCGCGTCCGATTTCAACGATTGATCGCACTACACCTCTGTCTGTCTGTCTGTGGTGAACTCTATAATAAATATTAAATGACGTGTACGTCTAGGTAACTCTTTCTCGCTATTTATCTTTAAAAATGCGTAAGTAATAGGTTTGTGATCTGTATATATTGATAATAACTGCCGTCCCTCGACCATGTTCCGAAAATGACGAATGGCTAAGTAAATCGCTAATAACTCCCTATCATACGTGCTATACTTACATTCAGTTTTAGACATGTTTTTTTAAAAGTAACACCGCGCCTACGTGAGTATCGGACGCGTCCGTCATAAGTGCAAGTGGTGCATCCGCCACCGGGTGCGACAACGTGATCGCGTTACACAAGCCTAACTTACATTCTTCGAATGCTTGCTCAGCGATTGGAGTCTACGCAATAGGTGTTTTGTCTTTCTTTTTGATCCATTAATAAAACTACAAAGAATCGATTGGGATGAAATTGCGTTTGGTATATATGAGACCTATAAAAATTCACCATGCCCAAAAATCGTCGCAATTGTTCGATATTGTTGGGCTTGGAAAATTCGGTAATAGCTTTAACTTTCTCACCAAGTGGATGAATCCCATCTGATGTGACATGATAATCTACGCTTAGTTAATGGTTATATTATAATATTTATTTAATTGCTACACTTCGCTAAGTTAATGGTTATATTATATTTATTTAATTGCTTAAATAATGACTCTAGGTGCTTACGATGCGTTTTCTCGCTAGAAGATGCTATGATGACGTCATCAATATAGGAGAAGATATTGTCTTTGCAATCTGCGTCTAACTCCTGAAAAACCGTATGGTGCATGAATCGCTGGCACGTCTGGGCAGCGTTACGTAACCCAAACATCATACGCGCGAATTCATACAACCTGAATGGCGTAATGATTGCAGTCTTTTCTATAAGTATTTTCTGGCGCTATTGAAATACAGTGATATGCCCTGTTAATATCAATTTTTGAAAATACCTTTTTGCGCTATAGTATATACGTAAAGTCTGATAAACGAGGAATAGGATATCTGTCCGGCTTGGTGATAGAGTTGAGCTTCCTATAATCCCCACACGGGCATAACTCCCCATTTTTTCTTGGGTACCACATGAAGTGCACTGACACAAGGACTCTTTGAAGGTCTACAAATGCCTCCTTCCTGCATAAAACGAAACTCATCTTGTACTTTCTTATATCTTCGTGGGTTCGATTCGCACCCAGGACAAATGTTTGTGTGATGAGCCACGATCATTTGTTCTGTGTCTGGGTGTAATTTATCTATATATGTATGTATTTAGAAATATATAAGTATGTTTATCAGTTGTCTAGTACCCATAACACAAGCTCTGCTTAGCTTGGGACTAGACGGCGTTGTGTGATAGTTGTGGAATATTATATTATATTATATTATATTATTTTATTTTATATTATATTATATTATATTATATTATATTATATTATATTATTTTATTTTATATTATATTATATTATATTATATTATATTATATTATATTATATTATATTATATTATATTATATTATATTATATTATATTATATTATATTATATTATATTATATTATATCTAGCCGGTGGTAACGGTCTAGCCCGAGCTAATACCTAATGGTGGTCCAGTTGTTTCAATATGGTGAAAAACACCGTGGGTAGGTACTTCCCTATACGACGCAGGTTTAGTGATATTAACGTACTTACATAAGAAATCGTGAAATGGATGAGTATTTTCCACTGTTTTCACGATCGGTTGATCCGCCTCCACAATACTGGCAACAGATTTCAATTTTGTTAAATTATCAATTAACCTAGATGAACTTAAATCTACGATCAAGCCGTGGTAAGCCAAAAAATCAGCTCCTCAAATTGGTTGGGTTACCTCGGCAATTATTAATGTCCATTTGTACGGTCGGCGTAAACTAAAGTCTAATATCATAGTTTTAGTACCGAATGTCTTAATCACACTTCCATTTGCCGCGTATAATTTATATTCACTACACTCACTCGCGAAAAGGTTATATTTAGACATTAGTAAAACTGATACATTGGCGCCGGTATTCACCAAAAGTTTTAGTCCACTTTTCTTATCTCTAACACATAGGCGTTTGTTAATTCCGCTGGCACAGCCGTCCGCCTTGGGTTACACTGCATCTAGTTTTTTTCTGTCTCATTCTCCTGCTGCTTCTGCCGTGCGTAAGGCTGAATGCATTTGTTGGCCTTTTCCTTGTACCGGAAGTGGTAAAAACACAACCAATTTGAGTTTCTCCGTTTCACCTGCCCTGAGCGATCACGACTTTGTGATGCAGAGCGATAAGGCTTCCTATATCCATTACGACCAGACGATCTGTCTCTTGACCTTGAAGTCTCCAAGTGGTTCAAACACTGTGTTAGCTGAGCAATCTGCTCCACAAGGGTTGGCTGCGTGGCTGTTACACTGCTCACCCGAAAATTCTTGGATTTCAGCAAAACGTGTTGTTTCGACGACTTTATCCGCCATAGTAGCTAGCTTCTCCATATCTTTCACTTCACTTACTGTGAGTACTGCCTGTACCGCTACTGGTAAATGTCCCATCCATAGCACGCTCAAAGTTTCATCTCCAAATTTATTTCTAGCGAGATCTCTCATTCTCTTAAGGAGTTGGAAAGGCTTCTGATCTCCTAATTCCAGTTCCTTCAAAAGTTTCTGAACTTGGCGAACCTCCGATTCCTCATAAACGACGAGTAATCGATTTTTCAAGGCTTCATACTTTTTAGTGTCGGGCGGCGACAGTACAATATCGCTTACTTGCTCCACGTGCTCACGGCTGAGCTTCATGACAACTAAATTATACCGTGACTCATCTGCTAGCTTTTGGTTAGCCACCACCGCTTCGAATTGAGCAAACCAAAGACGTGGTGATTCCTTCCAGAAATCCGGTATCCTGCTTGACACAGTTATCTGAGCTAAGGCATTTTCACTCGCCTCGCCCGTGACTGGAATTGTTGACGGAGGATTCATTTTTACACGTTTACTGGTCGCACAAAAAATAGAGTTTATTCACTTCAATCGTCGGGGGTCACCAATGTTGAGCTATGGGATCGGATTGTAAATCAAAGATGATAAAGTTCCACTCAGAGTTATATTTTTGTTAAACATAAACTAATTACACATGTGACCCGCTCCCAACCCGACAAGCCCGTGACTGTCTTACGTCGCACAAATGCAAGTTGCGAAAGCTACGACACGGTGCAATGTCGTCTCTACACTATTATAGAAACGCCGACTTCCGAAATTAAAGTTATTTTGCATTTTTCAGTGTTTTTTTTTACGTTGAAGTCGGTTGTATTTTTTTTTTTTTGTAAAAAGTTTTTTATTGATAAATGATATATTATTGATACATAAAAAGTACGGCACAGTTGGTGCAGTGATTGAAAGATTGACTGCTGCGCTGCATGTCACGGGTTCGTGCCCCGCACGGAACTAATATTTGTATGGCCTACAGATAGGTGTTTCGGGTGTTTTGTGTATGTGAGCTTATATGTTTGTGAACACACCCCTGATACAGGAGTAACTCCTAGTGTGGGGCAAAGTCAGTAATCAGTTACACTGAAAACAATTGTTAAGTAAGCTTTTTCTCGTAAATAAATAATTCATAACAAATCATTTTTTTCTCTTGACTCCTGGGACAGATTTTGGAGCGCTTCAGTTTACTGATTGAGGTTGGCCTGGGAAACAAAATGCACTATGTATTCATTCTGAGCAGCACTTGGCCCAACTCCCATACAAAAATTGGCAATGTTCTTATATTTTTATTTATTATATACTATATTGTAGATACATAAAGAAACATAACAAAAAAAAACGTATATCTAAAACACTTTCTTTTTCTTCATCTTTGATATCACTTGATTCGATTCCATTCTTATTATACCTACTTAAATTAATTTTTAACTTAATCTTAAATCTAAAAGATGTCAATGCAATCTGTAGCTAGATATATATTATGTGGAAGCTTGTTATTAGCAATTTTCATCACCTATGTAAAAAAAAATATAAATGTTATTTAGCCTGTAAGCTTTCTTTAAAAATAAATAAACACATACAATGGGCGGCCTTATTCCGCGAACTCTTCCAGGCAACTTCGAATGAATAGTAATTTATTTATTATCATTATCATTATGAGGAACACCAACGACATATTAACAAGATGCTATACTGGTAGGTAATTTTATAAACATACGATTCTGTGCAATTGTCAGAACATGATATGGAGCTGTCATAAGTTTGACAGTAAGCACCAACATTAATTACAATATATTATAATAGATACACAGATTAGATTAGATTAGTTATTCTTTGGAAGAATAACATTTTGTGTATTATTAACCTTTCCTCCGTACATTCTTGACAGAGTAGTATAATGTTAGTTACCAATATGCGGTAGATATGTCCTGCTCAGTCCCATTTAAGTTGCGCAGCCCATTGAGATACATCAACGACTTGCCGTTTGGAGCACAGTGTAGTGTTTCGAACGTGGTTTGGTAATTTAACAAATAGTAGTTAGTAGTAGTAGAAACTATGTTTTAAAAGTTTTAGCGTACTTTTGGATGTTGTCAAAAACCAAGTCTGTGCACCATAGGTCAGAATGAGGAGAATACACATGTCCATCAGCTTATGCTTCAGTGACATGGGCAAGGTGCCCTCAAATAATTCCCTTATGGACCAGTAGCTTTTCCAGGCACTTTCTGTTCGACACGTCATTTCCTTGTGCTTTGTTTGTGTTTGTGTGCGTTGCCCGGAAAGAGACTACTTGGCCCAAGTAGATATTCTTGGATGTATTGTATATTCCTGTCCACGTGTATGTTCCTTTTGGAGTTGTTGATTATGGTCTTCGACATGTTCATCTTTAGTCCAACCTCAAGGCTCGCATCGTTAAGACCATTTTTAACTGGACACGCCTTAATAAATTATTGGCATACTGTAGAAAATAATGTACCATAGTTTACATTCGGGGTCTTGCGAATCAAAATTGGCTGTTGAGAGACTACTAAGAACATTATTATTAAAATAATTTAGTTTATATTTAGTAAGCGGTCTAAACTCTGCAGGTGAATCTAATTGTAACATTTTGACTAACTCGCAAGATACGAGTTGACCAGTATTGTCAGACCTCATGCCACTAATTATGGATGAGTTTTTTATATTACAATTAGTAAATATATTATCTATGCATGAAGCTGAGGTAGGTGTTATTCTTGTTGCTTCATTAAAAATACATTTTAGATTAAAATAACTAAACAATGAGAGAAGTTTACATTTTTTCTGGTGAATTCATCTGTCTGTGTTTTTTCTGGTGAATTTGTCTGTACTTAAAATGCAGTTAGGCCTTGAAAATGGCAATAAGTGGAGTGAAATGTCTCAATAACGCATATAGAGTTGAAAATATGAAATCATCAATATTACAGGCACGAATGTAACTCAGAATAACTCCTTGTATACAACCAATCGAATCTTAGCTCTGTGTGTTGACCGCCTCTGTACTTTTGTGTGCATAAAGAATTAAATAAATATAAGGCTTGAATGTTCACAATAAAAATATGCTCTCTCGTTGGTCACAGGTGGGAGGCGCAGGAGGCGCGGGCGGCGGGTGCTGAGCGCGGGGGCATGTGCGCCCAAGCCGCCCCCGCATCATGAGCAACGACACGCACAACGCAACGTACAACGCGACGCTCGACGCGGCGCGTGAGGGCTGCGACTCCGACGTGGGCGTGGAGCCTGCCGACCAGCTGTTCCGCTTCGTTGTGCACGGCGTGCTGCTCAACGCCATCGGCGCGGGGGGGCTGCTGGGCAACGCACTGTCCGTGCTGGTGCTGTCGCGCCCGCAGATGCGCTCGTCCATCAACTGCCTGCTGATAGGACTAGCGGCCTGCGACACCGTGCTCATCCTCACCTCCGTGCTGCTGTTCGGTCTCACCGCCGTCTTCCCGTACACCGGCCACCTGCGTTACTACTATTACCACGTGTGCCCGCACATCACGCCCTTCGCGTACCCCATCGCCAACGCCGCGCAGACTATGTCCGTGTACCTCACGCTCATCGTGACAGTGGAGCGGTGGGTGGCGGTGTGCCATCCCTTTCGCGCCAAGGCGCTGTGCACCTCGTCGCGCGCGCGCTGGTACGTGCTGGGCACGGCCGCCTTTGCGTTCGCCTACAACGCACCCAAATTCTTCGAGGCGAAAGTAATCGAGAGTGTCGCAGACGGCGAGCCCGTGTACTGCGTCACTGCTGACCGGGAGTTCCGAACAGACTCCTACATTGTAGTATACATTCACTCGCTGTACATGATAGTGATGTACATTGTGCCGTTCTCGGCGCTGGCGGCGCTCAATGCATGTATAGTGCGGCAGGTGCGGCGCGCGCAGGCCGAACGCGCGCGGCTCTCGCGCGTGCAGCGCCGCGAGCTTGGCCTGGCCACCATGCTGCTAGTGGTGGTGCTGGTATTTTTCCTGTGCAACCTACTGCCGCTTGTCACCAACTCGTTCGAGGTGTTCTACGGCGACCAGTTCGACAAGCTGGACCCACTCGTCAAAACTAGCAACCTGCTGGTCACGATCAACAGCAGCGTCAATTTCGTCATCTATGTAATATTTGGCGAGAAGTTCAAGCGTGTATTCCTGAAAATGTTCTGCGCGGGAAGCATGCGCGTCCGCGGAGGCACTCGGGACTCTCCTGAGCACACACGAGATGACTCATTCGCGTCGTGCGGCGAGCGCGTGTCGCTGCGGCTCGCGCGGAACGGCACGCTGCGGCGCTCGGAGGCACGCAGCTCGCGCGGCGCCAGCATCCCGAGCGCAGGTGCCAGCCGGGCGCGCCTGGTGCCGGCGTCCGCGCCTACCGTGTACTACCCGGCGCCAGTCACCGAGCTGACAAGCACGTCGGACGCGCGCTGGAACGGGAATGCGCGCGCGCACTTCTAACAGCGATCGCGCGCGCCTCCCGCTGCCGCGCACATCCCCTCGCGCGCCTCGAGCGCGCTCTAGTCTCGTGCTATGAGCTGCTCAACATCAACATTCATAGAACTTTAATATTACTAAATAGGTATACTGCTCTCTACTCGCTGCGAGTTGCAGTTTGTCTATCTGAAAATGCTGATCGAGGCCGTGTTATATTGTGTTGATCGAATCGGTGAAAACTGTGCTACAGAATCAAATGACACTATCTGATAGTTATTTGACTCTTATATGAGACGATTGTTCCACTGATCATGTTTCCTGTATATATGTGTAAATATTACTCTTGCCTTCGATTAGGCCTAAGCCTGAAGAATTACGGCTTAGATAGTGTCTACAAATTACTATAATGATGTCACGTTGGTATAAAATTGTAAATATTGTAATTAGTAATTTAATCGAACATTAACATAGGTAATCTAAGTTGGAAGTCGTGTCGATGTGCCAGTGCGCGGTGCGACGGTCATGTTCGTGTATAAATTCTCTATTAATAAAATGTCATTAAATGTCTGTGTCTGTTAATTTTTATTAGTGTCACTCCTGCTCGTTCCCCCTCCTCTAGCTATCACGGTGCCGCACCAGAAGCCACGCTATTACTGATGTCAGAGTGGGTGTCCACATGCACTTGTAAAGTAACCCAAGTAACTACTGAGACAGTCAAAACTGTCTGCATGTATTTTAAACTCATGGACTCATTCAGAGGAAGACAAAAAATGATTTTATATAAAAGAATCCGTACGTAGCTGTGGTTATTAACTTTTCATATTTAGACTGTGATAAAACACTCACTTCAGTTTAGAATAACATATTTAATATTCAACCAATAAACGCCATATTTTAGGTAGGAGTTATTGTGTATATAATATGTAATTTTAATTAGTTAAGAGTTTTTATTTTTCTTGTTATACCGTATGTTCAAAATGAAACCAATCAATCAAACCATTTACGAACACTTTTGAATTGGCATTATTGCCAAGCAGTTATGTCTAGCAGTGAGAAAACGTGGCTCGCTATGGACTAGAATGTGCAAGAAACTCTATGAACTATATATATTACAAATAATTATATAATTTTTAATAATTTTTTTCTTTATTCTTCCAAAAAGTACACAAAACACAATGACTAGATAACATCAAATTACACTGGTTAGTTCCAAAAGTGAGTCAACGACTCCCAAACTGAGCACTGCCCGTATCTTGGGTAGTCGGCGGTCCAACGTTTTATTAGTGCAGTCTTTTTTAGAAGGTATTATACTATTCTGTTGGTGCATAATATGTAGGTACTTAATGTTAGTGCATTTTTTTTTAATAATTAGGCCGAAAAAATAAAGAAGAAGATAACAAAAAATAATAATTAAGATAAAAATAAAATAAAAATTAAGCTTTGTAACATCACTTAACGACTTCGATGAGTTTTTCCGACTCATCGTAGTTTAATGACTTTAACCAACTAGATAATTTATTTTTAAAGTTATACTTATTTAGTTTGTATAGTAAGATTTTTTTGTTGATTTAATTGTAAAGCCTGGAACTCAATGCCTTGTACTGTCGCTGTGCGAAAGCCGTCCTACATCGCAAAGAGGGACAAACAAGTGCACCACTACGTTTTCTTAAAACCTCTTTATTTAGAGGAAGTAGTGAATGCCGCCGGCAACGTGCGTAGAATAAACAGCTGTCGCACTGTTAATACATTGCACTCCTTGTATAATTCTGTGGTAGAATAGTCACGTGGTTTGCAATGTATGATCTTAAGGATAGACCTTTGGGCTCTTTCTATTTTCAGAAATAGAGTTTTGTAAGTCCCACCCCATGCCGGAATACAATAACCCAATATTGTTTGACATAGTGCAAGATAGACTGTGTACAATATCGACCGATCGGCAGAACGACGAAGATTCTTAAAAAGGTAAACCAATTTCCTGACTCGTCCTATAAGGGTCTCCACCTGTGGGCGCCAATCCAATCGTTCATCAACCAATATGCCAAGATACCTTATACTGCAAACATTCTTCAATGGTATACAAGAACAATTAGTTGATGATTTGGCACAATTATGGGCAGTAAGTGTTGTAGTTTTCACTGATGGTGTATTGAGGTGTTGGGGAGATAAAAACGAATATATTTTGTTTTTTCTACATTTAGAGTAAGCAGATTAGTAGATAGCCAAAACATGACCTCTCTTAGACTGTTCTCGGCGTATACCTTAGCTTCTGCCCAGCTTTTCCCGTACACTAAAAAGGCTGTGTCAACAGCATATGTAAAAATATCACAATTTTTAAGAATCATCCTGTACAAGTCATTAACGTATATTATAAACAGCGTGGGGCCAAGAATACTCCCTTGCGGGGCTCCATATTCGATCTGTTCATCCTCACTTATCATAGTGTCAATTTTGACTGCCTGTTTTTGATTGGTAAGATAATCTTTAAAAATATTCAAAGATAGTTCTCGAACTCCAATACGCTCCAATTTGGATAAAAGGATTGGGACAGAGACCATATCAAAGGCTTTTGATATATCTAGAAAATTACTGAGGCTGGAATATTATCCCAGCCAGTTGCACAGTTATTTCGAAGTGACCGTATGATTGCTGCCACTTCTTCATGGCTCACTGGCAGTATCCCAAGAGAGTTGGGCTGTGATACAAATTCACTAACGTGGTGGGGTACAGACGAATTATCTGAAGGAACCCAACTTCGAAGCCAGGTCTTTTCCAATGTTAACAAAGTATTTATTAACACAGTTGGTCGATAATTTAGCATCAGCTGACAATTTTAGTAGTTCCATCGCTGGCTGTGACTGACATTTCCTACCTGAAATTAAGTTTATAATATCCCATGTTGCTTTTGCACTGTTTTGTGCTTTAGCGAACTGTTCTTTTTCGTATTGATTTTTTAGTTTTCTGAGCAGGGCATCACAGAAATTTCGATACCTTTTATATGTGGTGTGGCAAATTGTATTATTCGCATTTTCCTTAACTTTAATGTGCATTCTATCACGATTCCATATGCAACGAAGTAACCCTTTTGTGATCCACGGCTTCAGAATACGTGTTCGCCTACTACTTTTTTTCTGATTTGTGTGTTTCCTTATTACATTATTATTAACCGAGATCAAATTATCAGTAGCAGTTTTCGCGTCAGTTTCGTTCAAAACTGAACTAAAGTCACTTTGGTCAATGTCTTTTTTAATAGAAGTGTAGTCTAAACGAGTTTTTTTTTTTTTTTCGGTAGTAGTGGGAAATCCTCATGGACGCCCAAGCTGCCTCACAGACGAGCCAGTCTGGGCAGTGTCAGACTCCTACTGACTAAAACCGCACTCCTACCTTACATTTAAACCACGGACATGATGTACGTGCCCTTGTTTGGTAATTATACATTATTTGCTTCTGGGCAACTCCACGTGCAAGTGGCGTCACTCTAGAGCATCTTTCAGCGATCGCAATAAATCCCGTCAGAATTTCAGGGTTTAGAGGCCACCAGTCCGAAGCGATACCCAAGCGACAACGACCCACATACGCATCAAAAATCAGGAATCTCCCAACCTTCAACACACATACAACTCATTGCCGCCCAAAATGCCGCACCAAACAAATGGCCCCTCAACCTCAATAACTATACTTAATACTAATACTTAATAGGTACTATACATAATATTAATTATATACATATAACCATAAATACCATCTAGTTTATATTACATATTATCAATAACTATAACTACTATATTATGCTGTAAATACAAATGTTTGACTTCCGTTCATTTTTTTTTTTATTTTTATATTTTTTTTATTTAATTTTTTTTTCAAATGTGCAGCCTGTTTACTTTTTTTTTTTCTTTTTTTTTTTTTTTTTCTTTTGGACCTGGTGATACATTTACGTCCTTAAATTTAGGTGATACTATGATAAATATTTACTTATTAGTATTCTCTCCTCAGTCGCGGATTATCCACCTCACCATTCCCCGTTTTACCCAAACAGCCCCGAGCAATACCCGCGTCGTCCAAGGCGCCATCAACTCGTCATTGCCTTAGTAAGCGGATCAGTGCCTCGACGACTGTTTCGTCCTGATGCCGCATGGCGTTCTTCATGTTGGTGTTGATGATGTCCCTGGTCGACGCTTCCTGTGCCCTCCTCACAAACCGTCCAATAGCGTCATCAGCATTGTCGGCGTAGTATACGCAGTGGGCAGTATGTCTGGAGACTGCCACTACTGCGTGGGGGACGCTGCTGTGAATCCGGATATTTATGGATTTTGTCTTCAGGATAATGACCGACTCACTGCTAAGACCCTGGGCTTCGTGAATAGTTAGGACGCATGATCCAGCACCAGCCCCATATCCCTGGTCAATGAGGGTCTTCTTCTCCTCCTACGTGTGGACCAGAAAAAGCGTGTTGGGAAGTGTGCCGGAAATATGCGCGCCCGTGAACCTCCTCAGCTGTAGGGAGTGGACCTGACGAGTAAATGCCGGGGTACACCTCCCCCAGGGCATACGCGACATCCATTGGATTCCGGTGTGTGCAGGACAGCTCGTGGCTGATGGTCACCACTAAGTCCGGACGGGCGTAGCTAATGGGGAAAAGATTTTCCCTGTCCAGATAGGGCAGTTGATTAATATCTCCGATAAGGACCGCGCTACTAGCGCCTGACAACCGGACTGCCATTACGATGGCCCCGAAATGGTTCATAAGAGCCTCATCTACGAGAATGCGATTGCATTTTTGTGACTCTTTGCACCCTTTCGATAGAATTCAAGCCATCGTGCGCACCTTGGTTCTGTTGTCTTCGCCGATTTTGTGCGTTAACTTTTGCCGTAGGTCTTTCGCAGCCTCGGTTGTTGTAGTGACTATGACGTCGTTGTCCGAATCGAAGTTATTGATCACCCAAGTGGTCTTGCCGCACCCTGGAACACCGTTGACCCAACTGATGTCCGGCAAGGCCCAGCCTCCAGCCTGATCTATAGTCCTCGAGATTGCTTCCGCCTGTTCGAGGATCTTGTCATCCAGCATAATTTTGGTGCACCGAGCTACTACCACACATGGGTCGCCTTCGGGTGTCGCGAAAGTAATACGGTCAGTCCGCGACGTTGACGACTCATCTAACGGTATAAACCCACACGTAGCACTATATGCAGCCATATATTGACCAGTCATTTCTCCCTTGATGACTTGGGAGGTGGCATTATTATATATGGCTGCCGCAGCCTCCTCTAGTCTCT
This sequence comes from Mythimna impura, assembly GCA_905147345.3. NCBI lineage: Eukaryota > Metazoa > Arthropoda > Insecta > Lepidoptera > Noctuidae > Mythimna > Mythimna impura. The sequence goes on along the minus strand of LR990342.1, from coordinate 156,628 downwards.
CCTGAAGCAACCCTTCAGTCTCTAGCTGGTATGACTGCATGATTTTCTGGCAAGTCATGAGACCGACAGCATTGATTCCTTTTGTGATCGCTTGAAACTCGAGAAAGGCATTCGCCACGTGGTCGCCTGGCTTGGTTACCGTCCTGAGTTCCGGCGGGCTGACCTGCCCCCTGTCGGCTCTCGTAGGCGTTGGGCGCTTCTGTTTCGGTGGTTGTGGGATAAACCTGATGAACTCCTGTACTGCATCTATCTGTCTGATATGACGGGGCCTGGCACCAAATCCCAGTCGCCTGCTTAGAAAGTTGGAGACCGATTTCCATCGGTCCATGGTATCGATCTTCTTCTCCAAACCACGGCTGATTTTTCCTTCCGAAGCGGCCCTCTTGGCTGCTATCTTCTGCTGTAGTTTCTCTGATCCGCAAGGTGTTGTTGGGACCGACCTGAAGGATGTTCGTTGTACAGTCTCTGCTGTTTCCAGTACGGCACACTTTTGGTGGGGTCTAAGAAAACTGAGGTCTTCCCCCCTGTCCTCATACACCACCAACTCGTGATCTTTAGAGGCTTTAATGCAACCGTATCGATCAGCAACCTCACCTCTGTCGTAAACAATCATCATTGCATCCACGCTGATGATTCGGGAGGGCGTACTCGTGGTCCGGTCTGTCTCTGCGATTTCGGTGAGCAGCGAGCATACTTGGGCAAACGGAGTTGCCTCATGCCACTCGAAAAGTGCGATTGTTTTATTTTGCGATCGCACAACACGGTATTGGTGTTCGGCAATCTTTGCAACGGGTAACGCATTGAACTTTGTGCGTTTTATGCTCGTTTTGGAGGTGCTCCCGTTGATCAAAGCAGCCAGTCCTGGTGATATATTGACGCTATTTCCCCTTTCTGAGCGGCAGAAGCTTAGGCCGAGTCTCTCGTTATCTCTGTTCATAAAGAGGGCCACACCACGTAGTCTGATGCCTGGTTTACCATCCTCCCCGGATTCCAAGAATTTACATAATGGCAAAATACTTGGGGTGGTCGTCTACTGGGAGCTGCTGTCAGTGGATGTGGTAGTGGTGACGTTTGGGCTCCTATCAGTCAGGTGTATCGGTATTTGTGTAAGGGTCTGCGTAGGTGTTTGCGCGAGAGTTGATGTTTGCCTGAGTGTAGGTGTTTGCGTGAGAGTTAGTGTTTGCGTGAGTGTTGGTGTAGGTGTTTGTCTGTGAGCTTGTGCACGTGTAGAGTATTGTGTAGAGCCATTTGCCCTCGCTACGACTCGCATGACCCTGCTCGCGAACGCTAGGAATGGTTTTCTAGTGGCCTTACTCTCCATTATAGATTGCAATGTGGACGGGGTAACTTTTTTTTTTTTTTTTTTATTATTATTGATAGGCTCGCGTTTGACCACCATCTCACCTGATGGTAAGCGATGATGTGGCCGACGATGGAGCACGCTTGCCTAGAAGTAACCTATTCACTCTTGACTTAAAGACCCCTAGGTTGTAGCTATCAGGGAACACAGACTCGGGCAGGGAATTCCACTCCTTAGCTGTACGCATTATGAATGTGTTCCCAAAACGCTTTGTACGTATGGGTGGGATGTCCACCATGTACCGATGGCGCAACGCCGTACGTCTAGTGGTCCGATGATGGAACGGACTTGGTGGAATTAAATTGTGCAATTCCAACGCACACTCCCCGAAGTGTAATCGATAGAAAACCGACAGGCCAGCAACTCGGCGTCGATGCTCAAGGCTTTGGAGTTTTGATTCGACAAGTGCATCATCACCGATGATTCTCTTGGCTCGCCTCTCAATCGACTCCAGAGCATCAAGCTGGTATTTGGCAGACCCATCCCAAAGAAGAGAGCAGTATTCCATACACGATCGAACTTGCGCTTGATAAAGTTTGAGCAGCTGTTCCGGCGTGAAGTACTGTCTCACCTTGGCCAAGATCCCCAATTTTTTGGCAGCCTGTTGAGCTTTAGCCTCGATGAAAGAGCCAAAATTGAGGGTAGATGACAACGTTACCCCAAGAAGCTCAAGGTCACTGGTTATCGGCACGGTTACACCCCGGAATGATGGAGCCGGGTGGAATTGGCTCCGTTTGGCGGAAAAAAGACACGCCTGGGTTTTAGCAGCATTGAACTTGACCAGATTGGCATCGCCCCAGTCGGATACTGCCTTCAAGGAAAAGTTCAAGCGTTCAACCATAGCCTCTCGGAAAGACTGGATCTGTGACCCACTAGCACGTGCATCGGACACGTATCTCTCAGCAACAGTGCTATCGTCTGCATACCCAAAGGTACCGGGTTTAAGAAGGTCGTTTATGTGCAGCAAGAACAGTGTTGCCGAGAGTACCGACCCCTGAGGGACCCCGGCATTAATTTCCATTTGACCGGACGCAGCCATCAATAACCACTCGGATGGATCGCCCCCTCAAGAAGTCTGCGATCCAGTCACACAGACCAGTGGGCAGACCGAAGGAAGGAAGCTTAGCAATAAGGCTATCATGCCAGACCCTGCTCGATGGCCTCGCTTCAGATGTGAATGGCATACGCTAGAAGATCCCCAGTTGACCGATTTCGGCGAAAGCCGTATTGACGATCACTGAGGATGTCATTAGCTTCTAGGTATGCCAGGAGCTTATTATTGATCACTCGTTCCATACTCTTGCAGAGAATGGACGTTACCGAGATAGGTCTGTAATTAGCAGGGTCAGCCCAACTACCCTTCTTGGGCACGGGTTGCACGTTAGCTTGCTTCCAAGCCATCGGTACTTTTTCAGCCTCAAACGAAAGACGAAATAAGCGTGTCAGGATCGGAGACAGTTCAGGCGCACAAGTTTTTAAAACAATTGCCGGTATCCCGTCGGGACCACTGGCTTTGTTCACGTCAAGGTTACGTAGCACCCTACGGACGTCCTTCTGATGGATGCGTATGTCTGCCATAGTCGTCTCGCATCGCTCAGGAAAGGCAGGGGGCCGCGCGTTACCGGAATCAAGACGTGAAGATTCCGCAAAAAGAGAGGCAAATAGATTTGCTTTCTCCTCAGCGGTGTGGGCCAGCGACCCATCGGGTTTCAGCAGTGGTGGTAGTGAGGGACGGCAGAAGTTCGATTCAACAGATTTAGCCAGGGACCAAAACGCTTTACTACCTGCTGGGTATGAAGCAAGTTTGTTCCCAATTCGGCTAATGTGGTCAAACCGAGACCTCCGCATCACCTTCTTGCAGGATCTGGCAGCCCTATTATAGGCTCTCTTTTTTTGAGTCACGTCACTTGCCTTGCGCCTACGAGCGTCGACCCATTCTTGGTATGCCGTATGTTTAAGCGCTTCAGCGCGATTACATTCGGCGCCAAACCAAGGTCGAACCTTGTCAGACATTGTTAGATCAGAGAATGGAATGTAATATTCCATCCCCCGACGCAACACATCCGACACTGCGTCCGCGCAAAACGACGGATCAGCGGAAGAGAAGCAAGTAGGCTGCCAAGGATAGCATGCGAAGAAAGAACGCATACCATCCCAATCTGCTGACTTGTATCGCCAAACCCGCCGGGTGCCTCTTGGGCTGGGATCGGGCGGGGAATAGACGGATACAGATTTCACCAGACAATGGTCGGAACTACCTATTGGTGAAGATATCGACACTGAGTACCGGTCCGGATCTGTAGTCAATAGAAGGTCCAAGCAATTGGCCATGAGTGACTCAACATCCGGCACCCTTGTAGCCCCCTGGACCAGCTGGGTGAGATTTAACGCTAGCGCTAGCTTCCGCGTCTCTCGCCCAGCATGGTCTGTGCACTGGTATGGGAAGAGCCACTCCTGATGGTGGGCATTGAAATCCCCCAGTATCACCAATTGGGCAGAAGGGTACCGCTGCTGAGCCACATCCGCCGCCTCACTAAGGTGCTGTGTCAGCCTGGTTGTCTCCTGATCACCACTGTGCGAACGGTAGACACAAGCATAGACAATTTGATCTATGCCAGTGTCCACCAAAGCCCAAAGCGTGGAGTACCTGGAGTCCTCAAGATTGCGGAGACGCCGATAGCAGATGTCGTCCCGGGCATACATATATACACCCGCGCGTGGTTTAAAATGGTGCTCCAGGGTAAACCCTGGGTAAGATAAGTACGACACGTCTGACGGACTACTGATCTGCGTCTCCGAAAGAAAAAAAAGAGCAGGTTTCTCAGTCTCCAGATGGTGGTGGACTGCGATGAGATTGGAGTGCAATCCTCGGATATTACTGAGGTGCACTTTAAGAGAGAGGGAGTGCTGCCGCTGTTTAACATTTCTCTTTTTATTCCTTGCCATTTTGTGTAGTAAGAGTGAATGAAGGAGAGGAGAAGGAAGTGAGATGGGGTTTCACGCTGCTATCCTTCAGGCAAGCACTGATAGGACGGCATCATTGGGGTACTAGTCCGGAGACTGCGGGGACGCCCGAGCCCCCCCGGGAGTGTCCATCGGGCCCTCTCCTCTGGTCGCCAACCAGCACGATGGCGCATCCCGGGATTTTTCGACAGTTGGCGGGGCAGCCTTTCATGTGTGGCTGGTACATTACTTGGGCCCCCAACTACCTGCGGTCGGCCAGCGGCGCACCGTGCCTCGGATCCCGCTACCCTCCGCGACTAGTCTCCCGATACCTCCACACCAGTATGGGCCAGGTCGGTCTGCCTGCAATGGAACCACCACTTCGACCCAACTCCTCTAATTTGGCTACACTGAGCATCGTACCGGAACACGGCTAGGCCGCTTGGCGGTACGTCTTTGCCCAGTGTGTGGTCGCAAGCCAACGGTCGAAACCTACCACCAGTAAATGTCACCTGATTAGCACCACCCAGGGACCACGTGTAGGGACTTACAATGGGTATTCTCCTACGGACGCAGGTGACTCAGCCCCCAAAACTGTAACTGACAACTGGATTTCAGTTTCAAGGTCTATTCTTTCACGTTCAAACCGTGGTCATTCGGTGAGCACGTGCCATACCGTCTCGTCACAGTTGGGATCACAGACACAAAAGAGACTGTCCTTAAGGTGAAAGCGGTGGAGGTAAGCCCCGAATCCTCCGTGGCCGGTCAAGATTTGGACATGGGTAGGTGTTAGTACCATATCTTTAAGGATCTTCCTTGCTTTTTGGACAGTAGGGAAGAATACTTTAGTGACTGAGCCCTTGCTGGAAGTCTCGTAGCGCCGCTGCCATTTGTTAACAGTTTCCTCCCGTATTTGCTTCTTGACGAACGATATTGGCACCTTGTCGTAGTCGGGGGCTGTCTTTTTAGTGAGTGCTGTTTTTTTGGCCAGCTCGTCCGCTCTTTCATTACCGGGAGTACCAATGTGTGCCCTTAACCAAAACAGCCTCACATCTCTACCATCTTCTCGGATTTCACGCACCAGCCTCTTTATACCGAGTGCCAAGGGGTGGGTGACGGATGGGCTCTTTATCAGATCGAGCGACGATCTTGAATCGCTCAATATGTTGACGCAGGTCATCCTAGACGCTCTCACCAATTTGACTGCTCGATACAGAGCGTACAGTTCCGACTAAAAGACGGTGTTGTGGGGTTACAGTCGAAAGGTAGAGTACCTGGTCTCCCTACCTTCATTCCACCATGTAAGAGCAGCTCCAACTTTACCCTGTATTTTGCTGCCATCAGGAGTGACTAGCTTGGTTGTAGTGTAGGAGTGTGCGTGAGAGTGTGTATTTATTTGGACCGGCTTGGTTCTTGTGGCATTACTTTTAAAGTTCGTGGTGCTCCGTCTTTCTTTTTTTGTTGGTCTGAGCCATCAGTATATATTTTAGGTCCGGTTACTATGGCGGTCATTCAGGGTTTCGGGGTCCAAGTTCTCTAGACACTCGTATTCTGTTATGGTAAGTTGCGACGGATGTGGTATCCGTAGAGGACTCACTTTGCGCTCGACCTCTCTACCCGGTGGCAGGTACTCCTCGGTATGACCTTGTTTTTATCTTAAAGAGGGTGGCAGCCTCCATCACTCGGAGGTCAAGGGGTAGTTGGCCTGACAGAATCAGCGCCGATGTCAGAGACACCGTGCGATACGCTTTGCAGATCTTCAGCGCAAAGCCTCTCTGCAGTGTATCTAGCTGTTTCCTAATCATCAATTTTTCAGCTGCAGAAGCCCAAGCGCCTTCTTGCAAGTTGCTGTCACGTGCGCATTAAAAGTGAGTTTACGGTCTATGGTGAGTCCCAGTAGTTTGATCTCTTCGACTAGATTCAGCCTTATCCCAGACATGTGTATTACTGGGGTATCGTACTTGATCCGCTTCGTTATCACCATTGCATTGGTTTTATGAGCGGCGAAACGTAGCTTATTCTGTACACCCCATTCCGAGATAGCTTGCAACGTGCTTTCAGCTGTCTGTTGCAAAGAATCGACCTCATGGGACGAGAAAACAAGGACCACGTCGTCCGCGAATGCCTGACAATATACCCCCAAAGCCGACAGCATTTCCAGGAGCGAGTCCAGGATGAGGTTCCAAAACGTCGGACCGGCTATAGAGCCCTGAACGCAACCTTTTGTGGTACCCTTCTCACTAGAAGCTCTGGCGTAATTTAGCCTGATGTACCGGTCCTCCAAGTACGAGGTTACGAGAGCGTACAAATTTTTGGGACATTTTTTGCGCAGCATCTGCAATTTCAGAGCAGGCCACCACGCATTGTCGAAAGCCCCCTCTATATCCAGCGAAACTAAAAGCACTATCTTTTTAGCCTTGATTTCGGTTCGGATGTGCTCCATCAAGACATAAAAGGCGTCCTCAGTTCCTCGCTGCGGCATGAATCCGTACTGGTTTGAGTTGAGCATAGGGAGGAAATTATGTTGCAGTGTGCCAACGACGAGTTTTTCGATAATCTTTCCCAGCACCGAGAGCAGTCCTATTGGTCTGTATGACTTGGGGTGATTGTAGTCATCCTTTCCTGGCTTACGTAGTATACACACGTGTGCTACTTTCTACTGCTTTGGGAAGTATGACAAACAGAGACATTTGTTTGCCAATGCTAGGAACACCTCCCTGTTGCAGTTTATCGCAGCTGTGCAAATATCGGCCGTCAGACCATCGGGTCCTGGAGCTTTTTTCGGGTTTTGTGCCTGAAGGACCATTTCCAGCTCTGCTGGTGTAAATGGTGGGTCGTCCACCGAGAGACTCTCAGTTTTGATCTGATTCGTTTCCTCCGTAAGTCTCCGGACCGATCTGTCGTGTTGTTGTTCTGCATCTTCCGAGTCATCAGGGTAAAACGTTTTTGCCAGAAGTTCCGCTGATTGTTCCGGGCTTAAAGTGTCGCCGGCGGCGTTTCTCAGGAGCGTGTCTTCCTGTCTTCTAGCTGTCTTGCGTAGAACTCTGTAAATGCCGTCCCACATGCTCTCTCGATCTTGTGTTGAGCAGAACTGCTTCCAGCTTTCTGTTGCTGCCTCCTTTGCTTGGATCGTTTAATTCTGTTTGGCTTGTACGTACTCGCTGATTGTAAATTCCCTACGACTAGGAGCCGCGTTTCGGATTCTCCTCTTTTTTGTCAAAACCTCTCGCTTTAGTTGTTCTAGAACAGGCGACCACCATGGAGGTTTGGTATCGGATTTCCTTACTCCAATCTTTGGAATTGACCGTTTACTTGATCGGTGTATTAGGTCGACATAAGTAGTCACCAGCGCCTCCAATTCCTCCGGGTTCGTAACTTCCATTAACCTGGCAGGTGTGATGTTGTGTTGGGACAGGTTTGTCGTGAAGTGTGTCCTGAAGTCTGACCATTTCGCCTTTTTGGTGTTATAGATCCGCATTGAAATAGGTTTCAACGGCACCAAGGCTTTTTCTAGGCGAAATGAGAACGTGATCGCGTTGTTGTCGGAAGTCGTTAAATTTCTATCTACACGCCAATCCTCGATTCTTTCTAATATTGACACACTGCAGGCAGTTACGTCCACGATGCTCTTGTATAACCTGTCGCCCCTATAGGTTTCAAAGGTTGGGGTTTGTCCCGTGTTGAGGATCTGAAGCTCTTGTTCAGATAGGAAAGCGTTGTATGCTGCCCCGCGATGGTCCTCATGGTCGCTGCCCCACCACTGACTCCAAGCGTTCACATCTCCCCCTACCAGGGTGTTATTCGTTTGTATTTTGTCGAGGAACTCCTTTCTTCTTGCGAGGTAAGGCTCTATGTCTTGATCACCTTCGAAGTAGACTGAAATCAAACCAAGCTTCAGCTGGCCCACTTTCAGTAGTACAGATGCCACGTTTTCGGTTACCATCTGGGGATCATGAATGACTTCCAAATTGTTGCCGAACACAACGATTGCCGCCTTAACTGGCTTTTGCCGGTTCAAGATACACTGGATGACTTGTGTACCGGGGTTTTGCTTCATCACACCTGCCTTCCCAATATTAGGTTCCTGGACTAGTGCGATTGAAACTCCCTTCTGTTTAGCCACTTGATAAAGTTCCGTTATCGCTAGTTTAGAGCGCTGCAAGTTAGCCTGGATTACCTTTAACCTGCTTATTGCCAATGCTGTATTTTGGAGCGTGACTGTGTTGTTGTTCTCTTGGTCGCCCTCAGCAATAAGACACCCGTTATGACACCTTGCTATGTTATCCCATTTTGACCTTTCTGGGCATTCGTTGCTGAATGCTACGTGTGCAAGGACTTCTCCTTCCCTTTTTGCTTTCTTGCAATTTGTGCACGTTGGTGGCTTAGCCTCGGTTTTTATACTGCAGGCTCGTTCATGATGTTGCCCACTGCAGTAACTGCAGGTTTCTTTGGTCTCCTTACATAGTGTCCGTGTGTGGCCATAGCCGAGGCATTTAGTGCACTGTACTAGCGGTGACTGGTCTTCTATTAGGCATCTCTGTATGCCTAGGTGGACCTTTCCAGCCTGTGTGAAGTTTTGCCAGAGAGCTGGAGACAATTCCAAGACAGGATGACATTCGTGAGGGTTCCTTGCTCGCTTTCTGTATCTCATTCTGATGGTCTGTCCCTCCATTTTGACGTTCTGAAGAAGGTGTTTGTTTTGCGCTTTAAGCAAGTCTATCATCTCGTCGTCACTGTACATAGACAGGACTCCTCTGATACAGACAAGCGGGTTTTGTGGTTTCGGTTCATGGATTTTCAGGATTTGATTTTTTTGAACCTGATCTTTTATAAGGTGAAGATCCTCTTTAGTAGCGCAACTCAACACAACTTTTTGATTGCGCGCTATTCGGACCTTGTTGACTTAGCTCCTGTCTGTTTTAGATCCAATGATGCCCTGACCTTCTCAATGACGTTATCCCCTGTGTGTTTGGGGTCTGTGGAGGTGATGATCAGAGTGTGGTTTGGAATTTTGGGCGTTTCTGCCACCTGGGCGTAGGTCCTCGTGCCCTGTCTGTTGTTGGAGTTGTCCGCTCTGTTCATATCAGTTACACCTTTTTCAATGGTGGCTAAAGTCTTCTTGACCTCCGCCACTACAAGTTCCGTGCTGAGACTTGGCGCCACTGACGAGTTTGTTGGTGGTTTTTTGTCTCGCAACACGCGGAGGTCCGACGAAACTATATCCAGTCTTTCAGACAGGGGCTTCAGGTGAGTGGTAAGGTCTAATGGTGGTTGTGGTGGGAGGGGGGAGGCCGTCGGTTTATCCAGGATCTTTGAGGCTATTTCATGTAGTTTGGCCATGTCCTCTGTCAGTTGTTTAAGGACCGTTATGTGTTCCTCCGCGGCTACACAATTTGGTTCTAACTGACGTGACGGGAGCGACGTAGACTCTGATAAGTCCACTTTGATTTTCTCGATGTTCTGACGAAGAACGTCGATCTGATTGGCGACTCCAGCGGTATTTTTAGTCAGACGGGAGAGGTCTTCCCTCACCGATTCCCATTTCTGGTCAATGGCTGCAGGTGTGCTCTCCTTCGTGACTGCTTGTTTGAGATGGTTCATGGAACCTACCAAAGCCTCTATGGCCCTCTTATTTTCTTTGATTGTTCTGTAAGGCTCCTCAGTTTCGTAACCCAGCCAGTTCCGAATATCCTTCGCCTCCCTCAAAATGTCCACTATGTCTGTACGAGCGAGGCAGAGTTCAGCTGTAAGGTTCTTCTTGATTTATATTATTTCTTTGTTGTGGAATCTCTCGATGTTCACCAATTCTTTTGCGTTCCGGACACGCTCTTTCTCGAGGTTATATTTGTGCCTCGCTCGTGAGTCGGCAAGGGAGAGAACGATCTCGTACAGACCCTGAAGGCTGTCGTGGACCGATGCTTTTATTTCCTTCTTTGTATTTTTTGCCTCCTCCAACGCAGCTTTTCCTTTCTGAAGGAGTACGTTGGCCTCACGGGTAGCAAGGTCCATTTCAACACCCGTGCCTCTCTAAGGTGTTCTGTAAAGGAGACTGGGGCGGGCCGTTCGAGCCGGCAGTTCTAATGAGGAGGCCACAGAGCTCTCCTCGTCCGAAACTATTTGATGAGGCGGAGAGATTCCCACTTGGGCCCAGTCTATAATTCTCTCCGCAGCTTGTTTCGCCGCCTCTTCCGTGTCAGGTATCGACGACGTCCTCGCCGAGTGACTGCCGCCCTCAAACACCGCTGGCTGGGCTTCTACTTCTAACGCCATTCCACTCCTTACCTCAGATTCTGAGGCTGCCTTCGACGTCGCGGGCTCAGTGGGCTTAGTTGGTGGTTGCTGTTCGGATGAGGTGGACTTTGCGGCATTTTTAAGGACCTTGGTCCTCAGCGACCCTGTCCTAGGTGCGACTTCCGCAGCTAGTTTTCGGATGTTAGAGGTGGAAGACATATTTCTGATTTATTTTTACCTTATGATTAATTATGTGAAACTACAATTAATGATGACAAAAAATTAAAGACTAATACTAGTGATATAAAAGTTAATATAAAAAATACAACTGACGAAATACTGCAGTAACGCTGACGTGACGCTCGATGGGCTGCGTCTACGTTGTGCTCCGGAGTACACGCCGGTGCGCGTCAGAGCAGGACGTACGCTCTGTTTCTTTACGCTAGTATGCAGTGACAAAGGTTGCCCTGAGAAGATCTCTTGCCTGTTATCCTCTTTTAAGTGCTTTTTTTGGACTTTCCGCTGGGGCCAGATTATTCCTTTTCTCCTCTCAAGTCTATTGAGCCCAAACTCGATCTAGCTATCTCTACTGGTTCCAGAGATAAGCTTCGGGGGGGTGAGGTAACCAACAAGGGGGTTTGGGGGAGGAGTTTTACGGGAACTATGGAACTGTAAAATTAAAAGTGGTAGGGGTGTTGCCTCTCAGCTGGTGGAGGGGGTGAGATATTGGGAGGGGATGGATATCCCGCTATTTTGTTTCTGGAATAAGGGTTACCCTGGATGGTACCTGGCAGATGATATGGACCCTGCTCTAAATGGCACAGTCCTTAAGCCGATTCCGAAGGCTCCAGGCAGGTACAAATTGAGTAGTGTGACGTCGTTCCTTGTGTAGATTTGGCTATGACGTCATGCCTCGTGGAGTTTTGAGGTTAGTTCCGTCGAAAACCACGTATTGAGGTCAAGATAGGCAGATTTAAATGCTTTATATCTTCACTTCTGGTGCTCCGATTCTTATGGTCTTGGTGTCGTTAAACGTGGAATTCAAAAGCCTTACAGGCAATTTAGCTTTGTAATACAAAACACTAACCTTTTGGCGAAGGGAATGCTCCAAAGTTGCCTACCTGCAACTTCTGATCCAGAAGACTCAGGGTGTTGCCAACATAAATCCTGGTGAATCACACACTTATTCACTGCACTATAACGTAAGAACACGCGCAAATGAAAAATTACAATATTTGTAAATATTTTTACGTGGAGCTGATGTTGATGCGATCGCGTATGGGTGTGTACTCTAAACGAGTTATAACTTTATTGGTATTCAGACGTAGCTCTTTGGTCCCTTTTATACCTACATAAGATGATGGGAAGATGATCGGTTATATGGGTATCCAAAATGATTGCTGTTGCCGTAGCGTTAGTTTTTAGTAAAATATGATCGAGACAGTTTTCTAGTCTTGTAGGAAACACGTGTGCAGGCAACAGACCTAGCGAAGCCGTGAGCAGCAGAAAGTCACTAGAGTTTCGGTCAATATTATTGGTTTTTTTTTATCGATATTAAGATCTCCTATTACAGCTATATTTTTAAATGATTTTAGAGTAGACATTAGTGATTCTAGACTGTGATAAAATTTGATCAGGTCTAAACGTGATGGTGATCGATACAATCCGATTATAGCAGTATTATTTAACTTGCATAATAGACAGTTAGCATCTAAAAACGTTGGTTCAGATACGGTACATCTTAATCCGTTTCTAACATATATTACTACTCCATCGTTTTGTGTAACGTTGTTTGTAGTAGCGTAAGATGTGTAATTATCGAGATAGGGTGGTGGGCCTGATCCTTTTAACCAGCATTCTGAAAGAATGATTAAGTCGAATTCAAATTTGATCACAGACAGAATACATATACCTAAACTGGTCTAGGTTTTTATTTACACTTCTGATATTAATATGTATAGTTTTAAGATGAGTTTTAGGATCCACAACAAGCTCAGTACACTTGTCCGGTGCGCAAAAATGGGAAGTTGCAACCCCAAAGCTATCAATTTCATTTGCAGCATTATTTATATTATCAGGCATTTTGTAAGTGCAATAACGTGAAAATACAACGCAGCCAATCTTATACCATGAGAATAAATATCGTTAATTAAAAATATTATAGGTACTTTAGGCTGGTGTTGCAGTTGCATCAACGGGGAAATGGGAATGTCAGTCACAGTGCTGATCTCACTCTCACTGTTATTAAATTTATGTAAAGTTAGTTCTAATTTGAAGTTTAATTGGTTAAAGTTCACTTGAGTTTTTAACAAACAGGATTTTATCTTATTACTAAACAGTTTAAAATAATATATGGAAAAGTTATTAAGATGTTTAAGCAAAATGTACAGAAATCTACAGAAATTCAATAGATTATGGGAAAAAAGTCACATTTTTTATTCTAAATCTAACAGAAAGTGTTCTGAATTTACAACAAGAGCTTCCTTTGTATCTGGGTTCTTACGCAGGAGGATATTTCCGTTCGACACCCAACAAAAAGGTATTTCGTTTAGCGAACTCACGGGCAAGGTAAAATAGCCTTTTAGATGTTGGGGTCAGATGTTCCTCAACGTAGACTCGTTTTCGTTCTCCCGCAATACCGATATTCTCCGTATTTAATTTTTCTTCGGTAAAATGTAATGATATATGTAATGCTAAAATGTCTCGGTTACACATTTTCAGTAGCTACAATAACGCTAGAGACAAATATTGTGGGTTCGATCTCAACGATCACCAACGGAACAAGAGGGCTATTGCCCGCTATTATGCTACATCAACCGCCTTACTACAGATAATCACAAATACGTTTCGGTGTTGCCAGCACAATTAGTCGAGTGCAATGAATAATCGAATAAAAAATAAATTAAATAATATTCTTGGTTACAAAAAATTGTAGAAAATAAACTGATTATTTATTAAAACCTTACGTAGAAACTATTAAAAAACTATTTGACATCGATTTCCAAAAATTTAATTTTGATCGTTATATTGTTTTGTTTTTTGTAGTGAAGTCGGAATTTTTTGTTTTTTTTGTAAAAAGTTTTTTATTTCACACTTTTTAGTTGTGATCAGTTGTGATACACTTTTAGCCAGAGTACATATTTCTCATGACAATTCGAATTAACCCAAACACTGCTAGGATACATTAAAAGAAAAGAAGAAAGAAAGAAAAACTGTTTATTCGCGCGAAATGACGCAATCTTAAAACTAGCAATCAAACATTGTAAAATGATAGGCAATGAAAATTGGTAAAAATTGGAAAAAAAAAAATATAAAAAAATAATAATTAATTATTGATTTTTTTTATATTTTTTTTATTTATTTTTTATTTTTTATTTATTGGAAATTGGATTTGGTTTTTTTTTTGGTTTTTTTTTTGGTTTTTGTTTTTAAATTGGTATTGGTAATGATTGTCATTATTTAATTATGAAGTTCCCATCCACCTGCCGGCTCCATCATCAGGTCAGTTCGATAGTACCTTATATATATATATATATATAGCCAAAGTGCATCTCATGACAATTCTAATAAGCTTAAACACAGCTAGGATACATTAATTATCATCAGATCATGTGATCTGATGATAATTAATGATGATCGATGATGATACCGTTTTCAATATAACTACTTAGAACCATTTATTTATTTGTGTTGTCGTAGTTACTTAACTATCTTCATTATGTCTGGCCTGTTGGTCTAGTGGTTAGTGACCCTGACTGCTATGCCGGAGGTCGTGGGTACGATTCCCACCCAGGACAAATGTTTGTGTGATGAGCACGATTATTTGTTCTGTGTCTGGGTGTAATTTATCTATAATATGTATGTATTTAGAAATATATAAGTATGTTTATCAGTTGTCTAGTACTCATAACACAAGCTCTGCTTAACTTGGGACTAGACGGCTTTGTGTGAAAGTTGTGGAATATTATTATTATTTATTATGATATCTATGTGATGGTGCAGTTCCGTTGGTCATTTCTGGTTTTCTTCATTATTTCCACTTCATCAAATGTTACTTTTTGACTGTAAATGCTTAAGTCCTCGAAGAAATAGCAAAATCACTATATAGTTGCCTAGAATATTTGAGGAGTTCCCTCAATTCCTCATAGATCCCATCAAAAGTACAAGATTTTGAAAAAAAAAATGGAACCTATCTGGAAGCGTATCCTTTAGGGGAAAAAAAAATGCGGTAACAAACATAAAAAATAAAAGTAAAATAATGACGATAAAAAAAATACAACCGAATTGAGAACCTCCGCCTTTTTTTGAAGTCGGTTAAAAATCCATTGTGTCTTATGTATTTATTTTTATTTTATTTACTTATTACGGCACTCCAACGCTCCAATAGTTCGCAAAAACATTTACAAAAGAATAATCTTATCACAACTATCACAGCAAATTCTTAAAGACCAAGGCCGTCAATTTGACCGCACGGCGATTTCATTCTTAAATATTTCACAAATTAAGTTTTTGTTTCTTTTCATATTTTATGACTTTTCCTAATTTGTTATCGTTAGCCCAAATCTATGTAAAAAACGATTACATCATATTATTATGTGGTATATGAGATTCCTTTACAAATACCTACTAAAAGAGAAACAAGGGTCAGTAAATCATAAGAAACGTTTATTGAATTATGATACAAATACAACATAATGTAAACTATATTTATGGCAAATCAGAATCAACCGTTAAGTACACTTTTTTATTTTATTTAAATACAATCACATAGTAGGTATTAGAATAATTAGAAAAATAATCAAATTGTCAAGAAATAATGTTTTACAACATTATTTCCGACTACCAATTTACCAATGGGAGAGGTGTTGCTTCGGCGTCGGCGCGTGGTCAAGTGGCGCTCCCCAGTCGTGTTCAAAAATGGGCCGTCATGGCGCGCCCCTCCTAACATCCGATGACGTTTCTGTTCAAGTTTGCCACAACCGGAAGCTTCAAAATAAGTGCGACAACATTCGGCTATCCTGCTGACGCGTTCGTCCTCGAACAGCGTTTTAGTCCAATGTAGAAGCTGGAAACATTAAATAACTATAATTAGTTTAACTGTAAATTAACTCTGGAGATATGTGACCCTGCTTTAACATCGGACTGTACATAAGGTGTTCAGACATTAGAGCATGCTATCCCATCGACGGTTAACATGCTCCTACTGTATGTGGCTTAAACTAGATCAATGTTCACTTGGTATCGAACTAGTCGTGTATCACCACTTATGCTACAACAGCGTTCACAACGGATGCCTGTTGGTTCCAAGACTAAACACCCTATAAAATCCTTAATGTTTAAAGCATTGGATTGGATTGCATTGGACCACCAATGATAACGGCTCAAGACAACAATAATAAAAAGTAAAATTTGAATCATTTAAGAAGTTTGAATTGGAAAAAAAAACAAACAAAACCTAAGTAGCTCTATAGTAATTACATGTGAGGTGGAATTTACCTATGTATCTTTGACAACATCCGGTATTTCAGTAACGCGGATCCAGGGCTTCATATTCTCGACGCAAGCAATAACATCGTACTTTTTGGAAGACCTTTCAGCTCCTCTCATGTCCACCACTTGATATCTGTCGTGCCCCAAGATGTTCGTTACTTGAAAGGGCCCTTTGTACAGAGGTAACAGCTTAGTGCTTTGACCATCATTTGTGTGACTCGGAATTTTGAGTTCCACTAAGTCTCCAACCTTGTAAATGTGGGCCTCTTTTCTTTTAGAGTCGAAGGATGCCTTTTGTCGTTCTGCATTACTCTTTATATTTGCGTCGACCTCATTCCTCAACGCGGTCACGTCAATAGAATGTTCATTATTATCATCAGTGATCGCGTCATTATTCATTCGAATTCTGAACCCGAAAAATACCTCACTTGGCACGGCAGATGTGGTTTTATTAATTGTGCTATTAATACCTTGTTGTATGCTAGTTATGTGCTGGTCCCACTTATTGTTATCAGTATCAGCACTCATACTACGTAATGCTTCTAAAATTGTTTGATTATAGCGCTCGACTTGGCCATTTGAGCGTGGAACAGCAGTAGCAATAATATGGAGTCTGATATTTCTATCATTGCAATAAGCAGTGAATAACTTGGATGTGAAAGCACTACCTGCATCACAAATTAGGCGCTTTGGATTTCCAAATACTTTAAATATCTTATTTAATTCATTCGTGACGAGTTTGCTTTTTGTGTTTTTTACAGCCGAAATAAAAACAAATTTAGTAAAAGAGTCAACTATAACTAACAGGTAGCTATTTTGCTGTGTAGTTTTAACACAGGGACCCAGGTGATCGACGTGAAGTGTGTGGAATGGCCTAGCGAATTTCGGGATTGGGTACAACTTCCCTGGTTTTTTGCCGTGAATGTTTTTGAAATAAATACAATTCAAGCAGTTTTTAATATATTTTGAAACCGTTTTCTTTAAACGAGGGAACCAATATTTTGATTTAATTCTTTCGATCGTTTTATCTACTGCAAAATGTCCTACATCGTCATGGTTGGCACGAATTAAATACCATATACATTTTTTTGGTACTAACCAACGCCTGCCGAATTCAGTCCTACGATACACTTTGTTTCCTAATAGTTCATAGGCATTAAATAAATTTTTATTCGATTCGGCTTCACCCGACTGTAAAATGTCTCTAATGCTACATATACTACTGTCTTGCAACTGTACCGCTAGCAACCAATCGCCTTCAGTTATTGTATTTACGTTTTCTACTTCATCAGAGGCATTATTAGAACTAACAATAGGGTTTCTACTTAATGCGTCAACGTGTTGCATCTGTGACCCGGCCCTGTGAACTATTTCAAAAGTAAAATCCTGTGTATACAATACCCACCTACTAATTCGTGGAATTATCTCTTTTTTACTTAATGCATGTCGTACTGCGTTGCAATCCGTTGTAATTTTAAAACTCGCCCCTAATAAATAATGTCTAAACTTTTGCAAAGCGGAAACAATTGCTAAAAGCTCCAATTCGAAGGAGTGGTATTTCTTTTCGTCATCGCTAGTCTGACGACTATAAAAATATACAGGTTTTTCACCATTCGTAGTTAGCTGTGTTAAGATACATCCTATGCCATCGCGACTAGCATCGGTATATAAATTTATGGGTAATTTGGGATCAAAGACGCTGAGCACTGCATTTTCAATCAATGCATCTTTCACTTGTGCTACAGCCTGCTCTTGTTGGGGGCCCCATTGCCAGATTGCACCCTTTTTTAGTAAACTAGTTAATGGTTTGCAGAGAAGTGCACAGTTCTTAATGAATTTTCTAAAATAATTTATCAAACCTAAAAATTGTCTTAATTGATGAACCGACTTTGGAAATGGGTATTTTGAAATAGCTTCTAATTTTCGGCAGCTAGGGCTGATACCTTTTTCGGTAATATCATAGCCTAAAAAGGTAATTTGGTCTTTGAAAAAGGAGCATTTATCTAAATTGATGGTTAACCCACTTTTGACAAAAATATCTAAAACCTTTTCTAAGCAAACCATATTTTCTTCTATGGTTTTCGTAGTGATAAGAATGTCATCCATGTAACATATTACACTTCCAAAACGTAGATTGCCCAAAACTGTATTCATTAGTCTCTGAAAAACAGCAGGCCCATTACATACTCCAAAAGGCATTCTCAAAAATTCAAAATGACCATCACTTGTTATGAACGCAGTTTTGTGCACGTCCTCAGATTTTATACTGATTTGATGATAGCCACTTTTAAGGTCTAAAGAAGTATAGAATTTACATCCCTGCAATCTGTCAATGAGGTCCTCTATCATGGGCATTGGGTATTTTCCCTTAACAGTATTTTATTTAGCTGCCTATAATCTACGCCTATAGTCTTTTCGCCCCAGATGCTTTGTCGACTAAAAGAGCTGGGCTAGCATATGCAGAATTACTGTTTTGAATAATCCCATTTTTCATAAGATCATCTACCAATTCACGAGTGATGGCCCTTTCCGACTCGGACATCCTATACGGCCGTTGGTAAATGGGTTTATTAGATGTTAGTTGTATCTCCAATTATTCTACACATGAGGTTTTTCCTAAATTCGATAAATCTTGAGCAAAAGATTGAGGGTATTTTAATAGTATGTTATTTAATGTTAATTGGTATTCACGTGGTACATTATTAGCAACCTTAATAGTGCACACACTCAGTGCTTGAACCGGTTGAAAAGTTAAAGTTTCTCCTACACGAACATACATTATATTTTGGTCTTCAGTAAAATTTCTCCCTATCAGAATGTCACAGTCGGATAGAATATCAATAATGTATAATGTAATAATTAATTCCACGGAATCGACTTTTAGCTTAACTGAGACAGCTTTAGTTACTGTGGCAGAAAAATCATTAGTAAATCCCACTAAGTTAATAGGATTATTCAAAGAGAAAGGTTGCAACTTAAATTGGTTTACTAACGCGGATGTAATTAAGGAGCAGTCACTACCCATATCAAAAAATGCACTACATTTCTCATTGTTTATTAAAACCGGTTTGTAAAACTTTTGTTTCATTTTTGGATCAGAAATCATTCTCACTTCAACATCTTTCTCGACCTTAAGCTTTGACTTTGAGTGGCAGGCTGCCTCTAAATGCCCTAACTTCTTGCAGAAAGTACATCTCACATCATCTTTGACGGTAAAGTTGTTCCTTCTGTGGCCTACCTCCCCACACCGGTAGCAGGTATGTTTACTATTATTATTCACAGAAGGTTCAACTTTAATATCAGATTTACTTGATGCATTTTGGTGCCCGGGTTGCAACGACCGAGAAGGATGTTTTGGTGTCAACAGGTTTCTAGAAGGGACTTCATTAACTTCAGGTAAATAGATTTAGCCGTGAAAAAAAGAGGCTAACTCGTCACAATACCTAAAATTGCCAGCTTCGGCAGCTGTACTAATGTTTTTATCACCTATTGAGCCTACTATTATAGATATTATATCTCGTTCTCGAAAACCTAACTGCAAGCGATCTATTTTAGATTTTTGTTTAAAAAAGAAATCGTATAAAGACTGATTAGCCGAAGGTTTTGTATCAATTAGTTCTTTAAGAGATCTAAACATATCATTTTTCACTTGAAACGTATCTGACAATGTTTCGCGCCATTGCTTCCACTTCCACGTGGTCCACCTAGTTTCGTTTTTTTGCAAAGCGTCAAGCCAAGTTTTTGCGGTATTACGTAATTTTTGAAGCGCCTGATACTTAATCATATTATCGGACCATCCAAACGCACGTGAATTTGCCTCAACAACATTAATCCACATATCTACGCTGTCTACAAGTGGGTCGAATTCGGGAATCACTGACGATAATACAACACTCTGACTCACGGTTTGCGAATCCTTACGGCGGCGTCGCTTCTTGCGCCTCTGGTCATTTGCACTACTGCTGCTGCTGCTTGTGCTGGAGGTAGACGTACTTGAACTCGTCGATGGCGCCCTCCTTGATCCTCGTTTGCTACCGCGCGGAATGCTTGTGAGCGTAATAGGTACAGTATCGCACTTCTGATAAAAGAGAAACAAGGGTCAGTAAATCATAAGAAACGTTTATTGAATTATGATACAAATACAACATAATGTAAACTATATTTATGGCAAATCAGAATCAACCGTTAAGTACACTTTTTTATTTTATTTAAATACAATCACATAGTAGGTATTAGAATAATTAGAAAAATAATCAAATTGTCAAGAAATAATGTTTTACAACATTATTTCCGACTACCTATTTACCAATGGGAGAGGTGTTGCTTCGGCGTCGGCGCGTGGTCAAGTGGCGCTCCCCAGTCGTGTTCAAAAATGGGCCGTCATGGCGCGCCCCTCCTAACATCCGATGACGTTTCTGTTCAAGTTTGCCACAACCGGAAGCTTCAAAATAAGTGCGACAACACTACTAAGACCGCACACCGTCAATATGACGGCAGCGATAAAAACAGTAAACAAAGTTTTCTACAAAGTAATGAGGGTACTTTTGTTTCATTTATTTTGAATTCTGAGTAAGTTGTTATTGTCTAGGTTGTATACATTACCGTTTCAACGATATTTCACTACCGGAATATGTGGTTTTGAAATTGGTACAAACCTATTTCAAAAAGGGCCGAAAGGTTACAACTGACTATTTTTTCACGTCTCTAAATTTGGCTAAAAATCTAATTGTTGAAAAGAATAATATTGTTACAACAATGCGGCGTGCAAGACGGGAAGTACCACCTATTTGTAGAGCTATACATGCTACAAGATATGAAACGTTTATAATGAAAACAGAAGCCCATACAACCCTTACTGTCTATCAAGGAAAACCAGGAAAAAATGTATTATTTTGAGTACCGCTCTGTACGGCAACGGTATTAATAAAAAAAGCTGTCTGAGACAGTGTGAAAATGCCATAATCTGTAAAAAAGCTGTTTGTGGAAAACTGTATGAAAGATTTAAAAAACTACATTTTTTTTAATTTTTACTCAGTTTAAGTACTAAAATGGTTTATTAGTAGTAAAAAAAGAAATCGATATTATTTTTATTTAATTTTATACCAAAATACGAAATAATTTCAGGAGTATTCTAACTGAATCTCTAGTCCCGTCAAATTGACGGCTGCGGTCTTTGAAGGTATAGTATGATGCCCGGCCCTTCTAGTGTTAAAGGTGTGCACAGCACTTACAGAATTTAGTACTTAAACTAATATTATTTATATTTTGAATCAATTGTTCATTCACATTTAATAAATAATAACAAGGTACAAAACGAAAACAAAGATAATAGAATCAATAAAATAAGGATTGATTATAAATCAATCAATTAAATAAATTATATCAAATTGAATTAAATTACATTAGAATACATTAAATAAATGACGTCAGATTGAATTAAATTATATTAAAATACACTATATTACATTAAATGGCAATAAAATGCACTAAATTAAATTAAATTAAATAGGTGTAGGTACATCTGCGTTTTGGCATCCAACGTGTAAGTACTGTACCTACTATTAATTAGCTTAAAGTCAAGTAAAGTAGTGTGTAGTAGGTGCCTACCGTAAGGAATGGAACTATTCATTAGCTAGAGCTCATGAAAGGTAGTGTATGGAGTGAAAGTATGAGAATAATCTCACAAGCATTCAACATGCATTCAACAGAGATTCTTGACACCACATGACACTATTAATATAGCTTAGCTTTCAAGTAAGACTTGTACTATTACTTATTCTGTGAAGTAAGTTACATGGTTTTATTAGGTTAATTTTAGAAATATTAATTATAACAGCAGTCAGATATTTAAAAGCATTCTAAAGATAAAATTAACTGAGGTCAGTTAATTTGTCTTACTCCAACAGTTACTCGTTAAATTACTTTATGGTCTTTACACTTCGGAGTTGCAGGAACAACGGAGTTGTTTTTTTTTGTTTGGGCCCTCTCAGGTCAACTTATAAAAAAAAATTTTTTTCAGACCGTGGTCCATATTATGTTAGTAATCACAAACCTGGCTTTGAAACCATCAATATGTGCGTCGACAAACATTCCTGATGCACTGCAGTAACGTGGGAGCCCCAACAACATCCTGAAGGCATTGTTATACTGAACTTTGAGGGCGTTGTATGCCCGCTGCGTATACTGAACCCACAGGGTGCACGTGTGCAAAGTTTGACAAAATGCCCTAAAAAGCGTAACTTTCACTTTTGGTGTACAACGTGCAAACCTGCGGACCAACATATTGCATCGGACAGCCTACGCCCTCCGTTCTCTTTCAATGTCATCATCGTCTTTCAAAGGCTCAGTAACTATGTGCTCCAGGTATTTAAAATTTAGCACCCTCTCAACGGAACGTAAGCTGGTTTTTTGTGCTTCACTTTGAAGGACAGTAACTTGCTTTTTTGCACATTGTACACAAGTCCATGCGCCTCAGCATAGGCCTCACAGACCGCCAACAACCTTCTGAGTGCACTGACTGAGGGACTAAGCAGCACCATGTCGTCCGCATAACTAATACTATTGACACAGAGACCGTAAATAGAACAGCCGACATGTGTACTGCTGAGGTAGACAATCAGCTGATTTACGTACAGGTTGAAAAGCGCCGGCGAGATCAACCCTCCCTGTCTCACCCCGCATTCCAACCTGTACTCCTCAGACAACTCATTGGCCCATCTAACTTGATTGGTTTGGTGACCGTACCAATAACGAAACATACCTGTTATGGCTTCAGGCACTCCCGCTTCACGCATCTTACACCACAACAAGTCATACCTAACAAGGTCAAATGCCTTGGAGAGGTCCAGAAACGCCGCATAAACCGGGGTACTTCTGTCCGTATAATACCTGACAGTACGCTTGAGGGACAACACAGCAAATTCTGTTGATAGCTTTGGCCTAAAGCCGAACTGAGCATCATGTATTATTTTAAAATGTTTACTAAGTTGACCCTCAAACACACCATCAAGTACTTTAGCCACAATAGTCGCTAACGAGATCAGTCTGTAATTATTCTTGTCGCCGACATCACCAGTTTTGTTCTTCAGTATTAGTACGACTACCGTCCGCATCAGCTCAGCGGGCAGGTAGGAGTGACGAATACAAAAAGTAAACAATAACGCAAGCAGTCGAGGGAGATACTGTCGGGCATGCACAAAATGCTCGATGCAAAAGCTGTCATATCACGGCGGTTTGCCTCGCCTCACATTTTTAATTATTAAACATATTTGTTTAGCCGTAATACGAGCTGGCACCTGTGACACAACAGCCTCAGGAACAACACCATTTACATCCGGTTTCGAAGGTGGTTGTAATTTATAATGCTTTACGACCTTCCCGGGCGAGCCTACACCGTTGACGCTCACCGGAACACTAGGCTTAGGATTTAATTTCTTTGTATGTTTCCAGGACCCACGAAAGTCTTTCTTTTCGTGTCTTGATGCCAATATATCCATTTTAATCTGGTCTTGTTTACTTTGACAAAACTTAAGTTTTTGTTTGAAAATCTTACGGGACTCAACCATTTCAACATAGATATATCCTGTGTATGGCTTCCCGTGCCAAACCCAGTTTGCAAACTTTTGCCTAGCGCTCAGGTGAGCGTCCCTCACATATTTATTCCGGTACAGGCCATGGTCCGGAGCGAGGAGGAATGGCAGGCGGTCGCCTCCTTCTGCGAAGCAGTAATGCTAGCAAAGGAGGCGGCCGATCGCGTGAGGCAACGGCAACGGTCCTCACGCCCCAACCGCCGCCGGGATTCCGATCCCGATTTCCGGCCACCGTAGGCGCGGGCTTGCGGACGGCGAGCAATGGGTGGCCCGCCGTCCGACCGTCCTGTAACCATCCGGACCGAGCCCAAGTTGTCGACGGCGCGTATTGTTCCGCGCGCGCCTCAGGGAGATGTCAGCAAATCGTAGGGGCCCAGCAGGGTCGAAGCCTACTGGGGCCATGTGTAGTGTGAAAACGAAACCGGGGCCCTGGGACGAAGGCAACGAAGGAACAGGAGTGGGTTTTTAGTCAGTAAAAGTCTGACACTATCTCCCGCTCCGCCCAAGAGCGGGATTTGTCATAAGATGATTTTCCCACCTATAAAAAAAAAAAAAAACCCCAGGATGGGTCGACCCTTTCCACTATATCCCCTACAGTGACTATCACAGCTGGACTCGGCAGCCTCGCGTAAAGATAAAATAATTTTGCCATACAAACAAAGACATTAAATACATACTACCAATTAAATCTCTTTGCATACAAATCATCCATTAATAACCTATGTTCTTGTTTATTACACATATTATCACAAAAATTACTTAATTTACTAGTAAAATCAATTTGCTTTAATTTAGAATTACATTCTTTGGTATACAACTCTATTTGATGTATATTACGTTCACCCCATACTACCCCAACTTATGAGGCTGTCGTCTACTTAAACGGACTCAGCCTGTGGCGGCCTTAATAAATTAAAACCTCCAGCTAAGGCTTAACTTAAAACAAAGTGACTACACGCTACGAGCACCCCATATGGGGTACAGACCTCAGCATAGCGCGTCGTTGTGGGAGGACAGCAAGGGACGAGCAGGATCGAACAAGGACTATATTATTATTTAAGAATTTTATGACTACAGACTCAGTGATGCGGGTTGGCTCGAACAAAGGCCTCAGCAGCGAGGACGGAAGGATGTTGGTTTGTACTTGTGATTGCGAAGGGTGCAAGTTTCTATACAGCTCTCCTTGGTAATGGCGTCATCGGGAGTGACGAGAGTATGCTTGGGTGGGACAACCAATCTTGGAGATGCAGAAGGGTTTGTAACGGGTGGTCGATACGATAAGGGGATTGCAGTGTCCCAACAAGCAAAACACACGGTTTTATTCTAAGATCATCAGTTTATCTGGACTATATTTAAAAGCAGTGGAATAACTATAGGGTGGCAAGGCTGGTAAAATGCCATGGGCCCCTAGCCCTGTGGAGCCCCCGATCCGTGAGACCGCAAGCTCAGAAGAAGTAACCTAACATTTTCAGTTCTTAAAATCAATTAAAGTTAGATACAAGTACACAAATACCATACGCAGATTCAAATAAATTATTAAGTTTTTTAATAATATAACCTAGTGTTTGACTGCGATCCCACCTAATGTTAAGCAGTGATGCAATCGTTGAGGGTGAGGTGCACTAGTTTATTAAGAGCCTATTCACTGTAGCCTTAAAGGCACCTAAATTATAATCGGACGGGAAGACCGCAGCAGGCAAATTGTTACAGTGCTGCGACCCAGGCTTTATAGATTAGACTCAACCAAATCTGGATCACCAATTAGCCTCTTCACACGCCTTTCTACTGAGTCCAAAGCTGCTAGATGGCATTTTGCAGCACCTGCCCATATATGAGGCTGCAGTACTCCACACACGATGTACTTACTTTATTTTATTAACTATTTGGACTTGCAAACAGAAATTCCTTACAAATTTGTTTCTAATCAGTGTTTTGATAATGTTGCTGTCCAACATAATTTCAACCAATTAGGCAGCAGTTTTAATGAAGTAAATACAGATCAGGCAACATAAACCGAAAGCAATCATAATGAAACTGAGAATGATCTTTTTGAGGTTTGATAGGAAAGTCAGCATAAACCTAAGTGAACTCTTACGTAAAGGGAAAATAGTAGATGTGGTATGTATAACGGAACAAAACATGATAGATAATGATGACATACAATTGTATATACCGAACTATAACTTTCAACGTACTCATCAAGAAGCATCAGGAAAGGTGGTACGTGTATATTAATCAAACATGGACATGAGTTCAGGGTTTTGAATATTAAAGAATTTTGCGTTCCAAGTATTATAGAGTGTTGTGCCATTGAATTAGTAACTCACAAATTGATTATCGTTTGTGTTTATAGATCCCCAAAATAGAGGTGCAATATCAATTTTCTTTGAAAAAATTGAACTAATATTAAACCGTTGTGGACGAAACTCAGGAAAGAAGATACTACTTTGTGGTGACTTCAACATTGATATTTTGAAAAATACTAGAGTATCTATAGAATTTTTACATCTTCTTCTAAATTACAATATGAAACCTAGTATAAAACAGCCTACACGTATATCATCTGGAACATGTATCGACAATATCGACCGTAGCAATTAACATAGTCGTATGTAAAAAATCGCTACTTTACGGTACGGCCGTTTGAAGTTTCAAATATGTATAAAGTGAACAATAATCAATGAACCTTAACCAAATTGGATATGACGTATAAATATAAATTACCTGACGTAGTAGTATATACAAGTTTATCAAAAAGGTATTGAAAATATAATAAACTGCACATGCAACATTGTTCATGCAACTATTTTGTCGGAAATGGCAGATCCAACATTATTAATTGGTCGGATGTGGCACAACTTGCAGTATTCCCTGGACTTTGAAATCTCATTTGTGTTGGATGTTGATTCCATTTAATACGATATTGCCCGTAAGATATAAATATTTTATGATGTAGATACCACTTACATTAATTTGGGATTTGGGTAATACAATGTTGAGTTACATACCGTGCTTCTAATTACATGCCAGACCGGAGGACATGGTGGAGCATATAGTAGATCGTCGATCGTCCGATCAAGGACCAGGCTCGAGTCGACGACGCGTCGTATACCACGCGTGCTTCAAGGAACTGTCAGCAAACTAATGGGGCCCCCACTATAGGGCCAAATGCCTGCCAGGGTCGCGGGACTGTTAGACAGGATACCGCGGCCCTGGAAAGCAAGTAAGAGTCAGACAGTACCTTCCGTTCCACTCAGGGCGGGAAGACTCATTTGATGATTTTACAATCCAAAAAGAAAGGTACATGCCAGACATTTTTATACGTTCCCACAAAATAAGAAGTCACTGTGTAATATAATCAAATTAAAATCCTTTATTAGAAAATTATATAATAATCCAGAGTTTTATAACGAAAATACTAAATAAACACTTACGAATGAACAAAACAGGAATTGAGTTTCCTGCAACTAAACAACAAAACAATTAAACTAACAGTCTTAGTAAGTTACATTTCAGATCATCCTCATTTTACATAAACTTATTTTTATTGTTATGTATTTACTACAACTACAAACTATTATATCCAAGACAACATTCATAGATTAGGTTACAGTACATAGATTACACAGCACGTACCTACGATTATATTTCTAGTTGGGACCATAAAAATATCATAGGTCAAAATATCATAGTCAAGACAATAGGCAATAAATCTATCATTTATAAAAATAAGTGGGTACCTAGCTTAATCAAACCACTACATAAGAAAGGTGATAAAGCTGCTATTTCTGTCTAGTCTCTAGAATTTAAGTATAAGTATCATCTAAGTGTTAATAATTTTAATTGGAAGGAGCATTTTGCATGTGGTGTTTGCCTGTAACTGGTTGTACAGTTAGGTTTAAGAAACAATTACTTATAAGTTCCTATCTTTAAAATATCTGTAACAACTGTTAGTGAACCGTAATTAAATAAATAAATTTCAAATTACCGTCCAATAGCTCTGATACCGGTCTTGTCAAAAGTTTTTGAAAAAGTAATATACAAATCTTTGAACTCTTTTTTTGAAATAAACAGTATACTTGCTAAGGAACAATATGGTTTTCGAAAAAAAAGAAACATAATTAAAGCTGTCTATGAATTATTTGCGGAAATTATTAGTAATGTTGTCAAAAAGAACCCAATTGTAGCAGTACTTATGAACATGTCTGTCAAGAAAGCATTTGACCATGTAAATCACGAGATATTACTGGGTAAGTTAGAACGATACGGTGTTAGAGGAAACATATTATTTATATATAACATATTATAGTATACTGGACACACTTTTTATTCTGTGTTTGTCTCTGATATGCATTTGGTCAATGACATACATACCTGTTATTTGAATGGTTTCTGAAATGCCAATTTTAGATGTAAGTTTATTTGAATTGTAAGTGACTGTGCTGTTGGTGTGTTTAATATAAATAAATATTAAATCTAGTGAAATCATATCTCACTTGGCGAAAGCAAGTCACTGTTTTGAGTAGAGTTTGCTCTAAATCCAAGACCGAAGTTACTCATATGTCATCAATTAGAGAAACAACATGTGGTGTGCCCCAAGGAAGTGTCCTTGGGCTGCTGCTGTTTCTTATATATATTAACGATTTGCCAAAATGCACTGAACATCAAACTTTTGTTTGCCGATGAAATATAGAAACTTACGAAGATGATATAAAATAGGCCATCCTTTGCATTATAAATTGGTTACCTAAAAACAAACTAAAAATTAACATAGACAAAACAAAGCTTATGACATTTTATCAAAGAATAAAAAAACTTAACTTAAACATAACTTATGCAGATCAAACAATAACCGAAACAAGCTGCTGTCTAGATTTTTGGGACTTCACTTGGACACTCACTTAAACTGGAAGTGTCATGTAGAAACTGTTTGTAAAAAACTAAACCAGTACTCATATGCACTCTATAATCTAGCAAAGATAGTAAGTGAGTCCGTTGTCCTTATCTCTTATAAGGCCTATGTAACGTCTGCGTTACGTTTTGGTATAATATATTGGGGAAATTCCAGTGACAAAGAAATTGCGTTTAAGGCCCAAAAAAGATGTTTTCGTGCTGTATTTAAGCTTAAATCAACTGAAAGTTGTGTTCCCTATTTCAAAAATAATTAAATTCTTAACATTGCCCTCTATGTACATTTTTGAGACAGCAGTATTTATCAGATCTAACTTGCATTTGTTTGAAACATTGAGGTCTACGCGACGCAATACAAAGATATGCGCAAAACCACATAGTACGACTTTAAAAAAAAAAGTTTTTTAGGAATGTCACCTAGGATATGTAATAAGATCCCAAGACAAATAAAGAAATGAAAAATATACACGACTTTAAAAAGGCATTCCTGGAGTTATTTCATGACAAAGCATATTATACGCTGAACGAATACTTAACTGACACACTTTGACTACCACTTTTTTATGTTTGTTTACTATAAATTGACATTAGAATTTATTAATTTTACTAGCTTTTGCCCGCGGCTTTGCTCCCGCCAACTGACTACTCTACCCAACTCTACCCTGCCCTACCCTGCCCTACCCTGCCCTACCCTACCCTACTCTACCTCACTCTACCCTACGGTGTGAAGTACCGCCGGACCTTTGCAAGAACGCCGAGTTACTTAGCAGTTACCTTGGTTTCGGATTCAATGTACCGCCCAAAGTTAAGGTCTGAGGAAACTTCAACTCCCAAGACCTGAAGGTGGTCGGTGCACTCCAGCGATAAATTATTCTGGAAAGCAGGAACCAAAGCGAACGGTCTCCTTTTAGCGATGAACAGAAACGCCTGCATTTTGGCGGCGTTGAATCCCACCAGATTGGCTTTGCTCCACTCGGAGACTGCCTGAAGTGAGACATTTGTACGGGTATGCTCTACCACAGCCTCTCTTTCTCAACAACTGTGCTATCATCTGCATACCCATAGATACCGGGCATCTGCAGATCGTTGATATGCAGTAGGACGAGAGTTGCAGAAAAAACAGACTCCTGAGGAACCGTTCACTCAGGAAATCTTTTACCCAGTCAATCAGACCAGGAGAAATGCCGTACGCTGGAAGCTTACTCAAAAGGCTAGCGTCGAAGGTCTTTGAGACGTCTAAGGAAATGGCAATTGCTTCTCCATTCTTTTCGAAGGCCTCGCCCCACAAATGAGTGGCATACACTTGGTCCCCAGTAGACCGATTGCGGCAAAACCCGTACTATCGGTCAGTGAGGAGTTCGATACACACTCCAAATCTTACATGGAGGTTATTGAAATCGGCTGATAGTTGGCAGGATCGGCATGACTGCCCTTTTTGGACATGGGTTGCACGTTGGCAAGCTTCTAGGACTTGAGCACTATACCAGTCCTAAATGAGAGGTGATACAACTGTGTCAATACAGGAGAGAACTCGCGCGCACAAATCTTGAGAACAATTGCTGGTATACCATCTGGTCTACTAGTTTTATTCACGTCTAGACAAAACAGTGCTCTCAGAACCTCTTCATTTCTTATACAAACCTCGGGCATCAAGGTGTCGCAATGAGGCAATATTGGTGGAGTAGAACTGCTAGTATCAAGACGTGAATTATGGGCGAAGAGAGATGCAAAGAGACCTGCTTTCTCTCACGCCGTATGAGCCCATGTTCCACCAGGTTTAACCAGCGGAGGAAATGTGGGCTGACAGAAGTTCGCTTCGACCGATTAGGCTAGGAACCAGAACGCTCTGCTACCAGACAGACGGCTGCACAGAGAGCTTTGTGCCAATATGGGTAATGCGAATTAGTGCCTTTTTGTAGAATTTGGCAGCATGGTTTAAGGCTCTTTGAGCTCAGATCCGGAGCTTTGCGGTCACAAGCGTCAACCCAAGTGAGAAACGCCGAATGCTTGCGCTCTTCAGCTTCAACACAGTCAGCTTGAACCATGGGTAAGCTGAGCCACTGATGAGTATGTCACTAAGCTTAAACGTCAGCAGCCGGTTATTGATGATATAAAATATCGCCCTTTAAAAAATTACACTGTTTCAATAACCTGCTTTTTAATGAAAAAATAAATTAAATGTATTAAGTTTACTATGCATAATGTTAGGTTAGGTTTTTTTTTTTAGGTTAGGTTAGGTTAGGTTAGGTTAGGTTTTTTTTTTTTATACCTGTCCGGGCTCCAAGACCCGGCCCGCGAGCTAGCCTACATGGTGATCCCCGGATAGTGGTCCAGGATTGTATTACAGGAAGGGGAGTTTCCTATCGTTTTTATTTATTTCTAGGATGGCTTTTTCGCCTGCTTGTACATCTTTATTTTTTGTATCTTCTTATTTATAAAAACAATTACTACGTGTATGTTATTTCTTATTTTACATATATCTATATTCTTACATATTTTATTATCTTGTTACATTTTACTATCTAATTATTACTATCGTTATGTGTTTTGCTTATTTTCTAACTTATTCATCTTAAAATATACTTATATTACTGCACTTATTCTCTATTATTTCATTTGTATCTAGGGTTACACTTTGCTAATATTAATATAAATTATTATATAATTTAACAAATTTTATTTATCTAATCTTTGTTTCTTTTATTCACTATTTCGCTTAATTTAGTGCAGTACTCAGTGAAATCATTGGTGGTGGCTTTAGTCGTAAGAAGTTCACATAAGTGAGCTTTGCTAATTTTCTTTCCTACTTTTTGCTCAAAATTAAATCTTTGTACTGCGTGGGCGGGACATTCCACTAACAGGTGTGTGACGTCTTCGACGGCGTTAGGTTCACAGATGCATGATGGACTCTCCCTGCACTTGAAGCGGTTCAAGTACTGAGAGAATCCACCATGCCCCGTTAGCATCTGGGTGAGCTTACCCTCCGGTTTTATCTTGCGGACAAACCGGTATGCATCAATTGCATCAGGGAGGAACATTTTAGTGACCGATCCAGTGTCTCCGGCTATGTACCGACTATTCCATAATTTTAGCGATGCTTGCCTTATTTGCCGTTTTATGAATGAAACTGGACACTGGTCGTAGTCATGTTTCCTCTTCGACGCCAAAGCCGCATGTTTGGCCAGATCGTCGGCGCGCTCGTTCCCGGGCAGTCCTGCATGAGCCTTGACCCAGAACAAGGATACATCTTTGCCCTGTACCAAAGCCTTTTGCAGGTTCTCCCTCGTCTCCACGGCCAGAGGGTGGAGGGACCAATGGTTTGCGACCGTCTCCAATGCGGCTCTCGAATCGCTGTACAGACCATAGGTCACCTCCCTCCTTTTGAGGATGACGCTCGTAGCTTTACATATGGCTAGGAGTTCCGCCTGGAAGACTGTGCAGTATGCGGACAGACTGAGCTTTAGGTTCTGGATTTCGGCCTCGCTATTCCATAAGGATAGCGCGGCCCCAACCTTCCCCTCGATCTTACTGCCGTCGGTGAATATTCGCACCTGCTGCACATTGTACCTGTCCACAAGGTTTTGGTCTACCAGTTGGATAATTTCCATTGCCATATGTTTCGCCGGGTGAGGAGCATCTGCAAACCTTACCGGACGCTCTGTCTCCCTATCTCCTAGTTCAGGCGAGGGTGACCCTCTTTTTGCCTCATACAATGCGGCAGCTTCTTGTATCCTGAGGTCAAGAGGAAGTATCCCCGCCAACACCAGTGCTGAGTGTAGAGAAACCGTACGGTACGATTTGCAGAGCTTCTGAGCGAAGCCCCTCTGCACAGCGTTGAGCAACTTACGCACTCCGACCTTCCCGGCTGCAGGTGCCCATACCGCCGATGCGTACATAATGATTGGCTCTATCGTAGCTGTATATATTGAGCGAATGACATCTGTATGCAGCCTCCAATCGACCTTAGCAGCTCTGGAGAGCTGTTTGTAAATATCAAGGGCCTTACGGCACTGTACCGCGACATGCGTATTAAAAGTAAGTCGGTCGTCAATGTTTAGTCCTAGAATCTTAACCTCCCGTGACATGCCAACGCTAACTCCTTCCATGTTCAGCAGTGGGGTGTCGTACTTAAGTTTCTTGGTCAGAACCATTGCGCAAGTTTTGTGCGGCGCAAACTTCAACTTATTTCTGACTCCCCACTGCTGAACGTAGGCGAGCGCCGCATTAGCCTGCCTCGAGACGTCAAGTCCAGTGTCACCGTCAAAGATCATACACACGTCGTCAGCGAAAGCCTGCACGTACACACCCATTCGCTCCAATTCCCGAAGCAGAGGGTCCAGCAGAAGGTTCCATAGGATGGGACCACCGATTGACCCCTGCACGCAACCTTTGTTGGTGCTCCTAGTGCATTCTTCCCCAGCGAATCTTACATCTGACTTTTCTGCAAGCCAGATAGCTATCCAGTAGCCTCCTGATATTTACCGGACACTTTTCCTCAGCCAGACGGATTCTAATGGCCGGCCACCATGCGCTGTCGAAGGCCCCCTCTATATCCAATGACACTAGAGTTACCAGCTTTTTACGCTCAATCAAACCCTTAATTCGGTGTATTAGCGTATAGAGGGCGTCCTCGGTGCTCTTCTGGGGCATGAATCCAAACTGGCGAGTACTAATCCTCGGTATAATGTGCCATTTAATCCTTGCTACTGTCATCTTCTCCAGGACCTTCCCCAAAACCGGCAACAGGCCAATAGGCCTGTAAGCTTTGGAGTTCGTGTAATCGTCCTTGCCCGGTTTTCTCAGGACTACCACGGTTGCCTGCTTCCAGATGTCCGGAAAGTGTCCTAATTCTAGACACTTGTTGTAAAGGGCAAGGGATGCGTCCAGGTCCTGGTAGATAGCTCTGCTGTGAAGCCATCCGCTCCCGGGGCCTTCTTTGGGTTGAACCTTCACGCCGCGGTCTTTAGCTCCAGCAGTGTAAACGGTGGATCATGACTCTCATCATGTTGCCACTCGTTTACCCGCTTTGCCGCTTCTCTGGCACGGCGATGATATTCGTCATCAGTTTCCTCCAGGTCTTGTGGGTAGAATGTCTCCGCTAGTAAGTTCGCTGACTCTTTTGGGTTTAGATACGCACCTTCTTTGGTTAAGGTCAAGTCTTCTTGTCTCCTGGTGGTCCTACGGATGATACGGTAAATACCGTCCCAAACTCCTTCCTTGTCCTGTCTTCTACAGAACTCTTTCCAGCTTTCTATTTGGGCTTTCTTGGCTTGGCACTCATATTCTTCTTTCTTTGTCAGTTACCACTATTTCTTTGCGGTACGGTGCCGCGTTCCTGATTTTTCGCCTGAAGGTAGTGGCAACTTTTTTCAGCCTGGCGAGCTCATCATTCCACCATGGGACCTTGAGTACCTCCGTACTCTTTTTTACCGGCATGCTGCTGTTACACGCCTTGGTAACGGCTTTAGAAAATTTAATTATTATATTCTCTAGATCTTGGTTCGAGTTGATGGCTTTAATTTGGTCTACATCAATATTATTTGCTGATTTTTGATCAGAAAGTGTGCTATTGAAGACGTCCCAGTTTGCTTTCTTCGTATTAAATAGCCTTGTAGTTCTTTGCACTCTAAGGCCTCTACTCTTGCGGAGACTTATGTTGTTGACGCATCACGTCAATTCGTCATCAGTCTGCAGCACTAGTCACTTTCAAGTTTGCAATAATTAGATTAGTTATAAGTATTAGCTATAAGATTTTTATCAGGCGTTAACTATTAACGACCTCCATGATTATTGAATGTCATGACTGGCAAATTAAAACTGGTACACTGCAAGCTACGATCCTGATTTTTTAATTTCCAAAATTCCTGAGAAGTCCCTACAATTTTATACATGGTCCATACGAACCGGATATTATATTATCTACAACTAGCAAAGTGGAATAAGCTGAATATTGGATATTTTAGAAATTACCGGAATGACGATGTGACGAACACGTTTTGGAGGAAAAGTGAAGTGAAGATCGAGTGAAATAAAACTATAAGTGTTAAAGCCAAAGCATTATAATATTAATTAAATTCACCCAACACTCATTATTATTAAATCAGGTAATATAAAAAATATAGGTATTAAGTAGCGATTATAAGAACTTAAATAAGGTTAGTAACATCATTTATACATATTTACAAATTATTTAAATATTTTCATACAATTTATTTACAAGGTATTATTTACAGAGTATTAGGTTAAATTATATTTGTAAAATATAGTTAACCGGTGCTTAAAATACAGTACAGTAGTGTTAGTGTTAACCTACATTAGTTAGCTATTTAATTTTTCAATTTACAAATATTATTTCTTAATTATAACCTTTACAATTAATTGTCGCTTTGTAAACCTTTTATAATATAGATTAGTAATTAATTTGTTTGTTACATTATTCCATTATAATATTAAACCTTACCTACCTACTTAACTACGGTAGTTCTTTATAATTTGCAGTGACCAAAGTTCAACATTGTAAAATTAATTAATAACTCAGACCAATTGTTGCTTAGTTTCATTATTTATTACGCTAGGTATTTTTGTTACGTATAGTTTCGTTATTTAACATTATAACTGTATGATTTCAGGTCTACGACATCCTCCTTTCAAAATGACTGATATTAAAGATCTTAAAAAGAAGCGAAGCAGTTATAAGGGAAGATTAACCGTCTTTGAAACATATTTAAACAAATTACAAGATTCTTCGGTAAACCCGTCTCAGGTAATGGAGTTGCAGTTGCGAGTCAACAAATTAGATAATCTTTATGACGAATTTAACGACGTTCAATTAAAGTTAGAATGTTTGTGTGACATTGACTCTGAGGTACTCGAACGAACTACAATTGAATCGCAATACTATGGGTTGATGGCTCAAGCCAAAGTATTATTAAATAAGTTTTCAAAATCTGAGCAAGAGGAAGCAAAGTCTACAACTAGTAGTAAGCGTCAGTTCGTCAAGTTACCCACCATACAGTTACCCAAATTTACAGGCTCGTATGATAACTGGCTCGAATTTCGAGATACTTTCACTAGTCTCATTCACGGCAATGACGATATAGACGAGGTAAATAAATTCCATTATTTGAGGTCATCATTAACTGAATCTGCTGCAATTGTTATTCAGTCTATCGAGTTTTCAGCTCGAAACTACAATATGGCATGGGAACTTCTTTGTGAGCGATTCGATAACGAAAGAATATTGATTGACAATCACGTTACAGCATTGTTCAATATCGAGTCAATCACCAAGGAGTCCTCAACTGCATTAAAAGGCATCGTAGACAATGTAAACAAAAATATCAGAGCATTAAAAACATTAGGTGAACCTGTTCACGATTGGGACACATTACTTATTTACATTATTAGACAAAAACTAGACACAAAAACATTCCGAGAATGGGAAGAATACAAAGGGCGTATTGATAAATCGAAAAGAATCACTTTTGATCAGTTCATCGAATTTATGCGTAATCGCGCTGAGTTGATAGAAACACTGGAAAAGTCACGTCCTTCCACAACTAACGTTAAACACAACACAAAAATAAAATCCTTTCTAACGACAGACAACACCAGTAGTTCCTCATCACAAAACTGTCCTAAGTGTAAAGGTGATCATAAACTCAATTCATGCCCACAGTTTCTATCACTAACGGTCAACGAGAGAATGTCATTACTACCTAGTTATAAGTTATGTTATAACTGTTTGCGTCACGGTCACTATCCCAGTAATTGCAAGAAATCGGGATGCAAAATATGTAAGCGCAAACACCATACGCTTATTCACAACGCAGATTATAAACCAAAACCCGTTTCGAGCAAATCAGCTGGGACGACTGATAAGATTAGCAGTGAGTCATCCTCCACTACCGACACAAACAATCACGTTGCGCTTTCAGCCAATATCTCCGCACACTCGCATACGACTAGCACAGGTAACATTTTGTTGTCAACTGCACTAATCAGATGTTACGATGTAAATAACAAAGAACACATCGCTCGAGCGCTTCTCGATTCAGGTAGTTCGGCTTGTATAATGACGGAGAATTTATTTAACAAGTTAAAGTTGCCTTATTTAAACACCGAAAGATCGATACAAGGTATAAACAATTCTCTGTCTCATGTTAATAAAATGTGTCGTGTGCACATTAGATCGTTGCACGAATCGTACTCAAAAGATTTAACTTGTTTTGTCTTACCCACAATTACTGATAATGTTCCCGCTAGACAGGTACATGTAAATATACCCTCAAATATTCATTTAGCTGATCCATATTTCCACACACCGGCTTCTATTGATATGATTATAGGGGCTGACGTATTCTGGAGTTTATTAGGATCTGATAAGATTTTATTAGGTGATGGGAAACCAACACTTCATCAAACTAGACTAGGTTGGCTAGTTTGTGGCCCAATTAACGGCGGCTATAATTATAATATTAATTCTTCTCAACTTTCTTCAATTAAATGTAATTTCGTTAGTGACTATTACGAAAGTTCTTCCAGTTCGAATGATTAGATGACATTCGAAACCAATTGACGCGTTTCTGGCAGCTCGAGGAAGTTAGCCATGATGCATCGACTTATTCAGCTGAGGAGAATATGTGTGAGGAACACTTTATAAAAAACACGACGCGTTTGTCAGATGGCCGTTTTAGTGTTAAGATTCTGTTGAAAGAATCTCCGGAGAGTTTAGGCGATTCATATCATCGTGCAAAACGATGCTTTCTGTCAATAGAGCGCAGAAACCTCAGCCAACCTCCGCTTGATAAAATGTACAAAGAGTTCATGACTGAGTACATTTCTTTAGGCCATATGTCGGAGTGTCATGTTAATGAAGATTTGCGGTCATATTTTATTCCTCATCACGGAATCCTGCGTGAAAGTAGTAGCACAACAAAATTACGGGTAGTATTTAATGCTAGTGCACCCACTACCTCTGGACTTTCTTTAAATGCAATACAGATGGTGGGGCCAACCGTTCAGGACGATTTGACTGCAATTCTTCTGAGATTTAGAACTCATAAGTACGTCCTCTCTGCTGACGTAGAGAAGATGTACAGGCAGGTGTCTGTAGATCCTTCAGATAGGCACCTGCAGCAAATAATTTGGCGTGATGATGTTACTAGTACTCTGAAAACGTACCAATTAAATACAGTAACGTACGGTACGGCTAGTGCACCTTTTCTCGCGACTAGATGCATCAAACAAATAGGTCTGGAATGCCAGGATCAAAAGGTCGCTGAAGTCATTCTTCATGATTTTTATGTAGACGACCTGTTGACCGGTGAAGACGTGTATGAGGAAGCTCTCATGTTGCGCCATAAGGTGACTGATGCTCTTGCGTCTGCTTGCATGCCATTAAGGAAGTGGAAATCGAACGAGCCCACTTTAATTTCAGAACCATCTGACGAGTCTTGTTTCGAGTTCCACAAGGAAGGTGATGTCTGTAGTAAAACACTGGGTCTTAGTTGGCGAACAGACACAGATGACCTCATTTTCCCTATAAAGGTTCCTGACTGCATTGAAAACACTAAGCGTGGCATGTTAGCAGTAATTGCACGAATATACGATCCTTTAGGGTTGTTGGCACCGTGTGTCGTGAGTATGAAGATGCTGCTTCAAAAACTTTGGCTAGACAAGTTAAAATGGGATGATCAGTTACCACCTGAAATTGCAATAATATGGGCGAACACAATTAAATTATTACCTTGCATTCACAATTTACGGGTTTCACGTCGTGTTCTCTGTGACGCATACAAACAGTTCGAATTTCACATTTTCACCGACGCTTCTGAGCAAGCCTATGGCGCTTGTTTGTATATCCGCAGTATCAATGAGCAGGGTGACGTCGACGTGCGATTATTAACAGCCAAAAGTCGCGTCGCTCCTATAAAACCACTAACTATACCGCGACTGGAGCTCTGTGCTGCTGTACTTGGCGTACGCCTATATCAAAAGGTTGCTAATTCTCTTCAAATTAAACCGTCTAGTATTGTTTTTTGGACCGATTCCATGATAGTGTTGGGTTGGTTGAAAATGTTGCCAATAAAATTAAATACTTTCGTTCGTAACCGTGTTGCCGAAGTGTTAGAAACATCCGGTACATGTACCTGGAGACATGTGTCGACCCACGACAATCCAGCCGATTTAATAACTCGCGGAGTGGAACCTACCGCTATGCAATCACTGGATTTGTGGTGGTTCGGTCCATGCTTCTTAAAACACGATAGTACTACATGGCCACCCACTGCTATAAATACAGAAATCTTACCAGACATTAAAACTACTATTCTAGTTAATTTAGCCCAAGATCATCATGCTACTGAAGATTTACGAATGTTTAAAGGAATAATCGAGTTTAATCGATTTTCCAATTTTAATCGATTACAGCGTTCCATTTGTTATGTTTTCCGTTTTATTAATACTTGCAAAGGACGCTCAACAATAAATACATCTTCTTTTAGAACTCAAGAATTACAAGATGCGCTAAATTTTATTATTATTCAGTCGCAAAAGGAATCTTTCCCTGAATATAATTTATTAATAAATAATAAAAAGTTACCACTTAAAAATAGATTATTAGGTTTGAATGTGTTTCTAGATAACAATAAAATTATTCGTATAGGGGGTAGGTTACACAATTCCGAATACTCATACACAAAGAAACACCCAATATTAATACAGTCCACTCATCATTTTGTAAAACTTTTATTTAAATCTGAGCATATTAGGTTAATGCATGCAGGTCCTCAATTATTATTAAGTACAATTAGAGAGACCTACTGGCCACTTGGTGGTCGTAACTTAGCCAGAGCCTGTTACCGTCAGTGCGTTCGGTGTCAGCGACTAAAGCCACAGACAGTCACTCCTCAAATGGGTAATCTCCCACTGAACAGACTCTCACCAGCTGACTTTCCTTTCCAAAGCGTAGGGGTTGACTACGCAGGCCCTATAACCGCGGCTAGTCGTCAAGGTCGTGGATGTAGATTGGTGAAGGTATACATCGTTATTTTCGTGTGCTTCACCACGAAGGCCATTCATTTAGAGTTGGTTGGTGACTTGACGAGCAGCAATTATTTACAGGCTTTACGCAGGTTTATGTCTCGGAGAGGAAAACCTCTCAACATTTACTCCGATAACGGAACTTCATTTGTAGGAGCCTACAATGAAATATCTCATTTTTTGAAACGCAACTGTGACTCCTTAACTGATAGTGCAGCTCAAGACGGTATAACCTTCCACTTTATACCTGCATACGCTCCACATTTTGGTGGTCTTTGGGAGGCGGGTGTCAAATCGACCAAATTTCATTTGTTCCGAGTGTTGGGCAATTGTAACTTAACGTACGAGGAGCTTAACTCCGTTTTGGTACAAATCGAGGGAATCTTAAATTCTCGACCGCTCACACCGCTATCGTCGAACCCAGAAGACCTGTTGCCTCTCACTCCTGGTCATTTCTTGATCGGCCGACCTATTACGTCTCTGCCTGTAAAGGACATCCGGGACCACTCCACTCCTCACTTGACGCGCCATCAACGTGTCGAGCAGCT
Source organism: Mythimna impura (assembly GCA_905147345.3). Taxonomy (NCBI): domain Eukaryota; kingdom Metazoa; phylum Arthropoda; class Insecta; order Lepidoptera; family Noctuidae; genus Mythimna; species Mythimna impura. Next base: position 116,513 of record LR990342.1, on the reverse strand, counting down.
GCGGCAGCATTTTTGGACGAGATGGAGCAAGGAGTACGTCTCCGAACTTCAGCAGCGTGTAAAATGGCGGACCGGCAACGACAGCCTAAACCTGGACTCGCTCGTTGTTATCAAGGAGGATAACCAGCCACCCTTGAAGTGGAAGTTGGGTCGAATTATTGCTCTTCATCCTGGCACAGACGGCATAAGCAGAGTTGCTGATATCAGGACTTCAACCGGAACTATCAGAAGAGCATTCTCCAAGATATGTCCGTTATTGGAAGACAGCTGTTGAAAGGCAAGCTTTCAACGACCGGCGGCATGTTGACGCATCACGACAATTCGTCATCAGTCTGCAGCACTAGTCACTTTCAAGTTTGCAATAATTAGATTAGTTATAAGTATTAGCTATAAGATTTTTATCAGGCGTTAACTATTAACGACCTCCATGATTATTGAATGTCATGACTGGCAAATTAAAACTGGTACACTGCAAGCTACGATCCTGATTTTTTAATTTCCAAAATTCCTGAGAAGTCCCTACAATTTTATACATATGTCGAGTAGGATAGCGTTGTGGTCCGAGCTCGTCATTTCCTGGTCTACCCTCCAGTTGTCTACTAGATCTAGTAGATCTTCAGAACAGGCTGTTATGTCTACAAAGCTGGTGTACGTCTTATTACCTCTGACGGTATCAAAAGTAGGCGTATCACCTCTGTTGAGTACCTGCAATCCAGACTCTTCCAGGGTACCGGACATCTCAACTCCCCTGTGGTCTTCTATGGTGCTTCCCCACCAGGTACTCTTGGCGTTGCAATCGCCTCCTATTAGCAGTCCTCTTGAGCCCAGGTCCTCTCTGATCTTTCTGATCTGATCCAGGTATGGCCCTATGGGTTGGTCTGGTTCGAAGTAGAAAGACACCGCCGCGATTTCCCAAGCGGAAGTTCGGATCCTCAGCACAACAATATTGTTGGTCGTGAGTTTCGGGCACTGGATGACGTCAAGATCGTCGTCGAAGACAACGATAGCCGCCTTCACTGTCCCATCTCCTACTGCTTCACACTGGTAGACTCTCGCCCCACGGTAGTCCTTCATCCTTCTTACCCCCCCCACATACGGCTCCTGGATCAAGGCGAATGCGAGTTTTCGCTTGCTGGCCTCAATCATGAGTTCCGTGGTTGCCAGCTCTTTCCTCTGGAGGTTCGCCTGGGCTACTGCATATCTTCTGGTGGGGCTGCCTGCCCCAGAGCGACTTGTGACTACCTTAGCAGTACGCTACCTTAGCCCTCGCCAGTGCTTCCCACCTTCTACGCACCGGGCATTCGGAGCTAAATGCATTGTGCTCAGCGTTCTCTGCTTTGGCATCCATGCAGTTGCAGCAAGTTGGTGGTGCTGCCGCCAAGTAGTCCGCACATTCCCCTCTCAAGTGTGGTCCGCCACAATGGCTACACTTAGGGAGAGTGTCCTTGCAGAACCGTCTACCGTGTCCATAGGAGAGGCACATAGAGCATTGCACTAACGGAGATTGGTCTGCGACCCGAATCTTCTGCATATCTATGTGCACTGCTCCTCTGTCCATCATCCGATTATAAATTTGCGGGGAAACTCTCAGCGCAATGTGACTCGTGAGCGGATTCCTGGCACGACGCCTGAATTTGACGTCGATACGATCGTGCCTTTTGTCAAGTCCACAAAAAACATCCTTGTTCTGGTTCCTCAATGCAGTTAGGACGTCATCATTACTATTAAAAGATAGCACGTCTTTGAGGACCAGCATCGGATCTTGGTTCTTAACGTCCTCGACAATAAGGTGACCGCCTGTACTCTGCAGTCGCTCCTTAAGCTTTTTCCTTTCCTCTTCCGTTCTACATCCTATTATAACCTTCTTATCTTTTACCTTTCTTACCCTCTCTACTGTAACCCAACCATATTTTGCGTTCACTGCCTTTCTTATTTCACTCAAAACCTGATCACCATTGTGAGTGTCGTCTTTCGACGCTATGGTGACGGAGTGTAGCGCGCTTTTTTCAGGTGTGTGCCTTCTGGGCTGCGCTGCTGCCACACTCGCGTAGGAATAGGCTTGAGAGGCTATCTGTGACGCGATGGTTTCTCCCAGGGACACAATTTCCAATTGCGTTTTGTCAATTTTTTCCCCTTGTACTAGCAACATTCTAATTAAATCTTCCCCTTCCCTTCCCATTGTCTTTCCCTGATTTCCCTTATCCCTCTCTTGGGACCCTTTATCCTCCCTATCGTTATGGCTAATTTTTATTTTATTTACAGGTCCGGTTTCAGCTGCCATATCTTTTATAAGCTGGTACATCGCCTCCACCGCCTGAGTGATGCCAGCTTTGATGTCTGACCTCAGATTGCGAGACTCGCCAAGATGCGTCTTCGCTCTCTGAAGCCAGAGTCTACCTTCTTTCACTCTGTCGATAGAGACCGCCAACTTCGGCGACCCACTCGCAGTCTCTACGGAGCTTCGTCGTTTAGCGATGGTTTCAGAGGACCGCGTGGACCTCTGGATCTGCTTTGGGGGAGCCACCGGGATCTGCGTCAGCTTTCCAGGTGAAACAAGAAATGTGGCAGAGGCGGCGGTCTTTGATCCGTCTCCCCTGCCACTCTCCCACTCCCCAATGCTCTTGCGTACGCTGGGAGCCTGTGTCAACTTGCTAGGGGAGGGTCCTGCCCTCTCCGATTCAGTCCGAGGGTTGGCAGAGCTAGTCTCTGTCACCTCGGTAGTTCTTTTTCGGGGGGTGTGTGCGAGAAGCATGTTCAGGGAGGCTCAGTCGGTCGGTAACGTCAATCAGTAATACTTAGTCCTAGGAACACAGACTGGTGCTTTGACTATCCCTGTAAAGGGGGGGATAGTGAAGTAGTCAGTACGGATGTAGAATTATTACTATCCCTGTAAAAGGGGGATAGCAAGAAGGTCAGTCTAGGCACGTCAGAAATTGTTTTAATATCCCTGTAAAAGGGGGATAGTGTCCTTTGTCAAAAAGGGGGTGCACACAACGTACTTATGAGCATAACAGTGAAATAAAAGAAACAACTACAAAAAAAAAAAAAAACACTAAAATTTTTTTGACTCTATATAGAGTCGGTCTCTACTGTTCAAGAGATAGCTCTTCCCAAGCCCTTCCAAATGAACCCAAACGAACCAAACCAACCAAATGAACCCAAAAACGGGCTCTAGCCCAAAGGGTTCCGGAGATAGAAGAGTTGAAAATTTTGGTTACCAATCCAAGATGGCGCTCAAAACTGGTTAAATATGGTTTTCTCCTGAACCCCTTGTCCGATTTTCACCGTGCTTGGGCTCTCCCGGCCGCGCTCGAGGAGCTCTATCCCTCGGGATAAGATTTGGGAAGAAATAATTTTGCGTGCTGTATTCCCTAAATTACACGTCAGTCAAACAGAACAGAGCCAGCCAATGCCCCCAAAAAAAACCCGAGTTCTCCACGACCCACGGTTTGGGAGCTATCCGAGTCTAAAATTTCATCTGACAGTTTGAGAACTGTCAAAGTAAGACTCCAACCCGGTATAACTTTACCACCCGCAGTCGCAGAACACTCGTGCTTGGACTTATTCAGCTCGGCTCAAGTAGCCCCGTCCCGCTCTGTGATTTCAGGATCCTGAAAATCTTCAGCTTCAAAACACCTGAAACCTAGTGGATCGGACAGAGGTTGTCCCCGCGAATACTCCAGTGAAAACAGCAACCCTCTACGACCCCAGAGTCCGGAGCTATGAAGCGGCGAAGAATTTCAAAATGGCCGCCTAGCTGTCAAAGGCCAAATTCAAGTGGCTGTAACTCCGCGACCGTTCGTCGGAGAGAGTTGCGGTCTCGAGAGCAGTACCTGCCCAGACCCTCCCTATCCGCCGAGACTGGTTCCAGGGCTAAAAATTTTCAGGCCCGAAAAACGCCTGAAAATGTAAAAACTATCTTCGCACGTGCATTTCACTGAAAAATGCGCAAGTCTGAGTTTTCTACGACCAATAGCTTCGGAGATATTTATATTTTTACGCTACAACCTATAAAAACCAAAATGGCCGAAAAATCTATTTCAGTCGTTTTTGAAGCCATTGGGCGCGACTTTGGACTCAATTCCAACCTAAAATACGTTTTAAACACAATTCTACACTTAAAATATATATTTTGAACAAAAAAATTAATATCTTCTTTGTCAATAAATATAAAAATTTGGAAAAAACGAATAAAAATTTGTAATTTATATAGCTACTGTTATAATAGCATCACGTTGCATTACCAAGGCTAAGTAAATTGCTGAGCCAGCTTCAGTTGTTTACTTCGTTTTCTAGCGTTGTGCAATGGTATGACGTCAATGAAAAGTGATCGCAAGCCCTTCCGGCGATGGATCGGGCAGTTCGGTTTTTGCGTTTTTGGTGTGGACACTCTTTCAAAATCGTGTAACTAATTTCTAATTTCTTTAATTAAACTTCTAGAAAGTCTAAAGGTGTTTTTTTAAAAAGTCTTCAGCATCCCACCCCGTAACAGTGGTGTCAGAAGTGGGATGTCTGATAGGCTTTCGCGATAAGTTTTAACAATCTAACTAAACACGTGTCCACATCGCCGAATCTCAATAATAAAAAAATTCTTACGCTCGTGCTAAACCTAAAATCCTCTGCGCGAAAAAAAAAAAAGAACTGTAAAAACATAAATCCACTGTGTCAATAAAAACTCTGTATCTTCCTTGTCACGAACCCTGTGTGAAGTGAAAATAAACGTTGACTGTGTTCATCGGTGCTGTCTCGAACTCTGCTATTCCTACCATCGCTGTTCCAATCGCTACAACTTCCTGCCCCGCATTGACTCCGACGTTGGGGCCTATTCCATCGACGCTGTGCCCTATTCCGCCGACGGCGAGTCTGCGACTTGTTCCGACGGCGCTGGACAGTCTTCCGACGGCGCTGAGCTTCGACTTCGACGGCGCTGCGACTGACCTGAGGAAGGTCAGCACCCACTGGTTCTGCTACTTCTCTACGTTCGACCACGATGCTGCGCGTTTTCGTTACCCTATTGTGAGTAAAATATTCTAACATTTTGTTATTGCCATATCTGTTTGCGTGAGTTTCAAAAACATCATATAAATTTGTACGTTGTCTGTGCTTAAAATACCTTGGAAATGTCTACTAAAAGTGAAAGCAAGTCTGCACTAAGTTCTGAGCAATATCCTATGAAAGTTCTTTGTGATTTCATAGATACTTATAGTGGAGAACGCGATGTCCTACCAGCATTTTTAACGAATTGTAAGAATGCGCTTGATTTGGCTTCAGAATCGCAAAAAGATCTTTTATTAAAATTCATAATTTCTAAATTAAGAGGAAAAGCTCAAGTCGCGTGCTCCAATAGAGTATTTGAAGATTTTGATGGGCTTAAAGATTTCTTGAGGCAGAATTTTGGAGAACGAAAACACTATAACCATTTACTATTAGATTTGCAGTCATGTAAACAAGAGACAAATGAGTCTGTTGCACAGTATGTTTTAAGGATAGAAACTTGCCTCACAAATCTTCAAGCCGAGATACACAACTCAGACACTTTAAAGAAAGAGTTAGCGGGTCGCATTGCTATGACCGAAGACCTTGCGCTTTATACGTTCATTATTGGCTTACATTCCAATGTTAGTAACATAGTAAGATGTCGAGCTCCAAAATCCTTTAATGCTGCCGTAAATATTGCTCTAGAAGAGGAAAAGATTTTAAATACACAAAAAAGTACATTTGTTCAAACTAAAACAAAGTTTTGTAAAAATTGCAATAGGAAGGGACACTCAGAGTCAGAATGTTATCATAATAAAAGACGCGATGACCATCGAAATCGTGTACAATTACGAACACAGCCTAACCCATCGACGTCTAGTTTCAAGCATCCAGATAATTCAGCTCCCGTTGTTTGTAGATATTGCAAGAACGTGGGGCATGATATTTCGGAATGTCGAAAACGTCAATATAATAATAATTTGAAGTTTCAACAACGATCATCCTACCAACAACAACACTGTATAGAGGCTTCCGAAGTGTCATCACCACCACAAATCCAAGAATTACAAAATAGTGATAATTTAAACTAAAAGCCGGATTCGCGTGCAAGTGCCGACGTGAATTGCAAATAAAAGGCACTACTAATACAAACTATATTTCTAATCCCAATGAATCAAATTCTATTTCTAATAATACTAATTCTAATTCTTTTACCAAATCAATTACTAACTCAACTTGTAAACTGTTATCTTCTATTTCGGCTTTAAAGCCCACTGGTAACAGTCCAAATTCTTCATTGTCTTCCATTTCGGACAAACGTCCCATTGGCAATGTACAGAAATTAATCTTAAAAAAACCTGTACGTGTACAGTCCACTGTTTCCACTGATTCCATTAGTACTAACTCTAGCAGGGACCTAATTGATAGTATTCTTGATAGCCCTGAAGAATGTCCTACAATCTATGATATATCTCAAAATAAAAAAAGTTCGTTACCATATATCGAAGTCCTGACGTCTCATTCCAAAAAAACACTAAAACTTCTAGTTGATACCGGTAGTTCTATATGTCTTGTAAAAGAAACAAGTTTATCAAAAATCCCAAATCTCGATTCAGATAAGGTTAAGTTTAAAGGAATAAATGATATTGGTTCATACGCTGAAACAAAAGGTAGATTTACGTTATCAATCAAGTATAACGACGACTGCGAATTCCCCTTTTTATTTCATGTTGTTGATAGAGTAAATCTTGACTACGATGGAATTTTAGGGACAAATTTTCTTACGGATTATTGCGCTTCCATATGTTACAAGACGTCACAATTACAGATACCAAGTAACCCACCTGTCTGTTTCGAATTAAACCGTGAGTTAACTTATATAATCCCAAGTCGCACTGAAATGATGATTGAGTGTTCAGTTACAAATCCAGAAATAAAAGAAGGTTTATGTTTGACAACAAAGTTAACAGACTATCCACGACTTCTATTTTCAAAGTGTCTCACTCGCGTTAAACCAAATAATAAGGTTAATATCTCTGTTTTAAATACGTCAGAAAACGAAATTACTCTATATCCAATAAAAATAACATTAGAACCAGTTTCATATATTTTAGAAAATACTCCTTCCGAGACTCCCGAACTACCTAAAGATACTTTCCCTTGCTTATCAACAACCTCATTTTATTTAGACCATAACAAGAGAGTACAGGAAGCTTTGAGATGTCATCATTTAAACAAAGAAGAAGAATCTCAGTTACGCGAGTTATGTTCCGAGTTTCATGATATTTTCTATCTTGAAGGAGATACTCTGACTGCTACAAAAACAATTCAACACGAAATTCGTACGACGTCCGAAACTCCTATTCATGTCAAAAGTTACCGTTTTCCTGAGTGTCACAAGGAGGAAGTTAGTAAACAAATAAAAAACATGCTAAACCAAGGTATTATCAGTCCATCAGTCTCGCCCTGGTCTGCTCCTATCTGGGTAGTACCAAAAAAACAAGACGCGTCTGGAAAACCAAAGTGGCGGATTGTTATAGACTACCGAAAACTTAACGAAATAACCGTTGGTGATGCTTATCCCATTCCTAACATCACCGACATACTAGATCAACTTGGACATAGTAAATATTTTAGCACACTCGATTTGGCATCTTCGTTCCATCAAGTTTATACTAAAGAGTCTGATGCTGAGAAAACTGCGTTTAGTGTTCCGGGTGTGTCAGGTCAGCCAGGCCACTACCAATTTAATAGAATGCCTTTTGGTCTTAAGAACGCTCCGTCGACCTTCCAGAGGCTCATGAATATAGTGCTTTCTGGACTACAAGGTATTCACTGTTTTACTTATTTAGATGATATTGTCGTTTTCGGTCACGATCTAACGTCTCACATCTCAAAACTTAAGTTAGTCTTCGAAAATTTACGTAAACATAATCTCAAGCTTCAGCCCGATAAAAGCGAATTTCTTCATAAGGAAGTGCAGTATCTAGGCCATATAATATCTGAGCACGGAGTGAAACCTGACCCTAAAAAGGTAGCGTGTGTACAAAACTTTCCTGTCCCCAAAAATCCTCGAGATATCAAATCTTTTCTAGGACTCGTTGGCTATTACAGGCGTTTCATAGACAACTTTTCTCATATAACAAAACCCCTTACCAGCCTTCTGAAAAAAGATTCAAAATTCTTGTGGCACGTCGAACAACAAACTGCATTCGAAACCTTGAAAAATAAGATTACTATGGCCCCAATCCTTCAATACCCTGATTTTTCAAAACCCTTTATACTCACAACGGACGCTTCTAACTATGCAGTCTCTGCTATTCTTTCTCAGGGTGAAATCAACAAAGATCTCCCAATTGCCTATGCTTCTCGCACCCTGAACAAGTCCGAAGGTAATTATTCCACAACCGAGAAAGAATGCCTTGCCATAATATTCGGCACAAAAGTATTTCGACCATATTTGTATGGACATAAGTTTAAAATTGTTACAGATCATAAACCACTACAGTGGTTATTTAATTGCAGAGACCCAAGTTCTAAACTAATTCGCTGGCGTCTGAAACTCGAGGAGTTTGATTACGAGATTATCTATAAGAAAGGTAAAACAAATTGTAACGCAGACTCCTTATCTCGCAATCCGATTCTCGCTGTTGACCCTGATGCTCCTTCTACTTCCGAGACGTACGAAAAATATTTACAAATTTGTCAAAACCAAAACCCAACTTACGACACTGTAATAGTAGAACATAACGAATCGCTACTCAAAACAAAGTGTAGGATGATTACCTATCCCTCTGCAATCGACTTAGATGACTCAATTCCATATTGCTCTGAAATTATACAAATGTCTAAATATGATGAAGACTCGCCTGACATAAGAAACGTAGAACGGGAACTGTATACCTTCCAGAGTACATCTAATGAAAAACATACGTTTACACATTTATTTTTACGCGTACATCATTATGACGAAATGAGTTACAAAGATATATTTAATATGTTACGAGACTATCGAGACATGATAACTACATGGTATTTAGAAGAAAAGGAATTCGCTATCTCTGATTTTCAAGATCCGTTTACCAAGGTGTCATTTACGAAGATTTACAATATGATAGGATTTATATTCCACAATACAAGTATCAAGGTCCATATATATCATAATAATATTCTATTTCCAACTCCTGTTGAGATCTCTCGTATATTGAAAGATAATCATGACTCCCCTACTGCGGGTCACCCGGGTATCACCCGAATGTATGAAAGATTAAAGTCTCTCTATTGGTGGAAAAATATGCGCCAAGATATTGAAAACTACGTTAAAAACTGCAAATCGTGCCAAGTCAATAAACCATTACGACATTCTAATCAAGCTCCTATGGTCATAACTTCAACGGCTACTAGACCAAACGAAAAACTATTCCTAAACATAGTTGGCCCACTTCCGGAAACTAGGATAGACCAATACAAATTTATTTTAACTCTTCAAGATGATCTCACAAAATATTCCCAGGCTTATCCCATGCAAACATGTTCCGCACAAGAAACCGCACAACGTTTGGTTCATTTTATCTCGCACCTAGGAATACCGCGAAACATCGTAACCGATCAAGGCACTAACTTCTGTTCAGAAGTATTCAAACAACTAGAACAACTTTTCGGAATCAAACATATTTTCGCGTCTCCGTATCACCCACAAACCTGTGGTGCTTTAGAAAGGAGTCATTCAACCTTGAAAGAATATTTACGGTCATATATAGAAGAAAACTCACACACATGGGATTTGTATCTTAACACAGCAATGTTAGCATACAACTCAAACGTTCATTCCACTACGGGTTTCGCCCCACTTGAACTTATGTTTGGTCATAAACCATATATACCGAAATCTATCGATACGCTCGAAAACAACACCTATACTGATTATGTACGAGCTCTTAATCACAGATTATACTATAGTCGACAAAAAGCTTTGCAAAATATTCAGCAATCCAAAGAACGATCAAAACATTATTATGATTCCCATTCTCGTCCCGTAACCTATAATGTCGGTGATACGGTATATATTCGATGCCATCACAAACAAAATAAGGCCTTATCTCCAATATGGAAAGGCCCTTATAGAATCATAAAGATAAACGGTAACCACACTGTCACACTACAAATTGGACGGAAACATATTCGTCATCACTATGACGAAATCAAACCAGCCTTCGAGTAATTAACTCTACAATATTATGCAGTTGTATTTATTGTTTACAGGTGCTCGGTGTCAGCTTACGCGGACCAATTTGTCACACAGATTTCAAACAGTTCCGGATTGTATTTTGATCAGTTATTAGATATAAAGTTTACTAATGATCATTGGAATGTAATAACTTACGTAGATCTTAGTCATATACAACCACATTTAGAAAATGTAGAATTTTTATTTGATAAGACATCTAAATATTGTGACTCTGTATCCTCATCCCAAGTCAAATCTGATTGTTTAAACTCACTGAATTCTCTTAAATTACAACATAGTAACAATGTTAAGAAATTTTCGTCTATTTCATACTTAGTTCAAGTAAATGAAGTTAAACGCTCAAAACGTGGCCTAATCGATGCAGGCGGATCCTTATTGAAAACTTTCTTTGGAACCTTAGATTCGGATGACGCGCACAAGTTCACAAACGCTATAAATAAAGTACAGTCAGACGAAAAACAGTTAACTATTTTAATGCGTGATAACATTCATGTAATTAAGTCTACTATTTCTACATTCAATAATACGATGACGGAAGTTAAAGATAATGAGAACCGTTTGAATCAAAATCTAAATAAAATCGAGGAAGCTTTTAGCAAGCTTATAAATACAAGTGATAAACTGGAAATAAAATCTCAATTAATGTTACTACTTACCTCTTTAGAAAGTATCATTATAACTTTATCTTTCGACATTGATGACATAAATAATGCTATATTGTTCAGTAAAATAAATGTATTGCACCCGACTGTACTAAGTCCCGTGCAATTGTATAAGGAGCTCGAGTTACATTCTAATCAGCTGCCTCGACACGCGGAGTTACCCATCCTATTGACGTTACAAAACATTAATGAAATAATAAATATATCCGACATCGTATGTTACTATCATGATAACAAACTTATACTTATCCTAAAGATACCGCTAGTTCTTTCTCAAGTTTATAATTTATTTCAAATTGTACCTTTACCTACTTCTTTAGACAATAAAACTCCAGATACTTATGTCTTAATTGCTCCAACCAAACAGTATCTGGCAATAACAACAGACCGTCTATTTTACTCACAATTTGAAAGTGTTAGTGAGTGCAAAGTGATAAAAAATCAGTGCTTCGTGTGTGTTTTAACAAACGTGTATTCAACTATTGCAAACCCTACTTGTGAAACGATTTTATTAACGGATGTAATAGATAAGTTACCAAATTCCTGCCAAACAAGAATTTTACGCGGCTCTATTGAATTGTTTCAGAAGATTTCTAATAACCGTTGGATTTTTGTACAATCAGAACCTAGTAAGGGTCATATTTTGTGTAACGGTGACATGAGAGATCACGTCGAAATCTTGTTAGGTACAGGAATTTTACATCTTCCTAAATCTTGTAAAGCATTTTATAAAACTTTAACTTTTGTACCAACTGATAGTATTACATCTAACTTTACAACCACTGTATCCAATTTTAATATATTAACCGATGATTGTTGTAGTAATTTAAAATCCAACAAGACTTTACATGATGTCCCCCTTATTAAATTAAACGAGTTTAATAATTTTGATTCCTTATTAAAAGCAAGTACACATCTTGACGATTTTGAGAAACAGTTAAATAATATTGAAGAGCCTTCTCATCTAGAAAAGTATAGTACACATTATGTTTCCTTGATTTATGTTATTTCATTTGTATGTATAATATACTTTTTGTTTAGAACTAGGAGATATCTATGTCCCAGAAATCCAGGCTTTTGTGTTAAAATTTACAATAAAAATTATAGTAAGTCAAAAGGTTCAAAAAATAATGTTACGAATGTTGCTTATACCTCAGACTCTTCAGAAGCTGAAATTGATAATGTTTCAGTCAAATCTTTGCCAGTCCCGATTAAACGAAACACTATGAAGTAATTGTACTATGTCTAGTTTAGTTTATTAATAGTTAGTTATTATTAAGCTATTTTCTATCTCTGCCTAACTCTTTGGAGATCACAGGCATCTGGTTCATATTATTTTATTAAGTTAAGAATTAAGTTCAAGTTATATAAACTGTTTAGTTATAATTTTTATAGCGGGTTTTAATTGTTTCTTATAATGTCCACATCAAAATCTTAGATTTATTTGCATCTTTCTCATCACTTAATCTGTGATGATCAATCTTATCGGGGGGGCTGTTATAATAGCATCACATTGCATTACCAAGGCTAAGTAAATTGCTGAGCCAGCTTCAGTTGTTTACTTCGTTTTCTAGCGTTGTGCAATGGTATGACGTCAATGAAAAGTGATCGCAAGCCCTTCCGGCGATGGATCGGGCAGTTCGGTTTTTGCGTTTTTGGTGTGGACACTCTTTCAAAATCGTGTAACTAATTTCTAATTTCTTTAATTAAACTTCTAGAAAGTCTAAAGGTGTTTTTTTAAAAAGTCTTCAGCATCCCACCCCGTAACACTACGAAACTAGTTGAAAATATTTATGAATTTTAAAAATTTAACTAAGAAAATTGATGAAAAACTGAAAAAATTACAAAATTTAAGTTTTCTCCAAAGATAAACATCTAAAAAATCTTAACTTAAGTCTGATGTCTTCAGCAGGTAAGCGCGCAGCAGCATCCGTCGAAAAAAGAAGGGGTCCTGCCTGAAGATTTTTCAGTACAGGAGCTCAAAGTTCCAATATTCTAAACCGAATATCTCCGTTTCCGAAGGGGGTAAAATTCTGTTCTTGACGTCGTCGTACTTGACTTGAAGGTCTTCTAAGGCTGCCAAAAAACCAGCCTCCTCTAACGCTGGGATCGACAACCTCGTGTTGAAAATTGTAGGTTATAATTTCACTTTCTTCAGCTTTTCACAACAATGCGTCAGTGGATTTCCATATAATAGGAGTCAAAAGATGCCTCTAGGTGACCCCCAGATTTGGGTGTCAGAAAATAAGTGGGCCGCCGATGTAGTTACGGAGTAATAAGGCTCCAAAGATTTTAAACAACTTGAAATTGTTAGTTTTCACGTGATAGTTTTTCACACTGAGTTTTCCGACACTTGACTTTCTATTACACGTATGCAGGGCACAAAACCACAACTTTTGGTATATAGCACGATACCGTAGCGCGAAAAAATACCACTTAAATGATTTTTATTGTACGGAGCGTCGCAAAAACGTGGTGTTTTCGAGCGCGGTTGGACTCAGACTGGTTAGGTTAGGTTAGGTTAGGTTTTTTTTTTTTTTTTGTTAGTAGTAGGGTGGAAAATCCTCATGGACGCCGCGACTGTCCCACTAATAGGACAGTCGCGGCAGTGCCGGACTCTTACCGGCTAAAAACCACTCCTGCTCGTCCTATATAACCACTGGCATGGGGAGACCAGTGCTGATGCTCTATCTTATTTCATTTATATTACAGATTATTAAAGGGCCCTGTCCTTAAACTATTTCTACATACTACTTGTTATCTCTACTGCCTTCAATTTGTCTTGGCTTTATTAGAGAGACCAGTGCTTATGCTCTATTTTATTTATATTCTATTCTATCTCTACATACTACGTATCTTACTGTACTAATAATTCTTATTGCCTTCTTGTCGTTATTGCTCTATGTTACATGTATGCTCTTTCTTAATATATAATTTGTGCTTTCTTTCTTGTTTTTGTGTAATGCCTGCTGCGTTTTTTTTTTTTTCTATCGTTACAGATTTGGTTAACTTTTATTATATATTACATTATATAATTTGTTACACCTATATGTGCTACGTTTTATTTCGTGCAATGACTTTTTTGGCAATTTCTTCGCAAAACTCTATAAAATCACCTCTTAGATCTTTGCTGGCTATAATTTCTGACAAGTTTTCTTTGTTTAGGTTTTTATTTATCTTCATTTCTAGGTTAAGCCTTTGATTTGCGTAAATTGGGCACTCTACTAAGAAATGCTCTACATTTTCGTCTTTGCCTGTGTCACAGGGGCACGCCGGACTCTCCTTGCGCTTGAACCTATTCAAGTACTCAGAGAATCCGCCGTGCCCCGTTAACACTTGTACCAGTAGCGGATTAAGCGGCAACTTATTAATTAATTTATAAGCCTTTAAGGCACCGGGAAAGAACATTTTCGTTGTTGACGCGGTGGTTCCTGTCGTGTACCTGTGCTGCCATTCCTCCAGCATGTCCTCACGGATCTGTCGCTTGATGAAGGATACCGGGCACCTATCATAATCCGGCTTGGTCTTCAATCCAACAGCTGCCTCTTTCGCCAATTCGTCAGCTCTTTCATTTCCCTCCAGCCCCACATGTGCTTTAATCCAAAATAATCTAATTATTTTGTCCTGTTCTGATATTTTTAGGATATTTTGCCTTATTGCAAAAACTAGGGGATGGAGGGAAACACCGCGTGTTACCGCCTCAAGAGCTGACCTAGAGTCACTATATACATTGAAGCTTCCACCGGATCTTCCCATAACCATTTCGGTAGCCTTCACCAGCGCCAGTAGCTCCGCTTGGTAAACGGTGCAGAATTGTTCCAGCTTGAGCTTTTTGTTTTTAATTTCTGCGGCACCATCCCATAAGGATATTGCCGCACCAACTTTACCGTTGATTTTGCTACCGTCTGTATAAATTTTAAGGTTAGCTTCCTCTTGCTGAGCCAACTCTGCATCGTCCACCACTAATTTAAATTCAATAGCCTTATGGGCCGCTGGATGTAGTGTGTGTGTGTAAGGTATCGGTTTCTCCACTCTCCTATCGCCAACTATTCTCAGGGAGTGTCCTTTCTTTATTTCATAAAGCGAGGCTGCTTCTCTGATCCTAAGATCCAGTGGAAGCATCCCTGAAAGCAGTAATGCCGCGTTTAGTGAGGTCGTCCTATACGATTTGATAATTTTTTGTACAAACCCGCGTTGAACTTCATTTAGGTATTTCCTCGTCCCTATTTTCTCCACCGCTGGGGCCCAGGCACTTGCTGCATACATTATTATAGGCTCTACCACTGCCACGTATATTGTTCTGATTATCTCCGGCGAGATCCCCCACTCTACTTTGGCCGCCTTCGCCAGCTGCTTGTAAACGTTTATTGCCTTACGGCAAACGTTTGCCACGTGTGTGTTAAACGTCAGCTTGTTATCTATGGTCAGTCCAAGTATTTTTATTTCCTTTGACATGGCCAAGTCAACACCCCCCATGTTCAGGAGCGGCGTGTCGTGCTTAAGCCTGTTAGTAATAACCATTGTCTTTGTTTTCTGAGGCGCGAATTTAAGCTTATTCACTTCACCCCACTCCTGGACACGGCTAAGGGCCGCATTAGCCTGTCTCTGAACCTCAAGTGCAGTCTCGCCGGAGAAAACCAACACAACGTCGTCAGCAAACGCTTGGCAGTAATCACCTCTCCCTTCCAAGTCCTTCAGGAGCAGGTCCAGCACCATGTTCCAAAATGTAGGTCCTCCGATGGATCCCTGGACACACCCTTTAGTGGTCATTTTCAAAAATTCTGCTCCTGCATACCTAACCCGGACTTTTCGATTCGACAGGTAACTGTCCAAAACTCTGCGGATATTTTTGGGGCACTTGGTTTCTGCTAGTCTACATCTTATGGCAGGCCACCAAGCGCTATCGAAGGCTCCCTCTATGTCCAACGATACGATGACTATTATCTTACGTTCTTTAAGTTTTGTTCGGATATGTTTCAGAAGGTCATAGAGGGAGTCCTCGGTGCTGCGCTGCGGTGTGAAGCCATACTGCCTAGCGCTCATATGCTCAATGGTATGCCACCTGACTCGCCGTATCAACATCTTCTCCCAAATCTTTCCTAACACCGGCAGCAGCCCAATAGGCCGGTAAGATTTGGGTTTGGTGTAATCATCTTTCCCGGGTTTCCGCACGACCACTACCACTGCTTCTTTCCATGCCGTGGGAAAGAGGGAAAGACTAAGGCACTTGTTAAGCAGCGCCAAGAACAGGTCTGGGTCCCAGTTGATGGCCGCTCTGCAGATATCCGCCGTAAGCCCGTCCAGTCCTGGAGCCTTCTTGGGGTTGAAGCTGTCTGCAGCCCACTTGAGTTCTTCCATGGTGAATGGGGGTCAGATGACTCACCTTCTTCAGCCTCATTCACTTTCTCTGCTTTTTCCCTCACCAGTTTATGGGCTACACTGTCCGCCCGGCCCTCATCCTCAGGATAGAAGGTCTCTGACAGAGCCCTGGCTGACTCTTCGCCTTCCAGGACTCTGCCATTGCAGACAAGGGGTATGTCTTCCTGCCTGGTCGTTGTGCGTCCTATCACCCTATATATCCCGTCCCACATACTTTCCCTATCTTGTTTTCCACAGAACTCTTTCCAGCCAGTTGTTCTGGTCTTTTCTGCAAGTTGCAGGTACTCTTCCTTCACCTGAAGATATGCTTGTACGACTATGTCTCTACGAATTTGGGCAGCATTTGCAATGCGTCTTTTCAGTGTTTTGAGCTCTTTCTTCTTTTTTGTCAGTTCTTCTGTCCACCAAGGCAACACTACTCTCTGTTTGTGTTTAGTTTTTGGAATATGTTCTTCGCATGCTTCTTCTATGGTTTTAGTGTATTCTACTATTTTACATTCTAGTTCTTCTGCTATCTCTATTTTTGCTATTTCTTCTAAAAGATTATTCCTTTGCCAGGTTTGTGTTATGTATTTTCTAAACTCTGACCAGTTTGCCTTCCTCGTGTTATACTTTCTGGTGGTTCTTTTTATGTCTACTCCTTTAGATCTTTCCAGGTTGACCTCGAACAGAATTGCTCTGTGATCCGACACTGTTAAGTTTCCGTCTAGCCTCCAGTTTGCAATTTTCCCAAGCATATCTTCTGTACATACCGTTATGTCCACGCAGCTTGTGTATCTTCTGCCTCCTCTTTGGTAATCGTATGTGGGCTGGGACCCCCGGTTTAGGATGTGAAGTCCCAATTCGTCCAATGCTCCTGCCAACTCCTCCCCTCTCCTATTCGTTTCCCTACTCCCCCACCATATGTTCCAGGCGTTTACGTCCCCACCCTGTATCGTGTGCTTATTTCCGGCTTCCCGCATCGTTTTTTGGATATTTGCTATATCCCGTTCTATTTGTCCGTCCCCCTCCGAGTATATCGAGACGACCATAATTTCCCAGGCCTCAGTTCTCAATCGCGCTACTGTGATGTTTTCTGTTGTCAGCGTCGGGCACTGGGTTATGTCAATGTTGTCGTCGAATACTGCAATAGTGGACTTGATGGTTTTGTCCGTATTCCCTTCACATTGCAGTATCCGAGCTCCTTGGTAGGACTTCATTTTCTTGCTGGCCCCGGTATACGGTTCCTGCAACAATGCAAACGCAACTCTCCTCTTCACCGCTTCCATCATTAACTCGTCTGTTGCATGTTTGCACCTCTGCAGGTTGGCCTGTATTGCGCGATACTGATATCCTTCTGGTTCTGTTGCTGCGCTGTTATCATTATTGCCCGTATCAATTTCAACAATAGGCTACAGTGGACCTTGCTAGGGTTTCCCACTTTCTTCGGACAGGGCAATCAGGGCTGAAGGCGTTATGCTCTACGTGGTCCATTTTGGCTTTCTGGCAGTTTCTGCATGTTGGTGCGTCTTCTGCCAGGTAATCAGCACATTCCATTCGCAGGTGCGGGCCTCCGTAGTGGGCACATCTGTCCCCCTCTTCATTACATGTTTTCTTGCTGTGTCCATAACCTAGACATCGAGAGCATTGGACCAGTGGCGACTGATCCTCTGCCCTCAACCTCTGTATGTCGATATGGACACAAGTTGCCGTTGTCAGAAGGTTCCAGACTTGCGGGGACACACTAAGCACCACGTGTTGTTGATGTGGATTCCGTGCCTTCTTTTTGTACCTGATTGCTGCTCTGTAATCTTCCTCTTTCACACTTTTCAATAAGTTTTTATTTTGAGTACGGAGCGCCTTTAAAATGTCGTCTTCGGTGTTGTATTTGTTGACATTCTTAATAATAATTAGAGGGTCTTTATTTTTTATCTCCTCTACTCTAAGGTTCATTCCATCTCTACAAATCTTGTTTTTAACTCTATCTACTTCGGTCTTCGTCTTGCACCCGAGGATTATTTTTTGATCTCTTGCCTTACGTATTTTATCAATTTGGAAACCCTCATCCTTGGCATTCACTGCTTTCCTAATCTTTTCCATGACTTGGTCTCCTGTCTCAGTTTTATCGGTAGATGTGATTACTACCGAGTGCACAGCCGCATGCTCCTGAAGTAACCTCCTTGAAGGACCGGCCGCTACACTTGCATAGGTCACGTGTGCTTCTGTTTCTGTATCTTTCCTTTCCATTACTTCTCTCAGACGTTCCATTTCTATCCTATTCTTCTCTATCTGTTTGCTGTGGTCTGTTATTTTATCAATAAGTTCTCTATTTAGCCTGGCCGCCTCTGTTTCTACTTCATCTTCTGTCTCCCTGCCACTCCGCAGCTCTTTTGATTTCCCACTTTTCTCAGATGTTATTTCTAGCTCAGATTCTTTTACCAGTTGGTATAGTCTCTCCACCGCTTTGGAAATCTCATCCTTTATCTCCTTCTTAAGATTACGAGAACTTACCAACTGAATTTTGGCCTTTGTGAGGCAGGCCTTTTTTTTTTTTTTTTTAAGGTGGGAAATCATCCAAATGACTTCTCGCGCTCTGGGTGGAGCGGGAGGGCGTGTCAGACTTTTACTGACTAAAACCACACCTGTATCCTTCAATTACCCTTTGCGTACTAGGACTACGGGTTTCCCTTTCAGAAATTCTCCGCGGTCCTAGCTAGCGGGCATCGGCCCCGCTGGGCCCCTACGGTTTGCTGACATCTCTTTGAGGAGCGCGAGGATCACTACGCGCTGTTGACGACTGGGCTCGGTCCGGTTAATTACCGAACATCCGGACGGCGAGCTACCCAGTGCTCGACGTCCGCAAGCCCGCGTCTACCGTGGCTGGTAGTCGGGGTCGGAATTACGACGGCTAGGGCGTGAGGACCTTCGTTCCCTCACGCGTGCAGCCTCCTCCTTCGCTAGCATTACTGCTTCGCAGAAGGAGGCGACCGCCTGCCACTCCTCCTCGCTCCGGACCATAGCCTGAACCAGGGCCCGACGCGAAAGGTCGCTGCCGCCAATTGCCTCCACGAGGACACGGCGGTGCTCCGCCCAAGCGGGGCACGCCTCCACCGTATGCTCCACCGTGTCCTCCGGGTGGTCCACACAATGATGACACCCGGGCGTTGCTTCCGCCTGAATCCGATGCAGGAACCTCCCGAACTTGCCATGTCCGGTGAGGACCTGCGTCATGCGGTAGGTGAGGATGCCGTGTTGCCGCTCCAGCCACTCCTCAAAGAGGGGACTTACCGGTGAGGCAGGCCTTGGCCTCTGATGTTCTATTATGATAACGAATCGGTTGCGAATCAGCTGCTGAGATAGATCCTGTTCCTTGTGACAAGTTTTGCCAATTAGTCTTGGCCTCTTGCGAGAGCGCCGCCTTTGGTTTGAGTTTGGGCGGGGAAGTCGTAGGGGGCTTCTTCGGAGGGGTTGGTGTTTTGAGAGACTGCGCTGCCTTAGGCCTGTCAGCCTCCCACTCCCCAATGCTCCGTCTCACTGATGGGCCCTCTTGTGCATTGTGTGACCTCCCGGTATCCAGACTCTCCTCCCCATCCTTTGTCCTTTTCACAACCGGTGTCCTGATACCGAACATTGTGAAAACGCCTGGTCAAAAATGATTAATAATGGATCCCTGTAGAGGGGGGATCAGTCAACTGTATAAGTAAATGAGCAAGTAATCAATCGAAAAGAAATTTGTTATCCGTTAAGTAATGCTTATAAAGTACCACCTTAATTGTCAAAATAACTGAAGGTTACTATAAATGCTATTCGAATATTGAGAGTAATGTCAGTGAGTCCAATGCGCTTGATAGCTGATTTATGCAGTCTTATTCAGGTTTCAGTTATTCTAAATAACGTAATTTTGTGCTTTTATAGAGTCTTGCTCTATCAATTGTCTTACAAACTAATTGTTTAAATAAAAAATAAAATAAAAAAATAATAAAAATACAATTTTCGACTCTATGTAGAGTCAATCTCTATAAACCAAAAAATGGGTCTCCCCGAGCCCTTTCAGACAAACCCAAACGCGGTGACCCGGGCCCTAATGGTTCCCGAGATATAGCAACTTGAAATTCACCGGTCAAGATGGCGCCCGACACTCGGTCACCTGCGATTTTCTCCGAGACACTTTGCCCAAACACCACCGTGCCTGGGCTCCCTGGACTGGGCCCGACTTTATCTATCTTCCTGTACAATTTTCAGGCTGAAAATTTTCAGATCCCAGAAACCCCTGAAAAGATGCTAACTAGGAAGAGAAGGTTTAGGCAAAGTCCCAAAAGAAAACCCGAGCGTTCCACGACCCCCGGTTCAGGAGTTATTCGGGTCTAAAGTATCGTCTGACAGTTCAAGAACTGTCAGTCAGTTTCAAACCCGAGCTAACTTCCCTTCCAATGGTCGCAAAACGTCCGTGTTTGGACTTATTTGCCTTGTCTCCACCCCCTTCAGACCGCAAAATGACTTTCAGGGTCCCGAAAACCCCAGTGCCAAAACACTGAAAATTACGTGAACAGGACGTATATTGTCTTCTAATTACAACTGTCAAAACGGCAAATTTCTACGACCACCAAGTCCAGAGTTGTGTCGAGTGTAAGTTTTTCAAGATGGCGGGCAAAATGGCGGCCGCTTGCATAAATTTGGCCCTGGTTGACCGAAAATACCCGAGTTTGGGCTCTTTGGATTGGGCTTGAAGAGCCCAGTCCAGGTCTTGAAAATTCAACCCTAAAAAACTTACCCTCGATTTATTCCGGTCAAAAAACCCCTTAATTTACACTAAATCAGTGCCTACATCAAAATAACAATCAAAAAACCTATGAATATTACAATTTATGGTAAATCTTAGTTACAGCTATTTTTAAGGAGTGGTTGCGGAAATATATCACCCTTAATTAATACCCCTGTTGTCAACCCTTAATTTTCAAAAAATTCTAACTTCAAAATTATGAATGATAAAAAGCTGAAATTTGGCAAAAGTATACTTTACATTAAGGCCCTTTAAATGGAAAAATAAAAAAGGGGTGTTATCGCGACAAATAATTAATTATGATTTTTTGAAAATTTAAAAAAATTTTGAAACTTAATATCTACGCAACCACCTCACCTTTTTTGATGCTTGAAACGTCACAATGACTTGTACGACGTCCCGTCTCGAAGCAACTCGATGATGTCAGCCGCACCCGACCAGAACTGGTTGCACGTGGCCACGTGGGATGAGGTTTTCCTTAATTTTTTCCGAGCGCGTGGCCCACAAAAATCGAGCAGCAGGTCCAAAAGACGAGCGTCAATAAGACGCGTCGTTTGACGTCAAAAAATGATGGTGTCGCCGCTCTACTTTTCGTAGCGTTTCACTTAGAATATTTAATTTTTTCAAATTTCACACTTTTATGCAATTTCCACTTTTTCCAAGGCACTCACGATTTCACTTATACCACCAACGGATTGTCCGCATTTTTTCACGCAATTTAGTGGTAAACACGATGCGAATCGGTTCAAAAATACCACTTTTAAAGATTTTTCTAAAAAAAATTATGCGCGGAACAGCCTTTGGCACGTGTTATCGTCGCGGGGGGTGACCGCGGACTCTGGTTAGGTTAGGTTAGGTTAGGTTAGGTTAGGTTAGGTTTTTTTTTTTTTTATAAGAATGCAAAAGACCCCTGCCATACAAGTTTTGCAGGGTTGTTATTAAGGGCTGTAGGCTTTCGATTTCAGTTATTGTATTTTTGGTTCATACATTGTAAAATATGGATAATAAATAATTCTTAAAAATAGTAGTTACAATTCCAATTATTATATTAAATCATTATTTGACCCAATGGTTACCGAGATAATGATTTTTTTTTAAATTTTAAATTTATGTTCACGTAATTTGAAACCGAAAATGACCCCCCTGAATTTTGAAGCTAATTTTTTGAAATTATTGAAACTAATAGATTATATCTAAAAAATAGGTTCTGCGGTGAGAAAAGTCCGATATCACCCTTATTTTCTGTAAAACCACCCCTTGTATTTTTATACTTTTAGGATTCCTTCTAATCTAAAGTATTACAATAAGTCCTTGAATATGAAACCCAAAATTATCAAAACACTTAAAACTAATTACTAATTACATTCCCTACAATTTAGTGATTTTACTTTTAAAAAATATTTATAAATTAGTGTATATATCTATTTATGAAAATAATTTTGTCAATTTTTCTAAATTTTTACGTATTTTTCTAATAAATTCTTATTTCAGTACTTTTCCTAAAATAAAAAAGATGATTATTATTACTTTAAATACTCTCTATCTGATTTATGCGTCTCACCGATTTTAAATTTATTGCTTCTATTATTTTACGTACAATCAATTTTGGGGTGGTTTTTACCTGTCTCCAATAAAGGTTTTATATCTCAGCCCCTACTGAATTCGCGCGGACCTAATTTATGGCGCCTTGTAGAGGGTAAATTTGTCTATGATATAGGCCTTAGGCCAGCCTCGCGACTTAAGTAGACCAAAAGTTATGGTTATCACCAAGTTGGTGATCCTAGGTTTTTGGTCTCTCAACCCTTCTTAAAAATCGAATAACACTATCTAAAAAATTTAAATACCAATAATATACTTAAAAACTACTCCCGACTGGTCCCAAATTTTTTCGGATTTTTCCGGGACGTTTTTCCCCAAGTTGTGATTTTCCCGATATTTTTCAGGTGGGCTATCTTCGAAACTAATCACGGGAAAAATCCGAAATTTCGAGAGCTTGTTAGGGTTAATATAAACTATTTTTAGACATTTTAAAAAGTTTAGGTCATCGATCGTTTTTCCGAGTTACAGCTACAGCTAGTTTTCCCTATTTTGAAAGGTCTATAACTCGTGATCCACTTAGCTTTTAGGGGTTGAAAAAGTTACTCCCGGCTGCGTTCGAAGTTCTCCCAGCTGCCACGTCTTCAGATTTGTTTTACTGCTGCGGGGTCCTAGCCACGTGACCACGTGGTTTCCGGAAATAACTTCGTAGTTTCGGCGTTTTCTTCCGGAAAAATCCGGAAGTGATCGCAAAAGATGCTCCTTCCAATTACGCTTCCCTATGCAATTCCACTTTGCACTGTTACAGATCTCGTTCAGGAGATATCACTCAAATCCCTTGAATTTGAAGTTATTTGAGGTTACAGTTCGCACAATTTTCCTCAATTTTCACAATTTTTCACTTTTTCGGGTAATTTCGTATAACACGCACAAAATCATAAACCTTCACGTTTTTCACAAGTTTCTAGCGTTAAATTTGCGTTTTTAGCGAATTTTTAAGCGCGGAGCTAGTAATTTTCGTGCCGTTCGGGTCGAGGGGTGGCCCGGGACTGGTTAGGTTAGGTTAGGTTAGGTTAGGTTAGGTTAGGTTAGGTTTTTTTTTTTTTTTTTTCAACGGCCCGCGAGCTAGCCTACATGATGGTCCCCGGATAGTAGTCCAGGATTGTAATACGGGAGGGGTTGTTTCCTATCGTTTTTTTATTTATTTTTCTGGAATGGCTTTTTCGCCTGCTTGTTTACCTTTATTTTATAAATTCTTATTTTTCTAGACTATTACTACATTTACATTTTTACTTCTTTCACTTATATCTATGTCTTAACTCTTATTACTAATCTATTACATTTACTACGTCACTTGCAGCTATTAAACAGATTGAACTAACCTTACATTTAACCACATTTTTATAGCTTATTAATAATAGGCTTAATGTTACAGTTTTTCTTTATTATCTTACTTAATTTACTTACATTACTGCACTTAATCTCTACTATTATATTTCTTATCTATAGGTTACAACTTTGCTAATATTTATATAAGTTATTATATAATTTAACAAATATTATATATCTAGTCTTTGTTTCTCTTGTTCACTATGCGACATATTTTTGTACAGTATTCAGTAAAATCATCGGTGCTATGTTTGTTGGTGAGAAGTTCACACAGATTTTCTTTGCTTACTTTTATTCCTATTTTCTGTTCGAGGTCAAATCTATCAAGTGCGTGAGCAGGACACCCTACAAGCAGATGTACTACGTCTTCGACGGCGTTAGGTTCACAGATGCATGATGGACTCTCCCTGCACTTAAAACGGTTCAAGTATTGAGAGAATCCACCATGCCCTGTTAACATCTGGGTGAGTTTACCCTCCGGCTTGGCCTTGCGGACAAACCGGTACGCGGCAATCGCGTCAGGGAGGAACATTTTAGTTACCGACGCAGTGTCTCCGGCAATATAACGACTATTCCATACCTTAAGGGATGTTTGCCGTATTAGCCTTTTAATATATGAGACTGGACACTGGTCATAGTCAGGTTTCCTCTTTGACGCTAAAGCCGCGCATTTGGCAAGATCGTCGGCGAGCTCGTTACCAGGCAGTCCTGCATGAGCTTTGATCCAGAACAAGGATACATCTTTGCCCTGAGTCACGGCCTTCCGCAGGTTCTCACTCGTCTCCACAGCCAGAGGGTGGAGGGACCAATGGTTCGCGACCGTCTCCAGTGCGGCTCTCGAATCGCTATATAGACCATAGGTCACCTCCCTCCTTTTGAGGATGACGCTCGTGGCTTTACATATGGCTAGGAGCTCCGCCTGGTAGACTGTGCAGTATGCGGACAGACTGAGCTTGAGGTTCTGGATTTCGGCCTCACTATTCCATAAGGATAGCGCGGCCCCAACCCTCCCCTCAATCTTACTGCCGTCGGTGAATATTCGCACCTGCTGCACATTGGTTCACAAGGTTGTGGTCTACCAGTTGGATAATTTCCATTGCCATATGTTCCGCCGGGTGAGGAGCTTCTGCAAACCTCACCGGAAGCTCTGTCTCTCTATCTCCCAGTTCGGGCGGGGGTGACCCTCTCTTTGCCTCGTACAAAGCGGCTGCTTCTTGTATTCTGAGGTCAAGAGGCAGTATCCCCGCCAACACTAGTGCCGAGTGTAGAGAAACTGTCCGGTACGATTTGCAGAGCTTCTGAGCGAAGCCCCTCTGCACCGTGTCGAGCAACTTGCGCACCCCGACCCTCCTTGCTGCCGGTGCCCATACCGCAGATGCATACGTAACTAGGTATCGGCTCTATGGTGGCCGTATAAATAGAGCGAATGACGTCCGTGTGTAACCCCCATTCAACCTTTGCAGCTTTGGAAAGCTGCTTGTAAATGTCAAGAGCCTTCCGGCACTGTAGCGCGACATGCGTATTAAAAGTAAGTCGGTCATCGATAGTTAGTCCTAAGATTTTGACCTCTCGTGACATGCCAACACTGACTCCTCCCATGTTCAGCAGTGGGGTGTCGTACTTAAGTTTCTTGGTCAGAACCATTGCGCAAGTTTTGTGCGGCGCAAACTTCAACTTGTTTCTGACTCCCCTTGCCGAACGTAGGCAGCGTTAGCCTGTCTCGAGACGTCAAGTCCAGTGTCTCCGTCAAAGACCATACACACGTCGTCAGCGAAAGCCTGAACGTACACACCCATTCGCTCCAGTTCCCGAAGTAGAGTGTCCAACAGAAGGTTCCATAGGATGGGACCACCGATTGACCCCTGCACGCAACCTTTGTTGGTGCTCCTAGTGCATTCTTCCCCAGCGAATCTTACACTGACTTTTCTGCAAGCCAGATAGCTATCCAGTAGCCTCCTGATATTTACCGGACACTTTTCCTCAGCCAGACGGATTCTAATTGCCGGCCACCATGCGCTGTCGAAGGCCCCCTCTATATCCAATGACACTAGAGTTACCAGCTTTTTACGCTCAATCAAACCCTTGATTCGGTGTATTAGCGTATAGAGGGCGTCCTCGGTGCTCTTCTGGGGCATAAATCCAAACTGGCGAGTACTAATCCTCGGTATGATGTGCCATTTAATCCTTGCTACTGTCATCTTCTCCAGGACCTTCCCCAAAACAGGCAACAGACCAATAGGTCTGTAAGCTTTGGGGTTCGTATAATCGTCCTTGCCCGGTTTTCTCAGGACTACCACGGTTGCCTGCTTCCAGATGTCCGGAAAGTGTGCCAATTCTAGACACTTGTTGTAAAGGGCAAGGGATTCGTCCAGGTCCTGGTAGATAGCTCTGCTGCAGATATCTGCTGTGAAGCCATCCGCTCCCGGGGCCTTCTTTGGGTTAAAACTTCCCGCCGCGGTCTTTAGCTCCAGCAGTGTAAACGGTGGATCATGATTCTCATCATGTTTCCACTCATTTACCCGCTTTGCCGCTTCTCTGGCACGGTGATGATCTTCGTCGTCAGTTTCCTCCAGGTCTTGTGGGTAGAATGTCTCCACTAGTAAGTTCGCTGACTCCTTTGGGTTCAGGAATAAACCTTCTTTGGTTAAGGTCAAGTCTTCTTGTCTCCTGGTGGTCCTACGGATGACGCGGTAGATACCGTCCCATACTCCTTCCCTGTCCTGTCTTCTACAGAACTCCATCCAGCTTTCTATTTGGGCTTTCTTGGCTTGGCACTCATATTCTTCCTTCTTTTGCAGGTACTCAGTTACCACTATTTCTTTGCGGTATGATGCCGCGTTCCTGATCTTTCGCCTGAAGGTAGTGGCAACTTTCTTCAGCCTGGCGAGCTCATCATTCCACCATGGGACCTTGAGTACCTCGGTACTCTTTTTTATAGGCATGCTGCTGTTACATGCCTCGGTAATAGCATTATTAAATTTAATTATCATGTTTTCTAACTCTAGGTTTGAATTGATGCAGTTAATTTGGTCGAGGCTAATATTATTTATTAATTTTTGTTCCGAAAGTGTTAGGTTGAAAAGGTCCCAGTTTGCCTTTTTAGTATTGAATAGTCTAGTGCTTCTTTGCACCCTAAGGCCTCTACTCTTGCGGAGATTTATGTCGAGTAGGATGGCATTGTGGTCCGAGCTCGTCATTTCCTGGTCTACCCTCCAGTTGTCTACTAAATGTAGTAGATTTTCAGAGCAGGCTGTAATATCTACAAAACTGGTGTACGCCTTATTACCTCTGACGGTGTCAAAAGTAGGCGTATCACCTCTGTTGAGTACCTGCAATCCAGACTCTTCCAGGGTACCGGACATCTCAACTCCCCTGTGGTCTTCTATGGTGCTTCCCCACCAGGTGCTCTTGGCGTTGCAATCGCCTCCTATTAGCAGTCCTCTTGAGCCCAAGTCCTCTCTGATCTTTCTGATCTGATCCAGGTATGGCCCTATGGGTTGGTCGGGTTCGAAGCAGCCGCGATTTCCCAAGCGGAAGTTCGGATCCTCAGCACAACAATATTGTTGGTCGTGAGTTTCGGGCACTGGATGACGTCAAGATCGTCGTCGAAGACAACGATAGCCGCCTTCACTGTCCCATCTCCTACTGCTGCACACTGGAAGACTCTCGCCCCACGGTAGTCCTTCATCCTTCTTACCCCCCCCACATACGGCTCCTGGATCAAGGCGAATGCGAGTTTTCGCTTGCTGGCCTCAATCATGAGTTCCGTGGTTGCCAGCTCTTTCCTCTGGAGGTTTGCCTGGGCTACTGCATATCTTCTGGTGGGGCTGCCTGCCCCGGAACGACTTGTGACAACCTTAGCAGTACGCTACCTTAACCCTAGCCAGTGCCTCCCACCTTCTACGCACCGGGCATTCGGAGCTAAATGCATTGTGCTCAGCGTTCTCTGCTTTGGCGTCCATGCAGTTGCAGCAAGTTGGCGGTGCTGCCGCCAGGTAGTCCGCACATTCCGCTCTCAAGTGTGGTCCGCCACAATGGCTACACTTAGGGAGAGTGTCCTTGCAGAATCGTCTACCATGTTCATAGGAGAGGCACATAGAACATTGCACTAACGGCGATTGGTCTGCGACCCGAACCTTCTGCATATCTATGTGCACTGCTCCTCTGTCCATCATTCGATTATAAATTTGCGGGGACACTCTCAGCGCGATGTGACTCGTGAGCGGGTTCCTTGCACGACGCCTGAATTTGACGTCGACTCGGTCGTTCCCCTTGTCGAGACCACCAAAGACATCCTTGTTCTGGTTCCTCAATGCGGTTAGGATGTCATCATTGCTATTAAAAGATAGCACGTCTTTGAGTACCAGCATCGGATCCTGGTTCTTAACGTCCTCGACAATAAGGCGACCGTCTGTACTCTGCAGTCGCTCCTTAAGCTTTTTTCTTTCCTCTTCCGTTCTACATCCTATTATGACCTTCTTGTCTTTTACCTTTCTTACCCTCTCTACTGTTACCCAACCATCTTTAGCATTCACTGCCTTTCTTATTTCGTTCAAAACCTGATCACCAGTGTAAGTGTCGTCTTTTGACGCGATAGTGACGGAGTGTAGCGCGCTTCTTTCTGGTGTATGCCTTCTGGGCTGCGCTGCTGCCACACTCGCGTAGGAACAGGCTTGAGAGGCTACTTGTGATGCGATGGTCAGGGATACTATTTCCAATTGAGTTTTGTCAATTTTTTCCCCTTGTATTTTCAACATTCTAATTAATTCTTCCCCATCCCTTCCCATCAACTTTCCCTGATTTTCCATGTCCCTCTCTTGGGTCCCTTTATCCTCCCTATCATTTTGGCTAATTTTTGTTTTATTTGCAGGTCCGGTTTCAGCTGCCATATCTTTTATAAGCTGGTACATAGCCTCCACCGCCTGAGTGATGCCAGCTTTGATGTCTGACCTCAGATTACGAGACTCGCCAAGATGCGTCTTCGCTCTCTGAAGCCAGAGTCTGCCTTCTTTTGCTCTGTCAGTAGAGACCACCAACTTTGGCGACCCACTTGCGGCTTCGACGGAGCTCCGTCGTTTAGCGATCATTTCGGAAGGCCGGGTGGCCTTTTGGATCTGTTTCGGAGGGGCCACCGGGATTTGCGTCAGCTTTCCAGGTGAGATAAGAAAAGTGGCAGAAGCAGCGGTCTTAGATCCGTCTCCTCTGCCGCTTTCCCATTCTCCAATGCTCTTCCGCACGCTTGGAACTTGTGTCAACTTGCTAGGGGAGGGTCCTGCCCTCTCCGATTCAGTTCGTAGGTTGGCAGAGCTAATCTCTGTCACCTCTTTCGTTATTTTGCGGGGCGTGTGTTCGAGAGGCATGTTCAGGGGGGCTCAGACGGTCGGTAACGTCAATTAGTAATACTTAGTCCTAGGAACACCGATTGGTGCTTTGACTATCCCTGTAAAGAGGGGATAGTGAAATAGTCAATACGAATGTCAATTTATTACTAGCCCTGTAAAAGGGGGATAGTAAGACGGTCAGTCTAGGCACGTCAGAAGCGTTTTAATATCCCTGTAAAAGGGGGATAGTGTCCTTTGTCAAAAAAGGGGGTGCACACAACGTTCGTATGAGCTTAAAAGTAAAACAAAAGAACTAGTAATTTTTTAAAAACAAACAAAATATTTTTCGGCTCTATGTAGAGTCGGTCTCTACAGTCCAAGAGATAGCTCTCCCCAAGCCCTCTCAGACAAACCCAAACACCGCAGCTCTTGCCCAAAGGGTTCCGGAGATACAGCGGTTTGAGTTTATGGTTACCAATCCAAGATGGCGGTCAAAATCTGGTTAATTGTGGTTTTCTCCTGAACCCCTTGCCCAATTTCCACCGTGCTTGGGCTCTTCTGGTTGAGCTCGAGGAGCCCTATCTCTCGGGATAAAATTCGGGAGGCAATAATTTTACGTACGGTATTCCCGAATTCACACGTCAGACGAATAGAGCAAAGCCAGCCGACGCCCCCAGAAGAAACCCGAGCCCTCCACGACCCCCGGTTCGGGAGCTATCCGAGTCTGAAATTTCGTTTGACAGTTTGAGAACTGTCAAAGTTAGACTCCAACCCGGTATAACTCCACCACCCGCGGTCGCAGAACACTCGTGTTCGGACTTATTCAGCTTGGCTCGATCCGCCCCGTCGTGTTTTGTGGCTTTCAGGATCCTGAAAATTCCCAGCTTAAAAATACCTGAAACCTAGTGGATCGGACAGAGGTTGTCGCTGCAAATACCCCAGTGAAAACAGCAACCCTCCACGACCCCCAAGTCCGGAGCTATGAAGCGGCAAAGATTTTCAAAATGGCCGCCCAGCTGTCAAAGGCCAAATTCAAATGGCTGTAACTCCGCAACCGTTTGCCGGAGAGAATTGCGGCCTCGAAAGCGGTACCCGCCCAGACTCCCCCTATCCGCTGAAACCAGTCTCAGGGCTGAAAATTTTCAGGCCTGAAAAACGCCTGAAAGTGCAAAACCTATTTCCGCACGCGTGTCTCACTGAATACTGTAAAAATCTGAGCTTTCTACGATAAATAGCTTCGGAGATATTTATGCTTTTATGCAACAACCTATTAAAACCAAAATGGCCGAAAAATCAAATTCAGTCGTTTTTGAAGCTATTGGCCGCGACTTTGGACTCAATCCTAACCTAAAATATGTTCTAAACACAATCCTTCACTAAAAATTTAATATTAACTGTATATTACTGAGATATTTAAAAAATAACAAAATAATTAAATATCTTTTCAGTCGATAAACATAAAAATTTGGAAAAAACGAATAAAATTTTGTAATTTATTAAGCTAAGAAACTAGTTAAAAATATTTAAAAATTTTGAAAATTTGTCAAAGAAATTTTATAAAAAACTGAAAAATTTACAAAATTTTAGTTTTCTCCGAATATAAACATCTAAAAAATCTATACTTAAGTCTGATGGTTAGGTTAGGTTAGGTTTTTTTTTTTTTTTTTTTTTTTTTTTTTTTTTTTTTTTTTTTTTCTACCCCTTACATAATCAGAGTCCTTATTTAAACTAGTTCGCTTCCACTCCAGTTCTCGCTATCTTTCCTCTCGCACTTTTATTCCGCATACTTTATCTTTCTTTTATCCATCATCTTTCATTCTCTTATGGGTGGGACTCCCATTTGCTATACTAGTCTTATCTATCTAGATATATATGTCTACTTCTCTATATTTCATTTTGTACTTTTTACTTTTCATGTTCTACAGGGGGAAATGATCTTGTACACCATTTATTTATTTTATTGGATAAAATAAATAAATGTTCTATGAATTTAAAATTAAATAACTGTTAAATGTGTTAATTCTTACTTATTTATAGTTTTTACAGCAAATTTTTAATTCTATATTATATAATTTTATAAAGTCTTATTCTTATATTTCCTTTCAACACATAGTTATATCCAATCTTATTATTATATTTCTTATCTTAATACAGTATATTAAATTACAAATTGGTCATAATGATTGTAATTATTAAAATTTTTCCTTATACAATTATATCTTATTCATTTATCTATTGGTTATTCATTCATCCATTCTATCTATTGGTTATTTGTTCCGTTTATTTACGGATTGCACAATTTTAATTATAAATTCTATAAATTTTATTCGCATTTTTCGGTCTGCTATCAAAACACTGAGATTTCCCTTTTTCACCTCCATATCGACTCTCGTTTCAAAATCGTGCCTGTGGGAGGAATATATAGGGCACTCCGTCAGTAGATGGAGGACTGTCTCCTGCTTGTCGGGGTCACAGGCGCACGCCGGGCTCTCCTTGCACTTGAAGCGAGTCAGGTACTCGGAGAACCCGCCGTGTCCTGTCAGGGCTTGGGTCAATTCCATGGTCATCTTCATCCTTCGCACCGTCCTGTACGCAGCGATCGCGCAAGGGAAGAATATCTTCGTCGTAGCCGCAGTTTCTCCTGCACAATACCTCCGGTTCCATTCGCCCAGCGTTTCCTTACGGATCATGCGCTTGACGAATGAAACCGGGCATTTGTCGTAGTCGGGTTGCCGCTTCGACCCCAGGGCAGCCTCCTTCGCGAGCAAGTCGGCTCTCTCATTACCCTCCAGCCCGACATGAGCTTTGACCCAGAACAAGGAGACGCTCTTGTTCTGGGTATTGCTGCGGCGGATGGCGTCCCTTGCTTCCACTGCGAGGGCGTGCAGGGCTTCAGGGTTCACGACTGTTTGGAGAGCTGCCATGGAATCGCTGTAAATAGCGAACGCCGTCTCGGTACTTCGGAGGACCTCCTTCGCAGCTTTGCAGAGGGCGAGAAGCTCGGCCTGGTAGACGGTACTGTAGGACGGCAAAGCAAGCTTGAGGGCCTTCACCTCTGCCTGGTCAGTCCACACCGATACTGCGGCTCCGACCTTGCCCTCAATCTTGCTGCCGTCTGTAAAGATGCGCACCGCGTAATTGCGGTGCTCGTTGTACTGTTCCTCGTTTACCAGGCGTCGCAGTGCAATAGCTCTCTGCTCAGCCGGATGCGGCATCTCCAGCGCCGACACCACGCGCTCGATCTCTCGGTCTCCCAGCGCTGGATGTGGTACTCCCTTCTTTGCCTCGTAGAGCGAGGCTGCCTCCTGGATTCGAAGATCAAGAGGGAGTATCCCAGCCAGCACCAGTGCTGAGTTGAGAGAGACCGTGCGGTAGGCCCGGCACAGTTTTTGTGCAAAACTCCTCTGGACGGCGTTCAGCTTCTTCTGCACCCCGACTTTCTTAACGGCCGGCGACCACGCGCTCGCTGCGTACATGACAATGGGTTCCACTGCAGCCGTATAGATACAGCGGATAACCTCTGGATAAAGACCCCAACTGACCCCAGCAGCCCGCGACAGCTGCTTATAAATGCCAACAGCTCGGGAGCAAACGTTTGCGACGTGAGCGTTAAAAGTCAACTTGTGATCGATGGTGAGACCGAGCAACTTGATTTCGTCCGACATGCCAATGTCTACCCCACCCATCTTGAGACGTGGGGTATCATGCTTCAGTTTGCGCGTAACAAGCATTGCTTTCGTCTTATGAGGCGCAAACCGAAGCTTATTTGTGACACCCCACGCTCGCACGTACTCGAGGGCAACATTGGCATCCCCCTGGACTTCAAGAGCTGTCTCTCCATCAAACACAAGGACAATATCGTCAGCAAACGCCTGGCAATAGACCCCCATTGCCTCTAGAGCCTTTATGAGAGGATCCAGCAGAACGTTCCAAACCATGGGGCCACCGATCGACCCCTGGACGCATCCTTTCTCGGTCCTGGATTCGTACTCCACTCCCGCATACCTGACTTTCACCACCCTCGGTTAGGTTAGGTTAGGTTAGGTTAGGTTAGGTTTTTTTTTTTTTTTTCGTGTATCTATTCTACCGCAGACATGATGGTCCGCGCCATTTTTTACAGTGTTCTTTGTTTATGAAAGTTTATCAATGGCATTTTATCGTGCCCTCATCTTAACATTTACTTAAAAACTAAGCTTAAAAACTACGCGAGTCCACCTCAGACTCATATATAGGTATACATAATTTTTTTTTTTTTTTAAATTAGTTAAGTTAGTTACTTATTTATACAAATTACTTTTACTTATATTACAAAACTTAGACACATCAATATATCAAATCTATAGTCACATCACACCGTCAATCCAACACCTCCGCGAAACGAAACTCAACGCCATTTGTTTGCTGAGCGCTAACTTTACAGGTTTTTTCACAAACAGTTTCCCTGAAGAATCCCGCCCAGCGACGGTATTGGATTAAAGGTGCGATATGCAAGGTATTAAAATATACTTATTACAATGGTTAAATTTCTGATTGTTGTTGTAATCTTGCTATTCAACAACTAACACTAACACTAACATTATGATTATATATATATATATTTTTTACGACTATGGATTTAGGGTTGGTGGGTAGAGTTTGGGTATTGGGCTCTTGTTGATCTGCCACCTAGAGTAATAATAATAATAATAATAATCTATTGTAGCCAATAAGCCTGATATAGTGGTGGTGGACCGAAGCGAGAGGCGTGCAATGATTGTTGACATATCCGTTCCGCATGACGAGAACCTCGTGAAAGCCGAGAAAGATAAACAAATCAAGTATATTGACTTGGCTCGCGAGGTTGTCGACATGTGGGATGTGGACTCAGCGATCATTGTACCGATAGTCGTGTCAGCCAATGGCTTAATAGCCAAGAGCCTCGACCAACACCTTAGGAGGCTCGCGTTAGGCGGCTGGATCAAGGCCTTGATTCAGAAAGCGGTACTCCTGGACACGGCTCGTATCGTTAGGAGGTTCCTTTCTCTGGAGCCCTGACCGCCGGTAGCTTGGACCCTGTTCCCGATACCGGTGGGGTACTATTTTTTATATTTTTAAATGTTTTTATTTTATTTATGTTTTAAGAAATATTTAAAAATGTACAAAATATGTATATAAAGTAAATAAAGGAATAATAATAATATTTATTTCTCACCACAATATAAGGTACATTTACATAGTTTATAGAAAGCAATACATTACTGCAGTTTTACAATTATAATGTTATATTGTGGGAGACTGGTGCCTAAGCTAGACGTAAGGCCTGTATTTCAGGACACCAGGACTCCCTCTCATTCGGAGATACATTTTTACACATAATGTACTCTCACATTATTAAATGCGGTAGGTTACTTATAACAGATCATGTTTACAATAAAATAGTTTAATTCAGTGTTAGTATTTAAGTGAATATAAGTTGTGTTTGGGTGTATGTGTGTGATGGTATGTGAGGGTGTGTGTGTGCGTGTGTGTGAGAGGGTGAGGGTGTGTGTATGTGTGTTTATGAGGGAATATGACTGAGATTAGGAAAATTATTGTTCGAAAGTGGGTTGATTTATGAACAGGATGCAATTGAATTAATTTAAAAGAGAATAACAATGGTAATTTACTAACCGGAAAATGGTATAGTGTTTTGTTAGCAAGTTACATCTGAGTTGCAAGAAGTTTTTCTGTGTCGTCATAGTTTAACTCCTGGAGCCAATTCCTTACTTTAATTTTGCACTTTTTGCTGGTGAGACTATAAAAAGACAGCTTCCTGTTTATGCTATTGTATAGAAAGCGACCCAGGTAGCAAAAGAAGCGTTTAGAAAAAACAGTAGTGAGTCTTTCATGATGGCGGTCTATGGGATCAAATCTTCTTTTACCATGTGACAGTACGGGATTGAATGAAGTGAGTCCATGCTGTTTTAGGACCGTTTGCAATATAAACAGCTGACGGACAGTTAAAACTTTAGTCTCTTTGTATAAGAGTGCTGTGGGATATTGGAATGGCAGAAAGGAAGACACCTTCAAAACAGCTCTCTGCGTTCTTTCCAGTACTAGGATTGTGTATTTAGGCGCACCACCCCAAGATGTTATGCAGTAGGTCAAAAGCGATTGGGCGAGGGCGAAGTATACTGATTTCCGCAGCTTTTCGTCTGTTACATGCCTCAGAGTCTTGAAGACATAAATTAATTTACGCAATCTATTGCTAAGGGTGTTGATGTGTTCCTGAAATCTTAAGTTACAATCTATAATAATACCTAAGTACTTTACGCTGTTTACCTTTTGTAAGTGTGTGCAGCTACATGTATTGTCATTTTGCTTAGAACAGCAGTGGGCTATAATGGAGTGCGTTGCTGTAGTTGTACGCATGTAGTTTTTTAAGGAAAAGGCAATGTACTTCGTTTTATCAGCGTTCAGTGTGAGAACGTTTCGGTGCAGCCACTCTGTCACAACGTTAAAGCCTGCCTGGGCATGTGCATATACTTCATGCCATGTGCCTGCGCTAAAGAGAAGGGCAGTGTCATCGGCAAAAGTTATGATTTTACCTTTATGGAGAGTGAGCGAACCCAGCTCGTTGATGTATATCAGAAAGAGGGTCGGCCCAAGTACGCTACCCTGTGGCACGCCATAGGACACAGCGCGTTCCTCACTAACGACGTCATCGATCTTAACACATTGGGTACGCTCACTCAGATAATCCTCATACAGTTTAAGTTGTACCCCCCTTATTCCCAACTTTTCCATCTTCTGAATTAGGATGGGGACAGAAACCGTGTCAAAAGCTTTGGCGAGGTCTAAAAATATGCCTAATACCTTTTGCCCACTATCCAAGTTTTTGACTACATAGTTTGTCAGATCATGAACCGGCCCAAACCGGAACAAAGAGTCTTCACTAACTCCATCAAAGCTTCCACGACTGCGGTGTCTCGATGCTGCATGGCCGTCTTAAGGTTGTATTCGACGACCACTTTAGAAGGCGCATCCATCGCTTTACGGGCGAAACGGCCCGTGGCATCGTCGGCGTCGTCGGTGTAGTACACACAGCTGACCGTGTGTCTCGACACTGCAACAACTGCATGAGAGATGCTGTCGTGGATTTGGAGCCTCCTTGACTTGGTGTTTATTATGATAACGCTGTCGCAGGTCAACCCCTGAGCTGCGTGGATGGTGAGGATACGCGACCCTTCGCCAGACCCATAGCCCTGGTCGGCAAGAGAGGCTCTCTCTTCCTGCGTATGGACCAAGAATAAGGTGTTCTGGGCGGTTATCGGTATGCGCGCTCCCGTGAACCTTTCTACTTTCAGAGAGTGGACCCGCGACAGCGAAGTCTTGGAGGAGTATATACCGGGGTATATCTCACTCAGGGTCAGTGATATGTCCATTGGGTTCCGATGCGTACAGAGTAACTCCTGGGTGATGCCAGCCACCAAGTTTGGACGGGTGTACCTTAACTCAAAAAGGTTCTCTCTGTCCAAAAATGGTAGCTGATTCACGTCTCCGATGAGAACGACCTCGCTCGCTCCAGACAACTTCACTGCCATGACTATTGCCCCAAAGTGGTTCATGAGGGCTTCGTCAACCATAAGGCGACGGCATTTCTCCTCTGGTCTGAACCCGTTGGCTAAAATTGAGGCCATAGTGCGCACCTTTGCCTTGACACGATCTCCTAATCGGTGCGCTAGTTTTTCTCTGAGATCCTTAGCAGCTTCGGTTGTTGTTGTCACTACGATATCGCTCTCCTCGTCAAAATGTTTCACCATCCAGGTTGTCTTGCCGCACCCTGGGACTCCGTTTATCCACTTGATACTGGGTACCGCCCAATGCGCTTCCGAAGCCGGGGAAGCGGAGGCCCCCGAAATGGATTGCGACATTTTGAGGATCCTGTCGTCCAGCATAATTTTGGTACACTTGGCGGTAACCACTATCGGGTCGTCTTCGGGTGTGTGGAATGTTACTTTCCCTGAGCGCTCCGTTTCCACCTCGTCCAGGGTCACAAAGCCACTCTTCGCGCTATAGGCTGCCATGTACGACCCCGTCATTTCACCAGCAATGACCTGGGATTTGACGTTGTCGTACACGGCTGCCTCTGCCTCCCCGAGTAAGACCCTTAACAGACCCTCATTTTTCCAATGAAAGGTCTGCAGAATCTTTCTACATGTCGCGAGGTTTACCTCTCTGGTTGCCCTCACGACTGATACATACTCGAGGAATGCGCTCTGTACGTGGTCTATGATACCAGAGTTCACAGCGAGGGTCGGAGGGCTGACTTGCCCTTTGTCGGCTCTGGTCGGTTTGGGTTTTGGTTTTGGTGTTTCCCTGGGTTTCGGTTTGAAAAACCTCATGACCGCTGACTCTTGCCGCTCAGTTGGTGATGTGCGGCTGGTACTCGGGAGCAGTGCGCTGAGGAAGGTGCCGATTGCTTTGAGATGGCTCTTGGACCGCGCTCGGTCCTCTGGGCTGATGTTTTTGCCTTTGTCCCTCTTTTCTTTTTCTGCTACAAACTTTTGCTGGGCCCTTTCAGCTCCGCTCGTGGTGTTCGGGTTTTTAGTGGAACTCATCGTGCTACCTGTGTGGTCTTTGGGGGCTTTGAGGAAACTTAGAGTTTCCCCCCTATCCTCGTAGACCACGACCTCATGCTGTTCTGAGGCTTTAAGGCAGCCGAAACGGTCTGCGATGTCTCCTCTTTCACCACCGGCCGCCATAGCATCGATGCTGATCGTGCGGGGTGCTATGCACGTATTTTCACCTGCCTCCCTGATCTTTTGGAGCAGCGAGCTCGCCTGAGCAAATGGGGTCTCCGCTCTCCACTCGAGTAGTGCGATTGTCTTTCCTTTGAATCGCACTAAACGGCACTTGTGAGCGGCTATCTCCACCTGCTGCAGCGCGGCGTACTTGCTTCCTTTGATGCTCGTTTTTGATGTGCTCCCGTTGATCAGGGCAGCTAGGCCTGGTGAAATTGTGATTCGGGCTCCAGTGCGGCTTGTAGCAATGCAGAAACTTATACCCAGCGTCTCTGATTCCCTATTCATGAACAGGGCGACCCCTCGGAGTCTGATACCGGGGACTCCGTCTCTTCCGCATACCAGGAACTGTGTTACTGGCATGTCGGTTGGGATCGTCTGTTGGTTTATCCCTGTTGTTACTACCGCTAGCGCTGTTACTGGTGCTGGTTGTGTGTTTATTCTTTGCTGTGTAATTGAAGGTGACGGGTTTTGTGTAATTGATGTTGGTGTTGTGTTTGTACTATGCCGTGTTGTTATGGGTAATGGGTGTTGTGTATTTAGTGTAGGTGTTGTGTTTGTGGTGGGGGTACGAGTAGATGGTAGCCGGACTCGACTTTGTGCGGGGGCGTCCGATTTGTTCGGCCCCGCTGCGGTTACGGCAACCTTACTCGCGAATGCTAAGAATGGGGTCCTCGAAGCTGGCTTCTCCATGAAGTTGTGGAGTGAGGATTGACTTAACTGGAGCCCTGTTTTCCGCTCCAGTACCATTCTTTCAAGGCAGAACCTTGGGCATTCGAAGAGAAGGTGCCAGACTGTTTCCTCGCAGCTCTGGTCGCAGACGCACGAGGGACTGTCCTTGAGGTGGAAGCGGTGGAGGTATGCTGCGAAGCCTCCGTGTCCCGTCAAGATTTGAGTATGGGCCGGTGTTAGGGCTGTGTCCCTGAGGATTCTTTTCGCCGCTAGGACGTCTGGAAAGAATACTTTTGTTACCGCCCCTGTACTCGAGGACTCGTACCTCACTTGCCACTTCTTTACAGTCCCCTCCCGTATCTTCCTTCTCACGTATGATACGGGGACTTTGTCGTAGTCCGCTGTCTCCTTTGTTAGGGCCGCCTCCTTTGCCAGCAAATCTGCTCTCTCATTCCCGACAGTTCCAACGTGGGCCTTGAGCCAGAACAGCCTCACTTTTCTGCCCTCTTCTCTGATTTCACGGATGAAACTCTTTATTTGGAGTGCCAGGTGGTGAGTAACAGACGGTCTCCTCAGCAGGTCGAGCGACGACCTTGAGTCGCTCAGTATGCTTATGGAGGCCGCCTTAGATTCTCTTGCCAATCTGACAGCTCGGAAGAGTGCATACATTTCAGATTGGAAGACAGTGTTGTGAGGCTCCAAGCCAAAAGTGCTGGACATGGACTCCTTTCCTCCTTCCCACCAAGTTAGGGCAGCTCCAACTTTCCCCTCTATCTTGCTGCCGTCGGTGTAGATTTGGGGGCCGGTAACATGGTGAGTCTGTAAGGTTTCGGGATTCCAGTCTT
Source organism: Mythimna impura (assembly GCA_905147345.3). Lineage (NCBI taxonomy): Eukaryota > Metazoa > Arthropoda > Insecta > Lepidoptera > Noctuidae > Mythimna > Mythimna impura. The sequence goes on along the minus strand of LR990342.1, from coordinate 76,963 downwards.
CTAGGCGTGCATACTCGGTTGTTGTAAGTCGCGCTGGATGAGGCTGATTTAAATAATTTATATTCCGTTCCAGCTCGCGGCCCGGTGGTAGGAACTCTCGGGAATGGCCCTTCTTGATCTTGTAAAGGGTCGCCGCCTCAATCACCCGGAGGTCTAGTGGGAGTTGGCCTGACAGAACCAGTGCCGATGTCAGAGACACCGTGCGGTATGCCTTGCAGATCTTCTGTACGAAACCCCGCTGTAGCGAATCAAACTGGTTTCGTGTCATCAGTTTTTCAGCTGCCGGGGCCCACGCACTCGCTGCATACATCACGATAGGCTCTATCACCGACACATAAATCGTCCTAATTATCTCCCTATTGAGACCCCACGTCACCTTCGCTGCACACGCGAGTTGCTTATAGATGTCCGCAGACTTTTTACAGGTTGCGGATACGTGTGCATTAAAAGTGAGTTTGGCGTCAACAATGAGACCTAGCAGCTTGATCTCTTGGACTAGGCCCAGCCTTGTGCCCGACATGTGCAGAACCGGGACGTCGTATTTCAGCTTTTTCGTTAACACCATCGCATTGGTCTTATGCGCGGCGAAACGCAGCTTATTTCGGGCGCCCCACTTCGACACTATGTCTAGCGTCTCATTGGCTTTCTGCTGCAAAGGACCGGTCTCGTGGTCTGAGAATACCAGGACGACGTCGTCTGCAAAAGCTTGGCAATATACCCCCATACTCGCCAATTTGTGAAGGAGCGAGTCTAGGATCAGGTTCCAGAACGTCGGACCGGCAATTGAGCCCTGAACGCATCCTTTGTTGGTTCCCTTCTCGCTAGTCGCTCTGGCGTAGTTGACCTTTACGTGGCGGTCTTTTAAGTAAGAGGCGACGAGAGTGTACAAATTTCTGGGACATTGTTTGGCCACCATCTGTTTTTTTAATGCAGGCCACCATGCGTTATCGAAGGCCCCCTCTATGTCCAATGACACCAAAAGCACTATCTTCTTTGCTTTGATTTCGGCACGTATGTGCCCCATTAGGTCATAGAGGGCGTCCTCGGTACCACGCTGTGGCATGAACCCATACTGGCTTTTATGGAGTGTTGGATAGAAGTGCCACTGCAATCTGCCTACAAGGAGTTTTTCCACGATTTTTCCGAGGACAGATAGGAGACCTATTGGCCGGTACGACTTTGGACTGGTGTAGTCGTCCTTGCCTGGCTTGCGGAGGATGCACACGTGGGCGACCTTCCACTGCCTCGGAAAGTGTGATAGCGACAGACATCTGTTTGCTATCGCCAAGAACACTTCCCTGTCGCAGTTTATTGCCGCTGTGCAAATGTCCGCCGTCAATCCATCGGGACCGGGGGCCTTCTTCGGATTTTGGTCTTGCAGGACCATATCCAGCTCTGTGGTTGTAAAGGGTGGATCGTCGGCGGACAGTTCTTGTGGATTTTTCTCCCTCGCAAGTTTTCTCAGTGCACTGTGGTACGGTCTTTCGCCATCTGTAGAGTCATCTGGGTAAAAGGTTTTTGCCAGTAGGTCCGCGGATTGCTGTGGGCTAAGAGTTTCCCCTGCGGTATTTCTCAGGAGGGTGTCATCCTGCCTTCTGGTTGTCTTCCTTAGTACCCTGTAGACGCCGTCCCACATGCTCTCTCGGTTTTGCCTTGTACAGAACTCCCTCCAGCTTGCAGTGGCAGCTTCCGTCGCTGCTGAGGTGTACTTATTTTTTGCCGTGACGTAAATTTTTATAGTGTCTTCCCGCCGGTGAGCGGCAGCGTTCCGAATTCGTCTCTTTTTCGTCATTGTGTCTTTCTTGAGACGGTCTAGAGTAGAATTCCACCAAGGGGGTTTTGTGCTGTGTTTTGGGGATCCTAGTTTTGGGATCGCCACGTCACACGAGCGGTGGATGGCGTTTAAATATTCTGTAAGGATTTTTTCCAGATCTTCTGGGCTCGGGGCGTTCGAGATCCTGGCCTTTGTTATTTCTTTTTCGGCCAGGTTGGTTTTGAAGTGCGTGCAGAAGTCCGACCACTTTGCCTTCTTGGTATTATAGATGCGCGTCGAGACTGGCCTTAGGGGTTCCAAAGCTTTCTCTAAGCGCATCGAGAAGGTGATTGCATTGTGATCGGATGAGGTCAAACCTCTTTCTACTCGCCACTCCTCCATTTTTCCCAGCAGCGACAGACTGCATGCAGTTACATCTACTATGCTTGTGCACCACCTGTCGCCCCTGTAGATCTCGAAAGTCGGCGTGTGACCCGAGTTTAGGATCTGGAAATCCCGCTCGTGGAGAAAGGAACAGTACTCAGCCCCCCGATGGTTTTCGGAAACGCTGCCCCACCATTGACTCCAGGCATTTACGTCACCTCCCACCAGGATGTTGTTTGTGTGTAGTTTGTTTGTTGTGTGTTGTAATACGGAAAGGTATGGGTTTAATTCTTGGTCTCCCTCAAAGTAGACCGACAGCACTCCAAGACTAAGCCGGCCCACCTTCAACAGAACGGCCGCAATGTTCTCAGTTACAAGTTGGGGGTCATGAATGACCTCCAAACTGCTCCCGAAGATCACTATTGCCGCTTTCACTGGTTTTTGGCGGTTAAGGCTGCACTGGATAACTTGTGTGCCAGGACTTTGTTTCATTACACCTGTTCTTCCCACGTAAGGTTCTTGAACAAGTGCCACAGAGATTCCCTTGGCCTGAGCCGTCAGATGGAGTTCATCCGTGGCCAGCTTGGAGCGCTGGAGATTGACTTGGATGAATTTCAATCTTGCTGTCGATCTTTGTGAATGTTGAGGGGGACTTTGTTGGTGGTTTTCCTGCGGGTCGCCCTTAGCAATAGGAAACGCGCGACCGTGCTATCCCATCCCACTTTTGGCGTTCCTGGCAGTCTTCGCTAAACGCGGTGTGTGCCAGGTCGCTTCCTTTTTTCTGTGCCCCCTTGCAGTTTATACACGTGGGCTCCTTACCTTCGACTCTGTTCTGACAGTCCCTGCCATCATGTGCACCGCTGCAAAAGAAGCATGACTCCCTTGCCGCCCCGCATATGGACCTGTTGTGTCCGTATCCGAGGCACTTTGTGCACTGAACGAGTGGGGACTGATCTACAACAGAGCACCGCTTGATGCCCACGTGCACTCTCTGGGCTTGGGTGAAAATAAGCCACATTTTTGGTGAGATTTCCAACACCGGGTGGCACTCATGGGGATTTCTCGCGCGCTTCCTGTATCGCACCCTGGCCGTCTGTTCACCCACAGCGACGTCTTGCAGAAGATGCTTGTTCTGCGCTAATAGGAGATCGACGATCTCGCCATCACTGTAGCTGGACAACACCCCCTTTACGCAGACTAAGGGGTTTTGGGGCTTTGACTCCTGGACCTTGAGCCCTCCGTTTTTCTTGAACTGGTCCCTGACCAGATTCAAGTCGGCTTTGCTGGCGCACCTCAGGATTACCTTCTGATTTCGGGCCTTCCTGACGGCGTCCACCTTGGCTCCGGTCGTCTTGAGATCCAGGGCGGTCCTGATCCTCTCGATCACGTTGTCTCCAGTGTGTTTGGGATCCGTCGACGAGACGATCAGGGTGTGATTTGGCTGTAATTGGTTTGGCTTAGAGGGGGGTTTCGGTGTACTTGCAACCTGGGCAAAGGTTTTTGGGCCTTGTAGCTGTTGTGGCGGTCTTTCTACTTTGGCCAAGTCTGCTACACCTTTCTCAATGTTTTGGAGGTGCTTCTTGACCTCCACGACCGCCAATTCTGCATCCAGGTTTGGAGCTGCCATGACCTGAACGGGGGGTTCTTTATCCCGCAGGACTCGGATATCCGCCGAGACCAAGTCCAGCCTTTCCGCAATGGGTTTGAGGTGTTTATGAAAATCTTCTCGTGACTGTGTTGGTGGTGGAGGGAGCGCGGGTTTACTCAGCATCTCTTGGATCTGCGCCCGCACTCTTCCCATCTCTTCGTCAAACCGGGTATTTGTTAGAATGTCTTTTCCCGCCTCAGACGCCTGACTTAGGTCCGGTCCTGGCTGGGTAGGGTCAGGCTTCAGTTTCTCCATTTCTTGACGGAGCACGTCCAGCTGGTTTGAAATGCTGGTAATGTGTGACTCCAGGCGGGACAATCCCCCACTCAGGAGTTCCCCTTTAGGATCCCCAGGTGTCTTCACAATGTCCAGCCTGGTCTGTTCGTGCTCCTTGGAGTTCTTCGAGCTCGCCAGCTTGACTTCCTCCCTTACCTCCTTTAGACTCTTGAAAGCTTCAAGAGTCTCGTGGCCTAGCCAGTCGCGGATACCCTTTGCCTCTTTCTTTGTCTCGGTCAGGTCAGTTCGCATGAGCGAGAGTTCAGTTTTTAAGGTCATAACATCTCGAGTGTGAGCTCTCTCGACCCGCACAAGCTCTTGTGCATGTCGAGAGCGCTCCTTCTCGAGGTTGAATTTATGACGTGCCCGCGAGTCTGCCAAAGACAGAACTGTCTCGTAGAGACCCTGGAGGCACTCATGGGCAGTGACCTTACATTCCCGCTTCATGTTCCCTGCCGACTCTAAGGCGTCTTTCCCCCTCTGAAGCAGGTCGTTTGCCTCTCTCGTGGCCAAATCCATCTGTACACCTGTACCCCTTCTTGGAGTTCGGTACAGAAGACTCTGACGCTCGGGTCTGTTTAAGTGACCTGCCGAAGAGGCCACCGAGCTCTCATCGTCGGAAATGATTTGGCGAGGGGGGGAAATTCCACACTGCTCCCAGTTGATGACAGTCTCCGAAACTCTGCAAGGGATTCCCTCTCGCATCTCGGGTCCCGATGGTGTCGTGTCCGAGATGTGTGTCGTACATGCCGACACATCTGAGCCTGCTGCCTGTGGCTCCGACGACGCCTTGGGGATCGGGGCAGAATACTGAGGCGGCTCCGATGGTTGCGCCGCCTTTTCGGACACGGCAGATTTGGCAGTGTTCCTCAATATCTTTTTCCGGAGGTTATTTTATTTTATTTTATTTTTTTATTTGGCTCTTCAACAATGAGTACACTATTAAATATAAAGGGAAACAATTCGAACTTAAGTCTAAGTGCCCCATCACTTAAAGAAGAGCACTACATGCACTATTAAATACGCCTTAACAGCTAATAATAATTAAAACACAGAAAAACAATAAAACAAACATCAAAACAGAACAGAATGAAAACAAAATTAAATTTGGACAAACAGAATTCAAAGGCTAATTGTGTAACGTAAGTTTTTTTACAGAGGGCACAGATGTATGGTACAGGTTAGTGGAGACTCCCGTGGTTGTTTTACGGGAGGCAGATGTGGTGGACTGCTGTGACGACATTTTTTGTTTTTGTTGTTTTAGTGCCAATAATTATGCTTATCCACGGACAATGTAGCTAAGTACAATTATTGGATATAGAGGTACCGAAAGAATAATATTTTATAATTGATAAAGGGAAGAAAATGGATAGTCAAGGCAAAGAACTATTATTACTTATTTACACCTTATTTCTACTTCTAAATCTAGTAATGAGTATAATGGTTAGTCAACAATTATATATATATATATATATTTTTTTGTTTTTTTTATTTTTTCTTTTTTTCTTTGTACTGAGGTGGACTCACGGAATCTTCCGTCGCTGGTGGCCGGCGACTGCTGTCCGATGAGGAGCCCGACAACTGCTAGAGCCCGATGTTCTGAGCCCTAGGTGCGCAGTGGTGGTAGTCTCCAACGAAATTCTGAAGTGCTGAAGGATCACTGTGTGTATAGGTCACGAGTTTTGGGATTCTGTTGGGGCCAAATTGAAGAACTTTTTGAGCTCTTTCAAATGAACCCAAACTCGGCTATCCTAGCTCCAACGGGAACGAAGTTAGATCGCGGGGGGGTGAGGTCGCCCTGAGGGGTGTTGGGGGGGGGGAGTCTCGTGGGGAGACTAAAGGGGGGTAAGTTGGCGAGGGGGTGAAATGAGGGGGGATGCAGATAGGGATAGGGGATGGGAAGAGATCCCTGTGGAAAGATCCCGGAATTCCAAGTCAGATAAGCCCAAACTCGGGGAGGACAGGACCAGTCGTTAAGGAGTTCCCTCGGGCTAACCTGATGATGAGCCGCGGAGTCGTCACACTGATGGCTGGTCTGCAGGCAGATTCCTCGTCCGGCAATGGAGTCTTCAGTAAGGGCTTGATTGGCTGTTTCGACGTCACGCCTCGTGTCGCGAAAAACACGTGGGGCCGAAGTGAGGTTAATTTGGCAAAAAAACCACGTGTTTTGACGTTTTTTACGTACTAAAAGCTCCCAAGCCCGTGCTCCGATTTTGGTGTTCTTGGTGTCTCCGGATAGGTCTCTGCAGCGTCTTTCAGATGAAATGTTTGCACAACAATGGCACTGACCTTGGCTGAGTTATTTCCCACAAAATTCCAGGTTTACTGCTCCGCAACCAGAAGAGCCAGACACTTGCCCACACGTATCCTGGTAAATTAACACTCCACAATTCCACTGTTAACCTTTATGCGCACTTAACGCGTTGAATTTTGATGAATTTTTAACGCGGAGGCGATGTTATTCTGGCGATGTGTTATCGGTTTCTGGGTTAGGTTAGGTTAGGTTAGATTAGGTTAGGTTAGGTTAGGTTAGGTTAGGTTTTTTTTTTTTTTTTGTGTATCTATTCTACCGCAGACATGATGGTCCGCGCCATTTTTTGCAGTGTTCTTTGTTTATGAAAGTTTAACAATGGCATTTTGTCGTGCCCTCATCTTAACATTTACTTAAAAAACTAAGCTTAAAAACTACGCGAGTCCTCAGACTCATATAAATACTTTTTTTTTTTGTGTTTTTTTTTTTTTTTTTGTTTTGTTTTTTGTTTTTTTTTTTTGTTGTCTTTTTTTTTTTAAATTAGTTAAGTTGGTAACTTATTTATACAAATTACTTTTACTTATATTACAATAAAACTTAGACACATCAATATATCAAATCTATAGACATATCACACCGTCAATCCAACACCTTCGCGAAACGAAACTCAACGCCATTTGTTTGCTGAGCGCTAACTTTACAGGTTTTTTCACAAACAGTTTCCCTGAAGAATCCCGCCCAGCGACGGTATTGGATTACAGGTGCGATATGCAAGGTATTAAAATATACTTATTACAATGGTTAAATTGTTTCAAAATATACTTATGTATTTACACACAGTTATCTTGCTACATGTTACATTATGATTATATATATATATTTTTTACGACTATGGATTTAGGGTTGGTGGGTAGAGTTTGGGTATTGGGCTCTTGTTGATCTGCCACCTAGAGTCTTCACTAACTCCATCAAAGCTTCCACGACTGCGGTGTCCCGATGCTGCATGGCCGTCTTAAGGTTGTATTCGACGACCACTTTAGAAGGCGCATCCATCGCTTTACCGGCGAAACGGCCCGTGGCATCGTCGGCGTCGTCGGTGTAGTACACACAGCTGACCGTGTGTCTCGACACTGCAACAACTGCATGGGAGATGCTGTCGTGGATTTGGAGCCTCCTTGACTTGGTGTTTATTATGATAACGCTGTCGCAGGTCAACCCCTGAGCTGCGTGGATGGTGAGGATACGCGACCCTTCGCCAGACCCATAGCCCTGGTCGGCAAGAGAGGCTCTCTCTTCCTGCGTATGGACCAAGAATAAGGTGTTCTGGGCGGTTATCGGTATGCGCGCTCCCGTGAACCTTTCTACTTTCAGAGAGTGGACCCGCGACAGCGAAGTCTTGGAGGAGTATATACCGGGGTATATCTCACTCAGGGTCAGTGCTATGTCCATTGGGTTTCGATGCGTACAGAGTAACTCCTGGGTGATGCCAGCCACCAAGTTTGGACGGGTGTACCTTAACTCAAAAAGGTTCTCTCTGTCCAAAAATGGTAGCTGATTCACGTCTCCGATGAGAACGACCTCGCTCGCTCCAGACAACTTCACTGCCATGACTATTGCCCCAAAGTGGTTCATGAGGGCTTCGTCAACCATAAGGCGACGGCATTTCTCCTCTGGTCTGAACCCGTTGGCTAAAATTGAGGCCATAGTGCGCACCTTTGCCTTGACACGATCTCCTAATCGGTGCGCTAGTTTTTCTCTGAGATCCTTAGCAGCTTCGGTTGTTGTTGTCACTACGATATCGCTCTCCTCGTCAAAATGTTTCACCATCCAGGTTGTCTTGCCGCACCCTGGGACTCCGTTTATCCACTTGATACTGGGTACCGCCCAATGCGCTTCCGAAGCCAGGGAAGCGGAGGCCCCCGAAATGGATTGCGACATTTCGAGGATCCTGTCGTCCAGCATAATTTTGGTACACTTGGCGGTAACCACTATCGGGTCGTCTTCGGGTGTGTGGAATGTTACTTTCCCTGAGCGCTCCGTTTCCACCTCGTCCAGGGTCACAAAGCCACTCTTCGCGCTATAGGCTGCCATGTACGACCCCGTCATTTCACCAGCAATGACCTGGGATTTGACGTTGTCGTACACGGCTGCCTCTGCCTCCCCGAGTAAGACCCTTAACAGACCCTCATTTTTCCAATGAAAGGTCTGCAGAATCTTTCTACATGTCGCGAGGTTTACCTCTCTGGTTGCCCTCACGACTGATACATACTCGAGGAATGCGCTCTGTACGTGGTCTATGATACCAGAGTTTACAGCGAGGGTCGGAGGGCTGACTTGCCCTTTGTCGGCTCTGGTCGGTTTGGGTTTTGGTTCTGGTGTTTCCCTGGGTTTCGATTTGAAAAATCTCATGACCGCTGACTCTTGCCGCTCAGTTGGTGATGTGCGGCTGGTGCTCGGGAGCAGTGCGCTGAGGAAGGTGCCGATTGCTTTGAGACGGCTCTTGGACCGCGCTCGGTCCTCTGGGCTGATGTTTTTGCCTTTGTCCCTCTTTTCTTTTTCTGCTACAAACTTTTGCTGGGCCCTTTCAGCTCCGCTCGTGGTGTTCGGGTTTTTAGTGGAACTCATCGTGCTACCTGTGTGGTCTTTGAGGAAACTTAGAGTTTCCCCCCTATCCTCGTAGACCACGACCTCATGCTGTTCTGAGGCTTTAAGGCAGCCGAAACGGTCTGCGATGTCTCCTCTTTCACCACCGACCGCCATAGCATCGATGCTGATCGTGCGGGGTGCTATGCATGTATTTTCACCTGTCTCCCTGATCTTTTGGAGCAGCGAGCTCGCCTGAGCAAAAGGGGTCTCCGCTCTCCACTCGAGTAGTGCGATTGTCTTTCCTTTGAATCGCACTAAACGGCACTTGTGAGCGGCTATCTCCACCCGCTGCAGCGCGGCGTACTTGCTTCCTTTGATGCTCGTTTTTGATGTGCTCCCGTTGATCAGGGCAGCTAGGCCTGGTGAAATTGAGATTAGGGCTCCAGTGCGGCTTGAAGCAATGCAGAAACTTATACCCAGCGTCTCTGATTCCCTATTCATGAACAGGGCGACCCCTCGGAGTCTGATACCGGGGACTCCGTCTCTTCCGCATACCAGGAATTGTGTTACTGGCGTGTCGGTTGGGATCGTCTGTTGGTTTATCCCTGTTGTTACTACCGCTAGCGCTGTTACTGGTGCTGGTTGTGTGTTTATTCTTTGCTGTGTAATTGAAGGTGACGGGTTTAGTGTAATTGGTGTTGGTGTTGTGTTTGTACTTTGCCGTGTAGTTGTGGGTAATGGGTGTTGTGTATTTTGTGTAGGTGTTGTGTTTGAGGTGGGGGTACGAGTAGATGGTAGCCGGACTCGACTTTGTGCGGGGGCGTCCGATTTGTTCGGCCCCGCTGCGGTTACGGCAACCTTACTCGCGAATGCTAAGAATGGGGTCCTCGAAGCTGGCTTCTCCATGAAGTTGTGGAGTGAGGATTGACTTAACTGGAGCCCTGTTTTCCGCTCCAGTTCCATTCTTTCAAGGCAGAACCTTGGGCATTCGAAGAGAAGGTGCCAGACTGTTTCCTCGCAGCTCTGGTCGCAGACGCACGAGGGACTGTCCTTGAGGTGGAAGCGGTGGAGGTATGCTGCGAAGCCTCCGTGTCCCGTCAAGATTTGGGTATGGGCCGGTGTTAGGGCTGTGTCCCTGAGGATTCTTTTCGCCGCTAGGACGTCTGGAAAGAATACTTTTGTTACCGCCCCTGTACTCGAGGACTCGTACCTCACTTGCCACTTCTTTACAGTCCCCTCCCGTATCTTCCTTCTCACGTATGATACGGGGACTTTGTCGTAGTCCGCTGTCTCCTTTGTTAGGGCCGCCTCCTTTGCCAGCACATCTGCTCTCTCATTCCCGACAGTTCCAACGTGGGCCTTGAGCCAGAACAGCCTCACTTTTCTGCCCTCCTCTCTGATTTCACGGATGAGACTCTTTATTTGGAGAGCCAGGTGGTGAGTAACAGACGGTCTCCTCAGCAAGTCGAGCGACGACCTTGAGTCGCTCAGTATGCTTATGGAGGCCGCCTTAGATTCTCTTGCCAATCTGACAGCTCGGAAGAGTGCATACATTTCAGATTGGAAGACAGTGTTGTGAGGCTCCAAGCCAAAAGTGCTGGACATGGACTCCTTTCCTCCTTCCCACCAAGTTAGGGCAGCTCCAACTTTCCCCTCTATCTTGCTGCCGTCGGTGTAGATTTGGGGGCCGGTAACATGGTGAGTCTGTAAGGTTTCGGGATTCCAGTCTTCTAGGCGTGCATACTCGGTTGTTGTAAGTCGCGCTGGATGAGGCTGATTTAAATAATTTATATTCCGTTCCAGCTCGCGGCCCGGTGGTAGGAACTCTCGGGAATGGCCCTTCTTGATCTTGTAAAGGGTCGCCGCCTCAATCACCCGGAGGTCTAGTGGGAGTTGGCCTGACAGAACCAGTGCCGATGTCAGAGACACCGTGCGGTATGCCTTGCAGATCTTCTGTACGAAACCCCGCTGTAGCGAATCAAACTGGTTTCGTGTCATCAGTTTTTCAGCTGCCGGGGCCCACGCACTCGCTGCATACATCACGATAGGCTCTATCACCGACACATAAATCGTCCTAATTATCTCCCTATTGAGACCCCACGTCACCTTCGCTGCACACGCGAGTTGCTTATAGATGTCCGCAGCCTTTTTACAGGTTGCGGATACGTGTGCATTAAAAGTGAGTTTGGCGTCAATAATGAGACCTAGCAGCTTGATCTCTTGGACTAGGCCCAGCCTTGTGCCCGACATGTGCAGAACCGGGACGTCGTATTTTAGCTTTTTCGTTAACACCATCGCATTGGTCTTATGCGCGGCGAAACGCAGCTTATTTCGGGCGCCCCACTTCGACACTATGTCTAGCGTCTCATTGGCTTTCTGCTGCAAAGGACCGGTCTCGTGGTCTGAGAATACCAGGACGACGTCGTCTGCAAAAGCTTGGCAATATACCCCCACACTAGCCAATTTGTGAAGGAGCGAGTCTAGGATCAGGTTCCAGAACGTCGGACCGGCAATTGAGCCCTGAACGCATCCTTTGTTAGTTCCCTTCTCACTAGTCGCTCTGGCGTAGTTGACCTTTACGTGGCGGTCTTTTAAGTAAGAGGCGACGAGAGTGTACAAATTTCTGGGACATTGTTTGGCCACCATCTGTTTTTTTAATGCAGGCCACCATGCGTTATCGAAGGCCCCCTCTATGTCCAATGACACCAAAAGCACTATCTTCTTTGTTTTGATTTCGGCACGTATGTGCCCCATTAGGCCATAGAGGGCGTCCTCGGTACCACGCTGTGGCATGAACCCGTACTGGCTTTTATGGAGTGTTGGATAGAAGTGCCACTGCAATCTGCCTACAAGGAGTTTTTCCACGATTTTTCCGAGGACAGATAGGAGACCTATTGGCCGGTACGACTTTGGACTGGTATAGTCGTCCTTGCCTGGCTTGCGGAGGATGCACACGTGGGCGACCTTCCACTGCCTCGGAAAGTGTGATAGCGACAGACATCTGTTTGCTATCGCCAAGAACACTTCCCTGTCGCAGTTTATTGCCGCTGTGCAGATGTCCGCCGTCAATCCATCGGGACCGGGGGCCTTCTTCGGATTTTGGTCTTGCAGGACCATATCCAGCTCTGTGGTTGTAAAGGGTGGATCGTCGGCGGACAGTTCTTGTGGATTTTTCTCCCTCGCAAGTTGTCTCAGTGCACTGTGGTACGGTCTTTCGCCATCTGTCGAGTCATCTGGGTAAAAGGTTTTTGCCAGTAGGTCCGCGGATTGCTGTGGGCTAAGGGTTTCCCCTGCAGTATTTCTCAGGAGGGTGTCGCCCTTAGCAATAGGAAACGCGCGACCGTGCTATCCCATCCCACTTTTGGCGTTCCTGGCAGTCTTCGCTAAACGCGGTGTGTGCCAGGTCGCTTCCTTTTTTCTGTGCCCCCTTGCAGTTTATACACGTGGGCTCCTTACCTTCGACTTTGTTCTGACAGTCCCTGCCATCATGTGCACCGCTGCAAAAGAAGCATGACTCCCTTGCCGCCCCGCATATGGACCTGTTGTGTCCATATCCGAGGCACTTTGTGCACTGAACGAGTGGGGACTGATCTACAACAGAGCACCGCTTGATGCCCACGTGCACTCTCTGGGCTTGGGTGAAAATAAGCCACATTTTTGGTGAGATTTCCAACACCGGGTGGCACTCATGGGGATTTCTCGCGCGCTTCCTGTATCGCACCCTGGCCGTCTGTTCACCCACAGCGACGTCTTGCAGAAGATGCTTGTTCTGCGCTAATAGGAGATCGACGATCTCGCCATCACTGTAGCTGGACAGCACCCCCTTTACGCAGACTAAGGGGTTTTGGGGCTTTGACTCCTGGACCTTGAGCCCTCCGTTTTTCTTGAACTGGTCCCTGACCAGATTCAAGTCGGCTTTGCTGGCGCACCTCAGGATTACCTTCTGATTTCGGGCCTTCCTGACGGCGTCCACCTTGGCTCCGGTCGTCTTGAGATCCAGGGCGGTCCTGATTCTCTCGATCACGTTGTCCCCAGTGTATTTGGGATCCGTCGACGAGACGATCAGGGTGTGATTTGGTAGTAATTGGTTTGGCTTAGAGGGGGGTTTCGGTGTACTTGCAACCTGGGCAAAGGTTTTTGGGCCTTGTAGCTGTTGTGGCGGTCTTTCTACTTTGGCCAAGTCTGCTACACCTTTCTCAATGTTTTGGAGGTGCTTCTTGACCTCCACGACCGCCAATTCTGCATCCAGGTTTGGAGCTGCCATGACCCCTTCTTGGAGTTCGGTACAGAAGACTCTGACGCTCGGGTCTATTTAAGTGACCTGCCGAAGAGGCCACCGAGCTCTCATCGTCGGAAATGATTTGGCGAGGGGGGGAAATTCCACACTGCTCCCAGTTGATGACAGTCTCCGAAACTCTGCAAGGGATTCCCTCTCGCATCTCGGGTCCCGATGGTGTCGTGTCCGAGATGTGTGTCGTACATGCCGACACATCTGAGCCTGCTGCCTGTGGCTCCGACGACGCCTTGGGGATCGGGGCAGAATACTGAGGCGGCTTCGATGGTTGCGCCGCCTTTTCGGACACGGCAGATTTGGCAGTGTTCCTCAATATCTTTTTCCGGAGGTTAGTGGAGACTCCCGTGGTTGTTTTACGGGAGGCAGATATGGTGGACTGCTGTGACGACATTTTTTGTTTTTGTTTTTAAGTGCCAACAATTATGCTTATCCACGGACAATGTAGCTAAGTATAATTATTGGATATAGAGGTACCGAAAGAATAATATTTTATAATTAATAAAGGGAAGAAAATGGATAGTCAAGGCAAAGAACTATTATTACTTATTTACACCTTATTTCTACTTCTATATCTAGTAACGAGTATAATGGTTAGTCAACAGTTATATATATATATATATATATATATTTTTTTTTTTTTCTTTTTGCTGAGGTGGACTCACGGAATCTTCCGTCGCTGGTGGCCGGCGACTGCTGTCCGATGAGGAGCCCGACAACTGCTAGAGCCCGATGTTCTGAGCCCTAGGTGCGCAGTGGTGGTAGTCTCCAACGAAATTCTGAAGTGCTGAAGGATCACTGCATGTATAGGTCACGAGTTTTGGGATTCTGTTGGGGCCAAATTGAAGAACTTTTTGAGCTCTTTCAAATGAACCCAAACTCGGCTATCCTAGCTCCAACGGGAACGAAGTTAGATCGCAGGGGGGTGAGGTCGCTCTGAGGGGGGTTGGGGGGGGGGAATCTCGTGGGGAGACTAAAGGGGGGTAAGTTGGCGAGGGGGTGAAATGAGGGGGATGCAGATAGGGATAGGGGATGGGAAGAGATCCCTGTGGAAAGATCCCGGAATTCCAAGTCAGATAAGCCCAAACTCGGGCAGGACAGGACCAGTCGTTAAGGAGTCCCCTCGGGCTAACCTGATGATGAGCCGCGGAGTCGTCTCACTGATGGCTGGTCTGCAGGCTGATTCCTCGTCCGGCAACGGAGTCTTCAGTAAGGGCTTGATTGGCTGTTTCGACGTCACGCCTCGTGTCGCGAAAAACACGTGGGGCCGAAGTGAGGTTAATTTGGCAAAAAACCACGTGTTTTGACGTTTTTTACGTATTAAAAGCTCCCAAGCCCGTGCTCCGATTTTGGTGTTCTTGGTGTCTCCGGATAGGTCTCTACAGCGTCTTTCAGATGATATGTTTGCACAGTAACGGCACTGACCTTGGCTGAGTTATTTCCCACAAAAGTTCCAGGCTTACTGCTCCGCAACCAGAAGAGCCAGACACTTGCCCACACGTATCGTGGTAAATTAACACTCCACAATTCCACTGTTAACCTTTTTGCGCACTTAACTTGACGCGTTGAATTTTGACGAATTTTTAACGCGGAGGCGATGTTATTCTGGCGATGTGTTATCGGTTACTGGGTTAGGTTAGGTTAGGTTAGGTTTTTTTTTTTTTTTTTTTATTCGGCAGGAATGGGAAAATCCTCATGGACGCCCAAACTGACTCGCTGTCGAGCCAGTCTGGGCAGTGTCAGACTCTTACTGACTAAAAACCACACTCCTGCCACGCGAGTTGTCCTCTGACTTTATCAGAGACCTTTCTTCTGCGATTTACATATATTTTGTCCTAATATTACATATACTTAAAGTACGAGTCTTAATGACTTTTAGCTTATTTATTTAATTTCTATAAAATTGTACATTTCATCTGCGGAGCACAGAGACTGAGAGACCCCCAGTACCGACATACACAGAAAAAGCCAATACTTATATATAATATATATATATAATATATATATACTTTTTTTTTTTTTTTTTTCTTTTGTTTAACTAAGATACTTATATTATATACTTATTATATATTAAAGTATCTTACTTTACTTACGCCTTATTCCTATTTATAACTATTGATCCTATATCTTTACAATATTCTAAGAAAATCTTTCTTTTCTTTCCTCTCATTATAATTGGCAAATTTTCCGCTATCAGTCTTGAGTCCAGTTTTTGCTCCACCTCATACCGAGCCTTTACCGTAATTGGACACTCAAGCAAAACATGGAGGATGGTTTCGTCTTTACCCGGCTCACAGGCGCACGCTGCACTCTCCCTACACCTAAATCGCTTCAGGTATGAAGAGAACCCACCGTGCCCCGTTAGAATTTGTGTGGTTATTCCCGTGTGGGTCTATTTTCGCACTATTTTGTACGCCGAAATCGCGTCAGGGAAAAACAGTTTTGTGCCAGAGGCTGTTGCCCCCGACTTATATCTCCCGTTCCATTCGTCCAGCGACCTCATACGGATTTGTCGCTTGACGAATGAAACGGGACACAGATCATAGTCCGGCTTCTTCTTCAACCCCAGGGCGGCTTCCTTGGCGAGTTGGTCGGCTCGCTCGTTTCCCTCCAAACCTACGTGGGCCTTAATCCAGAACAAGGACACCCTCTTGTTCTGGAACTTACATTGGCGTAGGGTGTCTCTAGTTTCCACTGCCAGGGGATGAGTAGAACTTACATTGACCACCGACTGGAGAGCCGCCATAGAGTCGCTGTAGATGCCGAATGTACTCTCCCTATTTTTGAGCGCTTCACCAGCCGCTCTTTGCAGGGCCAGTAGCTCAGCCTGATAGACGGTGCAGTAAGACGGCAAAGCAAGTTTGAGGGCCTTTACTTCGGTGGCGCCATTCCATACTGATAGCGCCGCCCCGACCCTGCCCTCAATCTTGCTGCCGTCAGTGAAAATACGCACATTGAAGTCACTGTGGTTATTATATTGTTCCTCGTCCATCAGGCTGCCGAAGCCCAGATTAGTTTGCTCTACAGGGTGTGGGGCTTCTATCGCTGGAGCCATCCGCTCAATCTCCCTGTCCCCGAGCACGGGCTGGGACACCCCCCTCTTGACCTCATACAACGCAGCCGCTTCACGGATGCGGAGATCGAGTGGGAGTATCCCAGCCAGTAACAGAGCCGAGTTCAAGAATACTGTGCGGTAGGCTTTACACAGCTTCTGCGCGAAGCCTCTCTGGACCACGTTTAGTTGCTTTATGACCCCTATCTTTTTTGCGGCTGGTGCCCACGCGCTTGCGGCGTACAAGAGCGTTGGCTCGACTGCTGCTGTATATATAGTACGGATCACTTCCGGGCTTAGACCCCAGCTGATCCGTGCTGCCCTTGCCAACTGTTTGTACATAGCTATCACCTTTTTACAGGTGACAGCTATGTGCTTATTAAATGTCAGCTTATCATCGATTGTGAGGCCCAGGATTTTCACATCTTGGGACATTCCAATGTCGACCCCTCCCATGCTCAAGCGTGGCGTATCATATTTCAGTTTTCTTGTCAGCACCATCGCACACGTTTTGTGGGGCGCAAATTTTAGCTTATTTCTGACACCCCACGCTCGAACATGTTCGAGAGCGGCATTAGCCTGCCCCTCGATTTCTACTGCCGATTCGCCATCAAAAACCAAGACAACGTCATCGGCGAAAGCTTGGCAGTAGTAGCCTCTACTCTCAAGCTCCTTCAGGAGTGGGTCCAGCACCAAGTTTCAGAAGGTAGGACCTCCGATGGAACCCTGGACGCAACCCTTGCTAGTTGACCTTCTGCTCTCTACTCCGGCGTACCTCACATTGACCATCCTGTCACTGAGATAGCTGCTGACTACTCGTCTCAAATTTACTGGGCACTTTTCCTCAGCCAACCGTACTTTGATGGCGGGCCACCAAGCATTGTCGAAGGCTCCCTCTATATCCAATGACACAAGCGTGACGATCTTTTTTTGTGCCATTTTTGCGCGGATGTGCTGCACGAGAGTGTAGAGGGAGTCCTCGGTACTTTTTTGGGGCATAAAGCCGTATTGGCGAGTACTGATCCTAGGGAGCAAGTAGAACTTGAGTCGAGCAACCAGCATCTTCTCGTACACTTTCCCTAAGACAGGCAAGAGCCCAATCGGCCTGTACGACTTCGGTACGGGGTTAGGTTAGGTTAGGTTTTTTTTTTTTTTTTTTTTTTCAATTCTATTCTACCGCAGACGTGGTAGTCCGCGCTGTTGTTTGAATGTTTTTATTATTTGATTAAAATATTTGTATTTGCTGTTGTGGTGCTCCCGTGTTGGACACACATTTTCCTTACTTCTATTTATTACTAATAATATTATTATTTTGTACTTGTCTAGTCTACTCCTATAAACATTTCTATATTACATACAAAAATATTCCAGTGCAAACTTTTCAAGTTTTTTTTTTTTTTTTTTTTACTATTGTTCAAATCAAATTATGCATAATAAAAGTAATCTAAAGCTTATGTCTAGGTGAGTCCATCTATATATATGTATCTTTTTTTTCTTTTCTTTTTTTTTTTTTTTCTCTTTTTATTTTGTTTTTTTTTTTTTTTTTTTTTTTTTTTTTTTTTTTTTTTTTTTTTTTTTTTTTTTTTTTTTTTTTTTCTCTTATTTTTATTTTAAGCATGTATTTACATATTTTTTTTTTCTTTTTTTTAATATTTCACACAAGCATTACAATTGTTCTTAATCATATCTAATATTCCTATTCTAAAACTTATTGTACACATCGTTTTTGCATGTGGCTTCTTATGCTATTTTAAGTTATAAAATATAAGTTAACAGGTATAGGACCTCATGGCAGCGCGAGCCGACCAGTTCCGATACTTGGCATCCGTTTACGGACATGACGAACGCATCTGCGTCGTTTAGCTCAACCGTATCTTAGGGAACTCTGCGACCAGACGCGCAGCGCCACCATCGACGGGACCTCTACGTGAGTTTGTCAGACTCGCGCTGCCATGAAGTTTTACATTTCTATTTATCTTTGCAGGGTTTACAGACACAGTTATGGTCTAGGCGGGGACAGGAATCCGAATAGGAGTTGGAATGGGGTTTTGTTTTTATTGGG
Organism: Mythimna impura; assembly: GCA_905147345.3. Lineage (NCBI taxonomy): Eukaryota > Metazoa > Arthropoda > Insecta > Lepidoptera > Noctuidae > Mythimna > Mythimna impura. The sequence continues at coordinate 58,660 of LR990342.1, read as the reverse complement.
GTTTTCTGACCAAGGATTTCGCCAGCCCAAGCAGAGCATCTACAACGGCTGAGTCTCGATGCTGCATAGCCGTCTTTAAATTGTAATCGACGACCGTTTTAGTCGACGCATCCATTGCTCTCTTTACAAGGCGGCCCGTTGCGTCATCGGTGTCGTCGGAGTAATAGACACAGCTGACAGTATGTCTTGACACCGCCACCACCGCGTGGGAGATGCTGTCGTGGACTTGGAGCCTCCTGGATTTGGTATTTATGATGATAACACTGTCGTAGGTCAGCCCCTGAGCTTCGTGTATAGTTAACGTGCGCGACCCTTCACCGGACCCGTATCCCTGGCTGATAAGAGAAGTTTTCTCATCTTGCGTGTGAACCAGGAATAGGGTATCTCGGGCAGTGCCCGAAATTTGCGCTCCTGTGTAACCTTTCACTTGCAGGGAGTGAACCCGCGACAGCGACGACTTGGAGGAGTATATACCGGAGTATATCTCACTCAGTGTGAACGCCACATCCATTGGGTTGCGATGTGTGCAAAGTAGCTCCTGGGTGATGCCAGTCACCAGGTTTGGACGGGTATACCTTAATTCGAATAGGTTTTCTCTGTCCAAAAATGGGAGCTGGTTTATGTCTCCGACGAGGACAAGCTCACTTGCTCCAGACAACTTTACTGCCATAACTATGGCCCCAAAGTGGTTCATAAGAGCCTCATCTGCCGTAAGACGGTAGCATTTCTGGTGGTTCTTGAACCCGTTTACTAAGATTGAAGCCATAGTGCGCACCTTTGACTTTACTCGATCTCCTAAACGGTGCGCAAGCTTTTCTCTTAGATCTTTGGCAGCTTCAGCCGTCGTAGTGGCTACGACGTCCTTCTCCTCGTCGAAGTGCTTTACCACCCATGTGGTTTTACCACAACCCGGCACTCCATTTACCCACCTGATATTGGGTATCGCCCAACATTCCTGCGATGCGGACGTGTCCGAAGTTCCCGCAATGGACAGTGCCATTTCGAGAATCTTATCGTCTAGCATAACTTTGGTACATTTGGCGGTAACCACTATCGGGTCGTCTTCTGGTGTTTTAAATTTTATTTTGCCTAAGCGCTCCGATTCCTCCACGTCCAAGACAACAAAACCACACTTCGCGCTGTAGGCTGCCATGTACGACCCCACCATTTCCCCTTTGATGACTTGAGAATTGGTGTTGTCGTACACCGCTGCCTCTGCCTCCTCGAGCAGTACCTTCAGTAGGCCCTCTGTTTCTCTTTGGAAGGTCAGATGGATCTTTTTACATGTCATGAGATTGACCTCTCTAGTCGCTCTCACAACTGCAACGTACTCGAGGAAAGCACTCTTGATGTGATCTATAGTGCCTGAGTTTACTGCGAGGGTCGGCGGGCTGACATGCCCTTTGTCGGCTCTTGTTGGTGTAGGCTTCTGTGGTGTTGGTTCTTTTTCTTTTCTTTTGAAGAACCTCTCCACTGCCGTTTCCTGCCTTTGCGATGGCGATGCGCGGCTCGTGCTTGGGAGCAGTGCACTGAGAAAAGTGCCGATGGCTTTTAGGCGACTTTTCTTTTTGGCCCGATCCTCCGGGCTAGTTGTTTTATTCTGCTCCTTTGCAGCTTTCTCGGCGGCCGCCTTCTGCTGAACCCTTTCTGATCCGCTTTGAATGGTCGGGCTTGTTACGGGAGTAATCGAGGTGGCTGTTGGGTGTCTCGGGGCTTTAAGGAAACTTAGAGTTTCCCCTCTGTCCTCATAGACGACTAGCTCGTGATGTTCTGAAGCTTTTAAACATCCGTAGCAGTCTGCGACGTTTCCTCTCTCCCCTCCGACCATCATCGCATCAACACTTATGGTACGGGCCGTGACTGCCGCGTATTCCCCTGCCTCTCTGATCTTTTGAAGCAGCGCGCTTGCCTGAGCGAATGGAGTCTCCTCTCTCCACTCTAATAGTGCGATCGTCTTTTTTTTCGATCGCAAAAGACGGCATCGGTGCGTGGCCACTTCTACTTGAGTTTGCTCCGCGAGGTCATGGTGGCGGAATGGCGGGACAGGCTTCTGCGCCCTACTGCCGGCCTCGCCACCGTCGATGCGATCCGACCAGTGCTCGACGAATGGCTCGGGAGGAAACACGGCTCCCTGCCGTTTAGGGCGACGCAGGTGCTCTCGGGGCATGGCTGCTTCGGGAAGTACTTGTGTCACATAAACAGGGAGCCGGACGCTCGGTGCCATCACTGCACCGACTGTCAGGAGGACACGGCGCAACACACACTGGCAGAGTGTGCCGCATGGGAGGAGCAGCGCCGTGCCCTTGTATTTGTAGTGGGCCCCGACCTGTCGCTGCCGGCCGTCGTTCATTCGATGGTCGGGGGCGCCGAGTCCTGGGATGCGGTGATCTCCTTCTGTGAAGCCGTAATTTCGCAGAAGGAGGCTGCGGAGAGGGAGAGGGAGGCCGTGGCCACTCTCCCGTGCCGCAGCAGGCGAACCGGGCGTCGGCGGAGGGCAGACAACGCCCTCTTCCAGCCCCCATAAAGAGGTCCGGAGGGACGGCGGACTCGGGGCCGTCCGCCGTCCCCCATCCAGCAAGACCCGAGGCGGCGGCGCGTAGTGTTCCACGCGCGCCCCTATTGGACGTCGCGGGGGGAGGACACCTCACACTCCCCTCGGCTTGAGGTGGCCCGCGTAGGCGGGCCGGCACTAGCCAGGGATCATGGATGGCGTATCAGCTCCCACGATCCCCGGTCCAAGTGTGGGAGGGAACACCGAGGTGGTTTTTAGTCAGTAAGAGTCTGACAGACCCCTTCGCCTGCCCCAGGTGAAGGACATCCATGAGGATTTTCCACCCCGGCAACAAAAAAAAAAAAAAAAAGGTTAGGTTAGGTTAGGTTAGGTTAGGTTAGGTTAGGTTAGGTTTTTTTTTTTTTTTTTGTATATCTATTCTACCGCAGACATGATGGTCCGCGCCATTTTTTACAGTGTTCTTTGTTTATGAAAGTTTAACAATGGCATTTTGTCGTGCCCTCATCTTAACATTTACTTAAAAACTAAGCTTAAAAAACTACGCGAGTCCACCTCAGACTCATATATATTTTTTTTTTTTTTTTTTTTTTTTTTTGTTTTTTTTTTTTTTTTTTTTTGTTTAAGTTAGTTAAGTTAGTAACTTATTTATACAAATTACTTTTACTTATATTACAATAAAACTTAGACACATCAATATATCAAATCTATAGACATATCACACCGTCAATCCAACACCTTCACGAAACGAAACTCAACGCCATTTGTTTGCTGACCGCTAACTTTACAGGTTTTTTCACAAACAGTTTCCTTGAAGAATCCCGCCCAGCGACGGTATTGGATTAAAGGTGCGATATGCAAGGTATTAAAATATACTTATTACAATGGTTAAATTGTTTCAAAATATACTTATGTATTTACACACAGTTATCTTGCTACATGTTACATTATTATTATATATATATATATTTTTTTTTTTTTACGACTATGGATTTAGGGTTGGTGGGTAGAGTTTTGGTATTGGGCTCTTGTTGATCTGCCACCTAGAGTCTTCACTAACTTCATCAAAGCTTCCACGACTGCGGTGTCTCGATGCTGCATGGCCGTCTTAAGGTTGTATTCGACGACCACTTTAGAAGGCGCATCCATCGCTTTACGGGCGAAACGGCCCGTGGCATCGTCGGCGTCGTCGGTGTAGTACACACAGCTGACCGTGTGTCTCGACACTGCAACAACTGCATGGGAGATGCTGTCGTGAATTTGGAGCCTCCTTGACTTGGTGTTTATTATGATAACGCTGTCGCAGGTCAACCCCTGAGCTGCGTGGATGGTGAGGATACGCGACCCTTCGCCAGACCCATAGCCCTGGTCGGCAAGAGAGGCTCTCTCTTCCTGCGTATGGACCAAGAATAAGGTGTTCTGGGCGGTTATCGGTATGCGCGCTCCCGTGAACCTTTCTACTTTCAGAGAGTGGACCCGCGACAGCGAAGTCTTGGAGGAGTATATACCGGGGTATATCTCACTCAGGGTCAGTGCTATGTCCATTGGGTTCCGATGCGTACAGAGTAACTCCTGGGTGATGCCAGCCACCAAGTTTGGACGGGTGTACCTTAACTCAAAAAGGTTCTCTCTGTCCAAAAATGGTAGCTGATTTACGTCTCCGATGAGAACGACCTCGCTCGCTCCAGACAACTTCACTGCCATGACTATTGCCCCAAAGTGGTTCATGAGGGCTTCGTCAACCATAAGGCGACGGCATTTCTCCTCTGGTCTGAACCCGTTGGCTAAAATTGAGGCCATAGTGCGCACCTTTGCCTTGACACGATCTCCTAATCGGTGCGCTAGTTTTTCTCTGAGATCCTTAGCAGCTTCGGTTGTTGTGGTCACTACGATATCGCTCTCCTCGTCAAAATGTTTCACCATCCAGGTTGTCTTGCCGCACCCTGGGACTCCGTTTATCCACTTGATACTGGGTACCGCCCAATGCGCTTCCGAAGCCGGGGAAGCGGAGGCCTCCGAAATGGATTGCGCCATTTCGAGGATCCTGTCGTCCAGCATAATTTTGGTACACTTGGCGGTAACCACTATCGGGTCGTCTTCGGGTGTGTGGAATGTTACTTTCCCTGAGCGCTCCGTTTCCACCTCGTCCAGGGTCACAAAGCCACTCTTCGCGCTATAGGCTGCCATGTACGACCCCGTCATTTCACCAGCAATGACCTGGGATTTAACGTTGTCGTACACGGCTGCCTCTGCCTCCCCGAGTAAGACCCTTAACAGACCCTCATTTTTCCAATGAAAGGTCTGCAGAATCTTTCTACATGTCGCGAGGTTTACCTCTCTGGTTGCCCTCACGACTGATACATACTCGAGGAATGCGCTCTGTACATGGTCTATGATACCAGAGTTTACAGCGAGGGTCGGAGGGCTGACTTGCCCTTTGTCGGCTCTGGTCGGTTTGGGTTTTGGTTCTGGTGTTTCCCTGGGTTTCGGTTTGAAAAACCTCATGACCGCTGACTCTTGCCGCTCAGTTGGTGATGTGCGGCTGGTACTCGGGAGCAGTGCGCTGAGGAAGGTGCCGATTGCTTTGAGACGGCTCTTGGACCGCGCTCGGTCCTCTGGGCTGATGTTTTTGCCTTTGTCCCTCTTTTCTTTTTCTGCTACAAACTTTTGCTGGGCCCTTTCAGCTCCGCTCGTGGTGTTCGGGTTTTTAGTGGAACTCATCGTGCTACCTGTGTGGTCTTTGAGGAAACTTAGAGTTTCCCCCCTATCCTCGTAGACCACGACCTCATGCTGTTCTGAGGCTTCAAGGCAGCCGAAACGGTCTGCGATGTCTCCTCTTTCACCACCGACCGCCATAGCATCGATGCTGATCGTGCGGGGTGCTATGCACGTATTTTCACCTGCCTCCCTGATCTTTTGGAGCAGCGAGCTCGCCTGAGCAAAAGGGGTCTCCGCTCTCCACTCGAGTAGTGCGATTGTCTTTCCTTTGAATCGCACTAAACGGCACTTGTGAGCGGCTATCTCCACCCGCTGCAGCGCGGCGTACTTGCTTCCTTTGATGCTCGTTTTTGATGTGCTCCCGTTGATCAGGGCAGCTAGGCCTGGTAAAATTGTGATTCGGGCTCCAGTGCGGCTTGAAGCAATGCAGAAACTTATACCCAGCGTCTCTGATTCCCTATTCATGAACAGGGCGACCCCTCGGAGTCTGATACCGGGGACTCCGTCTCTTCCGCATACCAGGAATTGTGATACTGGCATGTCAGTTGGGATCGTCTGTTGGTTTATCCCTGTTGTTACTACCGCTAGCGCTGTTACTGGTGCTGGTTGTGTGTTTATTCTTTGCTGTGTAATTGAAGGTGACGGGTTTTGTGTAATTGGTGTTGGTGTTGTGTTTGTACTTTGCCGTGTAGTTGTGGGTAATGGGTGTTGTGTATTTAGTGTAGGTGTTGTGTTTGTGGTGGGGGTACGAGTAGATGGTAGCCGGACTCGACTTTGTGCGGGGGCGTCCGATTTGTTCGGCCCCGCTGCGGTTACGGCAACTTTACTCGCGAATGCTAAGAATGGGGTCCTCGAAGCTGGCTTCTCCATGAAGTTGTGGAGTGAGGATTGACTTAACTGGAGCCCTGTTTTCCGCTCCAGTTCCATTCTTTCAAGGCAGAACCTTGGGCATTCGAAGAGAAGGTGCCAGACTGTTTCCTCGCAGCTCTGGTCGCAGACGCACGAGGGACTGTCCTTGAGGTGGAAGCGGTGGAGGTATGCTGCGAAGCCTCCGTGTCCCGTCAAGATTTGGGTATGGGCCGGTGTTAGGGCTGTGTCCCTGAGGATTCTTTTCGCCGCTAGGACGTCTGGAAAGAATACTTTTGTTACCGCCCCTGTACTCGAGGACTCGTACCTCACTTGCCACTTCTTTATAGTCCCCTCCCGTATCTTCCTTCTCACGTATGATACGGGGACTTTGTCGTAGTCCGCTGTCTCCTTTGTTAGGGCCGCCTCCTTTGCCAGCACATCTGCTCTCTCATTCCCGACAGTTCCAACGTGGGCCTTGAGCCAGAACAGCCTCACTTTTCTGCCCTCCTCTCTGATTTCACGGATGAGACTCTTTATTTGGAGTGCCAGGTGGTGAGTAACAGACGGTCTCCTCAGCAGGTCGAGCGACGACCTTGAGTCGCTCAGTATGCTTATGGAGGCCGCCTTAGATTCTCTTGCCAATCTGACAGCTCGGAAGAGTGCATACATTTCAGATTGGAAGACAGTGTTGTGAGGCTCCAAGCCAAAAGTGCTGGACATGGACTCCTTTCCTCCTTCCCACCAAGTTAGGGCAGCTCCAACTTTCCCCTCTATCTTGCTGCCGTCGGTGTAGATTTGGGGGCCGGTAACATGGTGAGTCTGTAAGGTTTCGGGATTCCAGTCTTCTAGGCGTGCATACTCGGTTGTTGTAAGTCGCGCTGGATGAGGCTGATTTAAATAATTTATATTCCGTTCCAGCTCGCGGCCCGGTGGTAGGAACTCTCGGGAATGGCCCTTCTTGATCTTGTAAAGGGTCGCCGCCTCAATCACCCGGAGGTCTAGTGGGAGTTGGCCTGACAGAACCAGTGCCGATGTCAGAGACACCGTGCGGTATGCCTTGCAGATCTTCTGTACGAAACCCCGCTGTAGCGAATCAAACTGGTTTCGTGTCATCAGTTTTTCAGCTGCCGGGGCCCACGCACTCGCTGCATACATCACGATAGGCTCTATCACCGACACATAAATCGTCCTAATTATCTCCCTATTGAGACCCCACGTCACCTTCGCTGCACACGCGAGTTGCTTATAGATGTCCGCAGCCTTTTTACAGGTTGCGGATACGTGTGCATTAAAAGTGAGTTTGGCGTCAATAATGAGACCTAGCAGCTTGATCTCTTGGACTAGGCCCAGCCTTGTGCCCGACATGTGCAGAACCGGGACGTCGTATTTCAGCTTTTTCGTTAACACCATTGCATTGGTCTTATGCGCGGCAAAACGCAGCTTATTTCGGGCGCCCCACTTCGACACTATGTCTAGCGTCTCATTGGCTTTCTGCTGCAAGGGACCGGTCTCGTGGTCTGAGAATACCAGGACGACGTCGTCTGCAAAAGCTTGGCAATATACCCCCATACTAGCCAATTTGTGAAGGAGCAAGTCTAGGATCAGGTTCCAGAACGTCGGACCGGCAATTGAGCCCTGAACGCATCCTTTGTTGGTTCCCTTCTCGCTAGTCGCTCTGGCGTAGTTGACCTTTACGTGGCGGTCTTTTAAGTAAGAGGCGACGAGAGTGTACAAATTTCTGGGACATTGTTTGGCCACCATCTGTTTTTTTAATGCAGGCCACCATGCGTTATCGAAGGCCCCCTCTATGTCCAATGACACCAAAAGCACTATCTTCTTTGCTTTGATTTCGGCACGTATGTGCCCCATTAGGTCATAGAGGGCGTCCTCGGTACCACGCTGTGGCATGAACCCGTACTGGCTTTTATGGAGTGTTGGATAGAAGTGCCACTGCAATCTGCCTACAAGGAGTTTTTCCACGATTTTTCCGAGGACAGATAGGAGACCTATTGGCCGGTACGACTTTGGACTGGTATAGTCGTCCTTGCCTGGCTTGCGGAGGATGCACACGTGGGCGACCTTCCACTGCCTCGGAAAGTGTGATAGCGACAGACATCTGTTTGCTATCGCCAAGAACACTTCCCTGTCGCAGTTTATTGCCGCTGTGCAAATGTCCGCCGTCAATCCATCGGGACCGGGGGCCTTCTTCGGATTTTGGTCTTGCAGGACCATATCCAGCTCTGTGGTTGTAAAGGGTGGATCGTCGGCGGACAGTTCTTGTGGATTTTTCTCCCTCGCAAGTTGTCTCAGTGCACTGTGGTACGGTCTTTCGCCATCTGTCGAGTCATCTGGGTAAAAGGTTTTTGCCAGTAGGTCCGCGGATTGCTGTGGGCTAAGAGTTTCCCCTGCGGTATTTCTCAGGAGGGTGTCATCCTGCCTTCTGGTTGTCTTCCTTAGTACCCTGTAGACGCCGTCCCACATGCTCTCTCGGTTTTGCCTTGTACAGAACTCCCTCCAGCTTGCAGTGGCAGCTTCCGTCGCTGCTGAGGTGTACTTATTTTTTGCCGTGACGTAAATTTTTATAGTGTCTTCCCGCCGGTGAACGGCAGCGTTCCGAATTCGTCTCTTTTTCGTCATTGTGTCTTTCTTGAGACGGTCTAGAGTAGAATTCCACCAAGGGGGTTTTGTGCTGTGTTTTGGAGATCCTAGTTTTGGGATCGCCACGTCACACGAGCGGTGGATGGCGTTTAAATATTCTGTAAGGATTTTTTCCAGATCTTCTGGGCTCGGGGCGTTCGAGATCCTGGCCTTTGTTATTTCTTTTTCGGCCAGGTTGGTTTTGAAGTGCGTGCAGAACTCCGACCACTTTGCCTTCTTGGTATTATAGATGCGCGTCGAGACTGGCCTTAGGGGTTCTAAAGCTTTCTCTAAGCGCATCGAGAAGGTGATTGCATTGTGATCGGATGAGGTCAAACCTCTTTCTACTCGCCACTCCTCCATTTTTCCCAGCAGCGACAGACTGCATGCAGTTACATCTACTATGCTTGTGCACCACCTGTCGCCCCTGTAGATCTCGAAAGTCGGCGTGTGACCCGAGTTTAGGATCTGGAAATCCCGCTCGTGGAAAAAGGAACAGTACTCAGCCCCCCGATGGTTTTCGGAAACGCTGCCCCACCATTGACTCCAGGCATTTACGTCACCTCCCACCAGGATGTTGTTTGTGTGTAGTTTGTTTGTTGTGTGTTGTAATACGGAAAGGTATGGGTTTAATTCTTGGTCTCCCTCAAAGTAGACCGACAGCACTCCAAGACTAAGCTGGCCCACCTTCAACAGAACGGCCGCAATGTTCTCAGTTACAAGTTGGGGGTCATGAATGACCTCCAAACTGCTCCCGAAGATCACTATTGCCGCTTTCACTGGTTTTTGGCGGTTAAGGCTGCACTGGATAACTTGTGTGCCAGGACTTTGTTTCATTACACCTGTTCTTCCCACGTAAGGTTCTTGAACAAGTGCCACAGAGATTCCCTTGGCCTGAGCCGTCAGATGGAGTTCATCCGTGGCCAGCTTGGAGCGCTGGAGATTGACTTGGATGAATTTCAATCTTGCTGTTGATCTTTGTGAATGTTGAGGGGGACTTTGTTGGTGGTTTTCCTGCGGGTCGCCCTTAGCAATAGGAAACGCGCGACCGTGCTATTCCATCCCACTTTTGGCGTTCCTGGCAGTCTTCGCTAAACGCGGTGTGTGCCAGGTCGCTTCCTTTTTTCTGTGCCCCCTTGCAGTTTATACACGTGGGCTCCTTACCTTCGACTCTGTTCTGACAGTCCCTGCCATCATGTGCACCGCTGCAAAAGAAGCATGACTCCCTTGCCGCCCCGCATATGGACCTGTTGTGTCCGTATCCGAGGCACTTTGTGCACTGAACGAGTGGGGACTGATCTACAACAGAGCACCGCTTGATGCCAACGTGCACTCTCTGGGCTTGGGTGAAAATAAGCCACATTTTTGGTGAGATTTCCAACACCGGGTGGCACTCATGGGGATTTCTCGCGCGCTTCCTGTATCGCACCCTGGCCGTCTGTTCACCCACAGCGACGTCTTGCAGAAGATGCTTGTTCTGCGCTAATAGGAGATCGACGATCTCGCCATCACTGTAGCTGGACAGCACCCCCTTTACGCAGACTAAGGGGTTTTGGGGCTTTGACTCCTGGACCTTGAGCCCTCCGTTTTTCTTGAACTGGTCCCTGACCAGATTCAAGTCGGCTTTGCTGGCGCACCTCAGGATTACCTTCTGATTTCGGGCCTTCCTGACGGCGTCCACCTTGGCTCCGGTCGTCTTGAGATCCAGGGCGGTCCTGATCCTCTCGATCACGTTGTCCCCAGTGTGTTTGGGATCCGTCGACGAGACGATCAGGGTGTGATTTGGCTGTAATTGGTTTGGCTTAGAGGGGGGTTTCGGTGTACTTGCAACCTGGGCAAAGGTTTTTGGGCCCTGTAGCTGTTGTGGCGGTCTTTCTACTTTGGCCAAGTCTGCTACACCTTTCTCAATGTTTTGGAGGTGCTTCTTGACCTCCACGACCGAAGTGCTTCTTGACCTCCACGACGTTAGGTAACCGATAACACATCGCCAGAATAACATCGCCTCCGCGTTAAAAATTCATCAAAATTCAACGCGTTGAGTTAAGTGCGCATAAAGGTTAACAGTGGAATTGTGGAGTGTTAATTTACCAGGATACTTGTGGGCAAGTGTCTGGCTCTTCTGGTTGCGGAGCAGTAAGCCTGGAACTTTTGTGGGAAATAACTCAGCCAAGGTCAGTGCCATTGTTGTGCAAACATTTCATCTGAAAGACGCTGCAGAGACCTATCCGGAGACACCAAGAACACCAAAATCGGAGCACGGGCTTGGGAGCTTTTAGTACGTAAAAAACGTCAAAACACGTGGTTTTTTTGCCAAATTAACCTCACTTCGGCCCCACGTGCTTTTCGCGACACGAGGCGTGACGTCGAAACAGCCAATCAAGCCCTTACTGAAGACTCCATTGCCGGACGAGGAATCTGCCTGCAGACCAGCCATCAGTGTGACGACTCCGCGGCTCATCATCAGGTTAGCCCGAGGGAACTCCTTAACGACTGGTCCTGTCCTCCCCGAGTTTGGGCTTATCTGACTTGGAATTCCGGGATCTTTCCACAGGGATCTCTTCCCATCCCCTATCCCTATCTGCATCCCCCCTCATTTCACCCCCTCGCCAACTTACCCCCTTTAGTCTCCCCACGAGACTGCCCCCCCCCCCCAACCACCCACCACAGGGCGACCTCACCCCCCGCGATCTAACTTCGTTCCCGTTGGAGCTAGGATAGCCGAGTTTGGGTTCATTTGAAAGAGCTCAAAAAGTTCTTCAATTTGGCCCCAACAGAATCCCAAAACTCGTGACCTATACACACAGTGATCCTTCAGCACTTCAGAATTTCGTTGGAGACTACCACCACTGCGCACCTAGGGCTCAGAACATCGGGCTCTAGCAGTTGTCGGGCTCCTCATCGGACAGCAGTCGCCGGCCACCAGCGACGGAAGATTCCGTGAGTCCACCTCAGTAAAAAGAAAAAAAGAATAAATAAAAAACAAAAAAAAATATATCTATATATATAAAAGGAGAAACTGACTGACTGACATATCAACGCACAGCCGAAACCGCTGAGGCTAGGAGCTTGAAATTTTGCATAAAGACTAATTATATGTCGTAAGTGAGCACTAAGAAGGGATTTTTGGAAATTCATCCTCTAAGGGGGTAAAAAGGGGGGATTTCATAAGTGTGCAATTTTTTTTTCCGTGGGCCAATTGACTCCAAACTTTGTACAAATATTAACCTTAATTAGTTTTAAAGTTTTCCATATTAATTTTTTCAGTACTACCCCCACTGCAAGATTTAGGGGGAGTTAAAGTTTGTATGCGAGAATCTTATTCCTTGGGTTAATAAACTTGAAACTTGGCACGAATACATATTTAAATAAATTATAAAGATTCCCATTATTCGTTTTTCAAAACTACCCTCAAAATACGGTTTAGGACGTGTTCAAGATTTTTTGAAGTCTTACTGCGCGGCCTAATTTACTCGCAACTTGGTATTAGAAATTGGAAAAAACAAGCCCTAACAGAGCAAATAGCGATTATTTATTTCACAAAAATAGTTCAATAGTAATTCATGTAGTGGTGAAATGGATTCCTCCATGTTTGTATGAAATATCTTATTCTTTTTTAAATGTGCTAATAGATTTTCCTTGCAACGCAACCATGTGATAACCTAATCCTATAATAACGTATCAATTATGTTATTTATATACGTACAACGACATCTACTGACCCAAATTTGGTACAAACGAAAACATAAAATTAATTACAAAACAAGTTGGTGTGTCATAGTTAGCGTCTTCTTCGATAGAAATTATTATGCTAATTTAATGTTTTCTAAAAGCTTTGAATAATTAGTTCAGTAATACTTAAGGACACCATTGGTAGGCAAGATGTTGATGCTCATCAGTGGGGTCAAATAGTGGTATTACCGTCCTCCTTCACCGGTGGGCCGAGAAATACACTCAATACGCCATGACTTATGTACGTCATTATGGCCGCGCAGACCTATATTTCACCTTCACGTGCAACCCTCGGTGGAAAGAAATTAAAGAAAAATTGTTTCCAGGCTAAAAACCTCACGATCGCCACGATATCATCGCACAAATATTTCGCATCAAAGTAAAAAAAATGATGGACTTGATAACTAAAGGAAAAATGTTTGGTGAAGTTCCGCGATACACGTACGTAAAATGTTGTTTTTCTACTGTGTACACAGTAGAATACCAACATTTTCCAGACTTCGGCACATTCATATTCTGATATGGCTAAAAAGACACATTCCTTCTGACATTATTGACAACTTTATTTGTGCCAAAATACCTGATCCCAATCTAGATCCAAAGCTGTACGAGATGGTGAAATCTAATATGATACATGGCCCCTGTGGAAATTTCAACGCCAACTCGCCATGCATGAGATACCAGCTGTGCACTAAACGCTATCCTCGAAAAATGCTTATAAAAACACAGACCGGCGATATATCCGTCATATCCAAACTACAGGAGACATCCTTCAGATAATGGCGGATTTACTGTGACCATAAATGGACTAGAGTTTGATAATCGTTGGTAATCCAGTCCCTTTAAGAATATTTAATACTCACATCAATGTGGAATACTGTAACTCGGTGAAATCGATTAAATATGTTTGTAAATATGTGCTTATAGGGTCTGACCAAGGTACTCTTTCTTTAAACAATTTAAAAGATGAAGTCAAAACGTATGAAAGTGGAAAGTATATCAGTAGTTCAGAGGCAGTGTGGCGAATTTTCGGGTTTTCTATTCATGAGCATTTTCCCACGGTGTTTCATCTTGCTGTGCACTTAGGAAAATGGTCAAAGAGTATTTTTTAATCAAAAAAACTTAGCTAATAAAGGTTTCCTGTCCACCAAAAACGACTCTCACGTCTTTGTTTTAAACTCTGTCAAGTAGATGACTTTGCAAAGACCTTCCTGTATTGTGAAATCTGTGCATTCTATGTTTGGAACAGTAATCGGTTCGAAAGGAGGAAAAGAGGAGTAGATGTAGATGGTTGGCCACACATTAAAAAAGACAACGCTTTAGGCGGGGAATATACGGTATATCCAAATAATACATAGTGTTACCACCTTCGTTTGCTTCTTTATGAAGTTCGAGGTCCAGAATCATTTATAGCATTGATAACTGTAAATTGTGTAGAACATACGACTTTCAAATCAACATGCCAGGCACTACTACGGGAAGCGGGAGAGCGCAGCGGGGAGGGTTACTTGAAGATGATCAACACTGACGTACAGTCCTAGGAGAGGCAGCCATGTATCAATAGCCATTCATGGTGAGACAGCTTTTCACAATAATGTTAGTTTTTTGTCAACTAGCAAATCCATTTAGCCTGTGGGATGAATTCAAACAATATCTTTCAGAAGTTTTTAAACGACAAATGGAGAGGCAGGTAAATAACGAACTATAACATTTTATAGATCAGATTTTGCGCCAATGATTAGACGCCAATGTGCAACATTTTCGAGCATAGTAATCTGGCCCAATTGTTACGTAAAGCAAAAATAATAGTCTGGGATGAAAGCACAAGGGCAAACCAAAGATTATCTATTGAAGCATTAAACAGAACTTTAAGGGATAACAGGACTTAAGAAGCAATGACAACTTAATGAGTGGTTTGACAGTATTGCTGGCAGGAGATTTTCAGCAAAGGTTACCAGTTGTACCAAACGAGTGAATGAAATAAAGCATATATTAAAAGATACTGTACTAAAATTATTCATCATCATCATCATCATCATCATTTCAGCCGAAGAACGTCCAGCCTCTCCTAAATGTCGTCACAACGAACGGTCCTATGCATCTCGCATCCACCATATTCCCGCGACTCTGTCCAGGATTTCGGTCCGCCTGGCCTTCAACGCTGCGTTTAATTAAAATCCTTAAATTAACCAAAAATATGAGAGTACATCTCAGAGAGGACGTCTCTGCAGGTGAATTTTCAGACCTTTTACTTCCGGTAAGTCCCTTCTTTGAGGCGTGGTTGGAAAGACCTCACGGCGTCCTCACCTTCCGCATGACGCAGGTTCTCACCGAACACGGGAAGTTCGGGAAGTTCCTGCACCGGATTCGTGCGGAAGCGACGCCCGGGTGTCGCCACTGTGTGGACCGCCCGGAGGACACGGTGGAGCACACGGTGGAAGTGTGCCCCGCTTGGGAAGAGCAACGCCGTGTCCTCGTGGGGGCGATCGGCGGCGGCGATCTCTCGCGCCGGGCCTTGGTACAGGCCATGGTCCGGAGCGAGGAGGAGTGGCAGGCGGTCGCCTCCTTCTGCGAAGCAGTAATGCTAGCAAAAGAGACGGCCGATCGCGTGAGGCAACGGCAACTGTCCTCACGCCCCAACCGCCGCCGGGATTCCGATCCCGATTTCCGGCCACCGTAGGCGCGGGCTTGCGGACGGCGGGCAATGGGTGGCCCGCCGTCCGACCGTCCGGTAACCATCCGGACCGAGCTCAAGTCGTCGACGGCGCGTATTGTTCCGCGCGCGCCTCAGGGAGATGTCAGCAAATCGTAGGGGCCCAGCAGGGTCGAAGCCTACTGGGGCCATGGGTAGTGTGAAAACGAAACCGTGGCCCTGGGACGAAGGCAACGAAGGAACAGGAGTGGGTTTTTAGTCAGTAAAAGTCTGACGCTATCTCTTGCTCCGCCCAAGAGCGGGATTTGTCATAAGATGATTTTCCCACCTATAAAAAAAAAAATTAGGTAACGGCAAGTACCAGCAATTAGAGTAAGTACAGTCGAAGAGAAGATAGAAAGAAATTATTCAGGTGTGACTCAAATAAAGGACAAACCATTATAATGGCGAAGAGAAAGAGCTATATTGACGCCTAAGAACGATCAAGCAGCAGTTATCAGCGATATTTTGCTAACATCATTTGAAGCTGAAGAAATATTGTTTAATTCTATAGACACTGTGGTAAATGCAGACGAAGCAGTCCACTATCCGGTTGAGTTTCTGATACTATTAATCCAGCCAGCCTTCCATACCATAAACGTGCACTGCATGTGGGCACACCCGTGATGTTGCTTAGGAACTGGAAGCCTCCGAAGTTATGTAACGATACCAGGATGCAAGTAAAAGCATTGCACCACGTTATGGTTGAGGTTGTTATTTTAACCGGGTCTGCATAGGGAGAAACAGAGTTCATACCGCGTATTCCATTAATCCCGAACGATCTTCCTTTCGAATTCAAAAGACTACAATTTCCTTTGAAAGTTTGCTTTGCAATGACAATAAAAAAATCACAGGGCCAAACCCTTAAAACACACGTGGTGCACGCGGACGCAGTCGCGGGCAAAGTGCTAGTATATATATATAATTGTTGACTAACCATTATACTCATTACTAGATTTAGAAGTAGAAATAAGGTGTAAATAAGTAATAATAGTTCTTTGCCTTGACTATCCACTTTCTTCCCTTTATCAATTATAAAATATTATTCTTTCGGTACCTCTATATCCAATAGTTGTACTTAGCTACATTGTCCGTGGATAAGCATAGTTATTGGCACTAAAAAACAAAAACAAAAAATGTCGTCACAGCAGTCCACCATATCTGCCTCCCGTAAAACAACCACGGGAGTCTCCACTAACCTCCGGAAAAAGATATTGAGGAACACTGCCAAATCTGCCGTGTCCGAAAAGGCGGCGCAACCATCGGAGCCGCCTCAGTATTCTGCCGCGATCCCCAAGGCGTCGTCGGAGCCACAGGCAGCAGGCTCAGATGTGTCGGCATGTACGACACACATCTCGGACACGACACCATCGGGACCCGAGATGCGAGAGGGAATCCCTTGCAGAGTTTCGGAGACTGTCATCAACTGGGAGCAGTGTGGAATTTCCCCCCCTCGCCAAATCATTTCCGACGATGAGAGCTCGGTGGCCTCTTCGGCAGGTCACTTAAACAGACCCGAGCGTCAGAGTCTTCTGTACCGAACTCCAAGAAGGGGTACAGGTGTACAGATGGATTTGGCCACGAGAGAGGCAAACGACCTGCTTCAGAGGGGGAAAGACGCCTTAGAGTCGGCAGGGAACATGAAGCGGGAATGTAAGGTCACTGCCCATGAGTGCCTCCAGGGTCTCTACGAGACAGTTCTGTCTTTGGCAGACTCGCGGGCACGTCATAAATTCAACCTCGAGAAGGAGCGCTCTCGACATGCACAAGAGCTTGTGCGGGTCGAGAGAGCTCACACTCGAGATGTTATGACCTTAAAAACGGAACTCTCGCTCATGCGAACTGACCTGACCGAGACAAAGAAAGAGGCAAAGGGTATCCGCGACTGGCTAGGCCACGAGACTCTTGAAGCTTTCAAGAGTCTAAAGGAGGTAAGGGAGGAAGTCAAGCTGGCGAGCTTGAAAAACTCCAAGGAGCACGAACAGACCAGGCTGGACATTGTGAAGACACCTGGGGATCCTAAAGGGGATCTCCTGAGTGGGGGATTGTCCCGCCTGGAGTCACACATTACCAGCATTTCAAACCAGCTGGACGTGCTCCGTCAAGAAATGGAGAAACTGAAGCCTGACCCTACCCAGCCAGGACCGGACCTAAGTCAGGCGTCTGAGGCGGGAAAAGACATTCTAACAAATACCCGGTTTGACGAAGAGATGGGAAGAGTGCGGGTGCAGATCCAAGAGATGCTGAGTAAACCCGCGCTCCCTCCACCACCAACACAGTCACGAGAAGATTTTCATAAACACCTCAAACCCATTGCGGAAAGGCTGGACTTGGTCTCGGCGGATATCCGAGTCCTGCGGGATAAAGAACCCCCCGTTCAGGTAATGGCAGCTCCAAACCTGGATGCAGAATTGGTTAGGTTAGGTTAGGTTAGGTTGCGCGTCGAGACTGGCCTTAGGGGTTCCAAAGCTTTCTTTAAGCACATCGAGAAGGTGATTGCATTGTGATCGGATGAGGTCAAACCTCTTTCTACTCGCCACTCCTCCATTTTTCCCAGCAGCGACAGACTGCATGCAGTTACATCTACTATGCTTGTGCACCACCTGTCGCCCCTGTAGATCTCGAAAGTCGGCGTGTGACCCGAGTTTAGGATCTGGAAATCCCGCTCGTGGAGAAAGGAACAGTACTCAGCCCCCCGATGGTTTTCGGAAACGCTGCCCCACCATTGACTCCAGGCATTTACGTCACCTCTCACCAGGATGTTGTTTGTGTGTAGTTTGTCTGTTGTGTGTTGTAATACGGAAAGGTATGGGTTTAATTCTTGGTCTCCCTCAAAGTAGACCGACAGCACTCCAAGACTAAGCCGGCCCACCTTCAACAGAACGGCCGCAATGTTCTCAGTTACAAGTTGGGGGTCATGAATGACCTCCAAATTGCTCCCGAAGATCACTATTGCCGCTTTCACTGGTTTTTGGTGGTTAAGGCTGCACTGGATAACTTGTGTGCCAGGACTTTGTTTCATTACACCTGTTCTTCCCACGTAAGGTTCTTGAACAAGTGCCACAGAGCTTCCCTTGGCCTGAGCCGTCAGATGGAGTTCATCCGTGGCCAGTTTGGAGCGCTGGAGATTGACTTGGATGAATTTCAATCTTGCTGTCGATCTTTGTGAATGTTGAGGGGGACTTTGTTGGTGGTTTTCCTGCGGGTCGCCCTTAGCAATAGGAAACGCGCGACCGTGCTATTCCATCCCACTTTTGGCGTTCCTGGCAGTCTTCGCTAAACGCGGTGTGTGCCAGGTCGCTTCCTTTTTTCTGTGCCCCCTTGCAGTTTATACACGTGGGCTCCTTACCTTCGACTCTGTTCTGACAGTCCCTGCCATCATGTGCACCGCTGCAAAAGAAGCATGACTCCCTTGCCGCCCCGCATATGGACCTGTTGTGTCCGTATCCGAGGCACTTTGTGCACTGAACGAGTGGGGACTGATCTACAACAGAGCACCGCTTGATGCCAACGTGCACTCTCTGGGCTTGGGTGAAAATAAGCCACATTTTTGGTGAGATTTCCAACACCGGGTGGCACTCATGGGGATTTCTCGCGCGCTTCCTGTATCGCACCCTGGCCGTCTGTTCACCCACAGCGACGTCTTGCAGAAGATGCTTGTTCTGCGCTAATAGGAGATCGACGATCTCGCCATCACTGTAGCTGGACAGCACCCCCTTTACGCAGACTAAGGGGTTTTGGGGCTTTGACTCCTGGACCTTGAGCCCTCCGTTTTTCTTGAACTGGTCCCTGACCAGATTCAAGTCGACTTTGCTGGCGCACCTCAGGATTACCTTCTGATTTCGGGCCTTCCTGACGGCGTCCACCTTGGCTCCGGTCGTCTTGAGATCCAGGGCGGTCCTGATCCTCTCGATCACGTTGTCCCCAGTGTGTTTGGGATCCGTCGACGAGACGATCAGGGTGTGATTTGGCTGTAATTGGTTTGGCATAGAGGGGGGTTTCGGTGTACTTGCAACCTGGGCAAAGGTTTTTGGGCCTTGTAGCTGTTGTGGCGGTCTTTCTACTTTGGCCAAGTCTGCTACCCCTTTCTCAATGTTTTGGAGGTGCTTCTTGACCTCCACGACCGCCAATTCTGCATCCAGGATTGGAGCTGCCATTACCTGAACGGGGGGTTCTTTATCCCGCAGGACTCGGATATCCGCCGAGACCAAGTCCAGCCTTTCCGCAATGGGTTTGAGGTGTTTATGAAAATCTTCTCGTGACTGTGTTGGTGGTGGAGGGAGCGCGGGTTTACTCAGCATCTCTTGGATCTGCACCCGCACTCTTCCCATCTCTTCGTCAAACCGGGTATTTGTTAGAATGTCTTTTCCCGCCTCAGACGCCTGACTTAGGTCCGGTCCTGGCTGGGTAGGGTCAGGCTTCAGTTTCTCCATTTCTTGACGGAGCACGTCCAGCTGGTTTGAAATGCTGGTAATGTGTGACTCCAGGCGGGACAATCCCCCACTCAGGAGATCCCCTTTAGGATCCCCAGGTGTCTTCACAATGTCCAGCCTGGTCTGTTCGTGCTCCTTGGAGTTTTTCAAGCTCGCCAGCTTGACTTCCTCCCTTACCTCCTTTAGACTCTTGAAAGCTTCAAGAGTCTCGTGGCCTAGCCAGTCGCGGATACCCTTTGCCTCTTTCTTTGTCTCGGTCAGGTCAGTTCGCATGAGCGAGAGTTCCGTTTTTAAGGTCATAACATCTCGAGTGTGAGCTCTCTCGGCCCGCACAAGCTCTTGTGCATGTCGAGAGCGCTCCTTCTCGAGGTTGAATTTATGACGTGCCCGCGAGTCTGCCAAAGACAGAACTGTCTCGTAGAGACCCTGGAGGCACTCATGGGCAGTGACCTTACATTCCCGCTTCATGTTCCCTGCCGACTCTAAGGCGTCTTTCCCCCTCTGAAGCAGGTTGTTTGCCTCTCTCGTGGCCAAATCCATCTGTACACCTGTACCCCTTCTTGGAGTTCGGTACAGAAGACTCTGACGCTCGGGTCTGTTTAAGTGACCTGCCGAAGAGGCCACCGAGCTCTCATCGTCGGAAATGATTTGGCGAGGGGGGGAAATTCCACACTGCTCCCAGTTGATGACAGTCTCCGAAACTCTGCAAGGGATTCCCTCTCGTATCTCGGGTCCCGATGGTATCGTGTCCGAGATGTGTGTCGTACATGCCGACACATCTGAGCCTGCTGCCTGTGGCTCCGACGACGCCTTGGGGATCGGGGCAGAATACTGAGGCGGCTCCGATGGTTGCGCCGCCTTTTCGGACACGGCAGATTTGGCAGTGTTCCTCAATATCTTTTTCCGGAGGTTAGTGGAGACTCCCGTGGTTGTTTTACGGGAGGCAGATATGGTGGACTGCTGTGACGACATTTTTTGTTTTTGTTGTTTTAGTGCCAATAATTATGCTTATCCACGGACAATGTAGCTAAGTACAATTATTGGATATAGAGGTACCGAAAGAATAATATTTTATAATTGATAAAGGGAAGAAAGTGGATAGTCAAGGCAAAGAACTATTATTACTTATTTACACCTTATTTCTACTTCTAAATCTAGTAATGAGTATAATGGTTAGTCAACAATTATATATATTTATATATTTTTTTTTGTTTTTTATTTATTCTTTTTTTCTTTTTACTGAGGTGGACTCACGGAATTTTCCGTCACTGGTGGCCGGCGACTGCTTTCCGATGAGGAGCCCGACAACTGCTAGAGCCCGATGTTCTGAGCCCTAGGTGCGCAGTGGTGGTAGTCTCCAACGAAATTCTGAAGTGCTGAAGGATCACTGTGTGTATAGGTCACGAGTTTTGGGATTCTGTTGGGGCCAAATTGAAGAACTTTTTGAGCTCTTTCAAATGAACCCAAACTCGGCTATCCTAGCTCCAACGGGAACGAAGTTAGATCGCGGGGGGGTGAGGTCGCCCTGAGGGGGGTTGGGGGGGGGAGTCTCGTGGGGAGACTAAAGGGGGGTAAGTTGGCGAGGGGGTGAAATGAGGGGGGATGCAGATAGGGATAGGGGATGGGAAGAGATCCCTGTGGAAAGATCCCGGAATTCCAAGTCAGATAAGCCCAAACTCGGGGAGGACAGGACCAGTCGTTAAGGAGTTCCCTCGGGCTATCCTGATGATGAGCCGCGGAGTCGTCACACTGATGGCTGGTCTGCAGGCAGATTCCTCGTCCGGCAATGGAGTCTTCAGTAAGGGCTTGATTGGCTGTTTCGACGTCACGCCTCGTGTCGCGAAAAGCACGTGGGGCCGAAGTAAGGTTAATTTGGCAAAAAAACCACGTGTTTTGACGTTTTTTACGTACTAAAAGCTCCCAAGCCTGTGCTCCGATTTTGGTGTTCTTGGTGTCTCCGGATAGGTCTCTGCAGCGTCTTTCAGATGAAATGTTTGCACAACAATGGCACTGACCTTGGCTGAGTTATTTCTCACAAAAGTTCCAGGCTTACTGCTCCGCAACCAGAAGAGCCAGACACTTGCCCACAAGTATCCTGGTAAATTAACACTCCACAATTCCACTGTTAACCTTTATGCGCACTTAACTCAACGCGTTGAATTTTGATGAATTTTTAACGCGGAGGCGATGTTATTCTGGCGATGTGTTATCGGTTACTGGGTTAGGTTAGGTTAGGTTAGGTTAGGTTTTTTTTTTTTTTTTTTTTTTTAATATTTGAGTGCAAAAGACCCCTGCCGTACAAGTTTTGCAGGGTTGTTATTAAGGGCTGTAGGCTTTCGATTTCAGTTATTGTATTTTTGTTTCATACATTGTAAAATATGGATAATAAATAATTCTTAAAAATAGTAGTTACAATTCCAATTATTATATTAGATCATTATTAAATTGTCACTAATTCTTATAAAATTAATAAATAATAGTAATATACAATAACAAATTTAGTCATAATTATAACAATGTCAATTATTTGTTCCGTCTATTGACAGATTGAACAATTTTTATTATAAATTCAATAAAATATTTTCGTATCTTTCGGTCGCTCATTAAAAAACTAAGATTGGTTTTGATCACTGGCAAATCGACTCTCATCTCAAAAACGTGCCTGAGGGAGGAATACACAGGGCACTCCGTCAGGAGATGGAGGACTGTCTCCTGCTTGTCGGGGTCGCAATAGCACGCTGGGTTCTCCTTGCACTTGAAACGAGTCAGGTATTCGGAGAACCCACCGTGCCCAGTTAGGGCCTGGGTCAACTCCTGGGTCATCCCTATCTTCCGTACCGTCCTGTACGCAGCGACCGCGCACGGGAAGAATAATTTCGTCGTGGCCGCCGTTTCCCCAGTACAATACCTCCGGTTCCATTCGCTCAGCGTATCCATTCGGATCATACGCTTAACGAATGAAACCGGGCATTTATCGTAGTGGGGTTTCCGTTTACACCTTAGGGCAGCCTCCTTTGCGAGCGAGTCAGCTCTCTCATTACCCTCCAGCCCCACATGAGCTTTGATCCAGAACAAGGAGACACTCTTGTTCTGGATACTGCTGCGGTGGATGGCGTCCCTCGTTTCCACTGCGAGGGCGTGGAGGGCTTCGGGGTTCACGACGGTTTGGAGAGCTGCCATGGAGTCACTGTAGATAGCGAACGCCGTCTCGGTCCTTCGGAGGACTTCCTTCATTGCTTCACAGAGGGCGAGGAGCTCAGCCTGGTAGACGGTACTATAAGACGGCAAAGCAAGCTTGAGGGCCTTGACCTCGGCCTGGTCGGTCCACACGGACATTGCTGCACCGACCTTGCCCTCAATCTTGCTGCCGTCTGTAAAGATCCTCACCGCGTAGTCGCGGTGGTTATTGTATTGCTCCTCGTCTACCAGGCGACGCAATTCAATGGTCCTCTGCTCGGCCGGATGTGGCATCTGTAGTGCCGATGCCACTCGCTCAATCTCCCTGTCTCCCAGCGCCGGATGGGGTAACCCCCTCTTGGCCTCATAGAGTGAGGCCGCCTCTCGAATTCGGAGGTCGAAAGGGAGTATTCCAGCCAGCAACAGTGCCGAGTGTAAGGAGACCGTGCGATAGGCTCGGCACAACTTCTGCGCGAAGCTCCTCTGGACGGCGTTCAACTTCTTCTGGGCTCCAATTTTGGTTGCAGCCGGCGACCATGCGCTCGCCGCGTACAGGACGATGGGTTCCACTGCAGCTGTATAAATACAGCGGATGACCTCAGGATGCAGGCCCCAACTGGCCCTTGCAGCCCTCGATAGCTGCTTATAAATACCGATGACTCGGGAGCAGACGTTCACTACGTGGGTGTTAAAAGTCAACTTGTGGTCGATGGTGAGACCTAGCAGTTTGATTTCTTCAGACATGCCAACGTCCACCCCACCCATTCTGAGACATGGGGTGTCATGCTTCAGTTTGCGCGTTATCAGCATAGCTTTGGTCTTATGCGGCGCAAACTTAAGCTTGTTTGCGACACCCCATGCGCGCACGTACTCAAGGGCGACATTGGCATCCCTTTGGACCTCAAGCGCCGTCTCCCCA
Source organism: Mythimna impura (assembly GCA_905147345.3). Taxonomy (NCBI): domain Eukaryota; kingdom Metazoa; phylum Arthropoda; class Insecta; order Lepidoptera; family Noctuidae; genus Mythimna; species Mythimna impura. The sequence goes on along the minus strand of LR990342.1, from coordinate 34,997 downwards.
TCGAACACAAGGACGACATCATCCGCAAACGCCTGACAGTAGACCCCCATACTCTCTAGCTCCTTAATCAGCGGGTCCAGCACCACGTTCCATAATATGGGACCACTGATGGACCCCTGGACGCATCCCTTCTCGGTCCTAGATTTATACTCCGCTCCCGCGTACCTGACTCTCACCACTCTCTCGGACAAGTAACTATCAAAGACCCTTCTCAAGTTCACAGGACACTTTTCCTCAGCCAGACGCACTCGTATGATCGGCCACCAAGCGCTGTCAAAGGCTCCCTCTATGTCCAAGGACACAATCGTGACAAGCCTCTTTGCTTTGAGTCTGCCACGAATGTGCCCCATGAGTGTATAGAGGGAGTCCTCGGTGCTTTTTTGGGGCATGAAGCCGTACTGGCGGGTACTCATCCTGGGCAGCAAATGGAACTTGAGTCGGGTCACGAGCATCTTCTCGTAAATCTTTCCGAGTACAGGCAAAAGACCAATCGGCCTGTATGATTTCGGAGTGGTGTAGTCTTCTTTCGCGGGCTTGCGGAGCACAACGACTGTTGCCTCTTTCCAGGACCGTGGAAAGTATTCATGCGCCAGGCACTTGTTCATCAAGCGCAGAATTAGGTCTGGGTCTAACTGGATCGCGTGGCCCCATATGTCTGCCGTCAGACCGTCGGAACCGGGGGCTTTTTTGGGGTTGAACGAGGAGACTGCTCGCCTTAGCTCGTCGAGAGTGAACGGTGGATCCCAGGGTTCAACTTGGTTCCCACTGTTCACCTCTTGCGCTCTTTGCCGCACCTTTTTATGCTCCTCGTTATCCCCCTCCTGACGGTCTTCCGGGTAGAACGCTTGTGCTAGATACTTCGCTGACTCTTCGGGATCTAGAGTCTTTGCATTCCTCACCATCGGTATGTCCTCCTCTCTCTTTTCTGTCCTCCGGATTACCCTGTATATCCCCTCCCACAGGCCTTCTCGGTCTTGTTTCTCACAGAAACACTTCCAGCTCTCGACCTGCGCTTTGACTACTGCTCTTTCATACTCTTCTTTCTGTTTCAGGTACTCCTCAACAACCTTTGGTCTACGAACCGGCGCTGCACAACGGATCCTCCGCTTTTTGGTGACCACCTGCCTTTTCAAGCTGGCGAGTTCATCAGACCACCATGGCACGGTTAACTTCTCTAACTGTCTTCTTCTTGGGTATCACTTTGGTACAGGCGTCTTGTACCGCCGTAGTAAGTTCCTCGACTACCAGGTCTAACTTATGCACGCTGTCGATCTGATCGGACAGGTTTTCAGTAATGTTACTATTTTGCATAATTTGGGCCAGTTTCTTACGAAACTGTCCCCAATTTGCCTTCTTAGTATTGTAGGACCTAATAGTCCGGTGCACTGTGATACCCGCAGACTTTTCGAGGTTTATGTAGAACTCTATGCCGTTGTGATCCGATCCCGTCAGCTCATCGACGACACGCCAGCCGTCGATCACCGACAGCATATCCGCTGTGCAGGCTGTGACATCGACGCAGCTCATGTAACGCTTGTTACCACGAACTACGTCGAAGGTTGGAGTTTCCCCTCTGTTGAGTATTTGCAGTCCAAGCTGGTCGAGAGCTCCCAGCATCTCGTCGCCTCTGCTATTGGTCTCACTACTGCCCCACCAAAGACTCCAGGCGTTGGTGTCTCCTCCCATGATGAGCTTATGCGGGCCGGTCTCGCTTTTCACCTTCCTAAGGCTGTCCAGGTATGGCCCCAAGGGCTGGTCTGGCTCAAAGTAGAACGAGACCAGAGTTAGTTTCCAGGCACCAGTTTGGATCCCCACCACGACGATATTGTCCGTGGTGAGTTCTGGGTACTGTCTAACGGTGAGTTTTGGGTCAAAAACGGCTATGGCCGCTTTGACAGTCCCTTCTCCTTGCCTTGTGCTCTGGAAGATTCGGACGCCTCTGGTCCCGCTCATTCTTTTAGCGTTGCCCACATAGGGCTCCTGGATCAGCGCTGCGGTGGCTTTGCGCTGCTCGGCTTCGATCATAAGCTCATGGGTCGCCAGTCTCTTCCTTTGAAGATTCACCTGGAGTATTTTGTGCGGCAGTGTGTTTACTGGGACCACCTTAGCAGTAGGCGATGGACGCACGTGCCAGCCTGTCCCATCTGACACGAACAGGACACTCGGGGTTGAACGCGTTGTGGTCCGTCTTCTCCATCTTCGCCTTTATGCAGTTGTGGCATTTTGGGCAATCCGCCTTTAGCCACTGGGCACACTCTGCACGCAGGTGTGGTCCTCCACAATGGCTGCATAAGTCGGCCGGTTCTTTACAGAGTCGCCGACTATGCCCGTACCCTAAGCACCTCGTGCACTGCACCAGTGGCGACTGATCGTCGACTGAAGATCAATACGCGCTCTTCCCTTATTGAGCATCCTGTTGTAGATTGTCGGGGACGTGCTGACTATCACGTTCTGGGTCTGGGGGTTCCTGGAGTTCTTTTTATATTTTATAAGGAGTCGGTCTTCCCCGCTGTCGAGGTCGCGAAAGACATCCCGGTTTTGATTGCGTAGCGCCCCCAGCACTTCCTCATCAGAGTAGATGCGGAGGACGCCCCGGAAAATCAGCAAAGGGTCTTTATTTTTCACCTCCTCGACAACGAGGTGCTCTCCTGCCTTCTCTAGTCTTTCCCTTACTTTATCCCTTTCTTCGACCGACCTACATCCCATAACAATCTTCCTGTCCTTTGCCTTTCGCACGCGTTCTATCTCAACTCCTCCATCTTTGGCTTTGACAGCCTCTCTAATTTTGTTGATAATTTCCTCTCCTGTGTCCCCTTCGTCCTTGGACGTCACCACTATCGAGTGCAGCGCGGTCCTTCCCGCGGTCTGCCTTTTCGGTGGACCCGACGCTACACTCGCGTAGGTGGCCGTGTTCTCCAAAAGTTCCCCCTGTCTCTCCATCGCTCGCCGCAGCCTCTCCATCTTCTCGCTGCTCTCCTTCACCAGCGCGCTATGCTCCGCTAGTGAAGCGAGCAGCAAGTTTACCTCCGGGAGGCTCTTGGGTGCTTCTGGCGGGGGTGTTGCCTTAATGGCCTCCTCCCTTGCCAGCTCAGTCCCCCTCACTTTAACAGCAGCCGCCGCTTCCTCCTTCACCAGCTGGTACAGCCGTTCCACCGATTGGGTGATCCCGACTTTCAGGTCTGCCCTCAAATTGCGCGAATCGCCAAGGTGCGACTTCGCGCGGAGAAGGCAGTTGCGAGCCTCGGTCACCCGATCGGTGGGTTTATTTGGCTGCGGCTGGCTTGTCCCCGGTGACGCTCCCAGCGTCTCAATGGAAGTTCGGCACATCACAGCCTTGCTGTCCGGCTGAGACGTGGCGCGCTTTGTGGACTTCTGGGAGGCAGTTACGTTTGGGGCAGCTTTTTTAGATGGGTTCGCGGTGGCCAACGGAAGAGGCTGAGACTCTGCCATCTTCCCACTCTCCCACTCACCAATGCTTCGCCTCACACAAGAGGCCTGAGTTGAAGCACTGGGAGGGGAGACCTCCCCCTCGAAGGTGACGGAGAGTGCCGCGTTCGATGGAGAGACTTGGGGAACTAAGGAGGGCTTTTTTGCGGGGGTCCTGGAGAGGAACATGATGGATGATGGAAGGGTAGGAAAAGAGATAAAATTAATAATAAAGTCAATAAATAATTAAAAAAAAAAAAAAAATTTTTTTTTTTTTTTTTTAGCGATATTAATAAAGTTTTAAAAATTTAAAGACTGATCCCTGTAAAGAGGGGATCAGTGTGTCCATATAATTTTAGGTCCTTGTTCCTCAATAGAGGTGTCAAAAAGGAAAAAAAAAAAAAAAAAAAACAATAGGTCCTCAACTAAACTACAGGCTATAAAGTAATACGAGTCTTCAATGCTGAGAGCACGAATTCGCTGAGATTTCTCGCGCGTCACGGGCAGTTTCAGTCACGCGTGCAATAATGCTGAAAAAATCCTTCGTCTCTATGTAGAGCCAAACTCTACTGTCAGAAAGAAAGCCCTCCCCGAGCCCTCCAAAATTACCCCAAACTCGGCGGGCTTACTGCAGAGGGTTCCGGAGATATGGTGGTTTAAAGTTTTGGGTTAACTGCCCAAGATGGCTACCGAAATTGGGTTAACTGAGATTTCTCCGGAACCGTTCAACCGAAAACCGTCGTTCTTGGGTTCTCCGGACTTGGCTCGACGAGTTCTATCCCCCCGGGTGGGTTTCAGGCTGAAAAATTTCTTCAGCATGAATTTGAATTAAACCACGTCAGACAGAGAGAAGAAAGCCCGCCAGTGCTCCCCAAGAAAACTAGGATCCTCTACGACCCCCGGTTCGGCAGCTATCCGAGTCTGAAATTTCGTTTGACAGTCGTAGAACTGTCAAAGTCGACTTCCAACCCGGTATAACTTTCCTTCCCGTGGCCGCAGAATACCCGTGTTTGGGCTTGTCCGGCTTGGCTCAACCCGCCCCGCCAAGCAAGATGGCTCCCAGAGTCCTGAAAATCTTCAGCGCCAAACCGCCCGAAAACAAGTTGATCAGGTAGCAATTGACTTCCCAAGTCTGAATCTGCAAACCGCAACCCTCCACGACCACCAGAAACGGAGCTATGTCCAGTCAAAGTTTTTCAAAATGGCCGTCCAACTGTCAAGTGCCAACTTTGAGTGGCTATATCTCCGCAACCGCCCCCCGGAGAGAGATGCGGTTTCGATCTCCGTGAGTCCCCCGACCTCGTCTAGCCACCGAGATCTGTTTCAGCGCTGAAAACTTTCAGGTCCTGAAAACACCTGAAAACCTCAAAAATATCTTCTCGACAGTACCCTTAAGACACACGTGAAAACCCGAATCTTCTATCTCGTTTAGTCGAGAAGTTATGGAGCTCCAAAGTGGTTAACCTAGAAACTAAAATGGCCGAAAACTGACTTTTTTCGCGCCGCTCGGCCTCTATTAGTGTTAGAAGACCGAGATTTCGGTTAAATAGGACACTTAGTGCTAGAAGGGACCATCCAAGATGCGAAAATTATTAAAAGTTTAATATTTACCAGTAAATCGACCAAAAATCTTTAAAAATCAATAACTCCCGAACAATATAACCAAAAAATAAGAAAAAATATTCATAAAATATGTTAATTTAGTGTCTATATATACATAAAATTTAATTGCAGAAATCTTAAAAATAAAGTGGTTTTTTGAATAAAAAACCGGTTTTTTAATTTAATTGAAATATCTCGGTAATTAACGAAGATAAAATTTATCTATAAAAAGCTTTAATCTAAAGACTCTAGCGCGCAACAAAACCTAATCAAAAACTTATACCTTCCCACTACAGTTTCCGAGATATTTCAGGGCAAAAATGAGTTTTCCTAATCTAAATTACAATAAAACTATATTACTTAAAATTATTCTGAGAGTGCAGGGGGTCTTCTCTGCTTGCGAAGTAGGGAGCCACGAAGAAACGGCGTCCCTGCGACGGCTCCTTCAGCTGCCACGTGCCCACGTGGTTTTGCCTTTTTTCTGTTTTTCTCTCGAATTTTCTGCTGGAAAATTCCAGAAAATTTCTTGTCTGTAGATCCTCCCGGCCCGCATAAAATGGCGAAATAAAATTAGGGGGTCACCGCTTTCCTTTTCGTGTCGTTTGCCTTTTTGTGTTTCTAAACTTAGAAAATTGTAACCTATTTAAGGTTTTTCTGTTCTCCTCACTTTTCACTGCAATCCAAAGGCACAGATTTCACTTTTTGACATGAGCCAACTTATAACGCATTGACTGACACTTATTTTATGAAAATCGGACAACTTTTGACCACTTTTTTTAATTTTTAACTGCGGAGCGAGTTATATCTTCAAAAACGATCCGACCGCCACGAGGGTTGGGGGGGAACTGGGTTAGGTTAGGTTAGGTTAGGTTAGGTTAGGTTAGGTTAGGTTAGGTTAGGTTAGGTTAGGTTAGGTTAGGTTAGGTTAGGTTAGGTTAGGTTAGGTTTTTTTTTTTTTTTTTTTTTTTTACGCGAGTTGTCCTCTGACTTTATCAGAGACCTTTCTTCTGCGATTTACATATATTTTGTCCTAATATTACATATACTTAAAGTACGAGTCTTAATGACTTTTAGCTTATTTATTTAATTTCTATAAAATTGTACATTTCATCTGCGGAGCACAGAGACTGAGAGACCCCTAGTACCGACATACACAGAAAAAGCCAATACTTATATATAATATATATATCTTTTTTTTTTTTTTTTTTTCATTTATTTATTTTTTTCATTTATGTTTTTTTTCATTTTTCTTCCTTCTTTTTTTTTCCTTTCTTTCGTCCTTTCCTTTTTTTTTTTTTTTTTTTTTTTTTCTTATGTTTAACTAAGATACTTATATTATATACTTATTATATATTAAAGTATCTTACTTTACTTACGCCTTATTCCTATTTATAACTATTGATCCTATATCTCTACAATATTCTAAGAAAATCTTTCTTTTCTTTCCTCTCATTATAATTGGCAAATTTTCCGCTATCAGTCTTGAGTCCAGTTTTTGCTCCACCTCATACCGAGCCTTTACCGTAATTGGACACTCAAGCAAAACATGGAGGATGGTTTCGTCTTTACCCGGCTCACAGGCGCACGCCGCACTCTCCCTACACCTAAATCGCTTCAGGTATGAAGAGAACCCACCGTGCCCCGTTAGAATTTGTGTGGTTATTCCCGTGTGGGTCATTTTTCGCACTATTTTGTACGCCGAAATCGCGTCAGGGAAAAACAGTTTTGTGCCAGAGGCTGTTGCCCCCGACTTATATCTCCCGTTCCATTCGTCCAGCGACCTCATACGGATTTGTCGCTTGACGAATGAAACGGGACACAGATCATAGTCCGGCTTCTTCTTCAACCCCAGGGCGGCTTCCTTGGCGAGTTGGTCGGCTCGCTCGTTTCCCTCCAAACCTACGTGGGCCTTAATCCAGAACAAGGACACCCTCTTGTTCTGGAACTTACATTGGCGTAGGGTGTCTCTAGTTTCCACTGCCAGGGGATGAGTAGAACTTACATTGACCACCGACTGGAGAGCCGCCATAGAGTCGCTGCAGATGCCGAATGTACTCTCCCTATTTTTGAGCGCTTCACCAGCCGCTCTTTGCAGGGCCAGTAGCTCAGCCTGATAGACGGTGCAGTAAGACGGCAAAGCAAGTTTGAGGGCCTTTACTTCGGTGGCGCCATTCCATACTGATAGCGCCGCCCCGACCCTGCCCTCAATCTTGCTGCCGTCAGTGAAAATACGCACATTGATGTCACTGTGGTTATTATATTGTTCCTCGTCCATCAGGCTGCCGAAGCCCAGATTAGTTTGCTCTACAGGGTGTGGGGCTTCTATCGCTGGAGCCATCCGCTCAATCTCCCTGTCCCCGAGCACGGGCTGGGACACCCCCCTCTTGACCTCATACAACGCAGCCGCTTCACGGATGCGGAGATCGAGTGGGAGTATCCCAGCCAGTAACAGAGCCGAGTTCAAGGACACTGTGCGGTAGGCTTTACACAGCTTCTGCGCGAAGCCTCTCTGGACCACGTTTAGTTGCTTTATGACCCCTATCTTTTTTGCGGCTGGTGCCCACGCGCTTGCGGCGTACAAGAGCGTTGGCTCGACTGCTGCTGTATATATAGTACGGATCACTTCCGGGCTTAGACCCCAGCTGATCCGTGCCGCCCTTGCCAACTGTTTGTACATAGCTATCGCCTTTTTACAGGTGACAGCTATGTGCTTATTAAATGTCAGCTTATCATCGATTGTGAGGCCCAGGATTTTCACATCTTGGGACATTCCAATGTCGACCCCTCCCATGCTCAAGCGTGGCGTATCATATTTCAGTTTTCTTGTCAGCACCATCGCACACGTTTTGTGGGGCGCAAATTTTAGCTTATTTCTGACACCCCACGCTCGAACATGTTCGAGAGCGGCATTAGCCTGCCCCTCGATTTCTACTGCCGATTCGCCTTCAAAAACCAAGACAACGTCATCGGCGAAAGCTTGGCAGTAGTAGCCTCTACTCTCAAGCTCCTTCAGGAGTGGGTCCAGCACCAAGTTCCAGAAGGTAGGACCTCCGATGGAACCCTGGACGCAACCCTTGCTAGTTGACCTTCTGCTCTCTACTCCGGCGTACCTCACATTGACCATCCTGTCACTGAGATAGCTGCTGACTACTCGTCTCAAATTTACTGGGCACTTTTCCTCAGCCAACCGTACTTTGATGGCGGGCCACCAAGCATTGTCGAAGGCTCCCTCTATATCCAATGACACAAGCGTGACGATCTTTTTTTGTGCCATTTTTGCGCGGATGTGCTGCACGAGAGTGTAGAGGGAGTCCTCGGTACTTTTTTGGGGCATAAAGCCGTATTGGCGAGTACTGATCCTAGGGAGCAAGTAGAATTTGAGTCGAGCAACCAGCATCTTCTCGTACACTTTCCCTAAGACAGGCAAGAGCCCAATCGGCCTGTACGACTTCGGTACGGTGTACGAGTCTTTGCCTGGCTTCTTCAGCACAACCACCGTTGCTTCCTTCCAGGCCTTCGGAAAGTGGTGGTATGCCAGGCATTTGTTGAGCAGTGACAGGAAGAAACCAGGGTTACATCGCACGGCCTGAGAGCAGATGTCGGCAGTGAAGCCATCCGCTCCCGGGGCCTTTTTGGGATCGAACGACGCCATGGACCTATCGAGCTCACTTTGGGTAAACGGTGGGTCATGCTGTTCATCATGACTCCACTCGTTTACCATTTCTGCCAGTAGTCGCGTTTGGCGATGGACCATGTCGTCGTCTTCCCCACGGTCCTCGGGGTAGAACGTCTCGGCCAACAGACTAGCTGAGTTTTCCGCGTCCAGTGTTTGTCCCCCCCTCTGAAGCGGCAGATCCTCCTCCCTTTTTGAAATCCTACCCATCACTCTATATATTCCTTGCCAGACCCCTTCTCTATCCTGTTTTGTGCAAAATTCTTTCCAGCTCTCCTCTATAGCCCTCCTTACAGCTGACTCATATTTTTCTTTTTCTTGCAGGTACAGTCCAACCACCATCTCTCTTCGGACCGGCGCTGCGTTCCTGACCCTGCGCTTCCTGGTGGCGACCAGCTTCTTCATCTTCGCGAGTTCCTCGGACCACCACGGCATGGTAAGTGTTTCTTTTATCTTTTTTATTGGAATTGTGTGTGTGCATGTGTCAGTTATGGCTTGATTGTAAGTGTTAATTGTATGTTCTATTTGTTCTATGTTATTTATGTTGGCGAGTGCTGTGACTGTTAGATTTTTGTCTGACATAATTTGAGACAGTTTCTCATGAAACTGTCTCCAATCAGCCTTTTTTGTGTTATATTTTCTCGTGGTGCGCTCTATACGTATACCTTTTGATTTAATTAATTGAATGCCAAAGATGATGCTGTTATGGTCGGAACTCGTAAGACCCTCCAATACTCGCCAGCCGTCCACCAGGCCCAGTATGTCCGCCGAACAGGCTGTTACGTCCACGTGGCTACTGTACCTTATCCCGCCTCTTACGGTGTCAAAAGTTGGGATATTACCGGTATTGAGAATTTGCAGACCCATTTCGCCCAGTGCCCCGCTCACCTGCTCCCCTCTAATGTCCTCGCTGTTGCCACCCCACCAAGGACTCTTCGCGTTAACATCTCCTCCTATGACCAGCCTGCAAGAGTCCATTTCTCGCTCTATTCGTTCTAGATGCTCCAGGTATGGCTCTAACGGTTTGTCGGGTTCGCAGTAGAAGGACACCAGTGTGATCGTCCAAGCTCTGGTTTGGACTCCCACCACAACGATGTTGCTTGTGGTGAGTTGCGGGTACTGTAATATGTCCAGATCTTGGTCAAGGACCGCAATTGCCGCCTTTACAGTCCCTTCTCCTCCCTCAGAGCTCTGGAAGACCCTTACGCCTCGGTAGTCCTTCATTCTCCCCACCCCACCCACATAAGGCTCCTGAAGCAATGCTAAGGCGACTTTCTGTTTTTCCGCTTCTAGCAGTAGCTCGTTGGTGGCTAGCTGACTGCGTTGCAGGTTGGCCTGGAATATTTTATACTCAGGGGTAGCCGCAGGGACAACCTCAGCAATACGCTACCGACAGGCGCGCCAAAGCATCCCATTTAACGCGAATAGGGCACTCGCTGTCAAAAGCACTGTGGTCGGTCTTTGCCAATTTCGCCGACAGGCAGTTTCGGCAGTTCGGCACACCAGCCGCCAGCCGCGAGGGGCAGTCCGCCTGCAGGTGAGGGTCACCACAGTGAACACTAAGGTCTGCGGGTTCTGTGCATAGCTTACGGCTGTGACCGTAGCGCAGACAGCGAGTGCACTGAATCAACGGTGACTGATCCAGTACACGCACTCTCTGCAGGTCAATATGCAATCGACCCGCAGTCGTTAACCTCTGCCATAACGATGGGGACACCTGCAGGATGATATGGCATATGTGCGTGTTCCTTGTCCTGCGACGGTACTTGACTGCAGCCCTTACATCTCCCGCAGGAATGTCCCCTATCAGATGGCTGTTCTGGCGCTTCAGGGCCTCAATTACTTCCTCGTCCGAGTGGCAAGAGAGCACGTCTTTAATAATAACGAGTGGATCTTTATTTTTGACCTCTTCCACCACCAGGTTGCCCACCCTTTTTATCCTCTCTGTCACCTTTTCCATCTCTTCCCGGGACCTAAAGCCGACCACGACCTTCTGGTCCCTCGCCTTCCTCAGCCGCTCAACTCTTGTACCCTCCCTCCTTGCATCGACCGCCGTCCTCAGCTTCTCAATAACCTCCTCACCGGTGTCTTTATCATCCACAGATGATACGACCACCGAGTGAAGAGGCTCTTTGACTTGTTGCCTTGAGCCGGCGGCGACCTCAGCAAAGGTCGGCCCGTGACCAGCTACGTAGCGAGGAGCCTGCTTGAGCTGCTCCGACAGAGCTCGCGTGTGCTGCTGGCATTCCTCCAACGCCTGTTTGTGCTGTTGGAGATTCTCCATAAGCTGATTCACGAGCTCTGTCGGAATATCTGTTGATTGCGTCGGATTCTTTTGGATATCACTATCGATAACTTGGCAGGTCAGTTCAGTCCCTTGTGTAGTTTCAGGCGCAACTGGGAGTCTCCTTCGCTCCGACTCTTTGACAATTTCATAGAGCCGATTTATTGCCCCAAGTACCTCTGTTTTAATCTCAGTTTTCAGATTGCGGGAGTTGCCTAAGTGAAGTTTGGCCTTACTCAGGCAAGCTCTCGCTTCCAGTGTGAGGTTGGGGTATTTATTTTCAGGCTTCCTATCAGGTGCCGCAGCGTCAGCAGAGGCTCGCCTCGTCCCCAGAGAGCCGGGGATTTTCTGTGTGGAGGGTAGTGTGGCGGCAGGCTTTGGTCTGTCTGGAGATTTAACTTGGGGTTCCACTCTCCCGGCCTCCCACTCTCCAATACTTTGCCTCACGCTTGGAAGCGAACTCCCAACCCGCTCTAAAGATCGCGGCGAACCACTGGAGCCCTGCAAGCTCACGTCCTTCTTTGCCGGAGTGCGGAACATGTTAGAGTATTAACATAAAATAAAAATGAACTTATTCGTCAGAGGACAACTGTTTTGAAAACACTGCGTTCCTGTAAAGGGGAACAAAATGAGTCAAAAGACTATAAAACTGATCTCTGTAAAGAGGAGATCAGTAGTCGTATTATAACTACAGTCAAATCAAAGTTTTTCCTCAATAGAGAGGTCAATGTCTAATAAAAAAAAAAAAAAAAAAAAAAAAAAAAAAAAAAAAAAAAAAAAAAAAAAAAACCACCTCTAGTTAATAGCTCACGGCGAGCCCTTTCAAATAAGCCCAAACACCGTAGCTCTATCACAAGAGGCTCCGGAGCCACAGCAGTTACAATTTTGGTTTCTGATTCAAGATGGCGATCGAAATTGGGTGATCTGTGATTAACTACAGAACCATTTACCCGAATACCACCGTGCTTGGGCTCTTCCGACCGGGCCTGTCGCAATCTATCTTCGAGGGTAGTTTTCAGGCTGAAAAATTTCGGGTCCTGAAAAACCTTAATACTAGCTAAATAGGTGAGGTATTCTACTATTTAATGTAACAGTGCAAGCGGCAGCTCTCTACGACCACCCGTTCCAAAGTTACCTCAGGCGTAAGATTTCCAAGATGGCACCCAAGATGGCGGCTGATTGTGTAAAATTGGCCCCCGTTGTCAGAGAATATCCGAGTTTGGGCTCGCTGGATAGGGCTTGAAATACCCAGTCAAGATCTTACAGTTTTATTCCTGAAAAACTTACCCCCGATTTATGCTAGCCAAAAAACACCCTAATTAAGCTAAAAACGAGCACAGTACAAAATAGGACACAAAGAAAATCTTTAGAAACTAGAATATAATGTTACATCTAACCTAAGCTAATTTTAAGTGGTAGTTCCGGAGTTAAAAAGACCCTATTTAGTACCCCTTGCAACAACCCCTAAATTTAAAAAAATTTATATCTTCAAATCCATAAGAGATTAAAAGTTGAAATTTTACATTGACATAGAGGTTGATAAGGCACTTACAATTCTAGACTAAAAATTGGGGGTCGTCGCGACAAATAATAAAATACAAATTTTTGAAATTTTAGAAAATTTTAAAAACCTAATATCTTCGGAATACTTTCACCCTTCTTGAAATACGAAGCGGCGTCGTGATGAACTCGAAGTCCTCTCTCAAAAACGTACGAAGGTGTCCGCCAAACTCAACTGGAACCTGTTGCACGTGGCCACGTGGTTTTAGGTTTTTCCAAATTTTCTCCAAGCGCGTGGCCCGGAAAAATCGGAAAGCAGCTCCAAAAGGTGGGCGTTAGCAAGACCCCTTGTATAACATCAAAAAATGATGGTGTCACCGATCTAGTTCTCGCAGCGTTTCACTTTTAAATTGGTATTTTTTCAAAATTTTCACTTTTCAGCGTTTTTTTCACACTTTTCAGGCACTAACAGTTTTTTTATTATGACCAATTTAGAGTCCGTATTTTTCTGCACAATTTGGTGGTAAACACGACACGAATCGGTTAAAAAATACCACTTTATCGATTTTTTGCAAAAATAATTTGCGCGGAGCAACCTTTAGCACGTGTTTTCGTCGCGGGGGGTGACCGCGGAACTCCCGGTTAGGTTAGGTTAGGTTAGGTTAGGTTAGGTTAGGTTAGGTTAGGTTAGGTTAGGTTTTTTTTTTTTTTTTTTTTTTTTTTTTTTTTTTTTTTTTTTTTTTTTTTTTTATTACATTCTACCTCCGACGTTATCGGAGTCTATGTACGCCTAATCCTCTGTGTCATACCAGTTCTCGCTTTTGTTCTTCTCGCACGTTCATGCTGCATACTTTATCTTTCTTCATTCATCGTCTTTCATTCTTTGTTCTGGGTGGGATTCCCATTACGAACCTATTCTAACTATCTATTTTTTATTTTAATTTATTACAATGTGGGGGGAAATAACGGTCCATTTTGGTTTTTTATTTCTTTTACATCTTTCTTAATCCATCCAATTTATCTTTATTTTCTTATGTTAACAATATCTTTTTATTTCTATCTCTACTTATACTAGTGCTTACTCTAATGACATTTTATACTTATTTCTATGCTTAATATATATATTACTAAATATACTACCAGCATACTTGCTTAAGCTGTTTTATTTCTCTCTATTGCCTTCTGTGCAATCTTTGTGCAGTAGTCTAGAAATTTCTCCCTATCTTTTCCTCGCATCACTTCCCCCACAATCTCTTTGTCTAATTTTATTTCCAGAGCCTGTTCCAGTTCATATCTGTCCACAGCGTGTGCAGGGCATTCCAGAAGCAGGTGTGGCACGGTTTCGTCCTTGTTTGGGTCGCAGATGCACGATGGACTCTCCTTGCACCTGAAGCGATTCAGGTACTCGGAGAATCCACCGTGTCCCGTCATTATTTGTACCCTGATATTGGTAAGTTCCATTTTTCTTATTGTTCTATACGCTGCCACCGCATCTGGGAAAAAGATCTTCGTAACGTTGGCGGTTTGGCCGGACTTGTATCTCCGATTCCATTCGTCGAGCGTCGCCATACGTATGTGGCGCTTGACGAATGAAATCGGGCACAGATCATAGTCCGGTTTTTTCTTAAGGTTCATGGCGGCCTCTTTCGCCAGCTGATCCGCTCTTTCGTTGCCCTCTAACCCTGCGTGGGCCTTTATCCAGAACAAGGATACTATCTTGTTCTGGAGAGACGCAGCTGTTATATTCTCTCTGGCCTCCACCGCCAGGGGATGAAGGCAACTGGGGTTTTTCACGGTCAAAAGAGCCGCCATGGAGTCGCTGAAAACCCCGAAGGTAGGCGCCGTGCTGTTCCTAATTTCCCGCGTTGCCCGGCATATCGCGAGTAGCTCAGCCTGGTAAACGGTACAGTAACCTGGTAGCGCCAACTTGAGGGCACGCGTCTCGGACTCTCTGTTCCATATGGACAGCGCCGCACCGACACGCCCCCCAATCTTACTACCATCAGTGAAGATTTTCACCTCTTGGTCAGAATTGGCGTCAACATCCTCCCGGTTTACCAGGCCGACGATCTTCAGGTCGCATCGCTTCGCGGGATGCGGGGATTCCAGTGCAGAAGTCATCCGTTCTACCTCCCTGTCCCCCAATATGGCCTGTGGTACCCCTTTCTTGGCTCTATACAGTGATGCCACCTCGTGGATTCTAAGATCCAGGGGGAGTATCCCGGCTAGTAGGAGCACCGAGTTCAGTGAGACGGTTCGGTACGCCCTGCACATTTTCTGTGCTATTCCCCGCTGCACGACGCCTAGCTGTTTGATCATTCCCAGTTTGTTAGCGGCTTCCGCCCATGCGCTGGCAGCGTACAGGACTATTGGTTCCACCGTAGCAACATATATAATTTTAACAACCTCCGGATTTAGGCCCCAGTTTACTTTTGCAGCCCTGCTCAGCTGTTTGTGGACTGCGATGGCCTTGCGGCATACCTCCGAAACGTGCTCGTTAAACGTGAGCTTGTCGTCGATGGTGACACCCAGTATTTTAATTTTTCTGGACATAGCGATGTCGACCCCGCCCATGCTTAGGCGTGGGACGTCGTATTTCAACTTTTTTGTAATAACCATCGCACTGGTCTTGTGCGGTGCGAAGTTTAACTTGTTTTCCACGCCCCACACCCGAACATGTTCGAGGGCGGCATTCGCCTGCCTCTCTATTTCCAATGCCGTGTCATCATCGAAGACCAGGATCACGTCATCAGCAAAAGCTTGCACGTAAATTCCTCTTCTCTCGAGTTCTTTGAGGAGGGGATCCAGTATGAGGTTCCAGAGAATGGGGCCCCCAATTGAGCCTTGCACGCAACCCTTCTCCGTACTTCTCTGATGCTCAGCGCCGGAGTACCTTACTCGTACTTTCCTGTCGCGCAGATAGCTATCGATGACCCTTCTCAGGTTGACCGGACACCTTTCCTCAGCCAGTCGGACTCTTATAATTGGCCACCAGGCATTGTCGAAGGCTCCCTCTATGTCCAACGATATTAATGTTATTATTTTCTTTTGTTTCAGCTTGTTGCGTATTTTTTGCATGAGGGTATAGAGGGAGTCTTCGGTACTCCTTTGTGGCATGAATCCGTACTGGCGAGTACTCATCCTCGGTGCTATGTAGAATCTGAGTCGGGCCACCAACATCTTTTCGTAGATTTTTCCGAGTACCGGCAACAGGCCGATTGGGCGGTACGCCTTTGGTGTTGTGTAATCTGTTTTCCCTGGCTTCC
This sequence comes from Mythimna impura, assembly GCA_905147345.3. Taxonomy (NCBI): domain Eukaryota; kingdom Metazoa; phylum Arthropoda; class Insecta; order Lepidoptera; family Noctuidae; genus Mythimna; species Mythimna impura. The sequence continues at coordinate 19,246 of LR990342.1, read as the reverse complement.
GTAGCATAACCACTGTTGCCTCTTTCCATATTTTGGGGAAATGGTTATAAGCGAGGCATCTGTTGAGGATTGCCAGGAAAATTTCAGGGTCTTTGCTGATAGCGCGGTTGCAGATATCGGCTGTGAGGCCGTCCATTCCCGGAGCCTTCTTTGGGTTGAAGGACTCGCTCGACGCCTTCAATTCGGCTATGGTGAATGGAGGGTCGTATGACTCACCATTTTCACCTTCATTCACCTTTTCCGCCTCGATTCTGACATGGCTGTGGTGAGGGTCGTCTGCAGCTGGGTGGTCCTCTGGATACAGGGTCTCCGCTATGTATCGGGCCGACCCTTCCGCGTCCAGCACTTTACCATCTCTCACCAGCGGCGGGTCCTCCACCCTACTCACTGTCCTTCCTATAACCCGATAAATCCCCTCCCACACCCCCTCCCTATCCTGTTTGCAGCAAAACTCCTTCCAGCTCTCTGTTTGGGCTCTGGCTGCCTCTGACTCATACTCTTTTTTCTGTTGCAGGTACCTTTCGACAACCATGGATCTACGGACTGGTGCAGCACACCTGATTCTCCTCTTTTGGGTAGCTACCGCTTTTTTCAGATTTTCAAGCTTCTCCGACCACCACGGCAAGGTAAGTTTTTCTACTTGTTTTTTAATTGGCATGAATGCTTTGCATGCTTTTGTAACAATGTCTGTATAATTATTTACTATTTTATCTAATTGCTCTATATTGATTGTTTTTTCTATTTCTTCCTTTGTGACTTTTTGTTCTTGGCTCAGCTGGGTGAGTTTCGCATGAAACTCAGGCCAGTTGGCCTTTTTTGTATTAAATATTCTAGTGGTTCTTTCTACCTTTAGCCCTTTTGATTTAGTCTGTAAAATTTTGAAAACAATGCCGTTGTGGTCGGAGCTGCTTAGGCCCTCGACGACTTTCCAGTCTGCTACCTTGTCGAGGATATTTGCCGAACAAGCTGTTATGTCGACATAGCTGCTGTAACGTTGTCCTCCCCTGACTGTGTCGAAGGTCGGGATTTCTCCTTCATTTAGTATGTGCAGCCCGAGCTCCCCGAGTGTCCCACACACCTCCTCTCCCCTGCGGTCGACTGTTGGGCTGCCCCACCAGGTGCTTTTTGCGTTTGCGTCGCCTCCAACGATTATGGGCTTAGAGCCATTTTTGGCCACTATTTCTTTGAGGTGGTCTAAATAGGGCTCCACTGGTTTGTCCGGCTCAAAGTAAATGGACGCCAGAGTGATCTCCCAGGCACTGGTCTGGATACCCACCACAACGATGTTATCTGTGGTGAGTTTTGGGTACTGCTTTATGTTGAGATTGCTATCAAAGACAGCGATTGCAGCCTTAACGGTCCCTTCTCCATTTCCAGTGTTCTGGAAGATCCTTACCCCCCTGTGGCTCTTCATTGTCCTGCTCCCCCCTATATATGGCTCCTGCAACAAGGCTACGCTTACCCCCCGTTTTTGTGCCTCGAGCAGCAGCTCGATTGTTGCAAGCCTTTTTCGTTGGAGGTTCGCTTGCATATAGCTATATGTGATAGTGGCAACGTTGGCGTCAACAGTATGCGACGGTCGACCGGGCCAATTCATCCCACCGGCGGCGCACAGGGCACCCAGAGCTGAAGGCATTATGCTCTGTTTGCGTCAGTTTCGCCTTTTTGCAGTTTCTGCAGGCGGGTGGTTCCTCAGCTAGCCAATCCGCGCACTCCGTTCTCAGGTGGGGACCACCACAGTGGCTGCAAGCGTCTGTAGTCTCTTGGCAGTACTTTTTGCCGTGGCCGTACCCCAGGCAGCGCGTGCACTGAACTAGTGGAGTCTGGTCTTCTGCTCTGACCCGCTGGAGATCTATGTAAACATAGCCCCTCTCCGTTATCCGCCTCCAGACACCGGGTGACACGCTTATAATTACGTGGCTGGTGTGCGGGTTTCTGGCTCTTCTTCTATATTTTACTGCTATCCTATCCTCCCCCTCAACTAGGCCGCGGAAAACAGTCCCGTTCTGGTTTCTGAGAGCCTTGAGGATGTCCTCATCAGTATTTACTGACAGGACATCCCCAAGCCTGACCAGCGGGTCCTTATTTTCCACGTCCTCGATGGTGAGGCTACCTCCTTCTTTCCCTATTCTTTCCTTCACCTTATCCCGTTCCTCCTTGGACCCAAACCCCATTATTACTTTCCTATTTTTAGCTTTTCTTACCCTCTCCACCCTTACCCATCCTTCCTTAGCATCTATGGCCTTTCTAACTCTTTCGAGCACCTCCTCTCCTGTTTCCGTTTCCACGGTCGAGGTGACCGCGACCGAATGCAGCGTACGCTTTTGCAGCGTCCCGTCACTCCGGGCCGCAGTCACCCCGGCGTAGGTAGGCGTTTCTGTCTTTTCTATCTTTTCAGCGTGCCTTTCGATCGTAGCCTTTAGCTCCTCTATTTTTCTGCCGCTTTCCCTTATCAAGTTGGTGTGCTCCACCAGACATTTCATAAGTAAGCTTTCGCCGGAGGTAGATGAGGGAGAAGGGGTGGAGTCAGGAGGTGACGCAGCACACGCTGCCAGTCCCCCCACCACCCGCCCTCCCCCCGTTGTACTTCCCTTCGTCTTGAGCTCCGCCTCAGCTTCCTTGACCAGTTCGTGGAGCCGTGCGAGTGCCTTCTCGACCCCTTCTTTTATTTCCGTCTTTAGGTTTCTCGAGTTCCTTAAGTGGGCCTTTGCCTTATTCAGGCAGGCTGCCGCTTCTAACGCTCTACTGGCATAGCGTTTTGGGGAAGACTCCTCGTTTCCCACTGACGCCCTGTGCGTGGTGGAGGGGTTTCCATGTGTGAGTGCAGTTCCTGTTGCGGAAGGCACAGGTTTTGCAGCCACCTTTGTTGTTACTGCAGGGCCTGCCTGCATTGTCATGCTGGTCCTTGCTGGTTGGTTACCTGTTTTTGCAGCCGGCTCCTCACTTGGCATGGCGGCCTCCCACCTGTCTATGCTTTTGCGGACGGCCTCCTTTGGGGGTGATCTATTGCTCTCTGGTTTTTTAACAGGCGTGCGGTGCCCAAACATTTTGGGAATGTGATGCGGAGGGGGCAAATAATTTTGTAAAAGTTGTAAATAGTTGCCCCTTTGCTATAACCGCTAAAAGATTGCACAGGTAGAGTCAATGTATATTTTGAGTCTCTGACTCTAGTCAGTACACGAACACACAAACAAAAGAAAACAAAATTAAAAATAGAGTTGAAAAAAAAAAAAATAAAAAAAAAAATCTCTTTGTAGAGTCGCTTTGCTACTCCAATTTATGTCCTAAACCTAGTAAAAATAGTGTTACTTCAGTGTAAGAACGAAAGTGGACTTCTATTTAGTCAGTCTTGGGTAGAGTCAACTCTACCATGGTCACTGTGTGCCGTGTAGTATATTTAGTCTACTTATAACTATTTTCAGGTGGAAATTTACAAAATTATATAAAGAAGTCCTGGCTCTATATAGAGTCTCTAGACTCTATCTAAAAGCTTCTCTAGATTATTTCTTATCAAATACAAAAAACCCCGCAGTTCTAGCCCTCTCCGTTCGCGAGATATAACAAAGATTAATTTCGGGGTTGCAACCCCTAAAGGACACTTAAAATACCCCTTCTATATATGTAACCCTATTCAATTTAAATATAAGCCAAAATATTTCTTAGTCAAGTAATATAAATTTTTACTCAAAATTTTTCTAAGTCCAGAAAACGAAAGTTTGTTTTTAGGGGTAGGGGGTTGGGAACCTAGGGGTTGGGTGCAGGGGAAGGGGGAGTTTAAGGGTTAGGGTGTGCGGAGCAGGGGGGGTAGGTTAGGGAGGGGGGTGGAAAAATTTCGTTATTTTTGGGCTAGGACGCACGGTTTACGAACTACGAGGTATTTTTTGAAAAAAATTTTGCCAAAAATACCTAAACAACTTTATATCTTTGCCGTTAAACGGTTTAGAAGGGTATTTTTAAAAGCAGATCAAACCTTCCCTTATTTTCCAGTTTCACCGGAACATGTCTTAGATAACAGTGTTTTAATAGGGCCGCATGGTCCCGTGGATCCCACGGGGGTGGGTCACTTGGTCAACTATTTATTTGTCCTCAAACTTAGGGGTGGTTTTTTGTCAACTACGTTTGTATTGTTTCGACCTTAGGAACGAGATATCGAAACGGGAAAAAATATTAGGGTGTAAGTCGCGGTCCAAATTTATTGACAAGCCCCTTAGTTTCTCCCATGGAAATCCAGAAAGCCAAAATTTTTCTTGTTTTTCCGAAAAAACTCTTCGGGGGTAGTTTTTGGGGGTACCTACATGGAAGTCGACCTTATGATCGTTTCTCACAGAGAGAACCGATTTGGTGTTATTTTTTCGATATCTCGCTCCCCTGAGGCTCCAGAGGGTGTACAAACTTATCCGGTAATGCCGTCCGGGACCCTTGTTCTGACTTAAATTCTATATTAAATCTAATCTTAATCCTACATACAGTTTAGAAATTTTGTTCCGCAGGGGATGAATCGGTCCTTGCTGTCCCGCCAGTCCGGAGGTCCTCCGATGCCCGCACCGCCCTCGGGAGCCTGCCAAAGTTGGGTGTGGCTGACAACTTTCTGCAAATAGCTCCTAGTGCAGAAAATTCGCGTCCTAGGGGGTTGGTCCTGAAGAGTTTTCTTCTCTGGAGGTGTTCTTTCTCTGGATACTGCTGGGAGCAGGTCGTCACAGGTATTTTCGGTTCTGCGTGACGTCACAGGTTTCACCTTGTTTCTTTGTTTATTGGTAGCTCTAAAACTACTTGTCGAAAAAAATCTGGAATTTTGCACACGTATTGTACGGAGGGTGAACAATTTTTTGAAGTCCCGAAAAGGTGAAGTCACCGATCCTGTTTCAGCTCTGGATGGGGTCAAAGTTCGTAGTACTTTTAAAGTCCTCTATTTGCCAGGGGGGTGCTCCGATTTCGACGGTCGAGGTGTCGGCTGGCTGGTCTCAGTGTTGTACACGCTGCTCAGCAGGTGGAAAATTCCCAGGCGTCAAGAATCGGGAGCACGTGGCCACGTGGTTTTCGGATTTTCCTTTGTGACTCGGCGAGTTTTGCCTGGAAAAATCCAGGACTTCGCCCGGTTGTAGCTGCCCCTGGTGCGCTTTGAACTGCAGTTCGAAAAATGTGGGTTGCCGCTGAAAATCGGGCAGCGTTGCAACAGGAATGCCCAATTTGGAGGTTAAAATCCGTTTTTTGAGCCTGGTGTCGCACAAAATGGTCCGATTTCAGCACTTTTTTCACGAACGGATAGTACTCGCGAACGCGCAACTTTTAATATATAGCACTTTGAATTTTGCGTAAAAAAAACCCGTTAGAACGATTTTTTGAACACGGAGCGCACTCAAAACGATCCGACCGCCACGAGAGCTGGGGGGGAACTGGGTTAGGTTAGGTTAGGTTAGGTTAGGTTAGGTTAGGTTAGGTTAGGTTAGGTTAGGTTAGGTTAGGTTAGGTTAGGTTAGGTTAGGTTAGGTTAGGTTAGGTTAGGTTAGGTTAGGTTAGGTTAGGTTAGGTTAGGTTAGGTTAGGTTAGGTTAGGTTAGGTTAGGTTAGGTTAGGTTAGGTTAGGTTAGGTTAGGTTAGGTTAGGTTAGGTTAGGTTAGGTTAGGTTAGGTTAGGTTAGGTTAGGTTAGGTTAGGTTAGGTTAGGTTAGGTTAGGTTAGGTTAGGTTAGGTTAGGTTAGGTTAGGTTAGGTTAGGTTAGGTTAGGTTAGGTTAGGTTAGGTTAGGTTAGGTTAGGTTAGGTTAGGTTAGGTTAGGTTAGGTTAGGTTAGGTTAGGTTAGGTTAGGTTAGGTTAGGTTAGGTTAGGTTAGGTTAGGTTAGGTTAGGTTAGGTTAGGTTAGGTTAGGTTAGGTTAGGTTAGGTTAGGTTAGGTTAGGTTAGGTTAGGTTAGGTTAGGTTAGGTTAGGTTAGGTTAGGTTAGGTTAGGTTAGGTTAGGTTAGGTTAGGTTAGGTTAGGTTAGGTTAGGTTAGGTTAGGTTAGGTTAGGTTAGGTTAGGTTAGGTTAGGTTAGGTTAGGTTAGGTTAGGTTAGGTTAGGTTAGGTTAGGTTAGGTTAGGTTAGGTTAGGTTAGGTTAGGTTAGGTTAGGTTAGGTTAGGTTAGGTTAGGTTAGGTTAGGTTAGGTTAGGTTAGGTTAGGTTAGGTTAGGTTAGGTTAGGTTAGGTTAGGTTAGGTTAGGTTAGGTTAGGTTTTTTTTTTTTTTTTTTTTTTTTTTTTTTTTTTTTTTTTTTTTTTTTTTTTTTAAATACTTGTACCTCCGACATGTATCGGAGCCTATGCTAGCTAGTTTAATTTTCATTCATTCCAGTTCTCGCATGTATGCCTCTCGTACTTTCATTCCTCATACTTTATCTTTCTTGCATTCATCATCTCTTGTTCTTTTATGGGTGGGATTCCCAACTATTGCTATTTCTTCTATTCTGTTCAAATATTTATAATTTTTCTTTATTTACATTTATTTATAATTATTGGGTATAAGGGTTTGATTAAGGAAACGGGAGACAGATTTTTATTTTTACATTTTACACTTTTCCTTTCTCTACATTCAACAGTTTCTTATTACAATATTTATTCTAATGTTTACATACTTTAAATTTTTATTTTCTTGTCAGAAGGGAAACGGGAATACAATTTTTATTTACTTATTCTAGACTTTAATCCGACAGTTCTTATAGCGAGCATTATTCTACTTGTACAAAACGGAGCAGCTTAATATAATCCTAATTATTCTAAGCTTATTCTAATTTACATATTTATAATTATTTATTCCTATCTTACGTTTACTATTTAAAACTTTTATGGCTATGCTAAACTTAATATACAATACTATATTATGATAGCATATTTACTTATGCGGTTTTGTTTCTTGCAATTACTTTATGTGCGACATATTTGCTGTAGTCTAGGAATATTTCTCTATTTTTACTTTTTATTATATCTTTCAGATTATTCCGTGTTATCTTTGTACTAAGCGCATGCTCGGCGTTGAAGCGGTGTCTGTCGAATTGAGGGCAGTCACATAATATGTGCGGGACCGTTTCACTAATATCTGGGTCGCAAATACACGATGGACTCTCCTTGAGCTTGAAACGGTTCAAGTACTCGGAGAATCCACCGTGCCCCGTCATAATTTGTGTGGTTATAGCGCTAGTTCCCATCTTTCGGATTACCCCATAAGCTGTCCGCACATCCGGGAAGAATAATTTTGTGACAGATGCTGTGTCAGCATTTCCGTATCGACGATTCCATTCATCAAGCGTCGCCATACGTATGCTCCGCTTGACGAATGAAATCGGACACTGGTCGTAATCTGGCTTTCTTTTGGAGTTTTCAGCGGCCTCCTTTGCTAGCTGGTCGGCTCTTTCATTCCCCAGTAGCCCCACGTGAGCTTTTATCCAGAACAAGGTTATCACCTTGTTCTGGCGGGATGCTGATTTTATGTTATCCCTAGCTTCTACAGCAAGAGGATGGCGTGAACCGGGATTTATTATTGTTTGTAGAGCCGACATTGAGTCGCTGAAAATTCCAAAAGAAGATGCCTTAAGATTGATTATTTCCCCAGTTGCCCTTGCTATTGCTAGGAGTTCAGCCTGGTAAACCGTGCAGTAATTGGATAGAGCTAGTTTGCGGGCCCTGGTCTCAGCCTCACCGTGCCAAATGGACAATGAAGCGCCGACCCCTCCGTCGATTTTGCTCCCGTCCGTGAAAATGCGGATGTCAAAGCTGCACCTATCCAGCTGCTCCTGGTTCACCAAGCTGTCGAACTCCAGGATTTCGCGTGCTGCTGGATGGGGATCCTCAATTGCAGCGGTCATTTGCTCGACCTCCCTGTCCCCCAGTGATGTCTGGGGCACTCCCCTCTTGGCTTCATACAATGATGCCGCCTCACGAACTCTGATGTCGAGGGGGAGTAACCCAGACAGCACAAGTGCTGAGTTCAGGGAGACCGTGCGATATGCCTTGCAGATCTTTTGGGCAATTCCACGCTGAACGGTCCCGAGTTGTTTCTTGATGCCCAACTTTTCGGCCGCCGGCGCCCAGACGCTTGCAGCGTAAAGTATAATGGGCTCCACAATCGCAACATACATCATTCGTATGACCTCTGGGTGCAACCCCCAACTGACCTTTGCAGCCCTACACAACTGCTTGTAGATTGCAATTGCCTTCTTACAAACAAGCGAGACATGTTTATTGAAGGTCAATTTTTTGTCTATCGTTACACCCAGAAGCCTCATTTCTTTCGAAATGTCAATGCCAATCCCCCCCATACTAAGGCGTGGTGTGTCGTATCTCAGTTTTCTGGTTATTACCATAGCGGTCGTTTTGTGCGGAGCGAATTTAAGTTTATTTTCGACACCCCACGCCAGAACATGGCCGAGAGCGGCACTGGCACATGTTTCCACCTCGTGTGCGGTCTCCCCGTCAAACACCAAAACGACATCATCCGCAAACGCTTGGATGTATATTCCCCTTTCTTCTAACGCTTTAAGGAGAGGGTCTAGAACCAGGTTCCAAAGGATTGGGCCCCCAATCGAGCCCTGGACACAGCCCTTATTGGTTTCCTTGCCATATACCTCTCCCCCGTACCTTACTGAGACTTTACGGTCTCTAAGATAACTGTCTATGACCCGCCTAAGATTAATTGGACACTTTTCTTCCGCCAGTCGAATTCTTACTGCAGGCCACCACGCGCTATCAAATGCCCCCTCTATGTCCAAAGATATGAGCGTCACAATCCGTTTTTGGTCAAGTTTCTTATGGACATGCTGCATAAGATCGTAGAGGGCATCTTGCGTGCTTTTCTGTGGCATGAATCCGTACTGACGGGTACTCATGTTTGGCAGAAGGTGAAACTTTAGGCGGGCCACCAGCATCTTTTCAAGGATTTTCCCCAATATAGGCAACAGCCCAATCGGCCTATATGATTTGGGGCTGGAGTAGTTGTCCTTTCCAGGCTTCCTGAGTATCACGACTGTTGCCTCCTTCCAGGCTGTGGGGAAGCAATGGCATTCCAGGCACTTGTTGAGGAACCGTAGAATTAGTTCTGGGTCGTTATTCACGGCGTGACAACAAATGTCTGCAGTAAAGCCGTCTGATCCCGGTGCTTTCTTTGGATTAAAGGATTCCATTGAATTTTTTAACTCTGCCATCGTAAAAGGTGGGTCGCAAGGGTCATTTTGCTCGCCAGAATTTACGGTTTCGGCCTTTATTCGAATGGATCGGTGATGTGCGTTATCGCATTCTGTAAGGTCTTCCGGATAAAATGTTTCCGCTAGCAGCTTCACGGAACCTTTCGCATCCAGCACATCACCATTCCTTTCCAAAGGCAAGTCTTCCTCTCTACGTTGTGTCCTCCCTATCACCCTATATATTCCCTCCCAGACCCCCTCCCTATCCTGTCTCCCACAGAATTCCTTCCAACTCTCGGTTTGAGCTTTGGCGGCTTCTAACTCATACTCTTCTTTCTTTTTCAGGTACTCTTCTATAACCTTCGACCTCCGAATTGGGGCGGCGCAGCGGATCCTACGCTTCATGGTGACGACGGTTTTCTTCATCTCGACGAGTCTCTCAGACCACCACGGCAAGGTAAGTTGTTCTTTATCTTTTTTAATTGGTATAGTTTGCTTACATGCTTCATCTATTGCTTTAGTGAGGTTTTCTGTTGCTATGTCTATTTGCTCTATGCTATTAATTTCTTCTATTTCGGTTATAGTGAATTTAAAATCTTTTTTCAACTGGCCAAATTTCTCATGAAAATTGAACCAATTTGCTTTTTTGGTGTTGTATTTACGAGTAGTTCGCTTAATTTTGATGCCTTTAGATTTTTGTAAAAAGATATTGAACGTGATGCCGTTGTGATCCGAGCTCGTGAGTCCCTCGTCAACCCTCCAGTCATCAATCATATCCAAGATATCGTTAGAACACGCGGTGATATCTACGTAACTACTGTACCGCTTTCCTCCTCGGATGGTGTCGAAGGTCGGAATTTCCCCTCTGTTGAGTATGTTCAGGTTTAGCTCGCCGAGAGTTCCTGCCACTTCTTCCCCCCTAAGGTCATCCGTTGGACTGCCCCACCACATACTTTTGGCGTTAGCGTCACCTCCAACGATCAGTTTTTTTGAACTGACTACGCGCTCTATTTGTTTGAGATGTTCCAAATAGTGGTCAATTGGCTGGTCTGGCTCAAAGTAAAAAGAGACAAGCGTGACCTCCCAAGCACTGGTCTGGATCCCCACCACAACGATGTTGTTTGTGGTGAGTTTTGGGTACTGCTTGACTATGAAGTCACTGTTAAAGACAGCTATTGCTGCCTTAACAGTCCCATCTCCTGTTCCAGTGTTTTGGAAGATCCTAACGCCCTTGTGACTACTCATTACTTTGGCTCCACCCACATACGGTTCCTGAAGAAGCGCTAGGGCTATCCCGCGTTCCGTGGCTTCTGTGAGAAGCTCATTGGTTGCTAGCTTCTTGCGTTGGAGGTTTGCCTGTATTGCTCCGTAGGGAGTATTTGCCTTTGAGGTGCCCTCAGCAGTAAGCAACGGTTGATCTGGCTATGTCATCCCATTTTTGACGCAGTGGACAGTCATGGCTAAATGCATTGTGCTGTGTACCATGCTCGACTTTAGCTTTCGCACAATTTCGGCAAACGGGTGGTGAGCCTGAAAGCCAGTCCGAACACTCCGATCTCATGTGGGGACCACCGCAGTGACCACACAGATCTGCAGGCTCTTTACAGAACCGCTTACCGTGTCCAAAGCCTAAACAGCGGGTGCATTGAACCAACGGGGTCTGATCCTCGACCCTGATGCGCTGGAGATCAATGTGAACGGTCCCAATGTCTACCGCTCGTCGCCAGATGGCGGGCGAGACGCTGATAATAATGTGGCCTATATGAGGGTTCCTTGTCCTTCTTCGGTATCTTACCTCCACTCTGTTTTCCTCAGTGTCGAGGCCGTCAAAAACGCCCTGGTTCTGGTTTCGTAGCGCTTTAAGAACGTCTTCGTTAGTATTGACTACCAAGACGTTCCTCAAGATCAGAAGCGGATCCCTATTTTTGACTTCCTCGACAGTGAGGTCAACACCCTCTTTTTGAAGTCGGTCTTTTAATTTACCCCTTTCTTCTTCGGTTTGTAAACCTATTATCACTTTCCTATCCTTGGCCTTTCTCACTTTTTCGACTTTAATCCACCCGTCCCTTGCATTTACTGCTTTCCTAACCCTATCAAGTACTTCATCACCCCGTTTCCGTTTCGTCCTTAGATGAGACCACAACCGAGTGCAAGGTGTTACGCTTCGGTATTGCCTTTACTCCCTGGGCTGAGGCCACACTCGCGTAGGTAATTCCTTGCTCAAGGAATTTCCTTTGGTGTTCCATTGCGTCCTTCAGCTCCTCCACCTTTTTGTTGTTTTCCACAAGGAGGTTTGTCTGGAGTTCCATTTTTTGCAAAATTTTGGTGGTATCAAATTTATCGGGAGAAGTTCTGGCAATCGGTTGAGGCCTCTGTAGGTGCATGAGCTTCCCTGGTCACATTTCGTTTAGCTAGTTTTAGCTCCGATTCGACTATCCTTTACCAATTGATAAAGACGTTCAGTGGCTTCAGAGATACCATTCTTAATCTCCGTTTTTGTATTCCTGGAGCTGTTTAGGTGAAGTTTTGCCTTGACGAGGCAGGCCTTTGCTTCCGCCGTTCGGTCCGAGTATTTAATGCTCGGCGGTGAGAGTGTGTCGACAGACTTTCTTGTCTGTATCACGGCCACACTCTCCTGCGTAAATGCAAGTTTTGTTTTTATTTTTGCAGGGCCGGCCTGCAACGTCTGCTCAGCTGTAGCGAGATCAGGGTTGCCGTTTGGGGCTTCCCAGTTCTCAATGCTGCGTCTAACATTTGAAGAAACAAATGCTCCAGGTTTAGGCGGTGACTTTTTGCCTCCAGCCGCTTTTAACGGTGTTCTGTGGCCGAACATGTTGGAGAGTATGCGTCAGTTAATAAAATATGTCAATAGGGACAATAAGGTAAAATAAAAAATGTATAAAATAAGGAGAAAGAAGATTGTACGCACAGAAATGCAAGGTCAAACCGCACAAGTATCTATAACTAAAATAATTTTTACAAACAAGATTTTGTAAAATATGTCGAATTGAGCTCTATCATAAATAGATTGCTCGTGGGTAGCTGTCAGGGGCTCTGTATATGTCAAAGAGTCAATTTTACTATCAAGGCCCGGTTTTTGTTGACTTTTCATAAAAGACTCTATGTAGAGTCAATCCAGTGCAATCACTGGACAGAGGCCGCAAAGCCCGTTCGAACAAATCCAAACACGAGGTAACCAGCCTCAAGGGTTCCGGAGCAATCCAAGTTTTAAATTTCTGGTTTTTATTTAAGATATCAGCCAAAATGTGGTTAAAGCTGTTTTCTCCGGAACCAATAGACCAAAACCCCCCGTGCTTAGGCTTATCTTACTGCGCTCGACAAGACCTATGTAACGATATGATTTTCGGGCTGAAAAAAATTTCCCCCCTGAAAGCGCCTGAAAACTAGCCCACTCGCAAGGTAAGTGTAAGCTGATGCTCACAGAGAAAACCCCGCCGCTCTACGACCCTCCGTTGCGGAGATGTAGTTGTTTGAAATATAATAAAATGGCGGCACTACTGTCAAAGTCAATCTTTGGCAGGCAATATCTCCGTTCCAGATGGTCGCAGAACAAGCGAGTTTGGGCTCTCCTACCCCAGCGCGAACTCGCCTATCTGCTGAAACCGCTTTCAGGACCCTGAAAATTTTTGGCTCCAAACTGCCTGAAAATTCAGGATAAGGAAGACCAGAAACCCTTGTGTCTAAATCCAAAACCCGCAACCTTCTACGACTCCCAGCTCAGGAGTTATTGCAGTTTGAAGTTAAACAAGATGGCCGCTGAACTGTCAAAAGTCAAGTTTAAAATCCCGTAACTTTGGAGCCCTTCGTCGGAGAAAGTTCGGGTTTTGGACGTACAGCTCGGCGTCACCTCAGGTATATCCTGAAAACCGTTTCAGTGACGAAAAATTTTTCAGGTCAAAAACTCCTGAAACCTAACTATGGTCAAAGTCTATACAACGCCCTAAGTTACAGTGAAAAACCGAGTGTCATCGGCCCAGTAGTTCCAGAGATATAACGCGTTGAAATCTTGAACCTATAAAACCAAAATGGCCAAAAAATCAAACTCCGTCAATTCCAAAGCTATTGGGCGCGTCCTTGGGCTCAACCTAAACCGAATACAAGCTCTAAACACAATGCTGTACTTAAATTTTACATATTTCTATTTATTAGTGAATTAATTGCAAAAAAGACTAAAAATTTAATATCTTAATAAAGGTGCTATGTAAAAATTTGGAAAAAACTGTTATAATAGTGTTAATTGATAAGCTAGATACTGAAATAAGAAAATTATTAACTTAGTGAAATTTATGCAAGAAAAATTTTGAAAAACTGAAAAAACTATAAAATACAAGTTTTTTCCAAAAATTGAGGTGTTAAAAATCTTATCTTATGCCGGGTGTCTTCATCAAGTGAGCGCGCAGCAGGATCCACCGGAAAAATGAGGGGTCCTGCCTGAAGAATTTTCAGGACAATGACTCAAAGTTCAGATGTTTATAATTAAATATCTTCGGTCTTAAGGGAGCAAAAATTCTGTTGCAAACGTCATTAAGCTTGTCTAATGTTTCTTCTTAAGTGGTGAAAAAATCAGATTTGTCAAACATCGGAATCGCTGAACTCGTGGTCAAAATTTGAGGTTAGGTTTTCACTTTTCCTTTGTTTTCTCAGAAATGGATGAGCGGATTTCAACTCACGCAGTGTCAGATGAATCCTCTAGGTTACCTCCACAATCCGCAGTCAAAAAACTGGTAGGTTCTCGATGTAATTTCAGAATTATGATGATGTAAAGTTTTTAGAAAACACAACTTTACTAAGTTTTCTCGTGATCGTTTTTCACAGCGAGTTTTCCGACACAAAAATTTCTTCACACACGTTTGCACTGCACTATTCCGCAAGTTTTGGTGTATAGCACGATGTTGTAACACGAAAAAATACCACAAAAATGGTTTTTTAAAACGCGGAGCTTTGCAAAAACGTGGCGTTCTCGAGCACGGTTGGACTCAGACTCGGGTTAGGTTAGGTTAGGTTAGGTTAGGTTAGGTTAGGTTAGGTTAGGTTAGGTTAGGTTAGGTTAGGTTAGGTTAGGTTAGTTAGGTAGGTTAGGTTAGGTTAAGGTTAGGTTAGGTTTAGGTTAGGTTAGGTTAGGTTAGGTTAGGTTAGGTTAGGTTAGGTAGGTTAGGTTAGGTTAGGGTTGGGTTAGGTTCGGTTAGGTAGGTAGGTTTAGGTTAGGTTAGGTTAGGTTAGGTTAGGTTAGGTTAGGTTAGGTTAGGTTAGGTTAGGTTAAGGTTAGGTTAGGTTAGGTTAGGTTAGGGTTAGGTTAGGTTAGGTTAGGTTTAGGTTAGGTTAGGTTAGGTTAGGTTAGGTTAGGTTAGGTTAGGTTAGGTTAGGTTAGGTTAGGTTAGGTTAGGTTAGGTTAGGTTAGGTTAGGTTAGGTTAGGTTAGGTTAGGTTAGGTTAGGTTAGGTTAGGTTAGGTTAGGGTTAGGTTAGGTTAGGTTAGGTTAGGTTAGGTTAGGTTAGGTTTTTTTTTTTTTTTTTTTTTTTTTTTTTTTTTTTTTTTTTTTTTTTTTTTTTTTTTTTTTTTTTTTTTTTTCTCTCTACCTCCGACGGTTGCCTCTCGGAGACCTTGCTTATCTAATTCTCATTCATTCCAGTTCTCACAGTTATGCTTCTCGTACTGTCATGCTTCATTCTATATCTTTCTTTCTTGCTATCGTCACTCATTCCATGGGTTGGACTCCCATATTTGCTGAACTAAGCTTTCTAACTATATATTTGTAGCTATTCTGTCTTTACTTTCTTAATTAATCTATCTAAACTTTCTTAGCTATTTTATCTTTACTTTCTTATTCATTTATTTCTTTTCTCTATTTTGTCTTTTTATTATATTTCTTGTACACGGGGAAAATAATGGCTAGACTTGTTATATTTTCTTTTCTGAATAATTTTTCTTATTCTAATACAATTTTCTTATTCTAGTTTCTATAATCTACTACAATTTTTATTTTAGTCTTAGGTCTTATTACTGCTTACTCTAATACATTTGTTCTTACAACTATTTCCTATGTTTAACAGAGATATATATAACAATATATTTGAAAACATAGTTTTATTTGCTTTTGTTTCTGTCAATGACCTTTCTGCATATGCTTTTGCAGTAATTTAAAAATTTTAGTCTGTCCTTGCTTGATTTCATTATTACCCCAATAGTTTCTTTGCTTAATTTTATGTCTAGCTCTCTCTCCAAGTCGTATCTCTCCACGCCATAGACAGGGCAGTCCAACAAGATGTGTAAGACGGACTCACTGACGTTTGGATCGCAGATGCACGACGAGCTCTCCTTACACTTGAAACGGTTCAAGTACTCGGAGAACCCGCCGTGCCCCGTCATGATTTGCGTTGTGGTCGCGTCAATTTCCATTTTTCGGACTGTCCTGTACGCCGCCACTGCATCTGGGAAAAACGCTTTTGTAACCGACGCAGTTTGACCTTCGGTATATCTCCTGCTCCATTGATCGAGCGACACCTTACGAGTGTACCGCTTGATGAACGAAACAGGACACAGGTCGTAATCCGGCTTCTTTTTGCTGTTCATGGCGGCCTCCTTTGCCAGCTGATCCGCTCTTTCGTTGCCTTCAAACCCTGCGTGGGCCTTAATCCAGAACAAATTTACCAATTTGCCCTGGACGGATATGGCTGTTAAGTTATCCCTGGCCTCTACCGCCAGAGGATGAAGGCAATCATGGTTTTTCACTGTCAGAGAGAGCCGCCATTGAGTCACTATAGACTCCGTAGGTGGATGCAGCGCAGTTTTTTATTTCCCTGGTTGCTCTGCATATCGCCAGGGACTCAGCCTGGTACACCGTGCAGTAATTCGACAGCGCCAGCTTGAGGGTACGCGTTTCGGTCTCACTGTTCCATATTGACAGTGCAGCACCGACGCGCCCCCCGATTTTACTCCCATCTGTAAAGATTTTTACCTCCGGGCTGGCGCTGGATTCAATTCGCTCCCGGTCCACAAGCCTACGATCCCCAGGGTCGATACGCTTGGCAGGGTGTGGGGGATTTTTAAGGCAGGCGACATACGTTCCACCTCCCTATCCCCCAGCACTACCTGAGGCACTCCCTTCTTGGCCTCGTATAGTGAGGCTGCCTCGCGGACTCTGAGGTCTAGGGGGAGCATCCCAGACAGCAAGAGTGCTGAGTTCAGGGAGACGGTACGGTAGGCTTTACATATTTTCTGTGCAATGCCGCGCTGCACCACACTGAGCTGGTTTTATTACACCCAGCTTACTTGCAGCTGGGGCCCCATACACTGGCGGCGTACAGAATGATAGGTTCTATCGTGCTGTGTAGATAATTTTGATTACCTCGGGGTTCAACCCCCAGCTCACCTTTGCTGCTCTACACAGCTGTCCGTAAACGGCGACCGCTTTCCGACAGACGCTTTGAGACGTGTCCGTTGAATGTTAACCTGTCGTCGATGGTGACACCTAAGATTTTTATTTCTCTGGACATCGCTATGCTGATCCCACCCATGCTTAGCCGTGGGGTGTCGTACTTTAGCCTTTTGGTTATCACCATTGCGTTGGTTTTATGTGGGCGCAA